>CM060983.1:199628993-204628993 GCA_030765065.1 Deroplatys truncata | reverse complement strand
CAAATACTACACATAGAAAAACATATCTGATGTGCTCCATTCACACGACTTTCTCTACTCAAATCTTAGAAAATTATCCACACAAAGACTTATTTTCTGCGTTTTGTTAATCCACATCGACTTTCAATTCACATTTACACATTTCGCTGCAAAATACAGATAATAAAGCGACTATTCCTAGAATATTGAAAATGTTCATTTCATTTGTAATGCAAATGGTTTAAACATATGCTATTTTAATCAAACTCATTAAAGCCATTATTGAGAAAATAGAAAACAACGAAATTTTTTCTATGTAAAGGATGCGATCAACATTAACTAGATAGAAAAACAAGCTTTCGTAAGACTAGTTTGTAGAAGTTGTATACAATTAACGATATTGGGAAGAGAAATTCATGCGAATAACACATCAAATTTTTACAATTAATTGTTTATTGCCAATTTTGGATCATTTGTATTAGCGGATTTGTTTTTGGAATTTGTTTAGTTGCGTAATTTATGCGCTTTTATTTAGTCAGTACCTTATCAAAGTAAATTGTAAATAACTACATTATATTTAACTCTATAGGGATTTCTTAGACTACACCTAATGCAAACCATTTCATAATATCAATAAACATCCTCATCTGTTTAAGCAGAAACCCTTAAGTATGTCTTCAGGACTCCGTTTAAAGCACATAGTGTATATCTTTTGTTTTGAATATAAGTTTAACTTAGACTAACAAGTTTAGGATATTCATGAGAGATAAAGTTATTGAGCTTGGTACTCCAACACTTACAGGACACTTTTTTCACACATAATTACAACGAAAAATCTACAGCAAATTTACAAATTTTGTTGTAATTTGGTTTGAAACTAACATATGCTCCGATTTTGTATACACTCTGGGTGTATTAGCAAGATGGAAATCTGATCGCGCTTTTCGTTATATTTAGTTTTAATGTGCTTTCAATGAGCACTTTGAAAACAGTTATTTTTGTAAATGACTTACTTTAAAAGTGTAGATTTTCTTAAAAATTCAGTACCTAACACTGATCTGGATGGGATATATCAAATAATATTTCCCTTTGTTTCATTTACCTTTCAGAGGTACTTCAAACTTTGTACCATAATATTTAAACCTGGAAAAACTAAAGACGGAATATCAAGCCTAATGTTACTCCTCAGTAGGAGAAAGAAGATGGTATAGCTCTTCTTTACGAGAAAATTCGGCATCAAGACAAGACTGCGGTCAGACCTAATCTTGGAAATTCATGCTACATGACATCTCCCCCACCCCTCTCTCACTCTCTCGCTCACTTTGCTGGCGAATGGTTGGCTTATTTTGCTGCACGTCTCTTTCATGCAAGATTCAGCACTTCGTTTTTCTTGAAGATATCTTTCGCTTCTTTTTTCCCCCTGAAGAAGGGCATCTTCACTTGTCTCTCGGAGCCTTGGTGTGACTTCTAAAGGATATGCGCTTTTTTCTAGCCCTTGATCCTTCTTTGGAGAAGGATTTCCACAATCTTTTTCTCGTTTTCTCCGCTTCCCGTGTATGCTATTCACTCCACTTCTTTAGTGTCTCATCCGTTTACTCCTCTATTTTCTATCTCTAAGGGTGAAAGAAATGTCAAGATGAATTTTAGTCCAATTCCTGGCGAGGGCAATAGCTGTCAAAACGGTTCGATTGAGAAAAGCAGTCCCACAGGCTCAGATTTCTCTCGCAGATGCTTAAAAGGACACACAGATAATTTTTTTTTCTTTTTTCGGGATTCTAATGCTCCTTAATCGAACATCTTTTACACAACGATTAACGACTAATGGATGTAAAAATGACTGCAGATAATAGGCTTAAAGCACTGAAGTTATTCGATAGCTGGACCCAAGCAGGATTCGAATCCACGTCTGCACTTTGAGATATAGATACATTAATTGTGCACCTGCGGGACGAACTAGATGGTTTGCAGACATCTATATCGAAATATATGTGAAGTGTCTAAACCCTCCGTGCCGGTATTTGCCTCGAAATTTGCCGTACGAAATAACTTTTCATAGAAACTCCATTCGAAAAAAAATTATAATGCATTATATTCTCGTCCATAATTGTTAATTCTTCTATTTCAAGTTGAGATAATGTTTGCACAAATAGTTTCATTACAAACTTCGTTATAGTTAAAAAGGGGATAGAGATAGTCAATTGTTTAAAACCCAGTGTATTATATTTACATTACTTTCTCTTCCCACTATCGTTTATTTTATAGTTTCTAGAAACTACTCTTGCAAAATATTATTTTTATTTACTTCAAGTTAATTGAGATAAACGTTTGCATAAATTATTTCATTACACATTTTGTAGACATAAAAGGGAAAACGAAAGTCAAGCGTTTAAAAACGTGCTATCCTTTAAATTCCGTGCTCTTTCCATGACATGGCGAGAAACGACTGAAGGTTGGTATTACTTCAAAATCTGAAATGACAAAATGTTGAAAAAGTCAAAGAAATAATAACGCATATCTCGGAACTGATATCACAAAAAATAAATTGTGCATTTTAAAGGATCTACATTTTTTGTGTAGTAGGTTTTTTTCTCTTAGTTATATAAAACTATACAAATTTCTTTCTAAACTATTTGGGCTATTCCCTCAAAATTTAGATATACATTTTAGAATTTTCACGTAAATTTCTTAAATATATGGCATTTGAATCGAAATTTTATAGTCATTTTTGAGAAAAGAAAAAAATAACAAAAAATGTTCACGTAAAGTATACGTTTAGGATGGGTGGATTTTCTTAAAACTCTTGGTGCCGCATCTTCCGAATATACCGGACTTAAAAAATAAATTTGATATTTATTTGGGTTAATGGACCTCAAAACATGTATTTCCGATAAAATCTCGATATGGAATTGTTGGTGGAATGCAATACTTCCATTACCTACTACGTAGTCGAAAAGGTAAACGAGGTTTTCAACCACAAATTATTGAAATTGAACAGCAAATAATCCATTTAAACCACACGGAAGTAATTTTACTAATTACCTACATAGGAGAAACCTGAATAAAGGTCACGTCGTAAGCGAAAAAGTGAAATGAATCGTTCATTACACCTAAGCTCCATTCCTCTCTTCAGGGATATCCATATGCATCGCATTCCAGGATATAGGCCTCGATTCCAATACTTTCAAACTGATTTGTATTTCTGAAATATGACCTCACTATCCTATGGCTAGTCCCACAGTAATTTCAAAGAAAGTTAGGTCCACAAATCTTTTCCAAACAAAGAATGCCAAATGTATGGCACTACAGGCAATAGTTTGACAGATACGAGCAAAAGAGTTTTATCATTAATATTAGTAATTTCGCTTAGCTGTTTCTTATAGTTTCAATGTTACTTTTTAAGCTAATAACCATGGCTCATTTCGAACTTATGCAGCCATTTCCAAACGTTGTATTCATTTGCTTTCGTTAGTTTTATACCACGCATCTTTCTTTTACTGATTACAGCCTTTCTAACTGTTGTGAAGTTTGGGGAAGCTCACATCATGAAATCTCTCTGTTTATAGTCCTAACTCTATTAGTCCCTTCAATATGTGTACATAAGCTCACATCTCAGAGAAAACTTTTGTGTGACTAATACTTCTTTAGTCCTCAAATAATATCTTAAAACTGATTAATATTGTTTTCATTTTCTCCCACTCTATTAATTATATTTAATGTCATGAATTATTATACACCTTTTAATAAATTCAGCTTCATCTTCTCCTAAAATATTAACTAAAAGCCTAACTTGAAAATGTTAGCTAATTCATCTCTCTCCTCCGAATGGGTCATAACCCTGACGGTCGCCAAACGTCGCCTACCAATCGGATTCTCTTCTGTTATTGGTTACCGGCAGTTAGCTGAGTGACGGATGTCTAGCTTACTCCAGTGGCCAAGACAGTAGAAAAGCTGAAGGATAGTTGCTAAAACCGAACTTCATTACACCTCCAACAATGGAGAAGGGTAAAGGTATAGGTACGTATCACGGAGGGGCTCCAGGAACCGGGGCAGAGCACCGCAGTTAGGCCGTAACGGCCCGTTTTCCGTTCATGACCCCTGGGAGGGGGGATGAGGGGAGAGACCCGAAGGGCGACCAGATCCGGATGCCGACGGCGCAGGCATGTCCGGTGCCAGCCCACAAGCCACCAACCTCGAAGCGGAGCCCCACGCTGAGGAGAAGACCTAACTGAGCAATACTGCAGCAACCTCAGGGACGAAACCTTTACAGAGCGCAAGCCACCGCACAGCCGCAACCTGCCGAACACCGTCACCTGGTCCTACAACCCTGAAACAGATGACAAGGAACATGATGGATACAGGGAATGAGAGGAAGGAGAGTCGTGGTAGAAGATGAACCACCGCAGCATTCGCCTGGTGACCCGGGGAAACCACGAAAAACCCATGGGTCGCCGGGAATCGATCCCGGGATCTCCCCAACGCGGGCCACAGACGTAACCGCCTGAACCATCCCGCTCGTTACAACAATGGAGAAGAAATCGTGTTAAGCTTGTGAAAGCAGATGCTTTCAATGTCATCCCGATTATTCAGCATATAACTCAGTTACATTATTATCTACTACCGGGATTGGGCCTTGGGCCTGTTCCAAATCAGTTTATATTTCAGACATCAAGAAGTCGAATTAGTGTTAGTGCTAATTGTTAACAAGTATTGCGTAAGTGATGTTGGAAGTATTAAATGTTTCTTATGACTACTCAACTCTGTTGAATCAAAATGGTAAAACAAATGCTCCAATAAGCCCGTTTTATTTATTTATAACTAAACGTCCTGGAAAACAACAGTATCGAGAAAATATAATTATTTTTATTTATGGACGCTCTTTATTGGGACTGAATCTTTGCTCAGAAGTCTCTTTATTAGCCTTGCGGTTTTTTTACGTGTCGTAAATCTAAGGCACGGGACCAACGACTTTACTTCCCTTCCGAAGAAGTCATGCTAAGGACTTTTACACCCGAAAAAATCCATCGCCCTCCACCGGGTTTGAACCGTACTGAGGCAATTCATCCTAAACTATAATTGAATTTAGGCTCTAAGAAGTTTATACGCCACGCCACGGCTATGGATTTACGTTTATGAGAAATTAAAAATGAGAAGAAGCAATTAGTTTATCATTGAACCGTTTGCTCAATGATGCATATTCTGGAATTCAACTAGTGTCCTTGAAATATGAAAAGAGCTGTAGTGCTGGAACATTGCTACTACTTCGTTGATTTAGTACTGCTAACATACCACGGAAGCTTAATTTTATTCTTATCGTAAATTTTAGCAGTTAGTGAACCTTATGCTCTCGATACATCAATATTATGTATGTATATATATATATATATGTGTGTGTGTGAGAGAGAGAGAGAAACATCTATATATAAATCCTGACAGTGATAATTTGGTACGCTATATGTAGGTATCCACATTTTACCTAGAATACCTGTTTTTCGTACATGCTTACATCCTTCACAAGCGCTGAATTTGCTAAACCTATTCTGTGAATTTCAATCCTCTTAAAATGTAGGGTCGGTAATAATAAGGTCCAAGTTTTAATACCGTTTCGGTCAATGGTGTGTTCATATTGTTCGAGAAGCAGTGAGTGTGAACCCTCCCTTCTTCTTCCCCTCTCATCCCCTGTGTGTTTGTGCAAAAGAAAAGAAGGCAGTTTACTTGTAATAAGCTCATCTAATAGGGTTGTTGTTCCTGAAGGCCCCAGGCCATCTCCTAGAACGAGCGAGAAAGAGATATCTGTGTTTATTGGTCGAGAAAAGGACAGAAGGAAAAGGATCTCTATTACTACAACCACACGAGGAAATTAAAAAGTTTGTCTTCGTTTTTATTCCTCCAGGTTCATATCATTGAGGTGAAGTGAACTGAAAATTCACCCCGCCTCTTTTCCCTTCCTGTTGTTACAGAAGAGGAGTACCTACGTAGTCAGAAAAAAATACATAAAATGGAAGGAAAAGAGGATTAGAAAAAACTCGTGTAGTTTTTATCAGGTGAGCTACTTAGGATTTTTTTCTGGTTAAGGGTAGGAGGAAGGCCTCATTTATCACTACTGCAGCATTTATGAATGCTTCGGGACTTGCCTCAACTTTCTCCAAAGCCTCGGTGCTAACAAGGAAGCTTTGTTAAATAAAAGGAAGATCTCCAACCATCCCCCCTTCCTTCCTTGTATTTTGCTTTTAGAATTAAAGCGCCTTCATCTTATTGAGTAAGTGTTCAGGCATCGACACAGTCTTCATGTGGTTAAGTTTTCAAAAGTTTATGGGTTATTAATGTCAATGTTCAAATGATTAAGAAGGTGCTGCTAAATAGTCCTCTAATACCGTGATTGAAAGTTATTTGCATTATATACCTTATATTATTGCAACGAAATGACATTCATATACCCACATGTACAATGTTTTTCTATCACCGAACATGCTTTAATTAACGGTATTTATGGATTATGATCATATTTCTACTTTCTCTAGTACACAGTAGGGAGAGAAGGTATAGTTAGTATTCCACCCATAAATTGATACCGGGATTTCATCGAAACACATGTTTTGAGGACTCTTGAATCCAAAAAAGCATTTTTAGGAAAAGGTCCGTGTGTGTTTCTGTTTTAGATGTGGATAGCATAACTCAAAAACCGAATTTCAGATAAATACCAAACTTAGTATTTAAGTTCAGAACCTCCCAAAGATCCAACAATAGGAATTTCAAGGAAATCTCTCTACCCCAAACCACTCTTTATATGGAATATTTTTCCAATTATATGTTTTTATGAAAAATCTCTCTAACTATTTTGATTAAAACACCATTTATTAAAGATATTTACATGACAAATAAAATATATATCTTGACAATGTCCTGTGAAGTCGTACTCATATGGAAGGAATTGTATATAATCTTGTACAATTGGTAAACCAGCGATAGACGAATACAAAAAATGTAGATCTGTTTAAAACAATTTATTTCAAGTAATTTTTTGTGGCAGAAGCATGTTCCGAGAAATCCGTTATTAATGGTTTGCTTTGTTCAATACTCTGTCATAAGTCCTATCGACATTTAAATATCGTCCTGTCCTTAAACATTTAACTGCCGCTGTTCTGCCCTTTATATCTAAAACGAAATGTATAATGTAGCTATTTCTGCAAAGGTATATGTCGTATAAAATGAAGTAGATAGCTGGAGAATTTAATGGCATGCCTGCATGTTTCCATGGTAGCTCAGTGGTTAGAGCAACCGAACGGAGACCGCGAGATCCGTGGTTCAAATTCCGACTATGGCATTGAATTTTTCAGTTATCTGATTCTACCTTTAAAACCCTGTCCAACACACGGCTTGTGTGAAAGAAATTAATTCCATGTGATGTTTTAATCAAAATCGTTAGAGTCATTTTTGAGAAAATTAAAATTTTCTAAACATTTTCCATGTAAAGGGTAATCTGGGGTGGGGGGATTTTCTTGAAAACATTCGTGTCGCATCCTTGGAAGATACATAACCTAAATACCAAGTTTGGTGTTTATCCGACTGTTCGTTTCTGAGTTATGCTGTTCACAGACAGACAGACACACACACACACACACACACACACATACACACACACACGGACATGTTTCCAAAAATGCTTTTTTTTAATTCAGGGGGTTTCAAAACATATATTTCCGGTGAAATCTCGGTATTGAATTTTTTGGTGCAATACAATACTTCCCCTACTTACTATACGTAGGGAAAGAAATTTTTTATTTGTGTGTTATTTTCAGGAAATGCTAATATCACATTTAAATAGTTGTGTGTCATAAAGTTAGAGAATTATTCAAAGTTAACCCATGCAAGTCAATTTTTTACCCAGCTTCCAACAATATATAGATATACATAATGACGCCATATGGCAGCATTGGGCTGGAAAGGGTTAATGTGCATGGAAAATACATAATTTGAGTTTAGACTTTCTGCAATACCTTACTTAACGTATTCGTATTAAACTTCAAGTCTCAGAAATACTTTGGTTTTTACAAGAATTCATCCGTTTGCTATTTGTACTCGATATGTTTTCCGCACATTTTCAAACAGAACTGAAAGATTAGAGACATCAGAATGAAGAGGAAGAAGAGAGAGCTTAGGAAAGAAAAAACAAGAAAAAAGAATGGAGAGGGAATCGTAGCAAACCACAAACGGAAAGTATGTGGAGGTTGAAAAAAGAATTCCATTAATTATTCAATCTGGGGCTGGGAAGTGATTAGCATGCCAAGTGAGAGACAGTGTTTCTGTAAGATGTCTGCTTCTTCAAGTTGAGTCTAGAGCTGAAGGCTTAAACCTGGAAGCTCTTTACACCACCAACATTAAAGAAGAAAGGTACTTATTGTGCGCACAAGGGAAATTCTGCATCATTGTATGGCTTCTGCTAGGGATGACAACATTTCAATGAAATGTATTATTGTGAAACATTTCGTAGAGAAATTAACGATCATTTTAATAGCATGAACGAATTTTGAAATTTTTGTCTTTCATTATTTTCTTCCGACTTGGATGTATTTGATACTAAAATATTTTAAGTTTTGTTATTATGGCTGTGGCAAGTGTATTTTTACTTTCTCTACCACAATGCGTACATAATAGGTAGAGAATGTATTGCATTTCATCCAAAAATTTGATACCGAGATTTCACAGGAAATACATATTTTGAGGCCCCCTGATTAATAAAATAATCTTTAGAAAAAGGTCCGTATGTATGTGTGTGTTTCCGTGAACGGCATAACTCAGAAAACGTAAAGCCGATAAATACTAAACTTGGTACTTAGGTTCAGTACCTTCCAAAGGTGCGCCATAAAGACTTTCAAGAAAGTCCATCTGCCCCAAATTAATTAAAATACCATATACTAAAATATTTAACGACAAATAAATTTTATATTTTGAACTTTCTGGGAATAGCCTGTGAAGCCCTCTTTATGCGGAAGGAATTTTATATAATCTTTTATAGCTGGTAAACGTTAAGCGATAGACCAAAACATATTGCACAATAAATGTAGATCTCTTTAAAACAATTTATTTCAAATAACTTTTTTTGGCATCAAACATTTCCAAAATATCCACTATTAATTATTCGATTTGTTCAATACTTTGTCATTCTTTTTAAGTTCCATCGATTTTTAGTTGTTTATCGCGATTGCAGGGTAACTGTATGGAACTTTAAGGCCAGCGTACAGCGTTCAGTTCTTAAACATTTGACTATAACCATTCTCTTTGTATCCTAACGAAATGCGAAATGTAGCTTTTTCTGCAAAGTTTATTTGGATAAACTGAAGTATATAGAGAAATAAACTTTCGTAAAATAATTTATATACCCACTAATAAACGATAGAGGATAGAGAAAGTTTTGTGAATGTAACACATCAGATTTTTTAACGTTCTCTTGTTTTTCCCTGGTTTATTATTACTGTGTGTTCTCTGGTTTATTTTACCGCGTTATGTTGCAATTACTGTTGTACATACACAACACACAGACACATGAGCACAAACCTCCATGCCTATGGCGGGACTCGATCTTAGCAACGAACGCATCGTTTCTAACGTTTGGTCGTACTTATCTCAAAGTACGAGGGCTGATCAATAAAGACTGAGATTGATTTTTTCCTGTAGCTTTCTTGAGAGTTTCCTGTCTCTACCATGAATATTTGAAAAGAGCGGGGTTTCATGTATAATGTCCATAGGCGGCAGCACTCTCGTATCGGTAGGTTGGTAGTAATGCTGTATATTGTTGACCCTAGTTGAATTTCGCATACCACAAAATGTAGGTGACACAAGAGGAGCAATAAAATTTTGTTTTCGTTTAAATCATACAGCCTCTGAAACTTTGGAAAAGCTGAAGCAAGCATACGGTGAAGATGCACTACCTCGTGCAACAGTGTTTAGGTGGTTCAAGGACTTCAAAGTAGAGCGAGTCCTCTGTGCTAAGCAAGGTGGGCCTGGTGCTTCGGCTTCTGCTATGACTGAAGTCAACATCAACACAGCTGCTGTGATTGTTGTTCCCACTCACACCACTGTTACAGCAGCGTACTACACGTCAGCATTGGCTACACTGAGGAAGCACATTGCAAGGAAACATCCAGAACTTATCACAACAACGTGCGGCCTCACGTTGCAAATCAAGTCCAGGAATTTTTGGTTAAATTCAACATTACCTGTGTGCCGCACTGCCTTATAGCCCCAATCTTGTCCCCTGTGATTTCTTTTTATTCCCATCACTAAAGGCAAAGCTCCGGGGCATTCGATTTGAGAGCACTGAAGCAATGCTGAAGAAAAGTGAGGCGATTCTCAAAGACATGACAAGGAATGGCCTGTACCATGTGTTCGAGGATTGGCAGAGACGTTATAAAAAGTGCATTCAAGTAGGAGAGGACTACTTTGAAAAAGACCATGTCAACATTGAAATGGAGTAATAAATACCTGTGAAAAAAATAGTCACAGTCTTTATTGATCAGCCCTCGTACATGAATAATCACTTATTGCCTTGCTGCTCTGGGTATTGTCGTCCACTGTGTCCTTTGTTTTACCCCTTCCTCCTGGAGGTTTCCAGAGCCTAAGTGCCGGAGTCCTCCTCCGTTTTCTAATAACCATAACAGTTCTGCACTGTATTTGCATTTAATATCTTTTAGCTGATGGCAAACATTTCTATTTTTTCCAAATACACTTACTGTTAGACCTAATGTTGCTGTTCTTATTTAATATGTTTACACTAAGATCTGGCCGGGTACACCTCTAATCCATCTCACATGCATTTCTATAAGCATACCAGATTGTTCCAATATGTGCACTTTGTCTCACCTGCTCAATGCCTGTCTGTGAATTGTATTGAGCAGACCAAAAGTCAGACATATACCAAAGTTAATATATTTTTGGGGATACAAAGCGAAAATGTTCAGGAAATTGTCCAACATTAATCGAAAGGTATTGGTCATTTATTTTATATATTATTTATTTATTTGTAAAAATGAACTCAATTATTTTTGTTACAAGAAAGTCTCAGATTAAAAGGCAAGAAGTCAGTTTTTGAATCAAGAGAATGGACAGTTTCAGTTCTTGTCAACAATGTTTTTTACCTTATCTACTACGTATAGTAAGTAGGGGAAGTATTGCATTCCACTCAAAAATTCGATACCGAGGTTTCATCGGAAATACATGTTTTGAGGTGCCTGAATCCAAAAAAAGCATTTTTAGAAAAAGGTCCATGTTTGTGTCTATGTGGATGTGAACAGCATACCTTAAAAACGAAAAGTCGGATAAATACCAAACTTGGTATTTAGGTTCAGTATCTTTCAAAGATACGACAATAAGATTTTGAAGAAAATCCCCCCACCCCAGACTACCGCTTACATGGAAAATGTTTCGAAAATTTTGATTTTCTCAAAACTGGCTCTAAGATTTTGATTAAAATGTCATATGTTTAAGATATTTTCATGACAAATGAAATGTATATCTTGAACTTTCTGGAAATGTCCCCAAAAGTCGTCTTCATTGTGAATGGCTTTTACATAACTTATAAACTGTAAGAGATAGATAAAAATGTAGATCTCGTTAAAACACATAATTTATGTTATATATATTTTTGTGCAGTGAACCATTTCCGAGATATTCCTTATTATTTGTTTCATTTTTCCAGCACATACTTTTTCTCAAATGCGAATTCGTTATTACATTTTTTTTATGTCCTGGACATGCAAAGAAAAGGAATGCTCCACATAGCAACCAGCTCTTAAAAGATTTGACTATCGCTTAAAGATACCATATTCCCCTTGCACCTACAAGAAAATTATCAATAAAATTAACATCTGGATATCTCGATTAACATGAAGAATATGGAGAATAAACATTTGTAAAAATAGTTTGTACAAGAGTGCAACACATCAGAATTTTGAAAGACTATTCCATTCATACGCCGCGTATTTGACACTGACCAATAACGTCCACATTAGAGGTTACGATTTTCATAAGATAAATTTGCTCGAGCTTTAATACACTTGTAACCTCACGTATGATACAACGCATAGTCAAATATGCTCAACATTTTTTGTGAGACTAGATATATGATAGAATTTCGAACGTATTATTTTTGTGGTATAGTTACTTGAAGTTTCTTCCTGTCCTATAAAGCGGATAAATGTGATTCATTTCCTTTTATCCTAGTTGGGCCCAAAATGTAGACGTTTGATGTACTGGAAAGTGAAATAAATCAGAACTTCCGCGAAAGGCTTTGAAATTCTCTCTGTCTCGTCAAAGTGTATACATTTCCAAACAAGATAGTAACAATCAGTTTATACATATATAATAACATATTGTATGCCATTAATAATTTCCAAAATATTCGCGGTTGTTCGTTTGAATTTGTCCACAATTTCAGGAGTAAATTTTGAAATGCTAAGAAATAAACATTAAAAGTTGACATTGTGAATGGCATATACAAAACAACTTATTACCATCTCAGCCTTCTATATGGTTGTTGAACATAAAAAAGAAAACAATGTGTATTGAAACCATTTTTGCCCAAAACTTATCATGATATAAAATGCGCTTCCATATGAAAATAAGTTGTAAGATATTGAAAATGTGTATTATAACACACATTGTTTATGTTTTGGAGTACTCTAGTATCACAAATTGGCAAAGTTATCCGTAGTATGAGGTTAAAAGTCATAAGAGTGCTTGATAAAGTAATATAAAAAGCGGTACCACGTTTGAAAAATCACTAAAGGAACATCAGATAAGACGGTTCAGGTACAGCTTTAAAAATTCTCCAACAGGCAGTTCTGACGTGCATTTTCCACTTGACAGAAGGAATGTGAGTGTGTGTAGTCTCCGACACCCGGTTGATTTTAACAGGGTGTCCTCAAGAACCTATGGTAGGAACGGTCCTAAATCACTGTACTTGCCAGGCTGGCTTAACCTGGTAGCTTGCAGGATTTCAGCGAAAAGCCAAAGGACAAATGCTCTGTATTATTTTCATCAAACTTTTCACACTCGTGCCGGCATTGCTTTTAAGCGCCTCCCCCTGTCGACTTATACTTTACCCCAGTCCGCTAGCTTGCTCGACAGTCCCTTCCTTCCCCACAGCGGCGAGGGGTGAAAGAAATCTTAATTAACGAGTCCATTGTTCTGAGAGCACCAGGGTGTGGAGAGGAAAGAAGGATACGCCAAGAAGCTGCAGGAAACGAAGGTAAGGCGAAGAAAAAGGAAGGAAAGCTCAAAAGAAAACGAAAGAACAAAAAACGCTGCAAAGAAAAAAGGCAAAAAGAAACTGTAACTGCACATAAAGTAAAAGACAACCTGCACGAAAATGGGTGAGATAAACCTAAGACAAAATCTTAAGCAATAGGAATGAAAAGTAATTCTATTACTCTCATGATTATTTTAGAAAACATACACTGACTACTAATATTGAACGTCTGGTGTTGACCGAGCAGAAGAAAACCAGGTACAGAACTGCTTCCTGATTCCTCTTAGCAGGGTTGTCTATGCTGGTACCGCGAATAACGTATAGTGACTTTCGTAACAAGGGGCAACAATATGGGAACAAATGACACTAAGCTTTTGAACCTTGCACCACTAGTAGTATGACCCACCATTAAAGGAACGTGTAGCATTCCAATGTGGAACACTCGCCTAAAAAGTGAGAAAACTAACGATCATTGTAACCAAACTTCATAGCGAAAGGTATTCAGGTGGAAGAGAAAATATGGAAGGGGAGGAAGGGAGAGAACGAGGAGATTATGTAAAGCGTGGAGTAACACAGCTGGTAATAGTTCAAAATAATATGAGATAGGACCAGACACCACCGTGTTTGTAACTTAACATGATGATGAAGCTTACCACTATTACCACCATCGCTACTTTCGCCATCCACATCACCACCGCCTCCACCACTGCCAACGCCACCGCCATCATTACCACCTCCGCCGCCATCACCATCCCACCACTACAACCGCCACCATTTCCATCACTATCACATCGCCGCCACCACCACCACCACCACCACCACTGCCATCACCACCACCTCCGCCGCCATCACCATCCCACCACTACAACCGCCACCATCCCCATCACTATCACATCGCCACTACCACCACCACTGCCAACGCCACCGCCATCACCATCCCACCACTACAACAGCCATCATTGCCATTATCACAATTCCACCAATATCACCACCATTACAACCGCCACCATCCCCATCACTATCACATCGCCACTACCACCACCACTGCCAACGCCACCGCCATCACCATCCCACCACTACAACAGCCATCATTGCCATTATCACAATTCCACCAATATCACCACCATTACAACCGCCACCATCCCCATCACTATCACATCGCCACCACCATCACCGCCACTACCACCACAGAACTAACCAACGCCGCCGTCACACAGCTACCACCTTCACCAACACCAATCACCGCCACCACCACTATTACCACCACCATCACCACCTACCCACCACCGAACGCCACACTATCACCATCGCCCCACCACTACCATCACAGCACTGACCATCACTGCTGCCACCACAGCCACCATCTTCACCACCACCAATCACCGCCATCAACATTACCACTACCGCACTAACTACCGCCGCCGCCAATGCCACCACCATCACCACCGCCATCCCACACTACCACAACCGCCGCTGTCGCCGACACTACCGTCCTACCAATACCATCATCACCGCCGCCATCACTACAATTATCACCACTTCTACATCAATTGCACTACCACTATCGCCCCACTACCCCATCATCACCACTGCCACGATCACCATTACCATCACTCACACTACCAAAATCAACACCACTACCACCATCACCCCCACCACCATCAATAGCACAATCATCAACCCCCAACACCACCATCACATCCAACACCACCACTAGTACCATAACCCCACTACCACCAGCGCTCCCACTACAACCATCACCCCACCACCATCGTCGCCCTCACTACCAAAATCACCATCATCACTAGCACTATAACCATCAGCCCCACCACCATCACCATCACCAACATCCCCACTACTCCATTACCTCCACCACTACCACCACCATCCCCACCACCGCTATCACCACCATTACCAGCATCATCAACACCGCCGCTGCTCCTACCAACATCGCTACCGCCGACGACACCATCACTGCCTCTACCACCATCACCGCCAGTACCACCACCATCATCATCGCCACCACTGCACCATCACCACCGCCATCGCCGAAACCACCATCACCATCACCAACATCCCCACTACCCCATTACCTCCACCGCTACCACCATCATCCCCACACCGCTATCATCAACATTACCACCATCAACACCGCCGCTGCTCCTACTAACATCGCTACAGCCGCCGACACCATCACTGCCACTACCACCATAATCGTCAGTACCACCACCATCATCATCGCCACCACTTCACCATCACCACCGCCATCGCCGCCACCACCATCACCACCACCACTACCACCACCATCCACCACTACTACCATCGCCCGGATCATCACTACCATCTCCAGAATTGAGAATCGTGCGACTGTATCGTTTAAAGCACTGGAATGTAGATTCTGAGTGAACTGAGTTATAGAGGTTCAACAGGTTCTGCGATAATGTTCACAAGTTTATATCAAAAGCAGTTGCAGCTGTGCTATGGATCCAGCTACAGAATGTGCCAGTAAAATATATGTACATTATATGAAAAGCATTAAATATTGTTTTAGAATATGGACACACAGTTATTTACTTAGACATTCTTTCCATGACGACAACACAAACCGCTCAATTCTTTTCAGAGATGGAAAATTGAATTAGGCTTTGCTTCATAGACACCTTTATTTAACCCCATATGAAAACATCTAGAGATATATGGTAAAGGAGGAGCCCAAGGGGGGCAGCTTCTTCTGGAGATGACGACATTATTGAAAAGTAAATTCAACAGCAGCAACAGTAGCATCATGGTTGAATTAGGAGTATGTGGAGTGGCATCAACGTTTCGAACCCCTGCAAATCGATGTTCTGCTGACCTAATTCAACAACGAATGATATGACATTCTTATAGGCTTATTATTGCTTTTCACCGTTTTCCTATCCTAATTTTAGAACCAGGAGGAATAATAGTGCCCTCGGCATTCAGCATACCTTGCAGTACGTTTTGTACTTGGAAATGATTCTATGGTATTTTCTGGTTGATTTGAACGTCAAAACACACATTAAGGCGATTTATTAATTCATTAACTTGAAAATGAGCTTAATCTGTAAATAATCAGACATTGTTTACCCATTTCCTTTATCATCCATCTGTCGGTTGAAACTATTGAACATTTATCTTTAAGTGTTAGTGGCTGTTTCACTTACTTATCTAATACAGGAACAGTCGTGGTGCCATTGGATGCAACCTCAGCTATCTCGAAAGTTTTCAGTTTTGTTAGGTTTTTATTTTGGGGGAGGGAGGTACTTCCAAGGGACTGACAGCTGCACGCGTCTTCAGCCTTCAGCCTTTTTAGGTTTAAGAACGGTCCTTGTCTCAACGAATTTCTTTGTTAAACTTAGTATTGTTACGACATCTACGTTGTGTATTTCCAGTAGAAGCCTATAGCTCCTCAATAAATTGCTAATATTAATGATTACACGATACACAACTACGACCTATTGGATTGTTTCATATCGAAAATTTGCGCATAGATATGTAAGAATAAAGAATAAGAATTCATACATTTTCTCCAAAAATTTATCCTTTAATCATGTTAACTACTACATATGAACAGAAGTATGTGTTAAGTAAGCAAACCCTGAAAAAATAGTCATATATCTGTAACACAAGGCGTTATTTATGATTTCCCACGCATGCGCACCATTCATCTATGCTATGAAGTTTGTATATGTAGAGGGCAATATTCATTTAAATGTACATAAACCAGGGGATTGCTATACATAGCCATTGGTATTATAAGAGAAATAATTATATTAAATCAAATAAGAAACACATTTCCAAGTCCCACAAAACACTGCCTGATGAAGGGATTCTTTTTCGCAATTACATGCAAAATATAAATTTCGGAAATTGGGTATACTTCGTTAGTTACAAATGAATGATTTTCAGGTTATTTATTTGAACTTTAAATATCATATCTTACTGTGCTCACAATTTGTTAGTTCCAACTTGATTTATGGACTGGGCTTAGGATCAAAATAGTGAGGCGCATCCAAAAACAATTTAATTCATTAAGAAAAGCGTGATAGTAAGGAAGATAAAGATGATATGAAAACAAGGTTATTTTCTGCATTAATTGGAAGTAATTTAAATATGTGATAAAGCACCGAGGATTACAGTTCTACAACTATTTGATTGCAAAAGCAAAATTAAAATTATCAAAATGATTACAGAGGCAACTTAAAAGCATTATACAGTGAAGGATTATTATTAGAGGTTCAAGGTTCTATTCCATGTGTAGATAGCTTCATAGTCTTACAAAAACATAAGTAGAATTAGCACGTACATATTAAATGCGTTACTGCTGCAATAGAGCTTGTTCTCCATTTTCCACAGGGGAATGGAATCATGTTCCATGATCCTATTCTTAAAGAAATATAATACTTATTTTGGATTAAGACAAACCTTGTTATAATGGTCTAAACCAGTTGTTTCATTCTCAAGTCCACACAGGTCACATATTATGTAAAAATTGCTAACAAAAATACATATAATTCCCGAGTTAGCTCTGTGCATCTGAGTAAACGAGAGAATTATTTTGAAAATGAGGAGAATGGGATTAGTGGCAGGAGAAGCCGGAACATCCGCAGATAATCAGCCACTTTCAGCCATAAGAATCGATCTAGGGTCTCAGTTCCGTTTAACGCCCCTGGAATCGATTTCGAGACTCCCTAATGGAAGTCCAGTTGTCACCGAACTGTTCCCTGTTTGAAACACGCCGCCGTTAAAGCGATCAAGTAACGCTATTATTTTCCCAGAGGGCTATCACGCCAATCTCTCCCCAACAGTATTATAGGCAGCATATACACAGGTTTGACCTATTCACGTTATCAAATAAATGTCCCATCGCTTTTTTTTCCTCTCCCTTTCCCATCTTTTCCCTGTGACAGTGTAGCCGGCAGGCAAAGTAACGGGTGGGAGTGAGAGGAAGATAGGGGTGGTGCAATTGGAAAGCACAGTGGGGGAGTCTCTCACTTTATGTACTCGACGTAATCGTCAATAATCTCCTGACAGCATTGTTTGTCATTTAAAACGGGGGCGACAAATTCGTGTAGGCGCCGACCAGCCGCCGGTCGTACAACACAGAAATAAAGAAGTCAATTTTTAAACCTGCCTAACTCCCCCATTTACACAACCCTCGACCACACAGGTACAATTCGATACTCGGCAATATAACGCTGTATATACAGAGCCAGTGGCGTTCTCACTGACGGTGCTGTTCGCTTGTCAAACTCCGGACTACACTTCCAATATAAAATAAGGCTCCATTCAGTTATGTGTAGTGACTTTTCATTTAAGGGAAGCAATAGCAAAGAGATTGTCATATTTAGAAGGTTATGTTTCTCATACTTCAATTCATTAATACATCCAGACAACTTTTTAAAATTTGTCAAACATATTTAATATTCAGTTACGATGCAATGACTTGAGTTGAGTGATTCGTAATTTCTTTCATTAGAGTATTAGCGGAACCAAAGGCTCTGCTTATGTTCTTTCAATGGTAGACATTCTTTTTCTTTCTCTCCCTCCTTCCCCCTACTTTCTAATAGCCTCTCCCCCCCTCGCACAGTCACAGCCGCGTCCGTCTACAATCGCCCTCTCTTCTTCTTTCACTCTCTTATCTTCCTTTCTCTGTCAAACGTTAACGTTACTTATGTCAAGTGACGTTTTGAAAGCCGGTAATTTATTTTCGGAAACGTTTATAGGAATTGGAACCTAAATAAAAGGTTTAATGACACCCAAAGGTTTACTTCTTATGCAATCAAATAAAACATCTAATTATGTCTAATTGGTATATGTACACAAATAACCCTATCAGTCTCTACATGCGCACCGTATTAAAATTGTATCCTGGAACAATTTGCTTATAGACATTTTTCAGAAAATGAATTATCTGAGTGCTTTAATTCTTCACCCAAATAACACCCTATCTGGGGAAAGAGCGTCTTTTCCTAAAGTCACCTTAATTACAATGAAAAACAATTGCCTCAGTCGTTATTGAGAGTAAATAATTAACGTGCATGCATACATTCATGCGTACATACGTACATATATACATACATGCAAGCATACATACGATATAGGTTTTAAAAGGCTGATTTTGGCGTCGGTGGGACCATATACAAGTTAATATTGGTTATACGTTGAACATTGAAAGTTAGTACACGTGTCAGTTACGGCATTATTATTATTATTATTATTATCATAATCATCATCTTCATTACATATAGAAAGTATCCCGAATTATTACAAAGAATTACTTGTACAACCAAAGCATGCAGCTCTTTTTGCTAAATGTTTCGCAGCCTGAAAGTCACTCAACAGAACCATGAACTTGAATGTTAAAAAGCCTGCTGAAAGCTCTGGTTACATCTAGTGTTTAACATTTAGTAGTTGTACTTCGTGATCATTTCTTTATGTTCAATGTGGGAGTGATGAATATTCTTTACTTAAAATTGCATACACTAGACGCGATGGTGTTCTTGAAGCTTTTAGGAAGAGGTTCTATAAGTGAAGAAGCCAATGTTTTCAAAGTTAACGTGGGATTTTAAATTCGCGTCTGATAATAAAAGTCGTTATAAATTGTACGACTGCATTCTTCTGTGTAGAACGAATAAGGAAAATCTTAGTGTGCCATAATTTTTCTGAAAGGCGCACTTAAATTATAGTTTCTTGAATTTGCACGGAAAATCAACTTGCATATCATAGCGAGCCGGCCCTTGTAGCCGTGGTCGCTGGAGTGTATAGCTTCAGCACTCCGCCAAGCTGAGGGTCGCGGGTTCGAGCCACGCTATGGTCATGGGTGTTTGTATGTGTATGTGTGTAGTGTAATTGCGGTTATAAGCGGTAACGAAAACAGCAAAAACAGTGTACCCTGAACTGGGTAAAACAAGGGAACTTAAAAAAATAGCGTGCTATACCTACATACAGGGTTATTCAAAAAGAAGGAACAGATTTTAAGTATTCATTTTTAATGAATGGCAATAGACAGCGACACATACGACGGATCATTGAATAGAGGAAAGTTCAAAGTTTTAAACCCCACCTATTAGTTCCAGTCAGCGCCTACAGGGCGCTGTGTTTGTTTACGAGAATATGGTTACCCCACAGGAAAAGTTGTTTTGTGTGCTGCATTATGCCAAAAGTGGATCCATTGTTTCATTGCAGCGTACATTCATTTCGTTTTAACTTCAACAACGAACGGCTCCGTCATAAAAAATATACAATTGATACAATAAATTCGTAGAAGATGGTTGCGTATGCAAACGGAAAGGCATTGGTCGTTTTCGCATAACAAATGGTGCTCATTTTAAACACATAAAGTAAAATTTTGAACTTTTCTCTATTCAGTGATGTATCGCATGTGTCTCTATTGTCGTTCATTAGAAATAAACATTTAAATTCTGTTCCTTCTTTTTGAATAATCCTGTACTTTGATAACCAGAGCCCCCAACCCCATGTGTAAGACGATGCGCCGTTGTCTCCAGCAGTACATCCCAATGAATATAGTTCCTTCGCTAGGTGCAGTCGAAGTTAGTCAGATAAATATCAATGTTGACTTCTGTTTGCAAGAAGGGACACTTTTCTGATATTACCCTAACGGAATTCAATGTAAAAAGGAATGTCCAAGTACATATACATGATAGGATATGTAGGACACCTCGCGCACTTCGACCAGCTTGATCTATTGTGGCTACACCCCCGGGAGGCAGGAATGAGGTGAAGGAGCCGTAGGACATCCCCAGGTAGAAAGGCCTATAGAGACGCGCAGAAGTCCCCGCGCACCAGTAGAGGTGAAGAATTCAAGAGATGGCGACGAAGCAACCTAACGGACAGGACAACGTACCCTATCGTCCACGGATAAAAATCTTTCCAATGCGCAAGCATCTACGCCATCTGCCCGACACCGCCAGCACTGCAGAACTTAAAAACGCACCAGAAACGTCAAAGGAAGAGCTGAAATGAGAGGAAATGGGGAAAGGAGAAATCGTGGTAGAATATACCACCCCGGCATTGGTCTAGCCGACAAGGGTAACCACGAAAAACTCCATGGTCACCGGGAATCGAACCCGGTATCCTGAATGCGGGCTACAGACGTTGCCTTCTGAGCCAACCCGCTTGGTATATATACAAGTATTCCAGAAATTACGAGTAAAAGGTTTATTGAGGCGTACTAGAACATTTTGAGACAGAATCTGTTTCCCCATTTTGCTAAGTTATGATGCATTTCCGAAATCGGGCATTGGAGCTGATAAGTCAATATAACGTGAATGTG
Source organism: Deroplatys truncata (assembly GCA_030765065.1). Taxonomy (NCBI): domain Eukaryota; kingdom Metazoa; phylum Arthropoda; class Insecta; order Mantodea; family Mantidae; genus Deroplatys; species Deroplatys truncata. Next base: position 204,607,454 of record CM060983.1, on the reverse strand, counting down.
TGTAAACAGTTTTGTTCTCCGAATGTTTAAGTTCAGCTCAAAAAGTCGTAAAATGCTGTAGTTGTATCTGAAAAAGTAGGGTGCTGGTCACTGAAAGGTAGCCTGAAAGTTCTTAGACCCTTTCCGCATAGATGTACGTAAGTTTATGTGTACTTTTAGTTTAAATTTTTTAGTCTAATCGATAAACCTTACAAAAAATCAACCGTTTCAAACAATAGAAATAAATCTACCTAGATTCCAGTAATAATAACAAGTTAGGCAAGAAATGTTGTTATAGGCTTCTAATGAAACTCGTGAAACAGTTATTTAACAAAAAAATTATAAGTAAATGATGTATTCCGCATTGTATACTTAATTCAATTTAAATACGTTATATAAAATCTGGCAGGAATAAAGAGGGTGTTAACAGAAATTTCACATGCACTCATGTGGTATCCTTAATGCATCCTGGCGTCTGTCTCAATTACAAAATTTGGCATTTATCTGACTTTTCGTCATCTGACTCTACTGTTCAGAGGCAGAGTAACACAATACATATGACGGGCATTTTAAAATTTGTTGGTGGTGGTGGTGTATTTTCGGTAAAATATTAATAATATTTTTTGGATAGAATACTCTACCGTAATTGATAAGAATCAGAGAAAGTAAAACAAACATCTTTTTAAATTTTGTTCTGTTTCCGTTACCTGATTTTCGAGGCCTAGGGAGCAAATAACCTTAGTAGATGCTACAGATGTGTGGTTTATAGACCAATAATACATATAGGGTGAATCACCTAAAACTTGCACCACAAATATTTCGAAAATGGAAAGTGCTATTGATGTGCAGTTTTCACAGCACTGATTGGTAGGCAGGGACTCGTACATTTAACCTATAAACAGATTTTAATCATACGGAGAAAGTGTGTTTTTGAGCAAACATACAATTTTTTAAATGGAACAATGCCTAGTTACATCAACAGAATAAAAGGTAGGGTAAATTAGAACGTCAATGGTCTTTGTTGCAGAATACTAGTGCAAGTGGTTTACGAGAAGTCGTATTTTGAAAAGTTTCCACCCCGACAATTGTTTGTCCCATTCAACCTGCTTAGTTGCTAGGTACGATGTTATGCTTGTGTGCATTGTTTTCTGTTCATTGATTGCATTGCGACTTTCTGGTCAGTTAGTTTGTGACAGTACAAGAGTACGTCGTGAGTGGAAGATGGGGTTTACTAATGCAGAAAAATCCGACAGCTCATGGTGTATGGAGAGTGTAGGAAGAATGCAGTCTGTTCCTGTACGGTGTATGCGGAAGCGTATCCTAATAGATGTCAACCATCTCCGCAATTATTTTTATCAAGCTCTTCAACCAATTACGTGAAAGTGATACTGTAACGCATAGAAAACGTAGCAGAAACAAACAAGCGAATAGAGAAGAGGGCAGAAATTAATGTTTTGGCTGCCGTTGCAGTAGATCCGGAAATTAGTTCCCGCACAATCCCACGCGGAAGTGGCATAGGTCAGGCAAGTGTACTGCGCATTCTCCATTGATATGGGTTCCATCCCTATCACATCTTTCTTCATCAAAATCTGCATGGAAACGATTTTGAGAATCATGCTAACTTTTGTACATGACCAATAAGACATGATACTCTAGATTCATTATGTATCTTGTTTAGTGATGAGGCCAGGTAAACCACAGAAACATGCACTATTGGTCTTTTAACAATCCCCGTTGGCTTCGTCAGGTGGAACGTCAGCGTTCATGGAGTTTAGACGTGTGGTGTGGGATAGTGAACCATCAGCTCATAGGCCCTTTGTTCATAAAAGGAACAATGAACTCGCACAAGTATCGCAGCCTCCTGACAGATCATCTGCCACAGGTGCTAGAAGACGTTCCTTTGCAGACTAGGAGGAACCTGTGCTACCAACATGATGGCTGTCCAACCCATAGTGCGCGAAATACTGCAACTTGTCTTAACGGATTGTTTCCAAATCGTTGGATTGAACGAAGAGGACTTATACCTTGACCGCCCAGTTCACCGGATCTGACCCCTTTAGAGTTTTTTCTGTGGGGAAGGCTGAAAGACACTGTCCTCAAGGATGTACCAGCTACACCAGACGATATGAAACGACATATTACTGCTGCCTGTTCTGAAATTTCCGCTGAAATGCTAGAACGTGTGCAGCAGTCTTTCCATAGCAGACTGGAAGCGTGTATTGAAGCTGCCAGTCGTCATTTTGAACACAACCTTTGAAGGGCTATGTTCTCTTTGCTTGTAAGAATCCACAGAAGTATTGTAATTCCCTTTTGTTTTTCTTTAGTTTGTGCTACCACAGGTTGTACAAGTGCCGGTGCGTAAAAGTTTCAAAAAAAGATTTCTGGTAAACCACTTGCACAAGAATCTTGCAACAAACGCCACTGACATTCTAATTTACTCTACCTTTATTCTGTTGATGTAACTAGGCACTGTTCAATTTAAAAAAAATTGTTTGTTAAAAAAGTACGCTTCCTCAGTATTATTAAAATCTGTTTATAGGCTAAATCAATGCTGTATATCAATAGCACTTTCTCTTTCCGAAATATTTGCGGTGCAACTTTTAGATGATTCACCCTGTATATTTTTAGTTCCATTTATAACTCCCCTTTAACTACATTGGTCTTATCCGCGACCTTTCCTATGGAACTGATTTCTTATTGGCAATGATGTTAGCTCGTGTAACTCTTGTCGTTGGGTTTCTTGCACTTTTGGTTTTTAATCGTCAGATCATACACACATTTACACTCTCATTCATACTTCCATACTCTGGGAGAAAAATTCCCACCTTCACGCCGGGAATCGAACGCGGGACCTCTGGCACAACAGGCAGGTGCTCTACTGACCTGTAGTATTCAACGAATTAATAAACACAATCTTGCAGTTCATTAACCTGTCTATCGGGTTAGTTTCCAGTTGAAGGGAAGCACTATGATTACCTTTCATCTGACGAAACATTTGTTCAGGGAGACAGAAGGCGATGCCATGTGGCAACTGACGTATGACGTATGACCAGAGCGGAGGGGGACTTAGTACCTCGATCTAAGGAGATCTTTGTACCTAGGCCCCCCGGGAGGGACGATGTGAGAGGAAATAGAATGCGGCAGGATCAGGAGGTACGACAGAGCATAGGTCCCTAAATTTTCTGGGTAGAAACTTCCCGGTGACAGCTGTTATAATAGGCTCCCTTCCCCATGGGGGCTTGCACATCCCACTGAAGGGCTCGGAACTCGGAGATCGCCCTCGCTCCGGGGGACGAAGATTTCCACAGAGCATCCTTTCTCCCTACCATGCAAAGTTGAGACTGCCGCCGACATTTGCAATCCAGAAACAACCAAGCAGATGAAAGGTATTGTGAAATGGAGCAACATGAAATTCAGGGGATGTGATTAACCTTCCCAGCATTCGCCTGCGACCCCGGGGAAACCCCGAAAACCCCCATAGGTCAGGAAGGTCAGCCGCGGGAATCGAACCCACGACCTCCCAAGTGTGAGTCACACGTGCTATTGCTATTGTAAAATAATTTGAATGTGGATTTAATTGTAGTTTTATAAAGATTGTTAAAATGATTCCGTCGCCATCTCGCTCGGTGGACAACTGACATAACGCCGCGCATAACAACACAAACCGCATTTTGTTTTGCCTGGATTCCTTGTGGAAAATAATTTAAAACAATTCAAAGTTCCCAAATCAATTGAAGATGCCATTATATCTACTCTGATAGCTCTCATGGTAGTTTTCTAGTAGTATGTTTTCCAAATATATGAAGCTATATCTACTTTTAAAATCCGAATAATAAACCTTGACCTTGCCTCAATAAGTACCTTTCTGAGTAATTATGATTCTTTGGTTTTTAAATTCCATCAGTAAAATACATACGAGCTTCCTCCAACAATCCCATACTCATGTCCATTTACTTGCTGAAGTTAAAAGTTTCTACCTTGGTGTAACTGATTCTCAACGCCATTAGTATACTTGTGAAATGCATGCTTGTAAATATTTCTGGCCTTATGATGCTTCATTAATTAAGCAAAAGCGTTCTTTGGTGTTGCATTTTTGCTGTATCTTTCAGTGCGGAATTAACAGACCTTAGGCTCTCTTTAAATACATTTTAAACGAGATGTGAATGTATGAAATAAGTTTCCAGGTATGTATTTATTGCGGAGGGTTTATATATTATTAAAGACGAAATTTGGAGGATAGAGTATTTCAGAGTTGTTCTTGAGGAACTTTGAAACAATCCATTACTAGCTGTTGCTAGTTACATAGACAAACCACATGAACACAGGGAAAGCTTCATTGCGGCCAGAGTTTGTAGCTGATACTTGTTATTTGAACAAGTCACATGAACACAGGCTGGGAAGGATTCCCAATTCCCCCGAATTTCCTGTCCCTCTATTTCATCTCCATTCTCATTTCACTTCATCCCTCATCCGTTGGTCTCTTTCAGGATTGGAATGGAAGTGTCGGCGATGGTGTTTCGGCGCAGTGTGACAGGGGAAAAGGATGCGTTTGTGACTCTCTTCGTCCCTCGGCTTTTGGCTGGCTGCGGGGATATTCGAACCCCTTGAGGGGCGTTAGAATCCTCTGTGCGGGGTGGAGTCCCTGGTCTGCCTGTCCGTCTGCCGGTGATTCTCTATCTGGAAAACTTAAGGACCCTGTTACTCCTGTGTCGTCATTCATGGTTCCAGCCGCCGGTGTCTCCTCTCGCCTTACCCTTCCTCCCGGGGATGCCCCCTTGTGGGGGATCGGTAAAATACCCCCATATGTGCATCAGTGCCAAGTCCCCTCCGTAGCCAATGCAATCCATGGACACAACGAAGACATCATCTCGCCCAGAGATCATAGCGCTGCTAGTTACGTAGACAAGCCACATCAGCATAGGGAAGACTTCTCTCGGCCAGAGTATGTAGTTGATGCTAGTTACGTGGACAGGCCGCATAAACACAGCGAAGACTTCTCTCGCCCAGAGTTTGTAGCTGATTCTAGTTACGTGGACAAGCCACATGAACATGGAGAAGACTTCTCTCGGCCAGAGTATGTAGTTGATGCTAGTTACGTGGACAGGCTGCATAAACACAGCGAAGACTTCTCTCGCCCAGAGTTTGTAGCTGATTCTAGTTACGTGGACAAGCCACATGAACACGGAGAAGACTTTTCTCGGCCAGAGTATGTACTTGATGCTAGTTACGTGGACAGGCCGCATAAACACAGCGAAGACTTCTCTCGACCAGAGTTTGTAGCTGATTCTAGTTACGTGGACAAGCCACATGAACACGGAGAAGACTTCTCTCGGCCAGAGTATGTAGTTGATGCTAGTTACGTGGACAGGCTGCATAAACACAGCGAAGACTTCTCTCGACCAGAGTTTGTAGCTGATTCTAGTTACGTGGACAAGCCACATGAACACGGAGAAGACTTCTTCTCGGCCAGAGTTTGTAGCTGATTCTAGTTACGTGGACAAGCCACATGAACACGGAGAAGACTTCTTCTCGGCCAGAGTTTGTAGCTGATTCTAGTTACGTGGACAAGCCACATGAACACGGAGAAGACTTCTTCTCGGCCAGAGTTTGTAGCTGATTCTAGTTACGTGGACAAGCCACATGAACACGGAGAAGACTTCTTCTCGGCCAGAGTTTGTAGCTGATTCTAGTTACGTGGACAAGCCACATGAACACGGAGAAGACTTCTTCTCGGCCAGAGTTTGTAGCTGATTCTAGTTACGTGGACAAGCCACATGAACACGGAGAAGACTTCTTCTCGGCCAGAGTTTGTAGCTGATTCTAGTTACGTGGACAAGCCACATGAACACGGAGAAGACTTCTCTCGGCCAGAGTATGTAGTTGATGCTAGTTACGTGGACAGGCTGCATAAACACAGCGAAGACTTCTCTCGCCCAGAGTTTGTAGCTGATTCTAGTTACGTGGACAAGCCACATGAACACGGAGAAGACTTCTTCTCGGCCAGAGTTTGTAGCTGATTCTAGTTACGTGGACAAGCCACATGAACACGGAGAAGACTTCTTCTCGGCCAGAGTTTGTAGCTGATTCTAGTTACGTGGACAAGCCACATGAACACGGAGAAGACTTCTTCTCGGCCAGAGTTTGTAGCTGATTCTAGTTACGTGGACAAGCCAGATGAACACGGAGAAGACTTCTTCTCGGCCAGAGTTTGTAGCTGATTCTGGTTACGTGGACAAGCCACATGAACACGGAGAAGACTTCTTCTCGGCCAGAGTTTATAGCTGATTCTAGTTACGTGGAAAAGCCACATGAACACGGAGAAGACTTCTTCTCGGCCAGAGTTTGTAGCTGATTCTAGTTACGTGGACAAGCCACATAAACACGGAGAAGACTTCTCTCGCCCAGAGTTTGTAGCTGATTCTAGTTACGTGGACAAGCCACATGAACACGGAGAAGACTTCTCTCGCCCAGAGTTTGTAGCTGATTCTAGTTACGTGGACAAGCCACATGAACACGGAGAAGACTTCTCTCGCCCAGAGTTTGTAGCTGATTCTAGTTACGTGGACAAGCCACATGAACACGGAGAAGACTTCTTCTCGGCCAGAGATTGTAGCTGATTCTAGTTACGTGGACAAGCCACATGAACACGGAGAAGACTTCTCTCGCCCAGAGTTTGTAGCTGATTCTAGTTACGTGGACAAGCCACATGAACACAGCGAAGACTTCTCTCGCCCAGAGTTTGTAGCTGATTTTAGTTACGTGGACAAGCCAAATGAACACAGCGAAGACTTCTCTCGCCCAGAGTTTGTAGCTGATTCTAGTTACGTGGACAAGCCACATGAACACGGAGAAGACTTCTTCTCGGCCAGAGTTTGTAGCTGATTCTAGTTATGTCGGACAAGCCACATGAACACGGAGAAGACTTCTTCTCGGCCAGAGATTGTAGCTGATTCTAGTTACGTGGAAAAGCCACATGAATAGGGTGAAGACTTCTCTCGCCCAGAGTTTGTAGTTATTCTAGTTACGTGTAAAACCCACATGAACAGGGTGAAGACTTCATCTCGGTCAGAGATTGTAGCTGCTGCTAGTTGCACGGACAAGCCACATGAAGGCAGGGAAGACTTCTCTCGCTCAGAGTTTGTAGCTGGTGCTGCGGTACGTGGACAAGCTACAGGAGTACAGGGAAGACTTCTCTCGGCCAGGGATTGTAGGTGGTGCTAGTTACTTGGGCACACTGAGAAGAATATTTGGAAAAAGATTTCAGCCACTACTCCATAGGATATGACATCGCAAAATTTTAAAATTATTACTTATTGTTTTCTTATTGTTTTGCTATGAAATGCAGTTATTTTATTGAGTTGAATGTAAAGTTTAATATGTTTAATTCAGAAGGTTTAGTTTACTAATATCGCAGTTTTATTTTTTATTTATGTATCAGATTTTGCTCGACGAAAGCGTTTAGTTCGTGTTATCAGTTTAAGATAATGTAGGATGTAGGAGTATTTATCGGATGGGGACACCTCGTGTACTGCGACCAACCCCGGGAGGCAGGGATGAGGTGAAGGATGTTCCAGGTCCTTAGGCAGATAGCCCCACAGAGACACGCAGAAGTATTTCCAGTTTAAACACCCGCGCATCAGTAGAGCGAAGAATCCTAAGATGGTGATGAAGCGACCCTAACGAGCGGGATAATGCACCCTGGCGTTCACGGGAAGAAACATTTACAATGCGCAAGTATCCACGCTATCTGCCCGACACCACCAGCACCGCAGGACTTGAAAACACTCCTTCAACATGAAAGGGAGGGACGAAATGAGAGGAAATGAGGGAAATGAGAAATCGTAATAGAATATACCACCCCGTAATTCGCCTAGATAACCACAGGAAACCACGAAATACCCCATGGTCAGAGTGGACGGTCACCGGGAATGAACTGGGACCTCCTGAATGTGGGCCTTAGACGTTGCCACCTGAATCATCCCGCTCGGTTTAAGATGATGTTTTTAACATTGGTTAAAAGAATTCAATGAGGGATAAGGTGTCAGAAGACGTACACAACGAGAAGTATGCATACTTCTAAATTAAACTAATCCCAATCGGCAACCTGTGTCACAGACAGTCGTGAGTAAAATACAAACAAAATTCAAACCGTGGACAGGTCAGATATGTATAAAGGTTCTCAAAGACCTCAAAACTATTACTCGTTACTTGAGCAAAACCCTGTATAGGAGTACTTCTGTTATCTTACTTTTAAGATTATATGTTTAGTGTTATGACAAGTCAAAGAGCCCATATTTACATAGGTAGCAGAGAACAGTATTGCTATGAAAAGAAACTAAAATGAAACTTACGTTAAAACTCTATTCTCGCCTACTAAACAGCTATATTTATTTACTCCTTAGCCTATGTTCTCACTTGCTGCACTTCCGATATGCTTATTGTACTGTTACGTCATCACAACCAGCAGGATCGTAACATTTACTGAAGCTTCCTTCAGAACGGAGTATGATATGAGGAAATCACGTGCGAAGGGATGGTCAAGCTTGCCTTTCCGCCTCAACAGTGGTAGAGGGGCAGAGAGACTTGGCGAGAAAACTGCAGTACATTTACAGCAGCGTATAAACCAGTTTTTTTAAAATTTTGTTATGTAAACTAAATTCCACTTTCCGTAATTTAGCTGTAAACACAGAGCTCTTAGCAAATTAAATACTGACTTATTTTACTGGCCACGGCAGTCTGGCCTTCATGTGTGTACACTGCACTACTCACCACCATCCTGTCTCCATCTTCAATTCGTTAATCTATTGGACAAATGGACATTTATGCTTACATTTTACATTTCATTATCTTATATCATTTGATTATTATTCGATAATAATTGGACCTTCCAGGCAAAAGCCGCGTCACATGCATGTATAATGCTTAATTTTTTTGTATTAATCTTTTTGTTGCAGTCCTAGAATATTTGCTGCACATGTTTGTGCTTGTACGATGGTTGCTATTTTATTTTATTTTTACTTTTTTTACTTTATCTACTACGTACAGTAAGTAGGGGAAGCATTGTATTCCACCCAAAAATTTGATACCGAGATTTCACATGTTTTGATGCCCCCTGAATCCAAAAAAGGCATTTTTAGAAAACGGTCCCTGCGTGTGTCATATGGATGTGTATCTGTGTGGATGTGTCTGTGAAAAGTATAACTCAGAAACCAAAATTCGGATAAATACCAAACTCAATTAACATGAAGTAGGTGGAGAATAAGCGGTTGTAAAAATAGCTTGTACAAGAGTACGAGAAGGTCATTTTTAACTCTATTGCTTTTTACTTTTTCTACTGGTTGCCTATAGAATATGTGTCTTGAACAACATGGCTCAAAAACGAAAATTCGGTTAAATATACCGAATTTGGAATTTAAGTTGTGTCTACAAGGATGGGACACGAAGATTTTCAAGAAAATCCCCATGGAAGAAACATTTTCGTTATTTTCGATTTTCTCAAAAATGGCTTTAACGATTTTGATTAAAATATCATATGTTTAAGTATTTCTTGAATTTTCTGGGAATAGCCGGAGCGTTTCTTCATTCTGAATGACTTTTGTGTAATTGATAAGCTTACTAACCTTACTACAGAAAAATGTAGATCTCATTAAAGCATACAATTATGTCAATAGCACATTTTGTGGATTTAAGCATTTCCGAGATATTCTTTCTTATTGGATTGAGTTTTCAAATACCTATCCTTTCTTCTAGTGGTAAGTCGCTAATCCTTTTTTCTCACTTTCATGCAAAGAGCATGGAATTTGAAACCCATTAACTAGATACGTTTATTAAAACTCTGACTATCGTGTATTCTTCTTATGCCTACCATGAAATGTGTAAATCTGCAATGAAAGTTTTATCTCTATTATCATGAAGTAGATAGAAGAATAACTTTTCTACGAATATTTGTAGAAGAATTAGTAGAGAGTGTCACTACATGAGATTTTCTTTCTATCGAAGGTGGAACATAAAAACAGCAATATACGCCACTGAACTGCAGCTCTTTTCAAGTGTGAGGGAGATTTGTGGAGAGAGAGTAAAAATGTCATTTTTGCTATCTCTCCCTCTTTCGCACGGCGGAGCTTACGTTTCGTGTTGAGCCGTGACGAATAGCCACCCCCCCCCGACCTCCTCTTTAGCGTGGCCGCCGGCGTTAGGCACTTGATGAATGTCCACTACCGCAGAGACGGAGAGGCCACCTGTTGAGAGCGGCTACCGCGGCTATTTGTAGACATTGTCACTCAAAATGGCCTCTTTGTTACTCGCCTCTTTAACAAACGGCACCAAAACATTGAAAAAGAAGCCAATATAAGACCAGTAAGCCCAAATATAAAACTTACGCCCCCAGTGAAGCAGTAGAAAAAGATCTGAGAGGTATAACCTTGCTAATTTGTACGAACAGCACTTCAGATTATGCTGCTTATCATCGAAATAAAATTGCAGGAGCAGTATTGTGCTGTTTTCATCGCACAGTATCTTTTGCATCATGCTCATCAGATATAATAAAAGCCATAAATCTTGAGCCAAGTACCGTGTGGTCCGTTTAATGTTTACTGCTTGACTACCGTTCCGGTCTAGTGCACTTAATACATAACTGAGACTCCTAAACACGATTCGGTTTTATGAATTGTGGCTTTAGATATAACATAGTAATAGTATAAAAACATCTGATGTATTACACTCACATAACTTTCTTAACTCTTGTACAAACTATTTTTTCAAACCCTTATTGTCCATCTACTTCATGTTAATCAAGATACATATTTGCAGAAAGTATTTTATTGCTAATTTTCTTGTTGCTGCAAGGGGAATATGGTAGGCTTTAAACGGTACTCAAATTTTAGCCGGTTGCTCCGTGGAGCATTCCATTCTTTTTAAATGTCCAGGACATAAAAAAACAAACAAATATGAAATCCCATTTATGAAAAAGTATAAATGTTGGAAAATTCGAACAAATAACAAGGAATATCTCGGAAATGGTTCCCTACACAAAATATGTATAGGATAAAAATTAAGTGTTTTAACGACATCCACATTTTTGTGTGTAGAAAACGTTTGTCTATCTCTTACGGTTTATCAGTTATGAAAAAGCCATTCAGAATGCAGAGGGCTTTTGGGGACATTCCCAGAAAGTTCAAGATATACATTTTATTTTGTCATGGAAATATTTTAAATATATTAGTATATTTTGATCAAAATCGTTAAGAGCCATTTTTGAGAAAATACAAAATTTCAAAGAAATGTTTCATGTAAAGGGGTGGGGGATTTTCTTGAGAATATTCGTGTCTAATCTTTGAAATATACAAATATACAAACCTAAATACCACACACACACACACACACGGACCTTTTTCTAAAAATGCATTTTTGGATTCAGGGGTCCTCAAAACATATATTTCTGGCGATATCTTGGTATCGAAATCTTCGATGGAATGCAATATTTCCCCTACTTTACTTACTCTACGTAGTAAAGAAAATAATTAGTAACATCTGATTGTAAATGTAGAGGTTAGAAATTTAAGTAGTCTGTGAAAGGCAATTCGGGATTCAAAGTACACAGTTATGAGTTCACGTTGCCGCCGCCGCTACAAAGGTTTTGTGAATATTCAACATTTAAAATAAGGGCCCCGAGGTAGCGCAGTAGTTTCGTTTCCAGCTCTCGTACTGAGGGTCGGGATTCGATTCCCGGCTCTGGGTGGCGACCACGCCTTCACTTTTGACTTTCTTCTGTGAAGTTTTCCCAAGGCCCACCGCCATCCTCATCATCACCCTTCCCTTGGAGATAATTGATTCTGCCCGCTGGGTAGCTCCATATCAGAAATGGGTCGAGTCATCGCTTGGTGGAAGGTCTTACATAGGCCATATATAAGGGGAGTGTTATGACATTGAAAATAACACTATTTGAGAATAACTGCAGAATATTAAAGTAAAAACTGGACTAACTATATCAACGACACAAAGAAGTCCATTAACAGCAGAATATCAAGGTTAATACAATGGAAAAAAGGAAAGATATAATCAAAATAAAAAGCAATACTGCGTGAAAATAAAACACGCTTAAATAAAAACCTGATGTTTTTCATTCACATAACATTCTCTACTGATTCTTCTACAAACTATTCTTACAAAAATGTACTATTTTATCTATTTGTTGTTAATCCCGATAAAACTTTCGATTTACATTTACACATTTCGTTGCGGAATAAATAAGGTAAAGCGATAGTTATTTTATAAAGGGCATGTCTCTTTGTGATAGCTTTGAAATTCCATCCTCTTGTATCATCATGTGTAAAAGCAAAGAATTAGCGAATTGGCAGTTGATAAAAGTATTGGAATACCTCGGAAATACATAACTCCACAAATAAAAGTATTTGAAATAAATTGTGAGACTTAACAAAATATACATTTTTGTGTAATAGTTTTATGCCTATATTTTACGGTTTACTAATTATGAAATAGAGCTATTCCCAGAAAATTCAAGACATATATTCCATTTGTCATTCAAATAACTTAAACAAAGGGGAAGTTTTGAGATAAAAATAACATAACTTTCCGTGTAAATGGTACTTTGGGCTGGAGGTATTTTCTTGCAAATGTTTTTGTTGCAGCGTTGGAAAACTCTGAACCTAAATACCAAGTACAATACTACCAAAATACTGTTAGGTTTTTAATTGTACTTTTCAAAGCCAAAGACATAGGTACATGTGCACGCAACTTTTCCTTAATATTCTTTATTTGTATTCAGTGAGTCTAAAAAGTGTATTTCTAGTGAAGTCTCGGTATCTAAATTTTTGGTAGAATGCAATACCACAGGTAAGTAATGGAGAAAGTAAAAACGTGAATTTTTATAACTTGTGGATTTTTGTGTAAACTTTAATATAAGAATTACGCTAAGCGTCCAATATTAATCACACACCTAACGTTGGAAATGCAGAATCAGACGACTGAAAAATTCAATGTTATAGCAGAGATTTGAATCACTGAGCTTCCGGTTTCCGCCCAGTTCGTCTAACCAACTGGCTATCAGGTCAACACACCGGTAAACATTAAACCCCCCAACTGACTCGCATTTTTCCCGGTAAACCACAAGAAGATCTCAAATTGTTTTTGAGATGACATCCACAATGACCACTTACAATGTTGCATTATTACCAAATATTACGTCAATTAATTACATCAGAAGACAAGTGTATTTTTTTAATAGCAGTTAAACAAGTTTCTATTATGTGCTTTCCAAATATGCATTCCTTCGTTATAATGCCGACACTACACAACACATGTACAAATTACAGGCACAGGGTTTTATGAAATACGCCAGTGCCAACCACGTTCTCATAAATTGTTCTAAAAAGCGTACGGGCAGCTGTAGGAAAACTACATAAAGATCCCCTGCTATTTACGTGAAGCGTGTATGTGTGTGTATAAAACATCCAATTTTCTCGCAATATAATATTACCGTTGTGGGTTGTTTAAACTTTGCTTTCCAATTTCCAGTGGTGCCCGTCCCTCGGCAACACGTAATACCCGGCCCCAGACCTTGAGCCGAGCTACAAAACTGTGAAAGTTTGCGTAAATTGATGGATGGTAGAGAGAATCTTCTCACATGCCAAGCGAACAGGCTTTCCAGCAGTGCACCCTCCTCCAGTTGGAAGGCCTGGCGCCTTTAAACGTTTACGTTTTTAGATTGAATTCATACCAGCCATGCATGTTTTCTTGAACGCGCGTCCTGAATAACTACTGGTTATTAGCGCGAAAAGAAAATTAGCTCCCTCATTTTTACGCTGCAACAATAAGAAGCAGGAAGAAATTAGCTGAAATAACCAATAAATTCACTCTTCATAATGACGATATGTATTTCACATCTCTGTGAAAGTTTTTCATTAATAATCAAGTAACAAGAGGCAAATTCTCTCAATCGTTGTTGCTCCGGCAGATTAAATGTACATTCAACACCCTGTGAAAAAACTACTTAAGAAATTACTAGCTTTGACATTAAAAAATCTGATGTGTTACACTCTCATGGCTTTCTCTACTCTTGTACAAACTATTTTTATAAACGCTTATTCTCCATCTACTTCATGTTAATCGAGATATGAGATGTTAATCTTATTGCTAATTTTCTTGTAGGTGCAAGGGGGATATGGTATAGGCTTTAAGCGATACTCAAATCTTTTAAAAGCTGGTTGCTATGTGGCGCATTCCATTCTCTTTGTACATCCAGAACATAAAAAAAACGAATAACGAATTACCATTTCAGAAAAAGTATAAGTATTGGAAAATTCAAACAAATAACAAGGAGTATCTCGAAAATGGTTTACTTGACAGAAAACTGTGTATGACATAATTGTACGGTTTAACAAACGTTTAAGTTTGGTATTTATCCGGCTTTTTGTTTTTGAGTTATGCTGTTCACAGACACAAAGACACACACGCGGGCCTTTTTCTAAAAAAGGATTTATTTGGATTCTGGGTGCCTCAGAACATATATTTCCGGTGAAATCTCGGTATCGAATTTTTGGGTGGAATACAATACTTCCCCTACTTACTTTACGTAGTAGTGAAAGTAAAAATCTCGAGCACATAAAATATTAATTATAACACAACTTCTTATATTAAATATAATGCTTAATTTGTCTAGAATATACTTATATTAGTCAGGGAAACTACTGAATTACACTTAAGATAGGATATACTTTACGGAAAATAAATGTTTTGAAGTCCCTTAAATAAAACTTATTTTTAGAAAAAAGGTTCGTGCATGTGTATATAGGATAACCAAAACAAAGTGTTGAATGAACACCTAACTTAGTATCCAAGTTCAGCATCTTCCAAAGATGTGACAAAACATTTTCAAGAAAATCCCTCCTGCACAAACTACACATTTCATAATTTTTTTTTATTTTTGGTCTTTACAAAAAACAGCTCTAAAATACTTTTTAAGATAGTGGTTAGAGGAATTAATGTGAATATAACGCATTAGGCTTTATATTAAAATTGCCATATTATATCATTACATGATGAAATTCATAATCTTTAACGCTGAAACAAACACAGCTCATGCCTATGCTAACTTTTAGTAAGTGTGTATTTATCTCTGTGCAATATTTCAAACAATTCCGATAAAAAGTGCAGAGTAAGAGATTTTTTAGGGTTATAAAGCTACTAATATGCTACAATTTTGAAAAGGAAATGAAAGAAATATTTAAACTAAAAGAATAAAGAGTTGACTTTAAATGACCAATAGCAGATCCTTTCTACATTTATAACACATCCCAAAAGATAATCATTTATTACTAAAGAACCAATATTAAAATATCTCTAACGCTAAAAACAAAAATTGCCGGTGTTATAGACAATATTCCCGTAATTTTACATGCCTATCATACGACATAAAGGTGCATAGATGAAAGGAAAGAATACCTACGGAATTTTCGATTTCAAACGTTGCCTTTGTTTCATGCAACCCGTGCGACGATTGTGCCAAAGAAGTTACCTATTGCCGCAGGCGAGGTCCAGTGATTTCAACGACGAATTTTAATATTTCGTCCGCCATAGCGCTTCAATAGTGTTACTGCCTGCGGTGTGAGGGCACGGGATTCGTTTTCCGGTGCAAATAATAGGATTTTTCCCCTGAAGCGAGGTCTGGTATGTGGTGCATTTAGCCTCCTAAGGAGCTTGGGGAATAACTTGACGAGCATCCAAGCGGCTGGTATGCTGAAAGTAGCCCTTCACTGCATTCTGTCCATGATGTCCTATGTAGAAAGGATGCAGGGGCCTTGCAGTAGGCCTTGGCGTGATTGTTTGTCATGTAGTCTCAGAGAGTTTCTGTTGTGATAAGTATTGCTGTTGGAGAATTATTGCTTGTTCAGGGTGGTCGACAAATTCAGGTATTTCATTTAAGCCTAAGAAACAAATTATTTTACTTTTATCTCTTCATCTTGTTTAATTTGTTATACTTTGAAGTAGTCTCAACAGAATAATTGACAATCCTTCTCCAAAACGCTATTTGATTTTCTTCTAATTTAATTAGTTTCAATTCTTCGACAATTGTTAAGCAGAATTATATACAATTTTATAAGGTATATTTTTTAAACCAAATAAACATAAATACGAATTAATGTATTTTAAATCAATGTAATTTCGGGATTTGCTTGTAACTTTTAATTTGGAAAACATTTTCTGACTGTTTTTTATTGATAGGAATATTTCTACATTTACTAAATTGCGGTTTGAAAATTTTATAGTCTATATAATATTTTCATTAATTTTTTTATTTACTTGTTTGCTTGTATCTTTTATATTCCATGAGCCAAACTCGTTTATGTTTTGACGATTACAAGAAATCTCGTTAGTGTAGACTCTAATTTTTATACTTATGGAGAACGGTAAAAGAGACACATGTATATACATTTATTTTTAAACTCTTCCTGTCCTACTTTTAAAATGTATCATAAGTTATGTTTATGTTTACATATAGGTTTGAAAACCACTGTCCTTAGTTTACAAGGGCATAAATGACTAAATATTGTACTTTGAATCACAACAATATATAAATAAGTACCATACAAGGTGTTAGACGGGGTAAAGCACTGAACGTAAATTTCTAACGTGATTACGACTAATTAAACATGTTTTTCTCATGGAAAAGCATCGCATTTTTTTCAAGTTGATCTTGCTTTAGTCCCTTCTCGCTCCATTTTTAATATCTGTTTTTATATCTGAGTCCTTTTTGCAAGCCTGCTTCTCCTTCATCTACATATGTTCTCGTCAGCTGTGCTTTGTTTCTCGAGCAGCTTATTACGGATGCAAAATTTCCCATTCATATTCAAAATTTTATATCCCAGTTTTACCACTAATTTATTCAGCTTCATCATCGATCTGGTGTACCCCTCTCTTGCACCACCAGCATCTCAGACGCCGCGGTGGGAGTTGGGGAAAGAAATACAGGAAGAAAGAGGGGAATAGCTAAGCCACGGCTTCCCTTGAATATTCTTTAAGAAAAGGTAGCTAAAGTGTTTCCTTATGGGCAAGAAAAGAAAAAAGTTGTATATACCAAACCTAAATTTCTTGTTGTCATTCAGCTGTTTTTAAAGCCTCGTGATGGACCACCAATTAACGCATCGGAGCTTTAAGCTTTAATAGTGGATATATGTGATCCTTACTCATAACACTGCTGTTTTACTGTTTTCCAATACCTTGGCAAGAAGGTTGCAATAAATAAGAGCAAAGCCCCTTCCAATTACAGGTAGGATATTTTCCCTCCATGGAACTAGACTTGTGTCATTAACAGCTGTAGGTGGAAGAGCCTTCTGGCATGTTGCCGGCAGAGAGGTCGTGTGCGTGTGAAACAGCGAGTATATTTCACCTTATCTGGAAGGGCAGCGTCACTTTAATAATGCTCTGTATTTATCTCCAAGGACGATTGTATTCTTCATTGCAACCTCTCAACGTTTATTCATATTTTCCCGCGAGACATTGTTTAAAACGTAGCTCTTATCAGTGTGTTAAGATGGCATTGGTGGTAACAGTTATGCGGGATGTAGATGTAAAGGTATTGAATTGAAAGAACATTTGCCAAAAGTTTCATATTTTTCAGCTCTTAGTATCTACCTGGAAAGACTGCGGTTCTCTTTTAAATCTCGGTGAACGTCCTCTTTTGGCAATATTACAATTAGGAAGCAACGGTAAAATAAAAATAGAAAAACAGATCAATTCCTAAGAAAAAATTCACTTGCCTTTCTCTACTCATTCTTCTGAGAGATATTTTTATAATAGTTTAATTTTCTATCTGCTTCGTATTAATCAACTTTAATTTTTGTCGAAAATAAATAATTTCATTACACATTTCGTTGTACAAGTGGAATGCAGTAGGCTTAAGGGATAGTCAAGTCCATCGCTATATGATGGCGTTGAAATGCACTTCTCTTTTAATGACAACGAGAAAAGAACGAACTTAGAAGACTAAAAAATCATTAAGTATTTGGCAAATGAAACCAATAATAATGTATATCTCGGAAATGGATAATGCGACAAAATATATGTTTAACATTTTATTTGTCATGCAAGTATCTTAAACTTATGGCAGTTTAATCAAAATATTTAGAGCACGTTTGAGAAACTAAAAAAAAATCGAAAATAGTCAATATAAAGGGTAATTTGGGGTGAGGGCATTTTCTTGAAATCTACGTATTCGCATCCTTAAATACACACACATACACAAATTCATACACACGGACCTTTTAATTTTTATTTAGTGGTCTCAAAACGTGTATTTACGATAAAGTTTCGGTTTCAAATTTCTGTGTGGAATAAAATACTTCCTCTACTTGCTATATGCAAGCAGAATAGAAAGTAAAAATTGATACAGCGCTTAAGATTATTTACAATAAAAGCGACTGATCTTTTTAAGCCTTCATAAAATATTTTATCTGGGAAAAAATAATAACTGGAGAGAAATTAATTTGTACGACAGCCGATATCGTAATATGGTAGCCTTGTATTATCTTCAACCATGAGAACATAGTATAGGTAAAAGTACAAAACAACAGAGGGACCTCCCGAAACAGAGGCAAGGCACCGCACGCAGGCCAATCGGCCCCTTCTGCTTCTATCAGTGACCCCTAAAAGGGAGGGATGAGCGGAGAGAGAGCCGAAGGGCGACCAGATCCAGATGCCACGGGCGCAAGCACAGACAGGATTCCTGACGTTTTCAGATGTAACGCATCCAACGCCATCCGGGCCTCCCGGGACGCAGCCCACTCGGGGAAGAGACCACACAGCTATTACGGGAAGGAATCTCTAAAGTGCGCAGGCCACCATCCAGCCGCAACCTGCCGAACACCGTCGCTGGTCCTACAACCTGAAAAGGATGACAGGGAAGATGATGGGTAAATGAAATGAGAGGAGGAGAGTCGTGGTAGAAGACAAATCACCCCAGAATTAGCCTGACGACCCGGGGAAAACACTAAAAATCCATAGACCAGAGTGGGTGGTCGCCGGGGATCGAACCCGGTCTTCCCGAATCTGGGCCATAGACCAGCCAGCCTGAGCCATCCCGCTCGGTTGAGAATCTACTAATCCCTCAGGATTTCCACGTTCCTGGTAATAAATAACAGAAGTATCACGGTGCCATAGGTGCGCTCCCTTCTAGGTCGAAGATTCGGTTAGTTCTTGGAACAAGCCCTTAGGCGGTACACTCCTCGATTACGTATGCTTATCTATATTAAGGCTTCAAGAGAAAGCGCACCGAACTAGCATTCACGTTAACCGTTCAATTTAGCTACCTGGGTGCTGTTTGTATACTCGTTTTACTCTGCAGCCAAACACAGCTGTCATGGTCACTGCTAATTTTCTAATAAAATGCTTGATTTGTTTTGTTTTGTTATGTTATGCAATTTTTGCGCCCTTTATAATTGAACGTGCTGAAATGAGATGTAAAATATCTGTATTGCAATTTTGAAAGACTGCTGTTAAAAATTGAAATACTTAATACCGTAATTATTGAAAGGAAGACATAAATAATTACCTAAAGAAATGATAGCAAGATAGAGAAATAATCGTAATAAATAATTTACGTATATTAAACCAATGCACAATGTAATAAGCGCGAATGAAAAGATTTGTACGGAAAAAAGGTCATTAGCGGGTCATGTAAAGGTAAGCTATTAGTGACAGCCGAAAGCATTTGCATAAAGGTTTCTGGAATGCAGTAAGAGTTGAGTTCAGTACGTTTGGAAAATTATATAAGCAGGAATTCTGTAAATTAGAAAGGGAATGAAATTCTAAGATTCGAGAAGGCACCACATAGTAACGGTGACAGATACGCATATGTAGAGTTTTAAGATTGGATCGCTTAAGAAGGAACGTTGGTAGGGGATAATATGTCGGCAGAGCTTAAGTAAAGAAAAGAGCACATTCGTGACTCTCCTAAGATTCTGGACTCGTTTGACTTACTCTGGTGCATAAGCGCCTGCATTAGGAAGATTTAGCGGCTATTGTGAGAGATCTCTCCGAGTGACATTCTGCGACTTACGACAACTGACGCTTCGCTTAATTATTTTATACAACTAATTAATTCGTAAATTCTTACCTGGGTGACACTTGTCGTGGACAGTCGGCGATTCTTCTCAAACGGAACATTTTAGTCAACATTAAAATTTATCAGCTAACTAAGCTGGTGTTATCCTTTCAAAATACACTCACGCATACTCTGAAACACAGATCTCACAGCTTTACCACGGAAGCAGCTGTCGCACGAGAGAACGCAGAACGAGCCATCCTAGATTTCCTCAACAGAGCAACGTTAAATGTTATCTAAGTTGGTGCAACCACGAGAGGCTGCATCAAAATTTGAAGCAAAGGATACGGCTTGAAAATTGTCGCACCACGAGCGGCTTCCAACTGTAAACTCCTAAAACAATTGCTGTTCTTTTGAAGCACCAAGAAAAATTGAGGAGTTGTATGTACAAAGGGCGTATATCAGAAAGCTACGCTTTGAAAAATTGCACATTTAGTGTGTTTCGAATTGTTGTTAATAATTCCTTTCAAAAATAAATAATAAATATACAGCAGTTCTGATAAACATTGGTCAGAAGCTTTCTAAATTAGGTATTAAATTTGTTTTAAGAATTATATATAGATATATGCATACATATATGTCCATACAAGTCCTTATTACACATGATACTTACATCAGTGTGTAATATGCAATTTTAGTAATTTTTTATAATTTTGCTATTCATTATATATATTGATTTATATGTTTTAATATTACATTAACCTGAAAAAGGCAGTGACTACATACTAATACATTATAATGCAGATTTTGTATTAATTCAGCGATATAGATTTATTCTTTTTTCACTTTTGAGCTTAGCTACAGATTCTTTATATTCCTGTTAAAGCTAAATACTCAGTATTATGCAGGATGTCGTCAAGCTTAAGCACATAAAAACCAGCAGAACTCTGAATTTAGAGATATCGAAACGACAATCTCCAGGATAGCCAACAAGAATATTTTATTTATGAAGGACTAACACATTTCTTTCCTTAATTATTCTGTTCGAAATTCACACAATGACCCGATTTTAGCACCAAATTAAGCAGAATGTTCTGGAGTTTCGATTGCGTGTCATTAGATCCACAGATGTTCATGTTTTATTCGTAATTGTTAGTTTTATTGTCGGCAATTGTTTTTGAGATTTTGTTTTAGTCAACGTGAAAATAGAGTACATATTAAATGAACGACTCTTCCTTGTAAAACAATAATGGATTACGAATTCAATTACAGCTACTCAAAGGGCATACCAAAAAGAATTTGGTGTTCGGAATACTCCCCAAAGAAACACAGTTCTGGGACGTAAACAAATTGGAAACAACTGGATCTCATGAGTGCAAACTCGCTCATCTAGGATTCCCACGGTTGATGTTGACGTAAGAGCTCGACTGGATAAGTCACCCAAAAATAATTAAGACGTTTGTCGTAGGAGACAGGGTAAACTACTCAATGTGTCAGAGAGCTGTGAAAAGTGTAAAAGCCGTATAGGATTACGGTTGTCCATCACTTACAGGAACCAGATAAGGATAGACGACTGAATTATTGTCGTTGGTTTCAGGCGTTCATTGTGCAAAATCCTGCCACATTGTGCATCGCATGATTCACACATGAAGCATGGTTCCATTTATACGACTTTGTGAAGTCAAATAACTCACGCTATTGGGCCAGCGAAAATCCACATACTATTCATGAAGCACGTATGCACCCGGTTAAAATCGCAGTTAGGTGCGCAATATCCTCACAGAGAATGGGACCACTTTTTTAAACAATGTGAACACTGCAGAATACCGACGGATTTTCATGAAGTTTGCTGAGCAACTAGACGATGTAGAGCTGAGTTAAGGATATTTTCAGTAGAACGGCGCTACATGAATCAAGTCAATCCATGGCACTAATTGCAAGTTTCTTTGACGACCGGATAAGTTCGAAGAGCCTGTGGCCACCGAGATCTCCGGATTTATACATTGGCGGACTTCTTTCTATGGGGTTACTTAAAAGCGGGTTTATGCCACACGTCCTGAACGATCTGAAGCACAACATTACACAGGAGATTCAAGCTATTGGCAACAGAGTCCTCCAACGAGTGGACAGTAACATGGAACGACGTGATGAGTTGTGCCTTATGAAGGATGGAGGACATTTTCAACATTTGCTATAGATGTAAATAATCTTCCAAAATTCCTCTGCATTTCAGGTATAATAAGTTGTCGCTACCACAACTCGTTTGGAAACAATTAAAGAAGTAAATGTGTCAGTTCTTCATAAATCACTCTGTACATTATAACTAAAGACGGTATGTGGAGGTAGAAGCCTTTTGTAGATACAGTTCCTCAATAACAGCGTTGAACTTAAGCTTGTAACATGATAGTGCAACTGTGACTTTTAAATTGTGTATTTTTAAGAGAATGTTTCGAAATTTGTGCTATAGCCTAAGGCTACACATTTAAGAAGTAAATGCGTGCAAATTTGAATGATTATAAATATACTTCTTTTAAAGTACTTCAATTTTTTTCACGCTTTGCTTCGGAAAGACATGATTTTAAAATCATGAGCGGGATAGCTCAGGCTGGCCCACATTAGGGAGGCCCCGAGAATGATCCCCAGCGACCACCCACTCTGGGCCATGGGTTTTTCGTGGTTTCCCCGGGTCGCCAGGCGAATGTTGGGTTTGATTTATCTTCTACCACGACTCTCCTACCTCTCTTTTTCTGTACCTATCATCTTCCTTGTTATCTGTTTCAGGGTTGCAGGGCGTTTAACGTGTTGCGGTTGGGCGATGGCTTGGCTCTGTAAAGGTTTCTCCCCTGGCGTCACTGCGGTACCGCTCAGTTAGGTCTTCTCAGCGTAGAGCTCCGCTCCGGGGGACTCTGGAGGTTGGTGGCTTGTGGGCAGAGACCGTGCGCCGGAGGATACATTCTATCTGGAAACGTTATGTACCCCGTTTATGCTTGCTCCCGTCGACATCCGGATCCAATTGCTCTTCGGGTCTGTCCCCTCATCCTTCCCTCCCAGGAGTCAGGTTGGATGCACGATAGGCCGACTGGCCTGCGTGCGGTGCCCTGCCCCGGTTCCGGGGGCCCCTCCGTGATATGTACTTTACCTTTACGTTTTTCTTACTCAGTAAGCATTCTTTTACTGTGACAAAAGGTATGAATCTCTAAGGAATAATTTAAATTTCAGGGAAATCACTGCGTTCTTCTTGCATTCCTCATTTCTAAGCAGCCCCCCAGTGTTTAGTTTACGTCAAGCAGAAATAATTTTATCTTTGCAGCGTTTATAATGAAAACATTTGAAAAATTATGAAAAGGTAAACATTCGGTGTTACTGAGTTAACCTGCCGGCACTACAGCCAGGAGTGCCAAAATTGAACTTCGGAAAGCGTGAGTTACTTTTATAGGTTATTTTGCATGGTTTTTCTTATGCTTCTAAGGCAAATGTATATCCGTCATTTCATTGTGGTCCGACTCATTCGAACTCCCATTCCATTGATCGTCTCTGCCGAACTTAATACCTGAAAGGGATTTCTAAAGAATAAAAGGAAACAAAAGAAGAAAAAATCCGTAAGCATTGCATTCGTATGACTTTATCTACTCACATTCACCAATACACACTTACAAAAGCTTATTCTTCTAACTACTTATTGTTAATGAGATAAACGTTCACTACACATTTCGTTGTAGGTATAACAAGAGTAAGGACTAATGCGATGATCAGATTTTTATAAAACGCATCGCTTTGAAGTTCCAAGCTCTTTGCGTGATGGAGAAAAACGAATAGCGACTTAACACCTGAAAATTCAAACCAATAAAAAAATTATGTCGGAAATGATTAATGCCACAAGCATTTGTATTTCATATAAATTCTGTTTTTGTTTTTAAAATATGTAAATTTTTACGTGGTAATACAATTATACAACGTCATTCGGAATGAAGAGGATTTCGAAAGCTG
The DNA here is from genome assembly GCA_030765065.1 of Deroplatys truncata. Lineage (NCBI taxonomy): Eukaryota > Metazoa > Arthropoda > Insecta > Mantodea > Mantidae > Deroplatys > Deroplatys truncata. Next base: position 204,583,432 of record CM060983.1, on the reverse strand, counting down.
TCATGTAAATTTTAATAAGAATTAATAGAGCCATTTTTGAGAAAATCAAAACTAAGGAGAATTACTGTAAAGGGTGTTTAGGGTTGGGGAATTTTCTTGAAAATCTTCGTGTCACATCCTTGGAAGATGTGAAACTTAAATACCAGTTAGATATTAAATCATCTTTTTATTTTTGTATTATACTGTTCACAGATACAGGACCTTTTTCTAAAAACGATATTTTATTCAGGATGCCTCAAAACGTTTATTAACAGTGAGGTATCGATAAAGAAGTTTTGGCTGGAATACAATGTTTTCTCTACTTACTTTAGTTAGGCAGTAGAAAAACAAAAATCTTATGAGACTGTAAGTCATATTCCAAGAGCTACTATACAGGGTGGACCATTTAAGTTGAGAGTTTACAATATATCAAAAACTAAGCGTTGAAGAAAAATTTATCTTGAGTAAAGGTTTCTTGATATTATGGGGGAAAATAAATGTCAATCGTGTTTTATTTGGAGGACGTTGTGATGGTCATTTTAGGGTCACTTTGGTCAATTTGAATTGAACCTAATTGTAGGTTCCCATTAAAATTTAAATTGACCCTAAAATGAGCCTCATAAATTCCTTCAAATAAAACATGACCAATGGCATTTACTTTCCCCATAATATCAAGCAACGTTTATTCAAACATTTCTTTCTACAACGCTTAGTTTTGGAGATATTGTACAGTCTTAACTTCAGTGGTCTAATCTGTATAATGAGATCACAAGCTGAAATGTCAAAGATAATTAATAAATTTGTTAGAGCACACACTTGTAGTAGGATCACCATGCTATTAATTACTATTTCTACTACGTATAGTAAGTAGGGGAAGTATTGCATTCCACCCAAAAATTCGATACCGAGATTTCACCGGAAATACATGTTTTGAGACCCCCTGAATCCAAAAAAAGCATTTTTGGAAACATTTCCGTGTGTGTGTCTGTGTGTTGTCTGTGAACAGCATAACTCAAAAACGAACAGTCGGATAAACACCAAACTTGGTATTTAGGTTTAGTATCTTCCGGAGATGCGACACGAAGGTTTTCAGACTACCCTTTACATGGAACATTTTTCGAAAATTTTAATTTTCTCAAAAATGGCTCTAACGATTTTGATGAAAATATCATATGTTTAAGATAATGTCATGAGAAATGAAATGTATATCTCGAATTTTCTGGGAATGTCTCCAAAAGTATTCTTCATTGTGAACGACTTTTGCATAAATGGTAAACCATAAGAGATAGACAAAATTGTACTATACAAAAAATGTAGATCCCGTTAAAATACACAACTTATGTCATATACATTTCTTTTGTTGAGTGAACCGTTTTCGAGATATTGCTTGTTATTCCCTTACATTTTCCAATACTTATACTTTTTCTCAAATTCGTTATTCATTTTTTTTTTATGTCCTGGACATGCAAAGAGAATAGAATGCGCCACATAGCAACCAGCGTTAAAATATTTGACTATCGCTTAAAAACTACCATATTCCCCTTGCATCTACAAGAAAATTACCAATAATATCGACATCTCGATTAACATGAAGCATATGGAGAATAGGCGTTTGTAAAAATAGATTGTACAAAAGTAGAGAAAGTCATGTGAGTGTAACACACCAGATTTTTTTTTTTTGTATTTTCCAAACCACAGTTTTGATTATTTTAAAAGTTTTATGCAAATTTCATTGATACCTTACTAAATTTACTCTATGACATTAATTATTAGTATTTAGTCATTACAGAACAACTTTGTATCCTTAGTCGTATTTAAACTAAACGTGCAACGGAAATTCTCTGATGGGGAGATATTATCGATTAGTCGTTTCTCGCTGAAACCTCTTCATTTCTCGATCCCCATGTTATGGCATTCAGCTCAAACTGTGTTTACCGAAAGTTGGAGGTCTTCCACTGGAGAAGGGTCAGAGCAGGACCAGGTAACCAATCATCGCACGCCTACACCCTCATTTCACCTCTGCCCTTTTGAAACTAACGTGGCCACACACGCTAATGTCAGTGCTAAACAGTAACATGCGCTGGTATCGCCGTTCATATTTGTATTACAATATTTCTTTACTGAGCAGCTCATTTTCTTGCCGCCGTGAGTGTTTGGAAGTCATTTTTATGTGTTGTGTGCAGATCAACTTTATAAAGCAAAGAAACACTAAAATACTATGTCCCCTTTTTTTACCGCCATGATTTTTCTGCTTTTGCTTTTTCTAAGGAAGAATTGCGTTACATCCCAAGATTCAATAGAGAGTTTTCACCGGAAATATATGTTTTGAAGCCCCTTGAATAAAACACATTGGAAAAAGATCCGCATGCAGTGTATGTGTGTGTGTGTGTGTGTGTGTGTGTGTGTGTGGCTGTGGCTGTGCGTGCATGCGCGCGTCTATTCGCTTGTCTGTAAAACGAAAATTCGATGGCTATAAAGCGGGCCACTGCATGTTGGTTTCGAAACTCCACATGGTAACGCCAGAAACAAATGGATGGCGACACAACTTTAAATAATGAAGAAGTTTTGGAAAATTCAAACCAATAACAACCAATATATCGAAAATCGCTAATGCCACTAAAAAGTTAAGTGAAATAAATTGAATGCTTTAATGAAATCTATAGTTTTGTGTAGTAACTTGTTTTCAACAGGTTTACCTGTTATAGATAAAACGTTATACAGAATGTATCGGAATAGAGAGAACTTCAAAAAACCTCAAATATATATTTCATTAGTCATGCAAATATCTTAAATAAATGACACTTTAATTAAAGAGATTACATTCATTTTGGTGAAAAGCAAAATTCCTAAAGGCTTTCCACATAAAAGATAATTTGTAAAGGGGGGATTATCTTGAAAATTTTCGTGATGCATCCTTCAAAGTTGCTGAACTTAAATTCCAAGTTTGGTATTTAACGGCTTTTCGTTTTTGAGTTATCCTGTTCACACGAACACTCACGGAAATTTTTCTAAAAATTCTTTCAGCATTAGAAGAAATAGGACTGGAAGAAACATGGGCAGAAAGAAACAACAAAAGTAGGAGTTTCTGGAAAGAAATTAGAAGAAGAGCGGAGGATATTGAAAAACAAGAAACTAGAAGTAGTTTCAAGGAAAGAAGGTCACTAATAGGTCATAAATATTTAAAAATGGAATGGGAAAAATAAAGTTACATCAAAGTATGCCACAAAGAGGCCAGAATGGGTTATACATGGGCGAGGACAGGTGTAATGAATTTAAGTGATCTAACAGGGAGAAGAAGGGAGGAGAGCGCTACTAAATGTATTGGATTACATGACAATCGGCTTTATATTCTGAATGCGAGACGCGGATAAAGGAAGAGAGAATTTAATACTACAGAAACGGAAAAATATAGCTATAGAGCTAAAAGTTAGGAAGATTTTTAATACAAGATCAGATGAATATATGGAGAAAGTAGGAAAATATTTAGGAAAAATTAGGCTAAAGTGGTATAAAGAAACGTGAAGCAAATTGTAGAAGATACAGAAAAAGGATAACAAGGCAAAAAAGTAAATAGTGGAAAATTATACTTCCCATTATATATAAAGCAGACTTTTAAATATAAGGAGAAGAGAAATAATAAGCAACTCTAGGGTATTGCAAACATTGTATAAATTGCATGTAAGTTCAAAGTAGACAATAAATCATTCATTCAAAAATTCGTTTTGAGGGAGGGGTTCAGGGAGTACCAAAGTGTGTAATTCCCGTGAAATCGTTATAAGTTTTAGGTGGAATTCAACATTGCCCTCTACTTATAGTAGTAGACAAAGTAAAAATTGATACATCAAATGGCTTTCTCTACTCACTCTTCTACAAATTGCTCTTACAAAAGCTCATTCTTCTATCTGTTTCTTGCTAATCCAGATAAACTTTCAATTCACATTTACACATTTCGTTGTACAATACAGAAGTTAAAGCGATAATCAGATTTTTAAGAGCACTTTGCTATGTGATGGCTTCAAATTCTATATTCTTTGTTATGTCCACGAGAAAAAAGGAATAAGAGTTACTGGTTGAGAAAAGAATTATAAAATTCAAACTAATAACAAGGGTTACCTCGGAAATAGTTAAATAGTTGGATGCCACAATGATATCTACATTTTTTGTGTGATAAGATTTTACTGTCAGAAATTATGCAAGTCATTCAGAGGAACGAGGAATTCACAGGCTATTCCCAGAAAATTCACGATATACGCTTTATTCGTCATGTAAATATCTTAAACATGTGGTATTTTAATAAAAATCGATAGTGCAATTTAATTTTTAAGAAAATCAAAATAACAAACAATATATATATATATATATATATATATATATATATATATACAAGATAGTATGGGTGAGAAACTTTCTTGAGGATCTACCGGACGCATTCTTGGAAGATGCTGAGCTTAAATATCAAGTTTGGTATTTAACTGACGTTTTGTTTTTAAGTTACCAAGGCAGTTCAAAGAAACACCAATACGGATCTTTTTGGGATTCAGGAAGTCTCAAAACGTGTACTTTCGGTGAAATCACGATAAAGAATTTTTGGGTGGAATGCAATACTTTAGCTACGTGGTATAGCTAAAAACGGAAGGAAAGGATACACCAGCAAAAATTACCTGCGGATTTTGCTGCTGAGTTTCTAATTTTCAGGTTTTCATAAATGTTTTTATCTTTATTTATGTCTTACTGGGGTATTATTTGGAAGTTTATAAGTAGCACGCGGGCGCGTTGGTATTGGAAATGGTTAGAGAAACGGTAGCAACAAACTTGGGCCACTTGTGTTCTGCGGGGGGTCATGCACTGAGCTAGAGGCGATTTCTGAGAAAGCGAGCCCAAGAAGTGGAAGCCAGGTGAGCCTGGCAGCTCATTAAACAACTTCATCAGGTTGTTGGGCGGGTGGAGTACCACGCCAAGAATTTCTAAAACCAAACCTCTCAGGCTGTAGCTACAGCTACCAAACTGAAAGAAGCTACAAAATGCTTTACCTTTATTTCAGCACTCTGTAAGTAAACAAAGGCCATTGCTTATCATAAGACAAAACATGTGATACTTTTAAAATCGCTGAAAACAGAAATAACCATAAGTTTATGCATAGAAAAGCAATATAATTATGATTTAATATCACAATGATTTGAGAACTCTTAGCGAAAACAAATTTATGTACATGCAAGGTGCTGGTTGTGTCAGAACGGATTAATGAAACCTATACCATTTGAAATGCTACCTAAATGTCTCATCATAGGAAAATATTCAGAACGCAAATTACGGGTAACAGAAACGAGTAAACTTTCTTTGGTGCGTTTAAAACGAAGTACTGTAGTTCACATATTTAAGGCATAGTTATATAATTGGTAGAGTAATGATACAGACTAACGATTATGAAAAAAATAGTGTTTCTATGCACCAACAACATTATAGCTAAGAGTTTAGCCAGCTAATACACAACATCCATTGCGCATTTTGTTTCAAATCACTCACCCTTATAAGATTCAAATGCAGTTAATATTCAACCACAACTGTGTGCATTATAAAACATTGATTGTAGATACAATAGTTTACAAACGACTAAAGCTTTATATACCATGAGAGGTCTCATTATATATTTACAAGTAGGTATGATTTTAAAGTAAATCATCCGTAAGCTTGGGATTTGAATTTTATGTGTAATTAAAAACAAAAGAACATTAAATGCATCGTATATCGGTTACGGATTTAGATTAAAAGCATGTTTTTTATTAATACTCTCAGGCAATGAATGTAACTGATGATTACAGATGATGGTTACGTGATATTTATCTTCCTACGGTGAGAAAAACTTCCAGGGAAGTTGCTGATGCTGATCCCTGTTGGACGAGCCTTAAGTAAATGGCAAGACTCTAATAGGGAATATAACGAACTGTTGTTTTCAAGTAACGCTTATAATTGTCGCTGTTACAGTGCGTTAGCGGTTAATGTAACGGTTACCAGTAACGATTAAGTTATTTGTTTTCATAGTTATCACTTTCGCACTTTCATTACATTAATGATTACCAGTAACGATTAGATATAACTACGTTTCAATATCAAAGTTGGGGCGATAATTCTGATAGTCAGGAAATCAATAGTTAAATATCACTTATTAAAACATTGTCATAATTTAAATCAAAGTTGACCAAATTCCACAGTGTTGACATTATGGGATTGAAAGTAGCACCATTAGAAACCCCGTAGAAAACTAACACTATATTATAAACCTTGTAGATTAATAAATGAGCCCGTAATCATGCAGTGTTACTTGCAAGACATTCCGCAGAAAATAAAGTTAAGAGGCGTTCCTGTCTTTGTTATATTTCAAACGCGTAAGCGTGGGTGATGCGTTGTCTATTGTGTACAGCTGGGGGTTTCGGCGAGCCGTTGGGGATACACGTCTTTTAAAAGGCAGTTAAAAATACAAAATATTTGACGTAACCAATGAGAAATCAACAAAATAGCATAAAGGAAAATAACCAATGGAAAGATGATAAAGATTGGCGACGTGTAGAAATCACGAAGGTTTGCTGCTAGCAATATATAAAGATTTGTTGGGGGATGAAAAAGTCAGTCCAGGTTCTTCAGTTGAGTTCGACGTCTAAATCTATGTGTAACAAGTCGAGTCCCGTGGCGCTCATAAATCATGTAACAGTTACGTTTCGCGAGACGAGATTTTAATTCCTCGTAGTCTATATCAACGATAGAAAATAATACAATAGTAAAGTATTGTAATCTATAAGCAGTTAAACAAGTGAAGTACTAAGTATATGATTATTTCTGGCGTTGAAAAGAAGTCAAGTGATAGATTGTAAATCGGCGCGCAAGAACCAAGCTATGATCACAAGTATGTCGGGGAAGTAAAAACAAAAGAACGGCAGATTATACAAAGGGAATATTTTTAGTGCGGCATAATAAACTTGCAAGTGGCATAGTGATTCTGACAGCATCATTGAAAGTGAATTATTGTGTTTTTCATTTGGTGCACCATATACCTGCATCCCGTATCCTTGGACATTATCCACAATTACTTTTCATAGTCATGAAGAGAAGGGTCGACCCTGAGATTCAACCTGGACCCTACAACTGCGACGACTCTGCTGGACCGGGCACAACAACGATATCATCACAGGTAATAAACTCACTTCACCATCGTCGAAGAGAAAAACGCTACAAAGTGACGATACAGACTTACCTAGTTATTTAATGCAATCTAAAAATAAGTTTCTCTGGCTGTGTCAGCACTTTGATTATTACGGTAGTGATAATCTCAAAATGCATTCGCACTTATGTACTTCCACATTCCTGCACATACAAACAAACACATACACACACACACACACACACACACACATACACACCATTCCTCCGTGTTGCCTTCTCCCTATGGCTAGGTTCTTCATGTCATAAGTGCGCCTCTCTTAGCACATACAGATGGGAATAATAATGAGTAAATGAAAAAGTTGTTATATTCATAAAAATCGAGGCTGGAAATATACAGTTGTATAACATTAATTAACAATACTTATTATGGTGTGTTTGGCAATGAGACAGTCCTTTTAACTTCAGATTTGATCCGAGAAATATTGATATAACCCTTTCGTATATATATATATATATATATATCGGTCTTTCATTGTTCTTCACCATGCAAGTTTAAAGGCGTAAATACTCACGATAACAAATCCAAAAGAGCGGAAGCACACATCTTCACACGTGCTTTTCGAATTCGAAAATTGGAGATACTTCACGTTTCATTAGGCAATCTCAGAGGGTAGACTTTCTTAAATTGTGCAAATCTGGATCTTGATTCATCACTGTTAAAATTTATGCACCATTTTAAGACTTAGCGGCCGTGCATATTTTGCTACTAAATAACGTAAATTTTTTATTTATACCCATCTATGCGACATATAAAAACTCGAGCACTTATAATCGTATGTGAATAACCATCTTAACGCAATGCATGCAGTTTTGTTGCCTTAGTTCTGACAACATCTGTGGCCTGTGAACTGTATATGAAGTGATAAGCAATGCACTGTAATAAACAAATATGTTCTTGCAACTCCTTGCCAGAAACGAGTTGTAAACGAGTTAACTAGTTTCCGTCCTCCGTGATGTAGTGGTTACCATGTTAGCCTCTTGTTCCCGAGTTCGTGGGTTTAAACCCGGCGGAGGGCGATGGATTTTGTCGGGCGTAAAAATACTTAGCATGGCCTCCATCGAAAGGGAAGTAAAGCCGGGTCCCGCGTCGTAGATTTACGACGCGTAAAAGAACCCCAAGCCTGATAAAGAGGCTTCTGAGCAAAATTATCGATCTTTCACGCTCAATATAGAACGGGACGCTAAGGACCACAACAGTTAAAGAGCGTCCATAAATAAAACACGTTTTATTTCATTTAGTTTTCGATAAGCGATAAACAATGTTGCACACATACAGTGAATGTCATCCAGGCTCAGTAACGGTCTCGTTACCTCAGTAACCGTTAACGCGATAACTGTTTTAGTTACTTTGTTAATGTTACTTTGTATTCGTTACGTTGGTAACCTTTGCTGCGTAACCAGTTATTTTGTAATCGTTACTTTGGTAACAGTTATTGTTTTAGTTACTTGTATTCGTTACTTTGGTAACCGTTACGTTATTTTCTGCACATCCCTGCTTTCTAATAGGAAACAGCCCTACGGCCTAATTCCACGGCGTAGAAGAAGAAGGTATCGCGGATTCTGGTTCTGCCTTAGTCAAGAACTTTTCGTATGTATGTGTGTGTGTGTGTGTGTGTGTGTGTGTGTGTGTGTGTGTGTGTGTGTGTGTCGGTGTGTGGGGGGGAGGGGAATGGACAAACGAACAATACGGATTAACAGAACAGTGTCAGGAAAAAACAGAAAGAATAGTTCAAGAACTGCAGTAAAATACCGGTACGGCTTCGTTACTAAACTCATAATAAACAAACAAATAAATAGAAACCGAGAACCAAACCTAGACAGGTATATTGTCCTCATTCCACTACAGTGTGAAGCACAACCCGATAAAATTCTATGCGTTAGAGAAATGAAGATTATGCAGGTTCATAATGTAGCTTTATTCTTTACAGACAGGAGTGCCTTCATTTTGGCTCCCGCATTGATTTAATATGTGGAAGCCTCTATTTCAGTTGAATTAAAAATGACATAAATTTATCAATGAGAAATGTAAGACGTTCATATTTTTCCTGTTTATTTTGACAATTTATCTAAAGCTTAGTTTCTAAAGGAAATTACATTCAAGCTGAAAACAAGAAAAAAGTAGATATTAAAAAATCTGATGTGTTTCATTAACATGACTTTCCCTATCCTATATCGTTTATTAGTGGCTATATAAATTATTCTTACGAAAGCTTGTTTTTCTATATATTTCGTTTTAATCAAGGTAAACCTTTGCAAAATATCAGCATTACTCGTGCACATTTGGTTATAGATACAAAGGGAACAGCGACATTCCAACGTTTAAGAACTAAACGCTATACACTGGCTATACATAAAATTCCAAAATCGACGGCACTTAAAAAGAATGACAAAGTATTGAAAAAATCGGAGCATTATTAACGGATATCTCGGAAACGGGCGATGCCGCACAAAAGTTATTCGAAATAAATTATGTGTTTTAAAGAGGTCTACATTTTTGTGTAGTACGTTTTCATCTATCGCTTAACGTTTACTACTTAATGCAGGATTATATGAAATTCCACCCGAATGAAGAGGATTTCACAGGCTATTACCACAGAATTCAGGTTATACATTGCATATGTTGGTAAAAATCTTTAATGTATGACATTTGAAACAAAATCGTTAGGGCCATTTTTGAGAAAACCAAAATTTTCGAAAAATGTTCCACGTAAACGGTAGTTTGGTATGGTTTTTTTCTGGAAAATCTTCTGGTATATCTTGGAAGATACTGAGCTAGCAAGTTTGGTGCTGGTCTCACTTTTCGTTGTTGAGTTATGCTGTTCACAGACACACACACAGACACATACACACACGGACCTTGTTTCTAAAACGCTTTTTGGGAGGGGGGTTCAGGGGGTCTCAAAACATATATTTCTGAAATCTCGGCGTCGAATTTCGGGTATAATACTTCCTCTACTTACTGTACGAAGTGGAGAAAGTCAAAATGGATTATATGTTCGTAAATTGAACATAATTTTTATTATAATGAATGAATAAATTAGATCCAATTGTTCAATAATGACATACTCTGGCAATAAAATGTATAACAAATGTAAAATAAATATTTTATCCATTTGGTAGATTTTTATTCCTTTTAGGACCCTAATTTACATTTAGCTTGCTCTCTGATAATATCTTTTAAGGTAATAGGACATAAATTGAGTGGAATCCGATTCTCCTAGGTGTTTAAATTCCACTTGGAAACCAAAGAACAAAATGTATCTTGATGGTAAGGGTAGGAATGTCTTAGCTCTCTGGGAGTTTGTCTGCCCCCTCTTGGCCTTCCCTCAGCATGCGGTAATGTCGCATATTGATTATCAATTTAGTGCTTACTCAGCCCCCCTTCTCTCTTATTATTGTTGTTCTAAAGGCAGCACCTCTTCACTACACGAAACAGTACTTTACGCCACATCCTCTTTCACGTGCATATGCCTTACTTCGCATTCTTTCATTAATCAAGGATCATAGGACTGCATTATCCTTATGGATTTCACTTACCAGATCTTCAATAGCCGTCGAATTGTATTTGAGAAGCATTAATTTATCCATTATATTTTATTTTATGTATTTACTGGAATAACTTTAAGCAGTAAGGTCCATGATTCCTAGGATTGAGAAAACCTCAACAAATTGAAGTGCAACAAATAGCACGTGTTTCTATATACATCAGTATTAATTTAAAGGAACGGGATATACCAGGCGGCCCACACAAGCCACTCTTAGTTGAAGTTAGTTTATATCGGATAGCGCGGATGTCAAAAGGTTTGCCTAAGCAGAACTTCAAAGGGGACTCCATATCGATGAGCTCATTCGATGAGCCTGTTATATAGGTGTTCCGGGGTGGATTCCCGGCTGGGTTCCAGAAAGTTGTCTTTAAACAAAAACATTTCACGGTTTGCCCAGGTTCTGGTATTTGAATGTGAGGGTACGTGTGTGTGCGTGGGGGGAGTGCTGTCGGTTATTTAATAACCAATTCGCACATTACCAGGAATTCAGGATTGCCGCTTGACGCAAACGTGAGCACACGTGTTAATTCATTTAGTTTCATGACAGTTAATCTAAAATTAGTATAACTATATGGCACCAATTGGTACCGCAATGTTAAGAAGACTAAACAAAATTCTATTTTTATTATATTTATGTACCCTTAAAGGTGCGTTAGAATAAAATTATTTTCTATTAGTGCATTATTCATAATAAACATGTGCAAAAACAATCCCGCCTTGATGGACGAATCCATGTAAGGGGCTGGAAAAGCATCACTTCTTAATATCATCTGTAGTAAAGAAGAAAGAAAGAAAGAAAGAAAAAGCTGTGCGCAGAAGACAGATGTAATGTTCCGAACACAGCCTCTTCGAGCCTCAACTGCATTTTGATGCGTCTCAGCACAGATTGTAACCATGGATAACCATCGTTATTGGTAAACGTTATCTGTTTGTCTGAATGCCCTGGCTCGAACTACATACAGGCGACCACGCAACGCTTATCAGTACGATACTACCACATAAATACCTGCAGACACTAGGAGGCAACTTCTTTTCTACCTATGCATGCGCGAAAGATAGAACAGCAAAGGACGGCTTGTTTGGGCCACCTGCTATGTCTGGGTGACAGCAAACGTCAATGAAAGAATCACACTGAGGTATGGTCCTTAGTTTGCTTTTTTTTCAGTTAATTAAAAAAATCAAGAAGGCGAAAAAATATACCAAGGGAACAAATGTGTAAAGTTTTGGATGTTACCGTGATAATGCACTACGCGTGAGGGACAATTCTAAATTCCTGAATCACTGTTACGGAGCATCAATCAACTAATTTGTTGATTTGATAAACTCTATTGGTCCTAAAAATTCGTTTATAATATTAACTACCGTTGCAGGAACCATCGCTATAGCTATGCTTTCGATAAAGAAACCGTAACAAGCTATAGGTCGAAAATGATTCTTTAAACTGCTGAAGATTCGCTAACCATTGTTTCCCGTCATCTTATATAATATAGCCAAATTTGCAAATGTGTTATTGTTAGATATCGTCTTTGTTATGGAATTCTGCAGGTGTTGTAAGGTTTAGTTTTGTAGTGCAATCGTAACTGTTCGGATTAGCTCGTCACTTTTTTCTCTGCTGCTTTCTGGTTAGTGTTTAATGCCCATTCTTACTAAATTGGCTCCGAAGGTAGCGTACCGCGGACCACTTTTCGATCCCCAAATTATTTTGCTATTAAAAATATTTCTCTAAATGTTCAGACCACGTTGTTATATTAAATACGATTATATTTCTCTCTCTCTCTCTTTCTCCATCCCTCCCTCTACTTCTTGTCCCTCTTTGTGTGGATTCCGGCTATTAAATGAGTCCACTAGTGTATCTGAGAACTGTTTGTCTGAGAAAATTTGTAGTCATTTTCTATGATACATCGTAAATAGCACTACTTTTCGGAATCAATTTGTAACGAAATCTTGGGAAAATAATATATAAATAAAAAAAGCAGACACTAAATGGGATAGGGTATCTGGATGACCTTTAAAATTACGATACACTTAATTTGCTTGGTAATCGCATATATTTCAATGTCTTTATACTTTGTGATTAAATTAATCATCTTATCTCCTTTAGAGAAATCTTTACCCTAACACATCCCCTTGCTCATTTTACTCAATGAAAATGTTCTGCTTTTTATTAACACATTTTATTAATTTAATTTATTATTCTTTCTATTAATTTAACATATTATATTAAAACACAAATAATAAACAATGATACTGCTGTGTTATACACCGTTTTAGGTATTGGGAGCAACTTGACTGGATCAGCCCTTCGCGTTGTTTGAGTTTAAAGAATGAGTCGATGAATGTCGCACTTACAACGATTCACAATTTAAATACGGAATAACTCTGATCCTAAAACTAAATAGAACAGCAGAATTTATAGAACAACATTCCTGTAATTAACAATTATACGCCTCTGTGATTAATTGGATTTAAGCGTAAAAAGTATTTAATTTCTAATGGGACCTCTTTCTTGACAACACATTAAGGAAAAGAAAGGATGAAATAATTTGCACTTAGCTATTTCGATCCTATTCACAGCCAAAGGACGTCCCTCAAAAAGGACCTGAAATACTGGAGATAGCCTCTTGTTAAAACACAAAGCTAATAGCCTATAAACAAATAGGGGCAATAAAAGATAACATTATCTTTCCCCTGCTACCATACATCAGTTTTACGGAATCAAGCGAGGAAACCGCAGTCCCTGCCGTGTTGCGGTGGTTTGTTTTGTTGCCTTCTTGTCTTTACTCTTTTTCTTTATCTTGTTGCTTTCCCCCTTTCTTTGTGTTTGCACCTTGTAAGCGGCAAATCGTGCGTGGAAGCGAGCTGTAAACAGACAGGACCTAAACAAAATATGTCTATATTAAATCTCGTATTGCGATCACCACGCTCTCTAAAGGGAACAATAATTCAATGTTCATCTATAACTCTTGCTTTCCTTTCTATATGACCTTAAGGATAATAACAGTAGCGAAGCAAGGTGTGCATTAACAAGAGAAACATAAACTTCCGTTTACTGTACTTCACTGAAAGGAACTTGGTATCTTCGTGAATTACTCCGGGATTCTGTTGTGAACATATGAAAGGATCGAGCAACACAAGGTTATTGTACACATGTATTTCATCATAATTGAAATTCAAAAACATAACATTGGTATCCGTGAAGAAAGAGAGAAGAAAGTTTTGTATCTGTATATCACATGCCTTTCATACCAGTTGCTTGGCAATTCTAAATATCTAAGTGTGTAGCCAGACAGCCTACAAAATCCCATCAATCTCTTCGCCTAGCTGCATGATAATCAAGCACGACGTACACCAAGTCTTCTGCATCTGCATTCTGATCGTAAAGGCAACTATTTTGACAATTATCTGTTATTTTGGTTCACATCAACGAAACAATCAAAATGAACAAAACCATTCTTTCTTATTCAAGGTATAGAACTCAATACACAGACAACGCTAAAGTTACACATTTTCAGCTATGACTCAACGCTGCGAAAACGATGTTTACGATTAGATAATGTCAAAATTTGATGTTTAAGTGTGATGTTTAGACATCACAGAGAATACCTCTTAACCTCAGTCACTTCCCTTCATGATTCGGAAGTTTTGGAAGAGAAAATGCTTAAACACAGAGGGTGACAGGATTACAAGGCAGCGAAACGCTGTGATGTGCGCGGCATACCCTAGGCCGCAAGAAGAATATTATGTCATTCATATTTACAAACGTTACCAATAAGATATTCTGTCTGGAATGCGTACCTATCAAGAACGTACCTTTCAATTCGTCTATATAATCCTTGCTCTATCGTGGCGGGTTTGCGGGGTATTGTTATTGAAACCTTATATTCTTTCCCACAATGCTTTCTGGTTGTTATTGTTATTCCTCCTATGTAACATAATGTTATTATTACAACATTTACTGTATATGCCATCGTAATCCTTGGTAATGTCAGATAATACAGTAATCCCTCAAAATAAAAAATCTTATGTGTTACACTCACATGACTTTCTCTACTCTTGTACAAACTATTTTTACAAACGCTTATTCTCCATCTACTTCATATTAATCGAGATAAACGTTTGCAGACTCTATTTTATTGCTAATTTTCTTGTAGATGTAAGGGGAATATATATTTACAAGGGCAAAATAGAAATACAGTAGCCTTTAAGCACATACATATATCTTATGAGCTAGTTGCTAAGTGCAGCACCATTCCCTTTGCCACTCTTTGCATATCCAAGACAGAAAAATGAATAACGAATTCCCATTTGAGAAAATAAGTATTGAAAAATTTAAGGGAATAACAAGCAATATCTCGAAAATGATTCACTCAATAACAAAAATGTATATGACATAAATTGTGTATTTTAACGAGATCTACATTTTTTGGGTAGTAAAAGTTTGTCTATCTCTTAGGGTTTACCAGTTATGCAAAAGCCGTTCACTATGAAAAATACTTTTGGAGACATTCCCAGAAAATTCAAGATATACATTTTATTTGTCATGAAAATATATTAAATATATGATATTTGAATCAAAATCCTTAGAGCCATTTTTGAGAAAATTAAAATTTTCGAAAAATGTTCCATGTAAAGGGTAATCTGGGGTGGGGGGATTTTCTTGAAAACCTTCGTGTCGCATCTCTGGAAACTACTGAACCTAAACACCAAGTTTAGTGTTTATCCGACAGTTCGTTTCTGAGTTATGCTGTTCACAGACAGACACAGACAGATAGACACACAGACACTCACACGGACATGTTTCCAAAAATGTTTTTTTGTGATTAAGGGGGTCTCAAAACATGTATTTCTGGTGAAATCTCGGTATCGAATTTTTGGTAGAATACAATACTTCCTCTACTTACTATACGTAGTAGAGAAAGTACAAATTTACTACACGTTTAGCAATGATTTCAGTAGAGGCATAAGCTCATATACAGAGTGGACTGTACAATATCTCCAAATCTAAGCGTTTTAGAGAAAAAAATGTCTTGAATAAAAGTTGCTTGATATTATGGGGGAAGGTAAGTGTCATTAGTCATGCTTTATTTGGAGGACGTTGTCATTTAAATTGACCCTAATTGTAGATTCCTATGTAAAAAAATTAAATTCACCTTAAAATGACCATCATAACGTCCTCCAAACAAAACACGACTAATGGCATTTACTTTCCCCCATAATATCAAGAAACGTTATAAACGACATTTCTTTCTGCAAAACTTAGATATCGAGATGTTGTAAAGTCTCAGCTTAAATGGTCCACCTTGCATATGTCTGGTCACGCATGGCGTAAAGTTTTGATTAATGGAAACAAACATACAGTCGATGAAAGATACTGTATACTTCATTTTCCTTGTTTCTGTTTTGATTCAAAGAAAGCTCCAACTGAATGCTCCTTTTAACAATTGAAATCCGATCCGAACCTAAACGTTTTCTTGTTAAACAATGTCTGAAGCTTAAAATAGTTATCATTCTGCAGGGGTCAATTGGTTGGTTTTCAGTGGTGATGCATATGCTGAACATCTGCTATATATTCAGTCAAAACGGTTTAAATTTCTCACAACCCTAGCTATAATTAAACTGTGTTATTTGTGATTTTGATCACTAACTTCATTTATGCCTAACCCTTAAAACTAAGATTAATCAAACGCACAAATTGTTGGGATGCAGAAGAGTTTAGAAAGAACTCGAGATATTTATTTTTATAAATAGTGTTTATCATCCGCTGTTACTTCATATGGTACCACTGGTACGGTATGAAATGAAATGACAACCAGGAAAGGAAATTTTGGAAGGAAATGCACCAGGCCCAATTTTAGGGTACCCCCTCCGACAATTGCAGTTATGAGGACTGAGGAAAATTTGAAAAAACCTCAGTCATGGAGGCAAGATTTGAACCGTGACCTTCCGTTCATGAGTCCGCGGCTTAAAGACCTCGACTACCGGTGTCGGAGATCTAGAGAGATATAAACTAAAATACCGCAGAAATTGAAGTTATGTTTGAAATAAGCATGAGATTTTGGAAAAGGAAAGCATGGCTTGAATGATGTGGTGACAGATTTCAATGTTTAACCCCTAACCAACGCTAATTTACTATCCTATAGCGTTCAGGTTTTCATCCATTCTCTAATTTTCTGTCTCTGGTTGTTTTAAATGTTTTTTCTGCTTAGCGAAAGTTTAGTTTATTCCTTAGTAAGTGATATTCCTGGAAACTTCTTTTTAATTCTTTCAGGTGTTAATTGATGGATTAATCTGCATTGAGATGCCACATGAACATTGTCCAGCTTTCAATATTATTGCTCATTCCAAGTTTGTGTATGTCAGGCTTATGGCACTACATAACCCTCAACGGTGGTCGCAAAACTTTATAGATTGAAAGAGCGGCTCAACTTTAAAACATGTGACGCGAGATTTTTTCAACGTCCAACGTCTGTGGAATATTTTTTTGAAATACAGCTTCTTATTCTTTGATGTAATGTGTATTTAGAATTATTTATTTGGATGATTTCTTGTTGGAAAACGTTTTATTAACATAATTTAAGCCTTATAATTATTCATTTATTTACTTACTGCGCTTGTAGAATACAGGGCAACCAAATTCCCCAGTCAACACATTTTTTGTCACATTGTTTCTAAATTATGCTGACTAGCTATGTACACTAAACCCCAACTCGTTAATTTAACTACGCCTTGGCTAAGCTTTAACTAAACCTAATCACTATGCTACGGGCTAGAACCACCTAATGTCTTCCATTAGATACTGGAAAGGGTCTGCTGAACGGTTCTTGGTGACAGTATGCCAAAAATATACTAACAAATTCGAGCATCTAGTTGTTCTGTGTATCATTGAGGTAAGCCGACAGATCCGTCTTATTAATCGGATGAGCCATTTCTAAAAGTTTTATTATTTGCAAGAATATATCCAACAACCTACAAACGTTGCTTCTCACATTACAATAAACTCTACTTCACTGCATGGCCATGGTTGTAAAGCAATAAAACACCAGAGAAAGCTTGGTCAGGACTTTTCAAAAGTGGCCGGTTGCTAATCCCTTCCAGATTGATGTGCACATGTACGGGGAATTTCTTCAGAGGTTGGCTACGGTTTTTACAAATGAAGCACATATTGGCTATGTGATGCGAGAAGCAATAAAACTACATCAATAGTCATCGGTTGTTTCGGCCTTATTGCGCGAGCGCATTGGAGAACCTTCGAACTTAAAAAATGTCTCTCGTCTCTCGCGTCACATGTTCGAAAGTTATCTCCGAAAAATCCATCATAAAGGGTATTCCTCGACTCACAATAAAGGCTAGCCTCCAAGCGAAAGAAAGAAAATATTTTTAAATGCAAGTTGTACTGCGCCTCGCATTCATAGACTTCCAATTTACAAGTCCTCTCTTTTATCCTTTTTGTTTCCAGTATGCGTTTATTCTTAGTAATACTCATTGCACTGTAGATTATGTACAAATATGTTTTGAAACGCGAGAGCAGATTTGAAAAATTAAAAATTTCATACATAAACCGCAGGTATTACAGCTAATGTATTGTGCTGCTACAGAGTGAGTTACTTCAAGCGCTGATGCATGCACTTCGCATTTTGCACATCTGGATTCAAATGCATTGAACTCGCACGTTTTGAACTGATTTTTACCACCCTTTTTATTGGTGGGAAAATTCTCGGTTGTATTATTTGATTTTATTATTCACTTCCCCATTAACTTACTCTCATTGCACTGGGAAAATTGCCATAGGGCATTCTGCTACGTACTGGTAGCTTGCTCGTCGACAGGTGTCTGATTCAAGCTAGTGGTTTGTAGATGCTAAAACAGAACCTCATTGAGATAAGAAAATAAAATATTTTTCCGGTGCTTATTAACATTTATCTTTTATTTTTAATCACAATTTTTGGCGTGCAATGTCAAAACAAGGAACTTCTTCAACGTAATCAGAAATGGCACACCAGAAGAACTTTAGGAGAACAAATTCAGAAGATCTCTTGGTTATAATGGGTTGTTTAGGTATCATGGTCATTCAAGCTGATGATAAAACGCCACTGGGAATGGAAAGACAGACAGAGGGATGCCTTATCTCCCCCAGAGACTTCAGATCTATGAGACTACCCGCGATATTATACATCATTTAAGGCCAGGCGTTGTCGGCAAGGGCTGCAGATCTCGGTTGATAATATATAGGCCTACAGGGTATTCATGTTTGTATTACAGATTATGCTCCCCACCGATCGGGATGTAGACAAGGCAAGCAAACGACGGCTGTTCTCAAGGGTACAGGAAGACGGATCACTGGAGCACCAGCAGGTGCTGCCTTGAGAGGCCGATCGGTCTTCCGGAGAGCTTCCAGAAGCCGAGAGCCAACCTGTCAATGGCCCAAGCACAGAGGGTGGTTGTATGCGCCAAGTTTCGATAAGACAAAAGGCACCCCAGGGTGACATCTCGTTTGAGAAGAGAGCGAGCAGGGATCGGAAGGGTGCGGGGAACAGAAACAACGCAACCTAATGTGTACTGTAGATATCCACACATCTGCTTTCCATCAACAAGAGGATTCTCCAAAGATTGTTTCTACGTCAGCTTATGTGGATACTTCACTTTAAAAATCTTCTTTGTTTCAGTACATATACAACAATTTAATTTTAAAATCGTATTATGACGTATGCAAATACAAATCCCAGCATTTGGTTCCTAAGCTCCATTTAAAAACAAAGTTAAAAATATAAGGGTACTTTTAATACCAACCCTTATTAGTCTCTCTTTTTACTTTAAGTTAAGTAATATTCCCACTAAAATTCGATGTCTGTATACATTTGGTGCATTAATGATTTGATTCTCGCGTATAATTTTTGTTTATACATATATAACCATTATTTTTGAATTTCGCTGAATCACGTTCAATTGCAGTTCATAATCTGAGTTTGTTTCTCATAAATCATTAATTATAATACAGGGGCGGATGAATATCCACATTCGAAAGATATGAAATACACAATAACATTTATTTTTCAGTGGAGAATCGCCTTACGGCAGGATCGAAATTTTCTATCCCGCCAGTGTTAAATTTATTTTATTTTCTCTGGAATCTATTATATGCAGAATTCCATTTTAAGTATATTTTATCATGATAAAGGGAACCCTTACTTTAAAAATAATAATATTTTTTATGTGGAAAAAAGCGAATTCGCTCTCGTCAACAGCCTTCTACTGATAGCTGCAGACCTAAGTAATGTACATTTTTCAAATAACATTTTTAGTACGACGAATGTGTAGTCATCATACGCAGGTGGAGACAAAAACTAGGAATAGACATGCTTTGTGTGAACCATGTTTTGTCCGAAGAGCCCTAGTTTGAATCTTGTTTGAGTGAGTTACTTGGATATTTTTCGAGGAATTTCCTTAATGTGAGAAAACAAATGTTTGGTGACGAATCTCATTGGAGCATCATTTCTTATATTCATTCACCATCAGGTATGCTTTGTCCTGTTAAACAATGTTAAACTTAAAACGCGATAGATGTATAAACTGAAATTTGAAATTTTGAATTGGCGGGATTTCGAATTTTGGTTATAAATACAAGTTTTTCCCAGTTAAGCTTGTACAAGTCATGCCACATGAAGGAAATTCCCAAGGCTTATGTACGATATGTGGCGCAATTGCAATAGTCCATGTTTACTATTAGCCAACAAAAATAAACTCAGTGTATAAAGCATGTTCACGGGAAAATTAGTTTAAAGTTAACAATGTGTACTTAAACAATCGTGCAACTTAATAAAGTGTTTTTCCTTCACACTGTGGCCGCCTCACGGCTATTCGCGCGCCGGCCGCTGCAGCCCGGACTCCCGCCGAAATAGTTATAATATCGCCGCACGTTCTCATAGTCACAATTACAGTAATAATGAGCACATGCCCAATCATAAGAGACGTTTGGAAATGTTGCTCTTCTCTATCCGCATTTTCTGGCATCTTCTCAGGAAATTTTCACTCACACTCGAGGGTTCAGAAACCGAAATTGAGTGAATTTCTAGCCAGATGTTTTCTTTTAGTTTTTATTTTGTAATTGTAATTGTTTTGTGAATATGAGAACGTGAGATGGTTGCGGGATATTAACTGTTTCGGCGGGAGTTCGAGCTGCAAGCGCGAGCCGCGTTGCGGTGACCCAGAGTGAAGAAAAGCACTGTATGATGTGAAAGCATTGTCTAATCAGATTTGAAAAATGCGAGCTACGGTCAACACTCGTAACTATTACAAACTTTAGGCTGTGTGTGTTGCCGCTAACCGTTGCGCTATCGTGATGGGACTTCAAGAACACACGTTGAACCTTTCTGCTCTGAGTCATGTACCCCAGCGAACTTCCAATGGATTCCAATCTTATCTATTATATCCCCTTTGGTTACTGCTTTAGACTCGGCATGTGATAATTCTACATAAAAGACTATTGTATAAAAGTTATAAAAAAATTATACACTAAGTTTTGTAGCGTGGGTCAGAAAAGACCAAAACTAATGTTTCCCTCGGCGCACTTTAGTAAAAATTAACATTACATAAAAAAATTCTGAAGCGCTACATTCACATTATTTTCTCCACCCAGTATACTTTATTTTTTGTAATACGCACTATTTTTACGAAAGCTTGTTTCTCTATCTACTTCATGTTTACCAAGGAAAAACCTTTGTAGAAATAGTTTCGCTAAACGTATTCTAGGCTCAAGGAGGATAGAATAAGCCGAACGTATAATCAGATGTTTAAAGCTGGCCGATATATGCTGCCTTGAACTTCCATACTCTCCCCAGACATCGCGGGAAACAACTGAATACCAACAGAATTTTGAAAATGACAAAGTGTTGAAAAAAATTCAATAAAAACGGATGTGTCGGAAATGGCTAATGCAAAAAAAAAAAAAACGAAAACAAAATTATAGAAATTTCCTTTAGAATGAAGAGGACTTCACAGGAAATTCAAGAAACATATTTATTTTCCATGTGAATATCTTGAATATATGGTAGTTTAATTAAAATAGTAATAGCGATTTTTGAGAAAATCGAAATCTGAAAATGTTCCATATAAATGACAGTTTGGGGAGGGGGAATTTTCTTAAAAGTCTTCGTGGAAGGTGCTGAACTTAATTTCTGAGTTATCCTATACACACACCCATCTTTGCTATAAATCTGATGTGTTGCATTCGTATGTCTTTCTCTATTCACTTTCTACAACCAATTCTTACAAAAGCTTATTCTTCTGTCTACTCCTTGTTAATCGAGGTAAAACTTCAATATATATTTACACATGTTATTGTAGGATACAGTAGGTAAAGCGATTGTCAGGTTCTTAAAGAACATGTCGCTATGCGATAGCTTTGAAATTCTATGCTCATCATGACCACAAGCAAAAAAATCTGATGTGTTATACTCATGTGACTTTTTCTACTCATGTAAAACTATTTTTACAAACGCTTATGCTCTTCATGTTAATCGAGATAAACATTTGCAGAAACCATCTTACGGATAATTTTTTTTATAGGCGCAAGGGGAATATGGTAGGTTTTTAGCGCTAGTCAAATCCTTAAGAGCTGGTTGCTATGTGGAGCATTCCATTCTCTTTGTATGTCAAAGAGATAAAAAAATGAATAACGAATTATTTTTTGCATTCAGGGGTTCACATGGACTCTAAACACGTATTTGTGCTGAAATCTCAATAGGATGTCTCCCGAATCATGGAAAACAATCAGCTGACTATCGATGTAGTTTCCTCTATTCTCTTTGTACAAAAACAAAGTATATAATGAAACTATTTCTGCAAAGGTTTATCTCCATTAACATTAAATAGGAAGAAAAAATAAGCTTTTGTACTAATAGTGTGTAGAAATTATATAGAAATGAACGATATTGGGCAGAGAAAGAGAGATTTTTCTTTATACAATATTTGTAACAAGGGCATGGGAACTCCAGGAAAGAGACAAGGAAGAAGCAAAAGATGCGAGGCAGGTGTCTGGGCCCACACTCACGTAATCTCCGAGAAGCACTCATCTACCCTTGCTACTGATCAATGCTGATCGATGTGTATGTAACCAGCCTTCCTTAGTGTTTATATCAGGGGTGTCCATCCTTCGTCATAAATATGTGGACATGCAGTTATTCAAATACTGAACAAGCCCATTGAAGTTCCGTATTTCTTTTAAGGCTCAAGATATGCATTTGGTTGATTTACTTGTTTAGCAATTTATTAACTATGAGTTAGTACTTTTTGAACGTCTCTATAGCTCTATATTAACGTTACTGTCTGCAGTACGGTGAAAAATGGGTTCGTTTCGTAGTACCGGCATGGGGATTTTTCTCATGCAAGGAGGCTTGGTACGGGGTGCACTTAGCCTCATTAAGTCCTTGGAGTTGCTTGATGGAAAGTAGCTGCTCTGCTCTCGGGAACCACGCCAAAACGGTCAATAAGAGTGAGCTTACAGACCACATAACACACACCACCTCCATTACTGCGGCACCTAGACCTTGGGCCACTAGTACTGTGTTGCTGGTAGCCTCTAATGGTTATAGGAAGAAAATAGAACAATAAGAACTGTGGTAAAATGTTTAAGCATTAAGTAAGGCTACTGCAGGTTTCCACCGCAGGACACCTATTACAGAGATTAGATGTTGCTCTGCCATGCCGCTACAATGTGTCAGCTGTCGGAAACACCTCATTGACAGCAGAGTATACTGCAGCTTTCCAGTCAGTGCGGATCTTCGAATTGGTGAAGTTGTTCCAAATGATCCTCCATAGTCTCAGCGAACAGTTCCGTTCTACTCGGTCTAGAACACTGGAATAGTCATGAGATATTTGCAAAAGAAGACGTTTAAAGGCTAGCCTTTGATTATTCGTTGTTGGCAGTTTCGCAAAGGTCTCCCGCCACCGCCGAAATTCGGGTAGTCGCTTACCTGAAAGGTGAAGTTGTTCTGCTCAAAGGTCCCTCACCGTCCAGAATACACAGTATAGGTTTTCCTTGGAATGTCAAACATTTTGCATCCTATCAGCCCACAACCACCTTTATTAACTGGAAGCCGTAGTTGTTCCCTGTCTTGGGTGGTTGAGCACTGGCTTTCCGTGACGGTTTACGGTTGTATCCCAATTCAGGAAAATTGGGCATTCAGTGAAAAAAAAAGGTTTACTGGTGTGCAATAGAAATCCTACGCCACAAAACTACAACAAACCCTTGAAATTAAATCAGCCTAGTAGCTGCTGGTGTAGTTTTACTAACTTAGTAGTTGTTATTTAGGTAATGGTTAACTACGCAGAAGAGATGTTGGTAAAGTTTGTTTGTGGGATTCACTACCTTAGATAACGATATCATAATGTGTATATTATATGTATATCTGTATTTCATAAAATTGTATAAGTCCGCCATGAAACAAACACTGAAAGTAAAATTCCAAAACTACATTTCTGTTGCCCAAGGATTACTTGAAGCTAAGGATTTAAATAACGATCTAATTCAGCTAAAACTAGTTTATTAATTATTTAGGGATAACTCCATAAAAGTGATTATATTCGTTTGCGCTTCTGTCCTTATAAAACCACATTCTACATGACAGTATAATTCATTATATATTTTTATTAAATATAAAATAAAAATAGTAATAAACGAAAAATCGTAATAAAAGCTATATTATGATGTAGTTTAACAATTTCGTGAGATAATTTTAATACTTTCAAATAAAATATTTTCCTTGATATTATTTCCGAAAATTGTGCCCGTGAATTTTATTATCACAAGGACGGTATCGGAACTTAGGTTTTAAGACAACTGGCGTCTTTGCGTTCATTGTGGATAATCTGTTGCAATTTAAAGAATAAATCTGATGTATTACATTCACATTATCTTTCTTACCCCTATCGTTTATTAGTGGGTATAAGAATTATTTTTAAAAAAGTTTTATATCTACTTCGTTTTAATCCAAATAAGCCTTTGCCAAAATATCTATATTACACATTTCATTAGGATATAAAGAGAACAGCGACAGTCAAATGTTTAAGAAGTGGACGCTATACGCTGACCATGAAATTTCATACCGTTTCCATGCAATCACCTGATGCCGCAAAAAATTTTATTTGAAATAAATTGTGTATTTGAAAGAAATCTACATTTAGTGTGTAGTACATTCTATCGCTTAAAGTTCACCAGTTATACAGGATTCAGAGTTGGCACTCAATTTTTCAGTCGTCTGATTGCATCTTTCCAACCTTGTCCTACATACGTCTTGTGTGGGAGAACAATTAATTCCAATCAATTGAACTAATAGAGGTTAAACTACGAAGCCCGGGTTTTGAAGTACTTACAGCATGTAAGTCGCTATTAGGATCTCCTCGTGATTTAGCGGAAAAGTCAGCAGGGAATTATAATGTCCTGCCCGCATGTTGCCATGGCAGCTCAGTTGAGAAAATAAAAACCAACAGTTTTGTATAAAGTTTTATTTGAGTTGAAGCTAATTTCCTGAAAATCTCCGACGTTTCGTATTTGAGTAATGCGGTTCACAGACAGATAGATGCACACACGAGTCTTGCCCCACACCCAAAAAGTGCTATAGTCAGTTTCAGGGAACTCTAAAGGGTGTTTCTAGTTAAACCTCGACATCGAATTTTTGTCTCCATTTATGTATGCAGTAGTCTTCATTTTAGGCGCCAAAGCGGTAAAAAATGCGGATCTATTTTCATACCAAAATACTGAACTAAACCAGGAAATTAATAATTGTTTACGAATCAACCCTAAATTTTATAATAATAATAATAATAATAGCAAAATAACAATTGTTGTTTAATAAACTCCTGGGAGTGCCTCTCAAGGTAGAATAATAGAAGCCTCTAGAAATGGTTTTAGGGCTACCTGGGATCATAAACATTTATATATAAACTTATATAAACTTAAACGACTTATATAGACACTAAACTTACATAGAAAATATAGAGGTAGATACAGATTAAAGTTTATGGCTTGTAGAAATCCAAAGAGAGGAACGTTTGACACATTTAATTCTTAAGTTCCGAACGTTTTTGTCAAAATGTATTTTATTTTAAAAAATGTTAACTCCATTAACACCAATGTAATGCTATATTTTAAAAGCAACAAGAAAAGAAGTCTCCATTACTTGGAAATCTGTTTTAAGTATACCATGCAGGCTAAATTCATGCATTTATCTTTAATGTTACCTTGGATCTTCCACTTAGAATGATCAACGTTTTCTTGGAAGCAAAACAAAATGTATTTATTCTGAAATATCTCCAGCTGGATTAAATGATTGTTTGTCGAGAAGAGATATACTTTCTTTTATATGCCATTTATTTAGTGTAACTTATGTTTTGTCCAACAGTATTTTTGTTATTTCTTCCACCAATGCAGTTGCATTACTTCTGCTTACGAGAAATTCGATTTATGAATTGTGTTGCTCACAAGTCAACACAGAGTTTGGACATCCCTTCTTCAAGCTGCAAAGAGACTGACGGATGTCGCAAGGAATAAATCAGCTAGGGAAGCTGAGACAACAGAGAAGGATTATTCTTTAGAATAGGCAGAATAGGCGGTGTGCGTGAGAGACAGAGAGAGGGAGGGAGAGAGACAGAGAGGTAGAAATGCGATTCTCTTTAGGGGAATAGAAAATAAAAATTACATGCTGAGAAAAAGACACTGAAAAACATGCACAGGAAACATGGATATTTAGAGAGAAAATGCCGATATGAACAGTTTCCTTTCATGACTCTAAAGAGCTAATCATTTTTTAGAGAATGCTTTGACATGTTCCCATTTCCTGTCTTCATTCAGATTTTGCCTTTCCCTTAGCTTGGCGTCTGATAGCATTTGCAAGAAAGCGGACCTAGAACTTCACATCTGCAAAAACATTTTTTTTCCTGCAATCAAACGTTTTACATGCCACCCTGCTGTCGCGACGATTTATGAAAAAAGTTCTCGTGGTATTTTCAACCTGTCTACTACAATTCCTTCTCGGAATTAGATTTATTCTCAGACTTTTGGACCGCTCACCAGTCATTGTCAACTCGTTTTACTAATTTGCGGTTTCGTTGCTCTTTGTCGTAGTATCCACATTCCATATTTAAAAATCATTTCTATTTAAAACAAGGAGAAGCCAAACGAAGATAAAATAGAAATTTTTGCACACATTGAGTTCCTTAAGTATTATAAAACTGTGTTTATAAACTAAAGCCTTGCTATTGTTTCCTACGAAATGAATTGTAGAGATTCCCTTTTGATACTAAAACTAACTGGAATAAGAGCTTACGAAAAGAGCCAGTAGTAAGGGCGAAATTCACTTATTGTTATGTCTACAACATGTCATCAAATTGCATAAGATCATCCCAAGTCGCATAAGTAATAGTTTAAATCAAACATTGCAACACCTGATGATTTTACAATAAGAATATGAAATAATGTGCTATATTAACCGCAAATTAATGCAGTATGAAGAAGATTAAATAGATCCAGCAAAATAATTACTAATTGCATAATATCTATGAATTATGTACTCGTATTTTCCACATATTGTCCAACATCTCACCAAAAAAAGTATTAATTCCAAATTATTTTGTAACACAGATGCTTTTTTTTAAAGCAGAAGAAAATACATTAAAATACATCATAACGGTGTACTTCAATTGTTTAAAGAACAATTAGTGATTCAATTCAACAAAATCCTGCAAAATGTGTTATATTGAACACGAAATCATAAGAAGCACTTCCCTGAAAATCGCCCGATTATACCGATTTTGTGGATGTGGATGTAAATAATTGAAAAAGATCAGCATATCATGGCTAACTTTTATGTTCAGAAATTACGACCTGCATTTAATATTCAAACGCCTTAGGATTCTAAGGAGAGCAATAACATACGTTATTGCTTGTACATTTTATCGCAGACAAAACACAAAAAGGCAAAGTAGTGTTCCAGGAGTAAATATTGCAAGTTAAACGGAATAAATGAAACACAATGATGTGTGTTTAGAGAAAGCACTTCTATGAAAAGTATAGAATTTCATTGGATAAACCATGTACTATTTGTCCGTAGTAATATTACCTATTTCTTGCTGTTATAATTATGATTAGAAAGGAACAAACGGTTTGTAATTATATTGTTTGAGGGTAAGCTGCCTGTTAAAGCAAAAACGATTCGAATACTAATCTCTCTTTCCTACCTCCAGCCCTCTCCCTATTACAGGTAGTATTAACAGCAGGATACCGATACGGGTGGCCACAGCCCCATGAATGGCGATCCTCGGTTCAAATCCTGCCAGAACCTGACAGGTTTTTTCAAGGGTTTGTTCAGTCCTCATAATTGGCAAATGTCGGGGAGGAACCCTAAACTTGCCAGCAAGTTTCCTTCCCAAGTTATCATTTCACTTCTTGTCATCAATGTCCCCTGCCTATGGTGGCGTATGCAATAAGAACGGACGTTAAACACTACTTTAAAAAAAGCCAAACTGCAGACTTCCTCCTTTTTACTTTCTCAACTACGCATAGTAAGTAGGCGAAGTATTGCATTCTGCACACACAATCGATACCGAGATTTCACTGAAAATACATGTTTTGAGGTCCTCTGAATCCAAAAAAAGTACCTTTAGAAAAAGATGCGTCTGTCTGTGTGTCTGTGAATAGCATAACTCAAAAGAAAAAGTCGGATAAATACCAAACTTAGTATTCAGGTTCAGTATCTTTCAAAGATGTGACACGAAGATATTCAAGAGAATCTCCCACCCCAGACTAACCTTTACATGGAACATTTTTATAATTTTTTATTTTCTCAAAAATGACTGTAACAATTTTGATTAAAATACCATGTATTTAAGATATTTTCATGACAAATGGAATGTATATCTTGCATTTTCTGGGAATGTCCCAAAAAGTTCTATTCTTTATGGCTTTTGCATAACTGGTAAACCATAAGGAATAGACAGAACGTTTCTACACAAATATGTAGAGCTCGTTAAGACACACAATTTGTCATACATACATAATACATACATACATACATACATACATACATTTTTTGTGTGTGTGTGTGAGTGGAGTGAACCATTTCCCAGATATTCCTTGTTATTTGTTTGAATTTTCCAATACATACTTTTTCTCAAATGGGAATTCGCTATTCATTTTTTTACATCCTGGACATGCAAAGAGAATGGAATGCTCCACATATCAAACAGCTCTTAAAAGATTTGACTATCGCTTAAAGCCTACCATATTCCCCTTGCACCTACAAGAAAATTAGCAATAAGATAGTTTCTGCAAATGTTTATCTCGATTAACATGAAGTAGATAGGGAATAAGCGTTTGTAAAAATAGTTTGTTCAAGAGTAGAGAAAGCCATGTGACTGTAACCCATCAAATTTTTTAAAACACTAAGTTAATTGTTGTGAAGGTAATAGACACAAGGAATAAGATATCAATAGCAGCAAAATATTGCTGAGAAACGAAAGGTACAGTTTTTAATCCTATTTATTTATTTAAAGCAGAACTCTATGCCTTTATTTACTTCATGGTCTCGGCTATGTTGTCCATCCAGCTGCGTTTGGGTTCTTACTTCCCTTGGTTTCAATTCCCTGGTATTCTATTATGCATTCCTCTTAGTTGCCCAAGCGAAACCAATTGTCTCTTTCGTGCTTCAGTGCTATATATTTTTATATTTCCATAATATCTGTTACGTCCTTAATCTTCATTCTATAATGTATGGTACTTATTATGTACTGAACGGCTCATAAAACCATTTCTAATCAATTGTTCCCTTTTCTTGACATCCCAAATTTCTGCACAATGTAGGACTACCGTTTGCACCGTCTGTTTATACCCTTCCTTATTTTTTTGTAATTTTGAATTCAGTGCCCTCGTTATGCTTCGTACATTATTTAATCTACTATACACTTCATCGTGGCTGTCGGTGGCTTAAAAGCAATTCCTAAATACAGCGCGGTCGTTTTATGGCGAGGTCGCGGATCGTGTGTATGCATGCTTCACACAATGGCTATTACACTGGGGATTTTTCGTTCCGTAACTCCCGCATTACTTACACTCGAGTGATAGTAACATAAACTATAATGAGTGCTAACCTTGGTATAAGTGGCGCATAGCTTCCCTGTGGACTTATCTTAAAACGATCGCACTGTATTTATTTCTCATTCTCTACTAAGGGGACTAACCTGTTAAAATTATCGAAAATGCTTGAAAATATCGATTTTAGGATTTTTTCACCCTAACTTAGGTTCTTCTAGATTAATATGCTGATGTTACTTTCAGATAGTTGCTTTTTAAATGCCTGTCACCATTTAAATGGCATATTGAAAGCTAAAAAGTCATACCTAATACATTAAATGTCCTTTTCTCATAATGCATCTCTCCAATCATGTAAATGTTCAAGGTGCTCCAATTTCAACCAATCAGATATTATGAACTAAACAACCTTTACATTATAATAAATAAAAGCTATCAGTCGATTTCTAAGCAAGTAAAATTTATTATGCATTTATATTGATAAAATTCTTTTACCTCTAAAACAAGAAATAAAATAAACATAAAATTATAATTTTTCTACTGTCCTCTTATTCATTTTAAAAACAAATTTTATAAAGTTGTACTCTTGGCATGTAAATCTTAAGTTTGGTAAAAAATTTCGAAAATTGTACCGCAAGAGACTCTTTTGGTAGCGTAAGGGAAAAAATGTTTTCTCACAAAATATTTTATGTTTTGTGGAAATGTTTTGGAATTAAACATAATGGTAGTAATATGTGCCAAAAAACGAAGTTGATTGCTTAAGAAACTTAGGTTTCAATTTTTTACAAGTGGTGCCCTTACAAGGCAAAAATACGCAAACAGTTGACAAATTAATGAGTTTAGTTCAAGTGCTAAGAAGTTGCGCGTGAGACCACGTCACCAGGTTATGAAACTGTAGGAGTATAGTATAGGTGTTGCATAATTTGGTGATGGCGATTTCAGCATTGCTGCCAGTACTTGGTGTAACATGTCATAATCGGTTCTGTCGACTTTTGCATCTGAGCCAAAAACATTACCACAAGAGAGTAGAGAAATAGTAACCAGTTAATGCGTTGGTTGATAGAAGGCCGCAAGGAGCAAGGTCTCGTTTCGGACCAGTGGTTGACTGCATATTAACATTTATGCAATAAGTGAAACAGAGTTTCTTGATAAATGTGGCTAAATTCAGCTTGGACTTTCATGACAAAATTTCCTGTGTTGCGGTTTTAAGGGTAATTTGGCAATTTCAATTGCCAAAATATTACATTTTTTTCCTCAATATTATTAGTTAAAATGTCCTCTTTATTTTGATATAAATTTTAATTATAGACACAATAATTATATATTTAATGTATTTTTAAAAAACCGTATCACGTCTGCCATTCAGCACCGTAAGTTCTACACCACTCCAATGAAAGAAAGAAAGAAAAAAAAACATAATCCCTACATACTTTGTAGTAGAGAGCTAACACTTTAGAAGACCTTTTACGGGAAGTTTTGCTACAATTTGGCACCACTGTTAAGTAGGACAGCTTATTTGTGCTCAAGCCTTGTAGTTTATTCCTTTGCAAATGTATACGGGTTTGTTTTCTCTCCATTTTTGCTTTGAACAACTTTTTCTGTGAATGAAATTTTCTGGTATAAATGTCCAGTTTTCTAAGAAACTATTAAAGAACATAGGTTAAATTTTTAGGGTCATAAAAGCAACCTCTAAATGCTGGTGGGGCACTTGGCGTTGGTAACATGGTTAATTAGTTAAATAAAAATAATTTCTGATACATTTTAATTAAAAGGTGGTATACTTAAGAAAATAATCCTATCAACCTTAGTAAACAAACTTATTAAGTAAATTAGTGAACCTAGAATGTATGCATGTACATCCGTAAAATTTTCCTTTCGATATCTTAAATGCTTTCTGAAGCAATGAGTTTTAAATTTAACACATTTAACGTTGGCTATCCCGCTTTTATTCTCTCTAAATTTGGAAGTTGCCTGCAAGAATACATTATTACGTTCTCATTGTATTCAAATATTCGATGTTAGATCCCATCGGAAATATGCACTTTTAAGCCCCCTGAATAAAACAATTGGATTTTCAGAAAAGTTAGGCAGCTTTCAAGAGTTGTCGGTCCTCGTAGCTGTGGTCGCTGGAGGGTATAACTCCGGCGCTCCGCCAAGCTGATGGTCGCGGGTTCGGGTCACGCCATGGGCATGGGTGTTTGTGTGTGTGTTGTGCAATGCGATAATAAGCGATAACGAAAACAGTAAAAACACAGTATCGTAAACTGGAACAAAGGGAACAAGGGAACTTAAGAAAAATTACAAGGCAAATATTTTCATTGAATTTCCGAATCTCAAATAATCTTTAAATGGAAAAATTGTCGTTAATTTTTATTTTATCGAAAATGTTCTATTGATTTGGATTAAAAAATATTTGGTACGTTAAATTTAGAGGTAATCTTCATTATCTTTGAATTTTATATAATTTTTAAACTCTAAGAAATAGATAATGCTTTATAATATAAACACACGTTTAATTACTTTAAAACTAATTAAAACGTATAGTTCGTATACAGTAATATCGTTTTTAGCATAAAAGTTCCCCGAGATATTAATTTAATTTCCCAAGTTATGTTTTCCTTTGTTGTACCATCTGTAAGTTATTTGAAAAACGTGTGATCTGTGACATAGACTGTTGAGCAGTTGGGTGCTGTCTCCAAATCTCGAATCTAACCAAATTCAATTTACCTAATTTGGAAAAATTATATTCTAGATGCATCATGCGGCTCGCATACCGCACTAGTCTTCATTTGTTTGCTTCAAGCGTGAATTGAGGTTGGAAAATTTTGTTTCGTATTACCCAAGTTTGAATGCACATACTTCTTCAAAAGACAGTACACAGATCAAATGAGGGACGATGAAGAGCTATTTGAAAGAATAAGATCCTTTGCCAATTACAGTAACTTTTGAAGAGGTTACAGTTTTCAAAGGAATCTGTAAAATATGTAAGTAAATTTCAGTTTAATAATCCCAATCGGGTATTTTCTTGAAAACCAAACATGTAACCCTTAGTAAACTACAAAACTTAGAGAAGTAGCCAATTTCAGGACATTTACTGGTCTAAATCTCTAGAACATTACGTTTAAAGAGATTTCTCATGTTTTGGGTATATACTCGTAAGAATCTATTTAAGACATTACCTTTCAAAAGAAAAGCTCTAAGAGTAATGATTAACTTCTGTTTCCTGTCAGGTGGTGCAGTTCATTTTAGGGATAGACTCGGAACTGGGCAGAAAAAGGCTACGCTGGCAGGGTCGGAGCAGGAGGGTTGTAAGTACACATTTGCGTGTCACCGTAATGTCCGATTTGTCCCTTGATGGGCTCGAGCGAGAGAGGGGGCGAGAAAAAGCGGGGCGAGTGAAAATGAGAACTGAGTGTCTCTGAACAAACTATTATACCCCCTATAGAGACTGACCTAATGTACCTTTTACTTTTAAGCCTCCTTTCTTATGCATCTGGTGCGCAGAATGAGGTTTTGGAAACAATAAAACCGCAAATTTCAAATGCTGGAAAATATCCCATACTAAATGCAACAATAAGCAGATTGATTCCGTAATTAATTAAGCATCATAGATATTCCTAAAGCACATAGAATTTTGAGATTTCATAAAATTGTTTTAAGTACCCACTATTTAAGTTTCTCTGTAATACTTAAAATACAAAAGTTCTTTCAATGTATTTAAATGGAGGTCTGTAAGACTTATTTGCGGAGGTCTGCTTATGCAATGAGAAAACGTTTAGGTATATCGCAAAGACATGGCTTCTAAATGGCGCAAATATTTCAAATTTATAAATGATCCATTTAAGCAGTTATTTTTAAGACAAAAGGTTTCTGGTGAACAGCGCCTCTTAGTGGGTCTCATAAGTAGTTCATACTGCCTCATTGAGCTCAGAATAACAAACTTGCGATAACAGTAACTTCAATTTAGGTGGCTACCAATAACTTTGAGAGAACTCTAAATTCCAAGTCAACGAATCGTGTTAAATTAATAGTAATTATAACATTATAATAAACAATAGTCAATTATATTGATCAATGAATATAAACAAAAATTTGATGTGATACATTCACATGATTCTTTCTACCCTTATCTTTATCAGTGGGTATACAAAATACTATTATTAAAGCATATTTTTATATCAACTTAATTTTAATCCAAATAAGCCTTTGCAGAAATAGCTGCCTTACACATTCCGTTATATAGGGTGGCCCATTTAAGTTAAGACTGAATAATATCTCCAAAACTAAACGTTGTAGAAAGAAATGTATTGAATAAAAGTTGCTTGATATTATGGGGGAAAGTAAATGACATTAGTCGTGTTTTATTTGGAGGACATCGTGATGGTCATTTTAGGGTAAATTTAATTTTGTTAAATGAGAACCTGCCTTTTTAATGTTGTTTTCTCACTCCTTATAAAAAACTAAACAACATTTATATAAAGCACTTCGCAATGACAACTTCTTCGTAAATGACAACGAAAATTCTGAATGGCTGTGTACGAAGAGTGCAATGAATGGTTGCACCATTCTGGATGGTCATTTGAGGGTCAAGTTACGTTTCGTAATTTTTTATTTTGTTTCCTTATTCCTCATCACAAAATAAAGAGCTTTTTATAAACTATTTTATAATAAGAAAACAAGGTACGAAATGTGGGTTCACATTAAAAAAAATTAAATTGACCTTAAAATGACCATCAAAACGCCTTCCAAACAAAACACGACCAATGGCATTTACTTTCTCCCATAATATCAAACAACTTTTATTCAAGACATTTCTTTCTCCAACGCTTAGTTTTGGAGATATTGTACAGTCTTAACGTAAAAGATCCACCCTTTATATACAAAGAGAAAAGCGATAATCAGGTATTTAAGAATTGCACGCTATACGCTGCCTCAAAATACCATACTGTTTCCATGAAATCGCGAGGAACAGCTGAATGCTGACAGGAATTTAAGAGGATGACCAATTGAAAAAAATTGAGATTTATTTATGGACGCTCTTTAACTACTAATGTCTTTAGCGTCCCATTCTGTATTGGACGTGAAAGACCGGAAATTTTGCTCAAATGCCTTTTTATCAGACTTGAGGTTCTTTTACGTGACGTAAATCTACGACACGGGACCACCGGCTTTACTTCCCTTCCGAAGGAAGCCATGCTATGGATTTTTAGGCCCGAAACAATCCATCGTCCTCCTTCGGGTTTGAATCCGCGACCTTGGGAACTGGAGGCTAGCATGGACGACAAGAGAGAATGACCAAGTAATCAATAACTCGAACCATTAATAACGGATATCTAGAAATGGCTAATACCATGACTTATTTGAAATAAATTGTGTGTTTCACAGAGATCTACATTTTTGTGTAGTACGTTTTCATCTATCGCTTAACGTTTACCAGCTATACAAGATTATACAAAATTCCCCCCAAATGAATAGGAATTCACAGGCTATTCTTATATAATTCAAAATGTACATTTTATTTGTCATGCAAATATCTTTAATATGTGGTATTTTAATTAAAATCATTAGAGCTATCCTTTAGAAAATGAAAATTTTCTAAAAATGTTCCGTGTAAAGGTAGTTGGGTGTGGGGAGATTTTCTTGAGAATTTTCGTGTCGTATGTTTAGAAGATACTGAACTTAAATACCAAGTTTTTTTTATCCGACTTTTCGTTTTTTAGTTATGCTGTTCACAGACGCAGACACACTGACACACACATACACACATGTACACGTGTGCTCCAAAAAATGCTTCATTGTGATTCAAGGGCCTCAAAACATGTATTTCAGGTGAAAGTTCGGTATCTAATTTTTGGGTAGAATACAATAAGTAGTCCTAGTTACTGTAAGTAGGTAGTAGAGAAAGTAAAAAGTACAAGTATTTGAAAATTCAGAACAATAGGTAACAAAGAATATTTTGGTAATGCTTAACGCCATAAAACCATTTATTTCACATACATTGTGTCCTTAAACGTGATCTAAATTTTTGTGTAGTAAGATTTTGCCTATCTCTTGAAAACTACCAAGAAAAAGAAGTAATTCATAGAAAGAGGGCCTCACAGGAGATTTCCAGAAAATCCAATATATGCTTTTATTTGTCATGCAAATATCTTAAGTAATATGGTACCTAATCAAAATCGTTACAGCCATTTTTGAAAAAATAAAAAAAATTCGAAAATGTTCACTATAAAGGGTAGCTTGGGGTAAGGGAGTTTTCTTTAAAACATTCTTGTTGCATCTTTGGAAGATACTGAACGTTTTGAGTTATGCTGTTCACACACACACACACGCACCTTTTACTAAAAATGCTTTTTTGGGTTTAGGGGCCTCAAAACAGGCATTTCCGGTGACGTTTCAATATTCAATTTTTTGGTGGAATACAATACTTCCTATGCTTACCATAGTGCATAGTAGAGAAAGTAAAAATCAGCAATGCTGTAATTCAAGAATAGAGTTTCCGTATCGTATACTTAAATACATACTTACAAGATATAAATAAGAACTTCGGATCTGCTGTATTGAGAAGTACAACAGAATTCATTTTCTTTCTGCTCTTATTTGAAAGTTGTAGTTCTTAGGACATGCCATTAGTGGGCATTATGTTATGCTGTAGGTTGTGCTAATTCTTTAATTTATTTCTGACGTAATAGCTCGAACCTATAAGTACTGTTAACTACTCTTCTGGTTCAAATAGTCAGTCATCATGTCACTTTACATCCAATCGCGCCATTGGAAACTTACAAATAAGTACATAATGCAAAGTGTTTATATTTTTACTTCGGAAACTAAACTATTTAATCAGGTGACTATGTTTTAACGCTTTCTGTTAATAATATACGAGAATGCGTTACTTTTCGAGAAAGTAGTGACCAAGAATGAAATGTGCGAGGCTAGCATGGTACGGATTGGATTCCTGTCGGGCCGTCCAGTCTGATCATGTTTTATTCGTGATTTCCCCGGGTCGGTAGGCAAATGCTGGGGTGGTTTTCCTTCTACCGCGAATTTCTTGTACCCATAATTTCCTTTCATCTATTTAACCTCAGAGTTAAGTGTTATAGGACCAGCGGCGGTGGTTGGTATGTTGCGGCAGGACGGTGGAAATTGCGCTTTGGAAAGGTTTCTCCCTGGCATTTAGGGCGACCCCTTCCCTTCTGGAAGCTGCCTTGTCTGCATCCGGCACCCTAAGGGCGTGGCCAGCCAGCGTCAGGATTGATGCCATGTTGGAATACTAAGGCCCCGTCCTTGCTAGCGCACATTGTAGTCCGGATCTGGTCAACCTTCAGGTCTTCCCTTTATCCCAGGGGTCACGTTGAAAGCCGGCAGCTTCGTGCGGTGTTTTGCTCCTGTTACTGGAAGCCTCTTCGGCTGACTACTCCTATTTCGAAAAAGAAGCTTAAAGAGGAGTACATGGTCTAGATTCTGTAGACTCTAAGGATCCGTGGATCTGTTATTCAGTTTTAATGTAAGGGTTTGGTGTTGGCTTCTTTTAAGATATTCTAAACCGGTTGTAATGCAATTTTGTGGTAAATACTAGAGTTAATACAGAAAATATTCGTATCTACAAAATGTCGATCAACATCACCTTAGCCATGGGTAAGTGCTTAATAGACAGCTCATTGGTGCACGCACTTATTGGATACATAAGTATGTCAATTCATATTTTTCGTTTGTTTCTTCTGTGTAAGTTAAATATGAATTATTGTATGTGACTTCAGTTTACAATAAACATTGTAATTGGACTTTTACCTGATATGTTAATAATAAATAAATACATACATAATCCGTGAATCTATCTTGTACTCGTTTTTTATGGAAATGTGTATATACTTGTGATGTGAGTAAAATGTTCTTAAATCGCTCCCCAGAGGAACAAAACATTTTCCTGAGCCGTAACTGTCCGCAATGGAGTTTTAGAATATTTGAATATGAACAGAATAAAACAACTGTTTAATGTGGCCGCATTATAACCTTGAGGTGGAGCTACCTAAAATAAATTACTTAAAAGGTTGCGCGGTGCACGTGTTGTTTGTTTCGTAGAAAGTCGGTGGAGTGGTGTCAACATCAGAGCTAGCATGCTTTTCGGCACAAGTAATGCCTGTAGAAAACACATATAAATATAACGATATTATTGTTTAATTAGCGAAGCCAAAGTCGTATTCGTAACAAAACGAAAAGCCGGAAACTGGAGCAAAATCCATAAACACAGAAGACTTATCCGAACACACACATGAGGCAAGAAGAAATCAATTTTAATCGCAAATGCTGACCTTTAAATAAGATGAGTATATATGTACATTATACCGCGTGGGTCTTCTCATCCTCCGGATTGGTAACTAGACAACCCCGCACTTTATAGAGGATGCGAAATGCATCTCCAGCCGCTGATAAGGGTTACGGTGGTGTTCGTTGTTAATGAGCCCTAGCAGCGCAATGGATAACATCATGGAAGGTCAGAAGCCTGCGAATAAATGTTTTATTCATTTCTTGCATTTGTTTATACTGTTCATTAAAGCATATTATAACAAGTAACAACTTATGTTTTAATGAAATTCGCATAACAAAACAAATTTCCATGGCAAATTATCAGTTCTCGTTAAATTTACTAAACATAAAAAGTGCCTTCAAGTGGCAGTATTTGAATCTGAAGGCCAACACGCACAGCGTTGCGCTAGAAGTACAACGTCACTGCATGCGCAGCGGTGCAAAGCAGTCATTTCGGTCGAAATTATATGACACATGCAGTGTTGACGGCATAGCCGTTCAATGTCGGGACTACGTAGCTTCTCAATCCGCAGGCTGAGTACACTCACCCGATATATCTGAGAGGATACAGCATGTTCCCTAATGTTTCATAAGCACCAGTTTGGCCATTCTGAAGTACATGTTAACACATGCACATGCGCACTCACGCCCATACATTGGCAAATCAAACAAAAATGTTTTTTAAAAGTGTGATATTTGGCGTCAAGGCAGCTTATTACATGCACTAGTATCGTTTCTTCATAAAAAAATTTAAAAATACCACACAAGGTTTGGTTACAGTATAATATAGAGGTAGATTAAGATGACAATGTTTACCAGCAGGTATGGAAGAAAAGCAGAAATAAATGTGCACAGGATACAAGAAAGGAGAACTCCGCAGTCCCCCATAAAGAATAAAGTTCATCGGTTTGATACGCATGGCGCCACTTTGTTAACGCAACTCTGAGCAAGCGAAACATCCACAATAAATAACGCTTTTTGTAAACTGCCAGTCAGTCAGATTTGAGCACTGGCGGAGAAACGGCGCGCCTCTAAATGAGCCCAAAATGATTGGTGCAGAAAAGCGTGAAGCAACAACGACGTCAAACGGCCTCGTCACTTCCGCCGTAGTTCGATCCCGCCAGCTAATTATTTAACACTTTCCACCATCACGCTTCCCGTTTTTTCTTTCATTATTTCTTCGCTCCCCTCTTTCTGTGAAATAAAGAGTGCGTTAACAGTAATATATAATGCAATTACTACTAATATTTTGGTTTATTCTTCCAACCTTAGTATGCAATTACGAGCATATGCAAATCTTTAGAAAGCTACCAAAGGCGGTAACATGTGAGGAATTAAATTCAAACCTACATGATACTAAACTCAGCAAGATTGCGCGAAAAAAATTAAGAATTAACATACAAAAAGTCTCCAAGCAATTTAAAATTAGAACACGAACAGTAGAAGAGCTGTTTCACAGCAGTTAAGATGAGAGTGCACATAGCTCTTAAGGTATGCAATTTTTAGCCCATGTTTACTGGACATCTTTTCTTGTTTTGGTCCATACTACCATCTATCAAATTATTGAATAGTTTTTCTTTAACATTCTGTATATGCACACACACACACACACACACACACACACACACACACACATAACCAAGCGGGATAGCGCAGGTGGCAACGTCTGTGGTCAGCATTCGAGAGCTCCTGGGTTCGATTCCTGACGACCGCCCACTCTGGCCCTTGGGTTCTTTGTGGTTTCCTCGGGTCGACAGGCGAATGCTGGAGTGGTTCATCCTGTACAACGACTCTCCTCCCTCTCATTTCCTGTGCCTCTCAGGGCTGTGGGACCAAGCGACGGTGTTTCTTCCCTGTAAACTGTAGGTGTTTCTTCCCTGGCGTTACTGCTGGGACTGCTCAGTTAGGCCTCCCCTCCGAGTGGGCTCCGCCCCGGGGACGCTTGAAGTTGGTTGTTTGTGGGCCGGAAGGGCGGCGTCGAATTGCTATATCTGGAAACATTAGGGACCCTGTCTGTGCTTGCGCCCGTTGACATCGGATCTGGACGTGAATAATCGGAGTTATAATTTTATTCTTAGTAATAGCAACAGCATTTATAGGTTATGTTTTCGCCCTTCTCATTCCTCCGTCCCAGGAGTCACTGGCAGAAGCACAAGGGGCCGACTGACCTGCATGTGTTGCTCTGCCCAGTTTCGGGGACCCCCCTCGTTCGTTCATACCTTTATGTTTACTTCACACACAGACATTTCTCAAAAAATGCTTTTTCTTTGGATTTAGGTAGTCTCAAAACTTTTATTTCCGATGAAATCTCGAAATCGATTTTTTGGTGGAATACAATACTTACTCTATTTGTTATAATAAAGCAAATAGAAAAACTAAACGTCTGGTTAAATAAAACTTGGAACAGCTGTTCTAAATTTAACAGTTCAAGGAATCTATGAATGTAACTGATAGAAGTTGAAATAACGTAGTGGTCAGCGTTGCAAAAATACGAAAACATCTCACCTTTATTTGCATTATTTAAATAAAATTGAGAACAATCTCGTTGTTGAAGATTCTTGCCTCTGAGATTAACAATATATCAGAACAACTCTGCTATCAGCCATGCAGTACAAAGGTTAAGTTTAAAAATCGAGAGGAGAATTTGATGTTATGTATTTTTAAAATTAACAATTCCACAGCTTTTTCCCGAAACCAAATAAAGGTACCTGAAAGGTATTGTTACGAGAATAATTGAGCATCACGCACATACGCTTTACTTTTGCTCATCACCGAGTTTCACTTTTGTCAACAAAGAAACTAATAAATCCAACACTGCCTACTCCTGAAGCAATTCAAAAGCACTGTGCAATTTGGGTATAAATAAATATATACGACGTACGATGAAGGAAGGATCACTTCGATGCTTCAGCGGATTATTTGTTGCAAAAAAAAAATTAAAAAAGGACGACGTTGACATGAGCATAAACGAATGGAGGAGTTCTACACAGAAAATCTCTTAGGTCTATTCACAGAGGCAACGAGCGCTGCTGAGTTGTTGAAAACTTTTAATGATGGGACATCAGCCTGTTTCCCCCATCCCCAGATCCACCCTTTTCTCTCTCTCTCCCTCTCTCTCGTCTCCATCTCACACAAACACACACACACACACACACACACACACACACACACACACACGAGATGCTTGGAATCCCAAGACCTTATCTCCTTTGTTCATTTGCTAGTGTTAAAATTTGGTCAAGCACATAACTAAACCTATTCGGTTAGAATGGACGTCCTCAACTTCCTTTCTGTGTATAACATTTTATAAATTTGTATTCTGAATTAATATAAAATAAGAACCTTTGAAATATTAGGCCAAACGTATGCGTTTTGGCCTTAGTTGTATTGTGTTTTTCATTTGTAGGTAATTTCAAAAGCCACCTCACATTTTGAAGTACTTTGAGAAACATCAGGTTTTGGCCAGATAGCACATAGAGCTTTCATAAACATTGAGAGCCTGCCTCTGTGGTGATTGGTTCACGAGGAAATCCGGGTTCGATTTCCGGCGTGGGTGGTTTTTATTTAACCAAAAGTATTCCCTATCCTCCGTAGAGTCTGGAGCTATAAATCTGGGAGCGAAAATGAATGTGTAAAAAGCAATAAAATTCAATGTAAAAAAAACCCACAGTTGTTTCGTAATTCCAAGCCCCCGGATACGACCAGAGAAATTAAAGGGGGCTAAGTAATGAAGCGTAACACAAACGTTGAAAATAAATTAATATTTTGTTCCATTTATACCCCGCCTTTGACTACATTGGTCTATCTTTGGAACTTATAGCGTATTGGCAATGGTGTTAACTCGTATTTTCTTGCCGTTGGGCTTCTTGCACTTTTGGGAATTAATCACTAGATCACACACACGCGCACACACACATTCACACTCTCATTCACACTTCCAGACTCTGGGGAGGGTAGGGAATAATCTTGGCTAGAGAAAAATTCCCATCCCCAGCCGGGAATCGAATCCGGGACCCCTCCCACAGCAGGCAGACGCTCTAACGACTGAGCTACGGTGCCAGCTAAAAATTAATATTGCTTTGAATTATAATGCACGTATTTTTGAGACACTATGAACAGTAATTTTCAGCTCGGACTGGAATCTTCCTAATTGCTCACGGAAGGAAATACTCGATTCTCTATGGTAGATGCCTCACCTAGAATATCTTCAAAAGAGTACAAAGAGTTATTATGATTGTCTCTCTTTCAATATACGAATAACACATTTCGAAAACATCCGCTTAAATATGAAACCTCGTGTTTAAACGAGAATTTAAGACTTGGCTTTCAGCAGCACAAGTCTGATTGGCTGAAAATAAAAATTGGTTACAAACTAAGTCTTCAGTTGTGTCAGATACCAAAGGAAAATTATTAATCCCCCCTAAAAGCCGTGCTATCCTTTCCATGCTTTCCATATTTCACGGATGACATGGATTCTGGACAAAAAGTCAATAAAATTTCCATCGTCTCATATTCAGTTCAGGCATAATAAATCACAAAATGCAAAATTGTTAGGAAGCACAATGCTCAAACTGATTCGGAAGAGGAAGAACATTGATAAGATTGCAAACTACTGCTAACAAAGAAAGGTATGATGAATGCAATTTGATATGGTTCAGGACAGAATAACTAAAATAAGTGTAAATTCTGCATTGGAATTTAATCCGTGTTCCATTTGAAACACAACAAAGGGCCACGGCATGAAAACCCGGCAAGGAATTGCTCTTAATTAATATTATCTATTAATACCGTCCGTAAAAGCCTTGGTCAAATATAAGGATAATTGGTTCATATGCGGAGAGAAAAATAGAGCAGAATGGAAGAAGATACTCTGTTTAAAGTGGGGGAAGAAAACTATGATTGATATACATTTATACACTAAGTTATCTTTGTTTTTGTCCATCGTCATATCTTTTGGTTATATTTAACACGTACCGAACTCGCAATATAAGGACATAAGGTTGACATTTTTAGTTCCGTAATTTGCAACCAATTTTTTAAAAATTAAGCCACAGACATATGTATTGGATATCCTATCACTAATATCTCAAACATATGACAAGTAAAAATATGTGAAAACATTTTTTATATAAAGTGCTCCTAGTATTAAAATGTTCATTTTCTGAACAGCTATTTTGGGAGTGGATAATATAATTATACATGATTAAGAATTCGCCTGGATTTTTCTCTCAGTTTATTACCTATACCTGAATAATTTGTTAAAAGTTTTAATGGTTTTAATTCACAAATTATATGCCTTACCTTTTATATTTAGTGAAACATCTGTTAATACGTACATCACATATTCAATTATAGCAGATATTTTCTTCCAAAGACTCCTTTTTCCTTTCCGACATTTTCAGCAATTGAGGTTCCTTCTGGTCTGCATTTGCCATTTCTGCTTCTTTCTCACGAGAAAAAGAGGAACCCATTGCATGTTTAACATGCTGATAAGCCAGGTGTTATGAGAGTGGCAGAAAGGTGATAAAATGATCAGATTGAATTAAGGGCACAAGAAAAAGCTTCTAGGAAACTTGCACATTTTAACCGAGATATTATATTTCAACCTTGAAGATACACCTGCAGACATAACACTATGCCACATAGTCTACAGCTCTTGCTAGTAACTGACACGCTAAATGGTAATCGAACAATAGACCTGTTGCATAGGAAGCATATGCGACCAAACTTCATCCCCTTAAACGGTACTAAGGGAACGCTGTACAAACATTTACCTAAGGCTCTCTCGCAAGATATCGGCTTAGAAACGTTTATACCCAATATAAAAGGAATTACTTTTCATCAACCCCTCATCTTTATTTTTTCTTCCTCGCATTCTTTTTTCCCTTCTCTTGTTACCAAACCTTGTAGAGAATACGCACACACACATACACTCTCTCCGATGTCACGTCCTGGCGAAGGACGAGGGATGAAAGATCTAGAGAAAAAATAAGAGCAAAACGACGTGGCCCGAAATCGGATATCAAAATTGTTTGGTGGAGTGTTGGGGAGGCGATGATGACAGAGGACGGCTGCAGACACTGTGAAGCTACTGTCGTCGGCTTTTGTTTAGGTGGGGGTGTGCATTAAGAGGAAGCGGTTTGTTGCAAAAACGACGTGTTAAACATGGACCGATTAAACCCTTGCAAAGGGTTTTTGTGTTGCGGATAGCAGCACAACGTAACGGTGTTAAAATGTCGAGGGAGGGCGTAACAGGTAGGCGCTAGAGGTGAAAAGGTCCTTACTTGGATTACCTACCATTTGGCTATGGAATAGGGGAATGAAAGAGAGAAACTCGGGGTCCAAGAATTTAAAGGCCCAGTTCATTAAGCGGCAGAGGATTTAAAAGCCCTTAATATGGAATGTTAGCAAGCAATGTAGGAGGTAGGGAATGGGGTGGTTTGCAGATGGGATCGTCGGAATCTTTAAAATGCCAGAATGGTTTTGCTGCACGAATTTGGGAGCCAAGGAATAGCGTGATTTATTTTTGAAAGGAATGTTGCTAAAACCTTCTTTTAAAAACATTAATTTTAAACAAAAATTGATCTCGTCCAGTACCGAACAGTTTTATCTCATTAATTATTAGAGTTTTAAATTGTACTGGCTGATATTATGTACGTCCAGTCAATGCAATAGAATTTA
This sequence comes from Deroplatys truncata, assembly GCA_030765065.1. NCBI lineage: Eukaryota > Metazoa > Arthropoda > Insecta > Mantodea > Mantidae > Deroplatys > Deroplatys truncata. The sequence goes on along the minus strand of CM060983.1, from coordinate 204,538,633 downwards.
GTCTATTTTGTAACGAAATCATTAACTTTTTATTTTCTCTATGCATACTTATAGTAAGTAGGGAATTTAGGTATTTCACCCAAATATTCGATAGTGATATTTCACAAAAATACACTTTTTAAACTCCTTGAATAAAAAACTCATTTAAAAACAAATCTGATGACTTCTCTACTCTTATACAAACTATTTTTACAAGCGCTTATTCTCCATCCACTTCATGTTAATCGATAACAAACATTTGCAGAAACTCTTATTGCTAATTTTCTTGTAGCTGCAAGGGGAATACAGCAGGCTTTATGCGGTAGTCAAATCTTTTAAGAGCTGGTTGCTACGTGGAGTATTCCATTGTCTTTGCATGTCCAGGACATAAAAAAACGAATTCCCATTTGAGAAAAAGTATAGGTTTTAAAAATGCAAGCAAATAACAAGGAATATCTCGGAAATGGTTCACTCGGCAAAAGTAGAAAATTGTTGTTTTAACGAGATCTACATATTTTGTGTAATAAAATTTTGCTATCTCCTACTGTTTACCAGTTATTCGAAAGTCCGTGAGAATTTTGGGGACATTCTAAAAAATGTCATGATATGCATTTCATGTCATGAAAATATATTAAACATATAATATTTTAATCGAAACCTTTAGAGCCATTTTTGAGAAAATCAAAATTTTCGAAACATGATCCATGTAAAGGGTAGTTTGGGGTGGGGGATACTAGACTCAGATACCACCTTTGGTATTTATGCGACTTTTCGTTTTTGAGTTTTGCTGTTCACAGGCTGACAGACACACACACGGACATGTTTCCAAAAGTGCTTTATTTGGATTCAGGGGACCTCAAATATGCATTTCCGGTGAAATCTCGGTAGCGAATTTTTGGGTGGAATGCAATGCTTCCCCTACTTACCATATGTAGTGAGAAAGTAAAAAGGTCCCTCTGTGTGTGTGTGTGTGTGTGTGTGTGTGTGTGTGTGTGTGTGTGTGTGTGTGTGTGTGTGTGTCTGTGCGTATGTGAACAGTATAACTCAACAACGAAAAGTTGGTTCAATGCTAAACTTGGTACTTAAGTTCAGCATCTTCCAAGGATGCAACAAGATCCTCCCGTAAGCTACCGTTTATATGGAAAATGTTACGAAGATTTTGACTTTCTAAATTAACTGCTTTAACGATTTTGATTAATAATATCATATACTTACATGTTTTCGTGACACATTAAATGTATATATAGAATTTTCTGAGAAAAGTCTCTGAAGTTCTCTTCACTGTGAGTGACTTTTGGATAACCGAAAAACCGCGGGGATGTAATATCTTATGACATAAATAATGTGCATCTCGTTGGTTTATAATTTATGTCAAGTAGGTTTTTTGTGGAGTTAACCATATCTAAGATATTTCTTGTTTTTAGTTTGAATATAGAAACACATAACACTTTCCTCAAACGGAAAGTCGTTATTCGTTTTTTTCCTTTCACCAGAAATATATGTTTTAAGACCCCCTGAATCCGAAAAAAGCATTTTTGGAAACATGTCCGTGTGTGTGTGTCTGTGAACTCAGAAACTAACAGTCGGATAAACACCAAACTTGGTATTTAGGTGCAGTACCTTCCAGAGATGCGACACGAAGGTTTTCAAGAAAATCCCCCACCCCATATTACCCTTTACATGGAACAGTTTTCGAAAATTTTAATTTTCTCAAAACTGACTTTAACGATTTTGATTACAATATCATATGTTCAAGATATTTTCATGACAAATGAAATGTATATCTCAAATTTTCTAGGATTGTCTCCAAAAGTATTCTTCATTGTGAAGACTTTTGCATAACTGGTAAACCATAAGAGATAGACAAAATTTTACTACACAAAAATGTAGATCGCGTTAAAATACACAATTTATGTCATTAACATTTTTTTTGGTTGAGTGAACCATTTTCGAGATATTGCTTGTTATTCCCTTAAATTTTCCAATACTTTTTCTCAAATGGGAATTCGTTATTCATTTTTATATGTCCTGGACATAAAAAGAGAATGGAATGCGCCACATAGCAACCAGTTCTTAAAAGATTTGACTATCGCTTAAAGCCTACCAATTCCCCTTGCATCTACAAGAAAATTAGCAATAGATTAACATCTCGATATCTCGGTTAACATGAAGCATTTGGAGAATAAGCGTTTGTGAAAATAATTTGTACAGGGTAGAGAAAGTCTTGTGAGTGTAACACATCAGATTTTTTCCTAGTGACCGTGCAATGAACTTGGAGTTTCAAAGCCATCACGTAGCAAAACGCTCTTTAAAAATCTGATTATGGTCTTACAGTGTATCGTACAGTGAAATGTGTAAATGCGAGATGAAAGTTTTTTCTGCATTAACAGGAAATAGCCAGAGTAATATATATTTTGCAATAATAGTTTGTACGAGAGTAAACAGAGAAATTAATGTGAGTGGAACGCATCAGATTATTTTTATTTTTGTTTCTTTTGTATAGCCCTTTTAAATTCTGTGTGTGGTCCTTTGACTTTAGAAAAGCTAACTCGTTGATTGAAGGTTTGGTAACCGATAGTTTTTACTAATTTTAATTAGGAAACACATTCACTCACATATTCATACTTCCAGACTCTGTGGAGGGTAGGGAATGACTCTAATTAAACGAAACTTCCTCCTCCAGCCGGGAATCAAACCCGGGACCTCTGGGATGAAAAGTCAGAACTCAGACCACAGAGGCAGTTTTATGTAGGGGCCTATCGCTGGTCATAACTGCATCGTGTACAGTCTCTGTATACAGATCTAGCCAAGCTTATTCCAAAAGTTTGTTTTGGGGTATTTCTCCAGTCATACCTACATTGTGTAGAGCCTCTGTATACAGAGCTAGGCAAGCTTATTCCTGAAGTATTGTTTGGGTAGTTTTCTCCAGTCATACCTAGATCGTGTACAGCCTCTGTATACAGAGCTAGGCAAGCATATCCACGTAGCTTTATACATACCGTAACTTCAGTGAATCGCACCTGAGAAGGACAGGTTCATCCCGCTTTAAATAAATGCTGATAGCTGTAAAGTCCGGTGCAAAAAACGTGCCGATGCTTTTGGTTAATTATAGTTTTCCTTTATTTAATGTTGGGAGAATCCCTCTATCAGTTGTGTCCCACTCCTACCCGGATGTGGTAATCGCTTACTGGAAAGGTAATATCAGACAACCTTACTCAAGAAACGCAGAAATCCTTGGTTCAAATCCCGGTGATGGCAGTGAATTTTTCAGTCGTCTGATTTTACTATTCTAACCTTGTCCAATACACGGCTTATGTGGAAGAACAGTTATTCGTAATTCCAATTTCTTATGGGTTTGAACGAAGTAACCAGCGAAAGGGGTGGGAAACGGAAGCATTTTACCCGAATGGCTGCAAGGTACTCGCCAGACACTCGTCAAAGCTGCACATGTCTTATTGTTTTGATGTCAAAAGTCTGAAACGTAAGCCCTAACCAATAAAAAGCGGTTGGTTTCCCGCTCAGGAGCTAAAGAAACCGGGGGAGGGAATAAGACAAACATGTGATAGATATTTATTTTTAATTTGTAGAGCTAAGATAAGCCATATACAATAACAACTTAAAATTAAGTGCATGCAAATCATAAGTGCACACTTTAATTACAAGTAATTAATAAAGAGAAATGGATGGATGAAATTGTCTTGTAAACAATGTCCTCTTTATGGTGTATGCAATTTGAAAGGAACAAAGGACAGAAAATTATTGCCCTTAATGAGCAAAGTTATAGGGCAGTGAAGTCGAGTATCTTAAAGAACAGCGTCAAACTGACGGAAGAAATACCACGAATGTGGTTACTGGTCACGTAAGCCAGGAGGCGAATTTAATTATAAATACTAATGCAGTCCGCATGGTACCACAAGCTCAAAAACATAACGGGATAAAAAGGAAACTTAAAGGACATGTGAAGAAAACTATTTAATAAATAAAGTTTTCAGGAGATATAAAGAAAGATTTTACTTTGAATAACTCATTGAACAGGTTAAAGCATTATGGGGTTATTGCAATTACCTTCTGCTAATAACAATTGTTTACGAAGCAACAAGAGCAACAGAACACATTGTTTAAGATTATAAAATATAACGAACATGCATGATAATGAACTGCGTAAAACGAAAAAGCATTACAAAAATGTCGCAAAATATAGCACTTTCACATTCCTTTTCTTGCAAAACTCTGATAGTAAAATTTATTTAAGATAATACTAATTCCGAATTAACTATGGAAAGGTAGAATCAGAATAAAACTGCAATACCATAGCCAGATACGAGCCCTCGATCTTAAGCTGCCCGTATCGCTGCTCTGCCGTCTGAGCTACGTTATAGATATGACATCAAGTCATAAATTCTTCATGTGACTCCTATTTTTCCGGTAAAACCCAAGGTATTCTTAGCGTCTCTTGAGATAACGTCCACGACTTACATATTTTTTCATTCTGATTCTACCTTTCCAGCTTACGTAAGAACAATTAGTAAAACTGAATTGATTATTTTTTCTGCACATCCGCCATCCCGAAAACAAAGGCTATGCAAAAAGCTACCAATCAACCTGGATTGCTAGAACTAGGTAAGGGGTGGGGTGGAGTGGAGCAATGAATGGGGTGGCTGCGATTAATACTCCATTCATTATATCGGTACGTTTTTTCGCACCCAAGTGCACATTGCTTGTTAACTTAAAACTTTCTCCATCGTTTATTTCTCCCTGGGATTTCTATTTTACAAAAAAATGGCTTTCTAGAGAAGAAATTTTGTTTTTGTTATAAAAGGGATTTGTCTCTGACTACACTAATCAAAGTTAATAAAAACGATTTATAATTCTCATTACTATACATTGCAAATGTTAAATGTTCTAAAACACAACTAGAACAAAGCTAGGTCGACTTTCTTATAGCCTGTAAGTTTGTCAATGTTTATATTCAGTTTTCTTTCTCAGGAATACTTTTAAGCTACAATAGGGTAGGAAGCTGTGTTCAAAATGGGAAACAGATTTAATGGGCTTGCTCTAAAGAAAAGGAGGAAACGCCTGAGACATACTAGTAACATTTTCTCTTTTCTTTCAGTACTAATGTTCTTACCTTGCTCATCGCCTGGTGATGACGCAAATCTTTCCTACTGCTACTAGTGCTGGATGCTGTGCTGCTACTTAAGAAGGGATCTGAAATAAAAACAAATTAAGCTTGAGAATAACCTTTCAATATTAATCTCTTTTTAAGTCAACTGATTTAAATTAAAGAAATTATTAAACAAGATTCTGAGTTTACTTTATGCTCATCCAAAATCTCTTTAACAGTTCAGATGTTTCATTTTTCAGTTTATATTTACAAATACTGACATAATTTATTTCATATCACTTTTAATTTAAAAACTCTAAATATATTCAAGTAAACACTCTGATAGTTTGGTAATATTTGGTCGATTTTAATCTCCTCTAACCACGTACCTAGTACACAGAAAAGATTTGTATTCCACTCAAAAATACATTATCGAGTTTTCACCGTAAATACGTGTTTTGAGTACCCTTGAATACAAAAAAGAGCATTTTATTTATCTATATCAAGTAGAAGAAGTATTGTATTCCACCCAAAAAATCGTGTGTGACATTTCAGCGGAAATACACATTTTATGGCTCCATGAATCCAAAACAAGCATTTTTTAGAAAAATCCGCATGTATGTGTGTGTGTGTGTGTGAACGGAAGTCCTCTTCATTCAGAATGAATTTTGCATAACTGGTAAACCCTAAGAGATAGACAAAATCTTGCCACACAAAAAGCAGCCAATCTATGTAATTTATTTTGGTGGAGTTAACCATTATTCCTTGTTACTGAATTGAATTTTCAAAAACAAATGGAAAATCTTTGTTAGTTTTTTCTTTCGCTTGGTCATGCAAAGTGAACGGAATTTAAAGGCCATCATCACATACCGACACTCTTAAAAGGTTTGACTATCGCTCAATCTAACTGTATTCCCCTGTTCCCTTTGTACCTAGAATAAAATAAAACCATTTCTTCACATGTTTATTGCGATTAACATGAAATAGAATAATAAGCTTTTATAAGGACAGTTTGCTGAAGAATGAGTACAGATCACCTGAATAAAACACATCAGATGTTAGTAAAAACGAGTTCCGTATGACTATGTGAACAGCATAGCTCCAAAACGAAAATTCGAATAATTAACAAATTAGGTGTTTAAGTTCAGCATGTTTCAAGTTTGCGACACGAGGATTTTCATGAAAATCTCTCAGCCCAAACTACTCTTTAAATGAAATAAATTTCGAATTTTTTTTTTATTTTCTCAAAAAATGGCTCTAATGATTTTGATTTCAATACCACATATTTACATAACAATTAAAGTCTATACCTTGAATTTCTTAGAATATCCTTTAAAGTCCTCTTCATTCGGAAGGAATGGTAAACGTTAACACATAGAAAAAAGTACACACACAAAATGTAGATCTCAAAACACACAATGTATTTCCATACTATCCTTTGTGGCATCAATTATTTTCGAAATTTGGTTTGAAATTTGTTCAATATGTTGTTTCTCGTGACATCACGGAAAGAGTATGGAAATTTAACTCCAGCGTATGGCGTCTCGGCTTTAAACATCTATCTATTCGGCTTGTTTATTCCCCTCGTGCGTACAACGAAATGAAACTATTTCTGCAAATGCTTATCTCGATTAACCTGAAATAGATGGCGAATAAGCGTCTATAGAAATAGTTTGTAAGGTCATGTGAGTGCAACACATCAGATATTTTTACTTTCACTTCTACCCCACCTTTAACTACATTGGTCTTATCGGCAGCCTTTTCTTTGGAACTTATTGCCTATTGGGAATGGTGTTAATTCGTATTTCTTTCTTGCACTTTTTGGGGGGTTTTAATCATTACATCGTACACACATTCACAGTCTCATTCATACTTCCCGACTCTGGGGAGGATAAGAAATAATTTTGGCTAGAGAAAAACTCCGAACCTCCCAGGCGGGATCGAACCCGGGACCCCTCGCACAGCAGGCAGGTGCTCTACCTACTGAGCTACGGGCCAGCCAGTTAACAGTTATGCCTAGCCATTCTGGAAAATCACCAGCATTCTTCAAAACTATAACTCTAAAAGCATGGTTTGCAAAGTAGTAGAGAGAAACAATTCCTATTCCTATAACCTTTTTTTTCGTAAAGAATAGCATGTTTTCAAGGATTCTTGATAAGCTTTCTCACTCAAAATGAAAGTATAAGAGATGGCAGAGATAAAAAAAAGACCGTGATCGTTTTCTAAGGTTGATTCACATATTCATACTGTCTTCGTTCTCTTGTTCTTATTTGACATTTTGACTTAATTGATTTATTTAAAACGGACAAGTTTTCATGATTATAGCACAAAAATTTAAGATAAACAATGTCTAGGACATTGCTGCCGCTTTCAAACATCCTGCAGCCAAGAATAATATTTCATGGCACAAAAAACACGTTCATTTTTCTTTTTTTACCTTCTTACTTAAGCTTTGGCTTCAAGACTTGTATGACGCCAACTTTGCCGCATCACTGGAAGGTAACAAAATGTTTAATGCTTAATCTTTGGATTTAGAAATATTTAGTCCTTTCCTTCGAAACTTATTTTGGGCCAGGATTTTATAATACGGTTTTGCACTTAAGGCTGCTTTTTTACAGCAATCACCACAAAGCGATGTTATAATGTTTAAAGGTGTTACTGTGCATTTTGCCGCGCAATAATTTTAAGCATTTAGGCTTGTCTAGCAATCAGTCTTAAATCACCTTTAACACTTTTAAATGGCTCTTAAAGCTGAAGATGCACCACTGTCCGCGTCACTAGAGGAAGATGGATTAAGTTCTGCTTAAGTTTTTAAGCACATTACATATATAGGAGCCGGAACTGACGTGAACTATATCCGGTGTTATTTTCGTATAGTGCAAACATAACCTAGTGTGCACCGACCGTATCCGTACGGTGTCGTGTTGTGATATCCACATATGCTACAACGTTCCGATTGTGTACCGACCGTGTCCCTACCGTGTCGTGTTGTTGTGATTTCCACATATCATACAGTGTTCCGACTGTGCAGCGATGTGTTCCTATCGTGTCGTGTTGTGATTTCCACATATCCTACAGTGTTTTCACTGTGCACTGATGGTATCGCTAATAAATATTAAAACAGGGTTTATTTAACAATTGTTTAATGCTATTTTATTATCCAATTAATTCATAAGGAGGATTTTAAGTGCAAATCCTATCCTGTTATTTCAATGTAGATAAATTTAAAACTTCGGCAAATATCACAATAAACTTTCAAAAAAGTAGAAGTTTACACCTAAATGGCTCTATGGTACTATAGATGGTTAAGTTTACCACGGTCTCAGTAACGGGTGTTGCTACCTCTAGCAGTAATTGCAGCTGCGATTCGGTCAGGTATGCTCCAGGTAAGATCTGCAATCTCCTCTAGTAGTATCAGCTCCCATTCCGCTTGAAGTATAGCCTGAAGAACAGACAGTGTGTCGGGGAATCAATCCTGAGGAGGCCTCCTCGGCGTGTTCTATTGGGTTCAGATCCGGACTGCGTACTGGCCATACCATATGTTCAATTTCAACCACATCCGTGTTCCGGTTGTGTATCGACCGTGTACCAGTTGTGTACTGTGTTTGAAAGCCGCCAAGGAGCACCTTCTATATAATTTACGGAGAGAGCTTGTTGTTCATTTCCACATGACCTACTGTGCCCCTGAGGTGTCCTTGCCGTGCACCGACCGTGATGTCGGTGATCAGATCAGTTTTGAGATTGATTTTATGAAAAAGACCGGGGCACTGTAGCGACACGGCAGTCTGTGTCATGTGTATAAACATTTAGGTAAATGCACATTACAAATCATATATAATGCATTAATTTAAATAATGATTATTCATTAAACATCACACATTGCACAAGTGTCATTAAAGTACTACCAACCTGTATACAAATTAAGGTCTATTAATTCAGAAGCCTGTTGCTTTACTTTAATGCTACATATAATGGTTGTACTTAAAATGGCGTTTTTTTTTAACGAGATTCAAATTTACAAATTTGAGAAAAAACAAAAACCTCTAAAGCAAACCTAACGAAACTTTAGAGCACTTTAATGCAACGAAATCTCAGTTAGTATAGAAATAAAAACCAAGGCGGTTTTATTAAAAGTACATTTAAGAACCTTTAATACTTCTTATTATGATATTATTATTACGATTATTATTATGTCGTTTTCTCGAAACTAACTGAGAGTGTTTCCATATATCGCTACATCCGGTTTTATGCTCTGATAAACTCCTTTACTTTAAGAAAACATTTTCACTTGTACGGTTTGGCTCCATACCGAAACGTCACGCGAGCTCAGGCTGTGCACACGGCAGCTACGTCCACTACGTCACTGAGGCAAACAGACCAAGACTTCTCCTTGGGTCTGGTCACTCTGGTTCCGACTCTTTTAGTATACCAAACGGAACACCGAGTTTTGGTACACCCAATTCTCCCAATATATACAAGCACATTTGTATTCGAAGGCATGAATGGTTAAATTAATGACCAAAACCCGTTCGATGGACAGCTCCAGTATAATGTGCGTTAAATGTACTCCTATCGTTACGAAAAATGCCAGAAATACTCGAACTTCAAGAGATTGCCAAACGTCTACTAACCGCCAACATGTAGTCGTTTCCACTTTGCCTACCGTGTCCCGGTCACTGTCATAAAATCAATCACATGACTGGTCACCGACAGCACGGTCGGTGCACGACAAGGGCACCTTTGGGTCACGGTAGGTCATGTGGAAATGAACAACAAACTCTCCCCGTAAATTATATGGAAGGTGCTCCTTGACGGCTTCCGAACACAGCACACAACTAGTACAAGGTCGAGGCACAGTCGGAACACGGATGTGGTTGAAATTGAACGTATGGTATGGCCAGCACGCAGTCCAGTTCTGAACCAATAGAACACGCCTGGATTCCCTGACTCACTGGCACATCTTAAGGCTGCACTTGAAGCGGAATGGGAGCTGATACTACAAGAAGAGATTGTAGATCTTACCCGTAGCATACCTGACCGAATCACAGCTGCAATTAGTGCTAGAGGTAGAAACACTTGTTACTGAGACCGTGGTTAACTTAAACAACCATCTATAGAACCACAGACATTTAAGTGTAAATCTGCAACTTTTTAAAAATAAAGTTCTGTTTATTGTGATATTTGATGATGTGTTAGATTTGTCTACATTAAAATAAATAACAGGTAGAATTACTCGTTCCGGATTATTTGGATAAAATATATTGTTTAATAATACCACCTATCACCAGTGTCGCCACCTGTGGCGAAATAAGAGCGGGTGTTAAACACTATTAAAAAGAAAATAGCGGATTTTTTTTAAAATGTGTTAAAACATTCCGTTATCGCTTTTACCGCTGAGTACACTTCTGTCATATTTTCACAAATGCTATATTTCTCGGCATAGTTTTTTTCCCTCTTTTAGCACTAGTACCTAATTTCACCATTTAGCTCATGAATCAGAAACCGTTCCTATAAATATACAGGAATCTTATACAACCACAGCTGTCTATCGCCACAGTTTTATGCATTTTTTGTTTGTTTGTTTATTTGTTTTATCACTTTCATTTTACCGTATCTTCACGCATGTGTTTTTGAGTAAATCTATTAGATGAGGGCACTGAGACACTTTTAAAACTGCTTAGTATATTTAACTAGTGTTTTAATTTAATTTATTTTCAATAACTATTTTGTTTTAATTCCATTTACGTGGCTAAAGTTTCTCTTCAGAATAGCTTACAAGCAATTTGGACTGAAATGCACTGACGCAGTTAATGAAGCCATGACATAACGAAACCACATGACTATTTATTTAACTTGGTTTATATTGTTAAGCCTTCTTAGCACTTAATGTAGTTATTTCTTGAAAAAAAAATAAATACAGCTTGAGCTCCAAATTTTCACAAGTTAAACTCACTCATAACCTCATAGCTCAAGAAACCGTGCTCAAAATATGGAAATCTCTTGTTATATTATCACAAAAAGTAATATTTCTGAATATTTGTTTTGACGCTAATATGATACATAATACATAAATTTCTTTTGGGTTATTTCTCTTTGTGTTTTTGCTTTCTATACCACGTACATAATAGGTAGAGAAGGTATTGCATTCCACCCAAAAATTCGATACCGAGATTTCATCAAAAATACATGTTTTGAGGTCCCTGGATCCAAAGAATCGTTTTAGAAAGAGAGCCATGTGTCACTGTGTGTGTGTGTGTGTGTGTGTGTGTGTCTGTGTGTTGTATGTGAATACCATAACCCAAAAACGAAAATTCGGATAAACAGCAAACTTGGTATTTAAGTTTAGTATCTTCCAAAGATGCGACACCAAAATTTTAAGAAACTCTCCCAACCAAAAGTACCGTTTATATGCAATATTGTTTTGAAAATTTTGATTTTCTAAAAAGTGGCTATAAAGATTTTGATTAAACTGCCATATATTAAATATATTTATAACACAAATAAAATGTATATCTAGAATTTTCTGGCAATAGCCAGTGAGGTCCTCTTCATTCGGAAGGAATTTTGTATAATTTGCATAACTGATACACGTTAAGCTATAGACGAAAAGGTAGTACACAAAAAATGTAGATCACTTTAAAACACGCAATTTATTTCAAATAAGCTTTTGTGGCATAATGCACTTCTGAGATTCCATTATTAATGTATGTCTATTTTTTTTAGTTTTTATTTATGGAAGCTCTTTAATTGCTGTGTTCCTTAGCGTCCCATTCTATATTCGGCGTTAAAGGCTGGGAGGCCTCTCTATCAGGCTTGAGGTTATTTTACGTCCCGTAAATCTACGACACGGGACCACCGGCTTCCTTTCCGAAGGAAGCCATGTTAAAGATTTTTACGCCCGAAAATATCCATCGCCCTCAGCCAGGTTAGAACCCGCGGCCTCGGGAACTAGAGGCTAGCGTGGTAACTAGTACACCAGGAAGACGACATTAATTCCTTGGTCATTATCTTAAATTCCTGTGAACATTGAGTTGCTTGTCGCGATGTCATGGAAACCGCATGGAGTTTTAAGACCAGCATATAGCGTCCAGTTCTTAAACATTTGACTATCGCTGCTCGCGACTATCGCTGTATCTATAACGAAACATGTAACGTAGCTATTTCTGCAAAGGTTTTTTTGGCTTAAAATGTAGTAGATAGAAATATAAGCATAATAAGAATAGTTTGTGTACCCACTAATAAACAATACAGGGTAGAGAAAATCATGTATCACATAAGATTCTTTCTTTCTATGTTGTTGTACATGTAGTCTTTCTCTCCTATTTGTTAATTACTCTTAAGTGCCCTCCAGAACTGCTAAGGAACATCCATCTTTTGATCACTCTGTTGTTTCTCTTTATACAATATATCTTATAGCAAATTAAATCCTTGAGAATAAGTAAAAGTCGTGAAAGAAAACGGCCTTATCCAGACAATTCACGGAATGAAATTCGATTTCAGACCTTATGAATTTAAAGGCAGACATATTACAGCCGCGCCACAGGCGTGTATAATCGAGTAACTACACATTAACAACATAATATCGATCATTATCTGCTAATATGCACACAGTATATTCATAGCAACATGAAGTTCCAAAAGAAACAATTTTATCTTGGAATTTAGGATTCCCTGCATGATAAAACATTCCCACTTTAGTGAGCTCGGTAACAATAAGATCGGAATGAAATTGAATGTTTCTGTATTTGCTCTCACCCCCGTCACTTCAGCTCACTTCATTAAAAGTGACTTAATTGGTAAGCACTATATTTTATTTAACCAAGACCGGCAAAGCACTTTTAATCCAGGGCTTTCGTTCTCGAGAAATCTTCTCTCTTGCACAACCGGCATGGAAATATTAACAGGGGTTGTCTAGGTGTAAACGTAAGCAGGAGATATGCCATAACTAATATCGGAGCTTAATGGCGTAATATAATTAAAATAGGAGGCAGCAGCTCCAGCATTTAACTGTGGGAGGAACGCTGAGACTGCTAAAGCGTAGCAAAGCGGAAGCTAGCAGGTAAATTTGAGAGCAAAAAGAAATGAAGGGATGAGGCTCGGAAGGGTAGACGAGCTGTGAAAACGTACCCGGTTGTTTAAATACCTTTGCTTTTAACAGGTGAAGAAGGTGTTCGATGATTACATTAAAAGAGAGCTGCAAGGCTAAAGTGGAGAAATGGAGTTCGAGCCTAAAATAATTTATGGGATACCTCTATAATTCATGAAAGAGAGATATGAGAAGTGTCAGATCCTTCCCTTTTATCCAGGTAGCTGAAAGATCAGACGCCTGGACGTTAAACCACAACGCACAGATGGATTACGACGATGAGTAGAAATTTGCATTAAGATATGCTTTGCTTTTATTATACATACATTGCATTGTCCTCAACAAACACAAGGCGTTTGGTGTTTTTTTCTTTCTTTTTTGTTATTAACCAATCTGTTTTTTTATTTTGTTTAACGGCACTTAACTTCTAGGTCATTAGCTTCTAAAACAGATCATGGCAAAGGCCAGAGATAACGATCAGCAGAAAGTTTCATGGCAAAAGCCAGAGATAAAACTGAATAAAAAATTTAATAAATTAAAAATAAATAGATAAAATCAAAGCAAAAGCCAGAGATGAATATCAATATCAAAATCATAGCAAAAGCTAGAGATAAATATCAATATAGAAATATAGCACAAGTCATAGATAAATATAAATATATAAAATGAAAACAATCAGTATAAAACCCCTTCTATTAAGATGACTAAACCTGCATTTGGAAATTTACTTTCGAAACAAAATTAAAAATCTTAACAACCGCTTGATTGTCATCCACTAAAACCTCTGCAACCTCCGGCAGTTGCAGAGAGTCCCGATGATGTAGTAGAGCAATACACTCCAGCAATACGTGACGGACCGAAAGACCTTCGCCACAAAACGAAAAAAATAGGAGCAGGGTCACCCTTAAAAAGATGACCGTGCGTAAAATTGTAGTGACCAATACGCAACCGAGCCAACATCACCTCCTCATGACGAGATACGCAAGAGGAATTTACCCAGTTTATCGGAATGTCCTTAACTACCCTAAGATTGTTTCCGCGGAGAGCTAACCACTCCTCGCGCCAGCAAGACAGCACCGCTCTCCGCTCAAAAAGCCTAAAGTCTTCCGACGTTACCCGAGGTATTGTAACACTGGTTTCTGTGGTTGCCGCCTTAGCTGCCAAATCCGCAAGTTCATTCCCCGGCAAGCCAACGTGACCAGGTATCCAAGCACACTCCACATTAACGCAAGAAACGTGTAAAGCATGGAGGACATCCTGGATTCGCTGAACAATGGGGTGGTAGTTGTACAGCTCACGAAGGCTCTGAAATGTACTTAGGGTATCACTCAAAATGAGACAGTCTCCCAATTTTCGACGGCGCACATGTGCAAAATAGCCCGATATATGGCATACAGCTCTGCACTATACGTGGATGTACTATCATGAAAACCGAATATATAAGGTTCGGTTCCATGAACACAAGAACATCCAACACCGTTGGTGCTCTTAAATCCATCGGTGTAGATCAAAATTCAGTCACTGTAACCGGACAGAATTCTAAAACACAGGTGGGGATACTAAAAGTAGGCATCCCGGATACCGTCATCCTAAGATACACGTGAGATGTCGCACATAACCAGGGGGGTGGAACATCCTCTCCCCCTTAGCAAACATGCAAGGCATTTCAATGTCTTGCATTCTTAGAAGCTCCCGGAAACGAACACCAAAGGCCTTTGATTAATAGAGCGATTACTATAACATTCGTCCAGGGCAGTTTAAGAAAACGAAACGAACGTTGGCTGTTGAAGCATACATTTAAGCGCACAGCTATAATTTCCCAAGAGGATTTCACGCCGACAACGCAGAGAAGACTCTCCAGAGTCGGCGTAAAGACTCATAACTGGGCTAGTGGGAAAAGCACCAATAGCCACTCGTTATGGACTGCGTCTAATCTCCTCAGCACAGATGGCCGTGCTGAAGAATAAATTATACACCCATAGTCTAGTTTTGATCGGACCAGTGCACGATACAGTCGCAGCAAAATAGTCAGATCCACTCCCCAAGATTTTCCATTAAATATCCGCAAGATATTCAGAGAACGGTCACATCGCGCTTTCATCTGTGCTATATGCGATGGCAAGCTAAGTTTCCTATCAAACGTCAACCCCAGGAATTTCGTCGAATCTGCTAATGGTAGTAAATCTGGACCGAATCGGAGCGAAGGTGGTAATCGTCTCCTACGGCGCCAGAAGTTCACGAATATTGACTTCTCATATGAGAAACCAAAGCCGTTTTTAGAACTCCAATCTTGGAGATTATCTAAGCATTGCTGCATAAGGCGTTCAAAAAGCGGCGTACGTAGAGAAGTACAATAAAACGGCAAAGTCGTCTACGAATAAGCATGACGATACCCCTGGAGGAACACATTTAGAGGTAGAAATAATTGCTGTAGAAAACAGTGTAACGCTTAGTATTGATCCCTGAGGTACTCCGTTCTCCTGAACAAAAAGGTTCGAAAAAACCGAGCCGATCCTTACTCGGAAAACGCGGTCCTTCATTAACTCCTGAATGAACAGTGGTAAGCGTCCACGTATATTCCAGGCGTGTAGGGACGGTAGTATCCCTGCTCACCAACACGTATCATAAGCCTTCTCGAGGTCAGAAAATATCACCACGGTTTGACAATTTTTCATGAATCCGTCCATGATCTGTGTTGACAATCTGTGTCCATTGGTGAACGGCGCCTCCGAAAACCGCACCGCATGTTGGCCAGCAGGTTGTGGGTTTCCAACCACTATACTAACCGTCCATTGATTATGCGTTCCATTACCTTGCAAACGCAACTGGTGAGGGGAAATAGGACAGTAGCTGGACGGGAGATGACGATCCTTTCCAGCTTTCAAAATGGGTATGACAATGGGAAAGTGGCATCAACACAAACACGATTATAGACCTCGAGTAGGAAAGCCTTATCTTCAGGAGAGAACTGTCGGAGCATTTGTACGTGGATAAGATCACGTGCTGGTGCTGATAGTTGCGAATATTAAAAAGCGTGTTCTAACTCCGCCATGGTGAAGAGGTGATTGTAATCTTCAAGATTTCCTGGATCAAACAATAAGCCTTGAGATTCGACATGAGTCTTAACAGGAAGGAACTCGGGCGAATAGTTATCTGAACTGGACACCTGAGCGAAAGCACAGCCAAATGTGTTAGCCACGTCAAATACATCAACAATAGCTCCTGCAGCTGTTTTAAGACCGGCAATTGCATGTGGGTCGATTTTCCGCTACACACCTTAACTTATCCCAAACGACAGAGGAAGGTGTATGTCGATTAAATGAAGCTACAAACTTACTCCATGATGGCTTTTTGATATCCTTTATAATATATGTAGACTTGGCACGCTTTTTCTTGTATTCAATTAGGTTATCTAGTGTGGGGCGACTGGAAAACCCGAAGAACACGCTTGCGAGCACGAATGACACTTCGGCACTCTTCCGTCCACCAAGGGACTGGAAATCGGCGAAGGTTGTCAGTCGACCGTGGAATAGCTTGCTCAGCAGCAGAAATGATTTTCTCTGTGAGATGTTGGACCAAAATATCCACACAGTCGTGCTCATTGTAATTAAATACAGCAAACTGGAAGTAAAGATTCCAGTTGGCTAAATATAAGCGCCATCTAGGTAGGCGTGTGGAACATATATACTATGTTAAGAGACTAATAAGACAAGGAAAGTGGTCACTAGAATGTAAATCGGAGATGACATTCCATTGCAAGGAAATTGCTAACTGTGGTGAGCAAACTGCAATATCAAGGTGTGAAAAAGCGTTGTAGGTGTCTGGGAGAAATGAAGGTTCTCCGGTGTTCAGAAGACCTAGGATATTATTATCCAAAAAATCAGCAATTAATTTACCTCTCGCACAAGCCTGAGGTGAACCCAAAAGAGGGTGATGGGCGTTAACGTCTCCCACCATCAGAATAGGAATTGGTAACTGAGAGACTAGATCTTCTAAATCCACGAGCGAGAGGTCATCGGATGGAAGTAGGTAAATGTTACAGATGGTAAATCGGATGGATGGCAGTTTAATCCTTACAGCTACTGGCTGGATATCAAGCTGTATGGATACAGATTCCACAGATATGTCGTCTCTGATGAGCATCATAGTGCCCCCGTGCGCAGGAATGCCCTCCTCCGGTGTGAGATCACATCGCGCTAGGGTATATCGTCTAAGCTGAAAGTTGTCTTGCGGACGGAGTTTAGTCTCTTGTAAACACACGACCAAGGACCCATAATTGTTGAGCAAAATTTCAAGCTCTGGTCGATGTGTTCTAATTCCACGGGTGTTCCATTGTATGGCAGCCATTAGAATTATAAAGGGATAAGTTCTTAATCGTAGAAGCTTACTGCGTTGTGGAAAGCGGTGATCGAATCAATTTTCCCTTTTTCGTTAGTGTCGGGCTAACACCTTTAACGGAGGATTTATCCTGCCTCTTTTTCACTTTCGTTCTGACAGTGTGGGCAGAATCCTCCTGCTCCATCTCCTCCACGGGGGAGGGCCCCTTTCCAATAGAAAATCTCGGTTCGAGAACCTCGAATCGATTGGAAGTTGAGATCGGCGAAGATGATGATCGCTGATCTGAGTCCTTCCCGGAACGGAACATACCTCAGAGGAGGATCTCCGAGGAGATATTCGTGGATGTTTTTTACCCTTAGGTGTACTGGGTGCAGACTTATCGCTTTCCTTTAGGAAGTCGGTTCTCACATAACTGGTTCTGAATTTCACTGGTGATACATTATATACGATAGGTTTGCCGGTCTTATTATTTGAGGTCGACGGTGTTGCTGGTGATTAGACTGGTGTAGTCTTTCCAGTAACAGACTTGGCAGATGTTGATGCTGTCGTCGGTGTTGATTTTGAAGGCTTTGGCTGTGTTCTGGCAACGATAATCTTTTCTGAGATAGTGGCCCCGTTTATATCGCTGATCTGTGTTGCGATTTCCCGACTTGGTATCGGCTTAGCTGCAACTGAGCTGTAGATACCGGACCTCGGGACAGAGGGATGCGGATGCGCAAGAGTTTCTGGTCTTCCGAGAAGAACACCTCCCTAACCCGGATCTCTTGGATCGCTCTTTCCTCTGTAAAACGGCGGAATTCTCTGGAACTTGATGGATGTTCTCCGCTGCAATTAACGCACGTTGGAGCTGATATGCATGCTCCATCGTGAGAGACTTCTCCACATTTAACGCAGGTAGATTCATTGCTACAGAAATCACTGGTGTGTCCAAAGCGCTGACACCTATAACATCTCAGCGGATTCGGTATATATGGTCTAACCTCAAAGACTTCATACCCTGCCTTAATCCTTTGAGGGTGATCTACCCGATCAAAGGTAAGGAATAGGGTACGAGTAGGCAATAATTCACCTCTTTCTTTCCGCTAGACACGATGCATCGATGTTACGTCTTGTGCTTCCAGATTCTCTTGAATCTCCTAAGTGGTCATATCGCCAAATACACGGGTGTTTACAACTCCGCACGAGGAGTTCAAGGTCTTGTGCATTTTAACACGGATTGGATAGCTGGCTAACATATTTGCTTTTAAGACAATCGCTGCCTGGGACGCCAAATTTGCTACAACCAGGAGCGTGCCATTGCGACTTCTAATGCATGACTTGACAGGACAAGCTATTTTATCGAGACCCTTTTGAAGTACAAAAGAATTCACCGATGTAAATTTTCTTCCTTCCTCTGTTCTGTGTATAATAAGTAGCGACCACTACACTCGACTACTGCTTTTCCACAAACTAACAGGTTTTTTTAGATAGTTTAGGATCCATAGCGATAATTACCTCCACCATTACAAATGTCTCCGATGGCATGCTCACATCCTGCGCACCACCCCAGCTTAGGTGAGAGTCCTGACCTGAAGCTTGCTCACCTTAAGTTCTTACCTCCCAATTAACACATAGAGGGATCCAATCGCCTCCCCGGGACTGACCTTTATCAGCGTATACGAACACAGTCCTACGTGATACTCAGATGCTGGGAATTACGCATTAACCAGTCAAACCTTGCAACTCCCCTGCTCCGTCCCGCGCTGCGGTATCCGTCAGACTGTGTTCAGGGAGGTAACTAATAACTGGTCAAACACAAATGTGGACCAAAGTTTATTGGGTGTTAGGCGAAAGCCCTCCCACCTCTTAGACGAACCCAATTGAGAGTGTGGCTCGGGACTCCGGGAGCGCCAATCCCGTACCTACTGGTACGCCCCGGGGGGAATCAATCTGTTGAATTACTATATGGGGAGTAGGATATATAACAATTATAACGTGAATAGTATTTTAAGGTAATGCGCCCGTGAAATTTGAAAAACACACAGTATCTTAGAAATCTTGTTGAAATTTATGCCACTTATTATACAGTATACAGTAATGCTTGCAAATTACTTAAATATTACTTTTTTATTCTCTAAAATCATTGTTATAATGCAAGCTCTCCACAATGTGCATAAAATTCAGATTTTACATTAAATGAATTTGCAAAAATATCTATAGTATCAGATGATTAACCCAGAATTATTGAAGAAAATTTCTGTACTTGGAGTAGTACTTTGAAATGGTATTTGGTCATATTATTTTATGTACCTTTGAGAGGCAGTAAAACATTTTTGAAAAACATTAGTAAAAAATTGCATTCTGTAGACCATTTTGAGTATGAAAAGGTGCTGAAAAAAGTTTGCGAGAAAATGTTGTAAAGTTAGACGTACCTGCTAATAAGGATGGTCAAAATTTGCAGCTACATTGCCTTAAAAATGGAAAAGTACTTAAAACCTTTCAGTGCCATTCACCTCGTACACCCAGTGGCCACGTCGTATTCGCTCGGCCGCGTTGATCTGGTTCTATGTCAAATGATTTCCGCGAGACTTGAGACCGCATCTTATCTCGAACTATGTATATTAGTTCTGTTGATTGCTGACATGACTGCTGCTAGTCTTCTGTGATTGCAGGATGGTACAAACAGAACGCCCCCGCGCAACATAATTCATCTAAGCTCAGTTGCCTGTAAATTTTATGGGAATACTTTGTGTTTAGATTTAAGGGGGTCGCCTAGCATCTTATTCCCAATTCTTTTTCACCCTCACCTCCACAGGCGAAATAACTGCGCCTTGCAGGCCACCCTACTTCCCGGCTGCAATTTCGCCATGTCAGGGCACGTATACTGGAAGTAATAACAAAATTGTATCAGTATGAACTGGAATTCACAAGAAAGAGGCGAAAGATAAAGGCAGCTAGTAATTGATTCAGAAAGTTTGCTTAAGTGTGAATCCCTAATTTACCCTTTACATTCCTATCAAATTCCTACAGTGTACTTCTCAAGAAAAACTAAATAATTATTGAAATGAAAGTTTAGTCGCGAAAAATTACAAGAAAGACTACAGTATAATTCCTCATGAATAAATTATCGAACAAGACTCCCTCCTTATTAACCATTAGGTTAAAGGTATTATAAACCAAAATGATCGGATAAATTGGACTACTGTGGATTTGGATTCGATTTTCTGTGGTTGATATATACACAGATGTATTTTAGTTTTGTTCAGTAGTAGTTTTTAATGAAGATTCAAAGGTTCAAGCACAAAATTCTCGAACTTGCCTGTACGATCTGTCGGAATGTATTGAATAATCTGCCTCCAATTGGAAAAAACACTGTAATAAAAGCATCTGTGCAGGCAGATCTTCTGCTTGATCGTGACTTTCGTGCAAGTCTTGGGCAGTTGCTAAACAATTCTAGAATGAAATAAACACCTGGTTTTTCAAAATACACTATCGTACACCGCCATGGTGCAACAGATATCGTATCTACTAACTAATATGTTGGACCCAGGTTCGAAAGAAGCTTGCTAATATACTTTTGTTTTCTTTTTCCTATTTTATTTTTTCCTGAAAAGGCAAATATTAAGTGAATTTCAGTTTGTTGAACTCCGGTCTCCTTTGAGCGCAGAAGTAAAGAGCTATTCTATTTAATTTACAATATATTATACGCCTCCAGGCCACAAATTGCTTTGAATCTTACAATAATTCCTTAAGAATAGCTTTAAATGACACATCCTTCTCTGCTGCAAACGATTGTGAATCGTTCTGCAAATTAAAGTTCATATAACTTTCTATTTTAAAATCTGGTATACTATATATTTTTTAATTAGTGATATACGAAGATACTGGATGATAATAAAAGACTATTAAATTATTCCTTTCACGCACAGTTACTGTACCTTAAATTATGTGAGGAACGCTGATTTAATAACCTATGATTCTGATAACCGCATAACAACGGGAATTGTCTAACTGAATTTAAGTAAATTTATACATGCAAAACTATAGAGCGAATAATTCTTATTTTCATTGTTTGGTGCACATGCTGTGGGGAAAAACTGCTGTCCTGCTGCACCAAATAATTGAACATTTTGTTTGTTAACGACGCTTTCAATTGCCAGGAACATATAAGCGCCGTCGGTGTGCCGGAGTTTTGTCCCGCAGTTCTTTTAGATCTACGCTAGCAAACGACGCTAGTAAATCTACCTCGCTTTTAATCCTGCGGCACCAAGCTTATAATTTCATGAATTCGTTCTTCTTCTTCTTGTTCTTCTTGGGCTTTCATTTTGCTCTTTAAAATTACAACTGCTTTTTAAATTTAATTATAAATCAGTAACGGTATAACACGACTTTTACACGAGATTTACAAAATATATTGAATTTAATTTATCGAAAACTCTTAGATGATTCGTATCAAACAGTAAAGGTCTTAATGAATGCATTGTTGTATAAATACCCCAAAATATGTTGCCTCTAAAGACTTTGTATACCGAAATGTGGGTAGTATACCTAGTGCAGGATACATTAATAAAGGCATGAAGAAGCTGAAAGCCGGACTCGCACCATATGAGGACAGAGGTAAGGAAGACCCAGAGCTGCAGACGTTCGCTATTTTATTATAAAACTGTGGTGGCTTGTGGCGGTGGTCTTGAGGAGGAGGGGTTAAGCTACAGCATGAACCTATATTGGTCTTCAGTAACCCCTTTCTGCTGGCTCCCCCTTCAATGTGTGTGTGTGTGTGTGTGTGTGTGTGTGTGTGTCCGCCACAGATTCCGACTCCTAATTAAGACAAGGGGAAGGGGTGCAGAGAGAGGGAGGTAAAGGAAGGGATATTGATCACGGAGCCAGAGGGAGGCTGTCTGGAGAAGTAAGAGGGGAAGGAGTAATTTCCTCAGCCACCGCAACCTTCATGTGTACACACGCGCGCTAGCCAGCCAAGCTGCTCAATGTCATACACTCGCCTCTTATACAAAATAATATCATTATTGATTGAGCTGTTTTGGCACCTATGTTTTCATCCCCTCCAACAACCGCTTTTTGTGACATATATAAACTGCAACGGCAGCTCCATGATAAGGCTAAAAATACAGGTTTCTTCGAACCTAAAAGTGTGATTGACATTAAAGGTACACGAGATGATGGGAGAGATATAACATTAATACTGGTGGCAATTGCAGTTCTTCCTCTATACAATACTGAAGCTATTATTGAGATAAACTTATCTTTGAATGTTTATGAAAATTGAAATTTTATTTTTACAAGAAAATGTAGTGTTTTATATTAAACGATATACATTT
This sequence comes from Deroplatys truncata, assembly GCA_030765065.1. Classification (NCBI taxonomy): domain Eukaryota; kingdom Metazoa; phylum Arthropoda; class Insecta; order Mantodea; family Mantidae; genus Deroplatys; species Deroplatys truncata. The sequence continues at coordinate 204,515,811 of CM060983.1, read as the reverse complement.
ACATAATTGGGTTTTAGAGTATTACGCTGCTCGTCTTATTTAACCAGCTAATCAGTTGAAGTTATTTATAATGACTGAAGTGTTGGTTTAAAATCTTGAACGCACTATTATTATTATTATTATTATTATTATTATTATTATTATTAAGCTTGTCTCTTTGGGACCAATAGAATGAAATGCAGCGCGTTCAGTCTAACTACCCGTTGACAGTGTTGTATCAAAGTCTGTAGCCCAGTAGGCAGGAGCGAATCTGTTCCTGCGCTGTCACAAGATCAAGCCAGCGACACCATGTTGCAGTGTTATGTCCCAAGATTGCAAGTGTACTTATTTTCACAAGGTACTGAAAAATCAAATTCTGCATTGTTTTACGGCTGAGCCATTGCGGTATTTGAGAACGGGTAGGAAAATCCAGGGCAGTATTCAATACATTTATTTTTACATCTTTCCGAGCATATTTACTGAAGAATAAAGAACATAATATTGGGATAGTGCTTTTGCTGCTTGTAAATACAGACATCTTTAAAATTTAGCAGTTATAAGTTGATGTGAAGTAAGAAAGGTACATATTTAAGAAGGCATTTTTATCCCAAAATCACAAGTACGATTTTGGGATAAAGGCAGTTTCTATAAGAGTTTACTAATTTGGAGGATAAGAAACCTGAAGAAGAAATCAACAGCCATATGTTAGGTAAGTGGTTTAGACAGTAAAAAGAGCTTAGTGTCCACACAACACTACTTGAATGAACATGATCCATCTTCAGATGCCGATTTTACCTTCTTAAAGTGCTGAGATACTTCCCGCCGTATAGATGAGTCGAAGAAGTTGCCGTTACGGTAGGCGCTGATTTAACAGTTGCTCTGGTTAGTGTTAAATCTTAACCGTATTTCATAAATATTTAATATGTGGCCCATTGTTTATGAAAACTTTTGTTTTTTAATTATGTTTATAATTCCCATTCTCAGATCAGGGCCATCATTTTTCAAACACTTTTTCATAAATCACTCATTAAACATATTTTCCATTATACTAAAGATAAATTACACCTTAAGCAACGTTGTATATCACAAAGAATTTAGGAGCATTATGGGTAATTGTGGCGCAATTTTATGTTCCTAATGGGGGCCTGAGTTTCAGTTAATACTAAGACTTAAAGATGAATTTACTTTATTTATACCTTTGAATGATATTAGTTTAATTTAACTTAAAATCTTAATAAATTATTAAAATGAGAGTACAAATTCATAAACCAAAAATAAGGATAAATAAAAAAAATATTGTTTTGTTCGCTGTCTACCTCACTGATAATTCGCTTATAAACTAGAAACTTTTATTGTACAACTACCCTAGGAGGAATTTTAAATAACACCAAGCATAGCTCCAGTGTGTAGCGTCTAATATGTCTACCTAGTAATCCAAAGATCCGAGTTTAAGTAGCCGTCTCGGTGAGTTGCTTGGATAAATATTTTTCTGGTACTTTTGAAGCAAATGAGGAACTTGCTTTCAAAACTCTCTTGTATACTCCTGTGAATTGTTATTTTTATTATTTATGTGAATAACACTTTCATTTTCGTTTCATGGTGTTTTTACAACGAAGAAAAATGTGCTAAAGTTGGAATTCTTTCCAAAGTGCCTTTTGTTCACAATTTTGTTTATAACTACTCTTGTCCAAACTATTTCATTAATTACACATGGCAGATGAGTAATATTGTAACGAAAAGCAGTCTCCAGTTTAGTGAACTTACCAATAAGCTTTATGTACCACACAAACAGATCACTTATCTCTGTGCGTGTATCTCTACGGAACGTGAACTAACCACAACACGGCTTCTTTCTGAAGTACTATTCTCTCACTCACTGTATTACTTATTCACTCACTCACATTCTCACTACTCACTCACTCACATTTACTCACAACTAACTCACTCACTCGTTTTATTACCTACTCACTCACTCACACACTTACTCATATACTCACTCAATCACATACTCACACACATACTCAATCACTCGTTTACTCGCTCTCTAACTGTATTAGTTACTTACTCACTCACTGTATTACGTACTTGCTCAGTCACTCTCTTACTCACTCACTACTCACTCACACACTTACTTACTCACTCACTGTATTATTTACTCGCTCACTCGTTCACATACACACTCAAGCACTTACTCTCATAATCACTCACTCATTTACTCGCTCTCTCTCACTCATTACTTATTCACTCATTCATACATTTATCACCCTTGATAATTTACTCACTCTCACTCAAGTCATTTACTCACTCCTTTATTCACTTTCGTGACATTATTCACACTAACTTATTCACTTAATAATTAACGTATTCACTCACCTATTCATTTACCCATTCACTCATTCGTTTATTCATCACTAACTTACTCATTGACTCATCTACTCACTCACTAACATATTCATTCACTTACTCAATTACTCATTTATTCATTCACTCATTTACTCACTTAATTACTTATTCACTTATTTACACAATTACTCAATCATTAACTTACTCATTTACCCACTCACTACTCGCTTACTCCTTTACTTACTCGTTAACTTACTCTCTTACTTACTCAATTACCCACTCACTCATTAACTCATTTATTCACTCTCTCACTCATTGACTTACTTACACACTATTTACTCTCTCAATCAATTATTAACTCACTAACTTACACATTCATCTTGTTCTCTCTCTTTCCCTCTATCTCTCTCTTCCATTTAGCCACTCTTTAACTTACTCACTACTCCGTTAGGTACTCACTTACTAATTTATTCACTCTGTATTCATTCACTCTAACGCTCATTTACTCATTCAGTTACGCAACTGCTCATTCTCTAACTTACTCATTCACTCACTCGCTTACTCATTAATTCACACTCTCATCACTTACTCACTAACTGGTGTACTAATTTACTCACTCTGTTGCTTAATTACTCAGTCAATTAGTGATTCATTTACTCTGTCACTTACTCACTACTTACTCGCTCACTAACTCATTCATTCAATCACTCATTTATAAGAAATGTTACCTATAAATAATCTTATGTGTTACATTCAAGTTACTTTTTGCACCCATTATTCAACAAATTATTACAAAAGCTAATTCGTCTATGTGCTTCAAGTTAATCGGGATAAACAATTGCAGAAATTATCTTACTGCGTATTTTCTTGTAGGTGCAAGGAGATAGAGGGATACAGTCTGCTTTAAACCATAATAAAGACAGGGTCGCTATCTCATGTCTTTGAAAATCCGTTTATTGCATGGCCAAAGAGGGGGGGGGAACGAATAACGATTTACTCTTGAAAAAAGTATGACTATTTGAAATTTTAAAACAATAAAACGATTGTCTCGGAAATGGTAAACGCCACAGAGGATTTTATTTTATATAAACTGTAAGCTCTAACGAGATCTACATTCTTTTGTGTAGTAATATTCCGCTGACTCTTACGGTTTAAAGTTACGCAAAACAAGAGGACTTCAGAGGCTATTCTCAGATAATTTATACTCTTGTCATGAAAATATGTTAAACATATGTTATTTTACGAAATCACAATCATTACAGCCGTTTTTGAGAAAATTAAAATGTTTGAAAAATGTACCATGTAAAGGGTAGTTTGGGGTGAGGCATTTTCTTGACAATCTTCGTGTCGCATTGTTGGAGGATGCCAAGTTTCATATTTAACTAACTTTTCGTTTTTGAATAATGCTGTACACTGACTCACACACCAACTTTTTTCTATGTTTTTCCCTTTTGAGCTCAGGGAGCCTCAAAACATATATCACCGGCGAAATCTCGACATCGAATTTTTGTGTGGAGCACAAAAATTCCTCTTATCTACCTTTTGGTGGTAGAGACAGTAAAAATACTTATGTGAGACGACAACCATTTTAGCAACTGGTTGGTTTTCGATATGATTTGCATTGACTTCATTAGAAAATTGCTATCGAATGTGATATTTGAATGTCTAATAATCTCTCCATTAATGTGATGAGTCATATTCACTTTTCTTTCCAAGCTTAGGAACAAACCTCAAGACAAACAGATAAGAAACGTTCTCCCTTACGTGCTTATGGTGAAATAGTAAATGAAGGCCGAGTTGAACAAATGTCCTATCTGTATGCTAGAAGAGTGTCTCAGCGGAAAATGGACCTGGAAGGAAAACCATTCCTACGCGGACTTTTAATTATCTGACCCGAGGGCGGCCCCACCGAGGTGAATGCTAACAGCCAGATATATCCAGACTTCTTGACCTACATAAGGAAACGTGATAACGTCACTTCCTCGTTACAACTTTGTTTGCGCGAGAGATACGTTTCCGGTGAAGTTACGACGGTCCAGGTGGAAATATATTCATGGCTCCAGGCAAACGCTATGCATGTTAATACATGTGACGGCTATCTTGGAAATTTGTTCCCGGAGAGACGCCGAAACTAAGCAAAATCAGGCTCTCTATTTCCTTATATTCCTTATAGTCCATGAATTCATAAACAAAGTAATGGAACAACATAAATTCTCAGTACTTCTAAATTAACTGGGCATATTACATAAATGTTTAAAAAGCAGACATGTAGCGCAAATGTGATTCTGAAATCCTTTTTGCTCCAATTTAAAATTACAAACAGGTAAATTATTGCTGTCCAAATAATAAAAATCTGTTACGTTCACATGACTTTCTCTACCCTGTATTTCTTATAGTGGGTATACAAACTATGCTATGAAAGTTTATTTTCCTAACTACTTAATTTTAATCTAGATAAACTTTTCCTGAAATAGCTGCATTACACATTTAGTTATAGATACAAAGGGAATGGCGACAGTCAAATGTTTTTAGAACTCGATGCTATATGCTGGCCTTAAAATTCCATATTGTTTCCATGACATGCCGAGAAGCAGCTGAAAATTGTCAGGGCTTCAAAAGAATGACTATGAAATGGACAATTCCAACAATTAATAACGTATATCTTGGAAATGACTGATGCCACAAAAAAGTTATTTGAAATAAATTAAGTGTTTTAGAGAGATCCACGTTTTTTCTATAGTAAGTTTCCGTCTATCTCTTAATGTTTACCAGTTATACAATATCATACAAAATTCCTTGAGAATGGAGCAGACTTCACTAATATATATTGTCATGAAATATTTAATATATGATGTTTTAATCAAAATCGTTAGAACCATTTTTTTTAAATGAAAAGGTTTTAAAAATGTTCCACTTAATGGGTAGTTAGCGGTGGGTGTTTTTCTTGAAAATCCTCGTGTCGCATCTTTGGAAGATATTGAACTTAAATGCCAAGTTTGATATTTGTCCGACTTTTAGTTTTTTGAGTTATGCTGTTCACACACACACACACACACACACACACACACACACACACGGACATCTTTCTAAAATTCCCATTCTATTCAAGGTGCCTCACAACATGTATTTCCAGTGGAATCTAGTGTCGAGTAATTGTGGGGAAATAAATACCTCTTCTGCCTACTACGTACGTGGTAGAGAGAGTAAGACCTAATAAAAACTTAAATCGTTGCCAGAAACGTTCACACGTGTATCTGTTAGTAAAATGAATCCAAAACGCAGAAAACTTGTTTTCATATTACTCGATACTATAGCTAAAAAAATGATTGCTACGAATTGGAATACATTTCCAGAGGAATTAAAAATGCTTTTTAAAATTCAGGACTTATAACATATGGTGCCAAAAGATAACAATTTTAACTTGATACATCACTTATTATACCAGCTATCCATGATTTTATTGGGATAGGCTCAGCATTTAAACACGTTAAAATGATCGCTTACGTCTTTCTGCCACTTTCTCCTGTCTTACAAAGGTTATGCATTTATTCGAACGCGACATCTTGTTTGTTTCAATTAATTTCGGTTTCATTTTCCAAATAGGTGAATTTTTTGTAAATATATTTTACATTTATGAACGTTAAATACCTACACTTAATTTCATTGAGTTGTAAGTTTCTTTGCAGTTTATCTACAGAAGACTTTTTTGCGTTACACCGAAAAGTTAAATATTTAGGTTAAACTGGAAGTGTAGATTTTTGTTAAAATATGCGCAAGCGCGGGTGTTTACCTCTGTAAAGAAACGGCATAATTCGGAAATAAAATGTTGTTTAAATATCAAAATTTTTATTTAATTTCAGTATCTCCAAGGGAGAGTAAATAGTTTAAGATTTTCACTAAATTTACAACCATTTTCGTAAACAAAATTTATATCTATCTTGTTTTCTTAGAAATTGTGAGAGGGATTTTCTTTAAAATATCGTATGTTTGAAATATAGAATAAAAGTAATATGAACATCAAGGATATTCTGTGAATTTCGTGCTCTTTCTTACTAAACTTTCTTTAAGTTTAAAACTATAATAAATTGAAAAATATTTATCAAAATATGCATTCGTGAGATTATACAAACAGCAGACAATATCAAGGGGGGGCTTTTTAGTATGCTCCTGTGCATGTACAATAAAATGTGAATTGACTGCCTTTGCATCTGGTGATTGGCATGCTAACACCCAAATACCGAGGTCCTGGGTTCAGTTTCCGGTTGAAGAATGGGAATTTTCCTTCACCTAGGATTATTTCCTATCCTCCCTGAGAACATCACTGTGTGTATGATAAAATGATTCAGAGAAAACCTAAAGATTCAGCTTAAGAAACTGAAGATTAACACCGAAACAGAAACCAATGAACATCACTGTTTCGAAGTCAAAACCGTCGATATCTAAGATACTAAAGGTGGCATAAATAATAAAGATCTGACGTGTTGCATTCACATGACTTTCTCTACTAATTTTTCTAAATCTAGCTTTACAAGAGTTTATTCTTCTTGTTAGTTCACATAAACTTTCCTAACAATCATTGTAAGTATAAGAAAAATACAGTAGGCTAAAGCGACAGTCAAATTTTTAAACATCGGATCGCTAGGTTAGGTCTTGGAAATTCCATGTTCCTTGCATGACCACCACAGCGACTTACTACTTGAAAAATTATTTCAACATTTAAACCAATAATAAAGAACATAAGGGAAATGGTTAACGCCACAAAAATGTTAGTTGACATAAATTGTGTGCTTTTACCAGATCTACATTTTTGTGTAGTAAGATTTTGTCTACCTCTTACTTTTTACCAATTATACCAAAGTCATTCAGAATGAAGAGGGCTTCTAAGGATATTCCCAGAAAATTCCAGATATGTCTTTTATTTGTCATACAAGCATCTTAAAGATAAGGAATTTAAATCAATATTCTATACATGTTTGCGAAAACTAAAAAGTAACGAACAAATATCCATGTAAAGGATGGTTTGAGATGGAGGGATTTTCTTGAAAATCTTAGTGCTGTATCCTTGGATGGCACTAAACTTAAGTACTTAAATCATTTTTGTCTATTAGTTAAGCTGTTCACAGATACACACTCATAAACAGGCAACCAGACAGACAGAAAGACATACACACATGGACCGTTTTCTAAAAATTGTCTTTTTTGGACTCCCATATCGTAATTTCCGTGAAATCTCGTTATCGAATTTTTGGATGAAATGCAATACTTCCACTACTTACTGCGAGTATGTAGTGCAAAAGTAAGGAGCAGAATAATTGAAAGTATTTCTGCCAATAGTTTGCATGATTAACAAGAACTAGGTAGAATAGATATAAAAATACGATATATTCCTATTGATTTATTTAAAGATTATTGAATACCCATGAAAAATGAAAATCGATACTACAATTATTATGTTTCGCATAAAATGTTTATTACATAGTTTTGCATATTTATTTTCGAAATAAAACATGAATCACAATAATATACTATATCACGTTAATAAGCGCCAACATTTGTGTAATGTGCTTTTACCTCATTCACATTGTGTGATTGTCCTTCAAGTACTCGGAATGACTTTCTCTACTCTTGTGCAAACTATATTTGCACACGCTTATTTTCCAACTACTTCATGTTAATCGAGACAAACATTTGCAGAAACTATCTTATTGCTAATTTTCTTGCAGGTGTAGGGGGAATATGGTAGGCTTTAAACGACAGTCAAATCTTCTAAGAGCTGGTTACTATGTGAAGCATTCCGTTCTCTTTGCGTGCTTAGGACATAAAAAAACGAATAACGAATTCTCATTAGAGAAAAAGTGCAACTATTGGAAAATTCAAATAAATAACCAGAAATATCAATGAAATTGTTCAATCAAAAAAAAATATACACGACATAAATTGTGTGTTTCAACAAGATTTACATTTTTTCTGTAGTAAAGCCTTGTCTATCTCTTACGGTTTACCAGTTATGCGAAAGTCATTCTGAATGAAGAAGAATTATGGGGACATTCCCAGAAATTTCAAGATGCACATTTCATTTGCCATGAAAGTATCTTAAACATATGATATTTTAATCAATCTCGTTGCATCATTTTTGAAAAAATCAAAACATTCGAAAAATGTTCCACATGAAGGGTAGTCTGGGGTGGGGGGATTTTCTTGAAAACCTTCGTGTCGCATCCTTGGTATATACTAAACTCAAATACCAAGCAGTAAGTAGAGGAAGTATTGTATTTCACAGAAAATTTCTATGCTGAGTTCTTACGGGGTATATACTTTGAGGCACCCTGTATCCCCCCCCAAAAGAGGGATTTGCATAAATAAAAAAAATGTTTGTTAAATACCAAAGTAAGTATTTAGATTCAACGTTTTCCAATAATTCGAGACGAAGATTTTCGAGAAAATTTCCCCGCCAAACTACGCATTACGTGGACAATTTTTCGTATTTATTGATTTTCTCTAAGAGACACTATTTTAATTAAACTTCTATAAAGTGAAGATATTTTCATGATGAATAACATGTACAACTTGAATTTTCAGGGAGTAGCCTTTGAAGTCCTCTTCACTCTGAATTAATTTTATACAACATAAACCGTAAGAGTTAAACAAAAGCTTACAACATAAAAATTTAGATCTTATTTAACAAAACACACACACACACAATATATATGTAAAGTAAAGTTTTGTCAAGTTAACAATTTCCAGATGTTCTTTATTATTGATTTGAATGCGAAAGTACCTGGCAAGCTGTTGACGTGAAGACAACGCATTTTGTATGTTGTTCTTTTATAACTGAAATTTATCTCTGCATCTATTTTTAAATATATTTATATTTACATATTTTTCTTCTTTAACTCCTAGAAGCTTCATTCAAATGCAGATATATTAATTAATCCTTTAGGAAAGTATCTCCATCAGATTATACCTGTTGTTCTGCAGTAGCCTGTGGTGAAAGGGCGTCTGCGATGTATTGATAGCCAATTGAAAAGCTACTTGGTTGAAGAAAACTGCTATTCTAATAAACCAGGGTGGGAACAGCGCGTGTACCACTAGTAATATCATGAACAAAGACGATGGACTGGACAATTCTCGGGCTGCTGCGCCATGAAATTTATTCTAATTTTATCTATGTGTTTTAACATTTCTGTAACTACGAAATCTCTCTAAGTGAATCTCTCTGTGATATTGGGACTGGGAACGAAACCCAGGTATCGGAGTGAGGTAACACTCAAGACAGCGTTGTAATTAGGGTACGTAGTGAACCTAGATTAACAGAACGCTGACGTCTCACAGAATAGGATGGTTACAGGGATAGACTAACTCGACACTCAATATAGAACTTCTTCACGATGTTTGTGGTCAAGACGAGTCTTGTTATAATTTGTGAATAAGAGACAGCTCCTCTATGTATGCAAGCTGCAGTAACTACACACCGTAGGCCTTAGGATAGAATAAGGCAAGACGTGGACAGGAACGTTACCTGAATGCTTGCAGCGCCACTGTAACCCACACCCCCTTCTGCAGCGCTCCAACCCCCAACTCTGAGTTACGTCACTGGGTATTTCCCCGGTCGTTACAATATTTACATTTGGAAGAATATTTTTATGTAACACGTGAGGTGGTTGGTGACATCTGGAAAGTTACAGGTGGTGGTTGCTACTGCATCAAGCAAATGGTTTCGAGAACTCAAAGCATTGCATTATCAAGTAAAGCGGCATGGTTTCTTAACCGTAATAAAGAGCAACAGTGTTTATCAGGCCGTGGATATACTTGTGTTATAGACAAAAACTAAAAGAAGACGTGGTTATCGCCGTAAACACAACAGAGTACGTGTTAATATTTCACACAATGTCACAGCAGTTTTAACATGTCTTTTTTTTTAATAAAAATGAAAATAACTTGTGGCTTCTGAATGATGTCATTATAACGAAGAAGTTGTCTAAATATTTGTTTTATCATCTCAGGAAAATCCTCTTGGGATGCTGAATGGGGAGAAGGGGAGGAAAAGAGGATAAGAATGGTTGCTGAAGCCGACTCCCATTCTTCTCTCCTTTTTTTCCCAACCCTATTGCCTTTTTTTCTTTCTTCTTTTGGTGGCAGGGTAAGTGTCAAGTGTTTGTGCACTTGACACCCTTTTGAATCAGATTCCACCCTCACGTCTCTCTTTATACGTGAAGAACAGGGGAAGGTGAGGAAAGAACGGATGAGAAAAAATCGTAAAAATGAAGAAGAAAGGGCAATGGTTCGTGCTTTTTATATGGGATAAAAAGGGTGAAGCTTTGGGAAAATAAACTCCACTGTTAAGAATATTACATTCCAAACAGATGTTCTTTATACATAAATGATATACGGCAGCCGGTTAAATTACATTATTACAAGTGAGGGAAGCAACAAGTGTCAAAATAGCTTAAGATTAAGTACTTAGGAGAATAAAAGCGCCTTTACGCAGTGTTACAGTGACAAAAGTGACATTCATTGCTTTATTTTCAGCTTATTTCTAAAAGCAATGCCTGGCAGGGTATCCTGTAATAAACGAAGGTCGATCGCACAATTATTTTATTCTATGCCTCAGTTTACATTAAGACATGTGGGATAAAATGCAGTAGTGAAGGTGATGGTGCCTCACTCTGCGATTTTTCATTCCAGAGTTTCTACATTTCCATCATTTAGTCCTAAGGCTGAATGTACTACTTACCAGACCTCTTAGCATGAGGAAAATCTAGCGATAGCAGCCATATCCCCCTCGTTTCACAACACGTGGTAAGGCTGTCCCCATAGCTAAGTCAGTAGAGCGCCTGTCTGCTGTGCTAGGGTTCCCGGTCCGATTCCCGCCTGGAAGTTGGGAATTTTTCTCTAGCCAAGATTATTCCCTACCCTCTCCATGTGAGTGTGATCTAATGATTAAAGCCCAAAAGGTAACTTACAGGAATACAGTTGCAATAAGTTCCAAAGGGAAAGCTGCCGATCAGACTAATGTAGTTAAAGGGGAGCGGGTATAAATGGAACTAAAAAATAATCATATGGTCGATCTGAGGCCATTAAACTTACAGACTCAAAAGGATTTAGTCAATGTTAAACTAAAAAAGGTAAGTGCATACAAAATACAAGTTAATCTAAGCAATAGGTTAATGATTAAAAAAATCTGACGTGTAACATTCAATGACTTTCTCTACTTATAATTGTTTATTTTTATACAGCTACAGACTAATCTTGTTACATTTTATATATTTACTTTAGTTAATCCAGTTAAGCCATTGAAAAAAATGATTCATTACGCATTTCATTGGAGGTACAAGGGGGTTATAGCAAACCGGATAATCAAATGTTTAAAAATCCGGTCGCTATATGCTGAATCAGAAATTCCGTGCTCTTTCAATGATGTAACGAGAAACAACTTAAAATTGGCAGCACTTTAAAGAATCTGATGTGTTGCATTCATATAACTTTCCCTAGTCAAATCTTGAAAAACCAACCTTACGTAAGCTTATCCTTCTATCCTACTTCTTGTTAATAGACATAAACTTTCATTAAGAACTTACACATTTCGTTGTAGGTATAAGAAACTATCGACAACCTATAAAAGTGGACCCATTCTACTGGTTTTTAAGTTGTGTGGATCTAAAAATTGATGTATAGTATTCTCCAGAGAGAAACTTCAAAAACATAGGTCGAAATATTATAGAAGTAGTGGGCTGCCTGAACTTCCTGGGAATGTGATTAGATTCTAAATAAATCTGGATCCCACAGTTGAAACTCCTCAAAAAATTTGTATCCATCGTTTGAAAATTTTGAGGTTAGCTTCCAGAAATTGGGGTGCTGACTACAACGTCCTGCGGAACATACCAAGCAGTTCTTCGGTCAACACTGGACTATGGCTCCACAATCTATGCTTCAGCTAGTTCTACAGCCCTGAATATGCTTGATACGATACAGTCATCTGCTAAAGGCCTTCCTTGGTGCCTTCCACACCAGTCTAATCCATACCCAGCAGATCGAAACTGAGGAATCTCCTCTTCGTATCAGACGTGAACAACTGAGCCTTTCTTATGCAATGAAGATCGCAGTCAGACAGAATTCCAAAATGTTTTATTTTGTGTTCCTTTCAAAACGTTATTTTTCAGATCGTATTCATGGTATACATTTCAGTCTGAGAATCTCCAGATACCTTAAAAATCTCAAGGTTATTTTACCTCCTACATCACAATTTTCTCTTCTTCCACACTGTACTACTTGGAAGACTAGTACTTTCATGATCAATACAGAGTTAAAAATATCCCAAATCATCCACAAACCCGAAAATTATCTCAACAATTATTCAAATAACTCATATCAACCTATCCCAGTTATACAAAAATATATACTAATGGTACTACACTAAATGACAGATGCGGATATGCAATTATTTATCCAGAACACACAGTGATGACTTCCTGAATTCTTCTCCATTTTCGCTGTTGAACTTTATGCTGTTAAAAAAGCGTTGCAGTTTATCACTAACGGTAATGAGGGATCCTTCACAATCCTGACTCACTAAGTGGCCTAAGTGCAAGACCTTTAGGATAGAAACGCATATCTCACACTGGCTCAAGATACCCTCAACATAGCCAGCCCTCATAGCCATGGACGCTGGAGGGTATAGCTCCGGCGCTCCGCCAAGGCGCGGGTCGCGGGTTCGAGTCTTGCCATGGGCATGAGTGTTTGTCTGTGTGTTGTATAATTGCGTAATAAGCGGGAACGAAAACAGTAAAAACACAGTAAGATTAACTGCGTAACACAAGGGAACTTAAAAAAATTTAATGTGTTACATCACACGACTACCTCTACTCTTGTACAAATTATTTTTACAAACGCTTATTCTCCATATGCTTCATGTTAATCGAGACATCAGTCTTATTGCTAATTTTCTTGTTGATGCAAGGGGAATTGGTAAGCTTTAAGCGATAGTCAAATATTTTAAAAGCTGGTTGCTATGTGGAGTATTCCATTCTCTTTGCATTATCAGGACAAAAAAAGAATAACGAATTCCCATTTGAGAAGAAGTATAAGTATTGGAAAATTTAAGGGAATAACAAGCAATATCTCAAAAATGGTTCACTCAACAAAAAATGTATAGGACATAAATTGTGTATTTTAACGGGATCTAGATTTTTTGTGTAGTAAAATTTTGTCTATCTCTTATGGTTTACCAGTTATGCAAAAGTCGTTCACAATGAAGAATAATTTTGGAGACATTCCGAAAAGATTCAAGATATACATTTTATTTTTCATTAAGGTATCTTAAACATATGATATTTTAATCAAAATCGTTAGAGCCATTTTTGAGAAAATTAAATTTTTCGAAAAATGTTCCATGTAAAGGGTAATCTGGGGTGGGGGATTTTCTTGAAAAGCTTCGTGTTGCATCTCTGGAAGATACTGAACCTAAATACCAAGTTAGGTGCTTATCAGACTTTGTTTCTGTGTTATGCTGTCCACAGACAGAAACACAGACACACACACGGAAATGTTTCCAAAAATACTTTTTTTTGATTCAGGGGGTCTCAAAACATACATTTCCGGTGAAATCTCGGTATCGAATTTTTGGGTGGAATTCAATACTTCCTCTACTTAATATACGTAGTAGAGAAAGTTAAAAGAATACAGCAGGTTAAAGCCATAGCTTTGAAATTACATTGCGTGCAACAGCACAAAAAATAAATCGAAATAGCCACTAGAAAAAGTACAAGCATTTGAAAATTCAAACAAATTACATAGAATATCTCTCAAATAGTTAATGCCTCAATTTTTAGTTTCTCTTCTACGTATAGTATGTAGGGGAAGTATTGTATTCCACCCAAAAATTCGATACCGAGATTTCACCGGAAACATATATTTGAGGCCACCCTGAATCCAAGTAAAGTATTTTGGAAACATGTCCATGTGTGTGTCCTTGAACAGCATAACCCAAAAACGAAATGTTGGGTAAGTACCAAATTTGGTATTTAAGTTCAGTATCTTCTAAGAATGCGACACGAAAATTTTCAGAAAATTCCCCAAACTCAACTACCCTTTACATGGAACATTCTTCAATGCTCAGATTTACAGAAAATGACTAACAATTTTAATTAAAATACCATATATTAAAGATATTTACATAGAAAATAAAATTATATCTTGAGTTTTATGGAAATAGCCTTTGGAGTCCTTTTCATTCGGAAGGAATTATGTATACTCTTTTATAAACGATACGCGATAGATGTCCACAATGAAGTGGAGTACACAGGCTATTCCCAGAAAATTCAGGATATATATTGTATTTGTCATGTGAATATCCTTAATGTATGGTATTTTAATCAAAATCGTAAGAGGCATTTTTTAGAAAAACAACATTTTCGAAAAATCTTGCAAATAAATGGTAGTCTGGGATGAAAAGATTTCGAAAATCTTCGTGTCGAGTCTTGGAAGGCACTCAACTTATACACCAAGTTTGATGTTGATCCAAATTTTTGTTTTTGAGTAATGCTGTTCACAGACACACACTCACGGACGTTTTTCTAAAAATGCCCTTTTTGGGTACAGGTGGCCTCAAAAGATGTATTTCGGTTGAAGTCTCGATATAGAAATTTTGGGTAGAATACAATACTTTTCCTATTTACTATTCACAGTACGAAAAGTAAAAAAAAAAAAAAAAAACAGTTAAACATCCTATCAACCGGCCATTTCACTCAGAAATAAACCATGCTATCAATTTAGGCAAATCGACCAACACTTTGCCTTGGTAAGCAATCCTGTATAGTAGAGACGATCTCAATGAAAAGGAACCTAACCAATATGTTTGCCAATCTAGTGTTTAATGTAGTCGAAGACATTAATATGTTTCAATATGTACCAATATTCAATTGTGACTTTAAGATTATTCCATCCTAAGAGTGCTTTCTTAAGCATATGTGAGTGTTACTCAGTAAATTTTACAGTTTACGGAAGGAAAGATAAGGGAGAAACAGATGAGCCTACCGCAGGAAGCGCCAAAAATGGTGCAAGTGGAGGAACTCGGCACTTGAGGCGGGTAATTTTCATATCGGGGACCGCAGAGGCAACATGACGTCATTTCCCTCCATACAGATCCGAGAAGGAAGGGAGGGGGAGAAGAGAGATTTAATTAAGGCTAGGTACAAAAAAAGAGGAGGAGGGGGTGGAGAGGGTCGGAAGAAGCGCTGCAAGACAGGGGAGACATGGTGTAAGGATGCGCAGGTGGTACGAAAAAATAGCGAAAAAAAATGAGAAAGGAAAAAAGCAGCTCTGCCTCCACCAACGGTCGGTAGGCGACATGTTTCCCGACAAGGCGCAAGGGAGGATAATGAGAAAAAAAGGAAGAAAAGTTGTAGGGATGGAAATAGAATACCCATAGCACGTTTTAAAAGAAGCCGTAGTCTTGTAGTGAAAAAAATTAAGCATTCTTGAGTAAGATTTTTCTTCCAAGATGAATCTTAAGTAGAAGAAACGATAATAAAATGTTGCAAATCGATCAGTGTCCATTGATGTACTTTAGGAACCCACACAAGGAATAGAGACTTCATACAACTTGAACAGTTTTTTGCTATCTTCAGTGTTTATTTATAAATTGCCTTATGCGCTTCGCTAATAACACTATCTTGTTCATTGTGCTTTTTAAACTTACGACATTTCATGTAAAGCTTTATAAAACCATTTTAAAACGTTTCCAAACACCATTTCTACCACCTTCTTTTGAATAAAAAATGACCAAAAATTTCATACATATCGTTCAAGTTTTAATTGTTCACAAGTTTGGTGTAAATGTCTGTGATTCTGTAAATGTCTGATAGGAGACAAATTATTTTACCTATATTTCAAGTCACTTGACTCCACATTCAAAGCTGAAGCTAATGATCTACATGCCGCTCTACTATTAATGGGAATCTACTTTTAATGCGTTAAAGTATCGCTGTCACTTTTCTTCTGCTCATTAATAACTCTGCACTGTATATAATGAATGCTGCTGAATGGTAAAGCGAAAATCTCATTCTATAAGGAAAAGTTTACCATTCTCCCAAACTGCGACATTTGTATTCTGCACCGAAACCTTGAAAGGTAAAATATAATGCCATCACTGTTTCCCAATGCAATCTCAGGTGACCCCTTTGCGCCAAAAACTGTTGAATTACTTTTTTCGCTGTGCAGATCAGGCTAAACGGTTGCCAATTTTAAGGCGCCAAGAGCTGTGGTCTCATTGATATTCGACCTGCAAAATTGAAAACTCTTCTTAATTTGTTCCATTTTGTTATTCAGCCGATACTAATGGGTCGCCTGTATAGTGTGACTTGTTCTGGTTGAGGAGAATGAGTTGCAGTGCGCTTGTTGCGATAATTCTGTTGGAAAAAACAAACTGCTCCTTAAGTAAGTGAGGTTAGGAAGTCAGAACTAAAGTCAACAGGAAATACACACTTTTCTGTCAATAAGTGGAATTTGTTCCTTTGTCGTGTGCTTTCCAGTAGATACTTGAACAGAGGGACTAAGAGATTGTGAAGAAAATCGCTAGAGGCTATATATTTTGCATATATTTTCTCGGATTCAAAGTTTTAAGCAACACCGTAAGAATATAAAAATCCATAATTTCGAATACAAAGAGATAGCAGTACAAAGAATTTGATGTACACACACTAATAAATTTTATATGACAAACATGGTCTTAATTTATGGAGTAACATCAGCTTTCCTTGTGTGAAGACAAGTGTGACACAGGTAAAAAAAACTTATATGCTGCATGTGACTTTCTCTACTCACTCTTCTATAAACTATTCTTACAAAAATTTATTCCATTACTTGTTAATCGATATAAACTTTCATTACACACTTCGTTGTCGGTATAAGAAGGGTGTCGTATAGGTTAAAGCGATAGTCAGATTTTGAGAAAGCGGATCCTATGTAATGACTTTTTAACTACATGCTCTTTGCATCACCACGAGAAAAAAACAAATAGCGACTTACCACTTGAAAAGAGCAGATGTAAGTATTTCAAAATAAAAACTAATAAAAATAGTATCTAGGAAATGGTTAGCGGCATAATAGTTTGACATAAATTATGTGTTTTAAGTTATACATTTTTGGAGGGTAATAAAACTGCGGTTATCTCCTACGGTTTACTAAATAAGTCATTTAGAAAGAGGAATTTACAGGCTATTCCCAAAAAATCAAGCTATACATTTTATTTTGTATGCAGACATTTTAAACATACACTATTTTAATAAAAATCATTACAGTATTTATCCATATGAAGGTTTAGTATGACTTTCGTTTCAGAGAATTTTCTTGAAAATCGCTTGGAGTTGGTATTTGTGTGGTATTAACTGAATTTTCGATTTGGAATTGAGCTGTTCACAGACAGATACGATCTTTTTATAAAAAGGTTTTTTTTTATTTAGGGGACCTCAAAAAGTGTGTTTCCAGTGAAATCTCGTTATAGAATTTTTGGGTGAAACGCAACACTTCCTCTACTTAAAAAAGTAAAGAAAATAAAAATACACTATTTGATTGGCAACAACTGTTCTTATAATGTAATAGACGTATATTAAATATAGATTACTTAAATTACATAGTTTAAATTACAAGTACCTATTCATGAAGATTAGAAGGAAATGCAGAGCTCAAACTGCGACCTCACTTGATTCAATAATCGAGGTTTTACTAAAGAGGAAGGAAGTTGCTGGATGTCATTGTGAGTTATCAGAAAATTTAATTTAGATTTTCACCACAATTCTATCTGAGCATTACCTCACGCTGTTTTAATATAGGGTTTTATAATCACAATGTTATTAAAATCCATACCTTATTGACTGGTAAATTGTTTGAGGTTGTAACTGAATTCATCTTAGTCTGTATACAAATGCGCACTTCTTTAAAACACTAATAGGCACTAAAATAATTTCTATTTAGAGGTAATATATTTGCGTTGGTGTGAAATAAGAGAATACGACGTTTGGAACACGTAGGTAACTGGCTCTCATTTTCTTGAAAAACAGAAATTTATATTATGAAAGACTAAGTGACTACTAAAATGTTTTAATTTGTTGGTTTAATTGGGTGATAGTTTTCAGAAGAAGGTATATTATTATAATAATAATAATAATAATAATAATAATAAACATCTATTCCAGAAATACTGTTTGTAGAGATATAAATATACAGATCGTCAACGTATTCATGTATTAAATACTCCAGGATCATATTCTACGAAACTCTCGGGGAGAGAAAAATCATCGCCATCATTAAGGATTATAAGGGAAATTAGTCTTGCCATCTTGAATGCGGCTATCCTATGTCTCGCTTTCTCTTTGCTTCGTAGTTATGTCTCTTTATTTCAACAACCTGTTTATGCTTAATTTTTTATATGTTAATTTCTGTTTCGTCAGGTTTGCGCATCTTAGAATTGATTCCAGTCTTCCTGTCGTCCTCCGTGATCTAGGGGTACCATACTAGGCTCTAGTTCCCGAGGTTGTGGCTTCAAACCCGGCGGAAGGCGATGGATATCGTAGATTTACGACACATAAAAGAATCTCAAGCCTGATAAGAGGCCTCTCAACAAACTTTCTGGTCTTTCACGCCCAATATAGAATGAGGCGCTAAGAACCATAGAAGTTAAGATCGTCCATAAATAAAAGCTTAATTCAATAATCTCCCTTCTGCTTTCACTTTACCCTTATTGTTTTGTTTGTTTCCATATATATGCTGTTCTAATTCGGCCAGATCCTGTACATTTAGAGTATCAACAGGAATCTCCTTGTTGGTGTCTTTAACTTATTGTTTTGTTTCATCTGAGGTTCTAATTCGGTCAGGTCATGTACATCTTAAAATAGATCCCAGGAATCTCCCTTTTAGGTTTTATTTGTTTCCTCACATCTGCCGTTCTAATTCGGTCAGGTCTTGTATTCTTAGAGTTGATTCTAGGAATCTCTCTGTTGGTGTCTCTAACCTCTATGGTTTGTTTGTTTTGTTCATGTTTGTTCTCTTCAGTTCTGATTCCATTGGCTCTTGTGCATCTTAGAATTGATCTAAGGGATTTGGTTTCTGCCAACCATAGCCTCTGAGGAATTAGTTGTTTATTTTTTCTTTGAGATTCAGCACCACTGAGTATTTCGGGGACTGCCATTATCTTAATATTCTATTACTTGTTTCTTCTCCATATAATATCCTTTTAATCGTGCAACAAAATCTTGGAACTTCTGAATTTATAATAAACCCCTTTAAATAATTTGGGCTTAAGTATAATCAAGGTATTCAAAATGATAAAACTATTCAACAGGAGCTTCTGAAGAATTAAATTTTAACATCCTTTAGTCAATGACAAATTCTAAAACAACAAAATCCTTTCTAAAACATTTGTTGCACTCGAAGAGCGTTTCTTTCTAAATGCATGCGTTTTAGATTAAATGAAATTTCGGGGTTATTATTTTCTAACGTTAGATACATTTTATACATTTCAGGAAACCAAATTCTGTTTCGCTTATTACAACCTGATCATATGCAAATAGTGTATTTTTATTGATACATGCTTTATCATATATTAAAAATGTTTCTCAGCATTTGAATTGCATATCTATATAAAGGTTGTATAGCAGAACACAATGGGCAACCTTACACCTTGATCAATACTGTTTCTCGGTGATATCCATTGTTTTCTATTTGAATATTTGTAATTTTAAACAAGCTTTTATGCAAAACATTAACTGTTGAAGTTTATTTCTTATGTCTTCGAAAGTTTGAAGTACATTATAATCTAGCTTTTGAACAATTCCCCATCCGCAGTAATGTTTGCTCGTTTATAGTTTTGAATTGATAATAATCAATAGAATTGCTTTACGTTTGATTTTCCATAAACTCTAAATTCACACCTTCATGCTTCTAGACTCTAAGGAGGGGGTGTGATAATTCTGGATAAAGAAAAATTCCCAACCTCCAGCCTCCAATCAGCAGGAACCGTCGTCCTCAGTGGTGTAGTGGATACCATGCTAGCCTTTAGTTCCCGAGGTCGCGGGTTCAAACCCGGCGGAGGGCGATGAATTTTTTTCGGTCGTAAAAATCCTTAGCATGGCTTCCTTCGGAAGGGAAGTAAAGCCGGTGGTTCCATGTCGTAGATTTACGGCACGTAAAAGAACCTCAGGTCTGATAAAGAGGCCTCGGAGCAAAATTACCAGTCTTTCACGCCCAATATAGAATGGGACGCTAAGGACCAAAGCAGTTAAAGAGCTTCCATAAATAAAACTCAATGTTTTTTTAGACCAGAACCTCTGAATTTGGATGCTAGCACGCTAGGGGCAGTCTAGCAGCTGTCATGTCATAACCACAAAAAGTTGACAAACTGGAGTGCATTTGCACTTTCGCATAGGCGAGTCCTAAGCTCCTGCATGATATTCACATCCAGACCTACTAACAGGCTGCAGATCAGCTGGTTGTTCCTTACCTCACTGAGCTTGAAGAGATTAATGAGATCTAAAAAGATCCCATTTGTCCATAGAATTCCATTCTGGATAGCACGTGAGAAAGTTATTGTAAATCCGTTTATCTTGAAACAAAGAGATGTGTGCTTGAGGCCTTCTTCGGCCTAGGGGCAATTTGATTACAATAGGGAATTTTAGTACAATTTACCTTTTATGTCAAGTGTAACATTCCTTTATACATATAAGTGTAATAAAATCTTTCATTCAACCATTCATCCTGTTAAATCGAGGCTGTCTTCACTTTTTAATTAAAAAATCTGGCTAAACTGAACCACAACAGATCATACGCGGAAAGCTTCTCTGAATCATAATAAAGTCATACATTGAGCCAGGGGTTTCTTCAGCACCTGTTTTCTTCTAGCACAGCAACCTTTGAAACCAAAACATAACAGGGATTTGTAATTCAATTTCGCGTTTGATCTGCAGTAGAAGGAGCAATAGCTGTGGTTGGTTATTATATTGCGTATATATATCAATCTTCAGTAAGTGTCCGTTTTCATTTTGTGGTCCGCTACCTGGAAACGCCTCGCGTTTGAACATCTAAAGAGCTTCATTACCTGTTCATTTCAGTTCATAACTTATAGTTTCACAGTCAGACTGACGGACAAAAGATTTAATTGAGTGTAAGCAAAACCGGGCTTCTCCCTTCTCGTTTCAACTGTTCCGAAGCCAGAGAAGACAAATGCTGCAACTGAGAAGCAGATTTACAAGCAGGATTCGTGGAGCAATAATACTAGCGATAATTTACTGTTGGTAGTCACTCAGTAGTGGAAACCTGTTGGCTTTCCTCACGCTTGGCCATCTACCTCTTCTTTTGCCTTTTTCATAACCAACTAGTGCTTGAAACGTTTGTCAACATTATATAATAGCAAACATTTGCATAAAAACCAGCAGCTCACTGAGTGGATACCTGTAGAGTAATTAAAAGCCTATTTAATAACAGAGTACGCTAAAGAAAGCCAGAAAGTGTACTTTATACAATCTTCATTAAAACTGATCAGTATGAAATACATAATTACGTAAGTTTGATAGCAGTCTTGAGATGTCACTGATATGTAATGAATGATTACCCGATTTTCATCAATAAAATCAAGAAATCTTGAAGATAAGACCACATAAAAAGGGGTTACCTAAACATAACTTCATGTAAAACCAGGAATTATAACACATTTCAAGAAAAGTATATGCAATATTTAGCTAATCTAAAGGTGTAAACCTAAGCTAAAAATGTAATAGAAACAGGGATTGCACCTACTGCTCAAATAGATACCCAATGTAGAGGAAGTATCGTGTTCCACCTAAGAGTACGAATGCGAGACTTTACCAGAAATAGTTACTTGTGCAACGATCCTAAAATGAGGGTTATTAGGACGCGAGTGACGAGTAACTTTCAAAGCTCGCTTGCGTCAAAAACTTCACGAGCGTCTTAATAACCATTGGATGAGAGTTACATACAATAGTTTTTCCACAACATTTGGATATACAATATATATTTAACGTTTAGATGCATACGAAAGAAAACAAAAATGTGAAAAATCAATTTTCTCGATACATATTTTAGATGCGCTTCGATAACAAGTGAACATCGATTCAAGGTCGCAAGTCCTGAACTTTACAAGATGGAGACAGAAATGTTTACTACATACTATTACTAGTTACCACAAAAACAAATACTTTACGAGGGTTCACAGTAACAGGAAAGTATTACAAAATCTGTAAACAGCATGAATCTGCGCCCTGAAGGCTATAAATCTCAGGCTTTTGTGTTCATTATTACAGTACAAAATGCACGGTGTAAAATGTTGACATTAATAAATTTGGAAATATCGGTAGGAAATCCACTACAGTAGCTGAATGTTATTGTATACATGGGTTATCTCTTGAAAATAAACTAAAGTTCTAAATAAAAACACTCAAATATATATATATATATATATATATATATATATATATATATATATAAATTCACCATCTACTTCAACCAAGTTTCATAAGGGATCATTACCAGAATTTACTTTGCAAATTATATCACGAAAAATGTGCATATCAACAAGGTATATAACATTTTTTTTCATTTTTAAAGTCTTTTTTTAATATACGTTTGTAAAATGTGAACAGAGATTTATTAGAAATTCATTGTAAAGCACGAAAACAGTGAAATAAAATTAATATTCATATTATTGAACAAACTGTTTTTCCGTGACTCTGAGTAGGACAGCGCGCAAGCGTGAATATCTGTATCGAAATGAACATTTGTATCGGAATGGAGTTCATTTCGATTGAGATTTCTAACAGAAGGTGAACATTTCAGAAAAGGAGTCGAAAAAATGGCGTTTTTTAGACACCTTGCACTAAAGGAGGAGCTTTTAACACAAGACACACGAATTAAAAGTTGTACTTTATCGCACAGGAGCGACAAAATTTTATACCACTCCTGTTATCAACTTTTGTTTCAAGCCCAAACACATAGCAATTAGCCTATGTATTTGCACATGTTTAGTAAATCGACTTCGTTTGATTAGCTTGTATATTTCAATATGTCTTTTTACACAATTTATTTCTCACGGCGGTCGCATTATCTGTTGACAATTCAAATCGTCAAACTTCGGTTTATTGCAATAAGTTGTCCAGTTAACCTGTTCCTTGTGTTGGCAGCCTTGTAAATTCCTTGATCTGAATTGCTATTATTTTATCTATGATCTGAATAATCGATAAAAGGGCGACAGGTGCGAATATGAATGAAATTTAATTCCAAAAGCCAGTCGAAATTCTGGAAGCTGCCCAAAAGGTAATTTTGGAAGTTCTACAAAAATTCTGATTATTCTACCCTCTATTCCTTATTAGTGGGTATAAAATATTCTTACGAACGTTTATTTGTCTGTCTACTTCATTTTAATTGAGATAAACCTTTCCGGAAATAGCTGTATTACACATTTCCTTATAGATACAAAGGGAATATCGATAGTCAAATGTTTTAGAACTGAACTTTACACTGTGGCCTTAAAATTCCATACTATTTCTATGATATCGCGAGAAACAATTGGATATGGACAGGACTTTAAAAAAGTGGCTAATTAATGAACAATTATAACTATCAATAACGGATATCTCGGAAACGGCTTATGCTTAAAAACAGTTATTTGAAATAAATTGTTGTATATATAATATGTATATATATATGTTGTAAAGAGATCCACATACATTTCTTGTGTAGTACGTTTTGTCTATCGCTTAACGTTTACCATTTATGCAGGATTATATAGATTTCCTATCGAATGAAGAAGCTTTTATAAGTTATTCTCAAAAAATTAAAAATATATATTTTATTTGTCATGTAATATCTTTATATATGGTATCTTAATTAAAATAGTCATTTTTCAGAAAATATAACATTCGAAAAATGTTCCATATAAAGGGTAATTGGGGTGGGGGATTTTCTTGAAAATCCTTGTGTCGTATCTTTGGAAGCTACTAGATCTAAATACCAAGTTTGGTATTTATCCGGCATTTCGCTTTTGAATTAAGCTGTTCACACACACACACACACGGGCATTTTTCTAAAAATGCTCTTTTTTATTCAGGGGTCCTCGAAACATGTATTTCTGGTGAAATTTCGATATAGCTTTTTTTTGGATTCAATGCACTACATTCTCTACCAACTATGTACGTGGTAGAGAAAGTAAAAATACAGAAAACAGTATGATATAGCATATAATCGTATAATCGCTTCATTGACTACTATAAGGAAAGCACTGCTAGAGAATCAACAAAATATGTGGAGTAACTGCCTATTATGTGGGGGTCTCGGGTTCGATTCCCGGCTGGCGAGTGGGAACTTTTCTCTAGCCAATATTATTTTATATCCTCTCAAGAGTCTGGGAGTATGAATGAGAGTGTGAAGGTGTGTATGATCTAATTGATTAAAAACCAAAAGTGCAAGTAACACAACGACGAGAGTTACACGAGTTAATACCATTTTAAATAGGCAATAAGTTCCAAAGATAAGGCCACCGATAAGACCAACTTAGTTAATGGCGGGGTATAAATGAATCTAAACAGAAACACATTCTTGCTGCATAGGTAGGTTGATCTCACTCTAAGCGCCATTTATCCTAGCTGGAATCAATATAGCGTAATTTTATTGTTATTTTACAAATACTAGGTCTGGATAAAAGCGTATTATAAGTGCATTATAAACACTTGTATTATAAATAAATTTTTATGTATCGTGTATAAAAGAATATAAAATTCGCGCGCGCTTATACGTGTGCTTTTTTGTTTGTGTGAAAACAATGTACCCCAGAGAACAAAAAGTCGGATAAACAACAATTTTATTTCCTAATTCGTTTAAGAATTACTGGTATAAATATAAAATCCTCCACGTCAAAAGAATCTATGCTCCTATCGCTCCCAAAATATCTCCGACATTGATGAAAATGCAAATGTTTGAGATGTTGTTTGTTTTGTTTTTTAAGTTTAATGTCCTTTAAGATACTAGGTCATATCGACGATGCATGAAATGTGTGAAATGATTCTGAAATAAGCCCGGGGTCATGGAGTTTAAAGTTATTCGCCATTCATCTTCTTAAGATAAGGAAAAACCCAGGATAAAAACCGTATGCGGATAATTCACCCTAACCGATATTCGCACTCGGGACCTCTTGAAAGTGAGGCAGACACGCAAACCACAAAAGTGGGCGTTTGAGATGCTGTGAGCAATTATACACATCTTGAGTTCTTCCTGAGTAGACTGCGAAGGTTTTATGTGTGTGTTACTTTCATTTTTTCTTAACTTTTCACACAACAAAATTTGGTATAAACTTGGTATATATTATATCGTAGGACCCACTTAGAAAACGGCGATACAGGTAGTCGAGGTCGCTACGATACGGCCACGACAGGTCGGCGGTTCGAATCCCGCCAAGACCTTCTCTGACTGAGAGTTTTTCCCAGTCTTCCTTAGTCTTCATAACTAGACTGAAGTACATTAAATTTAGGCCTAGAGCGATTCCTTCAAATTTACTTTCCCAGTTATCATTTCATTTCATGTATCATTAGTGTATTTATTAAGAACTTAGAAAACAGACCACGTATCATCGGAATTAATAATTTCTGCAAATTAAAGAAAATCTGATGTGTTACATTCGCATAGCTTTCTCTATCTTCTACTGCTTATTAGTGGGTATACAGATTATTCTTAAGAAAGCTTATTTTCCTTCATTTTAATCCAGATAAAACTTTACGAGAATAGCTGCATTAAACTCGTTATTTAAAGGGAATAGCGATAGTCAAATGCTTAAGAGCTGGATGCTATGAACCGGCCTTAAAATCCCATGGTGCTTGCGAAAAACAAGTGAGTACACTGAACAATTTGAACCATTAATAACAGATGTCTCGAAAATGGCTGATGCCACAAGTAAGTTATTCAATAAATATTGTGTGTTTTAAGGAGATCTACACTTTTTGTGTAGTACGTTTTGGTCTATCACTTGACGTTTACCAGTTTTACAGGATTACGCAAAACGTTTTCAGAATGACTGAACTTCACTGGGTATTTCCACAAAATTCAAGGTATACATTTTATTTGTCTTGTAAATATCTTTAATATAGGCATTCTAATCAAAATCTTTAGAGCCACCTTTTAGAAAATAAAAGAATTCGAAAAATGTTGCATGTAAACGGTAGTTTGGCGTGAGGAGATTTTCTTAAAAGTCTTCGTGTCGCATCCTTGGAAGTACTGAAGCTAAATACCAAGTTTGGAATTTATCCAACTTTTCGTTTTTGAGTTGTGTTCACAGATACACACACGCGCGCGCACCCATACAGTCATATGCACGCATCTTTTTCTAAAACTGCTCATATTTCCGGGAAATCTCGGTACCGAATTTTTGGGTGGAATGAAATACCTTCTCTGCCTCTTATGTACGTGGTAGAGCATGTAAAACAAATAGAAATATTTTAGGTTTATCATTTTTTTGAAAAATAATGTTGCACAAAAATGTTTATGATCCTCGTATAAGGATAGTATTTGTGACTAGTTTTGACAATATTTCGATAGGATACATTTTAAGCAGCTATACCAATTTTTGTTGCTACTATAAACCTACATAAACTAGTTACTACGACAGGCACTATAGTTCCCTTCCGTTACAAATATAAGCGAGAAGTATAGGTTTGTGTACTGTTTAAGTTTTTTACTTGAATTTTAATTTTTATTAAGATTGCGAAAAAAGCAGTTTTACTATCGGTTTTCAAAACATCGCCTGAAGTGTTAGTTGTACAGAGGGAAGGAGAGACAGAGGGTTTAAGGGTGCTGGGGGGGAGTGCATAAGAGTGGAAGAGCGGTATACGATAGAGAGGAGTAGGGGAAAGAGAAAGAAAGTGAAAATTGGAGAGCTGGAGAGGGAGAGAAAGACAGAAACAGAGACAGAAACAAAGAGACATAGTGAAGACGTCAGAAAGCGCGATAGAAGTTGAGTTAAAGAGATGGACAGTGACAAAAGAGAGAGGAGAGAGAGAGAGAGTGACTCCACATTTAAGGCAATTCAATGCAATAACGATGCGTTTTGCTAGCGAGTTTAGTGGATAGCTATAGTTTACCGAAACCCTTGCTTTTTGTCTCAAATTTCTTTCCAAGTTTATATTCCCTAACAATGCAGAAAGCGTTAACATACAATTTTATATAAAGTAAATTGTAAGCATAATAAATTTATTTAATAATGTAGATTTTCTGGAATGTTGTTAAAATAACAATAACTAAGAGGCCATGTGTTTCCGATTTTAAATAATATAAAATTAGTCCCCTTAAGCCACATTCATTCAAGTTTTGCAAAACAAAATGAGGCCATTAAACATCTCTCAACTTTGAATAGCTCTTACTTTTTCTACTACGTATAGTAAGTAGGGAAGTATTGCATTCCACCCAAAAATTCGATATCGAGATTTCACCGGAAATACATGTTTTGAGGTTCCCTGAATAAAAAAACAAGAAAGCATTTTTAGAAAAAGCTCCGTGTGTGTTATTGTGTGTGGATGTGTGTCTGTGAAAAGAATAATTCAAAAACGAAAAGTCGGATAAATACCAGACTTGGTATTTGAGTTCAGTATCTTTCAAAGATGCGACACAAAATTCTTCAAGAAAATCCCCCCATCCCAAATATATGGAACATTTTTCGAAAATTGTGATTTTCTCAAAAGTGGCTCTAACGATTTTGATTAAAATATCATATGTTTAAGATACTTTCACGGCAAATTGACTGTATGTCTTGAATTTTCAGGGGATGTCCACAAAAGTCACATGGTTGGTAAACCGTAAGAGATAGACAAAATTTTACTACACAAAAAATGTAGATCTCGTTAAAACACACAATTTATTTCATATATTTTTTTTTTGTCGAGTGAACCATTTCCGATATATTCCTTGTTATTTGTTTGAATTTTCCAATACTTATGTTTTTCTCAAATGGGAATTCGTTATTCGTGTTTTTTTAAATGTTGTCCTGGACATGCAAAGAGAATGGAATGCACCACGTAGCAACCAGCTCTTAAAAGATTTGACTATCGCTTAAAGTCTACCATATTCCCCTTGTACCTACAAGAAAATTAGCAATAAAATAGTTTCTGTAAATGTTTATCTCTAACATGAAGTAGATGGAGAATAAGTGTTTGTAAAAGTAGTTTGTACAAAAGTAGAGGTCATGTGAGTGTAACTTTACAACTACTTATTTCAGTAGTAATATCAAGCGTTTGAGTATTATCATTACTTAAATAGAAATAAAAAGAAAAATGTTCAGTGATATGCTTTTTTGTGTATCGTTTTTGGTTTTTAATTGTTTATATTTGAAGGCAAAACTATGCTTCACGTGCTGTCAATCATTGCTTATTTAAGAGGTTCCACCCCGTCCCTTAGAGCAGATTTGGTTTCAGAACTAGCTCCTAAGCTCGGGCATTGAAATCCTGGTGAGTTATGTCCATTGGTTTGTCCAATTCAGAACAAGTCTGAGAACACAGCTTTTGTATAAAGCCATTAAAATATATCATAAGGTGTTAAAAACAAGCTTCAGTGAAAAATACACCAGGAATGGAAGTGTGAAGAGAAAGAACTTTAAATGAAGAAACAAAAGGTAAAGAACTGTCACAGAAGCAACAGAAGTAAACACATAATTAAATAGTTTATTTTGCCCTTTTCGGCATTGTGTAACCCGCTGTTGCACATTTCTGCTAATCTTGCTCTCCCTTTTCACGTACTAACAACCAATTTCGAGTTATTCACGCCTCCAGTTGCTGTTTTGGTTTGCCGCCAGTTTAAAACCTTAATATTTTCACACGCATTGCAGCAACAGCACTCTGGTACAATTATGTTGCCTACAGCCAGTTCACCAGTTGCTCTGAACCAGCCGGACTTCATCCAAAAGCCCGTGTTTAAAGGACCATTATGAGCAACTTTAGCCTCACTCTATCCCCGTTTTGAAAAGCCGCTTGCCCACCCCACTCTCTCGGCCGGCCGACCGACGTTCCCTTGCTCTTTATAACTGCTCCCTTGGACTCCATCTATGGTGAGCTCCGAAGCTTTGGAAATGGAGGTTTAAAAGCTATCCTTATGTACGTATGTGGAAAGGGTACAACCGAGGAAACTACATACAAGCATGTGAGTTTGGAAAAAACGACAGTAAATTACTCTGCGTCTAAGAGTTTTAAACCTTAGTGTTAGTAATCACTATGTGTTCATTGATCAACACATTATCACCTTCCATGGTTGTAGGACTTCTGTCCAAAAAATTTGCAATATTGTCCATTTATCATGCTTTTAAATTAGTTTGTCACAGTTGAAAAATGTCCAATTTTCCGAACGGATTATATCTTAATTTCATCATAAACATTTAACACCTTTAGAAACACTAACTTTTATGACTTTCGCTTGCAGCACTTTTATTTCTAATGTGAAAAAACAGGAGTCAAATCATACTTAAGTTCCCATTATAACTGCCTTACAAAATATACAGAACAACATTTTCAACTTTCTATTACTCATATAACTATTTGATTAAAACTTAATGAAATTAAAACAGGAAAATTTAAATATTGCGGTCAAGTACAAAACCATAACTACTTGCTTTTTATGTTTCATCCCGTCTATTTAACTACCTGTATTATGATAGTTAAATATGAAAGAATATCCAATTGTTTATTTTTTCAGGCATTTTATAACTTGTTAACTTTGCAGTACTTATTGGCGCCAAGTAGTTGCATTAATTATATACCATTTAGTCCTTATCCTCTTTAGAGTCTGAAAGCATGACTGAAAGTGTGAATGTGTGTGTTTGTGTAAATTTAATGTAAACCCCCCCCAAAAAAAACACAGCGAGCGAGGCATCATTGCCAATGACCAATTGTTCCGAAGATAAGAGGCCCCGATATGACCCGAGATGCTAAAAGGCTGCATAAAACAAAAAATGTGTATACAAATTACTGTAACAGTATTACCTCTGACTCGGAACATGATCGGGTACTTGTTTTGTAGCAATGTTGAATTGTTTATCAAATAACTTGCTACAAGCACCTAAACACACTCACATTCACACGTCAGACCCTGGACATAACAAGAAACTTTTTTGCTTAGAGAAAAGTTTCTCAAGCACACCCTAAAATAGAGCTCAAAGCCCCTCGCACGCAGACATACACTCTAATGACTGAGCTACCGGACTAGCCATCAATCATTATGCACCTGTTTTCTCATTTGTTTGTGTCTGACCTTGCTTAACAACCTACAGCTATTTAAATTAGAAAAAAAGAAAGAAGGAATAAGTCAGTGGGTTATAGGATAAAAATGCTTTATTTAATGCAATTTTGTACATTTAATTAAATTAAATTTACTAAATAAAATATTAAACTTTTGCCGATTTTTGGCTATAAAAAGTGTAACTTTGTGCAAATTCCTAGCAAATTTTCTTGAATAATTTCAGGCCAAGAAAATTAAATAAGTAATTTCTACTCTGTTTTGCGTTTTAAAATAATATTGCACCAAAACATTATGGCTAAACCGTATAGTAGGTGTTTGTTCTCTTCAGCTGTTACAAAATCAACAAACTCTATATTTCTGGTGAAAATAGAAAACAAAATGCTCGCAAAAAATAAATTATATATTTAAACAATGGAATGATTTTTCAAATCTATGCATTATCTACCTTTTGAAGGCGAGATGACATTTAATTTAAATCATACTTAAAAGGTGATTTACACTGGAAAGCTGTGAAATGCAATTCTTGTATATACCTAAAGTATAGAAAACCAAAATACGTTCTGTTCTAACACAGAAGATCCTATTATCCGGGTATTTTGCACAATCAGAAGTGAAGCTTTTGATGTTCTACCGGTGATCTTCAATCATCCAGAGTATAGCTATGTTTTTGGAAGACGTATCACATCATGTCTAAAGAAATTTCTAATAATGACACATGTTCCTACACGTCCTTGTCACGTTCGACGTATATACACACCACACTCAAGCTTCTCTTCTTCTTGGTGTCATCTGGCATCTCTTATGTCTGGTTCTTAATCGAGATACACTTTGATACAGAAAAGATGATCGTCACTTTTGAAGCCGTTTACTTTGCCTGCTTCGTTGCTGATGCTGCTGTCTTGACCTCATAGCTCGTTCTGTTGTCTCGTGCGCAGCTGCTCTATGAGTAGAACTATGAGTACTTTCCCTCAGGGTAGGCGTGGATGTATTGTGAAGGACAACACCAGTTTAAATTGCCTAAGAAATTTATTGTGAACTAATATTTGAGTTACTGAAGTGAGTTGCCGACCGTTCCAAAATAAATAATGTAACTAATTTTGAATCGTAGCACTCGAAATTGTAACAACTGAATTATTATACCTGCTAAATTCTACAGTATCAAACTTACGGTTGGAAATATCTGTTTGCGCAATAAAAGATGCTAGAAGTGCAACCTGATAAATGAGTCACTAAAATGCTTATCGGCGAGACCTCTCGCAATAGCCGCGAAATCTTACTCACACAAGCGCGTCACTCAGGCGCTTAAAATATCAGACGAGCAGTACGTACCAGTGACGGTACTAGAGAGCGCGTAATGTATGCACAAATGCGTGCACGAGCGACCGTAAGCACCGTTGCCGGTACCAAAAGTAACTCTCTGATTTAAAATTGTACGCCTTTATTAGCTTTAGCTAAGCTTAGTTCATTGCTCCCCATCAACGTTATTTTTCACGCGCAAGCAATACTTAAATCCTACATGTGCCTCTTAACTTTGTTACCATGTGGTTTGGCTAGAATCTGAGAAATTCCTTTCACTTCTGTTTTTCAAAATTGACCTACGTGCCTACAAAAGTACTAAGCTTACAACTTAACTAAACTCCCAGAATCTATAATAATACGTTCGCTAATGACTTTGGTTAACCTGACTTCCTAATTACCTTTTTCTTTCCGGACAAGCATTTGAACTAAAACATGTTATATTATACACTGATTTAATATAGGAAAATTACTTATTACAATTCTTTCTTTATCTTAGTGTTATTTCTTTATTATATATTTATATCTGCCGTCCATAATTACAGTATCAACTTTCAGTAAACGTATACATATATCCCAGTAGTTATTAGAAGAGTACAGTAGCTAGAGCGATAGTCAGAGTTTTAAAAATCAGAGCAGTATATGTGGTTTTCCACGAGAAAAAACGAATAGCGACTAACCACTTGAATATATCTGTTGCGTTACATTTAAATGACTTTCTCGACTCACATAATTTGTTTTATATATTCAATGTTATATTTATATTTTATATATTATTTATTTATATTTTACTTTACAAATTATTTCAATGAAAGCTTATTTTTGTGCCTACTTTATGATAGTCGAGATAAACCTTAATAGAAAAAGTTTGATTACACATTTTGTTTTAGACATAAGGGGAATAGAAGTAACCAAATCGATAGTCAGATGTTTAAAATCGATTCGCTATATACCGGCCTTGAAATGCCACAATTTTTCGACGAAATCGTGAGAAACAACTGAATGGTGACAGTAGGCACTTCTTAAAATATTTGACGAGTCACATTGCATGACTTTCTCAACCCATTCTTCAATAAACTATTCTTACCAAAGCTTATTCTTGTATCTACTTCATATTAATCGAGGTAAACATTTGCAAAAATTGTCTTATTGCATATTTCCTTGTTGGGTCGCTATGTAATGGCTTTGAAATTCCGTTCTCTTAGCATGGCCAAGAGAGAGAAGAAGAACAAAGAAAGAAAGATGCAATGGTTAACGCTAAAAAATTATTATTTTGTATAAATCGAGTACTTTAACGAAATATACAGTTTTGAATAGTGAGATTTTCTCTGTCACGATTTACCAGTTGTGCAAAGTCATTTAGAATGAAGAGGAGTTCAGAGTATAATCCCAAAAAATTCAAGATATGCAAGATATGCATTTCACTTGCCATGAAAACATCTTAACCATATGCATTTTAATCAAAATCGGTAGACATTTTTTAAGAAAAGCAATATTTTTGAACACTTTTCAATATAAAGGGTAGTTTAGTGTGGATGAATTGTCTTATCTTCTGACGCATCCTTGGAATATCCTGAAATAAAATACCAAGTTCGGTATTTAACCGACTTTTTGGTTTTGAGTTATGCTGTACACAGACACACCGACACACACATACCCACACACACTGGCCGTTTTCTAAATGTGTTCAGAGGCCTCAAAACATGTATTTCGGTTAAATCTCGGTATCAAAGTTTTGAGTGTAATAGAATACATCCTCTACTTTCTGTAAGTACGAAGCAGAGAAAGTAAAAAGAATATATATGTATATATATATATATGACTATCTCTACCATATATGGTGTACAAAGTATTCCTACGAAAGCTTATTTTTCTATCTACATAATTTTAATATATGGTACTTTAAACAAAATCGTTGATTATTTTTGAGAAAACAAAATATTTAGAAAAATGTCCATGTAAAGGGAAGTTTGGGATGGGGATTTTCATGAAAATCTTCGTGTCGCATCTTTGAAAGATACTTAACTTAATACCTAGTTTCTTATTTATCGGACTTTTTGCTTTCGTGTTATGCTGTTCACAGACACACACACACACACACACACACACACACACACATACACACACTAACAGACACACACCTTTTTCTAAAAATTTATTTTTGGGTTCAGGGGGCCTTAAACATGTTTCCGGTGAAATCTCGACATCGATTTTCTTTGATGGAATATACATCATCTACTTACCAGTATGAAGTACACAAAGTAAAACTATTGTTTAAGTGCACCAACTTTGCTGTCATAGGAATTACATTTTAGAATATTTGGTGCTGGGATTTTGAACTAAAATTACATCGTTTCTGGAAAATATTCTATTAACATGCGTTCTAATGCAGGATAACTATCTGGCTGAAGCCTTGTGCGATTTATATTCCATTTGAGTATATATGTGTATTGTTTTACCTTATATAAAGGTGAAAATGCAGCATGGCAACGATTCACCTCGTCTGCTGGAAAGCACAAAACACAGCGGTTTGTAAGGTGTTATTTCCCAGAATAAGTATTCGGAGTGGGTATTTGTAAGGCGAGTTACATAAAATGGGTTTATTTTCCGCCAAAGAGAATAAGTTTAGAGATACCCAGCCCATTCAAAAAGCGGTAGCAAGAGCAGTAAACTACATCACATGAAGACCATTGCATGTCACCCAACAGAGAACAAAGGATTCTTGGACAAGAGTATTTGACCACAGGCGTGTAGGGAAGTTATAAACAGCGTATTCCAATAAAACATCTCGTTTAAATCTGTCAATACGAATGCTGGTTGTGTGACGTGTCTTTCTGTGAACATAAACGCAACCAGACGAGAGGAGCAGTGACAATTGTTGCGCAGGTGTACTTTCTATATTTCATAATCATTTGATGTCGGATTCTTATGTTTTTTACTTTGTTTGTAACTCTCTAAAAACCATATTTATGGTTTATAGCTATAGGACCTCTGGAGTTTTATGTTTTATGTTTTACCTAATTTGTTGAGTACTACATATTTTGCAAGTTATTATACTTTTTAAATAAAATCTTCAAACGTAAATTCACTAAAGTGAGTTTCTTGGAAAAAGGGTGCCGTCCTCCATGCTAGCCTCTAATCTCCAAGGTCGCGGGGTCTAACCCGGCGGAGGGCGATGGATTTTTTCGGGCGCAAAGATCCTTAGCATGGCTTCCTTCGCAAGGGAAGTAAAGTAGATGATCCCGTGTCGTAGATTCACGGCACATAAAAGAACCTCAAGCCTGACAAAGAGATCTCTGAGCAAAATCTCCGATCTTTCACACCCAAGGTAGAATGGATCGCTAAGAACATAGTAGTTAAAGAGCGTCAATAAACAAAACGCTCAATTTAACTTCGGAAAACAGGTAAAATTCCGTCAACTATATAGTTTCAGACGAACTAAATACCCTCAATGACTGATAGCAAACATGTTTTATACACAAAGTGTCACTGTCATGTGCATATTTATGTATCCAATAATAATAAAAATTATTGATCAATTGCAAGAACATTCGAATAATTATTTACCTTCTAAAGGACAGATCATATAGAGGATGTACTAGATTACAGCTCAAATCAGCCCGGGGTTCACAGAGCTCAGAGTTACCTGACATTGGTGTTCTCAGGGCAATGAACAATACCGTAAAGAAAACCTTATCCAGGTAACTTGAAATACCCATTTGGGACATCCGGATTGAGAGGCTGGGAGATGAAGAAGTAAAATAGTTTGTCATTTTAGTAGTACAATTCACAACTTCGAACACCTACATTTCTATTAATGCAGGTTAGAAGTCACCACATTCCTCAAAACATACAAAAATAAAACTACCTACTTCGAATTTTCATACAGTTTAGTTAATTTTAATATTACGTATTTATAATAAATTTCAAGAATTTTGTTACACCTTATAGATGTATTCTGAGTAATTATTATAAAAAATCTGAGGTCTAATAATGGCAACAAAGTTTTAATTTGACATTTTAAATTGCTGGTATGTTCTGTTTCCTGTGACATACATCCTGAGCGTTTAATACTTAAAATATAAAATTGTTCACGCTATGATAATTAAACAAGGTTGATAATTAGGAGCTTGTTTAACATTTGCTCTCATTATTTCTTTTTGCTCATGATTGTCCAAGTGCGTTATTCAAATTTGCAGGTTTGCGCGGAGGAGAGAGAGAGGGAGAGAGAGAGAGTTCACCGTTGAAAGGAAGCAGTGTATGTGAAGCAATTCGTAGAGGGAGCCAGAGAACATTTACTTTGTGAAATGCTGTTTGAGTTGCTGAAGGCTGGGGGTGGGCCGCTCACTTGGTCTACAAAATAATTTATTATAGGTCCATGTGACCGTCGCTAGCAAAGCACGGCAAGTTTTTTCCTCCCCCCTACCCATTCCCCGTCGCCTCGTTCTAAACTTCCATTGCCAAAGCATGGAACACCAAATATCCCTGCTTCTTTTGCTTCGTTTGTTTACTAATTAGTTCATTGGGGAACTAGAGAGGCGCTTCTGTGTTAGCTTATTTTTACAAACCGAAGTAACTTGATACAAAAGTTTTGCTGTGAAGGAACTTGGGTGAAACCATACCGCACAATACGATATGGCTGCAAAGATTGAGTTTATGTAACACGCAAGACAGCTTACACTGTTTATAGCTTCAGAAAAGAGTTCAGGCAGCCTTAGAATATCAACATTAACGAAGTGATTAAATTACATGTTTCATAACTTCAGCATTAAAACTATGGCTTGGAAGCGAAATTAGTGCCACAATTTTATGGGGTGAACCCATTCTGTATATAGAACAACATTTTTTAATATTATTTTAACCGTGTTCTTTAGTCAAACAATTGTATAAACATTATGACTTTCAATTAGTAGAATATATTAATGCATCGAAACTGATAGAACCAGATTGTAACAGTAACACATAGAAATACATATTTACAGCAAATAATGTCCTTTGCAACTTTTACCTGATTAAAGAACCTTCGCTCAATTCTCCGGAAGGTTTTTGTAAAAATATCTATAAATTTTGATGTTGCATATATTAATACTAATGTAGTTAATAAAGCTCAGATAGCGCGTTTTTCTATTTCAGAAAAAAACCATAAGCACGAATAATTTCTGGTAGAATTGCTCAATAAATAAACAAAGTGAATAAATTCATAAAAGTAATTAGATGGCTTCTATGTATTTTACGCAGGTTGTCAAAAGGAACGAGAGAGGCATATATGTCAATTAGACAGTTAATAAATCACAATACTGGACGACGCAATTTAGGCGCACAACTCGAGTTGTGATATAAGCATAAGTTGGGAACAACAAACGTGAGTCTGTACTGCTTCAATCTTTGAAAATTCGATTTGCACGACTTAGAAACAAAACAAGATTTCTGTGTCCAAAATTTCAGATAATTAAACAGAGTACATGTTAACCCCAGTGTGGTGGGCCATTCACTGGAACCCTGCTGCTTCTTTTCTTGCTATTTATCTCTCCTATTTATTAATAATTTTCCGCAATTATTATTGCCTATCATTTGCAGAATTTATTGTTTTGTTTACAAGTCAAATGGGAAAACAACAACTGAAGCCAGAAGGAAAACATACCTAATAAAGTCACTCACATATTATGAATCAAACTGACAGGATAATACATTTGTGAAGTGGTAAAAATTGAAGCTCTAATGAGAAAGTTTCTCTGACTTTGACATTTGTCCCGTCAGATCAAAATACATACGGAACATTTGAAAATCGGTGCAGTTTTCAAAAACAATTATAAAAGTAATGAAATAAAAAATCTTGAAAAACGCCAAAACACGTAAACCGTAATTCGGCAACCATCAAGCCTTTCGGCCACATCGTAGCAATTGACAGAGAGTGGACCATATTCAGACATTCAC
This sequence comes from Deroplatys truncata, assembly GCA_030765065.1. Taxonomy (NCBI): domain Eukaryota; kingdom Metazoa; phylum Arthropoda; class Insecta; order Mantodea; family Mantidae; genus Deroplatys; species Deroplatys truncata. The sequence goes on along the minus strand of CM060983.1, from coordinate 204,477,990 downwards.
ATTTCTTTTTATGTCAAAAAATTACATATTTGTGATTTCCATAAGCTTTACTCTCCGTTAATCCCGTGCCTCGAATCCTTTGCTTCAATCTTAGGCATAGAAAGCCACTCTATGGTTTTCCCAGTATGCCCTTTCCATTATAATACCATCTTACGCTTATCTTCACTTGCATGTTATATTTTGTTTCCTAAGAAATTACAGTTTACGTATATGTGGTTTTATTACTGACAGAAATATAAATTGTTTATATTCCTTTTTCTTTTCTGACATAAAATACCGACAACAACCCTGTGTCCTCTTCTTTAGTGTCCGTCACAAATGTCAATTTTTAAGCACTCAGAAATACTTACTTCTCCCTATTAATGCGTCCCAAATTATATTCTATGTTAAAAATAAGTAATAAAATGAAAAGTGGAAGCAAGCAGCGGTATAAAGCCCTAATTACGTACATCACATAAAGCGTTACTGTATACCGATTATAAAAAGCGATAAAATAGTAAAACCAAAATAGATAAATTAGGAATTTCAGTTATATAGCTGTGATATCTCATTGGATTATGACTGAAGTACAGCGAAAGGGAAATACAAAAGAATCACAGTTAAAAATATTAGCTGTTTCATATTTCTTTGCAGATATTAGGTCAGGTTAACAAATAAAACAGATATAGACCGAGTTATAACCAGAGAGACGAAATTTCTTAAATCAGTGAAAGGTTTAGACGAAAACACAGATTAAGAAACATGCATAATAGAAAATAATTAAAACATTTGCCACCACAGGTAAAATAGACTCTTCCAGGCAGAAATGGAAGAAGCATAAAGGAATGGAATAAGAAATATACACAAAATTCATTTTACGATATATTAAAAGGATGGGAGATATTGAAAGCCTAGGAAAAGATGGATTTTAGATGCTGGAGGCGGAGCAGGTCTTAAGACCTAGACTTCACAGTCTAGATCTTAAGATACTGATGATAAATGATGATAATAACAATTACAACAATAACAATGCTCTTAAAACAACTTGTATGTAATGATTTTTATGTCTTTTTTTAAGTTCCATTTATACCCCGCCTTTAACTAAATTGGTCTTATTGTCGGTCTTTCCTTTTAGAACTTATTGCCTATTGGCAATGGTGTTAACTCGTGTAACTCTCGTCTTTGGGTTTCTTGCACTTTTGGTTCTTAATCATTAGATCATACACACATTCACACTCTCATTCATAATTCCAGACTCTGGGGAGGATAGGGATTAATCTTGGCTAGAGAAAAATGAAGCTACACAGGTTTGTAAGTATTTACACGTAGAGTTGAAGGTTGATACAGGATTGAGTTGGGAACTAAAAATGTTAGTGCTATAAACGTCTCTACTGTGCACCAAAGTTTGAATGATAAAGAAGGCGAATCTTAAGCTTAGATGATGATTATAAACCGAATTAATACTTGAGGGATCCAGTGAAAATGGAGAAAAAGGATGAATCAGAAGATGTAGGCATGTCCAGAAAATATTACTTTGTGTTTGCGTGTGTAAATGCTCTCCTTGCACTATCGTTATTTGTCACATATGTGTACGTGTGATCTGTTGAATGAAAAAGATAACAACACAAAGTGGCTATGTAAGAATTCCATAAAATATAATGATTTGTGCAGTATCATAAATATGCAAGATTTTAAAGTCGCACTACGCATGTCAATCATTTTAATCAAACAGGAAGGCTTGAATCCTATCACAATGAGCGCTTGAAGTATGTCCCAAAATGAACACTTTTTTAATTTCAAGATATATAAGTCAATGATAGTTGCTCTAGATCACAATTTTCCCCAGAGAAAAAACTCTTACATTCCCATGAATTTCTCTACCCACTATCGTTTATTATTGGGTAATCAAATTATTTTTACTCAAGATTATTTTACTATCTACTATAAACCTTTACACAAATAGCTAAATTACAGATTTCGTTATAGATACAAAGGGAACAGCGATAGTCAAATGTTTAAGAACTGGACACCATATGCTGGCCTTAAAATTTCATACTGTTTCCATACAATCGCAAGAATCAGCTGAATGTTGATAGGATTTCAAGAGAATAACCAAGAAATGAAGAATTCGAACCTTTAATAACGGATATCTCAGAACGGGGTTATGCCAAAATTTGAAATTAATTGTATGCTATAAAGAGATCTATATTTTTATGTAGTATGTTTTCGTCCGTCGCTTAACGTTTACCAGTTAAACAAGATTATGGTGTCATATATGTGAGCGTCGTGTTTCTGACATCAAAAGAGTAAAAACGTTCATATGAACATGGGTCGGAAAATCATTTATTTCAGAGTTACAACACAAAATCGAAAGTTACAAAAATTGCTCGAAGTGGCTACCTCTTGCTTCGATGCATGCAGTAAGCCAGTGTTCCATGTTCTGGCATACTCTGCTGAAAACTCCTGGTGTGTTTCGTATTTGATCAAATCCAGTTTGGATACGTACTCTCAAAATGTCAATATCAGGTACAGGCGTCGCATAAACCAAGGACTTCAAATGCCCCCAGACGAAGAAATCCATTGGATTCAATTCAGTATCGAGCAGGCCATGCAATGGGTTCCCCTCGACCAATCCATCTTTGCGGAAATCGATCATTCAAAAACTTACGAACTATCATACTGAAATCAGCTGGAGCATCATCGTGTAAAAACCACATTCGTTGGATGATGTCCAGAGGCGCATTATCAGTTAAGTGATGCAAGTAATTTCTGAGAAACTGGAGATAGGTTTGTCCATTCAGACGCGGAGGGAAGAAGTAGGGACCAATAAGGTGATCATGAATGATTCCACCCCAAACGTTGACAGAGAACCTCTGTTGATGATTGTCCTGCCGTACTTCATTAGGATTTTCAAATGCCCAGTTATGAGTATTATGAAAATTGAAGATGCCGTGGCGAGTAAAACCAGCCTCATTCGTGAATAAGATACAGGCTAGGAAATTGATGAACACAGCGCACTGCTGTAACATGCTTTGACAGAAACGTCTTCTTGGCTCAAAGTCAGCCTCATTTAATCCTTGCACAGCTTGAAGGGATACGGGTACAGAAGATTCTCATGTAAAATTCTCCAGATAGTCATATGACTGTTTCCCTTACAGCCATGCGTCTTGTGCTTTGTGATGGGTCTGCATCCACGGCACGAAGAACTCGTTCTTCAAGCTCAATGCCTCGTACCGCTCTTGGTCTCCCAACATCCCTAGTACTCCACTCAAATGCGCCACTCTCTCAAGCGTTGGTGAATTCGTGCGAATGTTGGTGAATTCTTGCGAATGTTCTTTCATACGGTAACGGCCTGTCAGGGTACCTTTCTGCATAAAGTTCAGTGCTCGTGCTGTGTTGCCGTCTGCATGGCCATACGTGTAGTGCATATCCGTCTGTTCACTCATGGAATACATCTTCTTTGACTTATAGCAACGAAACGGTTGATTTTCAGACTTATGTACATATGAACTGTTTTTTACTGTTTTGATGTCAGGAACACGTCCCCCAAATATATGACACAAATAAAGATACATCCTGTATCCCAAGTTTGGTATTTATCTGACTTTTTTAGTTATTTTTGAGCTTTATTTAGATCCATACGGCCTCAAAACATGTATTTCCGGTGAAATCTCGGTATCGAATACTTGGGTGGAATGCAATACTTCCTCTACTTACTGCACATAGTAGAGAGAGTAAAAATAATGGGCTGTTTTGTAGGCCATCCTAAATCGGTTGGAGACTGGGAGTATAAAAGGAAGTATAGCAAAAATTCTAAGTGTAGACAAAACCTTATAATATAAATAGTAAGTGAAGTAAATGGACGCAAGTCTTAATACGAGTATGTTGCACTAGGAGATACTGAACGTAGTGACATACCGTGTAATAATGGCTCACTCCAGAAAATTAAACCTAATAAACAGCAAATGGAAGGCTGGCACTTCTCTCGGTTTGGATTACCTTTGTGAGAAAACGATGAAAAAAATTATAAAATGTGTAAATAATGAGAAGGGTTCATAGAGGTATAGTTTTAAAGCATGGAGTTCAAGTCACTTAACGCTATGACTGATCAGCTGCTTCGGTTGGAGATACCTGCTTCAAGAATGCTGGCTAGTCATATGACATCATCACAGTGCACTGCCGGTATGCAAAATGCCATGTAAATCTGCGGTAAGTCGTACATTGTTCCGGTTTTCACCATTATTATGTACAACGCACGAACTTGTAGAATATTAAGTATAATACACATGTTCAGTGGACATGGTAAGGATTATTTTATAATTTATACCCGGATTACAAGAGCGAGTTATGATGGAAAGCAAAATAAATTTATCAAACTAATTAAATTGACCAAGCTAAAATTACGGAAATGAAAGCAACAGAAATCGGAAAGACGATCTAACAAAACAAAATGACTACAAATTTCATATACTGTTCTGATGATTGTCCTAAACGTAAAAGGCTTAGGAGTAACATTGCTTAAGTAATATTGCACGCAACAATTTGAAAACAAAAATATGGAAAGCGAATTCCCCAAACGGTACAGTAATATTTTGTGAAACAAGATAAGTATAAGAGAAGCACAATATGTAAAAACAATACTATTTCACCGTTGCGATAGTTTTTCCGATGCAGTGTGCAGCCGCGTATCACAGTAGCTCCCGCGCTCAATGAACCTCTCCTTCGCCGTCACTACACCCCGTTCTCTTCCCATTCAACTGAATTATCACTCGTAACACTTTTACAACCTATCAGGGACCAATAAAACTGACTTTAAGTGCCCCTTGATAAGTGGTATCGCCTCACGACCTCCTCGGTATTACTACGTCCTTCTTATTCTTCTTCGTTCGTGTCCTTTTTTTTCCCCTCCACTCCCTCCAAATCGTGCCCTGTCCCTGTCCCATCCATTCTTTAAACTTCCTAGGGAGACAAGAGACTGAATAAAAAGACGTTATGCCAGATGAAAATCTCCATTCGTCTAACGATCGCTTTATTTCCACACCATCCTTTCTTTCAGAAAGTTGTTCTTTCTGGTCAGTTCTTAGCTTCTCTATTTGTCTTCTCCCCACATCCCCAAACTCATCACATTTACAGTACAAATGTAAGCCAAAACATACATAAATGTTATTTATAAATAAAGAACTGTATTCCGTACGGAAGTTGCGATACACGTTTAGATGCTCATGTTAGTGTGTGTGTGAACAACACAGCTGAAAGTGAAACGTTGGATAATACCAAAATTCGTATATAAGGTATCTTTAAACATTCAAGATGAAACTTAAAAGGCATTCTTTTATTCCGTGCATCCTATTATGCAAGTCTATGTACATAACCTCTTATATTTGCTCGAGAATTAACGACGATTACTTAAAAAAATCGTCGTTTAGGGGTATTATCTTCGAAAGTAAAGTGCATTTCTTGAACTGTTCTTCATTCTCATTGTAGTTGTCATAACTGGAAAAAATTAAATTAAAATGAGTTTTATTTATGGAAGCTCCTTAACTGCTGTGGTTCTTAGCGTCACGTTCTATATTGGGCGTGAAAGACCAGTAATTTTGCTCAGAGACCTCTTTACCAGGCTTTAGGTTCTTTTAAGTGCCGTAAATTACCACCGGCTTTACTTCCCTAGGAGACCAGGGTAAGAATTTTTACGCCCGAAAAAAATCCATCGTCCTCCACCGGGTTTAAACCACTACACTATGGTAACCACTACCCGACGAGGACGACTGTTATAACTGGGATGCCATACAAGACAGACTAAGAAAATTACTATAAAAAGTATAATTTATGTTAAAATGTGCAATATGATTATGCCCAAACATTAATCGAATCCAGATATTACCTGTTGTACGCACACGTTTACCTAGACTTTGTTTCGGTGTATTTTGAAGTGCTATTGCTATTGAACTTTTGGCTATGTATCGACTACTTTTATTAGCAGCTGACCATCAACTCCGCACCCTGTGCATAACGATATGTATATTACCGTACTACTACCAAAACGAAAATCACTTGTGCTTAGAAAAATGGCATACTATAAGATTCATTTGTAGGGTCGCTATAAAATGGCAATAGGTAGAGAGCGTGTGATTGTTTTCATCCATTTTTACTGCACATCATACATTCTGTCGCCTCTTACGTTCTCGGATAAGTAACCCCTAAACCTTCAGAGACTTTCTCTGCACAATATCGGTTATTTTTATATCTCTGCTAGAAACTATTCTTACAAAACTTATTTTTATATTTATTTCGTGTCAATCCAAATAATGTTTTTAGAAATGGTTTCATTGCATGCTTCATTGTAGGTACAAGGGGGATATGGGAAGCTGAAGCGACAGTCCGATCTTCAAAATGCACTGAGCAAACAAAGTCTTATAAATGTTAGTTTACAGCAGGAAACGGCTAATGTTAGCAAAAATGTCAATGAACATAAATTGCACATCTAAATAGAAGTTACATTGTAATAATTTTTTTTCTCTAAATGGGTTACAGAACAAAATGGGTTTGTTCTCCAGCTGTGCAAAACGCAATAAGAATGAGTAGGTCTTCAGATGCTGGTTAGTCAAAATTATGAAAATTAAGCTTCAGTAGATAGACAGACAGGCAGACAGTTAGATAGATAGATAGATAGATAGATAGATAGATAGATAGATAGATAGATAGATAGATAGATAGATAAAGTATCTTTTTTGGTTTCAAATTATTGAAGTTATTTCACAAGTGTTTAGTGCATGGGTCATTGAGCGTACATGCATATTTAAGATACAGTAGGGTGACAAAATAAACAACACAAAAAGAAAACACAACAAAAAGGAACAAGAAAAAGGGAAATACAGATAAATTACCTTTGTCTAACTCAACAAATTTGACCTAGCTTCGCGCACTTTAGCCAAAACGTTGCCCATGCTTTACCAGTTCCTCTGGTCAGCCAGTAGCTCTCAACATGCCAATCTCTTTCTTGACGGACTTAAGAATTTTTCTTTGAGTTTAATTGTTCGCTAGTTCTCCCACTTTGCACATTCCGCCAAAATATGTACCCAGTCCTCATCCAAATCACAAAATGGGCAGATTGTCCTGCCAGAATCGTCAGTCATTTTCTGTGCCCTTCAGCCCCCCCAGTCTAAACCATGCCATTCCTGATCTTTCCTTTCTTCCTAAATTAAGTATATGTGCCTCTTTACCCCAGTTCAATTTTATTTCATTTGCTGGACTTAGAGAAGGTTTAATTTTACAATCCGATTCTATTTCCTGTTGGTTGTTGTCTCGTAGTCTTCTTTTACCACTTTTCCGTATGTTTTTGTCATTTGTTTCAGTTTCTTAGCCATACTGACCCCATTCCTATTCTCCTCAAACCTCTTTCTAAATCAGCTGCCCAAAACTTAGGAGACAGGTTTTCTCGCTGGTATTTATAACATTTGGATCGTAGTTTGGAGTTATCCCCATGTATCAGAATTAGCCAGTACTTCACTGCTCATATTTTGCAGTGTATTGTTGTCTTCATAACATCCCACCTCCCTCAATACCCCCGAATTGGATGTGCCTTATGAAACTCCAAGAACTCTTTTCCAAAATGCTATCTGTGTTTTATTTACATGCTCTGCTCTTTCCCCGGCCTTATCATAGAGTTATACATCTTGTCTAATATATCTACAGGTACATGCGGTATCCGCGAGAGGGTACGTAATAATTCATTTAACTTCCCTCGTGCTTTGTAGTTAGTTACTGATAGATGTTTGTTCTATTTTCCTCTCATATTAAACATTACTCCTAAATAGGAGAAATGTTCAACGTTTTGTAGTTCTAGCCCCTTGTAATACCATTTCTCATCCCTTGCCATACACATAGCCATTTTTGAAAGCCATTGTTTTTGTTTCATTAATGTTTACCACCAGACCCCACTGTTTGTAATATTCTTTCAACCTATTAATTACCTTTCTGTAAGTCTTCTATTATCACTGACAAAATTGTCATGTCATCCGCGTATAAAAGTACAGGAATGCAGACATCGTCTACTTTTGGGCCATTCATCTCCTCTGCTATATCGTTTATGAATAAATTGAGCAATAGGGGCGATAAAATACATCCTTGATGAACTCCTCTACTGGCCGATTTAGATTCAGTTATTGTGTTTTGGTCTATTTTTATGCTGAAATTCACACTGTTGTAAATTTGCATCAGAGCTTTCATCATTTTACCAGAGTCCTTTGTGGTGAAGTTTCGCCCAAAGGGCATTCCTCTGCACGCTATCAAACGACATTTTAAAATCAACAAAAGCACAATAAAGTTTCCCCCTCTTTCTATACAAATTTGAATCAATTAATGTTTTTAATACGAAAATATTATCTGCAGTAGAGAACCCTTTCCAGAAACCGCCTGAAATTTAGAAATTATATCGAACTCTTTTACCCAACCCCTTAACCGGTCATAGATGGTTTTGCAATATACCTTACGCAATATAGATAACAGTGCAATTCCTCTATAATTTTCTGGTTTCTGACTGCTGCCCTTACTCTTAAATATTGGCTGAATAATTGCTGTTGTCCAAGCTTCAGGATACTTCTCTCCGTTAAATAATTTGTTAAATGCCACCAGCAGAAGTTTATTTCAGGAATTTCTATGGAGCATTTAACAAATTCCCTCGGAATTCCTTCTATTCCCGGTGCTTTGTGATTCTTTAGGCTTTTTATTGCCCGAACAATTTCCCCGTGAGTTATTTCCCCATCTAGAATTGATACTGTAGAATTTAAGCATAGTTCAGCGAAAGACATCCAGGGTCCCTCTCATTCATTCCCACCAACTTCAGCGTACACACTATTAGAAGCTTTAGTAAGGTATAAAAATCTGATGTGATGCATTCACATGACTTTCTCTCCCTCTGTCGTTTATTAGCGGGTATACAAATTATTCTTACACCAGCATATTTTTCTACTTACTATATTTTAATCCAAATAAACCTTTGCAGGAATAGCTATATTACACATTTCGTTATAGATATAAAGGAAACTGCGATAGTCAAATGTTTAAGAACTGGACACTATATGCTGGCCTTATAATTCCATACTATTTCCATGTAATTACGAGAAACAAATTAATGTTGACAGGACTTTAAGAGAATGGCCAAGAAATGAACAATTCGAAGCTGTAATAACGGGTATCTCAGAAATTACCTATACCACAAAATAACGTATTGAAAATAATTAGTGAGTTTTAAAGAGATCTGAATGTTTGTGTAGTGCGTTTTCGTCTGTCGCTTAACGATTAGCAGTTATACAAGATTATACAAAATTTCTTCCAAATGAAGTGAACTTCAAGGCTCTTCACAGAAAATTCAAGATATATGTTTTGTCATGTAAATATCTTTAATATATGGTATTTTAACCAAACTCGTTAGCCAACTTTTTATAAAATCAGAAGTTTCAAAAATCTACGATGTAAAGGGTAGTCTGGGGTAAGTGGATTTTCTTGAAAATCCTCGTGGCCCACCTTTAAAACGTATTGAACCTAAATACCAAGTTTGATAACTATTATATACCTGGTTATTTGCTTAATTGCATGTTACATTTTGTTTGCATCCTTAAAATGCAGCGTAAAATAAAATGTGTGTTACTTATTCTTTTAATTCGTATCATAATATTGTGGAGCTGAAACGGAAGACCACGCTGCCTCATTTCCGAAGCGCTCTAAATTGATGGTTGCTCATTAACGTCGCTTTAAACGAAAAAATGCACCGTCGTCGGAATGGCCAGTCGCATAACAGTTGCCCTTTTTAATTGTAGCTGCTGGCTTTCCAGTGATTTCTTAACATTGTAGGCCTTGGACATATGGGCCAACTTCTTGTTGATAATTTGAATTGTTCTTTGTTATTCTGATCTAGTTATGAAATGGACACCCTGTAGGGCTCAAAATGCTGCGACTCTGTGTTAAATACGAAAGCTTCTCGTTTAAGACATCCCTTAAAAGCGATTATCTGATTTTCTGAACACTTGTGTGTAGGGAATGCAGTTGATGTTGTATTTTCAGAGATAAGAAGAGGGTATTGTTATTATTGAGCGGCCTTAAAGGGTGTGGAGCATCAATTAAGAGAGACGGGTTTGGCTTCCCAGGAAAGCGCACGTCGGATGGAAGAGGCAGGTGGTGGGATTGAGGTGCCAGCAACGCAATGGACCCCCGACGCCGAATCAATTTCGCCGTGAATTGTTTCTCTCGTGTTCGCGGTCTTGGGTGTTTTTCGGAGGGTGAGAAACTCCGAGAGACGATGAAAACGTTGGTAGCAAAGCGGCATGCACCTGGAATCACGGCTAAGAGGAGGGGGAAACGGAAATAATGAACAAGAAGATGTCGAAAATTTAGAGTAATTTACGGCTGTGGCGAAATTACAAAAAGAGAGGGAAGGTGGAAGCCGTGAAGTTGCGATTTAGAAGGTTGAGCGCGTGCTTCTTATAGGCCATACTGAGCTTAATGAAGAGTATTGTTTCCTTTCTCTTTTGATCGTTCTTTGAACTAATGATATGAAGAGAATTAAGGAAAGGCTCACAAGCAAGTTCTCCAGCTTTCATTTCGGCTTCTAAAACTCTTGGCAAGCTATTTCTGTTGAACCAAATCTTTGATGACTTTTGAAAAGCAAACTAAAACTGTCAGTTTTTTGTGATTATATTAATTAATTTCAAGGTTATGTAATTCTTTCCTTAAAATATTTAATTACGTAATATTTGACCAATATTTTCTACGATAGCCTTATTTTTATTAATATGAGATTATCAGAAGATAAAACATGTGCATCGTCTTGTGGGAAAACGTGGCGAAGACTGACTTTTTGTATAAAACATTCACGTTGAAACAAAATGAGTTAATTATTAATGGCACTATAGTGAGAGCAAATAACAATTCCTCACAATTTTCAGAAATGTACGTTTGAAACTATGACCTCGTGTCTCTCTCGCACACACACTCTCATTCATTCTTACAGGATATACGGAGGATACGGAATCTTAGATAAAATAATAATATAAGTTCAAAAGATAATGACATATGCGAAATAGGTAATGCTATTATTCAAAATTAAACTTTGTTGTTTAAATTAATGAAAAGCGAACAACCATACCAAGCTATTAAACCATAAAATATATGAAACTGCTGAAACGCTTAAATAATTGAATAAATCAAATACCAGCTCTTGAGTAAATAAAGAACACAAACTGTTTCCACAGTTTTGGGTTAGAGCGCTAAATTCTAAATTGGCAGGGTTTCATGGCCAGATGAAGGGAGGAATTTGTCTCTCATATAAGATTATCCCTTCCATTTCTTAAAGATTTGAAATGTGAACGTGAATTTGAATTTGTGTCTGTGTATGAATGTGTATCTTTGTGTGTGTTATTCAAAGTAAAATACCAATATGCACTGAAACTCACCGTTAAGAACCGTATGTGTATCAGTATATGACGCTAAAAATACCTCAGGAGTTTATTATTATTGTTGAAATTACATACTATCCCGGATTTAAGATGTATTCTATGAAGAACGATTCGGTTAAAGTAGGGCATGTAATCTTGGAACGCCCAGGGATTGACTGTCTGACTCATTTGTAAAACACTCGATAATTCACAGGAAAAAATCTGATGTGTTGCACTCACATAACTTTCTCTACCCTCGTACAAACTATTTTTGCAAACGCTTGTTCTCCATCTACTTCATGTTAATCGAGATAAATGTTTGCAGACTCTATCTTATTGTTAATTTGCAGGGGAATATGGAAATACAGTGGGCTTTAAGTGATAGACAAATCTCTTGAGAGCTTTGTGAGCATTCCATTCTCTTTGCATGTACATGACATAACAAGGAAACATATAACGAATTTCCACTTGAGAAAAAGTATAAATATTGGAAAATTGAAACAAATAGCAACGAATATCTTGGAAATGGTTCACTCCACAAAAAAAAAGTATATGACATAAATTGTGTGTCTTATTTTTTGTGTAGTAAAACCTTGTCTATCTCCTGTGGTTTACCAATTATGCGAAAGCCATTCAGATTGAAGAGGACTTTTGGGGACATTCTCAGAAAATTCAAGATATATCTTAATTTTACTTGCCACGAAAATATGGTATTTTAATATAGTTTTATACGAGTATGGTAATTTAATCAAAATCGTTAAAAGCATTTTGGAGAATCAAAATTTTCGAAAAATTTTTCATGTAAAGGGTAGTTTGGTGTGGGAAATTTTCTTGAAAATCTTCGTGTCGCATCTTTGAAAGATACTGAACCAACGAGTAAATTCCAAGTTTGGTATTTATCCGAATTTTCGTTTTTGAATTATGCTGTTTACAGACACAATGACACACACACACACACACACACACACACACACACACACAGACGCACACATGGACCTTTTTCTAAAAATACGCTTGTTTGGATTCAGGGAGCCAAATACATGAAATCTCGATATCGAATTTTTGGATGGAATGCAATACTTGCTATAGTAGAGAAAGTATTATATATAATATTATATATACTATATATACATAGTAAAGGAAGTAAAATGTAAAAAAATGTAAGAGATTCTAAACCTCAATCCGGCTGAAATTGCTTACTAGCTCTACGTAAAATTTCACAAACCCTTAGGGGATGGTTGGATTTATAGGAATGATGCAACATTTTAGTGATGCTATTAAATTATTTTGTAAAGAACATATAAACCCTTTAGTTTCAAATTATTTATTAAACTATGTGATTCTTTCAACTCAAACTATAAATGCAATTAAAGCTCTATGGAAAGATACCTGAAATCTCACGAGTTTTAACCTGAACTCAAGTTAGTATACAGAAAAAACAATGTGATGCGTTGACATTGCTTTCTGTGCTCACTCTTCCAGAAAATATTCTTATAAAAGCTGTTTCTTCTGCCTACTTCTCGTTAATCGAGAGAAACCTTTATTGAACATTTATACATTTCGTTGTAGGTATAAGAAGACTACTGTAGGCTAAAGATAGTCAGGGTTTTAAAAAGCGGACCGAATTATAAATTTCATGCTCATGGCCATAACTGCTTACAACTTGAAAAAAGTACAGGTATTTGAAAGTTAAACCAAACAAGCAATATCTCGGAAATGGTTAACACCTCAAAAGGTTTTATTTCACATAGGTTGTATGCTTTAATGAGATCTACTTTTTTGGTGTTGTATTTGTTTCTTAGGGTTTACCAGTTACAAAAGTCATTCAGAATGAAGAGAATTTCACAGGCAAAAAGTTCCAGGATATGCATTTTATTAATCATGCAGATATTTTAATAAAAATTGTTAGAGTAATTTCTAAGGAAATAAAAAATAACGGACATTTTTCCATGTAAAGGGTAGTTTGGGGCGGGAATTTTCTTGAAAATCTTCATGTCACATCCTTGGAAGATGCTGTACTTCAATACCAAGGTTTTCACCGACTTTTCGTTTTTGAGTTGTACTATTTACAAACACGGGCCTTTTTTAAAAACCCATTTTTTTGTTTTAGGGATCTCAAAACGTGTATTTCTCGCTATCGAATTTCTGAGTGGAAAACAATTCTTCCTCTACTTAATCCAGCAGAGTAAGGAAAAGAGAGTAAAATAAGGAAAGCAGAATGAGGAAAATGTTACAATGCTATTAAATATTGGGGTGATTTTGTCCCAAGTTTCTGCTTTATAATTTCTGAGCTGGCATATTGGCATTATGGTACCTTTGCAAATAGGTGGGAAACTTAAAACAGGCATTTGTGCCCAAATTTACTCGAAGTTATGATACGTAGATAGATGTGACTCTATTACTAGCTTTTGTGTAAATTAAAAGTGTTTGTTTAAATCTCAACTAATGAGTTTTGGAAATCGCCCCCCCGTTTTACAAAAAACTAGTTTTTGAAGTATATCAAACAAATAAAATGTGGAGTTCTCTAACTTCTGCAAAACTTATTTCAATTTACTGGATTTGTTGATGATTGGAGATACTGAGTTTTGGAAATGGGGCGACTGCTTTTAAAGGTATATAGGAACCTCTTACTAATTATTGCTATGACCTTGCTTATATCTAACCTATTTATGCCTGCTTAAATCTTTGTTACACAAACTCTCACAAGATTGTTATACAGCTGCTGTCATTTACGTCTCTTCGCATTGGAATGTTATCAACTTATTTGCGAGTAAAACCTAGCAGGACGTCCTTTAATTGTACGCTCAGAAAGTTAAAGTAAACAAAACTGAATAATTCGGATGATTCCAAAATGCTCCTTAAGGGTTATATGTATCTGAAGGAAGAACTTTCAATATGTGGCTTGCACATTTGCAATGAAAAAGTGGAACTTTTCCGAAGAAAACTATTTTTCTTTTCTGAAGACCTCATTAAGAAGTTGGCGCGCGCTCTAAGGGTCCTCGCTCTTGAAAAGTTTCAGAAAGAAATGGTGGAGGTTGGGGATGGAGAACTCGAAGTCTGCTTGAGAGACGACCGTCTTTACATTAGCCTTACCAGGTGGCAACTTGATGTAACCTACCTTTATTTTCTAACATACAAATGTTTGGTGACAAAATTGCCCACCCCACTGATATAGGCACCAGTGTAAAGCAGTTTGCCATAGTTATCCGTTTAATAAACTTGTTTAGTTAGTATCAGGAATTACTCCTTGCCATATTTGCTTAATTATATTTAGTAATCTCTAAACAGCTAAGAAAGTAAAGTGTTTCTTAGACAGCATGACCTAAAAGTACAATTTTTAACATATTGCATACGAGTTAAAACCTTTAGATTATCGCACTAGCACGCTAATCTTCATTGTGGCCAACTCTGGTTATTTTGGTTCATTATGTCTTTTTACGTGATTCATTTCTTATGGCGCTCGCATTATCTGTTCACAATACAAATCGCCATTATTCAATCTATCGAATTTCCTGTAGAGTTAACCTATACGTTATACTGGATGCCTTCTGCTATCTTTGATATAATACGATATTCTTTTATTTAGTATAACTTGAAGATTAAATGGCGGCAGTTGTGAATTCAGAAGAAACTGAAATATATGATCCAGGTGAAATTACAGAAGCATCAGAAAGAATAACATTAGAAGCACTTACCGAAAAAATCCAGCGTAGTATTTAATCGCTTCACTGGCACGTGTAAGGAAATAAAATCTGATGTGTTACACTCACATGACTTTCTCTACTCTTGTACAAACGCTTATTCTACATCTACTTCATCGAGATAAACATTTGCAGATTCTACCTCATTGCAAATTTTCTTGTTGATGTAAGGGCAATATAGAAATACAGTAGCCTTTAAGCACATACATATCTCTTAATAGCTGGTTGCTAGGTGCAGCACCATTCCCTTTGCCACAGATTAATACTCTTTGCATATCCAAGACAAAAAAATGAATAAGGAATTCCCATTTGAGAAAATAGGTATTGAAAAATCTAAGGGAATAACCAGCAATATCTCGAAAATGGTTCACTCAACAAAAAATGTATGACATAAATTGTGTATTTTAACAAAATCTACATTTTTTGTGTAGTAAAAGTTTGTCTATCTCTTATGGTTTACCAGTTATGCAAAAGTCGTTCACAATGAAGAATGCATGACCCTATTCCATTTAAACACTTTTTATACTTTCTAGCACTTACTTATTGCAGGTAGAATTATTGCATTCCACCGAAAAATTTGCAATATCGATATTTCAAAGGAAATCATATTCTGAGGTCGCCTGAATCCAAAAAAAAACCCATAACATATGCGTGTATGTGTGTGTGTGTGTGTGTGTCTGTCTGTCTGTGTTTGAGCAGCCTAACTCAAAAACGAAAGGTCGGATAAATACCAAGGTTCATATTCAATTTCAGCATCTCCCAAGGATGTGGTGCAAAAGGTTTTAAGAAAATTCGCCCAACCCAATCTAATGTTTAATGGGACAGTTTTCTAGTTTCTGATTTTCTGAAAATCACTATATGTATTTTGATTCAAATGACCCGGTTTCAGATATTTACATTCATAATAAAATGCACATTTGAATTTTTTGGATACAGCCTGAGAAGTCTCTTCGTTCGGGAGGAATGTTACATAATTTTGTATAATTTGTAACACATGGCAGCACTTACTACGTACAAAAGGAGCAGTATGTTCAGGCTGTATGTCTGAAGCCCCATTTGGAAGGACGCGGGATCGATCCCCGGTCACCGCCCAATCCGACAAATGGCTTTTTTTTCTGGGATTTTCCCGGGTCGTCAGGCAAATGCTGGAGGCTTTCTTTTAACTCCCGAAATTCCTGTCCCTCCAGTTCATTCCTTTCTTCAGTTCACTCATCTTTTATACCGTTGGTGTCTTCGTGTCGGCGCTGATGTATCGGTGCAGCGTGGCAGGGAAAAGGATGCTCTTTGAGACTCTCTCCGTCCCCTGCTTTCGGCTGGCTACCGGGGTATCGGAGCCCCCTTCAGAGACATTGGACCCGCTCTGTGTAGGTTGGGGTCTCCAGTCTGCTTTTTCGTCTGCCGGGGTGTCTCTATCTGGAAACATAGGGACCTTGTCATTGCTGTGCCGTCGCTCTTGGTCCCGGCACCCGATTTCTACTTTTGCCGCATCCTTCCTCCCAAGGACGCCCCCTCATGGGGCGCAGGTATGATATCCACTCTGGATCGGTGCCGAGTCCCTCCGTTGTCCATCTTATCCTATCCTATTACATTTAAATTCAGATCCCTTTAATACACACCAACTATTTAAAATGTTTTTATAGCATCCGTCATTTCCGAGATGTTCGTTGTTATTGATTTGGATGTTTCAATAATCTTGTCATTTTTATTCTCTCTAGCGGGTATCTAGTAGGTAAAGGAAGTATTGCATGTCTTCCAAGAATTCGATATCGAAATTTCATCGGAATATTTCTTCTGAGACCATTTTAATACAAAAAGGTTCATCTGTATGTCTGCGTGTGTAGGTCAAACATAAGCTTCGTATTAAGTTTAGTATCTACCAATCATCCTATACGAAGATTTTTCAAGAACATGCGTTATTCCAAGCCATTTAAACGGAAACCTTTTCGTTACTTATTAATTTTATCAAAAATACTTTTCAGGGATTTTTAAACACTGTGTGCATCGTTAAGACATTTGCATGATTAATCTAATCTTCTGCCCAGGTGTTCATTTGGAATGGATTTTGTATAATTTTTATAGCTGCTATGTAAACCATAAGAGATAACAAAAAGTTGCTACACCAGAAATATAAAACTGTTGGAAACACAATTTCTTTCAAGTATTTTTTTTGAGGGGGGTGTCATTTCCGAAATGTTCGATGTTGTGGTTTCAATGTTTCATTACTTCTCATTTTCTGAAGTAATACTATCACTTAACATTTTTAAGTGGAATGCGATACTTCCCCTATCTTGTAAGTACGTGGTAGAAGAGTTTGTGGAAGAAATATAAAAATATACCATTTTAGGTAGAGAAAGCCATGTGATTGTAGCAATTAGTTTGTTATCCTGCAACAGTGCATGAAATTTCATCGCTGACTGCTTGTGAATTGATGTGTCCACGCCGGAAGGGTGGTTTTTTTCTCCTTGTTTGGAGTCCAGTATTCTGAAGTAGTTTTTTTAAAGAAAGAGTAGCTTCTCCTTCCTTTTACCTGCTTTCCTTCCTCTTTCCATGGTGAAAATTTCGACGCATGGGAATGGTGCAAATGCTTCATGTTCACCATTTCAGTAGCTTAGGAAACATATCCTATATCTAGGCAGCTGAGAAAAACAATTGATCTCCAAACCAAAGGAAGAAGCAACACCACTAGGAGCCAGCATTCTATTTATCATATGCACACTTTGAAAAATGCCGCATGGATATAAGTTGAGGAGGCTGACCAATATGCCAAAGGACAACCTATCATTTGGAAAGAATGGACGAAAGAAGGATTCCAAAAATAGCCTTACAATACAAACCTATAGGAAAGAGGGATATAGGAAGGCCAGTTAAAAGATGAAATTGAGGTCGGAATAGGTCGATAGGCCTAATCCTTGAAAGGCAGAAGAAGAAGAAGAAGAAGAAGAAGAAGAATGACAACCTATCAATATGCATTGAAACTTTTACAAATATAGATAAAAATAGTGGTCATTTTAAATAATCCAAAACGAGGTTGTTAAAATGTCATTAACTGCAGGAGGGTATTTTATTTGGAGGACGTTCTCAGTTTAATTCTTTTAAATGGGAACCTATCATTTTTATCTTGTTTTCTCCCTCCTCATAAAAAACTAAACAACATTTGTATACAGCACTTTGCAATTGTTCTTACACCAACGTAAATAACAACGAAAATTCTGAATAGCTGTGTACGAAGAGCGCAATGAATGGTTGGACCATCCATGGATGGTCATTTGAAGGTCAAGTTATTTTCGTAATTGGAAGCCAAAATTTTCTATTTTGTTTCGTTTTTCCTAATCTCAAAATAAACAGCTTTTTATAAACTATTTTATAATGAGAAAACAACATACAAAATATAGGTTCCCATTTAAAAAAATCTGATGTGTTACACTCACATGACTTTCTCTACTCTTGTACAAACTATTTTTACAAACGCCTATTCTCCATATGCATCATGTTAATCGAGTTATCGAGATGTCAATCTTATTGCTAATTTTCTTGTAGATGCAAGAGGAATATGGTAGGTTTTAAGCGATAGTCAAATATTTTAACGCTGGTTGCTATATGGCGCATTCCATTCTCTTTGCATGTCCAGGACATAAAGAAATGAATAATGAATTTGAGAAAAAGTATAAGTATTGGAAAATTTAAGGGAATAACAAGCAATATCTCGAAAACGGTTCACTCAACAAAAGAAATGTGTCTGATATAAATTGTGTATTTTAGCGCGAACTACATTTTTTGTGTAGTAAAATTTTGTCTATCTCTTATGGTTTACCAGTTATGCAAAAGTCGTTCACAATGAAGAATACTTTTGGAGACATTCCCAGAAAATTCGAGATATACATTTCATTTCTCATGAGAATATATTAAACATATGATATTTTAATCAAAATCGTTAGAGCCATTTTTGAGAAAATTAAAATTTTCGAAAAATGTTCCATGTATAGGGTAGTCTGGGGTGGGGGGATTTTCTTGAAAACCTTCGTGTCGCATCTTTGGAAGATACTGAACCTAAATACCAAGTTTGGTGTTTATACGACTTTCGTTTCTGAGTTATGCTGTTCACAGACACACAGACAGACACACGCACAGAAATGTTTCCAAAAATGCTTTTTTTGGATTCAGTGAGTCTCAAAACATGTATTTCCGGTGAAATCTCGGTATCGAATTTTTGGATGGAATACAATACTTCCCCTACTTACTATACGTGGTAGAGAAAGTAAAAATATAATTAACTATAAAATGATCATTACAACGTCCTACAATAATGGCATTTACCTTCCCCATAACATCAATCAACTTTTATTAAAGAGATTTATTTCTGTAACGCTGTTTTGGATATACTGTAAAATCTAAATTAAATGATCCAGCCTGTTCGTGTGAAATGTGAGCATTATATCCATTTCATCCAAATCACGATATAGTTGTTTGCCTAAAATTATTTCACATTTGTCGACATTATTGCTGGCGTGAATCTCATTATTTAGAAATTTAAACTACAACGAGGAATATATCGAAAGTAGCTAAAACTACTGAAACGTAATCAGCCTGAAAAGCCCAAAGCCATAGCCGGGTGTTTGGACCACGTATTTTCTACTTATAGTGCCGCTGCGCTTAACTATCTGAGCTACCGGTAAACTTCAAGGCGTTTTCAAATTCATTTTTGGATAGCACACCCCAATGATCACCAATAATGTCATGAGTATTTTAAGTACCGGGCTGCTTCGTTAACCACCATTAGACCATTGCTCTTTTCACACAAGACGAATATAGCCATGTGTTCTCAAAGCCTTGGGGTTTACTGGGACAAAAACGTGAATCAATTGAGAATTTAGTGTTGTATCGGCATGTTGCCAGTCAGATGGTTAGAGCAGCGGCACAAGTCTAAGCACGCGGCATATGTGATAGAATATTAATTACTGTTGATACTACAATATTATTTGACACAGATTTTGTGTTTTTATGAGTTCCATATTTTTCCTGCTGTGCAAGTTTGTCTATCTCTTATAGCCTGTAGGGTATGGTATATTGTACAAAATTCATTCAGAATGAAGAGTACTTCGGGGGTCGTTTTAGTTTTATTCTTCATATCAATAACTCAAACATATGGTATTCGTATAAAAATCCATGAAAATATTCATATTCTAGCGTTGAAATATGTTGGGCTTAGATATGAGCTTATTCGACTTTTCGTTTGAAGATATGGTATTCATACGCATGCACGCAGACGCACAGGCGTTTTTCTATAAGTACTTTGTAGGGGTGAAAACTTGATACCGAATTATTATGTGGAGTACAGTACTTCACCAGTAGCTTAGTTAAGAGATAGAGAAAATAAAATATGTTAAAAGAACAATTTGTAAAGCTACTGGTATATAGAACTACATTTCTATGTATAGTCGCCGCAGTCAACGGCTTTCCAGTTGCACACAAAGGTAAACTTTCCCACCTCTGCAGTGGAAGTCTTACAACATAATCATCATCTTACCACTTGCTCCCACTTCACAAGTGTCGTAAGAGTGTAAAGATATCCCAAAGCTAAAATCAAAGAGAGGAAAATCGATTATTGCTCTTGCTATACTTGCAGAGCATGTTGTGGCCAAACCCGAGGAATTCAGTCGGCCAAGCATCGATGAAGACTTTGAGTGTGGGAGACTCGAGAAAGTAAACCTACTTATATATGATATGAAGCCAAGCATTGGAAGAGGCCTTGACTGGCTACTCTTAGAGAAAGTTCGCCAACTGCATTCTGGTAAATTTTAGATCATTGCGCTTATGTGTCTCCCTAGTAAGCGGGAACTATAAAAATATGGCAGAAAATAAATGTTAGTTACGAGTCTAACACAGTTTCTATTTGTCACAATATGTGTGGTGTCAGATAATTTTCAGACAATACTTCAAGATTGTGAAAGAGATATTATGTTTGATACGGACGGATCGCTGATTTTTAAACATTCTAATGCTTGTTTTTCTATTGCTTGCTCCAAACAATTATCTCTCTATGACTGATATATTTTTCATCCACATTTTAACAGAAAAGTTCGTAAATGTTTTTCTTTTCCAAAATGCGTCATATGGATTTTGACTGTTAAACTCATAAGAAATTACCGTTAGCTCTATGACAAGATCTGTACCTGCGTCTTACGGTCAGCACCTACGCGCTGGAAAGAAAGACCATTTACGGAACAGGTAGCTGACCCCTTCATAAATACCATATTCCGTGCTATTAGTAAAGTTGGAGGTTATCAATAATGTCCAAGGATAACCAGGCGTATGAATTCTTAACCAATCGACTTCAAGTTATCTACAGTCAAACTATTATATCCATACAAAGTACCTAAATAAGTAATAAGTTATTGTCGGGCAGGTAAACACGGTCTGGTGAGTATGTCTGCAAACGCCAATAGTCTATACGAGGAATAGGGGGGGGGGGGTTCTAACCTACGACGTCATTAAGTTAAGTCCATAACAGTTCAACTTCATTTCCTTCCGTCCAGGCTTTAATTCTTACAAATTCCTATGCCTGGTAATAACTCGTTTATCATTAACCAATATACTTAAGAATAGATCATATGCATGCAATAATTGCTGAGATGCTTCTATTTCGCATTAATTGCAATCAAATAATGATTTTGAGCAATTCTTAAAGCCTACACAAGTGTGCGGTGAATGAGTGACCTAGAGCTAACGTAGATGCAATGAGTACCTTTATACGTTGAATAAACATTGCAAAGATTCAGCTAAAGAAAGAAAAACTGTAAATTGGTAAAAAGTTTATTTTTAAATTACGCGGGAAGAAAAGGTTACTTCAATAAAGGAGGGGCTATTTGCACAAGCCCAAAGTAGGCAGAGAGAATCAGGAGACGAGGACATAGCACACAGTAATCCTCCCACGCCTTGAGCTAATCCGAATATGTAATTAAAATTCCTGAACATATGTAAGGCGTGACGGAAATGAAAGCCACAGTTTGTAACATATTTTGTACTCACTAACGGACCAGATTTTAATTTAGCTAGGTTATGGGGTATTCAAAATATCCTCTCCTAATTTCCTCCGCCTTTAACAGCACGTCACATAGTTGTGTCCAGGCAACTTGTTAGCACGGGCGGAAAAGAATGATAGGTTAGGTCCGTGATGGCTCTTTAGCACACTCTCTCCTCTTCTACACGCACACGCCTTTGCCCTTAATCCTAGGGAGCCTTGGGTCCGGGGTAATCTCCCTGGGTCCCGGGAAAATCCCCTCTCGCCCAGTAGGAGGAGGCGCCGGTCGGTCCCTGTTCGTGACAGGCCGGTAATTAACAGAGAATTCGCGTTCAGCAGGGGAACCGGCGGTAAGAGTGTCGGGATGCTGTCTGTCTTCGTGGCCCAAGACGCCAACGTAGCTATCAAAAAGTATGCGCCACGGCGCTCTTCTCTCTCGCAACTGGAGCGTTGAAAGCCACTTGCGTAATACCTGCAGCTATAATGTCTTTTGGATTTCATCACTTACATCCCTGCAGACCTTAAGCCTAATGCCCGTAACTGCACCACTTGGAGCCAACCAATTCACAGTGACTTTGATCAGTATGTGTACCAGACAACGCCTTACGACAGCAAAGACAGGTTTTATATCCCTGTCTGATGAAATTTATGGTTATGATAAATAGATCCTATCTAAATTCCCTTCCAGACATTGAGTGGTGTGGTCATCTAACTGCTCGATGGTCAACATTCCAGCCTACATGCAAAAGGAAGATGGAATTAAATCGCACGACAGGAGCTGCATTCAAACTATAGATCTAACAACGAAATCAATAGAGGAAATATTGCAGTTCAACCAAACATTTGACATTAAGATTTCACCGAAAACACATGTTTTGAAACCCCTGAATAAAAACTAGCATTTTGAGAAAAAATATCCATTTGTGTATCTGTAAACAGCCTAACACAAAAACGAAAAATTGGATAAACACCAAACTTGGTATTTGAGTTCTGCACCTTCTAAGGATGAGAGACGATGACTTTGAAGAAAATCCTCCCACCCCAAGCTATCCGTTGCATGCAATATTTTTCTCAAAAGGTCTTACACACTTTTTATTAAAATGCCGAATGTTTGAGACATGTACGTGACAAATAAAATTTATAGCTTGAATTTTCTGAGAATAGCCTGTAAAGCATTCTTTATACGGAAGGAATGTTATATAACTGGTAAACCATAAGAGAAAATGTATTATACCTAATAAATAGATCGCTATATAACAAAATAGATATTTTAAATAAAATTTTGTAGCATCAACAATTTTCCAGACACCCACGGTTATTGGCTTGAATTTTTCAATTTTTCTGTAATTTTTTACTTTCTCTACTACGTATAGTAAGTAGGGGAAGTATTGCATTCCACCCAAAAATTCGATACCGAGATTTCACCGGAAATACATGTTTTGAGACCTCCTGAATCCAAAAAAAGCATTTTTGGAAACATGTCCGTGTGTGTGTCTGTGTGTGTGTGTGTGTGTGTGTGTGTGTGTGTCTGAGTGTGTGTCTGTGTGTGTGTGTGTGTCTGTGAACAGCATAACTCAAAAGCGAAGAGTCGGATAAACACCAAACTTGGTATTTAGGTTCAGTATCTTCCAGAGATGCGACACGAAGGTTTTCAAGAAAATCCCCCCACCCCAGACTACCCTTTACATGGAACATTTTTCGAAAATTTTAATTTTCTCAAAAATGGCTATAACGATTTTGATTAAAATAACATATGTTTAAGATAATGTCATGAGAAATGAAATGTATATCTCGAATTTTCTGGGAATGTCTCCAAAAGTATTCTTCATTGTGAACGACTTTTGCATAACTGGTAAACCATAAGAGATAGACAAAATTTTACTACACAAAAAATGTAGATCGCGTTAAAATACACAACTTATGTCATATACATTTCTTTTGTTGAGTGAACCGTTTTCGAGATATTGCTTGTTATTTCCTTAAATTTTCCAATACTTATACTTTTTCTCAAATTCGTTATTCATTTTTTTATGTCCTGGACATGCAAAGAGAATGGAATGCGCCACATAGCAACCAGCGTTAAAATATTTGACTATCGCTTATTCCCCTTGCATCTACAAGAAAATTACCAATAACATTGACATCTCGATATCTCGCTTAACATGAAGCATATGGAGAATAGGCGTTTGTAAAAATAGATTGTACAAGAGTAGAGAAAGTCATGTGAGTGTAACACATCAGATTTTTTAAATGTTGCCGCTATTCAGTTGTTTCTCGCGATGTTGTGGAAAGAGTATAGAATTTCTAGGCCAGATAAGAAAACCACACTTGAAAATTATTAGATTACTTTTAAAAAAAATTAAAGGCTTTATTGCTTTCAAAATAACAACCTTTTTGCATTCGATGAAACCAGTCTTTAAAGCAATGATGCTCTCTTCCTGAGGCATTTCTGAAACCACGTTCTTATAATGTTCCACTGCTTCATCTGATGACGAAATAGTGATTCCATGCATGTTTTCTTTAATTTTTGGAAAAAAAGAAGAAATCACAAGATCACGGCTACATGGCGAAGGGTCTATGGTGCTGACCTTTAGGGCGTCCAGATTCTGAAGTTAAGTTTTGCTGTATGCGACAGTGAGTTGTCATGATGTGACATGATTTTTCGTTCTGGGCATTTTTCACGAACTTTTTCAAAAAATTGCGGTAAACAGACCTTACCTACCAGTCAGTATCTATGAAGGTACGTCTACCTTCTACTACTATGTAGCATTGTGTCCTATTTTGCCCCCCCCAAAAAAAAATAACTAGTAACCGTCTTCTTACCAGTCCTGTAAATTCGTCGTACGTTTGTAGGCTTAGGTTCTGCTCGAAAGACCCATTGAGCCGATTGACTTTTCTTTTCAGGATCATAATAATAAACCGAAGATTCATCACCAGTAAAGATATTTCAAACAAAATTTGAAGTCCTGCCTTTTTCTGCGCCAATTAATGCGTTGTTTTCTTTTTATCGGGAGTCAATTTATGTGGAATCCATGGAAAACAAAGCTTTCTCGCGTCTAACAGTTGAGGTAAAATGTTTTAGATTTGACTCTTGCCAATGTTACCCGAATAAAGTCCATCTTCTTCTACCATTGCTTGAACGCGGCATGTTTTCATGAGTAGCAGCAGTTCTTGGCCGTCCTTCAGAAATTTATTACTAAGAAGAAACCGATTTCCTTTGAATTCGCTGTACCAATTATAATTGTTGCAATAGATGGGGCTTCTTCGCCAAATGAATTTCTAAGCCGATTTTTGCAGTTTACATTCGTTAATGACAATTTAAAATCGTAAAAATTGGAAATGATCTGTAGTCAAACTCGTTTTTGGATGAAAAAAAAATCTTTGATGATAATTAACAAACTGTTAGAGGAAATCCAATACATTTCATCCATTTTCATTTGTTTTTAGAAATGTGCCATCCCAAAAATGTTCAGTGTCGCCCTATTATATGGATCCAGTTTTAAATATTTGTCTATCGATGCGGATTCCTTTATCCCTCTTTTAACGAAATGTGTAACGACTCCATTTCTGTAAATTAAATGGATTAACATGAAGTAGATTTCTATCTAAGCTTTAGCAGGAATAGTTATAGAACAAATATAAAAATAAATGGTAGTAGCTACATAAATAAATGTGTGTAACATCAACATTTTTATTAAAGGAAGATTGTAAGAAGTTATTTTTAGTCCAAATTCGCAATCGTGATAGCTTTGAAAGCTTCTTCTTGTTAACACATACACTACGTGACCAAAAGAATCCGGACACCTGGCTAAAAATGACGTATAAGTTCGTGGCGGCCTCCGCCGGTAATGCTGGAAGTCAATATGGTGTCGGCCCACCCTTAGTCTTGATGACAGCGTTCACTCTCGCAGGCATACTTTCAATGAGGTGCTGGAAGGTTTCTTGGGGAATGGCAACCCATTCTTCACGGAGTGTGGAACTGACGAGAGGTATCGATGTAGGTCGGTGAGGCCTGGCACGAAGTCGCCGTTCCAAAACATCCCAAAGGTGTTCTATACGATTCAAGTCAGGACTCTGTGCAGGCCAGTCCATTACAGGGATGTTATTGTCATGTAACCACTCCGCCAAAGCACATGCAGTATGAACAGGTGCTCGATCGTGTTGAAAGATGCAAACGCCATCCCCGAATTGCTCTTCAACAGTGGGAAGCAAGAAGGTGCTTAAAATATTAATGCGCTGTGATCGTGCCACGCAAAACAACAAGGGGTGAAAGCCCCCTCCAGGAAAAACACGACCACAACATAACACCACCATCTACGAATTTTACTTTTGGAACTACACACGCTGGCAGATGACGTTCACCGGACATTCGTTTGGCATTTTCCTGCGTGATGTGTGGCTTATGAGCAGCCGCTCGACCATGGAATCAAAGGTTTCTCACCTCACGCCTAACTGTCATAGTGCTGGAGTGGATCCTGATGCAGTTTGGAATTCCTGTGTGATGGTCTGGATAGATGTCTGCCTATTACTTTTTACGACCCTCTTCAAATGTCGGCGGTCTCTGTCAGTCAATAGAGACCTCTCTCACGTGTTAATACAGACGACGTCGGCCTGTACGCTTTTGTGCTGTATGTCCCTTCACGTTTCCACTTCACTATACATCAGAAACATTGAGCTAGGGATGTTTAGGAGTGTGGCAATCTCGCGTACAGACTTCTGACACAAGTGACACCCAATCACCTGACCACTTTCAAAGTCCGTGAGTTCCACGGAGCGTCCTATTCTGTTGTTTCACGATGTCTAATGACTACTGAGGTCACGGATAATGAGTATCAGGCAGTAGGTGGGAGCACAATGCGCCTAAGATGAAAAACGTGTGTTTGTGGAGATGTCCGGATACTTTTGATCACATAGTGTATTCTATGAATTTAATGGACGGCATACATCTATGATTACGAAATCTATTCTACGGCTTTTAGTATACCGTGTGGTGATGGGCAGATAACCTAGTTGAGCAAACCCTTTTTTTCGTACCATCTGCTTACACGTTGTTGATAAATACTCTTAGTTACGTAGTCGCGTTCCTATAGCACATTATGTTTCTTTTATTGTGTAAATTGAACTTTTGATCATCTTTCTCACTGTAAGTGTGGTGTTTCACAATTTTGGACGTTTTTTGTCTGCTGTCTATTCAGTCACCTAATATTGTAGTTAACTATCTCTGCGCAGCTGCACAAGATTGCTGTAAAATGGTGAAAATCGTGGGTAAGATAAACTATCAGCCAATTGAAAATGTACGGTTTAGAGAAACTTTATTTCTGCTTGGAGCATATAAAACATTAGCTACCGACATTAAATTTTGCATAGCTTCAGTAAATGAGCACTTTTCTAGGGTAGATGACACGATTTCATTAACTCTCCATTTATATTGAATTTTTCTTCTTTATGACGTATTTATCATATACGGCAACGACTTTTATTTATCGATTCCGTTGTAGGTATACACTTTTTTTTTTTAAAATTTCACAGAAACTGTAAACCTCTGTTGTCAAGTTGTGTCTTCACATTATTATTTTAAACCATTGTTGAGAGGGTAAACTACAGTATAGTGAGCTCAAATAATTTAACATGTATTGCAATAATGTTGTTTATGGAAAACTGAACCAGTTTAATTTCATTGTAAATGCAGCGATTTCTTTGGCTTGGGGTTGTTACACGAGAGTTGTGGTGTGATGATACAGAATGGACACTTTACTGTACAATATCTCCAAGACTAGGCGTTGTAGAAAGAAATGTCTTTAATAAAAGTTGCTTGATATTATGGGGAACGTAAATGGCATTAGTAGTGGTTTGTTTGGAGGATTTATGATAGTCATTTTAGGGTCAATTTAATTAATCCTCCAAACATAACACGACTAATGGAATTTACTTTCCCACATAATGTCAAGTAACTTTTATTCCGGACATTTCTTTCTACTACAACGCTTAGTTTTGGAGATAATGTACAGTCTCAACTTAGATGGTCTACCCTGTATACAAAACAAAATGGCTTCCAAATAAAGTTAGCACAGATATAGAGGGGACTATTAATGGAGTAGGTGGGTACTAATATGGGTTTACAGACCCATATTAGTATAATGCATAAGAAGATAGTATCTCTACAGTTTTGATAACCAGCTTGTTACATCCCGAGTAAATGTCTGTATAATATATTAAATAGTACTAGTATAGTAATTATTACTATACTACTAAACATATAATATCAAATGCACATTTCAACTCGGAGCTTATTTGCGCATAACTTTTATATTTTAATGATTCCAAAACTCACAGCTGAGTCTTCTCCAGCTGAATTCTACGTAGTCAAGCAAAGAAAGTAACAGAATGTCGAAAAGCTTATTTAAGGGCTGTTTTCTCCCCTCTAAGAAAGGCGGGAACTGTATTGTGGGGATGACAGGAGGCAATATCCGCGATGAAAGTAATCAGCACCCATCCCTGACTCCTTGAAGCGGGTCTAATGATGCCGCTGCTCCTCTTGGAATCCGATATAATGTGACCTAACAAACTGGTGGGGCGTGAAGGGAACGTGTGCCATTAGGGACAGACACACCCCACCCACCGCTCGTATCTATATGCGTGTTTCGCATTCTTGCAGGCACCTCCCGTCTTACCGCTAAGGGTGCTGGCTGAGAAGGGGCCTTTTTCCTTGCTAATGTCTTTTAAAACAAAACTCAAGTAGCACCCGACTCCTGCACTTCCTTTTCCAGCGGCTGTAGTTCGTTCACTGAAGCAGAACAAACGATCGTCAACACTTTATGTGCGTCCATACGTGAAAAATCAGCATAAAGCCCTATAGAACTGCCACAATTTCCTGTACAATGAATCCTATAAACCATTATTAAGCTTAAATAGTTTTATCACACAAACTGTTTAAGGCCAATTTACTATTGATACCGTAATTATTGACGGGAAGATATAAATAAATAGACGATAATAATATAAAGAAACGATTGCAATAAATAACTCCCGAACATTAAATCAATGCATAATGTAAGAAGCTTGAGTTCAAAACATTTGCCACGAGAAGAAGGTAATTAGCGAGCCAGGTAACGAAAGTCATTAGATCAGCCGAATAGAGATTACATTAACTTAATGATTTCTGGGAATGCAGTAAGGTTATAAGTTCAGTACGCTTACGCAGTCACGTAGGCATAAATTCTGAAAAAGAGAAGCGAAACGTATTTCCAAGATTTTAGCTAAAGTCAGAGATGCGCATTTAGAGAGGTGAATATTGGCCCGGGCGTGAAATAAGTTTGGTGGGAGTAACTCTAATGTAGGCGTGACTTAAATAATGTAGAGACGGGCATCTAAATCAGAGAGTTTCTCTCTCGCAGGTACCGTCAGCGGTACTTATGTGTGTGATTTTGAGCGTCTAGTGACGCACTTGTGAGAGTAAGATTTCGCGGCTATCGTGAGGGACCTTTCCGAGCAACATTTTAGCGACTAACAGCAGGTTATGCTTCTAGTTTCATTTCTTGCGGAAACAATTATTTCCAACCGTAATTTTGATATTGCAGAATTTAGAACGTATAATAATTCAATTGTCATAGTTTTGGGCGCTAAAATTCACAGTCAGTCTTATTTATTTATTCATTTTAAACAGTCGCATTCAATCAAGAACTCAAATATTAGTTCATAATAAATTTCTCAGCCAATTTAAACTGATTCTGTCTTTAACAATACATTCACGCACACTATGAGGGAAAATACTTATAGCTCAACCACTGGAGCAGCCGGCAGAAGAATCAAATTCAGATATTGGAGACGAGAAAAGGTGGAAACTACATTCGTGTATCAAATTGGTGCACCATCATCGCGGAATCACTATACTGACTTCGAAACCGTGCATTTTTTTCATTCTTCTTAACAGTAACATCAATTTATACGAGAAAATGGATATCAGTAAGCCCATTTTCAATCAACAATGAACCGAGTTGAAGCAAAATAAAATGCATTTAGCGGTTGCTGAATCAACTTGAGACCTCTCTCACGTGTTAATACAGTTCTTGAAACTATGCTTGTACTTTCTACAGCTTAGACACCCAACAGAGAGTTTCGGCGGTAGTAAATAGCACCTGGAGAAATTGCAAGGCCTCTAATTCACAATAAAAGCTGCACTGTATCACTAAAATCATATGACGTATATAACACTATTCTCTGTTGGACCCAAAGCTATAATTCCGAATGTAGAAATAGCTATTCATAATGCCGTGTGAACTGCGTGCCAAATATTGCGCTCCAAGTGAAGTAGATGTTAATGATTTGATGCCAATACAACCCTAAAATGAAATATTGATAAATTTTCTTCTTCCTTGGTTGAAAATTTTATAGACGGAGGTGCCAACTTTCCTCCCCATGTGCGGACAGACAAATCAGCAGACTTCGTCGGAATTACGAATGCGAATGAATATTTTCATTCGAATTTCGATGCAAGCTCCAATTCCAACTATTAAATGTTCGCGGAAGAGTTGACGTCTTAGCAGACCGATGTCTGTGTCTAAATAAACATTACGGAACATCCAGACAGGGTAAGAAGCATTCAGAAGCAACTCAATAAGTATGTACAGAATCAAATTGATCGCTTCACATTCGTCAAAAGCACTTACTATTAATTTTCGAAATAAAGTAAAAAAAAAAACAACTTTAAATTTATCTTCGATTTTAAGTATTTCTTTAATTTTTATGTATTTGTGGAAGTGAAGTGGGAGAAGTACGTATGAAGATTGCAGATGCCATGCAGTCGGCACAGTCTCTGCGAAAACATTCAAGACGCATCCTCATGCAACATACAACCCTTACTCCTAATGTTCCAGCACAAGGTAAGTATAAAAACAACCAGTGCTGTTTACATGCTATACCCTTAATGGTTTAGCGAGTTTACATTTCATGTAATGTACCTAATTCAAGTGTACGGAAACGTCCCGATTCTTTTGGTTTCCTATAGTGTTCTTCTGTATCTCCTTATTAGTGCTCCACACCAGCTCTGGGTGAGTCAATTTCTTATCAGATTGAATTCAAGTCCGACACACACAAAGATCAGGGATAGGTAGGCGGCGAAAGGAAAGGAGTACGAAAACATTTTACCGTAGTGGCTAGAGGGTCGACATCAGCCCCTGGATGAGTCCGCCTCTATTGGTTTGATATCAAAAGTCTGGTACTATGAACACGTATGGTTTCAGGCTCAGGGGCGAAGGAAAGGGCAGGAATAAGATAAACATTAAGTGGAGTGCTAGAACCAGGTAAGGATTCTGTTGGGTATGTCAGAAGCTATTTAGTATTTCTTTACGACATAAATCACTGCGCATCATATCGGTACAATCCATGCACTCGACTGTACAATGGCCCGTTATGAATTATGCTAGCTACTACTGTCAGTGATAACTAAGTTGAGTAGAAGATTGAATACAGATCGAACCAGGAGTAGAAAGTTAAGAGCAGGAATGAGGAAATTAAGATTGTGATAATGTTAATTGGTTGATTATAATAATTAATACTGAGTGGTCATACCGAAATATATGTTTTGGTGAAGAAAACTCATTTTAGAAAAAGACTAGCACGATCGCGCGCGCGCACACACACACACACACACATATATATATATATATATATATATATATATATATATATACAGGATAAACCATTTAAGTTGAAAGTACAATATCTCCAAATCTAAGCGTTGTGGAAAGAAATGTCTTGAATAAAAGTTGCTTGATATTATGGGGGAAATGAATGTCATTAGTCCTGTTTTATTTGGAGGTCGCCGTGATGGTCATTTTAGGGTCAATTTAATTTTTTTAAATGGTAACCTACCTTTTATGTTGTTTTCTCACTCCTCATAAAAAATTAACATTTGTATAAAAAACTTTGTAATTGTTCTTACATCAATTTAAATAATAACGAAAACTCTGAAAAGCTGTGTACGAAGAGCGCAATGTATGATTGGAATATTCGTGGATAGTAATTTGAGTGTCATGTTACGTTTCTAATTGGAAACCAGCATTTTTTATTTTGTTTCCTTATTCCTCATCTCAAAATAGACAGCTTTTTATAAACCAGTTTCTAATGAGAAAACAACATACAAAATGTAGGTTCCCATTTAAACAAAAATTAAATTGACCTTAAAATGACCATTCACAACGTCCTCCAAAGAAAACACGATTAATGACATTTACTTTCCCCCATAATATCAAGCAACTTTTATGAAGTACATTTCTTTGTACAACGCTTAGCTTTGGAGATATTGTACAATCTCAACTTAAATGGTCCACCCTCTATATATACATATTTACTTAGCAGCATTGTTAAAAACGAAGATTCAAATTAATAACACTTTCCATATTTAAGTCGAGTACCTTCTATGAATGAAAACTGAAGATTTTCTACGATTCCTCTAACCCTTTAATGGCCATTTTTTAATTTCTGAAAAAAGTACAATGATTTTGGTTAAAAGTTCATACCTTAGCGATTCTGAAACGATAAATATTATGTAACTTTGATTTTATACAGATTGCCTATGAACTCCTCTTGCTTTTTATTGAAATTTGTATAATTGGGAAACCACGAGATGCACAAAATATTATAACATAAAAAGTAGAAGTGAATTACATTTTACACTTTATAACCCAAAATATTCTTGCGAAGCCTTTCCGAAACATTAGTGTGTATTATATTTTTCACTATTTTGAGCAGTGCACTTTGAAATGTTACATAGTGATTCAATAAAGCAAAACGTGGCATTATCGGTTATGAATAAAGCAATTATAATTTCCAGACCTACTAAGGTAGATTTTTATTCTGTGCAACAAAGGCTATAAACGTTTCAATGAACATATAAGAACAAGACCAGTTATACGGTAATATGCGGCAGCTTCTCTAAGCCTGTGTATTTATTATGTGACAACAGTAAGAGGAGCACTTCTGAGGAGGAAGGGAGAGGCTGTCATCAAATGCGCCAAGAGCAGCTACTGCCATGGATTATTGCGTTGCTAAGCCCTGTAGCCCAGTCACCGACAACCCGTTTTTCCTCAGACGTGCGGCCTCATAAAAGCGTCGTCTGGTTTAATGAGACACGAGGCACGTCACTGCAGGAAGAGAAGTTGTGGCGGTCTGCAAGCTCCACCACTTACACCAGTGTTGGCATCGCCTTAGCCTTGTTACAGGGGGCATTCTTGGATGTACGTAAAGTAATGTTTCGTGTCTTTGGGTATGCTCATCTTTACTGTATTACTGCATAATATCTCTGTGATTCTACGCTATTTATTGGATTCAGTTTCTGGAAAACGTCACAAACTGTCACATATGGTATCCAGAATTAGCTATACTGGCAATATTTTACCGAAGCATACTGATGTAGAACGTTTACATTTTTCCAACGTTATGGTCACTAAAATATGGTATATTTCCGTTGTTATGTTCCATTCATGACCGGCAACTTTCTGTCAAATACGACCTCCCGCATGTATTATGAAAGTTAGTTATATTGCAACGGTTATGTTGGCGCCCTATTTATAGAGTTGCAGATATCGACTCCTTGCACGCCGACCGTTTAGTCACTAAACTTGGCTCTCCCATATGTTAACCCCTTAAAGATCCACTATAAGGTACCTCAATTCCTCACGTCAATTATAGGTACGGGACCAATGAACATTGCGCTATATTTAAGTGTGTTGTCTATATTTATTTGTCATTGTCTACTTATAGGAGATAAATAAATTCATAAACTCAAAGAGCTGGCCGTGCATGACAAGCAATTCGTTGATACCTCCTGCCCTATTTTTTTCCAGCCTGGTAGGCCTACTGCTCGTATTTACCAAGCGGAATGGCTCAGGCGGTTACGTCTCTGGCCCCATTCGGAAGATCCTGGCAACCGCTACTCTGGCCTATGGGTTTTTCGTGGTTTCCCAGGGTCGCCAGGCGAATGTGGGGTGATTCATCTTCTACCACGACTCTCCTCCTCTCATTTCCTGTACCCAGCATCTTCCTGTCATCTGTTACAGAGTTGTAGGACTGGGCGATGGTATTCGGCGGGTTGTGGCTGGGCGATGGCTTGCGCTCTGTAAAGGTTTCTTCCCTGGCTTCCCTCAGTTAGGTCTCTCCTTAGCGTGGGGCTCCGCTCCGGGGGACCCTGGAGGTTGGTGGCTTGTGAGCAGGGACCATGCGGCGTCGGATGCGTTCTACATGAAATCTTTCTGGACTACGTCTTTGCTTGCGCCAATCGGCATCCGGATCTGGCCGTCCATCGGGTCTCTCCCCTCCTCCCACCCTCCCAGGGGTCACTTTGGAAGCACAATGGGCCGACTGGCCTTCGTGCGGTGCTCTGCACCGATTCCAGGTACCCCTCCGTGATACGTACCTTTACCTTTATCTTTACCTCTCGTATTTGGGAGGTCTCGGGTTCAAATTCCGTACACCGATCAGTCTACATGGAATCATTTTATAGTTTCAAATAAATAATATGAAACTGAATACTTCAATGTCATTTGTTTTTAAAGTTCCCTTGTTTACCCTGTTTATGATCGCTATTTATTTTGCCGCTTATTACCGCAATTACATATACAGCACACATACACACAAACACCATGCCCATGGCGGCACTCGAAACCGCGACCCCTAGCTTGGCGGTGCGCCGAAGTTATACGCTCCAGCGACCACGGCTACGAAGGCCGGCTGTCATGACCCAACGTTTCACTATGCCTGAAATCAATCGCAATTAAATGTGTGCCACACATAGCCGACTCGGGCTATACAAGCAGATTGTATGTACAAGAAGGTGATTTGGCACTTAGGTTAGTCTTTCAAAGTGGCGACACAAGACTTTCAAAATTCAATTTAAGTGTTTTTACTTAAAACCTAAATTCAATAAAAATTATAAAACGAAACCAAATTAATTAGAAGTATGTTATTAATATAAGTAAGAAGCAAACCAATTGTAATCAGTTTCGAAATCCTGCCATCCAAACTACCCTTTACATGAAACGTTTTCCCAAAATTTTGATTTTTCAAAAATAGCTTTAACGATTTTGATTAAAATATCATATGTTTAAGATATTTAATACAAATGAAATGTATATCTTGAATTTTTTAGGAATGTCCCCAAAATCGTTTTTCATTCTGAATGACTTTTGCATAACTGGTAAATCCTAAGAAATAGACAACATTTTAGTACATAAAATGTAGATCTCATTAAAACATACAATTTATGTTATATACATTTATTTTGTCGTTTGAACCATTTCCGAGATATTCTTTGTTGTTTGTTTGAATTTTCCAACATTTCTCATTTTACTCAGATGGAAATTCGACATTCTTTTTTTTTAATGTCCTGGGAAAAGAACAATAGAATAGAGATTTAAAAGATTTGACTATGTTAATTTGATTTGACCTAATTGGAAAATTCAAACAAATAACAAGGAAAATCTCGGAAATGCTTCACTAAAAAAAAGGAATATATATATATATTTGTTATATATATAATAAAAATTGGGTGTTTTAACGAGTTCTACATTTTTTGTGTAGAAAAATGTCAATCTCTTACGGTTTACCAGTTATCGAAAAGCCATTCAGAAAGAAGAGTACTTTTGGGGACATTCCCAGAAAATTCAATATATACATTTTATTTGTCATGAAAATAGCTTACATATATGATATTTTAATCAAAATTTTAAGAGCCATTTTTAGAGAATAAAAATTTTCGAAAAAATGTTCCATGTAAAGAGTAATTTGTAGTGCGTTATATTTTTTAAAATATTTGTGTCGCATCTTTGAGAGATACTGAACCTAAATATAAAGTTTGGTATTTATCCAACTTTTCGTTTTTGAGTTATACTGCTCTAAGACACACAGAGACACAGACACACATACAGACGTTTTTTGCTTGATTCAGGTGGCTTCAAAACATATATATTTCCGGGGAAATCTCGGTATCAAATTTTTTGGTGGAATGTAATACTTCCCCTACTTAGTACACCTGGTAGAGAAAGTAAAATGCGTTACTGTTCATGTTCCCATATGAGTGTCTAAGTTTTATTTTGTTAGGAGAAAAGAATTTTATTTGCGAGAATAAAGTTGCTTCATCCACTAATGCCATATAACAGACCATTCCTAGCAACCTATGTACACACACACAGAATGGGCCGTTTAATTTAAGACTGCACAACACCTCCAAACTAAGCGTTGTAGAAAGACATTTCTTGAATAGAAGTTGCTTGGTGTTATGGGGGAAGGTAAATGCGATTAGTCGTGTTTTATTTGGAGGTCGATGTCATGAGTATTTTAGCTTCAATTTAAATTGATCCTTAATGTAGATTCCCATTAAAAAATCTGACGTGTTACACTCACATGACTTTCTCTACTCTTGTAAAAACTATTTTTACAAACACAATAGTGAATTATAACATTTTAATTAATTTATACGATTTTTAATTTAATTTCCTCAACCACAAAATAAATTGCACTGTTTGTCATATAGGTAAGTCAGAATGTTCAGGGACCAAAAAATTCACTGCACTCTGGGCATTCATTAGAACGCTTTCAGAAATAAATATTTCTCCTTTCTCGTACACATTTTAATTTACACTTATACTTTCTGCCGTCAGCTTCAGTCTATTTGTAAACATTATATCCAAGACATACAGCATGGTTCCATACGTATTATTAATTAAATATGCATGACATGTTTATTACAATAATTACTCCAATTTGCGATTTAGTAGCAAATAAAATACTGTATGCCGCAGGAGATTAAAATATATTTTGAATTTCGTGAAAATTGTCACCCTCGGCAAGCATCAGGCATTACAGTTTTAGTCATTATTAGAATATTATTTTAATATCTTATGGCAAATAAAATGAAAACGCTGAAAGCAGAAGCAACAGTACTCTGCCAAAAAGTAAAAACATATATCCAAAAAATCCAGCCTAATGATAGGAAAAATTAATGCGTATTTTACTACTTTTATTTACACAAATTGCACTTAATTAATGATAAATGATATCTCTTTCTTCTTCTTGGTTCTGTATTTACCCATCTCGTATGTAGGACTTACGCCCCCAGTACTTACAAGGGGTGCTGGGTTCAGAGGCCTCACATGTTTTCTAAATATACTAAATAAAAACCTTGTTATTTATGGAATTAAGTATAAGCAATAAGATTACTGACATTCTATACGAAATTCTTGGAATGAAACACCAAATTCAGGTAAATGATGGATAATAGAAAACATTTAAGTTTTTGAGTTGGAAATTGTAGATTCACATCACATACATGCGCTAGATGTTATCGCAGGAGCGCTTTCGAGAGATGTATGTGAATCTACAATTTCCAAATCAAAAACTTAAATACTACATAACATCACTATAAATAATACTTCTGGTTTTTCATAAAATAGAAAATATGTTTAACCCTGACTAAAATTTTTCAGACTAACTTTTTTCACGTTTGCTGCATGCTACAAAGGAGCTGAAGAAAATAACTTGGAAAAAGTTTTGGAGCAATATCTCATCACAAAATCGTCTGCATAGATCGGCCGTATTTGTAGGATACTTCCGGAGGGAGAGAGGGGGGAGAAATGATGTGAACGGAAGAAACAGATGATACGAATGGAGGGACGATAAGAAATGGAAACGTATGAGGTGGAAACAGAATAAAAACACAGATGCAAAGCAAAACTGCGATGGGATTTCGTTGGGAAACAAACAAATTTAAGGAAAGGGAAAGAATCTTGGAAAGGATGATGGGAGTTGGTTCTTTTATTACGCAGCTTATGTGACAACAGTTCGTGGAACATTCTGATGTGGCGAGATTCCTTAAAATGCTGTGCCTGTCTAGTTTAGCATGAAATCTGGAGCTGGAACTGTTTATGAGTAAAAGGCAGTATGTCTGCCTTCGGTTTATCATTCTTACGTTTCCTCGTAACTTGTGCATCTGTGCTTTAAACATCAAAATGTGAGCTTCAAGAAAGAAATTGTAATTTGTTTTATAGACTTACGTGATTTACTGTTATTTATTAAACATGTTTAAAGCAGGAAGAAAAATTGTATTTTTTGTTCTAAAATCAAATACTCTCCACTTAACATTTTTTATTGTTATTACAAATTTTGTCTTTAAGAATCATTATTAGTACCTTACTTTTCACTTAGTTTAAACATAGAATTGCTGCGATGGTAGAGTTTAAAAACTATTTAAAATTTGGAGAAAGTAAAAATAATCTTCGTAAAAAAAAATCACGAAAATTCTCAGATTTTTATGTTCTTGTTTGCAACGTTTATCTGGCACCAGGAATATACAGAGAAATCAAACTGCAGAATTGCAAGCAAGTTTAGTTTTGGCTCTTTTAACTACATTTTTGTTTTTATTTCTTTTCTCTATGTGTGATGCAGTTTTTGAAGGCTTTAAATTTATTTAAACACTGTAATAGGTAATGTATTCCAAAGTAAAAAGAGTAACTTTAAGATAATGTTTTTGGGCGATAGGGAAAGCTAATAAATAAGCTGTAATTAGAATCTTAATGTTTCATTTTCCCATTGCCTATTGGTCACAGCTTTTTGCAACTTTAGACTAATACTCACGAGATCTTAATAATTAAATGGACACAGAGGTATTGCATTATGTTTGGCTGCAACAATAAAATATTTTGTAATTTTTAACACAAATTTCTCCAAACTTTCAGTGGGAAAGTCCTTACAATTAATATATGAAAATAATAGTGTCAAAATCCGAAAAATTATATATGAACAGTTATTTTAAGAGCTCAGTACTTCCTGAGAAAATGCGACATATGCGGAGAAAAATACACATAACTTATTTATTAATTTATTTATTTACTGTGGCAGAGCTAAGGGCTATAAGGCCTTCTCTTCCGCTCAACGACATAGAACAATCCTGAATACAATATTCCGATGGTACACAGATAAAATCTAAAGGAACACAAAACAGAAATAACACAAATATTAGAACAGTAAAGTTAAGTTAATAGAAAATTTAAAGAAACTAAGGTACTAGAATGAAAATCTAAAATATGACGGCATTATAATTTCATTGTCATTATCAGACGCACTGGTGTACTGTATTGTTGCTACCAGACGTAGCATTATTGGGTCGACTCAATTATATTTCGGCTTTACGGCCTCTCCTTTTGGTCAGGATCACGCCAAAGGAAGAGATATATTTGAAATTGTCTTTACGTCAGCCCTGTCTGGCTTTGGCTAGACATGGTTGGTGGGGGAAAAGATAGCGTCACTCGAGTGGAAATGGTCGCTGTGACCAGACGTGTGTGGACGCCTACGGTCCGTGGCAACTCCCTCTATCCTGTTTCCTTTGTTAATTATATAGAAAAACCAAACGTTTTTGCGAATAAATCCCAGGTAATATGTGTTATGTAATGTTTCAGTGTAATATAAAACCCAAGCCTTCCCCTTAAATCTACTCACCAAGGTCCCGGACTTTTTGCTGCCAGCGATTTGCGGCCTCTCCCCCATGTGCGTGTTGGGGTGACCTAAATTAGTCATTTTCTGGTAACCCTTTTGGCCTTCACCCTAACAAGTAACAATATGGCATACATACACTATATATATACAATTAAAATGATATTTCTTCTCAATTCACAATTATTTTGAACTGAAATCTGCAACCTATGACGAAAAGCATATAAAGCATGACAGCCCTGACATCTTCTGGAAGTGAATTCCAGAGCCTAGCAATCTTCACATGAA
This sequence comes from Deroplatys truncata, assembly GCA_030765065.1. Classification (NCBI taxonomy): domain Eukaryota; kingdom Metazoa; phylum Arthropoda; class Insecta; order Mantodea; family Mantidae; genus Deroplatys; species Deroplatys truncata. The sequence continues at coordinate 204,438,094 of CM060983.1, read as the reverse complement.
AGATGATGAGTATAGAGATGTTCGATGAAGTGGTATTGAAAGTATGTGACGATTTTCTGAGCGTGTATGAACGTTGTGAGACGAGAACAAACTTTTAAAGCGAGAAGCTAGGTATGTATGAGAAGAAGTGTGAATAAGTTTAAAGAGAATTAAACGACAATGAATGTTTCTACTGTCAACTAAATGGAACGATGACACTCATGGAGAAGTCGTGTTATATCATCGTAACGTACATATGTATTGTGAGCTAACTGTAAATTACGTTACAGATCAGACCTTAAATATGTGAGGAGTGAATCACAATACTCGAAGTGGAGCATCACCATTTTTGTACCCAAAGTCTGTTTAGGTTCCTAGGAAGGGGCATATTTAAACACTAGAAAGTATGGATTAAAGAATTTATTTTCCTACAAGTTTCAGCAATATAATTGTTCCACCTAAGTTTATTGTCAAAAACAACACCTACATTTTTCGTCGATTGTGCCAATGAGATAACAAAATTATCAATTTCAAACAATGGAATAGAACCATGCCTATAGTGCCTAACAACCTTAGATGTCCCACCAGAAAATAATACACATAATAAGCCCATCAAAATGTTTAGGGAAAAACACATTTACTGGCTTCCAATACAAGCATATAAAGGGAAAGATTGCCCTCTCTAACTGAAAAAGTCCCAAAGTTAAAGCTTGTTTTCTTTTTTTTTTAAAAAACGTTACTCAGCTTTGAACTTTCAGCATTTTGTTTATATTCTCATGATTAGTTCTTTGAAGTATTTTAAATTATCTAGTATGTAAATTTAAAGTAAAAATGAATTTTTAAAAATATTTTGTCAATTCCAGTTACCCCCTTAAATCATTTCTTTATATGCTATAGATACGATAAAAACATTAATCCTATTCTACCATTCTTTAAAACAATTTCTAAGGCAGTTTATTAGCATCTTCGTAGCTAAGAGCTTTAGAGCTCTTTTTCTCACATGCGTACTTTGCATTTTGTATAACGTAAAACGTTTTAATTCAACAAATTTTAAATTTGAAGTATTATTTTTCTACTTGTTCTTAAAAATAAGGATTACTTCCTACTCAAAAGAACTCATTTAAATTTAAAAGCAACAGTAAAGCTAAAAGAAATAATTTTAATTTCTTAACTAATTCAACTTTTCAAGTGTTTTCAACACCTTGAAAGTTAAAAACAATACAAATTTTAACAAATGTTCAGCTAATGTCTTAAAATAAAGAATATACATTAAAAATAATCAGTTAGTATTGGTGAAACTAGAGAAGCTAAAATTCCTCAAAATAAATGAGTAAAATAGTGCTAAAATGGACATAACCGCTAGATCGTGAGAAGTACAGACATTAAACTGTAATGAGCTAAAAATAATTGAAAATTCAAAGAAGTCTGCATAATACTGTGCTTATGGATTAGCAGTCTAAAAAATTGCACCCTTTCGGCTTCATTTCCTTAGTCTGAAATGAAGATGCTTTTGTTAAGAACTTCTCAACACTTGAGGACTTTGATACCGCAAGCATTATTTAAGCAAGAAACCCTATGTTGTGGTATGTTATTTATGTTCAATCAGGGGGCTATGGCTGTTGAACTTGGGATTATCCCTCTACTCTTACAAATCTAGTAACTTCAGATAAATACATTAACACATCTCACTAGAAATCAGGAAAGCTGCTGACTGAATAACGTGGCTAATTATCTACAGAAGAGAAAACGTAAAAGCGTGAAGGTTCTACAGGTTCCGTCAGCATCTGCTGTTATCAATTCCTCTTCCCGTTATTTCTTCATTTGAAAAAAAAAATGTACTTTTTAGGATTAAAACTCTGGATCTGGGAAGACACGGTAGCAGAATATAAAATGGAAACCAAACTGAGAAACGAAAACAGAGATAACTGTAGAAAAAACAAAACAGTTGTAATGAATAGAGAATCTAAGCAGAATAAGAAATCCGCGTAAGAGAAAGGAGAACTAATGAAATAGAGAAAGGAGCGCTGGAGAAATGCTCCTCAGGATCGAAGAAAGCTGGAAGAAAAAATAAGAAAACGAGAAAATGAAGGAATGGAGATAAGGAAAGAACGTTTCCAGTGGCTCTAAAGCGACACAAGTCCAAAGATTTACTTAAAGGATGTACTTACAGAAATATTGGTACTGAAAAATTCTTAACAGCAAACAATGTTCTCACTGGCGTAGCAAAGAAGAAAACGAGTAGAGAATGAAATGGGATGCCTGAAAAAAAAATTAGAAGAAAACTTAAAAGACTTATTCCGTTTTGAAAGCCGACAAAAATGTTAACATTATGATGTCCACAAGTATTTGAACACAAAGAGCAATAGATATGATCCCTATTATGTCAATTACTGCTTATTATTTCCGTAATTCAATGAACATGATCTCTGAAGTCAACACATTACCCTGTTTTAAACGTTCCTTGTTTCATTCCAACGTTTCCCCATCCCAATCTTAGCAGTCAGCGGGTCTGGGGATTGACAAGTTATAGAGTGTGTTTTATGGAACACGAATCCGAGTGATTTAAGCTCTATATTGTGGAGATAATTTAACTCAGCATTTTTCAGCCATTAAACCAGCTTATTGATACTGAAGTGACCAATGAGGATCGAATTATATCGACTGTACTCATAAAATAACAAACTATAGTAAATGTTTCCTACGTACATTTGTTTTATGTGTATTTAGAAACGCTTCATTCCAATGATCTCCGCTTTCCGTTGGCTTATTTTGCTGAAATCATCACTGTTACCACTACATAAAATACGGTTTTTCATTTCTATAATTGCTTCTAATGATTAACGTTGTTCTGAAGCAATAAATAAATAAATGAAGCCACTAAAAATTTGACACGAACATCACGAAGAATAAAGCCATGGCTTCGAATACGTTACAGAATGAAAAATCTAATGTGTACACTCACATGACATGTACTCTTGTAAAAACTATTTTTCAAGCCCTTATTCTCCATCTACTTCATACTAATGGATATAAAAATTTGCAGAAACTATCGTATTGCTAATTTTCTTATAGGCTTGAAGCGATAGTAAAATCTTAATAGCCGGTTGCTATGTTGAGCATTTTATTCTCTTTGCATGTCCAGGACATAAAAAAAACAAATAACGAATTCCCAATTTGATAAATAGTATAAGTATTGGAAAATTCAAACAAATAACAAGGAATATCTCGGAAATGTTTCACTCAAAAAAAAGAAGAAGAAAAAAGATATGACGTAAATTGTTGTTTAACGAGATCTTCATTTTTTGAGTAGTAAAATTGTGTCTACCTCTTACGATTAACCAGTTCTGCAAAATTCATTCAGAATGAAGAGGACTTTTCGGAACATTCCCAGAAAATTCAAGATACTTTACCATCAAAGTATCTTAAATGTATATTTTAATAATATCGTTAGATCCATTTTTGAGAACATCAAAGTTTTCAAATATTTTTCACGTAAAGGTTAGTCTGGGGTACGAGGGGATTTTCTTGAAAATCCTCGTATTGCAACTTTAAAAGATACTGAACCCAAATAGTAAGTTTGGTATTTATCTGATTTTTTGTTTTTGACTTATGCTGTTCACAGAAACACAAGCACATATCCATACAGACACATAAGCACACACGGATCTTTTTCAAAACGTTCCATTTTTTGGATTCAGGGGGCCTCAAAACATGTATTTCCTGTGAAATCTCGATATGGAATTTTGGGATAGAATGCATTACTTCCCCTTCTTACTATATGTGGTAGAGAAAGTAAAAATGCTTTATGTTTATTCATGGGCCCTCAAAATATGTATCTCTGCGAAAATTTCGATGTAGAACTTTTGGGTGGTATGCAATACTTTCTCTACTTGCTATAAGTAGTAGAGAAAGTAATAGGTATTTATTAAAGTAACATTATATACAGTTTAGATAGTGCAATTTTCGGCCTGAGAAAATAAGATGCAAGGTGCTGAGAAAGAAATTTGGTACTTGAGTTAATCGTATTACCTATATTTGCTGTGTTTTATTGATTTTTTTAAATGAGTCCGAGTCAATTTTATCAAGCTCATTTCCAATGATCATTCATAGATGTCGCATTATATACATACCTTCAATCTCTGGTTTTATAGGGAAATATTATAAACATGGGTCTAAAAATGTCCGATTCTTGTTAAGTTATCTAACTGAATTTCATTCGCTCCAGATAGTTTTCTTTGAATACTACACCCATGGATCCAAATGGGAGATAATGGCCAGTCATGTTTCAAAGGATGATTTACAGCCAATCATGGTCTTGATACATTCAGGATTTATTGAAATCTCTTTATCACTTCCTTTCCCTCTTACGTGTCAAACATAGTATTCTGAGCAGGCCAGAGTATTATCTTGCACTGTAACTAAATGAAGATCATCATTCTGACATATACTTTTTTGGGGAAGGAGGCTTTGGTCGTCATGGACCAAATTGCCATCAGAATGTCATATTTCTTGCTTGCTTCGATGATTAGTTAACATTCGTCTTCCAAAGATAAGGGATACCCCGAAAAACCTTATTCAGGTAACTCACCCTAAGCGAGATTCGAATTCGGAACCTCTTGAATGTGAGGCAGAAGCCACCTCCAAACCACAGATGTTCTGATATTTTACACAAATTAAGAAACATTACGATATAATTCAGCTACACTAAACATAACAAATAGTGAATAAATTTCTTACAATTCCTTCGTATTTGATAGTTTGTGTAAGTATTCAGTAATTGTGTTCTTAGATTTGTATTGCAGTAAAGAAAATCATAACTTATAGTGTTTGTTATTGCATCCTTACTATATTGCAGCCTACTTCTGGTTTCCCACGCAGATGACAGTAAATAATTATCAAGTTGCACTGATCATACAAACGAAGTGTGGACACGTGATTCTTCAAACGCTGTTTACATTGGAAGTGAATATAAATACTTTAATAAACATGGCTTTGGGTAAACCACTTTATTTTACTGGTGAAACAGTTTCAGCAAATGCTATTCTTAATTTCCAAATCCTGTAGATAAATTCTTTCTCACTTTAAGATTCACGAAGATTATGATGATTTGGAAATCACTTCATTGGAGTTTACTTATCATAATTTAGAGATAAAAAACTAGCGTTTCTTATCATGAAATAATTATTTCAATACCTCAGGTTTTAATTAAATTATCGAAAACCATCTCTATACTTGTGATACCACTATTGATAATTGTGGCAAATGCCTAACATTGGAGCGTTTCTTTCCTAAATATAATTTCCTTTCCTATGTCATCAGCATCCATCCCCTGTACCGAGCGGGATGGATCAGGAAGTAACGTCTGTGACCCGCATTCGGAAGGTCGTGGGTTCGATTACCGTGGCTGACCTTCCTGACCCATAGGTTTCCGCGGGTTGCCAAACGAATGCTGGGAAGAATCATTACATCCCCGAATTTCCTGTCCCTCCATTCCATCTCCAATCTCATTTCACTTCATCCTTCATTTGCTTGGTTTCCTTCAGGGTTGTACGTGTCGGCGAGAGGTCTCGGCGTGTGCATGGAAGGGGAAAAGATGCTCTGTGTAAACCTTCGTCCCCCCCGGAATGCGAGCGCACTCCGAGTCCCGGACCACCGAGGAGATGTGTAAGTCCTCAAGGGGAGTGGGGCCGACTGTACCAGCCATAACCCCGGGGGAGTTCAAATCTGTAAATGGTACAGCTCCTGCCCTCTACCTGTGATCTCTTCTGGTGCTCTCACCTTATCCTCCCTCTCGGGGGCAGAAGTCAGGGGTCTAGGCATAAAAGATCTGCGTAAGTCGCGGTGCTAAGTCCCCTCCGCGTCCAGTCCTATCCTATCCATCCCCTGTGGTGCAATATATAGTAGAAACGGGCCTTAAGCACTACTAAAAACAGAACCTGTTTATAGTTGTGTTTTTGGAAGTAACATCCCCTAACTATAGCATCTATGTGCCTTGTTAAATTTTTCTGAAGAACTGGTATTCTGTATAATGTAAAAGCACGGTTCACTAAGGCTAGAGCAAATGATACAACTGCATGTCGCCTCCACCACCTCAAGCACCACGTTTCACAGCTGCTATATTTGCTAGCCTATATAATATGTTAGTATCCTTATTAATTCTAGTGTGAGACAGAATTTGCAAATACCAAACCTAAAAGTCCTTTCTTTTTTCATTGTTATGGTCGCATCTCGGTCCTTCAAAATTGAAACCCTGATGGTGTTCTTGCTCGATGAACTCTATATTTTTAATGTCGATTTTATACACTTTTGCTATAAACCGCAATCACATTCACTGCCATTCTTTACGTAGGTAGGCAACGATTCCAATTACGGAAATATTCCCCCGCCCCAGCCGAGAATCAAACATGTAATCTCCAAATGGGAAAGCCAGAATCAGTTGACTAGCTGCATAGCGATTAGTGAATTCACTATCATTAGTAGAGGTATTGCAAATAACCCAAAAGTTTCATGTCGATATTTCACAAGAAATGCACATATTGAAGTCCATTAATCAAATCCTCATTTTGAGAATATAAAAGGCGTGTTGCTGGTCTTGTCGGTATGTGCGACTGAACAGCATACACAAAACGAAAAGCTGTTTTTAAGGATACAAGGAGAATATTTTCACGTATTTACTGTTTTTAATTTTCTGAAAAATATCCCCGACATTGATTAAAATTTTGGGCAGTTGCTAGAGATAAATAAAACGTAAATCTTGGATTTTATGTAAATTTCCGATGAGGGTTATGTTCTGACTGAATTTTATATGACTGGAAAATCAGATAGGGGAGACAGTAACTTACCACAGGAAAATAATTATTAGAATATAACTTTCGTTATTCCATGTGTACGCTTTCACGAATTCACTTAGACGGCTTAAAAACGTCCGATTATTTTTTTCTGTATAGCTCTTATTTAACAGAAAAATAACCGTGTATATCAATAACATACACGGTGAACCATTTAAGTTGAGACAGTACAATATATCCAAAATTAAGCGTTGTAGAAAGAAATGTCTTGAATAAAAGTTGCTTGATATTATTGGGGAAAGTAAATGCCATTAGTCTTGTTTTATTTGGAGGATGTTATGATGGTAATTTTAGGGTCATTCTAAATTGATCCTAATTGTAGGTTGCCGTTTAAAAAAATTAAATTGTTCCTAAAATGACCATTGTAACATCCACCAAACAAAACACGACTAGTGGCACTTACTTTCCCCCATAATGTAAAGCAACTTTTATTAAAGACATTTCTTCCTACAACGCTTACTTTTGGATATATTGTACGGTCTCAACTTAAACGGCCACTCTGTATATAAATAATATATGATTGGAGGTCATGTGACTGTTGTAAAATATTAAGGATTTTATGTTTACGCTGCTAATATGTACCTGCTACTGTACATAGACGTGAGGAATATAGGTAAGAGATGCATCACTTGTGAAGCACTGCACTTCCATATTCCGTAAACATTTTTGGAAACTTCTTTATCATTTTTATTAAACATTTTTTCGCACCTTTACTGGCGCATGTGGAAGTTGATTTGTTTATTACGACATTGGCCTCCATGATGCTGAAAACTGCGGTACGACTTTGGTTGAAAGAATCTGAATAGATTTTGTTCTACTCATGTATGTTCATAATATTGTTCTCTTACATTGTTGTCTCCTACACCTAATGTCGCATTATGATCATGACAACTTGGAATGACAACGTCCAGATGGAGGGAAGAAACAACTGTGAAGTGGTACTCATATGGGCTACACAGTCTACGTTTTGATATGGTCACAAAATCCACAACAAGATTACTTCTTTCTTCTTCAACCTCCCTGTTCTACCACTATCGAGGTGTCAAGGGTTTGGCTCTGCTCCATTTTTACTTTCTCTACTACGTATAGTAAGTAGGGGAAGTATTGTATTCCACCCAAAAATTCGACACCGAGATTTCACCGGAAATATATGTTTTGAGACCCCCTGAATCCAAATCCCTGTGTGTCTGTCTGTGAACAGCATAAGTCAGAAACGAACAGTCGGATAAACACCAAACTTGGTATTTAGGTTCAGTATCTTCCAGAGATGCGACACAAAGGTTTTCAAGAAAATCCCCCACCCCAGATTACCCTTTACATGGAACATTTTTCGAAAATTTTAATTTTCTCAAAAATGGCTCTAAGCATTTTGATTAAAATATCGTATGCTCAAGATATTTTCATGACAAATAAAATGTATATCTTAAATGTCTCCAAAAGTATTCTTCATTGTGAACGACTTTTGCATAACTAGTAAACCATAAGAGATAGACACACTTTGACTACACAAAAAATGTAAATCGCGGTAAAATACACAATTTATGTCATATACATTTTTGTTCTTGAGTGAACCATTTTCGAGATATTGCTTGTTATTCCATTAATTTTTCAATACTTATTTTCTCAAATGGAAATTCGTTATTCATTTTTTTGTCTTGTATATGCAAAGAGTATTAATCTGTGGCAAAGAGAATTGTGCTGCACCTAGCAATCAGCTATTAGGAGGTATGTATATGCATAAAGGCTGCTGTATTTCTATATTGTCCTTGTAAATATATATTCCCCTTACATCTACAAGAAACTTAGCAATAAGATAGTCTGCAAATGTTTATCTCGATTAACATGAAGTAGATGGAGAATACGAGTTTGTGAAAATAGTTTGTACAAGAGTAGAGAAAGTCATGTGAGTGTAACACATCAGATTTTTTAAAGTCCATCCTATCCTTTACTAGTCTATTAAACTGATCGCAAATCTTTCCTCTTTTAGCCACCGCTCTTTTAATCCCTTCCACCCAGATTATCCTTGGTCTTCCTTTCGGATTCCTTCCTAATGGTCTTGCTTCCAAAAATTGGCGTACTTTCCGGTCTTTGTCCATTCTTTTCACATGTCCATACCATGTGAACTGTCTTTCTTCTATCCTCGTATTTACCGATTGCGCTTTGAGTTCATCTCTTATGCTTTCATTCCTTATTGCTATCTTGTCGTGTCTTTCTGACTATTCTTCTTAAGCATTTCATTTGCGTTGCATTCACCATGCTTAATTCAATTTTTGTTATTATCCAGCTTTCTCTTCCATAGATAAGTATTGGTTCTATAACTTGTTTATATACTTTAGTTTTTGTCCTCTTATCTACTTCTTTCCGAAAAACACATTTACTTAGTGCATAATACGCTTTAGTAGCTCTCTCTACACGCTTTCTTATTTCTTCTTGTATTTTACCCGTTTGGTTTATCACTGTTGCCAAATACTCATAGCTTTCCACTTGCTCTAACTCTAACTGCCTTCCCTCTTTTTCTATCTTGATCTCCTTTATCTGGTCTTCTGTCCTAGCTACTTTCATTATTTTACTCTTATTAAGATTTACAGGCATCCCACTTTCCTGTAGTGTTTCTATCCATTCTATTATTGCTTGTTGTAATTTATTTTCTGAATCTTTTATAAGCACGATATCATCTGTATAAGCCAAAGTCTGGCAGTATATATAGGTCTTAAATTCCACATTCCCACTAGTGCCTTGCTTGTTCTCATTTTACAAGTTTTCACTACTTCATCCAAAACTACTGCAAACAATAATGGACTTAAACTAACTCCCTATTTAACACCTTTTTCTATCTTAAAAGGTTTTGATGCTCTGCCCTTCAGCTTTACTATACCCTCTGCATTCTTAAATGTAGATTTGATTACCCTTATTAATGTTAAGGGTACCCTCTTCTTATATAGTGCCTTCCATATCTCTACTCTTGGTACAGAGTCAAAGGCTGCTTGTAGATCCAAAAATGCAAGGTATACTGTTTCGCAACAAGATTACACTTGTATAAAATACAGTACGAATACTTTCGAATACTTATGCTTGTCTTTGGACATTTTGGATAAGAACTAACTTTATTATCGAGTGAGGAATTCTTCTATAAATTGTTATGTAGTTTTATGCAGGCTTAAATACTTTTAGAACAGCAAAAAGTCATGGATTTAACTAAATATTTGTGTAGTTGATTGGTAGAGGACACTTGCGCTGATCGCGGTAAAGGCCCACTTATATTTTTTCTCGTATATTTTAATGATCTTTTAAGAAACCCGGACTAAGAATCTAAATAGTCCACCTTGTGGTGTGGAGGTAGCGTGTCTGCCTCACAATTAAGAGGTTCTGAGTTCGTATCTCGGTTAGGGTGAGTTATACGGATAAGGTTTATCCGGATTTTCCCGTACCTGAAAATATCGAATGAATGTCGGGTAATTTTAAACTCTGTGAGTTCCGAGCTCATTTGACATTCAATTCATCCATTTCATTCGTTCATCGTTCGATATGACCTCACCGGTTAAATGATGCTAAGATATACTCACATCACTTTCTCTAGCCTTATACTTATTAGTGGGTATACAAAGTAATCTTACTAAAGCTTATTTTTCTATCCACTTCATTTTAATCAAGATACACCTTTGCAAAAATAGCTACATTACACTCTTGGTTTTAGATACAAAGGGAACAGCGTTAGTCAAATGCCTTAAAATTCATTACTGTTTCCATGCAATCGCGAGAAACAACTGAAAGTTGACAGGATTTTAAAATAATGACCGAGTAATGAACAATTGGAAACATTATAACGGATATCTTAGAAATGGATATGCCACAAAAAGGTTATTTGACATAAATTGCGTGTTTTAAAGAGATCTGCAAGTTTTGTGTAGAACATGTTGCCGTTTAAAAGTTATACAATATTCTCACCGAATGAGGACTTCATAGATATTCCCAGAAAATTCAATATATACATTTTATTTGTCATGTAAACATTTTTAATGTCTGGCATTTTAATAAAAATCATTAGAGCCATCTTTTAGAAAATAAAAAAATTCGAAAAAATGTTTCGTGTAAAGGGTACTTTGGGGTGGGGGATATTATTGAAAATACTCGTGTCACATCTTTGGAAGTTGCTGAAGTTTGGTGTTGATTTGATTTTTCTTTTTAGAGCATGCTGTTCACAGACAGACGCACATAGGACAACTTTTACTGCATTCAGGGGGCCTCAGAACATGTATTTACGGTGAAATCTCGGTATCAAATTTCTACGTAGAATGCAATAGCTTCTATACCTACTATGTACGTCGTAGAGAAAGTAAAAAGTAAAACACCTAAATAAGAACATATAGGCTATTTTTGTGAATATCATATACAAGGATTAATGTTAAGACATGTTTACTATGCTAGATAACGGTATAAAATATTATACATTTATGGTTTTCATACAAAGTTTGCAAACGACGTCATTCACACCTACCCTGCTAAAGCAGTCAAGCGAAATGAAAACCGACCGATTCTTCTTCGGAGTTTACTTCACGTGCGTAAGAAGAACAACTGATTCATAATTATCACCGCGATGTTAATGAAACCTGATAATCAACAGAGCAAATGAAAAGCTTAGTTTTGCTTATCCGCTTGGAATGAACAGACTAGAACTATTCCTTAGGTGTTATATCAATATAGCTTCACAATATATTATATTTGCGTTCTTGTTAATGATTTTTGCTGTTATCACACCTTCTGCGTTTGGAACTTGCATCCGTCTTGCTCAGAACCTGGGATGTAGCACAGGGGACACTTGAGGTAGGGCACCCTGCTCGGGGAGAAGGGGGACTCGCAGTTCCTTCAGATTAGAAATTCATTTGAATATTTCCGACCCCGCGGTATGGCGGTGGGGAAGCAGCCATGATGACGATGAAGGAGGTAGTTAGTGGAAGTATTGTGAAGTGACAACAGAGAGAAAATCAAGTAGCTAACACTTTACATCGTACCACAAGTGTTGATGTAAACCCCCCTACAAAGCTTTGAAGTGAAGCACGCTCGATGCTATATTCCTCCAAGTGCTTGTGTTAAGCATTTAAAGCTTCTTTTGTTACCTAAGCCTTAAATACAATCGGACTATAAAAAGAAGCGGTAGAATGATGCATCTAAAATGGAAACATTTTATCTCAGCCAAATAAAATAACTGTTTCTTTAAAACACTTTTCTGCTGAAAACCACAACGCATCCTGTACAGTTTTTTTATTAATATTTTACAACTAAGCAATTCCACGAAAATAGAAGTATAATGATAAAAATCCATTAATGTTGTAAAATGGTTATACCGAACACTAGTGAATAGTAGAAGAATAGCTATTTATTGAATAACGATGTCGTGAGTGTTCTTTTATATGCATACGATTCAAGTACTCCATTTACTGCCGTTGGTATAATGTTCCCTTTCAATATTCCTAAGCAGTTTATTAAAGTTTTACGTCATGTCTCAAGAGATACATATTTTTGCAATTTGCAATGTTTGTGTAATCATTTTCTTGATGTATATTCAAATTTCTGTTATGAGTTGTCGGCCATCGTAGCCATGGTTGCTAGAGCGTATAGCTTCGGCGATTCGCCAAGCTGAGGGTGCGAATTCGAGTATCACTATGGACATGGGGTTTGTGTCCCCGTAAGGGATTCCGACCACTTCAGATATCGTGGTGCGGCCGCCCCGGACCCTAAGCACTCGTGGTACTTCTGACGTTACAAGAAGTACGCTGAGCCAAACATCCGAGACACCCGTGAGGATGTCATTTGGATTGGGTTGGACTCGGCAGGACAGTGGTTCCCGATATCCATGGGAGATTGGGTACGTCTGGGCAGTTTTCGTCCTGGCGGGGTTGTGAGACGCCTCAAGGTCCTCTCGTACCGCCCTGGAAAGCAGATAGATAGGCGGCCCGCTAGTCGGCTGTCGACCTCATTAAGCTTGTTCGGTAGTCTTCCCCTTTGCGGTAGACGTGCGTAAGTGGCGTATCCCCTTCCACCCTGAATGGGGGGAAGTTTAAATTTTTAGGTGCCGTCCTACTGGAAAAGCCTTCGGGGTCGGAGAGACACTCGGATGGCGTGCTTCTCCCTGGGTACAGCGGGGGCTTTTGCCCCTCGATCTTACTGTTTCTGTGTCTGTTTGTTGTATATGTATAAGAGTAATTGCAGAAATAAGCGGAAAAGTAAACAGAAAAATACACTAAATATCAACTGGAAAAAAACTGGGTGAATTTTAAGACTTAAAAAAAATGTGCTAGTCGACCACAATGTCAGTGCACTTGGAGGAGGGCGCAACTGTTTTTGTCGACATGCCTTACGTCATCAAGATCTAGAGATCAGAAGGGAATGAGGGAGAAATTGTTTAATTTGTCTTCCCAACAAACGCACTCATATCGTGACGACTATTACGTCTACATACAGTTTCAAACTCCTAAACTCTTTGTAAATGTTCAATCCCTCTTCTGAATCTTTTCTTCTGTTATTGCTTTTTTAGCCATTATTTTTAAACATACAAATTAATATTCCCTCTCTGTCCTAAAATACACTGAAGGCGATTTAAGGTAAGACCTCAGACGGCTATTTGCGCAGCGGGCTATACTGCAGTGGCCTCGGTACTTTTCCGATGCGCAACTGGCGGCGCATGTCGCCTTCGAAGGTTATCTTTATCAGCTGTACTCAGTTGCTGAAAAATCTTCTATTCTGAATGACTTTTTTATAACTGGAAAACCGTAGGAGATAGACAAAATTGTACTACAAAAAAAGTAGATCTCGTTAAAAGACACAATTTGTCATATACTTTTTTCCCCGAATGAACCATTTTCAAAATATTCCTTGTTATTTTTTTAAATTTTCCAATATTTATACTTTTCCGCAAATGCGAATTCGTTAATCGTTTGTTTGTTTCCCTTTTTATGTTCTGGAACATGCAAAGAGAATAGCCACACAACAACCAGCTCTTAAAAGATTTGACTATCGCTTAAAGCCTACCATATACCCCTTACACCTACAGAAAATTAACAATTATATAGTTTCTGCAAATCTTATCTCGATTAGCATGAAGTAGGTGGAGAATACGCATTTCTACAAATGGTTCGTACAAGAGTAGAGGTTATGTGAGTGTAACACTTAAGATTTTTTTGTTTTGGGTATAGGTCTGCAAAAATAGTCTAACGGTACACGACTCTAGCTTTAACTGGCTTCTCTTTCAGACTGCGCTATACCATAGAGTATTCTTCTTCGTCTTCTTCAGGGATTAGGCATTTATGCCTGTTCCATCTTCGCTTTCCACAACTACACCCATCTTCTTCTGGGATGCCCTACATCTCTTCTTCCACGAGGATTGTATCCTAATGTTAATAGTGGTATTCTTTCTTTACTCATTCTATTCGTATGTTCTTTTCCATTCTGTTTATGTTCCTCTATTTTATCCTCTAATTCATATATACTTAATTCCTCTCGAATTCTATTAATTTTTTTTTAAAAATCTCGTCTGGTGCATTCTCCAACTCTTATTAAAAACCTCATTTCTGTTGCCTGTATTTTGCTTTATCTCTTTCCTTTAATATTCAGGACTACCTTCCATACATGAGCACTGGAACTGCTATGATCTTATAAAATTTCAGTTTCGTTTCTTTCCTGGTGTTATTATTCTAAGTTCATGCTATGGTTCCACATATCTACTGAAACTTGTTTATCGTGTTTTCTAAATCCTTTATTATAAAATTAAGTACTTTACTGTAATTTATTAGTTGCAACGAGTTAAATTATAATTTTTACTATACAGAGTGTCCAGAAATTAAGCATCGATTTTGTAGCAAAAGGTGGTGTAGGGGTAATATGCACGAGTATATGCTAGTGCATTGCAATTTCATTGTAGATATAAATGTTGTAGTTGTTGCTGAAAACGATGGATTGGCTTCATGGCACGACTAAACATGTGTTCTGTTCTTACAGATAACTGAACATCCGTGATGTTAAATGTGCAGGACAGGACAGCCATTATAACGTGGAGGTTGCAACGGTTGTGGTATGGTGAAAATCGGAAGAGATTTGATCACCAACTTCATAAAGCTGGACCTACTGATAAGGTCATTCAACAATTGGTGAACAAGTTTAAGCGCAATGGTAACGTTAAGAACGAGCCGGGACAAGGCCGTGCATCAACCTCTACTGATCGAATTGAAGGCATTAGAACATCCATTGAACACAGTCCATAATCGGTGCAGCAATTGCCGGTGGAATGGACAACCCACGTTCGACGGTACATAAAGTGTTGCGACACACGCTGAAAAAAAAACCGCACCATCGGCAGGTTCTCCATCAATTGCATGACGAGAAGTTGGCAGGGCCTATGAGCATGTGCCAGAATTTGTTTAAAACAAATGCAAATTGCAACATCCTCAACCAGATCCTTTTCAGCAACGAGGCTTCTTCCACACTTGTGGAAGTGTTAACCGACATAACTGGATCATCTGGGCTGACACACCAGCAGTGGAGCACCTGGAATTCCAGCGAGATTCTTCCAAAGTTAATGTGTGGATGGGAATATCCATTGAAAAAAAATTTATGGTTTGTTCTTCTTCGCCGAAAACGCCATCAATGGGACAATGTACCTGGATATTTTACCAAAGCTTGTGCAGGATGAACGTCTGCATTGTTTCCATCCAACAGGACGGGCATCATGCCATAATGCTCTAGATGTGCGTACTTTTTGAATGATGTGTTTCCTGGAAGATGGATTGGGCGCGCAGGACCCATTATCTGGGCGGCGCGTTCTCCCGAACTCATACCCATGGACTTCTTCGTATGGGGATTTATTAAGGGACATGTGTTTCACTCATTGGCGGAGCTCCAAGACTGAATTAGTCAAGCTGATGCTGAAGCTATAACACCACAATGTCTTTCTGCCACAGCCGACAGATGGGAGGTGCGTCGTGATGTGATTGGTGCTCATGTCGAACGTAATGTGTGGTAAAGACATGCTGCTATAAATAATTAGAATACAATAATTATTTCGACAAAATCGATGCTTTATTTTTGGACGCCCTGTATAAGTTGATTAATTTTAACTAATAGGGTTATGCAAGAAATGCCAAGCAAATGTAGAAATAACATAATTGTGCTTTAGGTATCTACATCTTGTCTTAATTACAATATGGGAACTACATTGAGTTTCTCCCTGAATTTTATGATTTATTTATCTCTTTCGGCACGTATAAACCAGAGATTGACTAAACAATGGTGTCATGTGCCAAATTTCGGCAGCGGCTGGTTGAACGTGACGCTTGATGCATTTCCTTACTATATATACGACAAACGGGTTTCATTTTATGCAATCCTTTAACAACCCGCCGCTTGACCAAAAATAATTTGTCTTTACACGTTCAATAAAATATATCTTTTAATATTTTCCAAAATTGAAGCTTAATTTCCAGAGTCCTCTGTTTATTAAAACTCTAGTACAGAGTTGGCCAAAACGAGACTCGCGAGTCATTTTGACTCGTAGGCGCCGTTCCCATTCTGCCACTGTCCCTTTATTTTTCACGTGCTGCTGAGTGATGCAGAGCGTATTAGGTGACTCGTGGAAGGAAGGCGTTTTCACTACCCTTGCTCTAGTATATTAAAATATTTCCTGTGCAGCCATATCGCCAAGAAATATCTACTTATAAAATAACCGGAGAAATACTTAAATAAATAATCTGTGACAGTGAAACTTCCTACAGATGCATGGTTGCAAATAGTGACTATAAGAAACCTTTTAAACATACGTATTTAATAATGATTTTTCTGAAATACATATCAGTGCATAAATATTAGCATTAATAATGCCGAATTATAGCTGCAGGTACTTGAATAGAGACGACTGAAGTGAGAAAGTTACTGAGAGCATCACATCAGCACAGGCTCTGAGAAAGTGCAAATGGGAGCCGTGGTAGCACGTGTCTGTTCTGTAATATCATGAATTCCTAATACTTGGCGTTAATGGGAAAAATTCATGTGGCACAGGTAGCCAACCAGCCAGCCAGCGAGCAATGGCTGGGATCAGAAGAAGTTGTACCGCGCGACACAGGAGCAGTTTTCTTCTACCCACCTCATGAATATTCAACCTTCCTTTCCTCTCCCTCCGCCACAGAGTCCCCAGATCGCTTCCCTTTAAAATTATCTAATAGAATATTGAAACGAGGAAACATTTTGATGAATTTTTCATATCCTAGGCATATATATTGCACAAGGGATTCCCTTTAACTCGGGATATTCCTAACCAGAAGATCTTGACGACGAAAGGAGTGTACATTTCGAGCTTATTTAATTGTAAAATCGGAATGAATCATAAGTTTATCGATCTGAAATTTTAACTGTGTTAGTCAGAAATTCTTTACTTTATTCAAAAAGAACAAGACAATACGGTGGTTGAGCAGTCAGCATTCGTGTTTCTCATCCCAGAAGAACCGGGCTCATTTCCTGGCTGAGGCGGAGTTATTTTTCTTGAACTAGGATCCTTTCTTACACCCCGCAGAGTCTGGAAGTATGCATCTGGGGGTGCTTCATTTTAAAAACTATTAAAGGCTACAGATGTAAAAGAGAGTGTATAAATGAAATAACGAAAACAATTACCCGGAGTTATAATTGTATGACTTTTCCGTCCATTATCGTTTATTTTCATATAACTTCTATGGGCTAATTCTATGAAAACTTATGTTTCTATCTAATTTATGCTAGTCAAGATAAAACTTTGTAGAAATAATTTTATTTCACATTTAATTGTAAGTACAAGGGGGATGGAGGAAATCGAATTGATAGATGTTTAAAACTCTCGGTGTATGCTGCCCTTCCATACCCTTTCCATAACATTACAAGAAAGAACTGGATAACAACAGCACTTTAAAAAAATGAAAAAAGTGTTGAAATATATATCGGAAACAGCCAAATGTGACGGAAAAAGTTATTTCAAATAAATTGTGTGTCCTAAGGTTCACAGTTTTTAAGTTGTACATTGTTTGTTCTAGTTTATCTGTTACATAAAATTACACAAAATTTTCTACGAATGAAGAGGACTTCAAAGATTATTCCCAGAAAGATCAAGATATACATTTTAATTCAAATATCTGAAATATGTGATATTTTAATCAAAAGCGTTATAGCCATGTTTGAGAAAACAAATATCGGTAATTTTCCTTGTAAAGCGTAATTTAGGGTGGGGAATTTTCTTGAAAATATTTTTTCCCATCTTTGGGATATACTTTGGTGTTCATCGAGATTTTCGTTTATTAGTTATGCCGTTCAAAGACACATACACGGACCTGTTTATAAAAATGCTTTTTGGTAGATTTAGGGGGCCTCAAAACATACATTTCCGTTGAATTATCGATATCTAAATTTGGATGTAATGTAATACTCCCTATACTTACTATAGGTAAGCAGTTAAAAAGTAAAAAAGAATAAAGAAAGAAAGAATGGAAGACGCCAAGGGAAACATAATAAATTCCGCACTGTCGGTAAAAACAAAAAAGAATATGATGTGCAAGTATGAAGAATCTTAAAATGTTTACTTTGTACGGGATATTCGACTTTAATAGCCAATTTTAGGTTTACTGACCTATGATTCATGACCTATGCTGCGCACGGACCTTTTCTTACGCAGGTACATACGTCTAAATAGGTTACTATTTCATTACTCAGACAGGAAGCTCTTGAGCGCGCCAGGCATTTATTCTATGGAAATGATAGCTCGCCTTTGGGGATCTTCAAGAAGTTTGATTTCAAACTTCGTGACGGGCGAGTTTGCACCATAAAAATACAAGGCCACATTACCAAATGAGCCCGGCGTCACATTTGGCATAGGCAATGTATTCGCCATTCACCATATATCCCTTCAGACTTTCTTCTATTTTTCGAAATTGCAGAAGCACTTATGGGGCATAAGATTTGCCAGTAGTCGCGGAGTATAGGTAACGTCCATTCAGCAGGACGCCCTTTATGCCGCCAGGAATGAAGAATCGCACTGCGTGCCCTGATAAATCGTGGAATGTCTCTTGATACGTCGAAAAATAAGGAAATGGAATAGCAATCAACTGTGTTGCCAACTTTCATTCCTCTTTACCGTTCCCTACGGAGCATTAGGGTAATTTGGCTTTTGACTTACTTTCGTAAAACTGCCTTTTTCACAGTCCTCAAAAGCATACATTTCTAGCGACATCCCGACATCAGTTGCCAAGTGGACGCTTTCCCGCTTGCGTTAGAAGTGAGATTTGTTATTATGTAACGAGAATCGCAGCTGTTTCACCCTCTCAGTGCTCGTGCTAGGAAATGATGACCCCCCAAAAAAAGAATTTGTTAACAAGCGTTATATTAGTGCCGCCGGTGTGCCTGAATTTCGTCACACTGGAGTTCTTTAATATGCTAGTAAATCTATTGACACGAGATTGTCGCTTTTAAACACACCTAAACCCATCGCTCTGGACCGAGTTTGAACCAGCGACCTTGGGATCAGAAGGCCAGCACCCAACCAACTGAGCCACCCAGACCGATAAGGATGGTTACAAGGGTGTGTGAGACGCACAGTGGCACTACAACCCTTGTGGACCTTGGCCTACCAACCCGGCGGCCGATCTCACGCATGCATCGCAAGACAAGTGGACCATCGCCCAGCCAACATGAGGAGATAATTGGTCGGGACCATGTTTCCCAAGCCCAGAATGTTGGCTTTCTTGAACTATAGATCGCTACCTATCGTAGCTCTTCAAATGCATCATGATGCTGAGTGATCCCGGTCCTACACATGGTCAGAAAAATCCGCATCCGCATGGGTGGGCCCGAACCCACGTACATTCCGTGGCTGGGAATTATAGCACCATGCCGCATCACATGACATATTTAACATGTATTGACTGTTACTTAAGGAAGAGCCAATTCATTAAAATGTGAATAGAATTCGAAAACACAGAACTGAACGAGTCTTTTGGAAGGAAATCAAGCTCTAATTAATTGTAAACCATATATCACTCACTCAGTAGCTGATGCTCACTTATTCTGGTATTTTGTTTTCTCTATTATAAGTACTGTTGCACACAATATGTTAGGAATATTAAGGGATAAAATAAATAGGAGATTTCTGTGAGGTATACTACTCAAGAAAGAATTAGGAAAAGAAAGTGAAAAACCTTAGTATAAGCAGACAGCAAAGAAAAATTGTAAAGAAAGGAAAGATAAAAACTCATGTGCCTGAAGCAACAACTTCTCAAAGTTCTTCGGGAGCGAGGGGAGACAGCAAGGGGCAAGAACTACGTAGTTAAGCGGGTGTGGATGAAGACGACTCCTTTTTCTTTTCTTCCTCACACTGCTTCGTTCTTACTTTTGAAATATTTAGGGAAAGAGAAGACGGTCATGCGTGCATTTGTTAATTTTTTCCCGCGGATGTCGGTAAGAAGGGCTGCAAGTGACACGCTCACTCTCTTCTTTCCTTCCTTCCTTCCTTCCGAGCCACTTACTGACGAAGCAAGGAAAATGGGCTGCTGAGATATTTCCTCTCCGGCAACGAAAAAAAAAGTTTCTTGGCTTAAGTAGTGCTCGTGTCATATGGGTACACTTTTAAGGCTCCGTTAAGACACGGTCAAGTGTACTCAAGTCTTGAGTCAAGCACCTGCCTGGCTCTTTGGTACACCAGGAGATAAAGTTACAGCAGCGAGTCTCTTCGCTTTCATCCAAGTACAAACTTACGCTATGAAGTACAGCATTCCTTCTTCAGTGTTATCGTAAACACATACTGTCTATATGATACAGAAAAACAAACAATAATCAGGAAATGTCGAGCACCCTTAAGACACGTAAGATACGTTGCCAATTTGGTAATCTGTACCAAATATCCTCAGAATAAAGACGTGCCAAATCATTTTCAAGAAGCATATCTAAATGGGCGTTCATTTTAAAATCTAAAATCCTTTAGAAATTAAGCCTTTATGGCTTCTTCAAGCTCTTATTACCATATATAAGATCATAAGGTAAAATTATTACTGATTGCCAATCTAAATACGTTTTTAAGATACCCTAGAAAACAACAATTCTCTTAATACATAAAAGGAAAAGGCATAACTTGGCACATATATGTGCTTATAGTGTAAACACTGTAATATTTAATGATAGTACATAAAATCTGTTTGCTATTATTTCCGAAAATACGTGTGAAGATTGGTTGCAACGAGGTGAAGAGAGAACAGGAGGAAGGGTGGAGTCTCACCAGTTAAAGGGATAATGCGAGAGGAACTGCGAGTTCCGCTAGAACGTATAATGTGATCAACAAACGCAATGATTTAGAACAGTCAGACTGGAACTTCAAAACCATACGAAACCCCGAAACTTAAATCTACTAGCACTCATTCACTCACAGTTTTAAAGAGCCTTTTTCCTTATTGGGGGACGTAATTAATGAATGACCCCCAGAGACGTGAAGTGAATCTCTCCCTCCTGAACAGCACAGAAAGAGGTGAAACACCACTTCTACTTGCCCCTGATGAAGTAAACCCATCGATCATACAATTAGTTCACAGATCAATCATCCCCCTGTCATTTGCCCCTTGCCGTTCTTTCTCCCTTACTCAAGTCGAGAAGTACAAAGTGGCTCCAGCAAGTACCAATCACGTCATTCACCCATGCCAACTTTGCCACATGTCCCTTATACTTTACTGCTTCAATATGTAAGATATCCTTGCAGGCAGCAAGGAAAGCTGACAACGGTTAATGAAGGAAGAAACGGCACAAAGTCTAAAATCTTGGTTTGACTTTTAACCAATTTCGAGGTCTATGCTAATTTCATTCCGCTATTTGTTACTTACATTCGAGTGAAATATTCTATACAAACATTTCATCGGAACGACAGCTCTCAGCCTCTGTGAAACCCATCAAAAAGGTTATAAAACATAATTTTCACTGCGAGTGTAACAGTCGGTCTGTATATAGTTAAAAATCTGATGTGTTGCATGCATATGTGTTCTCTACTCACTCTTCTACAAGCTATTCTTACACAATCTAATTCTTCCGTCTACTTCTTAATCGAGATAAACTTTTGTGTGGTGGTAGCGTAGAATCTCGATAGGGAAATTTTCCCAGATTAGTTTTATTTCCCAGGTTTTATCCTGAAACGATTAATGTCGGGTAACTCTAATCTTTATGGACTCCGGGCTCATTTGAATATCATTTCATCCATTTCATTTATCGTGCATAAGATCTCCTGCTTAAAGGACGTTAAACTAAAAAAATCCTAAAAAATGTACACATTTCTTTACAGGTATAAGAAGAATACTCAAGGCTTAGGCGATAGTAAGATTTTTAAAAAGCGGCTCGCTATATAATGGCTTTGAAATGCCATACTCTTTGCTTGAAAAGCGCCTTGCTACTTAACGAAAGTAAAAGTACATATTTGAAACAATAACAAAGAATATCTCGAAAATGATTACCGCCGCAAAAAATTTTGTTTGACAACAACGTATGTTTTAACGAGGTCTACATGTTTTGTGCATTGAGATTTTGTCTAATCGTAAGGGTTTGCCAATTATAAAAAAAAGTGATTCAGATTGAAGAGGACTACACAGACTATTCCCAGAAAGCTCAATATATACTTTTATTTGTCATTCAAATATCTTAAATATGCGTTATTTTAATCGAAATCGCTACAGTCATTTTTGAGAAAATAAAAAATTTCGAACAATTTGCCAGTGAAGGAGTTTTAGGTAGGGGATTTTCTTGATGTCTTCATGTTACATCTTTGGAATATGCTGAATTTGAATACCAAGAATTTTTAGTATATATTGGGCTTTTCCTTTTTCAGGTACGCTGTTCACAAACCCTTTTTTAAAACTGATTGTTTTAGATTCAGGTTCTCAAAAAATGTTTTTTAGTGAAACCTCAATATCGAATTTTTGGGTGGAATACAGTACCTTCTGTACTACCAAGTAAATGGTAGAGAAAGTAAAAATTCCTTTTTCTAGGTTTAGTATAGTTCCCGTATACTTTGAAACAGGGTTCTTTTGTTTCTGAGGAGATTGTGGAATATATTTTTACTTTCTCTACTACGTATAGTAAGCAGCGGAAGTATTGTATTCCACCCAAAAATTCGATACCGAGATTTTACCGGAAATACATGTTTTGAGATTCCCTGAATCCAAAAAAAGCATTTCTGGAAACATGTCCGTGTGTGTGTCTATCTGTGTGTGTGTATGTCTGTCTGTCTGTCTGTGAACAGCATAATTTAAAAACGAACAGTCGGAATAAACACCAAACTTGGTATTTAGGTTCAGTATCTTCCAGAGATGAGACACGAAGGTTTTCAAGAAAATCCCCCCACCCCAGACTACCCTTTACACGGAAAATTTTTCGAAAATTTTAATTTTCTCAAAAATGGCTCTAACGATTTTGATTAAAATATCATATGTTTAAGATATTTTCATGACAAATAAAATGTATATCTTGAATTTTCTGGGAATGTCTCCAAAAGTATTCTTCATTGTGAACGACTTTTGCATAACTGGTAAACCATAAGAGATAGACAAAATTTACTACACAAAAAATGTAGGGTGCGTTAAAATACACAATTTATGTTATATACATTTTTTTGTTGAGTGAACCATTTTCGATATATTGCTTGTTATTCCCTTAAATTTTTCAATACTTATTTTCTCAAATGGGAATCCGTTATTCATTTTTTGTCTTGCATATGCAAAGAGTATTAATCTGTGACAAAGAGAATGGTGCTGCACCTAGCAACCAGCTATTAAGAGTAATGTCTATGCTTAAAGGCTACTGTATTTCTATATTGCTCTTGTAAATGTATATTCCCCTTGCATCTACAAGAAAATTAGCAATAAGATAGAGCCTTCAAATGTTTATCTCGATTAACATGAAGTAGATGGAGAATAAGCGTTTGTAAAAATAGTTTGTACAAGAGTGGAGAAAGTCATGTGAGTGTAACACATGAAACGGCAACTCTAGGCCGAGCCCAAGAACTGTAATTACAGATAATTTATTAATTAACTTTTATTGATGTTAAATCGTACTATGTAAATATCTTTTTCTCATACTGTTTGTATATTTTAAGAAGGGTGATTTAACATTATGTATCTATCTAGGTTACTAATATTAGTAGAGTTATAAATGGTTTAATGTAAATAATTTAAGCGCTATGTTAAAATACTGTCCACGAGGGAATGTTTTAGCTACAGGAATAGTGCTTTCGAAGGCAGAAAACTTAGTTTTATTACCTCTCTTCGGTCGCAGTGCTATTATTCCTACAGCGAGGGTGTAGAGCCTTTGTCCCATTATTTGATAATTCGCCGTGACCAAGTGAGCGAGAAAGACAACCTAACGGTACATGTAGGAAAAGCCGCGATTAATATTAAACTTGGACCAATAAGATCCCTGAAAGTTTATTCGAAATAGTTAGACGCGTCGAGTCGCGCTAAAAATGGACCAATAGGAAAGGAAGCAGCCTCAGAAGCCTGAGACTATAAATGGATCTGTTTAGGGAAAATTCGGACAGTCTTTGGTAATGTGTGGTCAGGGAGAGATGCTGCCGGATGGGTGAGATATCGCGCCAAAAAGGGAATCAAGTCAGCTTTGTCATGTCAAGTTAGCATTGCATTTTATTAGGCAGTTTTGGTAATGTGTAGTCAGGGAGAGATGCTGCAGGATGTGTGAGACATCGCGCCAAAAAAGGGAATAAAGACAGTTATCATGGATTTGTAGCAACACAGTTTTGGTAATGTGTGGTCAGGGAGAGATGCTGCAGGATGTGTGAGATATCGCGCCAAAACAGGGAATCAAAATAGTTTTAGCAACACACCTAAGATCCGCTACTCTGAAAGCGACAATAAGAATAGTTATATTTCGTGCCATATCCACGCCATAGTTTAACAGCGGTGGACAGTATTTTACAGCGGCAATACCAGTTTTGTATACTACGAGTGTTAATTAAATAAAAAGAAACGGCAGTGTCATCTTTTCATAAACAAAGCAAGTCTATGTCTTCCTATATCACCACCCGAGATCTACGTTTTCCTTTACCGAGGATAAGTCCATGCTCCTATATAGTTTAAGAAAAATTACTGCAGCTAGCCGAGGATAAATAGAAGACAACCAACCCACTGAGAACTTCTGGAAGCAACGGGAGAAGCATCAAGGTAAGCCTAACAGCACGGATGAGGAGGTGATCGCCGCACACATCAGATTGTTTTATTCAATTGACTATTTTCGCATTCCCTTTGCCAATTAGTAAAAGTATATTACTTCCACCTTATGTACTATACAGGTATTTTGTGATTAATGTGAAGTAAATATAGGTACATCTTTATATTGTAAGATTTACATTACAAGGCCGGTAATGTCAGCAAATATAATCATTTAATAATCTAATTAAATGTTATCAGGAAAGAAGGTGAATTGGGGAGCTACTAGAAGGTAAAGCAAATCAAGAGAGCGCAGTTCTTCAGTTTTGATGTGTTTCACTCTATTCTACATTTTATATTGTCCTCTTCTTGGGAATTCTGAAGCCTTATGGTCATATTCATCCAATGTTCCTGAGTCTTTTTACTAGGATTTCACTTGTTCGATGCATCTTTTCCTCGGCATCATCTGTGGTGTAGATTAAAATTATTAAGTTAATTTTTCTTAAATATGCGTGCCAAATTAGAACATTTAGTGTCAATGTATTATCGTTTGGAATTGTGTCTCATTTTCCTTGAAATACTGCACCTCTTTATTCCTATTGGTGAATATTGAAACATTGCATGTACCGCTTAATAAAGAGTTACAATTTTGTTGATAATTTTTACATATTACTGCGTCTAGATAGTTTTTCCGTATGAAACCAATTCAAGGATCTACGGCATTTAAAAGAATTAATGTCATCTCAAAAGAATGAAAAAAACGCAAATCGTTGCAAGACGCAACCTTATCCCTGCAACATATAGAACTAAAATATTAGTAAGCAGAAGGTCACAGATCTAATCTATTTTACGGAAAAAGTAGGTTTCCACATAGCATTACCATTTCACTAAATTACTCAGATATTCTAAAAAAAAAACACTACGAATGTAATATTTATATTTTTTGCCAACACTTTTACGAAACTCATTTTAAGAATTGTACAAACATGCCGTTAGATACCGCTTGAAGTAAGCAGAGGCTAAAGAAATATAGTTACAGTTTACGTTGGCTTGCAAGGAATACAAAACAAACTGCTATAAACTGCCGTAAAACCTCTGGATTATATTTTCTCTAGCATCTAGGACGGCACTAGAACCATTCTAGACCCAAATTCAAGCAACAGAGGAGAGAAGTCAGAAATAAAACTGGAAATACAATGGTGGAGAAAAAAGTATATGTAAACGGCGAGAACAATAAAAATATACGCGGAAGGTGATGACTCTCGTTGTGCTGAGTGACTGGGGAAGAAATCCCATAAGAAACATTTGCAAGTTAAATGCTGTAAACGCCCTGTAGAGCAACACTTTTTTTTTCATATTTCTCCCTTTTCTTCCTGCGTAACACTTCTTTACCCTACTCCATTCTTTCCCCCTTCTCACTACTGAATCTGAGATGTTGGCTTACAGGTCTTATGTGTAAGGATTTGAGCCATGCTATAGACTTGACTTAGGAAGATATTCTCCAGGGGGCAAGCAAGAGCAAAGCTTTGGCTATGGGCAGGAAACGGAGGGTTCAGGTCGGGTCACATACTGCACCTTCTCAACAAAATAAAGCCGTCCTGCTAAAACAACATGAACACTCTTATCGCTTTGTTTACTGTTGAGTATCACAATTATATCTAATTTCAATTACTTATCTTCATTAATTCGATACTTATGTAACTGGCTTTTCTTTAAAAATGCGTGTAAAAGACTTACATCTAACAGTGACTCGACTATATCTACCACAAATATTGATTTACATAGCTGCTCTACAAATTATTCATTCAATAGCGTAAACATACTAATCAACATTCACAAGAAATGTTTAGAATAGGTAATTTCAAAAGAATATGCATTTTGAAGGTCGAGAAAATATGATCCCTAAAATAGCGTTAAGTCGATATATTATGTTAGTCTTTGCATAAGCAATCAGAAACAAGACGAGGATAATTTAGCATTTTAAAGATGTGAAAATTAAATGAACAACGCCGAATATTTCGAAAATGTTTAATGTCTCGAAATCTTATTTGGAGTGTTTTAAGGGGTTCTATAATTTTCCTGCATTTGTATATCTCTTATGATTTCCCTCTTAATACTGGGTTTATCGTGAATGATACGACTGGTAGTACTGGCTTAAATGACCTCGCTCTGCGGTAGCCTAGCTCAAACGCCTACTGAGGGTAGCAACATTTGCAGTTCAATTTAACTTTCCTTGGCATGGTGTAAATTGATAAAGGTATGTGATGCTATTTATTATTTAGTTATCATGGAGTATACTACAGAGCAGCGTTGTGTTAAATTGTGCTCAAACGAAGTCAAACATAACTATCAACTTGAATTTGAAAAGCAATTCCCCTTGTCACTTTTGTTAACAAACCCGCGGTATGATGCTGGGAAAAAATTAAAATAATAGTCTGTGTTAGACAAAAGGAAATAAAAACAGTCAAAATTCTAGCCGAGAATAATTAGACAATAATAAGAACTATTGTGGAAGGAAGTAAAACAAAACCCCGATTCACATCACAAGGTTTCTTTATTTTGGGGGGCCTACTCGCTCTCCAGATTTAATTATTGGAGAATGTTCAAAGATAAATATTATACAGCAAATCCCATATGCTCTATAAATTGGAAGGCGTGGGTTTTCCAACATTTGGACTGCAGAAATTCATTGTGTGTTCAGTAAAATGTTCAACAGATGTGAAGCTTTTATAGACAGCGAGCATCATCATTTCGAACAACTTTTATAGCGTAAGGTAAGGGTAACATTCATATTGTTTCTCAACATTAGAATTATCCTGGGAAAAATGGCGGATCGGTCCGCCACTACTGCAGACGCATTTGTATTGCAGTACTGCGTGAGCTGCGGGTCACCAGCCACGTCATTCAAGAGAAACTAGATCGTCTACAGCCAGGGATTAGGAATATATGCCTGTTCCGGCCTCAAAAGATTGCTGCGACCATTTTGATTTAGGGCGCCCTACACTTCTTCTGCCTCTCGCTGTATAATATGTGACTTGTCTGGCTATGTTGCTTTCAGGTCGTTTCTCTAAGTGACTTTTCCATTTCATTCCTATAATTAGCTACACTTTCATTTATTGAGAAAATACCCAGCTCCATTCTGATGTATTCACTTTTCTAATCATTTAACTTATAGCCTGCCACTGATCTAAGAAAATTCATTTCCGCTGGCTGGATACGCTTGCAGTTACTTTTTGTTAAGGTCCAGATTTCGGATCCCTAGAGTAAAGGCAAAGGTACGTACGTATCACGTTGGGGTAAAGCACGACACGCAGGCCAATCGGCCATTTGTGCTTCCAACGTAAACCCTGGGAGGGAAGGATGAGGGAAGAGACATGTAGGGCGACCAGATCCGGAT
The DNA here is from genome assembly GCA_030765065.1 of Deroplatys truncata. Lineage (NCBI taxonomy): Eukaryota > Metazoa > Arthropoda > Insecta > Mantodea > Mantidae > Deroplatys > Deroplatys truncata. The sequence continues at coordinate 204,409,679 of CM060983.1, read as the reverse complement.
GCCGACGGGAGCAAGCATAAAAGGGGCCCTTAACGTTTCCAGATAAAAATGCATCCGGTCCCTGCCCACAAGCCACAAAACTCCAGGGTCCCTCGGAGCGGAGCCCCACGCTGAGAAGAGACCTAACTGACCGGTACCGCAGCGACGCCAGGAAAGAAACCTTTTCAGAGCGCAAGCCACCGCCCAACAGCAACCCGCTGAACACCGTCGCAAAAAATGTAGACCGCGTTAAAATACACAATTTATGTCATATACATTCTTTGTTGAGTGAACCATTTTCGAGATATTACTTGTTATTCCCTTAAATTTTCCAATACTTTTTCTCAAATGGGAATTCCTGGACATACAAAGAGAATGAAATACTCCACATAGCAACCAGCTCTTAAAATATTTGACTATCGCTTAAAGCCTACCAATCCCCCTTGCATCTACAAGAAAATTAGCAATAAGATTAACATCTCGATATCCCGATTAACATGAAGCATGTGGAGAATAAGAGTTTGTAAAAATAGTTTTTACAAGAGTAGAGAAAGTCATGTGAGTGAAACACATCAGATTTTATTTAAATTTGAAATGTAATAAATACATTTTTCCTAAAGTATATTAAAATTTGCGGACCTGAAAATTAAATTAGTGATAATACTTAGAAATAGGAATGGTAGTAAAATAAGTTTTGAATGCGTCAGGAGCAATTATAAAATCTTTATATTATTCAACTAAGTAACTAAGTACTAAGAAAAGTAAAACACGTATCACGCTTGAAACACAGTACAGGTTAAATGGGGCGCACTGTTGCCACATGTTCTATATATACGTTCGCAACTTAGTTGCTCAGCCTTGATCGGTTACCAATTTAATGTCATCTTGTGAATGATACAGCAGCAAATAGTGAAATAACTTAACTTCTATTTAGTATCCTCTTTGTATCTTTACAACTTCGAAGTACGATATTACAGCACAAAAATATATCATGTGGCTTTGTCTGATTTTTAAACTGTTACTCAGTTCTGACTGTCATGTTCTATGTTCTTGTCTATCACTGTTTGGTTTTATCTAGTTCACTTCGTTCACACCTTCACTTCACTACGATGAACTAGTTCAAATTCTCCGTCACTTCACCTCCTGCGTGACATAGCCTCTTCACACCTGAGGTTCACTTCACTCGGCAGTCGAACACAAGAACTGCGCAATCGTCATTCGCAGTAACACTCGCTGCACGTCTCAACAGCCGTCACCAATTTGCTCGGAGAATTGCCCTTGATGTCAAACCAGAGGAGCACTCGCTAACTCACTCGGTCCCCGTCTGACTCAAGTCTATTTATACTTGACTCGTACTGACTGACACAACAACTCTACTGGGAATGCTCGCTTATATATTCAGTGGAATGTTTCCACATGGTCCTCGAATGTTCTAAAATATTTCGACACGCTTTCTGGAGGAGGGCGGAGAAGCAGCCTCCAGGAGGTTCTAGTTATCTGCCAATAGCGAGCCCGGAGTTTAGTTGGCGAGCAAGCATTATCGTTGTTTACTGCTACCTTCCGGCGCCGATCCCATAGCTACTGCGTCACAGTATTATCAAATAAATATTTATATATGACATGATAAAAGCTATAAGTTGGTAGGGTATCATCACTATTTAAACTTGAAAAATTACATTCATCGTGGGTGGAAAACTTTAAAACAGCAAAGAATGAACGATGCGCCGCTATCCGCTTTGCTTTATTCCATCATATCAGTCTAACCTCGGGTGTTTTAGTTTCCCCACCCTAGTTTCTTTTTTGATGGCATTCTTAGAGATTCTTCTATTGTTTCTTTTTTGTCTTACCTTACTGTTTCTGAACACCGGGTAGCATTAGGTGTTTCTTTTATTGGCTTACTAACACACATTTACTTGAATAATCTGATTATTAGTTTACGTTCCTTCTTAGTTTAGCAACATTTCGTCTGTTCCGGCTCCTCCCTGCATGACTATAAATATTTAGGTAAAGTGTTAAATAAATAATCTACACAACACTTCAGTGTTCTACACGCAGTAAACGTACACACTGAAGTTAACCTTTGTTGTCTTCTGTCTCGCGTCTTGTGCCTGTTGGCTGAATATACGAGTGACCTTTGTTTGTCACCACAATGAAGGCAAGAAGTTACAGATTTCCGGCTTCTTTTAAAAACTGTCTCCAACCGTCCTCAACATTTTCTCCCGCTTGGTACCCAATAACAAAATATGCGTGAGAAATAAAATGCATATATTAAACGTTTTGCGAGTGGTAGTGAATTCCTTCTCATTCTGAATGAATTTTGTGTAACTTGTAAACCGTAAAAGATAGACAAAAACTTACAGCAACAAAAATTCAGATATCGTTAAAACACATCATTTATCTCAAATAACTTTGTTGTGGCTTTAACCAATGTTATTTTTTATAATTGGCCTGAATTATAAAATTTCTCCTCTTTGGTTTAACTGCTTAGTTGCTCTTTCATGTATTTCTAGTCGCAATGTAAAGCTAACGGCATTTCAAAGACACATATAGGCACCTGCTTTTAAAAGGCTTGATTACCACTGTATCCCTTCCTCCTATAACCAAAGGGTAATGAATCTGCAAACGTTTATCTGGATTAACATGAAACAGCTAGAGAAATAAGTTCTTGCCAGAATAGTTTGTAGAAGAGTGGGCGGAAAACGTTTTGTGAATGAACATACACAGTATTTGTGTTTAGAAGACATATCGACACTGGTCAACTATTATCAAACATTATATTTGGTTTGATCAATACGGTAAAAAGGTGGAAAAACATGGAGGAAAATGTTTTCCAATCACTGCCTCATACATTTGCTTTTGGGACACACAAATCTAGAATGTAGTGGACAAGTAAGCTCTCTCTGCCTGTATCTTCTTTACAGATAAATATATGTACTTCCAAAAGTGGTCTCATTACAAATAAAAGCAGGAAACCTTCATTCTTTTCTGCTCATCATTCCCGACGAAAACCTTTACAGTTACGAAATCTGCATAAGATGTTACAATCATTGGAAATTGCGAAACACATATCGCAAGTTTCCAGAACATGTGACATTGTAAAAGAGAAAGACAATACAATGGGTGGAGGAAGGTTTCGCCTGAGGAAGGACACGTTAACTGGTCCAGGGAGTCCCCGAGCTATATAGCGGGGAAAAAACCAATCCGCGAGAAAATGGGCCGAGGTGGGCAATACTGGCCGGTCCTTGGAGGTCTAAATACAGACGTGGCAATAAACTCCCTTTTCCCCATTGTCATTACTTTCCGGAAACCTGCTACAGGATACTGTGGGTCACCAGAAATACACTCATTGATTTTCTGTTTTCTTTATTCATTGCTACATAGTGTTACATTACAACACATTTTCAATGTTTTCTCTTGGCGCTAGGTATGCCTTCTGTAAACGCGACGTGTTTTCCCTCACTTATCTTAATAGAAACCTTTTGGTTCATCCAGGCTGGTTACTTTTATGAAATATGAGAGGCTTAATGCTACTTTAACAATGATGCCTGAGCTTTAGTGCTTTTATGTGAATAAGAAGGACTCACCATTATTTGCTTGGGTTTTTAACTTCAGGTTAGAAACAAAGAAAAATTATGTTTAACGATTACTAAAACAAGTAAAAAGTACTAATTACACAACATAGGTTAGGTAAATGTGCTAAATATTGATCCAAAGGAAAGCGTTAAATTCCTAAAATGTGGCTTCTAATAGTAGACTTTAGTATTGTCCCCTTTACGCACTATGGACACAAAATTGTTTTTCGAGGATAGTACTTTTTGATTCTTCTGTCATCGTCGAAAGTTGCATTTCCCACATTCAGTGCTGGTAACCTAACGTACTTTTGTGATTTTGCTGTTTTACTGCACGTATGTGAATGAACTATATTAACTCCTTTACATGGAATATAATCATATTTAATCGCTGAATTTTAGCATTTAAATGTTACGCGGGTATTTTATTCCTTCTTTTTTGCTAATACTTACTTATGATTTAATTCATGCAGCTCCTAAGTAAAAGCTGCAAGCTGGTTTTTTTTCTCTTTTTTTAGGGTGAATAACCAGACGTGAATAATCGATCGCCATTTGGCCACTAAGGTTAATGTTGGTGACCTTGCTACATGAACCACCATTTTCAACCATTTTATTTTGTTAATGTAAGTGCACGAAAATAAAAACTCTTTTGTATTACATTCACATAACCTTCTCTACCTTCTATTGCTTATTAGTAGGTGTATAAATTATTCTTATGGACGTTTATTTTCCTATCTACTTCATTTTAATCCAGATAAACATTTGCATTAGAGATTTAGTTATAGATACAAAGAGAATAGCGACAGTCAAATATTTTAGAAACTGGAACCTATACGTCCGCTTTAAAATTCTATACTCTTTCCAATGACATCGCGAGAAAACTGAAAATCAATAGCACTTTAAAAGAATGGCTAATTATTGAACAAGTCGAACCATTAATAACGGATATCTCGGAAATGGCTATCAAAAAGTTGTTTATTTGAAATAAATTGTGTGTTTTAAAGAGGTCTACGTTTCTTCTTAGTACGTGAGCATCTATCACTCAACGGATACCAGTTATACAGGATTGTACAAAATTCCTTCCGAATGAAGTTGACATCACAGGCTATATCCAGAAAATTCAAGGCATAATTCTAACGCAAATATGTTTAACACGGACCTTTATCTAAAAATTATGTTTTTGGGTTGAAGGAGCCTCAAAACATGTTCTTTTTTGGTGAAATATCGGTATCAATTTTTGGGTGGAACACAATACCTTCTCTCTACCTACAATGTATGTGGTAGCAAAAGTGAAAAAAAAATGAAAAAAATAAAAAAAAATTGTTGCTATTCACTATCGTTGAAAAAGTGTATACAATACACTACACTCGATTTCGTCTCGTATTTTCTAACTCTTCCTCCTTCTCCAATGATTCGTTTACCCGCTATTGTATCTCAATATAGATTCTCTGCAGCTCCAGGTATTCATAAACACGACAGTAACACACAAACTGTTCTGTAAACTCGCAAAAAAGAATAAAAACGGCAAACCTAAGTCTTCGGCACTTAGATTTATGCCAGTTTTGCGTAAATAAATACGAAACAAAGTTGACATGACATATGCTCGAGTCGTTCTCAGAGCTGGTCGCTAAAAGGCCAAAATGCACAAGCCTAATGTTCTGCTTTTACGTTTTTTTGCGACCTGGGCATACTTCTTATGGTATGTATCAACCAGCCGCCAAATAATTCTCTTCATTGTTGCCTTCACCGTTAGAATAATAGATGAGATTATTCTTTATTGAAATTCTTTCTGCTCTGGTTATTCACCTTCCTTCAAAGGTCACTTTCATGATCCGGCAGATTCCTGATTTCTTTTTTCCTCTGGTTTACCATGAATTTTCATAAGAGAAGCTTTAGATAGAACAACTTAGTCCATTTGTAGAAATTCTTCTATTTCAAAATCTTGCCATCGTAACTTTTATTATATATCAGCGCAGTTTTAGAATTAGTTTTAGGCTGTACGTACTGAAAAATTAGATATTAGACGCAGAGAAGTTTAAAAATAACGCTATATTGAAACTGAAATAAAACGTAAAGTTTTGCATTATTTCATCTAGTATTGAAATACAAGAGTTGAGTACCAACACAGAAACTACTGAATAGTTTTTTGAATATGAAGTTTCATTGTAGTAACTCGTGTTGCACGAGAAAGTAATGCTTAGAAAATATACAATGTTTAGTATTGCACGTTAAACTCATGTCCGCTAATAATAATAAAATAGAATCTCGGTATTCTCTTTCTTGCTTGATTGGAAAAGGAAAACTAAATGTATTATTGAAGTGTAAACATGGCGGACTGAGGCCTTATAAATGCTACGTCCACAATAATTCATACATCAATATTGAACATCTGTGCACAAGCTGATTTACATAAATATATTAATACCTATGCTTACCTTCAAGTTATCACGGCTATAAAACTGAATGCACAAACATTGCACTAGAATTGAAATCCTTTAGAACAAAATGATTAAATTAAGTTGAATAAATAGGTAACTTTAGTTATTGTAATTTGATTAGACTGATAGCCTTTCTACAAACTTCGACATCCTTAAATGTAGGTATTATATGTCACCCTTGCTATTAAATATCTGCCTTTGATTTAATAAACCAAGATATGGGTTTTATTTGCTGTATAAATATACTTAACTATGACATAGAGCCGTTTTTGATAAAACAACAAATATTCAAAAAAAGTTCCTTCTAAAGGGTAGCCTAATGTAGGAGAATATTCTTGGCCATCTTTGTCTCCCATCCTTGGAAGCACCCGGCTTATCATTTTGAACTATGCTGTTCACAGACGCACGCGGAACTTTTTCTAACAATGCTCACATTCCTTGATGAAGAGCTTCACAACATGTAATTCCGGTGAAAACGCAATATCGGATTTCGGTGGAATACAAGGTGTCTTCTATCTATCCATAGCCAGGTGCCAGACAAGGTGTTAAAGAGACTTGATGTAATATTCATTCAAAACTGCAGGGTACTCCATATTTCGCTACTCTTTGAGATTATGAGTTTCTGAACCATTGAAAGAAAACAAATAGCAGAACATTGCCTTTCAAACACAAGACATGAAATTATATCAATACTGAAACATGCCTGTTACTATTTCTCTACCGCTTAGCTATGATAAACACATACCGACAGGTAGACAAGGTCATTAAGGCCTCCGTGATTTAGCTTCCGAGGTCGCGGGTTCAAATTCGGCAGAGGAAATGGATTTTTTCTGGTGTAAAAATCCTTAGCATGGCTTCCTTCGGAAGGGAAGTAAAGTCGGTCGCTGCGTGTCGTAGATTTACTGCACGTAAAAGAACCTAAGCCTGATAAAGAGGACTCTGAGCAAAATTTCCGGCCATTCATGCCCAATATAGAATGGGACGCTAAGAACCATAGTAGTTAAAGAGCGTCCATAAATAATATAAAAAAGAGAAAAGGTCTTTAAGGCACGTTAAAGCTCTATATCAAATCCCACTAGGACCGTACTTCCTGACTGAGTGTTTTTTCTGGTTTTCCTTAGGCTTTATAACTGGCTAATGCCGGAGAACTACCCTAAACTTAGGCTGGAGCGTTTCCTTTCCAAATTTCCTTTCATGTCATTAACATTTCATTCCATTTGTTTTCAATGTCCACCGCCTGTGGTGCCATATGCAGTAAGAGCAGGCATTAAACATTATTCAAACAGACTGAAGTGTTACACACGCATGACTTTCTCTACTCTTGTACAAACTATTTTTACAAACGCTTATTCTTCATGCACTTCCATGTTAATATTTTAAGAGCTGGTTGCTATGTGGAGCATTCCAATCTCTTTGCATGACCTGGACATAAAAAAGAGTAATGAATTCCCATTTGAGAAAAAGCAAAGTATTGGGAAATTCAAACAAATAACAAGGAATATATCGAAAATAGTTTACTCTACAAAAATGTATATGATATAAATTGTGTGTTTTAACGAGAACTACATTTGTTTGTGTATTAATACTTTGTCTATCTCTTACGGTTACCAGCTATGCAAAATTCATTCAGAATGGAGACGACTTTTGGGGACATTCCCAGAAAATTCAAGATATACATACACTTGGCATGAAAATATCTTAAACCTATGATTGATATTTTAATAAAAATCGTTAGAGCCACGTTTGAGAAAATCAAAATTTTCGAAAAATGTTCCATGTAAAGAGTAGTCTGGGGGGGATTTTCTTGAAAATCTTCATTTCGCATCTTTGCAAGATACTGAACTTAAATACCAGTTTGGTGTTTATCCGACTTTTCGTTTTTTAGTTATTTTGTTCACAGACACACACACGGACTTTATTCTAAAAAGTTTTTTTTATTCAGGGGGCCTCAAAGCATGTATTTCCGTGAAATCTCGGTATAGAATTTTTGGTTGGAATGTCTACTATAAGTAGTAGAGAAAGTAAAAAAGGACTTTTCGACAAAAGTACTTGGCAAAGGATCTTAAGATCGAAAGGATGAAAGGTAAAGAATGTCAAGATCAAACATATGAAACCATTCACAGAAATACTGGGTTTATTTGCAACTAGATTTGTTAAATTAACTTATTTGATTTGGTTCCTACAAGAAGGTTATGTAGCGTTAACATTAACATGAGCTGTTGTTCTTGTTGAATGAGCCGCCTGCTAAATGCCGACTTTGCACTCGATGTAAACTCAAGACTATAAAAACCATTAAACAGGAGGGGGAGAGGAAAGGATTTCTCGAGAGAAGAAAGAATCCTCTGCCTTATGTCTTCTCCCTCAACAGTTAGCGAGTAGAGCTATTTAAGACGGCCATGAGCCCACCTTTTAAGTAAAGGTGTAGACCATCAGAGGCAGATCCTCTTACTTTGGCTTTATACTTCTCATGAGGGATCCTTTTTATGTCCCTTTCTTTTTATTTCTATGCCGATGCTGCTGCTGCTGCTTCCTTCAGCACTCTTTTAATTTCTTCCTTTTTAAATTGCTTACTTTTCAAACTCAGGGTTCACCAAAGTAGAGGTGTGCTGATAATTTGAGTGGTCCATTGTTGCCATCTGTAAAGAAACGCTAAAGAGAAGGGAAGGAAGGAAGTATTAAGAAGCGTGATGCAGACAGTTTTCAGTGATATTCAAGCCTGCTCCTTTCTTCCCCATTAGCAACATCACCACTGGCTCCATAATCATCTTCAGCAAGGGAGGGAAAACGACAAAGAAACAACAACCTCCGAGGTAAGTTGTGTACCTCTTCTCCCGGATTATATACACACAATATTACTGATATTAAATATTAACGTTGAAGCTTGAGGAAGAAAACTGACACGAGAGATATTTTTTGTCTTCCTCGTGAGAAAAGGCGAAGGGGAGGATGATGAGGAGGGAAAAATAGGAAGACGAGTAGAGGTGTTTTAACTTGGTTGATGGGTGAGAAGAAGGCTAGTACTGACTTCCTTGACGGTCTAATCGGTGGACTAGGAAACCAATTATTGCAACTTTATTTGTATTAATGCAGAGTAAATGTAGCTTCTACAGTCACAGCGGTACACAGCTTTGAGTTACGTAATGGCGAGTGAGCCTGGGATTTTCTAATTCTGTCTGAAGCATCCAATTTGCTCCAAACTGTCTAACCTATTTTTATCGTACTGGAAATAACTCATATTAATTTTTTTTCGTTCAATATAAAATCAAAGGCCATATCGGCGACTTTACCTTTAGAATAATTGCTTATTTGCAATAATGTTCATTCGTTTTAATTATAGTGTGGTCGACAGAAAACAGTCCTATGATACTTGACTATAATGCTAATTAAGACGCTAGTATGAAAATTATAACACTCGCTACCGCTCTTTTCATAAAAATACTCGCATCTTAATTACTACCATTGTAGTCTTGTTGCATAATATAATATTGTCATTTAATATAGATACCTACCCATTTAGTGACCACAATTATAATTTTATTACTATCTCAAGTAATACTATAAATGTAAATGAATTAATGTACATTAACAATTATTTTTGACAATATATTTCATTGTTTTATCATTGAGAGTTGCTTTTTGAAGTTTCAAAGTTGTATCGAGACCACAAGGCTTCAAAGAGAGAAATCAGTTGATTTGCTTCACTTATCAAACTTTACTGTCCTACAGTAAACCTTTTATTATATTCATATTGTTCACTGATTATAGCCGTCCAGTCTAACTGCCGCTTTTATATAGAAAGGCGGACTGTTAACCTTCTAGGTCTCATCCCTGTAACCATGCCATCTTGCTTCAAAAACTTATTATTTATGGCTTTATTAAGGAAGTTGCAACTTTGTCAGCATTGTTCGATTAACTCCCCTTTCGAAACATTTGCTCTTTTCAAACTGAAAAATAAACTTTTATTTAATGCCGAGAAAACTATTAAAACAAAGCTATAAATAAAAAGGTGAATATTTTAATATAAACAACTTCTTTAATGTTTTCAAATGGAAGTATCGCAACCTTTAATATTTCATAGCCCTGGTAAACACAATTTACTGAATATTAGTAAGAGGCCTTGCTGTGTTCATTTACCAAACTACATTATTGTTATGATCATCCAGAAAATAATAAGCATACTTTATATGGGCAACATAGTGTCAGTGTTTTTCCTTCAATTTCTCCTTTTGAAATGTTGTTAAGAACAAACTTATCAGAAAAAGTTCACCCATATGAAGTGTTCTGAAAAAATTAAATAATAAGTAATTTATTTGTTGTCCCATTGCAAGTCATCCTTTGACGAACGTATTGGGAACATCAAATAATTATTAATGTGATGATAATGCGCATTAGTTTTCACAATAACTCGGTTTTGTTTTTAATTATAACACAAAAAACAATCCACATATTTAGAGTAAAATTACAAGAATAAAGCTTTTAGTTTCATGATAGTTCATTATATACACTAATAGCAGTCATTTATTCAGAATAGAAACTAGTTTTTATAGTTAACATTAGATTATCTTCCATAAAATCACAACAATCCTGTTGATTTCGATACAAACACAAGTTCTTGATTTATAGAATAACGCTAACTAAATGTTACTGTTAGGTTTATTCTGTCTAGACTAAGCTGAAGGTTTTCAAAATTATAAGCTTTGTTTCATCCCAAAAGCCAGATAAGTAATTGCTTTTGAAAACAGCTTTTAAAAGTCTTTATCTAGATGAATTTTACTACTAAGAAAGTGCTATTTTGTTAAAGGTGGGAAGAACCATGTTTCGGCTTTATGGATACATTGATTACTACTACGAATAATCAACATCACTTCCATTTCTACCTACTTTAAATGTCTCGGGTACAAAGACCACCGGCTTAGCAGCCTCTGGTTCATATTGTCACTGTTTAATTTTTTTATTACTTTATTTATTTTACGTCGCTTTAACTACAGGGTCATATCTCGACGGATCTGTTAGTGGATAACGCTTAGATCGAGGTGTGGCGGACAGTTAGCCTTCTAGGTCTCATCCCTGTAACCATGCCATCTTGCTTAGTCACGTGTCCACAGAGTCTCTAGCGCTTAACAACCGGTTCTTCTGCTTCGTGCCGTGCAGATGGCGTTAGGGTGTCTTCCAGTTTAACTCCGCTTTCATATAGAAAGGCGGAATTAGCCTTCTAAGTCTCATCCCTGTCACCATGCCATCTTGCTTCGTTACGTGTCCACAGAGACCTTAGTGCAGAGCAACTGAATTTTCTGCTTCGTGTCTTGCATGGCATTAGGGTGCCGTCCAGTCTACCTGCTTCCATTGTCTGTGGATAGATGGCACAGCATTCGCTAATACCACCAATTTTTCATTTTTAATATTGTTTTAGACTTAAGGTAGAACTTAGGTTCGCGGTATTAAGTATCCAATACGGTATTTACCTTAGCAACTGAGAGAAACCACGAAAACACCTCAGTCAGATTTGTCGGCCCATGGGATTTGAACCTGGGACCTCCCGAATGTGGGTAACAGACGTTACCGCCTGAGCCACCCCGCTCGGTAAGGTTTAATTTGTGACTAGGAGGACGTAGGCGAAGGATTACATAGGAGAGCAAAAAGACAAAATAGCATGCCATTTTGCTTATTATATAGGCTACAAATATTACAAGTTTAGGGCCAGCAATTGTAACGGAAGAACCTAATTGTAAAAGCGATCGTTGCAAGTGTTGTCTAGTAGTTGCTAAGGTTAATTAACAATTAACATGACATAATACGGAATACAGATGCCTTGCCCTTAGGAGTACGTCACCATACCCGTAACTATAGGGGGTCCAACAACGGTCTCGGCGGCATCTTGGCGAGCAGCACGGCAGTAGGAAGGTTCCTCGGAAGCCAGAAATCTCAGAGGGAAGAGAGCAAAACCGGCCGAGTTACGGTACATCTTATATAGTCTCGCGGTTGCCTACAGAACAGTGCGACATCGTGTCGCAGATTAACCATATATGGTAAACATACGCCTAATTTAAAGTACCATGTGCCGAGTTCAGCATGATTCTGCTTGTTACTAAGCGGAAAATGATGTAACTGTAAAACTCCAAGTAAGTCGTCAACTGAAGAGGTAAACCAGAAAGTTCCGTTTAGGAATATACCAACTCAAGAAAGTTAAATAAAATTATAAAACATTAAAGCTCGAAAGAATTTAGACTCTAAGTAAGTTTTAATAAATATTTAAGTTGTGTAATTTAGTATATTTCCCTATACTATTACAATACTTCATCTCTTGTTTCAGCCTTTCGATTGTGATTTTTGAAACTATCTGTTCGCTTCAAGGAAATCCATTTCTATATCTTAAGTAATCTATAAACTATGTTATAGGCAATACTAACATTTGCTTTAGTTGATCTGGTGTGTGATGTAGTGGTGACTAATAAGATGTATGCATGACATTCATTTTACTATTTCATAGCTGTGAAGTAAAGTAGTTAGTTTAATGAAGATCCAGTTTCGGCTACTTCGGATAACGCATAACCATTTATCTTGATCATGCAGTTATCAACAGTTATCAAATTAACAGTTATCAATCAATATATGCATGATGAGTCTTCTCAGCCTGCGGATTGAGAAGCTTGCAGTCCCGGCGTTGTACAGGCTATGTCTAAATACTATCCACTGCCTCGCGTCGTATCAATTTCGGCCGAAATGACTGCCTTGCACCGTTGTCTGTGTAGTGATGTTCACTCGTAGCACAACAGTGTGCGCGTTGGTCTTTAGTGGTGAAGATCACAGGTTCAAATACTGCCACTTGGAAGAACTTCTTATGTTTAGTAAATTTAACGAGAACTATAGTTTGGTACGGAAGTGTCGTTTCACTTAAATAGTTTAATTATGTGAATTTCATTAAAACACAAATTGTTACTTGTTAGAATATGTAAATCCATTTTCTAGTGCATTCGATAGAAATCATGATTTGCTAAATCTTTCTCGAAACATGAGCAGAAATGAATAAAAAACTCATTTATTCGCAGGTGTGGTTTGAAGTTCTAACGTTTAGCAGGACCGTCAAGCATGTTAACCATTGCGCTACTAGAGCATGCTAACAACAAGCACCACCGTAGTCCTGATCAGCGGACTGGTGAATGCGGTGTCAACACCTGCAATTTGCATCGGCTGTTAAATGAAGGGTTCCCCTATTACCAAATCCGCAGGATGAAAAGACTCACATCAATCTCAGATTTCTGCTCTTCAAGTTTATACAATAATTCTGATGTATGCATTTTAATTTATATCACCAGAAACACTTCATTTTATGATTTTAACTTCATAAGTGGCGAAATGCCTCAATGTTTTCTAATAGTACATTTTTAAAGGATTTAAAAGTTGTCAAGATATCACATGTAAAGCTATTCAAACTTTTGAAACATTTTAATTCAATACATAACAGCTACATTAGAAATTTAAAAGTGTAGAAAAGGCCATAAAAATCATGAAGAAAAAGTATAATACATATCGACATATTTACATATAACTTAGAATAAGTCAAAAAATAGAAAGAGAAAAAGAGAAATTCAAAAAGTGAAGGGTAAGTTATAAGAAGAGAATGAGAATATAACAAAGGTAACATGTTAAACAAAAGTAAACTAAAATATAAATAATGAATAGGAAAAGAAAGCATAATAACAAGTTTTATTGATGTCCATTTTGATTATATTGCACCGAAATTTCTCATTAGTGACGTAAACTTTTGTTTCAATATAGGGATACATTATTTTCTCTGGGTTTACATTGCGTGATTCTAATAATACTGTAGCACCCATTGTCAGTTTTTAAATTCTGTAGTGTATGTTTCAAGAACTTACGTCAGTAATAGTATCTAAGGAAAGCAAATTTACTGAAATAAAAGGTACGTTAACATTTGGCAGAAACATAACAACTTTCTTGGGAATGTACATATGCCAGGTGATCCAAACAAAGCATCCTTTGCAGTTTTATGCTTACCGCATACGTAAGTATGAAGTTGCCGCATCACTGCTGTTCAAAGGGGCAGTGAAGTACAAATCGAACGGTCACTGCGGTAGTGCTGCTGTCTGCAGGTGTTTACATGGTAATTTTTTTACTGATAAACGTCGCGTGGTCGCTTGTATGCAGTTCGAGCCAGGTCATTCGGCAAAAAGGTAAGGTTCACCACACAGATATGGTTACGAACTGTGCGGAGACGCACCAAAATGCAGCTGAGGTTCGAAAGTTTTGTTTTGAACATTTTCTATTTTGACGTACGGAAATAATATTAAGAAATGGATCATTCCATTTAGAACGTGAGTCTGAGAGGCCCTCACATCAATTCGTCCACCAAGGTAGGCATGATTTTGCATATGATTATTATGAATAAATGCATTAATACAAAAAAAATAATTTTAATGCACATTTGGGGGTACATAAATACGATAAAAATAGAATTTTGTTTAATCCTGTTAACTTTGTGGCACCAATTGGTGCTATATACCTGTACAGGTTGTAGATTAACTGCCGTGGAACTAAATGACTTAACACGTGTACTCAGGTTTGCTTCAATGCTGAATTCTTGTTAATAAGCGAATTACTTTTTAAATAGCCGATAACAACCCCCTCCCCTCACACACATATAAGTACTATCACATACAAACACCAGTCTCTGGGCATACGTGAAATGTTTTTGTTTAAAGACAACTTTCTGGAGCCCAGCCAGAAATCCAACCCTTAACACCTCATATAGCAAGCAGTTTCTCTAACGAATGAGCTCTTGGACCAGTAATAGCAGAAAAGAAATTATTTTCAAGCATTGATCTTTCATTTAGCGGTCTGCTCTCTGTCGGTATAGAGTCGCCTGTACAGTTCTGTTTAGGCAAACCTTTTAGCATCCAAGACATTCGGTATAACTAACTTCAACTAAGGACGGCTTATGCGGGCCACTGGTATATGTCGAATACAAAGAACTATCTCAATTTTGAAATTAAAAGCTTTACTGAAGACATTTTACCAATATGTAAAAAAATCAGGTTCTCTTTCAAAAAGGAGAATAATCCAAATTCCGATGAGATTGCACTGTCATACCACTTACAAACTTATCCTTCCCATTTTCTTCCGCTTGTGAATGCTGTTAACAGTGTTTTGCATAGGTCAGTACACTGGCAGGTCGATGATACACATCTTTATTAATACAGTAAAACCCCACTTAACCGAAGCAGCGAAGGGGAAAATAAGAAAGAAAGATTGGTTGAATAAAGAATCTGATGTGTTACACTCACATAACGTTTTTTTACTCCCTTACAAACTACTTTTACAAACTGTTATTCTCGATCTATGTACTTCGTGTTAATCGCGATAAACGGTTTTTTTTTTCGTTTTTTTGTGGTTTCCCCGAGGTTGGCAAACCATATTTGAGCATCTAGCTTTTTTACTTTCTCAACTATGTATAGTAAGAAGGGAAAGTATTGCATTTCACCCAAAAATTCGTTTATAAAAAAAACACTTTTACAAAAAGGTCCGTGTGTGTGTCGGTGTGTCTGTGAGCAGAATAACTCAAAAACGAAAAGTCGGATAAACACCGAACTTGGTATTTAGGTTCCGTATCTTTCAAAAATGCGACACGAACATTTGTCAAGAAAAGCCCCCCATCACTGACTAACTTTGTATGGAACATTTTTCGAAAATTTTGATTTTTTCAAACATGGCTCTAACGATTTTGATTAAAATACCACACGTTTAAGACATTTTAATGGCAAATGAATCAAACGTATATGATCAATTTTCTAGGAATGTCCCCAAAGTCCTCATCATTCTGACTGGCTTTTGCAATAACTGGTAAATCGTAAAAGATAAGACAAAGTTTTAATACACAAAAATGTAGATATCGTTAAAATACACAATTTATGTCCAATACATTTTGTTTTTCGAGTGAACCATTTCCCAGATATTCTTTGTTATTTATCTCAATTTTTCAATACTTATACTTTTCTCAAATGGGAATTCGTTATCTTTTTTTTATGTCCTGGACATGCAAAGACAAAGGAATGTTCCACATAGCAACACTCTTAAAAAATTTGACCATCGCTTAAAGCCTACATTATTGCCCTTGCACCTACAAGAAAATTAGCAATAACATTCTGTAGATGTTTATCTCGATTAACATGAAGTGGGTGGAGAATAAGCAGTTGTAAAAATAGTTTGTACAAGTGCAGAGAAAGTCATGTGTGTGTGTAACACAGAATTTTTTTCTCGTGGTCATTCACACAGCATGGAATTTTCGGCATCCGCGTTTTAAAAAAATGACTATGGTTTTATCTACCGCATGTGTAAATGTGCAATGATGGTTTATCTCAATTAGCAAAAAGTACGCAGGAGAATAAGATTTTGTGAGAATAGCTTGTAGAAGAGTTAGCAGAGAAAGATGTGAAAGTAACACATACTATTTTTCTTATTCTTCTGCTGGATGAAAGGCTTTCCCAGAAACTCTACCCAAGGAATGTGTTCACCTTTTGGTTAATATCGTCTTAGTGTACCAAAATTCTTGAATAGTGACACAGTTTGTATCAGAAGACACAAGGATTGCCAAGATGCGACTTAGGCAGTGGTGGTCGTCTGTTGTATGAGGGGGTGGTTAGGGTAGAATGAGCGACGCTGAGGGTAGAGCGCGGAACTAAGAGGGATAAACGTGATCCCATTATCCTTTAAGTCGAGAGGTTCCTTGTGAAGCTCTCCCCCAACTCTTCCTTTCGGCATACTTTGATACGTTCATTCTTGGTACAGGAGGGAATGGGAGCTCGCAAGTAAACCTGTTATTTAAGTCGCCGTCGATTATAGAACCAGGTGCATGGATTCGTAGATCACAGCGCAATAGTTCGTGTACATATTGCGCTCACTTTGGGCCGCCTCAAATTAAATTTCAAGTGGAGCGTTAGGAACGGAATCACGAGGTTACCAAAACCTCTAACTTGACTGTCTCTGCCAATTACGATGCAGTTCTTATATACTGTAATATTAATAATAAAATATCCATTTTAGACAAACTCGTTAAGTGTTACGCAAGAAATGATCTCAAATTTCGCAATTCGTTTCTTGCCCGATGAGAAATGAAACAAAACATTCTCATTATCAATGATAAAATACTGTAGTTGAATTCACATGACTTTCGCTACTCACTCTTCTCCAAACCATTCCTAGAAAAACATATTTTTCCAACTACTGCTTGTTAATAGAGGTAAACATTCATTATAGATTTCGTTGTAGGTACGGGAAGGAAAAAATGAGATAGAAAGATTTTAAGAAAGCGTGTCGCTATCTGAAGGCTTTGAAATTACATATTCGTGAAAACTAGTAGCGACTTACCACATGGAAAAAGTATAAGTATTTGAAACATTCAAACCATTAAAAAAGAATACCTCGAAAATTGTTAACTCTACAAAAAAGCGATACATTGTGTGCTTTAAGAAGATCTACAATTATTTGTGTAGTAAGATTTTGTCTATCTCTTACGGTTTACAATTATGCAAAAGCTACTCAGAATGAAGGCGACTTCACAGGCTATTCGCAGAAAGTTCAAGAGCTACATTTTATTTGCCATGCAAAAATCTTAAATATATCTTATTTTATTCAAAATCATTAGAGCCACTTTTCAGAAAAACAAAAGTAAAGACAATTTTTCTGTTTAAAGGATAGTTTGGGGTGGGGGAATTTTCTTAAACATTTTCGTGTCGCATCCTAGAAAGACGCATATACATACATACCTACACAAAACCGAGCGGGATGGCTCAGGTGAAAATGTTTGTGGACCTGGGAGGTCGTGGGTTCGATTCCCGTGGCAGACCTTCCTGAACGATGCGTTATTTCGGGGTTTCCCCGGATCGCAAGGCGAATGCAACGAAGGTTCGTTATATCCCCAGAATGTCCTGTCCCTCTTTTCACCTCCATTCTCATTTCACTTCATCTTTCATCTGTTTTACTATTTCAGGGTTGCAAGTGTCGGCGGGAGTCTCGGCATTGTATGGCAGGGGAAAAGGATGCTCTATGCAAATATTCGTCCCCGGAATGGAGGCGATTTCCGAGTCCCGGGCCTAGGATGTGCAAGTCTGCAGTGGAGAGGGAGGTAGGTTGTACGGACTGCTCCAAATGTTTTCCGTTCCACCGGAAGCGGGGAGTCTTATTAAGAAGTTATGCCAGGTGCCTTAGCTCATACCTGCTCTACAAGGAAGATTAAGGGATATCATTTAACACATTTACCTTAGACTTGGCTGTAAGAATGCAATAGCTGTGACAAGAAAACAGCAATAACATTACAACACAGCTACAAAAGCAGTATACAGCTAATTTTTAGAAATTAGAGGCATCATATCATTGTATAACAAACAAGTGTTAAAACAAAATGGTTTGTTTTTCAATATTTACTGCTTTCTCTACCCATTATCAACTAACATATGCTCTTTATTTTCATAATGTCCGTGCATCGTGACAACAACCTAGGCCAGAAATTATTTAAAGTTACTGTCTTAAGTTACACTTTTCTATTTGGGTGCATGCAAGATGCCGTAACGACAAACAGCCGCTTATCTATTCCACAACTCATCGTTTTACTGTCTCCACTATTTACCTATAAGTAGGGAAAGTGTTGTATTACATCCGAAAATTAAAAAAAAAACAGATTCACCGGAAATACACTTTGTGAAACTCGCGGAATCCAAAGAAAGCATTTTTACTTTCCCTACTACGCATTTATAGTAAGCAGAGGAACTATTTTATTCCACTCAAAAAGTCAATAACGAGATTCACCGGAAATACACGTTTTGAGACCCATTGAATCCAAAGAAAGAAGTTCCTTTTACTTTTCCTAATGCGCACTTACAGTAAGTAGAGGAATTATTGTATTCCACTCAAATATTGAAAAACGAGATTTACTGGAAATACACGTTTTGAGACTCACTGAATACAAAGAAAGCATTTTCACTTTCTCTACTAAGTAGTTACAGTAGGTAGAGGAACTATTGCATTTCATCCAAAAATTCAATAAACGGCTTCACCAGAGATACACGCTTTGAGACCAATTGAATCCAAAGAAAGAAGTTTTACTTTCCCTATTACGCAATTACAGTAACTAGAGCAACCATTAAATTTCATCCAAAAATTCAATAAACAGATTCACACGTTTTGAGGCCCCCCTGAATCCATAGAAATGCTTTTACTTTCTCTACTACGTAGTTACACGAGGTAGAGAAAGTATTGTATTCCACTCAAAAATCCAATGATATTCACCGGAAATACTCGTTTTGAACTTCCTGAATTCAAAGAAAGCATTTTACTTTCTCTACTACGCAGATACAGTAAGTAGAGCAAGTATTGTATTCCACCCAAAAATTGAATAACGAGAATAATACTCGGAATGGAAATATTCGTTTTCAGACTCCCTGAAACCTAACAAAGCGTTTTTGCTTTCTCTAATACGTAGTTACAGTAAGTAGATCAAGTAGTGTATTCCACCCAAAACTTTAATAACGAGAATAATACTCGGAACGCAAATACTCGTTTTCAGACACCCTGAAACCAAACAAAGCGTTTTTACTAGATAGTTACAGTAAGTAGATCAAGTAGTGTATTCCACCCAAAACTTTAATAACGAGAATAATACTCGGAACGCAAATACTCGTTTTCAGACACCCTGAAACCAAACAAAGCGTTTTTACTAGATAGTTACAGTAAGTAGATCAAGTAGTGTATTCCACCCAAAACTTTAATAACGAGAATAATACTCGGAACGCAAATACTCGTTTTCAGACACCCCGAAACCAAACAAAGCGTTTTTACTAGATAGTTACAGTAAGTAGATCAAGTAGTGTATTCCACCTAAAACTTTAATAACGAGAATAACACTCGGAACGCAAATACTCGTTTTCAGACTCCCTGAAACCAAACAAAGCGTTTTTACTTTCTCTACTAGATAGTTACAGTAAGTAGATCAAATAGTGTATTCCACCCAAAACTTTAATAACGAGAATAATACTCGGAACGCAAATACTCGTTTTCAGACTCCCTGAAACCAAACAAAGCGTTTTTACTTTCTCTACTACGTAGTTACAGTAAGTAAAGAAAGTATCGTGTTCCACCAAAAAATTGAATAACGAGATTCAACGTAAATACAAATTTTGAGACCCTTGAATGCAAAGTAAGCATCTTTACTTTCTCTACTACGTAGCTACAGTAAGTAGAGAAAGCATTGTGTTCCACCTAAAAATTCAATTGCCGCAATTTCACCAGAAATCACGTTTGTAACCCTACGAATCTAATTAATTTATTTTTAGAAAATGCTCCAAGTGTGTGTGTGTGTGTGTGTGTGTGTGTGTGTGTGTGTGTGTGTGTGTGTGTGTGTGTGTTTCCACGAGCAGCATAACTCAAAAGCAAAAGGTTGGTTAAAAACCGACATTAGTGTTTACGTTCAACTTCTTCCAAGACTTCGACACGGTGATTTTAAAGAAAATCCCCCACTCCAAACTATCCTTTACATTGGATATTTTTCGAAATTTTTTATTCTTTCAAAAATGGCTTTAAGGATTTCGATTAAAATACATGAAAATAAACCGAATATATATCTTTTATTTTCTAGGAATAGTCTGTAAATTGTCTTTATTGTCAATTACTTATGATATTAGTAAATCGTAAGAGACAGACAAAATCTTACCGTACAACAACTGTAGATCTTGTTGAAGCACAAAATTTATATCAAATAACAGTTTTATTTTGTCAAATAACTTTTATATTTTGCCTAAGCTGAAATTTTCTTTGTGATTAGTTTGAGTTTTCAAATAGTTTATACTCCTCTCAACTACAAATAACTAGTGTTTTTCTTTCTTTCTTTCTTTCTTTCTTTCTTTCTTTCTTTCTTTCTTTCTTTCTTTCTTTCTTTCTTTCCCGTGTTCATACAAAGAGAACAGAATTTCAAAGCAATCACAACTGTGGCTCGCATTTGGGAGGTCGTGGTTTCGATTCCTCTGGCCGACCTACCTGACCCATGGTTTTTTTCGGGGAGTTTTCTCGGGCGAATGCTGGAAAGGATTCTCACATCCCCAAATTTTTCTGAACCTCCATTTCATCTCCATTCTCATTTCCCTTCATCCTTCAACCGTTGGTCTCTTTCAGGGTTGGAAATGTCGGTGATGGTATTTCGGTGCAGTGTGGCAGGGGAAAAGGATACTTTTTGTGACTTTTTCCGTCCCTCGACTTTCGGCTTGCTGTCGGTAGTATCATAACTCACTTAAGGGGTGTTGGACCCCCTCTGTGCTGGGTGGGGTCCCCGGTCTGCCTGTCCGTCTGACGGGGAGGCTGTATGTGAAAACTTAGGGATCCTGCAATTCCTGTGCCATCATTCCTGGTTGCTGACGCCCGGTGTCTTGTCTCGCCTCATCCTTCCTCCCGGAGACGCCCCGTTGTGGGGTTTAGGCACAATATCCACTATGTGGATCAGTGCCGAGTCCTCTTAGTAGCCAAGCAATCCAAACTATCACATAGTGATCAGCTTTGAGAGATTTGGCTATCGGTTTAGCTTAATATGTTCTGGTTATATCTACAACGAATTGTGAATCTAAGTGATGAAAGTGTTTCGGTATTAACATGACATAGATGCAAAATAAGCTTTGTAAGAATAGTTTGTATAAGAGTGAGTGGAGGTCATGTGAATGCAACACACCATATTTTATAGCAAAGGCTTCATATGCCTGCGTGTCTGTAAACATAAATGCAAAGCGAAAAGTCGGTTAAATGACAAACTTGATGTTTAAGTTCAGAATCTTTTAAAGATGCGACAAGGATTTTCAAGAAAATTTCCCCCATCCTGAACAACCCTTTACATGGAAAAATGTTCGAAATTTATTTTCTTAAAAATAGCTCCAACGATTTTGATTAAAATACTCCTGTTAAAATATTTTTATGACAAATTAAATATATATTTTGAAATTACTGAGAAGAGCCTCTCAAGTCTTCTTCATTCTGAATGACTTTTGTATAACTGGTAAACTCTAAAAGATTGGACAAAGTTTTGCTTTCGCTACACCAGAAATGCAGATCCCGTTAAAGCACACATTCATTATATATATATTTTTTGAAATTAACTATTTCCCAGATAGTTTTTACTTTCTCTACTACGTATAGTAAGTAGGGGAAGTATTATATTCCACCCAAAATTTCGATACCGAGATTTCACCGGAAATACATGTTTTGAGACTCACTGAATCCAAAAAAAGCATTTTTGGAAACATGTCCGTGTGTGTGTCTGTCTGTGTGTCTGTGTGTCTGTGTGTCTGTGAACAGCATAACTCAAAAACGAAGAGTCGGATAAACACCAAACTTGGTATTTAGGTTCAGTATCTTTCAGAGATGCGACACGAAGGTTTTCAAGAAAATCCCCCCACCCCAGACTACCCTTTACATGGAACATTTTTCGAAAATTTTAATTTTCTCAAAAACGGCTCTAACGATTTTGATTAAAATATCATATGTTTAAGATATTGTCATGACAAATAAAATGTATATCTCGAATTTTCTGGGAATGTCTCCAAAAGTATTCTTCATTATGAACGACTTTTTCATAACTGGTAAACCATAAGAGATAGACAAAATTTTACTACACGAAAAATGTAGATCGCGTTAAAATACACAATTTATGTCATATACATTTCTTTTGTTGAGTGAACCGTTTGCGAGATATTGCTTGTTATTCCCTTAAATTTTCCAATACTTGTACTTTTTCTCAAATTCGTTATTCATTTTTTTATGTCCTGGACATGCAAAGAGAATGGAATGCGCCACATAGCAACCAGCGTTAAAATATTTGACTATCGCTTAAAACCTACCATATTCCCCTTGCATCTACAAGAAAATTATCGATAAGATTGACATCTTGATATCTCCATTAACATGAAGCATATGGAGAATAAGCGTTTGTAAAAATAGTTTGTACAAGAGTAGAGAAAGTCATGTGAGTGTAACACATCAGATTTTTGTTATTGGTTTGAATACTTTTGTAACTGAGAAGTAGCTATTCGTTTTGTTTTTGTCGTTGTCATGCAAACAGCATGGAATTTCAAAGCATCACGTAGGGACATGCTTTTTGAAAATGTGACTATCGCTTCATCTACGTATACAACGAAATCTGTAAATGTGAACGTTTCTTTTGGTATTTCATTGAAGTCCTTTAACCGCGCAGGCCATTACGAACGGTGAATGAACGAAATGGCTAAAATGATGCTCAAATGGACCAGAGGTCCCTAGAAATTATAATCTAACATTCATCTTCTCAGGATAAAAAAAACCCTGGAAAAAACTTTATCCAGGTATTTCACTTTAACCGAGATTCGAACTCGGGACCTCTTGAATGTGAGGCAGACCCCCACACCACAGAGATGGGCTAAATGTGATTTGCAAGTTTATCTGGATTATAAGAAGTAGGCAGAAAATGAGATTTAGAAAACAGAATTTGTAGAATGGTGAGAAGAGAAAGTTATGTGAATGCAACACGTTAATTTGTTCTCGTGGTAATGCAAAGAGCGTGGAGTTTCAAAGACACCACATAAAAATCTGACTATGGTTTTAGCTACTGCATTTTTCTTATACTTACAACGAAGTATGCAGGACATCTCAATTAACAAGAAAACTCTTTCACTCAAGTCCTGTGTAGGACAAGGTTGGAAAGATAGAATCAGATTGAAAAATTCAATGTCATAGCCGAGATTTGAATTACGGATCTTCCAGTTTACGTCCAGGTGACGCCGCGGTAACGTATGCGACTCGCATTCGGGAGATCCCTTGTTCGCTTCCCGGCGACCGCCCAATCTGAACCAATGGTTTTTTTTCGAGAGTTTTCCCGGGTGGTCAGGCGAATGGTAATATGATTTTTCTCAGCCCCCGAATATCGTTCTATTTCTAATTTCATTCATCCTTAGCCCCGTTAGGTCTGTTTCATTGTTGGAAGTGTCGGCGCTGGTATTCCGGTGCGGCATGGCAGAGAAAAAGAATGCTCTCTGTGGAAACTTATCCGTCTCTCGATCATCGGCTGGTTGCCAAGGTATACGGACCGCTTCTTGGGGGGCGTTGGACCCTCTGTGTGGGGTGGGGTCCCCGGTTTGCCTGCCCGACTGCTAGAGCGTCCCAATCTGGAAACTTTAGGAACCGTGTCATTGCTGTGCCGACACTCTTGGTTCCGGCCACCGGGTGTCTCGATGTCTCTCACCTCCTCCCTCCCGGGAACGCCCCCTCGAGGGGCACAAGCACAATATCCTCATTCACTGGATCGGGGTCGAGTCCCCTCCGATACACATCCCATTCCATTCCAGACCATGGAAGAGAAGCGTTTTAAGAATTCTGAACGTGAATCGTAATACAAAGTCTTTTCTTTGGGGGGGGGGTATCTTCATATTTGTAACTTGAAAGCAATTTAATTTTCAGAATAGTGCTTTCAAATGAACCAAGTGCAGCAAAAGCAGATCAATATGTCTGCATTAACACTTTGGGGTCACCATTTTGAAAATTTAGCTTATATGCTGTTCTAACCGAATAAAACAGCTACATAGAAACGCATATTTTGTGCTAAACGTTGTTTCCTCGTATCTATTAACATTTTATCCTTTTGGATACAATATCTACATAAGTGTTTTAACTCTACGTCCACTATACGACTGGCACAGTTTCTCTTCTTTTCTCTTGTGAGTGTGTAAGGGGAATTATGTTTCAAATAAAACAATCTTTATTCGTTTTTCAGTAACAAACGCAAAATATATTTCATTTTGTAGAAAATTTAATGTTGCACTTAATTGTGCCCAAACTGCTTCAACAGTTTGACATTAATATTACATTTTCTTTTATATTTTTAAAAAACTACTTGAATATTTTCAGAACTGAATGTGCCAACTTGACGGAACTACACACTTAGCGCTAAACGTTGTGATCCATATCTATGACAATTAAAAAGCAAAACTAAATTATATTCAATTTAATAAATACCCTCTGCTTCTGAGTACGCGTAGAACGTTCTATTGGTGATAATAAAGAAACTAATAATAATAACATTATTATTATTATTATTATTTATTACTAGCAACAAACGTTAAAAACAAGGTGTACATTATGCGAACCTTGTTTCTCAAGATAGTTACTGAATCTTTATGTTGTGTAGCACATACATAAAGATTGCAATATTTGATTTTTAAACAACATATTGTGCAAAGAAAATGTTAATATATTTCGCTTGAATAGATCTAGTAAAGAGAAAACTATTTGGTTTCGTCTTCTTTCCTCTTAGAGTCGGGTCGCTGAATTATTCGGCATATACGGAAGTAAATGTGTCTTTTGAGACGATAATGGCACTTGCTGGCTATAGCCAGGCATGACTAGTCGATAAGACATTTCTTCCCCCTCTTCCTCTTCACTCCTCGGTCCATCGGAAAACATTTGAATCCCACTGTACCAGTTGTCATTCGGGGAGTTTATATCGAAAAGGTAGGGACCCAGTCTTCTGCCATGTCGTGCATCCTGGTCGGTCACCCTCTATCAGCCAATTTGAAGTAGTTATTGTCTTTATGTTGGAGTTGTTCATTTATGTAACTCCACGTATGGACGCCAATTTGAAGTAGAATTGTTCTTTACGTTGTTTGCTGCTACGTATGAAAAGCCGATTGGAAGTAGTTTGTATTGACGGAGTTGTATTATATTTCAACTGTTGGGGAACCGAACTTGTAGTAGTTGCAACTGCACGTATAGTAAACAGTTTCCGGTAGCTTTCCTCCCAAATGTACTTTCAGGTGGCCTTTGCCCCAAGTTTAAAAAATATTAACTTTGTAATTAAACTGTTTCTTTATATATTTAATATTTATGTTTGCCTGGGCTGCGTCAGTATTATTTTAGAGACATGGATATCTTGGCAGGGCGTGATGCGACAAGAATGTAGGCTTACGCAGATTTTTAGTTTTAATTCACTCCTTTTTATTAATCCTTGACACAAATTAAATAGCACTTCACTGATATAGAGAGCTGTGAGATCCTTTTATTAATTAATTACACCTTTTACCACGTAAAACTATTTTTCCTCTCACAGGAATACATATTAAATCTCTCGAGGACGCATCTTGCATCCGGTTACTATCACTGTCTGCAGGTAACTGACTGATTTCAACCGTCTAAACTTGTAAATTTCTGTATTTCAAGTCTCTGATTGGCTAATCCCACTCCAATAGAATACCTGCATTTAACTAAAGCTTTTTCTGGTTGTTGATTGGCCATTTTTAAACCGTCACTAAAATTACATTATTGCTTCCAAGAATCACAAATAACATTTAAACTCTCAAACTCATTATTGCCTCAAGGTTACCTCATTGTTAGCAAGGTCTAACTTATTATTTTCACAGCTCCTAAACTATTAAATTGCGTAATATATTCACATAATATTATTACACATGGATACAATAATATAAGCATGTGCAATGACTGTTACATACATTTTACAAATTATTACATACACATATTGCTTCAAGGTGGGCTTTTATTAAATTTACACATTATATAACCAGACTGAAATCATTCAAGTCATAAAAATACTGCCTCAAATTCAAGGTATACGTTTTATTTTCCACGCTAATGTGTCAAATATACGAGTATACCATTTTACGAGGACCATCCCAAAAGTACCCGACCAATAATCAGAGGGGGCTAAGTATGGCAAATAGGGTGCATGAGGAAGCAATTCGAAATTTAACTCCTTGATTTTGGCCATGGCGATAATGGATGTGTGAACTGGTACGTTGTCTTGATGAAATAGAACTTTCTTTTTTCGTTAAATGCAACCGTTTTTGCTTGATTTCATTATTAAAACACTGCAATAAGTTTGCATAATACTCTCCATTGATTGCCTTTCCTTTTTGAAGATAATCAATGAAAATTACCCCACGCGTACCCAAAAAACTGCCGCCATGACCTTGCCTGCAGGTGGAACTGTCTTCGCCTTCTTTGGAGCCGACTTTCCCCTTTCAATCCACTGTTTTGTTTGTTCCTTCGTCTCAGGTGTGAAGTGATGCACCCATGTTTCATCCATGGCTATGAATCGACGCAAAAACTCGGCTTTATTGCAGCGAAACATCGCCAAACACTACACTGAAACATCTTCACGATGCTGCTTTTGTTCCATTGTGAATAAACGCGGCACATATCTTGCGCATATCTTTCTCATGTCTATATTTTCAGTTAATGTGCGACGTACCGCACTTTTTGAAATGACTGTGATATCTGATGGCTCGTGCACTTTCAGTCGACGGTCATCCAATACAATTTTGTGGATTTTCTTCACAATTTCTGGCGTGGTCACCTCATTTAGTTGGTCACTGCGATGTTCACCTTGACAGCTCGTACGGCCTTGCTTAAACTCTGCCACCCAATATTTTACTATTGTAAACGAAGGAGCAGACTCCCCCAGAGTAGAATCTAGCTCACCTTTAATATTAGTTGGACTGAGACCTTTCAAATGAAAGTATTGTACCACATGACGCTGCCAGTTTTATCCCTGTTTTATCCCTGTTTACAAATTCGTTGAGAGAGCTCACTGTTAATGGTTGACAAACAATCCCTAAGCAACGTAGCATCGTCAACCTTGAAACGTAAGCCTCAAAAGGGTGGTACTTTCGACCATAGTCATTTGTTTGAAACAACAACTGCTATAGATACGTCAAGTCGGGTACTTCTGAGACTGCCCTTGTAATAGAAATCGTTAAAGCCATTTTAATAAACAAAACATCATGACAAGTATCAGATGTAAGGGATTATGTAGAATGCGAGAGTTCCTTGAAAATATACCCCTTACATCTCGAAAGATAACTCATTTAATGAACTGCGTTCAGGGGTCTTATTACTTTTCTTTATCCTTCTAAAACTTCTTTTTGCTATTCTGGGAACGATAAAACGCATATTCGCCGTTAAATCTCTATATCAAATTTTCGAGTACAATACCATACTTCCTCTTCCCACCATAGGTCAGAAAGTAGCAACGTGTTTATCCCGAAAACAGCTAGGCGGGCCTGTCATTACTCTGGTTTATAACATAAATTTAAATTTGCAAACGCTTATCACAGTATTTATTACAATTTGTCACAACTGTAATAGAAATATTTTTACGTTATTAGCACCACGTTTAGGTGCCAATTTGAAGTAGGAGTTGTATTGTAGTTCCACCGTTGGGGAGCCAAACGTGATGAAGCAACTGCCCCACGTATGGTACAAAGCTTCCGGTGACCTTCGCCCCAACGTTTAGGAATCAACTTTGTATTTTTATGTTTCTTTAAATATTATATATATTTATGTTTGCCTCGGCTGCGTCAGTATTAATTTGTAGAAACATGTATCTCTTAGCAGAGGGTGATGCGGCTAAAGAATGTAGGCTTAAACAAATTTTAATTTTTACTTCACTCCTTTTATTAATCCTTCACACGATTAAATAACACTTCACTTATATAGAGAGCTGTGAGATTATTTATTAATTACTTGCACTTTTTAACAAGTAAGCTTTATAATATTCTCGTCGTTAATGAAATTTCCAATGAACTGCTCAGGTACGCTGTCGTCTAGCGTCTGGCGTTTACCACTTAAATTTGCAAATTCCTCTATTTCAAGTCTCTGATTGGCTAATCCTACTCCAATAGAATACTTCTATTTAACTTTCAGCTTTTCTAGTTTTTGATTGGCTATTTATAAACTGTTTTAAATATTACATTATTGTTCCAAGAATTACTAGTAGCATTATTAAACTTTCCAATTCATTATTGCCTCAAGGTTACCTCATTGTTAGCAACTTTCGGCTTCTACTCTTACAGCTCCTACATTGTTAAATTACGTAATACATTCACGTAACATTATTATATATGTACATAATAATATGAACATAATACAATGACTGTTATATACATTTTGTAAGTTATTTATACAAATGTTGCTTTAAGGCGGGTTGTTATTATTTTTTATATTATATAATTAGACTGAAATCATTTTTAAGTGTTAAAAATACTGCCTCACAATTTAAAAAAGTACTTCCGGTTGGCAATTAACACGTTTACCAATATGTTAACTGGTATTTATTTGATGCCATTTTCAACTATAGAACGACCATTAATGCGTAGATAGACTAGGAACAGCGATTTTGGGTAACATAGTTCAGAAGAAAGAAATTTTCTTAACTATTGTAATGAAATTAATGAAAATATAGCTGGAAAGGGAAAAACTCGAATAAAAGTTAAGGTATTTGACAGAAAAAAAGTAAAACCTGGGGAAAATATTTACGAATATGCTCAGAGAAGGGAGATTTTATCTACTTCCACTGTGGTAATGTTGAACATAATGAAGTAAATATTATTTTTAAACTGGATTATTTTAAGCAGATGTGAAATAAATAACAAAATTACTGCCTTTAGAGCATTTCAGTCTTTATAGATTCCAATTTTTCTTTTAATGGTTCCAAAGCATGTGGTACAGTTTTCCAAAAACAAATGGACATTGTAAAGATAAAAATGCACTTATAGTTTCGGGGGAATATTCGGAATTCCACAATGCATAATTACTCAATTTTCTTAATTTAACTTAAAACATATCTATTGGGTTGTGATTGTTTGGCAAGGCACTCAGAGAGAAATCTTCCAAATTTGCTGACAACAGATGCGTCAGGTATGGAAGTGGATGTTGCTGGAATAATATTGAGGTTGCGGAAGCCTCGGCAGTGCCACCTTCGAGGTAATTGTGTTTCAAGCCGCAGCAGTCTTGCCTGGCTCGGGAAGCGTTTGCATGGATGCGGTTTCTCGGCTTCCCATTCCTCGCTCTCGCCTCTTTATCGCTCTTTATTTTTGCACATTGGGTACACTGTCTTGTGAGTTACCAGTTTACTCAAAAGGCAGAAAAGCTCAAAGAGTTCCAGCTGTGAATCCTTTAGATACAAGAAAAGTGATGTGCGAAAGCAAATGCCTCACATTACACTAGTGATGATGTCACAGAATAAAAATCTAATGTGAAACGCAATAGAAATTTCTCAAACACTACAAACATTCAGTGTAAAAGCTAAATATTACTGAAGTACTTGCCATTAAAATTAAAAAGTATTCATTTACTGGAAATTATTGGCTCGATTAAAAGAAAAAGAAAATCATGTGTGTTGCACTCATATGACTTTCCCTACTCTTGTACAAACTATGTTTACAAACGCGTATTTTCCATCTACTTCATGTTTATCGAGATAAACATTTGCAGAAACTATCTTATTGATAATTTTCTTGTAGGTGCAAGGGGAATATGGTAGGCTTTAAGCGATAGTCAAATGTTTTAACAGCTGGTTGCTATGTCGAGCACTTTGAAACGGCAACTCTAGGCCGGTAGGAAAAGCCGCGATTTATATTAAAATTGGACCAATGAGATCCCTGAAAGTTTATTCGAAATAGTTAGACGCGTCGAGTCGCGCTAAAAATGGACCAATAGGAAAGGAAGCAGCCTCAGGAGCCTGAGACTATAAATGGATCTGTTTGGAGAAAATTCGGGGCAGTTTATGTCATGTGTGGTCAGGGAGAGATGCTGCAGGATGTGTGAGATATCGCGCCAAAACAGGGAATCAAAATAGTTTTAGCAACACACCTAAGATCCGCTACTCTGAAAGCGACAATAAGAATAGTTATATTTCGTGACATATCCACGCCATAGTCTAACAGCGGTGGACAGTATTTTACAGCGGCAATACCAGTTTTGTATACTACGAGTGTTAAATTAAATAAAAAGAAACGGCAGTGTCATCTTTTCATAAACAAAGCAAGTCTATGTCTTCCTATATCACCACCCGAGATCTACGTTTTCCTTTACCGAGGATAAGTCCATGCTCCCATATAATTTAAGGAAAATTACTGCAGCTAGCCGAGGATAAATTGAAGAACCAACACGCTGAGAACTTCTGGAAGCAACGGGAGAAGCATCAAGATAAGCTACAGCAACGGATGAGGAGGTGATCGCTGCAAACTGGCGCCCAACGTGGGGCTCGAAGGGAAGAACGACACGAACGGAGGACTAGGAAACAACGAACAGACGAAGAATCTTCAGAGGAAAGGGGCACAGCAGAACAAAAATTACAACGCGAACTTCTAGTCTACCTACGTGGGACAACAAAACAGCTGAGAACATCGCTTCTAGAACTTCACCAGGATTCGAACCCGGAACGCATCAGTTAACATTGAAAAAAAATACAGGTTAGAACTTTTATTCAAAAACAAACAAAAAGGCATGCAGAGTAGTGACTCAGTTTTGTGAACACATGTTATTGAGAGGGGGTAAAGTCATTACTAGGGAGGTAGAACTTGCTAACGGAACCATGAGTAAGTCAAGGGAAGATTTGGAAGAACTGAATGGGGAGGCTATTGTCAGCATAACAACAGATGGAGAAAATATGGGTGCAGCTGAAGTAGAAGTTAGGGAAAGGCAATCACCGATTGAGCAGGTCATTGACGCAGGTCAAAACCAGCTGCTAATATTGCTTCAACATTTGAGCGCAAAGATAGATGAGCAGAGTAAGGAGTCAAAAAGAAATTTGAGTGAACAAATTAACAATTTAGAAGGGAAATTAAATGAGCTGAGTAAGGAGTCAAAAAGAAATTTGAGTGAACAAAATAAAAATTTGGAAGGGAAATTAAATGAGCAGAGTATACAGATAGGTGAATATGTCAGAGAGGAAAACAGGAAGATGAGAGGGGAATTAGCTCAGGAGATGAGGGAATATTTAGGTGAACAGGTCACCCGATTACAAAGTCAATTGGACTCCAAATTCAGTCAGCAAGGGATGGTAGTGCAAGAAATTCAGGCAGGACAACTATGTCTAAGAAACGATGTAGAAAAACTAAGGAAGGATGTAGAAACAGAATTAAGTGTTACCAGCTTAGCCATAAAGGAACAATTGGATGATGACTTAAGAGCTGTAAATGTTTCTTTAGAAAAAAAACAAAGTACCTTAGAATCTAACATTCAAAGGGAGTTCAAAGAATTTAGAATAGTGTTAGAAAAGGATCAGGGAAAGATGAATGAACTTTCGTCAAAAATGACTGAACAGCTCTCAAATCATCATGAAATTGTGAAGAGGGTGGAAGAGCATGAAAATTGTGTAAAGGAGTTAAAACGCTCTATTGGTAGACTAGGGATAAGTGTGAGACAGAGTGATGATAGCTCACCCAGTGAAACTAGCACCACTTTTAGGGAGGTAAATGGAGGCCAAAGTCCAGCTGCCGACCCATATAATTTTAATTCAGGGCACCAATGTACATCTAACCATGCAAGTAATGCAAACTACCATTTATTAAATGAGATAGGGGTACCTACTTTCGAGGAAAATTCGGCTGATAATCCTAAACAATACCTAAATGACCTTGAGGAGTATTTCCGTTTGAAGCAGATTCCGGACGAGCTAAAGATGTTAATCGTTCGTAAAGGTTTACGTCAAAGGGTTCTCCAATGGGTAAGATTGACTTTGGGGGAGAATAATAATTTTGAATATTTCAGAAGGGCATTTTTGAATAAGTACTGGAGTACTAATACTCAGAACCAGGTGAGATCTATCCTAGTTAATGGCAAGTACGATGAACGCGGAAACCTAAGCATGGTAGATTATTTGCTAACTAAAGCACAGAGTAGTAGACTAATCGAGCCACCCATAAGCGAGAGGGATTTCATTAATATGATTGTACCACATTATCCAGAACGTATACACCATTACCTACTCATTGCGAAGCCAAATTCTATTCCCGAATTGATTGAGTTGGTATCATCATTCGAGACAAGTAGTAGGAACCACGTACAAAACTATACAGTTCGAACATTACCGGATAATTCAAGGAATGCGAATTGGAGAGGAAACGCGAGAGGGAACTATAACCCCAGAGAGAGATACTGGAACGACGTACCTCAATCCGGGAACAGAAACTGTCAAAATAACCGTTTCAGGAGGGAAGGTGATAACCAATATCACATAAATGCTATACAAACCAGACCAAGATATAGTGGCCGTTTTAATTATAGGAGAGGCAGAAACAATGAAAACAGATCCAGAGAACATTATTTTTCTGACCGAGGGGAAAGTGATGTAGGAGAAAGGTATGACGAAAATTATCCAGAAAGAAACGAAAGGAGAGAGAGACATTCCCGGGGACATTTTAGAGGAAGCAGAGGAAACTATAGGCAAATGCAGAGAGAGGGAAATGTGGAAGAGACTAGCGGAGCACCAAATAGTGTCGATAACCCGGAAAACTAAGACAGGATCCATTCAAGAGCTCGGAGCGGATTCTAAGCGCGCAAAATTCTCAAATAAACAGAAAATGTGAAACAGGGCTCAAAAATGAATTTATACTGGGAGAACTGATAACTACTATTCAAAATCACTCGGAAAAGGATCTGACAGATTCCCCTAGCATAAAGGTAGTATTATTGGATGAAGAATATAACGCTTTAATAGACTCTGGAGCCAATGTGAGTGTATGCAGCCTGAGGTTATATCAGAACCTGGTAAATAAAGGAATTAAGCTAATGACATTACCCATAAGGAACACGGTATGCCGGGTAGCAGTTAACAAAGAGGTTACCCGAATAAAAATGCAAGTAATGTTGAACATGAAAATAGGAGAAGAAAATTTTGAGTTTATTTTTCTGGTAATCAATAATTTGATTTGTGACATTTTGATTGGGTGTGACGTTTTGTTTGAATTAAGAGCTAGGGTTGATTTTGCTGATAAAGTTTTGAAAATAGAGAAGAACAGAAAAACATTAGAAATCCCTTTTGTAGAGGGTATGAAGCAGGATACTTATAACAAAACCCAAGGAGAAGAAGATATAGCCGAAGAAAGATTTTTCGTACAATTATTACAAACAGGTAGGAGTGAGAAATTAATTGCTATAGTACAAGGGGAAGAAACCGATGAGATGCATGCGTTCGCTGACAGGTTTTACAACGGGTATACGGAGCACAATGAGAAAGATTATGGTTACGCCCAAAATAAAGAATTCCAAGATACCGGCAGCCAGGTAGAAGCAGTAGAGGAGAAAATGACCCTTGCCGAGAACCTCACAGAGACACAAAGGCATCTATTAAGGCGAATGTTACAAGAAAACAAAGCGGTATTTTCGGACGTCCCAGGCAAGTGCAAAGCATACAAACACAGTTTTAAGGTACAAGATATTGCACCCTTCACACACAAGTATCGGGATATTCCGATTGCATTAAGGGAGAGAGCCAAACAGGTGATCGATAAGATGTTGAGAGACCGAATAATACAAACGTCAAATTCTCCGTACAGCAGTCCATTATGTTGGGTGACGAAACGCAATGGCGAACTTAGGATGACAATAGATGCTCGAAGGATAAATAAATATACACAACCAGACAGATTTCGGAGCGAAAGTGTAGAAAAATTGCTGTCAAAAATAACCAAA
This sequence comes from Deroplatys truncata, assembly GCA_030765065.1. Taxonomy (NCBI): domain Eukaryota; kingdom Metazoa; phylum Arthropoda; class Insecta; order Mantodea; family Mantidae; genus Deroplatys; species Deroplatys truncata. Next base: position 204,375,187 of record CM060983.1, on the reverse strand, counting down.
GGCAAGTATTTCTCCACTATTGATTTAACGGCGTCATACTGGCAGATTGAGCTTCACGAGGATGTTAGAAAGTATACTTCTTTTTTATTTTTTGGGAAACAGTTCGAATTTTTGAGAATGCCTTTTGGTATGCTTACGTCATGTAGTGGACTATTAAGAGCCATCGATAAAATATTTGGCGACTCAGCCGACGAATTTTTGATCCAATATATCGACGATTTTCTAATAGTTGATGAAAATTTTGATGAGCATATTAAACATGTGAATTATGTGCTTAGAAAGCTGAGAGAAAACAGTATGACGGGGAACATTAATAAATCCAAATTTTGCATCCGTGAGGTGGAATTTCTAGGCTATGTAATTAATGATAGAGGAATGAAGCCAAACGAAGAAAGAGTAGCGGCTGTGAGAAGAATACCAGCGCCCAAGAGTGTTAAGCAGGTTAGGTCCTTTCTTGGAGTGCTAAATTATCAAAGCAAATTTATCCTGAGGTACGCCGCAGAAATAGCGCCTTTGCGCGAATTACTTAAAAAGAAAGTGCGATGGAAATGGGACGAGGTACACCAGAAAGCTTTTGAAAAGATAAAAGAACTATTTGCGAAATCAATTCTACTAGAGAGACCCAAGGACAACCTACCATATGTAATTTACGTGGATGCTTCAGGTCACGGATATGGGTGTGTCCTAGCCCAATCAGATGAGGAAAATCAACTGCACGTGATAAGTACCGCTTCAAGAGGTTTAAGTCAAATAGAGAAAAATGCTTCGGTCACCGAATTAGAGATCTGTGCTGTGTATTACGCACTACAGAAATTTAGATCATATATATATCTACAGAAGGTTATTATATACACAGATCATGTGAGTCTTTCATTTATGAAACGTTGTCGGCTTACGAGTACTAAATTATCTAGGTACATCCATGAGATTCTTTCGTATGATGTTGAGGTGAAACACATTCCAGGAAAAACAAATGTTTTTAGCGATTTGCTGTCTAGGTTACATAACAACAGTGAAATACCGGAGAGAATAGAACGCCCTAAAAATGAAGTAACATTAATGAGTATTGAAATACCCTTGAGTAAAGGATTGATAAAAGAATTAAAAGGAATAGGGGACCAGCAGCGACGAGATGAGAAGTTAAATAAATTAATAAAAAAAAGGCCCCAGAAATAGATGAAAATATCAAGGGAAACATAGGGTTAAAAGGGGGCGTGTTATATAAACTACATGGCAGTGAAATACAGAAATGGAAGACATATATACCTAAGAACATGGAGAATGAACTCATAAGCACGTTCCATCAAGCTCTAGCACATTCTGGCTCAGAACGCACCGCTTTAATGATCCAAGAAAACCTGTATATTCCAAGATTACACCATAAAGTAAGGAGAATAATTTCGACATGCTTACAATGTCAAAAAGCAAAGCCACTGAATATACAATACGAATACGAGACAAACTCAATACTAAGAGAAAAACCAGGAATGTTAGTGACCTTGGACTGTCATGGTGAGATGCCCCGTAGTAAATTTGGATTTAGGTATATAATAGTGTTAATAGATGTATTTTCAAAATTTGTGAAAATTTACCCAGTCCGGAAGATTACAAGTGAAACATGCCTAAGGAAGATAATGAAGTCGTATGTTCCACAATTTGGAAAGATGAAGGCAATTTTATGTGATAATGCTTCAATATTTACCAGCAGAAAATTTGTAGACACCTTAAAAGAAAACGAAATCACGTTGTATCATTGCTCAAAATACCACCCACAAAGCAATCCCTGCGAAAGAATAATACGGGACATTTCGGTTTATTTGAGAATTTTGGCCAATAAAAAACACAGTGATTGGGCAAATCACTATCAGCGCATCGAAAGTATTTTAAATGAAAGTGTGAGCCCTACTACCGGTTATAAGCCCATCGAGCTGATGAAGGGGAAATTAATGGAAACACTCGAAGGGGAATTACCACAGACACTAGAAGCTAAAGATCCGAAAGCACTAACGGAAGAAGAGATGTTTAAGAAAGCTTTTGAAAGAATGGCCGATAAGGCGCAGAAAAGAAAAGAAAAGTTTAAGAAGAAGAAACGAAAACACTGGTTGATCAAATTGGGAGACTTAGTATTGGTACGGGACAAGAAAAAGTCTAGCATTCTGAACAAAAGGTATCATAGAATGGAAAATTTATTTAAAGGTCCATACCGGGTGATTAACATTTTTGGCTCGGATACATTTGAGTTACAAGAAATAAAGAATTCCAAGATCGTAGGGAGATACCATAAACAGTTGCTCAAACCGTACAAATGTTTAGAGAATGAGAAGGGTGAAGAATATAATGAAAATAATCAGGTTAGTTTTACTCGAAATGAGGTAACACCCCTGTGAACAAATAGTAAAGGTAATACACCCGATAAATAAGGATGTAAAGAAATAAATAAAGGCATAATAATTATGTACCAATATGTATGTAAATAGATTTAATTTTAGAACTTAAATTGGGTATTAGAGTATTTGTATGCGTCACAAGTTATTCGTGTGCGGGAAATGTATTGTGTATAAGAATGTCTCTCGGAAACCTGTTTTTAAAGGGAGAGGGTAGAGTGAATGACCCAAATATAAACATCACCGGTTTGTCAGAGCCCTTGTGAAGGAGCAGGTATAGCGAAGGGTCTCTGTCAACAAAACAAACGAACAAAGGCCATAATCAGAGGAATTATTCTGTAAAAGAAAATTGTATCAAGTGTTGAAAAATTTATTCTTTTCCAGAACAGGGCAATTTGAAACGGCAACTCTAGGCCGAGCCCAAGAACTATAATTACAGATAACTTATTAATTAACTTTTAGTGATGTTAAATCGTATTATGTAAATATCTTTTTCTCATACTGCTTGTATATTTTAAGAAGGGTGATTTAACATTATGTATCTATCTAGGTTATTAATATTAGTAGAGTTATAAATGGTTTAATGTAAATAATTTAAGCGCTATGTTAAAATACTGTCCACGAGGGAAAGTTTTAGCTACAGGAATAGTGCTTTCGAAGGCAGAAAACCTAGTTTTATTACCTCTCTTCGGTCGCTGTGCTATTATTCCTACAGCGAGGGTGTAGAGCCTTTGTCCCATTATTTGATAATTCGCCGTGACCAAGTGAGTGAGAAAGACAACCTTAACGGTAAATGTAGGAAAAGCCGCGATTTATATTAAAATTGGACCAATGAGATCCCTGAAAGTTTATTCGAAATAGTTAGACGCGTCGAGTCGCGCTAAAAATGGACCAATAGGAAAGGAAGCAGCCTCAGGAGCCTGAGACTATAAATGGATCTGTTTGGAGAAAATTCGGGGCAGTTTATGTCATGTGTGGTCAGGGAGAGATGCTGCAGGATGTGTGAGATATCGCGCCAAAACAGGGAATCAAAATAGTTTTAGCAACACACCTAAGATCCGCTACTCTGAAAGCGACAATAAGAATAGTTATATTTCGTGACATATCCACGCCATAGTCTAACAGCGGTGGACAGTATTTTACAGCGGCAATACCAGTTTTGTATACTACGAGTGTTAAATTAAATAAAAAGAAACGGCAGTGTCATCTTTTCATAAACAAAGCAAGTCTATGTCTTCCTATATCACCACCCGAGATCTACGTTTTCCTTTACCGAGGATAAGTCCATGCTCCCATATAATTTAAGGAAAATTACTGCAGCTAGCCGAGGATAAATTGAAGAACCAACACGCTGAGAACTTCTGGAAGCAACGGGAGAAGCATCAAGATAAGCTACAGCAACGGATGAGGAGGTGATCGCTGCAACTTCATTCTCTTTGCATGTCCAGGACATAAAGAAATAAAAAAAACAAAAACAATAACGAATTACTATTTGAGAAAAAGTATAAATATTGAAAAATTCAAACAAATAACAAGAAATAACTCGGAAAAAAGTCACTCCACAAAAAAAATTCATGACATAAATTGTTTGTTTTAACGAGATCTACGTGTTTTTGTCTAGTAAAATTGTCTCTATCCCTTACGGTTTATGAGTTATGCAAAATTCATTCAAAATGAAAAGGACTTTTGGATAAGTGCCAAATTTGGTATTTAAGTTCAGTATCTTCCAAGGAGGCGACATGAAGGTTTTCAAAAACACCCCCACCCCAAATTACCCTTTTACATAGAACATTTTTGGAAATTTTGATTTACTAAAAAATTAATCTAACGATTTTGATTAAAATGCCATATACTAAGTATATTTACATGACAAATAAAATGTATATCTTGTGTTTTCTGAGAATAGCCTGTGAAATCCTCTTCATTCAGAAAGAAATTTGTATAAACTTGTATAACTGGTAAGCAAAAAAGTACTACATGAAGAGTGTAGATCTCTTTAAAAGACACAACTTATTTCAAATAAGTTTTTTTATGTCGTAAGCCCTTTGTGAGTTATCCGTTGATAATGGGTCGAATTGTTCATTACTTGGAAATTTTCTTAAATTACTGTCAACATTCAGTTGTTTCTCGTGACTGCATGGAAACAGTATGGCATTTTAAGGCAGGCAAAAAGCTTCCAGTTCTTAAACATTTCACTATCGCTGTTCTCTTTGTATCTATAGCGAAATGTGCAATGTAAGCTTTTTCTGAATAGCTTTATTTAGATTAAAATAAAGTATATAGAAAAATAAGCTTTAGTAAAAATAGTTTGTATACCCACTAATAAAAATAGAGACGAGAGAAAGTAATATGGATGTTCACATCAGAATTTTTTTTCTATCGTTGCACATCTCGTTATACACAGGGACAGCGACAGTCGAATGTTTTAGAGGTGGACGCTATATGGTGGACTTAAAATTCCGTACTCTTTGCATTACATCGCGAGAAACAGCTGAAATGCGACTAGATTTTAAAAGAATGGCTAAGCATTTAACTTTCAGTTCAAATCATTAATAACGATATCACAGAAATGGCTTATGCCACAAAAAGGATATTTGAAATAAATTATGCGTTTTAAAGAGATATACATTATTTGTGCAGTATGATTTCGTCTATCCCTTAAGGTTTACTAGTTGTACAAGATTATACAAAATTCCTTCCGACAACAGGAGATTGGCAAAACTTACCACACAAAATGTAGATCTCTTTAAAATATACAATTTATCTCAAATAGATTTGTTTGACATCAGCTACTTCCTAGCTCTCTGTTAATATTGGTTTGAATTCTTCAATACTTTGTAATGCTTCAGTGTTGTCGCTAATCATTTGTTTCTCGCGATATCATGCAAAGGGTATGGAACTTCAACGCCAGCTTAAAGCGACCCGCTTTTAAACATCTGGCCATCAATTTACTTTTCTCTATCCACCTTGTACCTGCAAGGAAGTATGTAATGAACCTATTTCAACCACGTGTATCTTGATTAACATAAACTATTTAGAAAAGTAAGCATGTTGAAGCTATACACAAATAAACAATAATGGTAGCGAAACTCATGATAATGTAACAAATCATATTTTTTCCTGTAAAAACGAAAAGTATTCGACAGAAATTGTTTCCATAATATATTCTAGAACTTCTATGTCATTCTAGGGGAGGCTGGGGCAACAGTTTGCTGTTAAAAAGAAGTCAAATAAGCAACCCTTATATGTGTACATGCCATTTCAAAAGTTTATTGCTTAAAATATCTGACAATTGTAAAAAATACCGGAGATATTTTGAAAACGCCTAATGCTACAAATGTTATTTCAGACTGCATATTATAATGAATTCAATATTTATTTTCTCGGAGAGTAAGTTTTTGTTTGTTTGTTTCTAAGTTATATATAATTAAATAAGGCTGAAGTGTACTTCAAAGGCTATTCACGAAGTTATAGGACATACGTACATTTTATCTGGTTGTTTTTTATGGATACTCTTTAACTGCTATAGTTCTTAGCATCCCATTCTATATTGCGTATGAAAGACCTGAAATTTTGCTCAGAGGCCACTTTTTCAGGCTTGAGGTTCTTTCACGTGCCATAAATCTACGACACGGACCACCGGTTTACTTCCCTTCCGAAAGAACATTTTATCTGCGATGACAATGTCTCCGACATACGTCATTCACACATGCGTGCACACATGCAAAACACAAGTTCCTAAAATACTGTTTTGGGTTCAGAACACCTCACAGCGGTGTTTCGGGTGGAATCTTTATATTGTGACCGCGTACGCTAATTTACCTGCGGGTTCCGGTAAGCGCCTCTCGACCCGGCATCTGGGGGCCTTCTACCGGCCGTCGGAACAATAGGCAGCGTGGAATAATAGCTAATGCGAGCAACAGCCATTGTGTTCGCTTACCTGTTAGAGAACATTTCTTTGCCGATATGTTCTAGTAGCCTCTCTTTCTAGAATCTCCCGCTTTGTATGCGAGACGTATGCTGCTTTGCTCAGAGTTCAGTTCTATTAGTCAACCAGTTGTAACTCGGTAGTTCAGTTGTGTTTTGGTTCCACGAATCAATTGTGTTGTGTTGTGTGTGCACCAAAATTGACGTAAGTGTAACCTTTCTGCTTCGTTGATTTCCTAGTGATAAATAAAATGTGTTTCGCAGTAAATGGTGTTATTTGTTACACTATTGAAATTTGGGATGTAACTCAATTATTTCATCTATCACAGGTAGAGTACATAATAAAACCTGAATCTAGTTTATACGGTGTAGGTTCAACCGGTGCTTCTTCAAAGAAAAAACAAATTTACATTAAGTTAGATAACTTCAAAACTTTCTGCAACCTTTTATAACTATGGGAAGGATCACCGAGAATGGCCTCAGGCGGTTACGTCTGTGTCCCGCATTTGGGAAGTCGTGGGTTCGATTCCAGTGGCCAACCTTACTGACCCATGGGTTTTTTTCCAGGGGTTTCCCCGAATGCCAGGCGAATGTTGGGAAGGATAATTACATATACCGAATTTCCTCACCCTCCATTTCATGTCCATTCTCATTTCACTTCACCTTCATCTCTGTGGGCTCTTTCAGAGTTGCAAGTGTCGACGGGAGATCTCGACATGTGAATGGCAAAGGAAAAGGACTCTAAGGAAACCTTCATTCCCTGGACTGCGAGCGGTCTCCGGGTCCCGGGTCCCCCAGGGGATGTATAAGACCACAGGGGCGAGGAGCGCCGACTGCACCTAATAGCACCCGGGAAGTTCAAATCTGTAAATGGTAGAGACTCCGCCCTCTGCAGGCCTGTCATGCCTCCTGGTCCGGCCGCCCTGTCTCCTCTCACTTCATCCCTCCGTCCTGGGGATGCTCCATTAGACGCTTAGGCACAAAAGATCTGCATAGGCCGAGGTGATAAATTTCCTTCCACTTTTAGTCATATCCCACCCTACTATGGGAAGGCTTAGTCAGGTTTATCGGAACCAGGATGTTAAAGTCTCAGGTTGAAACCTTAACGCCACCTCGCTCAGTGACAATAACACCATATGTAATGTTAATTAACGATTAAGGATAACCGCTGCGCCTGTATAGCATGAAGATTAGGTAACGAAAACTTCAAACGTGACTCATGTTCTCAAAGAGATAAAGCGGAAACAAAATTGTGCAGCGGAGTCTACTATGGTACCATTTTGTAACACTGAAGTTAGGAACAGGATTTCGCTCCGGACAAAAGTCTTCTAGACTGATTTACGCCCCATGCACAAACAAGCAGAGAGCAGGGGCAGAAATATATATACACACATCCAAAAAGGAAAGGGAAAGAAAAAGCTTAAGAGTTAGATTCCAATAGCCATTCATCTATCAGGTGTCAAAGTACACAATCTACTGCGTTAGACCCTCCACGTCTTATCGAGTTGCGTCTACAAATCTTTTGCTGCCAGAGAAACGGGGGAACCGCGGTTGTTGCTCCTCATGCCACTTTGACGTATACTGCATTAGAATATTGGAAAGATCTTGCCTCTTTCTTTTCTTTTTGTGCAAATAACACAAACAACACTTATGGTAAAAAGGAAGCAGGGCTTTGTTTCTTTCCTTTTGCTCTTTTGCAGTCAGTTAATTTCTTTGTCATTTAAAGGTACAAACATTTTACGAAAACGATTGTGGAGAATTAAGACGTCATAATGTTACTTTTTCTCCTACTTACAGTAAAAGGTAAACGTAAAGGTAAAGACGAAGGGAGTGATCCCCCGAAACCGGGTCAGAACATCGCAAGTAGGCCACAATGGCCCTTTTTGTTTCTAGAGGGATGAGAGGAGAGACCGAAGGGCAACTAGATCCGGATGCGGATGGGCGCAAGTATGAACAGGAACCCTAACGTTTTCAAATCGAACACCGCCATGGCCCACCTACAGCCTCTCACCTCCGGGGGTCCCCAGGAAGAGGAGCCCGCCCGAGAACACCCGAAGGCGGGTCATATCTGGGCAGTACGCAACGACGCCAGGCTTACAGAGCGCATATCATCCACCGTCCAGCCGCAACCGGCCGGACACCGTCGCTTGATCCTACAACCCTGAAACAGATGACAAGGAAAACAATGGGTACAGGTAATGAGGGGTAGGAAAGTCGTTGTAAAAGACGAACCACCCCAACATTCGTCTGCTGACTGGATCAGAAAGGGTGGTTGTCGGGGATCGAACCCGGGACCTCCCGGATGGGAGTTGCACACGTTGCTGCGGCGCCAAGTCGCTCGGCATTACTTGCAGTAAGTAGGGGAGGTATTGTATACCACCCTAAAATTCATGACAAGATTTCACCGGAAATATGTTTTAGGCTCCCTGACCTCTCCCCGCGCGCACGAAAAGTCTGATAAATACCAAACTTGGTACTTAAGTTCAATACCTTCCAATGATACGACACAAAGATTTACAAGAAAACCCCCAACCCCAAACTACTGTTTACATGGAACATGTAAAAAAAATTGATTTTCTAAAAATGGCTCTAACGATTTTACTTAAAACAACTTATCTTAAGATCACATGACATGACCAATAAAATGTATATCTTTAATTTTCTGAGACTAGCTGTGAAGTCCGCTTCATTCGGAAGGAATTTTGTATAAGCTTGCATAACTGTTAAACGTTAAGCGATAGATGAAAACGTACTGCACAGAAAATGCAGATCTCTTTAAAATAAACAATTTATTTCCAATGCGTTTTTATGTGTTATGAGCCCTTTTGGAGAAATTGTTATTAATAGTTCGAATTGTTCAATACTTAAGCCATTCTTTTACAGTCCTGTCGATTTTCACTTGATTCTGGCGATGTACTGGAAAGAGTATGGAATTTTAAATGACTATAGCCATTCCCTTTGCATCTATAATGAAAAGTGCATTGCAGCTATTTTCGGAAAAGCTTATCTCAATTAAAATAAAGAAAATAGAAAAATAAACCCTTGTAAGAATATTTTGTAAGCCACAAATAAGCGACAGAGGGTAGAAAAGTCATTGAATGTAACACATCAGATTTTTTAAAACCAATTGGGTTATATTGACTTCCAGGCACACTAAGCACGCGCGGTTAAGCCGTAGTGGAGACACTGTACAGACAACGTGGACGAGATGAAGAGGATGATACCAAGAAAAGGGTAGGGATATGATGAAGAGAAGAAAAAGTGACAGACAGGTTGCCGTACTGCTCCCCATCTCTCTTCAGCTCTCGGCGGTCGTCCGTTTGCAATTTAAATAATACTACTAGTAGGATGTTTAATACCGGAGTGTGAAGCCGAGAGATGAAGTGGAGCTGGGCTGTTTCGTATCACAGATGGAAATACCCTATTTAAATGCAAATTCTGTATTTGTCACCGGCACCACATCACAACTACTCGAGCGCAAGTGCACCATAAGGCACAAGCCCTAAAAACTTCGATCTTTTCCTCCCCTTAAGTTTTTACATATTTCCCAGTAGACCAGCGCAAGGGCTGGGACATTGTCTCCGTCTGGCAGACGTGACCAGATCCCACTGGTGACGATACCACGTGATCCTGTCATCATTTCAGAAATGACCGCTAGAACAGCCGATAAAGGTATTGCTTTTGACCAAAGGCCAAGAATCATCTTAATCGCTCATATTGATACTTTAGTAATGTGACAATTCATTAAAATGAAAATTTTTATGGGTTTATTGTAGCAGAGATAACCTATTACAGTAACAATGGCGTAATCGCACAGATTAAAAAGTGGAGCTCTGTAGGCGGCAATGACGGAGGCATTATTATCCATATCTCTGCAACAGTTAAGAAAGCTTCATTTGATTCTGTAACAACCAGTATTCTTTTTACTTTCTCTACTACGTATAGCAAGTAGGGGAAGTATTGTATTCCACCCAAAAATTCGATAGCGAGATTTCACCGGAAATACATGTTTTGAGACCCCCTGAATAAAAAAAAGCATTTTTGGAAACATGTCCGTGTGTGTGTCTGTGTGAGTGTCTGTCTGTGTGTCTGTCTGTCAACAGCATAATTCACAAACGTACAGTCGGATAAACACCCAACTTGGTATTTAGGTTCAGTATCTTCCAGAGATGCGACACGAAGTTTTTCAAGAAAATCCCCCACCCCAGATTACCCTTTACATGGAAGATTTTTCGAAAATTTTAATTTTCTCAAAAATGGCTCTAACGATTTTGATTAAAATATCATATGTTTAAGATATTTTCATGGCAAATAAAATGTAGGTATATCTTGAGTTTTCTGGGAATGTCTCCAAAAGTTTTCTTCACTGTAAACGAGTTTTGCCTAACTGGTAAACCATAAGAGATAGACAAAAGTTTACTACACAAACAATGTAGAGCGCGTTAAAATACACAGTTTATGCCATACACATTTTTGTTGTTGAGTGAACCATTTTCGAGATATTGCTTGTTATTCCCTAACATTTTTCGATACTTTTTCAAATGGGAATGCGTTATTCATTTTTTTGTCTTAGATATGCAAAGAGTATTAATCTGTGGCAAAGGGAATGGTGCTGCACCTAGCAACCAGCTATTAAGAGATATGTATTTGCTTAAAGACTGCTGTATTTCTTTATTGCCCTTGTAAATATATTTTCCCCTTACACCTACAAGAAAATTAGCAATAAGATAAAGTCTGCAAATGTTTATCTCGATTAACATGAAGTAAATGGAGAATAAGCGTTTGTAAAAATAGTTTGTACAAGAGTAGAGAGAGTGATGTGAGTGTAACACATCAGATTTTTTCTCCAGAAGTATCTGAGAGCGATGGAATCACAATGGAATAGTGCAAAGGTAACAATGTAATAGAAACTGCTTTGCATTCCTAAAAGTTTCAGCGAGACAACTACTTTACATAAACCATTCATTGGTTTGCTGAGTCAAGGGTCATGCAGCCACTTCTAAATTTAATATACTTTATGCTACATTAATAACACCTGAGGTGCTGACACCAACATTGCGTTTAGGTTTTTGATATGATATATTAGTTTTACGCAATACGTATTATTATAGGAGCTTTAAACTTACATTTTGACTTTTTCTACTACGTATAAGCAAGTAGGGGAAGTACTGCACCCACCCAAAAATTCTATACGAAGGTTCCACCCGAAATATATGTTTTGAGGCCCCCTGAATACAAAAAAAAAGATTTTTAGAAAAACCTCCGTGTGTGTGCCTGTGTGATGTGTGTATGTGCGTCTGTGACAGCATAACTCAAAAACGAAAAGAGCTGGTTGCTATGTGGAGTATTCCGTTCTCCTTGCATGGCCAGGACATAAAAAACAACAACAATAAGAAATAACGAATTCCCATTTGAGAAAAATGAATTAGAAGATTCAAGCAAATAAAAAGGAGTATCTCGGAAATGGTTTATTCGACAAAAAAATGTATATGCCATAAATTGTGTACTTTAACGTGATCTACATCTTTTGTGTAGTAAAATTTTGTCAACCTCTTACGGTTTACTAGTTACACAAAAGTCATTCAGAATGAAGAGGACTTTTGGGGAAATTCCCAGAAAAATCAAGATATGCACTTTATTTGCCAAGAAAATATCTTAAATATATGATACCTTAATCAAAATCGCTAGAGCAATTTTTGAAAAAACAAAATTTTCGAAAAATGTTCTATGTAAAGGGTAGTTCTGGGCGGGGAGATTTTCTTCAAAATCTTCGTGTCGCATCTCTGAAAGATATTGAACCTAAATACTAAGTTTGACATTTATCCGATTTTTCGTTTTTAATTTATGCTGTTCACAGACACACACGTGCGGACCTTTTTCTAAAATGCTTTTGTTTTTATTCAGGGGCCTCAAAAAATATAATTTTCGGTGAAATCTCTGTCGAATTTAGGGTGAAATGCAATGCTGCTTTTACTTACTATACGTAGTAAAGAAACTAAAAATGTAGGAATCTTCAAACACACACTGACGTCAGCCATTTCCGAGGTATTCCTTATTATAAGTACGAATTCCTCATTTCTTGGTCATTCTTTTAATCTCGTGTCAACATTCAGTTGTTTCCCGTGATTGCATGGAAACAGTACGAATTTTAAGGCTAGCATATGGCGTCCAAGTCCTTTTACTTTCGCTGTTCCCATTGCATCAATAACGAAATGTGTAATGTATCTATTTCTGCAAAGGTTTATTTAGATTAAAATGTAGTAGATAGAAAAATAAGCTTTAGTGAGAATAGTTTGTATGCCTTCTAATAAACATAGAGGTTAGAGAAAGTATTGTGAATGTTACACATAGATTTTTTCACATTACTTTTCATACATTTATGTATGTTTTAATATATGAGTAATGTAGCATAAAATATTTGCTATTAAAGAATTAGCAGTAGCATTAGCAAACATATTTAATATGCTGTATTTAACGTGGTTTACATCAATACAACGTGCCTTAGAAAAGTTTATTGTTAAGATCTCAACGTCCTCCAGCAGGCACTTGATGACTTGAAAAGGAGAACTCTAGCTGCTTTAAAGTGGCTGGTATGGAAAACAAAAGATGGGAGAGGCATCACCCTCTATAGTAGAGCAGGTGTGCAAGCCGATATGTCCGCAAGACTAATTACGTGATATTTTTCACTGCTACACCCCTCTACTGCACGTTTATGGCGACACAAATCGTGTATTACGCCGCAGCACGAGTTTACACGAGCCACAGCCATTTTTTGTGCTTACGAGGCGCGGAGGATTTCCACTTGTCTTCTTTTCTTTCTTTCCTAAGAGTTGCTCGTGCTTTTTAACGACGCCATGCCGAGAAATATATGGGTATCTTATCAAGAAATGGTACTGCTATACATTCTCTACAAGTGAAACCTTCCTTTCAGCGTTCCTTTAGTATGTTGTGCTCCTAACTTCAAAGGCTTTTAAGAAAAAAATCCATTTCGTCTTTAACTTTAAATAACACAATTCCTGTCACTGAAACTCATGACAAAAATGTTTTCATCTTAATGTATTTTCAGCTTATTACTTTCTCTACTGCGTACCTGTAAGTAGAGGAAGTATTGCATTACGCCTAAAAACTCGATACAGGGACTTCATCAGAAATATACATGTTTTGAGCCTCTCTGAATAAAAAAAAATAACCACACTTGGTATTTAAGTTTAGCATCTTCCAAAGGTATGACAAAGATTTTCAAGAAAATCCCGAGCCAAAGCCTTTATATGAAAAATGTTCCTTATTTTTTACTTCATTAAAAATAGCAGGAACATTTTGATTAAAATATCAACCGTTTAAGTTATTTGAATGACAAATAAACTGTATATCTTGAATTTTCTGGGAATAGCCTGTGAAGTCCACTTCAATCTGAATGAATATGAAACATGTATATCACTTTATAAGAAAAAATTTGTCAAATAAACTTTTTGCAGCATTAACATTTCCGAGAAATTCTTTATTATTGGTTGGAACTTTTAAATGCTTTATACCTTTATCAACTTCAAAGTCGTCTTTCACTTTTCTGTGGTCATACATGAGAGGGGTATTTCAAAGACATTATACTTGAGAGCTGTCTGGAAAAGACTTGACTATTGCTTAAGCCTACTGTATTTTACAACGAAATATTAAATAAAACCATTTCTACAAAGGTTTATTTCAAATAACTTGAAGCAGAGGGCAGAATAAACCTTTATAAAAATAGTTTGCACAAGGTTGGGTAGAGAAAACCGCGTGAATGTAACATTAGATTATTCCGTACCGATATCCATCATTTTACTTTCTCTGGCACATTTCAGAAAGAACTTCTACATTAAAGTTTAACAAAAAGAAGATACCTTCAGGGATAATAAAAGGATCACAAGGCTTTCTAGCATCCATTATTGATTAATTTCATAGTTATTCTAAAATCATTTATTCAAAGGTATTTTTTGCACCGTATAAAATATTCTCCATAAGTGGCTTCAGAACACATATTGTGGGTACAGATGCGCAAACAGGAAGCTGAGACAACAGTTGACTGCTTAAAAGTTAGTTGGATATTACATATTGGAAATACCGGTTTTATCATGCCATTGGAATAAATCATATCTGCTTATACTTCTTTCACACTAGTCATTTGTATGCAGGTTGAATTCGATTTGCAAAACTCAAATCGGCTTTCCTTGGTGACGCATTTGCAATTTGGCTTACATCGATAAGGAGTCTTATCAGGATATATGAATCAAATGAGAGGCATTTAATGCCCCTTCGTATATCTCGTCTCGGTTACATTACTTCGGCATGGAAACCTAAAAATCCGTGGTTCAAGCCCGGGCATTGAATTTTTCAAACCTGATTCACTCGAGATTACTACGGACTCTATTAGCAATGTAAAGGTGAATTCGAAAGTAATGCTTCCCATTTATTTGTGTTGCCTTCGAGTGTCCGATCCAGATTATGTTGGTGTAGTATTAATTGTTGAACTTTCCCGCTAGTGTCCTGTTAGTTTCGTTGTTCTGCGACAGATAGCAGCGGCAGGGGACATCGAGGTGCGTACAAAACAGAGATGTGTGATTGAATCCCTTATCACTGAAAAAATTGCGCCAATTGAAATCCATCGATGCTTGATAAAAGTGTATAGAGACGATAAGTAGATGTGAATAATGTGAGGCGGAGGGTACAGCGTTTCAAAAGTGGTGAAAAGGATGTGCAGGACAAGCCATGCTCGGTTGTCACAGAAAATAATGAACATCATCTGTGATGATCGGCGGATTACACCAAGGAATTTTGTGTAGAGCTGAATGTCGGCTGCAATGCCTTAGACAAGACGTTACGAAACCTTAATTATCGAAAAAATGTGTGCGAGATAGGTCCCGCGGATTCTTTCGCAAGACCAAACATCACATCGAATAGGAATTTTCGGGACCTGCTGGACCAATACGAGGCTGAAGGCGACAATTTTCTGAATTCCATCATCATGGGAGATGAAACGTGGTGTCACCATTACGAGCCAGAGTCTAAACGACGGTCCATGGAGTAGCGACATCCGGCTTCTCCAACAAAGAAGTTCAAAACACACAGCCATCCAAGACAGTGGCTGGCCTCAGCTGGTCAACATTTTTACGAGCGTGGCATGCAGGCTCTTGTTCATCATTGGCAACAGTGCATAACGAATGGTGGTGATTATGTGGAAAAGTAACAGTTTGCAGATAAAATCTTACTCTATGTAACTATGTTATTGTGATTTCTGTATCTGTTGTAGTTTCCATGAAAACAAATAGAAGACATTACTTTCGGAATGGTGTAAGGGGTAGATATAGGAGTTTTATAGAGCACTGATTGGAAATATTAAAATATTTATTTAACACTGTGACATTTGTATTCATTGAAACAATATTTGTAAAATTTTCTTTATCCACACCGGTTAAATTCCCTTCTTTTAAATTAGACAAGCGCATCTTAAGGAAGGGCAGGCGGTGACAATTATTTGAGCATATTTATCAAAATTGAAAAGGAATATCTTGGCAGTGAAGAGGTCAATTGATAAAATAAATGAGTCGAATGATATTAAAAGCCTTCACTTACATCATGATGGTAAAAATTCTGGACGATCGTTTCGAGACTTCAAGGTCTCATCTTCTGCAGGATTTTTGGAAGTCGACCTTGAAGTCTCGAAACGATCGTCCAGATTTTTTACCATCATGATATAAATGAAGGCTTTTAATATCATTCAACTCATTTATTTTATCAATTGAGCATATTTGTTGAAAATTTGTTATTTAAAATGCCAACTACTGAATTCACGAAATCTTCTAAATATTGAACAGTATAATGTCATACATTGTAAGAGAAAATGCTTTGTTAAGCTTCTATTAAATATTTGAGTGAAACTCTTTCGTTTAAGTAGGATGTGTATTGGTGTTTTCAGTTGTAAAGATGATGAATTTCACCCTCGGAGTGTTACAAGTTGCCGCGACCCTGTATCTTGTTTAAAATTGCAAGACAACAAGACAAGGACACCGCGGGTAAGATCGATTACATTTTATTGTGTTGGAAAAGGCAGCGCTTTTCATATTTTACAACCCTACATAACGTTTTTTAAAACAAAGAGATTTAACAGAAAGGAGAAAGTGGTTGGAGGGGCCCAAGCCAAAAAAAAGTGCTAGGGAGTGGAATGCAAAGCTTTAGGGAAAAAGAAGGTAATAACGGAATACATAAGCTACAGGTTACAGGCTCTGGTGAGACTCATATTATTTTCATCATCCCTCAAAACCTTTATCTCTCGCGCCCTCCCCTCTCGGCGCATCCGTTTTTTTTTTTAAAAAAAAAGGAAGAATAAAAAGGTCAAAGAGATCGCTTAATTAAATTATCAGTCCACCTGATATTTTAAGTAGACTTCAGACCGCCTTTTCATCCGCTTTAAAGCTTTTCCAGGTAAGAATATGATGAGTTTATGGGATATTTCATCCATGCTTCCTTCTGTCTTCCAAAAGGAACGGAATTTTTATCCATTGTGGCAGAGGTGAAGGAAAAACCATTTTTTCCACTGCCGAAAGCAAAATAGGGTACCAACAGGTATTCAGTAGATACAGTAATATAACATTACTTTCTTCAGCATCTGAAGAATACAGGGGGAAGTAATAAATTTCTTGAGTTTCCTCAGAAATGCGTTTTGGACTTCAAAAACCCTCTTGGTTTTCTTTGAATAATTTCTATATAAGCACACTTAATATTATAGTCAAACTACAGAATGATTAATTTTACTATCTCCTCAGGTATTTATTTCATCGCCCTATGTATCGAAGTTTTTTTTTGTATTTTGTATGTATTTTGCTGAAGGTGAATTAGAGTTTGTATCAGGATTTAACTTTGAGTCTGACATCAATAAATACAAACATATAAAAATAATCAGACCACATCAACAAACGCTATACATTTTTTCGTATTTTGTGGTGTTGAAGTGTAATACTAGATATCCATAGCAGAACAGTACCTAAGAACAATCTTTCTCAAGTATTGATTATTATATTCTCAATTTGCTATCATGCTTATGAATGGGTATAAAATTATGAGGAATCCTTCAAAAAAAAATTTCTGCAACACTGCTTGTAATTTGGCCAAATTTGCTGATGAGCAGAACTTCGATATCTCGGCAATATTGCTAATTTCGCAGTCACGGGAATACTTAAGTTTCAGTGTTAAATACTTCCACTGAACTTGATGGAATTAATTGTTCTTCCACACAAGCCGTGTGTTGGGAAAGGTTGGAAAAGCAGGAATAAGACGACTGAAAAATTCAATGCCATTGCCAGGGTTTGAACTACTAACCACTGACCTACCATGGCAACATGCCGGTGCGACATTAAATTTTTCAGTCGTCTGATTCTAACTTTGCAACCTTGTCCAATACACGGCTTGTGTGGTGGAAGAACAATTAATTCGATTAATTGACCTAATAGTTTTTGAAACTATGAAGCTCGGGACTAAGTATTTACAGCATTATAACTCGCCATTAGGGTGTGTCCTCTCAATATAATTTGAGATTTCCTTGTGGTTTACTGGAAAAAATACGAATCAGTTGGGGAATTTAATGTCGTACCGGCATGTTGCCACGGTAGCTCAGTGGATTTTATGTTACGATTAATGTTTTCATTATTTATTTTGCTGGATGATTTTATTGATTGTTACTCTATTAGTAATTTGTCGTTAGTGATGCATATGAAATAAAAATTTCCATTCCGCTTCACCACATTCCTTTATGTCACTGTCATGTCCATGAATTCAGATCCAATAGTAAGAATATTGCTAAAATGTTAGGTTTATGTTTATGTGATCGGCGAGAAGCGGTGAAGTGATGGAGGTAGCATGGTAAAGCTTGGATAAAAAATTCCTTTCTATACGAGGTCAATTTCGCTGCTGTTTTAAACTCATGTTAAACCACTCCAAACTCTGTTGCCGTATCTTTGTAGCTTCCGTTTTTCTTCTGTTAGACAGAGTGTTGCAGGTTTTTTAGAGGAAGGAAAGATATGTAATAATGAATTTGCCTGGATACGATTAAAACTCGAGCTATCGTTACTCTGGAAAATGCTTGGCAGGATGACTGACAAGTTCATTAAGTATTAACTGGTATTAATTTTATAATATGGATGTGTTACTATTCAGTAGCAGATGGTGAAAGCATAAAACCTTGTTGCAAATGCACTAAAATAAGATTATTGAGAACAGTAAAGATTACATTTACCCATTACTTAAAAAAAAATCTATTAGGAAAGTGAGAAATTGCTGCCTTGCTTACTAGTACGAGAGGAAGGAAGACCACAGACAGACGTTGGAATGATAACGAAATAAATGCTCTGCAGCGTGATGGCAGCCCCATCTCCTACCCTGCGTTGCGCTCATGAGGCAGCCAGGGCCCATTTCTATTCTTACCAATCTTCGAGATGACAGCTGACCAGAAGATCCTTATCGGCAGGACTGAAGTCGGGATTGGCCAGATGGCCTTGTTCTTGTGGAATGAGAGAAGAAAAAAGTCCATCAGGTTGAAGTTATGCAAGTTATATGGGTTGTATTTACCGGCTAGCTATTAGTTGACTCGTTGAACTTTTATTCCTATCCATAATTGACTAAATCTGAAAAAAAAACTCTTCTGTTGTGCATTTAAGAGCATTTCACATTAATTTTTCTTTTTTATTGGGTACTTTTTTCGGAGAAGCGTTTCTTACAGGAAACTCGATAGCGATATAAGAAGCTACATGTAAACGCAGTTTAATGTGGATGTTCTTTTTTAGTCTTCGTTTTGAATCCTTAGAAGCGTTGGAATACCAAGTTTGGTATTTTCCGACTACTCGTTTTTTATGCTGTTCCCAAACAGACAGATACATGAACGGAGGGACGGACACACATACACACACTTGTTCTCTAAAAATGTTTATTTTGGGGGTTCAGGAGATGACGAAACATGTATTTCCAGTGAAATATTGATATCACATTTTTGGGTGGATTATAATACCTTCGGTTGACCTGCTATAGATAGGTAGGAGATAAAGTAATAATCTATATTTTATTTATGATACAATACATTCAATTGGACCTTTGAACTTTTATGAAAAAAACACTGACTAAAATACTAGAGTTATGCATTTCATTGTATATCGTTCTACACCACATTTAATTAAACTGCTTGCTCACATCAACATGTTTATTTCATGATATCGTTATAATCCATATATTTGTTTATTCCTTTAATTGTTTTATAACCGGAATTCTCAGACCTCTTTTCTGGAGGGTTCAATTTTTACACACACCGGTTGAAAAGAGGAAGTTGCTTGGTACAAACGATTGTTCCAGACGCCTTAAAATCTGTTTTCTAGATATGCTATTGTTTCAGTAAGCAAGTTATAAAGCAGTTGTTTTATTTAACTTACCATTTATGTGGATGGCTTTTGCACTTTATTTTCTAATGGATGTTCAAAAAATAAATCAATATCTACATGACAATTTTTTTATTATTTCATTATTTTTCTGGTTAGAACGATCTTCCAGAGCTAAATATATACCGAAGGCGGACAAACAGAAAAGGAAGAACTGTAGGAAATTTGGAATTGTTTGCTATTTGAGAATAATGTAGCCGGAACCAGATCTTCAAATCGGGACAGTCCCAAAGAACTGGGACCATTTACAACCTCCCCCTAACTAGCGGAATGCTTCAGACGGTGACGTCTGTGGTCCACATTCGGGAGGTCCCGGGATCGATCCCCGGTGACCCCCCACTCTGGCCTATGGATTTTTCGTGGTTTCCCCGGGTCACCAGACGAATGCTGGGGTGGTTCATTTTATACCACAACTCTCCTTCCTCTCATTTTCTGTACACCTCATCTTCCTTGTCACCTGTTTTAGGGTTGTAGGAACAGGTGACGGTGTTCGGCGGGTTGCGGCTGAGCGATGGCTTGCACTCTATAACGGTTTCATCCCTGGCGTCGCTGCGGCACCGCTCAGTTAGGTCTCTCCTCAGCGTGGGGCTGTGCTCCAGGAGACCCTGGAGTTTGGTGGCTTATAGGCAGGTACCTTGCGGCGTCGGTTGCGTTCTATCTGGAAACGTTATGGTCCCGTCCACGCTTGCACCCGTCGATATTTGGATCTGGTTGCCCTTTGAATCTCTCCCCTCATCCTTCCTTCCCAGGGGTCACGTTTGAAGCATAATGAGTCCACTGGTCTGTGTGCGGCGCTCTGCCCCGGTTCCAGGACCCACTCCGTGATACGTATCTTTAACTTTTATTACCTCCCCCCTCAAATATAACGGAAATAACGCTTCATATACAACTAGCTCAGTCGTAGAGCATTTGCCTGGTGTGCGCGGGCTCCCGGTTTAATTCCCCGACTGGGGCTTCAACTTTCTCTCTAGCCAAGATTGTTTCCTATCCACCCCAGTGTCTGGAAGAACGAGGAGTGTGAATGTGTGTATAGTATAAAAACCTAGTATAAAAACTAGACTATAAAAACCAAAGGAAAATCAGAAATCCTGGCAACGGTATACGTGTTAACACATTGCCGTTAGACCGTTCCAAAGCTAAAAGGCCGTCGATCGATCATTGCAGCTAAAGGCGCGTTATAAATGTAACAATAAAGAAGTTATGTGTATTAAATACACTACTTCAAAC
The DNA here is from genome assembly GCA_030765065.1 of Deroplatys truncata. NCBI lineage: Eukaryota > Metazoa > Arthropoda > Insecta > Mantodea > Mantidae > Deroplatys > Deroplatys truncata. The sequence goes on along the minus strand of CM060983.1, from coordinate 204,354,198 downwards.
AATTACATTATACCTATTTCAGGTAAACGCCTAAGGCAAATGTACCACCGTAAGTAGATAATTGTATATGCAATTATTATCGAGGCCAGAGTAAATAATGTATTTATCTGAATGATGTGAAATGGTTTTGCGCTACCAAGGAACGTTGTGGTTTGCGTGGCCTCTAAAATAAGCCAAGGCAGGCGTGCTAACTACGCTATAAGACTTGCCTTTCTAATATAGACTCTTCCACCGCCTTCCTCTCCACGCAGCGCGCGTTTCCATAAATCAAGACAAAAGCAGCAAGCCAGAGCCGCAGATATACAAACACACGAGTACACAATGCGGCAACAAGAGCCCGAGGAGGAAGGTAAACCGTGGAGGAGGCTTTAAGAAACTCATATTGGCTATTTTCTGCTCCCCTGACACAGATTAAGGTAGCTTCCTTGTTAAATATTCATGTGGCGGTGCGGGGAGAGTGGAAGATAAAAAAAGGGAAAGAACAAGTAAACCAAGCTAGCAAATAGGAGCGTTATACACTTCCGCAGAAAGAGGCACGTAAACACTTGAGAGCTGCATACCCGTGTATGAGAGAGAGAGAGAGAGAGGTGAGGAGCGGGTGCATGAGAGAGAGAGAGAGAATATGTACCACATTTTAGAGGGACATAAGAGCGAGTAAGCAAATAGGGAACAAGCTTCTTCTTCTAATGAATATTTTTCGAAAAGGAGTCACGATTTCTGAGAGAAATTAAGCCAGCCTGCAGATGCTATATTTTCCTCTAGGATCGAGCTATAAAAAGGCCACTTAGTTCCCATACGTTAGCGATGTGAATTAATTTTCTATAAGTTGTTATTTAAGCATAAAACACTACTAATTTAACTCATTTTCCTATACTTTACGCATCGTTTTAAACATAGAATAAAACACTTCGCCTGGATATCTATGTTTAAGAACACACGGTACTCATAACTTTTTTTAATCGTTTCATTTATGTAGCTCCTTTAACTTCTATGGTCATATACACGCTTTTTTTTTGAGAAAAAACTGAGTGCCTTTTTAAAAGTTCCATTTATAACCCGCCGATAATTGCAATAGTCTTATCGGCGGCCTTTCCTTTGGAACTTATAGCCTAAGTTAACTCGTATTCGCTTGTCATTGGATTACTGCTAAACTTTGGATTCTTTTTCATTACAACACACACACACACACACACACACACACACACACACACACACACACACACAAACACACATTCGTACTTCCAGTCTCTGGGGAAGATAGGCAATACTTTTGGCTAGAGAAATATTCCCACCTCTCAGCCGGGAATCGAACCTTGGACTCTGCACAGCAGGCAGATGATCTACCGATTAAGCTACGGGAACTAGCCACTGACAGTGTTATTACTCGTTGAATTGTGGGTTTAGTTAACGTTGGTTTTAAATATGAAAAACACTAAAATTCATACTTCCAGACTCTGTGCAGAGGATAGGTAATTATTCCAGTTAAAAAGAATCAGATCCCCTCATCCAGGAATCGAACCCGTGACGGCAGGATTAAAAAGCCAAGAACGCTGAACACTCCACCACAAATGCATTTGGTATCCAATACTACTTTTGGATTTAAGGTATAAGGTACAATACTGCGTTTTATTTTGGAGTAATATGACCCATACCTAAAACACCGAACACACATTGGCATAGTGAAACAAGCTGCAGCCGAAGTATGCAGAATTGTAACGCCTAATGTACCTAAAAATAGGTTGTGTCATGCATTCGTTCAAAGAGGGCCATTCTGAGGGATATGTCACTCACAGAGTTTGTCATTTTCCACTCATTTGTTTGCGTCGATAAAATGTACGCATTGGCTGTGGAAGGAGAGTCTACAGGTACATTGTCCCCTCTTCCGCGTCGTCTTTCTCAGTTTTACTCTAGACATGCTCATACACATTTGTTATCAGTTTATTGAGTGCAGTCAACGCTGCGTATGTAAAACGTGCTATAGTGTAAATTTAAATAAAAAAACAGGTAACACAATTTCCAACGCTTCCCATATGATCTACGACCTTCGAGGGAACCTCGTTCCGCCAAACGATTAGAGGACCCATTTATTAGCAGATGGCAGCCCCTGGCCGGTTTTCGTTATCCCCAGTGGTAGGATGACAATAAAGATGGCGATGTAAGAAATAGATCTATGGCTGTTACCATGGACTTCGATCCACATAAGTTAACCAAAGGTGAAGACCTGGAAAGGAGCGACTTGAAATCGTCAACACATAACAAACCCTTGGTACGAGAGCTGCGAACGAGAAATCTGTGCTTTAGCGGAGCTCAGCAAAAATAATTAAATAATATCGCCATTTTATTGTGATCAAACAAAATGCAATAGAAATTGATATGAAATCTTAAATGCAAAAAGCCCTGCAGCGCTACCTTCCACATACGCAGCGTTACGCATTTGTTTACTGGATTCTAGCACGAAAATATTGTTATTATCTTCTCTACTACATACAGTAAGTAGGGAAAGCATTGCATTCCACCCAAAAACTCGATACCGAGATTTCATAGGAAATATACGTTTTGAGGTCCCCTAAATACAAAGAAGCACTTTTAGAAAAAGGTCCGTGTGTGTGACTCTGTGTCTATGTGTGTGTTTGTGTGTATGTGAACAGCATAACTCAAAGTATTTAGGTTCAGTATCTTTCAAAGATGCGACACGAAGACGCTCAAGAAAATCCCCCCACACCAGACTACCCTTTACCTGGAAAATTTTTCAAACATTTTGACTTTCTCAAAAATGGCCGTAACGATTTTGATTAAAATATCAGATGTTTAAAATATTTTCATGACAAATGAAATGTATATCTTTAATTTTCTGGGAATGTCCCCAAAAGTCTTCTTTCTGAATGGCTTTTGCATAACCGTAAGAGAGAGAGAAAGATTTTCTACACAAAAATGTAGAGCTCATTAGAATACACAATTTATATCATATACTTTCTTTTTTTTTTTTTTTGGAGTGAACCATTTCGGAGATATTCCATATTATTTGTTTGAATTTTCCAGTACTTATACACTCTCAAATGGGGATTCGTTATTCGCTTTTTTATGTCCTGGACATGCACATAGCAATCAGCTCTTAAAAGATTTGACTATCGCTTACAGCCTTCCATATTCCCATTGCACCTACAACAAAATTAGCAATATCTGCAAATGTTTATCTTAACATGAAGTTAAACATAATTTGTAGAAGAGTAGAGAAAGTCATATGAGTGTAACACATCATATTGTTCTTTTATCTGTCAGTACATTATCTACTGCGTACCTGCGTACGCAAAAATTGGACACCATGATTTTACCGGAAATACATGTTTTGAAGCCCTTGAAACAAACAAAGAGCATTTTAGAGAAAATTGTGTGTGTGTGTGTGTGTGTGTGTGTGTGTGTGTGTGTGTGTGTGTGTGTGTGTAAAGTTAACAAAAATGAAATGTTGGATAGCTACAAAACCTCGCATTTATGTTCACTGCTTTCCAACTTGCGCCTCGATTTTAAAGAAAAGCCACCCCCTACCGCAAACTACCCATTACATGGAACAATACTCATTGTTTTTTTCTCTTCTTAAACGTGGCTTTAACGATATGGAGTCAAATACTGAATATTTAATATATTTGCGTGAATAATAGAATTATGTTACATGAATTTTCTGGCAATATTCTGGGAAGTTCTCTTCATTCAGAAGGAATTTTTAATATAATTTTTATAACACACAAATTATTACTGCATAAAAAGTACAGATCTCTTCAAGATACCAATTTATTTCGTATTGCTGTTTAATGACATTAGCCATTTCAGATATCCATTGTTATTGGTTTCTTCTTTTCAATATTTTGTAATATCTTTTAAATTACTCTCACTATTCAGTTTCTTCTCGTAAAGCCATTCAAAGAGAATGGAATTTAAAGAGTAACATATAGCGATCGGCTTTTAAACATCTGACTGTTGATTCGATTTCGTCTATCCACCTTGTCCTAGAACGAAACTTTAATGGAACCAATGCTGCAAACATTTATCTCGAACAACATGAAGTATTAAAATCAGCATCCGCAAGAATAGCTTTAAACGATATTTTGGAAAGAAAATCCGTAGGTGTATCTGTATGTGTGTGTGAATAGCATAACTCAAAGACGAAAAGACAGATCAACAACATACTTCAAAGGAATCAAGTTCGGTGTATTCCTAAGATGTATGTGACAAACATTTTCTCGGAAATACTCCACCCCAAACTAGCCTTTACATTGTCGATATTTTCTATTTTCTCAAAAAAGTCCGATCATTGTTATAAAATCTAATATGTTTAAATATTTAAATGACACATAAAATGTACTTCTTTGGGAATAGCCTTTTCATTCTGAAGGACGTTTTTATAATTGTGTATAGCTAGTAAACCATACAAAATAGACAAATATCCATACAAAAGATGTAGATCACTTAAAAGCATACAATCGTGTACAGTGAGAATTGCACTTGAAGCAGTATATTACTTATTACTAAATGTATATATATTACTCATACAAAATGTAGGTTCCCATTTAAAAAAAAATTAAATTGACTCTAAAATGACCATCATAGCGTCCTCCAAATAAAACACGACTAATGGCATTTACTTTAACCCATATCAGGCACTTTTATTAAAGACATTTCTTTCTACAATGCTTAGTTTTGGGGATGTTGTATGGTCTCAACTTAAATGGTCCACTCTATATATATATATATATATATATATATATATATATGTGTGTGTGTGTGTGTGTGTGTGTGTGTGTGTGTGTGTACAGTCCAGTCGTAAGTTCTGTCCTATGATTAAGAAGCGATATGCCTTAAAACGAAAGACACAACAAGATATAACTTATATATTTTAATTCATTGACTAATGGGCATTTCTTCAAAATGATCACCTCTGCCTTTACACAGGACCTTAATCTGTTAGGCCAGCTACTGCAGCATGGATGACATCTAGAGGAATATCCTGACTTTACGAAATCTCGCTTTAAACATCCCAAACTGGAGTGAGGTTTAGGAAGGCCTTACTCTCCAAGATATTCCAAAGCCTATAGTGCAGTGGGTTCAGGTATGGGCTGCCAGAATTCTGCTGCAGTGAATTCTGGAGCATTGTCCCTGAGCCATGCTTGAGTTGTTCTAGCCTTGTGAGCTGGGGCTGAGTCTTGCTGAAAGATCCAGTGGCTTCCATTGAAGAGTGTGGTGTTTAAGGGTCTCACAACTCTCTCTAGGATGTCCTTTGGGTACCGTCAGGCTCCTGTGTTTACCTCTTGTTTACAGAAATGGAGAGATGTTACTCCTTGTGACACGCCCCACAAACCATCACTGATGCTGGGTGATGCCCTCTCTGGACATGGAGGTCTGATATATTAGCTTCCTCTGAGCTCCGTGAAAAGTTTTATCGTTTTACTTCCTCTACTACGTATAGTAGAGGAAATTAGATACCTAAATTTCATAGGAAATACATGTTTTGAGGTGCACTGAATGCATATAAAGCATTTTTGGAAACGTCCGTGTGTCTGTGAACAGCATAACTCAGAAACGGTTCAGTATCTTCCAGAGATACGACACGAAGGTTTTCAAGAAAATTCCCAACCCCAGATAACCCTTTACGTGGAACATTTTTCGAAAATTTTAATTTTCTCAAAAATGGCTCTAACGATTTTGAATAAAATACCATAAGTTTAAGACATTTTTATGGCAAATGAGTTGTATATCTCGAATTTTCTGGGAATGTCTCCAAAAGTATTCTTCATTGTGAACGACTTTTGCATAACTGGTAAACCATAAGAGATAGACAGAATTTTACTACACAAAAAATATAGATCGCGTTAAAATACACAATTTATGTCACATAATTTTTGTTGTTGAGTGAACCATTTTCGAGATATTGCTTGTTATTCCCTTGAATTTTCCAGTACTTATACTGTTTCTCAAATGGGAATTCATTATTTATTTTTTTTTGTCCTGGTAATGCAAAGAGAATGGAATACTCCACATAGCAACCAGCTCTTAAAATATTTGACTATGGCTTAAAGCCTACCATATTCCCCATGCATCTGCAAGTAAATTAGTAATAAGATTAACATCTCGATATCTCGACTTACATGAAGATATGAAGAATAAGCGTTTGTAAAAATAGTTTGTACAAGAGTAGAGAAAATCATGTGAGTGTAACACATATTTTTTCTTATTGTACTTCTCCATTGCGAAAATTTTCTCATCTGTGAAGAGGATATTTTCATGACCATTCTGAGCATGCCACTGTAAGAGCCTATTTGTTCTTTTGTACCTGATCTTTTTTAGGTTCGAAGTTAACAAATGTCCCACTTACCGTCGAGAAGCTCTCATATGAAGGTCTTTTCTGATAATCCGAGACTGAATTTGGCGGATATATTTAACTCTTGTGCTTCTGGGGTGGGTTTCGACGTATTCGTTCTCATACTGCTTTGACCACTCCTGAAGTCCTTATGGTACGTGGCCTGCCAGATCTTTGTAAGTCTTCAACGAAGGAAGATTTAACGAATCTCTTGACAGTTCGGTAAACAAATTTTAATTACACTTTCAGTTTTTTTAACTTTAAAGTTTCGGTAGGTTTCTTACCGCACTTATAAAGAGTAATCACTGCAATTCTGTTTTCATTTACACCCCATTGCATATTTATTGGTCGATGTAGGAAACTGCACAAAGCAATGTGTTTAGAATAATAACTCTGCTACCATGGTAACTTGTAACAATGCCATTAAATCATTTATTTTTAAGTTGTGGAGCTACAAACATAGAGGACAGAACCTATTACTGGACTGTGTATATTAGCAAATTATACCTATATGGCTTCTTTATAAGAGAAGAATAAAATATTGCGGAAATGAAAACGAAAGCTAGAAAGCTAATAAAAACACATTCAAATTCTCAGTGGATAAAAAGGATAAAAATGTGATTTATTTTACTTTTTGTTTTATTGTGCTGAATCTTATGTATTATCATTTGTAACATTTTAAGTGTTTCATCAAGTACGCATTTAATAAACATAGAATTTTTGTTCTGACTGCTTCTGCGGTCTAGTGGTCAATGTACTAGCCTCTGAATACACAGGTTCCAGGCTCGATTTGCGGTTGGAAAGGACAGATTTTTTTTAACTCGGTTCATCCAGTATCTTCCCTAAAGTCCGGAATCCTGAACAATAATATATGTGTGAGAGAGAAGGAGAGTGCGGGGGTAAGAAAGAAAGCGTATATTCGGAATCTCATTGGATAAAAACATTAAATATTTGCTTTTCGTTTTCTTTTGTTCAAGCATTTTCTGTTATAATTTATAAAAAATTAAGTGTTTAATCAAGTATGTATTTAGTAAAGACGAATTTTTGCTGTGACTGCCTCTGCCGTCAGCAAGATAGCCTCTAATTATATAGATCCCAGGTTGGATTTTCGTTTGGAGAGTGGAAATTTACTTTAACTAGGATCCCTATAGCTGGAAATCTGGGTAAAATGTGGGTGAGAAAGAAAGAGCGAGAGAGAGAGAGAGAGAGAGACGAAGAGATTTAACTAAAAATAATACAACAAAAGGATTAAAAGCTAAAGGTTAAAGGAGTGCACATAAGCGGTTACTATGGTTTCTAAAGTCTAAGCCATCAGTGGGCTTTATGGAAGAAACTGCATACTTGACTTGCACTTAAACACGGTATTAAACAGGTGACGTCACTGCACAATGTAGTGAGCAACAGAGGGTAAAATAACAGAGCTACAGAGGCAAATTGTGTCCATATCTGCTTGTTTTAGGCAGAGCGCTGCGCTCCGTATTGAACCAGGCAGCATGAAGCGTCTTGAGATGAGATTTCGGGAGAGATATGTATACAACAGGATACAGCTTTCGGAGCTGTAGCGGGGTTTGGAGAGGGTTTGAAATTATACGTATATCTCCTCCGATACGATATGAAAACCCCCTACAGGGCCAGGGGTTGCGTTCTGTACTGATACAGCTATGGCAAGTGTGGTAATTGAATTCAATATTCCCTCTTTCCACCCCCTCCCTGGAGCGCTGTTGTAGCCACCAAAGCGGCGTTTCCCCAACCCTTTTACATCTAGCCATTTCTAAGGCTGGTTCTTGTGGTTCACAGACGAGCCGAATCTGGGCTGGGAGCAACATGCATTTGAAGGTACACACAGCTTTGTGCTTTCTTTACCACGTTAAGTTGACTTTCAGAGATGCTTTCCTTCCAATCACTGCTTACTGGAAAAACGGTAGCTTCAGCATCCTGATGGAGTATTTTAAGCCAGTTACGATTTATGTGTAGGTATTCAGAAAAAGAAAAGAAATGAACCTCAGTTCTTTTTCTTTCATTGATGTATTTGTGTCTTATACATTTGATTTCAATTTGTTAACTTAGACATTTGTGTTTACTACATGTTCCTGGCTTGGATTAACGTTTTTCTTTGCTGAAGAAACCCGTTCTTAATATGGGCATCAGAACTATTTTATCAAAGCAAAGGCCTTGTATGCTTAATCCTCTTCCGCGTCCTCCTCATCTTTCTCCTCAGAGCGCGACGGCCAAAGGTGGTAACATCTACCACTAGACTGTTTATTCTCTGCCTCCATCCATGGGTAGTATTGGGGAGACATGCCGAGAGCAGCTTTTCCTCAAGGACCTCTAAAGACTGTATGAATATACTTTTATAGGCTCACAGCCTGAGAAAGCTCTCAGGTCTTCCACTTCGCACATAACACTATCACATCCAATGGGCGGTTATCACTCCTACTTTGTACAAAGATCGCTTTACTGAACGACACATCCGAAAGTGGCTTGAACGTGGCTAAACAGATAAGGGGAATCATCGCAAGATTGACAAATGGAAGAAAATTGCTTAAAAATTGTAGTTAACTATGTATTTTGTTGTAGGAACATCTTACTAAAGTTGGTTATGTACAATTACCAATCTAAAGGTAAAAGTGAATTTTTTATCTTATAAAAATCCTAAGAGAAAAAATGACCAAGAATATGGAAATAATTAAGAAGTGATGACCAAAGATTTGCTGCTTTGGAGAGCAGAGACTGATATGTTTTTTTTTAAACGCAACGGTTCACACCAACTACACCTTTTTACTAAATATATGTATGTTAAATTACTCAAAGGTGGACAAAATTACCAGTAACTTAGTCTATGGTAACATACGAGTAATATTCCATAAGCTGAAGAGATATCACTGGACTAAAACGCGTACAAGCGCACATTGCTGATTAAAAATTTAATAACTAAATGATCTCCAGTACGTTGCAAGGCGTTCAGATCATATTAATAATATTTACATCTCGGAAATTTACATATTAACTATATATATATATATCTATATATATATAAACACGTTCCCTTCAATGGACGTTGTCGGAAAACAGGATAGCTTAATGAAACGTTATTCAGTGCTACTTCGGAAATATCACGCAGTCCAAGCCACAATTTTTCCTTTACGTTTTCATCTGAGCATTCCCCAATAAGTTTAGAGTGGAAAGATAGAATCAAGACTGAAAAATTGGATTTGAACCACGGATCTCCTGCTTTCCGTTTGGTAGCTCTAACCACTGAGCTACCATGGCAACATGCCAGTACGATATTAAATTCTCAATTGATTCGCGTTTTTCCCGGTAAACTACAAGGAGATTTCAAATTGTATTGAGATGACATACCCCAATGGCGACTTAAAATGCTGCAAGTCTTAAAGTCCCAGGCTTCATAGTATCGACCATTATTAGGTCAATTAAAGGAATTCATTGTTCTTCCTCACAAGCAACCGGACTAAAATTGGGAGATTCGTAATTTAAATCCCGGCCATGGCATTGAATTTTTCAATCGTCTGATTCTACCTTCCCAACCTTGTCCAACACACGGCATGTGTGGAAGAACAATTAATTCCAGTTTATAGAGTAGACAATTTTCACTTTTTTCAATAAAATTATTGTAGCCAGTAACATCAGATAAGAACCATCAACAACTCTCCTTAACACGGCAAAGACAAATAATAATTCCAATAGATTTTACTGTTCTGAACAATTAAATTATTTCTTGGACGAGCAGTTATTTTATCATCAGTAGCAGTAACAAAGTTAAACACCTGACACGGCAGCTCAAAGGAGGCCAAGGATCCCCGCATCCTCTTCCTCGACCTTCACAGTGAAGTATGTGGTTATAATAGGGTTAGGATTTTTATGGTTTAAAAAAAATGTGTACAGTAACGTAAAAAGTAAAACCTGTTAATATCAGTACGTAAAATTTCAGTGTTATGACCATGAACTATTTATTTAAGAATAAAATGCACCAGAAAAGCGCGCTTAAGGATATTTTAGTATGATTTTTAATTGATTAAAATTACTAGTACATATGTAGTTAACGTATGCTGTGATTTTTAACGTGCTTCTTTTCACTGGAGCTTATTGGCACTGAGTTAAATATAAAATGGATACCTTGTGCAAATGTTCAAATAAAAAATCTGATGTGTTCCACTCACATGACTTTCTCTATTCTTGTAAAAACTATTTTTCAAACGCTTGTTCTCCATATGCTTCATGTTAATCGAGATGTTAATCTTATTGCTAATTTTCTTGTAGGTGCAAGGGGAATATGGTGGGCTTTAAGCGATAGTCAAATCTTTTAAGAGCAGGTTGCTATGCGGGCATTCCATTCTCTTTGCATGTCCGGAACATAAAAAAATGAATAACGAATTCCCATTTGAGAAAAAGTATAAGTATTGGAAAATTTAAGGGAATAACAAGCAATATCTCTAAAATGGTTCACTCAACAAAAAAAAATGTATATGCCATAAATTGTATATTTTAACGCGATCTACATTTTTGCGTAGTGACAATTTGTCTATCTCTTATGGTTTACCAGTTATGCAAAAGTCGTTCACAATGAAGAATACTTTTGGAGACATTCCCAGAAAATTCAAGATATACATATTATTTGTCATGAAAGTTTCTTAAATATATGATATTTTAATGAAAATCGTTAGAGCTATTTCTGAGAAAATTAATATTTTCGAAAAATATTCCATGTAAAAGGGTAATCTGGGGTGGGGGGATTTTCTTGAAAACCTTCGTGCCGCATCTCTGGAAGATACTGAACCTAAATACTAAGTATGGTGATTATCCGACTGTTCGTTCCTGAGTTATGCTGTTCACAGACACACACGGACATGTTTCTAAAAAAAATTTTTGGATTCAGGGGGCCTCAAAACATGTATTTCCGGTGAAATCTCGGTATCGAATTTTTGTGTGGAATACACTTCCCCTACTTACTATATGTAGTAGAGAAAGTAAAAAATAGCCACTTACCACTTAAAAATGTCTGAAAATTCAAACCAAAAAACAAAGAATATTTCGTAAAAGCTTAATATCACAAATACTCTTATTTTAACTTAAGTTGTGTGCTTTAACGATATCTACATTTTTTAGGTGGTAAGATAGAGTACATTTCTTACGGTTTACCAATTATACAAAAGTCATTCAGAATGAAGAGGAGATTACAGAATATTCCCAGAAAAATCCAAGATATAGGTACATTTTATTTTTTATGCAAATAGGCGTATATTATCAGCAGCAGCACAACTTGTGCCTAAAGATACCTTCCGGTCCCCTCAGAATGGCTGGTACACTCGCTTCCATTTATGCCGTCAACGCAGCTTCGGAAGACTGACCCATCCAAGGTGGAGTGTGTATAGCAAGTAGTAGGTGTATGTATCTGTTTTCTTCCCCGTAGAGGAGGGGTTCCGACCCCTTCAACTGCCGTGGTGAGGGCGCTGCGGACCCTTAGCACTCGTGGTAGTACGTCGGGCCGAACATTCGAGCCCCTACCGTTGGGGAGCTGTTCGGATTGGGCTGGTCTCGACGGGGCAGTGGTTCTCAATACCAATGGGAGATTGGGTACGTGTGTATGGGTTTCCATGCCGGCGGGGTTGTGAGACGCCTCAATGTCCTCCGGTACCGCCCTGAATAGCCGGTAGACGGCTTGCTAGAAAGCTGTCGGCCCTACCGAGGTTATCGGTAGTCGCCAGGAATTGGCCTCATGGGGAAACCCCGGTTAGAGAGCAAGTCGGATGGCGCTAACCCTGGGCAGAGAATGAGAGCTTTGCCCCAGGTAGACCTTCGCACTAAACTGTATGTATCTGTTTACCTTTTCGCGCATGCAGTGGCGTCCCGTTTTACGTGCACAATTCTAGATTATTCACATATGAGTATATTAAGTTTAAGAAATAGCTTTAATCGTCATCACTTATTATAACCAGTTTTGAATATATAACTAAATTAAACCCTGTTTGGCACAATTTCTCCATATACTTTGAATGGCAACATGATGTAAAACTGAAATACATTATAGTTTTTACTCTCAAAGAGGACACATTTATTAGACATTATTTTAATATGTTCGAATCTCCATTCTTGTCCAATACCTGATTTAGCCGCCCAGGCACTGAATTACTTGTCGCCCTCTGGGAACACTTGTCATCAAATGTGGGAACATTTGCGTTTAGAGCCAAAGTCCTTCCAGCATCTAAGAGATTGTGCATGCGCGGCTAAATCAGGTAATGGACAGGAATGGAGATTAATGTCTAGTATATGTGTCCTCTTTGAGAGTAAAAATATAATTTACTTCAGTTTTACATTATGTATCTTTATTGTCATTAAAATATTTTTTCGTGGAGATATTGTGCAAAACAGGATTTTATTTTGTTATATACTTAACTATGTTATTACAAGTGATGACGAGTAAATCTATTGCTTAAAATTATGTAGGTATATTCATATGTGAATGATCTAGAATTGTGCACGTAAAACTGGTCGCCACTGCATGCGCAAAAAGGTAAACAGAAGCTCGCACCTCCTCCTTGCTATACAGACTCATGTGAGAAGGCCAGTAGAATGCCTCCTAAAGTTGTGGGGACGGCATAAATGGAAGCAGGTTAACTACGAAAGTTAAAAAAAAATAGCGGCTTTGCAGTTAAAAAGTATGACTTCACTTAATAATAAAGAATATCTCGGAAACGATTAATGTCACAAAGAAGGAATTTTACATAAAATGGGTAATTTAACTAGATCTTCAATTCTTGTTTAGTAAGTTTTGCTTATTTTGAGTGAATTGAATGCCTCACTGTTGGAAAGTCCATTTGAAGAAGTTGTATTAGAGCTCCGTTGTTGAGGAGCCGAACTTTAAGTAGTTGCAACCATGTGCGATACAAAGTTTCCGGTGGCCTTCGCCCCAATGTTTACTTTCCGGTGGTCTTCGCCCCAATTTTTAGGAATCAGGTCTGTATTTTTACGTTTCTTTAAATATTATATATATATATATATATATATATTCTTGTTTGCCTCGACTGCGTCAGTATTAATTTGTAGAAACATGTATCTCTTATCAGGGGGTGATGCGGCTAAAGAATGTAGGCTTACACAAAATTTTTAATTATAATTTTTACTTCACTCCATTTATTAATCCTTCACATGATTAAATAACACTTCACTTATATAGAGAGCTGTGAGATTATTTATTAATTGCACTTTTAAACAGGCAAACTTTATAATATTCTCGTCTTAATGAATTTTCGTCTCACACTGGATACGTACCGAGCAAATGAACTGCTCAGGTACGCTACGGTCTATCGACTGCCATTTACTGCTTAAATTTTTAAATGTTTCTATTTCAAGTCTCTGATTGGCTAACGAATAGAATACTTTTATTTAACTTAAGGTTTTTCTAGTTGTTGATTAGCTATTTATAAACTGTTTTAAATATTACATTATTATTGCTCCAAGAATTACTAGTAGCATTATTACTTCAAGGTTACCTTATTTTTAGCAACTTTCGATCTCTATTCTCATAGCTTCTACATTATTAAATTACTTAATACATTCACATAACATTATTATACATGCACATAATAAAAATAAACATAATACAATGACCGTTACATATATTTTATATTATATTATATACATATTTCTTTAAGGCGGGCTGTTATTGAATTTATATATTATGTAATTAGAGACTGAAATCATTTAAGTATTAAAAATACTGCCTCAATTTATACGGTTTACAAATGTGACTTCACAGGCAATTCACAGAAATTTCAATATATACATTCCATTGTCATGCAAATATCTTAAACATATGGTATTTTAAATAATATCGTTAGAGCCATTTTTAGGGAAATCAAAACAAACTAAACTATGTCCATGTAAAGGGTAGTTTGGGATGGGGGAATTTTCTGGTAAACTTCGTGTCGCATCCTTGGAAGACGCTGAATTTAAATACCAGGTTTGGTGTTTAATCAACTTTACGTTTTTGAGTTATGCTGTACACATACATATAGAACGCGGATCTTTTTCTAAAAATACTTTTTTTATTCAGGGAGTCTCAAAACATGTATTTTTGGTGAAATCTCCACATCGGATTTTTGGGTGCACTACAACACTTTCACTTACCTACTATGGGTAGGTGGCAGAGAAAGTGCAATTAGAAAACAATAAAAATGTAGACCATTTTCGTGCTGAGGGACAAATCACAGCTGTCATCTCGTCAGGTTGGTTTCTGTAACCGTGGAAATTCAAAAAGGGAAACTAAATGTTTTTTAAGTGTGTTAAGAAATGAGGATTCACAGATATCTCGTAACACACGGAGCAGTGATTTTGGAAGAAGTGAGAACGAAAAGGACTACGACCACACATGCAGTAGACGGAAACCAAACAGGTGAAGATCCAGGGGAGCGTCAAGTAAGTTGTGTATATGGAAGCGTTGGACAGTTAAGATATATCGTCGTCATATATTCTTGTTTATTCAGACTGGAAGGGGTGTTAAGGTATGCATTGTCATTAAGAACAATATTTATTTTCTTTGTGGATTTGACAGTATGTTATTCTTTTCGTTTGTCTTATTATATATCAGTATAATCCCATTAATGGGCAAATCTTTTTGAGTTTTCAAATATTTATAACACAATATTAAAGAGAATGTCATAAACAACAATTTGTTTTCCTTTCAGTGTTTTATAACGCCTTAGGGTTAGAGGATAACAGAATAATTCATGTTTTAAATGTATATCATAATTGTATTACAAAGACATTTTTGCGTACAGTATTGTTTTTTTATATTTTGTTATGAAAACAAAAATTTGTCCTAAATGGTGGATATCAGAAATACTTTATTATTATTATTATTATTATTATTATTATTATTATTATTATTATTATTATTATTATTATAACTATTCTCAAAATCTTCTTCATGCACGAACAAATGTTCCGTCTTATAGATATAAGATGGCGAATCATTTTGGAATACATCAGAATTATTTTCGCCTGTGAAGCCCGGATCTATCAAACGTTATTAAATACGAGGCTTTGTTCTAAGTGAGTCTTTAAATATCAGTCGTAAAATTAAAGTGAATATGACTCTTTATTCTCTGCTAGTTATAAGTTAGCTCTCAGAACAGTTCAGTAATTTTCATTTATGAAGCTCTCTTCTGGCAAAGTCATCGATGACAGCAGCCAACTCCAGCGACTCAAGTGTTAGTTTTCTTGGGCTCTTCGTCTTTCTCTCCTCACCCCCGTAGCAAAACTTCCCGGGAGGGAAGCCCCGTGATAGAGGATGAGGAGGCAGAATGAAAAATTTAGATTGCATTAGCAGAGAGAGGAGAAGCTTGGACCGACCGACCGACCGGCCCCCTTGAGCCACTACAAATCAACTAATTAGCTTGCAACTGGCCGTCTACATCCAACCCTCTTCGCTTCTATCGCTCTCAGCGGGGTCGTCCCACCGAATCAGATCCTCACACACACACACACACACACACACACGTCCTATTTTCTCCTCTTCTATTTGTTCTGCCGCTGAATACTGCAATTGCCAGTCAAAGGAGCAAAGAAAATAATTTCTTAAACACTTTGCTCATGTTATAACCAGTTTATTTGTAGCTATATAATTTCTTCCTCCACAACTCTTTCGTTGCTGGAATACTTTCACTGAAACGGCGACTGTATCCCTCAGAGCACTGTCCTCCTTCATTGTCGGTATCTGCGATTCAGTTTGGCATCTTATGGCATCTGTGTGATTTGGGATGCATTGTCTGTCTCCTAAATGATGCATGTTTATGATTTTAGTGGCGGGTATAGATTTGAATTTCGCTATTTACAGAATAAGATTCCCATGTTGCCTTGCTTAAGTTGATTGCTTGCTGATTGGTGTTGACTTTTGTGAATGCAATATGCAACATGTAGGAAAACCCATTAAGATGTCCGCTTACTATTTACTCTCACCTGCATTCACAGAAATTCAATAGGGGCCATGTCAATATTCAGCAGAGGTGGCAGCCTTGTCGACAGATGTAAATGAGCCAACCAATGCGAGTCGATCTAAAATTGCGCGGGAAACTTTCAGTATAGGAGGAACAATGTCTGTTTGCGGCGGCTTAATTATTTATTTTATCTGAGAGCTATTTTCTGTATGTTACTCATGCACATGTTTTTCTGCTTTGTCCGCTAAAACATTTAACACTGAATGCAAATGCATGGAAGGGTATTGGTTTGAATTAATTAAATTAAGAGTTCACCGAAGTTCCCAATAAGTTTATTTCGAGTATTATTATAAATTTATTTTTGGCTATAACTAGTAAGAAACAAAAAGCCTAAGAAAATCAACACCATAATTGGGTAAGTAGTTCTCGAACATGTACTCGTATAACTGAGAAATGGGGGGATGGAATCTAATTTTACAAACCTCTATTTCCAAACTCATAGCTCTCAAAGAGCGTAAGCATACAGACATTTGATTGGTAAAGTATTTCTTCCAATTATATCTTATCCTGTATGAATTATAAGCTAAGAAACATTAATTGTTGAACCTATAACAGCTGGAAATACCGGTATGGGTAAATATGAACACTAAAAATGATTGTAAGAAATTCAACTTAAATTTTTACGTGCATCTACGCTTTTACCCAATATAACTCAAAGGGTTATTAATTCCAAATTTAAATTTCCAGTAACTTCAAAAAAAAGTCATAAAGACTTTGGTAATACATAATAACGCAATCTAATTCTTTTTAACCTCGTAAAGATGCTCGCTCTTCTCGAGAGAATATTCGATTTGATTTGGTCCCTTTGTAACAGGCATCTCGCGCTAAAACTTTATTATAAATAACGCTTTTACTTTTGGAACTGTGTATTACTATTTATCAGGTTACTAAAATAATAAAAGTGCAAGATAATATGGGCAAGGTTTCTTATACATAATAACCTACGATGAGATACCTATTTACACATTATGAATGGTTAACATTGTCTTATTTTTCGACATTGTTTCATATCTCCTTTCAATTTTACTTTCTCTATTACGTATAGTAAGTAGGACAAGTATTGCATACCACCTAAAAATTTGATACCGAGATTTCACCGGAAATACATGTTTTGAGGTCCTCTGAATAAAGAAAGAACACATTTAGAAAAAGGGTCGTGTGTGTGTCTGCGTGTCGGTGAACAGCATAACTCAAAAATGAACAGCATAAATACCAAAGTTGGTATTTAGGTTCAGTATCTTTCAAAGATGTGACACGAAGGTTTTCAAGAAAATCCTCCCACCCCAGACTACTCTTTACATGAAACATTTTTCGAACATTTTTATTATTTAGAAATGGCTCTGACGATTTTGATTAAAATATCATATATTTAAGATATTTTCATGACAAATGAAATGTATATCTCGAATTTTCTGGGAATGTCCCCAAAATTCCTCTTCTTTCTGAATGGTTTTTGCACAACTGGTAAACCGTAAAACATAGGCAAAATCTTTCTTCACAAAAAACGTAGAGCTCGTTAAAAACAATTTCCATCATACACATTTGTTTTGTAGAGTTAACCATTTTCGAGATATTCCTAGTTATTTGTTTGAATTTTCCAATACTTATATTTTTGTCAAATGGGAGTTCGTTATTGGTGTTTTTTATATGTCCTGGATATGCAAAGAGAATGAAATGCTCCACATAGCAACCAGGTCTTAAAAGATTTTGACTCATCGCTTAAAGTCCACCATATTCCCCTTGCACCTATAAGAAAATTTAGTAATAAGATTCTGCAAAGGTTTATCTCGATTAAAATGAAGAATATGGAGAACCGCTCCTAAAAACTGTTAGAGAAGGTCATGTGAGTGTAACACATCAGATTCTTATCAAATATGTCTATTATATTATGTTGATATAATAATGGTTAACTATGAAGCCCGAGACTTAAAAGTACTTACAATATTAAAACTCGCCATTGGGGTAAATTATCTAAAAAATTAATTATGGAAATGCATCGTAAGGCAAATGATTCTCGTTTGAATCCCGAATTGAATTTTTCGATATGATTATACCTGTCCATATTTATTATATTTATCTCAGAATGCCATTATCACTCATATCATAGGGTGGTTTCAAATTATTGTCTAAAACTGTTACAACTATGAAATGTTTCTTAGCATATATTTAAAAAGGCTTTTTGCAAAATCGGTTCTAGCTGTTATATTACATAAAGGATCATTTTCCTACCAAAACGCTATGTTACATGCTTAGTGAATAACAGAGTCCTTACATTCCGACCTCGCTCTCGCTTTGTATTCTCAAGGAGGCTTTAGGGTGGGCTTGGACCTTAGCTGTGATGCTGTTAACCTACCTGAAAGGGGCTGGCACGGACTTGCTCTGACTTCTAAGTTCCCCCATCCCATCTGACCCAAGTTTCAGTCCACGTCAGAGCTAGAGTGAGAATGAACTAATCATTTTCTACAGTTCAACATGCACGTTTAAAGCACTATTTCCTTCCAAGCAGTGAAAAATTAACACGTCACAAAATATTTCAAGGAAGCAAGTTATCCTGCATCACAATGCCACAATCTGGCCTCAGCTTTAAACATTGTCAATTATTCTCCATAATCACTGCACTTTCAGTAAAGATCGTACTTATCTGAAACCACATTTGAAAATCTCATATTTTATGTTTGACATATAATACCTAACATCTAAACGGTGATGCGCTTCTTTGCGCTAGTGATTAATGATGTATGATAAAAGAAAAATATAAACAAAATTCTCAAGTATTGCATTCACATGACTTTCTTTGCCCTCTATCGTTAATTAGGGGGTATACAAAATATTCTACTTCATTTTACAATAGATTACACATTTCGTTATATGCTGGCCTTAAAATTCATACTATTTGCCTGCATTCTCGAGAAATAATTGAAAATCGACAGGACTTTAACCATTCAAACCATTAATAACGGATATATCGAAAATGGCTTATGTCACAAAAAGGTATGTTTGGCATTTAACCGACTTATCGTTTTTGAGTTACGCTGTTCACAGGCATACACACATACAAATACACACACACGCACATGACATGCATACATACACATAGGCACAAAAACACATGGACTGTTTTATAAAAATACTAGTTTCGATGTTTTTTGTGTGCGGGGACTTCAAAACATTTATTTCAAGCAAAATCTCGAGATCGAACGTTTGGGTAGAATATAACACTTCCTCTACTTAATGCAGGTAAGTAGTACAGAAAGTAACACAAGCAGCAAACCTGAGATATTTATAGAAATTAGGCTACAACGGACTAAGGGACTAGCATCTATTTCACGAATGTTTTCGTATCATTTCATGTCATTCCTATTGTGGATTTTGCTGTTGAAGAATCCCTTGTATCACGCCGCCGTAGACGTCCTCTTAAACCATGATCATTAAACACAGATCACATACACAAAATAAACCACATCATCCAATATAACACGTTCAACACAACAAAAGAATACTGCAGTTACGCGATTATAATACGGCATTGAATCTAACGCACGCCCCAAATTTGAAAGTTAATAAAAAGACGGTTGGCGAATGTAATGCGCATCAATGAAAGGATAAATTTATATTGTACAACAGTGGAGTTGTTCATAATGTTCAGAACGTACTTGGTATTTATAACTAGCCAAACGTTACATGACACAGTAAACGTTTAAGAAAGTAGCACTAGCTACAAAAGTGAACATGAAATACTTATACTACATAAACATTTGAAATGAACGGTTACTACTATCAATATTATCCGTACCTATATGCTAACATCAGTCGCAAATTATGCCAATTTCTGTTTCCACCATAAGCGAACGTTCCTCTCTGCTACATTGAATTCTCTTTCTGCATTTCGTCACATTTTTTCAACATAAAGAATCACTTTGCCCTTGAAAGTAGTATCACAACGCGTTTGGATCATTATTGAAATAATAGGCTAACGATAAATGTAAGGAAGTCGAATGCACCACAATTTTGAATACTGCATTTGGACTAAAAGGTGCGCATTAGATGCGCAAAAATACTTTATAATACATAACTTTACTCTTGTCCTACAATAACAGCTTTTTCTGATTGACTGCAACAAATATCTTTGACTTGCTTCACAGTGGTTGGGCATTTCATTTAGCAGACCTACATCAAACTCCAATATAGTTTTCATTTTTAACGTGTTATGGCCTAATGTACTTACATCTCTTTCACGAATAGTCAACACCCTAATTCGATTTCTGGCTCTTGCTGTTGAATACTCCCTTAGCACTATAGATCAATATAACAAAACAAACAAAACAAAATAATGTAACACATTTATGCTTGTGGCCCCCATCTTCTTTTTAACGGATAAACATTTGGTGACATGGTTACCAACGTTGTAATAAACATATCAGATAGAATTTAATACTTTTGTGACACTGTAGAAACTGAAAAGCTTCAATATGTATGTTAATCCGGACTTTCAAGATTAAAAACAAAGCATTAAATGAATATAACAAAACAATCAGAACAAAATCATTTAGTTTAAAGAGTATGTTTAGATTTATGCTTGCAGCACCGTCTTATTTTTAGCGGATAAACATTTGGTGACATGGTTACCAACGTTGTGATAAACATATCAAATAGAATTTAATACTTTAGTGACACTGTAGAGACTGAAAAGCTTCAATATGTATGTTAATTCGGACTTTCAAGATTAAAACCAAAGCATTAAGTGAATATAACAAAACAATCAGAACAAAATCATTTATTTTAAAGCGCATATTTAGTTTTATGCTTGTGGCACCATCTTCTTTTTAGTGGATAAACATTTGATCACATGGTTACCACCGAGTGGCCAACGTAATCTTATGGTATGGTATGGTTATGAACGTCGAACAGCCAATTGTTGTGAAATCGGCGCATATTTTGCAAATATTTTGGTATTTAGCGAAGTAATTTTAGAATTTAATATCTTTGCGACATTGTGGAGACTAAGCAGTTTCGATTGGTATGTACTCTTATCCGTACCTTCAAGATTAATGTGTAAATGCATGTATAGCTTCAAATTATATATATATATATATATATATATATATATATAAAACTAGGTTATTCCCTCTGTATAACCGATAAATAACTACCACTAAGAACAGCTGTGAGCTAGCCGTTAGAAGTTGAGGATGTAATAGACATGTTTATATTTCTCAAAACACGATGAGAAAGGCCTATTTATATCTTTTTAATAGAATTTAACGCCCACTCTTACTTCATGCAGCACTATACGCGATGACATTGTAGATACATGAAATGAGATAATTCGGAAAAGAAATTTAGGAAGGAAATGTTCCAGGCCTAGGTTTAGGATATTTTCCAGGTATGAGGACTGAAAAAAAACCTGGAAAAAACCAAACCTGAATCAGGGAGGAAGGTACTGATAGGATTTGAACCACAGGCCTTACTCTCACGAGGCTTAACGACCTCGGCTACCCATTACGGCGCCTCATCAAGAAGACATATCAAATGGGAATCCTATGTTGAATTCTTCAGACATCTGAAAGAATAAACATCACTACCGACTTAAACAAAAGCATCAGAAAAGTACCCCATGAGAGTTTATTTCAGCATGTGCAGACTTGCCATTTAAAGACAAAGGAGTAATATCTTATTTACACTTTAATAAAGGATATGCCTTTTCAGTAATCAGCTAACTGGAAGCACTAAGCGACAGACACGACGTAACCCGGTAAGTTGTGAGGTTAACAACACTAGAAAAGTTATATATCTACAAACGAACCTTAGCTTCAAGATGATAGCATGGAAGTTCAGAAACAGAAGTACGATTTAATAAGCATACTGAATTTTCTGAGATGATTAAAAAATCAGTGTTGCAAATTTAGGAAATATGTCATTCCGTAAGAACCATAACACGCAATTTCTATCCCTCTTAATCCATTATACTCAAGTATATTTAATATTATTTACTTTCGCTGAAAATTTTAGTTTAAGTAGTTATTTTTCCGCTGGAGTTAGGTTTTAAAAATTAAATTGTTTAAATTCGCATTTTCTTGCATTTATGTATTTCAACAGGTAATATAAGGTGTGAGTTATTTCACTTACGTGTCCAGGTTAATTGTCTTGGAAAACTTTTGTTGCGACTCTCTCCGCCCCTCCCTCTCAAACCAGACATATTGACCTTTGCATAAACCTTGATTATCTGTGTACCACGCAGCTGAAGGCCTGAAAGATCGCATAAGAACCACTGTTGCATGAAAATCTCTGGGAGCAGCGGCCAACTGGCAAGACGCCTGCATGCCGTGACGTCATATATTCTTTACAACCGCCAGCCATCTCCATAGCTTCGAAATATTAATTAACATTATTAACACCCTTCTTGCCCTCTTTTCTTCTCGGGGAAGGGAGCAGGAGGAAAGAGAACGGGCAAGGAGAAGAAGAAGAAAAAAGAGGCAATTACCGTAAATCATCGTTTTCCAATAACCCTGCCAGGGATTCTTTCCTTCCTTCCAAACTCCCACTTCTTCCATTCTTTTTTATATATCGTCGTCCTAAATACGACCTCTCTTTCTCTCCTGAATGAATTTTAAAATAAACGTTTGTTCCCTATGCTCTTTTTTTCCCTTTATTCTTTGTTTCCACTTGGGTTCAGTTTAAACGAGCCAGCAGTGCTCCATGCATAATCTCGCACGTTATTGGCTCGCCTGCATTATGGCTAATCAAAAACCGGGGGTAGCTTTAAACTTGCACAGAAGAAGTGCATACTTGTAGAGGTATTCGCATACGAAAATAATTAAGGATAATATCATTTTTGTGGCAAAAAGTACATGTTCCAAGAACATAATCCTCAGTACCAACGCGGATTTCAAGTTTACAATTGAATTTTCTAGCCACCATTGTTAATATTTATCTTTATGCTCTTATATATGATCTTTTGCGACTAGCATTAGCTGATTATTTGTTTAAGTAGTTTACACGTATTCCAGCAAATTAAATATGAAGAGAAACAAAAGCATATTTTTGTGGTAAACGATCACAAAGGTTACAGAAACCACTCGAGTTTCAACACTATCCATATGTATAACTAAACTGTAATCGAAGTTATTGTGGTAATTTTTAAGACAATGGAGAAGAAGAGATTGGGAGAGAGGCGGCTAAGAACGTGGGAAGGGAGAAAGGATATGTTGCCTTGAATGGAAGAAAGGCGTTAACTGTTTTTTTCCCAGCATTTCCAATTAATTACTTAATCAGTAAATAGGAAAGAAATGAACTGCCTATAGTGCGATGGTCGCTAGGCACCGCTCACCAGTTCGTTGTACTGCGATACTCTCGTGTTCAGTACATGCTTATATTCTTCTATCAGACTTGTTCAGGTGTTTCAATTTTGAAAAATCCCAAATCCTTCGAAGATTTACACACGTATTCCTCCTTATAGCCTTGTATGGTACAAAACTGAGGAATGTGAAACAATCTTTCTGTTTAGAAGTGTGCAATCTTGTCATCAGAGGTTATTCAGAACTGTTTCAAGCATTTCTGCTTGAACTAATCATACATTCATCATGAAAGTTTTGCAATACCTCGTGTCCTTTGGTCCCACTCGCATGTGATAGGAAAGTGAATGCTGTGCATTTTCATAAGAATGTTAGTGTTATGAAGACACTTCTTTTAGCCTTTCAGGATCTTAAAAATAATTAATCAGAATATCATATTATTAAAGAAAAGCATATATACATATACAATAAGTATACGTATAAGTATATATAAAGTATAAGTAAAGCATATATACTAAATACATAAAATACATAATATATGGGAGTAAAAAGTTTCAAGAAAGACTGCTTAAATGAAAATTTGGGAGGACTGAAAGTACAGAAATACGGCTTAAGAGGCATTGTTTATTAATTTACATTAAATTTAATTTATCCTACTGAAAGGAGAAAATACGTGTATACGCACTGTATTACAACTTCTATCATTGCAAGGCAACATAGTAAAATAACATTTAAGGATTCAAATTATTTTTCTCAAAGCTATCTTCTAATATCCATGCATATTTATCCATTGGTAAGGTAAAGGCTGGAGAAAAACGTTTCACGTGAATGCGTTACAAATATCTACTACTATTTGGGAAGTTGAACAAATAGCTAGTGATATTTTTCCTCTTGGGCTTATAGCAATAATTCACGATTCATACAGTTCTGCTTTAAACATTTATAGGATCATTCATTATAGTATGATGTAATACTATTAAATGCGTTCTTAATTTGTCTTAAAGGGATAATCTGTTTAAATCCAGCTATCACAATAATAAAAAATATCTTTACATCGTTAAGACTTACATCTAACTTATCTGAAAGGCACATTAAAAGCAGACTGACTGTAGTTAACGAGTCACAGGTTCCTTACTGAAGGAGCCAGAGGGAGGGAGGGAGGGAGAGAGTGAGAGAGAGAGGGCGGGAGCGGAAATGGAAGAACAGGGGGAAAAAATCCGGGGGGAAGTTGTTGGTCCAGCCAGTACTAAGTCACATAATTAGCATAACGACTCTAATTAAAATACGTATTAAAGAGCGAGAGAAGTTGGCTTGCACTGCAACTTCATCTCCCTGGAGCCACACACAAGTCACATTTCACTGACACTTGCAAATCTAATTAGTTTAAACAAGTCTTCTTTTTTTCCCAGTCTTCTAATGCTTCTCCCCTTTTATACCAAAGGAGCGCTGAGCTATATGCCTTCGTGTTCCTTAATAATACCTCTTTATGCACTTGAAACTGTTCCTGTTTAAGAAGACAAGAAGAGCAGTAGGTAAAAGAAAAAAAGAGGTGAAGGGGAAAGGAGAAGTTGAAGAATGGGTGGATGTTAAAAGGATGGGGCTAAGTGGATCTTTAACCTGGAGCCAGGAATAGCAACTTCTACCCACCGCTCATCCTCTAATAGTTGCTACTTCTTTATTCTGTTCTTAATTATTAGGTCGTTGCATAAAATTAAACGGTTACGTCCTTTGTCATGGCCAGAAATCTCTCTCCCCCCTTTCCCTTCATCCTACATTACTGAGGTACAAGGTTAATAAAAAAAATGGGCAACGGGAGTTGGAAGAGTTTTGAGTTGCTCGTAAATTCCACAAGTTTATTGTCGTAACCCTTGTTGGACATATCTTTACAAGGGGTGAAGTATTCTGCAGTCATTCGTTTCGTTCAGAACCACGCTTCTAACTTCACTAATGTTAAACTTGCTTGCAAAACCAGAGACAAAAGAACATTTTAATGTCACGCAACTTAAACGGTAAAATTGCTGACACAATTTTATTTGTTGAACAGCTTTGGTTGTTTAGAATACTTCCACAGGTAAGTCGTGCAGAAAGCAACAATGGAAGAAAGCAAAGGTTTATAAATGGGACAAAGTTTGCAATAACCTTTGGCGTTATTTATGCTCGCGGTTTACTACCTCTGTTTATGGTTTTGTATTACACACAAATATTCGATACCTTGGTTAATTATATTGAGCTCGTCCGAATACAAAGAAACATGTATATTATGTTTGTCAATTTGTGAGCTACATAACTCGAAAGCAAATCTTTCGCAAACGGCTAATGCTACAAAACCGCTTCCCACACAATTTACGTATTTTAATAAACTATAATTTTTTCTCAAATACACTTTTAAATATCTCTTATAGATAATAATAAGCGAAATAAAAGGAATAGGCCAGTATTTTTACTTTACTAAAGAAAGTAAATATAACTGTTACGCTAAACCTCGCTCGATTGCGTGCATAGCAGGTGTTAAAAAAAGTGTTCCATATTTTGAGAGGTGGTATTATAGACCAAAACAATAAAAAAGCCCAGTAAATATGGTTTATAAAAGATATATCTTAAGAGCTAGGAACACTTGTTTATTTTCACTACTGTGAAACATATCTTCTGTTGCAAGCTCTTTGCTATTACGTATGACCTACAGCAGGCAATAAACAAACGAGCACATATTACTCTGCTATTGTCCATGGATACAGCATGTTAATGTTGTTACTGTAAACCGTATTCACACTTCTGGGTAAGCGCAACACATACCATTATTGGTTCTATTGGAGTCACTTTGTGTTTTGGTAATTTTGGAAATGCTTTTACATAGTAGTTTTATCTGGAAATCTTTTATGTATTCAACCCACATTAATATACAGACACTATAGAAATGCGTCATTAATACAAAATACACATATGTTATCAGCAACAAAAGTAGAGTCCAAAATTGTGATAAGAATAGCAATTTCCTTGAACATTTTGAATTTTTATATAATGACAATCACTTGGTTTTTGGAATAGGTATTATCTACAAATATAGTTTTTACTAATGTTTACTCTCATACAAAAGAGTTCAATTATACATAGTCTTCACAATAAAACACTTTCTTCTTAGCGCTAACCTTTGCACAGTTTGGTGAAGCCATATCCTACAACTCATACACTGGATCATATCCATAATTTCAGACAATTTACATTCACATATTCATGTCAGTCACTGTTTTTAACATGATTTCTTTAACTTAACATATTATATCGATATTTATTCACAAGATATACTATTTGCAGTTGAGCAATCCTAGAATTTCAATAGGCTTCCTAAATTGAACCAGTTCAATATAGGGTTCAAACAGTGGTTCAATTTATGAGCCACACCATTTTGGAATCTTTAGCATCTATGTGACTAGGAGAGACGCTGCTTGAGAAAACGTATGCAGGAATTTTGTTGCTAAAGAAACACTTCATAACATGCAATATATATAGAGCATCCCAAACTAGCCCAGTTGGTCGTATAACTTAACTAGATAAGTCAAATATTACTTCTGAAGCACCAAAAACACACAACACTTCATAGAACTGAAACCACAGCTCAGAATGCAAAGTCAACAACTCCAAGCATTCATAGCTGTACATGCCACGCTTCTGCTAAGATTATGGTGACATCTGTCGAATAGTTTAGAAAATATCGGGGCGATTCAATTTAAGAGGCGGTTCAAATTAGGGACCTTTCCCCTACTTAAATATTGTATTTCTTCCTTCTTTAATTATTATGACTGCATGGTCATTTATAAGCAGACTAATGCTCTGGGACAACTCAAAGTTAAGGGAAGCTTACTGTGCATCGTGTAAGGTGGAGTAGGGTGGCGCACTGGAGTGTTTTTGCCTGTGAGGCCGTGTACAAGCCTCTTTGTAACTAGAAGTACAATACACTTCTGTTTCTCATTCCGAAGCATGTGTCCTATGTAAATTTCCACCATCACTAAACTGCACACTGTTTCAAGTAGCAAATAAGGCAGCGCATTGGCGTCTTTGTTTACATCAGCAATACTGTGTTTATGGAACTCTAAAGTAAGGGACCACATACATTGGTTGCTAACTTGTCCCGGATCCTTAGCATATTATAACGATACTAGGGTCGAATGGAGTTATTTCTCTGGAGTAAATGCACATAAAAGTCAATAATTACCTATAGGCAACCTTTCACGGACGCTCCGAATAAATAAGCTCCTGCGCTTCTGGCTGAAATAAATTCCAATATCTGGAATGTATTTCCTTGTTATTATTACATTTTCATTTTTTGAGAACTGCCTCAGTGGTCTGGTAGCTGCATGCTAGCTTTCAAATCCGAAGTTTGGAGCTCGGTTCCCGGATGGAGGGTGGGAATTTTTATTTAGGCAGGATTATTCCCCATCCTCCTTAAGAGTCTGGAGGTATGAGTGGGAATGTAAATGTGTCTGAATTCATTTTTTGTTAAAGAAAACCCAAGTAAAAGAAAATTCTGATGTGTTACACTCACATGAATTTCTCTACTTGTACAAACTAGTTTTATGAACGCTTATTCTCCATTCTCCATACTTCTCTATACTTTGTAGAAACTAATCTTATTGCTAATTTTCTTGTAGATGCAAGGGGAATATGGAGGGTTTAAGCGATAGTCATATCTTTTAAGAGCTGGTTGGTATGTGGAGAAAAAGTATGTATCGGAAAATTCAAACAAATAACAAGGGATATCTGGAAATGGCTCACTCGATAACAAAACGAATGTGACATAAATTCTGTGTTTTAACGAAATCTATAATTTTTGTGTAGTAAAATTTTGTACATCTCCTAAGGTTTACCAGTCTTGCGAAAGTAATTTAGAATGAAGAGCATGTTTGGGGATATTCCCAGAAAATTCAAGATATACATTTCATTTTCCATGAAATAGCTTAAAAATACGACATTTTAATCAAAATCGTTAGTTATTTTAGAGGAAATCAAAATTATAGAAAAGTGTTCCATGTAAAGGGTAGTTTTGGATGGGAGATTTTCTTGAAATAATTCGTGTCACATCCTTGGAAGATACTAAACTCAAATACCAAGTTTGGTATTTATCCGACTTTTTGTTTTTGAGTAATGCTGTCCACAGACAGACAAACAAACCGACAAACGTACGGACGTGTTTCCAAAATGCTTTATTTGGATTCGGGGTGCCTCAAAACATCTATTTCCGGTAAAATCTCGGTCGAATTTTTGGGTGGAATGTCATACTTCCTCTACTTACTATACCTACGTAGTAGCGAAAGTAAAAATCCAAATGATCAACACAGTAGTAAACAAGTGAACATCATTGCCAATGAGCAATTGTTCCGAAAACAAAGCCGCCGATATGACTTAGATGTTAAAGGTGGCACATAAGCGAAAAAGATAATTCCTGAGTTACGTTAACTGTTCTGTATGAAATTGCATGGCAGCTACAGAAATGCTACAAGGTGCAGGCAGATATATGATTATGTTTGATACATGTTTCTGCAGCTTCTCTTAGATCAGAAAGGGAGAGGTTCCCCTTCAAAAAGCAACTCTTCCCTTCGGGATGGGGCATGACAAATGTCTCAGAAAGGATTACGTCGCGACAGCGTGACCATTACTAAGGAGTGAGAAACACTTCCATTTCATTTTCACCAAGAGCTCTGTAAATCACAATGTTTGTGCTGGTCCAGCGTTATTAGTGACTCAGCTTGATTAGAGGTTTACAGCTGTCCCCGCACGGAGTTCCTGATCATTACAACCCACGCGCTCTTTCCAACCATTCCTTGCTACGGGGCCAAATATGTACTTCATTGCCTACATATTTAAATCATAAATCACTCCTTTATTTTTGTTTTTTCTGTTGCGTAACTACGTTCTGTCTGAAAATCTGATAAGCATATTTCACTGGAAATGCATGTTTTGAGGTTCCCATATAAAGAAAACAAAAACGAGAAGGGGTGTGTAAGTCAGTCTATGAATAGCATAAGAGTTTCTCAACCACAAATATTTATTTACATGAAAACGTTCCATTATGTCTATTTTTGGAAAAATTGCTCTTGTGAATTTGGATTAAAATATGGCATGTGACGTGCATTCACATAACTTTTTCTTTTACAAACACATCTTACAAATGCGTATTCTTCTATCTAGTTCTTGTTTACCCAGATAAACTTTTATTGCACATTTCGTTGTACCTGTAAGAAGGATTCGGTAGGTTAAAGTGATATACGATTTTTAAAAAGTGTGTCGCAATGTGATGCTCCCTACGTGACCATGAGAAGAATTTGATACGTTACATTCACACCGTTTTCTGTACTCACTCTTATACAAACTATACTTTCAAAAGCTTCAGGTACTATCTACATTTTGTTAATTCAGATAAACTTTCAATTCACATTAACAAATTTCATTGTAGGATATAGCATAAAAACTAAATTCAGATTCATAAAAAGCGTATCGCTATGTTATAGTTTTGAAATTCTATACTCTTTACACGACTACGAGTAAAAAACAAATAGCGACTTCCCAATTGAGAAAAGTATAATTTAAACCAATGACAATGAATATCCCCGAAATTGTTAACGCCACAAAAGAATTTATTTGACATACGTTCTGTGCTTTAACGAGATCTAAATGTTTGTGTATTAAGAATTTGGCTATTATGGTTTATCAGCTATAAAAGAGGACTTTACGGGCTATTTCCAGAAGATTCAAGTTATACATTTTATTTGTCAAGTAAAATAACTTAAACACGTGCTATTGTAATGCAAATGGTTAGAATCAGTTTTAAGGAAATCAAAACTAACGAAACGTTTTCAATATAAATTGCAACTAGGTGTCGAGGATTTATTGTTCGTAACCTTGTAAGATTAAATATAAAGATTGGTATTTATCCAAATATTCGTTTTTGAGTAATACTGTTCACAGACACAATGACACACGCATTCTCGCGCTTACTTTTTTCTAAAAAACGTTTTGTTTATTCAGGGAGCCTCAAAAATAAAATCTCAGTATTCGAAGTTGTGGGTGAAACGCAAATCCTACCTTTTCTACCCACTATGTACGTGGTAGAGATAGTAAAACTAATTACATTGAAAACGAAGATCTTGTTAAAACATACATACAATTTATGGCAAATAAAAACTGCTGTGCTATTAACCTTTTTCAAAATAATAACTGTTATCATTTAACACTTCCAATATTTTGATAGTACGCTGAAGTGATGAGGTTTTTGTTGTTTGTCATGAGTCCTTGCAAACTGTGCTTAATATCAAGATTAGAAAAAACGTAGTGCATGCTTTGAAAACATGCGACTTGTTTCGCCCCCTCAGTGCTCCTGTATACCACAAAACGCATACTTACACCATTTCTGGGAAACATGGGAGAAGATAGAGAAATCTTATGAGTTATATTCACGTGACTTTCCTACCCGCTGTTGTTTATTTTTATATAGCGTCTACAAAATATGCTTCCTACTTCACCTTAAAAGAACATGGTACTCTGAAAAGACCAAAAGTGATTTTTTTGTATTTATTATTAAAAAGATTCCCTGAAGCTTTTAGTTTAAGAAAATACATGCATTTATAGTGTTACGACCATTTAAAGGCGTTTCAACTGAACGAATCCTCAACGCCCATTTAAATCAAGCTGTGACACCTGTGTATAATTTTTACAGTTTTGCTCCATTAAGTAAATGACACAGCTTTCGTTGTATTTCTGTTCTGCAAAACATTATTATGTTAATACCTGATTAATACCACAATTTCAATTTCGTTTTTATATGATAAAATACATATATTTACTTTAAATCAGCAGCAAAATTTTAATTCGATTATAATTGCTATTGGCAACTCTCAGGGACTGATTTTGCCCTGGCTGGGCATTTTATATAACGGCGGAAAAGTTTGTCATTTGGTACGAGTCAAACTGCTTTCTGCCATTAAGACAGCCTCTATCTTCCCCCCTTTATTTCTTTTTCTATTTACCCTCCCTGTTACGCGTACACCCCTCAGGACTTACTAACAGGTGCCTGGGGCCAGACGTCTGTCGGGGAGCACAGACTATGGATCAGAGAGAAGAGCAGGACTGGTGATCAGCCCGAAGCCTGGTATGAGAGCGAGGAAGGAGAGGATATGAAATGACGGTGAGATGAATGAAAGGAATGGTGATGATGGAGCAATTGGTGGAACGAATGGTGAAAGAAATAGCAGAACCCGGAGAAAACCCGCACAGATGACGCTTTGTCCCTCACAAATCCGCATGGGGTTCCCTGGGATTTAACCCGTGTCGTCTTGGTGAGAGGCGAGCGGAGACTCTATTTTACTGCCGGAAATAAGCTATTGGTGAATGAGTAGACTCACTGAGCGGGATGTCTCAGGCGGTTACATCTGTGGCCCGCATTCGGGAGGTCCCGAGATCGATCCCGGCGACCGCCCACTCTGGCCCAAACGTTCTTTCGTAGTTTCCCCGTATCGCCAGGTGAATGCTGGGGTGGTTCTTCTACCATTACTCTCCTTCCTCTCATTTCCTTTACCCATCATCTTCCTTGTCATCTGTTTCAGGGTTGTAGGACCAGGCGACGGTGTTCGGCGGGTTGCGGCTGGGCGGTGGCTTGCGCTCAGTAGAGCTTTCTTACCCAGCGTCGCTATGGTACCGCTCAGTTAGGTATCTAGTCAGCGTGGGGCTCCGCTCAGGGGGATCCTGGAGGTTGGTGGCTTGCGGGCAGGGACCGTGCGGCGTCGGATGCATTCTATCTGGAAATGTTAGGAACCGTGTCCATGCTTGCGCCCGTTGGCATCCGGATCTGGTCGCCCTTGGGTATCTCCTCTCATCCTTCCCTTCCAGGGGTCATGTTGGAAGCATAAAGGGCCGACTGGCCTGCGTGCGGCGCTCTGACCCAGTTTCGGAGGGCCCTCTGCTATACGTACCTTGAAGTAGATGGTTTGTTAGCTGGTTGGAAGTTGGAAGATGCTTCATGTTTATATGCCTCATGTATGGAAGCCAATTTGTCGCAGTCACTTCGTGTTATCTTATTGCTGGGCGCCTGTTATTGTTTTATTATTTTGCATTTTGGGTTCATTGTGCTCCGGCTAGCTATTATTATTATTATTATTATTATTATTATTATTATTATTATTATTATTATTATTATTCAGTCGAGCAAATCTCTTAAACAGGGTGTGTAAGCGGAAAGGATTTTGTTACTCAAAGATAACACTGATAAAAGAATTTGTTTTTACACTTTTATTACCGTCACAATTAAGTTCACATATTGATTCGTGATACACGCCAAACTGAAACTGTTATATTTTCTAATATCACTATAATCACTTATTTACTGCACATTATTAATTCGCGTTTCACATTTATAACAAACTTTAAGACGCGAGAGATTCTGTAGAATTACGACGTGTACTTTATGTATGCTCCCGTTGAACTACGCGACGTGTAACCCGCGAACGATTCTGATGAACTAACTGTGCGACGTATAACGCGTGAATGCTTCTGTTGGACTGACGAAATCTGCCTCTGACTTTAGCTTTTTATACTCCCACACCCGATATGCCAAAGATTATAACCGAGCTGCTATTGGTTAATAAAACGCGCCAACATTAGCGTCTATTTTTATATCCAATCAAAAATTACGAAAACATATGCTCCAGGGAAAATATTCCCGCTATTTCTAAGAAAAGCGCGCCAATCTGACGTCATTTGTTTGTCTCTTCTAATTAATATTCAACACACCCCCTCGCACATTGTTATCCGCTCCTATTGTCAGTTTCAGTGAGGCCGTGTAAAGTTATTTCCTAACAATGCATACAATTAACAAACATTTCAAATCATTGTCATACAATAATGTTAATTTACGCTACAATCACTCTGGCATTTACATTATTGCGATACAAATTACTGCCACAACCTTTACCTTTATGACTAGACACGCTGATGCTCTATCTCGCAAGTGGTTTGCTGTGGGGTGGTGAACAAATAAACTTAACTTACGAATTTTAGCGTCGCAATCAAGTATATTTAAAATATGCATGAAAAGTTGTGATTTTATACTGCAAAAAGTTTCAGAGAAAAATGTACCTAAATGTCACCCATGTATTTCCAAACTAAAACCAAGTAGAGTAAACACATAAACTAAAAGCCAAAATGTTCTTGTAAATCTTATTCATAAATGTAAAAGTTTCAGAACCATGTTCCCTTAACAGAGATAAGCATTTCTTTCATTACATAATTCGTTGTAGGCTGACAGAAGAAGTCGAATCGATTTTCAGGTGTTTACAAACGCTCGCTTAAAATTGTACACTCTTTCAAGGGCATCGCGAGTAACAATTGAATAGCGACAGTGCTTTAAAAAACTAACAAAAGTATTGAACAATACAAAACAATACAGACGTACATCTCGGAAATGGCTAATGCCACAAAAACGTTATTTTAAATACATTCTCTATTTTAAAGAGATATCCTTTTTATGCAATACGCTTATGTGTGTGTCTCTTACAAAATACACGTTACACAAAATTACAAAGAATTCTTTCCAAATGAAGAGAAATTTACAGGTTATTTAAGAAAAGCAAGATATAATTTTATTCCTAAAAACATTTGAAAACATTTCCATACATGGTGTAGTTTGGGTTGGAAGGATTTTATTGAAAATCTTCGTGTCGCATCTTTGGAAAATACCAAACATAAAGACTAAGATTGGTATTTATAGGACATTTTTACTTTCGGTTATGCTGTTCACAGACACACACACACGCGCGCGCACACACCACAAGGATCGTCTTATACAAATGTTATTTTTTATTTAGGGAACCTCAAAGTAAGTATTACTGATGAAATCGCGATAGATTTTTGGGTGCAATAGAATACCTTCTCTACCAACTAGGTACGTGGTGGAGAAAATAAAATTATTTTTTTTATTCAGGCAGCCTCATAACATGTATTGCCGGTGAAATTCCGATATCGACTTTTTGGTTGGAATGTAATAACTTCTCTATCTACTAGAAAAAGTGAAAATAAGTTTGTAAGAGTAATTCCATGTATGGCTACGATAGTAAATAATAGTGATTAAAGAAAGTTCCTGTGATGGTTATCCACAAAATATTTTCTTTCCCTACTGGATACTTACACTTCCAAACGAGGAGAGCAACTGTGCTGTAGAACAGAAGAAAATTAAGCATGACCAATAAAAATTGAACTGCCGTGTGTTCGAATGGGTTGCGGCTGGGCGGTGTTCTGGCTTTCAAGCTCAGAGATCTCGGTTTCGATTCAATTATTCTTCAAACAGATCATTCTCTATCCTCCTCAGAATCTAGAAGTGTGAGAGCAGAAGTGAACGTTTTCATACTAAAAGTTAATAAAAGCAATCTTTAAAAAGTACCTGCAGCCAACGAGGCTCCATCAATTGTATCTCAAGTCTAAAACACCGATATTCAAGGAAGTTAAAGAGACCTATATAAATGAAACAAAATATAAATAAATAAAAATCTATCCAAAATATCATGTTATCAAATGACAAAATTACATAGAACGTTTTCATTTTCATCTATAAATCTATGACAGCAGGACCATTTTAGTTGAGACTGCACAAGAACCCCAAAACTAAGCGTAGTAGAAAGAAATGGCTTGAATAAAAGTTGATTGATATTTTGGGGGAAAGTAAATACAATTAGTCGTGTTTTATTTGGAGGACGTTATGATGGTTATTTTAGGGTCAATTTAATTTGACGGTAATTGTAGGTCCCATGTAAAACATTAAATTGATCCTAAAATGGGAATCACAACGCCCTCCAAACAAAACACGACTAATGGCACTTACTTTCCCCCATAATATCAAACAGCTTTTATTAAAGACATTCCATTGTATAGTGCTTAGCTTTGGAGATAATGTACAGTCTCAACTTAAATGATCCATCCTACATATTAAGTATGAGATGACATCAGGGCTTTGATTATAAACATCTCTTTCACCTGGAGTTATTTATATACAGCAGCTTTATGGACATAAATATGATCCCATTAAAACTTCTAGGGAGTGTAAAAGTAGGCAACATTTTCGATAACACACAGAATAGACGAACTGCATCAATGTTTCCTTCAGATGAATCATTATCATTAGTTGTCTCCCCAGAAAATAAATTCAATCCTTGAGTTTAAAATGTGAACGGCTAGCTGCAGATCTTCACTTGAAATAATTGCTCCCATTTCAACACATATAACGCCTCAATGAAATGGATGAATATTTCTCCGTTTGTTTTTTTAAGTTCCATTTATACCCCGCCTTTAACTGGAATGGTCTTATCGGCGACATTTCCTTTAGAACATATTAGTGCCTAGGCAATGGTGTTAACTCGTATTCGCTTGTCATTGGGTTACTCGTAAACTTAGGTTTCTTCCCCCCCCCCACACACACACATTATTCACACTCTCATTAATACTTCCAGACTCTGGGGAAGATAGGGAATATTCCTGAATAAAAATTTATATGCCCGAGTCGGGAATGAAACCCGGAACCCCTCGCACAGCTTTACCAACTGAGCTACGGCAACAGCCCTCTCAGTTATTATATTATTTTCCTAGTGGATTCAGTAGTGCCAATATGCAATACTGATGATGCACTTTAGAACAGGTCATTATCATCATACAATGTACAGCATCGAAATTTTCACTTACCTATAAAGCTTTATTTGATGCAGTTATATCTGCTAAAGGCCAAGCTGAAATTCTGTTTGGGATCTCAGCTGAATGTTTAGAGAATCGGTTCTTAATGTCTATGACGAGGCTGCATTGAATCAAATGCTATTCATATGCTGCTTGTAGCTTATTCCCCAATCATCACCAAGCAATTTGAATAGAGATACTCAATCCACCAACACTAGCCATTTAGTTTGGAATAAGAACACTGTGATAATTTTACTGTAAATAAAGACTAAGATTGAAGGAACATAACGTTTTTAAAATGTTAATACTGCTTTTGTAATTCGAAAGCGCAGTAAGAAGATATTATTTCACTGTTTCTCGTCCTCATTATTTTGGAATAATGGATATGTTTTATCCTAATGAAGCAAATTAAAACTATACATTTTGAAGAAGCAATAGAAAAACTCCTATGCGGCGCCACGAGAGGTCACAGCTTAAACAGCCAACATACAGGTGCCAAATGATAAGTTAATGCTGATATACAGACTATTAAGTTAATGCCTATGGTAGGTGGTGTTTCGATTTGAAGTCATCTTTTCATGGTAAGCGTAATGATTGTTATAACTCTTAGTAGTCTTTCTGTTTAAAAATGTTTATCTTAATAACTATGTCACAAAAGTTTTCAGTACTCTTGAAATTAATAGTATTAAATATTTAACAATATTAATAATGTGATGTTCTTTTATGCCTGTATACGGTGTGTGTCTGTTTCTGTCGCACTGGCTTTGTAATTTTTACTCATCTCTATCGTGGATCTACAATACTCTGGCTTAGTGTACGCATATGAGGAACGCGGACGTAGGTAGCACCTATAGCCTTGCCCTAATGTTATACATATACTTGTTAGTAAATACTAGAAAGTGTGTTAGACAGCTTACAATTTGATATTTAATTCTGAATAACTTTAAAGGAAAGGCCACAAGCCCGCTTAGCGCATCGTAACAGGGTTATTACTTTAAAGCAGGCATTAAACTTTTGTACTCGCGAAACTCTTGTTGGAATCAATTCCTTTCCGGGAGAGAGGAAATGTAAGGTACAGAAATTTTACTTTTTGTTACTTAATCTTTATTTTCCTGGAGTGGAAGTGCACATTCTGCTTTAGAGCGATGGTATCCCAAAATTTCCGCTGTTATCCACGTACACAATAGGTACTAGCTATACGCTGCGTGGCGATCTCCAACGAGAAATGTGATTCCTTTAAATGACACGTGAAACAAACTCTTTGAGAAATTGTCAAAGTGACAAAGTTTTTCCTCATCATAGGACAGACACAGTGAGGAATAACTGTCGCGTTAGTATTTATCCAAACTAACCAGCATCTTCAACATCATTTGCTTACTTAAGCGCGTGTTTTCCGCTTCGACTCAATGAAACTCGAATTTCCTTGTGCCACAAAGCCTGTTAATTTTCATAGCTGACGCAACAGTTGCTTCTACAGTATCTGTATAAGTATTTACATACCGCCACTGAAGAGTAGGAGGCTGGTATCTCTTCATTTTGTTCCAGTCTATTTCGCCTCTCTCTTTTCTCCATGTTGACACTTAATTTCCGTGATTTTCCCCGTCGCGCTCTATGTGGATCTTACTGTAGCTGGTGTTACCACTGATATCTCTTGTGCTGCGGGGCCTAACTCCGTCTCTCTTGTCTCCCTGTTCCATTTTGTTTGTCCGTGCCGTCTTCCGTTTATTCTTACCTACGAATTTTATCTCTCATTTGGTGATTTCGGTGTGGCTATGTGGGGGATACACGTCATCATCAGGGAAAGTTCTGCGTTTACTTTGTAGTAGCCCATGCACGTGCCCAATCGCATACGAGAGAATTGTGTTCCCTGATCCAGTATAGCATTGTTAACCAAAGCTTTATGTGCTATAAGTTCTATCAGCATGTAGTATTAGAGCATGCTAAGAAGACTACACATTGTGTGTAACGAGAAACTATATTGTCAACATCACCAATGATAAACCTTCAATTTGGCGATCTGGACGGACACATTTTTGCAACACTAAGGTTCATTAAATTAACGTTTACATGTGTGATAATATTAAAATACTTAGTAGATAAGAAAGAGTCTAATGATTTAGCAGAGCAATTCTATACAACTGATCTCTGAGAAAAAGGTATATGTATAGAAGAAAATTCCATTTTGAGAAAAGTGAAAAAAAACTGATGTATTACATTCAAATGACCTTCTCCACTCTGTATCACTGGGTATACAAATTATCCTGGTGAAAGTTTATTTTCCTATCTACTTCATTTTAATCGAGATAAACCTTTCCGGAAACATCTGCAATGCATATTTCCTTATAGATACAAAAGGAAGAGCGATAGTCAAATATTTTAGAATTGGACGCTATATGCTGGCCACACGCCGACCTTTTTCCAAACGGTAGTAATGCTTTTTGTTTGGAATTCAGGGAGCTTCATGTATTTCTGGTGAAATCCCGGTATCGAATTTCTATATCTACTTAGGTATGTGGTAGGGAAACCAAACATGGGACATAGCCTAGGGATACTGTGGCATTTTAAGTTGCTTTAAGGACCTGTAGAGTCAAGATACGGAAAAATAAATTTTACATTCTAAAAATTTGGTCTTCAATACATAATAAACAAAACCGTTTGAAATTAATAATTTTTGGCCAAAACAAATCAGTTTCCTCTTAACGGAGATATAAACAACGATATATCTCGGCATTCATTCCTGAGGCTCCGAACAGCATTAAAACATCAGGATCTTATAAAAAACTTAAAATATGAATTTGTTTACCCTTTTTCAACCATAACAAAGGCAAAAGTTCTGATGTGTTAAATACATATGAATTTTCTACCCTCTGTCGTTTATTGGTGTGCAAACAAATTATTCTGATTAAAGTAAATTCTATCTACTTCATTTTAATCCATACTAGTAATAGCTGTTTGAGTGGCACAAAACTACTGTGGCCATCAGCACCAAATTCAATCCAGATAAACCTTTGCAAAAACAGATATATTCCACATTTTGTTAGGATACAGAGAGAACAGCGATAGTCAAATGTTCAAGAACTGGACGCTATACGCTGGCCTTGAAATTCCATATTTCCATGCAATCGCCAGAAATA
This sequence comes from Deroplatys truncata, assembly GCA_030765065.1. Classification (NCBI taxonomy): domain Eukaryota; kingdom Metazoa; phylum Arthropoda; class Insecta; order Mantodea; family Mantidae; genus Deroplatys; species Deroplatys truncata. The sequence goes on along the minus strand of CM060983.1, from coordinate 204,314,708 downwards.
ACTGAAAATCGATTGGAATTAAAAAGAATGACAAAGTATTGAACAAGTTGAACCATTAAATAACAGATATTTCGAAAATGGCTTATGCCACAAAAAAGTTATTTGAACTAAATTGCGTATTTTAAAGAGATTTAAATTTTTTAATAAAAACTCTTAAAGCCACCCTTTAGAAAATAAAAGCGTATTTTGGGGGTATGAGATTTTCTTGAAAATCTTCGTGTAGCATCCTTGGAAGGTGCGAACTTAAATACCAAGTATTGGTAATTATCCTACTTTTCGTTTTTGAGTTCTGCTGTTTACAGACACTCAGACGGACAAAGAGACATACACAGACATACACACGGACCTATTTATAAAAATGATTTTTATTCAGGTATCTCAAAACATGTATTTCAGGTGAAATCTCGGTAAAAAATTTTTGGGTGGAATGCAACACCTTCTCTACCTTCTTTGTACGTGGTAGTGGAAGTAAAAATTAGCGAGCTATTTCGATTTGCTGACTTTGTATCCGATCAGAACTTCCCTTTTAAGGTCGTAGTTGCGTTCAACTTGCTACTCTCTCTCTCTCTCTCTCTCTCTCTCTCTCCCTCTCGCTGCCACTCCCCTTCATAGATTCTACTGGTCGCTGGCGAATACTGGGATCATTACGCATCCATCAAGGTAGGTGATCCAGGCGCTGTGGACGTTTGTCTGCGGCTTTTGAGGCGGATGTATTTTAAGAAGAGAACTACTTCTACTCTAGCATCAATACCTCCGACCTGTATTCTGTCCACGTGGATAGGGATTGTATGGAGAGATCCTGCTGCGCTGTGCCTGTTCCGGCCGCTCTCGGTATTCTTTATCACCTTATCCCTTTGTCTAGGAAGTTAAGTAGGCGCAACAGGCCTGTACCTGGTCGCACTGCCATAATGCTATACCAGGCGCGATCAGGTACCTCACCACGGCATTTCAGCGATACAACCTCGACCAGAAGCCCTCAAGTCCGGTTGAGGCAATGGACATTTCAAATGCGATTAAAGTTTACAAACGTACACTCTACACAGACACTACGAAACAATAATTAAATATATGACGTAACACAGCACAGGTCACAGAATTTTGTGTTAATGTGTACCTAAACACCGTCAGCATCCTGCATTAACAAAGATTTCTTGGGAGAAAATAATGATTCTATAAACCACCACAGTAAAGCAAAATAATTCCTTTGCCTCTCACACTGCAGACCAGAGTTCGAAAAGTTACCTCTGCTTATTTTCACTCTGTCACCTTAGGATAAATAATGCTTTAAATCCGCGAGACCTTTTAAATGATCACTTCATATTTTCACTCATCGGCAGATAAGGCTCTTCCGAACAAAGGGTATTGAAACTTGAGGAAACCTAAGACACATCAAAAAGAAAGATACATATTAATGTAAACCCTTGCACTTAAACAAAAACAAATTAATATTAAATTATATTAAAACACAAACATATTAAAATCCAGTTAAAAGGGTGGATTTGAGAGTACACAAATTGGAATAATATCTGAAATAATAACTTTTTAAGTTACTTACACAACAGTGCGGTTTATAAATACCTGCTTGGCGAAGCATTGTTAGATATGCAAATTCAAAGGACCCAGTGTGAATTAAAACGGTTGATACATATTTTTCTAATAATTGTTTAAATTATTTTAAGTTTATAAATGTAGGTTAGTGTCTGTTTCCCCTTGGTAAAATATCATGGCTCCCCTTGGTTGACGGCGTAATACGTAACGCGACTGGAAAATAAATGTTTAAGACGATTCATGCTAGATGTACTCATTACTTCACTTTGGTGGCCTTAAGAGGCCGTACTCATGTCGCATGTTTACCTGCTAAATCTGGAATGGTCAGCACTTAACATCAACATGTAATCCTTGTTGAATATTTCCAAGCCATGACGTGGTCTTAACGACGATGATTTATGTGGACGAGAGCTTCAGAAAGTGGAGAAGTCAAAGACCCTCGCAAATGGCTTTTGAATTCATTGAATGTGTGTTGGTCTAGGGTACGTGATTTAAAGCCAACACTCAGAAGCGTTTGCCTAATTAAGCGTCTGTCGCAAAACGTCGTTTTCGCGTCCTGTTCCCTCCTCGCCCCCTTTTTTACATTAACAGAACTCCTTTCTCGGCGACCTTAGAAGGCTGAAAAACAAAATCGCCCTCCCTAACTAGTCCTCATATTCCAACTACGGTCCGTTATTTGTTTCTATGGAGACGAAGCTAGCTCTGTACAGTAATTTCAAGCTCTGCACCAGACAGCACTGCTGAGAAGGGGAACGGCAAAGTACAGAAGTTAATTTTCCCAATGCAATGAATAATTCTCCGTTTTAAACATTCCTTTTTTTTTTCCTATGGCGCACCAAGAGTACTTTAAGGGTGACATCAGGAGCTTGATGCCCTTCCACCGATCCGAGAAGGAAGTGCTGCCAACAGAATTAACAGAATGCTACAGCCCAGAGGAAATTGGCTGGCGCCGTGTCTATAGAATTAAATCAGAGATTCTTGTTTGTTGTCAAGGTATAAAAACAAGGAGATTCGTAAAAGTGACAATTTACAGAATGCAGAGAATTGTCCGACAGATTTACTATTGGCAGCTTTGTGTATCATAAAATTTGACTCATTTAAAATGTTCATGACAAGTATGTAAAAATGTACGACGAGTTTCTTCGTTTCAAAACGTTTTGACTGTGAGCCGACAGATGTGACAAATTCGTTAAATCCTTAATTTCTACTCCTTAAAAAGACACAAACATGCCTTTTTGGCATATATGTGTAGAACTGTCATTACAGAAATTACAGACAGGTGGTAATTCTTAACATTTCAGGAAGTTATCATTACATGTGAAGAGAATTACGTTAACGATTAATGATATTAACAGCAGTAGTAACAATTACAAATACAAGGAAATGAGATCAAACGGGATGTTAAGGGAAATCTTTAACTTTAGTAAACTTCTGTTTAAGGAGAAATTTTGTGTGAGCCGAACAACATATTTTAAATTTAATAAGACGCCATACTAAGTCACAAATACAAATAAGCTGTACTCTGACATCTCAACAACTAATTTTGCATAAAATGTATTGGCTAGGTAGGTATAGGTAGATGCAAATTAGTATGCAAATGTAGGGACACATAGGTTATCAAATGTCATAGCATTCTGTTGTGCAAAAGCATTATGTAAAATTAAGCTTAAAACTGTAATTTTATCAATGGTATGCGACACTTTATATCTGTTTACCAGCGTACACGTATTGATTTACTTCTATAGTAATCAGTCCTTAGCCAATTACATTCAGTTGCGAGATCGACTGTTATCGCTAGTGTATTAAACAACCATCTGGAGTGTAATAAAGTAAGCTGTATGTAGTTTTAATACGTAATATTATTTTCACGTTTTTTACCAGTTTTCCTGTTATGAAAGGTGAATTGTAATGTTTATATCAAACATAAAACTGCCCTAGCCAGGCATAGCAAATCTTTAATCGTTAGCCTCAAGTTAACTGCACTAAAACTATAGATATGGCAACTATAGATAATATAGGTATGTATAGAACATAAACAACAGTGCCCAAGGGCCATTGACGGAAGGTAAAACCTGTCTGGTGAGGCAGTTTGCAAACGTCGACAGACTGTGTAATAGGGTTAGCTTTGCTTCTCGTTCTGCTGGCTTTAATGTTTATAAATTCCTATGCCTAGTCATGGCATATTCAAAAACTGTTTGCATAATTATCACAAGTCTGAGTTTTATCAGATTCAGTATTCCACAAACAATAGGCTATTTCATTTTGCATATAAATCGCAGTAGACTACACCCAGTTATATGGATCATCGCTTCAAGCATTTGTTTTTATGTCTTTATCTTATTAGCTGAGTTCTGATATATGTTAGTAATTAATCACATTCATACGACAGTCTTTTTCTTAAGTATGAACTTTAGTATTTGTCCGCGTTGTTATATCCTGTTACGCTGTTCGCAGACAGACTGGCAGGCAGACAGACAGACTAGCAAGCCGACAGAACACATACTTACACACATACAATAACACTTTTGCTATTCAGGGGTGTATTTACACTGAAATTATTAATAGCGTATTTTCAGTGATATATAGAATGCACTAATTTGTCTAATCTATGTAGCCTAAGCTATGAATGAATCAAAACCGCCTTGTAGTAACCGCAATATTTGGAATCCATAGGACGTACTAATTGTACTTAGATATTAAAATAATGTATGCGTGTATACTGATAAACGCCCTACTTACACTTATCTGCAATAATGTTAATGAAAATGTGTCCAAAAAAGGCAAAGTCTGAAAATTATGATCTTCGCTTTAAATTCTTCCGTATGTATTTATATAGATTATATATTTTTGTATTGAACTATCCCTCAGGAAATAGGTGTATTAAGCTAAATCAGTGGTTCCCCAACTGGGGAACGCTTCCTAGGGTCCATAGGGGACTTATAATGGGCACAGATATCATATCTAGAGGAAAAGGTAGGCAGTTATAAATAATAATTTTGATACAAGTGTCTGGCTTTGTCCATATAGAAATTAGTTTAAATTAACACTGGAAATACATACAGTGCTATTTAAATACAAATTATGAACGAATTAACCAATACATTTTTAAATTTTCCTAAAATGCTTCCTTTTTGGTTTTGCATATGTTGCTACATGTTTTGCACATGTTGAGAAAATAAAAGACATCTGATGTGTTGCATTTGCATGACTTTCTCAACCCTCTATCGCCTATTATTGGGTATACAAACTCTTCTTACTAAAACATATTTTTTGTCTGCTACATTTTAATCAAACCTTTGCAGAAATAGCTACATTACACATTTCGTTATGGATTCAAAGGAAACAGCGATAGTCAAATGTTTAAGAACTGGACGCTGTACGCTAGGCTTAAAACTCCATACTCTTTCCATGCAATCGCGAGAAACAAGTGAATGACAGGATTTAAGAGAATGACAACAAAGAAATGAACAATTCGAACATTTAATAACGCATATCTCAGAAATGGTTTATGCCAGAAAAAATTACTTTAAATAAATTGTGTATTTTAAAGAGATCCACGTTTTTTGTGTAGTAAGTTTACCACTTATACATTATACAACATTTAATCAAAATGAACTGGACTTCACAACCTATTCCCAGAAAATTCAAATTATACATCTTTTTTGTAATGTAAATATTTTTAATATATGGTATATTATTCAAAATCGTTAGAGCCATTTTTTTTAGAAAATAAAACATTTCGAAAAATCTTTCATGTAAAGGGTAGTCTGGGTTGGGGATGTTCTTGATGATCTTCGTATCGCATCTTTAAAAGGTACTAAACCTAAATACCAAGTTTGATATATATATCCCAGTTTTCATTTTTTAGTTTTGGTGTACACACACACACACACACACACACACACACACAGAAATATACACACGGACTTTTTTCTAAAAATTCTTTTTTTTTGTCTCAAGAGCCTCAAAGCATATATTTCAGGTGAAACCTCGGTATCGAATTTTTGGTGGAATACAATACCTTCCCTACTTACTATACGTAGTAAGTATAGGTTGGGGTTGGGAAATTTTCTTGAAAATCTTCGTGTCGCATCCTTGGAAGATGCTGAATTTAAATACCAACACAAAACACATACCTTTTTCTAGAAATGTCTTTTTTGGATTTCGAGAGTTAGAATATTTGCTTTGAACTTAATAGCTATAATTATTTAAAGTGAAACTTAGATTCACTTATTTTCTTTGTGGCTAATGTATGTAATTTTAGGTGAAGGTAGGTTTAAAGTGCTGAGACGGCACAAAGCCATATTGATTCACTATTCCTTCATAAAAGAGCATAGGGTATACACCTCGCGCAGTGCGACCTAGGTACGTGAGGTCCGTTGCGGCAGCCACCCCGCAGGAGGAAGGAATGAAGTGAAGGAACCACAGGAGGCTACAGGTACACTAGCCAAAGAGACGCGCGGGAGCCCCTCAAAGACCCGTCCCTCTACTGCAGCTGTTCAGAGAGTCATGAGCGACCCGCTTTTTTATTATTATTTAAAGTTCCCTTGTTTTACCCAGTTTATGATACTTTGTTTTTACTGTTTTCGTTACCGTTTATTACCGCCGGTACACAGCACACATATACACACAAACACCCATGCCCATGGTAGGACTTGGACCCGCGACGCTCAGCTTGGCGGAGCGCCGGAGCTATACACTCCAGCGACCACGTCTGCGAGGGCCGGCAACTGTTCAACCAAGCAGCCCTCTAGTGTCTACCGGGTACATTGTTTTCTTGGAGTAAGTATTCGCGGCGTCTTTCAGAACCGCCATACACCACGAAACCTAGAAGAACACCCAAAAAAGAAAAGGGAACGAAATGAGGGAAAAGGAATCGTGATAGGCGAGAAGCCACCCCAGCACTCGCCTACCGACAGGATAAACCATGAAAACTCCAAGGTCAAAATGGGCAGTCGACATGAATCGAACCCGAGGCGTCCCGAATGCGAGTATTACACTTTACCGCGAAGCGGAGTACTGAGAACCCTAGCAGGGTTATTCTGTAGCTTTTTGTTTAAGAAGATTGTTACCGTTACTCTTTAAGATCAAAAAGCACTAAGGGGTCATCCATTTTCAGCCGGTTGTAGTAAGAACGCGGTCTCGGCTGTTGGTATCGTTAATCACAATTTTCTTCCTCTCAACAAGATTTTGTTGTTATTACGACGTTAGAATACGAAATAGCATGTCGCAACTGATTAGTGGATTTAAGAAGTTGTTAAATTTTAACCACATATTGCAGAATAGGTATGATTGTAAGCTATAGAAGCAAGCGTTATTATTATTTATTATTATTATTATTATTATTATTATTATTATTATTATTATTATTATTATTATTACTGTAGTTTTCCTCCAATCGAGACCACATACGCGAGAACCATCATCACACACTGCGTGTAGGGAAAACTTCTCGAAAGCAATTTCTGCTGTCACACAGGGAAATCTCCTCTAGGTGCTAATGTGTTCTCTATATCCAGTCAAAACAGATAGTGGGAGGAGGGGGGTTAGGTGATCGATCATGTGAAATATATACACCACAGCTAGTACTCGCTTTGTCAACGCAAACACATTATGTCACCCCTGACCGCAATGGGAAAGATACTCTCACCAACATGTCACGAGATTGAGGCTTCCATAAACAAGTGAAAGTGAAAAATGTTCATTTTGGCTGCTTTTGCTTGTAGCAAGAGTAATTTATACGGTACTGGGCTGTAATAACTCTGAAAGATGTTTACGTTCTTTTCTTTTTCTTAATTGTTTCATTTGTATAGCCCCTTTAACATTTATGCTCATATCGAGGGCTTTGACTTCAGAAACAGCAGATGGTGTTACTTCAGACTCTCCGGAGGATAGGGAAAGATTCTTATTAAAGAAAAACTCCCCGGAAATGGAACTCAGGTTGAGCAGCCACACTCGACTACAGGGACAATCTTTTATGTTCTTGGTTTAATTGCTGATTGTTCAGTTACCTTCAAATTCACTAAAACCTTATATGTAGTCCAAGAAACATCAACTGGCCAGCAATTCTGTTTTGAGCTCGGTATTTACGGTCATGTAGTTATTTTGAGCAATACTGCAATTCCCTTACAAGTACGCAAAATAAATGGGCTGGTTTGCAGATATGACAAATAAAGTGTTTGTGAAAAAAGTGGTTGTTTTTATTTAAAAATAATCAAGGGAAAACATCTGGCACATTATAATATTATTACATTATATTATAGTATACTACTTATAGTTAAACTCTCGTATTATACTTAAAATCTAAGCTCGTGTTTATTGCAAATCTTTGAGGCGAAACATATATTATAATAAATGCAGCAAAGTATATGAATGATTTATTGCCTACTTTGAACTTCCATGCAATTTATACAATGTTTACAATACAATGGAGTTGCTTATTATTTCTTTTCCCCTTATATTTAACATTCTGCTTTATATATAATGGGGAAGTATAATTTTCCACTATTCATTTTTTTGCCTTGTTACCCCTTTTCCGTATCTTCCCAAATTTGCTTCACGTCTCTTTTAACCACTTTAACCTAATTTCCCCTATATATTTTCCTGCTTTCTCCATATATTAATTTGATCTTGTATTAAAATCTTCATAACTTTTGGCTCTATTGGTTAATTTTTCCATTTCTCTAGCATTAAATTTTCTCTTCCTTTATCTGTCTGCTCGCATTCCAGAATATAATGCCAATTGTCATGTAATCCATTACATTTAGTACATTCCCCCTTCTTCTCCTTGTTAGACCATTTAAATTCATTACACGTGTCCTTGCCCATGTATACCCAATTCTGGCCTCTTTGTAGCAGACGTCGATGTATCCTTCTTTTCCCCATTCCGTTTTAAAATATTTATAATCCATTAACGACATTTTATCCTTCAATCTACTTATAATTTCTTGCTTTTCAATATCCTCCACTCTTGTTCTAAGTTATTTCCAGAAACCTTTATTTTTGTTGTTTCTTTCTGCCCATTTCCCCCCATACCTATTTCTCCTAATGCTGTCTGTATGTTGTGCATGCGTTTCTATTTTCCCCATTTTCTCCTGTACAACCAAGCATCGCTTTAATGTGTCATTTTCCTCTAGTAGCTTTATTGTGAACCAGTATTTGTTTGCAGCAAAGTATAACTGTAACTAAAAGAAAAATCTCATGTTTCACACACACACACACACACACACACACACACACACACACACACTTACAACTTCTCATACACCCTCGTATGCAAAAAGTGATTCATCTATTCACATTGCTTTATAATGATATATTTTTATAATAAATAATTCCAAATTAATCAATATTCACTTGGTTGCTTGCATGATACGGAAAAACCACTTCTTTTTCTAATGCACTCATGCGGAAAAGAAGAATTGTTTATTTTCAAAGATGCTTTATACATGTATCACGGCAGCTCAAATTGGAAGATCTCGAAGATGTAAGAATGAATGTTTGGAAAACGACTGCTGCTACAAAAATAGTTATTTTACTTAAGTTTTGTAGCAAGTTTTGTCTACCTCTTACGGTTTAACTGTACATAAAACCACCTTGAATGAAAACTCAAGACATACATTTTATTAGTCGTGCGAATTTCTTATAATTATGATATTTAAATCATAATCATTGGAACATGTTCTGAGAAAATAAAAACAAAGGAAACATTTTCCATGTTAAAGATAATTTTGTTTTGGGGGTTTTCTTGAAAACCTTGGTGCCACTTTCCTTTGTCACAATTCTCATGGCTCGTGTTATCTTATTTACTGGGCGCCTCTTGTTTTATTATTTTAAATTTGGGTTCATTGTCCTCCGGCTAGCTATTATAACTCAATCGAGCAAGTATCTCTAAGCAGGGCGTGTAAACGGAAAGGAGTTGTTGCTAAAAGATAACACTGATAAAAAAATTTGTTTCTACACTTTTATTGCCGTCTCACTTACTTAATAACTGACATATTTAATCTTTATACACGCCTGACTGAAACAGTGATATTTTCGAATGTAACTACAGACGTTTAAGTTGCCGCGCACCAATTACTTCGCGTACTTTACATTTTTGTAACTAACTCTGCGACGTGCACCTCGTGAGGGATTCCTTAGAACTGCTATATTTCCGAATGTAACTAGAGTCGTTTCAGCTGCCGCGCACCAATTACTTCGCGTACTTCACATTTTTGTAACTAATTCTGCGAGTGCACCCCGTGGAAGATTCCTTAGAACTGCGCGAAACTTGTTTATGGCTCGAGAATATATACTCCTTCGAATTGCCTAAACGTTATCATATAGCTCCTATTGGTTACCAAATCGCGCCTACTTTAACGTCTGTTTTGGTCAGCCAATCACTACTACTAACATATTTACTCTAGGGAAGATATTCCCTCCATTTCTAAAAAAAGCACGCTACCCTGACGTCATTTGTTTATCCCTTCTAAGTGATAAACAACTCACCCCCTCGGTTTATTGTTGCCCACATGTATTGTCAGTTTCAGTTAGGCCGTGTAAACTTATTTCCTAACAATACTTATGGCTACAAACATCTAAAATCCTGTACATACAATAAATATTAATTTACACTACAATCACTTTGGCATTCACAGCATGTTATGATATAAAATATTGCCTCACTTTGAAGTATCTGAACTTAATACGTTTGATATTTATCTATCTTTTAGCTTTTATTATGCTGATTATTGACATCCATATGGGAGAGTAGGGGAGTTCAGGGATCTGAAAATGTCTACTTCCTGTGAAATCTGAATATCGAATTTTTGGGTACAATGCAAGGCTTTCTGTGTCTATCACAGGCAAGTGATAGAGAAAATATAAATCATCATTATTCGTAGTTCTTACTGTTTTCTGAATGTTAGTAAATGTTTTAGTCCACGGGTTCCTAGCCCTTCTTCACTGGCGACAAATTTTACTGAGCGTATTTTACCTATTTAAATTACGCTTGTTGGATGGCCAGAGTTTATCTATGCATGGCGTTATGGTTGACAGGCCAACACGTAAAGTATCTTTAAGTGGGTTTTACTAGTGTGTTCCAAAGATGTTCAAAATATTCTCTTAGTTTTGAGAATTATTGCTTTCTAAATGTCTTTTTGGTTTATTCGGTACCATCGACTGATTTCACAAAACATTTCCGAGTACAAGTCAGTCACCTGGCATTTTGTTTATATTCATCTCTACGCCGCGTAAAACGAAATTGCAAGTATTCATCGCTGTATTTACGAATCGTAGTACGTTTGCCTGAGGTCTGTTGGGGATTCTCGCTCATATTACATGAATTAGCACGGATACCACTTCTTGGTTAAGACTTATTAACATTCAGAAAACAGTAAAAACTACGAATAATGATGATTTCTATTTTCTCTGTCACTTGCCTATGATAGACACAGAAAGCCTTGCATTGTACCCAAAAATTCGATATTCAGATTTCACAGGAAGTAGACATTTTCAGATCTCTGAACTCCCCTACTCTCCCATATGGATGTCAGTAATCAGCATAATAAAAGATAAAATATAGATAAATATCAAACGTATTGAGTTCAGATACTTCAAAGTGAGGCAATATTTTATATCAAAACATGCTGTGAATGCCAAAGTGATTGTAGTGTAAATTAATATTGTTGTATGTACAGGATTTTAGATGTTTGTTAGCCATAAGTATTGTTAGGAAATAAGTTTACACGACCTAACTGAAACTGACAATAGAAGTTGTTAACAATAGATCTCCTCGTGTGATTTACCGGAAAAATTGAGATTCACATTGCCGCCAGTGAAGAAAGGCTAGGAAGACATTTTCGAATTAAAACCTAATTCATAATAAAATGTAAATAAAGGGCCCTTGATAAAATAGTCGCACTAGCACACAGGTAAACCTGTTTATTGTTTAGTGGGAAGAGTAAAGGAATTACGAATCATTGTTGCCGGTGTTCACTTTAATTATCACCATGAAAAACTTAACCGTGCATTATTGCAGGTTTTCTGCGTCAAGCTTTACTCATTGGTAAGCCGTTTTAAAATAAAGCATATGAATGACTTCGTTGTAAATAAAACCATGCGTCGTAAAGTAAATTTCACAGACCATTTATTTTTGGATTTCAAAATTTCACGACACACTTCGTGGGGTGTACGACACACCGGTTGGAAACCACTGTTTTAATCTGTTGTTGAAAGAAAGAATTTATTTTATACACAACGATTTAGAGAAAAAACTTGAATATTTATTATTTGGTTTAATGTTAAGATATAACATTTACCATTAATACTTTCAAACTTTTATTGGACGGTGTAACAAAAGGCCGTTGTTCGAATAGTTCTTTTGGCATTTCTTAAAATTATGCCACAGAAAATATTAACATTTTCATAACTATTTCGAGAGTACTATGAAAATATTATGCATCAAACTGAAAAAGCAATTTATCCCTTTCCTTAAAAATAGATACTACGGGTACGGTCCGCCGCAAGCAAAAAGTCAGCTGCTCTGGCATTCCTTTTCCCACCACTTTCTTCTGCACAGAGTAAGCGATTCTTTCCGTGAATCAACGAGTAAAGAATTAATGGCCTTTACTCTAGTCCTATCTCTGTTTTTATGATACATATTTCTGCGTATGCATTCCCCATTGAAGTAAAGAAGTACTCTCGTAATCTGTTTTACACCAATAACCCATTCCTTATTGACATATTAGCCATTCATAACAACATTGGTTCATACATAATGCATTCTGAATAAGTGTATTTATTTCCAAGTGTTTTTAAATAAGGTAACAACAATGATCGAAAGCCTAATACAACACATGAGAGGTAATAATAATATAAGCATTTTCATATGTAATTTCATAGACAAATAATTGTTTATGTTGAAGTTGAGAATGCGTAAAACTCCTTATAATGTTCTATTTTTTACTTCATACCTGCTGGACTGAATTTTCTTAGTTCATTTAAAAATATTATGGGCACACAATTCATTCAACGCATTAACGAGAGAATCGATATCATTAAACAATCACTTAGCACATAAAGTAATCATGTAAAATACAAATGAAGTTCCGAAAACTGCCGTAGACAAATCACAAGAAGGATTTGGGAAACTGATGCCTGTGAAATGACAATTGAAATAAACAATTATATTGGTGTAAAACAATAAACATAAAAACGATTGAACGGAGATGCCAGGTTAGGTAGATATATGTCTAGTTTTCAACACGTGTCGCCGTGAATGAATTATAATTGCACTTGAGCCCTTAGTGAGTGAGATGTGGGAGTAAAGTAACTAACACAAACGAAAATCAAAAGCGAGGTCTGTGGCTACGATGATCGCTGTTTGTTTTTCCTTACGAAGCGGCTTTGTAGGTAAAGCTGGAGGGGGAAAGATGTCTTTTGTAGACTTAGCAAGTTTTGCCCAAAGAGTGAGTGGGAGTGCATTTTCTTACTATTTTCTTACTAATTCTGGCGGATAGGCTGGTGCACGCATCTCACCATTGTTATACCATACACAAATGGGTGGGGGGAGGGAGTTTTCTTGTTTCCCCTGTCCCTTTTCTTATAGCAAATGTAACAACGAAACTTCGCGAAGGGATCTGAGATGTTAGTGGTTTCGGTTACAAACTCTTAAGACTTTGAGGGGGATCTGGTTTTTGGTATGGACGAGCTAACAAAGAACAGATGATAGCTAAGTAAGGTATCTTACAAACGACCATCCTTCTCATAATCATTGATAACATCACAGACCATTCCGCTCGAGGTTTATCATCCAAGTAGAGCCCTAATTCACTATCGACACTTCTTTCTTTAGAAGTTAATGACGTAACTTCCAATATTCTTTAAAATCTCGAAAGGTCGGAGAGTTCCTATGCAGTAGCTTTTAGGTTAGTCCACTTTTAAAATGCTGTTGCTTTTACGTTCAGGTTCACTGGAATCAATGCACTGTGAATGATGTAGATTTGCTTTTAAAACTAGAAATTTTATTGAGAGTATACATATTTTAATACAAAATAATAATAATAATAATAATAATAATAATAATTTACTAAATCTCGAAAAACAAACATAAAACATAATAAAATTCTTAAAATATTTAATATAGAAATGAATTAATAATATGAATATAGAAATAATGTTGCAAATGCGTAATCATTCATTCGTTTATACGGTTTGTTTATTATAAACACAAAGATGGTGTGGAAAAAACAACACTGAAAAATTCAATGCTATCGCCGGAATTTGAACCACAGATCTCCCAGTTTCCGTCCGGTTGCTCTAGCCACTGAGCTAACATGGTAACTTTCTTGGACGTCAGCCAAATGCAGTGACAATTTATCGTAATTATAATTAATGTTGCAAGTTGATTTCGATTACTACTCGCAGTAAAGCATACCGTTTCCTCCCATTTGACGGCATTGTTGTTTGCCCATTTTCTTAATTCAGTGTTCTGATTCTGTCTCGTTAATGAGAAGTATCCACCACAACACATATTGCAACAGCATTGTTTGGAGCAAAGAGGCTGCTCAAATCATCAGGGTTTCATCCGTGGCAGAAAGGGGCATTTTCATGAGGGCCTCACCGCTATTTCCATTTCCAGTCACAGGGATGGAAAATAAAATAAGAACATCATCTTCTCTTCCTCACACCTTCCTCATCTACTCAGTCTCCTTCCCTTCTTCAGCTCTCCGGAGCGGTTGATGCTGTTGGGAAGTCGAACAACATTTGCATACCCACGTCAGCTGTGCCAGCTTTTCCTGCAACTTTTCCTCTCCCTACGCAGTAGGTACAGCCAGCACTACACTGTGCTGATGCTAAAAACACCTATCCACTGCCACCAGGTACAAGTTCGGCTAATGCCATTTGTGAGAAGCCTCTGTTATATCTTTGTTGTGCTGCTTTGGAACCCAACGTTGAAGAAAAAAAAAGCTTTTCAAATATTTTCCTTCATTTTTTCACAATTAATTTCTGATGGTTCTTATTAAATACATGGTTTCAATAGAAAAGAGTCAATAAAAAATACCGAGAGCAAATTAAACGAAATCTTATCGAATAAAAAGTTTTAAGATGTTTTGAAATAAATGGATAGATAGAGCAGTAGTTAACATTTGAGGACAGCATTATGACAACGAAGGCAAATGACTGGACAAGACGGGATACAAATTAAGGTTTATTGGATTATATTGCCAGTCTGAATAGCTCTCGACTAATAAACTTAAACCGAGGTAGTTACAAAGTTGAAAACATCAGAGAATCCACTGGAAATACTGAATCCAGACATGCCGTACATTAAAACCTTTAAATACAATTATTAGAGGCTAGTCTTTAAGGTGCTTTGAAGTAATAACGCTTCATTAGTTTCGCTGTTAAAGCGAAGAACTGAAATGCTTTTAAACACAGAGAAAGAGTATCATGTTTTCTCTGAAAAATACTCTAAAATGGAATGCGCACCCCTATTTCAATTTGCTATTTTATAGTTGTTGAGGGAAAACTTCTTCCTAGCCATGATGCATATGTTATATTTAACATAACTTGATTTTTCCGTAGAAAATCATCTAAAAATTGAAAGCCAAAATAAGTATGTAAAACAGAATAATAAAATGTTATATACTGATAACATAAAATGTTCCATTAAATTAAAGAAATGAAAAACATTCTAATTTAAAATAAAGTATTCTGAAGTTCCCATTAAAAGTAATCTTATACGCTTGTGTAACATGCAAAATCCGCTAACGCAACTTATGGAAACTATATTTTGTATTGCAGAAGTTGTTGTTTCCTAAAAATAATATTAGAGGAGTTTTGCGTTTGCTAGCCACATATATGCGCCAGAATTTATAATACATCTTGGTATAGACTAACAAATAAGAGTGAATGATTTTCTGCATATTCTTGTTTCTAAGAAATAAGGTCAAATCCAATCAGACATCCATATTTTGGGAGTGTACTTAAACCATTGTACCTACTGGTGACATTAGATCACCTCGAAGGTGAACAAATAGATTTGACCTTTTATGTCTCTCTTCATCAACTCGCTACCATCGAAACAGTGAACAGGAACTTCACATATAACCAACCGTGAAAGTGTAACAGAATGCATAATGATCATGTAGTGTCCTTCTTCAAATGCTCAATTTTCACGTGTTATCTACAACCTCTATATTTTTATTCTTTTAGTCTTATTTATATGTGATTGTAAGTAATATACAAGAAACAAAACGTGAAAATAAAACAAGGTAACACTGGCAGCAATAATTATAAAACTTAGAATTATTATACTTTAAGTTACATGAAATAAAATTGTATCCTCATTTATCTAAAACGCTCTACACAGCGTTAAAATACGAAAACTGCATCAAGTGTGGTAACGCAAATGGAATATGTGTATCTAACAAATCTTTAACACAAACTTGCTACCATGTATATGACATTCCACACATAATCATCACAAAAATTATGATCTATGTTCCGTCTCAACATTTCTGCTATCAATTTAAAACTGGTCTCTCAATCTTCTCCTAGGTCGGCTCACATCTCTTCCCCTCTTGGTTAAATTTTAGATATTCTAGTTGATCCCATTCAATTTACGTGCCTATACCAATTATATAATTGTTTACAATTCTATTGATTTTAGCATAACATTAATTTGAAATTCTTGTATGATATCTTAACATTTTCAATGATCTAGAATTAGTTTTAAATACCATACTGCAGTCACAAATTTTAAAACTGTCTCTCCTAACCTTACTTTTAATTGTTCCTATGAGTTGCTAGAGATTGGAAATATTCGTCTCAATAGCTTTCAGACATTCGTATGCTAATGTGTAACCGAGATAGTTAAAAGTTATTAAGTTGTTCAAACATGCCATATTAGGTTTTGTTGTTGTTGTTGTTATTATTATTATTATTATTATTAATGGTTGTTTTTCCTGAGTCCCATTAATGTTGATTTTTCAGCTTAGAGTTTTAAGCTATGTTCCTATTTTGCTAACTGATACTGAGCGGGATAGCTCACGCGGTTACGTATGTGGCCCGCATTCGGGAAGTCCCGGTATCGATTCCCGGCAACCGCCCACTCTGGCCCATGAGTTTTTCGTGGTTTCCCTGGGTCGGCAGGCGAATGCTGGGGTGGTTCATTTTCTACCACAACTCTCCTACCTCTCATTTCCTGTACCCATCATCTTCCTTGTCATCTGCTTCAGGGTTGTAGGACCAGGCGACGGTGTTCGGCGGGTTGCGGATAGGCGGTGGCTTGCCCTCTATAAAGGTTTCTTCCCTGGCATCGCTGCGGTACCGCTAATTAGGTCTCTCCTCAGCGTGGGGATCCGCTCCGGGGTACCCTGAAGGTTTGTGGGCACGGACCGTGCGGCGTCGCATGCATTCTGTCTGGAAACGTTAGGGACCACGATTATGCTTACGGCCGTCGAATCCGGATCTGGTCTCTCGCCTCATCCTTCCCTACCAGGGGTCACGTTGGAAGCACAATGGGCCGATTGGCCTGCGTGCAGTGCTCTGTCTCGGTTCCGGGAGCCCCTCATGATACGTACGTTTACGTTTTTGGTGATTCAGTTTATAAAGCACCTAAGTAAGTTTTCCTCCAAAACAACCGGTGCATTTAGAAGTTACTAGGCTAATCGAAAATTAAAATCAAGTTGTAATGATCATGAGTGCATACCGCAAGTGTGGTATCAAAGTAATACAGATGGTAGAAGAGTCTAAACTACGTATTTTGAAACAGAGTACATTGGTGTGTTTCAAGCTCCGTGAGATCTTAAACAAATAGGAAAAGGAAACTTTTAGAGGTGTTTTAACACTTTTGTACGCATAAACTACTTACAACTCCTAGCAACATTGTGTAACGTCGACATTTTGCCATACTCTCTCAAATACTCCTATCTGCTTAGCGAAACGGGACAGCACTTACGACCCTGAAAGCTCCTACTGAAATTTCATGCTCCAAAAACTTGACATGCTCCATAAAGAAATCCAGGGGTGTGAGATCCGGTGAACGGGACCTGTCACTCTAGTACACATAGATAGAGGGAACCTGTAGTGAGTGAGACGCCTTGTGGTGTTGCAACCGCATCCTCTTGCAGACAACAAGGGTCGTACGATTAGGACGTCATACATGCAATGTGGTCATTTAATACGCCGTAATACACACCTGTTTGCTAACAAAAGTGAGAATACTTTACAAATGTATTAATGGCTTAAAATCTCAAGGCGATCAAAAGAGCTTTGTCATCAGTGGTTCCATATTTCAAAATATTCAATTTAGGATTTTGACTATCTATATTAACATGGCTCAAGAGACAAGATAACCCTATATTTATTATGCTAAACTGACGTATAGTACTACCGGAAGAGATAATTTGCCATAGTTTCTATGGGAAGCAAAAATTCATAATGAAAATATAGTCGAGCAAAATGAAGTTTCTAGCTAGCGTTTTTAAAGTGCTCATTTACAGTTAAGATAGTGTTGGCTACTGGTTGTTTATGCAGTGAATATATTATCTATACTAATATTATAAAGCAGAAACTTGTGTGTAAGTGTGTGCCTCTGTGTGTAGTGTATAGTATGTCTGTGTTTGTGTGTGCCTATGCGTGTGTGTGTGTGTGTGTGTGTGTGTGTGTGTGTGTGTGTTGGATAATCTCAGAAGACACCACAGCTATTTTGTCAATTATTTCACCACTGAAAGCACTAAAACTGCTCTTCCCAACGGACACAGGCTATAAGATATGCTCCAATTTAAATTACTAAATAATGCCAAACCTTCTACTACCCCTTATGTAAGAATATTTTGTTGCATTTCCTCTGTATAATGTAATCAAGATCGGCGTATGCCAAATGTATATCTTTACCAATATTACAAAGAGAGAATATTTGTACGTATGTAAGTATGTACTGGATGTATAAATGTACGTAGTGCATATGTATGTATATATGACGTATTTATATATGTTGTAAGTACATGTGTGTATATGTATGTATGTGTATATGTGTGTATATACTTATATATGTACGTATGTATATATGTGTGCATTTGGGTATGTATATATACATGTGTGTGAACAAACTATTCAACGGATTTTGATAATTAATTCACCATTGAAAAGCAGTATTCCCTCTACGGACATGGCCTATAAAACACCTAATTTCGTTTCATAAATTACTAAAGGACTAAAAAGAACTTACAAAGCCTTCGTGCAGAATTTCATGGAGTAGAAAATAGTTGCTGTGCTCCACAGAGAATGCTGTAGAAACAAAAGCCGTTAGCTGTTGTACTCCGCAGAGAATGCAAGTAAAAGCAAAATTCGGTTATATTTTATTCCAAGCAATATATGTACATAGGTGGCCATGATGTAATACTTTGCAAACAGAAGAGAGCTTGAAAAGCGACAGTCGATCCTATTTACAACGTTACGAATCGTTTTATATTTAATTCTTCTTTTCCATTTATCAAATTATGTATGTGTAATGAAACAGTATTAAAACCTCTGAATACCCCTTATTCTAATTCCACAGTTCGTTAGCAGGACATGCAAAATAATTGTATAAAGAGAGACAATTGCTAACATTATAAATCAGTGAAGCGATATTTTACATTAATAACTGCATATATTATTTTTCTCGTTGGTCGGCGACCATTTGTGTTTTCCAGAAAGGTTGACTTGGTGGCCTGGCAGTATGGCATGTACATATTTATCACTTCACCTCTATTTCTTAAAATTTGTTATGGGCTTCTACATTTATAATGTTTATGTTATATAACTGTAGGACCAAAGAGAATGTAAACAATTAGGCTATGCAGCATTGCTAGAACTTGAAAGCTTCGGGGGAAAATTAAGAAAGTCAGACGTTTCCCGATATTTCACATCCTTTCGCGTGAATATAAGGGGACTTTTCATCCGTTATTAGTAGGACGAAACTACGCTTAGGGTTTAAAGGGGAGTATTCACCATAACAATGTTCTACATTATTGCACAACAATTTCATGAAAAATGGGAAAAGTAAATGAACTGAACTAATTCATCATTCGAGTTGGTATGTCAAGTAAGCCAGTTAGTAATTTTATAAAGAGAGAGAATTGTGTCAAAAATAGTTGCTTAATCTATAATTAGCAGCTTAGAGGATTAGTTTTTCGACGGTTGGACACTACTGCATTACCAAAATGTTTATTTTCAGGTCTAGGGGCGAGGAATCTTCATATTCACCAATTTTACCTCTATTGTTCAATATTGATATTAGGGGTATTTATATTGTGTGAACATGGTGAAGTCTTTGTTAATAAGTAACTACGGGACCAAAGAGAGACATGTTTAAAATTGTATATACTGTGGTTTATCTAATATAACTCCACGTTACTAATTCTTTCACTTACAAGCTATACAACATTTCTAAAATTTAGAAGACCGCCTGGAGGAGTTCAAGGGAATCAGAAATACAACACTCAGTGTTATTTCACATCAATTTCTGTGAATTTCAGTGGACTTTTTGTCTGTTATCAGGTTATCACTCGGAGTTTACAAAAAACGTAGCATTATTTATCAAACTGTTGAAATATTAGCTAGAAGACATTTATTTATTTTTTAAAATAAAAGTATCCTACTTAAGAGTTTAACATTTTCGTAAATAATATGAGAGGCGACAATAATGACCTAAATGGTCATTGGAGGTTTAAAAATCCAGCAGTGCTACGCTGGGTAATATACTCAGTTTCTGAATTCGCAAGCAGCAGATTTCTTAAGCTATAAAAGACGAACGCATGCATGAATTCCATCAGATTTCAATATCATGAAGAAGTCCTTGTCCCTAAGATGTTCTATGTGATGAGTGTTTCTCTTAAGCACAATGGCACATTGCACCTTAAGCCGTAAGGAACATTTACAATGCACGCACCTCGTCATGAAACCTAAGCCGAACTATTTCGGAGTATGCGCCACTTAATGAGGTGCAATACAGGTATATGAGCGTGTGTAACGTTTCGTCCCCACCTCCTTCTCTCTCTCTCTCTCTCTCTCCTTATATTTAAGCCGCCCGGTCGCCGTCTTAACTGGTGCCTTATATTCATGGCCAGAATCTCCTGTAATTTCACGGTGTACTTGGCGGCTTCTATAATCATCATGCGTCTTGATTAGTGCCTGTATCTGTGGGTGTGCAAGACAGAGATAGCACTCTGCTGTAATAATAATGTCTGAGAGAGAGAGAGACGGGAAGATGGTTCTGCTCTCAAAGCAACAGTCTATACAGACCATGCACTCGAAAACTCACCTGGATCAACTTAATATTTATTCTCTGAATCTCAGTTCTATAATAAAACATGATGAACTTCAATAAACTGCGATTTAATCGTACAGCACAAACAGCTAAGTCTACATTTTTCAGTTTGTGTACGTTTATCTATAAACGCTATAATAAAAAAATAAGATGATTTTCTCTACCCTCCATCGTTTATCAAAGGCTATAAAATTATTATTACTGAAGTTCATTTTCTTACCTACTTCATTTTAATCCAGATAAACTCTTCCAGAAATAGCTACATTACACATTTCGTTACAGATACAAGGAAACAGTGATAGTCAAATGTTTTAGAACTGGACGCTATACGCTGGCCTTAAAATTCAATACTCTTTCCATGACATTGTGAGAAACAATTGAAAATCGACAGGATTTTAAACAATTAGAAAAGTATTGAACAATTCTATTCATTAATAAGGCATATCTCTGGAATGACTGATGCCAAAATAAGTTATTTAAAACAAATTGTGGTATTAAAAAGATCTACATTTTTTTGTAGTACGTTTTCGTCTACGTTTACCAGTTATATAAAATTACACAAAAAAATTTCGGAATAAAAAAGACTTCACAGTCTACTCCCAGAAATGTTAAGATGTACGTTTTGTTTGTCATGTAAATATCTTTAATATGTGATATTTTAATCAACATCTTTAGTCATTATTTAGAAAACTAAAAAAATTCGAAAACTCGTCGATGCAAAGGGAAGTTTGGGATGGGGAATTTTCTTGAAAATATTTGTGTCGCATTTTTGGAAGATATTAAACTTAAATACCAGGTTTGGTGTTTATCCTACTTTTCGTTTTTGAGCTATACCTTTCAAAGACACTTTTTCTAAAGTTTTTTCTTTTTTTTTAATTCAGGAGTCCTCAAAACATGTGTTTCTGGCGAAATTTTATTGTCGAATTTTTTGTTGGAATACAACACTTCCCCTACTCACTATGCGTAGAACAAAAAGTAAAAATAAGTCACAATCAAATGGTTTTCTCTTTCCATTATAATTAATTTTCACATATCTTATAAAAATACGAAACCCTTTTAGAAATGCTTAAATTTAGAGCATTAAATTTCAGGATAGGCATTGGAGGTTTAATATCTATAAAATATCATAAAGAGAGAAAGTTTGTACCTATGTATGATTATGTATGTGAGTATGAAGGGTAATCCTAAAAACCACTCAATCGATTTTGATAATTCTTTCACAATTGAAAATCCCTATACTCTCTGATGGACACAGACTGCAAAGCATCCTCTAGTTTCAATTCATAAAACTACTAAAAAGGAATTATAAAGCCTATGTATCGGAATACGAACACATCGAAGTCATAAAAGAACATACTTGCAAAGAAGGCTTTAACTTTAGGTTGAGAATGCCATGGAATAGTCAACAGTTCTTACCCCAGAGATAATGCATGTAAATTAAGACAAATGAGGCGGATATTTCATTCCAAGTATTATATACAGATGGTGATGATTTATCAACAAAGAGTCAGGAAAATAAAAGAGACTCAAAGCTTCTTTTAAAGATACACGTGTGATACCAATGTCGAAACATTATAACTCTCATTTAAGAAAATGTTAGATTTATTTCCTTTGTATGTTATAGTCAACTTCGTCAGCAGCTCTAACGCTTTAGATTAAAATATCATGTGTTTAAGATATTTTCATGACAAATAAAATGTATATGTTGAATTTTCTGGCAATGTTCCCAAGAGTCCTCTTCTTTCCGAATGCATATCTTTTTATAACTTTTGCATAACTGGTAAACCGTAAGACACAAAATTGTTCTACACAAAAAATGTAGAGCTTGTTAAAACATACAATTTTGCTTTATAGGTGCTATGTTCCCAAATATTCAATTGAAATTGTTTATTTTTTTGGAATTCTTGGAGATAAAACCAGAATTTTACGCTCCTTTTAATGTCTCCAATTCGTAGTTTAAAGCTGGAGATCTATAACCCTTACCGAGCGGGATGGCTCTGGCGGTTACGTCTGTGGTCTGCATTCAGGAGGTCGTGAGTTCGATTACCGCCGACCTTCCTGACCCGTGGGTTTTCTCGGGGGTTTCCCAGGGTCGCCAGGCGAATGCTGAGAAAGATTATTACATACCCCGACTTCCCTGTCCCTCCATTTCATCTCCATTCTCATTTCACTTCACCCTTCATCTGCTTGTCTCTTTCAAAGTTACAAGTGTCGGAGGAGGTCTCGGGTGTGCATGGCAGGGAAAAAGGATTCTCTAAGGAAAGGTTCGTCCTCCGGACTGCGAGCGGTCTCCGGGACCCGGACCCCTGTGATATGTGTTAGCCATAGGAGGTAAGGAGGCCAGCACCCGGGGAGCTCAAATCAGTAAATCGTAGGGACCCTACCCTGTGCCTGTCGTACCTGCTGGTCCGGCTGCCTTCTGTCTCCTCTCACCTCACCTCTGCCTCCCGGAAGCGCCCTGTGAGGGGTCTGGGTCCAAAAGATCTGCGTAGGTCGAGGTTCTAACTCCCTCACCGCTTCTAGTCCTGTCCTATCCTATACCCCTTACGTCCAGTACAGTAATCCAAAGGAACTATACGCTAAGGAGTCAGGTCCAATGTACGCTTGCATTCCCAGCTCATAACTCTGGATATTTTACCCTGGCATTTATTCTGTATCTTTTAAGTTAGTAAACAAGTCACTTGCAGCTTATTTAGTGCGACTCAACCAATAAAAAGTATAAGTATTGGTACATTAGTATGAAATTAATTGCTTTATAAACCGCACTGACACTCCATTTGTAGTAATGCGTTGTTCCTAAAAAGTGTCAATTTTCGGTAATATCCCATAATAACTTTGAAAATATTAAAATTGTGACCGACTGCTCGTTAAAAACACATTAACGACAGAAGAGTTGAACTCCAATAAGCGAAAGAAAAATAAAACGTAGATTAAAGGTGACATCTAACAATAGGTTCACTACTAACAGTTACCGCGGTTACCACAATTTAACCACTATTCTCCATTCTGTTACCGTACGACCTCTACCTGAGATTCGGAATAAGTCTCCGTAAGTAAGGGATTATGGTAATATATAAAATTGTATAGCTTATCAAGAATTGCAAGTATGTTACTGCAAGACAAGGGTATGCAATAGACTGGATAAGTTATTTCGTAAAATAAATTAGAGAAGATCAGCGCAGAGAGTTTGTACTAACTGAAATAAACTTTTCGATAATTTTAAGTAATCACCTTATGAGGGTAATCTTTTTCTGGATTTCTAATGTGGGTAAAACTATCTATATAGCTGTTTAGTTAGCTGAAACGATATAAACACCTAAAATGGCCTATAGCCGGTATAACAAATTCACTGGTAGCGCACCTGTCTGCAGTTGTGAGGTTCGATTCACTCATGGAGGTGGAAATTTGTCTCTAGCCCACATTCTCCGCGAGTCTGGAAGCATGGATGAGAGTGTGAATGTGTGTGTGATATGAATAATACCCTAGGTTTACAGAAATCCAACGAAAAGCGAATAGAATTAACAGTATGACCTATGGGAAATAATAGGTTCCAAAGGAAAGGCCGCCGATAAAAACATTGCATTTAAAGACGAGGTATAAATGGAACTTAAAAAAATTAATAGTTACAAATAAAATATTGATTTAAACGAAGTTTCTTAATATTAATAACAATCAAAATAAACTGAGCTGCATACTAAACTTTATAAGCCATTAATTCATTTCAGATTTGCGACCTTTTCAAGTGATTTCCAATTACGATATTATTTTGTAATAATTCACATTAAAGTTTATTGATTCAATTTAAGAATATTACATACACAGTGAGATTTATTTATATAAATGCTGGTTAAATATCTTTTACACATAAAGAAGCTCTCTCTCTCTCTCATTTTCACACAGCACATACATAAATTCACGCCAGCTCGTACACACCTATTTTTCGAAAATCAGCTCAGTTTCAGGGCAACTTGGCGTTCTTGCCCTTTGCACTACTGGTGCGGTACGAATCCCTGGTGGATCAAGTAGTGGAATGTCTCCTAAATCCTTAGAATGAACCTCTAAGCGTTTTAGATCCCAGAACTAGTTTGCACATACATTTTTCGGTATGACTTATCCAGATAGATAATGATAATGTAAATTTCAGTTAAGCCAGTTTCTGTCATGAATTCTTATAGTATTCTACTGCAAAATGTTACTACATGAATGTAATAGAATCAACAAGAAAGATCACAAAAGAAACAAAACCTGAAGGAGGCTCATTATGTGGGTGGGTTTGCTCCCACTGAAAAAGCTGATGTGTTGCACTCACATCACTTTCTCTATTCTTTTACAAACGTTTATTATCCATTTACATCAAGTTACTTGAAATAAATATTTGCATAAATTATCTTATTGCTAATTTTCCTGTAGGTGCAAGGAGAATATGGTAGGCTTTAAGAGATATATTCAAATCCTTTAAGAGCTGGTTGCTATGTGGAACATTCCATTCTCTTTGCATTTCCAGGACATTAAAAATAATAAAAAAACGAATAACGAATTCCCATTTAAGAAAAAGTATAATCATTGGAAAATTCAAATAAATAACAAGAAATATCTAGGAAATGGTTCACCCCATAAAAATGTATGTAATATAAATTTTGTATTTTAACCAGATCTACATTTTGTATGTAGTAACATTTTGTCTACCTTTTACGGTTTACCAGTTTTGCGAAAGCCATTGCGAATGAATAGGACTTTTGGGGACATTCGCAGAAAATTCAAGATACATATTTCATTTGTCATCAAAATATCTTAAACATGATATTTTAATCAAAATCGTTAGTCATTTTTGAGAAAATAAAAATTTTGGAAAAATGTTGAATGTAAAGGGTAGTCTGGGGCGAAGAGATTTTCTTGAAAATCTACGTGTTGCGTCCTTGGAAGATACTAAACTTAAATACAAAGTTTGGCATTTATCAGACTTTTCGTTTTTGAGCTATACTGTTCACAGACTGACAGACAGACAGGCACACAAACAGATACGCACACGGACATGTTTCCAAAAATGCTTTATTTGGATTCAGGGCATCACAAAGCATGTATTTCCGGTGAAATCTCAGTATTGAGGTTTTGGTTGGAGTACAATACTTCCACTACTTACTCTACATAGTAGAAAAAGTAAAAATGCCTGGTGTATGTAATATGCCAAATAGTATCAACGTGTTAAAATATTTCAAAAGGAGTAAATGCAATCATTTAAGTAAATACTAAGGCTTTCTTTTTCATTTAATGTCTAATGTACTGCAGGAAATATGCTATTTTGTTAATAGAAGTTTAATACACACATTTGTCCTTTGTGTAAAGTTAAATTGTGTTAAAAACTTCACGTTCAATAGTAGTCTTAAACGTCACTTTTATTTACCAGAAAGAAAAAGAAAAACATTCGAAACTGCCATTCAGACATCACATAAAAGCCGAAGATGACAATGATCAGTATATGTTGCTATTATTGTTATTGTTGTTAGGGCGTGTATTTACCTGTACAGCAGTGAATACCATAGTATGATATAGGTATACACCTATTTTAAAAAAAAGAGGAAAAAACTTTATAAAGAAGAAAAGAAAAAAAATATGAAAACAAGCTTTGAATTTCCCCTGGTTGTGTTCTTTCTCCATTCCTTCTTGCCTAGCTTGTTTTCGTTCTTTCTTCACAAATTTTACTCCAAATACTTAATTGCAGATTCTATTGCATCCGATGAAATTTTAAATGACCGCGAGTAACGATATTCATGACGAAAAAAAAAGTCATTGGAGTGCATTCATTCTAGCATATAGTGTTGTTTGCATTAAACAAATAATAAACGAAAATGAAGTTGCCAAAATCGTATGTGTAAGGAGAAAAATATTTTTATAACGGCTGTTAATATGTTCATATAGATTTCTGACTTATTTTATTTTTGCGTAAATTTCAGAAAAGAGATGTTTGCTAAATGTTTGAAGAGGAAGAGGGTGTAGACATAACTTTTGGTTATATAATGTCTGCCACAAAAAGAAAATGCTGTATTTCTGCAAGCTTCTTCCGTGTTTTCACTTAGCTAGAAGTTTTATTAAGATTAATATTTCGTCATGGATTTGCTTTACTTTCATGTCCTCGTCGTTAGCTGGTATTTATTCAGCCCAAAAGAAGCTAACTTGACGTTTGCTGTGTAACTGAGCGTGACAACCACATGTAACCACATCTTCTTTGCTCTTTTACCTCTCTCTCTCTCTCTCTCCTTGCCTAACTCACTTGCTGCTAAAGTAGCTATAGCTTCATTACCAAGAAACGAACCTCATCCTCCTTTCCTTATGTCGACTATGACGATGCACGGTTTACTCCCCTCACACGTGCACAGAGATTCAACCAGCATACATATATACTTTTAATTACATTACGACTAACCCTTCTTCCTTCCTTCCCTCCTCCCTACCTTTTTGGTATCTTAATTCCTCAAGCTAAACCTTTTCCTTTCCGAGAGCAGATCTTTGCGAGAGAGGTGTGCTGCGGGATGCTCGAGGGGTGGGGGGACGGGGGAATATAACGGTAAGATGAGGTCTCTAACTTCCTTTGCCTCTCTCTCGCTCTTTTCAGCTTTATCCAGCGCCGTGATCTTCAAGAAGAAGAGCAGTGGTTGGTAGCTAGCAAGTCCGAGATTACATGTGAGTTATTGCACAAAGATATCTAATTGTAGTGGGGCTCCCTCTTCCCTTCTCCCTAACCCAAAGTTCGTAGCAAGCAGCATCTCGATTGTTTCTACACCATTTCTCAGCCCATCTCATTGTATGTACACAATCGCTGTGGATTTGTTCCAGAGAGTACGTATTCCAGCTTAACGAATGCGCTACAAGCTCTAAGAGAATGGGAGCGTTATAGGGCACCGATTATTTACAGTTTAAGTCTCTATATTTTGACAAAATAGGGAGCTCCATCTCAACCGCTGACCTACATACTTGGCCGTATACAAGAAGTACATTTACTTATAGCCGGAAGGCTGAGTGTTTTACAATAAACAACAATGCTGGTGGTCTTTCATTTGAAGAAAATCACAGGCAAATTGATTCTAAAAAATAAATAGTTATCTATACAATATTACTTTTTTAAAAAAATAATCCACAGTTACCTTGGAAATTTTATTTTAACTTATAAGAACTTATCCACACAATGAACTTATTTTTCTAATTTTGTTTTCAAATGGGACTTTTTCAATCCTCTCTAGTTTACGTATGGTTTAGACTGCTGCTCCATTTATAAAAAAAGTTCAACTGCGATATTTATGGCTTTATTACATAAACACGTGCCTATATAGTCAATCTGTATGGCAAATAATTAATCTTTCAAAACTTTGGTACATTACAACCCCAAAGAAATATATTTTAATACGTTTTGAAACATATTAATCGGTGGACTGCAAATTTAGATTATTATTCTAATTGGATAAAATGTTCATGAAAACACTATTGATAGTTTTGAAAATTGAATTCCAAATTTAGAAATTTAACTTGTTTAATCTGCCTTAAAAGTCCTTGGAGAGGTGACTCAATAGGGAATGATTCTGATTTAAACGGCAATATTGTATCACAAATTTGTGCACGGGCTGGTCTAAGAATGCAAAGTCCTGCAAAATATAAGTCAGATTAGCTAAATACCTGTATCCAGAAGATTGTATTTTATATATCGGTTAAAATGAGTTGGCTGAATAAGATTTTTCTGAGATGTTTCCTGATCCTGAAATGGTAAAATATCGGATATTTTTTACTCTTAAAAACTTTACTGTAGAGAATGTAGGTGCATTACGGTTGTAAAAAAGGAAATTAACAATAATAACATGAAATATGTGATTGGAATATTACCTATTGTTAGTCTCCTATTGTTATATATATACACACACGAGTACAGAGTGGACCATTTAAGTTGAGACTATATAATATCTCCAAAACTAAGTGTTGTAGTCAAATGTCTTGAATAAAAGTTGCTTGATATTATGGAGGAAAGTAAATGTCATTACTCGTATTTTATTTGGAGAACGTTGTGATGGTCATTTTAGGGTCAATCTAAATTGACCCTAATTGCAGGTTCCCATTTAAAAATATTAAATTGACCCTAAAATGACCATCATAACTTCCTCCAAACAAAACACGACTCATGGCATTTACTTTCCCCTATAATATCAATCAACATTTATTCAAGACGTTTCTTGCTAACACGCTTACTTTTGGAGATATTGTACAGTCTCAACTTAAACAGTCCACGCAATATACTCGTATGCATATAAATGAAACTATATCACATAATAGCAGTTAGTCCAAACGCAAGTCTGAGTGCCATTTTATTTCCTTCTGTCGGTGGAACAAGCGGGATATACAGTTGGATGGTGATTGCAGGATTGGAATAATCGTTAATACCAGCATCCTTCGAAATCCATTGCAGATAAACCAGAGAGCTCCTGTCATTAGTCTTAAATAACGGTTTTGCAACCGTTGAACCGTCTGTGTACCCAAACTGAGCAGCCGTGCTACCATATTGGTCTAAGGAGAGAAGTATAGATGAGCTTATTATATTTTAATGCCTGTGTCAATTTTCAGGTATTAAGTAAGCATACTAAATGATCTAAATATCTCGTTGAATCGATACGGATATCTGAATTCTTGCCATGGTAACAGGATGATCATTTAGGCGACGCTTGTAAGTGAATTTCACAACATGAGGATTCAGGTTCATAGATCAATTAAATGCTGGACATCTCTCTGTTCTTTGAATCCTTAATTATATGAACAACATCGTAACTGCAAACCAAATGCTGTGGAAGGAACATGGAATTCTCTCTCTCTCAAGAAAGAAAAAACAAAGCTACTTTGTCAAATTTAGATGAGTAATCCATCAATAGCCCTGCGCCGTGGCACTGTGGGCTAAGCTCTGGTTCCCGACCACGAAATATGCCCGGATTCGATCGCACCTGGTGCCTACTCAACATAGTGAGGAAAGCGAGGAGCTGCGATAGGCAGCGATCAGTACCACGGAGGCATACATTCTGGCTGGGGGATGCATGATGCTGACCAAATAATCCATCTGTATCGCTTAGATGATGGACCACCTCACGTGGCTGTGAGACTGGCAATCAGGTTGGCAGATCAAGGTCTTTCATGGGCTTGGCATTATTATTTTAATCCATGAATGATTAACAGAAGCGAGTACTGTGGAGGGCACGTAGAGCAAACATCATATAAAAATTTGTTCGCAAGTTAACAAATTATTATTACTTGAATAATACGCCTGAGATTTATAATGAATGTGTACTTCGGATTCAAGTGTGCTTAGGTACTTGGTTCAAGATCATCGGAAACGATACGCAAGATAGATAAAGAAAGACAAGAGCAAACAGCCTGGATTGCAAATTATGAATAAGGACACACATAACAAAGCTAGCACAGAAAGAAACAGTTCAAATTCAATTATGTAAGTTAAAATGTATATCGAGGGCATTTTCATGTATATACGGGTTATATCTAACATACTTAATTGTGTAATAAAACTCCTAAGTCATACCTACTAAATATCTGTTTGCATATCTTTATTTTTCTAGTTGGCGTTCCAATTATATGTACATTTGAGAAGGATGTATTTAAATAATTGTCGAAATTAAATCACATGCACCTATAATGAGATGTCAATATTTACACAAAACAACCCTTTGTAGATATACATGGCAGAATGTGTATAGATGTTATCATCTCATATAGGGTTTTTCAAGAAGAGTGTGCTATCTTTAACATGTGATAGCTGCCGTTGTTATAGAATTACAGCAGTCATTTTTTTCATGCGGTTAAAGTTGTTATTGACAAATAGCCATGGGACGTTACAGCATTCAGCAACGCGTAGAAATTGTGAAAATTTATTATCAAAATGGATCATCTGTTCGCCAAACCTTCCGTGTATTGCGTGAAGTTTACAGTGGGCATAATCGTACCTGCAAGAGAATGATTCGACGTTTGATCGATAAATTTGAAAGAAGTGGTTCTGTCAGCGATCAAAGAATGCCTGCACGTAATCGACGTAAGCGCTCCAACGAAAACATAGGCGCTGTTCGTGAGAGTGTACGCGAGAAAGGAAAGAAATCAATTGCTCGTCGAGAGCAAGAATTGGGGCTTTCGCTGACCAAACTTGGCGAATTATGCATCTGGACTTGAAGTTTCACACCTACAAAATGGTGTTAACTCAAGAACTAAAGCCCAACGACCATAGGTTGCGCCGTGTATTCGCTGACTGGGCTATGGAGCAATTGGAAGCTGACCCGGATTTTTATCGAAAAATCGTCTTCAGCGACGAAGCCCACTTTTGGATGGATGGTTGTGTTAACAAACAAAATTGCCGCTATTGGAGCAATCACAATCCAATGCAGATTCCAGAACGACCACTTCATCCCCAAAAGGTTACTGTGTGGTGTGGATTTTGGTATGGTGGAATCATTGGTCCATGTTTTTTCGAAGATGAAGATGGAGAAGCTCTAACTGCCAATGGAGAAAGATACCGGGCTCTTATAAGGGACTATTTTTGGCCTCAATTGGATGGTATGGATCTCAGAAACATCTGGTTCCAGCAAGATGGTGCCATATGTCATATTTCTCTCGAAACAATCGATCTTTTGAAGGAGAAGTTCAGAGGTTTCATCATTTCCCATGGTGATGTTAACTGGCCCCCGAGGTCATGTGATTTAACGCCGTTGGATTACTTCTTGTGGGGTTATGTTAAATCTCGGGTTTATGTCAACAAGTCAGAAACATTAAATGATCATATGAATAACATCATGAGTGTTGTTCGTGAAGTTGGACCTAATTTACGTTCTTCTGTCATTGAAAATTGAGTCAACCGTGTACGCGCAACCCAACGAAGTCGCGGCGGTCACTTAACTGATGTTCTCTTCCACACGTAATGACATTAATTATGTTCCAAAATAAAAAGGAAATAAACCTCTATCATTTATAGAACGTGTATTATTTAAGTTCAAAGATAAGACACTCTTGTTGAAAGACCCTATATATATATATATTGATCTCGATGAGCATATTGAGAAACTTAATTAATACTTTTGTTCTATCTTTTGTAGATTTGTAAAAAGAAATCCACGAAACCCAAAGACCACAAGAGCACGCTTTCGCTTGAAAGTGGAACGTATAGTCAAGTCAGTAAGAGTATAATGTAGCGATGGCGCTGCGAAGTTATTCCTGTATTACGGGAAAGATATTACCTTAACTAGTGGTATGTTATTCACAATTACAGTTATTTCATGTATTTTCAGCGAAATGGTTGCTGTATAATGATTGCATCTAAATCCCGAAGACTCTTGCTTATGTTTGAATGAAACAATAAAGGAAATCAAGTTTTAACTTAATCGTTTATCTAGTTTACGTTTACTTTATGCACTTCATTTAAAATTCAAAACGTATAATGCTTTATAATCATCAGATACGAAATAAATCAGGTTACTATCAACGAATTCTATAGGAACAAGTATGAATAGTATTTTGTTTAATAATTTAAGAAATGCAGTAAACCAAATTAAATCCTTTTATTTCAGCAATTAATATTCTTATTTACAAATTATGTGAATGGAAATAAAAACGGTGAACAATGAACTATATGTATAAGGAGGATACGAATCGTTGATAACCGAGCGGACAGAAGATACCAGAACAGTCTGAGGTGTATGTGCAGTCAGTTTATTCAGGACGCTGTTGCAAAGTCGTAAATTACGCTTTGTAAAAAAGAAAGGCTAAATTGTGGCGAAACACGGTGCTTAAGGAAGAGAATGTTGCTCTATGCTATTCTTTACTTGCCGGCCCTCGTAGCCGTGGTCGCTGTAGTGTATAGCTCCGCCAAGCTGAGAGTCCCGGGTTCGAGTCCCATCATGGGCAAGGGTGTTTGTATGTGCTGTGTTAAGGCGGTAATAAGCGGTAACGAAAAACAATAAAAACACAGTATCATGAACTGGGTAAAATTAACAAAAAATAAATAAATAAAAAAGTACGATTTTCTTTAGTATATATATATATACACATATATTTTAAATATGCGTTCAGAGGTTAAAATTCTATCACCTTCTGTGCCACCTACCTATAGTAGGTACTCCACCCAAAAATTTAATGTCGAGAGTTCATGGAAATGTTTGTTTTGATGCTATCTGAATCCAAAAACACCTTTTTAGAGAAGCTCCGTATCTGTAAACAGCATAACAAAATAAAAAACAACAAAAAACAAAAAAAGGCCTAAGTACCAAACCTGATATTTAAGTTCGGTGTATTTCAAAGATGCGATAGAAATATTCAAGGAAATTCCCAATCCAAACTACACATTACATAGAAAAGTTTTTGGCTCTTCCGATTTTGATTAAATTGTATATAATTAAAATATTTACATGACAAATAAAATGACTATCCTAAGTTTTCTGGGAATAGCCTGTGAAGTACCCTTCATTCGGAATAAATCTGATATGATTTCGTATACCGCGTAAACCTAAGTTGTAGACAAAAGCTTACTACAAAAGTAAAACTACAAGTTTTATACAAAACATGTAGAGGTCTATAAAACGCAACTTATTTCAAATAACCTTTTTGGTGGCACCAGCCAGATTAGAGGGATATCCGTTATTATTGATTTGAATTTTTTTAAGATTTTGTTATTTTGAAAGTGTTGTCACTATTCAGTTGTTTTTGCACGTCACGTAAACAGTGCGGAATTTCAAGGCCAGCATATCTCATTATCGATTACGTTTTTTGTATCCCACTTGTACCCATAATGAAATGTGTAAGTTTATTTCAATTTATATGAAGTAGGTCGTAAAATAGGAATAGACTGGAGAAGGGTAGAGAAAGTTATGTGAATGTAATACAGACTTTTTTATGTTTGTATATAAAATCATATCCTGAGAGCGTGACGTATGCGCATTCCATTCGGTAATGGTTGTTTCTGTTTGTTGCTTTTAAACAAAATTGTTCCTAGTTTGACAGCGAACTGAACACTACATTAAAGAAACTGCGGTCGCATTAAGTTCTGATTCTAGAGAATTCTTCCCCCGCAGCAGAAATAGTTATATTATTACAGTCTAAATGAGAAAAAGGGTTGAGACATTGGGTAGGAAAGTCGGAAATGGCTGTGTATTTAGATGTGTAAGGGAGATTGGTACTTTTGCTGCACGCAGGAGTTAGGGGTGAGAAAAACCGGAACAAAGGGCTGGAGGATGTGAAAATAAAAATGTCGGAAACGTTTACATTTTCAGTCGTCTTGCTACCTCCTGCTCCTTCCGCTCCAGGGAAAGGGAGCGAAATTAGCCTTAAAAATAATATTACATTTAAGGAGTTTTTAACCACAAGCAAAGGGGTTCATAAAAATTAAGACAACAATGG
This sequence comes from Deroplatys truncata, assembly GCA_030765065.1. Taxonomy (NCBI): domain Eukaryota; kingdom Metazoa; phylum Arthropoda; class Insecta; order Mantodea; family Mantidae; genus Deroplatys; species Deroplatys truncata. The sequence continues at coordinate 204,280,444 of CM060983.1, read as the reverse complement.
ACTAACTACAATGTTAATATCATTTTTGAAACTCAATATTTGTTCAGATACTCTTATTTAGTGGATTCTGATTTAATTTATATGAAAAGACCATAAAGTAGAAAATTTTGTGCAAATCGCTCCTGTATAAACTGAAAGTAACTGAGGGTAATTTGGTTAGTCACAAATGAACAGAAATTTGTTTAAAATATAATGCGATTCTGGAAGAATAAGTCTCTCTTACCGAAAAAACAATCGAAGCTATAAATTTCCATTTAACTCTCTTGAATTATTTCTGCTGATCCGTTTAGAAAGTCAAACAAAAACGGTTTAAAAGAGAACAGCTTCTATTTATTTTTACGTAACTATAATTACATTCTGGAGGGATAATTTGTTCAGATGAGCCCACCGTTACGTACACGGCACAATCAACACCCAGGTAATACCTGTTGGATTTCCAAAAGCTGTGAAAATATTTTCTCTGAGATCCATGAGTCATCGTGCAGTTCATCAAATCCCAAATCGAATCGGATAAAATCAGTAAACTTTGGAGGCAACATAACTGGTCCACCTCTATCTACCACAATAACTGTTGCGGAATATTTCATTCAGATAATCTTGTTCCATGTTATTCAGTGAGATGGTGCTCAATCGTGATTGAATACCATTTTATTTATTTATTTATTTATTTATTAACAATTCCTACAATTAAGGGCTGCTATATAGAGAAAGTATACTTATACAATTAAAAAATATAAATTAAGAACAATAAAGACGGCTTATTACTAACATTTCAAAATAAAGAAAATCAACTTAAAATAGAAATAAATGAATTTAAATCGGAACATAAAAGTAGTACATAACAATCCTATCATGCAGTTAAAATAAATACATAATAATTACAATGATAAGTAAAACGGTACATCGTTACTATATCGGATATAAATGATTTCTGAGGAGAGAATTGATCCTCTAATAGCCACGATTGCTATTTAATAAAGCAGGCGTTTATCTAGGTCAAAATCTATCCAAAACATGTGTAACGTTTTGGGTATTGCCCCTCTAGCTCCTATCATCAAGCCTGTGACTCCGATTTTATTTAAATTGTATTAATCCTTGTAATAGGAGATAGTGGGTTCATAAATGGCCTTTTTTCTGCGTCTACTTCTTCGGGTTGTTGACAGTGGGATTCAAAGCGCACAGTAGGATCAATGATTAATCCGCTACTGACAGATGATGACTTGCAGGCGATGATGTCGATGCGCCTGCTGCTACCACTGTTGGGTAATCCATATACCTCCTGGTGGACCTAAATATCTTTACCTGCTGCAATCAATCTTCTTATTTTGTGATGTCTGCTGTTTCACAGCATTTCTCCGTATGGGCAAGCACCAGAACGTGTGCTAGGGTTTCTGTTGCATATGTGGTGCGATGGGGCGGTTTCAAACTTAGCACACAAATTGAGCTCCTGTCTGAGCTACAAACGAAGTTTTAATTACCTTTGGTTGTTGCTAAGCGACTCGTATATTACCTGCGCAGTTTCATGTAAAACGTTCATTCTTAAATAACATATTTACAAATTACAGACAAATAAATAGCTCCAATTCTTATCTCAGTGTATTTTAACATTTCAAAATATACTGATTTTACTTCAGTATTTTGAATGAAGGCATTAAGACTGCCTCTGTAGTAGAGTGTCGGAGTTCTGGCTTCTCAATCCAGAGATCCCGATTCGACTCCCGGAAGAAGAGGGGGAAGTTTCCTTTAATTGGAGTTATTCTCTACCCTCCATAGAGTCTGGAAGTGTGAATGTTTGAATATGTGTGTGTTTTTTAATGAAAACTAGTAAAAACCAAAATACCTACAGTGAACGAGTAAGTTGTTTCTAAATATCAAAGGCTCGATATTACTAGAACATTTAAAAGTGCTATAGAATGAGAGGGTGCACCTAATAATACAGAAGTGTTAATTAACGGGAGCCGTAATTACACTTTTAAGCTATATCAATCCAGAAGAAACGTCCCTTACCAATATTTGTCCTACATCTGGCTATAAGAATTATTTGCAATAAAGTATGCTTAATCATAGCATTGCTACGTCAATTAATTGCTCTTTCACACAAGCCGTGTGTACGACAAGATTGAAAAGGTAGAAACAGACAAAAATTCAATGCCACAGCCGCGATTCCAGCTATGGATCTTGCGGTTTCATTCGGTTGATCTAAACAACTGAGCTATCATGGCAAAATGACGGTACGACATTGCGAGTCAGTGGGGGAATTTACTGACGTACTAGCTCAGTTCGTAATAGCAACCAGACATAAACTGGAAGATCCGTGATACAAATCCCAGCTATGGCATTGAATTTTTCAGTATCATTCTATCTTACTATACCATTTCTGGTTAAAAAAAGAAAACATGCTCCTATAATTACATTTTAAAAATATTATTCTATTTCTTACCCTTGGATAATCAGTAAAAATAATTAATGCTTTAATACCTAAGGTACAGGAAGTATCTGATATCGAGATTAAAATCTGATCTTATTATCGAAACTTAAAAAGAAAAAAATCATTTTAAGGAGAAGTTCCATTATGTGAACTCATTCGACAGTCGGGTAAACACATTTATAATTCCATTAGACCACCAAGCGATTGTTTCACAGAGAATCATCCATTCCAAATAACTTTTGCACAAAAACAGTTTCGTTGACTTTTATTTGCTAAAAAAGGCTCTTAATATTTTGATAAAAAACATCATTTTTTTATCCACGTTAAGAAAGTAATAGTTTTATCTTGTTATCTCTTTTCTTGCATTATATATGACATTTAGGTTCGCTTATTGAAACACTATAATAACTAAGGTAGTGAACGAGTTGGTACAGAAGTTATTCAGTACGCAATGGAAACATGTTGGCGTACTTCTTCCCATATATGAAACGAATAAAAATATAGAAATATTTATTAGGTATTTATTATAATCCGTTTTCTCCGAAATGCGCAAATGGAATATAAAAAATTAGTTTTACTTTTAAAAATCTTTGGCCGCCATGGAAATATTTATAAAATATATTAAATAAAGAAATAATTCATTTTAGCAACTCTTAGTAGAGAAACTTTAGAGTCGCGATGGAATTTATTCTATAGCGTGTATAAAAAGTATGAAATTTGGAATAAAGATTATGAGGGACATATATTTGACAGTTCCCTTGCAAATGGGCACTACAGGGTCTGCAACCTGCAAGACAATGCTAAATGACTAGGTATAGTGAGAATCAGAATTATATTGGTAATCGCAACATCCGTGTTGTTTTAAAGCATGTAGTGATATGAAATCATGGTTATAGTTCAAGCGCATTTCTACTTAACCTACGCACTTCACTGAATAAGTCTCTATATGAAACACAATGCTTATGTCACGCCTGTGAATGCGGAGCAATTCGATTAGCAAGGATATACCTACACTACTCTGAAGTTTAATAAACTATATACCAATGTAAGCACCCGCTCTATGTTTATTGCTTTTCACTTTCTCTACCATCCAAATAGTCGATATCAACATTTCATTGCTCAAGAGCTTAGCTCATCACAAACAAGGCTTTGTAGAGAAGTATTTTCTGTCAGGTTTTATTTTCTAGAACTTGGCTCTAAAGATTTCCATCAAAATAAATAAAATTTCCAGATATTCGCTTGATTAATATATACCTATATACCTTGATTTTTTTGCAAACAGCCTGTACATTCCTATTATTCTCGTTGAATATAAATATAACTGGAAAACCATAAGATAGACAAAAGCTTAATACCAGGAAAATGTGCATCTTTTTAAAATATACTTTTTCTGGCATTGGCCGTTATCAAAATATTCACGGTTGTTCGAGTGAATTTTCCACCAATATACAGCAGCATGTTTAGTTTCCCTACCATCCACATAGTAGGTAGAGAAGGTATTGCATTCCATCCAAAATTGATACCAAGTTTTCACCGAAAATACATGTTTTGAGGACCCTGAATACAAAAAAAAGCATTTTTGGAAACATGTCCATGCGTGCTTATGTCTGTGAACTCAAAAACGAAAAGTCGAATAAATACCAAACTTGGTACTTAAGTTCAAGTACCTTCCAAAAATGCAGCATCATACAACGTACAATTTACGAAATTTTTTATTTTCTAAAAAAGGGCTCTAAGGATTTTGGTTAAAATGCTATATATTATAGATATTTACATGACAAATAAAATGTATATCTTGAATTTTCTGGGAATAGCCTGTGAAGTCCTCTTCATTCGGAGGAATTTTGTATAATCTTGTGTAACCGGTAAACGTTAAGCCATAGACGAAAACGCACTAAACAGAAAACGTAGATTTCTTTAAAACACACAATTTATTCCGAAAATTCTGAGATATCCGTTATTAATGGTTCGAATTGTTCATTACTTGGTCATTCTTTTCAAGTCCTGCTAACATTCATTGTTTCTCGCGATGGCATAGAAACATCATGGAATTTTAAGGCCAGCGTATATCAGTTCCTAAACGCCTGAGTATCGCTGATCTCTTTGTATCCTTAACGAAATGTGCAATGTAGCTATTTCTGCAAAGGCTTATTTGCATTAAAATAGTAGATACAAAAATAAGCTTTAGTAAGAATAGTTTGTCTACCCAAAAATAAAGATAGAGAGTGAAGAAAGTCATGTGAATGTATCACATCAGTTTTTTGTTAACTAGTAAGCTAGAAGTTTTATGTTGGCATATTCATGATTGTAGCTCAGTAAAGTTTCACTGTTTGGCAGATAAGCCCTTTTAACCGTTATTTTATCCACGCAAATGTTTTATCCCCTTTAACTTAAATATACTAATTCAATTAGTTTATTCCATGTTCTTTACATCATTATGTTGAAAAATCGAAGGACATGGAAAAATTAACTTTTTGAATAAACTGTGCTAAGTTATTTAAAATTTATGGCCATTTTAAGCATGAACTACTTCTTAGTATAAAATAATCCGCATCATTAATTCTTGTAACTTAATAGTTATTGAAGATAAAACAATCTGCGAGTCAAAACTACTCTGTATTCACTCTTAGGTTGATCCAAGCCTACGAGATCAGCGCATCGTGGGACAACACGGTAGCAATGCGCGCAAGAAAGTAGTCCCATACTAATAATCTAAATTTTAGAATGAATTTATCCTGAAATAGTATAATATTCTATACAAATACCTAAAACTTACATTTACGCTGAATTATGCTGTTTAACAGAACTGCAAGTCTCAAGATGGAATTCGTATGAGTATGCGCAGAATATTTTAACATGGTGACGGTGAATTTGCTCTTGCGTCTTTGTAAATTTACGTAAAGCATAAGCCGGACAAACCATTGACTAGTGGTGAAAAAAAAAGGATTGAATGTTCATTATAGGTAAGTTATGTGAGAAATATCCAACATTTCCCGTGAAAAAAACGGTGAAATTAACTAAAGAGTTCATCGGTATAATAAGCTCAAGTATAACATGCTTGTAAAGAAAAATCTTAAACGGGAAAAAATTGTTGCATCCGGAAATAAAAGAAAGCTTGTGAAATATGCGATGCAAGAATGTGGCGATTTTGTGAAGAATGCAATTCGCATAACACTGCACAATTTCTTTTTTTAAAAGAGCCGCCAACAGTTGATAAAGTGCCCCTTCCAGAGAGCCATTAAATCTACTCATCTCACACCTGTTAATTCCTTTTTCGCTCGCTTCTCTTAGAATTAACTATTATTATATGTGCAAACGTTTTGTTTTAATTAATAATCTTATCCTTTAACTCCTAACAGAATATGCTAGTCACCGTTTAAGTTGTCAGAATATGGCTGTGTTCTTTTTGCACTACTCGCCACATGGTCGTGAAAGCGTGACAGTGTTTCTGGCGCGAATGGCGGAAGGATACACAACTGGCTTTTGTTTTGCCGCGGATCAACCTAATAGTGAATAGTGTTTAGGATTTGGTCTCGTAGCTCAGTCGGTTGAGCAACTGCTTGTTATGCGAGGGGTCCCGGGTTTGTTTCCCGGCTGTGAGTGTGAGAATTTTTCTCTAGCCAAGATTATTCCGTATCCTCCACAGAGTCTGGAAGTATGGCTGAGAATGTGTATGTGATCTAATGAATAAAACTCAAAGTTATCGAAATCCAACTACAAGTGAATACAAATACCATTACCTATAGGCAATATTATGACGGTCCGATGAGCTGTTAAAGGGTAGAAGAGCTAATACCTATAAGCAGTTACCTAAACTCAAAAAGTATTCATTTTTAATTGTTTATGTGATTTTTATATTATACCCCCAAGACTATGTTTATCATTAGCTTATCCAATGATTGTTATATCAAGGACAGTATACAGAAAACAGCCTGTTTCATTTTTCCATATTCCTGCATAGAAACGTGCATGCAAACCATTAATGAGGAATGCTTATCAAGATTAATATGAAGTAGAAAAAATAATAAGCTTTTGTGTGAGTAATTTGTAAAATAACTCCTGAAATAATGACTAAGGTAGAGAAAATCGTATGAATTGTTATTTCTACTAGCTCAGTCTTGCATCGGAAATGAAACCAGTGTAAAGCTAATTAGTAATATTTTCCTTAATCCTGGGATAGATTCCATGTATTATTTAGGTGTTAAAGGCGAGCAAGTAGGATGGAGGCTATAGAGAAAATCACGAATGCTTCCTGCAAGGCATGAAATGTTATAAAAACGAGGAAGCTTGCTACACCTTGCCATAACACACGCTCATGTTGAACTGGCAAGATAATAATATGAAAACAGTGTAGCTGCTGCCGCCGTCGCCCCTCGCCACGGGCGGTGTTCCTTTCCGTCCCGGAACCTAACTATATAACTAAAGTGGCGAGAAGAGGAGATAATAGCACGAAATATAGTCTCTGGGCAGGCGGGGGCACTCTTATGTGCATGTAGGCTCCTGGAAACGGAGATATAATAATGTATTATATAGGGAGAAGTGCTTGCCAAGAAGCTAGCACCTATTCCTTCCTCGCTGTTGCTTTCTCCTTGGCATTTCTTCGCATTTAAACATGCAGAGTAACGTTATGATGAAACATGTTCGCTGCGGAAGGCATCAGAAAAAGAATAATATATATATATATATATACTTTTTAACTTTTTAAACACCACGCTATTTAGAAAATCATTATTCTCAATTTGAAAGCAATGCGGAAAATGAAACTGCTGCTAATGTCTACTTTCTTTACTACGTATAGTAAGTAGGAGAGGTATTGCATTCCATCAAAAAATTCCATATCGAGATTTCATCGGAAATACGTGTTTTGAGGCCCCCTGAATAAACAAAAAGCATTTGTAGAAAAGGGTCCATGTTGTATCTGTGTGTATTGTTAATAGCATAATTCAAAAACGAAAAGTCGGATAAACACCAAGCTTGGTATTTAGGTTCAGTATCTTTCAAAGATGCGACACAAAGATCTTCAAGAAAATTTCCCACCCCAGACTACCCTTTACATGGAAAATTTTCGAAATTTTTGATTTTCTCAAAAATAGCTCTAATGATTTTGATTAAAATATCATATGTTTAAGACATTTTCATGGCAAATAAAATGTATACTTTCAATTTTCTCGGAATATCCCCAAACGTTCTCTTCATTCTAAATGAGTTTTGCATAACTGGTAAACCGTACGAGCTAGACAAAGTTTTCTACACAAAAAAATGTAGATCTCGCATATACTTCTTTTTTTTTGTCGAGTGAACATTTCCGAGATAATTCCTTGTTAGTTGTTTGAATTTTCCAATACTTATACTTTTTCTCAAATTGGAATTCGTTAATGCTTTTTTTTTTAATTCCCTGGACATGCAAAGAGAATGGAATGCTCCACATAGCAGCCTGTTATTAAACGATTTGACTATCGCTTAAAGCCTACCACATTCCCCTTGCACCTAAGAACTTAGTAATAAGTTTCTGCAAAGGTTTATCTCGATTAACATAAAGTAGATGGAGAATAAGCGTTTGTAAAAATAGTTTGTACAAGAGTGGAAAAAGTCATGTGGGTATAACACATCAGAATTTTTGTCTTGCATATTTATCTATATGCATAGAAATACTTCAGATTACAACAGTTATTTAGGAAGATACTAAAGGTACAAAAATGCGAAACGAACACTATCTCGAAGTATATCCAGTGTCCTTACCGTGTAGTGTAATCCGAGTTTGACCTTGTCACCTACGAACAATGGCAATGTACGGAGAGACGCTCACCCCAAAGGAATGTTTGTACTGAGTTATCCAAAAGTGTGGACGTGTATAAAGCGTGATGCTCCGTGCGTTGCTCCTTGAACAAGCTCAAGCGTTCGCGCAATGGCTGATCGGTTCGCCACGCTTGTCGGGAACATATTGTTTCTTGGTATCCTCAGTTCGCGGCGAGCTTCACTCTCATGTCTGCACACATTCTTAAAAGTGAGATGTTTATTTGATACGAGTCAGAAGGCGACACTTTCTAAGCATTTTGCATAACACATGAGGGTAGGTGAGAAAATAAGTACCCTGGTACTTGCGTTTAAACAAGGATTATAGCGCGCTACAGACTCTGTATCCGCTCGCTAGACTGTAGTTCTACTGAAAGATACAGCTGACAGGTGATTTCTTGTTGATTTCATGGCCCCAGGCGCAAGTGTGAAGAAACTACTTGTATAGCGAATTTTAACGATCTTACGTAAGCTGTTTGTCGTAGACACGGGGATTATTTTTGCAAGATAATGCAAGGGCGTATTTCGATGATATCAGTATAAACCTACTGTAAATGTGCCATGTGCTCATAATTCATCACATGGGCTCTTCGTAGGGTATTTGGGTGTTTATATTGTGAAAATGTAAAAACAGGGCAGAAGATTTACTAGTGTCTCTCGAAATCAAAGATGAAATATTGAAATTGTTACGTTCACAGACCGCTACTTTCTATCGTCAAGAATGGAAAATCTTATCATATTCTATGACAATTTCCCAAATGCCATAATTTCGTAATTATGTAGAAAAACAATTGATGCCATTATACAAAAGCGTTGTCCATTTTGAGTATATTTACCTGATCACTATAAAAGTTAGGCAAACATGCATTTTAATTTATCTCGTAACTACAGATTAATAATAAGGCAAGTCCATTTTTTTGAAAACGGATTTTAATTAAGGAGAAATAATATTAAGGAAATGCAGAGATGTAGTGCATAACGACATGGCTACTTTGAATTTCTGAACTCATTTTCCAGTAGTTACAACCGAGTGACGAAACGCCATTATACGTAGAATACCCGGTGTAATGAGGGCTATAGCATCTGCGATGCGACGGGCATCGTTTATCTTGACCTTGCACAATTAAGACTTAACAAAATGACAAACGAAAAAAATCTAGCAGACCCATGACCAATCCATCGTTCCGGAAATGCAGCATTCGGTAATGAGAGGGAAATGGGTGGGACCCCATCACACTGGTAAATAATGTATCCAGAATTACATCGGATAGCAAATAGGCCTCTAGAAAGTTTTGCAGAACTAGTCCCTGTGTACGTGTCCCAAATTCAAAAGTCAATTTTTCCGAAAGGGAAATCCAGTCTAAACCATAAACCGTGGGTTACAAACAGAGGGCAAGAAGTGTTTTCTTTGTATCAAGCCTGGTTAAGCTGAAACCAGCCTGAACAGATCACGGTATCCCTGTCATGTAGGTTTCTATTCAAGCGTTAAAGAAGGTGATATTCAAGGAAAATAAATAAGAAATATTACCTTCCAAATTGCAAGCTTATATCCTAATGTATTCAAAACTTAACTACATTGGCTAAAATTAATTCCAATTGCTTAACTATATAAACAGATATGAATTCATCTACTATCACTCTAGAATCGTATTGTGGGATAATTATAAAACTAAAATGAGTCAAATTGTTTCCTAAAGTTGTAAGTTGTAATTTTCATTATGTAAGTTTATAAAGCGAACCAATGTGAAGGAATCCGAAGACTCAGAACTTGGTTAGCATCAGGTGGATCGCACCTTATTCGGCAGAAATTACGGCTTGTTTTGCTGTTATTTTGCATGAAGGATAAGAGAGACCAGGGAAAGATTAGAAAGGCGCATATCTGATGACAGAATTCTTCGTATTACTTACTCTCTAGAGATTTGTTGTACAGAAGGCAAGATTTAGATCATATCTCGCCAACTCCCTGAAGGTCCACTTGCTAAAACAGCATCACATTCCAAACCTATTGCCGCCAGAGCGTTTGACCGTGGCCAAGGCCAATGTAATTACATTTCTTCCTCAGAACTATATGAGCAGTATGGAATAGTTAGGGATCCTGTGCATGCTTGCGCACATCGTCGCCCAGATCCAGTCGCCCTACGGGTCTTCCCTTGATACCTCCCTCCCAAGGGTCACGTTAGAAGCACAAAGGGCCAAACCGGTCTACGTGCGGTGCTCTGTCCCCTCCGCGATACGTGTTACTACCCATATTCCTCAGAGTTGTTCCTAAAGGATTATTCTGGGTGATAGCACTCGAGTTTGTAGACAACATCTGTTGCTGGTGCAATATCGAATAAGGTCAGTTTGAGGAAGAGCAAACATTTTCTAATAGCTGACATTCTTGAGACTGCGGTAGCGACTATCTCACCAAAAAGGACTCTTGTAAAAGAGAAAAGAACGCTCGTTTTCAGTTGGCGCTTTATGTGGTTTTCCTTTGAAGCAGCTGCTAAGTGTGATGCGGTTTCCACCTGGTACAGTAGAGAGCGTGAGTGAGTCTTCCTTCCGCTATCGGCATGTCTTCCTTCAGACCACAACTGTAACCGCACTTTCTCCTCGAGCAGTGGACTTTTGGAAACCGATTCCTGCGGTACGCCACTAGAACCCACTTACAAGGCTGCAAACGTATATTCTTCATACAGTTTGCTTTAAAACTCTTCTTTACCACACTGTTTACTCAAAGTCATACTTCCCCAAGGTATAAACAAGCAAATTTGTCACAAAGCCAAGAATTAATTGAATGTCAAAGAAATAAATAAAGTCACAGATTGAATTTCAGAAGGTCATACATTTAAGTGGCTACCTACTATGTTTATGTTGCGTTAGTCGATAATAACTGGCCTTTTTACTGCCTCTTTTAATAACAGTAAACGTGAATATTTCCTAATGTCTAGTTTCTGCAGCTAAACTCATTACAACATAAAAGAGCGGTGCGTGTGCTGCGAGATCACAAAATATAGTCATAAAAGCGAGTCAATCGGTGATGGAGACCACATATAAATCTTTTTGCCTAGGAAATGGTAGTATCTGGCTGAATGCAGAGAAACAGAGTTACTAAGAAAACAATATTTATCACCAGAGATTCTGCAGTTCAATGGAGGAATGGATGTAATGTTGGATGCTGGGTGTCACAAAATGGGGAATTCGACAAAGGAGGTTAATTGTCCTAGAGGACGGAAGAGGAAGGGAGGATACATAAAGAGTGAGTTCTTAAGGGTCAGAGCACTGTATGCTATGTTTGTAATTTTAATTTATGTTTCTTATTTTTTCTGATTTTTTTCCATTATGTTCGTATGTAGTTAACAAATGTATATATTTAGAATTATACTCTTGTTTTAAGATTCCAGGAAAAGAAGAAGCACGTGATTGTTGTATTTTACAATTGTAGGCTGAAATTATTCACATTCCTACTACACGTACGTTGTAGGTAGAGAAGGTATTGCTTTCAACCCAAAAATTCGATATCTATATTACACCAAAAATACTTGCTTTGAAGCACCTGAATCCAAAAACAGCATTTTTAGGAAACGATCCTGTGTTTGTCAAGTGCAGGTGTACAACTAAAAAACGAAAAATCGGATAATTGGTATTTAAGTTCAATATATTCCAAAGACGCGACACGAAGATTTTCAAGAAAATCCCGCCAACCCAAACTATTCTTTACATGGAAAATTTTCGATATTTTTTAATTTCTCAAAAATGGCTGTAACGATTATGATTAAAACACTTTAAATATAAGATATTTACATGCCAAACCAAACGTGTATATCTGAATTTTCTAGGAATATCCTATATTCCTTCATTCTGAAGGAATTTTGAGTAATTTTACATAATTGTTAAAATTTTAAGTTAGACAAAAGCATAATAAACAAAAAATGCAGATATCTTCAAAAACACAATTTATTCAAATAACGTTTTTGTGGATCAGCCATTTCCGAGACAGTGTTATGTTCGAATTTTCCAATAATATTGAACTGCTGTCCAGTATCAAGGGTATGTACCAACTGTAGAAAACTGCTGATACTTCCTCTCCACGCCTTGCTTCAAGACAGAGATAATACTGCGAGGGCAAAAACCTATTCTTCCCCCACCCCCGCCTATGTCCTATCCAATGCACTAGAGCAAAGGTGGCGAAAACGGGACTCGCGAGTCATTTTGACTCGTACGCGCCGTTCCCTCTCTGTTTCAGTCCATTTGATTTTCACATGCTGCTGAGTGATGCAGTGCGTGTTGTATATTTGGTGACTCACGGAAGGAAGGCTCTTTTGCCACCGTTGCACTAAAGGAAAAGCTCGGAAATTTACGAATCGTAAAAATAGTTCGAAAATATGATTAAACAGTGTTTTAGTAATATAGTGAAAAGACAAAAGAATAAAGGACGAAATTACAGAAAAATATAAAACCATTATATTTTATTGATAAACTAACAAAAATAAACAACAAAGGGAATAACAGCTGTTGAAGAATTTGTAAAAAGCACTGAATTACAGAATTCATACGCTAACTATTTCTAAGAGACAGATATGTAGGTGTAACATGTAAAAGCTAACCCTTATAGTTCTGTAACCAGCGTTCTGGCTTCTCAATCCGGGAATTAAACCCGGCACGGGTTCAATTCCCGGCTGGAGCGGGATGTTTCTTTTTTAACCAGAAATCCCCTATCTTCCACAGGGTCTTCTTCCTCAGGTGTATCATAAGTGTGTATGTGAGTGTGTTTAAGAGTAAAAGGTTATAAAACAAACAAGGTTACAAGCCCGCCTTTGTGCGGTGGGGGTAGCGTGTCTGCCTCACATTCAAGAGGTCCCGAGTTCTAAACTCGGATAAGGTGTTTTACGGGGTTTTGCCTTATCCTGAAAAGACGAATGTCTGGCAACGTAAAGCTCTATGGACCCCGGGCTTATTTGAACATAATTTCACCCATTTCATTCATCGTCCGATAATGACCTAATCGGTTTAGGACACTGAACTAAAAGAACGTTAAGAAACCCAGTAAAAGTAAAAGAATCATAATTTGTCTCTCAAGTTAATGCCACTGATATGGCCATAGAAACAATCTATAAAAAAGTTCTTAGTCACAATAATTGCAAGGAAGATGGTCAGAAGGACAATTATAGAATAGTAGGAAAGGAAACGCAAACACACACACACACACACACACACGTACACACAAAATCCGTCAAAATTATGATTCGTGTTTATTTCAGCGGTTTACTCCTATCTCAGCAAGATAATTTATAAAAGTAACACGAATCTGATAGGCACAGATTTGAAAGCAAGCCTGAAATAAATAAAAACTATAAAATTGATGTGAGATACTGAAATGTTGAAATAGTTGGGAGATAGATAACTGGTAATTAAATTTAGAGGGAGAAAGGCGCGAAAACGGCGAAAATTGTGGACGCTCTTGATAGAAATTATGGCCAAAATCTGGCCATGTTGTAGACTCCGGAAACCAAAGAAATAATTTCCCTTATGAGTAGCAGTCTGTAAGCAATGAAGCACACACAAGTCTCCTCCTACCGCTTCCACATGCTTACCCATCAACAATTCCTGGCCTGTGTTGATGTTTACTGAACGCTTGCTGCCATAGCAGGCTGGACGGTGTACAGGCAACCTGAGTGCTACTTAAAACTTGGTCTTCCTGTTTTAACGTGACCCCAAGCGAGGTATCTCTAACCACTTCCGATTAATGTTCCTGGCTATATCAGTGCTGACACTACCGCAATAATGATTTCCCCTTTCTCGTAACCTGGACTCAACGATGTGCTCGCCTAGGTATTCTGTCCACTTGAGATGTTTATCCTCAAGAGTTATGTTCCAGTAAATTCTATCTAGAAGATAAATGTTTAATACCCTTAATAAGCACTGTATAAAAATGACAATCTGTGACATAGCGTATAGAAAAGCATTTCTAACAGAAAATAATTAGCACCTTTCTCGAACAGCACACATCGCTGTTTTTTTAGGTGGCTAAACTTTTGCACGTATGGAGCTGATATTTTATACATAGGAAGGGTATATGTCGGCACGTTTTAAATGCCATTGAAAAGGTACAAATTAAGGGTAGTTTAGATAAAGAACTTCGAACAAAAGGGTCGTAGTTTATCGATAACGAAGCCAAACGCTTCCGAATTGAGGCTTTAGCCGAGATTATTTGAATCGAGCTAGCTTTGCTAGCGAAAAGGAATACTGCAATCAAGTGTCAAGTGTGTTATTGTGTGAAATTAGGCGGGAGACAATAACAGCGCCCTTTTATTTAATTTTTATGTCATTAGATGCAGAGTAGATCAGTGAAGCACTCCAGTACACTGGCCAAAACAGTGTTAAACGTTGAGACTAGTTTCTAATAAATTAATTATATTGGTGGTGTAAAAGATAAAGGTAAAGATACGTATCAGGGAGGTGCCCCCAGAACCGGGGCAGAGCACCGCACGCAGGCCAGTCGGCGCATTGTGCTTCCAACATAAACGCTGGGAGGAAAGGATGAGGGGAGGGACCCGAAGGGATCCGCATGCCGACGGTCGCAAGCATGGGTGGAGTCCCTAACGCTTCCAGATAGAATGCATCCGACGCCGCACGACCCTGCCCACAAGCCACCAACCTCCAGGGACTGCCGGAGCAGAGCCGCACGCTGAGGAGAGACCTAACTGAGCGCTACCGCAGTGATGCCAGGGAAGAAACCTTTATAGAGCGAAGGCCAGTACCCAGTTGCAATCGGCCGGACACGTCGCCCGGTCCTAAAACTCTGAAACAAATGACAAGGAAGATGATGGGTACAGGAAATGAGAGGAAGGAGAGTCGTGGTAGTATATGAACCACACCAGCATTCGCCTGGCGACCCAGGGAAACCACGAAAAACCTATTGGCCAGTGGGCTATCGTCGAGGATCGATCCCGGGACCTCCCGATTGCGTAACCGTCTGAGCCATCCCGCTCGGTTATTGGTGGTGTCAGATTTCTCATTAGGCTCATAAATTTTATTATACATTAGACTTTAAATGAATTAAATGTAGTTTTAAACATCTGCAACTTAGCTAATTGGGATAATTACGCCCTTTATTTTAAATTTATTTCCATGAATTGAATATTTAAAAAACTTTGAGAAATATGAGTATGTCATATTTTTGTAGAAATTCTTTAAGATATTTCCACACATTAAAACAATGCTTATGCATCATACAAAGTATATAAAACCATGAGGAATCTCCTAGATTTACGAAAAACTTTATCACAGCAAGCGCTGTAAAGCACACACATGTAAGCAGGCTTAAAAATAGCAAACTGCATATTTAAATTCAAATTGAGTTTTACTTATGGCCGCTCTTGAACTGCTGTGGTTCTTAGCGTCCCATTCTATATTGGGCGTGAAAGACCGATAATTTTACTCAGAGGCCTCTATATTAGGCTTGAGGTTCTTTTACGTGCCATAAATCTACGACACGGGACCACCGGCTTTACTTCCCTTCCGAAGGAAGCCATGCTAAGGATTTTTACGCCCGAAAAATCCATCGCCCTCCGCCGGGTTTGAATCCGCGACCTCGGGAACTAGAGGCTAGCATGGTAACCACTACAAAACGCATATTGATATTATGTGATAACTTATATCGATTAAGCTGTCATTTTTTAAATAATGAAAGAACAAGTGAAAGTGCTAAATAAATAATGTTAACAAATGCTAACCGTATATTTAACCATGTAATTTTAATGAACTTGATTGAAATCCAAGGATTAGTTAAGGTGGTGAGGCTGCGAAAACTGTACGATCTTTTTGGATTTTTTCCTTAAATCTCCAATAAACACTAGAATACTAGACACAAAATTTTGCCAACGGACCTAAAATGGAGCGTTATGTGCATATTTGCGATATTAATATAAACACGAAGAGCTTTCTAAATGTTCAAGATTTGTATGAAGTTCGCTGAAGGTTTCAAAAAATAGTTTCAAGAGATAAATTGTTGTTGTAGACATTACGTATGAAAGTGTACTGAAAACAAAGTCAGAGTAGTGCTTGCGGGAAAACCTTTAGAAATCTTGTAATTCTAGACAAAAGGTATTTTGATAAAATTTGTAAAATTACAAATCAATAAAAGAATAAAAATACGTTTTACTTTGAAAACGTAACCATAAAATTTCAGAAAGCGCTCCAAATTGAAATACATGTCATGTTTTGAGTTTAAAAACCATATAAAATGTGCTACGTGGAAGCAAGACCTTTAAAGCATTAGCTACATCACATACAATACACTATTTGTATCACACTTAACAGATTATCTACGTCCTAAGAATATTTAGAAAATGCCAGAGTTTCAAATTATCAAAACATAATGCTACACATACATAGTATCCACGAAAATATTTCACTTATGGTTGAATAGTTGATGAAGAAGAAGTGATCAGATATTATGTGCATTTACATCTTAGAGAGCTCCTTTGCCAAGGATATTGCCTTGAGCTACGCAATTCGTACATTCTTAAATCGCTTCCAAATATATTTACACGGTACATTTTTGGATTTAAGCCACTTGGTTGTATGTTGTAGTGGGGAAATTACTTTAAGAAAAACGATCCCAACATTTTTACCTTATCTGCTACGTACAGAAACTAAAATTATCGACACCCTTTAACTGCTGTGGCCCTTAGCGTCCCATATATATTGTGCGTGAAAGACCGGTAATTTTGCTCAGAGGCCTCTTTATCAGGCTTGAGGTTCTTTTACGTGCCGTAAATCTACGACACGGGACCACCGGCTTTACTTCCCTTCTGAAGGAAGCCATGCTAAAAATTTTTACGCCCGAAAAAATCCATTGCCCTCCGTGGGTTTGAAACCTTGGGAACTGGAGGCTAGTATGGTAACCACTACACCACGGAGGACGACGTACAGTAAGTAGAAGTATTACATTCCACCCAAAAATTCGATCCCGAGATTTCACCGGAAATACATGTTTTAAGGCCCCCCCCGAATCCAAAAAGTCTCTTTTTAGAAAAAGCTCCATGTGTGTCTGTATGTCTGTGAACAGCATAACTCAAAAGTGAAAAGTCGGATAAATACCAAACTTGGTGCTTAGGTTCAGTATCTTTCAAAGATGCGACACGAGGATTTTTAAGAAAATCTCCTCACTCCAGACTACACTTTACATGAGACATTTTTCGAAAGTTTTGATCTTCATTCATATAATGAATTTTCTGGGAATGTCCCAAAAGTTCTCTTTATTTTGAACGACTTTTGCATAAACGGAAAGCTAAAAGATTGACAAATGTTTACTACAAAAAAATGTAGATCTCGTTAAAACACACAATTTATGTAATATACATTTTTTTTTTACCGAGTGAATCATTCCCGAAATATTCCTTGTTATTTGTTTAAACTTTCCAAAACTTGTACTTTTGTTATAATGGGAATTCATTATGCGTTATTTTTTTATTATTTTTTTATGTCCTGGACATCCAAAGAGAATGAGACGCTCCACACAGCAATCAGCTCTTAAAAGTGACTATCGCTTAAAGCTTACCATATTCCCCTTGTAGCTACAAGAAAATTAGCAATAACATACTTTCTGCAAAAGTTTTTTCTCGATTAACATGAAGTATGCGTAGAATAAGCATTTGTAAAAATAGTTTGTACAAGAGTTGAGAAAGTCATGTGAATGTAACAGATTAGATTTTTTTAGAAAGTGTGCAAAATAAACAACAACACCAGAATTTCAGAACGTTGTGTGGCTTTCAAAAGGCTTTTGTATTCAGAGCACACCTTATTTCTACTCTTTGTGACTGTTAATTTTTTCCACCCACAGAAAGTAAGACTGAGGGAAGAAAAGTTCATCTTCCTTTGAAATAATTTCAACAGCTTCGTTCTTAAGGCGGTCTTGATCTGAGAACATTCCACACAAAGCAGTGGCGTGTTCTCCTTTCTGAGATTCAGATGTGTTCCTTAGTAAAGGCCGAGATTATATTTGTTGCAAGATCTCGGCAAAGATAGAAATTGCGTTCAAAATTTGGCTACTATTTTCACGACTTCATTGTTTTCTAAAACATCGAAAAAACGAATTGTACGATTGAGCTGACGAGTGTTTCCAATAAGTTTATAAAAAGTGTTATTTTCTACAGTTAGCTTAAAAAAATCAAGAAGCGTAGTCATTTCATAAGACTATCAGCGCCATCGCTAGGTACCTACTTATTTTATTAGAAGGAAAGTTCAAAGCCTTTATAATTCTTAATGTATCACCTCATCCTAATCCACTGTTAGCTTTATCAGCGTTTAGCTTAACAGAATTACGGGATAGCTGCATTTAAATTGGCATCTACATCAAATTAATATATGTTATTATTATTATTATTATTATTATTATTATTATTAAGACTATGATTACATCCAAAAGTTTAAGTTTAGGTGCTTTAGAATGCCTCAAAGCACTGCTACCAACTGAATGCGAAGGCTATATTTTCAAGGAACAGTATGAAGTGTTTACCTCGAGGGTTTCATATGCAAAGGCGAAATAAAGGTCCAAAAGTATAGGCAAGTTTCTAAATTCAAAGATTTCTTGTAGGTGCACTATTGTATTGTCTCTTTAAATGATGAAAACTGAAAATAATAAACGTGTTTTAAATAATTGCGAATTTGCCTTCATTGTGAATGAATAGGCAATAATAAATGTATAGTGTATAGACATGTGAAACCAAAAGCATTATTTCCAACACAGGACACATTTGCGATTATAAGAATAGTCATTGAATTAATGTTACATTATGTTTACTTGTGAAAAGATAAATCTTTATGTAGTATTTAAGTTTATGACGAAAAGAGAAACAAATAAAGGACTGAGATGGAAGCCCTCCCATAGATCCACCTAAGCCGTACAGTCAGCACTGGAACTAAAATTATAACTGGACATTACTCATTGGAGATATGAACCTACATTTCAGCTAAATGACTAGTAGCCTTATTTAGAGACTTACTTCGCTAATATTAACTTCCACTTTCCCCATGTATCATCTGATTTGGTACCTCAGAGCCACGAGCAAGAGGAATCTTAGCCTCATACGTCACGGAACATTTAATTGGCTGATGCTGGGGCAAGTATAATGACCATTAAGATTAACATATTTGTATTAACCTCAACGCGCTGTGATAAGTATCTCATTAATATTTAAAAGAAACGTGTAAAAATTAACTCATTTAATACGATCGCCATTAATCCGGATTTCGCACGATTGCATGAATTCTAATATAATAAGAAATTAAAGCATCAAGATATCTAAAAGTTCCATCATGAGCTAAATAAAAGGAAAGCACATTGAGGGTATAATTTTTAAACTGTAATGTGTTGTACTTAATCGAAAATGTATATTTTGCAACGAGGATAAAATGAACCAGAATTATTCTCTATTAAGAAACTCTGTTACTTTCACACAGGTAAGTGAGTTTTGTATTTATACTCCTTTTAAGTCCTAATTTTAATGTAAAAAACGAAGTCAATAACGCAAAACGAATACTGTCCATGACAAAAAGAATTGACAGTGAATGTACAGAGGTTTCGTTTGGTTACATGGCCGGCCTAACGGGGATTTTCTTGGCACTGGGTAGTACGCTGTTTGTCGGCGAAGTCGGATATTCGCAGCCCTTTAAATTCAAGCGCATAAATTTTTCATGCCAATTATAACTAAAATAACCATATGCTACCCTCCTCACAGAAAATATTTGAATTAAATCATCTAAATAAAAGTGTACTTCATCCATAAAAAGTTAAATGCGTGTCAGTGGAGCGATCTTTAACACCCAAATGCAGTTACCTCTACACACATTATTGCGCGGTTACAATTCGTGAATTTCTGTTACCCTATCGGGTTTTAATTTTTAAAGGTTTAGTGGCATTACAAGCCAAAATTGTCCTATTTTCTGCGCAAGCTTTCTAAGAGATTTCTTTGGACTTCATTCAAACTTTTCTCCGATGACATCGAGTTTTTTTCTCTATAGGAACACAGCGATTTACATCCGGTTTATCCAACAAGGTGATGCCGTGGTAATGTATGCGACTCGTGTTCGGGAGGTCCCGGGTTCGATCACAACGACCGCCACTCTGACCTAGGATTTTTCGTGGTTTCCTGCCCCCTCATTTCCTGCATCCATTATCTTCCTTGTCATGTGTTTCAGGGTTGTAGGACCAGGCGATGGTATTCGGCGGGTTGGATGGTGGGTATGCGCTCTGTGGAGGTTTCTTCCTGGCGTCGTCGAGATCGCTCGGTTGGATACCTGCCTCTGGATGCTTTCGGACAGACACTCTTTCGGGGATCCCCCAGAGGCTCGGTCGACATTGGAGACTTCAATTGAAAACATTAGGGACCTCGTTCGAGCTAGTGCCCGCCGTCATTCGGATCTGGTTGCCTTTCATGTCTCTCTCGTCATCCTTCCCTCCCAGGAATCACGATAGAAGAAACAGGGGCCGGATGTTCTGCATACGGTGCTCTGCCCCTGTTTCGGGGGCCCCTTCTGTTGGTCAATACAGTTTCTTATCAAGAATAGATTCCGTTTCTCTAAATGTTTTCGCAATATTACAAACCGTTTCTCTGTGAGGCGCACGAACGGCAGAAAACCTGTCTATAAAACGCCGTATCACTTCTCTACAAGAGCTTTTGGTACAAGGAGTCATATATGAAGATTCTGTGTGCTTAGATATGCAGAGGCTTTGCTATTATAACAGCACTAACACACTATAAACTCGAAGATGTGGTCTCACAACGTATAAATCTCCGTGCCGCACAGACTTCGCGTCAACTTGAGAGGGAACAAAGCCGGTTAAAAACAGAGCAGTGCAGGGCAAGCAATTACAAATGAACGCTTTGTACATGTTGTTTCAGTAGTTGCATTTGAAGTTGTATGGATTGTTTGCAATTACTACAATTATAATCTATGTTCTTCAATATTAGTTTTCAATCAAAACTTTTGCTAACCTATCAATCCTTATTTGGTATTACTGAAGTTTTACTGTCTAATAGGAGTTCAACTAACGGTTCTTCTGTAATAGATGAAAAGTAAAATTATGTTACATTAGCTACTGATTCTATGTTGACAGAACTCTTTTTTTCGAAATAATGTCGAGTTGTGATTGGAGCGTCAGAATTGACACTTCTGCCTTATATCCACAGAAGCGATTCTTAAAAGTAAAGTCGTATTATCTTTCCCGAAATATTGACTGCTATAAATGGAATGTCTATAGAAGTTTATGATTTTGGTGCTTAACAAGATTTATATGAAAGCAAAGAAATTCCAGTTATATAATTTTCTTCTGCGAGATCACGCCACTGACTGTCTCCCTGCCTCTCGTATGCTATGATATTCCCTCCCTCTTTCTTCCGTAGCTAAGCATCAAAACTGGAGTGGAAGTCGTGAAGAGAATTATTAATTCCGCTCATCCTCCAGGTTTTAAAATTAGCCACGGACAAACATAAGGCCCGGTTAACGCGAACACAGTAAGAAGCGAAATGGTGAGGTTATGGTAGGCAACAAAGCGCGTGTGTTGTTGAAGCTTCATGACAACCCCAAAACTCATTTCCATGCTGGATAGTAAACTCCCCTCCTCTTACACATTTTCTTTGTCACTTTCTTGTGCGTTTACAGCGCGACTTGTGCCAAGTCTCTCAACTAAACTGCTGCAAGCATATTGCATGCTTCTATTAGGAAAATAGCTTAGAATGCGAAATATGTAAACAAACTGACCGACAAAAGAAGCGTGGATCGATTCCGTAATCAGCACGCATTTTAATAAGTAAGCTGACAGTCGTTCTAGCTTCGTGCAAGAACCATTTGTGAAATTTCTAAGTTCTGCAATTTATTAACATTTTATTTTATCTGCCACCTACCAATAGTAAGTAAGAGAAAGTATTACAATATACACGTAAATTCGATGTCGTGGGGTCCCTTGGATCCCAGATTTTTAGAAAACAGTCCACGCGCGCGCACGTATGTGAGCACTAAAACAAATTATTCATGAATATTAAACTTGCGACACGAAGATTTTCAGGAAAACAACTCCACCAAACCGCTCTTTACACAGTAATAGTTCCGATAATTTTGATTTTCTGAAAATGGCAGTACGGGTTTTGATTAAAATACAATTTATTTAAGATATTTACACCACAAACAAAATTTATATTTGTAATTTCCTGTGAAGAGTCTGTGTAGTCCTGTTAGTTCCGAATGTTTATTGTATATCTGTAAACAGTAAGAGATACACAAAATCTTACTGCACAAAGAGTGTAGATCTCTTAAAATCACAAATTTATGTCGAATACAATTTTTGTACGACTAAGAATTTGTTTATTTTTGGTTGAAATTTGTAAATACTTAGAATTTTTCAAGGTGTAAGGCGCTAAAGGATGTTTTTACTTTCTCTACTACGTATAGTAAGTAGGGGATGTATTACATTCCACCCAAAAATTGATACCGAGGTTTCACCGCAAATACATCTTTTGAGCCTCCCTGATTCCAAAAGAAAGCATTTTTAGAAAAAGGTCCGTGTGCGTGTGCGTATGTCTGCCAGTCTCTGAACAGCATAACTCAAAAACGAAAATTCGGATAAATACCAAACTTGGTATTTGAGTTTAGTATCTTCCAGGGATGCAAGGCGAAGATTTTCAGGAAAATCCCCCCAAACCAGACTAACCTTTACATGCAAAAATTTTCGAAAGTTTTGATTTTCAAAAAAATGGCCCTAACGATTTTGATTAAAATGTTACATGTTTAAGATATATTTATGTGAAACGAAATGCATATCTTGAATTTTCGAGAAAGTCTCCATTCTGGATGACGCTCACATAACTGGTAAGAGATGGACAAATTTGTTTTTCACAGAAAATGTAGATCTCGTTAAAACACACGATTTATGTCATAAACATTTTTTTGTGGAGTGAAGTATTTCCGAGTAGTTATTTGTTATTTCTTTGAATTTTCCAATACTTACTTTTTATTAAATGGGAATTGTTATTCGTTCTTTTTATGTCCTGTAGATGCAAAGAATGAAATGCTCCTCACAGCGACTAGCTCTTAAAAAAATTGACTATGCTTAAAGCCTACCATATTCCCCTTTCATGTACAAGAAAATTAGCGATAAGGTGAAGTAGATGGAGAGATTTTTTTTTATGGACGCTCTTTCACTACTACGGTCCTTATCGTCCCATTCTATCCTATTGGACGTGAAAAACCGGCAACTTTGCTCACAGGCCTCTTTATCAGACCTGACGTTCTTTTATGTGCCGTAAATCTACTACGCCATGGGACCATCGGCTTTACTTCCCTTCCGAAAGAAGGGATTTTTGCGCCCGAATACAGTCCATCGCCCTCCGGTGTGTTTGAACCCGCGACCTCGGGAACTAGAGGCCTAGCATGGTACCCCTATATCACGGAGGATGAATAAGTAGATGGAGATTAAGTGGCTATAAAAAAAGGTCGTACAAGAGTAGATAAAGTCATACGAGTATAACAATTTTTATTGAATGAATTTGACGAAGAATTACATCGTGCGGAATATTCTCTAACTTCAAATCTGTAGAAAAAAGAGAAAAAAATGTTTAAAATTCTAAAATACACCTTGTTACCTATAACGTCAGGTGAAATTATTGGTAGGCAACAATGATAGATAAAAATGCAGATTGTGAAACCATAGGTTGATGCTTAATCATAAGAATAAACGAAAGAAGAAAAAACTTATATTTTGATATATTTAAAAGAAGCATTCCAACTTTGTAATGATTGTTCATCTTATGTTTTGAAGAGGGAATCATAAAGATCTCAAAATACGCTTTCATGTAGAGCTAATTTAATAAAAAGTGACGTGTTATTACATTCACATGACTTTCTCTACCTAATACCTTTATTTTTATATAGCTCCACAAACTAATATTACAAAATATTATGCTTATATCTACTGTAAGTTAATTATGCTAAACGGTTGTATCATTAGTTTTATTACACATCTTGTTTTAGGCGACAAGCGGATAGCGATAGCCAAACGTTTAATACTACGCCATTATACGCTGGGCATGGCTAACGAGATAAGCAACGGCGCGAATCAGAGTTACGTATTAATGTTAGTCTGAAACATGGCTAACACTGAATAGCTTCATGATATTACTGTAGGTTTTTCATGTATTTGTCTGTTTAGAATTTGGATATATTAGGCGACTGTAGTTTCACTTCATCGGGGCATGACTGGACTAGAAATATCAGCTGATTTCAGCTCGCACCGTAGTCGGTCTATCACGTTAGTCAACGACACTGGGCTAGAAAACCCATGCTCTTTCCAGAAACAACTATATACCTACAGCTGTTAAGAAAATACAAGTATAAAAAAATTAAAACCTATAATAATGGGTACCTCGAAAATGGCTGCTGCCCCTAAAGAGTAGTTTGAAACGAATTGTGAGTTTTAAGAAGATCTATGTTTTGTATGTGGTACACTTTGGCGTATCTCTTTTAGCTTACCCGTTATACAAAATTATACAAAATTCCTTCAGAATGAAAGGTACTTCACAGGCTATTCTCACAAAATTCAGGATATATGGTTTATTTGTCAAGCAAATATCTTAAATATATGATATTTTATTTATAATCATTAGAGCCATTTTTGAGAAAATATTGAACACTTTACCATGTAAAGGGTGTTTTGGGTGTCATATTATCTTGAAATCTTCGTATCGCATCTCTGAACTTAAACACTAAGTTTGGTATATATCGAAAAAGTAGTTATAGAGCTATGCTGTTCATAGACAGACAGACACACACACACAAACAATCAGAACATTTTTCTAAACACGCTCTTTTTATCCAGGTGGCGTTAATGCGTATATTTCCGGTGAAATCTCGACATTTGGGTGGAATACTAATTATTTATCTTACCTACTGTAGAGGAAAGTAAAAATTAGGCCAAAGAGTTAAATTACTCATAATAACTTTCTACTTAACACTATCAACAGCAGTGCTGATAGTTTTACGACAATTTAATTGAGGTTAACGAATGCTTCTTTTCCTCATAATTATTTTGAGAGCGCAGACAAACAATTATCTTGTGAAAAGCTGCATGAGTTTGAAACCGAAATTAATTTGTCATGTAAAACTAGTACCACGAGTGCTATTCGGCTAGATAATGACACGAAAAACTTCTTATGAACTTACCTAGTTTAGCGCCAACCATGTTTGTTAGTCACTACAGTGTAGTTTATGATGCATGTTTGTCAAAAGGAAACAAATGCGTGGGAACTCTAAAATGATGTGATTTTATTGAAGCGAAATATGACAATTGAGTAACTAAGGTTAGGTAATACATTTAATAATAATTATTGGTTGTGCAATTGTTGTAATTTATAAGTGATCTTTGGGTTTTTGAATTAATAGTCTGGTTACTGCTTATTGGCGCAATTAACGTTTCCTCACAAATTTTCAATAATCCATCTTCTAAAATTTATTGTATCAATTGTAAAATTTTTATGACGAGGCGGCTCGTTGTTGAACTTACAACGAAATGCACGCTGCAATGAAACAATGGATTCACTCTTTGCATAATGCAGCACAAAAAACGACATTTCGCCTTTTCTTGTAAACAAACACAGCGTCGCTGTAGACACTGAATGGAACTAATAGGTGCGGCTTATAACTTTGAACTTTCCTCTATTCAATGATGGTTCGTATGTGTCCGTATCTATTGTCGTTCATTAAACATGAATATATCCAATCTGTTCCATCGTTTTGAATAATCCTATATATAGCTAATGACAGGTATATCTGCATGCTAAGGATTTTTCAGCTTTAGCTTCGTCTTAGAAAAGGGTAGAGGAACGGGAGTTTAATATTTCCATATGTTTCCTGGAATACTGGGATCCATTCTCTCTTAATGTTTTACAACAACAGCATACGACTGCATGCTTGCAGCGGAGATTTTAATGCATTGTTCTTTAAAAGGAAATGGGTTGGCGGTTGAATGTTAGAATTAAATACGAACAGCCACCAAATGGTCACGAACAGAACTACTGGCTTACCATCCTGTCCCGCTTCCCCCCTCTTCCGTAGTCATGTATATAAAACTGAAAAATGAATTTACACCGCTGGAAATCCACCAAGCCTTTCCTATCCTTCTCTCTCAGAGGAAAAAATATGTTGGAGACTAAGGGGAAACTGCCTGCAACATGCCTCCTCCCCGTTTTCTAACAAAAAACAAAAAGTTGTCCTTTACAGCCATTACCGCATTTTGACATTTCTCTCTTTTCCCCCTACACTCCTTTTGTTCTGGGAACCTGAAGCCTCTCCAATATCTCATTCCGTATGTAGGACCTCACAGCAACTTCACCCCTCTCCCTATTGAAACATGTCCATTTCCACGTGAAAATAAGACATTTTCCGTTTAAATGTATTTCTCATTATTTGAAGCCTTAAGGGAGTTTGCATATAAAACTTCGTTTACTAAATTTCAGAGAAATGCACAATTATAGCTTCTATTCAACGCAAACGTTTCATATAAATTTAGAAAATTAATTCTAAATAAAGTGTTATGAATCTCGTATTTGTATGTTATCTATTCAAAATACCGTTTTGTACATTTAATTCTGAATTATTTAAAACGAAATTGTAATTTCCGACGTATTCTTCTTTTGACTAAATGTATAGCCATTTTTAAAATTTGTTGTGTGCTTTTAGTTCTTTTGTGGGGAGAATGGAGAAATTATGCAATACATTCATTTTCTACCGATTATGAATAACTATTTAATTTTCTGTAACAATTGTTAACAGCTTTGGATGGGGGAGACGGAAGGGTTCACCTATGTTTAAACCAGGGAAGGGTTAGTACTTACCCGAAGAGGAGTTACTCCAGTGTAACTAAACGTGGCATCCTTACATAGCAATGCTGCTTTATCAAAAAGGAACCTTTTTGTCACACGTGACACGCGTTTCTAATAATGAATTCAGGAAAATAGCTGTATTTCAAAGAAATACTTACTTAAAAGAACTATCTAAAACATTCGTTTAATAAAAATTAGAAAATAAATTGCCAAAACGCTTCCTTCCCATTCCCCTCTCTCTTGTCTCTCTTCCTACTTTCGTTTAAAGAAAGACGTGACGAGAGCCTTATACATAGTTCCTGTGCTGCTACGAAGGAAACAAGATAACATGTTCTAACATAGACTAAACATCATGGATGAGAAATGGTTGCCGTGAACACGTTTTAAGAATACTACTTACAAGTTTAAAATCTGACAGCATTTTAGGTATGAAAATGAAGAGAACTGAAAAGCGCCCCTCTTTATTAAAGTTTTCCTTCATAGGGTTTCAAGGCGAATTCTAAACGCGGTACAGCAGAAAATCTTTATAATGCACATACAGAGTTGAGTTATATTAATTTAGAAAAGTATATAGGGCATCCACAAATGTACACTCTAACTCCTCAACCTGCTGCTCTATGATCACATCAGAAATAATAATATCAAAGAAATTATCTTTCAAACATAAAAGTTCTAGTAACAGCCGCAAAGCGTAAATGAGCTATATGGTGCGAGTACCTTCAATTTTCTCTAAGTGATTGATGTTAACACCCAAACCCGGCGAACCGGCTGACGATCAACTTAACATTCTGCTCTTTTGATTCTTTTGAGCTTGCCAGGAAAGACGGATGTCATGTAAAGTCTCAGTCGGATTGCCGGGTCTAGCATTTACGCCTTATTTTTGTTTGATTTTATAACTGCACGTTTTACATGACAAGTGTAAGGTGCCACTCACAGAACTTAGACATAAGCATAGAAGGTTTTTCATGCTGTCTTAATGCACGCGTTCATATTGGCTGAAGCTGATATAAACATGTAACTTATACTTATAAACTTGTAACTAAACATGGCATTTGCAAGTTCTAAGCTTTCATATTTACTTATGTCTATGAACTATGACCAGGGAATGGAGGGGTCACCTCGCACTCCGCTTGCCACCCCCAAGAACGGATGAGGAGGAATCGCAGGCAGACCGGCCGAAAGAGATGCGCAGAGGCCCAGGCCTTCCTTTGACGGAAGGGGGAGAACTCGACCCACCAGAGGTGGTCCAGAGAAGGCTGTCATCTGGCAGGACAGAGAACTTTTCAATGAGCAAGCATCTGTGCCATCTGTCCGACATCGACCTACCTGCGCAGCCCCTAAGCCTACTTGAAACATGAAAGCGGAAGCGAAATGATAGGCAATGAGAGAAAGGATATTCATAGTAGAAGAGTCAGCCAGACAGACCACCCTAACATTCGCCTTTCATGCCAGGGAAAAACACGCAAAACATATGGTAAGAGTGGCCAGCTCCAGGTCTCGAGCCCGATTGCGAATCTCGTAAGCTACTGCGGAGCCATGTCGCTCAGTTGAATTAATAAAATAGAAACTAGCCAATTTGAGAGGCGATTCTTATCACGTGATCATTCTGCCACCCCCATCAGGTTTTGCGTCGCCATGTGCTGATCGCTAGCTGCCTTCCTTTGTAAGATCATGGGTCATAATCACCGAAATATCTATAAAAATCGCAACGAAACAAACTGTGATGGCATGCGGAGCCATCGAGTAGCTAGCTCTTGTTCATTATGATACATGTACACAACCTCTTTCGTCGGTGGTCGCTTCGCAGGCCGCCATATTAGCTCAGTTGATTATTTCTCTCTTGCGATTGATTGGTGGCTGTTTAAGGTTGCGTTTGTCGGTGCCAATGACAACCTATCCCGTTAAGTTAATGCTTAAGTTTTGTGTGCTTAGGTTAATCCTTAATTTTAATTGTGAACGACAATCCTTACACTTCGAAGATAAATTCATCACTTGTGTCTCCAGTACGTTCACACAACAGAGTTAGTGCGCAAAATTATGACACTCTGTTTAAGCAAAAGTACCAAATGTCAGGTATGCCATTTTGCATGTATATACACATGAAAAGTATTGAAATTCATAGACACATTAAAACAGACATAGGATAGGACTAGAAAAGAAGGGGACTTAACAGCTCGAAATGCGTAGATCTTTTGTGCCTATGCCCCTGACGGGGCGCCCAAGGGTGGGAAGGATGAGGTGAAAGGAGACAGAGAACGGCCGGACCAGGAGGCACGAGGCAGAGGGCAGGGTCCCTACCATTTACAGATTTGAACGTTACCGCCTAAGCCATCCCGTTCGGTTACAACAGACATAACATAAAGCTATTTATTTTTGCAATATAAATACAAGAAAATATTATTGAATCTATTTATATTCCTCCAACAGTCATATACTGTTCGAGCACAGGTATTTTCAGATGTTTATTGTTGTTTCAATGCAATGCGGAAGTTTGTGAAATAATAATGTTAAAATTGTAGTACTTCAAAGTTATGAATTATGATTCAACAAACGTTTTGTACGGATTAGAAACGCTTGTATTCGGTAGGCTTTCTAGATCATTTCCAGGTGTAGGAAACAATGCTTAATAGTATCGAGCTATAAGATGTATACAGAATGAGTGGAATATAACAGCAGACATTGTTGACAAAATAGCCTATTTGGTTATAGCTCTATTCTGCTGCTTAAACCGTATAGTCGGGACTTCGGGACCTAACTGTTCTGCATGACTGTAGGGTCAAGCTCCTTCTGGTGAGACTATCCCCACGCCTACCTAACGTAAGTGAGGGGAGTTGCTGCTTTTATCCATTCTGGAATCATAAAAAAGCACTGCAAAAACATCTACGTTTCTGCACGAGCTTAGAATTGAAATTTATATGCATAATCATTTATATCATTTTCATACCGAGACAGATGGCTCCAAGATAGCCTGCGAGACTGGCATTCAGGAGGTCCCGGGTTCTATTCCTGTCGACCGTCCCCTGTGACCTATGTTTTTCCTGGTCGGTAGGCGAATGCTGGGGTGATTTCTCATCCACCACGCTCTCTTTTCCATAATTTCCTTTTCATTCCGTTTCCTTCTCATTTTTAGGCGTGCTTCTAAGTTACGTGGCGTATGCGGCGCCAGAAAGATGAAGCGGGTGCTTGCTCAAAACAAAGAACATTACCATGAACACTAGAGGGCAGCTTGGTCGACGGGTCGTTCATAGCCCTCTCTGGGAGCTCCGGTAGTGGGACGGATCTTTAAACCTCGAACTGTTAGGGACTTCCGCACGATTCTGAGGCCTTTAGCCTCCTGTGGTTCAAGTTCATCCCTTCAACCTGTGGGATGGTAGTTGCAATAGATCTATATAGGTCGCAGGTGTGAGAGGTCTCCCTACGAAGCACAACCTATGACGTATATATGCCATATTTGTACCTTGTATAAAATAAATGGATTTATGGATTAGTATATTTTGTAAAAGAAAAAATTGTATATGTGCCCATAAGAAAACAATAATATATCTAAATTGATCAAAAAACATTTTGCATCATAGCACGCGTATTATTCCTCTTTTTCTGAAGAAAACCGGGAATAGCATGTAGGTAATATTTGTGTTAGGAGAATAACACCTTTTGAAAAATTAGAGGGTTATTCTAGACTATTCCAGTGAAACGAGCAAATGTGAATTCTAATATGGATAATTAAACAGCTCTACATTTTACTCAAGAGCGTGCCAGGATCATTTATGCAATCCTTAATAAAAATTCATTCTATAAGTGTTTCTCTTCCTATGCTTCTCCTCTGTCTTTCTCTCCAGCATATGCAGTAGGAGACGTAAGATAGACGTAGGTGTACCATATAAGTTGAGACTGTACAAACTCTCCAAAGTTAAGTGTTGTAGAAAGAAATGTCTTGAATAAAAGTTGCTTGGTATTATGAGGAAAGTACATTTCATTAGCCGTGTTTTATTTGTGGGACGTGATTGCCATTTTAGAGTCATTTTAATTTTTTTAAATGGGAGCCTACTTTTTTAATTTGCTTTCTCACTCCTCATAAAAACTAAACAACATTTGTATAAAGTTTTTTGCAATTGTTTATACTCCAACGTAGATAACAACGAAAGTTCTGAATGACTGTGTACGAACAGCGATAGGAATGGTTGGACCATCATGGATGGTCATTTGAGGGTCAAGTTACGTTTCGTAATTGAGAACCAACATTTTTTATTTTGTTTCCATATTCCTCATCACAAAATAAACAGCTTTTTATAAACCATTTTCTAAGTAGAAAACAACATACAAAATGTAGGATCCTATTTATAAAATTAAATTGACCTTAGACTAATTAAATTGACAAGACTAATGTAATTTACTTTGTCCTATAATATCAAAAATGTTTTATACAAGACATTTCTTTCTACAACGCTTAGTTTTGGAGATATTTTCCAGTCTTCCAGAAGCAAATTTAGAATTCCAACACATGAATTCATTTGCAAGAAAATCCATATCCACCAACATAAATTTGTTGTGTGTAATAACATATAATATACACTAGGGTGGGAAGTGAAATACTACTCAATTTCCCAGGCCTCTTTAATACTGTGTCTACATAATCCACGTCTCTGACTTCAAATGCTTCTTGCAACACTGAATCCTGCTTTGAGTCACGGCATCACTAAACCATTGTATTAGTTATAGCTAGGAATGGTGATTTTTATGGTTTTGAAATCAGAGACTTAGCATCTTTATTTGTAAATTTAGGATTTTTAGCTTTTATATACTTGCAATATAACATCAATAAAAATAAATAACTGATAAGCAGGTGCTTTAAACTTAAAATCACATTTGTAAACGATTAATAGTGAAATAAAAACACACAAAGTAAATTGTACATTTTTAGGTAAATATGGGTTACAACAACACAGAAAAACAAAATTGATATATGCTAAAGCATAAAACAAAAAAAAAAAAACATCTGTTGTGTTGCACCCGCATAACTTTCTCCGCTCTGGTATAAACTATTTTTACAAACGCTTATTCTCCATCTACTTCATGTTAATCGAGATATTTAGATGCTGTCTTATTGCTAATTTTCTTATAGGTACAAGGGAAATATGGTAGGCTTTCAGTGATAGTCAAATATTTTAAGAGCTGGTTGCTATGTGGAACATTCCATTCCCTTTGCATGTCCATGCAAAAAAGCAAATAACGAATTCCCGTTTGAGAAAAAGTATAAGTATTGAAAAATTCAAATAAATAACAGGAAATATCTCGGAAATGGCTCACTCCAAAAAAATCAGAATAAAGAGGACTTTTGGGGACATTACCAGAGAATTCAAGATATACATGTTATTTGTCATGTGAGATTTTAATCAAAATCGTTGGGGCCATTTTTGAGAAAATCAAAAAAAAAATAAAAATGTTTCATGTATAGGTTAATCTGGAGTGGAGGGTTTTCTTTAAAATCTTCCTGTCGCATTCTTGGAAGATAGTAAAATCAAGTACCAAGTTTGGTAATTATGCGACTTTTCATTTTTGAGCTATGCTGTTCACAGACAGACGGACACACACACACACAGATGTGTTTCCAAAAGTGCCTTATTGTGATTCAGGGCAGCTTAAAGTATGTATTTCGGGTGAAATCTCGGTATACAATGTTTGAGTGGAATGCAATACACAAAATTAACTCAAATCATGCAGGTTCATAATTCACTAACACTAGAATAAAACCATAGAACATACCTCAACATTTTGTGTTTCATTCCTGTTCTATCATCACAATTAATTTGTACTTAGTGAATTACATATTTTTCAGTATCTACGCTATAGGTAGGATCTCACGTAGATTGTAGACAGCCAAAATCTTTATTTTTTGCATATTTGGAAATAAATCCATAAACATGGAAGCTTTCTTTTACTTTCGCTTAAATGTTTCAAATTGACTGACAATACTCGGTCAGTGATGACAGGATTAAAAAGTTAACCTCTTGGGAGAGAGAGAAATAAAAGAAGGATTTTCCCCCTTTTCTTTTATGACACTGCTAAACCTTTTGTTGTAATTAAGAAAATATTCATTAAACATATTTTCATTTGGTTTCTGACATTTTCAGCTGAAAAGTAGTCCATAAATTGCAATACACTTCAAACTGATATAACATTAGGTGTAACTTTCGTATTTGAAGTCAATTTCGCATTTTATCGCATTTTCAAAACACCTTTAACAGTGGTTTACAGGTTATAAGAAATGAAAATTCCGGAGTACAAGCCTTTATATGGTATTTGCGAAAAATTATCAAGCTGGTTATAGCTGTTGATTTGGCAGCATTGCGCTACCGAGAATGTGAAGTGAGGTGGGGTAAGTTCATAGAAATTTGTTTTATTAATATCTCATTCAAAATAATAAAATGCACAGTTGTGGCAAGTATTGTGGTAATACAGCTTGTGTAAAATGTCGTGACACTCCATATGCGCAAGAGAGGATAAATGAGGAGAGTGATGGGGAGCAAGTGATATCGGAACTCGGAGGCAGCCACATACACAACGCACTGTAAGCAAATGTGTAAGGTTACCTTGCATTTGAGCTCGCAGCAGGTGGAACACCGACCCCCACCTCTCTTATTATGTAAGTGGACTGGTCAGTACTATTGCGCATCTATACTTCAGGACTATCCATGTGTGTGAAACAGAAAAGACTTCTTTCAAACTATTCCTCTTTTTTGTAATAATGCACTTCCCACACTCATGTCGCAATATACTATTTATTAACCCATGTTAAATGATGAATGGCAGCTTTCCATTTTAAATTCAGTTGAATGCTAAACAAAAACAAGTGAATCCTTTCCCCTAAAACTACCACACGACACAAGAGCAATAAAACCAACAAGCTCTATTGGTGGATAAGCACAGGTTTCTTATTTTCCTTATATCTTTTAAGACAATGAAAATAAAAAAGCAAAGAAGATTGTAATTTGATTTTTCCCAACTCATCCCTCCAGGACATATGCAAAGAATGTGGACTACAAAGCAAATCGCTTCCCTCTTTCTCCCTTACACCATACGAAGCAGTCACCAAACATTCACGGAGGAAAACAAAGGGGAAGAGGTACAAAAAAAAATGCTTACTTTAATCTGTGAGCCTTCAGGTAGGTGGAACATGGTGCGATCTGTGCCGCAATCGATTGCTTCCAACGAGAGAAAATCAAGCCGCCGCGGGGATTGTTTTAGCCAACGAAGCGAGAAACAGAGAAATCCGATATTCTTCCCCCACCTCCTCCCTCCGGATACACAACCGCTAGCGGAGGAGGGGTTGGTGAATGACACTTATTATCTGGCACCTTCCAGCACGCACCGGTAAGCAAGGTTCAATCGCAACTCGGAAAAAACAAAGCCTCGGCGTTTGTTTAATTTAAAAGTTAGAGCTAATTTCCCCGCGGTTGTCATTCCGCTGGTTCAAACGACTACGGTATGCCGATTGCCTCTGAAAAACGACTCAGCAGTTGTGTAAAAGCTTTTAGACAGCCTCGCATCGAAACGCGAGTGAGAAATGTTTTCATTCAAAATAAGCAGAGAATCACATCATATCCCCTGCATTAATATCAACCATTCTTATAAAAGAACATGTTGCTGGCAGGATTTGCGTTTAAATTAAAAATTCATAAAATATTTCGTTTAATATTTTATTTACGTTTATAAGACGTTAGAACGTAGTCATTGGAAACAAAGGATAAGGGCACAAAACAAACAAATAGAACATTTCTATACTACAACCCGAAATGAGATTTGAGTTCAAGTAAGACAGTGAAAAAGATCAAATGGATAAAATACGAACAGGAAAATGAAGAAGAATGGAGAACTTAATAGCTGTCCTCCAGACATGATGATTCAAATGACTTCATTGATTTAAAATACCTGATGTTCAAGAACTCGAATAAGTAGCTGACAAGGAAAGTGCCAAACCCTTCATGCCGAATTTGTACCAAAATTACGCTTGTAGAAGCTACTCATCATAAAATGTCCAAATGAAAAGTCTTAGCTGCAAGTTTTAACCAGATAGTTTCGAAATTTAGCCTCATAAACTCAATCTAACGACAAGGAATCAATAATTTTTATTAATTGAATGGACTGAACTGTTCTGGATGCTTTGTATTGAGAGTGAGAAAATCTAAGCACCTTATCGGCTCCGCTGCATCTAGAATTCTGGAATTTATTTCACCACCTTGTAGTTGAAAGTGGCAGATAATTTTAGTTCCACGTGTCTTCTCTCACATACATTTCAAGATAGTTTTGAGCATGAAGGCTGCTTGACACAACCAGAATTTACTAATTAGATCGCAGCGTGAGAGGCAAGAATATTGCGCTAACCCTTTAAGTATGTGAGTTTTAAAATTTGATGTTACGTCACCTTTTGCATCTTCATTGCTTCTATATTTCAGTCTTGTTTACTTTCTTTAATTTTATTGATTTCGTAGATCACAAGGATATGTTCCTGATACATTGTTCTAAAATACAGCCCTTACACATGCAGCATGAAGCGTTCAACCAATAGGAACACATAAAAATGTACATACCAGCTCGATCTGGCCTAAGAACTTCAGCCCATATTGTGTTGATGTCTTAAAATCACGCCTTCTCTTGTATCTATAAAGTATGCGTTGCCATTAGACGACACCTTACATAAATAGTCTAAACATCTGTGTTTAAATAACTCAACTGTTAAAAGCTTACTTTTATTTTGTGTCAAAAGTGAAACAGTATGGAATGAACCAAAACTACCACACCAGTATGAATGTAGACAACTACCAAATGCATGTGAATATTATGAACGTTTTTCAAGTCCGAGATAATATATTTTTGATGTTTTCATTGTAAATTTGAAAACAGGGGAATGTGTCAGGCTATGCATCTAGTAAAATATTATACAACCCAGTAAATCAATACTTCCAGTAGTTCATTATCTTGTATAAATGCATCAAAGAATATTGCTACTTAAAGAAATATAAAGATAAGATAAAAGATATATTGTGAACATTAATCAAAAGCAAGTTATCCGGAAAACCAATGTTACCTCCTCGAGGTAAAGAAAAAATAGCTCTTAATAATGAGCTTTCATCTTTCTTATATCCTGCGCGTTAAAAACAAATGTTATTAAACTTTATTCACAAAATTGAAAGTATCTACTTGCAAGTTAAAATATTCTTGAAAGTCGTTATGATACTGATTATTTGGGTGCTCCAAGCGCTCATATAAGAAAACAGACGTTCTCAGCGTTTTGTGCTTACGACATCGAGATACAGGTTAATGGCAAAGACACAGTGTTTTTAGAAAAAAGTGATATTGTTAACATTTACCGTTTTAAATTACCCCATACTCCAATCATAATTATTTTGTTCATTATTATGGCTCATAAATGAGCTTGCCTAATTAAGCCATGAGAAAAATTTGTAACAATAATTACAAAAGGTGTGCAACAACAATAAAAGTTATAACAATAAAAAGACAATAATTTGTAAAAGAAACCCTTTCTAAACATAATACATTTTTCATGCTGTTTAAACCATACAAAAGATTCCAAAAGACGGCTAGGGAATATTTTATAAAGTGCTGTGTGATTGTATGTTGTATACTTTTATTAATTTTATGTTTCCTATTCAATTGCTGAAGATTCACTTCCCAAGAAGTTTTCAGCATTGAAAGTCCTTTATATTTATGAGAAAATTAATCATGGAATTCGGAGTGTCCTAGGCAGTCGAAAAATCTCTTTCACAGAACTGCAATTATTTTGTCTTCTTTCAATGGAAAAATGTTAGGGATTTTGCTTACAGTGGCGGTTTGAAATGGATACATTAAAGATGGTCCAATAAACTGATTTATTACTGCCAACTTTTCTGAAGCTGCAATAGATGAGTTGATGAGTTTTAAGTTTAGTCAAAATGTCGTTGGAATTAAAAATTAAGAATTGATTAAAAGATACACCAAGATATTTGGCTTCTTCCTCTTTGAAAGCGACGGGGTGTTGTATATTGGCTTTCATTCACCTCATAAAGTTTTCCTTAAAACTTCATCAAATAAACTGGTTTTTAAGTTGCAAAGAGACATAACTTGATCTTTTCAATGTGATTAAGTATAACAGTTGTCACTGTTTATTGTTTATACATAATGAAATATCTCGAGAGAAACAGGCCGTCGAGTAGGGAAATTTTTTATAACGTAAGTATACACTTGTGCTTTCGACGCTTTTCATTAAATACTTGCCTAGTAATAGTCTGCCACACTGGCCCCGGTAAGTTCAATTAGGTTTCAAAATATGTCTTGGTCTACTATTCAAGCAATTTATTTTCACCTATAAACCCATGTTAAAAGATAACAAACATTCCTTAAGTTCAATTAATTAATGTAAAACTACCAGCCTTGCTTGCATTTCTATTATATAAATATTACTTTTGTATTCAGCTTGCATACTTATCCTATGTTTGCATTAAGCATCCACAAGGTGGTTTGTTAGCTGTAGTGTGTTACTATCGAGGTGGGTGAGGCTACCAATAGGTGTTTTCGAAAGTGCCCTAAACTCCTCTCATCTGTTAATCGGCGAAACTTCGTGCATTTTCATGGCTTTCCGTTAATGTTCATTTGTGAGATACCGCGGTCTTCCAAACTGACTTAACCTAACAACTTTGTCATTATATAGCATTAAAAACTACTCAAATTACAGCTTTGAACTGTAAATATTAAATACAAAGGATTACATGTTTTCTGCATAGGAATTATTTGTGATGATCAGTGATGTGTTTTCCCTTTTCTGAAAATATGTTCAGAATTTGATTGAACGGAAGTGTTTTATTTTCTGGATGTATCCTTGCTCGTTACACTCTCAAGTGCTCAATTTATGTATAACATGAAACATTAATGCATAATTAAATTCTATTCAATCAAAAGGAAATTTGTGGACGCTGCTTGGACTTCTGTGCTCTTCTTTTTCTTGATTTGAGCCAGCAGAGTGCTGGAAGGGACAGCGAAAGACCGGAATGGCTTTCCGCGTCCGGGTGGGGTGAGACAGGGGTCGTCTCCGGGGACCGTCACCCGCCGCCACCGCCCGAAACTTTGGAGCAACTCACTGCAAGATCTCAAAAAGGGAACAAGTTTAAGAGAAGCTGGGTCACTTTCAGAACTGTCTTGTTCATTTGTCTTTTTAACAGCAGTAACTGTGAGTGTAAATATAAGTTAAATAATAAAAAGGGATCTGAAATTCTCAAAAACATTTCACGGTCTTTAACACGTATGTGTGTAATGATGAAGTAATGCGTACCTAGCAAGATGGTTAAGGCGATAGCGTATGTTACTGTACCAACCGAACTGAACAGGGCCTTTTTTGTGGTTTCTTTCAGCAAATACTGAAATGGATATTTAATAACACAACTAAAAGCTCCATCCACTCAGCAACATAAATAGGAATCAAACAGATAGTATAGGAACGTAACTAAGTAACTAAGGCCATTTTTCAACAAATTAACTAGCTGATAGTGAAGGAAGGCAATTAAATGGCATCATAAAGATTACAGATATGTACCACAGGTAACGAAAGGTTCACTTGTCTATTAATTCAATAGCAGAAAATAAGAAGGCACAGTAAAGTTACTACGCATCTGAGGTCATGTAGTAGCGAGTTACCCAAGCAGACCGTGCACGAAGGCAATTCCTCAACTAGTACCAATGTCCATCACACACTGTATCTTGTGTATCAAAGAACACATAGGTAACGGCCGCGATAACACCTGAGATGTTGAAGTGATATTAAACAAGGAGAAAACAAGTGACTTGTACGGTTCTTATTGTTATTGACCGATGACAATATTCTGTCAATATAAATATATGTTGTCCTCCGTGGTCTAAGGGTACCAGTTCCCGAGATCGCGGGTTCAAACCCGGTGTAGGGCGATGGATTTTTTCGAGCGTAAAATCCTTAGCATGGCTTCCTTCGGAAGGGAAGTAAAGCCGGTGGTCCCGTGTCGTGTATTTACGGCACGTAAAAGAACCTCAAGCCTGATAAAGCTCTGAGGAAAATCATCGATCTTTCACGCCTAATATAGAATGATACGCTAATGACCATAGCAGTTAAATAGTGTCCTTAAGTAAATAAATAAATAAAACAATAAAAATATACTGACTAAATTTAAATACCTAAATATATATAATTGTTCTATTATAATAACGACTATTTCATCGGGATATTTCACCTAGAGTTTCTACTTGGGACAAATTTAGTTAAGTGAAAACGAAGCAGATAGATTTTGAAGTTTTAATACTAGGCGTATACTTTTCTAATCGAATATATGAAGCAGTTTTAGCTTAAAACAAAATCATTTCTATTATTTCCAGTCATACATGTATATAACTGTGTAAAATCTCTTATCAAGTGCAATTAACATGCATTTACTACCAAGTTGAACTATGGATAGTTCTGCAGGAGAAGCTCAGTGTGTATTGAGGGGCAGTCCTCGTTACGGTAACGCAGCTATAGAGCGACGGAACGGAGAGCAAATTTCCTGGTTGGGATACCGACCATAGTATTAATTTGTTTGAATTTGAGACTAATTACCCAACCTTGGCTATACATGGTCACTGTAAAATAATAGTAAACCGATGTACTTAAACCATAAGAGAAATGCAAAGAACTAAACCATCATATATTGACGAAGACAGACTGTTAGGCAAAGCGGTACAAGGCACCTTTGGTGGCAGGTCGGACTGAGAAGAAAGGTGTGTCATTCTTTACAGCGCAGACTTTGCAAGTGTAAATGTGGTTTAATGCTGAAGGTGGATTGTTCCTTGCTTAAGTACTGGTCTATATAAACCAAACGAAAAATTACTATAAATTCGCTCACTTGCGTTTGTTTTTCTTCAAAATAATTTAGTTTTATAATTTAATGTAAATCATCTTTACGAGGTAAATTGGTTTAAAGTATAGGCTGTTCAACGGTGGGGGACACATTGCGAACCGCGACCAACACAGATCTTTTGTGGCTACCATACCCGCGAGGGAGGGATGAGGTGAAAGAACCAGAGGAGGCTATAGGTTGTAGGTAGACAGAGGGGCGCGTAAATCCCCAACAGAGCTCGCACACGTCCCAATGTTGGAGTCGCCGAGAGAGGGTGATGATAATCCCACCAATCAAAGAGCCTCTGGTCTCCACGGAAGTATTCTTTCCATTAAGCACGCACCGGCACCGCCATAACCACGAAATCCGAATCACACCTGAAAGATGAGGAGGAAACGGAATGAAAAATAAATGATGGAAAGAGAATCGTGATAGAGAAGAAACCACCCCAGCATTCGACTGCCGGCTCCGGGGAAATGACGAAAAACTCATGGGTCAGAGTGGCCGGTCGCCTGGGATCGAACTCGAAACCTCCAGAATTCGAGTCGATCACATTACGACGGCACCACCTCGCTTGGTTAAATTACTTTACTTGTTTACTTACATTTGCGGATTCGGTTTCAGGATCCTATGATGGCGAAACAAGTAGATGATTTAGATCAGATTGTAGCACGACCTGCATTTAAGAGGGTCTATGACAGTTCTCAATATTCACCAATAAGTAGCAATCAGTAAATCTCAATGACAGCAGTAATTAATAAATTACAGATAAATATTTATTGACACAACATGGCGTAAAAATCTTGCCATATGTCATGCATTTTATAAGAACGTATTTATCCTTCACAATAAGAAAGCCGCAAGAACAGCAAAACTGATATTTTTTTATCCTTCTCTTTACGGTTAAACTCCCTGAACAATGCTCTGCAGATGATCCACTTTTACTCGAACGTAGATCCCCTCGGTAGAGGGCTGCAGTCAGGAACAACAGACCGGAACACGTCACCCTCCTCCGCCCCCTGCTTCTACAGTCGGGTACGTCTATACAGAAACACTACAAAAATACCTTCT
The DNA here is from genome assembly GCA_030765065.1 of Deroplatys truncata. Classification (NCBI taxonomy): domain Eukaryota; kingdom Metazoa; phylum Arthropoda; class Insecta; order Mantodea; family Mantidae; genus Deroplatys; species Deroplatys truncata. The sequence continues at coordinate 204,239,402 of CM060983.1, read as the reverse complement.
TCATGCTGTGTTTTCTAGAACACCAATTTCATCAAAATGCCAACATAAAGAACCAGGACAAAGAGATTTTATAATATTGTGATATCTGTTTTAGTAATGCACTGCCACAACCTGTTGCTTCTCATACTGTACTCAACTTGTTATTAATTTCTGAATGACAAGTAAGAAGGTAAAATAAAAGACTTTAAATTGTTTAAAAAAATTAGCTTATTATTAACTATCTTATCTACTTCAGTTACGTAATTTCGATGTTACAATACTACAAAAAAAATTGTAAACCTATTCAGTACCTAATAGTTTCATAATGGTACCTCATTACGCAACTAGTTTCGTAATGAAGCTTCCATTACGCAACAATTTTCGTGATGTAGCTCTTATCACGAAACTGTTGCGTACTGTGAACCATACATAAATAATACAAATTCGGGATTTATTATTAATTAATTATCTATAGCAGAATTACCTACGTTTGTAATATCTTCGTCAGAAGTCTTTTTTCAAAGTTTATTCAATTCACCTAGTACTCATGTTCTTCTGTTTTAAACAAAAATCTAACAAACAAATCGTCTACCAAGCCATGCATGGCCCACTACACACACGTATCAACTATGTATCAATGTAGTGTACTGTTTCAGTGATTCCTGATACTACATCTAGAATATAAATGTAATTTACCAAAGTAAATTTAAAAAAATCGAAATTAGGTAACTAAAATAGATAAAATGTTGTACGAAACACACTCGTAACTACATATTACAATACTCGTCTGTGACCTCGTTTGTCAATCTTCCAATCTCATATTGTAATATGATACGTCAAGATATTCGTATCGTAAATTACTATTCTGCATCACAAGCAATAACTAAAAATTAATTTTTATATCGGATTTATTTGACTTGCAAATGAAACTAGCCAGTGTTTACTTTAGTAGTAACATGCTAGCCCCTTTCAGCCAATATAAGGACTCAATGATACCTTGTTCATCAATCAGAATTGAACTTAATTAATAATAGCCCTCATCAATCCAAAGCCATAGTGTATAGATAGTAACGCACCTTCGATTTTTCCACTGATAATCGCACTCAATAGATGCCATCAGCCAATAACAGGTCGAGTATGCTAGTCAGTTGGCCAATCTTATGTAACTGGTGAACATTAAACGATAGGCGAAAAGTTTACAGAAAATGTAGATCTCTTTTAAACACTCAATTCATTTTAAATAATATTTTTTGTGGCATTAACCGTTTCCGAGATGTCGTTATTAAGCTTCGAATTGTTCAACACTTGGCTATTCTATTAAGCTGCTGTCGATTTTCAATTGTTCGTGATGTCATGGAACGAGTATGGACTTTTTAAGGCAGCGTATAGCGCCCAGTTCTAAAAAAATAAGCTTTGGTAAGAATAATAATATATACCCATAATAAGCGATAGAGGGTAGAAAAAGGCATGTGAATGTAACACAACATTTTTTTTTCCTATATTCATTTTTTATTCCTATAACATCTGCTTCGATTCGACCAGGAAGCGAATTCCCAGACATTTTCCTGTTCTCTATTGGCAGTCGGCATAAACTGTAAATACAAGGTTTTAACGACTAATAACACAAAAAGGTAAGCCACTTCAGTGATTATACTAAAAGTAAAAAATTAAAAAAGAAAAAAGTTTTTTCGATTTATAATTATCTTGCCGGATACCCTCTTGCTTACAATTTTTCTTAGCTTTCCTTAGCTTTTCTATAATTATTAAAATATTTGTAAAACCTGCTGTATACGGTTTTAAAGTAATTTACTTTACTCGATTGGATAGTTTAGTCTTGTTTATATATTACACTTTATTTTGCAATAATTATGAGTCTCAACACTCATCAAAGTTAATACTTCCAAAAGTATATTCAAACTAACCTAAATATATAACCATAAACTATAATTTTTAAAATTTCTAAAATAGAATGTTGTGAAAATTTGATTCCAATCCTTTCACATTCATTTATAAATCGTTTTCTTCAGAAAATAGAATTGCATGGAACCTTTAATTCTGGATAATTCTGTATTTTCGTTTTTATGTATTTGGGAAATTGATTAAATCTAGGGACTATATATTCAAATTCCAGAATGCTGATATATCCATTAATTTAAATATAAGTGTGTTACTGAGATCTTGTTCAACATTACGCAGAGGAGTCACCATTTATTTTACGTGGAATGTCTCGCCTGTTACCACGATCAAGATACGGGATTGAAGGTTTTTAAAACTGCAACCTAAATTACGCTTCTGAATCAGAAACAAATTTTGCATTGAATTACAAACCTCAAAAAAAATTACAACAATTTCAATTCCGAATTAGTATATTAAAACAATAACGAGGTTTTGGTGCTCGGTGCGCTTGCTATTCAGTTCTCTTAGCTGCTAGTTAGCCGCGTTCAATTTTTTACTTTCTCTGCTATCCACCTCCTATAGAAGGTAAGAGGAAAAATTACTACCCAAAAATTCAAAGCCAAGAGCTCACCAGAAATACATGTTTTGAGAACCTTATATTTTTTATAAGAAGGTCCTTGTGTGTCTTTGAGCAGCTTACTCTAAAACAAAATACCAAACTTGCTATTTAAGTCCATTATCTTACAAGGATGCGAAAATGTTTATGAAGATTCCTCTACCCTAAATTACACTTTTCATGGAAAAAATTTTGATGTTTTATTTTCTCAAAAATAGCTTTAACGATTTCGACCAAAATACCTTCTATTTAAGCTATTTACATGAAAAGTATCATGAAAAAAATTTCTGCGACTAGGCTAAAAAGTCTTCTTGAAACGTAAGGAATGTTGTATAATTTTCTATAACGAAAAACCATAAGAGAGAAACCAAAATGTACTACACAAAAATGACAGCTCTTTACAACACACAATTTGTTTCAAAATTATGATATTTTGTCATTAAAGCTCTGTCTCTGTTTTGTTGATTCTCGCAATAACATAGAAAGGACATTTAGCGACTGCTTCTAAACCTCTGACGGTCGAATAATTTGCCCCTCCTCTTGTACCTACAACGAAATATGTAATTAAATAATTTCTGCAAAGAGTTATCTCGATTGACATGAAGTATATAAAAAATAAGCTTTGGTTAGAATAGCTTGCACAAGCTATATAAAAAAATATAGTGACTAACTAAGGTCATGTGAAAGTAAGATTTTAGATTTTTAAAGTTAGGGATATGATGACGTGTTCTGTAAGTCTGCCTTCTGTCCAGTGGACTAGCAGTTCCATACATTCCTCTGAAACAATTTTATTTTTCATTTACCAGGGCGTCACTGAAAATGTTTAGAAAATCAAACAATATTAGTTTTTAAAAATTTAAATGATTTTATTATTTTTCAAAAAAAAACTCCCCTTTGCATTCGATGAAACCAGTCCTTAAAGCAATGATGCCACTCTTCTTAAAGCACTCTAGAAACTGCTTCATCTGGCGACAAAAAAGTTATTCCACGCATTTCCTCTTTAATTTTTGGAAACAAAAAGAAATCACAAGGGTGTGTCAGGGTTCATAGTGCTGACCTTTAGGGCATCCAGATACTCAGTTGTTAGTTTTGTTGCGTTGCCATGATGTAGCATTATTTTTCCTTTTGGGCGTTTTTCACTAAATTTTTCAAAGCTTTGTGGTAAACAGACATTTGTGTACCAAACGGCAGTAATGTTAAATATATTTTCTAATGCTATAATAGCAATATGGCCATCTTTTTACCACCACTGCGAATTTGTCAGACTTTTGTAGCCTAGGTTCTGTTCGAAAGACTCATTGAGCCGTTTGACGATTGACTTTCCTTTTTAGGAACATAACAATAAATCCAAGTTTTATTACGAGTAACGATATTCCAAACCGCCTTGGAATTATCCAGAACTTTTCAGCATGTCATGCGTTGTTTTTCATCCCCGATGAGTTTATTTAGAATCCATTGACAACATTATTTACTCACGTCTACTTGTTGAATGCAAAATGTTTTGGATTTGATTCATACCATCATACCAATGCCCAATGTCGCCCGAATACTTTATAAGATGTCCGTGAATCATCATATATTGCTCGAACAGCGGCAATATTTTCACCAGTAACAGCAGTTCTTGGGCGTTCTTCACAAAATTAATCACTAAGAAAAAAACCAAACTCTTTTGAATTCGCTGTATCAGTTATAAATTGTTGTGTTAGATGCGGATCCTTCACCAAATGCATTTCTAAGGCGATACTGGTATTATTGAAGCGCTGATGACGATTAAAAATCGTAATAAACATAGCCCGCAAATGTTCATTAGTCAAATTATTTTTGAGTGAACGCAAAATCTTTAATTGATGCTAATTATCGAACTATTAGAGCAAATGGAACAAACAACACGGCAATTAACTCGTAAAACATTAGAATGTAGGTTTCAAATATAAATAAATTTCATTTGTTTTTAGGAACATGGAATTCTAAAAACTTTCAGTATCGACTTCGTATGCTGAAATTAAGTATAAATATAGGTAGATTAAAAGTAAACGCTTACCTATTAATGCACATATGCAGATTATGCGGTAGAGTTATCGTTTGACAGGTCTTTAATATGAATTAAGTGTGTAAGATGTTGTAGTTATTAAAAGCAATCAGTCGCAACCATGACTAATGAGTTAAGTTTGTCCTACAATAAGAACGAAATTAAGAACTCAATGCATGCGAATACTTTTAGATATTTAATTATTAAAGCCCAGTTGACGTTCTCTAACTTTTACTTTCTCTACTACGTATGCTAAGGAGGGGAAGTATTGTATTCCACCCAAAAATTCGACACCGGGATTTCACCGGAAATACATCTTTTGAGACCCCCTGAATCCAAAACAAGGTTCTGTCTGTGAACAGCATAACTCAGAAACGAACATTTGGATAAACACCAAACTTGGTATTTAGGTTCAGTATCTTCCAAGGATGCGACACGAACGTATTCAAGAAAATCCCCCCACCCTAGATTACCCTTTACATGGAAGATTTTTCGAAAATTTTAATTTTCTCAAAACTGGCTCCAACGATTTTGATTAAAATATCATATGTTTAAGATATTGTTATGACAAATAAAATGTATATCTTGAATTTTCTGGGAATGTCTCCGAAAGTGTTCTTCATTGTGAACGACTTTTGGATAACTGGTAAACCATAAGAGATAGACAAAAGTTTACTGCACAAAAAATGTAGCTCGCGTTAAAATACACAATTTATGTCATATACATTTTTTTGTTGAGTGAACCATTTTCGAGATATTGCTTGTTATTACTTTAAATTTTTCAATATTTTTAAATGGGAATTCGTTATTCATTTTTTTGTCTTGGATATGCAAAGAGTATTAATTTGTGGCAAACAGAATGGTGCTGCACATAGCAACCAGCTATTAAGAGATATGTATGTGCTTATATTGCCCTTGCAAACTCAAAACAAGGGGAACATATTAGGCCTTAAGCGATGGTTAAATATTTTTAGAACTGGTCGCTATGTGTAAAATGTAATTCTCTTTGCATGTCAAAATATCGTTTCTGCAAATGTTTATCTCGATTAATATGAAATAGAGAATAAGCGTTTGTAAAAATAGTTTGTACAAGAGTAGAGAAAGTCATGTGAATGTAACACATCAGAATTTTTTTAAGTTATAAATGTATGCATAAAATATATGAAAGAACAAAGCTAGTATTTAATGTATTAAACACGTACATGACGTTTTGGCAGAATTTAACATTTTTTCTTGGCTGTTTTCGTAATTAATGCACTTTTGGTGTTGTCCCAGTTGGACTAGAAAGTGACTTTAAAGAACATTCGTTTCCAATTTTAGAACTTCTAGAAGCCAAGTTACCATAGTCAAAATTCTCATTTTAAATATGAAGAAACAGCAAATTATGTTACAGTTAATGTGTTCTGGATTGTTTCCAGATTCTAGGTATTTTTCGTTTTATAGCTTTTTAAAATTGTAATTTTTCATGCCCGGTGTTTTCAAAATTACTTTATATGTATTTAGTAGAGCAACGTTTTTTTTATATGATGCGTTACAATTTCACCGACATATGATTTAAACTGACGGAGAAGTAAATGTATGAAGTAAAAACTGAGAAGTTAAAAATTTCTGAGTTTCACGTTGTTTAATTCCGTCAGATAAAAATTAGCTTTCACCGTAATTTCAGGTATTATACAATGAAGCAAAATATTTGTAAAGGCACTTTAAAATATTAATAAAGAAAGAGAAAAATATAATTATGGAGTAAATGCTAAATTGCGAAAGTTTATTGTGCAAAGTCAAACATTCTGACAGATAAATAATGTTATGAAAAAACTAATTTTACAATTAATGCTTTAAAAGGTGTTATGTTATGAAATTGTTGTTAACATTTGAACAAACTGGTTAAGATTTGGGAAAGTGCAATTTTCAGCACAGGTTTGCCTCAAGGAAAGTTGTGTGCACGTGTGTGACGTCGTTACGCCGTTCCAGTCAGAGGGAAAATCAACTCCTGGACTTCACTGGAGCGTGAGAGAAGCCCAGGTGCAATGGCAAAAGCCAGTCAACTACACTTTATGAAGTTAACTGCTACCAGAGCAAGATTATTTTTTTCTGCTTCTGCCTTCGGGACAAATTTCCCGTACCACATGCATGCAAACAAGTGGTGTGTGGGAACCCATCGATCCTTCTTTCACTGGACCTTCTTCAACCAGGGGGATTTAGTTCTCCCGCCGGAAGCCTCTTTTAATGTCTCTCTCACACATACGCACCCTGCCCCTGCACACATTTACTCCTAATAAGGAGGCAACCCGCTCGACAAATTGCGTAATCCGTTTCCCACCCATGAGTGGTCCCTGGTGACACTGTTCTTCCCACTTCGCCAGAGCACCGTGAAAAATGCCATCGACGCTCGCAACTTCACTGTTAAGTACTGGGCTTGCTTGTGTCTATAGTTTGTGGCTGCAGTTATTGGATACACAAAAGTAGTTTGAAGGAAAATTAAACCTATTATACACAGTGGATTATATATTATGAAGTTTTCTGTTTATTTTGATTTTAACAAAAATATGCAAGGGACTTCCATAAAAATACTGAATTTATTTAAGTTTAACGGTGGAGGAAAGTGAAGTTTAAATTTCCAAATTTCTCAAACAACACAATTTGAATATTATTTAAAATAATATATTTCAATTTAAAGTAGCGTTTCTCAAACTATTGATCTGTGGACCAAAAGTGGTTCTCGAAGTCTGAATTACGTATCACACCGTAGCTAAAAATATCAGAATCTGGAAAATACACATGGCAATCGCCTTTGCCGTCCTCCGTGGTATAGTGGTTACCATGCTAGCCTATAGTTACTGAGATCGCGGGTTCAAACCCGGTGAAGAGCGATGGATTTTTTCGGACGTAAAATCTTTAGGATGTCTTCCTTTGGAGGGGAAGCAAAGCCGGTGGACCTGTGTCGTATATTTAAGGCACGTAAAAGAACCTCAAGCCTGATAAAGAGGCCTCTGAGCAAAATTACCGTTCTTTCACGCCCAATATAGAATGGGACGCTATGGATCACAGCAGCTAAAGAGCGTTCATAAATAAAACCCAATTTAATTTATTAGCAATCGCCTTTCTCTTTTTATCACTGTACTGAAACTGTATGGAATTTATAACCCTACCACTACCGACTACCCAATCTACTCGCAGCAACCAAAGAGGGATTTAAATAACTATTAACGTGGTATTTCTTAACTGTGCCATAGCCAAGGATCACCCGAATTACAACAGTGGACCCAAATGTCGAACCTTCTTTTCATATATTTAAGACTTTCTTAATAGTTTTTGAGGCATCCAGTCTGAGCTATACGAAAATGGAATCCGTCACCTACGTCGAACACCCATAATAGGGCATTCCAAATTGCATCTTTAATTTTTGAACCCGAGTATATTATTTATTTAGTTTTTAATTTGTGTTTTTCCATATGGCGATATGAGAAATTTTAGACTGCGCCTGTTTTAAGATCCGGGCGTATCTGATCCAAAATTCAAATTACAGTATTTTTATAAATCTATTTTTGTAACCAATTTCAAGTAACTTATTACAAATTCTGTTCACTGTTAATTCGTCACTTGCTATTGTAAGTTTGTTATTTGAAATCCTTCTTATGTGTTATATACTAGTGGTTATCGATGCATTGCCCATTATACATAATGGAAAGTGTATGTGTGTGAGTGTGTGTGTGTGTTTGTGAAGATATTACCATCAGTGTTATTAAATAAATACGCTAGTTGTTCAACAAAAACATACTTTCGTAAATATGACAAGAGCTATTTGGTACTTATTTACTGGTTAGAGGGAACCAAACCCGGTTGCGCTTTTTGTTAGGGAGTGCTTCCAAACGAGTGCGTGAAAACTGAAACTATGACGGCTGGGGCAGATTAAGGAATAGAAAGATTGCGAGAAACTAGTTTTAAGAAAACGATATCCAAATTTGGAATAAACATTACACGATCTTCAGGAGTATGTAAATGCTTGCGCTGAGGTTTAAATATTACCGACATTGGTAAATTAAAAGGCAATTAAAACACAGAGTTTGCAAATTTTTTAAGAGTTTCGCCCAATTTCGCTGGTATATTGGCTATAAGAGACAATAAAGGCGTAATATTATCTTTCGGTTTATAACTATACTAAATTCCCATCAGTTATTTAAACAAGATGTGTATTTTTTTAGGAAATTCTTGCTAAATTTTTAACAATTAAGAATGATAACATCACCGAGAGTTACAGGCTGTACGGGGAAGTCCTTCATTCCAAATGCTGAACACTAAGCTAAATGTAATTTTGGAAACCTATAAGAAATTTACTTTTGCAAGTAATTCTGACGAATAACTGAGAGTTTATAAAGTACCCCTGTGTCATGTTACAGGTATATTACTGCTGCTGCAGCAGAGATTCATTCGCTGTCATTACCTCACGCACGTACTATTTATGATTTTTCTTGACGGTAGCAGGAGATAGTCTGTCAAACGCCTGTAACCACACCGCCCGTCACACATCGCACCCTCCCCCAGCTTCTGTGCTCTGCGGTATATGTGAACAACACTGACTAACGCCAGATTAATGTCGGAGAATAATGACTGAGAGAGAGAGAGAGAGAGAGAGAGAAAGTGAGAGTGAGAGGCCACCATAGTCAGCCTTTGCACATAGCCAACCGAATGTGAGACAAGAGGAAGGAGGGAGAAATAGAGAGATAAAGCAGGAGAGAAAGGTGAATTCACGCTAGACCTTGCAACGTTACAAAACCACTGACATCACTGAAGGGCCAACATTTCATTAGAAGATGATAAGAGGAGGAGAGGAAAGGGAGAAGGGCCATGAAATTGGTTTGATGGCACATTACACATGAAACAGAGATGAGAACATGGGAACGATGGACGCCACAACTTACTCTAGGATGGAAGAAAAGAACAGGTAAATGGTGGCAAAAGCAGTGTGCCGTATGCCTTATGCATTAATAATAATAATAATAATAATAATAATAATAATAATAATTGCAGATCTAGTCTGTCGAAACATGCAGAAGTTCTGTTACGTGACCTAATCACATACAATATTCACGTTTAGGCACATTCTGGATAAGTATCGAATTCGCTTCGTATGCTCAACTATTTGCTCCATATAGACAGATGTTTATCATGAAGACTGCTATTGTGTTGTATTCACATTACTTTCTCTACTCAATCTTCTACAAACTATTCTTACAGAAGTTAATTCTTCTATCTACTGCTTATTAATTGAGAAAAACCTACATTGCAGATTTACACATTTCTTTGTAGGTATAAGAAGGATAAAGAAGTTTAAAGCGATAGTCATATTTTTAAAAGGGGGTCGCTATGTGAGGGCTTGGAAATTCCATGCTTTGTGTATTATCTCGAGAAGAAATTGAATATCGACTTACCACTTGAAAAAAGTATAATTATTTAAAAATTCAAAACAACAACAAAGAATATCTCGGAAACATTAAACTTTATAAAAAATAACTTAAAATATTTTAAAGACAACCATCGTATTGCTAATTCTCGTATAAGTGCAAGGAAAATATGGTAGGCTTTAAGCGATAGTCAAATCTTTTAAAAGCTGGTTGTTATACGGAGCATTCCAGTCTCTTTGCATAACAAATTCCCATTTCAGAAAAAATATAAGTATTGCAAAATTCAAACAAATAACAAGGAATATCTCGGAAATGGTTCACACGACAAAAAAGGCACATAAATTGTGTAGTTTAACGACATGTGCATTTTTTGTGTAGTAACACTTTGTCTAACTGTTACGGTTTACCAGGTATAGGAAAGTCATTCAGAATAAAGAGGAATTTTGGGAACATTTCCAGAAAATTCAAGATAAACGTTTCTTTTGCCACGAAAGTATCTTAATATTTTATTCAAAATCGTTAGAGTCAATTTTGAGATAATCAAAATTTTCGAAGAATGTTCATGTAAATGGTCTGGGGTCGTGAAATTTGCTTGAAAGTCTTCGTGTCACATCTTTGAAAAATACTAAAATTAAATACCATGTTTGTTATGCATCCGATTTTTCGTTTTTGAGTTACGCTGTTCACAGGCACACATACACATCCACACACACGGACCTTTTTCTAAAAATGCTTTTTTTGAATTCAGGGATCTCAAAACATATATTTCAGGTGAAATCTCGAATTTCTGGGTGGAATGTGGTACTTTCCCTACGTAGTACAGAAAGTAAAAATTGTGGTTATTAAATCAAGGACTTACTGTAAAAGTATTATTATATTTATTATACCTAAGCTCGCATTTTATGAACTGAAATCCGCATTCTTTTCATATTATGTTGTTATATTAAGAAGCTACACGAGATTTACTTTCTTTCACCTTTAACCGCACCCTCCACCGTTGCACTTTCGGTGTTGAAAAGCTGTTTTATGCTCTCTTTGTGTGCGTGTCTTTAACTATTATATTCGACTTACTGCAGATATTAATTTTTTGCGTCACATACACTGTTGGGGTTTGTTTTTCTTGTTCATATTTTAAATATCTATGCATCTCACCAACGAACTATATTTTATGTGATAGCCATGTGTTTGTAATTTTCGGAATATACAATAAGTTTTCTAGACGTTTATGGATGGCATAGTGACATAAACTTTCGAAATAAATAAGAAAAAGTGATGCTAAGATCACCATATAAACAAATTTTGTTTATTATAGTCATATATTTTCTGATTTAAACTGTGCAGTCTTGTTATGGGGCAATAATGTTTCACTGACTCTCTTTTTATTCTGCATAAGAAAGCTAAAAGATATAGAGAAACATGAAAATTTCAGTATAAACCACTCTTTATTCGTATAGGTATAGTAATATTAACATCAACGTTTGTTATGGCCTCTCTACTTTATATTAGAAGTAATGTACCCACACCTAAAATTTTTCATCCATTCAAACTTGTCCGACACTAGAAACTCTGATTTTTACATAAACAAATATAAGATCAGTGTAAACCAAAATGGATTTCTAATAATATATTTACAATTATGCAGTAGTCTACTGAATAGTCTACTGAAAATATCAATTAGGCAGCTTCCTCTTCCAGCATTTTGTAGAAGCATCCAGGCAGTATTGATTTTTAACCCTGCATATAGAGTTACGTGTTTTATGAAGTTAATGTATAATGCATTATTTTAAATGCTTATGACGACAGCCTACATTGTATGGGTGTGTAAATAAATTAATTATGGTATATATCATTAATATGGATGTACGTGCTTTTCTGGAAATATCCAATTCTCTGAATGAAATATATATTTATTATTTTTCTTAAAAATTATTTAAGTTCTTGTTTGTTTGATTCAGAAGTTAGAGCTCTAATATTAGTAACTTCAATAGACATAATATTGTATTCTTTGCAAAATTTCTCCTGAAATAAACTTTCATACCTCATAGTGAAATTATAGTGAAATATCCTGAAATTATTTATTGTCTGAAAACCACATTTTATGACACAAAATATAACAGGTTTTTTCTTTGATTCCCCTTTGTATAAATCAGAGTTAAGTATGAACAAAAACAAAGTTTTATTCTTTTCTTACCATTTTGTTTGTGTAAACCATCGACTTTTGTATACAAGGCATAAGGTGATATGTCTAGGAAATTTCATGAAATTATTCTCTTAACCTCCTCATAGCTGAAGGTAATCTGTGTTACTTTATCTCAGAAGTTCTTAAATGGTTGTATACCTATTACATAAAGATTTCACCGATGTTTGCTGCACATATATACTGCCTTCTGCTATGCTATTTTATTGAAGAGTATCTACAGATTTGCGGCAGCGTCAACAATAAACATAGATGTTTTTATGTTTCGTAGAGTAAAAATCTAGGATATATTTGCCTGCCATGAAAATCACTTTTGCTTAAATAAGGTTTTTATATTTTAAGATGATTTTGTGAGGTGATAAAAAATAATCATTATTAAGAAGCATAAAATGTTTTAACTACTGCGATGTGTACGTATAATAATGAACCAGTGTCGATAAAACTCTAAGATAAATATCAGTAGCAAACTTCCATATGAAGTTCTAACACCTGCGTCTTGCGCCAAAATAAGACTTGCAGAACGGATTACACATTGCTGTTTGACATTTTTTGCAATTGGGAGGGGGAAAATACAATTCATTGCATTCGCCTGAAATAGGGTATTTGTATACTTTTAGCGTATGAAATACCCCGCATAGCAAAATATTGTTACGACTAAAGAATAGCACGATTTCATCTTCACTTATGCAAGGGGCATGCGACGTGAGCTCCTGCAAGATTCTGCTACGTTTCAGGCAACGCATACGTGTAAGAGAAGTTGCCTAACACCGTGTTCGACTCTCATATTTCTTGGTTCTATACGAGTGAGGCCGTTAAGTGCAAAACTCGTCGTATCCAAAAATTAAAAAACAATTAGTTAGACTGGGATTCAACACTTCTTGCAGTTCTCTACAAACTGGTGACTTTAGGTTTGAACAAAACTCATCTAATACACCTTCAAGAGAGCCCCGAAAACTGCTGTTCAAGGCAAAACTCTTCAAATCCATGGTGGCGGTTGATGCAGAACTCGTCTAATCCATCTTGCAATTCAGAGCAAAACTTGCCTTATCCAATACTGTTCCGCTTTGCTGTGTGAAGAGCAAAACTCGCCTTATCCAGCACTAAGAAATATAGCAGTTTCGCTTCTCTGTTTCCCTACATTGGCAGTCCTGCGTGATTCCAACTGTTTTTAGTTAGTTTTGACTAGTCTAAGGTGCAGACGTGTTATTATGAAGTCCTCTGATATCCCGAAGTTGGTAGAAAGAGTAGAACTAGGAAACCGGCATTCCATGAATCGAAACATGAAAGAGAGAAGAGGGAAAGGTGTGTATGATCGAACTACAGTTAAGTAGTATTCTTCTATTGTTGACAGATATGACTCATATAGGAATAAGCAGATGTGTTTACAATACAGTCCCTATTGTTACAGGTATTCAGCAAGCCTCGGCCTCCGTTTCCTGCCTGCAATCGCAACAGCAAAGCATTAGAATACAGTAACTTGACACAGAAGGACATAGGCAAATTCCACGAAGCCTTCTACAGCTGCAGTTCTAAAATTAAACAAGACTGCGTTATACTGACTTACTGTTCTACTGATATACCTAAACGGCAGCGTGCAGTCAAAGACGATTCTCGGAAGGGTTTTACAACAACGTATCACGTGAAACGTGTACTAGGTCTGCCAGTTCAGGTGTGTCAGAAAACTTTTCTGGACATTTTGCAAATATCAAAATACACAGTACAAAACACACCTTGGAAATGGAGTCGGCCAAAGGAATTCCGAGATGGAGACAGGGTGTCACAAAAATAGTAATAAGAGAGAATCTGTAATAAGATTCATACAGAAGTTTAAAGTACTTGGCGTCCATTATTGTAGGAGCAAAGCATCAACACGGCAATACTTACCAAGGGAATAAAACGGGACGTATGTATAATGCAGAAGTATCTAATTCACTTAAAATGTCTAAGAGTTTCTTTCGTAATATTTTTAATGCAAAATTTAATATAGGCTTCAAAAGCCCTACTGATGCATGCTCACTTTGTCTTTCTTATGACGAGAAAATAAAATTGGAAACAGATAAAACTAAACGTCTGATTTGATGATTGCTAAATGAATACATAAACTTAGAGCTAAGACATATTTGATCTCCTGAAAGAAGATGATAAAGTAGCAACATTTTCATTTGAGTGTCAGAAAAATATAATACCGTCAAAAGTACAGGATCAAGCAGCATACTACAGCAGGCATTTATACATGTATAACTTCCCCATTGTGTAGGGTTCATCCAAGACAACACTGACAAAACAGCATGTTTGTAATTCTGTTTGGACAGAAAATGAACGTCCTAAAGGTTCAAATGAAATTGTGTCAGCAGTATCCAGTCTTTTGTGCAAATCCGATTTTTCTGGGGTTAAGAAAGGTTATTTGCAGATGACTGCTGTGGGCAGAATAAAAACCCACTATGATAGGCATATATAATAAATGGCTTGCTATTCAACGCACCGCATAACATGTAGGTGATAGAAATGATCTTTCCTATTCCTGGCCATTCATCCACTCATCCCTCCCGATCGTGTTTTCGGGCTAATAGAGTAAGAAATAAGAATGAGAAACATTGTCAATAGACCTAAAGAAAATTTTGAAATCTATAAAAGTCATGGAAAGGTAATCAGGCTAGGAATAGATGTATTTGTACAAGATTGGAAGTATGCTGCAAAGGAAACATTGAAGTCACCAGAATCCTGGTATTTTAAATTAAGGACATCTAAACATATTACTTTACAACGTTTTACCTCAGGTAAGGTTCTTGTGCAAGGTGAGGCAGATTATCGAGACGATATGTATGTAGGCAAGACCAATCTGAAGCGAGTCAAAACCTTAGAAATGCTTATTGCAAGGAATTTAGCTATAGGTGTAAAAGTAAAGGAGGAAAAAGTATTAAAAACATTTGGCGATAACTGGGAGGAAAATGAAAGCCTGTACTTTACAAGAAGTTAATATCTAAAAACAATACTGCCAATGACGGTAAAGAAGTAGATGCTGTTTGTGAGAGATTCTTGGATAGTGAGGAAGGAGAACTTAGAATTTGATATGTTTGTTTTTGAATATTAGTTATTAGTATTACATTTTAAACATAATATGTAAATTTTACAAGTCATAAATGTGTGTGATAGGAAAACTGATCAATTTTAGTGAGCAAACAATGAAATGAGTGATTCATTTGACATACTTATGCGAAATTGGTGAAAAATTGTGAACATTTAGTTTTTTTTTAACTAAAATGAAATTAGAAATGGCTATAATTATACAAACATTGCAAGAAGTCATTTATTAACATTGGCAAACACGAATATTGAGAAGTAAATCGAAAATGTTTGCACTTAATTGTTAGTTAGTATTGTGTTTGCACCAAACTAGCCAAATACACTACCGTTGCGTGCAAAACTCGCCTTAACCAAAATTAAATGTTGATTTACCGCCATATTATTTGAGATTAATTTTTCAAGAGAATACATGCATCTTTAAGCGTCTAGTCCGGACATTGTTACATTAAAAGAATTTTTAAATGTTCTGCTGTTTTCCTAAGTTTAGTTACTGAAAATTGGTTTTACCTGGATAAGGCGAGTTTTGCACTTGACGGCCTCAAGTGCTCATGAGCATTCACTCAGTTGAAAAGAGACGCATTGAAGCCCATAATGCTACGAGTAGTTTGCTACAATCGTATTTACCATTCTGTTACTCTCCGTACATAAACTGTACTGCTTAAGAGTTTGTTCATCGTTCCAAATTTAAAAATGAGAATTATATACACAAGCGATTTAAAATAGAATGTGTAACTCTGTGCTACACAGAAACAAGGCTTTTTGTCTGCTCTAGATATGTTGATTTTAACTCTTATTTTCTAATTATGTCTTAGACAAAATATTATGATAATCAACATAAACGTGTTCCAAAATAGTAATAAACGCGTATAAACCATACAAACAGTTTTAAAGTTATCACCGTAAGGCAGAGGTAGGCAAATTTTGTGTCACGACACAGCTTAGCCACAACGTAACGCGGCTGAAAGCACACAGTCAGTGGGTCAGTGTTGCTAGCTAGAGGTGAGAGGATGATTGGAAGTAAAACAGTTCACGATGGCAGTGTCCACTAAACCATCGTTTTCTGGAAATTTTGCTCAGAATGGGAGGATGAACGTACTTACCTGGGAGATCGCTCGGTCCTTAAAAGATTTTCAAGAGCATGACTTTCTCAGACTACGTCTGATAAAAGCAGTGGAAATCACGTGACGTCAAGAACTTCCCAATTTTAATAGTAATATTTTATCTCTTAAAAATATTACAAGAGAATGAAAAACCTTTAAAAAATGTAGAAAGCCAACTTAAACACATATAATGGTGACCTAAGCTGCTATCAATCGTCACTGCAGGAGCTTTACGACCGTAGTTCCCCCCCTTCACTCGCAGCTATGCCTTATTTCCCTGTTTTTGTGAGGGTTGCGTTGTGTTAAGTTGTCGACGCAAAACTGAATTTGCGCACCACTGCTGTAGGACAATATTCGACACAAATTTCTCAGAAAATGTGTGTCCTTGCTCACAAACATAAGGACACAAATGAAAGTTTGTGTCCATATAATACAGAGCTATTCAGAAACAAATTCATTAAGTAGAAACAGTCACTTCTGCAATAGATTTAACCAACAGCTGCATCGCTATAAGCAAATATGCAAGTGACAAAAAAAAGTTAACTTGGAACTAACTGAGCTGCATGTGGCCACTGATTCGATGCTTTCGACCAATAAATGGTGTCCTTGTTAAATGCATGCAACCTCATCAATCATAAAATTAAAACTTCAAACTTTTCTCCAGCCCAAAGCATGCAAAATGTTTCAGTTACTATAACATAAAAAAGTCAAAATAATCTCTTTGTTTATTAATAAACCTATGTCATATACATGACACATTATCCTAATTGGTATTACACCTAAGTCCTTACGAATAGAATTCAGGAAATATAATGTTTAACTTCTGAATGTAGAATCCATGTAGGTTTTAGAAGTATGTCTAATTTTTTTTATAAAAAACAGGAATCAATGCGCTAAGGTGTCCAGAGTGCATATAAAAATAAGAATAAACAAGTGAGAAATGTATTTAGATATAGTTACTGTGTACAGTTGTATAACAGTGAAAAGGAATAGGGAAAATTCAACTATCAGAAAACTGCACTTAAAAATAATTGTGTGGATGCGAAACAATCAATTATTAATTATTATGAATATTCCTATTTGAGTTTAAAACTTGAGCTTTTTAGATTTTTATGCTAAAAATCTACTTTTTAAAACCAATGACTATATATTCGTATATGAAAGGAAAAAATTAGTTATTAGAAGAAAACGAAGATACATTCCAATTGAGACTATAAGTTTTGAAGAGCGCATTTTACTGTCAGCCTAGGAAAATATAAAGATTCCTTTAATTCTGCTTACACATAATTTACTGCTTCAGGAATCTCATTCTATGTTTTTGTGTACATACTCTGTCCCCTTTTGTAGAATACATTTCAGGGTTCAATAATTTGTATTTAACAGCAATTATTTTACCTGGTTTTACGTTCATATTTTAATTTAGAAAGAATAGTGATCATCAGCCTGTGTTTAAAAGCTAAGTAATATAGATAATATTAAAACCATAGGGTATTTACTTGCCTAAGCAAACATGAAAACATGTCTATTCGTTTGCAACCTTATCTACTACAAGGTTTGACAGTTGTCCGGATGCTACCTCAGTTTTTGAGGCTATTCGACCAGAGAATGAATACAGAATTTTGTTTTAAACAAAATGGAAAGTAAAATCATTAAAACAAACAGACTAAGGATCAGGGGCAACTTAAGAATGAAGTGAATTACACTGTGCATCGAGTTGGGTGGAGTGAGGTGGTGCATTGGCGTGTTGCTTATCTGTGAAGCCGTGGTTAGGGGTACAATGCACTTCTGTCTCTCATTTCGATGTGTATGTCCTACTTCACTTTCCACCATCACTGGACTCTACTGTTTTGCAGTAGTAGAAAATAAGGCAGCCCATTGGCCTCTTTGTTTACATCAACAGCTAGTGTGTATATGGAACTCTATAGTAAGACTGTGCATACATTGATTGCTAACTTATTCCGGACTTTAGCCTGTATATAAATCGAACTTACATCCAGAACAGGTCAGTTGGAGCTAAAGTGTGGTAATGGTAATCATGTTAGATTCTCGATGTTTGGAGCTTCCATTAATCACTCTTATGAATAATATTACAAGAGCTTCATTTCTTTTCTGACTTATTTATTGGGCCCAAATGACCTAGCTGTCAACGGGCCCTTAAACTCCACACCACCACTGACTTATTTATAGCGTTTTATATTAGCATCATCCACGAGATTTCCTTTGTGCGTCAGCAGAGAACCTTAGGACTGCGATACTGTGAGCTAGCTTTTTCCGTTAACTTTGTTAAAGTTAATGTTAAGTTACAACATACCACACTATTGATTGTATTCAGCTGTAACATTTTGATCTTTAGCTGCTAAGTAAGCGAAGCAGCCAGGAGTTGCTCGAACTTTGCACGGAAGTACAGGAATCGTGCATTTGGCCACACGTTCACAAATATCTGCATGCCCAAGCACAACGTAGTTGTCACGTGTTGTCATAAACTACATCTTGTGATACACTCTTCCTGTCGTCCAAGTAACCATTTTGATGCTGCAGAGACAGTACCTAAAATGGGACAAAAACACGTGAAAATTCATCTCAATTCGTCGCGCGTTGTTGGAGGGCTTGGCTTGAAAAGAGTGCCCCACTTTGCTGCGTGTGAATCCATTTCATTCCACATAAAACCTCACTCTCGCCCTGCCTGTTGGAACTTTCGCGAGTGAAAAAGCGTAGGGAAAGATTCTATATACATACACATACATTTTTTTTACTAATGCCCTTTCACCCTCATATCCGCTTTCCTATATGGTGTCTCTTATCCACTTTCGCTGGCAGCAGACCTTCCCCACTTCGACCACGGCATACTCCACCCCCTACTAGATTCTGCAATCCAAAGCAAAGATCCACAGGTGGTGGTTGCACAGGCAGAATTTTTCAGTGCGCGCTTCTCTTTTCTGAATGGAAGCGTGACATTTTTTCGTCTCTCCCTCTCTCTCTGCCCCTCTCTTGTGGAACTCTTCTCCCGTGTTTTTTATTCCTTGCAGCAAAACTCTCGCCGTGACTCCCTCACTTGATAGCGGTCGATGGGGGTGAAGAAGAAGGTAGGGGTTTGTGTGAAGGAATAGAAGAGGTAACAAAAAAAACGGAGTAAAAGAAGGGCCAGTCCAGGCAGGGGAGGGTTATTTGGTACCGAATTGGCTAAATCGAGTCTGGCACGTCGAGAGAGATGCTTCCGAGCTGACATCACGGAAGGTTTCCCCGGGAAGGTGCTGGTGTTGAGAAGTATTATTGTGAATCAGAGCATAGACAGGCGTCAGTGCTTGCTCTGCCCGAGCGAAAGAGCAGAATAAGAACCAGAGTCTATGTCTGATATGCTCCCTCTCTGTTGCTCTTGCACGAAATTCATTCATCTCTGGAAAGTTAAACTGTTTTAAAGAATATGATTTAAGGTTTAGAAATGACGAGTTTTATCATAACATTTATAGGGATGTGTTACAAAATGAGGGCAATGAAATAGTCTGCCACACTGAATACTAATACTTAAAGTTTGTGAATTTGCGAAAATGTGATTTGACTTATGTTTTGGACGTTTTAATTTCAGCAGTTCCAGACTGAGTTGGTAATACTGTGTGCAAGTGAGAGGGTAAGTAGCTTCTTTGCTTCCTAAAATGGTTCTTAGCACCCGCTGCCCAGAGACTAAGAAGATGCTTGTGATTTTATATTTTGGCGTTTCTGAAATTACATTCGAAGATTTTTTCATTTTAATATACTCATAGAAAATTTCCTATTTTCGTACTATTCGCTTGTGTTATTATACGGAGTTCGAATCCCGGTTGTTGTAGCTTGACTGATAAGCTTTTTCCCAGGTTTTCCCTAAAATAAAACATTGACATATTTTGTACATAATTTCGCCTATTCCATTCATCCCCTGTGTAGATTGAACTGTGAAAAGGGAAGGAAGAAAGAAGGCTGATAAAAACTGAACACCTGCGCCTACAAAGGAAAGAATTTTGTAAGTGCTGCATGTCACCAACGAGGTTATAACTTATATATACACAATAATTCGCTCTACGCGTTTCCTTTAATTATTCTTTTATTGTTTAGTACTTATAAAAGAGAACGGAGCGGATTTCTGTTTTCAGAATAGTGTCGATATTAGTCAGGTTAGCTGTTTTATTCAAAACCGTTAGAAAAAATGTTGTTGTTGTTATTATTATTACTCTTAGTTATTTTACGTCGTTTTAACTCCTTGGTCATATCGCGACGGATCTGTTTGTATAACCCTTAGAACGAAGTGTGATGGACAGTCAAGACTTCTAGGTCTCATCTCTGTAACCAACTGCTCCGTCACGTGTCACAGAGACCTTAGCGCATAGCTACCGGATCGTCTGCTTCGTGCCGTGTAGATGGCATTAGCTTTCTAGGTCTTATCCCTGGAAATGCCATCTTCCTTCGTCATGTGCCCACAGAGCCTCCAGCGCATGGCAGCCAGATGTTAAAGTAAGAAATAATGGATATTTGTGGGATAGGCGGTTTGCCTGAAAATTATCGTTCTACAATCTTAAATAATGATAATAATAATAATAACAATAATACACCTGTGGCACCACAGGCCATGAAGGTCCTTAAACCGCCAACTCCTCCGCACGCCCATGTGCGCACGACAGAGGTGGGCGATCTTCCAGCTGATACGGGTAGGCAATGTGGCCAGCATCGCGCATCCCCCAGCGTGAATATTGGCCTCCGTAGCCGCAATAGCTGCCCATAACATCTCACTTTCACGATACTGAGTGGGCATCCACACTCCCGTGGGTGGGATGGAATCCGGGCGCATTCAGCGGCCGGAAACAAGAGCTCCACCTTCTAGACCGCATCGCCATGGCGCGCTCTTAAAAGATACCCGGGTTAAATACAGGGTGTGGTATTACTTTAATAACATTAGTGTTTCACTTTCATTCATTCAAAAGCACACATACATAAAAAAACGTTTTATGAGAATGTTTTATTTTATTGTGTTTCGCGTAATTCTAGGTGCTTCATGGTGCACTCAGTGTATTGAATTTTTATGTAGAATACAGTGCTTCCTCTATATCGGGTAAAGAAATAAGCAACCTTAAAACGTATTATTGTTCTGGTAAGTTAGATAATTAAGTATGAATTTGCATTGAATAGAAATCCTGGCTCTGCCGGTGACAAATGACTTGTATTAGAAACACGTGTTGCTTCCAACACGCGAAGCAAGTCTTAGAAGGTTAAGACCAGTCCCTTCATTGTGACCTCTACACATAGGTTAGGTCAGTCCCCTATAATTGGTGTATTAGCATTGTTCCTTTGGGTTAGAGGGAGGCGGGAGATATTTATGGGAGCGGTCCACGGGGAGCCAGACAAGCGGGGCAAAAGGCAGGGGCTTCCAGTGTAGCCTTGTTCGGCAGGCACACTTTCCATGAAATATCTACCACATAAATTCAATTCAGCAGAAGCAAGTGTATTTGCTGCACTGCGGTGTATATCTGCCAGAACTGGAGAGCAGCTGTGTGCCTAGAAACAACTCCTCCTCGTTATTTTACTATTAACATAACCATGCGTACTTAGACTTTAGAAAGAAGGGATTTGTGTTGCTGACACTTTTACATTACCTACCGCTTACCATTGGTAGAGGAGGTACTGCTTTCCACTAAAACATTCGGTAACTAACCTTGAGCTTTCTTACTTGAATAATGCAACTCAATAAGTTTTATGCATTATGGAACTTTAATTAGAATATAGCTTGATTCCACAAAAAACATTTTAGCAAAACGGTGCGGCGTGTGTGTGTGTGTGTGTGTGTGTGTGTGTGATGCTAAGTAAGTCTTAATCCTGTCATTGATGAACAGCATAATTAAAAAATCTGATGTGTTACACTCACATGACTTTCTCTGCTCTAGTACTGTCTATTTTTACAAACGTTTATTCTCCATCTACTTCATATTATTCGAAATAAACATTCTTATTGCTAATTTTCTTATAGGTGCAAGGAGAATATAGTAATTGCTTTAAGCAATAGTAAAATCTTTTAAGAGCTGGTTGTTCTTTGGAGCATTGCATTCTCTTTGCATGTCCAGGACATAAAAAAAGAATAACGAATTCCCATATGAGAAAAAGTTTAAAGTATTGAAAAATTAAAAAAATAACAAAGAATATCTCAAAATGGTTCACTCCACAAAAAAATATATATGACATAATTTGTGTATCTTAACAAGATCTACTTTTTTGTGTATAACAATTTTGTCTCTCTCTTACGGTTTACCAGTTATGCAAAAGCCATTCAGAATGAATAGGATTTTTAGGGACATTCCCAGAGAATTCATGATATACATTTCATTTGTCACGAAAATGTCTTAAACGTAACGATATTTTAATCAAATCATTAGGCATTTTTGAGAAAATCAAAATTTTCCAAAAATGTTTCATGTAAAGGTTAGTCTGGGGAGAGAGGATTTTCTTGAAAATCTTCGTGTCACATCGTTGAAAGATACTTAACCTAAATACCGAGTTTGGTATTTATCCGATTTTTCTTTTTTGCGTTATGCTGTTCACAGGCACACGGACCTTTTTCTAAAAATGCCTCAAAACATGTATTTCCGGTGAAATCTCCGTATTGTATTTTTGGGTGGAATGCAATACTTCCCCTACTTACTATATTAAGTGGAGAAAGTAAACACTGAATGAATGTCAAACTGCGAATTTAAGGTAGCATTTTTCATGGAAGATTTTCACGAAATCTCCCCTTAACCCAATCTAAACCCTCGATGAAAAAAAGGTTTATCCATTTTCTCAACAACGCACTAATACTTTGATTAAATAGCATATACTTAAGATAATACAAAGAAGAAAAATGTAACAAAGTAGTACCGAGGATCCTATTCGGGAGGTCACAGGTTCCATTCACATTGACCACCTACACTGACTGTGGGTTTTCCATGGTTTTCCCTGCTCGGTAAGCGAATGCTAGGATGGTTTCTCATTTACCACAATTTTATTTGCCTCATTTCCCTCTCATCTTTTAGATGTGCTTCTAGGTTTCGTGATCTGTGGCGGTGCCGGACAGATGGCGCGGAAGCTTGCTTAAAGCAAATGGTATTTCCAGTGGAGACTAGATGACTGCTTGTTTGGACTTTCATCGCCTTCTCTGGGTACCTCCAGTACTCGACGGGTCTTTCAGACAGGACCTGTTAGGGACTTCCGTGCGTCTCTGTGATATGTCTGCCTGCGGCCTGCAACCTCCTGTGGTGCCTCCGCTTTATCCCTTCCTCCTGGGGTTGGTAGCCACAATAGATATTACGTAGGAAGTAATGCGCGAGGGCCCCTTCTTTTTTATTTATGGACACTCTTTAACTGCTGTGGTCCTTAGCGTCCCGTTTTATACTGGGCGTGAAAGACCGGAAATTTTTCTCAGTAGCCTCTTTATTAGGCTTGAGGTTCTTTTACGTGCCGTAAATTTACGACACGGGACCACCGGCTGTACTTCCCTTCCGAAGGAAACCATGTTTTTACGCCCGAGTATATATGTATGCATGTATGTGTGTGTATGTATGTATTTTTTACTTTCTCTACTACGTATAGTAAGTAGAGGAAGTATTGTATTCCACCCAAAAATTCGATACCGAGATTTCACCGGAAATACATGTTTTGAGACCCCCTGAATCCAAAAAAAGCATTTTTGGAAACATGTCCGGGTGTGTGTCTGTGTGTCTGTGTGTGTGTCTGTGTGTGTGTGTGTGTGTGTGTGTGTCTGTGAACAGCATAACTCAGAAACGAACAGTCGGATAAACACCAAACTTGGTATTTAGGTTCAGTATCTTCCAAGGATGCGACACGAACGTTTTCAAGAAAATCCACCCCAGAGTACCCTTAACATGGAAGATTTTTCGAAAATTTTAATTTTCTCAAAAATGACTAACGATTTTGATTAAAATATCTTATGTTTAAGATATTTTTACGACAAATAAAATGTATATCTTGAATTTTCTGGGAATGTCTCCAAAAGTATTCTTTATTGTGAACGACTTTTGCATAACTCGTAAACCATAAGAGATAGACAAACGTTTACAACACAATAAATGTAGATCGCGTTAAAATACACAATTTATGTCATATACATTTTTTTTTTGTTGAGTGAAGCATTTTCGAGATATTACTTGTTATTCCCCTAAAGTTTTCAATATTTTCTCAAATGGGAATTCGTTATTCATCTTTTTGTTTTGGATATGCAAAGAGTATTAATCTGTGGGAAAGGGAATGGTGCTGCACCTAGCAACCAGCTATTAAGAGATATGTATGTGCTTAAAGGCTACTGTATTTCCAAATTGCCCTTGTAAATATATATATATATATATATATATATATATATATATTCCCCTTACATCTACAAGAAAATTAGCACTAAGATAGAGTCTGCAAATGTTTATTTCGATTAACATGAAGTAGATGGAGAATAAGCGTTTGTAAAAATAGTTTGTACAAGAGTAGAGAAAGTCATGTGAGTGTAACACATCAGATTTTCTTCAGAGTGCTTTATTTTCTTTTCCAGCATACTACATTACATAAAGAGTAATATTACAGGCTCTTGGTTCCAGATTACAACCTAAAAATGTATGTATGCATGTATGTATGTATTTATGTATGTATGTATGTATGTATGTATGTATGTATGTATGTATGCAGGAAATACTGGTCATATTCAATTATCACTTCTGTGCTGCTTCTCCGCTTTTTATTAGTGCACTTTTGTTTTGTGAATTAGTCTAACCTTCATATTCTTTAATCCTTTTGCGTCGTGCTTACTCTCAGAACCGAGAGTGTAGAAAAGAGGAGATATCATTGTGCTTGAACGTTTGAGGTAAGGAAATAGCATCATACACTTGTTCCTTGTTCCAAGAGTGGAATTTTGGATTGAGATTTTTGTGTATATTCCAAGTTATTGATATAAATTATACTCTTTTTTTGCTTGTGTGCTATATCAGTACAAAAGTAATCCAGGAAAAAGCACATACATTTTTACTAAATACTAAACGAATTACGTCATTGTAGTAGACATTTGGCAAATATGGCGTGATATGTTGATTGTTGTCGCTTTCTTATATCTACATAAACATGAATACTTAGCACTGAAGGGAAAAAATTATGCTGTATATTCTCGATGAGAGTTTAAAAATATTGCGATGATGTCCAGTGCTCCATTTTCAGTAATTACTCACAACTTATGTTATACATTTTCGCTAAAATTATACGACCTTATTCACTGCAAAACTTCGAATGCGAATACTTACGTGACTTTCCCTACTCATTGCGAATCCACGTATATATTCCAGTATTCAAATAAAGGCGATTCTTGTCTATATATTACGTTATGCACGATAATATTTACGTAGAAGTGATTTCAAATTAAGCAAAAATGCTTACTTAAAAGTCGGGGATTCCTATAGCCTTCAGCTGTGGTAACGGGATGGGCTTGTGCAGTGGAAGGAAAAAAATTATCTGTTGTTATACATTCACACTACTTTCTCTACCCTCTATCGCTTATTAGTGGGTATACAAACTATTGTTACTAAAGCTTATTTTTCTAGCTCCTTCGTTTTAACCAAATAAACCCTTGCTGAAATAGCTTCATTATACATTTCGCAATAGATACAAAGGGAACAGCGATGGTCAGATGTTTAAGAACTGGACGCTATACGCTGGTCTTAAAATTCCATACTGTTTCTGGCATCGCGAAAAATAACAATGTTGACAGGACTTTAAGAGAATGACTAAGTAATGAAACAATTAATAACGAATACCTCAGAAATGGCTTATGCCAGAAAAGTTTTTTGGAATAAACTGTGTATTATAAGAGGATCTACATTTATTTTATGCAGTACGTTTTCGTCTATCGCTTAACGTTTACCAGTCATACAAGATTATGCAAAAATTTCTTCCGAATAAAGCGGACTTCATAGGATATTCCTAGAAAATCCAAGATATACATCTTTTAGTAAATGTCCTTAATATATGGTATTTTATTCAAAATCATTAGAGCCATTTCTAAAAAAATAAAAAGAAACGAAATTTTTCCATATCGAGGATAATTTGAGGCGCGGGAGGAAGGATCTTCGTGTCGCTTCGCTGGAAGTTACTGACTTAAATACCAAGTTTGGCATCCGCCCAAATTTTAGTTTTTGAGATATGCTGTTCCTAGACACAAACACGCACACATTCACAATTACGATAGGTAAGTAGTAGAGCCAGTAAAAAGCAAGCACCATAACAACGACATTTCATGTATAGACCTCAAAAACTGCACAACCAATTTTGGTAGAAATTGCTTTTGCTTAAACTGATGTGATATTTACGACTGAAGAAGTATTTTGATATGCTTACTTGTGTTATATGACTCATCGACACTACATATGGCTTCCACATTAGTATCTTATTTCACCTACCGACACTGTGTGGAACTGAGTTTGAGAAAGCTGGAGACAAAAGCTTGAATTGTTTTTCTAGTGGACTAAGTGCGATGTATTAGAAAAAAAATGTTAAATTGAATGTAATGGCAAGAAAATGTATTTTTGTATTAAATTTCAATTAAAATCACATTTATCTTGCAGATTATTTTGGGACTATGTACATAAGTATTTTGAGTTTCAGTTATTCATTACTGAATCGGTGATAGGAATAAAACTTTTTCTTTATTCATATTTAAATTACTTAGTCTGCCGCAGAGCAGTTTTGTTTTTAATACTTGAATCACTGTCATTAAGCTTATTTTGCAATCTGAGATAGAAGTAAAAGTGAAAACAGAGCCTTCTAGAGGTCTAAGCGACAAGTGGATTGAGGGAAGGCCTGCCAGCATGGCAAATTATATCGGACTTGAGACCCGCTTTTGTAAAGAGGTTTTAGACTGGGAACAAAGTCAGGGGATTAACGTGGCATTAAGAGGGGGAAGGTGAAATTCACTTTCGGGTGCGCAACGCACACAAATTACCATAACATGGAACCCTCGTTAGTGTGACGTCATATCCCGGACAACTAACTACGTTAAGAATGGACACAGGAGATTCAACAACTGGAAAGGACTGACTGCTACCGTATTGTGGGAGTTCTCACGTACTCTAGTACAGATCTTTCAAAGAAAGTCTAGATTTGGAACACTGCCTCTAACATTACAATAATTACTAATTATATTACCCCAAGTGCTGAGCGATTGTGACAAAAGTAAATACTTGGCAGTCTAATAATGCATGTATAAGAGTCATTTCACATCAAACCGAACACACATAAAACATCACTTTCTCTGAATTTTATGAATTTTAGTTTACGTGTTCTATACATAAAATAAATGGACACGTATTTATATTTTGAGGAAAATCAAATTATTTTAGGATTTACAGCGTACTTAACATTTTTCTTATATGCCCACAATGTTATATAAAAGTAATTTATTCTCGGAATACAGAATGGTCGGAAATAAGAACAAAACATCGTTTTGTAATTTTTCTTATATAAAATACTATTTTTTCGGAATAAAAACAATAACTTTCTTAAGTATGAATATTTTCAACGGCAATATCATATATTACCTCTTATATTAAAGTCTCGAAAAAAAATACGAGAGGAATCTGTGATATATTTTATTTAAATCTGTTAATATTAGGATGGGATCTTCCTTAGAAGTATAATTTTCAACAGTTTATTTGTGTTAGCACGTAGAATCTTAGAGCATAGACTGCTGACACAGCAGCAGCACGCCGCGCATTTTAAATGTTACTTTGTGTTCAGCTGTTTGCGTTAAAAGATCATTCTTAGCTCTTGATTTCTGAAAGCGCATACTGAGTGAACTGAAGAAACGTAGCTATGACTATTGTTTCAATCCATTTAATGTTCCCAAGCATAACACAAGGCAGAAATCGTTAAGCTTAGTTTCCCTCAGTATGCTTACAAACTTAAAAAGGAGAACTTAACTTTGTCACCAGACCTAAAACTATGTGATGTGTGTCCAAGAAAGAAACAAAAACAAAGTACCACCCACTGATAACAGTGATTGTGTGCTACGAAGTGCCAAAGCGGTGAATAATCCAGAAGTGGTTTTGAACATAGTGCCCATTTTAAGCCAAGATACAGCAATGCGAAGGGGATCCCTGGTACCTTAGAGCTAAATTCATTTATTCCATCAACCAATAATGTAATAATCACCAGATGGTAATCACTTGAGCCTAAGGGGAAAAAGTGCACATTTAAATTGTAGTTCAGTTGCCTTCCATAGGATAAGACTGAAAGATCGAATGCTAGTCAACTGTATGCCAAGTTTAAGTTACATGTGAGCAAACCAATGCAACTAAAGTGCTGTGAACAGTTGACAAGGCAACCAATGACAGACTGGTGCTGCTGCTGCCACTCCTCGGCCGCGCCGCGCTGGAATCCCGCTAAGGACCGCTTTCTAAGTTATTTTATTTAAAATTAACTATGCAGGGTGCCATATTTGTTTTCAGTAAATATATACAAAAACCTATAAGAAATTTATTTATGATTTGTATAGAAATATAAACTTGGGGTTAATAGGGATATACAGTTTTTAAGCTTTTGAGTTTTAAAAATGTACGTAGTTGATTATATCAATTATAATAAATATTAAGTAAACGATTGCATATTAAGCTTTGCATTGCACTTATTGCCTGTGAGATATTCTAATTTATAGGTAGAGGGGTGTGCCGCTTTTCACAAGTTGAATTGCGCAATATGTAAAAAAATATTGTGATTTAAAAAAAATACAAATTTAAAACATAATTCACTTTAGTTTTGTAAACCATGGACAAAATTTGAAGTGAATCTGAGATATAATGGTTAAATTTTATGAAAATGTGTGCGACTTGATTTGGAATGACTTATAAAGGTGTATGTACTAAACAAAACAACAAAATTGCTCAGAAACCAGGAAGTAATTTATCAAGATAGCTGAGCATATTCTTTAATACTCGTATTGATTTCTCTTTTAATACAC
The DNA here is from genome assembly GCA_030765065.1 of Deroplatys truncata. Taxonomy (NCBI): domain Eukaryota; kingdom Metazoa; phylum Arthropoda; class Insecta; order Mantodea; family Mantidae; genus Deroplatys; species Deroplatys truncata. The sequence goes on along the minus strand of CM060983.1, from coordinate 204,210,102 downwards.
TCCTCTGTATGTATTTAAAATTATTGATATGTAATGTATTTTTTATGAATGTTCATTTGTGGACGTTCTTAGAAAACATATGCAAAATCTCACATCTATAGATACTAATATTCTTGAGTGCTTTAATGAGTATAAGAGATAAAATCAATCGAAATTTAGCAAAGATTGCATAGATCTTCGTATTAGTTATAATCTGTTTTAAGTTTATTTTGTGTAAACTTGTTAACATAAGCAAAATAAGATTATTAAAAAGACAGTCTATTTCAAATAATTAGTTTTAAAACTTTGAGAATGTCATATTAACCTACACCTCTATATTATATTCGTAATATTCAGGCTTTCATTCCCCTAACTTGTAGCATAGTTGCAGTTCATTTCAAGAAAATAAAATAATAATACACAAATATACTGAAATTTGCAACCTTAATAATGCACTGATTGAAGAATGAGAACAAAAAGAGTCTTAAATAATTCATTCGTGCCGAGCATCCAGAAGAGGAAAACAAAGGCCAAAAGACTTTTTGTTTACACAGAGTGCTTCATTAAAAGAGAGGGCTAAAATTAGAAAAATGCACCCACATTTTTACTTAGACTTATATAAGCGACTAGTCTCGTAGCTCAGTCGGTAGAGTACCTGTCTGCGTACGAGGGCTTCTGGGTTCAAGAATTGTTTCTTTAAACGGGAAGGGTTCTCGATGTATCCTGAATTTGGTGTGACAATTTCAAAACCATCATTATAAATGGTAGAATCAGATGACTGAAAAATTCAATGCCATGCCTTTCCAACCCTGTCCAACACACGGCTTGTGTGAAAGAACAATTAATTCCATCATTATAAATATTTAGGACTGTCGCTGAATAGCACACGTGCCAAGTCATATACCATCAGCGTATAATGTAATGTCAGTGGACCATTAAGAACGCCGGTTTTTAATTGCGTGCTACTGTTGCATTGTTAGATTGACAGTATTTTATTTACATGTTTTGTAATTACTATTTATTGCGGTTAGTTTTCATGGAACGCTTTACAACGGAACCACAATATTGTTTGTGAAAACATTTTTCAAATCTGGTGAATATTACGCAGAAACTGCGTGGAAGTTTCGTATGGCTCTCGGTCGTCATTATGCACCTAATGAGACAACAGTTCTAGGCTAGTGACAACAGGTTCGATTGCAGACATCAAAACTCCAGTGCGCTTTCGTTCCAGCCGTCTGACGAGAACATCGCAATTGTGGGCAATGGTGTTACCGTGAGTCCACAAAAATCAATTCTCGTCGTTCACAACAGTTGGGCGTTGCGAAAAGCTCCCTCCAGCGAATTCTCACAAAGGATCTTCATATGCATACCTCCAAATGCAATCCATTCAAAGAGCATGTATCCGGAAAGAGCAACTGTGTGGTGTGGATTTTGGGTGGTGGGGTCATCGGGCCTTACTTCTTTGAATATGGGAATAACACGCGACGACAGTGAATAGACAACGCTACCGGAACATGGTTGAAACATTTTTGGGCCTTACCTTAATGATGTGAATATTGAGAGATTATGGTTCTTCCACGATGGCGCTACCAACCACACCTGACTCGATACGATAGCCTTGTTGGTGAATAAATTTCCAGCACGAGTTCTTTCACGTAAGGGCGATCAGAACTGGCCAGCAAGGTCACCCTGTGACTTAGTCCTTTGCGGGTGTTTAAAATCTCAAGTTCATAAAAATAATCCCCGAAAGACACCACAACTGAAGGAAGAGATTCGAAATGTCATTGACCAAATTGAGGAGCAGATCTGATAACCAACCGCAAGAAATACTGATTAACAAACATGTAAACAAAATGCTTCCATGCCAACACTTCAAAAATAGCGCGCCATTAAAAACTGGCACTCTTAATACTCCATCCTACGTGACAATTAATCCACAATCAGTACAAATATATGCCACCAATATGTGCCACAAACTTAAAAAAAATAAAAACAAGCTTGGAACACACTGTTGTCAAATAAAGGTTTGCTGTACGCTGTTTTTCCAAAAATAGTCAAAGTTGTATAGAAGTGGAATTAAGTAATTACACCAACTTCTGAGCCTCAAGATTGGACAGAACTTTAGGTATATGCAGCGAGGTTTACTGACGACGGGAGCTGGGCGCATACAGCTCCTGGTTGTGGTCCTTTCTGAAAGTGCTCATCTTGATACAAGATGCAGTGCTGTTTTTTCCTAATCCATATGCCTCCCGCAATAAAAATGTCTTCGATTACTGAGATCGCTTAACATTCCAATCAATGAGTTCTAGCACAACTTTTTGAACATTAGGCGTTGCAGCATCATTATTTGGGACGAAAAGTTTGACTTGTCTTTTGTTTCATTTTCAGATTAAAATTCTAACCTTTTACAAAATGTTTACACAAACGTTTATAAAATCTGTTTGATATTGTCAGAATGGTAACAGAATGGAACAGGGGGACTTCAGAATTTTAGACTACAGAGAGAAGCGGAAATAAACTCCTAACTTCAAAACGCAGAGAAATACATTTTATAAAATCAGGGTAAATTAGTTATTGCACAAAATATACAGTGTATGGAGAAAAGCGGGTAGAACACAGGGTGAATTGCTCTGTCACTGACGAAGAAGAAGATTCACTCCACAAAAAAAGTAATGACATAAATTGTGTGCTTTAACGAGATCTAAATTTTTTGTGTAGTAAAATTTTGTGTATCTCTTACGGTTTACCAGTTAAGAAAAAGTCATTCAGAAAGAAGATGACTTTTGGGAACATTCCCAGAAAATTCAAAATATACATTTCATTTGCCATGAAAGTATCTTAAACATATTATATTTTGGTCAAAATTGTTAAAGCCAGTTTTGAGAAAATAAAACATTTCAAAAATGTTTCATGTAAAGGATAGTCTGGGATGGGAGAATCTTCTTTAAAATCTTCATGTCGTATCTTCGAAAGATACCGAACCTAAATACCGAGTTTGGCATTCATCCGGTTTTTCCTTTTTGAGCTATGGTGTTTACAGCACACAGACACACACACACACACACACACACGGAATGTTTTAAAATGCTTTTTTCGGATTCAGGGACCTCAAAACATGTATGTTTGGTGAAATACCGGTATCGAATTTTTGGGTGGAATGCAACTGCTTTTACATAACCAATGAGATTATGGGCATATCTGCATATGATTTAGCATAATTAAACCGCAATATCGTGAGTAGAAAATCCAAGTGTCCTTCTACATCAACCAATTCGCTGAAACATCCTTTCTTACTTCCTCTATCTTTTACCTATATTAGGTGAAAGGAAGTATTGTATTGCAAACACAAATTCTATATCGAGCTTTCACGGAAATGCAGTTCTGGAATTCCCACACAAGAAGCATTTTTAGAAAAAGCTCCGTTAGTGTGTCTGTGTGTGTGCGTGTGTGTGTGTGTGTGTGTGTGTGTGTGTGTGTGTGTGTGTGTGTGTGTAGAGTGTGAATTCTGTAACTTCAAAAATTGCGATAAGAACATTTACAAGAAAATCCCTCAAACCTAAACTATCTGTCTATAGAACATTTTACCTTACTTAATATTTAAAAATGGCTCAAAGGAAATTTATTAAAATTACATGGGTTAAAAGTATTTTGCGTAACTAATAAAATGTATGTCTTGAATTTTGTGTAAACAGTAATTGAAGTCCCTTTTATAAGACTGAATATTGTAGCATTTGATATAACTAGAAAACCTTAAATAATACACATAAACTTACAACAGGAAAAGCTTGTGTGAATTTTTATCGTAGCTTTAGCCGTTTTTAATATCCCATGTTGTAAGTTTAGGCATTTACTAAGCGTCACTTAACATACACGTTTGATGGTTGCGATTAGTTGCTCCCCTCTCGCCTCCCCCCCCCATGACAATAGTGTGTCACCGTGAATAAACATTTGAATACTGTTTGCATATATTGAAACTTTGTTGTTTAATTTGAAACAATTCCTATCGTTGGTAACTAGCCAGAATAGGAGAATAACTTTTTATATGAACAGTATAATACATAGATACAGAATGTATGTGAATGTATAATTTGTCGAGAAAGACATGTGAATGCTCAAAATCAATTTTTAAAGTTAATGCATTGTAAGTTTTAGTGCTGTTTCTTAGGTGTTTGTAGGATAATTTCTGTATTATTTTCAACTACTAAATTCATGCATGTCTCTTGAGCTGGTTTAACAGTCCTCTTTGGTAGAAGCTAGGCAGATTTCTCTGTGTAATCCTTTTTGCCGTTAAAGATGACATTTTTATCGACGTCCCTTGCTCCGTGCTTAAATGGAAATTCGTAACGAAGGATATGATCGTCTTGAGGGAAAGAGGAGACGTGCTGTATGACCGGGAGGGAAGGAAAACTCTCTCCGCACAGTAGTGTGGCCCGCCCGCCAGCCCTCGAGACTCTTACCACAGCATCCCACCGCTGCCACCAGTAGTTTCGCTCGGATCCCAGAAAACCGCACGACTTGTGCTTTGCCTTGCCCTACAGGCCTTGCTTCTCCGCGTGTTTAAATAACCGGACTATCTAACTCTCAGTGGATGCTGCTGCTGCAGCACATGTATAATATCCTCGTATGCGAAATAAACTAGATCCTCAAGACGCACTTATCGCATGCCCCTGCCCTCTTACTGTTTACTTTTATACAGCACATGTAAGATAGGTCACGTCAATGGATCCGTTAACCTCATAATGAACGAACTGCCTCTTAAAAGTTCTTCTTTCGGAACGAGATTAAACCGCCCTGGTTTAGGAAGGAACCAGCGGGTGTGCATAGATGTGCTTTTATCATTATTGAAACTGTGTTAAGTTTCAGGTACATTAGTTTTGTGGCCGAAACAAGGATAAAGTTATTCAGATTAATCTATGATAAAGTTAAATACGAGTACGTAATTTTCACCTTCTGAAATAAGCTTTTATATATATTTCCTTTAGGAAATAAAGGAAATATTATTTGTAACTACCATTTCGATATCGCGATTACAAAACGCACTTTAGCAAATGCAAAATCTCGTGTGTGCAGAGAGCTATGAACTTGCAGACTTTAAGCGTGCGAGTCAAAAATATGCGGAAATTCTCCACATTAGTGCCTTTTTTGAATTAAAAAAGTGGGTTATCATTTACTTTCTCAAAGTGGCTGTAACGATTTTCAGTAAAATGTTTTACATATTGATATCAAGTTTTCTACTAATAGACAGTGGGATGTTCACTTTTTGTAATTAGCTTCATGTAATTTGGAAATTATGAAAAAACTTACTACGGGGAAAATGTAAATCCTCCTTAAAGTGTACAGTATATTTCAGAACTAACCATCCCTGCTGTTATTTGTTTAAATTGACTGTTTTTGAAGCAGTACGTTTCCAAATGTTAAGCGGTGAGTCATTTTTTTCTTGTGAGCTCTACAGTTCTACAGTTCTTTATAAAACTGGGTATATATAATATTAGAATAGTTATATACAAAAAATCTAATAAGATACCCTTAAATGGAAGGAGTGCGACTTTAAAAAAGAAATTTGGTGTCAATTGATAGCTTTTATTTAATAGTCACCTTGAATATCGTGTCCAGTATACAATACATAGACAAGAATAAATAAAAACGATTCTATAAAATTGCTATGTTTACAAGAAATATTAACTTATGCCTGAGCTATATTAATTGTTTAAGAATAAATAAACACTTGTAATGCAGTTCTACTTGTGAGAATGGCCATTAGAAAGTATATTTATACGGCAGGAATTGCCATACCGTCATAATTATTTCTAGTGAAATTATAAAATCCTCTAGTGCCGCGGAGAATTAGAACTGGTTATATAATCGTTACAGCTTTCCTTTACTCATCAAAAGAAACGGGAAACTTTATTACATTTGACTAATCATTAGCAAAGTACAGTATCTGAAAATACTTTCAAGATAGATAAAATAAGCACAAAGAATGTAGATTATGATTGCTGAAATTTCAGTTCCCTTTAGGAAAGCAATAACCAATAGTTTGTTAAAAATGTCATTCGATGTTTTCTTCCCGAATATACAATTATGTCAAGCATATTAAAAGAATAGACATAGTACAAGGCATTAGATTCATTTAATTGAAGTGAATTTTCATTAAACCGTGTTTTCCTTGATTTAAAATTGTATATCACTACAGCATCTCAAAGTATCGTATCTGCTTCACCAGTGTAAGGAACTGAAGATATACTAAATTATTTATTGTAACTATAACCATAAACGGACCGAAAGTAATATATGAAGTGGAATTAATTGTTCTTCCACACAAGCCTTGTGTTGGACAAAGTTGATAAGGTAGAATCAGACAACTGAAAAATTCAATGCCATAGCCGGATTTCAACTACAAATCTCCCGGTCTCCTACGGTTGCTCTAATCACTGAGCTACCATGGCAACATACCGGCACGACAAAGTATTTACAGCATGGTAAGTCGTCATTGGGGTGTGTCATCTCAATACAATTTGAGATCGCCTTGTGGTTTACCGGGAAAATGCCAAACGGTTGGGGAATTTAATGTCGCACCAGGATGTTGCCATGGTAGCTCAGTGGTTAGAGCAAACGGACGGAGACCGGAAGATCCGTGCTTCAAATCCCGGCTGTGATATTGCATGTTTCAGTTGTCTGATTATACCTTTCCAATCTATGAAGTGCTATCGTATTCTACGCTGTGCCTTAAGGGTTTTTATTAGAAAAAAAATGTTATTCATCTTAGATTGTAACTCCAGCACATAAAATATATAATATTGTTGTATATTTATAAGCCGTATTCTGTTAGAGTATAATATATTTACTATTATTATTGTCATTAGTATTAATACTCTTAGGGGTATAGGTGTTATACTGCCATGTATTAAAGAACTAGCAGAGCACAGATACTTTTATGCACGTTATGTCAATGCACAGGAAGTAGAAATTGGTTACATTTACTCTATTTAAGACACGCCATGGTTATTTATAATTAATTATTAATTTTCTGCTTCAGAATGATAATTATCGCTATATAACAATAATGTTATGCAAAGATGTGATAGATACGACTGGGAGTGTTAAAGTATTGAATGAGTAGAGATGTTACAAATTAACTAGCATCGAAGTTACGCATATATTTGTTACGAGAATTTACTGAATGAAACGTTTAATAAACAATACTAATAACATTAAAGTACCATAGATATTTAATACAATGCTATTTAATTGAGTTTATTCCATACGAACATCATAACGTAGAGCGGCCTTTTATGTTGTTGAAGAAAGGTTTCTTAGTTTCTGAATTTACAAATAAAAAATTACGAATCAGCTGCGACAATTTCCAACCAATTCAAATTAGGTGCGACAATCTCACTTCAATAAAGTGATAGTATGCACTGATTGATTACAAACTTAAGTGACCATGAAGCGGGAGCGTATCATTTAAAGAGATTAAAGCTGGCATGGTATACAGGATGAATCACCTAATACTTGCACAGCAAATATTTCGGAAATGGAAAGTGCTATTGATCTGCGGTTTTCACAAAATTAAGTGGTAGTCAGGCACTCGTATTTGAAGCCTGTACACAGATATTAATAATGTTTAGAACTTGTATTTTTTAACAAACATACACATTTCAAATGGAATCAAGCCTATTGACATTAACAAAATAAAAGTAGAATAAATAGAATACCAATGGTGTTTGTTGAGGGGTTCTAGTGCAAATAGTTTACGAGAAATCGTATTCTGCAAAGCTTCCACACCGACGGTTGTTTGTTCCGTTCAAGTGATTAGTTGCTAGGTATGATGAAGTTATGTTTGTTTACATTAAGTTTTCTGTTCAGTGATAGTTACAGCGAATTCAGCAAATTTCTAGTTAGTTTATAATAATTCAAGCAGTAGGTCGTGAGTGGAAGACGGGATTTACCAATGCAGAAAAAGCCGACATGCTCATGGTGAATGGAGAATGTAGGAATGTAGTTCGTTCTTGTACAGTGTGTGCGGAAACATATCCCAGTAGACGTCAACCACCTCGGCAACTATTTATCAAACTCTTCAACAGTTACGTGAAAGTGGTAGTGTAACACCTATAAAACGTAACAGAGACAAACAAGTGACAAGAGAAGAGGGAGAAATTAATGTTTTGACTGCTGTTGCAGTAGATTCGCAAATTAGTTCCCGTGCAATCGCACGAGGAAGTGGCATGAGTCAGGCAAGTGTATTCCGCAGTCTCCATCGACATAGGTACCATACCTATCACATCTCTCTCCATCAAGAGCTGCATGGAAACAATTTTGAGAATCGTCTTAATTTGGCATTAATTGGGCATTAAGACATGATACTCCAGAGTCATCATATATCTTGTTTAATGATGAAGCAACAATTACTAATCATGGCCAAATAAAGCGCAGAAACATGCACTATTGGTCTATTGACAATCCCTGTTGGCTTCGTCAGGTGGAACATCAGCGTCCATGGAGTTTAAACGTGTGGTGTGGGATAGTGAACTATAATCTCATAGGTACTTTTTTCATAGAAGGAACATTTAATTCACACAAGTACCGCAGCCTCCTAACAGACCATCTTCCGCAGTTGCTAGAAGACGTTCCCCTTCAGACTAAGAGGAACTGAGGTGTCAACATGATGGCTGTGAGGCCCTTAGCGCAAGTATTACTCAGCTTGTCTTCACGGATTCTTTCCAAATCGTTGGATTGGACGAAGAGCACCTTTACCGCCCGTTCACCGGATTTGACTCCTTTGAGTTTTTTCTTTGGGAAAAGCTGAAAGACACTCTCTTCAAGGACATACCAACTACATCAGATAATATGAAACGGGTATTACTGTTGCCTGCACTGAAATTTCCGCTGAAATGCTAGAACGTGTGCAGATGTCTTTCCATAGCAGAGTGGAAGCGTGTATTGAAGCTGGCGGTGGTCATTTTGAACACAACTTTGAAGATCAATTTCTCCTTTACTTGTTCAAAATCCGCAGAAATATAGCATTCACCTTTGTTTTTCTTTAGTTTATGCTAGCACAGGAATAACACAAGTGTCGGTGTGTAAAATTTTCAACATAAGATTTCTCGTAAGCTATCGTACTAGAATCCTGTGGTGCAGTGGTTCCATGCTAGCCTCTAGTTCCCGAGATCGCGGGTTCAAACCCGGCGGAGGGCGATGGATTGTTTCGGGCGTAAAAAAATTTCGCAAGCGAAGTAAAGCCGGTGGTCCCGTGTCGTAGATTTACGGCACGTAAAAGAGCCCCAAGCCTGATAAAGAGGCCTCTGAGCAATATTACCGGTCTTTCACGTTCAATATACAATGGGACGCTAAGGATTACAGCAGTTAAGGAGCGCCCATGAATAAAACTGAATTTAATTTAAATTTACGACAAACATCATTGACATATTCATTTACGGTAGGTTTATTTTGTTTGTGCTAATAGGCATTGTTTGTTCAAAATACACTTTCTAAGGCTGCAAATACGGCCCCTGTCTACCAATCAATTCTGGAAAAACCGCACATCCACAGCATTTTCCGTTTCCGAAATATTTGGGGTGTAAATTTTAGGTGGTTCATCCTGTATAATAGAGCTATTCAACAAATATATTTCCTTAATATTTTGTAAATAACAGTTGTACTGCTTGTGAGCATGGCCTACTCAATTACTATAGAAAAAATGCTATAATCTTCAACAAGATAATTTGACAATATTGTAGTGATTTTTTACTGTGGTTGGGTGAAGCTTATACATCCGTAACACTCCATTAGCTAGTTGGTGCATGTGTTGAATGGTCAAGGAAATTTATTTTATACTTTTTGTAGCTCCTCGAGGGGCTAGAAATATTAAAAAGCAAAGAAAACTTTGAAATGAGATATGGGAGAGTTCTTACGCATTCTTAGAATATGCACTTACTAAAGAGTCATATGTTGAGATTCCCTGATTGGACCAATCGATACGAGCAATGCTTTCAACAAAATAGAGGCACAGGGGAGAATACTAAAAGACATTGCTGGTCAATGAATGCGTAAATACGACGCAAGGGATTGAATAACGAGTGACAGTCTGTCTAAACAACATTAAACCACTTGGTGATAAAGGATAATAAGGTGAAATAACGCGAAAATAATCTAAAGTATCTTTCTACGTTAATGAAATAGAAAACCCTGCTTTGAAGTTAATGAAGAGATAAATATACGATTATATCATCATACTTTAAAAATCCGAGGCTAGTTCAACACCTGAACCTATATAAGACTATTCTATTCAAAGAAACGGTTTCTAAAGTAATTTATGCAGCGAAATATTTTCATTAAGCCATAGATAACCAACTGGAGATTCGGTCACACATATAAAATTTACGAGGTTAAAGGCTATTAATCACAATTTTGTACTTAGAAACCATCTGCTAAACCATTTTTAAAAATATCACAATGTAGGTTTTCAAATAATAGAAATATGCGTAGTTGTTAATAACCAACGATCAATATATTCACAAATTAGAGTAAAAATTCACAGTTTCAGGCGGAAAACATGACTGCATCCCGGTCCAAAAAAAATATATATATATATATATACATAGTTTCCCTACTTCTGTTTTTCCGGAATTGATAGCCTGTAAAAACTCTTATTCTCTTTGTATGTCACATTTGCATTTACCTTTGAATCCATTTAAATAATTTGTATTTTGAAATTATGTTATATGTGTGAGCACAACACATACCTTTTATATATACGATCCTCTCTTATGTAGGACTTACACCCACCAAACTTAAAAGCCAATGTCTGGGGTCAGACGGCTGTCGAGCAGCAGAGGGACTCTTTGGATCTGAGAGAGTGAACAATCAGAGTGGGTGATCAGCTCGACGCCAGGGAATGAAAGTAGATTATAGATGAAAGTGAGCGAGATGAATGACAAAAGGTAAGATGGAGCACCGGTGGAGTGAAAACAGCGGGGAAACTGGAATATCCGGAGAAAACTCGCCCAAACGCCGCTTTGTCCACCACAAATCCCACAGGCGCATCCCTGGGATCGAGGCGAGAGGCGAGTGGTCTAACCACTCGGCCACGGCGCCACCATGAAATGTCCCTCAGTATAAATAGAACTGTCCCGTGCCGTGGCTGTGTGCTGGAACGTGGAGCTCTGATTCCCGGCCACGGAGTGCTCCCGGTTTCGATCCCACCCTTAGGGATGCGGATTTTAAGTCTTGGGTATAGGACCTGCCACTCACCATCGTGAGGAAAGCAAGGAGCTGCAAAAGACAGCGATCCCGATCACAGAGACCAATATGCGTGTTGCTGAACACATCACCTCCCCGTATCGGATGAACGATCGCCCACCTCATGTGGACGTGAGGCCGGCAGTCGGTAGGCCCTTCATGGGCTATGACGCCACGGAATTATTATTGTTATTGTTTATAAAAAGAATTCCATTTTGTACAAGTTGCTTGCATGACTTCATTTATAGACATAACAAACATTCAGTATAAACAGATTTGCGAAACCAGAATGAAAATATTTTGTGAGATTTAAGGTTAGGATCCCTATTAAGCATGAACAATTACATAGCATCCTAAAGAAGAAAGTTCCTCTTTAAGACACCGAATTTTAAAACTATGTAGTTCTCACATTTAAAATTATTTGGTAATGCTGTGCTTTCGTTATGGTTGAATATAAAATATTCTAACTTAACTGCATGGGGATTTTGCATTATATTTATATTAACCTGGAAGTTAAATTTAGGGATGAAATCAGACTAATGATTAGCTGCTGTAATTATTTTGTAACAAAACCGCAATGGTGTTGCTCCAGTTCCATAAGAAAGAAATTTACTTTGCCATAAGATACTAAAAATCTAATCGTAATGCACCTTGATTCGGGAGTAGAAGGAAAGCGATCTCTACAGAAATAAAGTTGCAGAAAAATGGGACTTGAGGATACATAAAGTAGGGGAAAGATAACCATTTGTAAATCAAGACATGTTCACTGAACATAAACGAAGTGTACCCATATTTCGTATAATATTAAAGAAAACTCCTGGCAACAAATCTCCAGAGGGCCAAGGTCTACCGCATGGCCGCTGCATTTCTGCCTCCGTCTATATAGGATTTCATCGGCAAAGTGCAGCAGTAGGGCACACATGAGCATGCTACTTCTCTCCGCCGCTGTGGCAGCCGCTATAAGTCTCAAAAAAGTAGCTCTTTAATTGCTGCACACCATCCCTGACAACCTAACAAGGGCCGCAACGCTATCGATACTGCACAGCTTACCAGGCGAAATTTAATTTATATTGCATTTTCTGAAAGACGGTATTTAATACAATTTAATGTGAGGTTTTACTTCAAATTCGACTTTATTATTCAACTTCTAGTCTTCTTAAACATCTTTGATAGGATAAGTGCAGCGTTACTGCTAGCAAGAGAAAACTTGTTCTTCGATATATTACCTGAAGCCGCTACCATACACGGATTTTGTAACACGACAATATTAAATACAGAACCCATATTTCTCTCTGCCATGATATTTTCTACGCGTCTCTAGAGAAAAGCTCATTATTCTTTTAGATGGTACTTAGGGTATAGTAGAAACCTTAGTTTCATTAACGCTTACTGAACTTTATGAAATGCAGTTATTTCTGAGGTAAAATTACACATTAGTAACGCAAAATATATGATACAAAAGCGAGAATTTAAAAAAAAAAATCACATTTAATACCTACGGAAGGATTAAAATAATGCAAGCAAATCTTTAATGTATTGTCATAGAATAATTTATTTTATGTATTAACTGCTAGATAAACTTGAAACGATATAAGATGTTATAATTCAAGCTTAAAACTCCATTCGTATTTAAGACATAGAGCAGTAAGGCATTTCTATATGCGTACTCGTTCTTTTAGAAACAGAATTTTGTTATGATTATATAGTGAAAATGTTGTACAGTGAGTGTTCGCTGGTGTAAAAGGTTTAACTACTATCACACAAAATTATTTATGTTGCAATCTATCATTTCAAATCTGTTAATTCCTACAATGCTTCTTTTATTTTATAAAATTTGTTTCTACACCTGATTTTATTTTTCATTTTTATTTAACACTAACAACTCAAATAGTATTCTGTATGCTTATGTTTGTTACTTGTAAGTACAATAAGTTATTATAATTTATTAATTAATTAATTATGTTTTCACTGAAGCTAAAGTTGGATAGATAGACAGACTGATAAATTTAAATTTAAATGAATTTTTCAGTCTGATTCTATCTTTCTTGCTGTTATTATTATTATTTATCGCCTTACACAAAATTTTTCTTTATTTATCTCTCTAATTTTTTATTGTTTTAATGCCATATGTTCTCGGAGCGCACAATGCGTAGGAAATAAATAAATAATATTATAAGTTATAAGGCGAAGCTGCGAGAAATAATAAAAATAGTAGCTAAACCACAATTAATAACTGTGTTAGGTGATAACCCCTTTAGATTTTTAATTTACAATTTATTTACAAGTTTTCGCCTGCATTGAAATGTTACTGAATCTTTATAAATCGGACAGAAATAAATAAAATGATTTGATAAAAGGAACAAGTGTTAAAAAAGTTTCATATATTTGATGTTCGTACTGCACATGTGGTTGAGGTTAAAATTAGAAGGACCAACGAGTCAAATTGACGATTAACGATTTATAATTGTCTACATGTTACATACTATTGAACCCAGTGAAGTGAAACTTTATGAATTCTCGTTAATTTAGTAACTGTAGATCCCCCTTAAAAGGTTAGTTTTGTAACATCATTTTACATTTCTAAAACCACGTAACATATTTAGTCTTTCTTGCTTCCACAGTTTTAAAAATAGTACTTAATTGTTGCTGTGCAAATAAAAATTGGCGATCCATCGTTGTTTCCACCTAAATAAAGAACCACTTACTGATATTTTATCAAACTATAATGTTTCAGAAACACGTAAACTCATACTAAATTAGTTTGTGATATTGTGAGACATGGCACGGATACACGTAAAAAGATGACGAAATATTATCATACTTTGAACCATTGAATCGTTACTCAATATACATCATAAGGAGAAGATCCTTTCAATTTACGTGAAGAAAATGAGTTCGCAACTGACAATGAGAATAGTGATAGATTACATCTGTTTACAGCAGGATAAAGACACTAGAGTAAAAAACATTAAAAAATCAATTTAACCCTAAAATGTAGATTAAAGATAAAGCTGTGATAACTAAGCGAGGTGGCGCCCGGTAACACGTGCGACTCGCATTCGACAGGTCCCGGGTTTGCTACCCCGTAACCGCCCACTCTGACCCATGGACGTTTTGGGGCTTTCCCGGGTCACGAATGCCAGAGTCATTACTCTCATTCCCCGAAAGTCCTGTCCCTCCTTATCGTTCAATTAATCATTCACACATCCTTCATCCCTTTGGTCTGTTTCAGAGTTGGAAGTGTCGGCGATGGTGTTCTGGTGCGCGTCTCAGGTAAAAAGGATGCTCTCTGTAAACTTGCTCTGTCCCTTGGCGTTCGGGTGGCTGCCGGGCTATACGGACCACCCCGCGGGATCACTAGAACCTCTGTGTGGGGTGGAGTCCCAGTTCTGCCTGTCCGGCTGCCAGGGCGTCTCAATGTGGAAACTGTAGGGACCCTGTCATTACTGTGCCGTCAATCCTGGTATCATCTCTCACCTCATCCCACCCTCCCAGTGGCGACCCCTCGTGGGCATAGATACAGTGTCTGCATTCACTGGATCGGCGCGGAGTCTCCTCCGACACACACTCCATTCCAAGATGTGATAAAGTTGTTATTAACACTAGGAACAGTGATGCATGTTTTTATTGGTTTCACAGGTTAAACCCCATTTTACAACTTGTATATTAGGGATGTGGATTTATAATTTAAAAAGGATTAAATTAGCATCACTATTTACATCTTACAATGCTCGATAGATGTGGTGCGTAAACTTTACAAAATACTTCTAACAACACCTTGTACTAAACTTTTATGCATTGTTTTCATAAATTCTATATTGCAATGGTTTAAATGAAGTTTTAAACAATATCTCCTGTACATAACCCAGGACCATTAAAGAGTAAATGTTCTGTTGTTTCTTCATTTCCACACATCTGTCGAAATCCTTGTCGGTGTTAATATGAAATCGCCAGAAATTAAGGATTACAATTTGTGCTATTATTCTTGATAAAACTAATTCTATTTCATAATTCGTGAAGGTATTTCTAGTGAAAAGTTTTACTTAATTTATTTAAAATAATGTTTATGCTTTAGTAACATAAAGCATTAAAAAACATTAACTCTAAAATCAAACATAACCTGAAAAAAGTGAAAATTACCAAGGGATGATGCACCGGACAAAACAACGGGAGCTGGCTTAGAAAGCTGCTGGTCCTCGTAGCGTACCGACGTCATTTGCTTGATACACTAGTGATTCTAATATATACCTAAAGGTAAATAAATTTATATTATAATTATATTTCTTTACAAATACTAGTAATACATTGTTAAAAGTATTAAATTGAATCGATTAGCGAGAACGGTAACCATTTGAATGATGCCGCGACTGTCCTTCTCCTTGTTCTAATAGAGGGGCCGCAAGCACGTCTGCTCGTATGAGCCGAGATATCGCGAGCATGTATGTGTGTACAATCCCTCCCCTCATCTTCCTTACCCTCCACTGAAAATCACAGCTCGAGTTTCAGGCAATAATCGTAGTCTAGGCTCATCCTCCGCAAAAGAACATGGCAAACTTTTCCTTCCACAGGGAATCCAAAATGCTGTTGCCGACATTTCTGTTTCCTGTGTTAAGCTAGCTTCGTCTTATCCGTGCGCCGTAACATTAGTATAACAATTACTGAGATGCAAAGGATTAAAGGTCAGGTCCTAGCTGCAACATGGCCAGCCAAATCTCAACGATACTCCTTCTTTACCTTCTCCACTACTAATGTAAGGGTAGTAGGGGGAGTATTGCACTCCACTAAAACATTTATATCGAGATTTGAGCGGAAATATGCTTTAGAGATTCCCTAAATTTAAAAAAAAACTTAGAAAAATATCCGCGCGCGCACGTGTGTAGGTGTGAACAGCATAAATAAGAAGCGAAACCTCAGTTAAACACCGCACCCCATATCTAAGTTCACGACCTTCCAGGGATGCGACAAGATTTTTTAGAAAATTCCCCCCACCCCAAATTGCCCTTTGCATTGACATTTTTTCAAAATATTTTTATTCTCAAAGATGCCTCTAAAGATTTTAACTAAAATACCATATGTTTAGCATATTTGCATGACAAATAAAATGTATATCTTCAATTTTCTGGGAATAGCCTCTGAAGCCCTCTTCATTCTGATCGACTTTTGCGTAATTAGTAAACGTAACAGGTACAAAATCTTACTATACAAAAAATGCAGATCTCCTTAATCATACAGTTTATATTCAATAATATTTTTGTTGCTTTACCACTTCTGAGATATTTATTGTTATTGGTTTGAACTTTAAATATTTATACTTTTCACAGCTGGAATGTGACTATTATTTTTGTTTCTAGTGGTTTTACAAAGATTATAAAATTCAATAGCGATACGCTGTTTAAAAACTCACTAGATTTTTCGTACAACGAAATTTAATTTGAATTAAAAGTTTATCTACATTAACAGGAAGTTGCTAGAATAATAGCTTTGTAAGAATATTCTATAGAAGAGTGATTAGAGAAAGTTATGGTAATGCAATGCATAAGTTATTCCTGGAATGCAACTCTTCCATGAGTTTCTATTACTTTTCTGTAAAAAATCAACTTTTACAATGATCTATGCTTTTTTGATACTTTGAAGATTGAAAAAATTGGCAGCAAGAGTGAAATGGCATTGGTTTCAAGACGCAAATAACGTCCCAAGAATGTTCTCCATTCCCACTGTACCGTAATTTGGGGTGACTTTCGCCTATTGCGAAAATCAGTTTCTCTTTTAGACATACCACAAGTTACTATGAGGCTGGCCCCTTAGCTCAGTCAGTAGAGCACCTACCTGTTGTGCGAGGAGTCCCGGATTCGATTCCCGGCTGTGGAGGTGGGATTTTTTCTGTAGCCAAGATTACTCACTATCATCCCCAGAGTCTAGAAGTATGAATGAGGTGTGAATGTGTGTGTAATATAATGATTAAAAGGTAAAAGAAATTCAACGACAAAGAATACGAGTTAACACACTTGCCAACAGGCAATAAGTTCCAAAGCTAAAGCCGCTGATAAGACCATTGTAGTTAAAGGCATGGAACTAAAAAACAGTTACGATATCAAGTCACTGTCGGGTTAAATTTCAAATCTTTGGCACTCGGGTCCATTTAAATTCTTTTTAATCATTTCTTCTCAACTGTTTAGGCCTGATAGGTCACTAAAGATAGTAATCTCTTCGAAATTATGTTTATAAATAATCGGCATGGAGAAAATGATAAAAAGGTATGTATAAAGAACCAAAGATAATATGCGTATATAAAAAAATCTGATGTGTTACACTCACATGACTTTCTCTATCCTCTATCGCTTATTAGTAGGTATACAAATTATTCTTATGAAGGCTTATTTTCCTATCTACTTGATTTTAATCGAGGCAAACCTCTGCAGAACATATACTATGCGTTATATTAATAACATCTCATTACAAGTTAAAACAAATTGTCACAAGATCGTGTCTATCAACCACGTCATTTAGAATTATATTTCTGTTCACGAAAGCTATGATAAATAGGTTCGCAGGGCAATTCGCTCACGATATTTTTTTTCTCAGTTTAGGAGTCCGAATATTCCGAAGAGTTACAGAGCAATAAACAATTTTGGTAACTTGTACAACCTGCAACAGGAACATTAAGATGAATTAACGGTCCCTCGCCACGACCGTCCTTCTTGACTGAGATTTTTTTTAAGGTTTCCTCGGTTCTCATAATGGCAAACGTCGGGGAGATACCCTAAATGAGGCCTGGAGCGTTACGTTACACAATTTACTTTCCCAATTATCATTTAATTTCATGTATCACCAATATCTACCTCCTGTAGTCCGTATGTCGTACAAAGCGGCGATAAACGCTGATAAACACCTTAATCATTACTTTATTAATTTGTATCGGCTCTTTAAATAAACATATCCACAACAAAACTGAACAGCACAAGCTATATTTAGCTTACCGTGATGTAAGCCTATTAATCCCCTAACGACTTTCCTTTATGCAAGGCTGTCAATAATATGACAGACGCAAAGAAACCTGAAGCCCATAAAAGGTTACTTGCACGCAAGGACAGAGGAAACAAACTCGTCTCAAATATGTCACCGAACACAATAGATTATGAAATACACCAAGTCATAATGCCACGAAGAATTCTTCCCCTAAACAGAACACAAAAAGAAAAATATCGACAGAAAATGAAATTTGTCGTCCCTTGTGCACTACCAAAACTGATGAAAGAATTGAACAAGGGGAGAAAGTTTTGGACACTAGAGAAAGAAAATGGGAAGGAAGAGGAAGCGAATGGGAACAAATGATACATGTAATGACTCAAGATGCAATGAGACAAGCCAATTCTTCCATTTCATTTGCTCCGGCGCCTCTTTCAATAACGGGACTGCAGTACGGCTACCACTATAGGTATTACTTTCGATTTAAAATTGTTTCTCTGCACACATTGTTATTATTATTTACTTTGGTTGCTTTTTATGACAAATTGCTAACAAAAAAAAACATTAAATGGAGACTGAATGATACAATGGAAGCCTTAGACTTCACAGAAGATGCTTTCCGCCGTCTCCCATAATTTTGTATGTATGAAAAGTAAAGTGAATACTGTATTAAAACTAATAAAGAAGACTCATATGAAAATTAATATAAAGAAAACTAAGGAAATGAGACTAAATAGTAAGAAAACACACAACATTATAATGGATAATAAAAATATTGACACCGTTCAGGAATTCAAGTATCTAGATAGTATAATTGATAAGGATGGTGGACCCCATGAAGATGTTAAGAATAGAATAAAGTAGGCAAATGGTGTTTTCCCCTATTATATTAAATCTGGTATAGTAAAACGTGGAAAAAAATGCAAATTAAAAGAAATTGCCAATAGATGTTTAAGAAGACTTACAAAATAAGATGACCAGACACAATTAAATTTAGAAATATGGAAAATAACAAACCAAAAAGAAATTATAATAAAATAAATAAAACGAAAGTGGGAGGAGATAGGACGAACAAAAAAAGAAGATAAACCAGTGCAAAGAAGGGTTTTGCATTAGAATCCTCCAGAGTAGTAGAGGAAGAGGAAGACCAAGAAACACATGGAAGAGAACAGCTATCGAAGAAATTGCTATAGAAGGGAAAACATGGAATGATGTAAAAAAGTTGGAAAGATATAGGGTCCATATTATTTTTACTTTCTCTACTACGCATAGTAAGTAGGGGAAGTATTGTATTCCACCCAAAAATTCGATACCGAGATTTCACAGGAAATACATGTATTGAGGTGCACTGAATGCATATAAAGCATTTTTAGAAATATGTCTGTGTGTCTGTGAACAGCATAACTCAAAAACGCTCAGTCGGATAAACACCAAACTTGGTATTTAGGTTCAGTGTCTTCCAGAGATGCGATACGAAGGTTTTCGAGAAAATCCCCACCCCAGATTACTCTTTACATGGAAGATTTTTCGAAAATTTTAATTTTATCAAAAATGGCTATAACGATTTTGATTAAAATGTCATATGTTTACGATATTTTTATGACAAATGAAATGTATATCTCGAATTTTCTGGGAATGTCTCCAAAAGTATTCATCATTGTGAACGACTTTTGCATAACTGGTAAACCATAAGAGATAGACAAAATGTTACTACACAAAAAATGTAGAACGCGTTAAAATAGACAATTTATGTCATATACATGTTTTTTGTTGGGTGAACCATTTTCGAGATATTGCTTGTTATTCTCTTAAATTTTCCAATACTTATACTTTTTCTCAAATTCGTTATTCATTTTTTTATGTCCTGGAAATGCAAAGAGAATGGAATGGGCCACATAGCAAACAACGCTTAAAAGATTTGACTATCGCTTATAACTTACCAAATTCCCCTTGCATCTACAAGAAAATTAGCAATAAGATTGACATCACGATATCTCAATTAACATGAAGCATATAGAGAATAAGCGTTTGTAAAAATAGTTTGTACAAGAGTACAGAAAGTCATGTGAATGTAACACATCAGATTTTTACTTTCTCTACTACGTATGGTAAGTAGGGGAAGTATTGTATTCCAACCAAAAATTCGATACCGAGATTACACCGGAAATACATGTTTTGAGATCCCCTGAATCCAAAAAAAAGCATTTTTGGAAACATGTGTGTCTGTGTGTCTGTGTGTGTGTCTGTGAACAGCATAACTCAGAAACGAACAGTCGGATAATCACCAAACTTGGTATTTAGGTTCAGCATCTTCCAAGGGTGCGACACGAAGGTTTTCAAGAAAATCCCCTCACCCCAGAGTACCCTTTACATGGAAGATTTTTCGAAAATTTTAATTTTCTCAAAAATGGCTCTAGCGATTTTGATTAAAATATCATATGTTTAAGATATTTTTATGACAAATAAAATGTATATCTTTAATTTCCTGGGAATGTCTCCAAAAGTATTATCCATTTTGAACGACTTTTGCATAACTGGTAAACCAAAAGAGATAGACAAAATTTTACTACACAAAAATGTAGATCGCGTTAAAATACACAATTTATGTCATATACATTTGTTTTGTTGAGTGAACCATTTTCGAGATATTGCTTGTTATTCCCTTAAATTTTTCAATACTTATTTTCTCAAATGGGAATTCGTTATTCATTTTTTTGTCATTAATATGCAAAGAGTATTATTCTGTGGCAAAGGGAATGGTGCTGCACCTAGCAACCAGCTATTAAGAGATATGTATAGGCTTAAAGGCTACTGTATTTCTATATTGCCCTTGTAAATATATTTTCCCCTTACATCTACAAGAAAATTAGCAATAAGATAGAGGCTGCAAATGTTTATCTCGATTAACATGAAGTAGATGGAGAATAAGCGTTTGGAAAAATAGTTTGTACAAGAGTAGAGAAAGTCATGTGAGTGTAAGACATCAGATTTTTTTGTCTTGGATATGCAATCTGTGGCAAAGGGAATGGTGCTGCATCTAGCAACCAGCTATTAAGAGATATGTATGTGCTTAAAGGCTACTGTTTTTCCATATTGCCCTTGTAAATATATTTTCCCCTTACATCTACAAGAAAATTAGCAATAAGATAGAGGCTGCAAATGTTTATCTCGATTAACATGAAGTAGATGGAGAATAAGCGTTTGGAAAAATAGTTTGTACAAGAGTAGGGAAAGTCATGTGAGTGTAACACATCAGATTTTTTATTAAAGTATGCTCTTTAGCTACTGTGGTCCTTAGTGTCCCATTCTGTACTGGGCGTGAAAGACCGGTAATTTTGCTCAGAGACCTCTTTATCAGGCTGAGATTTGTTTACTGCCGTAAATCTACGACACAGGACCATCGGCTTTACCTCCCTTCCGTAAGAAGCAAGGTTAAGGATTTTTACGTCCGAAAAAAGTCAGTCGCCCTCCTTGCCGGATTTCAACCTACGACCTTGGGAACTAAAGATTAGCATGGTAACCACTACACCACGGAGAGCCACAGAAATAGGGTGGGATGGAAACAATTTATGATTCTTCCCTTAGGGAGATACAGGAGATTGATTGTTCATAGGGGTTCCTCTTGTTAGTAATGACCCCTATCTATCTCAATTTGTTATTTCAAACTTCTACAAAACGTGAAATTATTTCGATAATTTTCATGAGTATTGTGTATTCAGAAATAAATGTATGACGTTAATGCAATATGTGGAACAAATTCCAACCTTTGATCTAAGCATGACGAAGTACGAAAGAGTTATTTTACCAATGTACAGCGTGTTTGCTTTGTCCTAAAATTAACTTCTTTATTCTTCTTGAAGTTAGAGTAATAATGTAAGTTACTCCCTTTATATTAATATAAATGCCATAGAATCATGAACAATATAGTTAATGAATAGAAGGAATCCAACACACTGAAGTTGTCATAGGATTGTCGTACATTTCTTAGTCCATTACACCTCAAATATCTGTAGCAACCGTCGTTGTTCACTTACCTATAGGAGAAGTATTGCATTCCATCCAAAGATTCGATGCCAAGATTTCACCGCAAATACATGATTTTAGGTGCCCTAAATCTAAATAGAGCATTTTTAGAAAAAGGTCCGTGCGTGTGCGTGTCTGTGAACAGCATAACTCAAAATCGAAAAGACCGATTAATACCAAACTTCGTATTTAGTTTCAGTATCTTTCAAAGATGCGACACGAAGATTTTCAAGAAAATCCCTCACACCAGACTACCCTTTACATGGAACGCTTTTCGGAAATTTGTATGCTCTCAAAAATGGCTGTTAGCGATTTTGATTAAAATATCATATATTTAAGTTACTTTCATGGTAAATGAAATGTACATCTAAAATTCTCTGGGAATGTCCAGTAAAGTACTCTTCATTCTGAATGAATTACGTACAACTGGTAAACCGTAAGCGATAAACAAAAGTTTACAATACAAAAAATGTAGCCCTCGTTAAAACACAATTTATGTCATAAACATTTTTTTTTTGTCGAGTGAACCATTTCGGAGATATTCCTTGTTATTTGTTTCAGTTTTCCATACTTATACTTTTTCTCAAATGAGAATTCGTTATTCGTTTTTTATGTCCTGGACATACAAATATAATGCAATTCTCCACATAGGAACCAGCTCTTAAAATATATGACTTAAAGCCTACAATGTTCCCCTTGCACCTACAAGAAAATTAGCAATAAGATTAACATCTCAACATCTCGATTAACATGAAGAAGGCGTAGAATAAACGTTTGCAAAAATAATTTGTACAAGAGCAGAGAAAGTCATGCAAGTGGACAAATCGTATTATTTATATTGGCTAACATAATGCCAGTGTAACGCGCACCAAGGCACCCCCCAGCCAGTGGCTTTGGTGGTACAGGCGTACTTCTTATAAAATCACAAAATACAACGCACACACGCACATACACATACAGATTCATGTTCTGTATATGTCGAGAAACTACAGGATTAATGAAACATTTCTACAGTCCGGTAGGTAATCGAAACCGCAGAGAAACTACGTCAGGGATCTAGCATCGATGTTGATGCATGCCTTCTGTAGTGATATGTGGAGTGAAGTTCATGAAAATCCAGGTATTAGAATATTAAACCAGTGATTTGCATTGGTTATTCTAGGAAGTCCGGACGCCAAGTATTCAGCTTCTGAAGAAATAAACAGCGCAGCGCTAAAGTATAACGTTTGTTGGCAGTAAACACAAAGGAGAGTGTTTTAAAGAGGGTGTTTTATTTTTGAGCTTCAGACTACGTATAAAAAGGTATTTACAAGACCTTTTCCCTTATAGTTCATTAATGAAATACAACGACCTCCTTTACGCTTGTCACAGTCTGTACAGTTACATTTTTTCCACCTAATTCCTCATTTTACGAACTACCTCCTCCTTCCCCTGTTCGTGTCCCCCATTCCTTCCTTATTATATTTTAAGCCTATTTTCTCTTTTGCTATAAATCGACATGAGTACTTCCCTTGCCGCTTTCCCTTTTTCTTTTCCCCATTTTTTCCTGCATCATCCTTACCGGTTAAAAACTTTAACAACTTTTTGTATCCTATAGCTCTTGTATAATATTATAATGACGAAATTCTTATATAAGTTAGCTCCGTAATATACACAAGGAGAGGGGTGGAGAAGAGTATGAAAAAACAAAAGCAAGCTTTTCGGTGCTCCATCACCTTTCCTTTTCTTTAGGCAGCTCGTTTTAAATAATGACGAACGAAATTCTTTAGCAGATTGTTTGAAAACTCTCGCCAAAGTGATGATGGAAGGGAGCCTTTCGTCCTGTACCTACTTCTTTGTCTTACACACACCCACCCATCCCTCCTCTTTCCAATATTATTATGAAAATGTAAGGGAAAACATGCTCAGAAATTACACTGCTGAATAATAACAGACAAAATTTAAGATTTTCCCCCTTGGGAACATTAGAAATATGGAGCATGTTTAGTACTTTCGTTTACCAATATGAAATATCAGGCATTTTAAAACTACTTTTAAGCGGTCGAACTAAAGCCTGTTAGAGAACAGTGAGAATATTCAGCCAATATTTTTAAAAACGTTCACATTCATGCTAAATTGTTGTTACAATTAGGTATTGCTACATATGTAATTACTTCATTTCAAATATTCCATTTCTGGATTACTTTGTTTTACTACCACAGTTTGACATTCTGTATGACAGTGCAATGTATAGCATTACTACACATTAACAGTGTTTGTGAATACTGAATAAGCAAGTTACAAACCACTGCTCCTACGGAGTTGAAATGTTATTCTCCTATATAAGTATTTCAATAATCTCTGTCACCAACTTACCAATTTAGTTGAAATCAATTTAAAAATATGGTTGATTAATATACGGATGCTGCTTTTACGATTTTGAGAGGAAACGAGGTCGTACGGTCTTGAAACTTTATGTGCTTAATTTTAAAACTTTTGGTAATCGAAAGGTAGCGTATTCTGCCCCAAACACAAGCATTATGAAAATTAATTTTTCTGGAAACACCCCACTGTTACAATGAGGAATAATTGATTCTCAAGTGTGCGTAGTAATTTGTATCATACGACTCTCCTAAACCGAGTATCGTTGGGTTTTACAGCGAAAATACTTTACTGGTCATAAGAAATGCATTAATGACGAAACCTCAGTTCAACCCAGGAACACTCCAGTTGGTTGTGTATATAAAACCGCGTTTTGATTAAACATAATGTATTTATTGAAACAGAGAAACGCGATGTGTTCTATTCGGCTGGGAGTACCTTCTAGATTCCTATTTAATTGAAATATTGTTTGAATACCGGGTGATTTATATAATATCAAAGAAGATCAAAAGCCCTATCCCATCAATGTTAAATTTTCTGACTTCATAACCTATTATCTTAGAAACTATTCAAGATATAAGACTGAACGTTTTACAGGATGTAGAAGAATATGTTCTAACTAATTCGCATCGTGGTTCGAATTCTGGCGATGGCATTGAATTTTTCAGTCATCTGATTCTACCTTTCCAACCTTGTCCAACACACGGCTTGTGTGGAAGAACAATTAATTCCAATATGTTCTAAGTTCATAGACATACCTTTAAACAAAACAATTATTAAGAATAATGGAATTTTCTCTTAATTATATAATTTTTATGTAATTTATCAGGATTTTTTAAAATTGAGCACTCATGTTACTAACACCAAACTAGATCCATAACAGCATCATAACTTTTGTTATGGTCTTAAAATGTCATTTGGCTATCTTTAATACTTTCTGAGAAAACGGGTCATTTATACCACAAAATGTCATTCAGATAAAAAGCTTTCAAAGCAAAAACGGAAAAAAAACTCGCATATGCTTGCAAAGAAAGATACAGCATGACTAGAGTCGCATAAGCTGTCATGCTTATCAGTGTACCAATTTTTAGAGCAAAAACGTTCCCTAAAAATGGGCTCAGTTTACCTCTACACTCAAAAGTGTGTAGACGTTTTTCTATTAAATGCTCCGAAATTCACAGTAGAACAATTTTAAAAATATATTTAACGTATATATAATGTTTCTACAATTATTAAAATATCTACAGGGTGGGCCCTTTAAGTTTAGACTGTGCAATATCTCCCAAACTAAGCATATTACAAAGAAATGTCGTTTATAAAAGTTGTTTGATATTATTGGGGAAAGTAAATATCATTGGTCGTGTTTTGTTTGGAGGACGTTATGATGGTCATTTTAGGGTCAATTTAATTTTTTTTCAAATGGCATCCTACATTTTGTATGTTGGTTTCTCATTAGAAAATGGTTTATAAAATCTATTTATTTTGTGATGAGGAATAAGGAAACAAAATAAAAAAAAAATTGGTTCCTAATTACGAAACGTAGCTTGACCCTCAAATGACCATCTATGGATGGTCCAACCATTCATTGCGCTCTTCCTACACAGCCATTCAGAATTTTCGTTGTTATTTATGTTGGTGTAAGAAAAATTGCAAAGTGTTTTCTATTTTTTATGAGGAGTGAAAAAATAACATAAATAAGGTAGGATCACAATTAAAAAAATTAAGTTGAACCTAAAAAGACCATCACAACGTTCTCCAAATAAAACACGACTAATGTCATTTACTTTCCCCCATATCAACCAACTTCTCTTTCTACGATGCTTAGTTTTGGAGTTATTGTGCAGTCTCAACTTAAGTGGCCTGCCCTGTATATCAAATTTAAGAGAAAACTCCGATTTATGAGCTATACAAAAAAAAAATAATTGTGTCATAATTTTGCAACTTTCGCGACTTAGTCTCTCCTTAATTACAGTGTCGATATGCCAATGACATACTCCGTTCGATTTTTACATGTTTGAAGATTCAAGGCCTCATATCAATGCTTTCAAATGGGCAAAACTTGATCACACAGAAGAGAAGTTATATTTCCTACCTTCAGCCTTGGCCGTCACAGAGGAAGTAGACAAAACAGCGGCCGTTGCCGATGTTGAGGTGTATTGGTGAAGATTTCCTTTCTGTTTGAGGTACTGTAAGCAAACAAAACATGACATTAGAACAAACATGCTAATCATGTAATTAAAACTCTGTAATGCAGAAATTCATTCAGAGGTTTTTCTGTAGTTCATGAAAATGATCTAGTATAATTTGAATGTCTCGCAGGAAGAAATAAAATGGAACCTTACCTCATTTTTTTCCAATATTAAGGGCAATTATATGTTGTATAACCGAAAATAATAATTGTTTTTGAGCGATAAGTTAATTTGTTAATAAGATAATTTGCCATGTACTCGTATGCACAGAATAATGAACGTGTAACACGTGTGTCATTAGGTGGCATGGTGACAGATCTGTTGAACATATTATCAAATTATTGTTATTATGTATTTAGTAATTTCTCTCCACGACATAGTAGGTAGGAGAGGTATTGCATTCCACCCAAAAATTCGATACCGAGATTTAACTGAAAATACATGTTTTGGGCTACCCGAATTAAAAATCGTTTTTGGAAAAAGCTCCACGTGTGTCTGTGAACAGTATAACTCAAAAACGAAAAGTCATATATATACACCAAAGTTGGTATTTAGGTTCAGTGCCTTCCAAAGATGGGACACGAAGATCTTCAAGAAAATCCCTCAATCCCCATCTGCCCATTACATGGAAGAGTTGCTAAATTATTTATTTTTTGAAAAATGACTAAAAAATTTTAATTAAAATACCATTTATTAAATATATTTACATGATAAATAAAATGTATAACTTGGATTTTCTGGGAATAGTTTATGAAGTCCTCTCCATTCGGAAGGAATGTTGTATAATATTTGTAACTGGTAAACCTTAAGCGACAAATGAAGACGTACTACACAAAGGGTCTGACGTACTATACAAAAACTCCGATGTACTACTCAAAAAAAATCACATCCATTTCTCTACTCTTGTGCAAACTATTTTTATAATCACTTTTTGTACATCTGCTTCATATTAATCGAGATAAACATTTGCAGAAACTTATTGCTATGTGGAGCATTCCATTCTCTTTGCATGTCCAGGACCCCCCCCCAAAAAAAATCAATAACGAATTTCCATCTGAGGAAGAGTATAAGTATTAGAAAATTCAAACAAATAAGGAATATCTCGGAAATAGTTCACTCCGCAAAATAATCTTTGACATAGATAAATTGTATGTTTTAATGAGATCATAATTTTACCAATTATGCGGAAGTCATTCAGAATGAAGAGGACTTTTGGGGACATTCTCAGAAAATTCAAGATGCACATTTCATTTGCCATGAAAATGTCTTAAGCATATGGTATTTTAATCCAAAACGACATATACAATTTATTAAAAAATAAGGTTTTGTGGCATAAGCCATTTTTGAGATCCGTTATTAATGGTTAGAATTGTTCATTTCTTGGTCATACGTTAAAGTCCTTTCAAAATTCTGTTGCTTCTCGCGATTGCAGAAACAGTATGGAATTTTAAGGCCAGCATATAGGGTCCAGCTCTTAAACATTTGAGTATCGCTATTCTCATTGTATCTATAACGAAATTATAATGCAACTATTTCTACAAAGCTTTTTGGATAAAAATGCAGTAAACAGAAAAATAAGATTTAGTAAAAATAGTTTATATACCCACTAATAAATACTAGAGGGTATAGAAAGTCATGTGAATGTATCATGTCATATTTTCCCCCTAAAGATGTTGTGTTTTTTATGTATTATGTATCGAGGGTTTCTAGTGGAAAAGTAATTAATTAAGAAAAGTATGTCTTACTTCATGGAACTGATTACTGGGCTCTAACAACTGCATTCTGAATTGTAAATATGTTCAGCAAACATGTTTCCGTGCCAAAAAAACAGAAGCTAAAGGAAAATAGTTATTTTTTAAAAAATAGTGCAAAACAAAAAGAAACCCAGAAAGAAAATATTTTGTTGCCTGTGTACGGGGACAGAATAACACAAGTTTAAGGTAAAGTTGCCATTAGAAAACAAATAATAAGAATGCTGTCAAACGAAGAAACATAACTTCATTTCACAAAAAGTCGAAAGTGCATTTAAGTGCAAATATGTTGTTTCATAGTAAGAGGTTCACAGAAGATAGCTATGATAGTTCACTTAAAGTCAGCCCACTGTCAGTTATCATTTTGTTTATTTCTAACGTTATGTTTAAAATAATATTGTTATTACTACTAAACATATAGTGTTACGAACCTCATTATGATAAAGCAATACGATAAAGAATAACTCTTTTTAAGTGCGGATGTTTTCATGGAAGGAGCAGTTCAATATATTTACCTACTGGAAATTTACCTTATAAGTACAATAGTACATTCTACACCACGAGGGACGACGTTTAGCAATGATAGCAAGCTCTTGGGATGAAAGAAGAAGCACAAGAAGAATCGCAAATTTTCAAGTATGTCTGTCAGATAAAGTACTTGGAAAATTAAATGCCACAGAATATTTCGAGAACATCTAACGCTACAAAAAAGTGTTTGACACAATATATGTTTTGATTACCTCTATATCTTTCCTGTCTGACGGTTAATTTTTTAATCTCGAATAGTGATTTAATTACTTTCATTTACCTCCCCAGTTTTTTATGAAATTATTTTACAGTAATCTAGAAGAAATTATTATGGTGAATCCTTCCCTTCATCTCATATTTCTTAAAGACCCGACTATTCCTAAACGGATGAAAAATCCCCTGATATTCACGCGTAAGGATGTAAAACATCGCCGGAAGGTTAGACTTAACAGACTTTATTTCTACAATTTCCGCATAACCTATAATATCCCTTGATTGCGGAAAAATCCTGAATAATAATGGTCGAGTAACTTGTCAGATAATTACAGTAAGTGAAGTTTTAAACCTTCTGTTTGGTCCCGTAGTTATTTACATAAACGTTTTTCACATAAAACAGAAACCTTGATAACGAATTAGAGGCGAAGCTGGTGAATATGTAGATTCCGCGTTCCCAGGACCCAATTTAACCGATTTAGAAAAGACGTATAGTCTGCGACCATCGAAAAATGCAATCTTCGAAGCGGTTAATTAAACAGTCTCATCTCCATGTTAGCAATTATATTTTGCAATGAGAAAATCTAAAATTTCCAAAAAGCTCCATGAAAATGATAGTGAATGAGGAATTTTCTTGGAAATCTTCATGTCATGTCTTTGAAAATACTGAACGCTTTCAACATTTCATTTTTGAGTTATGCTGTTTACAGACAGACACGCACACATACTTAGACCTTATTTCTTTTGATTCAAGAGGCATCAAAACATGTATTTCCGGTGAAATCCCGACATCGAAGTTTAGTTGAAATAAATACTCCCTCTTATCTACTATAAGTAGATGCTAGAGAAAATAAAAAAGTAACAAAAATGAAAAACAAACAAATGAATTGCAGTATCACTATGTCACAAACCAAAAGTTATATATTTTTTTTTGTGATTTATCGCTAACGCATAATAATAATAATAATAATAATAATAATAATAATAATAATAATAATAATAATAATAATAATAAAAATAATAGTAATAATAATAATAATGTTATTGGATAAAGTATTTTGGTAGTACTGGAAAATTTTCAAGGTAGGAAAACTATAGTGTATGTATGTAATAGTTTACCCTAAGGACTGTCCAGTAATGCGGAGCCTAGAAAAAATTTTTCGAAGGTATTCAAAGATCGCGTATCTGATTGTAGTATTTACAGATCGACACCTCATTGTTCGAGTATTTCCAGCGCAAGTAAATTAACAAAATTTATCTCGCTGCTATATTTCAATGCATCATTGATGTACTGAAACTTTTACTGTACTCTTTTAACTCTCTGGAAATGATACTTGTAATTAGTGAGCACAAAGAAGCTGGCATACCGTGTTATATTACTGCCACAATAGGACTCTTTGGTAAGACCCGGCTCACCGTCGAAAAGGGAGCACAGTTTCTTTTGGACAGAAAGAGGGTGTTTTAGAATGCGTGGACAGGAAAAGAAAACAGAGCTGTCAAACTTAGCCACCCCAGTGTCCACTCTTTCCTGTCGCCTTATGACAAGTTTTCTGCTGCATTTGTTATTCCGTCTGCGTTCCCTTGATCTGTCACTGTCGTGTTGTCCCAGAGCGGCTTGTCAGCACACACAACGCCATGTTTTTCTTTTGTTTTTTGTTTACAGCTTCGAGTTTCTTATGGATACTGAAGTAGTCAGTTACTTTCTCTACTACTTTCATATAGTAGAAGATAAGTGGAGAAAGTGTTGCAATTCATCCAAAAATTCCATACCGAGATTTCACTGCGAGTATGCGTTTTGGAGTCCCATGAATAAAAAAGCATTTTTAGAAAAAGGTTCATTTGTGTGTGTGTGTGTGTGTAAACAGCATAACTAAAACAACCAAAGCTCGGTTAAATACCAGTATTGGTTCAGCATATTTCAAGGATGCAACAGGAAGATTTTCAAGAAAATTTCCCCATCCCAAAACCATCCTTTCCCTACACCAAAAAATTCTCGTTCTCATTTCATTTTCTCTAAAATGGTTCTAACAACTGTGATTAAAACACCATATGTTTATGAATGCGCATAACAAATAAAATGCATATTTTGAATTTTATATGTACAGCCTGTGAAGTCCTCTTCATTCTGAGTGACTGTTGTATAATTAATATAATACAGGGTGATTATGAAGACCTGACACATTTATTTCTTTAATTATTTCAAAACGAGTTATGCTAGCGACAACTTATTATACATGAAATGCAGAGAAATTTTGGGAGATTATTTACCTCTATAGCAAATGTTGAAAATGTCCTCCATCCCGCATAAGGCACAACTCAACACGTCGTTCCATGTTACTGGCCACTGTTGGAGGACTCTGTTCTCAACAGCTTGAATCTCCTATGTAATGTTGTGCTTCAGATTGTCCAATGTCTGGGGACGTGTGGCATAAACCCTGTCTTTTATGAAACCCCATAGAAAGAAGTCTGGCGATATAAAATCCGGAGATCTCGGAGGCCACAGGTTCTTGGACATTATCCGGTGGTCCAAGAAACTTGCAATTAGTGCCATGGATTCATTTGATGTATGGCATGTAGCACCTTCCTGCTGAAAATATCATTGACTCAGCTCTACATCGTCTAGTTGCTCAGCAAACTCCATTAAAATCCGTCGATACTCTTCAGTGTTCACATTGTTTTAAAAAAATTGTTCCCACTATTCTCTGTAAGGATGTTGCACAACTAACTCCGATTTTAACAGGGTACATAGCTGCTTCATGAGTAACATGTGGATTTTCGCTGGTCCAATAGCCGGATAAATGGAACTATGCTTCATCTATGAAGCATGTGATGGGCAGTATGGCAGGATTTTGCACAATGAACGACTGAATCCAACGACAATAATTCAGTCGTCTATCCTTACCTCATTGATAACCGTAATCCTATATGGCTTTAGGCCTGCACTTTTCACAGCTCTGTGACACATTGAGTAGCTGTACCCTGTCTCCTGCGACAGACGACTTTATGATTTTTTGCGTGACTAATCCAGTCGTGCTCTTACTTCAAAAATAACTGTGAGAAGCCTAGATGAACGAGTTTTGCCTTTTTCACTCACCAGAGATCCAGTTGTTTCCAATTTGTTTACCAGTCCCAGTATTGTGTTTCTTTGGGGAGGATTCCGAACACGAAATTCTCTCTGGTATACCATTCGAGCAATTGTAATTGAATTCGTAATCAGTAATGTTTTACAAGGAAGAGTTGTTCATTTAATGTGTACTCCATTTTCACTTTCACCGGAACAAAATCTCAAAAACAGTTGCCGACAATAATACTAACAAATACGAATAAAACATGAACATCTGCGCATCTATTGACAGGCAATAGAAACTCCAGAACGTTCTACTTAATTTGGTGCTAAAATTGGGGCATTGAGTGAACTTCGAAAAGAATAATTAAGAAGGAAATGTGTCAGTTCTTCATAAATCACCCTGTATAACGGTAAGATATTTACAACCTCTTAAGGTGTAGTATATACAACGGAGGGGGACACGTCGCACACTGCAATCTACGAGAGATCTATTGCGGGCACCGCCTCCCAGCAGGAAGGGATGAAGTGAAGGAACCACAGGAGTCATAGTTTGTAGGCAGAAAGGCCACAGAAATGCGTTCCAGGTCGAAGACCCGTCCCATACTGCAGCTACTTAGAGAGGGCGTTGAGAGACCCGTTGACCAAGCAGGCCTCTAATGTCCACGGGGAGTACGCTTTTCTTTCAGCAAGCATCCGTGCCATCTGTCCGGCACAACCGTACGCTATGAAACCTAATGTCTTAGTGTTCTGTGGTGCAATTGAGCATTGAAATTGTCAGCAACGCAAAATTGATAATAGTATTTGCGTTCTATTACCCTCCGAAAATGAGTACTTCCTTCTATAATCTAAATTAACTTCTATGGCCATATTGGCCAATTTGACTAGAAAAACTTAGGTATGTGAAAATTGATTTCCCTTCCTCCGACTCTTTCACTCACAATGACTCTCATATTCATACTCGAATGCAGTCTATGTATGAACATGGGAGTCAATGTGTGTGAAAGATTCGAAGGCCAGCACCACGACCACCAGTAGATCACAAAAGCAGATTCGTATGTTTCTGGTAAAGATGTTTATAAGCCTCAGAAGTATTTTTATAATATAAACATTGCACTCCGATAATCGTCCTTATGCAGTAATTAAGGAAGAACAAAGACACTAGCTTTAATCCAGTTTTTAGACTTGTATTTTTAAAAGTGATGCTAAAGTACAAAAATCTGCACAAAGTGTGTTTGTGAGATTCAGGTAACCAAACAAGTTAAAGTTTAAAAAAATCACCTTATAATAATACTAGTAAAAGTACTGCGTTTGCGTCGTTAATTACGGCTATTATCTCTCTCTGGTAAAGATGTTTATAAAGTAGTATTCGAAAGCCTCAGAAGTATTTTTATAATATAAACATAGCACTCCGATAATCGTCCTTATGCAGTAATTAAGGAAGAACAAAGACACTAGCTTTAATCCAGTTTTTAGACTTGTATTTTTAAAAGTGATGCTAAAGTACAAAAATCTGCACAAAGTGCGTTTGTGAGATTCAGGTAACCAAACAAGCTAAAGTTTAAAAAAATCACCTTATAACAATACTAGTAAAAGTACTGCGTTTGCGTCGTTAAGTACGGCTATTATCTCTCTCTCTCTCCCCCTCCCTCCCACGTACTATATTCTAGCCTGTGATTATTTTGAATCATTTCTGACGGTTACGTCACAACTCTTGGACGAGAGCGCTGTATGAAGTGCTAGAGGTGGTGAGGTAAACAGTTCTGCATATTAAAAGGCTCCCCCTCCATGGTGACCTCGCAACTCAAACAAAAGCTACCAAACTCGCTTCAAAATGACAGTTCCCAAACGGGAAAACGATCACAAAGTGACCGTTGCTTCCTGAAAGATAAACACGAGATTTAATCTCGCATCAGAAGACAATTCAGTTTCAATTGAATGGAAAATTCATTTCTTCCTTGAGCACGTTATGAAGGAAGGTCTAAATGTTTGAAATGTTTATTTGAACAAGACTTTCATATACACGAGTCTATAGGTGCTCTATGGGACGTAATATTGCACATAATAGTAAAGCTTTCTTCTTCGTTTTCAATTATATTCGAGATACCTTCCATCTTACTCGGTTTCGTACTTCTGTAGCGTTAAAGGGAGATTTTTATTACTTTTGGAGGTTAAGAGATTCTTATTTTTCAACTCCGGGTTTTACTATTACACGAGGAACTAAGTAAATAATTTATTTATTTGGTTAGTTCTACTTTGCGCTGTATACACAAACATTACCAAATTTTCTTTTAGCAGTTTTTTCATTTGTATAACCCCCTTTAACTTCTAAACTCACATTGGGGACTTTGACTGAGGAACAAATGATTGTGTTACAACTCTTTTAACTCTAGTTTTATATTTAAAGTAATTTAATCATGAAAAACTCACCCCACTCCCACATTCAACTATCCCGACTCTGCGATGGTAGGGAACGATTCCTATTTAAGAATAGTTGCTTTCCCAGCCAGGAATCGAAATCGTGACCACTTAACTGAGAAACCAGAACGCTGACCACTCGACCACTGAGGTAGCCAACAGTAATACTTGGAAAGGTAGAATCAGACGATTTTTCTAACTTTCCAACCCTGTCCAACACACGGCCTGTGTGGAAGAACAATTAATTTCAACAGAATACTTGTTTTCCGCTGAAGATTATATTTGCAACACAACAAAGCTACAGCCAACATTATTTCCGGAATTTCCGATAATGGGACTATATAATGGCTAGGTACTCTGATGACAAAGTATCCTTGAAGGGTTGGTAACACAATCAGTTGTTCCTCAGTCAAAGCCCGCAATGTAACTTTAGAAGTTAAAGGGAATTTATTTTTATGTATGTATGTATGTATGTATGTATGTATGTATGTATGTATGTATGTATGTGTGCATGTACGTAAGTAGATGGTTGGATAATGTATCTTTATTAGTTACAAATTATTGAAGTTATTACACAAGTATTTAGTGCATGGGTCATTGACCGTACATGGATATTTAAGATACAAAGTATGGTGACAAAAGAAACAACAGAAAAATAAAAAAAAGAAAAAAGAAAAATAAACTGTCTTTGACTAACTAAACAAATCTGACTTAGCTTGGCGCACTTTAGCCAAGAAATTACCCATGTTTTGCTAGTTTCTCTGATCAGCCAGTAGATCCAAAATTGCCAATCTCCATCTAGTAGGATTTAAGAACTTTTATTTGAGTTTAATAGTTTAATTGTTGAGCCAGTTTTCGCATTTTGCCAAAGCATGTACCCAGTCGTCATCCAAATAACAGAATGCGCAGATCTTCTGCCACAGTCGTCAATCATATGTCCGGGACAAAAATACCAATAAGAAAGTTTAATAATTCATTAAAAATGAATCTAGAAACACGTTGTTTGCGGAACATAACACATGAACATTCAAGGTTTTTAAATACACATAAATCTCTATTTGTGCACCCCTTGTAGCACGACAGACATCCAGGCGGTACTCAATTTCTCCCAGGTATTAGCTGGCATCTGTGGAGTTATGGTTGCAGAAACATCCACAATTTGTAAATCATCCAAATCCAGATAGGAGTGCTTTAAACGATGTCCTTTTTGCATCGCCAGTAAAATAAATCCAAATCAACGCTGAGGGAAGCAGATGTCCAAATGATTTCGCATGTGTCGTGCATAATATGGAGGAGCTTCATCTTGTTGGAAGAACGACCCGTTATGTATCTGCGGGATGGCACAATTCCTCAGCATATCACGATACACATTACCATCATCACTCTACAAAGAAGAATGGACCCATCACCGTTTCCCGTGTAAGACCGCACCAGACATTGAGTTTAGGGTAATCCCTGTCAAACTCCTCTTCCACGTGAGCGTTTTCTGAACATATGGGGGAATTATACCTGCTGACAATCCCACACACATTCCAGGTGGGCTCATCGTTGAAAACTACCTTCCTCAAGAATTCGATGTCATTATCGATCTTTGATAAGAGTTTACAGCCTAATCGAATCGTTTTGGAAAATCATTTGGTTTTAAATTGTGCACCAATTGGTTCTTGTATGCTCGAAGTTGTAACCTTTTATGCAGAATATATGGTCAGTTGACTTCGGCATCCTTAGTTCCCTGCTGGAATGCTGCCTGAGTTGCATTGACTTGCTCTTCTTCCCACGCGATCATTTCTCTACGAGAGACCCGGTTTCAAGCAGCCGAGCCGAGTATGCTGAGCTGTTATTGTGGATGTCTCAGGCGGTCTTTGTTGGGGGATTTTTGTCGAAACTGACGCTGCAAACACACCGGTACTTCAAACTCAGCGAACCAGTAACAACACTAAGCTTTCTGCTGCATCTATATAACATTTTCAGATTACATTTTGAAACAAAACATAAACGACAACAAATGTTACCAACATAATACCTCTGGTGTTTCTTTGTCATGTGCCACAAACGGTTTATAATTAGGCGAAAATAACTGATATCAAGCATGGTACATAACGTTAAGTCAATCACTCATATAGGATGTCAAAAAGGTCGTCAACAACGCTTCACGGATGATAGAAGTGTTTAACAAGAAACATACTTATATATAACAAAAATGCACCGTTTTTCCGCTAGATGGCGTCTACTTGCGTTGTATTTCAGAAATTCGTTACAAGATTTCGAGTCCGATATAGAAGGTAAAATAAGCATTTCATTTACGTAAGTGAAAAGCTCCTCAGACTTGTTATACAGAGTTATTCATAAGTCAGTGTCACATTTGGAAAACATCTTGTGCGTGATGAGTGAGACGTGCGAATCCGAATCATGTACGTATGGAAACAGAAACTCTCCAAGTTTGTGTCACGTAAAGCGCGCATGTTGTGGTGGCGCGGTTGGCCACTAGGCGGCAGAAGTGTACAAAATGGCGTTCGCAGGTGAGGAGAGAGCGTTTTGCGTGATAAAATTTGCGAAAACGGGGGTTACTGTGACTCTTCACTGGCGTTTTCGCACTCGTTTTCACAAGTATGCGCCAGATCGCAGGACCGTTAAGAGGTGGTATGAAACGTTCGAGCGCACTGATTGTCTGTGTCCACCCAAACGACCTGGAAGGCCGGGACTGTCAGACGCCATTGTTGCAGGTGTTCGAGAGTTGTTTGCGCGCAGCCCTCAGAAATCGACAAATCGTGCAAGTCTGCAGCTGGGAATGTCTCAATTTGACTGTGTGGCGGATACTTCTCAAGTAACTGAAGGTGAAACCGTACAAACTGGAACTCCTGCAGGCGCGTACAGATGGTGACAAGGAGGTTCGCACACAATTTGCCATCGAATGCAGGCTGCAATGGCAGATGATGAGGATTTTGGTGACAGACTCGTCTTCAGCGACGAAGCAACGTTTCACTTGTCATAACCCAACCCCACATGTGACAGTTGAGCATGTGCGCGACTCCCCAAAGATCAACGTGTTCTGCGGCCTTTCAAAGGACAAGCTTTACGGGCCATTTTTCTTCGCCGAATCCACTGTGACTGGCATCACTTACCTGGACATGTTAGAGCAATGGCTTATGCCGCAACTGACATACAGAGGTGACTTCATTTTCCAACAGAACGCGGTCCCACCCCACTTCCATCGACTCGTGCGCGCGTACCTGAACCAGAATTTACTGCGACGTTAGATTGAACGAAATGCTGACAATGACGTCGCATTTTTTCGGTGGCCGCCCCGATCCCCGGAATTAACGCCATGCGATTTCTTTCTCTGAGGATATGTAAAGGATAGGGTGTTCATTCCACCACTTTCAGCTGACTTGAAGGACCTCCGAAATCGCATTACAGCAGCGATAGCAACGATCGACCGTGCGGGAATTGGACTATCGCCTGGATGTCTCCCCAGTAACTAGAGACGCATGCATTGAATACTTGTAAGGTATACCAAACAAAATTTGAGAGATTGCCTTTCATTTGGTATATCATTCACACTGATAGGTCAAGCACTTATTTTACAACAAACTTCCGAAATGTGGCATTGACTTATGAATAACCCTGTATAGACACAATATGTTTTCGAAATATCGTTGCTTGAATGCTTACGGGATGTTAAGAAATGTTTTTAGATATGTTGAAACTGTCTTCCAATGGAATGAATCATTGATTCATGTGTGCCACAGAACAATCTTAATGTTAAAAAGTCAGTATTTTTGAAGTTGCAGAGATTATTCTAGAAAGTATGATTGCACGAATAGGAACCTATTCTATGAAGGCTGATATTTGTTTTATAATCGAGTTTTCATGTTGAAATTATTATAATTGCCGGTATTATTTTTGAAAGACATAAAGTAGCACGTTTATTGTTTAGAGAAAGAAGAAAAATAAATAAAGAAAATAAATAATTACAGTTTGGTACCCTCTTACTCCTTGCCCCAACAAGTTCAAATTAATCAGCTGAACTCACCCTTACAAATTATATTTAAAGTGGCGTTATTGAAATACCTGCTGTGTAAATGAAAGTGTCATTATTAATCTAAATACTTTAAACGAAATTCAGATTCTATATAGGTACTTAATCCTGAAATAATCCTGAAATTATCAACAGGCGTTTTCTGATGTTAAAATAGAATTCCCTTAATGATTTAACAATAAAAAGATAACCAGAAGGAGGGTGTCACGTTTTAAGTGATTTCCCTAGGATTTTATTGATATTTCAGTACATTTCTTATTCCCCTTGATGTCCTATCTCTTAAATAAGGAAGTCATTGTTCATGATAGCCAGCAAAGCCGTCGCTAAATTCAACCTCCAGAAAAATCGATTGCACCACGGTGTACCATTGTCAGTTCTATTCTTGAGACATCTGCTATGCAATAGGGCGGTATTTCCCAGAGATTCTCCATTAAAGAGATGGAAACAGTAAGCTGTTTTGCCAAATTGTGTACAAATATTAGATTATCCCTGTTCAGGTAAATTGTGTATGGTAAATGTAATTTCAATTATAATAATTGCGATGTAACATAAAAATCGGATGTAATGACCTCTGCAAATGAAAAACTCACACGTAAATATTATAATTACAGTATACGTGTTGTAAGATGTGATTTTTCTTCCCACGTTACGTTACTCATGATATACAGGGAGTCCATAAAGCCCTTATACATTTTTATGTTTCTGGTCTAGAACAAACATTATATTAGGATAGAGTAGGATATTATAAAGCATGATGCAGTTGAACATGTCCACCTTTATTATCAACACAAGACAATTACCTGGGCAATCTATCATGCTGCAGTTGTTCCTGGAGCCACAGTTACGCAGGATGGTATCCGTGCCTCTGTCATTTATCAAAAAGATAGGGCACCCCTCCCAACTACGCAAACATTGACTGGGACTACCTGAACGAGGCCTTTCCTAACCAGAGCGGCGGATCGCATGTGGGCTCCCCGTTCATAGGGTTTCAGGGTGCCAGATGTGCAAGAGTTGAAACAACGAATAAGAGCAACATGCTTGCTAATAACCCTTTAAATCTTATGGCGCGTGTTCCGCACAGCCACAAGGCGATGGTGATAATGAAGTTGGACATGTACTTTATAAAGCCTTGGTCTATCCTAATACAATGTTGATTATGTTGTAGCAGACCAGGTACATGAAAATGTATTGCGACTTTATGGGCACCCTGTATACTTGCTTAGAAATTATTTCAAATTAAGTAAGAAGTGCTTAGTTGCAACATGTGGGAAAATCATTCGTGGTAACAAGCTCTTGCGATGTAACGAAATAAAAAGAGAAATATCGCAAGCATTCAAGCATATATGATTCACTGACACTTGCGGAACTCATGGTTCAGGAGAAGTCTTACATTATTATCAACAAATTACAACATAAAATAGTAGAATTTAATTCTTTGTCATGCACATTGTAAAAGTCTGTAATATTTTAAATCTGTCCATAAATTGTAAAAACATCGGCATTGCCGCAAAGTCATGAAAACGCTTCCGCTCCCGTGTATTTTAGGATAAATATGCTACTTTATAAGAAGACGGCTCCATAGTAACAATATTATAACGATGCTAGGATTCTAGAAACAGTTGGATGTGAACCTACATTCAAATACCTTTATGAGTCATAACTGCCAGCTCATGAATAGAGAAGAAAACCATTTATTGACTCAAAGTATAAAAAAACTGAGCCGTACAGGAGTATATCGTATATATAATTTACATAATTTGAATTTATAAAATATGTTTTATGAACTTTATACAGATTCATATAAAAATAAACACACACTCACATAAATGATTAATTACCTCTTTATTGTGTTTTATGGATGACATGATTAATTATATTGGCCGTTAACATGTGTTGTTTATGTAGACCTAATTTATGCCAAAGTTAAATACTCGTATATCCTTGAAGGTGGTTCCACGTGCACCTTGAACTTGGAAATGATTGAGAAATAATTGAGATTTCTCTTTCAGGAAAGAAATACAACTTTCATAAATGGTATTTTTTTTCTTTATCAACCTTTTAACTTGATTTAGCTTGGTCAGAATGATTATTTTCATACAATTCTCAGATACAAGATGTACGCTTCATGTGACCCCTTTTGAAAGCTATACGTAATATGAATAAAACTGTTAGATCCATCATCATTTAGTGCAGGTACTTCTTCAAAGCACTCAAATTCCTAATTTGTAACATGCGGGTAAGTGTGTGTGTGTGTGTTGCAATCAGTAACAAGTTTTGCAGTTTCCAAAACGATGCTGTAATTACTGACAGGAAAATATAAACAATTGAATAAAGAAAGATAGATAATTGCAATACATAATTTTTACTTTCACCAATACGTATAGTAAGTATCTCGATACCGAGATTTCACCGGAAATACATGTTTTGAGACCCCCTGAATACAAAAAAATCATTTTTGGAAACATGTCCGTGTGTGTGTGTGTCTGTCTGTCTGTCTGTGAACAGCATAACTCAAACGAACAGTCGGATAAACACCAAACTTGGTATTTAGATTCAGTATCTTCCAGAGATGCGACACGAAGGTTTTCAAGAAAATCCCCCACCCCAGATTACTCTTTATATGGAAGATTTTTCGAAAATTTTAATTTTCTCAAAAATGGCTCTAACGATTTTGATTAAAATATCATATGTTTAGGATATTATCATGATAAATAAAATGTATATCTTGAATTTTCTGTGAATGTCTCCAAAAGTATTCTTCATTGTGAACGACTTTTGCATAACTGGTAAACCATAAGAGATAGACAAAGTTTTACCACACAAAAAATGTAGATCGCGTTAAAATACATAATTTATATCATATACATTCTTTTTGTTGAGTGAACCATTTTCGAGATATTCCTTGTTATTCCCTTAAATTTTTCAATACTTATTTTCTCAAATGGGAATTCGTTATTAATTTGTTTGTCTTGTATATGCAAAGAGTATTAATCTGTGGCAAAGGGCATGGTGCTGCACCTAGCAACCAGCTATTAAGAGATATGTATATGCTTAAAGGCTACTGTATTTCTATATTGCCCTTGTAAATATATATTCCCCTTATATCTACAAGAAAATTAGCAATAAGATAGAGTCTGCAAATGTTTATCTCGATTAACATGAAGTAGATGGAGAATAAGCGTTTGTAAAAGAGTAGAGAATGTCATGTGAGTGTAACACATCAGATTTTTATATATTAAATTACTGTATGATGTAATAAGCTTGGGTTGAAAAGATTTGTCCGGAGAAAAAGGTAATTAGCCAACAATGTCATTAATAATAGCTGAGGAGCGAATGCGTTTGTATAACGATTCATGGAATGCAGTTAAAAT
Source organism: Deroplatys truncata (assembly GCA_030765065.1). NCBI lineage: Eukaryota > Metazoa > Arthropoda > Insecta > Mantodea > Mantidae > Deroplatys > Deroplatys truncata. The sequence goes on along the minus strand of CM060983.1, from coordinate 204,167,962 downwards.
TATAAGTTCAGTATGTTTGCAGAGTCACGTAGACACAAATTCTGTAAAAGCGAAAGGGAATGAAATTCTGAGGTTCGAGGAGGTACCTCATAGTAACAATAGTAATAGTGTCAGAGGCGCACGTGTAAGAAATTTAAGATTGACCCCGCGCGAAGGAATGTTGGTGGGATAGTTCTAAGGTAGACGGAGCTAAGTAATAAAAGAGCGTGTTCTTTGTCATCCTTTCTTTTCGTGTACAGCTTTAGGAGCTTACAGTCTTTATGGTGATCGGCAGTTCGTAGCGCCTAAGAACGCGTTGGGTTATCAGTTACTTAGCGGTAGCCGTGGGAGCTTTAGACGGTAAGCGTTTTAGCGACTCGCGGCAAGTTACGCTCCTAGTTTCTTTTATTGCGGAAACGCTATTTCAAACCGTAAAATTGATACGGCAGAAGTTAGCAGGTATAATAAGTGAATTGTTATAGTTTAGAGTGTTACAATTCATAATCAGTTTCATTCTTTATCTTTAAACAGTCGGCAACTCGCTTCAGTAGCTCAAGTATTAGATCACATTAAATTTCTCAGTCAGTTTAAACTGGTGTTCTCCTTTCACACTACGCCCACCCACACCCAAGACGTCAAAAAGTGACGATCGGGCCAGCTTTATGACTTGCTGGTCATTCTCCTTATATACCCACATCTTCGGCAAAGGGAAGTGCAAATATTTCCTCCTGTATTTCCGGGTACTCTTCTTATGTTAGCATAGTTGACAAGTTTTTAACAGTGATGTCCATTCAGATGATGTTATATAAATACCACCAATTGTTACGTGCTTAGCACGTGTAAAACCACACCGTTGCGGGGATGACCATTTATTATATGATAACGGCCATAGATGTCTCCTTAGTATTCTGGAGCTCCCAAATGTTTTAAATATTTCTTGATAAAATATTTAGGGATTTAAGCTTACAGCTATTTCAAGGTCAACATTAGGAATTCTTATAAACAGAGAGTCATCGAAATTAGGTAATTCATTATTAGAAATATGTTGCAAAGGAGTTACGTGATACGTACATCATTGCAATGGCTGTTCTGTTGGGAAGACCTTAACAGTTCTTTGAATAATTGCATCAAGATCACTAAGCAAGTATAATGGCATTTTAGTTCTGTTTTAGCGATGGAAAAATGTATTCATTTATGATATTTAATTTTTTATTGGGTTTCAACAAAGAATATTCAGCCATTTTTCAAGATTTTCATGAAAAGCTTTATTAATTAATGACTAAAGTGTAGGTCGTTGTGGAAATTACAACCAAGTATTCCATCCTTTCATCTTATGAAATGGACATAATTATTTGTCCTCTATTTTTCCTGGTTATTTGATAGCTTACTTTCTCCTATCAACTTCATTTTATTTATTGCTTTCCGATTTAAATTTACACGTATGTCTTTGTGCATGCTGCTTTTTTTTCTTGAAGGACTTTATGTTGAACAAACATTACTGCCGAGACTTGTTGAGTAACTGGGATACTTCCTAAGCAGTTTTGAGGGAACAGATCTAAATGCACTAAAAATATACTCCAATAACACAGATTGCCAAAACGTTTGGCAACAGAACACCATACCATAAACAAAACGTATAATACCAGTATATACTCATATCTAAGTGTGGAGTTGAATGTAGAAATAAAAAGTAAATAAATAAATAAATAAATAGAAAAAAGGGCGCAGCAGGATTAGAAAATTTGAGGTAATAGCCAGGACAAATAATAATGTGCTACTAGTGTTTAACACAAAGTAGGTTTCACTTTAATTTCACTTTACTTCTCAAATTCGGGAAATTATGCAAACATTTTATTCAGGAACACACACATACATTTTAACCCCTTAAGTATGGTAACAGATATCCCATTGATTAAAATTGCAGGTGGGTCCTGATCCATCACAAAAGGGAAATGAGTATTAAGAACTCGCGTGAGGTAGTAGCTTTTTATTCCGCAGAAAGTGATGAACATTGATAAAGTACTTTATTTTTATTCATATGACCCATCATTGATCATATTGGATTGGATTGGTTACGGTGGGGATTCGGCACTGCTCCACATAGGGGATATTGTACTACTAGTTTCCAGGAGAGGAGACTCCGAGCGGCCGGAACCAGGAGTGACGGCACAGGAATGGCAGGGTCTCTATTATTGCAGATAAAAACCCTCCGGCAGATCGGGGACCGCTCAGAGGGAGTCCAACGCCCCTCCCCAGCAGCCAGACGAAAGCCTAGGGACGGAGAGAATTACACAGCTCTTTTCTCCTGCCACACTGCACCGAAACACCATCGTCGTCACTTCCAATCCTGAAAGAGACCAACGGATGAATGTTGCAGTGAAATGAGAATGAAGATGAAATGGAGGGACAGGAAATGTGAGAATCCTTCCCAGCATTCGCCTGACGATCCGGGAAAACTGGCGAAAAAACCCATGGGTCAGGAAGGTCGGCCACGGGAATCGAACCTCCGGAATGAGGGCCACAGACGAAACCGCCTGAGCCATCCCGCTCGGCACTGTTCATATCACTAATTTCTTTATTATTCGACGTAATTATTTTTCTTTCTTGCTTTCTTTTGAGTAAGTTTTCTGAGCCCCTGTAAAATTGCAAGCACCTCATTTTGATAATCACTACAAGGAATTGGGTTGAACAAAAAGAAAATCCGCTATCTTGGACAATCTCCATTTCTTGTACCTTCTTCACATCTAAGGCCTAGCGACCCTTTGGTTTCGTCCATATCATGTGCAAGAGACTGTAGTGGGTGGGAGTGCATTGTGATCACGATCTGCATGAGGAGTCCCTCAGGTCACCCATGCGCGGTTTTTTCTAGACCGGAAGCTACCATTTCTTAATCAAACAGCTCCCCAGTTGATTCTTAATGCCTGCAAGGGAATCTAACGCGTATTATCAGCTTCATAGCAAAGCTTCTTACGAGTATGCTGGAAATAGTTTGAGAATATTTTTAAAAGTATATCATATTTCATTGCTTGAAATGTTGTCTACACTCATCTATGAAAGCTGGAAACACGCCTCAGTATAAATTAGATGAAAATCTCACCAGTGCGATAGGAATGAACGAGTAAACGTATCTGGTGAAGGGAGATTGAGTTGGAGAGTTCACTCAAACGGTTTCTGAGAGAAAACTTACACTTTTATTTGCCTTTTTAGGTTATTGCTTTCTTCACTATGTATAACAAGGGAAGTATTGCATTCCACTCAAAAATTCTATATCGAAATTTCACCGGAAATACATGTTTGGAGGCCCCTGAATCTGTGAAAAATCATTTTTTAGAAAAAAGAACTCTGTGTGTTTGTGCATAACTCAAAAACAAAAAGTCGAATAAACACCAAACTTGGTGTATAGGTTCAGTATCTTTCAAAGATGCGACATGAAGATTTGAAAGAAAATTCCCCCACCACAGACTTCCTTCATATTTTTCGAAAGCTTTGATTTTCTCTAAAATGGCTCTAGCAATTTTGATTAAAATATCGTATATTGATATTGTTATAGCGAATGAAATGTATACCATGAATTTTCTGGGAATGTCCCCAAAAGTCCTTTTTATTCTGAATGGTTTTTGCTTAACTGCAAAACAGTAAGAGATAGGCAAAATTTTACTACACAAAAAAATGTAGATCTCGTTAAAAGACAGCATTTATGTCACATACATTTTTAAGGAGTGAACCACTTCCTAGATATTCCTTGTTATTTGTTTGAATTTTCGAATACTTATACTTTTTCTCAAATGAGCTGCTTGCTCCACATAACAACCAGCTCTTAAAAGATATGACTATCGTTTAAGGCCTATACCATATTCCCCTTGTACCTACAAGAAAATTAGCAATAAGACAGTTTCTGCAAATGTTTATCTCATTAACATGAAGTAGATAAGAATAAGCATTTGTAAAAATGGTTTGTACAAGAGTAGAGAAAGTCATGTGAGTGCAACACATCAGATTTTTTAAAGTTATATTTAAAGTATAAATATTTTTCATGCTTGCGATTATTAATGCTAGAGATTAAAATCGTATGAATAATTTAAAAGGATGAAAATAAAGAACCCAGAACTTTATATCAACAGACTTTATATTTATTTATATAATGCTTAAACTCTGGAAGGATGATACACATTTTACTGGGATTTACAAGTCCACTGATACTATCTGTTCTTCCCTTTGGATCATTTAGTTTTCTTGTTTACAAATCTGAGACATCTTAAGATCGTTTCTCCAGGGAGATGTCAAGATTTCGGGAGAGAGTTTCATCGCTGCGGTACTTATGCATGAAGACGTGGACAAGATGAACAGAGAGTGAAGACACGCCTGGTAAAGAAGAAGAAAAAGGAAAGAGGCAGCAGCGAGTCAGGCAGCTCTCTTGCTTTCGCTTCCCCCAGAAGAGGCGATAAGATAAGGTACGGGGACCTACGTTATGGAATGGCACTTTAATTACACTAATGGGAGAACCAAATGTTAATTACAATTCAAAGTCTAAAAGAGAGGAGGATCGCAATTTATAGAGAGTGGGATGGAGGGCGCCACCGCCAGCATCAAACCCTTTCCCTTCTCTCGACCGTCCTTACGTTTTCCCTCCCTTTATAGCACCAAGAGAAACATTTCGTTTGCAGTTTTAACGGAATCTTGAAACGAGATTTTCTATTCCAGTGTTCAGATAGCTTACTTACTCTCTACTGTTTATGATGACGATTAACTTGGCTGGGGTAGCTGAACTGAAAATGGACGACTTGGCGCTTTTTTTCGCTGCATTCGCACTAATTTTCATTTTTGGGAGCTCTTGATGGTAGGTTAGCGGCCATACTACATGGGATGTGTTAATACATCCATAGATGGTACACCAAACATACTAATTTCTCAATATTACCTGTTTGCTCTTCCTTATTTCTGCTGCTGTCTTTCTCATGTCGTATCTTTATGCTTAACAGAATTGCTCCACTGGGGAATGTTTTCCTATAAAATCATTACACTATTAGGGATGACGAAGTCAATCCATAAAAATTTGATGCATAACACTCCCACGACTTTCTATACTCGTTACAGTTTCGTATAATTTCCTAGAGTCTTCAAATACGAGGAGCACTATTTATATTTTGAGCATAATAATTAAAAAAAAGTAATTTATAATTGAAAACTGCTTTATTGTTTTTAAAAATATTCTCCTTTGTGATCAATACACTTTTGCATCCGTTTGAACCATTTGTCAGAGCATTTATTCCAGTCTTCTTGAGACACCTCCAAAACATGGTTTTTGAAGGCATCAACGGTTTCTTCTGCCAACGAAAATCGCTGTCCACGCAATTTGTTCTTGATGTTCGGGAACAAAAAGAAGTCATTCGGTGCCAAATCAGGACCGTATGGCGGATGACCCATCAATTCGACTTTTTGAGCCTTCAAATACTCTGTTGTTAGACAAGATGTGTGTGCGATCGCATTGTCTTGATGAAGAACGATCCTACGATTCTTGTTGGTTTTCCTTACTTCACCGAAGACTTCCAGCAAACAATTCGGCATTGGCCGTTTTACGTTCCTCTAAAGGCACTTTTGCCACATGGCCAGTTTTGCTGAAAAAGCAGGCGACCATATGCTTCGAAGTGCTTCGAGTGCGAACAACTTTTGCTGGATTTACTTCATCTTGAAACACCCATACAGTTGACTGCTGTTTACGTTCCGGCTCATACGCATAGATCCAAACTTATATACGTCTTTTGAGGCACCGCTATTGTATTTCTTGAGCATTTTTGTACACCAATCGACAGGAACATCTTTTTGAGAATGCGTCAAAGTATGTGGGATCCAACGAGAGCAAACCTCTTTCACGGCTAAATAATCATGCAATATTTTATATATGCTGGTGGAACTAACGCCTAGGGTTGCCTCAATCTCACAATGTCGCATGACGATCTCTCATTATTAGTTTTGGCACAGCATCAATGTTTTCTGGCTCAACAACTTCATTTGGACGACCTTCAGGAATTTAATCATTGAGAGAGCGGCGGCCACGATTTAATTCGTTGTACCAGCTGAAACGGCAACTCTAGGCCGAGCCCAAGAACTATAATTACAGATAACTTATTAATTAACTTTTAGTGATGTTAAATCGTATTATGTAAATATCTTTTTCTCATACTGCTTGTATATTTTAAGAAGGGTGATTTAACATTATGTATCTATCTAGGTTATTAATATTAGTAGAGTTATAAATGGTTTAATGTAAATAATTTAAGCGCTATGTTAAAATACTGTCCACGAGGGAAAGTTTTAGCTACAGGAATAGTGCTTTCGAAGGCAGAAAACCTAGTTTTATTACCTCTCTCCGGTCGCTGTGCTATTATTCCTACAGCGAGGGTGTAGAGCCTTTGTCCCATTATTTGATAATTCGCCGTGACCAAGTGAGTGAGAAAGACAACCTTAACGGTAAATGTAGGAAAAGCCGCGATTTATATTAAAATTGGACCAATGAGATCCCTGAAAGTTTATTCGAAATAGTTAGACGCGTCGAGTCGCGCTAAAAATGGACCAATAGGAAAGGAAGCAGCCTCAGGAGCCTGAGACTATAAATGGATCTGTTTGGAGAAAATTCGGGGCAGTTTATGTCATGTGTGGTCAGGGAGAGATGCTGCAGGATGTGTGAGATATCGCGCCAAAAAGGGAATCAAGTCAAATTTGTCATGTCAGCTTAGTATTGCATTTTATTCGAGAGTTTTCGTAATGTGTGGTCAGGGAGAGATGCTGCAGGATGTGTGAGATATCGCGCCAAAACAGGGAATCAAAAATAGTTTTAGCAACACACCTAAGATCCGCTACTCTGAAAGCGACAATAAGAATAGTTATATTTCGTGACATATCCACGCCATAGTCTAACAGCGATGGACAGTATTTTACAGCGGCAATACCAGTTTTGTATACTACGAGTGTTAAATTAAATAAAAAGAAACGGCAGTGTCATCTTTTCATAAACAAAGCAAGTCTATGTCTTCCTATATCACCACCCGAGATCTACGCTTTCCTTTACCGAGGATAAGTCCATGCTCCCATATAATTTAAGGAAAATTACTGCAGCTAGCCGAGGATAAATTGAAGAACCAACACGCTGAGAACTTCTGGAAGCAACGGGAGAAGCATCAAGGTAAGCTACAGCAACGGATGAGGAGGTGATCGCCGCAAACTGGCGCCATAACGTGCGGCTCGAAGGGAAGAACGACACGAACGGAGGACTAGGAAACAACGAACAGACGAAGAATCTTCAGAGGAAAGGGGCACAGCAGAACAAAAATTACAACGCGAACTTCTAGTCTACCTACGTGGGACAACAAAACAGCTGAGAACATCGCTTCTAGAACTTCACCAGGATTCGAACCCGGAACGCATCAGTTAACATTGAAAAAAATACAGGTTAGAACTTTTATTCAAAAACAAACAAAAAGGCATGCAGAGTAGTGACTCAGTTTTGTGAACACATGTTATTGAGAGGGGGTAAAGTCATTACTAGGGAGGTAGAACTTGCTAACGGAACCATGAGTAGGTCAAGGGAAGATTTGGAAGAACTGAATGGGGAGGCTATTGTCAGCATAACAACAGATGGAGAAAATATGGGTGCAGCTGAAGTAGAAGTTAGGGAAAGGCAATCACCGATTGAGCAGGTCATTGACGCAGGTCAAAACCAGCTGCTAATATTGCTTCAACATTTGAGCGCAAAGATAGATGAGCAGAGTAAGGAGTCAAAAAGAAATTTGAGTGAACAAATTAACAATTTAGAAGGGAAATTAAATGAGCTGAGTAAGGAGTCAAAAAGAAATTTGAGTGAACAAAATAAAAATTTGGAAGGGAAATTAAATGAGCAGAGTATACAGATAGGTGAATATGTCAGAGAGGAAAACAGGAAGATGAGAGGGGAATTAGCTCAGGAGATGAGGGAATATTTAGGTGAACAGGTCACCCGATTACAAAGTCAATTGGACTCCAAATTCAGTCAGCAAGGGATGGTAGTGCAAGAAATTCAGGCAGGACAACTATGTCTAAGAAACGATGTAGAAAAACTAAGGAAGGATGTAGAAACAGAATTAAGTGTTACCAGCTTAGCCATAAAGGAACAATTGGATGATGACTTAAGAGCTGTAAATGTTTCTTTAGAAAAAAAACAAAGTACCTTAGAATCTAACATTCAAAGGGAGTTCAAAGAATTTAGAATAGTGTTAGAAAAGGATCAGGGAAAGATGAATGAACTTTCGTCAAAAATGACTGAACAGCTCTCAAATCATCATGAAATTGTGAAGAGGGTGGAAGAGCATGAAAATTGTGTAAAGGAGTTAAAACGCTCTATTGGTAGACTAGGGATAAGTGTGAGACAGAGTGATGATAGCTCACCCAGTGAAACTAGCACCACTTTTAGGGAGGTAAATGGAGGCCAAAGTCCAGCTGCCGACCCATATAATTTTAATTCAGGGCACCAATGTACATCTAACCATGCAAGTAATGCAAACTACCATTTATTAAATGAGATAGGGGTACCTACTTTCGAGGAAAATTCGGCTGATAATCCTAAACAATACCTAAATGACCTTGAGGAGTATTTCCGTTTGAAGCAGATTCCGGACGAGCTAAAGATGTTAATCGTTCGTAAAGGTTTACGTCAAAGGGTTCTCCAATGGGTAAGATTGACTTTGGGGGAGAATAATAATTTTGAATATTTCAGAAGGGCATTTTTGAATAAGTACTGGAGTACTAATACTCAGAACCAGGTGAGATCTATCCTAGTTAATGGCAAGTACGATGAACGCGGAAACCTAAGCATGGTAGATTATTTGCTAACTAAAGCACAGAGTAGTAGACTAATCGAGCCACCCATAAGCGAGAGGGATTTCATTAATATGATTGTACCACATTATCCAGAACGTATACACCATTACCTACTCATTGCGAAGCCAAATTCTATTCCCGAATTGATTGAGTTGGTATCATCATTCGAGACAAGTAGTAGGAACCACGTACAAAACTATACAGTTCGAACATTACCGGATAATTCAAGGAATGCGAATTGGAGAGGAAACGCGAGAGGGAACTATAACCCCAGAGAGAGATACTGGAACGACGTACCTCAATCCGGGAACAGAAACTGTCAAAATAACCGTTTCAGGAGGGAAGGTGATAACCAATATCACATAAATGCTATACAAACCAGACCAAGATATAGTGGCCGTTTTAATTATAGGAGAGGCAGAAACAATGAAAACAGATCCAGAGAACATTATTTTTCTGACCGAGGGGAAAGTGATGTAGGAGAAAGGTATGACGAAAATTATCCAGAAAGAAACGAAAGGAGAGAGAGACATTCCCGGGGACATTTTAGAGGAAGCAGAGGAAACTATAGGCAAATGCAGAGAGAGGGAAATGTGGAAGAGACTAGCGGAGCACCAAATAGTGTCGATAACCCGGAAAACTAAGACAGGATCCATTCAAGAGCTCGGAGCGGATTCTAAGCGCGCAAAATTCTCAAATAAACAGAAAATGTGAAACAGGGCTCAAAAATGAAGTTATACTGGGAGAACTGATAACTACTATTCAAAATCACTCGGAAAAGGATCTGACAGATTCCCCTAGCATAAAAGTAGTATTATTGGATGAAGAATATAACGCTTTAATAGACTCTGGAGCCAATGTGAGTGTATGCAGCCTGAGGTTATATCAGAACCTGGTAAATAAAGGAATTAAGCTAATGACATTACCCATAAGGAACACGGTATGCCGGGTAGCAGTTAACAAAGAGGTTACCCGAATAAAAATGCAAGTAATGTTGAACATGAAAATAGGAGAAGAAAATTTTGAGTTTATTTTTCTGGTAATCAATAATTTGATTTGTGACATTTTGATTGGGTGTGACGTTTTGTTTGAATTAAGAGCTAGGGTTGATTTTGCTGATAAAGTTTTGAAAATAGAGAAGAACAGAAAAACATTAGAAATCCCTTTTGTAGAGGGTATGAAGCAGGATACTTATAACAAAACCCAAGGAGAAGAAGATATAGCCGAAGAAAGATTTTTCGTACAATTATTACAAACAGGTAGGAGTGAGAAATTAATTGCTATAGTACAAGGGGAAGAAACCGATGAGATGCATGCGTTCGCTGACAGGTTTTACAACGGGTATACGGAGCACAATGAGAAAGATTATGGTTACGCCCGAAATAAAGAATTCCAAGATACCGGCAGCCAGGTAGAAGCAGTAGAGGAGAAAGTGACCCTTGCCGAGAACCTCACAGAGACACAAAGGCATCTATTAAGGCGAATGTTACAAGAAAACAAAGCGGTATTTTCGGACGTCCCAGGCAAGTGCAAAGCATACAAACACAGTTTTAAGGTACAAGATATTGCACCCTTCACACACAAGTATCGGGATATTCCGATTGCATTAAGGGAGAGAGCCAAACAGGTGATCGATAAGATGTTGAGAGACCGAATAATACAAACGTCAAATTCTCCGTACAGCAGTCCATTATGTTGGGTGACGAAACGCAATGGCGAACTTAGGATGACAATAGATGCTCGAAGGATAAATAAATATACACAACCAGACAGATTTCGGAGCGAAAGTGTAGAAAAATTGCTGTCAAAAATAACCAAAGGCAAGTATTTCTCCACTATTGATTTAACGGCGTCATACTGGCAGATTGAGCTTCACGAGGATGTTAGAAAGTATACTTCTTTTTATTTTTTGGGAAACAGTTCGAATTTTTGAGAATGCCTTTTGGTATGCTTACGTCATGTAGTGGACTATTAAGAGCCATCGATAAAATATTTGGCGACTCAGCCGACGAATTTTTGATCCAATATATCGACGATTTTCTAATAGTTGATGAAAATTTTGATGAGCATATTAAACATGTGAATTATGTGCTTAGAAAGCTGAGAGAAAACGGTATGACGGTGAACATTAATAAATCCAAATTTTGCATCCGTGAGGTGGAATTTCTAGGCTATGTAATTAATGATAGAGGAATGAAGCCAAACGAAGAAAGAGTAGCGGCTGTGAGAAGAATACCAGCGCCCAAGAGTGTTAAGCAGGTTAGGTCCTTTCTTGGAGTGCTAAATTATCAAAGCAAATTTATCCTGAGGTACGCCGCAGAAATAGCGCCTTTGCGCGAATTACTTAAAAAGAAAGTGCGATGGAAATGGGACGAGGTACACCAGAAAGCTTTTGAAAAGATAAAAGAACTATTTGCGAAATCAATTCTACTAGAGAGACCCAAGGACAACCTACCATATGTAATTTACGTGGATGCTTCAGGTCACGGATATGGGTGTGTCCTAGCCCAATCAGATGAGGAAAATCAACTGCACGTGATAAGTACCGCTTCAAGAGGTTTAAGTCAAATAGAGAAAAATGCTTCGGTCACCGAATTAGAGATCTGTGCTGTGTATTACGCACTACAGAAATTTAGATCATATATATATCTACAGAAGGTTATTATATACACAGATCATGTGAGTCTTTCATTTATGAAACGTTGTCGGCTTACGAGTACTAAATTATCTAGGTACATCCATGAGATTCTTTCGTATGATGTTGAGGTGAAACACATTCCAGGAAAAACAAATGTTTTTAGCGATTTGCTGTCTAGGTTACATAACAACAGTGAAATACCGGAGAGAATAGAACGCCCTAAAAATGAAGTAACATTAATGAGTATTGAAATACCCTTGAGTAAAGGATTGATAAAAGAATTAAAAGGAATAGGGGACCAGCAGCGACGAGATGAGAAGTTAAATAAATTAATAAAAAAGGCCCCAGAAATAGATGAAAATATCAAGGGAAACATAGGGTTAAAAGGGGGCGTGTTATATAAACTACATGGCAGTGAAATACAGAAATGGAAGACATATATACCTAAGAACATGGAGAATGAACTCATAAGCACGTTCCATCAAGCTCTAGCACATTCTGGCTCAGAACGCACCGCTTTAATGATCCAAGAAAACCTGTATATTCCAAAATTACACCATAAAGTAAGGAGAATAATTTCGACATGCTTACAATGTCAAAAAGCAAAGCCACTGAATATACAATACGAATACGAGACAAACTCAATACTAAGAGAAAAACCAGGAATGTTAGTGACCTTGGACTGTCATGGTGAGATGCCCCGTAGTAAATTTGGATTTAGGTATATAATAGTGTTAATAGATGTATTTTCAAAATTTGTGAAAATTTACCCAGTCCGGAAGATTACAAGTGAAACATGCCTAAGGAAGATAATGAAGTCGTACGTTCCACAATTTGGAAAGATGAAGGCAATTTTATGTGATAATGCTTCAATATTTACCAGCAGAAAATTTGTAGACACCTTAAAAGAAAACGAAATCACGTTGTATCATTGCTCAAAATACCACCCACAAAGCAATCCCTGCGAAAGAATAATACGGGACATTTCGGTTTATTTGAGAATTTTGGCCAATAAAAAACACAGTGATTGGGCAAATCACTATCAGCGCATCGAAAGTATTTTAAATGAAAGTGTGAGCCCTACTACCGGTTATAAGCCCATCGAGCTGATGAAGGGGAAATTAATGGAAACACTCGAAGGGGAATTACCACAGACACTAGAAGCTAAAGATCCGAAAGCACTAACGGAAGAAGAGATGTTTAAGAAAGCTTTTGAAAGAATGGCCAATAAGGCGCAGAAAAGAAAAGAAAAGTTTAAGAAGAAGAAACGAAAACACTGGTTGATCAAATTGGGAGACTTAGTATTGGTACGGGACAAGAAAAAGTCTAGCATTCTGAACAAAAGGTATCATAGAATGGAAAATTTATTTAAAGGTCCATACCGGGTGATTAACATTTTTGGCTCGGATACATTTGAGTTACAAGAAATAAAGAATTCCAAGATCGTAGGGAGATACCATAAACAGTTGCTCAAACCGTACAAATGTTTAGAGAATGAGAAGGGTGAAGAATATAATGAAAAGAATCAGGTTAGTTTTACTCGAAATGAGGTAACACCCCTGTGAACAAATAGTAAAGGTAATACACCCGATAAATAAGGATGTAAAGAAATAAATAAAGGCATAATAATTATGTACCAATATGTATGTAAATAGATTTAATTTTAGAACTTAAATTGGGTATTAGAGTATTTGTATGCGTCACAAGTTATTCGTGTGCGGGAAATGTATTGTGTATAAGAATGTCTCTCGGAAACCTGTTTTTAAAGGGAGAGTGTAGAGTGAATGACCCAAATATAAACATCACCGGTTTGTCAGAGCCCTTGTGAAGGAGCAGGTATAGCGAAGGGTCTCTGTCAACAAAACAAACGAACAAAGGCCATAATCAGAGGAATTATTCTGTAAAAGAAAATTGTATCAAGTGTTGAAAAATTTATTCTTTTCCAGAACAGGGCAATTTGAAACGGCAACTCTAGGCCGAGCCCAAGAACTATAATTACAGATAACTTATTAATTAACTTTTAGTGATGTTAAATCGTATTATGTAAATATCTTTTTCTCATACTGCTTGTATATTTTAAGAAGGGTGATTTAACATTATGTATCTATCTAGGTTATTAATATTAGTAGAGTTATAAATGGTTTAATGTAAATAATTTAAGCGCTATGTTAAAATACTGTCCACGAGGGAAAGTTTTAGCTACAGGAATAGTGCTTTCGAAGGCAGAAAACCTAGTTTTATTACCTCTCTCCGGTCGCTGTGCTATTATTCCTACAGCGAGGGTGTAGAGCCTTTGTCCCATTATTTGATAATTCGCCGTGACCAAGTGAGTGAGAAAGACAACCTTAACGGTAAATGTAGGAAAAGCCGCGATTTATATTAAAATTGGACCAATGAGATCCCTGAAAGTTTATTCGAAATAGTTAGACGCGTCGAGTCGCGCTAAAAATGGACCAATAGGAAAGGAAGCAGCCTCAGGAGCCTGAGACTATAAATGGATCTGTTTGGAGAAAATTCGGGGCAGTTTATGTCATGTGTGGTCAGGGAGAGATGCTGCAGGATGTGTGAGATATCGCGCCAAAAAGGGAATCAAGTCAAATTTGTCATGTCAGCTTAGTATTGCATTTTATTCGAGAGTTTTCGTAATGTGTGGTCAGGGAGAGATGCTGCAGGATGTGTGAGATATCGCGCCAAAACAGGGAATCAAAAATAGTTTTAGCAACACACCTAAGATCCGCTACTCTGAAAGCGACAATAAGAATAGTTATATTTCGTGACATATCCACGCCATAGTCTAACAGCGATGGACAGTATTTTACAGCGGCAATACCAGTTTTGTATACTACGAGTGTTAAATTAAATAAAAAGAAACGGCAGTGTCATCTTTTCATAAACAAAGCAAGTCTATGTCTTCCTATATCACCACCCGAGATCTACGCTTTCCTTTACCGAGGATAAGTCCATGCTCCCATATAATTTAAGGAAAATTACTGCAGCTAGCCGAGGATAAATTGAAGAACCAACACGCTGAGAACTTCTGGAAGCAACGGGAGAAGCATCAAGGTAAGCTACAGCAACGGATGAGGAGGTGATCGCCGCACAGCGTTTCACAGTGGCAAAGAATGGAGCTTCGTCGCCAAATGTGGAAGTTAGTTGATCGATGCACTCTTGTCTTGATAATCCACGTCGAAAGTCGTGTTAAATCATTGCACGAACATTTTCACGAGTTAATTCCATGTTTTTCTTGACACTCAATTTTCAAGTTAGTGTAATCAAAACAAATGACGCTCTGTTGACAAAATGTTTTAAGTAGATTATGGTCAAAAATGTCAAACTTTCCACTGGAAACGTCAGATGGCACCTACAACATTCAGGGTTGCCAAGGCTCAAAATATAAATAGTGCCCCTCGTAAAAGTTGATTCTTATATTCTAGTTGTTATACTCGATAAGCTTTGGGTTATAAATAATTTAAAATTAAGCAATGTTCACTGAATAGCATACGAGATGCCCAAAATAAAACAGAGCTTTTTGCATATATCTAGTGATTTTTTTTATATTAATGTAATCATGCTGGGAAAAACACGTATCACGCAGCATACGATGATCACATCACGCATGATACGAGTAGAGTAGAGTAGAGTAGAGTAGAGTAGTAGTAGTAGTAGTAGTAGTAGTAGTAGTAGTAGTAGTAGTAGTAGTAGTAGTAGTAGTAGTAGTAGTAGTAGTATGGTCAGTAAAGTACTACTTGGGGAAATTAAAAAGACGTAAAATGACTAATGCAACTACAATAGTAATCTCGATACGAATATCGTAACGTAAGATTGACAAACGAGGCCGCAGGTCGAGTTTGATAACCAAACGAGTATTGTAACATGTAGTTACGATATGTGTATCGTACAACGTTTTATCTGCTTTAGTTACATAATATGAAATTCTTATTTAGTTTTTATTTCAAATGTAGTACTAGGAATCACTGAAACAGTACACTACATTGATACATAGTTGGTGTGTAGTTGGCCATGCATGGTTTGATGAACGATTTGTTTGTTAAGTTTTTGATTAAAAAAGAACATGAGTAATAGGTGAATTAAATAAACTTTTAAAAATGAGTTCTGATTGCAAACCTAGCTAATTCTGTTATAGATAGTTAATTCCTAATGAATCCCGATTTCGTATTATTTATGTCTGGTTCACAATACACAAACAGTTTCGTGATAAGAGTTGCATAACGAAAATCGTTGCGCAATAGAAGCTTCATTGCGAAACTATTTGCATAACGATGTACTATTACGAAGCTAGTTAGGTAGTGAGTAGGTTTATAATTTTTTAGTATTGTAAAATGGATATTACGTAACTAAAGTAGATAAAATTACTTTAGGAACGTACATTTATATTTAAAGGAGTTCTACATTTTTCGTGAAGAACGTTTTTCTGTGTCTCATATGCTTTATCTCTTCTAGAATTATGCAATATTCATTCATTTTGAGCAGACTCTCAAAATCACACACAGAAAATTCAACATAAAGTTTATTTTTCGTGCAAACAGTTTAAGCACGTGGTATTTTAATAAAATGGTTTGGACCAATTTTGAAAAAAATGAAAACTAGTAAAAATGTTTCTATGTAAGGGATAGTTTGTGATCACGGAACTTTCATGTAAACATTAGTTTATCACGCTTAAATAGTAAATTTATATTTATCCAATTTCTTATTTTTGAGTTATACTGTTCATAGACAGATAGGCGCACGTGCGTTGCAAACACCAAGGTAGACACATTAAAAAGAACAGTCCTTTATCAACTTTAAGATAATCAGACTTAATGCATGCAAACAAGGACATGTGGGGGAGGGAGTCAGTAGATCTGCAGTGTGCATTTTCGGTGACATTTCTATAAAGAATTTTTGGGTGAAATACATGGAATACACTACCTACATCAGATAAGTGTCAGAAAAAGTAAAACTTAACGACAATGTGCTAGAATTGTAGGGAGTCAGTGGACCTACAATGTGCATTTTAGGTGACATATCTATATAGAATTTTTGGGCGAAATACATGGAATACACTACCTACATCAGATAAGTGGCAGAAAAAGAATTAGTTAACGATAGTGTGCTAAAAATTGTAGAAAACAAAAGTTCAAGAATGAAGAATATTTTTGGAAGTGCAAAAGAATACTGCTTATCTGCAGCAAGGTACTCAAATGTAATACATGGGCTACAATAATGTTTCTGCCTGTGTGGATGCGTAACATTTTGGAATCACGTTTTCCCCAACAGTGTCACTTAAGAGCATATTATAAATTAGAGCCTTTCATGTTACCTTCGCCTCTAGTACAATGTTTCGATAACCAAATACCTGCTGGATACCATTCTTTGGTTTCCAAAAGACTTCCTTCCGTATACTATCTGTTTTGCATCACATCTATGTTGCATTTGGCTACATATGTTTTGTAATAATTAAGCTAAATGCTAAAAATCTGAGTTACGCTTCAATTTTATGTGCGGTCCTTGCCCTCCACCTTGCGCTCAAATTAATTATGTCTACATATAGTACCTAAAATGTAAGGTTATGACAAACAGAAAACAAAGACGTAAATGAAAACTATACATAAAACTACTTACCCTTTTTTATTATATGGTACTATGACCCAAAACGTACATGTATTAGCAGTAATGGCAAGTGCTACAAAAGGTATTTCTATGTTTTTCCTAAATTTGTGTCCATTTTATACATACATATTTACATTTGATTTCAGCTTAGTGTTAGTGTATTTGAACGCATATCAAAACAAAATTCTATTTTTGCATGCTTATAACTTCCAACATATCGTTTCTTGCTAATTGTTTAAAACAAAATAATAATTTCTGTATAATACATGCTGTGAGTAACAATGTTTCCTAGATATTCAACTGGAAAATATTTATGACGTTAATGAATAACGAAAATATTTCCGCCCTGTACAAACGATAACACGATATCACTGATAAACGATTTGAGAGAGGGACATTAGGTAAAGATTTTAAAGGCCACAACACTAACAAAAATTCGTAAAAAGTGTAACATTGAATTTTTATTAAGAGCTAACCAATGCTATTAATTGACATAAGTATTCATTACTCATTTACACATAGTTTAACATAGATAGTCATATTTACCGAAAAAACACGTTTTTTTAATGACCTCGAGAAGAAGCGCATAACCATTTACTACTTGAAAAAATATAAAAGTATTTGAAAATTCAAACTCATAATAATGTCTCGAAAATGGTTAACGCCAAATAACCCAAATATTTACCCGTTATACAAACGTTTCTCAGACTGAAGAGGAATTCACAGATTAATCCTAGAAACTTCAAGCTATGCATTTAATTTGTCATACACTTATCATGAAAATTATGTTTTAGTCAAAATTTCTACAACCATTTATGAGAAAATAAAAAAGAATGAACATTTTGCCTTGAAAATCTTCGTGGGTCTGAACATAAATACCAAGTTTGATATGTAGCCAACAGACACACGCGCGCGCGTGCACACAGAACGTTTACTAAAATTTTTGTTTATTTTTTTGTTTTTGGATTCAGGGAGTTTCAATACAGTTATCTGAAAAGGAAACAGAATACAAGGGAAATTATGAAAAGGAAATCCTGGTATAAATGAGGAACCACTCCAACATTCGCCTACCGTTCAGAGAAAACCACGAAGAAACACAAGGTCAGAGTGGGTGGTCAACAGGAATTGAAACCGGAACCTCCCTAGTACGAGCATTATACGTTACCGGAGTCATTTCACTCTGTAGGTTTATTAGTTATTAAAATTCTAACAAACTCCAGAAGTAAAAATATTTGATGCTGTCGAATCTACAGCTTTAGATCCCACTCTCTGAATATCACCAGCGCAGAGATAAAATAGCATTCGACAGGTTGCAAACTCCTTCAATGCACTAAAAGACTATAGGAAGCAATTTGTGTTTTTAAAAATTGCATTTAGCGGCTAGATGTTTATCGTGGTCAAAATCTAATCAGCGCGATGCTCAGTTATCTATTTGTTGTTAAATAGCTCATGATAGGAACATATCTTCTAAACAGAAACCAAAGCATGCTTAATATACAAGCCAATTTTTTGCCTAAGTGTTTAAATCAGAGTACAATAATAAGTGGAAATATACAGCAATGATAGGGGTTTTGAGGGTTTTGACGTGGCATAGGAAGGAATAAATTATGCTCAAGACTTTTGACTTAAATTAATTTTATAACTGATTTTTGTGATTTCTCAATCTAATTACTAACTAAATTCATAAATAAACACATAAACGAATAAATAAGGACTGGTTTGATATACATGTTAGAAGCTCCTTTAATGAATACTTACACTTAATTAAAAGCTCTAATACAATTACTAAATTAGGATACTCGAAAAACATATATAAACTCTTTGAGGGCTTTCTTAGAAATTGTCTTCCATTTATGTATTTACTAGCTAATATTCATACGTAATGTAGTTTTTATGTTCAAATTTTTGTAATTCAGATGCGTGGTTCTCCGCAAAATACAATCATCTTGCTACTAAAAGATATGAGGTGTATTTACAAAGCACGTCACAAAAAGTTTTAATACTCTGTGAGCATATGAATTCTTGAGTAATCCGTAATTTCAAGAGAACTGCAGCCTTCCAGCAATTCCCCAGTTGTGCCTAAGTACATATTTATATAAAGCAAACGGTTTAGGCAAGAGCAAACGTGGTGAGGATTTCATGGATGAGAAAAAAGACAAAAGGCTGTGCTTTTAATCACAATATGGCTGAAGAACAAGCTCGATTTCTCTTCGCCATTACCGCTTCTCTTTCTTTCACAACGAGCGCCTTTTTATGGCATCTGAATTCTTTCCAGCTCTCTTTGATAATCATATACAGGCTAGAAAAAAAATTTGTTCCCTCTTCTGCATTCACGCTTTGACAAAATGAAAAAAGAAAGAAAAAACCGCAACAGTACATACGGGGTGAAAAAGGAAGCAGTAAGAAGTTTGCAAATATTTACCAAAGGCATTGTGAGAGAGTTCATAAGCCCGCAGATAGAAATAAAAAAGATGAGGAGAGGAAAGGGAGGGTAAAAAAAAGAGAGGAAAGAATCGGCGACCACAAAAGGGGTAGTGAGAGGGCAAAGGAGTATTTGTTCAAGACGTACATAGAGCAATACGTTGGTTGGCTGACGGGGAAATCTCTGAGGGCGAGTCTGCCAGTTTGCGGAACATTGCAAAAGGCTTGCCTTTGATCCAGGGAACAAGCGTTTATTCCGTACCAGCAAAAAGAGAAAAGAACAGACGGCATTCGTCTTACAGAATAGAAAGGAAGGGAATCCCGACAACAAGGCGGGCGATTAGCATCATCCGGACAGAGAGAATCTGTGCCACTGAAGAAAACAACTGCTGTACCAGAAAGCATCCCTTTTGTCCAAGCCGGAGCCGAGATTTTTCTTTTAAATTTTGCGGATTACGAAAAGCGTTCGACGTCCTTTATGTTATGAGCCGGGAGGAGGTTGAAGGGGTTTCTGTATTATAAGTCATCCTCACAAAGGCATCAGAAAGACTGGTTAGGGCTAATATCGGAAGCCATCCACGCACGCTCTCCTTTATACAATGTCCGCCTCATTATCATCCCTAAGTCCCCTGTAACTCAAGAAAGGCAAAGGTATTTTACTGCTAGAAATGTCGATACATTCTACAGAATGGCCTCGGCTCATCAACTCCTCCACCTTAGCAAATGTAAACTTTATCTTGTGAAACCTTACTACAACAATATATATGATATCTTTTACGACACAATAACAACTTGCATGTTACAATTCAGCTTACAATGCCTTAGCACTTGGAGAGTATTAATGAAGACCTATAAGAATATAGAACATATTGTGTTTCTAAGCATCATAGTGGGGTTTGCTTCATTGTAAATTATTTGTATTAATGTGTAGAAACATTACAGTAATATTTTGACTGTTCGAACTTGTATTACTTTTTTTAATGAATTAAGAAATCGAAAGGTTCTTTTAAAGGAGGACACAATACATTTGTGATGAACGACTTGGACATCATATACATACTCACAACACCATTCTTGCAATCAATATCCGCTGGCAAATAATAAGAGTGAATGTAACATAATTACAAGGATTTTCCTTAACACTGAGCATGAACTTATCGAATCTTAAAACAGAATAAAGGCCTCAAAGCTGAACGTTGCCTGGAGTTTTAATGCACTACTTTCCCCAACGCTGCAGTCTCCTAGCGAGTACTTTCTTACTGACTTACGTCACCCACGTAGCAGCGGGTATTTTTCGGATCCTAATAATATTATAACGCATTCAAGAACTACGCCATTTCTAACAAATAGTTAGGATTGCAAACCTTCCGCACTAAGCCAAAAATGAATAAGAAGAGTCCCTCTGAGATTAACAGAAATTGTCCTTAGCCATGAAATTAGTTGTGTGTATAGAGCGTTATTTTTCCAAAAATATAAAGTGCTTTCAGGTTTAATTCACTTAGAGTTACAGTACAAGCATTTAGGGAACGTTTTATGGTTAACGGTGGTGAGTATAAGGCGATCACATGCAAGTATTCTATAAGGTAGCGACATAATTACATTGTTCGTAATAATAAAGCAGTAGCTAAATAAAGTAAAACAATTTACACATGAAGAACGCTTAACAACCGCTTGCTTATGTTAATCTAAAGGCAATCAGGTATTTTCATGACTGTAATGTTCCGATAAAAAGTATTTTACAAAATATAAAGTTCAAGTCCTAATTTTAATTATTAAAAGTCAAATATAAATAAGGCTTTATCTTTAACTTTTAATTTGAAATTAATACTTTTCTTATTTCGTTGTACAATACAGATCAATGTTATAAAGTGGTGTATTAGCTCGTGTGGTTTATAGAAAGTATTAATGTTTATTAGAAATATTCTTTGTAGCAAAGAAAGACAACTCGTGCATTCACATGACATTTTCTATCCACTATCGTTTATTTCTGTATCCGTTCTACTAAATATTCTTACAAAAGCTTATTTTGTGTCTACTTCATGTTAATGAGGACATTGTTTCATTAGGTGTTTCCTTGTAGCTACATAGCGGGATACAGGAAGTTGAAACGATAGACAAATCTTTTAAAAAGTGGGTCGGTATATTGTTACTTTGAAATTCCACTCTTTGCATGACATCACATAAATAATGGCGTCTTTGCACTTAAAAAAGCATATAAAGTACTGGAAAGTTCAAAATAATCACAGAGCATTTCCCAAAAAAGTTTAACACCGCAAACAAATTTATGGACACATACACTGTGTGTTTTGACAATATATACAGTTTAATGTAGTAAGATTTTTCTATCTCTTATTGTTTATCGTTATACAAAATTATATATGACATTCTTTTAGAATGAATAAAACTTCACAGGCTATTTACATAAACTTAAATACTTATATTTTATTAGCTATCCTATATTTTATTATAGGTACATATGGTATAAGTATTCTAATCAAAGTCATTCGAAGCATATTTGAGAGAATAAAAATTAACTAATGATTTTCTATGTAAGAGTAGTTTGGGGATAGGATATTTTCTTGAAATCTTCATGTCGCATTTTTGGAAGATTAATTACGTAGTTTGGTATTTATCCGGTTTTTCATTTTAGTTATGCGCGCGCACACACACATGCATGCTCAAAACATTTTCTCAAAAGATATTTGGGTTCAGGGGCCACATAACATGCATTTCTGGTTAAATCTCATATTAAATTTAGGGGTGGAATTCAATAAGTCCTCTACCTATTAGTAGGAACATAGAAAGTACAAACGGTAGTAAAATTATGCAAAACCTCCTTAAAAGTTTACCGACTTAAGAAAAGCATTAGAATAATTAATATCTGAGATTTGTGTACTCATAACCAAAAAAGAAATTTTAAAATATATTTAAACTGTTATAAAGTATGAAACAGCTGATTTAGGCCACACATTAATTATATTAATCAGAAATATATACAGAGTCAATCACCTAAAACTTGCAACGCAAATTTTTCGGAAATGGAAAGTGTTATTTAGGTGCAGTTTACACCGCATTGATTGGCAGTCAGGGACTCGTACATTTAGCCTATAAACAGATTTTAGTAGTACTAAGAAAGTGTATTTTTTGAGCAAACAAAAAATTTTTTAAATAGAACAATGTCTAGTTACATGAACAGAATAAAGATAGGGTAAACTAGAATGTCAGTGGCGTTTGTTGCAGGATTCTAGTGCAACTAGTTTATGAGAAATCTTATTTTAGGCACCGACACTTGTACAACCTGTGGTAGCACAAACTAAAGAAACACAAAAGGGAATTACAATACTTCTGTGGATTCTACGGAAAATACGGTTCGGACCTGTCAGGGGAAGTAACATTTGTGCATACGAATGGGAGTAGTGTCATTGACTACATTCTGTGTTCACAGGACGTATTGCCGTTAGTTCAAAATTTTAAAGTTGAAAACAGCATTGACTCTCATCATTTTCCACTGATAATGACTTTAAAAGTATCTCGGCTAGTATCTTATACAAGGGATGAAAGCGCATGCGAAACATTGACGCCATTGTTTAAATATAGATGGAGGGAGGCAGGAAAGGAGATTTTTATTAACACTTTAGAAAACGAAATTATATCTTTTGACGTAGATCAACACAAAGGAACTGAAAGTATACAGAACATAACTAATATTATACAGAAAGCAAGTGCGCACATGCTAACAGGAAGGGGTAATGCATCAAACAGCTTAACATTAAATAGTTGGTATAACGATCAGTGTAAAACAGCGAAGAAAGCAGCGGAATCTGCACTTATCAAATACAGAAGAGAGGGGGGTGAAGAACGTAGAATTTCTTTTGCAAATCTAAGAAAGTCATATAGGGAAGTCCTAAAGCAGAGCAAAACAGCTTGGCAGGACGCAAAGGCAGAAGAGGTACGTCAAGTAGTCGAAAATGGGGAAATTGGTGACATGTGGAAAGTTATTAGACAGATTCGAAGGCGAAGGTCCATTCAGGTAACTATCCCGGCTGGAGAATGGATAAAGCACTTTAAAACAGTCTATGAAGGAGGGGAGTTTAGAATACAATTAAATACTTTGGCCGCTGAAGGGATGACTGGGGCTCCAATTGTGCAAATGCTTGATTATGAAATTAGCACAGCAGAGGTTGTTCGTGCAATAAAATGTTTAAAAAACGGGAAGGCAGCTGGTATAGAGGGCTTGTCAGCTGAGTTTTTCAAGATCTCGCTAGAAGTTAATAAAATGGTAGATTTCTATAGAAAAAGCTTCAATAAAATATTTGAAGGCGGAGAATATCCGGAAGCATGGAAAACCGCCATTATCCAACCTCTTTACAAGGGCAAAGGGAGTTACAGCATTCCAGGAAATTACAGGGGTATCTCGCTGCTCTCTATATTTGGAAAAATTTATAGTAGAATCTTATATGAAAGAATTAAGTGTTGGGCCAAGACACATCATAGGATTTCTAAATTTCAGGCAGGATTTAGGGAAGGTTTCTCGACTATTGACAATGTCTTTGTTCTGAAAACAATAATTGATGACAATTTGAGAAATAAAGGTGGTAAGGTATATACTGTATTTGTAGATTTTAAAATGGCATTTGATACTGTAGAACGCAGTGCTCTCTGGGAGAAATTAACACGTAAAGGACTTTCGGGGAAAATGATTAGAGCACTTAGGGCAATGTATAAAGAAGTTAAGTTTGTTATCAAGACCGATCAGCACAATACATCAGAATGTAACATAGCGCAGAGGGGGGTTAAACAGGGTTGTATACTATCTCCGTTACTTTTTAACTTGTTTATTGATGATGTTGTTAGCGTGATGACGGAGGAAGACATAGATGCACCGACAATCGCAGACCAAAAAATACCAATTCTTTTGTACGCGGATGACATTGTAGTTCTTTCTAAAACGATAAAAGGTTTGCAGTCTGGTTTAAACGCTCTTCGACAATACTGTAGGCAATGGGGTATGGAGGTAAGTATTCTTAAAACTAAAACAGTCACCTTTAAAAATGGATATGTGTACGGCCAACATGAAAAGTGGACTTATGGGGAGGAAGAAATTCAAAATGTTAAACACTTCGATTACTTAGGAGTAAGGTTTGATATGGGCGGAAAATGGAACAAGAACATGGAGTTTATAAAACACAAAGGGATTGGACAACTTTCTGAAGTATTAAGGATATTGACACGGGTACCAGATATGCCAGTAAAAACATTACAGACCATGTATGAAGCAATGGTTAGGTCCTCATTACTATACGGCAGTGAAGTGTGGGGATGGGAGAGGGTGGATAATGTAAATAAAATACAATGCAATTTCTGGAAGCGCATTCTAGGGTTGGGGAGGGGTACTTCAAACTACGGAGTTCTTCGGGAGGTAGGATGCTGGGAAGATGCTGTATTTGCTAAACTAAACGTAGTTAGGTACTGGCTGCGAATAATTAAAGGCGATCAAACAACTCTGAGAGCAATATGTTATCGTCATCAAATAAACAACATAGGGCAACCAAAATGGTGGGCAGCGGGGTTGCAACGCGAATTATCAAAAATTGGCTTAAATGATATCTGGCAAAGGGGTAATGAAAATACACACAGTGCTGTAAGAAAGGTCAAAAGACGACTATGCGATATAAACAGGCAGAAAATCGAATCTGAATGTAGACAAAGATCAACATTGGAGCTACAAAATGAAATAAAAACTAGGTGGGGTAAGGAAACATATATTTTGGAATTGAGTATAAAACAGAGGACTGGAATAGCATGGCTTAGGTTGGGAGGGTGGAAAGCTCGCAAGATTGTTGATAACGATGGCAGGAGGATTTGCCCATTATGCGGGGAACAAGAAGACTGGACGCATATTTTGGCAGCATGCGTGCAGACGGAGGGTATTAGGAAAAAACTATTACCGGAAGTATTTTTGGCTTCCAACAGACGGAGGACAGCATGCTGGGACATGATTCTAAACAGCCAAAACTGGCCAAGCTTGGGCACATACTTAATGGAAGTACGTGTACTAAGAGATAAGGTGTTTATGTAATTTTTCTTTAAACATATGTGGTGCTTGAGTACATGTGCGCGACTGTGTGTGTGTGTGTGTTTGTGTGTGTGTGTGTGTGTTGGAGTGGGTGATTCAGTGTGTTTGTTTTTCAATTTTATATGTATGTATGTATATAGTGCGGTGATTGTAAAAAAATAGTTGTTTTCTGGTTGATACTGCAAGTCACGTATACAGACCAGGTATTTATCTAGAGAGCATGTACGGTCTTATGACCCATGCGACTGTGTTATGCAATTAATGTAATACTAAATACCTAATAAATACCACCACTACTACAAGTAACGATAACATAGCCCTTCAAAAGTTGTGTTCAAAATGACCACCGGCAGCTTCATTACACGCTTCCAGTCTGCTATGGAAAGACTGCTGCACACATTCTAGCATTTCAGCGGAAATTTCAGAGCAGGCAGCAGTAATACGTGGTTTCATATCGTCTGGGTAGTTGGTACATCCTTGTACACAGTGTCTTTCAGCCTTCCCCACAAAAAAGAATCTAAAGGGGTCAGATCCGATGAATAGGCCGGCCAAGGTACAGGTCCTCTACGTCCAGTCCCACGAGTTGGAAACAATCCGTTAAGACAAGCTATTGTACTTCGTGCACTATGGGCTGCACAGGTTCCTCCTACTCTGTAAAGGAACGTATTCTAGCATCTGTGGCAGATGATCTTTCAGGAGGCTGCGATACTTGTGCGAGTTCAATATTCCTTCTATGAACACAGGACCTTATGAGCTAATGGTTCACTATCCCACACCACACGTTTAAACTCCATGGACGCTGATGTTCCACCTGACGAAGTCAACGGGAATTGTCAACAGACCAATAATGCATGTTTCTGCGGTTTATCTGGCCATGATTAGTAAACATTGCCTCATCACTAAACAAGATACATGATGAATCTTAATGCCCATGTACAAAAGTTAACACGATTCTCAAAATCGTTTC
The DNA here is from genome assembly GCA_030765065.1 of Deroplatys truncata. NCBI lineage: Eukaryota > Metazoa > Arthropoda > Insecta > Mantodea > Mantidae > Deroplatys > Deroplatys truncata. The sequence goes on along the minus strand of CM060983.1, from coordinate 204,141,421 downwards.
CATGCAGCTCTTGATGGAGAGAGATGTGATAGGGATGGAACCTATGTCGATGGAGAATGCGCAGTACAGTTGCCTGACTCATGCCACTTCCACGTGCGATTGTGCGGGAACTAATTTGCCTCTTCTCCAGTCACTTCTTTGTTTCTGTTACGTTTTCTAGGTGTTACAATACCACTTTCACGTAATTGGTTGAAGAGGTTGATAAATAATTGCCGAGATGGATGACGTCTATTGGGATACGTTTCCGCATACACTGTACAGGAACGAACTGCATTCTTCATACACTCTACATACACCATGAGCATTTCGCCTTCTTCTACATTAGTAAACCCCATCTTCCAGTCACGACCTACTGCTTGAAGTGTCAAAATCTAACTGACCAGAAAGCCGCAATGCCATCAATGAACAGAAAACACAACAACAAAAACAACAAAGAAACATAACAACATCGTACCTAGCAACTAAGCAGGTTGAATGAGACAAACAATTGTCGGGATGGAAACTTTTCAAAATTCGATTTCTCGTAAACCACTTGCACTAAAATCCTGCAACAAAGACCATTGACATTCTAATTTACCCTACCTTTATTCCGTCGATGTAATTAGCCATTGTTCCATTTAAAAAATTGTATGTTTGATCAAAAAAATACACTCAGTACTATATATATCGATCGATAATGCTAATAGTAATTGAATATTTCCAATGTATTTAAACAGCGTAGATACGCAAGCAAGGAAAAAACAGAATTTACTCAGGAAAAGTACCCTTAGCACGAAAATCTCACAAAACGAAGCTAGGACAGTGAAGAATATTTAAAAAATTATTGTTCTCTCTAATACGGATATGGCTACTTACGCACTCGCCATTAAGGGGCGTGGGTAAACCATCGAACATTCTAGAAGCTTTTAACACTGCTAAATTGCTATTGGTTTTCAGAACCAATAGCAAAATTAGAATTAAAATCCTCCAATGTAAATATTATAATAATTAGCTAGGAGGTGGAAATACGGGCGTGACGATTGTCAAAGAAATAGAAGGAAGACATCGAAGCATCACCGCAAAAAAACTCGCACACTAACACCCTGTTAATAAACTTTCATACCTACGGATTTGCTGTATTGTCCTCGAATATGCAACACAACTTCATAATATGAGCCATTCCACATCAAACCGAACACACATAAAACATCACTTTCTCTGAATTTTAGTTTACGTGTTGTACACATAAAATAAATGGTCACGTATTTTATATTTTGCCGAAAATTAAATTATTTTAGGATTTAAGGCGTACTTAACATTTTTCTTACACGCGCACAACGTTACATAGGAGTATCTTATTCTCGGAATACAGAATGGTCAGGAATAAGAGCAATAAATCGTTTTTCAGATAAAAACATTGTGTTTTTCCTTATATAAATACTAATTTTTCTGAATAAGAAAACAATCAGTTTTTAAGTATGAATAGTTTTAACCAGAGTATCGTATTTAACCCCCTAATATAAAAATTTGGAAAAAATACAGGAGGAATCTTAGATATATTTTGTTTTAAATCTGTTAATATCAGGATGGGATCTTCCTTAGAAGTACGCTTTTAAACAGTTTATGTTAGCACGTGGGATCTTAGAGCATAGACTGTGACCGAGAGCTTTACACTGCACAGCACGCCGCGCCGGCCGATGCGTTACATGGTACGAACGTGATAGTCTATCACTTCCGGTGTTGGGTGTAACTTAGCAACTGGAATCTCATCTTCTATAACGTTTCTCTCCGCTGTTTCATTTTAAATGTTACTTTGTGTTCAGCTGTTTGCGTTAGAAGATCATTCATAGCTCTTGATTTCTGAAAGTGCATGCTGAGTGAACTGAAGCTTCAATCCATGTAGTTTGCAAGCGTAACACAAGGCAGAAATCATTAAGTTAAGTTACCCGTGATATGTTTAAAAACTGTAAAATGGAGAAATTATCTTTCTCACCAGACCCAAAACTATGCGATGCGTGTTAAAAAAAAATCTGATGTGTTACACTCACATGACTTTCACTACTGTTGTACAAACTATTTTTACAAACGCTTATTCTCCATCTACTTCATGTTAATGGAGATAAACCTTTGCAGACTCTAGCTTATTGCTAATTTTCTTGTAGATGTAAGGGGAATACATATTTACAAGGGCAATATAGAAATACAGTAGCCTTTAAGCACATACATATCTCTTAATAGCTGGTTGCTAGGTGCACCACCATTCCCTTTCCCACAGATTAATACACTTTGCATATCCAAGACAAAAAAATCTGATGTGTTACACTCACATGACTTTCTCTACTCTTGTACAATCTATTTTTACAAACGCCTATTCTCCATATGCTTTATGTTAATCGAGATATCGGGATGTCAATCTTGTTGCTAATTTTCTTGTAGATGCAAGGGGAATATGGTAGCTTTTAAGCGATAGTCAAATATTTTAACGCTGGTTGCTATGCGGCGCATTCCATTCTCTTTGCAAGTCCAGGACATAAAAAAATGAATAACGAATTTGAGAAAAAGTATAAGTATTGGAAAATTTAAGGGAATAACAAGCAATATCTCGAAAACGGTTCACTCAACAAAAGAAATGTGTATGACATAAGTTGTGTATTTTAACGAGATCTACATTTTTTGTGTAGTAAAATTTTGTCTATCTTATGGTTTACCAGTTATGCAAAAGTCGTTCACAATGAAGAATACTTTTGGAGACATTCCCAGAAAATTAGAGATATACATTTCATTTCTCATGACATTATCTTAAACATATGATATTTTAATCAAATTCGTTAGAGCCATTTTTGAGAAAATTAAAATTTTCGAAAAATGTTCCATGTAAAGGGTAGTCTGGGGTGGGGGGATTTTCTTGAAAACCTTCGTGTCGCATCTCTGGAAGATACTGAACCTAAATACCAAGTTTGGTGTTTATCCGACTGTTCGTTTTTGAGTTATGCTGTTCACAGACACACACACACACAGACACACACACACACACAGTCACACACACACACACAGACACACACACGGACATGTTTCCAAAAATGCTTTTTTTGGATTCAGGAGGTCTCAAAACATGTATTTTCGGTGAAATCTCGGTATCGAATTTTTGGGTGGAATGCAATACTTCCCCTACTTACTATACGTAGTAGAGAAAGTAAAAAAATGAATAACGAATTCCCATTTGAGAAAATAAGTATTGAAAAATTTAAGGGAATAACAAGCAATATCTCGAAAATGGTGCACTCAACAAAAAAAATGTATATGACATAAATTGTGTATTTTAACATTATCTACATTTTGTGTGTAGTAAAATTTTGTCTATCTCTTATGGTTTACCAGTTACGCAAAAGTCGTTCACAATGAAGAATACTTTTGGAGACATTCCCAGAAAATTCGAGATATACATTTCATTTGTCATGAAAATATCTTGAACATATGATATTTTAATCAAAATCGTTAGAACCATTTTTTAAAAAACTAAAATTTTCGAAACATCATCCATGTAAAGGGTAATCTGGGGTGGGGAGATTTTCTCAGGAAGATACTGAACCTAAATACCAAGTTTGGTGTTTATCCGACTGTTCGTTTCAGAGTTATGCTGTTCACAGACAGACACACAGACATCACACACACGGACATTTTCCAAAAATGCTGTTTTTTGGATTCAGGGGGTCTCAAATCATGTATTTCCGGTGAAATCTCGGTATCGAATTTTTGGGTGGAATACAATACTTCCCCTACTTACTGCACGTAATAGAGAAAGTAAAAAACACCCCCTCCCCAAAAAAGTGTCAATACGGACAATAATTCAGAAGTGGTTTTGAACATAGTGGCCATTTTAAGGCAAGATACAGCAATGCGAAAGGGATCCCTGGTACCTTAGAGCTAAATTCATTTATTCCATCAACCAATAATGTAATAATAACCAGATGGTATTCACTTGAGCCTGAATGGGGGAAAAGTGCACATTTAAATTGTAGTTAAGTTGCCTTCCATAGATTAAGACTGAAAGATCGAATGTTACTCAACTGTATGCCAAGTTTAAGTTACATGTGAACAAACTACTGCAACTATAGTGCTGTGAACATTTGACAAGGCATCCAATGACAGACTGCTGCTGCCACTCCCCAGCCGCACTGGCTGGAACCCCGCTACGTACCACTTTCTAAGTTCTTATTTAAAATTAACTATACAGGATACCATATTTGTTTTACATAAATGCATACAAAAGCTACAAGGAATTTATTTATAATTTTTATAATAACTTAAACTTGGGGGTTAACAGCGATATATAGTTTTTAAGCGTTTGGATTTTATAAATTGATATATATAGTTAATTATTTCAATTATAATAAATACTAGGTTAAATATTACATACTAAGCTTTGCATTTCACTTTATAGTATAATTTTATCGCTTATGGCCTGTGAGACATTCTAATTTAAAGGTAGAGAAGTGTGCCGCTTTTCACAAGTTGGACTGCGCAATATTTTTAAAAATATTGGGATTTAAAAACAATAAGAATTTAAAACATAATTAACTTTGTTTTTATAATCCATGGACAACATTGTAAATGAATAGGAGATATGATGGTCAAATGTTTACTTGACGTGGAATGCTCATATGCGGTTGCCATAGATTTCATACACATTCAATACTGTGAAAGCTAATCAGTGCTTGATATAATTGCAAATTCTGAGTTTTGTGTAAGCAGAGATAAAAACGAAAAACGGTAATATATTATCTAAAGATGTAATATAAATAAATCGAACTGACTGATATCCTGCTCTGCTTGAACAAGTATTAAGACAATGGCGATTATTCTCACTCATTATTTTAATTTACATAATAAACATTTGACAGTTTGCCTTGTTGCAGATGATCGAGCTAAACTAACACATTCAGTAGGCAAGATAGAAAATACAGTTTTTAAATTATCTAGAAATGAGACTAAAATAAGGCGTTTTAAATAAAGAAAGTCAGCGCTAAAATAAAAATTAATAAACATCACCTTGAACAGCTGAAAGTTGAATTTAAGTTCCTCTGGTTACAACCAAGGCAGGATAGGAACTTAAAGAAACAATGTTTAAACATACAAATATCTATCGGTGAATATTGCTATATTACGGACGGGAGTGCTGGGCTCTTATTATAGATTTATTGACACGGCTGGAGGCATCACAAATTTTGAGTCTGTTTTACTTTTATTTTAACGATTACAAACGAAGGAATGAAAACGTTCAGGAGGAATTAAGAGTATTTAAACACGTCAATAAAATACAGAATGAATAGGCCCACCATGTTCATAGGATGTACAGAAATAATAAATCGTACACCGAATGCTGCTCCCAAAGGGCGACTTGAAAGAGACCTGATCGAACAGTTATAGATTGGAGCTGCAAGCATATTAATGTACAAAATTGTACACCACAACGTAAACAGTAACAGATACCAAATAGTCCTCAGCTCAGTCTGTAGAACACCTGCCTACTGTGCAAGGGGTGCTGGGTTCTATTCCCGGCTAGGAGGGGAATGTTTCCATATCCTCCCGAGAGTTTGAAAGTATGAATGAGAGTGCGAATGCGCGCGCGCGCGTGTGTGTGTGTGTGTAATCTAATGCATAAAACCCGAAGGAAAACCAGAAACCAATGACACAGTATACGAGTTAACACCATTGCCGATAGGTTAATATGTTCCAAAGGTAATGGATCACCGATATGACCATTGCAGGCGGGGTATAAATGGAACAAATATCCGATGTGTTGAAATCATATGACTTTCTCTTCTCTTGTACAATCTATTTTTATTCTCCATCTACTTCATATTAATTCAGATAAACATTCGCAGAAATCTAATTGCTCATTTTCTTGTAGGTTCAAGGGGAATAAAAAGTCATTTAGAATGAAGAGAACTTTTGGGGACATTCCAAGATAATTCAAGATAAACATTTTATTGTCATGAAAATATCTTTAAAATATGGTATTTTAATCAAATTCGATAGTCATTTTTGAGAAAATCAAAAATTTCAAAAAAAGTTCCATTAAAGGGTAGTTTTTAGTATGGGAATTTTATTGAAAATCTTCGTGTCGCATCCTTAGAAGGTACTGAACCTCTGAACCTAAATACCAAGTTTGGTATTTATCCGACTTTTAGTTTTTGAGTTATGTTGTTCACAGACACACACACGGATCTTTTTTCTAAAAATGCCATTTTTTATTCAGGGGGCCTCAAAACATGTATCTGCATTGAAATCTTCGGTATCGAAATTTTGGGTGGAATACAATACTTACTATATGTAGTAGAAAAAGTAATAAAACAATCTGATGTGATGCATTCACATGATTTCTCTAACCTCTAATCTTTATTAGTGGATATAAAACTATTCTTGTTGAAGAATATATATTCTGCTGCATTTTAATCCAAATAAACCTTTGAAAAATTAATTATTTACACATTTCGTTATAGATACAAATAGAACAGCCATAGTCAAATGTTTAATAACTGGACGCCTTATGCTGGCCTTAAAATTCCATACTATTTCCATGCAATCGCGAGAAATAAGTGAAAATCGTTGAAACAGGACTACAAGTATTGAGTAATTGGTATCTTTAATAAGGGATATCTCAGAAACGGCTTATGTCACAGTAAAACTTATTTAAAGTTATTTTACAGTTTTTGTATGGTATGTTTTCGTCTGTGCCATAACGTTTAGCAGCTATACAAGGTAATACAAAGCCCTTTCCGAATGAAGAGGATTTTAGTGTATATTCCCAGAAAATTAAAGGTATACATTTTATTTGTCATGTTAATATCTTTAATATACGATATTTTAATCAAAATTGTGACAGCAATTTTTTAAAAACTCAGAATTTTCGAAAAATGTTCCATGCAAAGGGTATTTGGGGCGGAAGGACTTTCATGAAAATCTTCGTGTCATATCTTTGCAAGGTACAGAACCTAAGTTCCACGTGTGGTATTTATCCGACTTTTCGTTTTGAGTTATGCTATTCACAGATACGCACACACACAGGACGTTTTTTAAAAAAAAATTTTTTTTGGGGGGGGGCTTTAGGGAGACTAAAACCTTCTATTTACAGTTAGAGATCTTGGTATTGGCTTTTTGGGTGGAATGCAATACCTTCTCTACCTATATGTACTTGGTAGAGAAAGTAAGAAAACGTTGAATTAAATCGATATTTCTATCGAATCATGTACAAACTTGCGAATATGTTCCTGCAACGCAGTACTTACAAAGACTTATTGAAATTGTATCTTGCCAGATCTCTTGTTTTCAACGTTAGAACTTAAATACACGCATGATTTAGCAAAAGCATGTGTTTTAACAATTTGATTGGTATATAGAGGAACCTAAGAAGAATAAAGGACCCTGAAGATTTCTTTCAGGGGCAGAAGCGTATCGACAGGTTCCACCGTGATAGGAAGGCCGTAGAACTGACAGTGGGCACCCAGGGGACATGGACGTCCTACTGGACAGAGGGGAGAAAAGCAGGCAGTGGCGGATCTCTGGGGAAACATGTTTCCGCTTTAAGCACCTAATACAAAACTGCCTCATTTAAGGCAAGCTTAAATTTCTTCCAATAATAAAACCACTGCAGAACTTTGAAACTTAAAACTATAAACAACTATAAAAGAAAATATGTCAATTTTAATTGATTGGTTTTAATAAGAGTTGCTCATAAGCTTGACTGAACAACTATTTTCTTATTAAAATGGATTTATTCCCAGTCTGTATATATAATAAATTTGTAACAAAACAATTTCGTGTTAGTTTTCTACTTTTGATAAATATTATTGAAGCTCACTTTATACTTGAGCATCCTGAAGTCAAATATCATATTTTAAAATTATTATATGTATGAACCATGAAACTCGGATACACCTCCATACATAACAATTACAAATGGTACAGAAAGTTTGATAATTATGAAGTGGTAAGGACAACTATTTCGCTGTTCCGTGCAATAGGTAAATGGTATTCTACTTAAATATATACAGCTTCAAAAAACATAAAATTAACACTTCAAACGTTCCTCTATCCAGTGTCATCCAGAATATGTATCTATATTTAACAATTTCTTTGAAAAAATACTTGGTGACGAGTTCTTTTTAAGTAACCCTGTAGAGTGTATATTTTCTTTCTTTCTTTTTTACTTTATAACGAAAGAATGACCGATGAAAGTTACTGTCAAGTCTAGTATGGGATACACTTGCTTGTACCATCGAAAATGTACGAGCTTAAAGAACAGAGGCAATTTTGTGTAATATTAAACTATTACACTTGATTTAATTTTACTTAGTATTTGAAAAAACAAGTTTTATTGTTTAGTTTTGAAAACAGCACATAAAAAATACGTTGTATATACACACACACAGATAAGAGAGGGAGAGAGAGAAAGGGGAAATAGAGAATATTTGTTGCTAATATAATAATAAAAGCGTAGCTACAAGCTTTGCTGCTCATATGAAAAAAATATTTTGAACAGAAATTACTGGAACTGAACAGCAATTAAATGGGTATAAACCTGTCGTTTAAAAGGCATAGAAATGGAAGTTTGAGTATGTAAAACTAATAAAAAAATTAGGTGATCCAAAAACATGGTTTCTTTATTATTCTGATGGCATTTTCGACTGCTTAACACAACCTCTATTTAATATAATTCAAACTAGCAGCTACTCGTGTTGCACGACTGGTAAGTTGTAAATGTTCATAATGTAATTCTTATTTTAAGATCAAGGTTGGATCTAAAAAAGTGAATAGAACCATTTTTTTTACAAATATGTGTGGGGATTTGTGCGTATTTTAGCACTATCGGTTTTACAAACAAAATTCAACTCCTGGGGTGAATTTAAATAGGTGTATGTTAAAATGCATTAATTTTTTACATATTTTAGAAGTATTTGAAGTGATGGTTGCACTAAAACAGTTTTCCTCCCTAGTGTGTGGTAATGCGCTTCTAGAGAATTGTATACTGTATTAATTTATCGGTCCTTCAAAGTTTTAATGCTAGTAATTTTTAGATTATTTTCCTATCCACAGCACAACAAATAATTTACTGGCTGCTTTAAATAAGCACTAACGCAATTAATTTAACTAAAGAAAAAGACAACTGATTCAGCAGTTGAAAAATGTAGGTAATATGCTCAGAAGCTCTTGTGAGAAAATAAAAATATTATTTTCACTCAAATACTATATCGTTTACTGAACATTTCAACGTTATTTTAATCCGTGTATGAAGTGTTCAGAATAGTTCAAGCTATTATACCCTGACTAACACCAGAGTATAGCACGAGCTACTAGAAATGTGTATTTTATACTTTTTCAAGCTAATAAAAATACGACTGAAAAAGAAACATAATGTAAAGTCTATATAAGAACCTTTTATAACTATGTCATCAAGAAGCATATTCTAATTCATTAACACTTTCATTTTACACATATTATTATAGTTCTGTTTATATGTGTGCGAATTTGTTTCCTTCTTTCAATGTAGAGAAACAATTCGACTAACAATTTCTATTCTTATTATGTCTTTAACGCTCTTTAATCAGGGCTTCATTGAGCTTGTTATTTTCGCAAAATTCACCTTCTGAGATTAAGGGAAAATCCCATGGAAACCCTAAATAATTAAATCAACCCATCCTTGAATCGAACTCCGGCCCAAGGCAGCCATACCAACCACCCATGGAGATGGACTTCTCTGTTATTTTTGTTAACTTCGTTAAGATATGTTACCTTTCTGATATGTCCAACTCCGGAAAAAGATGCAGATTTTGAAATTTTCTTCCAACAATTAACACAGAACATTTTGCGTATAAACGTCTTGTGTAAACGTATCTTTAATATCACATACCTGGAAATTAATTTTTTTTTCAAATTTGTACTTAAGGTAATATGTAGGGCTATTATAGCGTAGAGGATACCTATAACGAATTGTAAACTTTTAATGGTAATATTTTATTTCGGATAAATATCCATTAACCTGTAGCAAAACTTCACATTTTTAAAACCTTTGTGTATATGTATTATATTTTTTTAAATATTAATCATATGCATGCTCAATTACAAATTGTAATACTACTTCTAAGTTTAACACTCTATGGTAATTGTTAGAAAGAGAAAAGCTTAATTCTACTAGCCTATTATTTCTTCATTATTCTAAGAGTTTTGGATTTATTTTATTAGTTATACTTATTAACTAATATTACTTATTAGCCTTTAGCTACATTGGTCTTATCGGCGGCCTTTCCTTTGGAACATATTGCCTTTAGGCAATGGTGTTAACTCGTACTCTCTTATCGTCAGTTTCTTGCACTTTGGGTTTTAGTCACACACACACATTCGCACTCTCATTCATACTTCCAGACTCTGGGGAGGTAAGGATTAATATTGGCAAAAGAAAAATTCCCACCCCCAAGTCTGGAATCGAACCCGGGATCCCTCGCATAGCGAGGGTTGGATTTATTGTAGCGATTCAAAATCAACTGAACTGACGTAACTGATGAAACTTTTAAGTCGTTTCCTTACCGGTTCATTATCCTTTATTGGCCATTTTGCCCCATTTTAATCACATGTATGTACGCACGTATGTATCATTTGAAGTCAAGAAGATTTGCTGCGAGGGCTATGAAGCTTGGCAAGCAACGCATCCATTTAAAAACAGGTTTATGACATCTTCATTACTTCCCTCAAAAGGTTAGGGTTGTAAGTCAATATGTAGAGCCTCTCTTTCTGCTGAATTTTATAAAAAACGTTACACAACAAATGTGTAAATATAAATTTTCTTGTAAGATTTCTTATTTGGCAAATTTCGATACGAGTACAAATATATACATACACGGTGTTTTATGGAAATACACAACTTTCTCTCTGTTCATCGGGAACACAAAGCAGCTGTTTGACACATTCTGTAGAACTGTTTTCCAGTTACCACGGGAAATAGGGCAATTCTGAACACTTAGAAGGACTTTGGACTCTTTCCTGTCACATTTCGGGTCCAGGTTTGAAGCTGCTTGCTTGAGCATTTATTCCATGTTCTTAGGATGGAAATCATTAGTGTTGGTGCATTTGAACTTGCATTTCATACTTCTATGTATTATCTGATGAATCATTTTAAAAAAGCAAAATATCTATGCACAATTATTATTTCTTGCGCACTTAACATGTTCTCTATGGTTTCCCTCTAGTTTAATCGAAAATTAAAGCATATTCATCAGTATTTTAGTTTGTGTGGTAACTCAGAAAAAGTTAATTAACTATTAATTTTCTAAAAATAAAAATTAACGAGATGATAGAAAGGAGGAAAGAAAGGGAAAGGCAAGTATGAGAGATTTCGGCAGATAAGGTATGTCCCAACCACCAATTAAGTTGAACACAAGTAGTTCTAGGCCAAATGTGTTGCTTATATTGAATCCAATAGGGAATAATTATTATTTAGTAAGCTATCACAAACTTCTGAGTACCCCTCCTATTTAATTAAAGGACGTATATTTGCGTTTGAGAATGACTTCCATAATGTGGGATCCGCCACTGTTGAGCCTCCACGCAGGAAAACAATAAAGAGCTGTCGCACAGGCAGGAGCGAATAAGGGAGACATTCGGTCCCTTAATGACTGTTAGGATCACAATCAGCTATGACAGCTACAGTAGACTCCAATACTCTCTTTTACTTTTCCCTGCGTGTGTTTGCTTAAGATATATCGCTTTAGTTCATTATCCGTTATCTGCAAGGTTGAAGTGCCTTCACTCGAGAGCTTTAAAATACATTGCAATTGAAGCGCAATGATAAGCTCAAGTTGAAAAAGTCCTCAATCCCTAACTATTGACAATAGTTACATGAAAGCGCCTGGATGTTAGGCATTTACCTCAAAGAATTATGATTCTAGGGGTGCGCTGCTCGTCGGCCCAAGAAGAGCGCTTGCGAAGTAACTTCCCTCTATCCTGTTCCTGTCCTTCCATTTCATTTAATTAATTATTTCATTCATTCTTCATTCCCTTTGGTCTATTTCACGGTTTTAAAGTATCGACGATGGTGTTTCGGTGCAGCCTGGCTTGGAAAAAGGACGCCTTCTGTGCACTTTCTCCATCCCTCGGCCATCGGCCGGTTGTCCTTATATAATCGCCTCTGGGAGGGCGTTGAACCCTGTGTGGGACGAGGTCCCCGGTCTGTCTGTCCACAGCCGGGGCGTCTTATCTGGAAACTGTAGGGAGTCTACCATTTCTGTGCCGTCATTCCTAGTGTCTCCCTTCACCTCATCCATCCCTACTGGGGACACCCCATTGTGGGGCGTCGGTACAATATCCGGATTCACTGGATCGTTGCAGAATCCCCTCCGCTTAACAATCCAACCCAATGATTATTATCATCTCGTTATATTTTTTACAAGATTCTATAATAAGTGAGATACATTGATTACACACACTGTAAATTAGCCAAAAATTTCATGTCCTTAATTCCGAAAGTTTAGATCGAAAAAATTGATATTATTTCCTGGAAGAACAGTATTAGATATATACCATATACAGCAATTAAAGCTTACTACTGTTTCCACTCACAATTGCTATTTTCATAGCTGTTCATACAAAGATCCAATTTTTCTTCCACCTTTTGTTAATCACGATAAATATTCGCCATCAATGGTTTCCTGATATTTTGTTACATATGAATAGAACATAGAGTTTGAGGTGCTTGCCTTGATATTGGAAACAGATCATTTTAAGAGACCAAATTGTGAAATTTGAAAATACTTTAGTTTTGAAGCAATTAGTTTGACTTTTTATAAAATATTAGTGATATATTGTATTTCAAACCTCCAAATCAATTCCCTCAGTAGCTTCAGAAAAAAGGTATTTTCTACTTTTTTAATGATCTACATGAAAATACTTGGTTGCAGTTTTTAGCATTTAGAAACCAAACTTCAGTTTCGTGTTCCCAACATGCCTATCTTACGAGGATATCTTATCGTACAATCTTATCACATGATTGGCAAATAAAATATGAACAACTTTAGAAAACAAATTCAAAAGTAGAAACTTCCTGCTTTTTATGCTTTTTAATTAATAAAAGATTTATAAACCTTGAACTTCTTCATTTGTATTTGCCTAAAAATTACCAGCGATAACGTTTACTTATGATGATTTTAAGAATACCTGTAGAAGAAGTTTGAGTAGTGAGCGTTGAAAAAAAATAATGAAGGAGGGCAATTATGTTTAAGAGGAGAGAGGTGATTTTACATTTCAAAACTACACTCCTGTATTGGTTAATAAGTTAAATGATCTTTTTACGTTTAACATTACACACTCATTCATCTTAGAAACGCTTACTGCATAACATCGTATTTTTATTTTCTCTGCTACATATAGTAAGTAGGGGAAGTATTGCATTCCACCCAAAAATTCTGTATCGAGATTTCACCTAAAATACATGTTTTGAGGCTCCCTGAATAAAAAAACGCCTTTTTAGAATAAGGTCCGTGTGTGTGTCTGTAAACAGCATAACTCAAAAACGAAAAGTCGGAATTAGTATTTAGGTTCAGTATCTTTCAAAGATGGGACACCCCAAACTATCTTTTACATGGAACATTATTCGAAAATTTTGATTTTCTCAAAAATGGCTCTAACGATTTTGATTAAAATATCATATATTTAAGATATTTTCATGATAAATAAAATGTATATCTTGAATTGTGAATGGCTTTTGCATAACTGGTAAACCGTAAGAGATAGACAAAATTTTACTACACAAACCATGTAGATATCGTTAAAACACAGTTTATGTCATACACATTTTTGGCCAGTGCACCATTTCCGAAATATTCCTTCTTTGTTTAAATTTTCCAGTACTTATACTTTTCTTCCAATGGGAATTCATTATTAGTTTTTTTATGTCCTGGATATGCAAAGTGAATGGAATGCTCCACATAGCAACCAGCTCTTAAAAGATTTGACTATTGCTTAATGCCTACCATATTCCCCTTGTAACTACAAGAAAATTAGCAATAAGATTAACATTACGATATCTCGATTAACATGAAGTAGATGGGGAATAAGCGTTTGTAAAAACAGTTTGTACAAGGGTAGCGAAAATCTTGTGAGTGCAACATATATATTTTTAAACGATTTTTTTTATAGATCGGCCTCCTTAAGTTCAAAGGTTTCCTGAATAAAACACGACCAAATGTTTCCGCAATACTTGCGCTACCTTATTGGATGAGAAGGTATACAGTTTCGAATGGAATCATGTAACTGTCTGTTGCGGGTTTGGATTCTGCACTTTGTTTGTTGTCAGTATGGATATACACCTATCGCTCTGGAATATGTGAATCAGGCCGTTGTCCCAAATAGAAAATGCGCGGCATATACTTATCTTGTTGAGTAGTGTAGGTACGATGTTGCATAGCTGTAGACACGGTTCCCCTTCTGCCAAGAGGTCTGATCCCTCTCCTTGCAGTGTCCCCAGGGAGCGGCAGTTGAGAGCCCGATCCTGCCGCACGGAATCCTCCTTAGGGAAGCAGGGAGGAGAGACGGCAACCTTGGTATTTATCCCCACTATTGATCTATTTTAGTCAAACTTTCTGCCACACTCTAAGACGACTTAGAACACTGCCTCTTATCTTTAACTTAAACTTTTTTGTTGTTTTTAGTTAAACGTTAGGAAAGTGAAATTATCTGGTTGTAGCAGTTGCACAAATTCCTCAATCCATTGTTTCAGAACGATTATGCAAAATATTGGCATAAGCTGTTTTATTGCATTTTTCATATTAATCACGATCATTTTCCATAAAAGTTTCATAATCCTGCATAAAAATAATACAGAAACTCTACTTTTAAAGCGTGACAAAACTTTACTTCTCTGAGGACATTACGGCTTATTATAGCTATTTATCTTAATATTGTCCATAACTTGGTAATTTATTGCCTTTCAGCACTTCTTTCTTAATAGGTAGATACTTTTCCTCCAATCTCCTACAACTTATTTGCTCATCCTGACAGAATCGTTCTCCCGTTTTGTTTCTAAAACAACTTCAATTGTTCTCTTTTGTGACATTTCGCAGAATCACACCCACATTTCAAGTCTACAATTGTTTTCTTTACTTCGCTGTCAACGTTTTCGAACTATAGGATGCCACAGTCCACAAATGGCATTTCACTGTAATCTCCCTTGATATTTTAAAGAGTCCACAGAATTTTGTCCCTTTTATTAAAATCTTCCTTTGCCATTGCTAACCTCTACTACTTCTTATTTGACAGGCCAAGTATTGAAATTATCAACTTGCTGCAATAACCGATCCCAAATTCGTAGGTCTATCGCCTTTGTTTTTCCTCAGATAATCACAACTATAATAATAATAAATCTTATATTCATTTATACTTACTTTTCTTTTGGCCGCGACAAAGGAAATTAGAATTCAAATAATGCTAAACGAAATTTTCCTGGATATGCTTAAATTTTAATAATAACTGAGTTAACGTTAATAACAGTCTATCATGAATCATAACAATGAGTGTATTCTGCAAATACTCGAACAAATAACCAAGGAGGTATAAAGAGCTTTCTGTGGTGTGTATAATGTAAAAATCTGAACGTTGCGACGTTGTGAAGACGTACGATTGGAAGCATTTGAATTGTAAACGTAGTGAATAATGAATAAAGCATGGAAAGTAAATGTTGGTTGAGATAAATCTTACGGAGAAAGAACAACAGCTTATAAGGAATAGAGGCAAAAATTGGCTATCGCATCAGATGGGATGTAAGTATTTTGGAATGTATAGTAAGGAATATTAGAGTCTGAAATCCATACTAAATGTTAGGCAATATTGGAATAAATGTCTCAAATACGAAGAGTGTAAATAAAAGGAAGAAGAAGGAAGGTGGGCCTGCAGGGAGGTCCTTCCCTTGGAGAGAAATTCGTGCTTGATTGATATAATTTAGTAACCTTTAAAAGAATTTGAATGATTGCACCCTATCACTGCAGTTCACATTGAAACAGAAAACGAAATATTTTCCCTTTAAAACCAAACCAGCCAAAGTATTCTGAGTGCAGGATGAAAAGGGATTAATACAGAATAATTCGAGAGTATAGTTTGGATCCAATTGGACTATAGTACGAATTTAATACACTTGCTGGAAAGTAGAAGTCTATTTCAGACCTCCCTGTACTGAGGCTGTCGTTCTCAGTGTTTGTGTTCACAAACATATAGTCCAGAAATAATTTAAAGAGATTATTTTTATTCAGAATAAATACAAAAGGGAACAGATGAAGGCAATCCACGTCCCCAATTCCATTCAAGTATAAAGTTGGTCCCTGGAGCACGTGTCACCTCTAACTCTTGTCAGGCGGAGGGATACAAGCAATAAAGCAAGGGAAGCAATGGACAGTTCCGCGCGATACACATCCTCCCCAACAATCATAAATCGCAGAAATCGTCGCTTTTTGCTCTGGGATCGATGAAGATTGCAAGCCATTTCCAACCGGAAGGGCACTTCAGGTCAGAACAGAAGAGCGTAGCGTTTGTTTCCCGAAATAAATTGCCATGGATTCCTCTTCCAGCGTTTATATGAATTTCCTAGAGAGGAAAGTCCCTCTTATAGGAGGACGATTTAAATGTCATAACAATATGTTGACCGGACGCCATGAACAAGTGGCCCTGTCCGGGAGTTAGTACATTATTAGGGCACTCCAATATACTGCAAGGGGATTATAGCCTGTTCACGAAAATAGGAGGAAAATTCACTTTCCCTGAAAGAGGTTATTTCATAACGGGAGCTATAAGTTATTTTGTGTTCTTGTTTCCAACGTTATGAAACACCGATTTTCGTACTTATGAATGCAGAAAACACTTGGTTATTGAAAGCGGATTAAAGAAACAAAGGTATGTTAGTATGTAATTAAAAACCGATTAATTTGTTCCCCCAAATGTTACTGTAGTTGACAAGATACTTGAAGGTATTCCAAACATTCAGAGATTAAAGGTGCATAATTTAAGGTGAAATAAAGACTGCTCTATACTTTCCATGTGAACAAATTAACAACTCAAGTAGATGACACAAAATGGAAGTTTTTTATAACGGTATGAAACGCCCGTTCTTACTGATAAAGCACCGCAGGCAGTAGTCACTGATAATACCTATGTGAAAGAGATGATAATTGGGTAAGGACATTTGGGAAAGAAACATTCCACACCTAACTTTAGAGTACCTCTCCTCCCATTTGTGAGTTATGGTGACTGAGGGAAACATGGAAAAAACCAAGGGAGGTTGGTCCTGGCGGTATTTGAACTGCAGACCTTCCATTCACGAGTCCGTACCTTTACAACCTCGGCTACCCATTTCAGTGCAAGATATTCATATTAATTTTACGTTATACTTCTTCTCTCATACTGTTACTCTATTATCCATTCAACCACTTAATGTAGAAAGGAAAATCTATCTGTATCCCCGTGTGTGGTTTAGTTACCGAGCGGGATTGAGCGGTAATGTCTATGGCTCGCATTCGGGAGATCGTGGGTTCGATTCCCGTGGCCGACCGTCCTGATCCATGGGTTTTTTTCGGCGGTTTCCACGGATCGTCAGGCGAATGCTGGGAAGGATCATTACATCCTCCGAATTTCCTGTCCCTGAATTTCATCTCCATTGTCGATTCAGCTCAGGTTTCATCTGCTTGGTCTCTTTCAGGATTGCAAGTGTCGGCGGGAGGACTCGGCGTATGCAAGGGGAAAAGAATGCTCTGAGTAAACCTTCGTCCCCCGGACTGCGAGCGGTCTCCGGGTACCAAGCCCCACCAGGGGATGTGTAAGCCCACGGGGAGAAGGGAGTCGGCTACATCAGTGGGAGTTCGTATCTGTAACTGGTAGGGACCCTACCATCTGCCTGTCCGGCCGCCCTCTGTCTGCTCTTACTTCATGCATCACTGTCAGGGGTCTAGGTATGAAAGATCTGCGTAAGTGTCCCCTTTCTATCCTGTTGTTTAGTTGCATACAGCACTAAAATCCCTAAATTAACTCCCCATTAATATGCTGACGCACTAAATCACCTTTCTGCAATAGCTGAGCTTTGTGACTCACTCTCAGCCGCTACATTTACTTACTCCGGTGATCAAAATCTGTGAATCCAGCAGAAACAAATCAGAACTTAAGACAGGAGATAATACAGCGCATGGAAATATTTGTTCTCTCAAGAAAGCTCGTATTCTTAAACAAACATCTTTGTTTCCTTCATACCTCTTGATTTTTTCTTAAAATTTTTAATTGTGTTTAATATGCCTTTGTATTAAACATGCATATGCAATGTGAGTGGGCGGGTAGTAGAGGGACTTAATCCAACACCTTAATATGTTTCCGAGTGTTATATTGCTAATTACTTATAACCGGATGAAAAACTACATATGTTATGTGGTAGTTATGAATAGTGGTAGAATGTTGTAACATACATTTTTTAGTTGTTTGGGTTTCATGTAAAATATATATTAGTTTATATTTTTAAGATTGTAGAATAAAGAAGAATGCTAGTATTTGTTTTTTATGGATCCTTTAAAAGAAAGTTTTCAGCACAAAATAAAGTTACATCAAAACGGAATCAAACAAATAATAATTATTATTATTATTATCCTCATCATTACCCTGACTAACAATAGGGAATATATAACTTGTGGCGTTATCAAGATAAAAAAGTTGCTGCCAATCGGAGAATGTCAACAGGAACATTTCGGAACTAGCATGCAATATAAAATTGGCTATGTGCGTTTATACACAGAAAACTACTAACAAGAACATAATTCTTTGAACAAGCTATCGCCTTTACAGTTTTTAATGAAGTGAGTATCGAGTATCGGTGCTTAAAAATCAGTATCGGTATCGGTATCGAGAATTAGTGCTATCGTCCCATCACGAGTTTAAAATATTAGATCCAACATTGTTATAGAGGTTGACTACAAAGATTGTTTGTTACCTTTGAAATAGATATAACTCAGTTTAATGAACCTGTTATTAATGGAGAGGAAATAAAACAAAAATCTCATATTTGTTCTCATATATCACAGAATTACAATGAAGCCCTCTGGGTAAGGTTATACAAGTCTCAGGTTTCTGTAGTACATAACAGGGAATGAAACTTATTATAATACCATAGGCAAGAAAGTTAAATCATTAATTTGCTCTATTATTACTGATAAATGTTTGCTTCTTTTTATCCAACATCCCCAAAAGGCCATGTTTGTTTCCTTAGAAGAAACAATACTTGTTAATGATGTCCATAAAAATCAGCGGGATGAATCATATTAATTGAAGAAATAAAAGAAGTTTAAAAGTGAAGTAACGAAAAAAAAATTAAAGTACAAACTCTTGCGTTCCCAAACATCCATATGGAACTGAAATGTGCAAACTCGAAGCTGCAGATGAAAGAATACTCCAAACAGCAGAAATGAGCTTTTTAAGAAAATGCAGAGGGCATAAAAATAAAGGGACGAATTAAAATCATATCACTAAGAAGTCATTTAAATTTAAAGATTTTAAACGATACAATAAAGCGAAGAAATGAATTGTGGGGTCATCGAAAATGAATGGATAGCAATAAAATACCAAAAACCAATAATAAAATACAAACCAGCCGGAAATAAAAAGTTTGGATGATCAAGAAAAAGGTTACCAGTCTTTGTTGAAGACGTTACGGGCCTATATGGTCCAACAGTGATGTAGATGATGATAGGAATGAAAGTGTAATTGGTATAAATACAAAACCTTTTAGACTTTATGCAGCTATGTTATTCCTAATCACTCTGACAGAGAGAGACGCGATGATAAAGAAACAGAGAAAAAGAAAGAGAATGCCCTCTTCTGGCAATGCCCTCTTATGGTTATTACCCTTGAAGATATTTGTTTCTGGTGAAATCACAGTATCTTTAGCTCATGCAATATTTCTCTTAAGGATAGGAAATGAGAAAAACAAAGGAAATCTATGCTTTTAATAACAATTCCAGATTTAAAATGAAAAACGAAAATGCTTTGAAAGCATGGTACTTGTAAGTAAAAGTAAGTCACTGTCTATGAACAGCATAACTCAAAAACGAAAATTGGGATAAATACCAAACTTGATATTTAGGTTCAGTATCTTACAAAGAGGGTACACGAAGATTTTCAAAAAAATTCCCCGACTACAAATTACCCTTAAATGGAACACTTTTCGAAAAATTTAGCTTCTCAAAAATGACTCTAACTATTTTGTTTAAAATGTCATATGTTTAAGATATTTTCATGGCAAAGGAAATGTATATTATGAATTTTCTGGGAATGTCCCCAAAAGTCCTCTTTATTTTTAATCACTTTTGCATAACTTGTATCCCATAAGATGTAGACATAATTTTACACACAAAATGTAGATTTCGTTGAAACACATAATTTATATATATATATATTTGTCCAGTGAGCCATTTCCGAGACATTCCTGGTTATTTGTTTGAATTTTCCAGTACTTATACTTTTTCTCAAATGGTAATTCGTTATTCGTTATTATGTCCTGGACATGCAAAGAGAATGAAATGCTCAACATAGCAACCAGCTCTTAAACCCTAGCATATTCCCCTTGTACCTAAGAGAAGTTAGCAATTCTGCAAAAGTTTATCTCGATTAACATGAAGTAGATGGTGTTGGTTAAAATGTAGCGTTCGTAAAAATAGTTTGTACAAGGGTAAGGAAAGTCATGTGAATGTAAGACTTAAATTTTTTAATTTTGATCTAAATTGCATTAATTTGAAAAAAGTCTATCTGAAGTATCTTTTGCGAAAGAAAACAGAAGGAAAAGCAGACGCTAAATATAAATCGGTATTTAATTTCTTATAAATTAAAAGGGTTTGGCATTTGATAAACATCACATATGAATTAAGAAGCTTCTGACATAGATGAAAATCGAGCAAAATATTGTGTTTAGCAAGTTAATGTGTAAAGAAGACAAAGAGGAAGGAGGAGATGGTTGGGAAATGCATTTGAGAGACAAGCCATTTGAACGAAACTTAATTCACATTTCGCCTATGAGGAGAAAGGGATCCCAGTTTGTAATGTACCCAGAGGCTATCTTATGCTCTTCGGCAGGAGTGAAACACAAGAAAGGCATTAGTCTTCCGGCTATGTTTTTCCTTTAAGCGCTCTTCTACCCGTGAGAATGATTCCTGTTAAGATGCAAATAGAGAACTCAATAAAGGGGGAAATCAGGATACCTTAAAGAAGTGCCGGCTTTATTTCCAAAAATATTCACGAACATAAGTTATTAATTTCTCTACAATACCAAATATCAGCGGTCTTTAAATATTTTCCGAGGATTGCTTATAAGGTATTAATATATCATGAACTCAGTTTGTGTGACAGCTCATTGTGCTATTAAATATTTAGGAAACGAGCGGTATAAACTGAATTAATTGTATAAACTGAAACACGAATTTAAAACACTGTTGTTTTAAATTAAGGAGATGTAAAATCATAAAATATATTTAACAACATACTAATGTGAATTACATAGAATTGGCACCTTCTAGTATTAAAATAGGATGCATTTGTGCCGTGGGCATTATTTTTCGTTTGTATGTTGGTCCTACAAGACTAAGTTGTAGTATAAATATGAAGGATTCAGTCTCTTATTGGTAACATTAGTTTCTGTAATATTATCGTAAAGTAATATTTAAAAGATTACTTCATTTTGTCATGCGATACAGGGTTTAAATTTGTTTTATTGCTTGTTTGCCTCATAATATGTTCTATTATTCAAAATATGATTTTGTTTTCTGTATTAAAATGCAATAGTATAACAATTTAATTATTTTCATATTAATTTTATGTAACACGTTTCATAGAATAATATGAACCGCTTTCAACACCATTACGTAAAAAATATAGGACTTTTAATAAATATATAGTGGTCATAACTGAAAAAATAATGTTATACTATAGCGCACTGTAAGTTAATTTGAGGTGTGTAATGTCAATATTCTATTCGATTATACAGGATGGACCATTTAAGCTGAGACTCTACAATATGTCCAAAACTAATATTTTAGAAAGAAATTTCTTGAATAAAATTCACTTGATTTTATGAGGGAAAGTAAATGCCATTAGTCGTGTTTTATTTGGAGGATATTATGATGGTCATGGTCAATTTAAATTGACCGTAATTGTAGGTTCCCTTTTAAAAATCTTAAATTGACTCTAAAATGACCATCATAAGGCTCTCCAAACAAAACATGACTAATGGCATTTACCTTCCCCTATAATATCAAGCAACTTTTATTCAGGACATTTCTTTCTAAAATCTTAGTTTGGAGATATTGTAGTCTCAACATAAATGGTCCATCCTGTATATTTGTTGGTAACTTATTACCATTAATATTGTGACTTTGCCCAGTTTTAACTTTCACTTCACTAGTTTTCACTATCGCGTATAAATCTAGTTCAATTTCCACTGAGACTTTACTTAGTTAACATTGTCACTTCACTGATGTGAACTGGTTCAATTTCCTCTGTAACTTCACTTTCTTTATGGCGTAGCGGTAATGAAATGTGCAGGACGCAGCCTCTTCTAGAATGGTTCACTTCACTCGTTGAGCAGTCGAACAGAAGACGTTCGTCTCTCCTGCAGAAGCAGTATTCACTGAACGTTACGGCAGTCGTCACAAATGCGCTAGTATGGAATCTTTCACAGAACATTCTAGAACTATCTGGACATACGTTTTAGGGTAAGATACTTCCAGAAGATTCTGGTTCTCTGTCGATAGCGCTTCTGGTAGTTTACGCCGGCGAGAGCGCCGCTTTTCTTTGTTTATCTGCAACTGTCTACATTTCTGATATTATTGTGCCATAACCGCTGCGTCACAATATATTACTTACTACAAATTGATGGAAATATGCAGCTTGGGCACATTCGTTAACTCCATGGTTATCCTTATCATCATTAGCTCTATCTTATTTTGTAGACATTTTCTAATTTTCTTTACCTATATATAAAGTACAAAAGTTTACAATTTCAGGCCATTTTGTCCATTAATTCATCCATTCTAATTCACCTACGTCTCTGTTGAACCAAGAATGTAAGAATACTTTGGGAAAAACCACCCTCTTAATCATTCAACTTCAATAATTAGGCCTCTTAGTCCCATATTTTGTGTCTTGATATTGCTACCACTTTATTGGCTTCCTCAGACCGCTGTGGACATAAGATCGGCCGGAATCTATTACACTAAATTGAATACCGTGCTTACGAAGAGTATTAGGACATCCCTCATGAGGAGATATATGACGATGGATAGTGAGATTGTATCATTTGTTCTTTACATTCAAAATACGAAAAAATGTGCTATACTTTCGTAAAAAATGAGCATCCCAGCTAAACATTGGAGGTTAATTACACATTTTGCTTAGTTATACGCAGTAGAATGGATTTTGTTTAGCAAAAATAATTCCCAATTTAAGATTTTATAACCTAGATTGGTGAAACTTATACCCAGGCTTAATTTAGTCTCTTGTGAAGCAAAGTATAAGCTTTTTTAGATATAAGTTTAAGGTTCAAAATATTTTTAAATTTACGATAAATAAAATGTTAATTCTGATAGAAAATGCAATAATTCAGACATCCTTCCTACAACATCTATCAGATAGGAATAATATGAGGATAAGCTCAAGATTTACGGCCTATTTGACAAAAGACGTCTTTCTTCCCCTCTCAAAATGAAATCCTCTTGAACACTAACAATTTATGCTAAACATTTTGTGCCATTACAGTTTTTTCAAGATCTCCCCTTTGCAACCTTTTACGAATTCGATATGGATGACACGAACTTCAAAGTGTTAAATGCGGAAACTATTTTAATTAAAAGTAATTTATATTTTTTGACGTTGCTAGTTTTTGATCCACTTTCCATTCATGCTGTCATGGTGGAAAGTTGAATCTCCTACATGCAGTGCCGGTAGCCTATCCAATCTGTGTGTTTTGTTTATTTTACTGTACGTGTATTGTTAAATGTTGGGGTGAAGGTCAAACAGTTACCAGAAAATGATTAATTTAGATCAACCCAACGCGCACAGGTGGGGGGGGGCCGCAACTGACTGGCAGCTAAAATTCTGGACCTTGGTGTGTAAATTAAGAGGAAGGTGTGGGTTTTATATTAGCTGAAAGATTACATAACACACATTACCTTCACATAGCTGGGATTTATTCACAAAACATTTGACGACTCTACATAATGAACAAAAAAACAGGAGGTAGATGCCACAAAGCCGTAGACCGGCCACATACACGTCTGGCTCCAACGACCGCTTCCACAGGAGTGACGCTTCTTTTCCCACCCATCAACCGTGTCTAGTCAATACCAGACAGGGTTGACGTCACACCAGACAGTTTCAAACACATCTTTCCCTTTGGCGTGGTCTGCCCCGAATGGAAAGACCGTTAAGCCGAAATATACCTAAAGAGACACAATAATGCTACGTCTGGTAGCAACAATACAGCACAACGTGCGTCTGATAATGACAATAAAATTAATAATACGTCACATCATGCATGAGTAATTATGTCTTGTAACTGTTGATATTATCGTTATTGCAATAATAATAATAATAATAATAATAATAATAATAATAATAATAATAATAATATATTTGATATTATACATATTTAAATATTACCTCGATGTTTACTTCCTATTTATTTGTTAATATTTACTTACGATTTAATTCATCTGAATTGACCTCGCCATCATTCATAATGATACTGCAAGTTACTGATTTTTTAAATTCAACAACCAGGCACGTATATCGATCGCCAGTTCGCCACCTCCGTTGGTGACCTTGCTACTGAAATCACCATGTTCAACAGGTGTTAGTATTTTCGCGTAACCATTATTTCTATTATTCAGTATCGCCGAACAAATAGTGCAACATGCATGCGTTAAATACATTGGAGAATCTCGCAAGTGGAAAATATCGTTCTCCAATGCTGCACTTACCACAGTTTTATCACTATTTACTATTGGCATATGTCAAGATTTAGAAGCTAGGAGACTAGTAATTAGAATCTGAAATATGTAAACATAACCACCTTTCGATATTAATCGAAAGGTGGTTATGTTGGGTAACTTCATAAATTTCTTAGGAATTAATGTACTCGTCACTAGAAGTATCCACCAAAATGAACGTGCCTCTACCGATAACGCAACTAGCGCACACGTTTTGCACCGTGATCACCATGCAACAGTCACCACGGTGGAATACCGGTGTTTCCAAGATCCAGTCTAGGAAAGGAACGCTTAATCCGTAGTTACTTTTAATTAAATAATTTTAACGATTAAGACTTTAATGCTACTTTAGTATACTCAATTCAACCCCTAAACAAATAACTGCAATTGTTTACCTCAAGTATTTCTCCCTGGAATTTCTAAACCAGCCGGCCCTCGTAGCCGTGGTCGTTGGAGTGTATAGCTCCGGCGCTCCGCCACGCTGCGGGTCGCGGGTTCGTGTCCCGCCATGGGCGTGGGTGTTTGTGTTGTGTAATTGCTGTGATAAGCGGTAAAAGCACAGTATAAACTGGGTAAAACAAGGGAACTTAAAAAAAAAACGAGTAGGTACAATATGCTACCGTAGTTCTGTACATAATAAAGGTGTGTTTTTTCTTCTACTACTTTTTCCATAGAGAGTTTTGGTCAATGCAAGATGGATGGATATAGAGGAATGTCGCTTTTAAGCCATTTTGCGGTGCAAAAAAGGTGATTTTTTTTCTCGAACTTCAATATTTTTTGATGCGAAATTGGTTAACAGTAATTATTATGATAATAAGTAAATTCTGATTAAATTAGGACTAATAGTCAAAAATAGAATTGACAATACAAATATTAAGGGTAAAAAACATTAATGGATTTAAGAAAGACGAGCAACATACTAGGATAGCTTGATATTTGTTGCATATGACTTTCTCTACTTACTCTTCTACAAACCATTCTTACAATATATTATTCTTCTATCTACATCTTGTTAATAGAGATCAACTTTCATTAAACAAATTCAAACCAATAACATAGAATATCTCCGAAATGTTTAACGCCACAAGCAATTTCCTTGAAATAGTGAGCCTTATACATATTTTGAACAGTAAGATTTTCTCTATTTCTTATGGTTTAACAATTATACAAAAGCCACACAGAACTTCACAGGTTATCTGTAAAAAATTCAAGATATACATTTAGTTGTCATGCATATATCTTAAACATATGCTATTTTATAAAAAAATTGCCAGAGCTATTTTGAGAAATTAAACAAAGAACGAGATTTTTCCATACGAAGGGTGGTTTATGGAGGGGGAAATTAATTAAAATCTTATCTAAATCCTTAACTTAAATAACAAGTTTATTTAACCGACTCTTCGTGTTTTAGTTATGCTGTGACACACACACACACACACACACACACACACACACACACACGTACAAACACAGAACTTTTCTCTAAATATGTTTCCTTTTTGAATTCAGCGTATTTCCGATGTTATCTCGGTACATAGGTTTTTGGTGGAATACAATACTTCCTCTACTTACTATAGATAAGTAGTAGAGAAAGTAATAATCTTGAGACATTTACTTAGGTTATGTAAAGTAAATTCCGAAGAATATTTTAATATGTGTCAAAATGCATTTATGAGTATATTAGAAACTTTTAAACTGTGAGACACCTCTTTTTCTCGGAAGAATAAGATATAACCAGCAATATTCTTGCTCTTGAAGTATGGGATACTTTTCTGCAGAAAATTACTATTTAGCATGCCGTAGATTTGGGCTCGGAAAGAAGAGACTGAATGTAATTAAAGCTGTAATTAAGGCGATATAGTTTTGAGGAGAAGCCCGGTGTTGATGGAAACACTTTGTGCGTGCGGCACGGCAAGCGGTCTTCACCTGCCCTTTCTGGGGGTGACGATGCGTCTTGGCACGACTACTGACTGGGGGACAGATCCTCACGTCGTCGGGAAACGGGGAAGGTAGGCGTGACTGTCAGAGACAATTAACGCGGCTCAGGCAAGCCCCCCAATCCGAGCTATATCTAATGTGCCAGCTTTACTGTGGTCAAATACAGCGTTTTGGGACATTTCTTACTTATCACTTCGAAGAAACATATTCTTTAAATTCGATCGTGTTTGGGTTATTTTCGCTATAATTTCGCAACTAGTTCAATCTTATAACTGTAGGTAGTTTTATAATTTTTTTTCCTTATCCTCTCCTTTATGTTCCTCTTCAACCCATTTTATCCGAGATTAGTGTCCAAATTTATTGTTTATCGAATTTGTCCTAATTATTTTAAATCGTTGTACAGGATAATTATCTTGAGAGTATAGATTTCATTCTCTGGAGAATTCCACCTGACTTTGTTATCTATGTATGTGTTTCATTTGGAGTGACTTTAGCGACCAATTAAGTTCATTCTGCGCCGCGGAAGAACTATTTCTCAAACCCATAGCATGGAAAATGTTTTGTGCACTCATTACTACTCCCATCTCCTTGATCGACATCGAAAAAGCCGAATTGTTACTACTTAGCACTCATAATGTGTATATAAACACACTGAATTAAACTACGCTAAAATAACGGTCAAATAATTATAGTTGATATACTGGGTATGGTTAAGCAAATATGTAAGAAAGACAAACGAAACCAACCGTCAAAGTTTCGAGGAATTACCCGTTTAAATAGTGGGTATAAAACTTATGCTAAAATAATCGAAGGAGCATACAAAGAATTATAGAAACCCCAATATCAAAAGAACAAATGGTTTTCGAAAAGGAAGATCCTCCACAGATGTTGTGTTTGCGCTGAAACAAGAAGAGAAAGAAATCTAGAGAGAAATTTGCTATTTATATACTTGAAGAAAGCATTTGATAGAGTAAACAGACAAATCCTATGAAATATCCTAAAAATAAAGGTCTCCTACTCAGAACATAGAAACTATTAATAGCTTATATTGTGAAACAATTATTTGCACTGTTCCTCTATTGACTAAAAGCAACAAAGGCTTTTTAAAAATAAACTAAGGGGTTCCACAAGGATGTGCACTTTCACCCGAATAATTTAATTTATATATTAACGATATTCTGAAAGAATGAAAGAAGTTTCTAAATGGTGAAGAAATAGTAATTGACAATAAATTGAGATAAATATATTATTTGTCTGATAAATACGGTTGCCGTTCTTATGGAAAAGTCTGACATAGACTTGCAAGTGTTGGCATTTAAGTTCCGATTGACAACCAACAGATACAATTGTAAAATATCAAAAAGTAAGTCCAAGGTAATGGAGCTTAGAAGAAAACATTCTGTAAGATGTAAAATTGTTCTGGAGGATAGTATAATAGAACATTTTCAGTACAAGG
This sequence comes from Deroplatys truncata, assembly GCA_030765065.1. Classification (NCBI taxonomy): domain Eukaryota; kingdom Metazoa; phylum Arthropoda; class Insecta; order Mantodea; family Mantidae; genus Deroplatys; species Deroplatys truncata. The sequence goes on along the minus strand of CM060983.1, from coordinate 204,113,002 downwards.
GATGTGATATAACTTATGGAGAAGATAAAGATATAGAAATTAAAATAGCAAAGATTCAACAGCATGTCCAACCATCAAAAGAACCCTAGGCCGAAAAACCAGGAAAGACCCAAAGCTCAAATTGTATAAAATAATGGTCTTCGCCTACGGAAGCGAAAGCTGCAAGCTTAAATCGAAAAATGCAAGTAAAATACAAACAGCTAAGAACATTTTAACGTAAAAATAAATGATGTACAAAAGCAGATAATATAGGAAATGAAGAAATAAGCGAGGAATTAAAATGTTTATAAGATTGCAGATAAAATTAAAACATATAAAAGAAAGTGGACGGAGTGCCTAATGAGAATGAACAATGAAAGTATACTAAAAAGAGCTTTCCCATATATTCTGAAAGGAACGAGAAATGTTGGCCAATCCGAGCGGAACGGACTGCATAGCCTAAACCCTGAGGAGGAAGAAGAAGAAGATAATTACGGTTCACAATTTTTGTTGCTAACGCTAAGAGATACAGTCACAGCCATTTCTCACACACGGAATGGAAAGACTCCAAGCACAATTAGAACAGCAGGTCTGATTTGCCCTTGCTCCTTTTCGACTAAGCTATTTATTAATTACTTTTGTAATACTCGACAATACAAGAATATGTCGAGATAGTTTGGAGATAGCTTGCTGTCCCATTTTGAGCCTAAATATAATACACAAAACTTTGCAGGAACTAATCGTATTAAAGTGTTGAAGGAGAGATGGCATTCTTTCTTTTATGAAACTATGGTAATCCCTGTTCTATCGTATATGACTAAGAGTCCTAATATCAAATAAAGCGAAAGGTGTCGTGACATCAAAAATGAGATCACTTTGATCTTAAGATACAAAAAAAAGATATACATAACAACTCTTAAAGGAAACGTCGTTGAAAATTGTGCTTCTGGGGTGATAAAGCTGGTGATGATTCATTTTTAGTGCAATTTTCATAATCCTCTCCTATTGTTAAGTAATTCTCAATATTACGTATGTATTTCAATATGTGTTTTATGTCTATTTCTATAATCATGTAACGACACGGATAGCCGAATCGTGAACGGCAGGTCCGCTGTTCAAATTTCGTCAGGACCATCCTTCCTGACTGAAGTTTCTTCCAGATTTTGCTCAGTCTTCATAACTGGTAAATGTCGGATAGGTACCTTAAACGTAGGCCTGAAACGTTTCCTTTCATGATTTCATGCATCACCAGTGTCCACTGCTACTTAAAAAGCTGTATACATGCATTAATCACGTGTACCACTCTCATTGTATCCCTCTTCTATTTCTCGGTTTTGAATTGAAATTCTGCTTAGTATCAAGAGAGTCTTATGTTAACATACTTAAGCAATGTGTCATATTAACTCGCAAGCCTTTATCGTCGTTATCGTAGTCAAATTAATTAGGTAAATGTAGTCAATAACACCGAAATGTTTTTAAAACTTTCCCAGAATAAAGAAGACAAAAACAACTGAGAAATATTTAATTAAATTTTCACAATATAACTGCTGTTCCAGGAACGCTAAATGTTCTTGAAAAAAATTAGTGACTGCAAGAGAGAAATGCGCATTATCAGAATCGAAATGAGATTCTCCAGCTATATAATTTAAAAAGGGAACTGTTATAACTGAACTGATTTTACGATAAAAACAAGCACGAAAAACTATTCTACAGTTCTAAAATAAATAACAGGTTAAAACTAAAGGTAAAATATTCAAACTGAAGAAAATATAGCGCAATCGATAAACCACTAAGAAACGTAATTTTATACCTTTTTGTACAAGAAAAACATGTTGCGCCAACCAGGGTCTCTTTGCCCAATTTTCAAGCTTACATAAGTTTTGAAAACTTCAAGGGTGAATTTCAGCGTAAAAATATGTCATTTGTGCAGCGACATATATTTTTCTAGCTTAAAAAATTTAAAAACCGGTCGACATATTTGGCCAACTACAATTCTTATGTCTTCAAACAAAGAATTGAATTTCTAGGCAATCGCACACCTCTTGACATCACACATAAACAAGGGAAGAGGATGGAAATATAAATGTTCTTTTCAACTTTATTATGCCTTCTTTTTTCACAAATCCATTTATAAACTTCAAAAGACTTGAATGAAGCATTCAGTAACCGCCTAATACAATTAAAAATAAAATATGTAACCCCCCCAAAAAATAACTAATCTTGTGGAGAATAGAAAAATCGTTCTTTCCTGAACTTTGAGTATGACATCCTAGCGCTGCACACTTTCACCTCCTCAAAGAGCGAACATGATCCCCAACCCTAACAGGGTTCAACGGCACCTTTCACTTTATTCTCAAGAGTTTTCCTTGGAATTTTATATTCCCTGGCTGTTTCTCAAATAGAGAAGCCTCCTCTTATATATTTAATAGCAGATTGGAACACTTCATTAGAATAATTTCTTTTTATAGTTCCGCACCATGACAGTGCTGTCACACTAACAGTTATTAATTCTCACTAATGAGTGACGTTTAATTATTTATAATCAACAATGAAAATGGGAAAAGTTACCACATGTTTTACGAGGAAGTACAAGGTGACTTTGTCAATCTGCCATTTTAATTTGAATTTACAGACAAAAATAAAACAAAATTCTGTCATTATATTCATTATATACCTAACTAAATAATATAGTCACTTCAACTTACCTCATGTTATGTAAGACTGCGCATTCAACAGTTTCACGACACTCACATTTACTTGATGTATTTCAACATGTAACCTGTTTTTACTGATAAACGATATCTAGGACACCAATTTTACAGCTTAAATGATTGAACTAAGTGCATAGCGCATCTGGGGGCTCTTTAACTACTTTGAGGAACTGAAAATCCCGGGAATTTTGTAATCCCGGGGAACAAAGAAATGACGGAATTAAGGTTTATTTTCTGTGGAATGTCCTATTTTCGATAGTCGGTGTGGACAGTGTGATACGGGGAAGATACGGGGAGTTTCGTTTGCAAATTAGAGCGGAAGTGTTCCTTACTTTTCGTATTCAAAAAAAAAATTCCGTTTGAAATTTGCTCAACCGGTCTCTTGTTGCATTTAAGGAAACTAGCTGCTTATTTATAAATACAATAGTATAGCGGGTGTAGATGATGGCCACAACATAGGAGCTGAGGAAAAGACTGCTTTTGTCTGAAAACTGGACGGAACAACTAAACATTTCCAGTATTTTGAGGGCTGTAATGAACATTAATTTCAAGCTTGCGAGATTCAAAGCGAATTTACGGATTTCAGGGGCTTCAAATCACTGGTCTGCTCGCTGAGTAAGAGATACAAAGGTTTCTCCCAACAGTAATAATTACAGCTACAATGCGACACCCTCCCAACAGTCCGGACGTTTAGAATTAACAGCAGCCTGTTCATTGAGGTGCAACGAGAGACAAAGTTACACTTTGTCAACGAAACAGGACCGCAGACGTGGAGTGGTTTTAAAGTTATGGTGTCTGGCCAGTGTTTAGGAATATGTTGCGTTGAGAAGCAGCTGTGCCCATGCCCTCCCTCATCAGGGCGCCTCCTGACCTCCCAGTCCACAAGCAATCCCTCAGCACAGCAACATCTGTGTCCTCTTCACACGAGAGAAGAGGGAGGACGCAAGATAGCCGATGATGACGCTACCGCGCTTTTTATGGTGACCGCAACTGATGAATTCTCTTCCTTCTGCGTTATTACATGCCAGTTGTGCGCTCAACATCAACTTCCCAATTAGAGAAGCCTATTGCATCTGTAGATTAATGCTAGCAACATGTGCTATGCCGAAATAGTGCTTTTTTCTAATGCTAAATAATTTAAACTCGTAAATAAATGTTGTGTATAAACACTGTCTTTTAAACAGGAAAGGATTTTTTGAGAATTCTAAAGGGATAACAACTTTTATGTTTCGAGTATTGTTTAAAATAAACATGAGAACATGTAACGTTAGACACTTTCTTCTCATGTAGTTTGCATTACAAGCCTCACGACTGAAAGTTGGACAAATTGCAGTGATAGGAAGTTAAAGAGGAAGTTTCTATTAAGGAAATATAGAAATTATTGCCTTCCATATTAGTAGGTAATAAAGAATAAGACACCACATACATCATTGACAATAAATAAGCAGATATGCATAAACTTCACTCAATTACTATTAATGATACTGCCTGAATTATAAATTCAGACAAGAAATATACGGAATGGACAAAATTACGTAGAAATGAAAATGTATTCACATACCGCTTTAATTTTAATGCGGCCAAATTAATAATAATTGTAAATATTTTAAACACATTTTCTGAACGTGTGTGATCGACGATGTGAAATTATATTAATATTATAAAGAGAGAAAATGTGTATGTAAGGTAATCTGTAAAACCACCTATCCATTTTTCATAATTATTCCACAATTTAAAATCCCAATTCGTTCTGACGGACACGGGGGTATAAAACACATAATTTCATTTCATAAATTACTAAAACATTAAAAAAATTATAAAACCCTTGTATTTGAATCAAACTAATTAGACTTCTAAACGAACATGCAGGCCTTCACTTTTAGTTGAAAATGCCAGGGAGTAGAAAATAGTTGTTGTTACTCAACAGAATACGCATGTAAAATAAGACAAATGCCGCGGGTATTTTATTCCAAGCAACCAAGACACAGTAAAATAAAAGATTCGAACCTACCAATGCCAATGTTAATAACCCTCATATAAGTAAGTTTTTCTCTATTTCCTTTGTGTGTTACAATGAAGATCGTTAGCAGGGTATATTAAATACCTTATATAGAGAGAGAAAATTGTGGTCGGCTAACATTATAAATCAGTCAACTTATATTTTAAAATTAACAAATTAGAGGATTACTTTCGTGATAGTCGTAGACTGTGTATGTTTTCTAAAGAGGTTAACTTGGTGGCCTATGATTGGAAAATATTCATATTCACCAGCCTCACCACTGTTTTGTTGGGGAGCATAGAGAAAGCGTAAAACTAGGGGAGCAAAGAGAAGGTACAAATGCTTAAAATGTGATTATATGCCGTTATTATCTAAAAAATTACTCGAACATTCCGACAGATGAATATTGCATCGGCAAAGGTTAACCCCGCTAAGCAGCATTTCCAGAACTTGGAAGACTGTAGGGGGAGGCTAACCTTCATACTGCTAAGCTTTTGTGCCTCCTTAAACCACTGAGATGGAGTGGACCCCAGGCAGAAAACACGATATAATTATCTTATGTTCTACTTAGAACAAATAACTTCATTTTAAAGCAACAATTCTGATGCCTCAACAGTTTTTACCAACAATGCACCTCAAAATTTAAGCATTATTTTTATTTTCCAGCACCATCGCATTAGATGAAATATTTGTTTTACTTTTTTCTTAACTTCATTTTATGTTTTATTTTTCACTGGGATTCACAACTGCATTTTAACATTTTTATAATGTACTACCAGTACCTCTATGTTTTACATGGAGTTTACGCTTCATGTTCACTAAGTATAACATCCAAGATACAGTACTCTCTGCATTTTCTTAGTGTGGGTATCGCAAATGAATTAAATGCAACTGTCACACGTTGTTCTAGTGTTTCTATCATTTTTTTTTGGATATAACTGACATCGACCTTTTAAAAGTTTCACCTTTCCTTTCGACATGATTACACCCTCACAAGGCACACTAGGAAAGTATTGAACTGTTTCTACATAAACCAACAATGCATGCTAGGATAACTGAAAAACACAAGGCGCCAACACAAAACTCTCAAGATGCAGAAAATTATATGAGTCGTAAAATCCTATGAGGGGTCCAAGTGGACCCCAAGTTGTATTTTAGTTTTTTACAGTTGTGTTTTTTATGAACATTTTACGCAGCTATGTTATGGTAATAAATCTGATTAAATTTGTAACAAATTATAAAAATTTCAAAATTCTAAGTTAGATATTTTACTCATAGAAACTAAAAAGTTTAACACTGGGGTCCAGCTGGACCCTACATAGGAGTCTGAAGGGGGAATCAGATGTTCCGCCGATGTTTCACATCCTTTTGTTTTCAATATCAGGGGATTGTTATGTAATAAGGAATAGCCGGGGCTGCACAAAATTATAATTATAAGGGCAAAAGGGAGGATTCACCACAAAAATCTTCTAGATCACTGTGCAGTAATCTTTTGAAGAACGGGGGAAGTAATGACATTAGTTAAATCGTCATTCGAATTTAAAAAGCTATCCGTGCAATGTAGACAGCCTGTAAACGGGGTAGTGTAAAACATATTTAGTAATGCGTAACAAAACCAGTCTATCAGAAGTAAGCAATATTGAACTCTTAAAATAAAGACTATGTTTTCTTTTCTTTCTGGAGGTATTTGCACCACATGGATATAATTACTATAAAAAACGAAACTAAAACATGTCAACAGTTTTCTACGTGGTGTAGCAAAGTAAGAGTTATTAAGAGTTATTAAAACGGCCTGTTTTTGGTACAACTTCTAAAACTATATAGAGGTTACGGCCAGTCGACGTGTTAACACAACTTCACTCGCGTCAAGTTCTTAAAAATCAAAACAAACAATTTTATCAGGTAGCGTAAAAATAAAGTTGAGTTTTATTTATCGAGGCCCTTTAACTGCTGTTGCTCCTTAGCGTGCCATCGGGCGTGAAAGACCGAAAATTTTGCTTAGATGCCTCTTATCAGGCTTGAGGTTCTTTCACCTGCCGTAAATCTACGACACGGACCACGGCTTAACTTCCCTTCGGGAGGAAGCCATGCTAACGATATTCAACACCCGAAAAAATCTATCGCGCCCCGCCGGGCTTGAACCCGCGACCTCGAGTCTAGTATGGTAACCACTACACCACGGAGGACGATTCAGGCAGCGTCCCACCTATCTTCAGCATTTGAGTTGACTAAGCTCTTGGTTTTTTTCTTCATCTTTTGCCATGGACTCGTTGCGAACCTTATCTGGTGGTTGTAAAAGGAACTGCATGACGTCGTCTATGGGAGGGATCATTATGATGTGAATTTTTTCTCAAGCATCCAAATCTGTTGTTTATTAATTTTTTTTAGAAGTTTGATTCCTTGACCGATGTCATCATGGCCTTCCCAAAAATGATGTGCTGAACGGTCACATTGTTTTAGTTTGATATTTCTCTGACGTTCTTTCAGACTAATCACAAGTTTTCGTTTCGTTTTTGAAGTTATTATTCATTAATTTATTTAAACTATACTAGTTTTGTGAAACTAGTTGTATTTCAAACACTTTAAAAATAGACCGAAATCTACTAAAACTTTAGGATGGTACTTGAATATTTATATTTTTGCTTTTTCAATACCTTTTAGAGTAGTAACATCTTGAACTTGTTTTTTAAGTTTGTACCGTTTTAACACATTATAAATGCACTTAGGGTTGAAACCATTAATCTCTGCAACTGTCTGGATATTTTAAATTTCTTTCTTATATTCGGAACATTTGACATTTGTGTTTTAATACAGGGCATATTACCGACATAAACCCTTGTCAATGTTCATAAATGTTCAAAAGGTAGTGTAATGTGCACAGATCTAGAAAGTTTTAATAGTGGGATTGACGAACAATCAGTAAATCGTTTGGTGCTGGATCATAAGTAGGTACCACAAAAAGCATGTGCGTTTACAGGACGTTTCTGTTACGATAATAGCGGCATAAAAGGCAGGTGTGCTGAAACCACAGAGCAGAAAACAAAGGAGTGGCGTATTTTGTCAAGTACTGGTGTGAACACAGTGAATAAAATAGGAATTACTCATTGATACCCAAGAATAATAAATAAAATAAAATTGCCCCATAGCAAGTTAAAAGAAAGCTATTAGAACATCCCAACATATGCATAATCGAAAGAAACCAACTATAAAAGCCGCACATAATGATCCATGAGGTTTCTCTTGGGGTAAATTTAGTCAGATAATTCTTCCAGATAGATATATAGTGTCTTCTCAATCTAATAATCTTATCTGAATTGCATGGATAATGAGGTGAAATTTTTCTTTTATCCCTACGTCCAAATGTAAACATATTATTCACCTAAGCACAAGTAACTGTTTATTAATTTCTCGACATCTAGGCTTTACTTTATGAAAATGCTGTTTTGATCTTTCCAGACCAAAACATGTAGTTAGAAAGCCAGAACAGGAGTCTGTAAAGTACTTACTAAAAGAGCAGGAAACATATTGTCGAAAAAATTGTGAAGTCTATATTAAACCACCGATTTCTAACTTTTAAGGGTGTTTCTTTCCGTATTACCTATGTATAACTTAATCTCATGACGGTCTATACAAAAATTTATGATACATTCTGTTAGAATGCATTTAATGTCGCTTAAATAGGTTATAATTGTATCCGGTCTCGTACAGTCATCCATACTTGATGGGGCTCAACCTACCTCTCCAACAGTAACAGTACAGTAACAGTAACAGTCATCTCTCTGAGAAAGTCTCTTTAGTAGACAGTACCAGTAGGTATTACACTAATACCTACTTTTCCAAAGGACCTACCAGTCAAAGACCTGAAGACTGGTACGTCCACAAAGTGCAGTTCTAACCATTCTCTGAAGCTCAACACGAAGATGCTTCCCTCGCACACGACAAAGAATATTCAGGATAAAAAAGTATAAATCCCATAAAGAGGAAAAAGTGATATCATTAACATGAATTCTTGGGGCAGCATTTGACCCGCATGTGCCCTACAGTGCGTGAAACTTAATTTGTTATGACGGGAGACCCCGCACATTAATTCCCAGGCCAGAGCCCTTCTCTTCCTGCACAAACCTTTTTTTCTGGGCCGCGAGGGACTGTAATTACGTTTAGGAAGGCAGACGTAGAGAAGACAAGCGATAATCAGGTACGGAGTGGGAAAACACTTGAAGAAGCATTTCCTTTCCTCTTATTCCATGAAGAACAATGGTCCAATTATTGCTGCAGTAACGCTTTCTCCATATACAATAAACGGTCACGCAGGGTTTTGCATTCTTTCTTCGACATAAACTAGAAGACAGAGGCCATAGTTGATTAATAGGGAAAGCGACAGGATTGCCAACTTCAATTAGAGACTCCTATTATGTCATTTATTCGATAAAATAAATTCATGAGGCCATGGCTTAATTAAAAATCTGTGTTGCACTAACATGAATTGTTTTTACTCTTGTACAAACTATTTTTACAAACGCTTATTCTCCATCTTTGTCATGTTAGTCCAGATAAACATTCTTATTTCTAATTTTCTTGTAGGTGCAAGGGGAATATGGTAGGCTTTAAGCGATAGTCAGATCTTTTAAGAGCTGGTTGCTATGTGAAGCATTACATTCTATTTGCATGTCCAGGACATAAAAAAACGAATAACTAATTTCCATTTGAGAAAAAGTTATTGGAAAATTCAAACAAATAACGAGGAATATCTCTGAAATAGTTCACTCGACAAAAAAAAATGTATATGACATAAATTGTGTGTTTTAACGATATCTACATTTTTTGTGTAGAAAACTTTTGTGTATCTCTTACAGTTTATCAGTTATGCAAAAGCTATTCAGAATGATGAGAGCTTTTGGGGACATTCCCAGAAAATTCAAGATATACATTTTATTTGTCATAAAATATCTTAAATATATGATATTTTAATTAAAACTGTTAGAGCCATTTTGAGAAAATCAAAATGTTCGAAAAAGGTTCCATGGAATGAAATTGAGTTTTATTTATGGACGCTCTTTAACTGCTGTGGTCCTTAGCGTCCCATTCTATATTGGGCGTGAAAGACCGGTAATTTTGCACAGAGACCCCTTTATCAGGCTTGAGGTTCTTTTACGTGACGTAAAACTACGACACGGGACTACCAGCTTTACTTCCCTTCCGAAGGAAGCCATGCTTAAGATTTTTACGCCAAAAAATCCATCGCCCTCCGCCGGGTTTGAACCCGCGACCTTGGGAACTAGAGGCTAGCACGGTACCACTAGTCACGGAGGACGACAATGTTCCATGTAAAAGGTAGTCTGGGGTGGGGAGATTTTCTTGAAAATCTTCGCGTCGCATCTTTGAATGATACTGAACCTAGATACCAGTTTAGTGTTTAAGCAACTTTTCGTTTTTGAGTTATGCTGTTCACAGACACATCCAAGATAACGCACGGATATTTTTCTAAAAATGTTTTTATGGATTTAGGAGGTGTATTTCCGGTGAAATCTCGTTATCGAATTTTTGGGTGGAATGCAATACTTCCCCTACTTACTATACGTAGTAGAGAAAGTAAGAATACCTAGTTGATGTCTATGTCTTTCATGTCACACTTGCCACAAAGATGAAGATCGTGGCCTGCATTGACGTTGTTCATGAAATTAAAGAGCATAATTGATTGCAATATTTGAACATAAAGCACACTTATCATATTAATATAGTTTTAAGGGCGGTATTTACATCGCGACGTTAGTTGACAAGCTGAACTAATCAACTTGCAGGTCGCGTTACTCCTCCTGCTATGTATGGAGTAAATAATATCAATGACTTTCGAGCGCTTTACATCAAAATAGTTTATGTACCTTGTTACGTGATGGCTAAATAAGAAAAATATAACATGTCTCCCATTTGTTCTAGAATTCGTTCCTAGAGAGTTATTGCGCGAATTCATGAACACACTCTATGTATACCGAAATAGCAAATGAGGAGATGAATATTCTGACATTCTATCTACGCACGGAAACCTACGTCTGCTAGGAGCGATATTAAACCGCAGGTTGGTTTGTGTACTTCTGGTGAAACGCTGTGGTGACAATGAGCATCGGCTTCTACCGAGGCAACAGACTCCAGCAATGAGTTCTGTGCCTGCGTGAATACGCGCAGAACTCCAGAGTACTTTCACAAGAATTAAGTTTTGAAATCATGAATTCCAATGTAGAAAAAATCTGACGTGTTGCACTCACATGACTTTCTCTACTCCTGTACAAACTATTTTTATAAACGCTTATTCTCCATCTACTTCATGTTAATCGAGATAAACATTTGCAGAACTAATCTTATTGGTAATTTTCTTATAGGTGCAAGGAGAACATGGTCGGCTTTAAGCGATAGTCAAATGTTTTAAGAGCTGGTTGCTATGTGGAGCATTCTGATCACTTTGCATGTCCAGGACATAAAATTTCCGGTGAAATCTCGGTTGGTTGAAATACGATACAATACAGTACTTTCCCTACTTGCTATATGTAGTAGAGAAAGTAAAAATGTAATTCTCATAAACGTTGACATAAAACAAATGAAAAGGAGGCATAATCCATGTGCATTTAAATTTACTTTGAGTAAGTAAATAAGAATCCCTATGCTTTACAAACACATTTACAAATAGCTTTCATCATATTAAAATTGCATAGATTGATACTATTGCTACTACAACTACTACCACGAATACCAATAATAATAATAATAATAATAATAATAATAATAATAGCCTTGATGGTTAAAATGTATTATCTTTCTCCTTAGCAGCATTTTCAGGATGTTTCATTTGCTCTATCATAGTTATCTCTTACCTCTCTCAAAGTTGTTCTTGTTGAGTTACGTGCACAATTAGATTAGGCGATGAAGTTGGAGGTTTTATTGCTCATTATGTTTTGAAAATACATTTTCAGAACATAAAACTATTTTATGTATATCTATCTTTATATCTTCTTAAGATTAATTTAAATGCATATGGATTACGATTTCATTTCAATTGCTAAGTTAAGCTCTATCAAAAGTACACTTTCTTTTATGTTGACACTTTGTAAATTTTAAACTAATTTAATAAACATAAGTATAGTTTTAGAAAAAATGACAGAAGTGAGCATTCTTTTATAAACATAATTTTAATAAAAATAAAAAATACCAGGAAGTGCAAAGCCTGTGCTTCTATATGCATGACAAAGTTCATGCATGTTCATAATCGTAATAATATCTGATAAAAGGTACATAAGTATGACGAATCCAAAATGCATAATATAGGAACTCCTTTTCCCTATAACTTATTTATTTTTAAAAAGGATGCATATTATTTCTTTACTTGTTACTTTCAATATCCTTAGAGCCCAAGGACGAGGTGGGGGGGCAAAGACCCAGCCTACGTCGGTTGTTTCCAGTGCCATATAAGACAGCAGATAAAGAGTACAGTGGTAAGGTAGGCTTTTTCGAAATTGAGACCTGCAATTCTCAGTCCCCAAGCTTCTCAGAAATTACAGAGCACTCTGTTCTGAATTTATCGCAAGGTCTCATCTTGTTATCGGGAATTCAACTGGCACCTCCCGCTTCGCTAACGCTTTAATTTCATTATCATGTATTGGCATCTTGTTACTATGACTGAAGAGATTTTAAAATTTAAGCTGAGCCATCCTGAGTTTTAGAGCTCTTATTGTACACAAGAATCGCTAATTCCATTGATGTCACCTTCTCTAACACTTCGTGGAAGTGCGCGCGCTCTGTGTTCTTGTATGTCACAAACGAAAAGTAGGTGTCTATTTTGTACAATAAATAAGAATTTTATATAACTATACTGTGAAAAATAAAATATAATGAAATAAAGATCAAATTACGAAGTACATATAAAGAAAATGACAAGGATATCCTATATTAATAACAGATATAACTAGTAAGAGGGAAAAGAACGTCAGGAAGAAGTTCAGGAATTGCTTGAGATTAGAACTCATGGTGTGACGATAATAAGAGTGATTATTGAAAATTGTGTAACTTGATGCACAGAAATTTGATTTTTGGAACTCATTAGATGTTTCACCTATTTCCAAAGGAGCCATGAGGAAGGGCTAGTCCGATGCTAGTGATGGAGATCAATAGGTGATACGAAATTCGCCAATTAGTGTATTTTGGGATGGACTAAGGGGCAGGGAGATGCACTGGAAGAAAAGTACAAGAGCGTACTTGAGCATGCCGTTGGCACAATGGCAAGGCAGGAGGTGGAGAAACATCATGTCGTAATAGCAGAGGTTGTTGTAGGGAGGAGGGAGGGGGGGGGAGTGTGAAGTCGAGATTGAAAACGCGAAATGGACGATGAGGCATGCAGAGTCCTCAACAACTTACTCCTCGTGCCCAAGAGACCAGCACAAGAGGCGATGGACCACTCAAGCCCGAGGCTAAAGAGACAGCTCTCCCCCGAGTAGAAGGCACGTACCACCGTGTGGACACTAACGAGGGGCCTTTGTGAGCAGAAGGTGGCCCAGACTTAATGGCAAAAGGGAAACGAAACTCCTCGTGGTGGTGGCCTTGCTCCTGAAGAGATGTTTTGTATGAGGGGTCGGGGTGTTAATATCTGTGTTTGTAGGAGAGAAAGTTTCACGGCGTCAGATTGTCCATCGTCTGCTTGCCTGCCTGCGATAATAATAAAAAAGGAATGGCATTAGGGAGGAAGTAGGACGTCGTTGTTAAGCAAAGGACCTCAACTCTGACGTCCGCCCGTCCTTTTTTGCAAGTAAATACGGGAGATTTTTGTGGACCTCTTTTGCTGCTATCATAGCCCTTCCTTTCTCGTATCTGCGACGACGCTGTAAAGAAAAACGGAAGAAGGACAAATAGAGAAAATCTTTAAAGTGTGCAGTAAAAGAGCAAGAAGAGAAAATCTAGAGAAAAAGGGGGAAACAAGTGTTTTACTATGGAAACTGGACATCACGAAGGGTGGATGGGTGAAAATATGGAATAAGAATCATGGGAAAGCAAAGATATCACACTCCGCTGACCAAATGTGGTGATAGATAATTCACATTTATTTCCGCCATACCAATCCCTATTCTTCGTATGTAAACATGTCATTCGAAATTTTTCAGTTAAAGATAAGCTTGAGACCACAAAGAATAAAAATCGTTAATTTACAGTGAAATTTAAAAACATTCCCCATAGCCTACTGCACTGTATGCAGCAATACATTACCATTCATTATTCAGCAAAATATTACCCTCTTCTTAATTACAAAAGCTGACACAGATAGCCGAGGTAGTTAAGGCACAGACTCATGAACAGCCTCCGATTAAAATCCTACGAAGACCCTGCTACCTGACGAAGGATTTTTCCAGATTTTCCTCAGTCCTCACAACTAGCAAATGTCAGGAAGTATTCTAAACTTAGGTCTGGAGCGTTTCCCTTTCAATTTTCCTTTACCAATTTCATTTAATATATCATCAGTGTCCACTGCCTGTGTTGTAGTTTTTAGTAAGAACAATTTCGCAGAAAGAATAAAAAAATTTCGCCCGTGATTGAATGTTTTTGAATTTGATGATCATTCGCAGCTAATGCAATAGACTCAAAAAGTTTTAAATATTTATCATAGCCCATATTAGTTAATTGCATTTGTCATGTTTTGCATTTTAGTAGCAAATATATAATTACACAGATGGAATACACAAATTAAATAATAAAGTATTAAGAGAGTATGAGGAAATATTAAGACGTTTGAGTTTAAAACAAACGTATTTAAAGAATTTTTGCCAGAAAAAGATATAGTTTATGCACCGATTTATTTTAAAAATATCGCAAATAGTCTAGTAAAGGAAAGAAAGAAGAATAGGGTTACGAGATTTGACAACTTAGATGACGATAAGCAGTTTCGTCCACGTGTTTATTCGTATCTTCATGGGCTAATTTGTACATAAGTAGTTATAACACAATATTTAGTGCATGCTAAATGTGAAATGAAATGTTGCAGAAATTTGGAATAAGGCGTTTGTGTAATTTAAATAAAACCTATATAGACTTGGGTGACTTTCTCTGAGAAACCTAAATTTTCTAGTAATAATATACACAATTCATAAAACGGAAAAAGAAAGAAGGAAGTAGAGGACTTATCGTCTACTGTTTCACTCCCACTCTTCTCATGATCTGTATTATTGTCTCAATTTCCCTATATTTCTATCTCTACCTCTCTATGAGATATGAAAATCACAGAGACCAACGTCCACTGCATGACCGCTGCATCCTCTGCTCCCGCTCATTTAAGACACTACAGAAAGATAAAGTCAGCAATTGCGATGGTACTCAGCCGCTTGCAGGTCGCTTATGAGGGTACTTTTATACCAGGAATGGCGAACCTATGACACGTCACATGAACGTTTCAAATTATAGTTTTGTTGCAATTATCTACTTATTTAGTTTCCCTTTTAGTCTGTACCTGATTTGAGTGTATTAAAAATAATTATATAACTAAATAAAAGTTACAAGTTACTTCAGCGAATATTTTATAAATCCGCATTGCATATAATTATTAAATAAGTAAAACGTTTATCAAACAGCTAATTTAATATTTAAAATGAATGAGACACTGTAGTAAAATGCTTATTAGCTTAAAATTCCCCGTACTGCGCTTCTTCCATTCATTGTGCTGCAATTCTATGCTCATCTCCTGAAGGATATTCCTCTGCATCTTTGGAGTAGTCACCAGCACTAATGCTATATAAGTGAGTGTACAGCCGTGGATAAAAAAAAAGAGTCATGTCTTGAACGCCAAATTTGTCTAAGTCCTACAGGGCACAGCGCCTTGCTTATACCATACGTTAAAGGTGGCGAAAACGTGACTCGCAGGCGCACGTTTCCTCTCTGCAACCGTCCGTTTGATTTTCACATGCTGCAGAGTGATGCAGTGCGTGTTGCATATTTGATGACTCGCGGAAGGAAGTCGTTTTCGCCACCCTTGTCATACGCAATGGTTCTGTAGCCGATTCAGCAAGTTGTACGGTATTATCAAATATACTACGTTCGCTCTGTCTTCTCTGTAGCGCTGTGCAAAGTGTAGGGTACTTCTGGGGTTAAGACGGATGGTTCGCTTCTCTCATGTAGAAACTACTTATTTTCTTCTATTAATAATGTTTCATCAACACAAAGTGACTACTTATTTCTCATATACTGCATTAATACACTGCATGTGGTAAAGTTCACAATAGGATAGTTATTACGATGCAAAATACATGGTTTCACAATTTCATCATGGTGCCATATCTGCATCTTGTTGGGACTGGATATCAAGGGTCGGTCTAGGTGCGTTGTTTCAGCTTGACGATACGCTCAACAGTGCGCAATACACGATAGTACTTGAGAATATTTTGAACCCTCTGTGATGAGATATCCTGATGGAATTGATGAATTCGTACAGGATAGTCATCCTGTACACATATGTCAAAAGCTTTCAAATTGGTTCTCAAAGAGGCACGATACAGAGTGATAGACTGGCCTCCCTGTTCACTAGATATTAACTCTATTGAAAATGAGTGGGCTGAGGTCAAAACCTCGAATGTCCCTGCAGATGCGTGAACTATAAAATATGGTTTATGGGCACAAATTCAAAAAGCCTGGGATATTGTAGCTTCTCGCCCACATTACTACAGGAATTTAATTTCATCTATGACCCGAAAATTGGGGGCAGTTATACGTGCTCAGGTTTCATACACCCGACATTAATTTTGTTTATTTTTTATGTGTTTTGGTTTTAAAATACATTAGTTTCTTGGCATCATTTCTAGTTATTTAAAACTGCATACACATGCCTAAAATTAAAATGCGAAGGGTATATTAATGGAATATTATATTCTATACACTATAACAATAACTAATGCGAGATTTGAACCGAAGAGCTTAAGAACATAAGCAGTGCTTTCTTAACCTATCGGCCAACGAAACGTTGTTCCGTCCTCTGTTTTCAGTAGCTTATAAGCGTCATCACCGAAAAAACCGTCATAAGATGATCATTACACTCACAGGCACAAACCATTCTACAGTTCCTGCATGTGCGTTGAGAACATAGCTGTTACAAGGTGCACGAAACCCTCGATCCTCGCATGAAATCTGGGAATAATTTTTTTTTGTCCATTGTACATATTACTTTTTGGGGCTGTAAACACACCGATTTGCCTGAATGTTTATTGTCAGCGCCAGATAACTCATCCTAGCTGCTTGCAATAACGGCAATTCTCATTGGTTTATATGAATAAAAAAACCTAAGTATTCCCACTCTCATGTACTAATGAATCAAAAGGCTTCAAATGAAGGAAAGTAGTGCCTTAAACATGACTGTATTTAGAAAAACTATCAATGTTTAATAAAACAGTGTTCTAGACTGTAAAACTGTGCGATTCATTTTTACTTTTCTGCTACGTACTAATACAATAAGTAGAGGAGGTATTGTATTCCACCCAAACAGTCGATATCCAGATTTCACTGGAAATAACATTTTGAGGTCCTTGAACCCAGAAAAAGTACTTTTAGAAAGAAGCCTGTGCGTGTTTGTGTGTGAACAGCATAACTCAAAACGAAAAGTCGGATATGCACCAAACTTGATATTTGGGTTCAGTCCCTTCTAAATATGTAACAAGGATATTTTAAAAAAATCCTCTCAGCCCAGACTATCCTTTACATGGAAAATTTTTCAAACGTTTTTATTTTCTCAGAAACGACTGTAACGATTTTGATTAAAACGCCATAGTTTAAGATATTTAAATGAGAAATAAAATGTATATTTGGAATTTTCTGCGAATAGCCTGGGAAGTCTTATTTCTGAATAGCTGGTTAACCGTAAGAAACAACGCCTTAAAAAAAACATCTCGTTAAAGTACACAATTTATGCCAAACAAAATCTTTTGTGGTGTTAATCATTTCGAGATATTCTTTTCTCAAGAGGAAAATCGCTATTAGTATTTCTCTTGTGGTCATGCAAAGAATATGAAGTTCAACGTCATCACATGATCCGCTCGTTAAAAATCTGACTATCGCTTTTCTTATAACGTATCGTACAACGTAATGTGTAAATGTAAATTGAAAGTTTATCTAGATGAATACTTGTAAGAATAATTTGTAGAAGAGCAGGTAGAGAAAGTCATATAAATGTAACCCATTAGATAATTTTTATGTTTCTTTAATAGTTAATAAAATAAAACGCGTGTTTTATTTAGAATTGTAAATAGACAAGCAAAAGGAATGTGAAAAAATATTTATTGAATAACACACAATGAAAATTACGTTACTTTTCTCTTCTAAACCATGAAAAAATACTGCATTACTATTTAAAATATACAAAATAATCATAATATGTTTAAACTATTTATTATTCACATAGTATATCTAACACATTTCAGCATGTTAGCGAGAGAAACAGATATCTACACCCTGAGGAAATCTGCGTAAACTTTACAAATTTACATAGTACCCTTAGGGATCGAACCGAGATGTATTTGATGGAATAGTAGGATGTGATCACTGAGTCGTGTTATGTGAGCAAAATACAAAGGAATGACTACAAAAACCAGGAGGTGAGCAGAAATTCACAACGTCAGCTTTGCCATGTATATGCAAATAGACACGCCATTCAAGAAGATGCCTTTTCCGATTCCTGCGCCTTATAACATATAAAGAATGTGGAAGAAAACTTTCTTAATTTCCTTCTTAGTCATTGCTGTTTTTATCCCTAAGTTGATCTGTTATTGCAGATGCTGTTCCAGCATTTTCTGTGTGGACTTGACTCTTAGATCCCCTCAGTTGAAGGCTCTTTGTATGCAATATCTTGTCTTGGGGTTGGTTCTCAAGGATGGACGTTCAAGGTTCACAGACTCCGCCATTACTCATGGGCTATTTCACCCTCTCCACGGTTTATTACTGTTGACCAGAGTACGGCGGTATATTCCCTACTTCGTGTTTAACAACCGCTCCACTGGTCTTCAAGAGGAAACCGAGAAAACGTATTGCTCTTTTTTCCTGCACTACCGGCCGCCTCCTGTTCGTGGAGCCTATTTGCTGATTCCATTTTAATTCCCAGTGAAGAATAACTATGTTACGTGCTCCGTTTTTTATAGATGAACACTGTGGAATGGTGAACAAAAGAATAAATTTACTAACCTAGGGAGGAAAAAATATCAGTGTTTATGTGAGAAATTGTGTATTAATTTAATCAATTTGTAATATAGCATGATGCATTTACTAGCCAATAATCTGCTCTTCAAATCTAGGAAACAAGTAATAATAATAATAATAATAATAATAATAATAATAATAATATGGCTTTTAATGTTGAACGGGTCTCAAAATACTGCTTGTTGTAGGATTCGCAGCTATTCATTTAATTTAATATTTACGGCACCAGAATCTTGTAATTTTAAAACCACAGCTTAAAAGAAATCTTAGCTATTAATTTCTTTCTTTGTTTAATTTTATTCACCAAAAAATCTACACTAATACACCTATTCCTCACTTTTTCCTTACTTTCACTAATAAAGTGAAAATTAGAACCGTTTGCCCCAATTATTTTCAGGATTAACGGAACAACTGCACACTAACGGAGCATGGACGTATTTAACATAATCTTCATTTAGGCTATACTCTGAGCGAAGTCTATTATGACCTCACCAAGGGATAAAGTTACTAAAGTGTGTTATTTTACTAAGATAAGCGATTACGATACTTAATTTTTATAATAAATTACAAAATAAAACGTTAAAATCATTTCATATGGTATACATTACATAATTCTTAAAGCTTAAACTTTGTGAGGATTTCATTTCCTACTTGTGAAACAAAGTAATTTATGGCCATCGAACTTTGTATGAAAATTCCTTGTGCTATTGCCTACACAGTAGACCACAAACATATTCTTCTGTCGTAAACTTTAGGCATTAGAAACGACTTTGATTGGTTAAATTTATCCTGCTATCTCGTATTTCAGAATTCAAAATTTAAAACGCAGGGCTAGGTTTAATCGCTAGTGAATGTAAAACTTTAGGGCTATAACATTAAATATGGATAAATATAAACGTTTAAGTTATGATTAAAACAGAATACATACTATTTGGACATAAAACAGGAGTTATTCTATTATTATTATTATTATTATTATTAATGAACACATTTATTTTATTTCTGTCAGCGAAGAAGAATACCACACAAATAAAATAAGGAAGTCCTTAACAGATATTCATATAAATTAAAACAATAGTGTCAAAGGAAGATCAAATATAATTAATCCATTTTTGTGTATTTAAATTTCGGAAAATGGCAATAGAACCTTTCAGTGTCACTAACTATATCAGCTAGAATGCTTTTCTGCACTCTGAAAGTTTTACATAATTCAACCAAGAACCGTAGATACTTCTAGAATATGCACCATTACAACAGTAGATTCCAGGCGGAATTTATCTTTACAAACATTAATTTCTGTATCACGTTTTCTTCACGGACTTGGCTGCTTTCCGTGTGCTTTTTACATTTAATTGGAGGGACTATGGTGGATCTTCTAAGAGACCGAGTATATTATATGATATTATTATGTACCTTTTAAAGCAATATTGTTAAGAAATTTTAATGAGCACCTTGCATAAAATTCCATTGCATGTAATACATAGTATAGTACACTGATTCCATGTTACTAGCGTCAATGAGCACTAGTGCTATTTCACAAGTGGGAGCACGTCTTTCTTTTTGGCGCTGTAAACACACGGATTTGTCTGAATGGTTATTGTCAGCGTATAACTCATACTAGCTGTTTGCTATAACCTCCTATATGAATGACAACTCTCATTGGTTTTTATGAATAACAACATATTTTACTCGTACTAACGAATAAGAAGGCTTCAGTAATGACGAGAAAATAAAATTTCAAAATGTCCCTTCTTTTTAGTATTTTCATAATGCGTAATATTAACTTCGCTGGCATTAATTCTCATGCTAACAGGAGATAGAAAATAAACCAAATTTAATCACGTAACATAACGGAATTCATGCAGTGTTGCAGAAAGACAAACGGATTTTAATACTTTAAAAGTTTCACAGCTGATATGTAACTATCAACCAATAAATTCCATCATGTGGATATCTATGTAGCAAATTCTGATTGAAACATACACATATCTGCCTTAATAAAGCACATCTTAAGGGTGCAAAAATTGTCTCTTATAAAAATTAATTACACTATATTTATAAAGCAAGCATCTGGCTATTGTTAAGAAACATAAGTGAAATTACCAGTTGTCTTGGTAAGCGATACATTCTTAGGTACACAGCTAACAATGTTTTACGAATATAATATTTCAGGCAACATTACCAAATGTAGAAGTTAAGTCCAAGATGTGTTCTCTGGCAACTAACCTTTGGGAAAAATATAAAATTAAAGAACTACTTTTTCGTATTTATAGCGATTAAATGTGATCAGGCATACCTCCCCAGAGCGTATATAAACTCACCCTTTTACGGCCCAACATTGTGAAGTGCTCAGAAGGACTCTCCATTTAACAGCCCGTTACTGGCTTTCGATTGGTTTTATTGCCGTCATAACCTGGGATATTGCTAACCACTACAACAATAACAATTCTTTATGTCCAACTGTTTACGAATACACAGTTCTGCTTTTCTGAACCAGATTTAGTGATCTTAAGAAACTTCAGGCACAAACGCATATAATAATCCGCAGAACATAACTACCTAATCTAGAAAAGGCTTTCTGAAGGTCAAATTTGCAAACGAATTATTAATTCAGAATTTCAAAACCTCTCATTCTCCTCTTCTTATTCGAAATAAATGTAATTCTGTTCCACAGCGATCTATCAAATTACTTCGTCCTCATGGTTCCATTTAATCTACAAATTATTTCAAGTAGGCTACGTTTCATTTAGGTGATTTTTCACTTTTCGTGAACTGATTGTGATTGAATAGTAAAGTGTATTGCAAGAGACAAGCAAAAAAGTATGTTGTAAGAATATGCAACTCTCAAATATAAAGGCAGCATCCTAATTTTTTATACCTATTTAACATTAACCCTTTTGCAGGTTGATCTTCTCAGTTTCAATTTGGGGTTCTAATTCTAGCAGATGGTCCCTTAAGATGAAAACTAAACCTCTAAAATAAACAATAGTAGTATTATTTATACTGTGATTATTAGATTTGTGAACTGTGTGACTAAAAATCCGAAAATATGCATAAAGTTTCTTTCTTAGTAAATAACCTCAACTGACAAAACTTTGACATATAATTCTCTGGTTTACCTTTTTCCTCTTGTCCGTAAAAGAGCAGAAAGTGCCTTTCAACATCACATGAAAAGATGGGAAAAATCTCAAAATTGGCAAGTAACTAATATTAATTTCCACATTACCATCAGAACTTGAAACACTGTGCTAATGATTATTTTCAAAGACGTTTGCTATTTTCTTCGTCATATCACTGCCAGGTGCTGTGTCTGTATTTTCGATGACAGCACCAAACACCTTCAAGCTCTTCTTGCCTGACCATTCTTTTGGCGCCCTAATCATCTGTTTGCACTATCTTGTACAAACCCAAAATAATAAAAACAGTAAAAGAAGGTAGAAGAAAAACGACGTTCATCTGTTTCTCGCGCAGCATTGCCAACATTACAAAGTAATACTCAGATAGCGCTCGAATTGTTACTGCGGGTTTTATCGAAGCTCAGAAAAATCGAAGTGATATTTTGCTAAAAATATATAAATGTGCACTAAATATGCTCTTGTGCACAAACACCCAGAATATGCATAAATATGCATGAACAAAACTCTTGGACTGCTTCTACTGTGGTTTTGGTATGCTAACCTCCAAACCTAGAGGTTCCGGTTTCGATTCCCGGCTGAAGAGTGGGATTACTCTCAAACCACACTAGAGTATAAATGAGAGTGTAAATGTTCGCGTAATTGTTGCAAAGGTAAGATGCCGCCGATATGACCTAGCTGTTAAAGGTGGCATGTAATGGAACATTTAAAAAAACGTTTAAAACACTTTTCTAACCGTCTTACTTTAATATTAAACTTATAATTATTAACACTTCCACCGCAAATTTTTCGGAAGTAGAAAGTGCATTTGATGTGCAGCTTTCACAGCATTGATTGGTAAGTCAGGAGCTCGAACATTTTGATAATAACAGATTTTGATAATACTGAGAAAGCGTGGTTTTTGAGCAAACATACAATTTTTTAAATGGAGCAATGCCTAATTCAAATAACAGAATAAAGGTAGGGTAAATTAGAATGTCAGGATTCTAGTGCAAGTGGTTTATGAGAAATCGTATTTTAAAAAGTTTCCACCTCGACAATTGTTTGTCCCATTCAACCTGCTTAGTTGCTAGGTACGATGTTGTTATGTTTGTTTGCATTGTGTGTTTCTGTTCATTGATTGCATTGCGACTTTCTGGTCAGTTAGTTTGTGATAATACAATCAGTAAGTCGTGAGTGGAAGATAGGGTTTACTAATGCAGAAAAAGCCTACATGCTCATGGTGTATGGAGAGTGCAGGAAGAATGCAGTACGTTCCTGTACGGTGTATGCGGAAACGTATCCTAATAGACGTCAACCATCTCGCCAATTATTTATCAACCTCTTCAACCAATTACGTGGAAGTGGTACTGTAACATCTAGAAAACGTAACAGAAACAAACAAGTGACTGGAGAAGAGGCAGAAATTAATGTTGTGGCTGGCGTTGCAGTAGATCCGCAAATTAGTTCCCGCCCAATCGCATGTGACAGTGGCATAAGTCAGGCAAGTGTACTGCGCATTCTCCATCGACATAGGTTCCATCCGTATCACATCTCTCTCCATCGAGAGCTGCATGGAAACGATTTTGAGAATCGTGTTAACTTTTGTACATGGGCATTAAGACATGATACTCCAGATTCATCATGTATCTTGTTTAGTGATGAGATAACATTTACTAATCATGGCCAGTAAACCGCAGAAACATTTTAAACGTGAGGTGCAGGATAGTGAACCATCAGCTCATAGGCCCTTTGTAGATAGAAGAAACAATGAACTCGCACAAGTATCGCAGCCTCCTGACAGACCATTTGCCACAGATGCTAGAAGACGTTCCTTTGCAGACTAGGAGGAACCTGTGGTACCAACATGATGGCTGTCCAACCCATAGTGCACGAAGTACTGCAACTTGTCTTAACGGATTGTTTCCAAATAGTTGGATTCGACGAAGAGGACCTGTATCTTGACCGGTCAGTTCACGGGATCTGACCCCTTTAGACTTTTTTCTGTGGGGAAGGCTGAAAGACACTGTCTACAAGGATGTACCAACTACACCAGCGGATATGAAACGACGTATTACTGCTGCCTGCTCTGAAATTTTCGCTGAAATGTCAGAACGTGTGCAGCAGTCTTTCCATAGCAGACTGGAAGCGTGTATTGAAGCTGCCGGTGGTCTTTTTGAACACAACCTTTGAAGGGCTATGTTCCATTTAAAAACTTGTATGTTTGTCAAAAAGTACACTTTCTCAGTATTATTAAAATCTGTTTATGGGCTAAATGTACAAACCCCTGACTGCCAATCAATGTTGTGAAAACTGTACTTCAACAGCACTTTCCATTTCCAAAATATTTGCGGTGCAAGTTTTAGGTGATTCACCCTGTATAAGGCAACGTTTGCATGTATTTCTCAACACTAGTGATTATTAATCTTTGTAACTTTGTAAAATTTAGAAAATAAGAACGTACTAGCTCCTGCGGCCACGAGTTTTATTTATGACGAATGTCAAAAGAGCAAAATGCTAAATTATCACCCTCACATTTTAGTGCATAAATCTCCAGATGTATTCGAAGCATTTCTTTAATTACCCATCAACACGTTTTGTTCTAAAACACAATAGCGTTTATGTTACTGAACTTTCGTATGTTTTACGTAATATGAATCCTATGGTATATTCGAGACACAGTTTTGCATAATATTAAAATAGGATATGCTACAACATTGTATTAAGTGTTTAGAAATAATCCTATATTATTTTACAACTGTTTGAAATTTCCTCGTTTAAAATTAAAGAGAGGATATTTCTTAAAAATGAATAAATACACACACACACATATATATATATATATATATATATATATATATACACATATATACTTTATGATGTATGGAAGGAATAAAATAACCGATATAGATGAATTTTCGCAGTAACTCTCCAGGATTCTATTCCAGGGACAAATTAGAAACGCAAAAGTTTCGGGCACTAATGTTCTAAGTGTAATAGTTCTCAAGTTAATAGCTTACCGATGAAAAGGCGTGATATCACTTTACAGTTAAGGTGCTAATAGATTCACACATATATTACTCCGTGCCTGACATCCCATGAATGCATGGAGGAGCTTCTTGTCTTCTCCCAGTTGTTACTTATGGAAACTCAAATTGCCATCTTTACCTCTGAATTTTATACTCGCCACATGCTATCTTTCACTGCAGAGCACTGAGTGTTAAAGAAATACATGCCCCTATACTTGATAGAACATACATGTTCTAATGCATTAATTTAAGAATGGATGAAGAAATACTATGAAATATGTATTGCTGAAAGCATGTTATGAATGCTACAGGGCTCATTATTTAAGTAAAACCTATGTAACATGCAGTGCATGGCAATTTTCACAAAGTCGCCCACATACCTAAAAACCTTTGCACGTCGTTTTCTATTATTTTTCGTGGTTTTCTCAGACACATCAAGTTCTTCCGATTTTCATTTAATACATAGGTATCATAACGCTCAAAAATTGATTTGATTACATTCAAAACTATCCTTTCTTTTTCACTTTTAAGGGCTTCGACACCTGACTTTGTACACTTGTATATTTAATTACACTGCTCTCACCTGATATGCCATGGTCTTGACATAAAAAATACTGCACCAGCACGACCGTTGCTTTGCTCCAGTGAACAAGGCCGGTTTACCGGTGATAATAAATAGAAACTAATGTTTTAATGCGTTTAAATCAAATTAATGTTAAACATATGCTCATTCACAATCTTTATTAAGTATTTGAAGGACAAAAAGGCTGGTATTGCATCTAGTGGAGTAACGAACTATTTTTAGTCGCTTGCACTGCAGTAAATGAGGTCAATGTAGGGTTGTAAGAGTGCGGAGGAACAGCGTAAATCGACGTTTAGCCAGGTAGCCGAGCCAGACCAGTGTTCTATTGTCAGCAGCGTCCTGTATATATGAAGGAATCAACTGGTAGCAAAACTAAACCGGAATTTGTTAAATTATATTATATTGCTCATTTTATTTCTGAGGTTCAATTATTCTGCAAAGAGTGTTTTAAAAGTTTTATAAGCTTGTGTTTTATAAGTACTAAAATCTAAATAAACAACTGCATTTAAGCATCGACTAGAGAAGCTTGCAATTTTAAACGTGTAAACTGTGACCTATTTAGTATATTAGCCTTATTTTGTATCTTTGTTGAGTGATATTGTAAGTACTCTTTAAATCCTTAAACAAGGATATCTTTTATCACACTTTCAGGAATGGCAAGTAGATTTGGCAAATTGAGCTCTCTTCTGTAACAGCACAGAAGGAAAAGTTTGGATATAGGTTTGGGTTTATTGCATTGAAACTTAACGCTGGGATTTCATCCCATTTGCTGCTGCTTCTCACTCGTAACATAAAATCTAGCTTCCCCAGGGTTTCGCGTAATAAAACTAAGCGAGTATGACAAGGGACAGGTACGGAGGAGAGGGATATAAGAGATTCCGTCGAACAAAAAAGAAATAACAATAAAATCAAGTGAGAAGACATCCTCGCAATCTGCACGGATTTGTTTCAATAGGATTTTTATATACCCATACAATATACCTTTCTCTGGCATTTTAACCGGCTTCACGATGAACAGGAATCGAATCAAAGTTAGGAGAGACGGAAAAGGGGACAAAAAGGAAACGTAAGAGCTGCGTAAAGAAGAACTCCAACAAACTAATGGTGTCTCCCACTTCCTTGTGATCAAATTGATTGAATAAAGTTTTTAACACTGCTTTAACAATGCAGACTTAAAATAACAGAAAAAAATGCACGGGACTTTCTAACGTACATACTCGTATAAGTTCTTTAATTATGTAAAAAGTAAATATGTATCAATGTGCAGAAGCAAAGGGATTTAAAATAGTTCCTACAGCACGTTAACTACGTAAAAAAAGTATTTAAACTTTACAAAATTAAATTTAAAAACCGTTTTCAAAAACCAGTTTTGGATACAATTTATTCTAGCACAAAATGTTGGCTGACATCAACATTGCGAACTGATTATACTATTTCAATCCACGGCATTAGAAGAATATGCATTTATTTATTAAGTAAATTAAATATTAAAATTTTACTACATGTGTGTATACACGGGAATCGAACCCACGACCTCCCGAATGTGGACCACAGACGTTACCTCGTGAGCTATCCCGCTCCGTCGATATTTGATTTAAATATTATCTACTGCCATTTTCTGAAACTTACGCAACAATTGCGATAATTACTTTACCGATAAAATACACTCTCAGAACCTGGAGGTCTGTCGAGGAAAGTTTAAAGAAATCAGGAATACAACATCCGCCGATATCTCATCTTTTTGTGTGAATATTAGGGGATTTTTTTATTAATTAGAAATATCTCGCGGAGTTACAGAATTACGTTTCTAAGGAGTAAAGTGGTCATTTTACCATTAAAACCTTCTAGTTTATTGCATAATATTTTCATATAGAATATGCAGGGAGATAAATGAAACGAAAACGTCATTCAAGGTTTGAAAAGCCACCCATACCATCTGCACGTATTTAGTTCTAAGCTTGGTAATAAAGCCCAGTGCATTTACAAACCGTAAAGCACATTCATTATTGATTTGATTTTGTATTTTGTCACTGATTTGCATCGAAATTTATAAGCAACCGTTTAATGTTTGCCACATATTGTATTTTAAGAACAATAATTCTCAGAGAAACATATTTCAGGATACACTTCATTTGTTATACCTTTAGATATATTTTACTCACTAGGTAAGCGGTTTCCTACTACCGGGTTTCTCTTGATTGACGCGACTGGCAGCCCGTCTTTTCCACAGTATTGTTATAGGAATCTGTTCGTTTAATAACGGCGAATAGGCCCAACGTTTCTCCCCTGAATAACACTAACGATGTGAAACAATATCAATGTTAACGCTTACGTTTGTTTGTAAAAGTTTCTCGAATTGATGCTCCACTACATCTGTTCGAGCCTGGCACCTGTTGAGCAATTTCTTGCACGCTCAACCAATTTCTACAGCAGAAATGATGCAAAAAACCCACGCCGAATAATTTGTCGAGTATATGAGGTTGCATAAACTAATTTTTAAGCCTTCCCCATATATAATAGTCACTTGTACTTAAATATGGAGGCCGATTAATTTGACATCAAAACATGTTGAATACGAGGCAGCAGTTTTCTTTTACTTCTTTCTACGATAGCCTCTAGCTCGTTTAATTTTTTCCTATGTTAGAACTATTGGCGTCCATGTTTCCATTTGTTTAACACGGGGCGCAGCGCGTTGGATTTGTTTAACTGTATATTGTGGGATTGTTTGCAGTTATGTTATTATATTTATTATATATTATAATTATATCAATTATAGTTATTATTTAAGCTGACAATTCAAATGCGACAAATTTTAACACAATAACACACGCTGTTCTGTAATACATAAAAACTATACGCGGTAAACACAATCAACAGAATGCTTCATATAACGTTATTCCCACTGTATACCATGTCTGATAACTTTAAACTGAGCTGCAAATGCCGTTACCCTCCGTAGGCGCTTGAGCTGTGAGGTCATTCAACCAAGACCGGCGACCACCAGTCGCGTCATAAATGGATATAGGTTAAACCACGTTACTAGCCGCGGTTGAGACAGGAATAGTAAATGACATACCGATGTAGAGGGGAGGGAAGGAGCGTTAGCTCGAAGGTCAGTCTAAGCGAAGAAGTTTGTTTATTAGCGAATTACGGTACCACCACTAGTCTACTAAAAATGCGTAGTTAGAACATATTTTCACTTTCTTTACTACGTATAGTAAGTAGGGGAAGTATTGCATTCCACCCGAAAATTTGATACCGAGATTTCACCGGAAATAGATGTTTGAGGCCCCCTGAATCCAAAAAAGCCTTTTTAGAAAAACATCCATGATGTGCCTGTCTGTTAACAGCATAACTCAAAAACGAAAAGTAGGTTTTGTAGGTAAATACCAAGCTTTGTATTTAGGTTCAGTATCTTTGAAAGATGCGACACGAATATTTTCAAAAAAATATCCCATCTCAGACTACCCTTTACATGGAACATTTTTCGAAAATTTTGATTTTCTCAAAAGTGGCTATAGCGATTTTGATTGAAATATAATACATTTAGGATATTTTCATTAAAAATAAAATGCATATCTTCAATTTTGGGAATGTCCCCAAAAGTCCGCTTCTTTTCGAATGGTTTTTGTATAACTGGTATACCGTAAGAGATAGACAAAATTTTTCTGCACATCAAATGTAGAGCTCATTAAAACACACAATTTATGGCATATAGCTTTTCCGTGGAGTGACCCATTACCGAGATATTCCAAGTTATTTGTTTGAATTTTCCAGTACTTATAATTTTTCGCAATTGAGAATTCGTTATTAGTTTTCTTATGTCTTGGACATACAAAGAGAATTGAACGCTCCACGTAGCAACCAGCTCTTAAAACATTTGACTATCGCTTAAAGCCTATCACGTTCCCCTTGCGGCTATAAGAAAATTAGCAGTAAGATCAACATCTCATATCTTGGTTAACGTGAAGCACATGGAGAATAAGCGTTTGTAAAAACAGTCTGTACAAGAGTAGGGAAAGTCATGTGAGTGTAATACATCAGATTTTTCATAGAAGTAAAGAGTTTCTTTTTTCGACTCATTCATCAATTCAACAATCGTCCTTCATATGCACTTGTTTTTCGTATCTGTCAACCTTATAATGTTATCAGGAAATAAGTGGGTAAATATGAATGCATAATGTGCTACAAACATGCCGCTCTTTTACAAGGATTAGGCAGTAGACGGAGCGCAGGCACGTTCCAATGGCAAGAACACCGTCTGGAGGGAAGCAAACCCAATTTATTTCATTCCTCCACAACAAGAAAGAGCGAGCGACAAAACAGTGATGCTCCGGTGACTCGTGAAGCTCTTGCTTTGCCATTACATCCCTATAAATCTTTGTTTTCTCTCCTTCCCGTAGCAAGAACGCACTTTGATTCTAAAACAAGATAATCTGGTCAAAAATCCTCGATCCCCTGTTTCATCACTCAGCTATCAGATGAATTCTTTATAATCCGTAGTTTGGTACTCGTAGCTCCTGAGGCATTTAAACGACTCTGACGATCACACTTTGACTCTTAAATTTATCTTCGATCTCTTATATCCTTCTTCCAATTCTAACTGGCTTATTTCAGTATTAATTTTCACTTTGTCTACTACATATAGTAGGGGAAGTATTGCATTCCACCCAAAACTTCGATACGGAAATTTCACCGGAAATGCATGTTTTGACGCCCCCTGAATCCAAAAAAGTATTTTTTAAAATGTTTATGTATGTCTGTAAACAGCATAACTCGAAAAAGAAACGTCCAATAAATAGAAAAATTGGTATTTAGGTGCAGTATCTTTCAAAGATGCGACACGAAGATTTTCAAGAAAATCCCCCACCGCAGACTACCCTTTACATGGAACACTTTTCGAACATTTTCATTTTTTCTAAAATGTTTAAGATATTTTTATAACAAATGAAATGTACTCGTATATCATGAATTTTCTGGGAATGTCCCCAAAAGTCCTCTTTATTCTGAATGACTTTTGCATAGCTGGAAAACCGTAAGAGATACACAAAATGTTACTACACAAAAAATGTAGATTCCGTTAAAAAAACACAATTTATGATATATACATTTTTGATGTGGAGTGAATCATTTCCGACATATTCTAGTTATTTGTTTCAATTTTCTAATACTTAATACTTTTTCTGAAATAGGAATTCGTTATTCGTTTTTTTATATCCTGGACATGCAAAGACATGCTCCACACAGCAACCAGCTCTTAAAAGATTTGACTATCGCTTAAAGACTACCATATTCCCCTTGCATCTACAAGAAATTTAGCAATAAGATTAACATCTCGATTAACATGAAGCATATCGAGAATAAGCGTTTGGAAAAATAGTTTGTACAAGAGTAGAGAAAGTCATGTGAGTGTAACACATCAGATTTTTATTTAAACATTCATTTCACACACACATTTACAGCGTCACTCGTACTTCAGACAGCATTGGGAACTATTCGTAGCCGAGAATTTTGGTATGCTAACCACCAGACCACAGAGCAAACATTTTCCCTTGTGGATTTTCTAAACGATAATACTAAATAGATAATTCCAAAGCAACTTTTGGGAAAATAAAAAGCGAAATATTTCCATTTAAAAGTTTGTTTGGGGTGAGGGAATTTTGTATATAAAAAAATGCTGGCTTAAACAGAACCTGACTGAAGCATGAAATTGGCAGTTTTTCATTTTTGAGTGCTTCTATCATAGACACACTCGCACACAACATACCAAGAATGTTTTCTTTAAATGACTTAAAGGTCCTCAGAAATTCATAGCGTGCATTTCTGGTGTCTTATTATTAAAATTTTAGGCGGAGTACGTATCTTTCCTAAGATATCTTACGAATGCTGCAGACAAAGTAAATACGAACTGGCATTCTTTTCAACTAGCTTCTTAGAGGAAAGTCCAATACATTACACAATTTATAAATATTTTAAAACATTTTGGTAGGCATATATGGATAATTATTTTTATCCAGAGGTTTGAAAATCGTAGCTTCTCCTAAATAACGGGACTCATTCTTTGACTGTTACTTTAGTGCAGAGGGCATTTTAGGCTTCCCTGCACATAACAAGCCTCTACTGCATTGTTACTTTATATTGTGTATTTCCAATTACCGTTTCCTTAAGTTAATGGAATAAATACTGAAACATTCACCACAAATTTAGGTAGGTATTGTGACCCAATGATTAAAAATAATTTTTAGAAAAATAATTTTCCAAAAATGAAAAAAATAAGCTTAGCAACTAAGTGAGATATCTCATAGGCTTAAGTCGACAACTTTCATGAGATTCCCTCATTCTAGAAATGCTTTGCATAGAAAAATTTTGTCATTTTCTATAAAAAGGCATTAAAGACTTGATTTAAGTACAATGAATATGGGATACTGTCAAGACAAATTGTATGTATATGGTGAATATTCTGAAAAATAGTAGTACGCTCATTTTCGTTCTCGGTGAAGTGGAAAAATAACGTTACACACAATTTCACTAGAGGAAATGTAGCACTCACTAAAACATGCAATTTGTATTAAAATAAAATTTTTGGCAGCATCAAACATTTTCGAAATATTCGTTTTTATATGCATGCACTTTTTAGGTTGGAGTTTACTTTAATACGTTATCTACATCTTGTATGAAAATGGAAGCTCATGATTTCTTGTTTTAATACGTGAGTTCTTATCAAGCAAAAATGTATTTATTATACAGAGGGGACCATTTAATTTGAGACTGTACAACATCTCCAAAACTAAACGCTGTAGAAAGTAACGCCTTGAATAAAAGTTGCCTGATATTATGGGGGAAAGTAAATGGCATTAGTCGTATTTGGTTTGGAGGAGTTATTATGGTCATTTTAAGGTCAATTTAATTTTTTTAAAATGGGAACCTAAACTTTGTATGTTTTTTTATCGTTAGAAACGGGTTTATAAAAAGTTATTAATTTTGTGACGAGGAATAAGGAAAAAAATCTGATGTGTTACACTCACATGACTTTCTCTACTCTTGTACAATCTAATTTTACAAACGCTTATTCTCCATATGGTTCATGTTAATCGAGATATCGAGATGTCAATCTTATTGGTAATTTTCTTGTAGATGCAAGGGAAATATGGTAGCTTTTAAGCGATAGTCAAATATTTTAACGCTGGTTGCTATGTGGCGCATTCCATTCTCTTTTTATGTCCAGGACATAAAAAAAATGAATAACGAATGTGAGAAAAAGTATAAGTATTGGAAAATTTAAGGGAATAACAAGCAATATCTCGAAAACGGTTCACTCAACAAAAGAAATGTACATGACATAAGTTGTGTATTTTAACGCGATCTACATTTTTTGTGTAGTAAAATTTTGTCTATCTCTTATGGTTTACCAGTTATGCAAAAGTCGTTCACAATGAAGAATACTTTTGGAGACATTCCCAGAAAATTCGAGATATACATTTCATTTCTCATGACATTATCTTAAACATATGATATTTTCATCAAAATCGTTAGAGCCATTTTTGAAAAAATTAAAATTTTCGAAAAATCTTCCATGTAAAGGGTAGTCTGGGGTCGGGGGATTTTCTTGAAAACCTTCGTGTCGCATCTCTGGAAGATACTGAACCTAAATACCAAGTTTGGTGCTTATCCGACTGTTCGTTTTTGAGTTATGCTGTTCACAGACACACACACACACACAGACACACACACACAGACACACAGACACACACACAGACACACACACGGACATGTTTCCAAAAATGCTTTTTTTGGATTCAGGAGGTCTCAAAACATGTATTTCCGGTGAAATCTCGGTATCGAATTTTTGGGTGGAATGCAATACTTCCCCTACTTACTATACGTAGTAGAGAAAGTAAAAATGTTGGCTCCCAATTACGAAACGTAACTTGAACCTCAAATGATCCATAGATGGTCCAACCATTCATTGCACTCTTCGTACACAGTCATTTAAGTTGCTGTAAGAATAACTGCAAAGTGCTTTACACAAAAGTTGTTTTGTTTTTGAGCGAGAAAACCACACAAAAAAGCTAGGTTCCCATTAAAAATTATAAATTCACCCTAAAATGACTACCACAATGTCCTTCAAATAAAACAAACCAATGGCATTTACTTTCTCCCAAAATGTGAAGCAACTTTTATTCAAGACATTTCTATCCACAACGCTTAGTTTTGGAGATGTTGTATAGTTCCAACTTAAATGGTCCACCCTATATAAAGACCTGAATGTTGTACTGTTTCATGGATATAACCAATTTCGTATTACCTAACCTGAAATCGTTTCTGGCAAATGTGTGGGATAACTGTAAATTGATAAACAATGCAAAGAGAAAGTATTGTGACGTCAGACACTTTTATGATTTCTTCGTACTGCCGCGGTCCCTGATCACGAATATTCTATGCCATACTTTTACAGTAACGTAAACTTAGAAATAATTTCATATGCTTGCGGCTCGGTACGTTTTGGTGACAGCATTGCATAGTCACTACTGAGGGAAGCTTTAACATATAATTTTTATGTGGAGTTAATGCTAGGCACGCACCTAGCATGCATCGGATATTGGTGCAGATGAATCGGTCTTTATATAGTCAGTAGCTAATCCCGGTCTGCTTATGTTTATTGCCCTATACTTTCCATGTTATATGCACTCCTAGGACGTTACGGAATGTTGGAGTACGTTTGAATAGCTGGCGAAAGTTATAACCAATCCTTGTTCTTTTTACTTTCTCTACTACGTATAGTAAGTAGGGGAAGTATTGCATTCCACCCAAAAATTCGATACCGAGATTTCACCGGAAATACATGTTTTGAGACCTCCTGAATCCAAAAAAAGCATTTTTGGAAACATGTCCGTGTGTGTGTCTGTGTGTGTGTGTGTGTGTCTGTGAACAGCATAGCTCAAAAACGAACAGTCGGATAAGCACCAAACTTGGTATTTAGGTTCAGTATCTTCCAGAGATGCGACACGAAGGTTTTCAAGAAAATCCCCCCACCCCAGATTACCCTTTACATGGAAGATTTTTCGAAAATTTTAATTTTCTCAAAAATGGCTCTAACGATTTTGATTAAAATATCACATGTTTAAGATACTTTTATGACAAATAAAATGTATATCTTGAATTTTCTGGGAATGTCTCCAAAAGTATTCTTCATTATGAACGACTTTTGCATAACAGGTAAACCATAAGAGATGGACAAAATTTTATACACAAAAAATGTAGATCGCGTTAAAATACACAACTTATATCATATACATTTTTTTTGTTGAGTGAACCGTTTTCGAGATATTGCTTGTAATTTCCTTAAATTTTCCAATACTTATACTTTTTCTCAAATTCGTTATTCATTTTTTTATGTCCTGGACATGCAAAGAAAATGGAATGCGCCACACAGCAACCAGCGATAAAATATTTGACTATCGCTTAAAAGCTACCATATTCCCCTTGCATTTACAAGAAAATTACAAATAAGATTGACATCTCGATATCTCGATTAATATGAAGCATATGGAGAATAGGCGTTTGTAAAAATAGATTGTACAAGAGTAGAGAAAGTCATGTGAGTGTAACACATCAGATTTTTTGGAATAGCAATTCAATTTACTGTACCCAATTCAAAGAATTAATTGTTAGCCACTCTTGTCAGTTACTACGGTGAGAGGTTTGACTTCTGTATTTCTTCACAATAAAATATTTTCGGTTGACGGCTGGCACGCCCTGAAAACTAGTACCAGACTAGGTACTTAAAATAATCTCTTCTGCCAACAGTTTATCGTCTAGTCTTCACATGAACAGCTAATTTACTTTAAGATTCCAATCTAAATATTACATACATTTTAAACATGTTTGCATCGTTCATACACCTTTGAAAGTACCTATAACTAATTTCATGAGCAACAATGAGCCAAGTTAATTTCATGAACCAACAAATACAATTTTAGCTGCTGTAATGTCTCTTAATTTAGATCTATCAATCAGTGTCTGGTATAAATAGGGAGTCTTTACACCCACATACTCCAGTTCAAATCAATAGACGCAGATATTAAAAAAGCGGCTCCAATAAGACATTCCCTATCAATGGTTATACTGCAGCCGCAGATGCGTGCGAGAGGGATTTCTCAACTAACTTCTCATGAACTAGTAAATTAGGTGTAAATTGTAATGCTTGTTTTTGAGGATAAAGGGAAGGCGGAAAGGGTTTTGGTGGTCGTTCAAAAGGGCCCTTTTACGCCCGTGCGAAATTATTCTCTCACAGCGAGAGAGGAAGAAAACCAGCATTGCTGTTCTGTGGCGTGATAACACTCAGCTGCGTGAAGAGAATAAAAACACGGAAGTCGCAATAGGCCACGCTCTCCGATCTTTTCATTCTAATTCCACAGAACTGCTTTCTTCCTTTCCTTTCCGGAGCTCTTAATGTTTGCTACTAGGCTTTTTGTTGGTTTCCTTCTTCTCACTACACATGCACACACACAAACAAACACATATTCTACATGCACAAACACATCACACACACACAAGAATATACACACATAAACACACTCAAATATATACAGATGCATAGAAACAACACATTCAAACACATACACACACACACATATATATATATATATATATATATATATATATACACACACGCGCATACAAAATGAAAACACACATGAATATACCTACATAAACACACACATACAAAATACACATTCAAAAACATACAAAACATACACACATAAAAACACACAAATATATAAATATATATACACAAAATACATATTCAAACACATACACAAACGTACACATACAAGAACAAACACAAACACACATATGTACATGCACACACACATACAACATACACCAACATATATATACAAAAACCTACACATACAATCATACATACATGCAAACAAGAACAAACATACACACTCAACTTAATATAAATTATGCAGTGTGCATATTCTTATTTCTGTGTCATTCATTAATAGTTTGTGTGCAATAGATATCTTGAAAATAGGAACTATTTATAATAGTTATTTGCGTAACCAGTATGCAAATGAAGTTTTTAGCAGACTGTTCAGATAGGCAAACGCATACAAAGTTTGTACGCATACAGAAAAAGCGCAGGTGAATCAGATAAGTCCGCTAAAGATCCTACTCTAAGCGATACATACCGAATTGTTTTGCAAACCTTATCCAAATGTACAGTAATAACACACATGTATCAATAAAACTACAATTAACTATTTTTTTAAATGCTCGGACACGTCAAATTCAATATTTTGTGGTCTTCTGGACCCTTTTATGCCCGTACTCTTTGAATTTGTTTCTACTGCATTCACGTTTGTATGAGTTGCAAACATATGGATGATTTTGATGGGAAAGTATGGAGGATCCTTGGTTTGTACGTTTCTCTCGGCAACTCTTATCATCCCATTATCTCATCATCACCATCATCAGAATTTCAAGACTTTGGGTTTGTGTGATAAACCTTTTATTTTAAACTGATATCGTAAATAAAATAGTTTTTCTTCATACCTCTGATACACAAATCAAGAATTGAACCTTCTGTATGAAATAATGAAATTTTACATGCAACTGTAGGAAAAAACCACATTTTGGAAACATATTTTAAAAATGGCTGCCACTTTAAAATGTCGATGGCATCACATTACTTAAAATTATGACTGAATTGTTTATTTTTCTTATCTGCAAAATATTCTTCACAAAATATTAAATTTGCCTTGTGCGAGCATAATAGTATTTAAAATATTGTCTCACAAAAATTAATTTAATGGAAATACCATATCCTTTTATTTGTTTCGTCTGACTCGGCAAGTATTGTATTCTGGAAATGTATTTATAAAAACATTACATTTTAGTAAAATGTGTACAAGCGAAAGAAATATTTCGTAAACAACGACTAAACCAGAGTTTATAGTTTCTGCCATTAAAGGCTCACCAATAGTGTGAGCATTAGTATAATTTATTCTAAGAAACGGTGTAAAGTATATAGTATGGGTATTGTAAATGAAGGTGTATTACAAAGTTACAGGTATGAGCATTAACAACTACTGAAATCGTCGTTTTTGCAGTTACTCAAAGTTTCTTAACTGTGAAAGAATATATCAAAATGCAAAAATGAGAGGATCGTGAATTCATTTTCATGTATGCGGATGTTTATTTCATTCAAAACTGAGTCACAATTTAA
Source organism: Deroplatys truncata (assembly GCA_030765065.1). Lineage (NCBI taxonomy): Eukaryota > Metazoa > Arthropoda > Insecta > Mantodea > Mantidae > Deroplatys > Deroplatys truncata. Next base: position 204,075,148 of record CM060983.1, on the reverse strand, counting down.
ATGAAGTCGTGTTCCATTTCTTGTTACATGACGTGTATACAAAAACTGAAAATAAAATAAACAGCCTCCTCATACATTTATTCATATACTACCTTCATAAACGTTTACCCAATCTTAATTACTGAATTACAATCTGAGTGTTCGTAATGCCAAACGATCCTTCTAAAGTAACTAACAATCTTTATTTAAAGTATATTTAGTGTTAAAAGTCCACATTTTGTATTCTGGTAACTCTGAAACAGGAAATTTCCTTCACAATTTCTACATTTCTTGTTCATATGAAGTGAGAAGGCAACAGCTATACTGATTATACTGCCTTTATTCGAGGATTACAGAAGTGGCGCTTATCTCTGTCTGCATATGCCGCAGTGAAAGCAAAATAATTGTGGCCTCTAAGAACTAAGTTTAAAGAAGGAGTTGAAAGGGTATGCCTTTAACGCGGTAAAGTATTTATTAACATGTTCGCTTCAGCAAGGTACGGTAATTGGTACAGCAAACGAGAGGTCTGGTTTTACCTTCCGACGTGCCTTTAAGGCGTTTTCCTCGGCGGCGTTTCTTTAAGCACAACTCCCTCGCAGCAGGAAACACACAACCTGGAGTCACTTGCCTAATTGAGATATGCTGCGAGTTATTCCAGCCTTTGAAGGTCGTTTTCCTTTGGAATCAAATTACAAGTAGCTTATACAGACGCAGAGTGATGCGCAACTTCTCTTTTCGAAGTGATGTCTGGTCAAAACTTAGACACTTTGCGTCTGTGAAAATTTTAAAACATACAGTATGAGAATGTCGTGAAAAAATTCTGATGTGTTACACTCACATAACTCTCTCTCTCTCTCTGCTCTTGCACAACCTATTTTACAAAGGCTTATTGTCGATCTACTTCATGTTAATCGAGAAGATCCTTTGCAGAACCTATCTTAATGCTAATTTTCTTGTAGGTGCAAGGGGGATATGGTAGGCTTTAAGCGATAGTCAAATATTTTAAGAGCTGGTTGCTATATGGAGCATTCCATTCTCTTTTACATGTCTAGTACATATGAAAGAAAGAAATAAATAAAGAAAGAGAGAAAGAAAAACAAATAACGAAGTCCCATTTGGGGAAAAGTATAAGTATTAGAAAATTCAAACAAGTAACGGAATATCTCGGAAATAGTTCACTCGAAGAAAAAATGTGTTTGACATAAATTGTGTATTTTAACGAGATTTACATATTTTGGATAGTAAACGTTTGTCTGTCTCTTACGGTTTACCAGTTATGCAAGTCATTGAGAATGATAAGGACTTTTGGAGACATTTCCAAAAACATTCATCATATACATTTCATTTGCCATGAAAATATATCTAAACATATGATATTTTAATCAAAATAGTTAAGAGAATTTTCGAGAAAATCAAAGTTTACGAAAATGTTCCATGTAAAGGGAACTCTGGGGTGAGGGAATTTTCTTGAAAATGCTCGTGTCGCATCTTTGAAAGATACTGAACCAAAACGTCAAGTTTGATATTTATCCGACTTTTCGTTTTTGGGTTATGCTCTTCACAGGCGCGCACACACACACACACACACACACACACACACACACACACAAAGGACTTTTTTCTAAAAATGCTTTTTTTGGATTCAGGGGGCCTCAAAATGTGTATTTCCGGTGAAATCTCGATATCGAATTTTTGGGTGGAATGCAATACTTCCCCTACTTATATACGAAGTAGAGAAAGAATTAAACGTTCAAAATTTTAATTAACATCTGCCTCTGTTTTTGAGACACTAATCGCTGTCCGAAAAGCTTTATACATCTTTGATAATTCAGTTAAAATATAGTATGTGTCAATAATGTAATAGTTATTAAAGCACCAGTTTTTAAATTGCTGTTCTAAACAAATTAATCATTAAAATCATCTTCCTATAATTTTTTAGGTTTTTCGCTAAAACGTGTTCCTAGGAAATAACTAAACAGCTTGTGTAGTACACAGCGCCTAATAGTTTCAAGTTCTCTAAACCAGACGGAAAAACTTGGGAACAAATATCTAACAGTTATTATAAGACCTTAAGTTAAGGAAACCATGTACTTTGACTTCTGGTTTCAGTGCAACATGATTTTATCTTACTAAATTGGCTGATTTTAAAGCAGGCAAAGATGTAATTAATTTTTTACTTTCTCTACTGCTTACCTTTAGTAAGTAGAGGAAGTATTGCATTCCACTCAAATATTCTATACCGAGATTTCAGTGGAACTACAAGTTTTGAGGCTCGCTGAATCCAAGAAAAGCGTTTTGAGGAAAAGGACGTTGTCCGCGTGTGTAAACAGCTAATATGGTATTTAAGTTAAAGAAGTACCCAGGAAGATTTTTTTAAAAAAAACACTCCCACTCCCACCCACGAGCGGGATGGCTTGAGCGGGTTGCATCTGTGACCCGCATTCGGGAGGTTCCGGGATGATCCCCAGTGAGCGCCCACTCTGACCCATGGGTTTTTGTGGTTTCCCAGGGTCGCCAGGAAAATGCTGGAATGGTTCATCTTCTATCACGACTCTCCTTCCTCTCATTCCCTGTTCCCATCATCTTCCTTGTCATCTGTTTAGGCTTGTAAGTCCAGGCGACGGTGTTCGGCGGGTTGCGGCTGGGCAGTGGCTTGTGCTCTGTAAAGGCTTCTTGCATGACGTCGCTGCGGTATCGCTCAGTTAGGTCTCTCCTCAGTATGGGGCTCCGTTCCAGGGGGGACCCTGGAGGTAGATGGCTTGTGGGCAGGACCGGGCGGCATCGGATGTGTTCGGTCTGGAAATGTCAGATTCCGCCCATGCTTGCACCCGTTGGCATACGAATCTGGTCGCCCTTCGGGTCTCTCTCCTCATCCTCCCCTTCCAGAGGTCACGTTGGAGGCAAAATGGGGCAACTGGCCTGCGTGCAGTGCTCTGCCCCGGTTCCGGGGGCCCTTCCGTGATATGTACCTTTACCTCCGCCCCAACTCAACCACTGTTTACATAGAAGGATTATCATTTTTTTTAATTTTATCAAAAATGGCTCCATGAACTTTCTAGGAATAGTCTGTGAAGTCTGCTTCTTCTGAAAGACTTCTGTATAACTTTGGTATACCGTAATAGATAGACAAACACTTGTTACACCACAAAAGTAGATATCGCTAAACCTTACAGTTTATGTCAAAACAAAGTTGTGGTGTTAAGTCCTTCAGAGATACTATATGTTATTGGTTTGAGTTTGCAAATACTTTATGCTATCAGAGGAAGAAGGTACCTATGTGTTCCACCCAAATTTTCGTGTCGAGATTTTACTATAAATACATGCTTACAATCCCTTTGAAAAAAGTGCTGTGACTGTGTGTGTCCTGTCCTGTCTGTCTGTCTATGAACAGCATAACTTCAGAACTGAAGGTCTAATAAATACCAAAGTTGGTATATAAGTTCGGAATTGTCCAAAGATGCATCACGAACATTTTCAACAAAATACTCCTACTGCAAACTACCCTTTACACAAAAAATGGAATTTTGATTTTAATGCCAAATATTTGAAATATTTGCATGACAAATAAAAAATATACCCTAAGTATTCTGGGAGCCTGTGAAGTTCTCTTTATTTAAATTATTTTTGTATAACTGGCTGTATAAGAGATAGATATAAAGGGAGAGCTTCTTGAAAATCTTTTTGTGGCATCCTTGGAAGGCGGTGAACGTGAATACAAGTTTGGTATTTAATGGGCAGGGATGCTTAACGCTGAAAGAGGACGACGATGTATAGTAACGTTGAAATCAGTAAACACAGTACGCACATTGCTGGGATAAATAGGATCAGTTATTCTAAACGTTATAAAATAATTCGCAGGTATAAAAGAATTTGTCCAAACAATTTAAATTGAGGACCTCATTTGTTTTTTACTATAAAATAATCCGGAGGCGCATATATAATGAGTATTTGTCTGCACAATTACCATTGCTGCCTTCACTTGTTTATTTGAAAAATACTTCTTGGGGCCTTCTCAGAAATGCTAGGAATGTTAATCAGTTGCACTGTTAATTATACCTTGCAGCAGGAATCAACTACAAGCTTCGTATGGCACCACACATAAAAGTCAACTGATCAAGCGAGCATGATGGCCAGGTCTCAACGTGACCATGAGTAGACAGATTACTTTCGAACTGTAAGATTTGTTCCACTTGTGGTAGCCGTTTTCCTCCACCAATCCCATTCCATTCCTAATGGCTCTTGCACTGAAACGAGTATTGTAGTCTATGGGCATCATTACATCACAAACTTAATCCATCTGATTTGGAGACATCCTGTATACAAACTAAGTTTAAAACTGATATCCGAAACGTTGTATTAAAATGTATAATATAAAGCGGATATCTAGAAAGTAATAGAGTATTAATTGAAATGCACTCAATCCAACGTGAATTGATTTTATTTCCTATTTGTGTAATTCCTATTTGTATTACTTTTTTCATGAATGAACAGCATTCGACCTCAGAAGGTGCTTGAGGACTAACTGAATACGTGATGTTTCCTCTTCACGGAAACACCGCAAGAAACGACCGGAACTTCGTAATACTAATATCATATCGCATAACACCTTGTGTCCTCAGAGGTAAAGATGCAGCGGTATTGTCGGGAGCATGGTCCGTCATGGCCTCTCACATATAGGTAGCATTTTAGTTCACTGGTAAATTATTATTATTATTATTATTATTATTATTATTATTATTATTATTATTATTATTATTATTTAAGGCATTTATATCCAGGGAGCTTTGAAGATATGTTTAAACATCCGATTTGTTACACTCACATGACTTTCTCTACTCTTGTAGAAACTATTTATACAAACGCCTATTCTCCACCTACTTCACGCTAATCGAGATAAACATTTGCAGAAACTATCTTATTGCTAATTTTCTTGTACATGCAAAGGAAATATGATAGGCTTTAAGCGATAGTCAAATCTTTTAAGAGCTGGTTGCTATGTGGAGCATTCCATTCTCTTTACATGTCCAGGACATAAAAAAACGAATAACGATTTCCCATTTGAGAAAAAGTGTAAGTATAGGACAAATACAAACAAATAAAAAGTAATATCTCGGAAATGGTTCACTCAAAAAAAATATATATGATATAAATTGTGTGTTTTAACCAGATATACATTTTCGGTTTTGAAAATGTTATCTATCTCTTACGGTTTACCAGTTATTCAAAAGCCATTAAGAATGAAGAGGAAAATTCAAGATATACATTTCATTTGTCATGAAAATGTCTTAAATAAATCATAATTTAATTAAAATCGTTCAGGGTCATTTTTGAGAAAATCAAAATTTTCGAAAAATGTTCATGTGAAGGATAGTCTGGAATGGAGGGATTTTCTTGAAAATCTTTGTGTCGCATCTTTGAAAGATACTGAGCCTAAATACCAACTTTTGGTATAAGTGCCGTTTTCAGACATACACACAGGACATGTTTTCAAAAATGCTTTATTTGGATTCAGGGGCCTCAAAACCTGTATTTACGCTGAAATCCCAGTATCGAATTTTTGGGTGGAATGCAATACTTCCCTTACTTACTATACGTAGTAGAGAAAGTAAAAATATCTGTAAATTCCAAAGTAAATGATTTAGTTTATTTTATTGAATGAGAAATTATTAGATTAAATTATTCTTCAATTGGTTTAAACGCTTTTGCGGTAATTGGGGAAAGAATATTTAATTGAATAATTACTCACCTGTTTACTAAAAACATGATTACTTGGGTATATGTTTAAAGCTTTAACCTGCCCAAATATGGCAGACAGGCAGGGTATTTCCCATTTATGTACATGTAACTAGAGAACGTTATTTTGACTGAAATAACGTTTTCAATGTTAATATTACTGTTGCACTCTAAGTATAAATCTGGAGTAGCGGAAATCCTTTACTGGGATGTGAGAATATATATTTAATCTCAGGAATGAGAAACATCGGTGTAAAATAAATGTATGTGAATGCAATTAATGGATTATGCCCAGGGTTTGCAGCTTAAAATGACAAAGGATCTGGTGAAGCAGAACGTGCCTTTTCTTATTCGATGTTTTACTTATATGACATTTATCCTGGCCTGACTGCTCATTCAGGAGATTCTGGGCTCGATTCCTGTTTGGTTTTAAATGTTTTTTTTTTAATTAGAATATTCCTTCTCATTCACAGGGTCTGGAAATATGAATGACGTAGTGAATGTGAGTGTGCTTCAAAGTGATAAAGAATTAAAAAAAGATAATATTCAAAAATCCACGTCAACGAGTGAAAAACAGTTAGTTTCTACAAGCCAGGTACTCTAGATGACCAGAGTAGTTAAAGGCGTTTAGATAAACGAACGAGAAGAAAAGTTTCATTGAAAGGAAAGAGTTTATTGCAAATCATAGTGAAGTGGGCAATTGCCCAAGTTAGCGCACTCTTTTGTACAATTGCATTAGTTCAATGAGTTTCAGAGGGTTAATCAGTTGACAATCTTACAATAAATAGATTATTTTATATAAGTATGTAATGATAATGAGTAATTTTTAAGGTCAGATTTTAACTTGCTTGTTGCTCATGTTTTAGCAATCGGTACTTTGAGAAAATTTCTATGAGAACGAAATGTAATCAACCTTAAGAATTTATGTCAGAAATCACAACAATAATTACGATCACAATAAAACGCCTGTAATGCCCTTACACCGATAACTGAAATGCTATGTGATGATAATCGCTTAGTTAGACTTTGGCTATTCGGAATTGTGCTCGGCTGATGAATTAGGTTAAATGTCATCCTCCATAGGGAGGATGTCCGGAAGTTTCGGAAGTTTGGTTCGGGCTCGATATCACATATACAAAGAGAGTATTCACATAATTCAGGCGCAGAAAGTTTGTATTCAATAAGTAAGGAAAAGAAGTCCAGAAGCGGAAGTTTCTTTTGTTGGACGACAGAGGAAGGGAGTGTAATCAAGATATACATGTGCGTGTTTGCAAATACGTGTCGAGTTCATATGCAGACCTGACCACGACGTGCGTGGAATACAGAGCCAGTCAACTTAAGAAAGACGGTACTATGTAACAATATTCGATCCTCCCACCTCCCTCTTCCTTTCTTTTCTTCACTCTACTCTTTTGAGTCAACATTTCTCTCGCTACTTCCACATAAGGTTCTTCATGCTGGCATTTTTGCATGCGACGCCAGTCTCGCTACCTCCCTGGCTATAGGCGAAGTACTACTGGTCCAGAAAAGGGGGAATGGGGAGGTCGTAAAAGTTTTCCTTGGGTGACACTGAATTCGGAAAAATCCACCCTCCCCCGACTTCCTTCCCCATTTTGCATTCCCTCTCTCCCCTTTTGCCACAGCCTTTCTCCCCCTACCACAGCCCATGAAAATCCCTTAACCTCGTCCAGAGTCTAACCCCCTTCGCCCTTTTCCTCCACCTCCACCACCGCCACCACCTTTTTCGATTCATGGCTCGGTGAGTTTGATAAATTACAGCAGCGAAGCGGCAAGTGTGTGAAGGTGGAGACCCTCACCATCCTTGTGTTTCTCCCTCTCTATCTGGTCGCGATCTGCATAGGAATCGCAGCATTAGACTTCCCTATTGTCACATGCAAGACATGCGATTTCAATTTGAGAAACTCTCTCCAAATATTCTTCAGGTGATAGCCAAGTCTCTCAGGTGTTCCAGACAGATTCTACTGCCATAAGTCATTCCTTTTTGGAACCTGATTTCGTTGGATCCAGATAAACAGTAAGGTGCCTGTGGGCACATTGTTTTGCTGAGTGCTATCTACATAAATGGTCAAAACTATTAAAATATTAATAAAATTTACAGATTGGATGCAGAAAGTTCAGTCAGACATTCCAATCCTGAACCTGCAGGACAGCAGTTCCTTCAGCACGACTGATGTAAGATCTCGTACCTATTAGAAATACGCGTTGTATCAGACTTCTTAATAAAAACATTAACTTATTCCACAATTGCCCCGATGTCTCTGAAGACCAGAAAATATTGGGTCCGTTAACGGAAGTTCAAGATACTTCTTCAGTTTACAACCTCTAATGTTTAAGGAGCTCTTCCCCACTTCAAAGAAAACGTTGAAAATGTGTCATTTTTGGCATTTATGTACTTACGCTACTTTTTCGTCTAGTTTCATATGTGTTTACAACGGGAGCTGACATATAATTTGGATATTATATCGAAAACCGAATATACAGGGTCGACCGTTTAAATTGAGACGGTACAACATCTCCAAAACTTGTAGAAAGAAATGTCTTGAATAGAAGTTGCTTGGTATTATGCGGAAAGTAAATGCCATTAGCCGTGTTTTATTTGGTGAATGTTGTGATGGTCCTTTTAGGGTCGATTTAATCTTTTTACATGGAAACCTACCCTTTTTATGCTGTTTTCTCACTTTCATAAAAACATTTGCATAAAAAACTTTGCAATTGTTCTTACACAGACGTAAGTAACAACGAAAGTTATGAATGGATGGACATTTGAGGATCAAGTTACGTTTCGTAATTGGGAACTAACATTTTTTATTTTGTTTCCTTATTCCTCATCAGAAAATAAGCAGTGTTTTATAAACCATTTTCTAATGAAAAAACAACATACAAAATTTAGGTTCCCATTAAAAAAATCAATTGACCCTAAAATGACAACCATAGCGTCCTCAAACAAAACACGACTAATGTCATTTACTTTCCCTTACAATATCAATCAACTTTTAGTAACGACATTTCTTTCTACAACGCTTAGTTTTGGAGATATTTTACAGTCTCAACTTAAATGATCTACCCTGTATAGTATATTGAGCGTTTATTTACCTGGTATCAGAAACTGCTAGCTGCGTATTTTGTAAGGTAATATTTTTTTATAATCAGTTATCTAGACCTGACAAGTTGACACTAAACTGACAATGGACGAATACTTATTCTTTCATCATGAAAGAATATGTAAAGATAATTAGAATGGAAGATCCCCGCCATACTGAAGTATAAATATATTTTCTGCAGAAACCAGTAGGAAGGCGAAGATAAATAAGTAGAATGATAGGTACTATTTCCCCTAAATTCACTTACTGTTTGAGTATCTTTTGTACTACTGTGATATCCCCAGAGTCTGAAGTTCAGTATCGAGAAACGTCCAGGGAAATGATTTTTCTGGATTCTCACTCTTTTCTGAAATGTAGCTACAGGTAAATTTTGCTGTTATATCAACTGCCTTCCTTAGAGACTGGTATAGAAGATGGATATAAATATATTCAAGCCTGGTAACGTATTACATGAACCAGCTTAAGAAAGAGTAACTGCATGCAGAATCGAGTCCAACTGTATAATACTTCACCCAGATTTTCAGAGGTTTCTAAAGCAAATCACTGCAAAACAATGACACTGAATGCTGGTCGTCGAGGGAGTCCATTTCGTGTTCCCAAGGCTGGAACTTTGTTAAAAGCGGAACAGGGACTGCGGTGTGGGCTGTAGGGAAGATGGCGAAACGGACATTGTAAAGGAGAATGAAAGGGGTGAGTCGGTGACGGATGACATCACTGGAACAAGATGAAGTCAGTCGACTGTGCCGTCACGGGCCGAGAAATCTTGACGTTCTACAGACCCTTCCTCCAGCCTCCCCTTCCACGTTACGTTTCCGCGAACCACGCACATACACACACACGCCGTCACGGCGAGCGATAGCAACAATAGCTTCAAAGCGGCATTGGTCGGTCTCTATATGACAATGAGTGAATGAATGAATGACTGAATGTCCTGTGTGTCGCAGCTAAGCTCTAAGACTTGTCTGCCGAGATGCAAACAATGAACACTATTTCCTCTCTCCAATTCTCTTCCTGCAAAGACGTCATAGCAGAAGGAGATTCACTTTGCTCTCTCGCGGCTTCTGGAAAGACGGGTTGAGTAATTTCTCTAAGAGAACATTTCAAATGTTAGCAAATGCTTCAAATAAATTTGTATTTAATGCTTTGGGACTATAGATAACGCCTGCTGCATGCTCCACGATATTTGGCAAATCTAAACCTACCCGCTATGTAATTAATATCTTCAGAGAAATACTTCCTATATACATGTGTTCCTATTTTTGAGTAAATAGAATTAAATTTTACAAAATAAATAGTTTCTCATTTAATCACTGTATGGGATCCCATTAGAGGAAGCACTCTTACAAATAAAATCAACTTTAGGAGTAGTGAAAACCATTTTAGCCTGATCCTCCGTCCTGACATCTGTTATATGCAAACAGAATAAGCCAAAAAACAAACACTGAGCACTTGCGAATTTAAATTCGGGTTCAAAGAAACGATATCTGAAGGGAAAGGGGTAGAGATTAAATCTAAAGAGCTGGCACAGTGCCAGACACGCAGTTCAAAGGACATGGCAAAACACATCTTGACTGCATATGGTGACCTACATTCTCATTTCATTTATTGGCGACAATTTAAATAAGATTTCGTTAAATGATGTTAAGTATTTATTCTCTTACGTGTAGGAGCCTCAACAGCAGCAGAGCTTCCCAGAAACATGCTGAGTTACCATACGCACTCTGGTTGGATCCGATCGATTGTCCATAAAAGTAATCGACAAGCTACAAACATATTGCAATAAGAAGAAAAACTACTGATGCTATGAGAAATGCTATATGGGCCACCCTGCTTCATAAAGTATCAAGTGATGATAAACCTCATTCATGAGTTTTATCTTGATACAGACTGAGATTACCATCGGGATGCAATGAAAGGACAGTTCTACAAGAATAATAGTTTTTAGCTACCTATTGTAATAGGGTAATAAGCCTATTTATAGGGAACCGAGTGACAAAAGGCTACACAGTGAGTGCAGGCCTGGCCGTACGCAGACGTTTCAGTAATTGCATATGGGAGCGTGTGCCCAAGACAATGTTTTTGTCCATGGTGCCATCGTAACATTGAATGGTTGTGCTGTAAGCAGAGTGCTTGTGCTGAATGAAATGCAATTAAAACCAGGAATCAAGCTATTCAGTGTATCTACAGTAATGCATCTACTATGCCAAAAGAGCAGCACAAACCTCAAGAAGAAAATCTAGGATAGAAAGACAAATAGAGAAGCAGCTATGAGTTTTGATGATTATGGTCCTGGAATGTGTTGAGAAGTTCATAATTTCCAATACGATTTTCTTAAATACGTAAATTTCATGTGCAAAAACGCGCTTTTTCGGGAACTATTTATCATAAGCAAGATATTTTGTACACTTCTTTTTCACATAAGTATAAATGTGCTCTGTGAAGCTCAGTAAGCGTTAAGCGTTTGTAGAAGTTGAAAATCCGCTGTAAAGCGGTTAAAAACACTGTAGGTATATTTTTTTCAAATAGTAAAATTATTAGACTGAACCAATTGGTAAATTTTAATGATTCTCTTTCCCAGAAGAATAAAATATCCTCAAAATATGCGTGAATTTTAAGTTCAGAATTGCGAATACTTTTTGGGGAAAAGATATTGAAATAGTTGCTGCCCCACGTATGGTACAAAGTATCCGGTGGCGTTCGCCCCACGTTTAAAAATCAACTTTGTATTTTAATGTTTATTTAAACATTATATATGCATGCCTCGGCTGGGTCAGAAGTAGTTTGTAAAACACGTATCTCTTAGCAGGACAGGTACGACTAAAGAACAAGGCTTACTCAAATTATAATTGTATTGTACTTTTTTACTTTCTCTACTACGTAGAGTAAGTAGGGGAAGTATCGCATTCCACCCAAAAATTCGATACCGAGATTTCACCGGAAATATATGTTTTGACACCCTCTAAATCCAAAAAAGCATTTTTGGAAACATGTCCGTGTGTGTTTGTCTGTCTGTGAACAACATAACTCAAAAACGAACAGTCGGATAAACACCAAACTTGGTATTTAGCTTCAGTATCTTACAGATATTCCACACGAAGGTTTTTAAGAGAATCCCCCACCCCAGATTACCCTTTACATGGAATATTTTTCAAAAATTAAATTTTCTAAAAATGACTAACGATTTTGATTAAAATATCGTATATTTAAGATATTTTCATGACAAAATGTATATCTTGAATTTTCTGGGAATGTCTCCAAAAGTATTCTTCATTGTAAACGACTTTTGCATAACTGGTAAACCACAAGGGATAGACAAAATTTTATTATACAAAAAATTTAGATCGCGTTAAAATACACAATTTATGTCATATACATTTTTTTTGTTGAGTGAACCATTTTCGAGATATTGCTTTTTATTCCCTTAAATTTTTCAATACTTATTTTCTCAAATGGGAATTCGTTATTCATTTTTTTTCTCTTGTATATGCAAATGTTTATCTCGATTAACATGAAGTAGATGGAGAATAAGCGTTTGTAAAAATAGTTTGTACAAGAGTAGAGAAAGTCATGTGAGTGTAACACATCAGATTTTTTTCTTAATCCTTCACACGTTTAAATAACCCTTCACTGATGTATCCTACTGTAAAGCTATGAGATTTGTTGTCATTTGCACTTTTTATAACGTAAACTGTATATTATTCCCACCGCAATGAATTTTTATGTCTCACACTAAACACGTACCATACCGAATCTGAACTGGACTGCTTGGTTACGCTTCCTTCTAGCGTTTAACGCCTGAATTTGTAATTTTCTCTATTTCAAGTCTCTGATTGGCTAACCCACTCCAATAGAATACCCTTAGGGAACTTTCAGCTTTTCTAGTTTTTGATTGGCTATTTATAAACTGTTTTAAATATTGCATTATTGTTCCCAGAATTATTATTAGCATTTATTAAACTTTCTAATTTATTGTTGCCTAAGTTTACCTCATTGTTAGCAACTTTCGGCTTCTGCTTTATAATTCTGTTTGCTACGAAAAGCAGCTTGCTTCTATTCTCACAGCTCCTACACTGTTAAATTACATAATACATTCACATAACATTATTATACATGTACATATAAACATAATACAATGACTGCTACATACACTTTATATATTATATTATGCACATATTGCTTTAAGGCGAACTGTTATTATATTTTTATTATATAGTTAGACTGATATCATTTAAGTGTTAAAATACTGCCTCAGTATTTAAGTTGTATAAGTTTCGGAAAACATTTTCTTTGTAGTTTATTTATATGTATTATTTATATTAAACGTAAACTGTAATACTTAGAACCACAAAATAGACACCAAAACAATTCTCATTTCCTTCTGATTGTGTAGTAAAAGTTTCTATCATTTCCATTGTGTATTCTTTTTAGTATCGTAAGTTTTATTAAAATAGCAAAATTGATGCGTGTTCAGAATTCGCTGTAACAAGGTCACAAGATTACTAACACCAGAATTCAATAAAACTGTCTCTGCAGTCTAGTGGTCAGCATATTGACTTATAGTGCCACAGGTCTATGGATTGGTGCCTAGGAAGAGTGTTTATTCCTAATTGAATTGTTTCCTATGCTGTGCAGAATCTATAATGTGTGATTGCGAGAATCAATATCTGAGTGGTTCAAAATATTCAAGGCATTATAAACTCCATTCTGAAAAGTACAACCTAGTGTTTCAACAATCGGAATTGCTAATTACAATCACCATTATTAACAACTAAGGCAAAATAATTAAATGCATTTTCGTACATCCGAGAGTCAGGAATTAAGAATTATATAAATTTAAAACTCCCAACTCTCTTCTTCTTCCTCTTGTTCTTTATACTACAAGGTCCTGCTATACTATGTAGCTTGTCTGTCCCTTGGCAGGACTTGGGGCACCGTTGGATTTTTACTTTCTCTGCGTTATTGTAAGTAGGGAAAGCATTGCACTCCATCCAAAAATTCGACACTGAGATTTCAGTGAAACCACAAAAGTATTTTTAGAAAAAGGTGCGTGTGTGTGTATGTGAACAGCATAACTCAAAAACGAAAATTCGGATAAATACCAAGCTTCGTATTCAGGTTCAGTATCTTTCAAAGATGCGACACGAAGGATTTCAAGAAAATCTCCACCCCAGACTTCCCTTTACTGGAACATTTTTCGAAAATTCTGATTTTCTGAAAAATGGCTCAAACATTTTGATTAAAATACCATATGTTCAATATATTTTCATGAAATTTATATGATTAACTTTCTGGGAATGTTCCCAAAAGTCCGCCTTTTTGTGAATGGCTTTTGCATAACTTGTAAATTCTAAGAGATAAATACATTGTTCTACGCAAAAATGTAGATCTCGTTAAAACAAACAATTTATGTCATATATATTTTATACAAACATTTCCGAGATATTCCTTGTTATTTGTTTCAATTTTCCAAAACTTATACTTTTTCTCAAATGGGAGTTCGTTATTCGTTGTTTTTTTTGTGTCCTGGACGTACAAAGTAAATGGAATGCTACACATAGCAACCAGCTCTTAAAAGATTTGACTGTCGCTTAAAGCCTACCATGTTCCCCTTGCACCTACAAGAAAACTAGCAGTAAGATTTAACATCTCGATATTTCGATTAAGACGAAGTAGATGGAGAGTAAGTGTTTGTAAAAATAGTTTCTACAAGAATAGGGAAAGTCATGTGAGTGAAACACATTTTATTTTAATTAAACGAAAGGATTTACTTTCAGGTCTAATATGTTAAGGATGGAAAACAATTCTTTCTTTTATAGTTTAATCTCCTCTAAGACGATTCATGAATTTAAGATGTAATAATTGAACCTGAGGTATCAAAGTCTACGTCTTAAATGATGTTTATAGATCATAATGATAATCTTTGTATTAAATTAATAGAATATGCTAAATAAAATAATTGAAAATGTTGAGATGAAAATGAATGTTGATCCTTTATTAATTTTTTTTCACTTCGTTCACACTATCACTTCACTAAGGTGAACTAGTTCAATTCTCCTTCACTTCACCTTCCTTCATAACGTAGCCTCTTCACGCCTGATTGTTCAATTTACTAGTCGAACACAAGAAATCTACAATCTGATGCTCCGCAGTAGCACTCGCTGCACGTTACAACAGTCATCACCAACTCGCACTTGATGTCGCACCAGAGGCTCACTCACTAACTCGCTACCTCACTGTATAACTCAACAACTCTGAACTTACTGAACTGATGCGACTCATTCTACTGTCGCCCTCAGTCACTCGCTCGCTGGCATAGTGTAAAATTTCCACAAGGTTCTCGAACGTTCTAGAACTATTTCTACACACTTTCTGGAAAAGGGGGGAGATGAAGCTCTCAGAAGGTTCCAGTTATCTGTCGCTATCTCGCTCGGTGTTTACGCTGGCGAGCTGCTGTTATCTTGTTTGCTCCAACCGCCCGGCGCCGACCTCTCTATAACCTTGGTCCAAGGCCGCTACGACATAATATGTTTACGTTCTAACTTTCAAATGTGAATAGATTTGTTTTATTTTTGTGCTGGACTGCATGCAATTCGAGCCCAAAGCGAATGCTAATGCAGGTAAATGTAGCAATCTCTAAAGTTTTACTTAAGTAAATGATAGTCTTTGGTTTGATTTTCTCCGCCACTGATACCTTATGTCAACGTTATCAACACAACATTAAAAATAACGCAGTTATTACGAACTTTACTCTATCTCAGTTACTTTGTTAGTGTGTTAGATAGGGAAAATGATAGCTACAATGCACTGTAATGCGTATAAACTGTTCTCTTACTTCTGGAAATATTAGTGATTAATTACCCCCTAGATTTGTCACAATATGTTCTAAAGATCAATTACTTCCATAACATCTCCCAGATCATCAAAGAAACATTCCTTCTGTTTATTAGGAACATTTTCATTCAAACGCTTTTCTGTTTTGTTCTCAGATCCGGCATATTCCAAGTCCACAATAGAAATCCTCCTTTCACGAATCCAAAATTTCTGTTCGAGGCCTATGTGTGGAACTGAGTGCGATTTATCATCTTCCAGCCCAACGCTCCAAACCATTACCAGAAGACCAGGATATTTCTTTTCAGCATTTACTTCCTTAAATTGATTATCTTCCAATTAGAGCTCAGTTCATCGCATATGTATTTTGTACAGTAAAGCAACAGCTAAATGTATTTCTTGCTGATAGAAATCCGTATCTGGGGGCCCCTAAGTAAGGGAAAATACATGTAATATATATGGGTGTCCATCTGTCTTTTGTCGAAATCTATTGCATTGTATTGCTTTGGTTAATAAAATGGCGGAAAGAAGACTATTATGCAGAAACGAGTGTAATGTGTTTGATTATATCCTGTGTCCAACATTGGTCTCGAAATCGGATAACAAATGCGGAACTGAAATTATTGTTATTGTGGCCGCGACGCAAAATTAACTACGGGCCGATGCATCCCGTCTCGCCTACCGGCTGGTTGGAGTTAATGACCGGCCCTTCAGAATAATAGCCTCCCAACAAGCTCATTGTGTGCCAGTTCCCCACAGTTTGGGTAATTACTTTTCCAGGAGATTCCTTTGGAGCATTTCTAGTAAGTTACCCTTCCATAAAGTTCCACTTTGCATCCCGGGCCTGTATAGTCGGCTGCTCTGCCCAGTGAGCAGAGTTCAGTTAGTGAAGAGATGGGGAATATAAAAGTGGACTGTGAAAGTCGATAATGCCGAGTGTAGTTCAGTTCTGAGTTCTGACACCACAGTTCAATTGTGATTCAATTCGATGGATCAGTTGCGTTCTTTTCCGAATGTGTGTCAACAGCGTCTCAACTGCAACATTTGTGCTGCGATGAACGCCTAAAAATAAATTAAATGTGTTTAGCAGCAATTATGTTCTTATTTGTTACATTGGTGTCAGAAATGGAATTTAAATGCCACGACGGAGCAAATACGCCAACGATTATTAAGTGTAACGAAGACCATGAAATCTGAAATGTAGAAGATAGAACTGCTAACTAAATCCGGAATGGAGACGAAAATGGAGTTCGGAATCCAAAAGATGCGGACAAAATAGAATTTCGATGGAGAAGGTGCAGGCGGAAATGTCCAAGATGAAGCGGAACTATCAACCAACGACCAACTGGCCGGATAGAGAAAGATGTGGAAGAACTCAGCGGAAAAGTGAAAGACCCTGGCCAATACGTTAACGCCCTGGAGGATTTTCGGGGAACAGTTCAGCGCCTTGGAGAACTTCGGGGACCGGTTTAGCACCCTGAAAAGCAGAGTCGACGGCTGTTCCAAGCAACTGTACCCATGATAAGAGAAATGCTAGACCGGAGACTTAAGCATTTGAAGCTGCAGACAACAGGACGCGACACAACATCTGCGCACGTTAAATCACCCAAAGAGACGGAACGCCAACTTTCAGAAGACTTCCTCCGACAATTCGGGCCCATCGCCGCGCACAACGGATAGTCAGCAGAGGAGGAAGCCACAAAGCTGATAGCTAGTTTCCAGGGATGGGCAGGAGTATTATTTTGAATGCGATTCCGATGTCAGCAGTGTCCGGAGACATCCGAGACGCCCTCGAAAACCGGAATTGTCACTTGGCCACAGCCAAGTAGTTGTCTCAAGTTCAGGCTGCAATAGGCAGGTGAAACGCTGCAGGAGTACGCCCTGGAAATTGATCACTTGGTGAACAAAGCTGTGGTGAACCTTTCGCCCAGTTACGTATCCGAGGAACCTACCTATTCCTTTGTCGACGGGAAGCGTGATTCCTAGATATGACATCGTTTAATGCTAGGGGATTACAAGACCATCCATGAAGCACTAACGGCAACATTGCGGATGGAGGTGGCCAAGGTAATACATCCCCCACCTTGATGACAGAAGAGAGAGCATGTCATGGGATATGGCCATCCAGGAACACCTAGCGGAGGACAGTTCAGAACAAAATGTGAGCACGTGGGAAACAAATAAGCACCAGCATGGCGAGGGGGCACGTCGGGTCTTCATCATCACACTTTCAAGTGACGCTGCGTGCTTGGGTAGAAGCATGAATGACAGCCTCGTAGCGGACGGCTGAATTTAAGGTAAGCTGTGCCGGATACTGGTGGACTAAGGTGTAGTCGTGACCGTAATCAGATCTGACGTGGTGAAGAGCTATCCTTTATGGAAATCGAATCGGACCTGCCAGCAAGTGACGGCATCGGGCGATATTTTGCTATGGAGGAGGAGGTCTGCTGGGGTTGCTGGACGGAGCATTGTAAGTTTATGGGTGTTCATCGCGAGGTGACTGAGAATGTTATACTGGGGATGGTTGCCATCTGGAGCCACGACGCGACGGCCGACTTTGTCAAGAGGGTCTTGCGACTCGACCGAGAAGAGATGATGCTTCGGAGCCGCAAGGATCATCCCGGGGTCTGGAGGGTGATCCTGAAGGAGGATGCGATTGTGACCACATGCCGTAAGCTGGTTGTGACGACATGTTTGGAAGACCAGCGAAACCTCGTGGACGAACTACAGGATGTACACGAGATGTTCCGGCAACTTATCCAGGTGTCAGCTACCGGAAGAAAACTGGAAAGCCAACAGCCAGGTTTCCGGCAAGTCGATCTGGTGTGTTTGTATTGCCGTATCCCGACCAAGGAGGTTCCGCCCAACTTCAAAGCATTGCAAGAACCGTGCCGTCTGCTGAAAAGGGTTAATGATATAATGTACCGCATCTATCCCGCATCTACACATAGATCGTCTAGCCCGCTTTGACAGTGCTGGTCAAAACAATCAGTCCTGAGGAGGGAGATGTGTGACAACGGCGCGAAGTTTGCCACGGGCCGGCGGTGTTAGCGCATTCTGGCCTGCTTTCCTGACCGTCTGGATGCAGCTAATTCAAAATAATACCCGTTTAACAAGGTCACTTGTGCCACTTTACCGAAGTTTGCATAATTACTACTCAAGAAGATTCCTTTGGGGACGTTCTAGTAATTTCCTCTTCCAGAAATTCAGCTCTACCCGTGGTCTATATAAGGGGCTGCTCTGTCCGGTGAGCAAGAGTTCAGTAGGTTTAGAGGTTACGAAGTTAAAAGTGCGCAGTGAAACTGGGCAGCGCCGAATGCGGTTGAATCGTTAGTTGTGATTCCGCAGCTCACTTGTGTTCGGCTCTGAGTGTGTGACAAATGTGACTTGAGTGTAACTTTTGTGCTACGATGAGCGCCTAAATGATAAATAAAGCGTTACCATTATCATTAGATCTTGAATTATTTCGCAATGTCCTTAATTGGTTGTCCTTTTTATGCAAATGTTAGTCTCAAATGCTTAAAATACATGTTATAGTGTAATTTTTATGAAATCTTTCGCAATCTTCATCCATTTTATGTTGCACACTTAGTGCACTCAACATAAACATTTTGTTCCCTTTATCCTTTTCACTGTCACACACTTTGTGCACTCATCGACCGCATGATGCTCACGGCCTCGCTGATTTTATTTCCTCTGACCTTATTTGACCTTATTTTAACAGCACACATTGTTTTAAGCTCGGTACATTTTTTGTTGGTTCTGATCTGCAATCACAGAAGTTCAATAGGAATCATGCCAATATTCGGCAGTAAACTTAAACAAGACAAGCAGTGCCAGTATAAAATGCAGAGAAAAATAAGCACCTTATTGTGTAAGTAGCGCAATCCAAAATCGTATTCCATATAGGGAGAAAAAAGCGACAGATATAAACCTCAGACGAGCAGAAAATAAAAATAGGTATTTTGTTTATTAACGACTCCGTAAATTGTCAGAGTTATAACAGCGCCGCCGGTATGCCGAAATTTCATCCTTTTACATGCTAGTGAATCTACTGAGTGGGGCTGTCGCTCTTAAGCACACTTAAGAAACATCGCTGTAAGCCGGTTTTGAACCCGCGACGTTGGAGTCAGGTCAGCGCCTAACCAACTGAGCTACCCAGACCCATACCCCCAAAATACGAATCTGAGACCACCGCTTTTGAAGCTGGTATCACAGCTGAAAGTAGCTGAAGTGATGAAGCTTTCACTGCTCAATTGAAATAAGAAATACCAGTATAACATTTGTATTGTGAGATACCTTCAAAAAATACTTCCCTTACTTGTGGAATGTATCTAGGCGGTATTTGCCCAAATTCTTACAGCAACGGGGCGGCCCATAAAGGGCACAGGGCGACGCAAATTGAAAAGCTGGAATTTCAAGGTGATGTAAGAAAATAAAATATTACAATAATAATTATTGCACTTTCTGTAATGTATCATTTTGCCGCCACATTCCCATGTGGAACTCGTGAGACTTAAAAAGCGTGACTTGTTAGGGATACCAAACTTACTTTAGCGTCTGATTCTAAAACTCTAAGGATTCTTTAGAAGATCCTTAACTTGCTGATACTTCTGGCACAGTCATTTGATTGTGCATCAAACATAGTGCAAAAGGCGAGGTTGCATATCCAAATCCCACTTGAATCAGGTGTTTGTTGAGGCTATCTACCAGTAGATTTCCCATGGTACGTGTGCCATAAGTTTTGGCTTCCCAGAATTATTAGATATCTCTTCCATAGACGTAGGACCTCGAAACTTCGACCGAATGTCCTTTAAAACATTTGCTTGTCTCATCAATTCTTCCAGCCGCTCTTTAAAATATATTCTCATTCCAATTTTTATTTCCCTGTTGAATAATAATAATAATAATAATAATAATAATAATAATAATAATATGAAGAAGAAAAAGAAGAATAACAATGTCATAATACTCACAGTCGTTATTTTAAAAGATCACACATTAAATATTTCAGGTAAGTTGCATAATAAGGCATTGTACGCCTTTTTATACTATTTTTTCTTAATTTTTTTAGAAATAGCACGTTTGACAAATAACTTTGCGCTCTCGAGGATTACACTTATTTTATTTATTGAAAAAATTTTCACTCTTAAAAAAAGGGGGCAAAGATAGAAAGGAAAACGCTGTAACACTTACGAGAATACGGATGTCTTTAATACAATAAATGACGTCAAAATACATATTTTTATAAGAATGCTTTATTTGAAGGATTATAGAGTATACACAAGGCATCTGAATTCCATATTTACTAATTCAGATCATTGCCTCATCAATAAGCTTCAAAGCGGTGTATAAATTGAAATATGTGATCTAATTTCAAGAATGGCTAATTGGGAATCGAAATATGAAAGTGCAGAAAAAAGCACACGAAAAAAAGAGGAAAAATAAAGTTTGATAATTTGGTGACAACAGCTGCACACAGTTATATAAGATACTAAATTAAACTCACCTATATTGCGGTTTTTCGCACATGGCAAGCCTAGACTATTTTATGACACTAAAATATTAAAAACTAAAGATGTGGAAATGTAGACAATGTAGCAGGAGTACTAAGAAGGGATACGCTCACAAATTAAGATATAAGTGATCAATTAAAAATTATAGACTTAACGAACAAATAGAACATTATTATATAAATCAGCAGATTAAATGGAATAAATGTCTTGTAATTCTCAAAATATATTTATCTGATATTGCAAAAGGAAATGAAGCTAAGAAACAAGAAGATAAAAACGGTTTATTACAATTGTAAGACTTTCCCTACACATTAAAATTTATTGCATATATATATATATATATATATATATATATATATTTATATTGATATTGTGTATTACTTGCATGAGTTGATAAGAAAAGAAGGAAACGACATTTGATGTCTAAAGTGCGCAACGACAGGAAATATCTCGTAATCGGCCAAAACAAGAAATACATTTAGTAATACCAATTGCATATTTTAACCAGTTCTGCAAAACTTTTCATTAAATTTACTAATATGTCCCATATGTATGAAATTCTGGGGGGGAGGAAGGAAAAGAAAGGGATCATTAAGAATAGAATGGACTTTTCAGGATATTCAAAGAAAATTCAAGATTTAAAGTTTAATCATATCAGTAAGTCAAACATATGAAAATTTAATCATTACTAGATAATAACAAGTTTCCAAATAAAGTGATTTGGGATTGGCATAATTTCGTGAAAATCATGTGTTGTACCCGAGGAAGACTCTGGGCGAAACTGGATTTCGTTCGAATTCTCTTTCTGAGGTACACGCACACGAACGCAGAGAGAGAGAGAGAGAGAGAGAGAGAGAGAGAGAGAGAGAGAGACGCACATACTCACACACATTATGAATACCTCAAAGTTGTTACATTATGTAGTTTTATTTAGCCAGTATAAACCTGTTTGTAAGATACTCGTTGCATTCGCTCTTAAATCTTTTATAATTTCAACATTTATATGTCAAAATACTAAGACCCCGTTACAGATTTAGATAACTCAGGTCAGGGTATTTTATCTAGCTTATATCAACCAATTTAGTGCAGAATAATCTGACCTATAATACCCAGTTTATGCTACCATATTTATTGTTTTCAAATCCGAAACCAGGATCTCTTATAAGTGGATTGTAGAAGTATTTACACGCAAAAATAAAATGGCACACCGCGCCACAAATTAGGAAAAGAAGTAGTAAGGTAATTTAAACAAACAGGTAGCAGTGATTCATCATTGTAACCACTGAGGTGCCTAGCGCTCCACACTCCTCAGCAGCGGTTTCCGGAAGCTCATTACGGAGGTTGTTCTACTCTCCCCATTACATTCATCGCCTTGTCTGGCCTTTTACCCCCTTTCCTCTGCCATTGTCTCTTGTCTTGTTCACACACCAGACGACTGGGCTCTCTGCTTGGGAAGAGTCCAAAAACCAGGGACCGTAACAGAGCTCTTTGGAGTCTGCAGTCATCCTGGCTTATTCATTCTTTTAATATGGAACAACAGAATTTAAAGAGTTTTCATTTCATTTCTTTTCTTTTTCTGTCTTTACTTGCTCTACTATGTAATTACAGTAAGTAGGGAGAGTATTATATTTATCCCAAAATTTCAATGTCAAGGTTAAATCAGAAATATATGTTTTGAGACCCTAAACCAAAAAAAGCATTTTTAGAAAAAGACCGTGTGTGTCTGTGAAGAATATAACCCAAAAATGAAAAGTCGGTTAAATACAAAACTTTCTATTTAAATTTAACATCCTCCAAGGATACAACTTACAGACTTTTAAGAAAATTCCCCTACCCCAAAGACTCTTTACATGGAAACTTTTTCAAAAAATTTTATTTTCTCAAAAATGACTCTAATGACCTTGATTAAAATACCGTATGTTTAAGATATTTTGATATCAAATGATTCAGTTTTCTGTGAATTACCTATGAAGTTCTCTTCAATCTGCAAGACGTTTCCATAACTGGTAAACCATTAGAGACACAAAAAATGTTGATCTCATTAAAGCACTCAATTTATGACCAATAATTATTTTACCATTTTCGACATACTCCTGGTTATAAGTTTGAATTTTCAAATATTTAAACTTTTCCGAATTGGAAGTATATTATTGTTTATCTCCTGGTGATGTAAAGAGAACGGAATTTCAATGCTATCACATAGCGACCAGCTCTTAAGGGATTTAACTACCACTTAAGCCTACTGTATTCACCTGTAACCGTGCACCTACAAGGCAATATGCAATAAAATATCAATTTCTTTAAATAATCTCACTTAGCATAAAACATATAGAAGAATAAGAATGAGTGGAGAAAACCATGCGAATGTAACAGTTGTTTACTTCACTTTTATGTATTTATAGTAAGAGGAGGAAATGTTGCATTTTACCCAAAGATTCGATGTCGAGATTTCACCGAAATACATGCATTGAGGTCCCCTGAATAAAAAAAGAATTTTTAGAAGAAGGTCCACTTATGTGTCTGTGTAGGTGTCTATGAACAGCATAATTCCAAAACCAAAAGTCGGCTAAATGCCAAACTAGGTATTTAAGTCCAGTATCTTCCAAAGATGCGACACGAAGATTTTCAAGGGATTCCCCCACTTCGAACTACCCATATATGACAATTTTTTCGAATTTGTTTAATTTCTAAAATAATATTCCAAAGGCTTTATTAAAATACAGTATTTAAAGATATTTAAATGTTGACATTTCTAGGAATAGCTCGTAAAGCCCTCTTCATTGGGAAGAAATGCTGATTAATTTTGAATAATTGGTAAACGATAAAACAAAACGTACTATAAAAAAGTGTACATCTCTTTAAAACACGATTATATTTTAAAAACAACTTTTTGTGACAGAACCACTTCCGAGATATCCATTATTAATTATTTATATTGTCCAGTAATTCATTAAAAGTCATGTCAATGTTCAGTTGTTTCTTGCGATTCCATGGAGGAAGTATGGAAAGGCCAGCTTATAGCATCCAGTTCTTAACATTTGAGTATCGCTGTTTCCTTTGTATCTAAAACGAAATGTGTAAACAGCTATTTCTGCAATTGCTTAACTCGATTAAAATGAAGTAGAAAAATAAACTTTCGTAGCAATAGTTTGTAGAAGCTGTATAAAAATAAATGATAATGAATGTAACATCGGATTTTTGTTTTAATATTTTAATAAGTTGTCAGTTTATGGCAACATAAAAACTTGTTATTATTAATATTATTACTATTAGTAATATAATTAATAGTTTCATTAGTAGTATTTGCTTAATGTATTCGCTCAAAAATTTGGTATTTATCCGATTTTTCCTTTTCGAGCTGTTCACACACAAACATGGGGCCCTTTCTCTAAAACTTCTTCAAAACATGAATTTTCGATGTAATTTCCACAGTAGTGGTTATTACAATCAAGTAATTATAAAGAAAAAGTAAACAAAATATTTAGGTTCATATTTGGACAAGAAACAAAACTTCAGAAAGCATACAGATTTCAAAATCAGTAGCAAGAATGATTAAATCGGCAAGTCTAATACAATTCAAGTACAAAATTTCACTAAATGTAATCACTACCTATCATGATAGTATATCTTCAGCAATTATACCGTATGGAGCAGGAGTATAGGCATAATAATAAGAAATCAACTACGCAGTACTCAAAGGAAAATTAAGATATACAGTAGCTGTAGTACCACACCCACCATGTCCCTGCTAGTTTCTACGGTCATTAGGTCCATTGATTTATAGATAAAGTTAAGAGAAGCGATTGTTTGGTTTAAGAAAGCAAAATAGAAAAGATGTTGTTGAAATTGTTAAAAACAATTCACAGTATTAGATAAATAAAACATAACTTAAAGCCACCAATGTGAAGAAATTGGTAAATCAAGAAGAATGTTGAATTTCACATTAATATTACTGAGAGATTAAAACTACGGCATAATAAAATCTAATTCATGATCTCACCGGTTACGAACCATATAAAAGCTACTGGTGTAAAATTAATAAAACACAAAACCACTTTGTAATTTCTGAGGAAAAAGCCTAGCATGCTTTATATGATTTGATACGTTGTTGTTATGATCAAACCATTGAAGAGAGCGAGAGAGAGAGAAATTTAAGTGATTTTCATACACCTTTGTAACCAACATGACATCTTAGCAAATAAAATCAGTATGCCTGGATGGAAAGATAAAATAGAACAGGAGGAGAGGGTAGTTACAGCAAAAACAGGAAAAGAAGTTAGAGAGTAAGAAATATCATGTATGGAAAATATATCCAACACAACATCAGATAACCTACCTATACCAGACAGTCAGAACACCAATATAATTATACGGGAAGGAGGAGAAGTAGAAGAGGAAGGAAACGAAAATAAAATATGTAATAGAAGAAATATTATTGGATAATATTTGGAAGATACGAATGGTCAGGAAGAAGTAAATAATTTAAAGAAGAAGATATGTGAAATTCACATTGATTAAAAAGCAATTGAAGGAATAAGGATTGAGTGGAGTGGAAGGGAGGCAGGAAATGATAAAAAATTAGATTAAATTGGCTTTTAATTTATGGATGCTCTATAACTGCTATGGTCCTTACGAGTCCCATTCTATATTGGGCGTGAAAGACACGTAATTTTGCTCAGAGACATCTTTATCAGGCTTGAGGTTCTTTTACGTGCTGTAAATCTACGACACCGGACCATTGGCTTTACTTTCCTTCCCAAGGAAGCCATGCTAAGGATTTCTACGCTCGAAAAAATGTAGTTTTTTAAACGTGAACCTACAATTAGAGTCAAATTAAATTTACTCTAAAATGATCATCACAACGTCCTCCAAATAAAAAAGACTAATGGCATTTACTTTCCCCCATAATATCGAACAATTTTTATTAAAAACATTTCTTTCTACAATGCTTAGTTTTGGAGATATTGAACAATCTAAACTTAAATGATCCATCCTGTATAATGACACAAATTCTAATTCAGACTTAGTAGATAATTAAACAAGGTGTTTCGCATAAAATGTTTTCTCAAAATGCTTACAAACGGTTTTACTATTTATGACAAACTGGGACTTTTGTTTTTTCTAATTTATATTACACCGCCATGAAACAAAATGCCTTGTATAGTTCCCCGTGCACCAAAGAGATCAACAGTTTTCTGAATAATGTATTTATCTACCAAATAAGGAATTGCTGGTTCACATATGTAGTTGCCTGCTCAAATCTGATTGTTGGATCTACAACTTCTGCCTCGTTCTTCTTTCTGTTAATGGAGAAGATGTCTACACGCTGTCGTTATCAGCGATTAATGCATTAGATTAGTATTAGTTTAAAATTTTGGGTAAATATTGTAATATCTATATGCCAGTTGTGTGTTTGCTAGCTTTCAGCAGTAGTTAGCTAATGATTTATAGTGGGTAGTAATTTTACTTCACTGTGAATTTTTATTGTTATCATTATGTTTTTATTTCTGTTATTATTATTATTATTATTATTATTATTTCCCTTTCTTTTCTATATTTATTTACTTTATTACTTAGGTATAAGTAAATCTGTACAACAAAGAATGTAAAAATTGTTTTCAAAGCATTTAATACATATTAAAATTTGTAATACCCACACGCCCTTGTTTGGGAACAAGGGCGACCAAAAAGTACTATATAATATCAATAAAAATAAAAAAATTATAAATAAAAATGATTGGATCATTGGATCCTGAAACTCGTAATTAGATTTCACTTGAAACGCATATTTAGAAATTCCCTAAATTTAAAGGACAGCTTTAGAAAAAATTTGTCACATATACATTCACATGACTTTGTCCACCCACTATAGTTTAGTTTTATATAGTGCCTACAAAGTATTCTTGCAAAAGTTTATTCTTCTATCTACTTAAAATAAACTGAAATAAAGATTTGCATTGTTTCGTTACGCACTTCGTTACAGCTACAAAGAGAATACCTGTAGTCAAACGTTTAAATACTGATCGCTATATCTGAACTTAAAATTTAATACCTTTTCCATGACATCGCGAGAAACAGTTGAATAGTGAAAGCACTTTTTAAAAAATCTAATGCGTTACACTCACATGACTTTCTCTGCTCTTGCACAAACTATTTTTACAAACGCTTATTCTCCATATGCTTCATGTTAATCGAGATATCGAGATGTTAATCTTATTGCTAGTTTTCTTGTAGATGCAAGGAGAGTTGGTAGGCTTTAAGCGATAGTCAAATATTTTAAGAGCGGGTTGCTATGTGGAGTATTCCATTCTCTTTGCATTACCAGGGAAAAAAATGAATAACGAACTGCCATTTGAGAAAATGTATAAGTATTGGAAAATTAAAGGGAATAACAACAATATCTCGAAAATGATTCACTCCACAAAAAAATGTATATGACATAAATTGTGTATTTTAAAGCGATCTACCATTTTGTGTAGTAAAATTTTGGTCTATCTCTTATGGTTTACCAGTCATGCAAAAATCGTTCACAATGAAGTATACTTTTGGAGACATTCCCAGAAAATTCGAGATATACAGTTCATTTGCCATACAAATGTCTGCAACTTATGGTATTTTATTCAAAATCGTTAGAGCCATTTTTGAGAAAATTAAAATTTTCGAAAAATGTTCCATGTATAGGGTAATCTGGGGTGAGGGAATTTTCTGGAAAACCTTCGTGTCGTATCTCTGGAAGATACTGAACCTAAATACCAAGTTTGGTTTTATCTGATTGTTCGTTTCTGAGTTATGCTGTTCATAGACAGACAGACAGACAGACACACACACACGTTTCCATAAATGCTTAATATGCATTCAGTGTGCCTCAAAACATGTATTTATTGTGAAATCTTGGTATCGAATTTTTGGGTGGAATGCAATGCTTCCCCTACTTACTATACGTAGTAGAAAAACTAATTATAGAAACATACAAAACAATAATAAACGGATATCCCGAAAATAACTGTTGTCACAATAAGGTTATATTAAAATAATTGTTTTAATGAGATCCACATTTTTTGTATAGTATGTTTTCGTGAATCGCCTACCTTTACCGGTTATGCAAGATTATATCGTTTTCTTTCCGAATAAGCTATACCCACAAGCTTCACAAGCTATACCCAGAAAACCCAAGATACACACTTTGTGATGTAAATAATTTCAATACATGGTATTTGAATCAAAATCATTAGAACCACTTTTTAGAGAATATTGGGTTGGAGGATTTTGTTGAAAATATTCGAGTCGCATCTTTGGAAGGAACTGAACTAAATACCGAGTTTGGTATTTATTCGAATTTTTGTCTTTGATATATGCTGTTCACAGACACACATACACCTAATTTTTCTAAAATTTTGGGGTTCAGGGTGTCTCAAAGCTAATGTTTTGTGTAAAATACAATACTTCCTCTATTTACTATAGGTAGTAAGAAAAGTAAGAAAGTAAGAAAAACATATCACGTGTTACATTCGCTGATCTTTCCTAGTCATTATCGTTTATTACTTTCTCTATCATGTAATACCATGTAAAGAATTTATTGCATTTTACCCAAAAATTCCATACGGATATTTCACGGGAAATACATGTTTTGAGGTCTCCTGAAACCTTAACAGCATTTTTACAAAAAAAGGTCCGTGTGTGTTTGTGTGTGTTTTTCTGTGTGTCTGTGTGTGTCTATCGGTCTGAGAAATGAAAAGCTGGATAAATAGCAAACTGGTATTTACGTTCAGTTATTTCCAAAGAGACGTCTCGAAGATTTTTAAGAAAATTTCCCGAACCCAAATTACCCTTTACATGGAAAATTTGTTGTAGTTTCTTTAATTTTTTAAAAATGGCTATAAGGATTTTGATTAAAATACTATATATTAAACATATTTATATGACAAATAAAATTTATATGTAGAATTTTCTAGGAATAGCCTGTGAAGGCCTCTTTATTCGGAAGGAATTTTGTTTAATTTCGTGTAACTGGTAAACGTTAAATGATAAGAGGTAAACGTACTACACAAAACGTACATGCTTGTAAGGTACACAATTTATTTGAAATAACCTTTTTTGGTATCAGCCATTTCCGAGACATCCATAATTTAATGGTTCGAATTGTTCAACGCTTAAGCCATTTGTTTGAAGTCCTGTCGATTTCAAGTTTTTTCTTGCCATTGCGTAGAAAGAGTATGACATTTTAAGGCCAATGTACAGCGTCAAGTTCTAAAATATTTGACTATGGCTATTCCCCTTGTATCTAAAACGAAGTGTGTAATGCAGCTATTTCTGTAAAAGTTTATCTCGTTTAAAATGAAGTAGAATAGGAAACTAAACTTTCTTAGAATAATTTGTATACCGATAGGGTATAAGCGATAGAGTGCACAGAAAATCGTGTGAATGTAACACATCAAATTCTTCGGTTTAGCTTCTACACACTATTTTTACGAAAGCTTATTTTTCTACCTACTTGATGTTAATCGAGATAAATCTTTACACAAAACAGCTCCGTTGTAGGTACAAGGGGGATATCGGAAATCGAATCGATTCTCAGATGTTTAAACGCGGGTTGCTAAACGTTGACCTTAAACTTACTGATTCTTGCCATGCCATCGTGAGAAACAACTGATTAGCGACAACACTTTAAAAAAATTAGATAGTATGTAAACATTCGGATCAATATTAACATGTCAGAAATGGCTGATGTCATAAAAGGGTTATTAGAAATAAATTAATCTACGTTATAATAGTTTTACATTTTTATGTAGTAAGCTTTTTGTCTATCTCTAACTATAAAATTATACAAAACCCTTTCGAATAAACTCAACGTATGCGTTTAATTTGTCTTGTGAATAACTTACATAACATGATATTTTGATTCCAATCGTTAGAGACATTTTTGAGAAAACAAAGTTTCCAAAAATGCACCAAGTAAAGGGCGGTTTGTTTGGGGGTTTCTTTGTCCCATCTTTGGAAGATACTGGACTTAAATGCCGAGTTTCTTTATTTATTCGACATAGATAGCAATGGTTCTTTTATAAAAATGCTTATTTTGGTCTCAGAGGACGTCAAAGTATATATTTTCGGTGAAATCTCGACAGTGATGTTTGGGGCGGAATACAATACTTCCTCTTGCCCATTGGCAGAGAAAGTGAAAAAGTGGTCTAACTATTTTGACTAAAACATCGCAAGCGTAAAATACTCAATTGAGTAATAGAATGTATGCATGCACTCTATTTACTGCGAATAGATTGAGAAGTTATCCAAGTTTAACTTAACCGCAGCACCATAATAGATACGCAAAATCTCTGTAAAAAATATAGAGCCAATTAAAATACATCATTTATGCGAAAACAGGCTTTTATGATGTAACAGCCGTTACCAAGATATCGGATGCTGCATATGTGTAACTGTTCCTTGGTAAAAGCTAACTTTGGTGCGCATCCTGTGCTGCATCTTTGAAGCTGTAGAGTAGTTTCTCCCTTGAGCTCTTTTGGGATAAAAGTCTGAGTTGTGACATAAACACGTAAGTGTTAAATAGAGCCAGCAACTTTAAATATTTGGAATGCAGGATATCTTATCAGAGACGAACGGATACAGAAGAGAAGCTTCATAAATATCAATATACATTGAAACTATAAGAAGATCTTTAGGGAACTGACCCCTTAAGGAAACAATTAAATTTTTATAAATCACTAGTCATTCCACAACTTCTTTATGGAGCGGAAACATGGACCCTAACATGACTGGAAGCTTCAGAAATGAAATGCCTAAGGTCTGTGTTAGGGATAAAACTGACGGAACATATAAGCAACGAAGATATTAAACATAAACTCCATGCAGCAAACACAAGAGAAAAAAAATTAAGATCGTCAAAAGAACTGGATGGAACATCCAGGAAGAATGGACGAATTCTGTTTTCCAAAAAGAGCTTTCAGTTACTCCTCAAGAGGGAGATGATAACGATGATGATGAATGCATTGCTGGTTTTGAACACGTTTCTCCTGCTTTTCGTGCGGTTACTGTAACTACTGAGCTACTATAACAGCATGCCGGTTTGGACAGTGAATTCCCATACAGACTCAGGTTTTTCCCAGGTGACCAACCAAGCCATCTCGCATTAGAGATAGCGTTCTCAACGGCGACTTGCAATTCGAAAGTACCTTATTTCTGGGAAGTATACTAGGCAGTTAAAATTATAATAAATTGTTTCGTTAACTATAAATAATAATAATAATAATAATAATAATAATAATATAACCTAAGTTTGTTTCCACATCTTGCCCGTAAGCAAGTCCTTATGATCTAATCTGAAATCACATCTAGACTAACATTTGTGATAATGGACTTAACATTGATAAAAGAAGAATTTTATGCGAATGTTAATATATAAGGGATAATTATGAGAAAATCGTGCCTATGCTAAACAGCTTTTCGCTCTTTCTGTATGAAAATTAACAATTAATATGATAAAATCCTAAACAGAATATTAAAAGGTTTAAAAATCTGATCTGTAGCACTCACATGACTTTCTCCACTCATGTACAAACTATTTTTACATTCGCTTATTCTCCATCTACTACATGTTAATTGAGATATAATTTTAATGTTATTGCTAATTTTCTTGTAGGTGCAAGGGGAATATGGTAGGCTTTAAGCGATAGCCAAAGAGTTGGTTGCTATGTGGAGCATTCCATTCTCTTTTTGCGTGAAGTATTGGAAAATTCCAACAAATAACCAGAAACATCTCTGCAATGGTACAATCGACCAAAAAAAATGCATATGGCATAAATTGTGTGTTTTAACGAAGTCTTCATTTTTTCTTCATTTTGGAAATTTTATCTATCTCTATGCAAAACCATTCAGAATGAAGAGGAGTTTTGGGGACATTCCCAAACAATTCAAGACATACATTTCATTTATCATGAAAATATATTAAACATATGCTATTTTAATCAAGTTCGTAGAGCCATTTTTGAGAAAATCAAAAATTTCAAAACATGTTCCATGTAAAGGTTAGTCTGGGGTGAAAGGATTTTCTTGAAAACCTTCATGTCGCATCTTTGATAGATACTGAACCTAAATACCAAGTTTGATATTTTTCCGACTTTTCGTTTATGAGTTATGCTGTTCACAGTCACACAGACATACAGACACGCATCCCCACAGACACACTCACGGACCTTTTTCTAAAAAATGATTTGTTTTGAATTCAGGGGCCTCAAAACATGTATTTTCGGTGAATTCTCGGTATCAAATTTTTGGGTGGAATGCAATATTTCCCCTACTTATATACCTACCTACGTAGTAAGGAAAGTAAAAATGGAAAGAAGCACAACAGTAAAAATTAAAAACAATGATCTAAGAAAATTCCTTAAAATTATATAACTACTGAAATTAAAGTAGGTGAACTAGGAGGATAATGATTTATCTCTCAGCACTGCCAACATATCCTTCGCTCAAAATGTTCTAAGTCAGTAATGAAAATAACAAGAAGAGAAACGTAAACCAAATAAGAATTACAATGTGCCATAAATAAGGAAGTTGATAACGAAAATTATGTACATTTGTAGTGAAATTACAGTTGTGTATTATGCTCAAGCGATTTATGTGCTGCGAATTTCCCCATTCTAACTTATATTGCTAAAGCTCCATTAGAGTCCTCCTCACGTATTTTCTCTGATTCATAAGCAAACTGCCTTGGAATTAGCTGTGTTTCCAAGACGCTTGGTGTTAATGGTAACAAGTGGAACAGTTCGCTTCATAACGATTCATGCTGCGTACGTTGTATCGGAGCACATTGAAGCTGAAAAACATCTGAGAATTATCAGCCTAATGCGTGATTCCATTACATGTTTCTTAACTTGGTATGGAATAATTCATTTCTCTGGTTCGCTATATAAAAGGTATTCTGTTAGAAAGCAGTTACTACTCACTATTTTAATTTTGGCTGAAAATATAAAAAGTGAACTGCAAGAAGAAAGAGATCGTGACTGACAAACAGATATATACCAGGTGAGTCAGCTGCGCACATTTATTTTTGAAATTATGCAACGTGCTAAGCGACATATGTAACTTACGCCTTTCTTGAATGCCTACTAAAGGCTGTTTTGCATAACACTTAATAGAGGAGGGGTACATAACTCAGTGCACAAGTGTTTTACGGGACAGAATGCAATCGTTATGTATGTCGATGCAAAAAACATCCCACCCTGACACTGAGAGCTGCAGTAGTACATTTTGCCAATTTTACAAACTTTTATGCTTTAGCATACATCCATGCTTCCCTTTGAAAACGCCCCTGAAGGAACAACCTACCACATGCATTGGTTGACGAAATCATTTGAAAACAAAATGGCAGATCTATGCAAGGCGACCAATTGGATTTAAGCCGTTAGTCAATGTACAGCCTTGTCAAAAAATGCTAAGTATTAGGTAGATAATTTCTCTTATCTCACAAACTATGACGTATTTCAGATCAAACAGTAATTTTAATGACTGATTCAGTTCATTTGTTTGAATTAAAACTACTAAACTGAGCACAAAACACTGTATGACGCTGTAAAAAGCGTGTAAAGATTCGAGGTGGGGATCTAGTTCTGCGATTACTAATTCGTATTGGAACTTCAGCTCGCAAGGTAACATTGGCCGAACGGTATTATCATGGTTGCGTTAACACTGTGCCACTTAAATTCGGGTTCAAATCCTACGGGTTAAGTTTAAACTTTTTATTGCCTTTTGTTTTA
Organism: Deroplatys truncata; assembly: GCA_030765065.1. Lineage (NCBI taxonomy): Eukaryota > Metazoa > Arthropoda > Insecta > Mantodea > Mantidae > Deroplatys > Deroplatys truncata. The sequence continues at coordinate 204,041,203 of CM060983.1, read as the reverse complement.
TCTCTTTGTTCCTATAATTTGATATTATGATATAAATAACAGTTTAATAGATTATAAGTGCGTAAAAATAGAATAATCGCCACGTTTTCCACTGGCAGGTGGATATGTTGTAATTCGTAGTAGGTGTTTTATTGTGGTCAGTATTAGCTGGACCCATTCAACCAAGTTTAAAACATTTCCCACATCTAAAGTGGCTTTAGCTATTTGCGCCTGCGTCAATGCTTGCGTGAATAAATAAGTCTCTCTCCATTATCTACTCAGTATCTGAAACCTTTCTACGAGAAATGGCTGCTGTCATAATGTATACAAACGACGAGTATGTTCACATGCTGTTAATGTATGGAGAAACAAGGTGTAATGCACTGTCAGCAAAGCGCCTGTATGAAGAACGGTTTTCAGGAAGGAGGGCACCTTGAAACCGAAATTATAGAGTCAATAATTATCTAAATAATCTGGGAAGGATAGCGAAATAAAATAAATAATAAAATATTTAAAATCAGTGCATGTATTAAAAGGAGAAGCATTGGGAAAATTGTTGACCGTTAAAAGCGACAGAAAGGCCAGACAGGCACAGTTTAGCTAATCAGGAACCAGCCCCAGGTATAAAGGGTAAACCGCTGAAGCCAGTTTCTCTTGGAAATAATGGGTGCAGTTGCACTGGCCGGGATGTGAAGGTCATTAGAAGCTTCATAACGCTGAGTTTTTGGTACGAAATGTTTAAGGGGAGAGAGGGGAAGTTAGGAGGTCCTTTCTTTGTATCGCGCGTGTGGCGAGGACATTTTCGCTGGGCCAACACTCTTGGAGTGCGGAACAACGGTGTCGTCGAGGTCCGAAAACTGGGTGCGAACTTGCAAGAGGGTCGGACGATCAGATGCAATTGATAATCTTCGGTCTTGGAAAAGACACAGTAACATCGTAAGAATTTAAAAGTGATCGGCAAATCTTAAGTTTTATTTTAATGGTGAATAAAAGTATTCCAAGAAAGCGTTCGTGTCTCTATGTACATACACTCACGCAAACCAGTGATGTGTATTTCATGCTCGAGCAGCCGTGGCAAAGTATAAAAAAAAACAACCAGGAGGAGAAAAGCAGCAACCGTGAGGCAAAGGCATTGTTTCATTGTTGGAGGACGTAGCGTGGCTGCGTCAACCTACTGCAGACACTTTTCGAAGGGTTGAAAGACGCCTTCGTGAAACAGGAGCATTTGGAGGAGCAGCGCCTGCTCGCGACGCTCCAGTAATCTCTGGAGGCAATGAAGAAGCTGTGCGAAACGCAATAGAAAACAATCCACATACCAGTTCAAGAGCCATAGCAGAAGATCTGCACAGTCCTCAGTGATGCGCATATTGCATCGTAATAAATATCATCCGTACCATCTACAACTACACCAGGCTCTCCACGGACGCGACTTTCAAGCGCGAGTCATATATGCACAATGGCTACAGCAACGAGCGCAAATGGATGCAGAGTTTTTAGAAAGTGTTCTCTTCAATGATGAAGCCACATTCCACATTAACGGAACTGTTAACCGCCATAATATGCACTACTGGAGTATAGGCAATCCTCACTGGATGAGAGAAGCTGCATTCCAGGTACAGTGGAGCATCAATGTCTGGTGCAGAATATTAGGCGACCAGGTAATTGGACCGTACTTTTTTTAAGGCAGCCTCACAGGACCACGGTACCTTGCATTTCTGCAAGAAGAATTACCATTGCTTCTAAAAGATGTGGCACTATTGAAACGGACAGGAATGTGGTTCCAGCAGGATGGGCTCCACCACACTGGTCACTGATTGTAAGGAATCACTTACATAGAACATTTCGGCAAAAATGGATTGGCCGAGGGGGCCCAATCGCATGGCCACCTAGATCACCTAATCTCACCCCACTTGATTTCTTTCTGTGGGGACATTTAAACGAACGGGTCTATGCCGCAAGACCCAAATCATCTACGGAAGCCATACGTAAAGAATGCAGGCAGATTGCACCGCTCATGTTACAGCATAAAGAAGCTCTCTCCGGCAACGTACACAAATGTGCATTGATGGAGGTCGTCATTTTGAACATTTACTTCCTTGATGAAATCCACACTCTTTAACAATTTATTATTCTGTTTACCCGTGAACTTAGCACTTTTACAACTCCTTTGTCAATAGAAGTGAAATATAGGTTTAAACATGAAACAAAAACTGTTAGATTTAATATCATCGATATGCGCCCAAAAGAATGAAAGCTAACTACGTAACACTACAACATCAGACACGGTACAGATTATTAGGGTAAGCATAATCCACAATTGGCTCACAGGAGAGCCAGCAACAAAAATAAATGAATTAGTACACCAAAATACAGAAAATAAACACAAGGAGAGAGGAAAAAAGAACCAAAAGAACTTGATGTTTGTATCAGATTCGAACTTCACCTTTGATTCACCACATTCCGCCAGCTAAACCACTCGGCCAAACACACTTAGTCTACCCCGTTCTTCGGGAAAACATTCCTCTATCTCCTTGCGAGCATTATATCAATGAAACGCCGTTTTTTTAAGGCTTTCGCAGCTGTTTGGGCTACATTCAGGCCTTTAACAGTTAATGGGGAATGCGTATAGTACCAAATAGAAGAGCAGAGCTACAATAACAGTTTCTTTGCTAAAAGGGTCAATGTTTTCACATTAGACTTTAAATTGCGGGTTGCATAGATACAAATACCTAGGGGCAGCTGACTCACCTGGTGTGTATATATACATATACAATGCCTCTCTCTCTCTCTCTCTCTCTCTATATATATATATATATATATATATATATAATGTCTCTCTCTCTCTCTAGGGGTTATGCATAAATTAGGGTTTAAAAAGACAAAAGCTATACTGTTAGAAAACAGTTATTGCTCAGTTTTCTCATTTTGTGAAAATATAAAATGTGAACTGCAAGAGGAAAGAGATAGGGACAGAACAGGAAGATTATATATATATATATATATATATATATAAAATCTCTCTCCCTCTCTCTCTCCCTCTATATATATATATATATATATATATAGAGAGAGAGAGAGAGAGAGATAGGGAGGGCGGGAGGGATTTATGCTATTACATCCTCATATTTGTAATACAAACTGCATACTACTTGCTTTGGGAGTGTCCCAAACACACTGCATACAAACATCTATGCACATTCACTCTATAAGATAATAGGTATAGGTTTCTACAACGCGCACTGGGATCTACATAGATCCTTTGTGGTAACCATCCCCCAGAAGGAAGGGATAAAGTGAAGGAAACACAAGATCTTACAGGCTGCAGCAGACAGGCCACATTGACGCGCGGAAGTCCTTAACAATTCCAGTCTCGAAGACCCGTCCCACTGCTGGAGCTGCCTAGAGAGGATGACCCGTCGACCAAGTAGTCCTCTAAAATCCACGGGGAGCATTCTTTCCATTGAGCGAGCATCCACGCCATCTGTCGGCACTGCCTGCATCCACGCCATCTGTCGGCACTGCCTACAAGGTTAGAGTGGGATGTCGACGGGAATCTAACGTGGGATCTCCCGAATGCGAGCTTCACACGTTACCGCAGAGCCAACTAGCTTGGCGTGGGATAGTATACAAAAGTAATTATTCGCTGAGAACGAAGCTTCTCAAGCGTTTTTGCACAAAAACAAAATTACAATACTATGACTGTAATAAAATATAGGATACTGGTATTCTATTTTATGTTAGAGTGAACTATGACTCTCTTAAAAGAAAAGAATAAGCGATGTCTATATCATTTTAGTAGGACTTGATAAAGAGTGATCTGTCCTCGAATTCGTATTGATTACTGTGATCACTAACGTTTAACATTGCATGTATCCTTAGAATATAATAATGTTACTTGTAAATGAACATAACTGCATAAAACATAACAGGTCGAACGTCGCAAGAAAACTATGTTTATAATGGGGAGATGCAAAAAGAAAACTGAAGATTGCTCAAAAGAAGTTGTGGATCATATGCTCAACTTTGAGACTTTATGATGCACTAATGATGTTCATTACTACAGCACTTATCGAAAAATGGAAAGACGGTTAAGGTATATATTTATCACTCTATCAAAACAACTAACTTTTGAATCCTCACTATTGCTGAAGCTATTTGTATTGGTTGACATTCTATAGACGACACACAGAAACACAAAGTAACACACATTCTGCAACACTTCAAGAAACGCAGCAAATTTCCTTTGTTTTCTTTTTTCGATAACTGTACTAATAATAGAGTTGTCGTATCACACTTCCTTATCCAAATATGAATCCATGCCCTTTAAGATGATTGGCAACGTCAAGTGTTTATCTGAAATTGTTTGCTGTAGACTGAAATCTTGTATATAATGCTAGATGATGTTACATTTTAGCACTTTCTTTGGGATTATTTTCTCATCCCTCTGCACCCCTCGTTTTTCTCACGTAATCGTCCTTCCCGCACACACTCTTAATTCCCCTCTCTGGCAGTGTCGTAATTACGTAGAAGCCCAAGACGACGAAGACGACATGGAAGACCAGAGAGAGGGAGAGAGAGGTAAGGAAAGTTCATCTCCTTTCTTGCCACACGTGTGGCCCAGCCACACACGGGCACTGCCATAGTACTTTATACTTTAACTGGATTGAGCATACCATGGCCTGCCTTTCTGTGCGCCCGCCGCCGTCCGCTTCTCCCTTTTACCCTTTCTGATGTTCTCTCTAGCCCCCAGTTATAGCATAATCTCATCTGATGAACCTCTATTCAGACAACCGCATCGCGAGCAGCCCCCTCCCACTTTCCCTAGTGCAGTAGCTGGGAAGGAAGGCCAGACCACGGCGGGATCCCTCTGGCGGTCACGGCGCTGCTCCAAGAGAGAGGGCCACTGGGGGATCGGAGTCTGGAGACGCAAGAGAGGGGGTTGAGGATCCTTGCACTAACGAAGCTGGCGCGGCGGTAGGAGCAAATAAGGCCAAAAGGTCGCCATTAGAGAAGGAGGACTGCCGGACCTCGAGTTCAGAGTCCTCCTCTTGGCTGGGGCTAATAGGTCAATTCATAGCACACTGTAAGGGTTTGAGTGGGAGCATTTCGTACAGACTTGACCTCCGTACCGTTTACCTTTCTGTCTTCCAGCTCATCACCTGCAGCTGTAACGAAGCAGCCAGGCACAACAAAGTCATTTCCACGGGTGTGCGTCAATCTGCATTTACCGGTTCTGTATCCACTCTGCTTTTCTTGCACTACATTCAGCGTCATGCGCATATCATTAAGTTTTTTTCATAGTATTGCAGTTATATTTATTTCATATATTTTTTTATACCGTTCTCGCAAAATTTTTGTATAGAATTCCACAATAGATGACACTACTTTGTATTTGAAAGTATTATCATTAATTATGTTTTGTCTGATATTCTAAACAGGTAGGCATGCATTTATCAGTCACATTGCTCCAAATTTGTCTGGAGAATTTTGGTAAAGAAGCTTTCCAAGGGGTGATAGCTGGAAAGAAGATAAAATAAATAAAAATAAAGCAGAAAAGCAAAGAAACCGCATTTTTGAATTCCAGATGCACACTGCAACAAGTGGAGAACCTCCAGATACTTGGAGTTTATGAGCCGTTGTTAGGAAAGCAAAGAGAGAATAGCAATGGCACAGGTAGCTTTTAATGCATGCATAAGCATGTTTTGTAAAAATCTGCAGAAAAAATAGGTAGAAGATTATTCATATAATTTATGTAGCGTATGGAATTGTATAATGCAGAAACTTGCATACTTTGAAGAAGTGACGAAGAAGCCAAAAGGGATAGAGTATGGAAAAAATGGACAAGTGAAATGAATAGAATATGTACCTATGTAGTAAAACGTATCATATATAACTTACTTCAACAAATTAAAGAACCCACCTTTTCTTTCTCTAACGCTTAAGCTCTCAATAGAGAGGCGGTTTGAATTTCACTCAAAAATTGACAAACAAATTGTACCTGCAGTGCATATTCTAAGGTCCTCTGAATACAACAAAGGAAATGTGCGTACGTGTGTGTGTGTCTCCTGTATGTCAACGGCTTAATTAAAAAAACGAAAAGTCGAAAAATACCTAATTTCATGCTTCACTAAGGCACATTTGAGGAGGTTTTAAGAATTTCCACTCATCTCAAAAAACCTTTACATGCAACCAATTTTCATGAAACGTAATTGTTTTACAAGGTTGCAATCATTTTGGTTAAAATATCATTTATTTAAGGGTTTGACCGGAAGAATAAAATTATCTTGAATGTTTTGTAAACAGTTATGAAGTATCTTTTATGCTCAAGAAATATTTTTGGGGATTTATGTTGAAGGGAAGCCATAACTTAATGGAGAAGAAACAGATCTTGTTAGAACATACAATTTTGTATACTTATATTAACAGTAACGATTCCATTTATATTGTGTAATATTTTAAGAAATGGATCTCCCTAAAGAGCTCATGAAGTGTAATATTAAGTTTAACATTAATGTCGTACTGCTTTCAACCAGCTGACAATCATCTCAGCCTCTTTTATGTTTTTGTAGCTACAAAACCACGTACAATGAACACACCTTAGAATAGCCATTAAGATAAATGATAATCAGTAGAGAAAGACATGAGAGTGTTGCAAATAAATTGTATTTCTCATATACGAAAGTTGACTTATCCCACTAAATGAACAACAACAACAGCAGCAGCAGCAAAGTAACCTTAAAATGATAATTGTTCTTCCACACATGGCATGTGGAGGATTAATTTGGAAATGGAGAATCATTCGGTGCCGAAATATGAATCACGGATCTTCGGATTTCTATGCCGCAAGTCCAACCAACTGAGCTACCAGTCAACATGCCGGTGAAAAATTAAATTCTCCAACTGAATTGCGTTTTTTCCCGGCAAACCACAAGGTTTTCTCAAATTTATTTTGAGATGACATGTCCCAATGGCGATTTACAATCTTGCAATTGGGTTTGTCCTGGGCTGCATAGTTACCAATATTAGGTCTAGTAATGTGCCACGGTGGCTCAGCTGGTTAGAGCAACAGCACGGAAAGCCGAAGATCCGTGGTTGAAATTCCGGCTATGGCATAGAATGTTAGGTCTGATTGTACCTTTCCAGCTTTAAACTGGACTGTATAACCTTGTGATATTTTGATCGACTGTTTTACCTTGTAGGCGTTATATACGTGCGCAACGAAATCTTCTATCAGAAGAAGGTAATTATCCCGTTATTCTCACTATAAAGATTTTCTGACGACAAGAGTGATTCGGATGCATCTTGGACCAGGATACGGGGACGGGAGAGAGACATGTAGCACTCAAGAGAACCAATAGCCGCGACTCACCTGCATCCTGTCTCACGGCTCCGACTACATCCTGCACCTGTGTGCTTTCCCTCACGGGATCTTCTCAGTTTCTTGGAGCCTGTTAACCGTTACACGGAGGCAAGCACTAACTCTAATGCATATCAAAATAATCTCCTCTTCAGGTAATAGTCAGTTGATCTTAGGTCCTTCCACCTCAAATTATACTCATTTTCATACCCAAATATGCTTACTTCATTGTTTTATGTCTTTAATGCCTTCTCTCTTTCTTCTTTTTTTTTCTTTATTTCTTCCTTTCTGTTTGTTCATTCGTCTGTCAAACGTATTTCAATATTTATTGTTCTATGATAGGTTTTTTTATCTACTTCCTGTTAATTCATGTTCAAATTGAATTTTATGCATTCAGTGCTAGTACCCTAACTACCAACGTATTTTGTCTATTTTACTGCACGCATATACATGAACAATATTAAATCCTCTTAACCTATATTTGATAGTTGAATTTTAGAATGTATATATTACTTGCTTTACTTCCTGTTTGTTGTTTATGTTTGCTTACGATTTAATACACCCAGCATTATGAGTTGCATGCCAGAGAAGTTTTTAAGTTAAAAAAATCTGATGTGTTGCACTCACATGACATTCTCTACTCTTGTAAAAACTATTTTTATAAACGCTTACTCTACATATGCTTCATATTAATCGAGATAAACCTTTGCAGAAAGTATGTTATTGCTAATTTTCTTTAGGTGCAAAGGGAATATGGTAGGCTTTAAGCGATAGTCAAATCTTTTAAGAGCTGGCTGCTATGTGGAGCATTTCATTCTCTTTGTATGCCCAGGACTTAAAAAAAAATCTGATGTGTTACACTCACATGACTTTCTCTACTCTTGTACAATCTATTTTTACAAACGCCTATTCTCCATATGCTTCATGTTAATCGAGATATCGAGATGTCAATCTTATTGGTAATTTTCTTGTAGATGCAAGGGGAATATGCTAGCTTTTAAGCGATAGTCAAATATTTTAACGCTGGTTGCTATGTGGCGCATTCCATTCTCTTTGCATGTCCAGGACATAAAAAAATGAATAACGAATTTGAGAAAAAGTATAAGTATTGGAAAATTTAAGGAAATAACAAGCAATATCTCGAAAACGGTTCACTCAACAAAAGAAATGTATATGACATAAGTTGTGTATTTTAACGTGATCTACATTCTTTGTGTAGTAAAATTTTGTCTATCTCTTATGGTTTACCAGTTATGCAAAAGTCGTTCACAATGAAGAATACTTTTGGAGACATTCCAAGAAAATTCGAGATATACATTTCATTTCTCATGACATTATCTTAAACATATGTTATTTTAATCAAAATCGTTAGAGCCATTTTTGAGAAAATTAAAATTTTCGAAAAATGTTCCATGTAAAGGGTAGTCTGGGGTGGGGGGATTTTCTTGAAAACCTTCGTGTCGCATCTCTGGAAGATACTGAACCTAAATACCAAGTTTGGTGTTTATCTGACTGTTCGTTTTTGAGTTATGCTGTTCACAGACACACACACACACACACAGACACACACACACACACACACACACACACGGACATGTTTCCAAAAATGCTTTTTTTGGATTCAGGAGGTCTCAAAACATGTATTTCCGGTGAAATCTCGGTATCGAATTTTTGGGTGGAATGCAATACTTCCCCTACTTACTATACGTAGTAGCGAAAGTAAAAAGAATTCCCATTTGCGAAACGTATAAGTATTGGAAAATTCAAACAAATAACAAGGAATATCTCGGAAGTAGTTCACTCGACAAATAAATGTATATAAAATGAATTGTGTGTTTTAACGAGATCTACACTTTTTGTGCAGTTAACTTTTTGTCTATCTCTTGCGGCTTACCAGTTATGCGAAAGTCATTTAGAATGAAGAGGACTTTTAAGGACATTCCCTGAAAATTCAAGATATACATTTCACTTGCAATAAAAATATCTTAAGATATAGTATTTTAATCAAAACCGTTAGGGCCATTTTTAAGAAAATTACAATTTTCGAAAAATGTTCCACGTAAAGGTTAGTCTGAGGTGGGGGAATTTTCTTGAAAATCTTCCTGCCGCATCCTTGGGAAATACTAAATTCAAATGCCAAGATTGGTATTTATCCGACTTTTCGTTTTCCAGTTATGCTGTTCACAGGCAAACACACGGAAATATTTCCAAAAATGTTTTATTTGGATTCAGAGCACCTCAAAACATGTATTTTCGGCTAAATGTCGGTATCGAAATTTTGCGTCGAATGCAATTCTTCCCCTACTTTTTATATGTAGTAGAGAAAGTAAAAATGGTACAGAAAAATATCAACAGCATAATCAAGTTAAGTTCCATTATACGTAAATGACGACGGACTTAAAGTGCATGGGAGGCTAAGGGATAAAAATAGCAACTCAAAAATAATGCAAATAAAAATTGTAAAACTCAATGTATGGATTATGGAAATTTAAATAAACACAAATACAAATTAAATGTATATAAAGCATTACAGAAACATTCAATATGAAACAAATTTAATCTATTTACCGAAACTGAATATCAGACCGAAAATACGTATTATACTCAGGAAACTGAGTATTAAGTTACGCCTTTGCAAAAGCTTTCCTGTGCCTATTTCTGAAATTATCACAAAATGAGACTCAACTGCCTTGCTATGGGATTCGAACTAGGACTATACTGTAGTCTCTGTGACTATTAGATATATGTATCCTCCGTATAGTTGCAAGGAACCATTCTTTTTACAAAGGGCTCTTGAATTCCACTCTAAACCATAAAGTGCAGTGCATGGCTGGAAAATTAGGAGAGATATATACCTTTGCAGTCTACATAGTTGATGTTGGAACACAAGACGTTCCCAAATGTCTGGATATATATTAAACACGTATATATAAAGGAGGATGTATTAGAAATGGAGTAGGTCTTCTGCACTGCGCCTATGAAACCCCGGGAGGAACAAATGAGCCACCGAGTAGAGGGGTAGTGGTCCGTTGGTGCTAGACGTAGCGCTGCGTCGGACCGAACCTTTCAAATCGAACATCCCCGTCTACTTGGACAGTCCTGGACAAGTTCAGGCAGCAAATTACATGCCAGGGAAGAAACACTTCTCTACTCAAGGTAATGTGAAATTTAATCAGAAGTCGTAAAAAATTAAAAATTTTAATATTAAAATAATCCGAATTCTAAACATTATAGGAAAAATGCAAAAATGTTTTTTTCCCTTTGGCGCATTTAAACGATCAATTAACTGAAGCCATAAATGGACACGCACATGCTTATTATTAGGCATGCCCAAACTTAAACCTTGCTAATTTTCTTTAGCACTTTTTCAGCATTTTTCCATACTCAAAATGCTCCAAACGACGCAATTTTTTCTAATTGTTTCAGAATTAATGTACTTCCTCTCAAAAGCTCATTAAAGAAAATGACTAAGTATTATTTTAAAATAATCTCCCAATTTGGTGAAATTAATTATGAATTTCTTGAAAAATCAAAGATCTTGGAGAGTACAAAAAGTAATAATTTTTCTACAAAAGTAGGGGTAAAAAATCTGAAGTAATAGAACTTTTGTTAATTCATTTACTGTAAAACCTGAACTTTTAGATGAATATTTTTACAAATCTATTGTATGCAGCATTTTTAAAAGAACAATGAATTTTGTATAATAAAAATTAGTATTCTAACAATTATGCTCACTATAATTTTGAAACATGGAAAAACACCTTACTGCTATTTTGTGTAATAAGTGACATAAATTTTAAATTTAACAAGTTATCTTACATACTGTGGAATTAAGACATTTCAAAGATGCATTACCTTAAAGCATCACCGCCCACCGCCTAAACCAGCGACATGAACGGAAGCAAAATTTGATAAACGACAGGCCTTAGATGCTAAGGAACATCTTAATTAGTTCTTTCAAAGAAGATTTATAGTGAGATACGAAGTCAAACATTTTAAACCTATCATTATTATTGAAGTTTTGAAAAGTGTTGTAAGCAAACGTCTGTATCTATTTAATTTTGTGATTTATGACCTAGTGAGCACATAAGAAAGGACTGATGCCGACATTTCTTTATTATGCAGGCGCACAAACCACTTGCATAACATAATATTGTTTTCTGGGTAAATCGAAAATACCGCAATTTTCTGAACCCTAAAACATAACGTTCCGTCCTCTCAGAATGTAGATATGTTTATATCGATTAACATGAAGTAGATGGAGAATAAGGGTTTGTAAAAATAGTTTGTACAAGAGTAAGAGAAAGTCATGTAAGTGCAACACATCAGATTTTTCTCTTATTCTCCGCATGAGTTCCCTTAACATATTATTTTATTAATTACTTCATGTGTAATGTGTTTTAAAATTACACTATGTAAGTTAATAATTATTTTCAGTTATTGGGTGTTTGATAAAACTATACCACACTTTTATTCCAATGAGCAGAATTTATTTTATTTTATTCTCATTATTTTGCAAATTCTGTTTTTCTAAACCCTAGGAGTAAGTTTATAGTGGGACTACGGATTTGGAAACTTTAGCTTCGTTCTAATTAAACGTAATGCATGGAAATACTGTCAGCAAATCATTTCTTGTAGTTGAATGATATAAAAATCGTATACTCTTACTCAGCTATTTATTCAGAAAATATATTTGTAATTTTTCGTATAATACTTTTAGAAGTTAATACGGAGTTGGGCAAAAAAAAGCCGCCCCATCTCATTTTAAATGATTTGGAAAGATATTATGTCGCTATCCTCTCTCCACTGTGTTTAGTTTCGTCATTGTTGTAGTTGTTCTTGTTGTTTCCTGCAAATAATTAACTCAAATTATTCTTTACATTTAACATTTTTGTTATTTTTTATTTTCTTTAAAGCCTACAACGATTTTGATTAGAATACCATATGTTTAAGATATTTCCATGACAAATATAAGCTATATCTTGAATTTTCTGGGAATAGCTGTAAAGAGCTCTTCATTCTGAAGTAGACAGAAGAATAAGCTTTTCTAAGAATAGGAAAGGTAGAATCAGATGGCTGAATTTTTCAGTCATCTGATTCTACCTTTCCAACCCTGCCCAACACGCGACTTGTGTGAAAGAACAATCAATTCCATTTTCTAAGAATAGTTTGTAGAAGAATGAGTATAAAAAGACATGTGAACTCCCGCATTATACATCTCTTAGCCTCATCCTCCGTGATGTACTTTTTGGACATTTATATCTTGGTATCATGTAAATTTCAGGTCGAATAGTGCTGTATTCGAAAGTTAAGGGAAGAGGGGATGCATTCTTTTTCTCCGTAGACTGATATTGATTGAGTTGATCGATAACGTGAAGTGGAAGTAAGGAAGGGTGTTGTATCGGCTACTTATCGGACTGGGATTGACGAAGTGCTACCCCAGCATGTAGGATGATATGTATCGGAGAAAGCGTATCAGTGGGTCCTGAAAACAGCTGCGGGCCCTACATGTGCTTCCCATGTAACCGCTGTCGCCACTTGCACCTGCATTTCCTTCTTTCTAAGATGCAACTCCCTTCTTGCCAAGGTTATCTGGTTTAACGATCTTAAAATGTTGAATTCTTTCTCAATATAACGTGAGATGAAGCATTACATTCTATCCAGGCACATTTGCTTGACACTTCAACGCAATGTACATATTTTTAGGCTACGAGTTCTAAAAGCAGACCCGTACGACATGATACTCTCTCTCTCTCTCGCTCTCTCTCTTTCTCTCTCTCTCTGTACAATATAACTCATAATGTAAAAACCATACAAAGGGATTAGAAGAGATATGAAGAAGATTTTCAGGGAATTACCGCCACCCATTGGTTAAACATCTGATGTATTGCATTCACATGACCTTCTCTACTCACCCTTCTACAAACTGTTCTTAGAAAAGCCTATCCCTCTATCTACTTTTTGTTAATGGAGAAAAACTTTCATTATAAATTGTCAGATTTTTAAAAAGCGGGTTACTGTGTGTTCCTTTTCATCCTCTTTACATGGCCTTGAGGGCGAAAAAACGAATAGCGACTTTCCATTTAAAAAAGTATAATGTTTTGAACATACAAACCAATAAAAAAGAATATTTTGGAAACTGTTAAAAACCACAAACAGTGTTATATGACATAAACTGTTTGCTTTAACGGAGTCTATATTGTTTTCTGGAGTAGCATTTTGGTTTAGGAATTATTCAAAAGCATTCAGAATGAAGAATACTTGACAGAATATTTCCAGAAAATTCGAGATAATCATTTTATTTTGAATTAAAGTACATAAACAAATAGTGTTTTAATGCAAAATTGTTACAGCCTTTTTACTTTCTCTATTACGTATAGTAAGTAGGGGAAGTATTGTATTCCACCCAAAATTTCGATACCGAGATTTCACCGGAAATATATGTTTTGGGACCCCCTGAATCCAAAAAGAGCATTTTTGGAAACATGTCCGTGTGTGTGTCTGTCTGTGTGTCTGTGTGTCTGTGAACAGCATAACTCAGAAACGAACAGTGGGATAAACACCAAAATTGGTATTTAGGTTCAGTATCTTCCAGAGATGCGACACGAATGTTTTCAAGAAAATCCCCCCACCCCAGACTACCCTTTACATGGAACATTTTTCGAAAATTTTAATTTTCTCAAAAACGGCTCTAACGATTTTGATTAAAATATCATATGTTTAGGATATTGTCATGACAAATAAAATGTATATCTGGAATTTTCTGGCAATGTCTCCAAAAGTGTTCTTCATTATGAACGACTTTTTCATAACTGGTAAACGATAAGAGATAGACAAAAGTTTACTACACGAAAAATGTAGATCGCGTTAAAATACACAATTTATGTCATATACATTTCTTTTGTTGAGTGAACCGTTTGCGAGATATTGCTTGTTATTACCTTAAATTTTCCAATACTTATACTTTTTCTCAAATTCGTTATTCATTTTTTTGTCCTGGACATGCAAAGAGAATGGAATGCGCCACATAGCAACCAGCGTTAAAATATTTGACTATCGCTTAAAACTTACCATATTCCCCTTGATTCTACAAGAAAATTATCAATAAGATTGACATCTCGATTAACATGAAGCATATGGAGATTAAGCGTTTGTAAAAATAGTTTGTACAAGAGTAGAGAAAGTCATGTGAGTGTAACACATCAGATTTTTTTAAGAAAGTCAAACAACGAAAATGTTTCCATATTCACGGAGGTTTGGGGTGGGGCAAACTTTCTTTAAAATATTCTTAGCATTATTGGAAGATACTGAACTTAAATATCACGTTTGGTATTTATCCGCCGTCTTTTGTTTTTGTTATGTTGTTCACATACATACTCACACACACACACGCACGCACATTCTAAAAAAATGCCTTCTTTGGATTCAAGGATCCTCAAAACATGTTTTCTTTAAAATCTCGATGTCAAATATTTTGTGGAATATAATACCTTCTGAGACAAGGCTAAAGGTTTTAAGGAATTACCACCACTAATAACTACGCTCCTACGTTCATATGATGTCTTGTCAAATTGTACTTAATAGTAATAGTAATAATAACAATAATTCGAGTATAATAATAATTATTTGCAATTTTATTCAACAAAATCCAGCTTGTGATCGTGTAAATAAATTAAAAATGTAATGCTTTATGGTGATATTTTGCTCAGAATTATTATTAATTTATTCAATACCCTCCTCATTAATATAAACACTAATTCAAATAAAAGCCAAAAAATTTCTATGTTCGCTTTTCGATTGATAAGCGATGTTTCGTGCGATATCCTAAAGCCGAACACTGAATTTTAAAAATATTATTGTTTTTTGTGTATTTGTGTTGTGAGTGTATATGTGTGTGTGTGTGTGTGAGAGAGAGAGAGAGAGAGAGAGAGAGAGAGAGAGAAATAGCGAAATTATTGCAAACTTGGCAGATAAGATATTCTAGGTCCATCTTAATTACATTTTCCAAAGAGGGAGTGACTCCACTGAGTTTTGAAGTCAGCAAATGGAAATATTGAGCTTCATCTACTGTAGTAAATTGAAAAAGTATTGTATTGCACCAAAAATATACGTTTTAGGACATTCTGAATAAAAAAATGCATTTTTAGAAAAACATTCGTGTGTGAACATATAACTATAAACTGAAATGCTGGAAAAATACCAACCTTGATGTTCAAGTTCAGCATATTCCAAACATACCATACAAATATTTTAAAGAAAATCTTCTCACCCCAATCTACCTACTTATGGAAATGGTTTGGTTAACTTCTATTTTCTAAAAAGTGACTAATGTTTTTTATTAAATATGTATGTTTAAGATATTTGCATACTAAATTATATGCATATGTTGAATTTTCTCTGGATGGCCTGTGACGTGCTCTTCATTCGGAATGAATTTTGTGTTAACTGGTAAATCGTAAGAGATAGACATAACATACTATACCTACACAAAAATGTGGATATCGTTAAAACATAAATTTATGCCAAATAATTTTGGCATTAACTATTTCCGAGATTCTTTGCTATTGGTCCGAATGTTGAACTACTTTATACTTTTTTAAAATACTAAGTCGCTATTCGCTGTCTTTCTCGTGGTGATACAAAGAATGAATTTCAAAGTGACCCACTTTTTAAAGATCTGACCACGGCTTCATCGTCGTGTATCTACAACGAAATGCGTAATAAAAGCATTTCTGCAAATATTAATGTAAATTAAAAAAGAAGTATATGTGTAGAAGAATAAGCTTTTCTAAGAATTTGTTTTTGATGAGGGCGTAGAAAAAGTCACCTGAATGTAACATATATACTTTTTGACAGTTACGTATTTTGATAGGATAAACATTTATGTAGTTATACCAATTTTTGTAACTTATGTTCATGTTGGTACGTAGGCCATTAATCACGGGCTCACATTACAAGCTTGAGGAGGAATAGGCACAGATATGAGTATTGTAAATTTATACTCATATCTTCAGACCCGAAACAATTGCTCGGTTGTAAAGAACAAACAGATCCCAGGAATATTTCCTACTAAGTTCGCCAGATCTGAGAAGTTTAACGACAAATAAAATCAGGTTTATTACCGGTTTTCAAAACATCATATGACAAATAAGTTACACAGAGAGGATGAAGGAGACGAAAGATGAGAGTGTAAAATGCTGAGAATTAAACTTAAAGGGGCAAAGAGCAATAGGACAGAGAGGGAAGAAGTAGATAGAAAGAAATGCTAGGATAGAAGGAAACTAAGAGGGAGAGAAGGGTGAGTATAATGTGAGAGAGAAAGACAGATAGAGAAGCATCTCAGCATAGTTGCTAGTTATGAATTAAGGTAATTTGTGTCATTATCTAATCTCTCTAACTATTAAACGTCAGTGAAATCATTATACGCTGTTAAGTGGACTGATAGAATCCGTGTGACGTGAACTCAGCACCACTACTTTGTATTCCCTCACAGAAAGGGTAGAGAGACATGAATGTCATTCGAGAGAAAACAAGAGTAAATTGAATGTAAATCAAGCAGGCAGGTTCTCAGATTCTCAAATACGCTCCTTTCTTCTTTCGATGGAGTAGAAAGAGGTTTGGGTGTTTGCACTGTCGCAGCCTTGTGGAATAACATATTGCAAATCACCTCTAGGCCCTTCCTGATCTCTGAGTGCACTCCACTATTACGTCATCCACTTTTCTCCGAGCAATCTGCACGCTAAAACTGAAAGGCTCTATAACGCCACTTTCGTATTCCATTTCAACGATCTGGGGTCTCATCTGAGTTACAAATACCTCTTCTTCTCTCTAGTCATACTTTCATATTTCTGCAAACCCACATCGCCGAGCTATTAGCTCCAAAACGCCATCGTATGCAAGTTTGACGTGCTGCGTTCATACATTCTATCCCTTCCTCTTACTAATGGAGTGAGGAAATTGTTCCTTAAATAAGTTGAATAATCATTGTTGAATAAGTTGCTACAGTAATTGCAGTTTGTTTCTAAGTAACGCCAAATTTAATATACGGTAGTAGAAACCCGCAATTCCTCTCGCGTCATTGCGTTAACTGCAGAAAATCTCCTGTCTTCATCTCTCTTTCCTGTCACTATCTCTCCCTTCTCTCTCCTTTCGCTCATTCCCTTTCCCCCCCTTCTGCCTTTCTATCTTATCCGTTTCCCTCCTGTCTCTCGCTCTCTTTTGTAACATACATGTACAGGTCGCGGGTTTAAATTCGGCTGAGGGCGATGGATTTTTTCGGGCATAAAAATCCTTAGAACTACTTCCTTGGGAAGAAAAGTAAAGTCGGTAGTATATTGTAATAGATTTACGGCGCGTAAAGGAACCTCAAGCCAGATAAAGAAATCTCTGAGAAAAATTTCCGATCTTCCACCCCAACATAGGATGGGACGCTAAGAATCTAGTAGTTAAAGAGCGTGCATAAATAAAACTCAGTCTGATTTAATTTTAACATATATGCAACTTGACATTTCAAAAATGTCAATCTGAAACACTTCCAGTAAGTAACTTTCCCTTCTTCAGGACTTACGTGCTAATAGCGATCTTATACTTTCTACTAAATAATTAATGCAGAAGAAGATCAAAAGTGTTGTAAAGTGCCAAGTGTTTGTAAAATGTAAGGAATTTACTTTCAATTTCTTCACTATAGTTGCAGCGAAAAAACACATTAAAATAGAACACTCTTTGTGGGGGAACATTTTGGTACACAGATTCACAATTAGGAAATTTCAAATCCCGTAAAGCCAGCAAAGTTAAGATATGTATATATATATATATATATGACATTATAATAAATACCAAATTTTAACTCACTTATAGGATACAAAGGAAGGATATTCTTGAGATTATCTCCCTTCCTCACGAATAAAGAAGTCATTGCACGGAAGTTTTATCATTATTTTTTACACACTCTAAGGCGTATTTAAACAAAATCGATTAAAATTACCAGTGTAAGGATTTTATGTCATTAATAAATTTCCATAATCAGAGAATTTCTCTTTCTTTTTACGAATTTTGTATAATGACGAAGCATAAGAGGCAGACAAAAACTTCTGCAGGGAAATGTAGATGTTTTTAATCATTTACTTTATGTTATAAAACACAAGTTGTGTCATTAACATGCACAGGGGTTTAGTAAGTAAACAGAGCAACCTTGTTACCGCGAGTATATAGGTGACGTCCATATCTACTGTGACACACACTCCTCCTCTCCCCAACAGCTCTTTTCCATTTATTCGCTACATATATACTAGTGGAGAACTGTGAGTATATACCTAAAGCAAAGAAGAGTTTATAAATCAGAATTTGCATCATTTGTGGCGTAATATGGCAGGAAATACTTCAGTACAAATGTCGAAACCATCAGATATAACATAGAGACCAAAGGACGTTTAAAATATCATGTTAAACAACACCGTAATTCCATGAAACACAAGAAACATGTGACCTTATTAGAAAGGAACAATGAGGAAAGTGAATTCCGAAACTAGAAATCAGAATTTTTTTAGGATCTGTTTCGTGCAGTAATAAGGGCGGATATTGCTTTAAGAATATACAGCTTTCGAAATGCTTCTTTAATAGCTTTCATAAACAAATAGTACACTATCGACAGTTGAAAATGGATACATTGTTATACTTTTTTCCTTCTAATACTCCTTAATCCTGTCTTATCTTGGAATTAGGGGTGTACTGCTTTCAACTACACATCATATTTAAGGAGAGCACTGCAAGATCACAATCGCCTTTCTTCGCCACCATCCTTTGGTGTGTTCCTATCTTGATGATTTACTTACCAAAACCCCTCTGCCTGGTCATTAAACACTTCGGAAATATTCGGTTTTGCTTGTTTAATCATGTGTAAATTTTTAGCAGTAGGTTTGAAATATTGATAAGCGACCATTTCTCGGGAGCTGAGTATTTATACCCCATGGCTAAGCACTATTCACGTATTTTTTTAACTTTTAAAAATAGTTTTGCGTAGAACTAATGGTAAATGTATAATATAAATAATGTCTTGCGAATATTTGTCACAAGTTAACTACTAAAATAAAGGATAATAAATGTAGAAAGTCGTGACATATAACATATATTTATATAAGTTGAAGATGAGTTTAATCAGAGAGATCATATCAAGGGAGAACTGAATATGCGTTCTAGAACAAAAAGGGAATATAATTCATACTTATTTATTACACAATCTAAATAAAAATATAATTTTATCTACCAAAATTTAATATTCACGCAATTGCTATTAACAAAGCAACTTCATCAACTCGATTAGATAAAGGTAAGGCTAATCGATGTGTATCTCAAAACCGAAATTTGTATCCGGGAACTCAGCGTGAGGAGCAAGATTTTTTTTTGTGCAAAGGAAGAGTCAGGCTAGACAATTCAATGCCATAGCCGGGATTTGAACCACGAATCTTCCGCTTTCCTTGCGGTTGCTCTAAATGGCAACATGCCATCACGACATTAAATTAACCAACCGGCTTGCATTTTTCCGGAAAAAAACAAGATCATCTCATTTTGTAGTTCACCGGGAAAAGGCGAGGCAATTGCGTAATTTAATGTCTTGCCGGCATGTTATCATAGTAGCTCATTTGGTAAGGGCAACCGTACATAAAGCGGAAGATCCGTGGTTACAATCCTATCTATGGCATTGACTTCTTCAGTGTAACTCTACCTTTCCAGCCTTCCCCTATACATTGTTTGTGTGAAAGCGCAGTTAATTATCAAGAAGTTTTATGTGCAATCCTTCACAAAATAATAGTGCAATTTCTGTATTTTAGTAGAATATGTTTCGCAGTGTCTGAAGATTATTCATAAAGAGATCATATTGCATCCTCCTGATTAAGACACGTTGAGGCTGGCCCCGTAGTTGCCTGCCTGCTGTTCGAGGGGTCCCGGGTTCGATTACCGCTGGAGGTGGGAATTTTTCTCTAACCAAGATTATTTCCTATCCTCCCCAGAGTCTGGAAGTATGAATGAGAGTGTGAATGTGTGTGTGTGTGTGTGATCTAATGAATAATACCCAAAGTTGCCGAAATTCAGCGAACACGAGCTAACACTATTGCATTTAGGCAATAAGTTCCAAAGAAAAGGCCGCTCATAAGACCATTGCAGTTAAAGGCGGAGTATAAATGGAACTAAAATAACGCGTTGATGTTTCTGGAATTACTTGTGGTTGTTTATTAGTCCTATAACTTTCCTCGCTAATTTCCTATCTCCCTAAACCTTGAGATTGGTAACAAATAACTTTATCACCATTAAATTTTGAATAGCCTAACAGTATATGTTGCTTTATAACAATGAAATAAATGAAAGCTTCATAATACTCACGTCTGCCTATATTGACATTTGAACAAAACCTTTTCTGCACTGACTATGTTGATGAACTAAAAAAGTCGAAAGCTGTGGATTTCAGTAATGTTTGGCAGTAGAATCTAGAGCTTTCTAAGTGCTTTGGAAAAGAAAAATATTATGCATGTTTTTAAATGTAACTTATTTGAAGGAAATTAGCGACAGAGGTAGCCGGAGTTGTTAAGGCACTTGTGGACGGGAAGTCTGCGCTTAGCATTTCAGTCCTCATAACTGAGAAATGCCGGAGAGATACCCTAAGCTTAGGCCTGGAACGTTTCCTTCCCAAATACTCTTATCATTTCATTTCATGTATCATTAATGTCCACCACCTGCGGTGCCGTATTCAGTAAGACTGGGCGTTAAAACACTAGTTTGAACGAAATCTTCTGGTTGTTACGAAGTATATATTTTTTATTTTACTATTTTATTTATTTATTGAGGTTTACATTCTTTAACTAAGTAGGTTATTTCGGAGGACGAATGAATAAAATGGGTAAAATGATACTCTCATGAGCCCTAGTCCTAAAGAGCTTAGAGTTTCCCAACACTCGTCTTCTGAAGATGGGTAAAACTACTTATAGGTAATTCTTCTCAACCGAGATTTGAGCTTGAGACCTCTTCAATGTGAAGCAGGCACGGAGGTGGGCAATAACTATATTATACATCGATTTAATAAACACCCTTTAGCTATGTTGACGTAAGAAAAAGCACCCTGTGATAGACTTGCCCTCAAGGGAGATGTAGGTACATGGAGGGATTTCCCGAACGGGGGCAGCGACACAGAAAGGGTGCAATAGAAAAACAACTAGCAATGAGGCATCTTTTTTCGTCCCACGCTCTGACATGAAAAATATCGGTGGGAATGAGAAAAGGGGTGAAACGTTTGGTACACAAATCACGTCTACAGCTTTGGAAAATCTGATCGTCTACACCAGTTAGTATTACTTCCCCGTGCATTCCTTGCTCTATGATTTTCATTTAAAACGTTCCTCAGTCGCAGCTAAAGTCTCTTGACTGTACCGAAGGGAAGTCAGGAGGAGGTGTGTCCACGTGCTCTGTCTTTACCTCTTTCTCCCTTTTAGCACTGCATTCAAGAGACCTTCTGAAGAGGGAGCATTAATGCTTGTTCCTTTCTCCATTCATCAACTTCAGTTCTTCTATTGCTCAAATTTTTGTCGCAAATAATAGTGATAAAAAGGAGGAGAAAATATTAGCGGCTTGTGTTTGCATGCTCCTCTGTTGGTTTCTTTATAAAAAGAGAGAAAATAGAAAATGGTATTCATCGATTATTATTATTGTTAGCATTGTAAAGGCAGGTAGTGAGACCATAAGAAAAGACCGCTTTCCTCGACGAGGAGATGCAATTCTGAACGCTTAGAGATGCCATAATGCCTGCCCCTGCCTTCACTCCAACTTTCCACAAAGTTTCTTTCGGAAACGTCTGCGAGATGCAAAAGAGAAAATGAGGACTATGACCTAGGGATGGAGCTCAAATTGCTGCCAGCTAAATGCCTCTTTAGCATAGTCGAGCAGGGAGCATAATTCTCATGCTAAAGTATTAGGAATTGCATTCTGAAAACGTCTGGATTTTGCATCTCAAGTAGGAGAGAATACCTGCGTATTAACTGCGGTCAGTGAATTACCATTTTAAAATAAAAAGAAGCTATATGGTAAACTTGCCTGTAGAATGAGAGTTTAGATGTTACACTTTATCATGAACTAATGTCTTGAAGGTTTTAGTTAGTTGTTAATAAACCGATTCGTAGGTTCAAAAGTTACAATTGTAGTAAACAATACACTAAATATCCCACATAGGATGGCTTATTATGAATGTATCATAACCAAGTAAGTAACACGATTACTTTGTTAACTTGAAACTTGCAACACAACCGTTTGTAAACAATAGTAGGCGTGCGGGTTACTCTGATGATGAAAGCTTACATAGTAGAAGTTGTACTATAAACCTTCAAGCTACAATTAGTGTGGATATTTTCTGAACCTGAACTTACAAGGTGGAAAATCGAAACAGCGCATGATAACGAGCAGTAGGGATGCCCATCTATTTCGTAGTTAAAACCCAGTCGTAATTAAATGAAGTTGGTGCACAAATCTGGGCTTTTCTCAACCACTTATTCTAGTTGTAACAATTATGTAGCTTAAATAAGTTATTTAAAGACTTATTTTTTGATTTATTAAATGCACCATAAAAATTTTAGGGTTACATAACTGAGTCTTAAGCTGGGTGATGCAAATAAATATTAAGGTGTATAGATCAAACGATATTAGTTTCCATTTGCTTTACTCGGCACAATCATTTTTACTTTCTCTATTACAACATAGATGGTAGAGAAGGTATTGCATTCCACCCAAAAATTCGTACCGAGTTGTCACGGAAATACATATTTTCAGGCGCTTTGAATCCCAAAAAAGTATTTTAGAAAAAGGTCGTGTGTGTGCCTGTGAATAACATAATTGAAAAGCGAAAACTCGGATAAACACCAAACTTGGTATTTAAGTTCAGTACCCATTAAAAAGATGCAAAACATTGATTTTCAAGAAAATCTAACACTCTAAACTACCCCTTCCATGAAAGATTTTTCGAAATTTTTTATTTTCTAAAAAAGGGCTCAAACCATTTTTATTAAAATGCCATATGTTAAAGACATTTACATGCCAAATAAACTGTATATCTTGACTTTTCTCGGAATAGCCCTTGAAGTCCCCTTCATCAGAAGGGATTTTGTATAATCTTGTATATCTGGTAAACGCTAAGCAATAGACGAAAAAGTACCACCAAAAAAGTAGATCCTTTTAAAACACACAGTTAATTTCAAATAATCTTTTTGTGGCATCAGCCATTTTAGAGATATTAATGGTTCGAATTGTTCAATACTTGCCAATGTTTTAAGGTCCTCTGCTTTTCAATTGCTTCTCGCGATGTCATGGAAGGAGTATGGAATTTTAAGTCAACGTATAGTCCCCAGTTCTCAAACGTTTGGCTATCGCTGTTCCCTTTGTATCTATAACGAAATGTGTAATTTAGGTATTTCTGGAAAGGTTTATTTGCTTTAAAATCAAGGAGATAGAAAATAAAGTTTTGTAAGAATAATTTGTATATCTACTAATAAATGACGGAGAGTAGAGAAAGTTCTCTTGAATGTAACACATCAGAAATTTTTTATTTACTTTATACCCACAAAGACTAACTGCTTACTGCAGGTATATTACTTATCACAGGATGTAATTAAGCTATTTAAAATTAAATATCTTTGTCAGCTTCCAATTAGAAAAGTGGTTTTGCCATATCCAGCTGACAAATGTTCCAGAGGTAATTTTGAGGTTTAAAATGCTGTCATCATAGAAGTAAGTTTTCCGCATTAAACATTTACAGGACTATTAAGGCATTGATAAAATACAATGTAGTGAAATTCCACATCTTCCACAAGCATGGAATTTTACTCATATCGAGAGACATGAAAGGAGTGCAATAAGCCTTGAGATTGCTAGTCATGTAAACCACGCATAATGTTCACGATAGTTCAGAATGTTCAGCGTGCTTTACATATGGAATGAATTTATAAGAAATGTTTTGAATAATTTTGGTTCAAATATTAAACTAGTTTGCGGAGATTGCGGGATATTTTCGTATTCCTGTGAAAATCGAATTTACTGGGAAATACCTTAACGCTGCTATTTGCAATTAAAGTGCGTTCTAGTGGTTCTTGTTGTTCTCCATTAGAAATCAATGTCCGAACTGCGCAAACTGAACATCAAATATCGAACCTCATATCACTGTGCTGTTGAAGAAAACCTGTGACAAATGTCATAATTAAAACCAAATTATACTTGAATGGATGGATAGAATTAAGAATGATGATATAAGAAAGGAGCTAATGTGGTATCATTGCAAGAAGGAATACATAAGTGGATAAAACATCTAGAAAGAATGGTTTGTAAGAAAATATTAATATACAGACCAAAAGGAAGAAGAGACTAGGGGAGACTGAGAGAGCGCTGGAAAGAATCTCTGCGAGGTCGTAATAGGCTGAAAAATTCTAATCATCGAAATGAAGAAGAATTATACTTGTTGTGCGAATTGAAAATTGGCGGCCGGACTTCCTGAAAATGATCTATTAGTGAACAGAGATACGGGAGGTGCTGTACATCTTGATCCCTATTGGGCTTTGCACAACGTTTGATTTGACACACGCAGCACTGAATCAAATGGTTAAACAGAAATGGGAAGAGGTGTACAAAACTATGACTCCTCTTTCTGTACCTGCAACGCTTTAATGAAAAGGTTATATTTGCGTAATAGCTTTAGCAACATAGCGAATGCGACTACCAACAGGTTACTAAAGTCTCGGCAGACTTGTGATCAACTCATCTGACAGTAGATTCGGAGATTTGTATTGCATCATGTCAGCAGGTGTTTAATGTCTTTAATGCAAAAACTGTCTTCAATGAAACTTTAAACTTTTCTATGAGGTAGAGGAAGTATTCCATTCCACCAAAAAAATTGGATACCGAGATTTCACAGAACATACATGTTTTGAAGTCCTCTGAATAAAAACGGTATGTGTGTGTTTTTGGAATAACATTTCCTTATAATAATTTAAATTATTTTGTTTTTTCGTTAACTTATAAACATGATTTAATGAATTTTTATTTATATTTTAGAATAATTTTGGCATTTTTGGGTGAAGAGCTTAACTCAAAAAGTTCTTATCTTTCGATGCGATACGAAGATTTCCTTTAAGTGGAATATTTTTATAACTTTTCGATTTTCTCAAAATTGACTCTAACGAATGATTAAAATACATTATATATAAGATATAAACGTGAGAAATAAAATGTGTACCTTGAATTTTCTGGGAGTAACCTGTGAAGTCTTCTTCGTTCGGGAGTAATTTTGTATAGCTGGCACATTAAGAAATAAACAAAAACGTACTACATAAAAAATGTATAACTCTAACACCAATATATTTTAAATAACCCTTTTTGTGGCAGCAGCCATTTCCGAGATATCGTATTTTATTCGCTTGAATCTTTCAATACTTTATCATTTTTTACAATATTGCTAATGAAACTGGTGGGTAGAGAAAGTCATGTTAATGTTGAACATAGAATGTTTAGCATTACTTAATTTTAGGTGGATCAGGCAATTAGATATATATGTGTGGAAACCTGTCTGAATTGTTTTCGTTTAATGCAGATGGTCTTTGGTAGAGTTTAAAGGACTGAAGTGGCAACTTTTGCTTTGCAAGAAGCCATACAGATGTGAAATCTAAATGACGCATTTGAGGAGAATTTGCAGCAAACCTGAGTTGTAGCCAAGAAAACACAGGCCTGTAGTAGCGGAAGTTGTCGAACCAAGTGACACATACAGTGAAGAGTTGCAGTGATGAGCGTGGCACCATCTTGCTCAGAAGAAGGTGGTGCGGGAAAGGGATGGTGACGAAGAGAGAGAGAACGAAGCTTGGACCGACAGCGGCTTCCCAGGCCTTCTTCTTTCCCCATTACGTGATGCAAATCAAGGCGCGGGGAGGGTTCCTAATTTTAATTTTACGTGTATTAAAATCTCGTGGTGGTGTGCTGTGGCAGTGCAGCTGACGTACGGGCTCTCCTGTGCATATACACGAGGATTATATATACGTCTATTTCCAAAGCCAAAGACGCAGGAAAAAAGGAAGGAAGGAAGGGAATGCTTCAAAGAACAGAAGGGACAACAACCCGCGTTCCAGAGCTGAGGAAAATATTTCCAAAAGAAACAAAGGGAGTCTTGCGAGGAATCGGATTGAGGAGAAAACAATCTCAAAGAAATACGAATTAGGAAAGAAAAACGTCCCACTGCTGAGCTATAAGCTTTGAAACATTCCAGTAGCCAAGAAGTTCAAAAACGTGCACCGTCAATAAAAAGGGCTTAAAGGGAAGCTTTATGCTATATCTATGAAACAACAAATTGCATATAGCTCTGATGTAAACCTAATAAGCAAAATGTGCGTTAAATAAGAATAAAATATCCCTGAATGGATGAAGGAGGAGCCAGTCAGAATTAAAATTTTCTACAGTGAATTTGTTTGAAAATATTTATAACAATAATTTATACATATTGCTGAGTTGTTACTTCAGCTCTGTGGTACTCTGAAATAAAGCATCTGATGTGTTGCACTCACATGACTTTCTCTACTCTTGTAGAAACTATTTTTAGAAACGCTTATTCTCCATAGTTCATGTTAATCGAGATAAACATTTGTAGGAAATTATCTTATTGCTAATTTTCTTGTAGGTGCAAGGGGAATACGGTAGGTTTTAAGCGATAGTCAAATCTTTTCAAGAGCTGGTTGCTATGCGGAGCATTTTGTTCTCTTTACATGTCCAGGACATAAAAAAAAAACGAATAAGGAATTCCCATTTGAGAAAAAGTATAAGTGTTATAAAATTCAAACAAATAGAAAGAAATATCTTGGAAATGGTTCACTCGACAAAAAAGTATATGAGTATAAATTGTGTGTTTTAACGAGATCTAATTTTTGTGTTGTAAAATTTATCATCTTTTACAGTTTACCAGTTTTGGAAAATCCATTCACAATGAAGAGGACTTTTGGGGACATTCCCAGAAAATTCAAGATAAACATTTTATTTAGCAGGAAAATTTCTTAAATATATGATACATTAATCAAACTCGTTAGAGCCATGTTTGAGAAAAACAAAGTTTTCGAAAAATGTTGCATGTAAAGGGTAATCTGGGGCGGGGAATTTTCCTGAAAATCTTTGTGTCGCATCTTTGAAAGATACTGAACCTAAATACTAAGTTTGGTATTTATCCGGCTTTTCTCGTTTTTCTGTTATGCTGTTCACAGACACAGACACATACACAGATGGACCTTTTTCTAAAAATGCTTTTTTGGGATTCAGGGGCCTCAAAAATGTATTTCTGGTGAAATCTCGGTATCGAATTTTTGGGTGGAATGCAATGCTTAATCTACGTAGTAGAGAACGTAAAAATGAAAGTGCACGTTGTAAACAGAGTGTAATGTTTTAAAATGCACTTACAAAACTGAAGATAAAACTCTGATTTCGCGCTGGTTTTTAATTAGTAGGACTGATTGTCACATTGCAAACAAAACCTCTGAAGTAATGCTTTTTAATCCAAAATCTGACTTAGTCCAAAACAATGCAGTATGAAGGCAAGAATTTGCCCAAAAGTCTCAGTGAAGTCATTTGAACAGAAGAAAATGGCTTCACTCAACATATATTTTAAAGAAGGGCAAGCAGAACATAGCATTGTAGTCTCTCCAATACACAACAATCCTGTGAGAAACAAGACGACCAATCCCATGACGGCAATAAAACAATGCAATATATTGTTAAATGGTTATTTTAGTGCTGGTCTAGTGTGGATTGGTTTTTTAAATATTATTAGGCAAAAACAATACATTTTATTTCATTGGTAACTATAATGTTTTCAAAAAACGAAGTACAACAATTATACTTCCTTCCCCTAAAAACCCAAATGTTACTGTAAACGAGATTGATACATTTTTCTACTTAATCAAGTAATCTGCTATGTATAGTGCTCTATCATAGTATCTATTATGTGACTATTACACCGCTGTAATCGTGAAACGTGTTTTGAAAGATGACATGATATGATAAACCCCAGATTAAATTGGGGTTACTGAATAGTCGCACCGATAAAATAATTTGTATGCTTAAACAGTATTTACATAATAGTCTAGCAGATATATAAAAAAATTGTATTTACTAATAAGTTTATCAGTTATAATCTTGTGTCAATAATTCAAACCAAGAGAAACAGTTTTACCTGATTTGAGATAGAATTTGAGGTTTCGTCTCACATTCATACTTGTCAATTTCCTGAAATTGAAACTTATAAAATGTTCTAACAAAATGTAATAATTTTGGGATGACATGAAATTTGGGATGCATAAAATACTACGTTGAGTAAGTGTGCAAAAAACAGTAATGTGACAAATGGGAACTGCGTTTCATAAAAATTCTTGAGGACTAGTAGTACTGCTTCTTTCTGTCACACATACTGAAATTCTTCCTGGTACTACAATATACACGTATTAAAGCAAAGAACCTCACTTCCTAGGCTATACACAGATTTATAGCCAATATTTTACGCTTTATAGCATGAATTATGAACAAAAAGTGTCACCAAAAAAGGGGAAACTTATCCCGCAGCCAAAGAATGCGAATAAGATAACACTTTTAATCTGAGAGAGTTTGACTTTACAATGCTGGCGGTCATTTACTTGTTAAAATTGCAAAGCACGTTCCGGCTTGCCTACATGAAAAGTAGTATTTCTAATATTAAGGCGTAATTTTGTGCTTATTTGTCATTTGATCTTTCGAATTTTTATTTTTCATTAAATACTTTTCCGAGCACCTCTTTCCACTTACCAATAGAAGTTTTAATTTGTTCTTGTTAGGGTAGTAACATTTGTATGTGGAATTTTTATCATTTTCATTAAACAGCATTCCGCACACATAAACACCGTAAATTCCTTAGTATCAAAAACTTTTACTTTTATTAAATGAAAATATTTTAGTATATACATATTTTAGGATCTTTGAAGCTATTCTTATACGCACTGTTAAGGCTGTTTTCTCACAACCGGGAAGAAAGAGCGAAAATGAAGAGAGAAACAACAAAGCTCCAGAGAATGCGTTTTTTCCCACCCTTCCTTTCAACCCTTAGGTATTTCTTCAGAGAGAGACCGGAGAAAAAATGTGTTTGTTCCTCACTACTCCGTGTCCAAATTGCACCTATACATATAAATTGGCTGGCAAAGGAGGGTTGAAAGGACAGCCTGAGGTAGTACTATCCTATATTATCTTGCAATATGTCGCCACTCTGTATTCTGTGAAAAGAACACGGTGCTGAGCTGAGAGTAGTAGATTTGCATGTCTGTACTTATGCTAATAAAACAACACTTGCGATCATTAGATCGAAAAACACAAACACTTGCATATTTATGTTACAACACTTGTTAAAAGGTAAAGAGAAAACAATCGACGACTGTTGTGATGGTGTTTAAACGGTATATCTACAAAGTTTATTGTTACAAATTGTTTAAACCAAAGTTCACGTAGGGGAAATTATGTTTCTACACGGCTACTTAATAAGTCATGGTGACATTAGTTTCATGATAGGAGTCCTAGCCATAGTCGGAACAATGCCGTTGAAACATGGAGATTCTGGTATTCAATGAGTGCTGCTAGACGGTGTTCACATTCAAGAACTCGAAATTTTCAAATGAAGAAGACCCTCAATACTCGCCGGATTTTTTTCCTTTGACTCTACCTGATATCTAAATTAAAAGAAGTTTCGTTGCTTGAAAATGGTTTCTGTGAAACGAGAAGAAATAATTTGGCTGTTAATGCATGATTTACTAAATGTTTTGAATATACAAGACTTGAATGTAAGATTGAGAGATATGTTACCGTAAGCTCAATTTATGTTACTTAGGTTAACATTATAACTGTCTAACAAGCATTACGCTAAAGTACATTTTTTCCTTCAATATATATATATATATATATATATATATATACACACACTTATAGAGCTTTATTATACAAGGCAACTGTTAAAAATAACGATGCCATTACCTAGTAACTAAACCTGCTATCAGGGAATTAATAAATTAGTTTAATAAAACAGGAAAACACAGCATTTACTTACTTTAAACTATATTTAGACTTATTTTTTCTATTATAAAGAGAATTCGTATACTTTAGTCATATTATAGTAATGTTAATAGGAATATAACTTGCAAAAGCACACCTACTTCAAATGTGTGCAAGTGTATTTGTGTACGGAATATTTGGCGGTGCAGGAAGTTATGAATTGCTGACCATCTCTATGGCCCCCAAGGAGCCACAATTTCATATTTTCATATTTAACTTTCTTCTTAAATGGATTATCCTCCTCTTTGTAGGACTTATGCCCCCAAGGACGTCTTAGGTCAGTAGCCTGTCGAAAGCAGCAAGCAAACTCTGGATCATAGCATATCCAGGATGGGTGATCAGCCCAATGCCTGGTATCGCAGTGAGGAAGAAGGAAATGAAATATAGTAATGAAGGGAATGGTAGAAACATTCGCGGATCAGACTATCCAACTAAGCATTTCTCTAGTGAAAGAGGAAAACCGCAAGAAAACCTTCCCTCAGGTTGGTCAGCTCCGGTGGTGTTAACCCGGGACTTTCCGAATGCAGGTCAAAGACATGATCACCTGAGCCATCCCGTTCGGTATATTTAGGTTTCAATGATCGAAAATAACTTCAATATTTTCGTATTTTTGTCAATGTCTTGTAAATTAGTAACACAAAAATATGCATGTCTTAAATAAGATATAAAAATCTGATCACATAATGTAAAAATCATTTTTAAGACTAATACCTCACAAAGAAAGAAAAATTGGTGTTCAGGGGCACTAAAAATGTACTTTCAATGAAATGAAATTTTTGGGTAGAATTTATAAATTACTCTACCTGTCTAAAAGGGCTGGAGAAAGTAAAATATTTATTACTGAATACTTAGATAAAAATTATAATATCCTCTACCTTTTTCTAAGGGGTAGAGAAAGTGCGAGTTTATATTTAAGCATTTAGATAAAAATGAAAACGAAGTATATCCATGTGAAATTCACGTTCATTGGCAGAAAAAAATAAATCATTATTAAGTCACTTATATGAACAAAAACTAATACCCTGTATTTTCAAATTTCTCATAAATACGATAAAGTGAGACAATTGTAAATACAAATAATCAAGTTCTGATAAAGAAGTGTGTCAAAGTTATATAACTGCAAAAATATTTAATTTTACCGCCAGTTTCTTCGTTCCGAAAGATTTAAAACGGAATATACTTTAAGCAATAATTCATAAACATTTTACAAACAGTTCTAAAGTAGTTATAGCATATGTAAAAAGAGACATACATGTTTCACTTTAATATGACACAACAAAATATAAATGAGTGTAAAATGAAGTCAGCTTTTAAATACTGTATATTCGCCGTTTAGGTTTAAGAGTATGTGTTTATAACATCGGATTTGTAGATTGCAAAACCTTTCATATATGACAATGATTTACAATTTATGAACAATAGTCCACCGCGGTGCTTGTCTGACACACTTTAATTATAATAATATAAAAGCAGATGGTGATGGTGAAAATATTTGTCCTTGCGCTGGCTGAAACTGAAGCTTTATTTTGGCATAGCTCCACTTGGTGGCAGGTAGGAGATTTTTTTTAATGGGCGGTTTCCCGGACATTTGGGAGAGTAACTGAACTAGCCGGCCCTCGAAGCCGTAGTCGCTGGAGTGTGTAGCTTCGGCGCTCCGCCAAGCTACGGGTCGCGGGTTCGAGATCCGCTATGGACATGGGTGTTTGTGTGTAATTGCGGTAATAAGCGGTATTGCAAAACATTAAAAACACAGTAATGATAAACTGGTAACCAAAGGAACTTTCAAACCAAAAAAAAAGAACACAAAAAAAAAAAACCCAAAAAAAACCGCACGCACCCTCTCCCAAGGAACCGAAATAAGAGAAAATGTGACTAGAGAAGCAGGTGCATCTCTTCTCAATTCTTGTGTACTTCTGAGGTGTGTGAGCCATCACATGAGCAATTAGTGCTCGACCAGGCTAGAACATACAGAGCGGTCCAAATATAGATATACGGTTGGATTGAGTCATTGTATTTTATTTCCCCCGAATTTCTTGTCCCCCAATTCATTATCCCATTCATCCTTAATCTCTTTCAGTGTCGAAGGTGTCGACAATAGTGTTTCAGTACATGTTGCAGGGGAAAAGGATGTTTTCTGTGAACTCTCAATGTCCCTCGGCTTTCGGCTGGCTGCCGGCGTATATTCGAACCGCCTTGAGCGTTTTAGGCCACCTCTTTGTGAGGCGAGGTCCCTGATTTGTCTGCCCGCCTGCCGAGGAATTAACTTCTGGAAACTTAGGAAATCTGCCATTGCTGTACCGTCGCTCCCGGATACGACCGCCTGGTGTCTCCTCTCTCTTTGTCTCTCATGCTTCCTACCGGAGACGACTCTCGAGGGGCTAAGGTACAATATCCCTTCTGGATCGGTGTTGAATCCCTTCCGTTCAGGAAGATAAGATACTGACACGAGTAGTCACGGAGTCATCACTTAACCCGCTAAGACCACGATTGAGGTTTTACCAGGTTTTCCTCAGTCTCCATAACTGGGAAATGCCGAGAAGGTACCCTAAACGTAGGCCTGGGCGCTTTCTTCCAAAATTTCCTTTCCTAAATATCATTTCATTTCATGTATCACCAGAGCACCGCCTGTAGTGCCTTATGTAAGCAAACACGAGCGTTAAACTCTACTGACTACCAACTCTTGTCATCCCATTATCTCCAACATTACGCCATTTGGGCTCGCCCAACTCCGAAAGGTTAACATGGATTAATCTACCAGACCGCTAGATGCCGAGAGAGGCGGCATCTCCCGCTGTAGCATGGTCACGTGGTAGCAACTACCGCTCTTCTACGGTGGATATGGTAGCCGAATGACGTAACAGGCTTCCATAGCGGCGAAAACGGCAAGCTGCGTTCAGGTCGACTCCCGGCGTGGCGAGGCAACATGAACAAGAAAGGAAAGTGCTTCGAGGGTGACAAGTTGCAACAGAAGAGACGAACGTGTACGATATAGCATTGAGGCAGGCTTTAACACTTCTGTTTCGGCTCTAAATTCGTTATCTACATATTCTTTCAGTGAGCATTCAACTAAATTCCCTCTGGTAACAATTGCATTTAAATTTTAGCCAAAGTCAGGCATTTTTGGACAGATCCGTTCAAGAGATTAAAAGAAAAAAAAATATTTCCTTTGGCAGAATGTATTGTCTAATGTTTGCAAGTAAGCAAAGAAAAGGAACCGTAAGAGGTTACGTAAGCTTTTAATTTAATGTAATGATGTTATTTGGGAAACCAAATAAGCTTTATCTCACGTTACAATTTTTAAGGTTTACCTTTGTTAAAATGTTCAAAGTTTAGATTAACGTTAAATTGATTGAGCATTATCTATGTGGTATACTTGCTAAATGGAGTGAACATATAAAATATACATAGTGAAATATACACATGCATCTTGGGTACGTTTGTTACTTGGAAGCCCAAGCATTCTTAGACTTTACATCGTCATACCAATGAATTAAGTATGCTACATTTAACCGCTTATTCAGAGACAATTTAGGAAGCCAACAAAAACTATATCACGTTAAAAGAAAAATATGCACTTTGACAATGGAAAGTAAATTATCGAATCTTGAAAAAAGTATTATCTTCGATTTTCCTTGCCTTTCTATCATATGTGCTAATCTTTCCTAGCTAGGTTCCAACCACGGAGTTTAAAATTGGCATGTTGTATGGGAAGTGATTAAGTACCAATACAGCACAGTGCAACATTTATAAAGTAAATATAATCTAATCTGCACTGCACCGTGTACCCACATTTGGGCAACTCTGTACATGTCAACGGGCTTAATATACATATTCTTCAAAGAAAACATTGAAAGGAAGCGCAGAGACTTCCTCAAGTGCATTTTCTCTGACTGTACCGTACACTATTGAGAACTAGGATCATTTGAAACGCAGCAGTGCCAGCGTAACACATGAAGGTGGGGGTGAAGTGTAGATCGTACATCTGTCTATCCGTGTGAAACTATTTTAATATATCATAAAATACAATACCAGCAGCTTACTTTGAGATATGTGGTCTCTCAAAAAGTTAAACTTAACAACTGGGCATGCTGTATACATGAACATCATCTCTACTAAAACACAGACCATCGGTGCAAAATGTCATTGCAAATGATTGTGCCATCTATCGTTATTGATTTT
Source organism: Deroplatys truncata (assembly GCA_030765065.1). Lineage (NCBI taxonomy): Eukaryota > Metazoa > Arthropoda > Insecta > Mantodea > Mantidae > Deroplatys > Deroplatys truncata. The sequence continues at coordinate 204,006,567 of CM060983.1, read as the reverse complement.
TCAATGTTATACATATTAATTTCCCTACACACACACACACACACACACACACACACACACACACACACACACACACACACTCCCTTTCAGGGGCTGGTAACGAACGTTAAATGCGTAAAATAACGTGGAAGGTTCGTTGTATCATGTAACGTAAATGATTTACATTGATGTCATAATAATTAAACCTAATAACCATTGAATAAGCTTCACCAGATGTATACTCGTGTAACAAATAAACGAGAACAGTGATGACATTTATATTCAACGCTGTATTAATTGTAATTACTTACATGTAAAAATTACACTGTACAGCTTATATAGAATGGAGATATCCAATAAAAAGTGCCATATATCATACACCTTAATAATGGGTTACATGTTAAGTGTTTTATCCAGTCGACGCTAAAATTATAATGTTGATATATAACTATTGTTTTGTACCCACACTTACACAAAGACATACTAATATTTATTTAAAAAGTCAAAGCAGTTTCATAAGTAGAAATTATATCCGGATGAAGTACAGGGTATATTATGTTAGGCTCAAGGTTTGAAAACGTTCAGTAGCCGAAAAAATAGATCAAAACGTAGTTGTACTTGCGAAATGAACACAACACGTGTCCTCGCTTCTTTTAAATATCCACAACGCGTTTTGATATACAGGGTTATTCAAAAAGAAGAAACGGGGTTTAAATATTCATTTTTAATGAACGACAATAGATAGCAACACATACGACACATCATTGAATAGAGGAAAGTTCAAAGTTTTAAGCCCCACCTATTAGTTCCGTTCAGTGCCTCCATTGTCGCTGTGTTGTTTACAATAAAATGGCGACGCCACAGGAAAAGGTTTGTGTACTGTATTATGCAAAGAGTGAATCCATTGTTTCATTGAAGCATGCATTTCGATGTAAGTTCAAACACGAGAAGCCTCGTCATAAAAAATTTACAATTGATACAATAAATTCGTAGAAGGTGGTTGTGTATGCAAATGGTCGTTCTCGCATAACAAATGGTGCTCATTTTGAACACATAAAAAAAACTTTGAACGTTTCTCTATTCAGTGATGTATCGCATCTGTCGTCATCTATTGTCGATCATTAGAAATAACTATTTAAAGCCTGTTCCTTCTTTTAGAATAACCCCTGTATAAAAATACCATGATAAGGATTTCGTGTTATGACAGAGAAGCTACGTCTGTATTGTCAAAATATCGCAATGCATCGCATACTTCCGCTTCAAACGCACAGGACTATGAGCAAAGATTGACATATTGACATCTAATGCCTTTTGTACGAAATTTACACTTTTTATCAATTCAAAACATCTAACAGTTGCAGATTAAGCTTAAGTGTACGGCTTTTGGATGCGTTAACATGCATCTTTGCCAGAACTTTTATGTAACTGCTTCCCCTCCTAACCCTGCATTCATGTTCAACAGGGTCGAGGCAGGATTAGGCATTGTCCTAACGGGCGCAATTAGAATCAAATCGCAGACACTTTTATACTGCAGTCTCTTAAAATATCTTGGGCAAAGTATATGACACAATCACAGCCTAACTCAAAACAACATAATCTTATATTGAGTTCATTTTTACATACATTCGTGGCATCCTCTACTGACTTGTCCCACGCTAAAGTGTAGGAAAACTTTTATATATCTACACGTGTATGTATTATATCTTTAAAATATTAATTTATCTGCATGCTCCAATACAAATTATAATACTACTATGAAGTAGTTATTATTTTATTTATTTATTAGCCCCACGTTTGGGAGCCAAATATGCGGCGGTATTATGTTTTGTAGTCGAAAGATGCTACTGTTTGTCTGCCGCACGTATGAAAGACAATTTGTTGCGGTCACTTCGTGTTATCTTTTACTGAGCGCCTGTTATTGTAATTAATTTTGGGTTCACTGTCCTCCGGCTAGCTATGATTTCTCGGTCAAGCACTTATCTTGTACAGGGTGTGTAAACGGAAAGGAGTTTTGATCCAAAGATAACACTGATGAAAGAATTTGTTTTACACTTTTATTGTCGTAACACATTATTCACTTTCACCTATTAATCTTGACACTCGCCAAACTGAAACTGTTATAATAACTTCTTAACTGCACATTATTAATTCCCGTACTTCAACTTTTTGTGTAATTAACTTTACGACACGAGAGATTTTTCATAACTTTGCTATGCGTAACCTGCAAATCGATAAACTGTGCGATGTACTCACCATGACTGCTTCCGTTGAACTCATCGATGTCTTATACGCGAATGTTTCTGTTGGACTGCGTGAAACTTGACTCTGACACTGAATTTATACTTCCACGCCCCAATATGCCTAAAGATTATAACCGAGCTGCTATTGGTTAATAAAACGCGCCAACATTAGCGTCTATATTTATATCCAATGAAAATTACGAAAACATATGCTCTGGGGAAAAATGTTCCAGCAAATTCTAATAAAAACGCGCCACTCTGACGTCATTTGCTCGTCTCTAATAATGACAAACAGCTCACCCCCTCGCTACATTATTGCACGCTATTATTGTTAGTTTCAGTAAGGCCGTATAAACTCACTTCTCGACAATAATTACAATCAACAAACATCTCAAATCAATGTCACACAACAATGCATATTCACACTACAATCACTCTGACATTTACATAATTTGTGATACAAATTACTGCGTCAACTAGTACATACTGGTTGACCGTTAACCTTCTGAGTTTAACACTGTAAGGTAACTTTTAGAAAAAGAAAAGTTTAGTTCTACTTGCCTATTATTTCTTCATTATTCTAGACTTTTGGATTTATTGTAGCGATTCAAAATCAACTGAACTGACGTAACTGACGAAACGCTTAAGGTGTTTCTTTGACCAGTTCATTATTGTTTATTGATCACTTCCCTCCATTTCAATCATATGTATATATGTGTTTATCTTATCTTCCTTAACGGAGGGGACTCGGCACCAATCCATATGTTATGTCGTACCTACGCCCCACGAGGAGATATCGAGTGGTCAGAACCAGGAGCGACGATACGGCAATGGCAGAGTCCCTACATTTCCAGAATTAAACACCCCGGTAGAAGGACAGGCAGACCGGGGACCCCGCCCCACACAAAGGTAATCCAATACCTCTCAAGAGGGTACGGACACCCCGGCAGACAGCCGAAAGCCAAGGGACGGAGACAGCTTTCCCCTGCCACGCTGCACCGAAACACTATCGCGGACACTTCCGATCCTTAAAGAGACACATAAACAATTAATGAAATGATGAATGGAACGAAATGGAGGGACAGGAAACTCGGAGGCTGAAAAAAAGCACTTCGGCATTCGTCTGACGACTCGGGAAATCTCCGAACAAATCCATCGGTCAATGTGAGCGGTCGCTGGGGATCGAACCCGGTACCTTCCGAATACGAGCCATAGACGTTGTCGCCTGAACCATCCCGCTGTATGTATGTATGTATGTATGTATGTATGTATGTATGTGTGTGTGTGTGTGTGTGTGTGTGTGTGTGTGTGTGTGTGTAAAGGGTAATCCCATAATCCACTCAACCTGTGTTGATAATTCTTTCACCATTGAAAAATCTTGTTCTTTGTGACCGATATGAGCTTTATATCAGTCCCTCTAAGTTTCACCTTCCAAGTTCAATTAATAAATTACTAGAAACTAAAAAGTGTTTACAAGGCCTATGTAATAGAATGTTATAAAGGAACATTCTTGTGAAGGCTTTGACTTTTGCGTTAAATCGCCATGGAGTATAAAACGGTTGCTATTATTCCACAGAAAGTGAATACAAAATAAGAGAAATACCGTCAATGTTTCATTCCAAAATATATACATAGATGGTTACGATTTAGCAACTAAGAAAACAGAAAAAGAAAATGCAGCAAAACAAAAGTGAATCGAATCTGCTACGTTAATCATGTACGATGCTAAAATATTAAAATATGTAGGAGAGTTTTGCTTTACTTGCTTTGTGCTTATACTGTAATCAAGTCGTTGGCAGGAAATGCTTTATATTACTAACATTAGAGCTCAGTGAACCTATATTTTATAATTAGCAACTGCGAATATAATTTTTCTCGATAAACGCAGACTATGTGCTGTTTTTCAAAAAGGCTAACTTACTAGTCTGGGAGCACAAAATCTTCATATTCACCAGCTTCACCTATATTTCGTTGTATATGTTAAGGGTTTCTGATTATGTGAAAACGATGTAGCCTATACGTTATTAAATAATCCTGGGACCAAAGAGAAGAGACAAGGGTTTAAAACGTCACCTACTGTAATTATTCTACAACATGACTCATCATTGCGACAGATGATTGTTCCACCACCAAATGGTACGCATAGGATATGCAGAATTTCCAGAAGAGGTTAAGGAAGTCAGACGTTCCTGCAAGTTTCACATCATTTTGCGTGAATATAAGAGGATTTTTCATTCGTTATTAGGAATAGCTGGGTCTGTACGAAATTACAGTTAAAAGCTGTAAAGAAGAGAATTAACCATAAAACTATTCTAGATAATTGTATAATAATTTAATAAACAACGGATAAGGTAAATAAAACTAATTTGCTGTTCCAGTTTAAAAAGCTAACCATGTAACGTCGGATAAGGCAGCTAATATAAAATAATGCAAGTATGGTTGGACAAGTAAAGTTTGTGATCTGCAGAAGCAGACATCGTTCATCCCTCCACTTCAAGCTACTTTAACGCCCTAAAAACTTCACTGTAGTATGTACATATTTCCACTAGCTAACGAGGGAGTTAAAATAAAGAAAAACACCTCCGAGTTGAATTTTGAGGTACGGTAATCCTACTGGAAAAAGATGAGTAGGGAGGAAGGCAGAGACGGGGGAAGGATCTTAGTATAACATTACAAGAGATTACCGAAGGTTGTACAAAGATACACAGAGGATAAAAGATGGCGGCCGGAATCTTGCCGCACGGAAACGAGATAAGGAACCTTTTCACTCATCTTTTGGGCTATACACACGTCAAGGAGTTTAAACATGCAGTCAGTCACCTGAGAGATTTCATATGCTTCAAGTAGGTAGCCCGAGGGTTGTAATAATTAGTCACCCTCTCTTTTCCTTCCTTACCTTCCCTGTGCCTAAGTAAAATTGGAAATACGTGGAGTTAACACAGAGAAAACCAAAAGACATAGCATATGTAGCTCACAACGTTAGCAAATAACTTGAATAAGTATATGAGACATTTTAATATTTATTTTCTGGATACTATAGGTAAAGTATCAAAAAGTTTGTAAAATTAAGTGTTATATATTTCTGGCGCTAATAGTATTTATTTTCTGAAAACTACACAAACAGCTTAAAAACTGGGTACACCTAACTTCTGACGCTACTGTTACTCATCTTCTTTATGCTAACGGTGAACTACGTAAAAGAGGTAAACATTTCTTATTTATGACATAATGTCTCTGCATTACGGAGAATTGCTTGTTCTGTACTCCACTGTTTCTAAACGACTGGTTCCCTTTCCGTCGGTCCGCTAATCAGTTGATGCGAATTCTTTGTACAGATACTGATAGGTTGTGAGAATACACGTTTTAGTGTTATTGCTGTTACAACAACAAAACGTCTGTATACTATAGCACTCAGAATCTTCATGCATGATTCCTATGCGACAACAAACTCTTATAGAGAAGTGAGACGGCGATTTATAGATAAATTTCCTGCTGTCGTGAGCCTCATAGAGAAACGAACAGTTGGTAATCTTGTGAACAAATTTTGGAAAATGTGGTCTATTCTTGACAAGATCGAAAGTAAATCACGGTGTTATTACAGAGCAAAAACTCATTGACAGTGAGAGACACTGAGATTGGAGGAGTGAGAATGAAGTAAAGAATTTTCTGAGAAAACTTGCACAGGTATCAGAATTTCCCAAAACTATAGTTCAAGAATTGTAACCACGCCATATGTGAAGCGAGTTATTTTCTAATATTGGGTTATTGTAGTGTTAATGATTGCTCTATTCACCCTCTATTTTTTTACGGGCGAAGCAAGGTATAACTAACATGACCATGAAGAACTAATGAATGTTAATGAAACGTTTCCTTAAATGTGTGAGAGATATGTAGCAACACAAGTAGTCCATTTCCGACTATCTTCTATCACGAAGGTATGTAGTTATTATAGTTACAATTTGCATGAGAAATCTATGCGTTTGAATTTAAGGTGCTATGAATATCGGACTCCGCCGGCAAATAGCGTGCTTTCCGGCGCAAAAAAAATTCCCATTAGGCCGGCCACGTGTGCAAAAGAAGGCGCTGTAGTTAAGCCCACGAGGAATAAATGTATTGCAAATTTTGTTGAGAGCTGTATATACTAAGAAGTACTGAAAAAGAAAAAGAGAGGGAGAAAGAGAAATAAACAGTAATGTTTGGTGTAAATAAAATTAAGTACACAAATTCGTTTTATTCAGCAGGTTTATAATTATTTTAGAAGTTCATAGATAATTAATTACAGCAGGTGGGGTAATTCCAAGCTCAATCTGCTTATAAAGTAAAGTGTATTAAAAGATGGTTAAATCTTTACGACACTAAATCCACAAAAATATTTAGAGATCCCAGCTACCTTAGCTCTCAAGTTTGAGATTTAATGATGGGAGAAAAAGTAATACAGGGCTTTTGAAGCCTTTCCATGTCCAAGTTATTCTAATGTTAAAGATGTCAGAGTGGTGTCAATAATATAATGCACCTATTATCTTTATTGCATTATGGATAAGTTACTAAACTTTATTGACTTGTTTTGGTTTACTTTATGAGCGATTGTATAAGTTTCAAATTAAAAGGTAAACTTAAAATTCATGTGTTTAAGAGCGTGTGACTGAAAATGGCTCGGATTCCCATAATGGAAGAAAATAATGTTTCTTCTTCTTCTTACTAATCAAGGATTCCCCATTCCAAAGCTGACATGTTACAATCTTCACTTGCAGCCTTCCAACACTTCAATGTTGTTTCTTACTTTTCATAATGTCCAATGGATATTCCTCCAGAGTCAAGTATAAACATTCTGATTCTTCCTCTCCAAGGTTAGGCTTTCTTAAAACAATTTATGCTTAAGGACAATCGATGTATTAACACCGACTCAATTGATTTCTTTTTATGCATTAAAATGGTTATACACTTAATTGCAATTAGAATGTTGAACTCTGGGTTATACAAGAGTACTTTTTTCTTGTAGAGTCTGCTTTTTATTTCAAAACATATTTAAAATAAAAGCATTCATATTGTTACGCCCGTCCACGTAAAAAGTGTCACCCACTTACCTTGGATAATGTTGTATGAAATTATAAGAGACAAAATAATAAAATTATTATGCTTTATTCAGTATAAAAGTTCAAAGAGAAATCTTTTTAAATTCAAAGTGTTATTATTGTTGTTGGTGATGTTTACTCAAGAAGACTTTTTATTAAAGGCGTCCTGATATACTTACGGTATTTCCATTAATACAATTGTTAAATTAATTGAAAATAATTAGAAACAATGTATACTATGAATCTAACATTCTCATGAATTTTGAGTGGTTGACCCCGGAGCTCAGTAGGTATAGCACTTGGCTATTGTGCGAGGGGACAAGGCTTCCATTCCCGGCCGGGGAAGGGGGAGGAGAATTTTTCTTTAGCCAAGATTATTCTCTATCCTCTCCAGGGTCTGAAAGTATGAATGAGAGTGTGAAAGTGTGTATGATTTAATGATTAAAACCCAGAAGTACAAGAAACCCAACGACAACACCCAACGACAACAGTACACAAGTTAACACCATTGCCAATAGGCAGTAAGTTCCAAAGGAAAGGCCGCCGATAAGACCAATGTAGTTAAAGGTAGCGTACAAATGGAACTAAAAAAATTGTTTTTGAGTGTGATATATTCATTTAATAAGGGTACCTGTTTTGCCTTTTCTTTCAAATAATGGACAAGGATTTTCTCTCTTCATCTTAACGTTTTCTTTACCCACCATATAAGGTACCAGAAAAATTATACTTTTGAGTCATAAACCAATTACATCATTAAATATTTGGTCCAGGAAGAAGTTCGAAGTAGCGAAATTTTCTTCTGAAATTAAAGCTATTACCTTTTCTAAGCTGTTTATACGGGGATTAACTGTAAGCATTTCCTAGATAATTTCAGAATCACTCTTAATATTTGTTATGGATTTGCGGTTGTCGCCGTTCATCCACAAGACACAAAGTTGGAGGAAGAAAAGAGGAGAATGGTACTGAAACGAAACAGTAAATTTGATCTAGAACAGCTAGCAGTAAAGTAAATGAATAACTCAGCAACTTACACACACACGCGCACCTAATACCAATTTTAGGATTATTTCATGTTATTCAATATTATAGAAAGTATCCAGGAAACTTTCAGTGACAGGAACAAAAACCCAGGCAACTGAATTTGGCGGCAGTAGATACCAACTGTAAAAAATCTTGTGTGTTTCTCTACTCTTGTAAAACTATTTTTACAAACGCTTATTCTCCATCTACTTCATATTAATCGAGACAAATATTTACAGAAACTTATTGCTAATTTTGTTGTAGGTGCAAGGGGAATATGGTAGTCTTTAACCGATAGTCAAATCTATTAAGCTGATTGCTATATGGAGCATTTCATTCTCTTTGCGTACGGTTTGCCAGTTATGCAAAAGTGATTCAGAATGAAGAGGACGTTTGGGGACGTTCCCAGAAAATTCAAGATATACATTTTAATTGTCATGAAAATATCTTTAATATATGATATTTTAATCAAAATCGTTAGAGCCATTTTTTGAGAAAATCAAAATTTCCGAAAAATGTTCCATGTAAAAGGCAGTCTGGGGTGAGGGATTTTCTTGAAAATCTTCGTGTCGCATCTTTGAAAGATACTGAACCTAAATACCAATCTAAAAGTGCTTTTTTGTATTCAAGGGTGCCTCAAAAGTCAAAACATATATTTCTGTGAAATAAATGTAACTAAAGCATTATTTTAAATAAATTAAGTTTGTAGATAAAAAATGTCCCTACCGATACTTTATTCTTCTTATAAGTCTGTAAACTGAAAGTGTTTCCCATAAACGTGTTCGTAAAGTTACGTATACTTTTTGCCATTTGAAGACAGCGTGATATAGTATTCGGGAAAAAAAGCTGAAGCTGTCATAACAAGTTCATTAGGCACAACTGCTGTGAGGGTTGGGTCCTTCTGGCCCATGAGCAAAAGGTGAAAATCCTTGAAGCTTCTTGCCGGTATGCTTTCATAAGTGGTAGTCAACGGGGCAAGAAACTCGGGGAGGACTAGCAACAAGCCAAGTGAAGAAAATCACTTGACACCCATCTACTTGAACATGGAGACGACGACACAAGACGCTATAAAGCAGGCGTCTAAAAAGCTGTAGCGCTTGCTTGCTCCGTCTAGGAATGGAACGAGGAAGGGAGGGGGGCAAGGAAGGTAGATGAGGATTAGTTCAATATTTGCAGATGAAAATTGACTATGAAGAGAAAAAGGAAGGAGTAAGAAAGGGTGTGTGTGTGTGCGCACCACGGTTAAGATGCTGGTGGTAGAAAGTAAGTAAAGGAATCCGGAACGGAACAGATTTTGAGATACTGAAGTAAGAGCCAAGCTGCTGGTTGTTAGAATTTATATCTGAGATAAGACGGATTATCTTCAGCTCAACGCAATTCTTAGTGGGCTTTATTTCCTGTTTGCAACAACTTAAAATAAGCGTGAAGGAAATTCTCATACAATCAGGGCGATGGTAATATATTATTACTGTATTATTATTATTATTATTATTATTATTATTATTAGTTGTTCTTTCACACAACACGAGTGCAGAGCTAAGTTGTACGGCTTAATCAGATTTAAAAAATCTGATGTGTTGCACTCACATGACTATCTCTACTCTTCTACAAACAATTTTTACAACGATTATTCTCCATCTACTTCATGTTAATCTTATTGCTAACTTTCTTGTAGGTGGAAGAGGAATATGACAGGCTTCAAGCGACAGTCAAATCTTTTAAGAGTTGGTTGCTATGTGGAGCATTCCAATATCTTTGCACGTCCAGGACATAAAAAAGGAATAACGAATTCCCATTTCAGAAAAAGTATTAATATTGGAAAATTCAGACAAATAACGAGAAATATCTCGCAAATGGTTCACTGGACCTTATATATAACATATATTGTATGTTTTAACGAGATCTACATTTTGTGTATCTCTTACGGTTTGCCAGTTATGCAAAATTCATTCAGAATGAACACGACTTTTGGAGACATTCCCAGAAAATTAAAGTATACATTTCATTTGCCATGAAAGTATTTTAAACACATGATATTTTAATAAAATTCGTTACAGGCATTTCTGAGAAAATCAAAATGTTCGAAAAATATTTCATTCAAAGGGTAGTCTGGGATGGGGGGATTTTCATGAAAATCTTCGTGTCATATCTTTGAAAGATACTGAACCTAAATATCAAGTTTGGTATTTATCTCACTTTTCGTTTTTGAGTTATGCTGCTCACAGACCACATACAAACACACATACCTCTTTTAAAAATGCTCTTTTTGGATTCAGGTGGCCTCAAAACATGTAGTATAGTAATATATAAAGTAAAAATTCAATGCCACGATCAGAACTCGAAACATGGATCTTCGGCTCTCCGTGCCGATGTTCTTGCACCTTGAACTGCCATGGTGAGATAACTGTACGGACATTAAATCCCAAGTAAATCGTTATTATTATTATTATTATTATTATTATTATTATTATTATTATTATTATTATTATTATTATTATTATTATTATTATTATTATTTAGCAACCATCCTCAACCTGCGATGTTGCCTTGCTGCAAAGGATACCCATACAATTTAAAGATAAGGTTATTATAATTTAAGATGTAGTAGTTTAAATACATAGAGTAATAAGGTGGATTATTGGTAATATATCAGCTGCATTTTACAAAATTTAAACTACTTACTTAATTTAAGTAGGCAGCATCATTAATAATTACATGGATTTAATCTAAGAGTTCACTTATTCGGTGCCTATTTTCTTAAACATGTTCTTGGGGATGTGGATGGATCTATAGGGAGAAACAAAGTATTTGGTAATGTTGACTGAACAAGGTCGTCTGCAGTTTTATAATAAGAAATGTCGATCTCCGTTGCCTTAAAGGGAATCAAACCGGAGCACAGGCTGTTACTTGCTTCACTGCTTGAAGGCTAATGTTGCTACAATCTGTGACGTAGAAAGCAAACAAACGCAACTGGCCATTCAGCATTACTAGCAGAAGAGCGTATGTTTTCTAAGCAGCCGTAAGTCTTGTATTGAAAGTAGAGCCGTAATGTTTCTCAGCGCTAGAATTGCTGATGGTAACATTCCTTACAGACACATTCTCCTGTGAGGAATACAATACTTCTCTTAATATTACCAACGTTCATAAAACCGAAATAAATTCGTACTACAACGTAAAAACAAATAACTATTTACTTGATTCCTCCATAATGTTCTAGTTTTCTTCAGTACTGATTTATTAGGGCGGTTAAAGCACATTTTGAAGAGCTTTTATATAATTTGTCAAATTAACTACTTTCTCCATCATTAATTACCTAGGACAGAGAACACACTAATTCTATTCAAATATTTGAAATCTAGGTTTCCTCGGAAACACATTATTAAGTTCCACTGAATCGGGAAAAAAAGAAACAAAGAATGAATGAAAAGAAACAAACATGTTCTTGTGCCAATAGTAGTCAGTAGTCCCTCTGTGTTTCTGTCTATAAACAACGTAACTCATATACAAAAATTTGCATTTGAAGATAAAGATTTACAGGAAACGTTTCAAGCTCCAAAAGCTATTTGCATGGAAGAATGTTCATTATTTTTTTATAATTTTTCCAAAATGGCTCTAGCGATTTTGATTAAAAAATGTTTGAGGTATTGAAATGTTGAATAGATTATATAACCTGGATTTTCTGTAAACATACGTCGTAACATCCTTCCATATTGTTGAATTTATTATAAGCAATAAACAAAATTCAACTGATAACAATATAAATCTCCGTTAGATAAACAGTTTATTTAAGATAAAATGATTTATGATATTGATAATTTCCTAAATATTCCTATCTTTGATCCGTAGAACACTTCTCAAACGTCTATTTTACAGTACCTTTGTCAAATTAAGCCTACTTGAAAAATACAAAAGCTTGGGAAGAACCGAGTGACAAAATGACTCATTTGAAAGGGTGTTCAAATTAGTGGAGTTGTTCTGAAGGTAATGAAATAGCGTTTTTCCTTAACAACCCATGACAAGTAACATTATTGCATCATTATGTATGTTGGGAACCCTGAGATTTCTACAGACTTTGTGAAATCCATATCCATCGTGTGCTTCGCTAGGAAGCTATACAAGAATCCTTCACCTCTTGTCATTAGAGCAATCAGTAATACAGGAAAAATATGATATTAATGTCGCAATTTTAATTTCTCTACTACGCATAGTATTGTATTCCGCCCAAAAATTCGAAACCCAGATTTCACCAGCAATGCATGTTTTGTTGTGCCCTGAATCCAGAAAAGCATTTTTTGAAACAGTCCCTGTGTGTCTATCTGTCTGTCAGTCTGTGAATGGCATAACTAAAAAACGAAAAGTCGAATAAATACCAAACTTGTAATTTGAGTTTAGTATCTTCCAAGGATGCGACACGAAGATTTATAAGAAAATCCCCCAATCAATACTACCCTTTACATAGAAACATTTTCGAAAATTTTGATTTTCTCAAAAATGGCTACAACGATTTTGATTAAAATATCATATGTTTAAGATATTTTAATGTCAAATGCAATGTATATCATGAATTTTATGGGGATGTCCTCAAAAGTGCCCTTCATTCATGTAGATCTCGTTAAAACACGCAATTTATGTAATACACTTTTTTTGGTCCAGTGAACCATTTCTGAGATATTCTTTGTTATTTGTTTGAATTTTCGAATACAGTTTTTCTCAAAGGGGAATTCGTTATTCGTTTTTTTACTTTTCTACTACGTATAGTAAGTAGGGGAAGTATTGTATGCAACCCAAAAATTCGATACCGAGATTTCACCGGAAATATATTTTTTGAAACCCCCTGAAGCCAAAAAAAAGTATTTTTGGAAATATGTTCTCTGTGTGTGTGTGTGTGTGTGTGTGTGTGTGTGTGTGTATGTCTGTGAACAGCATAACTCAGAAACGAACAGTCGGATAAACACCAAACTTGGTGTTTAGGTTCAGTATCTTCCAGAGATGCGACACGAAGGTTTTCAAGAAAATCCCCAGATTAGCCTTTACATGGAACATTTTTCGAAAAGTTTAATGGCTCTAATGATTTTGATTAAAGTATCATATGTTTAGGACATTTTTATGGCAAATGAAATGTATATCGTGAATTTTCTGGGAATTTCCTTCATTGTGAACGACTTTTGCATAACTGGTAAATCATAAGAGATAGACAAAATTGTACTACACAAAAAAGTAGATCGCGTTAAAATACACAATTTATGTCATATACATTTTTTTTTGAGTGAAGCCTTTTCGAGATATTGCTTGTTATTCCCTTAAATTTTCCCAATACTTTTTCTCAAATGGGAATTCGTTATTCTTTTTTTATGTCCTGGTCATACAAAGAGAATGGAATACTTCCCATAGCAACCAGCTCTTAAAAGATTTGCCTACCGCTTAAAGCCTACCAATTCCCCTTGTACCTACAAGAAAATTAGCAATAAGATTAACATCTCGATATCTCGATTAACATGAAGCATATGGAGAATAAGCGTTTGTAAAAATGGTTTGTACTAGAGTAGAGAAAGTCATGTGAGTGTAACACATCAGACATTTTATGTCCAGAAAAAAGAGAATGGAACGCTCCCCTTAGCAACCAGCTATTAAAAGATTTGACTATCGCTTACTCGCCTTGTACCTACAAGAAAATTAGCAATAAGATTAACATCTCGATATCTCAATTAACATGAAGTAGATGGAAAATAAGTGTTTGTATAAATAGTTTGCACAAGAGTAGAAAAAGTCATGTGGGTGCAATACATCGGAAGTTTACTCAACTACTTCATCACAGAACTGTATGAGTAGAAAACAAGCTCTTAAAAAAGAAGCCAGTCCTTGATAATGATAGAAATATCCACTCCAAAGGTGTCATTGCTCATATAATACATTAGGTTAAATGTTCATCTTCTCATCCCACTTTTATTCCTCGTTAGAACCTGACCACGACCACATGATGCTGGAGGCGCTTAGTCGTGCTTAATGAAGCTTGCTAGCGAATAAATCTTTCCCCCTCTTCTCACACTCATATATTTCAAGCAAGTAAAATACTTGCTCGAGGCTGCGTCCCTGCTTCAGAAAAACTTGCGGAGCAAAATTTGGTTTAATGTCGTCATTCTGCCTAATGCTTCTTGTCATTTTAGTAAAGGTATTAATTTCGCATCTAAGACTAAAATAGCATATGCATCCTCAATCAAGAAACCTAAAGTGTAGTAAGGGAGAATCATTCATTATCGCGTACTCAAGAATTTTAGAAGTTGTGGTCGTCTGCCTCCCAACGAACATGTGTGTTGTTTTACTAATCTAATGTGTAAAATTGTTAAAACCTATAGCGAAATCTACTGCTGGAGGTCTTATATTAATAATTATAAATTATGGCTGGATTTGATAGTTAAAAAGAAAATTTTATTTGCAATAATTACGATATTTAGATTAAAATTCCAGTTGGAAATTCCTTCTAGATATTTTCACCTATGTATCCAAGAAAAGTTTACGAGTTTATCGATAGATTCGCGTTTGTACTCGCAAGCGTATCTGATGATGCTCGCAACTTCGAATGGGATTTAGTCCATGAATAAAATGTAAAAGATGATGCAAATCAGGATTGTGACAGCAGTCAGATTATGACATACCTATCTACTACGTGTATGCATAATATTGAATGTGTTACAGAATGCTAAACAATGGTAGCAACAGTGAGAATGAGAAAATAGTTAATCTCAAAAGGTAAGATCAGAACACACACGATACTTCATTTCATTCTTGAAAACTGATAAGTGGTGTTATTGATTTATTTGCCTATTTATCTTCAGTGAAGATGCATAGGCGTAACTTGTTATTTTTCTGTGTTCCAATTTGAATCATGTTCAACCACTGAGCTACCATGGCAACATGCCGATAGGGCATTACATTCTCCTTCTGACTCGGTTTTTCCCGGAAAACGTCCATGGGACTGAATTTTTCAGTCGTCTGATTCTACCTTTCCAGCCTTGTCCTACACACAGAGCTAATGTGGAAGAACAATTCATTCATTAATTGACCCAACAGAAGCTATACCATGAAGCCCGGGAAGTACTAATAGCATGTAAGTCGCCATTTATGTATGTCATTTCAAAACAATTTGAGAACTCCTTGTGGTTTATCAGAAAAAATGCGAGTTCTGATTACATTTCTAAAACAAATTCTGATTAAAAATATGGTTAAATATTTGAAAAATGTAAATGATATACACAAAATAAGGTTTTTTTTATTGAAAGTCTTCAATGATTCTCTTTTGGTATAGCAGTAACAGTTACTCGAAGGAAAAGTATCACTCGGAGTAGATAAAATGAAGCTGTATATGGGAATGACTGGACAGAAAGAATTAATTCCCATGGGATATCTAGGAATTAACCCAAATCCCTGGAATGGCAGTCATACGTGCTGAATACCAACACACGGAACCGTATGACGTGTTGATAGCTAGACACATCATAATATATATTTTAATCCCGATTTTTGATCATAATTATTAATAAAGAGCAGCTAATGTGGTTTACACTAGATTTAAGATGTAATGCGTCTGTATTGTATATTTTCCCTTTCCTCGGCTATGTAACATATTATCGCCGAACTATTCATGCGGGGATGGCTTTTATTCCGAGAGTAGACGTCTCGTACAGCCCGTGTAGCTAGATAATCCTATTCTAATGAAATTCTTTCCTTAATCTTGCATTTTGGGCTGATACAGGGAGAGACAAAAAACTACGAACGGCTGCGCGGTGTTCTTCCTGTCCGCGTCCTCGGCGCTCGTTGCCGTCTGTCGCTATCATAGAAAGGCGTGGATTTTAAATATACCTTTAAAGGCTTTACTTACCAACTTTATGAAAGGAGATGCTGAAACTGGCCACCGTCGTTGTCCATACATTTTTGGCACCTCTTTAGTAAACTATCCAGCGCTCGCCAATTTTTTCGAGTTAACAGTTGAAGCTCGTACTTAGTGAATAAAATTTTGCCCCACTTTTTTTTTTTTTTTTTTTTAGAATTGAAAGCCAGGGAGCGTGATTTGGTCTTTTTACAACAAGACTCTAGTTGTTGTAGAGTCCTGTTGAAAAAAGGCAAAATTATGCTCCCTGGCCAGTATACGACCAATATTTCGATGAGAAAAATTGAAAGTGTGTTTGAGGATAGAATTATTAGTAGAATTGTGGCCCCCTTGGTCCCCTGACCTAACCCCCTGCGATTTATATCTCTGGGGTAACTTAAAACAAAGTATATAAGACAAACCCACACACGCTGGAAGAATTAAAACAAAATATCCGCCAGGAAATTGCCAGCATTTCTCTACGTGAACTACGGCGAGTGATGGATTGATCCTAAAGCGGTGTCAAAAGTGTATGGATAACGACGGTGGCCAATTTCAGCATCTCCTTTCATAAAGTTGGTAAGTAAAGCCTTTTAAAAGTAGTTTTAAAAATATTGATGGTTTCATCCGCGCATTTCTATGATAGCGGCAGACGGCAGCGAGCGCCGAGGACGCGGACAGGAAGAACACCGCGCAGCCGGTTCGTACTTTTTTGGCTCAACCTGTAGTATCAACTCGGGCGGTGCCGTGGCCGAGTGGTTAGACTGCTCGTCTCCCACGAAGGCGAGCACATGGGATTTGTGGTGGACAAAGCGGCGTTTGGGTGGATTCTCCGGTTTCCCCATGCCATTCATTTCACCAATTGCTGCATCATCACCTTTCCTTTCATCCACTTTCACCTTTGTTTCATATCATCTTCTTCCTCACTCTCATATCTGTGTACAGGCCGATTCCCCGTTCCGGTTCTTCACTCTCTGGTTAAATGCCCTCTTCTCATCGACGGGTTTCCGAACCTAAGCGCGGTTGTAAGCCTTAGGGGTGTAAGCTCCATATAAGAGGAAGGTAAGCCAACTAAGTAAGTATCAACCTCACGTATCACCCCACTTCTCGTGTTTTAGCCAAGTATATTTTCTTAAAATCGAATATAGGGCGCTGATGACCTTAGCTGTTTAGCGCCCTTAAACCGCATCTCATCATCATTAAAATCAAATATGGCTCTCTGTACGTACACTGCGGTTTCGAATTCGACACTAAACACCGCCATCCCATGATGTGACGCCTTAACTTCGTTAATTTACTCTCATTTAAAAGAGCTGTTACGGGAAAATGTTTCGGCACACCGGCAAATTTGATATCTTCTTTGTCATTCAGCAGCAGTGAATTGATGATACGTTAAGTACAATGATAAATGGGTAGGTGCGAACGTCTTCTTGAGTAAATAAATAAATAAATTCAAAGCTTTGTTCACAAGTAATGATTATACATTTTACTATGAATGGAGAGAGTTTTTTGAAATGATACAAAATTAATGTGAATTTTAGACTAAGATTGGCCAGGATTTTCTTGTTGCTTAGTTCAAATTTTAATATGCTTGTAAGATAAAGATTGGTTTGTAATTCGTTTTCTTCAACTGTAGAGCCGTCCTAATCAGCTTATCCAAAAATGTTGTTCTCCAAATGTGATACCTGAAGCACAGTTGGATTTTCTGAGGAAAAGTATTACATGTCGCTCTGTGCCTTTCAAAAAACGCAAGCTAATTCACTGAGGACATTAACAAATAACAGGCAGATATATTCTGCGTGTATTTGTTTTCGTCTAAGCATTTTCATAATGCTACAGTTCAAATTAAATTAAATTGAGTTTTATTTATAGACGCTTTTTAACTGCTGTGGCCCTTAGCATCGCATTCTATATTGGGCTGAAAGACCGGTAGTTTTGCTCAGAGGCCTCTTCATCAGGCTTGAGGTTCTTTTACGTGCCGTAAATCTACTCTTCGAGAAAGTTCGCCATTTGTAATCTGGTAGATTTTGCATCACTGTGTCTCCCTGACAGGGACTATAAAAAATTGGCAGAAAATAAATGTTAATTAATTACTAGATAGTTGCGGGCGAGTTACGAGTCAGAGCTGCAAGGCGAGGCTTGTAATACATTGCGCGTAATAAACAAAGTTTGTTATGAATTAACTGGTGTTCTTGTTACAATAACAAATTAAATTATAGTGGGTAAGAGAGTTGTGCTATTGTAACACAGCCAATTTTTACTTTCTCTACACGTATAGTAAGTAGGATAAGTATTGCATTTCATCCAAAAATTTAATATCGAGATTTCACCGGAAATGCATGTTTTGAGGCGCCCTGAATGCAAAGAAAGTATTTTTAAAAAAGGTCCGTGTGTCTGTGAACAGCATAACTCAAAAACGAAAAGTCGGACAAATACGAAACTTGGTATTTAGGTTCAGTATCCTTAAAAGATGAGATACAAAGTTTTTCAAGAAAATTGTCCTACCCCAAACTACCCTTTATACCGAACATATTTTGAAAATTTTGATTTTCTCTAAAATGGCTCTAATGAGTTTGATTAAAATATCATCTATTTAAGCTGTTTTTATGGCAAATGAAATGTATATCTTGAATTTTCTGGGAATGTCGCCAAAAGTCCTCTACATTCTGAATGAATTTTGTATAACTGGTAAACCGTAAGAGATAACCACAATTTTCCTACATAAAAATGTAGATCTCGTTAAAACACACAATTTTATTGTCGAGTGAACCATTTCCGAGATATTCTTTGTTATTTGTTTGAATTTTCCACTACTTATATTTTTCACAAATGGAAATTCGTTATTCGTTTTTCTATGTCCTGGACATGCCAAGAGAGAACACGCCACATAGTAACCAGCTCTTAAAAGATTTGGCTATCGCTTAAAGCCTACCACATTCCCCTTGCACCTACAAGAGAATAAGCAATAAGATTAAAATCTGGATATTTCATTTAACATGAAGTAGATGGAGAATAAGCGTTTGTGAAAATAGGAAAATAGATTTTACAAGAGTGGAGAAAGTCATGTGAGTGTTCCACCAGAATACTTTTTCATGCAAAGAGCATCCTTAAAATATACCCTAACCATGGGATTTGGTATTTACCAAGTGTTTTAGCTATGATGTTCATGCGCGCGCATATCTTTTCGTAAGGTGTTGGGTCGTTATCTCGATATTGTATATTCGGGTGGAATGGATTCTTGTATCCACAACCATGTATAAATGTACATGGCGTTCATCAGGTAAATAAAATCATTATTATGGTCCCAAACGTAGTAACTGCTATAGAAATAGCTCAAGTAATATCGTCACCAAAAGCAAGCTTGTCCCCAGCTCTCTGATGCAGGCCAGTGTAGGCTGGTGTCTTGCAATATCGTCACCTGTAGAGGATTCGCAGGTAAAAGCAAGCATAAAATACAAGAAAAGTACTCGAGAGCTGCGGATGCTTGAACAAGACCACGTAGCTACTCCACTCAAGAGCAATTATAACTAAGACGACTGACTGTACTACTCTGCACAGAGGGCCTGCCCGCATGCGATTGGTCCCTGTTGCACTGTACGCTAATGGCACATCATCAACTCGATTACTAACCTCTCAAACAACCCAGGAAAACCCTCGTCAAACAAGAAAGGGAGTGAGAGAGCGAGAGAGAACAGTGATGTGGTCGCTCTTCCTCGGTGACACAGAGGAAAACCAAGTGTAAGAGAAATTAAAGGAAGAGCTGCTTAGCACAACATGCCGATGTTGCTCTTCTCACACAGATAATTAGAGTGTGAAATGTACATAGTCACTGGCGAGTTTCTTAATTTGAGATTTTGTGTACAAATTTCAATTTTCTTTTATATGTAAAGAAAAATAAAAGCACTCACATGACTCTATCTACTCTTCTACAAATTATTTTAACAAACGCTCATTCTCCATCTACTTCATGTTAATCGAGGTAAACGTTTGCAAAAACTCTTATTTCTAATTTTCTTGTAGGTGCATTCCATTCTCTTTGCATGTCCAGGACATAAACAAAGTCAATAACGAATTCCCATTTGAGAAAAAGTATAAGTATGGGAATATTCAAACAAATAACAAGGAATATCTCCGAAATGGTTCACTAGACAAAGAAATGTATACCACAAAATTGTGTTTTTTAACGAGATCTGCATTTTCGTGTAGTAACATTTTGTCTGTCCCCTACGGATTAACAGTTATGCGAAAGTCATTCAGAATGAAAAGGACTTTTGGGTACATTCCCCTAAAATCCAAGATATACATTTAATTTATTATAAAATATCTTAATCAAAATCGTTAGAGCCATTTTTGAGAAAATCAAAATTTTCGAAAAATGTAACATCTAAAGGGTAGTCTGGGGTTGGGTGATTTTCTTGAAAATATTCGTGCTGCATCCTTGGAAGATACTAAACTCAAATACTAAGTTTGGTATTTATCCGACTTTTCACTTTTGAGTTACGTTGTTCACAGACAGACATACACACACGGATATGTTTCCCAAAATGCTTTATTTGACATAAAGAGGAAGAAACTGGGATACATATTCTGGCGCATTGTACCAAGGAGAGGTTCGGTTGTTAACTCAAGGAGAGGGTTACAAACTTATTGGACCTTGCTGGCTGGTAGGGGGTGAGGGGGAAGCAATTGGAACATTTTTACAAAACGTTATGCAGCCCAGATCGGAGTATAAGGAAGAGAGTCAAGGGCGGGAGGGGGAGGGTTAGTGATTTAGGGGCGGGTATTTGTTTGTTTTGTAAACAATAACGTGTGCTTGTGAACAAGTTCTTTCTCTTCTTATTTTCTGTTTTGTTTGAGTGTTTTTTTTTGTTAGGTTATCTGTATTTTTCTTTTCTTTTCATTTCTTGTAAATACCATTAACTTTAAAGTACAGTGTGATGAATATAGTCTGAAAAATGTTAACTACAGTGTATTATATAAGCACGTATCTAACCCCTGCGATGTATGAATTTGAATATGTAAAATGTTTAAGACCAATCTAGTCTACTCTATTTCCATAGCGAGAGTTTTATATACCGCGAATAAAATTTGAATAGTGTCTCCGCATGTACCTAAGCAGTCTTGCTCTAATTTAAAGTTATTCCTAAGCAAAACATAAGTAGGTAACATAACATGCACATCGAGTCATTTTTATGCGAATGTTAGTTTAGCATATTATACATGTATGTGACGACGATAACCCTAGATGTTTAGCGCCCTTAAACCCTTAAATCCCATCTCATCATCATCACACATGTGTGTGAATTTCCAGATTTCAGAAAAAGTCGTGTGAGTTTATCACACCAAAATTTGTTCTATGGTCATATAAAAAGTCGAATTTTAAAATCATAACATAATAACCCGCTTTTTGAAGATCCGACTCTTGCTTAGCCTTAACAAAATTACTAATAAAAGAATTTCTGCAAAGTTATTAGGATTAACAAGAAGTAGATCGGATAATAAGCTTGTATAAGAATGGTATACGTGAATGAAACACATCACATTTGCTTTAATAAGTCTCGATTCTTTTTTTTTCTCGTGGTCATGCAAGGAGTGGAACTTCAAGACCAACATATTGCAATCAAAGCTTCAGCCCTGTATCCCTCTGGTACTAAGGTAAGGTAAGGGTCGTATCACGGAGGGGCCCTCGGAACCGGGCAGCGCACCGCACGCAGGCCAGTTGGCCCATTGTGCTTCCAACGTGAGCCCTGGGAGGGAAGGATGAGGGGAGAAACCCAAAGGGGGATCTGGATACCGATGGGCGCAAGCATAGACGGGGTACCTAATGTTTCCAGATAGAACGCATCCTACGCCGCACGGTCCCTGCCGACAAGCCATACACCTCCAGGGTTCCGCAGCGGAGTCCCACGCTTAGGAGAGATCTGAGGGTACCGCAGCGACGCCAACCCGCCGAACACCGTCGCCAGATCCAACAACACTGAAACCGATGACAAGGAAGATAATTGGCACAGGAAATGAGAGGAAGGAGAGCCGCGATATAAGATGAACCACCCCAGCATTCGCCTGGCGATCCGGGGAAACCAGGAAAACCCATGGGCCAGAGTGCAGTTGCCAGGGATCGATCCCGGAACTTCCCGATCTCTCTGGTACTAATAACGATATGTGTAAGAAAAACATTTCTGTAAGCCTTTACGTCGATTAATGTAATTATATAGAAAAAGAAAGCTTTGATATAACGTTTCTACAACAGTGGGTACAAAAACCATGTGAATGTAGCACATCACATTTTTACTGTCTCTAATGCTTATTAATAGCAGATGGATAAACTATTGTATTGCTCCCAAAAATCCAAAAATAAGATTTCATTAATGCATTGCCATTTTTAGAGAAATGTTCGTGTAAATGTGTGTGAACAGCATAACTCAAAAACGAAGTACTGCATAAATATCAAACTTGTGATTTAAGGTCAGATTCCTTTTAGGATGCAAGGAGAAGATATACACAGATTCCCCCTTTCCAAACAATCTTTTACATGGAAACTGTTAGGTTTTCTTCTCTCCAAATTGCCACTAAGAAATTTGATTAAAATGTTATATGTTTGAGATACTGGCGAAATAAAATGACATTTCTGTAAATAGTGTGTCAAGTCCTGTTTATGTTCATGGAAGTTTACACAATTGGGAAACTTAGAAAATAAAAGGTTACCACAGGAAAAAATTAGAAAAAAATGAAGATCTGTAACTTGTGTAAAACAAGTTTTTGTAGATTTCTTTGAATTTTCCTAATTTTAATCAAAATGTTTCTGCTTTTGTTTCGCATCAACCCATGCAATATCAAGTCGTGCACATTCCACTTACTTATCAGCTCTACTCTGTAGCCCTGTACACTCTACTCCTCTATGTATTATTAACAAGTGTTGCACATGGTGGTTCCAGTAGCAAGGCCGCAACATTAACCTTGGTGGAGAACTGGTGCTCGATTATCCAAGCCTGTTGTTGATCTTAAAAAATCAGTAACTTGCAGTTCATACTTAGTTACTGCATGAATTAAATAGTAAATAGCTATTAACAAATTAAAAGGTTAGTATACACAAAGGTAATATTTAAATGGTAACGTTGATTTATCAAATATGATTATATTCCACGTCTGAAATAATAATTGTAAAATCGTTAGAGAAGTAAAACAGGTGAGGGTAGTTTATGTTACAAGTAAAGAATGCAGGAAATTCAACTTTCCACCATGGCAGCATGGACGGAAGCGGATGAAGAATCGTCGAAAAAAGTATATGTATATATGAAGTACATAGATTAAGAAACGAGACAACATTGAATGTGAAGGAACAATTCGTTGAGTTCGTTTCGCGAATGTAAACACGTATGGTTTTTACTGTGCAGCGAGAAGGTTAAGATGTTATGTATTCTTTCCCCATAAGGCCTATAGTGGACCACGTCTGACCGTACCCTGGGGAACTAACAAGATGAGGCTAGCTGCGTACAGGGCAGACTTAGTCTTTTGACTTCTGAAGACTGAGATCCCATATACAGCAAAGTTTGGAAGTCGGGGGGATGGCCACGAAACTTTCGTCCTTCCCAAGAAGTTTATGTGTCACAAGGGCGTCCTATACCAAGGAGCTTGTGTGTAACATGTGAAAACTTATGAATAGAGCATGTATATGCGTTACTCGTATTAGTTAATACTGCCTCACCAGAGGCCTCCATCTCCAAACGATGGAGTTGAAAGACGAAAACTCTGATATGCACGAAGAGCGGTGGTTCATCATTCACAGAGTCTGGAAGGGGAAAAAATAAGGTCAGATGCTTAATTCTATATCTCTTCCCTTCTGAAGTTTGGCAAATTGGTTTCTGTGAGGGATGAAATAAAGACGCGTAGGATCTCGCGGTCGGAAGGGTGCTGCGTCTTCTAAGGGTGAAAACATCCCCCGTAAGTCGAAGATGCCGAACTGTTTTCCTTCAGATGCTGAGATGTGGTCAGTAATCTCCAACAAGTATATCTTGATACACACTGTGTGCATTGACTCAGGCTTTCTCTTAAGCGCCTTCTCCTTCCAAGATTTCGGAGCTGTTTTAAATTACAATCCCTCACGGTTAATGTTGATTACAGACTGCCTGCAGCGGTTTCTTCTTAAGGAACTGCACCCTTCTCCCGAGGTCTGATGAATGGGACGAAATCATCGGACGTAATAGCGCGTGAAAAGTGCTGTTAGCTTTAAATAAGAAAATCTTTTTCAAGGCAAGAAGCCGGCGAAGGTGATGAGAGGGGATTGGAAAGGAGGTTCTATGAAATAAAGTCACTGAATAGGCAGTTTGCCTCCTTGTATATTAACAGGAATTCACGCATAAAGGAAATTGCAAGTTGAAGATACCGCCATACGGTTTTGTCATTATAAATTGACACGCTCATCACTAATTGATTTATCTTCATTTTTAGCAGCATCCTCTTTTAATGTTGGCAAGGCTTAAACATAAAATGCCATGTGTTCAATATTCTTTTATGGCTAATATTTCTATTCGATAAGTCGTCTAGTCTAACTACAGATTAATCTTATTAATTCATTAATTTCACAACTGTTTTATTAAAATGGTGTATTATTCTACGGGCATAGGTAGAAATATGATATTTACATAAACCTTCATCATCCTATAATTTGTGTTTAGCTATAAATAAATACGTATGTGATACCAACAACTTAAAAAGTACAGGAAGTTAAACTAACGTAAAAGTAATAACCTCTAATTTCAGTAGCTTATTATAGAATTTCAAAGAAGAAACTGCCTCTCACAGTTAAACTTTAGTTTAAAATTATAACGCGTCTATCAGTTCAAATTATTTTCACGGCGACATCGATTGTTAGAGTTTTATAATAAGGGTAATGCTATTGAAATGATGCGGCTTTTGAATACATCTTTTACTTTCTCTAACATATACCTAGTAGGTAGAAGAAGAATAAGAATGTATTCAACCTAAAAATTAGATATTGAGATTTAACGGAAATACATGTTTTGAGGTCTCCTGAATCCATAAACACATTTACATAAAATGGTCTTCCAAAGAAACGACATGAAGATTTAACTAATGCATAGATGAAGTTTTTTCAAATACTGCCTATAACGATTATGATTGAAATACTATATGTGTGTGTGTGTGTGTGTGTGTGTGTGTGTTCAAGATATTTACATGACAATTACAACTTATATCTTGAATTCGCTAAGAATAGCCTGTGAAATCCCCTTCATTCGGAAGGAATTTTGTGTGTTTTTATAACTGGTAAACTGTAAGAGTTAGGCAAAATCTTACTACACAAAAATATTTTTTTAGCACACACCATTTATTTCAAATAACCGTTTTTTTGGGCATGAGCGATTTCCCACATATTCGTTGTTATTAGTATTTTCAATACTTTGTCAGTTTTTGAACTGGTCATCATTGAGTTGTTTCTCGCGATGTCATGGGAAGTGTATGGAATTTAAAGGCCAGCATATAGCGATATGCTTTGAAATATTTTACTAGTGGTTAAAAGTTTATCTCGATTAATATGAAGTACAAGAAAACCTCTGATGTGTTACACTCACATAACCTCCTCTACTCTTGTACGCTACTTCATGTTAATCTAAACAAACTTGCAGAAACTATCTTATAGCTAATTTTATTGTAGGTGCCAGAGGAATATAGTATGCTTTAAGCGATAGTCAAATCTTTTAAGAGCTGGTTGCTACGACATAAACAAAGGAATACAGAATTCCCATTTGAGAAAAAAATTCAAACAAATAATAAAGAATATCTCGGAAATGGTTTACTCGACAAAGAAATGACAAATTGTGTGCTTTAACGTGATATACATATTTTGTGTAGTAAAATTTTATCTATCTCTTAGGTTTACCAGTTATGCGAATGTAATTCAGAATGAAGAGAACTTTTGGGGATATTCCAGAAAATCCATGATATACATTTCATTTATCATCAAAGTATCTTAAACATGTGTTATTTTAATCAAAATCGTTAGAGCCATTTTTGAGAAAATCAAAATTAAAAAAAAAGTTCCATGTAAAGGGTAGTCTGGTGTGGGGATTTTCTTCAAAATCGTGTGTCGCATCTCTGTAAGATACTGAACCTAAATATCAAGTTTGGTATTTATCCGTCTTTTCGTTTTTGGGATATGCTGTTCACAGATACACAGACAGACACACACAAACGCATCTTTTTCTAAAATTGCTTTTTTTTAATTCAGGGGCCTCAAAACATGTATTTCCGGTGAAATCATGATTAGGAATTTTTGGGTGGAATGCAATACTTCCCCTGCATTACTACACGTAGTAGAAAAAGTAATAGGGTTATGTAAGAACAACTGAGGGAAACAATATAAACATAAGCGATAGCTGGTTGAGAGGCTTGTGAATGCAGTGTTTAAGATTTTCTCTATTGATAAGTTAGTTCATAATTTTTTTTCAAAATACTCCTGTTTGATTAGATCTTTACTCACGTAGAGGTCGAAGTTACATATTAATTATGAAAGAAATACCTGTGCTATATTAATTTCCAAAAATAAATGTCCTTTGTTCTGTTGTAACATTTACTTCACATCAAAGAAGAAAGAAAACTATATCATCTACCACTTACACATGACATGATTAAATACTCTAAGCCTACAATGGATACACATTGCCTACATCACTCGGTATAAGATGCCTCTGCTTTTTTTGTTATTAAAATAAATATTTAATGTTTCAATTACTGCAGTGGAATTCAGTAAATTCATGGGTATATTATTAACTTTCAAAAATTCAGTTTTATTTATGTACGCTGTTTAACTACTGTAGTTCTTTGCGTGCCATTCCATATTTATCGCGAAAGACTGGAAGTTTTTCTTAGAGGCCTCGTTATCTGGCTTCAAGTTCCTTTACGTGCGTATATCTATGACACGGGAACACCGGCTTTATTTCCCTTCCTAAGGAAGCCATACTGAGAGTTTTTACGCCCGAAAAAAATCCATCGCCTACCGCCGGGTTTGAACCTGCCACCTCGGGAACTAGATCATTAATTTTCAGCACACAATTTATTAGTGCTAACATATTACAATGGATATTGCTAGTTGCTTCATCCCAAATATCCTTGAAATAAGATAATGTGATTTTATTATGTGTAAGTTAAATGTAATAAGCAGACAAAATAGTTTCCATAATCTGGAAATATCTGGCGCAATTCCAGATTCAAGACTGCTGAATTGTGTTTTCAGAGACTCTGATTTTTCTCCCCATGCCCTTCATTTGAGAAACGGAGAGATTTAGATGTGGTACACTTACGGTTATACCGGTCAGTATTTGCAAACTTCTGTATGTTTTCCTGTCTGATACTGTTGTAGTGACACTATTGAAATTTACATGTAATATTACATTCTTTCTCTACTGTAACATTTTGAAATGAAATGTACCATTTTAGTGTTTTACAAACAAATAGGTAAAATGATAGGTTTTCTTCAGGTATGCATATAGCATTTCCGTAATAAAACGCTACAATAAAGTTCGCGTGTACAATATGATACGATTTAATTGAAATGAATTAATAATAATATTTATTGAAAATTAATTTGAATTTTTAGAATAGCTTTTCAATACAAATTATCTTTTTAAATAAAGAATCAAAATAAAATGACAATTATCTGATTTTATGGAGATAGTACATAAATAAGTACAAAGAATCGAAATTAAGTTGATTAGTTTATAACTTTTTAGAAAGTGATGCGTTAAATATGAGAAATAAGCATAGTTTTGTTATGTATGCTGATTAACGTTATTGCTCAGGTGCATACTGTGATATCCTAAAAAATATAAAATATGTTGAAACAAAATGTCTACTAAGATGTCCTAAATAACGAGTTTATAAAATAATTATGCATCCAGTTCATAATACAAAAGTTTGCGTAACTATGCGTGAAATTATGTAAATAAATTTTGGACTATTAAAGGCAGTGGAGTTCCTGAATTATAATTTTCAATTTGAATAAAGCTTTCCTAGGAGAAAGATATAAAAATGTATGGGGTATACTTTAGAAAACCAAATATATAATTTTTTAGAATTAACAGAACTATTCTCACTGAAGTAATACCTAATCAATTAAATATAGAATATTTAAATATAGGTTTTTATTACTCTAAAAAGTTTCACTTCACAATTGGTTAACGGATTTGTGCAACATAATTTCCATTTTCAAACAATAGCTCATATAGGATATCTTTTTTTAAACGAAATTCGCTGTCTGACACAGAGAGTATATACTGGGTGGACCATTTAAGTGGAGACTGCAAAATATCTCCAAAATTAAGCGTTGTAGAAAGAAATGTCTTGAATAAAAGTTGTTTGATATTACGGGGTAAAGTAAATGCCATTAATCGTGTTTGGTTAGGAGAACGTTATGATGGTCATTTTAGGGTTCATTTAATTTTTTAAATCGGAACCTACAATTAGGGTCAATTTAAATTGGCCCTAAATGGCCTTTACAACGTCATTCAAATAAAACATGATTAATGGAATTTACATTCCCCCATAATATCAAGCTACTTTTATTTAAGACATTTCTTCTACAACACTTAGTTTTGGAGATATTGTACAGTCTCAACTTAAATGATCCACACTGTATATACATTGAGACAGGGAAAAATGCACGCGGTACTGGCTCACATTCACAAGGTTCTGGATTCAAAACCTTGGTGTCAGTTCATAACTATGGCATTCGCTAAGTCAGGTGCACAAAATCCATAGATGAGGCAGTATTAGTAAGAAAAAATCGGATTTGTTGCACTCACATGAATTTCTCTACCCTTGCACAAACTACGCTTATTCTCCATCTACTTCATGTCAATCGAGATAAACATTTGAGAAGTTGCCTATTTTCTTGCAGGTGCAAGCGATATTCAGATCTTTTAAGAGCTGGTTGCTATGTGGAGCATTCCATTCTCTTTGCATGTCGAGAACATAAAAATCACGAATAATAAATTCCAATTTGAGAAAAAACATAAGTATTGGAAAATTCAAACAAATAACAAGGAATATCTCGGAAATAGTTCACCCCACAAAAAAAATGCATATGACTTAAATTGTGTGTTTTAACGAGATCTACATTTTTAGTGCAGTAAACATTTTGTCTATCCCTTAGTTTTTCAGTTATGCAAAAGTCATTCAAAATAAACAGGAATTTTGGGGAAACTCCCATTAAATTCATGGTATACATTTCATTTTCCATAAAAATATCTTAAACATGTGATATTTTAATCAACATCGTAAGAGCCATTTTTGAGAAAATTTAAATTTTCGAAAAATGTTCCATGGAAACGGTAGTCTGGAGTGGGGGGATTTTCTTGAAAATCTTCGTGTCGCACCTTTGAAAGATACTGAACCTATACCAAGTTGGCTAATTATCCGAGTTTTTTATTTTCGAGTTATGCTGTTCACAGACAGAGACACACACATACACACACGCAATGACCTTTTCCTAAAAATTATTTTTTGGATTAAGGGAGCCTCAAAACATGTATTTCCGGTGAAATCTCGATATCGAATTTTTGGGTGGAATGCCATACTTCTGCCACATACTATACTAGTAGAGAAAGTAAACGGAAAGGTTTATAAAGAATATCGTTGCTATAAATTATATTCTCTTAATCTTCAGATATATACACTAACATAATTTTCAGCCTCTTTTTGTACCTCTTGTATGGAGTGCATTTTTTCTCCGGCAAGTTTCTTTCCATCCATTCAAATCCTTGTTGGACTGCAAATAATGACTCAATTATTAACATATGGATTTCTGAATCTATTAAGCTGGTGTTTCTAAGGAACTACAAGCACATTTTGTCTTGTCGTTTAACCTCATAAACATTTTATTTATCTGAAGACAGGAGTTGCGAAATTCCAGTAGCAAACGCAATGCAGAAAACAGCTTGTGGTGAGATGATTAATCTCCATGTTTAATACCGGTTCGTTGAAGTAGGAAAGATTGTTTTGCAAAGAAGAAACCGCAGGACTCCGGTTGTGAAGGCTCTCCTCCTTTAATTTTCCATCTTTTCCACGAGGAGGGCTTCTCCCCTCTAAAATAAAACCACGACGTCCCAGAAGCCAGCCACCGCATTCCTTGGCAATGTTGTTCATCTTGCAAAAACCCCAAGCTAATTACATTCTATCTCTTCCCATTCCTTCACATATCACAACGCCCTGCTCTCTATCACATACGCTCACGCAGCTTCTCCCTTCCTTTCTTCGTGCTCATTTACCAACTCTTCCCATCTAGCATGTCATCAACATACGCAGTCAGAATATGAGAAAAAGCCAGCCAGTACTCATTTTCGTTACTTCTACCTTTACGTTGACTCCGCCCTGTTGCCGCTCCTTTTATTTTGAGGCTGTTTCTGCTACCACGCAATTTGGAAGCTCTTGTTTTCTTCACCCTCCCCGTGAAGAAGGTTACCGCGCTATCGCCCTTCTGAGGGTGTATATCTCGAGCTTGCAGTTAATAAGATGGCTACCTTCGTGAAGTGAAGTAAGTCCCAACGTGAGTTTCCCTGAAAACTACACCTTACATTGCTGCTCCAGGCTACAACAGACTTTCCTACTTAAACAAAACGACCTCTCCAAACACATGACTTTTAATACCAATTTAATTTGATGTTTAAGTGCCCAACAAGAATTAACACAATTACAGATCCCTCACTTAACAAACTGAAAAAAGTGTGAAAGGTTATTTTATTCTGTCTAGAACCCTAAATCCTAAGGGCATACATACAAAATACTGAAGTTTTCTAACGTTTTTATTTTATGGATTATACGTTTGAGAACATGCTTCAGGGGTATTCTGTTTGTTTTCCACCTTTCAGTTCAAAAACAGGCACCAGCTATGTTTTTGTTTCTGTGCATTTATATTGTTAGTTACTCTACTAAAATTGTAAGTTGTTTTAAAGGTTACAAATTGGTATACTACAACTGAGTCCCAAAATCGCTGATAATACCTAAAAAGTGAATATAGTAATATGTTTGGAAAATTTAGTAAACAGGTCTCACTCTAGGTGCTTCCACCTCTCCGTAACCATACAGGTTGCCGAATCACCAATTATTTTACCTGGGCCCACCCCATTTTAATCCACAGCACCCAGCCGGTATATCCACAAACCATCAACATCATATTTCCGGCCGTGAATCATGCTTCTTTTCCGAAATATAGCAACTATGCTTAAATTTAAAGTACTGATAGATCTCCATTTTCTATGCCTGTGTAATGTAAACTATCTAGCTGCTATGGTTCTCTTAAGAAGTATGATTTTACAAAATATGGTGGTTATACGTTAACTTAATGTTAAAACAGACTCCAAAGAAATTTGTTGCAGAAAATTTAGTAAATTTTCGTGTTTCCATTTTGTATTAATACATTTCATTAGACAGGCTGTTTCGGATACATAAAAGTTAAATAATTTTGTTGACTAAAGTAATAGGGATTCGGAGATGTTTTAAATCGATGAATCGGCAACCTGTGTCTTTTAGCTGTACAGCGACAAGATCTATTCTAAGGTGAAAGATGCCGATCGATAGGATAAGCGTCAGAATAGATCTACCGTTCAATTCCATTGCATAAAGACTCACATGGTTCTGCAGCAGCACTGAGGATAAAACCTGGCATATTGGGATGGAAAAGGGGCTGACAAGGTTGATTGGTTTTACTTCCATCAAACATTTAAAAGCCAATTATATTCTGACTTATTTGCCTGCAAATTAGCTGTCCATGCACTATTCGATATTCGTGCCTAACGCAATACTCTTTTGTAATCTCTACGGATTGGCCACGTGGATTCACCCTCTCACATTTTCAAACAACTTTAGCAGTCTGAATAAATGAAGGAATCGTTTACTACACTTGTCCTTACCTGTCCATCGTCTTCCTCCGTGGTCTAGAGGTACCATGCCAGCCTCCGGTTCCCGAGGCCATGGGTTCAAACTCGGCGGCGGAGGACGATGGATTTTTCCGGTGTAAAAGCGATATTCAAAAGTTTAAAAGTGCATCGTCTTGAAATTCTACACCCTTTCCATGAGATAAATAACTGAATAACGACAGAACTTAAAAAAATGACAAGTAGTCAAAAATAACGTATACCACGTAGGTCAAAATCAGCTATATGAAATAAAATGTATGTTTTAAAGAGAGCTCTAATATTTTCTGTTTAGTAAGTTTCTGCCTATCTGTTATGATTTATCCGTTATACAAAACTTCTAAAATATCAGTCTTATTTGCCATGTGAATATAATACACATGATGGTATAATAAAAATCGCTAAAGGCATCTTTTGCGAAAATCAAAAATGTTTCCATGGAACGGGTAGTTTGTAGTGGGGGATTTCCTTGAAAGACTTCCTGTTGCATCTTTGGAAGACACTGAACTAAAATACAAAGTTTGGCATTTATGAGAGTTTTTGTTTTGTTCACTGACACACACACACATTACATTTTTCTAAAAATGCATTATTTCCCTTTTTTGATTCAGGGTACCTCAAAACATAGAATTTTTGGGTAGAATACAATATTTCCACTTACCTATTAGGCAGAGAAAGTAAAACTTACTCGACCTTCCGACCGATGTTTGCTCCACCGCCAAGGAGTACTTATAGGCTATGCAACATTTTCAGAAGTTGCAAGATATGGGGGGGGAGGTTAAGGAAGTCAGAGGTTCCACCGATGTTTCACATCCTTTTGCATGAGCATCACGGATTTTTTTTATCTGTTATTAGGAATAGCTGGTGCTGTATATTATTACGATTATAAGAGCTAAAGATGAGGGTTAATCATAAAAATCGTCTGGATTATTACTCAATAATTTCATCACTAAGTTGAGGAGGTAAATGAAATTAAATCGTCATTCAAGTTTAAAAACCTAAATGTGCAACTTCGGGCAGCAATGTTAGCTTTAGATGACAATAGTCTCTTGAGATGGAGTGGTAAATTACATCTACTCTACACGAATCGCGTTTGTATCGTAAGTGTATTGCTTCTGGAAGATAGCAGTAACTCGAAAAAGGCCAAAGGGCAAGAATTTTCAGGAGCACTTCCAGCATTTCCCCCTCCCCCATGTTGTCTACCGTTTTTGTTGCATATCGTTATACTTTCGAATAACAAACATGCACGGAAAATAAATTTAGAGATATACAGATACCTAACGTACATCATTGTAAACTATTTCTACATGCCAGCTCATGTTTAATAAAATGGTGCTAAGCACACGGAAACCTCTATCAGCTTTTTAAGCTACCAATGGTTTTTAGCCTTGGGTAAAAAAAGTAAATTGGGGTTTATGGAATTTCAGACGCAGGTAATTTTTAAAATCAAACCTCAGCGCTTTCATCGTTGCCACCGCAAGAAACTTGTTTGAGAGCTTCAACACGGGAACTTCAGATGACCACAAATCCGTTCTACATCCGAGTATACGAGATCCAAGAACTTCTGACGTTGAGCATGGGAAATCGGTTTTCTAGGCTACCTCTGTTCAAATATATTGGCCGACCCTTCACTTTAATCCCAATACAAGCTCCAGAAGAATACACCCGAGTTCTAGGAGGTATTTATAAAGGCGTTGCTCTCCCCCAATTTTTCCAGAAACTTTTTTTTTCCTTTTTTTGCATAACCAAGTAGGATGGATACCAAGGTGAAGAAGCCACAACGCTGAAGGTATTGGTAAGGGGTTGTGAGAATAAAAATGAGAGAGTAAGAGAGAGGTCAATAATAGGTTTCCTATAAGTTGGCGACACTGTACAGGGGCGAGAGGCCAGGGTACCTAATTGCAGCCTAAGCATGTCGACACAACCTTTTGAACGTAAGAGCAACAAAGAGGCATTTCGAAGGGCGGAAAATGCTGAAGCCGGGAGAGATGGTCTTTAGCGTTTAGATTACTTGAGCGGTGCTTCTTGGTGGTGCAAATGTCGCTGTCCTGCATGAGAATGTGAGGAGGGTGTTCCCCTTGTGTTAACACTACACTAGGGTCCCTGATTTTGTTTCTTACGCAACCGGGTTCTGCTGAAATGGATCTTCTTTGTACACGTGGCGACCAGAACGTGACGCTTTTTACAGATTTCCCCGCGGTGTACTTTAAGAAACACAATAACAAGCCTTTCTTATTAGTATTATGAGAGAGCACAACCATCAATGTTAACATTTAAATCACTTCGGTCTTAATAGAAGTTCTGGGAAAAAATGGTTTGCTGCTAACATTTGTGCTGCACATTCTGCAATGAAAATTTACACGCATTATCCTGCTTAACTAAATATGTCCTTAATGTGTTCATTATATCGTCTATAAGAAGAGTAGCCGACAGTCTCTGTGAACGGACTCGGACATTGCATTAGCTTACCATGAGTAAGTTATCTTTTTACTTTCTCTAACACGTATAGTAAGTAAAGGAAATACTACATTCTACCCAAAAATTTGATACCGAGATTTCACCGCAAATGCATGTTTTGAGGCCTCCTGCATCCAAAAAAAGCATTTTTAGAAAAAGGTCTGTATGTGTGTCTGTGAAGAACATAAGCCAAAAACGAAAAGTCAAATAAATATCAAACTTGGTATTCAGTTGAGTATCTCTCAAAACACGCGACACGAAGATTTTCAAGAAAGAACCAACACCCCAGAGTACCTTGTACATGGAACGTTTATCGAAAATTTTGATTTTCTCAAAAATTGCTCTAACAGGTTTGATTAAAATATCATATGTTTAAGGTATTTCCATGGCAAATGGAGGGTATATCTTGAATTTTCTGGGAATATCCCAAAACGTCCTCTTCATTCTGAATAACTTTTGCATAACTGGTAAGCCGTAAGAGATACACAAAAGTTTACTACACAAAAAACGTAAATCTCTTTGAAACCCACAATTTATGTCATATACTTTTTGTGGTGTGAACAATTTCCGAGAATTCCTTGTTATTTATTTGAATTTTGCAAAACTAATACTTTTTCTCAAATCGGAATTCGTTATTCGTGTTTTTGTCCTACACATGCAAAGCGAATGGAATGCCCCACATAGCAACCAGCTCTTAAAAGATTTGACTATCGCTTAAAGTCTACCATATTCCCCTTGCATCTACAAGAAAATTAGCCATAAGATAGTTTCTGCAAATGTTTATCTAGATTAACATAAAGTAGACGGAGAATAAGTGTTTGTAAAAATAGTTTGTACAAAAGTAGAGAAAGTCATGTGAGTATAACACAAAATATTTTTTTTATACCCCGCCTTTCACTACATTGGTCTTATCGGTGGCCTTTCCTTTGGAAATTATTGCGTATTGGCAATGGTGTTAACTCTTAAAGAGAATACGTTGAGTTTTAATCCTTAGATCACTCACACATTCTCATTCTGGGGAAGATAGGGAATAATCTTGACCAGACATAAATTCCCCTCACAGCCGGGAATCAAACTCGGGACCCCTCGCACAGCAGGCAGCTGCTCTATCGACTGAGCTACGAGGCCAGCCCAGTTTTATGCTTTGTTCTTATCATAGCAGAGCGATTAATTTATCCTGGGCAGTAGGAGTACTTTTAGTAAAAACTCTTAAGTAGTTATTGGTTTGGAATTAATACATTTAAATGATCCAGCAAATGTTTATAGATGTTGAGTTAGAGTAAGTTTTGTAGATATGTTATGTCAAAGCCGACTCTCAAATCTTTTGTAAGTCGTGGCTCACGAAACCTGTGGGAATATTCATCCTAGAAATCTATATTGTTTCAGATGGCTCTGCAGCTATAAATATCTCATTTTTGAAATTAAGAAAACTTCATGATTTTATTCGAGGAGTGGTAGATACCATTACAACCATCATAGGAGCGGATTAGAGTCTCGAGATTTTGAAAATTAATTAATTTTGTCCAATTATTATTTTTCAAGTCACAAAATTGACTTAGCTTAAAATCTTGATGGTATTGCTAAAACCACTTAAGGAGCTCCAAGTTTTAATTTATCAATTTCTGCTCTTGAAATATAAGTTGAAGTTTGTTTGCAATTTGTACACACACACTCCTAGTGATAGTCATTACTGAAATACTGCATTTTCATGTGATATGACACGAGTAGAGTAATTACATTCCAGGATATTAAACAGTTTATAACAATTTAATACAAAATGTTTATAAAGTATAGACTATAGATCATAAAAATTGAATTAGGGTAATAGGTCTTTATTTTTCTTTTTAAAGTCAGCAGTTAAAACCTCTTAAATCATATTTTGCTGTATTGATATAATAATTTTTCTTTCCTTTCAGATATTTCTGGAAACATTTATTTTTTTGTATTTATTTGCCTAAGCCTAAAACATCTCTGGAAAGATAATTGACAATTTCTTTGTTGAAAAATACATATTGTAGAAAAATGTAACAGATCACGTGGTATAAATCTTCAAATGTCTACTTGCATTATTTTGTTTTTAAAAACGGCGGAATGCAAAATGATACATATAATGCCACATATGTGCATTGGCTCCAAGTGCATTTATTTAGAAATCTATAATTCCATAATTTGTTATTTGTGCCCAAAATCTCTGACCCCTAGTCCATTAAAATACATGTCAGGATTTAATAGTAAAAACAATAAATACTATTGATATAATGAAACATTTCGGTTGAAAGGCAGCGCGCTTTGCTTTGTGAAAATAAAGATACATTAATATGCATTAAATATTGACTTAAATACAGTATGACAAATTAACGCTTATCTCCTAACTAGTATTCAATATAGGATCTAAATCAGCAATAAGAAAGTTAAATATTTAAAACTGAATACAAAGTTTTTACTAATGTGCGGCTAAAAGCAACGGCAGGTGCAGTAGAAAGGTAAAAGTATGACATTCTGCATTTAAATAATGGCAAAATAAACAGATGTTACGGAAAACGTGTAAAAAGAACTTAAAGTCATGTAGGTCATGATTCTAAACTGTTTCGCGAAATATGCCTATCCCTGGATGTTATGAGCTATATTACGGCAAGAAATTGATCATATAGGCGTTCTTGAAAACAATTTAAAATTACTTTCCTATTACTAACTTACCTATAGTAAATAGAGAAGGTATTGCAATCCACCCAAAAATTGGATATCGAGATGAGACTCCCTAAATAGATAAATAAGAAAGAAAGCATTTGAAGGAAAATATCAATATGTGTAAGGTGTGTCTGTGAGCAACACAGCTCAAAAGCGAAAATTCGGTTAAATATACACTTACAAAAATGCCTCACAAAGTTATCAAAAAAATCCCCTCATTCCAGACTCGATATTTTTCGTTATTCTTTTTATTTTCTCAAAAATGCCTCTAAGGAGTTTGATTAAAATACCATATGTTTTAAGATATTTACATTAAAAGTGAAATAAAAATTTCGAACTTTCAGGAAATGGCTTGTGAAGTCCTGTTTACTCTGAAAATCTAACTGGTAAACCGTAAGAGATACACAAAATCTCGCTAGAAAAATGTAAATGTTGTTAAAACACACAATTTATGACAAATAAAAATGATTTGTGGAGCTAACCATTTCCAAGATATTCCCTGTTTGAATTTTTCAAGCTGCTAATTGATTTTCCCCCTCGTAATCATGCAAAGAATTGTATTTCAAACCTATTCCATGGCGACATGCTCTTTAAAAATCTAGCTATCACATTACCTACAACACAATGTGTAAATGTATAGTTTATCTGTATTAACAAGAAGTAGCTAGAATAGTAAGCTTTTTTAAGAATAATTTAGAGAAGAGTGAGTAGAGAAGGTCATACGAATGCAACACATCAATTTTTTTTCTAAGCATATTTAGACAAATAAACTTTTTCGCAGCAAGAGGTATAAACACATTTGAAGGGTAACACATTTGATATTTCCAGTATACCTTCATGCTAAAAAGATACTAGTTTAAGAACAAAGGGACAATGTCACGTTAATCTTCTGCCCCTATTCAAAAGTTAAAGGGCAATCGCGATCAGCACACGGGTCCTACATTTGTCTCCCAACCCCCTTCTGCGTCATTTAAATAATAAATCCTGTGGTTTCCGGCAAATGAGAAGGGAATCGGTATCTTACCCGCTTATTAGTGGGTGTGTCGTCATCGTAGACATCCCGGTACAAGAGCACGGAGCGCGACAGGGGGTGGATTATGGGGTGACCGACCAAGGAACAGTAAGAGGATTTGTCACGAAATGGCCGCCTAGCACACACATTTGGTTTCAAATAATTATACTTGGGGCACATCGCTAGCAGCGAAAACTTCTGTGGGCGGATCTGGGAGCTGCATTTGTAAGTGACCTGTTTCTGTAATTGTGTTCAATTGCGAGCAGTAGCAAAGATAGTGTTCAGGCGACATTAATGTTAGAGGCGATTTATTTTTAAAAACAGTATATACATTACTTTGCATGCCAAATTCAGCACATAAAATACAGGCTTATATACAACTTCTGTATAATGGAGCAGAAAACTCACATGTAAAGTCCTAAGTACTAACTGTAGTATTGATTTTAATCCAGCAAGCATGAATGCACATTGTGTTGTGTACATATATAGATATACATATACAGTGCGATAAGTGTGGTTGCTTATAAGATGGTTTTAGATTTCTTGTATGGTTCATTTTAAATTCTATGATGATATCAGGGCTTTGACTTGACAAACAACTCATGGTGTTGGTACTTTTACTGAATTGTACGAGGGCTGTCCAGAAAGTAACCTCCGTTCATGCATAGTACGAGAAGACCAGTCGTGCAGTAGCTGGCATGCCGAGAGGTTGTCCGCTGTGTGCGAGTGTGGCTAGCAGTTAAACCGGTCGGTGTGTTTACATTTTACCTTACGCCGTTCCTTGGTCTCCTTTCCTATAATATTCACAGACTCACCTGTGTTTTCGTAGCCGTATATATACGTGTAAGAAATACTACGACATGGATGATCGTCCTAAAACTCTGGTTGTTAGTTTTGTGGAACGAGATATCATTCGACCGACGGCTTATGAGATACATAGATGGATTTTTGATACGCTACATTTGGAAGAGGATGATGTCACCGAATTACAAGTTAATGGTATTACTAGACAAATCTTCATTAAATGCAAAACGCCTGGATTGTGGAGGAGACTTTGTAAAAGTCAAACGGAGAAGATGGTTTTGTGTTGTCAAATGGACAACGGACTAAGGTGATGCTTGATGTAGCCGGTTTTGGAAGACGGGTTGTCAAAGTGTATAATTTGCCATTGAGTTTTTCCAACCGGAAGATAAATATGGGATTAGCAGTTATGGCTGCAGGTGAGTGACCATATTTGGAATCCCTCTTATCGGTACAAAGTCACCAATGGAGTACGTACTGTACATATGCTATTGAATAAACATATACCGTCGTTTCTGAATGTCGGAGGTTATTCCGCTTTGGTGAGTTATACCGACCAACCTATTACATGTGCCATATGTCATACGGCCGGTCATTTGCTTAATCAGTGCCCCAGAAAACCAATGCCGCGATTGCCAAATGCTGAAAACGATACGCCCACTTGGGCGAAATTGGTTGCTGGTACGCTTCCAATACAACGGATGCCGTTACCAGAACAGGTAGCAGCGGCAGGATCCGACTACGCCAACAGTTGCTTAATGCGGAGACAGTGGCTGACCGGCAGTATAGCCGCGATATAACCTTTGAAGAACACGCGAAGAGTGATGGCATCACAGGTGTAGCTCAAGACAGTTCTTGTAATTTGCAGGAAAACCTAAGCGAAGCAGTCGTCGTAGATGGTCAACCTTGGTCTGGCGACAAAAATATGGAAACAGCCTGTCTTAGAGACAGTGAAGACTAGTGCAACTTGCAAGGACACGTTTTCAGTAAGGGAAGTGGTGGAGTAGGCAGAAACAGGTGTCAGCGTGCCGGAAGAGGTTGCATCAGCAGCTATTTCTTTCATAGCGGAGGAAGTGCAGATAGATGAATCGTTAGTTGAGTCTACCATAACCACTACGCCATCTGTGTGTGGGGCTATAGTTAACCAACGCGATCCTCGATTAGAAAAGCGCAGAAAGAGTGCGTCGTCACCGACAAGGCAATAAAAAAAACCGAGTAAGCCGGTGAACATATAATCCTCCTCGTTTATATGGTGTTGATACTTCAAACCTTAGCGACCGTGAACGTGAATTGTCTCAGGAATAGAGCCAAGCAAGCTTTTAAGAGATTTTGTGTATGCTAATGACATGGATATTCTGTTTTTGCAGGAGAATAATGAACACAAGCTAGATTTCTTTGGTCCGCAATATAATTACATTTCCAATGTTGGGGATTCCCAGCGCGGTACAGCGATTGTTTACCGTTCATCTTATGGTACTCGATTAGCGGAGAGTCATGTCAGTGGTAGGATAACATCCTTATTATTGGAAGACAGTAATATTCTTCTGGTGAATCTATATTTACCTTCGGGGTTAAACAGAGGGAAGGAACGGGAAGCTTTTCTCACCTCGGAACTGCAGTTCTTTTTGCCTCATAAATATAATAAACTACTTCTAGGTGGAACTTTAATTGTGTCATCAGTGCTAACGATCAGACAGGCCAATATTTTCCGTCACCTGCTTTAGACCGAGTATGCCAAGCCTTGGAATTACAGGACGCATGGAAACATTTGTATGCCAATTTGATTGAATATACGTTTCACCGCTATAATAGTGCCTCGCGAATAGATCGATTTTACGTCAGTAAACCGATGCGGCAAATGGTGCTGACCATGCAAGTTCAACCGGTGCCTTTAGTGATCATAATTCCTTGATCATGAAAATAGCTCAAACTGAGAGAAGACCCACGATGGGGAGGGGCATTTGGAAACTTAAGAATACGCTGCTTCAAGATCAACTAATTTCCGAGAAGTTCTCCCATATGTGTGCGAGATGTGCTACAACAGCGCAACGTCGAACCCCCAATAAATTGAACCAATGGTTATATACCTTTAAACCGGCTATACGTAACTTTTACAAAGGAGAAGGGATAGCAAAGGTTAGGGACAGACGGCAACTGTTGCATTATTATTACGATTTGTTAAATCATTTATATGAACTGCAACGCCATGGACAAGACTGACCAATCAATTTTCTGCAATAAGAAGGAGGATGTGTTGTCTTCAGAAGGAGCTTTATCACGGTGCACAACTGCGTTCCGGCGACCATTCTGTAGTAAGAGAAGAGAAAGACTCGCTTTTTCATCTAGCGTCTGAAAAACGTCGTGGTAAACTGAACTGTATCTGCCACTTACGCGCTTCCACAGGGAATTTCTTAGCGACAACGTGCGACATACTTCAAGAGGCCTATCAATACCTTTCTAATAATTTCGGAGCAGTTGAAGTTGATGTCTCTGTGCAGCAATATGTTTATCATCATATAACGCAACGGCTATCCCCAGACGCCAATACCGTTTTAAACCAGGATATCACGCCTGAAGAATTGTGGGCTGCTTTAATCTCAGCCAGTCTGGACTCGGCGGAGGATACGAACAAATCTAGTTAACGAAAAACTTGACATTGTGTAAAATTTGAGTGTTTCTCGTTACAAGAAAATCATGTAAATTACAAAGTTTATAGCTCTAATAGGAGTTCTTATTAAAAAATAAAAGAATTAAATACACAACTATCATGATGTCCATTTAAGAAAGCTAAAATGGCCGCCGTCCCAAAAATACCCTAATCCAGCCGGAAATCCAATCCCGGATCTCTGTGTTGAGAAACAGTACGCTGACCACTCGACAGCCAACCTTTCCATGTAATGAAGCCATTATCAATGTAAACAACGGAATTTTTTTGTATTTTCTGTTTTTGCTGCTCAGCTGGTTGATTTACCTTCTGCACCCTATTGCCCTATTGCTACGTTCTGTGTGCCTGCAAGTTTTGTTTTACAGTAATATTCCTCATTGCATAGATGCAAAAGCCTAGCCGAAAATTGCAAAGTACTTGCTAAACTTTAAATCACGTAAAAGGCACATCTGGTACTGAAGGTTTGCTGAGATGTGCCACACATGAGTCAAATGAGAAGCTTAAACTACTCTCGAAATTTCATTGTGTGACACATTCCAGAGTTTGGGTCCTATAACCGAGCGGAATGGCTCAGGTGGTTACGTCTATGGCTCGCATTCGGAAGGTAGTGAGTTCGTTTCCTATGGATTTTTCGAGGGTTTTCCCGAATCCCGAGCAACTACTGAGTAGGATTCTTACATCGCCCGGTTTTTCCTGTCCCTCATTTCATCTTCATTCTTGTTTCTCATTATCATCTTTTATCCGTTGATATATTTTTCAGGGCTGAAAGTCTCGGCGATGGTGTTTCGGTGCAGCGTGGCGGAGGAAACGGATGCTCTCTGTGACTCTCTCCGTCCTTCGGCTTTCGGATGGCTGCCAGGGGTATAGGAACCCCCTTGAGGGGCGTTGAACCCCCTCTGTACGGGGTGTGATTCTCAATCTGCCTGTCCGTCTGCCGGGTGAATACTTAGGAACCCTGTCATTCCTGCGCCATCATTCCTGGTTCCGGCCGCCCAGTATCTCCTCTCGCCTTTCTTCCTTCTTCCCTGGGACGCACCCTCGTGGGGCGTAGGTACAATATCCATCATGGACCAGTGCCGAGTCTCCTCCGTAGCCAATCCAATCCAATCCATTGAGTCCTATAAGCGAATACCCGTGGTTCGAAACCCAGCTTTTCAACATTAGCCTAAATAAACAGGTGTATGGTATCTAATATATGCAATAAGAAACACAGTTAAAGTATTACAGCTAAACCAGGAAGTTTATAGATTTTTATGAAAGCCTTGTTTTCATTTATCTCAGTTACAGTTAGATAGATGTTCCCCAAATGTTTCACCTACTCGTTGCTTATCTTTGCAGTGATCAGGCCCTCCGTGTTGATGCAGCAGGGATATAAAAATGTTCACTTATTTTCGATACTACCCAAATTTCAAGCATTTATTTGGTTCGTCTTTTAAAACGCAATTCTTTAGGTTAGGGAAGGCACAAGGAACATGCTGCGGTAAAGATAATCTGTTTGTGCTGAGTCAGAAATGGGGTGAATCCTTTGTTGTGTGCCATAAACTCAACGCCCCAAGACCTATGCGTAGTTGTATGTCGAGGATAAAAGCCTCGTAGAAAACTAAATCACGGTTTTAATGCACAACAGTGAGATAGTTCATATTTCAACATAATGTTCCGCAGCGATGCTGTAAATACTGGGCTCCGTATTTTCTTCCCCTGCCTTCAGCTGACAGCAGCTCTAGGTTAAGATCCACTGAAGCGTAAATGAATTTATAAACCTCCTTACCGTGCGTGGGGAGAATCGAACCGTAACTATCGATATTTTACCACTGTTGTAATTTATTGTTGCGGTTGCTGGGCAAGCGTATAATATTATAACAGTTAAAATAAGCCATTAAACAGGCTCAGGAGAGGGAACTCGAGCTGGATTCCGATCGATCACATCTCGATGATTGTGAGCTTTATGCAATAGTGGCTTACTTCCTAGAAGCAGTGATTTTCTTATTATCATCTCTCATTTATTTATTTACAACTTTTGATCACAGAGCAGATCAACAAATTATTAGGTAATACTTATGTCTTCTGCCATAAATTCGAACATGTGACGCTCCTACACGCACAGATTGTAAAACAAATCTTCCGAACTTCTCTACCTCATTATATTGCCGCTCCATGCATATACAAAATTGTCTGCCGATTCCCGCGATGACAGTATTGCATTTTCCCAGTGAAGTTTACAAGTACCCAAGACTTGATCCCATTCAACCTTCACACTACTTTATTTAACCCATCTGTGGAGGAGATTGGGCTGCTTACATTTTAGGAAAAAGAAACAAACAAAAGAAGCCAGTGAATTAAACTACTTACTATTTCCGCTGGTATTTGCACTATCCAGCGTCTTGAACACAT
The DNA here is from genome assembly GCA_030765065.1 of Deroplatys truncata. Taxonomy (NCBI): domain Eukaryota; kingdom Metazoa; phylum Arthropoda; class Insecta; order Mantodea; family Mantidae; genus Deroplatys; species Deroplatys truncata. Next base: position 203,962,452 of record CM060983.1, on the reverse strand, counting down.
AAGTTCTTGAATCTTATCTAAACAGACAGTAAGAGTGTGTTTGGATACCAATAAACCTTACATCTTCTGGTTAATTTGATGTTTGCGTCGTGAAACTAATGTGAATAAATAAGTCAGCCGTAATATTTCATCATTTATTAAAGCTTTTAATTTGCATTTAAGAAATACGCATTTTAGAGTATATAAACGTATTTGCAAATTTCAGTATGTTCATAAAATCCTATAAAACTGCACGTTGCCTCGTGATGTAGAAGTGAAAGTTTTAGGGCCTCATCTCAGCAGGACTAGTAAATACACGTGTAAATAAACAAATAATGAAGTAAAAGTGTTTTACCAAATGCAACTTGAGACATCTCTCCTATTGTTGAGAACGTGAAGCAGCTCCTAGATTTTATTCATCCCTCCTATGGTTGAGAATATGAAATACCTACTGGATTTGAGTCATTCCTCCTATGGTTGATAACATGAAATACCTACTGGATTTGAGTCATCCCTCCCATGGTTGAGAACATGAAATACCTACTGGATTTGGGTCATCCCTCCCATGGTTGAGAACATGAAATACCTACTGGATTTGAGTCATACCTCCCATGGTTGAGAACATGAAATACCTACTGGATTTGGGTCATCCCTCCTATGGTTGAGAACATGAAATACCTACTGGATTTGAGTCATCCCTCCCATGGTTGAGAACATGAAATACCTCCCGGATTTGAGTCATCCCTTCTATAGTTGAGAACATGAAACACCTCATGGATTTGAGTCATCTGTCCTATAGTTGAGAACATGAGAACTTCCTGGATTTGAGTCCACCTTCGTGTGGTTGAGAACATGAAATATCTCCTAGATTTTAGTCATTCCTCCTATGGTTGAGAACACGAAAATGCCTCCTGGATTTACCAGAGCTTTAATACCGCCATCTGTTTTAGTACTTCACTATTGCAAATTTGTACTAGAATTTTTAAAACCTGTTGCAAGTTTGATAAGTGGCCTATACAGATATAAGTAACAAACATATGTATTACATTCATATGATTTTGCTACCATTTTCGCTTATTTTTATATAGCTTCTATAAACTATACTCACGAAAGCTTATTTTACTATCTATTTCATGTTAATCGAGATAAATGCATTCATTATGCATTTTGTTGTAGGTACAAGAGGAACAGAGGAAATAGAATCAATAGTCAGATGTTTAAAAGTGTATTGCTATGCTAAGCTGGTCTTTAAACCCATACTCTCTCGATGATATTGCGAGAAACTAGTGAATAACAAAGAAATAATAACGATATCTCAGAAATGGCAGATGCCACAAAAAGTTATTTTAAATAAATTGTCTGTTCTACGGATATATATTGCACTTTTGTCTATCTCTTTCAAAATTTACAAGTTATACAAGGTTACATAAAATTCCTTCGCGATGATCACAGGAATCATAGAAATCACAGGATTTCTAGGAAATTTAATTTATACATTTTGTTATGTAAATGATATTTTAACCAAAATCGTTACAGGAGTTTTGATAAAGTAAAACATGGACAATTTTTCCGTATAAAGAATAGTTAGGGGTAGGGGCACCTTCTTGAATATCTTAATCTTCGTGACGCACATTTGGCTGATGCTGAACTTAAATATCAAGTTTGGTGTTTTTTCGACTAATCGTTTTTGAGTTATGCTTTTAATACACACACACACACACACACACACACACACACACACACACAGACCTCTTTTTGAGGAGGATTCAGCGAGCCTCAAAACATGTATTATTTCCCGTGAAATCTCGACATCGAAGTTTGGTTGGAATGCAATACATCTTCCACCTACTATACTCGGCGCCAATCAAGAAGGGGTTTGACAGTTACTAACCACGTGGCGGAAAGCTTTAAATGAATGTGAGGGGATGAATACGTCACAGCAGTCGTCATAGCAACCATTAGAAGGACCAATTAGAATTAAGACGTTTCTATAGCAACGATAGACGCAAATGCGTTGTTGCGATATCGTAACACGTGATTGGCATGACTTGCCGGGCGAGCGACCGTTGCAGTAACATGAACTGAAGTTCTTATCTTCTGCTGTCGTTGCACTTATAAAAAATTCCTCCTTTTAGCCCCAGCTTACTTGTGTGTTTGTATCAGTTTATAGATTGCCTGCGTACTGAAAAGTTCTTTTGCGTCGTCCTTTTTGTATGGTATTTGCCTTGTGTTACGTGTATTTGAGTTCGTGTATTTGTGCGTTTGTGTGATGTGTGAGCATTTATAATTGTGTTTAATGGATATTTAACAATGTGCAAAAATAGTGACAAAGATAGCGTAGCCAAACGAAAAACTGGGCGCACTCGGGAACCGAATAAGTCTATCAAGCAAGCAGCAGCAGCAGCAACAGCGATGCAAGCGATTCGGAAATCAGTGGCATTTTTCCATTAGAATAAGCATCAATATTTCACAGGTATGTTTCTTCTGTTAACGCAGATCTTTACACTGATATGTTCTTGCATGATTTATCATCTGCACGTAGATTCATTATTTTACAATTGTCTTCGTATACGAATATAAATAGTATCCGCTCTACAATGCAGGCGCAACCCAGTCTCCTTCGACACGCTCTCCACGTGGTCGCGATGAGCGGCAGTGTCGCCTCTCGAGCTCCGCGAAATGTCAATCACCTTCTTGATTGGCGCCAGGTATAAGTACGTGGTAGAGAAAGTAAACAGGACTTAGGAGTACATGATTACAAATGGTTTGTTTTCGTCAAAGACAGTAACCCTATGTTATTACATTTCTACCTGCGCTTGGTTGCTCAGCAAAGACACGTATGCATGGCCTACTCAACAGTCGTTCGTCCCATCATCTGAACTATTGGATAGATAGCAAGGCCTACACGGTCACCTGACCACTCACCTGAATTTGCTTTTGGGAACAAAACGACTTTTCCTGTTGCGTCGCCATTATCTCGTAAACAAACACAGCGCCGCTGTGGGCACTGATGCAACTTTATAGGTTGAGCTTAAAACTTTGAACTTTCCTCTATTCAAAGATGGGTCGTATATGTTGCTATCTATTGCCGTTCATTAGAAAGAAATATGTAACGCCTGTTCCTTCTTTTCGAATAACCTTATATATTAGCCATGTTTAATACAACAAAAATATTCGCTAGATAAATAAATACTCTAAAAAAAACCTTCAGTTTTTAAGCTCCCCTGCAACTAAATAAATACCTACACATGATGATGTTTATCTGTGCTTTCCCCGGGATTTGAATTGATAGAAATAACAAATAGTAATAGTAGTTTTAACAATTTTTATTGATAAGTTGCTTTTCGAACTTAATTATGAATGTTAGGATGCAAAACGCTACTGATTCACAAACACACAGAACCTTAATAGAGTTATAATATGTGTCAATGTGTTTAAAGATTCTTGCTTTTTTGTTACATCCAGGAATAGGAATTAAATGAACCAATAACTCAAACATTGCATTAATAAAACAACACTATAAAACGCAATATTATGTTTAAAATGTTGCAAAGTTAGAACTAGTAGAAGCCTAGAGAACAAAAGATGCTTTAGTAATGTTCATTTCTGATAAGCCCTCCAACAACTCTTCGGAGTGTACGTGTGTCGTTGTTGCTTAAAAGTACAAAAAGGCAGACGCCTCAGAGAGGGTGAGGGGTCCTAAGGCGATGATTTCCATCCGATTACTTCAAGCCTTCGTTTTCCTCTTCTCCTCAGCCCATTTTCTTACAGATATCTGTAGCGCAAATAAAAGTAAATAGTGCATATGATGTTTAAAGGCAAAGTCCCGTGGGCGGTAATCTGGTTACAACATATTTCTGTTTATTTTCCAGTCTACTTAACATGCGTTTTATACGCCCTGGCTACTTATGGTAAAATAAATGCTAAAAAAAGAGAGAGAGAACGCGATCCAAAGATAAGAATGCTCGCTCCAGAAGATAGGTTTCAGTTTGGTCTTAGTGAGCCATCTAAGGGGCAGCCTTGATGTTTGTAAACTAAGTATATCTTTTTTGTTCATCCAAGGGGTGATTAAATGGCAAAATGGAGGTAAAAAGGTTTTTCAGTTTTTATGTCAGAGTTATATTGAACTTTTATTATTAATTTGATCTACAGCTTAATCGCTTTGATTATTTAACATGTGTTTAATTTATTTCGCTGCATGTTTTATGATGTTGATTTTCTCGCACACATGTGCAGTTAAAAGTTAAATCTCGGAAACCATATACTGCAGGTGGTTGTTGCTAGGTTAAAACTTAAGAGGAACCCAATTGCATGTAATGGCTTTTTCTATGTGGTCTCCATTCTTGATTCTTTACCTTATGATCTCGTTTGTTATCAACGATTCTATCGTTACCGGCCCTCGTAGCTGTGGTCGCTGGAGTGTATAGCTCCGGCGCTCCGCTAAGCTGAGGGCCGTGGGTTCGAGTCCCGCCTTGGGCATGGGTGCGTGTGTGTCTATGTGTTGTGTAATTAACATAATATGCGGTAACGAAAACAGTACAAACTGTGTAAAACAAGGAAGCTTTTAAAAATTAGCAATGTCTGAAATATAATTATTTTACAATAACCCATTTACTCAGGAACTTTTCATTTTAGAACTTCAAAATTCTTAATATGTATCCAAGCTACTTTGTCAGTAATATGAACCTGTACTATTTGAAATAAATCTCGTATTAAACGAAAAAAACAAGTTATATCTCAGTTGCTAAAATTATAACAATAAGAGACTGGGTTTGTAAATCTTCACCGTTTATTCGCAGAAAATCCAATTGTGTTATCTTCATTATCTCCAGAGAAAATGTGTATTAAACTTAGTACATTTAACTTTAACGAGATAAGCTATTTGTTGTCCCCACAGCGCTGGGTAGCGTTACTGCCTGCGGTGCAAGTGGAGACGTTTTACATGTTGGGAGACCAAACAGAGGTTGCACTCAGCCTCGTCATATCCGTCAGAGCAATTGAAGATTTATGGATGGAGAATTAACGGTTCCAGTTTCCTCGTCTAAGCGGTCGGAGAGGTGCCAAGTTGACCAGCGCCACATCCATTACTTCATTCTGTCCATGATACCCTTTGTGTAGGGAGACAGAGGATGCAGCGGTAGTCAGGGGGCCTTAGCACAAACGGGTTGTTGTGCCATGGAGAGAGATAGGAGAGTTAAACTCTCCTTAAACTGTTATTAAAAACTGTAGTTATGTTTCTTAATAAAATTTGCATCAATCATTTTGAGCGAAGTATGGTCACAGGTATATATCTACAGTTTTTAACCTAACAAATGGCAAGTCAAACTACCAAATAAAAGAAATACATTGCTATTGGTTAGAACCTTCTGTACATTTTTGTTTACTTTAAAAAACTTAAACAACTTCCATGGTGAGAGGTACAATACACAGTAGAAATGATTTTTTTTAAAAATTAAAACTAGGAGCTGTCGTGAACACATAATCAGAAAATACAAATATGATACAAATAAAATACACAAATTCAGTACAAATCAGCAGCGAATTTCGGAATCAATGTGGGCATTTTGCAACTTACGTTGGACTTTGGGTTATTGATATTAAATCAAGTTTTGATGTTCGTTAGTAATCACTAGGAAAAAATATCCCTTGCTGTCTTCTTGAAATCACAAATATATTGCATCTAAATTTTATGAATAGGCTTATTACTTTACTAAGATGTAGATTCCGGGTTTATAGGCCGTGATATAACACATGAAAATTCATCCGACGTTTCGCCCATAACTTCATTGGACATCTTCAGGGGATGTTGGCTCCTCACTCTGGCCATCATTGGTGAGGAATCTCATCTTCTATGTTGAAACTATGTGGTTATTGTACTCGTAGTTATAATTTATATGAGCAATCTATGCGCTTGAATTTGAAGAGCTATGAATTTCGGATTCCGGCGAAGCAGCGTGCTTCGCAGTGCCAAGAAAATCTCCGTTACACCGGCTACGCGTCCAAACGAAGACTCTGTTCCTTCTGAAAAGAAACAGTTCACCTCCCGTCCTTCGCTTAGCTCATTACAAAATTGGGTATTTAGGTTAGTTTAGTTTCCTCATCAAAGTCTACAATGGGATGTTATTCTTGAATTATAAGCCGTCGGAAAAACAGAAGTATTGAAGTGATTGGAGTCATGCAGGTTGAACATTCGAACTGCCGGGAGAAACAGCGACTTTTCTCCTTGGAAGATGCTGTGCTAAAATAAATGTATCAATGGTATACATAAGTCACATTCCCAAACTGTCTGCACAAAGATGATCTTAGTGTTTCGGGATATTAAAGGTCTTCTATAGTAAGGAGCTTCATAAAAACGTTTATCCATCGGCAAATATGTTACGCCTAATATGAGGTCACTACAATATTCTCTAAGCAATTCATAAATTTCAGTCTTTGTATATTTCACTAAAACTTCATTTTTACTTTCACTACTACGTATAGTAAGTAGGGAAAGTATTGCATTCCACCCAAAATTTCGATATTGAGATTTCACAGCAAATACATGTTTTGGGGTGCCCTGAATAAAAAAAGACATGTTCAGAAAAACTTCCGTGCGTGTGTCTGTATGTTTGTGAACAGCATTACTAAAAAACGAGGGTCGGATAAATACCAAACTTGGAAGTTAGGTTCAGTATCTTTCAAAGATGATTTACGAACATTTTAAATAAAATCCCCCCACCCCAGACTACCCTTTACATTGACATTTTTCGAAAATTCTGATTTTATCAAAAATGACTGAAATGATTTTGATATTATAAGATATTTTCATGGCAAATGAACTGTATATCTTAAATTTTTTGGGAATGTTCACAAAATTCCTGTTTTCTGAATCACTTTTGCAAAATTGGTAAACCGTATGAGATAGAATTTTACTACACAGAAAATGTAGATCTCGTTAAAATACACAATTTGTTATACATTTTTTGTCGAGTGAACCATTTCCGAGATATTCCTTGTTATTTGGTTGATTTTTTCAATACTTATATTTTTTTCTCAAACAAGAATTCGCTATTTGCTTATTTCTTTTTATGTCCTGGGCATGCAAAGAGAATGGAATGCTCCACATAGCAAGCAGCTCTTAAAAGATTTGACTATCGCTAAAAGCCTATCATATTTCCCTTGCACCTACAAGAAAATAAGTAATAAGATTTGTAAAAATATTTTGTGCAAGAGTAGAGAAAGTCATGTGAGTGTAACACATCAGATTTGTAGTGAAAGGTTTTTGATCTAATAATGCAATCTGACTGATTTTACATTTCACGAGCTTATAGACAAAGAAGCTTTTAATAAACTGAGTTATAACTACCCACTCCTGTTCAAAATGATTGATCCTAATAACACAATCGACAACCACAAACTTCCACAAGCGGATGGGAGGATAAGTGTACAGCGTCATTTATGAGACTACCCTCGTAATATTAGGACTCGTGATATATGTGAAAAACATGCGAATATTCATGTAGCAAAGCAAACCTATAAGGGTGAATATCTGTAGCGATTAATGGTGATTCAATCAATTCATCAACGAAATATTATTTAAAATAAGCACTTGCTCGTTCAGTACGAGTCTGTTCAAATAAATTGAAGGGTAGAAATAAGAATTACGAAAGAACTAGAAGTATTACAACGACTGTAGTGTTAAATAATAAGTGCTGCACGTACAAGCTGTAACGCCCTGCTTCTGATTTTCTGGGAAGTTAGCATGGTCTCCTGAAGGACATTTCGTGCCACGAGTGAGTGATACTTTATGATTGTTATTACCATTGTGTCGTGGTGACGGTTTCGTGCTTGTCACACTCCTGACCAACCAAATTACAGAGAACTCGGGGCCGTTATACGATCTGAAAGAAAGTTGGAGACAGGGTGGTCCAAACCATTTTTATATTCATTTCCTCCCTCGGATATAGCTATATACACAAGAAGCCATGTGAATGCAAATGAGTTCCTCCAAAGTTTTCCGTCGTTGGAGAACTTTGTGAAGTGCATGAGTAATTAGCTAAGAGACTTTTTCGCCACTCAAGGACATTTTCCTACGCTTTAGTCATCGGTACCCAGAAGGACTCCAGAAAACAGAATGTGTCATTATCTTTGTAAAATTGATTTCTTATACAAATTTCATAAAGGGAATGAGTCGAAGTGAAGAAGTCAACAGATTTCCCCATATAGACAAATACACTTTAATTTTACTCTCAACACAAGATGCTTGCAATGAAACTGTACAGACTGGACAGCACAGGGTTTAATCACTGATAGTTTTTGTGTCAGTCGTTATATATATCAACTGCACAAAGTTAATTTCTTTTCGGGAAAAGGCATATAAAACTGACATAGAAATGGATGATATGATAGAAGGTTGCAGATAGATAAATAGAAAAGGATTGAGCCAGAATAATGAAATTGTAACTAATTTCGTTCAAATAAGCCTTATACTGAACATTATAGAACTGAGGATTCTCTGTAGCAGATCCGCCGTAAGGATACTACTTTTCTTCTTGACATTGATCACAATATTAAAAGAATAACGAATCACATTATAATCAATCCGGTCATTGTTGTTCAATCAAATATGTGAAAAATGCGTAGGTTGTAAAAAATACTATGTAGATTGGAATGCAAATTATTTTATAATGGTGCATAATATGTCTTCAGATTATTAAGAGCCACTGCGTCATTTTCCAACCGGCAGGATGTGTGTAGGCTATCTACCAACTGTTTTGTGTTAAACGTACAGCTTGGAGTAACATTTAAATGTGTTTGAATCACATTTGTTTCATAAGCACTATTAGAGCAGCCTTTATATTGATGGCTTAAGTGACAAGATTTTTAAAACTCCCAGCCAAAAATATCCTATTAAATTCATAAATTTCCCCAAAGTTTATTAAGAGCCACAAAACAGGACTTAATGGGCACTAACTAAATATTCCTTACATAGAAGAAAGAATATCACGATTTCAATTTTCTCATCTCGGGATAAAAAAGAAATGAACGTCCTGAGGCTTATGTGATGTGCAGGCTCCGAGAATTAGAACGCTCCCTTCCTGAGTTTACGGAGAGCTCTAAGCTGACGTTATACAGCGGATCCCAGTATTTAATAAATTTTATGCTCGACCATGCCAAAATGTTGTATTTATACGACTGGTAGCAATACTTTAATGGGCCCCATTAAAGTACACCTGTTCATTAAAGTAGTGGTATTCGACCAATCAGAAGTGACCACGTAACATTGTGAAAGCGCATGTATCGATTATTTTGCGTAGTACGTCTCACAGCGCTAGCAATTTTGTTTGACACAGGTATTGCAAGATCATTGTTTTGTAACCATAGATAAAGGAATAACGATGTAACACATCACTAAAACCAGAAACGAATACATGTGAAACCTTTAATTTAGATACATGATCGAGCATAAGCATAAGCAAATTAAAGCACTTTAACCGAGCGAGCGAAGCATCGATGGGTTAATAATAATACTCGCGTTTTAATTACTACCATTATAGTCTCGTTGCATAATATAATACAACAGACGTCCAGTTCATGTGCACTTGCTTTCATATTGATCAAACTTCTTGGTTGCACTATTTAATATTTTTATTCGATGTAATTTTATTTTAATGTAAGTTCTGACAAATCCTGAGTGTTATTAACATCATGGGGGCCTCTTCATTGCAGGCTGAATGTGAATACATCAACACGTATTTTGCCAAATCTCCAATGAATAGTAATGCGGACATCTCTTAGTTAAATCAAGCCTACGAATCTTTTCGTATAATTATATGCAATTTCTGGTGTTAATCTATATAATTCAATTGTATGGTACTGATTTTATTACTTCCTTTCACAACCTTGTGCATTTTAGAAAAGTTAACGAATTTCGAACATTTAAACTACAAATATGATCTAAGCATAACATTTCATCAACTCTTATTTTATTTCCAAAGTTTCTATATATGTTATGCCTTATGATTGCTATGTCACCTTTAATTCAGTACAGTAACAACAAATAAGTATTAGATGTTTCCTCCAATGTTTATGTGATAGCACATCACAGATAAGGTATAGTGATACGTTAGCTTAATTAAATTATTAGACTGTACATCAAATGTAACTGGAAGATAAGTAATGTTATCACATAATGTTATTTGGTCTTAATAATTAATATTATAAGACGCAGGTACAGGCTTTAAAATTTACTGTCTAAATGTAAATGAATAAAACAGGTCACAAACGATTTTTATGCAGTATTTAAAAATCAAACTAATATTTTACATAAAAGAAGCAGGCAGAAATGAAAAGAAAAGAAAGAAAAAAAAGGTTTTCGTTGTTTATTTCTAGAATTACGGGTAACGTATTTATACCATAAGAATACTTAATGTCGTTAATTTAATTCGTAACTGTTATACAATACGTTTATTAAAGAAAACCGTATGATTATACAAGCATTTGAATGCGCCCACTAGACGCCGATATTTGTTTTGTCTTTAATACTGTCCTTTTATGTTTCAACTTCTACATTCAGGTAGTCAAAAGTTATGTCCGGAAAAATTACGCTTTATGGATGGGAATCGTAACCCAGAAACAGTAATCAAAAACTTCGTGCATGGTAATTTATAGATGCAAATCTATAAAACTTGGAATTGCATTTGCTTGAACGCAAATATCTACAAATACCTTAAAACAAATAAATCACTATTTTTTCTGATAAGTCTTAGAGGATACTATAAAACAGTTCTCTTTTGTTAAACCGGATGTATAATAAAACTTGTGAATCTCTGGAAGTAGATAGGAGTGCTCCGCAGATCTAATGTATAGACGATACACAATATTAGATATGCAGGCCTTTCATAAGTAATAAAGAACCTGACTGTTTTTGTGCAAGTCAGGAGCGAATTTTCTGCCTCTGACTGCCTTATGACACATACGGAGTAACTGTCGTGATCCAACAGATAAATAAGTCAGGAGTGGAGCAATATTCATCTTTCCAATACCTTGAATGTGCTGAGTTCAACTCCAGACGATACCATGCCTTACAAATTGCAAGGATATTATGAGACAAATATTGTATGTAAGCTTTTGTATGGCTGCGGTGTGAAGTTGAAAATTAATAATAATAATAATAATAATAATATAAATAAATAAATACTGAGAAACATATCTCATATTGTAAGATAATAACTGTAAAATTTAACTACCGCACTTTTTACCTTACGAAATTCAAGAGAAGCGAAAAATACATATTAGTATACTGCGAACCTTATGCATTTGAATCTTCTCGGTATAGTATTTATTTATCTGGCCCTTGAAAGAATAATTTACTACACCAATCTAGTGTAGATATTATTATTAAAATAAATACCGAACTAAATTCAAATACTGAAAAATCTCTATATTGGAGGTAATACAGAAGATTTCATTTTAGAAAAGAATTGGCTATTGAAATAGATCCAAACGGTGACATTAATCTGAAATAAATAATCTGACTTGGGCTTTTTAGTTTTATCCATAATACAAGCATGGAGAAAAACATGCGGTTTACAACTGCAAAAATTAGTTCTAATATTTACTGTTATACTGCATCTAAATAAAAAAATTATCATTCCATTTTAATAGTAAATTAATAAATTATACTCCAAAACTAAAGCTGTCTTCGTAAAACGCATAAAAAAACAAACATAAAACGGAATGTGCCATCGAATAATCAATTTGACGTTTTAACCATACAAGCATGAGTCAATTAGCGATAGTGCAAATTAACTAGGATCCAAAGTGCAAAAGCTACGGGATATTATCCGAAGTTCTAAAGAAATATTCTGTAAAGGGGATTTTGAAGTATTATCTCACCAAACCTTAAATATAAGTGAGAAACAAATCTTTTAACATCCAAAAAGATAGGACCAGCCAAATCTCCGAACTAGTAACTCACTTGGACACATTGGATTCCTCGAACATTGGACCATTTCTGATGTTCGAATTACTCCGACACTTTTTTAACAACTTGAGATCCAGTTGAAGGTGGCGGTCAACATTAATGCATTATTGCAACATCTGACGCTTCAGAGCGAGCATTCTTCGCTACAAAAATCTTAATAAACAAAATGTGTATAACAAAATGTTTTTGTCTTTCTTAGCCAAACAGTACTTCATATACGTAGTACCTAAATAGTACGTGAAACACGCCGCAAACATTATTTCATTCTTAAAAACTCACAAACTGCTGCAAAAAACAGTTTATGTTACAAATATAAGAAAGATAATTGTATAATAAAATACAATAAATGATATTGAGTAATTGTGTAGTTCTATTACACTAACACTTGAAATGTGCTACTGAAATAGTGGAAATATCAAATTTTAAATAGTCCGTGTTCTAAGATTACGAAAAATTGAATTTTACAACAGAACATCGCATCGTATTGGAATAACAAACCACTATACCAGAATGCTTGAATAATTCGAACAGTGTGAATATTAGAATGAGTACAGCGCTAATTATTATACATTTAAATGAATGACTTAAAGTAGTTCTCTAATGCCTAACTATACAGGGTGCACCATATACTGTACTATAGCTCCAAAAGTAAGCGTTGTAGAAAGAAATGTCTTTCATAAAAGTTTCATGATATTGTGGGGGAAAGTAAATGCCATTAGTTGTGTTTTGTTTGGAGGAGCTTATGATGGTTATTTAGAGTCAATATTTTTTTAAATAGAAACCTACATTTTATAGGCCTATCATATCGTCCTCCAAACAAAACACGACTAATGGTATTTACTTACCCCCACAATATCATGAAACTTTTATGCAAGACATTTCTTTCTACAACGCTTGGTTTTGGAGTTATTTTATAGTATCAACTTAAATGGTTCATCCTGTATATAATGAATTTTACCTATCGTTCGTTACGGCCATCATATTTTGTTGGTGTTTTCCTTTTTACTAGTTTGGTATATCTCTCTTGTGTATTGTAAACTCTGGATTGCCAAAGGGCACCTACAATTGATTTCTCTGGCAATGATTAGGTGTTTGATCGTAATGATGAAGATGGTGAAGAAGCCGACGATTATGATGACTATAATAAACAGTTAAACCGGGAAGTTTTATAATTTTTATACTCGTAACTATCTTTGAACTATAACAGCTGGTTAGCAAGTATGGCAGTGTGCCGAAGAATCACACAGTCTTTACTACCCCTTCGTATTTGCCGTGTGTCGTATCATGCGATGCGTGTTGTCTACCGACCGCGGGGCGACGCGATTTCCGGCAGAGGGCGCACGACTGCTACACCGGTACCGACTATCACTGCAGGGTTACACTACCCCCCGCTGCTTCCTTCCCCTCGCTGCTGCAGTTTATATTTCGAAAACATGGGTACCAGCCCTAACATACCTTAAAAGGAAATTAAAGTCCGCTGGAGAAGACGTGCACATATCAATGACATCTATATAATGAAGGAATGCTCCTCGACAACCAACTGCTTGTCCCAAACTGTTACACGGCCACCTGTGGGCGACGCTGTAAACATCTCCCGTGAATTACTCCCTTTGCAAAGAAATAAACTATAAGTCGGAATAAGCTAACGCTGCTTATTAATATCTCAAATGCAAAATATTTCAAGCTGTTCATAAATATTATAAGCTACTTTCATTATTGATGTAAAAAATTCAGAGCTGCCACTGCAAAATAATACATTCTATTCATCTAAGACAACTTTTAACTTCAGAAAGCAGTTATTGTCGCATTTATTCGACTTCCTAGACAACAGAACCACGACATTTGAGCTTTCATAAACCATATAATAAATAATAATTACACTAGATATACCCAAAGTATATAATAATTAAGTCCAAACATTTTCAACGTTTATATTGGTAGTAAATGAGTACCCGAAACATATTTTTCTTCATCCAGCCAATGCCAAAATTATGCCGCGTTTTTATTTACACACCTAATTGTTATTAAAACAATTTTCAAGCAAATAAATATACTTAACCAGAGCTCATGTTAAGGATTTTGCGGAAATATTAAATTTTACATTTCAAATACACTTTTTGGAGGTTAACAGACTGACACGATGAAGAAACAATTTTTTTAAAGCTATTCTCAAAAGTGTTTAAATATCCTTATTAACTGGAAATTTCAAATAAAGATTACGTAAGCAGGACATTTAAAAATTTCTGTGACTCTAAACAGAGAGTGGGTGAATTAGCATTCATGACTTTAACAATTAATATAATTTAAAGAATTTATAACTTAAATTAGGAGTAAATATTATTACACTATTAATTTAACTAAACACGTAAAAATTTTTTGTTAAACATAAATGAAAAAGGATTTGCTTTGTTTAAAATGGGAAACTGTATTCACAGGAGGTTAGTTTGACAACAAATACCATACTATAGTATACCTATAGTTTATATCCTTTATTATTCCTCTGAAAAGGCAGCTTTTTAAGGGGAAACAAATCAGCTGAATTAGTAGTCAGGTTATATTTTGGCTGAGTGAGCGTGGGATCTGAGGCAATGAGTTGAGCTTATGTTTCTGCATAGACAGCCGTAACTTCTAGCAAATGTTATAATATAGGTTAGTTCTCAAGAGAAAGGATATTACTTTGTTTACTGATAAGTAAAAAATGAACGGTACTTTATGGAGTGAAGCTACCGGGAGCCATTCTCGCACTCTCCCGGCCGAAGCATGACCTGTTCTGTATAGTATGCAAATCAAATAGATTCCATATAAATGTTGGAATATGAACCTATATGTACTCATACATACGTGCATTGTATTTGATCATTCATTTACTTGCATCCTACTGTTAAACAACGCTTATTAAGCTTTTCCTCTGATGTTCTGAAGCACAACTAGCTGTATGTATTCTCATCAAGCTGTAATTAAATTATTAAAACAATAATTTTAGAGTTTTTAGAACAAAAATTAGAATTGTTGTGCATTCATCAATTTAGAATATGCACGATAGCATATATAAAATATAATATACTAAAAAATATATTGTGCATGTAAATGATAACCAAGTTTTTTTAATACCGTAGACACAAAAAGCCATATAATGCGCACATTATATTTAAGGTAGCCAGGTACGTATGACTTGTCTGGAGACACAAAGAACTTGGGAACCGTGCGTAATTCCCGATAGAATTGATATATAGTGCAAAAATATTATATTAAAATCTATATATATGTTATATGAATTATAATTTTCAGATATGCCATATTTAGTCTAAAAATACTGGTTTGCAAAAGTTATTGGGAGAAACTGGCAAACCATTCACATTTTAGGTACCTTTGTATCTCAGAAACGTCTTTAAATAATGTATTTTTGTTGCATTTTATTTCGTGCTACTGAATTAAAGAAGTCGAGGAGCTAACAGTGTTTCAGTTCCACCCCCTCTTTGATGAAAACACATTGAAGTTTTCATGTAATACTTAAACTAAAATTCTCGTATTTTGGAAACTATTACACTACAAAATATAATTTTAGAATGTAAATTTAAGAGACGATCCTCGGTGATTGTAGAAGATTACAGATTTGTAGCCTTGGATACTTGAAAAGTATGATTACATCTTATGAATGCTGAAGGTTACTGCTTAGTGGTATCTCTCCTGCTTCATAGTTGACCAGGATATGTGAATGCAAATAAGTTCCTCCAAGGTGATCTCAAAGTCGCACCCATACTTTAGAGACCTTAGAGAATAATAAAATATACCTTGCGTATTCTTAAAATATGCATTAGATACTACGAACCCAATGAGTTGGGGAACTAAGACTAAGGAGATATCAGGTTGCCTTATAAGTAATTTTGGTTTTTAAGTTTGCTGTTTATAAGATAGAATTGGATTTATTTGGTTCACCAATGCTGTTTAAAGGATGTATTGCGTTAGTATTGCGTATATTGCGAGAATGTATCAGTCGCCAGATTTTAATACACGATCACAAAATGAAAGTTACAAAGTTTGAGATTAGTCCTTCTAAAGCACTAATGGAAACAAGATTATAAAATTGCTGCCGCGGCTCGAAAAATATGTGAAGTGGAAAGAGAAGTTTCGTTAGTGAGCGTGTGGCACAACGATGGTTCCAACGTTTCAACACTGGAGAAGAAAACACTAAAGATTTACTACATTCTGGAAGACCTAAATTATGGAACATTGAGAATACGCTTAGAGTTTTAGAAGAAAATCTGCAAAAAAGCACTCGTAGGCTGTCAGAAGAACTTGTTCCATCTAAGATACCGTACATCTCCAGATTAAGAAACTTGGAAAATCAAACAGAAGCTGTAGATCTGTACCTCATGAATTGACACCTCAACAGGCTTAACGTAGAGTGAATATCTATCGTCAGCTTATCGGTAATCCCATGCATAATAGATTTATCAGGAGAATTCTCAGTGTGATAAAAAATGGGTCTAATACCGCAACCCTGACGCTTCGAAACAGTGGCTCAGTCCCCGTCAACGTGCCAAAGTCATCGTTAAACAAAACAGTTCGGCCCCAAAGCAACTGTTGTGTGTCGTGGAGTGTGTGTGGAGTGATTCACTGGGAGTTTGTTCCAAACGGCGTGCAGTCAATGCAGATCTTAATTCTCAACAACCGAATATAATAACCGAAATAAAGTTCTGTCGCAGCAGGACAATGCAACACTCCATACTGCACGAACAACCATGACAAAATTCCAGAATTCAAAGGAGTCGAACTGCTACCACACTCAGCATACAGTCCTAATATTGCGCCTTCAGATTACAATCTGTTTCGATCAATGGCCCATTTCTTGCGTGGAAGAAATTTCGAAAACACTGAAGTTGAAAGTGGTTCTCGCCGAATTCTACGAATCACGGGATAATAAACCTCGCTGAAATGTGACTAAAGACAATAGAATCTAATGGTCTCTTCTTTGAAGAGTGATTTAATTTCTTGTCAGAAAACGTTCGAAATAAAGGTTTGCTTAAAAACCGACATTACTTATGAGACACCATCTATCTTAATTAAAAGTTAAATGCCTTTGATAAGTATTATTATCTCAAGAAACCAACAAATGTGTTGCTAACATAACAGATCTTACCGAATCACTCACTTTTCATAGTAAGAATAGTTCAAATAATCTCAAATGATTAAGCAATGTTGTTTAGACGTGGAAATCAAACAGAGTAACTGACCATAAGGACTGACCCTACAATGATGGACATGCTGTGCTCTTATTAAAAATTTATACAAAGATACAATTTAGATAAAATTCAGACACAAGTAATTACACTTGCAAAATAAAAGTGATTAATTTTCCACAGAAGTTAGCTGCTGAACGGGAGTTAAGACAGCAGGTAGGCTTCTTGATTCTTTGGCACAGAGCAAAGATATTGTTCCCTTTGAATAAAACACATTAACGGCACGGGTTATGTTTGAAGAAGACGGAACTAATTACGTGGTTTTGTAACAGTACCATCAATCACAAGCGCTTGTTAAAAAAGCAGGAGGAAGGTCCAACGTGATGAATTAAAATGCCGCTAAACGTTAATTTAGCTGTAAAAACTGTTAAATGGCTGCGGAAGCGTGACACACGCGACGGGCCATAGCATGGTAGTATCTAGCGAACTTGTATTCTATAAATAATAATACGAAATATTATGACAAGAGCAACAACAAGGACAACACGAAAAATACGTGTTGTTAACAGAGTGCCTCCTTCTCCCGTGCCAGCACGTTATGCTAACCCTGATGATGTACAACTCCTTTAACAGAGTGCGCTTTTTCATGATAAACACGAATTGCAGCAGTCATAACAAATGAGAGAGAAACCAGTTTTCTTCCAACTTCAGTTCTTCTTATCGTACGCTCAAACTTATATCTTTATTATGACAACATAAGTTACTGGCAGAAATTCCATGCTGAACGTTGACTCCAATTTTAGTGACGATATTTCTGACAGTCTCACTAGATTTAAATTTAATATATCAGAATGATATAACTGCAGATAGTTACTGTATTTTCTATAATAGGGTTAACAATACGCATCTCATAAAATAATAATCAATTACTAAGTGAAGTACAGATAGTGTGTGTGTGTGTGTGTGTGTGTGTGCGCGCGCGCGCGCATGTGTGTGAGCGCTAGTTAGTGTTCTAGGAAGTTTATCCTGTATATTTATTAGCTATGCATTTTAAGCCTACAAAATACATGCATAAATTTTGATCCTACACAGTATTTAGCGTTATCATTTTGATTATGCTTCGTTGTAGGTGCAGAACAACATTTATTTTAGAAAGAAGAGAACAGAATTAATATTACGCCATGCATATACTCTACAAGATATAAACATAGCGTTTTCAGAAACTAGTATTATTCACGTCAAGGAATTTCTTGAAATATGGAACCCAAAGTTAATATATCTCAAATTATGAATATGAAAATTCGAATGTGATCTAATATGAGGCAAATATTTGCATCTTACTGGATATTTTACCTGCAAAGCAGTAAACTAAGGTAAATACTAATGTGGCAGAAACTTTTCTGAGCACTAATATCCTATTAAATGATTGTTTGTAGACTAAATGATATTTTTATATTTTGCGTAATATAATGTCTAATAAATATGCTTTATATTATCTTCGCGATGTTGAGAACGTTCAAAGACATTATAATACCGGTGGATTCGTCGGTGAGGTCTGCTTCTCCTCAAGTAAATGCCTTAGTGTTTTGGCGCAAGAGTATGTATTGTTTTCCAGCACTTACAATAATAACAAAGTTTCATAGGACTTAGGGGAAGGGAATATATTAAAACTAATAGAAATAGCATTAAGCATTTCCTATGATGTTGATGTCCAGGTACTGATATACTGGAAGACTGTAAACCATGACTATTAATTTTTTTTATTTAGTAACAACCATTAAAACAAATGCAGATGCTGGTCCTACAGTACGAAGCAATAATTTGCCAAGTGATTTCCTTATACATGCATTTAAAGACGTTTGCTTATTTAATCTAAATAAACCTAGAAATTCTATTGCAGATGCTTTTTTTAACCTGAAATGCACCTAGCTCTCAAGTGCATAGATGACTGTGAAATAAATTTGAAGACTATGTAAACAAGCAAAAGTAACCTTTTCCAATTAAATTGTTTTTCTCCTTAAGGAGTATTAATAAATGCATCGGAAGAGAGCTATAAATGTAAGAAAACAGTGCTTGAAATAAACCTTGTGTATCACTGGGATGTTTAACTAAGAATGTGCTTTCAAAAGTCAAACTTAGATTTTTGAAAATTAAAATCTGAAATTTATTTATAATAAAAAACTCGCACAATGATGATTTTCATAATTGTTTAACTTTCGCTGACCTCTGTATCAGTTGGAACAGCGTGTACATTTTTGTTAAGCATAATTCATCAATGGGAGGAATCCTTAAGTGTACTCTGTCTAAGACAAAAGTAATCATTTACTGTTCCATTAACAATCAGTGAACAGAACGGTAAAACAAATAAAGATAAGCCTACTGTTTGAAATTTGCAGTGAACTTACACCACCATGAGACGTCTGCATACCGCTGTCCTCTCTTCAAAAATGAAAACAGGAATGAACATACCTGAAAAAAGAAATAATAAAGTTAGAACATTTCACCATGATAAGTATTACCCTTTAAGAGGTTTCTTTGGAATGACACCAAAGCAAAAATGAGAGATTGTTTTACTTTGCAATGCATTATTCATAAAGTGTTAAAAGTGGCATTCTGAAAGGATGATTGTTGCGCACAATATCCAGATGTTTGCTTAGTTATAGAAAAGTAAACCTATTAGTATTTAACCTGAATTTTTGAGTGCCTCCAACGGCAGTAACATAATCCTGTGTTGAATCAGAATTGATATTACTCAAACAGAAGGTATTTGTAAGGAAGGAAGTAAACAAACTTCGACTATAGTAGTGATGTGAGGGTATTCCTTTGAACCTCTCAGATAATTTAAAGCATACTTTTATAACCCCAGGTTCCCAGGTTGTCGAAATATTCACTTTCTTTTCTTGTTCCTACGATTTATTTAGTAATTGAATTTCTTATTCTAAAAGTGTTACTCTTAAACATATATTCCTTATGTTTAAAAATGGTGCATGTACTTTGGATTTTTTTTGAGAATTTTTTATTACCTAATCGTTTTACTCTATTTTTGCAGAAGAACACCGCAAAACCAACATCGAGATTTCAATGGAAATACTCGTTTTGAGATCCCTAAAGTTTTCTTAGAAATCCATCAGCGTGCGGGCGCCTTTGCTATTAGTTAGAAAGTGGGTAATTATAAACAGCCAAAGTAAAAAATTAAAGGTCGGATAAACAAAAAAAAATCGTTAATAATCCGGCAACCTCCAAGGGTGCAAAGCGATATTTTACAAAACCTCTAATAAAATTACCTTTCAATTGGAAAACGTTAAATATTCTTTATGTTCTCAAAATAGCTTGAACGATTTTGATTAGAAACTCATTTGTAGCTCTTCATTCCTATTACATTTTATATAACTGGAGACTGTATAAACAACTTGCTACAGGAAGAAAGTGGAACTTATTTAAGTATGTATTTAGGTAATAATACGTCTTATAGCTTTATGAGGTTTTTCGTGATGTTCGTTATGTTTTATGCAATATAATTTTGATATGTAATTCTTAATAGCGCATGTGAAAAACATGCAATATCTAGACTTGTAAATTCAACTCTTTTTAATAGCAGACTGTCGTCCTTTTCTAATCTACATACCTGCGAACCTACAACAATATAACCTGTACTTTATCTATATCTTACGGTTTATCAGTTATGTAAAAGCCATTCAGAATGAAGACTACTTTTGGGGACATTCCCAGAAATACATTTCATTTGCCATGAATGTGTTTTAAACATATATGATATTTTAATCAAAATCGTTAGAGCCATTTTTGAGAAAATAAAAATTTTCGAAAAATGTTCCATGTAAAAGGTAATCTGGGGTGGGGATTTTCTTGAAAATCTTCGTGTCGCATCTTTGAAAGATTATGAACCTAAATATCAAGTTTGGTATCTATCCGACTTTTTGGTTTTTAAGTTATGCTGTTCACAGACACACATACGGGGACCTTTTTCTAAAAGTGCTATTTTTGGATTCAGGGAGCCTCAAAACATGTATTTCCGGTGAAATCTCCGTATTAAATTTTTGGGTGGAATGCAGTACTTACTATACGTTGTAGAGAAAGTAAAAATAAGTTTGTTTAGGTAATTTATATAACAGCCATTAAAATTTTATTGTTACTCATTAGATTTTCAGATCCTTTATAATTAAAATATCTTCTTATCCAACCTTCTTCGTGTATCTTCATCTTGCATTACGACGTTGCCTCTAGTGTATTTCAAAATTCATAATACAATATGGAATTTGGTAACTGCATTTTTTCTTCCCATTTGAGTTTTGTTACAGAGAACTTAAGGAACAATACGGTTAACTCACAAACCACAAATATATTAGTAAGAACGCTGAGAAAGACAGAAATTATATTGTGGCTGTGAAACCAGCTTTGTAAAACTTTATCGTACGCTGCGGAACGAAAACTACCAATAGAAGTTTTTCTACTGCGATTTTGCCGAAGCTGTGATGTGAACGTTAGACCAATGTAATCCAGTCCGAAACTTGATTTTCGATAGAATTTCAGTCTGAGTAAATGGTCAGTCTCACAACAGCAGAATTACTGACATGTATTATAACTCTCAAGGGACAAACTTCCGACATACCGGCGACAATCTTATAACCGTCGTTAAACAGCCTTAACGCTTTAGTGCATGAATTCTTTGTTATACAAGTCGCTTTTCCTTTAATTCCTAAATCGCCTTTCATATCTCACACAGGCATTTTAATGGAGGCGATTTGAATAGCCGTGAGAAAATCGAATAGCCATCCATCGAGAGCCGAATGTCCGAGCTCGACTCCCAGCTTCTACTGTAAAATGTGCCTGTGGTAAAGGATGGGTAGGGCGCACGTAAAATAACCAGTTTCATAGCATTAGTGGATGATGACATTCTTTGGAAAAACAACACTAAAATAGTAATGAGTTAATTTATATTTTAAGACATAAAACAGTTACAAATGCTTGTATTTTTACGTTAAATGTTACTATAATATAAAAACAAAAAGATCAATATTACAATATTCTAAAAAAGCTACTGAGAATCTTTGATGCTAATGTGAAACACTGAAATAGAGGGTTAGATTACTATTAGTGTTGCTTCGTTCCGACATTTCTTTTCATTTTGTATGTAACGTTATCCAGCTCATTATGTAAAGAATGAACTACAAAAGACTGGCTTCTGTAGTGCATTCCTCTTGATTGTTTTTGTAAGAAAGCAACTTTGTGCCATTTTCCAATCTTTTGTGCCCTCCTATGTGCGCGTCTCCCAATATGAGACTTTCTGCGTTATTGTAGATGTTTTCAGGTATAAAGCAACAGGATTGTCAATTCCCTTAAATAGTTAGAGTAAGCTCTGCATTCTACAACCCTCTTCCTGCCTCAGCTACGGGAATTTTGGTAACATCTTCTGGTCATTACCAATGTGACCATTACCCTCTGAAAATGACAAACGTTAAACAGACTAAATAAAATTGCCTACAACACAACACCAATATATTAAAATAACTCTTTATACTTCTACAGTGACTACCTACCATAAATGTGTATAGTAATATTATTTAATATATTTATCTCTTTCTTTAGAGCTACTTATACTTTATATTTATATACATATAGTCAACAAGGCATTATTATTCTGGAATTTATAGAAGAGAAAGAGAAAAATATGTCATAGAGTCACATGACTTTCTCTACTCTCTAGTAGTAGGTATACAAGTTATTCTTACACAATATTATGTTTCTATTACATTTTAATCCAAGCAACCGTTGTAGAAATAGCTGCATTACAGATTTCATTATAGATACAAAGGGAACATCAATAGTCCAATGGGCTTAAAATTCCATACCGTTTCCATGCAATCGCGAGAAATAGCTGAATGTTGAAAGGACTAAGAGAATGACCAAGAAACTAACAATTTGAACCTTTAATAACTGATATCTCAGAAACGGCTTATACCACGAAAAACTTATTTTAAATAAATTGTGTGCCTTAAAGATATCTACATTTTTGTGTAGTACGTTTTCGTCTGTCGCAACATTTACCAGTTTTACAAGATTATACAAAATTTCCTCCAAATGAAGTGAACTTCAAAGACTATTCCCAGAAAATTCAAGATATACATTTTATTTGTCATGTAAATATCTTTAATATATGGAATTTTAATCAAAATCGTTACAGATATGTTTTAGAAAATAAGAAAAAAAATCCTAAAATTTTACATGTAAAATGTAGTTTGGTGTGAAAGGATTTTATTAAAAATCTTTGATTCGCATCATTGGAAGGTAGTAACTTAAATACCAAGCGTGGTATTTATCCGACTTTTCGTTTTTGAGTTATGCTGTTCACAGACATAACATACACAGAGAGGGACCTTCTTCTAAAACTGCTTTGTTTGAATTGAGGGGCTTCAAAACATGTATTACCGTAAAAATCTGGTTATCGAATGTTCAGGTTGAATACAAAATCTTCTCGAGCTACTAAAGGAATTAAAGGTACAAACAACAGGACTCGGAATAAGAGCAAGGACATACACTTGCAAATTAGGGACGATGCCGTGGAGCTTGAGATACTTGGGATTTGCCATAAGTATCAGCATGAACATTTGTCAAGAAGTTTGGCAATGACATAAGTCGAAAAGAAGCATTTTATATGTACCCTTGCAGAAAATAAAAATAGAAGAAATACTGGTATGGCGCGGAAAACTCAAAGTTTCGACAAAGTGAATAATATGATTTGAATATGGCTATGGAAGAAGAATGTGACGTGCAAAATGATTAGACAAAACAAGTTTTAAAGCTCTTGTAGAAAGACTCGACGAAGAAAGAGGAATAGTTAAGCTGATCAGTGTATGTTGCTTCACTGAATGCACCAACTTGTTTTCTCAAAGAGTGTTTTCGGACAGATCAGATGGAATCCTCAGCTAGGCACCTCTATGTACGTTTTCCAGATCTAGTTTTCCAGATCCAGTTAACAGCTCCAGTTTCTATTCTAATTAAATATTAAATTTCTCGAAGGCTAAATGTGAGCATGAAACGATACATTTCTCATATGACGTATGTCATTGATATAGTGATGGGACGATACCACTATTCATCGATACTCGATACTCACTTTATAAAAAACTGTAAAGAGACAGCTTGTTCACTGAATTATGTTCTTATGTGCATAAACGATGTAAGCTACACTGTATTATCCCACGTCTTAAGTTCTGATTTTCTTCTGCTACATTCACAGATTTTGGTCACCCGAGTAGGTAAATAGCTGAGATGAGTCACCCAGCTAGGCCATTGGAGGAACGTCAGCTAAATCAGTTTATAACGTCTCAGATATTGCTGCATGTTACACGAATACCTCTGCTCCTTCCTCCGTTGTTTGGCATGTTTTCATTTACACACAAAGTCTATGGAATTTTGCATTCATTCACCGACAGGAAATTCAGTCAAGAACTATAATCCAGCAACTCTCTAGGGAGGCAACAGCGTGAAGTCTCGACACCTTTCATTTCTTATCTAGCATAAAGTTAAACGCAACAACCTTCAATAATGCAAAACTTAAAAATTTAAAAGTATCGAAGGTTTATCACAAAGTATTAGACCTACTTCAATACCATATCGAGAGTATCGAGGTATCGGCGGATCGAGTTCCATCCCTAGTACAAAATGTTGAGAAACAATACAAAGGTATGACTGAATCTAGCTGAAGTACATATCACACTGAGGGATGGTCAGAAAAGTAACTTAACTGCCGTATTGGATGACTAGAATCTGGATGAGAAAAATGTTTGGGATACAAGCATATCGTAGACGACAGTCAGTATTAAGAGAAGAAGAGAAAAGTGAAAATGAAGGCTGGATTTGCAGTGAATGATATGTTTGGCCAAGATCCCGCACTGATTGATTGAAAGAACAAATATTTAAAACTAAATATCGTACCCAACATTATCTGCACGATTCTGGATATGGTAAATACAAAATAAAATACGAGGCATAGGATAAATGAGACCTCTAAGATATTAAAACCCGTATGAAATGACAATCAACGAAAGTAAAAGCGTTAAATCAGTCCTTAGAGGTAGTCGCGTGCAGGTTTGTTAATCACACTGCAAGAATTCGATTAACAAGAAACATCCTGCGTGCTTGTTTTGGACATACTCCATAACTATCCTGATGTACCACGTAAACTTTTCCAAATTGAGTAAGACACGTAATAAAATCTATCCGAAAGGAAGCCAGAGCACAAAGAGTGAGAAGTAGATTTCAGGTTAGCTCAAGAGGTCATTATTATGAAAGGTAATTACGAGGACCATTTCCTTTTTATGGCAGAGTTTTCATGTTTGACACGGAACCACAGCGAGTGGTTTTCGGATAAGGTAAGAGGCCTTCAGCTGCCGTATGATGATGGAGGAGACAGGGTGCAGGTTATTAAGGTTCTCTCTCTCTCCCCCTCTCCGCCACAGACCACATCAGAGCTAACCTACTCGCGTTTCAACATAGTAATGAGTGTGGGAAGGAGATGGAAGAAAAGACAGTCTTGGATATCCGGCCCATGAAACTCCTCTACTATCCTCTCACACTGTCCAAACTCCCGTCCCTCTTCTGCAGCCTCGAACCTCTAGCTCACTCATGATTGGAGATGCTGCTCGCTGCTCATTGCAACCTAGTGATCCATTTTATCTATAAAAAATCTGATGTGTTACACTCACATGCCTTTCTCTACTCTTGTACAAACTATTTATATAAACGCTTATTCTTCATCTACTTCATGTTAATCGAGATAAACATTTGCAGAGTCTATCTTATTGCTAATTTTCTTGTAGATGTAAGGGGAATATATATTTACAAGGGCAATATAGAAATACAGTAGCCTTTAAGCACATACATATCTCTTAATAGCTGGTTGCTAGGTGCAGCACCATTCCCTTTCCCACAGATTAATACTTTTTGCATATCCAAGACAAAAAAAAATGAATAACGAATTTCCATTTGAGAAAATCTCGAAAATGGTTCACTCAACAAAAAAAAATGTATATGACATAAATTGTGTATTTTAACGCAATCTACATTTTGTGTGTAGTAAGAGTTTGTCTATCTCTTATGGTTTATCAGTTCACAATGAAGAATACTTTTGGGGACATTCCCAGAAAATTCAAGATATACATAAAAGTATCTTAAACATATGATATTTTAATCAAAAGCGTTATAGCCATTTTTGAGAAAATTAAAATTTTCGAAAAATGTTCCATGTAGTCTGGGGTGGGGGAATTTTCTTGAAAACCTTCGTGTTGCATCTCTGGAAGATACTGAACCTAAATACCAAGCTTGGTGTTTATCCGACTGTTCGTTTCCGAGTTATGCTGTTCACAGACACACACACGGACATGTTTCCAAAAATGATTTTTTTTTATTCAGGGGGTCTCATAACATATATTTCCGGTGAAACCTCGGTATCGAATTTTTGGATGGAATACAATACTTCCCCTACTTACTATACGTAGTAGAGAAAGTAAAAAGGATGTGATCATTCACAAGAGACTTAGAAGTATTTCTGCTTGATATTTCCATTTTTGGGTGGAGTAGAGTATTCGATCTACACAGATACTATACGTAGGTGCCAGATTGGAAATTGGATATTAATTTATTTTTCTTTATTACACTAGCTTTTTATACTTTTTATTATATTCGCACATTTATAATTTTCCAAGAAAAATAGACTAAAATCGTTACCAATGATATATTTCTGAACATGACGGAGTTCATTAGGTTGTAAGTTTGACATAACAAAAAATCAACCTGTATATTCATGTATTAGTTATACAGTTGTATGTTGTAAAAAGTGACTCAGTAAAGTTTCCTGGTCTGTGAATTCGTTTCTCCAGAATGCAGCGTCCTGTTCGGAACATATGCTTTTAAAGTTACAGCTCTCACTCGTCATTCGCGATTCATAGCCAGTCACTGAAGGAATTGGCTCCCTAATAGTAAATTTCGTTAATTCATGTGATACGTTTATGGCTAAAATAAATTTGTTTCTTTCGGTGGTATCGAAGTATGCCTAATACTTTGAAATAAACCTATACCTTTTAATGTTTAAGCTTTGGATTATGAAATTTTCACATTTAACGTTATGATAGATAAAGAATGAAAGGAGTCGAGACTCGCGTTTTGACTCGCACGTGTCCTAAAGTTTGCTGGACTATACTTCTTGAAGGACCTTGACTACATTTCCTGTGGATGAATCAGTGCAACAACCCTCTGTCTAAACGAAAACATACCTAACAACAGAGGAAGGAGTAGAGGTAATCATATAGCATGTAGCGTTAACTGAGTTGTGAACAAAGCAGATTTAGTTGACACACTAAATCACGTTTCTGCAGTAGGCTGACTTGGTGACTCACTCTTAGCCATTACATTCACCTACTTCCGGTGACCAAAATCTATGAATCCAGCAGAAACAAATCAGAATTAAAGATGTGAGATAATGCAGCGCATGGAAATATTTGCCATCTTTGATTGTTTGGGTTTCATGTAAAATATATATTAGTTTATAGTTTAAAGATAGCAGAAAAAGAAGAATTGATAGTATTTGTTTTTCTATGGATAGAAAATCTTTTAAAAGAAACTTTTCAGCACAAAATATAGTTACATAAAAGAGGAAGCGAAGAAATATTAATTGTTATTATTACTTTAATTAGCCTTGAATAACAACAATAAGGAATATATAACCTGTGGTATTATCAGTATAAAAAACTGCTGCCAGTTGGAAAGTGTGAAACAGGAACAAATTCTAAATTAGCATACCATATAAAATTGGTTATGTACGTTTATACACAGAAAACTACTAATAATAACATAATTCATTGAACAAGCTATCGCAGTTAGTTTTTTATAAAGTACGTATCGAGTATCGGTTCTCAAAAATCAGTATCAGTATCGAGAAATAGTGGTACTGTCGCATCACTAATTTCTTCTAATATGTGTTGGGTTACTGTCACTTACAATGTATCTATTTGGAAAGCATTTATCATCATTATTAAAAAACTGAAAAAAAAAGAAAAAGTGATTATGCATTGATGAATTTATGTACAACATAATTCACAAATTACTTTAGCGTTGTTCGTAGTAGTAATAACAATAACGAGAACATGCATTTGGACCAGATAATAATGAAGAATGTCAAGTAACATAGAGATATTCCAGTGAAATATCTTGCGTAAACACATCTACATGTAATTTAGCTTGTTTCCGAGTAATGATCCCATTTGCAGTCCATAAATTTTATGAGAGCACCTGACTCTCTAGTTACTTTCTCTTTATTTGTATCATAATTAAACAAATCTGCGTCACTGATCATGAAATCAGCATATCAGATTTAATTTGGGAACATTTAGGTAAGTGTTACCAAAATCAACTTTATGGTATATTTATGTTTCGACTAATACCATGCACCTACAGTCTTTCCCACAAAAATAGACACACACTCACACTCATTTTCTGAATAAGGAAAATTTTTTCTTGAACGGATTGTTTCGTGTTAAATGCTCAGAATACGCTCACCAAACTTACATTCGTTGGATACTCGTGCAATTGGTCATTTGGAAAGTAAGACTCACTGCTGGTGCTGAATGTTGTACTTTGCCAGAGTATGAAGCAATGCTTCCATAGAGAAAGACAGGCACTTCGGCATGCCCTCCTGCATCTTTAATAATAGTCCATACTGTCGTCTTCTTTGGTTCCAGCAATAACCAAAACTCGATCGTGAATGACAGAAATATGCAGTTGCATGATAGCATCGAGCAGGAGGTGAAGCGCAAATTAGCCTGAGTCAGAGAGAGGTCGGACAGAAGTCGAGGTTTACTTACTGGCTACACCTGTATTCACGTGCATCATGTACATATCAAGATCTCTTTCTGTAATGATACTGCAGCAATTCTCTACGATGAAATGGTTATGGAGAAAATTGGTTCCATCTAAACCATATTTTTCCTTCTCTCCTGCATATCAGATTCACTACTAGAAGCAATCAAGAAACGAAATGCAAAGAACATTTATTACCTTATGTTATACTAAGCTAATTTATGCATATCATCAAGCAGTATCTATAATAGCCCTGTATCAACACAAACCACTCCAGATATTAAATTTGGTGAGTTTTGAAATAAGTCATGAGTGGAAGCAGAACGGAGGGGAAAAGAGTGAGAGGTGGAGGTAATGGAAACAGGTATATGATTACAGCGTAAGGTTGCGTTACTGACTTCCACCCCCGGAGTCAGACCAAAGCCTGGTACGGAATATCACCAATATTACTGCACACAAGGTCCTTCCTTCTCTACAAGCATTAAGTCTGTGGCGGCACAAGGAAAGGAGATCAATTAACAACAGTACCTCCCCTCCCTCGTCCTGCCCTTTCTAACCCTCTACAATTCGCTCCACTATCACGAAGACTCTAACCCCTCCTCCTCCATACTACGCTACGCTTAACAGCCGGTTCTAATCCTGGAGACCTCCCTCATCCCCTTCTCACCAACACAGCTCTAAGATATCGTGTGAGAAGCGATTTTCGAGTCTATTGCCGAAATTCTGCCCAAAAGTGATCCAGAAATGGACTACAAACTTTAAATTGCCCGCCGACGTCAGCAAAGGGGATAATCGTTTATACTTCCACTCGATTCGGTATTTTTATGACTTGCTCTTGAAGAGAACTAAAAATAATCATATCATGCGCTGGATCACAAAAATGCCAGTGTACTGATGATCATCCTCAATTAATTATTCGTCTCAGGTTTTAACTCTTGTAGTCACGAGCATGGTTAACGTTCGTGTTCACAAAACATCTGCATCACCAACATGTATACATGTACATATTCAGTGACACATTCGCAAATCTTTGGTACGGCATTTAACGAGGCCAGTTAAAGGTATGAATATAGATGTGTGAAATTAGTTCTCAAATAACTCAAGAATCCATTGATTGTGAGAGCTAACCGAAATTTGTCCTCTTAAGGATAAGAGAAAACCCTGGTGAAGCCTTATCCAATCAACTCGCCCCTAACGAAATATGAGCTCAAACCCTTTGGATTGAAGCAGATACGCGGACTATTTTCAATTTAATATCTGCTTGTCTATTATTTGACTTTCAAACTAACACTTTTTTAAACGTTTGATCTTAGCGTCATTTATATTTCCTTACGCGTATGTACATAACTTATTTTACGTTCTTGGTGTATCACGGCCTTCCGAATTCTTCAGATAATAATAATAATAATAATAATAATAATAATAATAATAATAATAATAATAATAACGTTGTTTGACTTCTAAGTCCTAATATCTTTAGACGTTGGTGATCCTTGAGCTGCTCTTTGGAGTGGAGCAAACAAGAGCAATTTCTTCAAACCATCTTCATAGATGTATCTGTCACTTATTTTTTACCTTACTCCACGCGTCGCATTCGCGTGGCTTTCTCTACTGACTATTATACAAAATATTATTACCAAAGCTTATTCTTCTATTTGTTTTTTGTTAATAGAGGTAAACTTTCATTACATACTTACAAATTTTGTTGTAGGTATAAGAAGACAAGTGTTAGTATAAAGCATAAGTTAGGCATGAGTAGACTAATGCAATGACTAGATTTTTCAAGGGGGATCGAAATTCCGTTCTCTTTGCATGACCATAAGCAAACATGAATAGCGACTTCCCGCTTGTAAAACATATAGTATTCGAAAATCCAAACCAATAGCAAAACATTTTTATGCGACAGAAACGGTGCGCTTTCAGAAGATCTATATTTTCTATATAGTAAACTTTCATCTGTTTCTTACGCTTTAACAGCTACACAAAAGTAATTTAGAAAGAAGAGCACTTAAAACGCTATTTTCAAAAAAATTTAAATATGTTTTATTTGTTATGTAAATATCTTGTAAATATACATATGATATCGTCAGTATCGTTTTTGAAAAAATCAAAAGTAACCCAACATTTTCCTCATAAATGGTAGTTT
Source organism: Deroplatys truncata (assembly GCA_030765065.1). Taxonomy (NCBI): domain Eukaryota; kingdom Metazoa; phylum Arthropoda; class Insecta; order Mantodea; family Mantidae; genus Deroplatys; species Deroplatys truncata. The sequence goes on along the minus strand of CM060983.1, from coordinate 203,931,311 downwards.
GGAGTAGGAGAAAATTTTCGCATCGCCTTCTTGAAGCAAGAATTCACATTTCTAAATTTAATCTCTTAAGATTTCGCTGTTATATGAGGGTAATCCAGAAAGTAACGAACGTTTGCACATTCTGCTGCGCAGATAACTTCGAACTTCCATGTAAGGTTGAATGGCTTCCTCGACATCTTTTCTCAGTGCTGTGTAATACAATTGGAATCAAATTGTTATTGTACATTCTGCGATTGTTCAAAATGAACAGTGTGACACTAAGTAAGTGTGAAATATTCAACAATGGAGAAAGAAATGTGCATGATGAAACTTGAACCGGACGTCCATCACTCTTCATAGATGATTTGAAATATCGAGCGAAAAATAAAATTGTGCAAGACGAATGTGTAACTTTCGACGACCTACTAATTTTCTTCCCAGATATTCATTATTTTTTTCCTTGCTGAAATTTTGTCAGAACATCTTAGCTTAATGGGCTGGTGGATGCTGATTACAACATGGGAATTCTAAATGTTCTTGAACATATATGGTATATGCTTAAATAACGGAGGTGATTATGCAGAAAAATAAAGTAAGCTTCAATGTGTATGTGACATATTGTTTCTTAGTAACATATTCGTATATTCTTTTATATTTACTAAAGGGAAAACGGTCTTTACTTCCTGGATTACTCTCGCACAAAAGCAAATGAAATTAAAACTTCAAACACTGATTACAGATTCACCTTTGCAAAGTTTCAAGCGAGTAATATTTTAATCCAAATCGGTACTTGGATCATTTGAGAAAAATAAACAATAACGAAAAAAATTTACATGTAAACAATAGTTTGGAGCGGAAGGAATTTCTTGAAAATTATTACCTTGAATCCTTGTACTGTATTTGTATTGAAATATTTTATTTGTGTCAATATTCGTTTTTGAAATATGCTGCTAGCATTCAAACTGCCAGGCACCCATTCACGCAGGAAAAATGCTCATGAACATTTTTCTAACATTTGGTTTGTTTGAGAAAATATGTTTTTGGTAAAACTGAATATATAAATCCAACGTAGACTTTCTGTCTTAAATACCTAAGCACTAGAAATATAGTATTTTGCATATATCTAGTCCAAAAGTGTCTCAAGGTAACGTAAATTACAATCCATATGTCCATATTATTAACGAAAGTAGATACGAGAAACGTAAATAAAAGAAACATTGTTGTTACATTACCAAAATCTAGAATTGGTGGTCTATATTGGTTCGTAAAACTACGCTAATAGTGTCAAAATAACTGCATAATGGGAAAATGTGCCCACAATAAACATCTCTGACAATATTCATAAACAGATGCTTGACTTTTACACCAAAATTTAACCAAGAATATGAAAATACCCAATGACACCAACGTAAAATTTAGCTTGTTTATAATCCATTACCTCAGAAATCGTAAATATAATTAATGTATTTCTGCAATATGTATGTATTAAATCCTAGTTTTTCCTGTAGTTTGTTAAAGAAGATAAACTGAATGTTAATGAATTCCTAAGAAGAAAGATACAAATCTTATTGAAAAATTTTTCTAAAAAACTTTACATTGCATTTTTTAGTTTTTCCCCCTTAAATTCGCTTGTACATAGTTAGAAGTACATAGTAAACGTTTATAGCCTTCATGTTTATAATTGTTCATGTAACATAGTATTTGTACGACAAAAACACTCTTTCAGAGATGTGCGAGTATATTAAGTTTAATAGCTCCGCAAGAAAAACAGGTGGTAACGCTTAAAAACAACATTAGAACTCTCCAAAGTATCATACTGATTTTAAGCTGGTAAAAAAGCAGTTGGAAAATTAAAGTATTCACAAAATATCTAAGCATAAAAGGTTAAAAATCATTAAAGGTCATTGTTTTGCTCCCGTTTAGGGAATAGGCTATGACGTTCGGCATAAATTAGCTCTTGCAGGATTCGTTTATACGTCTGTGGAGCATAATGCCCCAAAACGTTTGAGACATCTTTAAACGACACAACTTTTGATGCTTTCTCAATTTTCACATATAAATGTTTGTGTATTCTTTAAAGAATGCCACACTTATTATTCGACTCTTTCTTAAGGTTCACATTTATGGTAATAAATGTTACAACAATACAATACATTACATCGGTATTAGCAAATACCACAGTAATAGCTATTCTGTGAAAACGTTTTCAATAAAATCATAAATAAAAAAATTAATAAGGCATCTTGCAGAAACATAGGCATAACCAGTTATGAGTGCATATATTGTTAACTAAATACGACCATCTGACTTTAACGGTCCAGAACACTCAATAATGTTACGCTGGAAACAACTTATGTATGTTATAATAGTATAAACGTTTCCCTATAGAAACCTAACGAAAACTCTGAGTTCCTTTCTTGTATACATATAGTTTCAACTCCTTAATCCACATTACCGCTCAAAAGTTTTTGAACACTTCCTATGTTCAGGATTTATTGAAAAAATAACAGAAAAACATGTTATGCGTATAATCACAATGATGTATAACAGAACTAACAACTGCGTTCTAGATATTACCTTTTTTTCAAAATAGCCTCTCGTGCTTTGATCACTGCTTTGCATACTCTGGGTATTCTATAAGGGCTTCTCAGAAATATGATTCCATGCAATTTTTAAATAGCCCTAGAGTTCACTTTAATTTATCATGAGTCTCTTTCTGACCTCTCTGATCAAATGATTTCAAAGAAGTTCAGTAGGGTTACAATCGGGAAGGCCATATCATGTTCTTCAGTTCTTTCTTCTTTTCTAATCGTTGAAGACACTTTCTGCATTGCAAAGATGGATGTTTTGGACCATTATCTTGCCTCAGTGTGAAACCTTTATCAATTCAGATGGTTTTACGTGGCGTTGGAGAATGTTGTGGTAATACTCTGTTCTCATTATTGCCTCATTTTGACAATGTCATGTCTTATTCCCTCCAAAAGAACCCCAAACCATCACTGTATGGGATATGCGTTGAAGTGGCAACGCTCACCAATCATACGTCGGAGAAACCTGCGGCGTTTTGTACCAGAGTTCAAACTTTGATTCATCCGTAAACAACACATTCTGCCACTGATCAATAATACACACTTCATATTCTTTTGCTCATTGTAGTCTCTTCTTTTTATTGATAACCCTCTGTAACGGTTTCTTTGCAGTAATGCATTCCTTAAGGTCTGCATTCGTTCAGAAGCACTCGTTTTACTTCGAGACCTCACAGGTGCATTTCTCAACTGGTTGATTTCTGCTGCCAGCAGGGTGGTGTTTTTGAAGCGATCACGTTTGCTGCTTATTCTAAGCATTTGTCTTTAGATTTCGAGGTCATTTTAGGCCTCCCCTTGATACCGAGATTTGTTACTATTAGTATCAAAATCTCTCTTCACAGTATAACGGTAACTTAATTAAATGGATTTATGTTTCTATAGGTTTCTTATTTAAAATTCAAAATTAGCTTTGAGTGGTGCCATTATACTTCCTATCTATGAAAACCATGGATATTAAAAAACGTTTGAGCGGTAGTGTAGATTAAAGACACATTCTAGTCTGTTTACTTTCTCTACTACTGGGATATAGCAAGTAGAGGGGATATTGCATTCTACCCAAAAGTTTGATAGCGAGATTTCACCGGAAATACACTTTTGAGATTCCCTGAATCCCAAAATCATAATTTAAAAAAGTCGTGTGTGTGTCTGTGTCTGCCTGTGAACATCACAACTCAAAATGACAAGTGCGTTATATATAAAACTTGTTATATTTCAAGGATAGAAACGAAGATTTTTAAGAAAATCCCCGACCCCAAACTACCTCTTACATAGAAAAAACATTTCATATTTTTCATTTTTTCAAAAGTGGCTGTAATGATTTTAATTAAAATCTCTAATGTTGAAGATATTTGCATGACAAATAAAACGTATATCTTGAATTTTCTGGGAATAGCCTGTGAAGTCATCCTCATTTAGAATTGGTAAACAGTAAAATACAGGCAAAAACTTGTTACAAATTTATATAATCTCGTAAAAGCACATAATTTGTGTAAAATAAAATGTTTTGTAGCGTTAACCATTTCCGAGATATTCCTTTATTTTTTGTTTTAATTTTCAAATAATGTATACCTTTCTCAACTGCAAATCTCTCTTCTTTAGTTTCCGTTTCTTTCGTGTTCGTGCAAAGAGAACGGAATTTCAAAGCCGTCACATTGCCACCGGCTTTGTAAAGATTTCACTATCGCTTTAGGGTAGTATTCTTCTTATACGTACAACGAAACTGTAAATGGGCAATGAAGGTTTATCTGTAATAAGAAGTAGACAGAGGAATATGATTTTGTAATAAAGAGTGAATATATAAGGTCATATGAATGGACCAATGACAATCCGAGCCGCACCTCATGGATTTGTGTGTGCGTCTTATAAGGGGAAATTTGGAGATGAAGGAGCTCAAGGTTGCATTACGTTCAAAGGAAGAAGAGCGTCTAAAATGCAACTTAATTGTTGGACGTGTGCAGGAATATTGGATGATCCAGGACCCAGCGAAGGACGGTAGCTCGGCAGGCGCGTCACCTCAACCTCTTCCTCGCCTAAGTAATCTCCCTTTTCCGCCTCCTAGGCTAGCCTACTTGCACTATACCACTCTCCTCTCACCACCTACTACCTACATTCCCCAGGACCGGACTCCATTTTCCGAGCTAATGACTTGGGGAAACCTCATTAATATTTACATGTATTTCGGTGAAGAGAAGGAGGAGGAGAAGATGGCGGCGGCATGGGATGGAAGACGAAGAGATGCGTGAGGGGGTGGCTAGGAAGAGAGAGGAGGAAGTGCAAAGGGACGCAAAGTGAGGTTCATTTGGGTCGACGTGACGGTCCTAACCCCCTTCCACCCACCCCCTTTGCGGCCCCGTTAGCGCTAGTTGGAGGACTACGTCCAATGTGTACACCCAATAACATACCGCATATATACGAGAAGAAGGGGTCACTGGAAAGGGAGGTTATAACAAAGTAAACAGTCACGCTGGGTCGGTGATTGGAAACTTCGTGCTCAACATCTCACTATCGCCAAGAATTCCATTTGCATGCAGTATATTTTAACTAAATCTGAAGAATGAGCTTTGTACGCAGTCGGTACTTCAGTTTCCTTGTTGTTTACATCTATTTCAACTGAAGTGGTTTTCAGATGCTGGACATACCCTTCTTAATTCTCTCTCACAAAATATAAATAGGAAAACAATATCCTACTCGCCTAGCCACCCCATTACACTGGACATTTGAGAGCTTTTCTTTCTCGCTTCTCTACTTGTTAAGAGTGTTGAGAAAATATTGTTGAGAAAATACTGCATTTGACCGTAAACTTTGATGGCAATATTACACTACAAAAACTCATTTTAAAGTCCTTCAATCAGAGAAAACTAGTATTTTGGAAAGAATATATGAGTGTATGCGTGAGGGGGAGAGTGAGTGCAGTATAACTCGAATTTTGGCATATATATCAACATTTCAAACTTAAGTCATGCTTCTTTACGAATTCAAAGTAAATATTTTCATATAATTCACCCTCAGAAAAAAACTTTCTATTTTCTTAAAAATGCAATAAATAGTTTTAATTAAAATATAATATTTTTAAGATGTTCATGTGATGACTAAAATACTTATCTGGAATTTCTGCAGTCACTCTTCAATATTCCTTTCACCCCTACTAAGTTTTCTAAAATTGGAAAACCACAAAATATGCAAAAAACACATTGATATATAAAATGTATATTAAAAACCTTAATCTTGGCATTATTCATTTCCGAAATATCAAGTTTCATTGATATTCCCTGCATTTTCTGAAAATTTTATATACTGCAAAAAAAAGAGGGGCTGCCGCCTTTGAGAAATCCAGACACCTATTTGCAGGTGACGCCGTCTTGAGCGAACAAACTAACGGGAGAGAGATGAAGAGGTTAAGAAGTGAGAAATCCGTGGTCAATCAGCTAGGAGTTGCGTGTTGAAGCGGCACTTATATAGGTGTCACTTCACGAGGAAAGGACTGCGCGAGAACTAAAAAAACTATAATGACTAAACAAGACATTAGTTACTCGTCTACTTTATATACGCCTTTAATTATAATACTTTGTATACATTGAAGAAGGTATTGTCTTTAGCTTGTTGCTGCTGCGTATGGAAAGTCAGTTTGAAGATGATAGTTTGTTACGTTATTTGCACCACGCTTTGGACGCCAATTTGAAGAAGTTAATTAAATTAGCTCCACGTATAGACGCCAATTTGAAGAAGTATTGTTCTTTACGTTGTTTGCTGCTACGTATGAAAAGCCGATTTGAAGTAGGAGTTGTATTATAGTTCAACTGTTGGGGAGCCGAACTTGTAGTAGTTGCAACCGTACGTATAGTAAACAGTTTCCGGTAGCCTTCGCCCCAAGTTTAAAAATATTAGCTTTGTAATTTGACTGTTTCTTTAGATGTTATATTTATGTTTGCCTTAGCTGCGCCAGTATTATTTTAGAGACGTGGATATCTTGGCAGGACGTGATGCGACAAGAATGTAGGCTTACACAGATTTTAAGTTTTAATTCACTCCTTTTTATTAATCCTTGACACAAATTAAATAGCACTTCACTGATATCGAGAGCTGTGAGATTCTTTTTATTAATTAATTACACTTTTTACAACGTAAAACTATTTTTCGTCTCACACGAATACGTAATTAATTTCTCGAGGACACATTTTGCATCCGGTTACTGTCACTGTCTGCAGGCAACTGACTAGATCTCCACCCTCTAAACTTGTAAATTTCTGTATTTCAAGTCTCTGATTGGCTATTTTTACTCCAATAGAATACCTGCATTTAACTAAAGCTTTTTCTGGTTGTTGATTGGCTATTTCTTATAAACTGTCACTAAAATTACATTAATGCTTCCAAGAATCACAAATAATATTTAAACTCTCAAACTCATTATTGCCTCAAGGATACCTCATTGTTACCTCATTGTTAGAAACTTTGAACTTATTATTCTCACAGCTCCTACATTATTAAATTACGTAATGCATTCATATAACATTATTGAACATGTTTACAATAATATAAGCATATGCAATGGCTGTAACATACATTTTACAAATTATTACATACACATATTGCTTCAAGGCGGGCTGTTATTGAATTTACATATTATATAATTAGACTGAAATTATTTAAGTGTTAAAAATACTGCCTCAACATGTACAAACAATCAGCATTGTTTAGAACAACATTTTTAGTTAACCGAGACGCAAAAAGTTCTGCAACACTGTCACTCAAGTAGGACTGAAACCTTCCATTTTAGAAGCTTAATTTTACGGTCACAACTGCTCATTTAAAATAACGGAGCACTGAATTGAAACTTGGGCTTCCACCGAATTTAAACAATTCACACACAAAAGTCTTCGCTAACGGATAATAAAGTATTAGAACTAAAATAACAGACATTTGTGATCGATAATCCACATCGAGAGTTTGGAAACATTGTTACTTTTGAAACCGAGAAAATCTTCATCCAAACCACGGCAACGAAGAATATAGGAAGAAGCAGATATTGGATTATAAAAATTTCAATTGAACCTTACAAGAAAGAGACTGCATATGAACCATAACCTATATTCAATATTCATATGTGAGGCACAATACGTGCAATATAATTCACAGCTGTTGACTTCATCATACACAAATCTCAGTCAAAACAAATAACAATCGAGACAGGGAGTGCGTAACATCAGTGGTGGGAATATTGAATACATCAGGATTTTCTTTTTATTGCACTGTTTTCCGGCTCAAGTCTCTACCTCTACCATTTTTTATTTTTAAAGTGCTTCTCTTTTTCCCTATTTCTTTTTAACATTGGGGAGAAGTAAAGGTTATGAAATCCCAATGGATCGTAAAATGTAAGGAAATTTACAGTCCTAACTTGAGCTCGGGTGCAATCCTTCGCAGAGAGGAGTAGCAGTACAAGGAGGAAGGATATGAATAAGAAAGCAAGAGGAGGAGGATGATGATAAGGAGAAGATGATGATCATGGGGGCCGAGTGTTGCAGAATCGATTAGGTAAATGTATACCAGAGCAGCAGTATTGTAGTAGATGAGGAAGCAAAGGGGTACTCTGGTATGCACTACCTATGTTTCTTAGTACATTAAATACAGATATTATAGGAGAACGTAAAAGTATTTAGTTAAGAGTCATAACAATCCGGTTTATATCGTGAAGTAACTTCGAACATCAAATATTTGCGATACGATGAATGTTTAAGACCATAAGGGATCGCAGCCGCTTTATCCTTCACTGAGACGGATTCAAAGATAAAGCTAGCCAGGTTTTTATTAGGAATTTACTTATCCCCTAAATATCACTACGAGTGATAAAGCTAATCTATATGTGTGCAAAATAACGTAACAGGATATTGATGCAGAATTTGCAGAATGAGAAAGAAGTTTGAAAATACCAGACGAGTATTTTTACTTTCCAATTTCTGCAAAGCAGTTAATACCATTTTTTCTACGATAATAAACATAGAAATATTACACGAAAATAAGGTTAATTACTGTCAGCCGTTCAAAAGCAGCATCAAGGCCAACCCCCGTCAGACTTTGCGAAATGGTAGTCGATTAGCCACGGCTGGTAATGTTGACCAAGTCAACAACTGAAGGGGGGATGGTTGTTTGCGCCGAAAGAAATATCTAAATGCTGAATAAATTAAATCATAACTAAACGTTAACAATAAAGAGAAGCAAAGGCGGTAAGATTTAAATGGTGAAATTCAACTATCAAATCTGGTTATATTGCAACTCTGTAACAATAAATATGCATATAAATACAAAGAGGGTTAAATCTTTTTATTAACGTCTGCGGTAAAAATGCCAAACGCACACAGTGCAGTAATTTCAACCTCCCACGCATGATAGCATGAGCAGAAAGTGGATACAAAACACTATCTTAGAAAAAGGAAATCTTATTAGTAACTCTCAATAGAGTATTTAAAATATATGTCTTAATAGTGGGTATATTCAACACTAGCAAAACCAGCAGCTCTGATTAACTGTCTCCGGTTTTTTAACTCCTTCTCCCTTCCCTCTCTGTGCAATTTACATATAATATGTTTAAAAAACGGTAATAAACCCAGTTTTTTCCTGTAGCGCTCATACAAATTAAAACATAAGTGAAAGATTTAACATTGCACAAACTAATGCCTTCTCCTTATACTTGCAATGCGATTATAACTATAAGTCTGTCTCTGGAAACCTGTTTGTGCACACGAATAATACAAATAGAAAAATCTATTGTTTTACCCCTCTGTACCTAATTTTAATCCAAATAAACCTTTGCGGAAATAACTTCATTACATACTTCGTTATAGATACAAAGAAAACAGCGATAGTCAAATGTTTAAGAACTGCACGCTATATGCTGGCCTTAAAATTGCATACTGTTTCCATGCAATCACTAGAAAAAAACTGATAATAATCGACGGGACTTCCGAATGAAGAGGACCTTTTTCAGGGTACTTCAAAACATTATTTCCGGTGAGATCTCGGTATCCATTTTTTAGCTGGAATACAATACCTTCTCTACCTACTAGGTTTGTGGTAGAGAAGGTAAAAGTCAGTGTTTTCGAATTGGATCCTAGATGAAAATACGTCATTCGGATTGGTTCCCAAATATTTTGGGATTTTACCGATAACTAATTCGCGTCCGAATATGTTCCCTTATATCTTGGACTGTATTTCTATTAAACACCTCTTGTTTATGATGGCACTGCTGTGACGCACAGTACTTTCTGTTTCTTTACGAGGGCAACCAGTTCTCTCCGTTCCGACGTGACAAAGAACTGTATACGGAACGTGACGTTCGCCATGAAAGAAGCGATACCATTTATGCACTGTAAAAAAAAATAAAAAAATCCTCGTAATTGAAGGATTCAAATTCATTATCCACAATAAACTAGCCAATGGATGTGAATGAAGGTAATTTAGTAAAAGGTCCTGTAGGTCATACCTATATTTTGAAATGGCAAGAATTAAACATTAGTTTGAAAAGAAAAGTGGAGGAAAGAAATTATTCGTACTGGGCTTACTCGGGATGAAGACGAAAGTCTTACAGTTAATGATGTAGATAGCATTCGAAAAAATTATCATGTGTTACATTCATATGACTTTCTCCTTCCTCTATCGTTTATTAGTGGGTATACAAACTATTCTTACTAAAGCTTATTTTTCTATCTACTACATATTAATCCAAATAAACCTTTACAGGAATAGCTACATCACACATTTCGTTATTGATACAAAGAGAACAGGATAGGAAATGTTTAAGAACTGGACGCTATATGCCGGTTTTAATATTCCATACTTTTCTATGACTTCGCGTGAAACAATCGAAAATCGTCAGGATTGTACAATAATTGTTAAGTATTGAACAATTCGAACCATTAATAACCTATATCTCGGAAATGGCTATGTCACAAAAAGGTTTTTGAAAGGAATTATGCATTCTAAAGCCGTCTACATTTATTGTGCAGTTCGTTTTCGTCTGTTGCTTGACGTTTACCAGTTATGTAAGATTAAACAAAACTTGCGAATGAAGAGGCCTTCACAGACTATTCCCACAAATTTCAAGATATAAATTTTATTTGTCATACAAATATCTTTAATATGTGGTATTTTAATCCAAATCGTTTGAGCTATTTTTTAGAAAATAAAATCTTTCTAAGACTGTTCCATATAAAGGGCAGTTTGGTGTGGGGAGATTTTTTTGAAAGTCTTTGTGTGGCATCTTTGGAAGGTACTAAACCTAAATACCAAGTCTGGTATTTATCCGCCGTTTAGTTTTTGAGTTATGCTGCTCACAGACATAGACACACACACACAGCCCTTATTCTAAAAATATTACGTGTTGCACTCACATTGCTTTCTCTACTCTTGTACAAACTCATTTTACAAACGTTTATTCTCAATCTACTTCATGTTAATCGAGATAATTATTGCATCTTATTGCTAATTTTCTTTTAGGTGCAAGGGGAATATGGTAGGCTTTAAGCGATAGTCAAATCTTTTAAAAGCTGGTTGCTATGTGGAGTATTCCATTCTCTTTGTATGTCCAGACATAAACAAAACCAAAAACGAATTCCCATTTGAGAAAAAGTGTAAGTATTGGAAAATTCAAACAAATAACAAGCAATATCTCGGAAATGGTTCACTCCACAATAGAAATTGAATGTGACGTAAATTTTATGTTTTACCGAGCTCTACGTGTTTTGTGCAGTACAATTTTTGTCTATTGTCTATATCTTACGGTTTACCATTTATGCGAAAGACATTCAGAATGACTATCGCTGCTCTCTTTGTTATCTATAATGAAATGCGTAAGGCAAATATTTTCGAAAAGGTTTCCCTAGATTAAAATGAAGTAGATACGAAAATAAACTTTCGTGAGACTGATTTGTGTACCCACTAGTAATCGACAGAGGGTAGAGAATGTCAAGTGAATGTTACATCATATGATTAAAAAAAGTTCGTGTGCATGTGCTTAAGAACTGTATAACTCAGAAACGAAAAGTCCGTTAATAACCTAATTCGGTATTTAAGTTCAGTATCTTTTAAAGATACCATACAAAAAATTTTAAGAAAATCCCCACCCTAAATCACCCGTTTTATGGATCACTTTATGATTTTTTTTTTATTTCCTAAAAAATGGCTAAAACGATTTTAATTAAAATGTCTTACATTAAAGACATTTAAATGAAAAATAACAGTATATCTTGAATAGCCTAAAATACTGAATAGTCTGATATCTTGAATAGGCTGGGAATATCCTTAGAATTATTCTTCATTCCGAAGGAATTCTGTATAATCGTGGTAACTGGTAAAAAGGTTAAGCGAGAGACGTAAACGTACTCTACAAAAATGTAGATCTCTTTAAAACACACAATTTATTTATATAACTTTTTTGGCATCAGCCATTTCCAAATATCCTTACTAATGATTCGAATTGCTCAATGCTTGGCCATTTTTTTTAAGTCCTGTCGATTTTCAATTCGTTCTCGCGGTGTCATGGAAAGTGTATGGAATTCTCTAGAACATTTGACTATCGTTATTCCCCTTGTATTTATAACGAAATGTGTAATGGAACTATTTCCGGAAAGGTTTTTCTCCATTAACACGAAGTGGACAGCAAAATAAACATTCGTACGAATAATTTCTATGCCCACTAATAAGCGATAGAGGGTAGAGAAAGTTATGGGAATGTATCACATCACATGTTTTTAATTATGCTATTCACAGAAAGAGACAGACATATACATACACAAATTTTTCCATAATGTTTCTTTTGGATTCAAGAAGTCTCAAAATGTGTATTTCTGATGAACTTTCAGCATCGAATTTTGGTGTGAAATGCATTTCTTCCTTTACAGGTAAGTAGTAGTAACGAATATATATTTTTAATAGCTTATTTAAAAGAAACACCGTGTGTTGTGCTTCTTTCTCCCAAGATCCAAGTAATGCTAACAAGAAGTACTTTAAAACAGTGTCTCATTTCGAATAAAAAGGAAAATCGTTAATTGTAAGTATTTGGATGGGCAGAATGTAAACAATAAGATATTTATAAGCCAGTAGGAAAGAAAGGCAATGTAAAGCAAGGAGAGAGAAAAATGTGCAATATCACGGTGCCCAAATCTCTCTCTTAGGGAGGTCAAAGAGCGGGTGATGTTCCATCATTTACAGCTACCGGCAATAACCCTCAAGCGGCCTCGGGGTTTAGAAGTGGCTAGGAGGAGAGAAATAAAGAATTAATACAAGGTTGACATTTTGAGGTGCTTTCGGTGTACTGTAATTTCACCTTGGGAAAAAGGACGAGAATGTTGGTAGGTTGACTGCCTATCTCTAGTGTTGTTGCTCACACGGCACTCTCATCTCGGGAATGCTAAATATTCCATGAACTGGTCTTACTAACACTCCACTTTGGCAGAGCTGAGGTGTCACACTGGGCTCTACGGTGAAGGGGAGCAAAATTAATGGAAGAAAGAGAAAAACAAATTTGGTCGGATTCTCGCCGCATTGGGAACACAAAGCTTTAAAGTAAACGTTAGAGAAAAGACGCTCTAACAGCAAAGAAACGGGGCAGAATCCAAAGATGACAGAATGTTTCTAATTTGTTACACGTTGATTCTGTCTGTCCTTCTGTAAGCCTGTTTAACTTTCATATCCACTTGCAGTGACATTGCATTAACTACTGATGTTCTGACACGATGTTATCATGTAGCGGGGATTTCCAGACAGTGACGTCCAAGCAGATATGCATTACGTAACAGTCGCAAGACTTTCTGTACTCACAATTTATTTTTCGACTCCTATACTTAAATGTGTTCTTTTGCTGTTAGAAATTTGTATCGAAATAAACTTCATTTCGATACAGGATTTCATTCCGATACAGGTTTCCGCACTGGCGCGCTGTCCTACTCAGAGACACTGAAAAATAGTTTATTCATATTTGCATACCGTTATCAGCAATCACGTAGTGTCAGGTGCTTCATCAAAGTTCTTAACAGGTAATACAACTTTTTATACTTGATATATCAGTTCCATGCATTACATTTAGAGTAGTTTCAGTATCGAATAATTTGTCCACAAGTTTGGGGATTTCATTGTTTTTGACATTTCTTCAAAGTACACATTTTCTGACAATAAAACTACATTTTTTTGATTTTTCAGGAAGTAACTTCTTACTTATATTCCTCGCCTGCTCCAGGATATCAGGAGGTGTGGAACTAACTTCCACCTCTTCAAATTCACTGTCTCCATCTTGTAAAATCAATACCTGCGACCTTGAATCGATATTTACTGTTATCTAAGGACATTAAATACGTACCAAGGAATTGATTTATTACATGTTATTTTATTTCATATGCATCTAAATATTAAATATATATTGTGTTCCTAATTTTCGTTGCAAAACTATTGTATGCAACTCTCATGTAATGAAGTGAAGTTTTCGCCAAGCTCGCGTCTTAATAGCCCCAATTATAGGATCGTTACATAACTACTTCATAATTACATTATAAATTAATCATACAAAAGCTTATCATTTTACTCATCTAGAGGACTAGTATTGCATTACACTCAAAATTCATACTGAGATTTCTCCGGAAAAACGATTCGAGGCTACCTGAACACCAAAAAAAGCATTTTTTAAAACTCTGTTTGTCGGTGAGCAGGATAACTCCACAATGAAAAATGCGCTAAATACCAAACTTGGTACTTACGTTCAGTGTCTTCCAAAGATACGAAACGAAATTTTTCAAGAAAAGCCCCCAATCCAAACTGCGCTTTGTAGTTTGGGATGGCGGAAGTTTATTTTCTCTGAAATGGCTCTAACAATTTTGATTAAAGCATCACCTATCTAACATATTTACATGACAACTTATAAGTTGAATTGGTAATGCGTGCGGTTGTTACATATCAGGTAGTTTGTATGGTTGTCTTATAAGTTATAGTATTTATTTTGCAATTCAGGATTTTAATTCCAGCAGTCTGAATCTACTCTCCTTTAATGTATCTTAACCGTTTTATGAAAATCCGAGAGAATATGAGCTTTATTTCATAATCGGACTGGCAGAACCGAGAATAACCGTTACTGCGGTGATTTGACTCCGGCTCTTCCTCTACCATTCTTCTCTCCCTCCCTCTTCCACTGTTACCTATTTCACTCTTTCTTCTTCTCCTCCTTTCACTTCGTTTCTTTTCTATTGCAGATACGTAGATGACATGTAATGCTTTGAAAGCATTCTGGGATGCTGATAAAACGATCAAATTTAATAGCACAAAAGCTTTTACCTGTTCCTTACACATATTACGCGACCCAATTATGCTGTTTGCTATGATAGCACATTTACGCACAGGAATAGTAACATCGAAAATTGCTGTAACTTCTAAAATGGAGGTTTCTTTGACATTCCATGAATAACAAAACTTTTCGGAAAAATTATTCCAAAAACCTTTATTGTGTAACATATTTTCAAACAAATCAATAAGTGAGATTCCCCAATCTTTTGTTATAGATAACCATGGTTCCCTCCCCTTTTGGAGAAAGTAATTGATATGTCATTTTGACTGTCTTCTAAAAGAAATTTATGTATGTACCTACCAATCGTATAGACCACTCTTGAAATAACTAACACATGCTTAGAAAAAAGCATTTTAAAAATTTCTTTTCTTTCTTTATGGTATCCCATTACACACGTGTGTGTCGACCAACGAAGCAGATGATCCAATGTGTACAACACACACACACACACACACACACACACACACACACACACACACACTGAAACGTATTTTATAATACTGCATTAATCCTAGTATAATACACGCAACCTTCACTGTCGCATGGATCGCCGTTCTGCATAATCACCAGGCGACTTGTGCTTTAACTTTGTGCTCAGGGCATGACAGTGGAATAATTGTGGCTAACTTAGGGCCGGTTCTACAGTCTGCCGATAAGTTGCCGATAAAACTATTCACCGGATTTCTTAGCGTTCTATAATCTTTGGATAGCACTGCTCGGAAGATATCCTTGCCGATAAGTTTTTGGCTAGTTGGAGTAGCCGGTACTCCATTATCCGACAAATAACAAGTTCTCAAGTTCATGACTGATACAATTCTTATCAATAGCAATAGTAATCACCATAAATTATATTTATCGGCCGACGGCGAGGAAATGCTTATGCTTCTGCATAACAGAAAAAAAGCCTAAGGTCGCAAAAGAGAGATAAAATTGTTTCACAACATTGAACAAAGACGAAATTTATAAGCTTTCTTTTATAAAATACTAGCTGGCTTACCGTTTCACGGTAGCTTTTTAAACTCCAATGACGTTATAATTAATTTTATATTTTGTGATTAAAATAAACTCTGATGTTAGAATTATAAGATAAGTTGAGTCGGTTTTACTCACATCACATATGCGCTTGGACTCAGTCGATCTTCAGCTGATGACGGCGGATCGTCTTCTTCCGAAAGCGCTTCATAGCAAGCAAATCCAAGCGCATATTGATGTGAGTAATAAACGAACCGACTCAACTTATTTTATAATAATTTTATATGGCGCCGTCGTTCGTTATGAAATCACTGTACAGTCATATATACGATTTTATGGTAAATCCTCCCCTATATCCCTTATAATTGTAATTTCGTTCGGGTCCGACTATCCCGATATTTACGCAAGCGAAGCGTCTGACTTTCTTAAACTCTTTCCTGATGGTCTACATAAGCATATTCTTTAATAATTCCAGTGTGCTTTTCAAGTGAAAGAATTATAAAAATTTGATGACTTTTTCTACTCTTGTACGAACTATTCTTATAAACGCTTATTCTCCATCTATTTCATGTTAATCGAGATGTTAATCTTATTGCTAATTCTCTTGTAGATGCAAGGGAAATAGTAGGCTGTAAGCGATAGTCAAATCTTTTAAGAGCTGGTTGCTATGTGGAGCACTCCATTCACTTTGTATGTCCAGGGAAAAAATAAAATAAAAAAACAAAAACAAATAACGAATTCCCATTTGAGAAAAATATTGGAAAATTCAAATAACAAGGAATATCTCGGAAATGACTGACTCCACAAAAATTGTATGTGACAAAGTGTGTGTCACGGACCGTTCTCTAAAAATACTTATTTTGGATCCAGGGGTCCTCAAAACACATATTTCCGCTGAAATCTCGGTATCGAAATTTAGGGCGGAATGCAATACTTTCCCTACTTACTATGCGTAGAAGGGAAAGTACAAATGGGTTGAGTGGTTTTTAAGACTAACCCACATACATTAACCCAGATATACTCATTTTCTCCGTTTATAATATTATTATAGTAGAGATTTCGGCGAGGCAGAAGGAGCATAAAGAAATACACCAACACAGAGGTAAGGTTATGTGAACTCTGACGCAATAGTCTCCCAGCATCTCCCCCCTCCAAGTTATCAGATTAGACTTTTCATTCTTGTGCAATCTTTTATGTTTATACGAGGTTTAACAGTCTTTCGCAGTTGTCATGAGTGAAGGTCTGAGCCCAGCTTCGCTTCGTCACTTCCATTTTATTTTAAAACGCCAACAAAAGAAACCACGCGATAAACACTAACTTTCATTTTGTTTGTTGTTGTCTGCTTCGCAAGGCAATTCTCGTTTGCTTTCTAGTTTACTAATTACACAATGGTGGCGTTTCCGTCGAATTCAAAATGGGAAACTTAACCCATAACCGGTTATCCTACAGAATTACTTTCTCGAGAAAGCCATGTGATCGTAGAACGAGAGCATTGCTTATCGGCCAGAAAAGTTTGTTTGGAGAATAACTATAGGCAGCTTCATCGGGATTATAGAACCAGCCCTTAGCCAGATATAAGGCTAATAAGGCTAAATAAGGTGACAATTTTTCCCAAGACACTTGATGGGCTGCTGCTCAACATGCTTCACCTTCTACCTGATGAGTATTCTGTGGCAAACAACCTATAAGATCGGTGACATCTAAACTTATGAATTTACCTCCATCAGTCGCAATCGGTCTATCCGAGAGTAGATCCACACAAAAACCAGGAACAGAATTTCTCCGGTAACAACAGAAAAATGGTTTAGATACAATGGAATACAATGGAATACCCGTCACAAGGATGACCATGCAGATGCAACAAAATTAGTTGAGAATCAACAACTGTAATTGTCGTATGATTGCGATAAAATTGTTGCAGCACTAATAAAAACGTCGTAATTGTCGCATAAAATATTCTAGTTTTGCTTTCTAGGGTTTCGTTAAATCTATTGTGAAGGAGTATTTAATGTTATTAGTTTCTCTACTACGTATAGTAAGTAGGGGAAGTATTGCATTCCACCCAAAAATACGATACGGAGATTTCACCGAAAATGCATGTTTTCAGGTCTCTTAATCAAAAAAGATTTTTTTTAGAAAAAAACGGTCCGTCTCTCTCTCTCTCTCTCTCTCTCTCTCTCGATCTGTCTCTGTGCCTGTGAACAGCATAACTCAAAAACGAAAAGTGCGATAAATACCAAACTTGGTATTTAGGGTCAGCATCTTTCAAAAATGCGACACGGAGATTTTCAAGCAAGCCCCCTACCCCAGATTACCCTTTACATGGAACATTTTTAAAAAATGTTAATTACCTCAAAGATTGCTGTAATTATTTTGTTTAAAATATCACATACTTAAGATATTTTCATGACAAATGCAATGTATATTTTGGATTTTCTGGAAATGTCCCTAAAGTTCCTCTTCATTCTGAATGGCTTTTGCATAACTGGTAAACCGTAAAAGATGGACAAAGTTTCTACACAAAAACTGTAAATCTCAACACACAATTCATGCCATATACATTTTTTGTGGGGTGAACCATTTCCGAGATATTCCTTGTTATTTGTTATTTGTTTGAATTTTTCCAACACTTATACTTTGTCCCAAATAGGAATTTGTTATTCATGATTTTTTTATGCCCTGGGCATGCTTTTGTAAAAATAGTTTGTACAAGAGTAGAGAAAGTTATGCGAGTACAACACATTTTTTTCGTTGAAGTATAAGCCAAGTGAATGTCATGAAAATTATTGCAGTCGTTCTATTTTGATTTGTTTTATTAATATTGCTACTCATTTACTTTAATTTAGTAAAAAATATAATTAATTTGTATTTCCTAGCAATGTGTGAATGATAAAGCTATTGGCATGACGAACATTCAGTCTAGTCCAATTCTACCAATGATATCACATACTATACCATGTAACATCTCGGTTTGTTATTGTACCATAAACACAGCTCTGGTTTTAGAATGAAGCCATAGCTCTATACACAACATTAAAATAGAAGAGAGAGCAGAGGGTTTTTCTAGGTTGAACGCCCAGTTTCAATGAGACTGGCGCTAGTTCAGAGAAAATCAATAAAAGAAACTCATTAGCCTTTCTGTAACTGTTTAGCACGGTCTACGCAGCGAAAATCTGGTTCATTAGCGCATATCATTGTTTTATCACAAGGATTGAGAAGACATAGTACACGGATCATAAATATGTGGGGTCAAAAGGGGAATCTACATTTTAAAACAAATTACACTAAAATAGATTTTAAAAAATTGTGTTCACTGGTATACATGATGGGGAAAGTTAGATAAACTCTCAAAACCAGTAAACACGGCTTTTTATATATTTTCATGTACAGTTTAGTCCAAAAAGTATGGATTTTGTAAATTTAAATGATGTTTTCTCTACTTCAAAAGGATAGACTGTTACTTCGGTGCGTTAGTTTCAATATTATATCTGTCAGTTGAATGAGGAACGTAGGGCTATAAATGGACATTATTGACTTGGGTAGCTTGTTGTCCTTGCTTTTGAAACCGATACTAGATCCACGATAAAACTTGGTTCGACGTGGCGATCGATAGCAGCCTTTCTTGTTGAACCATCGTCTGCAAAACAATCGACCTCTTCGTAAGCTTTCTATTTCAGTTTTCAAAGACTTCTTACTTTATGGGGGTTGTTGTTACGCAGTAATTTAGGGCAGTAACCCAAAACATTTCAAACGGTTCGAACTTAAATTAATCAGTTATTTATTCAAAATCGAAAACTGTCAAAATATTTTACCAAGTTTTATCACCAAAATAGTTAAGTCAGAACATAATATGAAAACCACTAAATGAGAAGTCTGTTACAAGTGTATAAGATATATTTTCCGCTTCGTATCTAACTTAAACAGCGACCAATGTTAAAAGCAAAGAACAATCGCAAATCTTTCGTACTGTGATATTTTTTAAGACTCAAGCAGCTTGAAGCTACTAAACTGTTGTTTACAATAATCAGCGTATATTTTCTGCTACTGGTAATGTGAATCCCTGCCTTTCATTGCTACAGGAGATAATTTAAAGTCCAATTTACTTGGCCGCACTGAAAAAAATATACTAATTACAGTTAGTAAAACGAGGGTTCATACGACCCTTGCGACCGACAATTTGTGGTTTACTTGCCACCAGGTGGTTCTAATGCTCTGGACCCTCACTGTGAAGTCTCTCTCACCAGAAAAATATAATAATAATACTGTCGCATGCGCACTCGTATGCATTCTTTTTAACGCGACAGAGCGTGCGGTTAGTGTGTGCCACCGCACTTAGCCCGCCGTGCAGCCTTTTCCTCTTTTTTATTCCACCCTCGTGACAACGGGGGTGGAGCCGGATACACTCTATCTGGGTTATTGTGACATAAAACTCCCCATAGATAACCTAACCTTTTTTGTAATCACCCTTCCACAACTGGTGCGACCACTTTATTTATACCTTGAAAAACACATTAGCGAAAACGTGTGGCCCATATCATGTGCAGCTTTTATTTGTTATGTTACCAGTAGGCGCAAAAATGTTTATTTGACCGGAAAAACGTTGCCATGGATAATTTTAAAAATTATAAACAAGCCACACTGCACCCATTTACATGGAATATGGTGGGCCATGGGGCTTCTCCGGGCAGTTCTAGTTCGCTACCAGGCAGAATTCAGGTAAACTTTATCATGGATATTCATGGCATACGAACACCATTATTTCAGCAATTACCATTTGAACTTTCATATCATACATAACTTTCGGGTCTACTGCAAGAGGGAGTTATGCCACTTCAGCTATGAAAGAAGAAAAATACACTTTATCATACAATAAATATTTTAATTGTAAAAATGCCATCACTAGTTTCTTATTTGATTAGAAACAAATTTGTGAATCTAAACTACATTGATTTTAATATTCAAAAGTCTGCATTGACCTTAAAAAGAGTGTTATACACCTCTTCACTCAGAAATGAATATTTGGAAGTATAATTTCAAATGTCAACTTCTGTGACAACGTACTCGTTTGTTGAACATGACTTAAGGTTCTTGTAGAGACTGTGATGGAATATACTATAACATGAACATGATGTTTTTGAGAAGCTACAGTATGGACATCAGGACAGAGTATCGGAATTTGTTACAGACAGTGTGTAACAA
This sequence comes from Deroplatys truncata, assembly GCA_030765065.1. Taxonomy (NCBI): domain Eukaryota; kingdom Metazoa; phylum Arthropoda; class Insecta; order Mantodea; family Mantidae; genus Deroplatys; species Deroplatys truncata. Next base: position 203,910,257 of record CM060983.1, on the reverse strand, counting down.
ATGGATACTCAACTATTGGGTTTTTCTTGGGTGTCCTGATATCCCCTTGAAAATTCTGATCAGAATATGCATATTACGGCATTATAATATGATAAATAGTTTCAATGTTGGTATAATAAACTGCAAAGGGATTGCGCCATCTTGCATTGGAAATGTTTCTTTAACTACTCAAAGGCCCTCAATATTGGCTAGTTATGCCACATTCAAGCAATTCAAACATGTCATACTAAAAATAATTCTTTCATGTCTTGTAACACAGCTCTTGCAGCTGACCCCTCAATTGTTAATTATACTATTAAGGAGCCATTAATGTTATCCGATATGTCTGGAAATTCCTTAAATCGCGGAATGTTGAAACAAACTGGTTCACTTTCTTTCCCTCGCCAAAATGACTTTCTCAGGGTTCGCCACGTTCGTAAATAAGTGAAAAGACCGCGCATTGGAACTCTTTGTATTTAGCCATGACTGACAGCTGCCTTATTCCATGTTTAAAACGGCTAAGTCCTATGGATAGTGAGCTTCACCATAGAACAATTGTAATATTCGATCAAATATTATTTAATAGTATCGCTGTGGAAATAATTATCTGAACTTAGTTTCTCAAAACTAAATTAAATAATTAAATATGGATAACTATTAAATATTAACTATTCCAATCATTAAATTCCTTCAAGTAATGCATTAATCACGTGCAATTTACTTGCAAAAAGTAGCACCAATATATGCTTTAATAAACTCACACACACCGAAACAGTAACAGTTCGTTGCGTGACTGCAGGGTTTTGCTATTTTTTTTTCTTTTCTTTTAGATTATTTCAAAATGCTGGAAGATGAATCTAGTTACCTTCAATAGGAGTGGAGGTTTGAATTATATTTTAAACTTATGTGAAACTTATGTGTGTTGAAAAGAATTTACAAATGCATATACATATTGAATTAATGAATTTCAACCGATTGTTAAGACTTCTGGTTTGCATTTTAAAATATTGTAACTTCTCCATTTCACAACTACCGTTTCAAGAAGTATTATTTAAACATATTTTAGAAGGTTTAATTTTGACATTAAATTGATTGATACAGTCTTGTGTAATATTCCGAGAGCATGATCAATCGAAAATATTGTGATGGTTATAATTTTATTTTAACAGATTTTAATAAATGGGATTTTGTACAGTTTGAGATATTCAAGGAAAACTTGGTTGAAGTAACTACAGGAAATCGTCTTAAATTTCTTCCCAGTCATTTCCCGGATATTGAAGTATGACACGCAAATTAGGGGAAAAGATCACTTCTTGTCCGGACGTGGGTAAATTACGTAATTTCTGCTGACATTCGCTTACGTCGGTTACAAGCTAGGAACTAATCAGGCTTTTTGGTCGGGTATTTATTAAACATGTGAATTTTTGCCGCAGTCTCTTGACCAAGCACGTGTCTAGCAAGAATATTTGCCAGTCAGTTCTTAAATTCATTTAGTATTAATTTACTATCGCAACATAGTCGCTAGGCCGACGACGATGGACTCCTGCCGCTCAGATAAATCCACTACTTGTCTAATTCTTTCATGCTTTTGGAAATGTAGTTTAGGTTAAATTAGGTAAATTAAAGATTGGAAACATAAGTTACATGTGTTATGACGTCATCCCTTCCGCTACCCTTGCTACCGCAACCTATACTCTCGTGAGGCCATCCTGAGCTACGATCCCTCATCTTGTGCATGACGATTGATAAGGTCGCCGATGGCGTCGTCGCCACCCTTACGCCACAATATGTTGGCAAGCATTAGTAAGCTGCTTCTCACTCTCATAGGCACAAAGTATAGTATAGTATAAATAAACTCTTTTTGTTCTACAGGGTACTTCGAAATCCTCTTTCACTTCTTGAAGTTGTATCTCGTAGTTATGCACGGCGCGTTGGTAATATTTGTTGTACGTTTCAGTTGTGAAATAACTGCATCACGAGTAGTAGCTCTGTACATACATTTATAGTAAAGTATATATTCATTACAGATATGAAACCCTGAAGACGAGAGAGGCATTAGAATTGGAAACCTCTTCCATAGAAAGCCGCTGCCCTACCCAGTACGCAAAGCACAGGTGCGCATATCTACATACGTCAGAGCAGCTACCTAATATGTAATCTTGTATTATACACTTGCCTGGTACGCGGTGAGAGCGTCAGCAATACCAGAACGCTTTTAAATAAAATAAGTGAAAGACGAGCAAGTAGATCTAAATAAGTAAGGTTGAAACAGTAGATATATTTTACCATCCTGTTTACCTATTCCAACAAAGTGAACGGCAATTGGGGAACAACGTATACAGGCTGGACCGTTTAAGTTGATACTGCACAATATCTCCAAAACTAGGCGTAGCAGAAAGAAATGTCTTTGATAAAAGTTGCTTGATATCATGTTTTTATTTGAAGGACGTACGATGGTAATTTTATGGTCAATTTAATTTAACCCTGCTTGTAGGTTTCCATTTAAAAAAAACTAAATTGACCCTAAAATGAACATCATAACGTCCTACAAACAAAACACGACTAATGACATTTTCTTTCCCCATAACATCAAGAAGTTTATTAAAGAGATTTCTTTCTACAACGCTTAGTTTTGGAGATAATGTACAGTCTAACTTAAATGGCCACCCTGTATATTACGGTATATTTATATGAATATGAATAATATTGCTTAACACATTTAATACAAGTTGGACACCCTCGCAAATATCCACATCGTAACGTAGTTTAACTGTTTGCTTCTGCTATGTACGTTACAGTAATTTTCTTCACAGGTATATCTTTACCTCTTCAGAAATCTATAATAATTGTTAACTTCTAATGCTGAATATCTTATATTCCGAAGTCATTGAGGCAGTTAACTACTTTGTTACAGAACAAAATGCTCATTTCAGAGCTTCTACAGTGTATTGATAGCATAATGTGTCACTAAAAAGTTTATTACATAATTGTGACAGCAGCAACATAAGGCTAAATAATAACTGTTTAAGATCATTGGATCTTTAGAAGCGATGAAAAATAATACACTAAATAATCTGTAGTCTAAATTGTACTTACATGAAAAAAGAAAGCTAAAATTGCATATAATGTTTAGTCAAAACCCGAAATCAGTTTCTCTTAATAGAACAGATGTTTTAATTGTGTACAAGTAAAGTTTTAATCCATTTCAAAATCAGCAGTCACTGTGTAATCATACACGTGGTGGAAATAATTGTTTCCTTGGCAAACTAGTGCTTTTATTAAATTGATTATACAAAAATAATAATAATAGTTCTATGGAAGATAGTGAAGATTTGTGTAATTCACAAAAAGCTTTACATTACTTGCATGGTACGACATCCACAAATTACAGTCAGCTGATCCGAGTTCTGTTTCTAATGGAGCCGCTGGTCCCAATCAGTTTTATTTTCTTTACCACTTAAAGCCAGTTGTTTTCTTTACCACCTAAAGTTAAACTAAGTAGAGGAAGTATTTTATTCCACCCAAAAATTCGATGTCGACATTTCACCGGAAATGTATGTTTTTGAGTACCCTAAACCCCAAAAAGTGGTTTTAAACAGTTTTTCTGTGTTTCCTTGAACAGCATCAATCAAAAGCGAAAAGTGGTATAAATACCAAACATAGTATTTAAGTTCTTCCAAAGAGATTTTTAGGAAAATTTTCCTACTCAAAATGATATTTACATGGAAAAGTTATATTTTTGACTTCTGAAAAATACTACTAACAATTGATTAAAATATCGTTTATTTAAGACATTTGCATGAAAAATAATATGTATATCTTGAATTTTCTGGGAATAGTCTTTAAAGCCCTGTTCATTCGAAACTAATTTTCTATAATTTTGTATAGCAGGTAAACGATAAGAGATGCACAAAAATGTACCACGCAGAAAAGTAGGTGTCCTTAAAATACACAGTTTATTTAAATTCACATTTCTGTAGCGTCAAAAATTTCATTTTTCAAACCGTTGTAGCTATTCAGTTGTTTCTCGCGATATCACAGAAAGAGGACGGAATTTCGAAGCCAAAATACAGCGCCGCGCTTTTAAGCTACGTCCTCTGCACCTGTAAGAAAATGTGTAATCAAGCTATTTGGCAAACGATAATCACAATTAAATTCAAGCGCATAGAAGAATAAGCTTTTGCATGAATAGTTTGTAAATACCTTATAAAAATCAAGGTAGGGGATAGAGAAAGTCATGTGAATGTAACGCATAAGAATTTGTTTTCTTTTTAAAATAATCATTTATATTTTTATTGGCCCTAAACTCGTCGTTCCTTCAATAAACATTCGGATGATATAAAATTGGCACTGCGTTAATCAATACAAAGCATTTGTTTTTACTCTCTTTACAAAATACATAGTAGGTATTGCATTCCACACAAAAATTCGGCCCTCAGGGGCTCACCTTGGTGAGTGTGGGAGTGGCGACCCCGAGATACCTGAGCCACCCGGTGTCTGGGGATATAACCAGTCCACCCTGTCTTCTGGGGTCAGAGACCTGGTCATCCAGGTTGGGGGTTAAGCATAGGCTCTCAACCCCACTTGTTAAAACCTTGTTAAGGATGGTTTGTTGTTGGCAACTTGGAATGTTCAAACTATGTTATGACCTGGAAAAATGGAAGAAGTGGCAAAGAAATCTTAAGGTATTGGCTGGACAGTAGTGCTGCAAGAAAAAAGTTGGAGTGGAAAAGGTAAAATTGATAAACAGGATTACACATCATTGTATTGTGGGTCAACTAAGTCTGGACTACACAAGATAGGATTTATTATCGCAAAGGGAATAAAGAAGAGTCTAATAGAGTTGGACCCAGTTAATCAAGGATACTGTAAAATAGACTTAAGGTCCAATTTCGAAATGAGACTACACTTTCTGAGGAAAGGGCGAGTTGACAGGGAAGAGTTTTTGTGAGAGTTTGGAAGGAGAGTTTGGTGAAGGAGTTTATGGATACGTTGATGTTCTAGGGTGATTTTGGTGCTGCAGTGACGGGGAGGCAAGTGTAACATGAATTAGGTGTTGAGGTTGGTGCCTTGTATGTTTGTGATTGGAATTAATTGGATTATTAAGGAAGGAAGTTTATGGTGTGTTATTGTTTTTCATAACTGTGTAGTATTGCATTTTACGTTTACATTTTCTCAGCTTTGGTTCTTATTTACCATATTCTTAATTTTTGCATTTGTTGACTTGCTATTTCTATTTTTGTAATGGCGTTTCTCTCTGTGAATGCTCTGACTGTATTGGTTTTGTACCAGAATGTGATTATCTATATAACCAGAGCTGCTTCTGTAATCTGAGTTGCTTAACTTGTTTTGTTTTTATTGTATTGATGTATTGACTTGAATAAATTTATAGCCAGAGGGTGGCGTTGATGACACCTCAACCACTATTACTACCAAAAATTCGATACCGAGAGTTCACCGCAGATATGTGTTTTAAGGCCCCCTGAATAAAGAACAAAGCATTTTTAGAAAAAAAGGTCCGTGAGTCGGTGTGTGTCTGTCTAAAATGAAAAGATGGATAAACAGCAAACTTGTTATTTAGGTTTAGTACCTTCCAAGAATAACACACGAAGATTTCCAGTAATACCGCTCACCCCACTACCCTTTACATGGAGCATTTTTTCGAAATTTTTTATTTTATAATAGAATCGATTTTGATTAAAATACCTTATATTTAAAATTTACATTACAAATAAAATATATATCTTGAATTTTCTGGGAATATCCTATGAAGTCGTCTTCATTCGGAAGGGATTTTGTATAATCCTGTATAAATGCTAAACGTCAAGCGATAGACCAAAACGTAATCCACAAAAGTTGTATATCTCTTTAAAACGCAAAATTTATGTCAAATAGCTTTTTTTGTGGCAGGTGTCATTTCTAAGATATCGGTTATTAATGGATCGAATTGTTCATTCTTTTAATGCCCTGTGAACATTCAGTTGTTTCTCGCAATTGCATAGAAACAGTATGGAATTTTAAGGACAACATATAGCATCCTTCTAAAACAACTGAATATCGCTATTCCCTTTGTATATATAACGAAATGTATAATGTCGGTCCATCTCATTAAAATGAAGTGGATATAAAAATTAGGTTTAGTAAGATTAGTTTGTATACCCACCAGTAAACAATAGAGGGCAGAGAAAGTCATGTGATTGTGTTGCATCAGACTTATGTAACAAACGGGGAACCGCGGTCTCGAATTCAAATGTATAAGCTTAATCGTCTGTAAAATGTTATTTTCAAAGTATTCCTACCTGATTTAGGACTTTGTACTCATTTATGTAACAGTTCTTTGTCTCTACACACATTGTTTATAAGAAACGTGAAATAGTAAGATCATATTTTCATGTATAAGATAAAATCTTACCTCTACGTAATAATTCAGAACCATAAAAAAGTGCACGAAATGTGTAAAGTATTGGTGTAAAAGTGCTGTAAGTGTATAAGAAAGTGTGTTGAGAATTACTTACTTCACTTGAAGATCGAGCAATTGTGACCACGCTCTATACCACCCTACCTTCGGTTACGCCAGTACCACGAGAACTCTTTGCGTGTCACCAAATGCGGAGTCTTATGATCCTTATCACAGCACGACTCTGTTGGCTGTACCGCCAATTAGAAATAGTTCACATGCTTCTTTCGTGACAATGTATTGTAAGAAACAACAAGGCAGTTCAGAATTTCAGATGACAAACACGCAGTCATCGCCGTTTATCAATTTCAGTTGCTGCTTGCAAATGTCTTAGAAGCAGTCTAGAAAACTAAGTGCAGAGATTGTAACATTATAACAATGAAAAATACAAACTGCATTTTAATTTCTAAACTACATAAAGCATGCAAATCAGCAAGTATCCCTAAAGGAGGTATTCCATGTTCAAAGGGGAGATAAAAATGTTAAATACCTGTAATTTATTTATAAGAATTCCCTGTTATAGCCCTAAAGGTAATCAATCATAAAGCGTGAATGCAATGACACTCTGGCTAGTTTTGTTAGCTTGATTTTAGGTCAATAATAAAATAGTAATGCATTATTAAAATAATTACCTATATTTATAATAAGCATACAATTAATAACAGTAGCATACTAATATTATATTTAGTAACCATTATTTTAACGTATTGTGACTTAATAATATATTTATGTTCGTATATGCCCATTATAAACCAACTTATTTACAAGTTCTGTCAGAATAAATTGTGATATGCTTCAATTAGATTAATTACCCATTATCTACTTTCAGTTATCTTAATACCCATTCTACAATTTTATTGATAACAATCTTGATTTGCTGTTATATTTCGTTAATCATAATGTTGAATAAATGGTGTTTGTAATATCTTGTAGGCACACCGGAGCATACAGGAGGATGAGATAATAGTCAAATGTTTAAAAATAGATTACTTTATACTGCATTTGGTATTGAATACTCTTTGCGTGCCAAAGGAAACAACGGAGACTTAACCCTTAAAAACTGGAAAACTCAAATAAACAAAACATAAATTGTACAGTGTGGCAAAATGCTTTGAACTCCTTTGGATAAACGAGGGACGATAAAGTGCTGCATCTCGGGATCGAACCAAATGTCTATTCATACAACGCCAATAAACACGTATTAAGTTTAATAATAATCCCCCGTTGGAAAGTAAATTTACAGTTTAGACAGATGACACTCAAAGTATAACTCTTAACACGAGACACCTATACTAGAAACCGAAGGCTGTGATTCCCAAGTGGAATAAAATGTTTGCAATACTCCGTTGTTACCACCCTTGTTTCTTGCAATGTAAATTATGTGTATTAAGCGGTGGCCGTGACTGTAATGGCGGATTATTTGCTCACAATTACAAAATATGATTTTATTAATGAAACTATTGTTACACTTATACTGTTGATTTATTTTGACACAACCTTCTATGTATTATAGAATGTTATGATTCTGTAAGTGATCATGTTGTTACACTAGCGCTAAGAAATAGCAACAAAGAATAAACAACACACTAGATATCACCACTGCGCTTATTCGAATGTATACTTCTATTTTTATATAAATTTTATTTCAGTTGGATACCTTATAATTTAATATTAAAGGCTGTCTAAAAATAGTTTGTGGTAACACGTGTTCAAAGTGATTTTATTTGACACTTCTATCATAAATTATTATTTACTCAACTTCAAAGTCTTCTTCCTGTCCACAATGTGTCGTAAACCTGCCTGCAGGATGGCCGAAAGACATTATACTTTTGTGCCCATTACTCCCATTTGCTGCAAAATTTTCTCCTTTTCTGAAGAGTTGCAACAAAGAAAATAAAATTGTTTGCAGTGGGGGATTTTCTTCAGTAACGCCACGAGTGGTGATAGTTTCTGGAAATTTAAATAAGATGATGACAACAAACATGAGTTTAGAAGTGTAATTAAATTGCCAAAGGGGAATTATCAGCCTCTACGAAGTGTTCGGGAGATAATTAGAATGGGAGAAATTGTCATTTTCTTTTTAGTTTTATTATACAGGATGGACCATTTAAGTTGAGGCTGTACAATATCTCCAAAACTAAGCGTTGTAGAAAGAAATGTACTTAATAAATAATGCTTGATATTATGGGGGAAAAGTAAATGCCATTAATCGTGCTTTATTTGGAGGAGGTTGTGATGGTCATTTTAGTGTCAATTTAATTTTTTTAAATGGGGATCCTCCCCTTTTTATGTTGTTTTTATCCGATATGCTTTTCTCATGTTCGCAGACGAACGGGTGGGTGCCTTTTTTTTTCTTCTAAAACGCTATTGTTTTATTAAGAGAAACTCAAAAAGTGTATTTGTGGTGCAATTTGAATATTGACTTTTTACTGGTAAACTGTATTTCCTCGTCTAATGCTAAACTGTGGAGAAAAAAAATACTACCTGGAGAATCTCATCAGTGCTTTTATTAGAACATAGATTATTTTTTCAATATTTGCATTATTTAAGCGGAACCTTTGGTTAAAAACGAGCCCAAATAATAATAATTAATGGTAATTCCTACGCCGTGTGTAGGAAAAAATTAGAACGGTAGAATCGGACTGAAAAACTCATGTCAGCGCCGGCTATACAATTGCGAATTTTTCAGTCTGAATCTACCTTTCCATGAAGAGGCTGAAATAATTTAAAGAAGACATTCTAAAAGCAAGTGACTAAATTGTTGCTCTCAGATTGCTGGCACGTTTAGGAAAACGCCAGGTGTTTAACCACTACCAAATCGGCGCACCTGTAACACCGTGTGTATCTGTATACATGCGTGCATAAGTCGATCCCTACTCCACGTCATCACGATGCAAATTGAGGTAGTAATTTGATTCTCCCGCGTAGTCAGAATCCTTCCTGAATCCCCTTTCAGTCTCTCACCTTACGTCTTATGAGCTTATCGCAGATCACAAATGCTGAGACATGACCTGGGCTATGTAACGCTGGGATAAAATACCAAGGAGCTGTATATGAACCAAATCCCTTTATCGAACAAAGCTGGTTTCTTGCTCTCAGATATACGACATCCTTAGAGGTAAAACATATTTGGATTTATTTAGAAACGGATAAAATGCTATTTTAGGTTTCCTATTACAGTTTTATTTATAAGCTGATGTTTTAAGGTTTAGATGTATCTAAGTGAACTAATCTTTGTTAAGGCAGCTTGGAACGAGCAGTATATCAGATACCGATTTGACTAGCTGAGATGCTTGTCTCGGTTGTCAGAGACTTTGAGACACTGTGGAGTGAAGGTGACTGGAATTTCGTCTTGTCTTTAACAAACCGGAGACTTTGCGCATGCGCATCTTCTTGCTTTCATTCGCTTAAGCTGGTTAATATTCAATTGATATTAAATCCCAAAACTTTATGCATATAATGTAAAAAGATGTGATCAAAACCTGAAAACTGCGTTTTCATTCAAATTCGACACATAATAATATTAATATATGCCATGATGACCCAAGTTAATGCCAAATCACAAAATTAAATCGAAACGCTTTGCGATTGGCAGCAAGCAAGATATTTAGTGTTCGAAATTTTTGTTTGGATATTTGTTTGTTTTATTTTCCTCCAGTGTGAGCCAAAACTAATGGGGCATTATAATTAAAAACTGCTATACCTAAGGGAAAGTCCGCACTCACGAATGCTGTGACCTCTACCTCAGGATATTCAAGAGTAGAAGGCAATGCTGACAAATGGATCGAGCGTAGTATTCTTCTCTGAATGAAACTCCTCTGTGGATCCCCAGGAATATCTTGTGATCCCGACTTCTGGAGTGCTACTTTATAACTTCAGAGCAATGTGTGCAATTGCTTTACGCATGTTGTAACAAATACTAATTGTAATATTAAATGAGAAATGATTAGTTGCTGCTACGTATTGAAAGTCAGTTTGTAGATGCTGTATTATATTTCAACTGTTGGGGAAGCGAACTTGTAGTAGTTGCAACCTCACGTATGGTACCCGGTTTCCGGTAGCCTTCATCACAAATTACTTTCAGGTGGCCTTTGCCCCAAGTTTAAAAATAATAGCTTTGTAATTTAACTGTTTCTTTAAATATTATATATTTATGTTTGCCTCGGCTGCGTCAGTATTATTTTAGAGTCATGGATATCTTGGCAGGGCGTGATGCGACAAGAATGTAGGCTTACACAGATTATTATTTTACTTCACGCCTTTTATTAATACTTGATACGATTTAAATAACACCACTGATATAAGGAGAGAGCTGTGAGATGTTTTATTAAATACTTGCACTTTTAACACGTAAACTATTTTCTTTGCTCAAAATACCTATAAAATCTCTCAAGGACACATCACGCATCCGGTTACAATCACCGTCTGCAGGCAACTAAATAGATTTCAACCGTCTAAACTTGTAAATTTCTGTATTTCAAGTCTCTGGCTAATCCTACTCCAATGGAATACCTGCATTTAACTAAAGCTTTTTCTGGTTGTTGACTGGCTATTTTTAAACTGTCTCAAAATTTACATTATTGCTGCTCTAATAATACTAGTAGCATTTAAACTCTCAAACTCATTATCGCCTCAAGGTTACCTCACTGTTAGCAACTTTTAACCTATTTCTCACAGCTCCTACATTATTCAATTACGTAATGCATTCACATAATATTATTGAACATGTTTACAATAATATAAGGATATGCAATGCCTGTTACATACATTTTACAAATTATTAAATACACATATTGCTACAAGGCGGGTTGTTATTGAATTTACATATTATATAATTTGACTGAAATTATTTAAGTGTTAAAAATACTGCCTCATATAAAATTTTGAGAATTTTGTACCAACTATGCATTAGAAACAAGAAGAAAAACAAAATATGATGTGTTGCATTCACATGACTTTCTCTACTCTTATACAAACCGCTTATTACAAACGCCTATTCTCCATTTTCTTCATATTAATCCAGATAAACATTTGTAGAAACTTATTGCTAATTTTCTTGTAGGTGCAAGGGAAATATGGCAGGCTTTAGGCGATAGTCAAATCTTTTAAGAGCTGGTTGCTACGTGGAGCATTCCATTCTCTTTGCATGTCCAGGACATAAAAAACGAATAACTAATTCTCACTTGAGAAAAAGTATTGGAAAGTTCAAACAAATAACAAGGAACATTTCGGAAATGGATCACTCAACAAAAAGTGTATGTGACATAAATTGTGTCTTAAGGAGATCTACATTTTCTTTGCAGCAGAATTTTGTCTATCTCTTACCGTGTACAAGTTATGCGAAAGTCATTCAGAATGAAGAGGAATTTTAAGAAAATTCAAGATATACATTTCATTTTCCATGAAAATACCTTAAACATATAATATTTTAATCATAATTTTTAGTCATTTTTGAGAGAAGCAAAATTTTTAAAAATGTTCCATGTAAAGAGTAGTCTGGGGTGGGGGTATTTTCTTGAGAAACTTGGTGTCGCATCCTTGGAAGATACTAAACTCAAATAACAAGTTTGGTATTTATCCGACTTTTCGTTTTTGAATTATGCTGTTCACAGACAGATACACACATGGAATTGTTTTCAAAAACGCTTTATTTGGATTCAGGCACCTCAAAACATGTATTTCCGGTGAAATCTCGGAATGGAATTTTTGGGTAGAATGCAACACTTCTCTTCTTACTATATGTAGTAGAGAAAGTAAAAATTAAAGACACACTTCCATTATAATTTAGAAGCTATTCACTGTTATTTATTAGCTTTTGAAAACAAATTCATTTAAATAACGCAAAATAAACCAAATAACCCATTAGTGTTGCAAATATAAATTTCCCTGCCGCATTTCCCACATTCGAAAAATTGCTCACTTCTTCTACATTTGTGTCGTCCTTTTATTTTCATAGAGATTTACGAGATAATCATTTATGTAAAACTTATGTTATAAAATTATACATGTATTACTACGAATTTGGATGGGAGTATGGCAATTACAGAATAGAACAGTTAATTAATGCTGTACTTCGTATTATTTAGGCATAAACATAAAATAGGTTTCATTAATTTCCATAATGCACTTTAAAGAAAAGCTATAAGATTTGCTGTATAAATACAATACCATGTTTAATAAATAATTTTAAATGTTTGTGCGGGGAAAAAATTCCAAGAAGTCTTTGCTTATAACTAGAAACATTAGATAAATTTCTGGTTTAGACATTTTACAATACTTTAAGTTCTACAGAACTACAGGTTGCATAAAATTGTTTCGTACCCAGGAGAGTAGCAAAGTAATTTAACTTCGATAATTGTTCTGAGATTAATGAAAAGAAAAAGCCAAAAAGAACACGCACATTACGTTTTACACCATTAAACCTACTTTTACATGCATTATTCCTTCAGTACTGAAACAGGTATTTTTTGAAAGGAAATTAAATAGGGATATGTATCAAATATCGATTTAGTAATAACTATTGCAATCAAACATATCATAAATTTCTTAAATGGTGATCACGCGATAAGCACAATGATCTTGAATCCAAGACCTCTACTTAACCAGTAAACTGCCATGTCCATTTTCATTTCCCTAATTCTTTATAATGTTAAGTTAGATTCAAAAGTTCATGAGTTAAACGTGGCTAATAAACTCAAATAGAGTAATCTGTGACTACAAGGAAACCAGAAATAAGTTCTGAAATACATATACATGGATAAATTAACAACATTAATAAAATAATAGTAATAATAATAGTAATAATAATAAGAAGAAAACAGTAATTATTACTACGACTAAAACTATATCATTTTACATTCAGTCAAACCGTAAAGTTTATCAATAAAGTGGGCATGAATAGTAATTTTGATAATGAATATTTCCAGAACCGTTATTTAATAATACATTTCAGTAACACATAAAATATAATACATACAGTTCAAAGATAAAATGTCTACCGCCACTGAATTAAAGTAAGTTGGGCAGCGTTGGATATCGTATAGTTAAGATGAATTCCCCGTAAAACTGCAAATGGATATCAAAAATTGATTTTTAACTTAGCTGTGTTTGTGGTGTTTTCAACAAAACTGCTGATGATTATTTGCAAACATAAAGCTAAACGTTTCAACTGAGCATGCATACAATAAGCTAATTAATAAATTGATGTAGAACAACAAGTAAAGAATTAATTTTCATGTCATTCAAAGTCTTTAACGTCATTCACATTACTTTATCTTAGAAACTCATGCCATTGCTGTTCTAAGCAATGTGAGCTTCCATAGGTAGGTTTAAAAATACATTTTCACCTCCCGTGTTTGTGTTGTCCGTTCAGTGAACACCAATTGGTGAAATAAATAACAAATATATGATGTGTTACACTCACATGACTTTCTCTGCTCTTGCAATACTACTTTTACAAATGCTTATTCTCCATCTATTTCATGTTAGTCGAGATAAACATTCTTATTGCTAATTTTCCTATAGGTGCATGGGGAATATGCGACTTTATGCGACAGTCAAATCCTTTAAGAGCGGTTGCTATGTGGAGCATTCCATTCACTTTGTATGTCCAGAACATGAAAAAAACGAATAACGAATTTCCATTTGAGAAAAAATATAAGTACTGGAAAATTCAAATAAATGGAATATCTCGGAAAGGCTCACTCCAGAAAAAAATGAATATGACATAAATTGTGTACTTTAACCATATCTACATTTTTCTGTGTAGAAAAAAAACTGTCTATCTCTTACGGTTTACCAGTTATGGAAAAGCCATTCAAAAAGAAGAGGAGTTTTGGCACATTCCCAGAAAATTCAAGATATGTTTTTATTTAACTGAAAATATCTTAAATAACGTCCAATTTGATTATTTTAATCAAAATCGTTAGAACCATTTTTGAGAAAATCAAAATTTTCGAAAAATGGTCCATATAAAGGGAAGTCTGGGGTGGAGTATTTTCTTGAAAATCTTCGTGTCGTATCTTTGAGATAACTGAACCTAAATACCAAGTTTGGTATTTATCCGATTTTTCATTTTTGAATGATTCTGTTCACAGACACCACACACACACACATACATTTTTCTAAAAATGTTTTTTCGGATTCAGGGTGGCCTCAAAAATATATTTCCGGTGAAATCTCGGTATCGAATTTTTGCGTGGAATGTAATACTTCCCCTACTTACTATACGTAGTAGAGAAAGTAAAAATATTTGGAGTTGGAACATGCAGCATACTGATAGGTTAGGAGTTTCAGATGCTACGACGTTTACTATGGATTTACCTCGTAAGCTATGCACAGGAACAATAATTATTTGAGCATCAGAAGCGGTGTGTTTTTACTGTGCATGTGTACGCCAACACGCATGAATCCTTTCGGTTACCGACTCAGTCAAGCGTTGTGTTTCCTGAGGTGGAAATCTTCCAGGAAGCGTGTAACAGGCGATTTCAGTGATAGTACAACTAAGAGAATTTCAGGGCATGAGTAAATGGCTTACGCACTAGTTAACGATTTTGGGATAATTAATGTTTTAGATAGTCTGTTCAACTCCATAGTAACCTTGCATTTCATTGTAGTTCCATCGGTTTTAATTCGTTTCTCGTACGTTAACGTCCAATTGCCTCAGTCCACTAAAAGAAAGATCGCCGGTGTTGTGTAACTGTAAGTGCGGACAAGAACTAAACGCATGACTAGCCTTAGGGAAGACCAGTGTGTTCACATTCCACTTACGTCTATGCACATTTACTTTTGGAGACAATGTGATCAATTTATACTGTGTAGACGTCATTTATGTTTATGGCCAGATAATTTTGATACATCTCAGTCCGGCATTTTTAATCACAATCAGAATATAAACATCATTTGTAATTTGATCAATAATAAAAATAATAAAGATTTCTAACTCGGAGCCGAATATTGAACAATAAATTAATTTTAACTTCAGTAAGTAGTGACGAGTTCGTTAAATAATGTATTTTATTTGTCATACCTAGGATTATATTAATAAATAACAAGTCATATTAGTAAATAACAGTCATATTCGTAAGCAACTAATTGTATTATTAAAGAAGCAGTCATATCGACAAATAACAAATCATATTAATAAATAACTGGAGTATTATAAAATAATCAGTCCTATGTATAAATAAAGAGTCATATTAATAAATAATTCGTTATATTAGTAAATAACAATTCATATTATTAAATAAGCAGTTATATCAATAAATAACAAATCATATTAATAAATAACAAGCCATATTATAAAATAACAAGCCATTTATAAAATAAGGAATCATATTAATAACTAGTCATATTAATAAATAACTAGTCATGTCATTAAATAAGTGTTATATCAATAAATAACAAGTGATATTAATCAATTACAGCCATATTAATAAATGAAGGAGTATTTTATTGCTACGGAGGTTACAGCTTTATTTCTCTCTTATCCATCTCACTTTCCCTCCCTTTTCCCTGTTTCCCTCTCTCAGTTATCTTTATTATCTGCTTGTTTTATTTATTTTTGGGATTTTATCTTATTTTTCTAAGGATTTTCTTTGTATGAGTGCTAGACTCATTATTTATCTTTTCCTGCACTGCTATGTTTGAATACATTAGTTATTGCATTATTATCTTTTATAAATATTAATTGTAATTATGGTGATGTGGAAGAGGAGGCCTGGTGGCTTTAAGTTCATCATAATAAATAAATATGTGCAACATACACATAGTGAAAACCGGTAATTAAGCTGTTTCTCTGGGGTATGAACAGACATAAAAGCAAAAGCTTCAAGTAAATAAAACTGATTGTTGACGGTCTCTGCGGTGATCAGTGCTCTGGCTCTTCAACTTAGAGGTACCGGATTCGATTTCCTACTGGTCGGGGAACTTTTCTCTGACCAGATTAATTCCCTATCCCCTACAGAGTATGGAAGTATGAATGTTGAAATGAAAGTGAGGATGTTTTTTTTCAGATAAATTGTTATAAAACAACTAAGAAACCCAAGAAACCCAATATTTCAGGGAGTATTAACACCATCAGCTGTTTCTGAAGTCATGAGCAGGGAGCTTCCCACAATGTCTAATACACTGGGGGTTTCTCGTTCCGTAAGTCCCGCGTTACTTACTCACCAGTGACAGTAAGCTGCACTATAATGAGTTATAAGTGGTGTGTGTAGCGCATATAGCCAGTCTATCGTCTTAAAATGACCGCACTGTATATGCACTTTCTAGTTTTATAATAAACGACAGTAATATTTTTATTTTAAATAGAATAGCATATTTTTATCTAAAAAAGTAGCACCATAAAATGGCTCTGTAGAACTTTAGCCCTAATTAGATTTTCAAAATTTAAAATTAAATGTTTCTATGGCACTCTAAAATTATCTCAAGCAAAACCTTTTCATCAACACTTAAATAAAGGTACTATAAAGCATGTATTACAGCTATACTAAAGATAAATGGGATAATTGAAACAGTATAGACATCTGATGTTCTTTACTTGTCAAGCACTCCCAAATTATGGTTATCCGTTAAATAATGCAGTGCTAATATTACTACTTTTCCAGTGTACTGTATCGTTTTACTTTTTCAGATAATCAGCAAATACTCTACTGTATAGCTCACATTCATTTTACCTAGAGGGAAGAATTGCAATATTAAAACAATATGTTGAAATTGAGTACGATTTCATGAGTAAATCAAAATTATACTAAGGAGCTAAATACCTAAACTACAGAAATAATTACGTGATAATAATTACTATTCGGTTTAAAATATTTTGATCGAGTGATAGAGGATTAAAGCTGAATTGATATAAAAGCAAATCTTTAGATATAACCAGGCTTGAATTACCACCATTAAGTCGACCATAGGACCCGTGGTGTGCTAAGCCACTCGAAAATTTCCAAAGACATTTTTATATCACTTTAACTTTAGATCAGCCTCAACCTATAGCTTTTCTAACTTTCCGCAGCTTCTATGCATTCGCGCAATGCCGGTTAGTGACAGGAACAGCCAAATACCTGACAAGATTGGTAGATCTAGAAGAAAGCTTCTTCTATTTACTTTCTCTACTACGTATAGTAAGTAGGGGAAGTATTGTATTCCACCCAAAAATTCGATACCGAGATTTCACCGGAAATACATGTTTTGAGATCCCCTGAATGCAAAAAAAAAAGCATTTTTGGAAACATGTCCGTGTGTGTGTCTGTGTGTCTGTCTGTCTGTGAACAGCATAACTCAGAAACGAACAGTCGGATAAACACCAAACTTGGTATTTAGGTTCAGTATCTTACAAGGATGCGACACGAAGGTTTTCGAGAAAATCTCCCCACCCCAGATTACCATTTACATGGAAGATTTTTAAAAAATTTTAATCCTCTCAAAAACGGCTATAACGATTTTGATTAAAATATCATATGTTTAAGATATTTTTGTGACAAATAAAATGTATATCTGGAATTTTCTGGGAATGTCTCCAAAAGTATTCTTCATTGTGAACGACTTTTCCATAACTGGTAAACCATAAGAGATAGACAAAACTTTTACTACACAAAAAATGCAGATCGCGTTAAAATACACAACTTATGTAATATACATTTTTTCTGTTGAGTGAACCATTTTCGAGATATTGCTTGTTATTCCCTTAAATTTTTCAATACTTATTTTCCCAAATGGGAATTCGTTATTTATTTTTTTGTCTTGGATATGCAAGTGGGAAAGGGAATGGCGCTGCACCTAGCAACTAGTAATTAAGAGATATGTATGTGCTTAAAGGCTACTGTATTTCCAAATTGCCCTTGTAAATATATTATCCCCTTACATCTACAAGAAAATTAGCAATAAGATAGACTCTGCAAATGTTTATCTGGATTAACATGAAGCATATGGAGAATAAGCGTTTGTAAAACTAGTTTGTACAAGAGTAGAGAAAGTCATGTGAGTGTAACGCATCAGATTTTTTCTGTAAGGCCTATGTTGTAGGGCTAATATTTCTGGTCTGTCGGTATAGATAGAGAAACCTATGATGGGGAATTCGCCTGCTAAATATGTAGCTGGTTGCCCACTTAGCTTTTTGAACTGGAATGATATTTAATTAATTAATTTCATGCTCTATGAAATTATTGTACAATTTTCCAGAGGATTTTGATGTTTAATAATTCTTTCCTTTGTCCTTATAATTGCAATTTCATACAGCTGCAGATCCTACAAACTGAAACATCCTGTATATCCACGCAAAAGGATGTGAAATGTCGGCAGAACCTCTAATTTCCTTAACTCCCTCCGACAGTGTTCCAAGTTCTGTAAATGCTGCATAGCATATAAGTATATTTTGGTGATGGAACAATCATCGGTCGGAGTCGCCCAGTATTTATTTTTGTTTTCTTTTATAATTACAATATGTGAAAGTTTCGACCTTTTAGTTCTGTTTAATCCCTTAATTATTTAATAGCATAAAAGCCACATGGTTTTTACAAAGACAGAAAGCCTTATCATATACAACGAAATAAAGGTGAAGCTGGTGAATATGAAGATTCCTCAGTATCAGGTCACCACATTAACAGTACAGTCTGCGACCATCGAGTAAAACAGACTTCTCAGCTTTAAATTAAAATATCCGTTTACTGATTTATAATGTTCGCAATTTTCTCTTTATACGCTGTTTAGTATACTCTATTAACGAATTTGAAAACAACATTAAGTACGAAGGAAATAAAGCAGAGTTTCCTTACATGGGGAGAAGGTTTTGGCGTCCAGGTAATTCAGTGCAAGAATTAGAATTAAGGGTTGACATTACTTCATTAAAAATCTGATGTGTTACACTCACATGACTTTCTCTACTCTTGTACAAACTATTTTTACAAACGCTTATTTTCCATATGCTTCATGTTAATGGAGATATCGAGATGTCAATCTTATTGGTAATTTTCTTGTAGATGCAAGGGGAATATGGTAGCTTTTAAGCGATAGTCAAATATTTTAACGCTGGTTGCTATGCGGCGCATTCCATTCTCTTTGCAAGTCCAGGACATAAAAAAATGAATAACGAATTTGAGAAAAAGTAAAAGTATTGGAAAATTTAAGGGAATAACAAGCAATATCTCGCAAACGGTTCACTCAACAAAAGAAATGTATATGACATAAATTGTGTATTTTAACGCGATCTACATTTTTTGTGTAGTAAAATTTTGTCTATCTCTTATGGTTTACCAGTTATGAAAAAGTCGTTCATAACGAAGAATACTTTTGGAGACATTCCCAGAAAATTCGAGATATACATTTTATTTGTCATGACAATATCTTAAACATATGATATTTTAATCAAAATCGTTAGAGCCGTTTTTGAGAAAATTAAAATTTTCGAAAAATGTTCCATGTAAAGGGTAGTCTGGGGTGGGGGGATTTTCTTGAAAACCTTCGTGTCGCATCTCTGAAAGATACTGAACCTAAATACCAAGTTTGGTGTTTATCCGACTCTTCGTTTTTGAGTTATGCTGTTCACAGACACACAGACAGACACACAGACTCACAGACAGACACACACACGGACATGTTTCCAAAAATGTTTTTTTTGATTCAGGAGGTCTCAAAACATGTATTTCCGGTGAAATCTCGGTATCGAATTTTTGGGTGGAATGCAATACTTCCCCTACTTACTATACGTAGTAGAGAAAGTAAAAACTCACCTGCAGTATTCAGTAAATAGCAATTAAATAAATTAATATAAAATAACATTCATATTATAAAGAAGATAGATGATCACTGTTTAAGCTTTTTTTCTGTTTGCTTAGTTATTTAATTTATGTATAATTGCTCGGAATAAAATGCAAAGGGCTTTTATTTTAACACGTATTCTCTTCTATTTTCTACTCTATGGCATTTTCAACGAAATCCCTTTTAGTATTTCAGTAATTTATGAATTTAAATTGGGTGTTTCATAGCCCATGCCCGCTAGAAAGAATAGGGCTTTTCAATGATGAAAATTGTTAAAATCGATTCAGTGTTTTTTGAGATTACCTACATACGCACACATACCCACATGTATACAACATTTTCCTCTTTGGAATAGTAGTGTAAATATGGAAAAAAGTCATTTAGTAACTCCATAAGAAAGTGAGTGTTTTCAGGACGAGTAAGATGTTTATCGCCGAAGCGAAATTAGGGCCGGAATATCGTAACGAGTCCTGAAAAAACAAAAACACTTACCTGATTTACGTACAAAATTTGTTTCATGCTATGTAAAAATACTTTATATATTGGTTAAATATTATACTGCATATTATGTTATTTTATTTACAAAAAGGTTTTATTTCGGGTCGTTTTATCACGAACTTTCATGTACAGCTGTTTACATTATTGGATTACAGTATAATACATACACATTATGTATACATACAGGTTACAGTTTGGCTAAATGTATTGAAGAATATGAATTGATTTAAGAAAAATAATTACTTTCTGAATGAAAGTTGCATCATTGAGTGCTGCAGAAATAGTTCTGGGCATACCAACCTGACTACGTTGATTTTCAAATCTTGGACATGTTAGTTAATATGTACTACTGTTAATGCTGTTTTACATGTTTCACAAATTGGTGGAGAGCTTCTATTTAACAAATAAGAGTGTGTCAGTGTGGTATGACCAATTCGTAGTCGGGATATTACAACTTGGTTTCGCCGCTGTAGCTGTCTTATTGGATATTCTTCAGTTGAAGTTCCACGTACTTGTAGAATTGTTCATTAAGCTGGTCAGCCATTCTTTGTGTGTTTTCTTCTTAAAGTGTGTGACTGCATCTTGGATAGGTATTTTGATATCAGTATCTTGTGTTGATAGTTTTTCTGCAGTATCGGCTCTTTCATTACCGGATTGTTTTTATGAGATGGTATCCACATGAAATTGAGTGACTTTTCTAAGTTATAAAGACTGGTAACAAGATTATGTATTTCGTTTACAATACAATTTGCAGAGAACGTGTCTTGTATTGCGTTTAAGGCTGATAGAGAGTCACTGATAATTATGTCAGAGTGACTATGTGCAGTTTCCAGAGCGTATTATAGTGCCTTTTTAATAGCATATAATTCACAACTATATATAGAGAACAAGGATGGTAATTTCTATTGGAGGATTATATCTCCACGTATCACAGCACATCCATCGCCTTTTTCAGGTTTAGAACTAACCGTATAGATGCAGAGTTTGGATGTGTATTTTTCTAGCTTGTCTTTAAATAAGTGCTGGTATATTAGTTGGTTGGTATTTATCCGATTATGCTTGCTTAAATCTATATCAATGGGAGGTATTTTCTTCTTCCAGGATGGCTAAACCGACTGTAGTTGCCTTACGAATTGCGGTGTTCATTTCCTTGAGATATCTGTTTATTTTGATTTGAAATTGCAATGAATGTGATTGCTGTGTGGGGAAAGCATCACAAGGATTTGAGAAAATCAGTGGGTGCATTCTAGATTTCGGTGTTGCTGCTATTTTGAGAGCGTAGGTAATGTTTAATTGTTTAATACGGCATTGTGTTGGAGTTTCATTGGCTTCTATCAATATGCAATCTACAGGACTAGTGCGATAAGCACCTATTGCAATCCAAATAGCCGAATTCTGTATTGAATTCAGTATTTTTATAATCGATGGCTTGGCACTACTGTATACTATGGAACCATTTCCATTTTAGGGAGTATAAAGGTTTATAACTGCACATTATGACATAACAGTCGGCTCCCCAGTTCTATGCTGCTAGTACTTCTAACAAGTTCAGTCTTCTTTGACAATGATTTTTAAGACTTCTCAAGTAGGGCCGCCATGTTAATTTATTATCGAACAAAACTCCGAGTATCTTCATAGTTTCTATGATAGTAATTCTTTTGTTTTTTACTTGTAGTGTATTTCTATTTATAGAGAATAAAATATTTTTTTTTTTGGACGAAGAAATTTTAAAACCAGTTTCAGTGCAACATTGTTGTATGCTCTGAAGCGAGTCCTGTAAATATTCTTGGGAAGTTGTGGTTCGTCCTTTACAATAGACGATTAGATCATTTGCAAATAAATTTGCTTTTACTGGTGTTTTAATTCGTGATACAATTCTATTAATAGCTATTAGGAAGAGGGTTATACTGATAGCTGAGCCGTGGTACACCATTGATTAAAGTAATCGTTTTTAAAGGGTCCCATTAACTCTTACTTGGCCTCTGCGATCTTGCAGGAACTTGTAAATAAAACTGAGCATATTTCCTGATATTTGTTGTTTTGGTAATTTTCTTATAACATAATCATTTACGGAGTGAAATTGCCTAAATCCCCTTTGCATTGCAGAGAAAAAGTTTCTTTTTTCAAGTGTCCACCTTAAACGTCTATTGATTATTTTTTCCATTAACTTGCACATTGTGTGTGTTAACGCAATAGGTCTGTAGTTTTATGTTGGACATGGATGTAGTCATATGATTCGGTGAAGTTGTTGATTAAACGTTTGAAGGGAACACTAAAAGGTTGGTGTTGGAGTACGCAAAAGTTCAATTTCCCGCAATGGTTTGGAAACGGAAAACATAAAATTCCAATTAGTATGCAAACAGAAACGTTTAAAACTAACCGTAATCTATCATGTTTAATTTAAACTATTAAGGCGTTTAATGTTAATAATATTTTATTTTATATTTTTTATGGTTCATGAGTTTCTCTTCTAAAAGTAAGGATTTATTGATAACTTTATTAAGTAAAGCATTTAAATTTTTAATTTTATATGTTTTATATAATATGTCTCATTAAACAGGGGCTTGCGCGACTTAAGACTCAAACATGGCGGATGATAAAAATTACTGCTGAAAGTGGTAGGAGAATTTGCCCTATTTGCAAGGAGGAAGAGTTGTGGATGCATATGTTCGTAAGCTATAGGGGTACGGAGGAATTGAGGGAAAAATATTTACCGCGATCCTTTACCACTTCGAATGGAGAGTTAAGGACATGTTGGACGCTACTGGAAGGCAGGGAAGACATGGAGGGGATAGGTAAATTTCTATTTAAGCCGAGACAGTTGAGATCTGAGAAGCGAAGATGGAGGAGGAGTTAACGTTGGTGTTGGTGCTTTATTTTGTATATTAATTTTTTTGTCATTCTCTTCACTTATTGTTAGTGTGTTATGTATATTTATTCTCTTAACTGTTCTTTGTTTACTGTAATTTTTTCATGCAATTGTGTTTTCTTGTAGTGTTATTTTTTCTGGTTTCCTTCTATTTGTCGTTATTACTATTATTATTAATCGTGCGTATTATTCTGTGTATTATAAAAGCACGATGGCCTGCGGACCGTACGATTGATAGAGATCCATGTATGTAAACAATTATGTAAATAAATGCACTCATTCATTCATTAATTCATTCATTCAATCGCCAGTTATATATGTTCACAAATTACAAAAAAGTTCTGTTACAGTTATTTTATGTAGTTATAAAGCATTGTATTGGACATACAGACTTGGTTTTTAAACCTTTTCTATAATACCGTAATGGTTTGTTCCACGGGTAGTTTTAAGCCAAGATGGAACACAAATATTCGACGAAAAATCAACTCCTAATCTTTCTCTGCTGTTGGTGATTGTATATGCGTCATTTAACAAATGAAAACAAAGGGAACACGCCACTTTTCTCATTTACGAAACCTCATTTAGGCGCGAAGATTTCCTCTTCGGCGATTTCATTTAAGAGAAACTCGGAGTCAGCGGGAGGGGAATGAGGTAAAAATTTGATGATTGAACATCTTCTAAGATGACTACGCTCGATTAGCAAGTGAATCTTGCAACTGTCAACAAGAACAAGACCGATGTTAGTAGGGGCCGGGGACCAAAGCGAGAGGGTAGGATTTGAGTCGCAGAGAAGAAGAAACTGAGAGCTGGAAGACAAGAGAAAAACAATGAGCAACTCAACAGACAAACGGAATGCTTAGGAATTTGCACGGTACAATGACCAAAACCATTGATATTTCTTGATGACTAAAGTTCTCTTGCCAGAGATTCTTTCAGAAATGAAAGTCTAAGAATTCATGGCCAGTTTAATTATTCTCACAGAAGCAAAGCTACCAAGCTCTCACTTTGCAAACTGAAAAAACGTTTACCATAATGTGCCTAAAATATCGAAAAAAATGTTTTTATATTTTCTAATATTAATGAGATTCTTGGCATTATGAAAAAATTCTCCTTATTATGCATATTTTGTGATATTTAAGTACAGTGAGTGTGTGCATAGTAAACGCTTTAAAAAGGTTTTGGTTTTGCACTATTATTGTGTTTATATCGGCAGTATTATTTCAAAATGTTTCCAAGTTTTCCGCACTATTTTGCAATAATACGACGTACGCTTTCCTGCATGTTATCTGGTAGGGTATCGACAAAATAAAATAAAGACAGCCTTAAAAATAAAACTATTGCAGATTTATTTATGAAACAAATAAAATATTTATGCACAAAAATGATTAATTATGCACTTGGCTATTTACGAGTTGGAGGTAACACTTTTTGCCAATGCCTACATTTCGGGATTAAACCTAAGCATAACAACGGGAGAATGTCCTCCGACTGGTCATGTAGCTCAGTCGGTACAGCACGTGCCTGCTGTGTGTGAGGGGTCTCTGGTTCGATTCCGGCCCGGGGGTGGGAATTTTTCTCTAGCCAACCTTATTCCCTATCCTCCCCAGAGTCTGAAAGTATGATTGAGAGTGTCAATATCTAATGATTAAAAAACCCAAGAAGTGCAAGAAACCCAAAGACAAGAGAATACGGGTTAATATAATTGCCAATAGGGTGTAAGTTCTAAAGGAAAGGCCGCTGATGATACCAATGTAGTTAAAGGTGGTGTATAAATGGAAATGAAAAAAAAAGATCCACCGTAAATTTGTAACAATAAGTTCTTAAAATACACTATTGCTACCTTATCAGTTTTAGTGCCACTGCCTCTGTGGTCTGGAAGGTAGCATGTCTCCAAATCCAGAGCTTCCAAGTTTAATCCCGGCTGGAGGGTGAGAATATTTATTTAGCCAGGATTATTCTTCATCCTCCCTAGAGTCTGGAGTATAAATAAATTGTGAATGTGTGTTTTTGTGTGTGAATTTAATGCAATAATCAAAAGTAATACGAACCCAAATATTAACACCACTATAAGGGAGTGGACACCATTGCCGATGAGCAATTGTTCCAAAGGTAAAAAGCCGCCGATATGACCTTAGATATAAAAGGCCCATATAAATGGAACATTAAAACATAATCAGAAGTGTTCCTCTCACATGACTTTCTCTTCTCCTGTACAAACTATTTTTACAAACGCTTATTTTCCATCTACTTCATGTTAATCCAGCTATCGAGATGTTCACCTTATTGCTAACTTTCTTGTAGGTTCAAGGAGAATGTGGCAGGCTTTAAGCGACAGTCAAATCCTTTAAGAGCTGGTTGCTATGTGGAGCATTCCATTGTCTTTGCATGTCCAGGACATAAAAAGAAACGAGTAACGAATTCCTATTTGAGAAAAAGTATAAGTATTCGAAAATTCAAACAAATAAATAGGAATATCTCGGAAATGCTCACTCCACTAACAGTATATATGGACTAAATTGTGTGTTTTGACGAGATATACATCTGTTGTGTAGTAAAATTTTGTCTATCTCTTACAGTTTACCAGTTACACAAAAGTCATTCAGAATAAGGAGGACTTTTGGGGACATTCCCAGAACATTCAAGATATACGTTTAATTTTCCATGAAAATATCTTAAATTTACGATATTTTAATTTAAATCGTTAGAGCCATTTTTGAGAAATTCAACATTTTTGAAAACTATTCCATGCAAAGTGTAGTCTGGGGTGGGGGATTTTGTTGAAAATCTTCGTGTCGCATCCTTGGAAGAGAGTTAATTCAAATACCAAGTTTGGTATTTATCAGACTTTTGTTTTTGAGGTATGCTGTTCACAGACTGAGAGTCATACATACGGACACGTTTTCAAAAACGCTTTATTTGGATTCAGGTACCTCAAAACATGTACGGCAGAAATCTCGATGTCGAATTTTTGGTTTGAATTCAATACTTCCCATACTTGCTCTACGTAGTAGAGAAATTAATTAATGCCTTCAAATTTCCCGAAGTCTTAAGGTATGGTTAGGTAGTTTTACATTCTTGAGAAATATCAGCATCTCCAGAAAACATTGAACCTTTTGGGCACCCGCTACGGGTGTAAAGTAAACGGTTAAATTGTTTTGTTTATAATATACACAAAAGTGTATATGTAATACATTTGTGAAATTTGACCAAAGGTAGCAAAATCACAAAATTAATTGTTCCTTAATTGCAAAAGTATGGAATTGAGTACATAGGAAACTACATCCGCTTGTCTACTCGGTGCAATTAAACTGCTAAGTAACCTTAAGTTTTAAATGGACGGGTGTAGACTTATTAGCACTACTCCAAGCATTAAATCTTGTTTTCTCGCAAGTTTTTCCAGGCCTATTGAACCTGCCTCATATGATGTTAAACTTACTTATTTTAACGTCATTGTGTAACTTCTGAAAAGCACATTAAAGAACACTAAAAAAAACCAAATTTTTGGAAAATAAGCAGTAAGTTATAAAAAATTGAAATTTCTTAGCTTTTTGAGGGAAACAACCTAACAATTTCTAAAATATTTAAGGCGTAAACGGATGGAAAGGCATGACTGATATTTTTTTATAAATACTTAGCGGTAAAAATTAAATATTCTTTAAGATATTTTGAAAACATGCATCGTTGCAGCATTCTTACCAGGTATAGAAAAAATTAATACTCAAACAACCATGCAGACCAGAAATTTGAATTTTATCGGAAACATTGGTGTAATCGTTTGTGATAATTTCAGGCAGACAGAACGTATGCTGTTGATATTACATATTTCACAGATGAATTACCTTAATTAAATGAAAATATAGAGTTGTAATATGTCAAAGTATCCATTTACTTCCAAAAATTACAGAAATCGTTAACGTTACAGAAATACGAAAAAAGACATTAAAATTCATAATTTCAGTTTACTCTGTAGGATTTTGACAATTTTTTTCTTAGGTTATTGGTGACAATATTTTTTTCAGTCTATCAGCCCTTAAAATTAATACTAACAACCATTTATAACTTATTTTATGCAATCTTAGCATTACAAGCAGGATGCTACTGTATTCAGTATTGTGCATAATTGGCTCATTATAGTGTGCGTGCCAATAATAGGAATCACGTATTTCATTCAGCAATGACGTAATACTGGCATTCGAAGTTGCCGTGGCTTATAGAGAGAAGAGGAAACAATTTTTTCTCTAAACAACAAAAATGTAAAGATTGTATATTACTATACAAAAATAAAATTTAACACTTTCTTATTACATGCTTCATACAGGCGGTGGACGCTGATGATACGTGCAATGAAATGATGCTTTGGAAAGGAATTTTGAGAAGGAAACGTTTCAGGCATTTGCCAGTTATGAGGACTGAGGAAAATCTTTAAAAAATCTCAGTCAGGAAGGGCGATCTTGGAGAGATTTGAACCGCGATCCTCCTTTTCACAAGTCGGTGTCTTAACGACTTCGGCCACCCCTGAATTTATAATTACGTATCATGATGTACTGATAATAGGTTGCACCATAGACTGTAATACATCTATCCCAAAGTTAACGTTTCATTTACGAACATGTAAAGACACTCCCATTTATGTCAGCTATGGATCCCCAATTATTTCATAATTTACTTCCTGAGGTTGTATAAAATGTATCGAATACGTGGATAATCTTAATGTGAAAATCGCAATAATTGTTTATGAACGGCATACACTGGTGCTATAATCATTATTATTACAAAAATTACTGTTATTGAATAGTTACGAAGATGGAATGTTAACGCCATTTAGTATTAATAGAGAAGATGAAAAGGCGGATAGCTCGGTTACATTGTGGATGCTTTGGTACTTATCCCAGCAATCTATGGAGATACGAGTACAAGCAGCGGCATCTTTAAGTTCTGCATAATGAAGAAACCTCCAAAAGAGCCACATATTTAAAGTTGTCAAAGGATATTTTTCACAAGTAAGTTTTGGCGGTTCTCCCCACGGTTCGTGACGCTGTTTCACTTCACCGCAGTGTTGCGTGTCCCCGAGGAGGCGAAGATGTCGCCGTGCTCGACTGTTATAAATGTGGGTCATAAAACTGCCATTAATCTGCACAAATCATTTTGCCCGTGCACCTCCTGCCACTTCGCACCGCTGTGCAGCAAGAAGCCAAGCCGTCTGGTGATCGATTGTACCAGGATAGGCGATGACTGGTGTACCAACGCCGAACTTCCCTCGCCGAATTTGTCACAGCGGGATCAAATTCTACCGTTTCAGGCACCTTGAGAAGGGAAACATAGGCATTAAGATCTAAGGGATAACGCCCCATCTTGGTTTCTTTCTTCAAATGTTTCTCAGTTTTCATTCTCCATGGAACAAAGCCAACGAGCGTTTTTCAACTTTAACGTATATTCATGCTCTAATTTCCATCTAAAATTATGTCCACAAAACTCCTAATAAAAGATCTTTAACTCGAAAATAGGAAATTTTCATAAGTTTTTTTAATGTTGGAGAAACTTTTCTTGTTTAGAAATGAAATAGTTAGGAGAAATTATATAATACACAACAATATATAATACAATAATATATATATATCTTATCATTTTTCTACCATCTGCACGGTTGGCTAATACCTTTCTGACTGTCATAATCGAGAAAATCGCTCATAAAACTCTTTAATTCTTGCCAATCCTGCTCATAACAGAACCTTCTATTCATCATCATTCACCAAAACATTACCTCGTCTTCAAAATTTCCTGCCAGAAGACATAAAGGGCCCGGAACGTTATACAGTTCAAGAAAGTTAGCGCATGCATTTATAGTCCAACCTAATACGCTATATCATAATCAAAAATACCAGGCCACATTCATTTCTTATTACCATTAATTTGTGTGTTAGCAACTAATGTTTCAAGTTTAAATATTAAACCATTTACAGTAATTGGTTTTACATATATGAAATTCCTGTTTAGAAGTATTTTGGTTATTCTTTCTTTTCTTCATTTGGATATCTTTGTTAGGCCTTTTAGAGTGGAAGAGAAAACCTCATGACCTTGGCTGTTATTCAGGGTAAATAAATAAATGAATAATAATTTGTAGTTTTATAAGCCTACGATAAAAATTGTTCATTCTGTCGCGGTATCCAATCGCAGATCTCTTATAGGAGCTGTACATTTTATTACAACTATAATAAATATAAAATAAATTTACATGAATAAAATTCAAGTACCCTTATTCAAATTTTATTACAACTGTAATTATATTAAAATCGATTTAAATAAATCAAACTTGCTTTAAAATATTAAGATTCACTCATAAACTGTTATTTACAATAATTAGTAGCTGCCACGAACCCTCCGAATATCTTGAAATTCAGCATTTCTAAAAAATGCATTCTCAAATTGAATGTGTAATAATTATTTACATTAAATCTGTGTGATTAAGCGTTAAAATGAGTAGGTATGTATAGAAAGTTTCAAGGGAGCATTTAAAAAATATGCCGCCAGGAACATTAAAAAGCCAGAAAATGGTTTGATTGATTGTTTATATTGCTATTGCTTATTCAGTATTAGGTATTTGTAATGGTGATTCAGATATTCTTTTATTCAGATTATTGTTTATTGCATAAAGTCACACGTTCACCGTTAACAGTCAATTATTTTTCTCTCTATTTTATTTTACGCCGCTTTAACTCCCTGGACATATCGCGACGTATCTGTTGGTGAATACTCTTAGAACGATATGTGATGGACAGCTAGCCTACTAGGTCTCATCCCTGTAACCACTTGATTCATGCCGTGCAGATGGCATTAGGATGCCGTCTAGTCTTGCCGCCGCCCTCACATAGAAAGGTGACCAATTAACCTTCTAGGTCTCATCCCTGTAACCACCTGCTTCATGCCGTGCGGATGGCATTAGGGTGCTGTCCAGTCTAATCGCCGCCCTCACACAGAAATGCGGACAATTAGGTCTCATCCCTGTAACCACCTGCTTTATGCCGTGCAGATAGCATTAGGATGCCGTCCAGTCCAACCGCCGCTCCCACACAGAAAGGCGGACAGTTAGGCTTCTATGTCTCATCCCTAGAAATGCCATCTTGCTTCGTCACGTGCCCACAGAGACCCCCAGCGCATGGCAGCCGTATCTTCTGTTCGTGCCGTGCAGATAGCGATAGGGTGCCGTCCAATCTAACAGCTTACATTGTCTGTAGATATTATTTGTCATTTGAGTGTTGTTTTAGACTTAAGGTGAAACATTTTGGGTCGTGGTATTAAATGTCGAATCCGGTATTTACCTTGACGACTGAGAAAAACCACGAAAAAGCCTCAGATCAGTCCACGGGATTTGAACTCGGGACCATCCCGAATGCCGGCCACAGACATTACATTGTCGGTGTAGTTTGTAATCAATATGACTTATTAACTGTTGTAATTGAAAGCTGAATTAAATTATAGGGGGCTTTTGAATGTTGCACTCAAGTAAGAAAGTTGTATGCGTGAAAGTAAAGCCACGTTCTCTCTCTCTCTCTCTCTCTCTCTCTCTCTCTCTCTGACTGTCTGTTTGTCCCTCTTCTCTCCCGCTGTTTCTCACTCTCTTACTCCGTCGTTGTCTCCCTCCCTCTTCCATTCCCTCTCTCCTATTTCCTCTCTATCTTTCTCCCACTCTTCCTTCCATCAGCCTCTCAAATGTGAATAGTTTTCTGATTTACTCTTGTCTCTTCTCTCTCATTCTTTGTCCTGTTTATCAATCTCCCCCTCCGTCTGTCTCTAACCCTCTACTCCTCTGTTCCCTCTATCTTTCTCCCATTCCCTTCTCTCCTCCATCGCCTTCGCCCTTCTCTGAGCAAGTGTATGTGATGTTTTGGAAATCGACGATGAAATGACTATTTCGGGGATATTAATGCAAATTAAAACAGGTTTAACAGTAAGCAAGTTTACTATAAACATTGTTTTAACTTCTTAAAATACCCATTTTGTGGAAACCTCCACTTAATAAAACTTGCAGAAATATTGTAGTTATGAACTTTTGTTACTTATATAACGTTTTTCAAAAGTACAGAATAATAAGTGAAGTATTTAAACGTTTTGTTACATGTCGCTTTAGAAACCCTTCCCATTTGGCATATCCTGTTTCCTAGGTGGGAACTAAAATAAAGTTTCTTAACGGTTGGTCATTCCTGTGTGAAACACACACACACACACACACACACACACACACACACACACACACACACACACACACACACACACACTTTAAAACTGTGATTTATAACTCCAAGGCAGCCCACTGTACACGCTACTATCAAATTATTCATACAGCATCGAAAGGTACCAGAACATTTTGTATTATAGTTTAGTTATACAGATTACTGTTTCATTCGAAATTGGACAGCACTCGAGGTATTTTGGGTATGTAATACATATTTCGCCATATCTTTGTAGCTTCAGTGTATCTCTTGGAAATTTATGTACTTCATTCTGGGCTTAAATAGCTATTGAGTGACGTAAAACTCCCCATCTGTCGAAACAATTTTCTTGCGTACACAATAAATCAATTTTATTTGAAAGCTTAAAACCATTAAAGGCAATGAGGCGAATAGCGCGCTAATTTATAACGCATTCACTCAAAGCGATGCTGTATCATCTTTCATCATTTAAGCTGAGCACAACAGGTGGCCTTTCCCGAGACCACGCTGCTGACCACGGAGCAAGAAGCAGCAGTACGAATTCGCGGTTCATTTAGCAGCACCAGCGCAAACAACTGAAACGTTTGTTTACTGTGCAATTAGTTCTTTTTTACACTGGGCGATCCGATTTCTAGGCGAAGTACAATAGTTATGTATTTCTGCATCTTCTAGAACCAGAGTAGCATAAATATTCTTATAATCTAAATCGGAATTTCAATATAGGTACTCATACGACGGGTAGAGTGTCAAATTAAGGGACTAAAATATTTTTGAAATTAGAATAATAATAATTGAAATACCTATTCAGAAATTGAATACAACTAGCACCATTGGTATATGTTTCTAAAAGGCATATTCATTCACATGACAATCATTCCAAAATATGTGAAACTAGTGTGTTTTCTCTTTAATGTTGTGAATATTACAGTTATATATTTAATTCTTTTTATTATTTGTACAGTGTTTACGTTTTGAAGGTAATGATCAGTTATCTCCATTATCTAATAATCCTTAGCTATACTTATTGTTGCTTTACTTCTGCAAATGTTACTATGTTGTCGAGTAATAACTATTATGTGTAATTTATAGAGATTCCCAGTAATTTAACAATTATACGCAGAAATATTCACAGTCAGAAATGTGTATAATTATTTCCTTTATATACAGTTATGTTCATAAAAGCTACTATTCATTTTAAAAAGTATACGAAACTTTTCTATTTTTAAACGAGTATATTCTGGTAAATTTCTATGTTCAAAATCTGAAAGAACAGAAAACTTATAATGTAATTTATCACATGAATCTTAGTTTCTTGTAATCCACTAACTCAAACTGTTATAATTACAAAAACACTATGTCCAAATTATTTAAACTATATTTTATTTTAATTTTCATGCATACGATTTATACTGATAAATACTCGTAACGTTTTTATTTTTAAGTCCAGTAAAGCAGAACTTTGCAATTTCTGTAGCACTTACGAACCACAAATTCACTCGGACCAAAAATTCCATAGGCAGTAATTTTACTGTAGATGCAAGTTTTATAGTTCCTAAATAACAATAATAATAATTATAATAATAACAATAATAATAATAATAATAATAAAGCTGTGTATGTTTCTCTGTCTGTAACACAGTTATTTGTGTTTGCATAACATAACTAAAAACGAGAAGTCGGATGAATACAACTTGCTATATTTTAAGTCTGGAAACCTTTAAGGATCCAAGGCTAGTATTTTAAAGGAACTGCCCCACTCTAGAAACCCTTCACAATGAAACAATTCACTTGTTTTAATATTTTCTCAATCTCTAACGAGTTTACTAAAACCTATATATTGAATTTGTTACCTTGGAATGACCAATAAAATGCATTTTCTTTAATTTTCCATAAATAGACTTTAAATCATTGAGTTTATATAAACGAGAAATCATAAGGGAATTACAATATATTAATAGGACATTTTGTGAAGCTTTGTTAAAATTTTGAATGGTTTTCTTTTGTTTCTGTTGGGTTAATTGAAAGCGTTTGGTGGCTAGAACAAGTATACTGACTCCCTGATTCAAAAGGTATGCCGTTATCTAAGATTACAAAATGTGTATGGCCCTGGTAGTACCTAATTGAAACCATTTCTTGCTAATATTAATCAAAGTAGTTGAAACGTCTTTACGCGTGAAGTATTTGAGAACTATGTAAGGAATGTCATGTGATTTTATACATCAGAGTTTTCTCTGGAGTCGCACTTGGAACGACGTTAATATCAGGGACAGAAACTAAAACTTTTAAAACTGTGTATTAATGCAACTTTTTAACTAACCACAAAAAAGAAAATATTTTACACTCTTACCAATCTGACATTTCACTAAGAGGACCTGTGTTTTTGCCTTTAATTAGAACCATTCTCAACAGTCCATAGAATACCAATATGAATGTGAATCAGAAAGTGAAAGCAGTGTGCTTCAAAGCAAAAATAAATATAATTAAAAGTAAATCCCAATAAATTAATGCCAACAATGTGATCACTTAGTTAAAGGGGTTATACGAGCCCTATTATAAAAGTAAGGCCCATTATGCAATAACGAAAACTAGTAACTAAATATTTTTCGATAGTTTACTTTTCACCCAAATCTTCGAACCTGCACTACTTTTATATCAGTTATCGAAGTTTTTCAAGCATTTGTCTTAGTGTAGCATAAGTTTTTACTTTCTCTACTACGTATAGTAAGCAGGGGAAGTATTGCATTCCACCCAAAAACATACCAATATTTCACCGGAAATACATGTTTTGAGGCGCCTTGAATCCAAATAAAGAATTTTTGGAAACATGTCTGCGCGCGTGTGTGTGTGTGTGTCTGTCTGTGAACAGCATAAGTAAAAACGATAATTCGGATAAATAACCAAATTGGTATTTGCTTTAGTATCTTCTAAGGGTGCGACACGAAGATTTTCAACAAAATTCCTCACCCTAGCTACCCTTTGCATAGAACATCTTTCAAAAGTTTTTATTTCTAAAAGATGGCTCTAACGATTTTGATTAAAATACCGTATGAAAGTTATCTACTTGACAAATGTATCTTGAATGTTCTGGAAATAGCCTAGGAAGTCCTCTTCATTCGGAAGGAATTTTGCATAATCTGGTATAACTTGTACACGTTAAGAGATAGAGATGCAAGGTAGCACAAAAAAGATGTAGATCTCTTTAAAACACTAATTTAATTAAAATAGGTTCGTTTTGTAGCATAAGCTGTCCCTAAGATATCCGTTTTTAAAGGTTCGAATTGTTAAATACACCTCCCGTAGATTTTCAATTGTTTCTCGCGATTGCATGGAAACATTATGGAATTTTAAGGCAGCGTATAGCGTCCAGTTCTTAAACATTTGACTATCGTTGTTCTCTTTGTATTTAGAACGAAATGTGCCATGTACTCGTAGCTATTTTTGCACGGTTTATTTGAATTAAACGTAGCAGATAGAAACATAAGCTTTAGTAAGAATAGTTTGGATACATACTAATAAAGATAGAGGGTAGAGGAAGTCATGTAAATGTATCATATCGGATTTTTTGGAACCTCTTTGCAGACTTGCGCCGCCAGTCCATTTTGGAAACATGTAGTTGTAAGTGGAGTTAAATTTTTGTGTATCGAAAATGAGCCGTGATAATCTCTTAGGAGACATTTGCGGTACATGGATTCAAGTAAATAATGAGTCGTTTGTTTTTTCAAGCATTCCATTAACTTGCAGATTCACTATTGTTTTCTTTCAACTACACGTGATGCAATCTGGCTTCCGGACTATTATTTCGAATATCCGCTGAAACCAATGATACTTTTAACGAATCTTAAGACACACAAAAAAAATGCATCTCAGAAACTGTACGACTGTTTTATGGACTGGACTATTAGATTGAGCCACTAAAATGTATTTCACACTATCGGAATGAGAATTTAATTGAGTATGAAAGCCATGTGGAAAGAAAGCTTAAGGTATTTGCA
The DNA here is from genome assembly GCA_030765065.1 of Deroplatys truncata. Classification (NCBI taxonomy): domain Eukaryota; kingdom Metazoa; phylum Arthropoda; class Insecta; order Mantodea; family Mantidae; genus Deroplatys; species Deroplatys truncata. The sequence continues at coordinate 203,874,500 of CM060983.1, read as the reverse complement.
ATATAACTAAACTTTTAATTCCAATAAAGATGTATGACGGACCCTACTTTATAAACAACCCTCGTATACATGAAACATATCATTAAAATAATGAATAGACTATAGTGGGAATTTGACTTCCCCTGCAGTGCTGGTGAATGCAATGAACAGGGTCTCTGTAGCGATATTAAATAGCTTCCACGAAGGACACAAACTTATTCACGCCACAATCCTTAAAAGTCTAGCAATAAATGCAATAATTGAACTTCTAAGGCATACAGTAGAAAAAAAATTCTTCAGTCCAGCTAGAAGGAAATATTGGCATGTTGGCAGACAAGAGGAACTGGCAAAACATGGGCAACTTCCTGGCTAAAGTGCGCGAAGACAGATCAGATTTGTTGAGGTAATCATGGGAAATTTACCTCTATATTACTCTCTCTACCACGTATAGTAAGTAGGGGAAGTATTGCATTCCACCCAAAATTTCGATACCAAGATTTCACTTGAAATTCATGTTTTGAGGTCCCTGAATCCAATTTGTTTTTAAAAAGGTCCGTGTGTCTGTGTGTTTATGTGACTGTGAACAACATAACTCAAAAACGAAAAGTCGGATAAATACCAAACTTGGTATTAAGGTTCAGTATCTTTCAAAAATGCGACATGAAGATTTTCAAGAAAATCTCCTAATCCAGACTACCCTTTACATGGAACACTTTTCGGAAATGTTTATTTTTTCAAAAATGACTATAAATATTTTGATTAAAATACTACACGGTTAAGATATTTTAATGGCAAACGAAATGTATATTATGAATTTTCTGGGAATGTCCCCAAAAGTCCTCTTAATTCTCAATGAATTTTGCATAACTGGTAAACAGTAACAGCCAGACAAAATTTTACTACACATAAAATATAGATCTCGTTAAAACAACAATTTATGACAAATTTTTTTGTCGAGTGAACCATATCCGATATATTCCTTTTCATTTGTTTGAATTCTCATATACTTTCTCTCAAATGGGAATTCGTTATTCATTTATTTTATGTCCTGGACATACACAGACATGCTCCACATAGCAACCAGCTCTTAAAAGATTTGACTATTGCTTAAAGCCTACCATATCCCTCTTGCATCTACAAGAAAATTAGCAATAAGATTGTTTATGTCGATTAACATGAAATAAATGGAGAATAAACGTTTGTAAAAATAGTTTGTACAAGAGTAGAGAAATTCATGTGAGTGTAGTTTTTAATTCATCAACACAGATAATAATAATAAGCTACCTGAGTGAAGTATAACATGGGCACCGTATTCGTGAAATTATGCGCCTTACTGCTGTTGCTGGCGATGGAATCTACTACTGCAAGGAGAAGAGTGTAAACTACTCGGCAGTTTCTCCAGGTTGTGACACCAAGAAGTTAGCAACAAGGGGAACAATGTGACGAGCCTTGTCATGAGGAGGTGCTACAGCATGTCACAGCATCCCTTGGAACAGATGTTCACACCTAGCATCTTGTTATCCGGTCCACATCACCCTGTTCTGTTTCCACTCTTACTTCTGTTCAACAACCGTTTAATGGAAAACGTACACGATGTTGCATAAATGGCAAGCTTTGGAAACTGAAGAAGCAAAATAACAGCAATACTGCCTCTGTGGCCGAATGGCCAGCATACTGGCTTCTCAACTCAGACGTTCCGGGTTCAATTCTTTATCCAGAATCATTCCCTATCCTCAGCAGTCTGATACTATGAATGGGAGAGTGAATGTATGTTCGATGTAAGAAAGCCACAGTTAAGAGTAAATAACTCATCAGTTGTTTCTCAAGTCAATGCCCCCAATATGACCACGGAAGTTAAAAAGAGATATTGAAAAAAGTCTCATGTGTTACACTCACATGACTTTCTCTTCACTTGCACAAACTATTTCCACAAACGCTGATTCTCCATCTACTTCCTGCTAATCCAGATGAAGGTTTGCAGAAACTACCAGGTGAATATAGTAGGCTTTAAGCGACAGTCAAATCTTTTAAGAGCTGGTTGCTATGTGGAGAATTCCATTCTCTTTGTATGTCCAGGACATAAAAAACGAATAAGGAAACCCCATTTGAGAAAAAGTATAAGTATTGGAAAATTCGAACAAACGACAAGGAATATGTCGGAAGTGGTTCACTCGACAAAAAAGAAGATATAAATTGTGTGTTTTAATAAGATCTATGTTTTTTGTGTAGTAAAATTTTGTGTATCTCTTACGGTTTACCAGTTATGCAAAAGTCATTCACAATGAAGAGGACTTTGGGGACATTTCCAGAAAATTCATGATATACATTTCATTTGCCATGAAAATACCTTAAACATATATTTTAATTAAAATTGTTAGAGCCATTTTTGAGAAAATCAAAACTTTAGAAAAATGTCCCATGTAAATGGTAGACTGGAGTGGGGGATTTTCTTGAAAATGATCGTGTCGCATCTTTGATAGATGCTGAACCTTAATGCCAAATTCGGTATTTATCCGACTTTTCGTTTTTGAGTTATGCTATTCATAGACACACACATAGAAGGACCTTTCTTCTAAGAATGCGTTATTGCATTCAGGGTGCCTCAAAACATGTATTTCCAGTGAAATCTCCATATAGTTTTTAGGTGGAATACAATACTTCCCCTACCTACTCTATATCGCACAGAAAGTAATAATAAGTCTAGAAAATCAAAGTGCTTTCTTGAACAAGTGAAGATGCCGCATTCTTCTTCCTCTTCTTCTTATTGTTATCTTTTTAACCCCACAAGGTATGGATAACAGTGTAAGTAATGGAGTTGAAAATAATACTAGATCGGTATTTGAAACTCGTGAATAGCCTACAATTTTCACGCGTATCCAAAGCATTACAGTTTGTCGAGAATGGTCAAATGATGCAAATTTGTACATAAAAGGTTGAAAGTATGAGTAGTGTTTTTTTTATGAAGTTGTAAAAAAAATTCGCCGAAATGCACAAATTTGTGTCCTAATTGATCGAACAATATAGCTTTGTCTATGAGGGAAAGAAAATAAAGGGTTTTTAAACATTTATAGGTGCTCTACGATTGAAAATACAGGTAGGTTCCGAAATCGTAAACTAACCTATGCTTTTTCCAAGTGCTATCGTATAATTGTGCATTATTTTGAACAGATGGGTTACATATTTCATATTTTTGGATACGGGATTGAAAATATGGTGGTAGTAGTAGTTATTAAGACTTGTAAGGTTGGTTATAGTTTGAGCAGGATTTTTTAATATAAGCGCTCAAAATTTTGTCAAGACAGCCTAAAGTGTTGAATTCTATGTTGCGAGTAGAAAACAAGGTTGGCGTATGTTTTTTAAATTGTTAGGATATCTTTTCATTTCCTTCATATTCTAAGATGAAGTGTACTACATTTTGTCAAAATCATACCAAAAATATTACTTGATAAGAAAGTTCAGCGAAATCAGAAGGAAATTTAGGAATATAAACACGATGTGGAACTTCCACCACCAAAACTCAATTTGATAAGCCCTTTTGGGTTTTGGGTTGGAGGTCATTAAAATCTGTAATTTGCATTAAAGTGCCAAATATCCTTCGCTATTCATATTATGGAAACGGGATTGAAATTGGAAGACAATATATCCTCCCCCCAAACCCAACCATCCTAAAATCTTTGCAAATACTTTATAGTCTATGGCCATCCGGAAGAGTATAACTTCATTTTGGTGAAAGAGTTATTAGATTCGACTGAGCGGTTTCTGAGATTACCCTTTACACATGCAAATTTTCTGTTTTTAGTATTGATATTGGTTATTATTATTATTATTATTATTATTATTATTATTATTATTATATAATGTTATATACCTGCATTTTAATGATACACATATCAGAACTTGTACCGACATGGGTGACCGAAGTCGTTATGACATGAACTCGTGAACGGAAAGTTCGTGGTTCAAATCCTGGCAGAATTGTCATCCTGACTCGAGATTTTTCCAGGTATTCCTCAGTCCTCATAACTGGCAAACGCAGGGGAGAACCCTGACGCCTGGAACCTTTCCTTCCCAAAATTTTTCCCAAATATAATTTTTTTTTTGCGTACATCATCAGTGTCCATCGCCTGTGGTAGCGCATGTAGTAGGAACAGGCATTACGCACTAATATTATTAGCCAAGCTTGGGCACATACTTAATGGAAGTACGTGTACTAAGAGATAAGGTGTTTATGTAAATTTTCCTTAAATATATGTGGTGCTTGAGTACTTGTGTGTGTGTGTGTGTGTGTGTGTGTGTGTGTGTGTGTTTGCGTGTGTGAATCAGAGTAATTTTCAATTTTATATGTATGTATAAAATGTGGTGATTATAAACATTGTTGTTTCTGGTCGATTCTGCAAGTCACGTATACAGACCAGGTATTTTTCTAGAGAGCATGTACGGTCTTATGACCCATGCGACTGTGTTATGCAATTAATGTAATACTAAATACTTAATAAATACCACCACTACTACTACTAACATTATCACAACTTCTAATGTTTTGCTATCACTTATATCATTAACCGAGCGGGATGGCTCTGGCGGCAAAGCGGTCCCGTGTTCAATCACCGACGACCGCCCACTCTAAACAATGGGTTTTTCGAGGGTTTTCCCAAGTCGTCAGGCGAATGCTGGAGTGGTTTCTTGGAGGCCCCGAATCTCCTGTCCCTGTATTTCGTTCAATTCATCATTTCATTCAACCTCCATCCCCTTTGTCTCATTCAGGTTGAGAAGTGTCGACGATGGTGTTTCGGTGCAACCTGGTAGGAGAAAAGAATTCTCTTTGTGATCTCTGTCCGTCCTCGGCTTTCCTCTGACTGCCTGGATATCCAAACCCCCTTTAGAGGCGTTGGACCCCTCTCTATGGGGGGCGGGGTCCGGTCTGCATGTCCGTCTGCTGGGATGTCTACTTCTGGAAACTTAGGATCCTGTCATTGCCGTACCGTCGCTTCTGGATCCGGTCGCCCGCACATGCTCTCTCGCCTCATTCTTCCTCCCGGGATGTTCCCCTCTGGATCGGTGCCGAGTCCCCTCCGTTCAGGATGCTTATATTATTACTTTCTCTGCTTTATGCATTTGGTAGAGGAAGTACTACAGGACACAGGGATCAGTCGTATTGACCTTGAAGGCACAGCTCATCCGTTTGTTGGTAGCTCTGAAATAGTAGTGGCACTGTCAATGGAAACCATTAACGGACAAATAATCTGCTCAGCAGCCAGGTAAATCGAAACACAAGAATTTCTTGAAAGATGAGTGTACATACTTTTCTTGGAAATGTGAGGGTGGTAAAGCATTCGTCACACACACACACACACACACACACACACACAAAACACACTATCTGATATCTGATAACCGTCTTTGGTTTGTGGAGTAATAGTGCATTTCGCCCAAAAAACTTTGATATCGATATTTCGCCGATGGACATTTTTAGGATTAAATAAACAGCAATGGTACAAATAATTTACAAGGCATATGATTTTCTTTGTTTGAATTTTCCAAATATTTTATACGGCACATTTTGAAATGTTTAGTGACCTCTATTTCTCACGAGGTCATGCAAGCAGCGCTAGTATAACTGCGGTCTGTTTTTTAAACAATTCACTGTGTATCTATAAATAAATGTTACTAGACATCTAGTCACCACATCTAGTGAATCGTGTAGATCGAAAATAAACCTTCTTGTACATCGTTTGTAAAATTCCTGAAAATGATATAAGGTGGATAAAGCCTTGTCATTGAGGTACAATAGATTTGTTTTATTAAATTTCACCAATTTTAAATATGTACACATTTGTTATGTGCTTAGATTTAAATAGAACGTCTTTCCCGGACGTAATGGTTGCTTCGGATTGTATTTGGATTGTAGTTCTTTCACTGTAAATTTATTTATAGTACTTTACAAAAGTCACACAGAATAGCTATGGTTACTTTATGTTACGAATATAACAATGACGTATTGAACAAAGTAATATCTGTACTACTATTTACACAAGTAACAATTTAATGTAGAAAATGTAATATGAAATGTTCCAAGGGCATTATGATCTATTCATAGGAATTTCATTAAACGTTTTAATCTAATTATAACAGCAAATTTTCGTTTAGCTCATTATTTAAATACTATAATTAATAAATACTGCTATTCGTGTAGGTGGTGAAAAGCGTTACAGCAAAGCAGGCGTTATGAGAGAGCAAGAATAATGTACCACAATACGGAGATAAATATTGATACATGTAATGAGGTAAATATATCAAAGACTCACTTAAGACCGGTTGCTTACTTCCTCTCTTTTAATACTTACATAGGCGCAGTAATTAAGATGGCAGATGGCAATAAAACCCAACAGATAGTTTTATAAAAAACTGTACACACACACACACACACACACACACACACACACACACACACACACACACACACACATTTTAGAAAAACCAGATGAGACAAAACGCAAAGAGCATTTATGAAGCTATACATGGACTATAAAACGTTTTAGCTTGAAAGTATCCAATACATGTCTTAAATAATAGAATTTAAGACAAGTCAACACTTTCGCTCTAATATTTAAAAAATAACCTTTCTTTTCCTTTTTTAAAAAGTTCCCTTATTTTACCCAGTTTATACTGTGTTTTTACTGTTTTCGTTGTCGCTTACCACCGCCATTACACAAAACATAGACACCACCAAAACACCCATGCCCATGGCGGGACTCGAACCCGTGACCCTCAGCTTGCGGAGCACCGGAGCTTTAGAAGAACAAATATCTGATTACCTAGAATGTAACGTTCCACGCGAACATGAATGAGCTATGCACAGTAAAATACTGGAAGCCCATTGAATAAGTAGAATAATAAATAAATATATGTGAAAGTAAAGAGGACTAGAAAACACTAAATACTACAAATGCCCTTATAGCGTTGGGAAACTGACAAATTACAGAGAAAGACACAAAAGTCAGCAGAAAAGAGATTTCTGTGACCAATTTTAGGATATTCTCTCATACAGAACCATTTTTATTGGAACCAAATGTTTATTTTAACTTAAAGTAAGAATAACATGCATAAATGATCATCCCCAAAGGAAATTATGAATTACAAACAAAAGGGTTTATGTAGGGAGTTAGTTCGACCATGCAGTTCCTCTCAAATCGGAGTCGCCCACAGGGCCTAAACTACGAAGTGGAATAATTAATAATAATAATAATAATAATAATAATAATAATAATAATAATAATAATAATAATAATAATAATAAATCATAAGATTGTTATGACGATAATGAAGTACAAGTTTAAAATGTTTAAACTTAAAATACGATACTAAGCTTATTTTTACTTTTTCTACCAGGTACATAATAGGTAAAGAAAGGACTGCATTGCACCCAAAAATTCTTTATCGAAATTTATCCAGAAATACATGCTTTGAGGCCCCTGAATCAAAAAAAGAATTTTTAGAAAAAGGTCTTCTGTATACCTGCCTGTCCGTGTGTCTGTGAACTGCATAACTCAATAACAAAAAGTAGGGTAAATATTAAACTTGGTATTTAAGTTCAGCATCTTCCATGGATGCAACACGAAGATTTTCAAGAAAACCCCCCACTCCCACCACATAACAAATAAAATGTATACATTGAATTTTTGGGAATAGCCCGTGAATTCTTCATCCGAAATATTTTGTATAATGTTGTATAACTAGTAAGCGTTAAGCAATGGACGAAAAACGTACTCTCTTTATCTCTCGTAATCTCTTTAAAACACAAAATTTATTTCAAAAAAGTTTGTTTTTGTGGCATAAATCATTTTGAGATATCATTATTAACGGTTCGAATTGTTCATTACATGGTCATACTCTCAACGTCCTGTCAACATTTCAGTCGCCTGATTCTACCTTTCCAACATTCAGTTGTTTCTCGCGATTGCATGGAAACAGTGCGGGATTTTAAGGCCAGCATATAGCGCTGGCCAGTTCTCAAACATTTGACTATCGCTGTGCTCTTTGTATTTATAATGAAATGTATAACGTAACATTTCAGCAAAGGTTTATTTGGATTAAAATGTAGCACTGAGAAAAATAAGCTTTGGTAAGAATAGTTTATATGTCCACTAATAAAAGTAGAGAGCTGAGAAAGTCATGTGAATGTATCGCATAATATTTTTTAAAAAAAATGGGGGAGGGAAATTAGTTAACGAATTCAAATGTTAGAGTTACTGCAACAAACCACTGAAGTAGTCAGCAGTACTAGCAGGTAAAGCCCGTTTCCAAAGAAGTGCGTAAATCTACACCCTCGTTACCAATCAACTCCATTACCTTTAACAGCAGGCAGCATTGCTCATCAACACAGCAGTGCATGCGGCGAGAAATAAAATGTGTTGCATTTACATTGCTATTCACTCTTCTACAAACCCTTCTTATAAAACATTATTCTTCAATCCACTTCCTGTTAATCGAAATAAACTTTCATTACACATTACTACAGAAGGTTAAAGCGATAGTCAGGTTTTTATAAAGCTGATCGCTAGGTGATGGTTTTGAAATTATGAAATTATGAATCTTTGCATGACCACGAGAAAAAAACGACTTTCTGCTTGAAAACGGTATAAAGTATTTGAAAATTCAAACAAATAACAAAGAATGTATCGGAAATGGTTAAATTTACAAAAAAATATATTTAATATAAATTGTGTGCGCAATCTTAAATTTTTGCGTAGTAAGATTTTGTCTATCTCTTAAGCTTTACCAATTATACAAAAGATATTTCAAATGAAGAAGATTTCTTAGAAAGTTCAAGATATACATTTTGTTTTATACAATTATCTTAAATATATAGTATTTTAATCAAAATATTACCAGTATTTATTTAGTAGTATCGGATAGGGAAATTTTCCTGAAAATCTACCTGTAGCAGCCTTGGAACCAATCTCAGTTTTTGTGTTTTATTTACACTGTTGAGAGAGATACAAGAACACACACGGGTGTTTTTTCTAAAAAAATCTTCCTTCTTTTTCATTCAAAGACATAAAAACATGTATTTCCGGAAAAATCTACATATTGAATTTTTGGGTGGAATGTAATACTTCCTCTGGCTACTATAAATAGTTGTTAGAGAAAGTAAAAGTATAAATATTTTATTATAGGCATTTTATACTTCAAGGTGTTTATTCTGATTGCTCCTTCTGCTTTATCGCAAGCGAAAATAAAACACAAGGGGCAGTTAGATTAAATTGTAAGAAAGCATGCATTTTTTAAATTCTCACAATTCCCTTCATGACTGTGATATTTAAAAATCTGATGTATTACACTCACATGACTTTCTCTACTCTTGTACAAACTATTTTTACAAACTCTTATTCTCCATCTATTTCATATTAATCGAGATAAACGATCTATTGACATGCAAAGAGAATTACATTTGACACATAGTGACCAGTTCTAAAATTATTTGACTATGGCTTAAGGCCTACTAAGTTCTCCTTGTTTTGTATTTACAAGGGCAATATAGAAATACAGTAGCCTTTAAGCATGGGCATATATCTTAATAGCTGGTTGCTAGATGCAGCATCATTCTATTTCCACAGGTTAATACTCTTTGCATAACCAAGACAAAAGAATTAATAACGAATTCCCATTTGAGAATATAAGCATTGCAAACTTTAAGGGAAAAACAAGCAATTTCTCGAAAATGATTCACTCAAAAAAAAAATGTATATGACATAAATTGTGTATTTTAACGCGATCTACATTTTTGTATAGTAAACTTTTGTCTATCTCTTATGGTTTACCAGTTATGAAAAAGTCGTTCACAATGAAGAATAGTTTTGGTGACATTCCCAGAAAATTCAAGATATACATTTTATTTGTCATGAAAGTGTCTTAAAAATATGATATTTTAATCAAAATCGTTAGATCCGTTTTTGAAAAAATTAAAATTTTCGAAAAATGTTCCATGTAAAGGGAAGTCTGGGGTTGGGGATTTTATTGAAAAGCTTCGTGTCGCATCTCTAGAAGATACTGAACCTAAATACCAAGTTTGGTGTTTATCAGACTGTTCCTTTCTGAGTTATGATGTTCACAGACACACACACACACAGACGTGTTTCCCCTGTTTGTTTTTATTCAGGGGGTCTCAAAAATATATTTTCGGTGATATCTCGGTATCGAATTTTTGGGTGGAATACAATACTTCCCCTACTTACTATACGTAGTAGAAAAAGTAAAAATTGTAGAGACAACAATATTGCTTCAAGGAGAGTCAAGAATGGATTATTTTATATTTGATATTGAATTTCCTTCTAGAATTATTATAAATAATTTAGCATATGGTATTAAATGGTGACTTTTCTCTAAAAGCATAGGAAATATATTTTAGGTTATATGTAGCTAAAAAAAATACCAACACACTTAATGAATATTACATACACAAACACATGATTTTAAGTTTGGAAAAGCATTGTACAATATTTTTTGTAGTTACTGATTTGTTAAAAGGTTGCGGTAATACATGTTCAAATTCTATGTGATTCTCATTGTGGTATAAATGGGTCATTGTTTTAAATTGTTTCTTAGAAAAGGTGCAGCATTGAGTAAAGCCAAAGTTGAGATTTTATACTATATTTTTCCCCTAATGGTTTAGTGGTTTCTTGATTTGCTGAAAGCAGCTGTTTTAAGCAAAGCATTGCTCCTGTACAACACTCAGAATCAAAGTGTGATGTTTTCTAGATTTGCCTACATATGTTAATGCGCTCTTAAGGCTCATCGTTGCTCAGATAACAAAAGGGTGTTTAAATGAAGCTGATAATCGAAGTGTGGCGTTTATCGCATATGTTTATATACTGGCGTGTTAAGATTGGTTGAAATTACCACGTCCGTAACTACCGATATTTTAACATGGTTTCCTCTGAGGGGGAGACATGCACCGGAACAGGAACTGGATTTCCGTTTCCACGTGCTAAATTATAACGCCACGCGCTCATGGGGGTGGGGAGGACCGTTATCGGCTTTCCCTGTGCGTTCGGTATGTGCAGTAGTGAGATACCTCACCCAGCCGTGTCTATGAATACCTTACTGCTCTCTCAAAGTGCGTGTGTTTTTGAGAGTTTTGTGTCATCTGCATATCTTACCTAGTTAACTGCCACATGCAATTTAGAGACGTTAAAGCGTTTCGGAGCAACAGAAATGCAAAAAGTCTGAATTGGCATGAGAAGAATCCACCTAGATAATATTTGTTTTATTTTGAAAGTTCATATTTAACATATTTGTCATACCGCGACTTTACAACTTTTTATAAAATAAATATTTAACAATAAAGCAATGAGGTTATTTAACAAACTGGTAGTTTTAAGCCATTACAATAAATTACGAGTATATAAAACTACGACACTATACAAATCAAATTGATTGAACATTATGGTATAGACTGGGGGGCTGGAGGGCACAGAAAAGACTGACGATTCTGGCAGGAGAATCTGCCAATTCTGTGATTTGGAAGAGGACTAGGTACATATTTTGTCGGAATGTGCACAGTGGGAGAAACAACGAACAATTAAACTCAAATAAAAATTCTTTGTTCAGTTAGACAAAGGTAATTTATCTCTATTTTCCTTTTTCTTGTTCTTTTTGTTTTGTTTTCTTTTTATGTTTATTTGTCACCATACTTGTATCTTAAATATGCATGTACGGTCAATAACCCATACACTAAATACTTGTGTAATAACTTAAATAATTTGAAACCAATAAAGATACCTTATCTATCTACTTTTATATAAATTTATACTCTTATAAAATTCAACTATCTTAGGTACATCGAATATAGATGGAAATCGTTGGGTATCTGGTAGTATTGTCTCCACTGATCGTATTGTGGACATTCCAAGATCATGTGTTTCATCATTAACAGTATGTTACGCTGGTGGCAGATGGGTGATTGGTCCTTAGAAACAAAATAACTGTGCGTGAGCTTAGTGTGGTCCATTCTCAGTCGGAATATTAAAAATTGATCTTGTCTGAAAGAGAATTACTGGGAAGATGTGTCGGAAAACTCGATGTTATATCGCAGAGTTTGCTTCTCGTGGAGTCAAGCCATCCTGTCTTCCATTGTTGGTAGAGTCTCTTTTTAATAGTTGAGATAACATAATGGGCTGGTGTAGTTACAATTGGGTCACTTACTGGATGTTTAATGGCTTCTTTTGCTGCCTAATCGGCCAACTCGTTGCCTTGAATTTCAATGTGGGATGGAATCCATACTAAAGACACTTGCTTTCCTTATTTATTGGCTCTATGAAGTAGTGATTGAATTTCTTGTGTAAGAATATGGGTGGATGACAGACTGTTTATTGCAAGTAGTGCACTTTTAGAATCTGAGTATATAACAAATAACTTTGAACACTGGGTTTTCAAAACATAAATCACAGCTTGTTTAATTGCAAACAGTTCATTTGAAAAGACGGTACAAAAATCAGTAAGTCTGAATAACATAGTGTGGTCTGGATAAACAACAGAACAAGCACTTTTATAATTACACTTTGATCCATCTGTTTAAATTGCTGTATGTTTGTCATATTTGCATGCGTTCTTTGGAAATGATGTTCAGTTCTAAGTTTATTTAAGGCGAAGTGATTGTCCAGGATGGAATAGCAAGAGAAGGGTTTATTTGTGACACAGGAGGATGTCTAATGTTGAGTTCTTGGAGATATTTGGAGATTCTCATATATAAGGGTATTATTAATGATCTTTTGACGGTTTCTTTAGGTCTGTTATACTTTTTCATTCGAGAATCGGGCATCATCGATATCTTGAGAGCATATGTTATAGTCAATTGTTTTCTTCTAGCTTCAAGTGGAGGTTCATTTGTTTCTATATGTATACTTGCTGTCGATATAGTACAAAAAACTTCAAGTGTCAGATTTCTTTTAAACTTATACCACTATAAACTTATAATATTGAAGTTAAGAAACTGCCAAAGGTGCCCAAATGACATCCATTGAAATGGGATGCTGAAGCCCAAACTTGCTTGTCATTTAAAAAATAATAATAAATAGACAGAAGTAGACCGGCGCTTACTACGACGATTAACTTAGTTAATGGGGGTGAAGTTTTTAATTTATTCCACAGATTAAACCCTATTTTACAACTTGTATATTGAGGTTGTACTTTTATAATTTTAAAACAATTAAATTAGTATAATGATTTACATTTTACAGTGCTCGATGGTGTGGCGAATAAGGTTTACAAAATACTTGTAGCTACATCTACTATAACCTTTATGGAATGGTTTTATAAATTCTATATTACAATGGTATAAATGAAATTTCAAACAGTATCTTCTGTACATGAACCGAGGACAATTAAAGACTAGATGTTATATTGTATCTTCATTTCCACAAGGGCAGTCGAGATCCTTTTCTATGATAATATGAAATCATCGGAAGTATGTACCAAATTTGCCGTGACCAGAAAAAATTTGTGTCAGTATAAAATGAGGTAAGAATACTTTATATTTTAGGTATTTTATATATATTATAAGGGAAATATATTTCTTTATTGAACCATTGTTGCTATTTATCCACATTGAATTATCATCTGCATTTTGTACTCTGATTTTGGTCCTGTTATTTTGTGATAGGCATACTTGTCAATACTGGAAACTGCATCTTCTGTTACAATATCCATCCTTTTGTTCCAACATTCCCGACATGTCCTCTTATCCATGCAATGCAGATATGTTTATGATGTTCTACGAGCTTTGATCTAATTCATGTAACTCCTGTCTCTTTGGATGTAAATTATATTTAACTTCGATTGAAAGTAAGGTCGCTTGAGAATCGGAATTTACGTAAGAATTTTTCTTTTGATGTATGTACCCATCGACTGCTTGTTGAATAACAAAGTGTTCTGTTTGGAAGACAATGCAGATAGGAGCTAGTTTGTATGTTGCTGTGAAAATTTCTTTATCTTTTGAGAAGGCAAATAAAGCACATTCAACAATGTAATGGGGAAGATGAAGAACCTTATCCCGCCAATGTTAAATCTATTAAATTCGTGAAAATATTGTTATAGACTGAAATTTTTACAGGATGTCATCTTAATTAAGTGATCTACTCTTAACTAGTAACTTCATTCATTATTCGTAAGGAAGCCAGGATTCTTTTTATCATTTATACCATGTCTTGATTATCATTCATCAGCATTTTTTAAGAATAAATAACCGTGTCGTTAACCTCAACATAGACCCACAATAACACTTAAGTGTTTTTATCATCCTAAAATTTCATTTAGAAAACTTCAGTAGTTCATCAGAAAATGGGTAATTCATACTAGAAAATCTCATTCAAAGAAACATCTGCTTAACGTAAACATGCAAAAGAACGCCAACTTGAAATATTTGCAAAGAAAGAAACAACATGGCTTGAGCACATTTAATGCTTAGAGCAAAACTTCCCGTAGAGGATGGGCTAAACTTGAACATTCTACTTAAATTGTGTAGGAGTTATGTTTCTAATGAATTGGTGCAGAATTCACACTAAAAATAACATATGTAGCAAATTATGAAAAATATATTTAAAATATAATTATTATATCTACGATGATAAAATATATATTAAATTATTGAGCACATTCCAATGTATATTTAATTCACAAAAAATTAAAATGTCATTGATTGGCAATTTTCACCATTTCGTCTCCTTTTAAACGGTATACTCAAGTCTGATGTTGATGGAAGAGGTTTTTCATGGATTTATTGTATAGCAGGCAGGAATTTTTAAATTTTGATTTAGGTAGTTTTGGCTGACATATTTTAATGGAACAAGATCTTTAATCTACAAAAATGAAAATCAGAAGGGCGAAATATTTGTATAAACCATGCTTATGATGAGTGTGCAAATTGGTAAAGACATTTTAGAAATTTTATATCCAAGGAGTTAATAGAATATAATTGATATTGAGGGCTATATCAACTACAATAAAAACCATAATAATTCTTTTTCACTGAACTTTTAGGTGAAATACTTCCTCTACTTGCTATAGCTAAGTAATAGAGATAACCGAGCGACGTGGCGCAGGCGGCAGCGCTTGTGACTCGCATACGGGAGGCCGTGGGCCGACCTTCCTCACGCATGGGGATTTTTGGAGTTTCTTGGGTCGCTAGCAAATGCTTAAATTGCGAATGCTAAATTAATTATATCCCTGAATTTCCTGTCCCTCCATTTTACCTCCATTCTCAATTCACTCCACCTTTCATTTGCTTAGTTGTTTCAGGGTTATAAGCGTCGGCAGGAGTATCGGCGTTGCATAATGAAGAAAAAGGATACTCTGTAACACTTCGTCCCTCAGAACGCTAGCAGTCTCCGAGTCCCGGGCCCTCCAGTGGGATGTACAATACTGCACGGGGGGAGAGGAACCCGTTGTACCAGCTGCCCCCGGGTAGTTTCAGCCTGGAAAATGTAGCGACCCTGCCTTCTGCTCTGTCGTGCCTCCTGATCCGCCCACCCTGTCTCCTCTCACCTCAACCCTCCCACCCGGGGCGCCCCCTAGGCCGAAGTGCTAAGTCCTCCTTCGCTCCTGGTCATACGTCATACGTCAATAGGGCAATTAAAAATTATAAGCACATGAAAATTCAAACCAACAACAAATAATATATCGGAAATGGCTAACGCAAAAATAATGTTTTATTACACATAAATTGCGTCTCCTTTAACGAGATCTACATTTTTTGTGCCACACGTTTTTAAAGTATACAAATTATGTAAAAAATTATTCAGAATGAGGAGGTATTTATAGGCTATTCCAAGAACATTCAAGATATACATTTTATTTGTCAGGCATAATATGTCTTAAACATACTGTACGTTATCGATAAATGTTAACGCTGTTTTTGGAAAAATACAAAATAACTAAAACTATTCTATGTAAAGTGGAGTTTGGGATGGGGTATTTTCTTTCAAATCTTCATGTCGCATCCTTGGAAGATTCTGAACTTAAATATAATTTTTTTGGTATTCATCTAAATTTTCATTTTTGACTTAAGCTCTTCACAGGCATAGGGCGTTTTTATTGCAATTCTTGGTGTTTTTGGATGAAGGGATTCTAAAAATATGTACATCAGAAGAAATCTCGGTACCTAATTTTTCGGTGGAATGTAATATTTCCTTTACATAATGCTATAAGTAGTAGAGAAAGTAAAATAGCGGGGCGCTATATATTGGCTTTGAAATTAAAGTCTTTGCATGACCACAAGGAAGGAAGAGAGAAAGAACCTGGCGGATTACATTTGCATGACTTTTTCTATCCATTTTTTATATAAAATAGACTTCTATCTACTTCTTGTATCTGGGTACATGTTTGCAGAAATTCTTGTAATACACACTTCCTTGTAGGTACTCCAGGATACAGTAGGCTTAAGTGATATTCAAATCTTTAAAATGGTGCTTTGAAATTCCTCTCTTTCTAGGATAATGAGAGGGAGAGACTTAGCACATGACAAACGAATAAAGTAGGTATTGAAAATTCTAACCATAACAAAAGATATCTCGGAACAAAACACTTTATATTGGCAGAAACTGTGTGCATTAGGAGATTCATTTTCGTTGCATCCTTGGAAGATGATGAACTTAAATACTAAGTTTGGTACTTATCTAACACTTCGCTTTTAAGCTATGCAGACAGACACACACATACATACACAAGTACATTTTTCTATAATACTTATGTGTTAAATTCATAGGAGCTTTCTATCCACATTTCTACAAATTACACTTAAAAATCTTTTTTTTTATTCTACCTACTACATTTTATTACACATTTTGTTGAATGTATAAAAGAGATACAGTAGAACAAAGCAATAGTCAAAACTATGGCTTTGAAAGTCCATGCTCCTTGCATAGCGACGAGTACAAAAAGAATAGCGTCTAGCACTTTTAAAAGTATAAAGCATTTTAAAATAAAATACCCTGTAACTCAGTCGATGAAGCACTGCCTGCTGTGCGAGTGCTCCCGGGTTCGATTCCCGGCTGGGTGGTAGGGCTTTTTCTCTAGCCAAGATTATTACCTTCCCAGAGTCTGGAAGAATGAATAATAATTTAAATGTGCATGATATAATGAATAAAATTCAAAGTTTACTAGAAACCCAAAGACAAGCGAATACAAGTTAACACTATTCCCTATAAACAATAATATGTTCCAATGGAAAGGACGCCGATAAGACCACTGTAGTTAAAGGCAGGATATACATAGAACGTTAAAACATTTATTTGGCATGAATTGTGTGCTTTAACGGGATGCATGGAAGCTTTGTTTACATTTAATGCTATAGCAGCTACACAGAATTATATATAATTAATTTAAATGAAGAGGACATCACAAGGCATTCACAGAAAATTAAGATATTCACTTTATTGGTAATTAGAATTTAATGCCAAATCCAGGATTTGAAACAAGGATCTTCCAATTTCCAGCTGAAGTAACATGATAACATGCCGGTGAGACATTAAATTCTACAACTGATTCGCATTTTTCCCGGTAAACCACAAGGGGATCTCAAATTATTTTGTGGTGACATGCCCCAATGAGGACTTATAATGTTCAAGTCCCGGGATTCATAGCTTAACCAATTAGTAGGCCATGGTAACTCAGTTGGAACTCAGACGGAACTGGAAGATTCGTGGTTCAAATCCCGACTATGGCATTGAATTTTTCAGTCGTGGTTCTGGCTTTCCAGCATTGTCCTACGCAGGCTTGTGTGGAAGATCAATTAATTATCACTGATTGACCTAACAGTTAGGTAAACTATGAAGACCGAGCGGGATGACTCAGGCGGTTATGTCTGTGGCCCGTATTCGAAAAGTCCCGGGATCGATCCCTGGCGATTGCCTACTCTGGCCCATGGGTTTTCGTGGTTTTCCCGGGTCGCCAGGAGAAGGCGTGGTTCATCTTCTACCACGACTCTCCTGCCTCTCATTTCTGTACCCAGCATCTACCTTGTCATCTGTTTCAGGGTTGTAGGACCAAATTTTGGAAATTAATGATAAGATTTTCTTTCCTTTGAAGTTTTAAAAGTTAAGCGGTTTTAACCAATGATTTCAATATAATGATTTAAAATCTTATTTAATAATTTTTGGCAAGGTGCTGGGCTGGTTGCGGCTGGACGGTGGCTTGCGCTCTGTTTTAAGGTTTCTTCCCTGACGTCGCTGCAGCATCACTCAGTTAGGTCTCTCCTCAGCGTGGGGCTCCGCTCCGGGGGACCCTGGAAGTTGGTGGCTTGTGGGCAGGGACCGTGCGGCGTCGGATGTGCTCTATTTGGATAGAACGCATCCGACGCATCCGCATAGTATGGCGCTCTGCCCCGGTTTCGAGCACCCCTCCGTGATACGTGCCTTTACCTTTAAACTAAGAAGCTCGGGACTTAAAATAGTTTACCATCCTCCGTGGTCTACGGGTACTATGTATTCCCAGGTACCTCTAATTCCCGAAGCCATAGGTTGAAACCCTAGCGAAGGACGATGGATTTTTTTCGGGCGTAAAAATCCTTACCATAGCTTCCTTCGAATGGGAAGCAAAGCCGGTGGTTCCGTGTCGTAGATTTACGGCACCTAAAAGAACCTCAAGTCTGATAGAGACTGAGCAAAATTTCTGGTCTTTCTCGCCCATTATAGAATGGGATCCTAAGGACCATAGTAGTTAAAGGACGTGCATAAATATTAAAAAATATAATAATTTGTGATCTCCTGGTGGTTTACCGGAAAAAATGTCAGTCAGCTGGGGAATTAAATGCCATAACCGCATGTTGCCGTAGTAGTTCAGTTGGCTAGAGCAGCTAGCGAAAACCGCAGATCCGTGGTTCAAATCCCGGCTATGGCACGGAGTTTTTAAGTCGTTTAATTCTACGTTTCTAACCTTGTCTTACACACGGCTTATATGGAAGTGCAATTAATGTCAATACCTTCTGTATCGAATTTTTGGTATAGTGGATAGAAATTAAGAATACCTTGATATGTGTTTCCTAAAACCCAAAGTAGATGATTCACCACAGTGCTGCTAAGGTACTACCAGTATCTACTTACGTAGTAACAGGCAATATCCTTTTGGTAGCAGTGCTGCGAGTGTTCGATCCTTGCAAGCCTCAAATTAACATTCTGGCCTGTGATTGGCCTTATTTAGTCAACTGAACTATAAACTCGAGAACTGATAATAGTGGTTTTAATGGCGCATTTAGTGGAACAAGGCGTGATTTTTATGAAAAACAACTCACTTAATTCGTACTAATGCTAAATAAAAGCGAAGTTAAATATGTTTGCTGATTTTTTTCTCCCATTCAAATACAAAACATACGTTTCAGTCACAGGTCGTAGTCCTGTCGAAGTTATGTCAACATTCATATTCACGAATCACTGTTTATTTTACACACGCCTGCTCTGTCCTTATCCACGGACTTAGTAGCACTGCAGCAAGGATAAAGCTAAGTAGGTCGGAACACTGAAATCCTAGTCGACCAAGAAAAAGTAAAGACAATTTTTAATGTCACAAGTAAGTGTCTACCGGTTGGATTTGGTAGAAAATAAATCCGTTTTGAAAGGGACAATGAATTTATTGCTCAGACTTCTTGTATTTGAAGTTATTCATTTAGCTTAATAGCTTTTAGGCTAACATGCAATCTAATAAACTTCTAGTTATTTACTTCGACCGTTTGCCACTTTTACAGTTTTATCCCTCTTCTCTAAAACATAAACATTATTA
Organism: Deroplatys truncata; assembly: GCA_030765065.1. NCBI lineage: Eukaryota > Metazoa > Arthropoda > Insecta > Mantodea > Mantidae > Deroplatys > Deroplatys truncata. Next base: position 203,854,754 of record CM060983.1, on the reverse strand, counting down.
AGTGGAAAACAAATCTACAATCGATAAATCTCTGAACTTAACATCTTCACATGCAGTGTTATTAAATTCTATAGCCGTAGTGGGGGAGGATCCACGTGAACTTAAACGGCGTGTTGCAAAATTTCTACACCGGGAAATTATATGACTATTTAAACTATAAATATAAGCCCATCTTTACAAAATAAGGTATATTTCGGTTTTAAAGCAAAAAAGAATTCTAATCTCCCCGATGAAAAATAAAATAAGAAAGTGCGTTAATTTATATGAATCAGAGACTTCTTGACTAAGCTGATATGATTATCTCATAAAGTCGTTAAAATAATAATATTCACATTTTATTTCACTCCAAAAACAAAGTTTTAAATGGAAGCAATGTTTGATGTATGTTAATTTTGTTGAACGTGTGATTTTTTCACAAATTTTGGGCTGTCATGAAGTACAATTTTTGACAGGTAACGGTGACAGGGCATAGGAATCCCATGAAATTCAAAAATTGGAATATTTCCAATGCAAATAAGAATGGCAAAGTTTAACTTTCTGATCATATAACCAGCAGCAGTACAAAAAAGTTAAACGATGGGCTATGACAGGAAGAGGGAAATAAAATATTTTTGAGGAAATATTCAGCAGGTTGTGATGACCAAAGAGTAGGTTAATTTCTTTGACAGTGCGAGTAGAGAACAGCATTAGCTACTCACCGGTATAAGCACATGTGGGAAAATGGACGAGAGGAACTGGGGAAAAAAGGTACATGACTGTGGTGGCAAATATATGCAATTCTGTCGAAAATGTACACCGGAAGTCAGATGGGTTAATTGTCACTCATCTCTCTTCCCTCCCGGCTCCCCATTTCTGGCAAACTTAACTAATTAAAACGTTTGTCAAATGTCAGTCGGTAGTCCTACTGGGGTGAGGGCAGTAAAAAGGGGTTGAAAAAAATTACTAACTTCATTTCGCGGTGGAAGTCAAGAGCTCTGTTACATATGGGTTAGGGGATTGAATATTTATGAAAATGCATACAGCCCTCTATCATGGAATGCCATTCGAGAATAGGAATGTTAACGTATACTTTCGCTGTGTGGAGTTAATTTGTTCCCATATAAACACGCAACGACAAGCGAGAATTTCACCCTTCCTCTGGGAAAGAAAAAAGAAAAAGGCAGGTATATTCATCCCTATGGAGGTCCAGAACTAACTAGTACGTAACGTTTAAAAACTGCAGGAAAGGCGAAGTAACAATAGTTGACAACCAATAAATACGCAAATACATTTAGTCCTATTCCAGATAAGGGTACTGATATGAAGAAATAATGATACCCTTTACTGATTTGCATTTCTCTACACAGGAGCAGAGAGCAAAATCTTTTTTCAAGTATTGATACTGAAGACTTTCTTCCAATAGGCAGAGAACAACATTTTATCCTGAAGCACTGATTTCACAAGATGTCCTGCTGAAACTGAAAAATCAGTAGTTATCCTATTCTACTAATTTCAAACTAAATAATTTGCTTTTGTACTTACGCAGATTTTCACTTTCTCTCCAACTTATGTATAGTAAGTAGAGGAAGTATTGCGTTCCATCCCAATCAATGTCGGGATTTTGCCAAAAAATGCACGTTTGGATATCCTCTGAATAAAACTCATTTATGCAAAAGGTTACTTGTATGTGTGTGTGTGTGTGTGTGTGTGTGTGTGTCTGTGTGTGTGTGTCTGCCTGTCTCTGTCTGTGCGTTAACTTCACCATCTTCCAAGGAAGCGGCACGAAAATGTTCAAAAACATTCTTTCACCTCAAACTACCCTTCTATGAAAACAAGCAAATTAGTTTTAATTTTCTCAAAAGCGGCTCTAACGAGTTTGATTAAAATGCAATAAGTATAAGATATTTCTATGACAAATAAAATGTATATCTTGAACTTCCTGTAAAGGGCCTGTGAAATCCTCTTTAATCTTAATTACTTTTGCATAAATGGTAAACCACAAGAGATAGACAATCTTACTACACAAAACCGTGATTTGTTAAAACAACGAATTGTGTGAAATAAATTCTTTGTGGTGTTAACCATTTCCGAGGTATTCTTTGTTATTGGTTTGAATTTTCAAATAATTGTACCACTTTTTCAGATGGATGCTTTGATCTAATTGACTATCGCATTGATGGAGTTGGGTTGTAATTGCCCTTAACACTGAAACCCAAGGGTTTGTTGTATTATCTCTAATCGCTATTGTTTTAGTTAAACAGTCCTGTCCCTTTAATCAGGGACGTAGTTTATTAAATACGTTTTCTTTAGGAGATCATCATTTGGGTTCATATTTTTCAAGTGGTTAGTTGCTAATCCTTTTTCTCTTAGTTATGCAAATAGGATGAAATATCAAGGTCAGTACATATCTTCTTATACCTACAACGAAATCCGTAAATGTATAATGAAAGTTTATCTCCATTAACAAGAAGTCGATAGAAGAATAAGTATCTGTAAGAATTGTTTGTAGAAGAATGAGTAGAAAATCATGTGAATGCAATACATCAGATTTTTTCTGTATCATTAAATTAAGTTTGATAATATCATATTGGAAGATAATGTAAACCCCAGAGTCTCTGGTTAGGAAGAATTTTTTAATTCAGGAAAATTCTAGAAGTCAAACTTCAAATATTAAGAATATCGCATAATTTGTGGCGTTATAATCCGTGTGAGGTGAAGTCGACACCGTAGGTATTTTGTGTCGTTAAGTTGACAGTTCGCATTATCGCAAACTGAACTAGGTGCCATATACGTGCGCATTAACCAGTCATCTGTTGAGAAATACAGATTAGTCCTCTGGCGAGGGTCTAAGAACTAACCTACCAGTAGGCTCGTCGGCGACTCAAACTCGGAATTGTTCGCTATGACAACATGTAACATGAGTTACCATTCTTTCTTTCACGAAACGTTCGCATTACAGAAGTTTGAAGGATGTCTTGGTTTAGTAATTTATTGTTTACTCTTGCTTATTGAGTTAATCTCTATTATATTTGTTCTTTATTAAATAATTTCAGTTGTGGGTTTAAAGATGCAGGTTATAGTTTTAAGAAGTATTGTATGTGAACCTAAAGGTCTGTACACATTTGGTATTTAGTATAAGAGTAAAGGATGCACTTAAAGCTGACAAAAACTTCTCCAATTTACCAACAAATACACGTTATTTAGAATGTTAGCTCCTTAGTTGCTATATTATAACTCCATAATAATGTTCCAGAATTTAAATGTGTTATCAATGATGTTTCTGCATTTAAATAATTACTTATATACAATACAAGTCACATATAGTATATTTCTCAAAACGTTTCTTGGAAACTAATGGTATAATTATCGACAGAAATCAATGCATGGTAAAATAAATACCTAATTGTAGGTTTTATTTTAAGTTTATAAGTCGTATTCAATCACGTTTATAATACTTATTATATATAAATATATAGAGTCTAACTATACTACGTTAACCTTTATAGGACCACATTTCAATTGCACCAACGCCTATAGGCCCCTATTCATGCTGTTCCCACAAGATGAGTAGAGGACAGTGTCGGGAGAAAATATGGTCATCATCTAAAACTTAACTTTGTATGTATACAATATTTTAATTCCTTATCAAGTTGCTCGTCAGCTGCCGGCCACAAAAACTGTTGCGGCTGAGTGTTCCCCGTTACAGGTCTTAGAGCAGCAGCAAAATCTTATATGCCGCGTTCAGGGGAGTGTACCGCAGTGTGCTTTAGTAAAACTGAAATTAAGCATAACTACATAAATGTACGAAATCCAATATTCAGAGGATAAGGTAATTTATAAATAAACTGGAGTGATAAAGATTGTTAGGTATGTAGGGTTCTGTTTTATATTTCTGGCAGCTGTCTCAAGAAACATACAAGTTTTGTTTTTCATTAATTCCTTAAAACGTGTCCTTTATTGTTTTAATCCATGTCAGTTTATTGTTGTTTGCACAACTACTAGTTGTTAACGATGCACATATGGTAATGTCTTATATACTCGCACAAATTACAAAATCGATATTGAAATATGTAAATCGCAGTTCTCAGCTTTTTTTTAACTCTACTTTGGACACTTATTAGTTTTGGAGTTTCTTTAGAGAAACGTACCTTGCTTTCCTTTTTTCAATTTTTTCCATAGTATTTCACGGTTTCAAGAAATCGCTTTGCAAATAAGAAAAGAAATGTACCAGGTATTTTGATATGGTGGTTGATTTTAATAATTGATAATTTTTATGAAACAACAGACCGTATTCATAGGCATCTGCTTTCAGTAATTGATTGATTTATCAAATATTCTATGGTACACGATCATCAACGTCTTCATTACTGCATCGTAGCAAAAAACAGTAGCTTTAGTACAGAAGAAACATGTTGACTACTATATTACATGTAGCCAATATTTTGTAAATGATAAAGCATGTGAAAAGAACAGAAAGGTTTTAGTTAATGGACAAAGCGTTAATAAGTAGTGAAATAATGTGTAATAATTTCTATTTATGTCAGCTCTAATGTTTTTAAAATACTTTAGATTTTATTTAAAAACGAAGTTGTTGATGGATGAAGATAGAAATCTTTTGGGTGCTAGGAACTTTAAGGAACTGTGTTTTCCAATCCCGCGGCAGGCTTCAGTAAAAAGAAAGAGGTGCTAATTACCTCTCACTATAAGGAGAACTTCTTGTGTGTTAGTTATTTAACTATGGTTTGGATTTAATAAGGGCTTTCTCTATGGATTTAGATGATATTCTTAAGTTACATTTCCGAAAAAAGAAGAAATATCTAAGGACATACTGTTTTGCTTTTGTAGTAATTTTGCAGTAATGTGCAGCCCTGTATTTTACGTACTCTTTATTTAATCGATTTCCCCAAAAGCATTATTTTAAAGCGTTTATTATTTTTTAGCCTTCAGGGCGTTAGACTCAAATTCATGCATTCATGTAGACACCAAATACCTTACGATAATGCCAACTAATACCGTAAATAAGTAACATTTGCTACCTCAGTAGTACACTGTTACGTTCATGTACTTAGCAATGACCTACGCCAACTATTTTTGTAATTTAAGTTTACATCTATTTAGTTACTTGGAAGTAAGATGAAAATGCAGTGCTGTAGTGAGACCAGATCTTTAATTATTTTTTTTTGTTTTTTCGACTTCATTTGGAGATTGTTCAGCCATTTTATGAAAGTATATATTTAAATAATATACGCTATTACAAATCGATAGTGTCATTCATTAATACATAATTTTATTAAAATAATATTTACTTTTTATTCGTTAATTAACCGACTAATTTTGTTTACGATATTACAATAACGAAAGAGCTTAATTACGCAATATTTGATCCAAAATTATATCTAATAATTATTACATATATTTTTAAAATAACTTTGGTACTAGTGAAGGTGCTCCCTAATGTAGGACGATTAACGTTGATCATATATAGAGAAGCAGATGCATAAATATTATTACTTCTGGACATATGCTTTAATTTCAGAAATGGCCAATGAAATATCACTGCAAAGCTCAAAATGGAGGCGAGTGGCTATGAATATTGCACACACAAACACACACATACACGCGCACAAGGAGTGGGAGAAAACGGACGCACAAAATGGCGACGGCGCGTCGTCGAGAAACCGCTGCCGACGTCACGAGGCGTCGTCGCGTCTCAGCCACCCGCCCCCTTAACCCCTTCCCTCCCACCACCACCCTCTTGCCCCTCAAAAAATACTTGCCAGGCCTTCTCCTTTCCTCCTGCCAACGCCTCCTCCCCACCACGCCGCCGTTCCCAAGACACTATGAGCTCTAATTGATACAAATTAGCTATGGTGTCGTCGGTAAATAATAGGACTAATTAGATCAAAAACCAGTATCAACGAACACTCATATTTTATAAACGAAATTTAGCTGAGGAAGAAGACCGTGGCTTGACTAGATTTCAGGGGGCGGTGGGATAAGGAGGATGCTGCTCAAGCTAATTCAATAATTGGAAAGCAATCTAAGCGTAAATGGCTGCATGTAAAAATTGTTAATTTGCGAGTAATGAACTAGAACGGCGCGAGGTGAAGAAAGGAGATGCTTCTTATGCGCATTTTAAGCACTCGGGATGCGAGTGATGAAAAACAAAAGAACCTGCTCTAAGAAATAGCGAAGAAATGCTTTCCGCAGGATTGAAATGCTGTTTCCTTTCTGGAGACGATTATTAAAAAATACGCTGTGTTAGATGATGTTCCTATAAACATGTTGTATCTATATAGAACTCCGAGATACACTTCGAATGTGCTTAATTTATTAGCACATTACTGACCACATATAAAAGAAAGCATTAACGGAGAGTTAATAGTCACTCCATTAGACCCTATCCAAAAAATTTAATAATTGTCTTCGGAGAATCACAACAAAGCCACATTGTTTGTGGTTTAATTAAAAAAAATTGATTGCTGTTACTGATTAGTATTTAAATTTAGGTACGCGTTTAAGTATTTCCAGAATTAATCTATAGTATGAGAAATAAAATCATGAGAAATAATGATAGAAATTGTCAACTAAGCGACACGGGGAAACATTCTAATATCAGAGAAGCCTTAATGAAGGCTATCACGCAAACCTAAGTTCACAAGGTTACTTGAAGCTGTAATAACAGAGTGGATTAGTGTCTGACATGCTTTTACTTCGCTTTCGCTTACGAATATCAAGTTAAAAAATGAACACTGCAATTTTCATATATTTATGAACTAGTTATGTCAACATCGCCTTACTACAAAACCAAGTGGTACTTGCTAAAGAATTCCTTCAAAGAGTATAACAACAGTGGGTATAAATGTGGTTTTTCTATCATGGCTTAATGATAGACCAATTTACTGTTAAAATCGATCGAAAGCAAGTATATTCCCTTGGTTGCATCAGAATTCGGAGAATAATTGGTTGAAAGTAATGCAATAAATCATGCTATAGCAGAATAAGACAATGAAAAATTATGTAATTTCACAATTTTATATATTTCATACTTTAAAGTTCGGAGGAACTCTTGAGATCTTTATAGTTATATGCTGCCTTTAACACCTAAGGTCATTTCTGAGGGTTTGCTTTTAGAACAATTGCTCATCGGCAATGATTTTCATTCGTTTACTTTCGCGTTAATCTTTAGGTTTGTTTTACTTTGGCTGTTATGGTAAAACATTAATTTCACGCACGTACACACATATTTAATCTCACAATCATATTCCCAGACTTTAGAGATAATGCAGAATAATCCTGGCTGAAGAAGAATTCGATTCCAGGAGCTCTGGACTCAAAGCTAGTATGCTAACCTCAGAGGCAGTTCTCTTCAGAATTGCCCTACAGTTCGAAATATACACTACATAATTAAGACAAGAAGTAAATAATGGTAATTTACAAGCTTTGCATTTGCTTGAAACTCAAACTTAACAGTAATAGCACGAAATGTTACGTTAATAGCACAAGACAAACTAACGAACAGCATAAATTAAATAATAATATGGTTTAGTTTGAGACACAATTTTGAGTCATTTACGTCCTCAGGTGACAAAATTTTGTCTTTTGTCAGTAAATCATGACATTTACGAATATTTGAATGCCATAGTCTTGGGCTGGATGGAGAAAGCCAGCTATCAACACCTGCGGCACTCATGTCGTAGATACAAGCCTTTGAAGAAGTGTTTACCAGTGGTCCGATGAAGAGATACTACAGTAAGACCAGAGTTTTAAAAAAGAGGTATTAATGCATTCATTTTGATAACATAATGAACGAATTTCTGAATGAGTACTGTAAAACATAATTACATATATAAGCCCACATTAGATGAATACTTAGGAATGAAAGAGTTGTATAAACCTTTCGTAAACTTTTTGTTCGATTTTTAACTACGAACCGTTTTGATATTGTTCTCCAAAATGTTGGTATTTTTCGTAATTGATGAGCTAGATTACTCTCATTTTGCTGCTGATTGATATTTTCTGTACGAAATGCTGTAACAGTTCGCCGAATATAGCTTTTTGAATAAAGCAACTGCCTCACAACTGTTTCTTATGGGCAGCAAAGGCTACACCTTTATTGGATGAATGGGGAATGTGCTTCTAAGGATATCAAGCACAATGAAAAATTTTAAATAAGAGAAAATTGTGCGACAGCTGCAAAAAATATTATATTAAATCATTAAGTGATATGGAACTCAGCATCAGAGTGGTATAAGTACCATTTCTCATAGCAATAATCAAGTTCACACACCTTTCTAAGGAATTCTTATGAATACCTATGTTTAAGCAAAGGTTCTAGTTACTTGTATCCTTTACACTGAATTAGCAGTAGTAAGTCAAAGTGACTATAAATAAAGAAATATAACAACAACAACTTGTACAAAATTCGAAAAACTCCCTCATTAATGCTAGCTTTTCTTGCTCTACTGTGATAAACCGAAAAATGGTTAGCTATCATTCTATTCCTGATGTCCAAATGTTTTATGGTGTGTATAAAGGTATCCCATAATTTATTTCTTCCTGATTGAGAATTTAATTTTAGTCTGATATACTTGAACATAGAGGTAGATTTACCGAAATTAAAAGAGAAAAATCCGTTATACCGGACTTCTCATTCATTTTCGACTTCTTACCCATATATATATATGGGTAAGAAGTCGAAAATGAATGTAATATATATACATAAATATATATATGTGGTTTATTACATAAACCTTATTTTTCATGTGATCACCAGAGTCGGGTAAATTTCTGTTACTCACTTTGCGAAATGATAGAGTAATTGATTCACGCTTTAATTCTTCAAGGTTCATTTATATGACCATATGTTTTTTCACAAAATAACAGATATTGGAGTACAGGGAAACCCAATTTTAAACACGACATTCTCTTGCATACGCGAAAACCGATGTACAGTAAATGCATACATAATAAAAAAACCTACATTTTTTCAACAAACAATAAATGTACAGAGATACAGGAATATCTTACTCGCACCATTTTTTTGAACAGCTGATCGATGTTGAATGTCAGTCTGGATTTTTCCAACAAGACTTTACCACTGCGCATACAGCTGAGGGTCATTTAGTTTAATTCTGTACATTTTTGAAGATAGGACATTATGGGTCTACGATTTCCTGATTAACTGTTTGTGATTTTTATCTATGAGGGAGTTGCTAAACAAAGAGTGTGTAAGAAACTCGATTACATTTTAAGAACTAAAAGAAAACATTAGGCTAGAAATTCACTCAACTTCGGATGTTGAACTCTCCAATATGAATAATAATTTCCTGAGAAGATACCAGAAATATGGGAACTTCCAATATGCGTTTATTATCACTGCAATTGTAATTGTAAATATCAGAACGTGAGGCGGTTGCAGGAACATTATAACTGTTTTGGCGGGAGTCAGAGGTGCGGCGCCCGGAGCGCGAGTAGTCTTGCGGTGGCCACAGTGGGAAGGAAAAGTACTGTACTATGTATAATGTAATAGAATTTCTTTTAAGAGTGCAAATTTGTTGATCAGTGTTTTCCAGACTCAGTTATTCTATTATAAAAAATAAAGGTGAGCGGGTCCCGATAACCTAGTTTTTTCCCTGGTAGATTTGCGTTAAAACAGAAGACATACGATATATTACTTCCATAATAGCCTTCATTATGCTTTATCCTCTGGCTTTCTTACATTTTTTATCGTTCATGATTATTCTTGTAAAACTTGGTAAGCCAGATATTTTTCAGTTGGAAACTTTAAAATGTATGTTTCGCTGTGTTACTCTAATTTTGAAAACATACTGTATGGGAATGTTCAGTACCACCATACTTCAGAGTGCGGCTAGTAGCGTTATCTATTTCTTTCATATACATTATACCGTAAACATAAAGACAATTAGCCCAACGGTCAACATTTAAAAGTGTACAGCTATAGAAATTAATGAATAATTCTCAGTCAACCTATCGGAATACATCTTAATACCAGGTCAGAATGACTGTGGAACGTATATTCAGGTATCTCTTCTACATCTCGAACCCTGTCAAAAATCTGACCCCCTTAGAACAGCAAGCGTGTGCTCCACAAAATGAATTAATGAATAACATTGTTGGATGTAACACAAAAGACCAAACTATAAACCTAATAGGCATTATCTTTCAAGTAGTGGAAGGAAAGCACTCCGCTTCCAAAGAAAACAGAACTGGATAGTGAGTTTAACCAAAAAGCTTTTCTCCCCGAAAAAGGATGTAAATGCATTGTTTATTTGATTCCTACTTTTAAAATATTTTATATACCACAGGGAATATTTAATATTATGTCTGTATATTCATTTTAATTAATTTTTATAGGTTTTAATAACAAAACAAACAAAATAACTGGCCATCAATACAATATACATAGTACAAATATTCTTATATAAACTTTTAATTAAAAGTACAGTGCTTTCCTCTGAAAAAAACACCATGAACACATGGAGGAAATAAAATGGCATTGTAAAATTGAATTCGTTTGGGTATCGTCTAATATAACAAATAACTATTGTTTTCACGAAAATAATAGGCCTCTGCAATTAATATCGACAAATAAAATTAGGAAGACAGTGTAAAACAATGCAGACATGCTGGAATTAATGGTAACCTAATTGGTTTTAGTGTTAAATAAATATGGTTAAAACACGCTCAATGTTTTTCATTTCTTAATAATAACCTTAATCATTCCCCAAGCCTGGTACAAAGTGAAGATGTCATTATTCACTGTTAATACCTGGGGGCTGCGAGATCTCCCCTAATGTCAAATAAACCACAGAGTCTCCGGAGATGGGGAGTGTTTCAACCTGTTATCATATTTCGAAATGCAGTCGAAATCTCAACTTCCTTAACAGATAAAAAGTAATAAATAGCACATAAATTTCTCTTCTCGCTCTTCTACAAACTATTCTTACAAAAACGTATTCTTCTGTCTACTTGTTAACTGAGATAAACTTTCAGAATTTTAAAAAGCAGAACGCTATGTGTTGAATTTGAAATCCTATGGTATTTGCATGACCAGAAGTAAAAACGAATAGCAGCTAAACATAAAAAAAACTGATGTGATGCATTCACATGACTTTCTCTGCCTATATCTTCATTACGTGTATACAAAGAATCCTTACTAAAGATTAGTTTTCTATCTACTTTATTTACCTTTGCACAACAGCTAAATTACACATTTCGTTATAGATATAAAAGAACAGCGATAGATACATTCCATACTGTTTCCATGCATTCGCGAGAAACAACTGAATGTTGACAGGCCTTTAAGAGACCAAGTAATGAACAATTCGAACCATTAGTAACGTACATCTAAAAAATCGCTTATGCCACAAAAAAACTTATTGGAAACGTGTGGTTTAAAGAGATAAAGTTTTTGTGTAGTACGTTTTCGGCTATCGCTTAATGTTTACCAGTTATACAACATTATACAAAGTTCCTTCCGAATAAAGAGGACCTCACAGACTGGCTATTCCCAGAAAATTCAAGACATACATTTTTATTTGCCATACAAATATCCTTGATATATGGTATTTTAATCAAAATCGCTTAGGCTATTTTTAGAAAATAAAACATTTAGACAAAATGTTCCATGTAAAGGGTAGTTGGGGTGGGGATTTTCTTTAAAATCTTATTCTTGTATCTTTGGAAGGTACTGAACTTAAAATTCAAGTTTGGTACTTATTCGTCCTTTCGTTTTTCAGTTATGCTGTTCACATACACACACGGCCATTTTCGAATTCAGGGTTTCAAAACACATATTTTCGGTGAAATCACCTACTATGTACGTGATAGAGAAGGTAAAAATATCAATTTAAAAATTCAAACCAATAAAAGAGAATATCTCGAAATACTTAATGCTACAAAAATATTTTGTCGTAAATTGTGCTCTTTAACGATATCTGAATGTTTTGTGTAGTACGATTTTGTCTACCTCTTACAGTTTAAAAAATATACATGTCTTCAGCATGAAGAGGACTTCACAGGCTGGCTATTCCCAGAAATTTCAAGATATACATTTTATCTTAAATATGCAGCAGCACTTTAATTCATGTTGTTAGAGACATCTTTGAGAAAATCAAAATTAAAACGAACAAACGAAAAGTTATCAATGGCTGCAAGTGTAATAATTCAAAAGTAATTAATTCAATGAACACAACCTGCTAATTAATGTGCAATTATTAGAACCAAAGATATCATTCATTAATTTAAAACCTGCTGCATAATCCAGCAAAATGGTTCATTAGTGATGAAGTAAAATAAATTATGTTACATATTTAATTAAAAATTCCAGCTATTCTGAATAATAGCTCTGTTGCACTAGCATTTCAAAGAGCAAATTACATTTGCCTAAAATGAGGTATAATTTAACGCGCAGCAATTTTTAAAATAAACAAATTAATACAACTGGTGCTGTTTATTAGCAAAATGATACAATGCTTTCAAATATATATTATATGAACTTGACTGTTAAATAGCGAATTTCAATTAGTTTTGTTGATCTCAGAGTACAATATTTCTATTATTTAGCATTGTGGTTTAATAAACTAGGTTCTACAAATTTAATATACCTGTGAGGAAACAAAATAGAATCAACAATTCATACTGAAGCGAATGGCATACGTTTTGGAATTCAATATATCCATCTTTTATAACCAAAACTACTATGCTTCAGGAGACGTTTACTGTATTACTCTAAGTACACCATTAACAGATCCTGAGAAACATGGAATCGTACATTACCTCTTAGTATGTAGTTCAGAGCAGGTTTCCCTTTCATGTACACCAATAAGTGGCATAGGAATAATCACGTGAGTAACTGTTAATTGTTTTAACTTAAGAAGCCTCTTAGAGAGTTGCAAAACAAAATAAGAATTACGAGTGTATTAATACAAAAAACTTATTTATCTATTCACTTTATTGTGAACAAAAGTGAAACTCGAAACTGTATACATATCCAGACTAAAAGTAAGCTGAAAGTAATCTGATACGTTAAGTTTACATGACTTTCTCTGCCTAATATTGTTTATTTTTAAGCTTCTGCAAACCATTCATATCCAAGAGAACCCGAGTTCAAATTTCGGTTAGGGTGAGTTATCTAGATAAGATTTCTCCGGGATTTTCCCTTTTCCTGAGAAGACGAATTTCGGGTAACTTTGAGATCTGTGGACCCCAAGCTCATTTGAGCGTCATTTCACGCATTCCATTAATCGTCCGATATACCTACGAGTTAAAGGACTTTATCTTCAAGCAAAACTGGTTGCTATATAATATGCTGGCTTAGAAATTCCATACTGTTTCCATGATACCGCGAGAAACAGTTGAATAGTGACAGCATTTTAAAACTGACAAAGATGTAAAATTCATACCAATAACAACGTACATTCAAAAGACTAACGCACAAAAATGTTATTTTAAATAAACTGTGTGTTTTAAAAATATCTACAGTTTTATGTGCGTTTTTACCTCTTGTGATTCACAAGTTAATCTTACACATAATGGATGGTTTGGAGCGGGCGAAATTCTTAAAAATCCTCGTGTAGTTTTCTTGGAAGATGCTCCACCTAATACTAAGTTTGGTATTTATCGAAATTTTCGTTTTTGCGTTATGCTGTTTACACACACACACACATTCACGGAGAGATACACACACTCGGACCTTTTTCTGAACAATACTTTTTTTATTCTTAGGGCTTCACAACATGTATTTCCAGTGAAATATCGACATGGAAATTTTGGCTGGAGTACAAAAATTTCTCTACTTACTATAAGTGCATAGATGAGAATGTAAAAATGGCACCTAAATCACAAACATAGCTCATATTATGTGTGGTTTTTAATCACGAAGTTGCATGATTAAATGGCACAGGAAATGTAAATGTCAGTTGTGTTAGAGAACAAAACTTTAAAATAGTTTTCTTTTGTATAGTGCTTTTTGATTGCATTAATACCATTATTAGAACAGCAGTTGGAGGAAATAAGGAAGATTACAAATGACGACATACATTGTGGATATAAAAACAGATATTGTGAAAATACTCACTCTCGCACCGTACACACTACAAAATTACCTGTTCGCGGAATTCATAATAAGGACAGCAATACGTTCAAACCTAGTGCATGCAGCAAATTCCTAGGTGGTATTAGTAACAACGAAATTGACAACAATGATGACTGTCCTGAGGATAGCAGTGATAACTAGCAAAGGGCGTATGCCAAGAAGACAATTTGGTTGTTTAGTACAAGTATCTAATTGGATTTTCAGATAACTGTGACTGCAATTTGTGACTGGTTCAGATCAGTGGAAAACTATTACAGTCACCTTAAGATTAAAAGATTCAATGCAACATAAGCTTGGAAGATACCAACGACGTCGTCCAAATTTGTGTTTGGTGTAATGTTCGAGAAATTTTGGTCTTCTCCCAAAATAACCAAAGAGGACTATTTGTTACTAAGCTGCTTATGTTTGTTCATAAATTTATCAATTGAAAATCCCGTTAAAATTATATTGTTCAGATTTTAATAGAAAGTATTATAAACTTAAGTGTGAATTAACAGAAAAATTAATAAAATATGCTTTTACAACAGAATGTATTTTAGTCCATTGGATTACTGAATCTGCACCAGCAACATATAGAGTTGAGTAAAAATAAAATAACAGATAATTGATAGGATGCTTGAACATAAGTGTTACTGCAATCGTATCATTACCTTAAAACTGTATCTTATATGTTCTTTCTGCAGTTTCGGAGCACGCGGCGCACATGTTGCGTCTTGAAGCGGCTCTGAGTGGATGGGAAAGGTATGCATAAAATAAGGGTAGGGTGAAGCTGCCGACATCTGATCATTCTACCGCAGTGCGTGTGGTGGATCGTGCGTGCACAACATGTGAACACGATCAATTTAGCGCAAGAGGGAAGGAAGGCGTTGCCTGCACTAATGATAATCTGCCGCTCAAGCGCTCTTTAATCTACTTTCAAGATGCACGTTTCGGCACCAGATCCGGCGTTACGCGAGCGAGTTGAAATTCAACTTCAGAATGTTTCAACTGTCTCTAGATATTGTAGAACTGGTCAGTGAAATAATATACACTCAAGCTCATTCAAGATTCGGAAATAACGGCAAAAATCGCGCAAATAAACCCTTAGCATCTCTAAGAAAAACTTTTGATGTGTTGCATTCACACGACATTCTCTTCCCAATCTTCCACGTACTATTCTTACAAAAGCTTTTTCCATTCACACTTCTTGCTAATAGTAAACTTTCGTTATACACTTGCACAGTTTGTTCTATAAGAAGAAAGGCTAAAGCGACAATCAAGTTTTAAAAAAGTGGACCTCTATGTGACAGCCGTGAAATTCTTTGCATGATCACGAGAAAAAAAACCCATCACCGACTTTACACTTGAAAAAAGTAAAAATATTTGCAAACGTAAACCAATAACAAAGAATATCGGAAAACAACGCCACAAAAATTGTTATTACACACCAATTTTATACTTTAACAGAATATTTATTCTTTGTGTAGTAAGATTTTGTGTATTTCTTAAGGTTTACCAATAATTATATAACATTCATGCAAAACAAAGAGGACTTTAGTGTCTATTTCCAGAAAATTCAGTATTGTATTTATCATACATATATCTTAATCATGTTGTATGTTAATCAAAATCGTTAAGAGCCACTTTAAGAAAATACAACAAAACAGCGTCATGTAAAAGGCAGTTTGGGTAGGGGTTTTCTTGAAAATCTTCGTGTTGCATCCATGGAAGATCCCGAATTTAAATTCCAAGTTCCGAGATTTCATTTCTAAGTTACGCTTTGACAGACGCGCACACAGACTCATACAAACACGGACATTTTTTATTCAAGAGACCTGTGAAATCTTGATCTCGAACTTTTGCATGGTATACAATACTTCTTCTGCTTCCCATCGGTAAGCGGCAGAGATAGTAAAAAATAAGAACGACGTACTTTCAAAGAAGCTTTATGGATTTAACATTAGAGTTAAAATCGAGAAAACTTCAGGAAGTAAAGACGGATATTTTGGAATTAGTTAATATATTATTTGGCATAAATTGTGTTGTTTAATGAGTACGTATTTTTCATGTACTAAATTGCTGTCTAAATCATTTGGTTACACAAAATTATAAAACATTCAATTACAATGAAAATCACTTCAGAATTTATTCAAGAAAAATTAAGCTTCACATTTTATTTGTCATGCAAGTGTATTAAGTGTATGCTATTTTAATAAAAATCATTACAGACAATTTTGTGAAACGTACGTAACCAAACATATTCCATTTCATGATCCGGGAGGGTGGAGTTTCTCGAAAATCCTCACCAGGCATCCGTAAAGGATTTCGACTCAACTATTAAGTTTTGTCTCCATCCCAGTTTTCGTTTTTGAATTGTGGCTGGACATAGAGACATATAGACAACAAGAGAGAAGGAAAGACAGACAGAAAGCGAGATATATATACAGAAAGGCACACACAGAGGCATGCACGTTTTCTAGAATGCTATTTTTGGGGGCGGAGGTGCATTGGACTTATTTCTGGTGAAATTTAGATATCGAATTCTTGTTTAATAAATATAACTACCTCATCTACTATGGACAGCTGGTAAGGAAATTAAAAATTATCCATTTTAATTAATTCTAAGTTTTTCCTCAAAATTGCACTTTTTGTGCTTTCTAAATAATGCAAAATGAAA
Organism: Deroplatys truncata; assembly: GCA_030765065.1. Taxonomy (NCBI): domain Eukaryota; kingdom Metazoa; phylum Arthropoda; class Insecta; order Mantodea; family Mantidae; genus Deroplatys; species Deroplatys truncata. Next base: position 203,838,000 of record CM060983.1, on the reverse strand, counting down.
TGTAAAGGAAGAGGGCTTCACCGGAAATTTATTTTATTCGTCACACATTTTCCTGATACTTGCGAGATTGTTATAAAAACCTTGTCGTAGATAGTGGAATGCAGTGAAAATGTTTGCCTTTCATCTGCGGTTAACTTATATACGAAATTTGAAATTTGCTTTCATTTTAGTGTTGCAATTACGTTGTTCACGCGCATGAAGTGTGTTTTTTTATCTAATTCAGTTGACCTCATAACCTGTATTTCCAATGAAATCACGCTACTAAATTTCTGTGTGGAATGAAGTGTCTGATATGGCGTTACTCTACGCTAGGGTGTTTGACTGCTGCGCATATCGCGTGATGAATTTGTAGTTTCTTTATTGCACAGAAGCTTTAAAATAATATGTGATTAATCATCTCTGTGATAAGCAGCATGTTACTTCGTCAATGCTGGTAAAAATTAATTTAAAGAAACATAAGCTATAGCATTGTCCACCACAGTAGGCCCCGAGTTCGACTCTGGGTTAGGGTTTGTTACCTAGATAAGACTTCTTCACGGTTTTCTTTTCACCTATTATATTTATTTATCGCCGAATATGGTCTACCAGGTTAAATTAAAGGACGTTAAACTAAAAAAAGGAGTATTTTTTATTCTTATTACAATATAATATATCACAATAACAAAAATTTTAAACAATATAGTTAAAAAGAATAGCACTCAAACAAAACGATCCTTATCGAAAATATTTTTAAGTTATTTAAGTTATCCGATTAAACTTTAAACGTTTTTACAAATGCTGTATAAGAGATGGGTCTGCATTTGAGAAAAAGCATTCTCATTATCTGTTACAGTATTTTGAAATGAAAATCTTAATTTGACAATCGTATGTGTACATCATGTGTGTCTGTGAGGAGAATATAAGGAAAGTAATTTCATATTCTTGTTAATTAAGATCGCATCTCACTAATTTTATTTATTACTATTGAAATTTTCTAGACCAATTTCAATTATTGTGTGCAGAAAATCTTCTATATTCCCTGCCGCGATTTATAGTTTGGGATTCAATGCCATACGAAGTCTCAAATATTTGAAATTCAGCTAACCCATTCATGTGTCTGTGAGAAGTACTAGTATGAGGAATGCTATTTTAATGACCTGTAGAGTTTATAGAGTTCATAACAACAGGATATTAATTATATGTATTATAGCTAACAAAATACCTCAAGCCGATACCTAGTGCCATGCTATTCTATACATAGATGTTTTAGCTTTGATATAATCTTTTGTTAATACATCTACGAAGCTTTGCTAAAATTACAAACTTACAGTAAAGGGCAGTAATGTTATGTTTTATGTTATACTGTATTTTTAAATACATTAGCGGCTTTGAACATCTCCAATAAATAAGGGTTTAACTAAATAAAAACCGAGTTCCAGAAAATAATTCATTTTGATTACTTACATTCGCAGCGAAAATCCTTTACTCATAATACAAAAAAAATTAAACTAGTACTATTAGTTTTTTACAACACTTAACTCATCACAGTTACTAAAAGCTAGACCGTATCAAAACCTTTTATTTGTATTATCTGGCGTTAACACTCATTATTACTCTCCTCCTCAACATAACTAACTTACCCTACATAGCATTTAACCTGGCATTTCAAGTGAGCAAATTATTCTGTAATTTTTTTCTATGCAGTCGACTTCGCATAATGGTACGCTAGCGAATAACGTTAAGAAATGCACAAATTTACTAAACTAGACAATCTGAAGGATATCCTCAAATGAACCTTTCTACGTCTAAACTTTACGTAAATTTTTCGGCTTGATCTCTTCAGATTACCAAAATACTCAGTGAATTACTTGTAGTGCCAATCGTTATTAAAATAAACGGAGTGTTAAGTAATTATGTATTTAACTACATGTTCCTGTCAGAATATATTCAAGGATGCTTAAGGGAACCGTTAGGCTTAACAGCAGTCTTTAGCAAGCATAATTAAAATGCAACACTAATCGTTCATGGTGGAATTAATTTCACAAGAATGAGTTCTTAATGACAATATATGCATATCTTCTGCAGTGATGACAGAGTTTTGAAATCTATCTTACGCTGAAAGCTTCAGGTAATAACCTCAGAAGCATCGTCTAAACTTAGCTTTAAATCACTGAATTTATGCCTGTTTAACTCAATGCGCTTCTATCGAATTACTTTTGGCAAGATGGTTTATTAAGGGATTGATGCCCATCCTAAGGTTTATAGAGCTATACGTAAATCAGCAATGTCCGATAAAAATATGAAAGCATATTTTACCGTATGGTGCATTATGAAAATGATTTAGAATTATAAAATATCTAAACGCTTTGTAGTTTACCCTGCTTCATTCTAACACCACAAGTTGAATACATTATTCATAACGGTCCTTTGAAAACAGCAAAGCAGCATATATTTACAAATAGAACACCAAATGTAAATGAGAAAGCCCTAAAGTAAAAACGGATCCAGAAACTGTGGATAAAAGCTTGATATTATTTGGTTGTTTCCAGTTGGCCACAGAAATAATGTTCTATAGCGTTATTTAAAAATATATATAAAATACCTCACTCTGTAAGTTGTTGCTCTTTTAATAGGAAGATTTTAAAATGAGGTTTTGAAGTTTTATCATAAGTAATACCACGAGATGTTAAGCGTTTATCTGATGAAGTTCCTAATATCCAATGGGATTTATTAAGACTATTCCAATAATAAAGTCTAACACATTGTAGAATAAATAATTGTTTTCTTAGTTTTGTTGCCAAATCACCATTATGTCAGCTGTCAGATCACGATACCTACTAAATGCATAAGCGATCGAATGTATTACAAAATACTAAACAATGTCACCAACAGCGAGAGTGAGAAAATAGTTAACCTCAAAATATAACAATAAAGACACACTTTTTCAGGAAGATCTTTTGTTTGGAAAATTGACACAATTTGCATTTGATATGATTAAAACACAACTAGATGACGTAGCTCGTGATTGATCGATATATCAGGCATTTAGTAATAGATTTTGGTCAATATCAAACGGGCGGCGTTCAAATGGAATGAACTTCTTTTATAGAATTAAAAAGATTGATTCAGACACAAAATGTCAGAGGTTGGTAACTCTAAAGGGACTCTAAATGGTATATCACATTAAAGAAAGCATAAGCACTTAAACTTATAGCATTTTATTTAATTGTTTTAAGGGCAAAGTTCATTCATTTTTATTGATTTATTCAATTACGTTTAATTAATTTTGGCAGGGAAGGATTCGATAATGACGAAGCATAGATTTGAAAGTCTACAAACATTATAAACCTCATTAATACACATAAATAAAAAATTTCAACCAGGTGTAATCTAGTGTTGTGTCGTTAAAAAACGCGCCTTAAGTTAAAATAACAGAAAAACTTCAATTCCTTGTAGACTTGCTTTCATATAGCGCCTATTACGTCTTAGATTGGCTTTTCGCAATTTAGTGCCCGTAACGGCCACTGGACAGTTTGATACATTGGAAGTTCTACAGCCTTATAATTTTGAGCCGCTTATTGCTTGTATATCTTCAGTATTAAGAAGAAATAATAATAATAATAATAATAATAATAATAAGCTAATTTAGTTTTTTCAATGAGTTATTATAAATATGTATATGTGTGTGTGTGTGTGGGTGTGTGTGTGTTATAATTTAGAATATCGCTATAAGAGAAACACAAAATTAGATGTATCAGTTTACTCATTACATATCCTATAAATTATTTTATCTGTAACTGATATGAAAACTTCAAATCTCTCCCGAAATGAACCCCTTTTGACTTGCATTCTTACCGCTGACCACGAATATCCGAACGGTCGCGGTATATTAACGATGCGCAGGAATAAGTGCGCCAGATATGTAGGCAACTTATCGTACACGCTAGAGATGCAGCGTGACGCAACATACGGGGCTTACACTGTCAACGCATCCTTCTGAATAAACGCTTTAGTAGTGTATGAAACAGGGAGTTGTCACCACTGACAAAACACTTTTGGCACCGTCCGCGACAGGCATATGTTTCAGGCCTGTAAGCCGGCACATGGGTCTTGTCCCGTGTTACTGAATCTTCCCCTTTCTCGTTCCTGTACAAATGTAAAACTGTTGTATTTCATTTACTGATTCTCTACTTTGCTGCGCTATTGCAAGAGCGTTAGACACGTTAAATACCTTAGGTTCTAACTGCGTTTTAGTTTTGAATTTGCGAAATTGTATTACAACGATTATAGGCAGTTTAAACGTCAAAAAAATCACACTATTGAGTGATAAAATACAAAAATCTGAAGTGTTAAACTCACATGACTTTCTCTACTCTTGTGCCAACTATTCTTACAAACGTTTATTCTCCATATGCTTCATGTTAATCGATATATTCAAATGTTAATCTTATTGCTAATTTTCTTGTAAATGCAAGGGGAATTAGTAGGCTTTAAGCGATAGTCAAATATTTTAAGAGCTGGTTGCTATGTGGAGTATTCCATTCTCTTTGCATTACCAGGACAAAAAATTTGATGTGTTACACTCACATGACTTTCTCTACTCTTATACAAACTATTTTTACAAACGCTCATTCTCCATATGCTTCATGTTAATCGAGATGTTAATCTTATTGCTAATTTTCTTGTAGGTGCAAGGGGAACATGGTAGTATTTAAGCGATAGTCAAATCTTTTAAGAGCTGGTTGCTATGTGGCTCATTACATTCTCTTCGTATGTCCAGGACATAAAAAAGTGAATAACCAATTCCCATTTGAGAAAAAGTATTGGAAAATTTAAGGGAATAACAAGCAATATCTCGAAAATATTTCACGCAACAAAAAACGTATATGACATAAATTGTGTATTTTAACGTGATCTAACTTTTTTCTGTAGTAAACTTTTGTCTATCTCTTATAGTTTACCAGTTATGCAAAAGTCGTTAAATAATTTTGGAGACATTCCCAGAAAATTCGAGATATACATTTTTCATGAAAATATCTTAAACATATGACATTTTAATCCAAATCGTTAGAACCATTTTTGAGAAAATTAAAATTTTCGAAAAATGTACCATGTAAAGGGTAATCTGGGGTAGGGGGATTTTCTTGAAAACCTTCGTGTTGCATCTCTGGAGGATACTGAACCTAAATACCAAGCTTGGTGTTTATCCGACTGGTTGTTTCTGAGTTATGCTATTCATAAAACACACACACACACAGACACACACACGGACATATTTTCAAAATTGCTTTTTTTGGATTCAGGGGTTCTCAAAACATATATTTCCGGTGAAATCTCGGTATCAAATTTTTGGGCGGAATACAGTACTTCCCCTACTTACTATACGTGGTAGAGAAAGTAAAACTGAATAACGAATTTCCATTTTGAGAAAAGTATAAGTTTTGAAAAATTTAAGGGAATAACAAGCAATATCTCGAATATGGTTCACTCAACAAAAAAATGTATATGCCATAAATTGTGTATTTTAACGCGATCTATTTTTTGTGTAGTAAAATTTTGTTTATTTCTTATGGTTTACCAGTTATGCAAAAGTCGTTCACAATGAAGAATGCTTTTTATAGACAATCCCAGAAAATTCAAGATATAAATTTTATTTGCCATAAAAATATCTTAAACATGTGATACTTTAATCAAGATCGTTAGAGCAATTTTTGATAAAATTAAACTTTTCGAAAAATGATCCATTTAAAGGGTAATCTGGGGTCGGGGATTTTCTTGAAAACCTTCGCGTCGCATCTCTGGAAGATACCAAGTTTGGTGTTTATCCGACCGTTCGTTTCTTAGTTATGCTGTTCACAGACAGACACACAGATAGGCAGACAGACACACACAAGGACATGTTTCCAAAAATTCCTCAAAACATATATTTCCGGTGAAATCTCGGTATCAAATTTTTGGGTGGAATACAATACTTCCCCTACTTACTATACGTAGTAGATAAAGTAAAAATATCATTAACAATGGCTTATTATATGTTAATAAATTGATAAAAATGCTATAGTTTTAATTATAAAGTACTTTTGAAAGATTTCACATTCAGTGCACATCAAAATATTGCTTGTAATCGAATATAAACGTTAGTTTACGCATATTGTTACATGCATATTATTATTACGAATTATGTTTTAAAACTATCTAGAGCTTAAAGAAACCTTTTGTTTAGTGTATGGAAACAATCCTTTGGTATGCACAATACGCTGCCTGCTCATTTTTGCAGTAAATAGTAGGCGAAAATGTTTAAATAATGGCAATATTATCTCAGAAAAGCATCGCCCTGCTTTTATTCAATTTATGACAACAAATTTGAATTCATAATTCTTATCATTATGTGATCGTTTAGACCTTAAGTACCACTATATGGTGCTAATACATTAAGATGAAAATAAGTAATTTAAAAGCGTAGTATAGTCAGGAGAGATCCATTTGTATTATCACTCGAGATAAGAACCAAAACCCACTACCAAATGTCTAAAGTGAGAGGACTTCGAATACACCACACGTGAATTTTAAACGTTTCTATATTCCAGCTAAAAGGACAGCAATTTTCACCGAGTAAAACAAAATTAAATATAGTTTTACCTTTTATGGTCTTTATTACTATAGCTTCTTACTGATATTTATAATTATATTTATTATTATCATCATTATCAGTATCCAAAATAACATCGTTGCGATAATTCTAAAAGTGACGTGCACAAAAATATTGTCGAATTTTAGTTACAAATTTAATAAGAAACAAGAGTAGATAGGATGAACAGTGAGAAAACTAAACGCAGTAACAAAACGCCGTATTGTTTCTCCCTCTTGATTCATAGTCATTAAATTTACCTAAAATTTCTATATTGCATATATTTCAGAATGGAAAGGTTACGCATTTATTTGTTATCTAATATATTATTATATTACAGTACATAGTTTCACAAGTGTGCGATATTCTAATGTATGTCATCCGCAGATTCTAAAACGCAAATACATATGCTTTATATATTTGTTTATACCCATATTCTCTATAAAAAGAACTTGAAACTGTGATGTCGACGGTGCAGCTATAACAACTTTTATATATCCTGCGTTTTGAGCGCAGCGATTCTGTTCAAAAGTATTCGAAGCATATCAGTGATTAGGAAAATGTGGTTTTTGATAAAAATTTGGATGTGTTCTAGGTATTTTCCTTCCTTCGTGCTCTCAATAAATTTCTGCAATAAATACGAAAGTCCCAATTGTTTCTTTTTGCTTTTTCCAAAATAGATTATAGGTATGTCAGTATACGAATATCGTGGAGTAAAACACAAGTACGTATTTAAAAACTATACAATTAATAGTATTTCATTTTCAGCTGGTTTGTTACATGCAAATGATTTATTAAAGCGATTTATAATTTATGTAAATTGCGTTTAGCTCTGGATTATACGTATGTTTTAGGATCTGTTGTTAACAATATTAAAAATAATTGTATTAAATTGTTTTCTATGTTTTTATTTATATATTTATGCTAACAAAACCATATTACATCTTAGAGGAATGTTTAAAAGCAACAATTATTCGTCTTAAAAGAATAATAAACCGCTGCGATAAAATACATGCGCAGTCGCATACCCAAACACACATACATGCACGCGTATAGTAGAGGGGGAGCTAAAAAACTACGAACCGGCTGCGCGATGTTTTTCCTGTCCGAGTCCTCGGCGCTCGTTGCCGTCTATCGCTATCATAGAAAGTTGCGGATGAAACCATACAACATTTCTAAAACTACTTTTAAAGGATTTACTTACCAACTTTATGAAAGGAGATGCTAAAACTGGCCACTGTCGTAGTCCATACATTTTTGGCACCTCTTTAGGAAACTATCCATCGCTCGCCGTAGTTCACGTTGAGAAACGCTTGGAATTTTCTAGCGGAGGTTTCGTTTTAATTCTTCCAGGTTGTGTGAGTTCGTCTTGTACACTTTGTTTTAAGTTACCACAGAGATAGAAATCGCAGGGGTTAGGTCGGAGGACCGAGGGGGCCACAAATCTCTACTAATAATTCTGTCCTCAAACATACTTTCATAAAGTTGTTAAGTAAAGCCTTTAAAAGTAGTTTTAAAAATGCTGTATGGCTTCATCCGCGCCTTTCTATGATAGCGGCAGACGGCAACGAGCGCCGAGGACGCGGACAGGAAAACACCATGCAGCCGGTTCATAGTCTTTTGGCTCTACCTGTATATATATATATGTAACATTAACATTAATAAACTACACTCCATACATATTATTTCATATCTGAAACATTCCCGAGAAAAATCTAGATACTAAATCAATAATTACGGTTACTCGTGGTTAGGAAGTAAATATTGACCATTCGTAAAATTTTAAAATATATATTTCAAAAGTTCATAAATTTTAATACATTTTTGAAATCCTATATGTGAACTATTTCATGAGTTAGAAGACTAAATGAACGTCAGAACACCACGGTACAAAAGACACTCGCAAAATTCTAAAAAAAGTATACGTATATTTTAATACAGTAAACACATTATTAATGCATCATTGATAGTTTTATAACATTAATATATCAGCCTGACATTCGAAATGTACAAAACATGTAATAAAGAAATGTATCTGCAGAAGTCAGAATATATGTTGTTCCCGAATCGTTTCACTTTTTTCAATAGTCAAATTTCAGGTATGATAAAACATCTCTTACTGTTTCATCATCACACTACGTAGAATTACTTGCTTCTATTCTAGTTATTTTATTTAAAAGCGTTCTGGTATGGCTTTCACTGTCACCGCGCACGGGGCAAGTGGGCTAACATTTAACTGTTACATCGATCTAGCCGACACACTGTTTGTGTATTATTAATTTTATACGTCACATAGTATTGTAATGTTTATGATGCAAATATCAATCTAATATTTCGTAATACATTACAGAAAAATAAGTTCTGTCCGTTGTGAGTCAAGCATCTGAAGATTGGTGGCTAGGTAGCTGCTTTGACCTACATATCCACAGCTGCGCTTTTTGTATAAGTTGATAGAGCGACGGGTTTCTAACGAAAATATTCCGAGTTCGAATCCCGTTCCCGTCTGTAGCGCTTTAATCTGTAATACATACATGCTTGAACATATACATGTATGTATAGAACCACAGATCGTAACATTAAAATTTGTACAACACCCGCAGCATAAAAACAAACACTATCGGCCGCCGTGCACAATTACAAGATATAACTTAAAAAAGTGGACGGGGATTCGGTAACACCACGCGCGTACATGTCTATATATGCAAAAACATATTTGTTATTTTTCTGAATTTATAAAGCGTGAACTTTTAGGAACTGGATACAGATGCTGTTGAATTCTAGATAATAGTGTTCTGTACATTAAATATTGTTCTTCATTTTTAAGTAGGGGTAAATTAAAAGAGACAATTATAAATAGGGAATGATAAACTTGTAAGAATCTTTTCATTTATGTGAGTTAAAGTTATTAATATATTAAGACTTCGCTAAAATATTTTCAGTGTAAAATTCACTAAATGTGTTATTTCGTATGCCCAAATAATGATTATGTTTTGTTAAATTCAGGTCATTGGGGACTGTTAATCATGTACTACATCTGAACACTAAATATCGTAGATTCTGAAGAGTGAAGCGCGAGTAGGATTCCAATGTGAATGAAAATAAAACCTTTTGAAAATAAATTTATAAATATCATTGCCTTGGAAACTCCCAGGTATATCACTTAGCATTAGAGATCTTGCAGAGTCTGTGATGCACCTTATATCTACAGTTGCGTAACACTTTGTACTAAGCATTAGTTTCGATTGTCCCCTATTCCGATTTGTGTTTGAAGAATTCTTAGCAGTTGTTAATATAACCTGTTAATTAAAATTCTAAGGTCAATTTAACAACACATAAAATAATTTTAATAAAAGATACATTTTTGTGTTCTTATGACACATCGTACCGATTATAAGTTCTAGGCGTCACTTGTACGCTGTAAATAATCCTTGTACATATTTAAGGCTTATCATCACCAATGTTTGCTTTAAAGTAGTTTCATATTTGGAGATATGGGGTTAGTTAAATGTATTAGGTCAAAATATAACTCTCCCATGCATCAGCTTTCATTGCAATAGGCTGAATCATCAAACATATTCCGTTAGATGAGGACTTACTTTAAGCATGCAATAAAAAAATCTGATGTGCTACACTCACAGGACTTTCTCTACTCTTGTACAAACTATTTTTACAAACGGTTATTCTCCATATGCTTCATGTTAATCCAGATGTTAATCTTATTGCTAATTTTCTTGTAGGTGCAAGGGGAATATGGTAGGCTTTAAACGATAGTCAAATATTTTAAGAGCTGGTTGCTATGTGGAGTATTCCATTCTCTTTGCATTACCAGGACAAAAAAAATGAATAACGAATTCCATTTGAGAAAAAGTGTAAGTATTGGAAAATTTAAAGGAATAACAAACAATATCTCGAAAATGGTTCACTCAACAAAAAAAATGTATATGACATAAATTGTGTGCTTTAATGCGATCTACATTTTTTGTGCGGTAAAATTTTGTCTATCTCTTAAGATTTACAAAGTTATGCAAAAGTCGTTCACAATGAAGAATACTTTTGGAGACATTCCCAGAAAATTCTAGATATATAACTCATTTGCTATAAAAATGTCTTATGGTATTTTATACAAAATCGTTAGAGCCATTTTTGAGAGGGATTTTCTTGAAAACCTTCGTGTTGCATCTCTGGAAGATACTGAACCTAAATTCCAAATTTGGTATTTATCCGACTGCTCGTTTCTGAGCTATGCTGTTCAGAGACACACACACATGGACATATTTCCAAAAATGCATTATAGCATTCAATGCACCTCAAAACATGTATTTCCATTGAAATCTCGGTATCAAATTTTTGGATGGAATGCAATAATTCCTTTACTTACTATACGTAGTAGAGAAAGTAAAAATGCTTGGTTGACGCGAATTGCTAGGAATAACGTTGACACAGCCTTTATATTTCAATGAGCTACTTTTCTTTAATAGTAGAAGTGTTTATATCTTATGGTTCCTAAGACATATAACTTTTTCACTGCAAATAAAGTGGACTTCGCTGGCTACATGCAGAAAATTTGAGGTAAACGTTGTATTCGTCACGCAAATATCTCAAGCAGATGATATTTTAATCAAAGTTGTTTGATCATTTTGAGATAATAAAAGTAATGCAAATTAATTCATTTAAAGGACTGTATATGAAATTTAGTCTTTGGCCGGTATTCTTAAAGGGTGTATTTATTAAAGTATAAAATTTTGTATTTATACGACTTACCATTTTTGAATTATGCTATTCACAAACACATAGATAAATAGATTAACAGCTGCCCGCGTGTGCCCATATATTTCTTTAAAAGTAATTATAAACATTTTAATCAGGTAACCTTAAAACATGTAATTTTGGTGTGATCTCGATACGCAGATTTTTGGTGGAAACTAAACTAAGCAGAAGTCTTCTTATATTATCTCCAAATTACCGCTAATGCCTTTAAATTATACTCACATTGTTCAATGTCACATGGAAGTTATTTGCAGAGCATTTCAGATACATATTTTATTATAGTACACGTCCACAGCCAGATATTACATTACACGTCATATCATTTCGAGTTGTATTAAATATTTGGAAAATCTGAACGGTGTATCTGCGATCCGAGTTAGGCGTAACTATTTCAGAAAGTCCTTAGCAATTATAAAAGACCATCTCTGATTTCCGGAAGTTTAATACTATGTATCGAAAATAACAACGAAGTGTTGCATTGTATCGCTGGCTTTTGAAGAAGCTGCCGTACGCACTGAAGCTGTCACGTGGATCCTTATGTTAATTATAATGTAAGTGAATATGGAATGACACAAAAGTCATAATCATAATTTATTCAATGTAGGGAACGTGTGAAGGAGAAATTATTTCAGTTTTCATTATGCGCTTGATAACCACTTCGGGCATTTTATGTCACATTTCGATTCCAATATTCAACAACTAGGAATTCTGATCACAATATGGGTACTCCTAACGCCTCCAGAGAAAGTAGCTGAAGCTATGAATATTGGAATCTAATGAGCTCGGATTACAATAACTGAGGTTTTATTTGAAGTGCATTTTCAGTACCGGGAAACACGAAACACAGAAAGAAACCTACATCATTGCAAACATATGGAAAGATGTATAACTTGAATTCAGATAAGACAGTGAATTCTAGGCTCCGCTATTTTAAGGTATTCTTATGGTAACGAATTTTTGTTCAAAATATTTGTCATACATTAAAAAGTACGCGCATTTTCAATTAAATGCATAAAAATATAATATTATTTAAAATAATTTAACAATTTACCGCATATTACCTGATCTTACTGTACTGTAACAATAATCAAAAAGCGCGAAAATATTGAAGTAAAGTCGTGCAATTTCAGTACACAACAGATAAATAATATATGATGCAGAGAATGCCTTTGGGCATAACCACGATTCCCTTTTCATTCTATCATTATTACATTCTCTGATTTTTCTGTTAGATGCTTCGGGCTCTTTAGCTTAAAACATATTAAATCCTATATGAATGGGAGTAACGAGTAAATATTCTTGATATGCGTGAAATTGAAGCACTCACTGTAGTTTTATTGTACTAAGGTGCGTTGTCCCTGTTCAAAGTCGGTGTTAATCTACTTAAGCACTTCTGTGTGCAGACAGAATATAGCTTCACAGATCCGGCACTCAAGTCAAGATTTATCTAACATCCAATGGTTGTAATATGCAATTGCAATATTCTTAGATGATACAGTGTTAATTTAAATATACGTCACTAATAATAATAATAGTAATAATAATAATAACAACAACAACGTTCAAGTTCTAAAAAGTCTCATTAGGTATAAGACTAACGCAAGTTTGCCCATATTTTATAATATAATTTCGTGCTAGAACCTTATAACGGTATATGCTTTTAATTTCAGTATTGTAACATATATGTATTCTATACAAAATATACGTTTAGCACAATGAATGTATTATAAATGCATATTATTTTGAATTTGCTACACAAATAACCTCAAAAGATCATCAAATGCTTATTTTCGGCCTTATCCGCAACGCTTAGAAACAGCCAAGATACTAATGCTGACGGGTACTGCAAAAGTGCAATGTGCTTCTATGCTTGAAAAAAAAGTTGATATTTTGCATTCACATGACTTTATCTACTAACTTTTCAACAAACTATACCTACAAAAACTTATTCTACTGTCTACTTCTGGTTAATCGAGATAAACTTTCATTACACATTTAGTTTTATATATAATGATACAATAAGCCAAAGGGATAGTCAGATTTTTAAAAAGCAGATCGCTGTATTATGGCTCAAATTCAATTTCATGACTACGAGAAAAAACAAATATCGACATAAACTTGAAAAAGGTATAAATTCTGAAAATTCAAACCGATAATAACGAATATCTCGGAAATGGTTAACGACATAACATATTTAACACGAGTTGTGTCGTTTAACGAGATCTACGGTTTTTTTCCCGTTATAGGTGTTGTCTGTCTCTTACGGCTTACCAATACACAAAACGACTTCATAGGCTATTTCCAGAATATTCAAGATGTATTGTCATGAAAATATCTGAAACACATATTTTAATCGAAATCGTTAGTGCCGTTTTTGAGAAAATAAACAATAACGAACTTTTTACCTGAAGATAGTGGTTTGGGGTAAGGAGATTTTCTTGAAAATCTGCGTGTGGACCTTGGAAGATGCTGAACTTAAATACACAGTTTGATATTTTACCGACTTTTCGTTTTTGTTTCATACTGTTCACAAATACATAGACAGACGGACAGACAGACGCACACACACGGAAGTTCCTATACAAACGCTTTCTACAGTTGCTCTTTGGGTAACAACTACCAATTTTTATTTGTGGTGTCAGTTTTTCTAAATATGCAATATAACGAATTTATAACAGTCCTTTTAGATTGTTGAAATCTGACAATCGAATCTTGATTAGACGAAGCTGGACAGAACCCAAAAGAAAGATATTACGTCAGTACAGATAGCGTTAAAGATTTAATGGGAACGGCAAAATCATATCACTAAATATTTTCGGTAAAGTTATGTAGTAAATTGTGTTTTAAGGAGTAAATGTAGCTTATATTTTTTAAAGCATCAACCCTTCAAAGGTATAGAGAATCTCAGCAACCTTTCGATCTTAGTTTTACCGCATGCATCCGAAGTGTCAAATAAATGGAATACTGCATTTCAAAAGTATAAAATTTATAGAAGACAAAATTCATACGTATCCAATCAAATTATGTATCCAAAAAATGCCTAACATTATACAGTGTTAGCACTAAAATTTCACAAAGGGTACGACGTTACATTTTCCTAATCTCAATACAAATACATCTATGACATAGGTATATTTTATGTGGTACCTAATTTAGAAACGAACTAGGATGTATCAAGTTTAGCTTTTCAGATGAAGACGAACTCTTCAATATGTAACCAACTTTGTGTATAATGTAATAATGTGTTATTTATAAACACCTTAATACTGAATGTATGAAGTCTAATCTCGTACGTTTAAATAATTAGGAAGTTTTGGATTATCAATAAAATGTCAGTTATGAGGGGATAAATAAATCTGTCATCTTAAAGAAACTTTAAACACTTTTCTTATGCTATAAAGGTAAGTATTTTTATGACTATCTGAACATGCAGATGCCTGCGCGCCTAAGTAAAAAGCTACAAGTATAATAAATGAAATAAATTCAATTGGCGATTCAATATTTTAAAGTTTTTAAATTACCTAATTCTATAGCATATATCCACAAAGAATTATTATTACACTTATGACAGTATTTACGCCAGTCATGGTTGCGAAATAACGCGTACCAATCAGGTAATCATTGGAAACACTGCCCGATACTTAATCCAAAAGGGTTAGTCAGTGGATAGAAGTTGTATCGCATCGTTTATCACAGGTTTTACATGACATTTGAGAGTCTTATAAAACCACATTGCTTTTTTGAGAAATAAAATAAACTAGTATACTAAACAGTTATGTCAGAGTATTACTGTTACGAAGATAATTTAATACCGTTCCCCAAGACTTCGACGTAGTTAAATATTAAACGAAATCACATGTAAGAAATATTAACTGAAATAAGTACCTCAGAGGTAGGCGTGCTGAAATCCCAAGAAAGTAGTCATGCATAGCCTAATAATTTACTTTACTACGAGCCATTGAAGCAACATTTAAGCAGCATAATTGGAAAAACAATCGAGAAGTTAACGACAGTAAAATTAACTGTAAAGGTTTTGGAGCTGGTGACATTAAAAGAACGAAGAAGACGAGTTTTCGTTCTAAGTTTGTAAATAAATTCCATTAAAATTTTAGCTTTTATATAGTCAATATTGCAGGTTTATCATGATTTTATTTAAAAATATTCTATATGTAAATATATTTATGTGTAGAAATTGCAACTTCGGTATCAATTTTCCATGTGCGATTTAATCGCCAAATTTATGTATGTTGGAAAGTTTTGTTTAAAATTAATCGATAATGTATAAGTTAAAAACATAATCTGAAGGTATAAAATTTGCTTATAGTGTGAAAATATACTACAGATGGACAAGAAAGAAGAAAAACAAAAATTTAACTTAGAATGTAAAATAATCAGACCCTTAAAACACATG
This sequence comes from Deroplatys truncata, assembly GCA_030765065.1. Lineage (NCBI taxonomy): Eukaryota > Metazoa > Arthropoda > Insecta > Mantodea > Mantidae > Deroplatys > Deroplatys truncata. The sequence continues at coordinate 203,822,215 of CM060983.1, read as the reverse complement.
TATGGAGTGTTCAACCTTTGAATACATGCATTACGGTTAAGAATGGGTCGCATATGTTCCTCATGGGACTTGAACATTTAAAATAAGAACAGAATGAAAGTATTTATCTTAACTTGTAATGCTTCTTACTTAGGAACATAAATTGTGTAAATAAGACAGGAAACACTTTATTTATAATCGAAACAGGAAAAGGAAGCCAATATACTCTTTAGTATTTTAAAACAACTTACGAGAATACAATTTTCAGCGCATTCTTTACAGCAATATTAATTCCCAAGCTCTGTGCACAATGTGCAATGCCTATATAGAAATCACTTATTTATTTTTTAAACGTCTCTGACGTTATGCCGTTCGAATAACTTGTGATTCGCTCTGCTCGGTGGAAAACTGTGGAATTGCACCAGTTTTATTCGTTTTACTTCAAACAACGCCTAAGCAAACCCTTCTGGATGCACTTACGACATTGATGACTAGTCATATATTACATTATACATTTTCCCTGTTCAACAGGTGCAACATGAAGCAGCTTCTATATTTTACTCGTGACATACGTCCTAAAGAAACTGGTTAAATCAAGTGACTTCAGCGCGTTTGTAAGACGAACAATAACAGCGTAGTCTCGCCCGGAACTTATTTTCTGGATGTGCTCTTAGAGAGCGAATGGGGAAAGAGTTAAAGGGATGCAAAGAATCCTTCTCGCGAACACTTGCTATCCTGAAGGTCCTTCAACTCCCCCTCCCCTCATCCCTACCTTCTTCATTACTCGATAAAGAGCGCCATTACCATTCTTGATGCAGGATTGCAGATGTCACAGATTACAATCAGACTCGAGAGAGGCTGGAGGATGGGAAACCACCCCTTTCTCCCACAGACGTCTACCAGCCAGCTAGCAAAGGGGACGTGGAAAGGAAAGGGATTCGGGGTGGGTTAGAAGAATTAAGGACTAGAGTCCTTACTATTGATTTCTCGCTTTCATTATTGCTTTCGTTCTCATTTCCAACAGGCACCCTTCTCCCCACTGGTTCCTTATTTTAAGTAGGTCCTGTACATAGCAGCGTCTTTAAAGTGATTTTGCTTTCTGCGGGGTATAAATAATTTAGCATTCAATTTATGTCACAAAGTGCCTGCAGAAACATTTATCATAAAAAGCAATCACTGAACCGGAGACTGTTTCATTACGAACTACAGACGGGAGAGCGGAAAATTAAGTGCTGTCGAAAGCAACCATTGATATGTGACAAAGAAGCTACAAGAGGTGACCCTTGTGGAGGAATTTGCTCGTTGCAATGTCTGCAAAAAGCGATAAAGTACTTTATTATTACAACATCAAAGGTATCGGGACATATCATGTTCATTAAAAGACATTAAGACTAGCAAAATAAGGATTATTCAATTGAATTCAGGTACTTATGATATTTATATCCATTATATTAGAATAAAAATGTATGAAGAACCTTACGTAAATTGTATGAAAAAATAAAAGATTACTCGTTTTATACTTATTTTAAACTAAGGTGACATTTTAGAACATGTACGAATTAACGAGGTGTTCTATATATTTAATAGCAATTAAGGCAGACCGGTTATGTGGTTTAGCCAACTTAGAAAATTAAAGGAAATGAATTGAAGTGATTTTGGTGTTCAGTGACGAGTAATTAATTCTTTTATGATAAAAATTAGCGTATAGAAATTTATAATAACTTCTAGAAGATTATAAGCTACTGCGTTAGATATCGTTACTTATATTATAGTTCGTTTTGCAAGCGTGTATCATTTATTGTACATAAAACGTTAAAATATTGCAGTCCAAATTCAGAATTTATATGTATGTCCTGACTTTTGATTCCCGCAACAAAAGCGTTTAATGCAGAATGATATGTAAAACGATTACATTATAGTGAGTAGAAACATTTAGATTAATATTGGCATAAGGTTTTAAGTCCAGTAAATGTCACACAAGGAAGTATTTTAATTTAACCACATAATAATTCTAGCGTTTTATTCAAACAAAATAACTAGAAATGGTTTAGGAATATATTCTGTCTGATTCACCGATAGTACTAGAACATAAAAAATAATAAAAACCACTATCTGTGCTAATATCCACATGGTTATCTTTTCCCCTTTTCGTTGAAAACCGCTACGATAATACTACATTAGACTGTCAATGAATTTCAGCGATATTATATAAACTGTACAAGTTTTGACTATTATTGCCGTATTCGAAACATTTGCGTTATTATGTAGCCAATCTTGCAATGGTTCGTTTGTTAAAAACTACTTCTAGCGCAGAGTTGATCGAAATTTTCAATGTAGAGGCGTAATGCGGAAGATTCTCTTGTGCGGGTCGCGGTTCACCGTAAGAGCGAGCGATGGTGCGAAAACTGCCCACAAAGTGCTTCACGCTGCTTGGAATTATTAAAACCCTTGCTTTGTGTCTCAAGTGAATTGTGCAGAGATAAAAGAAGAGTACATTGTGAGGTTTATTAATATAAGACCAAGAGTTAGTAAAATAGATTCGTTCAAAGTGAAACACGCGACTAAAGTTTTATTTTCAGTTACCTAGGTAAAAAGTAAACTGCTTCCATCACTTCTACTTAGATGGTGGTAAAATAAATTCATTGTGAAAAACGTTCGATGTTATTTTGACCACCACAGCAAATAACTGCATTCCAAGGCACTAACACTAACACCATGAAGCACCACTAACATAACTTCGAGGACTGATCAACTCCTCTAACCAACCAGAGGAAGAAGGCCTTTGCTCCGCGCAGGAGTCGGAGTTAAGTTACCAGAAGCTGCTGGAAGGGGGACCTCCAAGAAGTATGAATACCACTAAACTTAACTTTGATGTAAAAGAAGAAAAGCTTATAAGGATAGTAGGGTGGTAGGGAAAGGAAGGGGAGGAAAAAAGTTTTCAAAACTGTCATAAACTTAAGAGCAACCGAAACTGCGAAGTTGGCCTCCATATTGACTCCTAGTAAGAAAAGAAGTAAGTCTAGGGGGGTGTGGTAGTTGGAAGGTAGTGTAGTAGTTGTTGAAGAACAAGAAGAGAAGAAGTGGTATAGTTGAGGAAGAGGTGGGGGTGCATGTGGGGAGGTTTGTTGAGGAAATGGGGGGAGGAGGAGTTGGTCTCTAGTCAAAAGAAGAAGACTTCGAACAAAGTTGCCGCCGCCGCCACCGCTGCCTGTACAACCAAAAACTTACCAGAGCAGAGCAAAATTTTCCAAAAGCTTTTCTCAACAACTTAACTTTGTCTTTAGAGAAGAGGCGTGGAACAGAATCAGAGATAGAAAGAGACAGAAAAAATAAGGGAGGGGGAGGATACGTCAATGGTTCTTGTTGCCTTAGCCCCCTCTTCCCCGACCACTTGATACAAGTCTTCGTCAAACAACAAACTAAATCTCATCGACTACAAAACACTGGCACATTCACTAAAACTCACTCACCTCAGAGGAAGGAAGAGCATCGCCCACAGCTGGGCTCCGCTGCCGTCCTCTCTACTGCCTCCTGTGTAAGCTGCCCGCTGGTAGTGATGATGGTGGTGGTGGAAGCTGCTTCTGCTACTACTGCTGCTGCGACTACCGGTGCAGGACGTCCGACTTGGTCGTCGTCGTCGTTGTCGTCGCGGTGGCCCTATAATCGTCCGGACCGCGCCGCGCGACTCGCCACACGAATCTAGCCGAACGTCAGCCGAAGAGTACCGAATGAGTTGCGAAAAGGGAAGGGAAGAGGTGCAAGAGGAAGAAGAGGAATTTCTAGAAGAGCGACTAGCGAGGGAGCTCTGGCCTCCCTTTCGACCGACTGCGGCTCTCCGTGACCATGTGGGAAGAGGTCCTCTGAGAAAGGAGGTACAGAAATACGACAGGAGACGGGTCAGGTGTAGCGGGCTGATCTCTGCGACCTCTCGTGCGCTGTAGAAGTGCTGTCAATGCTGTAACAGGTGAGGAGAGCGAAAAGCGCCTCCAGACATCCGATTGCCGTATTTTGTCCTTCAGCAGGAGCTCACAATTTCTACGTCTGTTCGTAGCCAATGTTGAACGCACATTGTGTGTGCTTGGGGGAAGCGGAGAAAAGAGGGAGAGGGGAGGACCTTAGATGAGGGAAAGTAGGGAGGGTGGAAGGAATCATGGTGGACGAAGCGTAAGAGTGACGGAGACAGTCATATACAAGGGGTAAAGGAGGGGAGAGGTTAGGCTTCTAGCAAGCCAAGCTATTGATTCTGAGGAGGTGGGGGAAGGGGGAAGAATGAGAGCGAGAGAGGGTCTGAGTTAGATGAGTAAGACAAAGACAGTGCCACACCAACACGTAAGACAGGGGATGGTGTTGGTGTAAGTGCAAGCACTATGTGGATTATGCCCTAAACTTAGTCCTTACCTCCTCTTCCTGCACTTCTTGCATCAAACTTAACATCGTCCGCTACAACTTCATACTCATAAGAAATGTTTGTTTGCGTTTAATAAATTGACAGTACATTATTATTAACTGGGTGACTATTGTTGTGGTGCATACTTCGATACAGTTCAGTGGACTAAACACATTTAGATCCTAGTATTCCTATTACCTAAGAATTCATTACAGCAAAATATCATTTATGAACAAAATATTCCACAATATGCCTTTTGAGATATGGCAATTCTTGCAGGTGCACAGATTATGTTTTTAAACCTGTAATCTAATACACGGACAGTTCCATAAATTACAAATTAATTAAATTTCCGATGTCACGGTTGCAAATAAAGACCGATGAAAGATACATAAATACACACAAACCAGGTGGCGGTTCATCAATGCAGCCCAATTTAGGGGATGAGGGAAATATATTTGTATGCTGACAATACTACTTTCAAAATATTTAGTAACACACCCCTCAGATATCTTTAAAGCAATGTATTTTAGTCTCATTAACATATAACATTTCCCAGGTACAAATAAGCTTGAAAATGTGCATCTTAGATGCAGAGAATGAAATAGGATGGTATATAGACAGAGACGGAGTGTCCAAACATTTGCTCAAACTATACAATAAAATATTCTTTAATTTAATGATAGTTTATGCTATGTGTTTTTTTAGCTTTGCATTTATATAAGCTGAAGTTAAACACAAGAAATATAACACTGATATTGAAAATATTCAAGAATTCGACGTTCCTTTATTTTCAAAAAGGTATCGCTGGAGAATAAAACATTAAAATAGAAGCTTTTGTGGGTACGACTCCAATTTAAATTTCCTCTTAAGAAGGTATTATTTAAGACATTATCGAAAGGAGTGAGAAATTATAAAGAAAATTATGTAAAGAAAATAAGGAATACGACTGTGTGTACATGCGAACACGTGTCGGATAACCGAGGTGGTTAAGGCATGATCTACGGTTCAAATTCCGCCAGGACCGCCCACCTTAACTGAGGTTTTCCCAAGGTTTCCTCAGTCTCATAACTGGCCGATGTCCGGGAGGCTCCTTGGAACCTTCCCTTCGCAAATTTCCTTTCCCAATAATCATTTTCACCAGCGCCACCAACTGTAATGCCGTATGAATTACGAGCTGGCTACTTAAAAGAATGCGCAAGTGTGTAAGTTGTATTAAAAAGAACTTTAATGGAATATTTTAAAACCAGGTTGCGTTTGCTATGTAGTAAAATAAATATTACATACGATCCAGATTTTTCTGAATACAAAATACCAGTAAACTCAATAAATGTCCCATTGCACTTTGTCTATTTGCTAGTGTTTCATGACATAAAACCATTTTCCACAAAAATTCTGATCCTATAATTTTGAAAGTTTCTTTTACTATACAAATTGGTCAGTGAGTAATGTCATTAATTCACCAAAATACTAGCGAAGCAAGTTCGCTATCCATTATTGATCCATTTTTTTTATAAAATGTTAATTTTTGCCTATTTAAATGCCGCTCATTTCAGTGATGTTTGTCGCTTATTGCAAACAAATATAGATACACAACAGAGGCAACAAAAACCCAGCTTTACTCAAAGCTGAAAAAAGTTCACTGTTACCTGCTTACAGTGGTTTTATTCTTAATTTCATCCTTGAAACTGAAGATGTGCAATTGCCCTTCTATGGCATCCCATAAAAACTATGAAACTATTTTATATGCATTCTTTATTGCAGTTAATCAGTACTTCCTGGTTTTATTGACATTGTGTTTACATTTGTTACTATGATTTTAACTGTTCGAGAATGATTGACTGCTTTTTACCTTAGAACACCCAAAATATCTGCATTATCTTTGCCTTCATTTTCAGAATAGCTTCAGAAGTCTTGAGTCTCCTTCAATAAACTTTTCGAAAATGTGGTTATACTTTCAACAATAGTTAGCAAAATTTGTTCAGAAACTTTCTTGGTACTTATACTTGATTGACTTTCACTCGACATAAGCAACATTAAGCGGAAATATCTGAGGCGTTTTCTAGTAATTAAAATAAACCTTATCACGAATTTAAACCACACTTTCCGCATTATCCGCATTTGTATGTGTCATTTTGATTAAAGCATAAGGTTTGTATTTTTAAAATCAAACTTTATGGAAATCGCCGTAGCGTGCTGGGAGAAGGTCGCCGCTCTCTTGCAGACTCGACTTTAGTGTGGTGGCAAAACGGGCGGCGCTTGTCAATTGTGACGCTAATTGCCTCCAAATATTGACACGTTTGTCGCATTTTTACATTCTCTGCTATAAAGATTCGATATAGAGATTTCACCGGAAATACATGTTTTAGGTCCCCAGAATCCAAAAAGGGCATTTTAGAAAAAGGTCCGAACCTGTCTCTCTCTCGTGCGTGTGCATGTGTGTGTTGTTTGTGTTGTTTCTTTATGCAATACGAATTTTTTATAAAACTTCCCCTATCCCAAACTACCCTTTATAAGTACAATTGTTCGACATTTTTATTATCCCAAAAATGGTTTTAAAGGTACTGATGAAAATACTATGTTTAAAATATTTACATGACAAAAATATATCATGAATTTTCTAGTAATAGCCTGTGACGTCCTCTTCATTCGTAAGGAAGTTTGTATAATGTTTATCCGGTAAACCTTGACAGATAAAAACTTACTGCACAAAAATTATAGAAGTCTTTAGAATATGCAATTCATTTCAAATAACATATTTTGTGACATCAACCACTTCTGAGATATCCAATATTATTCTTTTGAATTTTTCAATACTTTGTCATTTAAGTGCTGTCGCTATTCAGTTATTTCTCGTGATGTCATATATAGAGTATGGATTTTCAAGGCCAGCATATAGCGTCCAACTTTCAAATATCTGATCATCGATTCGGTTTCTTCTATCCCAATCGTGGATGGAAAAATAAGATTTCATAAGAATAATTAGTAGAAGCTATATAAAAGTAAACGATAGTGGACAGAGAGCCATGTGAATGAAACACAGTAGCCTTTAATTTTTTTATTTAAAAACCGGAATAATTCTTGCACCAATGTCCAGTAATTCAACAATTATCAACTTTTAGCTAACTGAAACCCTCAGCCTAGTGAATCTATCATGGTTCGTATTGCGATTTCTTTAACTCTGCACTTCAAAAGCAAATGCTGAAAAGAATACCGTGTAAATCCAATGTTATAAATGCTTAGTTTGTGCTCGTAAAACTTTTACTGTGTCATTAAAACACGTTAAATAAATATACTATAAATCTAAAACTACTGGAAGATCAAATAATAATCATTCTCTTGCTCGAATCTCCATTTATTGCCTTAGTGACAAAACTATTCACTAACGAAACGTTAATTGCACAATATGTTATACTGAGATGTTCTCTGCAATAGATGTACCTGAAGAAGTTATACTAATGGTAATGTACTGAAACATAGTCAGAACGTAATATGTTTCAATAATAGTATTCCTTGAGCTGTTAAAAAGTATGTCAGAGTAACTTTTTAAATAGTATTATGTCTGTTTCCAATAGGAAATAATTTGTAAAAAGCACCTTTTCTTCAAAATAAAATTTTTAAATGTTAAAAATTCTCCATAACCGTGAAATGTTAATTACAATTTGTGGAAATTCTCAAATGCATTAAAACATATTTTTTTCGTGAGGTTACGTGGTAATAACTTTAATGGACTTTAATTATAGTTTTGATTATAAACTTTGGAATAAATCTTAATACACAGAGTACAACATTTTAAAAATGTAATATCTATAAAATTAATGTTTACAGGTGTTCAAAATATGCTACTTAGCGTAGGCACCTCTCTGTCAACTTTTTACCCATAGATAAGAACACCCATTCAAAAAAGTATATTTTCTGCTCTCTAATTTATAATATGTACGACATTTTGATTATGTCATAAATACACGTATTAAAATTTCAAAATAATGCTTACTGCTGAAACCATTGATCCAGTTTAGTACATTGCTAGTGCATTACGTCCTTAGTGGTTAAAGAAGGTTATGATTGGAGAAAAACTTTTGTATTTTCCAAAGTTTTGTCCCAGTGTTACTAAAGTTTCTAAAGAATATTCTAGCGCAAGCTGATTGCTTAAATTACATTTTAAGTGCTGTATTTATTTTTGAAAGAGAAACTAAGGAGACAGCCTTATTAACAAAAAATTTACTTATGGAGTGACACGATGCTAATGGCCCTAATTGGGATTTCCGTAGGTCAAAGAGCGATGCTTGGCCTTCTCTGTCAGTCGCCCCTTCATCATTCTCAACCCTTACAGTTACCCTATCTTTAGTCCTCCAAAGTAAGGTGCGCGAGACTTGAAAATGGACTGCACCCTGTCATTTTCAGGGGAAGATCGATCTGTTCGATCGATAAGTGAGCTGGCCCTAGACATTATTCTCATATTTATTTATCTATTCTTATTAAATGCTAAGCTAGTGATAAAATTTCTTGTGCGCGCAATTTAGAAAAAATAGCTTTCAGTGGAGTACATTTAGGTAATATATACTCGTATATTCTCATTAACGAATTTTCGTTTGCGTTGAAAACTGACAGGCGTGAATTTACGCTGTCATAAATTTAAGGGAATTTCTATATTATTAGAGCCAGGTTGTTTAAGACAGTATACCAAGCAGATTTAGTTGAGATTCATAGGAAATAATTTTTTTTACAATAGGCACAAGTACAATTGAGGTCTTTATAAACATAAAAGGTGTACTACTTTATTGTTCCTGTAGAGCATCCCAGAATTAAGTGAGCAATACTTGAATGCCACGCCCTTATGTATTCTTAATGGAAGCATGCACACTTTATTCATACGTAGGTCTATATAAGTGAGATGGTCGAATGATGAAATTCACACTGTCTTCTTTACTGACAATCCCGTCGACATTGGTAGAAAATTTATCTTGCTACAAGAAACATTTTTCATTGAGATTGTTGACAATGGGTTATCTAAGCCGATATAGACATCCGTCTACAGCTGGCTTGCAGAGCTTCCTTAGGGCGGCCCACATCGGGCTAATACAGAGAACCAATGCTGATGGTCTCAGGGTTGACCTGAACGTGATGCCCATAGTCCTTACAACTCATTAAAATAAAAGAACTCCCCTGTGTAGTAGTAAATGAAGTTGCATATAAGTCTATGTGTATCAGATTCCTTTCCTTCCTCCTTTCCATAAATAAAGGTAGGAAATAAAATACACTAAACAGAAAAATTTGCAGTAAGCAACCGCTATTAAAATGGTAAAAAAGAAAAAAAGCAATATCTGCTGTGTTGCATTCACATTAATTTCTCTGCTCACTCTACAAACTATTCTTGCAAACGCTTATTCTTCTATTTACTTATTTTTAATCAAGATAAAGTTTCATTACACATGTACACATTTCATTATACATTGGGAGAATACAGAACACTACAGCACTAAATGTTTAAAAAGCGGACCTCTATTTAATGGCTTTGAAACTATATACTCTTTCCATAACCACAAAAAATAACAATAATAGCGACATACCACTTGAAAAAGTATAAGTATTTGAAACTTCAAACCAATAACAAAAAATATCTCGGAAATGGTTAGCGCCACAAAATTTATATTTTTGTGTAGTGAGATTTTGTCTATATCTCACGGATTAGCAGTTATATAAAAGTCATTCAGTATGACTTAAGAGCTCTTCCCAGAAAATTAAAGATATACATCTCATGCAATTTCGTAAACATATAGTGTTATAATCAAAACCCGGAAAGACATGTTTGAGAAAATAAAACCGTAAAGGATTTTGCATATAAAGGGTATTTTGGTGTGGGGTATTTTATTAAAATATGTGCCGGATTCTTGTAAGATGCTGAACTTAAATACCAAGTTTAAATTTTACTGGCGCTTCGTTTTTGAGTTATGTTATTCACAAGTATACATAGAGACAGACAACCGCTCCCGCACGCACACACAAACACAAATCTTTTTTTAAAAAAATACTTCTTTTTTTATTCATAAAGTCTTAAAACATGTGTTTTCGGTGAAATCTCGGTATGACATTTTTTGGTGGACTGCAATAAAAGTTTTGATAGATCACCATGGAACTGGTTATATTTTTTAATGTGCACACTATTTTATTGAAATTTCACAGTAAGTATCGTTTGGCAAAACTACTGTTTACCGCAGGGTTTGCTATATGTGCACATTCCATAGCCTCGTCAGCTTATAAGCATGTACTGGAGGAGGGAAATGGTTTATGGGTACAAGCAATACTTCTCAGCGCTCCTTACAGCCTGGCCTGTATGCAAACCGCGCATCTTGCACTCTGTTATGTTTTCTTACACATGTTTTCTATAAACAATTTAGAATGTATTTTATTATGAAAATATTTCATATTTAACTTTTTATCGATTTTCAATAATATAATAATATAATTGTTTTGCTCTGCGTGTGCCAAGTTTACTTGTTTTCACTCTACACGTTTTCAAACATACACCAGAAAAATAGAGTGTTTTAGAACGTGAACTCACAATAAGATTATAACTCATAGTAAAAGAAAAACATAGAACAACATTGGTTTCATACTGGATTATGTATAAAAATGTTACCGCTTTTAAACCATTACGCAGAGAAGAGATTTAGGATGACTTTTTTCATTTAGAGTAAAGTAATAAAAAGAGCCTTCTGAATATGATCTTAGAAAGAAATAAAAAAACCTGCAGAGAAGGATTATATTACCATGCAATGCGGGTAAGTTTATATCTTTATTCCACAATCCAGTTACTAACCAATAGAATATGGAACAAAATGAATTTTGCAACAATTAAGGATGTGCATTGGTTTATTCACATCCAAAACCCAATCAGTTATCACCTTCTTTAGCAGCTCCGTAAGTAAACAGTAGATTGCTCATAAGGATACGCAGAGTTAATTGTAGACGAAAAGGAAGTAGGGACAAATATTTTATTTCACTGCATATAAATTATGTATGACAATGGAGGTAGTGGCTAAAGGACGTTCTTCTTTAGCCTGGATAATATTATAATAACTACACAGGTGATATTAATGTTTCTATTTTCAAATAAATTATGTTCCCTCAAGAACTTCTCAGTCTATCCATTTATTTTTGGCATAGAACGCGTTCACATACACACGTTCCGATTCCTCCCCTCTGCACGCCTCTACCTTCACTTTCGGCGCCCCGTCTCGAACCAACAAAGCAACTGACTTGAACTGGAATCTATTAAGCGGATTAACTCCCGATGAAGCCCACATTTTGAGACCCTAGAGGGTGTAGGCCGTCTCCATCTCTCTCTCTCTCTCTCTCTCTCTCTCTCTCTCTCTCACACGCGCGCACACACACACACACACACACACACACATACGACAAAGGAAGAATCTGTTACGCTCTTGTCCTCTCATCACTGAGGAAGTTGCCAGATTTTTCTTTCATTTGAGTGGCAGGAATTAGTGGAAATCTCTCTCTTGAGTATGTAATTCAGCAACTAACGGAAAAGCCGCTTGGGTCCAGGGAGAGGTCATAAGGATGTTGCATTATAAAGACATTTTGGCTTCTGCGTGCATCTGCTGATATTGGAAATACAGTGCAATATATATATATATATATATATAAATATATATATATATATATATATATATATATAAATATATATATATACACAGGCATTGCTTTTGGCGCTAACAGAACTGGGAAAGAAGGTACAAAGAGAAAATGGACAGATTCTACTAAACAAGTCCACTCAATCGTTCGAAAATAAGCCAGTGGCAAGTTACAAACTCTGTCAAATACCAGTCATCAGCAATGGCCTCTGACATAAGAAAAGATATGTATGTTAGAGTTAGCGAGTAACTTTTGAGACTCACATTTGGGAGGTCATAGTTCGATTTCTCTTGGCCCGATTACTCTGACCGTGGGTTTTTTCGTGGTTTTCCCTGGTTGGTAGGCGAATGCTGGAGTGAATTATATAATGCTGCGATTTTCTTTTGGTCCCAATTTCGTGTCATGTTTCTGGTTAGAAAGATCAGACTAGTGGACGGCGAGCGAGCCATGTGGGAATGGAAATGTCTGTCATGATGTTCGGTGTGTGATGGGACTTCAGAGACCCTTCAGAGCGCAGAGGTGGGCCTGTGAAGGGTCCGAAGACATGTTGAAATCATCCTCCTCTTTCTGACAACCACCAATGTTACTGTTTGTGAACCTAAACCGGCATTTAGGGTTTGAGAATGTAAGGAAAATCAGGCGTGTAACCCATTATAAGTCCCTTGTTTTTCTCGCATGTTTCAAGAATTGATTATATTTAGCATAATCAACTGCAATACAATGCATAGCTGACCGGCAAACAAACAAAAAATAGTAAGATCTGAGGTTGTAAAAAAGAATATTTTGGATCCTCTTCGTATAAGTTATAAAAATGTGTTACATAAGAATGTATGTAGTTCCTTTATTATTATTATTATTATTATTATTATTATTATTATTATTATTATTATTATTATTGTTGTTGTTGCTGTTATCATCACCAGTAGTAGCACGTGAAACATAAACCACTAGCATTTATTACTTTCTCTACTACGTATAGTAAGTAGAAGTATTGTATTATACCCAAAAATTCGATACCGAGGCCTCTTGAATCCCAAAAAAGCATTTTTGAAAACATGTCTGTGTGTGTGTCTGTGAAATGCATAACTCATAAACGAACAGTCGAATAAACACCAAACTTGGTATTTAGGTTCAGTATTTTCAAGAGATGCGACACGAAGGTTTTGAAGAAAATCCTCCCACACCAGATTACCCTTTACATGGAACATTTTTCGAAAATTTTAATTTTCTTAAAAATGGCTTTTATGATTTTGATTAACGTATCATATGTTTAAGATATTTTCATGACAAATGAAATGCTTATCTCGAATTTTCTGGGAATGTCTCCAAAAGTATTGAACGACTTTTGCATAACTGGTAAACCATAAGAGATAGACAAAATTTTATTACAGAAACAATGTAGATCGCGTTAAAATACACAATTTATGTCAGATACTTTTTTTGTTGAGTGAACCATTTTCGAGATATTACTTGTTATTCCCTTAAATTTTGCAATACTTTTTCTCAAATGGAAATTTGTTATTCATTTTTTTATGTCCTGGACATACAAAGAGAATTGAATGCGCCACATAGCAACCAGCTCTTAAAAGATTTGACTGTCGCTTAAAACCTACCATATTCCTCTTGCACCTACAAGAAAATTAGCAATAGGATTAACATCTGATTAACATGAAGCATATGAAGAATAAGCGTTTGTAAAAATAGTTTGTACAAGAGTAGAGAAAGTCATGTGAGTGTAACATAACAGATTTTTTTATGTCCTGAACATGCAAAGAAAATGGAATGCTCCACATAGCAACCAGCTCTTAAAATATTTGACTCTCTTAAAACCTACCATGTTCCCCTTGCACCTAGCTCTAAGGTAGTTTCTGCAAAGCTTATTTTTATATAGCTTCTGCAAATTATTTTTAATCGAGACAAACCCTTGCATAAATAGATTTTTTGCATACTTCGTTGCAGATACAAGGGGGAAAGAGGAAACCGAATCATAGTCGAATATTTAAATGTCAGTCGCTATATGGTGGCCTAAAAACTCCATACTTTTACCATGGCATTGCAAGAAACAACTGAATAATGACAGCACTTTAAAAAGTAACATATTTTTGAAAAATTAAAACGAATAGTAGTGGATACCTCGGAAATGGTTCATGCCACAGAAAATCCTTCATATAATTGTGTTTAGTGATCTAAAGATTTGCATTTTTTGTGTACTCGGCTTTGTCTATATCTTAAAGTTTACAAGGACATAAAAATAAAGAAAATTCCTTCCGAATGAAGAAAACTTCTAAGGTTATTGCCAGAAAACTCAAAATATACATTTTATTTACAGAAATATATTAACATGTGATATTTTAATCAAAATTTTAGAGCCATTTTTGAGAAAATAAAATATTTAGCAAGAATATTCCAAATAAGGGATAGTTTTTGCAGGGGTATTTTCTTCAAATGTTCATGTCCACTCTTTGGAAGATGTTCAGCATCAATAATAAGTTAGCATTTATCGAACATTTCGTTCTTAAGTTATGTGATTATAGACATACACATATATTTTTTCTAAAAAAGCTTTTCTTGGATTCAGGAGCATCAAAACATACATTTCTAGTGAAATATCGATATTGAATTTTCACATGAAATGCAATACGTTCTTTACTAGCTACGTATGAGGCAGAGGAAGTAAAACAAACCGCTCAGCGCAACAGCCCTAGAAGCTATTGCCAAACGCGTGATCACTGCATCTTCTTACTCCGTCCAACCAGGACTCAATAAATGAGAATGGCTTGTGGTCAGCTTGCTGCCTCCCCCGGTCGCTCAAGCGCGAATGCGTGACCAAGGAACGTTACTTTTCGTAAATTGGTTCCCAACAGCCGATTGACCCCTATCGGAGTTCTCGGAAGATTGTCCTCTTGCACAACAGTTAACAACGGATTCGTAGCGCTATGAAGATGGCCAAATAAAGAATAGTTATCTACTTAGGTATATGCCAAAATTGCGTAAAATCAGTTATAAACCTTAAAGTCTAGAGCATTTATCATTAAAAGTATCACTTTATTATTAAACATTAAAATGTGGCCCAAGTGCTGTTCTTTGATTCAACGTTTAATATACAAAAGAACTAAGTATTTTTATGTCCACAATTTATTATAAAAGACTATTTCTCTGACTCGAATTTAAAAAGATACAAATGCAATTACATTTAAAATAAAATTTATTAATAGTTTCCCTTGAAATAAATGTATAACACTGTGTTGAATATAAAATGAATTTAGGTGCCAGTGGTATGACAGGATGCCATTGGAAATGTTATTTCTCCTCTTTCCTTCTCACATACGCTGTTTCAAGGACAATGCGGTAAGCAACTGAGGAATGCACAAATATCTTTCTTTTCTCGGCCCGTGTCTTCCCCATAATAAGGTAATTACACACTTTTAATATTTTACATTCAATGTATTTCTTTTAACATAGATAAATATATTTCTCTTAACAGATTTGGGCTTAACCGCGCCTAAATCAGGGAGTTACGAGGTAATTAAGTACTAAAATAGGCGAAACTGGAACGTACTATTTGTGCTTCGTCCATTGAGTGAATAAATCTTGAATAATAGGCATGGAATTTAGTTTCAGAATCGCTGAACTTCCTTCGAATTTCAAAGTTTATTATTTTGTTATAAATACGTAATATAGTTTCAGCTTCGTGTAAGCTGCTATACATAATATGACTTCAAAATAATACTGAAATGTTACATTTTAATGTTGGAGCTACTGTCTTACATTTATTTTTAAAAATTTGTTATTGTTTTGCGATTAATATGCACGTAATACTTCTAATGGTTTATTATTTACAATAAATTAAATTATATAGGGAATGATTGGTTTCCGTAGAGATTTTCAACGCATCGAAAGAAAACAAGAAAAACAAGGTTTCTTGGAGTAAGTTTAAAATATAATATACCTCCACATCAATGTGTTTAGCTTACTTGTATTTCTCGCCATTCTTTCTTTACTCTAAGGAGTAGCCGCTTATTTTCTGATACACACAGAAAAAATCTTGTAAATGACGTGTGGGAACATGCTTGCAATCCGCGAGAGCATAGCGGTAGCTACACGCCCGTCTCCTGCGACATCCTGGACTACTGTGAAAGCAAGCGGGAAGTTTCATCACAGGCGCTCCCTAGTGGCGAGACCGTCTGCCTTCCAAACAACAGCGCTGAAAAATCGAAATGTTCCTATTGATCACTTACTCCTGTGGACAACTAACCAGTGATGAGAACTGCTGATTGAGGAAACGTATCAGTAAAATATCATTCACACAGAGAATAACTTTGATAATAATAATAATAATAATAATAATAATAATAACAACAACAACAATATATAAGCAAGGGAACATGTGAAAGGTAGACCAGAAATGCCAACCAGTTCTGAAGCATATCAATTCCCAGGGCGACGAATCTTGGAGTGTATGATCTGGCGTTCCAGTGCCGTGAAAGAGAGAGAGCAAAAGTGGGAGGTGGAGGGAGAGCGTATAAGGATGTGTGGCTTTAAGTTAACAAAAACGAGAGGAAAACCTAAAGAAAAAAACCTGATACGTTACAATCACATGACCTTCTCTACCCTCTATTGCTTATGGGTAAAAAATTATTCTCAGGAAAGTTGATTTTCCTGTCTACTTCATTTTAATCGAGGTAAAAGTTTTCGAAATAGCTGCATTGCACATTTAATTATAGATACAAAGGGAACTGTGATAGTCAAATGTACAAGAACTTGACGCTATACGCAGGCCTTACAATTTCATAATCTTTCTATGACAACGCGAGAAACAACTGAAAATCTACCGGACTTTAAAAGTATGGCTAAATATTGAACAATTCGAACCATTTATAATGCATATCTCGGAAATTGCTGATGCCACAAAAAAGTTATATGAAATAATTTGTGTGCTTTAAAAGGTGCAGTACGTTTTCATCTATCACTTAACGTTTAGCATTCCTTCCAAATGAAGAGGACTTCACACGCTATTCCCAGGAAATTCAAGATATACATCTTATTTGTCATCCAAATATATTTAATATGTAGTATTTTAATCAAAATCGTTACAACATGTTTTTAGATAATCAAAAATTCGAAAAGTGTTTTACTTAAAGGGCTGTTTGGAGTAGCAGGATTTTCTTGAAAATCTTCGTATCATATCTTTGGAAGCTATTGAACTTAAACACCGAGTTTGGTATTTTTCCGACATTTCGTTTTGAATTATGCTGTTCACAGACACCACACACGCACACATACACACATGGGCATTTTTCTAAAATTGCTTCTTTTATTCAGGGGTCCTTAAAGCGTGAAATAATTGATATCGAATTTTTCGGGGGAATGCAATACCTTCTCTACCAACAATGTACGTGGCAGAGAAATTAAAAATATGGCTCTCTTATTTTATCAAAAGAAACGATGCGATGTTTACTATAGAAGTTAAAATTTCTGGATATAAGCTTCTTTTACAAAGGTTAAATGAAATAAAACTGTCTTTTATAGCGTTGAAATCGCAAAAAGTTTTATATAAAATATTCACTTGCTTTTAAAAGCCTTGGTTGTACTATGGAAAGTGAATGGCTTTATGGATGCAAAAAGTGTTGACATCAAACTAGCATTATTCAATCTTCATGGATGTTGACAATTAACGATTTATAGGCATTCCTACAACACAAAAGCTTCATCAGTTGTCAGTTTCCTCGGAAATCTAAGGTGAACTCTCATCACCGTGCTCGTTTGCAAAAAAGTGAGTACAAATATGTCTAGAAGTAATGTAACCAAATGTTGGATTTTAAATACGAATTTAAATACATACTACGTTTATTTACACTATTGTAATCAAAAATTATTGTCATTGCAGAGAATATATACAGCTTTTAATCCAGACTACTTAAATGATTTCAGAAATATGTACCAGGCTCGAAATCGTATGAAGATTTCGTCAGAATTTTTAACATTATTATTATTATTATTATTATTATTATTATTATTATTATTATTATTATTAGCTCAGTGTTTTGTGTATTAGGAAGTTTCGGCAGCTGCCAAGATCTTTCTATGTTAGTGCATGCAAAAAGAACAGAAATATAAATGTTGCTTCTTACTATACAATGGAACTTTAAAATAGGCGAAGAAAAAAGTATTTCCTTCTTATGAGAATAGAATCTTGTCACCCTTCAGAGAGAAGCTTAATAGTGCCACACTGAACAACAGAGGACAGATTGTTTCCAAATTATTTTGAGTACAGAGTATTATCTAGCAACTACGATAATACTACGAAGACTTAGTTATGTAATTCGTGTATAACTTGAGTTTCCTACTTTAAAAAATTTAAGACTGAGCTCTGATGCATAGGCTTCTATAGCCGTTATGATCAAATCTATATTTGTCATTTGAGAATGCGTCTTTTGAGAAACAAACAGCGATATCTAAGTTTAAAAAGTTTTCGGATTAACGTTGGGTTTTAAAATATATTTCGTTCATATTCAAATAACGCATACTCGTTTTTACACCATGAAAACGGTTAAAAGGTTTATATTAGTAAACAATAATCATTTCTTTAATCTAATGTGCTGCCTACTCTTGAAGACCTCCAGGGCTCTACCCTAAACTGACGAAATTCAGGCAGCTGCAAGATGCAACGATATCATTACGTAGCAAATAAGGATGAAGATGAATATAAGAATTATATCCCAGGCTTTAAATCAAAAGTACTTAACTTATATACACATAATTACTATGGAAACTCCTAAAATTAGAGAAAATGTCATATATGATCCGGTATTCAAATCCAGTAGCCTAAGAACGGTAGCCAGAAAGCCAAGGTACAATTTTTCGAAAACGCACAATAAAATACAATTTTTTATCATAACTGTGCATTGCTCCCTCTTTTATAACGTATTAAACATTCACAAAAATATCATCTTAAGAAGCACTAAACAGAAAATTTATGAACTTCTGTACGATTACGTTTCTCTCAAGGTCGTGTTGGCCGTTGAGAAAATAATATAAAACAAAATGAAATTGTTTTATCAAGTAAAACTTCCTGAAAGTCCCCTTGCCTTCACGGAGGATGTCTGATTCTGAGCTATGGGATTTTCAGACAGATAGAGGAGTACACACACACACACACATACACACACATACACACACAGAAGAATATAAATTTACGTCATTTTCCATACAGAAACAAAATAAGAGATTTAAGGGAATCCCAAGAACATTAAAGAACTCGAAAGAGAGGTTGCCGTCTCACAGAAACATAGAGTTATAGCGTTGCTAGGAGAGTTACGCACAAGATCCCAAGGTGAATGTAGAGCTACCTGAGTGGGACGGGAGGGCGCCGGGACGCCCCCGGTGCACGCTCTCTACTACCACCACTACCGGCGCCGCGACGCCTCTCTCGGGCAGCTAGCAGGAACGCGCATGCGCCTCGGCTCCACGCCCACTCGGCCACAGGCTCTCTTCTCCTCCTCTTCACTACTACCTTACTTTTTTTACCCTCTCTCCCGCCCACCACCGTCCCTCATTCCCGCACCCCCCCCGCCCCACAAAAGTTTGGAAAAGTTTTAGACGGGTTGGTTTTCTCTCTTTTTTTTCCTCTTTCCGTCTCTCCTTTCCTCTGCTACCCACATCGTTCATCTCCTTTCCTCCCAGATCCTTTGTGCGGCCTTTCTCTTTTCGAATATGTTAGGCTAAAATTCAAAAGATAGCATTTCCTCCAGGTAATTTCTCGTTTTAGTTTTATATTGGGAGAGCGTTATTTTTATTTCTGAACCAACAGAAAGAGCCACGTGTCAACAGAAATCACACTCCAGTTCTATCATACCTTAACAGTCTTCTCTTTTAACTTTTCATTTTTCTGTGAAGTCTGTAAACTCATGTAACCTCAGTTTGAAGCAAGCGTTTTCAAGCAATCAATATAAAAGGAAAGCAGCAGGATATGACCAGGAACTGGTTCCTTACTCTACAATGTAAATATGTTGAAGTTTTCATCGGAGCACAGTATAGTGCGATGCAAAAAGTGCATCCTTAGAGAACGAGAAGAAACATAAAAAAAACAGACAAATCGAGTATTTTCTACTTTCCAGGTTCTTCAATGCACTTAACGTATGTGTATTGTTTTAACGATAGCGAATGATAAAAAATAAGATGAATTACTAACAACTGTTGCGTATGGTGGTTCCAATGGCAAGGTCGCCAAGTTAAACTTGGTGTTGTACTGGCGTTCTACTATCCACTTCTGGTTGCTTATCTGCAATGGTGTTAACTCATATGCACTTGTGGTTGGATTTCTAGATTACTTTCGCTTTTGTTCATTAGATCACTCATATTTCCATACTTTGGGGAGGATGGACAATAATCTTGACTAGAGAGCAACCCTCACTTTTCAGCCGGGAATCGAACCTCAGACCCTTCGCATAGTAGGCAAGTGCTCTACCAACTGAGCTACGGGGCCACCCATAACTGGTTCTTAAAATAATCATAACTTGCAGCTTATACTTGGTTGCTACATAAATTAAATCTTACATAATTATTAACAAATAAAAAGGAAGAAAAAGAACCAGGTAAGACTTATATAATAAAATTAGTGTATCCAAATTATTATATTCCATATCTGCAGTGATAAATATATAAAACATTAGAGGATTCAATATATTGATTTACATACGTGGAGTAAAATAGGCAAAACAGGTAGGTAGGTAGGTTAGGTTACCAGCACTGAATACAGGAAATTTAACTTTCCAGCACAACGGCATGAAGGAAAGTGGTCCAAAAAACACTACCGTCGAAAAACATTTTCTGCGTGCTGTTTTATCGTCTTAATGTGCGCCCTGCATCAGGACAGTAACTAGCGAATCGAGACCAAGGAGAATTATTTTTATGGCGATAGTTGCCGTATCAATTCTATGTGACTGGACTATATGGCACTTTGTCTGAAAAGTACGAGGATTTATTATGAGAATATAATGGTATCACGATACAGCAGACCAGTAGTATTGAAAATATATATGCACACTTCGTCGATAATCGCACTCAATATACCATTAGCCAATGACAGGTAGGGTATGCTAGTCAGTTGGGCAATCAAAGCGTACTACGCTGATATATTTCATAGTGGTGCACTTGTTTTTATTTTGTATGAATGCAGTGAGTGAGATCACGTAGGCTATGGCTACAATAACGGAAACTGAAAATGCAGCGCTTTGGAAGACAAAATATTGGTAATATAAAAGCAGCTGTACACAATTTAACGCCAGAAAGCACAAAGAAGAACAAAAGTACGAACCAATTTTCAGAATTCTGTACGGAGAGAAATTATAAAATTGACGGTCCAGTTAGCAACAAAGAGATTGCTTCCATTCTACAGGATTAACAAACATGGTTCATAATACGTTTCTCGTGTGATTATCTAGCCGAGTAGCACTCATGCTAATAGGTTTACATGACCAATTAATTTCGGTTTCAAACCTTTGGTCTCGAAATAATTATCGTGAAAAGAAGCATTCGTTAACCTCAATTAAACTGTCGTAAAACAATCAGCACTGGTGCTGCTACTGTTGAACATTTTGTACAACTTCGAACTTCATTTTCAGCAGAGTACGTAGCAAGATCAGTGGTTTATCCTGAATTGCACGCATAATATCATAACATCCAATAAGATATTAGCGATTCATGAAAGTATGAAATGAACACAATATTCATGGCATCCCTGCTAAAGTTTAAATAACTGCCAAGCTTTAAGGGATAAGAAAGGAACTTAATGCACAGGAGTATAGATATTGCAAAGAGTTACAATTCATGTAAAGTAAAACGTATTTTGGCATTTAGCATTTGAAAACATTGTCCGCTGTTTTTTCTATTTTGTCAGGTTTTAGAAGGTATACTTTGTTTCTCAAGAGCTGATGCAAGGAGTACGTAACATCACGTCTAGCGCATAACAATTGACCTAATTTAAACCGTTGTATGTCTTCTCAGCCTTAAAGACTTTTTTTTAGTAGTTATTACGCAATTATAAAAATGAATCAGTTTTATCGGTCACCCTTTGTATCTTGCAGGTTGCGTATAGGCGAGCAAATTTCCTCCAGTGTAAACAAAGTGACCGAGCGGGACGGCTCAGGCGGCAACGTTTTGGCCCGCATTCGGGAGACTACGGTTTCAAAACGACCAATCTGACCGAGAGTTTTTTTCGCACTTTTCCTCGGTCGCTAAGCGAATGCTGGGTTGGATAATTTGACCCGCAAATTTCCCTATCATCCCTTTCATCACTACATTTCATTTCCTTCTTCTTCACCATTATACTAGGCACTGGACTGATCACTCATTCTGGATTGCTATGATCCGGAGTTTGCTTGCTCCTCGACAGGCTACTGACCCAAGACATTGGCTTGTAAGTCCTACAGAGAACGAGAAAAAGAAGTAACCATAAGTGAAAGTAGGAGTAAAGTTACTCGTTCCAATTTTAATTAATATTGTATTCAGTCCTGTACTATAAGGTGTGCACTGTAATGCATGTTATGCATTGCACTTACAAATTCAAACGTATTTATAATTAATATAATAAGCAGTTTCAGTGTAATTGTTAAATAGTACTTATATATATTGTAGCGGTTCCCTTGGTAGGCCCCACTACGTTGATGATGATGGATGCTGTGTTACTTACCTGCAGGTCGTCTTGATGCCCGTTCTCCTGCGATGTATCTTGAGCTTCTCGTAGACAGGAATCTGATGATCGTGTATCTGCATTCCTGTGTGTGTGTGTGTGTGTGTGTGTGTGTGTGTGTGTGTGTGTGTGTGTATTAGTATGCTGTAATTATTATGTTATAATTATGCCACGGCTGCTGTATTTGTATCTGAGAGCACTTGTGTGTTGTCAGGGTTGGATATGGAGAATGTTAAAGTGTTTTGCACATACGAATTCTATTAATTATTTTCCTTGTATTTTAGATAAACCACATATAATAACCACAATTCACTATTACAATTGTTAGGTTAAAATATGTATAACTGGTAGACGTAGTTTTAGCGTCCATTCACAGACGAGTTTATACCATCCTGCCTTCCTGCTCGAACACTGACAAGCTTCTGTTAGCGTTCCTTCCAACCGTTCTTCTTAACGTACGTATTTGAATTATAGGCATGTGTCAATGTATCTGATTGGTGCTACTGTCCAATAACATCCAATAACAGTTTATGCTATATATATTTAGACTTCCATTGTCTTAATTATGAATCCAAAGTTCGTCACATGCTTACGTAGATACTACTGCATTTACCATAATTTTATATTACTGGTTATATAGCTAAAAATGGCCTTTCCCCTCATATTATATTTTATGTTATAACGTTATATACTTGTTCTATATCATGTCTATATTAAGAATACTTGCGTTTTTAACATCCTCTTAATTATTATACGTACAATATTAGCTAGCAAAGAAAATGAATAACACGTAAAACTTAGAACAAAAATATTAAAAAAAGAAAGTATTAATGTGTTGATGCTGAGAAACTGTGAATTAGATATCTTATTACATCAATGAGCTATTTTAGTTTGTTTTTTGATAGTATAGTATTTTACTTTAATTTATATTGTGGCCCAAACAAGCCGTTCTTTGCAGATTTGTGTTTCCCGCATACATAGGTGCCAAAGAAGTTGCCGCATCACTGACGTTCAAAGGTGCAGTGCAGGTACAAAAGCGAAAGATCACTGAGGTGGTCCTGCTGTCTGCATGTGTTTACGCAGTTTTACGCCTCCCGTATACATCGTTGCAAAAGAAGTTGCCGCATCACTGATGGTCAAAGGGGCAGTGCAGGTATCCTCTCTGCAGTTCTGCTTAGGCAAACCTTTTGACATCCGCACTATCCGGTATAAACTAACTTCAACTAAGGACGGCTTGTGTGGGGCACCTGGTATATAAACTGCATATTCAACGCTTAAACATTGAAAACCAGTTAAACGCATAGGCATAAGTGTACATTTTTATGCACACCTTCCGGAATGAAAATATGATATCCTTTGTTAATTGCAGATATAATCGATATGTCTGTAATAATATTATTATTAAACTTATTGACAGAATATACACATAATTACAGAATGTTGGTAGCAGCTCTACTTACAAAATTCCAGTTCTCTCAAATGCTATGCAAACTTAAAATATTATGAACAAGTTTTTCTTTAATTCATGTTTAAAGGTTAGCTTCACTCGAGAAAAGGATATAATTTATATGTCTCCTAATGATTGCTTTGTCACAAAAAATTAAGTTCGTCATCATTTTGTCCCTGCTGATCTTAATAAGTAGCTTAATGGGAGTTATGCTTTACTTTCTCTGCCACCTACAGATAAGAGGTAAGAGGAATTAGTGTATTTCACCGAAAATACATATTTTGAGTCAGATCGTCTGAATCTAAAAACAAAGCAGTTTTAGAAAATGTTCGTGTGGGTCTGTTAACAGCATAACTCGAAAACACAATGCTGGATAAATTTATTTGGTATTTAAATTCATTATCTTCCAAAGATGCGACATGAAGGTTGTCAAGAAATTATCCAAAACAAACTGTCCTTAAGATGGAAAAATTATGGATATCTTTTATTTTATTAAAACTTTGATTAAAATACCATAAATTTGAGATATTTATATATATATATCTTATATTTTCTGGGAATAGTTTGTGAAGTCCTCTTCATTCGGGAGACATTTTTATGATTTTTTTTTATAAATGGTGAGCGTTATGAGATAGACAAAAACGTATTATACATAATAAATATCTCCTTAAAACACACAATTTATTTCATCCGAGATATGCAATCTTATTGGTTTGAATTTTTAATCGTCATTTTAAGTGCTGTTGCTATTCAACTATTTCTCTGCGATGTCATGGAAAGAGTATGACATTTTAAGACCAGTGTATAACTTTTTACGTCTTTAAACATCTCACTACCGATTCGGCTGTCTCTGTTAACCACAATGACATGTGTAATGTAACTACTTCCGTAAAGGTTTAACACGAAATACAGAAGAAAAATAGGTTTTCCCAAGAATAGTGAGTAGTAGTTATACAAAAATAAATGAATGTGGGTATAAAAAGTAATACGAGAGTAACACATCAGATGTTTTGCGAGATTTCTTTTCCGATATCTTTCTGTTACGATAATAGTCTGGCACATTCTATCAATACTTTAAAGGGATGTTGTCCTTGTGAATTGTGTTTGGCGTGCTGTCTACAGAGCAAGGCGTTTACTATAATCGCTCCACTCCACTCTTAGAACCAAACTTGATGTACACATAACGTTATTAAGTAGCCGCCGATACGCCAGAAACTGAAGCACACTATAATATATAGTACCCTAAATATCCGAGATTATCTGTGGATTTTAAGAACTGTATTGATTATAGTTCGAAGCTTGAACAAAGAATAATATGAATAAAGAATTTCTGTGTGGTGTCGTTCACCACTTTTCTGCATGCATATGATAATGTTGAGTGGTTTGCTCCTCACAACAACGAGAACGAGGCTAATGCGGAGGGATACAAAAGCGCTTTGTTTACATCAAGTCCGGTTCTAAGACTGGATCGACTATAGTGGTGCATTGTTTCAGCTCATCCAACGCGGGAGGTGGGGTCTGTGATACAGTTACAGATGAGCAGGTATAAGGCCTTGTATTTTCATTATTTCAAAGAACCAAACCACGAAGATGCTTTTTATATGCAAAGGAAAAATTTAATGAGATATAAATCAAAATAATACTGTGAATAAAGAAGAATTATACAAAATATAAAACTCCCAAATACTTTTCTCGTGACATACTATCTCGTATTTTTGCTATGGAAAGTTTGGCATGCTCTGATTGAAGATAAGCAAGTGATGCCTCACATAATAAACGGTTGGCTAACATATGCATGTCTGAAAGAGGACGTTCATATGAAGTCTGTTGGAAGAGGAACGCTAGGGGCTACACCAATTGTAATGATGCATCCACAGTTTCTTTAGAGAATTCATGAAGTGTCATTGTATGGGTTGCACAGTAGTCCATGCTGTATTGTGTCGCTCCATTCACACTTCACGCGCTTGCTGGAATCAGTAAGATGAATTTTATGTAACCACTAGAGTGGGCAGAATGTCATGTACCTCTTGAAGACCGCATTTTAGGTTCAACGACAGGTTGTAAAATAAATCAGAACTAGTGTCTGGTGGCAAAATCCTTATTCTCATCTCAGAGGCTTTAAAGGAAGCTTTAAAGGCTCAACTTTACAACATGTGACGCGAGAGTTTTTCAACGTCGAACGTCTGTAGCATATTTTTTCGAAATACATCTTCACATTGTTTGGTGTAATATGTATTTAAAATTATTTATTTGGATGATTTCTTGTTGTAAAACGTTTTATAAATATAATTTAAGGCATATAACGCTTTATTTATTCACTTACTGCGCATGTAGCAATGCAGAAGAATGCAGAACAGCCAAATTCTCCATCTTACATCACTCAAAGCAATGAAACCAACACTTTTTTTACACTAAGTTACACTAACAATATAATTATATAAATTGTTCCTAAATTATGCTGACTAGCTATGTACACTAAACACTAACTCGTTAATTTAACTATATCTTGCTTAAACTTTAATTAAACCTAATCACTACACCATAGATTAGACTTGCCTAATATATGGTTCCTGGAACGGGTCTGGTGAACGTTGTTGGTGTCAGGATGCCACAACTACTGACAAATTGAACACCTAGATGTTCTCTGTATCATTGAGGTAAATCGACAGCTCCGTCTTATTAATCGGATGAGCCATTTTTAAAAGTTTTATTATTTGCAAGAATATATTATCCAACCTTGCTTCTCACATTACAATAAATTCTACTTCACTCAATGACCATGATTGTCACGCAATAAAATCCGAGAGCAAGCATGTTCAGGACTTTTTAAAGGTGACCGGTTGCTGATCGCTTCCAGATTGTTGTGACATGTATGGGAATTCTTTTCAGAGGTTGGCTACGGTTGTTACAAATGAAGCACATGTTTCCTGCTATGCGAGAATAATTAAAACTAATAGTCATCGGTAGTTTGTCTATATGCGCATTGGAGAACCTTTCGACTTAGAAAATTTCTCGCGTCTCTCGCGTCACATGTTCGAATGTATCTCCGAATCATGTATTGCTAGATGGTTGTTTTTGTGTGCAGCATTTCTCAGGTGGAAGTTAAAGCCTTTATCCATTGCCATAAACCCGCATACAATTCAGGCAGTATTTTATATCACAACACCGTGAATGCCAGGGTGATTGTAGTGTAAATTTACATTATTGTATGACAATGATTTTAGATGTTTGTTAGCTATAAGCATTGTTAGGAAATAAGTTTACACGGTCTCACTGAAACTGACAATAAAAGTGGGTAACAATGAAGCGATGGGGTGAGTTGTTTATCACTTAGAAGAGACAAACAAATGACGTCAGGGTAGCGTGCCTTTGTATAGAAATGGAGGGAATATTTTCCCTAGAGCATATGTATTAGTAGGAATTGTGATGGTGCTGACAAAATAGACGCTAATGTTGGCGCGATTTGGTAACCAATAGCAGCACTATTATAATGTTTAGACATATCGGGGTGAGGGAGTATAAATTCTTGAGTCAAAAGCAAGTATCGCGCAGTTCACGCGAGGTACACGTCAGGAAGTTCTAAAGAATCATTCGCGAGTTACACATCACGCAGTTCTACAGAATCTCTCGCGCCGTAAAGTTAGTTACAAAATGGGAAGTAGGTACGCGACAATTATTACGACAGTAATTACATTCGTAAATATAGCAGTTTCAGTCAGGCCTGTATCAAGATTAAAGATGTGAAATTAATTAAGTGTGACGGCAATAAAAGTGTGAAAATAAATTCTTTTATCAGTGTTATCTTTTAGTAACAATTCCTTTCCGTTTACACGCCCTGCGTAGAGATATTTCCTCGACTGAGTAATAATAGCTAGCCGGAGGACAAAGAACCCAAAATTCAAAATAGTAAAACAATAAAAGGTGCCAAGTAAAAAAATATAACACGACCAGATTACTGCGACACAATCGAATACCAAATATCCTGCTAACGCCTGGTAATATCCAGGAGTAGGCAAGACAGATAAAGGAAGCATTCTTGCCGATAAGAGTTCTTTCGGCGGTGCACGAAGTTAAAGTAATGAACGGTTTGTGAGGTTTAATGAACCCAAGAGTTAGTGTTGCTAACTCATTTAAAATAATTCAGCTACAGATGGTATCAAAAAGGAAAAGTTCGCAAGAGATGTGCACCTTATAATCTCTGAAATGTGGTACAGTCAATTGCAATGTTACATCATATCGGTTTATTTTTGAGCTTTAATAATTGCATTTTCAATAACGTTTTTATAAACTTGCTTATTGTTAAATATTAAAGGAAAAAGGACAGGGCAAGGTAAATAATTACAAATGCGTGTGCAGGGCATTAGAATTATAGATTTGATAATTTTAAATTAAAGACCCTCATTTCATTACTCCATCTCCTTGTTACGGAGAGGAAGTACAGAAGCTCAGACTAAAATATTATTTCATGATTTCACAGGAAGTACGTACCCTGAACTCAAAAACCCATACTTTTTATGAGAACGGCCCGCACAGGCGTATGTATGTTTATGTGTACGACGCATTTACATAAATTATTTAACCAAAATACTAAGAAATTTCGAACATTTCGGTTAATATATTTGTACTCTTAAAGTATTTCCTTTCCAAAGAATAAAATCTTAAGATTCCACCGCGTACGCAGTAGGTAGAGAAAGTATTGATTTGCATCCAAAAGTTCGATTCAAGGTTTCACCGTAAATGCAGGTTATGAGGTCCCTTTAAATATAGAAAGCATGTTTGGAAAAAGGCC
Source organism: Deroplatys truncata (assembly GCA_030765065.1). Taxonomy (NCBI): domain Eukaryota; kingdom Metazoa; phylum Arthropoda; class Insecta; order Mantodea; family Mantidae; genus Deroplatys; species Deroplatys truncata. The sequence goes on along the minus strand of CM060983.1, from coordinate 203,793,270 downwards.
CGTGTATATGTGTGTGCAAACAGCATAACTCAAAAACGAAAAGTGGAAAAAATACCAAACTTGGCATTTAAGTTCAATATTTTTCAAAGATGCGAACATGAAGCTTTACAAGAAAATCTCCAAACCACACACTACCCTTTACATGTAAAAATGTTCGTTATTTTGGTTTTCTCCAAAATGTGTATAACTAGTAAACTCTATGAGATACACCAAACCTCACTACATTAAGAAAGTACATAACTCAACAACTCGTTAAAGTACATGAGTTATGTCATCACACATATAAATACATATACGTACATACACAGAGTGGACCATTTAAGTATCTCCAAAACTAAGTGTTTTAGAAAGAAATGTCTTGAATAAAAGTACTGGGGGAAAGTAAATGCCATTAGTCGTGTTTTATTTGAAGAACGTTGTGATGATCATATATATATGACCATATGTGTATATGTGTGTGTTTTCATTACCCATTTCCGAGATATTATTTTTTATTGGTTTGCATTTTTAAATACTTGTCCTTTTGTCTTGTGATAAGTTGCTATTGGGTTTTTATCGTAGTCTTGCAAAGAGCATAACATTTCAAAGTCATCACACAGCGACACGCTTTTAAGAATATGACCATTGTTTTAGGCTACTTATCGTTCCTATATCTACAGTGAAATGTGTATTTAAAGTTTATATTTATTAAGAAAAAGAAAACAGAAGAATGAGCTTTTGTAAGAACAGTTTTTAGAAGAACGAGTAGAATAGGTAATGTGAATGCAACAGCACAGGAAATTCCCTTTTTATCTGCCACATAGTACACTAAGAAGTTCAGTAACTTTACTTGGTCCATAACGATAACTGGACACCACTACATTTTAAAGATGAGCTTGATGTGTAAGAAGAGCATATGGTAATAAAGAAAAATGTAGAAATTAACTACCAGGTTAATACAGTTTATGCAATACATGTTTAGCGAAATTGAGATACAAGCATTCGCTCTGTACAGAAGTTCCTTAAAACCAACAAAGACGTGTGTTTAAAGGCGGACTTTGCAGAGCCACCAACACGCCGAAGGCGAGGTCGATTCAAAGGATTCACCAGCTACTGGGTATTGGTACACTGAACTGGTAAAAGCGAACTCTCTTAGGCTTCTCTTGCTATCACGGTAAACATATCATAGAAAACTGGAAGCTAACATTAGTGATTTGAAATAACAAAATATACTTTTTGGTTTCAACCTAAAATAATTCTTTAGATCTTAGGCTTTGCTGAATTCCATTCTTTGAGAACAAATGCATCACTTGATATAAAAAAGATGCTAAATGTCGTGCTATAAGTGAATAAAATGTTGTCAGGATGTTAAAAGGGCGAAAACACTGAATACTTCTGTTTATAAAAGAATTAAATTGTCTCGTTTGCAAAATATTTAGTATTTGAAGTCAATATTGCTCTTCTTGACTTGCAATGTATCATCCCAAAGTAAACTCCAATAGAAAAATTAGGTTGGTTGTAAATATACAGCACAAAAACAGGATAAGAATTAGAAAAAATAACTTTAAAATTTTGATGTTTCAATTACATGACTTTCTCTACTCATTCTTCCACAAACTACTCTTAAAAACTTAGAGTTCCATCTACATCTTTTTAATAGATGCAAACTATCATTATATATATATATATAATGATAGTTTGCATCTATTATCTACATATATATCTTGAGTATCGTAACGTGTTTAGAAGCTTCACTGTTTATGTGAATACTCTAATTATAACATACATTGCATGATGGAGAAAGCCATGTGAAGGTATCACATCAGAAGTTTTCACCATTTAATAAAACAGCGAAACGCTGACTGCATTATGCAATCCTAGTATAAAGTTTAGAGTCCATAATGTTTTTGTGTGTTTGTCTGAGATCCTTGATGCTACGTTTTCTATGAATTTGGAATTCATAATTGATGATAGTTCGGCATGTTAGATAATGTTATGAAGTCAGCAGTAAATCTGATAATTTTTTGTTTCACAAAACGTTTGGAAGAACTGTTACAAGAACTCTTAATATACCCATGTACCTACGTTTATCAGAAAATGGCTACGCATATTTTACGTATAGAATATTTTTTTCGGAAAAAAGCATACCAAAATTATCGCTAAATCTATCAGCACTCACAGAGATTGGGATGCATATGTTTACACACATAACTGTCATCCTCCGTGGTAGTAGTGGTTACCATGCTAAGGTCGCGGGTTCAAACCAGGAGGGGGGCGATGGATTTTTTTCGGCCGTAAAAATCCTTAACATGGCTTCCTTCTGAAGTGAAGTAAAGCCGGTGGTCCCGTGTCGTAGATTAACGGCACGTAAAAGAACCTCAAGCCTGATAAAGAGGCCTATGAGCAAAGTTACCAGTCTTTCACGCCCAATATAGAATGGGTCGCTAAGGACTAAAGCATTAAAGAGCGTCCATAAATAAAACTACAAGAAAACCACACACACACACACACACACACACACACACACACACACAAACACACACACACAGCTCAGTGGATATATATGAAGGTATGTCAATCATAGAATATTGTATCGGAAAAAGAGCATATCAAAACTGTCTACTGAATCTATCAGCACTCACAGACATTGGAATACATATGTTTACAGATATAGCTCAATTGATACATATGAAGCTACGTATGTCAATCGTGGAATATTGTATCGGAAAAAAGAGCATATCAAAACTGCTCACTAAATCTAGCAGCACTCACACACGTTGAGATATATGTTTTACTTGCTCTGGGGTATTCAAGAAGTGCTGTAGTGGATTTGATTCATGCGCTATGTGTTTATCCTGGATTTACATTCCTGTCGTTACGCTCCCCATATATGGCGTATGACGCTCGGGGGCTACTAAGCGATGACTGGGCCCATTTCTGAGGTGGAGGCACCTAGCGGGCTGAATCCGTTACTTCCAACTTTAACTAATAATTTTCTTAATTGAATTTCAAATTATATTGAGTCATTAGATGGCTGAAAACAAGTAATGGCCTCTTAAACTGAATCCCCTCACAAAACATAATAGAATAAATGAAAAGAATAACACACTGTCAAACCATGATAAGGATGGCAGTGGAATGAGAGGACCTACAGCTTTTACCGTGGACTCCAAACCACGTTGAGCCTTAGGGTTGCTTGTAATGAGCAAGGTGAAGGCGTGGATAGGGCCGACTTAAGATCGCCATCCCGGAACCGGGAGTCGAACTCAGTACACAGTCGGAAACGAAACCACTGCGCTACTCCTGCCCCTACATTTATTCCTTGTGGGGTAATAAGTACTAACATTATAGGTTTAATAGTTATGAAACGAGCTGTTCATTATCACGAAACAACCGGCCACTGTAAGGTGTTGTTCGTGTGAAAGGCAGTGAGTGAGTGATTGATTGTCTTTTTTCACAAAGTTAGGTCAATAATGAAGCATTTCCTGGAATGCTGCGACACATGTTAACTAAACGCATTAGGTTTTACACGTCTATTGTCTTCGGTTGTTTCATTAACATACCCGCACCAACTGCAAACGGAGCAATCAGTTGTGTGCCGATTCGAACAACTATCGGCTAAACAATCAATTGCGAGGCACTCCATTACTCACAGCCTCAACAAGTTGTACTCAGTCCTGTGTTTGCTTCAAGACAATACACATGAACGCCGTGCATGCCCGTAATGATCCAACACAGTGCTCCCATGCTGTTAAATGAGATACACGTTTTCGCTAATGTTTCTCATTTTCCAGTGCTCTGCCACTTTTAAGCATACAATTAAAATTAATCAGGTTAAATTTACTCCAGTAAATGTTGATTTTATGAGAGAGTAGTAAAATTCGTTTCACGTTTTAGGGTGGCGAGAGCTTTTACATACTGTTAAGTTAGAGCTGCTTCTTTTTTATTATATTTTATAATAAAATAATGTATTGATCTTAAAATTAATTTTTCTTTATGTATCAATTCCCTCTCTCGCTCTCTCCACTCCCCTTTCTTCAGTCTTCTCTTTTTCTCTTTGTGTACATATTTGAAAACCGCTAAAACAACTGTTTTCCTGTTTTAACAGTGAAAGTTAAAATTGTGATTTTTGGTAATGCTATCCATTAAGTTTCAATTATGTCCGTGATGCTGCGCTAGGGGTGCCCTTGGTTCCGCGTATAGTGCCATGAGAGATTTTGAGCCTCTCCAGGCCGCTTGATATTTTATTTATTCATTTTTTTGGAGAGGGAGAGAGTTACTTGAGCGTCTTTTGGTGCACACGCCTCATGGTATGGTGAATGACTTTATGATTTATGCGTTTCGGAACTGACTGCTATCTTCCTGGTATAATAACGTATTTCCCGGGAGCAGACTGGTGTTTCATATCTTTTATTCTGAAGTTGATTTGCTTGAGGGGAATTTTTTCGCGTGACATACCCCTGTTGCTTTTGCTAAATTACGTTTTGTAATGTTTTTATTATTTTTTGATCTGTCTACTTCATTCTAATTGCGAAGATTGTTCCGAGTTTTTTTCTTAATGTTTTCAATCTATTCAGGTTGTTATTCTTTTATGTTTTAGAATTTATACTAGTTAATCTATTCAGAGTTCATTTGTTAATATTTTATAGTTTATACCTATTAATTTATTCAGAATTTTCACTTTATAATTTTGTGCAGTTCTAATTGCTCTCTGTTAATTAATTTAAAGAACTCTGCACACTCTGAGGGTAATGTCAGATTTTGTCGGCGTCACTTAATATTTGTGCGTGTATTTCATATTATTGGATATTTAGCGCGGGTCATTGGTATAGAATATGTTAAGGGCAGATATGTCTTCATGCCGTCTTGTTTTCCGTATTATTATTGTAATGTACAAGCAGAAAACTGCTTTTAAAAAATATTCATCTCATTGCAATGCAAAAGATGTTAAGTCATATGTGCTGCACGTTTGTAATGTGTAATATTAAATAGTTTCTCAACGAACCTTTGTCATGTAGTATTTGGGGGCAATCCTTTCCATGAACTAGTTGTGCCGATTCCCCAGTACTGCGGTCGTTAGTAGATATTTCTGATCTTGGTACCTACATTTTAGGAATTCAAAATATGAATAAATGAGCTCATTGCGGGGCAAAACTAAGTACAACGTTTAATAGCACACACATTTATGCCTCTTCCATATGCTTATAATACGAACAAAAATATCTTGTTTCTCTGGTAACGGTTAACGTTCGTAAACGGTACGTGTCACCGAGGGACCCCGGAACTGGGACAGAGCACTGCAAGTAAGCCGGCCCTTTTTGCTTCCAAGGTGACCTCTGGGAGGGACGGAGGGAGAGAGGGAGGGATGAGGGGAGAAACCCGAAGGGCAGCCAGATCAGGGTGCCGATGGGCGGAAGCATGTTTGGGGTCCCTAATGTCTCCAGATAGAATGCATCCCACGACGCTCGGTCCCTGGCCGCAGGCTTCCAACCTCCAGGGTCCACCCGGAGGTGAGACCTAACTGAGCGGTGCTGCAGCGATGCCAGGGAAGAAACCTTTACAGTCACTGCGTCGTAAACCGCCGAAAACCGTCGCCTGGTCCTATCACCCTGAAATAGATGACAAGGAAGATGATGGGAAATGGGAGGGAGGAGAGTCATGATAAAAGTTGAACAACCCCAGCATTCGCCTGTCGACCCAGGGAAACCACAAAAGAACCATTGGCCAGACTGGGCGGTCGCCGGGGTTCGATCCCGGGTCCTCCCGAACGCGGGCCAGAGACGTTGCTGCCTGCCACTCGGCTCAGCGTTAACGTTCGTTATTGACACTAAGAACAATTTAGTATAGGTTATTAAATACTCATCTCATTGAAATCCTAACAGTTCTTATCAGAATCATTATGCCTATATAATATCGCTATTCAACAAAAATCTGATGTACTCTCATGCTTTCTCTAGCCACCCTTCTTACAAAAGCTTATCCTTCTGTCCCATTCTGTTAATAGAAATGAACTATCATTACATATTTACACTTTTCTTTATAGTTATCAGAAGAATACAGCTGGCTAAAGCAACAGTCGGATTTTTGCATGTGTTGTGATGAAAAACAAAAAATAAACCTATGACTTACCACTTAAAAATGTATGTCACAAAAAGTTACGACATAAATTGTGTCATTTGTTTTTGTAGTATATTTTGTCTAACGCTTATAGTTTACCAGTTACATAAAAGTCATTCAGAATGAAGACTACACAGATTATTTTAAGAAAATTCCACACATACATTTTATTTGTTATGCAAATATCATAAACGTAGGCTATTTTATTCAAAACCGTTAGAGCCATTTTTGAGAAAATATAAAATAACAAGTTTTCATTCGAGTGGAGAGTTTTTTTTTTAAATCTTCATGTTGCATCCTTGGAGGACGCTGAGCTTCAATACGAAGTTTGGCATTTAACTGACGTTTAGTTTTTGAATCACGCTGTTCACAGATACACACACAGGCACGTTCTTATGAAAGTTTATTTTTCTATCTGCTTCATTTTAATCGAGATAAACCTTTTCTGAGGTAGCCTTCGTTATAGATACAAAGCGAATAGGATAGTCAAATATATATATATATATATATATATATATGCTCTACGCTCTTTCAATGCATTTGCGAGAAACAACTGAGTATCCACAGCACATTAGAATGAGAACGTATTGAGAAATTTATAAAAATATCTCTAAAATTGTTTATGTCACAAAAAGATTATTTGAAGTACGTTTCCATCTACAGCTTAACGTTTAGCAGTTACTCAAAATTATACAAAATTCTTTCCGAATGAGGAGGGCTTCACCGGCTATTTCCAAAAATTTTAAGACTAACTTTATATCTGAATAAAAAACAAGTAATATTTTTCCATGTAAAGGGTAGTTTCGGATGGGGAGTAGTTTAAAATCTTTGTGTCTCATCCTCCTTAAGATAATCATTTTTGAGTTATATCTACTGTTCATTCACATATACAGGGATTGTTTTCTAAAAGTCTTTTATTTTTTAATTCTGCGACCTCAAAACGTGCATTTCCTTTAAAATCTGGATATCGAAATTTACGTGGAGTGCAATACTATCTATATTTACTATGCACGTGCCAGAGAAAGTAGAAATTTACTTGTTAAATAAGTATTTGTGTTTCGTTTTTGCACCAAATTCAAACTGATTCATTTGAAAATATATATTTTACTTTCTATATCTACTATGTTGAAAACGTATTGCAGTTCACCAAAAACTATTTATCGATTCAACGGAAGTACATGTTTTGAGGCCCTGAATTAGAAAAAAAGGATTGTTAGAAGAAGTTCCGTGTACGTCGGTGTCTGCGGCTTTAAACAGCATAACTAAAGGACAAAAGATTGCGTTAATACCAACTTGGTATTTAAGTTCAGTATCTATCAAAGATGCAACATGAAAATTTTCAACAAAGTTCCGAAATACAAAGCTACCCTTTACATGAATATGTTTTTAAATGTTTGACATTCTTAGAAATGATTAAAGATTTTGATTAAAATACAACACATATAAGATATTTGCATGGTCTGCGAGGTCCTCTTCAGTCGAAAGGAATTTTGTATAATTTCGTATAGAAAGTAAACCATAAGAGTTAGACAAAAAAATGTGGATCGCTTTTAAATACGCAATTAAAAGTACCTTTTATTGTGGTATCAGCCTTTTCCGAAATATTCCCAGTTACTGGTTTAAATTTGCCAATCATTCTTTTAAGTGGTGTCGCTATAGAGCTGTACAGCCATTATGGAAACAGCGACCCGAATTTAAACATTTGAGCGCTGCCGCGGTTTCCTTCTTCCCTTTTGTACCTACAACGAAATGTGTAATGAAACCCATTCTGCAATCGCTTATCTGGATATCATGAAACAAACAAAAAACAAGGTTTTGTAAGAATAAATGTAGAAGCAATATAAAAAAAATCTGATGTGTTACACTCACATGACTTTCTCTACTCTTGTACAATCTATTTTTACAAACGCCTATTCTCCATATGCTTCATATTAATCGAGATATCGAGATGTCAATCTTATTTGTAATTTTCTTGTAGATGCAAGGGGAACATGGTAGCTTTTAAGCGATAGTCAAATATTTTATCGCTGGTTGCTATGTGGCGCATTCCACTCTCTTTGCATGTCCAGGACATAAAAAAATGAATAACGAATTTGAGAAAAAGTATAAGTATTGGAAAATTTAAGGAAATAACAAGCAATATCTCGAAAACGGTTCACTCAACAAAAAAAATATATATGACATAAATTGTGTATTTTAACGCGATCTACATTTTTTGTGTAGTAAAAGTTTGTCTATCTCTTATGGTTTACCAGTTATGCAAAAGTCGTTCATAATGAAGAATACTTTTGGAGACATTCCCAGAAATTTCGAGATATACATTTCATTTCTCATGACATTATCTTAAACATATGATATTTTCATCAAAATCTTTAGAGCCATTTTTGAGAAAATTAAAATTTTCGAAAAATGTTCCATGTAAAGGGTAATCTGGGGTGGGGGGATTTTCTTGAAAACCTTCGTGTCGCATCTCTGGAAGATACTGAACGTAAATGCCAAGTTTGGTGTTTATCCGACTGTTAGTTTTTGAGTTATGCTGTTCACAGACACACACACACAGACACACACACACACAGACACACACACGGACATGTTTCCAAAAATGCTTTTTTTGGATTCAGGAGGTCTCAAAACATGTATTTCCGGTGAAATCTCGGTATCGAATTTTTGGGTGGAATGCAATACTTCCCCTACTTACTATACGTAGTAGAGAAAGTAATAAACGATAGTGGGTACAGAACTGTTATTATTGTCCCCTTCAGTCTCTATGGTCTTATAGGTAGATGTCTTTAACTTTTAGAAACAATTAACTCTTTGTCTGTAGGACTGCTTATTTCCAGACTATGCGGAAGGTAAGAAATTACTCTAACTAAGAAAAATTTCCACACCCAGCCGGAAATTGAATCCGCTACCTCTGGGTTAATAGTGAAAATATTTGTAGGCAAACATTTTGATTAGCATATATGAAATTGGAATATGAAAGATATATTAATTGGTAAGGGATGAAGAAATTTGCGCACGTTTACATATCAAAATTAATTTAAAAAGTTAATTATTCGCCACTTACTCTTATACAAAACCTATACTAAGTTTGTTTGTAATGTGCGTGTAGTTAACAAAGACACTAAGGCGAGATGTAATGTTCGCTGCAGTGCGAGGTTGTAACGCGTGGAATGAAGCATTGATCATTACAATATTGCCCGTTATGGGTTGTAATTGTTATGGTAGAGGAGGCTGATGAGCCGTGGAGGCTAACACCAGGTCGTTTCCTAGCACCCACGTCGTTAACTGCACGGCTCTGGAGGCTGTATATCCAAACCACGCAGATCAAGGCTTGCCTCTTTTGCGTGAACCAAACAAAACGCTTTTCTTTCATTTTCGTTTATCCAACACAAAATAATTTCTATTATACTTCGTTCTAGTTAATATTTTACTTTATCTACTGCTCACCTATAGTGAGTAGAGGAAGTATTGCATTCCACCCAAATATTCCATATAGAGGTTTCATCAGAAATACATGTTTAGAGGGTCCCGTACCTAGGTATAGGCTTTGGGGAACATCTAGTATCCACGGGAGTACTCTTTTCTTTGAGCAAGCACTGCGCCATCTGTCCACGTCATACGCCATGAAACCATCCCAGTATTTGCCCACTGGCCAGGGAAAACAACGCAAAATCAAAGGTCAGATTGGGCGGTCGACAGGAACCGAACCCGGGACCTCCCAAATGCGAGCATCACATGTTAATGCGTAGCCATCTCGGGTTTCATGTACCTAAAAATTCAGCATAATTAAAAAACAAAAAGTCAGTTCAATACCAAACATGGTACTTAAATTAAGCGTCTTCCGAAATGACATTTTCAAGAAAATCCCCTAATCCAATTTTTACAAGAAGAAATGTACCTTAGTTTTGGTAGCTTTTTTGACCAGCTCTAAGGACATATATAACATATATTCATGGCAAAGAAAGCTATACGACTGAAAAATTCAATGTTATATTCGGGATTTGTACCAAGGATCTCCCGTCTCCATCCGATTGCTCTAACCACTGAGCTACCATGGCAACATGCCAGTACGACATTAAATTATCCAATTCGCATTTTCCCGGTAAGCCACAAGGATATCTCAAATTTGAGGCAGTATTTTTAACACTTAAATGATTTCAGTCTAATTATATAATATATAAATTCAATAACAGCCCGCCTTAAAGCAATATGCGTATGTAACAATATATAAAAAGTGTAAATTACAGTAATTGTATATTTTTATATTATTGTATACATGTAATAATGTTATCTGAATATATTACGTAATTTAATAATGTAACAGCTGTGAGAATGATAGGTTGGAAATTGCTAACAAAGAGATAACAATGAGGTAACCTTGAGGCAATAATGAATTTGAAAGTTTAATGCTACTAGTCATTATTGGAGCAACAATAATGTAAATTTTGAGACAGTTTAATAAATAGCCAATCAACAACCAGAAAAAGCTTTAGTTAAATTAAGGTATTCTATTGGACTAGGATTAGCCAATCAGAGACTTGAAATACAGACATTTACAAATGTGGCGGTAGAAAACATCAGCTGCTTGTAGACAGTGCTCATAAGTGGACATGTTGGTTGTAGACAGTGTTCCTAATCGGACGCTAGATGTGTCCCCGAGAAATTACAATGTATTTTGTGTGAGGCAAAAAAAATAGCTTACGTGTTAAAAAGTGTAAGTAATTAATAATAAAATCTCACAGCTCTCTCTCTCTCTCTCTCTCTCTCTCTCTCTCTCTCTCTCTCTCAGTGAAGTGTTATTTAAATCGTGTCAAGAATTAATAAAAGGAGCGAAGTAAAATTATAATCTGTGTAAGCCTACATTCTTCAGTTGCATCACAACTCTACAAAGAGAAACATGTCTCTAACAATAATACTGACGCAGCCGAGGCAAACATAAATATGTAATACTTAAAGAAACAGTCAAAATTACATTTTGGACGAAGGCTACCGGGTACCATACGTGCGGTTGCGTTACTTCAAGTTCGGCTCCCCAACAGTTGAACTACAATACAGCTCCTACTTCAAACTGACTTTCCATACGTAACAAAAACAAACCTACTTCAAATTGGCTCCCAAAGCGTGGGGCAAATAACAACGTAAAAATAAATACAACAAAATAGACAACTTCAAATTGTATTGAGGTGACGTACCCCAATGGCGACTTGCAGTGCTTTAAGTACTTTGACTATCGGGCTTCATAGTTTCGACCGATATTAGGCCAATTAATGGAATTAATTGTTCTTCCACACAAGTCGTGTGTTGGACAGGGTTGGAAAGTGAGAATCAGATGACTGAAAAATTCAATGTTATAGCCGGGACTTGAATCACGGTCTTCGTCCGATTGTTCTAACCACTGAGCTACCATTGCAGCATGCCGGTACGACATCTAACTATACAAACATCTCTTACTATAGTCATATAAACACTTTTGTGGCGTTAACCATGCGGGAGATATTCTTTGTTAGTAGTTTGAATTGTCAAACGCTTTATACTTTTTCAACTGGTAAGTAGTAATTCGCTTCTTCTAATCATGCAAAGAGAATGGAATTTCAAAGTCATCACATAACTATCGCTTTAACAAGTGTATCCTGTTTAGATCTACAACAAAATGTGTAAATTTACAATGAAAGTATATCTCGATTAACAAGAAGTATATAGAATGACACGTTTTTGTAAGAATAATTTGTGGAAGAGTAAGTAGGGAAAGTCATGTGGATACAAGACAACAGATTTTTTTCATTATAAAACTGAGTAAACAATCCTCTTGAATAAAGGAACCAATATTTCTTGAAGAACTTTCAAACCAATTTCGTAGGTGGATACTTTAAGCGTTGCGTCGCCCGGGCTGTCTCAACTGTTTCATGGTTTGTGGAGCTGAAAGTTGGATTTCTGCGTCGTGTACTTGAACCTATGCCTTTACGTAAGAAAGACAAGAACATACAATAAGGGTAAATGATGGAGAAAGAAGAAGGTGGTAATTAAACAAACGCAGTACAGCTAGACTCGGTGACGAGCGATATGTACTGTTCTGGATTACACATTCCAATACAACATATGGCTGCCCATTTCACATTTTATTTCAGGACTGTCGCTTTGATTCCAGGTTTACTAGGAAAAAATCTTATGTTATATTTAAACAAATTTCTCTACCCATTCTTCTTCTAACTATTCTCACAAACACGTATACTTCCATCGCTTTCGTGTTAATCGAGATAAGCATTTGTAGAAATACTTTTTACATACTATCCGGCTGCTGGAAGTTGATAGTTAGCTTTTTATAATGGAATGACGAATTTAATTAACGAATTTAATTTACCACCGCCGTTCTTTATGAAATTATTATACAACGACGAATATTTCTATGCGAATCGTCCCCTTTACTCCTTATAATTAATAATTATAATTTCTACTAATGATGGATAGAAAATCTCCTGATAGTTACAAAAAAGGATGACATCGGCGGAACATTTAAATTCTTTAACTATCCCTCCGGAGAATCTTCCAAATTCTGGAATTTCTGCATAACCTTTAAATACTCTTTGGCGGTGAACGAATCATCGGTCGGAGTAATTTTTTAGACAATCACAATAGATGATAATTTAAACTTTTGTATACTTTGCATTTTACGGATGGTCGCTCTTTCTGAACTTTGCTCTTGAATTAGCGGACATTGACTCATTGCAAGGTAAAAGGGGGTTAAAGCTATATTCTTTAGCCATAAATTTTTGGATAAACTTGTCTTTTTTCCTTGTATGTCTTGCCAGTTCATTAATACTTTTTGATTCGCTAAAACGACTATTTTCAGCATAAATATATATGTTTTCGAAGTCCGCTCAGATATAATAAACTGCTGAATACAGTCTGGTGGAATTTTGTCCGGTTATCCAACTTATCGTAACTCTCTCGGCGTGCACATGTCACATGATCACATCTTTTTACAGGCCTTATTGAAACCTTAACACCCGCAACATTTATTTCTTGACTTAACTTATCACTTGGTTCTGCAAGAGCGAGCAACTCAAAACGCAAGGACTGAACTGAACTCGCTTGCTGCTTGTACCCATGACTGGGATAATTTCATGTTTACTATTTTTTTCATAACCTTCTTTTTCTCCCATCATGAGCTTCTCCCCTCAGTTTGCCAGACTATCGAGGCGGGTAGTAACAATGTGATGGACAATGCGCACGGCCCTCTTTACTTTCCTGCTAATTTATAATAGCAAGTAAAGGAAGTATTATATTCCACCCAAAAATTCGATACCGAGTTTCACAGGAAATATACGTTTTGAACTACCTGAATATCAAAAAGATGCATAAAAAATCCGTTGTTTTGCGCTCACATGACTTTCTCTACTCCTGTACAAACTATTTTTACAAACGCCTACTCTCCACCTACTTCATGTTAATGAGGTAAACATTTGCAGAAACTTATTGCTAATGTTCTTGTAGATGCAAGGAGAATATGGTAGGCTTTAAGGGAAGTCAAATCTTTTAAGAGCTCGTTGCTATGTGCAGCATTCCATTCTCTTTGTAGGTCCAAGCACATAAAAAATGGAATTCCCATTTGAGAAAAAGTATAAGTATTGGTAAACTCAAACAAATAACAAGGAATATCCCGAAAATGGTTTACTGGACCAAAAAATGTATATGGCATAAATTGTTATGTAGTAATATTTTGTCTATCTCTTATGGTTTACCACTTATGCAAAAGTCATTCAGAATGAAGAGGACTTTTGGGGACATTCCCAGAAAATTTCTGATATATATTTCATTTGCCATAAAAATATCTTAAACATATGGTATTTTAATCAAAATCGTTTGAGCCATTCTTTAGAAAACAAAGGTTTTCGAAAAAATTTTCATTTAAAGAGTAGTCTGGAGTGGGGGTTTTCTTGAAAATCTTTGTGTCGCATATTTGAAAGATACTGAACCTAAATACCAAGTTTGGTATTTATCCGACTGTTCGTTTTTGAGTTATGCTGTTTACAGTCATACCGACTTATGGACCCTTTTCTAATTTTTGTTTTGATTCAGTGGATCTGTAAGAATTTTTGGGTGGAATGCAATACTTCCCCTACTTAGTATACGTAGTATAGAAAGCAAAAAAGCTCCGCGCTTGTGTGTGTCTGTGAACAATTTAACTGAAAAACAAACAGTCGGATAAATGACAGCCTTGGTATTTAAATTGGGTATTTTCCGAAAATACGACAGGTAGATTTTCAAGAAAATCCCCAAATCAAGCTACCGTTTACATGGAAAAACTTTCGGAATTTTCGATTTTCTCAAAATGGATCTAACATTTTTTATTAAAATACGATATGTGAAATATATTTACACGCCAAAAAACCTATATCTTTAATTTTCTTGGAATAGGCTACATTCATTCTTCATTCCGAAGGAGTTCTATATGATATTGTATAATATAAACGCTAATCTATAGACGAAAACGTACCACACAATTTATTTCAAATAACTTTTTTTGCAGCAGAAGCCATTTGGAGATATCGTTATTAATGGTTAGAATTTTTTAAAAACTTGTCATTCTTTTAAAGTTCTGTCGACATTCAGTTGCTTCCCTTGATTGCATGGAAAGAGTATGAAATTTTAAGGCCAGGATATAGCGTACAGTTCTTAAACATTTGACTACCGCTTTTTTGTATTTATAACCAAATGTGTAATGTATCTAATTTATGCAACCGTTCATCTAGATATAAAATAAAGTTTCGTGAGCATAGCTTGTATAACCACCAATAAACTAAAGAGGTTAGAAAAAGTCATGTGAATGTAACACATCCGATTTTCTATAGTGTATTTCTTTCGATATTTTTGCAAAAAAAAGTCCGCAACTGTAAACTGTTAATCGTGCTCATTCATAATTGAGATCTTCGATAAAAGCGCTACCAAATTCCCTAACATACATTTTAAAAAACGATGAAGTTAATGGCTTCTGGCTGAGTCACATATTTGGCTCCACTTTTAAACTCTTCACACCTAATCTATGCACTAATTATAACAATTCATTCCTTTTCTCCTTGGCAAGTGGTTTATTTTTTTACTTTTCCATTGCAATATATAGTAAAACAGTTAGGAGTTGCTACTATGCAGTTATATTTTATATATTGGGTCACTATTCTACAACTACAAATAACTTTGGTGATGTAACATGTAAAAATAAGTATTTTACAACTAAATGCGTAGCAAAAATTTCTAATGTGTTACTCTCTCATGCCTTTCTCTACTCTCGATTACTTATTAGTGGATACACATATCATTCTTACGAAAGTTTAATTTCCTATATACTTCATTATAATCAGATAAACATTTCCGGAAATAACTGCATTACAGATCTCGTTATACATACAAAAGAAATGGTGATAGTCAAACGTTTAAGAACTGGACGCTTTACGCGGCCTTAAAATTCCGTACTCTTTCCATGACATCGACAGGACTTTAAAAGAATAAGTATTGAGCGATTGGAGCAATTAATAACGAATATCTCGGAAATGGTTCATTCCACAAAAAAAGTTATTTGAAATAAATTCTGTTTTGAAGGGATCTATATTTTTGTCTATCGCTTAACGTTTAACAGTTATGCAAGATTATACAAATTTCCTTCGGAATGAAGAGAACTTAAAGGGTTTTTCAGAAAATTGAAGATACATATTTTATTTATCACCTAATACTAGTCATACATATAATTTTGATCAAAATCTGTAGACATTTTTCATAAAGTAAAAAAATTTGAAAAATGTTCTATGTAAAGGGTAGTTGTTTTTCTTGAAAATCTTGGTGCCGCGACTTTGGAAGATACTGAACTTAAATAAAAAGTTTGGTATTTATCTGACCTTTGGTCTTTTAGTTATTCTGTTCAGAGACAGACAGACACACACAAGCACATACACATACAAGCGCGCGCGCGGACCTTTTGTTAAAAATGCTTTTTTATTCATAGGTCCTCAAAACATGTATGTCCGATGAAATCTTGAGTCACTATTTTTACCTTCTCTATCCCTCACCCAGGATGTAGTAGAGAAGGCAAAAATTAAAAAAACCTGCAATCACTTTGGCAACTTTCACGGAAAAGCACTTCTTAATATTAAAATTAAAATTGGTTCGTCTCTTACGCGAATGCATGAAAATCTTAGAATATAAGCCTAGAAAACAAAAGAACAGAAACTAAGAGAAGGAACACTTAAAAACGGTACTACAGCAAATAACTATCCAAATATTAATTAATATAATTAAACAGTCTTACGAACTTATTTCAATCAGCACTCCTTTGAAGCAAAAGCTGCCGGGAAAATATTTAAAAAAATATATTTCTTTTTATTAGTTACCATAGTTGCTTACAATTATTCACAAAATCACAGCAATAAATCGATTTCTTAATGTAAACAAGAAGTGCATAGTTACAGCATGCAGAAACCGCATTCAGATATTTCTGTCCCGGTAACAAGCGCTTGCGATGAAAAGGAAAGAAGAAATAAATAAGTAAAAATCTGATGTGTTACACTCACATGACTTTCTCTACTCTTGTACAAACTATTTTTACAAACGCTTATTCTCCATATGCTTCATGTTAATCGAGATATCAAGATGTCAATCTTATTGGTAATTTTCTTGTAGATGCAAGGGGAATATGGTAGGTTTTAAGCGATAGTCAAATATTTTAACGCTGGTTGCTATGTGGCGCATTCCATTCTCTTTGCATGTCCAGGACATAAAAAAATGAATAACGAATTTGAGAAAAAGTATAAGTATTGGAAAATTTAAGGGAATAACAAGCAATATCTCGCAAACGGTTCACTCAACAAAAGAAATGTATATGACATAAATTGTGTATTTTAACGCGATCTACATTTT
Organism: Deroplatys truncata; assembly: GCA_030765065.1. Lineage (NCBI taxonomy): Eukaryota > Metazoa > Arthropoda > Insecta > Mantodea > Mantidae > Deroplatys > Deroplatys truncata. The sequence continues at coordinate 203,776,266 of CM060983.1, read as the reverse complement.
TCGTGTAGTACAATTTTGTCTATCTCTTATGGTTTACCAGTTATGAAAAAGTCGTTCATAATGAAGAATACTTTTGGAGACATTCCCAGAAAATTCGAGATATACATTTTATTTGTCATGACAATATCTTAAACATATGATATTTTAATCAAAATCGTTAGAGCCGTTTTTGAGAAAATTAAAATTTTCGAAAAATGTTCCATGTAAAGGGTAGTCTGGGGTGGGGGGATTTTCTTGAAAACCTTCGTGTCGCATCTCTGAAAGACACTGAACCTAAATACTAAGTTTGGTGTTTATCCGACTCTTCGTTTTTGAGTTATGCTGTTCACAGAGACACACACACACAGACACACAGACACACAGACAGACACACACACGGACATGTTTCCAAAAATGCTTTTTTTGGATTCAGTGAGTCTCAAAACATGTATTTCCGGTGAAATCTCGGTATCAAAATTTTGGATGGAATACAATACTTCCCCTACTTACTATACGTAGTAGAGAAAGTAATAAGGAATATCGCACTTCATGCATGTCCGTTAGATGACACAATTGGTAAAGGTGTAAAATTACAACATGGAATATTTCGAAAATGGCTAACGCAGCGAAAAAAGTTTTTGGAGACGAAATGTGCGTTTTAATGAACTCTACGTTTCTTCTGAAGTATAGTCTTGTCTATCTGTTATGGTTTACCAGTTATACAAATTTACACAAAATTCAATCAAATGAAGAGGACTTCACGAGCTATTCTCGGAAAAATCAATATATAGGTTTTATTCATTATGTAAATACATTAAATATGTGCTTTTTAAATCAAAATCATTAGAGCATTTTGAGAAAGTTAAAAATTTCAAAACAGTTTTCATGTAAAGGTTAGTTTGGGGTGGGGGATTTTTTTGAAAATCGTCGTGTCGCATTTTTAAAAGGTAAACTTAAATACCAAGTATAGTATTTATCCGATATTTAGTTTTGAGCTATGCTGTTAGCAGACACACACAGACACGGACCGTTTCATAAAATTCTTTTTTTTATATTTAGAGGACCTCAAACATACATTTCCGGTGAAATCTCGGTATCCTATAGTAGCACGGTTCCAATATGGTTCTAAGAATATATAATAAGAATAATATGCTACCTTGATTCTTTCTGTATTTCAAAAGTCATAAAATTCGTATAAGTACTGTATGGTCAGAGCCACGCCCCCGAACAAAACCTGAGTATGTAGTTTTAAACACGACGTAAAATAACACATTTTCTTGGAAAATCTTGTATGCTCCATTCACACGATTTTCCCTACTCACTCTTATACATACTATTCTTACATAAGGGTATTCTAAATTTCTTATCAGATAAACTTTCATTACACATTTCATTGTAGGTATTAGAATAATACGTGGCTTTCGTGTGATGGTTTCAAAGTTCCATGTTCTTTGCCTGACCACGAGAACAAAACAAATAGCGGCTTACCAATTGAAACAAGTATGTGAGCATTCAATCCAATGGCAAAACTACCTCCTAAATGCTTAACATCACAAAACAAGTTTTATTTGACATAAATTGTGCGCTTTAGCAGGATAACATTTTTGTCTGTAGTAAAATCTTGTCTACCTCTTACGTTTACAATTATACAAAGGTGATTCAGAATAAAGAGGACTTCACAGGCTATTCCTAGATAATCCAAGATATAAATTTTTGTTTGCCATGCAAATACTTAAACACATGATACTTTAGTGCAAATCGTTACTGCTATTTTCAGAAAATCAAAAATAACGAACACTTATCCATGTAAATATTAGTTTGGTTTAGTGGATTTTTTTCAAAATCTTGGAGTGGCATCGTTTGAGGACGCTGAACTTAAATAGCAAGACACGCATATATACACATATAGGGTAGTTAAATTATATTCGAACCCACTCGCGGCCTCTCTCTACTGCGCGAGACAGCCGGCAGTCGCCGGGAAATTACGCCGGCAGAGGCGGACTAAAATCCTTACCTTATAATAGAGGCTGGAAATGTTGACCTTCTGCTATCAAACAGGCAGCATATCTCGCATAAATATTCTCGCTTACTCTCCGAAGCTCAGCAGCAGGAATTCTTGTGATGAAACGCCTCATTATGTTCAGAAAATTGGAGTGTGGTGTGCGGTAAGTGCTAGAAGAATAATAGGGCCCACGCTCTTTGATGAGACAATAAATACAGAGCGATATCAGAGGTTAATTCTGAGGCCACTTTGCCATAGCTTGACAGAAGAAGAGAAGATATGATTGGTTCCAGGAAGATTCTGCAACAGCACATACGGCTGCCGAATCATTACATGCAATAAGAGAGGTGTTTGATGACAGAATAATTAGTGCTGATTTGTGGGCCCCTCGTTCTCCTGACCTAACGAGTTGGGATTTTTATTCACGAGGTTCTTTAAAAGACAAGTGTATTGTTCCAATCCTCGCACACTACTGCAACTTAGAGAAACATTGTGCAAGAAATCACAAGAAATTTGCTGCTGAGCTTCGGAGAGTGAGCGAGAAGATTTACACGAGATATGCCGCCTGTTTAGAGCAGAAGGTCAACATTTTCAGCATCTATTATAAGGTAAGGATTTTAGTCCGCCTCTGCCAGCATAATTTTCCCGGCGACTGCCGGCTGTCTCGCGCAGTAGAGAGAGAGAGAGAGAGAGAGAGAGAGAGAGAGAGGTCGCGAATGGGTTCGAATATAATTTAACTACCCTATATTTTTATAAAAGTTCTTTTTATTTATTCAGGAACATCAAAGCGTGTACTTCCGGTGAAATCTCGGTATAGAATTTTTAGTAAAATACAATACTTCCTCTACTTACTATAGCTAAGTAGTAGGGAATGTAAAGGTGATGCATTTTAGTAATCTTCCCATACACTTCTCTATACAGAGCTTTGTATGCCTGCTTAGCGCTGAAAAATAAAATTAAATTGAGTTTTATTTATAGAAGCTCTGTAACTGCTGTGGTCCTTAAGCGTCCCATTCTGTATTGGGCTTGAAAGACCGGTAATTTTGCCCAGAAACCTCTTTATGAGGGTTGAGGGTCTTATACGTGCCGTAAATCTACAAAACGGGACCACCGGCCTTACTTCCCTTCCGAAGGAAGCCATGCTAAGGTGTTTTACGCCCGAAAAAAATCCATCGCCCCCCCCCGCCGGGTTTGAACCCGCGACCTGGTGAACTAGAGGCGAGCATGGTAATCACTACACTACGGAGGACACTTTGTGTAGCCCTGAGGAAGAGAACGAGATGCAATGTCTTAAAGTGCGAATAGGCTAATATTTTTCACAGAATACTTTAGTAGTACCAATAGCATAGGACACGCCTTAGCTGTACAGTAGAAAATGCTCCATTATTTTACATTTAGAATATAGTGTAATATAAGAAGCTAAATTAGGTTTGATTTACTCCTGGTCATACAAGCCTTGTGGCATAACACGTAGGCAATGAGTCGATCGTGCCTAAAGTCCGGGGCACATCCGCACACAGATCAGCGAAGGTAGGGGAGGAGACGAGGAAGGTTAGGTGTGTAACATCATGTCCAGAAACTTTGTGGTTCTCCTCCCTGTTCCAGCAAGCGAGCCTCGCTAATACAGCTGTCCGTTACAAATGTTAGGACTCCGCCGTCTTCTCCTTACCCCATCCCCTCTTTAATACGCATGTAATTAAAATTACACGCCACGATGGAATAATGCACAGGTTAGGTAAACAACTGCATGAAACCTTCAGTACTAGCAAAAATACACCAAAAACGATTAATGCACAGTATTTAGGAGTAGAGGATGAAGGTAAAGTACAAAGGTAAAATATTCTCTCACAGAAAATCCATTTTACTTCGAAAATGTCCTTGTCTGTTTCTTTGTTTCTCATTTTACCTGATATTAAAATTATTTGGTGACCTTTACTGAGGCCAATATACTGAAGCATGTGTTAGAAGGGATGACACTTATGTAATAAACTGCCCAACATTGTAAAAATGAAAAACAGTATAAACAGCTTATAGAGTATTAACTTTACATTGAGGGTAATTTTCATATCAAAAATTGCATTTAACCTAATGCAATTTTAAGAGTGCTTTCCCCTTACATTATGGTTAATATACGCTTTGCTATTCCTACAAATTGCATATATACATGGTTTTATCATAGTTGACAGTATACCGAATAGATGCAAAATAGTCCGAGTAAGCATGGGTCCGCAAGCGGCCGTTTGCAAGACAATGCGAGTGTGTGGTTGCAAAAATAATTTAAGTGTATATCTCGTCCAAATAATTGGCTCAAATTACACTGGTGAGTTTCGAATTATTTCGAACACCCCCGGATCATTTCTAAAATATTGAAAAGCATGCACATTGTTTGTTTTATGCTCCAATTCACAAACCATGTTAACGGGAGTGCTGTACAATACGCTTTGTAGTTGATTCCAGAAAAAAGAAAATGTAAAGGATTCAGATCAAGGGGCCTTGCCGGCCAAAGTACACGCTCCTAAACCTATAGGTACATTTTGTAGAATATTTGCGTGCTGGATATCGTCTCACAATAGCAACAAAATGTGTCGATGCTCCATCATGCATATACCACATACTTTGATTCGCTCAAACAATCCTGGAAGATGCTGTAGAAGAAACCGAAGGTATCTCTGTCCATTTAGTTTTCTTGGAAGAATGTGTGGCCCAATGAGACGATCGCCTCGTACATTCAGTGTTGCTGATGTAGTGCTATGAACAGCTTGTGAGTTTGGCTCTCACCAAAAACTTCAATTATGCCATTTTTAATATTATCACGTGTGAACCCGGGTGGCCATTGGTTGCTTTCGGCCACGGTGCAAGGGTACGCTATTTCTTCTGCTAAATAGTTACACCAATAACCACAACAATGGTTAAAAATGGCGTAGAAACGAAATATATGTTTACGCTCTTGATCGTATTGGCTAAAGGAGAAAGAGGCAGAGTGGGTGCATTCAGTTTGTCATACAGATCTCTTATCGTAATTGGTAGCCCATACCTTATTAGTTAGTGCAGGACATTCCTTTGAAAGGGTTAAAAGCTAACGGCCAGCTTGATGAGCGGCCAGATTAGCGAAATGTAGAATGTGTAATGTGAGAAGATTTTCTTGGGGTGCAAATTAAAGCTTTAATGGTATTCATTAAACACATAGCAAGGCAGCACTTTATAAAAAAATAAACAGAGCTGCATTCTCACGATGATATCAATGCTTGCTGCTGCCTAGAAGCAAACTTAACTAAATAATAAATAAATAAAGCAGCATATTTTCCTCTAATTCAAGTTATAATTGGTTAATATACCTTTACTAACATATTGCTGATCATAGGAATACAACAGGATTATAGACAAAAATATAACCAAATTTTATTGCCATAATATGTATGTCATATTCGATAAACCAAGTACATATACATATTTATCTCTACTTTCTAAAAATGATCAGTCAATTACAACAAAAGAGTAATTTGCATTTAGTAAACGAATATCACCTGCGGATGTTTCACAGTGAGTGCCCACTTTCTGACGAGTACTTAGACCGTCTTCCCTACTTTCCTGGAATATTTTATCCAGTAATTTTCTATAAAAACATGTTTATGCATTGCCGTTGCAATTTTTGTGACAGTGCGACCAGCCTCTCACACCCACGATGCCTCCACGATTAACAGCATGACTCAAAAAACGAAAACTCTGATAAGTACCAAACTTGGTATTTAAGTTCAGTACCTTCCAAAGATGCTACACGAAAATTGTCAAGAAAATCCATCCACCCCAACTATCCTTTACATGGAAAGTTTTGAAAATTTTTATTTTCTAAAAAATATCCATAAAGATTTTGATTAAAATACCATCTGAAGTCCTCTTCATTCGGAAGGAATTTTGTATACTCTTGTATAACTGGTAAACTTTAAGGGATAGACGAGAATTTACTACACAAAAAATATAGGTATCTTTAAAACACACAATTTATTTCAATTAAATTTTCTTGTGGTATAAGCCATTTCTGAGATATATGTTATTAGTGGTTCGAATTGTTCATTTCTTATTCATTCTTTAAAGTGCTTTCAACATTCAGTTGTTCCTCGCGATTGCATGGAAACAGTACGAAATTTTAAGTCCAGCGTATAGCATCCAGTTCTTAAACATTTGCCTATCGCTGTCTCTTTGTATCCTAACAAAATGTGTAATGCAGCTATTTCTGCAAAGGCTTAATTGATTAAAACGTAGTAAGCTTTAGTAATAATATTGTGTAATAAACGATAAAGGGTAGAGAAAGTCATGTGGATGTATCACATCAGATTTTTCAAGATTGATTCAAGTTTTAAACTTAGTGCTAGACACGGCTAATGTGAAAGAAAAATTATCTACAGAGCCCGAAAGTGTAAAATACTTTCAAATTTCGAACCGTCTTCGAGGTATGATATACCTAATATTTAAGACAACTTGAAGATTTACCGGGAGACTTGAATCAGATCAGATACGTGTATCTCGCCGTGATAGTTCAAGCTGTAAGAAAGAGCATTGGTAGGGAGAACCAAAGGTTAGTTGTTCGAGTCTCGGTCGGATTCAGATTTCGAGCTTAGTACCGGAACGGCTGTTTGGAAGAACACTTATTGAAGTACAGACGAAAGATGTTTGCCAATCGAAGTGGTACGCTATTTGGTTCTCACAATAATAAAGACACGTTATATAAAACTTGGTTCTATGAAGAAGTTTCAGTAAGTACTTATTGCCATGAGTGCGTGGCACTTGGTGAAACCCCACAACATATTATGCCAGCAGGTAAGGACTGCTTCTTGGCCTCAAGAAATACTTGAGGTCAGAGAAAGGACGGTATTCTGATTTGGTACCGGTCGGAAGGATGGCCCGCAGGGAGTCCGGCTGGACTCAGCGAGGTGGAGGTAACTGGTCACGGACATAACTCGATTAGTTATGAGGCAGAGCTGACCCTCGCTAGGATACAAGGATAATTAACGGTCACTCCAGACGCCGTGAGTCAATATGCCGCACAGGAGGCAAAAAGAACAGGAAGCGAGATAGAGAAGCACAAGGCAAATGATGAACCGTATATCACATGCAGAGGCGAGTGTTTCCTTCACAGCTTTTCTGTGTGATTACTAGACACTGTTTCTCTTAAGCAGTACTTCATTCTTAGCTCGTATTCTCTATTACGAGTATATCGCTAAGAAGGACGAAAGGAAAATAAAGAAAGTAAATAGAAGAATGCACAATAAATATAACGTTTTACAAAAACCAATTTTAGCGGCTTATTATTCAATATTTTTATTGTCTTCTACTGATGTATCAATTAGATAAAAAAAGAAGGAAAGAAAAAACTAAAGAAGTGCAATTATCACAAGTATAAACAGTGTAACAACAGCAGCTGATTTCTAAATTTACTTCATCACTTCTTAGTATTTTTAGCTCGCATTTTCCTATTCTTACACTTAATCTATCTTCTAAGAAGTCTGCCTAACTTTTATTACCTTAGTTCAATAGCTTTTTTCAGAATCTATTTTTCTACATTTTGACATTTTATTTTACAGTATTTTATTTTCCTTTTCTTTTAATATAATCGTTCAATCTTATTGCCTATTTTAGTTGCTCTCTTACATATTTCAAGAACTTCTTCACGTTTGTTTCAGATACTGAAATATAGTAATACTCCCATTATTTCTCACTTCACTACTATTGTGCTTTTTCTTACACTGCCGCCACCGTAGTTATAATATCCCCGCAATCGCTTCACGTTCTCATAGTTACAGTTACAATTACAATGATAATAAGTACATATCTTATCATAAGAGATTTTGGAAATGTCCTCTATCCACACATTTTTGGCATTTTCGCAGGAAATTTTCATTCACACTAGAGAGTTCAATATCCTAAGTTGAGTGAATTTCTGGCCTCATGTTTTCTTTTAGTTCTTAGAATGTTTAGAGGTTTGTTGTTTACATCGCATTTATCAGTGATCAACAAAGTTAGGTATATTTGTGTAATTGGATTTTTGTGAAATTATAGAGTAATTGTCCTACGCTTAATACTCTTCTCTGAGGAATCATGATTCCATTTATGTGGCTTTTTCGTCTCCTAACACCTGAGTACCACGTGGCAGCTCACGATGATGTCATAAATAACATCATTGCAAACATCGGGCAACGTTTGTAATCCAGCGTGGTGTGTTTCACTTGGAGTAGTGTGAGTGTTTTCTAGTGATTTATAAAGTTATTTACAATGCCCAGTAAGAAAGGAAGAACTTCACACAGTCAAGCCCGAGAAGTAGTTGCTAACGTTGTTAAAATCTATGACCAGGAAGCAAACAAAAGGAACTGGCCATACAGCATTACTAACAGAAGAGTGTATGTTTTCTAAGAGGTCTTATGTCTTTTGATGATATGTTGAAATAGATATCAACAGAATTGTTGATGTCAACACATTTCTTACAGACACATTCTCGTGAGAGGAACACAATAATGCTAACACGTTCTAGCTTCTTGATTTGTTTAGGAATACAATTTTATCATTTTGGAATGTTATTTTATTATCATGTATATACACACCCGCTTAATTATATATTTAAACAAACCTAAGTTATTATTTTGACCCCTGTTTGCACTATCATCTTCTTCAGTACCGTGAATTTCGGAAGTCGTGTTCATTTTACAGCCTCAGTTACAAAATTAATATTACTACCTAATCTTCTTGCGCCGTTTACAATTCCGTATATTTTTGTATTTACTTCATCAGACTTACTGGTCCGTTCCAATTGTTTACCGTAATGCCGACTACCACAAGTGCAGGTGATATTCAGTTTGTAGAAGATTGGGTTAAGTCATGTAAATGTAACTTCTCCTATAAGAACGTTTTACTTCTGTATGCTTCTGGTTTTCATCTCACTTGTGAAATATTTTCGGTAATAACAACTAAACCACTTTCCTTCCATAAGTAATTCATCCCCTAAATTTCAGCATAGCTGTTCAGGTAATAAGTATTATCGATTTTAAGACATGTTAAGGTGTAATTTGCTAAGCAAGCGTTTAAAAATTATAACGCAATGCCAAAGAAATACTTCTATGTAATCCATTGCATTGTAATGTTTATATGCATCTTAAAATGTATTTTGTGAACCAATATGGGTGCCAATCGCTTTCGGGTGAGTTATGTACTCCATATGAAACATCGCGTTTGTATTTGTGGTATCAGTCGATTATTTTTGATAATGATAAATTATATAAAATCACATTATATCTCCACATAACGCTTCTAATGGCTTGATCGCGTTAAGCAGGCAGGATTATAAATTATTTTCTTAATTTATGGAAGCTAGTGACAGCTTCTATTCAATATTTGACGTAAAGAATTAGCAAAAATATTTTAAAGTAATTAAAAAGAGCAAGAGTATTTATGTAATACTCAATATTCTGTATGATTATCTGTATCCGTCGTAGTGAACTTTAATTTAATGACAAGAGATAAGAAAAGAGGCAATTTTTCACAAAAGTGACCGCAATATGGAGGGAAAGAAAGCAAACAAGCAAAACACACTAGTAAAGTTTTGCAGTATCTACTTGTAACATTTGGGCCTTCAAAAATGTTTCTTTTTCGTTAAATTGCTATTTTCATTAACTGTATATGCACAGAAATGAAAATCTTGCACCAAATAGGAAAAACAAGTTTTAAAAATGCCGCCCTCTTCCGTTAAGATAGGCTAAATTATGACAAACTTCTCAGAGCCGATGGTATTACTGTTGACAGAATACGGCAGTAGAAAAGAGGTTAAGAGTAATGTTTACCATTTTGCCTACTGTAACTAGTTTAATACATAACTTGAAAGCTTTATGAAGATAGGTGGGTATTTACTGTACGAATAACTTGCACCATGATCCGCTTGACATCGATAATGAGAGGATTTAATATGTCCATTATTGGTATATACAGGTACACTTTCGATGCACTGTCTTTGTATCAGTACAGTAAAAAGGTAAACGTACGGACGAACGGAGGGACCCCCACAACCGAGGCAGAGCACCCCAAATAGTCACGTTTTGCTCCTACAGTGACTACTAGGAGGGGAGAATGAGGGAGAGAGACTCGAAGGGAGATCAGATTCAGAGTACTACGTGCGCAAGCTTTGACGGAGTCCCTAACGTTTTCAGTCCGAACGCATTGGATGTCACATGGGCCCACCCACAAATCTCCAGACTCCCAGCAGTTCCCCCTCGCCACTCGGAGGCAGTTCTAAATGAGCAATTCAGCAAAAACGCCAGGGAAGAACTTCTACAAAGCGCAGATCTATTGCCCAGGTCAACCCATCGAACACTGCCGCCTGCTCCTACAATCCTGAAACAGATGGCAATGAAGATGACAATGATGGGTACAGGAAATGAGGAAAAGGAAAGTCGTGATAAAAGAGGAACCACCCTATCATTCACCTACCAAACCAGGGAAACCACGAAAAACCCATAGGTCAGAGTGGGCGATAGTTGGGGATCGAACCCGGACCTCCCGAATGCAAGTCGCATTCATTGCCACGGCCCCACCTCGTTGGTACTAGAACAGTAAAAGCATTAATTGCTAAAGTTGCAATGGACAGTTCTGTTAGGAAAGTGTGAGGCGATGTCCATCCATACTTTCTGCCTCAGTACAAAGTTCTTATAATTGTTTTCATGCTGCAGAATTCTTTCGTTTTTCCCTTAGTACTCCTCGACATACAAGGACATATTGTAAACATTCAGCCTGTTTCCAAAGCAAAACACACCGAATTCCGAAATTGTTACAATGTCGTGAAGCGGAATTGAAATAAAAATTAATCTTCGTTGTGACTCGCTCTGATTTAACAGTCATAGATACCGTATGTTAGTAGATCGGTCGGACCGATCCGCGGCGAAATTGGAATGGGAAAGAGTGGCGCGCCTACCGCCAGAGAGCAGCGCTGTAGCTACCGCACTTTTAATTACTTCACTGATGATCTGTAGTTTTATCATCAAGGTCACGTTTCTACTCAGAACAGCATATACTCGGCTACCGAAAATCCCCAGGTTATTCATGAAGTTTCTCACCACGCTGCAAAAGTTGGGGTTTAGTGTGCAGTGAATGCGCGTAGAATTATCCGTCCCATATTTTTCGACGCAACAGTTGATTCCACGTTTATGTAAATTCAATTTTAAACAAATTTTTCCGTAAGTAACAAGAGATGAAAGATTATGTGGCTGGTTTCAGCAGGGTTCAGCTACAGCGCATACTGCTGCGAATTCTATGCATGAATTGTGAAGTGTGTTATGGTGACAGAATAATTAGTCGAGGATAGTTCCCTTGACCTATTACCATGCAATTTTTATTTATGGGGAACGTTAAAGAATAAAGCGTATGAATCAAATCCGCACACGTTACAAGAATTGATGGACATCACGAGAGAAATACACGCAATCAGTCAACATAAACTTTTGCGAGTAAGCCAGAATTGTTTTCGGAGACATAGGGAATGTGTTCGTGTTGAAGGTCATCTTCAACATCTGCTGTAATACAGGTAAGCCTAATGTAAGTTAGTACAGTAGTGTGTTCTGTACCCATGACTAGCCGGTCGTTTACGTGTAACTCTGGCGAAAGGCGCGCCAATCCACACCTAATCCATGCTGCCGCGGAACGGTCCGGCCGATTTACTAATGCACTGTATAATAATCTGGTCATTTCAATTCGAAACATCGCTTCGCTAGTCTTGTTCCTAGAAGCGCATCATTTTTAGTAGATTGTACGAGATCAACTAAAACTCGCCTGCCGATAGCGTGTCTGCCTCCTATTCTGCTGGTTACATAATCAAAGCTCAAGAGTAAACTGGGTAGGGGTTTTTTTCGGGCATTGAGGCAAACGCTGAGTAAGTGTAAGGTCTAGAACCTGGGTTCATTGAGCGTCATTTCATTCATTCATCGTTCGATATGACCTATCTATTTAGAGAACGTTAAAGTTAAAACAAAAAGTAGTATTTCTCCTTTTGCTTAAACAGCGCTTTAAACATCTAGTATATTGTACGTACGTTTTTAAACCATCCAGTTTTTGTGGTATTTTCAAGTCAAACACCAAGTATCCTGTTGGTTTCTTCCATAATTTTATTTTACGTTTAAATTTAGGTATCTCAATAGCTATCGCAAATAGCTGCTAATAATTTACGACAATTAACTTATTAAAGCCTACAATTCTCTATTCATTATTCAATGAAAAATGGATTTCTGTTGACTGTGTCATAAGCTGGTTAACACGGAACAAAATGCAAAGCAAGTGCACGACTAGCACCTAAACATGCATAAACAGCACTGATTTCGGGGTCAGTTGTCTAAGTTGCAGGGGTGAAAAGGTAGCACCAGGGATTCCCTTGCTGAGATTGGCAAGTTTCCCCAGCCTTGTTACAACATGCAAATTGCTCAACTCATATCTCTCGGTCAGGGCCAGAGTTTACGCTCACCCTTCCCTACAAGTTGAAGCTATATTTCACGTTCGATATTGCGGCCAATAGCATCCCTTTCCAAGCATTGCCTCTCAAGGATGAATGAAGACTTTAATAAGCGTTTTATAGATTACCTACTCCGCACTAAATAATCCTCATCTAATTGATGTATAACTTACTTTAGAAAGCAAAGAGTCCCATTCAAATTAAGCCAAAACATCTTGTAATAAGTGTTCATAAAAAGAAGCTTTTGATACTTAGAATCTCTTATTTTAATATATTGATAACATTACCCTGCTTGACAGTTCCCTGTGGCTTGTGACCTGCCATTTCTATTAGGAGTAAACTTTGAGAAAGTGAATAACACAACAATATTTAAATAGAAATTTATGTAATACAATTTAAATAATTAATTCCATAATAAAAATCTTTGACTGGACACTAATGCAGTACACTATGTTCATTCAAGTATGTCCTGTATGACTATGGCCGAAATATGCTTAGGAATAGAAAGGTCATGTTCATTCGATCATGTCCCGTGTTTACCAGCCCCTCTGATGCATGAGTAACAGAGAAAAATTTACCGCGACGATTCTATATTGATGCCTCTATCTGTCTATGTGCTCCAATATTCTATTACAGATATTCGTAATAGAGTGATCAGTTATGCAACACAGTTCCATTTCGTTTCATGTGGTACATAATGGGACTCGTTCGTTTAGTTCGTTCAAAAACCAGCAACGAATATACCTCACTATGATCGAGCTTGTGGTTCATATGCCTCTCGTAGGAAGTGGGAGTTGTCATGCGAATTGCTTCATTGTGTTAAGGCAAATGAATGGCAGCATCATATGCCATGTTACTGCATTTTCGACTTTGGCTCTACCTACTGTAACTTCTTTTAACATATTAGCTTACACAACGTTCTTTTCTGTCATTGCATATACAGGATGGACCATTAAGTTGAGACTGTACAATATCTCCAAAACTAAATGTTGTAGCAAAAAAAGTCTTTAATAAATTTGCTTGATATTATGGGGGAAAGTAAATGTCATTAGTCGTGTTTTATTTGGAGGGCGTTAAGATGGTTATTTTAGGGTCAATCTAATTTTTCAAATGGAAACCTAGATTTTGTATGTTGTTTTCTCATTAGAAAATGGTTTACAAAAAGCTGTTTATTTTGTGATGAGGAATAAGAAATCAAAATACAAAATATTGGTTCCCAATTACGAAACTCAATTTGACCCTCAAATGACCATCCATGGATGGTCAACCATTCATTGCGCTCTTCGTAAATATAATTTTCGTTGTTGTTTACGTTGATGTAAGAATAATTGCAAAGTGCTTTATACAAATATTGTTTAGTTTTATAGGAGAAGTGAGAGAATAGCATAAAAAGGTAAAAAAAATTAAATTAACCTTAAAATGATACCACAACGTCTTCCAAATAAAACATGGCTAATGGCATTTACTTCCCCCCACAACATCAAGCAACCATATTCAAGACATCTCCTTCTACAACACTAGTTTGGAGATATTGTATGGTCAATCCTGTATATGGTTGTATATAAAATTGCGTTTTGTTTTAATGAGGTAAAGATTAACAAATCTAGGAAATAAATTCGGCAAGGACAAAAATCTCTAACAAAAACGATGCTTCAGAACACCTTAATATTATAAATACAATTTCGAAATACGTAATATATTTTTATATGTAGTATAAAAATGAAGCCAAAGATTTTTCTTAAAAGTAACACTTTATTAATAATATATTATTATCAGTAGAATTATTATTGTTATTAATGCTATTTTTCTCGGCAATAATTCCGAAGTGCTTTCATAAATCGGTTCTTCCAGTTTAAAGTATGCTCTAACTGTAAATTGCTCCATTTAATTTTAAGAAAACATTTTCACCTGTATCATCGGATTCTCCCGCGAATTCAGGCTGCGGCAACAACGCCAGTGTAGCAGACTGGGCCTTCCCCTTGCGTTTGGTCACACAGGGCTTTCGAACAGAAATTACACACATACCCGTTCGGTATACCAAACGGAATGGACTGAGCAAAGCACCGTTCGAGTTCTGGTACCCCCAACTCGCCCGTATACAGAAGCTAATTTGTGTTCGCAGGCATAAAGTACAAATGAATGACCAAAAGTCTTTCGACGGACAGCTCTAATCCAGATGATAGTTGGAGACGCCAAGTGCCATGAACAGACTGCAGAGAGTGGAACAATGCACTAATTTATATCTGAACAACGGTTCTGATGAATCTGTGCGTGTGAGCCTTGTACTGCCGCTACCTCGAGCGAAACTGCCTAAGTCTAAGTACTGCTGAAGATATCATTACTTTTCCGTGAGAGTGTTCAACTATTCTCACAGCGCAGAGCCTGCTGGAGAGTAAATACGACTTTTTGGCAGTGTGACGCACCAGTTCTTAAGGGGGCACATGGACTTTCTTCCCAAAACAACCAATTTCAATACATTTTTTAAGTTAAATTGCACCTGTCATATATTGTTGGTATAAGTTTTATTGCTCTAGATCAAATAGTTTTATAATTAAAAGGTATTTATTTTTTTGTAAATAATTGCATAGTAATACTAGGTACTCATTTACAATTTAGAATTAAAATAAAGGTATGAAATTTTATATGCTACTTGTTCTATTCCATACAATAGACCTGCACATTTTTTCAGAATATTAGCATTTATTAGAAATATGATTTTTGAGAACAAAATAAAATATATTACTAATGACTACAAAAAAAATCTGATGTGTTACACTCATATGAGTTTCTCTACTCTTGTACAAACTGTTTTACAAACTCTTATTCTCCATCTATTTCATATTAATCGAGATAAACACTTGCAGAAACGATCTTTTGACATGCAGAGAAAACTAGATTTTACACATAGCGACCAGTTCTAAAAATATTTGACTATTGCTTAAGGCGTAGTATGTTCCCCTTGTTTTGTAATACGGTAGCCTTTAAGCATCGACACATATCTTAATAGCTGGTTGCTAGGTGCAGTACCATTCTCTTTGCCACAGATTAATACTCTTTGCATATCCAAGACAAACAAGCAACATCTCGAAAATAGTTCACTCAACTAAAAATATGTATATAACAAATTGTTTATTTTAATGCGACCTACATTTTTTTGTGTAGTATAAGTTTGTCTATCTCTTATGGTTTACCAGTTATGCAAAAGTCGTTCACAATGAAGAATACTTTTGGAGACATTCCCAGAAAATTCGAGATATACATTTCATTTTTCATGAAAATATCTTAAACATATGATATTTTAATCAAAATCGTTAGAGCCATTTTTGAGAAAAATAAATTTTTCGAAAAATTTTCCATGTAAAGGGTAATCTGGGGTGCGGGGATTTTCTTGAAAACCTTCCTGCCGCATCTCTGGAAGATGCTGAACATAAATACCAAATTTGGTGTTTGTTGTTTTCTGAATTATGCTGTTCAGAGGCTGACAGACACACACACTGACACACACACTGACACACACACACGGACATGTTTCCAAAAATGCTTTTTTCGGATTCAGGGGGTCTCAAAATATGTATTTCCGGTGAAATCTCGGTATCGAATTTTTGGGTGGAATACAATACTTCGCCTAGTAGAGAAAGCAATACGTAGTAGAGAAAGCCAAAAAAAAAAAAAAAAAAAAAAAGCATTTACTTGTATATTTAAGAGTAATCGACAAAGTAATGCACAGTTTTCTCTAAGAAGTTATATTCCACATGCATGAAAATTTAAGCCTGATTCATCAATATTTACTGCAAAAAGTATACCTCAAAGAACAAAAATTCTATATGGAGAAAAACCCATTTAAAGTTTGGGAACACATTTTTGGAGGTATTGCTCTTCACTTAACAATTTATATTACACCAATTTGCAGATGGATTTCGAATGCAATATTTACTGAGTATATCCTAGAAATATCAAAGACACTGTTGCTTTTAAAGCAGTTTTTCTGAAAAAATAACATTTTCACCATTTTGTTACCTGGATGTCCCTTCAAAATCTAAAAGGTTTTTGCTGCGTATAGTAGCTATAATCAGTTGTAATTCAATGATTTGCAGTATATTTTTGTTCCTATTCCAGATAATTTCACATTCGGTTTACTGTAGTTCTAAATCACTGCACCTCCAGAATTTGCCCACTACTACAAGTAAACTAAATTTTAAAATACTCTGTGCACATGAAAAAGAAGGAGGGTATAAGTGCAAATGTACATATCTGTTTTCAAAGTATCTAAAACAAAAACAGGATCTTATGTTTTTAAGGAGCTATCTCCTTTTGATGAATAGCGATGTTAAAAAATCCGACATATACTCATATGGCTTATTCTGCTACCGTTTATTTTTATATAACATCTACACGTTGTTCTTATGATAGCTTACTTTTCTCTCTACTTTATTTTTATCGATATAAACCTTTGCAGAAATAGTTACATTACACATTCAGTTGAAGGCACAAGGGAATAGAGGAAACGTAATCCAGAGTAAGATATTTAAAATGGGTTGCTATATGCTGGCCCTGAAATTGGTAATTTTTCCATGTACCACGCGGAACATCTGAATGATAGCAGCATAAAAATGACAAAACACTGACAAATTAAAACCAATAATGACGGATGTCTAGGAAATGTTAACACTAATAAAAAGTTATTTTAAATAAATGGTGTATTTTAAGGAATTCTAGATTTTTAAAGTATGTTTTTGTTTTTTTCTTAAGGTTTACCAGTTATACAAAATAATATAAAACGTTTTCCGAATGAAGAAGACTTCACAAGCCGTTTCCAGAGCATTCAATGCATGCATTTTATTTGTCACGTAAATATCTTAAATATATGTCATTTCATCCAACTCGTTTCAGCCATTTTTATAAAATAAAAAACTGGAAGAATATTAAATGCAATAGGTAGTTTAGGGTAGGGGATTTTCTTGAAAACTTTCATCTCCTTTTTGGAAAATACTGAATTTAAATACTAAGTTTGGTATTTATTCGAGTTTTTGTTTTTGAGTTATGCTGTTCACAGACACAAATATGCGTCCTCCGTGGTCTATGTGTACCATGCTAGGCTCTAGTTCCCGAGGTCGCGGGTTCAAACCCTCGGAGAGCGATGAATTTTTTTCAGGCATAAAAATCCTAATCATTGCTTCCTCGGAAGGGAAGTAAAGCCGGTGGTCCCGTGTCGTAGATGTATGGCACTTAAAAGAACCTCAAGTCTGATAAAGAGGACTCTAAGAAAAAGTTTTGGTCTTTCACGCCCAATATAGAATGGAACGCTAAGAACCACGGTAGTCAAAGAACGTCCATAAATAAATAAAAAAGACACACAGATGCAGACCTTTTCTTAAAAATATCTGACTATCGCTTTAGCTTGCGGTATTCTTCTCATAACCTAAAACCAAATGTGTAATGAGAGTTTCTCTGATTAACAAGAAGCAGATAGAGAATAAGCTGTTTTTAAAATAGTTTGTACAACAGTGAGTAGAGAAAGTCATATGAATTGAACACATTAGATTTTTAATTCCAGTGAGTAGATAAACATTTAAGTAACATTTTTCATAACTGCGAAGTGCACAAATTAGTTGTTTGTCAAATCCTGTTGGTTTACAATTATCATGGGAATCTGTATAGTTCCGAGCGCCTAAAAGGAAGGCAAGAGGGGAAACATTTTTCTGTTTTCTTTTTTGAAGTTTAGCGTCTCTTAACCGCGTACGTCATATCGGACGGTAAATGAATGAAAAGGGAGAAATGATGCTCTAATAAGTCACTCCATAGAGCTTAAAGTTAACTCAGATTCGTCTTCAGAGGACAAGGTCTTCAGCAAGGTTCGAACTCGTAACTTCTCGAATGTGGAATGATACACCACACCCATACCACGGTGATATATTAGAGGCAAAGAATGGGAGGGATGGGAGAGGAGACTATCAACGAACAACGCAAAGGTAGTAGCGGGTTCTGCTAGTTATGAAATAAAGGAGCTGGGGGTCGTAATAAGGAAGTAATGTTGTGTGTTAAAATGTACAAGAAGTAACAGCTAGAAAAGCGTACCTAAATAACGCTCGACAGAGGAGAAAGGGATTAGTAACCAACCGTTCTTTCTAAACAGAATGCATCCCTTGGGACAAGTACAGGAGGTTCCGGACTCTGGTTTCTAACGGCTCAGTAGATGTTGTTAACAAAGTGCAGGAAAAAAACAAAAGGTCGAGGGCTATCCAGAACCGGCGTGACGGTAAAAGTTACCAAGTTACATACTGTAAATTACTATTCCACCCTCCCTTTACATGGCTCTGACCTCTCTAACAGTTCTCCTAACGCACAATGAAGCAAAGTAAGATTTGTGGACATCGCTTTCTTGAGATTATCATTATTTGTTTTTGTCATTCCTTCTAACACTGCAATTAACGCTAAGCAGAAATAGGAAACTCTGCTCAAAATGAAGTTTATAATTTTTAGTTTGTGATAATAGTGTTCTTATGATCAACATTTTCAATTTGTATTAGCACAGATTATCAGAGTTTCCTCAACCTTTTTCTTGGTCTTTAAATGCTATTCCCTCCAGATGACGTATCTTAG
Source organism: Deroplatys truncata (assembly GCA_030765065.1). NCBI lineage: Eukaryota > Metazoa > Arthropoda > Insecta > Mantodea > Mantidae > Deroplatys > Deroplatys truncata. The sequence goes on along the minus strand of CM060983.1, from coordinate 203,757,208 downwards.
TGTAACGTGTGGAATTCTGATCCTTTTAAATAGCTATTATTACAGTGTGATCCATATAAACTTGAACCATTTTAATGGGCCAATTGAACCTCTTTAATGGGTCAATTGAACCAATCCTCTTAAACCAATAATAGGACAGACACATGTGCCACTTTGGGAGAATATAATACACAATTGGAAAATTAAATTGTTCATTTTTCCTTATAGCAAATGTTGGAAGTGTCATCCACCGGCATCCATACATATCTGGGCTCGTTTCACCATATTCTGTGACGTTATACGAAGAGTGCCCTCTCCAATGCTGCTTACTTCGTTACTAATGGCTTCACGAAGTTCAGAAGTTGTCAGAGGTCTGTTCTTATACACTATATTTTTAAGATACCCCCATAAGAAAAAGTCCCGCGAGGTTAGGGCAGGTGTTCTGGGAGGCCACAGTTATTCGATTGTCAAAGAAACTGGTTACAAGTTGCATGGAAGAGTTATATGGAGGAGATGTATGACAAGTTGCTCCATCTTGCTGGAAATAACCTTCTGTCAATTCGATATAATCCAGCTTCGATATAATAATATTGAAGGTGCCCGTACAAACTGAGTGTCTACAGTCGCATCAAAGAAAATTGGGCCAACAATACTGGAAGCTGACAACGCGCGCCATACTCCAACCTTTTCATCATGCAATGGTGTTTAGTGGATGATATAGGGGTTTACAGCAGCCCAGTATCTGCTGTTTTGTGTTTTGCTGTAGCCTGGTAGATGGAAAGCGTTATGAAAAGAATGTCCGGACCTGGAATAAAAAACTCTAAAACCATCGACAATAACGCATTCGTATTTCATGATCTGCTTCTTTCAATTGATGCACCATATGCAATCTGTATGGTCGCAATCCCGATTTCTTCACAGCTCTTTGACTTGTACCATATGAATAGCCTGTCTCATGCCTAAATTGACGCAACTATTTCTTTGGAGAGTACAGTAAGCGTCTTCGAACATTACCACCAGACTCTGCACTGAGTGATGGTCTATGTTTTCCAATCTGGCGAGTACACCAGTGTCTCCAGATTTCTTACTAGCGATAAAATTTTTGCCTTTGTTGGAACATCGCGCACTTGAATTTTCTTCGAAATTCCTGTTGTGTTATCAATGAATTTGTCTTCCAATAAAAACACGCTCTCGAAGTAAGCACTGTACGTTCCTGTTACGACTGCAAACTAAAGACGGTCAACACTGTCAATAATGCTCGTAATTGCCATCGAAGTCAACGGAATATGCCAGTAGTACTGATTCTACCAGAGCCACTTAGATCATTTAAACATTTCTACGAACTTTCAGAGGGAAATTGTGGCCCATTAAAGTAGTTTAGGTTTGTGTGGATCGCACTGTATTATGAATACCGAGTTAACTTTATCCGTTAATTTACTTTGTTACTTTTACCCTTAAATCTGTTAACAATATTTACACTTCTGTCTCTGTAACTTCTGACGTACAATGGTGCAATTCATGAGGCCCAAATGCTGAAACTACGCATTATCTATGTTCAGCCACTCCACTTCAGCGTACTGCTCATGCAGCTGCTGTAACTTTACAATTATTTATATATTTCAGTTACCTTCGATTATTTTTTAAATTTTAGGAAGAATCTAATTTGAAAACATAACTAAGTCTCTCCATAGTGCTCTATTGTAGACTTATGAAATGTTTCCACTCCTTCACATTTATTTGCTAATATATTGCACAATATTTTGGATCTACAATGGTGGTCATATTACCGAAGTAAAACTTTTTAAAATAAGAAAAGATTAAAAAAAGGTTTAAAGTTTTCAAAAATAAATTATACCGTACTTACTAAGAATAAAGTGAAAGGATTCACAAAGCATCAATGTATTACTCGGGACATTAAATAATAGCGCTGGCTGGATGAGGCGCTGTTATCGCGGTTACATATAAGTAGCCTGTACTCGCTATACACAGCAGGTATAGTTGCAAAGTTGCAGGTTAAGCAAAGAACCTTGTTCTGAGTGCACATGCGAGTAATAATTTATCTTAGTTACTGCCATATAAAACTTTCGTATACTCAAAATTAACATTAGGAACACAATTAATTTTAGTTTCTACGTTATTTTATATAATAATAATAATAATAATAATAATAATAATAAAGGAAGGTAAAGCAATGGATCACGGAGGGGTCCCCGGAACCGGGGTAGAGCACCGCAGCAGGCCAGTCGGCCCATTATGCTTCCAACGTGTCCCCTGGGAGCTAAGGATCAGGGGAGACCCGAAGGGCGACCAGATCCGGATACCGGCGGGCGCAAGCATGAACAGGGTCATTAACGTTTCCAGATAGAACACATCACGGTCCCGGCCCACAAGCCACCAATCTCCAGGGTTCCCCGGAGCGGAGCCCCACACTAAGCAGAGATCTAACTGAGTGGTACCGCAGCGACGCCAGAGAAGAAACCTTTACAGAGCGCAAGCCACCGCCCAACCGCAACACCCCGAACTCCGTCGCCTGGTCCTACAACCCTGAAACAGATGACAAGGAAGATGATGGCTACAGAGAATGAGAGTAAAGAGGGTCGTGGTAGAAGATGAACCACCCTAACATTCGCCTGGTGACTCGGGGACACCACAAAAAACCCATGGGCAAGATTGGGTGGTCGCCGGGAACTCCCAAATGCGGGCCACAGACGTAACCGCTAGAGGTATCCCGCTCGGTAATAATAACAATAATAATATTAATAATAATAATAATAATAATAAGTGGTGAAATGTATACTTTTTTGTTCTAATTATTCATGGAGGGTTGACAAAAGCAAAAAGTTACTGTCTCATTTCAGCTGAAAAGCCAAGAATAACATGTCTGACGTTACTTTTTGGAGAAAAGATTCTACAGATCAATAAAAAGGCTAAAAAGTTTAATTTGGTAAGTTCTTCCAGTCATGCTGTAAATCTCTGCTTGGTGTAAAAATGACAGGTGAACTGTCACAGAAAGTCTTTGTTTGTGTGCTATAATTAGGAAGGAAGATTTGATGGGTGTATATAGGAAGCCACTGAACTGTTTTGTCGTCCTCCGTTGTGTGGTGGCGTTACCATGCTAGCCTCTAGTTCCCGAGGACGCAGGTTCATATCCGGCGGAGGGCAATGGATTTTTTCGATCGTAAAAGTCCTTAGCATTACTTCCTTCGGAAGAGAAGTGAAGCTGGTGTCGTATATTTACGGCACGTAAAAGAACCTCAAGTCTGCTAAAGAGCCTCTGAGCAAACTTATCGGTCTTTCACGCCCAATACAGAATGGGACCTAAGCACCACAGCAGTTAAGAGCGTCCATAAATAAAAATCTCAATTTAAACTGAACCAATTTTGCTAATTATTTCACCACTGAAGAACTCTGTGCTTCCTGATAGACATAGATTATAAGGCAGCTTGTAATTTTCCTAAATGACTAAAAGAATAAAGGATTTACAAGGCCTGGATATTATAACAATATATTGAAGTCATAAAAAGATGTAGTTACGAAGCCACTGATATTTCATTCCAATCAAAGAGTATGCACATATGGTCAGGGCTAAGCAAATGAGAACACCAAAACAAAGACATTTGGATTCTGCTTATCATGGTACGACATTTGCATGCAATGCTTATTTATGTGAAATTTTATCCACATACTAAAATGTGTGCAGAATTTAACATAAAACATCTTAGTAGCTTTTATTCTAATTCTACAGATTATGTAGTGAACTCTCTGGATGCCAAAGCCTTTCAATAACCCTTACGTAAGAAAGTTTTTATGCAATTGCTGTTTGTTGATATCAACTTTATTTCTAGCGTATGATAAATAATTATATTATTAAGAGAGAAAATTATATCTAGCGTACAGAAATGTTATTATTCAAGCCATATTAACAATTAAAACTGCTAATATTATTTTTCTGGATAATTTCAGACTTTGTAGCACTTTTCAAAATGGTTAAATTTTAGCTTTGAGTGGGGAATCTTCATAGATTTTCCTAGTTTCGCTACATTTCATTGAATATTTATGTAAACGGTTTCAGCATTATATGAAAACTGTGGAACCTTCACCATTCATGTAATTCCTTCACTGCTAAGAGATATTTATTTATAGGCTACGCAACATTTCCAGGACTTGGAGACCATCAGGGAGAAGTTAAAGAAATCAGGAAGACAACATCCGCTAATATTTCACACACATATTCGTATTATCAAGATATTTTTCGTCCGTTATAAGTTAACTAGGGTACTTGACTAAATTGCAGTTATAAGAGGTAAGATTCCCATACAAATATTGTAGATCGTTGTACAATAATTTAATAAATAATACCGAATGAGATAAATGAAGATAGTTAATCGTCAATCAACGTTAAAAACATGTCGGTGCAACGCAGGGCAAGCAGCAGGTGTAAACATAATCAGAAAGGTAGAATACTGTTTTCCAGTACCAGCGGAGATTGAAAGAAACGACGCGGTGGTGCACAAAAGCACCTATAGCATATCAGGTTCGTTCATATCTCGTAGAAGTCACTCTTGTACGAGGGCCCATTTGATAAGCCTGGGAAATTTCAAGGAAATAGAAGAGTATATTGTTAAGCGTCATGACTGTTGGTAAGAGTGATTATTTGAAAGTCTTTGTTCAAATTTTCAAACACAGAAACACCCAGTTCTTTTTTGCTAGCTATCTTTAGTCGTGGGTTTAACATATTTCATGGAAATGAATGAAGATGTGCAGTGACAAAACGTTTTGGTTTTAAAAACGTGGACTGAGCTGAGGGAAGTTCATGAGCCCTCTGCTCCAGCACTCAAGACCACTTACTACTGGTTAAATGAACTTAAACGTGGCTGTACGATGCCACGATACAGGAACACCATTTCTTCAAAAGAAACTTCAATAGGACACCCGGAAGGTGCAGCATCTGCAATACTCGTGAGATTTCTGAGATGGTAGGCAGCTCATACGAACAGTACCTGCATAAAGTTCTCTGTACATGAAGAAACTGATTACGCGATGGGTGGCAGTTTGTTTTCCTCAGATAAAAAACGATCAAACAATGACCTTTCAAAATCTTGTTTGGAGAAATTGCAGTATAGTCTGAAGGACTTCTGCATCTTTTTGGACTGTAGACGAAACCTGGATTCACCATTACAACCCGGAGACAAAACAGCAAACCAAGGGATGGGTTGGTGAAAGTTAAAGTGTACCGCAAAAACTGTTTCGTCAGGCCGAAAAGTGATGGCACCGTATTTTGGTACTCATAGGATATATCATGATCGGCTATTTGGAAAAGCGTAAAACAGCCACTGGCTGCATTTTTGCAAGATATTGGGCCGTCTAAAGGTGAATTCAAGCAGAAGTGACCAAAATCAGCGCACAAAAATGTTCTCCTTACCGAGAGAATACGCCAGCTCAGAAATGGCAAAAGCGCACGGGGTGGATTTCGAATTTGTTCCCCATCCACACTATTCACCATATTTGGAACCATTTGATTTTTTTTTCTGTTTTCCAACCTCTAAACCTGGCTTGAGAGGAGCAAATGTTCGTCAAATGAAGACATAATTTGTGCAGTAAATGAGTATTAAGCACAGACAGAATTTTTTTCTGAGGGAATAAAAACTGTAGAAAAGTGTTATTTACGTATTTTTTACTAAACCTATCAATCCGCTCTCGTAAGCATGAGAGGCAAGGCTTGGGAGAACCCAAAGAAAGTGAACCAAGGATTCCATTGCTAGCGATTGGTTGGGATCAGCAAATAACAATGAAGAGGACCTAACAGACCAGTGAGAAACAAGGGAAGTACAAAATCATTCGTGTAATTTTAGTCAAGTGATTGGAGGAAAAAATATTTGGAATAGATTAATACTTTATGTGCTTTGACGTTACCGATGATAGCCAGAGGAAGGAATTCCACCCAAAAATTTAGTGCTAAGCTTTTTCAGAAAATATAGGTTTTCAGGTCTTTGAATAAAATCATTTTAGAAAAACAAACTCTGTGTATGTATGTGCGTGTGTGAGTGCGCGCATGCGTCTTTGTGAATAGCGTAATATCTCAAAAACGAAAAACACAATCCCATATTTAACTTCGGGATCTTCAAGAATACAACATGAAGAAACTTTCCCTAAAATTCCTTTCACGTGAAAAGATTTTCGTTGTTTTTAATCTTTTCAAATATGACAACGATTATGATTAAAATAGCATAAGATGTCTCAGATCTTTCAATGAAAATAAAATCTATAATATCTTGAAGAATTTGTGAACAACCTGTTTATTAGAATTGCATTTCTTGCAATTTTTGCAATGAAAAGTGTAACAGACTACAAAAAAAAATAGTACAAATGTTGAAATTTGTGGTCATGTGGTCAAAGTTCTGGCTTCTCGCTTGCAAAGTCCCGGGTTCGATTCTCGATTAGAGCGGAGGAATTTTCTCCAACTAGACTCATTCCCTCCCTTCCACACAGTCTGGAAGTATCCCTGTGAGAGAAAATTTGTGTAATGTGCAAATAAAATCAATCTAAATTTCAACAAGTAATTACACCATCAGTTGTTTCTGAAATCAAAGCCTCTGATATGAACATATAATTTAAAGAGGGATACACAAATGAAAGAATTAAAAATGCAGAGATCATTGAAACACACAACTTAGGTCAATAACTTTATATTGTAGCATCAACTTTTTGCGAAATATTCACTGTTTATGTTCGAATTTCCAATACTGAGCATACGAACAAAGGCGATGTTTATTTGTTTGCCCTGAGCGTATTGTTGCGTAAGTACCTGTTTATTTCCTTTTCTTCGCATGAGCTTGTTCCTCGGACTTGTGATATAAGGAGTAAAGTGTTGTTTCCGTCTGCTTTATTTTACTATGTATTTAAATTGAAATAATCTCTAAGTGAACATTTTATTAATACAATGTAGATGAAGAAATTATGTTGTGTATGAACAATAAATAATTAAGTGTTTCTACGGTAGTGATTAATCTGATAGCCTCTAAATACGGCTCAACTATACAGCTAGAAGGGGGAATTCTTCTTCTTTTTCCGTTAATACCACACTTGTCACATACTGCTTGTCCCCTGAGTTTTAATAGGACACTTCTTTGTATCGGACGCTTAGAAATTTCATTTTTTCAGATTGAGTTTGGTTTCCCTTTTTAAACACGATCCTAAAGTGGTATAGCGAGAGTTTGCAAAGTTTCACAATTTTTTATTTCGTTTTAGCCTTAAATGTGCTCGTTACTTTCGATAAATAGCAGTAATTTATTTAACTAATGTTATTAAGCCTATAAGGGGCATTTTGTTCAGTTGTATGTTATTTGCTCGTCTGCGGGTTAATGACTTCAAATTCTCAAAGCGAATAGCATTAGAGTTAAGGTATTTCTTCTTATGAAAATGAAAGACATTACGTAATCTTAAAACTGTGTAAAATAAACCTTGAATAAAGAATATGCAAATTCCTAACAAAAATGTTTATTTCAAATTAACAACATGGAGAAAGGAAATGATAAACAAGCACAAAAGTTAATGCACATAAAATTCACCAACAGTTCTAAGCATTTTAAACAGGAAAAGAGAACTCATAAGGAAGCTATAGTGTATGTTACCTTTTCCAGCTCGCGAACGTAGAACGGCAACTTATGATGAAGCTGTAAATGTTTGGTAAGTAAGTTGTGGTAGATTGCAACTGTTGAACAACACCGTATTTTGATTATGCTTTCTGAGGCATTTTCAGAACAGTGCTGCCTATAGCTAAGTGATAATCTCAACACTGCTGGATGGCTTGCATTTAGGCAATCTGATTGGGGTTCTTTTGCGGTTTCCCTCAAATATCGGATCGGAAGCTTCACCCAGAACAAAAGAAACATAATTTATTTTAGTTTAATCCTAATTATCTGCTCAAGGGCTACAAAATGGTAACAATAAGGCGTGTGTGAATTCTTTTGTTTTGTGGCAAATCATTCTATGATATTCTCCCAAGACTGCTGAATGCAAAATAAATTCCTTTTTGCAGTTACGCAAATGCAAGAATAGATTTTTACTTTCTCTACCACGTACCTAGTAGGTAGAGAAGGTATTGCATTCCATCCCAAATATCCATATCGAGATTTCACCGGAAGTATATGTTTTGAGACCCCTGAATCAAAAGGAAATACCATTTTTGCGTTCTCTACTACTAGTAAGTAGGAAATCTTGCATTCTACCCAAAAATTCGATACCAATATTCAAACAAAAATGCATATTTTGAGGTGTCCTGAATCCAAATTAAGCATTTTTGGAAATATGTCCCTGTGTCTGCCTGTGAACAGCATAACTCAAAAACGGGAAGTTGGATAAATACCAAATATGGTATTAAAGTTTAGTATCTTCCAAGGATGTAAAAACACGAAGTTGTTCATAAAATCCCCCAACCCAGACTACTCTTTACGTAGATGGAACATTTTTCAAAAGTTTTGATTTTCTCAAAAATTGCTCTAACGATTTTGATTAAAATATGATAAGTTTAAGATATTTTCACGGAAAATAAAATATATAGCTTGAACTAACCACCTTTAAATGAAAAATTGTTCGATATTTTTTATTTTTTCAAAGATGGCTCTAACGATGTTAATCAAGATATGTACATGACAAAATAAATGTATATCTGGGAATAGCCTGTGAAGTCCTCTTCATCCGGAAGAACTTTGTATAATTGGCAATCGTCATGAGATAGACAAAAAGGCACTACACTTAAAACAAACAATTTACTTCAAACAACTTTTCGTTTGCATTCGTCATTTCTAAGCTATCTAATGTTATTGATTAGAACTTTTCAATACATTGTCTTTTATTCAATTTCAAGGCCAACATACACGACTGAAATAAAATTTAATTATAATATGCAATGTTGCTTGAACTATAACGTGCCCTATGCCTGCTTGATTTAACCACCATATTAAAGGGCTTGAACTCGGTCTATTTGAAATCTAGAAAGATGTGCACATAAAATTCAACCAAGAGAGCTAAATTTATATATCTCCTTTTACGTCAACATCGTGGCTGCAGAAAAAGAATTAGCCAAAAACCTCAACGCCTGCAAACCAGCGCCGAAAAAGCTTGAAGTTACATTTACTACTTCCACAAATTAAATACTCTACTTTTTTTAAATTTCTTCTTGCTGAAATAAAGTAATAATAGAGGAGAGAATTGTTCCATATTTTTATATCTCAGCTACAATTTAAACTTAAATCTACAATAAGCGTAATCGCGCGAGGTGGCATCGCAGTAACTTGTGCGACTCGCATTTGGGAGGTCTCGGGTTCGATCCCCGGCGAACCGCCCACTCTGACCCATGGGTTTTTCGTGGTTTCCCCAGGCGGAAAGCGAATGCTGGGGTGGTTCCTATTTTATAACGACCTTCCATCTCTTAATTTCCTGTAACCATCATCTTCTTCATTGTCATCTATTTAATGGTTATAGGACCAGCCCACGTCTTGGGCGGGTTGCGGCGGATGTGCACTTTCTAGAGGTGTTTCCCCTAGCGTCATTGCCAGACTCCTCAGTTAGGACCGGCCTCTGAATGACCCCACCAGAAGCGGACCGCCGGGTGTTAGGAGGCTTGTGTGTGAGCTTGGGTGGCGGTTGCTGGAAACGTTAGGCCTTTGGGTCTCTTCCTTCATCTCTTTCTCCCAGAGGTCACGGTAGAAGGAAAAAAGAGCCGTTGTGGCCTGCTTGCGGTACTCTCCCCGCCTTGAACCATGATTAGGTTATAAACTTAGAGCTTCCGTTTGGACTACTCACTGTCAAATGTGTGTAAGCAGATATCATCCGACAGATAGTCTACATCTAAACACTATTGCATGCAAATTTTCAAACACATGCTGTAATATTAGGGGGCGGGTTTTACGTTTTGCTGTGCACTAAACTAAAATGTTCAACATGTTTTGTTTTTTTCAATTCCGGGTTGATTATATCGGAATGTTTCACCAGTTTTTAATGAATGTTTGAGTTTGTCCAGCTAGGAAGGCGGCGCTTCCGGAGTCTCCAAGTTCACCTGGAAGGGTGAGAAGGATCTTGCAGACGCAAGATAGGGCACGCCCTGCAGCATCAAACAACAACTTGCTACTTCCTAGGGCGCGATAACCAGCCGCCGCGACGCTGATAATCAACCGACATCGCAAATACCTGTATCTGCATAACGGCTACGTTAATTATTAGCCAACACTGCTCGACCAGCGGAGACTGTTGAGCTGTCGACGCCGGTGATGAATGGAGTGCAAACATGACGGGGAACAACCTGGAAAAGAAGGCCGAGCGAGGGGATGGGAGGAAGCTTGTGGAGGTATGCCCAGTCATTTTCCTTCCTTGCGCAAATCTGCCAACTTTCCCCACCCTCTTTCCTCATTTATGCACAGATGTGACTTATACAAAGTGCCCTTCCATGAATTAGGTTATTTGCACGATAATTCAAGTCCGCACAAGTTCAAAGTTCACTTGCTACAAAAATTGTCGTCAGCTATTAAATTCTTGTATAATCCCTTAAAATGTACTTACTAGCTACGTTTCACAACATTCTGTTTCAAAGTAAAATAAATAAAACAGTAAAATTTCGAACGGTAAAATCAAACAGAAAAGTTTAATGCCATAGACGGGATTTGATCCACGGATCTTTCGGTTTCCTTCCGGTGGCTCCAACTAACTGAGCTACTATGGCAACATGCCGGCATGACTTTAAATAATCCAAATGACTCGCAACCGTATGGAAACCGGAAGATCCGTATTTCAAATCCCGGCTATGGCATTGCATTTTTCAGTCCGACTCTATCTCTAACCTTGTTCTACACAGGCTTGCGTTAAAGAACAATTAATTACCATTGATGTACCTAATAGTTGGTGAAACTATAAGAGTAAGTCAACAAGTATCCCCACATATTTTTTTTAATTTATTATAACAACAATAGAAACTTACAATTACCTCATATGTAACGTAGTCCCCATGCTTCTCAATGCACTTGATCCTCGTTCCACAACCAAAAAACATTTGGTTTGCCATTTCATCGACATTCAATCTTCGGTTCTCCGAATCAGGACACGGACTTGCTCATTGTAGGCGTCACAATGAATATGGATGGGCGTCCTGTTCTTTCCTCGTCCTTCACAGTTGTCCGATCACTTTTGAAGTTTTCGATCTATTCGTACACATTTCGTCTGAGAAACATTGCCCCCATATTGTGCCCCCTGGTACACCTTCAGATGAAGAACAGATAACCGCACGCTTTCTTCTTGTGGGCGATGCAGCCATGCTTATTAAGCAACAATGCAACACTCACTGGAATGATACGGTGCACAAGAGGAGATAAAGGAACTACATGTCGACGTGCGCGCGCACAAACCGATACAGCCAACCTACAAAATATTAAAAATAGTCTGCAGATAGTTATTAACTTAAAGTACTTACGACATTGTAAGTCGCCATTGGTGGTGTATGACATCTCAAAATGAATTTGAGAGCTCCTTGTGGTTTACCGGGAAAACATTGAACCCGGGACCTCCCGAATGCAGGCCAAGACATAACGGCCCGAGCCTTCCCGCTCGCTGGCTGTTGGTTTCAAATGATAAAAATCTGATGTGTTACACTCACATGACTTTCTCTACTCGTGTACAAACTATTTTTAAAAACGCTTATTCTCCATATGCTTCATGTTAATCGAGATATCGAGCTGTCAATCTTATTGCTAATCTTCTTGTAGATGCAAGGGGAATATGGTAGGTTTTAAGCGATAGTCAAATCTTTTAAGCGCTGGTTGTTATGTGGCGCATTGCATGTCCAGGCCATAAAAAAATGAATAACGAATTTGAGAAAAAGTATAAGTATTGAAAAATTTAAGGGAATAACAAGCAATATCTCGAAAACGGTTCACTCAACAAAAAAATGTAAATGACATAAATTGTGTATTTTAACGCGATCTACATGTTTTGTGTAGTAGAAGTTTGTCTATCTCTTATGGTATACCAGTTATGCAAAAGTCGTTCACAATGAAGAATACTTTTGGAGACATTCCCAGAAAATTCGAGATATACACTTCATTCCTCATGACAATATCTTCAACATGTGATATTTTAATCAAAATCGTTGGAGCCATTTTTGAAAAAATTAAAATTTTCGAAAAATGTTCCATGCAAAGGGTAATCTGGGATGGGCGGATTTTCTTGAAAACCTTCGTGTCCCATCTCTGGAAGATACTGTACCTACATATCAAGTTTGGTGTCTATCCGACTGTTCGTTTCTGAGTTATGCTGTTCACAGACACACAGACACACACACACACACACACACACGGACATGTTTCCAAAAATGCTTTTTTTGGATTCAGGGGGTCTCAAAACATGTATTTCCGGTGAAATATCCGTATAGAATTTGTGGGTGGAATACAATACTTCCCCTACTTACTATACGTAGTAGAGAAAGTAAAAATATGAATAGTTCGGTAAGTTTACCTTTCTTATACTGACGATGCTATACGGTAACGCTATAGTATTTCAAATAAAAACGTTACAGCTAATTAGAAAATTTAAAACACTACTCTATTTGCAAAGGAACTACCTTTGTTCGTAGGAATACCAATAACCAATTGCGGCGAACAAACAAGTAAAAGCTTTTATACATACAGTACGAAAATTAACACAAAGAATACAAGTAAGGTAACTTTTTTAAGGAGACCACTTAAGATGCAACATTTTTACAAAAGGGCAGGTTATAGAATAGTTAATTAATTGGTTCAGTATGTAATAAGAATAACCATATTTATATTAAAGTTGATAAAATGAAATGAGTAGTACAATTCAACATATCTACATTGAAAGATAAAACGCATACGAAACTTTACAAGATGTTGACTGTTCATATGCTCGTTTTCGTTGAACGCGAGACCATATTATGTGGAATTGCTTGCCCTGCACTGTGCTGTTCTGTATCTCCTCTAATTTCCCTACTCTCCGTGTGCCAACTAATCAGTTAACGCAAAGTCTTATACAGAAGATATATTTTGAGACCACGTCTTTCAGTATTATAGTGTGTTAGTGCTGTTATGAAAGCAAAAAGTCCATGTATTTCAGCACAAAAGCTTCCTGTATGATTCCTATATGACAACAAACTCTTGAAGAGAAATGAGACGGCGAATTATAGAAAGATTTTTTGCAGTTCGTGCGCCTCACGAGGAAACGTCTCATAATCGTGTAAATATTTAGTGAAATGTAATTTATTCTTGGAAATAAATTTAAGGTTAATCGATGTGTTCTTGCGGGGGGAAAACTCAATAAAATCGGAGAAAAGTTATAACAAAGTGCAAAGAAATCTTCGAGGGAAGCTTGCACAGGAGTTACGAATTTCGCAAACCTTGGCGTAGAATGCCACCTACATTTTAAAATTAAAACTTTATAACATAACTGCAATTCATGATTTGTAACCTCGAGATAATGTGACTAGAGTTAATTTCTGCAATTCCGTGTTGGTTAACGTTAATGATCGCTCTATTTTACGCCCTTATTACTTTCTCTACTACGTAGAGTAAGTAGGGGAAGTATTGTATTCCACCCAAAAATTCGATACCGAGATTTCACCGGAAATACATGTTTTGAGACCCCCTAAATCCAAAAAAAGCATTTTTGGAAAGATGTCCATGTGTGTGTCTGTGAACAGCATAACTCAGAAACAAACAGTCAGATAAACACCAAACTTGGTATTTAGATTCAGTATCTTCCAGAGATACGACACAAAGGTTTTCAAGAAAATCCCCCCAAACCAGACTACCCTTTACATGGAACATTTTTCGAAAATTTTAATTTTCTCAAAAATGGCTTTACCGATTTTGATTAAAATATCATATGTTTAATTTTCATGACAAATGAAATGTATATTTCGAATTTTCTGGGAATGTCTCCAAAATTGTTCTGCATTGGGAACGACTTTTGCATAACTGGTAAACCATAAGAGATAGACAAAATTTTACTGCACAAAAAATGTAGATCGCGTTAAAATACACAACTTATGTCGTATACATTTTTTGTAGAGTGGACCATTTTCGAGATATTGCTTGTCATTCCCTTAAATTTTCCAATACTTATACTTTTTCTCAAATTCGTTATTCACTTTTTTATGTCCTGGACATGCAATGAGATTGGAATGCGCCACATAGCAACCAACGCTTAAAAGATTTGGCTATCGCTTATAACCTACCATATTCCCCTTGCATCTACAAGAAAATTAGCAATAAGATTGACAGCTCGATATCTCGATTAACATGAAGCATATGGAGAATAAACGTTTGTAAAAATAGTTTGTACAAGAGTAGAGAAAGTCATGTGAGTGTAGCACATCAGATTTTTTTTATTTACCTGGCCGTGAATAATTAATGCATTCTGGTGCAAATTTTCTTTAAAGAAGTGAGAGAAGTTTGGTGGCACAAGTACACCTTCTATAACGAAGGTATGTGATTATTGTAGTTACAATTTAATGAGAAGTCTATACGCTTGAATTTAAGAGGCTATTATGAATATACGTGCTTTCTAGTGCCAAGAAAATTCCTGCTAGTTCGGCCACGCGTTCAAATGGCCCTATAGAATTGAAAATTGTACGTTAACACTATCCGACGGTCTAAGAATTGAAGCGACGAAGTTGAGTTTTCTATGTTTGGGTTCACTATTTTAGATAAGCCAGGAAATGAGAATATCACAGAGACTATGGACATGTATAGCGCAATTATTAGCTTAAAAGATAGCCTTTATGAACACATATCAACGACAGAAGATGGAATGCCCAAATATTGACGAATTACGACTGAAAGTAAAGAGTTGCACGGGACATTCACTTGTGAGATGGCAAGATTGCCTCTTTTGATCTGGAAACAAGAGAACCCCTTTCCAAAATTCAATGGCACGGCCGGGACTCGGAACAAGGAGCAGTAGAGAATCTCAGCAACTGTTCCTTACGACAAGAGCTCCGAGAACACGCATTGGAATACAAATCGATCCTTCAAAACGGGAGCTTTATGGTTGTTTCTTATTTATTGATTTTAATTATTTGTCACTTGAGCTCAAGTACCTGAAATCCTTACTGAAGTTACAATTCATGCTTAATTTCCCTAATTTAATATTCAGTAATGTATTATATTATCTGTGTTGAATGTATATGTATTCATTTTATTATAACTCATTACACCTCCAGTGTAAGGAATAAGTTGTTATGATGACATAATTATTACTCTTAATTCACTTTGTTGTGTTTAAAGCAACATTCGTTATAATGTCACGTCATTTCTTCAATTTTGGTCTGTTTTCGAGTGCTCCTAAGGGATTGCCACTATTAGTATTATTTATTTCAAATTTAGTTTTAAACGCTGTAAATTACATATATCTTTAATGAAATAATGTTTTATTCACAATAGTAAATTTAAGACAAGTAAAAGGGAAAGTAGTTAAACTATTGTAAAATATTGTGCTACTCATAAGCTGTCATAAGCTCACGCATCCATTAAAATCTTGCAACTGCAGGTGCTTTAATTTCCAATCTATCTATGTCCTAGAGGAATTTGAACCTAGGAACTTTTTTGTACCTTATGGAGTTTAGTAAAGCTTGGAAATTCTATTGGATATAATGTTATTAATTATATAGACAAACAGCTTGTGTGATATATAAAATACACGCTATGAACATTCCCACTAGTGAGTGGTATAATGGTACAACACCCACTTTAGACACTGGATCCCAATTGCGTATCTCGTCATTTTCTTAGGCCGAATATGTGAATGTGTCTTAGGACGGTTGCTGATCGAGTATTAGCGCTGTTGACTATGCGTACATTCTAAAGCGAAAATTCAAAATCGGTCGGAGCACTGGTGCAGCTCAGAGCATCAAGTTAACGGGTTTTCGGGCTGGGGTTGACCATGTGTCCCACCATGTACTTTTTTCACTATTTTTGTTTACTTTCTGACTCGGCTTTAAAACATATATGTGCAGAATTGGAAACATGAATGTCTAATGATTCGTTTATGTCTACAACTTAAGGAGTTGCTAGCGAGAAGTAAGATATAGCTACGGCACACGTATGCTTGGGAGCGAGGTTCCAAAAACAAAACCGCTCATCACGTTGGGAGGTCCCAGCTGAGAGAAGGCCTCTTACATTATGTCTCCTTGACAGATAAATATAATCTGATGTTACACTCACTTGACTTTCTCCACTTTTATACAATTTATTTTTACAAACGCTTTCTCCATCTACTTCATGTTAATCGAGATAAATGTTTGCATAAATTGCTAATTTTTATAGGTGCAAGGGGAATATGGTAGGCTTTAAGCTATAGTCAAATAAACAAAAAATACCAAGAACGAATTCCCATTTGATAAAAAATATTATTGGAAAATTCAAACAAACAATTAATATCTCGGAAATGGTTCTCGGGAAAAAAAACTGTACAACATAAATTGTGTGTTTTAACGAGCTCTACATTTTCTGTGTAGAAAAACTTTGTCTATCACATACGGTTAACTAGTTGTGCAAACACCACTCAGAAGAGGACTTTTTAGGGTCATTCCCAAAAAATTCAAGATAATATATTTTAATTTACCATGAAAACATCTCAAATATACGATGTTTTAATCAAAATCTTTAGAACCAGTTTTGAGAAAATCAAAATTTTCGAAAAATATTCCATGTAAAGGGTAATTCGGGGTGGGAGGATTCTTAAAAATGTCGCATGTTTGTAAGATACTGAACCTAAATACCAAGTTTGGTTTTAGCGAACTTTTGGGGGGGGGGTTTATGTTGTTCACAGACACATACACACACGTACGGACTTTTTCTAAAAGTTATTTTTTGGATTCAGGGGGCCTTAAAACATGTATTTCCGGTGAAATCTCGGTATAGAATTTTTGGGTGAAATGCAATACTTCCCCTGCTTACTATACGTAGTAGGAAAAGTAATATATTGAAAACCCGACGTGTTGCATTCACATTACTTTATCCACACATATTTTTAGAAGCTAACTTTCCGAAAGATTATCGAAATAAACATTTCGCTCTAGGTACAAGGGGATACAGGAGGTTGAATCGACAGTAAGGTCTTTAAAACTCGGATAACTATATGCTAGTTTAAAGTTCCAATTTTTGCATTACCACAAGAAACAAACCAATGCTGATTCAACACTTTAGAAGTATGAAGTATTTGAAAATTAAAAAACTAACGATGAATATCCCGGAAAAGGTTAATCCTACAAAATTATTTGACATATATTGTGTGTTTCAACGAGATCTGCAATTTTTGTGAAGTAGGTTTTTGTTTATCTCTTATGTTTACCAGTTATTTAAAGTATACAAAATTCATTCAGAATAAAGAGGACTTCGAAGGTATTCGCAGAAAACTAAGAATAAGCATTTTATTTGGCATGCAAATATCTTAAGCATATGGTATGTTAATCAAAAATTGTCACAAGTATTTTTGACAAAATCCTAAATAACGAAAATACTTTCCATATAAAGAGTATTTTTGGAATTGGCGAATATTTTCGTACAGCATTCTTTAAAGGTGCCTCTTTAAATACCGAGCTTGTTATTTACCTGTTTTGCATTTTTTGTCATGCTGTTCCCAGAAACACACACACACACACACACACACACATACACACACATACTCTACTTCCTCTACTCACTATAGCAAAGCAGAAAATAAAGTAACAGTGGATATTGATTCAGCATGTTTATATATTTTGTTTTCCCCCAACAGAGCTTAATCTGTGTAGTATTTTCCATTGTGGCGCAACTCCGTCGCCTATAAAACGTAAAGGTACGGACGAACGGAGAGGCTCCCGAAACCGGGGCAGAGCACCGCAAGAGGCCACAAACGGCCCTTTTTGCTTTTACGTGAACCCTGGAAGGCAGAGATGAGGGGTCCGACCGAATCCAGATGTCGAGTGCTGCCAGTATCGACGGGGTCCCTAACGTAACCAGGTCGAACGCATCCGACGCCACCCGGACTTACCCACGAGCCCTTAAGCTCGCTGCCCCCGAAGGAGCGCCCTTCTGAAAGCACACAGCCACAGCCCAGCCGGATCCCTGAAACAGATGACAAGGAAGTCATGGGTACAGCATGAGAGATAGAAAAGTCATGGTAGAAGATGAACCACCACAGCATTCGCCTGCTGAGCCGGAAAGCTTTTGGATCAGAGTGGGCGTTTGCCGAGGATCGAACCCACGACCCCCAGAATGTGAGTCCACACCGTTACCGTGGTCTGTTGTCTATAAAACTCAGAAATACTTTATTTTGGAAAGAGATTTAATAATAAATATGGTCCAAAAAAGAAAAAAAAAGATTATTTTTATTTCGAGGTTAATATCTGAATTACATCATACCTATTTTTAGACTTCTATTACTTAGTGATTTAATTATATATACACATTAACAGTTTCATGGTAGCAAATTTGTTGTTGCCTAACCAAAAATTCTGAAGAAATTTATGACTAATTCTCAATGCTTCTGCCCCTGTTTCTGCGTAATATAAGCTGTACAGTTGCTGTCGCAATCTCAGTCAGAGAGTGGTTTTTCATTCAGAAAGAAAACTTTCAGTTTACCCAAAAGTAGGGGCTGCCAAACAGACAAAGCTTAATACTTTTACAAATTATTATGTAAAAACAAGAATACACAAGAAGACAAAACATGATTATCACTGAAATAAATTCTAATAATGAGTAAAAGAAAACAGCGGAAAACTCTATTTTAGAAGGTATATTACTAAAGTGTGCCTCTTCTGCTGTTAGTCATACGCTACAGAATGAAATTAATTTGAATATAGGTGGTTTTGGAGAATTTTATTGAACCTTAAGAGCAAAAATTGCAATGTTGTATATGAAATTGGCCTTGACACTAAACTTTTTGCAAAACTCAGCAAAATGCCTAGTTATGGTTCCTCTTGCTCCAACCACCAGTCAATGGAATATAAATTGTACTTCTCAAGGTAGTATGGGATGGTAGGCTCGTAGATTCGACATTTTTCAGTGTGTACTTCAGTTGGTTGTTGTTCATTCTGCTCCATTTTCACTGTTGGATCGATGATATATCCGGATGATGAGCCTGTTGGGATGGCTAGTATGTCAATTCGACGAGAGGAGCCGTCTTGAGAGAGTCCATACACTTCCTGAAATACTGTATGAGCTTTTAGTTTTAAGGTTTCAGCAATAGTGGATCTTATTTTATGATGCCGACAATTCCGCAGTGTCTCTCCGAAAGGACAGGCGCCCAAAACGTGGCGACAGTGGTTACCGTCTCGGGACCTATTTGTCGAATCTATTTATTAGCTGGAGCGAAGTGCTTGTATAGTATAACTCCTTTACCTTTTTGAGAGAGGGTACACCAGGATTGAAGTTCACGCTCCCTCAGTTCTTTTCTAAGTACTTTAACTCTCATTGGTTCATTAGGAATATTCTCAAGTTCGAGTTTTTGTAGGCATGTTTTTACCTCGTCCGGTAAGTCACGACAGGTATTGATAATTATGTTGTGTGATTTCTGTAAATTGAGATAGGCATTAATATGTAAATAGGTTTCTCAGTCGGACTTGAAAAGCCCTAGTCCTTTATATTTTCTATCTGTGTACAACATAGAATCGGGCATATCAGTCGGCAATTGTAATATTTCTTTTAGTGTTGATTTAATAAGTTTGTCAGGATCAGAAAGAAATTTAGATGGTATTTTGCTAATGGCTGTTGCCTGAAATTGATAAACCAGAGAACGGCAGATGAAATTTCAAAGCACGTTTAATTTTTGCTAAGATTGTAGTAAAGGTGAGGATGGCGGGATGTCCAGTTTTTTCTTTAGTTTAGTCATGTTTGTAAGGTGTCAAATATAGCTGTATTATGATAGGTGACTCCAAGGAATTTGATAGTTTCATTGGAGGCTATGGTCTCTATTGTTTCACCATAGTTTAATGATAGTGATTTATAATTAATGGTTCCATTTTTAATTGAAATACATTTAGATTTGTTCACGTTAAACCGTAGACCAATCTCTTTAAACCTCTCGATGGCAAGTTCAGATAGTATTCGGGCCGAATCCTCATCTTTTGCAATAATCATGGTGTCGTCAGCGAAGGCCAAAACTGTTGAGTTTGGCAGTCCATATTGTTCTTGAATACTCTGGGAAGAGAGCTCGCTGATGATATGATCTGTTGAAATATTGTACAGACCTGGAGAAAGAGACAAACCCTGCACCACGCCATTTACCTTTACGCAATCTCATTTCAATATGTGTGATATTATTGATTTGCAGTTCGTAAATAAGCTTAGACAGTTTTGTGGGGACTCCACAAAATCCCCACATTATCGAAAGCTTTGCTAATATCAAGAAAGACCAATGTCACGTCTTTTTTTAGGGACTTCGCGGAAGCTAGAATTCATTCAAGGAAAGATGTATTAATTAAAGTCCCAGGGGAATTTGTGAATCCTCTTTGGTTATTATCGAAGCTGACTACGTTTCTCAGACGTCTATCCAGAATACGTTCTATTACTCTTCTTACTACAGAGCAAATAGTTATTGGTCACCAGTTCTTGGGATCCATTTTGTCGCCATCCTTATATATTAGTACTGTTCTTCCTTGTTTCAGGCAGCCTGGAACTAATGTTTCAGCTAGCATTATATTGGTAATCTTACCCAATATCTGATAACATATGTCATCCTTTAAAGCTCCGGCCCAGGAGCAGTGTCGATAGCAATTCTGCTAATAGCTAACCCTACTTCTTGTTTAGTGACGATATGATTTTCAGTGTCATCTAAAACGGCGTGCTCCTCTACGGTAGTTGCAGGAGCATAGTCTGGACGTACATGCGAGTTAGGAGTGGATAACTGAGTACTAAAATGATGAGGTATTTTATTTATGTCTACTTTACCAGTTGTATGTTTCTTATTGAGGACTGCTCTTACTGCTTTCCTTCGCTGGTTGTAGTACAAGAATTGCGTTTTTTGATATTCATAATTTGGCCTTCTCCTTTCTCGACCCCTTTTGTTGCGCGTTCTTGATTATTGTATGGTAATTGAATGGCTCTGGATAAGAAGTCTATAAAAAGTTTAACATTGCTGGAAAAGCTCTCATAAGTATCAAACTCAATATGAAACACTGATTTCCACTTTAGCATTTCATTTTTATAATCCAGTAATTTATCATTTTGGGGTAACTGACTACTTATATCCGAAGTTTCTGATGATCTATGGTAAATTTGAGTTATCAGATGGAACAGATGTATGTTGCACACTGAGTTTTTTTCTTATTTTTATTATCTTGACGAAATAAAATATTCTGTCTATCTTGCACAGGATGTGCTCGGCTTATATGAATGGCTACTCTATGTTTGCCTTTAAACTGAACCCCGCATTCTGGACAAGAACTCTGAGCAGAGTTTTGACTAGAAGAATGATTCATTAAAGAGAAAAAAAGAAATATCTATGATGATTATCAGAAGTTACATTTAGCATTTTCTTCTGTAACTAAACCAAATCTATGCAATGTAAGCTTGTCTGAGATGGTAAAGCATTACGATGTATAATTTACATTACTTTCACAATGCAGACAAAAACTAATGTATGAGCAGCATTGCCATAATCAATTTATATTATAAATTTTTTAGATGTTTTCATGTTGTTATGCCCGTTTTCAGTAATCAAATTTCACTTCAAAATGTAGATTTTTAAAGTTCACAAATATCGACCCATTGAGCACAAATGTAACTGCACTAACACAACACGAGAACACAATGCAATACTTGTGAAGTTTTACACTTTACTGTCAGCAAGCTTAGTTAAAACAATTATTATTAATATTATTATTATTATTATTATTATTGCATTGAATACCAGTAACCAAAATAACCTACTGTATAAAAATATAATACACTTATGATTATAAGCTATTACCCAAAATGTGAAATGCATAATTACGCAAATTTATTTTAAACTTTCTTAGTAAATGGAATTAATTGACCTAATAGTGGTTGCAACTATAAAGCCCGGAACTTAAAGTACTTACAATAAATGTAAGTCGCCATTGGGGTATGGCATCTCAATACAATTTGAGATCTCCTTGTGGTTTACCGGGAAAAATGCGAATCAGCTGGAGAATTTAATGTCGTGTCGGCATGTTGCCATGGTAGCTCAGTGGTTAGAGCAACCGGACGGACACCGGGAGATCCGTGGTTCAAATCCCGGCTATGGCATTGAATTTTTCAGTCATCTGATTCTACCTTTCTTAGTAAATATTATAACATATTAATAGATAAAGTAAATAAATAAGAAAAAAGTGTAATATAGGTTAAACCTAGGTTCCATTAAATATTCGTAATTCCTACTATTTTGTTATCAAACATTAAAAAAAACACTTTTGATTTAGTGTAAGTATTTAGAATGAGTGAGCGCTTTAAACTTTATAGTAGTCGTTCAAATCAGCTGTTAAATTTAATCTTTAAAAATGAAACAGCAAAGCATAATTATTCTACTGAAGCTGCCGTTTTGGAATAATTCATAATGATATTAAATATTTAAACTAGTTGATAAATGCCTAATAACCACGAAATAAAATGAAAAAATGCTGAATTTAAATAGGACCTGAACTGTACTGAAGAAAAGAAACAGTGGCTGAAATTATTAGCGTTTCAAATTGCTGATAAGTGTTTTGGGAGCATTATTACAAAATAAAACTAAAGTTATTGATCTCAAACCTACGAAGCGTACGTTCAGTTTCTTTTGAACTAATAAGTTACCTCTACTGCTTAAGTATTTCATAAATAATGTGTACAAAACGAAATTTACATGTTCTTTCTCAAACTTGAGGGAGAAAAAGTTTTGCTCATTGGATATAGAATTCCTGAAGTAAAACTAATTTTCATTTTGTAGTAAACGTTATAGATATAACCACAGTAAACTTTGCTTTTATTTTCTTACAAGCTTTGAAGGGCTCTGCAGATTGCTTCTTACATAGTTAGGGATACAGGCGATATGCAAGTCCAAGCTTTAGATGTTTGCTACGAATTATGACAAACAAACGCTGAGGGGAGTAGTTTGATAAACACACTGTACTTCCCTAACAGCTCGGCTGTGAAAGGCTTGCATCTAGCACTCTGGCATGTCTTTCAGCACCGGAAACAAGCCCATAGCTATCTCTTACTGGGCGTCAGTCATGCAGCAGTGTGTTGTAGTCCTCGCAGAAGCCAACGACGACGGCGTTGAGGATTTCAATTTACCGTCCCATCGTCTCCCTCCGTCTCTTTCCTCCATCTCTTGGTACGTGGTATTGCGTTCACACATACAGTCTGCTGCCGCTGCTTCGCCTTTATATCCTTACAGTGAGTGAAAGCCGACGATTACATGCATTCGCGACAAGAGGGCGTCATTCAGTTTGTCCATCCAATTGTCAATTGTCCTCCTCCTTCTCCTCCCCCTCCTCCTCCTATTTTAGGCATTCCCCGTTTCCTCTTTCTATAGCAACTCGGCAGCATATTCTGCCGAAACACTTCGTACTGTAACACTTGCCTAGTCGGCTGCTGGGAGGCACTGCAGAATGTAACCTACTTAACCCAACGATTCATGTAATAGTGGTGCATCAACAGCTAAACTCTAACGCTTATTGTAATATATACCCTCTGGCTAATTAAATAAATATATGAATATAGAATACACACTTTTTCTAAACACCTACTAATTATAGTGCGTAGGCGGAGGAAGTGGTGAATTCCACCCCAAAAATTTCACCGAAAATAGTCTGTTTTGGGAGCTCTGAATCCAGACAGAAAAATAAAAAGTTTGCGCGCGGCGTGCATGTGCGCCTGAGAACAGCATAACTCAAAACCGAAAAGTTGGATAAATACCAAATTTAGTGTATAACTTCAGCATCTTTAAGGATGTAAGAACCGAAACCGGCAGCTGAGGTCGATAAGGCACGATCTCATGATCGGGAAGTCTGCGGTTCAAATCCCGCTGGGAGCACCTTCTCTGACTGAGGCTTTTTTTCAGGTCTTTCTCAGTTCTTACAGCCTTACAACTGGCAAATGATGTGGAAGCACCCTAAACTTCTACCGAGCGCGATGGCTCAGGCGGTTGAGCCTGTGCCCCGCATTCGGGAGGACCCAGGATCGATCCTCGGCTACCACCCACTGTGACCCATGGGTTTTTCGTGTTTACCCTGGTCGCCAGGCGAATGGTTCATCTTCTACAACGACTCTCCTTCCTCTCATTAACTGTACCCATCATCTTCCTTGTCATCTATTTCAGGTTTGTAGGACCAGGCGACTGTGCGGTGGCTTCTGCTATGTAAAGGTTTCTTCCCTAGCGTCGCTGCGGTACCTCTCAGTTAGGTCTCCCCACATGGGGCTCCGCTCCGAGGGACCCTGGAGGTTGGTGGCTTGTGGGCAGGGACCGGCGTAGTAGGATGCGTTCTATTTGGAAACATTAGGGACCCCGTCCATGCTTACGCCAGTCGGAATCCGGACCTGATCGCCCTTAGGGTCTCTTCCCTCATCCTTTCCTCGCAGGGGTCACTTTGGGCCGACTGTTCTGCATGCGGTGCTTTGCCCCGGTTCTGGGTCACCTCTGTGATACGTACCTTACCTTTGCCCTAAACTTCGGCCTAAAATGTTTCGTCTGTCCTTTTCCAATTCTCATTTCATTTCATGCACCATCTGCGTCCACTGCCTATGGTGTCGTATGCAATAAACACTACATTTTCATAACCACCTTTCTCACGAAAGCCTCAATAACAATTTTGATTAAAATACCACATGTTTAAGATATTTAGAAAAAGGTCTTTGTATGTGTCTGTGTGAACACTATAACTCCAAAGCGAAAACATGTATAAATGGTAAACTTGGTAATTACGTTAATTATCTTTGAAGGATGCGACAAAAGGTTTTTCATGAAACTCCTCCCATCCCAGACTACTTTTTACATGTAAAGGTATTCATTATTTGTTATTTTCTAAAAATTGCAGTAACGATTTTGACTAAAATAACATATGTTTAAGATATTTATGTTGGAAATAAAATACATATTTTTCGGCGAAGGGCCTCTCAGTCTCCTTCATTTCTAATGAATTTGTATAAATAACAAACCATCCTGCGCCGTGGCGCTTTGGACTAGAGCATGCAGCTCTGGTTCCCGGCCTTGGAATGCGCCCGAGGGGTGCGGATTTTAGCACCGGGTTAAGGACCGATGCTCACTTAGCATCGTGATGAAAGTGAGGAGCTACGATAGGCAGCAGTCCTATCCTCGTGAGCCAAATTTCAAGCTGGGAGAAGCATGATGCTGGCTAAGCCACCTGTCCCGTGTCGTTTGGACCTCTGCTGTGCGTAAGTGGGCATGAGGCAGGCAGTTGGTTGGCAGGACCAGGCTCCATGCGGGCTTTAGCGTCACAAGATTTATGTGACCATAAAAGAAGAAGCTTACCAGGTGCAAAAATTAATACATAAAAACAGTAGCTCTTTAAAATACTCTATTTATTCCAAATAATTATTGTAGCACAGCAATTTTCGAAATATTCGACTTATTGGTTTGAGATTTTCGATACTGTCATTCTTTGAAGTATTGCCATACCATTAAATTGTTTCTCGCAATGTTATAGAAAGTCTACGGAATACCTAAGTCAACATATAGTGACAAAATTAAGACTTTTAAAGAGGACTTGTAGAATATATTATATAAAAACCCACGGTAGTGGTTGGTGAAGGTCATGTGAACGTTTTTTTAATTTATGCCATCTGTTAGCGGCAGATTTGCCTTAAGTTCATCTTTACAGCTCATTTACATATTTAGATACGCAAAGGCTACACACTCGTGAAACACATTTGTGAAACACCTGTCACAAGAATCTGATCTCTAAATGAGCCGGAAACAAAAGATGCATTGATAAAACAAGAGAAATGATAGGCTACATTCAATTAAGAGATACCATTGGACCCACTTCACTTCAGAGTATATGAATTACTACCTGTATGTTTGATTTATCATACATAATAGCCTACTGTCATTTGATTAATGAAGTTAAAAGTCTAATATACGTTTAAAGTGGCAGTAATATACAAGCAAAGAATTCACCTATTATAAACCTAGATTTGAATTATTAGAAGGCATTGAATACCAATGTATGAAATGGCTGATAGTATCACTTCCATTCTTTCAGCGTCATGAAGTAGCAGCCATTAGCTTTTTATTTCTCTCCCTGCATTAATGCTTTGTACTTGGGATGGATACTTTGGTATAATATATTTTTTGAAATTTAGAAATGAGTTTACTGACTTAGATTTTAAGTCAGATGAGAAAGAATTAAAACTAATATATTTGATGCTCTCCAAGTGGTACTTGAGAAAGAGCTGATATCAAACAAACTCAAATTATCCTACCGAACATTAATAATTACATGGATAGTTTGTATTTGGATTAAACCCTTCGACTCAGCTGATAAATTACTAAATTTTAATTAAAAATATATTTATTCGCAACGAGAATTAAATAGTGCAAATAAATTAAAATCCATAGATTTTATTAAATTACGTCTACATTTGGAAGTACAGGTGAAAGCATGTTTTACGTCTATGCAAAAGACAGCTCTTTTCTGCAGTTTTTATTCATTTTCTTTTCCAGCTTAAAATCGTTAGCAGAACCTTATGTAAAAGCTTATGAAGCTAAAGTATTAAAAATGTATACTTTTATATTTAGAAAGCTATAATATATCTTTTTACACATGCAGAATAGGCGTAAACGAAAACCCACGGCGTATTATTAAACGGCATTTACATTTGGAAGTTCGGATAAAAATGTGTGCAAAAGTCACATCGTTTCCACAGATTTTGTCATTTTTTTCACCTTAAATATGTCAATAATATTTATTTCTAATAGATGTGTATAGTTAAAGCAGGTGTTACCTACTTTATCTACTTTCATAAAAGATTTTTAATTCTTAAAACAATTCTAGCGATAATTAGGACTTTTCTTGTATGCGGTTATTTCTTTAAAAGACACACCCCAAATACTGCATTCAAAAAACTATATAGTTTGTGTTTAAACCTTTTTTTTCATTTGCTATATTTTTCACACCATGCACATGTGTATCAAGTAGGCATCTAAGGAGCACAAAGAAAATAAAAGGTCACTATCAATAACAGCATCCAGGATTGAAAATGCAGGACCTTACTTCGTTACAATTTAATGCAAGAAGGAATACCAAGTAACTAAGGCATGCTTATGCAGAAAAAATAAACAATTACTTTCACATGACTTTCTCTACTCTTGTACAAACTATTCATGCAAATGGACATCTGATTCATGTTAATTGAGATAAACATTTGCAGAAACTTATTGATAATTTTATTCCTAATTTTCTTGTAGTTGCAAGGGGAATATGGTTTTAAAAACTGGTTGCTCTATGGGGCATTTCATTCTCTTTGTATGTCAGGACATTGAAAAAAAAGCGACTAACGAATTCCCAATTGAGAAAAAGTTTAATTATTGGAAAATTCAAACAAATAACAAGGAATATCTCAAGGTGGTTCACAACACAACAATGTATATGGCATAAATTGTGTGTTTTAACGAGTTCTACGTATTTTGTGTAGAAACGTTTTGTCTACCTCTTACGGTTTAGTTATGCAAACCTCATTCAGAAAGAAGAGGACTTTTGGGTACATTCCCAGAAAATTCAAGATATACACTTTATTTGCCATGAAAGTATCTTAAATATATGATATTTTAATCAAAATCGTTAGCGCCATTTCTGAGAAAATAAGCTTTTCCTGCAAAGAGTAGTCTGAGGTGAGGGGATTTTCTTGAAAATCTTCGTGTAACATTTTTGAAGATATTGAACTTAAATACCAAGTTTGGTATTTATCAGACTTTTCGTTTTTGAGTTATGCTGTTCACATACACACACGCACACAGACACACACACGGACATTTTTCTAAAAATGCTTTTTTTTTATTCAGGGCACTCAAAACAAGTATTTCCGGTGAATGTTTGGGTGAAATGCAATACTTCCCCTGCTTACTATACGTAGTAGATGAAATAAAAAATAAATAAATTACATATAAACAAATCACCTCTCGCAGCACATTATAAAAGCCATTAATTTAAGTAATTATGCTTAATTAATAGAAAGTAAAAGTGAAAATGCTAAGTCTCATTTGGCTCGATTCTGCAATAGTATAGATCTTCAGCACTAAATGTATAAATTTATTTATCAAAAAGAAATGAGAATTAGAAAGTTCACTTCGTTATTTTGTAATAGTAATATTTTGGCGAAAATAAAAGCGAAAAACAAGCAAACATAAAGCGATAGTGTGAAGACAGAAATATAGATAAAACTACGAGAAATGCAAGAATATGTGGAAATATGGAATAAATGGAATTGAAGGTGATTGTTATTATACTGTAACGAATCTATATGGGAGCATGAGGTGAGATCAGATGTAGTCGGAAGCAGACCTCAGATTTTCAGGATTTGAATGAACGGGAAAATAATTAATCTTAAATATAAAACGCTGAACATTAAATGCAATAGGACCAACGTCAGATGGCTAAACTGAATCTTTAAGGTGAGTTCCAACAGTGCTTATCTGACAGAGGTAGGAAGCCAAAACCAAGCAAAACCCTTTACGAAGAGCAGTAACTTACACGTTGTTATGTGCTGTACGCGTGGTACATTTGATTTCGGAATATTTTGGGTCTACATAGCAAATCAAAATATGGTACATTAACGATTACGACCGTATTCACATTACGTTGTAGTGTCATACAACAAATAACTACATTTTGAAAAAAAAATGAAAGTATAAATATAACACAGTAAAATAAGAATAATTTAAGTATCATTGCACACAGCACTTTTCAACAATAATTTAATTTACTTTGTCATTACGCTATATAAAAAAGCACCCACAAACTCATTCATTTAAATCAGAAACCAGATTTAAGTACAAAATCAAAAGTGTATGTTTAGAAGATTGCTTTTACGCTATAAACGAATTTATGGAACATTATTTGTAAGCATAACTGTATAGATGTACCCCAAATTTAAGTATTTTGTACATATATTCCATATACTTTCCATATCCTTATATTTTAATATAAAGTGTGATCTGACGTATGCCACACTTGATGCAAGTACAATGAAATAAATAACATTTACGATTTTGTACATTTTCGTAAATATTCTTTCAACGTTATTCTTAATCTTTTAAATCCCTCTAATTTCAGTATAATTTCGTAAACATTATACATTAGTTCTATATGCGTAACAATATGTAAAAGTTGTAAAAACAAAGGAAGGAAAATTGCCAGATAGGTGATAAGCGGTGTGGTGGAATAGTCAGTTGACTACTGACAAAAATTGAGTATTGATAAATGGTGTGTGAGAATATGATGATGCATACGACCTGCTTTAGTGTGCATATAGTTTTTTAATGGCTGGATAATTAAAAAATAAATATTGTTTATTCCAGTAGAGATGTAGCCCTATATCTCAGAAACTCTAGAACTCTAGAAGTCCTTGTAAGCGTGGTAGATATGGTGAAGAGGTATTAATTAATCAATTGAAATGATAACACGTTTTGTGAACTGCAGTTAGTTGTTTTAAACTGCCCCATTTGATAGATTTTAGAGTGTGAAATATTTAACTATTTTTGTAAAGGCATACTTTTTCTGAGTTAACGTTGTTGTGGTCAATTTACTATCTGACCGGACGTCTCTTTCCAGTGGCATTTCCACTACTTTTACGAGATGCTTATATCCTTTCCATTACTATACTTCACTTTGTTGCTTTATTTTACTTTTTGCGAGGAGATACATATCAATCTTTCATCGGGTTTAAGATCAGCCGGCACTAAATCCCATTAGCAGGATAATTCCTATCTACTCTACGTTTCTCTCCCGGAGGTTAATTCATTTGATCTGCTACGCTACAATTACATCGCCTTAAACCTTATGCTACGCGGAATAAATCTTATCTCTCAATTCGCGTCCTCCACTACCGGTCCTGGTACGTCTGAACTTGTCGGTGGTCAACTCGAGTCTTCTTATTGCTTTTTCTGGCGCAATTCCTAAATTTACATTTGTCTCTAGCTAGGTTAAGTAGTGTTGAAATATGGTGGTTCTTCTTTTCTTCCCTAAATAACGTGGTTCTTCATTTATTTGTGTTTTGTGTCACTCTTCAGTGTAGATTCTATTTGTATTTAGCTTTTAAATGCCATATTATTCCTAATGAATCACAACATACGCTTTTGTACCATTTTGAATTATAATGTTCAATCTTTTACTTTAAAAGTTACAGGTTAATTTTGCCTTAAGGCACCTTGACTCTATACTAGGTAGTCCAATCGCGCCATATTTCACACACCTATGCAGATATTCCTTCGTGCTTTAAAAGAGTTGCAGATGTGAACGAGGTAATTCCAAGTAAACACAGATAGATGAGAAACTGGTACATTAGCGTGAACGTTTCTTTTTGAAACATATTATTGGCCACAGGCAGTGGTTCGCTCGCATTCGCTTGTATTTGGGTTTCTAATAAACTTTGGGCTTTAATCATTAGATCACACACACACACACCGCGCGCATTCACACTCTCATTCATACTTCCAGACTCTGGGAGGATAAGAAATGATCTTGGATAGAGAAACATTCCTACCCCTAGCCAGAAATCGAACCCGGGATCCCTTGCAAAGCAACCAGGTTTTCTACCGATTGAGCTAAGGGGCCAGGTGAGCTTCATTCTACGACTCTTGCTTATCAGCAAAAATTATGAGCGGATCGCGCTCATTGAGAGTCACTTACCAGCCTTGTAATAGAGTGTACAGTCCGTGATGATAGACAAAACTAGACCGAAAAGGTGTTAGAATATTTTCCACTTCAGTTACAGAGGCTTTATTTTCTATGGAATAAACTCACTTTTTAGACTGACAAACAATTAAAATTTCATTATTTGACCAATCCGAATGCGCCCATTTTTAGTTGCATTTACGCTGTTCTTGTCTAACATTACGGAATATAAGAACAAACATAAGAGCACGCAGTGTTTCACTACCATTTGCTCGCTTACCATTATAAGCGTTACTATTACTATTATTATCATGATATAATGGTACTGCTATGCTGACTTCGCTCATTGAATAGGTGTTCGAAATTTTGCCCCTGTTGACTGATAGGATGTTCCAAACCTCTCCGTGTATCCATATGGACGTTTCTGAGAACCGCTGGTGTAGTAGTAGTAGTAGTAGTAGTAGTAGTAGAGTAGTAGTAGTAGTAGTAGTACTAGTAGTAGTAGTAGTAGTAGTAGTAGTAGTAGTAGTAGTAGTAGTAGTAGTAGTACTGGATTTTTAGGGCGCTAATGCGCCAGTTCCCAACTGACTGTGTTTACCTGCACACAACAAATACGGCGCGGTTGGGCCATCTGGTAAGTTCCATTTTCATTACCTTAAATGTTTACATGCTTTAACTAAATCATTCATTTTTCTCCTAGCTATTTTGCACAATTGGGCGACATTAATTCTTTACCTTGTGGCATAACCTTTTGCCAGGGGTTCAGCTCCGGTTTCAAGTACAATTATTTGACATTCAGGGGTGTAATGGTGTGTCAGCCTGTAGTACAGTTATCCATTACTCTGTAATGTGGGGTTCCTAGAGCTGTTAACGTATTTTTCCAACAATAGTGCGAAAAATAATTCTGGTTGTTTAATGGATATTAAAATTAATACTTACGGTATGTGTAAAATTGTAACATATACAGAAAGTAAAGAACTATTTATATCCGGCAGGTCGTTTCTTATAATTGACTTTCTAACACACATTGAGCACCACATACAAATAACCAGTTGATTCGCTACGAAGGTCTATCTTTTCTTACTCAGAAGGGACTGTAGCGTTTCTTGATGTGAGCATAAGGGTTTACTGGAACATTTGCTTCCCTTAACGCACGGAGGTACATCATCATCGTCGTCGTCGTCCTCTCTCTTGACTGCATTATTAATGGGTGATTTGGCTACCAGCTCATAGCTATACACATCCGGCGTGAGAGAATATCTTAAGTACATGGTGTGTTCCCATATCGTGCCTGTGAACAGACACTGCATACACCTACTTCCCTTTTTGTAAGAAAATAACTAATTAAATGCTTCAAAATGTTGTTTAAACATAAATTTTATTCACCAACTTCTAAGGTTATTTTCCCCAAAGTTGCAAAGAAGCCACCTTATACATTGTTTTGGCTTTAAGTATGCTTTTTAAGCAACCGGACGACAATCCAACACACTAATAGATTATTTCAAGACAAGGTATCCATTACCATGATTACATCTTTCAAGATTTTGAGTTTCAATTTACATGGAACTTTGTCCCCGTTAGGAGTAAGGAATACTATGATACAGTCTCATTAAACGTGACTTTCACAAGGGCTGACTTCAACACGGATGTAAAAACAAAATCCACTCCACCAAAGTAATCAAAGAAAAATGTTAAAGTTGACAATGAAAACCACTTAAACTAAGTAGGCAAAGGTTTTGTTTTCAAATTTACTTATTGTTGCTTTAACTATAGAGTCATATCGCTACTAATTTAGAATACAGATAAAATTATTACAATAAAAATAGAATTGTTTGAACCAGTAATAATACGTTCAACATTAAATTCACTAATTACGTGCACTATGCGTTATTGTAAAATACTAATGCCGATTTCATGAAGTTTAGAGTTCTTTGCTGAGTTTTGGGCGCCTGCTAGGCTGTTGGTGACGTCACATCTTTCTCTGTGTTGTACATAGCGTCGGCCGGCTGTAACGAAATGATGAACTGTGACGTTAGATCTGCATTGGTCACACATTGGAGGAGGGTCATGGTTAAGGAGATATTGTGCGTTATAGAAGTATGACCAATACAACTTGGGTTGGAATGATAGTGTTGAAGTATGGGCTCGGAAATGCAGACATCGTGTAATTTGCTTCTACGTGTAGATGTGTCTTTCCATGTTTGCTTCCATTAATTAATACAAGTCCTTTTGATGTAATTGAGGAAGTCCATGTGTGGAATCTTGATGTCCTGAGGGGGATATTTGGTGACTTCAGTAGCCAAAGTTACTTTCGAATGAAAAGAAGTAGTATTGTATTTCACCTAAAAATTCAGTGTCAATTTTTCATCGGAAATATGTTTCCAGGCCCATTCAATTAAAAAGAAACGGCATTTTTAGAAAGAAATATGTTTGTGTGTGTGTGTGTGTGTGTGTGTGTGCACAGCATCAGTCAAAAAGAAAACTCATAAAAATAATAAACTTTAAACTTGCTATTAAAGTTCATTAACCTTCAAAGATGAGACAGAAAAATGGCTATAACAATTTTGATTAAAGATATTAAAGATACTTACATGACAGAAAAAATTAATGTTATCAATTTTTTGGGAATAATGTAAAGTTCTCTTCATTTGTATAACGGGTAAACCACAAGAGACAGGCAAAAACTTACTAAACAATAAAGTTTAAAATATACACTTTATTTTAAATAACTTTTTGTGTCATCAGCCACATCAGAGGTATCCGTTATTGTTGGTTTGAATTTCTCAATACTTTTCATTTTATAAAGTGCCGTAGCTGTTCAATAATTTCTTGCGATGTCCTTGGAAAGAGCATGAAATTTCAAGACCAGCATATAGCAATCGCCTTTAAAAATTTGAATATCGCTATACCGTTTTTACCTATAACAAAATGTGTAATGAAACTATATATGCAAACATTATCACCAGTGCCAGTTTTAGATGGCAAAAAAGTCTTTTAAAAATGAACCATACAGCGAATATCAATTTTTAAAAATGACATCGAATTACAACACAAACTATAAACAGAGATTTATTTAATTAAAATAAGTGCACAGAATCACGGATACGATTGCCATAAAAGTATAAAAGGTAGGTATAAAATTCATAAAATTAATTTAAAATGTATTTGTTTCATATTATTGTTTTAAGAATCTGAAAATAAAACAAGAAAATGGTTTTTAAAGCAGGTCTTCGAAAACTGTAGCTTTAACAGCTCTTTTTAGTTCTCAGGTTAATACGAAATTCATTGCAAATTCAGAAGATTTCACATCCCATGACATGACAAAAGGAGAAAGACAATAGCAACCTGACTGTACGCACACAGTTATTAACGCGAAAAACTGAAAACTGATCTGTTTCGTTCCTAGTTTGGGACATGAATAATAACCGTAATTATACCTGCTCCCCTGAGTACAGCCATCAGGTCTATACTCCACCTGCAAGCAGCTCTTTCCAGAATAACTAATAATAGGAATGATTTCTTTCAAGAATGCTCATAAAGTATATATAAGTTTATACTTATTTTTCAGTTGAATGGGTATTTTTGATGTTTGAAATGTTATCCTTTTGTAAAATTTATAAAATCGAAATTTTTATATACTCGGGTAAATTCAAGAAAATGACTAAATAAAGACGCAAATGGCAAAATAATGACGTCAAATGGAAAAAATGCTATAGAAAATAGCATAAAATGACCAAAAGTGCTGCAATAAATACGTATTTCATAATCTAGAATTTATGATAACTTATGTACACAATGGTAAAACCTATGATGTAAAAATCAAAACATGATGCGCCACTCACTTTTCTAACTACTTTTACAAAAGCTGCTTCTTGCTAATCCATGTAGAAAGCCTTCAATTCGCATTTACACAGTTAATGCAGCAGGTAAGGTGGTTGACAGATTTTTAAAGAATGTGTCGCTATGTGGTGGCTTTGAAATACCATGACTTTTACATGACCACGATAAAAGCAGAAAAAAAGACAATAACGACTTCCGAGTTGAAAAATGTATAAGTATTTGAAAATTCAAACCAATACTAAGGAATATATGGGATATGGCTAATTTCGCAAAAAAAATGTTATGATATATCTTGTACTTTAAAGAGATCCACATATTTTGTGTAGTAATATATTGTCAACTTCTTGCCAATGATTAAAAAAGCATTCAAAATGAAGAGAACTTCATGGACCGTTCACAGAAAATTTAATATATGCCTTTCGTTTCTTAGAAAATATTTTAAACATATGACATTTTAATCAAAATCATTTTCGAAAACTTTTCATGTAAAGGGTAGTTTGTAGTGAGTATTTTCTTATCGGCATCCTCAGAAGATGCCGAACTTAAATACAAAGTTTGGTATGTAACGGACTTTTCGTTTTTGGGTTATACCGTTCCCAGACAGACATACATACAAAACACACTCATGCACACACAATGTTTTCTTTGGATTCAGGGAATCCAAAAAACGTGCATTTAGGGCGAAATCTTGATATCGAATTTTTGGATGGAAGTATAGGTAAGCGGCAGAGGAAGTAATAATGACAGTGGGTAAAGAAAGTCATGTGAATGTAATACAATATATTTTAACCAAACGAGATGTCGCACATAGTTGTGTTCTCAGGAGCTGTATCTCCATTTCGTAGTACATTTAACTAAAGTAGTGAACATTACTGGCTAAGATTTCAATGTCGGAGGTTCGTATTCCGTTATAGTAGTAAAGGGCGGCGATGGGTCCGTAAGATAAAGGTGAATGGAGGCGTGGATGATGGCGGAACTTGGGTAGCACTGTGGTGGGACAAATGCGT
This sequence comes from Deroplatys truncata, assembly GCA_030765065.1. Lineage (NCBI taxonomy): Eukaryota > Metazoa > Arthropoda > Insecta > Mantodea > Mantidae > Deroplatys > Deroplatys truncata. Next base: position 203,721,547 of record CM060983.1, on the reverse strand, counting down.
TGCATTTATCTTAGGATATAACCTTAGGTTACACTAATAAATTTAAACAAATCACCGGAAACTGTAACAATAAGTTTAGAGTATATTGGAAAGTTAAAAGTTTATTGTAAGTATAATGCTAATGTCTCCTCTAAAGGCAAAAGGCAGATACGTACTTACATGAAACGCTGTTTTTAAAGCTTTTAATGTTGTTAAGACAAGTGGATAGAAGAACGCGTACAATTTAAACGGATTTAGAAGTTAGGTGTATGAAGAATATACATATTTTCGTGTTTCTTAAAGAGATACGCCTCTCTGGTGTATATGCTACGCTTTTGAGCCTTAAGTTTGTCAGTTTTTTTTAAAATGAAAACATGGCATTTATGTTAAATTGCCTAAAGAAATTCTCGGGTCTGTAGATTTGGAAAAGTCAAGTCTCCTACCAGCTAAATTTAAATGCTGTTTAATAGGAGTATGTCAAAATAAATGGAAAGGGGGTAAATGTGCTTCTTAAGTTTTCGAGGCTGTACGTTGGTTTATTTTAGTCAACACTCGAAATCACTGAAATTTCCTAGTCTTGAGGTCCAATTGGTACGTAAATATTACGATTCCTTTGGATATCCAAACTGAAAGATTCTTCAAGGGGAAGACTAATATATAAATAAATTCTTTACAACAGAAAGGGGTAATTAAACCCCTACTTCAAGCACTAGAAGAAACCAACAATAGCTATGGGGTTGAATAAAGCTTGTCGACTTAAAGAACTCCTAGTAAGAGTATCGGAGATATTCAAGACAAGAAATCACAACTGAAATAATTTATATTTCAGATTAAAATAAAATACATCTCTCTTTAACTACATATTTATAGAGAGAGTATGCAGTGCTGCGTCCTATAATGCTCAGCATCGTGGGTTCTCTGCTCGACATTAGAAAGGGAAGATGCGCTACTCAAATGGTTGGAAATAACCAGGTTTCCAGAACCAATAACCTTGTGATTACGAACTTCGAAGTTACTGATCCATAGTGGTATAAGAAACACAATTTCAGGTCTTCAGTGGTGTTCTGTGGCAGACATTCGTTTCAAGGAAAATACAAACAAAATATTGGAATTAATGGCACCAAAAGATGCATCGTCTGGAACAGGTGGAATTACGAAAAATATGAGGAATACGCTGGTATTATTGTGAAGAAAACATTTCAAGAGTTATCGTGCATAATTTAAAATAAGAAACATAAAAAATCGGTAGAAACTGATCAAAATTTTCCTTACGAATGAAGATCAGAGATTCTGAGAATGCCTTCTAGGTTTCCAGCGTATCAGTATTCTTAACAGTACATTCAGTGTTACATTAGGATGAATGAGAAATATAGAATTAACAGAATTAAAAGCAACAGCAAAATGCTTGTCTTGCAACAATAACAAAAACTAATACCACTAATAATACATTACCACTACCACTACTAGTGCTGCTGCTACTACTACTACTATTATTACTAGTACTACTGCTGCTACTACTACTACTACTACTACTCTACTACTACTAATAATAATAATAAATAATAATAATAATAAAATATACTTGTTACTTCAGAGTCGCAAATTGTAATAATTTTAAAGATAACCAACCGTTGTCGACTCTCAATCTGCCTCCGAATGCGCGGCAACATTGCGCATGCGTGGTATTTGGGGAGAGCTGGCAAGCATTATTAGTTTTGCAGTTGGGCCTTAAAGTGCGGGGGAGACAGAATGTAGCTGCTCGATGATTGTGAGTTTTGCTTTTTATTTCCTTTTAGGAAAGGCGCCATGGAGTAGTCTAGATAAAACGTTATTATCCAGTGTTATTAAATAAAGGTGTAGAATACTCAATAACCACAATTTTATAATTTCACTAGTTAACCTTCCTTTGTGATTCTCAAAATTTCCGTCGTCCTCCGTGGTGTAGTGGTTACCATGCTAGCCTCTAGTTCCCAAACCCGGCGGAGGGCGATGGATTTTTTCGGGCGTAAAAATCCTTAGCATAGCTTCCTGCGGAAGGGAAGTAAAGCCTGTGGTCCCATGTCGTTGATTTACGGCACGTAAAAGAACCTCAACCTGACAAAGAGACCTCTGAGCAAAATTACCGGTATTTCACATCCAATATAGAATGGGACGTTAAGACCACAGCAGTTAAAGAGCGTCCATAAATAAACCTGAATTTAATGTAATTAAAAACTTCCTAATTTCCTGAGCGTATTCCTTTAGGTAGAATATCACGATGGGGTACATTGCAATATTTTATGTTGGTTATGCTTACCAGATTAAAGAAAAGCTTCAGCCAAAAACAAATTCTTTTTTTTTTTTGTATAAAGGCAATTTAGTAATTACATTTTCTGTATAAAGATGGTTAAAAAAGCAAAAAATCACTTGAATAGAATTTAAAAAACATAATGTAGGAAACTGATAGGTATATTTGAAAAGTTTCCAATGTACTTGTCGCCTCCTGTATCTGTAAACCGATGTTAATAAACATTTGCTGCCTGAATAATCTAGCATCAATGACTTATATGTATGTAGTCAGACCACCAATGCTTAGAAGGTTAGAAAATTTGGTGAAGTTCTCTTCCTCGTCTCTATTAAAGGTAGCGTAAGTCCTGGTATTGGCATCATAATTGCATTTAGTGGTAAAACGATTCCATACATTTTAAAGATACAGACAAGTTACAAAACCGTTTTATTTTCCTTATTACGTGGGCGCTTGCTTTGGGGGAAGTGTGGTTGGGGAAGAAGAGTTTCAAATACTGGATCGACCGACCACTGAGGAATAGGAAGTAGATTACTTAAGAAAAAATTTGGGTATAGATTAAACTGTGTTAATCCTTTAAGGTAAATAAAAGAGAAGCAACAACATAGTTCATGGCGATCAAGGGCTAGATGACTAGATCTGAACAGCACAACTGGAGTCTGAACAGACGGAAATATAACTCATAGATACTGACAGCCCTTATTAATGGAGGGTTTTATGCCACATAATTCAGTCTTTCCTGTGTTTTGACACGATCTTATGATACCTAAGCCCAACTTTACGTATAATGCGTAGCGTGTTTGCCCAAAAATCTTAGATGCCGGAGTTCCAATACTTTCTGGCTTTTCAATAACTGGTAAACCGTAACAGATAAGACACAATTTTACTACACAAAAATGTACATCACGTTAAAACATACAATTTATATTATATGCCTATTTTTTCCCCAGTGAACCTTTTCCGAGATATTCCTTGTTATTTATTTGAATGATCCAATAGTTATACTTTTTGTCAAATGGGAATTCGCTATTCGTTTTTTTATGCCCTGGACATGCAAAGAGAATGGAATGATCCACATAGCAACCAGTTCTTAAAATATTTGACTATCGTTTAAATCCTATTCCCATTGCACATACAAAAAATAAGCAATAAAATGGTGAAGTAGAAAGTAGATGGAGAATAAGCGTTTGTAAAAATAGTTTATACAAGAATAGAGAAGGCCATGTGAGTGTAACACATTAATACATCAGTGTCTTAGGGAAAAGAGGCAAGAACATTACATTTAAGGATTAGACGAGGCTAATCCAGCGATGGTGTCTACTTTCCTTGATAGCCCTGGGCGGTATTTCTGAAACTAAATGTTATTATCCAAGAAGGGTGTCTTCTATATCGGTGGAATGCTCTGTTCTTATTTTTTATGACATCCTTGCATGATTGAATATAGGTCTCTGCTTCCTTTAGTCTGGGTTCTTTGAGCATTCATTTATTCTGGATATCTGAGAAGGTATATTCAGAACAGAGAAGTTAAAACAGACGTCAAGCTATCATAAAAACTAAAGGAAAAAATGCGATATAAGGAGAAAGGTAGCGCTGTATAATAAGCCTCTGCAACAACATCAGTCTTTTACTCCCCATTTCATCATGCTCTCTGGGGCAGGAGTGGGAGGAGGTAGTATCTTATGCTTACTCCTCCTTATCTTCTAGCTGCTGGCTTTCATTGTCTTTATGGCTAGTCTATTAAACGCGCTATAATGTATAGTCGCGTTTCATGATAAACGGTCTACGTATCCGCTAAAGCAACCCTGTTAACTTGCTAAGTCATATTGTAAACGAAGTGCAAAATTAGGGGTGTGACAGAAAAATTGTCCATACTAGGCATGATAATTGTATTATATATCCCTTTATTTTAGCAAAAAGGAGCGGACATATGATCATTAATATTTAAAGTCACGTACGTAAGTTTGAAACCACCCAACCAATTTTGATAATTTCTTTAGAATTTAAAAGCACCGCTCTTCAGTGCGGATATTGACTATGAAATGCTTCTAAAAATTATAAGGGTTTAGAGGGTTTCCTTATACGTTTTTCCCAGTTCTAATTCCGACCCGGTATATATGAATATCAGGAGATTATTGTCGGTTTATTGTGAATAATGTATATTTTTAATGTCTTCAAGACCAAACGGGTAAATCAAAAGTCTTTTAAAACTGAGTATTTGGAAAGGAGAGTTGCATATTGTATTCATAGAAACATTTCCGCGGATTTCGTTGAACCTTGTTATAAAGAAGTGTTTTTGTTAACTACGAGTTTGATAGTACTTCCTACACTTGGATACTCGAACCTGGAACAATCATAAGCCACTCTAGAACTTGCAAAAGTGTCCAGTATCCTCATTTTCAATCGCTATTTTCAACCGCTAACATATTTACACTCATTCGCCTATCTAGATAAAGCTTTGTACACTCATTTTCTGTAAAACCAAATGAAAATTATAGGCAAGCTTAAAACTCTCAAACAATATTCCTACAATATTGTAACCTTTATCTTGGGCAACTTACACTGTTTAACCCATTTGCTCAAAATACTGTACAAGATATTATAGGTTACCTGGTATATTCCAAAAATTATCCAACTCTCATTTTCCATTATGTAGTACATCCCACTTTTTAAAAGCTATCATTTCAGTTATTTCCAATTACTTGGCCAATCTGGGCTCAAATTGTACATTTGAGGCATTGCACTTAGCGAAAATTATAGGATACCTTACAACCCTACTCATGTTTTCAACTTATGTAGCAATTTGCCTGGTTTGACTTATCTGAGCAAAACTTTGGGAACTCACTCTTTAGGTGGGAGTGAAAATTCTAGGCTCTTCGCGAATTAAAAAAAAACACCACATCCTTATTTTTAATCCCTTACTTACAGAACGCAACCCCGCAATGCCCGTTAAGATAGAGTTCATACAAACATAAGACTGCGTCAACAGTAACATTTTTAATGGAAGTTTATGATAATCGTTGCCTATCTCGTATGCAAGTTTTCGAATGGTTTAATAAATTTAAGGAGGTTAGAGAAGGCGTTGGGGACGATCCACTACGATAGCTAAGGAGAATGTGGAATAGCACGCCATACATAAATATAAATATATAAAGCTAAACCGATCAATATGAAACACCTGTTATTAGGATGAGTAAATCCGCATTTAAAATAATTAAAAATCCCATCAACCACTTGCTTATCATACGCTAAGACGTAGAAATGGAAAATGTTTAAAATTCGTTATTAGAAAGCTGTACATGAATTGTTTTTATGTTTTTCCTGAAATTATTTTGAAAGTTTATATGAAGGAAAAAGTTAAAAGTTTCCACTAACGGTGGATTAAGAATACTTTTTTGGAATGTTGTACTTACGTTATATACTTGTACCGGTTGTATATTTGTAAATTTAATTTTCCGTAACTCTCTGTTGTTGTTTAGCACTTTTAGCTTCATCTTTCTGCTAAAATAAAGTTATATATACATTATAATTATATAAGAATAAAAGCTCCTTGGGAACATGTCGTTGCAGATAAATGACAAAGATGACGAGTAACACGGCTGTGGTCAAGAAATCGGACAGAGGATAGCAATGCTGAAAGAAGCTTTTCTTAGAAAATCTTGCTTTTCGTGGACTTTGAAGAAAGAACTAAGGAATCAATTAATGAAGTGTTTTATGTAGTGTTCTATTGTATAATACTGTAAATGGAGATTGTGACGAAGTGAGGAAAACAACTGGAAGAATACACCGATGCAGTATTTAAGTCGCAATGTGGTATTCGAATTGTAGGTGTGAGTAGATCAGCGGCGATTTTTATATTGATTAATTAGTACCAATATATACGCATAATAATGTTACATAATTCTATTGGCTCCAGAGTCGCTCAAATCATTTTTGGGAAGCTATGTAGCAAATATGCAACAAAAGTTACATCGAAGCATTCGTTTTGGAATGACATAAAGGCCAAACCACAAGTTAAAGCGCTGGTGAACGATAGCATTCCTTGAGCATAATTAGCTCAGCAATTAATTTCTCCGTGTAATCAAACAACAGGGAGACCTCTGATCCACTAAATCTGAAAATGAAAGTTACCTTGCGCGAGTTAGGTGCTGTGAGTGCTCGTACACGCTCATGCCTGGTAGAAACAAAACGCGCTGCACAAAAGATACACTACTATCAAATTGAACTCCCATCTCCTTAATACGGATCAGTACCATGACGATTTTGCAGTCGGAAAAATTACCTATAGCATGAAAAGTTTGTGTTACTCTAACTTTCAATCCTGTCTATCTGTATGATCAACGATTTAGTCGAATTGCAATAAATAAAAAGTTTATAACTTCATTCCAACTTCAGAAAATGATTCTTTGGTGTTTTCTTGGGCATCCAACATATCGGCATGCTATTGGTTTATTATCTTGAATACCATAGACAGTTTTCTTTGTTAATTATTGCTCAGAGGGCGTGTTTGGTGCTTAATGGATTTTGTTATTCTGGTATGTTGATATCCTGGGTTCGATTAATTTTCCCATTTTCCCCTTGTTTGTTCCATTTTAACCTGCTAGGATTGAGCGGGTTGGCTCAGACAGTTTGTTTTGTAAGAATATTGTAGAACAGTGAGCAGAGAAAGACAAATGAATGCAAAACATCAGATTTTACCATTTTCAGTTTTAATTCATTTCCACAAAACTTGGATTACTTTTGTCACTGTTTAAATAGGTACCTACATTTCAAAATGCTCACGTGAACAATGGTTGGTAAGACTGGTAGTAGTTTTATGCTTGTGTATTTTTATCGCCGAGCGGGTTTTCTCAGGCAGTAACGTCTGAAGCCCGTATTCGGGTGGTCCCGGGTTCAAACCCCCGAGGCTGACCAATCTGTCTGAAGGTTTTTTCGCGGTGTTCCTTGTTCACTAGGCGAATGCTGGGTTGGATAATTTGATCCGCAAATTTTCCCGTCATCCCTTTCAATCTACATTTTATTTCATTCTTCACCGCCATACCAGACATTGGGCCGATTACCCATCCTCGATGTCCTATGATCTAACTCCTCGACAGGTAAGTCCTTAGTCCTACAACGAGGAACGTAATCCGTTAAAGAAGAAGTATTTTTATCTCGCCATAGTCAACAGATTTTTGCAGGGCAGTGACGAATCAGGAATTTGTGAAGGTCACTATATTCACTCAGAAGTTAACGCTCCAAATTGTTGCTTTCTGAATCTTCATGGACGAAAACATAATTTAATTAAGTAAAACTGCTCAGCATTTGCTTCCCAACGCAAACTGAACATGTGTCTCTTACTTGCATCAAGTTATTTTACAGCAGCAACTATAACACTAATATCTGTTGATGCACATGACACAATGAAAGTTTACCTACATTATTCTTTACCATTCAGCTAATATTTTCTTATACTCACATTTTCCAGTGCGTGAGGTCTCTTGTGCCAGCCAAGTGGTCAAGGGTTTTCACTTTTAAGCAATTTTCCCGATCTGTTACTGCGTTGGAATTTCGGAAATTTCGAACTTCCATCCCTTCCATTGTTTCCGCATTATTGGTCTGTCAGTAAACATAGTGTGATTCGCATACAGTCTGTGGCAGCTGTGAAGATCTTCCTGTCGGGATCCTGAGTCCCCTTGTCGGGAGACACTACGTTTACTCTCACAGTGGTGAGCCATTGTAACAACTCTATCATTTATAGGAATGAAAAAGAATTCGTCAAACGGATTTAAAAAGAAAAACTTAGCTCAGCTATATCAAAGTCGAACTCCTTGACCTGGTCCTGAAATTAACTCCTGAAGAGTACACTTAGAACCGGTTTCACACATGATATTTATAAGAAAATGCTGTAGTTTATTTCATGCAGTGGAATAGAAACTAATGTGTCGCTTTATCTTTTCTATACCTTAGGTCTAGAACCACGACTAGGAGCGGAGGGATCTTAGCATCTCGACCTACAAGATCTTTTGTGCCTGAGCCATTGATGGGGTGAGGTGAGAGGAGGCAAAGGACGGACGGACCAGGACGCACGACCAGGCAGAGGACAGGGTCCCTACCTTTTGCAAATTGAAACACCCTGGATGGCAGCTGGTGCAATCGGCTCCCTCTCCCTTTAGGCTTGCACATCCCACTAGAGCGCCCGGACTCGAAGACCGCCCCCATTTCGGGGGACCAAGAGCATCCTTTTCCCCTGCCATGCAGGGAGACTCCCACAGAGTCAACTTTAAACCCTAAAATAGACTAAGCGGATGAACGGTGAAGTGAAAAGAGAATGGAGATGAAATGGATGGACAGGAAAATTCGGGGGATGTAATGAACTTTCCCAGCATTCACCAAGCGACCCGGGGAAACCCTGAAAAAACCCACGGGTCAGGAAGGTCGGCCGCGTGAACCAATCCAACACCTCCCAAATGCGGACTCAGATGTTACAGCCTGAGCCACCCCGCTCGGTTTCTCAACGCTGAAATGCGCTGAAACACGCAACAGCCTCTGATATGCTATGGCTATGGCTATGGCTATGGCTTCAGGCTATGGCTATGAAATCCATATCTGTAGTCATTGTTTTCTTAACCAATCGGATAATTTGTTTTAATTTCTTGCTCACAGTGCAAGCTGAAATATAAGCTGTGGAATACATTGGGAATTCTGATTTGTGAAAACAACTGTTCGGAGTAGAATAGAAACAGGTTGCTCTTACATTAAGTTTACATCATTCTCCTTTCACATGATGATCCATTAGCAGTTCATATTATGGCGTAAACATTCTAAGCATTAAGATGGTGAAACAAGTAGGTACACTCTGCTCTTGTAAACTCCAAACTGATTTGTTCCTTGGTGCAGCCTGGTTGCTTCGAACAATAAAGTGGAATTCGGTTACACGCCACATGTTTACGCCCTCTCACACACACACACACACACACACACACACACAGACACACACACACACACACAAACAAAAACGTACGCACAAACATGCACAAACATACACCAACATAGACACACAAGCAAACTTACACAAACATACATACATAAGCATAAACACATAAACAAACGTTTTCAAAATACACACACACACAAACATAAACACACAAACATACACTCACAAACACTAACACACGACATACACTCATAAACATACACACACAAATATACACTCCCAAATATACACACACACAAACATACACAAACATAAGCAAACATACACTCACAAACATACACAAAGAACAGGCACAAGCAAACATACGCTCACAAACATACACAAATAGAGACACACAAACATACGCTCACAAATGTACACACACAAGCAAACATACACACACACACGCTTGCTGAATAAGTTAGCCCTGAACACACTTATCGGAACTGGCTGTAAATTTACTCTGTATTCACTCTTAGGTTGATCCGCGTCAAAACAAACCCCAGGTGACCAGTGCACCGCTATAATGTATCCTTCCGCCATTCGTACTAGAAATACTGTCACACTCTCAGACCATGTGGCGAGTGCAAGAGGCACGTAGTGCAAAAAAGAACAGAGTCCTTATTTCGACAACTGAAACGGTGACTAGCATATTCTGTTAAGGGTTAAAGGTGATAAGATTGATAGTTGCAACAAAATAAACATTTGCACATATAATAATAGATAATTCTGAATTAAATGATTGAAAAATAAAGTAACAGGTATGCGATAACCTAATTTATTCGCTCTCTGGAAGCGACACTTTATTAACTGTTGGCGGCTCAGTTTAAAAAAGAAATTTTGCACTGTTACGGGAATTGCATTCTTCTTAAAATCACTACATTCTTACATCGCGTATTTCATATGCTTTCTTTTTTTTCCGGGTGTAGCCACTTTTCTCGTTTCAGATTTTTCTGCACAAGCACTGTTTATACTTGTATTCGAAACACCGGTGAACTCAGAAGTTAATTTCACCATTTCTTTCGCGGAAAGTGTTGGATATTTCTCACATAACTTATAATAAAGATACAATACTATTGTTTTTTCACCACTAGTCAATGGTTTGCGCGGCTAATGCTTTACGTAATTCGACGAAAACACAAGAGCAAATTCACCGTCCGCCATGATACTAAACACAACTGCTGGTTTCTGGCTGTAAACAATATTCTGCCCCTACCTGGATGTCAGGTGACCCAATACGAATTGCGTCATGGGACTTGTAGCTCTGTTTTACGGTATAAATCAGCGTTAAATAAAACCTTAGGTATTTGTATAGAATATTATACTATTTAAGGATAAATTCATTCTAAAATTCAGAGATTAGCATAGGACCACTTTCCTGGGCGCATTGCTACCACGGTGCACTTGCCACGTGGGTTTGTTTTGCCGCAGATCAACCTAAGAGTGAATACAGTTTAGAGAACATGGTAAGATGTACTACCTACCCCAAGAAGGAATGTGAATGTATTCGTACCTACTTTCCGTTTAGTTAACACTTTCTGGTTATAGAATGGTTACAGTTATGAGGAGATACCTTTTTAACATTTGCTTCTCCGATTAGTCCACTGAGTACGATCCTGGAGAGTTAGTGTGCAAAGTCTGCTGAAACCTAACTTGATTTATAGTTTTATAATAACAATATATATATATGAGAAGAAAAACAATTTATGAAACAAAAGGTCTAATTTCTGTTCTTATTTTAAACTATATAACATTGAAGCTATTATAGGCAAAACAAAAATTAATTTTTTATTTGCTGGTTGAATAGGAATATGTAAGGTGCGTTACCTTTGTCCTGAAATGAATGCTGTTCCAACGTACCTGAAAATAAAAGTAAATTATTAACATAATATTACCAGAGTATTTATAAGCTGCTGTGGCACTTTTAACACACTTTACAAAGAGACAAAAGACTATAGTAGTGCCATAATTAAATAACTTGCACGCAGTCATTTTGTTGGTTTATTACACAGGTTGTAATTGGTATAAGGTGCACCCTTTAAACCGATGTTACCGGACACCATTCTGAGCAACTTTTATAAAAAACATTTTGATACTTCTTTAACGTACCATTAATAAAATCACATGATTTCAAGTTGAATAGTAAGCCGACCTAAGTCGCTCCGCGGGAAAAATGTGACATTCTTGTTACCCTGAACTAGATCATCATATAAAGAAGCATCGGAGACTATAAGCTCGAAGTTATTCGAAATACCCTGTTCACATGATGCTCTATAATCTATGGTAATATACCAGTGGAATTTCCTAACCCCGAAACATTAAATTCAGTTTTATTTATGTACGGCCTTTCAACTCCTGTCGTCCTTACCGTACCATTCTATATTGGGCGTGAAAGACCAGAAATTGTGCTCAGAGGCCTCCTTATCAGGCTTGAGGTTCTTTTACATGCCGTAAATCTATGACATGGAACCACCGGCTTTACTTCCCTTTCGAAGGAATCCATGCTAAGGATATTTACGCCCAAAAAATGCATCACCCCCCCGCGCCGGATTTGAACCCGCGACCTCGAAAACTAGAGGGGAAAAAATTTCATCCTTGGAACATACTGAAATTAAATATCAATTGTGGTGTTTTTCGCCTCGTTTTTGGAGTTATACTGTTCACAGACACGAGGACACTCGCACATGCACACGCACACACACAGAGGAAACCCTTTCTCAAAACGTTTTATTGAATTTAGGGAGTTTCAAAACATGTCTTTCTGGTGAAATCTTGAAGTAAAACTTTTGGGTGAAATATAATACTTCCTCCTGTCTGCTATAAATAGGTGGCACAGAAAGTAAAAACTATTTTTTTCATTCAGGGAGCCTCAAAAGTGTATTTTCGGTGAAATCTTGGTGTAGAATTTTCAGGTGAAATGTAATACTTGCTCTACTTACTATAGGTAAGTAGTACAGAAAGTAAAAAGCCTATTAATCAAATTAATGCAGAGAAAATTCTCGTTTTTATTAATCAGAAAGGACAAATTGTGTTAAAGAGGTTGTAATATACCTACATTTTTACTATTATTGGAAAGTGACAAAAATCTGATGATATTCGGGTTGATAGGTTCCATTCATAACCGGCAACTCCGCAAATACGCACCTGCTACATGGCTTGGGAATGTTGGTTATATCGCTTCTTTTACGTTGGCGCCCATTTCAAACCATGCACGCCGGCCATTTAGTCACTAACTGATGCACTAATTGCAATATTAATGATATTATACATTATTATCATATTACATTAATCGAGGACCTCCCTGAAATATGGGTGTAACCAACACATTCGTAGAAATTGAGATGTTGGTGGAAATAGAATGTAACATCACTAACCTGCACTCATCTTGTGAAATATTACTGAACTAGGTAGTACACTAGTCACATAAATTACGCTTTGTGGAGAAAGGATGATGTAAATCATTTACAATGGCTGGAAGTACTTGTGTTGGATCATCACCAGGTTCTTTAAAATGTTAAATAAAGCCCGTTGACGTAAAAAAATGCAAGTGAATGGAAATATACAAACAGGAAACATCTAAAGCAGAGCGGGAAGGAATATACAACAAGAAATGGCATTGTAAAAGGATGAAAACAGCCTTGTGCTGAGGTAAGAGGAATATTTTCCTTTATAACCGAATGTCGGATACAGTGACGTAGTCAGGGTATGTAAAGGGATTAATTTTTAAAACAATTTGTGCCAATTCAAATGATAAACTTGAAATAATCCTGAGTTGACATTTAAATATATCGATTTTATATTTACACATTAAATTGTAGCAATTGGAATTAAAATTGACATAGAATGTTTTGCATATTCTAAGTGGCAAAACTGTTATAACATGAGAATTAATAACCACTGTAGGGATTTTGTATTACCGCTGCAAGCCATTTTATTTCACTGTAAAATAGGGTTTCTAGTTATGTTCTAATCTGGGAGATAATTATTACATTATTATTATTATTATTATTATTATTATTATTATTATTATTATTATTATTATTATAAGTAAAATGTATTAAATATAATTGTAAAGATATTCTTCAGGTTTCTTTTTACCGGATATGCAAGATTAAGAACAAGGAACTGTACTACTTAATGTTAAATTATGATGATGCGTCCTTATTCCATTGTTACAATTAAATGTGATACAGTAATTCTGAAATTTGAATATGTACTAATAAGATTTTAGTTATAGCACTTCAAAGTACTTGTGTTTTTGCATATTCACATTGTTTTTTTTCTTCAAATAAATCCCAGTTATAATCCATTAATCATATTTCTCCTTCCTGAAAAATTATGATTTTGATGGTTACGCTCTTATTCGAGGGAGGTCTTTAGTTATATTACTATTTATATTAGATTCGTTATAGCTATATTAATTAGAATTTAATTAATTATACTGGGTTAGGTTCTTAAGCTATTAGGTTGTTATTAATTATTAGGTCCTACCTTTACAGTAAACTATAAGTTTGAACTGTTGCTTCAATTTTTGGTCTAAGCGTTGTCTGTTTGTGTGGAATTTTATTTTTAGAGGAAGAAACTCTGCGCAGTAGTAAACCAAGGAAACTTAATTTTTTGCTTTAGATAATTACGCCGAAATCTATCAAAACGTAACTAACTAGAAGCTGTCTTCATACTATAACAGTGGAGTAATTGCAATGTTTAATAACATACGTGTGTTATATAAAGCAAGTTCAAGCAGGTTCAGTCCATAATTTAACCCTTAAGTTGCTTCCCGGTTATGGAATGTATGTAATCAGCGATTATCGCGAAGAAGGAAGGTGATGACCAAATCTTTGCATCGAAGAAAAGAATATTACCATATTACGATCTATATTACATATATATACCGGGTGAGTCTTCTCAGCCTGCGGATTGAGAAGTTCTGCAGTCCCGGCGTTGTACAGGCTATCCCGTAAACACTGTCCACTGCATCGCGTCGTATCATTTTCGGCCGAAATGACTGGTTTGCACCACTGGGCATGCAGTGACTTGCAGTCGTAGTGCAACAGTATGCGCGTTGGCCTTAATTGATGAAGGTTCTAGATTCAAACACTGCCAATTGAAGGTATTTTTATATACGACGTGCCTCCGTTGCATTCTGCTACGCTTCCCCACATACTAGCAGTATGTCCATATATTCTCTATTCGAAAAAATTGTTTCACAGTGAGCACAAACGGTTGGAACTTTGTATTTATAGGCAAATCCACTTTCTGGTGCATTCGAAAATAAATCATGATTTGCTAGAACGTTCTCGAAACATGAACAGAAAAACTCATTTATTCATAGTCGCGACTTGAATTTCGAATTCACTACGGCTTTCCAGCATGATAACCATTGCGCTACTAGAGCAGGTTAACAACGAGCACCACCGTAGCCTAATCAACGGGCTGGTGAATCGGTGTCGGCACCTGCATTTCGCATCGTCCGTAAAATGTTGGGTTGCCTAGGTACCAATCCGCAGGATGAGAAAACTCACGCTGTATATGCGATAAAGATTTAGAATTATAATGATTATAGGTTTTAATAGTAAGGAAATCTTAAAGCTTATTTGATGTTCATGTCAATTAAATATAAATAACTAAACTTGTAGTATGCTTGTAATCTTTTGCTGTATAACACTCGTCATAAAATTCAATAATAAGCCGAATGTTTCGGTTTTCTTTTTCTCTGGCATCCGTTTTTGGGAATATATGAATGAACGAGTTAGTGCTTTTGTTTAATTCTAAGCATACAGGCATTAATTTCTAGCAATTGTACAGTTTCAAAGCATCGTACGCGCTTTTAAAATATACAGGATAATAAAGGCATTAAAAAGCATGATAAATATAACATTTAACTATAATATGTAAAGTATATTATAAAAGTAGTAGTAGTAGTAGTGGTAGTAGCAGTAGTAGGAGTGGTAGTGGTGGTAGTAGTAGTAGTAGTAGTAGTAGTAGTAGTAGTAGTAGTAGTAGTAGTAGTAGTAGTGGTAGTAGCAGTGGTAGCAGTGGTAGGAGTGGTAGTAGTAGCAGTAGTAGTAGTAGTTGTAGTATTAGTAGGAGTGGTAGTAGTAGTAGTAGTAGTAGCAGTAGTAGTAGAAGGACATTTTACTTTCTCTGCTGCGTACAGAAAGGGTACGTTTTGTATTCTACCCAAACATTCAATGTTGAGATTTTACCGAATATACATGTTTTGAGCCCCCTGAGTCCAAAAAAAGCATTTGTAGAAAAAGGTACGTGTGTTCCATTTGACTACGGCTGTTGCCTTTGAATCTATGTCGAAATGTGTAATTTAGCTATTTCTGCCAAGACTTATTGGATTAAAATGAAGTAGATAGAAAAATAAGTTTAGTAAGAATTGTTTGTATGTCCACTAATAAATGATAAGGGGGGTAGAGAAAATCAGGTGAATGTATCACATCAGATTCTTTTGTCGAACAGTTTTAGTGCACACTTGGAAAATAAAACAATGTATAGGTCACATGGTCGTACATACTTTTCCTGTCCCTGAAATCTTACAATAATAGCACAGTACTAATTATCTACATTTGATAACAGCTGCATCCTAACATAATGGAGAGGGGGGCGGGAAGCGCTTCGCTTAGCAAAGGCTACAAAAGCCAGGAAAAAGTGTGTGGAGTAGAAAATACGGGACTAAAACCCACCTCAAAAGAGGATTCTGGAATTTGGAAGGTGTGAGAAAACTAGAATAGATGACAAGAAACTTTGACACCCATGACATTTTATGTATAACAGAAACGCGATTAGGTCCTAATGATAAGTTAGAATTTATGGACTTTCATATAAAAGTAATAAATACAGCTTAAACAAAGCATGAAACAATGGCAAAACAATAAAAATCCTATTACGATTCATTTTCATGTTCTATTATAATTATCTAAGCAAAATAACTACCTGAATAATGACAGAAAGTAACATAAGCAAAGCGCCAACACCCAGCAGGAAAGGTCTACAATGATTACACACTCTCCTCTTATTTACTTATTTTAATAGCATTTAACGCTTGCTCTTGCTGCATACGACACCACAGATGCTGACACCAGTGATATATGAAATAAAATGATAATTGAGAAAGAAATTTAGGAAGAAAGCGATCCGGGACAAAGTTAGGACACCTCCCCGGCATTTACCAGTTATGAGGACTAAGAAAATTCCGAAAAAAGAACCCTAGTCAGGGTTCAGATTTGGAAGGAATTTGAACGGCAGACCTCCTGTTCTGAGTCCGTGCCTTAACGACCTCGGTTGCCCGTGTCGGTACACTCGCTTCCCTAATAGCAGCATTCTCAGGACTTAAGAACTCTCGTCTTTAGTAAAAACGTGCGCATCTCCTCCTGGTCTCCCCTGCGTGTCAGTAGCGCCCAACATGCCCTTAACCCTCTATTTGAGGCGGTAAAGAATTATCGTAACTTCCCCATTTCTCCGCATCCATACGATGTGCCAAGATGTGCACTCAGGATTCCTCTTCCTCGACAAATGGTACAATTTCGTTCAGTAATCCTCATCATCCGCCATACACCACGCGAGCCCCTATCTAATCAGGTTGGCCTCGTTTTGATGTATTGCTCATAATTAAGATGCTACCGGGAGAGCCAAGGAACAAGAATCGTCTGCGCGGTGTTTCTCCTGTTCGCGTTATCGGCTCTCGTTACCGTCTGCGGTTATCAAGTGGCGCGGATACAGCCACACAACTTTCTTAAAACTACTTTTAGAGGGCTTACTTACCAACTTTATGAAGGAAGGTGCTGAAACTGGCCACCGTCGTTGTCCATACATTTTTGGCACCTCTTTAGGAAACTATTCATCGCTCACCGTTGCTCACATTGAGAAATGCTGGCAGATTCCGGGCGGATACTTTAATTCTTCTAAAGGTGTGGATTTGTGTTGTACACTTTATGTTTTAATTTACCCCAAATGGAAATCGGAAGGGGTTAGCTCGGGGGACTGAGGGGGCCAGAAATCTCTACTAATAATTTTGTCCTGAAACACACTTTCAACAAAAGTGTTCTAATCGAAATATTGGCCGTATGAGCTGTGGCGTAGTCTTGTTGAAAACCTCTTATGTGATACATTCACATGACTTTCTCTGCCGTCTATTGTTTATTAGTGGATATACGAATTATTCTTAATCAAGCTTAGTTTTCTATCTACATTTTAATCCGAATAAACTTTTGCAGAAATAGTTACATTTCACATTTCCTTATAGATACAAACGGAACAGTAACAGTCAAAGGTTTAAGAACAGGGTGCTATATGCTAGCAATAAAATTCCATACTGTTTCCAGGCAACCGCGAGACACAACTGAATGTCGAAGTAACATAAAAGAATAACCAAGAAATGCACATTTCGAACGCTTAATAACGGATATTTCAGAAACGTCTTATGTCACAAAAAATTTAATTTAAATAAATTATGTTTTTCTAAAGACATCTACATACTTTGTGTACTGCGTTTTGGTTTATCGGCTAACGTTTACCAGATACAGAATTATACAAAACCTCTTCCGAATGAAGAGGACTTCATAGACTGCTATACCCCGAAAATTCAATACATGCACTTTATTTCCATGTAAATATCGGTCATGTTTTGATCAAAATCGTTACAGCCATTTTTAGAAAATAAAAAATGTCGACAAATTTTCCATGTAAGAGGTAGTTTGGAATGGTTTTTTTTTAAATTTTTGTGCCGCATCTTTGGAAGATATTGATCCTGAATACCAAATTTGGTATTTATTCAAGTTTTTGTTTTTAAGTTATGGTCTTTACAGGCACAAACACACACGCAAATACACATGGGTATGTTTCCAAAAGTGCTTTATTTGAATTCAGGGGGCCTCAAAACATATATTTCCGGTGAAATATCGAAATCGAATTTTTGTTGGAATACAATGCTTCCTCCAGTTCTTAAACATATGACTGCCGCTGTTTCCTTTGTATCTATAAGGAAATGTGTAATATAGCTATTTCTGTAAAGGTTTATTTGGATTAAAATATACTAGATAGAAAAATAAGCTTCAGTAAGAATTATTTTTTAATAAGCGATAGAGAGTAGAGAAGGTCATGTGAATGTATCGCATGAGATTTTTTTTCTATCGACTACATTTTTATAAAATAAATCTTGCAGGAATGCTACTTTACACCTTTTTTTACGATACGAAGAGAAAATTCATAGTCAAATGTTTAAGAACTGGCTTTAAAATTCATATTGTTTCCATGCAATCACGAGAAATAACTGAATGTATAAAAGACTTTGAAGTATGACCAGGAAATGAATAATGCGAACCATTAATAACCCATATGTCAGAAATGCTTATGCCACAAAAAGCTTATTTCAAATAAATTGTGGTTTTAAGCAGATCTACATTCTTTGTGTAGTACGTTAACGTTGAACGTTTACCAGTTATACAAGATTATACAAAATTTCTTCCATATTAAGAGGACTTCAAAGCCTATTCCCCAAAAATTCAAGATATACATTTTGTTTGTCGTAGTCACATAAAAGAATACCTTTAATAATACTTTAATCAAAATCGTTACAGCCACTTTTTAGAAAATAAAAATTTTCGATAAATGTTCCACGTAAAGGGTAGCTTGCGGTGGGGGATTTTCTTGAATATATTCTTGTCGCGTCTTTGAAAGATACTGAACCTAAATATAAATTCTGGTATTTATCCCGCTTTACGTTTTTGAGTTATGCTGTGCACAGACACACTGTCACAGACACAGAAACAGACAGAGAAACAGCCAGACACATATATACACACAGACCTTTTTCTAAAATATTTTTGTAGATTCAGGGGGCCTCAAAACATATATTTCCGGTGAAATCTCGGTATCGAATTTTTGGGTGGAATGCAATACCTAGTATACCTAGTACAGAAAGTAAAAAGGGGGAAATTGTATTCACGTCAAGCGTTGACTACAAAAAAATTGGTCCTTTAACTTTTTCTCTGCTTATGACGCACCATACACCAATTTTTTCGTCGTGGAGGAATACTTAATGAACAATATTAGATTTATCAGAGCTCCAGTAAAGATTATTGTGAAGGTACAGCCAAACCTCGTCAGAGAAAAATAATATTAAATATGGATATATTTCGTCACTGTAGACACCATTAGAGACTGCACTCACAAAATGCGCGCCTAATTACAGGATCACCTGGTTGAAGGGCATGTGCCAACGTTATTTTATATGGCTTTAACTTCAACAATTTAGCAGCTCCTCGCACAGAGCCCTAAGAATTGCCTGACTGTTCGAAAGACACCTAAGCAATTTTATGGGGGAAGTTTCCAAACGATGACGATGCCGTCTACTGTTTCTTCGGTAAGAACCCTACGCTGTCTTTTAGGTGTCTTAGACTGAACACTTCCTGTGGCCTGAAATTTATTATAAAGTGTATGGATTGTTGTACAGCGTGGAACTTTTATACCTGGAAATCTATCTGCAAGTCGTGTTTACACTTGACGAACCTACAGAATTAGCATGTACGAATCATAAATAAATATACGCTGCCAGTAGAAAACCTATACTGAGCCATAATATACTTTATGACTAAATAGAGGACAAAACAATGAATAACTTTTAATCACTGTCAGCTCAATATTGCAGAACCAGAGCGGAGTAAAGCCGCGTCAGTAGTGTGATCTTGATTGCAGCAGGAGCAGCAATGTGTCCATACCCTAGTGAAAAACACCGCGAGCCGATTCTTAATGCATTGGCTCTCTCGGTATATAGTCTATTCCCGAAGAGCCAAGGCTCGAAAATGGGCTGTGGTACCGTAGTAGTAGTAGTAGTAGTAGTAGTAGTAGTAGTAGTAGTAGTAGTAGTAGTAGTAGTAGTAGTAGTAAGTAGTAAATAGTAAGTGTAAACTAGTAAGAGTAAGCAGTAAATAGTGAGTAGTAAGAGTAAATAGGAGTGATAAGAGTAAGTAGTGAATAGTAACAATAAGCAGTAAGGGTAAGCAGTAAATATAAGTAGTGAGTAGTAAGCGTAAGTAGTAAGCAGTGAGTAGTAAGAGTAAGTAGTAAGATTTAACTAGTAAGTAGGCAGTCGTAAATGTAAGTATTAAGAGCTAGTAGTAAGTAGTAGCTAGTAAGTAGTAGAAGTAGTGAGTAGTAAGTAGTAGATAGTGAGTAGTAAGTAGTGAATAGTTAGTAGTAAGTAGTGAGCAGTGAATATTAAGTAGTCAGTAGTAAAATTAAGTAGTAAGTAGTAGGAGTAAGTAGTGAGGAGTGAGCATGTAGTGAATAGTAACAAGTAGTGAGTAGTAAGAAGAAGTAAGTGAATAGCAATAAGTAAGAAGTTAGTAGTAAGTAGTGAGCAATACGAAGTGAGTAGCGAGTAGTAAGTAGTAAGAAGTGAGTAGTAAGTATTGAGTAGTAAGGAATGAGTAGTAAATAGTAAGAGTAAGTAATAAGTAGTAGTAGTAGTAGAAGTAGTAGTGGCCTATTCTCCTATTGGGAACTAATGTATGTTATATCTCAAGTTCAGTAGCAATGGCTTCGGTTATTATTGAGTGTAAATACAGACCTAGAAGCACATAGAAGCTTCAAAACGCGTCTCCCGGCTTCGAGTTATTCTGCTATAGGTACTAATTAGCATTACAGAACCATTTATTTATGATGCTGTAAAATATGTTTGTTTTCCAAAATTGTGTGGTGAATGAAATTTACCATAAACCGTAATTATATATATATATATATATATATATATATATATATATATATATATATGTGTGTGTGTGTGTGTGTGTGTGTGTGTGTTTTATCGTGTGCGTTGAAAGTTCATGTTTTAACTACCAAACATTAACTACAATGTTCAAATCCCGGGTATGGTATTGAATTTTTCAGTCATCTGATTCTACCTTTCCAACCCTGTCCAACACTCGGCTTGTGTGAAAGAACAATTAACTCCATTAACTACATTAACTGCATATGCCTGTTATACATGTAGTTTAGCAGTTACTGTTTGGTAGTTAAAACATGAACATTCAACGCACATAAAACATACTGTACTGTTTGAATGGCTTGCAATGAGCCACTTCTCTGCGACTTGCAACAGCTACGAGCAACTATGGCTTCTTTCCTGTACATTAAGCATCGGGTGATATCAAAGAGCCTCACACATCACCGCGCAACCATCGCAGTAAATAATACCCTAATTCTAATTATTTTTTAAGGGACGATTAACCGATGATTTTGGTCAAAACACTGTATCTTTTGTTTCATATAATTATATGTTTGGTCAGCTTTACTTATTTTGATGCATTATTTATGCTTGTTGATCAATTTAAGGTACTTTTAATGTGTTTTAAATACGTCAGTGCACTAGATATTTAAAAAAAGAACTATGAGTGAGTTCTATGCATCATTTCAAAAATAGTTAATAACTTTGGAACCGTCGGCAGTAGAAAGCTGATATTTACTTGATTTTTAGCTAAATTTAAAAATTTAAGCTTAATGCACTGGTAAATTCATGATTTTGTTATTACCTTTTATATGCGAACCAAGGCAAAGTGAGTGTACTAGAACATTTAGGGGTGAAAATTGGAAAGAATACACTGACCGTGCTAAGTGGCTTGGATCGCATAAGAATTTTAAAGCAGAAATTGCAACGCAAAATGTGTCAAAAGCTGCCAGATCCAACA
This sequence comes from Deroplatys truncata, assembly GCA_030765065.1. Taxonomy (NCBI): domain Eukaryota; kingdom Metazoa; phylum Arthropoda; class Insecta; order Mantodea; family Mantidae; genus Deroplatys; species Deroplatys truncata. Next base: position 203,699,640 of record CM060983.1, on the reverse strand, counting down.
CAAGGAGGAGAATAATAAAAAAATGAGTTTTATTTATGGACACTCTTTAACTGCTGTGGTCCTTGCGTCCCATTCTATATCTGGAGTGAAAGACCGTTAATTTTGCTCAGAGGCCTCTTTTATCAGCCTTGAGATTCTTATAAGTGTCGTAAATTTACGACACGGGACCACCGGCTTTACTTACCTTCCGAAGAAAGCCATGCTAAGCATTTTTACGGCGAAAACAATTCATTGCCCTCCGCCGGATTTGAGTCCACGACCTCGGGAACTAGAGGCTAGAATGGTATAACCTCTACACCAGGAAGGAAGACGACGAGAAGGATGCAGATTTTTGTGCAGGAGGTTTTAATTCTATGTAATAAGCAATAAAAGGTTTCTATATCTTCCCCTTAAATTGTGTTTTCTAAAAACTATAGTTTTTGTAATAAATGCCGCGTTTTCTCTGCAACTATAACTGACAGAAAGATGAAATTTAAATACATGAGGATAAAACAACGGTCATAAAACGCACCCATTTTGAACCATATATACTTCGCTTATAAAATCACAATTATTTTACAATTCATCGTTACTTTTCTCTGATATGCATTTGTTCATAAATGGGATCTGTATCTTTATCATGTAACCATTTCAAAATGATACATTCAGTGGTTCCTGAGATAACGGGTCTTTAAACAATCTAATTTAACATTAGCATTAGGGCGGAGAACCTTCCTAAATTCCATCATTGCTTTCAAAACGCGTCTATTCATCCACAAAGAGAATAAAAAGGCACAATCGTGGGCAAGCAAAGTAAGAAGACGCATATGAGTAATTTCTGCTGATATTTTAAGCACTTTCAGTGTTAATGGGGAAAATTGCGACGATAATTTTGGATGAGCAATTTCATTTCAAAAATTTATGGCACGGTATAATGCCAAGGAAATAATTACCTTAATGCACTCCAAGAAATTAGTTTTTACTATTTCCCGTAGAATACACTGCCACATGACCCGACACTCCTTCTCCTCTGAAGGGTAAATCCGCCTGGAATGACATAGGCATTCGCCGTTTGGAAATGCATAACCCCCCTTCCCTCTCACCCTAACCCTTTCTCCATCAGGACGACATACGTACTGGCTTACTACCACCTTTTTCCATTTGGAACTTTGCCTGCAGCAGAGTTTATAGTTCTGGTGACGAACAGATTTGAAAAATAAAATTAAAAAGTTTTATTCCATTTATCTATCTTCCACATATATATGACATGTGAGAGGGAATGTATTCTGTAAAATATAGTGACGAATTAGGGTGGTATCCTCCCCTTAAGGACATAACTTTACATAGCTTCCACAATAGCAAGAACGTAAGTGCCAGTATGTCTAGTTTTAATTTCTTGCTTCACTATATACCCTGTACTTTTTATCGTAATTAGTATCAATGCTTAATACATCTTGGAAGAAGGTAAAATTTATATCCGAACGCAGAGTATTACCTATAGACACATCTGCTGCTTATGGCAGACTTTGCTTTGAAACAAATGACTACCGTCTTCAGAAAGTACAAAAAGAAAGAAAGAATGTTTTGTGTAAAATTCACATGAGTTTATTTATTCACTCTTCGACAACTAAACTTACAAAACCCTATTCCTCTATAAGGTTTCTCCTAACTTCCTGTTGATGCAATAAAACATAAACTCTCATTTACACATTTCGTTATAGGTATAAGAAGAATACAATAAATCAAGTGATAGTCAAATCTTTTGAAATCCGGTCGCTATATGTTGGTTTTCAAATTGTATTCTCTTTGAAAATCCAGAAAAAGAAGAAGAAAAAAACACAACAGGATTTGCAGTTAAGAAAGGTATAAAGTATTTGAAAATTTAAATCAATAACAAATAGTATCTCAGAAATGTTAACACTATTTTATTTTTTATTTATTTATTTATTTATTTAATTTTTTTACATAACGAGATCTACATTTTGGTGTGGTAACATTTTGTCTATCTCTAATGGTTTACCAATTATACAAAAGTAATGCAGAATAAAGAGGACTTAATAAGCTGATTCCAGAAAATTCAAAATATACATTTTAATGTCATGAAAATACCTTTAACATATAGTGTTTGAATGAAAATCGTTAGAGCCATTGTAGAGAAATTAAAAAATAACCAAAACTTTTCCATGTACTATCCGGACAATTCACCCCAACCGCGATTCGAACTCGGGACCCCTTGAATGCGAGGTAGACATGCCACTCCCACATCACAGGGGCGGACGTCCTAGACTTTTCGTTTTAGATTTATACTGTTCACAGTCACACTCACAGACATACACACACAAACACATAGACAGACTGACGTTTTTCCAAAAATTCTTCCTTTGGGCTCAGGGGACCTGAAAACATGTACTTCCAGTGAAATCTCGACACCCAATTTTTGGGTGGAGTACTGTAAGTAGTAGAGAAAGTAAAAAGAAAATAAGAATCTTTAAATGAAAATTTTTAATAATAATAATAAAAATAAAAATAATAAAGTGTTGGGTATACCTTCGCATTGGCTTTCTCTACCCTCTATCTTTATTAGTGAGTATATAAACTATTCTTAATAAAGCTTACTTTTATATCTATTACATTTAATCCAAATAAACCTCTGCAGAAATAGCTACATTACACATTTCCTTATAAATACAAAGAGATCTGTGATAGTCAAATGTTTAAGAACTGGGCGCTATATGCAGGCCCTAAAATTTCATATTCTTTCCATGCAATCAGGAGAAATAACTGAAATTCGATGAAAGTTTAAAAGAGTGTCAAGTATTGAAAAATTTGAACCTTTAATAACGTATATCTCAAAAACCGCTTATAAGACAAAAATTATTGTAAATAAATTGTGTGGCTTAAAGAGTATACATTGTTTTGTGTGGTACGTTTTCTCTATCGCTTAACGTTTACAAGCTATACAAGATAATACAAAAATCCTTCCGAATGAAGAGGACTTCCTAGGCTACTCCCAGAAAATTCAAGACATACATTTTATTTGTCATGTAAATATCTTTGTATTATTAATATGGTATTTTAATCAAAATTGTTAGAACCATTTTTTTAGAAAATCAAAATTTTCCAAAAATGTTCCATGTAAAGGGGAGATTTTGTTGAAAATCGTCGTTTCGCAAACTCGGAGGATACTAAACTGAAATACCAAGTTTGGTATTTATCCAAATTTTCGTTCTTGATTATGCGTTCACAGACACACAAACAGATTCACAAAAATCACACACACACACACACACACACACACACACACACACACACACACACACACACATAGATACATAAACGCGTGCACGCGTACGCGGACATATTTCCAAAAATGCTTTGTTTAGATTCAAGGCGCCTCAAAATACGTATTTCCGGTGAAATCCCGGTATCAAATTTTTGGGTGGAATGCAATACTTCCCCTACTTACTATACGTAGTAGAGACAGTAATAATAGTCATTATCATGGACTTGTCTCAAAGGGCACTTTATCAGTTTACATCTTGTTTATATATACCTCTGTTCACTGAAGCTTTGTGTATGACTGCAGACGATCTGTTCACAGGGATATTCCATCCAGCTTCATATTCCTATTATTTTGTATTCTTCTTCTTCTATTTCTTAAAAAATTCCGCCTTAAATCCTTCTTTGTCTCTTTTTGTCACTTACAGATCCTTACAATCGCAATGATATTAATACATTTTTCTCGTTTCGTTGTTTAGTGTTCTTGCAGTTGACCTGATATTACTTAATACCTATGCGTGATCAAAGTTTTATTTCTCATTTATTCTCAAGGACAAATTTTCTCTACCCGTACCTCTAGTAGGTAAAGAAGTATATGTTTCATCAACAAATTCATGTCACTTGTTAGACACGTTTTAAGGTCTGCTGAATCAAAATAAAGCAGTTTTAGTGAAAGGTCATGTGCGCGTGTTTCTGTGTGTCTGTGAACAGCATAACTCAAAAATGAAAAGAGGGAAAAATTCTAAATATCATATTTGAGTCATAAATTCTTTAAGCATGAAGGGTGAAGATTTCAAGAAAATTTTCCACCCCAAATGAGCCTTTACTTGGAAAAGTGTTCCTCATTATTCATTACCTGAAACGAATTGTTTATACATGATTAAGATATTTATACTTGAACTATCTGTGGATAGGCTGCATTCTAAATGAAGGTTGTTTAATTTTGTATAATGGCAAAACATAAGAGACAGACTAAAACTTATTATACAATTAATTTATAGCTCATTGAAATATATTTTTTATGCAAAATAACGTTTTTAGTACCATTAGCGTTTTTTTTAATATTCGCACTTCATCTTTTCATTTGAATTATCGTGCGGCATCTAAAACAGTAATTTATGTATTAAGTAGAATATCTTGATGTTTATGGCATGAGTGACGATTTGTCAGTTCACTATCAATTTTCACGAGTGTCGTATTAGGATTATCTACGAGTGGGATACCGGATTTTAGTCAATCTTAGCATTATAAATTGTAGAAAATAAATCATGAAATAATTCGGCATCAAACATTTACATAAGTAAGAACGTATTTATGTGTCAGAGAATGAGAGTTGGCGTCTCTCCCTGCATTTATTTGTTATTATCTGGTGTGTTGAGCCGATAAGCACGACAGTCACATTATTCCCTTTCTGGGAGAAAAGTGAGAAGGTGTTACGGACTGTGATATAGCCTATTATCTGCACAATATGTTAAGTAATTAAAAATTCAGATCTTAATTATTATACATTTAATAATGTGCAGAGGTTTTTACATATGTGTTGATCAGAGGAAAGAATATCACAAAATGGTTTCATCATCTCTTTGTAAACCAAAGTACCGGTATTAGGTCATTGCTGTTACTGGTATCTGTGCCATAATGAGCCAATTATGTACAATATTGAATACAGTAACAACGCGTTTATAGCGGCAGGATTGCATTAAGCGTCTTATGCGATTCTTTTCTTTTACCCCACATGGGGTAGTGACTTACTATACGCGAATAGATGTTATTTCCGTATGCTGTATACAATCAAGTCTAAATTGCTTCATTTGAGATTATTTGAGTCAAAAATATATCGCAAGTGAAGGAAGGTAAATAGAAGAATCACTTTTTATATGGGTTCTATATGATTTAATGGATAATGTGAAGCTGTAATAGGTAGAGAACGTCATGTGATAATGACAAATCAGATATTGTTATACACCGGGGTGAGGCCAAAAGGTTTGCAGCTAAAATATTAAATTTAGTTACCCCAGCATAAATATTGGGGGACGTAGCATCAATGGCAACCAACAGATGCCAGGAACTTGCTGCACAAAACTAAGGTGGACATGGGATATTTATAAATAATACATATGAATTCACATTTAACTCTGGTTTATTATAAAGTTAGCTTGGTGCTGCTACATGGTTTTCAAAAGGTTACAGACAAACAATGGGGGAGATGCCCCACGCACACACATGGCAACACGCACTCCTACATACAAACCACACACTCCGAAGATATACACTCGACTGACGCTATTGGCGACGCCACGCTCTCAGACAGAGTCTCTTCCTTCAACCTGCCTTCATCCCCCTTGACTAGGAATTGGAGTGAATTGCCGCGGCGGACAAGAATTGTAAGTTACAAACTAAATAATTAGTTCAACAATATCATTATACACAGCAATAATGTGTCCGACGCGACAATGTACATACATTGCACACGCATACGCTACATCATTTCTCGTGTAATGGCTAATTTAGCAAAATAGTATCATTTAGGTTGTGGATAATTACCGGAATAAGTGTTTTTGCTGTGGTTTTGTCCTATCTCGAGAACACGTGTTTGGCTAATTTACGTTCAGTGGAATTCAAACTAATGTGTACTTTTGTTTTATATATTAATTAATTTTGTAGTACAGCCTTCATGATTAAATAAAATTTAACTAAATTATTTCCCTCTTTATACGTAATTATTGCCGAAATGAAGAAAGAAACGTCTAAACCTATATCCAAAATATCTTAAAATTATTATGATACAAACTGTGTAGTTAGCAAGAAATTAATCGCTAGTTTTAACTGTAAAGTGTAGAAATTCATTTTGCAATGGTAAAGCAAAAGGTGATGCAGATGCTGATTTAAGTGGACGATGCTGTGATGCATGATTCATTCTCCTTATCACTTTCATCGCGACTTTAATAGCAGCAAGTAATCAATCAGGGTCATCCAACTCTGAATAATCATTGCTTTCAAGTAATTTGGTCGCTTGATTGGACCCACAGCTTAGAAGGTTACAATTAGTACTGGTAGCTAAATGCATGCATGCGGTCTTTCTTTGACAAAATCACCTCCTTAATTGAAATTTTCGAGGAAGACGCTAGCATAATACTCGATTTTCAACACTTTATTGGAAGTGATTGTAGGCATTGATCTGTGCTAAATACAACTTGCATATACCCTACGTGATCAAAAGTATCCGGACACCTGACTGAAAATGACGTACAAGTTCGTGGCGCCCTCCATCGGTAATGCTGGAAGTCAATATGATGTTGGCCCACCCTTAGCCTTGACGACAGCGTTCTCTCTTGCAGGCATACTTTCAATAAGGTGCTGGAAGGTTTCTTGGGAAATGGCAGCCCATTCATCACTGAGTGCGGAACTGAGGAGAGGTATCGATGTAGGTCGGTGAGGCCTGGCACGAAGTCGTTTCAAAACATCCCAAAAGTGTTCTACAGGATTCAAGTCAGGACTCTGCGCAGGCCAGTCCATTATAGGGATGTTATTGTCATGTAACCACTCTGCCACAGCCAGTGCAGTATGAACAGGTGCTCGATCGTGTTGAAAGATGCATTCGCCATCCCCGAATTGCTCCTCAACAGTGGGAAGCAAGAAGGTGCTTAAAATATCAATTTAGGTCTACACTGTGATCGTGCCACGCAAAACAACAAGGGGTGCGAGCCCCCTCCAGGAAAAATACCACCACACCATAACACCACCACCTCCGAATTTCACTGTTGGCACTACACACGCTGGCAGATGACGTTCACCGGGTATTCGCCATACCCACGCCCTGCCATCGGATCGCCACATTGTGTACCGTGATTCGTCACTCCACACAACGTTTTGCCACTCTTCAATCGTGTAATGTGACGCTCTTTACACCAAGCGAGGTGTAGTTTAGCAATTTCCTGCGTGATGTGTGGCTTATGAGCAGCCACTCGACCATGGAATCCAAGGTTTCTCACCTCACGCCTAACTGTCATAGTACTTGAAGTGGATCCTGATGCAGTTTGGAATTCCTGTGTGATGGTCTGGATAGATGTCTGCCTATTACTCTTTACAACCCTCTTCAAATGTCGGCGGTCTCTGTCAGTCAACAGACGAGATCGGCCTGTACGCTTTTGTGGTGTACATGTCCCTTCACGTTTCCACTTCACTATCACATCAGAAACAGTGGACCTAGGGATTTTAGGAGTGTGGAAATCTCGCGTACAGACTTCTGACACAAGTGACACCCAATCACCTGACCACGTTCGAAGTCCGTGAGTTCCACGGAGCGTCCCATTCTGCTGTTTTGCTATTTCTAATGACTACTGAGGTCGCGGATAATGAGTACCAGGCAGTACGTGGCAGCACAATGCACCTAAGATGAAAATCGTATGTTTGTGTGTGTGTCCGGATACTTTTGATCACATAGTGTACATATTATTTGTTTCTATATGCAGCTGTTCAGTAAGTAGTTTTAATTATACAGGGGATAAATTCAAGAGTGACTGTGCAAGTATGAATTCTACATGCGTAGATTCCGTCTTATCTTGTAGCCATGATAACAAATAAACAAAACTTGGTAACTTGCGTGAAAAAAAAAGGTTCTTCTGCCTTGGAATTCACAAAATATGATTCAATGGTTACATTCGGACTCAGCGATGGTGTGTCTCTGTAACTACCAGGACGACCGCATGTGTCAGATAGAATGCGAATGTGGAGAGAGAGGCTTTCGCGAGCAGGAGAGTCTAGAACTAGCAATTCCAACAATGACTGTGAAAGGGTTAAGAAAACGTGTCACCGCGACCTACCTAAGTTGAGACGGAGAATTATTGCAGCAGACATGCTATGTCAGTGTGGCAAGAAATGGAGTACCTACTGGACGTGTGCCGTGTCACATATTGAACACTTGAATTTGTGTAATGATAATTTCCACAGTTTTTCTTCAGTTTAACTTATGATTCAAAATTATATTCTATGTTGAAGGGAAAATATATAAGTTTAAAACTGCTATAATCTCTTGTGTATATCCTATTTTGATATCGTATTGGAGACATGAACTCTGCTGAAAGCGATTTATTTACACGACATAGGTACTGTTATAACTAGGTAATGGCCATAGCAAAAATATTTTTTGGGTCTCCTAGTTATCAACTTACCGATTTTAAATGTATAGTTGTTGGAAAATAATTCGAGAAAAAAGGGAATTCCTCTAAGAGTCAGACTTTAGTGGGAAAAAGTAGCAGGATTTTTAGTGCATTTGTCTCTAAAGTAACAAATGGCGCAAACGCGTTGCTACACCAGAGGCCTCATATGTACCTTCAGTTGTAACCCTCTCCTCCTTGTGCTTCCTTCTCTGTTATTTTTCCCACCGCTTACTTTAATTTCGCGGAATGTGTTTCAAGCATATAGCAGCGCGAGCTGAGGGTTGGTGTCCCCGAAGGAAAATAAATCGGGGCAGCAATTAACAACCAGCAGGACGCTGCAATCTTGCGGAGGAGGAGGTGGTACTCGCCTCATTCCGGTAATGCAGCACCTGCAGACATCCTCTTCATTTTATGAAAGTGTGCTGCAATACAGGTAAAGTTCACTTGCAGTTAGATGCGGCATTTGCAGCCACAGTGTGTTCAATCACTCAGCGGCAAGTTTTAAACCCTTAGATTCTATCTACATAGCAAATAGCTATGGGGAGGTCCCCTTGACTATTACTGATCCCTGCATTTGAGATTCGGGTTTTGTTTGTGATCAGTGCGTTTAAATATGGTCGAAACGAGGAAACCAACGCAAATAAACAAACCATACACAGCCCTTTTTCATAGCATTCTCCCTTTTAATGGTAACATTTGTCGAGGTATTCCGCTTCATTCCATCTCAATCGTGTTGGAACTGAATCTACTCTTATCTCTTAGTTTACGAGGCGTGGTTTTAAAGTAAGTACCGATAGTTTTTACTTTCTCTAGTACGTATAATATTCCACCCAAAAATTCGATATCAAGATTTCACCTGAAATACATGTTTTGAGGCCCCTAAACAAATCGCATTTTTAGAGAAACGTCTGTGTGTGTGTGTGTGTGTGTGTGTGTGTGTGTGTGTGTGTGTGTGTGTGTCGGCGTGTCTATGAACAGCATAACTCAAAAACGAAAAGTCGGATTAAATACCAAACTTGGTATTTAGACTCCGTATCTCTCAAAGATGCGACACGAATACTTTCAAGAAAATTCCCCGACTCCATATTATCCTTTACATGGAACATTTTTTGAACATTTTGATTTTCTCAAAAATAGGTCTAACGATTTTCATTAAAATATTATATATTTAAGATATTTTCATGACAAATAAAGTGTATATTTGAATTTTCTGGGAATGTCCCCAAAAGTTCTCTTCATTCTGAATGGCTTTTGGATAACCAGTAAACCGCATGAGATAGCACAATTTTTCTACACAGAAAATTTGGAGCTCGTTAAAACATGCAGTTTTTGTCGTATACATTCTTTTGTGAAGTGAACCATTTCCGAGATATTCCCTGTTATTTGTTTGAATTTCCATATACTCAACTTTTTCTCAAATGGGAATTCGTTATTCGATTTTTTATGTCCTGGTCATACAAAGAGAATGGAATGCTCCACAAAGCAACCAGCTCTTAAAAGAGTTGCCTATCGCTTAGTCTACCATATCTCCCTTGCACATATAAGAAAACTAGCAATAAGATTCTGCATCAAGGATACGTTTCTACAAATGTTTATATAGATTAACAAGAAGTAGATGAAGAATAAGCATTTGTAAAAGAGTAGAGAAAGTCATGTGAGTTTAACACATCAGATTTTTTAGGAAGTAACAGAACATTATTTTTCAAATACTTTATTATCATTCATTACCTTACACTACTTCTCCACAAAGTCATCGCCGTTATTTAGGATTTTGGAAAGAGAAACCAGTTTTGTATGCCTTCGCCAAAGAATACTGTGATAAAAGCCAAGTCTGCACTTCTTGTTTCACAACATCATAGTCGTTTAAATGTTTTCCACCAGAAATTTATTTAGATGAAGAAACAGATGAAAATTCGTTGTTGCCAAATCCGGACTGCAGGGAGGGTGGTCGAATTGTTCGCCACCCAATGATACGATCAGATTTTGAGTTTGTTTGGCTGTGTGTGGCCGAGCATTGTCACTCTTATTGTTTCCCTATAAACCTCACACAATTAGCGATGAATGTTTACTGGTGTAACATTCTTCGCATTCAAAAAACGACGTGATTACACTGTCGGCGGGTCATTTGATTGTTTTGAACATATGGCAACGCTCCAATAACAGAAAGACACAAAGTGACGATCGCTCACAGCTGCTTCTGTCTTCCTAATGAATGGAGGAAGTGATCGCGTATGCTTAAAATCGCGACTGCAACGCTGTAGCGGCAAAATATTAAAAGGGTACTTACTTTAAAAACAGGCCTATTACATATGAATACTATGCAGGAAATTGTATTGCTATGATTTCTTCTTTGCGGATAATCTATTCATTCATCACTTATGTGTTTTATTTTATCAGATGATTGCGATGCTTTATCAAATTTTTCTTAATTACTTTCTATGTTTTTTTAAAAACCATCTTTATCTAGTAGAAATAGAATGCAAGCAGTTACCACTGTTGTTAGCATTAGCTGATATTGTCAATATTCCATAAATTTTGAATCTTTTTACGTACATTTGCTCTTAAGTTCTTTTCAATCAGTTCAGAATCATGCAGGATTTTATCAGTTTATTTTGTTTTCGGTATTTTACAACTGAAGCAAATTTTAAGTTTTCATAGCAGGCATGAATTTTCGACTTTGTTGGAATAATTTTAAATTTATATTAGTTTCCAAAGTACGAAGTTTATGAACCACTCTGTAAAATATATTCTGAGTTTTGTAACCTAACAAAATCCCTTGGGATAGCGAATGAATTTTGAATGGACGTGAAACAAAAGCCTAGGCGGGCATATCCTTACTCCTCTATACGACCTTCTCATTCCATTCGAAAATGTTATGATACCAAACAAAAGTTGTTGACGCAAGTAATGCCTCTTTTTTATTTCGGCCGTAGTTAGGTGGCGAATTATGATCCTGCTCCTTCATTGCAAAAAACTTCATTGCTAATGGTTTCATTCATTTAAAAATAAAAAAAGCTGGAAAATTTTGTTTTTTGACTTTTTAATCTAACGCAATCCTGATATTTTATGTAGGCCCATTTACAACCTCGTTAGGGAAGTAATTCAGATAAATACCCTACTCTAACTGTGACACAAGGAATGTCATATGCGCAGCACCACAGTAATCGGGTCGGTTATTCATACTTGAAGGGATAATAATAGTAATAATGATAATAATAAAATATCGCAATTTGAGCTTATAGTTGCTCATCATATCAGTTGTGTACCCACTACCAAGCGAGGTGCAGCGCGGTAATGTGTGCGACGCGCATTCGGAAGGTACCAGGTTCGATCTCCGGTGACCGCACACTCTGAACTGTTTTTTATCGTGGTTTCCCCGGGTCGACTGGGTGGTACATCTTCTACCCCTCCTGCCTCTCATTTTCTGTACCCACCATCAGGGTTGTAGGATAAGGCGACGGTGTTCGGCGGGTTGCGGCTGGGCAATGGTTGTGCGCTATGCAGTTTCTTCGTGACGTCGTTCCAAGTACAGTTCGGTTAGGACCCTCCTCCGGATGCTTTCGGGCAGGCGCATCTTCGGGGACACCCCGAAGACTCGGGGCTATGGGTGGGCCCGGGCGGCGTTGGATGCGTTCAATGCGGAAACATTAAGGACACCGTCCATGTTTGCGCCCGTTGCTATCCGGATCTGGTTGCCCTTCGTGTCTTTCCCCTCATTCATCCCCCCTCTCAGGAGCCACAGTAGAAGCAGAAAAGGTCGGAGGGCTTGAGTGCGGTGTTCTGCCTCCGGGCCCCTCCGTTCGTACCTTTACCTTTTTGTGTATCCATTATCGAAAATTATCACAATAATAGATAATTATTATTATTATTATTATTATTATTATTATTATTATTATTATCGTCACTAACTTTCTTATTGTTATAACTATGCTACTTTTAAACCTATAATGAAATACAAATGCACTACATTAACCAACAGTATGAGGAAAGCGGTTAGTTAAAGCAGTTGAGAGCAAGAAAAGATCTGTTAAAATTATGATCGTTGGTATTTGGTCAGCAGAATGGGAATAGGTAGGTTCCTGAGAAGGTCATTGTGTTCTGTAAAGTTTATATACATATATATATATATATATATATATATATAAACTTTTATGTATATTAAATAATATACTATTAACGTTCAGCCTAGTCTTACATCTTTAGTTTTGTCTGAAAAATTAAGTATGTTAATTTGTATGGATATATAGATTTTATACATGTGTTAGTTAAATGGTATCCAGTTTTATAATAATAATAATAATAATAATAATAATAATAATAATAATAATGGGAAAACAGAGGTAGGAACACGCACGTACCTTAGGACTGAAAACGTCTCTCTTTTGTTCTGGAACAGGTGAAGGGATGTTTTCCTAATGACGAGCCGCAGCATTCAATTAATCCAATGCCGAGCTCCTTAAATCAACGGCCTGTCACCGCGCGTTACGACAAAACCGCAGGCGCGAACAAGTACACTTAAAACTTCCCGCAGTTCTCTGCTCTGCCATGATAACTGCAAGAACACTAAAAGCCTGTACAAATTGTTTTCTATAGCCTGGAGTGACTAGACGTGCAACGCCTGCTTGATTATCTCGTCGCAAGCGAAACAAAAAACCGCGGCTATAGAAATGCTCATCTCGCAGTTCTACAGTACTATTAAAGCGAAGCATCTGCCTATAAATGCGAAGTCCGCCATCTAGGTTTGTATCCACCCACTATGGGGAATTACTTAACGCCTTTGCCATTTTTTACGGCACTATATTATATCCATGCTTTCAAAACTCCAAGCGTTGACATATTGAGTAAGGTTAGGCAATGCATGGGAAGCAAAGCAAGAAAAAAATATCTGATCTGTTGCATTCACATGACTTTCTCTGCCCTCTATCGCTTATTACTAGGTGTACAAATTATCGTTACGAAAGTTTATTTCCCTATCTGCTTCATTTTAATTGAGATAAACTTGCCAGAAGTAGCTGCATTACACATTCGTTATAGATAAGGGAGATAGCGATAGTCAAATGAACTGGACGCTGTATGCTAACCTTAAAATTGCATACTCGTTCCAAGACATTCCAGGAAACAGCTGAAATCAATAGGACTTTAAAACAATTACTAAGTATTGAAACTTTCAGACATTAATAACGGATATCTCCGAAATGGTTACTACCACAAAAAACAGACTGTGTGTTTTAAAAAGATCTATATTTTTTATGAAACATTTATTTATTCTCCGAATTGAATAACCCTATACCATTTATTCAGATTATGTAAATTTTCTTCTGAATGAAGAGAACTTCAGGAGATTGAAAATTCAAGATATACAGTTTTATTTTTCACGAAAATATCTTTTAGTCAAAATCATTGTAGCCAATTTTCAGAAAATCAAAAAATTCAATCATTGTTCCATGTAAAGGGTAGTTTGGAGAGGGGATTTTCTTGAAAGCCATCGTGTCACATATTAGAAGATACTAAACCTAAACACAGAGTTTGACACTTATTCGACATTGGTTTTTGAATTGTGCTAGACACACACACCACACAATTTCTAAAAATATTTTTTTTATTCAGTGGTCTCAAAACATGTATTTCCGGTAGAAAAAGTATTGCATTCCACCAAAAAATTCGATACCAAGATTTCACCGAAAATACTTGTTTTGAGGCCCTTGAATCCAAAGAAAAGCATTTTTAGAAAAAGGTCCGCGCGCGTGTGTGTGTATGTGTCTGAACAGCATAACTCAAAAACGGAAAGTTCGGTGAACACCATACTAGGTATTTAAGTCCAGTGCCTTCCAAAGAATGCAACATGAAGATTTTCAAGAAAATGCCCTATTTCAAACTACCCTTTACATGGAAGATTTTTCGAAATTTATTATTTTCTAAAAAATGGCCCTAACAATTTTGATTAAAAATACCACATATTACAGATATTTACATGAACAATTAAATATATATCTTTAATATTCTGAGAAGAGCCTATAAGGTCTTTATTTGGAAGGGATTTTGTATAATCTTGTAATTTTGTATTGGAATTTTATATAGTCTTAAGCCATAGATGAAATCGTACTACACAAATTTTCTTGTGGCATAAGCCTTTCTGAGATATCCGTTATTAATGGTTCCAATTGTTGATTATCTCGTCATTCTCTTGAAAGCCCTGTCAACATTCAGTTGTTTCTCGCGAATGCATACAAACAGTATGGAATTTTAAAGCCAGCGTATAGCGTCCAGTTCCTAAAACATTTTACTATCCCTGTTTCCTTTGTATCTAAAACGAAATGTGTAATGTCGCTTTCTGCAAATATTTGTTTAGATTAAAATGCAGTAGGTAGAAGCTTTAGTAAGAGTAGTGAAGCTTTAGTAAGAGTAGTTTGTATACCCATTAATAAACGATAGAGGGTAGGAAAAGCAATGTGAAATGTGTCACATCAGGTTTTTTTTTTTTTTGTGAAAAGCTTTTAAAGTCCTTCTCATTCTGAATTTTATATACTGTTGTGTAACTGCAAAACTATGAGAAATACGTAAAAGGTTAGTGCACAACAAATTTAGATCTGCTTAAAACACAATTTTGTCCATTTTTTTGTGACGCTAGTCATTTCCGAAATATTCACTGCTATACGCTTGAATTTACTAATACTTTTATCACACATTTTCAAGTGATAAGCCACTATTATTTTGCTTCTCGAGATCCATGCAAAGAGTATGGAATTTCTAAGCCAAATTATGGCGATTAACTTTAAACGTTTGACTATTCTGTATTCCCCTTACAACAATATAACGTGTAACATAACCATTTCTCTACTTCACTTACTTCGATTAACTTGAAGTAGAAGTAAATAAATCTGATGTGTTGCACTCACCTAGTTTCTCTACCCAAAAAAAACTTCACATACTCGTATACTTATTACATATTAGCAATATAAGAAGTCACGCTTCTATCCATGTTGCGTAACCCACGATATGTTTTTACCTAGGAATGGTTTCAAATTAAGCAAGAAGATTTCAGCATGCAGTAACAACATTCAAATGTTTATTCATGTAACAAGTTCTTGCGATGAAAGAAAAAGTAAGGAATCCTCGCGCTCAAACCTGTTTGTTAGATGACACTTAGGAAAGGTGAAAACGTGCAACAGAATATTTATAAAACGGCTAAGAGTACGAAAACGATATTTGACACAAATTGTGTATTTCAATGACCTCTAAATCTTTCCTGTAATATTTATGTATATTGTAAAATTTCTTAGTTATAGAACATCAAGGAAAATTCACTCAAATAATCGGGATTTTTCAGGCTACTCATTACATTTCGTATAATATGTGCTCCTTAGAAGTATCACAAATAAAAAAGTATAATAGCATTTTCTTGTTTAATCAACCGTTTTCGAAAAAACAAAAAGAAAAAAGGAAATTTTCGTTCCAAATTAGACGTTTAATTCAACGATAATGTATGCAGATAATAGTTTGTTACTTTTAAGGCGTGTAGAGTAATCTATTTCTGACATACCTTCTGTAGTAACTTTGTGGCATCACGCAGGGTTTTTAAATAATCAATCACTTAAAGGGTATTCCAAAGACGTTTATGCAGACTAATGTTGCAGCAAAACTCAACAACAGTGGAAACAGGACGAAGTAGGCCACGCGATCTGAACTAGCTTCCAGATGTAAATAAAATATAGCATATCTCATTCTCCTCCTTTATCTGAAGAGTAGCTAGAGGTTTTATTTTCCACGTGCCTCTTACAAACACGACGAAAGGGTAATGCAAATGTTTAGGCGATATGAAAAGTACAACTGACAAGCTATTGTCGAACACGGGAACACAGTAAAATAGAAGGAATGTATGAAAAGTAGGGACTACAAAACATCAATTATTGACGTCGAAACTTTGAGAGAAGGTATTTATCTGACTGCGGAAGAAGGATGTGAAGCTTGCAGGTACGCAAACGGTGGACATTTTCAACAATGCCTGTGAAGCGGATGAATCATTCGGTTTATTGTTTACTCTTTTGCTATACATGTTAAAAGTACCTTTTAGTGGACTTTGTAAGGGCCTAACAATGTGTTAACATGTCGAAAAGATGATTTCGTTGATTGCATTATAGCAGATCTATCAGTATCTATTGCAAAACACTTAAGTTTAATGTTGAACGAGCTGATAAAAATATCCGTAGACTGCGAGTGTAGGCTCAAAATAAGTCACTGGAAGATTCAGATGCAATTAGTAGGAGGTGGCAAACACGAAAGTTTTCTTTGTTTATGCTCATGAGACACACGCCACTGAAAGCGAAAGATAAATCTGTTTACGTTGTGCCTTCCAACTGTTTTGAAAGTGATACCCCCGCTCTCTTGAGTCGGCAACCCTTGCAATATTGCTAGCATGTCTGTTTTATGTTCTCGAAAAATATAAAATATCTCAGTAGGAAATGGCCATGGAAAGAAATGCACATTACAATGATATGTGTTTCAAATAATGAGATCTGTAACTGGTTTAAATTGATGTATTAGCTTAATATTAATATATTAAAAATATGGTAGACACTAATTCTTAGAGACATGTTCGCAAAAATAAAAATTAATGAATATTTTGCCATTTAAAGAATAGTTTAGGGTGAGTAGAAGAGTCGTTTTTTTATAGGAGTGCTTTAATATATAGCGGATTATGTGAAGTTGTAATGGATTGAGAGGGCGTGACACATAAGATTTTTCTTAATACTGGGCCTGTCTCTACTCATGAGAAACTAAATAATGGTCGTGATTATCCGAAGAGCGCCTCTTAGAACCGGAAAATTTCGGATATACATGCATTAGTGCTACTAACAAGCATGTTATTGTATATGCTAGCAAATGTCTACATTTTTCCGGTATATTTAAAACAGTGAGAATGAAGAGGGATTCTCAGGCTATTCACAAAATATTCAAGCTGCACATGTCAATATCTCAAACTCTACTACTCCTAAAGCAGCAGTCGCAATCCGTTCAAGCTTTGCAGCAAACTTAGAGAGATTGCGTGGAGGCGGAAGTCGAAAGAGCTGGAAGACGAAAAAGACCTTGAGCAGTGGAAGGAAATTAGTTGGTCTGAAAAAGTTTGTGTATCTTTATGCATACTGACCCTCCACTTCCTTCCCTACGGAATACAGACGGGGAGAAGGCGGCTCCTTCCCTGCTCGGATGTCAAACTTATTCCTTCTTGCATTCCATTTATCATTCCCCGTTTATAAATATCGAAGCAAGGCGGAAGCGAGGGAGAAAGACAGACTCAGTAAGAACGAAAGAAATGTATGAATAAAGAAACCTGGACAGTTCATTCTTATATTCATTTTTCTCCTTAAACGAAATGATTTAACAACCTGCTCAGTCAGGTTAGGCGTCGGAAAGTTCATGGATAAAGTCACTTGCCCCTTATCTTTAAGTTTATTATATGTGCTGCTTAGGTAGTCATCATGATTCTGAAAAAATTAACAATTATTACTAAGTGATGATAGTTTCATGGTACATTTTAGGAGTAATCCAAGCTTTAGGCGCCAATCAGACCAGTAGAAAATATCTTGTTATTTAGCAGCAGTAATTAATTTAAGTAGAGGTTATCTGAAACTATTCGTGGAAAATTGTACAACATAGTAATAACAGTGAAACGTGCGAGTTTTTTGTACTAGGTATATTTATATTTTGCTTCTTTATATTGCTCTTGGAACTTAAATGTAGTAAGACTCAAAATCGTGCACAGAAAACACCCAGACCAATTGTTTGTGCTGAGCCATGGTTGGGTGTTCGAAATCAAGTTCGTTCCTTGTTAGATGTACATTTTCAAATGTTAATGTACTCATGTCTTAATTGGAACTTTAGGGGATCAGCACTGATCAACATAGAGGATTTTGTACCTACGCTCTACAATATGGCGTTCCCGGAAAGAAGGATGAGGCGAGAGAAGACATCAGGCGGCCGGAACCAGGAGTGACGGCACAAACATGACATGATCTCTAAGTTTCCAGATAGAAACTCCCCGGCAGACGGACAGGCAGACCGGTGACCCCACACCGCACAGAAGGGGTCCAACGCGCCTCAAGGAGTTGGGCTACGCTCAGCAGCCAGCCGAAAGCGGAGGGACGGAGAGAATCACAAAGATCATTCTTTTCCCCCGCCACGCTGCACCGAAATACCATCGCCAACCCTGAAAGAAACCAACAGATGAAAGTTGAAGTGAAATGAGAATGAAGATGAAATGGTGGGACAGAAAATTCGGGGGGGGGAGTGTGAGAATCCTTCCCAGACTCGCCTGGCGACCCGGAAAAACTCCCGAAAAAAACCATGGGTCAGAAAGGTCGGCCACTGGAATCGAACACAAGATCTCCGGAATGCGTGTCACAGACGAAACCGCTTGGGCCAATCCGTTCGGTTAAATGGACCTTTAGTTTAGATGCAGTTTTTCAATAGTCTGGTAACTCGTATCACTAACATGATATTTTAATTATTATTAAGATTCAAGAAAAATAATTATTCGCTCGAACTCATTCTTATCACTAGAATAGTGTTTTGTCGACTTACTTTACATTTTTACTTTCTCTACTATGTATAATAAGTAAGGGAAGTACTGCATTCCACCCAAAAAACCGATACCAAGATTTCACCGGAAATACATGTTTTGAGGTGCCCTGAATAAAAAAAGCAGTTTTAGAAAATTGTCCGTGTGTGTGACTGTGAATAGCATAACTCAAAAACGAAAAGTCGAATAAATACCAAACTTTGTATTTTAGTTCAGCATCTTTCAAAGATGCGGCATGAATATTTAAAAAAAAATCCAGACTGCCTTTGCATGGTACATTTTTCGAAAATTTTTATTTTCTCAAAAATTTCCCTAACGATTTTGATTAAAATACCATATATTTAAGATATTTTCATGGCAAATGAAATGTATATGATGAAGTTTCTGGGAATGTTCCCAAAAGTCCTCTTCATTCTGAATGACTTTTGCAAAACTGGTAAACCATAAGAGATAGACAAAATTTACTAAGCAAAAAATATAGATCTATCCTGTACATTTTTTTAATGAACCATTTCCGAGATATTCCTTGTTATTTGTTTGAATTTTCCAGTACTTATACTTTTTCTCAAATGGGAATTCATTTTTTTTAATGATGTCCTGGACATACAAAGAGAATGAAATGCTTCACATAGCAACCAGCTCTTAAGAGATTTGACTTTATATTCCCCTTGCACCTACAAGAAAATTAGCAATAAGATTCTGCAAATGTTTATCTTGATTAACACGAAAGACATGGAGAATAAGCGTTTTTTAAATAGTTTGCACAGGAGTAGAGAAAGTCATGTGGGTGTAACACGTGGGATTTTTCTTTTATCTGATTTGTTGACTGTCTAATTTTCACAAGCATACGTTAGTGTTGTACTGCCATAGTTTTATGGAATTTTTAAAACAGGCGATTAAAAACAGACGCGTCCTCCGTGGTGTAATGGTTATCATGCTCTAGTTCGCGAGGTCGCGTGTTCAATCCCGGCGGAGGGCGATGGATTTTTTCGGGCGTAAAAATCCTTAGCAATGGCTTCCTTCGGAGGGGAAGTAAAGCCGGTGTCGTAGATTTAAGGCACGTAAAAGAATCTCAAGCCTGATAAACAGGCCTCTGACCAAAATTACTATTTCACGCCCAATGTAGAATGGGTCGCTACGGACCACAGCAGTTAAAGAGCGCCCATAAAAAAAAAACATGGGAATTTAACCGCCAACTTAAATGCTATTTGTAGATTATACAAAAACCTTCGATAAAATATCACGAAAGAAGCTTTGGGAAACTGGTTTAAAACAGGGTTTTCGGAACACTTAATAAGTGTAATTCAAAGCCTATAACTTGGGTATAATCTTAAAATCAGAGCGCTGGATAAAACTATAGATAAATCAATAAACATTAATGATTGAAACTGGTCTGCTCATTATCCCCTACATTGTGTAGTGTTTACATTGACAGGTAATGACAGGAACAATTAACTAAGTTTTTCGAGTAAATGCAGCAGTGTTGAATGCAATAGGTACTAATCGCATACGACAAAGTGATTTTAGCAATACTGAATATAAATTATAAACTACTGTCCTAAAATTAAATGAAATAGCAAGTAACTATAATAGGAGCTTTTCAACTAAGAAAACTAAAATAATGGTATTTGTAGGGACAAATCATAAAAGGTTTAAAATAATTATCTGCTAATAATTAACCAATAGAGCAGGTAAATAATTTATGTCATTTAATATTTAATTTTTACTACTGCCAGAGAATTACTACTAAATTACACTAAGTAGATTCCATGAAGTTCGTGAGGCAGTAAGAACTAAGAAAATATATTTAAATTAATTAGATACAGTAAGTGATACTAAGTCTTTAAAAGCAGTATAGATTTGTAATAATAATAATAATAATAATAATAATAATAATAATAATAATAACAACAACAATAATCTCCTAACAGAAATGCAACGAGAACCGAATGCGGTGCAAAGGGACGGTATATTCAAGCGACGTGTTTTGTAGAGGCGGGCTGTCGCCTCTTCAGTCGGCCACAGTTTTTTATCTCACCCTCACTGTTGCCGCCGCAGTCGCGGAGTGAGATAAGGACCGACGTGCCTCCACATGCAAATAGGACTTGCGACCTGACACGTAACACGCATTGTCCTTATCTCGCCGGAGAAAGCGTTTTGTTGCCCACTCTTTTATAATCTTCGTTTGTTATAACTGAATTTGTGTGGTGAGGGAGGGAGTAAAAACAACGAAATATGGCAAGTAGACAGCACAGTGCCTACCTCCATGCTTACGCGGGGAGAATCCCCACTTAAACCGATATCTTTGAACGCTTATGACGAGGAAGATAATGCGGTGCGTTAATGTGTGTTTTTATCCTATTCGTTTAGCTAAAGTTGTATGTAAAACACACACACGCGCGCGCATTATGTGTGTGTGTGTGTGTGTGTGTGTGTGTGTGTGTGTATTGGGCTTACATATACCCAAAACGACCACCGCAAATATCCCTGAAAAACAAAAATAGGAATTGTAAAACGAGTTTCACAGGCATGGAGGCAGGGGAAGATTTCATTAAAATAGATTTTATAGGTGATTCAAAAAATAAGCAAACGTTATTTTAAACATAAACTTCTAATTTTTTAAATGAAAAACCGTATTCTTTACGCAATTGGTAACATAGAAAATTACATAAGAACTGTATTTGCAACATCGCAATAGGTCAATTACAATTATATGATAGATCCTATGTCTCATAATACTCTGAAGTAATAGGCTCTAAAAGTAAAACTGTGCGTGATAACGATAGAGTGCATGCTTAAGAGCTATTAATATAAAAAAGAAAAATACAGAAGGTGAAATAAATATTTTCAAATTCTGACACTCTAATAATGTAATGAATGACAAACAGCTATAATACCTCCATCATCTATATCCAATTTGGAATACGCACCGCGGAAATAATACGCAATCGTCACTCCGAGCCACGAAAATATTTATCGTTGGCTTTTTTTATTCGTTTTTGTTTTGTTTTAAAGTTTAAGAGTATTCAATACTGAATTTTGGGCAAAAATACAAAAATATTCACCTTTTAAAAGATTTCTATAAAAATCCTCAAGCATCATAGAATAAGGAATCAATTTTGCCCTTTTGATCATTTAAATACACAAACGTTTAAACGGACGTGTGCAGGTGTGTACCAATAGCGCATGAAATTTAAAAGTTGATTTTCTCCTTATCTTCTTTTATTACCTTTTTGTTAATTTAAAATTTTCTTCATAATACAACTTTCGTTCAATGTCTTTCAAAATGTACTAGCCATACTTTCTTTGAACCAGTAAGAATCTACAGACGCTTTTCTTGATATCCAGCATAGTTAGGGTTTTATTGATATGTAACAATTATAGATGTTACATATTTTGTAGCTTTTTCTAGGAAAAGCTTGCATTTTGCACAAAACTTAATCTTGGATTGAAACAACTACATTCGTGGATTAATATCCCAAATTTAAACATTTAAAATGTTCAGATTTTCATCACAACAAGCATTTTAAATGTGACTGGATTTTCATTTTTTAAAACTGTATTTATTTATTTATTTTTGGAAAATCAATTTTGTATTATTCCTATTTATATTTAGATAAATTTGTGAAAAACTTTAAACTAAATGGGTAAAATTTGTAAATAAGCAATTTTAGTACTCAATAAGTTAAATTTTTTGTATCTGCAGGGACGAGAAACAAATGGCTGGAAGGAATACTCAAATGAACCGAGGTCCGAGTTGAGAAAATAGCTTTTACTCGTTATTCAGTATAAACCTACAGCCAGGTTTCATTTTTCATATCACTACCTCAAATTCCACTAAAATGTATTAAAGACATTTTTAAGCAAAATAAAAATGAATAAAAGATTCTAAATTGTGGATTTGATAGAGACCACATATTTTAGTTGAAATAAAAGATCACCTTGCTTTCTCTGAATTTGTCAAACGTTAACACTAAATTCATAAAGTATTGAAATTAATTGTTCTTTCACACAAGCCGTGTGTTGGACAGGGTTGGGAAAGGTAGAATCAGATTACTGAACGTTTGTGTGAAAGAACAATTAATTTCATTAATTGGCCTAATAGTGGTTGTACTATAAAGCCCAGGACTTAAATACTTACAAAGAATGCAAGTCGCCATTGGAGTATGACATCTCAATACAATTTGAGATCTCCTTGTGGTTTACCGGGAAAAATGCAAGTCAGCTGGAGAATTTAATGGCTATGGCATTGAGGTTTTCAGTCATCTGATTCTACCTTTCCAACTAAATTCATACTTTACTCTGATTTTCTTTTTTCAACGCAGTGATGGATACGAAGATACAAGGATTTACGTGTAGAAATAGGTAATCTACACATACAAAGAATAATATGAACAGTTTTAATAGCTGAAAACTGTTTAAATGTATTAACTGAAAAGGTTTAAATCAAATTATCCGTTTACTAGAGGTAGATCGATATAATTGAACTTCTCTTTATTGGAAGTGTTAATAACGAGATAAACAGAAATCCCGGAAAGTTAATGGAAAAGTTTCTTTTAGCTTTAGTACTAACGTTTAATCTCTGCAATGCACATATATTTCAGGCAAAATCTGTACTGGCTACCTAAAGTGTGGGAAAATTGAGGTCAGAAAAGGTAATTTTTGTCGCATTTTGTTTTTGTGCATAAATAGCATAAGTCTGATTTTTAACCTCTAAAGGTTACATTTGCGGGTTTGCTTCAATCCACTATTTTACTTCGGTGAGATTTTATTTCCAGGTTTGTATTTCTTTATCTATACAAACGCATAACTGTAGAAATGAAAACAAATTCTTAATTTTCATCTTATAGAAAATATAACTTTAGAAATTGGCAGTGTGCGAAATGCAACTGAAATACCATAACATAAAATTTTAGCATTTGCTAATTTGATTTGAGTATTTTAATAATTGTGAGAATATGTAAAAGTTTGTTTTACAGAAACTGAATATAAAAATTCACAATTATGTTAACAAGGTTAAATTGGTATTATAAATAGTAATTAAGATATAAAATTCGGTATTCTGAGTATTACACTGTAGAAAATGTACAAAATAAAGGTGTTTATACTTTTTTGCTGTCGCTAAGTCTCTTCCCACACACATTAGCTCCAGAAAGCCAGGAATACTAAAAAGGCGCGATGTATTTATAAAAATTCTAATACACATATTTGAAAATATGTTTTGACAAACGAGTAGAGGAGTACGGAGCGATCGGCAATCGTTAGCTTTCTGCACACGTCACCACCTTCTGACCGCTGAGCAACAAGAGATATTGCAAGAGAAGTTTGCAGCAAACTTGTGGGTATTGGTTTGTTTTATGGATCTTCTCGTTCCTTCCCTGAGAAGCAATTGCGTGGAGGTAATAATGGTTTCCAGTGTAGGCAGACAGGCAATTTCAAGTCCAACATTAGCACTGCGAGGAGATATACTGCCGGTTTCACTTGGAGATTTCTATATAGGCGTATTGTAGCAGGCCGGACCAAGTTTACTCGCAGCAAGATTGGTTTTACTGCCGTTATTACAGCGCTGAGAGAACGATGATGGCGTTTTGTGCCTTGTAAATAATGGCTTTCAAAAGCATTCCACCTGCAATGTCGTAAAAACTTCCAAAATCGTATGAAAAAGTCGTTTATGGCTTATTGATTTTGTGTCCACGTTATGGAAAAATAACTTGATAATACAAACAATATTACCAATAAAACATTGTTTGGTTTTAAAATGTCATTCTCCTTTGTTTATTAAAACATGCAGTTTACATACATATTGCAACTACAAATACACTAAAACAAGTGCACTTCATTACGAAAGTTAAGCATTGCAACTGTGTTACTTAGTTTATATTTCTTAACCTTTCGCTGCATTACAAATATATTTAAGTGTTTTAAGCTTTTCAAACAAGTAATTCTGAGCCTGTAAATTGAAATATTGAATTTCTCAAATATAAAAAAACTGAAAAAATATGCTTGTTCACACAAAGGCTAAAGAAGAGTTTAATTAGCCGTGCCAGTACATGATCATCTGTGCAACATATACTACAAAGTATAAAAGTTTTGTGCTTTTAGTTTCTTAATTATTATTCTAAGCTAGGGCTTTTGTTGGGGAATATAGCAATAAAGCAACTAAATTGAAAAATCTGTTGTGTAACATTCACGTGACTGTCTCTACTCTTGTACAAACTACTTTCACCAACGCTTATTCTCCATCTACTTCATGGTAATCGAGATAAAGGTTTTCAGAAACTATCGTATTGCTAATTTTGTTGTTGGTGGAAGGGGATTACGGTAGGCATTAAAAGATAGAAAAAAAAACAATAAGGAATTTTCATTTGAGAAAAAGTAAAACTATTGGAAAATTCAAACAAATAACAAGGAATATCTAAGAAATAGTTCATTCGACAAAAAATATGTCTAAGACATAAATTGTGTGTTTTAACGAGAACTACATTTTTTGTGTAGAAAAGTTTTGTCTATTTCTTACGGTTTACCAGTTATGCAAACTTAATTCAGAATGAAGAGGACTTTTGGAGACATTCCCAAAAAATTCAAGATATACATTTAATTTGCCATGAAAGTATTTTAAATATATGATATTTTAATCAAAATCGTTAGAGCTATTTTTCAGAAAATCAAAATTTTTGAAAAATGTTCCATGTAAAGGCTAGTCTGGTGACGAGGCATTTTCTTGAATATCTTCATGTCGCATCCTTGGAAGATATTAAACTCAAATACCAAGTTTGGTATTTATCAGACTTTTCGTTTTTTAATTATGCTGTTCACAGACAGACACACACACACACACATACACACAAACATGTTTCAAAAAATGCTTTATTTAGATTGAAGACACCTCACAACATGAATTTCCGGTGAAATCTCGGTATCGAATTTTTTGGTGGAATGCAATACTTCTCCTACTTACTATACGCAGTAGAGAAAGTAAAAATGTAACACATGAAGACGGTTAATTAAATCCCTTCTGACTTTAGCTGTAGCCTGCGCGACTTCTCCTTTGTTAGAAATATAGTGCTAGAATAAACATTCTAGTAAAGATTACACCTAGATGTCTGCACTTAAACACCATGTATTCAATAACAATATGGTGTAGCTGAAAACATACATTTTTACTTTCTCGGCTACGCATAGTAACTAGGGGAAATATTGCATTCCACGCAAGAATTCGATATCGAGATTTCACCGGAAATACATGTTTTCGGGTCTCCTGAGTAAAAAAGAGAACATTTTTAGAACAAGGTCCGTGTGTGTGTGTCTGTGAAAAGCATAACTCAAAAACGAAAAGTCGGATAAATACCAAACTTGATTTTATTAAATTATCATATGTTTAAGAGATTCGCATAACTGGTAAGAGATAGGCAAAATTATATTACAAAAATGCTGTAGATCTCGTTAAAACCAACAATTTATGTCATATACATTTTTTATGGAGTGGAATATTTCCGAGGTATTCCTTGTTATTTGTTTGAACTTTTCAATACTTATTCTTTTTTTCTGAAATGGGAATTCGTTATTCGTTTCTTTATGTCCTGGACATGCAAAGAGAATGGAATGCTCCACATAGCAACCAGTTCTTAAAAGATTTGACTATCGGTTAAAGCCTACCATATTCACCTTGCACCTCAAGAAAATTAGCAATCAGATTCTGTAAATATTTAGCTCGATTAACACGTAGTAGATGGAGAATAACCGTTTGTAAAAATAGTTTGCACTCTACTAATATGGTAGAGAAAGTTATGTGAGTGCAACACATCAGATTTTTTTTTAGTGAGCAGGTATTTGTTACTCAGCGTTCTTATGGACGCATAGCTGTATCACGGGGGAATTTCTTGCCCTGCACCTTGCTATTTCCGAAGCTTCTATTCCACATTCAGTGATCCTCCTCTCCGTGTGCCGGCTAATCACGCCTTATCAGACCATATGTTTCAGGGTTATAGTATGTTTGATGTTATAATTAAAAGAAGTCCATATAACTTGGACTCGGAATATACATGTATGATTTCTATGTGATACAAGCTTTTGTAGAAGGTGATTTGGAGACATTCTCTGTGTTCATGCGCCTCAGAGAAACTGCTCGTAATCCTTGAATAGATTTAGAGAAACGGAATCTATTCCTGATAAGAAACCGAAATTAAATCGCCATGTTCTTAGAGAGGAAAAAGCTTGAAGACATTGGAATTTCGAAAACCTTGGCTTGGAATGTCACTGAAGTTTCAAGATCAAAGCCCTATAAGATAACTGTAGTTCAGGAATTGCAATCACGCGATAATGGACTTTAGAGCAACCGGACGTAAACCAAAAGATCCGTGGTTCAAATTACAGCTATGGCAATACATTTTTTAGTCGTCTCATTCTACGTTTCCAACCTTGTCCTACAAAGGTTTGTGTGGAAGGAAAATTTATAACTCTTTTGTTATTGAAGAAACTTATGGTACTTACTGAACCTCTAGAACTTTTTCTTGTTTATTCTTCGTTTAATAACGCGGTGAGCAATTCACTTTTTTTTTAATTTATGGCAGCTCTTTAACTGCTGTGGTTCTTAGCGTCCCATTCTATATTGGGCGTGAAAGACAGGTAATTTTGCTCTGGGACCTCTTTATCAGACTTGAGGTTCTTTTACGTGCCTTAAATCTACGACACGGGACCGCCGGCCTTACCTCCCTTCCGAAGAAAGCCATGCAAAGGATTTTTACGCCCGAAAAAAAAATCCATCGCTCTCCGCCGGGTTTGAACCCGCGCCCTCGGGAACTAGAGGCTTGCATGGTAATCACTACACCACACAGGACGACAGCAATAGAAATACTTCAATGTTAGAATGCATTAGGTTTTTTTCTTCAACATCAATAACTTAAAATCACAAAAATAAAATATAGAGATGTATGCCACCATAAGGCTTAAACTCACTTTTATTTAAAAAAGTCACAGTATTTTATTTAATTTTTACTTTCTCTTTACTTGGTTGCTGTAAGTAGTGGCAGTATTGTAATTTACCCAAAAATTCCATACCAAGATTTCACCGGAAATACACGTTTTGAGACTCCCTGAATAAAAAAAGCACGTTTACTTTCTCTACCACCCAAAAACTCGATTTCACCCGATATACATGTTTTGAGGCCCCCTGAATCCCACAAAAAACTTTTTAGAAGAACGTCCTTGTATATGTGCCTTTGTGTATGTGTGTGCGTTCTGTAAACAGCATAATTCAAACACGAAAAGTCGGATAAATACCAAACTGGGTATTTAGGTTCACTACCCTCCAAGGATGCGACACGAAGATATTCAATAAAATTCCCCACCCTAAATTATCTTTATATGGAACATTTTTCATTTTTTTTTTTATATTTCCAAAAATGTCTCTAACGATTGTGATTAAAATACCATAGGTATATTAAAGCCATTTACATGAGAACAAAGATGTTTATATTTAATTTTCTGGAAATAGTCTGTGAAACCTGCTTCATTCGGAAGGAATCGTGCATAATCTTGAATAAGTCGTAAATGTTAAGCGATAGACGAAAACGTACCACACAAGAAATGTAGATGTCTTTAAAACACACAATTTATTTCAAATAACCTTTTTTTGGCACAAGCCATTTCTGAGATGTCCGTTTGTCCTCTTAAAGGACAAGTTGTTTCAACATTCAGTTGTTTCTCGCGATTGCATGGAAGCAGTATTGAATTTTAGGGCGTCCAGTTTTTAAACATTTGACCATCGCTGTTCTCTCTCTCTCTCTTTAGTTCCATTTATACCCGCCTTTAACTACATTGGTGTTATCGGCGGCCTTTCCTTTGGGACTTATTGTCTATACACAATGGTGTTAACTCGTGTAACTCTTGTCGTGGGGTTTCTGGCGCTTTTGGCCTATTAATCATTAGATCATACACACATTCACACTCTCCTTCATGCTTACAGACTCTTGGGAGGATAGCGATTAATCTTGGCTAAGGAAAAATTCCCACCCCTAGCCAGGAATCAAACTCGGGACCCTGCTGTCCTCTGTGTATCTATAACGAAATGTGCAATACAGCCATTTCTTGATTTAAATGACGGAGATATAAAAACAAACTTAGTCAAGAATAATTTGTATACTCACTAATAAAGATAGAAGTTTTTTTTAAACTCCATATGTACAAATTGTCATTATTTGGCCAATCTGAATTAAACTTTGAACACCTACGCTTTAGATACAATTACAAATTACAGACTACTTATGATTTTTAAAAATTCACCCGATCCTCATTTTGAACCCCGTACTTAGAAAATGTATCAATGTAATGTCGGGTAGGACAGCTAGTGAAGACTTTTGATAAGGGAAAGGCTTACAAGTGAGGTTAGTAGAGCAAAATATGAACTTTCTGTTGCTGTATTGTATGAATCATAAACAATAACTTAATTTTCGCGGAGTTTTTGTTATTATTTTATAACTTATTTTACAATAGTAGGATAATAAAGCTGTCATGTGTATTTCCCTTACAGCCATCTGTCCAAAACACAAAGCGGAAAGTTCAATTTTCGTTGGAAAAAGCTAACAAGAATTAATAATAATAATAATAATAATAATAAAAAAATCCTAGTAATAAGTTCCTCAAACTAGTTTTACTCCTAAATCAACAAGCAAAATTTGATCCTTCGTTTTTATAGGTTTACTAATTATCCCGATAAAGCTTTGTATTTTTAGTAAGTAGGAGAAATATTGCATTCCACCCAAAAATTCGATACCAAATTTCATCGGAAATATGTGTTTTGAGGTGCCCTGAATCCAAATAAAGCATTTTTGGAAACACGTCCGTGTGTGTGTGTGTGTGTGTGTGTGTGTGTGTGTGTGTGTGTGTGTGTGTGTGTGTGTCTGTCTGTGAGTAGCATAGCTCAAAAACGCAAAGTCGCATAAACACAAAACTCGGTATCTTCCAAGGATGTGACACGAGGATTTTCAAGAAAATTCCCCACCCCAGACTACCCTTTTCATGTAATATTTTTCGAAAAAAATTATTTTCGCCAAAATGGCTGTAATGATTTTGATTAAAGTATCACATCTTTAAGATATTTTTATGGCAAATGAATTTGCTGGGAATGTCCTCAAAAGTCCACTTGATTCTGAATGACTTTGATATATCTGGTAAATCGTAAGAAATAGACAAACTTTTACTGTACAAAAAGTGTAGATCTGTTAAAACACACTATTTGTGTCATATGCGTTTTTTTGTGGAGTGATCTATTTCCGAGATATGGCTTGTTATTTGTTTGAATTTTCCAATAATTATATTTTTTCTTACATAGGAATTACTTATTCGCTTTTTTATGTCCTGGACATGCAAACAGAATGGAATACTCCACATAGCAACCAGCTATTAAAACATTTGACTATCGCTTAAAGTTCCATATTCCCCTTGCACCTACAAGAAAATTAGCAACAAGATAGCGTCTGCGTCTGCATTAACATGAAGTAGATGGAGAATAAGCGTTGATAAAAATAGTTTGTATTAGAGTAAAGAAAGCCATGTGAGTCCAACACATCCGATTTTTTTAAATTGTTGAAAATTATAAGCTGCCTAAAATCTCTCCTTTTATAAAATAATTACACTGTTCTCCAAATGCACGAGATTCTCTGACTGTATTTGGAGGGGGAGAAGTTAGTTCAAAAATGTTTCCAATGTACGAGTTGGTAAGGAAATGTAAGGACAACATAAGTGTGAAAGAGGAGTGAGCAAAGGAATAACAATGTTTAAACTGTTAAGAAGCAACTAAAGAAAGAGCCCGGAATAGTGGATGAGATGTGCGGGAAGGAATACGGAGGCAGAACAAACCAAATGATGGCATTAGGATAATTTAATGATTTGTAGGATGGGGAGGATCCAATGAGGATGGGGAAACCGGAAAAGAGAAGAGATGATGTGGACGTACAAAGATTTAAATAAAGAATACATCACTGGACGGAAAAGTGTTGATTGGTTGATGTAACTAAGAATGTGTGCAGTTTTTTAGCCTTCTTTGCTATTATTTTGAAAACAATATCACTTTTCTAAAGGATTTTCATTGGAGTTCCACAAATAATTCAAGCTGAGCTTTCACTGCTTCAATTAAGGCCCCAGAGGTTTGTATTTCTTACATTTTACTTTGGATCTGTATCTTGTCCTCAAAATGGGAACACTGAGTAGTATAATTGAGTAAAGGTAATTAATTAATTAATACATTTATTGAACGGTAGGAGCAGAATGAGACGCTACTTTGGCTGTTGTTTTATTGCGGCACACGGTTGCTCCATTTATTTGTTTGTTACTTTAGTTCGTTAGGTCCCCCTTCTGGTGTTTGTTTGGTGGCGTCTGCTCAGGGAAGGGCGGAGACATTTAGCGAAAACTTCTAAATGGATCTTTTTCAGCAGCGGCGACACAGGATCAGCAAGGACGCAGGAAACGAAAAGCGACGTAAAAACGATGAAAAGAAAACACAAGCCAAAGAAAAAGTGAATAAAGTGATAATGGTGAAATTGATAGAAGCAGTTATAAGATGAAGGATTATGAGAAATTATATTTTCTGCGCCAGGTCTGGAAAAAAATTAAATCGTTAACTGAATTCTGACTAACGAATGGCGATTGGCGGATTTCGTTTACGTTACATAAGGACCATTCTGTAATGTTTTATTAGGGCTGTAACGTTTTGTTAAAGCCGCTAACCAATTGTATTCTGTAACTCGAACAAAACAAAATTTTGCTAGGAATAAGGATTTGGTTATTGAGCACAACAAAGCTCGAAGCCCTTTTGCTTGTATACATTTGCAACATTTTGACTATACGGTTTAAACTGCTGACTTATACATAAGGGGTTGAAGATATGGTGTGAGTATTTTCTAGATATTTTTCATCTAGATAGGCCAAAGAACTTCCATTTATACGTTAGGGTTCGAAAATAGGGATTGAAATAGTCATTGAAAATCCTATAATTTTGGTCAGTTTCTAGAATTCAAATATATCCTGTTTTGTCAAAATAATTAAAAAAGTACTACTTGATAAAACCTCAGTGAAATATGAAGAAATGTAGTGATATAAACAATATACAATCACCCAAATATTTTAAGTCCGCATTTAACCTTTTGGCTCGAAGTCATTAAACATCTCCCAGATTTGCAATAAAGTGCCAAAAGTAAACTCTGATATGGATCTGGAATACTTCAACGAAACTGGATTGAAATTTAGTGAATGAATATTAAATAGAAATCTCTAACCCGCAGTTTTCAAATTGTTGGAAATATATAGCTTGTGGCCATCTGGAGGAATAGAACTTTTCAATGATTTAAGAATTATCATAATCGGTTGAGTAGTTTTTGGGATTATCCTAAACGCACACACATAAATTTATTTTCCTTAAACTATTAGAGTAGATAAATTACCTCAAAATATGTGTACATAATGTCCATACACTTTGAAAACCTTCATTCAATCACCTTGCTGATCACTGGAGCTCCTGTAATCCAATGCACATGAACAGCCAGAAGATCGTAATTAGTGAGTATGTGGAATGTTGCAACTGCCTCCATCCGTTGGTGATTTCGGTTAGCTTGTTTGGACGTTAAAAGTTAACCTCCCTTCTACCATTGATTCAGGCGACAACGTCTATGACCCTCATTCGGTAGGTTCGATCCCCAGCGACCGCCCACTCTGGCCCACGGTTTTTGAGGGAGGGCCGCAAGAGGTTAGTGACTTGTGAGCGGGCCCGGGTGGCATCGGATGGGTTGCATCCGGAAACGATAGGGATTCCGCTTGTGCTTGCGTCGGGTCGCTGTTAGAAGCGCAAGGGGCCGGCTGGCCAGCGTGCGGAGCTCTGCCCCGGTTTCGGGGGCCCCCTCCGTTGATTCGTACTAATGTTCAATGTTGAGGAACTTCATCTATGAATGTTTCTTGATGCACAATTTAACCCGGATAAACGATATTTTGTGATAATGTAGTTTTAATATTTATGGTTGTCACATGGAGAAACTGTCCAAAAGCTTACTGTTGATGTACATGCTCATCATACAGCTTTCGCCATTCACTGAGGCAATACTTCGTCCCTAGAACTCTCTATCAGACAAGGGACTGCTGAAACTTTATTCAATTTAAATAAACAAGTGTATTCCTAGGAACACATTTCTCTAAAACCAATCGGGGCTTTACTAACTAATGTTAACATATCGCGGCAATGGTTTTATTCTTAGGTTATTTTTTCAAACATTTAAAACATCACCATAATTTTTCTTGTTGTTATATCATGTTTTTATTTAAGTTAATGAGTTTCACTCAATGCTTTGGTTATCATGGTATCATTTTAATATTTACCGTCATTTTTGTATGTATTTTGGCTCTAATGAGATAGACAGACTACGACAAGAATCAGAGTTACGTAGTAATGGTAGTCTTAAACATGGCTAACATTCAATAATTTCACATACAACTTGCGTTTTCCATGCATTTAACGAGAAATTTATTTGTTTATTTAGAATATGGATATATTAGTTGACTGTAATTTCACTTCATAGGACCATGACCGGACTAGAAGTATCAGCTGATTTCCGTTCACGCCGTAGCCGGTCAATCTCGTTAACCACGTGTATGTATTAGTTGTATCACTTCCGTTGTTTTTTGTGTGCATTATGCATTTTTGCTAAACGTCTGGCAGAATGGAGCAGCAGACTTTATGCCAGAATGAATAAATAAATGGCATGACTGCACTGGTTTATTTGCTGGGAACTGTAGAAGAATTTTCATTTCGTTGTTTCTTGCACCACGCAATTGTGGCAGGCTATATGCAGCGGGTATCAAGGAGCCATAACGGTTCTTTGATAATTTAACATCACATGTTGAGATGATAACTACTATTTTGCTTCTAACTGTCTCTAGTTTTCGAGTGACTCAACTGGGATTTAATAAGATCGTTTCATGACTATTAGCAATTATCACCATATAAAATACTAACATTGAAATCCTATCTATGAACACAGTTATGGCTAGACATTTGTAGCGGACGAGGTGTAGCGCTTCCATGCATACACGTGATATCTCATCTTGATGATGAGTTCCAGGTTGGTGTTCTCAGAAGTTCTCTGCCTCGTCTACCAGTCGTGAGCTGTGAATTAATTCCTATTGCTAGCTAGCTGTATCTCAGGATATTGTGGGTGAAGGCAATTAATAAGCTCAATTGCTCATCGATTTCATTTATTCTAACGCGACAAATATCGAAGTGGCTATCAACTGTTCCCCTTTGAATAATATGAAATAATCCTGTAAGTTGTATTATATATCTTCACGCTACATTGAATGTCGCAGTGGAGTCACACACCATCTTCCCCACCCACATGCACACGCGTTACAGCACCTGTCACCATTAGCTCACATTAGAGAATATGGAAAGTGTCGAAATTTGGGGTGAACCTCCCTTTTATACCTCGCTGCTATAACGCTAACTTTCACACATTTTTACTTAATTTTTATTTTGATTCGTTATTTACTTGGCATGTTATGAGAAAAAAATAGTTCACTTTTAGAATCCTAGCTTCTGTCTGACGCCTTTGGTAAAACCCACTGTCCCAGCCTCACTGATAACTCGCGTTTCTCTTTCTAATTCCTGCCTTCTTATCCACTCCCTTGACTTACCAGGAATTGTCCTCCGTTCTTGCTTCTCCTCGTATCTCTCTCTCAGCTCGACACAATTCTGCCTAATCCTGTGCTCGTTAGCGTGTGTTGTTAGTGGATCTTTAACCCTGCTGCTACCTCGCTTGCTAGCTAATTAAACGTTTCTTAAATTTGTCTACATTTTATAGTACAGCTTATCTTACAGTGTTATATTATATTATTGCATATTTCTATCGTGATTATTCATATGGTTTTCGTTATTTACATTGCTTGACCTGCCGTGTGTATGTTCTTCTACATATTTAAACTCTGCCAAACTAAGTATTTATGAAACCAAATATAGTGATAGTCCAAAGGGATAAATTGTCAACGATAGAATCATTGGTTTAAATTCAACATCTTCCGTTTTATTGGCCGAAAGAAGCATACAGTATCTATAAACTAGGTATTTTATACTACCTAGACATTCAGTACTACCAAAGACTACTTCTTTAAGAAGCACGTTGTTTATGAGACCATTGGTATTAGAGTGTTACATAGTTCTTCTAATATAGCCTATTTACACTCCACATACTTTCGATTTTGTATACCAAAAATTTGCTCCTGTGTATGCTAATTGCAACATCCATATGATTTAAAACTATGAGTTGCGATATTGGTTCCTAATAATGTGACCTATATGAGAAACCTGACTAGGTGGGTTTAACTGAAAAAGCTGTAAACTGCATACTATAAGCCAGTGAGTTTAGAGAAAGCACTGGTTTTTTAGTGAGCTAACAGTGCCAGAAGAAAACAGAGATAAATGCTGATCAACCGCTCTTCGTATTGTGACGCAGCGGCTATGGCCCAAGGTTAAAGGGAGGTCGGCGCCGAGCGGTCGGAGTAAACAATCTTTATCTCTCCCTCGTCTCCAGAAAGTGTGTCGAAATAGTTCTAGAATGTTGGAGAATATTCTGTAAAAGATTACACTGCCTATATAAACGAGCGCTCTCGTGGGCAGTGAGGTAGTAGCGAGTCAGTACCAGTTGAGTGGCAGTCACGAGTTGAAAGTGAGTCGAGTGCGAGTAGAGGCGAGTCGACTGTGAGTTGAGCAAGCAAGCGATTTGGAGGGTGAGTTTCCCGTGCGACAGCAAGAGCGATTCTCCAAGTAAGTTGGTGACGGCTTCTGTGACATACAGCGAGTGCCAACCCGGAGTGATGGTTGTGGAGGTCTTGTGTTCGACTTCCGAGCGAAGAGAGAAAAATGACAGTTGAAAAATCGGAAAAGGTCACAATATTGAGTGCTCAGGATCACAGAAGTGTCCAAACTCTAGGCTCAGAGTGAACTTGAAATGACACGTACCATTACATCAGGCATTAATTTTCATTAACATGCTAGATTACACACTAATGTTTCGTATAGTAACGCTGATTGTTTAAAAACGGGTTATGTTTACTTCCACTTACCTATAGTAAGTAGGGGAAGTATTGCATTCCGGCCAAGAATTCGTTATGGATATTTTACTGAAAAATTCACGTTTTAAGGTTCCTGAATCAAAACCAGCAGAAAAACTTCGTGTGTGCGTCAGTGCAAAGTATAACTCATAAACGAAAAGTCGGTTAAATACCAAATTCTTAAACTCGTCTTCCAAAGATGGCCTATAAAGTATTCTTCATTCAACGCCATACTACATAAAAATTTAGATTCATTAATGCACACTTTTATGTCAAATACAGTTTTTGTGACATTAACCATTTGCGAAATTCGTTTTTTTCTCGTGGTCATGTAAAGAGCATAGAATTTCAAAGCTATTACATAAATATGCGCTTTTTAAAAATCTTGCTATTACTTTAGTCTATTGTGTCCTTCTATAACGAAATGTATATATATGTAATTGAAGTTTAACAATAAGTGTAAAGAAGAATACATTTTAAATTTTGTAACTTCAGTTCGTAGAGGACTAAGAAGAGAAACTAATTGAATGTAGCATATTATATTTTTCACGGCATTCGCCATGATAATATATTTTTGCATATTTATTTATAATAACCTAAATCACGCTGTATATAATTTACCTGTAGATCTTTTTCTGTTTAAAGTGTTTATGCGTTAATCTGTTTGATGATGCATTTTCTGTAATGCAAATGAAACGCTACCCAGAACAATAGCGAGGGCACCTGACGGAAGGGTCTTAAGACCCAAAAGCCATCTATTGCGGCTACCACCCACCCCAGGAGGAAGGGATGAAGTAAAGGAACC
Source organism: Deroplatys truncata (assembly GCA_030765065.1). Taxonomy (NCBI): domain Eukaryota; kingdom Metazoa; phylum Arthropoda; class Insecta; order Mantodea; family Mantidae; genus Deroplatys; species Deroplatys truncata. The sequence goes on along the minus strand of CM060983.1, from coordinate 203,662,754 downwards.
ACAGGAAGCTACAAACCGCAGGCAGACGGGTCACAGAGACTCGCAATAGTCCCTAACAGTTTCAAGGCTCGAATACCCGACCCTCTACTGGAGCTGCCTGGAGAGGGCGATAAACGACCATCGACCAAGGAGCCCTCTGATGTCCACCAGAGCAAACATCCACGCCATTTGTTCGTCACCGCCATACACCATTGAAACGCACTTGAAAAGTGAGAAGGAAACAGAATGAAAGGGAAATGGTGGAAAGGAACTCTAATAGAGAAAAAACCACCGCAGCGTTCGCCTGCCGACCCCAGGGAAACCACGAGAAATCTATGGATCAGAGTGGGTGGTCGCCAGGGATCGAAACCTGCGAATGCGAGTCGTACACGTTACCGCGGCGCCACCTCGCTCGGTTCCCGAGTTAGGTACTTCGTGTTTTATTTATTTGCGAAATAGTTCATTATATTGCGTCACACCTCACCAATAAAGTTTGTAAGATGAACACCTACCCCCACAATGAATAAAAAGGAACAAATAGCAACGGAAAAGCAAATATAAATAAGTATAAATTATAAAAATAATTTATTTAACATAAAATATTACATGCTATATGTAAAAAGGAAAATTGTAAGAAAACCAGTTGTACTTCGAGAGCGTACTACCTGGACGAAGTAATTAACAATAGGGTTTAGCAGGCAGGTTGGGAAAACTCCATAGTAGGGTTAAACAGAAGATCGGCAAATTTGACAGTGTTTGCAGTGAGAGAGGCCATGTTAGACAGAGTCAGAAATATCTTGGAAAACCAATATGTGTCAAGCTTGGCATAACGATGAATGATTTTATTCTCATACGACGCTTAAGTAAAGAACTAATCAGAATATGCTAAACAAGTGCTGTTGCGAAAGTGGACGTCTATTCGGTTACGTATAGAAGGAGAATAATTTCTAAGGATGAGTCTTCTACCTGCGATCTTCGGGAGACCGACTTTACGAAGCTGCTTAAATACCAAACATGTGGCTTGTTCATTGCTCTCACATACAACCTGAAATAACAGTAGCTAAGCCAATGCCATAGACCGTCAAGATCGGCTAGAAAAGAAGAAAATGAAGCTAGCGGACACCGTATATATTTAATGTGATCTATAGATAGGTATAGGTTGTACAACGGAGGGGGACACCTGGTGCAGCGCAACCTACAGAGATTTATTGTGGCTTCCACCTCCAGGAGGAAGGGATGAAGTGATGGAACTATAGGAGGCTACATGTCATAGAGACGCACGGAAGTCCCTAACATTTCTAAGCTCGCAAACCCGTACCACTGCTGGAGACGCCGAGAGAGTGCGATGAGCGGCCCAGCAGTCAAGCAGCCCTCTAGTGTCCACGGGAAGTGCGCTTTCCATTGAGCGTGCATCTAAGCCATCGAACATATACATACAGCATCTCCCATACATGTCACATGACGACACCCAGCCGCCGCAAGTTTAACTGCTACCTATTTCAAAATGTTTATGGCACTCTTCATAACTTATGATTTAATTTTGAAGTTACGTTTGTTGCTTAGTATATGCTGAACTCCATGTAACCCCAACAGTTTCCTTACTTAAAGGCAAAACGCCGAACATTCACTGAACTTATTGTAAGTCTTCGTTTCTTTATTCATGGTGCGATATCTATTCACCCCTTTACAAATACCTGTTGTATTTCTCTCGTTCTACTGTTATTTCTATCTAAGAAATAAAGCTCGTGCTTTGACATACCTGTTATTTGCGAATCATCGAAACGTTTGGATTGTTTGATTATTATTTGGAGCCAAACCCACTGGGAAGATATTAAAGTCTTCTCAACATCTTAAGTAGATACGCATAAATAATTATTATAGAAAACGCAGGTCTGGTTTTTGAGTTTCAAGCCCAACATAAGATCAACTCATTGTAGCTTTTATTGCTTGCTGTATTCCATTCGTTCTTACAGCAATGTTTGTGTTTCTTTTACTTTGAAACACGCTCCATTCATTCTCAAATTTCCAGACTCCCTAAAGGATAGGGAATTATTTGAACTAAAGAAAACTTCATCTTCTCCTGCTGGGAATTGAAGCTGGGATGTGTTATTTATACTTGGTTAAAGCCCTGACTAGGGAGGAATCTTATTTTTTATAACAAGCCAAAATCAGTGGCAATGTGGATACACATCCTTGCTGTGTCCATCTCACAGGGCACTCGTCACACAGTCATCTGCATCGCGACATGTAACCAAGAAACGCAGGGGATACGCTGCTACCTAAGGACGCACGTACATATATATGTATATTCCCCATACAGTCGTAAACCGTCTTCGGAATCGATTACCGCCGAGTCTAGAGGGGAGGGGGTTGTATCAACAGGAAGGGAGGATGTGGCGAGGCCAGACGTGTGAGTGGTCATCATTAGAGTCTCTCCGGCACTTCCGGTCTGGCCACCGGCTAAGCACAGGACGTTTATCACCACTTTGAGCGAGTGGGGATCCAACACTTCCATACTATTTGTCACTGTAGCGTTATATTAAACACTGCGCTATGCCTTGTACCACATTCATCATAACAGCGGACGCGTTTGATCGTGGCTGTACCGTCATAGCCAAACGTTGGGCTTTCGTGCACAAACACGAGCATCTTTAATACTGAGCCAGATAGCATGGAGAACATTTTATGAAAATATGGGAAAATTATGGTCTTTATTATACATAAAATGTGAAGGATAAAAATAATTATTTCAATAATTAAATTCCAAAACTAAATCATTTGGAACAGCCTTTCTTAACATAACGATTTAGACATTAATAGCTTGGCTACATTTAGAATGTCTTAAAGATGAATGGCTGTATGACATTTCTATTTTATACCTTTAGGTCTGCGTGCTTGACTTATGAGTGAATAGTTGGGGTATAGCCTATTGCTTGGCAGAATTTCATTTCGTAACGTCCATTAGTTATCACATTTTAAAAAATAGGTATATCAAAATCAGGATTGCAGCATAAGTTTTTATAAAATAATTACAACTTTTACCTATAACATTAAATGCGTATTTAAAACATTTCAAACATGGTTAATTTAAGATACTCAATAAACTAGAAGATTAGATTAAGGGGTTGTTTCTCTTTGTCATTGTGTGATTCGACGGGGGGGGGGAGGAGAAGCTCGCTGCTTCTTCTTCTTTGTCAGTTCAAATGTACGTGAATACTGCCCAGAATTATATTACGGCTTATATTAATTAGAAATTCAGGGCGTGGCATTATGTGAGGAACATTCAGGGGCATTATACATGGTGGACTATTTAAGCTGATGCTGTACAACTTCTCCGAAACTATGCGTTGTAGAAAGAAACGTCTTTTTTTAAACGTTGCTTGATATTATGGGGGAAAATAAATGACATTAGCTATGTTTTGTTTGGAGGACGTTATCATGCTCATTTTAGGGTCAATTTAATTTTTTAAAATGGAAACTTACATTTAGAGTAAATTTTAGTTGACCTTAAAATGAACATCACATATAAAACATAACTAATGACATTTACTTTCTCCCATAAAGTGTAAGATTTCAAACCAAAAGTCGTGCTCAGATTACGAATGACCGCCGTCAACTACTCGTAAAGGACATATAAATGATTTCTCAAAGCCTGGCATATCACCTGCTCTTATCAAAAGAGCAAACAATTCAGTTGGAAGTGCACTATTGTAAAGATTCTGTAACTTTTAGCGTAAGTAAAGATGGAGAATAGCAAATTTTAATTTATATAAGTAATAATCATTACTACGTAATCACTTCAATTACTCCTGAAATGTACTAACAACTGTGAGGTTAAAGAGAATCATTGCAACTCATGCCAATATTTAGGAAAAGTAACAATGTTTGCACACATTTAATCTTTTATTTATAAAGAAACGATATAATCATTAATTCGATGCTTTAATTTCCTTTTCAAGGTTTTACAAGGTTTTACAGCGATCTAAATTTCAGTTTTCTTTCAATTCTGAATTTTTAAAATGTAGTAGAAATTAAAGGTGTGAGAAAAGGGCCTCTAGTGGTTTGTATACAGCTAAATTGGTAAAAGGAGGAAAAAGAAAATACTACGTGTGGGGCATCTTGCATCCAGCAGTCACAACATTAGATCTGATTGGAAGAGCAGCCGACCATCTAATCATAACTAAGCTCGTTTGGCACCTGGTGAATGAGTAACACACCATTTTACGTTAGGAGACGGCGGTTACTGACGTAAGAACCTTGTTTTCCACCAGGCCGGCACTTGTCTTGCTGCCACCTAGTCGTGCACTGTATAGAAGATAAAAAATCTAGGGGAATCACTCAATGATTTGACACCATTGGTCCTTGCCCATATCCCCTAAACATCAGCATGGACTACAGGAAGCTGAACCATGTTTTCCCGAAGAAGTATTTCACTTACTACGGAGTGACAACGCCCTGGGCGGTTTTTGGAGGTGCCGAGTGGATCTCGACGTAAGTGCTGAAATCGGTATACTGAGAAGTAGCGCTAACTCCCAACATACCAAAAGGTAGTTTCTCTTTATTGCAGACAAATGGTGACAATTTTAATTCGATTTATTTGTCACAATGTTTTCCATAAAAACGAACTAGAATTCCCTAATTATACGAAGGTGGTACAGAAGTCATTGCAAATATTTTTTTAAACTAATCCTACCTCTGATGAGCCAGGTTTTTGTGAAATGGATTTTTACCTTCTCTACGTGTAGTAAGTAGGAGAAGTATTGCATTTCACGCGAACTTTCAATACCTAGATCTCACCAGAAATACATGTTTTGAGGCCCTGAACGCAAAAAAAAAGAATTTTATAAAAAGATTATGTGGAGAAATATGGGAAAAACTGAGAGAGATCATATACTAGGAGAGAGTTGAAGGAGGGCAATTCACCTTATATGAGGGAGGTGGGGAATACGAGGAGAGGTGCTAATCTAGACAGAGGTTGAGGAGTACAGTATGCATTTATATGAGGAACATATGGGAAACGGGGAGATATGATAAGTTAGACAGATACGGAAGGAGGGGGATGTATTCTTAGCAGCCTGTTGTCGTAGTCTGTTCTTAAATTCCACATAAGGTTTTAACCACTGCGAATGTCGGAATTGTGGCCCACGACGGATTTTTGTTAGCCGTAGTCCATGATTAAGAGTCTGCTTCAAAGTTACGTCATGTGCTACATACTCCTTTCGAGATCCAGATGGGGTGTCAGTTTCTTTGTAGTCGAGTCCTTAGGATTCATACACTCGGACAGGAAAGGTATATCGTTGGGTAGATCGTTAAGTTTCACAGGATACTCGATGTCAACTTCTAATATATATCCATTAGGATCATCTTCTTGTAGTTTTTCTAAGTCGATTTTTCAGGTGCCACCCACTCAAGTCCACCATAAGGGAGGGCGTGCTAAATGGCCCAATCATATTGGTTATTGGCGTAATAAATTGAGTTGGTCTCGACGGATCACACTTCTCCATGTAGGCGTTGTTTGCTTCGGCTCACACGTGGAAAACTAACCCCTCTTATACCGGATTCTATCATGAGTAATTGATCATAATCCTGTAACAATTCCAGCGGAATTACAGTATACAGCTACATGATGTCCATGTAAGTCATGGAGAGATGAAATAATCAGCAGGATCGACTTTGTGTGTTTAGAGGGTTGACATCAGCATCAATGACATCAGCTTGAAGAAGGGCATCAGAGATTAAGTGCAGGTCGCTGTACTCGCCCAGGTTTCTCACATTCAACAGTTCCCATACATTTCTAGCAGGATTGTAGTAATCGTCACTAATTTCTTCTTCATTTAACTTATTGTAGATGGAGTCCTTGGGTGGCAAGCAGGTTTCGTTCAAAACATCCCATGACGTGGCGTAATCATAGGGAAATACGCCCTTTCGAGTCATCAACTTCAACTTGTCTTCTCCGAAGTGCTCCAACGTTTCAGAATATGACGTCAGATTTTTCACCAGCTTATCCAAGGTTGTACTGAGGAACCAAAAGCTATCCACAAACCGAAGCTTTATATCTCCTACATACTTGGAGAATGGCTTCAGAGCTAGGAATTACTTCTACCTGCTCACTTGTACATCCCAGCTCCTTAACAATGAACTGCGATTCATATCCACTGAGGTTGTGCATGAAGACTGGAATATAGTTATTTGATTTGCAGGCTAATTTACATTCATTATGTATACTTCCACGATATTCACCACCGATGTGATCACGGTCGCGTACTTTGTAGTTTCCTCAGTAAAGGTTTTTCCACACAAGTAGCATACTGTAGAGGAGCTACAATCCCTCTGCTGTTGAGCTGTAAGTTTCAGAGACATGGTAGATTTGTGTATATTATTAATTTCCTTTGCAAGGGGTGTCAGGTATTCCATAAACTTCTGAGCAGCATCAACACCACGATATAGATAGGGATGCTTAGGAAGACCAGTTTCCAGATGTTCAACGTCGGATGACGGTTTAACGTAAACGCAGAAACTCATGGGTACATGCTGCTGGTAAGGGGTTGTATATCATGTTTCAGGATTGGGAATACATGTATGACATATTGCGAGAATGCTTTCGAAGTCTGCGTAGATGACGTAAGAGGTACTTTCAATATCCCTTCAAAATTTTTAAATTGAACAATAGATTTCTCCTTTGTAGGCATAATTATCATGTTGATTACAGATGGCAGGATGTTCTTGTATTTTTTCCAGTCCACTTCGTCCATATCGATAATCAAAATTTGTAAAACAACGTTTATATGTATAAACACTTCTTTATGCTTAGATTTCTGACGTCGAATAACTTTTTCAAAATATTTTTCACTACTATTGCTCAATAGTTGGAGGTCCCGGTGTTTAGGTAATTTAATCTCAGCAACTTTACTAGATACACTTCATGCTTCTCGTCCAGGCCGAAGACGTTGATAGACATCCTGTTAAGCTTCTGAAACTTAGATATTTGAGAAAGTGGAGTGTCATATTTATTTTGAAGCTGTTCGTATTTGTTCACGCGTTGTGCATTCTTCCCAACGAATTTGGATAATACAGAATACATTAAGCATTGCTCATCAGTATAATTCTGAATGTTAATGCAGAATTTCCTTCCTTCAACAGATGGCGGCAGGGGTATGTAGCTACTTCCTCGTAACGGATTGTAATTGTTAATACGAAGGCGAACCCCTTTCAAGAAAACAGAGCCCAGTTGCTACACTTAAGTTGTGATTCCTCCATTTCAGTAACCAACTTCTTCGTTTTTGTTTCCAACATGTTCAGATCCGCTTCTAGGAAAACAGATTGATTCTTTGTCTTAAATGTTAAATGTTAAATGTATCCTGCGGAACTTCACGATCTACACAACGATCTATCTTACCTGCCCGAGAGAATTAGCCTAAGGACTCGACTACAAAGAAACTGATACCCAATTTTGGACCTCGAAAGAAGCATGTAGCACATCACATGAGTTTGAAGCAGGTTCTTAATCATGGTCTACGGCTAACAAAAATCCATCGTGTGCCACAATTCCGACAGTCCCATTGGTTAAAACCTTATGTGGAATTTAACAATAGGCTACGACAAGAGGGTGCAAATGACTTTGAGAAGGACTTCTACAAACTATTTAACAACGCCATGTTTGGAGAAAGTATGGAGAAGCCGCGTAATCGTATGGATATACGACTGTTTACAAATGCGAAGACCCTGGAAAAGTTGATTGCTAAGCTACGACAAGAGGGTGCAAATGACTTTGAGAAGGACTTCTACAAACTATTTAACAACGCCATGTTTGGAGAAAGTATGGAGAAGCCGCGTAATCGTATGGATATACGACTGTTTACAAATGCGAAGACCCTGGAAAAGTTGATTGCTAAGCTACGACAAGAGGGTGCAAATGACTTTGAGAAGGACTTCTACAAACTATTTAACAACGCCATGTTTGGAGAAAGTATGGAGAAGCCGCGTAATCGTATGGATATACGACTGTTTACAAATGCGAAGACCCTGGAAAAGTTGATTGCTAAGCTACGACAAGAGGGTGGAAATTACTTTGAGAAGGACTTCTGCAAACTATTTAACAACGCCATGTTTGGAGAAAGTATGGAGAAGCCGCGTAATCGTATGGATATACGACTGTTTACAAATGCGAAGACCCTGGAAAAGTTGATTGCTAAGCTACGACAAGAGGGTGGAAATGACTTTGAGAAGGACTTCTGCAAACTATTTAACAACGCCATGTTTGGAGAAAGTATGGAGAAGCCGCGTAATCGTATGGATATACGACTGTTTACAAATGCGAAGACCCTGGAAAAGTTGTTTGCTAAGCCCACGTTTATCGATAGTACGATATGGGCTGCTATTGTAACTACTATGCATATGGCCTCGCGACGGATCGTGTTTAACAAGCCTATATACATGGGTATGAGTGTGTTGGACATCTCCAAGACATTAATGTATCACTGTCATTATGATGTGTTGTTGCCATATTAGGGGGCTGAAAACTTGTAGCTTATTTATATGGGCATTGATTCATTCATTCATTGTGTGACAACTCAAGATGTTTACCAGGGCAAGCTAGGTTTTCTCGAACACCTGGGTAAAGCTGATTACTCTGTCTACCATATATGTCACTCCATTCAGAACAAAAAGGTGTTGAAAATTTAAAGATGAGGCTAATAGCAAAATCATTTTACGCTTTGTTGGACTACGACCTAAGATGTACGCCTTAGATACCAAAAGCTCGATGAGAAAAAAGATTAAAGGCATAAAACGTAGTGCTATTAAGCAGTACATTACATTTGACCGATACATAGTGTCTTAAAACCCGTGATCATCAGAACGCCCATGAATCTGATCCGAGAGCATGCTGTTAGCACAGTGCAAGTGAATAACATTACAATGACTTCGTTTGATGACAAAAGAGTTATTGCCGAGGATGGAATAACGGCATATGCATATGGGAATTTCAGCATTACAAACAGCGCATAGAAGCAATCATAGTGCTACTCTCAAGCCTAGATCAGGGGAAAGGCTCCTATAACGAACCAAAATAAAGGTATGTCGATGTAAAACGTTTCAATTAAGACTCTCAAATAATAAAACCTGAATAAAACGCTGCAATTTCACTAAAAGAAACTCGATGTTATCTCTGGTTAGGGAGATTAGGTAGTGTTACGTCTTGTTACGTTTCTGGTTACGTCATGTCACAGGGTGTTACGTCATGTTACGTGGTTACATGGTTGTCACGTGGTTGCGTGCTTATGTTACGCGGTGCTACTTGCTTATGTTACGTTGGTTACGTTGGTTACGTCTTGTCAAGTGGTTATGATACGTGGTGTTACGTCTTGTTACGTGGTTATGATAGTGGCGTTACGTCTTGTCTCGTTGTTACGTGCTTATGCTACGTAGTGTGAGTCTTGTTAAGTGGTTATGTTACGCGTTGTTATGTCTTGTTATGTGGTTATGTGCTTATGTTACGTTGTGTTACATGGCTATGTTATGTTGTGTTACGTCTTGTTACGTGGTTATGTTTACTGGCTACGTGGTTATGTTACGCTGTGTTACGTCTTGTTATGTGATAACGTTTGCTGGTTACGTTACATCTTGTTACGTTGGTTAGGTTAGAATATGATAGGATGAATAGACAATGAGAAGTCAAGGTAGAGATAGGTTAGAGCGTTCGGTGTAAGGTTAGTTTAGAATACTTCTATATACCTTCACTGTAAACCAGTATGCAGTTTATACCTCTCCGTCTCGTACACTAACTGTTTAACATAAAAAGTTTGTAAAATTTAGAAAAAGGTATACAAAAGTGTTGTAACGTTGGATGAGACATGTTTATAGTCTAATTACTCTCTATATTACCATGAATACCTGTGGCGCTATCTGACTTGCCTGTTAACATGACTTAAATACCTGTGATACCACCCGAATCATGCGAAATTACCTGAAATAGCTCTGGTACGTTTCGCTTCTCTGAATTACCATGAACGCTTGTGATACTAACCGGTTTACCCTACATATATGCGATACTATCCGAATTACTCTTTATACTGTAACAATAAAAATACTTAATTGGAATAATTATATTCATCGATCGACTTCCAGCGGTTAATCACATTAATCAATCGAAATACATGTATTGGGGTACTTCGATCGACGGCCTGCGTCCAGTCCTTTAGGATCGTGATACCGGGATGTTAGAACGCAATATGGCCTTTGTTATCAGTATAAACCCCTGATTTCTTTTCAATGACGTTAGATGATGATTGATTGACACAGATATTTAGAGCTTTAGCACCGGGGGACTTCACCCTCAGTGTTGAGAAAATACCGCCAGAGGGTGTCAAAACGTTTGTAAACTTTAATTGGTGGTGTCTTTGTCTTTTACTCTGTATATCTTAGCATCTCTCCACGTTTCCCATATATCTTCCGTATAAAGCGTATCCCTCCCTGGTTCAACATCTGTCTAGCCTAGCATCTCTCCTTGGTTTCGTACCTCACCTGTATAAATCTACATTCCCCCTTCTTCAGTATCTGTCTAGCTTTTCATCTCTCCCCGTTTCCCATATATTCCCCATATAAACGCATACTGTACTACTCAACATCTGTCTAGACTAGCACCTCTCCCCGTGTTCCCCACCTTCCTCTTATAAAGCGCATTGCCCTCCTTCAACTCTCTCCTGGCGTAGGATCTCTCTCCATTTTTTCCATATCTTCCGCACATAAAGGCATACCCTAATCCTCAACCTCTGTATAGCCTACTACCTCTCCTCGTATTCCCTACCTCTATCATATAAAGGGCGTTCCCCTCCTTCAGGCCTGCTCTACCTCGGATCTCTCCTAGTTTTCCCTATCTCCCCCATATAAACGCATTTTCTTCCTTGAACGTCCCTACAACCTAGCTACTCCCATCGTTTTCCTCGTCTTCCCATATAAACGCATACTCTGCCATTCAAACCATCCTAATCTAATACCTCTCCTCGGTTTGCTATCTCTCCCATATAAAGTCATATTGTACTCTTCAAGCCCTGTCTAGTCTAGCATCTTTCCTCGTATTCCCTATCTCTCCTGTATAAAGCGTATCCCTACCTCCTTCCGCATCTATCTAGCCTATTATCTGTTCATGTTTTCCCTATCTTTCCCATATAAACGCATACTCCACACCTCAAACTCTGTCTAGCCTAACACTTTTCCTCGTATCACCCACCTCTCTCATATAAAGGGCGTTACCTCCTTCAGTATCTGGTCTACCTTGGCTCTCTCCTCGTTTTCCCTATCTTCTCCATATAAACGCATTTTCCTCCTTGAACCGTCGCATCTACCCTCGTTTTCCCTATCTTTTCCCATGTAAACGCATTTTTGTGCCAGCTTCCCCTATACATGCTATTAATGGAACTTTGTTATTCGTTTTTTTATGTCCTGGACAAGCAAACAGAATGAAACGCTCCACATAGCAAGCAACTCTTAAAAGATTGCAAAGCTCTTGCAAAAACAACAAAATTACGAATAAGATAACATCTAGATATCTCGATTAACATGAAGTACATGTAGAAAATAGTTTTTAAAAATATTTTTTACAAGGGTAGGGAAAGTCATGTGAGTGTAACACATCACATTTTTGTCGACTTAAAAACCAAAGCTAAGAAACAATCTCATGGGAAGCATGAATAACATTGTCACTGGGATTAGAAAGGAAGTGTTTCGTTTCACAGATAGTGAAGCGGGAGGTATTTGGTAGCCTTCATATGGTTGGCAGCTTATACTGTGACTATTGTAGGATTTAGTATTCTCTGCAATGGTATTCTTGTATCAATAGTACTAATGTATACTTTATTACAATATTTTATTTGTTTATTACTTTCTCTAATATCTGTAGTAAGTATTGCATTCCACTAAAAAATTGATACCGAGATTTCGCCGGAAATGTATGTTTTGAGGCCCCTGAATCCAAATAAAGCATTTTTGGAAACGTCCATATGTCTGTCTGTGATCAGCGTAACTCAAAAACAAGAGTCGGATAAATACAAAACTTGGTATTTAGGTTCAGCACATTACCAAGATACGACACGATAATTTTTATGAAAATCCCTTACCCCATAATACAATTTACATGAAAGATTTTTGGAAATGTTTTATCTTCTAAAACTGGCGCTAAGGATTTTGATAAAAAGGTATATTAAACATTCTGTGTGAGAAATAAAATGAATATCTTGAATTTTCTGCAAATGGCTTGTAAAGTCGCTTCATTTGGAAGAAGTTTTATATAATAATCCTGTATAACTGGTAAACGTTAAGCGATAGACGAAAATGCACTACACAAAAAATGTAGGTCTCTTTGAAACATACAACTTCAAATAAGTCTTTGTGGCATTAAAGGTTTGAATTGTTCATTTCTTGGTCATTCTTTTATAAAGTCCTGTCAACATTCAGTTGTTTCTTGCGAGTGCGAGTATGAAATTTTTAGGCCAGCGCATAGCGTCCAGTTCTTAAACATTCGACTGGTGCTTTCCCTTTGAATCTATGACGAAATGTATACTATAGCTACTTATTTGGATTAAAATGTAATAAACAGAAAAATGAGCTTAGGTAAAAATAGTTTTTACACCCACTAATAAACGATAGAAGTAGAAAAGTCATATGAATGTACCATATCATATTCATGGAATACAATTGCATTGTCATACACTGGATTCTAAAAAGGAAACCAATCTCCCTCTAAACTGCTAGAATACGCACAATTATAATAAGAAGCTATTCGTTTTTCCTTCGGTTTCACAAATTGGCTCTCCCGACGTTGTATGGCTAGCTTTGTAAACCAAAATGACGATTGAATTACCTTTATTTTTAATCCGTTATTTATGTTATTATTATTATTATTATTATTATTATTATTATTATTATTATTATTATTATTATTATTATTATTATTATTATTATTATTGCAGAACAACCTCGATAATTTGGTGGTGAATCCTTCCTTAGACCCCTTATAATTGTAATTTCGTACAATTTTCCCTTGATATTCAAGCATAAGGACGTGATGTATATTACTTAATCTCCCTCTTCTAAGAAATGTTGCATGACCTGTAGGTAACCGCTGGCGATGAAATGGCCGAGTTTTATTGACAATCACAGTAGGTGAAATTTTAAAACGTTGTACCTTTTCTTTGGTCTCATAGTTATATAATAAGCTACGTGATTTCCATATCATACTGAAACCCCTAACGTATCCAACAAAAGAAGTGAAGCTGGTAAATACGAAGAGGCAATCCCCATGGCCGTGCTCGTAAAAGTGCCTAGCTTCGTGCTTGTTGGTGCAGATGATCGCGGGTTAGAGTCCCACCTCGGGCATTGGTGTTCTGTATTTGTGGATGTATAAGCACAAAAAAGGAAAACAAGCAAACAACAGGAAGGTAGCGGGGAAAAATATATATATATATATATATACAACAGGTGAGTCAGCTGCCTCTATTAATTTTTTAATTTATGCAACGTGCAAAGCGACATATTTGACTTACGCCTTTCTTGAATGCCTTCTAATGGCTGATTTGCATAACACTTTATAGAGAAGGGATAGATAACTCAGTGCAGAAATGTTTTACGGGCCAGAATGCAATCGCTATGTAAAGGGTCTTTCAACAAGAGTGTCCTAATTTTGAACATAAATAAAACACGTTCTGTAAATGGTAGAGGTTTATTTCTTGTTTTATTTTGGAACATAATTAATGTCATTACGTGTGGAAGAGAACATCAGTTAAGTGATCGCCACGACTTCGTTGGGTTGCGCGTATACGGTTGACCCAATTTTCAGTGACAGAAGAACGTAAATTAGGTCCATCTTCACGAATAACGCGCGTGATGTTATTCACAAGATCATTTACCGTTTCTGGTCTGTTGACATGAACTCGAGATTTAACATAACCCCACAAGAAGTAATCCAACGGTGTTAAATCACATGATCTCGGGGGCCAGTTAACATCACCACCACGGGAAATGATGAAACCTCTGAACTTCTACTTCAAAAGATGGATTTTTTGAGAGCAGTATGACACGTGGCACCATCTTGCTGGGACCAGATGTTTCTGAGATCCATATCATCCAATTGAGGCCAAAACTAGTCCCTTATAGGAGCCCAGTATCTTTCTCCATTGACAGTTAGAGCTCCCCAATCTTCATCTTGGAAAAAAATATGGACCAATGATTCCACCATACCAAACTCCACACCACTCAGTAACCTTTTGGGGATGAAGTGGTCGTTCTTGTATCTGCAATGGATTGTGATTGCTCCAATAGCGGCAATTTTGTTTGTAAACACAACCATCCATCCAAAAGTGGGCTCGTTGCTGAAGAGGATTTTTCGACAAAAATCCGGGTAAGCTTCCAATTGCTCCATAGCCCAGTCAGCGAAAACACGGCGCAACCTATGGTCGTAGGGGATTTTGTAAGCGTGAAACGTCAAGTCCAGATGCAGAATTTGCCCGAAAGCCCCAATTGTTGCGCTCGACGAGCAATTCATTTGTTTCCGCGTACACTCTCACGAACGTTGGAGCGCTTAGGTCGATTATGTAAGGCGTTCTTTGATCGCTGACAGAACCGCTTCTTTCAAATTTATCGATCAAACGCTGAATCGTTCTCTCGCAGGGACGATTATGCGCACCGTAAACTTTATGCAATACACGGAAGTTTTGTCGAACGGATGATCCATTTGATAATAAATTTTCACAATTTCTACGCGTTGCTGAATGCAGTAACCTTCCATGACTATTTGTCAATAACAACTGTAACCACATGAAAAAAATGACTGCTCTAACTCAATAACAACGGCAGCTACCATATGCTAAAAATAGGACACTCTTGTTGAAAGACCCTTTAAGTCGATGCAAAAAACATCCCACCCTGACACGCTGCAGTGACACTATTAGCCAATTTTACAAACTTTTATTCTTTAGCAAACATTCATGCACACATTTGAAAACACCCCTGAAGGAACAACCTATCACATGCATCGGTTGACAAAAACATTAGAAAACAAATTGGCATATCTGGACAGTGCGACCAATTGGATTTAAGCCGTCAGTCAACGTTATACACCCTTGTCACAAAATGCTAAGTATTAGGGAGATAATTTCTCTTATGTTACAAACCATGGTGTATTTCAGATCATACAGTAATTGTGATGACTGATGCAGTTTATTTATTTGAGTTAAAACTACCAAACCGGAGCTAAAAACACTGTATGAAGCTGCAAAAAGCGTGTAAAGATTCGAGGTGGGGTCTAGTTCTGCGAATACTAATTCGTATAGGAATCTCACTTCACAAGGTAGCTTTGACCGAATGGTATTATCATTGTTGCTTTAATACTGTGCCACATCAGTTCGAGTTTAAACCCTTCGTCTAGAATTCAAACTTTTTATTACCTTTATCTCTTTGGGCCTACAATTCGATATTATGATATAAATAACATTTTGATAACATTATAAGTGTGTACAAAATAGTATAATCATCATGTTTTCCACCGCAAAGCCCAATCCTCTACGGGCGCTCATACGTGAAGAATGCAGGCAGCTTACACCGCTCATGTTACAACTTGCAAGTTCTCTCCGGCAACCTACACAAATGTTGATGAAGGGGGTCGTCATTTTGAACATTTACTTCGTTGATGAAATTCACGCTCTTTAAAAATTTACTATTCTGTTTACCCCTTAACGTAGCACATTTACAACTTCTTTGTCAGTAGAAGAAGTGAAATACAGGTTTAAACATGAAGCTGTTAGATTTCATATCGTTGATATGCGCCCAAAAGAATGAAAGCTAACTACGTAACACGGTTTACAACACTAGAGACGGTACAGATTATTACGGTAAGCATGATACACAATTATCTGCTTGTAATTCTTGTGTGTTTGGCTCACAGGAGAGCCAATAGCAAAAGTAAATAAATTAGATACTAAAATATAGAAAATTAACACAAGCAAAAAGAAAAAAAAGAACAAAAACAATTCTTTGTTTGCATTAGATTTGAACCTCCAAAACTAACCTTTACTTCACCACAATCCGGCAGCTAACCCATTAGGCCAGCAACCAGATATTCCGTTGTCCTCTTCGGGAGAACATTCCACTATCCCCTTGCAAACCTTATATCCATGAAAAACCGTCTTTTTTAATGCTTTCGCAGCTCCTTGGTTCTCATTCAGGCCTTTAATCATTAATGCTGGTTGCGTATAGTACCGAATAGAAGGGCATAGATGCAATCACAGTTTGTTTGCTAAAAGGGTCAATGTTTTCACATTAAACTGTAAATTGTGGGTTGCATAGATACGAACCTAAGGGCAGCTGACTCACCTGGTATATACATTGTAACGTGTGGTTTTGTAACAATGTAAGAATATGTGGTGTTGTAATACTGTATGGTTAAGTCTAAGGTTGGCAATGTAAACAGGGAGTGACGTAGTAGAAAGGGAGGGGTTAACTGGTTTTGTCTTGAGGTAGCAAGTAGCTCGCTTCCTCTTTGAGCCTTGCTAGAGTAAAGCAAGTCATGTTTCGGCATGGCGCTTCGTCAAACAGAAAGGTAATCTGTATCACTTTGTTTTGGTATAGTAATTATATTAAGACATCTAACATTATAATATGTGAATTAATTATGTAGGTAACCCCTTTCTTCCTAATCCATGTTGACTTAATAATATTTCAGTGGTTTTCAGGCGTGATTAAGTATTTTGTTAGCTTCCCCCGTCAAACCTCGTGCTAGGAAAATGTGATGTGATGGTTTAGATCTCGGTCCTGTGCTCTACCCCCGGTAATGGAGTGAATATAAAAGAGGTTTCGACAAATTGGTGGAGTGCCGGGCATAATTTCATATTTTGGGGTGTAGAATTTTTTTTCTCCGCCTTGAAAGTTTAGTTGTTCACGTAATTTGGTTCTCCACGTGTTCCAATGTAATCTGCAAGTTTCTAGCTTCAGCTTGCTGGTAAAGGGTTTCCTTTTGAAACCTGTCTTATTGTGGTTTAAATTCAAATACAAGTATTTGCTTAAAAGTCCCATGTTTCTAGCATTTTTGTGAGTATACTATGAATTTTTATGTCTTTCTATTAGCGGAGCGTCGTTAACTTTGGCCTCACTCTTACCCATATCGTGGTTTAAATTCTTTTGTATAAGAAACTTTCTGCAATATTCCTTATAGATTTCTCGTGTTTTGAAGTATTTTTGTGACCTGTGGGAATTTGTGTTTTATCTCGAAGTTTGCTAATGTAATTGCCACGTGTTATCTTGTGTTTCTGAAATTTCTATTTTCAGTGTTAAATACTAACATTTCTCAGAGCTTTCATTGTATTTTGCACTTATTCTAGCCTTCTACACATTACCATAATTTTTGTGCATTTTTTTTATTGAAAGTGTTATGTAAGCACGTGTGTTGCTTCCTGTTGCATAATCTTACTTGTTTTCATAAGTTAGAAGGAATTATAACTTGTGAAGTAAATTTCTTTCAGTTTACGTGACATGTGCATTAAGTTACGTGTGTTTGTATAGAAAGTGAAGTGGATATATTAAGAGTTCAGATCGTGCATCGTGCTTAGGTTCGTACAAGTGCGTTGTGTATGGCGTTTTCTGCCTCTCATATGTTAATTTGAGCGCTAGTCACAGTAGGGGTGACTTATTTATTTTTACCTCAAGTCTGATTTTCCTCACTGAAGACATCATTTTTGCTAATTTTTTTTGCCCATGTCTATTGTCTGCTTTAAAATCTTTGTCTTGTAAACAAGTGGCTTGGGTGTCAAGTCTGTGAAAATATAGTATGCTGTTTTAGTCCCCTATAACATTTGGTCGTCGGCGCTTAGTTGTAGCACTACTGATGATATTGGTTCATCGTCGCCATGATCGGTTTTGTCTAGCTACGCAATTCCTGAAAGTATTTCAAATACTAATCCGAGTGAAAGTTTAAGTAGTTTCAGCACCGCTAGATGTGCTAGTATCTTAAAGACCTATATAGTTTCAACGGGCATCCAACATGGACCAGCAGGACTTATCCATCTTCATTGGATGTCGATAGTGTGGCTACATATGTATTACAAGAAATTGGAATTTTGTGTTAAAAAGAAAAAAAACCAAAAGAAAAACAAGTTGTATGTGCACCTTGTGTGTACTCAAGTGTGATATATATATTTTGAATAAGTGAAGAGTTTAACAATGAAGTCAGTTATGCTTTACTATACGGGTGTTTTATTTGCTTACAGTTATGCTAATTTTTTTGCTTTAATGACCAATGCTTAATTAGACTTTGATTTTCAGGAATGAAGTGTATTATATGTTTTAGCTAAATTGAAGGTTTGTAACCATTTTGTGTAATGAAAATTTTGGATTCTGTTTTGGGTAATTGAGATTATTATGTGGTTTGTTATCTTATGCTGTAGTGTATTTGTTTAGATGTGTACTGCTTGTTTAAGTTTGTTCGACTTTCAGGAATGTTATGTGAAAGTGTTACTTTGTTAATGATGTACTTTATTCTGTTGCATTCTTTAGGTTTGATTTTGTTTCATTATGATGCTGTGACCCTTCTTTTTGGCAGAAGTTGTTGCATAAATTTTGTGTATCTGTGTGGGTATGTGAATAGTATATGGCAGATTTGCCTCGGTGGGAGTGCCAAAGAGTAACCCCGATGGTGGTAGTGTCAAATATGTGATGAGTTAATGTAAGCTTCGATGGGATAACTACAATGTACCCTTGAAGTTTTAATGTTCTGAGTTTTCAGGAAGGCTAGCACGTCCCTGGAAATTTGTGACGAATTGAGAGATGTTTTGCATATTGATGTTGCTGAAACGTACCCAGTATAGCGTGTGTGATGTGTTTATACAAGAGGTGTAATACAATGAGAATCATTTATTTTAAGCTTATGCAACAAGCTTTAGTACCATCTGTTTTCCAGCTTCATCTTGATCCTTTAGATGTGCATGCAACGGTGTAATGCTATGTTATTTTTGTGTCATATCTGAAATGCTAATGTGACTTTTTAAGTTTATGCCTATGTCAGGTACCTTTTTTGCACTATTTTACAGCTACTTTGATGAGACATGTCAGTGAATACATTTGTTCCCCTCAGTAATTACTGTGTATGATGAGGGTGAGAATCAGGATGACGATGATAGGAATGATGATGATTATAAGAATGATGTTGCAAATGAGAATGATAGGAGGGTAATGATAGTAATGGGAATGAGAATTTGTGTTGTCATTGTGAGTTAGGTATGAGTATTTGTAGTTTGATGCATGTAATAAGGTGCTTATTTTGAAGTATGTAGTAATGTTCACAGTAGTTTTGGTAGTTATTAAAGTGAGTGTTTTGTATTATCTGAGATATGGTTATTATGAATGACTTTGTTTTGTTGTTATGTATGAATGATAAGTGATATTTATTTTGTCAGTTAGTTTGTACCAGCTGGTTAGATTTAATATTGGGATCTCAAATGATTTGTTATGTCGTATTTGCTATATTTGTATTTTGCTTTATTGTGTGTAGACGATGGATATAATTGATAACGTATTCATGTACTTTGACCTTTTCAGGTATCTCTACTATGATTATTAAGCATTTACTGTATAACTTTGACTTGTAACCTTTTGTAAAATTCAGTTTTTGTGTCAGAATGTCATCATTTTTTTATCATTACTAAGTACCTGTTTGTAAACTTTTGCCAAATTTGTGGCATTTTCTGCTCATGCCATTTTAAGTAACATACTATTTTTTTCTTTTATGTATGATGTTGTGGGAGCACAAGTTATACCTGTTTGCAATTCATGTTGTAGTGGTATTTTGCTGTTTGAAGAATACGAGTGCCCACTATGGAGTGAGCCCGCTGTGACAAAACACGACAGATGCTGGATGTAAACCAATGGGAGCTGCTGCCTGTTTTTTGTTACCTGCACTTTTCGTGGCAAAAGGGGCCACTTTTAGGGGAGCAACCCAAGACAGCGATTGAATTACGTCGGCAGTGAGAAAGGACTCTGCAGCTGATATTTCTTCATTATGGGAGATGTTGGAGGTTCACTCATGAACAAATACCTCCAGCATTTTGTCTTGTAGATATAGTTTAACAGTGGCAGCAGTGTACAATATGCGTCTGCAGGGCTCACTCGGAAACTTGTAATATGCATTTGAACAAATATGTCGTTGGCACTCAAGACTCCATTATTACCTTATGTTTATAACAAACATGTTAACAGGCAACAAGACACTCAACTTCTTTTGATAGACATTTTGGATCCATTATATCATTTCAAATATCAAGATGCTAATTTTTGTAACAATTTTGCTTGTAAACTATCTTTATGTGAAGTATGTCATTTATTTTGTGTTATGTAATCTTTATGCCTTTTTGTTTCGACGAGGACGTCGACTTGGGTAGCTATGTGACGTGTGGTGTGGTAACACTGTAAGAATATGTGGTGTGGTAATACTGTATGGTTAAGTCTTAGGTTGGCAACGTAAACAGTTAGTGACGTAGTAGAAAGGGAGGGGTTAACTGGTTTTGTCTTGAGGTAGCAAGTAGCTCGCTTCCTCTTTGAGCCTTGGTAGAGTCAAGCAAGTCTTGTTTCGGCATGGCGCTTCGTCAAACAGAAAGGTAATCTGTATCACTTTGTTTTGGTGTAATATATCAGACATCTAACTTTATAATATGTGAATTAATTATGTAGGAATCCCTTTCTTCCTAATCCATGTTGGTTAAATAATACTTCAGTGGTTTTCAGGTGTTATTAGGTATTTTGTTACTTGCACCCGTCGAACCGCGTGCTAGGAAAATGTGATGTGATGCTTTAGATCTCAGTGCTGTGCTCTGCCCCCGGTAATGGAGTGAATATAAAAGAGGTTTCGAAAATATATGCACAGTGGGAGAACCAGCGAACAATTTAATTTAAAGAAAAATTCCTAAGTCCCTCAAGAGAGAGATTGGCATGTTGGAAGCTACTGGCTAACCAGATGAACTGGCAAAACATGGACAATTTCTTGGCTAAAGTGCGCGAAGCTAGGTCAAATTCGTTCAGTTAGACAAATGTAATTTATATCTATTTTGCTTTTTCTTTTTGTTTTGTTTTTTTTCTGTTGTTTATTTTGTCACCATAATTGTATCTTAAATATGCATGTACGGTCAATGGCCCATATACTAGATACTTGTGTAATAACTTTAATAATATGAACCCAATAAAGATACCCCATCCATCCATCCATCCATCCATCCATCCATCCATCCATATACATGTGTGTGTGTTCCCCACTCCCAGGCCGCCAAATAAACCGCTTTGAAAAAGACCCACATTCTGACAATCGAAAATAATTATGTACTCAGTTCTAAGAAACTATCGATTGACTAATTTCTAATGTTAGTTGGGCACACTTTCCTTTATTGATACACTTATTTACCAACGAACTTGATTACAACATGCACAGAAAATAAAACAAAGCTTTCGTACTTGAGGGATTATAAAATATTTTGGCATTGGTATCGCATGTGTGTCGTACCGTTATAAGCATATGCGGTTCTGTGTTGTTTTGCTGAGTTATAGTTACCATAGGTGCTTAGTTGCTATATATACTGCATGGAATGAAACATCCGAGGTATTTCTCTGGATTTACAAGCATTTTGCATGAAGTAACATCACATATATTTACTTTCCCTACTATGTATAATAAGTAGGGTAGTATTACATTCCATCCAAAAATTCTTAATCGAGATTTCAGCGGAAATAAATGTTTTGAGATACTTTGAATCCAAATAGACCATTTTGGAAACATGTCCGCGTGTGCGATTGTCTGTCTGTTAGTCTGTGAACAGCATAACTCAAAAACGAAAAGTCGGATACATACTAAACTTGGTATTTGAGTTTAACATCTTTCAAGGATGCCGCACAAAGATTTTCAAGAAAATTTCCCATTCTACCCTTTACATGGAACATTTTTAAAAAAAATTGATTTCTTCAAAAATGGCTCTAATGATTTTTATTAAAATATAAGTTTAAGATATTTTCATGCCAAATGAAATGTATATCTTGTATTTTCTAGGAATGTTCCCAAAATTTGCCTTCATTCTGAATGACTTTCGCAAAACTGGTAAACCGTAAGAGATAGATAAACTTTTACTACACAAAAAAAAAAAACGTAGATCTCGTTAAAACACACGATTTATGTCCTATAAATATTTTTGTCGAGTAAACCATTTCCGAGATATTCCTTTGTTATTTGCTTGAATTTTCCAATAATTCATTTTGTGGGGTCCTGGACATGCAAAGAGAATGGAATGCTACACATTGAAGAAGTGTTAGGTATATTGTAGTTCCACTGTTGGGGAGCCAAAACTTGAAGTAGTTGCCTGCCACCACGTACGATACAAACTTTCCAGTGGCCTTTGCCCCCCCCGTTCACTTTCTGGTGGCCTTCGCCCCACTTTTAAAAATCAAGTTTTTATAAAGTTTATTTAAATATTATATATGTATTTTTGCGTCGGCTTAGTCAGTAGTAATTTGTAGTAACATGTATCTCTTAGAGGGCTGAAACGGCTAAGGTATGAAGGCTTACACAAATTATTTTTACTTCACCTCAAGAAGGTAATTGACATTTCGCGGGCGAGAGAGGCGACGTTGCCGCTCATCGCAACCACGTGGAGAACGTGTCGAAGGAGACTGAGTTGCGCCTACATTGTAGAGCGGATACTATTTATATTCGTATACGAAGACAATTGTAAAATAATGAATCTACGTGCAGAGGATAAATCATGCAAGAATATATCAGTGTAAAGATCTGCGTTAACAGAAGAAACATACCTATGAAATATTGATGCTTATTCTAATGGAAAAATGCCACTGATTTCCGAATCGCTTACATCGCTGCTGTTGCTGCTGCTGCTCGCTTGATAGACTTATTCGGTTCCCAAGTGCACCCAGTTTTTCGTTTGGCTACGCTATCTTTGTCACTATTTTTGGACATTGTTAAATATCCATAAACACAATTATAAATGCTCACACACGCACAAATACACGAACTCAAATACACGTAACACAAGGCAAATACCATACGAATATGACGACGCAAAAGAACGTTTCAGTACGCAGTCCATCTCTAAACTGATACAAACACACAAGCAAGCTGGGGCTAAAAGGAGGAATTGTTTACAACTGCAGCCACAGCAGAAGATAAGACTTCAGTTCATGTTACTGCAACGGTCGCTCGCCCGGCACGTCATGCCAATCATGTGTTACGATATCGCAACAACGCATTTGCGTCTATCGTTGCTATAGAAACGTCTTAGTTCTAATGGTTGCTATGACGACCGCTGTGACGATACCATTCCCTCCCATTCATTTAAGGCTTTCCGCCACGTGGTTAGTAACTGTCAATCACCTTCTTGATTGGCGCCGAGTATAGTGTACAGGATTATACAAAATTACGAGTTAAGAGAACGTCACAGGCTATTCCCTGATAATTCAAGATATGGAATTTAAATATCTTTAATATATGGCACTTTAATCAAAATTGTTACAGCCGTTTTTGACAGAAACAACATTAACGAAACTGTTTCCATGAAAAGGGTATTTTGGGGTGAGGTAATTTCTTGAAAATCTCAGTGTCCCACGAAGATACTGAACTTGAATACCAAGTTTGGTGTATAGCCAACTTTTGGTTTTTGAATTATGCTGTTAAAAGGCAGAACAGCCACCTGTGGTTCCTTCATTTCATCCCATTCTCCTGGGGGTGGTAGCCACAATATAATGTAGGTCGCAGTATACGATGTGTCCCCCTGCGTTGAAATTGAATTTGAGTTTTATTTATGGACGATTTCTAACTGCTATGGTTCTTAGAGTCCCATTCTATTACATCGGGCGTGAAAGAAGTTTCGCTCAGAGGCCTGTTTGTCGGACTCGAGGTTCTTTCACGTGCCGTAAATCTACGACACGGGACCACCGGCTTTATTTCCCTTTCGAAGAACGCCATGCTAAGGATTTTTACGCCCGAAAAAATCCATCGCCCTGCGCCAGATTTGAAGTGTTGAATCAATGAAGAATGTCACATTGGCTGAAGCAGAGCTCGTTGCTACTCCGACTCCATCCAGTAGGAACACATTCATATCCAATTTTAGCCAATCAAAGCCTTCAGAATATCTTCCCCAAGTGCAGTAAATCACGTGATAACAGTTGGTTCCGCATTACTACTGTGAACACCTTAGGTATGATAATTAGACGGAAAAGTCTAATTATAAAATGGACTATAAGTGGTAGAGAAAGTAAAAAATAAACTGCGGAGGCATCAGACTTGGCTCATATAATATGTAATGCTTTTCTCGAAAACCTACATAGTTCAATAAATTTTATGTAGTTGTGCTTTTAAGTTGTATGGTGGTGTTTTACTATTCCTGTTGAGCGGATGGTGTTGGTGAGAATATTGATTCTGAGATTATATTGCGGGTTGCGTTCTGGCTAATTAAGATATCGTCGGAGATGTTTAATTTATATTGGGCTTTAATGGGTTTGATATTTATCTATGTTACTTGTGGGTTCGTTGATTCGTCAATATTTGTAGTAATTAGGTCTCGGCTGCATCAGTACTAGGCTCGAGCAATACTCCTATCAGGGCGTGGTATGGGTAAGGAAAGTTTAGTTCTAGTAACATACAAATAATAACATCGATGGTTCAATTTAAAAAAATCACCTTTCACTTTTATTCACATAAACAACACGCAATCAGCACTAACAAACACTGCTTCACATATACATGCTGATGATTGAAGCTGTAAGTTAATTTTGAATTATTAAGATGCTCTAACGGATGCAGTCAACCGATGAATTTTCTAAGTTCACTAGTTAACTTTAGTAATTTAAGTCACTTGCATTGCACATTTATACCAGTGATCTAGTTATGTTGTGTATTTTCACGCTGTAGTGGTTTTTATTCATCTAACTACATTTTTGGCGGAACTTAATTATTCTCAACTCACTACTTCAACTATCAAGACATTACCCGTCTGCACAATAAGAGTTCACCAACACAACTAACTTGGCTTGGGTACACTCTTCTTGGCGTCCTATACTTAGATTTTTAAGTCTCCTATCATCTCACTCTCATTGGCTACTTATCGACTAGCAGAACACTGTTTTTCTGTATCCTATTGGGTTTTCACTTACATGTGACTATATTAAAAATTCTTCGTTAGCAACCTTCTTTGCGATTGACTATTAAAGAACTTTCATGAAGTATCCTCTCTATTGTACTCCCACACCAAGATTAATGCTATTGTTACTTCCACTAGGTTTGCTTTTATGGCTGTCGATTTCATACAAATTGTTCCCTTCTAGCATCCTATAGCTCTTACAGCCGACCTTTCTGACTATGGGTTTTTTCGAGGTTTTCCCGGGACGCCAGGAGAATGCTGGGAAGGATCATTACATCCCCCGAATTTTCTTTTCCCTCCATTCCATCTCCATTCTCATTTTACCTCATCCTTCATCTGCTTGGTCTCTTTCAGGGTTGCACGTGTCGGCGGGAGATAACGGCATGTGCATATAAGGGAAAAGGATGCTCTATGGAAACCTTCGTCCTCCGGACTGCGAGCGGTTTCCGGGTCGCGGACCCCTCAGGGAATGTATAAGCCTAAGGGTGAGAGGGGCCAGCTGCATCAGCCAGCAGCCGGGGAGTTCAGAACTGTAAATGGTAGGACTCTTCCCTCTGCCTGCCATGCCTCCTGATCCGGCCGCCTTCTGTCTCCTCTCACTTCATTCCTCCCTCCCGGGGGCGCCCCGTCAGGGACCTAGGTATCAATTATCTGCATAGGTCGAGGGCTAAATGCCCCTCCACTTCTAGTCCTGTCCTATTCTTCACATGACTTTCCAACCCTCTATCTTCATTAGTGGGTCTACAAACTATTCTTACTTATTTTTATACCTACTACATTTTAATCCAAATAAACCTTTGCAGAAATAGAACTGCATTACACATTTCGTTATAGATACAAAGGGAGCAGTGGTAGTGAAATATTTAAGAACTGGATGCTATATGCTGGCCTTAAAATTCCATACTGTTTCCATGCAATCGCGAGAAACAAGTGAATGTTGACAGGAGTTTAAGAGAATGAGCAAGTAATGAAGAATTCGAACAATTATTAGTGCATATCTTAAAAATAGCTTACGCCACAAGAAAACTTATATTAAATAACTGTGTGTTTTAAACAGCTCTACATTTTTTGTATAGTACGTTTTCGTCTATCGCTTAACGTTTACCAGATATACAAGATTATACAAAATTCCTTCCGAATGGAGGTTTTCCCAGAAAATTTAAGATATACATTTTATTTGTCATTTAATACCTTTAATATGTGCTATTTTAATCAAAATCGTTACATTAATTTCTTAGAAAATAAAAAATTTCCAAAAATGTTCCATATAAAGGATAATTAGGGGTGGGGTTTTCTTGAAAATCTTCGTGTCGTATCCTTTAAGAATATTGAACTTAATTACCCAGTTTGGCATTTATCCGACTTTTCGTTTTTAGGTTAAGCTGTACAGACACACACACACACACATACACACATACATAAACACCGAGATGTTTCTAAAATGCTTTATTTGTATTCAGGGGGCCTCAAAACATGTACGACCTGTGAAATTTCGATATCGAATATTTGGGTGGAATGCAATACCTTTGTGTACCTATACGGGTAGATAAAGTAAAAACTTCTACTTTATTTATACTAGATAGGCTCATATACTTAGCAATGAATAACCTGGTGACTTTATGTAATCAAAGTTGTATCAATAGACTAAACCGTGATGCAGACTAGAGGTTATACGAAAACGGCGGCGCCGTGGCCGAGTGATTAGACCGCTCGCCTCCCACCGAGGCGGCCCGGGTTCAATCCCAGCGACCTGATGTGGGATTTGTGGTGGACGAAGCGGCGTCTGGGCGGGTTTTCGCCGGGTTCTCCGGTTTCCCCCGCCATTCATTCCACCAACTGCTCCATCATCACCTTTCCTTTCATACATTTCACAAACATTTCGTTTCATCTACTTCCTTCATCCCATACCAGGCATCGGGCTGATCACCCATCCTGGATGCTCTGTCTGATCCATGAGTGTCTGCTCCTCGACGGGCCTCTGACCCCAGGCACCCGCTTGTAAGTCCTGGGGGTGTAAGTCCTACATAAGAGGAGGGTAAACAGATAATGAATGAATGAATTATACGAAAACGATCAAACAGAAGCAAAAGTATTTTAAAGCAGCAAAAGAAGACACTATAGGAACCATAAAAATCACTGAGACAGTCGATGGTGAAAGCTGACGAAGTCGAGGAGGTTAAAAAAATGTTTCTTTTATTTAATATATTTAAAGGCAGACTTATTTCTAATTGTTTATCTACTGACGATTTTTATGTTTAAAGAATGCTCTTCTCTAAAGAATATTATCAAACTGCTTTATTATTTATCTAGAGTCGTGATTAACGCCCACTCTCACTGTATGCGGCACCACAGGCGGTGGACACTGATGATAGATGAAAAGAAATGATAATTGGGAAAGGAAATGTTGGGAAGGAAATGTTCCAGGGCTAAGTTTAGTTATCTAAGATCTGAGGAAAATCTGGAGGAAATCTCAGTCAGGGAGACGGTGCTGGCTGGATTTCAAGTGAAGACTCTCGTTCACGAATCCGTGCCTAAACGACCTCTGCTACCAGTGTCGGTGTTACAGTGGTTTTGAAATTTTGTAAAACATTTTTGCATTTATTATTAATTTTCGAGAAACATTACATTAGCCGAGATGTCAAACCTCAGGTCAAAACTGGGTAATATCAACGTCTATCCTCCCCCCTCTCTCCCTCGTTCAATCTTGACCCTTGGCCTTTTTAGGCGATATTTTGCCTTAACCCATTTCCCGCTTCACGGAATTCTAATTTCTGCACGACAAGAACCACGGAAGGGCCGCGTTGTTACAACTTTTCTGTGGTTTAGGGAAAATAACGAAAAGGAAGAATGTAAGCAGCTAAAACTTGCAGAGAGGGAATTGGATGCGGTCCGGCCCTCAGCAAGTGGACACCTTCCTTTTCTCCTCCCCTGCGTTCATTTGTCTTCCAGCTCTGTCTTATGTGGCGCAACGGAGACTACGGCCACCGAGACCTCCGACCCTTCCACGTCCCTGGAATGTCCGAGCAAACAGATTTCTCGCTCCCTTTTGTGTTGTTAAAATTCTTCCACAACACAATCATAGTTCCAGAGATTGCAAGAGAGAAGAAATTGGATTCATCTTTCCCGACGCCTTTCCTTCAGATGTAATGGAGCAACAGGAAGCAATTTCCTTTGCCTTCATCTCGATGTCTTTGCCCCAAAGAGGGGAAAATAAATGAAATGAAGCAGATAAGCTGAACATCTTAAATCAAGAATAAGTTACAAATCTGATATGACTTTAGTTTTAGCTATGCGCAAGTAGAAGTCCTGTGTTTCTCTTCGAATTACTTGTTTATACCGAACGAAGTGATATGCTATACATATTCTGCTGCATTTACATTGCACAAAGTATTATAATTTAAATAGTAACACTTCAGTTAAGGTTAACAGAATTTATATATTACTATCAGAACTCTCAGTTCTAGCGCCAACTGAATCTACCTTCTCTGCATACATTGTACACATGTGTTATTTTAAAAAGCAATATTAAAATGCCTTTCTGGGGCATTATAAACCTTAAACACAATTAAATGTTTAATAGTACCCAAATATGTCTGTAAAGCTTGTAAAACAATTGGAACTAGAATATTTTCCAATGCATCCTACACGAACAAGAGTTACAAACAATTGGTATAACTTCTAAAATATTTGTCCTGTGCAAATTTTGCAATAAAATTGTTGGGAGAAAAATTATATTTCATTTTCGCAAGCTCGATAATTTCGATTCTTTGACTTTATGCTATTTTAGAACACTCCTTTGTGTAAAGGTAAAGGTACATATTTACGAAGGGACCCCCGAAATAGGGTTGGAGCAATATAAGTATGCTGCAACGACCCTTTTTGCCTCTAACGTGTCTGCTGAGAGGAAAGGATGAGGGGGGAAACCCGAAGGGCAACCAAATCCGGATGACGACGGGCGCAATCATGACGGGTCCCTAACGTTCCCAGACAGGACACATTCGATGACGCTCGGCCATACCCTCGAGCCCCTAACCCCTGGTTTGGTTCATTTTGGAGGCGGGTCCTGACTGGCATCTCGACCACATCAGGAAAGGAGCCTCTACAGGCCAAGGACTGTCGCCTCGACTTACATCACTGAAATAGATGACATGAAGGAGATGATGGATACAGGAAATGAGAGATAGAAAAGTCGTGGTAGATAATGAATCACCCCTAAATTCACCTGCCGACCCAGGGAAACCACGAAAAACCCAAAGGTCAGAGAGCCATAGCCGCGAATCAAACCCGGAATCTCGCGAATGCGAGTTGTACGTTACCGCGGCGCCATCTCGCTCGGTACACTCCTTTAGACGTAATTTATCCTATGCTCTAATTAGTACATTGCACCACTAAAATCACCTACGCCTAGATCTTCTTTTAAACCTCTTAAGAGGCAGATGTGGTTTAGATCCTTCTTTGTCGCTGACTTAACAGCTCATCTCCATATAGATGCAGGGAAAAACAGGTTCAAGAAACACAAGCTAGTCCGGATGATGTAATCTAAAATTAATACTTCCTTCTAAGGACACAAAATAGACTTTTTGTACGTTTAATAAAATTTTACTAAGCAGTATACTTCGACACCTATCTCCGAATTGCGTGAAGGTCTTTCACTGAGAATGAATATCAAAACCAATACGAAATAAAATGGCGACATAAACAGAAAAAGATAGATAGGTAGCAAACAATTATTAAGAGACACGACCATATTAAAAATTGGTACTTTATAGTCACATCAAACAGAAAACATTATATGCATATTTCAATTATAGCCTGAAGTATACCTCGCTTGCGCCACTTAATGAATAAAGATGAGACGTTTCATGTAGGATTACATATCCTTCATATCCGTATGTGTTGAACCATTTCGTGAATGCTGATTTGAGGGACTGGCTTTCACAAGGCCGAAAATTGTAGTACCTAGTGGTAGGTACTCGTTTCAAAATTCATGTATTACATAATGCTAAATTTTAGATAGTTTGGGTTAAAAGGTTCTTAACAGAAGTTTTAAAAGTTTAACGTTGGAGAAGTTTTTAAAGACTTTTTTGCTAGTTGTAATCCACTTTTTATTAGAAATTGGGCCTTTGATATATTAATAGTTACGTTATGGCTGCTACAATAGTTAATATAAATGTATTTTACATCAGCTTTAGTAGGTAACGAACCACTTAGGTTAGAAAAGATAGTATATCTATCTATTACAAAAGTATGGCTATCAAGCGAAACGTTATAAGAACTGGATAGAGTTTCATAAGGAATCCTTTTAACGAGCGGGATGGCTCAGGTGGTTCAACGTTCCTGACGCATGTTTTTTCGGGGTTTTCCCGCGTCGCCCAATTTCCTGTCCCTCCATTTCATGCCCATTCTTATTTCTCTTCACCTTTCATTGGCGCGTACATGGTAGGGGGAAAGGATGTTCTGTGGAAACCTTCGTCCCCCGGAATGGAGACGGTCTCAGAGAATGTGTAGGTCCACAGGTGGAGGGGAGCCAGTTCGAGGAGTTTAAATCTGTAAATGTAAATGGTAGGAACCCTGGCCTATTCCTGTCGTGCCCCCTGATCCGGCCGCCCTGTGTCTCCTCTCACTTTATCCCTCCCTTTTGTGGCGCTCCGTCCGGGACATAGGTACTAAGGATCTAAGTAGGTCGACGTGGTAAATCCTCCTTCGCGTTGAATCCTGGTCCTAATCCTAAGGAATGTTTTTTCTTATTTTACAAGGAATGAGCTTCAACAATATCTTTAGGTTCAATGAATTCATATCACGCGTTTTAAAAACATAAACTTCATTTTGTGAAATTTATTCTATTCTAATTGTAGTCAATAAGCAAACCATCTTCGAAACGATACTTAACCAACAAATATCTACTGTTACTGATGTCGGAATTTTGTTAACATAGACGAAGACTGATACAATAAAATGAAATTACTCCGAATCTAATTTATTTATAATACCTGAGATCCTTATAAATGTCATGCCGGTTATGGTAACGAATTTTTCAGTCTGATTCTACTCCTGCAACCCTTGTTCTACACTCGTCTTTGTGAAAGAACAATTAATCATTGAATGACTTAATATAGGGTAACTATAAAGGCCTTGGCCTAAAGTACTTAAGACATAAGTTACCATTGGAGTCGTTATCTCAAAAATAATTTGAGATCTGCTTGCGGTTACCGGGAAAAATGGAAACAGTTGGGGAATTTAGTGTCGTTCAGCTCAGCTGGTTAAAACCACTCACGGAAAGCGGAAGATGCATGGATCAAATTTGTCTATGGCTTATTTTTATGTAGCTTCTACAAACTTTTTTTATACAAAAGCTTATTTTTATAACTATTTCATGATAATCTATATAAACGTTTGCAGAAATAGTTTCGTTACACATTTCGTTGCGGCTACAAGGAAAGGGAAGTGTAGGCTGGCCTTGAAATTGTTTATTTAATACCGCGAAAAACAACTGAATGTCAGCACTTAAAAACGGCAAAATTGTTGCAAAATTCAAATCAATAACAACGGATATCTCCTAAAGGCGTATGCACAAATAATTTACTTTAAATATATTCAATGTTTTAAGCACATCTCTAGTTTTGTATACAGTTTGCTTTTGTCTATCACTTATGATTACAAAGCTATACAAAATTCCTTCCAAATGAAAGGGATTCACAGGCTATTCCGAGAAAATTCAAGATTTTATTTGCTATGTCTTAACACTTAAATGTCTTAAGAGCCTTTTTTGAGAAAATAAAAAAACATCATGAAAAATTATCAATATAAAGGATGCTTTGGGGCCGGAGGATTTTCATGAAAACCTTCGCGTCGCATCTTTGGAAGATACTGAATTTAAAACCTAAGCTTTGTATTTATCGGGCATTTAGTTTTTTAGTTGCGCTGTTCGTATACACATACACACACATACATACATCATTCTCGTGTGGATATTTCTCTTAAAATGCTTTTTTTAATATTCAGGATTCTGAAAATATGTATTTCCTTTGGAATATAGAGATAGAGTGTTTTAAGGTAATGCAAATACTTCCTCTGTGTATTTACTAGGAACGTGATCGAGAACGTAAAGTTGTAAAACGCTATAATTAAAGATTCGGCAAGGTTTCGGCTAATTCTTAACTAAAATAAATACTGCTTTTTGTATTTGATATAATCAGATAGTGATATTATAAAGAGAGAAAGTTTGTGTATTTATTGTTGTGTATATAGGGTAATCTCAAGAACTATTCGACCGATTTTGATAATTCTTTCTCGTTGAAAAGCCCAATTCGTTCTGACGGATAAAAAATCTTCTGATTTAATTTTATAAATTACTAAAGAATTAAGAAGACTTTACAAAGCCCTTGTACCTGATTGCGAATATATTGAAGTTATGAAAAAGCATGCTTAAGAAGAAGGTCTTGAACTTTAGTTAAGAATGCCATAGAGTAGAAAATAATTGTTGTTACTCCACAAAATATAAACAATTGCTGCACTCCTCAGAGTATAAAAACTAAAGCCTGTTACTTTTTATTGCAAGGAATATACATAGATAGCCATGATATAAGACTTAAGCAAACAGAATACAGAGTTTAAGAAGTGACAATTGATCCTGTCTTATATTTGTTTCTTTAACTGGCATTTATCAAATACTGTTAACTGGCATTTATCAAATACTGCAGTTGTGTATGTAATGAAACAGTGTCAAAACCTCTGAATAGACTTTATTCCAATTGTGTAGATGTATGCAGTGAGGTTTCTGGTTGCCAACATTTTCTGATATCTAATCCTCGCGTAAGAAAGTTTTTCAGAGTTCGTTAGACGGGCATGATATACAGGATTTACCATTTAAGTTGAGACTACACAGTATCTCCAAAACTAAGCGTTGTGCAAAGAAATTTCCTTGATAAAACTTGCTTGATACTATAGAGAAAAGTAAATGACATTAGTCGTGTTTTGTTTGGAGAACGATATGATGTTCATTTAAGGGTCAATTAATTTTTACTTTCTCTACTACGTATAGTAAGTAGGGGAAGTATTGTATTCCACCCAAAATTTCGATGCCGAGATTTCACCGGAAATACATGTTTTGAGACTCACTTAATCCAAAAAAAGCATTTTTGGAAACATGTCCGTGTGTGTGTGTGTGTGTGTGTGTGTGTGTGTGTGTGTGTCTGTGTGTCTGTGAACAGCAGAACTCAAAAACGAAGAGTCGAATAAACACCAAACTTGGTTTTTAGGTTCAGTATCTTTCAGAGATGCGACACGAAGGTTTTCAAGAAAATCCCCCACCCCAGACTACCCTTTACATGGGACATTTTTCGAAAATTTTAATTTTCTCAAAAACGGCTCTAACGATTTTGATTAAAATATCATATGTTTAAGATATTGTCATGACAAATAAAATGTATATCTCGAATTTTCTGGGAATGTCTCCAAAAGTATTCTTCATTATGAACGACTTTTTCATAACTGGTAAACCGTAAGAGATAGACAAAATTTTACTACACGAAAAATGTAGATCGCGTTAAAATACACAATTTATGTCATATACATTTCTTTTGTTGAGTGAACCGTTTGCGAGATATTGCTTGTTATTCCCTTAAATTTTCCAATACTTATACTTTTTCTCAAATTCGTTATTCATTTTTACTTTCTCTACTACGTATAGTAAGTAGGGGAAGTATTGCATTCCACCCAAAAATTCGATACCGAGATTTCACCGGAAATACATGTTTTGAGACCTCCTGAATACAAAAAAAGCATTTTTGGAAACATGTCCGTGTGTGTGTCTGTGTGTCTGTCTGTGTGTCTGTCTGTCTGTGTGTCTTAGAACAGCATAACTCAAAAACGAACAGTCGGATAAGCACCAAACTTGTCATTTAGGTTCAGTATCTTCCAGAGATGCGACACGAAGGTTTTCAAGAAAATCCCCCCACCTCAGACTACCCTTTACATGGAAGATTTTTCGAAAATTTTAATTTTCTCAAAAATGGCTCTAACGATTTTGATGAAAATATCATATGTTTAAGACAATGTCATGAGAAATGAAATGTATATCTCGAATTTTCTGGGAATGTCTCCAAACGTATTCTTCATTGTGAACGACTTTTGCATAACTGGTAAACCATAAGAGATAGACAAAATTTTACTACACAAAAATGTAGATCGCGTTAAAATACACAACTTATGTCATATACATTTCTTTTGTTGAGTGAACCGTTTGCGAGATATTGCTTGTTATTTCCTTAAATTTTCCAATACTTATACTTTTTCTCAAAATCGTTATTCATTTTTTTATGTCCTGGACATGCAAAGAGAATGAAATGCGCCACATAGCAACCAGCGTTAAAATATTTGACTATCGCTTAAAAGCTACCATATTTCCCTTGCATCTACAAGAAAATTACCAATAAGATTGACATCTCGATATCTCGATTAACATGAAGCATATGGAGAATAGGCGTTTGTAAAAATAGTGTGTACAAGAGTAGAGAAAGTCATGTGAGTGTAACACATCAGATTTTTTTATGTCCTGGACATGCAAAGAGAATGGAATGCGCCACATAGCAACCAGCGTTAAAATATTTGACTATCGCTTAAAAGCTACCATATTCCCCTTGCATCTACAAGAAAATTAGCAATAAGATTGACATCTCGATATCTCGATTAACATGAAGCATATGGAGAATAAGCGTTTGTAAAAATAGTTTGTACAAGAGTAGAGAAAGTCATGTGAGTGTAACACATCAGATTTTTTTAAATAGGAACCTACAGTTAGTATGTTGCTTTTCTCATTAGAAAATGGTTTATAAAAAGCTGTTTATTTTGTGATGAGGAATAAGGAAACAATATAAAAAGTTTTGGTTCGCAATTACGAACGTAACTTGACCCTCAAATGACCATCCATGGATGGTTCAACCATTCATTGCGCTCTTCGTACACAGCCAATTTTTTTTGTTATTTACATTGGTGTAAGAACAATTGCAAAATGTTTTACACAAAAGTTGTTTAATTTTTTATGAGGAGTGAGAGAACAACATAAAAGCGGTATGTTCCCAATTAAAAAAATTAAATTGACCCTAAAATGACTATCAAAACGTTCTCCAAATAAAACACGACTAATGACATTTACTTTCCTCCATAATATCAAGAAACGTTTATTCAATACATTTCTTTCTTTGGAGATATTGTACAGTCTCAACTTAAATTGTCCACCCTTGTATAAAGGGTGTATAAAGAGAGAAGAGATATTGCATAAAGAGAGAAAATTGTTAACATTTGAAATCAGTGAACCAACATTTTATATTAATTCAGAAGATTACCTTTCTCGATGTTGCAGATTATGTGTCTTTTCAAAAGAGATTAACTTCGTGGCCTGGGAGTCTTCCACCAAAACAGGTTACTTATAGACCGTGCAGCGTTTCAAGAGCTTGCAAAACTGTCGGGGGGGAGGAAGTCAGAAATTCCGACAATGTTTCATGTTCTTTTGCGTGAATATCGAGAGAAGTTTTCATTCTTTATTTGAAATAGTCGGTACGGACTGCACGAAATTATAATTATAAAGGGTAAAGGGAGGATTCTCTATAAAAATAATCTAGGTCATTGTACAATTATTTCACAAAGGGCCTGCGAGCTACGTGAAATTAATTAATTTGTCATTGGTGTTTTAAACGCTAATCCTACAATGTCCAGAATCCATTGAGTCACATAAACACTTATTCTTTCACCTCAGAAAGTATCATCAAAGTTACAGGAGCCAAAAACTATACGACCTTATGCATTAAAATCTACGAGACAATTGCAGTTGTAGGATTGATAATGGATCTCCAGCGACTGAAATATGTGCTCTGTTCAAATCTTCATGTTGGAAGAAAAAACGTGAGTAGAAGGTGACGTGAAGTGTGCTTGATTCAACCTCTTGGCAGGAAGAGGGCGGAATAGAGGCGTAAGAATTTTCCAAAGCACTTGTACCCTAAACATTACATAGCTCTTAAGCTTTATGATAATCATTATCGTTAAAAATATAAAGAAACAGGATCGAAAAGGGGAGGGTACACAACGGCGGTACTTCGTGCTCTTTTTAAAACGCTAAAAACTTGCTCACTCTTCCCCTAAGCATCCTTTCTTTTCACACTTCTGCAACGATGGGGAAGGGGGAGACTGAGTAATTTAAACCCAACAATTTATCCCATCACTAAGCAAAGACTTTGAAACGCCCTTAAAAACCCCTTAGCCCTTTACCATTCAGTTTGCATGCCCAAAGCCTATCCTGGGAAGATGGGCCTAAAGTAGACGCAGCAATCAGCCTGAAAGTCAGCGATGCACTGGCCGTGTATTAACTGAATTAGGCGTCAGCGAAATGAACTTGGTTTAAGGGTATGATTGAACATTTTCCATTAACTTTTATTTTTTCCAAGTATAGGTAGAGGCGGACAGCATACACCAAGAAAAAGAAACAAGTTTTCTCTTGGACTTCATATTTTTTACTTTCTCTACTACGTGTAGTAAGTAGGGGGAATGTTGTATTCCATCCAAAAATTCAATTTCGAGATTCAACCGGAAATATAGGTTTACTGGCTATTTTTAGATAAAGGCCTGTGAACAGCATAACTCAAAAACGAAAAGTCAGATAAATACCAAAGCTTGGTATTTAAGTTCACTATCTTCCAAAGATGCAACACGAAGACCTTCGAGAAAATCCCCCTCCCCTATCTACCGTTTACATGGTAGATGGAGCATATTTCAATTTTTTTCTAAAAATGGCTCTAACGATTGTGTTTAAAATACCATATAATAACGATATTTACAGAAAAATAAAATATGTATCTTAAACTTCCTGGGAATAGCCTAGGAAGTACTCTTCATTCAGAGGAAATTTTGTATAATCTTGTATAATTGGTAAACAATAGTCAGTATAACATTGTATAATTGACAGACAAAAACGTACTACACAAAAAGTAGATCTCTTTAAAACATATAATTTATTTCAAATAACTTTTTTTGCGGCATAAGCCGTATCCCTCATTAATAGTTAAAATTATTGATTAACATGGTCATCATTTAAAAGCCCTATCAGTATTCAGTTATTGCATGGAAAGAGTATGGAATTTTAAGGCCAGCGTATGTGTCCAGTTCTCAAACTTGCACATTCATAATGAACAAATCCTCTGGCTACCTTCTATAACTGTCAAGTATCTTGGAGTAATGCTGGATACTAAACTCACTTGGCGTGCCCATATCGATCGCCTCATTTCATTAACATCCTGAAGATTTTCTAAACTCTATTCAATGTTTCATAAACACACATCTCTTGGTTTTGAATACTCTCTTCTACTTTACAAATCTCTTGTTTGACCCATCCTCACATAAATGCTTCCCAGGTCTGGGGCAGTGCTAGAAACACTCACTTCCGCCGTGTACAAGTGCTCCAAAACAGATACCTAAGCTTGCCCCTTGGTTTGTCAGGAACCAACGCCTACATCAAGAAATCGGTCTCCTACCTGTTCACCATTTTATACGTAAGATCGCCTCTCGCTTCTTCTCACACATGCCGGACGTGTAACATCGGCGTACGCACCCTCCAGCCCTCACACCTGAAGAGACGACTACCATAGAATCTCCTGCCCAGTAACTTCGATGACTCCCAAAACTAACTACACTAATTTTCTCTCTGAGTATCACTTTTAATCACTGTCCAATATTTTATCCATATTCCATTGTTAAAGGGAGCCACTTTGGTTTTCCTTAAGTGTTAATAATCATTTATTCTATTCTATTTTATTATTCACGGAGATCTGTAAAACATCTAAAACTGATCGATCATAATAAATTTATTAAAAAATTCTTAAACATTTGACTATCGCTGTTTCCTTTGTATCTATAACCAAATATGTAGTGCAGCTACTCCTGTAAAAGTTTATTTAGATTAAAAAGTAGTATACAGATAACATAATCTTTAGCAAGAATAGTTTGTATTCGCACTAATAAAGGATGGAGTGTAGAAAAAGTCTTGTGAATGTATTACATAAGATTTCTTTGGTTTTACCGTGTGCCTGAGTTACCTACGCGCCGGCGTTGCGAGGCCACCTGGCCACGGTTGGGGTAATGACCGGTCCCCTCCAGAACAATAGCCATTGTGTGTCGCTTCCCCTATTCAGAAAATTCTAGAAAGTTCCGCTTTGTATGCGGGCCTATATAAGGGGCTGCTCTTGTCCGGAAGCGGAGTTGACTCAAGCGGAGTTTAGTCAAGAAGTGACTAAGTTAAAGTGGACAGTGAAGGTGGGCGGTGCAGTTTAGTTGTGATTTGATTCGACGGATCAGTTGTGTGGTGTTCCGAGTGTGTGCCCTAAGTGAATCAAGTGCAACGTTGGTGCTACGCTGAGTGCCTAAGTGGTAAATAAACCGTGTTTCACAGTAACTGGTGCTCTTACTCTCCTCTCAGCCTGCAGGATTCTTAAGCCCTGTGTAGCAATGTCCTTTTAATTTCTTCTGATTTGTCCTGTTAATGGAAACGATGACTTCTTACCATATTAACCGTATAGGATGCTTTATTTATAGAATGTTATAGCATCCTAGAATTTATAAGATGTTTTCGAGCTGATGATACACATTTATAGGGATGATGGAGAAAGACAAACGTAAATTTGAGTTGAGGAGCCCTGGTTCGGAAACGAAAGTTCTAAAAGAAATTCGTTGTATGTAGGCGTAAGACTCGTGACAGTTACGAATCAAAGATGCAGTATGTTTATTCCTAAAGTGTATTTTAAATACGGATCTACTTACCGTCTGCATAGAGAGTTTATCAAAAATGTTCTTTACTCTTTCATCATTCCCAAGAGAAACATACACGTGATGAGCTATTTCTGAATTACATGTTTAGGCTTAAAAAGAAAAAGAACCTTTTTAGAAAAGAATCACTAGACAATTTATCGTAGTTATTGGATGTATACTCTTCCTCTGTGAGAAATAACACATTCCTTAAGGCTAAAACTCTATCCTTATACAAAGAGCGATTCTTAAAACAAAAACAAAATAAATAAATAAATAAATAAATAAATAAATAAAAAGGAATCTGATGTGTTAGGCTCAATTGACTTTCCCTACTCCTGTACAAACTATTTTTACAAATGCTTATTCTCCATCTACTACACGTTAAACTATCTTATTACTAATGTTTTGTAGGTGTAAGAGGAATATGGTAGTATTTAAGCGATAGTCAAATATTTTAAGAGCTGGTTGCTATGTGGCGCATTCCATTCTCCTTGCATGTCCTGGACATAAAAAACGAATAACGAATTACCGTTTGAGAAAAAGCATAAGTATTGCAAAATTAAAAAAATAACAAGGAATATCTCGAAATCGGTTCACTCCACAAAACAAAAAATGTGCATGCTCTACAATATTTGTGAAGGAAACTTTTTGTCTATCTCTTACGGTTTGCCAGTTATGCAAAAGCCATTGGGAACAATCCCAGAAAATTCAAGATATACATTTTATTTTCATGAATGTATCATAAATATATGATATTTAATCAAAATCGTTAGAGCCATTTTTGAGAAAATGAAACTTTTCGAAAAATGTTCCACGTAAAGGTTAGCCCATGGTGGAGGAATTTTCTTGAAAATCTTCGATTCGCGTCCTTGAAAGATGCTGAAACTAAATACCTACTTTGGTATTTATCCGAATTTTCATTTTTGAGTTATAGTGTTCACAGACGGACACACATGCGGACCTTTTTCTAAAAGTGCTTTTTATGGATTCAGGGGTCTCAAAATATGCATTTACTCGATATGGAATTTTTAGGTGGAATACAATACTTCCCCTACTTACTATACATAGTAGGGAAAGTAATAAATTAATCCTTTCCGGATTTTGAGTGGAAAAACAACTTATTACGCGCTGAGCTACAGGTTTTGTTAACGTTGGTGTCAATAATTTAAACTATTAAACACAGTCCCTTCACTCCCCTATTCTGCGCAGGATAGAGAATGAATGGTCAATTAAAAAATCCCCGCCTCAGCTTGCATCCGAACATTGGACCTCTGGGTTGAAAAGGCAGAACGCTGACCACTATAATACAAAGCCAATATTAAGGCTATTAGAATGCGATCTCATTGACACTGTTTTAATAACTGGGAATATTAGTAGTCGATACCGTGTATTACAAAAGCTTGCAATATTACAATCTCTCACTGTAACGTGAAAACTGGTCTGTAGTGTGTGATATGCGCTGAAAGAAAAACTCCGACCGTTTTCTAGAATAAAGTAATCAATGAGGACCAGACCATTTGTTGAGCGCTTGGAGAGGAAGAGAGAGGGGAGGGAGAAGACAAAGGCAGAGAAGGAGAAAGAGACGAAAAACCATACGATTGGTTTCTATATACCTATGCTTAGTCATTAAACGTGACCACCGCAGAATTATAAGTTATGGTTTTTATTTTACCCCGTTCCACATTTTAGTCGGTCACTGCTTTAAGCGTATGGCAGAACCGTTCCGGAAAAAAGAAAATAAGGAGAAAATATGATATTTTACATTCACAAGTATTTCTCTACCAACTATCGTTTACTGTTATGCAATTACTACAAGTGTTCTTACAAAACATTATTTTTCTATTTATTTCATGTTAAGCGAGATAAACATCTGCAGATATAGTTTCATTATATTTTTTGAAGTAGCATAAAGGAAATCGAAGCGATATTTAAATGTTTAAAAGCGGGTTGCTATATGTTGGTATTGAAATTCCATACTTTTTCCATGACATAGCGAGAAACAACTGCCACGACAGCAATTTCAAAAACCGACAAGAGTATTGAGAAACTCAAACCAATATAACATATATTCCGAAACTTCTGACGCAATAAACAAGTTATTTGAAATAAATTGTGCGTTTTAAGAATATCTACATCTTTTCAGTGGCCTTTTGTTCATCTCTAATGATTTAGCAGTTATATAAAGTATACGAAATTCGTTTCAAATGAAGAGATCTTTATAGACTATTCCTAGAAAAATCAAGATATAAGGTACATGATAGAGAAACTAACAGATGAATCCTTCCTGTTAAAACAGCCTCAGTTAGCGCAAGCTAGTTCAAAAAGAATAACAGATAAGTTTCAAGCTACAGAAATACGTAAACCATTACATCACAGAATTACTTGAAATTCATTCATGCAATATCTAGGTACAATTGTGGTCTTCCATTTATTTAGGCTAATGAAAATAATGGCTTTTATTAAAATGTTATTAATATAGATCAGCAATTAATGGCAAATTCCTTTTATACAGATGCAGTTCATTTTAAGTCAACAAATTAATTACATGGCAAAGTGCTGCAGGTTAGATTAACAATCTAAAACACAACTGCATACAGATCCTTTATAGCTAATTCTATAATACTTCAGAGTTGTCAAACTTTCACACCAGAAGAGCCACATGCAATGGCTGCGGCACAATATGTGGCTGATACAGTCATGTCGGTCTCTGCGGTCAGCATCTAACTGAAGACTTCGTAGCATGAAAATTCAGAGACGGAGACTCGTTTAGCATGAGGAGCTTCAAGTAATATGAATAAAGGATTTTGACTTCGCATCTTTCTGTCAGTTGTTTGGTTTCTCTAGAGCAGAGTGAGTGTTGGGAAAACAATTACTCCTAGGTTTTAGATAAGAACCCTGATGAGGTACACCAACCTCATTTAAACCAACAGCGAATAAGTTTAGGGAAAATACTTTTTGATTTGTAAGGAAACCACCTGCATTTCAAATCATCTGCCGCTAAAGACAAACGCATCATTTTAGTAGAATATTGTGATAGGTGCATACACACAAATTTCACTAGCAATGAAGAGTGCAAACAGCATACTTTGCTTGTCTTTGATGGCATACAGTGAGTGACTTACAAAAACGTTGGTAGACATGAACAATTTCACATTTCCAGATTACACTGGTCTGATGAATACGGCTTTGAAACTCTTTATGCATTACTGTGTAACCTGTATGAAGACCCCCCAAGCCGATGTTTGAAATCACGTCAACTACATTATTCTTTTCCTTTCTTCTTACGTTCTCTACCATGTATGTAGCAGGCAGAAAAATCATTCCAGCCGAAAATTCGATTACGTGAGTTTACTAGAAATACATATTAGGTTCCCTGAATAAAAAAGATCCTGTGTGTAGTTTTAAACAGCATACCTCAATAATGGAATGCGGGATAAACACCATACTTCGTATTTAAGTTCAGTATGTTTAAAAGCCGCAAGAAGAATATTTTCAAGAAATTCCCGCCGCCCAAAACTACGCTTAACATGGTATAAGGTTTTTTATTTTCTAAAAATCTACTCTAAACTGTTTTGATTAAGATACCGTATTTTAAGATATTTATATGAAAAATAAAATGTCTATCTTGAATATCTTGTGTGGTCTTCTTCATGCAGAATAAATTTTGTATAATTTTGAATCACTAGTATACCATAACAGATAGTCAAAAGTTTACTACACAGAAAATAGAGCACACCATTTATTTTAAATAATGTTTTATTGTATCAGCCATTTAGGAGGTATGTATTTTTATTGGTTTTAATTTTTCGATACTTTGTCATTTTTTGAGGTGCTGTAACATTTAGTTTCTAGCGATGTCATGGAAGGTGCATGGGATTTCAAAGCTAGTGTACGGTGATGCGTCTTTTAAATATCTCACTACCTTCAGTCTTCTCCGTCCCCTTGTACCTGCATCTAAATGGATTATGCAACCATAACATTTACCTGCATTCACATAAAGTAGATATAAACATAAGCTTATAATAATAGTAGTTGTTGTAATAGCGAATGTAATACTCGTAGTTGTAGTAGTAGTTGTAACTGCAGTTTTAGTAATAGTAGTAGTAATAGTATTTGTTGTAGATGCAGTTGTAGTAGTAACAGCAAACTTATTAGAAAGGACTACAGTAGAATATATTTATTTTAACAGGTTAAAATGAGGATAACGCCTGCCACACGATTTTGATTAAAATACCACATATTTAAGATGTTTACTTTGAATTTTCTGCAAATGGTCGTGAAGTTTTCTTTTGGTAACTCATAAGAAGTGGACTAAAGCTTACCATGTAGAAAACGTAGATCTCTTTAAAATACACTATTTATTTCAATAGCATCAACCACTTTCAAGAAATACCTTGTTATTGGTTTGAATATTTCAATATCTTTCCAGTTTTTAAATGCTGCCACCATTCATTTGT
The DNA here is from genome assembly GCA_030765065.1 of Deroplatys truncata. Lineage (NCBI taxonomy): Eukaryota > Metazoa > Arthropoda > Insecta > Mantodea > Mantidae > Deroplatys > Deroplatys truncata. The sequence goes on along the minus strand of CM060983.1, from coordinate 203,619,358 downwards.
TTCTGGCCGTATCGTGGAAAGAACATGGACTTTTAAGGCCAACGTTTTTAAACATCTGACTATCGATTCAATTTGGCTTCCGCCATCCCCTTTATACCTACAATGAAATGTATGGTGAAACTGATTCTGCAAACATTAAGTAGAGAGATTGTTTAGTTTTTAAGAATAGTGTGAGAAGCTATATCAAAATAAAAACTATATTGGGTAGAGAACTAATGTGAATGTAATACATTAATTTTTTTCTGATGACACCTTGAATCGCTCTTATTTGTTTGCTCAATTTTCAAATTATAACTGCATATAAATGTTTAGATGTAAATTTCACAAATTATTATTAGACCTCATTGAAGTGAATTACAGAGAAGTCAGGATTAAAGGACTGGAGATTTGCTGTTAACCGTAGAAGTTAAATTATTCATAAGAGGCACCAACTGATATTATTAGTCTAAAAATCTTGTAATTTATTAAACAAACATGTTGGAAAGAACTTTGCGGTGTACAAAATAACCAATCACCAATGGTATCATCAACACAGCAGCATGCTGTCTCTACCTTCTCCTCTTCCTCTCCTCTATATATCCTGTTCACGTTATCATAACTAAATATGATAACCTAGTTTCATAGCCAATTCTAGTTATTGGCATAGTATTGAAAACAATTAAAATGTTTATATGCACAATAAATAAACTTGTAAGCGAATATTTTACTCCCACCACTGCTAATAATAAACGTCTCAAGGGCGGTGTCGTCCTCCGTGGTGTAGTGGTTACCATGCTAGCTAGCCTCTAGTTCTAGAGGTTGCGGGTTCAAACCCAGCGGAGGGCGATGGATTTTTTCGGGCGTAAAACTCCTTAGCATGGCTTCCTTCGGAAGGGAAGTAAAGCCGCTGGTCCCGTGTCGTGGATTTAGGACGCGTAAAACAACCTCAAGCCTGATAAAGAAACCTCTGAGCAAAATTTCCGGTCTTTCATGCCCAATATAGAATGGGACGCTAAGGACCATAGTAGTTAAAGAGCGTCCATAAATAAAATTCAGTTTAATTTCTCAAGGGCAAGCATAATCACACGCATATTTAATCCGTTTTAAAGGCAGAGGAATATGGAGTATTCTTCAATTTTTACAAAGTAGTTTCTAATAAACCGTTGTGGTAACAAATTCTTATAACCTGTGCTTACAAAGGTAATCCAGGAAGTAAAGACCGTTTGCGCATTCCCGCTGTGAAGGTCGCTGTCGGGTTTCTATCCAAGGTCGAATGGTATCCTCAATATATTTTCTCAGTGTTGTGTACGTTTCAGACGAAACAACTTCATGTTGTGCTTTTTGTGATTGTTCAAAACGAAGTGTGTGATAAAAAGCCCCGCCGACTCTGAGGTCTATTGAATGTTTTATTGTTCGGATGTTGAAACCGATTGCCACTAACTAAAGGAGGCGTATGGTGATAGAGTGATGGACGAAAGAAATACAAGAAAGGGACTTGAAAGCTTTCACAATGGACGAACGGGACCCGGACGTCCATCACCAAATACACATGATTTGAAGTATCAAGTGAACAGAAAAATAGTACAAAACAGACGTGTAATCCTAGCTGAGTTACAGATTTCTTCCACAAGTACTTCTTCTTCTTTGCTAGGTAAATAATTGTGTCCGAACATTTGGCTTAATGGATTGGCGGCAGCCGACAACACGAGAATTTCAAATCCCTAAATCTGTTTAAATAATAGAGATGATATGGAGAAATAAATTAAGCTTCAATTTTGTGACATGTTTTTAATATTATATTTTTCCTAAATACATTAAAACCAAATGGGGTTGACTCTCGTATCTTCCAAATGTCTTCATATAAAACACAATATTTCTTCGTGAGTTTCATAATTATGAAGGATGTTGAGGACGTGTGGACCAAGACGTTGGGTTTGCCATTCCCCCAGTGGACTTCCATCACACACTTGTGTCATCAGCTGAGCTTGTGTTACATCTCCCCCAGGCATCGTACCTAATATCCTTATCTCACGCCTTGCATTCTCCAAGGCAAACGAGGGCGGGAATTAAGAACATCTTCCTTTATTTTTCCTTGTCTTTCCCTCTTTTTCTTTTGTTTAGGGAATTATTATTTCGAGTGTTAACTTTATCGCCGCTCATCTGTTTTCATTTGTTTTTCTTCCCTCGCTCCTGCCTCTTGTTTTCTTTCCGAGTGTAAAATCACCTTCTGCATGCTCTCTTGTTTCCAGCACACGTTCAATTGAGAGTTGAAAAGGTATGTCATTAGAAGAAATGCTCACCGTGCAATAAAAATATATGTAGGAGGGAAAAACGCACAATAAAAGGAAGAATAAAAAGATTGGTAAGGGAGTGTTCATTACGGATACAGAACCTCTTCGCAAAACATTCTATGTGAAGGAGGTGAAATTCCAGAAACGTTCAATCGTAAATTTATCACATAAAACTGTTATTTTAAAGCTAGAGAATTCCAAACTTTGTAGTTTATTTACTAATTATCTACAGTAGAGAAAGTACTGCTTCTAACTATAACACCATTTGACCGAAAATAACAATTTAGCAATGGCTATATAAATACCAGTTGTCTTACTTAAGCAGGCGTCTCCTGAAGACGGAAGGCAACTCATTAAAAGAATTTCCGCATAAAATTTATTCCCTTTATTAAACATTATTTTTCCGAAAATGGTAAACAATTTTACTAGAATATCATGAGTTTAAGTACTAGTTTAAGAAATAAAATGTGTATATGAAATGCTCTCTAAAACGCCTGTTTAGTTTTGATAAAACTTATATTATTCATAATATTTTAAATAGGAACCCGTATCTAAATGGAAACTTTTAACGCCATTAGTCTATAATATTACTATCAAATGATATTTTGACAGTGGTGAACTAGATAGAGAAACACTGAGCTATTTCAATAACTGAGTTTGTATGCTACCATCTGTTAAATAAGAGGTTAAAATAAGGATAAGGATAAGTTGTGAGTAACCTGATACTTCACTCATAACTTCAGCATAAGTGTCAAAGTTTTGTCTAGATTATTCAAATCGTGCATTTATATACGATAAAGATAATTTTTTGATGTTCTAAACTATATTTTATTTTCGCCAAGTCCTTTAGCTCAAGTGCAAAAATGTGTGCCAGATAAATATTTTTTGTCTATAATCGGTTGAAAGAAGGGATAAGTGCAGTTTTTAAAACCTCCGAGGTGCGATATAATTGAAAAGAAGTGCTGGGTACCTTGGAAGTTCTAAGGTAGCCTATGACGTTTTGTCACGTCCTATAATGCGATTGTACAGTATTTCGATCAGATGGGTCAACCAATGTAGACTAGTACAGTTAGTTACAGATAGTTTTTGAGAACTGCAGGATATAATTTTCATGACGCCCTATGTTTTCAGTATCCAAACGTTTGTCCAGATAGGACAAACTGTGTTGATGTGTGTGTCAAGGATTGCAAATAGGGGTTAAAAAAAGAGTAGTGAAAATTTATGGTGATAGTCGTGTCAAAATTATAGCAAAAATACTCATTGATAACGAACTCAAGGAAATAAAAGGAAAAGTTGGTGATAGGAACAAGTTGTGTAACCCCATTACGATAATTAAATTTTAAAATATTTTAACCTTTCTTATTTACCCTTTGAGGTAGAAGACAGGAATCTGCTATGTTCACAGTAAAGTGCGAAAATTGTGGTATTGTATTCGTATTCCACCAAAACGGGATTGAAATTGGGTGACATGATCGTGAATCCTTCCACCAACAGTTTTGGAATTTTTAGAAATAGTTGATATCCTGGTGTCATGAATTAAAGCTGTACACAATTAAAAATACATTTAATCTTTTAAGAGTTAAAAGGTAGATTAATATTTTAATACTCGGTGGGGAATCGAAAAAGTTGCTCTAGGCAGACAAACGCGGTTACAATCCCTTACATTACACAGCAAATGTTACTCATGGAAATGATAAACGCATTAAGAAGACTTCCGCTTGTAATGTCTATAAAATTGAATAACAATTCATACAGCTTCCAGTCGCCAGTTTTCAGGGAATTACGCATATGTCTCATTCAGGTATTGCTTTTCGCTAGCAAAATTCCAAATCCTTTAGCCTCTATTTGGAAACATTCAGCTGCTAACTCGATTTGGAGGTTCTTTATCTTAACCTAATTCTACCAACCTTGAAATGTGCCAAAAAATTTTGCTAAAACATAATACGTGTTGTGATTCCCCTAAGAGCTGAACATTTACAGGAGACTCCCCATCTAAATTACCCTTATATGGGATGACGCTTGGGTTTGTACATGCCAAAGGCTGCACCGCTCATCCTACGAGAATATAGTTCAGAATTTTGGATTTTGACGAAGGACCAAGAACGATGATTGAGTACTGGATGTGAAATGCTTGAGGGACATGTGCTCCGGTTATACATTTCTAGCTAGTGAGGATCAGGAAGGAGTTGAAGATATTTAAATTATAATATGCTTCATCGTCAATTTGTAAAGGATAAGTAGAAGTGTCCTGCCACGTTTAGTAGCTCTCCGTGTCTTTCCATACCGTAGGTTTGTACCCGTATGTCTGTAGCAATTAGAGCTGTACCTGTCTGCACGTGCTTTCCCCAGCAGGTAGGTTTCTGCCCACCTACCATAGACAGGTAGGTCAAAAAGAACTGCGGTATGCCCTCGACGGGGAAGGAAGGGAGGATTGGGAAACCTGTCTCTCATACTCTTGACTGCTACTAGGAGTATATAGTTTATGCGTTATGATGTATGGCGTTAAACACAACATACTAATACCTATTACTGTTATATTTATGTTGTTTTCAATAATTAAATGCTCCAAACTGCTAATGAAACAATAAAACGCCTCAACTTTGGAAATGTTCGGAAAGTTTATATTACGATTATTTCAACCATTGCGTTAGGCAATCTTTTTCGACGTTTTTAAAATAGTTGGATATTTGAAAACGTTTTCAGTTTTGCAAGCTGATATAATATTATTTTAAGTATTATTAATATTATTATTATTATTATTATCATCACCATCATCATCAGTGTTATATCCTTGTGCTTACAGCTATTCAAAACGTATGCTTTTCACACAGCACATAAATGACCTCAAGTGTTTTTAGATTAATTTTTTATTGACCAATTCTTTCCGTTTTTAACCGTCACCTTGAAGACCGCTGCGCTGTCAATTTAATAATGGCCCTCTAGCAGGAGGTGATCTACTGTTTGATCTCCATTACGACAAAGACATCCTTTTAAACTGATTGAAATCTAATGAGGGTTAAAATGTGTGAGAATTTAAAAATTATGAAAGGTCGAAAAATTTATATTAACACCAAGATAAAACATCTAACAAAGCCAAAAACATGCGAGAATTTTGGAATAAACTTTGGTGAAGTGTAAAAAGTTAAATTGTGGAAAAGTATTTAAAAACATCGAGAATGCTTTCAAAAGGCATTAGAAATGAATAATTCTCGATAAAGTTTAATGTCCTTTAACTGGGTGGGTCATAACGGAAGATAGTGAACGAAATAGTTGAAACGATGCTCAAATGGGTCCGGGGCCCCAAGAGCTTGGAGTTACCGACATTCGTCTTCTCAAGATAAGGGAAAATCACGATAAAAAAGATTTATCCAAGTAACTCACTCTAACCGAGATTCGAGCTGAAACTTCTTGAATGTAATCCATACACGCGATCCCCACATCACGGAAGTGGGCTAAGTAAGCATTCTTTTATACGTCGGCAAGGTTTCGGGTCCTGTAGGCACACCACAGTAACTAGCAGGTCCTGGCCATACTATTCAGTGTGGAGAGGAGATTTGGAGAAGGCAGTAGTAGATCGAAAACTGTACACCTCTGTTGGAATGCGTTCATTATCCATATTCAATAGATGACCTTTCACCGTGCTCTGCAATTTAAACTTTTTATGTTCAAATATTTCATTCTATTATTCCTAATTCTACGTAATTCCTAATTAGGTCTGATCTAAATGTTCATTGTTAGGAATACAAAATAGTTTTGTTTGTTAACGACGCTGTCAACTGCCGGAATCATATCACCGTTGGAGGTGTATCATTTTTGCACCTTATATATCGCTTCAATCCCTCCTATGAATATTCCTGTTTCTAAACCGTATAATAAAACACGAATAGCCATTGTCTTATAGAATTTTAACTTTTAATTCTTTTTGAGAGATTCCCCTTGATGTGTTCCTTATTACTCCATTAATATGCAATTGCTTTGTCGTTTATTTTCTCTACTTCGAAACTAATTGAGCTTTATTTATGGACGCTCTTTCGCACCTTTAGCGTCCCATTCTATATTAGGCGCAAAAGTCTGAAAATTTTGCTCAGAGACATCTTTATCAGACTTGAGGATTTTTTAATCTAAATCTACGACACGTGACCACGTCTTTACTTTCCTCATCGTCCTCCACCGGGCTTGAACCCGCGACCTCGGGAGAGCCTAGCATTTTACCACCAGACCACGGAGGACATTTCTTTTCTGCACGTTGCACTACAGTAAATAGAGGAAGATTGAATTCACCCAAAAATTCGATGTCGAGACTTCACAGAAAATACATGTTTTGAGGCTCTCTGAAATAAAGAAAAATATTTTTAGAGAAAGCTACATGTGCATCTGTGAAAAACATAACCAAATACGAAATATGGAATAAAAACAAACTTGGTATTTAGGTTAAGCATCTTCCAAAAAACGTAACCTTCAGATTTTAAAGAAAATCCCCCCCATCCCAAACCACTCTTTGCATGGTAAAGTTTTTGAAATTTTCCATTTTCACATTTTTATTATAATGACATTTAAGTATTTAAATTTAAAAATGTATATCTTAAGTTTTTTGAGAATAGCTTGGAAATTCCGCTTCATTCGGAAGGAATTTTGCATAACTGGTAAACCAAAAAGATACACAAAAACATATTACACAAAAACCGTAGTTGTGGTCAAGTGGTCAGCCAGCTGTCTCTCATACTGAGGTCACGGGTTTGGAAGTTTTAACCAGACTATTTCCTATCCTTCATAGAGTCTGGAAATGTGGATGTGAGAGTGAATGTGCGTGTGAAAATAAGTTAAAGACAGAAAATGTTCCCTTTAAAACAATTTATTAAAACTAAAATTTTTGTCGCATTAGAGTTTTCCGAGATATACGTTGTTATCGGGTTGAAATTTTTTAGTACTTTGTAAGTTTTATTTTCCCTCCCGAAAGCCTAATAAGTACAGAAGTTATTGCAATTCACCAAAAAATTCGATATCGATGTTTCACTGGAAATACATGTTTTAAGGCCTTTGAATAAAAGAAATGTTTGAAAGAGATCCGTTTTTGTGTCTGTGAATAACATAACTCAAAAACGAAATATTGAATAATTACCAAATTTGCTATTTAAGTTTAGCATGTCCCAAAGAATGCGACAGGAAGATGATGAAGAAAATGTCACACCGAAAACTATCGTATACACGGAAAATATTTCGAAGTTTTTATTTTCTCAAAAATTGCTCTAACGATTTTGATTAAAATACCATATAATTAAGATATTTTCATGAAATTTATAACTTGAATTTTCTGGGAATAGCCTGTGAAGTTTTCTTCAATCAGAATCAATTTTGTATTATTGGTAAACCGTAAGAAATACATAAAGTTCTACTAAACAGAAAATGTAGATCTCATCAAAACCCACAATACATTGCAGTAAAAATATTTCTGGCATTAATAATTTGCGAGGTATTATTTGTTATTGATTTTAATTTTCAAACACTTATATTTTCGGTAGTAAGTCGCTCTTCATGTTTTCGCTCGTGCAAAGAGCAGCGATCCGAATTTTATAAACCTAAGGTGTTACACTCACATGGCTTTCTCTACTCTTGAACAAACTATTTTTACAAACGCTGTTCTCCATCTACTTCATGCTAATCGATATAAACATTAGCAATCTTATTGCTAATTTTCTTCTGGTGCAAGGGGAATACGGTAGGCTTTAAGCGATAGTCAAATGTTTTAAGAGCTGGTTGCTATGTGGCGCATTCCATTCTCTTTGCATGACATAAAATGCGAATAACAAATTTCCGTTTGAGAAAAAAGTGTAAGTATTGGAAAATTCAAACAAAAACAAGGAACGTCTCGGAAATGGTTCACTGCACAAAAATGTATATGGCATAAATTATGCATATTAACAAGATCTACATTTTTATGTAGAAAATTATTGTCTATCACTTACGGTTTACCAGTTATGCAAAAGCCATTCAGAAAAAGGAGGACTTTTGGGGACGTTCCCAGAAAATTCAAGATATACATTTGATTGTTCATGAATATATCTTAAATATATGATATATTAAAAAAATGTTCAATATAAAGGGTAATCTGGAGTGGGGGATTTTCTTGAAAATCTTCTTGTCGCAGCTTTGAAAGATGCTGAACCTAAATACCAAGTTAGGTATTTATTCGACTTTTCGTTTTTGAGTTATGCTGTTCACAGACACACAGGCACACGCACGGACCTTTTTCTAAAACTGCTTTTTTGGATTCAGGGTGGTATTTCCGGTGAAATCTTTGTATCGAATTTTTGGGTGGAATACAATACTTCTACTTACTATACGTAGTAGGGAAAGTAAAAAACTGACAATCGTCTTAGCCTACTTTATTGCTATATCTATAACGAAAGTGACTAAGTGTGTAATGAACTTTATCTCGGTTGACAAGAAGTAGACGAAAACCAAGCTTTTGTAAGAATATTAATTTGTAGAAGAGTGAGTAAAGAAAGTCAGTGTTAAGCTCTTATGTTGTAATTCTATAATATTTGTATAAAAGTTAGAAAACTAGCTGAAAAGTATTAAATAACCTAATAACCAATTTTATAAGACAATTTCACGGTTACTACTTAGAATTCTGGAAGCCAAAGCGATTGGGCAGTGAATCCAGAGGAAATGAAAGCGTCCTATAAAAGTGGCCTCTTATAGAGGTAACCCCCGAGTTCAAGGGAACAGATTTCGTTGTATTTGCATGGAAATCGGGTTCCAGATCTCCTTACTTGTGCGAAGTTGAAAACGGACTGGAGAGGGTAGCAATCTTCTACGAGGTGCAATGTACTTAGGAATAACGTATGCGGATGGACCATGCATGTTAACATAACGGAGTATTGAGATGCGATACGTGTGTAAGGGAGGTGCACTAATGGAGTTGGTGTTGCTGAGGGAAGGAAATGAGCGAGTTTGATTGAAGCCGACGTGCGTGCCGCGTGGAGAAAGTTCTCTTCTCGGTCCAGCCCCCTCTCTCCGGTGTAAATGAAGCCAGTTAGTGACGGCCAGATGAGACGAGGGGTTTGTGTATAAGGGAGGTAGGCCATCTTGGCTGCAAATCTTGGCAAGTAATGAGGCATCATGCTTGATTCAGCAAAACAGTATTCTCATCATGGCTGTAATAAAAGTCGAATTTAACATAACTGTACAGACTTTCGTGTACGTCAGATGTTATCCTCTGATTGTTGTTTTTTTACATTCGGTAACACTGAATTCTAATTCTTTTAAACATTACTATCTATCTATTTCTCATGTGGTTTGGAGTTGGTCCGGATCAGAAATCGGTGATCCTTACATTAATACTCACGCGTTCGCTCGCTAGCTAGCTAGTTCAAAGCAGTAATGAATAGCACCAGTTCATTCATGAAATCTTTCCCGTTTTCCTACTTCACTGTGAACTGTACAATTGAAGTAGTTCTATTATTCAGTATTCAAATTAAGTACTTGGTGAGTAATTCGTTTATGAACCAATGAAGCGTAATAAAGCTGACGAGCGGTCATATTATGTAAAATGTCTTCTTTTCATCCTGATCTCACTTCATTGTACTTTCTTCTTCTTCTTTAACGATTTAAGATTTTCCTGTTCTGATTTCATATATATATATATATATATATATATATATATATATATATTGGGTTAATATTTGGCTGGATTGTCCAGTCATCTTCACACTCTTCGTCTCTATCAGGCATATTTAGATATTCCTTACTCTGGCTTCGTAATATGTGCCTTGCCTATTTTTATCTGCAATTTTCAATTTGATACTAAAGTGGCTATAATCTCAATTATTTTCTAATTACCCCATTTTATGCTCTTCTCTAGTACAATCCTTGCCTGATTGAAAAAAAACTTCGTTTCAGCCGCTTACGAGGGCAGTCCCAGAAGTATCCGACCTGATGTATAGATGGTGGTTGTTGTTTTAAACAAATGACTATGGTAGAAATCATCACCTTTATAAAGCTTAAGACTGAAGTTTGATGATGCTACTGGGACGCTAAGGGCCACAATAGTTAAAGAGCTTCCATAAATAAAAGAGTATAAAAAAATAAATTGCTTAGTAAATGTTCGGCAGCCATCAATAGTGAACGCTCTCAGTGAATTTGTAAACATAGATAAAACTGACCATCCTTATGTGATACAATACTTTCATTTGAGAGATCTTAGTCCATTAATATTAAAATTACTCTGGGGGAGTCTGCCCCTTCGTTTACAACAGTAAAATATTGAGTGGCAGAGTTAAAGCAGAGGCCGTACGAGCTGCCAAGGGGAACATCGCAGTGGTCGACCAAATGAAGTGCCACGCCAGATATTGTAAAGAAAATACACAAAATGGTATTGGATGACCGTCAACTAAGTGCGCGAGTTAGCAGACATCGTAGGCATTTCAAAAAGTGCTGTACATCGCATACTGACTGAAAAGTTACACATGAGAAAGCTATGCGCAAGATGGGTGCCGCGTTTACTCACAATGGAACAAAAGCAGCATCGTGAAGGTTTTTCAGTCGAGTGTTTGGCGATGTTTGGCTGCAATAAAGCCGAGTTTTTGTGTCGATTCATAACAAAGGATGAAACATGGGTCCGTCACTTTACACCCGAGAAGAAGGAACAGTCAAAACATTGGATTGAAAGGGGATAATCGGCTCCAAAGAAAGTGAAACAGTTCCGTTTGCAGGCAAGGTCATGGCGTCAGTTTTTTGGGATGTGAGTGGGATAATTTTCATTGATTATCTTCAAAACGGAAAATCAATCAATGGTGAGTATTATGCAAACTTATTGCAGCATTTGAATGATGAAATCAAGCAAAAATGGCCATATTTAGTGGAAAAGAAACCTCTGTTTCGTCAAGACAATGCATCAGTTCACACATACATTATCGCCATGGCCAAAATCAATGAGGTAAAGCTGGAATTGCGAATTTCCAAAGTTGAAGAAATAGCTTGGTGCTAAAATATTTGCCAACAGTGAAGAGCTGGAGTCTGCAGTTGGTGGATATTTTGCAAAACTGGATGGTTTTCAGTATAAACAGGCTATCGAAGCTATTGAACATCGCTGGGAGAAGTGTATTGAGCTGAAAGGAGACTATGTAGAGAAATAAAGATGTTTTCCCCCAAAATGTTTGTGTTTTCTTTGTTAGATCGGGTACCTCTGGGACAGCCCTCGTATATCTTCCATTTACTTTCTCCTTGACGGCCCATGCTTCAATTGCTATACTTTATATTACTGGTACCGCTATGGCTGAATAGAATCTTAGTTGTGTTTCTTGTCTTAGTTTATTTGTAAAGGCTAGTTTAATTGCTCCACCAGCTGCTTGAAATGTTACACTTTTGTATGTGTTCTGATCTTGCTTGTGGGTTACTTAGCAATACCAATATTCCGGTGGTGTAATTTTTTTATAAAATGTTATCTTCTAATGCGATTTTATCGTAATGGATATCTTCCCTAGAATCCCATTACTTTTATTTTACTATTATAGACTTTCACGTTATATTTATATCTTTTATCTGTTATATTGTTTTCGTAAACTATCTTCATGGTGTCCTCTGTGAAGGACAAGAACATTTAATGTTCTACCTTGTCCTAATAATTCAATAATAAATGGAACAGCTATGTATACCGAAAACAAATTACAGCGTTTAGATGTATATGGCGAAGATCACAGGAAGGAAAGACGAAATGTCCATAAGCAGTTGATGATGGGTAACTTACTGGTTTTACACTATAACCTATGTTGCTTAAGAAACTGTAAACTAATACTATAATGTTTCGCAGCCTGTGAAATATTTTTTATCCGGTGCTGTAATTTCCTTGGGATTCATCGCTCAATCGATTTGGATCGAAGAGAAGTTTAAAAAGAATGAATAATTTTGACTAGTAAAAATTGTAAATACTGTTACAAAATGTAAGATATAATTTATTTACAGTAACAAACACTTATGGAAGGATTAATGAGTAATGTATTCATGTTTAACGCAAGAAAAACGCTTCGGTAGAAGTAATTCATGTCATTTTCAAAATGCGGCGTAATTACAGGAATATATTACTAAATTTTACATCAAGGTTTTGTTCCTACTGCTCTCGTTTATGCAACTCCAAATGAAAACTTTGGATGGAAGTTATTTTGCAAGGTGCAGTAGAGTTTTGCTTTATGTTCCTTCTCTTGTTTACGATAGGGGCATTGCAACAGGGCGAAACAGCAAAGACACGTTTCGGCATTTGAATAGAAAAAGTTTTATAGCTGTTGCTACGAAGTATGAGAGCTGCGAACAACAATTTCAAATGTGTAGTGAAATGTAAGAACTGTGAAGTGTTTCAGCTAAATTCATTAAAATAAGTGATTACTTAACAGTTCAGAGCAGCCAAAATTTGTTTCGAATCACTCGTCCGCTAGCTATTCATCACTAATTTAAAGCTAACAGCGAGTCGCTGCAAGAAAGCACTGCAGCTACACGGGAATACGGCGCAACTCGTGGTCCTGTATTCCAGAAGTGACACAAAACAAAATCGGTGCACTGAGTCTGAGATCACTCCATCATTACTATATGTCCCCACTTTTATTTCTCTGATAGTTTCGTCTCTGCTGCTGAAACAAACAGAAAAAATTGTATAAATGAACTAATCCGCAAAGCCAGACACGCCGCTACCATTAGGTCGACATGTAGCGTCCCAGAGGAACTGAGTTCACAGGACAGACCGCCGCTACATCTGCAACAGATTGTCTCCATGCCGCTCGTGGTCACGATGAGTATTTTTATAAGTTGTGAATAAGGAGCAACTTTCCACCAGTCAAGTATGCAGTACATAATAAGCTTAGGTACTCACACAATGGAACTTAGACTCTTAGGATAAAATAAAGGGCTCAATGCATGGGCAACAAGCTTGTCTCATTGTGGCCGAAACCCGTACCCCCTTCCCTAGCGCTGCCCACAACATAACGAGTGCTCTCCAAGTTCTGTCACCCGTATATCACCCGGAGTTTCCCTGCTTGCTCTAATATTTGAAAAATTAGCTGTCTGCGTGAATCAAAACTGTAAGTTCGATAACGGAGTTGCGTATTTCAGTTGTTCAAATCGAGGTGTGGCAAATCGAGGTTGTCTACTGGTGGCTGCAGCATGGATGAATCCAAGATGTCGCGCTCAGTATCTTTGCTGGAAGGCTATACAACTATATACTGTTTGGTTCAAAATTGGACTGTTAAAGTTGTGGCCTGTGATAGGTTATTCCTGGCTTTGAATTTGAATCCCTGCGTTAATGCTTTATTTCAGCTTCACGTACATGCGATTTATAAGATGATACTTTTCAGTTTTTATGCAATTAGTCAAGGAGGATTTTAAGGGAATGTACCACTGAAATTTGTTGAAAATCTTGGGAAAATGATAATTTTAATGCGAACGTTCAAAGACTATAACAGCAAATTTAATTTTCATTTTGATATTGTGGTTGGTTACCTTATACGCCATAACATAATTGGAGTCCACAGTTTTTATCTTAAAGTTTCTGATTTTGTCAATTGATTTTCATAGAATTTTTTTTGATTACAAGTTTTCCTTCGCGATGGGGTTTTCACCCAGTTGCTTTGAAACTTTTCGTGTCCATTCCGAAAAGCCAAACCACTAAACCTGATATAAATTTTTTCCTGTTGGGTAGAGATTTTATTTTAAAACCAAAGTAGAAAATATACAAGTGGAACCTCAATCATAAATTATGAAAAGTATTTTTAATCCAAAACTGGCACAAAATGATAGGACAGCTATGTGCACTAAAACAGAAAAATACAGCCTATTTAAAATAAGTATTATTTTAATATAATTTTTATTATTATTTTAATATATTAATATATAATTATTTTAATATTATATAATAATATTTTAAATTTAATATAATTTAAAATAATTTTAATATAATAATAATATTTTAATACGATACTCCGAGCAACATATAACTACAGACTCCAAGGATACTGAAACCCAGGACGACCAAAAAAGAGATGGACACAACAAGATTTTGGAGCCGGAACAGGTTAAACGGCCTAAAACCGTAAAGTAGAAGAGGATAGAAGAATTATTTTTAATATTTTTTTGAGGATTATTTGGCATTAAGTTCACCTTTAAAACTCAATAGACTGAAAACTATTTGGAAACGAGTATTAAAACCTTATAAACATAACATTAAATTTTCAACCAAACTGACTTTGAAATGCAACTTCAGTGGTGTATATCCTAACACTGAAGAATTTTAATTTGACTACGGATCATCGCATGAAACAGAACAGCTAAAGGAAAGCTGGAACAGATGAAGCATTTCGGTAGTGATTTTTGTTCTTTTAATCACTTTTTCAAATACGGATTTCGCAAACTCACAGCACGGGATCATTTAATGCAATTTATGGTTCTATAAAACACAAAATTTCATCCAATGTTAAGAAGTGAAAACCTACCATGTTTAGAATTACATAATACCTATAATCTAGGCAAATTCTAATTTTAAGTAGTATTTAAACGTCAAGGGGGGAATGTTAATCTTAGAAGCTAGACTATAATGCCCATATTTATTTACAAATTTGAATAGTACTGAATAAGGATTAACAGAATGGTATATTAAATTTATTTTTTAAAGGCTTAATGGCTTGTTATTAAAACAAATTAGGTATAATATAAGCTTACTGAAGGTTACTTTACATTTAGGAATTGTGTTTAGGAATTCTGTTTGAACATACTTGTACATTTGTTTTGCACTTAAGCAAAAATTACCGTACTAAAAGTCAAATTTTAGCCATTATTTAGCCATTCAGATCTTAGGTCTTTTTTTGAATTTGAGTTAGAATGAATTGGTTCTTTTAGGTAATCATTTTAAACCACTTTTTCGGACGTAAAAGTCATTAGCATGGCTTCCTTCGGAAGGGAAGTAAAGCCGGTGTCGTAGATTTACGGCACGTAAAACAACCTCAAGCATGATAAAGAGGCCTCTGAACAAACTTTCCGGTCTTCACGCCCAATATAGAACAGGAGATGCTAAAGATCATAGTAGTTAAAGAGCGTCCATAAATAAAAACTCAATTTAATTTAATTTTTAATTACATAGAAACTTGGCGATCGTGTCAATAGATTTTCCAACAATATGGCCTCCGTGATTTCGCTGACTTTTGGACTTTACAATCATTAGCTTTTAGATACACAAAAATACAAAAAAATTAAGTCGGTTGATTTGGGAGACCGAATAACAGATCCGCCGTGAGCTGCGTCCTTTTTATTTTTTACATACATTTTTTACTTTCTCTACTACGTATAGTAAGTAGGGGAAGTATTGTATTCCACCCAAAAATTCGATACCGAGATTTCACCGGAAATACATGTTTTGAGATCCCATGAATCCAAAAAATGCATTTTTGGAAACATGTCCGTGTGTGTGTCTGTGTGTCTGTCTCTGAACAGCATAACTCAGAAACGAACAGTTTGATAAACACCAAACTTGGTATTGAGGTTCAGTATCTTCCAGAGATACGACGCGAAGGTTTTCAAGAAAATACCCCATCCCAGATTACCCTTTACATGGAACATTTTTCGAAAATTTTAAATTTCTCAAAAATGGCTCTAACGATTTTGATTAAAATATCATATGTTTAAGATATTTTCATGACAAATAATATGTATATCTTGAATTTTCTGGGAATGTCTCCGAAAGTATTCTTCATTGTGAACAACTTTTGCATAACTGGTAAACCATAAGAGATAGACAAAAGTTTACTACACAAAAAATGTGGATCGCGTTAAAATACACAATTTATGTCATATACATTTTTTTTGTTGAGTTAACCATTTTCGAGATATTGCTTGTTATTCCCTTAAATTTTTCAATACTTATTTTCTCAAATGGGAATTCGTTATTGATTTTTTTGTCTTGGATATGCAAAGAGTATTAATCTGTGGCAAAGGGAATGGTGCTGCACCTAGCAACCAGCTATTAAGAGATATGTATGTGCTTAAAGGCTACTACATTTCTATATTGCCCTTGTAAATATATATTCCACTTACATCTACAAGAAAATTAGCAATAAGATAGAGTCTGCAAATGTTTATCTCGATTAACATGAAGTAGATGGAGAATAAGCGTTTATAAAAATAGTTTGTGCAACAGTAGAGAAAGTACTGTGAGTGTCACACATCAGATTTTTTTGAGTTAGGTATCGTCAACAGGATAAGAAAGAAATATTTGCTGATGAAGCATCATGCATGTATAACATAGCGTATAACCAAAAATGTCAGTGGTGCATTTCCAATTGCTACAGGTTCATTTGCAAAACCGTGTTTACTAAGACCTTCTTGCTTCTAATATTGTGTACACTTCACTGTTTATTTTGCTCTATTACTTTACCATTATTGATTATAATAATAATAAAAATAGTAACAGTTTATAATTGTAGGTCGTCGGAGTAGCGGAATGGTTTCGTATCCGGCTCCCGTACTGAAGTCCGGTGTTCGATTCCCGCTGTGGTGTCGATTTTAAGTTGGCCCTTTCCATGCTTTCACCTATGACTTGCTTATGAAGTATCCCCAAGTTGACAGTAAAAGCTGTAAGCCCTCGCTTTCCACCGCCGTCCTCAGCACCCCTTCACATCGAAGGCAACGATTCCGCCGTTGGGTGCCTGCTCCTCAGAAATGGATCCAGTCATCGTTTGGTGGAATGAAGTGTCCCCCGAAGGTCATAGGTTATATGGTAAGCGTTAGAAACAACGAGGACTCCTTATAATTTAAATAGAAGTTAAAGCAAAATAACTTATTTAATGAACAAGAATGCAATTTACAATAAGGTTAATATCGCAAGCAGCTCACCACAGGAAAATTTAAATATGTAACTATGAATACTTTTAAAAAACTTAATAAAGCCAACTTAAAAAATCTATGTATGAGGTGTACTTTTTATATTACTTTCTCTACTACGTGTAGTAAGAAGGGGAAGTATTGCATTCCACTCAAAAATTCTATACCGAGATTTCACCGGAAATACATGTTTTGAGGTCTCCTGAATCCAAAAAGGTATTTTTGGAAACATGTCCGCGTGTGTATCTACGAACAGTATAACTCAGAAACGAACAGTTGGATAAACACCAAACTTGGTATCTAGGTTCAGTATCTTTCAGAGATGCGACACAAAGGTTTTCAAGAAAATCCCTCCAGATTAGCCTTTACATGGAATATTTTTCGAAAAATTCTATTTTCTAAAAAACGGCTCTAACAATTTTGATTAAAGTATCAAATGTTTAAGACATTTTTATGGCAAATAAAATGTACATCTTAAATTTTCTGGGAATATATCCAAAAGTATTCTTCATTGTGAACGACTTTTAATAAATGGTAAACTATAAGAGATAGACAAAATTTTACTATACAAAAAATGTAGATCACGTTAAATTACACAATTTATGTCATAAACATTTCTTTTGTTGAGTGAACCATTTTCTAGATATTGCTTGTTATTGCCTTAAATTTTCCAATACTTATACTTTTTCTGAAATGGGAATCCGTTATTCATTTTTACTTTCTCTACTACGTATAGTAGTATTTTCGATACCGAGATTTCACCGGAAATACATGTTTTGAGACCCCCTGAATCCAAAAAACGCATTTTTAGAAACATGTCCGTGTGTGTGTGTGTCTGTGTGTCAGTCTGTCTGTCTGTGTGTCTGTGAACAGCATAACTCAGAAACGAACAGTCGGATAAACACCAAACTTGGTATTTAGGTTCAGTATCTTCCAGAGATGCGACACGAAGGTTTTCAAGAAAATCCCCCACCCCAGATTACCCTTTACATGGAACATTTTTCGAAAATTTTAATTTTCTCAAAAGTGGCTCTAACGATTTTGATTAAAATATGATATGTTCAAGATATTTTCATGACAAATGAAATGTATATCTCGAATTTTCTGGGAATGTCTCCAAAAGTATTCTTCATTTTGAACGACTTTTGCATAACTGGTAAACCATAAGAGATAGACAGAATTTTACTACACAAAAAATGTAGATCGCGTTAAAATACACAATTTATGTCCTATACATTTTTTTGTTGAGCGAACCATTTTCGATATATTGCTTGTTATTCTCTTAAATTTTTCAATACTTATTTTCTCAAATGGGAATTCATTATTCATTTCTTTGTCTTGGATATGCAAAGAGTATTAACTGTGGAAAAGAGAATGGTGCTGCACCTAGCAACCAGCTATTAAGATACATGTCGATGCTTAAAGGCTACTGTATTTGTATATTGTCCTTGCAAATACAAAACAAGGAGAACTTAGTAGGCCATAGTCAAATATTTTTAGAACTGATCACTATGTGTAAAATGTAATTCTCTTTGCAAGTCAAAAGATCGTTTCTGCAAATGTTAATCTCGATTAATATGAAATAGATGGAGAATAAGAGTATGTAAAAATAGTTTGTACAAGAGTAGAGAAAGGCATGTGAGTGTAACACATCAGATTTTTTTGTCTTGGATATGCAAAAACAATGTTGCAAATAGAATGGAGCTGCACAAAGCAACCAGTTGTTAAGATATATGTCTATGCTTAAAGGCTACTGTATTTCTATATTGCCCTTGCAAATACAAAACAAGGGGAACATAGTACGCCTTAAGCGATAGTCAACTATTTTTAGAACTGGTCGCTATATGTAAAATGTAATTCTCTTTGCACGTCAAGAACATAAAAAGAGCAACGATTCTCAGTTGAGAAAAGGTGTAAGTGTTTGAAAATTCAAAGAGATAACAAGGGATATCTCGAAAATGGTTCACTTTGCAAAAAAAATGTTTATGACATATATTGTGTGTTTTAACGAAATCTACATTTTATGTGTACAATTTTGTCTATCTCTTGCAGTTTACCAGTTATGCAAAAGTCGATCAGAATGAAGAGGACTATTGGGGACATCCCCAGAAAATGCAAGATTTACATTTTATTTACCTTAAAAATGTCTTAAACATATGATACTTTAATCAAAATTGTTAGAGCGGTTTTTGAGTAACTAAAACATTTCGAAAAATGTTCCATGTAAGGTGTGGTTTGGGGTGGGGAAATTTTCTTGAAAGCTTTCATGTTGCATCCCTGGAACATATTAAACCTAATACCAAGTTTGGTGTTTATCCGTCTTTTCGTTTTTGAGTTATGCTATTCACAGACAGACACACACACAGATACACAAGACATACACACGGACATATCTCCAAAAGTGCTTTATTTTTTTTATGTCCTGGACATGCAAAAAGTGTGCAATACGCCACATAGCAACCAGCTCTTAAAAGGTTTGACTATCGCTTAAAGCCTACCATATTCCCCTTATACTAGAAGAAAATTAGCAACAAGATAGAGTCTGCAAATGTTTATCTGGATTAACATGAATTAGATGGAGAATAAGCCTTCGTAAAGATAGTTTGTACAAGAGTAGAGAAAGTCATGTGAGTGTAACACATAAGATTTTTTTACGGTGTTCCGGCTATGCGTTTTCTAAAAGAATAAGATGATGGCCAAAGATTTCCATACGAGTAGGCATATTATATATTATTTGTTATAGTAATGTTTAAAAACGGTATGTTGGTCAAAATAATTAGGGAAATATTTTACAAAATAAACAAATAACAGAGCTTCTGTGTAAGCGCCGCTCAGGGTTTGATGAATTCTCTGAAGGGGTTTGTTTTGTACTATTAAATGATGTCTGATTCAAATAAGAAACTACACATTCATCCGAAATTTTACTTTCTCTGCTACTTACAAATAGCAAGAAGGGGAAGTACTGTATCCACCCAAGGATGCCATACAAAGATTTTCAAGAACCTTTCTCCACCTCAAACTGCCATTTACATGGAAAAAATTTTGTTATTTTCTATTCTCTCAAACAGCCCTAACGATTTTGATAAAAGCATCTTATGTTTAACATTTTGCATGACAAATGAAATGAATATCTTGTATTTTCTGGGAACAGGCTGTGAATGGCTCTTCAATCTAAATAGCTTTTATATAACTGGTAAACATGAGGCATATAAAATCTTCAGGAGGATCGGATAGGCCGTGACAAGATGTGTATGTAGTGTGAAATCAAGCAATTAATTCTGCGAGTAAATAGTATTTAGCTTGCAATTAACACAGAACTCCTACTGAAGAAGAAGAAAGAAACAATACTGAGGTAATCGTTAATATAATATATATGCTTCGCGAGTAACTTAAAATTTGGATAATTTGCGTAATACCACAATAACCTGAATTGAGGTTAACTGCATCTAAAACAAATGAAGGCTGCTGAGTACAGGAGCCCTCATAACACAACAAACTCCCAAAGAACTAACCTAAACGAGAACAACACAGACTTAAGATATACCTCAGTAGCACAAACCACCCCTAACAAGGATCAAGCAATTGAAGGTATCCCCATAAAGGACTACATGTTAACAGTAGGAAAACTCACAGATTCTACCAACGTACGTTATGTCTCGCGAATATCGAATTCACGAGTATGCATGTTCCTGTAAACCAAAAGTATAGCACAAGAGCTCTGTCTAAAACATCCTACAATAAACATTGATGATAAAATGCTTACATTAAGATCTCTGATCACAGCTAACAAGCGTATAATACTATCCAACGTATGCCCTGTCATACCCAACTCCGTAATTGAAGATCAACTGCTCCAGTTGGGTATAATCCCAAGGTCATCCATATCGTGCATCAAAGCAGGCATTCCTATGAAAGGATTCACACATATCCTTAGTTTTCGACGACAACTATATATTCCACCAGAGGAGTTGTTATTACTCCCAGAATCCTTTCAGGTAACATACGATGGTACGACCTACTGGATCTATGTGTCATCCGATACACCGGTATGCTTTATTTGCAAAGCAGAGGGACATTTAGCAAGCCAATGTACTACGTGTGACTCCAACCCTATAGAAAATAGTACATTATCTCAAACAAAACAAGTCCATACACCAACAAAAGAAGACTTCCCTAAACTAACAATGAACACAAATTTATCAACTACAAGTACAAAAGACAACAATGTGCCTAATAGAATCAAAACAGGTACTTCAGGTCTCCAACCTGATTTCACTTCTCCACAAACCGTTACACATACGAAGAACAATAACGATTTAGAAGAAACCCCGATGATTACAACCTCCGTAACACCGCAATCAAACAAAATGGCGGTAATCTCTACAAACAGACCCAAAAGACCACTGACATCTGAAGAATCTAATGTCAGTGACAAAGCAGACCTTGCTTCCGGGTCGGATGTCTCCTCAAACACACAAGAGGACAACAGTGAAGACGAATCACAACCCACGGAAAATAGAAAACAACCAAGAAAGAAAACTAAGAGATCATGGAATCATCAATTCATAGATGATCTGATGCTTCCTGTGAAAAACATAATGGAAACATCTCCTACCGATTTTGTATTAAATTTTCTACAGCTTAAGAGTTTATTTGAAAACACATGGGGTGTGACAGATGTCATTCCCATTGTTAGGACATACACCAGCGACTTTAAAGGATTAATTGACATACTTAAGAAACTGTACCCCTATTACCAAGAAAGAATCATCAATAACAGGAGCTCAAGGATCGAAAAGAAACTACTGATGGCCCTTCACCACGAAAACATAACTGAAATGACTTAGAATAAGGTGATGAAATCACTTGCTCTTCTTGTAATGGGATCATTTCTTTTACAATGGAACATAAACGGTTTCCGTCCGCAACATGAATATTTGCAACATACAATTAATAAACACCAACCCCAAATCATATGCCTACAAGAAACGAAATTTAATGATCAGTATGTAGCCCAAATTAAACAATATACACCATATTACATAATCCGTACGTCAGCCTTACATGCAAGTGGAGGAGTAGCTACATATATCCACGATTATGTTCCACATATAGAATTGCCACTTACAACTCCATTAGAAGCAGTAGTAGTGAAAGTATTGACGTCTAAAACTATGTGCATTTTTAATGTTTATCTTCCTAACAGCAAAAACCTGAATATAGATGAGTTAACAGCACTAATACAACAATTACCTAAGCCGTTTTTAATATTAGGAGACTTCAACTCACAGAATACTCTATGGGGCAGTAATCATAGTGATCTAAGAGGCAAGATAATAGAATCTATATTGGAAAATCATGATCTGATTTCACTAAATTCTAATAAACCTACACGCTTTGATATAGCTCATGGAACATCTAGTAACATAGATCTTACTCTATGCTCTCCATGTCTTGCTTCATCATTTACTTGGACTGCATATGATACACTGTTAGGCAGTGACCATTTCCCAATTATACTACACTCACCTATTACATCATCAAGACACATTAGTCTACCAGTTAAATGGAATACCCATCGTGCAGATTGGAAAAACTTCAAAAAATACATTTCTGAAGAAATTAACAACTTAACCCCTGCTGGAAGATTTGAAGAACTTTCTGTAAATGAACTAGTTGCTAAATTTACTGATGTTATACTGAATTGTGCAAAACTAAGCATCCCAACTGTAAACATAAACAATAATAACAAAAAAGATCTCCCTTGGTGGAATGAAATTTGTAAAAACGCAATTAAAAACAAAAACAAATCCTGCTACAAATACAAACGTCACCCTGATTCTGAAAACAAATTAGCTTTCCAAAGGCTACGCGCTGTAGCTCGCCGTGCACCAAAAGAAAGCAAAAGGTCCTGTTGGATAAAATTCCTATCATCAGTCAACCATCAAACTCCAGCTCAAAAGATATGGAATGGCATGAAAAAACTAAGAGGCACTAACAGTTTATATAATTGCAACAAGAGTGACATTCTCACTAAACTACAGGATATAGCCAACACCATTGCAGAGGCATTTGTAGAAATATGCAGTGACAATAATTATGACAGTGATTTTTTAACGCATCAAAGAAACTCATCTGCCCTAAACCCCAAATACGTTTTTCAAAATATCTCCGAAAACTATAATGATGAAATTATATTGAAAGAGGTACAAGATGCCCTATATCACTGCAAGAATACTAGCTCTGGACCAGATAACAGTCCATATGCACTCCTACAACAGCTCCCCCATGTGGCATTAAAATATTTAAATGCAATATTTAACTACATATGGACTAAAAAACCATTTCCCAACCAGTGGCGCGAAAGTTTAATAATTCCAATCCCTAAGGCAAACAAAGATCTCCTATTAGCTGAAAACTACAGACCTATTGCGTTAACATGCACAATGTGCAAGCTAATGGAAAAAATAACCAATAGACGTTTAAGGTGGACCCTTGAAAAAAGAAACTTTTTCTCTACAATGCAAAGTGGATTTAGACAGTTTCATTTTGTAAATGACAATCTGGTATCCCTACAAACAGAAATACTAGAAGCCTTCCACCAAAAACAACACGTAATTACTATTAGCTTAGACATACATAAAGCATATGACATGGTACGACGGGATTATATCATAAGAGAATTATAAAAACAACAAATATCAGGAAATATGCTCAGTTTTATTTACACAATGGTGTACCACAAGGCTCAGTCATCAGTGTAACTCTCTTCCTAATAGCTATTAATAGAATTGTATCACGAATAAAAACACCAGTCAAAGCAAATTTATTTGCAGATGATCTAATCATCTATTGTAAAGGACGAACCACAACTACCCAAGAATGTTTACAGGACTCGCTTCAGAGCATACAACAATGGTGTACTGAAACTGGTTTTAAAATTTCCATCCATAAAAAATGTATTTTATTCTCTAGAAATCGAAATAAATTTGATCCTGAACTAAATGTAAAAAATAAAAAAATTACTATTGAAGAAACTATGAAGATACTTGGAGTTTTGTTTGATAATAAATTAACATGGCATACTTGAGAAGTCTTAAAAATCATTGTCAAAGAAGACTGAATATCTTAAAAGTACTAGCAACACAGAATTGGGGAGCCGACCATCATGTCCTAAAGTGCAGTTACAAAGCCTTTATACGCCCTAAAATGGAATATGGTTCCATAGTATACAGCAGTGCCAAGTCATCAATTATAAAAATACTGAATTCAATACAGAATTCAGCTATTTGAATTGCAACAGGTGCTTATCGCACTAGTCCTGTAGATAGCATATTAATAGAAGCCAATGAAACTCCAACACAATGCCGTATTAAACAATTAAACATTACCTACGCTCTCAAAATAGCAGCAACACCGAAATCTAGAATGTACCCACTGATTTTCTCAAATCCTTGTGATACTTTCCCCACACAACAATCACATTCATTGCTATTTCAAATCAGAATAAACAGATGTTTCAAAGAAATGAATACCACAATTCCTAATATCTCCTCAAGGCAACTAGAGTCGGAACATCCACCCTGGAAGAAGAAAATACCACCCATTGATATAGAATTAAGCAAGCATAATCGGATAAATACCAACCAACTAATCTACCAGCTGTTATTTAAAGAAAAGCTAGAAAAATACACATCCAAGCTCTGCACCTATACGGATGGTTCAAAAACTGAAAAAGGCAATGGATGTGCTGTGATATGTGGAGATATCGTCCTCCAATACCGTCCTTGTTCTCTATATATAGTTGTGAATTATATGCTATTAAAAAGGCACTAGAATACGCTCTGGAAACTGCACATAGTGACTCTCTATCAGCCTTAAAGGCAATACAAGACACGCTCTCTACCAATAGTATTGTAAACGAAATACATAAACTTGTTACCATCCTTTATAACTTAGAAAAGTCATTCAATTTCATGTGAATACCATCTCATAAAAACATACCCGGTAATGAAAGAGCTGATACTGCAGCGAAACAAGCTACAGAACTATCAACACAAGATACTGATATAAAAATACCTCTACAAGATGCAGTCACACATTTTAAGAAGAAAATGCACAAAGAATGGCTGACCAGCTGGATGAACAATTCTACAAGTAAACTTCATGATGCACGTGGAACTTCAACTCAAGAATATCCAATAAGACAGCTACAGCGGCGAAACCAAGTTGTAATATCACGACTACGAATTGGGCATACCAAACTGACAAACTCTTATTTGTTAAATAGAAGCTCTCCACCAATTTGTGAAACATGTAAAACAGCATTAACAGTAGTACATATTATATTAGCATGTCCAAAATTTGAAAATCAACGTAGTCAGGTTCGTATGCCCAGAAATATTTCTGCAGCACTCAGTGATGCACCTTTCATCCAGAAAGTAATTACTTTTCTTAAATTAATTAATATATATCAATACATTTAACCAAACTGTAACCTGTATGTATACACAATGTGTAAGTATTATACTGTAGTCCAATAATGTAAACAACTGTACATGAAAGGTCGTGATAAAACTTAGGAAGGTTAAAACGACCCTAAATAAAGCTTTTTGAAAAAAAAATCTTCGGTAAGTAATTATTTTCCACCGCATGTGGTTCAAGTTTGGAAGGTAGAATCAGACATCTGATTCCACCTTTCCATT
Organism: Deroplatys truncata; assembly: GCA_030765065.1. Lineage (NCBI taxonomy): Eukaryota > Metazoa > Arthropoda > Insecta > Mantodea > Mantidae > Deroplatys > Deroplatys truncata. The sequence goes on along the minus strand of CM060983.1, from coordinate 203,593,527 downwards.
TAAAATTTTATCACACAGAAATTGTAGATCTGGTTAAAGCACAGAATTTATTTCAAATACAGTTTTTTCGTGGCATTAATCATTTCGGAGACGTTTCTTATTTTTAGTTTGAACTTTAAAATACTTATAGTTTTTTTTCAGGTGGTAAGTCGATATTCGTTTTTTCTCTCATGGTCATGTAAACACCATGAAATTTCATAGCGATACGCTCTTTAAAAATCTGTCGCTTTAACTACTATACCGTACAAGGAAATGTATAGATGTGAATTTAAAGATGATCTGGATTAATAAGAATTAGAGTAAGATTTTAGAGAATGGTTTGTAGGCGAGTGAGTATAGAAAGTCGTGTGAATGCAAGACATACTGCAAGTTATACTGCTCTCTTACACATGCGCCCGTGCGCGCATATACATACGGACGTATTACCGAAGTTGATTTTTAAGATTCAAGGTACCCTAGTATTTTTACTGAAATCTCGAGTAAAACCTTTGGGTGGAATGCAATACTTCCCCTACTTACTATGGGTAGTAGGAGTAGAAGCACCTCGCAGACTTATTTCGGAAAATTAATGATATACACACTATTTCTCATTCCAGTATATCAAGCATAGTAATTTTAATGAAAATTGTTACACGGGTACTTAATTTTGGAAAACAAAAGAACAACAACAATTTTGACGGTTGTTTGAGATGGAGTATTTTCCTAAACTCTTCATATTCAATTCTTAAAAGATCCTTGACTTAAGTATGAAATTCTACATTACTCTGAATTTAACTTTTTCAGTTTAGCTGTCTACAGACACATAGAAAGACTAACAGAAAAGAAGACACGCACACGCACGCGGAGATTAGATAGTGAGATTAGTCAGATCACAAAACATGTGCTTCTGTTGTAAACTCAATGAATGCAATACTTCATCTGCCTTAGGTTAGTGAGCTATAGAAAAAGTAAAGGTAACAATAATAATTCTGACATTAGAAAGAAGTAATAACAATAAGCTTTTTTATAGGAAAGAGCAAGCTACATGCAAATTTTAAAAACAACAAAGTTATTTCAATTAAAATAGATCCATTCTTTTGGTTTGTTCATTTGTCGTATTATGATTCTCCGTATACTATGGTTTAAAGCATTAAATTGTTTTTGGCATCATACGTATAGTTTGTAGACCTCACAAAGCATTTCTTATCCTTAATTTCACTTTACTGAAAGTAGAATTTCTCCTAATTTAAGTATACCACGTTCTATAACTATCTGAACTACTGGTTTGGAACACTACTTACCGTAAGGTGTCTTTGCTTCCCCTGAATAAATTACGCAAATTTGAAAATATTAAATTTTACTTTATACTCAGTCTCGGTGAAATTTATGTTCTTTTCTGAACAACAAATGAAAAAAGCTTGGAAACTGTATTCTAGAATCACAAATTTAGTACATCTTACATTTACACATCTGAAATTTGTAGGAATGCTAATACTTCAAACATTCAAATTTAAGGAATTCACAGAAAAGTGAACGAGTTTAATCACTTTAGAGCAAGCGACAGGACAAATCTGACAATAATGTTCAAAAGTTCATATGTCTATACTCAAATTATACACTTGCTGTAGCACAAAATGCAAATAAATAGATAGATACGGTATATTTATTGGAGTCAAGGTATTAAAGAAATTAAATGTAAATGTACTACAGATCTGAGGCCTCAAATATGATATACACGTCAATTTAAATCACATGATATAATTTACACTCAATCTTGAGTTAGAGAGTATCATTTCAAAGAGTAACATTCAACTAAATTAATTCTCTCTACGAACTCTACAAAGGCACGAAATGAAAGGGACAGAGGGAAACATTCTTGTTGGTGGTTGGTGGCAGGTGATGGACGATATCCTCTTTCACGATAGTGGTTACAGATCGCTGATATAATAACAATTCTGACCTCATCACAGCTTCGTACACAGAGTAAACACTTAGAAAGGCGTTTGACCCGACCTGTAATTTTATCTTCTGACTTCCGTTGCTTCCCCTACTCACCTTCCTTCCATCTCTCCACCCTTTAGTTTCCAGTCATCTTGCACAAAGTCGAAACTCGCATAGTGCCTAATCTGAAGTCTGAGTGCCGTGCTCATGTTTGATGCTAACCTATCCTATCGATGATAGGAGTTTTTCAAAAGCATCTGAGCATAATACTTCATACAAAAGCAAATGCGGGGTAAATTTGTGAGTCTTTAGTACACATTTTCCTGTGAATAATTTTTATACAAGAATAAATAACGCAGTTTAATGTCCATCACAGTTTTATACAGAATACGAAATAAACAGATAAAGATATATGCTTATTTAATGCTTATCTTTCGCCGACATGCAATCCCTCATAGCACTTGTCGAGATACTGGCTTAGGCATAGAAGAGTTAAGCTGAAAATTGGCCTTCAAGGTAGAGGGACCTGGGTGTAAATATTTGGCAGCAGGAGGCCGCGACAGTGTAATGGTATTCGCGCATTTTATTGGTATAATTAATCGCTCTTGAGAAACGTAAGCTTAGAAGATAACTTCTTTAACTTTTTATATCCGAGATGCCCTTACAATAGGATTATGAGGGGTTATGATGCAAATTCTTGGATATTCTGTTTACTGTTTGTGGTCTAGGTATTATATATCTTTATAATAATTAAATTATTTGTTTTATTTCTTGCTTTATATAAATTATTTTATGCACTTAGAATAATTTTGGCATTTTGGCATTTTTGGTTATTTGTCTTGGTAATTCTGATTTCCTAAATTGCCATACAGGGAATTTTGCTTTAAAGATAGACAGCCAGACATGGGGTAAAATATAGTGAAAAATAAGGCACTTTGTAAACCGTTATTTTAAAAATATTAATATTAATAATCAAAATATACAATTAGGTCATACACTTTGCTTTAAATATTTTGAAGAGTTGAATAATGGTTTTTGATGGTCCTTGCAAGTCTTTTTGATCAAAGGAAGGAATACTGTTTTAAGGGAATGTAGAGATTATTGCGAATCGAACTGTTTTCTTCTTCTTCCCTCTCCTTCCCTCTGTCCCCTAAAAACACATAGATTTCTGTTTCATATACTTCATATTTGGTTTCTTTAAACTTACACTCTAGACACTGTATTACCATCCTCAGTGCTATTTCGATTTGGAAGGGGATTTCAGCAGCTGCTAAGTCCAACAGAGAATATTTCAAGCAACCGGACAGGCAAGGTGCCATTGTGAAGCCCTTGTAGAGGATAATGAATTGTAGATTTTCCCCTCCTTTTTCGTAATATTTCTATTTATTCAAGTTTGTGTTGTTTAACTTTTATATGCACACCTTTATGCATTTATTTATACACTCAGAAACACCAATCCCAAGGCGAATTAGGATCTGCATTTCTCCTTGTCACGAAATGCTATAGCTTACGCTTTACAAGTGCAGCTACTTGAACGGTAGTAATGGTATTCATTCGTCCTCTTCTTAAGGAGACCGCTGACCGCTTGATAAACTCTCTTTGGCAGCTCTTGAATGTCTACTAGCAAATTAAAAGAAAAGCTTTTCAAGATTATTCTAAAATGACCTCGAGAAGTGCAAGAATGCTGAAACAAGTGCACAAAGATCAGACATCGTCCAAGACAAAGAGTTCTCTAGATTTGCCTTCATTGCTTGAGTCCTGCCTAAGGAGTGTGATTAAGATTGGAGAAAAACAAACAAATGCATAGTAAAATAAGTGAAAATGTAAAACTAGAAACTCTGCTATGTGCGACAGAAACAATAAAACAGTGAAACGGACAGTCAGACTGATTTACAGACATTTAGTGCAACATTAAAGTAATTAAAGCATACATAATGTCAGTATATTCAGTAAAATATATTATGAGATGAAAAGAGCTGAAAGTAACTGAAACTGTGAAAGAGGATAAATGACTGAATAAGCAACCGCACACAGGTATTAAGGATCCTAAATAAATCTGTAATGCATAGATAGATGTGAACGAAAACATGTTATAACTGGCGCAAAACTTCTTGAATCGTGACCTTGATTGCCTCCCCAGCTGCCGAGCCTAGGAATGGTTTATGTTTAGCTTAATCAACGAAAGCGATATAATACCTTTGTTTACTCACAGTGCGTAACACATACAGTCTGCACAGAAAGTGTCCACATCTTGTAATTTCAAAGAGATCAGTACGTAAATAGTGCTTATTTTATATTTGTGATATTTATAACCATGGCTCCTACGTTTTCAAAGTTAAATGGTAAGGTATTACGTATTCAAAGCAGGGAAATAATTGCAAATGTCCTCGACTTCATGAACCAAGAAGCAGAGATGAAGGAAGAAAATATATGTTTACCCGAGTTCCACAAAAGCCTTAAGAGAGTGAAAGAAAGAGTAGCCAAAGCAACTGTTGTTTCACTGAGTTCCGTTTCCAGATTTCTCAAAGATAAGAAAAACCATATGGATGAAAGAGTACCATTTGGCACACCTGTGAAGAAACATAAGGTCCCTAAACGTATTACAGAAATAGACGATTTCGACAAATGCGTCATTCGGTGCACGATTCACAATTTCTATGTGGAAGAAAAAACTGTGCCAACAATACGCAGATTGCTCATCAATCTGAAAGATGTCATAAATGCTCAAGGTGGCTACAAGTCTCAAATCCCGGTTATGGCACTGAATTTTGCAGTCTGATACTAACTTTCCAAATGACTATAATTTTATATGTACTTATATCAGCATAAATTTTCAAGATTCTGCTAAAAATCTCAGAAAAATTATAAAAGATTTAGGGTTTAAGTGGAAGAAAACGAAACCAAATAGAGTTCTAATAGAAAAGCACGACATACGATCTCAGCTGGAAGAGTACTTTACTCAGAGGTACAAATTAGAGGGTCAAACTATAGTGTATGAAGATGAGTTGTACATACACAGCAGTCATACATCTAAAAGTTGAAGTGACGATAGCGAATTAGGTTTTCAGGCACCTGTTGCCAAAGGGCAAATACTTATTATCGTTCATGCTGTTCGTTCCAAATGCCCTTCTTTTACAAGTCGCCACAAAAAACAGGAGATTTTCATCAAGAAATGAATACAGAAAATTACATGAAGTGAATCAACACCATGTTGATACCTAATATGCCTGCTGGGTCTATTCTGGTTATCGACAATGCTTAACAATGTGGTAACACTCAAATTGACAAACAACCTAACTCAAATTCCTTGAAAGAAGAAATAAAAACTTGGTTGCTTAGGCATAATATAGCTTTTGATGAAAGCATGAGTAAAATAAATATAACTTAGTTAAAGCCAACAAATCCCTTCAGAAGTCATAACTCATAATACTTGGCCAGATATTAATACAACATCGCCATAATGTACTTAGACTGCCACCGTATCACCCAGATCTAAACCCAATCGAATTAATCTGGGCTGATGTAAAAAACTGAGTGGCCTGCAGAAATATCACTTTTAAACTAAAAGATGTGGAGCAGTTATGTCGCCAGCGATTTGCAGAAATTGGAAGGCCAGAATGGGAAAATGTATATCGACATGTTGAATAAATTGAGAATCATTATTTCAAAAAATACGGAATTGCAGAAAATCAATTAGAAAGAATTCTCATCCAGGATAATGGTGCAGAAAGTAGCGACAGCAGTGATGGCGGCAAAGATGTGAATGATTCCGCAGAAGAGGAAGGGCTGACAGGTGTGGAAGAACTGGAGGCAGATGGTTGACACTGTTTTTATATTAAGGGCATTTTACAGCGGTGGATTTAAATATACTGTGTATACAACTAAGTTTATCGTGTAGTGCAGTGCATAAGCGGTGTGCGGATATTTGACAATGACTGTCCCACGCACTCCTGCAGCATGCAGACGACCGGTCACCTACTGATCTGGTATGTAACTCGCTTCATAGCTGTTATTAAGATTTTCACGTGTCTAGAACTGTTGCGCCGGTTATAATAGCAATGTGAGAAGAGGAAAAGAAACATCTGCATTATATCTGGTTTAAGCCATCATTAAAATATTTTAAGAAACACGCCTAATTCGCAGTAAAAATTAGTAAAGTTTCAAAGCTCCGAATATCAGATATTTAAGACTACTTATCCTTAAAACAAAACGCAGATCGAATTAGAATTCATATAGAAATACGTACAAAAATAAGAAATGCACAGAAAATAATCGACAAAAAGGTGCAGAGTTCATATAAAAATAAAATCTGATGTGTTACACTCACATGACTTTCTCTACTCTTGTACAAACTATTTTTACAAACGCTTATTCTCCATATGCTTCATGTTAATGGAGATATCGAGATGTCAATCTTATTGATAATTTTCTTGTAGATGCAAGGGGAATATGGTAGGTTTTAAGCGATAGTCAAATATTTTAACGCTGGTTGCTATGTGGCGCATTCCATTCTCTTTGCATGTCCAGGACATAAAAATATCTGATGTGTTACACTCACATGACTTTCTATACTCTTGTACAATCTATTTTTACAAACGCCTATTCTCCATATGCTTCATGTTAATCGAGATATCGAGATGTCAATCTTATTGGTAATTTTCTTGTAGATGCAAGGGGAATATGGTAGCTTTTAAGCGATAGTCAAATATTTTAACGCTGGTTGCTATGTGGCGCATTTCAGTCTCTTTGCATGTCCAGGACATAAAAAAATGAATAACGAATTTGAGAAAAAGTGGGAGTATTGGAAAATTTAAGGAAATAACAAGCAATATCTCGAAAACGGTTCACTCAACAAAAGAAATGTATATGACATAAGTTGTGTATTTTAACGCGATCTTCATTTTTTGTGTAGTAAAATTCTGTCTATCTCTTACGGTTTACCAGTTATACAAAAGTCGTTCACAATGAAGAATACTTTTGGAGACATTCCCAGAAAATTCGAGATATACATTTCATTTCTCATGACATTATCTTAAAGATATGATATTTTCATCAAAATCGTTAGAGCCATTTTTGAGAAAATTAAAATTTTCGAAAAATGTTCCATGTAAAGGGTAGTCTGGGGTGGGGGGATTTTCTTGAAAAGCTTCGTGTCGCATCTCTGCAAGATACTGATCCTAAATACCAAGTTTGGTGTTTATCCGAGTGTTCGTTTTTGAGTTATGTTGTTCACAGACACACACACACACAGACACACACACGGACATGTTTCCAAAAATGCTTTTTTTGGATTCAGGAGGTCTCAAAACATGTATTTCCGGTGAAATCTCGGTATCGAATTTTTGGGTGGAATGCAATACTTCTACTTACTATACGTAGTAGAGAAAGTAATAATGTATAAAACGTGATGTGTTGTATTCATGTGGCTTTCTCTACTCAATCTTTTGCATAATTCTTCTAAAAAGTATTATTCCATCTACTTTTAAGTGGAAGAGAGATTAATGTTTGCAGAAATAATTCTATTATACATTTCGTTATAGGTACAAAAGACGCCACGAAAATGCTCCAATTTGTCCCCTTACTCCTTAATGGAATTCATGCAGACAAAGTTTCTCGAAAATGCCACCGGTCACGTGAGAGTTGTGACCTACAGACTGATGGTTGGATGGATTACGACAGCAATGCGTCAGTCGCTTAGAGTGGTGAACCTGCATGGAGTGGTGGCAAGGTAGAAATCGCACAACTGCTATAATATATCGTGTTTTTAACTTCATATATGGTGAGTTTATTAAATCTGATTTTGCGGTGATATTTTGTGCTAGTAATGGGGGATTGTTATGCGGATTAAACATAATTTCCATTCAGAGATCATCTTTTAAAATTTGTTATTTCCATGTTTACACTCAGTCATTCAGAGGCGGATTTCAAGTGCCTAAATATTTTTTTTACCGTGAATGACTATAGAAATTGAGATGGAACAAATTAATCACAAATGTCACTAATTGAGTGCATATCTTCTGCACAAAACATAATTTGTATTTTCAAAAACCATAAAGTTCACTAGGTTCTACGAGAGAGTTTTGAAAAAAATATTGGTAAAATATGGAGTTCTAATTGCTTCCATCTCATGAAGAAAAGGAAAACTTTGATTCGACACATATTGTGATGATACTTTTGTAAAGCGGAGCATTATTAATATGTTCGTATGAGTCATTTATTCTTCCTTGCAAGGCAAAACATTATTAGTCTTACATGACATTTAAGAGGGTAGTTTGGCATTGTAAATACTAAGGTTACGTAGAATTATCATATAGAAGAAGTATTGAATTTGAGTAATTGTCCGGCAATTTTCCTTACGTAGGCAATTACCCCTAGCAAAGAAAGTGAACGTTAATAACGTTCCGTGTAAGAATCGTGTTGTGAATAAATTAATAGCTATTTGAAATTTTCCGAGGATAAATTCTACTTATTTCACGTAAAATATTTTTATTAACTATTAAGTAGGAGCTAAAACATTACGGACTTCATTGTATGAACTCGAGAGAGTTTATACTGTGTTCTCTAGTAGATTCATTAAAGGAAATAAATATGTCGATAGATTATTTGTACTGGCATTTGTTTTAATCTGGTAATCCTAGTTGTTCATTTCCTAAGCCACGTCCTACGGTACAGTCGGGGAATTTTCTGGGAGTATTAAACTAGTGATATATACCTATTCTGATATATGTTCCAGGAAGTGATATGGGTCAATGCTTAAGCGATAGTCAAATCCTCAAAAGGAGCCTGTCTTTCAAATTCCACTCTTTGCATGACGAGGAAGAAATATCAAAGAACAGCAAATCAGTACTATTTGAAAGTACAAGCCAATAACAAAGAATATCTCGAAAATGGTTTATACAGGATGAGTTTTAAGTCCAGCGACAAACTTCAGGGGGTGATTCCTGACAGGAAATGGAGCAGTTCAAATCACCTGTGTCCGGAAATTCATATTTCTCACGGTATCTGGCACTCTCATAACTTGCAGTGTGCGTTTTGTGTGTTACAGATAGTGTGATTTAAGCAATGTAGAAGCACAGTGGTGCGGTATTCATTCCAGGAATAAGCCGAGATCATGTTAGTGTATGGCCAAGCAGGTGGAAACGGTCGAGCCATGTACTTCTGTCGCTGGTTTGTGCAAGAGGCCATCACCATTATGGGATTTCGTCTTCAGTCCTCTTCACCGAAGAAGTGAACTTTGGTAGAGATGGCATCATTAACCTGCATAATCATCATCTGTGGACTACAGAAAATCCTCACGGAATGGTTGAAGCGTCTCATCAGCAGCGGTTCAGCATCAATGTTTGGGCAGGGATTATTGGCGGCCGTCTACTTGGACCAGTTCTTCTTCCGCAACGCCTGAAAGGAGAAACGTGTTGGACTTCCTGCAAAACACTCTGCCTCCATTGCTGGAGAATATGCCTTTGGCAATGCGACAGACAATGTAACTGCAGCACGATGGAGCGCCAGCCCAGTTCCGCATTAATGTTTGCCGACACCCCAACAACATCTTCCCCAGAAGTTGGATAGGACGTGGAGACCCCATTGCATGGCCTGCTCGATCATCGGACTTAAACCCTCCGGATATTTACTCGTGAGGCCATTTGAAAAGCATTGAGTACGGTGAGCCCGTTCCTGACGTTCAGACCCTTCAACAGAGTGTCCACGTACCTGTGATGATATTCGGGCACAGCTCGGAACATTCGAACGAGTGAGGCAATCCATGATGCGACGTGTGAACATGCGCATTTGATCCTACGGAGGCCACTTTGAACATCTGTTGTGTTATGGATGGGATTCAGGCCATGAACTATGTACCAAGGATCTTGTTTGAGTCGTGCTCAGTGCCTTTTACCGTGGAAAGTATGCATTTACGGACACAAGGTGATATGAAGCTTTGTGTTCCATTTCCAGTCAGGAATCACCCCCTGAATTTTGTCGGTGGTCTTCAAACTCATCCTGTGTGTGTGTCTGTGTGTGTGTGTGTGTGTGTGTGTGTGTGTGTGTGTGTTTTCTATGTGTAGTTGTTATAGCAAATGGTTTTATTGGAATTGAATCCTTTCTAATCTGACATTTTATTTACATGGTAAATTTCAAAATCCATAAGTAATAATAATTTTTTGTATTTTATAATATCTATAAGCATAGATATAGCTTAAACCTGGCACTCTATTTCCACGCAGAAATTGAAACACTGAAAATAGGCAAGTAAATGTAAGCCCCCCAAATGTTTTATACATAGTACAGGAATTGAGACTGCAAAAATTAGGATTTTGACACATATACACCACAGAAGGAATGAGGAGTTATGCCAGGAACTACATACTTCTGGTTTTCAGAATTTTATTGACATATTCCGGTTTTTCAACGAATAACTGCCGTACCTTTTCGATCTTTCCTAACCTAGGAACTATTATCATGTGTCTTAGAAGGCAAAAAGTTGTTAAGATTATTTCCAAATCCTTCAATGCGGATAACAAAATAAAAATTTGCTTTTGTAGATAAAACTACAATAATTTACTATTAAATATTTATTTGTGTACCTAATATTCTTCTGTAGTGTCTAAAGCAGCCAGGAACAAAACTGCATCGTAGTGTAGTAAGACATTTGGAATAAAATTAGAGGTTTATTCACTTCCCTAATGAAAATTACCAACATTTTTATAAAAAATTGCTGTGAAATTTAGCCATATTCAATATTTGCTCTTCCATAAAGCTTCAAGGTAATAGGAACTGTCTTGAATGCTAAAGGTATTTATTGTCTGCTGATTATATGCATTTGTTATTTAAATTATTCCAATAATCAGTATTTTAATTAATTACACTATATTTACTATTTAAACATTTTCCTTCTTATAATGCACATCTCCTATGTTTTGTGAAGAAGACTTGTTCTACTAGCCTAGCTGAGCAAGCTGAAGTATCAATAATAATAATAATAATAATAATAATAATAATAATAATTATTTCTTTTCTTTCATTGATCTTTCTAAGCTGCACCAGTCTTCTATGAACTACAAAATGTGATGTAAGCCGAAAAATATTTTTTTGTGTAAATACCTTAAACATATTATATAATAATAGGTGTAAAATATCAAAGGATAGTTTATAATAAAATACTAATTTTGGAAATTAATGATAAGGTTTTCTTTCCTTAGAAGTTTTAAGGGTTAGTTTATCCTTATTTTTGATTTACAAGACCAATTTTTTATTAATCGATTTAATTATGTTTGAGAAAATCTAAAATTTCGAAAAGTCTTTCATATAAAGGGTAGTTTGAGGTGAGGGAATTTTCTTGAAAGTCTTCTTATCGCTTCTTTGAAAGACGATGAACTAAATACCAAGTTTGGTAGCTATCCGCTTTGGGTTAACCTGTTCACAGGCACACACATATAGACTCACATACCTACACACACACGCAACTTTATCTGAAAATGTTTGTTTTGGGTTCAGTGAGTATAAAAACGTGTATTTCCGGTGAAACATTTCCGATGTCAAATGTTCGGGTGGAATGCATTACTTTATTTACAATAAAAGGAAAAGTAAAAAGTTATTTCGACTCCAAAGCATCTATGAGATGTTCTTTTGTTTCGCAATTCTGCGAACATGTGATTAAATGTAGTGAGTCAAAACTAGTTGGAGGGAAGATCCAAAGAAATGTTTAAGTTAGTACATAACTTTTCTGAGTGAAGAGATGTTTATTCATGCGACACACAAAATATGCATTTCTTTCTTATAAATTCGAATTTAATTAGCTACAAGGGTTTAAGATAGGCCTAGCATTACCTTTGATGCTGGAACTCATTTACAGACACATAATTTGAAGATAAGAAATATGTACTTGGAAATATCTGCGAACATGCAGAAGAACAAGTTCATAACAATTGTTATGGACGTAAATGTATACTTGTCGGTGTGCGCGCTGTATATGAATCTGTGAAGAATATAGCACAAATTCGAACAGTCGGAGAAACACCAAATTAAGTACTATAAAATAAAGATTATAAATAATACAATAAAGATTGCTGTCTTTCGAGGTAGTAAATCCATAATTTTCACGAATCTCCACACACACACCATAAAATCCTTAAAAAATGAACAATTTTTGTCATGTTTTATTCGCTGAGAAATGGTTCTATAATTATTGATTAAAATATCTGTGCAGAATCACTTCATTTTCATTTAGTTTAACCTGTGAGATATAGAAAAAATGTCTAAAATCAAAAATAAAGGTCTCGTTAAAACATCACATTTGTCATATAACCTTACGTAGTTTTGTCCGTTTTCGAAACATTCCCAATTCTTTGTTTTAATTTTTTAAAATGTTAATCGTTTGAGATTAGAAATGTTATGACTATTCTTCTGTTTCTCACAAGTCCTTGTAAACAGCATGCAATATCAAGGCTTGTATATTCCATTTTTGAAGTATATTTTACACAATAAAACAAAGCATAAAGAAATAAGAAAGGTTTTGTATGAAAAAATTATGAACAACTATAGTCGATCTAGCCTTAGAAACGGACATTTTGTATTCCTCCGCATTGCCTCGTGTTCATATCAGCTGTGAGAAACAGATGCAAACAAATGCCACGTGGACTTATATCTAGTATTTATAAGGCAACAGAACGGTGTACTATTCGAACAATAATAATAAACACTAAAATAAAGATAAGTTGAAATTAAATACAGGATAATTAAAATAAAATTCACGCTTATTCGCAACTGCAACGTCATCGGGAAGAGATGTACAATCTGGGTGTCTGTCGCACGATATCCTCTCTGTCAGTAATTATATTCGGTTCATTTCTCTTCATAAAACTAAATCCAATTTCTAACAATTTGTGACAGAACTTGAAACTATATCTAACGTTAGTGCTTCATTATTCAAGAAAAGCTCGTGCACTTTCCTACGAATATATCTTTTGGTACGGTCATCTGCTGATTCTAATTCTAGCTTTTCTTCCTTGGTGATCGCAATGTTCTTCAAGTACATCTCCACACGGAAACACCGGTATAATCTGCAGTATGTTTAACAATGTTATTCAATACGATTGTTAGATTCTCCTCATTAGTTTATTAGAAACTTTCAACCAATTGATGTCTCGGCTTTTAACGGCTTAGCTTCCGGATGCTTCACTATTTCACCTTTATAACCAAGACAACAGCACTGTAGAAGGAGCCATATTTATTGCCTTGATGACTGTTCAAGAATGCAGAAGAGGGGTGTGTTGACCCCACAGAATTGAAGGAAAACACAGCCTTCTTTGGTTTTACAGTTCATATTTACTGTTTCATATTAGTGAAAACCTCCAACTATGATTGACAAACTTCTTGAAACCTCACAGATAATCGCGCATATTTAAGGCACTATATGTCATGGTGAGCTTTAGTTGCCCGTATCGCGAATAGGTAGTGACGTTGTGTGTTTACATCAAGTTTGGTTCTAAAGTGGTGCGATTATAGGTATGAACATAAACTACAAGTGGTGCAGAACATTATATGATTGGAACACTAAATACTGTTTGCCTTCTCTACCACCTATTGTATTCCAACCAAAAATTCGATGTCGAGATTTCACCGGAAAATATGTTTTGAGACCTACTGAATAAAAAAATGTGTTTTTAGAAAAAGGAGTGTGTGTGTGTATGTGTGTGTGAAAAATATAGATAAGCCGAAAAAAATTGGTATTTAAGTTCAGTATCTTCCAAATATATGACACCAACACTTTCAAGAAAACCCTCACCCTAAATACATTCTTCTTCTTTTCATGAAAAAACTATCGATATCTTTGATTTTCTCAAAGATGACTCTAACGATTTTGATTAAAATACCATATTAGTTTTAAGATATTTACATGACAAACAAAATGTGTATCTTGAATTTTCCGGGAATAGCCTGTGAAGTCCATTTCATTCAGAAAGAGATTTATATAATTTTGTATATTTATAATATAATTTGTATATTTATATATATATTTTATATTTATATATATATATTTATATATTTTGTATATTTATATTTATATAATTATATATTTTGTATTACGGGCAAAGTATAGGAGAGACAAGCATATAACACATACAATGTAACCTCTTCAAAACACTCAATTTCTTGCAAATAACCTTTTTGTGGCATCAACCATATCAGAGATATGCTTTATTATTGGCTTGAATTTTTTAAATACTTGTCATTTTTAAAGTGCTGTCGCTATTTAGTTATTCGTCGTGATGTCGCCGAAAGAGCAAGACAGTTTAAAGACAGCATATAGCGACGCACTTTTAAGCTTACATCGCTATCCCCTTTCTACCTATAAGAATATGTGTAATGAAGCTATTTTGCAAACGTTTAACACAATCAAATTGAAGTAGATAGAAGAATAAGCTTTCGCAAGAATAGTTTGTAGAACCTACATAAAAGCAAGTCATAGTGGGTAGGGAGAGTAATGTGAATATAACACAGATTTGAAAGTTAAAGAGCAGGTTACCTGATAGTAGTTCCAGTATTTTTACTTCCTTTGCCTTTATGCCTTTTTAACCGAGTGGGATGGACCGCATTCGGGAGATAGTGGGTTCGATTCCCACGTCCGACCTTTCCGACTCATGGGTTTTTTTTCGAGGATTTCCCCGGGTTGCTAGGCGAATGCTGGGAAGGATTTTATATCCCTCGAATTTCCTGTCCCTCCATTTAACTTCCATTCTCATTTCACTACACCTTTCATCTGCGTGATCACTTTCAGGGTTACAAGTGTCGGCGGGAGGTCTCGGCGTGTGCATGGTAGGGGAAAAGGATGCTCTGAGTAAACCTTCGTCCCCGGAATGGGTGCAGTTTCCGGGTCCTTGGCTAAAAGGATGTGTATGGATACTGGCTGCACCAGCTGCCATCCAGGGACGGTAGAAACCTTGCCTTCTGCCTGTTGTGACTTCTGGCCCTCTGTCTCCTCTCATTTCATCCCTCCCTCCTAGGGCTGCCCCGTCAGGGACGTAGATCGAGGTGCTCGTCCCCCTCCGCTCCTAGTCCTATCCTATTTTGTCCTATTCGCTTTTGTACTTAACATTTATGTATGCATAATTTTAATTGCTCTCACTCCGAATTCTTTTGAAAAGAATTTGTTAATGAGAAGTAATTTAACCAACATAATCATAACGACTTCCCGCCAGCTTTTTAAATTCCACATTCAAAGTCAGTACTCAGCCTATACACCTTGCAATTTACAATTAGGAAGTTGAACGTTTGACATGGAGGTTTCGAACTAAAGTCCATAATTTCAGGTACTGCATCCCGTGTGAAGCTCTACAGTATCGACACTATAAAGAGGAGATATTATTAAATTCAAACACCTCACATTCACCGAGTCTGGTTCTCTGCTCTTTTCAAATAAGTAGGCATACGAAAATCGACAACACATTGCTTTCAAATTTGCAGCTGAGTTTGTTCTTTCACACATCCATATGTAGGTCAAAGTTTAGAAATAAGAGTTGGATGTGTAAAGGTCATGTCACGGTCAGAATTCGAACCGTGTAGCTTCAGATTTGTATGTATCAGCTAAACTAATGTCCCTTAGAACATAAATCTCCTGTTTTTGAGTATGATACTCAGAACTGGATGAAAGACGTTACTTTTAGATTAACGGCAGCTCAGTTCCTGCATTATGACCCCAAATTCCGGCCACGGCGTGAAATTTTCAAATGTGACAAATCCCTCAAGTATTTAGGTTTGTTTTCCTTGTATTTAATTCAGGTGGACTAAGAACTTAGTAGAAGTGCATGTATGACCATAACTTGTAGAGAAGATTAGGCAGTTCAAGTGTGAAGAAGACTGCCCATGGGACAGCGAATGGGGAAGGAAGATTGTGTGACCTCTTATAAGCAAGCAGCAGAAGGAAGTGGAGAAGGGGACCGGCCGGCCACCACTTCGCAACATCACTACTTTATCTGGAGGAGGGGGAGCCTAATGGGGAGGCTATAATTTCATTAGCCGGCACGAGATAAATGAGCGGGTCCTGTGCACGGCGTGGTATCATAGCTAGGAAAGGCTAAGTGCGTGGCAAGATGTTGCCAAGGAGGAGGAGGAGCAATACACAACAGTAGTAGCAGATGGTGCCTTCCTTGCGGACCGCCAGAGCACATCCCGGACACCTCTTGTTCCGCCTTCACGCCTCCCACCACAAAGGGAACCAAGGCACATTTACAAAATGTGCAATTACCGAACATGCACTGCAGTGAAAATGAAACCCACGACCTAAATAAGTGCCAGCAGGCTGTTAGGATTTACAACGTTCAACAGGAAAAAGGAATATTGCTGTTTCCTGAATTCTTTTCCTCTTGGGGTGTTCTAATATCGACAAGTCTTACACAAAATATAATTCTATCTCCGCTTTATTTCTTCTTGGATTCTTTTTATCCTTCCCCAACTTTCTTATTCTTCCTCTCGTTGCTTTCTACGTGGTAAAGAGATATTCCAATTGTAAATTACAGTACGTTATGCCGGCTTCTAAGAATTCCTATTTTAAAACAAATCTTATGCCAGTGTTCACTCCTGACACTCTATTTCTTCCATAATTGAATAAGAGAAACTACAGAAGTAAATATAAAGTCAGGAGATATAAAGGTAAAGTGATTATGTTCAATTCAGTGTATCTCCAGCCCCTATAACCCGAACCCCCCCCCCAAATACACACTCCTTTCTACACTCTAGTCCCCTATGTATTTTAATGAAGTTTAGTAATTTTATTTGTGGCATCACAATCTTCTCTTTGCATCAAAGTGTTCTGTTTGATATCTCATTGATTGGGTACACATGTTTATTATATTCGTTTCACTTCTTCGTTATCTCTTCTTCGCTCTTTCATCGCAATAAGCCCTATGGCCTCCTCTGGCCTCATTGCAGCTAGAGCTTCCTTGATATCTCCAGACTCTTTGCTCATGATAGTTTCGCTATATATTCCTAGATTTAGTTAATGCAAAATATATAAGACTGTTAATTATTTAGTGATTCCGAGATTGTCCAATTTTGTGTATCTCGACAGAAATCTAAGAAAGTTAATTTCTATTGTCAACAATCAAACTCTACTTCCTGAAATTAGTTGCGATCCCTCGTCCAGCAAAGCGTTATAACTTTCGACGACACGAAATTAGAGTGCACAAAATGTCTAGCGCAGTAAATCTACAACGATTACATGTCAAATAAATGGGAAATTCATTTTATAAGAATCCTTGAAGACCTGGTAGTACTGCTTCTTTCTGCCACACACGTTGAAATTCTTCGTGGTACTACAATAAACAAGTATTAAAGCAAACAACACCACTTCTTATGTTGTATACAGATTTACTGTCCATATTTTACGGTTCATGACATGAACTATATATAAAAACTATCACAAAACTGGAAAACATATCTCGTAGCCACAGAAGAGATGATTTTACAAAGTCATGTCGTCCATTACTGAATGTTTCCGACCATTTTATGCTGGTTGCTAGAGGTCACTAGTGATGCAATAAAATTTTAAATCCGTATATTGTTGCAGCCCAGTAAAACGGAACCATTATCGTGACAGCATTGTATACCAATTATTGCGGTACATTCAGTCTGTAATCTTAAGTTAAAATATAATGCAAAATAATTTAACGCTTTTTTGTGTCCGTTGTGAAAATCTGTAACACTGTAAATCTGACCATAAAGCTGTAAAAACGCTCCTTTGCCGTAAAGTCGTAAAAAGACAACCGCTCCGATATATTTTACAAGGATACCATTGCAATGCTTTTATTTTATGAAAGCGTTACTACGGTACTTTTATGAAATTTTAAAATTTATGTTTGTCCTTTAGAGTTTGCAACATTCACGAGTATCTCCACATATCATTTCATACTTATATTTAGCTTTTTATTGCGTCAATCTCCCAATTAAGAAATGTTGTAGCCTACATAATTAAAACTCTGAGCCTTTTATAAGCATTGACTTTCTAACGTTGTTTATGCCCTTACTGTGTTCTTTCTGTGATATGTAATGACCTTAGTTTTGTTTGAGAGGATTTAATAATTTTTAAAAATTTAGTTCATTACACAAACTTGCTTCTGAATTTCATATAATTATAGGCCATCAGTATAAGTTAAGGAATTAATATCAATGTCCTCAATTATATTTGTAGGGAATGCTTCATCCTGAGATGCTTCGTCTATATACATTATAATGTATTATCACCAGGGTTAGGATTTTAGGTGCAAATTTCAGATGAAAAAAGGAAGGGGAAAGGTGCTCAAATAAGGTGAAAAAAGGGACAATAAGGGGCTGGTTTATTTAAGGGGATGCATAACTGAAATTGCTATGTTCGAAACTATCCCCTAAATTAGGCCGAAATTTTAACCACATGCCAGTCTTCTTTCGATATAATTTTTTTGTGAATTTCAATCCAAAATCTTAATTAGTTTTCAAGTTATTAATTTTCAAAGTATAAAATTATAGGTATATGCATAATGCAACACATGATGCATTAAAACAAAATCGCATGTTGCTTCTATGTCAAGGAACTACAAATCTGTCATATAAATCTTTCTACTATTCTTAGTTCACGAGAAAAAAAAGTTTTGCAGTTTTGTATTTGCATTTTTTTTCGTTTTTTTGTATACATTGTTACCTTCAAAAATTAGTAGCGCAAAAGCTATTCATTACACAGAAAAATTATATGACGGTTTTATTTATTAGGGTGTTTGAAATAAGCATAAAAAATGTCATCAATATAAATGGATGAAAACTACATCGTGTGGAACATTTGAATATGCAGAAATGCTGGAAATAAGAAATGCCTTAAAATGAAGTTTTAAAAATATAAACAGCTAGCAACCTAATGCCCAAGGGTATTTAATAAATCTCGTAACGATCCTGAAGCGTTCGCTAGGTCAAAAATAAAAGTGGATTCTAAAACTACAAGCAATGGAGAATTTTTGGGAACATAATTATTTTTTTAATTTTTTGAGATTTTGGGTTAATTTCAGTTGTGCATGCCCTTAACTAATTCAACGATTTCTCTTTCCTCTATTCTAATTTATTGAACTGCAAACAAGTACATCAAATTATCACTCATCAAAAGAAGGAAAAAACATGAAGCTGTTGTACTTCAAGACATTAAGCATCTCCGCATTTTTAAAAGTAAGTCTATTAGGAGGTATAATGTCTTTGTAGATGCTAAAGCTTCTTTCAACATCCACAGAAACCAGTGGGGCAAACCTTGTATTCACTCGGAATGGCAACACTACAGATATGGCGAATTCCTCAATATCTGGATTCTTCTGAAAACTAGATTCAAGTTTGTCTTTGGCAAAGCCAACTAACTGCTCCCTCACGGAAGTAAAAATATCCCATTGTTTTTCCTTTTCCAGACCTTGTTCTTCCAATCGTTTAATAGCCGCAGCAGGTACTTGTAACTATGGACACAATATAGTTCTGTCTGCAAATTATCTTTTTTCTCCGGTAACAGAAGTTGCTGTGCTTTGGAAATTGCACCTGCATCGGATAGATCCAAAGAAAGCACAAACTCTTTAATTTTCTCAAAATTCTCACACAACATAGCAGCACACTCAATCCAAGATCCCCAGCGAGTAATGACCAGGAAATTTGCAAAGGGCAGGCCAGTGATTTCCCTGTAGTAAACAACACAGCTCGGAGCTTTCAGTAGAATCTTCTTCAGGGCAGAGATGAATTGATTTGCGATGTCGTATTCGTTCCTTATGGATTCAGAAACCCTGTGAAAGGCATGAGCCAAGCATGTCACATGCTTCAAGTTAGGAAATTAGGGTTTCAATCGGTTAACAGCTGAAACCATGTATGGAGCCTGGTCCGTAACCACAAGAAGAAGTCTTTCAAACTCGATACCAGTAGGCCAGAGTGTTTGGCAGAATCCATAATGGATTGCATTACTGTACTGACATTTGCTTTCTGCAGCTAGTACATTTTTAACATCATGGGCTTAACTTTCTCCCCTGCTAAGGGAAAAACTAAAATGTTCAAAACGTATCGTTCCACTGAGTCTATGGTGTCATTTCCAATGATTCCCACATCACAATCAGACACTTTCTCCTTGATTCTTTCTATGGTTTCTTGGTAAACAGGCTCCATGTAGTTTTTTTTTTAAGTTCTCTCATCGGACATTGACATCTTTGTGTATTTTTCAAGAAATCCCTTGAAGGCTGGATGGTTCATCTTATTGAGTGGAATTCCTGCTTGTGTAAGAGCTGCACACAAATCAATGTTTCATTCCTTCAAATTTTGTCTTTTTGAAGAACACTGTTGAAACGCATTTTGTAATAGAGATTGCCGTGATTTGTTTGCTTGAAGAGTGTTGTTCATTTGATGTTTAGAGCTGGAAATGTGTTGTTTGATGTGATCTCGCTGGTGTTTTTCATCTAACAAAATCCCTGAATCACAAATTATACATCGCATAACAGTTCCATCAGTGTCTATGAAATCTTGTTTGAATTCCTCAGCCAGAACAATAAATCGAGCACTGGTCACCTTTGGCATGGTAAAATCTAGTACTAGTACAGGTCGCGCCACGGATTTTGGCATGTGAAAATTTTAATGGAGAGCTACGATGCGAGTCATTTACCGTATAGATGTATGACACATACGGGGCTGCAGCTCGAAGAATGGTGCAAGTTGAGACGGGAGTTGTATACGGTAGAAGGAACTGGACCACAACTGGACAGAAGGAACCACGTGCTACTTACAAGGGAGGTATTGAAACATCAGAGGGCTGGCTGACTGGGCTAGCCCTGAAGGTCATATGCCAATATCCCTGGCGAGATCTATACAGTCGTTTGGTAATGTAATATAGAGCTATCACTAGTTCACTTGCTAACACAATGCGACTGTCACACAACTCTCTCTTGCGCCCATTCTCTGTCCACATTCTCTTATAACACCGTGACAATTACCAGAATGTTCTCATTCCTGCTGGAACTTCAGTCTCAGCGATTTCTAGTAGTTTCGAGCAGAACCCAGTCTTAATAATTCTTGGAACTGCGCGGGTGAGGTTACTGCCATCTCTGTGTGCCCAGCCTTCGCTTCCACGCAAACAGATGACGTCTCACAGTAACAAACTCATATTCACAAACAGCCGGCTAATGATTCTGGTGGGATAGAATCACTCATTGTCAAATGCATGATTGCGGGCTACTTTATAGCGGTAAAGCGAGAGAAAGAGGTTTTCGTCGAACACAATTATTTTCCATTGTTGCGGGTGTGCTTTCAATTCCCTTGAGGCGTTTACTGAAAGAGGTAGGCTTACTATTCTCACGTACACAGCAAACTGAGGAGACGTTAGTTGAAAGTTAAAGAATAAACTGGAATGAAACTTAAAAGAAAAAGGGGATTATGGGCATGGCTGGGGGAAAATTGGATAAAGATGCCAAAAAGGGTTAAAGGTTCCAAAAAATGCAAAAAGGTGCGAGAAAAAATGCCTCTTTTTGCAACTACAAACAAAAATTCACACTGTGATATCTTTCCGCACAGCTTTAACTTACCCTACGAAAAAAGGTGCGCACCTAAAAATCCTAACCCTGATTGTCACTAATGTAAAAAGGAAAGTTTGGATTGAGCTGGCAACTTAATAGCCTTCTTCTATGACCACGATGCCATATTTTCCCCATTATTTGTCATGTCTGTTTTTTCAAAGCTATAAAGGCACAGATATCTATAGATCATTTTCTCTTCATTTCTCAAATAATTTTCAAACATTAAATTGGCACATTTTGTCTAAAATCTCTGTACTTTGTGGGCTTTGTAGAGTTTTCCTACTAATTATCCAACTTTCAAGTTGATTTGATGTTCCACCATTACCTTTTTGTTTTGGATTGGGTTGTTAAAGAGTGTTTTCTAGCTTTATGTTCCAATATTATGTTGAGTATACCACAAATATTGCGAAATTGAACACGTCTGTCACTTAGGTAATATCACATACGATAATTTCTATTTTTGTTCTTCTATTTATATGCCGCCTTTAACATCTAAGGTCATTTCGACGGCTTTGCTTATCTTTGGGTTTCTTTACTTCGGGCTTTTCACACATACATTTACAATCTCGCTCATACATCCAGACTCTAGGGAGAATGAGGAAATCCTGGCTAAGAAAACATCCCCATCCTCCAGCCGGGAATCGTCCTCGGCACCTTTGAATTTGGAAGATAGTATGCTAATTATCAGACCACAGGGCCAGTCTTTCAGATAATTAAACTTTTACACAATAACTGCCTTGAAAGGCCTTAGTTTTCTTTACGTATCATGAAAGTATGTTATATGTTTACGTATCACCATACGTACTATAAACTTTAATTTACTGTAATACCTCTATATTGCTGAAGTTTCCATTCCCTCTTGGCTCTTTCAATGCATACATTAAACATTGCATGTCATTGTGTTACGTATTGGGGTTAGGGCCAAAAGATTTCCAGCTAAAATACCCCAGCATGCACATTGGAAGTCGTAGCTGCAGAGACAGCGAGGGGACCAAAACGTTAAACATCACATTCCAGTGCACGCGAGCGATATTTATAACAAAATACAAAGAATTAATATTAATCACATTAACTTTGGTCTATTCAATAAAAACATGGTGCCCCAACATCGCACACAAAAGAGATAAAGAAAAAAATGAGCGGAGGTGCCACACACACGAGCTACATTCATACTCTTCACATACAACCGCACTCACTCGACTCTCAGTCCAAAGTGACGCTAACACAACACAAAGAAACGTAATGCTAACCTATTGCACCTCTCCAACCCTCGCTAGACCCGCTAACTCGGACTGGAGAGCGTCATGCCAAAACGAACTTCAAACCCAAAGCAGAAAGAATTACCCCAACAATGCTGCCGCCAAAACGACAAAATAATGTGCCTGGCATAACAATAGCTACTACTTACCTAATATGCCACATCAGATCATACTTTTGGGCAAGCGTAACTGTACTTTAGGCATATCTCCATGATATCTAATGGATGATGAAGAATCCAGAGTTATGACTCTACATGATTACGTGCAGGAATAATTGTAATGAAACATTGTTATATCTTCTTATATATTGCACTACTTGCCTTACATACATCTATTATGGAGGAGCCTAATCGTAGAAACGTTCGGACGTGGGAACGAGGTCGTAGTAAACCCCGTCACAAGCGCTCCCGAAAAAGTTTGTACATAAAATACGCAAGTCAAGAAGATTGCCCTTTAATTTTAATATCTGAACATTGGTTTCGTACATACATTAATTCAGCTAACAAAAGCAAATACTGGCTGAAAATGCGACACAATGAGGAACAAATAACTTTGCAAACTTGGATATATTAATCTTTACATTTTTTATTTTGAGCAGAAGCTTTGTTACAAAAGCTCAGGGAACAAACATTTGCATATAGAGCTAAATTCAAATAGGCGGTAAAATACTTTTACATTAAAAAGAATCTAATCGCAGCTCTTTAATGAACCTTGATTAATAACAATTTTGGATTAACTCTGTAACAAATCTAGATAACCTATAAACCCTGAACATTTAAAAAGTTATATATTCTGAACATTATAAGAATGTAAATAAACTCTGAACATTAACAACTTAAATAAACTCTGAATATCGAATACGAGAATATAACAACGCACACAAAATAAGACAAGACAAATACACAATATGAAAACTGCAGGAGTAGAAAGTCAAACATGACCCGCTTACAGTCTATGGCTCCACGTACTCGTTTGCTCGAGAATCTCTTATACTCAAAATCACAAAATGCAACGAACAAATCCAAGTAAAAGCAATAATCAGAAAACCCTTAAAAGAAAATTGATTTCAGCTATTACGCCATCTTAGGACATTTATCCCTGAGATCCGTACACTTCAGCGGAAGAGAAACTTAACTACCCTCCCGAAGTGAACCCAGACTAGCAGAGTCTGAGGAGGCGAAGGTAGCGAAGCAGGCGGCGAAGAAAAGAACCCAGTAAAAATTCAGCAACAACCCTCACGAACAAACTATGAACTACTAATTATGTGCCCAATTGGCACAATATTGATCCTATGAGAATTATGTAAGTAACCAAATTTGCCAGAAATATTATACTTATAATTGTAAACATTTATTGTGTAGTATTTTTCCTCTATGGGGAAATAATAAGGTATAGTGTATTATCTGGGCAGAATCTAACGTATAATATCTACTAAGTTTCTTACTAAATGGCCAATTATTATTGAATGATAAGATAACATACACACAATATATTATCATATTCACTTTTTTCCTTCACACATTATGCACGCTAACATCAATCATTTAACAAACATTTAAATAAGTATTAGAAACGCTTTAGTTGCACTTTTATTATATGCTTGGACTTATAGCAATTAAATACGCTAGGACAGAAAACAAATCAGAGGGTTACAATCATCCAGCTTTCTCCACTCACTATAATTTACTTTCATATATATTTTGAAAGTTATTCGTAAAAATTCTAGTTCTTTTATTCCTTGTTAACCATTATAATGCTTTTCCATAATAGCTCCAAAAGACATTTTGTTGTACATGCTACATAGAAGCATACAGATCGCCAGTACGATAGTAAAATGTTTAAAACGAAACTCAATTGTTTGTGCTGGACTTAATATTTTGAATACACAAAGCATGACCTGATGAGAAACAAAAGCACACACTAAAACTGTGTCGCTCGAAATACTTGGAAATTGCTAAAGGCTAAAACTGTAAAAAAAAATATTTAAAGCAAACTGCATATTTTAAAATCTTTTACAATTTGTTACAGTTTCTCTTTCTATTTCTACGTTCTCATACTTATGTAAAATTCACTCCTAATGAAGGCGTCTTCGCAGGCTATTGACAGAAAACTCGAAACATACACTTTATTCCCCTTATCAGTATATGGAATGTATGATAATGCAATCAAATTCGTTAGTGCCAGCTGGGAAAATCGAACATAACGAAAACTTTTCTGTGTAAAGTGTAGTTTGTAGTGGAGGAATGTGTTTGAAAATCTTCATGTTGCGTCCTTGTAATATGCCGAACTTAAACACCAACTTTGATATCAATCCGATTGGTATTTATTTGTTTTTGAGTCATGCTGCTCGCAGACACACACACACACACACACACACACACACACACACACACACACACACACACACACACATGGAACAAACGACTTTTCCGTAAAATGTTTTTTGGGTTTCAATGGATCTCAAAACGTGTATTTCCGATGAAATTTCGATAAAGAATTTCTGTGTGGAATCCTCAAGTAAGTGCTAGATAAAATAATAAAACAGTAAATGAATAACAGGTAGAATCGCTGTTAATTGGCAGTGGGTAAAGAAATGGATGAGCATCAGATGTTATTAAAGAGGACCGGTTTCCCCAGGCTGTTACACGTTGTTATGTAACTAGCTTATTGGACATATCTACCCCTGTAAAATAATTAAACAAGCAAATTCTCTCGGATATTCTTTTAAACTCGACCCCTCGTAGCCCTTTTTCCATTCTCTCCAACACACCCCTTAACAACCAGAGGGTAATCCGGAGGTTTTGACCGTTACGAATTTAATTCCAGCATCAATTTAGTGAACTTCTATTACGTCATGTATAAAACCATGAGGGTGCTCATTTTGCAGAGAACCAGCAAAATTACAAGATACAGAAAGATAATATTAGTTAACACATTTATTGTTCAGTGTTTGGACAAAATGTAAATTAAAAATGAAATTAGACTGTAACCAGGAATGTATGTCAAGTCCATTAATTTATTATTTTGCCTCATATGTGGTTCCCTTTACTTACGCTTTTTTTGCACATTACGCTGCCGATTTTCTAGGTTCACACGAACGAAGCAACGCAGTCCCTAATTCTGTATATATTAAGAGTGTATTCTGAAATACTGAAGCTTCTGTTGCGCCGCTGGATCGTAGGAGTACTTGAATCGTCTGCTAAGCTGCAAACTTCATATGATACTCAACGCCGCTATGTTTGTAATCGCTTTCAATGCAAATCTAATACGTTATTTGCCTAATGTCAAACACACATTATTAGTTGCTTAATGACTCCGTTACATTTACTTTTTTGTTTTCTTTATTATCTAACAATTGAGAGCCTATAGCAATATATAATGCAATAGTATTTTCCTTTTACGGCTTAATGGAGCATCTCGTGACACCATATCAAGGCCAGAAAGGTAGATGAATCTTTAAGCTTAATTTGGTAAGAAACAAAATTTGTCACATTTTCCAGTACATAAAATGTTTTGTTACGATGCAATTTTTCACCAATATTTCTGAAATTTGCAAGAAAGGCATAAAAACATAGACAAAAAGCTGAAAATAAACCCTTTTTTAAAATATATGAATCGGTTACACAATATTGTTTAAATTGTGAAATGTGTGAAATTTTGGGGGAATTTCTCTATAGAAGGAAAGAAACAAATTTTGTTTGTCTACTGTTAAACAAATATGAGAAAAGGGCATTTGAGTATCTTAGCAATATATTTAGCTAATATCAGGGAAAACGTTATTGTACCAACTTAAATAATCTGACATATAGGACATTATGTATAACTAACTATTATAAGAATAATAAATAACTCCTAAACTATTTGCACTAGCCACATGAAACTTCGTACACGGTTACACAATAATAATCCAAACATGTGGTTACAATTTAAAAACAATTAGATAAGAACTACGGATCCTGGAAATTTCACCATAGGTTTACCTTAAATTATCTTACAATATTACATGAACATTAAGTTTGCCATTAGTTCCGCATAGTTTTACCTTTTCTATAGTAACTAAAGGAAGTATTATACTCCACCAAAAATTTGATAACGACATTTCATCATAAATACACGTTTTGGGACTCCCAGAATCCAAAAAAGAGGATTTTTAGAATAAGGTCTGTATGTGTGTGTGTGTGTGTGTGTGTGTGTGTGTGTGTGTGTGTCTACGAACATCATAACTCTAAAACTAAATCTCGGATATACACCAAATTTTGTATTTAAGTTTAGAACTTTCCAGGAATACACACGGAGATTAACAGGAAAAATCTCCCTATGCCAAACTATACTTTATCGGCAAAATTTACTACACAAAAAGTTTAGATCTCGTTAAAGCACACAATTAATGTGAAATGAAAATGTTTATGGCGTCAATTATTTATAAGATTTTTGTTAAAGGTTTGAGTTTTCAAGTATTTATACTTTTCTAAAGTGGTAAGTAGTATAAGTAGTAGTATTTATTAATTATTTAGTATTACATTAATTGCATAACACAGTCACATGGGTCGTAAGACCGTACATGCTCTCTAGAAAAATACCTGGTCTGTATACGTGACTTGCAGAATCGACCAGAAAACAACTATTTTTTTATAATCAGCACACTATATACATACATATAAAATTGAAAAAACACTCTGAATCACACATTCAAACACACACACACACACACACAGTCGCGCACAAGTACTCAAGCACCACATATGTTTAAAGAAAATTTACATAAACACCTTATCTCTTAGTACACGTACTTCCATTAAGTATGTGCCAAAGCTTGGCCAGTTTTGGGTGTTTAGAATCAAGTCCCAGCATGCTGTCCTCCGTCTGTTGGAAGCCAAAAATACTTCCGGTAATAGTCCTAATACCCTCCGTCTGCACGCATGCTGCCAAAATATGCGTCCGTAAGTAGCAATTAGTTTTCTCTTATAGTCATTTATAGAGCATTTCAAAGCCATCACATAGCGATCCACTGTTTACAAACGTAATTATCGGTTTAACCTACTGCATCTTTTTTAGTAAGTATAAATGTGTAATGAATGTTTATCTCATTAACAAGTAGTGGGTAGCTTTTGTAAAAAATAGTTTTAAAGAAGTGTAACTAGAGAAATTCTTAGGAATGCAACAAATTGCAAGTCGCTATTCGTCTTTTATCTTGGTCGTGCAAAGAACATGTAATTTAAAATCCATCATATAGCGACCCGCTTTTTAAAAATCTGACTATCGCTTTATTCCGTTGTATTATTCTCATACACAACAAAATGTGTAAATGTGTAATGAACGGCTATCCGTATTAACAAGAAGTGGAGAGAATAATAAGCTATTCTAATAATAGTTTGTAGAAGAATGAATCGAAGTCATTTGAAGGCAACACGGAATATTTTTTCATGAAGGTATATTGATTAAAATATATCACTCTTGTTTCATTTTATGCCAATAACTATAAATATTCGCCTTGAAATTATATAAAGTAAGAACTATATTATTGTAGGATGCAAAGATATTATCAGTTCTTTATATCCTGGTCGAATTTTGTTAACGTGAGCAAAGGTTTTGTGTTACATACTCTTTGGTTACGATTCTGTGCTAAAATTAACAAGTTTCAGTGTAGTATTTGGCAACAAAGCACCACCAAGTCACGTGCTGTAATACCGCCCCTGGCAATCCAGCTGTCGTACGAATGAAATAAACAGTGCTACTCTCGCTCGTAGGAAGGGTATGAAGCGTTTACGGTTTCAATGCACCTATACATATTTAATTTAATCACGAATTACTGAAATAATTTAAGTAAGTCAAAAGACAAATGTGCTTGTCTTTCAGCTAGTATATTCTCATCTGCTCACACGGGACTATTGTGAAAATTGAAAACGCTTCATTCTGCATATCACGCCTGCTATTTGTATAGGTGATGTATCATAAGTAATGTCAGTTTTTAAGTAAAACTTTATTTCAAAGTGTTACAATAAATGATTATAACCTTCAAAGTAGAGATCATTGGATTCTATAGTCCTGAGCCACCTTTCAGCGAGGTTTGCTATCCCGCAACGGTACCAGTTTCTGCATTTTATGCAAAGAACTCGTTGATACCCATTTCAAATGGTTCAGTATTTTCAAAACTTCTGAAGGATCAAGATCATGGCTATATACTCGATGTGGTAGCAGTTCGATTCCTTCCAATTTATGAATTTTGTCCACTGTTCTTTGAGCTGTATGAAGTCACGTATTGACCTTGTGCAAGAGAACTCTTTTTCTATTAACTAATGCCTGATACCTCTGCCTCAAAACTTGATGAACTCGCTCCAGTTGTTGAGAATAAAGATCCGCATCGACTGTGTGTCCATTTTGTCGCAGTTCTCATTGGCTTGTGTTATCTTATTAGTTGGGCGCTTATTGTTTATTATTTTTTTTTAAATTTGTGTTCTTTGTCCTGCGGCTAGCTAATATAACTCAGTCGAGCACGTGTCTCTAAGCAGGGTGTGTAAACGGAAAGGAGTTGCTAAAAGATAACACTGATAAAAAAATCTGAATCTAGACTTTTATTGCCGTCACGCTTAATTAATAATTGACATATTTAATCTTTATACACGCCTGACTGAAACTGTGATATTTCCGAATGTAACTACAGTCGCTTTAGTTGCCGCGCACCAATTACTTCGCGTACTTCACATTTTTTTTAACTCTGCTACGTGCACCTCGTGAGAGATTCTTCAGAAATGTGCGACACTTGCTTATGGCTCGAGAATATATACTCCTTCACCTCGGATTGCCTAAACAGTATAATATAGCTCCTATTGGTTACCAAATTGCACCCACTTTAGCGTCTGTTTCGGTCAGCCAATCACTACTACTAAGATATATGCTCTAGAGAAGATATTCCCTCCATTTCTGAAAAAGGCACGCTACCCTGACGTCATTTGTTTATCTCTTCTTAGTGATAAACAACTCACCCCCTCGGTTTATTGTTACCCACTTCTATTGTCAGTTTCAGTTAGGCCGTGTAAATTTATTTCCTAGCAATACTTATGGTTAACAAACATCTAAAATCCTGTACATACAATAATATTAATTTATACTACAATCATTCTGGCATTCACAACATGTTATGATATAAAATATTGCCTCAATTTGAAACAAATTCCCGGTGAATCAGACCTTCAAAATTCCACCAGACACATATTATTTTGTGGCCGAACCGAGTTTTTTTTAAAGACAACGTTTGCAGGCTGACGGATGTCGAGCCCTGTTTCGAGGTGTCAGACTTGCGGTAATGCTCTCGCTTTTCGTCAATATGTGACAATTCTATCAACCCAAGGATTAGCGATAAGCTGACGACAGATATCTATTCTACGTTGAGCTTGATCAGGTGTCAATTCATGTGGTACAAATTTATTACTTCTAACGATCTTTAAGTGTCTTAATATGGCGATGTATCTTTTGAAGCACCAAGTTCTTGGGACAACCTCCGAGTGCTTGACTGTGGATTTTCTCCCAAAACTCTGCGTGTATTCTCAATATTCCATAACTTGGGTCTTTCAGAACGTTGTAAATCTTTAATGTTTTCGTCTCCATTACTGAAAGACTGGTATCATCGTTGTGCTACTCGCTCACTAGTGACACCTTCACTTTCACTTTTCATATTTCTCGAGCTCCGGCAACAGCTTTGTAATCTTGTTTCAGTAGTGCTTTAGAAGGACCCTAATCTCAAGCTCTGTTGACCTCCACTTTAAAATCGTGTATTATCAAACTGCTGGTTGTCAACATGCTAATACGGACCAATAACCACAGCACTCTATAAATAGTAATAACAAAAGTAAAAGCATATACACGTACGAGAAACCCAATTAGAAACCAATATTATTTATGAGACAACCTAATATCTTATGCACAAATTCCAAGTCCTGGTGGAATAGCCAGTAAAAATCCTGTAATACTTTTGAATCTCTATATTTGGGATATGACAGTCCTTATTGTTAAGTTCCTTTGTATACATCACATTAATTAAACAACTACGCAAGAAAATGCAACTATACAAGCTACGTATTATTCGTTTTCATATTTTATTCCATCAGTAGCAGATAAGAGTATATTTTTCTGCATCAAAATTATTTGGGTGGTAATTGCGGTTATCTCTTCTGGTGTAACGACTTAGATTTCCTAATGCTGCAGTGAATGTGATCTAGCTGCGTCGTAATTTTGAAAGATAATTTCTAATTATTACCCATATAATAAGGCCTTCTGTAGCTGGTGGCTATTGAAACCCCAAACACAGGGAACGCGATGCAAGTCAATATTCAGTAATCTATAACAACCATTTCTCTTCGACGTTGTTCATGTGTAATATACTTCGAAAAGTATAAGTATAATATACAAGTGCGCGTGGAGTTTCTTCTGAAAGTGCTTTTTGCTTTCTCTACCATGTACCTAGTAGCTAGAGAAGGTATTGCATTCCACCCAAACATTATATAGATATTTCGCTGCAAATACATGTTTTGAGGTCCCCTGAATACAAATAAAGCATTTTTTGAAAAATTGTACGTGTGTCTATGTGCCTGTGTGTCTGTGAACAGCATAACTCAAAAACGAAAACTCGGATAAATACCAAACTTGGTATTTAGGTTCAGCATCTTCCAAAGATGCGACAAGAAAATGTAAAACAAAATTTCCCACCCCAAACTATCCTTTTTATGGAACATGATTTTCTCAAAAATGGCTAAAAGAAGTTTTATTAACAAAGCACACATTTATTGTATTTACATAACAAATAAAATGTATAGCTTGAATTTTTTTGTAAAAGGCTGTGAAATCTCCTTATTTGATTGAATTTTGTGTAAATATGTTTAACTAGAAAGGCATAGCAGATAAAGAAAAATTTACTTTTAGATGAACATAGTACATTGTTTGAATTTTTCAACACTTTAAGTGGCACCTTTGAAATGTTAAAGTGGTCTTTTTCTTATAAGGAAATGTGCACTGAAAGAATTTCTAAAAATACTTAACATAATTAGCAGGAGTATAACTAACAAATTAGCGTTTTATAGGAATAATCATTACGATAGAAATATTTAAAAATACATAATAGTCGTGTAAGTTTAACATAAGACAGTTTTCCAATATAAAATATATCTTCACTAACTGTCACATTTCACACCAAGAGTGAAAACACTAAAATTAGTAGCTTCCAAGTTTTTTTTATTTAAGCATTTATATACATTTATAGCTTTCTTGTTTGTTTTTTACTTGCCTCATTTGCATAGCCTTCTTTAGCTTCTTTGGTCATATTCAGGGCTTTTACTTGAGAAAATGTTGAGGATTTTATTGCTCGCTTTAGGGTTTCTTGA
This sequence comes from Deroplatys truncata, assembly GCA_030765065.1. Lineage (NCBI taxonomy): Eukaryota > Metazoa > Arthropoda > Insecta > Mantodea > Mantidae > Deroplatys > Deroplatys truncata. The sequence goes on along the minus strand of CM060983.1, from coordinate 203,561,433 downwards.
CGTATTATCGTAATTTTAACCTTAAAAACACTCACATTCACAACCAAATTCATACTTCCAGACTCTGTGGGGGATAGGGATGATTCTGGTTAAAGAAAAATTCCCGCCCCTGCCGGGAATCGAATCCTGGACCTCTGAGTTGGAAAGCCAGAACACTGACCACTCCACGCAGAGGCAGTCTGCTTCCTTGTTACTAAAACCTTGTTAAGCAGAGAAAGAACTTTTTATGCTAATTGCAGAATACTCAAAATACGCATTTTGCAATATCATAAGGTTTAGACAATTTTTACTTTCACCACTCCTTACTAAGTATGGAGAAGTATTGCATTTCACCAAAATATTCAATACCCAGATTTCGCCGGAAATACAAGTTTTGGGTCTCCCTGAAACCAAGAAAAGCCTTTTCTGAAAAAGGTTCGCGTCTACCGGTCTATGAACAGCATAACTCAAAACGAAAAATGGTTAAATAGTCCACTATTATTGCCTAAGGGTAGCGTATCTATCTCACATTCCAAAAGACCCGAGTTCGAATTTTGGTTGAGATTCCTGGTAGAGTTTCTTCTGAAGCTTTCCCTTATCTTGAAACATCAAATGACAAATAGCGGTAAACTTTATCGCCCCTGGACACATTGGAGATATCCTTACATACGTTCTCTTACCGACCTATCCAGTTCAAGATCCTAACTTACACGCAAAGATATTGTTTACGTGTAAAAGAATCTGTGTGCTACTTTCACATTACTTTCTCTACCCTCTAGCGCTTATTAGTGCACATACAAATAATCTAATGAACGTTTTTATTTTCCTATCTTGTTTATTTTAATCGAGATAAAGCCTTCCAAGAACACCTGCATGGCATTTTCTTATGGTAGATATAAAGGGAATAGCGAGATCAAATGTTTCAGAACGGGACGCTGTTTACTGGCCTAAAAACGTGCGTGAAATAGAGAGAAACACCTGAATATCGAAAGTACTTGAATAATCAGGTATTGAACAATTCAAACCATTAATAACGAATATCTCGGAAATGGCCAATGTCACAAAAATTATTTGAAATAAATTGTGTGTTTTATAAGAGATTTACATTTTATGTGTAGTACGTTTTCGTCTATCGCTTAACGTTTACCAGTTATACAAGGTTATACAAAATTTCTTCCTAATGAAGTGGACCTCACAGGCTATTCTCAGGAAATTCAAGATATACATTTCATTTGAATTGCAAATATCTACAACATATGGTATTTTAATAAAAATCGTGAGAGCCATTTTTAGAACATAAATGATTTAGTAAAATATGCCATGTGAAAGGTAGTTTGACGGGATTTTCTTTATAATCTTTGTGTCGCATCTTTGGAATGTGTTGTACGTAAATACCAAGTTTCTTAACTAACCTACTTTTCATTTTTGCATTATGGTGTTTACAGACACACAGACACACACACACACACACACACACACACATACACACACACACAGACCCTTCTCTAAAAATGTTTTTTTTTATTCAGGGGTCCTCAAAGCATATATTTCAGGTGAAATCTTGGTGCCTAATTTTTGGGAGGATGCAATACCTACATTCCCTGCCTATTAGGTACGTAAAAATTGAAAAGAATGTAACACAATTAATATACAAATTGTCAAAATTGAAGGTAATGTAAAAGCCAAGAAAGGAAGGTCTATGTAAAATCAAAGCCTGTGGAGCATATGGGAACTAAGGTTGTGCATGTCCCGCAGAAACACTTGGAAGGGTGGTAGGTGTAGCATCTCTAATGCTTTATAATACTAACCAACAGTTAGGAGTTGGGAAAATCCTGGTCGTCACGGTGCCATGGCAAGGAATGAGAGAAAGTTTCGTGGAGCAGAACACACCGGTCAGACGGATCCAAGCTGTTGCAGCCCACCCCTTCCCCCATACAGCCCGGACCGGCTACGTATAAAGTTTCTCTAGTCGTCGCTCCGGAACACTGTGTCCCTGTATGTGCGTATGAGCGTGTTTTTCTTTTGCGATGGGCATGAGTATAGCCACTGCAATGACAAACAGCGTGTTAGCATACTGCTATAAAAACACGTTTTTCAGCAACTGAGTTTTTGTCTTTATTTGAAGTGCACAGGGATAAAAGAACAATTGCAACTTAATTTCTTTTTTATTTATTATACGTTTCCGTTACTGGTATGTAAATGGCTTTTATTTCATCGTCCTTACCAACATAAATTATAACTCAAAAATAAATGTTTTAATTCACTTTTAAGGTACTCTAAAGTGGTATACAATATTTATGTGTTTAGTATTGAAACGACAGGTAATCATTTGTACGTGGTATTTTACAAACATTGATGAGATTAATAGAATCATCCGGAATAATAATAACCACAGGTAATACTAACCTTCCGTTTTCCTTCCTTTATTCTTTTCTTTTTTATTTTCGCTGAACTCAAAAAACAAGTTATCTTATTTTTCATACACCGAAGTAAACTTACTTTTAACTATGCTCGAAATAACACTGCCATAATTAATTCATATTCAGGAATACGATTTGTTAATAATGTACATGTAAAATTACATGAACCTATTTTCAGGTTTGGTGGTAGCAGTGTATCAACAAGAAAGCTTTGATTGTTACCTTGATGTCACGTTGCTTTTTACCCTCTCCACATAAAGGAACACACTTGCCACGTCACGCGGGCAAACACTTTGCACAGATGGGTGCTTGAACTTCACTTATTTCAAAGGAGGTTGAACAATGTACATATATAATCCACATGTGGTTTTCCTGGAATATTTCAGTTTCGAAATGTTACATGTATACAAATAAAGCAAACGGTTAGTACTTATTTATAGTGTATTTTGACAACTATCAATTCCTGATATAGTAGCGAAAAGTTCACATAATATATTCAATTTAATAATTATTTTAATTTAATTTAATTACTATACACAATATAATAAAGTAAACAAAAGTAGTGATACATTTTATGCTCTAATGAAAACCACTGCCCTTGGTTTTTCTTCGAGTGCTGAATGTCCAATATTCGAAAACTATATATTTGACCTATATCCCTTCTAATCCTTGTTTCTTTATTTTGCTTTAGGATGAGATACTTCACATTGTCATAGTGTGATATATTTCTTAATCTGGAAATGTTGTTTTAAGAAACACAACATTCTGAAGATGCCCGATGAAATCTGAGTTTGTAATATCTTCAGAAATGTGTGAAAGTAATTGCACAAACTTCAAGTGTTTCGTCGCCTTTATGGGTTGAAAATACTTTGCTTATGCCGAATAGATGCGTTGGAGTTCCCTTCTTAACCGTCTCTTTATTATGTTTAGAGTGTTGTTCAGGTTAGTTTTATTGGTCGCGTTTAGTTTGGAAATTGTTCAAAGTATCTAATACTCAACATTTAGCCGAACAGCTAGAGTAACCACGAGAAACCTTGGTTGGATTTTTGGGATAAAGATTTTAACCTTAACGTTTCCTGAATGTGAACCTCAGCGTTATCACTGAGCCATTTTGTTTGGTAATGTGAAATTGCCAATTGAAGTAAAATGGCAAATTCTTTTATTTTTTCTGACTGACAAACGAAAGACAATAGTTTCGGTAGTTTAACTCCACCTTGTTTTATTTCATTTCCCGCTTAGGTAATTAAAGTAGAGAAAGTATGAATATCTGCTAACTCAGAGGGCCCGAGTTCGAAATCGTTTGGGGGCGGGCTATCTAAACGGTCTTTTTCAAACACAAGCGAATGTCAGATTTCTCTCAGTTGATTGGACCCTGAACTCATTTGAGCAATCGTTGGCCACCATAAGTTCTTTGTGAGGATATCTAAAAACTAAAATGTACTAAGGTGTGTTATAAGTACATTTGATTCAAAAGTTCGATAACGAGATTTCATGGGAAGTATGCTTTCGGAGGTCACATAAAACAGAAAGTTGTATGGTTGTCTGTGAGCAGACTCAAAAACGAAAAAGTAGACGAATGCCATAATTCATAGGGACTTAAATCAGACCGCTTTTCAACATACAAGACGAAGGTTTACAGGAAATCCTCCCAATTCCAAGCTCTATTCATGAAACTTTTTTTTTAAATTTATTTTCCACAGGATGAACCTAACGAATTTGATTAGAATTCTACAAGTTTTAAATTGACATAACAAATATGCTTACATTTGAATATTCTTTAAGTACCCTCTGAAATTGATTCTCATTGAATCCGATATAACTGTGAAAACAAGAGACAATAGATACCAACTTACTGCCAGAAAGATGTAGAATTCTTTGAGAATATATGTACAATTTATGAATATTAATAGAGTAATTAGACATTAATAGTTACCAGAATATTCGTTTTTTGCTTGCTTGAGAATGATAATTCGAAACATTAAGAGTTTTTTTATTAGTCGCTCATTAGTTGATATACGCTGCTCTTGTTGAAAGTCGTACAAGGCTAAGAATGAGCACTATTGTAATGTTATGTACAAGTGTTTCCGATACATGCACTGCAGTATATTAAGTTACGGTCCGGCAGGCACATTTCATATAGTAAACAAAATCACAATATGAATGATTTGAAAGGGCACGTTTTATCATAACAAGTGTTGGGAACAGCGGCCTCTTAGTTGCCCACACAGTGCTACTCTTCTCAATCTTGATAAACTGCAGCTGTGATAGTTGCTGTTGTTGCATGAAGTTTATGAACAAGGTCAACCCTAATTAAGACCAAGTTGCGTACATTTAATCACGCAATTTGGAGGCTAATAGTGCGGCGAGCCATGCAGAGCAATCCGTCTCCCTGGATATCAGCTATACAAAACTTGAGGAGCCATCAAATAAAGAACTATGTGCTAGATGAACATCCTGCTGAATTATGTTGACTGATGCGTCATCTAATATTCCAATCATTGCCCAAAAACGCTGAGTGCAATTAAGCGTTAACATTCCGGTTGACGGGGTTGATGGCATGTTCGCTTAAAATGTCCGTTCAAGTATTAACGGTAAACCAACCTGGAGGTGCACTTCCTTACGGCAACGAGTAAGGATTTTCACGTATAGTATTACTCATTGAGATTATTAATGCATCTATTGCTCCGAGTACACTCTCGTCTGAGAGAGGGTATATCTCAAACAACAGCACTGCCTACGGAAAAACGTAACCTGCCAATTAATACATCCATCTCTCCCGAGTACACTTTGGTCTGAGAGATGGTACGTCTCAAACAACAGCACTACCTACGTACAAACGTAACCTGCCAATTAATACACTACACCTATCTCACCCGAGTACACTTTGGTCTGAGAAATGGTACGTCTCAAACAACAGCACTATCTACGTACAAACGTAACCTGCCAATTAATACACTACACCTATCTCACCCGAGTACACTTTGGTCTGAGAGATGGTACGTCTCAAACAACAGCACTACCTACGTACAAACGTAACCTGCCAATTAATACATCCATCTCTCCCGAGTACACTGTCGCCTGAGAGATGGTACGTCTCAAACAACAGCACTGCCTACGTACAAACGTAACCTGCCAATTAATACATCCATCTCTCCCGAGTACACTGTCGCCTGAGAGATGGTACGTCTCAAACAACAGCACTGCCTACGTACAAACGTAACCTGCCAATTAATACATCCATCTCTCCCGAGTACACTTTCGTCTGAGAGAGTGTAAGTCTCAAAGAACAGTACTGCTTACGTACAAATGTAACCTGCCAATTAATACATCCATCTCTCCCGAGTACAGTTTGGTCTGAGAGAGGGTACGTCTCAAATAACCAGCATTGCCTACGTACAAACGTAACCTGCCAATAATACATCCATCTCTCCCGAATACACTTTCGTCTGAGAGAGTGTACGTCTCAAAAAACAGCACTGCTTACGTACAAATGTAACCTGCCAATTAATACATCCATCGCTTCGTCTGAGACAGCATACGTCTCAAATAACAGTACTGCCTACGTTAACATGCATAGTCTGTGAATTAATATATCCAACGCTCCCAGTACACTCTCGTCTGTGTCAACATGCGTAACCCGCCTAATAATACATCCATTGCTCATAGTACACTCTCGTCTGGGAGAGGATAATACTTCTCAAAGAACATACAGCAAGCATGACCTGGTAAAACAAAATAATAAAAGCATTATTTACGTTATTTAAATAACAATGCAATATATGCTCAAATGTGCGCTACTCTCTTTTAACAATCCACTCGCAGATATTGTCACGATGGGATGGTCATCTGGCTGTAGACGCCACTGGAACCTGATCTCAGTTCAGGTTTATTCAATACACTTTAACATGACGTAGTTTCACTGTATGTACCAAAGAATGAGTATCTAGGACAACAGCTCTTAGCATCATAGCCTTGTTATGTCCTCAAGGAAGGAATTACCGTTTGAAGAGGACTGTTCTGGTGTAATCTCTTCTCAACATTTCGGAGCATGTTGCGCTCTCGATGGGTCTTCCTGGATGTACAACCACTTGTAGCTAATTGCGATGGTACTCTCCAAATATAAGCTATAAATTGGCTGTTTCATTAATACGTATTTTCTGGAATTTCTGTTTCCGCGTAGTAGTTGATTGTACCCCGAGCATGCGAAATTCCAACAAATTGAGATTCCATCTGTTTAATAAACAGCTCCTTCAACATTCGGCAATGTTCCAAGTGTGCGTTTACTTTACTTTAGAAGTTTACGTTGTTTCGTAAATAGTGTATCAAAATAAAAGCTCCTGCAGAGGACCAGGTAAACTACTCATTCTGCTGCGGAGTGTGAATCGGAAACCCCTTGTACATATTTGAAGCCAATGTTGGCGTAGAGATTCTTAAGAAGTTGGCTTTATGTTATATACACTCATACATCATATCAATACAAAACATATAAACAGCTGCAAAAGGTCACTGTCAGTAGATAAATACGATCTGGTGAGTTCTGTCTGCAAACGTCAACATACCATAGGTATGTAACCTATAATGTCACGGAGTAAAGCCCAGTCAGTAACTTTAATGCTGCTTACCAGTTTATCAGCAAGTGTAGAACAGCTGCACAAATCAATTATATCTGGTGGGCAATGTTGTGTGATTGTCACGGATTAGAATTGTTTTCTTTAAACAAATGCACGAAGATTGAGTGAATTACAATACGGCACTGATATAAGCGTAGCTCACCAAGCTGCGTTGCTTGTGTGTTTAAATGAACACCTCTGTATCCTAGCTGTTGTGACATAGGTATGAATAGACTATTTAGGCTCATCCCTACATTATAATCGCAAATGTAATGCTGAATTAAAAGAAGTGTATAAGTGACATAATTAATATAGGTAACTTTAGGTTATCCGTAGTCGTAAGCTTTCACGGTCGGAGTCCAAATTATAACTAGACCCGCTTATTTCGGCTGGCATCTATCAGATCCCCTACTCTTGTGGTGCGGTATACATAGGTACCACGCAACGTAGCGTCAACATCCGGCTTACGTCTAGGTCAACCCGAGAAGTCCGACGTCGCTGAACATGCACTTTGGGCAGGAGGGGAACACATAATTCGATATCATGAAACAGCCGTTCTCTCATCTATGCCTTATTACCATGCTAGATTACAACGTGACGCAATAGAAATTTACAAACATTCCAATAACTTTAATAGGAAAGAAGAGACCCAAACACTAAGCAAAAACTGGCATCCGCTACTTGAGAACATCAAACAGGCACAAGCTCAACGAGATCATCCGAACCAATCAGGAATCAAAAGCACCGGAGTGGCTAACCCCCTCCCACCACCACCGCACTTGCACCTCCAGCCGGACCAATCTCGCGAGAGCAGCCTGAAAATAAATACTGCCGCTATTTCAACCGGCGACAGTTAGAGAGGCTGAGGGCCCCTGTCGGAAGGCGTCCCTCTCAGCGTCCTGACTTCGGTGGACAGGCACGCGCCTCCACCCCGGTAACCGCTGGCGCCACTAATCCAGCATTTGCCACCCGCCTACGAACGTCAAAGCCTGTTCGGCCTGCCGAACCCCGTGGTCCACCTGAACCTCGTGGTCCTCCTGCACCCCGTGATCCACCAGAACCTGTGGCCCATCCTGTCCTTCATCAAATTCCGCCCCCTGCCATCCTACGTGCTACTGTAACCACAGCATCCCTTCACGATAACCTCCTCTATACACGAATGACCTGGTACCAGATAATACATGAGGCGATATATATCCTACAACTCCTCCTCACCCAGCCCATCATGGCGCATGAGGTGCTGTGGACTTACTCTGGCTTTTTCGTGTTGTTCATAGATCCAGAGAACAAAATCGTGGACATCTAGGGCGATCCCAACCACCGTACTTGACGACCCAGATAACGACTTCTGCAATGGCTCGGATAATGACTTGGAATGCATGTGGCATCTATCACCGTAAAGCTGAACTCATTGATTTCTTACTCCTCAAAACCTAGACATTGACCTTATTACAGAAACACACCTTGCTCCCAGCACCAGGTACAACATCCAAGGATACAAAATTTACCGAACCGACCGTGACAGGCATGACGGAGGCACAGCTTTGATAATTAAACACAGTGTACGACATGAACAAGCCCCTCTACCACCCCTTACACGCATGAAGGCCTCTGGCGCCTACGTCACTATTAACAATACTCGCACTCTTGTGGTGGCAGCGTACAATCCTCCGGGAAACATTGACATTAACGACCTGGATGCACTGCTCAACGTACACAATGCCATCCTCATTGCTAAACACCTTATCTGGAACTGTCGCACAAGCAACTCAGCGGGCACAAAACTACTAAGACATGAAAACAACTCCGACTACATCATATACGCCCCTACCGAATTCACGTACTTGCCACTTCAACGCAACCAACAACCGGACATACTAGACATAGCGCTCGTCCGCCACCTAAACCTCCGGGTGAATCTCGAGGTAGTCAACGCGCTATCCTCTGAGCACCGGCCACTACTAATACACCTCAACGGCCCAATAGAACCGGAAGTGCAACCACCAAGACTTAAGTACAACAGAGCAAATTGGGACACTTTTGGCCGAATCCTGACTACTGAATTACAGCAGAATGAAATTTCCTCCGCCGAAGAACTTGAAAGCGCTGTCGTGAACATTAAGAACACCATTCAGTAAGCTATAACAGCCGCAGTACCGCTTCATGTGCCCACCCGCAGCCCCCACCTGTTCCTACGGACGTCAAGGCACTATCAGCTGCTCGCAATAAAATGCGCCGCAAATGGCAACACTCCCGTCTTCCCCAGGCTCTGACGAACTTACGCCAACTGAACACTCAAATACGAAAACGCACCGCGGAATACCTAACTGCACAATGGGAGACGACAGTTAAAAATCTGGACTCCGACCACGCGTCTCCATGGCGCATTGCCAAGTGCTTAACGCGCGAACGCACCACCATTCCACTCCTTCACACAGGCCACAGCATTGCGACCTCAGACTCGGAAAAAGCGGAGGCTCTAGCTGATGCTCTTGAACATTTTTGGCACCAAACACGGCACCGCGCCCACCCCAATTTACTGCTGAAACGGAAGCCCAAACACGTGACATACACAAGGCCACCACTCATAACAAGGTTCGCAAAATCTCACCAGCTGAAGTTAATTGGATAATCCAACACCTACCAAAAAAAGAAGGCCCATGGACTGGACACCATACCCAACGTAGCACTCAAAAACTTACCGACCTCAGCTGTGAAACGGCTAGCCCAAATTTATAACTTTGTCCTAGACAGCGGTCTTTTCCCACAACGCTGGAAAAAAGGCCAAAATACTACACTTTCCCAAAAAGAACAAAGACCACACAAACCCCAGCAATCAACGCCCCATTAGTTTACTAAAATCCTTAAGTAAACTGCTTGAAAAGATTATACTCGAACGTTTCAATTCTCATCTCATAAAACTGAAATCCTCATACCGGAACAATTTGGGTTTCGAGCCAAGCACTCAACTACTCTACAGCTCCTGCGAATCACAGAATATATTACAGGCGGCTTCAACACGAACAAATCCACCGGGGTACTTTTCCTTGACATCGAACGGGCTTTTGACCGGGTGTGGCATCCCGGACTCCTACGCAAACTCAACACGATCTATGTACCTGACTCTATGCTCAAACTTATTGCCAACTACCTGCGTGACAGGAACTACCTGCGTCAACAACACACTTTCTACAACCCGTTCCATCGAGGCGGGCGTCCCGCAGGGCAGTCTCCTCGGACCCACTCTTTTCAACATGTACATTAATGACATGCCTAAGACTCAAAATGATAACCTCTACCTATACGCTGACGATGCAGCTATCGCCGCTCAATCAGGCAGCCACTCTTTTTACGCAAGAGACTACAAACCTTCCTCACCATCTTAGGCGACTGGCTCACAAAATGGCGCATCAAAACCAAGCAGTAGTTTTCACGAAGCGCATAACCCACAGGATCCCACCTATGCTCTACCCCCACTTCAACTACTGGGCAAAAACATCGTCTGGACCAACAAAGTCACATACCTCGGGGCCACGATGGACCAAGTTCTCACTTGGAACGAACACATAAAGCAATTCAGACACAAAGTACAAGCTCAACTGCGTAGAATTTATCCTCTCCTCCAAACTGGCTCAGATATTTCACCTAGACTCGGACTTACACTGTACAAAACGCTAATTCGACCTATACTTACCTACGCCGCCCCAGTCTGGGGCTTCACAGCCGCAACCTACATTAAACAGTTAAACATCTTCCAAAACTGGGTACTCCGAATCATCACCGGAGTACCAAGAATAGCACTTGCGTACAAATTACACGAAGAACTACACATGCATATCATAGAAGAATTTATCAAGAAGCTAGCCTCGGACCTTTACACCAAAACCTCTCGAAGCTCCAACGCACTGAAATTTAGGCAACTATGACCCAGACTTACAGAGGCACAACGCTCCACTCCATCTATTTGAACGATCCGTAAACAATGGCAACTCAACCATCGACGCTGCAGTCCACATGTTTAGACTCATGAACCATGACTAACAACATAGACCTTCCTGTTCACAGGCAATCCATCATAGCTCACCTTAATGAACACCACCGAAACCAGGTCCACGAAGGAACAACACCGACAACAAGCTCTGCAAGACCTCTGAACTACAGGTATTTCACAACACTCCTAAACCCACCATCCTATTCACTCAGCATCACATGTAGACGATCTGATTTCACACTAACATCATACCTAAATAACTTACCACCCCCCTTCTAACCAAACTACTAAACTAACTACTAACCTTACTAACACCACCTTCTATCTCCCTGGTTGCTGCACAGACTTAGGTATGTGCTGTCTCCTAGAACACAATTCACGCACTCGCATGCATGGCATGCCAGTTAGGGACTAACATTTACTAACCGGGGTGCTAACGTGGAAGCCGACCACTAGCTGCCTGAAATCCCTCTGCTAACATAGCACCCCGTCTCCCTAGACACGCATGATTAGTTTACTAACAGCATGTGCATGGGGAGACGATGTAGCCTCTGAGCATGATCGTCACCGGGGGCGGCGGGTGTGAGGCCGCCCCCCCCAAAATACCGAGTCAGTTGCGAACAAAACTTTACCGAGAAGACTTAGACCACGCCACTGAAGATGTTCACCGCAGTCGGAACGAAATGTCTGGACCTGAAATCTCCAGCAGACCACGGCTTCTCAGGTGGAAAATTCTTCTAGCTATAACTTTGGTTAATTATAATATAGGATCATAATCTCTGCTATTAGTAACGTTTCCTAACTTCTGCCAAGATTACACTAAGGAAGGATGCATTTAACACTGATATCTAATATTACGGATTATTGTTACCTTAAATTACTTAAACCCTGTAATTAAATGAACGCCATTCTGGGCGGTTATTCACGACTGCATCAGACATAGATCCTTGTAACAACTTATTGGATGTACTTTGTTACATATACATAAAAAATTCACCGAAAAATTATTATCAAGAATTCTAATTTACTAATAGGACCGGGAATCTCTGAACAGTCTTTTATATCGCATGCTAACAACTTTTGCGGAAATTGTGTAGTTGATTTTGTTACTATAAAACTTAAGCTTCTGTTACATTTGAAGTTATGAATACCCAATTGACACTATTGGTATCAAAGTATTAAATCTTTGGATTCAATATTTTGTGGTGATGGTGTTGACTATGAAGAATACATCTGTATATTTAAATCATTTTTATAAGTGTTTGAAGATAAATTAAATATCATTCGTGGCTCTACTTAATACATTCTTTGGTGACCAGTTCTGCGTAAGAATTACAACTCAACATATACTGTTTAAGTATTCTTCTCTTCCAATATACGCTCCACAAGATAGACTATTACTTCTTTTCATATATTTATGTTCTGCTTAAGAGCCAAGTATCAATAATTTAAACAGATATACTACTCGTACATGCTTAAGTATGCTTTTTATTCCAGTTGATACTGCTCAATTATCCGATTGCAAGCGGTTCGAACAATCATTTAAATAAGCAGCCAGTTTGCTTTAACTCCTTACAATAACATATGTTTTAAGGTACAATCCATTCGTATTCTTTTCGGCTAGGGCTTGCAGTAAGGGGAAGAGGTTTGGCTACCCTGATCTTTCAACTACGACAGGTAAGGCACCTGCACACACGCAGTATTTTATTGCACTAGTTACACCATGGAACTAAATAACATCAATCGTCATCCTCTGAAAATGTATCGTCGTCTTCTTGTCGATCGATTACCAGGGGGTGGCTGTTTTCCATTATACCTTCAAATGAACGATATTTGTTTTCTATTTCTTCAACATGACGTATGTAGTTATGCCAATGGTTCTTGTTTTCAGTGTCCTTTATCGTATTTTGAACCAGGACTCGAATTTTAGTAACATTTTTTTTCAGTTCTGGTCATGTATATTCTATGGGATTCGCAGTGGAATGATGAGGGGAAAGTCTAACAACTCCGTGCCGTGCTTAGTAGCTAATTCATCAATAGCGTGACTTTTGTGTTTATTGTACATTTCTTTTATAAGTTTTCGCAAATGTATTACTTTCGGTGGTGGCATGAGAAGTAATAGAGATTACATCATTCAAGGTCGCCTGCGCTGTTTACATACACTACGTGATCAAAAGTATCCGGACACCTAGCTGAAAATAACGTGCAAGTTCGTGGCGCCCTCCATCGGTAATGCTGGAAGTCAATATGATCTTGGCCCACCCTTAGCCTTGATGACAGCGTTCGCTCTCCCAGGCATACTTTCAATCAGGTGCTGGAAGGTTTCTTGGGGAATGGCAGTCATTCTTCATGGAGTGCGGAACTGAGGAGAGGTTTCGATGTAGGTCGCTGAGGCCTTGCACGAAGTTGGCGTTCCAAAACATCACAAAGGTGTTCTATAGAATTCAAGTCAGGACTCTGTGCAGGCCAGTCCATTACAGGGATGCTATTGTCCGACACAGCCGTGCAGTATGAACAGGTGCTCGATCGTGTTGAAAGATGCAATCGCCATCCACGGATTGCTCTTCAACAGTGGGAAGCAAGAAGGTGCTTAAAATATCAATGTAGGTCTGCGCTGTGATAGTGCCACACAAAAAAACAGGGGGTGCAAGTCCCCTCCAGGAAAAACATGACCATACCTCAACAACACCACCTCCGAATTTCACTGTTGGCACTACACACGCTGGCAGATGACGTTCACCGGGCATTCACCATATCCACACCCTGCCATCGGATCGCCACATTGTGTACCGCGATTCGTCACTCCACACAACGTTTTGCCATTATTCAATCGTGTAATGTTGACGCTCCTTACACCACGCGAGGCGTCGTTTGGCATTTTCCTGCGTGATGTGTGGCTTATGAGCAGCCGCTCGATCATGGAATCCAAGGTTTCTCACCTCACGCCTAACTGTCATAATACTTGGAGTGGATCCTGATGCAGTTTGGAATTCCTGTGTGATGGTCTGGATAGATGTCTGCCTATTACTCTTTACGACCTCCTTCAAATGTCGGCGGTCTCTGCCAGTCAACAGATGAGGTCAGCCTGTACGCTTTTGTGCTGTACATGACCATTCACGTTTCCGCTTCACTATCACATCAGAAACAGTGGACTTAGGGATGTTTAGGAGTGTGGAAATCTCACGTACAGACTTCTGACACAAGTGACAGCCAATCACCTGACCACGTTCGAAGTTCGTGAGTTCCACGGATCGTCCCATTCTGCTGTTTCACGATGTCTAATGACTACTGAGGACGGGGATGAGTACCAGGCAGTAGGTGGCAACAATTTGCATCTAAGATGAAAAACATATGTTTGTGTGGTGTCGGATACTTTTGATCACATAGTGTACGTATTGTGCGTGTTGCTCGTGTCGCTTGCTACACGACTGTCGTTTCCTCCTGCTGGCCGAAAGGAAAGTGAATAGACTATGGCACAATACTCCAACATTTTAATGGTACATCGTATAACTTTATAAATCCTTTAGGTGACTTTTCCAGCCATCTAAAACTGGAAAACCGAAGTTTAAATATTCGTTTCTTAGAATGGTTACAATAAAGTGTGTAAGGCTATTAAAAGAGCTCTTGATATGTATTTAGGTACCGATGGTGAGTTGAGTATTTAAATTTCAGGTATATATAGAGAGAGGCATCAATAAACTAAACTTTTGAGATCATTCATAATGCTACTTGTGATGCCATTATTCAGTATTTATCTAATAATTCAGGTGTCATTAATCCAAAGCCATATCTCATAATTTGGATATTTCAAATATTTCAACTGGACGAATTGACGAATGCATGAATGGAGGTCAGAGGAGGAGACCACCTCAAGCCCCGAAACAAGAGGTCTCTGCGCTGGTCGAATTCGCGACGAGTCTTTTTATAATTGGTATATAAGAAACAAATTCCCACAGTCAGGTATGTGAAGAAAGCTGAAGTACCTACAGACTGGATCTAGGCCCTTAGACTAGAATAAAAGGGACCAAGACATGGCAGGAGCGTTATTCAGAGTTATCTTTGCCACCATAACCCACGCGCCACTTCCCGAGAGCTGCACGCGCCCTAGACCTCCGAGCTACGTCACCCGTGTAGCATCCGTGAGCCGTTACAATTTTGTGGAGGCTTCGGGTAAGTAATCGTGACCTGTTTCCAATCCTAGAAGAGCTACGTATTCACTGACGGCGTATTCACCAATGATTACATATTTCTTAATTAGAAGCTTTTTCTTATCCTGTTCTTGTTTGTTATAATATATTGTTTTATTTCTTTAAAATAAATGTATTGTCTTCTTTGATGTAATATCTTGTTTCATTCCTTCTTTGTGGCGAGATTGATTTCTCTGGTTTCTGCTGAACTTTGAAGCCTTGTTAACTAACAAATCTGCTTGTTCGTTTCCAAATATCCCTATATGTGAAGGGACCCATTCTAGTATTACTCGTACTATGTTTTTACCTAATGTGAGGTCTGTGGAGAATCATCTGTAATATTTGTTTCAACCCAGCTTCAAAAATAATTATTCATGGTTCTAGTGGTGTGTATTCAGGAAACATTTCGCTGTATATTACAGCTTCTGTTCCGACATTTATGTTACTTAGCGAGCCATTAATGTATATTCTTGTCCATTCTTTTGATGAATGTCGGGAATTTGTTGTTTTTAGGGAAAATTGTAGCACCCTAGATGGCAGATCATTTGATTTATTGACTTCTTGTGTCAACGATAATTCAGATTTTATATCAATGTATGATATTCTTGGGAGTGGTAGCTGGGTATAGGAGGAGGACAAAGAACACAGTGGTTTTACAGGTGGTTCACAAGTGCAGGTCGTATGTAATTGCAAGCAGATTAGCTGTTTCACAGTAACAGAGTAATTTGTTTACTGCATTGTGTAGGTCACGCGTAGTAGCAAAGGGCTTGTAGTAGAAGAGATGTTTCACAGTAGCGAAGATGAACAAGTCTTCATAGCTCTTAAGATATGGATTTTAAAGCCCATGTTTACTCGACATTTTTTCTTGTTTTGGTTCATACTACCACTCTCAAAATATGCAACACTTTCTTTTTAACATCCTGTATATCCTAAAGTATGAAATACGTTATAAATATCATAGTGAAAAACTGTACTTGAATTTGGAATAAATCTATATAATTGACATATCGGTAATTAAGACGATAAACTATAATAAATACTATCGATTTCTAATGCAACATTTAAATTGGGGGATTTATGGATATAACGACCTCAATCAACAATAATACGAAAAACCTTTTACAGTTTTCCGATTACAGATCTGGTGAAATGTTGATTCGTAAAATACAAAAGTATTGAGATGAATAAATTAAACCGTAAAATATATAGAAATATATGTTGCTGGATCGCATGTAACAAATAAATTTACTGTTCCATAATACTAGCATAATAAAGCGCAGATATTTGTCTGTTATTATCATTTGAATTGTATAATACGACCCATCAAATAGAACTGCGTATTTTATATCTTGAACCTGTGTCATTTAGACTGCAGTGCATATACACCAAAATCTGTCACTATAAAGAAATTCTCAGCAGGGAAGCAGTATGAATATTATGTTATTGCCATATTCATAGTTGGATTATTCGTGTTGTTACAATGCTTCTGTTATTATCTTATGCTTTGCTTTATTTGTATCACTTTTGATTGTCCAGCTAGAGTTTATATACGTGCCTAGTGTTTGCTTGGAGTTGCCCTGTATTCCCAGCATGTGGTTATTGTGTTAGGTTTTAGCATTAGCTGATCCACAGTCATAATACATTAAAACGCGCACCAAACTTATTAGACACGGGCTCGCGTGCCTTAGATTGGGAGCATGGCGGATGATAAGAATTACTGATGAAAGTGGTAGGAGAATCTGCCCAATTTGCGAGGAAGAATCTTGGCAAGTAGTAGATTTACGGAGGAATGGAGGGAAAATATTTACCGCGACCCTTTACCACCTCCAATGGAGAGTTAAGGTCATGTTGGACGTTACTGGCAGGCAGAGCGGACATGGAGGGGATAGGTACTTAAAGCAAGACTGCTGAGATCTGAGAAGCCTGATAGTAGGGAAGCGGGGGTGTAGAAAGAGCTAATCCTTGGAGGTGGTGCTTTATTTTGTATGTCTTCTGGCTAATGTGCTGTATATATTCTCTTAACTAATCTTTGTTTACTATAATAGGATATAATAATGCATCGGAATACGGTTTACCGCTGTTTTAGGGGTTGCTGATATTTAAGATGCTATATTTAATATGTCTGTATTTAAGATGTAATGGTGTTTTGTTGTAGTGGTACCTTTTTCTGGTTTCCTTCTATTTGTTATCGTTTCTTTTTATTACTATTATTATTATTAGTCTTGCTTATTATTCTGTGTATTATAAAGCACGCACGGTCTGCAGATCCGTGCGATCGGTAGGTATCTATGTGCGTATATCGTTATGTAAATAAACACACTCAATCATACATTCACTCATACTTAGAATTATTTGATAAGTTCAACAGATACAGGTTTTCAGAACTGACACTCATTCAATATACTACTTAACGTTGCCTTGTTTCTTCGTTTATATGTTTGTTTTGTTCTGTAAGCACTAGTTTATAGTTGTTATTATCTAACACTATTTTTAAATTTAACTTCACCTATGATAGAACTCAGACATTAATAAACAATATAGAATACGTTTTTCGAGAAAACCTAGTGACTGGTACCTGAAAGGTGTTGGATATCTCTTTTCTCTTGATTCAATATAACGGTTCTTACTTAAAGTGTATATCATGTAAGTATGTCATCCAAGGTATGCAACTCGCGGGTTCAAACCCGGCGGGGAGCGTTGGACTTTTTTCAGGCGTAAAAATCCTTAGCATGACTCCCTTCGGAAGGGAAGTAAGGCCGGTGGTCCCGTGTGGTAGATTTACGACACATAAAAGAACCTCAAGCCTGATAAAGCAAAATTATTGGTCTTTCACCCCAATATAGAATGGGACGCTAAGGAACACAGCAGTTAAAGAGCGAAAATAAATAAAACTCAATTTCATAAGGTGTATAACATCACATCTTAATGCAAATAATGATTAGTACAGAGCTTCAGCTTCACTATTTATCCGGAATAATTGTTTAATTTGAATGATACTATGCAGATTTACTGTATTAAACCTCTGCTAAAAGTTTATTTCATATTCATTTACAGCAATTAAAATAGTTATATGGTTTTGAAGGTCAAGAAACTTCAGTAAAATAACATTAATATTTAATTTTTCCACAGGTTTACTTGATATCTCAATATTTTGCAAATGGAAGTCACAACGTTATTAATAGTATTATCACAATCATCAAGATAATCACTACTATGATCATGTTACTTAGTGACATTAAAATAATACACTTGCGATTAAAAAGAACT
This sequence comes from Deroplatys truncata, assembly GCA_030765065.1. Taxonomy (NCBI): domain Eukaryota; kingdom Metazoa; phylum Arthropoda; class Insecta; order Mantodea; family Mantidae; genus Deroplatys; species Deroplatys truncata. Next base: position 203,542,979 of record CM060983.1, on the reverse strand, counting down.
TATTTTTCCCCCGTACACCATACTGAGAATAGGATCCACTTTCCTCGACTCTTCGTCGTCCCGATTCTTTTATTGCCCTGCATAAAATGGTTACGGTGGCTCCTCGGCGAGAGTGCTGGCTGACATACACACACTCCCTTTGCTTTTCTCCCGGTGATGAATATTGAAACAGCCTTAAAAATGATATTTATGTGCTGCATTCATTCAGCGCGCAACGTCAGAGTTTTAGCAAAGTCTGGATGTTTATTTTACACTTCGGTGAGTAGAGAAACAATTATTATTTGACTTTTAGCTTGTTATATACCCTCATAATTATGCTTACAAAACAGCAGATACCAGGAAATACAAACGGAGGCGGAATCGGAAGCCACAATTATTATTATATTAATTTGTAAATTTCACGGGCGGTGCGTCAGCGCGTCGGTAACGAACCCACATTTCTAATTATTATGAAATATAATTTTGAGTTCATAAATAACACAAGCGGGAATGTTAATGTGAAAGAAGCAGTGCCATAATAGGCAGTTTTTGTGCATTACAGTCTTATGTTTCTGGAAATTACGAGGTGTTTTATATAAAACATGTGTAACAAAACCAAAATCTGCGTAAGACAATTTAGAGGGAAATATTAACATACTTTGAAATTTCCTCCTATTGTTTAATTTATCAATATTACCTACAGTGAAAACAGCAATTGCAAATATTTAACTTACAAGACATCTGGACTATAAAGAATTTTATGAAGTCGCCTTTATATGGAAATAACCCTGTGTTAATTTTTGAAAATGCAGCTATGTTACAAAAGGGTGGCTTTTAATTAAATAAAATATAAAACGAATATAATATGTTAATAGCTGCTAAATCTATGGCTTTCATAACAATATTCCAACAAGATAAAAATAATAATTATTGAAGAGCAACTATTGCAATAGGTAGTCTATATCAATAAGCTCGATTTTAAATAATATAAAGGAGTAGCAAATATTATGTAAAAGTCAAAATAGTTACGAGTGGCCGAGGTCGTTAAGGCACAGACTCCTGAACACAGATCCGCGGTTCGAATCCCGTCAGTGGGTTCCCCTGTTTCCATGAGGCTTTTCTCAGGGAAATACGCTACACTTGGGAAACTTTCCTTCTCAAACTTCCTTTCTAATTATCATTTCATGTATCAGTGTCTCCCGTGTTGCAGTATGTAATAAGAACAGGCATAAAACACAACTAAAAGGGGATAATAAAACAAGTTAACCAGAACGTCTCATAACAACGACACCGCCATTGCCTTTGCGCGGGGGTAGCGTGTTCAGTAGGTCCCTAGATGGTATCTCGGTTTGACTAATTTTTGAAGACAAGGTTTTTTCCTGAGATTTCCTTATCCTAAAAGACGAATTTCTGTTAACGTTACGCTTCAAAGACTCCGGGCTAATTTAAGCACCATTTGATTCACTCACTGTTGAGTATGACCTATCCGATTAAAGGACGCTAAAACTTGTGAAAAAAGTTTACACTTAATACGATAACAAGGAAAAATACAACAATATAATTTTACAAAGCAGCAACTGCACCATTATGTGTATACAGGGTAGAACCATTTAAGTGGAGACTGTAGAATATCTCCAAAACTAAGCGTTGTAGAAAGTAAAGTTGGTTGATATTATGGGGGAAAGTAAATGACATTAGTCGTGTTTTATTTGGAGGACGTTGTGATGTTCAATTTAGGGCAAATTTAATTTTTTTAAATGGGAACCTACATTTTCTATGTTGTTTTCTCATTAGAGAATGGTTTAAAAAATCTGTTTATTTTGTAATAAGGAATAAGGCAACAAAATGAAAAATGTTGGTTCCTAATTACGAAACGTAACTTGACCCTCAAATGCCATCCATATATAGTCCAACCATACACACGTTCTTCGTACACAGTCAATCAGGATTTTCGTTGTTATTTACATTGGTGTAAGAACAATTGCAAAGTGCTTTATACAAATGTTTTTTAGTTTTTTTATGAGTGAGAAAACAACATAAAAAGGTAGGTTCCCATTTAAACAAATTAAATTGATCCTTAAATGATCATCAGAACGTCCTCCAAATAAAACACGACTAATGGCTTTTACTTTCCCCCATAATATCAAGTAACTTATGTTCAAGACATTTCTTTCTACAACGCTTACTTTTGAAGATATTGCACAGTCTCAACTTAAATGATCCACCCAGTATAGTAGCGAATGTAGGCTTTAAGGAAGAGAGATGTAAGCAGAGTACAAACAACCGAGATGAGAGTTTGAATCTCAATCTTACGAGTGAGAGGAATTGAATTGACTTGAGTTTTTATTTATGGACGCTCTGTTACTACTGTGATCCTTAGCGTCCCATTCTATGTTGGGCGTGAAATACCGGTAATTTTGCTCCGATGCCTCTTTATCAGGCTTGAGGTCTTTTACGTGCCGTAAATGTACGACACGGGACCGCTGGCTATACTTCCCTTCCGAAGGAAGCCATGCTAAGGATTTTTACGCCCGAAAAAAATCCATCGCCCTCCGCCAGCTTTGAACCCGCAACCTCGGGAGCTAGAGGCTAGGAGGACGACGACGAGTGAGAGGGTACAGGTTCAGAAACGACTACAATACGTGAAGCGAATGTCAAATAAAAGATATTAAAGAATGTTTTGAATCATAGCCCAGTAGGTTGGAGAAATTTAGGAAGGCCAATTTGGAGTGACAATGTTAATATGCTCGTCTTCTCTGTTTAAGGAGTCTGAAATATACAAGTTATCAGGTAGGGGACCTTAGCATAGGAATATTAAAATCGGTGATTTTTAATTTTTTTGTAGTAAAAACGTTCTTCATTTTTTCAACGAGTAAAATGCAATAAATTATATATAAACAGTGATTATTGTTACTGATAAACTAAATAACTTAAATCTAACATTTAAGCAGAACTATGACCAGCTATTGCGGTTCTTTTATCCTTTAGAAACATTGGTGACAAAAAAAAATCTAGAGAAGTGTTAAATGGGAAACAAAAGAAATTTAGTATTACACTCACATGATTTTCTCTACTACACCATAAATCGTTTACATCATTATTTTTACAAAAGTTTATACTACTTCATTTTAGCGAGAGAAAATTTAAAAAAAATTATTTTGTTTCGCTCAGGGAGTTAGACGAGGCTGAAGAGATGATATATCTATAAGAAGCGAGCCGCTATGTACTGGCTCTGAAATTCCATTCGTTGTCTAACTGCACAAACTAATGATGACTTAATACTTCAAAAATGGATAATAAATTATTGGAAATCTCAAACCAATTGCAAAGAATATCTAGGAAATACTTAATGGAATAAAGAGCAAAAATTATTTGTTTTAACGAGATCTACATTTTTCGTGTAGTAAGTTTCTGTGTATCTTTTGTAGTTGTAAACAATTATGTGAAATCCACTCAGAATGGGTATTCGCAGAAGCTTAAAAATACGTGCATTAGTCATGCAAATATCTTAAACATATCGTATTTGAATGAGAATCCTTAGAGCTAGTCTGGCATTTATCCGACATTTTGTTTTTCAGTTATGCTTCACTCTCTCTCTCTCTCTCTCTCTCTCTCTCTCTCATATACACATATATACGGACCTTCTTCTAAAAGTGAGTTGTTTTCATCCGGGGTTCTCATAACACTTTTTTTTCGATTTTCGGTGAAATCTCGATATAGAAAATATTTAGTGCAATTGAATAATTCCTCTACCATGAGATAATGTGTAAAAATTGAGTTAATAAATTAAATTAGTTGCCTTAGGCAGGTGTTCTTTGAATTCTTGTTATGGATTGAATTTATTACTGGAGTTCTTGTGATGTTTGTAGATTTGTTTTTCTTTAAGGTGCATATTTAATTGTTTATGTGCCTCGGTTCTTTTCACATAATTTCTGTATGTGGAGAGGCAACTTGTTTATAAACATTGCGCAGTTTGACAAGCTAGTAAAGAAATTTTGATCAGCCTCTACTCCTACTACGTGCCGATAAGACGTCTCAGATGATGTTGCGTTTAATCAGATCACATTGAACATGAAGTCATGATTGCAAACTTTACGAGAACGTCACTTGGGAAGAGACAACGTTTAAAAACTATTACTCATTAAATTCTTCGAAGAATATAATCAAACTTAAGTATGGAAAAACACTTGTTTTAAATTAGAAAGATATACCGAAATTGCAACATGGCCTGAAGTCATGTTATTTCTATTGCTCTACCAGGCATCTGCGAACTTTATAATAATAATAATAATAATAATAATAATAATAATAATAATAATAATAATAATAATAATAATAGTAGTAATAATAATTCTTGGCATTATTGAAATTTATGATTCAAATGCCGAATAAACTGCCAGGCCTTCCATCATTCAAATGGAACACCGACATGAGTTTGAAGGCATCACATATATTTTTATTTCACTTCAACCTAATCATAAACAGGTGCTACAGAAAATAAAACTTGCTTTGATATACAGTTTGCTTATATACATCATTTGCTTCCATTTTATTGGCAGAAAGTTGTACCGCTTAATTGTAAAAGTGGATTTGTTACTTTAATATCCTGATTATATCTTAAAAGAAGACTGCCTCTACGTTCTGGTGGTTAGCATGCTAACCTTCAAACCAATAGGTCCCGGGTTGGATTCCCGGCTAGAATTTTTCTTTAGGCAGGATTATTTCCTATCCTCCCTAGTGTCTGGAATACGAATGAGAGTGTGTTTTGAAGTACTAACCAAAAATTAACACCAACCCGAAGATTCACATCATGTAAATGAGCGAACATCATTGCTGATGAACAATGGTTCCGAAGGTAGAAAGTCGCCGACAGGACTCAAGCTGTTAAACCCGGTATATAAATGGAGGGAAACTACGTCTGCTTATAATTTTTATGACCTATTTTGCATTTATTTAATTTATAATATCAATTATAAATGTTATATAAACAACAATTATATTAATAAGAGCTTCATGAGTTGGGTTACTAACCGCATGATGCTAAAAATGTTATAGAGTAAATTTTTCCCGCTCGAGGAATTTGATTTTATGGTTCTTTATTCACTGTTTTCTTTGTTTTTCTCCGTCTTTCTTTTGCGTCTCCTTTAGATTTTGAAGAATATTTGATTTAGCAATATGTGTTGAATAACCTGTAGTTATGTGTGAGCCTCGCATTCGGGAGGTATCGGGTTCAATTCCCCTTGACCGCGCACTTGACCTTAGGTTTTTCAAGGTTGTCTCTGGTCGGTAGACGAATGCTGGGGTGCTTTCTCTTCTGGACAGCTCCAGTATTGGAACAGGTCTTCAAACTATTGGGGACTTCGCGCGGCCTGTAGCCTCCTGTGAATCGTTCACTTCATCCCTTTCTCCTAGGCGGTGGTAGCCGCAATAGATCTTCAGTGGGTCTCAGTGCGCTCGCTATCCACCTCCGTGGTATACCCTCGAACCTATTTTTATACAGCTAATGTAATACCAGCTATAGTTAATATATTAAGGTATGAATATGTTAAGTGTATTTTTACATAGTCAACGAATAGTTTTAAAAGACGAAATGAACTCGACTCTTTTCTGTTTCCGAGATTCAGTTACATACATGCATTTCGCAGTAGTTTTGCACGACCGTGTACTCTTTGAATAAATTTTTAATAAAACCAATTTCTAATAAACGGAATGCTGCCAATTCAACAGCTATAAATGGCTTAGTAAGATACCACAATTTAGGAGTCTTTGAATTAAGTGTTTGATGGTTGATAATGTGACTTAAATCAGGTTGTTTGAAAATAGTAATATGGACAACAATAGAGATTCAGTATTTATTTCAAGAAGAATTTAATGTCGGATGCGTGGATTATGAACACACAGATATTGAAGAGACATGGAAAATTGGGTCGCATTTTACCTCGCACTTCAGTGTATATTGTATGTTATTACAGAAACCACATTTATGTTGGTAGAATTGGGTTTCCTTGGAAACGCATTTATGTGTTGGAATTCTATTCCTTCTGTGTAAATGTCGTCGACAGGACGCAGGAATTACATGGTCGTGCAAAAATAAATGAAAGCACAATTTACAGATATTTTAAGGTGAACCGCAAAAATGATAGCACTGACATGTAGTTTATAATAGATCTAAAGTCCTTACATGAGCATTACTAAGCCATGGAAACTCTGATGTTTATTGGCTAGATTTATTATAGATTCAGGTACTACGAAAGACTGGGGAGTGCTTGAAACCTTCTTCGGAAATTGGACTACCAGAGCAGCTCTAACACTAACCAGGACTTTTATAATGTTTTTAACTTCGATACCCAATTTAAATACTCCACTTTTCTGGGTTAATTCCATAAGAAGTTATTGTCAATGCTAATGAGAAATGCAATCCCAAGACTTGGCACTGATTAAGAAACGGTGTTGGTCAATTTCATCTTCAAGGGGAAGAAAATGGTCAAAATTACAAAAAATTACACTTTTTAATTTTTTTGTATAGTCTTATAAATTAGCATTTACCCTTTAATATATATAATTACTTTAGGCAGGATACTCGTATGTTAAATGTATTTTTTAAAATTATACTTCATGTGCTATTTTGTATGAATTCTCATTATCTCACAAAAAAAACATAATTTCTACACACTTTACTGTAGGGAGGTAAAGTTTAGCCCGTCTTTTAGGAGAATTATTCTTTACAAATTGGTATAATTTTAAGTATGGCAGCTTCCGTTGGCTCAAACGATGTTGTTTCTTTCTTTGCAAATACGCGTACAATTTTCTATTTTTGATTTTAAACTTTTTCTGTGGACCATATTTTCTCGCATAAATGGCCTGTTTGAAACCTCTAATTATGTTGTTAATTTAATTTGGTGTAAATAACAAGGTTGTTTTTTTAATAATCACTGATAAATAGAAATCAAAGGGGAAATTATAACTGAAACTGTAGTTGGGAAGTGAGACGTTCCATCGATGTTTCACATCCTTTAGCCTGAATTTCAGGGGATTTTTCATCGTTTATTAGGAATAGTTGGAGCTGTATTAAATTATTATTATTATAAACAGTAAAGGGAAGGATTCACCATAAAGACTTACCAGATGACTGTATGCCAATTTCATAAAAATCTGATGTGTTACACTCACATAACTTTCTCTACTCTAATAAAATATTTTTACAAACGCTTATTCCCCATCTACTTCATGTTAATCGAGATAAACATTTGCAGAATCTACCTTATTGCTAATTTTCTTGTAGATGTAAGGGGGATATATATTTACAAGAGCAATATAGAAATACAGTAGCCCTTAAGCACATACATATCTCTAAATAGCTGGTTGCTAGGTGCAGCACCATTCCCTTTGCCATAGATTAATACTCTTTGCATATCCAAGACAAAAAAAATGAATAACGAATTTCCATTTGAGAAAATAAGTATTGAAACATTTAAGGGAATAACAAGCAATATCTCGAAAATGGTTCACTCAACAACAAAAATGTATATGACATAAATTGTGTATTTTAACGCGATCTACATTTTTTGTGTAGTAAAACTTTGTCTATCTCTTATGGTTTACCAGTTTACCAAAAGTCGTTCGCAATGAAGAATACTTTTGGAGACATTCCCAGAAAATTCAAGATATACATTTTATTTGTCATGAAAATATCTTAAACATATGATATTTTAATCAAAATCGTTAGATCCATTTTTAAAAAAATTGAAATGTTCGAAAACTGTTCCATGTAAAGGGTACTCTGGGGTGGGGGGATTTTCTGGAAAACCTTCGTGTCGCATCTGTGGAAGATACTGAACCTAAATACCATGTTTGGTGTTTATCCGACTGTTCGTTTCTGAGTTATGCTGTTCAGGGACAGTCACACACACGGACATGTTTCCAAAAATGCTTTTTTGGATTCAGGGGGCCTCAAAACATGTATTTCCGGTGAAATCTTGGTATCGAATTTTTGGGTGGAACACAATACTTCCCCTACTTACTATACGTAGTAGAGAAAGTAAAAAAGGTGGTGGTAAATCAAGTGAATTAAATGGTCATTCGAGCAATAGAAAATCGGGTAAGGCAGCTAATTATTTTCTTTTTATAGCACTCTGTAACTTCTATGGTCATATTGGAGTGTTGACTTGAGAAACAATTGATGGTGTTATTGATCGCTGACCTACAGGGTTTCTTAACGTTGGTTTTACTTTTATTTATTTATTTATTTATTTAGTTTTTTGCTATTAATTACACTCATATGCACTCTCATATTCACCAGAAGTTGTTGGATTAGAGACAAATACCCCGCCCGGGTCATAAATCGAACCCCGGGATCTCTGGGTTGAGAACAAATTATACATTCACCATACATCAAATGAACTCATACTGCCACAAAGTAAAATTTCTGAGTCATTACCTTCTTTATCAGAAGAATCTGTCCATTTCGGGTCAGGTTCTTTTTCCTGTTCTTTATTATAAAACCAAACCAGTATCGTTTTCCTTTCCATTTACAGCTCAACTCTTGATTTCTTTTTCCCTCTGATTTTCCTGAGTTTTCACCAAAGAGGTGTTGTACATAGAGAAGAGAATCAAACTTGCAGTACCTCTTCTACAGGGCTAGATACGAGGTACTGTAGGTCTCTAACGAAAAAACGTTTGCGATGTGTTCTGCTTTCCGGAGGAGTGAGGGGGCATTGTAACAAGTGGCAGCTCACAATGATGTCATAAATAGATCTGCTATCTGCATTAAAGACATCGCGCAACGTTAGTATTCCAGCGTGTTTCACTTGGAGCAGTGATCTATAAGGTTATTTACAATGCCCACTAAGAAAGGCTAAGAAAGGAAGAAGTCTGCACAATCAAGCCCGAGAAATAGTTGCTAACGTTGTTAAAATCTATGACGAGAAAGCAAACAAAAGCATTTGGTCATTCAGCATTACTAGCAGAAGAGCGTATGTTTGTTGATATGTTGAAAGTAGAGCCGTAATCTTTCTCAGATAGCAATAGAATTGTTGATGTCAACACATCCTTATCCGGCACATTCTCGTGAGAGGAAAACAGTAAGTACCTCATTTTAGATGAGACATCCCGGGTTGAGGACATTCTATATATTCATATCATGTTCGTCCTAAGCGGTTAATGCATATGACTTAATGTACTGGTCTGTTTAGTACATTAGATTATTTTTTTTTGCATAAAGCATGAACATTTGATTGGTCTCCAATTTGGTGATTAGTATTATGCCACCATAGGGAAACACAACAAGCGTTACCAAATCGTCCTTAGGGGATAGTCATGTGACATAAACATGTGACAAATATCTGGTACATAATTGTTCTTATGCTATAACTAATAGAGAACATTTAAGAAATTAGTACCTATTCTTGCTGAAAATCCACATTCGAAAAACTTTAAGTACCTGAATAAAAATAACATTTTAAACTTCCCCGGCTTAATGGTTATTTATCATTATTAAAAGCTGTTGAGAGTTAATGATTTCGGGAACTCGTACGTCTCATAATGCAAACTTAGTTGTTCCCATGTCCCTACATGCCACGTGACGATCCCTTCAGCAGTACCCAAATTTCGTCGGATGCTTTAAGCTTTTGCTCAGTGCACGATGCTTTTATTTATTTAGACTGTCTTACTTTTTCTTTGCAACACTTGAAGTAATTATTGTAGTTAAATTTGAAAAGCTAAATTACGTATTGTCATTAAAACACCTTCATTAAGTCCTTACATTTTAGCATAAGACAATTCAGCCATCAATCTGTTTGTACGTTGTGGTAACAGTGGTACAATGGCTAAGCACGCAACGAGAAACTTTATGAATACTGTAATATCGATAGTGTATTTCTAGCACACATTCAGTATCACGTTAACTAACCATCACCTTCTAACTCTTATCACTTGGCTGAACATGTTTGTAACACAGAAATATAGTTTCTCTTATGATGATAGTATGGCTACTGTGGCAGCGCTACCGAAATGTGAAGCAATCAAAGTGGGTATTTCGTTGAAACAGTCATTACTGCTAACTGATCCGTCAGGGATTCAGGGATCACAGTCTAAGAATTACTGCCATTGCTAAATTATGAACCTAAAGCAGGAGGGGAGACGCGTCATTGTAGAATGAGACGGAATTGAGGTCACTACATACGGTTAGGTTAGGGCTAGGGTTAAGAAACGGAGGGGGACTTCAGTAGTAGGACAAGGCGGCTGGTGTACTCCTGGGAGGAAGGATGAGGCTAAAGAGTACGACAGCGAGACGGCGACAGGCGTACCACATTGGATGTCTAACATTTTCACATGGAGCATCCACGGAGCCTCGGCGTATTCGCACTTAGGACGAACAGGTTCGGGCAGAAAGTTTGCCGGAAAAAACACACACAGTAAAAACAGTTCTCTCTTAAAATACTCCCTTCGCTTGCGCTGCACCCCAGAACATGCCCAAGAGTCCCTTGAAGCTGGAGAAAATTAAGATATTATGAATTTCACATTTATAAGTGATACATTTAAAGGTATATACATAAAAAAATCTGATGTGTTACAGTCACATGACTTTCTCTACTCTTGTACAAACTATTTTTACAAACGTTTATTCTCCATCTACTTCATGTTAATCGAGATAAACGTTTGCAGACTCTATCTTATTGCTAATTTTCTTGTATATGTAAGCGGAATATATATTTACAAGGGCAATACAGTAGCCTTTAAGCATAGACATATCTCTTAATAGCTGGTTGCTAGGTGCAGCACAATTCTCTTTGACACGGATTAATACTCTTTGCATATCCAAGACAAAAAATGAATAACGAATTCCCATTTGAGAAAATAAGTATTGAAAAATTTAAGAGAATAACAAGCAATGTCTCGAAAATGGTTCACTCAACAAAAAAAAAGTATATGACATAAATTGCGTATTCTAACGTGATCTACATTTCTTGTGTAGTAAAATTTTGTCTATCTCATATGGTTTACCAGTTATGCAAAAGTCGTTCACAATGAAGAATACTTTTGGAGACATTCCCAGAAAATTCAAAATATACATTTTATTTGTCATGAAAATATCTCAAACATATGATATTTTAATCAAAATCGTTAGAGCCATTTTTGAGAAAATTAAAATTTTCTAAAAATCTCCATGTAAAGGGTAATCTGGGGTGGGGGGAATTTCTTGGAAACCTTCGTGTCGCATCTCTGGAAGATACTGACCTAAATACCAAGTTTTGTGTTTATCCGACTGTTCGTTTCTGAATTATGCTGTTCACAGACACACAGACAAACACACAGACACACACACACACGGACATGTTTCCAAAAATGTTTGTTTTGGATTCAAGGGTTCTCAAAACATATATTTCCGGTGAAATCTCGGTATCGAATTTTTGAGTGGAATACAATGCTTCCCCTACTTACTATACGTAGTAGAGAAAGTAAAAATGCTACTTTCAGATATATTTTGAATTTTTTCTGCATTATTGTTTTATTTTCAGTCTATTATTTTTTGTGCTCTTTGAATTTCTGGGGATGTCGATCTTAACTTCAAGGAATTAAGTAAACAAATAAATAAAAATTAAATACGAATTTTCGATGATGAAATGCAGTAATTGCTCAACTAGGATACAGGGTAGTCTGAATAAAAGGAAACTGAAATCCTGCGGTATACTTTACTCTCAAGATAATAATGTGCGTGAAGCACTTGTTGAAAAATATAAATAGCCATCCTATTAACAATTATAATGAAAAAAAACGAAAGTTACTCGGAGTTAGAATTTGACAAAGGGAAAAAATCTGATGCGATACATTCTCACATCTCTATATCTATCGTTTCTTGCTTTCTCTACCACGTACCTAAGAGGTAGAGAAGGGAGTGCATTCCACCCAAAAATTCTATACCGAGATTTCACCGAAAATACATGTTTTGAGGCCCCTGAATCCAAATAAAGCATTTTCGAAAACATATTCGTGTGTGTGTCCGTGTGTCTGTGATCTGCATAACTCAAAAACGAAAAGTCGAATAAATACCAATCTTCAGAGATGCGACACGACGATTTTTAATAAAATCCCCCACCCAAAACTACCTTTTATATGGAACCATTTTCAAAATCTTTGAATTTATATAAAATGGCTTTTATTAAAACACCATATATTAAAGATATTTACATGATAAATAAAATGTATCTTGAATTTTCTGGGAATAACCAGTGAAGTCCTCTTCGTTCGAAAGGAATTTTGTATAATCTTGTACAGGTACTAAACTTTAAGCGACAAATGAAATTGTATTGCACACAAAAAAATCTGATGTGTTACACTCACATGACTTTCTCTACTCTTGTACAAACTATTTTTACAAACGCTTATTCTCCATATGCTTCATGTTAATGGAGATATCGAGATGTCAATCTTATTGATAATTTTCTTGTAGATGCAAGGGGAATATGGTAGGTTTTAAGCGATAGTCAAATATTTTAACGCTGGTTGCTATGTGGCGCATTCCATTCTCTTTGCATGTCCAGGACATAAAAAAAATGAATAACGAATTTTAGAAAAAGTATAAGTATTGGAAAATTTAAGGGAATAACAAGCAATATCTCGCAAACGGTTCACTCAACAACAATAATGTATATGATATAAGTTGTGTATTTTAACGCGATCTACATTTTTCGTGTAGTAAAATTTTGTCTATCTCTTATGGTTTACCAGTTATGAAAAAGTCGTTCATAACGAAGAATACTTTTGGAGACATTCCCAGAAAATTCGAGATATACATTTTATTTGTTATGACAATATCTTAAACATATGATATTTTAATCAAAATCGTTAAAACCGTTTTTGAGAAAATTAAAATTTTCGAAAAATGTTCCATGTAAAGGGTAGTCTGGGGTGGGGGGATTTTCTTGAAAACCTTCGTGTCGCATCTCTGAAAGATACTGAACCTAAATACCAAGTTTGGTGTTTATTCGACTTTTCGTTTTTGAGTTATGCTGTTCACAGACACACAGACAGACACACAGACACACACACGGACATGTTTCCAAAAATGCTTTTTTTGGATTCAGTGAGTCTCAAAACATGTATTTCCGGTGAAATCTCGGTATCGAAATTTTGGGTGGAATACAATACTTCCCCTACTTACTATACGTAGTAGAGAAAGTAAAAAGAAAGAAATCATTGAAAAAAAAAAAAATTGAGTTTTATTTATAGACGCTCTTTAACTACTATGGTTCTTAGCGTCCCATTCTATATTGGGCGTGAAACACCTGTAATTTTGCTCAGAGGCCTCTTTATCAGGCTTGAGGTTCTTTTACGTGCCGTAAATCTACGACACGGGACCACCGGCTTTACTTCCCTTCCGAAGGAAGCCGTGCTAACGATTTTTACGCCCGAAAAAATCCATCGCCCTCCGCCAGGTTTGAACATGCGACCTTGGGAACTAGAGGCTAGCACGGTACCACCAGTCCACGGAGGACGACAAAAGAAATCATGTAGATCTCTTTAGAACACACAATTTATTTTAAGTAAGCTTTTAGTGGCATAATAAAATCCGTTATTAGAGATTGGAGGTGCGATTTTCCTTTTCTTTTTAAGTTACATTTATACCCCACCTTTGGTCTTATCAGCAGCCTTTCCTTTGGAACTTATTGCCTATTGGCAATGGCGTAAACTCCTATTGTGTTGTCGTTGAACTTCTTGCACTTTTTGGGTTTTAAACATTAGATCAGAAACGCATTCACACTCTCATACTTCCAGACTCTGGGGAGAATTGGGAATACTCTTGGATACAGAAAAATTCCCACACCCAACCGGGATACGAACCCGCGACCCCTCGCACAGCAGGCAGGTGCTCAACCGACTGAGCTACGGGGCCAGCACCCACTCATTTCTTTGTCATTATCTTAAAGTCCTGCAACATTAGTTGTTTTTCGCGTTTGCATGGAAACATATAGGATTTTAAGGCTTGGATATAGTGTCCAATTCTTAAACATTTGATTATCGCTATTCCCTTTGTATCTATAAGGAAATGTGCAATGTAGGTATTTATGAAACGTTTATTTGGATTAAAATGTGGTAGACAGAAAAATAAGTTTGAGTAAGAATTATTTGTATACCCACTAATAAACAATAGAGGGTAGAGAAATTCATGTGAATGTATCACATCAGAATTTTAGAAAAAGGTCCAAGTGTGTCTGTCGTGAAGACAGATCAACACCAAACTCGGTACCTCCCAAGGATGCGAAACAAGGATTTTCAAGAAAATCTCCTTATCCCAAACTAACCTATTCATGGAAAAATTTTCAAAATTGTTTACTTTCTAAAAATGGACTTCACGATTTTGTTTAAAATACCATATATTAAAGATCGCCTTTGAACTACTCTTCATTCGGAAGGAATTTTGTATAGTATTGTGTAACTTGTAAACGTTAAGCGATAGACGAAAATATACTACACAAGAAACGTAAATCTCTTTAAAACCCACAATTTATTTCAAATGAGTTTTGTTTGCGGCATCAGCCATTTCCGAGATATACGTTATTGATGGTTCGAATTCTTCATACTCAGCCGTTCTTTCAGTTGTTTCTCGCGATTCCATTGAAGCAGTATGGAACTTTAAGGCCAGCATTTAGCGTCCAGTCTTCAAACATTTGACTGTCGCTGTTTCCTTTGCATGTGTTTGTAGCCATTTTTGCAAAAGTTTCTTTTGATTAAAATAAAGTAGATATAAAAATAAGCTTTAGTAAAACAGTTCATTCACCCACTAATAAACGATAAGGGTACAGAAAGTCATATGATTGTCAAGTATTTTTACATAATTTCCATAAACTATTCTTATGAAAGCTTAATTTTCTGTTTATTTTATGCTAATCGAGATAAACCTCCGCAGCAATAGTTTGATTACACATTTTCTAAATCAATAATAATGCATAAAACCCGGGTAACTATATTCGGGCTTATAAATTGGATACTTTCCAAAGCATTACGAGAAACAACTGAATAGCGAGAGAGCTTTAAAAAATATGACAAAGTATCGAAAAGTTCAATTCAATAACAAATGGCTGATACCACAAAAATGTATTTGAAATAAATTGTTTTAAAGAGATCCAAATTCTTGTATAGTACGGTTTTGTCCATCCCTTGTGGTTTACGAGTTCCTTCAGATTGAAGAGGGCTTCACAATTCATTCTCAGAAAATTCGAGATATAAATTTCATTCCTCACGTGAATATCTTAAACTTAAGGACATTTAATCAATTTGAGAAAACTCAAAATTTCGAAAAATCTTCTATTAAAGAATAGTTTGTGTTGAATATATTCTTAAAAATCTTCGTGTTAGTTCTTTGGAAGATGCTGAACCTAAATATGAAGTTTGGTATTTATTGAACCTTTCGTTTTGGGGTTATGCTGCTCACAGCACAGGCACACATACACGCACGCAGATGAGCTACTTACATAGACCTCTTTTAACTACCTTTTTTTATTCAAGGGACCTAAAGAATGTATTTACAGCTAAATCTCGAATTCGAATATTTATGTAAAATGGAATATCTTCTCTTCTTTCTAGGTGCATGGTAGAGAAACTAAAAACAAAGACGCTTGTTTGGGATTTAAACGCACACCTTAAGATGCAGATTTCCGAACCAAAGGTACACGCACTGTTTCCAAATGAGCTACGCTTAACTTGCAGTTAGGTAGTACTTTATTACATGTGTTTTTGTCTTACGGCTCGTTTGGTGTGGAGTAAGATGCTCTGTGAAGACATTCTCCTTTTTTTCTGTATGTTAATATATTTGCCAGAGGGTGACGATTAAATTAATATTTTTAGTTTAAACTTTTGATGAATTCCACTCTATACTAGCTGATTCTGAACAGAATTTAGAGACTACATTCAAATAATTTAAATTAAATTAATCTTTAATGTATTTCAAAACTGAAATGTAAAGCTATATTTTTATGGAATACACCAATATAGATGTAATATTATTTATTAATGCATTTATTAATAAATAATACTATTAATAATAAAACAGTTATGTATACATATTCAATAATTGTTAAAATTAAGTTCATTTAATAGATGAGATGCAAAAATAAGAACACTAAAGTATGTGTGGAACTACCAATAGTCTTGATTAATCGTCCCCTGATTGATAAATTATTAAATTATCGCGGATAAAATATTGTATGCTTCTAGTGAAATGAGCATAATTATCGCTCTCATATAATTGCAGAACTCCGCTTTGCCTAGTTCTTGCAAAACACACTCGAGCGTAATGATGTCAATTTTCCACTAGATGCATAAATAACTATTACCGTGTTTTATGTATTTGCATAGCTAGCTATAAAATCTGTAAGGTTGAGAGGAGCTAACGGGGAAAGTCTAATGCGACAGAGCTTATTTTGAATACATTATTAACTGAACTTTCAATATATCGTAATCGAAGCGCCCGCAGCAGGCAGTCATTCTACTGCTCTACATATGTAGACACAGTCTGTTTTGAACTGGTAATAAATACGTATGCAGGAAGAATTATTCAGAAAGACTAGAATGTCATACGACAAACTTTGACCAAAGACCGTGGACAATGTCTCTGAATAAACTCTATCCTTAGAAAATGTAGCACGTCAATTGGTCTAAACTTCAAAGTACATTATTATTATTTATATTATTATTATTATTATTGTTGTTATTGTCAGGATCGTCATCATTCCCATCTTTTACCTAATGCTTCACATCTGTACAAATCGAGCGGGATGGCTCAAGCGGCAACGTCTATGGTCTCCAATCGGGAGATTGTGTGTTAGTTCCCACGGCCGACCTTCCCGACCCATGGTTTTTTCGGGGCTTCCCCGGGTCGCTAGGCAATGCTGGGAAGGTGCATTACATCACCGAATTTCCAGTCCCTCCATTCGCATTGCACTTCACCTTTCATTTGCTTGCTCTGTTTCAGGGTTGAAAGTGTCAGCGGGAATCTCATGGCAGGAAAAAGGCTGTTTTATAACCTTTCGTCCAGCTCGAATAGGGGAGGTCTCCAAGTCTCGGGCCCCCCCCCCCAGTGGGATGTGCGAGCCTGCAGGGGGAGAAGAGCCCTTGTACCCAACAGTTGAAATCATCATCTTCAAACTGACTTTTCATACGTAGCAGCAAACAACGTATGGAACAATTCTACTTCAAATTGGCGTCCTTACGTGGAGCTAAATAAATAAACAAGTCCAACAAAACACCTTCTTCAAGTAAGTAGGGAAAGTATTGCATTCCACCCAAAAATTAGATATCGAGATTTCACCGGAAACGTTTTGAGGCCTCCTGAATAAAAGAAAGAAAAAAAAAGCATTTTTAGAAAAAGGTCTGCGTTTGTGTCTGTGTGCCTGTATGTCTGCGAACAGCATAACTCAAAAAACGAAAAGTCGGATAAACACCAAACTTGGTATTTAGGTACAGTATCTTTCAGAGATGCGACAAGAAGCCTTTCAAGAAAATCCCTCCATCCCAGACTACCCTTCACAAGGAGCATTTTTGGAAAAGTTTTGATTTTCTCAAAAATGGCACTAAAGATTTTGGTTAAAATATCAGATATTTAAGATATTTTCATGACAAAAAGTATATCTTGAATTTTCTGGGAATGGCCCCTCTTCTTTCTGAATGGCTTTTCCATAACTGGTAAACATAAGAGATAGACAAGATTTTTCTACACAAAAAATGTAGATCGCGTTAAAATACACAATTTATGTCATATACATTTTTTTGTTGAGTGAACTATTTTAGAGATATTGCTTGTTATTCCCTTAAACTTTCCAATACTTGTACTTTTTCTCAAATGGGAATTCGTTATTCATTTTTTTGTCCTTGTAATGCAAAGAGAATGGAATACTCCACATAGCAACCAGCTCTTAAAATATTTAACTATCGCTTAGAGCCTACCAATTCCCCTTACATCTACAAGAAACTTAGCAATAAGATTAACATCTCGATATCTCGATTAACATGAATCATATAGAGAATAAGCGTTTGTAAAAATAGTTTGTACAAGAGTAGAAAAAGTCATGTGAGTGTAACACATCAGAATTTTTAATAATATGTCATATTTCGGCCAACGTTCCAAAAATGATTATTTTTGTGGTATGTTTAAGGACACAAGAATAAAAAACCATGAAAATAGTGCTCACATGACAATGTTTCAGTGATACTGTCACAAATAAACACAAAAATTGCTAATAAAGCTTTGTAGTAAACAAGCAGCGTAACACAGTAGTCGGTTCGCTGACGTAAGACACAGTTGCGCGGGGTGAACAACAAATTGCAAAGTGTTTTTCAGCAGATTCCTGGATATTCTACATAGTACAAAATTAGTGACAGAACCCTGTATAAAAAGGTTATATTATAATGACATTGAACTGTTAAATAAACTCCCCACATATTTAAAAATAGTTAAAACCTTAACAGTCTTCAAAAAGATTTGAAGAATTTCCTAATACAGGGTTGTTTTTATTCAGTGGAAGAATATCTAGAAATGAATTAGTTTATAAGTTTTCTTATGGAATATATTATGTTTACAATTCCAAAATTTAGTTTAGGACCTACTCATGTAATAAATTAGGATTTATGTATTTCTGTATTGAAATCAAACGGTGAATAAATTTGAGTCTTTCTGGGAATGCCACAACATTTGAAGACACTGAACAAAGCTGGCCTGCAGAAGTGGAGAGGAGCTTTCCTAGTTACAAAACTATCTTCAGCGATAACCGCAGATCTTTGAAAATGGAATACCTGCAAATGTACATTGTGATGCAGTGCAACTCTGCAAAAACTGAAGATACAAGACGTGTTAACCAACTGGAATACTTTAAACATGTGGTGTGCAGTAGTAAAAACATTGTTTTATTGTTTTCACTGCACTTGGTGTTTTTTTTCAGACACATGCAGACATTTCAAAAATAAGTGCTAGTTAGTTTCAAACACTGCAAAAATAAGTACTATACTCACAATTCGTTCTGAAGTGAATTTGCATTAGATGGTATATTAAAAAAAATCAACAAAAATGTTTTTAAATAAATTTATATAAAGTCGTATTTTATCTTTTAAGGTAATATTTATATAAGTTTTATGTCATAAATGCTAGCATATTTCGCTGTTTTTAGGTCATTAAAATCCGGGCCCTAGCCTTATATACCATATTACATGTACACATAAGTAAATAAATATTTTATATACTACAGTACTACATTTTCATTCTAGTTTGTTATTACCAGGAAAACAATACGCGGATAAGCAATGGGCACACTTTTGTGTAGTATTCAATGAATAATTATACATTTCGTTTTTTACTCACATCTCAGAGAAAAAATGATGCGTTATCAACTTTCAAAACCCCAGTGATAAATGCAGAGCGAGAGAGGCTAAGCTCTGCATTTAAAGCAATAATGCGAGTTACAGTTTTAAAATAAATACGCTCAAAACAGTTATCTGCTCCTCTATGTTAGATAAAAATACCGAATCACATTAACTATCCATTATTGTTTGATATTATATTCTTTCAATTAATAAGAAAGGTTTTTCTTATTGTGAATTCAGCTGTAATCTCATATCCCATATGTAGGTAGAAAAGCAGTCTATACATGAGGTAGTACTGGCTGAGGCAAGCCTTATGTCTCGTCGTCTTTTTGCCTCTCCTCTATCTTGCTCTGTGAACCCAAACCACCCTCTTCATGGCACAAACTCTCGGGGCTACGACCCCTACCTTCCCCCCCCCCCATCCTACAGTAGCAGGGTTGGTTATCTCTGTGAATCCCCCAGTCTCAACCGACGCCCGCAGGCTAATGTGGTATCATAGTCAGTAATTAGCCGACTGAGACTACAAGATAATGTACTTCGCTGGCATAAATCTTTCCTTGCAAGCAGCAGCCTTCTACCACTACGCGAAATGGCTGAAACGAACTCTCTTCCTCCTTCTCTCTCCTAGAAATACCTACTGTCTCTGTCTCTTTCCCTCTCCTTCATTTAATCCGATCTTAACTCTTTTTCTCTTTCTCTCCAATCTTAATCACCCTAAAGGAAAGAAGGAAAGAGAAAAAGGATTGCTTCGGGGTGAATATGGGTTGGTTGTGAAGGGAAGATGAGGAGGCTGTGAAGTAAAAGTGGAAGAAGGAGAAATGAAATATATTTTTTAAACGAAGGGGGGCCAGAAACAAGAAGATGCGGAGGAGTATGTTTTGAGCTGTATTATAGATATGCCAGGGAGATGAAGGAATATTGATTGCATGCAATATATAAAAAGAAACGTCGTGGTCATCCGCTACGCATAACTGCAGTGACTGGGTGCTCTAAGTCTGTGGTCTGCATTTCACTTTAGTAAGTAAGCAATTCTTGGAATCTCAATCGCTAAACCAAGTTTTAGCTCCCTGCATATTCACTGACACTTAAATGATTTATTTATCCCAGATGCATGAGAAGTGGCATGCTAAATAAGAAGCAAGAAGTTCTTCGCCAAATGAGAGCAATAGAACCTAATTCTCTTAGTTTCAATTAGACTATACATATAATAAAATGCCCTTTTGCTTCCCCTACTACGTATAGCAAGTAGGGCAAGTATTTCATTCCACCCAAAAATTCGATACAGAGATTTCATCGGAAATACATATTTTGAGGCCCCCTGAATCCAAGAAAAAAATTTAGAATAAGGTCCCTGTGTGTGTATGTGTCTGTGAACAGCATGACCCAAAAACGAAAAGTCAGATAAATACAAAACCTGGTATTTAGGTCCAGTAGCTTTCTAATATGCGACACGAAGATTTTCAAAAAAATTCTCCCACCCCAGATTGCCCTTTACATGGAACATTTTTCGAAAATTTTGATTTTCTCAAAAATGGCTCTAACGATTTTGATTAATATATCATATGTTTAAGATACCTTCATGGCAAATGAAGTGTATATCATGAATTTTCTGGAAAGTCCCTAAAAGTCCTCTTCATTCTCAATGACAGTGCAAAACTGGAAAACCGTAAGAGATAGGCAAAATTTTACTACACAAAAATGTATATCTCGTTAAAGCACAAAGTTTATATCATACATATTTTGTTTGCCGAGTGAACCATTTCCGAGATATTCCTTGTTATTTGCGTAAATTTTCCAATACTTGTCCTCAAATGGGAATTGGTTATTCGTTTGTTTGTTTTTGTTATGTCCTGGACATGCAAAGAGAATAATGTAATGCTCCACATAGCAACCAGCTCTTAAAAGATTTGACTATCGCTTACAGCTTACTATATATCCCTTGCACCTACAAGAAAATTAGCAATTTTAGCAAATTAACAATAAGATTTGCAGTTGCTGCGAAGGTTTATCTCGATTAACATGAAGTAGGTGGAGAATTAACATTTGTAAAAATAGTTTCTACAAGAGTAGAGAAAGTCATGTGAGTGCAGCACATCAGATTTTTTATTATAATTTTATACGTATTTAGATAGTGTCATACAAAGTTTAATTTGTGATAAATTGGTTATTATAACCATAATAAGTGGTTCTATATAGAGATATAAAGAAGGTATTATATAGGTATTTTACCCCTTGAAAATATGATTTAATAAAACACAAAGTTTTGTCGACATTTCAAGTCCCGATATTTGAAGCACTAAATGATTAACAGTGTTGTGGTTATAAATTAATATTTAAAGTCTTTTCTTTCGCTACACATTTATTTAGAATAAATAGCAATTTCAGTCAGAATCAAGATTCTGTCGGCCTCCCAAACATTGTAGCACAGACGCTTATGTGTAAGTTTTAGTAGAACTGCATTTCAAAAGTTAGCATACTGTATGTTGAACAGAATGGCTCGCATCAAAACGTCCGGGATTGGATTCTTAGATCTGACCTTGGATTATTTGGTGATGTTTCCGGGTCGATTAGGCGAAAGCTGGGCCTGATTACATGATACCATATGAATTTTCCTGTCTCTCATTTCCTTTCATCCCTCAGGGTTGCAGGCCTGGTTGGTGGTATGAGCCGCATGCCATATGGATGTGCTTTAAGGAGATCAACTTCTGAAATTTGGAAATTCTGTATTTTTAAGCAATTAATTTGACGTTTTACCATTTATTTGTGGTACAAAATTCAACATTTTCAGTTCACTTCCTTGAATACGTCCGAAGAAAAAATATTCTAATCTTTACTTTCTCTACTAATCTGATACCGATGTTGCATCGGAAATACACGTTTTGAGGCTCCCTGAATCCTTATAAAATATTTTTTTTAAAAGCTCTGACTGTGTCTCTGTCTGTCTGTCTGTGTATTTGTGAACACCATAACTCAAAAAAAGAATGTACCAAACTTGTTATTTAACTTCAGTGTCTTTGAAGGATGCCAAACGAAATTTTCAAGAAAATCCCTCCACCCCAAACTACCTTTACATGGAAGATTCTTCGAAATTTTAGATTTTCTCAAAAATGGCTCTAAAGTTGTGATTAAATTGTTATATATTAGAGATATTTACATGAGAAATAAAATGTATATCTTGAATTTTCTGGGAACAGCTGTGAAGTCCACTTCATTCGGAAGAAATTTTTCATAATTTTGTATAAGGAGTAAACGTTAAGCGGTAGAGGAAAATGACTACACAAGCATGTAGAACTCACAGCTTATTACAAATAACATTTTCTGTAGCATAAGCCATTTCTGAGATATCCGTTATTAATGTTTCGAATTTTTCCATGCATTGTCATCCTTTTAAAATTCTATTTTCATTTGTTTCTCGCGATGTTATGGAAACAATATGGACTTTTAAGGCCAGCATATAGGGTCCAGTTCTTAAACATTTGACTATCGCTATTTCGTTTATGGCAATAACGAAATATGTAATGTAGTTATACCTCAAAGGTTTAACTCGAATAAAATGGAGTAGATAGAAAAATAAACGTTTGTAAGAATAGTTTGTATACGCACTAATAAACGATAGAGGATAGCGAAAGTCATGTCATGTGAATGTAACATATAAAATTTTATTAAAATATGTGTGTGTGTGTGTGTGTGTGTGTGTGTGTGTGTGTGTGTGTATCTTCTGAACAGAACAACTCAAAAACAAAAGCTATTTAGTTCAGCGTATTCCAAGAAGCAACACGAAGGTTTTCAAGAAAAACCCCAATCACCAAACTACCATTTACATGGAAAAAAGATTCGTTAGCTTTATTTTGTCGAAAATGGCTCTAACGATTTTAATTAAAACATCATATGTTATGTCTGCATAACAAATAAAATCCATACTTGGCTTTTCTTGGAGTAACCTATGAAGTTCTGTTCATCCTAAATGACTTTTGCATAATTGGTAAACCGTAAGAGCCTGGTCGAATCTAACTGCACAAAGAATGTACACGTGGTGATAGCACACAATCTATGTGAAATAAAATTCTTACGGTATTATTCAGTTCCGAGATATTCTTTGTTAGTGGCTTGAATTTTCAAGAATTTTATACTTTTCTTAAATGGAAACCGGCATTCCTTTTTGTTTTCTCTACCACGTACGTAATAGGTAGAGAAAGTGTTGAATTCGTCCCAAAAATTCGACACCAAGATTTCATCGAAATATATTTTGAGGCTTTCTGAGTAAAACAATCATTTTTAGAAAAACGTCCGTTTGTGTGTCAGTGAACAGCGTGACTCAAAAGCGAAAATTAGGTTAAATACCAGACTCGGTGTTTAACTTCAGTGTGCTACAAGCTTATGACAAATATTTTTAAGAATATCCTCCAAATCCATATTACCCCTTACAAGGGAAAAATGCTCCTTATGTTTTACTTTCTAAAAAACAATTTTGATTAAAACACGATACGTTTAAAATGTGTGCATGACAAATAAAGTGAATATCTTGAATTTGTAAGTCTGTAAGCCTGTAAGTCCTATTCATTCTGATAATAGCTGGTAAACCGTAAGAAACAGAGAAAATCTTACTACACAAAAATGTACATCTGATTAAAGCTTACACTGTATTATTATTATTATTATTATTATTATTATTATTATTATTATTATTATTATTATTATTATTATTATTATTATTATTATTATTATTTTAGTTAATAATGTTCGAGACATTCCTTGTTATTTGTTTGAATTATCAAATACTTAAACGTTTCTTCATTGGTATGTCGCTATTCGCTTTTCTTTTCTCATGATGATACAAAGAGTATTCAATTTCAAAGCCAACACATAGCAACATTCTCTTTAAAAATCTGACTATTGTGCTTCCTGCCATGTGGCCATGGTTTATATTTTGTGATTGTGATAAATTTAAAAAAGGATTCCGCTTAAACTCCTTATTGGGGTAATAAAAACGTTATATTCGAGGTTTTATTTTCTATACCTAAACAATTCTTGCTTATAATCAATGCCCTTGTACTCTTACATAAACGAATACAAGACTCCAATTAATGATTTGAGGTATTTCCACTCTATGTGCTTCAAATACTCACATCCACCAATTTCTCGGATTTTCTTAATTTCTTATTTTCTTTTCATTACACTCTTTTTATGTTTTCTAGTTTTGGTCCTTTGATTGCTACCCAAGCTTAATGCAAGTGCTAGACTGGCATTCCTTTACAATCCAATACAATAGGCATTAAACAGGACAATAAACACCATTTTGTTCTTTAAGAGAATCAACCCAAAGTTAAACATTTGGTATTTAAGCCATTTTTGAGATAACCAAAAATAACGACACATTTTGCATGTAAAGTATATTTTGTTCTAACGATTTTCTTGAAAATCTTCTTGTCGCATCTTTGGAAGGTACTGTAACTCAAACCCAACTTCGGTATTTAACTGACAAGGCGCGCGCGCGTGCGAACGCTTTTTATTTCAGCGGACCTAAAACGCGAATTTTCGACAAAATATCGATATAGAATTTTTGGTTGGAATACAATACTTCTCTGCTAACTAGTAGAGAACATAAAAACAGCAAATACAATTTATGCCCGCCATAGAGAAAGTAGGAGTAGTATGTTATCGCGAGTTAACTCGCCATCATTCGAGTAAATTACCCATCTCATCATCAACAATGTCATCATTAACCAGTTTCATGATTTTATCTTTTTTATCGATCGGTTCAGTCCTCTTGAGGGGTGATCTGATCGTGCCAGCACGATCTTGGATTTCTTTTCCCCAAGGGTCGATAGTTAAAACGAATGCAAGGCGTTCCTCATTCATTCCTAAAACACTTTCTATTGCGTAGTATTATGCATGAATCTCTCATTAAGGACACATACCTTTAATTCCTTTCAATTTTAATATGTTTTATTTGGTTACTCCTTTTTCCATGGGTAATGCTTTCTGATCCACTTTTCGTTTATACTATCAAGATGAAAAGTTGAACTTCCTACATTCCGTGCGCATGTATGTGCATGATCTACATTAAATTCTCTAAATTTTAATATATTCATTTTTGTAGACATTGAATATAATTTGAGGCAGTATTTTATATTACAACACTGAGTATGCCAGAATGGTTGTAGTGTAAATTAACATTATTGTATGACAATGATTTTAGATGTTTGTTAGCTATAAGCATTGTTAGGAAATAAATTTACACGGCCTCACTGAAACTGACAATAGGAGTGGGTAACAATGAAGCGATGGGGTGAGTTGTTTATCAATTAGAAGAGACAAACAAATGACGTCAGGGTAGCGCGCCTTTCTTTAGAAATGGAGGGAATATCTTTCCTAGAGCATATGTTTTAGTAACTATGATTGGCTTATAAAACAGACGCTAATGTTGGCGCGATTTAGTAACCAATAGCAGCTATATTATAATGTTTAGGCATATCGGGGTAAGGAAGTATAAATTCTTGAGCCAAAAGCAAGTATCGCGCAGTTCTAAGAAATCTTTCTCGCGAGTTACACGTCAGGCAGTTCTAAGGATGCATTCAAGAGGTACACATTACGCAATTCTACAGAATCTCTCGCGTCGTAAAGTTAGTTACAAAATGTGAAGTAAGCGTACGACAGTAATTATATTCGGAAATATAACAGTTTAAGTCAGGCGTGTATAAAGATTACAGATGTGAACTATTAATTAAGTGTGACGGCAATAAAAGTGTGAAAACAAATTCTTTTATCAGTGTTATCTTTTAGTAAACTCCTTTCCGTTTACACGCCCTGATCAGAGATATTTGCTCGACTGAGTAATAATAGCTAGCCGGAGGACAAAGAACCCAAAATTCAAAATAGTAAAACAATAACAGGCGCTCAGACAAAAAGATAACACGAACAGATTAGTGCGACAAATTATATTTGATGGTGAATTTTACCATTAAAATCTTACCTTGGTGTTTACTTCCTGTTTATTTATTAATATTTGCTTCACGCAGCACCTGGGTACGAGCTGCAAGTTATTGCTTTCTTTTAAGATCAACAACCAGGCGTAGATAATCGATCTCCGATTCACCTCCAAAGTTAATGTTGGTAATCTTTATACTGCAACCACCATCTTCAACAGTTATTAGTAAATTATCAACTAGTACTAATCGTATTATTCACTGTCGAAAGCAGTATGCGATACACAAGCGTTAAGTACATTGGAGAATTTCAGAAGTAGAAACTCCTCCTCATTCTCTAATGACAAGCTTACCTTACTTGTATCGCGCTGCATATGTCAAGAATCTCATATCTGCTACCCTATGTGATTTTTTATGTTTTAATTGAGGTCCACAATTAAGAAATATTAATCAATGTTGGGTTTAGCATAGAGTTATGACATTTGATTTTAGTGTCTCTACCAGTTTCTTTTATTTCTTCAAAACGTTTCCCATTGTTCCACATATCTGATTAATCTAATCAACTCCACTTCTAGATCTTTAATTTTAAGCGCAATAGCCTGATTAGTTGATAAATGTGTTTTTATATTTTTATTTCCTTTGCTCTAAAATTTCTCACCCTTGAAGTTTGTTATGTTCTGACACATTTAGGTTGCATTTTGTTTGGTATTACATTTATTTAATAAGTTTCAAAGTAATCTTGTCTTCTGTTTTTGTAATTCATAACTTATCCTATCCAAAGAAACAAGTATTGAAGATTGATTTTCCATTATCTTTTTTAGAACTTGTTGTCGCTTCTTGATTATAGTATCCATATGAATTAAACAAGTGAACAGCTTGAATATTGTTTGTTTATAGTTTTTGTAACCTATCCTTACAATATCCTTGTCTTTTAATGCACCTCTATCGATTATCCTTTAATATTTTGCTTCCTCGAACGCTCTCCCCACCCGTCTGGCAATGACACAGTTTATGTATGTCGTGAGTAGCTTTTTCAACCCTTCCAAAAACCACTGGCTGGTTTTCTCTTTTTATTTATTTTATGGTATTATACGTGATGAGTTTAATATTCAAGATAGTAACCCTTAATTTAATGACTACACAATGAACCTTTACCTTAACGCATGCTAGTAGTAAGTTTAATGTCCTTTAACTGTACATATAATATTCGGTAACGAATTAACATGTGAAATAATTCGCAAAACAAAGCAGTGCTCCTATGTTACATAATGTTCATGCTAAGGAAAGATGCCAAAAACCTCAGACAAGAAGCTTGATTCAATCAGAATTTGAAATCGAGCCTATAGCCTGACCTTACACCTTTAGTACCGGTGTGTCTGTGGGTTATTTTGTTGTGTTTTTGATGCCGCGCATTCATATTTTTGTTTCTTCTGGGTTTATTGTTTTGTGTATTCTGCTTGTTTTATTACCTGGTAGAGCGATAAAGGGTCATATGAATTAAACATCTATTGGCAAATAATTCAAATAAATCAGTTTTTAACTGAGTAGAAATTACAAAAAGTAATTGTCTAGCATTACATGGCATAAGCATACTTTAATTTAAGAAATAGTTGCAAATATCGCAAATGTATGACAGAAATTTTCGTCAGCATGATCTAATTATTAAGTTTTGTAAATCAGGTACCCAGAAAACCAAATAAGAAAAGGTCCAGTTGCTTATATTACTGTGTAATAAACCATTGATATGTCTGCCATCATTTTCAACACATGACTTAAACATGTAATTAATATTATTAAAATGCATTACACAGTTAATAAGGGCACATACTTGCACCTAAATTCCAAGCTTCTGCTGTACGGTCGTGAACCATGTAAGCAACAACATTATAACATTTGAAATGTATTTACAAAGTATTAAAACTAACCCATTCTAAAATCGTTCTTGTGTTTATCATAACACAATAACTACTAGGTACTTATTATTAATTTTATATTTAAATTTTAAAATTTGAAGCATCCAATAAATTTCAATTTAAATTATGATACATGAAAATAAATTGTGTGGAAAATTTAAAGAATATTGTTTAAATTTGAATCACGTGGAACATTCATTAAGTTATGAATGCATTATTAAGTGTATT
Source organism: Deroplatys truncata (assembly GCA_030765065.1). Taxonomy (NCBI): domain Eukaryota; kingdom Metazoa; phylum Arthropoda; class Insecta; order Mantodea; family Mantidae; genus Deroplatys; species Deroplatys truncata. The sequence continues at coordinate 203,514,583 of CM060983.1, read as the reverse complement.
TTCTCGGTAGCTGTCTTCCTAAAAGCGGAGCATATTGGATAAACTAGTTGAGTAGGGGCATTTAAATTCTCTGTTCCAAGGAAATTCGTAAAATACCTTCATTTGTAGGACACAGTGGCCGTTACGTTTTAAGAAATACATTTAAAATACATGATTTTAAGACCTTAGGCAGATACCTTTTTATTTACATATACTATTCGTTCAGGTTTGATACATGTTCACCTATTTGTTAAGCCCGTTCCACCTAAGTGATTTTGTGTGGCGTTTTGCAACGAATTAAATGGATTACCACTGCGAAAGTTAACTGTTAATGACACTGTTTTGTACAACAATGATAATTCTGGATACATACAATTATAAGAGAAAGTTGCTCTTGTTGGACATGAAATTTAGAGTATTAATTCAAGATGAATTTTGCAGCAGGTAACAGCAATGATGTTTTGAGCTCCAACTCAAGAATGGCAACAGTGTCTTGTGACAATATGGCTCATGGCATGAAACTTCTGTATCAGTAATTTTAAAGAGGGAGACACATTAACGTGTCAGCTGAGCAGGGGACCGAGTTCATCTTCTGGCATGACACCAAAGAGCAGCACTGATATATGTGCACCAACTAATGTAAGCGATCCCAACATATATTAGTGCAAAAGCATTAGATGTATTTAGCTCTTTGACTGGATGCTTCCGATTGATGTTATTATTGGGCAGAAGGAATATTCTGAAACCGAGGTCGTGTTGTTAGGCTTGTAATCTTAGAGACCCATAAAGTCGTTCGCAGTTTCATTTTCCTTTGTGTTTTTCTAAGTAAACTGTGCCTATGGTAATAAGTTAGGGATTCCAGGGAAGGATTGTTCACAAGAGAGTTACAAAACCCTCCCTTTACCAAGATATGATTCCAATATTTAAGGTAAAATGGGAGACTTAATGATCAGTTTCGTTTTTCTCCGTTTGGTTTTGTACTCGGTGTATATCTAAGATTCGACATCCAGCAAGGGAGTATTTTCCTTAGGCCTAGCAGAGCTTATACTCTTACATAAAAAACGTTAACCTACGTTGTGATCTGGTATGTGCTTTATTATTTTATTACTTACAGCAGCATTTATTCTTCACTGACTTTCTCCTTGCATTCTCAATGGCTATTTTATTAGATATCTCCACATTACAGAGCTCAGTGTTCGTTAATATAAGGACGTCTACGTGTCTGCTTTCACACATCGAGATATGCTCGTAGGCTTTAAGTGATTTCAGTATACAACATTATGCTGGATAATTTGAAACAGTTCAGTCTCTCGACTGAGTAAGATTTAATTTCTGAAATAGGAAAACTGTGATCCAAGAAAGCAGAGTTCTAGCAGAGAGAATCACAGGAATAAAATTGGACTTATCCAGACTTCACTACAATTTCACAAATAGAAAGTTCAGTAAAATGGTAATTTTATGTCACATGTCTTTACTTGTCAGATTTCAATGATACAAACAACTAATTGATATTAAGAGAAATCTTAGATTTTTGTTTCATATTAAGTATTCAGAGGTTAGTAGCCATAAAAAGTCTTCAAATGCTCCTGAATGTGAACCATACATGGAATAGAGGTTCTGCTATAGCTCATTTGAAACTATTTTAAAGGTACTTAATCATTTCGCTATTTTGGGAAGCTGTTTCTTCATGTAATATTGTGGCATGTGCACAGATTATAGTAATAGTAATACGTCCTCTGGTTACCCAAGTCGAAGGTTGGCAGTTTATCTGAGGAGGGGCGATTGAGGGGAAACAGTCTCATTGGTGGGGATATGGCGTTAGTGACGCCAAGCTTAGCGTGGGTTTTCTGAGCATTCTGGGACTAATCTTCGCGTGAGCTGGACGGATAACTGTCTACGACATGGCGTCCTCGCCCGGCAGACACATGGGGTAAGCATTTGTTAAATAAATCTATTAGTCATCCTTTCTTTCAACTTTTATTATGGCAGAATAGAGTCCTTGCCTCTCCCTTCAGCCAGGAATTATGTTAGTGTAAGAATATTTTTGAGATAACTTTAGCTGCGTCCTCGTCGTTGCCTCTTAAATTAAAGTTTCCTTTGTTTGATTAACGATCCCTCTCACAAGCGAGTTGCCCTCCTCTGAAGTTAAGTAATTATAAATTAGTGAGGTACACGACAATATATAAATGTCAGCTTATTTACACTGGCTAAATAGGTACCAAATATGATGGAGAAACAATGGGTTCACGCGGAAATGCATATTTAACAATTTTATATCACAACACTGTGAATGCCAGAGTGATTGTAGTGTAAATTAACATTATTCTATGACAATGATTTTAGATGTTTGTTAGCTATAAGCATTGTTAGGAAATAAGTTTACACGACCTCATTGAAACTGACAATAGGAGTGGGTAACAATGAACCGATGGGGTGAGTTGTTTATCACTAAGAAGAGACAAACAAATGACGTCAGGGTAACGTGCCTTTCTTTAGAAATGGAGGGAATATCTTCCCTAGAGCATATGTGTTAGTAATTATGATTGGCTGACAAAACAGACGCTAATGTTGGCGCGATTTAGTAACCAATAGCAGCTTTATTATAATGTTTAGGCATTTCGGGGTGAGGAAGTATAAATTCTTGAGCCAAAAGCAAGTATCGCGCAGTTCTACAGAATCTCTCGCGTGGTACACATCATGCAGTTCTACAGAATCATTCACGAGGTACACGTCATACAGTTTGGAAGAATCCCTCGCGTCGTAAAGTTAGTTACAAAAGGGGAAGTACGCGGCAATAATACGAGAGTAATTACATTCGGAAATATAACAGTTTCAGTCAGGCGTGTATAGAGATTACAGATGTGAACTATTAATTAAGTGTGACGGCAATAAAAGTGTGAAAACAAATTCTTTTATCAGTGTTATCTTTTATTAACAACTCCTTTCCGTTTACACGCCCTGCTAAGAGATATTTGCTCGACTAATAGCTAGCCGGAGGACAAAGAACCCAAATTTTAAAGAAATAATAAAACAATAACAGGCGCTAAGAAAATAAGATAACACGAGAGATTACTGTGACAACAATTAACCTGCGTTGTATAATTTTGAGTAATTTAACAATGAATACCAAATGTGCAACTGTCAAGGAGTAGAAATAATTATTTGGAAACTCCAAAATTTACCGCAAGTATACATAGAGACAAATCTGTGTTCACTGTTTATTGAATGAAGTATTATTTAATGAACCTACTACGATGTACCTTTATCAATGCCCGTAATCATCAGCAATATTTTACTGTAGAAACTTAATATGACGATATGTGCAGTACATTACTCTATCACACGATAGTCACTCTTACGTCAATCCGAGCCTAAAGAAAACCACGTGACCAGTGCACCGTGGTACAACACGGGAGCAACGCGTGCAGGAAAGTAGTCCCATGTAAATAATTTAAATTTTATAATCAATTTATCCTTAAATAGTATCATATTCTACACAAATACCTAAGATTTTAATTTGCATCTTTAAACAGAGCACCAATATACAATTCATACGAGTCATCTGACATCCGGGTATGCGCAGAATATTATTTACAACCAAAACTCAGCAGTTTCTGTATAGTATAATGGAGCAGTGAATATTCCCGTGCATCTTCATCGATTTACGTAAAGCATAAGCTGGGCAAACCATTGACTAGTGATGAAAAAAACAATAGTGAATGTTTATTATCAGTTATGTGAAAATATCCAACAGTTGTCTTTGATAGAAGTGATGAAATTAACTTCTGGATTCACCAATTTTCGAGTACATAAAGAGCATAAACAGTGCCCGCAAAGAAAAGTCTGAAAGGGAAAAGTGGTTACACCCGAGATAAAAAGAAGCGTGTGAATGCGACGATTTTGTGAAGAATGCAATTCGCGTAACAGTGCACACAGTACACAATTTCTTTTTACTTCCTCTACTACGTATAGTAAGTAGGGGAAGTATTGTATTCCACCCAAAAATTCGATACCGAGATTTCACCGGAAATACATATTTTGAGACCCCCTGAATCCAAAAAAAGCATTTTTGGAAACATGTCCGTGTGTGTGTCTATCTGTGTGTCTGTGTGTCTGTGAACAGCATAACTCAGAAACGAACAGTCGGATAAACACCAAACTTGGTATTCAGGTTCAGTATCTTCCAAGAATGCGACACTAAGGTTTTCAAGAAAATCCCCCCACCCCATATTACCCTTTACATGGAAGATTTTTCGAAAATTTTAATTTTCTCAAAAATGGCTCTAACGATTTTGATTAAAATATCATATGTTTAAGATATTTTCATGAGAAATGAAATGTATATCTCGAAATTTCTGGGAATGTCTCCAAAAGTATTTTCCATTGTGAACGAATTTTGCATAAATGGCAAACCATAAAAGATAGACAAATTTTACTACACAAAAATGTAGATCGCGTTAAAATACACAATTTATGTCATATACATTTCTTTTGTTGAGTGAGCCGTTTTCGAGATATTGCATGTTATTCCCTTAAATTTTCCAATACTTACTTTATCTCAAATTCGTTATTCATTTTTTTTGTCCTGGACATGCAAAGAGAATGGAATGCGCCACATAGAAACCAACGTTAAAATATTTGACTATCGCTTGAAATCTACCATATTCCCCTTGCATATACAAGAAAATTGGCAATAAGATTGACATCTCGATATCTCGATTAACATGAAGCATATGGAGAATAAGCGTTTGTAAAAATAGTTTGTACAAGAGTAGAGAAAGTCATGTGAGTGTAACACATCAGATTTTTTTGTCTTGGATATGCAAAGAGTTATAATCTGTGGAAAAGGGAATGGTGCTGCACCTAGCAACCAGCTATTAAGAGATATGTATGTGCTTAAAGGCTACTGTATTTCCAAATTGCCCTTGTAAATATATATTACCCTTACATCTACAAGAAAATTAGCAATAAGATAGAGTCTGCAAATGTTTATCTCGATTAACATGAAGAAGATGGAGAATAAGCGTTTGTAAAAATAGTTTGTACAAGAGTAGAGAAAGTCATGTGAGTGTAACACATCAGATTTTTTGAAAATGAGCCGCCAACAGTTGATAAGTGTCACTTCTAGAGAGCGAATAAGTGTAAGTTATCGCATACCTGTTACTTTCTTTTTCACTCGTTTTTGTTATAATTAATTATTATTATATGTCACAAACGTTTATTTTGTTGTAACTACCAATCTTATAACTTTTCACCCCTAACAGAATATGCTAATCATCGTTTAAGTGAATAAGGGCTGTGTTCTTGTGCATTACTCAACACATGACAGTATTTCTGGCACGAATAGCGGAAGGATACGTTGTAATGTGCAACTGGTCACCTGGGTTTCGTTTTGAGCGGATCAACCTAATAGTGAATACAGAGTAGTAAACTACCTAGTCTTGAGCGTTGAACACTTACAAGAGGTTGACTATCTTCATGAAAACGTTTTCTGAAAAAAATATGTCCTAAAACCCCAAAATTATTTGCGTTACAGCCTAAAACGTACACAGTTTTTGCCATTTTCAGTACAAACATATGGAGAGATATAATGCTGGGTGTCTTCAGTGATCCCATTACTAATGCTCCGAATCCGAATATTAAAATATCCGGAATGCCTAGATAGTGTTACATCATAATGGCTGATAACTAGTAAATCGATGTAGATACTTCAAATTTCACAATCTATGTGAGCAAAAGAATCACATTTATCGCTCGCTCTGAAAGCTAAACATGTTAATTGCTGGTAGGTCGACTGCAGTCATATAGGTATTACAGTACTTCTTTGGATTACAATTATCTTACAGCATTGGTGTTAAACATAAGTTGAAAAATACCTGTATTGCGTGTTAGTAAGTCAGTAATGAAAAAAGTGACTATTGTAGGTTATTATTACGCAATGTGCACTGCATTGAAAGAGAATATCAGCAAATATAATATCGCGATACAAATGAGAATTAATAATTAGCGCTCTATATTGATTATCTTACGGTACAAATCACGTTACCGAAAAATTACCAAAGTAGGGGAATGTAATTGTGCAAGTTAAGTAACACTGGGAAAAGGCATACTCAAAATTAAGCCATAATACACAATACTGCAATTCTGAAATTAGCGGAAATAAATCTGCAAGAATCGCTCCCCTACTTGGTAAGGAACGTAATCACGGACAGCTCTTTTCATGTACCTATCGTCATTAAGAAACTCACGTTTGTAAATGCGCAATTTCTAGCAACAGTCAAACACAACCCCGGATACCAAACATCAAGGAAGCCTTAAACGATTTAAGGGGTGTCAAGAGTCAATGCCACGAATAATATGTGGAGGTTTTCATAAAATGAGACGTATAAACGTAAGTAGTTCCTTGCAGAGACAAAGGACAGTCAGTACACTTACGAAAGATAGAGTACGCAGTGGTAGGTACAGAGCCTTCGTTTCGTGTTGCGGTATTACTGAGAATCGCTTGTTCTGCGCTCCGTGTGCTGGCTAATCAGTTAATGCAAAGTCTGCAATATACAGACGTTGATATCTTATGAGTCGGCATGCTTCGTTTTATAGTGTGTTAGTGCTGTTATAAGCCAAAAACTCCGTATACTTTAACAAACAGGGTCTTTATGTATGATTCCTATGTTACAACAAACTGTTGTAGATAAGTGAGACAGTGATTTCATGGACAGATTTTTGGTGTTAGTGAGCCTCACTTGGAAACGGTTCCTAATCTTGTGAATAAAGTTAGGAAAGCGTGATCTATTTTTGTTAAGAAACCGAACGAAAATCGTTGTATTCTTACAGAGGAAAACCTCGATAATATTGGACAAAAGTTCGAATGAAGTTCAATGAAACCTCTGCGAAACTTGCACAGGAATCAGTAATTTCGCAAAACTCGACTTGGAATACCACTGAACTTTCAAAATTAAAACCGTAGTTCTGGAATTACAACCACACGATAATGGGAGTATTTCAACAATTGGGTGTGGAATGACGTCAATAATGCTGTATTGACCCGCGTTTAATTTTTAGCGAGAAACTCTTGTATTACTTTCACGACTTTCTAAAACTCCTATTACTTATCAATGGGTATAAAATATATCCTTACGAGAACTTATTTTTATAATAATTCATTTTAATCGAGATAAACTTTTGCAGAAATACCTATACAACACATTTCGTTATAAATACAAAGGAATAGCGGTAGCCAAATGTTTAAGAGCTGGACTCTATACGCAGGCCTTAAAATTCCATACTCTTTCTTTGCAATCGCGAGAAGCAACTGAATGTCAAAAGGACATTAAAAGAACGATAAAGAATTGAAGAATTCAAACAATTAATAATGGATATCTCGGAAATGGCTGATGCTACAAGAAAACTTATTTTAAATAAGTTGTGTGTTTTAAAGATATCTACTTTTTACTTTCCCTACTACGTATAGTAAGTAGGGGAAGTATTGTATTCCACCCAAAATTTCGATACCGAGATTTCACCGGAAATACATGTTTTGAGACCCCCTGAATCCAAAAAAAACATTTTTGGAAACATGTCCGTGTGTGTGTCTGTGTGTCTGTCTGTCTGTGTTTCTGTGAACAGCATAAGTCAGAAACGAACAGTCGGATAAACACCAAACTTGGTATTTGGGTTCAGTATCTTCCACGGATGCGACACGAAGGTTTTCAAGAAAATCCCCCCATCCCAGAGTACCCTTTACATGGAAGATTTTTCGAAAATTTTAATTTTCTCAAAAATGGCTCTAACGATTTTGATTAAAATATCATATGTTTAAGATATTTTTAAGACAAATAAAATGTATATCTTGAATTTTCTGGGAATGTCTCCAAAAGTATTCTTTATTGTGAACGACTTTTGCATAACTGGTAAACCATAAGAGATAGACGAAATTTTACTACACAAAAAATGTAAATCGCGTTAAAATACACAATTTATGTCATATACATTTGTTTTGTTGAGTGAACCATTTTCGAGATATTGCTTGTTATTCCCTTAAATTTTTCAATACTTATTTTCTCAAATGGGAATTCGTTATTCTTTTTTTTTGTCTTGGATATGCAAAGAGTTATAATCTGTGGCAAAGGGAATGGTGCTTCACCTAGCAACCAGCTATTAAGAGATATGTATGTGCTTAAAGGCTACTGTTTTTCTATATTGCCCTTGTAAATATATATTCCTCTTACATCTACAAGAAAATTAGCAATAAGATAGAGTCTGCAAATGTTTATCTCGATTAACATGAAGCATATGGAGAATAAGCGTTTGTATAAATAGTTTGTACAAGAGTAGAGAAAGTCATGTGAGTGTAACACATCAGATATTTTCTGTAGTGCGTATACGTCTATCGCTTAACGTTTTCCAATTAAACAAGATTATGCTTTCTCTCGAATGAAGGGGACTTCACAGGCTATTATCAGAAAATTAAAGATATACATTGTTTTGTCATGTAAATATAATTAATATGCAGCATGTTAATAAAAATCGTTTGAGCCATTTTTACGTAATTAAAAGTTTTGAAAAATATTCTATGTAATGAGCAGTTGGGGCGGGCGATTTCTTTAAAACGTTGTGTCATAGATACTGAACCTGGTATTTATCCAACTTTTCGTTTCTGAATTATGCTGTCCACACACACACACACACACACACACACATACACACACAGAGAACGTCTTCTAAAAATGCTTTTTTATTCAGGGGGCTTCAAACATGTATTTCCGGTGAAATCTCGGTATCGAATTTTTTAGTGGAATGCAACACCTTCTCTATCTACTATGTACGTGGTAGAGGAAGTAAAAAAACATGGTTTTGTTTACATGGCCATAAACAACAAATGTGTGTTAATGCAAATTTTCTTAAATATATGAGTGATATGTGACGGTACAAGAACATTATTTCCAACAATTTCCATGACAAATGTATGTGTTTGCTGGTTTTTACAATTTTCATGCGAAATCTATGCGTTTGAATTTAAGGGGCTTTGAATATCCAACTCCTCCGGTAAACAGCATGCTTCCGGTTGCCATACAAATTCCCGTTAGGCCGGCCACGCTTTCAAACGAAGGCTCTGAAGAATCAATTGGCAGATGCACTGAGTGTCTTGTAGCATGCCACCGTGTTTTCTCCTGTACTACTAACACCAGTACTCAATCTTGACATCTCTGAACTAGTACATAATATCTACCTTGTGTTACGCATGGCCATTGCTAGCGGAAAGGAAATATATATAAACAAACCAAGCTGTAACTCAGGACGCTTAAACTTACTTGAAAGTAGTAATGCTGTTTTAGCCTAAGGTCTTAAAAATAACAATACCAAAAATGTATTAAGTAACGCGGAAACATAACAATTTTTTTAAAATTATATTCTTGTGTGTTTCTTTTCCTTCTCCCACATCTCAGAAACCAACCAATTGATGTTGTTAATTCTTTAATCGCTGAAAAGCCCCTGTTTACTGATGGGTGCAGGTTATAACATAGCATGTAATTTCAATTACTAAATCTCTAAAACAATTAAAAGCATTCACAAGGCCTCTATACTGTTGTTTGTCCATCAACTAATGGTCCCCAGGGAATAAAGGGGATAGGCGAAACATTCAACTTACTATGTTATCTGATTTTTATAAACATCCTCGCAATCGCCGTTATGCAGTGCCAACTTAAGTATCTTTAATGTTGTTCATGCTATGGGTATTAATTTCTAATTTCTCTTAGTTTCAATTGTAAAATCGTACGAGCTGCTGGGTTAGAAGTAAATCAAGAAAAGTGATATGAGTCGCGAAATCGTTAGGAAAGTGACAGAAGGATGAGATAGTTTTGAATAGTCTTGGTATAGCAGGTATTGACCTGGATATTTAGAGAGCCAAGTAAATTCGTTAACTTAGTTCTCTTCTATTCAGCAGTCGATTTTAGTGTTCTCTATGAGGGCGTGGAGAACTACAAAAAGATTCAGAGCAAAGCAAGTCTGAAAGACAATGTTGCAATATTTCACAATTTTTTTTTTTTCGAGTGGAGGAGAAAATGATTTAATCACTAACCCCAGCCCCGATAGGAGTCGGGACTGGGAGTGTGGGAATCTCCGAGCGTCGGCATACCCACTAAAAACTCCTCCACCGGATTGGAAGGAAAAGGTTTGCTGCGGTACCGCCTAAAGCACCCGCGCAGTCCGAGGTGATGATTAGAACTGGGCCGCAGTGCGGTCGCCAGTGGAGTAAGGATGTGTGCTAGGAGACAGGCTTGACCAAAGCCCAGCCTGCCCCCTAGCGAAGTGAAGGAGAAGATAGTTGGGATTCCTGGTGGTAATGTAGGTTAGTGGCGTTTGGGTTTTCGGTTAGGATGTGGGTGGGAAGAGGATTGGGAGGGGTGTGACATTACGTGGGATTCAAGGAAGTTGCGGATCAACATGTATCCTTCTTGCAGGTGGTCGTAGTTGGCGCTGAGCGCCTTGAAGTTCTCGGTGATGGAGTTCCTGGTGTTGGTATGCAGCTCTCGAATCCCTTCGACTGAGGCGCCGAGGGCGCCCAGCCTCGTGGACCGGTCGTCGCTGCCGTCTGTGTAGGGCTCGACGAGGTGACACTCGATTCTTCCCAGCTTGCGCTGGGCCGACGCGAGAACCCCATCTTCGTCCTGAAGCTTGTGGATCTGGTTGGTGAGAGCAGTGGTCACCCTGGCCGAAGTTCGCTGCTTGGCCTCCACGGCCGAAAGGCGCGTGAAGGTTGCACGGCTCAGCTCAGCCAGTTGTGAGGTGAGATTCTGTATGCCTGCCTGTATGGCTGACAGGAGGCGTTGAAGTCCGTGGTGCTTGTCGTCGTTGATGCCGCTGGTGAGGTGGTCGTCTGAAGTCGCTGGTGTCACTTTAGGTGCTGGCGTCGTTGATGATGCTGGTGTCGTTGTAGTTGCTGGTGTTGTCTGTCTTGAAGGTTGTCTGCTCCGGGGATACAGGGGGCAATGTGCCTGCCCTGTAAAGTGTGTGTTCCCGGAGCAGGTGGCGCAGAAGCGTCGGCGTCGTCTCAGGTCGTGATGAGTGCAGGCTGACGTAAGCTAGCCTGACCCACAGTAGTGGCACCTGGGAGCAGCGTTGCAGGCTTCTGCTGTGTGCCCGAAGGCACAACAGCGTCGGCAGGGCACCGGACGGTCACCTCTAGTGGCCTCTGCACGCAGGGTCCTCCCAAGTAGAGGCAGACCTGCGGCTTTGGCCGCTTCCACGTCCGATGCGGCTCCCATGTGCAGGCGGACCAGCAATGTTGGGTCTCTTGCAGAAGAGATGCGCGAGGCCCGTATTACCGAGCGCCAGTGTTGTCGTGCCGCATCCAGCACATAATGCGGTGGCAGGTCTCTGGGCACCCCACAGATAACGACGCTGTGGCGTCCATCTATCCGGGAGTGCGCCGGCGTCGTTAGTTGTCCCAGATCAGTTGCCGGGCGGGCAGCTGGTGGCGTCGGTGGGTTCTCCGTCGTTGAAGAGGCAGAAGTAGCGGTATTTGGCCGCTGGGCTGCTTTCTTTGGAGAGGCCCGGTCAATAGCTGGCGGCGTCTGCGTAGTGGCGGTGACCATCTGCGACCTAGAAGGCCGAGTGGCCGGGTCAGCTAATGGCGGCGTCTGTGTGCTCGACTCCCGAGGAGCCGAGGCGGCGGCGGTCTGCGTCGCAGTACAGGCCGTCTTCGGCCTAGAAGGCCGAGAGGTCTGAGTCGCAGATGATGTCAGTTTCGGCTTTTGAGGCCGAGGCGATCCTGATTGGGCCGGGTCGGGATAGGGGGCGGAGCCTGCTGCGGCCCGCTGCTCCCTCTGTAGTGGCGGCGGTTGCCGGTGGGTCTGCGGTGAAGCCCGAGTCCCATTGTCGTGCCCAGTTGTTCCTGTCGGCGTTGAGGTGCATCCTGCGTGGTCTCTGGAACAGAGAGCTTCGTACCGGCGGAGCTGACATCTCGAGGTGATCTCCCCTCTACACACACACACACACACACACACACACACACACACGCACACACACACACACACACACACACACACAATTTCGAGGTATCGAGACGTTAATCATATTGCTAATTTTCTTGTGAGTGCAAGGAGAATATGGTAGGCTTTAAGCGATAGTCAAATCTTTTAAGAGTTGGTTGCTATGTGGAGCATTCCATTCTCTGTGCTTGTCCAGGATGTAAAAAAACGAATAACGAATTCCCATTTGAGAAAAAGTATTCGTATTGCAAAATTCAAACAAATAACAAGGAATATCTGGAAATCGTTCACTCGAAAAAATAAAAAATAAAATGTGTATGACATAAAGTGTGTGCTTTTCCAGATCTACATCTTTTGTGTACAAACATTTTATCTATCTCTTACGGTTTATCTGTTATGCAAAATTCAATCAAAATGAAGAGGACTTTTGGGGACATTCTCAGAACACTCAACATATACATTCTATTTGTCATGAAAACATCTTAAAAATATGATATTTTAATCAAAATAGTTAGAGCCATTTTTGAGAAAATCAAAATGTTCGAAAAATTTTCCATGTATAGAGTAGTCTGGGGTGGGTGGATTTTCTTAAAAATCTTCGTGTCGATTCTTTGAAAGATACTGAACCTACATACCAAGCTTGTATTTACCCGACTTTGTTTTAGTTATGCTGTTCACAAACACACGCACGGACTTTTTCTAATTCTTTTTTGATTCAGGGGACCTCAAAACATAATTTCCTGTGAAATCTCGATATCGAATTTTTGGGTGAAATGCAATACTTTCCCTACTTACTATACGTAATAAAGAAAGTAAAAAACACAAAAAACGTCTTGTTTCCTAATACGAGAACTACTAGAAGGTCTATTGAGTTGCCCAATATAACAGATGGCTTGACTATGAATTTAGAGAAAAATGCAACTGGATTTTTAATTTAAGCTAATTGTTCCTGATGACCAAGAAGCAAGAGAAACCATATAGGTTTCTTCTCGTACATTAATCTTATGCATTAAAGCGCCCATGTTTCTAAAAATAGAAAGACATGGTTGTGGAAAAGGAATCTGTATTAAATATAACTGATTAGACGATAGGAATAACTTACACCATCTCCTAGAGCAGATGAAAGCGGTAATATGCTTCTAGTACTGGAATAAATCTACACCTTCAAAAAACGTTTTCGTAAGCTCTGCATGTGTCATGTGTCACTGAGAAGACTTTTAGTTATATTTTGATGTACGCTTAATAACTGTCGAGCGGGATGGTTCAGGAGGTAACGTTTGTGGCCACGTTCAAACCCTGGGACCGATCAATCTGATCGAAGGTGTTTTCGCGGTTTTCCTCGGTGAATGATGGGTTGGCTAATTTGATCCATGAATTTTCATAACATCCCTTTCATCATTACATTTAATTTCCTTATTCTTCATTGCCATACCAGCCATTGGGCTGATATCCATTCTGGACATGTTATGATCCAGAGCTTGCTTGCTCTTCGACAGACCCAAGACATTGTCTTCCAAGTCCTTGGGGTGTAAGTCCTACAGAGAGGAGGGTAACAGTTAAAAGAAGAAGAAGGGGTTAATAACTGATTGATCTTGACACATTAAATCATCGCGATAACACATCCGCATTAAAAGATTTTTAAGAACAAAAACATATTTTTATTAACACTCACTTTAATAGTTTAAGAATTACATATCTATTAAGATACATTTTCGTTAGTTCCGCTTAAATTTTAATCTCTGCTGTGTATTATGTAGCAGTATTATGTATGCAGTTATTACTTTCTCTACTACGTATATATATTTTCACCGGAAATATATGTTTTGAGACCCCTGAATCCACAAAAAGCATTTTTGAAACATGTCGGTGTGTGTGTCTGTGTGTGTGACTGTCTGTGAATAGCATAACTCAGAAACAAATAGTCGGATAAACACCAAACTTGGTATTTAGTTTCAGTATCTTCCAGAGATGCGGCACGAAGGTTTTCAAGAAAATTTCCCCACCCCAGATACCCTTTACATGGAACATTTTTCGAAAATTCTAATTTTCTCAAGAATGGCTCTAACGATTTTGATTAGAATATCATATGTTTAGGATATTTTCACGACAAATTAAATGTATATCTCGAATTTCCTGGGAATGTCTCCAAAAGTATTCTTCTTGTGAACAAATTTTGCATAACTGGTAAACCATAAGAGATAGACAACATTTTACTGAATAAAAAGTGTAGATCGCGTTAAAATACACAATTTATGTCATATACATTTTTTGTTGAGTGAATTGTTTTCGAGATAGTGCTTGTTATTCCCTTATATTTTCCAATACTTATACTTTTTCTCAAATGGGAATTCCTTATTCATGTTTTATGTACTGCACATGCAAAGAGATGGAATGCGCCACATAGCAACCAGCTCTTAAAGATTTGACTATCGCTTAAGGCTTACCATACTCTTGCACCTACAAGAAAATTAGCAATAAGATTAACATCTCGATTAACATGAAGCATACGGAGAATAAGGTTTTTGTAAAAATAGCTTGTACAAGAGTATAGAAAGTCATGAGAGTGTAATACATCAGATTGTTTTATATTTTATGTAAAATATAGGGCGGAAGAGCATATTACCTGTATAATGTAGTTTGACTGGTCATTATACACTAAAGTATATATTATAGTAACTTATTTTACTTTGAAAACTTTGAAGACTTGAACACTACACATGGTTTGTGTAAGCCATGTTATCATAGCAATACTCTGTGAAGTGTTTTAGTACAAAAGTCCGCTTAAGCCTAAATCTTCAAGTTTCCTCAGAATCTTAATTTTCACTGACAATGTCAAACGCGAATCAACCCTGATCTACGGCACTTTGTATGTTAACACTTTGCACCAAGATGAAAGAAATTACTTTAGAGTGCGGCATACGGATTGTAATTACATTGCCTTTCACATATCGCCAATATTTAGAAACGATCTACCAAATTTGTGACGCAATTTAAATTATTTATCAGAAGGTTCTCCGGATAATTACTTCGTGCTGAACTCAGAAGCCTGAAATGTGAATCGTTACACTAGAAAACAGTATTGCAAAAGCCACCCAAACATTCATAACGTACAATGCCTTCGTTTTATGCCAAGGCCGCGGATCGCGCGAATGTGTGCTCCGCACACAATTTACTACGCTGTGAGGTTTTCCGTTCCGTAACCTCCACGTTACTTATGTATATGTAAGAGGACTAACTTGTTATAAGTGTTGTTGAAAGTGGTGCCCATCTGCGCGAAGACATTCTTGACATCGTCGGATGAAATTACCATTCACACGCATACGTTCTTCTTGCATAATGTTCATTTTATATTGCCCTTAAGTTCGTCTGTGGTATGGGGATTGCTCCTATAAACTTTATTTTTGAGCGTTTAGCTATTTCGTTGTTCTAAATTTGTTGACCAAACTTCTCACAGTGTCTCCATCCGGAACTGGATAACCAGGAAATTGCATGTGAAAATGTCTACACACCTGTCCTCATGATTCAAATTTCACGTATGTATCGTACATAGAAATACGTGTTCAAGCGTGATTTTGTTGGCATTTCCGTGGACTAATAAGAAAATAACATTCCTAAGGTATTGTCGAAACACTTCACAACACAAAGACAAAGCAACGAATGAGACAGCTCACAGCTGATAAATGTACCCTTGATATGACCTACGCCGCTACTGCGCAGTGACGTAATATGCCTTGGCATAAAACGAAGGCACTGTAGAAAACTGCATTCACATGTTGAGAGAGTCTGATCGCAAAATCTGGAAACCAATAGTAGCTTGGATGGTTCTTTACTTAGTTGTTTTATGGAGTATCATAAATGTCTTACATGTACTATGAACGTGTACTATATCCCAGTGATAGAGATTATGAAACACTGATACATTAAGAATTTATTCATTATGTGAAGAAGCATACGTTCAAAATCTATTGTTTATAGTTCTTACTACAATACTACGTGCCTGAACACATGTAAGTGCATTTTCAGAATGTTTTTCTAGCGTTCATGACAAATTTCAATTTAGTTTTCTCAGGTAAAGCGCTTGTTATTACGCAATTTATTTTGCTTTACAAAAGTTTTCTATTCATCTGCGACTGAATATCGGTACAGGTGTGTTTAAATGTAAATAGTCATACTACACACTACCCCTTCCACCGAACAAGACCAGCATTGTTTACTTCATTCGTAGGACAGCGAAGTGCTTGAAGATGACTAAATTTATTTGGAGTTTTTTGCTCCTTTCAATAACCGATATTCGTAATTTACAGCTGAACATACGTACTCCACCCACCCTCTAAATAACATTTTTAAAGTACTTATAATAAGTGTGATGGGTGATCTATTTGTTAATGGTATCAAAATCCAGGTTAGTTTTAAATGTTTAAAACACTACGTTTGCAAGCATTCAGTTTATTGGACTGATATAACGTGGGTGATATTTAGATTCAGCAGGGTTTGGATTATAAGTTCCATGTTAGTAGCAGCCAATTTTGAAGCGTTGTAGGTTGCATTAAGTAGTGTCAGTAAGTTTGAAGCTTCACTCACTTATTTATGTTAATTATTAATACTACACGATTTGCAGTGCAATATTTGCCTGTGTTGCACTGTCAAGGCAGAGGTCGGATGCGTTTTCATATCCTTTGGAGTGGTGGTGGTGGTGGTGGTGGTGTGGAGTTTAAGGGCCCGTCGACGGCTAGGTCATTTGGGCCCATCCTTTGGAGTAACAGGCTAGATATCAACATCAACAACGAATGAAGCACACAACAGCATTACATCAGCCATAGCTTCTATTTGAAAAGTATGAAGAGAATAAATGTTTACAGTTTAAATTTATGAAACATAACTTTTAATCAAGAAGGTATTAACGAAAGATTGTATGCAAAATGTTTGCTGTAATCCAATATAAATTTGCATGTGCCCGTAATTTTATATATATATATATATATATATATATATATATATAATTTTAATTTTGAATACTTCAGCCGAAATAGTCAAACAAAGCATTGAAATAAAGTATTTGACATTGGTTTCTGAAAACTTTAAGCATACGTGTCTTAATTAGTTAGCAGGAATGAAAGATGATTCCATAAGACTATTAAAAAATTGAAGTTTTTGTTTATTTTGCTTTTGTGCATTCTTCTTTTGTACAGATATATTTATTTTGGTATAAAGTATGCTTTATTTTAAATTAACATAATGACTATATCCTCCTTTATTTTTTAATTTATTTGTTTATAACCGACCCACTGGCAACATGCTGCGAGAATTGCGTAATTTCCTTAAGACTATGTCAAAGTTTACTTGTTTCCCAAGCATAATGGAACCTTAAGCTCTCCATGTATAATTTGTTAATTAATCGAATGCACAAGTGAATTAATACTTCACAAATGTAAAATCAAGCCCATTGGTTGGTGAATTTAAACACATGTACGCATCGGATCATACCTGAGACTCTATGCCTATTTTGCAGAATTTCTATGCTACATGTTACTTATCGCCTTTCATTGGTTCAATACAATTTACATGCTCAGTTCTAGTTATGAAATATAATTATATAAATAATAGTTATGAAATATAAATATAAACTATGAAATATAATTAACACTCATTCATTTATTAATACAACTTAGCAACTTCGATTCATAAGAAATGAAATAAAGGAAAAAATATATTTAATAGTTACCCCGGCCACCCACGCAAAAGCCTGTGACGCAATTAGCCTGCCCTGAGGTACGCTCAGGGAATGTAAAGGTAAAGGTACATATCACGGAGGGGCCCCTGAAATTGGGGCAGAGCACCACACGCAGGCCAGTCGGCCCATTGTGTTTCCAAGATGACCCCAGGGAGGGAAGGATGAGGGTAAAGACCCGAAGGCAACCAGATCCGATGCCGACGGGCGCTAACGTGGTCGGAGTTCCTAACGTTTCCAGATAGACCGCTTCCGCCGCCCAGTCCCTTTCCAGAAGCCACCAACCTCCAAGGTCCCCCGAGCTACCTAACTGACCTTTAAAGAGCGCAAGTCACCGCCCAACCGCAACACGCCGAACACCGTCGGGTCCTACAGCTCTGAAACAGATGACAAGGAAGATGATGGGTACAGGAAATGAGAGAAAGGAGAGATGAACCACCCCAGCATTCGCCTGATGATCCGGGGAAATCACGAAAAATCTATGGACCAGAGTGGTCGGTCGCCGGGGATCGATCCCGGGACCTTCTGAATGCGAACCACAGACGTAAGCCCCTGAGCCATCCCGCTCGATCTCAGGGAAAGTAAACAACATACTAAACACTTAGCAGGTATGAAAGATTGTGCTGTAATACGGTTATGTGTCAGATTGTTTGTCCCCAGCACTTCACTCTTTTAGTGCAAGGGTTATATGAGGCCGTCAAGTGCAAAACTCGCCTTATCCAGGTAAAACGAATTTTTAGAAAACGTGAAAAACTAAAATTAGGCAAACAGCAGAACATTTGAAAAATTCTTTTAATGTAATAATGTCCGGACTAGACCCTTAAAGATGCAGGTATTCTCTTGAAAATCGGTCTCAAATAATATATTAAATCAACATTTAATATTGGATAAGGCGAGTTTTGCACACAACGAAAGTGGATTTGGCGAGTTTTGGTGGAAACACAATACTAACTTACAATTAAGTTCAAACATTTTCGATTTTCTTCTCAGTGTTCGTGTTTGACAATGTTAATAAATGACTTCTTGCAATGCTTGTATAATTATAACAATTTCTGATTTCATTTTAGTTAAAAAAAACTAAATTTTCACAATTTTTTCACCAATTACGCATAAGGATATTAATGAATCACTCCTTTCGTAGTTTACTCACTAAAATTGACCAGTTTTCATATCACATATATCTTATGATTTGTAAAATTTACATATTATGTTTAAAATGTAATACTCATAACTAATGTTCAAAAACAAGTATATCAAATTCTAAGTTCTTCCTCACTATCCAAGAAACTCTCACAAACGCATCTACTTCTTTATCGTCATTGGCAATATTATCTTTAGATATTAAATTCTTGTAAAATACAGGCTTTCATTTTCCTCCCAGTTATACCCAAATGGTTGTTTAATAAATTGTTCACATTTTTAACTTTTTCCTCCTTTACCTTTACACTACATCTAAATTCCTTGCAATAAACATCTGTAAGGTTTTGGCCTCGCTTCAGAATGGTCTTGTTTACACACAAATCAGACCGATAATTTGCCTCAAATTGCACTAGAACTTTTCGTGAGGTAAAACGTTGTAAAATAATATATTTAGATGCCTTTAATTTAAAATTCCAGGATCCTGGTGACTTCAATGTTTCCTTTGCAGCATACTTACAATCTTGTACACATACATCTATCCCTAGCCTGATTACCTTTCCATGATTTTTATAGATTTCAAAATATTCTTATGGCCCACTGGTAGTGTTTCTCATTCTTATTTCTTTCTCTATTAACCCGAAAACACGATCGTGATGAATGAATGGCCAGTAATAGGAAAGATCATTTCTATCACATACATGTTCTGCGGTGCGTTGAATACCAAGCCATTTATTATACATGCCTATCATTGTGGATTTTTTATTTTGCCCACAGCAACCATCTGCAAATACCCCAACTTTCTTAACCCCAGAAATATCGGATTTGCACAAAAGACTGGATACTGCTGACACAATTTCATTTGAACCTTTAGGACGTTCATTTTCTGTCCAAACAGAATTACAAACATGCTGTTTTGTCAGTGTTGTCTTGGAATGAACCCTACACAATGGAGAAGTTATACACGTATAACTGCCTGCTGTAGTATGCTGCTGGATCCTGTACTTTTGACAGTACTATATTTTTCTGACAGCCAAATGAAAATGTTGCTACTTTATCATCTTCTTTCAGGAGATCAAAATATGCCTTAGCTCTAAGTTTATGTATTCGTTTAGCTATTAGCAAATCAGAACGTTTAGTTTTATCTGTTTCAATTTTATTTTCTCGCCATAAGAAAGACAAAGTGAGCATACATCAGAAATAGGGCTTTTGAAGCCTATATTAAATTTTGCATTAAAAATATTTCGAAAGAAACTCTTAGACACGTTCAATGAATTAAATGCTTCTGCATTATACATACGTCTCATTTTATTAATCCTTAATTCCCTTGGTAAGTATTGCCGTGTTTTTCTCCTACAATAATGGACGTAAAGTACTTTAAGCTTCTGTATGAATTTAATTACACATTCTCTCTTATTACTATTTTTTGTGACACCCTGTTTCCACCTCGGAATTCCTTTGGCGCCACTCCAGTTTACAGGTGTCTTTTGTTCTCTAGCTTTTGATATTTGAAAAATGTCCAGAAACGTTTTCTGACACACCTCAACTGGCAGACCTAGTACACGTTTCACGTGATACTTTGTTCAAAGATCCTTCCGAGAATCGTCTTTGACTGCACGCTGCCGTATAGGTATATCAGTAGAACAGTACGTCAATATAACGCAGTCTTGTTTAATTTTATAACTGCAGCTGTGGAATTTGCCTATGTCCTTCTGTGTCAAATTACTGTATTCTAATGACTTGCTGTTGCGATTGCAGGCAGGCAAATGTGGGCCGAGGCTTGCGGAATGCCTTAAACAATACAGACTACAGACTATATTGTAAACACATCCGCTTATTCTTATATGAGTCATATCTGTCAACAATAATAGAATACTACTTAATTGTAGTTCGATCATACATACCTTTTCCTCTTCTCTGTTTCATGTTTCGATTCATGGGATGCCCGTTTTCTAGTTCTAACCTTTTTACCAACTTCGGGATATCAGAGGACTTCATAATAACACGTCTGCACTTTAGACTGGCCAAAACTAAACTAAAAATAATTGGAATCACACAGAACTGCCAATGTAGGGAAACAGAGAAGCGAAACTGTTATATTTCTTAGTGCTGGATAAGGCGAGTTTTGCTCTTCACACAGCACAATTGTAGTGGAACAAGTATTGGATAAAGCAAGTTTTGCTCTGAATTGTAGGATGGATTATACGAGTTCTGCATCAACCGCCACCATGGATTTGAAGAGTTTTGCATTGAACAGCAGTTTTCTGGGCTCTCTTGAAGGTGTATTAGATGAATTTTATTCAAACCTAAAGTCACCAGTTTGTAGAGACGTTCCGCTGTTCTGCTGAAGCAGAGACGTTGCCTATATGTCAGGGGTCTGAATTACCAATCTGATTCTCCAAAGCAAGGGTGGCGAAAACGACTTCCTTCCGCGAGGTACCAAATATGCAACACGCACTGCATCACTCAGCAGCATGTGAAAATCAAACGACGGGAGCAGAGAGGGAACGTGCGCATGCGAGTCAAAATGACTCGCGAACCATGTTTTCGCCACCTCTGCTCTAAAGTATGTGTGTGACATCGCGAGTAGTTTTTGGTTTCTTAATGAAAACGTATACGTAGTAAATCACTAACAACCTAATAATATTAAATTACAGCAAAATGGTTTGTTGATTAAAAACGCACGGCCTTAGTAAAATGAGAAATACAGAGAAAGCCAAAAATCTATGAACCGGCTGCGTGTCCTTGGCGCTCGTTGCCGTCTGCCGCTATCATAGAAAGCCGGGGTTGAAACCATTTTTAAAACTACTTTTAAAGGCTTTACTTACCATCTTTATGAAAGAAGAAGTGAAATATGTATTCATTCATTTGTAATACAAGTAATAGTATACAAATATTTTAATTTTGTGCCTTCTTTTTTCCCGCTATGTTTATTGTGTTCCCGAAATAAGTGGAGATATTTTGAGAGAGGAAAGATTTGAAATTCATTTTGTCTAAGGAAACACGTCTATGTCGTGGAACTAGGATTTTTGAACGTCAACTTTACATGAGATGGAAGAAAAGAGGCCGGCATTGCCGCACCGATATGAGCGGACAAAGCTGTTAAGACACGTGCCTATCTACCATTCAACGGGAGGTCCGCGGTTGAAATCCCGCCAAAGCCGGCCTCTTTGACAGGTTTTTGAAGTATTTCAGCCTTTGTGACTAGCAAGTGTCGGAAGTTACACTAAACGTATACCTGGAGTGTTTCCTTCCCGAATTCAGGTATCATTTCAGTGTCGACCACCTGTGATGCCGTATGTAGTAAAACCGGGCAATTAAAGTCTGCTAAAAGATATTGCCATGATATTTTTAATATCTTTACAACGATGCATTACACGATGAGACCGCAAGATATAAATGTAATAATTTTATATCATTTCAGCTTTTGCCGCCTAATGCCATACTAACCCGCTAAACGGGCTACAATAAGTAGCTGCCTATTATCAGATTACGTGATGCTCACGTATAATCTAAATTACTCATCAAGAGGCCTATGATCCTCTGCATTAAGCTAGGTTTATCTTCCATCTCACAAGATAACTATGTGTGTTTCGAAAAGATACCTGTGACTAACACTATCGTGTGCCTCATTTATTGAGCCTTATTATTTCGACGACTGTCTAAAATGGAACTAAACAAAAGTGCCAACTTAATTGTGCAAAAACGGTTTAGCAGTTATAGGCTCCTCATAATCATTATACACAAACAGCAAGCTGTCTGATTTTAAGCAGCTGCTATACTTTAAAAATCTAATGCATTACATTTACATAAGTTTTTCTTCCTACTAAAGTTCATTTCTACAATTCTTCTTTAACTGCAATTAAGACATCTTATTTTTACTTTTTTCTACTACGTATAGTAAGTAGGGAAAGTATTGTATTCCACTCAAAAATTCGATACCGAGATGTCCGGTGTGTGTCTGACTGTGAACAGCATAACTCAGAAACGAACAGTCGGATAAACACCAAACTTGGTGTATAGGTTCAGTATCTTCCAGAGATGCGACACTAAGGTTTTCAAGAAAATCCCTACACCCCGGACTACGCTTTACATGGAACATTTTTAGAAAATTTTAATTTTCTCAAAAGTGGCTCTAACAATTTTGATTAGAATATCATATGTTTAGGATATTTTCATGACAAATGAAATGTATATCTCGAATTTTCTGGGAATGTCTCCAAAAGTGTTAATTGTGAACGACTTTTGCATAACTGGTAAACCATAAGAGATACACAAAATTTTACTGCACAAAAAATGTAGATCGCGTTAAAATACACAGTTTATGTCCTATACATTTTTTTGTAGAGTGAACCATTTTCGAGATATTGCTTGTTATTCCCTTAAATTTTTCAATACTTATACTTTTTCTCAAATTCGTTATTCATTATTACTTTCTCTACTACGTGTAGTAAGTAGGGGAAGTATTGTATTCCACCCAAAAATTCGATACCGAGATTTCACCAGAAATACATGTTTTGAGACCCCTGAATCCAAAAAAAGCATTTTAGGAAACATTTCCGCGCGCGCGCGCACGCGCGCGTGTGTGTCTGTCTGTCTGTCTGTCTGTCTGTCTGTGTGTCTGTCTCTGAACAGCATAACTCAGAAACGAACAGTCGGATAAACACCAAACTTGGTATTTAGGTTCAGTATCTTCCAGAGATGCGACCCGAAGGTTTTTAAGAAACTCCCCCACCCCAAATTACCTTTTACTTGAAACATTTTTGGAAAATCTTAATTTTCTCAAAAATGGCTTTAACGATTTTGATTAAAATATCATATGTTTAAGATATTTTCATGACAAATAAAATGTATATCTTGAATGTTCTGGGAATGTCTGCAAAATTATTCTTCATTGTGAACGAATTTTGCATAACTGGTAAACCATAGGAGATAGACAAAATTTTACTACACAAAAATGTAGATCGCGTTAAAATACACAATTTATGTCATATACATTTTTTTTTGAGTGAACCATTTTCGAGATATTGCTTGTTATTCCCTTACATTTTTCAATACTTATTTTCTCAAATGGGAATTGGTTATTCATTTTTTTGTCTTGGATATGCAAAGAGTATTAATCTGTGGCAAAGGGAATGGTGCTGCACCTAGCAAACAGCTATTAAGGGATATGTATGTGCTTAAAGGCTACTGTATTTCTATATTGCCCTTGTAAATATATATTCCCCTTATATCTACAAGAAAATTAGCAGCAATATGATAGAGTCTGCAAATGTTTATCTCGATTAACATGAAGTAGATGGAGAATAAGCGTTTGTAAAAATAGTTTGTACAAGAGTAGAGAAAGCCATGTGAGTGTAACACATCAGATTTGTTTGTCCTGCACATGCAAAGAGAATGGAATGCGCAGATAGCAACCAGTGCTTAAAAGATTTGACTATCGCTTAAAACCTACCATATTCCCCTTGCATCTACAAGAAAATTAGCAATAAGATTAACCTCTCGATTAACATGAAGCATATGGAGAATAATCGTTTGTAAAAATAGTTTGTACAAGAGTGGAGAAAGTCATCTGAGTGAAACACATCAGATTTTTATCTATCTTACTGTGTGTAAATCTATAAATAAACTTTTACAGAAATGGTTCCATTACGCATTTCTTGTGGACGATGCATGATATTCAAATCTTTCAGAGAGTCACTGTATGTTAGCTTTAAAATTACACACTCTTTCTATAATATCCGAAGAAACAAATGAAAGCTGTCTTTTGATTTCAAAACATATAATGAAGGTAAGTTTGAACCAAAAGCAACGAATACCTCGGAAATATTTAATGCCACAAAACATTTACATATTAAAGTGTGTTTACGTTTTATCTGAGCCTGAAGAAGAATTTAATGGTCTGATAAGTAGCATTTTTGCGTGTCTGCGTTTTGTTATAATATTAATATATATTAATAATGTGCAGTATGCTTTTATCTAATCTCCTACGGTTTACCAGACTCACAAAATTCAATCAGCATGAATTAAGGGGACTGTATAAGATTTTCGCATTGTATAGATGTTGTCGTGCAAATATTTTAAACGTGTGGGTACCTCAAGGCACCTATTTCCGGAGAAATGGTGAATATGGTGCCTTGATCGAATGCAATAGCTTCTCTACCTACCAAAATTATCTATAGAGAAATTAAAAGTTGTAAACCGAAGTAAAAAATGTGATGTGTTACATTTCCATGACCTTTTGTACCCTATTTCGCTTAATAGTGGGTATACCGATTATTCTTACGAAAGTTTATTTTCCTATCCACTTCATTTGAATTGAGATAAAACTTGCCTGAAATAGCTACATTACACACTTCGTTACAGAGACAAAAGCAATAGCGATAGTCAAATGTTTTAGATCTGGACACTAAATACTGACCCTTAAAATTCCATACTATTTCAATGACATGGTGGAAACAATAATAATAAAAAAATATAATCTGCAATACGCCATCTGGTATCATGTTTCCTACACCAGGACGTGTACATCAAATTTGTGATTTAACACTTCTTCCATTTTATATATTTATTGTATATTTTTACTTATAATTTAGTAAATTAAAACAAATGAATAATATGAAAAAATAATAAAGCAAAAATCTAAAATGTAATAATTGTAATTGAAATTTCAATAAAAATGTATTCAACTACTGTTACAGGAAGCCTGAAACATAAACTAACTGGTATTCTTTATTCCCATTTTTAGTAAAAATTAATAAAGTAAACAAGATAAATGTAACAAAATATTTGTACTAACTACATTCTAACCACTGGTGTCCAGTGGTAAAGATACTGATATCCAGTACTCAAACTACACTTAGTAATGTAGAAATAAATGTCTTTAATAAAAAATGAAAAGTAAGTGGCATTAGCCGTGTTTTATTTGAAGGGCGTTGTGATGGTCAGTGGATATTTGTAGGTTCCCATTTAAAACAATTAAATTGACCCTAAAATAGCATCACAGTGTCCTGCAAACAAAAATATAAATGCATTTTCAACTATAATATAGAATTTTGTTATAAAATTATTTATAACTTCATTTCAAAATTCAAAATTCTAACTGCTATAATTTTTTTATTTATCCTTTCGGATCTACTTCTTCAATACACTTTCCTCAAAAATGTATGTATACCATTCACTTTTCTTAATATACTTTAAGTAAATTACAGTACTTGATAATTTCATTAAACTTATCACTCACTCTGTATTAAACCTATATTCCCTTATTATATTTATGGTACACTTCGCTTAAACACTCACAACATTTACTTATAATTTTTCAGGTCACTTAACACAGTAACACTATATTTAGCACTCTTCTATAGAACTATTATTTCACTTTCTCTTTAAAACATAACATTTCACTTCACTTATTACTACATTCACTTTATCTCCAATTACCACCACTTTTCTCTCCACTTTCCCTTTCTGCTATCTTTTTCTTCTCGCTCAAAAGCACAACTCTAACTTCCCTAGCTCCTGCATTCACCACCTCCCGCTCCAGGCTCCCACTCCTATATGCTATCAGCCTCTCCCCTTCATCATCATCCTCCTCGCCGTTATCCTCTTCTCCGCTATGGAATCAATGTTTTTCCCCCATACTTCTCTTAACTTCTTCATTCTCCATCCTCAATTCTTCATTTTCAACCATTTGCTTCTTTTCTTTCCCCATTTTTCTGTCTGGAATTATCCATAACTATTTCCTGTTTGGTTTAAATTATTATTTCGTTTCTTTCATCACTTTTACTCTATTTATAAACTATGTTTACCGGTATTAGATGTTTGTATCAGCCTCTCTGTTGCACGTATGACTTGAATTCTCTCCGTTCTTCTTATGCGTTCATTAATTGTAGGCGTTAAATATCTCGTCCACAAGTTATTTTGCTAATAATATGTATAATTTTTATTTCTTGAAATATGTTCTATCTGGTATCCACTTAAAACTAGCTTGCATTTCTTGTATTGCCTCATTACAATAATGCATACATTCAAACTATAGATGCTCCGGGTTCCTTGCTGATTTCAATAATTACACATGTCGTACGGTGTTTTATTAATTTGCTTCTAATGTTTTATAGGAGCCGTGTCCGGTTAAATAATGTATTAATCCAGTTTTTAGTTGGATATGTTTTAATTTTAATCGTTCCGAAATGTTAAATAAATAAAACAATCTCCTTCCTGTATCAACACTTTCCCAATCTTACTACCAACTTGGCCTTAAATTGAGTTTTATTTCCGTTGTCGTTTTATACCATTTTCCAATTATATCCTTGACCGTATCTAATTCATCTTTCTTCAAACAATTGCACCGCTCTAATTTATCGCTAAATCTATTGGCCAGATTCCTGTGGAAAGTAACAATGGAATTATAGGTGTGGTGTTAACTGCCCTGTAAATTTTAGTAAAATTTTTCGTTGTATTCTTCTTAGTAAGGTTTTAATTGTACATCATCATTCGAAAAGCCCATAATCATGCTCCATACGTCATCCGGAAACAGCTGAAAACAGTCAGGAATGGATAAGTATTGAACAATTCAAGCAATTAATAACAGATGTCCCGGAAATGGCTGATGCCACTAAAAAGTTATTTGAAATGATTCGTTTATTTTAAAGAGATCTACCTCTCTGTGTAGTGAGTTTTCATCTATCGCTCAACATTTACCAGTTATGCAAGATTGTATAAATTTCCTCCCGAATGAAGAGAACTTCACAGGCTATACTCAAAAAAACTTAAGATATATATTTTATTTGTAAAATATAAAAATTTAATATATAGTACTTTAATCGAAATAGTAATTTTTCAGAAATTGCAAAAAAAATGTATGTAAAGGCTAGTTTGGGGTGGAGAATTTCATTGTAAACCTTTGTGTCACTTCTTTGGAAGGTACTTAACTTAAATAGCAAGTTTGGTATTTATCCGAAATTTTTTTTTGAGTTAAGCTGTTAATAGACACACAAACGCGCACGTGGAAAGTTTTCTGAAAATGCCTTTTTTGGATCCAGGGGATATTAAAACGGGTATTTCAGAGGAAATCTCGATACCGAATTTTTGAATGGAGTATACATTCTCCACCTACTATGTGCGTTGTAGAGAAAGTAAAAATAAAAGAAGAGAAGAAGAAACTTTTGGGTTTAACGAGTGATGCTTCTTAAGTAAGGAAGTTGGAGGATGGGGGGCTCGAATTCCGCCTCAGGCATGGTTGTTAGTCCGTGTAGATGTGCGTTGTGTAAATGCAAACGCAGATATCAAATACAATAACGGCCAAAGTAGTAAAAATGACTGATGGGTATGTTTCTTGGTAGTATTTGTTGCTAAACATTGCGTTCACCCAGGGTCACGTTAGAAACACTGCAAGCCGCGTGGCAATTTTCACCAGATGCTCCTGTAATTAGAAGCGAAACAAATGTCTGGAGGAATTTTGTGATTATTTCTCTGGTTGACGCAAGAAGAGGTTTCACGATTACGTATTTAAGGCATTCTAGGAGTTTCTTAGCGGACACTGAGCATATAAAGTATGAATGCGACAGTTGAGTGCAGCCGATCTCGGTCCAAAGGTCAGTGGATATTCTTGTTACGAGGGATTTTAATTGGAAAATCTATTCGCGTTCACGAAAGCTATTTTATGCTGTTTCAAGTTCTTGCCCATTGCTAACATTTTAAAAAACTTTGAAACCCAAAGATTCAGCTGTTGCAGATAAATGTTCATATCTGCTCAAAACATGCACGGCAGTTAAATGCAATACATCTCCACTTTTATTCAAACTGTTGCCGCAGTAGCCTAGCAATATGTACCACATCTTGCAGTAAACATGAATTGAGTATAATATTTTAACTTTCTCTAGTACGTATATACAGTAAGTACTGTATTCCACCAAACATTTATGTCGATATTTCATTGGAAATATGTTTCCAAGCCCCCCGAACTCTAAAAGGTATTTATAGAAAAAGGTCCGCGCGCATGTCTGTGTGTATCTGTGAACAGAATAAAAACTAAAGGTCCGATAAATACCAAACTTAGTATTTAAGCTCGATATCTTCCAAAGATGGGACACGAAGATTTTTAAGAAAACCCACTAATCCTAAACTACCCTGTACATTGAACAATTTTGATATTTGTTTTTCCTCAAAATAACTCTGAAGAGTTTGATTACATGATCAATATTATTTATATCTCGAATTTTCCTCTTCATTCTGATCAACTATAACAGACAAAACCTTACTACAAGAAGGATTATTTAAAACCTAAAGCTTCTTTCAAGTAACTCTGTAGCATCATTCATTTCCGAGATATCAGCATATATCGAAGCGCTTTTAAACATCTTACTATCAGTTCAGTTTCCTCTCTTGCACCTGCAACGAAATGTGTAATGAAACTATTTCTGTAAACGTTTATCACGATTAACATGGAGTAAGTAGAAAAATAAGCTTTTGTTGGAATAGTATGTAGAAGTTATATAAAAATAAATAATAATGGGTAGAGAAAGCCATGTGAGTAAACACACCAGAATTTTTAAAGTATATATGTTATTATTAGGACCCGTATTTTAATGTCCTAAAAACCAGCGAAAGCATTTATGACCTAAAATTTTTATAAATATGACCATAAAAATAAAATATTACTATATAAGCTAATTTAAAACCATTCTTATTGATTTTTGTATATATCATGTTATAGAACATTCAAGTTGTGAGTATAGCACTTACTTTGGAAACTAACTAGCACTTATTTTTGAAGATTGACCTGTCTGCTGTCATTTTCAGCACTTCTTTTCACAAAGCTGCTGTGTTTAGCGGTATAACGTGTTGTTGCACATTAAAGCGTTTTTATGCACTAACTGTAACTTCACATAGTTTACAAAATAATATTTCCGGTCAGTGGCGAAGAGCTTCACTCCAAAACCAAGAAATAAACCTCGCAACTTCATGCTGGTGGAGCCCTTCACTTCGACATGTTCAACCAGACTGAGTTTGTATTCTAACTGAATAGTGTGACCACGTGTGCAATGTTTATTACGTCGTAAGCCGCCTTGATTGGTTTCGAGAGCGTCTTTTTTTTACTCTATTTTTACTTTCTCTACTACGTATAGTAAGTAGGGGAAGTATTGCATTCCACCCAAAAATTCGATACCGAGATTTCACCGGAAATACATGTTTTGAGACCTCCTGAATCCAAAAAAAGCATTTTTGGAAACATGTCCGTGTGTGTGTCTGTGTGTGTGTCTGTGTGTGCGTGTGTGTGTGTGTCATTGAACAGCATAACTCAAAAACGAACAGTCGGATAAACAACAAACTTGGTATTTAGGTTCAGTATCCTCCAGAGATACGACACGAAGGTTTTCAAGAAAATACCCCCACCCCAGACTACCCTTTACATGGAAGATTTTTCGAAAATTTTAATTTTCTCAAAAATGGCTCTAACGATTTTGATTAAAATATCATATGTTTAAGATAATGTCATGAGAAATGAAATGTATATCTCGAATTTTCTGGGAATGTCTCCAAAAGTATTCTTCATTGTGAACGACTTTTGCATAACTGGTAAACCATAAGAGATAGACAAAATTTTACTACACAAAAAATGTAGATCGCGTTAAAATACACAGCTTATGTCATATACATTTCTTTTGTTGAGTGAACCGTTTTCGAGATATTGCTTGTTATTTCCTTAAATTTTCCAATACTTATACTTTTTCTCAAATGAGTTATTCATTTTTTTTATGTCCTGGACATGCAAAGAGAATGGAATGCGCCACATAGCAACCAGCGTTAAAATATTTGACTATCGCTTAAAAGCTACCATATTTCCCTTGCATCTACAAGAAAATTACCAATAAGATTGACATCTCGATATCTCGATTAACATGAAGCATATGGAGAATAGGCGTTTGTAAAATTAGATTGTACAAGAGTAGAGAAAGTCATGTGAGTGTAACACATCAGATTTTTTTATGTCCTGGACATGCAAAGAGAATGGAATGTGCCACATAGCAACCAGCGCTTAAATATTTGACTATCGCTTAAAACCTACCATATTCCCCTTGCGTCTACAAGAAAATTAGCAATAATATTGACATCTCGATATCTCGATTAACATGAAGCATATGGAGAATAAGCGCTTGTAAAAATAGTTTGTACATGAGTAGAGAAAGTCATGTGAGTGTAACACATCAGATTTTTTTATTTTACGTCGCTCATATCGTGGCGGATCTGGTTGGGGGATAACTCTTAAAACGATATGTGATGGACAGTTAGCCTTCTATGTCTCATCCCTGTAACCACCCGCTCCGTCACGTGTCACAGACACCCTAGCGCATAGGTACCAAATCTTCTGCTTCGTGCCGTGCAGAAGGCATTAGGGTGCCGTCCAGTCCAACCGCGCTCCCATACAAAGGCGGACAGTTAGCCTTCTAGGGCTCATCCCTGTAACCACCTGCTTCATGCCGTGCAGATGACATTAGGGTGCCGTCCAGTCCAACCGCCACTCCCATACAAAGGCGGACAGTTAGCCTTCTAGGGCTCATCCCTGTAACCACCTGCTTCATGCCGTGCAGACGGCATTAGGGTGCCGTCCAGTCTAACAACCGCCCCCACACAGAAAGGCGGACAATTAGCCTTCTAAGTCTCATCCCTGGAAATGCCATCTTGCTTTATCACATGTCCACAGAGACCTCCAGCGTATACCAGCCGGATCTTCTGCTTCGTGCCGTGCAGATGGCGTTAGGGTGCTGTCCAGTCTAACTGCTTACATTGTCTGTAGATATATGGCATAGCATTCACTATTACCACTTATTTTTCATTTTACTATTTTTTTTGTTTCTTTTTTTTTGGGGGGGGACTTAAGATGGAACTTTGGTCATGCCATTAAATATCCAATCCGGTATTTACCTTGGCAACTGAAAACCACGAAAACACCTCAGACAGATTGGTCGGCCCACGGAATTTGAACCTGGAACCGAATGCGGGCCACAGACTTTACTGCCTGAGCCCTCCGTCGTCGACCCCGCGCAACAATGACTTAGGTCAGCGAACTGACCAATGTGTTACGCTGCTTGTTTACTATGAAGCTTTATTTATCAGTAGAGCTTTATCGTAATTGTTGTGTTTGTGACAATATCACCTGAAACACTGCATGTGAACAACATTTTCATGTTTTTATTCTTGTGTCCTTAAGGATACAACAAATATATGCGTTTTCGCAAATGTTGGATAAAATATGACCTATTATGGCAACATTTGGCTGAAATATGCCCTATTACTAAACAAAAAGAAAATATGGCTTTATATGCACAAAAATACATTTTTCTACACTATTATTGCCTGGATTCGTGCAAAAATTGTAAAATTCGCTCTAAAGTTCAAGAAAGAAATATGGCTAGTGATTATTTATCTAAATACTGGAAACTGTAATTGAGCCGATGCATTCTCTTATACATTATACAACTTGCTGTTAAAGAATCCATAGATATAAGAAGGTTTAAAGTTTTATATATCTATATTGCAGTTTTGGAGATAAAGGATGTTTATTTTCAAACATAGTGTACCCACATAATACAATTGATTCAGAAAAAGTACCGAAGGTTTCTCTACTGAGTGGGAAGCTTGGTGATCCTACTTGCAATAGCTTATGAGTAGGGCCCGGATTTTTAGGTGGAATAAACCTTCATTTTAGGTTTCTTATATGGTTAAATAATTTTTCTTTTTAGGTGTTTCTTGATTAAACAGCTTCTTTAGGTTTTGCTTCGTGGATCAATACAGGTATGAATAATTTTTCTTTTGTGGTAGTTAGTTGTAAGTTTTATTTTTGGCTTGTAATAGATAGTTACACACATTCTCAAATTTTCTGGCGTAAACGATTTCGTATTATCACGTAACACATTCTTGTACGAAGAAAAGGTTCTTTCAACGGAACAAGTCATTGGAGCCTAGAACATAGAGCCAGTGCAGCAAGTTCTAGGGATAGTTTTCCTGTATACTTTTCTCCCTGCAATACTGAATTGATTTTCATATCTTCAGAACCAGGATTTCGTTGAAGAATACTCTGCAACTTCAAAGAACATGCAACTCCCACTGGTCCAGGCATTTATTTACTGGAAACATTTCCAATGATATCTACAGCATCTTTCAGTGGCAAAGTTTCACTTTCCAACTGGAGAGAGCTTCTGGTATAAAACAAAAATGCGTCTTAATATATGCAAGGGAAGCGGCAAGAGTGGGGGCGCTCGAGTGACTTCTTAGCCCTAGCAATGCAGGAAGCTTCAGTTTTATCCAATTCATTGACGACATTTTTAATATCTTTTAAGTGCTCGGCATAGTAAATGACAGCAGACAGTCGAGTTTCCCAGTGGGTAAGTATCGGTTCAGGTGGAAGGGAGGGTTGCCGGTACGTTCTCTTTGAACAATTGTCGAAGTGACTTCTAATCTCTTCTGCAAGGTGGTACAGGTCGTGGGCCGAGCACGTAATATATAGCATGGTCGGGTGGAAGGGCTGTAGGAATACCCCCCCTCCGGCCTTCAACACGTAGGCAGCACTAACAAAAGTGAAGCGTGGATCTGCGGCAATCCACTTTTTCAATAAATGCTATTTAGGCATTGTTTCACTATACAACAATTACATTCGAAACGTACTCTAGTTGTACTCTGCTGTGCTCTCGGTGAACGATTGGAGGCGTTCCCGTTACGCAGGTTACGCTCTTCCTGATCTATCAGCTGCAACCAGGTGTCTCCACGTCACATGTGCTGCGTTAAGCTGTAGTAACTTGATCTACTGGTTACAAGTGGTAGAAATAATTTTACAATGAGTTTCAATTCGAAAAAAAATCTGAAGTGTTACACTCACATGACTTTCTCCACTCTTGTACAAACTATTTTTACAAACTCTTATTCTCCATCCATTTCATATTAATCGAGATAAACATTTGCAGAAACGATATTTTGACATGCAAAGAGAATTACATTTTACACATAGCGACCAGTTCTAAAAATATTTGACAATCGATTAAGGCGTACTATGTTCCCCTTGTTTTGTATTTGCAAGGGCAATATAGAAATACAGTAGCCTTTAAGCATAGAAATATCTCTTAATAGCTGGTTGCTAGGTGCAGCACCATTCCCTTTGCCACAAATTAATACTCTTTGCATATCCAAGACAAAAAAAAATGAATAACGAATTCCCATTTGAGAAAATAAGTATTGAAAAATTAAAGGCAATAACAAGCAATATCTCGAAAATGGTTCACTCAACAAACAACATGTATATAACATAAATTGTGTATTTTAACGCGATCTACATTTTTTGTGTAGTAAAATTTTGTCTATCTCTTATGGTTTACCAGTTATGCAAAAGTCGCTCACAATGAACAATGCTTTTGGAGACATTCCCAGAAAATTCAAGATATACATTTTATTTGTCATGAAAATATCTTAAACATATGATATTTTAATCAAAATAGTTAGAGCCATTTTGAGAAAATTAAAATTTTCGGAAGACGTTCCATGTAAAGGGTAATCTTGTGTGGGAGGATTTTCTTGAAAACCTTCGTGTCGCATCTCTGAAAGATACTGAACCTAAATACCAAGTTTGGTGTTTATCCGACTCTTCGTTTCTGAGTTATGCTGTTCACAGACACACACACAGAAAGACACACAGACACACACACGGACATGTTTTCAAAAATGCTTTTTTTGGATTCAGGAGGTCTCAAAACATGTATTTCCGGTGAAATCTCGGTATCGAATTTTTGGATGGAATACAATACTTTCCCTACTTACTATACGTAGTACAGAAAGTAATAACATTCTTAATTTCGAAAAAGGAAAAACAGCTACTTAGGTGAAAACTCCTCATTTAGGTTTTTACTTTCTCTACTACGTATAGTAAGTAGGGGAAGTATTGCATTCCACCCAAA
This sequence comes from Deroplatys truncata, assembly GCA_030765065.1. NCBI lineage: Eukaryota > Metazoa > Arthropoda > Insecta > Mantodea > Mantidae > Deroplatys > Deroplatys truncata. Next base: position 203,479,802 of record CM060983.1, on the reverse strand, counting down.
AATTCGATACCGAGATTTCACCGGAAATACATGTTTTGAGAATCACTGAATCCAAAAAAAGCATTTTTGGAAACATGTCCGTGTGTGTGTCTGTGTGTGTGTCTGTGTGTCTGTGTGTGTGTGTGTCTGTGTGTGTGTGTGTCTGTGAACAGCATAACTCAAAAACGAACAGTCGGATAAGCACCAAACTTGGTATTTAGGTTCAGTATCTTCCAGAGATGCGACACGAAGGTTTTCAAGAAAATCCCCCACCCCAGACTACCCTTTACATGGAAGACTTTTCGAAAATTTTAATTTTCTCAAAAATGGCTCTAACGATTTTGATGAAAATATCATATGTTTAAGATAATGTCATGAGAAATGAAATGTATATCTCGAATTTTCTGGGAATGTCTCCAAAAGTATTCTTCATTGTGAACGACTTTTGCATAACTGGTAAACCATAAGAGATAGACAAAATTTTACTACACAAAAAATGTAGATCGCGTTAAAATACACAACTTATGTCATATACATTTCTTTTGTTGAGTGAACCGTTTTCGAGATATTGCTTGTTATTCCCTTAAATTTTCCAATACTTATACTTTTTCTCACATTCGTTATTCATTTTTTTTATGTCCTGGACATGCAAAGAGAATGGAATGCGCCACATAGCAACCAGCGTTAAAATATTTGACTATCGCTTAAAAGCTACCATATTTCCCTTGCATCTACAAGAAAATTACCAATAAGATTGACATCTCGATATCTCGATTAACATGAACCATATGGAGAATAAGCGTTTGTAAAATTAGATTGTACAAGAGTAGAGAAAGTCATGTGAGTGTAACACATCAGATTTTTTTGTCTTGGATATGCAAAGAGTATTAATCTGTGGGAAAGAATGGTGCTGCACCTAGCAACCAGCTATTAAGAGATAAGAGATATGTATGTGCTTAAAGGCTACTGTATTTGCATATTGCCCTTGTAAATATATATTCCCCTTACATCTACAAGAAAATTAGCAATAAGATGGACTCTGCAAATGTTTATCTCGATTAAGATGAAGTAGATGGAGAATAAGCGTTTGTAAAAATAGTTTGTACAAGAGTAGAGAAAGTCATGTGAGTGTAACACATCAGATTTTGTTATGTCCTGGACATACAAAGAGAATGGAATGCGCCACATAGCAACCAGCTCTTAAAAGATTTCACTATCGCTTAAAGTCTACCATATTACCCTTGCACCTACACGAAAATTAGCAATAAGATTAACATCTCGATTAACATGGAGAATAAGCGTTTGTAAAAATAGTTTGTACAAGAGTAGAGAAAGTCATGTGAGTGTAACGCATCAGATTTTTTTAGGTGTAATGAAATTCGCAAATTCTGCTCCAGGAAGCATGAAACAACATATATCTTGAAATGTGTTAATTAAATAGCGAGGAAAAATATAGGTTAAAACCTAAAAATCCGGGCCCTACTTATGAGATATTGTCGCTGAACTAATTATTCGAGAAGCTACTGCAGCGACTGTTTAGAAGCTTATTACCACCAAACTGGTCAGCATTTGTGCAGGGACGATACTATAACACAAAGAACAGCTTTACATGCAGTGTAACTTTCGCGAGGGAGGTTCTGGGATTGATTGCCGTGAGGTAGTTCAACGTTTTATTCGAGGTGTAGTTTTCGCTTTTTGCCGCTGTTGTTTCGTATCCGGCTATATTGATGAAATTATCTTCATGACTACGCTTGAGCGTTTAATTTAAAGGTACTAGTGCGGTGTTCAAGTTGTATGAAACGCTCTTTGTTTCTGAATATACGAGTAACTATGCCCATCACTGAGAGTAAATCCTAGTTTCACACTGGTATCTGAGATGGGAGACATTTAAGGTACATTGTAACCCAAGGTGGTAGTACAGCGATCTCCAATACTCAACCCTTTTGTCTCTGTTCCTGCCCAATGCAATTCAAAACAACCGCTTGTGAGAACCAGGTTTTTGGACACAAAGCTGTACGGAGAAAACTTTTCTTGTGTATTCCAAAAAGAAAGTAATTTATGTTCACGATTTATGGGTGACAATGAACGCAGTTAACTATGGAATTACTATAGCAAGAAACTCATGTATCCCATTATTATTATTATTATTATTATTATTATTATTATTATTATCATCGACATGATAGTTAATGATATTTAATAAGTCGACTTGGTTTGATTAGGTTTTACTTTTCATTACGTCTTTTTACATGATTCATTTCTTATAGCGCTCGCATTGTCTGTTCACAATACAAATCGGCATACTTCAATTTATCGCAATTCGTTGTCGAGTTAACGTCTGCATTATATTGGCAGGTATGTGCTTTCTTTGATCTAAATGTCAAAAATTATGAATCCAGAAGAAACTGAAATGGAAGAGCCAGGTAAAATTACAGAACCAGCAGAAAAAGTAACACTAGAAGTAGGTACTTACCCCCAAAAAATCCAGAAAGCAATGAAAATAATAATTTCAGTAATAATTAATTAATAATCTCACTTTTAACGACATTTCTCTTATTTCAAGAACCGCATTGTAAACGTGAGCTCATTTAGCTTCAGTAATCAATAGAATATTATTAATATTTTACAAATTCGAACGTTGTCTAAAAAATAGTATATACCACACGTGTTAAAGGTAATTTTATTTTGCTGCTAGGATTGCGAAAACGTTCCTACTCCAAAATAAAACCCTATTTTTACCCCTTACCACGGATTCGAACTGCGGATCCTTATATTAAGGGTGAGCAATAGGTTTATATTTTCCTGTCTTAAAATGTGGTAATTTTACATTCACAATATTTACGTCTATTCTTAGGAAGTGAAGTATGTTCACAGGAGGCAACAGAGAGGTGGAGAATGAAAGATTAAGAAAGACTAGTTGTCCTATTACTCGATGTGACGATGGAAAACGACGTTTAAATAAAACAGGCAACATGCTGAATGTCTCACTACCCAAGCTGTAGCAGAAGGCCGTAGCAAGGAGGGATGAGTGAATGGAGCATGAGGAAGCCTTTGCAACAAACAAGAGTATTGCAAAGTTTGATGGAGAAGTTGCGAGAGTAGAAAAGGGAAGAGCGAGGGCGGGTTGCGGGGAGGGGGACAGAAAAGAAGTGGCAGGCAGCAGTGATGACATCAATGTGACGTCAGGAAGATGTGGTGACGCTACGTCCTATTTCCACTTCTTGAAAAAGGTGATATGTCATTTGAAGTACATTAAATAATGTCAGTACAGCTCAGTTAAAATTACATTCTTTTCTGGTTCGGTACAAAATCGCTTGTTCCATAGTACAACAAATTATTAATTAATGCATTCTAGCTATATTTCAATATAATGTTAGCCCTTCTTCATAAACTAACGTTCATAGTAGATATGAGGAATTATCCTAAAAATCTGATGTGATACATTCACATGACTTTCTCTACACTATTGTTTATTAGTGGGTCTACGAGCTATTCTTACTAAAGTTCATTTTTCTATCCACCACATTTTAGTACAAACAAACCTTGCAGAAATAGCTGCATTACACATTTCGTTATAATACAAAGCGAACAGCGATAGTTGAATGTTTAAGAACTCGGCGCTACATGCTGGCCTTAAAATTCCATATTTCCATGCAATGGCGAGAAACAATTGAATATAGACAGAGCAGAATGACCAAGCAATGAACAATTTGATCCTTTAATAATGGATGTCTCAAAAATGGCTTATGCCTAAAAAACAGCTTATTTTAAATAAGTTGTGTGTTTTTAAGAGATCTACATTTTTGTGTAGTACGTTTTCGCCGATCGCTCAACGCTTACCAGTTATGCAAGATTATACAGAATTCCTTTCGAATGAATAGAACTTCATGTGCCATTCCCAGAAAATTCAAGCTATACACTCTATTTGACACGTAAATATCATTAATATTTTAATGAAAATTGTTACAGCCATTTTTTAGAAAATTCAAAACTTCGAAAAACTTCCATGAAAAAGATAGTTTGGGGTGGGGATATTTTCTTGAAGACTGGGCCTAAATGCCAAGTTTGATGTTTATCCGATTTTTCGTTTTTAAATTATGCTGTTCCAGACGCGCGCGCTTGCACACACACACACACACACACACACACACATACATGGACCTTTTTCTAAAAATGTTTTTTCTTTGTTTCCAGGGGGTCTCCAAATATGTATTTCCGGTGAAATCTGGGTATCGAATTTTTGGCTGGAATGCAATACATGTGTGTCTTTGAATAGCTAAACACAAAAACAAAATGTTCCATTTTACATGGAAACAACTTCGTTATTTTTCATTTTCTCAAAAATAGCTATTACGAATAAAATAACCACATGCTTAATATATTTTCATGCCGACTAAAACATGTGTTAAATTTTCTCAGAATATCTATTAAGTTCTCTAACTTAGTATTTAGTTTCAGCATCTCTCAATGATACCACATGAAGATTTTCAGGAAAATTACCCACCAAAAACTACCCTTTATCTGGAAGATTTTTCGATGTTCTCAAAAATAGGTCTATGAATATTTAATAAAATACAGTGTGTTTAAGATACTTAAATGAAAAATAAAATGTATATCTTAAATTTTCTAGGAGGAGTCTCTTCATTAGGAAGGAATTTTGTGTAACTAGCGGCCATAGGAGATAAACAAAGAGTTACTTCACAAAAGGCAAAGATCTGTTTAACGTGCACAATTTATTGCGGCAACAGCTGAGCTAGGACAAATATACTAGCAATGTGTGCACGCTGCCAGTTTGTGTCGACAGTGCAGTGATGGGAAGAGGATGCTACAGGTAACCTGGAACTGTAAACAGAAGCGTCAGAGATAGAACATAAACACAGAGCTCACAGAGAGCAACTCTACCGCACTGTGGTTTGTACAGCCCTGTGTCCATGTATTCAGTAAGACGTCACGTGTACTAGGCAGCGTGGTAATTTTGCTGATTCCTCACTCAAAAGATGTTTGTTCTAGCTCTAGACATCAGCCATTTTCGAGATATCCGTTTGTTACTGTCCGATGTCGCTTTTCAGTTGTTTCTCGCTATGAGGAAAGAGTATGGATTTTCTACGCCACTATATAGGGACCATGTTTTTAAACATCTGACTATCATTTCAGTTTCCTCTATCCCTCTTGTACTTTCAACAAAACGTGTCTATTTCTTTAGGTTTATCTCGATTAACATGGAGTATATAGAAAAATAAGCTTTAGTAAGGATAATTTGCAGAAGTTAATACAAATTAACGATAGCAGGTAGAGTAAGTCATGTGCATGTAACACATTAGAGTTTTGAATATATGAATAAATATCTGCCTCTCGTTTGATCCTGAGTACCTGAAAAAAAATCTGTAATGAAAAGGAGTTTTAACATTTATAATGATTATAAAGGAATAGATAGGAAAATAAAAACCTCTCTATGCATAATTCGTAATGAAAATAAATGGCAATGGGTAGAGAACGTCTTGTGATTGTTACGTGTAAGATGTATTCATTACTGAGGCCATGAAATGGAAATATGAAACGCTTACATGAATATACGTGTCCACACAGCCAGTAGCATTCGTAATCATGATACGCTGGATGCAATAAATGGTAAAGTAAAGCAGAGCGACAATAACAGAAGCTGGCAGCCGAGCTGTGCATTGTCTCATCTAGTGAGGAGCAGAGAATGAAAGGCAGACGGAATTCGTCTCACAGAATCTTACGCTTGAGTGAGAACAGTAAGACAGAAGACGGGCGTCCGATGGAATCCGGCTCACATTAAGAGTTACCAACTCTTCTCTTCTCGACATCACGGAACAGAAAACCTAAAGAAAGAAATGCTAAGAATATGCGCCGTAACAAGTATTTACGCATGAAACAATGGGTAGTTCTTTACATAAGCTTTTACGTAATTTAACGTAATGCTAACTGAAAATAATTGTCTTTACTGCTTACCTATAAGTACCCGGGCGAGATGACTCCGCAATAGTGTATGAGGCTTGCAATCGGAAGTCCCATGTTTGATTCCCGTCGACCTCCACTACGATCTTGAGTTTTTCGTAATTTTCCCTGGTCGGTTGTGATGGTTTCTCATCTACTACGATATTCTTTCTATTACTTGAATTTCATTCCCTTTCCTTCTCATGTTTTAGGTGTGTTTCTCGGTTTCGTGGCAAAGGGGTGATGCCGGACAAATGGCGCGGATTCTTGCACAAAGGAAAGAGTATTCCCCATGGATACAAGAGGGCTGCTTGACTGAACGGGTCGTCCATCGCCCTATCTGGGCAGCTGCAGCAATGGGACTGGTCTTCGAGCCAGGAACTACTTCCACACGTCTATGTGACCTATCTATCTGCGGCCTGTAGGCTTATGTGGTTCCTTCATTTTATCCCTTCTCCCTGTGGGTTAGTAGTCGCAAAAGATTTTACTAAGTCGCAGTGCTCAAGGTGTCCCCATCCGTTGTATACCTCTAAGTACGTAAGAATTGTCTCCATAAAAAAAATTCGATATCGAGGTGTCACTGGAAATACACGTTTTGAGGTACGCTGAATAAGACAATTTAATAAAAAAAATCAGTGTGTGTGCTAACATCACAACCCAAAACCAAAATGTTCGATAACTACCAAACTTGATATTTGGATTCAGCATCTTTCAAAGATGTGACCTTTAAGAAAATACCCCCATCCAAAATTATCCTTTATATGGAAGATTTTTGGAATTTGTTATTTTCTTAAAAATGGCTGTTATAATTTTGATTAAAATATCATACGTTTAACACATTTGCATGAAAAATAAAACGTATACCTTAAATTTTCTGGGAAAGCCTGGGAAGCCCTCTTTATTCTGAAGGAATTTTGTATAATATTGTATAACTGATAAAAGATAAGAGGTAAAAACGTACTACACAGAAAATGTAGTACTCTAAAGCACACAGTTTCTTTCAAAAAAAATTTTGACATCAGTCATTTTGGAGATACTCGTTATTTTTGGTTTGAATTTTTCAATGAATAATTCTGGCGATGCCACAGAATATGGAATTTTAAGCCAAACTTATAACGATAAACTTTTAAATATCTGACCATGGATTTGGTGTCCTCTATACCCCTTGTACCTAAAACGAAATTTGGAACGAAATTACTTCTGAAAATAGTTATTTCGATTAACATGAAACACATAGAAGACTATGCTCTCGGAGGAATAGTTTGCGGAAGTTATGTCAAATGTTTAGGACTGTGCGCTAAAATTCCATAGTGTTTACATGCAATCACGGGAAACAACTGAAAATCGATGGGACTTTAAAAAATTGACAAGTTTTGAACAATTGGAAACTTTAATATCTCAGAAACGGCTTATGTCAGAAAAAAATTCATTTGAAGTAAATCATGTTTTTTAAAAGGATCTGCATTTTTTGTATGGCACGTTTCCGTCTATCGCTTAACGTTTACAGGTTATACAAGATTATACAAAATTCCTTCCGAATGAAGACTATTCCCAGGCTATTCCCTACGTTATTTCCAGAAAATTCAAGAAATACATTTTATTTGTGATGTAAATATCTTTAATACACGGTATTTTAATCAAAATCGTTAGAGCAATTTTTCAAAAAATCAAAATTTTCGAAAAGCGTTCCATTTAGAGGGAGTTAGGGCTGAATGGTTTTCTTGAAAATCTGCGTGTTGCATTTTTGGAAGATACTAAACTCAAATGTCAAGTTTGGTATTTATCCGACTTTTTGTTTTTGAGTTATGCTGTTCACAGACACAACACGAACGTTTCTAAAAATGCTTTATTTGGATTCAGAGTGCCTCAAAACATGCATTTCCGGTGAAATCTCGGTATAGAATTTTTGGGTGGAATGCAATACCTCCCCTACTAACTATACGTAGTAGAGAAAGTAGTAAACGGTGGTGTATAGAAAAGATAGATTTTTAGAAAAAGGTCCGCGCATTGCGGACTTTTTCGTGTCATGTGTGTTGCACGAACACGAACAGCATAACTCAAAAACGAAGTCAGTTAGCACCAAACTTGGCATTTAACTTTATTATCTTCCAAGTATGCGAACGAAGGTTTTCAAGAAAATTCCTACGTCACAAACCATTATAACGTTCTTTACTGTTTTTGATTTCTCAAAAATGGCTTTAACGATTTTGACTAAATTGTCATATGTTTAAGACATTTACATGACAAATAAAACGTATAATGCTTTTCATTTTCTGAGAGTGGCGTGTGAAATCCACTACACTGAGAAAAAGTTTTGTATAATTTTGTGTATCTTTAAACCATAAGAGATAGAATAACACGTACTACACAAAAGTGCAGATGTCTGTAAAACATGTAATTTATTTCAAATAACGTTTTTGCTGTACCAGCCGTTTATGAGTTGTCGTTGATTATCGGTTTGAATTTTTCAGTGGACTCAAAATTGCCTAAATTAAGTTTCAAAAATAAGAAATTCAATATTCAATGGTAATTACTGTTTTAAAGAACAGAACAAAGCATACAATGCATACGCCATTATCATTTACGATTATACAATTACTTACCGACCCACGCTCTGTGATCATTGCAAAGTACCGTTTATAGTGAGTCACTTTTGCACGTGAATACATAAAAGCTTATAGATTTAAGTTCAAAGTCCCTTCCGGTAAAATGGAAGCTTTGAATGTATCAACTCTAAATGCTATAAAACACATTTAGGCCATTAAATTACCGACATTATTGAAAAAAAAATGTTTCTGATCCGCTGTGTAGCCCTTTAAGTTTGTATTAAAAAAACAACTTTATTTTATTTCGCATTTGTCAGTGATAGTTGCATATTAGATGTTAGATTAAGCTTCCTGTTTCAATTATGGATATGGATTTACGAGTTTTGTATTCTCAGTGTTATAAAGTTTAATATTATATAAATCGTTAATGCTATTGTAGAATGAAATATTACATTCTGCATGTTTGTTATATTTTTGGGTTTTAGTTACATGCTGATGTATTATTAGATATGATATATGGGTTATCGTAATTAAGAACATTAAATCCTGTTGGAAATGATGTACCTGAAGATGGAAGCAAATTAAAGAAAAATGGTACATTATATGGTCGCTCATGACCCATCAGTTAATGGGGCTTTAAATAATTAAATGAAAATAAAAACTGTAGATATTTCATTGCAAGCAATAGACATACAGTGCCTTCGTTTTATGTCAAGGCCGTGGATGGCGTGAATGCGTTCTCCGTATACAGTGTACTACGCTGCGGGGGTTTTCGGGCTACTTACTCACGAGTGTTGGTAGCATATATGTGAGTACTAACCTCGTTATAAGTGTGCTTTTATATTGTCCTTCAGCTCGTCTATGTTGTGCGGATTGATCCTATAAATTTTATTTTTTAGCGTTTAGCGATCCCGTTGTTTTAAATTTATTTACCAAACATCTCACAGTGTCTCTATCTGGAACTGGATAACCAGGAAATTGCTGCTGAAATTGTCTACACACCTGAACATGATTCAGTTTTCACGTTTGTATCATACATAAAAATACGCTGTACAAGCGTGAATTTATTGGCAGGCATTTCCTGGACTAATAAGAGAATAACATTCCTAAGGAAATCACACACAACACACGTATTGTCGAAACACTTCACAACACGAAGACGATTGTGGCAGCTACAGCTGATAAAAGCACCCTTGGTACGTTCTGGGTAATGGCATAATACCTAGGTCACTGCCTTTTCGGCCGATACGCATATAAGGTGTTGTGGCCTTGGCATAAAACGGAGACACTGTAGATAGTCGCGATTTGAGAAAACACAAGAGCAAACCAAAATAATAAAGTACGCTTATAATTTACAATATGTATGCTATAGTCATCCAAAACCCTGTTATAAGCTTCTATAAAACACTTTTCCAATGTATGTTGTAATCCAGTTCATTGCTCATATCTAATAATGATATACGGAGTGAAAATTGTACCCAAATTCATCAACTGTTATTTTATAATTAACAAGTGAGAAGATTGGTTGTAGATTGTGTGCCACTTCCCAAATGTTTAAGTTGTGGCTAGGGGAATCTTCATATTCACCATATTAGCGCATATATCGGAATATTTGTTATAAGGGACTTTTTTATGATGTGCAAACTGTGTAAACATAGTGCTATTAAATTACTATGGGACAAAAGATTACAAGATTTTAAAATTTAATCTGCTGTGATTATTTAAAAATGATTACTTTGTTATTCCGATGATCACTTCGCCCCTAAAAGTTATCAATATATACATGCTTAGGCTTTCATTGCCGGCATTAATGTAATATGTAGTCGGACTTGCAGGCAGTGGTCCAATGGATGACACCTCACGTTTCGCACGTAACTCCGTCGGGCATCTTAAGGATAAATGACTACTGCCTGGTTTGTAACATTTTAGCATCTGTGAAACACAATCCACATGTCAGCACATTGAACGTGAGAGTGGTGTCAGTTAACAAAGTGTTCTGTGAATACTACGTGACAATAAATTTCATTCCTTTCCGCATGCTTCATCAGCATCTTCAGAATCGATTACAATTCTCCGAACTTAAATTGATGACGTGCTCCCGACGAAGGTTTCATATGCGGATGAAGCTTCCTTCATCAGCAGCTTCATGGCAATGACTTCCAGAATCGATTACAATTCTCCGAATGGTGCGTTCGGTAACTCAAATTGATGACGTGCTCCCGACGAAGGTTTCATATGCGGATGAAGCTTCCTTCATCAGCAGCTTCATGGCAATGACTTCCAGAATCGATTACAATTCTCTGAATGGTGCGTTCGGTAACTCAAATTGATGACGTGCTCCCGACGAAGGTTTCATATGCGGATGAAGCTTCCTTCATCAGCAGCTTCATGGCAATGACTTCCAGAATCGATTACAATTCTCCGAATGGTGCGTTCGGTAACTCAAATTGATGACGTGCTCCCGACGAAGGTTTCATATGCGGATGAAGCTTCCTTTACCAACCTTGGAGAAGTTAACCTTCGTAAAATGGTCAACTGAAAATCCACACTGGCTGAAGGTGCGCAGAGGCTTTGGTCTGTAAATGTGACGCGGGTTTGTAAGTAATGAAATAACAGGTCCCTATTTTAGTGACGATACATTAAATAGTAACAAGTATTCTAGTTGTTAATAAAAGTGTTGCTACAATTATCAGAAAATATTTCAATGCACATACGGCAATCCATGTAGTACCAATACGATGGTGTCCAACCCATTCTGCATGGGTAATTACAGCAGTTCTTAACAGAACATTAGACACATAAAATGGCCTCAATCCACTTAAAATGATCAAGTTGATATCCGTACTTTCCTTAAAACCTGAACTCATCAAAAAACTATGTACAATATGTCGCCCTCCGCCTCAAACAACTTTTGTTTGAAGCGTTTTCTTCTATCACTGCAAATGACCGTGTTATTCAGGTGGCCTGTTCACCCAGTATATATACACTCATGTATAGCTTTACTCAAATAATATTGGTTTTGGACACAATTCCCTAAAACAAAATTGATAGTTAAACAACTCTGTTATTATTTTGGGTATGTTTGCGTGCGTCTTTTCTTTGCTAACAGAAACGCCAGTATATGGTGGGAATTTATTGGTGTTGTTCCTTGTAATAAATGCAAAAAAAGGAAAGGAAGGAAAAAAGAAGGAAAACTAGAACAAATGAAGGAAGGAAAGAGAAAATTTTCATTATAATTGGGAAACACATTAAATTTTATGGTTGCCATAGGATACAGAAAATCAGAATAAATTATTATCTCTGGAAATGCTTTCAATATCTGCCAAAAATTCAGATTCAAGACCGTGAAAGCAGACTGTTGCTTAGGGCTTATTCAACAAGTAAATGGATCATTAAATGTTTATTATTGTATTTATAATACGCGTAAGCTGATTTGTAAATTAGAATTTGTGTCACTGAATTGTTTGCAGCTAATGTGGCGCTGATGTTAGCAAATGCAACAATGCCACTATTTCAGAGTATTACAAAGTGCAGCCATTGCTATGACCTACATTTTCAAGAACGCTATCAAGAGATACTTATTGAGACGCTTAATGAAATCTCAGCGTAAATTACTAGTTTTTTCTGGAATTAAATAGCTTACTAAAATGTGTGTATGAAAATATTCAAGAACTTCATACCCTTACACTTAGCGAGAAGAACAAAAATGGCAGTTAATCAAATTTGTGAAAGAAGAATAACTATTACCGAAAATATTAATTTGAAACTAGCAGTAATACACAGCGGCTAATTTCAAGAACTTGGGAATTTTATTGTCTTTATTGAACATATTTAAATCATGTGCATGTTCAGAAACAACATTAATATCATGGGCGTTTCTATTTATTATTTGTTGGGGATAAGAGGTGTTTAAAGTCTCTTAAGAACCCTAGTTTGCAGAGACTATGAAGTAAATAGGAAAATTAACCAGATACCCATTTAGATTACTGGTTTTACGAGAATAAAGAGAAATCCTCGCCCTTGATCCTCCAGTTTACAGAGAAGGTACGCTCAGTCGCTCAGTCACGGATGTCGGACATTAGAAAATGCCTATTCCTTATCGAATTAGGTATGGGATTGTATTAAAATTGCCTAAAAATGAACTGTATTCAGCAACCGTGCAAAATGGGTTCATTTTGTTAATTTGTTTTATTTTTATGTTGTTGTTAAACAACTGTTATTTTAGTTAAACAATAAGCTTTGTAATCCCCCACTCCAAGCATGTATATTAAGTTATACATTATAGTGATTATACCCTAAGGAGACATAAATTAAACATCCAACATCTGCATTTTGTAATATAACTTTCAAACTTTTATCCTTGATATGATATAATGACTTGTACTGTCATACGAGTATGAACTTTAACCTCAAATGCATATCCTGAACCTCAGGCACGTGCCTGCTTCCCTACCATGTGCGAAGCTTCCCTATTCTTCAAGATACGGTTGCACTCTTGTAAACGTGTATCTTCGATCGGGATATGCTTCTTAGTATAAGTGTGCAGCCTCCCGATAACCCTACTGCACATGAAATGTTGTATTCATTGCTGTAAGTTCGTTTTTTATTACAGTGCAACACAACTGACATTCCTCAGACAGGGGACATGACTGTGTACTGATATCTGTTCTAGGGTTCAATAAAATAGTACTTCTTGGAAGTGTTTTGAAAAAGACAACTTGACCGCATCACGCATACGGTGTTCAAAACAGTGAAGTCACTGGCGCTTCCTACATTTGTAATCTTGCAAACACTCGTTTGCGAACCCATGTTTGCTGGGAGTTTTTCTTCTATTTATGTGTGCTAAAAGCCCTATCAGTTTGCAGTATCAGTTATTACACAGCCTAAGCTTGTGAGAGAAACATTAACTCGATTTCCTCTTTCATATTCGCACATTTCTGTTTTGATGAAAAACATAGTAAGAATACAATACCATTTTAGTACATCAGAATCAAAATTTCTGACAGTAAAACATTATCCTGGATATTGAATGAATTTCAATATTCCGTTAGTCAATTCTGTGCTAAATTTCCAATGTCCTTAACTGTTAACGTATTAATGAATTGTCTTGAAATCGCAAATATATGATAAGAATGTTAATTTAAAATCAAATACATGTTTTTTGCAATTCTAATACAAATAACTTAGAAGTCATGAGCCACCATATACTGTGAGGCAAAACAAACCATGAAATCACAACCATGCTCTGAAAATTAAAATAGAGCATTGAAATTTATGAGTTGGCTGTGGCAATACATGTCTACATAATTGCGTCATACAGAATGGCTTCAAAATGTACACCTTTGCGACTAACATCTTGATCATTAACGCCCCTACAGTGCCACAAAAACGACTGAACATTCTCGAATTTCTAGGTAGGTCATCGACCGGAAAACGCATTCTTTCAGCGTGACCCATATGTAGGTATCTCGGGGAGTGGGATTCCATTCCACGGGAAATCAACCGATATCCAATGTTGTTACAGAGGGCAAGCGACCCCTCGCTGTGTGGGGATAGCTTCATCTTGCTGCACCCATTGTCGTTGCTGTGACAGATTCTGATGGAGCAAAACCGGAGCAAACCTCACAAGAACGGGGCGGCAATGAGGTTTCTGTAGACCAATTCCGTATAACCGGAAATAGAGTTCGATAACATATGCCTCATCTATTGTGAGTACCATTATCGCCACGCCAACTGCAAATTGCACTATTCCACATACACACAAAGGAAAGCTTTCGGAAAGAATAGAAATTTCTTATCCAAAATTTGTATAGAGTCCCAAATTTATGTCAAGGTGGATTCAATAATGCTTAACATCTGTATGACATTTTCAATCCACATACAATACCATCCACAGCTGTTATACAATACGATGTAGGATTTTCAATGAGTGGTCATCTATCTGTGCATCCGCCTTCAAGAAAAACGTTTTGGCCTAAACATAAAGAAGCAGAATGAAGAAAATCTTCTCCTAAATGTGTAATTGGAAGCTATTTCGAGTGATAAAATATATAAAGCCTATTTAATATCATTTTGCTGTAACATTCTGTCTGAAACTCTCGACAGTAATCACGAGTATACTGTTTTGTTATTCATGGATTGCGCACAAGGACTCAGCCATGAATAATTAATAGTTCTAAGGCAGGACCATAGAATGTTCATTCCACCTAAAGCAACTAAATATCAAAATGATTCATAACTAGTTATTTGTTCCAGTATTTCCCTCTCTGTTTCAGTGCTTCTGACAAGCCTCAGACTTCAAAAATGTATTCAGGTGACATTTAGTTTTTCATCAGTGAAGTAAAAATCACTAGATTGCTCAGGTATGCAGTGTTTATCGGTCTGTTCCAAGTGATTTCAGGCATATTACAGAACGTCACGTGTAAATGTTTAAAGAAGTGTATTGGCCACGAACGAAGAGTTACACAAATGAATGTTTTTAAGGTCTTCATCGCCACTGTGAGCTAAACCTTCTACAACTATTTGACAAAAGATTTCTATTCGAGCCAAAGCACTACTGCCTTTGTATCACAGAAGGCATCACGAGCTATTAAACACAAGGCACATGCCCGTCAAATATATGCAGACAATACTATTTGTTTCATCGCATCCGTATGTGCAATTATCATTGCTGATTTGAAACGCTCCTTGTGTTTAAATTTGCGAAATTTTCCTTTCTCTGTAAGGTAGAATATGTAAATTGCATTCAAATTTTGATGTTATTCGTAATTTGTTTTAATTAATTTAAAATGTTTTGTACGTGTTTTTGTTAATTTATTCTAATATTCTTACATATTTTGTATATATCACTTGATTTTATTGTTTAAGCATTCACATGCACAAGAAAACGTGCTTAGAACTGTTTGTGTTCTCAGTTATCATCCGGAAAGTTCATTCAAAGGAATGAAACACTGTATCAGTAGCATTTTCTGCTCTAAATAAAAGAGTTTGGTTAGATAATGAACAGTTAAATCATAAACACCAGCACTTTTTGTTTATGAACACAGAGTATAACATCATAGCTACGAAAACAAATCAAGAGAAACTGTTTCGGTCAAAATTATAGCTAAAAGTTGCCTTACTTTTTCGTTTGCTTACTTTAACTTACTTTTTATGCGTTCCTAAATTATTATAATCACCATTATCATTATAATCATCTCAATAATTATAATCATCATTTATGAAATTACAAGGTCTAAAATAAGGCATTTTGCTTCTATGGGCGTAAATAGACATTCAGGCAAATGAACTATTAAGCTATAAATTCGTGTGCAATGCAAATTCTGTAGGTGTAAAACGTTAGAAGCCAGCCGAGGTAGTTGTGCCACTAAATCCCGAAGTAAAACAATTAGTATTAATGGGAAGTGCATATCGATCTTGCACACCGAATGTCAACACCTTGTTTGTTTCCAAGGAGTAGAGACGCGAGAAATTGAAATGACAAAATCTTCCTTCATGGCAGAGAAATGTGTTTGATTGTCTGATGTAGACACAAGTTTTAATCACGGGAAGTGAAGTTTCCTAGAAAACACGCCCCTTTGTTTTTGACTCTCGCTGGGGCGGTAGCGTGGCATCTTTGAAATTTGTTACTCGGAAGTGTCTAGGTGCTAGAAAATACTTCCAGCGGAGGAGGTAACTTGCATATGCAGCAAGGAGGAAGAAATCTGAATACAGCATAATGGCGTTCTACAGTTTGTTGCTGAATATGGGTAGAGTAATTTTGTGAGATGTGACCATCATGCTTGGATTAGATCAAAGGATTCTGTATCATACTTTTCACAATATTAACTTTTCATGCATATTTCATAACGAAACGAACACCAAAAAATTCAACACTGTATCAGTTTCTCTCCATATTGTTGAAACACCGAGCGGGATGGGTTTTTTTCTGGGGTTTCCCGGATCGCCAGGTAAATGCTGGAGTGGTTTCTTTCATCATCCGAATTCCCTCTCTCTCCATTTCGTTCCTTTCACCATTTCATTCATGTTTCATTCCGTTCGTCTCTTTCAGATTCAGAAGTGTCGGCGAAGGTGTTTCGGTGCAGCGTGGCAAGGGAAAACGATGCTCTGTGTGAATTCTCTCCGTCTCTGGGCTTTCGGCTGGTGCTGTAGTATCCTAATCCCTTGAGGGGTGTTGAACCCCTTTGTATGGCGCGAGGTCCCCGGTCTGTCTATCCGTCTGCCGGGGTGTCTACTTCTGGAAACTTTGGGACCCTGTACCGTCGCTCTCGGATTCGGCCTGTCGGCGTCTCCTCTCGGCTCATCCTTCCTCCCGGGGTGGGCCCCTCGTGGGGCTAGGTACAATATTCCATCTGGATCGGTGCCGAGGAAGATAAGGTGAGATATTGTTGAAAAAGTTGATGCAAGACACGAAGTACGACTTGCTGAAAAAAGTTGATTTCGATGTTGCCTAAAATGAACCGAATCATTCAGCAAGCAAGTTGACTGCAACATTACACACTAATCTGTACTAAAAACTATTTTTTTAAAAAATGTATTTGATTTAAGCTACTCTCTTACAGCATCTGTGCCACATGTGTTATGCAAACCCATTCATCTGTGCAGTTTTCGTTAAATCGTATGCTGCTCTTCACGCATTTTCACTCCGTAATGTTTTTTTTTTTATTTTGGCATAATATGTATCCCAACTTTCTGCCAATTTAAGGAGTCTAACCAAATTTGAAAACTGCAATAACTCGTAGGGGAATCGGACTACAAATCTAGGATTTTAATGCCAATACCTTCCTTCCATTTACTGTAGCGAGGTTCTCTAATATGATTTAAACTTATCTCATCTGATTCACGTATCCCAGCAAACTTCAACGGCTATCTAATCACTTTTTATGGAAAAATAAACAACCTGCGTTTCATCCTGAGGGTATGTCGTGGGATATTATTTACTACAGTTGTTTCATGCATTTTATTACATATATAATCTAACATCACTGCTGGTGCACATTTTAAAATCAAATCTGATTTAATTTACATACTAATCTTAAACATATCCAGTGAGAAAATAACATTCAATGATGGATTTAATTAACCTTAACAACATGGTTTGTATATAGCGGTAAATTAAAAGCATTAGCAAAATATATTTGAATTTGATGATGGAGAATCTGCTGTTCACCAGAACTTTGCTTTCATCCGTAGAAGTAGACTTTGCAACTGTCGTATTCCCTTCTTATTTAGTTTCTCTACCGGTTAGGCACCTAAGGTAGAGGAAGAGTTGAATTCTAAAACCAGAAATTAGATATAGAGACTTCACTGCAAGCTCAGTTTTTAAGTCTCTTAAGTCCATTCACTGGCATCCTTAGAAAAAGATAGGTTTGTATGCGCGTAATATGTAAGTGTGTGTGTGTGTGTATGAACAGTATAACTTAAAAATCTGATGCATTACATTCACATGCCTTTGTCCAACCATTTCTCAACAAACTTTCTTACAAAAGTTTATTGTTCTATTTACTTCATATTAATTCAGATAAACATTTGCAGAAATGGTTTATTATTTCCTTGTAGGTATAAAGGGATTAGGGAAATACAATAGGCTTAAACGACACTGGAATCCTTTAAGACGGGATCGCCATGTAATGACTTCTCCCCCCGATTATCGGAGGGGATTCGGCACTGCTCCAGTGAGGATATTATACGTATGCCCCAAAAGGGGGTGCCCCGGGAGGGAGGAGGAGAAGAGAGGAGACATCGGACTACCCGAACCAGGAGTGACGGCACAGCAGTAACAGGGTACCTAAGCTTCCAGAGTGAGACTCCTCGACAGTTGGACTGGCAGACCAGAGACCCTCGCCCCACACAGAGTCCAACACCCTACTCCGAAGGGATGGTCGGTTCACCCTCCTAAACCTACTGAAAGCGGAACGGAGAAAGTTCCAGAGAGCATCCTTTACCCTGCCACGCCGCACCGAAACGCCAACGCCGACATTTCCAACTCTAAAGCAGACCTAACGGAGTGAAGGATGAATGAAATGATCAATGGAATGAAATGGAGGGACAGGAAATTCGCGGCTGAAAGAAACTACTCCAATATTCGCCTGACAACCTGGGAAAAATCCCATAGATCAGAGTGGGCGGTCGCTGGTAAGTGACCTCAGGACCTGAATGCGAGTCGAACGCGTTACCACAGCGCCATCCTCGGTATATGTAATGACTTTGAAATTTCTTGTCTTTGCATGAACACCATGAATAGCGATATTCCACTTGAGAAAATTATAAGAATAACTCAGAATGTATGGGAAACAGACTTTTTAAAAATTACATATGTTGCGGTCACGTGACTTTCTCTACTCACTCCTACAAAAGTTTATTCTTCTATCTATTTCACAACAAGCTAAAGCAATGGTCAAATCTTTTTAAAGCCGGTTGCTATGTGGTGGCTTTGAAGTTCTGTTCTCTTTGCATGAACATGAAAGAAAGGAAGAAATAAAAAACAAACAGCAATTTGCAAATGAGAAATGTATAAAGCCTATTTAAAAAGGAATATCTTGGAAATGGTTAACGCCACAAAAAGTTTTATTTGACAAACTGTGAGATTCAACCATATTTACAATTTCTATTTAGTAACATTATGTCTATTTCTTACGTTTTACCAGAATAAAGAGGACTCCAGTGGCTATTGCCATAAAATTCAAGATATTTTGAGAGAGAAAAAAGTTTAACATTCTCCATGCAAGGGGTATTTTGGGGTGCGAACTTTTCGTTTTCGAGCCACACACGCACAGAGACTTTTTTTCTAAAAATGCTTTTTTGGTGGGATTCAAGGGCCACCAAATTAGTATTTCCAGTGATATCCGGACATAAAATCTTTGTGTGGAGTACAATGCTTCCTCTACTTATTATAAGTGAGTAATGGTGAAAGTAGAAATGAGATATGGTATAACCTCTCAAACGTCTTAGTTAGGGGCGTTAGGAAGTTAAAAAAGAAATAAATTCCTCCTCTCTTAATTATTCATTACATGGAAAATTCTCCATCATGTTATATTTTCCACACCATTTTTGTCAAAATTGGGATGCTGGCTTAACGAATAAGCTGTATTTCCTGTAAATATTCTGTAAAGTTTTATTCATTTTCATTTGATTATATATAATTCTACACAATTTATATTAAACAACATTATCCGCTTCGGAAATATTGGTTGTTATGTGTATAAGCTGAAATCTATTGGCCTCCAACTCTGGACCTTTGAAGGGAGTTGTTATTATTATTATTATTATTATTATTATTATTATTATTATTATTATTACACGACGACCAACGTATGATATAAGCAGATAAGTGTTGTTTCACGCAACCCTGAAATAGTAATGGATTGAATGTTGTTTGCCACACATCAGTGTTTTCTTTTTCTTTCCTCTCTGTACATAAGGAGTGAACTCAGTAAAGTTGTTTCATGTTCATTTTTTTCTTTGACAGTTTCGGAAGATGATTCATTTCATGAAAGTCTTACTTGGAATGAAGTTTTCACAAAAATCAATGTTTTGCAGGATTTTATATACTTATCCTGTGTTTAATGAAAGCCCTTATGTGCAATTTTATTAAGTTTTTCCTTCTGTAATTTAAATTTACGTGCCTACGCTCACAAGCCATTATTTCCCTCTATATTGACTTTCAGGCAGGAAGCGTACACGCCCTTGGGCTGTCCGACATGGCTGTAAAATGTCCGATACGAAACTTAATTGAAAGTATCCAGGAACACCTTTAAGTTTCATTTCTGTAAGAAATGTATGTGAGAAAAGGAATAATGTGTGTAGTGGTTAAGCATTATCCTCTTCTTATTCGGTTGCGTGATGTTCTCTTTGTGGATCTTCCTATGTTGTTGCTTGTTTTCTAAATGAAATAGAGCCACACAGATAAATATCGGTATCGTCAGGTTGTTATTAACTACGGTTTTTATCTAATAAGTTGATTGCTACAGAATTCCATTAGTTTCATTTTTGCTGATGAAATCAAAAAATTATATGAAACTGCTGAACGCTCTTTCTGTTATCCCCTGAGTCAGCAAATATTTTCTAATTATCAGTAAACAAGACAGAAATTAAGGCCGATTCCTTAATCTTAATCTTTATTCAGTTTTCTTTGAACTATCGAACAGCAACAAATTAAACGCTTTATAACAGCAATTTACGATTTAGCAGCAATGCATCTCGTCATTACAAAATAAACAAAATTTAGATGTATCTTGGGCATTACTATTCAAGGTCTGCAATGAATCAAACATTTTTTTCCAAACTCGTGTGACAGTAGAATGCATATTACTGGCTTGGTGTTGGATGGGGGAGAAGTTGGGGGAGAGCCAGAAGAAGAACTTGCGTCAAAGTGCCCTGGAAGCATATGCTGCCTGCATGAAATCGGCTTATCACGCTCCAGGCTTCTAGCTGGACACGGCTTAGCGCAGAAACTGTTAGGTGCAATGTAAGACAACAAGACACAACAGCCTGGACGGTTAATGAAGCCCTAGAGGGTGTTGTAATTATCTCGCATGTGGATGTAATACGGATGAACGCTCATGTGCGTCAAACAACCTTATTTAATGAACTTCTTTTCCATACACTCCGTCTGAGGACCTCACCCAATGTTTTCAACCTTATTGTTCCTAAAATGAACATCCAACGTCTCTGAATAAGGAGATTGTCAGACTGACGTTCGAGATAAAGCTATACACTTCGAGTTGAAAATAAGAAATACGTATGAAGTGATGCTTTTCGTTTGACCTTGGTTTAGAGGCAGTATTTTTAACACTTAAATGATTTTCAGTCTATTTATATAATATATAAATTCAATAACAACCCACCTTAAAGCAATATGTGTATGTAACAATATATAAAAAGTGTATATTACAGTCATTGTATATGTTTATATTATTGTTTCCATGTGTAATAATGTTATGTGAATATATTACGTAATTTAATAATGTAAAAGCTGTGAGAATAATACATTAAAGTTGCTAACAATGAGGTAACAATGAGGTAACCTTGAGGCAATAATGAGTTTGAGAGTTTAAAAGTTACTTCTGATTCTTGGAAGTAATAATGTCATTTTAGTGACAGTTTATAAAATGGCCAATCGACAACCTGAAAAAGCTTTAGTTAAATGACGGTATTCTATTGGAATAGGATTAGCCAATCAAAAACTGAAATATAGCAACATTTACAAATCTAGAAGTCAGTTGCTGCAAACAGCGTTACTAACCAGACGCAAAAAGTGTCAAGAAATTTAATACGTATTCGTGTGAAACTAAAAATAAGTTCACGTGTTAAAAAGTGTAATTAATTAATAAAAAGAATCTCACAGCTCTCTATATCAGTGAAGTGTTATTTAAATCGTATCAATAATTAATAAAAAGAGTGAAGTAAAATTATAATCTGTGTAAACCTACATTCTTGTTGCACCACAACCCTGCTGAGAGAAACGTGTCTCTAAAGTAAATACTGACGCAGCCGAGGCAAACATAAATATATAATATTTAAAGAAACAGTCAAATTACAAAGTTAATATTTTTAAAAATTGGGACAAAGGCTACCAGGTTCGATGCGTGCGGTTGCAACTACTTCAAGTTCGGCTCCCCAACAGTTGAAATATAATACAACTCCTTCAATACAATCTTCTTCAAATTGACGCCCAAAGCGTAGTAAAATAACGTAACAAAATATCTTTCTTCAAATTGGCGTCCATACGTGGAGCTAAATAAATAAACAACTTCAAATTGGTTTCCATAGTGAAACAATAACCTTTCTCAAATTGTCGTCCAACGTGGGGCAAACTCCTTCTAAAATAACCTTTCTCAAATTGGCGTCCAGCTGCGTGGAGCTCATAGAGACAAGAATTGTTAACAACAACTGAAAAGAAGAGATCAATGAACATCAGAGAACTTAAGAAAAAAACAGAGAACATCAGGAAACTTCAGAAAAACTTCAGTAAACTTCAGAATCATCAACAGCATCCAAGGACAGCAACAATTCTTTCAGGAGTACGGGGCACGCAATCAACAATTCAACAACAATCTACGTGGGAACACCGAGTATAAAGGTTTACTAACAGCAAGAACAAAAGGTTAGAAAATTCCAGTATTAGATGCATAATAATTGTCAAGTTAGTTAAGAAAATATATTGTTATTAAGATAGATTACAATGTAAATTTACAATCAGAGCTAGAGGGAACAAATATGTTAGATGTAGAAGAACAATTATCTGTAAATTCACAGTTAGGTATAGAAAGAGGTACTATCTCTCCCACATCTAGGAAACAAGAGCACGAAAACTTATCACAACAAATTATGTGCCTTCTAAAAGCAATAACTGAAATTAGAGGAGAGTTAAAAGAAACTTATACAGAGATGAGGGTAGAGTTAAGTAATAAGATAACTGAAACTTATGCAGAAACGAGAAAAGAATTAAGTAATAGGATAGATGAAATGATAACTGAAAGGAGAAGAGAGAGAAAAGAAAGTAATAATAAGGTAACTGAAACTAATAATAAGTTAACTGAAAATAATACAGGGTTAAGTATTATATTAACTGAAACCAGTAAAGAGTTGAATAATAAGCTGAATGAAACTAACACAGAATTAAATAAACTACAAGAAACTAGTCAGGAAACTGAAGAAATAGAAAACACAAATGCATACATTGTGAAAATACAAATCGATGTAACAATACCAAAAGTAAATGCAAATGTAACTAGTTCTATAAATGCTAATCAAATGCATGGCAATAATACAAGTGCAGAAAGAAGTTTATCACCTTAGTTAATTAATAATACAAGAGACGCTACTGCTTTTTCCATAGCATCAGCCTCTCAAACACAAAATAATGATGATACACATGTGCATGTACCAAATCAGATGTCAAACTATTATTCAGTGCTGAATGAATTACCTTTACCCTATTTTAATGCTTCCTCAAGTCCAGTACAATTTATTCATGATTTAGTAGAATATTTTAAATTGAAAAATGTGCCTGAAGCATTAAACATGATACTTGTTAGAAAATGCTTGGACAACAAAACCTTAGAATAGTTACATATGCTAGCATACAGTGAAATGAATTTTGAAAAATTCAAAGTTTTATTCATGAATAAGTTTTGGAACACAACTGTGCAACATAAGATTAGGGCGAATCTAAAACTTTTGCGGCATAAGAAAAAGAAGAAAAAGATAATAAAAGTATGCAGGTTATGTGTGGCATAAGGAGAAAAAGAAAATAAAGTATCTGGAACATAAAGGGGGAAAGCAATGTAATTTAAAAATAAAAAAAATTAAATGCATAATAATAAGTTTACTAAATGTAACTAATTGTCAATATAACAAAAGAGAGTTTAGATAAAAAGATGTCATAGAAGAAAAAGCATTGTTAGTAAGAAAAACGTAATAAATCTGAATAGCAACTGCAATTATATTGTATAAGGTATAAATTATTAGAAATTTTAAGAAAAAAAATGTTTAAGAAATATGTTGTATTGCATCCATGTGTAATAATGTTATGTTACTTCTGATTCTTGGAATCAATAATGTAATTTTAGTGACAGTTTATAGCATAGCCAATCAACAACCAGAAAAAGCTTTAGTTAAATGAAGGTATTCTATTGGAGTAGGATTAGCCAATCAGAAACTGAAATATAGCCAAATTTACAAATCTAGAAGTCAGTTGCCTGTA
Organism: Deroplatys truncata; assembly: GCA_030765065.1. NCBI lineage: Eukaryota > Metazoa > Arthropoda > Insecta > Mantodea > Mantidae > Deroplatys > Deroplatys truncata. The sequence goes on along the minus strand of CM060983.1, from coordinate 203,455,613 downwards.
AACAGCGTTACTAACCAGACGCAAAAAGTGTCCTCAATAAATTTAATACGTATTCGTGTGAAACGAAAAATAAGTTCACGTGTTAAAAAGTGTAATTAATTAATAAAAAGAATCTCACAGTTTTCTATATCAGTGAAGGGTTATTTAAATCGTATCAAGCATTAATGAAAGGAGTGAAGTAAAATTATAATCTGTGTAAGCCTACATTCTTGTTGCACCACAACCCTACTGAGAGAAACGTGTCTCTAAAATAATTACTGACACAGCTTAGGCAAACATAAATATATAATATTTAAAGAAACAGTCAAATTACAAAGTTAATATTTTTAAAAATTGGGGCAAAGGCTACCGGGTACTATACATGCGGTTGCAACTACTTCAAGTTCGGCTCCCCAACAGTTGAAATATAATACAACTCCTTCAATACAATCTTCTTCAAATTTACGAACAAACCGTGGTAAAAATAACGTAACAAAATATCTTTCTTCAAATTGGCGCCCATACCAGGAGCTAAATAAATAAGCAACTTCAAATTGGTTTCGTGAAACAATAACCTTTCTGAGTTTGCCAGGAAAACATTCGGATGCATAACCGTCGCAGGATATTCCACAGATGCTATTCCATTTACTTTACCTTAGTGAGGTTAAATATCTGGATAAAAAGATTTCAAATTATGTAAAACAGAACTTGAGTAGTTTCGTTTATTAGCTTATGTGAAAAAATGATAAACGACATTCACTACTTTCCAAATGCCCCTGATATGTCATACAACGTAAAAAAAGGTAAATCCTCACGCCATATTACACTATTTTGTGATAAAAGTTTTTTTCTAGAAATTAGTTGAAAATAAAAATCTTCAAAATTTCAGCAGCTGACGCACTTATTAAACGTGAAATATCTAAAAAACTGCCAGCTCTATAAATAAGTATCACATATCTGTGTGTTCGTAATTGTGATCGTTACCTTTTTGTCTGAATGACCTGGCTCGAACTGCAAGCAGGCGACCACGCGGCGCTTATTTTTGCAAGCCCTCGTAGCTGTGGTCGCTGGAGCGTATAGCTTCGAGCTCCGCCAAGCTGAGGGTCGCAGGTTAGAGTCCCGCCATGGACATGGGTGTTCGTGTATTTGGGTATGTGCGTGTTGTTTGTGTAATTGCGGGATAAGCGGTAAAGTAAACAGTAAAAACACAGTAATTATAAACTGGGTAAACAAGGGACCTATAAAAAAATCATTACGAAGCTACCACGTAAACACCTGCAGATAGTAGCACAGTTCAGGGACCTTACGCTTTGTACCAACACTGTCCCTTGGAACAGCGGTGATGCGGCAAATTATTTTACACCCATGTATGCGGGAAACACAAAACTACAAACGACGGGTTGTTTGGGCCACCTGGTACATACATATATATACAGAGAACATCTCAATTTATAAGCATGATGAAAAAACTAATCATATTATTTTTTGATAATTTTCGACCTTAAATGAACTAGGTTTCCCTTATCCTTGGTTCGCGCTCTGTTTTCTTCTTGACACTAAGAGTTAAACTACTCCTAACGCCACTGGCTTGAATTTGACATACGTTTACCACAACCATGTCAGGAAAACGCATTTATTTGATCTTCAAAACATTTGTAAGTTATCAGCGCTAGGATTGAACACATGTAAACATAAACACACCACAAAAGAATTGCTCATGGTTAGGGACAAAGTGGTGACACACTTTGAAGCGTGAACAAGGATACTGTTATGTGGTTATTTCTGTTAGTCAGAAATGATGATGGTAACAAGAGTTCTTACAGAGGTTAAGTCATAATAGAGGTGCGTTTGAAATGCGATGGCTTAACAATAAAAGCATACATAAGCTCTTAAGTGGTCAGTGACATCATAAGTGCACCTTCTGAATAAAGTAAAGGTTAAATTTTATACGTAAAAGCTCCTATTAGAATAAAGCAAAGAGTAATGCCGTTTCTGGAAATACTACACAATAACAAAGTGTAACGCTTAAAGATTTCACGACGTTGATTACAAATCAATCCAGCGGTCCATCATGAGTCCCAAGATGAATACTCTGCTGTGTCCACTCTGAGAAAACATTCACATATCAACAATCTCTCCGAGATTAAGATCATCGGACACTTTGTTGGTTCCTGTTTCTCTTATTAATTCCGAAATCATGATCGCCATCATTTAAGAATCGATGCCAATTGTAAAGCATAATTTATGTAATCGATAAGCATATCACATAGTTTCATTAATTTTATTATTCTCCTACAGTCTACAGCAACAGTTCTACTTTGCCTTCCACGCATTCCATCCAAAAGTTTAATATAAGGAGTCTATCGCAAATACGTGTTTTGAGGACCCTTAACCGAAAAAGATATTTTTTTTAGAAAAATGCTCGTGTGTGTACGAATATGAGCAGCATAAGTCCATATTTGATAAATTCCAATCTTGGTATTCAATTTCAGCATCTTGCAAAAATGCAATACGAGGATTTTCTAGAAACTCAACCAACCTGTATGACCCTTACCAAGGAGAATTTTTCGAATGTTTTGATTTTCTCAAAAGTGCTCTAACGATTTTGATTGAAAAGGGCAAGCTCGGGTTGAATCGGGACAAAAAATTGAACAGAATTGTAAATATGATGTTCCATTTTCAGTAGGACTTACATTTGTTGCATTTCATGGTTTTACACAATCCCTTAACGCAAATTACACTGCAGTTTGCTTTTGGAAAAAGACACACAGAGAGGATAGTGAAATTTTGCTGCAGCACTGAATGTTCCTATTCGCCCTTATGAGTAAGGATGAATTGGGACAGCTTCCGAGTAACATTATTTGTGAAAATATCTATTTATTACACATACTTATTTTAGAATCTCTTATTTACATTTTCCTTAAGATAATATCTTAAAATTATGCGTCTACTACATAGAAAGCATATCTTTCCCAATAAACTTTTCTGGTACCACTCCCTTCCTTTCGCTTAATAGTGAATCCAGTCTCCCAGTTTTGATGCTACGGGATCACTTTATTTCACAGAAAAACCACATACATTGGATGGTATTAATAAAAGTGAGTTATGACTTAAATCTCGCAATTTCTGGCATGACTCACTTCCGTATTAGTAAAACGCAACGACTCAAGCTTAGCGTGACCTTCGACTTTTCAACAGCTCAACCCCTCCTTCCAGCGAGTAATGGCTCTATTCGTGGTATTAATAAACCGGATCTGTGACTTCACTTTAAGAGCCATGGCTTACGATTTCTTAAGCCACCTCAGTAGCTGTCTCAAACTTGAAGGCAATGGCTCAGTTGCAAGTGAACGTCAACCTGAGAAAAGAAAAGAAACTATAAAATGCGCCGGAATTCTGAAGACTACAATTATAAACAACTTTATAGGTTTGAGAAAGAAAACGTGAGGTGGCTCGCCGGCATTTCGTTCCGGAAACTGTAGAGACAAGAGGAAAGGCCCTTACTAGAGATGGAAACATGACAATATTTCTACGTTGCATTGGGGATCCTAGATTCCAGTCTGGCGTGGCAGAGGACGTTGTCGTTTCACAAGGTACAGATTCAAATATATTTTGGGAAGTTTCTTCCCGCATTAAACAAAAATCGAGAAGCTGGATCAAATTCTCAGTAACTACTGCAGCACTACAGCTGCTAAATTTGAATAGCAGCAGAATTACACAATTTCCGGATGCTATTGGCGCAGTAGACTGTACCCATATACTGATTAAGAAACCTCATGTATGGTGACGAATTTATTAATAGAAAAGTATAAACATCCAGGCCACATGTAATGCAAAGGAAAACTTTACTACCGTAAATGCAAAATGGTCCGGATCTGTACACGATGCTCGCATATGGAGAAGTTCTTTTACCTGCCGGATAATGACTGCAAATGCGCTGCTGCTTGGAGATGTTGGTTATGGTTTTGTACCATGACCCATGATCCCATATCAAAATCCTAAAACTGCAGAAGAAAGATCATATAATAGGTGCAACACCTAAACTCAATCGAATGTTTACTGCCGCTCGAAAATAATGCATTTGTAATCAGGAAGACAGGAAACACGAGTCAAAGACTCGCAATCATAGAGCCAAGGCTCAGCACGGAGCGAAAGTTTTTATTAATACCAAATCTGTGACTCCTGACTCGCTGCTACCGACGACTCGGTTTGCTACAAGCCATTGCTCATCAGTCACGGCTCGCTTTTATTACTTTCTCTGCTACGTATAGTAGTAGGGGAAGTATTGTATTCCACCCTAAAATTCGATGCCGAGATTTCACCGGAAATACGTGTTTTAAGGTCCCCTGAATCCAAAAAAAATCATTTTTGGAAACATGTCCGTGTGTGTGTCTGTGAACAGCATAACTCAGAAGCGAACAGTCGGATAAACACGAAACTTGGTATTTAGGTTCGGTATCTTCCAGAGATGCGACACGAAGGTTTTCAAGAAAATCCTCCCACACAAGATTACCTTTACATGGAACGTTTTTCGAAAATTTTAATTTTCTCAAAAATGGCTCTAACGATTTTGATTGAAATATCATACGTTTAAGAACTTTCATGACAAATGAAATGTATATCTCGAATTTTCTGGGAATGTCTCCAAAAGTATTCTTCATTGTGAACGACTTTTGCATAACTGGTAAAGCATAAGAGATTTTACAAAATTTTACTACACAAATATGTAGATCACGTTAAAAACCAATTTATGTTCTATACATTTTTGTTGTTGAGTGAACCATTGTCGAGATATTTTCCAATACTTATACTTTTTCTCAAATGGAAATTCGTTATTCATTTGTTTGTCCTGTTATGCAAAGAGAATAGAATACTCCACATAGCAACCAGCTCTTAAAATATTTGACTATCGCTTAAAGCCTACCAATTCCCCTTGTATCTGCAAGAAAATTAGCAAGAAGATTAACATCTCGATATCTGGATTAACATGCAGCATATGGAGAATAAGCGTTCGTAAACATAGTTTGTATAAGAGTAGAGAAAGTCATGTGAGTGTAACACATAAGATTTTTTTACCTGCCATTGCATCAGTTTCTTCCTCTGATTCGGATGACGTTGATTAAGGAAGCAACTTTTTTACTCGTTTTTTCTGCATCTTCCGTTTCTGTTCCTCTTTTCTCTTCTTTTCAAGGCGAATATTTTCTGAGAAAGTTAAAACTTGTGCTTATTGTTTCCCTCTGGATAATTTCAGACTAATCCTTTTTTGAGCTGGAAGCATGGAAAGGCACCGAAGGTGATGAGGATGCTATCTCATCTTCACTGTCGATTTTGGAAGTTGAAGGTACGGGAAATTGACTAAGTACAGCGTCTTACAAATCTCCCTCTGTCGTCAAATATAGGAGATCAAGCTGACCTAAATCCACCCGCAGCATTGGCAGTGGACGTTGATTTGAAACAACCGGCTTTGAATATCCTTCCTTTCAAGTGAGAGTTTATTTTTCCTCTCGCCTTGTGCGTCGCGTACTAAATTAACACGCATAGTTGTAAGGGTACGGCCAGGCTGCGAGCGTCGAGCTGCGCGGCACGCCGGGCGGTAGTTGCAAACAATAGAGATTAGGTTCGGTTGGCCACAGTGTGAGCGGCGCGTCAAATTGGAGGGGAAGGGACCGCGCGGACCTTCACTACCTGTCGCTCAACGCTCAGTATTGTTTGAGATTCTCAACGCACCGCTTAGATCAAGTGTTTTAACATGACCGACCGAGTGCTCTCCAAAGAAGAAAAAGACGTCTTCGGAGGTGCAGACCAGAAATTTCTTGTGGAATGACCGTGACAAGAATTTTAAAAATGTTGCGGTGACGAAAAAAGCTTGGGATGATATTGGGGCTCTATTAAATATTCCTGGTGAGTATGGTTTACATTTTACTTGGTAGGACATTCAATTATAGACTATTTTAAATGCCAAATAAAGCTCTGTTTATACTATATAGTTATTAACACATGAGTGGTATAAATGAAAGCAAGCATTAGCTCATTTCTCACTATCTTTACTAAGCTTTTGCTTACTATTTCTTGACGTACCTCCGTAGGTACCTCAGCTTGCCCAACTGCATTTTAATACCATGTGGAGTTCATGATCGTGGTTCCAGAGAGGAAATAAAAATCACACGACTTGCATTCACGCGACCTTCTCTATCACTCTTTTACAAGCAATTCTTACAAAAGCTTATTCTTGGTATCCACTTCTTGTTAATCGAGATAAACTGTCATTGTAGGGATACGAAGAATGCAGTAAACTAAAGGGATAGTCAAATATTGTAAATATGGGTCGCTATTCGTTGGAATTGAAATTCCGTTCTTTTTAGATGATCGCGGAAAAAAGACAAAAAAATCCTGATGTTCTATATTCACATGGCTTTCTCTAATCATTCTTCTACAAACTACACTTACAAGAGCTTATTATTCTAGCTTCTTCTAATAAACGTTCAATTTACATTTACAGTTTCGTTATACGATACAGTAGGTAAAGTGAGTCAGATTTTTAAACAGCGCGTGGCTATATGAGGGCTTTGAAAATCGATGCTCTTTGCATGGCCACGAGAAAATATCGAATACCGACTTCCCATTTGAGAGAATTAAAAGTAGGTATTTGAGAGTTTAAACCAATAACAAGGAATATCTCAGGAATGGTTAACTTAAAAAAAGAAATGCTTTGACATAAATTGTAATTTTCTTTTTGCAGTAAGATTCTTTGTAGATAGATTTGCCTATCTTATGGTTTACTAATTGTGCAAAAGTTACTCAAAATGAAGAGGAGTTCAGAGGATATTTCCAGGAAATGCAATATATGCATTTGACATGAAAATATTTTAAACATGTTATGTTTAATCAAAATCGTTAAGAGTCATTTTCGAGAAAATAAAGCTTTTGGAAAATGTTTCCATATAAAGGGTAGTTTGGGGTGGGGGATTTTATTGAAAATCTTCCTGACGCATGTTTGAAAGGTATGAACTTAAATGACAAACTTGTTGTTTAACGGCTTTTCCTTTCAGAGTTCGCTGTTCAGACACATGCGTAGTTTAGCAGTTACATAAAAGTCATTCAGAATGAAGAGCACTTCAAAGGCTATTCCCAGAAAATTCGAGATATACCTAATTATATTTGCCATGCAAATATCTTAAACAATAGCGTATTTTAATCAAAATTGTTGGAGCCATTTTTGAGAAAAGGGATAGTTTTGGGATAGAGGAATTTTCTTGAAAATCTTATCACATCTTGGAGGATACTACGTTTGAAAACTATTTTTTTATTTATGCTGTTCATACACACATTTGCTAAAGATTTTTCTTTTTAATTCAGGCACTCTCAAAACGTGTATCCCTGATGAAATCTCGGTATCGAATTTTTGCGTAGAATGCAATACTTCCTCTACTTGCTATACGTAAGTGATAGAGAAATTAAAAATTGTTTCAAGACGCAAGGACTCGGATGTGTGCAGATATAAACAGTTATTTAAAAGAGAAAATTCTACAAAGTTGCGCATTATTTTCTTCCACAGGCAAATGAAACACGATGTGGACCTTCGACAATGCTAAAAAGATCTCGACGTGTTTTCATCTGGGTACTATAAACAGAATGTGAGTGAGGTCATAGCGATCCGCTCTCATTACCGGAAGACTGGTAATATAATCAAAGCGATATACAAATGAACACGTAGAGCAGATTATAACTAAAGAATTTCATATAAAACCAAACTTAAATTTAACTTTCAACGAAATGAAGCTCTTTCACCCAATTTAACTTTAATTCATGATAACATATTATAAATTCCTAGAATTACGTAGTGATATTTTTTACAGATGCAGAAAATATCAATGTACTTTCAATATATCAGTTGGTGACACGTTTGTAATGCTATCAAATAAGGAAATCAGAGATTGGATTTAGAAAGGGGATGAACGTTATCTGTTGAAAGTTGGGTGAATCCCAATGTCTATTTAATTTGCGAAATCTTTAATATGTTATTTAAAATCTGTACCTCTATTAGGTTTCATAAATACGAGTATGCTTAACATGAATGAGTATATGTATATTTAACTGCAGCAAAGATTAAATCGCCTCCTGACAGAAGAATAGGCGTGTTTGTTTACTCAGATAATGTGTCGTGGTGAAGGTCACTGAGCAAAAGTTTGGTAGGTGATAGCAATAGCTCATCGAAGAGGGGAATTTTTTATTTAGACCAAACCACGACCTGATGCTCGATTCTCAACTTGCTTGGAGCTGCAGCTTACAAGCTATTGCTTGTTTTTATTCATAGCACCCATTGTGTTTTAATTTGAGAATAGTAGTGTATAGAACTTTACATAAGTAGTTAGAAGATGGATATATATATATATATATATATATATATATATAAATAAAACAAAAGTGTTGGAAAATAGAAATGCATGAGTTGTAGAAGTATAAGCTATATTTATGTACTATAAACCAGTTTACAAATACTCAGTTTACACTTTTTATCTTGTCATTGCGTGCAAACGTAATTGTCTGACCTTACATTCTGTAATTCACCGAAGTATTCAGCAAACTTTTCTCTGACTTGTCTGGCAAGCTCACTAGAACTATTGTTCCTTCTATACAATGCAGCTTCAAGATGAGCTTCCTCATTCACGTTCTGTTGCATCACTTCTCGATAATGAAAATCACTATCACCATCTCGCTCACGGATGATATTGTGTAGAACACAGGCACACTTAATAAATCGATTGGCTTTGATTACATCAGTTTCTATATCTTTGGAGAGGAATCGCCATTTTGCATACAGAATACCAAAAGCACATTCAACACATTTTCGAGCCCGTGATAAATGTTTGTTGAAATTCTCTCGCCTGGGTGTCAGTCCTCTTCCTGGATAGGGCCTCATCAAATAAGGTTTTAGAGGATATGCCTCATCACCAATTAACACCAGCGGTAGTTGAATATTTGAATTCGGCAGTGTTTGGTTCGAAGGCACATTGAACTGATTTGCTTCTAACAAATTAAATAGAGTAGATGCACTGAAAATACCTCCGTCACTTTGCTTTCCTCTTGCTCCCACTTCAACCGTCACAAATTTCTTGTCTGCATCAGCAACTCCTTGTAGTACTATGGAGAAGTAACGCAGATAGTTGTAGCTGGAGCCTGAATTTCGAGGGCATTTTATTTGACAGGGTTTACCGTCAATTGCTCCAAAACAATTTGGAAAATTCCAGCGTTGATAATACTCTGTAGCTACTTTCTGGAGTTGCTCCTCTGTAGGTTGAGGTATAAACTCCTGAACGAACTCGTTCCAAATTGCCTGGCATGTTTCATGAACAATTACACTTACGGTTGATTTTCCGACCCTAAATGAAAATGCCAGTGACCTAAATGACGATCCAGTAGCTAAGTACCTGAAAAGAAGGAAAATAATTATGTTACGCTTATTATTAGTCACGATAATTTACTTTACTGAAGTTATTTCTTGTTGTAACTTTTAATCCTTTAAATTCTATGGTCATATCGGGGGCTTTTACTTGAATGATAACTGTAGCTATTAACAACTCTTGAACTGTAGGAAGCAATCAGCAGGTTTCCTTCTTCAATTGGTACACGCTCACATCCACACATTTTCCTGGTGGAGGGGAGGAAATAATCCTGATTAAAGAAAAATTTCTATCCTACATCCGAGAATCGAAGTTCGGGACCGCGGGGTTAGCAGTCATGTGCGCTTGCCGCTAGATCATGCTAATAGTATATGATTAGTAGTAATTACATCAGAATTACTGAAAGTTTTTCTCTCTAATATGCTCTTGTATTTCAGGTCACGTGGCAAAAAGCAAATGGAAAAACCTAAAAGATAAATTTAGGAGGGAGCACCAAGAGCAAGCACAGAAGCAAAAATCGGGGGCTCCTGGAACTTTAGTAACATCATGGGCATTTTATGAGTCCATGATATTCGTAAAGGATGTGATTTCCCCCGGAGAGACTTCTGGAAACTTAAATGCCAGCAACCAGGAGGAAACAGCAGAAACTTTAGAAGGCGAGGATGAATCTGGGACATCTGCCTCCCCAAGACACCCACTACATCAACACCGGAGGTTACACTGCCTCAGTTGCGACCTCGTAAGAGAAAATCAGAAGGTATTCATGAAAAAATGTTAGAGCTGGAAGAAAAGAAACTGCAACTTCTGATGCAGGAACAACAACACTCAGAAAAGAACGATGATCCGGATTTTCAATTTTTAGTTAGCCTGCATCCGTATTTTCAGAATTTGAATGAAGTCATGAAATTGAGGTTAAAGGCAAAAATAATAAATGGCATTTTAGAGATTGTGAATGAAAGAGAATCTAGTGCAAGTTAAGTAAACACAGCCTCTTGTATTATTAATTGTTCCGAAATAAATTATAGAAAAAGGTAAATGAGTTTTATAGGTCTATATGTGCTCATTCTTGCCTACTGAAATAATAATAATAATAATAATAATAATAATAATAATAATAATAATAATAACTCAGTAGTTTGCTTTTAATTAAAATATCAAAATAACACTTTGTCTCGAAGAAAAATACAGTAGTATAGAACGAGGATATGCATTTATGACTGCAGAAAACGGTCTTACCTTAGTGTTATGATCAGTCTCTCCTCGGGCTAATAGGTTTCTGGAAGTTAGTTATTTGTTTCTCCAGTCGATGATGTAGTCTTTCCAGGAGAAAATCAAACGTTTGTAAGGACATTCTTGTGTACTCGAAAAACTTGTCCGGAAATCTTCGAAGCTGTGGGTATAAATGATGGAATTCTCCAAAAACCTTCCGCTGCCGATTTATAGGATGCACCCCGTAACGTTTGTTTACCTTCATTCTTGCTATCTTCAAATAATTGTTTTCCAACAGCAAGCACATGCGGGTAAGTTTAGAAAGTGCCATGATGTCAAAGCTGCTCCACTCAACGCTCACAGTGATATGACGCTGTGCATGGACAAGGCAACGCTCGTCAACCCCCACCACTGCCCTTTGTCGAGACAGGTCGCTCGTCTTGCCGCGCAGCTCGACGCTCACAGCGTGGCCGTACCCTAATGCGTACTTTGTCTACCAGTGTTCTTCAGTGGAACGCCACTATCACATTGTAGACGATAGCGAACCCCAAATAGATCTACTGCATGACTCGCGCTCCTCCCTGGCGAAATGGAGCAACAGCTTTGCGCAAATCAACTTCTGTCCAACTATATTTTTCAGTACCCATCTGCGAAAAAATAATAAAATAAATGAGCAAAATGTATAGTTCCTATTCAACCATAGTTTAGTGTACCTGGACACCCGAAATGTAGTGTCTGATTTTTCATAGGTTGGTAACACTTTATCTGGTGTCGACAAACAAGGCACTACCTTAACCTCTTTTCTGATGAATACTTTATCATTGAGCATAAACAAATCCATAATCACATCAGGATTTAATTAGTTACACCCTTTACATCAAAATAAAATATTAGAGGTAAGAAATAATTGGGCTTCTTACCTTCACCTCGATCTGCAGAAAACGGATTTATACAGAACGACGGTTTGGTGGTCTATTAGTACATCAAGTGCTGATACTAACCCTAAGATGTCACGGCTTCCTCGTGCGCGGTTAGTTTTAAGTTGAGAAAGGATTTCTCAAAACTGTCCCTATTCACCTCGTCCGGAATTCACCCGAAGTTACCTTACCATATATTTAATATATTTTTCACGATAAATAAAATACATATCTTAATTGTCTGCGAATAACTGTGAAGGACAATTCATTCGAAAGGAAATTTTGTATAATTTTATATAGCTGGTAAATGTTGAGGCACAGAAAAAATATAGATCTCTTTGAAACACACAATTTACACCAAATACATTTTTATGACAGCCATTCCTAGATATCTGTTATTCTTGGTTTGAATTTTTCAATACTTTGTCATATTTTAAAAGTGCTGGTCTTTTTCAACTGTTTCTGGCGATGTCAATGAAAGCGTACGGAATTTCAGGACCAGCATATAGCGACTATAGATTCTGTTTTCGCTCTCTCTTTCTAGCTAAACGAAATGTGCAATGTAGCTATTTCTGCAAAGGTTCATCTTGATTAACATGAAGAAGATAGAAATATAAGCTTTCATAAGAATAGTTTGTAGAAGTTATAAAAAATAAACCTTAATATGTAGGGAAAATACGTGAATGTAGCACTCCTATTTGTTTAATGCACTTTATATCCATATAAGCTATAAGTTTGTTTGAATCTATATATTTATAAATGCACTTACACGTATTTCTCTTAAAAATTAGGCCAAGTATGCTTTGTAATTTTGCAATGCTTGGGTGATCGGATATGTATATACGTAAAATATGTATATGAATGGAGGGAATCCAATTTTTTACCTGCTACAGTTTTCCTGTTGATGGGGACAAGAGTGTGTGCCCGCCGAAATATTGGACTGGGATTCAGATTAAATATGCCTTGCCGAGAAACCCTCAATAATAAAATGTAGGTTTAAGTCTAGAAGTTCAATATTTTATACAAAATATATTCAGCATATATGGTTAATATTTTAGCTCAAGGCTAAATGACACTGTTTAGGAAATAATAGAAGGGAAAAAATCATCTTCTCCAAGCAGCTTGCAGCTAAGAATTGGTAGAGAAAGATGGTAAAACACATATATAACATACGTATAACACATTATACATATATATTTAATCTTTATATGTGTGTAATGTATACATGCAGGGTGGACCATTTTTTAAATAGGAGTTTGCAATTAAGGTCAAATTAAATTTACCCTAAAATGCCCATCACAACTTGCTCCAAATAAAACACGACTAACGGTATTTACTTTACCCCTTAATATCAAGCAACTTTTATTCAAGACATTTCTTTCTACAACGTTTAGTTCTGGAGATATTGTACAGTTTCAACTTCAATAGTCCACTCTGTATATAATTTATATATAACATTTTTCAATCGCCGCGTCGGATTAGATGAAATTCTGTCAAACAGATCCCTGTTCCCTCAAGGCATTATAATATAGCTTATGTTTTGTTTTCTTTGCATTTTGCAATATTACTTGTGTTCTGTTTTTGGCTTGTAAGAACAATGTAAGAGCATTGGCTCTAGAAGAGGAGGTTCTTGCCCGGGACTGTAATTCTCCGTCCACAAGCACAAAGCAATCGTGCATGCCATGCATACAAGCCAGCCTCCGGTTATCAGCGAACAGCAATTGCATGCGTATCATCTCACCCGTATTCAAACACTGGGACCTTCGCGACTGCAGTGTGTCCAGTGGTTTCTTCATAAATGCACTGATCAATTAAGATTTCCTACAACCATATTATGGACAGAAGAGGGCATGTTTAACACATTATAGTTACCTTTGGGCACAGGAAAACCCTAGAGCTATTATAGTTACAAATCACTAACACTGGCTTGCAGTGAACATTTGGACTGGTATTGTGTATGATATACTCATAGGGTCCTATTTACTACCTCCAGTTTGACAGGCCGCATTTTCTATAGTTTTTACAACATACTTTGGCAGATGTTCCTATAGCAATACGCCGGTTAATGTGGTTCCTACGCATTATTCCGGTGACGTAAGGGATTTCCTAAGTGTAACGTATCCTGGTCGCTGGATCGGTGGAGGAGTACCAAAGTCATGGCCATTCACCAGATCTAATCTCTTTGAATTATTTCCTTTGGAGACATGTTCAGACTCATGTGTACGAGACGCCGGTTAATAGTGAAGAGCAGCTGATGGCCAGGATCTTTGATGCTATTCGTGATATGCCAGATATTTTTTAAATAACTGGGCAATCATTACAACGACGCTATCAAATATGCTCCGAAATCAAATATCGGCATTTTGAATTTCTTCTGCTCTTGTTCAGTTCTTGCTTTACTCTTAGTTAACTATTTTTGAAGCCTTTTAAAAATATATGTTTGTATCGTTTAACATCGTTTTAACTTTTCTCAACACTCGACACAGTGTTTCAAAAACTTAGATGCCTTCTAACTCGATATCAAGACTTTTACGGGCATACATTCCTCAAAGGAGAAGTGAAATAGAATCGCTGAAATGACGCCTTAAAATTACTCGGTGCTATTCTGACTTACCATATTATGTGCATTTCTAGTAAATTTTCTTAAACAGAGAAAAATATATGTTTAAATTCCTGTATAAATTTCAATAATTAAGAATTTGATAGCGTTTTTTCTTATTTAGTCCTATGTTGGTAATTCAGGCATATTAAAGCGCATGATTATCCCATATTTAGGTTATTTAAATGAAAATTTCCTGTATTGTTTCACTTATGGATATTTAAAATTCCATATAGTGTATACAGAATTTAATCTGTGGGCTAACAAACGCGATATATTTTGCAATTTTAATCCGAGAGAAAGTAATTTACAGAACCAAATTAATACCTCAAGGCTTAATTTTGCGGGTTAAGAAATAATTTGCGAACTAATCAAACAGTATGATGCTCAAATAAACAAGAGGGAATGTATGTTATCAGGTTAAATGTTTTATTACCTGTTGCGGGGGCACGTTAGATACCCTCGGGAAGAGGAAATCATTAACAGAGTGGGGGATGGTGATGAACCGCCATAAACCGCAGAGCTTGGAAAAAATCAATGCTTGTTGGCCGGGAATAGTTAAACAGAAAGTATTCTTTCCCAACCTTTACTATGCTTTTTTTCCATTTACACCAATTCAACTGCGAGCGAGGTTGTATCACCACAATCATTTTAACACAGGGTATAGATGACTGTGTATTCGTCCACTATCTGCTTAAACACTTGCTGATAGTGACCTTTGGTAATCAACTTTCTATAACACCTATGCATTTTTTACTGTGTGTGAGAACTTCGGTTAATGGCACTCAAATTTTGTTTGTTTCAATGATTCACGCGAATGCCTGTACCCCTTTATTACACTGATTCCTTTTTTAAAATTAATATTTACAATCGTTCAGCAAACATGCTTAACAGATTTTGGATTACAGAGCATAGGAACATTGAATAACACAATGGAGGTAACCGTGATACGGTTCCTGAAGGAGAACATGTAACAAAAGTTGAAAGGATATTGAGTAAGCTGGCATGTCGGGGTCTTCTGTGCTGGAGGAATCACTGAGGACATCTTGTGGCATTCTGCGCTTGAGGCGAGCTGACTGGCGAGTGCAAACGCCGAGATCTTAGGTACCAGCGGCCGGGACTTCCTGGAGATGGAAGAAGAAAGGACGTGTCAGCCGCCGGACGTATCGTGGAATAGGTAGAAGACTAAACTCGTGGTGAGCTTGATGGTTCCGAATGAACCACGGAGCATTCGTGGCTCTTTGTTTTGTTGTACCTGCAGTCGGCGGAGATTAGTCTTGCTGGCAGCACCCCGACTGGAACCTAATATGTTAAAATGGATCGGTGGAGATGTGCAAAGAAGCAGAAATGATTCGCGATCAAGTTAACTGCGTCTGTTGAGTAACTGCTTTCTTACAGTTTTGACAATCGAGCTGATGCCAGAGTAACTCTTAGACAGATATGGGCGATCCATGTGCGCCGAGTGTCCATTACAACCACAAGATATTTCATAGTGTGACTGGTGCGCCACCAGAGTTGTTCACCTAGAAGCTGCAGAAGGAGTAGGACAAGGTACGGAGGGGGACTTAGCACCTCGACCTATGAAGATCTTTAATGCCTAAGACCCTGACGGGGCGCCCCCGGGATGGAGGGTGAGGTGAGACGAGACAGAGAGCGGCCGGACCAGGAGACATGACAGGAAGAGGGCATGGGTCCTAACCTTTTCCAGATTGAAACTCCTCGGATGGCATCTGGTACAGCCGGCTCCTCTCCCCCTGCAGGTTTTTACATCCCATTGGGGGGCTCGGGACCTGGAGACCGTCACCATTCCGGGAGACGAAGTGTTACACAGAACATCCTTTCCCACCATGCAACGTCGAGGCTACGCCAACACTTGCAACCCTGAAACACCCTAGCAGATGAAAGGTGAAGTGAAATGAGAATGGAGGAGAAACTGGAAGGATGTAATAAACCATCCCAGCATTCGCCTACCGACCTAAAGAAACCCCCAACCTCCCGAATCCGGGACATAGACGTTACCGCCTGAGCCATCCTACTCGGTTATAAACACGTCAAGAGTAAAGTAAAAACGTGAAATTTTCAATCTTTGTCCTTTTCTAAAACCCTGTCGACATTCCCTTGTTTCTCTCGGCTACATGGAAAGAGTATGGAATTTTAATGCCAGCATGTAGCGTCCAGTTCTTAAACATCTGACAATCGTTATTTCCTTTCTATTTTTTTATAATGTTATACTTATACCCCGCCCTTTAACTGCAATGGACATACCAGCGGCCTATTACCTTTGGAACATATTGCCTGTCGGCAATCGTGTTAACTCGTATATCGTTGTTAGTGGTTTCTTTGATTTTTATACATTAGATCACACTCACATTCACACTCTCCATCATATTTCCAGACTCTAATAAGAATAAATAATAAGAATATATTCTCTAAAATAAAATAAATAAGAATAAATTTCCACCATCCACAGTCGGGAATCTCCCCTTGCTTTTCACTTTGTATCTATAATGGAATGTGTAATGTAGCTATTTCTGCAAAGGTTTATCTCAATTGATATTAAGAAGAGAGAAAAACAAAGGTGCAGTAAGAATATTTGTATACACACTAATAAATGATAGAGGGTAGAGAAAATCATGTGAATGTAACGCATCAGATTTCTATATCCACTTCCCCTTCATATTTTTATGGTGTTGGTAACCTATCCTACACTCCTGTTTTGCCTATTTTAGTGCATGGACTTTAGATATACTTGTTAGATATATTTATTATTGCAGGAATAGTAATATAATAATACTGATAGTTGAGTTTTGCTATTTAGATATTACCTGGGTGTTTACTTGCTTTTATTTGTTAACATTTACTTATGTTTAATTAATGTAGTAGTTTAGAATGAATTGCAAGTCATTTTTTTATTCTACAACCAGAGTCAATAATCGATCGCCAAGTTGGACACCAATGTTAATGTTGGGGACCCGGATTGATTGATTTATGAACAAGGGTATTATACCTACCCCATGGTTAATCCTAATAATTCAGTTCAATAGCCTTAAAAAGGTGGGCCTCTTATTAGGTTTTTGTTTGAAACTACTTAAGATATGTATCTATTTCTACAAATGCTTTATTTTCGAAAATTAAACGAAAGGTGTTCATTACAAACTCTACATTTAGGTTCATTTTTATCCTACCCTAAATTGTGTAGATGTTTTCTAAAACGTCCATTGCCGGTCATTAATCCAGCCAGGAACCTTGTGTGATTGCTACTTAGTTTTAGGAATTCAGTTGTTCTATTCTTAAATTGCTCCATTATAAGTTTAACATATTTCTGTGCCAGTGTTTGCCATGCTGGCCTTTAGTACATTTTCGTTATGACATTTAAATGGTGACCTTACTACTGGAACCACTATGTTAAACTCACGTTAATAATTAAGATTATTTTCGCCTAAGTATTTCTATTATTTACCATGATCGAAAAACTAGTACATTTCTACACTACATGCGTTAAGTGCATTGAAGAATCTCAGAAGTATACAATAATCCATTTCATCTCGTATTTTCAAACCCTTCCTCGTTCTCGAAATACTCACTTACCACACTTGCATCGCCATGTAATATTGTTCCGCAGTGTATTATCGGCAGTGCATCCTTAATTGAGCGATTAGTGAGCAGACGTATAAAGACTTGTATACAATAATCCTGATTCTATTTACGGCGTTAAACATCTGATGTATCTCAGTCACATCACTTTCGCTACTCACTCACAAACTACTTCTATAAAGGCTAATAATTTGTCTGTCTATTTCTTGTTCAGATAAACCTTCATTGCACATTTACACATTTGGTTGTGAGCACAAGAAGAACATAACACGCTAAAACAATAGTAATATTTTTAAATGGAGAGGCTCCATTTGATGACTTTGAATTTCTATGCTCTTTGCATACCACGAGAAAGAATGAATAGTGATTCACCGCTTGAAATATGTAGAAGTATTTGAAAGTTCAGACCAATAACAAAGAATATCTCGTCAATGGTGAAAGATATATTAAGTTTTATTTGACATGAATTGTGGGATTAAAAGAGATTACATTTTTTGTGTACTAAGAATATCTGTCACTTACGGTTCTGCTATACATACCTCCCTCCCCTGACGGTGGTCATGTCGCCAACGTTCTCGAAAGATGCCATTTCTGGCAGAACGTCATCATGGACATCCAGCGCTACTACTGGCTATTCCACGTCACTAATCACAGCGACCTCCAAGACGTGGGTGAAAAATGAAGCTCCCGGGTGGGACGTGAAGACAGTTACCACTGAGGGATCTGAGCGAACTGCCAGGGTATTTAGCTCTGACTTCGACGATATTTTGGCTTAAGGTTGCCAAGGGTAATGTTTCGGTTCTTACTTTCTCTACTACATATAGGAAGTAGGGGGAGTATTGTATTCCACCCAATTCGATACCGAGATTTCACCGGAAATACATTTTTTGAGACCCCCTGAATCCAAAAAAAGCATTTTTTGAAACATATCCAGTGTGTGTCTATATGTCTGTGTGTGTTTGTATGTCTGTGGTCTGTGTGTGTGTGTGTGTGTGTGTGTGTGTGTGTGTTTGTATGTCTGTGGTCTGTGTGTGTGTGTGTGTGTGTGTGTGTGTGTGTGTCTGTGAACAGCATAACTCAGAAACGAAGAGTCGGATAAACACCAAACTTGGTATTTAGGTTCAGTATCTTCCAGAGATGCGACACGAAAGTTTACAAGCAAATTCCCCCAACCCAGATACCCTTTACATGGAACATTTTTATTTTCTCATAAATGGCTCTAACGATTTTGATTAAAACATCATATGTTTAAGATATTTTCATGACAAATGAAATGTATATCTCGAATTTTCTGGGAATGTCACCAAAAGTATTCTTCATTGTGAACGACTTTTGTATAACTGGTAAACCATAACAGATAGACAAAATTTTATTACACAAAAAATGTAGATCGCGTTAAAATACACAATTTTGTCATATAAATTTTTTTTGAGTGAACCATATTCCAGATATTGCTTGTTATTCCCTCAAATTTTCCAATACTTATACTTTTTCTCAAATGGGAATTCGTTATTCATTTTTACTTTATCTACTACGTATAGTAAGTAGGGGAAGTATTGTATTCCACCCAAATATTCGATACCCAGATTTCACCGGAAATATATATTTTGAGATCTCTGAATCCAAAAGAAAGCATTTTTGGAAACATGTTCATGTGTGTCTGTGAACAGCATAACTCAGAAACGAACAGTCAGATAAACACCAAACTTGCTATTGTTTGTTATTCCCTTAAAGTTTCCAATACTTATCTTTTTCTCAAATTCGTTATTCATTTTTTTGGTCCTGGTAATGAAAAAAGAATGGAATACTCCACATAGCAACCACCTCTTAAGATATTTGACTATCGCTTAAAGCCTAGCAATTCCCCTTGCATCTACAAGAAAATTAGCAATAATATTAACATTTCGATATCTCGATTAACATGAAGCATATGGAGAATAAGCGTTTGTAAAAATAGTTTGTACAAGAGTAGAGAAAGTCATGTGAGTGTAACACATCAGATTTTTTCTAAATCTATTCACATCATTTCGGTAAGCATTCAAAATTTAACTTTCTACCTTTCGCTTTCATAATTTGTACTCGCTGGAGAAGCATTAATTATTTGTAATGTGTATTTATATTGCTTTTGCAATGGCAGTAAATTAAATCTTATGATACTGTAAAGCAAATTAAATATCATAACATATCGTGAAAAGAGAAGAATACACGATGAGTGGACTTGAAAGGTACTAACGTTGCTTTTCCCTAAATGCTTAAATATATTGCAAGCTTTCTTGAATTCTATTGGAGGGTTAAAACTATAACAATTTTTTTATAATAAGCTGTTGTCACATTGAATGTGTGAAACATTGTGATCCCTAGCTCCATTCATAACCTACACGATCCACGTTAGGTAACAAATCCAACTTACGCCCTAAATAGGTCAGCGTGTTAAACGGATTACAAATGGTACAAATTTCATTCAGAATAAAGTGCACTTCACAGATTATTCCCATAAAATTAAAGTTATGCATTTTACCGTTTAGATATATATACTATTTTAATCAATACCGTTAGTGCCATTTTCGAGAAAATTAAACACATCGAAATTTTTTCCATGTAAATGGTAGTTTGGAGATTTTTTTTAAAAATCCTTGTGTGGCATCGATGAAAACGCTGTACTTAAATACCAAGTTTATATTTATCTAACATTTCGTTTTTGAACTATACTGCCTACAGACATACAAAAGCATACATGGACCTTTTTCTAAAATGCTTTTTTCTTGATTCAAGGAACTTAAAACATGTACTTCTATTAAAATTTTGACATTGATTTTTTGGGTTGAATACATATTTCCTCTTAACTATTATAGGTAGGTGACAGAGAAAGGGAAAGAAAGTTGGAGGCAGAATTAACCTATGCCATTTCCTCTTCCATGGGCGACATAAGTCTTCTTCTCGTATACTCCTTTTCTATTCTCGTCTAATTCGGAGATGGAAGTGATATCGGTTTCACACCCATGTGGAAACAAGTTATCTTAGGGTAGGGAGATGAAAGCGCTCTCTGTCTATTGTACGCATGCATACATCAACTTTCTTTACAAAGTTGTGTGCATATCTATAGTTGAACTAAATAAGACATTTATAGTTTTTCATAACCGATTTTATATGATTTGCTGTTAAATGAAATCATTATGACTAGTGTAATCTGATGTAAGCTCCTGACAGTACGCTCTTCTCGTCTGCAGATGTTGAGGAATTTCATGTAAAAACAAAATATAGGTAACGCTGTCATTTCAGTTTAATTGCAACATTGAAAGGTATGCTGCAAGGTTGCTAGTAAACAAATACAAATAATTTCGTTTGGAAATATACACAAATGATCTACTTCAAGAGTACATGTAGAAGTACTGCTTATTAGGGATAGGCGGTATGTAAACTTTCATTTTTAAACCACCAATCAAATACAGGTAAAGACATTTTAAGGTGAAATTTGCTTGTTAGATCCACGAATCTTAGATATTGAATCATTTTTGTACGTGACAGTTTAGAAATCCGGTAGTGGAGCGATTTGAAGCCCAAATACTATGGTCGGCCGATTTTCTCAGGAAAAAGAGAAATATTTTTCACTGAGTGCCTGTGTGGTCTGTTAGTTAGTATGCTATTTTCCAAATCCAGAGGCCCCGGGTTCGGAGAATGGCAATTTTTCTTCAGGCAGGAATATTCCCCGTACTACCTATAGTCGGGAAATATGAGTGAGAGTGTAAATGTGGGTATGAATTTAATGTTTAAAAATAAAACCCAGCGTAAACAAACCAAGGAGTAATAGAATAGTAAAGAAGTGAACACATAAATGCCGGCATATAAATAGAACACAAAAAATATCAATTTTTATTAAAGTATTATTTGCGACAGAATAAGAGGAATTAATCCAGAGTTAACGTATTAATGACTTGGAAAACTGTGTTTCAAACCGAAAAGTGATAACTAGGGCTGCGACATCGGAGCCGTTACACTTGTTTAGAGGCGTCCTGTAGTCTACCGTTTACAACTAGAGGGTTGCTTGTACAGTTGAGTCAAGTTACCGCACAGTGTTCACGTAGATCAAATGCCAAAGGAAAGCGTAAGAAAGTCAACAACGTTACAAAATTATATATTGGAGTATGGGGAAAGTAATTTCTTTGTAATTAATGAAAACCTTTATTGCAAACCGTGCAATAGCACAATTTCTCCTGCGCATAGTAAGTTGAGTAATACGTGAAGACATGCCAACACGTCAGCGTTGTAGTGCAAAATGTGAGGATAAACTGCTACAGCAAGTCACCTCCATCAAATCAAACGTTTAATGAGGAACTGTGCACGGCATTTATTTCTGCCGATATTCCCTGATATAAACTACAGTATACAAAGTTGCGGGTTGTAATTCATTGCAATAAACTGGCATTATACATGTGCACATTTTAACGCAGTTTTGCGTTAATGATTTAATAAAATCATTTCAGTTGTATAAGTAAGCTGTATATGTTATAAATAATATTGTAGAAATGAAGTAAATGCTCAGAGATATATGTAATTTTTCTTGTATATACTGTACCGCGAGGGTCAATGTCACTGTTTAATGCTACAACCGCACCTTCCTATTCTATCGCTTTCCTTTATGTAGCAACTCCGATGTCGCAGTTCTAGTAATAACGCAATCGTTGAGGTATTTCCGGTCAGGAAAATAGGTTTACAGGTGCCTCAAACAAATGTAGGAAAACTTAAGTAGAGGAGTATTAAACAAAGGGAAGAAACAAGGAAGAAAAAAGGAAAGATATGATACAGAGGAGTTCTCAAATGATAAATTTACAGTTCAGGATCTCTGGTTGTACATAATGAAGGAATTTGCAAATTTTAAATTTGTGTTCGCATAAGTGGCCTGAGGAAAGTAAGTTCGTTGAAAGTTAAACTAATGATTTTAGGCTTTCAAAAATAATTCCTTATATTTCTACAAGCTTTATAGGTTACGGGATGTACAACCAAGAGGGACACCTAGTGCAGTGCGACCGAAATGGATTTTTTGTGGCTACCACCCCCCAGAAGAAGGGGATGGAAACAGTCCGCAAGCACACAAGCCATAGAGACGCGCGGAAGCCCCTAATAGCTGCGGACTCGAAGACCGTCCGACTGCTGGATCTATCTAGGATCTGAGGACATAAACGACCCATCGACCTAGCAACCCTAAAATGTCCACGGGAATACTATTTCCTTTATGTATGCACCTCCGTCATCTGTTCGGCACCGACACAAAGCCCAGAAGCATACCATCCCTGCATTAGCCTAACGACCAGAGAAAACCACGAAAGTACCAAGGTTAGAGCGGGCGGTTGGCGGAATCGAAACCGGGATATCCCAAATAGGAGCCTCACAGTTGCTCGGTTTTAGCCAACATAAATGGGAATTAATACAATTTAAATAATGGATTAAGTTTTATAAAGTAAGTTCAAATAAATATGTTTTGTGAGTAATAATAAATTAGTGATTAGTAATAATAATTATTTTCGATGTAAATATCTTTAGTATGTGGTATTTTAATAAAAATTGATTGAGCGATTTGTTAGAAATTTAAAATTTTCGAAAATTGTTCCATGTGAAGGGTAGTTTTGGGGTGTGGTAAATTTCTTCGTGTCACATTTTTGGAAGGTACTGAAATTTAATATCGAGTTTGGTGTTTATCTGTATTTTCCTAGGTATGTGGTAGAGAGTATAATAAACTTTGGTACGAGTAATTTGAATAGCCATTAATAAATAATAAAGAATATAGAAAGTTATTTGAAAGTAAAACATAAGATTTTTATTTTTTACACTTCTCCTCTGGAAACCACACCTGTGATGCATAACATACGACGGTATTCTTATTCGCCAATACTGCCACCTAGTCCAGATTAATATCAGATGAAAAGCTCAGAAGTAATCAGACGAGGAACAGTTATTATAGCTATAAACTAGTAAACCACGAGTGTTCATCAGAATATTCAGCATAAATTTCATAGGAATTTAGAGCGCAATGTACATCCTTGCAATTTTATTCGCCAGATTACACAGGAAACAGCAATTCCATCATTCTGATGATGATTGCATTTCTAAATCACTGTCAGTGGTCAAACTTAAAAGAACATAGTGTGATTGTAATACTACTTTAGATAACTACTTGAGTAGCTGTATTCCACTTTTGCCTTCCTTCTTTCGTTTTTAGTTTTTGCTTTTTTTTAATGTGTTTTATTAAAATGCTATTACGATACATTTTTGAACAGCTACCGTCAGGCGTAATGAATAATCTATTAATTGAAAAGGTAGAATCAGAGTGCAAAATTCAATACCTTAGCCGGGATTTGAACCGCTGCTCTAACCAACTGAGTCACTAAAACAATATGTCTTCACGACATTAAAAATGTGTTATTTGGAGAATTAAATGTCATTCCGCCATAAACTTGGCGTGAACTATGGCACTGAACTTTTTAGTTTAATTTTATCGTTCCCACCTCAGCCTTTACAGGCATGTGTGGAAGAACAATTAATTAACATTAACTGCTAATTATTAATTTACGTTCTACATGTAGGCCAAGGTTGCAAAATTAAATAACATTTATAAAATGTAACTACGCAGTCGGTATCAGAACATCAGTTTTCAGCTTTCCTTGACGACGCTTTGAGGAGAGATTAAGTGCCCTATAACCGAGCGGGATGGCTCAGGCGATTTCGTCTGTGGCCAGCATTCGGGAAGTCGTGAGTTCTATTCCAGTGGCTGACCTTCCTGACCCACGGGTTTTTCGGGGTTTTCCCGGGTCGTCAGGTGAATGGTGGGTAGAATTCTCACATCTCCCGAATTTCCTTTCCCACCATTTCATCTCCATTCTCAATTCACTTCATGGTTCCTCCGTTGGTCTCTTTCAGGGTTGGAAGTGTCGCGATGGTGTTTCGGGGCAGTGTGACAGGGGAAAAGGATGCTTTTTGTTAATCTCTCCGTCCCTCGTCTTTCGGCTGTCTGCCGGGGGTATCCGAATCATCTTGAGGGCTTCGGGCCCCCTCTGTGCGGGGTGGGGTTCCCGATCTGCCTGTCCGTCTGGGGAGCCTCTATCTGGAAAACTTAGGCACCCTGTCATTCCTGTGCCGTCTCCTCTCGCCTCATTTTTCCTCTTGGGGACTCCCACTAGTTGGGCGTAGCTACATTATCCACTATGTGGATCAGTGCCGAGTCCCCTCCGTAGCCATTCAATCCAAGTGCCCTATGCGAGCAATATTAAATTTGCTGCATTCATGAATCAATACCTTAGAAACTATTTAAGATATCAGACTGAAATTTTTACAGTGTATAGAGGATAGCTTCTAAGTTTACCGATTTAATTTTATCTAATAGGTTTGTTTATGAAGGAAGATGGAATCTTCTTTTTCGATATTATACCATCTTTTGATTAATATTTATTCATTTTTAAATATCCGCCAAATTAACACCAAAGCATTAAAGATTGCTTTTATCATCTTAAAATTTGATTTAGCTGCCTTCCATATCTTTGGAGAAAATTTCATTCACAGAAAAAGCTGTTCAAAGCAAAAATAGAGAAAATAAACTCGTATATATTTACAAAGAAAGAAAGCACATGACTTAAGTACACAGATGATGCTATACATAAGAGTAGCAAAACTTTGAAAAAAACTTACCCTGTAAAATGAACTAAATTTAACCTATCTACTTTCAAAGAGCATAGGATTTTTTTTGTGAAGTGATGTAGAATTCACAGCACAAAGTGGTATATGTAGTACAAGTTTTAAAAACATACTGAACATATAAATATTGTGCCTACAATTATAAAATATATATGTTCAATTAAAGGGGGAATTTCAATATAAGCTGCACGCCATTTAGTCTTCCCTTAAGCCGTTAGGAAAATAAATGGGTAATACTGCAGATAATAATAGTTAGTGCTATTTTTATTTACAGTGATCGGCGAAAATAATTTTAATCATACTTAATAATGTTATTAAGTTTTCGTTTTTCATTTGGTTTAGTGGATAATCAAGCACCCATTCCACTTTTACTCTCATCTCCAAGATACGCTGCCGGAGTTCTAAGGACCTTACACCTAATTTCTTTGCTAGAATGGGACCGTTTATTAATAACTGTTAAGGCATGCAAAGAACAACAACCTTACCGACTATTGCTAAATTATAAACCAGTTTTCTTTGTCCAGCACAAGAACATTTGAGGAACAAAGGCGTCAGGTGTATGCCTTTGCACCAGCCTCGAACAGCTATGATACAGTCGTTAGGCAAGGAGCAGTCATCAAGTTGTGCTCTGTCACAAGATGTTACAGTGAGGTGGAACATGGAGCTGCATTAAGGATGGTACAGCAGGTCAAGTTTAAAGTGCTTTAAAGTGACCGGGAAGGACCAAAGCAATTTGGTGCTGAGAAGTTGGCCAAAATGGCTCTAATGCTGTCTTCTGCGGTATCGAGCTAGACACAAGTAACTCAGAAAAGACTTCTGCAATAAAATGACCGTACAAGAGATATATCTATTAACTCAATGAACAGTACCTGAGTTGCGAGCTTGGAAGAAAGAATAGCGAACAATTTTCCTAGAAGGTAAAGAAGCTAAAGTGTATGTTTTATTCCACAATATAGCTATTTATATTTTACAAACGAGGAAAACAATGAAGATTCAATAATACTTCCATTGAAACGCTTATTGATTCCCTAGGACCAAGGAGGATTGCTAAGGCAGCAATAACTGTGGGAGGCCCCGTATTCGATTTGCGGTGACCGTTCACTCTGACCATGTAT
The DNA here is from genome assembly GCA_030765065.1 of Deroplatys truncata. Classification (NCBI taxonomy): domain Eukaryota; kingdom Metazoa; phylum Arthropoda; class Insecta; order Mantodea; family Mantidae; genus Deroplatys; species Deroplatys truncata. The sequence goes on along the minus strand of CM060983.1, from coordinate 203,429,119 downwards.
TTTTCTGGTTTCGCCTGATCGCCTAGGCGAATGCATGGGCGATTCTAAACTCATCCTTCCCCGATTTTCTCTCCACCGGTACAGGCGGTGTCGGGCAGATGGCGTAGTTGCTTGCGCATTGTAAAGATTTCTCGTGTGAGTGTTTGTTAGGTTGCTTCGTCGCCCTCTCGCTATTCTTCGCCTCTGCTTCGGCGCCCGCGTTCAGGCTGGAAATATGTGGATCTCTGCGCGCCGCTGTAAGTCTGTCTGCTTGTGGACCTGCTCCTTCACCTCATTCCCGCATCCGGGAGGTGTAGCTATAATAGATCAAGCTGGTCGTAGTGGCTAGGTGTCTCTCCTATAAACACATCCTACACACTCTAGGACTTACACCCGAGCCTAGGGTCAGAGGCGTGTAGAGGAACAGACGAACATTGAATCGGAGAATGAAGAATCTGGAACAGGGGATAGGCATGAGAGTGTGGGAAAAAGATGAAATAAAATGAAGGGGAAATGGATGAAAAGAAAGCCGTTGAAATACAATACTGATAAATAAGGAAAGCAGAAAACGTTATTATTTTCTTTGTTATTCTATGTTTCTTTATTTTAAATCTTCTGTTTTGACTCGCATAAGCATGCAACAACTAAACATTCTTGATAAAGGAGAAAGTCGTATACAGGTAACTAATTCCAGTCAGCTTAAAAATACGCAGAAATGGCACATAGACAACTTGGTGGATGTATAAACCAAAATCGGAAAGGCAGCTTGATCGCTCTTTAAAATCCCAGTTTCAAAACATGAATCCATGCGCCCTTTGGAACAGTTGAAAAAAGGAATTTCCCATGGATTTGCCTAGCTCATGATTCGAACATCTGTTTGCAGAATAGCAGTAATAGCAAAGCCCAAATTTTGAAATGCGTTGTTCTTTTCATCTCCATTTTGCATAATTTTGTTTCTGTATTTGTTTATTGTACTTTGGGATTTTAAACAGATAAAGTAGGCTATGCACGCAGAAATTCGATATCATAATTTTGAATCACACAAAGTATAATTTAAGTCTTACTTAGAAGAAAGTATCTATCCCATTTGATAGTTTTATTTCAGTGATTATTAAGTACCTACTAAGCCTCTCAATTAGATGATGTACACGCCACGCACAAAAAATAGCTTGGATCTTTCAGAGATAAATCACTTAACCAAACGTTGTGTAGTAATACCGCTATTTAACAATACATTTCAGGATATTTGTTTTTGTTTTTCTTCGTTTCTTATTCTGTTTTGTTTAATCGCGATAACACCGCGACTGTTATTGCAGTTTCATTTATTCACCTGATCAAACTGAGCTAGATACATGGCATTAGTTGCATAGATACCTTTTTGTGCCACCTGCTGAGGCCTTATTACGCAATGCCTGTCACTATCATCTATATTCTTTCTGTTCAGCTAATCGTAATGTGAACTTCGGATCATGGAACTGTGGCTTGGCGTGTAAACACAGCTAAACTGTATTCGCTCTTAGGTTGATCCGCGCCAAAACAAACCCACGTGACCAGTACACCGTGGTACGACAACCCAATGCGCGTAGGAAAGTAATCCCATGCTAATAATCTAAATTTTGTAATGAATTTATCCTTAAATAATATTCTATACGGATACCTAAGAGTTTAATTAACTCTTATTTATACTGATAAACAGAGCTACAAATCCCAACATGCAATTTGTATGAGTCACCTGATCCGAGTATGCGCAGAATACTATTTACAGCCTGAAACCAGCAGTTTCTGTTTAGTATCATAGAACGGTGAATTAGCTCTCGCGTCTTCTCGACTTACATAAAGCATAAGCCGGGCAAACCAACGGATAGTGGTGAAAAAGAAAGTGTTGAATGTTTATTATAAGTTATGTGAGAAATATCCAACACTTACTGTGAAAGAAGTGGCGAAATTAACTTCTGAGTTTACCGGTGTTTTGAGTACAAGTATAAACAGTGCTCGTAAAGAAAAATCTGAAACAGAAAAAGATAGCGTGTGAAATACGCGATGCAAGAATGTAACGATTTTGTGAAGAATGCAATTTGCGTAACAGTACACACACAATTTCGTTTTTTTTAAAAATGAGCCGCCAACAGTTGATTAAGTGCGCTTATAGAGAGCGAATAAATGTAAACAATCGCATACCTGTTACTTTCCTTTTCGCTCTTTTTTTTAGACTTAATTTTATTTTGTTATAACTGTCAGTCTTATCTCATTTAATCCCTAACAAAGTATGCTAGTCCCGTTTAAATTGTCGGAATAAGAGCTGTATTTTGCATTACGTGCCGCGTGTAATTGTCACAAATGGTCGTGAAGGTATATTTATGGTGCGAATGGCGGAAGGATACATTATAACGGTGCACTGGTCACCTAGGTTTCGTTTTAGCGCGGATCAACCTAATAGTGAATACTTTAGTGTGATGCTGGGCAGACGACTTTAGTTGCGTAATTGCCTTTCGGTATTATCTATTTGTGTGACTTTCTGTTAGACGGTTTTCATTGCATTATCATATTCTTGTATAATTTGTTTTATTTCTATTCCTTTTATCTATGAGTGGAATGCTGGGTCGTGATCCTGAATAAGAGCAACAGATACCATCGCTTGAAACATCTCGCTAAGCTAACTACCTCATTGGTTCTGTAGATTACTATTATTATTTAATTTTAATGGCCCTTAACCGGAGATGATACATGCAGATTGGGTGGATTAATAAAAGAATGCGTAAGTGCGCTGGGTTACCTAAAGCGGCAATGTTCTTTCTAAGGAATGTAAATAAACCTCGAATTACTAACCGCAGCTATACCGTACTGTTCAACCGGGATTTGAATCGTAGCCTATGGTATTCTACACACCACCGTAATAGCTCCCCCACACGGGGACCTTTTCCTAAAAAGGTTTTTTACGTTCCCTAATACGTATGCTAAATAGGGGAACTATTACATTCCACCCAAAAATATGAGATAGAGATTTAACCGGAAATACATGTTTTGAGGCCCCTAAATAAAAAATCTGATGTGTTACATTCACATGACTTTTTCTACTCTTGTGGAAACTATTTTTACAAACGCTTATTCCCCATATGCTTCATGTTAATGGAGATATCGAGATGTCAATCTTATTGATAATTTTCTTGTAGATGCAAGGGGAATATGGTAGGTTTTAAGCGATAGCCAAATATTTTAACGCTGGTTGCTATGTGGCGCATTCCATTCTCTTTGCATGTCCAGGACATAATAAAAAATCTGATGTGTTACACTCACATGACTTTCTCTACTCTTGTACAATCTAATTTTACAAACGCCTATTCTCCATATGCTTCATGTTAATCGAGATATCGAGATGTCAATCTTATTGGTAATTTTCTTGTAGATGCAAGGGGAATATGGTAGCTTTTAAGCGATAGTCAAATATTTTAACGCTGGTTGCTATGTGGCGAATTCCATTCTCTTTGCATGTTCAGGACATAAAAAAAATGAATAACGAATTTGAGAAAAAGTATTGGAAAATTTAAGGAAATAACAAGCAATATCTCGAAAACGGTTCACTCAACAAAAGAAACGTATATGACATAAGTTGTGTATTTTAACGCGATCTACATTTTTTGTGTAGTAAAATTTTGTCTATCTCTTATGGTTTACCAGTTATGCAAAAGTCGTTCACAATGAAGAATATTTTTGGAGACATTCCCAGAAAATTCGAGATATACATTTTATTTGTCATGACAATATCTTAAACATATGATATTTTAATCAAAATCGTTAGAGCCGTTTTTGAGAAAATTAAAATTTTCGAAAAATGTTCCATGTAAAGGGTAGTCTGGGGTGGGGGGATTTTCTTGAAAACCTTCGTGTCGCATCTCTGGAAGATACTGAACCTAAATACCAAGTTTGGTGTTTATCCGACTGTTCGTTTTTGAGTTATGCTGTTCACAGACACACAGACAGACAGACACACAGACACACAGACACACAGACACACAGACACACAGACAGACACACACACGGACATGTTTCCAAAAATGCTTTTTTTGGATTCAGTGATTCTCAAAACATGTATTTCCGGTGAAATCTCGGTATCGAATTTTTGGGTGGAATGCAATACTTCCCCTACTTACTATACGTAGTAGAGAAAGTAAAAATGAATAACGAATTTGAGAAAAAGTATAAGTATTGGAAAATTTAAGGGAATAACAAGCAATATCTCGTAAACGGTTCACTCAACAAAATAAATGTATATGATATAAATTGTGTATTTTAACGCGATCTACATTTTTCGTGTAGTACAATTTCGTCTATCTCTTATGGTTTACCAGTTATGAAAAAGTCGTTGATAATGAAGAATACTTTTGGAGACATTCCCAGAAAATTCGAGATAAACATTTTATTTGTCATGACAATATCTTAAACATATGATATTTTAATCAAAATCGTTAGAGCCGTTTATGAGAAAATTAAAATTTTCGAAAATGTTCCATGTAAAGGGCAGTCTGGGGTGGGGGGATTTTCTTGAAAACCTTCGTGTCGCATCTCTGAAAGATACTGAACCTAAATACCAAGTTTGGTGTTTATCCGACTCTTCGTTTTTGAGTTATGCTGTTCACAGACACACAGACACACAGACAGACATACACACGGACATGTTTCCAAAAATGCTTTTTTTGGATTCAGTGAGTCTCAAAACATGTATTTCCGGTGAAATCTCGGTATCGAAATTTTGGGTGGAATACAATACTTCCCCTACTTACTATACGTAGTAGAGAAAGTAAAAAGTACGATTAGAAAAAGGTCCGTGTGTGTGTCCGTGTAACTGTGAGCACCATAAACACCAAACTTGGTATTTAGGTTCAGTATCTTTAAAAGACGACACGAAGATTTTCAAGAAAATCTCCGACTACCGTTTACATGGAAAATTTTTCGAGAATTTTTTTTTTTCAAAAATGGCTATAACGATTTTGATTAAAGTATCAGTATATATTTAAGATATTTTAGTGACAAATAAAACGGATGTGTTGAATTTTCTGGGAATGTCCCCAGAAGTCCTTTTTCTTTCTGAGTGGCTTTTGCATAACTGGTAAACCGTAACGTAACCGTAGATAGATAAAAATTTTCTACAGAAAAAATATAGAGCTCGTTAAAACTCACAATTTATTTCATATACATTGCCATTTATTTAAATTTTCCAATACTCATACTTTTTCTCAAATGAGAATTCGTTATTCGTTTTTTTATATCCTCCACCTGCTAAGAGAAGGAATGCTCCACATAGCAACCAGCTCTTAAAAGATTTGACTATCGCTTAAAGCCTTATTCCCCTTGCACCAACAAGAAAACTTTTATCTCGATTAACATGAAGTAGATGGAGCATAAGCGTTTGTAAAAATAGTTTGTACAGGAGTACAGATATTCATGTGAGTGTAAAACTTCAGATTTTTTGTTTGTTTTAGGGGCCTCGAAGTATGTATATTTGGTGAAATCTTGACAGCGAATTTTTGGGTGGAATATAATACTTCCTCTTGCCTATTAGAAGAAGGTGGCAGAAAAAGTAAAAACATCTGATATGTTGTATTCACATATCTTTCTCTGCTCACTCTTCTACAAACCATCCTTAGAAAAGCTAATTATTCTATCTGTTTATCGTTTCAATTCTCACTTATACAGTTCCCTGTAGGGTACAGTAGGTAAAGAGATTGTCAGATGTGATGGCTTTTAAATTCCCTGCTCTTTGCATGACGACGAGAAAACAACGAATAGCAACTCCGGTTGAGAAAAGTATAAGTATCTGGAAATTGAAACCAATAAAAAGGAATATCTCGAAAATAGTTAACTTCACAAAATATATTTTATTCTACATAAATCGTGTCCTTTAATGTACGGATTTTGTGTAGTAACAGTAACCTATAGTTCCCAATTATTATAGAAAGGTCATTGACAATGAAGAGGGCTTCAGAAGCTATTCCCACAAAATTCAATATATACACTTATATTCTCATGCAGATATCAGGGACATTTTTGAGAAAGTAAAAACTAATGAACATTTGTCCATGTAAAGGGTATTTGGAGTTGGGAAGATTTTCTTGAATATCTTCGACTCGCATCCTTGGAAGACGGTGAACTTAAATACTGAGTTTGGTATTTGACCAAGTTTTACTTTTTGAGTTACGCTTTTCACAGACAGTCACACACTTACGCTCACACACAGTTGCACTCTAAAATTGTATTCTTTTGGTTTCGGGGAGCCTCAAAATGTATATTTCTGGTGAAAATTCTGTATCGAACTTTGGGTGGAATGTAATACTTCCGTACTTACTACAAATAAGTAGTAGAGAAATTAGAAACTGTATGTGAAAAATTAGCAGAGAAAACATGTAAAAAGAACATATTTAAATTATTATTTGGTTATTTTAAATTATTTTAATTTCACACTGAGTATAATACTGATTCTATTATTCAAGTCATTCTTCTATTTGAATATTTATAAAAATTCAAATGCTATATGAAATTGTGCTCTTGGCATTTTTAAAGAATTCTACTTTTCTTTTACCCACTATAGTAAGTAGGGGAAGTACCTAGTGCATTCCACAATTTTATACGGAGATTTCATCGGAAATATATATTTTGAGGTGCTCTGTATCCAAATAAAGCATGTTTCAAAACATGTCCCTGTGTGTGTCTGTCTATGTGTCTGTAGGTACGTCTGTTTCTGAACAGCATAACTCAAAATCGAAGAGTGGGATAAATACCAAACTTGGTATTTGACTTTAATACCTTCTAAGAATACGACAGAAAATTCCCCAATTCCCCACCCCAACTATCCTTTACATGGAATTTCGATTTTCAAAAAACTGACTCTTAACTATTTTTATTAAAATACCATACATGAAGGATATTTAAATGAAAAATACGATGACAAATTCGTAAAATTTATATCCTGAATTTTCTGGGAATAGCCTAGAAAGTCCTCTTCATTCGGAAGGAATTTTGTATAATCTTGCTTAACTTGTAAACGTTAAGCGATAGACACTAAACAAAAAGATGTAGATCCTTTAAAACACACGATTTACTTATAACAAGCTTTTGGTGGCATAAACCGTTTCTAAGATATGCGGTATTAAAGGTTCGAATTGTTCAATACTTATTCTTTTAAAAGTCTCATCGATTTTCAGTTGTTTCTCGTGATTACATGGAAACGGTATGAAATTTTAAGGCCAGCATATAGCGTCCAGTTGTTAAACATTTGACTATCTGCTCATTTGACTGCTCTGTTTATATTTATAATTAAAATTGTAGTGTAACCATCTTAGCCAAGGTTTATTTGGATTAAATGTAGTAGATAGAAAAATAAGCGTTAATAAAAATAATTTGTATACCCATTAATAGATAGAGGTTAGAGAAAGTTATGTGAATGTATCACATCGTTTTTTTTCATATTAATTTTATAATTTTTTAAAATTACACAGTTTTTTTTTAACGTTTTCGTATATAGTATTGATACAATTATATCAATTATTTAGTAACGTAATAGCTTTTTTTAGTAAAATACCTGAAATCATGGGGAAATTGGGCTTTATCTGACGGAGGGAAAAATATGTCAAAGTCTGAACTTCTGATTAACACATCAAAATTTCCCACTTCAAAGATATATTTCTCGTCAATATATATGACGTAATTTAGTTATATAAAATTGCTATACTAATCTAAAATACTCCTTTTTTAACACTACCACACGTGTAAGTTGAACAATCTGTACTTTTTAAAAAGTATGAAGGTAATAAAACAAAATATCTTTAAAAGCACAATATTTTAACATAGTTTGTTGCCCGCCTCTCTGGTGTGAGGGTAGAAGAAGCTCGAAACTCGATTAGGGCGAGTTACCTGATAAGCTTTTTTCCGGGGTTTTTCTTGCCCTGAAAATATGAATGTCGGGTAACTTTATTCTCTATGGATCCCGAACTCATATGAGCATCATTTCAACCATTTCATTCGTTATCCGATATGACGTAACCGGTTAAAGGACGCTAAACTAATATATACATACCTAACTACACTGCCGGTCAAAAGATTCCGGACACCCAGTTAAAGTAATGCAATTCAGTGTTGCGCTTTTTTATTTATTTCACGTAAGTACAAGAAACCTAAAATCACTGTTTAGAATGCAATATTAGTTAAAAAACTGAGTATAGTAATACGTTTTGAAAATTTATAAAACAGTTCTCACACTGGGTGCATCGTCATCATCCAATACTACCGATTATTTAACCTCCGTCCTAAACCACAGGCAAGATAGAGCATCCAGTGGTTCAATCCACAAGGCCCAAGAGCATATTTACGGCCGTGAAATGACGACAGAGATCAGTTCAACTCGTATCAAATGACATGCACCTTTCAGCTTTATATGGTTAAGGAGCAAAATCAGACCGCGAGAGTTGACAGTTATAATCAAATTAAAAATCTCCTGCTACATTCAGAGAGAAAGGATTACAAATTTTGATGTGAGAAAACCAGTTGTTAAAGTTGCCAAAAAAATTACAACGAAACGCGTAACGCTGTCATTTAGGCGTTAAAATTACAGAAACAAATACGACATAGCGACAGCACCTTTAACAAACTACAGGGTATTAAAGCATTCAGACAAATGATAACGCTTATCTCGAAATGGCTCGTGCCAGAGGAAAGACTTAAGTTAGTGATTTATTTCTTAGAATAAATAAACCGTTGGGACGAAATGCAAATGAAATGAAAGCAATGATTATTATCACATTAAACTTTAATGAGACAATAAAACTTGTCAAGACTTTTACTTCTTTATGTTTACTATCCTATTAGTTTCTTTAAATTACCTATGTATTACACTTATTAACCTGAGCGGCCGGAAACTTTTGGTCGGCAGTTAATATAACCTTCTTCTTTCTGTATATTAAAATGAGAATCTTCTCTTAAATAATTTTAGTGCCAGAAATTTTTTTAAGGTGGAGATAAATATTTTCTACAATTCTGTTTATGGTAGATAGAAGAGGGTCCCTGTTCGGGATGTTTTATATTATAATTTATTTAGTGTAACGTAATTATTCATGAATGACAATCAGTGCATAAACATGAAAACATGATGCATGATTTTTTATTGTTTCTTTTATATAGTCCCCTTTAACGTCTATTCTATTTCGTGGGCTTTGATTTAAGAAACAATGGTATTACTAACTCGTTGACTGTAAATTTTATACACTAGAATTTGATGTACATGCTCTGTTTCATGTATTTCGGTCACCACTACAAAGGGTAGATCGTGAATTATACTGCATATAAACGACGGTATTAGAGGAATTTTATTTTTTTTCATTATTCTTTAAAACAAACAAAAAACCGGCGAAATATTTACATTTATCATAAACAGTAAATCACATCTCTACAGTGTATTTAAGGCAACTAAAGAGTTTAAATATAGAGTTAAAACAAAATTTAAAACAATAGTGTAACTACGCGTATGTCATGTCCTCACCTTACTAGCAATTGGTAAGCAACGTCTATAAACAATAGCGGGTACAGTTTGGCAGCGTGATGGGCTAATGCAGAAGTTACAACTTCCTGGGTTGGAATGGGACATGTTCCCCTTACAATTTTGCGACATTTAAAATAACTTTTGGACATCACCGCCACTGACCCGTTCCGACTCCACCCATTTTTCACACGTCGGATTATAGGTTATTCTTGTGTTTTCTGCCTCTTATTTGGCATGCACATCACGTTAAGGATAGTAAGGACTGGAAGGAAGGGAGACTTAGCACCTCGACCTATACAGATCTTTTGTACCTAGGCCTCAAACGGGGCGCCCCCGGGAGGGAGGGAGGGAGGGAGGGAGGGAGGGAGGGAGGGATGAGGTGAGAGAAGACAGAGGGCGGCTGAACCAAGAGGCACGACAGGCAGAGGGCAGGGTCCCTACCATTTGCATATTTGAACTCCCCGGGTGCTGGATAGTGCAGCCGGACATCCTCAACCCCTTAGGCTTACAAATTCCCTGAGGAGGTCCGGGATCTGGAGGCCGCTGGCAGTCCGGAGGACGAAGGTTGCCTGAGAGCATCCCTTTCCCCTGTCATACATAGGCCGAGAGCTCCCACCGGCACTTGCTACCCTAGGTGGCATCTAGCAGATGAAGGATGAAGTGAAATGAGAATGGAGAAAAATGGAGGGACAGGAAATTCGGGGGATGTAATAATCCTTCACAGCATTCGCTTGGCGACCCGGGGAATCCCCGAAAAATACCATGGGTCAGAAGATCGGCCATGGGAATCGAACCCACGACATTCCGAATGTAGGCCGCAGACGCAACAGCTTGAGTCATCCTCCTCAGTCACATCGTTTGCTCCAGTTGCTTCTATATTTTGTTGCATATTTAGTTAAACCATTAGCTCTCTATTCATATCCCACTGTAAATTTGTTTAACAGTCTAACAACTTATACATCGCTAACCCTCTTCGAGTTCTTTAAGCCTTCTATTAAAATAATCTGTCATTGTTCCTGTTTTATTAGCTACAACTTATGCTGCCATTAATATTAAGGAGGGAAGGTCCCCGAAACCTGGACAGAGCACCGTACGTAGGCCAGTGTGGGCCTTCATGCTTCTAACGTGATCCCTGGGAGGGAGGAATGAGGGGCAGACTGATCCGTGCGATGATGTGCGCTAGATGGGCGGGATCCGTAACGATTTCAGATTGAACACATTCGGCGCCGGTCAATCTGCCCACAATCCCGAAGGGCCCTGGGGCCCCCTAGAGCCCAGAAATGCCGCTCCAGATGGCGGGTCGGTTAATAGCCCAACCGATGCCAGGGAGAAACCTTCTTAAAGCGCACCTTCACCACCCAGAGCAACCAACGAACGCCGTCGCCAGGTCTTCCAATGCTGAAAAAGATGATAGGAAACGATAGGGACAGGAAATGATGGACAGGAAATTCGTGGTAGGAGATGAATCACCCCGGCATTCGCCTACAGACCAAGGATACTACGAAGAAGCTCATAAGAGAGGCCGGCACGACGGAAATCGAACACGCGACCTCCCGAATGCGAGTATCACGCGTTACCGCGGAGCCAACTCTTTCGGTCATTAAAAGTGGGAGTTTGGCACACTGTAGATTGGGGAGGATGGAGTACAAATCATTTATATATTATTCTTTATCGCCTTAATGGAGAGTTAAAGGTATGTTGGGCGCTACTTGCAGGCTAGAAAGTCGAGCAGTGGTACATTTCTGCTTAAGAAAGACAGCTGAAATCTGAGAAGGCTGATATTAGGGGAGAAGGTGTAAATAAATCTAAGCGTATCAAACCGGGTGTTAGTGCTTTATTTTTATGCTATGTCATCATTCAGGTATTGTTTTTGTGTCGCATTCAGGCATCTCACGCATTAGGAACAACATATAGCAATAAATTTTGCCGTTGTTTTCTGTTTTGTTCTTGTTTAAGTGCTACATTTGACTAGGTTATCTTACCTTTTTTATTGCACTGACGTTTTAGTGTAATGATATTTTCTCCCTGTTTTATTCTGTGCACTATAAAAGCGCGTACCCGTGTGAGAGAAAAGGATTAATGACTATGTACATAAGTTTAAATAAATATACTCATTCACTAGTAACAGTTGCGGTAGTTCAGTTTCTTATGAAGGCTTGTCATCCATGGTTCTTTATTTTCTTTATTCTCATTGTGCACAAAACTGTTAAATAAAATTACATAACTTTTTTAAGCCTTACGTATATCTCATAATTTTCCCGCTATTTAATGTCGTAACCTAGTGATTCATTTTACAATTTCCGCTGTTAATGCTTGTAGAATTTAATCTTCTCTGAGAGCATTAACATATTTCTTTAACCAGCTTTTGCAATTTATAAACGGCTTTTCTGAACATCATTTTCTTTCTTTCTTATTATAATAACAGCATCTGTATATAACGCAGTGAAAGATCGATATCATTTATTTTAAATGTTTTAATCCTTAATTATGTATTAATTACCGCGTTTATTTAAAACTATTTATGCATATATAGCAAGTTCTAAAACATAGATGAGTACAAATATTTTATAAATAACGCAGCTACACGCTTTAAGCAAATCCGTGTCCTGCCGTTTCTTTAAAAGCCCAAATTTCAAATCTTTTGACTACCATTATGAACGACGAAATCCTCTTATAACATTGTCCTTCGGCGTAAAATATACCTCCCCGTTTAGACAGAACATAACACAGGATGGTAATAGTTATGCATTTGATTTGCTTTGTGTATCAATAAAAGTTATAGGGAAACATTTTGCCTATGGTGTATATGGTGAATGGTGTATAAATACTTGCTGAAAGTAAAAAAAACACTTCAAAATGTTTGCTCATTTTGGAACCATTTTCGGGTTAAAAAATCAACTAATAGATAACACCTGCATCTTACTTCACTTTGTGAAAACAATTGACTTAGAGAAAACTTACCTGCAAGGAATTCTGCACAACAGTAATTCATCATTTATGATTCTTGAATTCACTTACCTGAAATAAGAAAAAAATAATGTGATTCATGTAATATGAAAATTGGAATATGCATTCTTTAAGAATTGTTCATTGTCTTACCACACAATTTTCTTGCATGCTTAGACATTATCTGGCAGAGTTTTCAAATTCTAAATGAAAAATAAATATGTGAATAAAATTGCGGACCTTGTTCACTTTAGGTGCATTTTAAAACATATAGCTAATCTTTATTAACTTCAAGAGTATACCTATAAGCATAAATATAGATAATGTCTATTACGTAAGCTTGTCATTTGATCCCATGTTTCTTATGTACATTTGGCACTCGGCCACATGAAACAACTTATTCAAGTAGCAGATTCTGTATTCGGTTTCGCCGATTTTAATGATTCTGAATTTTGTAAAAGGAAGTGCACATGTTGTAATTTTGTCTATAATTCTTTATTTTAATTTTAAGTGAGCTTATAGTAATGTTAAAAAAGTATGAGTGCAACAAAACATATGTAAAAACATAATTTCTGGATAGGAGTTAAATGATCATTCCACCAGTATCTAAAATGATCATTGTACAGGAAATGTGATTTAGGTAGTGTTATATCATATAATGACATTAATCTTGTGCCTATAATTGTAGAAATATATAAAATATCATGACCCAGCATCTGCTTTTAATAATCTTATTAAAATAGTGGAACCATGAGCGATGAAAGGGTTATTTAAGTGCAGAACCCTTTAGATAATGGTACAACTGTGCATTGAGCTCACAGTGATAGTAATACCAGCAATATAAATATAATCGCACTCAATATACCATTAGCCAATGACAGGGAGAGCACTAATCAAAATCATACTACACATATAGTAATTTACCTTCGATTACTACACTGATCGTATTTCATGGGGTGCACTTGTTTTTAATTTGTATGAATACAGTGAGTGAGATCACGTAGGCTGTGACTACAATAATAGCAACTGAAAATGGAAGTCAAAATATTGGTAATATAAAAGCAGCTGTAGATAATTTAACGTCAAAAAACACAAAGAGGAACAAAAGTATGGTGCGGAACCAATTTTCAGAATTCTGTATGAAGAGAAATTATAAAATTGACGGCTCAGTTGGCGACAAATAGATTGCTTCCATTCTACAGGACTAACAAACACGGTTGCTGCTAAACTAGGTAAGTTGATAATAAGCTTCTCGTGTGATTATCTAGCCGAGTAGCATACGTGCTAATAGTTTTACTTGACAATTTAATTTCGGTTTCAAACTCATGCATCTTTTCATAAGGCCTCGACCTTCGATCTCGAAATAATTATCTGAAAAGAAGCATTCGTCAACCCAAATTAAATTGTCGTAAAGCTATCAGCACTACTATTGTTGATATTTAATTTATGGTATGTAACATATTCTTTCAAGTTGGTGTAATCAATCAGCTGAAAATGCACCCAAATGGACATGGAGAACTTAGAGCTTAAGGTGAAATCCAAACCATGTGTATTACAAGTTATGCCCCACAGACTATGTCAGAGGTACTTAATTTAAGATCTCTCGGCAAGGTCATAGCACTCGCCTAACCTCACTAAATTGGCATAACAGATATTGGCTTCTAGAGACGGAATCAGTTTTCATCTTAATTGGTTTTTAAATCATTCTGAAATACCGGGTGAGTCACCTGAGCTTCAACCACAAAAATCTCTGAAAGAAAATGATAGGAATTGTAAATGCACTTTTACAGGTATGAAAATAGGGGAGCGGCTCTTTAAAAATAGGATAAATGTTATTCAAAAACGTAAGCAAATAATATTTTCCACATAAACTTATGTTTTTTAATAAAATCTCCTCGTTATTCTTGACCCAATTGATAATATGAAAAATAAAATTAATAATGGCGTTTGTTGCACCACAACAGGTCAATTGAACCCTAGAAATTATAAGGTGAAGTTGACGCTTGACATACAACTAAATGCACATCAGTTGCAGTTAATCGTGAGGTGATTGAGGTATTACAATGCGACAAAATCTGCTCTTTATATTACTTTTGCTGTTTTTAATTACGCTGGAAATAATGTAGAGTTTCCGGTTACAAAACAAGGAAAATAAATATTCACCTCTTTCGTTGTATACACGGGGTCCGTTTAAATAAAATCAAAATTTTAATTTTAAAAAAGTTGCTTACATTTTTGAATGGCTTAATGAACTTTAATGAACACTTACTTTGCCTTCATGTCTTTGAAAGTCATTTTTAAATTCCTACTTTTATTTCAGAGGTAGTGACAGTATTTGGTCGCTCATTCTATATATATTTTTATTTATCTTGCAGCATTTTCCCTTAGTTTTCATTGATGTAGCAAAGAAGGAAAGACTTGCACAAGAGAAATGCAAGCAACCTATGTAAATGCCGGAATGAGCGTTAAACTTAATTATATTTAATATTGCTAGCGTATTAAGCTGAATGAAAAGTTAGACTCTCACCGTGTGTAAAGCAAACGTTCTATTTTTGGAATCTTAATTTTCCATTACAAGCTAAAACAATGTTATACAGAATGATTATAGAATTTTAGCTTAAGAGGAAACTAGAGAAGGATAGAGTAGAATTCCCTTCTTTTTCTTCTATTTTAGTTTTATTTGTACTTCCCTTTAACTATATTAGTCCTAATGGCGGCCTTTTCTTTGGAACTTATTGCAGTTGTGTTAACTCGTATTCTTTTGTCGTTGGGTTTCTTGTACTTCTGGGGTTTTAATCATTAGATCACACACACATTCACACTCTCAGACTCTGGGGAGACTCTTGGCTACAGAAAAATTCCCACCCCTCAAGCCAGGAATAGAACCCGGGACCCCTCACACAGCAGGCACGTGCTCTACCGACTGAGCTACGGGGCCAGCCGAAGTAGGATTTCTCTCTTCTCCATGGATGTATTACATCATAGTTAGTAAGCTACTTTGTTACATGCAAGTCATACAGTGTGATTTAAGTGTGACTTTTACCCTCATAACTACCTATGTTTTATGCTAGAATTGCATAAAGGTATTTTATTTCTTTTTATATTTCTCAAATATTACGGAGTGTAGTAACGCAGTAAATTTAATTTATATACATGCTATTTATGAAAAGAGCAAATATTTTTAAAAATGCAATTTCATTGATAAATGAGCTTATGCGCATGGCCCACGTTTTTACTCTGTGGTTCATATATGTTTTATGTTTTAATATCGCGAGGCAACGATTAACACCTTTAATTTATGTTAAGTATGAAGAGTTAAATTAAATAGCTAAATCATCATCTACAATAAATTAAATTAGTGACTGGGAAAATATAATCGATTTTAGGAGAAAAAAAATTACGTAACTAGACAGGAGGAATAGTAAATGGAAACACTTGTGAAAACAGTGCAAGATAGCTGACATTGCGAGATATATCCATGAATGAAAGTACAAAGAAAACAATGTTAGAATATTTTGATCATCAGAGAACAAATAAATTAGTAAAATGTGCCCTAAATATATCTATATATTATAGTTTAGCAACTATCTATATAAAACGAACAAAAACGAAGTTCCTTAAGATGATAAAAACAAACATGAATAGTATTTATTACGACCTTTTAAAAATTACAACAACAATAACGACAAGTATAAATATCAGTTGTTTTGGGTGCATTTAGCTCTACTGCATCAAGAAAGTAGTTCATTGGTTCTGTTTTCCTTTTAATATGTCGAAGATTGTATTATTTAATATAAATACGATTTACTGCAGGTCTGACAATTCTTTCGCCACTGTAATTATTTTGAAAGTTTGAACCGAATTTTAAAAATTGTATGTCACGACTGGAACTCAAACTACGGTAAGCTAAAGATCTGTCCTTCTCCTCCTAATCATGGAATTATATTTTAAAAATATTTTTGTACATTAAATCTTAGCCAACACTTCAAAAACTGCCGGGGGCAATTACAGAACAACTACATAAACAATAAGACTCACCAGAAGTATGCGGAATTGCTACACTTGAACATCTACATAATCAATTCCCGGAAGCAGAATGGTTTAGAATTTATACAGATGGTTCTGAATATAAATTGAGAAATAATGTGGGAGGTGGTATACACTGTAAATACTTTTCACATTATTTTACATTGCCTAGACAATCCACAAATTTGATGGTGAAGTTGTTGCAATACAACGAGAATTAGAACAGATAAGCTACAGGACTGATATAAAAGAAAATAAAGTAGTTGTTATCACAGACTCTGCCAGTTTCTGCCATTCAAGCCATAAAACGATATGATAGTCCAGATGAATCTTATGACATTAAGGAAGTGAGTCTTATTATAGATTACTCCAAACAAAATTCCAACAGATAATACCAGCACATGTGGGAGTGAATGGTAACGAGACTGCAGAATTTCTGGCCAAAAAGGGTGCAGTGTTATACTCAAAACCTATAAAGTGTTGTGGAATAGATATGAAACTAAAAAATGTCAAAATTAATATAAAACAAAAATACGAGCATAATATTTAAAAGGAAATTACTAATAAAAGTTACTCCAACATAAAAGAAATAGTACAAAAAAATACAAAATGCCCCAAGGAAAAAAGTCGTTGCTCACTTCAGATTAGCCATTAGACATGACTGTCTGGCGGAAGATCTACATAGATTTGGTTTTATGAAGACAAAGCATGTAAAATTTGCAATGCTGACAGGATTTTAAATGGAGAACACCTTCTAGAATGCCCAGAACTGAGGAAAGCTGTACCAAATGGGAAGATACACAATTTATATTGGCTAGCAAGGGAAAAATTTATGGATGAAAATCCTGCACATTAGAACAACAACTTATTTTATATAAACCTTATATAATATATAGGATATGTAATGGAATTATGTTTTAAGTCTGTTTCTGGTCCAAATGGATAATTTGAAATTCAGATGCACTTGATGCCTAAATATAGCTGTGATAAAGAGTTAGTAAAACGCTTTTACAAGTACTAACGAGTTACTAGAAGTAAAATAGCAAGAATGCTGTTAAATGACTTGTTTGTTAAAGTTATATAGCGGTTGTTGTTTAAACAAATGACTATTGTAGAAAGTATCACTCTTATAAGGCTTAAATTTGAAGGTTAACGTTGGTACGTTGTTTAGTAATTGTTTGGCAGCCATTAATAGTGAACTCTCTCAGCGAATTTGTAAACATGGATAAAACTGGAAATTGTTATGTGAGCAATACTTTCATTTGAAAGGTCTTAGCCCACTAATATTAAAGCTTAGCTAGAATCTACTCTGGGGGAGTCTGCTCCTTCGTTTACAACAGTAAAATATTGGGTGACAGAGTTAAAGCGACGCCGTACAAGCTGCCAAGACGAACATCGCAGTGGTCGACAAAATGAGATGACCACGACAGAAATTGAGAAGAAGATACACAAAATGGTATAGGATGACCGTCGAATGAAAGTGTGCGTACTAGCAGACATTATAGGCATTTCAAAAAGTGCTGTACATCGCACACTAACTGGAAATTTAGAAATGAGAAAGCTGTGCGCAAGTTGGGTGTCGCGTTTACTCACAATGGAACAAAAGCAACGTCGTGAGGATGTTTCAGTCGAGTATTTGGCGGTGTTTCGCTGCAATAAAGCCGAATTTTTGCGTCGATTCATAACCATGGATGAAACATGGGTCCATCACTTCACATCTGAAACGAAGGAACAGTCAAAACAGTGGATTGAAAGGGGAAAATCGGCTCCAAAGAACGCGAAGACAGTTCCATCTGCAGGCAAGATCATGGCGTCAGTTTTTTGGGATGCGCGTGGGATAGTTTTCATTGATTATCTTCAAAAAGGAAAAACAATCAATGACGAGTATTATGCAAACTTGTTGCAGCGTTTGAATCATGAACTAAAAAAAATCGGCCGCATTTAGCGAAAAAGAAAGTTCTGTTTCATCAAGAGAATCCACCAGTTCACACATCCATTACCACCATGGCCAAAATCAATGAGTTAAAGTTCGAATTGCTGCCTCATGCACCCTATTCGCCAGATTTAGCCCCCTCTGATTATTTTCTGTTTCCGAAATTGAAGAAATGGCTTGGGGGTAAAAGGTTTGCCAACAATGAAGAGGTAGTTTGCAGTTGATGGCTATTTTGCGGAACTCGACGGTTCTCACTATAAACAGGATATCGAAGCTTTTGAACATCGCTGGGAAACGTGTATCGATCTGAATGGAGACTATGTAGAGAAATAAATATGTTTCTTCTCAATATTTTTGTGTTTTCTTAGGTCGGGTATTTCTGGGACAGCCCTCGGAGAGCATTATATCTACACATTGTTTCAAAAAGGTACAATCAAAGATCTAAGAGTCATAAGATTAATGCTAGAGGTACAAGGGACAGTACTTCGTTATATTTTCAACTTTTAAAAGTAAAATTAGATTCGTGAGAATTGCAAAAGAGGATCTTCAGACTCACTTTACGAGATGGGAGTTACAATTTACAAATGCAGCTATCATTGCTGATATTATTGTATCTATGTTTTACACTTTCCATAATATAAAATTCAAATGTTATAGCTAATTTTTATGATGTCATTCCATGTGTTCATTTACCACCTATTTGTATATTTCTTTTTTTTCTGTTACATTAATCATTTTGTTGCTGTGTCTGCTATGTACGTTTTCAACAATGAAATAAACAAAGTGTAATTTCGGGTTGAAGTGTCATTAGGAGGCAAGGACGTTACCTACAAGCCACTGGTGGATCTCACCTTTCTAAAGTATGAAGAAATTCCGGTATTTATGAAATCGACCACGTCTTTTCTAAAAGAGGTCGTCTACTTTGTTCAAAGATTACGACATTTAGGTTAAACATTTGCGCATAGTTTTGGTTTTAATTATCTGATATTTGAAACATATATATTTTATTATAACTCAGGAAATATTTGGCGTGATGTACTTACATCTTCTGGAAATTAAACTATTGTAAGCATAGCGGTAGGGTTATCTCATCTGCAACTATTTCCTGGAACGACCCTTCCTACTGCATACGGCATCACAGGCGGTCGATACTAATGATGCATGAAATGAAATGATTATGGGAAAGGAAATTTAGAAGGAAACGTTCCAGACCTACGTTTAGGGTACCTCCCCGGCATTTGCCAGTTATGAGACTGAGGAAAACCTGGAAAAATCTCAGGGTAGACGGTGCTACCGGATTTCAACCGCGGACCTCCCGTTGAAGAATCCATGCCTTAACGACCTCGACCACACGTGTCCGTATTTCCTGGACGACTTACTATTTAGAAGATTAGCTTTTTTAGAGAAAAAAAGCACGGCTACAAAAAAATACAGCCAGATTTTTGCTTAATAGTAGTTAATATTCAAAATAATAGTAATCATCCAGCGTTGATGGTAATATGTCACATTTTGTGTTAATTTTGTAAAGGACTGGGCGCATGAACGGATGCCAAATACTTTCAGAGATCGAAAGCCCCTCCTTCCCCAGATAACAAAGTTTCATTAATTCTCTAATTTATTACTTTCTTTCTTATTTGTATTTATAGAAAACCTTTTCTCAAGAATTTAACTTTTGTATGTTAGACCATTCATATGTCATAGACCATTCTTATACATGAATATAGCATGTAGAAATATGTTAAATGCAGCTTTAGTGTGCTTTTATTCCTATAAAAATGGTTTCAAGAAATTATTTTAGGCTTTATTATTGTGTATGTTATTGGAACTAATATCTAGAAATGCGTACTACTCTGTCATGTGAGAAAATGAACGAAGTTCGGTGTAGCTCATTGTTCCTTTTCACAACGAAGGACTCGCCGGTACTAAAAAGTAGCACTCTGCATCCATTTATTTATTAACATCATGAGAGAGAGGTTAGGGTGGAGAAAACCCTTTCTTTCCTTCAAATCCCCTCACACTTGCTCTTAGCGGCTAATGCTTCGTGTCTCCCCATACGAGCTGGATGAAGTCAAAGCCGTGTATCGGCATTTCTTCTCTTGGAAAGCTTCTCCCTCTCAGCTGACAGGGGATTAACCTCCCCTCCCATCTTCGACTTATTACACTAGGGTTGCATCATGTGGTGTAAAGGGGTGAGGTCAGGGGACTATAGAAATGTTACTTGCTCTGTACTACTGGAATCGGATTAGCTGGGACGTCAGAAGGCAATGGTGTTAAGGAATGGTCCAAGGAGCATTGAATGTCAGTTCGCAGCCATGAGGTTGCCCGTCGTTGATCAAGTTCTGAAGGGAGGCTGGGATAAAGTGCACGATAACCACAACATACCAACATGGACCACTTCTGATACTAGATTTCTCCATTCGTTTGCTCACACGGCTGCCTCGCCCTTCATAAAATTCTGCCTCAATTTCTGCTCAGATGCAATTATTGTGTTATCCACGAATTAATATTCATGATTTAAAAATGAATTGCTTTTAACTGTATTTGTAGGATATTTAAAAGCGGAATATCCGTCAAGAGATATTTCATCAAAGAAATATGTTAACTTTTTGTGAAATTCGTCATCATGATAGGTTTGACAACTGAGAAACTCGACAAGAACGTTTCATCAACGAAATATTTTTACTATTTGTGAAATCAATCAGTAATACTTATATTCCAATTGCAAAATTTATTGAGAATAGGTGAAGATAATGAAGTGTTAAACGTAAGCTTCATTTGTACTATTTGGTTCCGGTAATTTTACTAATCGACTCTTCCAAAACGGTTTTTCCTAATCCACTTTCCTCAAATCATTTTTCTAATATTATTTATTGTTTGTTTCAGTGTTAGATAGTTTGTTTCAGCAAGATAAAACTCGCATACACTATTATTGTACTGACAGAATGCTATGTGCTAAAAACTTCCTTTCTTCTTTACTAAAATTAATGTAAGCGAAAAGACTGTTGACGAAATATCCATAGCCATACTGTCGGTTGACTACAGAAATATAGACGAATTGTTGTTGGCGTTCTACTGTTGACAAAACGTTGTGGAAGGGTTAAAAGTGCATATGAAATACAAAATAATAAATAAAACTAAAAACGCTTTGCACAGGTTCTTGATAAAAATGTTATTGTATGCCAAAACAAATAGGTTGGTTTTGTAGTGGTTGAGGAGAGTCATATCGACGGCACGTCCGCTACATACTCTACCACATGATGGACAGAGTATCGCAGCAATGGTATGTGATCAGCGTCAATATACGTACGCGCCATCCACTTCTCCGTCAGGCATTTCCTCCATAGATTTTCCAAGAGTCTCAAACAGGCTGAACTTTCTGACAGAATAAACGTACCATACAAATACTAGCGTGAAACCCGAACTTTTGTAATGGAATCTAAAGGAAAAGAAGAAAAGGTACGCCTGTCAAGATTTCTACTTCCCGGAGTGCAACATTTAGAAGCACGCGCATAAACATTATGGACAACATTTAACATTCCTCGCCGGTTCTAAACTCGTTGAGTCATCTTCGTGATGGAATAAGCACAAGAAATCGTAAAACAATGAAAGTATTTCTAAGTGAAATAAGAGCTGATATACCAGAAAACCTATTTAACTCAGTGAACGAAGGTTCAGCGTAACCATTCACAAAAAAGCCAACAAAGTACTAAACGTTATGAAGTTATCTTTGTGGAGTAAGGAACCTTCCAAAAAATACCATAGTACTGCAATTATGTCTATGACTTCAATTCTAGGATTCGAATATATAACCATGTTTTGTTTAATGCAATAAATATGCTTAAGTTTTATTTGAATGCATTGTCTCAAAAGGCGAGTAAAGACTAGCTTGCGTTAATAACATTATTGTGAAATAAATCTGGATTACGTTAGTGTGTATGTACTTCTTCCTATATGAAGCCGAAGCAGTATTACTGCATTAATATTAAGCGAACATTGTTTAAAAAGGGTTAAAAAGTCTATTACAGTGTTTTTTCCGACTAAGGGTTTAGAAGGGAAAAAGGATGTTGGATATCTGAACGCTATTCATTGGTCGATTTTTGGATACTGTTATATATTACTAACAGAATATCAGGGAGATCTACAATGCAAAAGGAAACAAAAAATCAAAAAATACAAAATGTGGAATGCTTTGAACATTTCACTGTGCTTCTGTAATAATTTATTCGTGAAATAGTTAATCGGGCATTCTCTCATCGGATTTTTCGTAGCAATCGCCATGTTTACTTTCTGGCACCTACCTATAGTAGATAACAGGAAGTGTTGTATGTATAGCATAAAAAATGACATTGATATTCCGTATTTCAACGAAAAACATGCTTTGAGGCAGCCGAACCCCCCCCCAAAAAGGAGAGGGAAGGAAAGAAAAAGATACGCGCCCATGTGTGTATATGTGAACTGGATTACTAAAAAATAAATGTCTTGAAAATCTTCGTGTTGTATGTTTGGAAGATACTAAACTTAAAACACCAAGATTGGTATTTATCAGACTTTTCGTTTTTGTTTTGTTGTTAACACATGTACACACAGACATACACGGACCTTTCTCTAAAGATGTTTTCGATTTAGGAGGTCTCAAAACATGTATTTATGATGAAATCTCGACATCGAATTTTTGGGTGGTATACTCTTACCTACTATACTAGGTGGCAGAGTCAAAGAATGAGTCTGCTTCTGAAAGCCGATTAAATGAGCCCGATTTCTCACCTTCAGCCTCTTTCTCTACGGTAATACCGTCCGGTGTCTCCCTTTCCCTCTGCGAAACACACACAACTTTAATGTAGGTTGCATTAACATCCGCAAAAAGAAAAGACTGGGAGTTCATTACCTTATGAATATATGCTTGTTTTAGCATTTGAATACACTAAACTTGTAGTAGAGTAGCAAACTGTAGCGTCACTAGTTAGCTTAGCTAAAAGGGGCACATGTTGGAGGAAATTAATAGATTTATTAAGTTTAGAGTTTATTAATTTAATTTTATTTATTTTACGAGGGCTGATCAACAAAGACTGAGACTGATTTTTTTCACAGATGTTTATTACTCCAATTCAATGTTTACATGATCTTTTTCAAAGTAGTCTCATCCTACTTCAATGCACTTTTTATAGCGTCTCTGCCAGTCCGTGAACACGTGCTGCAGACCATTCTTTGTCAGGTCCTTGAGAATCGCCTCACTTTTCTTGAGCACTGCTTCAGAGTTCTCAAATCGAATACCCCTAAGCTTTGCCTTTAGTGATGGGAATAAACAAAAGTCGCAGGGTGCAAGATCGGGGCTATAAGGTGGATGTGGTACACAGGTAATGTTGAATCGAGCCAGAAAGTGCATGACTTGATTTGCGACGTGAGGCCGTGCATTGTCATGATGAAGTCGCCACCTAGTCCGAGAAAGCTCTGGTCGTTTCTTTGCAATGTGCTTCCTCAGTGTAGCCAATACTGACGTGTAGTATGCTGCTGTAACAGTAGTGTGAGGGGGAACTGCATGCTGGTAAATCATTCCATTAGTCTAAAAATGTGATCACTGTCACTTTCCCTGCAGATGGAACAACTTTTGCATTTTTTTGGTGTTGGAGAACCTGGCGATTTCCACACTCTGCTGGCTTGTTTTCCTTCAGGATCATAATGATGCAGCCATGGCTCATCGCCGGTGATAATCGATTTAAATAATGCATCACCTCCATTGTCTGGTATGCGAAATGCACGTAGGGTCTACAAAATAGAGCATTACTACCAATCTACCAATACGAGAGTGCTGCCGCCTACCAACATTATACACAAAAACCCGCTCTTTTCAAATATTTATGTTACAGATACGAAAGTATCACGGAAGCTACAAGAAAAAATCAGTCTCACTCTTTGTTGATCAGCCCTCGTATACCATTATGGCGATATTAAATTTTAAGTCGTACTTACAACTTATTATTAACACGACGTCAGTGTTATTTACAGTTTATTACCCACATCTTGTGATGTCCGATAAAAGCTGATGATATCCGAAATGCAATGACAGCCCTAGTAAACGCAAGGTTACCATTGTCCTCTCTTCAGCATAGATTGTACTCATTGTACCAGCTTGGTTACGATTCTTTACGAATAATTCCATGTTTTGTTTTAATTTAATAAACTTTGAAGCGGTTTTCCCGCCTTCTTCTTAGCTCCGAAGTGGTGGGTTGAACTCTGGATCGAAGTTCTCGATGCTCTGAAGTCTTGGATGCTGTAACTTTGAACTGCCCGATTTGAATTTACCGCGCTGAATAAAACAGTTGGTAGGATACGTATGTTGGTAGAAGTGATCTTGGCGGAAATTTCCTTTAGTCAGTTATTGTTGGAAGTTACTCAACGTCTGTTATGCGTGGTAATTTTGTTAATACTTTATTTTATTTATCCGGTGTATTTGAAATTATTTAAAATACGTATAGCTCAGTTTATAGGCATTGACTTTTCTTTAGTGTGTATTTTCGTGTTTGTCTGGTAAGACAGTTAAATAATAATTTCAATAAGTTTATTTCACGGTCAATGTGAATGCTTAAATGATGAACAATATTTATCTTTCAGAATTAAAAATTGTATTTGTGTTTTTATAATACTACTTGTTGGCTTTATTTTGTATTTCATCAATTTACCATTTCTTGCATACAATATAATAATTCGCATTAGGAATCGATACATGAGATTTTAGCTTTGATTTAGAAAGCTTCTTCTTCAGAAAATTTTTTAACAGTTCTTCAAAAAGTTGAATGTTGTCTAGTTTTCTGTGCTTGGTTGCCAACCGTAACGAATTAAATACACTTAATTTACAATTTCTTGCAGTTAAGTATTAGAATATGCAATACAAATTCTAATGCCTATTTACAATTATTTACAATTCTAATTCGTTTTAAAACATACTTCAGTTCAGATTTTCCCTGTTGTTATATTTATTAGGTTTTATCGTGTTTGTTTTGTTGCTAATGAAACTTTTTTCGTTCGTTCCTTATAATATATTTCATTCTTGAGGTTATTCATCTTTCTGTTTCCTTCTCTCATTTATAATTAATACATTTAAATTGACCTTCAACAACATAAAAATTCTTTATGCAAGCATTATTATACAAATTGTATTTTCAAACAATTATAACGATTATTCATGATACAATGCATCCATGATAATATATGTGAATTCTCGTATACTCCCTTGGATTTGTGATTTTGGTATGGCTTGGCAAATTTTAATACATCTGTTCCTTTCATTAATAACCACGTAAACTTATTCATTAACAGCTAATCACCAAATTTATGCTGATTATTTTTATGCTGAGCTATATCACCAACATATAGTAACATACCCAATTCAGTTGGTTGTTGTCGCTAAGGACTGACGCAGGTGAATTGATTTTATGTTCAACTGTTGAGTCTTTTCTCAAACTGTTTCATATGAGTTTTAAGACCTATAAGTGTACACTAAACAAGAGGAAAAATGTACTACTGAAAACGTTTATTATCATTGTACTATTAAATATCCATAATTAAAAGTTAAGAAGAATACCTTGATGAAAAATCCGGAATCTATTGGACTGAATTGTTCTTTGCATTTCTTTTGGAATGTTTCGTCAAGTAGTTTGGTTTGAATCGTAATCAGACGTTTCCTTGCGATTTTACATAAAAATCGCTGTTATAATATTTTTACTTTATTATCGTAAATAGTAACTATTTTAAATGGGGTTTATGCATCAACATATCTTCGAGTAAGGTTATAACTGTCGCAGTTACAATGCATTAACGGTTATATGGTTAACGATTAGCTTTAACTACCTTTCAGTTAGAACAATGTCGATCAGACTTACTTTGTTATTTGATGCAATTTAAACACAACTTTCTCTATCTGTGTCAACAGTTTGATTACTACGGTGGTTTATGATCCCTAAATACATTTGCGCTTCTACATTCCTGCACACACACACACACACACACACACACACACACGCACACACAGGCGTATTTATTCGTATTTCCTTCTTCCTATTGGCTAAGCTATTCGCGCCATAATTGCGGCTCTCTTAGCACGTGCAGATGGGAACAGCCGTGAGTAAATTAAAAAGAATTATTACATGCATGCAAAGCGATATGGGAAGCACGCAATTGGACAATGTTAATAAGCAATATTCAACTTACAATTACGGTACGTTTGGTAATGAGGCAGCCCTTTCAATTTCGAGGTTTAATTCGGTAAATATTGATTTAACCGTGTCGTATACCTACCGGTCTTTCATTTCTCATTGCTTTGAATGTCAAAGGCGTAAATATCCGTGATAAAAAATCCAAAAGAGCAAAAACACACACCTTCACACGCGATTTTCGAATTCAAAATAAGCAATCTTAGAGGGTAATTTGTTGTAACTGTGCAACTCTGGATCTTGATTCACCAATGTTAAAATTTATGTATCGTTATTTGAGATTATCGGCTATCACATATTTTGCTACGAAATAGAATTAATTGTTTATTCATAACCATCTATCCGTGCTCGTGCACCTATAATCCTATGCGAATAACCATCTTAATGCAACACGTGCCTGAATGCTGACTGACCCGTCATCTGTGGCATGTGACCTATATACGAAGCGATAAGTAACGTGCTGTAATAAGCAAATATATACTTGCAACTCTGTGCGAAATTGTAAATTAGATCCTGATTAGCAATACACATGAAGTGAATGTCACCCAGGCTAGTTAACGCGATAACTAGTTCTATCCGTTACTGTGGTAAATAGTTAATTTGGTTTCGTTACTTTGGTAACCGTTATTGGGTAACTTTGAACTCATTACTTTGTTAACAGTTACATTAAGACAACCCTTACGTTATTTTCTGCCCCTCCCCAGTACTGAGTGGATGTTCTTTCTTCTTGTGGTCCAGGATTACATTGTTATATTTAGCTGTTCGTTAAAAAAGAATAGTCTCTTAAAATTTTAAAAAAAGTGATTTTGTGTATTTTAATATGAGCCTCCCTCAGATGACGATTGTTTAGGACTTTCATTAGCGACAAATTTACAGGTAGATATTTCACGCTTGTATTGGGAAGGGAACGAATTTAATTGTAGCACCCACATAAGTCTACCCACACGCTAACTACAGAAGAAACGTGGAAAATTAGATAAGTCTCCACAACCAAGACTGCAATAATAATGATTCATTCATTCATTCTTCTCCTGATAAGCAACACGCCTATAAAGATATACAAATTAGATGTATGTATTCTCATGAAAACGACGAACCATCTTCGATTGCCAGGTACGACAGCCGAGATAGGTTTAGCTGAGCACGTGAAGCCGAGCAGAGGTAGCAGGTCGGTTACGGTAAAGTCTCGGTCGCTCGAAGGCCACCGTAATGCTGTTGCTCTTTGGTGCGTCCCAATTGTAATATAACCGCCGGCGAGTCATAGTTCAGAATTGGGCACTAATACAATACTACATTCAAGAGCAGATATATAGGTAAAGTAAAACCAGAGGTTTTGTTGGAGGTGGAAAAATTTGGTAGTCTTGAATTATAAAAAGTCTTGAGTTATTCTTTTATAAACTACAGCGATTCATTTAATGATAACATTATTATATACCCAAATCGTTGGCTATTATTATAGCAATTTATCGCTCGTACATATCTGTTATCTGGTTAATACAACGTTCTACATTGTAATTATTTGTATATGTTTGTAGTTCTAAGTCTATTAACTGGGTAGATTATATCGGACCGGTTGCAGTTTTGAATACGTTTAAAAATTAGTTCTTTATATAAAAAATAAATTTAAAGAAATCGCATCCATAATTCCAATAGTTAGGGACTCAAAATCTGAGCAAATTTCTCGTACCATTTTACTGTGTTGAATTGAAACAATAAATTGGCTTGAACAAAGCCTTGTCCCATCAGGCGAAGCGGTAAGGTTTGGTTTTAAAATAAAAGTGTGCGTATTAAACAATGTAATTGTATGAAATAATCCTCATTGTTCCTAGTATTACAGTGTGTATGTGCAACATTTTAAATAACCGTATCTTATGAGTATAGTGTCAATATGACTGCAGTTTTCGACGCTACTGAGTGTGGTAATACTACGGCATTACTTACTAAAAATAAAGAAATAATACATTACTAAGTTATATGCGACTTTAAAATAAGCTTAAAATGATGCCCATAAGCATAATAGAACAAAATCAAATTTATCGATTATTATTTGTCTATGTTTACAAACGAAAACAAACAAAGAAAAAGTAATAGAAAAAGCTGAGGCACAAACTTTACTTAGGTAATATTAATTGCAATGGTAATTATTATGGAAGGACTCTGTAGAACAAAAATTAGTATTCCTTTTTGGGAATGTACTGCAGCGGGTAGGTCTTTTACGTTAATTATGCATAAAATTGACTCCCCGATTCTTATGTGTCATTCCTATAGTTAAACTAAATTTATTATCTTAAATGATCACGGTTGCAATAACATTTCCAAGATACTAGAGACAAAAGACTGAGAGTTCTGTTTACAAAAGCAGGTAAGGTTAGAGAGGAGTAACGGAGCTGGTCTGTTGTCATTTGTCAGTACTCGTATAGCCGCATTTTGCGGCGCGCAGGCTCATCGGTGCTAAGAAGAACCCCACAACCTCAGTCTCAACCGCCATCCTGCAAACCCCTTTCCTACCTACCAGGGTAGTACCACTAGATAACACTTCTTCGGACTGCTCTCAGCCTGCCAACATGCTTCGGGCTAAGAAGCGTAGTAGTGGATCGGTGGTAGCGCTGGCATAAATCAGATTAAAGCATTAATTATTTTCGATGTTGGAACTAAATTGAAATGTATTTCTCCAAACGCATTTTATGGTGCGCATTCTATGTAAATTAGCGCCGAAGGAAGGGGTAAAACTGATTTTGTGTGTTTTGCACACACAAAGATGATATTCCTAATATGAGCATAAATGGTAATAAAATACCAATATATTGCTACTATCATTATTAATATTAACACTATTATTAAAACTACACCCGTATAACTTCAACTACCACCACTTAGATGCAAAATGCAGAACAAGCACTCAACTGATTGTTGTTGTTGTTTTTTGCTATCAAGTTTCTGTGAGAAGAAGAAAAAAAAGTATCGAAAAACTAAACATTTTTTGTCACATTTACTTACACTTACGAAAATGCAAACATACAGCATGAAATGTTTAAAAAGAACTGTTGGTGTTGTGAAAATATGAATGCATTTCTAACAAATTTTGTACTGTTTTGTAGACATAGGTATATTTTTTCTGTAATCAGGGTTTTTTGCCTCTCCTTTTTGGTGTTCAAGTTACACACATTCCACCAATAGCAAGGTGGAGTTCGTATACTATTCCCAGAAAATTCAACATAGTCGTGTCAGTATCTCAAACATCTCAAATCACAGTTTTTGAGAAAATAAAAAATAATGAATGGTATTCCACGAAAACGATGGTTTAGGGAGGGGAGAATTTCATGAAAGCCTTGGTGCCACCTCAGTGGAATATGTTGGACTTAAATATAAATGTTTGTATTTATCCGACTTTTCATCTATGCTGTACATAAACACACACACGGATCTCTTTCTTAAAACTCTTCTTTGAGTTCAGGGGATCTCAAAATGTGTATTTTCGTAAAACTTCGATATCGAAGTATTGGATGGATTACAGCACTTCCTCTACCTATCATAGGCAGGATACAGATAAAGTAAGATGAAATATATAAATTGGCCAGCCCAGAAAAAAGATCAAAAGTAATGGAGACTAGCTAGATAAGACTTCGCATTTGCCACTTAGTGAGTAAGGCGGTACTAAACCGTAACGGTTGCTTCATTCACCTATACAGTCAAAAGCAACATCACTGCTTCGAATAGCCGCGGTTAACCGTTTTATGACACGCCCAGGTTGACCGTGAGCTCTCGGTCGAGAGAAGTACTTTGGAGAGAGAAACAACGGTGCAAAGAAGTTGAGCCTGATAGGTAAGCAATCATCTGCAGATTTATTTCGACGGTCGAGGTAACAAGCTGCCACTCAGTCACCGTCGGTACCGTCGGTTGTTTTCACTGAAATGCAGACCTCTAATACAACGCTAATGTAGATCTTTGCTTGGTGGTATGTAGGCAACTTCATCTTCCACTCCACACTGCGGGCATACGGACTTTCCAAGGGGCGTACTACTACTATAAAGCCTATCCGGTCACTAAAGATAGCTAGTTCTGGTGTCTCAACTGGCTAATTATTAAAAAATAAGTTATAATGTTAATACTTAAGCCCACCTAATGCTAACATGATGTTAATTCCAAAACTGTAAAACTTATCCAAGCCCACAAGCAATAAAATAATTAAGAGCTAAAATAAATTTATTACATTCATGACATAAAAAATCATAGTTTTATGTTAAACTACTAAAGTAAATTGATGATCAAATTAATACAAATTGCGAAAATTCGCATTTAAAAAACATCATAAAAACAGACGAACTAAATCACAGAATAGACGAAGATGAATATCCCAGAAAATGCTATGTACATGCTCAAATAACACCGTAATAGAAATGACAGTCTACAAGACCAGTAAGATGATCAAGAACAAAAAAGTGTTATAGTTCCTTGGTAATAATTAGTTATTTTTCACTTTTAGTACCTTATTTGGCGGTCTTTAATCCTTGACAACAAAGCTATTTGCTGAAGTTTGTCCTGGATTTTTTTAAATTAAATAACATATTGTGACTAGTTAAGTTCTCCCCAGTGAATTTGTAGTTCTTATCTTGCGCGTAACATTGCAATAAAGCACATGCGAAGTAGCTTCTCTCCCTCGTGTTCACTCACTACAATGTCGAACATAGGACTCCTGTTCTCTCTTCCGGTCGCTAACTAACTATCGATACAGGACTCCTGTCTACCGATCGCTCGCTGATGTCGAACACAGGAATTCTCTTCTCTCTTTCGGTCAATCGCTAACTGTCGAACTCAAGACTCCTCCTCTATCGGTCACTGACGCTCGCAGAGCAGCTCTCACTGTACGCCACAACAACAAGAACCACAAACCTCTGCCACAGCAAATACGCCTTTATTTACACCCACCTTAGCTTCTGGAAACTTCGTACGCCGCAGGGGGGGTGGTGAGGTGAGTCTGGGAGATAAGCCATTATTCGTATCAGTCTTCCAGATGCTTCGACAGTGGCCTTCTCTCTCTCTCTCTCTCTCTCTCTCTCTCTGTCTTATCTCTAACCAATCGTGCTCCGGTTAGCGCCGAAGAATGCATTCCGCTATCCATGAATCGGGAATCCCGTCTTCGTTGCAATATTGCGCTTTAATCTAATAATGGAATATTTTTTTTTTAAATAGAGGAATACCGATACATTTAAAAAGTGCTGTGAAAGGGGCATGTGTTGCTCCTTTCCCTTCTTCTGATTTATATTCTGTTATCGTGTTACGAGCTTAAAGTGTCTTCTGTAATTCCGTTAAGTGTTGTTTAAAAGTTCAGAGCTCTTTTTTACACTTTAATTCTTAATATTTCTGGTTTTCTCTAATTTTTATGTTTCATTTTATGGCGATATCTTTGAATACCTGAAACTTTTCTAACTAATGTTTTCATTGCATTTGCAGTGATAAATCACCCGTTGGCTACTGCGGAGCATATGTTTTAGCGTCGGCTTATTCGTTTCATGTACGCTCGAAACAACTCATGAATCGGTATAATAAGGGGTTGAAATTTTATACAAAAGTTTATGTGGAGAACATGTAGATTTAAGTGAAATCTACCACACTATCAGAAATATATTTGGAAGATGTCTTCCGCAGTTACACTTACATTTTATGTATGGGAATTTGAAAAACCATTGTAATTATATTTTAATCTCGTTGAAATGGGTACAGAATTAAGGACAGCTTATATGGACAGTCTTATAGTAGTTTACAATTTTAGAATGATACCGTCCAACGGTATATAGAAAATAAGTTAACCATATATAAAGCAAAACTATCATAAGTGATGGAATATAATGAAGTGATTGTAACCAAGCAATGGCCTAATGAAGATACAAAATATTGTATCTTGTATAGGAAAAATCTTATATATGATATTGTAACTTGTGTTGGTGAAAGGAACCGTGTCGTACACTTGTTCCCATCCTTGGGACAGGCGGCACTGAAACACAAAGACGAGGACCGATACCCAAGACTTATAGACAAAGGGCTCGGAATTTTGCAATTCCTTTTAAAGTTGGAGGTGCATGCCATATACGACAAGTAAGAAGATTATAGTCCTGGCAAATACAAAAACAGGAAACAGTCACATGATTAAAAAG
Organism: Deroplatys truncata; assembly: GCA_030765065.1. Lineage (NCBI taxonomy): Eukaryota > Metazoa > Arthropoda > Insecta > Mantodea > Mantidae > Deroplatys > Deroplatys truncata. The sequence goes on along the minus strand of CM060983.1, from coordinate 203,396,350 downwards.
TGAGCAAAGTAATCTCGTGTCATATAGGGATGAAATCGGAAATAGCGAAATTTACAAATCGCAAGAAACTTTACTCGTGTAAGGAAGTGCCGACTATGCACGCTATAATCGCTCTACGGAAATATTAGAGGACTTAAAAATCTCGCTGTTTCAGAAATCACCGGTATGTTAGCCGTGGTTAAATCCATAGTATTACGAATTGTGAAGTTCGGGTTGTTTTCCTCAAATAAGTAACGGAGTGGTGGTGCGCGTTCCACAATGTGTAGCAATAACTGAATAATTAAGTTAACATTTATTACGGTCGATGTTTCATTACAGCCAAAGGTAATTTCCCCCCCTCTCGCCTGTAGACATTACAGAGTCTATACTACTCAACGGTAGCCAGCCAAAGAAGAAAAAATACACCGGGAGAGCAATTCAGTTACAAGCCGAGGAAGTCTGACTTCACAACTACGCATCTAGAACGCGGCCAACTTCAAAAACAACCACTGCAGCAGTAACAACTCGAAATTTTATATATGGTTTTCAGAAAGGTATTTTTATTTTGGTTGATTTGGGTATAAATTTAAGGGCACTTGGTTTGTAAGGTTGCTTAAAATGTACTCATATTACGTTCGAATTGTTTCACTATATCCATAATAATATATTTTACCAATGCTACCAAATATTTCTACACTGTAATAAATGCGGCTTAAATTTAACACTATGCATACGTTTAAGACATCTTAGTGTACCACGAATTAACTGCAACTACCTTGATCTTCCAAGTAAGGCGTCTTATATCCCAAAATAGGCCATTTGTGTCTCTTACTCTATTAATTTATTTTCCAAAGCTATTTTCTATTGTTTGTACTTTGAAGATCATCGATTACTTTCGTTTTTATTTCACAAATGTTTAATTATGATTTGCTACATGGAAGCTAAGAATGAATGCTATTAACTGAAAATTATGTGATAGTCACTACGAACAAAAAATCTCATGTGTTGCACTCACCTGACTTTCTCTACTCTTGTGCAAACTGTTTACAAACCTTATTCTCCATCTACTTCACATTAATCGAGATATGGATAAGTTAATCTTATTGCTAATTTTCTGGTAGGTGCAAGGGGAATATGGAAGGCTTTAAACGATAGTCAAATCTTTTAAGAGCTGGTCGCTATGTTGCCATTCTCTTTGCATATCCCGGATATAAAAAAACTAATAAGGAATTCCCATTTGAGAATAGTATAAGTACTGGAAAATTCAAACAGATAACAAGGAATATTTTGGAAATGGTTCACTCGACAAAAAAAAGTCTATGATATAAATTGTGAGTTTTAACCAGATCTACATTTTTTATGTACAAAAACTTTATCTATGTCTTCCAGTTTACCAGCTTTGCAAAAGTCATTCACAATGAAGAGGAATTTGGGTAAATTTCCAGAAAATTCAAGATATACATTTCATTTGTCATGAATACACCTTAAACGTATGATATTTTAATCAAAATCGTTAAAGCCATTTTTGACAGAATCAACATTTTCAACAAAAAAATTCCATGTAAAGGGTAGTCTGGGTTTGTTTGTTTGGTATTCATGCGAATTTTCGTTTTTGAGTGATGCTGTTCACAGACACACACACGGACCGTTTACTAAAAATGCTTTCTTAGATTCAGGGGGCCTTAAAACGTATTTCCAGTGAAATCTCGTTACCGAATTTGTTAGGTGGAATGCAATACTTCCACTACTTACTATACGTAGTAGAGAAAGTAGAAATGAATGCAAAGTAGAATCCCGCTATTTTCCTACACAGCAGAATGCCTACACACTCTGGTAGTTATCTGAAAGTAACTTTGAATGGGTTGTAAAACTATAAGAGGAAAAGGGATAATGGCTTTTAATCTGCTTGTTTTGAGGAGTTGTCTTAATTTTATGCACTCTGTAGTGTACTGTTTCAACGTTTTAATATAATATCGAACGTGGTCCTTTTCGTTTCCCTATTTAGAATACGAGAATCCTGCCTGAATTATAACAAACCAATAGACTTTAAGGTCGTGCGTGCTCTTAGCATGTTTTCAGAGACTTAAAATGTTAAAGTTGATGCAAAAATGATTGTTTTGCTGTATGTCTTCAATGTTCATCTCTCCTTACTTTTTATTCTATACTTATTTTTGATTGATTGGAAGCATTTTAATGTGTTTCTGGTCATTGTTTTTATTAGATTTACTTATTGAACCTTAGGTTTCTTGTAGCCTGTTCAGTTAAATCATATGCGAAAATTATTTTACTGTTGTTTAATTTACAATTTAGAAGCGCATTGCATAGTTTTCTGAATGTTCTATATTTGTTACGCAAGGAGCACCAAGCGGGATGGCTCGCGATTACCCCGCATTCGGTAGGTCCCAGGATCCATCCCGGCGACCGCTTACTCTGGCCCATGGATTTTTCGTGCTTTCCCCGGTTAGCCAGACGAATGCTGGGATGGTTCATATTCTACCACAACTCTCCTTCCTCCCATTTTCTGTACCTATCATCTTCCTTGTCATCTGTTTCAGGGCCAGGCGACGGTGGTTTGCGCCCTGTTAAGATTTCTTCCCTGGCGTCGCTGCGGTACCGCTCAGTTAGGTCTCTTCTCAGCGTAGAGCTCCGCTCTGGGGGTCCCTGGAGGTTGGTGGCTTGTAGGCAGGGACCGTGCGGCGGCGGATGCGTGCTATCTGGAAACGTTAGGAACCCTGTCCATGCTTGCGTCCGTCGGCATCCGGATCTGGTCGCCCTTCGGATCTCTCCCCTCATCCTTCTCTCCCAGAGGCCATGTTGTATGCACAGTGGGCCGACTGGCCTATGTGCGGTGCTCTACCTCAGTTCCAGGCTCCTTCGTGATACGTATTTTTATCCTTTACGCATCGAGCAACATTTTATGTGCACTGTTTACTTATCAGCTGCTTTTTAAACTGTGATTTCTCAAAACTTCATTTCTTTGAACTAATTATTATTTTTTATAAAATCATTTGAATTTTATACTAAAATTATAGAGATAAATCTTACGTTAATAGTATAACTCAAATTTATATTAACACGTATTAAAAACATTATTTAAAATGTTCATGTCTTTCCCTTACATTGCTTTGTCTAATATCTCTTCTACAAACTATTCTTACAAAATCTTCTTCTTCTATCTACTTCCTGTTAACTGAGATAAGTCCTCAATTTGCATTTACAGATTTCATTGTAGGTATACGGACACAATCAGCTAAAGTAATAGTCAGATTTTTAAAACACAGATCCCCATGTGGTGTCTTTGAAATTGCATCCCCTTTGTATGACCATGACAAACAACAAAAAGAACTTGAAAATTCAGCAAAGAATGTTTCGTAAATGGCAAAACCAGAACAATTTTTATTTAGCATAAACTGTTGGATAAAATGAAATATATCTTTTCCTTGTGGTAATATTTTGTTTATCTCTTTCCGTTTACCAATTAAATAAAAGAAATTACGGTATACCTATATATTTTATTGGTCATGTGAATATCTTAAACTCATAATATTTTAACCAAAATCAAAAATAACGGAAACTCTTCCATCTAAAAGTTAGTTTGGTGTCTGGGGGATCATCATGTCGCGTGCTTGAAAAACGCTAAATTTAAATACCAAGTTTGGGGTTTCATCTACTTTTACTTTTGAGTTATGATGTTCACAGACAGTCTGACACACACGCGCACATACAAACATTTTTCAAAAACCTTTTTTTATTCAAAGGGTCTGAAAACCTATGTTTCTGGTGAAATCTCGGTATCTAAATTTCTACTTATTATAAGTAAGTAGTATAGAAGTAAATAGAATATACCAATTCTTAAAATATATACACCAATAAAAGAAAAACAGTGCACATATAAAGCGTAAATAAAGTCCAAGTTCATTGTGATATCTTGATTAGCTTCGGAGAAATTGAGTCACAAGCTTGGCAAATTTAATATCACAGAGAAAGTGCATTTTTATCTACATATATATTTTCTAGTCCGAAAGATGCCAACTTTGTTTTACGTGTTTAGAATATCTCACATAAAGAATCATAACAATGATTTTTGAATCTTTTGAACAAGTTTAAGGGTAACATTACCATTAAATAATAAAGTTATTTTGAGCAAACATCCGGCCTTAGGATTTGGTTTGCCAAATTGCACTAGATAGAATAGAAGAAAGGAAATAGAACTATACATTCCTAAACTCTTAGGAATCAAATATATTAAACATATATTAAACATAATCTTTGATAAAATTGAAAATTTTGAAAAATCATCCATATCAAATGCTTTGGAAACCGAACCTAAATACCGAGTTTGTCATTCATGGGACACTAGTTGCCTTACCCGATGTTTCACGGGTAGCCTTTTAATTTCGAATGATGATTTAATGAATGTTATTTATGGTGGATCCTCCCCTTCACCCCTTATAATTGTAATTCCGCACAGCCCCGGCTGTTCTCTGATATTCACGCTAAAGGATGTGAAACATCGGCGGAACGTCTGACTTCCTTAACCTCCCTCCGACAATCCTCCAAGTTCTGAAAATGCTGCATAGCCTATAAGTAATCTCTGGCAGTGGAACAATCATCGATCGGAATGGTCGAGTAATTTTTCTGTAATCACAGTAATTGGATCTTTGAAACGCTGTACACTCTCTTTGGTCCCATAGTTATTTAATAACACGCAAGCTTCATATATTTCACATAATACAGAAAACGTACAACGAAACCGAGAGGAAGCTGGTGAATATGAAGATTCCCCGCTCTCAGGTTAGACATCATTTTCTCTCGTTATACAATTGTTTAGCTATCTGCTAACGAACTTCATTGCAACATAAAAACGAAATAAAGGAAATAAAGTAAAACTTCCTTACATGAGGTTTATTACAATATTTAGCATTGGTATTGTTATAAGCAGATTCGATTTTCCTTTGTTCTTGATGTCTTAATAGCTCAACCATGAGCATAGCATCGTTTAGTGCTTGGGATGAAATAACCGCCTGATTTATCTAAATTTACACACATTTTCTGTGGAGTAACGAAAGCTATTTTGTACTCAATGGAAATCTCAACCAACAGTCAGTCATCTATGTAAGTGTGTTCTTTTATATCTCCAATGTGTTTCTACTTTAGTAGTAGTAATTTCTGTAATTTTAGTAATTTCTGAATTGAAATTAGAGTATGCATTATACCTTTTGTCTGTCAGAAAGCATGGACTTTTCAATGGTGAAAGAATTATCAAAATCAGTCATGTTTAATTTTTTTGATTACTCTATATACATACAACCACATACATACTATATACAAACATATATAAAAAATTTATCTCTTTATAATATTAGTATACATTAGGGTTATGCTGTTCACAGCCCAGTCACGCAAATACACTGACTTTTCTAAAAATGCTTATTATTTGTAATCAGGGGCCTCAAAACATGTATTTCCTGTAAAATTCCCATATCGAATTTTTGGTTGACACATACTAAACGCAGGTAGAAAAACAAAAATAGAGAAATATGACAGTAGTGGAAATGTGACTGTTAACACCATTGACAGCATATAGTCTACGAATAACAAAAATTTGATGTGTGACATTCACATGACTTTCTATACTCTAGTACAAACTGTTTTTACAAACGCTTATTCTCCATCTACTTCATATTAATTGCGATAAACATCTTATTGCTAATTTTATTGCAGGTACAAGGGGAATATGGTAGGCTTTAAGCGGCAGTCAAATCTTTGAAGAGCTGGTTGCTATGTGGAGCATTTCATTCTCTTTACATGAAGAGAATGACGAATTCTCCTTTGGGAAAAATATATAAGTATTGTAAAATTCAAACAAATAGCAAGGAATATCTCAGAAATGACTGTGGACGAAAAAATAAAGTATATGGCATAAATTGTGTGATTTAACGAGATCTACACTTTCTAAGTAGAAGACTTTGTCTATCTCTTGCGGTTTACCATTATGCAAAAGGCATTCAGAGTGAAGAGAACTTTTGGAGACATATCCGGAAAATCCAAGATATACATTTCATTTGCCATGAAAGTGTCTTAAACTTTTCATATTTTAATTAAAATGGTTAGAGCCATTTCTGACAAAATCAAAATTTTCGAAAAACGTTCCATGTAAAGGGCAGTCTGGGGTAAGAAGATTCTCTTGCAAACCTCCGTGTCGTATCTTTGAAAGATACTGAGTAGTATTTATCCGGCTTTTCTTTTTTGAGTTAGGCTGTTCGCAGACACATAGACACACATCCACATAGACACACCCGGATATTTTTCTAAATTTTTTTTATTCAGGGGGCTTCAAAACATGTATTTACGGTAAAACCTCAATATCGAATTTTTGGGTGGAATGCACTGCTTCCCCTACCTACTATACGTAGAAGAGAAAGTAAAAATATGTTTAAAAACAACGTATCTGCATTAAATGTTACTGACACTGTTGTTACTGTTACTGCGGACACTTGGCTAAAAGCTTCACTTATCCACCTAAGTGAAGAAGAAGCTTGGGAGGCTAAGAAAACGATGTGGTGAATGAGTGTATTGTTTCTGGGAAAGGAACAATATTAATTTTATAATCGTGAAAGCAGATAATCATGATGAAGATGACGATGAAAGTGTGGGAAAACAGTGTTTATAAAGAGCAGAAGTATTATTGAATGTCCTTCTAAAAGATAAAAAATGAAAATGCCTAGGACAACGTTGATAAAACATTATTTCTTGCGTAAATGGAAATTAAAGCCCTTGGAAAGGCCGATATTCAAAAGCTGCGCGTCTATATTAGATTGTAGAAAACAATTTGTAGTTAATCTGCTGCATCCAACATGGCGGGTCAGCTGCAACGGGCGTAGCCGATGTATTGTTTTACTTTATCATTAGCAGCAATGGTAGCGAGCCGAGTAACATTTAAAATCCCAACCTACCTTGTCGAGAAGGTGGGAGAGCCCTACGTAACTACATACCAGCTTCTCTTCCCGGTTATATGCGGGAACATCTGGAGCGGACAGTTCCATTCCGGGACTAGTTTCCTTGCCGTTCCTTCATTCCTCTCCTCCACCGCACTGCAACGCTCGTTTGTTTCACGTGACGTGATAGTCGTTTTAATTCACACCCCTCGAAGCGGCAGATGCGATGTGCAACAAACAAAAAGGAGAGAAAAAAGTTCCTCTGGACATCGTATGGAACCTACGCCCGTTCTAAACCCAGTTCAGCAAATTTAGTACGTCCGCTTGATGCAGGCATAATTAATCTCATTATCGCAGCACGTAAAGCTAAACAACGCTGTAAACAGTGTTCTAGATGCAAAATTACTGCGTCACAACATACTCCGTTATTTAAGATGCTAATAAATCATGACTGCTTTTTGCTGAGGATCAGGTAGTTTCTACAATACAGGATGTTTAGAGATAACCGTCAAAACCAATTCTCTGTATAACCTTAAGATTACAAGTTCTGAAGACAAATGGTTTGTCGAAGTTCAGTCAGGTTCTACAATACAGGATGTTTAGAGATAACCATCAAAACCAATTCTCTGTATAGCCTTAAGATTAAAGTCCTGAAGACCAATGCATTGCTGAAGTTAGATTTTACAATACAGAATGTTTAGAGATGGCCATCAAAAGTAATTCTTTGTATAACGTTAAGATTATAAGTTCTGAAGACAAATAGATTGCTTAAGTTCAGTCACGTTCTACAATACAGAATGTTTAGAGATGGCCATCAAAAGTAATTCTTTGTATAACGTTAAGATTATAAGTTCTGAAGACAAATAGATTGCTTAAGTTCAGTCACGTTCTACAATACAGAACGTTTAGAGATGACCATTTAAAGTAATCCTCCGTATTACCTGAAGATAAGTGGATTGACTTTTAAAGACAAAATTAAGATGAAATCTTACCGTTGGAAAATGCATGCATACTATTAAACTGCAACCGGAAATTATCTTGTAATCTTCAAATGTCAAATGTATATCCTTGGACAAAAAAAGTTAGTCATATCTTGAACGCTAAATTTTGCTAAGTCTTACCGGCATAGCGCCTTGTTTACACCATACGTAATACAGTTGTGTAGCCGCTGCAGCAAGTTGTATTACACTTTTAACATGCTAGCTGCAATGGGCTTTCTCTGTAGCGTAGCGTAGAGTACTTCTGTGGCTAAGACCGCAGGTTTGCTTTCTTTTAGTAGCAAACCTCTTTCTTTCTTCTCTTCTTTCTTTCTTTCTTTCTTTCTCTCTTTCTTTCGTTAATAATCTTTAATCAACACAGTGACTACTTATTTTCGATTGCTCCACTTCACACACGGAATTTGGTAAACTTCATAGTAGAATAGTTATTACGATGCAAAATACATGGCTTCACAATTACATCATGGTTCCATATCTTGTTGTATATCAAGGGACCATCTAGGTGCGTTGTGGCAGCTTGACGATACACACAACAGTGTGCAATACACGGTAATACTTGAGAATGTTTTGATTCCCTGTGTGAGGATAAGATATCCTGATGGAATTGTTGAATTCATACAAGATTCTGGGCACAAATTCAAGAAGCCTGAGGTTTTATAACGTCTCGTCCTCGTTACTAAAGGGATTTAATTTCATCTGTAACCTGAAAATGAGGGCAGTTATACGTGCACAGAGTTCATACATTCGATATTCATTTTGTTTATTTTTATGTCTGTTAGTTTTAGAAGGTAATTATTTATTTACATTGATTTCTTTAGTTATTTAAAACGAGTATTTTTAATAGAATTCTGTTCTTGTGTGCATAAATATTCCTAAAACTCCAAATGCTAAAATTATATTGATGTAATGCTATGTTCTACACATCCAGTCATAAAATTAACAATATAAAATACAAGAATAACTAATGAGAGATTTGAACCGAAGAGCTTAGGAGCGCCAACAGTACCATCTTAACCGCCCGGAGAACGAAACGTTTTTTCGAGCTCTGTTTTCAGTAGCTTATAAGCGTCACCAACGAGAAACACCATTATAAGATGACCTTTGTGCTCACAGGGCAGAGACCACTCTATAGTTTCTGCATTTGCGTTGTGCACACAGGTGTTACGAAGGTACATGAAGCTATCCGATCGTCACATGGAATCTGGGGATGATTTTTTCTTTGTCCACGGGTTTATAACGGAAAACCTTTAAACAAAAATACCGTATTTTAAAAATTGTGTTATAAAGTGAATGTTATTCTTTTACTCAAAATTGACCAAAACCGATAGTTATGAAACTTGCTACATAATATACCCTAGTGTCCTCTAAGGAAATAAGATCTTTTCGTATCTTAATTACTTTCCCTAATTTGGAAGGTTCTATTGCTGCACAAAATCTAAAAACTCGAAACATCTGGTTTGAAACTTGTGTTTCTGTCCCAAGAGGAAGTGGATTAAAGTAGGAATGATCAGATTACTACTTGGCAATCTATTACATAAATTAATTAATAAGGCGAATTTCTTTCATTTAATAAGTTTACACTTCTACAAAATACACAATTGCAATTTCAGAAACCCTTATTCTTACACAATTCCTTTAAATTCTTTACGGCTTCAATCCATTGAATTAAATTACAATTATTACATACTTGCTTTCTGCTCTCACGTTTACCGATATATTTCAAATTTAGAACACCAATAAGTCTATTTTTCCCACGATCAATCTTTCCCGGTTAATAATTACTAAAGATAATTTTGAATAAGTTAAACCAAAATGAATTTAGAAATACTGTCCGCAATGCCTTGTCTAAACGTTGCCCTGCTGTTTTCCTCGTGAAATTCCTCACCATCGAAGAAAGACTAACTTCACCTTCGTCCACTGCACGGTTAGTGGAGCTGGGACTGAACCGGCGCCTGAGTAGTCGAAGGCCACATTCCCAGACATACTACGTGAATCAAATTAACTGTGCGCTCTCTTCTTGGTCTTGATGTCTCCTTTGAAAATGCACCATCATACTCATTTCACTATTCTTCACGGAGACGTCATCCTTCCTTTAGTGCAGACCGTAGTCGCCTGGGGTAGATTTCTCCGGGGGAGGGCCAATTTGGCACAACATATATTCGATATTTTTAAAAATAATAAATAACAAAAGCTTGTAAGCATTGTACTTTTAACAAGTGTTAATATTTTCAAAAAAGTCCAATAGGATGAAGATTTAAAGTAGACAAATTCTTCACTTTTATGTTATCTACTGTGCATAAACTGGTTACACGAAGGTTTAAAGGTTTACAATAAAGTCCTTCTACCAAAAACTACCCTTTACTGGAAAATGTTTGGTTGTTTTTTTTTTTTTTTTTCGCAATGTTCTCTATAATGGCTCTAATAATTTTAACCAATACCATATATTTAAGGTATCGTGTCGCAGCGGATAGTTCCAAAGTTATCGGGAGGTCGACACCGGGCGGTCGAGTAAAGAACGATAAGGGCTGCTCACCAACGAAAATACCAGGCGCGTTATCGCCAGGTAGCTGGAAGCATTTCCTGTCCTCCAGAATTGTGTCGAAATAGCTCTAGCACATTCGAGAACCTTGTGGAATAATTCCACTGACTTATAAGCGAGCACTTTCGAGGGCAGCCAATCACTGGTGACAGTAGAGTAAGTCGCGTCGGTCAGTCAGTTGCGAGTCGAGTGCGAGAGAGTTGCGACTGTGTTTCTGGTGCGACATCAAAAGCGATTCTCCGAGCGAGTTGTTTACGACTTTGTCTCGTGTAGCGAGCGCTACTGCGCAGCGACGGGTTGTGGAGGTCTTGTGCTCGACTCTCGAGTGAGTCTACGTCGTCCTCTGTGGTCTAGGAGTACCTCTAGTTTCCAAGGTCGGGGATTCAAATCCGGCGGAGGGCGATGGATTTTTTTCGGGCGTAAAATCCTCAGCATGGAAGAAAGAGAAATAAAGCCGGTTGTCCCGTGTCGTAGATGTACGGCACGTAAAAGACCTCAAGCCTACTAAAGAGAATTTCTGAGCAAAATTACCGGTCTTTCACGCCCAATATAGAATGGGACGCTAAGAACCAGAGCAGTCAAAGAGCGTCCATAAATAAAACTCTTTAAAAAAGAAAGTGAAGAGACTACGGAAGTGAAGTGACAGAGAATTTAACCAGTTCACCTTAGTGAAGTGATCGCCCAGTGAAGGTGAACTACATAAAAGCAAAACAATGACAGTTGAAAAACTGGAGACATAGTCACAGTATTTGCATGACAAATAAAATGTGTCTTGAATATTCTGTGAATAGCCTATAAAGATGTCTTCATCCTGAACCGCTTTTGCATAATTTTGTATAACTGGTAAATCAAAAGAAATTTTTATCTCGTTAAAAACACAATATAGGTCAAATAAATATTCTGTGACATTAACTATTTTGTATCTTTGAGTTTTAAAGTACTTAATACTTTTCTTCAATTCCCAAGTCGCTATTCAGCATTTAAAAACCAATTTTTAAAAGAATTCATTATCGCTTATGTTACTGTGTCCCACTTACGCCTACAAGGAAGATAACAAAACCACTTCTGCAAAGTCTATCACGATTAACATTATGTAGATAGAGGAATAAGGCTTTGCAAGAATAATTTTTAGAAGAACGGGTACACAAAGCTATGTGAAAGAAAGAAGAAAGACAATGTAATTTTTTTTAAAGTTCTAAATCGCTATTGAATTTTATTGTTTTTACCCATCGTAGTATGCAAAAAATTGAACTTCAAAACCACCACATAGCGACCCACTTTTTTTTAAAGATTTCACTATCACGTTAGCCGTCTGTATTCCCGGAGCAAACACAACGAAATGTGTAAAAATATTATGAAATCAATTTACAATGTAGTAACTGTGAAATGAACGTAGTGAGTTTAGCAGCATCATAAATGAATTTCATTAGCTATTTTTCTGTAAAACAAACTTCTAGAACTAATAACATATAAACAACATTACCTAAGGGATTACTGTGATGTAAGTGTGTGCATTTTGTTTTTTACGATGTCATTGTATTTATGGAGTGTCTGTAATGTATGTAACTTTATTAAAGTCATAATACACCATAGCACAAAGTTTGTAATTTTGAACATCAATTAAAGACTTTTACAATTTTCGTGCATAAAAGAGTGTTTCTGCATACATTTATCTCATAAACTAAAGTAGATACTTGAATACGGGTTTGTAAGAGTATTTTTAGAAGAATGGGCATAGAAAGTGGTTGAATGTAGCACATAAGCCTTTCTTATAGTCCCCGATAAAGGGGAAAAATAACTATTGGCTTTCTCAGTTACAATTATTTGAAATAAATTGTGTGTTTTACAATATCTACATTTTCTGGAAGCATGTTACTATTTGCTATAGTTTGTCATTTAAACAAAACCACACAAAATTCATTCAGAATGAAAATGACTTCACAGGCTAAATATATTTTAGTTGTCATGTAGTCTTAAATATACGCTATTCTAATAAAAATCGCCATTTTCGAGAAAATGAAAAATAAGAAATCATTTTCCATGTAAGGGCTAGTTTTCGGTTGTGAGATTTTCTTAAAAATCTTTGTCACATCCTTAGAAGATACCGAATAGACAATACACACACACGAACTTTTTTCTAAATTATTTTAATTAGGGGACCTCGAAGTATATTTCGGTGAAAAACGATATATATAAAATATTTGTGTGGAATGCAATACTACCTCTGCCTTTTATGAGTAGGTGCTAGAATATGAATGTTATTTACACACACACACACACACACACACACACACACGTTACGACAGACCGTTTCAGATAAGGATCACGAATAAACAATTTAAATCCACCCCTTTATAAATTTTAGCTATGGATATCCTTAGATAAAATCTTATCTTGAGAAGCTATTCCTGCTGGTATTAAAAAAAATCCTTAGGCCCGTTACTCATTTAGTGATCGAAATGGCCCAGGCGGTAACGTCTGTGGTCCACATTCTGGAGGACGTGGGTTCGATTCCCGCGGCCGACCGTCCTGACCCATAGGCTTTTTCGGGGCTTTCCCCGGGTCGCTAGGCGAATGCTGGGAAGGATCATTTCATAACCCGAATTTCCTGTCCCTCCACTCCTCCATGCTCATTTCACTTCACCTTTCATCTATTTGGTCTCTTTCAGGTTGCAAGTGTCGGCGGGAGGTCTCGATGTGTGCATGGCAGGGTGAAAGGAAGCTCTGAGTAAACCTTCGTCCCCCGGACGGGGGCGGTATCCGGGTCCCCTCCCCCCAGGGATGTTAAGCCCACGGAGATGGAGGGAGCTGGCTGCATCCGGGAAGTTTCAATCTGTAAACGGTAGAGACCCTGACCTCTGTCTGACGTGTCTCCTGGTCCAGCCATCCTCTCCTCTCCTCTCGCCTAATCCCTTCCTCCCGGGGGCGTCCCGTCAGGGGCCTACGTACAAAAGATCTGTGTAGGTCGAGGTGCTCGGTCCCCCTTCACTCGTAGTCCCATCCTATCCTAACCATTTAGTGAAATAAAGGAGCTTAAATAAAAATATATGTAATTAGTAAACTTAGATTAAAAGTATCTTCATCTTGGGTAATGGCTAGGAAGTCATTTACGTAAATTGGGTGCATTACTTTAATAAATGTTATTTGTAGCATACAAGTAGCATGCATTTAGGAGAAAAGTATACAGCTTTGTTTTTTGCACTATATTCCTCTGATACCTGCAGTTACGTATTGAATCTCAGCAAGGTGAGCGTGGTAACAATATGACGCTCTTTATGCTAAAACTACTGCACACCCAATTAAATTAAAATAGAATCTCCAATAAACATTGAGCTGCAATAAACGTATTTTCTCTAAGAGAAATAGAATATACTGTTCAAATGGAATGGCTGATTCTATAAGAACGGCTATAACAGAAGCAGAATTATCACAATCACATATTGAGACCAACATGCAGCTGACAAGATAATTTTTTAAGTCAAAAGCATAAACGAAAGACAAAAAAGATGCTAGTGGTGTTGCAATCACTGCTTACATCAAGACTAACAGAAATGTATTTATCGCAGCTCTCATGAGGAAACATACGGCCTGAAGATCTGGTGAAATGTCGTCATATCAGACAATTAGTATTGTCGTTGTTCCTTTCCATACAGTGGGTAATTGTTAATGTTTTGGCTTTTACAAATGTACGAGCGAGCTTTTTAAACTTACGTTGTAGGTCAATTCCTGTACTGAGTATATAGTACTTAGTTTTCTTTTTTCAGTAGTATTTTGTATTCATATAAAGTATCCTACTAGTTGTAATTTAGTTCAATTGATGCGTTTGCATTTTTTTTATTTTATATGTATGCTCTATAAACAGGTTATTAAGAGTAAACATTTAAGAATTTTCTTGATCACATTAAATATATACGTACCAGTTTAATTTTAGAGCTTACTTAAACATTTGTGTAACATGAATGACAAGTATTATTTTAATTCGTCCCCGCTTCAGCATTTCTTTTATCTATTATATGTGTATATAGACCATGTAGAGCATTGTCATTTCCTGGAGTTTACTGCCTATTAGTGCCCAACTTTCAATATAACTCACAGTTATCTACATATTTCCAAATTCAAGGTTTTTTAAAGTGAAACGAATTGTGTTATTCGAAGAAACATTCCTGCAAACCATAAAGTAATCAAACACTGGATCAGTGTGTAAGCATCGGCATTTTATATTGTGGACTGGTTTATACTATTTTAACTTTAAGATTCCTTTAGGATGCTCGTTAAAGATGGTTACTGAACGTTCAAACATTGTAGCTGTTTTGGGATACGTACAGACAATGAAAACATAATTACTTAGGCCTCATCCACAATGAAAATTAACCGTAAGAATAACATAAATTTAAAAGCCAGATGCTATGAGTTGTAACAGAGCCATTCACAATGAATCACGTAAACATAAAAATAAACATTGAGTTAGAAGCTTGCAAGGTTCAAGCTTTTAAGTTTATGCCTACGTCAAACATAAGAAACTAGCCTATCACAGAGCGATTCTCATCACGTGATCATTCTGCCATGGCATCAGATTTTCCGTCACCATGTGTTGACTCGCTAATGGCCCATTTACAATTAAATATAAGCGCAAGGTTTTGCATCCATGCTTTCTAACGGAAGCATTCACATAGAGTCACGCAACACAAGGGTTTGCAAACTCCAAACTTTATGCTTGCGTTGCTTGCATAGAGGAAGAATTCTGAATTTCTTTCTCCTTGCATTGCCTGTTATTCAACAGCAGACGATCGCGTTGCGAGGCTTTACGCCGTCTAATGTACATGCATGCTCTCTTCCATTTGGCCGTCCCAAAAAAAATGTTGTGGATCAACATCTCTCATTTTTCTCAAGAGGTTATGGTAGTCTCCTTACTGAAGCTTTTCATATCTGTGCCTAGATTTCTTGGCTCACACATTGTAAGGCGCAAAGAGTTAGTGCACGTTGCATTAATATAACTTGTACAGCTGTGTCATCACATATATAACTTGCTGCAGTTTCCATACTTGCACAACTATTTTTAATATGTTGGTCAAACATTCCTGATGTCAAAACTGGTGGCAGTTGGTCGTATGCAATTTTTGTGGCCTATTTATTCATAAAATATTGAGTGAACTTTCTTATTTGGTATTGTTGGTCATATTATTCAATTTGAAACTTAGGGTGCGCTCGGAAGATTTCCTCAATTAGTTTAAGGATCTAGAATCCTGTGCCAACTTCTTACGTTACGGCTACGGCTGCATTGTGAACGGTCTTTCCTCACGCCTGCGCTTAAGCTGCGATATGTTAGCGCTTGTATTTAATTGTGAATGAGTCCTAACACCTTATATGTAAGATCACGAGCCAGGAAACATTGAGGTATCCACAAAAATTGCAGCAAAACGAATGGTTATTTTACCTGATGCTCTTTAGTGAGTTAAACATCCTTTAACTGGGTAACTAGCCCTTATTTGTTTGATACAAGTACATAACCTCTTTTGAGGGTGATTGCTTCCGATATCGCCATATTAGTTCAGCTGTTTAACCCTTCTTGCGTTTGGTTACTGCTTGTATTTGTCGATGTGAATGACAACACATTGCCTTAATATCCTAAGTTTTACATCTAATGTTAATGCTTCATTTTCATTGTGAATGCCCCTAACATAAAAAGAATCAACATTGTTGTATCTTTTAAATCATATAAAAAGACTGCAATTGTTAAAAATAGTTTCTACAGTTTATATGAAGGATTTTCAGTAGAAGGAATAGAAGGACATTCTCTTGTCTACTTTACGGTACTAGTGGGAAACATTGAATTAATTGGTTTAAAACGACGTCATATTGCCGAGGATGGTCTGCAAACTGTTCCCACATTCTTCCCACGCTCTAACGTCATTTCCTCATGGTTTCCTTTCCGTCCAACTTTTCTCTCAACTTCTTATTTTCTTTAGGAGAAAAAAAAACGAGAGGGGCGCTGGAAGATAGGGAAGTCCGTCTTTGCTGTTTGCTCTCTCAACCCGAAACGATGTTCGGCCTTACACAGCAGAGATGATCTTCATCAGTGGATGATATATCTTAAGTAACCATTACTATCTTCCTCTTTTTCTAGGTTTATCTGAGCCGTAACTTTCTTCTTCCTTTTCTTTCTACTTATCGTTGCAATTTTCTTTAGCTATATGGAAGTTTTTAAAAGCTTAAAAGAAAGTATTTCACTTTTAGATGTGTTTACTATTAGCAATCTGTCCATCCGAAGGTACGCATGTTACATCTCACCAGCCGCTGTAAGTTTGAGAATCAGAACCGAGCGAGATAATTCCGCAGTAACGTGTGAGGATCGCATTCGGGATGCCCCGGGTTCGATTCCCGTCGGCCACCTACTCTAACCTTAGGCTTTCCGTAATTTTCCCTTGTCGGTAGGTGAATGCTGGGGTGATTACTCATCTACCATGATTTATTTTCCATAATTTCCATTTCTTTCCGTTTCGTCTAGGTTTCGTGACGTATATAGCAGATGCTTGTTCAAACGAAAGAGTACTCTCATGGAACTGGGACTGCTTGGTTGACGGGTTGTTCTCGCCCTCCCTGTGTAGTTCTAGCAGCTCTTCGAGCCTGGAAGTGTTATGGACTTCCGCGCGTCTCTGTGGCATTTCTGCCTACGACCTGTAGCTTTCACTTCATCCTTCCTCCTAGGAAATTGTAGCCACGATAGATCTATGTGGCGAGGTGTCCCTTTCCGTTCAATAACCTATACCTATGGGATTGAGCGTTTATATGCATACAAGTTTTAAGAAAATTTGTCAACATATTTTAAATTCAGTTGAAATCCCTACAAAATAAATAACAAATTAAAGTTTTCAATGATAGTTCTCGTATGCAGCTGAAAATTTATATACAACCGTCTGAGCAAATTGGTCTGAAATCGGTAACAATTTAAGACACCAAAAAATAAACAGTATTCGAACGAAGCACTACACCCATGGAGTATAAATTATATATACAGAAATATTAGGCAAATTTGACGACATAGTTCAAATTTGTTTCAAACCTCTACAAAAATTAAGGAGAGTTCACATAAAGAACCTCATAAAAATGTGCTATTTCGTTTCGTAACGCTGTTATAAATATCACAATATGCAACGCGATGAAACAGGTATTTCTGAAATTAGTCTGAAACATTGATTAGGACACATAAAGCATTAAACTTCTTTAAGATAAATACAGCCAAAGTCTACATTTCATATTGTGAACTGATTTATACTATCCTAACATTAATGTACCTTTAGGATGCTTGTTAAAGATGGGTACTGATATTTCAGATATTGTACATGCTTTGGGATACGTATAAACAAATGAAATATATATTGAAACTGCTTTATATCGGTTATGAAGGTATTAATTAAACAATACAGAAAACAAATGAAAGCAATGAACAAATAATGAAAACAAATCATACGTAAGTGTATACACCATTATTTCCATAAGAACAAAGAGTTTACGACTCTTTACTTTAAATAAGCCTTGATAGGTGACTAATCTTCAAGAATTAACCGGAAGATAATTTCTCGATATATTTCAAATTTGTTTATACATTTACAAAGTTAACAGTAGTTTATATGGACTATTGCGAATGCACCTGAGGTGTAACAGTGTAGGATATTTACATACAACCTTGTTTCGGATCACTTAGTTAATTATTGTTCAAGGTTCAAACCTCACATTCTTCCTCCCATCTTTGGTAACGTTGGACTATTTCAGCTACAAATTCACTTTCCTGTACACATGTTTCTATATAGCCGTATTTTTACTTTCTCTACTAGGCATAGTGAATAGAAGTGTTGCATTCCACCCAAAAATTCGATACCGAGGCTTGATGGAAATACATGCTTTGAGTCTCCCTGAATAAAAAAAAACTTTTAGAAAAGGGTCTGTGTTTGTGTCTGTGTATCTGAGTGTCTTTGAACAGCATAACTCAAAAACGAAAAGTGGATATATACCAAACTTGGTATTTAGGTTCAATATCTTTCAAAGATGTCACATGAAGATTTACACAGACTACTCTCTACATTGAACATGTTTCAAAATTCTTATTTTCTCAAAGATGGCTCTAACGATTTTAATTGAGATATCACATGTTTAAAACATTTTATTGGCAAATGAAATGTATAACCTGAATTTTCTGGGAATGTTTCCAAAACTACTCTTCATTCTGAATACTTTAGCATAACTGGTAAACCGTAAGAGATAGACAAAATTTTACTATACAAAAAATATAGATCTCATTAAAACACAATTTATGTAATATACAGGTTTTTGTGAGTGAATCATTTCCGAGATATTCCTTGTTATTTGTTTGAATTTTTGCTTATAATTTTTCTCAAATGGGAATTCGTTATTCGCTTTTTTATGTCCTGGACATACAAAGAGAATGGAATGCTCCACATAGCAACCAGCTCCTAAAAGATTTGACTATCGCTTAAAGGCTACCATATTCCCCTTGCACCTACAAGAAAACTAGCAATAACATAATTTCTGCAAAGCTTTATCCTAATTAACATGAAGTAAATGCAGAATAAGCGTTTGTATAAATAGTTTGTACAAGAGTAGAGAAAGACATGTGAGTGTAACACATCAGATTTTTAAAAATCTTTTTTAACTTTTCGGCATTACATAGCATCTCAGGAATATGATGAAAACAATCGGCTTCTCTGCCATTACCCATAATGCAATATAAAGTAAATGCAGCGTTTCTCGTTAAAATGCCTGTTTCATTGTTTAAAAATTAGGCACCTTTTCTTTAAAAAATTAACTCCTTTTATAAAAACATTTCATGGTTTTTAAATATAGTAAATATATATATATATATAATACTGTTGAACACATCAAACTAAAATTTAACTTTATTATTATTATTATGATTATTATTATTATTATTATTATTATTATTATTACAAAATTTAAAACTTTACTTGCTCAAATCGTCAACAAATAATCAAGAACAATAAATTAATGTTTGAAGATACTTCTAATAGATTATAAATGTTTTAAATTTAACCTTAGTTCTTATCTACGCACCTACTTGAAAACCAAGGAAAACAACAAAGGTAATCAATGTAACCTCCAATAATGTAATTGCAACTAGCAAAATTATATAACTTATAAAGATAAGTTAGTCACAAAGATATGAAATACACGATAACTTGCGGTTAATAGCTGACAACGTTAGCGTTATGAATATTCACTGTGAGTAATTCCAAATCGACTAGCCAGCAGTTAAACGAGCGAGATGGCGTCGCATTTTGGAGGTCCTGGTTAAATGTTTTTCTCATGTTTCAGGGTAATTCAAGTTTTGTAGTGTTAGATAGTGCCGGACAGATCACGCGGATACATTCCCCAAGCAGAGTATTCCTCGTGGATATCTGAGGGCTGCCTGATGGGTCGTTAATCGCGCTTTCTTGATGCTCTTGCGTCTTCCAGTCAGGAAACATTAAGGAATTCCGCGTGTCTCTGTGGGTTGTCTGCCTTGCGGCCTTAGCCTCCTGTGGTTCCTTCACTTCATTTCTTCCTGATAAATTAAATTGAGTTTTATTTATGGACGCTCTTTAACTGCTATGGTCCTTAGCGTCCCATTCTATGTTGGGCGTGAAATACCGGTAATTTTGCTCAGAGGCCCCTTTATCAGGCTTGAGGTTCTTTTACGTGCCGTAAATCTACGACACGGGATCACCGGCTGTACTTCCCTTCCGAAGGAAGCCACGCTAAGGATTTTTACGCCCAAAAAATTCATCGTTCTCCGCCGGGTTTGAACCCGCAACCTTGGGAACTAGAGTAGCATGATAACCACCGCTCCACGGAGGACGACTCATTTCTTCCTCCTGTGGGGTGGTAGCTGCACTAGATCAATGAAGGTCGTGGTGCGCAAGGTGTGCCCCTCCGTCTGTATCTATACCTAAACACGCTGAGGGTCACATCCATAGTCATTTGATGGGCCCTCAAAATCAATTCATTCGTCACTCGCTCAAGTTTGAATGCTGATTCATCCTCACTTTGGTAGCCATCACTACGTGACCATCAAATAAACATGAACTATCTTCGATAGGTCGATGACTTTTGTCTTTTCCGAAACAAGCATTAACTCTGAATGCTGGAGAGGACTGTGAATTTTGCGGTAGGTTTTGTTGTGAGGGTGTAGTGTGTTGTTGTTGCCCCACGTATGGGAGCCAAACTTGAAGTTTTTTATTGTTGTGGTTGCACCACGTATTACGGGATATATGTTTCTTGGAGTGTTCGCCCCGCGTACGATACAAACTTTCTGGTAGCCTTCGCACCACGTTTACTTTTCCGTTCAACTTTATATTTTAATTATTATTTATATGTTATATATGTATGCCTCGGCTGCGTCAGTAGTAATTTTCAGAACACGTATCTCTTAGCAGCGATCATCTGTTCGCCAAACCTTCCGTGTATTGCGTGAAGTTTACGGTGTGCATAATCGTCCCTGCGAGAGATCGATTCGGCGTTTGATAGATAAATTTGAAAGAAGCGGTTCTGTCACCGATCAAAGAACGCCTGCACGTAATCGACGTAAACGCTCCAACGAAAACATAGGCGCCGTTCGTGAGAGTGTACGCGAGAACGGAAACAAATCAATTGCTCGTCGAGCGCAAGAATTGGGGCTTTCGCCGACTATAAATTGGCAAATTCTGCATCTGGACTTGAAGTTTCACGCTTAAAAAAATGGTGTTAGCTCAAGAACTAAAGCCCAACGACCATAGGCTGCGCCGTGTATTCGCTGACTGGGCTATGGAGCAATTGGAAGCTG
Source organism: Deroplatys truncata (assembly GCA_030765065.1). NCBI lineage: Eukaryota > Metazoa > Arthropoda > Insecta > Mantodea > Mantidae > Deroplatys > Deroplatys truncata. The sequence continues at coordinate 203,375,062 of CM060983.1, read as the reverse complement.
ACCCGGATTTTTGTCGAGAAATTAAGCGACGAAGCCCACTTGTGGATAGATGGTTGTGTTAACAAACAAAATTGTTGCTATTGGAGCAATCACAATCCAATGCAGATTCCAGAACGACCACTTCATCCGCAAAAGGTTACTGTGTGGTGTGGATTTTGGTATGATGGAATCATTGATCCATACTTTTTCCAAGATGAAGATGGAGAAGCTCTGTCAATGAAGAAAGATATCGGGCTCTTATAAGGGACTATTTTTGGCCTTAATTGGATGGCATGGGTCTCAGAAACATCCGGTTCCAACACGATGGTGCCACATGTCATACTGCTCTCGAAACAATCGATCTTTTGAAGGAGAATTTCAGAGGTTTCATCATTTCCCATGGTGGTGATGTTAACTGGCCCGCGAGGTCATGTGATTTACCGCCGTTGGGTTACTTCTTGTAGTGTTATGTTATATCTCGAGTTTATGTCAACAAGCCAGAAACAGTAAATTATCTTATGAATAACATCACGCGTCTTATTCGTGAAGTTGGACTTAATTTACGTTCTTCTGTCATTGAAAATTGGGTCAACCGTATACGCGCAACCCAACGAAGTCGCGGCGATCACTTAACTGATGTTCTCTTCCACACGTAATGACATTAATTATGTTACAAAATAAAACAAGAAATAAACCTCTACCATTTATAGAACGTGCTTTATTTAAGTTCAAAGACCCTTGTTGAAAGACCCTATATTTTGTTTATTAATCCTTCACACGAACAAATAACTTCGCTGATATATCCTACTATAGAGCTGTGAGATTGCTGTTATTTGCACTTTTTAACACGTGAACTTTATGTTATTCTCACCGCTATGAATTTTCTATGTCTCACACTGAATACGTACCAAATCTAACTGACTGCTTGTTTAGGCTATCTTGTAGCGTCTTCCGCCTGAATTTGCACATTTCCTCTATTTCTAGTCTGTGATTGGCTAAGCCTACTACAATAGAACAATTTTATTTAGCTTAAGCTTTTTCTAGTTTTTGATTGGCTATTTATAAACTGTTTTAAATATTACATTATTGTTCCAAGAATTATTAGTAGCGTTATTAAACATTCTAATTTATTCTTGTCCCAAGGTTACCTTATTGTTGGCAAATTTCGGCTCTTAGTTTGTAATTCTATTTGCTACGAAAGGTAGCTTGCCTCTATTCTCACAGCTCCTACATTGTTAAATTACATAATACATTCACATAACATTATTATACATGTACATAATAATATAAACATAATACAATGACTGAAACATACATTTTATATATTATATTATACATATAGCTTAAGGCGGACTGTTATTTTATTTTATATTATATAATTAGACGGATATTATTGAAGTGTTAGAAATGCTGCCTCAGTTGCTCCATGCTGTTCATTTGTGAATTACACTATCGGACAATCCCAAGTTTTTATCTGCAGAAAACAACCTGTTCTTGGCCCAAATTGCAGAAAAGTACAGTGATTTTTTTAAAATAAGAAGTAGGAATATTCATAGTTTCAAGAAAGAAATCTACATATTGGCAAAAGAGATCACTTTGAAATTTAGTGTATTTTCGTAATATTAAAACAAAGATCTCTAATAGGTTATTTAATGCGTTCTCCAATGTATTAATATTTCCTAAATTGTACATTTAGCCCGAAATTCAGCATGTCAAGCAAATTAAGAAACATTCACTCAGGGCCGTTATTTTATAATTTTTTTTTCGAGTGGAGGAGAAAATGATTTAATCACTAACCCCAGCCACGATGGGAGTCGGAACTGGGAGTGTGGAATTCACCAATGAATTGGAATACCCACTAAAAACTCCTCCAGGAGTAGGTAAGGAGAAGATTTGCAGGTACCGCCTCAAGCACCCGCGTATTCCGAAGTGAACAATCAGCATTTGTATTTTCGTAGCTTTATCACAGTCTCTTTTTGTAAAAATTGAGTATATCAACGTAAATGTAAATGTAATCTGTACTTTCATTAGAGGTATACATCTCAAATCTACTCCAACCTACGCCTACTTGCTTAGGCAACACGCACGAGATCTCGTCCCGACGTGAGGGGAGGTAGTATTTTATCTTCTCCAAACCTCCCCGTCACACTGCGCAGTAGGGTCAGGACCTGAACTTTACTGGATGCAGACGTCGAATAAAACAATGTTTGCGTTGGAGATAGGTTAGTGAAGCGCAACGATCCTACTATATTTTCATTCCAGCTAAATATACGCCATGATATTTTGTGGAAACTCTTTAGAATTATTTATTTATTAACGCTTAATTTTTTTAGTTATTAAGAAAGGAAGCCTTTAAATAGTTTTGCATAGTTTTACGTTTAACCTTTTAGCCCTCACAACATATGGTTTTTGGTTCCCACATTATTGTGTATTTTCCGACTGTTTTACATGATTTCTACATCGTTAGATATTTTAACTTTATTTTAATATTCACAAATATTTCTATATTTTGCAATTTTACATTCTTTTATTAGATGCCATCCAGTTTAAAATGATGTCTTTGCGATGATGGGGATCAAACAGCAGATCACCGTCTATAGCATTGGGCGTTATTAAACCGGCAGCACAACGTCTTCCAGGTGACAACTTAAGACAGAAAAATAATGAGATAATCAAAAACACTTGAGGTCATTTGTGCGCTTTGTTAAAGTATACATTTACTTGCATACAAGCATAAATGTTTTAAGATGGAGGATATAACAGTGCTAATAATAATAATAATAATAATAATAATAATAATAATAATAATAATAATAATAATAGTAATAATAATAATAACACCAATAATCATTAAAACTTTTTTTTAATTTAGAGTCATCGGAAAAATATAATGCCACAGCCGGGATTTGAACATGGTTTTCTTACTCTCCGTTCGGTTGTTCTAAGCATTATACAAGTATTTAGTGCTAGGGTTATTGATTGTACATGCATATTTAAGATACAATAGGGTGAGAAAGTAAACAACAGACAAAGAAAACACAACTAAAAGGAACAAGGAAAAGGGAAACAGAGATAAATTACCTTTGTCTAACTAAAAAAATTTGACCTAGCTTCGCACACTTTTAGCCAAATAATTGCCCATGTTTTGCCAGTTCCTCTGGTCAACCAGTAGATCCCAACATGCCAATCTCTTTCTTGAGGGACTTTAAGAATTTTTCTTTCAGTTTAATCGTTCGCTGGTTCTCCCACTGTGCACATTCCGCCAAAATATGTACCCAGTCCTCATCCAAATCACAGGATGGGCAGATTCTCCTGCCAGAATTGTCAGTCATTTAATTTCAATTAATTATATATACAGGCTGAAACATTTAAATTGAGACTGTACAATATCTCCAAAACTAAGCTTTGTAGAAAGAAATGTCTTTAATAAAAGTTACTTAATATTATGGGGGAAGGTAACTGTCATTAGTCGTCTTTTGTTTGGAGGACGTTATGATGGCCATTGGAATCAAAGGATTTACTTTCCCCCATAATATCAAGCAATTTCTATTCAAGACATTTCTTTCTACAATGCTTAGTTTTAGAGATATTGTACAATCTCAACTTAAATGCTTCACCTGTAAAATAATTAAAAAGAAAACTTTTAGGAACCCAAAAGCACCTAGGATTAAAGTACTTGCGATGGCAAGTCGCCGTTAAGATTGTCATTGCCTTGGTAGTCTATCTGGGAAACAACATGAGTCAATTGGGGAATTCAATGCCCCACAGTAGCTCAATGGTTAAACAACCATGGTGAAGCAAGCACAAAGTGCAGGAGAGCCGTCTTTAAATCAAGACCAGGCTAAGGTACCTAAAAAGTATAAATAATTTCAATTATTTATGTATATATAAAATTAAAACGAAAACCTTAAAATGATACCAAATTGCAAAGCCGAAAACATTTGCAAATATATCAAACTATTCTAAACACAAAAAGGTTTTCAACATAGTGAAATAATTCCAATGAAAACCTTCCGAAGAGTTCCAAAGTTGTGACATTTTACTATTTCATTAGCAGTTTGAAGCATGTAATTATGGGAAACAACATAAAATTAACAGCAATTAGCATTAGCATATTGTATCGTAAGGCTGTGGATGATATAATGCTTAGCCTGTTTACCACTGGCAGTCAAGAGTATGAGAGGTTTCCCAATCCTAACTCTTTAAAGCTTTCACTCCTACCGACAGCTAGCATAAGACAACTCTTTTGACCTGCCCAGAAAAACTGCCAGCCTATGAGTAGGTTGGCCCACGGGAATCCTACCTGCCAAGACAGGTGAATACAATAAATACCGCAGAAATGCATTAGCCGGGCACGATTTGAATGCTCTTAATGGAGGGCGCCACTGGTTTTGTTGACAACCAGAGGGGAGTGAGAGGGCAAGGCGATAAGGAAATTACAGTCGCATAATGGAAACAGTACTACATGTGTAGGCCTCAGCCTTGTACTAAATGCAACTCCGGATTTTTTCTTCATCTGACTGTCCTTCCAATGCCCTAGCCACTTATTTCGTAATCGTAGTTCTTCTTCCAACCACACGTATTCATATCGTGGCCGACTAAATATCATATGAAGAAAACCTTTTAATAGAAATTAAAAAGATAAAATGCTAAAGTAATGCAGTCACGGCCTTTGTTTGAATGGAATTCTTAAAATATACATAAAAATACAGTGACGAAAGTAAACTGTTTGGGCCTCCAAAAAGACACTTAATAGTTGAATTAAAAATTGTACATTTCATTGAAATAATATTCCTAATTCTCTAAGTAGGTAGTACATAAAGTCGATTTTCAGCATGTACTAAGCATATCCCAGCATGGTATCCACTTATTTGTTTAAACTTACAGTTATTCCAGATTTCATTATTCGATGTACGACTTTCATGAACGATTATTGAATACAAATTGAAATGAATTACATACATTAAGTAACTCAACAAAATTGATATTACAGCTTTCCAAAACGTGTCTATTTCAGTGCCATGAATTAGTTCATCATTTACCTTATAATAATGATTGGGCAAGAGGTGACAAAGAAAAAGTAGATTTTGCTGAGTATCTGGAGGAGATCTTTAAACCATTCTCTAGACAAACAGCTGATGAAAATATAGGAAGTCACCCGGATGATATTCCAGAAGTTAAAGTAGTAACTCTGAAAGAGCTCAAACAGGAAATAAATAATGTGAATACAAAAAATGACCCAGGGTATGACCTAATTACAGGACAGGTGCTCAAAGAGTTACCTAATAAAGCATTAGTGAAAATACTACATATCATAAATGCTGTTATCCGACTGAGATACGTCCCCAGACAGTGGAAAGTGGCAGAGTCATTATGATTCTAAAGCCAAGGAAACACCCCAATGATAAAAAATCATATAGATCTATATCTGTGTTACCACAATTGTCTAAAGTATTTGAAAGATTGCTGCTTAGCCGTTTAAAACCTATATTGCAAGATAAACGTTTAATTCCAAATCATCAGTTTGGATTTAGGAGCAAACATTCAACCATTAATCAGGTACATAGAATAACCCGAATGATAGAACAGTCACTGGAAGAAAACAAAATATGTTGTAGTATATTTCTTGATATGACCCAAGCTTTTGATAAGGTATGGCATGCTGGGCTCAACCACAAGCTGCAACGTCATCTACCAAAGCAATACTGTGAAATATTGCAATCGTATCTTTCAGATAGGTTCTTCCGCATTAAATATGGAAGTGAATATTCAGGCTTCAAGGAAATAAGTGCGGGGGTCCAGCAAGGAAGTGTGCTTGGACCGATACTTTATCTGCTGTATACAAGTGATATTCCACAAAATCCGGAAATGATAATGCCCACCTTTGCTGATGATACTGTAATACTAGCTGTTGGAGAAACAGAAGAAGCAGCAATAAATAAGCTTCAATTTGCAGTAAATGAAGTTAACGCTTGGACAAAAAAGTGGAGTATTAAACTTAATGAAACAAAATCTACCCATGTTAATTTTACAAATAGAAAGATAAAAAATCTACCTGTATTTATGAACAAACAAATAATCCCATATGCAAACCAGGCCAAGTATTTGGGCATGACACTGGATGCTAAGTTGAAATGGAAGGCACATGTTAAAAAGAAAAAAGAATAACTTGAGATAAAGTATAGAAAAATGTATTGGCTCTTAGGAAGATATTCTGAACTTAATATACAAAATAATATGCTCTTGTATAAGCGATATTAAAATCTGTATGGATGTATCGGTTGCAGATCTGGGGCTGCACCAAGAAATCAAATATTAAAATTATACAACTTTTCCAAAATAAAGTGCTACGTGGTATTGTTAATGCACCGTGGTACATTAGGAATGACAACATCCATAGAGACTTAAAAATGGACACTGTTAGGGAATAAATAAGAACCATGGCAGTGGAACATGAAAAACGACTTCACTACCATTTAAACCCTCTTACGCTTCAGTTATTGGATACCAGTGCAGTACTAAGAAGATTAAAAAGGACAAAACCTGAAGACTTGGTGCAGTGATGCGTGTTATTACGTGAAAATGCAATTATTAGCAGAATATATTCATTGGAATACATTACTGCCAAACAGTGACACAATTATGATATTGAAGCTACTAGATAAGTTCTTATACTTAGTTGTAGTATGAAATTTAAATAAATAAAAAAATTACCTTAGACCTGAGTGCAGAATGCTTCGTTTTGTATGCTCACAACACTTAACCTGGCTTCTGTCACTACACTCCTTAAAAACATTTTATTAATTTCGGATGTTAAAATAGCTTTCCAGCTATTTATGAGACGTTATTGGCAACCTATATAACTAAATCAAACGTACAAGATCAAGTAAATTACTTGCTAATCAGCTGTTATCAATAAGCAAATATGTTACGTAAAAGGATATTAGGAAACCTCCTCCGTAATACTTCTCACGTCTCTGAATGCAACAACTAAAACTTCTGATTGCGTGCAGTGACACTTAGAACATTATTATGTTTTTCGACCAAAAAAATATCGTTTAGAGCATAATCCAGCTGCATTTGCGTCGTACCCAGACAAGTGACAATGACGATGAGTTCCTCTCTGCTTTGAGTTTGAACAAAACACGCATTGTAAACATTCAGGAGCTCTAGAGACCGGGGGGGTTGCTTTATTGTCGCTGTTCTTGTCTTGTTATTAGTCCACTAAAATCCCTACCGAAAAATTGGCGTTTGAACAAATACTTTTTGTACGTTGCATAAGTGAAAACCAATCATGTACACAGGTGTGTAGACAATTTCAGAAGACATTTCATGTGTTCAATTCCAAATAGAGATACCGTCAGGTGTCTGGTTAATAAATTTAGATAATGGAATCGCTAAACGCTAAACCTATGAAGCGAAAAATATATGTTATATCGAGGGAAAACATTGACAAAATAGATGCATCATTCGAACGCTCTCAAAGAAGTCTCTAAGACGTGTTGCACAGCAAGTAGGTGTTTCAAAAAGCTCTTTTCGTACAGCTGCTAAACTTCTAAAGTTGAAACCATGCAGTGTTATTGTTCCTCAATTACAACCTCGTGACGACGAATAACGAGTCCATTTCTGTAGCTGCATTTTATAAAATATCGTTGACCCTACTGTTGACCTCATCTTCTCAGATTAGGCATGGCTTCATTTAAATGGTTAAGTTACCTTACAAAACAATAGGTACTGGAGCACAGAGAATTCTCACTTAATTCATGAAGTTAGCTTACATGGTGCAAACATGGGTTGTACGGTGTGCTGTAACAGCAAAATGGATAATGGGGCCCATAATTTTCAGCGATACTGTATATTCCGGTAGGAACCGTAAACATATACTTGTGCCACTTTATTAAATGTTGTCAAATGATGAGAGAGAACAGATATTTCCAACAGGATTCTGCCCCACCGCATACTACCCAAAACTGCTTGGAAGACATAAAGGCGGCGTTTGATGACAGGATAATTTCTAATGGGTTAGGCCTCTCCCGTGCCCCGGATGTTGGTGTGCTACTTCTATTTGTGGGTACACCTAAAAAATAAAATTAATAGTAAGAATCCACACACCATGTGAACTTAGAGACAATACAGAGCAGAAATAATAAAATTACGCAAGAATACCTTATAAATATTCAATTCTCAAAAAACTATTTTGAGCGAATCTTAAAACTACACCAGAATTCGTTAGAAAAATACTCAAATCCAATTGAATTTTCAAAACTTCCCAACTCACTTTTGAGTTGAGTTTTGTTTCTGACTGATATTGACATTCAACTGAGATTTGAGTATGAGTGCCCCTCAAGTAAGCACTCTTATTTTGATTCTACTTTTTGTTTGCTATTCTTAAATTATTATTTCTTTCATTTTTCTTATGACTCTGCAAAGCACAGGTTGGGAACCGCTGTTTCGGAGGAAACAGCTTCAGTAGTTCATTTTCCATAAGAACATTAAATTTCTTTTTGTGGAGTGTGGTTTGGAATTTCACGATTTTAAAGAAGCTTTAACCCAGAATGAGGACCCAACTCTGAAACAAACAAATACAATGCGTTGTACTTATGTATTGCTTCTCATTAGGACCGCTTATTGCAAGGATAAAGAATTAAGGATTTTCTGTCTTACTTCTTCCCTTATTCATATAAGTACAGCGGTTACAACAGTCTAATTGCTGCCTTTACAATGACAGGTGACTACAGAAGCTAAAGTCAAATGAAAAGGGGGCTTGGGAAGCAAGAGTGGGGAGTGAAGGAATAAAATGAAACTACGCGAACTTTGGAGACTTTTTTTTAAATCAGAAAAGAAAGGAGAGCTGACTTGAAATTAGGTATAAGGATGTGGGCTCTGCTAAAAGCCGTGAAGTAAAATTCCTCCCGTCCACCTTCCGTTGCAGAAAAATCCTAAATGAGGAATGGTACGTCGTCAGTTCTTGGGATCAGCCCGGATTTATTCTTTCCCTCTTCTTACAGTAATGATCATTGAAGGCTCTAATTAGTTCTTTTTATATTTCTTTAGATTTTCAACTAATATATCTAAAGAAGGCAGTATTCTCTCCTCATTTAGAGCGCTGTGCAGGAAGCCTTTTGCAATTTTGGAGAAAAGGAAGATCGGAATCTTTGTAGAACATACAAATTTACATTATACCCCTTTTAATTATATTCGAAACAGTGCTTCAGTGTTATTAAATATCCAAACGTTATGTATAATAATTAAAACCAGAATTGAAGGTCCCAATAAATGTCTTATGAAGAAGTGTTCCTTAAACTATTTTAATTATATAAGCAAATGCTTTCCAAATAAAACTAGATTTAGATTACTGACTATAACGGAGATGGAGGGAAGGTTAATCAGCATGGTAATGAACGTTTTGATAAAGTGGAATACCAGAGGTGAAGCAGACCCGAATTCGACACCAAATAAAAGAAAACTATTTTTCTCAATCTGGGAGGAGTAAAACAGAATACACTTAGCCTAAGGCTGTCCTTGGTGAGAAATCTAGAGTTGTAGATCGGGACGTAGTGGCTTCTGGTTAAAACAAAATGTACAAATGGCGGTAGGGGTTCATAATCATCAACACTTTCAACGATTAGGAGTTTTAAACGTTCCTGAACCTTAATTTTGGTTTGCCCATCTTTCCTAAGGACGGTCCTTCTTCATTAGCTTTATATATATTTATACATTTATTATATTCATATATTATATAAATATACCTTTTTTCATCAACACTACTTTTGGTATTTTTCAGCGACGCAAAGGCTACAAATACTCATACCGATTATTTTTGAATTGATACATTGATTCTACATCCTCTGTACATTCAAAACATCCCACACATTCCTTCTTATGCTCCAGAAAAGAATAATCCGCTACATATACAGAGCAGGAATCTCGTTTATCATTCGTGCCATTGTTAGTATTCAGAGCAATTACTGCGCTGTGTGTTGTATTTTATAAGCGGTTCTTCGGATTTTATTATTTATAATATATAAAAAAATATATCAAATAAGCATCGTCTTATTCTCCTTTTCCTCCTTCTCCCTAATTAAGCCTTGGTAAATAAAAAATCATTTCAAGTTCAGAACTGATCCAGTTCTTCAGCCCACACTGATTCTATAATCCTATCTATCCTATCACTTATTCTTTCTCTACATAGCAGAATATTACTTTGGGCTGTAATACTTTCGCTAGAAGTATTTAAATATTTTGAATACCTGTCATATTTTGTAGCAATAAGGCTCAGCTTACATCACATACCTCTTGAATCTCATCCTCCCATCTTTCAATTATATACTGATCTGCGACTGCTAATTACGTGTCCCCTTTTTAAAACAGGTTTTAATTCACCTATTGCGATGCAACAAACAACATTCTTAATGTCATTTTAACCGTATTTATTGCGTCAGAAATAAGGGGTTTCCACTTAAAATCTAATGTGTTACACTCACATGACTTTCTCTACTCTTGTACAAACTATTTTTACAAACGCTTATTCTCCATATGCTTCATGTTAATGGAGATGTTAATTTTATTGCTAATTTTCTTGTAGGTGCAAGGGGATTTAGGTAGTATTTAGGCGATAGTCAACTCTTTTAAGAGCTGGTTGCTATGTGGCGCATTCCATTCTCTTTGTATGTCCAGGACATAAAAAAATGAATAACGAATTCCCTTTTGAGAAAAATTATTAGAAACTTTAAGGGAATAACAAGCAATATCTCGAAAATGGTTCACACAACAACAACAAAATGTATATGACACAAATTGTGTATTTTAACGCGATAGACATTTTTTGTGTAGTAAGATTTTGTCTATCTCTTATGGTTTACCAGTTATGCAAAAGTCGTTCACAATAAGAATACTTTTGGAGACATTCCCAGAAAATTCGAGATATACATTTCATTTGTCATGAAAATATCTTAATCATATGATATTTTAATCAAAATCGTTAGAGCCATTTTTGAGAAAATTAAAATTTTCGAAAAATGTTCCAAGTAAACCGTAATCTGGGGTTGGGGATTTTCTTGACAACCTTCGTGTCGCATCTCTGGAAGATACTGAACCCAAATACTAAGTTTGGTGTTTATCCGACTGTTCGTTTCTGAGTTATGCTGTTCACAGACACACACACACACAGAGACACACACACGGACATGTTTCCAAAAATGCTTTTTTTTGGATTCAGGGTGTCTCAAAGCATGTATTTCCGGTGAAATCTCGGTATCGAATTTTTGGGTCGAATACAATACTTCCCCTACTTACTATACGTAGTAGAGAAAGTAAAAACATAAGTTTACTTTTAAAAGCATATTTCTTTACAACAGAAATCTCCTAACCCATGGGGAGAAGATTATTGTTATTATTATTGTAGATTTTCTGCCAGTAGTCTATGAAGTTCTCTTCGTTATCGCTGGACTTTATACAACAATCAAAATAGTTGCACAAGGTTTAATGTAGAACTCATTAAAATCCACAATTTGTGACATTATTTATTGTAGCATTATACATTTTCGAAATATGTCTTGTTCTTCTTTCTATTATTTTAAGCAATAAGTTCTTGAAATTTATTTCCATTATTCTGTTTCTCATCAGCCCAAGAACACGCAATAAAAGACGTGCACAGCCTTTGGAAGCATCAATAGATCCAGACCTCAAAAAGTAAGCTGCATACTACTAGACAGGAAAATACCAGTCTCTTCCCATATACTGCCTTGCACCGTCAACACCAAACAATTGCTGTTAGATCACGAATCGGACATACAAAACTCACTCGCCTGTCTCTCTTCACCAAAGAACCACCTCCTGAGTGTTGTTTCTGTACTATAAGACTCACTGTTGAGCATATTCTAAGCAAATGCCAACAATATATCGCAAAACTAAAAAATTTCCTCCTACCTCCACACTGCAATAGATACTCAAGCGGTCTATCTAAAACTAAAGAAATTCCTGCAGAATATCAGTCCTTTTAACAAAATATAAATGTTTCGGTCCAATATTTAATATTTTCTCGTTCATACTTGAATAGCAATCTTAATATAAATATTTATTTGACGATGTTAAAATTAACGCTGTAATTCCACTCTATATTTTATGTTCACTTTGTATTCAGCTAATTTTTGTGTTGTAATATGTTACAATTTATTTGTTTTATTAATTTTGAGAGCATGTAACGGTTTGTCTTAGTATTGATTAATGCAATTAATTGATGAGTCATATATGACCATGTAGTTTGCGCGACTTTAAAAATTAAAAAAAATAAAAAGACGTGCACATTCGATCTAATTTTTAACAGTGATTGTTTTGCCAGCTTTCCCTATGTGTCTGTGTATCTATAGCAGCATACTGAAACCATTTATATTGAACATATGTACAAAAAGTACCTAAGCTTTTGTGTGAATAAGCTGTAGAACAGCCACCAAAATAAATAGCCGGTATGGAAAGTCATCAGATTTATACAGATAAACCTATATTATAAAGTGGAGTGTTTGTATCCACAAGATAAACACGTAAGGCAATGCATTCCCGCTGCCTATACTATACAAGAATTCCAACATCCTTGCATGTTTGTGTACCCATACATATCTGGAAATAGCAGCTGGGAGGTTATAATTTCCTAATAATAAATCAGAAAACATTTTACTCTACATTAAATTTACAAGCTTGAAGTAATTAATTTACTTCGTTTTTATTTTTAATAGGTCACACTTAAATGCTTTTAGAAGTAAAATACGCCTCCAATTTACTACCTTTATTTTCTATACTGAGGAATAAAAAGAAAATGGGATTTCATGTTTATTTTACAATTTATGAACTCAACGGATGTATGTATTAGCATTCAGACCTTTTATTTTACAATTAATTCAAAACTTCCGAATTTAGAGCTGTCTTTCCTAACTCATAACACACCTTCTTTAAGGGGTTTGAGCATAGGAATGGGGTCAGTATGTCAAAGAGCTGAAACAAGCGACAAAAACATATGAAAGGTGTCAAAAGAAGACTAAGAGACATCAACTAACAGGAAATACAATCGGATTCTCGAAGTCTAGCAAATGAAATAAAGTTGAATTGAGGTAAAGAGGCACATATACTTAACTTAGGAAGAAACGAAAGATCAGGAATGGCATGGTTTAGACTGGGGTGCTGGAGGGCACAGAAAATGACTGAGGATTCTGGCAGGAAAATCCGCCCATTCTGTGATTTGGATGAGGAGACTGGGTACAGATTTTGGCGGAATGCGCACAGTAGAAGAACCAGCGAATAATTAAACTAAAAGAAACATTCTTAAGTCTTCCAGAAGGAGATTGGCATGTCTACTGGCTGACCAGAGGAACTGACAAAGCATGGGTAATTTCTTGGCAAAAGTGCGAGAAGCCAGGGCAAATTTGTTCAGTTAGTCAAAGGCAATTTATCTGTATTTTCCTTTTTTCTTGTAGTTTTTGTTTTGTTTCCTTCTCTATTATTTATTTTTGTCATCTTAAATATGAATGTACGGTCAATGACCCATGCACTAAATACTTGTGTAATGACTTCCACAAATTGAAACTACTTTCTCAACTACGTATATTAAGTAGGGAAAGTATTGCATCCCACCCAAAAATTCAATATCGAGATTTCACGGGAAATACATGTTTTGAGGTGCCCTGAATCCAAAAAAAGTTTTTGGAGACATTTCTGTATATGTGTCTGTCAGACTGCCTGCCTGCGTGTCTGTCTATGTGTCAGTCTTTGAACAGCATAACTCCAAAACGAAAAGTCGGATAAATACCAAACATAGTAGTTGAGTTTACTATCTTCCAAGGATGCGACACGAAGATATTCAAGAAAATACCCCTTTCCCAAATACCCCTTTTGATTTTCTCAAAAATGACTAACGATTTTGATTAATCATATGCTTAAGATATTTTCATTGTAAATTAAATAAATTTGGGTATAAACGGTTCATCACTAACCGCAAATGATAAAAAAACTATTGTTATATATAATTCTCCTCTCAAAGCAACTTTATATCTTGAATTTTTTGGGAATGTCCCCAAATGTCCTCTTCATTGTGAATGACTTTCGCATAACTGGTAAACTGTAAGAGATAGACAACACTTTACTACGCAAAAAAAATGCATATCTCGTTAATACACACAATTTATGTTATATACATTTTTGGTCCAGGGAACCATTTCCGAGATATTCCTTGTTATTTATTTGGGTTTTCTAATACTCTTACTTCTTCTCAAATGGGAATTCGTTATTCGCTTTTTTATGTCCTGGACATGCAAAGAGAATGGAGTGTTTCTCATAGCAACTAGCTCTTAAAGATCTGGCTATCGCTTACAGCCTGCCATATTCCCCTTATATGTACAAGATAATTAGTAATAAGACTAACATCTCGATATATCGATTAACATGAAGTAGATGGAGAATAAGCGTTTGTAAAAATAGTTCGTACAAGAGTAGAGAACGTCATGTGAGTGCAACACATCAGATTATTTCTGAAGCAAAAATTCAATCCACACTGTAAGAAATCAGAAAATCGCTGAATTTCTAAACTAATTTCTAAGACATTCTGGTCTTAAGGAATATGTATATTAACAAAACTGACAATTTAATTTGGATAATTTTAAGTATTTTGGAAATCTTCTGGAATCGTATTTGTAAATACGATAAAGAGAATAATCATTAGAAATACCGCCACAAGCCTTTTTACTTTCTCTACTACGTATAGTAAGTAGGGGAAGTATTGCATTCCACCCAAAAATTCGATACCGAGATTTCACCGGAAATACACGTTTTGAGACCTCCTGAATCCAAAAAAAGCATTTTTGGAAACATGTCCGTGTGTGTGTCTGTGTGTGTGTGTGTCTGTGTGTGTGTCTGTGTGTGTGTGTGTGTCTGTGAACAGCATAACTCAAAAACGAACAATCGGATAAGCACCAAACTTGGTATTTAGGTTCAGTATCTTCCAGAGATGCGACACGAAGGTTTTCAAGAAAATCCCCCCACCCCAGACTACCCTTTACATGGAAGATTTTTCGAAAATTTTAATTTTCTCAAAACTGGCTCTAACGATTTTGATGCAAATATCATATGTTTAGGGTAATGTCATGACAAATGAAATGTATATGTCGAATTTTCTGGGAATGTCTCCAAAAGTATTCTTCATTGTGAACGACTTTTGCATAACTGGTAAACCATAAGAGATAGACAAAATTTTACTACACAAAAAATGTAGATCGCGTTAAAATACACAATTTATGTCATATACATTTCTTTTGTTGAGTGAACCGTTTTCGAGATATTGCTTGTTATTTCCTTAAATTTTCCAATACTTATACTTTTTCTCAAATTCGTTATTCATTTTTACTTTCTCTACTACGTATAGTAAGTAGGGGAAGTATTGCATTCCACCCAAAAATTCGATACCGAGATTTCACCGGAAATACATGTTTTGAGACCTCCTGAATCCAAAAAAAGCATTTTTGGAAACATGTCCGGGTGTGTGTCTGTGTGTGTGTCTGTGTGTGTGTGTGTGTCTGTGTGTGTGTCTGTGTGTCTGTGAACAGCATAACTCAAAAACGAACAGTCGGATAAGCACCAAACTAGGTATTTAGGTTCCGTATCTTCCAGAGATGCGACACGAAGGTTTTCAAGAAAATCCCCCCACCCCAGACTACCCTTTACATGGAAGATTTTTCGAAAATTTTAATTTTCTCAAAAATGGCTAACGATTTTGATGAAAATATCATATGTTTAAGATAATGTCATGAGAAATGAAATGTATATCTCGAATTTTCTGGGAATGTCTCCAAAAGTATTCTTCATTGTGAACGACTTTTGCATAACTGGTAAACCATAAGAGATAGACAAAATTTTACTACACAAAAAATGTAGATCGCGTTAAAATACACAACTTATGTCATATACATTTCTTTTGTTGAGTGAACCGTTTTCGAGATATTGCTTGTTATTTCCTTAAATTTTCCAATACTTATACTTTTTCTCAAATTCGTTATTCATTTTTTTTATGTCCTGGACATGCAAAGAGAATGGAATGCGCCACATAGCAACCAGCGATAAAATATTTGACTATCGCTTAAAAGCTACCATATTCCCCTTGCATCTACAAGAAAATTACAAATAAGATTGACATCTCGATATCTCGATTAATATGAAGCATATGGAGAATAGGCGTTTGTAAAAATAGATTGTACAGAGTAGAGAAAGTTATGTGAGTGTAACACATCAGATTTTTTGAGAGTGCTATCATAATATGATGAGCGATTGTTTTTGCCACTATGCAACATTAGTATAAGTTATTACTATACCGAACGAGGTGGCGCCGCGTAAAGTATGTGATTTGTATTCGGGAGGTTCCGGGTTCAATCCCCGACGACCGCTCACTCTAACCCATTATTCTAACTCCTCCGAAAGTGTGTTGAAAGGGTTCTAGGGCGTTCGAGAATCTTCCTTGGAAGATTCCACTGCCTGTATAAGCGAGCGTTCTCGCGCAGTCGAGTTTGTTGCGAATCGAGTGCGACCTGAGTTGTGTCGGTTAGTGCGAGGTGAGGAGTGGAGTCAGTTGCGTGTCGAGTGCGAGAGAGTTGTTGAGTCAGTGTGTGAGCGATAGCGTTTCTGGTGAGACATCAAGAGCGATTCTCCGAAGAGTTGGTAACGACTGTTGTGACGGCAACGAGTGTTGTTACGGAACGACGGGTTGTAGAGGTTTTGTGTTCGACTCCGAGTGAAGTGAACCATTCGTGTGAAGAGGCTTTGTCACGATGTAAGTGAAGTGATGGAGAATTGAATAGTTAATGTTAGTGAAAATAAGGAACTTCCAGTGAAGGTGAACTACATAAAAACAAAATAGTGGCAGTGAGAACTAGTAAAAAGTTGTAGTTGAAAAACTAGACAGAGTTACAATGGTGTCAGAAGTGGGATAAAAAGCCAACTTGGATTAAGGAAAAGCTTAAAAATCATTGGCCGGAATGGAAGAAGAATTTGTGAGTGGAATGAAGTAAATGGAGAATGAAATAAAGAATGTAAATTCCAGAATGGAGAAGATGGAGACAACATTGCGATCCAGATAAGATAATATGGGAACGGAAACGAACAGTGTTAATGAAGGAATGGAGAAAATGAAATCCTAACTCCGTCTTGTCAATGACACTGTAAGATCTGAGATAAAGGCAATGGTGAACGCTCTGAAAGACAGAGTTGCAAAGGAGTTAAAAAACACTAAATCTGACATGGAATTTGATATTAATGGGTGGCGGAGCGTTTAGGTCAGCTAGGAAAACGGCTACACGGGCAGACGAAAGGAAGCAAGAGGATCATAGAGGCCGCAATGGACAAACGTCTGGACCAGCAGATGATGGAGTGTGCTGCAGCCCTACAACCAGTAACGGTGCAACCTGCAGTAGGTTGAGCGAGTAGACCCTGAGGAGGACAGTCTCGCTTGGGCGAGTGGAGAGGTAGGTTTGCTCTGTGTGCTTAGCTCCGTGACCTACTTTATTTCTGTTATCGCTGTTGCTACGTGTCCTTTTACACAAGCTTTGTTTGTGTTTAAATTACTAAAATTCGACGTTTTCGAAATTAGATTCGAGTTTCTTGGTATCAAAACATGTTTGTAGAAAGGAAGAACACTTAAGTAGTGACCTTTGTGGAGCGCGATGTTCCAAAGCCTTCGCCGTATGAACTACACGAATGGATTTACGATGTTTTTCGTTTTGAAGAAGATGATTTAGAGATGATTCAGCTGAATAATTATACCAGGCAACTATATATCCAATGTAAAGAAGAGATGAAAGTCAAAAAAGCCATCACGGACACCAACGTAAAGTCAATTTTTACTCATAGTAATGGGCAGAGAAGTAAGGTTACGATCACAACTGCAGGACTAGGATTTCGTATTGTGAAACTGTACCATTTACCGAAGGATCTCAACTCAGAATTAATTAGAAAGCAACTGGAAACTTATGGTACGGTGATATCATTGACTATGGATACTTGGGGTCCCCATCTTAGATACCAAATTAGTAATGGAGTACGAACAGCAAAGATGGATTTCCAAAAGCATATTCCATCATATATAGATATTGCTGGAGTTAAAAGCTTTATCAGCTATGAAGGTCAACCCATAACGTGTGCATTGTGTAACGGCACGGGACATTTACGTACCACATGTCCCAGAAGAAGGGTAATTACACAGACACCACGCACTACAGACGCTCCCACGTGGTCGCAGTTAGTACAGGGCGAGTTCCCCATTAAACGGATACCGCTAGATATTGAGAAGGTAGCAGTTTTGCACTCGACGGAGATGTCAAGTAATACGCAGGAGCAAGTCACTATGTCCGATTCGTCCGGAAAAGATAGTGCTGTCGAACGCAAAACGCCATGTAATTTGATTGCAAAAGCGGATGTGACTTTGTCTCATTCTACAGCCATTGATGATGCTGGCATGGAAACGGATATGGTAATGTCGACCTTATGCGCTGTAATGATGGAAGAGGAACACTCCGAGGAAGAACCTGACGCTTTAAATATTGCGCCGAATGCCGGTACAGCAGGCCTGCAAAATAGTGATATGAAAATACTGAGCACCACGACTGATAGTGCTTCTTGTACTAGCCGTGACGCCCGCATAAAAAAGAAACGCACGGAAAGTAGCATTGGTGGACTCACCTCTGGTAGCAGAAAGAAAGAGAAAACGCGTGCATCCTTTGAGAGTGAGTCAGCTGAAAACACTTCCCTGTCATGATACGCTATCTTTTCTTTCTTCCTTGCTTGTTATACATTTTCTTCTTAATTTTCATGTCTTATACACGAATTTATGCTTCATTAAATATTAATGGTATTCGCAATGCCACTAAGCAACAGCTCTTGAAAAGTTTTATTTACAATTATGATATTGATATATTGCTATTTCAAGAGGTAAACATTGACAATTTCAATTTCCTTGGTCCTCAATATAATTATATTTGTAATGTGGGTGACGATAATAGGGGTACAGTGGTAATATACAGAGCTGCTTTGAACATAACTCATCAAGAGCTGCATCCTAGTGGACGAATTTTAAATATTATTATCGACAACGATACCTTAGTAGTTAACGGTTATTTGCCTTCTGGCTCCAACAAACGGCGTGAACGTGAAGCCTTTATTGACACTCATATGCCATTCTTTTTCCACCAAAGATACAGCTACTTGTTACTGGGTGGCGACTTTAACTGCGTATTACATGCCAAGGATCAACGAGGGCTATATCATCCATCTCCTGCGTTACAACGACTTTGTAGTGAATTGCAATTGACTGATACATGGGAATTGTTACATGGTAATAAGTTTGCTACACGTATTATCGTCATAATTCAGCATCACGACTTGGTAGGATGTATGTCAATGCACGTCATAGAAAGAACATTCGGAGTGCTGCTGTTGTTGCTGCTGCAGTAAGTGACCATCATGTTCTAATTGTTAAAGTAGCAGCAACCACCCCTTTACCCATTTTTGGCAGAAGTTACTGGAAATTAAACAATGCTCTCTTATATAATGATGAAGTGCAACTACAGTTTCGTATGATTTGGGATAGCGTTACCCTCAGAGCGAATAGATCTCGCTACAATGATCTTCTGCAGTGGCTTTTGATTTATAAGCCTGCCATACAGTCATTTTTCAAATTTTTTGGTAAAGCTAAGGCAAATGAACGAGCTACCATGCTACATTATTACTATGCGTTATTACAGGATTTGACAGGACAACAGCAAGCCGGCAATGAAGTTACTGCCAGAATGTCAGCGATTCGACGAAGAATTAACAAAATTCAAGAATCAATTATGGATGGTATACAGGTACGATCCCGCGCATTCTCTATTACAGACCATGAGCGCGCTGCCTTGTATCATGTGGCTTCGGAGAAGAACCGACATCAACGTAAATCCATGTCTGATATTCTCACTCATGATGATAATCCACTACACACCACACACCACATCTGAGATTCTCAGGGGCCGAGGAGCATTTTCGAAGGCAATATGGACAACGCCTTACTCTTAATTCCTCTAAAGAAGTCCTCTATAAAGGTATTGATCGAACTTTAGTTGATATAGACCCAGATGGCTTGGAAGCACCCATTACTATGGATGAACTTCGAGAGGCAATTTTTAAGGCGAGTAACAATTCTGCACCAGGACCGGATGGAATTAGCTATACATTCTACAAAGTATTTTGGCCCATTATTAAAGACCGCATGTTACAGTTGATGAATGCCATTTTTGAAATGCGCGAAAACTTGTCAGGATTAAACGAAGGCATTGTGATCTTAATTCCAAAACGTCTTCGGCCCCGATACTTTACCAGCTATAGGCCTATTACGCTGCTGAATACTGATTTTAAGATTTTTACGAAAATTATAGCGAACAGACTGCGCCAAGTACTGCCAACATTGATTCGTCCTGAACAAACATGTGGAATTCCGGGTAGAAAATTAACCCATAACTTGGTACAACTACGTGATGCAGTTATATATATGGAGGAACATCCTGAGGAAGAGGCAGCTCTTTTGTCACTGGACCTTGAGACGGCATTTGATAATGTAGATCATGACTACTTATTTGGTGTCTTACAGTGCATGAATATTCCTGACCGCCTGCTCACTGCCGTTAAATTAACATACACCTCTGCCTACTCCAGGATACACATAAATGGATATTTCACTAGGCCTATTCCTATTTTGAGTGGTATACGTCAAGGATGCCCCTTGTCTATGTTGTTATTTACTATTTGTACTGAACCGTTGGTTCGAATGGTGATGAAATATGTATTTTCAGCTGCTATGTCGACAGGTTTACTCACTATAAAGACCTATGCCGATGATATGACCTTGTTTCTCCGTCATAGCCAACAGTTGTATTTGCTCCCTCACATATTACAGGTTTATGAACACGCATCTTCTGCCAAGATTAATTATCAGAAATCCTCATTACTACCTTTTGGGAGATGGCCTAGGATATTAACTTTGGCGGAAATTCCCATCAAGGACCACGTTACTGTTCTAGGTCTCCAAATTATATCGAATGTCTTTGAAATGATAAGTTTAAACTGGACATCTTTACTACATCAAATCCGCTACACTTTACACCACCACCAAAGTAGAAACCTCAATATACTTCAAAGAGCCTCGTTTGTTAACCTGTTTGCATTGTCCAAGTTATGGTATCTGGCACAAGTACTACCCCCTCCAACGGAGATATCCCAACGCATCGAATTAGCAGTGTCCTATTATTTGTGGAGTGGCCATATGTAAAAGGTGGCGAAGTCTCAACTCTGGCGTCCCATCACTAGTGGAGCTCTCGGACTAATGACAGTATCCGAAAAGTGTTCAGCGTTGTTGATTAAAACGTTGTACAATCTGGGACTACTAAAGGACAATAAACAACTTCAGTCCAGTAATGGAAACCTAATGCGTCATGCCATTTTTCGCCGAACGGTGAAATGCATTGCCAGTTTACCTCAGAGTTATTTCTCTGGAGGTCCATTTCCTACTACGAAGCAGCTGTATCGTCATCTTCTGTTGAGACGCTCCTCTACTCCTACTATAGAGGACAAATATCCTAACATACCGTGGAAGAATATCTGGCGGGTTTTTCGATACACCGAGATTTCGACGGACTGGAAGGCCTCCGCCTACAAGATCCTAAATGCCATAATACCCACAGCAGAAAAACAATATCGACATAACATTTGTAATTCGCCATATTGTACCCGTTGCCACAATATTGATACCCTTCATCACCGATTCACAACCTGTATTCCTGAAACTTGGCAATGGATCAAACATAAAATCCGCTGCATTACTATGTCGGAGAACCCCAATACTATTTATAGGGCTATCTTACAAATCGATATCCAGATTCCGCGTTATGTTTTTGCCCAAGTATGGCTTGTAATGGGGTATCTCCATTACATGCTGCAAGATCCCGCTCCAAGCGTGCGAGGTCTCGAGACCTTTCTGAGAGACCACCGGACACGACTAAAAAGGAAAAAATGCGAGACACTGTTGTTAATCGGCCCTAACTTAGATGTTCTCTCTCTTTAAGAAGGGGCCTTTGTAAAGAAGAATTTTAATTTTTAAATGTATTTTCTTTACGATTAAGTGTTCCTAATAAAATCCCCCCCGAAAAAACAGGAAACGGTGAAAGTGTAGGGCAGTGAAATTTAGAAACTTTGAATCAGGCATTCGACCCACATACTCAATCAAATACAAGCTATCAGACAATTAAACAGCCTTTAGAAATTTATATACATTCAGAAGAGAAAATTAATAATGCAAAGAAACATGGAATTGTCAAAATAATATAAGAATTATTGTAATTCCTTTTGAGATAGATGTTATCTAATCTTTTTTAAAAATACTTGTATGTGCTAATGAGTTGTAGAGGAGACGGAATTTGTACACTATTGTATGAAAATTGAAAGAGTAAAATAAACAGAAAAAAAGAGGGAGCAGCTGGAGAATCGGGACATCAAGCCCGACACTGAAGGATAAAGAATCTGGTGTACGACCCACGTGGGCGTATGATTCTCTCAGAACCCCGAGCTATGAAAGCTGTTGGACTCTTTGGTGGTCAGAAATTGTGTACCGAAAGGGCTGTGGGAGTTCGTAGTCAGAAGCACTAGGGTGGACAGCTGGTGCCCCGAAGAAAGCTGTGAAGGAAGTTTCCTAGGAAATCCGTTTCAGCACTACCGAGGGGCACCTGGGTGCGAACTGCATCTTGAGAGCTACGTCGCTGATTCTCATCTTCCAAGCGACATGGAGAGGTGGTGCCTGCCCGTCATGCGACATCCATTCCACAGGTCTTGGGCCACTATCGTGCGTTGGGTGTCTGCCCCGAGGGAGGCAATTGGTTTTTCGTTGTAGTTGCCCTGCTGTAGATCGTGAAGAGAGCTGTGTGAGCAGGGGCTATGGCTCAAGGCTATCAATAGGTCGGCGCCTAGCGGTAGGGGTAAACAAGATACCGTCGGTTGCCAGCATAAACACCGGGGGAGATAAGTGGAACTTTCTGGAAGCTTCTTCTCTTCTCCTCCTTCCTGACAAAATGTATCGAAATAGTTCGAGAACCTTCTGTTGAAGATAACTGCCTATATAAGCCAGCGTTATAATGCAATCGAATTAGTTGCGATTCGAGTGCGAGTTGAGTTGCGTCGGCCAGTGCGAGGTGAGGAGTGGAATCAGTTGCGCGTCGAGTTGTCAATTACAAGAGTCACTGTGCGAGCCAGTTAGCGACTGCGTTTCTGCTGCAACACCAAGAGCAATTCTGCGAGCGAGTTGGTGTTGACTGTTTTACGTGCAACGAGTGCTACTGCGGAGCTACGGGTTGTGGAGGTCTTGTGTTCGACTTCCGAGTGAAGTGAACCGTACGGCGTGAATAGTAAAGTGAACTAGTTCACCGTAGTGAAGTGTTAGTGAAAAATTGATAAGCTCCCAGTGAAGGTTAACTACATAAACAATAAAACAGTGACATAAGAACCGAGTAAAAAGTTACAGTTGAAACATTGTACAAACTCACAATATTAAGAAAGGAATACGGTATTCCTGTAGAGAATTTGTGCTCAAGTTAAAGCGGATGTGTATTGTGCATGAAGAATACATCTTTGAGCTGTAAGAGGAGCCACAATAAAGTAATATACAAGATTTGCTACTTTGTATTCAAGGAAAATATTCTTTTGTAGTTGTTACGTGCTTTCTTTGAGAAGCCTTTCTGTTTAAAATTCGGCGCTGGCCTTGAAATATTTCCTTGGTGTTTTACCTGGCCTTTAGGGCGTAAGCTCTACCTCGCCTTGAACAAGAAGCAGAAAAGAGGAGGGCCGCCTACCGACAGACGTGGTCATCATGAACCCCATAATAAAAGCTCAAGAGGACTAATTTGTTTGCTATTTCACCAGTTAAATTCCATCACACCATTCCCACTACAGTATTAAGGACAAATGAAGTAGAAAATACTTATCTCCAGGTGTTGGGGCAGTATTTCTAACACTTAAATGATTTTCAGTCTAATTATAGAAATATAAATTCAATAACAGCCCGCCTTAAAGCAATATATGTATGTAACAATATATAAAATATATATATATATAAGTCATTGTATATGTTTGTATTATTGTATCCATGCGTAATAATGTTATGTGAATATATTACGTAATTTAATAATGTAGGAGCTGTGAGAAATAGATCAAAAGTTGCTATCAATGAGGTAACAATGAGGTAACCTTGAGGCAATAATGAATGATTTGAAAGTTTAAATGCTACTAGTCATTATTGGAGCAACAATATGTAAATTTTGAGACAGTTTAAAAAAATAGCCAATCAACAACCAGAAAGAGCTTTAGTTAAATGAAAGTATTCTATTGGATTAGGATTAGTCAATCAGAGACTTTAAATATAGAAATTTACAAGTTTAGGCGGTTGAAATCAGTTCAGTTGGTTGCAGACAGCGTTACTAACCAGACGCAAAAAGTGTCCTCAAGAAATTTAATATGTATTCGTGTCAGACGAAAATAGTTTTACGTGTTAAAAAGTGCAAGTAATTAATTAAATAATCTCACAGCTCTCTGTATCAGTGAAGTGTTATTTAAATCGTATCAAGTATTAATAAAAGGAGTGAAGTAAAATTTTAATCTGTGTAAGCCTACATTCTTAGTCGTACCACAACCCTGCCAAGACATCCATGTCTCTAACAATAATACTGACGCAGCCAAGGTAAACATAAATATATAATATTTAAAGAAACAGCTAAATTACAAGGTAAATATTTTTTTTAAATTTGGGGCAAAGGCCACCTGAAACTACATTTTGGGCAAAGGCCACCGGAAAGTACATTTGGGGCGAAGGCTACCGGAAAGCGGGTACCATACGTGCGGTTGCAATCAACTTTAAGTTCGGCTCCCCAACAGTCGAAATACAATACTCCTAAAATTAACCTTTCTTCAGTTTGAATTTTCTATATTATAAAGAACCATGTAAGAACAGTTGGAAAGCAGTGAGCTCCTCTTTCTTCCTTAGCATTTTCAAGAATGAATTTAATTTGTTATTCTGTATTCCTAAGAGTGTCACCTATAATCAATATGGTGTTTTTAGTCAAAGGCTGAAACGGACGTTGAAGATTAAAGATAACAGAAATTGGATTGCCAGTAATGTCATAAAATGTCATAAAAAGCTAAGTGCCAAGTTGAGGAAGGATAAAGATGTAGGTGAAGCAAAACCACTGTAAGAAAGAAGCTTCTCATCTTTGATCTGCAGAAATCTATGCCAACTCCTCTTTTGTCTAAAAATGTGGCTTACTATAAACGGCAAATGTGGACATTCAACCTTGGTACAACAAATACTGTTTTTATGTGTTTGGAATGAAGGTATAGCTCCAAGAGGGGCGCAGGAAGTAGAATCCTGTCTAAAAAAAAGCATTCAAAATTACATTGCTCCAGAACCGAATCATTTGATTTTGTATAGGAATAAAAAGTAACATAAAAATTTCACTTCTTCTCATGCATTTATTACAAAATTCTCAAACGGAGAATATTGAACAGTAATTTTTTATTCCAGGACACAGCTTCAGTGAATGTGACCAGGATTTTGCAGTAATTAAAAAACTGAAAAGTATAATCCTCAAGTTCACATTCTAAGCTACTGGTTGAAAGTAATTAAAAGTCCTAAAACAGATCTCCAGAACTTCATGTACGTGAGGTGGCATGTGATGATTTCTTTAAGTCCGCACAACTTCAAAAATGCATGTATAGTGAAGCAAAACAATCTTTGTTGATGGTAGCAAAGCAGGATGGCTTAAAATATTTTGGATCAGATTGAAAATGGGCAATGCAGATTTCTTGAAATGAAGCAGAGCCATAGTGATGATGTATCATTTTCAACGTTGGACTTCAAATAAAGAGTAAAGTGGAGGAAGAGCTCTTTTGAAAATATTTCACTACGTACGTTGTTCCCGAAGGAATAGCATTAACACAGGAAAAGCTCAAACATGTGATGCATTTGTGCACTACATACCACCTGTTCATTATGAATTGTGTAGAGTGGCACTCAAAATATGCCCATTCACACTTGTAGGTTGCAAATAAATCTTGTGTGGATACAAACACTTGCTGTGGATTTAATTGTTGCTTCTTTCCTTTACCCTGTTATACCTCTAAAACTGGCTTATCCACCTTTGGCTTCCAACCCTTTTTTAAGAATACCCTCTCACTGCAATTTACACTTAATATTTTTCATTTTATTGAGCATGTGTATAACGATTTGATTAAACCACCAGATGTTTGTATAGTAACATACATATCCTGAATTGCCTGTGATGTTGGGTCTTCATTTTGAATTATTTTCAGTAATTTTGTATCACTGGTAAATCATAAGTGAGACAAAATCTTACTACAAAAAATGTATAACTAGTTAAAATATAAAATTTAAGTATATAAAATAACTTTTCTGTAGCATTAGGCGTTTTCAAAATATTCGTCACCACATCGTTAGGTTATTCTGGGTTGAACTGCCATGCGGGATCTACAAAGTATTTTATGCACTTCTGAGTTTATTAGTGTAAAATAAATCTGATATGTTGTTTTCACATAATTTTCACTGCTCACTCTTCTATAAACTATTTTTTACAATAGTACATTCTTCTAACTACTTCCTGTTACCGAGCGAGATATCTCCGCGGTAATGTGCGAGGCTTGCATAGTGGGTCGTGGGTTCTATTTCTGGACCCGGCAACTCTGACCAAAGGTTTTCATGGTTTACCCTGTTTGTCAACAAAGGCCCAATCTGGTATACTGATAGTTCTAGAACCAAATCGGGAACGGGGGCTGGGCTTTACGGTAATGGTACCAAGATTTCTTATAGTCTTGGTACCTTAGCTACAGTTTTCCAGGCTGAGGTTTATGCAATCCTAGCCAGTGTCATGGAAAGCATTAAAAGGAGATATAAGAATAGAAGTGTTCTTATCCTCTCAGACAGTCAAGCTGCTCTTAAAGCACTTGAATCACCATCAATAAAATCAAAGCTCGTCTCAGAATGCCGGGAATCCTTAATGGCACTGGCTGAACACAATAAGGTTCAACTTATGTGGGTGCCAGGACATATAGGTATACCAGGCAATGAGAAGGCAGATGAAGCAGCCAAGATTGGCAGTGAAATCCCATTTTTTGGTCCGGAGCCTGTACTGGGAGTGTCCTACAGACCAGTGAAACAGGCTATTAAGTGCTGGGCTCAAGCAGAACACAAGAACTACTGGAACTCCATTGAGGGTTGCAGTCATTCCAAGTTGTTCATTACAGACCTGGATAACAGCCGGGCAAAATACTTGCGCGGTCTTAGTAGAAGAAGACTTGCATGGGCAACAGGATTCATTACAGGACACTGTGCCCTAAAGTTTAATCTATACAGAATGGGATTGTTTAACAACCCTATCTGTAGTAGATGTCTAGAAGGAGATGAGACTGTTACTCATCTACTATGTGATTGCCCTGCTCTTGCGAGTCAAAGAACTTTTGGCAGTCACTTTCCAAAGATAGATGAACTATCGAAAGCCTCAGTTAGCAGTCTGGTTAAGTTCATATCGAGCAACAGACTACTTAACTGATGAAAGGGGGATGTGCAATAGATCTTAAGGTCGCAGTGCTTGGGCATAAAACCCACCCCTTCTCAAACTAGAACTAGAACCCTGTTTGTCTATGCGAATGTTGGGGTGTTTTATCTTCTACCAAGAATTTTCATTCCCTTATTTCCTATCACTTTGCTTCCGCTTTCATGTTTCAGATAGGCTTAATGGCTGTGCAGTATCAGTCGGTATCGGACAGATGGCGCAGATATTGCTTGTTGGAAAGTTTCTCTCAAACCAATCAGCTGGCAATTTTTCTCCGAGCCGGCTCAGATGGATCGAATTCTCCCTGGCTCCGCAGAAGGGAAGCTTTCTCTAAGCAGCCCGCCAGTGTGACCGGGTCATCAAGCTTGGAATCCAGATGTAGGTAAGAATCCAAGGACCTCTGTCGTTGGCCTGCCAGCGGATCCTTCACCTCACCGGTTCCTCTTGGAGGTGGTAAGCACAAAATATGTGCGTTGGGTCGAGGGTTTCCGTCGTCATTCGTTCATATTTCTTGTTAAATGACATTAACTTTCATTACACATTTCGTTGTACGATACAGTAGGCTAGAGCGGATCTGTAAGCAATGACTTTGAAATTCCATGCTTTTTGCGCCACCACGAGAAAAACTGAATGACGACTTCCCACTTGAAAAAAGTATTTGAAAATTAAAATAAATAACAAAGCATATCTCTAAAGTGTCTGACTTCTCAAAAAATGTATTTACATTAATTGTATGCCTTATTATCTGCATTTTTTTGTGCAGTAAACAATCTCTCTCATGGCTTACCAATTATACAAAAGCTAATAATTTGAAGAAGAGTTCACAGCACCAAAAAATTCAAGATATGCATTTGGTAATGTAAATATTCTTATACACATGGTATGTTAAATAAAAATCGTTAGAGCCATTTTTGAGAAAATCGAAAATTTCGAAAACCTTTTAATGTAAAGACTAGTTTGGGGTGTGCGATTTTCTTGAAAATCTTCTGGTCGCATCCTTGAAAGATGCTGAATTTAATGCCAAGTTTCATATTTTACTTACTTTGAGGTATACTGTTCACGGACAGACTGACAGACACATAGACACACATATACAAACACTAAGAATGTGTTTTCTAAAAATGTATATCTGCCAGATTAATAATACCAGATTATTTTGGGTTCAGGGAGCCTTAAAACGTGTATTTTCAATGAAATCTCGGTACAGAATTTTTTGGTAGAATACAGTACTTCCCCTACTTATAATATGTAAGTAGTAGCGAAAGTAAAACTGATTTATGAAATGCGAACAATATATTTGGTTTTTCGTAACATGGATGCCATCAAATCCATAGCGTTTACATTGAGATTATTCCTAGTTCTCGAGTTACCAAACATGAACAGAAGAATCTATAACTGATATGAACAGTATAATGAATAAGGGATTATGTGGTGTTGCAATGGGTAGAGAAAGTCATAGATACGAAATTGTGTATGTTTGAATATTGGCTAGTTACAGCCTGAAGTTATCATCTCATTCTATTTACCTATTGATTGTTTCATTTTCTATTTGAGATTATTATTTTGTGTGTTATATGTAACCTTATCATAATCTAATATATAATGCATCATTGGTTTGGAAATGTAATTTTACAAATTGCCATTATATTATCGGAGGTTTACTTTGCGTATAAACTTAATATATTAATTACTTACAGGTATTTTATTAATGTTTATGTTACACAAACAAGGATCCTAATAATAATAATAATAATAATAATAGTAACAATAATAGCAATTCCAATGTAAAGAAAACATCATGTAATATCAAATGATAAGCGTATAACTGTTTATGTTAATTTTTAAGATTTTTTTTTTTTGACAAAACAGAAATGTGAAACTCTGAATAGGACAACTTGTCCGCAATGTTTAGCAAACAGGAACAGAGGGGCTGTGCGGTAAGCAAACGTGAATTCGCTTTATGTATCAGCCGGCTTGAATCGCATAAAGCAAATGCTCATCAACATTAAACGGAGTCGATTTTGTTCACCTTTGTGCAGATTCGCAATGTCTAACGTTCCAAATTAGCTTATCGAGGATATCCTCATTGCTTAGTTGCACATGCATAGTACGAAATTCTTGTGTTCCACATTCAGCTATCAAAAACCGCAAAAAAACTCTTCACGAAACGTCGGTTTCTTTTAATGTCTTACCCTACCAACCGAAAGAGATGGCTGTCTTATCAACCGAAAGAGATGGCTCTGCGGTAACGTGTGAGGCTTGCATTCGGGAGGTATCGGGTTCGATTCCCGTTGGCCCCCACTCTTACCATGGGCTTTGCATGGTTTTCCCCGGTTGACATAAGGCGAATACTGGTGTGGTATATTCCTCTCTCCCCCATTTCCTCTCGTTTCATTTCCCTTTCATATTTCAGGTTGACTACGGGGCTGTGGTTTGTTCGGTGTCGCAGACTTGCGATTTGGAACTTCTTCTCGGCCCTGCCAGAGGGAAGCCTATAGAGCCTCCACTGCTGGGTTGTTTCCGCTGTCCCGCTAGAGGGACTCCTCCAAGAGACCCTCCGGTGGCCGGGTGAGGAACTCTGCGCGTCTCTGGCGACCTGTGCCGGCATCTCTGCAGCCCACAAGTCCCCTGCGTCTCTTCCTATCCTAGATACTTAACGTTTTTCGAAACTAGTTACTCCTGTTTTTACAGCTGAGGCACTATTCTTTTCCTCGTAGTCGATCTGCTAGTTAAAATATGTATGTTTTCTTTACTCTCAATAAACAGGTTACGTACAAGGACAAGTTTGTAATACCTTTAGAGTTGGTTAGAGTCCCATAGCACCTTCATATTCTTTAAAGCGGTTATTTTGGAAATTGGTGTATGAACATATCTGAATACCAGTAATTATAGCATCAGATGGTCAATTATGTATCGTTTTTGTATTACCAATAATGACTGTAGACCTCTTTCTTATATATTTCAGGAGAAATGTTGTAGAAGTTTTAAAAGTATGCAATTTGTCAACAGTCTGACTTCAGATAGCTTTCTGGAGGATTGATTTACTTTAAGCTTTATATGATGGGTACCTAAGCACTTGCAAATACTTCGTCACTTGCATATGGTTTCTGTTGGAAAATTCTCCTTAGCTTGAATGTGATTTAATGTGGCCAAAAACGTGTTTACATCATTCCGAACAGTTAAGAAAACCTGTACTTCTGGACAGCTCTTTGAGAATACTGTTGAATTCTATAAAAAAAACCTTAGAGGTTTACATTTAACATATGACAGGAGTCACTTTCGGTAAAACCGGATGTCTTTCCTTACTGTAGGACTAAGTATAGGTTCATCAACTGAGGAGTGCACCTCGGCACCACGACCTACCGAGATCTCTTGTGTCTACCACCCAAGGAGGGAGGGATGCAGTGAAGGAACCACACAGGAGGCTACAGGCCGTAGGCCCCACAGGGACGCGCGGAAGTTCCTAACATTTCCAAGCTCGCAGAACCGTCCCACTGCTGGAGCCGCCGAGAGAGGGCGATGAACGACATATCAATGCAGCAGCCCTATGGTGTCCGCGGGGAATACTCCTTCCACTGAGCATGCATCCGTGCCATCTGCCCGCCATACACCACGAAACCTAGAAGCATATCTTTCCATAAGAAGAACATGGAATGAAAGGGAAATGATGGAAAGGAAATCGTGGCAAAGAGGAAACCACCACAGCATTCCCTGTCGACCCCGGGGAAACCATGGAAACACGTAAGTCGGAGTGGGCGGTCGCCAGGAATCGAAGCCGGGACCTCCCAAATGCGAGTCGTACACGTTACCGCGGCCCCACCTCGCTCGATTACCTTACCGTAATATTCAATGAAACTCATACGTTAAAAGATATTCGGAACAGCAGAATTTCTAATTAAGTCTGAAAAGCCTGAACGTGCTGATGCTTTTAGTATCATATAATGATTAATTTTGTGGAACGTTAAAAGAAACAGGTAGGTGTTATTTGGTGCCCAATCCAGCCCCTTTGATCAATCAGTTTAATATTGGAGTCAATAGTGTCAAACACTGAATACTGCTTGAGAAGTGAAGTGGAAGAGAAATGAAAACTTTATAATCTCAATGGTTGGAAATCGCTGCTTTACAAAATAACGTATTTCTAGGTTGTGAAGTGAACGTACACTGCAAACCAAGGTGAAAAAGTAATAGTACTGTAATTTGGTATAATTCATGCATTTAACTTAATATATTATCAATTATAATACTTATACCAGGTGGCCCAACCGCGCCGTATTTAAAGTGTGCAGACATTCCTTGGTGCGTTACAAGAGTTGTAGAAATCAGCGGCGAAATTCCAAGTAAACACAAGTCAGTGGGGAACAGGCGCATTAGTGTGAACGACCTTCATTCCACTCCTCTTACCAAGCGGGATGGCTCAGGCGACAATGTCTCAGGCCCATTTTCGTGATTTCCTGGGTCGACAGGCGAATGCTGGTGAGGTTATAGATAGAAAGGGAATATCGATAGCCAAGCATTTTAGAACTGGACGTTGTACGCTGGCCTTAATTCCATACTTTTTCCATGACATCGCCCGAAACAACTGACAATCCATAGGATTTTAAAAGAATGGCTAAGCAATGAAAATTCGAACCATTAATAACGGATATCTCGGAAATGGCTCATGCCACAAGAAAGTCATTTCAAATAAATTGTGTGTTTCAAAGAGATCTATTCTTTTTGTGTAGTACAAAATATGTAGATTATACAAAATTCCTTCCAAAGGAAGAGGACTTCCCGGGCTATGCCCGGAAAATTCAAGATATGCATTATATTTCTCATGTAAAGATTTTTAATATATTGTATAATATAATAAAAATCGTTGCAGCCATTTTTTAGAAAATCAAAAATAGTTGAGCAATCTTCCATGCAAAGACTAGTTTGGGGTGGGAGATTTTCTTCAAAATCTTCGTGTAGCATCTTGGAAGGTTCTGAACCAAAATCTAAACAGTGAGTTTATTTCCCCAAAAGAAACCTCTAACTGAAGTGGAAAACATTCTAAATCTTTTCGGTCTGTTTACTGTTGTTGCCTATCATCAATGACTGGGAGAAAAGCCTGGGAACTGCAAAATAATGAGCACTATCGTCTTCCTTGATAAACAAGAGGAGTAGAACGTAGGTCGCTCAATTTAATGCGGCAGTTCTTCACTGACCTGCGTTTACTTGGAATTGCGCAACTGAATTCTGCAACTTTTTAACGCACGAATGCACACGTGAAATATGGCGCGGTTGAGCCACCTGGTATTATTTCAATAATAGAACACTGAGCTTGGCCACACGCTGTCTGATAGTGTAATCATATTTTCATGCTGTTGTATTTCGCACAAGTTAAACTTTCTTCTCTATAATTTGAATCTCATTTTGAGTATAGAAAATTTAAAAACATGAATGTGAAATAATATAACACAATTTTTTTTGCACAAAACATTACCAGCTGTATTACAAATGATTGAAATTCCGTGTTTACGCGTATTCTGGCAAACCACACGGCATATAGTGAAGTTACGATTTGTGATTACTTCTGAATATCCACTTAGGTTTCTCAGCTTATCAAATTTTAGAACTGAGCTTTTCAGCCAATTTTACCTCGCTAAAGCACATCTAAGTTATAAACGTCTACCGGTAGTATAAACTGGGCTTCCTATGAAAAATAGAATTACTAAAACTGCATAAAAACAAGTTAAAAGTGTTTTGCATTCTATTACCAACATAATCCACTATAATTATACCGACACATTTCCGAAGTTTGTATTGGAGTGTACATTATTGTGCACGCATAGTATTACATGTGTATTGCTTAGAATTTATATTTTAGTACATCTTCGAACCAATTTATAGGTATAATGTTTACACATAGAAAGTATTCTATATAGAAAGAGCAAACGACATTACATTTATACTGCAAACGGTTATGGCATTTTTACACATTTTTCATTTTATTAATTTTATACATTTTGGCGAATTACCCGATTTTTCGACGTTTTCATGCGTGGTATTTATAACTTACTTTAAATGCATAATTATTTTGTTATAAC
Source organism: Deroplatys truncata (assembly GCA_030765065.1). NCBI lineage: Eukaryota > Metazoa > Arthropoda > Insecta > Mantodea > Mantidae > Deroplatys > Deroplatys truncata. The sequence goes on along the minus strand of CM060983.1, from coordinate 203,341,347 downwards.
ATCTGCCTGTGTCACCGACATATGATTTAAACTATCGTGTCAGAGAAATAAATTTGTGAAGTGTAATAATAACTGAGGCATTAATGAGAAAGTCAGGGAAAACGTAAATAATTCCTTACTATGAAATGTTTTTCTTTGTCAGATGGAAACGGATTTACACCGTGTTTTTACGTGTTGTTTGAACAACTTTGCTCTAGTAAATGCACTTAAAATAATTTTGAAAATAACGCTGAACACGAAAAATTTGAGAAATCAATATAATTTTCATAAATATTATCCAACTAATAAATATCATGATATTGTAAAATGCCAGAAAATGTAAACTCTTGCTGTTGTTTATTACGAGTACTTCAGTATATTACAAATTAGAAGTTTCTGGCCTAGAATTTCAGGATGTATTTGGACGAAAGCTTTATGCAGTTATTCCGTGCCATTAATGTTGTTCCTAAATTTTGAAACGTTTATTTAATAGTGTAGGCATTACATAAATACTGCTATAAATATGTTTTTCAAATATACCCACAAAGCTGCTCACTTAAAGAGGGTAAACAGAGACCAGTACTTAGTAAAATGAATTAAGATATTACATTTAGTGAAATTATTATGACATAGCTCCATGAGTAAATGCTCCTCTGTAAAAGCATATACCGTACTCAAATTAAACCAAAAGAATATGCAGACAAAAACAATTCGCAGGCCGCTTGAAAACCAAGGTAAAGGCTGTAGGCGAATAAACAAAAGAAAATGTTAGGTGGTTTTGAAGCCATTGTGAACTTTCTCTCAAATTCCTTTGGGTAGAGGAAACACATTCTCTGTACAAAAGTTAGAAGAAGCCGGAAAGCAAAAGGAAGGACGACCATCATCAAAATTCCACACCTGGCGTCTCTAGTTACTTCGCAAAAGATGAACGTTCGCTAGCTCCACTCTGCCTTATTTCTTCCTGTATTTTAGACTCTTCCGCACCAAAACCACGACCAAGTTTCGCCTTTTACATCTCCTGCGTCTTAGTAGAAAGTATGGAAGAAAAAGGAAGAGAATAAAGGGAGAGGTCATCACTATGGGTGTGCATACGAAGAAGCAGGAAGCCGGCGCCGCTACAATGTCACAACTGTACGGCAACAATAACTATGCATAGTGCAAAGAGAATTTTGAGACAGGAGAGTTTTACATGAAATATTCATATTTCATTTTAGTACCACATGTACAAGGATGCAATTCTAAGGTACTTCCAAGCAGGTAAATCAGCCGCCCCTAATTATTTGTAATTGTACAAACGCTAAGCTACAGATGTGCCTTAGGTCTCTCTGCATCGCTCTAAAGCTACTAATATCCCGTAGCGCTACAGCTCATGAAGGGCTTTGGCCCGCCACCCCGGCCGCCGGTCTCGTACGCACTACAGAGGTGGGCGATCATCCTATCGATACGGGCAGTTGATGTGGCCAAGATCACGCATCCTACAACCAGAATGTTACCTCCGTGGCCAGGATCGATGCCTATCGCAGCTCCTCACTTTCCTCATAATGCTGAATGGGCACCGGTATTATACTCGGTACTTAAAATCCGCACCCCCATGGGTGGAATCGAACCAGGCCGCATTCCGTAGCTGGGAACCAGAGCTCCAAGCTCTAGCCCACAGCGCAGGACACAAAAGCCATTACATAATATAAATTGTTACACGCCCCCACTACCGTAAGGTTCAGTGTCAAAATAAGTTAAAAACAGTGCACTAATACTATTACTCAAAAATAATTTGGTGCAGTGGGCCACACAGTATAACTGGTTATTTCAATTCATGTTTAATGCAAGCTGCACCATCGACTGCGAAACTGTCAAAAATCTAAAATCGGAGAATATTAAAATTAATGAAAAATATGAAACTGGTAAACAAATTTCTGTAAAGATTTACTCTTTAAACTGCTGTTTGCGGAATGATATGATTCCATACCGATTTAACAGCATGAAAATTGTCGCAGTAAAACATTGCAGCATTTAGTCAGGTAGACCATCTCGTAGTAATGGGCTGCGGTGGTAAAGCATATCCCTGTACGCAAAAGCTTTCAAAATACCTATAATGTGAACAGATTATGCCAGTGTATGATTTAATTAATCCAAATATAAGTACGATAACAGTTTCAGAAAACATGTTGCGCGTTTCCCTGCTTCATGGAGGATACAGATGTACCTACTCACATTGTCGTATTTCAAACGTATTGTTTCGGTCACTTGGTTCAGCGAATAGGCAAGACATGTTACATGCTTTAGATTTCGATAAATATCTTAATCTCTTTACAGCGTTGATTATGGCGCAGCATCACTCAGGAATAATAGAACTTTTTTTTAATTTGTTGCCCAAAGAACTCTTAAAGTATGAACATAGACATCTATTTATTGCTATACTTAAAAACAGGACGTATACAAGTTGACGAAGAATTATTAAATTAATAATACTACTCAGTGTTCCTTCATTAAAGAAGGTCTGCGGACATTTGACATGGCAATCCATAATTAAGGGAGATACATTCATAAGATGCACAGTTATACACGGTAACATGATATTATGCACTAAAACCAGAAAATGAGGACTTATATGCATTAAAAACTGTTAAATATATCATAGTAAAAGAAAAAAAAATAAAACAAACATTATGTATACATTTTGTCCCAAAAAGACTAAAATATACAAACATCCGCGGAAAAAAATATTGTTATTTGGAATCCTTAAGTCATGAAACGAATAACTACACAGTTTGAAATGTCATCAGTTGCGTGTACATGCCCCTCTTTAGAATGTCAGTATGGCGCCATTTCTAATGCTCCATAAATGGCCTATGAGCTTCGGGAATACTTCATTGCATCCAAGCGATGACTGAACCCATTTCTGAGGTGAAAGTACCCAACGGGTGGAATCCGTTGCCTCCGGTGGTAGGATGATGATGAGTATAACGGGGAACAAGAGGACCTACAGCTTTTACCGTGGACTCCGAAGCACGTTGGGTACTTCATGAGCAAGTCAGAGGTGAAGGCGTGGATAGGGTCAACTGAAAATCGCTATGCCAGAGCCGGGAATCGAGCCCCGGACCCTCAGTACGAGAGCCGGAATAAACAATGGATCATTTTACTTTGGAATTATTTCTCCAACGATGATAGCAATCGAACTCTGAACTTGGTATTAGAATACAGACACCATTATTTTCTTTGTCTTGGTTTATTTTTAGACACCAGATCCGAATCTGACGAAAACGAAGAGAATATCCGCTAAGTATTCCAGTTTAGTTCACAGCACGTTTACGAAAGAGTATAGAGGGAAGCAGATGTGAGTTTGAAGGGGACTATGTTCATGAACGTATGCAAATATAGCATCAGGGTGGCAGAGGTGAAGAAACAGGAAGAGAAGGGAAAGTGGAATATGCAATGCAAAACGGGAAAAGCAAAGAAACCGGTGCCAGCTGGTGAGTGTATAGTGTGTCCAAAGCGTACGAAAACAAAGCGTATTGGCAAGTCAATGTCTTGAGGGAGCACTTCATTTGTATTCCTACATCGACTCCATAGGGTGCTAAACTGTTAATTATGCTTTCAGATGCAGCATATGCGTTTATATGTTTTAACAGGCCGTTCTATTGCTGTGTTGTTGCCACATAACACACAACCCAGGCGTGCTCGAATCTGCTTTTATTATGCTGAGATACTTACACCCCAATAAGACACAATATCGAAGGGCTTTTATTGATAATGTTACGTCTGAATTATTTTCATTTTTAAATTTCATTTACGAATTTATTTTAACTCTGTAATTAGAGTAAGTTAAATAATTTGTAAAGTTATGCATAATTGAATGGTCACTATAGCCGTCGATATTTTGCTCAATCATGTGACATGTGTGATGATTAGCAAAATTATACTGAGGGTAAGACTGTTTAAGTATAATCATAATAATATTTGATTGCATTAAGAAAATATCCCACGAAAGTAAAATACCTGATTTCTAGAGATTTGTAAAGGAAATGTAACATGTGTTTTCCCTACACACTGCCAGTTTATTGCATATACTACATGCAATCCATATAAAAAGTGGTTGTCTTTTCGGGACTACGTTAATCAAGAAAACTTCTTCTTCTCCTGCTGTTTCAAACAATACTCAACAATCTTTCCACTCTTTTGGAGATCGTGCGAGAGGTTATCCTTTATATCTCGCAGTGATCTTAAGCTCGCCATCATTAGACATTGGTCTCTCCGTCTTTTTAATCTTCTCTTTGTTACCCTATCTTGTATTGTACCACCACATTCCTAACGCTTCCTGACAAACGTATGTTATATGTGTTGATTTTGGCTGTTTTTTTTCTTCATTTCCTCCCTTGCTTCTGTGGCATATGACTTAATTGGTCTTACATAGTATTTATATTGTTCTTATTTTGCTTTCTTACATATTTATTTTGGGATATTAGTAAGGTTCCCACAAATTTGCATATTACTGGTTGCAGAAGATGAAGGCGGCTTCTCGGCGCCTGGAAACCAAAATGTTTGGCTAATTGAGCATACACTATAGAAAAATAGCCGCAAAAAAGGCTGGCTACCACCAAAGGGTGTACCATTTAAGTGAGACTCTACAATATCCAAAACTAAGCGTTGTAGAAAAAAATATTATGGCGGAAAGTAGTCGTGTTTTATTTGGAGACTAATGGCGCTAAACAAGACCAATGGCATTTACTTTCCCCCAAAACATCAAGCAACTTTTATTAAGGACACTTCTTTTTAAAATGCTTAGTTTTGGAGATATGTAGTGTCTCAATTTAAATGGTCCTCACTGGATACTGGATTAAATAAGGCTCACAACATCAGCCAAATCTGAGATAGGTACATTTTCTACTGTAAATATTTTCAAACTGAACAACCGTTGATGTATCCAGCGGAAATTATCAGCTGCTTATAGCATAGATCAGTTTCAACAGTAATGAGCTGATACGAAGAGAAAGGAACAAGAAGAATGGCACATTTTCGAACATTTATGGCGCACAAAAGTTAAGTGTAAACTGTTTGGGAAACAGTTAATATTATCATAAAAGTAATTTATTACAAATTGTATATCGTACAACTTCTGCTTTGTGAGGTAAGATGTTCCCTCGCTCCAGTTATATACAGCTAAATGAAAACCATTAGATGTAGAAATGTGAAGATTTATCTTTTATTCTCATTCAAATATTTCAATATGACATTTTAATTGAAACAATTATCTCTCTTAAAAACTCATGTGTTGCACTCACATGACTTTCTCTACTCTTGTACAAACTATTTTTACAAACTTTTTCTCCATCTACCTCATGTTAATCGATATAAACATTTACAGAAGCTATCCTGTTACTAATTTTCTTGTAGGTACAAGGGGAATATGTTAGGCTTTAAGCGATAGTCAACTATTTTAAAAGCTGGTTGATATGTGGAGCATTCCATTCTCTTAGTATGTCCAGAAAAAAAATAACGAATTCTGAAGGTGTTTTATTGCTGTTAAGGTTGCACCACGTTTAGTACCAATTTTCAGCTGTTTTAGACCATGCACGCAATGGATGCCAATTTGCGGGAGATTGTTTCTAGGAGCGTTCGCCCCACGTACGGTACAAACTTTCCGGTGGCCTTCCCCCACATTTAAGAACCAACTTTTTATTTTAATATTTGTTTAAATATTTATGTATTTATATTTATGTATACCTCGGATGCGTCATTAGTAATTTGTAGAGGACGTAGCTCTTAACAGGGCTGGTACGGCTAAAGAACCAGACTTACACAACTTATAATTGTACTCCAGTCCCATTATTAATCCTTCACACGATTAAATAACACTTCACTGATGTATCCTACTATAGAGCTGTGAGATTATTGGTAATTGCAATTTTAACAGGTAAATTTTATATTATTCCCCCCGCAATACATTTTCATGTCTCACACTGAACCCGTACCGGACCGAAACTGCTTGGATACGCTTTCTTGTAAGGTCTACCACTTGAATTTGTACATTTTCTCTATTTCAAGTCCCTGGTTGGCTAATCTTACTCCAATGAATACCTTTATTGAAGTTTTAGCTTTTTTAGTTTTTTATTGGTTATTTATAAACTGTTTTAAATATTACATTATTATGATTATTATTATTATTATTATTATTCCAAGAACTATTAGTAGCCTTTTTAAACTTTCTAACTTATTGTTGTCTCAAGGTTACCTTATTGTCAGCAACTTTCTGCTTTTACTTTGTAATTCTGTTTGCTACGGATTCTCACAGCTCCTACATTGTCAAACCACGTAATACATTCACATAACATTATTATACATCTCATAATAAAATAAACATAATGCAATGACTGTAATAAACACTTTTATATATCTCAGTACACACTTATTACTTTAAGGCGGACTGTTATTTTATTTTATATTACATAATTAGGCTGATGTCATTTAAGTGATAAAAATATTGCCTGAATTCCCATTTGAGAAAAAGTATGAATATTTGAAAATTCAAACCAATAACAAGGAATATCTCAGAAATGGTTCACTGGACAATATATATAACATAAATTGTGTGTTTTAACCTGATCTACATTTTTTGTGTAGTAAATGTTTGTCTCTCTTACGGTTTAAAAGTTATGCAAAACATTCAGAATGAAGAGGACTTTTGGGGGCATTCCCAGAAAATTCAAGATTAACATTTCATTTGTTATAAAAATATCTTAAACATAAGTTATTTTAACCGAAATCGTTATAGCCATTTTTGAGAAAATCATAATTTTTGAAAAGTGTTCCATGCAAGGGATAGTCTGGGGTGGGGGGATTTTCTTGAAAATCTTCGTGTCGCATCTTTGAGAGATACTAAATCTAAATACCAAGTTTGGTATTTATTTGACTTTTCGTTTATGTGTTAAGCTGTTCACTGGAACACATTCACACAGACATGGTCGTTTTCTAAATATGCTTTTTTTTTACTCAGAAGCCTCAAAACATGTATTTTTGGCGAAATTTCTGTATCGAATTTTTGGGTGGAATTTAATACTTTTCCTATTTACTACGCATAGTAGAGAAAGAAAAGAGTAAAGATAAAGGATACATTTCATTACAAAGATGAGAGAGGAGAGGATTAGAACAGATGAGAGGATGCTGGAATAAAAACAGTATTCAATTCACTTTTCGTTTAGGAATTATCTTATTCACAGTCACATAATCATACATAGTCAAAAAGACTTTTTAAAGTGACTATACTTTCGAAACCTTGATATCAGATGTTGGATATAATACATACATATTTGCTTTGTTTAGCACATGAAAGCTACAGTGAAAGTCAAAATCGGCCCGAGGCGGCCCGGGTTCAATCCCAGGGACCCGCATGTGGGATTTGTGGTGGACAAACTGGCGTCTGGGCGGGTTTTCTCCGGGTTCTCCGGTTTCCCCCGCCATTCATTCCACCAACTGCTCCATCATCACCTTTCCTTTCATCCATTTCACCCACATTTCGTTTCATCTACTTCCTTCCTCCCATACCAGGCATCGGGCTGATCACCCATTCTGGATTCTCTGTCTGATCCATGAGTGTCTGCTCCTCGACGGGCCTTTGACCCCAGGAACCCGCTTATAAGTCCTGGAGGTGTATCACTCCTACATAAGAGGAGGTTAAACAGACAAAGAAGAAGAAGAAGAAAGTCAAAATACTGCGCTCTGAACTGTTAGGCTGTCTCTAACAAAGAAAACAAAAATTTTATTTCTCTACACAGTCTCCTTTCACCTCGATACACTTTTCCCAGCAATGCTCAATAGCTTCGATACCCTCTTTATATTGAGAACCGTCGAGCTTCGCAAAATAGCCATCAACTGTGGACTCCACCACTTCATCATTAGCAAATCTTTTACCACCAAACCATTTCTTCAAGTTTGGAAACAGAAATAATCAGAGGGGGCTAAATCTGGCAAATAGGGTGCATGAGGAAGCAATTCAAACTTCAACTCATTGATTTTGGATATGGTGATAATGGATGCGTGAACTAGCGTATTGTCTTGATGAAACAAAGCTTTCTTTTTGGCCAAATACGGCCGCTTTTGCTTGATTTCATTACTCAAACGCTGCAATAAGTTCGCATAATACTCGACATTGATTGCCTTTCTTTTTGAAGATAATAAATGAAAATTAACCCATACGCATTCCGAAGAACTGACGCCATGACCTTCCCTGCAGATGGAACTGTCTTTGCCTTCTTTGGGCAGATGCTCCCCTTTAAATCCACTGTTCCTTCGTCTCAGGTGTGAAGTGGTGGACCCATGTTTCATCAATGGTTATGAATCAACATTGCCTAATACTCAACTGAAAGATCGTACCTACGATGTATGCTAGCTCGGGCACTTTCAGTCAACGATCATCCAATACCATTTTGTGGAATTCCTTCACAAATTTTTGTGTAGTTACCTCATTTGATCGACCACTGCGGTCTTCATTTTGGCAGCTCACGCGGTTTCGCTTAAATTCTGCCACCGAATATTTTACTGTTGTAAACAAAGGAGCAGAGAGAATAGAAAATATCACCGAAAGGTGAAATTCTGCATTGGCGGACAAGGATTTCAATGCGCATGGAACAAATTGTTCAAATATTAAGCGGTTTATTGTTTTATTTAAAATCGACTTTATCTTAAATACACCTATCATACGCTTATACAGTGAGACCTGCTCAAGACGGAACAGACATGATCTTAGATTTTTCCGTTTTGGCGAGGTATCAATATTCCGAATGCTTTTCCTGTGCATAGATTTAAGATTAATCGCAAAGACCATGTTAATAATTTCAAAATCGTACATTTTATTAAAAAGCACCCACCTCAGTATATATGTATTTTCATATCCACTGCATAAAACTAATAATATTGTGTGTGTTACAGACACATATTATTTCAGTCTCTCAGCCCTTTAACCAACACATTTACCACAACACTAATTAAGAACTGCTACACTATACATTTTAGTCTCCTTGCACTTGCACTAACGCATGTATTGCAACACTAAACTAAGAATCTTAACCATATACACATATGTGAGTCTTTTGTCCTTTCACAAGTACTCTTCTTGGATCTCCATGCATCTGTCGGTTTCAACTTTGTGTTGTGTTCAACGGCATTCCTTCACCACATGCATTTGTAACTGTAACCCCTTTTTTTGTCCTTGACGTGGTCTTCTGTCAAGTATGTATGTTTACAAACAAATCTCATTTACTTCAGAGATTTATATTTGCAGTTTCCTCGGAAGTACAGTATCTTTAAAATAAAATTCACTAACAATTGGCAGCTTCATTGGAAGCGCAGCATATTCTTCACCCCCAAAAGCGTTTCAATACTGAATACCTCCGTTTTAAGCATTTGCAGACGGTTTCCGTTTCTACGTTGAGCGGTTTCCACATTATTGAAGACGAATTAGATACAAAGTAGATGATTTCCACCCAGACCGAAAGTTTTATCCGAAATAGACAGAATTCCTGCTTATCCAATGACCGATTTAGGCAGGTTTCACTGTAGGTATCTAGCTATGTTAATTTCAGCGCAAAAATTAACTAGCCAAGAAATTTAACCAACATTAACGTAGTAGTATAGACTACGTAGGTACACATCAACCTGCTCAAAGAGTTTAAAGTTCAGAAGATGTGAGATAAAAATAAATGCATATTTATTACGAGTAAAGCACTACAATGCTGGCATAAAATACACAATAGGGGTGTACAACAGTGCCATCCAGAGTTGTTATTAATTTGAATGTACGTGTGCATAGAGTGCAACCGGTACAAGAAAAAAAATCTGATGTGTTACACTCACATGACCTTCTTTACTCTTGTACAAACTATTTCTACAAACGATTATTCCCCATATGCTTCATGTTAATCGAGATGTTAATCTTATTGCTAATTTTCTTGTAGACGCAAGGGGAATATGGTAGGTTTTAAGCGACATTCAAATCTTTTAAGCGTTGGTTGCTATGTGCGCATTCCATTCTCTTTGCACGTCCTGGACATAAAAAAATGAATAAGGAATTCGAGAAAAAGTATAAGTGTTGAAAAATTTAAGGGAATAACAAGCAATACCTTGAAAATGGTTCACTCAACAACAAAAATAAATATGACATAAACTGTGTATTTTAACGCGATCTACATTTTTGTGTACTAATATTTTGTCTATCCCTTATGGTTTACCAGTTATGCAAAAATCGTTCACAATGAAGAATACTTTTGGAGACATTCCCAGAAAATTCGAGATATACATTTCATTTGTCATGAAAATATCTTAAACATATGACATTTTAATCAAAATCGTTAGAGCCATTTTTGAGAAAATTGAAATTTTCTAAAAATATTCCATGTAAAGAGTAATTTGGGGTGGGGGATTTTCTTGAAAACCTTCGTGTCGCATCTCTGGAAGATACTGAACCTAAATACCAAATAAGATAAGATAGATTCTTTGCGATAAATAACTCGCCCAAACACACAAAGTCCTGTTTCTGACATAAATAGCCTGACAATGGAAAAATATATATGTATTTTCAAGTAATTTTCTTTAGAACATTACTGCTGAGACCTATTGGTTCTTGGCAGAAAACCTCAAAAGAAACACTGGAACACGGCACAAAAGTGCGGTTGAAAATAATCTTTAGAATACCGACTCCGAACATGAAAGCGTGTGTAATTGTTCAATATGCATGTATGTTAGCAATAATACATCCCTCCATGGCATATTGGTGCTTAAAACATTTTAGAGATGAGTTAGGTCAATTTTGCATTGAATGATAAGAATTATCTATCCAAAACTGAAATCCCTCGTACGTAACACTTTTCATCACTTCCTCGCAAGCAATATTTATACTTTCTCTATCACATACATAGTGAGCGTCTAGGGGTACCATGCTAGCCTCTAGTTCCCAAGGTCCCGAGTTCAAACCCGGCGAGGGCGATGGATTTTTTTCGGGTGTAAAAATCCTTAGCTGGCTTACTTCGGAAGGGAAGTAAAGCTGGTGGTTCCGTGTCGTAATCTACGGCACGTAAAAGAACCGCGAGCCTGATAAAGAGGCCTCTGAGCAAAATTCCCGGTCTTTCATGCCCAATATAGAATGGTACACTAAGAACCATAACAGTTAAAGAGCGTCCATAAATAAAACAGAATTTACTTATATATCTGGTAAGTTGTGCAAGTATTATATTCCATCCAAAAAATCGATACGTGGATTTCACTGGAAGTAGATATGTGTTCTGACGCCCCCTGAATAAAAGAAAACAAGACACAATTTTTTGACGAAAGAGATTTCTCTGTATTTGTGTGTGTGTCCTGTAAACAGCATAACTCAGAAATAAAATGACCGATAAACACCAAACTTGGTATTTAAGTTCAGTGTCTTCCAAAGATGCGACATGAATATTTTCAAGAAGAGGCTTCCACCCCAAACTAGCCTTTACATAGAACATGGTTCGAAATATTTTATTTTCTCAAAAATGCCTATATAAATTTTATTAACATGCTATATTAAATAAATTTACATGACAAATAAAATGTAAATCTGGAAATTTCCTGTGAAGTGCTCTTCATTCGGGAAAGAATAATGTCAAAATTTTATTACACAAAAATATAAACCTCTTTAAAACACGTAGTGGATTTCAAATAACATTAGTCATTTCCAGGTATCAATTGCTAATGTCAAAATTCTACTACACAAAAAAGATAAACCTGTTTAAAACACGTGGTGGATTTCAAATAACTTTTTTGTGACATTAGTTATTTCCGAGGTGTTCATTGCTATTGATTTAAATGTTCAATACTTTTGTTATTTATTGAAACGCTGTCACCATTAATTTGTTTCTAGCTATGTAAGGGAAAGAGTACTGAATTTCAAGGAAAGCATACAGTGACCAGCTTTAAACATTTAACTTACAACTAACTGTGTAATGAACTATTTCTGGGAACGTTTATCTCAATTAACATAGAAACTAAAAGAAATTAACTTTTGTAAGAAACTATATATAAATAAACTATGTGGGATTTTTTAGCACATTCGAGGTCCTAAAAATTGGTCGTCATGGTTAGCTATCACATAACCAAGTAGGGTACCCATATACTTAAGAGTGAAACATAATATAAAGAACGCTATATGACAGAAGGATGACGAGAAGGGATGGTAATGAGTAAAGCATGAAGCTACTTGAGCCATTAGGTGCGGCATTCATCTGGAACATTTGCACGTCACGAAAATCTGGGCGGGCTACGTGCGAGGTGAACCGCTGTTATGCAGGGCAGACAAGCGAGTATGTAATTAGACGTTACGAGCCTCATATACAGCCACTGAAGACGAGCGACGACTTGCGCTATGAATGTTACGTTATCTGCCAAGGAATTCGGGGGACGTGCCTCACATTCCGGATTATTGGATAAGTCTGCACCATTACAGTTAACTGTTTGGAAGCTCTTGAATAGAGAGGGGTGACCAGCATACTGTTTGTAATCAGATTCTGACGCACCGAAGTCTAGTTCAAATATTTTCAGTTGCTTTGGAAACAAGCAGATAAATCCTACGTCCGCGAGAGGAATTTTGTTGTGTGCATCTAATAGAGACGTGGGGCGATATGGAGAACATTTTCAGCAGTCCGGCCCTCCCATGGGGTGCCGATTTTTCGGCCCATGTTTAAGACCAGTACCACACTCACAAAACCTAACTTTCCGGTGGGCCTTGCACTAACCATATCACCTCTCCGTACCAGGTAAAAGATCCCCCCTGCCATGCACATGGCAGTCGGGTTGGTAGGTCATGGCTTCTCATGGGCTGTTACACCATATTATTATTATTATTATTATTAGTATTATTATTATTATAGGCTGTCACCTATAGAGTGTTGCACAAATTCAAGGAACTACTGAGTAAAATTAAAATATATTTGCTCAGCAAGAAGATCACAAAAGGAATGCAACATATCACGAACTTCAACAATTTCAGAGCACAATTATGTAAACGATGCACTGTAGATTAGCAAGTTTATAAAATAATCATTTCTTAATCCAACAATGCTTAAACTATCCCACACCTACTATAAATAGAACGACGATCTTTTTGTGTGCCTCTGTTTTATTTACATTCATTTTTCGCGAGAAAATTTTCTACTTGTTAAACTTACAACCCTATTCCTTTAGTGGCGCAGACCTTAAGGAATTGTGAGATTCTAGGATAAATCTAACCCAACCCCTCATTTATTCAGTAATGATTTCTTATCGGGTTTTCGCTCATTATCGTAAATCTGTAACAATAACCCTTGGTGAGAATACATAAGTGAAGTGTCATTTTAGGGGTGTGCAGGTTTTCTGAAAGGAGATACGAATTATAGGTTTTCAATATCAACAGAATAAAGAGTAACGGCCATATTCCAAAAGCTGGAACAAATTACTTAAATGAGACTGAGCGCTTCGGAAATGCAGCCATTCAAAATTAATTCCTCAGTTTTACAAATTCTGTTTAGTATTGTTGAGGTCAACCACGGACTGAATGAGCATCGTAATTAGTGATGTAATATTGACTTTCACTTTCCTTTACAAGAAGTTGTCTTCCAGCTTGCAGGTTGGTAGCACAGGTTTATTCCTTGATTATCTCGTGCTTCATTTCGGTTACTAAAACGCACGTTGGATTTATTTCCCCCAAATATTACGTTTATATTGCTTTAAACCGGAATTTAGCAAAACGTTTTGGTGCCGTATCAGGAAATGAGCATATGACAAGTTGACTTCGAAAAATAACTGCGATTTCTTATTCTGGAAAGAAATCCGATGTTAAAACGATATCGCAAACATTTGGAATTATATAAAATGATTACTTTTCGACGGGAATGAGACTCTATTAATGTACACGTCTGTCCTGTGATTTGCACAGTGAAAGCACATAAATAGTAACAAATGTAAACAAAACGTTATTGCCAATCTGATAAGTTGTTACCAAGCTTGTCATTCCAAATGAATAAACAAAATTAGCTTTAAGGAACATGAGAAATCTTGGTTTAGCACAAATGTAAAGTATACAGTGCCGTATCACACTATTATCAGAATTCAAGACCTGTCAAATAAGATAGGGAAATACATATGCAAATTATTGCATCGTTAAAAAAATTAACACTGCAAGAAAAGGCGTACCATTATATACAGCACCTAAAGATATATTAGTAAATATACGTTTACATACAAATACGTATCATAAATATGTTGATATTTTATGTATATTAATACAGCATAATATAATTCTATCCACCTGCCTTGAAAAATCCGCTAGAAGTGAGAGATAGCCAGCACGCAGTCCTTACTAATGCCAGGGATTTGGGTTCAGTGTGAATGTGTCTCAAGTTTGCTTAGATATAATCTACGCTTAAAATATAATAATAATAACAATAATAATAATAATAATAATAATAATAATAATAATAATAATAATAATAATAATAATAATAATAATGGCTTAACAAGACAGTGTCGTAAAATAGAAAATTGATAATTTCCATGGCAAGATGAACTCTTAAAAAGAAACGAACACTGCAATACTTTTCAAGTATTCTATTATTTGCCTTAGACCATAAGGAAATTGCCAAATCAGCAAATTTATAACGTAAAAAGGGTATTTATAAGTTTGTTTAGAACTCCTCCAAACTAATATAAGATGACTGAAACGGTCTAGATAAACCTTTCTTTTTCTTTCTTTTCTTTTCCTGCTTTTAAACACACGTAAGCTTTTAAGCACAGAAAAGTTATGGCTTTGGATCGGTACAGCAAATATCTAAATGAATGAGACATAGCACTTGTACCACTCGGCACTAATGTCAAGATAGTGCTGTTGTGACTGACGCATCACTGCCAGCATTGCTGACTATCGGAGAGATATAACCAGCATTTGTACTTCTTTAGCTGATATTACATAAAACTATCCGCTCGCACTAATTCTTGCCTTTAAGTTATGCTGTTCACACACATACACAACGCGCGCGCGCGCGGATACGTTTTTGGGGAGGATTCAGGAACCTCAAAGGTGTATTCTGGATGAAATCTCTGTATGAAATTTACCTTTGTTTTGGAGGTTGCTGTGATATGTAGAATTATTGGCAAAATAAAATTAATAATGTCCGAAAAATTGCATTAAATATGAATAATTTATATGCTATTAATATATTCAAACTGGGCACCCTTCAGACACCACATACCTCTAAACAATGAAGCACGCGACCAAACGAGATTCAAATCTGGGTCTTCTGGCAGTTAACTCAACTATAAAAGGTCTCGGCGAACCTGTGTACCTATGTATATTTTATATTTTGCAAGCGTATGTAGGTTTTACGGTGGTAAGATGTTTTGTAAATCTATGAGATTCCACTTTTAATGACAAGTCAGCGTTAAATCAAGAAGATATGCGAGAGGTGTCCAAGTACTACTGACACACATCATGGCAGTATATGTAATAATTATTATGGTATTCGATAACATGTCAAATGAATGAGAGTAGGATATCTATTTTAAGGAATAGTAAGGAACAAAACAAACCACTGGCTATTTGTGGTAGCGAACCCCGGTCATTCATGGGAAGATGCTAAGCGTAACAACTACCAAGCGGGATCGCTCTGACGGCAGCGTCTGTGGCCAGCAGTCGGGAGGACCTGGGTTCGATTCCTGGGTGTATTCTACCACGTTTTCTCATTTCGTCTCTCCCTTTCACGTTTCAGGTGTCCGGGTATTGGTACTCTTTTTTCGTGTTAACAATGAAAGCTACAAACATGATATTAAGGCGATATCGCAATATCATTCCAAATTATATGACACTAATCAATAAATGAATATAGAGTTTTAACGATAAGAGCTAGTTGAAGCGAAATTTTCTTATTTTACGAAAAATGCGAAATTCTTGCGATCTTAAATAGAAAAAATTAGTTTTCATTTTGTTTTAAATTTATCCCCGCAAATTATTAATTACACACAATAAAATAAAATTCTGAGTTATACAAACGTTGAATTGATCATTAATCTCAGCATGCTTGGAAATCGACTCTTCCGTCATTAGTGAAACCATCCAAAGACAGATTAACATTCTTAGCAATGGACCCTTTTATTCCTGACCACACCGAGAAATGAGTTGGGAACAGGGAATTCCGAATATCAAATGGTTTGCAATTATTTAGTTATTTCTGTCTCAGACCTTTCATTATTTTCTTTTAAATCAGAATTCTTGAGAGCGTATATTTAGTTGCGGAAATGGGTCGGACAGCGAATGTTAATGAGGGTTTGTAGGTGTCGGTAGCAATATATTGATGTGCAAGTTTTGTGATGTTTCAACTGAATGGCAGAAAAAAGACACTGTATCAAAACATTTTTAAAAATAAGGAACATTTGAAACATAAACTAAATTTAACAGCTGCGACACGCCAGACATCCTTATATCTTTCAATACAAAGACAGACGAGCTTAAATTGAAAAAACCTGAATTTGTAAAAGACACTACCACGATACTACTGAAGGTCAAAATTCGAATTGAAGAGAGAGATGATACTGCGGTCGTGAGTGCCTTCAAAAGTACGTCCCAGGTAAAAGCAAAATATTGTTAATTAATAATTATTATACGCATATATAAATGTAGGCATATAGGAAGATTTTAAGATATTTTATTTTTGCGTTAAGTAGGACCAGTGACCCTCCTAGAGCCACCAACTAAGGAGAGAATACATTCTTCATTGCGCAAATTAAATGCCAGCAAGTATTAAACAATCTTTGGAAGGAGAACGAGATTTGGCATGAAACCGAATCAGTAGGCCGCTGTGAGTTTGTAATATTGGTGTAAACTCAAGATGCAGTATTTGAACAATAACACAATTGTGTGTTCTTGGATACCGCTAACAGAAAGACGTGTTCTCAAGAAATTTTGAGTACTTTGCATGAATTTGAAGTTGATCATGAAAATGTGAAATATGTTGTCACTGACTCCGCCGCATATAGGTATGATAAAATGTGAATTATTGCAGGGAATTATGCGAGAATATTTGGCTCACATCACCTGCTGGGCCCATAAGTTTAATTTTTTGGTGAATTCTTACAAAAGTATTTGAGAGAACTTAATAATATTATCTTAATGACGAAAAACTGTTTCCAGATGCCCAGGAAAATCAGACATGAGTATTGTTCATATTCAGATGAAAATCATTCAGATAAAGCAGTTTCTTTGTATCCTGAGCCTGTGTTGTCTAGATGGGGAAGTTGGTTCAAAGCAGCTAAATATGTGCATACACATTTTATACATTCTGTAATTTGTTAATAACTTACAAAAAAGTCAACTCCGGTAACAAATTGGTTGAAAGAAATAATAAATTTAACATTTTCTATCTTATTAAATCCAAGGCAGCATTCGTTTTTGAAAAGTGTGAGTTTGTTGCTGATGTAGTGTTGCAGTTAGAAGTGAGTAAATATCCTCACTCACAATTTGCTGATTTCAAAGATCAATGAATTAAGAGTAGGATGGAAGTCATAGCTTCTGGTCACATTGGGGTATTGGTTGACTCGATTATTGAAGAGTCTAGCGAGTCATTGCAAAAAAATGTCAGGCAGCTGCTGAGAAATGTAGGCAGCATCATTGTGTACAAAATTGCGAAACACGCTTCCACAATTTATGCTTGCAATTTAATTTTTGCTACGAAATTATTTATTTCATCAAAGTAATGTTGTGCAAATAAACACTTCAAGAGTTTCACTAATTAATGGCAAAGTACAACTGCTTTAAGAATACGATATTATAGCTTTAAAAGATTTAATTGTAAAGCATAATAATGAGATTCCTAATCAATAACTTGATATGAAGCAATTTCAGGCACTGAAATTAATGTATTTAGATTTTGCAGATGCAGAATTGCAGTTTGTTTGGGTTCCCAGATCATCAGTTCATGCAGAGAGGTTTTTCTCAAGGTATAATTTAATTGTTAACGATCAAAGGCGATTGATGAAAGAAAGCAATGTCTTTCGCAACGTAAGGAAGTATGTAAAGAGTCTGTAAGAGTGTTGTATGGTATTAGAGTACCATGGTATCAATAAGAAATAGAATAAAAAATCTGATGTGTTACACTCACATGACTTTCTCTACTCTTATACAATCTATTTTTACAAACGCCTATTCTCCATATGCTTTATATTAATCGAGATATCGAGATGTCAATCTTATTGCTAATTTTCTTGTAGATGCAAGGGGAATATGGTAGCTTTTAAGCGATGGTCAAATATTTTAACGCTGGTTGCTATGTGGCGCATTCCATTCTCTTTGCAAGTCCAGGACATAAAAAAATCTGATGTGTTACACTCACATGACTTTCTCTACTCTTGTACAATCTATTTTTACAAACGCCTATTCTCCATATGCTTCATATTAATCGAGATATCGAGATGTCAATCTTATTTGTAATTTTCTTGTAGATGCAAGGGGAATATGGTAGCTTTTAAGCGATAGTCAAATATTTTATCGCTGGTTGCTATGTGGCGCATTCCATTCTCTTTGCAAGTTCAGGACATAAAAAAATGAATAACGAATTTGAGAAAAAGTATAAGTATTGGAAAATTTAAGGGAATAACAAGCAATATCTCGAAAACGGTTCACTCAACAAAAGAAATGTATATGACATAAGTTGTGTATTTTAACGAGATCTACATTTTTTGAGTAGTAAAATTTTGTCTATCTCTTATGGTTTACCAGTTATGCAAAAGTCGTTCACAATGAAGAATACTTTTGGAGACATTCCCAGAAAATTCGAGATATACATTTCATTTCTCATGACATTATCTTAAACATATGATATTTTAATCAAAATCGTTAGAGCCATTTTTGAGAAAATTAAAATTTTCGAAAAATGTTCCATGTAAAGGGTAGTCTGGGGTGGAGGGATTTTCTTGAAAACCTTCGTGTCGCATCTCTGGAAGACACTGAACCTAAATACCAAGTTTGGTGTTTATCCGACTGTTCGTTTTTGAGTTATGCTGTTCACAGACACACACACAGACACACACACAGACACACAGACACACACACAGACACACACACGGACATGTTTCCAAAAATGCTTTTTTTGAATTCAGGAGGTCTCAAAACATGTATTTCCGGTGAAATCTCGGTATCGAATTTTTGGGTGGAATGCAATACTTCCCCTACTTACTATACGTAGTAGAGAAAGTAAAAATGAATAGCGAATTTGAGAAAAAGTATAAGTATTGGAAAATTTAAGGGAATAACAAGCAATATCTCGAAAACGGTTCACTCAACAAAAGAAATGTATATGACATAAGTTGTGTATTTTAACGAGATCTACATTTTTTGTGTAGTAAAATTTTGTCTATCTCTTATGGTTTACCAGTTATGCAAAAGTCGTTCACAATGAAGAATACTTTTGGAGACATTCCCAGAAAATTCGAGATATACATTTCATTTCTCATGACATTATCTTAAACATATGATATTTTAATCAAAATCGTTAGAGCCATTTTTGAGAAAATTACAATTTTCGAAAAATCTTCCATGTAAAGGGTAGTCTGGGGTGGGGGGATTTTCTTGAAAACCTTCGTGTCGCATCTCTGGAAGATACTGAACCTAAATACCAAGTTTGGTGTTTATCCGACTGTTCGTTTTTGAGTTATGCTGTTCACAGACACACAGACACACACACAGACACACACACACACACACACAGACACACAGACACACACACGGACATGTTTCCAAAAATGCTTTTTTTGGATTCAGGAGATCTCAAAACATGTATTTCCGGTGAAGTCTCGGTATCGAATTTTTGGGTGGAATGCAATACTTCCCCTACTTACTATACGTAGTAGAGAAAGTAAAAATAGCACATTAATATTTTATAGTTATATTAAGTGGTTCAAATGTATCTTCCATTCATTACGATTAAAGTTGTATTTCATAATTTTAATAATAAGAAATACTAAAAATTAAATAAAGCGAAATTAAAGCGATAATACAAGTTATATAGCGCGAAAAAAACACGACAATTGAAACTCATTTAGCGAAATTTAAACAAACAATGATTACCTTTAGTTTTCGGGTCCTGCGGTGCTGACGGTCTCGGACTAATGGCGTAGTTGCTTGCGCATTAGAAAGATTTCTACCTGTGAACACCAGGGTGTGTTAGTCCGCCCGTTAGGATCACTTCGTCGCCCTCTCTCGGGATTCCTCGCCTCTAATGATGCGCGGGTGTTAAAAAAGGAAATATTAGGGACTTCTGCGCGTCCATGTGGGCCTGCCTGCGGACCGGCGACCTCCTATGGCTCCTTCACCTCATCTCTACCTCCCGGGATTTGCACCCATCATCCTAAGCGTAACTGCTACAATATGGAAACGCCGTGCATGTCAACGTGCTATAAGAACATAAACATTACTGTGGATAATGCGTGGTTCACCTGGTGTATGATGCTTTGGAAATGTAGTAGTAGTAGTGGTGGTATTTATTAAGTATTTAGTATTACATTAATTGCATAACACAGTCGCATGGGTCATAAGACCGTACATGCTCTCTAGATAAATACCTGGTCTGTATACGTGACTTGCAGTATCAACCAGAAAACAACTATTTTTTTACAATCACCGCACTATATACATACATACATTCGGTTTTAGTATCACGTGTAGACATAAAATGCTGAATTGATGCGTCACACGCCGCTTGTCCTAAAGCTTATAATGAATGTTCATTTATATGCTTTCCTTTATATTTCTTCCAAACCGCCTCTTTAATGAAGTAATAAATGCTTATACTTTGGTATTGCCCGGTGAATTACTATTGTTAAGCTGAGAAAGGAGGGCATTGATGCAGTGTTATATCAAGGCAGATGCTATCGGGAAGCAGTAGTATGATGTGTGCCACATATACAAAAGCTTTCAAGTATGAGATGAACCACATGTGGCGAAGCACACGACGATTCCTTTGACAATAAGCAAGCAAGAAGACATACGTCAGTAATGTGGGATGAAAGAAGATTCCCATAGAAGATATGTTGGCGCTCATTCTAAAGTTCAGGCTGTAGCTGATATTTTGAGATCTTAAACTGTAGCCCAAAGAAAAGAAAAAGAAAAAAAGTTATTTACCCTCTATGGTTTATTAGTGGGCGTACAAATTATTCTTGCAATAGTTTATTTTTCTACCCACCTAATTTTAATCGAGATAAACATTTGCAAAAATAGCTATATAACACATTTCGTTACGGTACACAGGGAAAAGCGATAGTCAAATGTTGAAGACTTGGACGCTATATGCTGCCTTAAAATTCCATACTGTTTCCATGCAATCGCGAGAAATAACTAAATATCGACAGACTTATAAATAATTACAGCGTAAGGAACAAATCCAACCATTAATAACAGATATCTCAGAAATAGCTGATGCCACAAGGAAGTTTATTTAAAATAAACTGTGTGTTTTAAAGATAATGAATGAATGAACATTCTGAATAAAGAGGACATCACAGGGTATTCCCAGAAAATTAAAGATACACATTTTATTTGTCATGTAAATATGTTTAATATATGGTACTTTAATTAGGATAGTTGAAGCTACTTTTTAGAAAATAAAACAAATCTAAAAATAGTCCAGTAAAGGAGGTGGAGATTTATCCGACAATTCGTTTTTGAGTTATGCTGTTCTCGGTCACACAGACACACATATACACGGAGCTTTTCGTAAAAATGCTTTATTTTTTTATTCAAAGTGCCTCAAAACGTGTACTTCCAGTGAAATTTCGGTATCGAATTTTTTGGGTGGAATGCAATACCTTATGTACCTACTAAGTACGTGGTAGAGAGTATTTATTAAAACTCCATCAATGGACGCTTTTCTAACATTTGCACATGCAAAGTAGAGGACTCTACAAAATGGAGCATACACATGAAGGCTTTATCTGATAAATAACAGCCAATGTGTGCGTTAAAATAAAAAGTACTACTAATAATGATAATAATATGGTTTATTTTCTTAATGTCTTCCCCAAATTATGACACAAGTATAATTACTTACCTAAATATCTTAAATAGCCTTGGAATCAGGGTGAGGGATGCACATAAAATGTATTCTCATTGTAAATAAGTTATCAAACCTCCAATTCAATGAGCAAGTTAAAAGTGGCAAAAATAATATATAGAATGGATTTACTGTCGCAAAGTGGTCTGAGAGAGGCCAGCTAGTTCTCGAAGAAGCTTCTGGTAAGGTTGCCTATCTCGGGTAATTCAAACTAAGCATATAGTAGGTAGGCGAGGGCACAAATCATGCCATAATCTGGTATCATATACTGACTATAAGTTCAACTTTGAAACAAGGATTGGAGAAAGGGAATAAACGTCAGTTCTGTAATCTGAAACTGGATGTCTTATTACACCTATTTATTACTTTCTCTACTACTTACCGTTAATAAGAAGGGGAAATATTTCATTTCACCCAAAAATTCGAGATTGAGATTCCACCAGAAATATGCGTCTTGAGACTTTCTAAAATTACTTTCTCTAATGCTTACGTATAGTATATACCAAGGCTTTGCTGGAAATACACGTTTCAGGTGCCTTTATTCCCAAACGAGAAAGCATTTTTAGAAAAAAAAATTGTGTTGCGTTTTGTGTGTGTGCGCGCGCGTATGTTGCATGCTTCTTTAAACAGCGTAACTCTAAAACGAAAAATTGGTTAAATATCAAACTAGGTATTTTAGTTCAGCGACCTCCAAGGATGCGACGCGAAGATTTTCGAGAAAATTCCCCACCCCAAATTATCCTTTGCATGGAACATTTTGTTGCTTTTAATTAAGATAGCGTATGATTAAGATATATACATTACAAATGAAACATATCTCTTGAATTTTCTGCGAATAGCTTGTCAAGTCTTCTCATTAGAAGGAATTCTATATATGGTGTAGGTAATGGATAACACACAATATATTGACAAATATTTACTTTACAAAAACTACAGATCTCTTCAAACACACAGTATACTTCAAATAACTCTTTCTGAAATTAGCCATTCCCGAAATATGCATTATTATTATTGTTATTTTTAATCTGTGAAGACTTCGTCATTCTTACTTTCTCTAGTATGTAAAGTAAGCAGAAAGTATTGTATTCCACCCAAAAATTCAATTCGAGGTTTCACCGGAAATATATGTTTTGAGGTCCCTGAACCCAAAAAACACATTTTTAGAAAAAGGTCCATCTGTGTGTCTACCTGTTTGTATGTGTGTGCTTGTAAACAGCGTATCTGAAACACAAAAAGTCGATTAAAAACCAAACTCAATATTTCCAAGCATGCAAAACACAAATTTTCAAGAAAATCCCCCACCCCAAACAACCTTTTAGATGAAAAATTGTTCGAAAATTGTGATTTTGTAAAAAATGGCTTTAACGACATTAATTAATGGTTACTGAGTTTAAGATATTTTTATGTTAAATAAAATGTACATCTTGAATCCTCTGGAAATAGCCTCTGAAATCCTCTTCATTCTGAATGATTTTTGCATAACTGGTGAACCGTATGAGATAGACAAAATCTTACCGCACAAAAATTTAGTTCTCGTTAGAGCACACAATTTATTTCAAATACATTTTTTGTATTTCCGAGATAATCCTTGTTACTGGTTCGCATTTTAAAATGCTTATAGTTTTCTCAAAAACTAAATCGTTATTCGTTTACTTCCTTGTTTTATTCTTGGCAATGCAAAGAGAACGAATTTCAAAGTCATTAAATAGCGACTTGCTGTTAAACGATCCGAATATCGCTTAAAACCTATTGTATTTCCCTAATTCATGTTTTTATAAAAATATGTAATAAGAAAATTTTTGCAAATGTTTATCTTGATTAATATGAACTAGATAGAAGAATAAGTATTTGAGGTAATAGTTTTGTACAAGAGTGACTATAGAGACTCATATGAGTGCAATGCATTATATTTTTAAAGTACTGTCGCTAATCTGTTGTTTCTTGTGATATCATTCATAGAGTATGGAATTTCAAAACCATTATATAGTGATATCCGAGTATCGATTCTGTTTACTGTATTGGACTTGTACAGTGAAACTTATTTCTGCAAAAGTTTATTTTGATTAACATTAAGCAAATAGAAAAGTAAGCTTTGGTAGGAAAAACTAACTATTCCTTAGCCTACCTGGTAAGTGTGTAATTAAAGTTTATTTCAACAACAAGAAGAACATAGCAGAGTAAGCTTTTATAAGAATATGTTCTTTCACACAAGCCGTGTGTTGGACAGGGTTGGAAAGGTAGAATCAGACGACTGAAAAATATAATGCCATAGCCGGGATTTGAACCACGGATCTGCCGGCTTCTGTCCGGTAGCTCTAACCACTGAGCTACCATGGCAACATGCCGGTACGCCATTAAATTCTCCAGCTGACTTGCATTTTTCCCGGTAAACCACAAGGAGATCTCAAATTGTATTGAGATGTCATACCCCAATGGCGACTTACATCCGGATTTACATGGTTTACCGGGTAGCTCAGTGGTTAGAGCAACCAGACGGAGAACGGTAGATCCGTGGTTCAAATCCCGGCTATGGCATTTAATTTTTCAGTCGTCTGATTCTACCTTTTATAAGAATAGTTCACAGAATAGCAAATAGAGAAAGTCAAGTTAATGCAACACATCAGTTTTTATTTCTTACTTTCTCTACTACGTATAGTAAGTAGGAGGAATATTGTATTCCACCCAAAAATTCTATACCGAGATTTCACCGGAAATACATGTTTTGAGGTGCCCTGAATCCAAAATGAAGTAGTTTTAGAAAAAGATCCGTTGTGTCTGGGTCTGTGGACAGCATAACTCAAAAACGAAAACTCGGTTAAATACCAAACTTGGTATTTCAGTTCAGCTCTTTCAAAGATGCGACACGAAGAGCTTCAAGAAAATCCCCAACCCAGACCACCCTGTATATGGAGCATTTTTTTAAATTTTTTATTTTCTTAAAAATGACTAACGATTTTGATTAAAATATAATATGCTTAATAGAGTAGTGCTAGCCTCTAATTCCCAAGGTCGCGGGTTCAAACCCGCGGAGGGCCATGGAATCTTCCTGGCGTAAAATCTTTGCATGGCTTCCGTAGGAAGGAAAGTAAAGCCGGTGCTCCCGTGTGGTAGTTTTATGGCATGTAAAAGAACCTCAAGCCTCATAAAGAGGACTCTGAGCAAAATTACTGGTCTTTCACGCCCAATATAGAATGGGACGCTAAGACCCATAATAGTTAAAGAGCTTCCATAAATAAAACTCAGTTTAATTTTAATATACTTTCACGACAATTTTCTAGGAATGTCTCCAAAAGTGCTTTTCATTGTGAATGGCTTTTGCATAACTGGTAAACCATAATAGATAAAATGTCTGTACACAAAAGATGTAGATCTCTTTAAGACACACAATTTATTTCATATACATTTCTGAGATATTCCTTGTTATTTATTTAAATTTTCCAGTCATACTTTTTCCGAAATGGAAATTCGTAATTCGTTTTTTAAGTCCTGGACACGCAAAGAGAATGGAATGCTCCACATAGCAACCAGCGCTTAAAAGATTTAACTTTCGGTTAAAGCCTTTCCATACCCCCTGCACATACAAAACATTAGCAATAAGATTAGCGTCTCGATATTTCGATTGACATAAAGTATATGGATAATACGCGTTTGTAAATAACAGTTTATACCGGAGTAAAGAAAGTGATGTGAGTGCAACACAACAGCTTTTTACTTTCTCTACTACGTATAGTAAGTAGGGGAAGTATTGTATTCCACCCAAAATTTCGATACCGAGATTTCACCGGAAATACATGTTTTGAGACTCACTGAATCCAAAAAAAGCATTTTTGGAAACATGTCTGTGTGTGTGTCTGTGTGTCTTTGTGTCTGTGAACAGCATAACTCAAAAACGAAGAGTCGGATAAACACCAAACTTGGTATTTAGGTTCAGTATCTTTCAGAGATGCGACACGAAGGTTTTCAAGAAAATCCCCCCATCCCAGACTACCCTTTACATGGGACATTTTTCGAAAATTTTAATTTTCTCAAAAACGGCTCTAACGATTTTGATTAAAATATCATATGTTTAAGATATTGTTATGACAAATAAAATGTATATCTCGAATTTTCTGGGAATGTCTCCAAAAGTATTCTTCATTATAAACGACCTTTTCATAACTGGTAAACCATAAGAGATAGACAAAAGTTTACTACACAAAAAATGTAGATCGCGTTAAAATACATAACTTATGTCATATACATTTCTTTTGTTGAGTGAACCGTTTGCGAGATATTGCTTGTTATTCCCTTAAATTTTCCAATACTTATACTTTTTCTAAAATTCGTTATTCATTTTTTTTATGTCCTGGACATGCAAAGAGATTGGAATGCGCCACATAGCAACCAGCGTTAAAATATTTGACTATCGCTTAAAACCTACCATATTCCCCTTGCATCTACAAGAAAATTATCAATAAGATTGACATATCGATATCTCCATTAACATGAAGCATATGGAGAATAAGCGTTTGTAAAAATAGTTTGTACAAGAGTAGAGAAAGTCATGTGAGTGTAACACATCAGATTTTTTAATGATACACTTATATTCCTTCAAATTCCCATTTTAACCGAAATAATACATGTGTTATCATAGCTACGCCCGTATTCTGTCATTAAACCCAGCTTGCAGAGCTACGTTTCATAAAGGATGTTCCCAAATCATATTTGAAGAACAAGTCTTCATTTTTAAGAAAACATAGAGACAGCATTTCTTAGGCATTTTATTGGCGTTCTTAATCTCATATCACATCTTACGTAGTGCCTCTCTATTAACCAATAAGTGATCCCTATTAAGGATGTGCTGCCCATTTTATAACTCTTACATTTTTCTATCACATCTGAATAACATTTTACCCTATACTACCTCTATTTTATGTGCGTGTTTCAAATTTTATTTAGCTGGAGTAGAAATTACTTTTACAAATTAATGTATTTAAAAATAAAACTCACTGCATCATTTAGTTGCTAAAAACGAAGTTAAAAGAAGTTTCTGCAGGCCTAAAATACAGCTTACACCCTACTGAAAAAGGCTTACTAATGCAGCTACGTACAACACATTTCCGAGTGCCTACGGGCACAGGGTGATATTTTTAGATATCTACAAGGTTGTAACTAATGACTCTTAGTTCTTCTTTAAACAGAGAAAATCGCGATTGTTTGCTTATACATTCAGTTATCAGCCGTCTGCTGGTAGCAACTGTTTGATGGAAATTTGGTTGACCTCATTTTGCCTTACCTCCCCTCTGCAGAGAAATATCTAACAGGTGTTCTGGCGGACTTGCCTTTGATGTTGGTCGGTAACGAGAATTTTAATGAAGTATGATATGAAACAAAAACACCATGGACACTTCGCGTGGTCACCTGCGGGTACAAACATCACCTTCAGCATGAATAAGGTGGTTCTCTTTCGGGGAACCGAGCGAGCGGGCTCCGTGGTAACGTGAGGTTCGCATTCGGGAGGTCCGGGTGTGATTCTCGTCGAGCCGGGAACTCTGACCCTGGGTGTTTTTCGTGATTTCTTCGAGTCGGTAGGGAAATACTGGGGAGGTTTCCTTTCTACCACGAAAGGACTGCTGGGGGCGCCTTCCTTACTGAAAGTCTCTCGTCTATTTCCGGGACTCCAGGTTGCGGGTGTCTAAGCAGGGCTAGCCGACGTCAGGTCGCTAGGCCTTGCTAGTTCCCTATGCCGACGCATTTGGTTGATCTTCGGGTCTCCTCTTCATCCCTTCCTCACTGGGTCACTGTCGTCCTCCGTGGACTAGTGGTACCGTGCTAGCCTCTAGTTCCCAAGGTCGCGGGTTCAAACCCGGCGGAGGGAGATGGATTTTTTCGGGCGTAAAAATCGTTAGCACGGCTTCCTTCGGAAGGGAAGTAAAGCCGGTGGTCCCGTGTCGTAGATTTACGGCACGTAAAAGAACCTCAAGCCTGATAAAGAGGCCTCTGAGCAAAATTACAGGTGTTTCACGCCCAATATAGAATGGAACGCTAAGAACCATAGTAGTTAAAGAGCGTCCATAAATAAAACTCAATTTTTCACTGGGTCACATTGAAGCACAAAGGGCTCACTATGGCCTACATGCATGGCCAACGAGAGGCCTCTGCGTCTGACTACTCCTAACTCTTTCGGGTTGAGTGTATAAGATATTACAACCTCCTTTATATGTGTTCAACAAGAAGCAATGCATATTGTTTTTTTGGAGAGAAAGCGATTCATAACACCACACAACACCATGCAGTAGTTCCAGGGATTACGCAAGCAACACAGGGCCTCCACGAGGAGATGCTGAATCTGACGGGCCTGAAGGACCACCTTCAAGACTTCCAGACAGCAACGGTTTCATTCATGTAGCAACACTATGCTCTCACCGTGAACCTTAGCACACAACAGCAACTACGCTCAAATCAGAGGCTACATAGAGCATAAGCCAGTTCACCAAGGACGCGCCTGTTCTACTGTGGAAACATCAAAAGTCTTCGGACGAAAGAATGCCTTTAACCCCCCTGAGCTACTGTTGGCCATATCAATAGCCAGGAATTACCATTACTCGCTCTCGACCACTCAATGGCAGCACCCGAACACACGCCAACTGACGGAGGTGCTATGCGGGACTCCCCATTCCTCTCCAGTGATTTTCGTATACGAGTATGTTTCCTAAGTACGGAGGATTTTCACGATCTATGGTAATAATATCAGACGAGCACAATAGCTCCGCGCTGAAACATGTGGAACCGAATGTAAGTTCAGCAGTATGAGTGTATTACTGTGTTTGTTAAGTTATATGCTCTTGTTCTTGCTGCATCAAATGACGTCAAAAATAGAAGGATTCTGATCAGGATAGATTATTGCCCTTTCTGATGCAAAATACTTGTATTTTTAAGCAGTGCAAGAGACGTGGTTTTACCATATCCAAGACAGTGATCTAATGTGTATTCAACGATAAAGGTAAGGCCACATAAAGACTTATTCCAAAAGGCAAGAAACAGGAAATGCACGATCGGTCACCAGTCGCATTCCGGAGATAATTTGGAATGCCTCTGGACCAAATCCTGCACTGTAATTAGGGATCCCTGTTCCTACTGTGAACACCATAATCATAGGATTTTAATCTAGAGAAGTGTCATAGGAACCAGGGTTATTAGCTGTTGCCTAAACACATTGCAGAACGTGCCGCTAACAGCAGAAAGCTGTATGAACGATACCTAGCTGGTGAAAAGTGTACGTTTGTTTCTTTTTAGATGAGGTATGAGTTTAGGAAACTAACGAAAATTTCCCCATTGGTTTCATGGTAATAGCAAGGTACAGTTGCAATGGCAAATTAACCATTCGTCGTATACATGAAAATGTGAAAATCAACTCGGCATCTTATCACACTAATGTCCTGATACCAATTTTACCATACAGAATCCCTGCTCTCTATGGTGCAGATGAAAGTAAAATCTGGTTGCATCAGGATAAGGGATCAAGCCATACGTCTCCTTCAACATACAAATTTTTGGAGAACATAGACAGAGAAATGGGAATACATTCTGTACCTTTCAGCAACATCCGTGTTAAATCACCTGATGCATTACTGATGGAGTTTTGTGCATTTGGGTTACTGAAAAGAGCCCTTAGAAGCAGACGGCCATGAATTTTTGATGGCCTCTGAAAAGCTGCCAGGAGGAATGGAATAAACTGGAGATCCGTGTATTTCGTGGTAGTTAGCTCCAGTGGAAGCTGTGCTGCAGATTGATAGCTCAAGCTAAAGGCTGCCAGATAGAAATCTGCTGCTGGAGTGGTTTATCATAACGGTGTCTTAAGTTTGTTACAATAGATTGCGAACAACCCTCTGTATTACACTCATATTTCCCCTATCTCCTAGAGCAGAGGTGGCGAAAACGTGACTCGCGAGCTATTTTGACTCGTAGGCGCCGTTCCCTCTTTGCAACGGTCCCTTTGTTTTTCACATGCTGCTGAGCGATACAGTGCGTGTTGCATATTTGGTGACTCACGGAAGGAAATCGTTTTCGCCACCCTTGTCCTAGAGACACCTTTCCTATCCCAGTGAAACAACCCAATTCTTTCTACTTTTTTCAAAAAAAAAGGGGTACGGTTCTCTGAATTTGTACTTGTTATCTATGACAGATTTACACAAGTATAGCTAAGATTTCCGCGATCCAATGCAGTGTTTTTTGGAATTACTTCGTGTGGTGAAGGGAAGGGTTAATCCGAGCCATAGAAAGCATCCCTTCCCTACTGAGTGTAGAGTTAGCCAATACCACAAGTCTACGAAACAGCAAACTGCTGCCGACTGGCTAAGCAGCTTAATAAGGTTGCCAAAATGTGGATTGAAGGGTGAGAACATTTTAGGGAAAAGAACTGGGGATGAAGCCTTCCTTCAGAAGAGGTTCGAGGCAAGAGAATCCTTGGAATACAAACGAAATCAAATGTTCTAGTAGACCAACGAAAAAGTTATAAGAAAATGTTAATAAATATTCGTTCTCGAGAGCACGTTTCTGATGTTTTTGTCAGAAAATAAATAACACTGGTATTAAACATTCATTTGTTTTGTGTTTATATATGCGTTCTTTGTTTACGTGCATATAAACCTTAACAATTCTGAAAATACTGTATTCTAATCCCACAACTCTGACATTGAATTTTGAAATGGACACAGGAAAGTAAGGTGCTCATATAGAGGATATCGTCTTCCCTTCTCTTTGGTCTAAACTTTATTGCTATTGTTTCAAGGTGCATGCAGGGCTGCGGTTTCTGCTACTATAGAATAAACAAAGGAGTTATTTAATTTCGTTTTTATTTCAACGGGATAATGGGATTTCCGGAATAATCCAGTCAACCTCTTGGCGTACTTGTGTTTCGAAAATGAAAAAAAATATGATGTGTTACACTCACATGACTTTCTCTACTCTTGTACAATCTATGTTTACAAACGCCTATGCTCCATATGCTTCATGCTAATCGAGATATCGAGATGTCAATCTTATTGGTAAGTTTCTTGTAGATGCAAGTGAAATATGGTAGCTTTTAAGCGATAGTCAAATATTTTAACGCTGGTTGCTATGTGGCGCATTCCATTCTCTTTGAATGTCCAGGACAAAAAGAAATGAATAACGAATTTGAGAAAAGGTATAAGTATTGAAAAATTTAAGGAAATAACAAGCAATATCTCGAAAACGGTTCACTCAACAAAAGAAATGTATATGACATAAGTTGTGTATTTTAACGCGATCTACACTTTTTGTGTAGTAACATTTTGTGTATCTCTTATGGTTTACCAGTTATGCAAAAGTTGTTCACAATAAAGAATACTTTTGGAGACATTCCCAGAAAATTCGAGATATACATTTCATTTCCCATGACATTATCTTAAACATATGATATTTTCATCAAAATCGTTAGAGCCATTTTTGAGAAAATTAAAATTTTCGAAAAATCTTCCATGTAAAGGGTAGTTTGGGGTGGGGGGATTTTCTTGAAAACCTTTGTGTCGCATCTCTGGAAGATACTGAACCTAAATACCAAGTTTGGTGCTTATCCGACTGTTCGTTTTTGAGTTATGCTGTTCACACACACACAGACACACACACAGACACACACACACACAGACACACAGACACACACACGGACATGTTTCCAAAAATTCTTTTTTTGGATTCAGGAGGTCTCAAAACATGTATTTCCGATGAAATCTCGGTATCGAATTTTTGGGTGGAATGCAATACTTCCCCTACTTACTATACGTAGTAGAGAAAGTAAAAATGCTTTTTTTGTATTCAGGAGGTCTCAAAACATGTATTTCCGGTGAAATCTCGGTATCGAATTTTTGGGTGGAATGCAATACTTCCCCTACTTACTATACGTAGTAGAGAAAGTAATTAATAGGAACAGCTATTAATAATGTCATCCGAACTCTACTTAAACGAATAAACTGTAGTGTATGAATCTTAAAAGCCTGCTTTTAAATTGTAGTATTGATTTAGCTTTCTGAATAAACTCTGAGATGAGCTGCTTTCTGTTTCTGGAAGAACCATACTGTAGGTATCCACTGACATACGCCTTAGACTGTTCAAGAGAAAATATGTAACTCGATTTTAAAAAGTTCTTATTAGCCTGAGTACATAATTATTATGAATTTGTATTTGAACTTAATTGACCTTTAGGATATCTTGAGATAGACTATCTTTACGTTATTAACACTACGTTTAAGTGCCAATTAGAAACTTGTATTGTATTTCCACTGTTGGGGAGCCAAGGTTAATGAAGTAACTGCCACACGTATGGTACAACGTTTCCGGTGGCCTTCGCCCCAACGTTTAGGAATCAACTTTGTATGTTTATGTTTCTTTAAATATTATATATTTAGGTTTGCCTCGGCTGCGTCAGTATGAATTTGTAGAAACATGTATCTCTTTACAGGGGGCGATGCGGCTAAAGAATGTAAGCTTACACAAATTATAATTTTTACTTTACTCCATTTATTAATCCTTCACACGATGAAATAACACTTCACTGATATAGAGAGCTGTGAGATTATTTATTAATTACTTGCACTTTTTAACACGTAAACTTTATAGTATTCTCGCTGTAATGAATTTTATATATCTCACACTGGATACGTACCGAGCGAACGAACTGCTCAGGTATGTTGCCTTCTAGCGACTGGCGTTTACCGCTTAAATTTGTGAATTTTTCTATTTCACGTCTCTGATTGGCCAATTTTACTCCAATAGAATACTTTTATTTAACTTTCAGCTTTTCTGGTTTTTTATTGGCTATTTATAAACTGTTTAAATGGTACATTATTGTTCCAAGAATTACTAGTAGCATTATTAAACTTTCCAATTCATTATTGCCTCAAGGTTACCTCATTGTTAGCAACTTTCAGCTTCTATTCTCACAGCTCCTACATTATTAAATTACCTAATGCATTCATATAACATTATTATACATGTACACAATAATATAAACATAATGCAATGACTGTTACATTTTATATATTATATTATACACATATTGCTTTAAGGCGCTGTATTATATTTTATATTATATAATTAGACTGAAATCATTTAAATTTTAAAAATACTGCCTGAAAGCATTTTGGCTACGGTGGGATAGACAAAATCTAATGTGTAACGTTTACAGAAACTCCTCTGGTCATTGCTACTTACATATGTGTTCTACAAATTATATAGGTTTATTGTACATGCTTTCTATTAATTATTATAAATGCTGGCCATAAGAGGTTTCCATTAGGTAACATTATAGCCGTATACAGTTTATGTGCGTGCGTTCAGTAGGATGAGGTGACAATCAACTGCTTAAAAGGATATGAACACCATATGCTCGCCATGATATTACATATTCCTCCAAGATTTATGGAAAACAAAATAACGACCACATAATATTTCAAAATGTGCTGCTTAATATATGGTAGTATTCAAATGCACTATAGCTAATAATATGTCTACCGCATTATTCCACATAAAATGTATAATACTTTAATGTGGTGCGTATTTTTAATGTGGGCGCCGGGGCAGCTCAGTGGTTCCATTTCCAGCACTCGTTCTGAGCGGTTCACAGGTCCGGGGTTCCATTTTCGACTATGGTGTGATGATTTTAAGTCTGCCCGATCCACGCTTTCACCTCTGACTTGCCCATGTGGAGTATCCACAACGTGGTTTGGAGTCCACCATAAAAGCTGTAGGTCCTCTCATTCCACCGGTATTCTCATCACCAATCTACCATCCAGGTAAAGGACCCTCTGGATGTCTCCACCTCAGAAATGGGTCCAGCCATCACATGGTGAAATGAGATAATCTTCGAGAGGTCATATACGGCACTATATTGGGAGGCGACGACAACAAACATTATTGATGTCGTAGGATTTTATATATCTTTTACATTCTCCCACTTGTACCATATTCATCGCAGTTCAGGCGTATTACATGACATCTCAAGAAATTCATTTTATTGAAGGCAATGTCATATTTAACTACATAATGCGTTGACACAATTTTAATATATAAATTTTAAGGAAAAAGGATAACTGATGTGGGAGTATTAAGCAATTCACTGATATTCTTAAATGGTATGGATTTAAATACTAGATAGACAGAAATACACACCTACATGCCCACTTTCACGTTTTGGACGTAACGTGTCTGCCCGGAAGGATTCGAATCTTGTGTAGGGAGTTGTATACATACCTGTTTCCCAAGGATTTCGAGTAACTCTCAGCTAAGTAGATCTTGGCTCATTTTAAACTTCAGCTGTTAAAAGAGACATAAAGCACTTATACCCACAAAACGAAAGTGCTGAATTGTGTTTTTGTATTCATGGAATCTAAGAAGATGCATTTACGGAAAATTACGAGGGTAAATCAGTAAGCATCCGAGTTTTTAAGTTTTTGTAGGTTGGCTGTATCGGTTTGTGCCCGCACGTCGCTATGTCCTTCCTTTGTCTCCGCTTGTGGAATGTTTCACCTTTATCACTGCAGTGAGTGTTGCACTGTTGCATAGTAAACATGCCTGCACACCTCACCGTTTACACCAGAGAACAGCGTGCGGGTATCCGTTTTTTGTCGTCTGAAGGTTTACCGGGAGCCGAAATCCCTAGAAGACTTGTCGCACAACATGGGGCAACGTTTTCTCCGCTGCAGTGTGTACGAATGGATTGAAAAGTTCGAAACGGCCGGACAACTGTGAAGGACGAGGAAAGAGCAGGACGCCCATCCATATTCAATACTGACGCGAATATTGAGTAAGTCTGTACGATAGAAATGGCAAACAACATTTTTGGTCCACTTAAAAATTCCTTAAGGAGCCGTCGGTTCAGCACAGACCAAGAATTGAAGGAATTGGTGCATACATGGCTTGCTGCTAAGCCGAAAAAACGTTTTTTTTTCCTGAAGGCATTTAATAGCTTGCGCAAAGATGGACCATGTGCATTCAGAAGCAAGGGAACTACGTTGAAAATGAGGTGATTGTAAATTTCTATTGTTAAAACCAATTTTAAAAATTATGTGGGGATAATTATTGACTTACACTCTTACAATACTGAATATTGTATCCATCGCAATACGTCCTATAAATCAGGAGAGATAACATCAGCTCTCTGAGTTGACTTTGAGATTATCTTCTTCTTTCTTTACGGATTAGGTTAAAAACCTGCTGCAGCGCCATTCAATCCATCGCTGACATGGTCTTCCTGCACTTCCCTTTCGATGTGGTGAATAATGGACTGCTCTAGGTATATGGGATGTGATTGTTCCGATTTTAAAAACCTTCTTACGAGTATTTTCTAGTCTTCCTTTTTAGCGTTCTGTTTAGAGTAATGAAAATTATGGATTATATCTAAGACCTTTATATCGTTTTAATAAGTTACATAAGAACTTAAATATTTAAAGCATGCAACCTGATCTAGAACTTTATTTGCTAGCATTATTTTTTATGTAATAGGATACTTTTCCTTAGAAACCATAATTTTAATTTTATCTAAGCATATATTAAAACAGGCGAACCGGGTTCAATCCCAGGGACCTGCATGTGGGATTTGTGGTAGACGAAGCGGCGTCTGGGCGGGTTTTCTCCGGGTTCTCCGGTTTCCCCCGCCATTCAGTCCACCAACTGCTCCATCATCACCTTTCCTTTCATCCATTTCACCAACATTTCGCTTCATCTACTTCCTTCATCCCATACCAGGCATCGGGCTGATCACCCATCCTGGATATTCTGTGTGATCCATGAGTGTCTGCTCCTCGACGGGCCTCTGACCCCAGGCACCCGCCTGTAAGTCCTGGGGGGTGTAAGTCCTACATAAGAGGAGGGTAAACAGATAATGAATGAATATATTAAAACCATTATAAAATTGCAGATTGGCTTAAGTTTAAAAATGAAGGTGATCTGATACTTGCAGATCATCTTCATTATCTTGGATGATTGTCAAAGCATCTGCGTACAATAACGCATGTAAATAAAATTTGTTCCTGGGTTGATCGGAGCGACTTTAATTTTCCATTTTATTGCTATTTCATCTATATAAATATTAAATAGTGCAGGCAATAAGCTACATCCCTGCTTCACACCTTGGTTTAACATTTCTTTTTGCTAATGTTTCTTTTATATTTTATACCGATTTTTGTTGCCTTATATAAACGTTAAGCTACATTTACAAGGTGTCTTGGAAATCTTCTACGATTCATTATTTCCCATAATTGCTGCCTTGAGACTTTATCAAACGCTTTATCCATATCAATGAATTCTATTTGAGTTTCATTATTATATTCAATTCGTTTTTCGATTACTTGTTTTAAACTAAAAATATAATCAATTTCTGATCTACCTGACCTGAATCTTTGTTGTTCCTCTAATGGAACACACTCTCAAATCCGAGTTAATCTTTATACATAATATTTTATACCTTACATTTAACAAACTTCCTCTGTGATTGTTGCATTGTTGCACCCTTCTTAACCGAGCGGAGTGGCTCTGGCGGTTACGTCTTGGCCCGTATATCGGAAGTCCCGGGATCGATCCCTGGCGATCGCCCTCTCTAGCCGATGGGTTTTTGTGGTTTCCCTGTGTCGCCAGGCGAATGCTGGGGTGGTTCATCTTCTATCGCGAATCTCCTTCCTCTCATTTCTTGTACCCAACATTTTCCTTGTCATCCGTTTCAGGGTTGTAGGAATAGGCGACGGTGTTCGGCGGGTTGCGGCTGGGCGGTGGCTTGCGCTCTGTAAAGGTTTCTTCCCTGGCGTCGCTGCGGTAGCACTCAGGACTCTCCTCAGCGTGGGGCTGGAGCTCCCTCTCAGGGGTCACGTTGGAAGCAAAATGGGCCGACTGGCCTGCCTGCGGTGCTCTGCCACGGTTCCGGCAGATAATTGGGGGCCCTCCGCGAAAAGTAACATTACCTTTACCTTTATCACCCTTTTTAAACGTTGCTACAATTGTTTTTGTTCAGTCAGATTTGTGTACTGTGGCATATTTATTACATGTAGAAATCTTAATTTTAAGAACAGTTCCCCATATTTCACTAGCTCTGCATTTATGCCATCCGGACTCGGTGCTTTTCTATTTTTTAGAGATTTAAAAGCTTCTTCTAGCTCTTCATTGGCAGTAGGGTCGCCTATATAATTTTCTGAATTTTGAACTGTATGCTAAATTCATCCGTTTCTTTGGGGTTTTCATAAGTTTTCCTAAGTATTTATTCTTCTCCAATAACATTTAGCCTGGCTCTAGGTTTTTGTTGTGTTGATATGTTCTTTATTACTATATAAGTTTTCGTTTTCCAAATATGTCGTTTTCTAATACACTTATGGTTCTATCCCAGGATTCTCAGGAGCTTTTCGTACTATACATTTTGCTTAGTTTTATCGTGATATCTTCAATCTGTTTTGGTAAAACTTCTAAATAAACATTTTTCTTTTGTTTTATAGCTGATTCAATTTCTTCGTTCCAATTATTAAGACGTTTTGCCTTTCTATATTTTCTTTTATATCCTAAGGCTCAATATGCTTGTTTATGGCATTTTTTATATTTTCCTATTCTTCGTGGACATTTTCACTAGTACGGGTTGATGTTAAGTATTCATTCAAGAATGTTGGACATACTGAACGAAGTAATCAGCCGCCCAATGTGGAAACAGACTATGCTTAGTCCACATCGAACTTTGAGATATATTTACAAATACATGAGAAAACGAAATTTTGGCCACACCCGCTCCACAGGGCCAAAGTCAACCCATCTAATGGCATTCCATTGATTACTAACAAAGGTTGGTTTAATGTCTGTTTTGCTTTTATGTTTCTATCTTGATACACCCATTGTGTCTTCCCTAATTGGACGGGCTTTACAATAGGTTTTTACCCAAAGGAAAAGCGTTACGGTAAGCGTAAAACGTCGGAAAAAGTTTCTGTTAGGAAATTAGTAAGTGTTGGAGGCGAAAATGTTCAACATGGCTTTAGAAAAGTGTATGGGTATGAAGCCTCGAAGTTCAGTGAATTAACGGATGGGAATTTGAATTGATGCAGTAGAGGGTAAACTCGTCACATGATCAAGTAAAGGTGGCAGCCATCTCGCTAGGGCACAATGGGGTCACACTGTGATACACGTGTTAAAAGCTAGAACACAAGGTGACGACTAGATTCGATGACTGCAAGGGAGGTCAAAGGGGGAAGCCGGCACTTCGCATGAGCTTTCCTGTTGTTTACAGAATCTCTCTCCCCTTTTCCAGGAACTATTGTGAATGGAAATCCTGCAGTAATTGGCAACTTGTAACGCCCGGCGTTACAATGTACTACACCTTCATTATTGCTGCTGCTACCTATATGCAACGTAGTCTTTTTTTCTCGCTTAGTTTAGGCGGCCGTGATTTACATTTCTTTTGTTGGCATGACATCATTAGTGGTAGATACGGAGGTGGTCCATTGTTGAGCTGCTTTCACTTGTGAATTTGCGGTTGCTGTTTAAATTGCGGTAGTGCCATATATTATACATTGTATGAGGTTAGCCAGAAATATAAAAACGTATACACCTGCGGAAAGACAGGTTTAGCCATTATTACCAACTGCAATTCATGCTGTAAAAATAACGCAGATTAAAAAAATCCTCCGCTGCCTCAATGATAGCTTTTCATGGTTCAAAAAACTGTATTACATACATTGAAATCAAAACTAGATATTTCCATATAAACAGAGATGCCGACCGCATTTTTATACAGATAATCATTTCACCATTGGTTAATAAGCACGAAACTGTAGGGTACCCCTTGTGGTGGTTCTGAATTTGCTTTTAGGATTTATATTTTTTGTGAGTACTCATGAGTATGAATTATGAGAAAGAACTTGGTGTTAAATCATAAGACCCAGTGATCCACTCAACTTGAGTTTTTTCTGCTCGAAGCAATCATGTAATGTATCCTCTCCTGCCTTACTCACTCAGTAGTGTCTAGGTGCCATATTGCATTTAACAACTTCAGCAACCTTGTATTCTCTTATTCACTTCATGGATTAGACACAGAGCGCGTTCCGGCTTCACACTAACTGTGTCCAGCGTGTTCTGGGTCGTCCTCGATTCCTTCTTCCTCTCGGCACGCTGCCTTGAGAAATCTGGTGTTTTCCATTTTTAGTAAATGTTCTGTCCAATCTTGTCTATTATCTAATATATTCTTGTTCCTTGTACTACCTTTTAGGAATTTCATTTCTGCCGATTGGATTTTGCTCAGTTGTTATTAAGTTTGTACCTAGGCTTCACTGCTGTAAAGCAACGTGGGTAGTGACATTGCTTTATAAGAATTAATTTTTCTTTTATGTCAATATTTGTCCATCTACATTATTAATTATTTGTATGTAGGACACTTGCAATCTAATTTTAAGAAAGATGATTTTTGATAATGAAGGTGCAGTTAAATAAACGTAACAAAATAAACGAACTTTTCTTTTTTAATATGATAGTAACCGATGTTGACGAGTGCAATCCTCTATTGCAGCCAAAATTCACATTTTTATATGTATATGTGCATATAGCTGTATGTATGTGTGAATATATGTATGCATATATGTGTGTAGTTTGTATGTGTGAATGCAAGTACGTATGCATATATGTATGCATGTATGTAGGTATGTATCCATATATGTATGCTAGTATGTATGCATGTATGTGTGTATGTATGTTTGCGTGCATGTATGTATGCATCGATATACGCATGTATGCATGTATGTGTGTATGTATGTTTGTGTGCATGTATGTATGCGTGTATGCATGCATGTATGTTTGCGTGCATGTATGTATGCATATATGTATGCACGTATGTAGGCATGTGTGTATGAATGTTTGTGTGCATGTATCTATGTATGTATGCGTATATATGCGTGTATGTATGCATGCATGTGTGTATGCATGTTTGCGTGCATGTATGTATGCATGTATGTATGCATGTATGCATATATGTATGCGTGTATGTATGCATGTATGTGTGTATGTATGTTTGCGTGCATGTATGTATGCATCGATGTATGCATGTATGTAGGCAGGTAACTCAGAGCCATTGATGCGATTGCTCTGTAACTGGTTGTATTAACATACGTTATGTCCCTTATAGATTAGCCTCATTTTCACTTAATTGCTTTACCTAGATAAGGTTTGGGTTCTTAGGAGGCCAGTCCTCATGGCCTTTGAGTTTCATAGACTGATAGAATCGCGGCTTCGAGTCACGCCTCGACATAAATGTTTGTTTAGCTGTAAATATGTATATAAAAGCAAAATAAAGGCATAACGGCAAAACCGGAAAACAATTAAGGAAACAAAAAGCTACAAACGACACAGAAATGAAACTATAAAAGTGTTGTGCATGAACAATTGGCGAACTGTATGTAGTGTGAAATGTAGCTATTGTTGTTATAGAATAAACAAGCAAATTATTTTAAAAGTAATGGTGAAGTGGAGAAGTTTAGAGAGGACTTCACAATTTTAGTATAATATGTGGAAATGTTTTAATTAAACATTACGAAAGTGATGCACACAATTGCTTTTTTATTATAACCTGCCATCACATACAAAAATAAAATGTTGAAATTCTCATAACAGAATCTCTGGTTATAACTGTGAGCAAGAGAGATCACGGTGAAGTACTTACTTCGTTTGATGATAAAAATGCTGCCGGCGACACGTTCGTATTGCGCGCAGAGATGTGGGTTCACTTCTCAGACAGTTTATCAAGGCAACACCCGGGGGCAGTGGTGGCATACTATGCTCGCGTTTGTTCATGAGTTGGGGGTGGCGCTGCTGTCCTCGGTTGGTGTCTTGTGTCTTGTTTTTCCGAAACTTGAAGTGCGGCGCGGTCCGCTTACATCTGTTGGGTCTAATGTAACTTGCCTGGGCATTATATTTTCTGACCGTGTTATTTAAAATGTTCCTGCTTATTGGTTGGTATATGAGCTCTCTACTGGAGTTTCTCTGACTGGTCGAGCCAGAAGTTTTGATTTGTTTAACAGAGTTATGTGGCATTTGAAATTAATTGTTACTTTGAAAGTGTTTTTAAGCCCAGTTGCATGGGTGTTTTAATCGATTAGTTGAAATATATTGTTAAGGTGCCCATTAGGCGGATAGTATGGCAAATTTGCATTGAGGAAATTGTCAAAAAATTACATTTAATGTGTTACAAATGGCGACAAAATTGAAATCTGTCCAATTTACTCAAGCCTTAATGGTGCATTTAAGATAAATGTCTAGAAAGTCTCATGCACTTCTATACAGCAAGACACTTCACGAGAAGTCCTTGTAAAACCAGTTTATATTTATGTAATTTTGGGTATTGGGCGGAAATATATTCACAGAAGTACGTGGTTTGGAACTTTATTAGTGCGACGCTGCTGTGGAAGCCAAACGAGAAGCAAGTAATTATTCTCTCGTCTACCATACGTTTGCCTATGCCTTATCCATCACCCAATAAATGGACTCTCCCTTTCGACTCAAAAGTGCATGCACAAGTGCGATGGAAGATAGATCTTATGAGCTACCGATATAAACTGTTGTGTGTTGTGTTTTGCCATGTTCACAAAACAGGAACAACGAAGCTAATTGAATATTGAATGTGCTCAAGGTCGTACAGCAAGACAATGTCATGCAGGTCTCGTTGAGGCATGTGGAGAACTTCGTTACCATACAGAACAGTGGCGAGGAGGGTTAAAAATGTGAAAGCTTTGGTGTTTCTTGTGCACGACTGATGGCGTTATCCTAACACATACTGTATCGCAAGCACAAAATGTTATTGTTCAATATTTCTGATATTTTTGCAGCATGATCCCGGACCAGGGTTGCGAAGAAAGCGACGGCACTTTTTACAGAATACTCCCATCACAACGCTCGGGAGCACGTGGCTGTAACTCATCTGTATCATCGCTGGGGTTGGGAAATGTTTTTCCATCTACTTAGTCACCGAATCCAAGCACCTATTTTTATGACCTAATCCTGAAGATGAAGGAACCGCTTCCTGGAATTCGATTCAGGTCTGTTCCCGAAATTCTGCAGGTATTCGATTGCTCCATCAGGAACAGGTGCTGTAACAGGAACCCTACGACTTCCACATTGCTGGCATTAGATTATTGAAAATGCTGGTGATTACACCGAAGGACTGTATAAGTTTCAAACATGTAATAGTAATAGTAATCACTATTAAAGTTCCAACCTATGTAGGATATCAGCAGTGTCGTATTTTAAAAACCTCAGGTTCCTCTACTTTAGTGGTAAGTTGGGTGTCCAAGAGGAGGGCGTTTCAAAATTGAAGAGTAAACATAACTCGTGACATAGAGTTGATATGCAACTGACAGACAGCTGAAAACGCAAGCAGTAGGTTAAAGTGAGAATTTTATTAAAGGAAAATTGTCTACAGCCATACGAATACTACGAGGAGAATGAGAGATTTTATATTTTCTGTCCTGCGATATGGATGTTAAAAGCAATTTAATTTTTTGATGTCCTAAGAATTCACATGGACAGTGCAAAACAAAACTTATCAAAACGCAAAATAACCTTCATAAGATAAATGTTTGGAAATTCAAACTATTAACAAAATTCCAATTCATATATGAGGATGATATCCTGTAGGACGATCAGCATGAAGGTCTATCGAGAGACTTCAATCAGATGAGAAGGTTTAATGTGTGACGGTTTTATGTTTATTTATTTATTGAGCACCACGTTTGGGAGCCAATTTGCGATGGTATTCTTAATGTTGTTTGAAAGAATGCTACTGTTTATTTGCCACACGTATAAAAGACAATTTGTCGCGGTCACTTCGTGTTATCATTTACTGAGCGCCTGTTATTTTATTTTGGGTTCACTGTCCTCCGGCTAGCTATGATCTTTTTGGTCGAGCACTTATCTTATACAAGGTGTGTAAACGGAAAGGAGTCTTTTAACCAAAGATAACACTGATGAAGAATTTGTTTTACACTTTTATTATCACAACACATTATGCACTTTCACATATTAATCCTGACACTCGTCAAACTGAAACTGTTATAATAACTTATTTACTGCTCATTCTTAATTCGCGTACTTCAACTTTTTGTGTAATTAACTTTACAACACTTGAGATTTTTCATAACTCTACTACGCGTAACCTGCGAAGCGATAAACTGTGCGATGTATTCAGCGACGTGTAATGCACAAATATTTCCGATGGACTGGACGAATTTGACTCTGGCCTAGCCCTTTTTATACTCCTACACCCCGATATGCCTAAAGATTATAACCGAGCTGCTATTGGTTAATAAAACGCGCCAACATTAGCGTCTATTTTTATATCCAATGAAAATTACGAAAACATATGCTTTAGGGAAAAATGTTCCAGCAAATTCTAAGAAAAACGCGCCAATATTACGTCATTTGCTCGTCTCTAATAATGATAAACAGCTCACCCCCTCGCTACATTATTGCACGCTATTATTGTCAGTTTCAGTAAGGCCGTATAAACCCACTTCTCGACAATGCTTACAATCAACAAACATCTCAAATCAGTGTCACACAATAATGCATATTCACACTATAATCACTCTTGACATTTACATAATTTGTGATACAAATTACTGCGTCAAATGCACATATATGTAGGTATTTTACTATGGTAAATCAAGCAGTAAGAGCATCATCAGAAAGGTCTGAAGATCCCTGATTCTTTTAAGTCTGATTCAGATGTCCAATCTAATTGTAAACTTGTATTCTCCCATATAGCTACTTTGGACCATACTTGAAAGTGTGGGTTTCCACTGCGAATAAAGCGAACACGCTTAACTTTGACTTTTCAATTATGTTGCAACTTTATCTCTGGTCGCGGATTCACCATGCGCCATGTCACGTCTAATAGATCATCTACTATTGAAATGGATGTTGTGTACGATATGGTAACTTCCATTTTCTGTTTTTAACTAATGAATAATGAAAATTGATGACGGAGAAGCCCTTTACCTTGTCAAGCGGCTAATTTGCGTCATTACGGCTGAAAGCTGGTTACCGCATCTGATTAAGACATTACGCTCCGTGCTCCCAAAATTAACCTAAAATGAGAGCGCATTAAAGTCTTTCGTGTCGTTTTTGTGCTTAAAGTGCGCTCTTATTTCCAGTATGTAGCTGAAGTGAGTATAAAGTTAGTTTTGGCATAAGCAATGCACATAGATAAGTGATATACTTAGGTTAGCTTTTAGACGCTTCATCATAGTCATGTCACTAAACGCTTTGTTATCTGTAACATTGATAGTTCACTTTTATTTTCTCTCTAAGTTTGGAATTTCTACGTTATAAACCCAATTTATTGCCCTGTGCCGTGAATTAGTAAGCAGAGCATAGGGTTGAGATTTCCAACTACGGAATGCGTGTGGGTTTGAGTCTACATGCAGATTTT
The DNA here is from genome assembly GCA_030765065.1 of Deroplatys truncata. Taxonomy (NCBI): domain Eukaryota; kingdom Metazoa; phylum Arthropoda; class Insecta; order Mantodea; family Mantidae; genus Deroplatys; species Deroplatys truncata. The sequence continues at coordinate 203,296,848 of CM060983.1, read as the reverse complement.
TCGGTTCGTGTATAGGACCAATGCCCACTCAACATCGAGGGAAGTTTGAGGAGCGACACTAAAGTGGTGATCTGTAGATCAGAAAACCGACATTCCTTATGGGGAAGCCGGCGCTGACCACATCGCTCAGTGGCCGACAGTCGGGTTGTCCGGACCAGGCCTGCCTTCCGTTTCTACAGAAGACTGAAGGGAGTAAATATGCTTTACACTGGGAGTGTTAACACTAATGCCATTTTATATATTCAGTTGAGTAAAACACCGAGTGATAAGAGTACTTAAATACATGAATCTAAGCGGATACACAAAGAAGCAATTAAGATTTTAAAATTAAATACCTTAATAATACCACTAATACTGATTGTGAATATTATCCATATATAATTTGAAGTTATTTGAAGGCTTGCTGACCATTCATTGAATGTTCTCAAGAATTTAGAAAAAACAACACTTTAAAATGTCAAACGATTGCTGCAAATCATTAAAATTCAAAAGAGAGGTTAGCATCTGATTTGTTATCGCCTTTGAACTTTCGTAAGATTGCACTGTGGTATAAATTATAAGCTAAGGGCTTATCGAAGAAGATGATTACATCATTGCAGGCTATGTATTAGATTGGAATTCTGTATAATGCACAATACGACCAGTTTCAGAGAGCTTCGAGAGCCACAAAGGCGTTAGGCAAGGCTGTATTTTCTCACCCCTTTTCTTAATCTCTTTCTGGATGACCTAGTGGATCTGTTGATACGAGAAAACGTGGAGGCTGTTGAGATCAGTGGCATTCGGATTGCAGTATCTTTATATGCAGACGATATGACACTGTGGAATGGTTGCAAAAGGGACTAGGTAGACTATTGCGACGCATGGCTTGACTGTTAATGTAAATAAAACAGGCTGACCACGTAGCTCAGAGCTTAGCGAGGGGTCCCGGGTTCGATTCCCGGCTACCTCCAGTTTTTCTCTAGCCAAGATCAATTCCTATCCTCCCCAGAGTCTGGAAGTATGAATGAGAGTGTGAATGTGTGTGTGAATCTACTGATAAGCCGCAAAAAGTGCAAGAAAGCCAACGACAAGAGAATACGAGTTAACACTATTGCCAATAGATAATAAGTTTCAGAGGAAAAAACCAATGCAGCTAAAGGCGAGGTATAAATGGAACTAAAAAATAAATAAAACGCAAACAATTATGTTTAAAAACAGCTCGGCATACAGCCGAACAGAGACCCGAAGAGAAATTGGACAGTGTAAAGAGTTTTGTATACTCAGGTTTGACTGTTAAAATGGACGGAAAATGGACTAAACACATTGACGTTACGAAATCCAAAGCTACAGAAGCTGTACGTACACGGGGTAGAATCCCAGATATGCCGTAAAATTGCTATAGACAATTCATGGGGCAATTGTTAGGTACACAATGACGTATGGGGACGAGATCTGTGAGTGGAAACCCACGGTAAAAAAATTAACCCAAGTAGGAGCAGCTTTTCTAAAAATATCTTGTTGTGGGGGGCCGCCAAATTGTGTCATTTTTATGGAATGCGGTGCTTACAGCGAAACAATTGGTACGGCCGATCAAATATAGGATTAAAATTATAAACGGGAATCAATCACTTATTATAACAGTATGCTATAAGGAACGGGTTAGAATGAGAGTGGACAAGAATATTTGGTTTGAAGGAACCTGTAAATAGAGCGAATGTGTGGAGAAAATTTCAGAATCGACTGAAAGATATAGATCGACAGCGGACACTGTCACAATATCATGAGAAAGTATTATTAAGCCTACAGCCGAAACTAAAAACAGATTGGGACATATAACAATGTATTTTTTCGGCAAATAGCATCTTAGTTCTTAGGCTAGGATTATGGCCAGCGATGAAATTCGTTAACCAAAAAGTCCTTGGTGTAGAGAGGAAGATACATGGATTCATACATTAGCGCATTGTACACTCGTTTCCATTTATGCTGTCACCGCAGCTTTGGGTGGCATTCTACTGGCCTTCACAGATGGAGTATGGATAGCAAGGAGAAGGTGTGTTACACAAAACATGTAGATTTCATTAAAGCAAATTTATGTAAAATGTTTACACATTAAGCATTTTCAGATATTCTTTATTATTGGTTGCACTTTGAAATACTTATAATTTGTTCAATTGCTAAGCCGTTACTTGCTTTTCCTTGTGGTCATGCAAGGAGCATACCATTTCAAAGTTATCACATACTATCCGCTTTTTAAAAATCTCGCTATGGCTTTAGCCTGCTGTATTCTCCTTATACTTATAAGGAAATGTGCGATTATGTAATACAATTTATTGAGTTAACAAAAAATAAATAAAAAGCTAAAGAAAGCTTTTACATGACTAGCCAGATATTAACCAGATATCTAACAATTTCTCTACCTGGAACTGAAATACCAAGAAATTTCTCCTGATAATGTCTATAATGTGAAGTTTTCGGTAGCCATTTCAGTGGACTAATAAGAATGATCAAATACTATTCACACATAACACAGATGTCTTGAATCAACTATCACTTTTGAGATGCACAATGAACAAACTGGTATTTACAGCTCGAACAGAAGGCATCAACTGACGCAGTATAAACACAGCTGATAAACGTAGCCTTTAGCGAGTCATTCACCACTAATGCGCTGCTGGAACACACCGAGGTCATTGCAGAACATTGTTTACAATGCATTCATGTGCCGTGTGTGCGTGAAAAAGCCTAACTTTAGCATTTACTTATTTTCATCGATTTAAGATACAAAATAAAAGTATTAAATAGTGAAAGTATGTATACACAATTAATCTTGCTTTTAAGCTGTAAATTGACTCGAACATTTAATACGCACAAAGAATACTCTTTTTGTTTTCTTTGGCAAATTTGATGAATGAATAAATATTTTCTTGTGCATATTTATGCACTAACTGCTTAAGGCAATACGCAGGTAAAAACTCACCCCCTTCCCATTGTGGTATTTGCGGTATATGATTTCTATTTTAATTTGTATTTCGTTTCATGCTATTTTTTTTTTTTGTATTTTCGGCCATTCCTAAACGCCATTTTATGCGGTGGACATGAATTGCCAGTAATGACAGTCTTCAAAATGTAACCTGGAATAGAACCCAGAAAGAAATATCTATTTCTAAAAAAATTATAGCGACTTATCTGAGTTAATTAGCGGATTCAACATGGATTGTGAGGAATTTGCTTTCCAAAGTGTTCTTAATTTATAATTCTTATTATATTATATTTCCAAACATTTAAAATTGTCAGCATTTTTGTATACAAGAAGCTCCCTGTATAATATTTATTGACCCACTGTAATTGGATTTGCAATTGTAAACAAAAGTATATATTAAAGTCGCATTTTTTCCCAATCAATGAGTTGAAGTAATGCATATTTTATTCTGCACAATATATTACGGTTTAGAAAAAGGTAGAGCGTAAAACTAAAAACGTTATATCCTGTCTGCAACGTAATTAGTAATCCCGTTAGTAGATAGACTCTTCCCTAAGAGCCAAACAATAAACTTAATCTTAAAAGGAGTTAAATCTTCTATGTGGAGTGTTTGAAAAGCCCCATTTGCTTATTACATTAAATAATTATTATCCTGAGTAAAAATATTCATAGAAACTTGAAACTTTGTGTTATCTTAGATTAGGTATGAATAAACAGTTGTATAAAGCTAAAACAAATTCAGTAATATTGCATAATTTATATTTTTCAACTTCGCGTTGCCTTTTCTTGCTGGAAAAGAAAATTTTTGTTTAAAAACAAAAACGTGAATTTTGAGGTTCTACTATCCCATTTGCATGGAAGTAACGACAAGCTTGCTAAACTCGTTGTCTACTCAATCTGATGAAACTCTCCGATCGACAGAAGGATCGAGGTTACGCTAATATTGTTTCAGCTTGCCCTATGTTGCGGCGAAAAATATAAGGATTCACACACATTAGAATGAAAGTTTCACGTTTCTGGCAATCATTAAGCGAACCACCCTTCCAACCCCTCGTGCATTTGCTTCAATTAGCAGCTACGCATTTTTCTTTACGTATTGCATCACTTTCCCCTTCTACAGTAAATGACTGGGTTGAAGTTGTTCTTGTTAAGTAGCTTAATTTAGCATAATTTGTTATGGCATAGAAAGGGCAAAATTATTATTATTATTATTAAGAGTTGATTTATTCGGCATCAAAATAACAAACGCTTTCACTGGAGCTCGATTCAAATATATACCTGCAGTTGAGCAATTAATTACAGCCGCTTTATGAGTGCAGATATTATTGCGGCATACTGTATTTTAATAATTTGATATTTTTTGAGTTACCATTAAAATAATTTAGGTGCTTAGGGCTGCTGCAATAAATTAAGGTGGCTAAAGATGGCGCATATCAATATGTTTCAGCATTTCATCTTGTACTTCAGTCATTCAGGTTGTATCGCTTGTCTTCAAATTATCTTAAAGATAACACCTTTTGTATGGAATTCATACACCGACAATAGTTCATAAATGTTCTGTACATGGGACATTACGTGTGAAGTCGAACGGCAAAAAACCTCGCATTCTTTATTTGCGCTGTAATTTTTATTATCAATAAGCGGCGCTAAGGAAAGGATATTTATCAAATATTAGCATCTAAACCCCACTGTTGTCAAGTATTGAACGATAAATGTATTGTATAAATTCATTTTGTTGCATTTTAAGTGCGCATAGTTCCGGAACGCCTTATTTCAGAATATTGTATCAAATCTCATTTTGTAGATAAAAGTCCGCATTTCATTATTTTTATAATATTCACAGAAACTTATATTCAGTTTTTACGTATTTTATGCGCTTCCGGATTTTTATAAAACTAAAATATTAGTTTGAGAATAATCCATTAAGGGAAGTCAGCAATGTTGGTAAAGTGGTTCGTAGTTATAATACAAAAAGTGAATAAAACACATTTACGTGGTTGATGCACGATGATCACCAAGTGTTCTGTGAATCTGTAGGGAAGAGCGACCAGCGACAATGTAAATAAGTAATTTACTTCTTTAATTATTTTAGACGAAACCTTAACAGTATCCATTACAGTAAAATATGTGTTTCATTGTGTTTAAATTACCATACATAATAAAATTGCTTTTCTTAATCCGTAACCGCCCGCTTGAAAAAATTGAAATTTCTTCACTTAAATAAAATAAGAAGAATATGTTTACTTATCACTAGGAAATTCAAGTTTAATGAGTCAAACTAAAGCTCCATTTAAAGGTTTCAGGGTTATAACAGCTTGAATTTGTAAATTTTAGAAAGACACGATAAATTATGTGGTAGTAATTTGTATCACAATAATGTAAATGCCAGAATGATTGTAGTGTAAATAAGCATTATTGTATGACATTGATTTGAGATGTTTGTTAATTATAAGCATTGTTAGGAAATAAGTTTACACGGCCTCACTGAAACTGACAATAAGAGCGGGCAACAATAAGCGAGGGGGTGAGTTGTTTATCAATTATTAGAGAAAAGCAAATGACGTCAGATTGGCGCGCTTTTCTTAGAAATGGCGGGAATTTCTTCCCTGGAGCATATGTTTTCGTAATTTTTGATTGGATATAAAAATAGACGCTAATGTTGGCGCGTTTTATTAACCAATAGCAGCTCGGTTATAATCTTTAGGCATATCGGGGTGTGGGACTATAAAAAGCTAAAGTCATTCGCGTGTAACACGTCGATCAGTTCAACATAAGTATTCGTGAGTTATACGTCGCGTAGTTCAACGGAAGCATACATAAAGTACACGTTACGCAATTCTAGAGAATCTCTCGCGTCTTAAAGTTTGTTATAAATGTGAAACAAGCGAATTAATAATGTGCAGTAAGTAAGTGATTATAGTGATATTAGAAAATATAACAGTTTCTGTCTGGCATGTATCACGAGTCAATATGTGAACCTAATTAATTGTGACGGTAATAAAAGTGTAAAAACAAATTCTTTTATCAGTGTTATCTTTTAGTAACAAGTCCTTTCCGTTTACACACCTTGATCAAGAGATATGCTCGACTTAATAATAATAATAATAATAATAATAATAGCTAGCCGGAGGACAATGAACCCAACATTCAAAGTAGTAAAACAATAACAGGCGCTCAGAAATAAGATAACACGAAGTGACCGCGACAAATTGGCTTCCATATGTTGTGCAGATAAACATGAAGCATCTTCCAACTACCAACAAATATTCCACTTCAATATGAAAAATTTTAGTTGTAAAACTATGATGCTATAAATGTTAAGAATTTGCATGAAGCATCGCATCGGGCTTGTGTGCAAATACAAAGTTTCGTGTGCATTAAAAAATGCTAGGTAAATTTTCCTTCTTTTTTGGACGATTTCAAATGGAAAGTCTAACTTGTGAATCCACTGACTAATGTCCTATTTGACGGCTGCTCGTTTATCACACCATAATCGATACATACGCATTGCATTTATTACAATCAAGATACACTTCAGAACCTTTTACAAAACAGTTTTCCCTTAAATGAATATTCAGAATTGACTAAAACATATGTTTATCTTAGGCCAAAATCTGGACATCTGCTTCCAGATGTTCAACATTGGCGAAATGGGGTCCTTGCAGTGTTACTCCGATTCCTCGAAAAGGTGAAAAGTCAGATGTGGCCAAGTTTGAAGGATAAGGCGTCTGGCTGCATTTAATACCTTAGCACAACTGTATCTATAAATGGGTTTCAACCTCTGTTGATGTGCAGATTTTTCCCTACGATCTGTCCAAAAGTGCATGCTTTTCATATGATGGTGAATACTGCCACGATCGACTGTGATTCAATATTGTGAACATACCCTTTGCTCCAGAATGAGAGAGATCCTGCATGTGATCAGCCTCTATGGTGTGTGCCCATATGCTGAAAGCGTCTGGAGGAATGCATTGAAATGCAATCCTCTGACCTCTTGTTACATTACGAGCTACTGACTGTTATTGACAAACAGGGTGACGGAAGAAAGAAAAACGTGTAAATGAATGCAGTAACCCCTTGTGGAAACGACTTTCGAGTGTGAGGGGTGTGTAGGAAGTATGAAGGTAGATTTACAGCTAAATTCTATAATAAGCATTTGTTGTATAATTTTAGATAGTAAAGAAGATTTGAAGCTATGTAGAAAGCATGTTATGTATTTAGATTATTCTATCCCTGATGGCTTGAGCTTTTGGTTTGGAGTATGCGGTATCTTTAAATCCATTCAGCAAAATACGAGTATGTAATGATTCATGTGGATAATAACTGCAGTCTATACATGACAGTAGGTATATTAGTGTAGCAGATTTGACGGCGGCAGAAAATGTCTTGCCAATTGGCCTCAGGAGGCCTTTGATTCGAACTGTGAGCCTCAGTTCACTTAAGAACTATTCTATAAAAGTATACAGAAGGTTCTGAAAACGATTTTACAAAGTTTACTTTAGATTGTCTCTATGATTTGATAGCATAGCCTTCAAATCCAGAAGTATATGGACTAGTGGTACCCCGCCAGCCTCTAGTTTCCAAGGTCGCGGGTTCAAACCCGGCGGAGGGCGATGGATTTTTTCGGGCGTAGTAAAGGAAGTAGTAGAAGGGAAGTAAAGCCGATGGTCCCGTGTCGTAGATCTACGGCAGGTAAAAGAACCTCAAGCCTGATAAAGAGGCCTCTGAGCAAAATTTCCGGTCTTCACGCCCAATATAGAATGGGACGCTAAGGACCATAGTAGTTAAAGAGTGATCATAAATAAAACTCAATTTAACTTTTTCAAATCCAGAACCCCTGGTTTTGATTCCAGACTTGAGGATACGAAATGTTCTTTACCAGGAATAATCTCTACACTCCCTAGAGTCTGGAAGTATGAATGAGAATGTGATTGTGTGTGTTTGTGTTTTAATGCTTAAGGGAAAACATAAACTAATATGGCAAACCTAACAACAAATGGTCATTACGGCCTATGAGCAAATTGTTGCAAAACCACTGATATGACCAAATATGCTAAAGGCAGCATATAAATGTGGAGGGGGAGATTTGAGGACTGAAGACAGCATGGCTGAGGACAAACGCATAAATTGGAGGCAAGGAACCCGGTCCGGAAACATTCAGGCGAAGGTCATGTTAAAGTCACTGTTCATATTTGCAGTAGTAGTAATAGTAGTATTCTGGGATGTTTGTAACATGTTGGTTTACTTTCTGCACTTTCTTATTCCTTATCACGCATACACCGAGTGATTCAAAACGACGTGAACAACGCTGTGTGTTGTATGGGACGGTAGTAATAGTAGTAGTAATTAAAGTACCAAGACATTGCATGTTTTGGACTGTCCACTAAAACTGTTCCTGGCCACTGTTAACGTGAGCAACCCATCTCATGATACATTACACCTACCTTACAATTTTAGCTATTTATATAGTCTCATAAATTCTTCCTTTCCTCCTTAAATAGCACAATGGTATTTATGTTTTACTTTTTCTAAATATTTCTCTATTTTCTTACACTTTATGTCCAAAATTTGATTTATATCAGTTTTCCTAATCATTCTTAACACTACATTTTCTTTTCTTCAAATCTGTTTCTCTGCATTCAAATAGTGTTTGATGTACATCCTGTTTTCCCTCAAGTGAGCATTCCTCTTGTGGATAGCAATTTCGTTGACCTTTAACCTCGACGCTTCTGTTCTTAGCCAACCTACCTCCCCTCTTTCTTTATTTTTATATACAATCTTTATTATTTATATGCCTCTCTCTTTCCCACCTGTATTTCATTGAAATATAGAATACCCGAACTCTTCTCTGTTAACCTAATGAACCTAACTTCATATCTTCTTCTTGCACCTGTTCAAAAACCTTTATTATTTGTTTCTCTTTTTCTCCAAATATTCCCAAGTCCTGTAGGGGACCTCAGAGTAATAATTTTTTCTAAACAGCACCTATGAACGGAATGGCAAGGTTTGGTTGCTGTCTCGTTCAAGTTGTTATGGTGTCCTAACAGATACGCAACCCATTAACCATCCGAATAAAGCGGATGAACTAACTTCATCTGATAACGTTCCTACTCAGGAATGACAGCACGTCGCATCTTAATGGGGTAGTTTGTGGTGTGTAGCTCTGCAGTAACATTGTTGGCAGCAGCCAAGCTCTGGAACCAAAGAGCTTCACAATTCGAATAAATGTTGTAATATAATGCACAGTCTGATGTCCTTCTTGGGCTGATGGAAGTTTGCTGACAAAATGAGAAACATCCGCCCTTTACCTATGAATATCCAGCTTCTGTGTACTTATCGAAGAAAAACGGAAAAAAGAAGAAGACTTGTTTACTACCTCTGGTCATATATTAATTCCTGAAGGCCACAAACAACTGCGAAGGAAAGAATCAGGAAAACAGACCCCTCGAGTCTTCATCAAGTTATACAGACATAGACAACGCTTGTAAATGAATACATCTGCAACTAAAATTTTAAAGTTAAACAGTTTTACGTTCCTTTTCGCATTTTAAAGCTATTGTTTGTTTGCTCCATTTTAACCCCGCCTTTCACTGCAATGATCATATCGACGGCCTTTCCTTTGGAACATTTATTGTCTACAGGCAATGGTGTTAACCCATATTCCTTTGTCATTGGATTTCTGATAAACTTTGGGTTTTATTCATTAGATCACACACAAAACTTTCATTCATACTCCAGACTTGGCAGGATAGGGAAGAATCTTAGCTAGAGAAAAATGCATAACCCTAGATGATAATCGAACCCGGGACCTCTCGCACAGCCGGAAGGTGCTCTACCGACTGCGCTAAGGGGCCAGCCCTTTAAAATGTATTATTTATTAATTCAAATATTCCGACTCTTTCAACTAACGACTCCTAGATTTTGGAATCACTATTGCGAGCTTGAGAGCCTTGATCCTTAATTTGCCTTGCATGACTTTTGAATAAAAACGTTATTGCAGTAGGGGTAACTAAATGCAAACCTGCTTGGTAATACATTTCATCTTTGGTTTCCATCATCTCTTTTTCGATTCCTTTTTTAAATAATGTGCGCCTTCCGTCTTACAAATTAAGTGGAAACGAAATGTTGCAAACTTTTAGAAGCTACACATTGTTATGAATCAAAATAATGACTCTCTTGGCTTGACTGAAAAAATGGTAGAAATATTAACAAGAAATAAGAAAGCCATGTAGTTCCTCCCGTCACCATGAACTAAAGTTTTGCATTCCTAAGTTAACGGATCATATATTATGTTTGTAAAATGTCTACCGTATCGCCAGAATAATGTTAAACTGTAAGGTAATTTTATAGCAGTATTTAACTGTTAAGGGTGCACTCTAAAAATTGTGATGAAAGTAGAGAGCATTAAGAACTTCTATGACGGACAGACTAAGTATTCTTTGAGACATTCACTGGATGTCTACTACTCGCCGAAACTAGTGCGATACAAACCAGTTTGTAAATGTGGGAATATTACCTCTATGCTAAGTAGTATTTCGACGTGTCACGTTATCTAAAATGATAACGAATACCTATTTTAAGAGTTCTTTAAACTTGTTATTAAAATGATGTTCAGGTACATTATTTTCCTTGTTTTCTTATTTTTCATGTGGAAAGTACTTCTTATTTCCGAAAAGATGGATGCAGCCCTTCTTGAGATGTTAACAGTGGAATATAGTGAGCTCCCTGGCGAAAACCAAATATTTTGGAAGATAGTCATCATAATGAATCAGAAACATTGGAAGTGAGTATGCCGAGTAATTAAAAAAGAAAACACATTTGTGACTGTATTACTGCATTTCTTAGACAAATATATTACCTATACATGTGAAGGCGTACCTGGTGCGACACCTTTGGTTTCGCTCCCTACTTCAAATTGTTATAACATTTAATGCTCTAACTTAATTTAATTAAATGCTCTATTGAGGAATTTTATGATGTCTCGTACTTCGTTTTGCATTATTTTCTGCGCCAGCTGATCTAGCCATAAGTTGTTTATCTCAACTGCAGCAGAAAAGTCGGCCTTTCAATGAACATGAGCAAAACACAAGCTATGACAAATAGCCAAGACATACTAGTCACGATTGACACTAAAGTATACCTAGGACAACTGGTAGGAATGCAGAACAAGATGGAGGAAAACCTAAAGCGCAGAATAGCATGGAAATCATTTTGGGCCCTAAAAGTCATTCTACTGGAAAAGAAACTCAACCGTAAATTAAAAATCTGATGTGTTACGCTCACATGACTTTCTCTACTCTTGTACAAACTATTTTTACAAACGCTTATTCTCCATCTACTTCATGTTCATCGAGATAAACATTTGCAAATTCTATCTTATTGCTAATTTTCTTGTAGATGTAAGGGGAATATATATATAAAAATACAGTAGCCCTTAAGCACATACATATCTCTTAATAGCTGGTTGCTAGGTGCAGCACCATTCCCTTTTACACAGATTAATACTCTTTGCATATCCAAGACAAAAAAATTAATAACGAATTCCCATTTGAGAAAATGAGTATTGAAAAATTTAAGGGAATAACAAGCAATATCTCGAAAATGGTTCACTCAACAAAAAATCTGATGTGTTACACTCACATGACTTTCTCTACTCTTGTACAATCTATTTTTACAAACGCCTATTCTCCATATGCTTCATATTAATCGAGATATCGAGATGTCAATCTTATTTGTAATTTTCTTGTAGATGCAAGGGGAATAATGTAGCTTTTAAGCGATAGTCAAATATTTTATCGCTGGTTGCTATGTGGCGCATTCCATTCTCTTTGCATGTCCAGGACATAAAAAAATGAATAACGAATTTGAGAAAAAGTATAAGTATTGGAAAATTTAAGGAAATAACAAGCAATATCTCGAAAACGGTTCACTCAACAAAAAAATGTATATGATATAAGTTGTGTATTTTAACGCGATCTACATTTTTTGTGTAGTAAACTTTTGTCTATCTCTTATGGTTTACCAGTTATGCAAAACTCGTTCATAATGAAGAATACTTTTGGAGACATTCCCAGAAATTTCGAGATATACATTTCATTTCTCATGACATTATCTTAAACATATGATATTTTCATCAAAATCGTTAAAGCCATTTTTGAGAAAATTAAAATTTTCGAAAAGTGTTCCATGTAAAGGGTAGTCTGGGTGGGGGGATTTTCTTGAAAATCTTCGTGTCGCATCTCTGGAAGATACTGAACGTAAATACCAAGTTTGGTGTTTATCCGACTGTTAGTTTTTGAGTTATGCTGTTCACAGACACACACAGACACACACACACACACACACACAGACACACACACGGACATGTTTCCAAAAATGCTTTTCTTGGATTCAGGAGTTCTCAAAACATGTATTTCCGGTGAAATCTCGGTATCGAATTTTTGGGTGGAATGCAATACTTCCCCTACTTACTATACGTAGTAGAGAAAGTAAAAATGTATATGACATAAATTGTGTATTTTAACGCGATCTACATTTTTTGTGTAGTAAAATGTTGTCTATCTCTTTGTGTAGTAAAATGTTGTCTTTGCATAACTGGTAAAATGTTTACCAGTTATGCAAAAGTCTTTCACAGTGAAGAATACTTTTGGAAACATTCCCAGAAAATTCAAGATATACATTTTACTTGTCATGAAAATATCTTAAACATATGATATTTTAATCAAAATTGCTAGAGCCATTTTTGAGAAAATTCAAATTTTCGAAAAATCTTCCATGTAAAGAGTAATCTGGGGTAGGGGGATTTTCTTGAAAACCTTCGTGTCGCATCCTTGAAAGATACTAAACCTAAATACCAAGTTTGGTGTTTATCCGACTGTTCGTTTCTGAGTTATGCTGTTCACAGACAGACACACACACAGACACACACACGGACATGTTTCCAAAAATGCTTTTTTTTGGATTCAGGGAGTCTCAAAACATCTATTTCCGGTGAAATCTCGGTATCGAATTTTTGGGTGGAATACAATACTTCCCCTGCTTACTATACGTGGTAGAGAAAGTAATAAACGCAGAATAGCATGGAAATCATTTTGGGCGCTAAAAGTCATTCTACTGCACAAGAAACTCAACCTAAATTAAAAATCAAAACACTAGATTCCTGCATATTTCCATCAATACTACATGGGTGTCAAATTTGGAATTTGATGGAAACCCAAAACAAACGTAGAAAAGAAAACTTTGCCAGATAGTGTTAGGACTGTACCTCAAAAACAGAATGTCCAACACCAGGTTAAGGGAAATAACAAAACTGGAAGATGTGGTCCAACGAGCCACCAATTTGAAATGGAAGTGGAGAGGCCACGTGACGAGGCTCCAGAACAACAGATGGTCATACAGTTCTACAATGTGGACCCTCTACATCAAGGTAGAGCCGGAACAAGATGGGCCGACGCCTTCAAGAAAGTTGTAGCAGCACACTGGACAAGGACTGCACGCGACAGCCGGCGAGGCATCCGAAGAAGGCACGACGTGCTAAATACAACCACTTAGTGTCCGATGGGAACTAAGGGAAGAAGTGTGCGAAGTGAGTAACCCCAAACAAGATCATGAAGTGCTTATCGCAAAGAAGTGAGTGAACAATAGTGCGCAGTGGGGAAGAAAGAATGCAACAAAGAACACCACTTATGCGGATAGCTCCCTGCATGAGTTATATCGAGCTACCCCTCCCAAGAGGAGGCCTTAGCCCTTCAGGAACAAATCACATATTCCTTCATGTGTATTTTGTAAGGACAACACCTGTTTAGTTAGCTGATAAATTTTAGTATTGGCTAAAATGTTCGGTTCGAGATGAGTCGCCGACTGTTCTATTAAAGAATTAATTACTTCTATAACAATGATTAAGCAAAGCGTCACAAGTTGCAGAAATGTTGCTGGTAAAGATCCATCTCAAAAGCCGCAAAATCTTTCTCATTAAAGTGCGTCACTAGGCGTTACACAACTTAGCAACGAAACTAAAATAATAAGCGCCACCATACGAGAATAAGTCACAAAATAAAGCAATTTACTGTGATTTAGAATACACATCCATTTCTTAACTTAAGCCCCGACTCGCTATCGCTGCTCCTACAAACGTCCCTTCTCATGCCACCTAATCTTCATTCTCTTTCTAGTTCATACCTGCGGGTCTGAACCCAATCTGAATCTGCATTCCAGGAACTTTTATACTAACATGTTTGCTAATGACTTTATATAACATGACTCGCTAATGGCCTTTTTCTCCGGAAAATATTTCAACTCAAGCTTGTTACATTATACATTGATTTAATACAGGGTGAATCACCTAGAACGTGCACCGCAAATATTTCGGAAATTGAAAGTGCTATTGATGTGCAGATTTTACAGCATTAATTGGTAGTCAGTGTCTCGTACATTTAGTCTATTAACAGATTTTAATAATACTGAGAAAGTGTATTTTTTGAACAAACATACAATTTTAAAATGAAACAATGCCTAGTTACATCAACAGAATAACGTAGGGTAAATTAAAATACCAGTGGCGTTTGTTGCAAGATTCTAGTGGAAGTGATTTACGAGAAATCCTATTTTGAAACTTTCACGCCGACACTTCTATAACCTGTGGAACAAAAGGGAATTACAATATTTCTGTGGATTCTTACAAGTAAAGAGAACATAGCCCTTAAAAGGTTGTGTTCAAAATGACCACCGGCAGCTTCAATACATGCTTCTAGTCTGCTATGGAAAGACTGCTGAACACGTTCTAGCATTTCAGCGGAAATTTCAGAGCAGGCAGGTTTCATATCGTCTGGTGTAGTTGGTACATCCTTTTAGACACTGTCTTTCAGCCTTCCCCACAGAAAAAAGTCTAAAGGGGTTCAGATCCTGTGAACGGTCCGGCCAAGTTAAAGGTCCTCTTCGTCCAATCCAACGATTTGGAAACAATCCGTTAAGACAAGCTGTAGTCTGTCAGGAGGCTGCGATAGTTGTACGATTTCATTTATCCTTCTATGAATAAAGGGCCTGTGAGCTGATGGTTCACTATCCCACACCACAAGTTTAAACTCCATGGACGCTGACGTTCTACCTGAAGAAGCCAACGGGGATTGTCAACGGACAATAGTGCAAGTTTCTGCGGTTTACCTGGCCATGATTAGTAAATGTTGCCTCATCACTAAACAAGATACACGATGAATCTGGAGTACCATGTCTTAATGCCCATGCACAAAAGTTAACACGATTCTCAAAATTCGTTTCCATGCAGCTCTTGATGGAGAGGGATGTGATAGGGATGGAACCTATGTCAATGGAGAATGCGAAATACACTTGCCTGAGTTATGCCACTTCCACGTGCCATTGTGCGGGAACTAATTTGCGGATCTACTGCAACGCCAGCCAAAACATTAGTTTCTACCTCTTCTCCAGTCACTTGTTTGTTTCTGATACGGTTTCTAGGTGTTGCAGTACCACTTTCACGTAATTAGTTGAAGAGGTTGATAAATAATTGCCGAGATGGTTTACGTCTATTGGGATACGTTTCTGCATACACCGTACAGGAACAAACTGCATTCTTCCTACACTCTCCATACACCATGAACGTGAAGGCTTTTTCTGCATTAGTAAACCCCATCTTCCACCCACGACTTACTGCCTGAACTGTCACAAACTAACTGACCAGAAAGTCGCAATGCAATCAATGAACAGAAACACACAATGTAAACTAACATAACAACATCTTAGCTAGCAACTAAGCAGGTTGAATGGGACAAACAATAGTCGGCGTGGACACTTCTCAAAATACGATTTCTCTTAAACCACTTCCACTAGAATCCTACAACAAAGACCATTCACATTCAAATTTACCCTACCTTTATTCTGTTGATGTAACTAGGTATTGTTTCATTTAAAAAAATATATGTTTGCTGAAAATATACAATTTCTCAGTATTATTAAAACCAGTTTATAGGCTAAATCTACGAGCCCCTGACTACCATTCAATGCTGTGAAAACTGCACATCAATAGCACTTTCCATTTTCGAAATATTGGCTGTGTAAGTTTTAGGTGATTCACCCTGTATATGGATATTATTTATTGCAAGTATTTCTCTATCTCACTATTATTTCTTTATTTAATTATTTACATCTTCCCGTCAATAATAACGGCATCACATGAAAGGCAAACACTTCTAATTTCAGTTGGTGAATTGCTCGCCATTTTCGATATGCACACTAGAGACGCAATTACATAATCCAGTATTCTGACTGACCACGTTGCTTTGAAGAATGTGCCACTGAAGACTTTCTCCCAGAAATTAGCCCAACGAATGGGCGATTCGATCCTTCTTTCAAGTGCATATCGAGTATACTGCTTACAATAATAATGTCTATTTTATCGTTAGCTCTTCCTGATCATATGATTGGGTATTTACATATGTTCGCCACTGCCAAACTACAATTACCATCGCTTTCCGTTCTCCGTGCGTCTGCCCGTCCATTCATGAAACAACTAACATCCTAAAAAAAGGAGCTGAAATTTCGTGTGTTTGTGTGGATGGGGGTATACGTGCGTACGCTCCAAAATGTGGCGATTAGTGAAAAAACAAACTTCAACTTCATTTAGTAAGAGGGTATAATTTCCGTTTGCTACATTTCTTCAACTAGCAGATAATTTTTTAATTAAACCACCATTAAAGCTAAATATTTATATATCCAAACATTTTGAAAAGCAATATAGGGCATCTTTAGAAGGGATTGTGAGTTCGAGCCTTAATATACATGCTTGAGAGACAATAATTTTATACACAAAGGTATAATTCTTCAACTATTATGCTTTTCAAGCATCAGCTTATAAATAATCTGTTAAGTGTTCTCATATCTCTACTACCTTATCCCCTACCATTAAGAATATGTATTTTCTATGAATTTTTCTCGAAGAAAAAATTATGCTTTTTAAATACTCCTAAATATTGCCTGCATAAAGTTTCCATCAGGCAGATGAGCACATATGTTTAGGAAAGTGTGTTTTGAGATAGTATAAACTGAAATTTAACTTTTAAGAATTCCACGAATTTCACATTAACTATATCCTGGCTGACTAGGTTTTAGTAGTCAGAAGGAGAGGTCCCAGTAACTGGACCTCAGCATGAATGTTAGACCATATTTGGTCCTTTGTGCTTCCTACATGGCCTCTGGGAGGAAGGGAGGAAAGGGACTTACGAAGCGCGACCATATTCGGACGACGATTTTCGCTAGCAAGGACAGGATCTTTAACTATTCCAACATGCCATTAATCCTGCCTTAGTCACTTGGGCAGGGTGCAGAGACAGCTCCTAGGAAATAAGGGGTCCCCAACAGTCCCATAAAGTACCAAGGAGAAATCCTTCCAGAATGCAAATGCCACTGTCCTGCCACAATATACCAACCGCCGCCGGCTGGTCCCCTAATCCTGAAACAGAAGAAAGGAAATAATAGGAACAGGAAAATAATGGCAGAATAAGAACCACCTCAGCAGTCGCCTAACGACGAAGAAAACCCATGGTCAGAGTGGTTCACCAGACGGGAATCGAATCCAAGACCTTACGAATGCGAACCGCACACGTTAATTCAGAGCCATCTTGCTCGGATTTGATTGACTAACGGCTGTATATAACCTTTAAATTAGAGAGAATAATAAATTTACCTCCAGTTCCTTAGATACACAATAAATACTAAGAATTCCAGATTTCCAAACAGAACTGTTGCTGCAAACAGAATATAAAACGTATATTTTCTATTTTTAGGACCACGTAATACAAATATATTCTAAATCAAGAACAATCACGGAGGTCATTTTCATCAAAAGTAACAAACGTTAAACTTAATAACGTTGCACTTCGCAGTGCCCTTAAATTTGAGGGTAAATGAACTAAATCAATGGAGTATGATTTAACTTTATGATTTGAGTGTTTTTGTCACTCTATTTGATGGACTATACTACATAACGAGCGGGATGGCCCGGGCTGTAACGTTTGTGGCCCGCATTTGGGAGTTTCCAGTTTCAATGCCCAGCGACCGCCCACTCTGACCCAGGGTTTTTCTGGGGTTTTCCCGTTTCGAATGTTGGGGTGGTTTCTTGCATCCCCGAATTTCCTGTCCCTCCATTTCGTTCCATTAGTCATTTCATTCATCCTTCATCCTTTTTAGTGTGCCTCGCGGTTAAAAGTGTTTAAGATGGTGTTGCAGTGCAGCGTATCAGGGGAAAAGGATGCTCTCTGTCCACTTTCTCCATCACTCGACATTCGGCTGGTTGACGGGGTATAAAGGAGACACTGTCTAGGAGCGGGGACCCTGATTAGGTTCGGTATCGTTTAAAAATGCGACAGAAAGATTTTCAAGAAAATCCCTTCACCCCAGACTACCCTTTACATGGGAGAGTTTTTAAAATTTTTGATATTTTCAAAAATATCTCTAACATTTTGATTAAAACATTGCACGAGTTATTAAAATATTTTCATGGCAAACAAAATATGTATCTTGAATTTTCTGTGAGTGTCCCAAAAGCCCTCTTCATTCTGAATGACTTTTGCATAACTGGTAAACCGTAAGAGATAGACTAAATTTTTCTGCACAACAAATGTAGAGCTCGTTGAAACACACAATTTATGTCATATAGATTTTTTGTGAAGTGAACCATTTTCGAGATCTTGCTGTTTATCTGTTTGAATTTTCCAAAACTTATATTTGCTCTCAAATGGGAATTAGTTATTCTTTTTTTTTCTATGTCCTGGACACACGAAGAGAATGGAATGTTCCACATAGCAACCGGCTCTTAAAAGATTTGACTATCGCTTAAAGCCTACCAATTCCCCTTGCACCTACAAGAAAATTAGCAATAAGATTAACATCTCGATATCTTGATTAATATGAAGTAGATGGAGAATAAGTGTTTGTAAAGAATTTGTACTAGAGTACAGAAAGTCATGTGAGTGTAACATCATATTTTTTATTGTTTATTAATTTTTAAGTATTTTACACGTATTATTTTTAACAACTGAAATATACAAATAATAAAATTAATGAGGTATGCTCGAAGAAGCCCGGGATACATTGAGCTCCGAGTTAGCCGACATTTGTCTCATAACGGAAAATCCTGCAAATAAACCTCAGACAACCCGATCTAACCGATATTCAAGTGGAACCTACCACGTTAGAAGACAAAGACTTGCCCCACGTCACACAAGTGGGCATGCTGTGCCAAAACATACATGTTCTTAAACGTAACCCATTACAGCCTTAAATGTACTTGTAATTCAATATGAGATGTTATGATTCAAAACAAAAATATGTCTTTCTGGCTGCTTTTATCTCTATAGCAAAACAGGCATTATTTAGTACCTATACCCAAATCGACACTAGAGTTACCTAATTCAGTTCTAAATTACCTAATGCATTTGGTACGACAATTGGTGGAAATAAGGTAGTAGTAAAATACACAAAATAAAAAGAATAAACTGGATTTAAAACTTCAAGAATCTGGGGTGTGGTATTTCGAGTATGTGAGGATGCCGGAATATATGACTGAACTAAGAAGGCTTAATGTCTGTGCGGTAATCTTGCCATGGTAACTCAAGCGGTAAGAGCATGGCCAGGGAGAGCCGAATATCGTGGTTTGCATCCCGGCCGCGGGAGTGAATTTTGCAGTCTGATTCAGCTTTCCAACTCTCTGCTAGTGTCAAGGAACAAAACGTAAACTTAATTTATCCACTTGTAAACTAGAGACAAAAGTGCAGTAAATGCAAATGTAGGTGTCGATTGTCATTTGCAAAAGGCAATTTTCTACAAATCTAAAACACTTCAGCTAAAAATCCCTAAAGCTTTCCTGTGGAACGAAGAAATGCTGCATTTAATGTATTTAATAAACGCTCAGATTCAAAATTGTAGGCAAAAGTCTATGCTTTCTCTTTTCTGGTTATTATAAAGTGAAAGGCTTCTAAAATATGGATTTCAGAATTATTTTTCAAATAACTAACCTTTTTCAAACACATTAATTTCATTGATATAAATTTTATAAAAACTGCCTAATTATTTCTCTTATAAAATGATTGACTTTGATATTTAACTGTATGCATTTATGTCCTTACATTTTTCTCAGTTATTTTCGGAATCTGCAGAAATAAAATTGTCATTCTAAAGCACTGACTCTTAAGAATAAAGAGTTTAAACAATAATCAATGATATAGAGGAATTTCCAAGTATTGGTTAACATACGCTTATAAATTAATTCACTTTCAGCGTTTAGAACACAAAATTATATGCAAAGAAATTAAAGTATAATTTCATTATTACTTAATGAAGTAACGCTAGCTACCCATTTGTAAACTTGTAGCATGTTTAATTTCCCAGGACATATTCAACTCAATCATTAGTAAAATGTTAATAAAAGCATCCCCATATTGTGCATTAAAATTACTTCACTTTTTGACAAGTACCATGAAAGTAAGAACACTAACAGAAAATATTATTAGAATTAATTATTACATTGTTATTACATGTACATTATTAGTAGAGATTGTACTAAAATTTAGGACAATAATCAATGCGTGCTTCAGATTAGCAGAAAAAACGTATTTACGAGTCCTTACCTCACCCCATTCGTTCCGCTCAGCGTTTCTACATCCCACACTTCATCAGGGACAGTTACGATATTGACCTCGGGACGTCAGTTCCAGAATGAGTGGGAGAAACAATTTATTTTCGCTTATAAAAAGAACGACGCTTGGCATTTTACATGCTCGATTAAAATTGCTTACACAAAACGCTTTAATATTATTTAAACTTTGATCTGAAGTATTAAGCGTCTCTTGTGTTGATGCAAATATGTATTCATAAAAATAAGCAAGATTTGCTTACGTTATTTCAGGCTAGATTTATTCTAAATATTTGGAACTCAGCACACTACTTAAGTGTTTTGTAACCGAGCAGGATGGCTCAGGCGGCAGCGTTTGAGGCTCACATTCGGGAGGTCTAGGATTCAATTCCCATTGGAGAACTTTTTCCGGACCGCTAGGTAAATTCTCCTGTTTTTATTAGCTTCATTTCTCGTTTCATTAGCTTTCATCTTTCAGATTGACACAATGTTCTGTAGTGTGCGTCGCGTGCGGTGGATGTTCTTTAAGTACAGAATTGTTTATTCCCTGGAACGGAACCTCCTGCTCGAGCCTTCCGGCCCAGGCAGGGACATTCAATGTGCTACCATCAGATTTGGCAACCCTTCATGCTCTTTCGCCTCGCCCCTTTCTTCTTCCCTCCACTCTTGTTTATAATCTCTCTAAGTGTGCTGTAAAAATTGACTTTTTAAATAATGTATTTCACTGATCACCAAACATACTATACAAGCCACTGATAACAACAAACTTACCTATCGATGAAACAACGTATGTGGATGTTGAAATTGGCTCCACTAACAAATATGTTTGCATTATAAGCATGTGTGATTAAGACAAGAATTACGATTAATGTATTAAGTTACAACAATTAACAATAATTAGAAAGTTAACAATGTAAAACAATCCTTTACAAGTCTTCTTCTTCAGCGTCAGTCAGTAGAATTTCGTGTGATAATTTCTCCTTTAGTCCTATTCTTCGATGTGTTCTTGTTCCTAGTTTGTACACCTCGCTCCAGAGACGTTAATTAGATTTGAGTAGAAGGGTTCACATAAAGATCTGATGTACTGTTTAAATGTAATAATGCCAAGTTCCTGGTCAGTTGACGATTGTCTTATGAACCAAGGAACTTCTATTGCCGTTCTGAGATATCTGCGCTTAATAAGTTCAACTCTAGAATGTGTGCATTGCTTGCCGCTCCCCATATAGGAGCTGCGTGTGTAAGAAGAGATTGATTAAAGAATTATAAAGAAGGACAGAGCATTGAAAAGTTGGCTTGGAACATTTGTTTATTAGAGGATATAATTCAGTGATTCTGGCAGGCGCAAATGTTGTTAAAGGAGTTAAAAGACACTAAATCTGACGTAGAAGATGACACCAATAAGATGAAGGAGCGTCTAGATCAGCAAGGAAAACGGCTAGATGAGTAGATGGGAGAAAACAAGAGGACCATAAAGGCTGCAATGGACGAGCGACTGGGCCAGCAGATGAGGGAGAGAGCTGCCGCCATACACCCAATCGCTGTGCAACCTGCAGTTGTTTGGAACGAGGAGACCTTGAGCAGGGAGCAGCTGGAGGATCGAGACATAGGGCCGATCCTGAAGGACAAAGAATCTGGCATACGACCCGCATGGGCGGATGTTTTTCCCAGAGGCTGAACTATGGTGGTTAAGAACGGTGTACCGAAGAGAGTATGGGAGTTCGCAGTCAGAACGACTGGGATGGAACAGCTGATGCTGCCGAAGAATACTGTGAAAGAAGTCCTCGAGGAAAGCCACCTGGGTGCAAACAACACCATAACGAATCTACGTCGCCGATTCTATTGGTTGCATCCACGAAGTAACATGGAGAGGTGGTGCCAGATGTCGCAGGTGCTGGGTCCCAGGTACACATTCGGTGTCAACCCCAAGGGAAGCTGATGGTAGTTCATTGTATCGTCCAGCTCTGAGGAGGGAGCTGTGTGACGCAGTGGCTATGGCCTAAGGTTGTCGAGAGGTTGGCGCCGGGCGTTCGGAATAAACAAGATAACTGCCGCTCGCCTGCAGTTGCTAATGCGCAGGACGCTATCGGCATATAACTAGAACCTTCTGGAAGCTTCTTCTCCCCTCCAGAAAGTGTATCAAAATAGTTGTAAAATGAACTCTCAGTGAAGATGAAGTGAATAAAAATGACATTGAGAACTGAACGAAGTGACAGTTAAAAAACTCGACAAAGTCACAATATATATATGCGTGTGTGTGTGAAACTCTTTTTGCTTTTTCTTTTTATAATTTTAATATACTGTAATTCTTTTAAAATTTATATTTTTACTTTTTCTCTTCTTTGATATTTTATTAACTGGTTTCTTATCACGTACACGTAAACATAAAATCATAAAATAGTTAATTTTTGCATATTTTTGCATGAAAGTTACTGTGTTAGCAGTTCAAATAGTCTTTTTACACAAGGTGTGTGTATGATATAATATTAAGATTTGAAAAGTTCACGGCTACACTCGTAGGAAAACATGTAGCCAAATAAATTACAACATAGGCTAATGTCTCTATTTAGAATACCAGCAGTGATTTTAGAAGCTTTAATTCTTATTTTAAAAAACATGTTATGAAGTTACAATACGACGCTACACGCGACAAAACAGGCAAGATACTTGGACTGCATCCGTTACGAGTTGACGTCTCACCCAGTCCTGGGAATGATTCCCGGCCAATGTGGGAATTGTTCTTTAATTGTGATTATTCCATACCCAACATAGTCTGGAGGTGTGGATGTGAAAATGAATAAGAGTGTGAAAACAAGTTTTAAAAAACGACTAAAACCTACAATAAACCTTACCTAAATGTTCAAAGCGTAAAAATACCATCAAATGCTTGAGTGAAAAGCTCTCGATGTGACCATACAAGTTAAAGGGACTATAAAAATGAAAAACAACATTTCCTTGTAGAGTTAATGAGTAAATTAGGCTAAAATGTAGATAGAGCAGAAATGAGCCTATTCTACGGTAGATTAACGTAACATTTAAAATTATCCAACTGTTTGCAAACTTTCTTACATATAAACGTGTACTATGGCTTCCGTATTTCACAATCTAGGAGAACGTCCACTAGATTTGCTAATCAAAAGATTTAAGGGCATATTACGAGCAGTTCAGCAGATAGAGATAAAAGAAATATACTAAGGCTGTATATCATATTGGTAGTATAACCTATAAGGTAAAGTATCACTGTGGTGCGCTAGAGCGGATAGATGGCGCCACAATATGTTGCCTTGTGAGTTATTCTCTCGTCCCAGCAGCAGGCAGTTGTGTGCTGACACTGTAAACAAGACTGAACGCGCGCGTCGTAAGTCCAAAATATTGCAGTTTGAGCAACGTCAAGCTCTGCCAAAAATTAGATAAACCCACTAGTGAAACGTTTAAAATCATAAACTAATGATGTCGACTTCTTTGCCACTAGGCTGTGTTTAATTGATATCAACGTTTTTAGCAGGGAGGAGACAGCTTGGAGGATGATGAGCGTACTGATCGGCTACAAAGGATCCGAACTGAACACAAGATCAAAGAAGTTGCAATGTTAGTGCCTTCCTATGCTCCCATTCCATAGCCGATCTCGTAATACAGTGATCTCAGCAGCAGCGATCGACCATGTTACGTGAACAAAACTATGTCTGATGAGTTGAATATCTCATGCGTTACGTAGCATAACGTGCCACGTATACAGACACAAGACCAGCGTGATGATCGCATGCCTAAGCGCGATGACCTGATCACTACTGCTGACGATGATCCGATGTTATTCAACCGGATCGTAACAGAAGACAAAACATGGAGTTTTCTTTAAGATCCGTAAGTGAAGTTATAATCGGCTACATTGAAGTCGCCATCATCGCCATGGCTGAAAACAAATACTGCGACCAGACAGGTCAAAAGGTAAGGTGATGCTTGAACTGCTGTTTGACTCATTCGGAATAATTCACATGGAATTCTTACACAAGATCTGCTACATGAGGATCCTGCGCCGTCTACACGATTTTATTCGTCGGAAGCGTCCTGAGCTTATTATCGAAAGAATCGATTATTGCTCCATGCAATGCTCACGTGCTTATCCAAGAGGAACATGTAAGGCAAAAGGTCATCGTACTGCACATCCTATTCACCTGATCTCACACCCAGCGATCTTTTTCTTCTTTCTCCGCTTGAAAGCCACATGGGCGTAGATTTCATTCGGTTAGGACATCATAACTGATCAAGAAAAGCTGTATGGGATTTCCCTGCCAAAATCTTTATAATGCTTCCAGCAAGGTCTGAGGGATCATGTGGATCTGTGTTACTGAACGCCTTGTTGCGCGGCAACAGGGAAAACATCTGGTTTTTTGCCTGTGCTCCAGGAGCCAGTTAACAAACTTAATGACTACCAAATATAAATTATATTTCAAAAAGTAAATTCACATATTTTTTATTTCACGCATGCTTCTATGGAGGATATAAAAATCAAATAAGTCATATATGAAGCCAATGTAATAGATTCCTCACGCCGGAGATTTCCGAGCCTTTATTTCCCCTTTTATGCCCAAGTATGCAAAATGACGTAACAGTATTATACTCAAGCTGCAGTAAAACTACCTCGTAGTGGAGTTGTTAGCATTTTGGCTTCTCCACACAGAGGAGCCGAGTTCGATTTCCGGCCGGTTGAGGGCATTTTTCTTTAATTTGAATGATTACCGAAATTCCGCAGAGTCTGCTAGTATGAATGCAGGGGCGAATGAGTGTGTGCGTGTTCCCTAATAAAACCAATAAAAACCTACAGTCAATAAGTTTGTTGCCTATAAAGACAAAGTCCCCGATATAACATAGAAGCTGAATGGCTTTTACAAGTCAAAGAATAAAAACTATCTGTAGCTGGGCCATTCATCACTTAATTTAGATGAAGAATAAACAAAACAAAGCATATACATCCTGTTTCAATTCAGTGAAACGAAGCTGTTGCTGTATAACAGACCTGCCTTCAATTAGAGGCTAGCTGTATGGTTGAAGTTACTGCTGCTTAGTGGACCCATAATCAGAGAACTGATTTGCTTTGGTTGCGATTCCCAGAGTGAGTAGACAGACATACAATAAGTTCAGTCGTTTATGTCCTACATTTCATGCACATGCGCAGCATATCATTATTCCTGCAACTGACTCTGAATGTCGTTCAGAAATACCTTTCTTGCGAGTGTGAGGATATTGATGGCACTTAGCGCCGCGAAATACTAGTAGACAGTTATTGGAACTATTCACTACGAAGAACAGATATGTTTTTCATAAATGTAACTTACCTTCCATTGAAGTTTACAATTTACACCTCAAAATTACTCACAGTTGCCCTTCGCATTAAATTATTTTACATATTCCTTTGTTATATAAAGTGCCTGAAGGTTGAACTCTTATGTTCTTTGGTTGCTTTAGCGACTGCAGTTCTAAATTTAATCTCCTAAAGGTATTAACAAACGTATTTTAATCAATACCAATTGGCTATTTTTCTATAATTAATTAGAATGTTGTAATACCTCAGCCCCTAGGAGATTTCAACTAGGTTCCAAATCCTAAAGGTGATGTTACAATATTTATTTATCGCGGGAAAAATGGAAGCAAACAAATGAGTAGTGTCCGTACACCCAAAGTTGCTAAATTTGGTGTAAGTTATCTCCAACGTAACAAAAATACCTGTTATATTCATTGACTTTCTTTACCTACTACCTTTTAATTTTATTAAGGTGCCACAAGCTATTCATACGAAAGCTTACTTTTGTACCTATTTCATTGTAATCGAAATAAGCATTTGCAGAAATGGTTGTACTTCACTTTTTGTGTGGATACAAGAGGGATATAGAAATCAGAACTGATAGTCATACTTCTCTACATTCTGCCCTTGAAATTCCATACTATTTCCTTGACAGTGCAGCAACTGAATAGCGGAAACTTTACAAAAATGACAAAGGACTGCAAAATTCAAACAAATAATAAAACGCATACCTTGGATTAGGCCTATGTCACAGACAAGGTTATTTTAAATAAATTGTGACTTTTAAATATATCTATATGTTTATTTGGTAAGCTTTGATCTATATCTTATTGCAGAGCCATAAATGAAATTATATAAATATCCTTCATTGTTTAATGAAGAGGACTTCCTAGGCTATTCCCAGAAAATTCAATATACATTTTATTTGTAATGTTATTATCATAAATATATGACATTTTATTCAAAATCGTTATAGCCATTTTCAGAAAAATATAAAATAAAGAAACATTTTCCATGGAAAAGGTAGTTTGGTGTGAGGGGAAAATTTTTGAAAACCTTCGTGTCGCATCTTTGTAGGATACTGAATTTAAAAACAGCATGGAATAAAATACTTCCTCTGCTTACCATAAGTACGTAGTACAGAAAGTAAAAGTATTACCTAAAGAAACGGTAACGCGTGAGGCTCACATTCAGAAGGTCCCGGTTTTCATTCCCGTGGACTGCCCACTCTGACCTTGGGGTTTTTCATGGTTTTTCCTGGTCGGTAGGCGAATTATGGGATGCATTCTCAACTACCAAGTTTTCCTTCCCATCATTCCCCTTCTATTCAGTTTACATCTTAATCTTTCAGGTGTGCTTTTAGGTTTCATGGCGTATGGCGACGCCGGACAGATGGCGCGGTTGCTTGCTCAAAGAAAGTGTTTCCCGCGGACACTAGAGGGCTGCTTGGTCGACAATTGTTCATAGCCATCTAATAGCTCCAGCGGTGGGGTGGTCTTCGTGCCTGGAGCTCTTAGGAACTTCCCGAGTCTGTGTGGCTTGTCTGCCTGTTGCTTGTAGCCTCCTGTGATTCCTTCCCTCCATCCCTTCTTCCTGGGGGGTATTAGCTACAATAGATCTATGTAACTCGCAGTGCGCGATGTGTCTCCCTCCAGTATATAACCTATAAGTAAAAATGTTAGTACATCTTAGATACTAACGCATTATTTAAAATCCATTGGGATCGCAAGAGAAATCATGTCTTCCAATTGGGTAAGGTTCAGTATACATATCTAATACGTATCTGACGATCATAGCAAGGGCCATAGCCGTTAACCTAGGGGATGAAGCAGATTTAGTGCAATATGTGACGTGAGTAGCATCAAATATTGTAAAGAATTTCAGGCATATAGCGTACTTTTTCTTTTTTTTTTTCGTGATTCGTTTTCACCCTTTCGTTACGAAACTTATTTCCAAGGTAATTATGAAATAAAAATTAGTCTTTCAATAAGGGTTTAAGCACAGGGGGAAGGAGAAAAGTTAAAACAAAGGGTAAAACAGAAAACCAAGGTTGAATGAAAGTAGGAGAAAGAAGAATTCTCGGTATCAATTCATTTTCTAACATGGTTAGCTCGACTCAATGACCTGAGAAAATAGCAATTAGTCTCCCTTTTGCTCCTTAACTTCCGCTGTTCACTTTTCTTGTCCTTCGATATTGAAAATTTCTGCTCTTTCAACAGAACCTTTCCCTGGCTTCCATACACCATATTGTAAAAACGAGTACAGATTTTAAGTGTGATGGGCTTTGTGAGTTATAAGTAACGTTGAAAATGTTATTTTTATATGGTTATAAAGTTATTGTAATTTTTACATCTGCATCTACTCACGAAAATCCCTGTTTCAAGGGCTGACTATGCTTTCTTTACACTCAACTGTTGCATTAAATATCCAAAACGTATTGTAATTACCAAAACTAATAGACATTCGCTTTTGAAAATTAAGTTATCACAAAATAAATCACTGGAGAAAGTTAAGAAAAGTACTTCATATTTAAGAGACGCATAGAATATAGACAAATTTAAATCTTGTGATGACAGTTGCTTTAATCCTATATATTTACATTTAAACCTCTGAACACACTTGTTTTGAGGATTGTTGTTTGTGTAGTAATTTATTCATAAAGTTGTAACAAGAAACTACATTTATTTAAATAATATTAGCACTTAAAGGAACTTAGGCAATGAATCCTTGATATAACTAAATTAAAAGTTGTTAGGATGAATGGTGCAAGTATGTTAACGGACTTTCAACTAGAAAAGGTTTATGGTCAGTGAAATCAAAATCAGCGCTAATCTTAATTCTAACATGTATTTGATAGTCATTCATCATCTTCTGAAACACTATTAAAGATAGTATATTAAAATTGTGCTATTCTGTGGAACAAACATGTGGCCTATGGCGTACCTAATTTTAAATCATTAACGGTAACGGCTACCCTTAAAAACAAACACCAAGCTAGCATTTCGACACTTCCTCAAAATTTTTAGTACTTCATGTAATGTTTTTAGAAATACTTCAATAAATTTAAAATTAATGCAAACCAGATCAATGAGCAACTAAAATTAAATAGAAAAATTTGATGTGTTACACTTACATGACTTTCTCTACTCCTGTACAAACTATTTTTATAAACCTTTATTCTCGATTAACTTTATGCTAATGAGATAAGCATTTGAAGAAACTATCTTATTACTAACTTTCTTGTAGTTGCAAGGGGAATATGGTAGGCTTTAAGCGATAGTGAAATCTTATAAGAGCTGGTCGCTATGTGGAGCATTGCATTCTCTTTGTATGTCCAGGACGAATAACGAATTCCCATTTGAGAAAAAGAGTAATATTGGAAACAAATAAGGAATACCTCGCAAATGGTTCACTCCATAAACAAATTGTATGCGACTTAAATAGTATGTTTTACCGAGCTCTACATGTTTTGTGTAGTAAAATTTTGTCTATCTCTTACGGTTTATCAGTTATGCAAAAGCCATTCAGAAAAAGAAACTTCAAGATATACATTTTATTTGTCATGAAAATATTTTAAATATATATTTTAATCAAAATTGTTAGAATTTTTGAGAAAATAAAAATTTTCGAAACAAGTTCCATGTAAACGGTAGTCTGGGGTAGGGGGATTTTCTTGAAAATCTTCGTGTCGCATCTTTGAAAGATACTGAATCTAAATACCAAATTTGGTATTTATGCAACTTTTCGTTTTTAAGTTTATTTTCACAAATACACAGTCAGACACACGTGGACTTTTTCTAAAAGTGTTTTTTTATTTAGGGGCCTCAAAAAGCGTATTGCGGTGAAATCACGGTATCAAATTTTTGGTTGGAATGCAATACTTGCCCTAATTACTATACATGGTAGAGAAAGTAAAAAGCATCACTTTATCACTAAGGATAATTTTCAGAAAATTGGGACCAGATTACACATTCAAAGTCAGTGAAATCTATTCTTTAGAAATGATTTATCATAATTGTTGAATTTGAATATTTCCTTAAAAATAACTACAAAACAAACGACCTATAACGCCTTTCTAACACTCAAATGAGGCATACAAGGCACCAATCTGATCGACAGTCAAAATAATTCAATGCTCGGAGTTATCATTTTCACATAGGGTAATCTTGGGTGAATTGGGACAAGTGAATAGTGGGCAATTTTAAGAACCATTTTCTCAAGTTAGAACTAAACGCGCATGAGGAAATCGTGACATTTTACCATTAGTATCAATACTTCATTTATCAGAATCCCGCCAAACCGTCATCCTGTGTTGGTTTGCTTTCTGTAGATGGCAAAATAAAGAACAGTAGTTGAAGGTAAGAAGGCGAATTATTTCTTAGTTCTAATATTTTATTTTGGCAAGAAGAGTGTAATTGATAAACTCTGGCACTGATTATTCATTATTTTGTGCTCAGTGATGAAGTATTTATCGAAAAGAGGTTAAGAGAGTCTTTTGTTTCTCGACAATGGGTAAGGCATTACCAGTCTATGAACAATCAGACACTTCATTTCGGGTGTATAGGGACTGTAAACTATGGCTGAATAGGAACTGCGCAATTTGCTCATTTATTTTATTATTGATGGGTACTGAAAAACGCATTTGGACAGAGACTGATATGCGCAAAGCTGTTACTGCATTTAACCAGGAGAGCAGCGCGTCACGCAACAGAGCTGTTTGGGGCCCCTCGTTGATAGTGGCGTTTCATTGAAGAAGAAGGTTGGACAAACTACATTTAGCAAAGAACAGGAAAATCAGTTTGTGGCAAGAATGCTCAGATTGTGAGATTTCGGGTTAAATTCCAATGCTATGAGAAAGGCAGCTTTTTGTTTCACAGAAAAAAACAGAATTAAACATAAATTTTCTAAAGAAAATCAATTGGTCGGAATGAATTGCCTTATTCTTCTTACTTCAAGGATTAGGTATTACACCTGTTCCGCCTTCGCATTTTTTAATAGGATTGCCTTATTGCCTTTCGTAAATACAATGCCGAAGTATCATTAAGAAAGGCTGAGAGTCTCTGTTCAAATCGATGTAAGGGCCTGAATAAACTTGTACAGCGATATTTGACATTATTATTATTATTATTATTATTATTATTATTATTATTATTATTATTATTATTATTATTATTATTATTATTAACCGGGCTATCAAATGAATAATAAACCAACTAAGAAAATATTTGCAGAGAAAGGCTGAAGAGCTGTAAGTTCTGCTGAAAATAGAACCAATATTTGCAATTTTTCATTTTTTGTCCCGGTTAACCCCAGCTTACCCATCAATCGTTTTGTAGAACAGATTTAGTCATGCAGGGATGGGTTCATATTTTCCTAGCGTGATCATGGCAAAAGTTTACTTCCGAAAGACGTGGCAAATATTCATTCGAACCTACCTTACACTTATAATCCATTATTAAACCTCAATGTAAGACAATAGAGCATGGGTGACTGACCATGCACAGTATTGTGACCTAAGCAGTAGTTAATATCCTATTTGAAGAAGCTAGATGTGCTCCTATTTGCACTTTAGGTTGCCGCTATAAAGCCACATTCATATTTTTTCAGATAAAACCAACCAAAACTATCACAAAACTACTTATTTAGAGATAACCAATCCAAAGCTAACCTAACTTGAATTTCATTGTTTCAGCATTAAGACACACATATCTTTGCGCGTTTACTCCCCATCTAATTATACACCACAAAAATTTTCTTCCCGGTGGGAAATCCACTTCTGGCCACCACAGTAAAATATTAGTTTGTTACTCACTATACTACACAGGTTAGTTTACAACGGAATTGTAAGTACTGTACTATTCCAAACACCAGGATGCCAAACCTGAAACAGCGACCAAAAGCTTTCTTCTTTGGAAAGTACGATTCTCTCTCATGTTATCACTAAATCCAGTCTCGCTCAAAAATGCAATCTTCACAGCAACGGGTTATGTGCATCTCAGTTAAATTAAGCTATATTGAGTTTTATTTATGGTCGTTCTTTAACTGCTGTGGTCTTTAGCGTCCCAGTTCTACATTGGGCGTGAAAGACCGGTAATTTTGCTCAGAGGCCGCTTTACTAGACTTGAGGTTCGTGTACGTGCCGTAACTCTACGACACAGGACCACCGGCTTTACCTTACTTCCCTTCCGAAGGAAGCCATGCTAAATATTTTTATGCCCGAAAGAATCCATCGCACTCCGCCAGAGCTCGGGAACTAGAGGAGTTTAATAGGTTTATGATTAGGGAGAATTTTATTTAAATATAGATTATTATTTTCAATTGTTTAAATCACCCTTTATCTATATGATTAATTCGTTTTTCTTCAAGCAATATATGTATTTAATTAGAGGATTTATATCATTAAGACTTTGTTTCTCCTATGTATTTCTTGTGATTTATTTAGGGGAAATATTAATTGTGCATCATGCTATGTGCATCTCATTGAAAGATTTATTGACCTTATCAAACGCTTTCTAGCGCCATGCAAAGTGGCGCTTAGGAAATTGTTTCTTCCAATTGGAGTAATAGCACCACTATATTATACGTGGTAGTTCTGGAACTAGTGCTGTCGATACAAATTTAGAACTTGTTTAAATCCCCGATGTAACATGTAATATTAATACGCATCGTACCCTTACCAGTGCTGTTTTTGGCTACATCTGATTTTCCACCTCGGAAAAACAGAGAAAGTTGATAAAAATCTGCCTAAAATAAGGTAAAGATAAGTTGCTCTTTTAAATTTACCACCTGTTTGAAAAACACCGCAAGTTATAATGCAGTTTTCTCTCTTTGTCTTTTAGAAAACTGAAGTCATAACTTGTGGTATCTTTACAATTGGTGCGAAATATAAAGCAGAAACTTATTTTCACAATGGAGCCAACGTCAATACCATTTTCTGGTACTTAGAGGAAGCAACATAAGCCATCTGTGTTTAATATATTTTAAAAAGGAAATGAGGTTTGTCAACA
This sequence comes from Deroplatys truncata, assembly GCA_030765065.1. Taxonomy (NCBI): domain Eukaryota; kingdom Metazoa; phylum Arthropoda; class Insecta; order Mantodea; family Mantidae; genus Deroplatys; species Deroplatys truncata. Next base: position 203,263,945 of record CM060983.1, on the reverse strand, counting down.
GTCACGTGCTTAATCTTTAAACAATTCCAATTCCTTTGAACAGACACTTATATTGCTGTTGCAGAGTCGACTAGTTCGAGATTCCCTGATTACTAAAATCTATTTTTCTCTTCATATTTATCTTTGTCGAACAAAAATTGAAACTGAAATGTTTCTGCAAGAAAGATTTTCTTATTTCCATCTGTTTTGAAATGTGATGTTGAGTAGTTTTTGTTCCTTGCTTTCAGCAATCTCGCGACCGTCCAGATGGATTCAATCATTGCTTCCAATAGCTGCCTGAAGAGAAGAGCTGGGGCGAAATTTTCCATACGCCGCATTAATAGGGATGAACGATGAGCAAATCTTTTGTTTTTAGGAAGCGTTGCAATCTTAACAGAAAGTTTTCTAACACAGTAAAAAATAAAGAAAGGAATCTTCTCCTCAGAAGCGCCATATGGATGGCTGGATGGATCCGGATTGGAAGGGGCGTTATTAACTTCTTCCCGAACGCGCACTTTTTCATTAGAAAACGGCACTCTTTCCTTTGTTTTCTACTCACAGGAAGTATTAATTCTCTCTTGATGCGCTCAATTGTTGTCATCAAAGACAATAGAGGAAGCAGAGTGCAAAAGAGAGAAAATATCAAATCTTCTCCTCTATCCCTCCTCTTTTTCTTCTTCAACTTTTTTCTATGCGAATGGCTTTCATTGCTGATCCATGTTTCCGTCTTTACCCGCAGCCATGATATTCAGATATTAATTTTTCAAAATTATTATGACAGTTGTTGCGTCATTCGAAGCGACTCTTTTAAATGAGTCTGTAACTTTCTACTGGCGTAGAAAAGATCTGATACCATTCTTCGGATGTACTGGGTTCATTGTCTTTCCAATTCGGTGCCGCCGATTAAACAGAATGACTCCCTCTGCAGAAGAATAGGGGAAGTCCATTGAAATTCTTTCCATCCCCAAAGAAGTCAGTAAGGGTGAATTCTACTTACGGAATGTTAGGTTATTTGCTTACAGAGGTGGTAATAAGTGAAGTAGGACAGTGTTGGACGCACGTATTTAAATCGCGGTTTGTTCAAAGGGTGAAAGAAATATGTATATTTCCTTAAAACGTTACTTAATAAACTACAAGTTGGATGACAAATATAATTTATCTATTAAAGGTTTATTTAAGGTCGTTTTGATTACATAGTCTTATCACAACCTGTTATCATAAAAATACATTATGATATACATATGCACGATATCAATTCTTAGTTATGATCATAGAATATGTCAAAAAGTTACATGCAAAGCAGAATTCTTCGTTCCCAATACTGCCCTTAATTGCAGATCCTGTAGGTAGGTGTGTAGCATTCTTTCGGCTCTTATACAAAAATATGTAATATGACGTAGCCATCCGAATTTCTCTATTCATGATAAATTCACATATATCAGCTATATACTACCGCAGAGGTGGCGAAAACGGGACTCGCGAGTTATTTTGACTCGCAGACGCCGTTCCCTCTCTGCCTAGTCCATTTGTTTTTCACCTGATGCTGAGTTATGCAGTGGAAGGCGTTTTTGCCACCCTTGTACTACAGTGTTCATATAAAAGTCATTCTTGTATCCAAGCTATACTATTTGTGATATCGTTTAGCCTAGAAACAATTTCAAATTAACAAATAAATGCTTTTTACATACATTATGCAAAAAGAACATTCTAATATTTAGTTGTCCTAAAGGGCTCTTCTGGTGGTAAACAAAAGGTCTAATTTATTATATTCACATGTCTTTCTCTTCCACTATCGCTTATTTTTGTATATGATCTAAAACGTTTCTTAAAAAGTATATTATTCTATCTACTTCAAGTTTATATACCTTTTCAGAAATATATTTATTATACATTTTCTTGCAGCATAAGGGGACATAGAGGAAATTTAATTGATAATCAGATTTTTAAAAGTGGTTCTACATACTGGCCTTGAAAATCAATCTTTCCATGACATCGCGATAAACAACTAAATAGCAAGCTGATATCTCAGGAACGACTCATACCACAAAATAACTTTATTAAATATATTATGTGTTTTGAAGAGATATAGCTGTTATTGCGTAGTGGGTTTTTGTGTATATCTTATAATTTAAACTTTATCCGAAATTATACAAAATTCCTTCCGAATAAAGAGGCATTCACATGACTTTTCTATATACCATCGCCTATAACATTCTCTGTCACGCACCTAGTGGATAGAGAAGGTATTGCATTCCATCCAAAACTTCGATACCGATATTTCCAGCAAATACATATTTTGAGTACATATTTTGAGTACCCCTAAACCGAAAAAAATTAATTTCTAGAAAAAAAAAAGTTGTGTGTGTGTGTGCGCGTGCGCGCGCGAAAAACGAAAAGTTTCATAAACACCAACTTTGCTATTTAGGTTCATACTTTCCAAAGATGCGATATAAAGATTTTCAAGAAAATCCCCCTACCCCAAACCTCTGCAAATGAAATGTTTTTCGAAAAATTTGATTTTCTAAAATTTGCCCTAACGATTTTGATTAAATTACCATATATTAAAGATATTTACATAACAAATAAAATGCATATCTTGAATTTCCTGGGAATAGCCTATGAGGTTCTTTTCATTCAGAAGGAATTTTGTATAATCTTGTATAACTCGTAAACGTTAGGCGATAGAAGAATACGTACTGTTTTTTTAAGTGTGGCACAAACCATTTCCGAGATATCCGTCATTAATGCTTCGAATTGTTCAATACTTAGCCATTCTTTTCAAGTCCTGTCAATTTTCAATTGTTCCTCGCGATCCCCGTATGGTGGGTGAGGGGGTATCCGACCCCTTCAGTTGCCTTGGTGCGAGCGCTGCGGACACCTAACACTCCTGGAACTTCTGACGTTACTAGAAGAACACCGGCCGAACATTCGAATCCCTCCCGGAAGGGAGTTGTTCGGATTGGGTTGGACTCGCCGGGGGAGTGGTTCCCGAAACCCATGGGAGATTGGGTCCGCCTGGCTGGTTTATCGCCCAGGCGGGGTTGAGAGACGCCAGTTGTTCTCCGGCACCAACCATGAGTGAGAGCTATAGACGGTGGCTAGACGCTGTCGCCCCCACCGAGGTTTTTCGGTAGTCTTCCCTGATAGTGTTTTCCCTATTGGGCTGACGCGCGTAAGTGGCGTATCCACCTCCGTCCTGTGGAGCGGAACGTGTAGTTGGATAGCTTTACCCACTTCTGTTCTAGGTACCGTCCTAATGGAAAACCTCACGCATTTTATCCCTGGGTCCCGAAGCGATGGACTGAGGTGTCAGTCCTCGCCGCTTAGGCGCGGTTCCTCGCGATGCCATGCAAACAGTGCGGAATTTTACGGCTAGCGTGTAGCGTCCAGTTGTTCAACATTTGGCAATCGTTATTTTCATTGTACCTATAAAGAAATGTGTAATGCACCTATTTCTGGAAAGGTTTATCTCGATTAAAAGTAAGTAGGAAAATAAACGTTTATAAGAATAATTTGCACATCCACTAATAAGCGATAGAGGGTAGAGAAATGTGACTGTGACCCAGGTGTTTTTTAAACAGCTTCAACAAACAATTCTTACAAAAGCTTACCTCTCCATCTAGCTCGTGTTAATGAATAAAAAACATTTGCTGAAATGATTTTACCATACACTTTTTTGTGAATACAATGGGTATATAGATGGATAAACTAATAGTCGAACCTTTAACGAGTTATTCTAAAATTAAAGTATGCGTTAAAAATATTTGAAGATTTAATTTTTAAAATCCAGAACTTAGGAGTTTCATTTTAATGTCGCCTTCCAGACAATTAACAATTTTATTTTTTGAATATCGACACAACTAACAATATGTTTCGTATTTTCCGCTCTCCAAGCAGAAATTTAACAAGAAAAGCACCATATCATATCAATTACATCATGAATGGACTACGAGAGACAAGCAAGTTTTTCTTATTGTCTCTACTACATATCTAGTATATAGAGGAAATAGGTATGCATTCCATCCAAAACTTTCATGTTGAGATTTCAGCGGAATCTCTTGAGGGTACCTGAATTGAAAAAGGAGCATTACTTTTAGGGGGAAATGTTCGTGCATGTCTATGTGTGAACAGCATGAAACGAAATGTTGGATAATTACGAAACTGTGTTTAAATTCAGTACTTTCCAAAGACGCGACACGAAAACGTTCAAGAAACTCTTCCATCCGAAACTACCCCTTGCACGGGCTATTTTCTAAAACATCCCTGTGACGATTTTGATTAATCTAACATACACTTAAGATATTTACATGGGAAACAAAATGTATATGTTGTTTGAGATGTGGAAATAGCCTGCGAAGTCCTCTTTGTTCTGAAAGAAGTTTGTATAATTTTTGTACCGTGGTAGGTAAACCACAAGAGACAGACAAACCTTACCACACAGAAACTGTAGATATCTTTAAAAATCACAGATCATTGTAAAATATATTTTTATGGCATCAATCATTTCGAGATATCCGTTGTTATTGGTTTGAATTTTTGAATACTTGCATATAGTTACCTGTTTTAAACGTTGATTGAGACGGCTTGCGCAGCAAATTCCTAACCTATTTCTTTTTCTGTTAATGCAATTTTTCTTCAATCCCCAATTTAAATTCTTAGATCGTGTTAATTCAGTGCTCATATTTCACTTGTATTACCTATCTAATTACTATAAATTGTGTTGCAGCCAATAAGAGCTCTGATGGTTGATATGCGTGCTTAGATTTATTTCGGTTCAGTTCAACCTAAGGATAAAAAAAGTTAAATTATGAAACTTAGATCTGTTCTTTGCTTAACCAAAATTATGCTAGAAAGTATAACGTAATTCTAAAGTACAGACAAGGAAATGGAAGATCCTACTGTATAACCTCATCTCCAACTTTTAGGCTCATATTTCGCACTTCAACTGAAGTTTATCAGTTTAAATTTAAAAGCTGGTCCATTTACGAGGTTTGCTAACCGGCAGTGGGAGCGAAGGATTTTGACACTGTGTGCAACGAACGTATTTAAGATGTTAATCACCTATGATGTTTTGTGTACATTGTGAAGTGGATTATAAATCGGGGAAGAGACAACAACTGAAGGGTTCTGCTGAGTAATGAGTTGCTGATTTTGAGGGTCACATGTTCTGCAATGATCCGTTTTCAAGTAGTTGACAAAAAGCTTTAAAAGCCTAAGTGTCGGTACATCCAAACAAAAAACTTTTCACTTTTCGATGCAAGAGTGTGGTGTAGATTATCATTGGGTATTCTCTCACAACAAGCACTAAACTCGATGTAATGGCTCACCTCCATGGATGTTTTAGCTCCCGTTACGAAATTTGACAAGGGGAGTGATTGATGAGAAGGATATTGCTCCCCTCCCAATGCTCGTGTCTCGTTAAGGGAGGAGCAGGGGGTGGCAGTTGCTGGTGTTAAAATTTTCTTCCCCTTAAACCCACCTACCCACAAGAACAAGTAGTTTTCCGAGGAGGCGAAGCCTTTTCAGTCGATATATTCACTTGCCTGTTGCCCAAATTAGCTGCATTATAGGACTTCTGCCCTTACCAGATCAAAGCTTAACTTGTCATACAATTCTAGAAGCTTCATTACCGGAAATGGACATTGAAGCCCTTGAAACAATTAGCCTAAATCTTACCTGGGCACTTAATACAAAGTGTTGTAATTTATTTGCTAGGATCTGACAAAGTGATATGTAAAACATTAAGCAGCCCCAGATCATTATTACAAGAACGGAAACTAACTACATTAAGTTTAATCATTTCTTTATCTTCTCCTCCAGTTTTTGTGCCTCTCTAAATGTTCACGTATGTGGGGCAGACAAATAAAACGGGTCACATGCCAAAAGGTGTAATTGAATATTTCCTACCTGAAAATGAATCTCCATAACAGTTGATTTAATTATTACGCTGTAAGATAAGGCCAAATCCTAATTTTTAGCCCTTGAGGATACTGAGGGACTTAAAAGTCTACTAGTTCCTTAAGTCCACATCAGGTTCAAGAAAGGTCTATAAGTTCTTCTGTTTGTTAGAAAATTACACGAGGCATGAGGTATGGTATTGATAATAGTCTTCCAGTCAATTTTCGAGTTGATTATAACTGTATAATCCTAAAAAGATCGAAAGCTTATAGACGTTTCTTGTCAGCTCGGCTTTTATGGATATGGATTTTGACTCTCTCTACTATGTACTTAGTAAGTAGAGAAAGTATTGCAGACCATCGAAAAATTCCATCCTGAGATTTCACAGTAAATACATGTATTGCGGCTTCTGAAAAAAAAATAATTGAAAAACAGGTCGGTGTGTGTGTCAGTGTGTCTGCATGTGGTCCGTGTGTATGTGTGTCTGTGAACACGTAATTCAAAAACGAAAAGTCGGTTAAATACCAAACATTTCCAAGGACAGACATTTTCAAGAAAATCCCCCACCTCAAACTGCGCTTTAAATGGAACAATTTTCGTTATTTTTTATTTTCTCTAATGATTTTAAATAATATACACATTTTAAGGATATATGAAAGTGTATATCTTGAATTTTCTGATAACAGTGTATCAAGTCCTCGTTATTCTGAATGAATTTTGTATGATTGGTAAACCGTACTAAGGGAAAGATAAAATCCTACTGCACAAAAATGTAGATCTGATTAACTAAACAATTTATGTCAATTAAATTTTTTTGTGATGTCAATCATTTCCGGATATTCTTTCTTATTGGTTTTATTTTTCAAATACTTATATTTATCACAAGAGGAAAATTGCTGTTCGTTTTCTTCTCTGGTGATAATGCAATAAGAATGGAATTTCTGCAAACGTTTATCTCGATTAACATGAAGTAGATAGAAGAATAAGAATTATAATAATACTTTGTTGAAGAATGGGTAGTAAAAGCCAGGTAAAAGTAATACAGAAACTTTTTTCTAACGGATAGTTTTTGGCTTTGTTGATGGCTTTGCTTTTACCATTTTTATATTTTTGGTGACATGAAATGAGCTATCCGTTGACAACGGTTTGAAACACATCAAGTAATTTGCCATTCAGTAACATTCTGGGTTTATTAACATCCTAAATCTGCTACATTACAAACTGGTCTGTCAGTAGGATAAATGTGTTGAAAGTTATGGGAATCACCTCATGCTTAAATTTTGGCATCTGAGCTATTTTCAACTGACTACCCTTATGTCTAGGTTCCTCGCCCTGTTGGTTTGTTTTATCTTCAGTTACGGAGGGACTCGGCACCAATTCAGAGTGGATATTGTACCTACGCCCACAAGGGAGCGCCCCCGGGAGGAAGGATGAGACGAGAGGAGACACGGGCGGCCGGATCCAGAAGCGATAGTACGGCAATGACAGGTTCCCTAAGTTTCCAGATATACACACCCCGGCAGACAGAGAGGCAGAGCGGGGACCCCATCCCACACAGAGAGTGTCCAAGGCCCCTCAAAGCAGGTTCAAATACTCCGGCAGTCAGCCGAAAGCCGAGGGACGGAGAGAGTTACAAACAGTATCCTTCTTCCCTGCCACGCTGTAGCAAACACCATTGCCGACACTTCCAACTCTGTAAAGAGACCAACGGAATGGAGGATGAAATAAAATGAAGAATGAAACGAAATGGAGGGATAAGAAATTTGGAGCTGAAAAAACCACTCCAGCATTTGCCTGGCGACCTGGGAAAGTCCTCGAAGAAAAATTATGGAACAGAGTGGGCGGTGGCCAAGAAACGAACCTGAGACCTTCCGAATGCTGGTATGTCTTACTTCATTTTTTCTTAATGGTATTTAACGTTCGCACTTACTTCATACGACACCACAGGTGGTGACACTGGTGATTCATGAAATGAAAATGATAATTTGGAAAAATTAAATTGCAAAGGAAACGTTTCAGGTCTAAGTTTAACGTACCTCCAAAGCACTTTCCAGTTATGAGGACTGAGGAAAACCTGGAAAAGACCCGTTCAGGGAAGACGGTCCTGGCGGAATTTGAACCTCAGGCCTCCCGTTCACAAGTTCGTGCTTTAACGACCTCGGCTATTCGTTCCGGTGGAAATTATAGAACCTATAATCGCAAGATGAGTCAATTCAAAGCCATCACCGTTGATACTGTTCCATGTTGATGCTGTTACCGTTGTGCTCCTATGCTCAGATGCCTGTATACTTTAAACCTGTAATCCTGATTCAACTTGTTTTTGTAAAAGAACAATTATTATCAAAACAAAAACTAACCCTAATAGCAGTTATAAAAATTCCGGATATTAAGCATTTGTAACATTGCAAGTTGCCCTTGAGGTATGATACATGGAATATTTAAGATCGCCAGGAACGTTTACCGGCATACTTGAAAAGGATGAGGTTTAATGTACGTACCGTATCTCGCCATGATAGCTCAAAGATAAGAGCATCGTACGCAGAGCCGAAGTTCAGCAGTTCGAGTCCCGGTCTTGACACGAATTCGTCAAATCTGATTCAACATTATTGCCTATGGTGTTTATGAAATGATAATTAACAAGAAACTATAATCGAGAGATATATTACTATTGTAGAGATCATATTCATCGTACGCCAGATACTAGATTGGTCAGGATACTTAATGCATAACACAAAAACAGAAATTTTGGGGCACCCAACGAAGAGATGGTGAGAACAAAGTTGAGGCGGAACGGATCAAAAGATCGATTTCTTGAAATCGAGGATGACGATATTTGTTTTACCAAAAATATTAAGGCATTAGCAAACAATTCAGCTTATGATAGCCATGGGCTTACCAATAAATAAAGGAAACAGGAATGGATGAAACATTTTAATTTTGAAATATGATGGCACTCTTTCATTCTGAGATTATAGAAACTTTATTTCTGAGTTGTAGCTTCCTCGGCACGAATCAACTGCAATCAAAGTTTCAAAATTACACATTTTCTCTACTATATAGGTAAAGTAAGTAGAGGATATATCGAATTCCACCCAAAAATCAATACCCAGAATTCACTGAAAATACACGTTTTGAGGCATCCTGAACCCCCCAAAAGGATATTTATTACTTTCTCTACTACTTACGTACAGTAAATATAAGTGATTCTATCAAAAAATTCCGCACTAAGATTTCATAGGGTATGCATGTTTTGAGACCCCCTGAATATAAAGAAAGCTTTTTTATAAAACGGCCTTGTGTAAATCTATCTCTGTGTATGTGTGTATAGCAAAACTTAAAAATTGAAACGTGGGATTAATACCATACTTGGTATTTAAGTTCAGCTTTTTCAAGCATTCACACGAATATTTTCAAGGAAAAATCCTCCTAAACTACGCTTTATATTGAATAATTTTCCACACTTATTATTTTCCTCAAAAATGGTTCTTAACGATTTTGATTAAATGTCATATATTTTATTTATTTTACTTGACATCTCAAATATATATCCTAGATTGTATTGGAAGGGCCTGTGTATCCTCTTTATTCGGAAGGAATTTTGTATAAGTGATGATAACGGATAGACAAGAATGCGCTACACAAAACACACTTTATTATAAATAAGGTTTTTGTGGCAATAAGCATTTCCGAGATATCTTTTATTATTGCTTTCAATAATGCTATTCAGATCTTTCTTGCGCTGTCGTGGAAAGAGTACAGTATTTCAAGGCCAGTATATAGCAACACGCTTTTCTTCCTTCGTGGTCTAGTGGTACCATATTAGCCTATAGTTTCAGAAGTCGTAGGTTCAAACCCGACAGAGAGATTGATTTTTTTTCTGGCGTAAAAGTCCTTAGCAGGGGAGTAAAGCTGGTTGTCCCGTGTCTTAGATTTACGGCACGTAAAAGACCCTCAAGCCTGATAAATAGGCCTCTGTGCAAAATTCCGGTCTTTCACGCCCGAAATAGAATGGGATGCTAAGAACCATAGTAGTTAAAGAGTATCCATAAATGAAAACAAATTTTTGAGGAAGTTTTTAAACATTTGACTATCGATATTTCCTTTGTACCTACAACAAAATGTGTAATGGAACTTTTATGCAAACATTTATTTAAATAAAACTGAGGTTAATATAAGACTTTTATAGAAATACCTTGTAGACGCTTTATAAAAATAAACGATAGTGGTTAGAGAAGCGCATGTGGATGTGACAAATTAAATTTCCTCAATGAACGCTATTCGTTTTTTCCCAGGCTATCCAAAGAGCATGGAATTTCAAAGCCATTACATAGTTATCCCGATTTTAAAAATCTAACTCGCTTTAGCTTGCTCTACCCTTATACCTACTATGAAATGTGTAAACGTGCAGTGAAAGTTTATCCCGATTAAGAAGAAGTAAACAAAAGAATACGCTTTGGTAGGAATAGCCTGTAAAATAGCCTATCTTTTCTTTCTTTCTTTCTTTCTTTCTTTCTTTCTTTCTTTCTTTCTTAAGGCACTCATTAATCAGTAACAAGTATTTCTCTGGGTAAACTCTGGATTTGCTCTGTGATCTACAGGTAAATGACTGTAATTTTATTACCCTTTAGCTTGCTGTATTGCATGTACGAGTATAACCCGCCAAAGAAGATTTATTGTTATTATTCTGGTTTTTAAGCTATAGTTTTATTAATAGAATACTTTGATCAATAATGCCGGAATTATTGTCACCAAAAACTTTGAAAATCATACTCTGGCCCTTGATTGGGACGCAGGCATATTTTTCTCATATCATAGAGAAGAATCTCAGACTGAGGAATGTGAACTATTCATTCATAACTCAAGAACTCAAGAACCCACATTTATTAAACGCGTTTAGGTGCTTCGCAACTGCGGAGGACCTACTAACCTCGCAGTTGTCCTTCCGTCTATGTGTACTACGAAACAACTTACAAACCATTGAATGTGCCAAGTTGAAATTATATTTACTCTAAGAATCTTAGAACAGCTATCAAAATATTCCTTATTGGTGGGAATTGGTAAAAAGCATAGCTCGGTTAGGCACACAGCCTCCCAAAGCACTCACGATCTTGCCTTCATTATAAGCATTGCCCCGAAATATTTGATATTTGTTTAATACGAGAGGATAAGTGATCATTTTACTTAACGTCTGAATTTAATTTTGGGTAAGTGTGAATCTGCGCGTAATTGAGTGAAATCTTATTTGTCGAAATACAAAAAAAAGTATTTTTAATGAATATTTCTTTCTTGTTCTGTGAATAAGCTATGCAAGATAAAATATTTTTCTACATGGTGTTCTGGCTTCCGCTTATCACGCATAGGCACACACGTAGCGCAAAGGTAGAGGTCACGTGTTGACCTATGAAGGGAAAGATGATATCTTTAGGGAAAAAGAGTTAGACCAGGAAGAAGAAGAGATCAAGAAGGAAGAAAGTTAGCGCCGAACGTGGATGTGACTGTGGATGACACACGTACCAAGGACTAACAAAATATTTTTTCTCTCCTGTGCTCAAGAAAAAAGAGAAGGAGAGATGGGAAAGGTCCTTTTTCCTTCCAGTCTATTGAGGAAGTTACATGAGATAAAATGGTTAGTGGCAGCTATGGACTCTGGCCTGGCTAGTCACGGAGGTGCAGGGGGAATCCTGAAGTCTTGCAGGACAGTCCAGGACCAGCAGCAGTGATATATGTGAACAGATAGCCCATATTTTTAGCCTTAAATTTTAGGTTGGAATCTTTTTTGACTTGGGAGGGAGCAGTGGAATATCGAAGGGATGGTTCTTGCTGTTAGATAGTGGCCACCGAAGCACTCTTGAGAGGGTGGCACATAAGGGATGGCCGCTTCCCCGAACGATGTCAGGGATGAGAAGGGTGTGCCTCTCTTCTAATATATATGGATATTGCTATGTGTGTTTTGCTTGATGGACGGCGACTGGTGAGCCAGTGAAACGCCTTGTGATAGAGTATATGTCTCTCTGACCCCTTAGAGACATAGCTGCAGCACGCTTTTAATTCCTATTAGTATAAACATCTGAAAATGTGCACTATATACATGTTCCCAAATTTTGCACAAAGAAATGTCCAAATATGCTGCATAATATGCGTTCTTGTACAAACACTAGCAATAAAACTTGCTGCGCTCTTACCTAGGTAATTAAAACATATCCTTTTACTATATACGCTTTTGATATGTTATTACAGTAACACCTGCTACACTGTTATTAGCTACGTCTCGACTACCGTAACATACTTCATGGACTATCCTTTCATACCTATTACCCCACCTCCCAGAGTCCACGTATGGATCCTAAAATATTACATGCACCCAGAGAAAGACCCTCTTACTTTCCTAAACCCCAAGTGAATGGGGTAAGGAACCATGAATGTTGCACCTCCATAAAATACACGTACATTTTTATGATGATTTATTAATGGCAAGAGAATAAATATAATTCGAATAAATTAAATAGCAATGCATATACGCTTTACATTTAACTTGCTTCGACGCTCATACCTAGCCATACTGCGTTCCATTCTTCAAATAGAATCCACTTTCGATCAATTTTAGATGCACTATCAGTTTGCAGCTTAATGGTTTGTTTCCCGAAGTACTTGAACCACTGTACCGCCTTCTCACTAACATGCATTACGTTATAGGGTTCTGTCGGTATTTAATAAGCATTGACGTGCATTTCTTCATTTAATAATAATTTAATTATCCATTTGACTCTTTCACCACATAACACTATTTATAACATAGCTGGATCAAACATTAATGAACACATTACTGTTATGAAATGTATCTAAATCAGAAATAATGGACACACTTTCCCTGCCTTCAGTTGCTTTCCATTATGATTTTAAGGTTATTACAATAAATGAATTTTTATTTACTATTACCCGGTTTGTTGGCCTCCTTGGGGTGACTTGGCTGTGAACATCGAATCATGAATGCAGTTCCATGCACCTGTAGATCTAACAATTTGTTCTTTCTTGCTGTCGTGGATAAAGAACTTGTGCAGGTCTTCGTTCCCGCTGTTTTCCCTACACGACGAACCGTTTCCTCTCGAATGAAAAGGAAGGTAATACTTCTATCCAGTATTTTATTTTCAGCAGTAACTTTACACGAGGCAGATATGTCAACCATCACCTGACCGTCTTTGTTCTCTTTCACTCATGCAGCAGTAGACTCCATTTAACTCTTTACATACAGGAATTTAAAATGACGCAATCTTTCATAGTTAGGCACACTTAATTACTTAACACTGCTTCATAACTCAAAGCATTTATATCGCCGATTATCTTACTCCTACATTATAGCATTTGACACTGCAGACCTTGTCGCATAGGCATACTAACTGAGTATAAACGTGAGTACCGCGGCTGACCACTACTTCAATCAAACGGTATCTCTCGCCCGGCGGACTCAATATGCAAGCCTGCTACTTTAACTGCAACCGATTCAGTCCCATATTCAACGTCTTATCTCTCACTGCTCTATAATACGCCTTCTCAAACTAGTTTTTGTTTTCTTATTTGTTTCTCCAGTTCCACGTCATCCTTCAGTATAGGCAACATTACTTCATTAAAACTCCGTCCAGTTCGTGCATTAATACGTAACAAACATCACATACTAAAAATGTTAATCATAACAATGAATACTTTCTTAGTAAACAAACTCAACTATTAAAACTGTAATAGAAAATAATACTTCGCATATTTTGGGGGATTACAGGTTATTTCTGCTGTATGTAAATATGCATTTTCCTCTTCTTCTTCATCAACTCTTTGCACTGCTCTTATGTAGGACCTACAACCCCCAGGACTTACAAGCTAATGCCTGGGGTCAGACGTCTGTCGAAAAGCAGAGGAATTCTTTGAATAAAAGAGAATGAACAACCAGGGTGGAAGATCAGCCCGACACGCGGGAAGAGTGAGGAAAGAGATGATAGATGAAAGTGAGGGAGATGAAATGGCAGGGGAAACCTGAGAACCCGGAGAAAAAACCCGTGTAGACACCGCTTTGTCCAACACAATCACACATGCGGGTACCTGAGATCGAAACCGGACGGACCGTCTTGGTGAGAGGCGAGAGATCTAACCACTCGGCCACGGCACGGCCTGAACAATACATTTATGAGCACACTATGCCCTTTCAACATTACATGAAATGATGGGGCAAAACTTAAAATCGGGCATCAGAACCTTGAAGGAATCTGCTAATTTTGCTTAGCTTCCTAAGCCCATTATTCTTTTGAAATACTATTACCATTTTATTGTTCACATCGTTGGCAAATATAATACTATTTATAAGCCCTCTTTCGTGCATACGACATACCCATTGGTGCTTAAGCACGACAGTCTTTTATCCCTTCCTGAATCAACGACTGCTTGCTTGACCTTTCTTTTGGCGTCCTAATTTTTGCTTGCACCATCTTGAACAATTAAAGTACAAAAAATTAAAAAGATGAAGAGGGTAAACAAAACCGGCATTCACTGTTTCTCGCACACCATTGCCACAGCTTATATCAAAGATTAGAAAACTTGACAAGGAATTAGGAGTCAGCTGGAGAACTTAATGGCGTGCCGGCATGTTGCTATGGTAGCTCAGTGGTTAGAGCAACCGGATGGAGACCGGGAGATCCGTGGTTCAAATCCCGGCTATGGCATTGAATTTTCCAGTCGTCTGATTCTACCTTTCCAACCCTGTCCAACATACGGCTTGTGTGAAAGAACAATTATTTCCATTGACAAGGAATTCTGCTAATATATGTATACATATAGAAGGTACACTATTTAAGTTAAGACTGTACAATATCTCTAAAACTAAGCGTTGTATAAAGAAATGTCCTGAATAAAAGTTGCTTCATATAAGGGAAAGTAAATGCTATTAGTCGTGTACTATCTAGAGGTCACTTTATGGTAAATTTAATTTTTTTAAATGGAATTTTTTGTATGACCCCTAGAGGCACATTGGACATTGATCTCAGAGGAAGTATGCTCAACGCTTTATGTTTTAGGGTCCCAGCCCTTAAGTCGTGCACTAAGATTCAAACCACCATTAAAACTCCATAGGTGCTTTTACACGAGGCCTTTTTGTAAAGAAAGTACCGTTTTAATATTTTGCCGCTGCAGTGCTCCAATCGCGATTTTGAGCAAGCGGGATATTTCCTCCATTCATTAGGAAGCCAGACTCAGCTTGAGCGATTGTCAATTTGTGTTTTTCCTGTTGTTAGAGCGTTTCGAAACGCTCAAAACAATCGAACGACCCGCGACTATAAAGTCAGATCAGTGGTTCGGTTTTTGAATGCGAGAAATGTTACACCAGCAAACATTCACCGCCAAATGTGTGAGGTTTATGGGGAAAGAATAACGAGTAATAATGCCCTGCCACACACAGCCAAACACGCTCAGAATCTGATCGCATCATTTGGTTGGGAATAATTCGACCACCCCCCCTAGAGTCCGGATTTGGCGACAAACAATTTTCATCTGTTTCTTCATTTAAACGACGATGATGTTGTGAATCAAGAAGTGTAGACTTAGCTTTCATCACAGGCGGCATCATTCTTTGACATACAAAATTGACATACAAAAACTGCTTTCCTGTTGCGACAAGTTGCTGAATAACGGCAGTGACTATGTGGAGAAGTAGTGTAAGGTGTTAGGTAATAAATGATAATAAATTATTTGGAAAATAATGTGCTGTTATCGTGCTTACTTTACACACCTCGTAGTTACTTCTGTTCCATAAATATCTTATTGTGCTTCCAAGGATGTGTGAGTGTGTGCGTGCGCGTGTGTGTGTGTTTTTTTTAACATCGTTTAACCGGTTAGGTCATAACGATGAATGAAATGGGTGAAATGATGCTCAGATAAGCCCGAGGTCCATAGAGCTTAGAGTTATTGGACATTTAGCGATAATGCAAAACCCCGAGAAAAAAACTTTCTCCGGTTAACTCAGGCTAACCGCGATTCGAACTCAGGACCTTTTGAATGTCAGGCAGATACGCTATCCTCACACCATAGTGGTGGGCCGACCAGGAATATTTTGATAGTGCTAAAATGTCTTCTGCATGTGTTTACTTTCTCTACCACATACTTAGTAGACAGAGGAAGTATTGCAATCCACCCAAAAACTGCATGTCGAGATTTAACCGAAAATAAATGCTTAGAGGCCACTGTACCCCCCCGAAAAAAAACTTTCTTTATCACATAGCTAGTAGATGGAAGACGTATTGCATTCCACGAAAGTTCATGGTCGAGATTTCAACGGAAATGCGCGTTTAGAGAACCCCTGAATTAAAAATCAATATTAGAAAAAGGATACGTGAGTGTATATTTGTGTGCATGTGAAAAATAATTCAAAACCGAAATGTGAGACAACTACCGAACTTGGCGTTTAAGTTAAGTATGTCCCAAAGATGTGACGCAAAGCTTTTCAAGAAAAAAAAACCCATTGGAAACTACATTTACATATCATTTTTCTTATGTCTTTTTCTCAAAAATGACTGAAAATGTTTTGATTAAATTGCCATATAATAAAGATATTTACTGATAAAGAAAATATGTATCTTGAATTTTCTGGGAATAGCCTTGAAGTCCTCTTCATTCGAAATTAATGTCATATTGTTTTCTATGACTGGTAAACCATAAGAGAGAGGCAAAATCGTACTACCCAAAACACAGATCTCTTTAAAAAACACACTTTATTTTAATTAACTTTTGTTGAGGCGTATGCCATTTTGCATTAAAATTCGGTCACTATGCAAGCACGCACCAGCGAAATACGAGGGCTGATCAATAAAGACTGAGACTAATTTTTTTTCACGGATATTTATTAGTCCATTTCAATGTTGACGTGGTCTTTTTCAAAGCAGTCCTCTCCTACTTGAATGCACTTTTTATAGCGTCTCTGCCAGTCCTCGAACACATGGTACAGGCCATTCTTAGTCAGGTCTTTGAAAATCGCCTCACTTTTCTTCAGCACTGCTTCAGTGCTCTCAAATCGAATGCCCCGGAGCTTTACCTTTAGTGATGGGAATAAAAAGAAATCACAGGGGACAAGATTGGGGCTATAAGGCAGATGCGGCACACAGGTAATGTTGAATTTAGCCAAAAAATCCTGGACTTGATTTGCAACGTGAGGCCGCACGTTGTTGTGATAAGTTCTGGATGTTTCCTTGCAATGTGCTTCCTCGGTGTAGCCAATACTGACGTGTAGTACGCTGCTGTAACAGTGGTGTGAGTGGGAACAACAATCACAGCAGCTGTGTTGATGTTGACTTCAGTCATAGCAGAAGCCGAAGCACCAGGCCCACCTTGCTTAGCACAGAGGACTCGCCCTTCTTTGAAGTCTTTGAACCACCTAAACACTGTTGCACGAGGTAGTGCATCTTCACCGTATGCTTGCTTCAGCTTTTCCAAAGTTTCAGAGGCTGTATGATTTAAACGAAAACAAAATTTTATTGCTCCTCTTGTGTCACCTTCATTTTGTGGTATGCGAAATTCAACTAGGGTCAACAATATACAGCATTACTACCTACCTACCGATACGAGAGTGCTGCCGCCTATGGACATTATACATGAAACCCCGCTCTTTTCAAATATTCATGGTAGAGACAGGAAACTCTCAAGAAAGCTACAGGAAAAAATCAATCTCAGTCTTTATTGATCAGCCCTCGTATGATACTAGCGAAACCCGCAGTTCTACTTGCGTTTTAACATTAACTCGCTCTCTTGCCTTCTCTAAATCTCCCTCTCCTCATCTCCTTACTTCTCTCCTACTACCTTTCCTCGCTATTGCCCTCCTTTCCCGCTCATAGCAACGTGAAAAGATATCAGGTATTAAAACCAGCAATAAAACCACATTTTCTGGGATTTAATAACAATTAAAACACAAGTAAAGCATTTAACAGCACACAAATGTGTGTGGCTGTTCCACTTTTTGTTATCGAGTTGGGACTAAGTTGTTTCATGTGGTGACTGGTAAAGTATATTAATACCAGAAATGGAAACTGGTATAACGTCTTAAATATTCATCTAACTAAATTTTGTAAATAACAGATGTTGTCAGAATTATACTGCTTATAATCTTCTGTTAATTAACATTTTTCATAAAACTGTTATAAATGAGATATTTGGCCTTTTTGAATTTGTGCTCGTTGAACCTCCCCTTTTTGGGGAAGCTAATTAAGATTTCTTTAAGCGTGACCAAGAATCTTAACAATTAATTCAGCCAAGCGCGAGTATAAAAGATCACTCTGTTTCACACACACACACACACACACACACACACACACACACACTCACACACACACACAAATCAAAATGAGATTTTAGCTTCAGAATAGCCATGTTACCGGTTAACTTTAGTTCACCATCCAAAATGTATGGATAGATATGCACAAAGCTTCGTGTCCTGAATAAACTTGAAAACAACTCAAATGTCCAAAAAAATCCTATATAACTTATCCTCATTTGCAACCTTCTCTAGGAATTCCTGAATACACAGGTTGTTCACAGAAAATTCATGATACACATTCTATTTGTCAGTCCTAACAGCCCCTTGCTCAAAGACACGTCACATTGCTGGAGTTACCCAGAGAGGGCAATGAACCACCCGTTCAACCAAGCAGCCCTTTAGAGTCTACGGGGAAATGTTTTCCTTGGAGCAAGCATCCGCCACATCTTTCCGGCACCACTACACATCATGAAACCTAGAAGCACCCTGAAACAGAGAAGGAAACGGAATGGAAGAGAAATGATAGAAAAGAAATCGTAATGGATGAGAAACCACCGTAGCATTCGTCTACCGACCAGGGAAAAGCACGATAAACACAAGGTCAGAGTGTACGGTCGACGGGAATCGAATCCGCGACCTCCCGAATGCGAGTCTTACACGTTACCACGGAGCCATCTCGCCATATAAGAAATATATTTACATGACAAATAAAATGCATATCTTGAATTTTCTGGTAATAGCCTAAGAAGTCCCCTTCATTCGGGAGAAATTTGGTATAATCTTGTGTAACTGATAAACTTTAGGAAAACGTAATATACTAAAAGTGTAGATCTCTTTAAAACACACAATTTATTCATAAACTTTTTTGTGGTATAAGCCATTATTGAGATATCCGTTATTAATGGTTTGAATTGTTCATTCCTTTCAAGTCTTGTCAACATTCAGTTATTTCTCGCGAATGCATACAGTACGGAATTTTAAGGTCAAGTATCTATAGCGTCCAGTTTTTAAACATTTGAATATCGCTGTACCATTTGTATCTAAACGAAATATGTAATACAGCTCTTTCTGCAATGATTTATTTGGATTAAAATGAAGTAGACAAAAATAAACATTAGTAAGAATAGTTTGTATACTAACTAATAAACATAGAGAGAATGGAAAGTCCTGTCGATACATCACATCGGATATTTACTCTTAGATGGGCCAAACTAGTAAATAAACGTAAACGATAGCATTAAACCAGATCTTTAAAACTCGAAGGGCAAAACACCACTACAACAGGAGTAGAATTTGTTTAGAACTCTTTAGTTAATCAGACTTCAGCGAGTCAAAGAAAGTTCTAGCGTCCAAATAGAACTCATGTCATCTTAGGATTTCGATAGATACCCAAAGTTCAGATCTTTTGGATCAGTGTTTGATATTTTGAATTTTAAACCAGATATAAGGGAACAGCTGTGCAGTTTGAAGGATGTCAAAACTTGTCCCTCAAAATAGCGTCCTTTAACTTGCAGAGCAACCTGAGAACCTAGCCAAGACAGCTTGTATATCCCGTTGCCACTGACAGGGAAGCTTTAGGGCTCAGGCTGTTGGTCTGAATGGAGTGATCAAGTTTTGTATTTACCAAAAATTTTGCTTTTGCGTTACGGTGTGCAGAAACAGACACCCACATACAGCACACAGACCTCTGTTTTTAATATTCGTTATTCAGGGGTCTCAAAATATGTATTTTCAGTGAACACCCATTATCGAATTTTTGTGTAAAATACAATGTTTCCCCTGCCTACTATAGGTAGGTGTCAAAAAAGTAAAAAGACGATATACCAGAGTAATTATAGTATAAAAAACTAGCAATAACTAAAGTAGCCTGACATTTGACTCATTAAATCGTATCCTGAGATTAAACAAATTAAACATTGGCGAAACTCCTATGAGATTTCTCTTTCTTTCTTTCTTTCTTTCTTTCTTTCTTCCCACATTATTTATCCGGACCACATTACTCTATGAATAAAATAAAACGTAAAAAATAAAAAATAAAAATAAGACTGGGTCAAAATAAAACGAAAAAAAAACTGTGTTACATTCACATACTTTCTCTACACATTCTAGATTATTTTGATATACCTTGTACAAACTATTCTTTCGAAAGCTTATTTTTATATCTACTTCATGTTAGTTCAGAAAAATATTTGCTCAAATAGTTTTATTAGGCATTTCCTTCTGACTATAAGACGGATACAACAAACCGAGTGGATAATGTTTAAAAGCAGATAGCTATATGCTGGCATTGAAATCCCATACTCTTTCTATGACTTTACGAGAAACCAGTAATTAGCGACAGTACTTTAAAAATTGACATAAGTACTGAAAAATTCAACCCAATAAATAACGATATACAAAATTACAACAAAATTCTTTCTGAAAGTATACGACTCCATAGGCTATTCACAGAAACTTCAAGATACCTATACATTTTATTTGCCATATCCCAAATATATGATGTGTTAATTAAAACCATATGAGCCATTTTTGGGAAAATAAAACATTTCACTAAAGTGTAGTTTTAGAAGGGAGGATTTTCTCTATTAATTTTCGTTTTTGATTTATGCTGTTCACGCGCGCGCGCGCACGCACACACACACACACACACACACACACGTACACTTCTTTTTCTAAAAGTGCTTTTTGTTTGAAATCAAGGGGCCTCAAAACTATGTATTTCCGATAAAATCTAAATATAGAATTTATGATAATTATGTTTTCCTGGTTTAGTAGGAGGTTTGTGCGCAAAATAGTTCCTAGATTACAGTCTCTAGAAGTAAGAAGGCGATTCTAATTTTTCCTGATTTAGAGATGACGATAGCTGAAGAGGTCGTATCTCTGAGGAATGGCCAACACGGATCTCCCATCTCTGCTACTTCCGCGAATGCCAACATTGTGGCAAAAGAAACGATCCGTGGGGGAAGATAGCATAGTGACCAACAAATAAAACACTTAGTCTCGGTCGTCCAAACAAAAGAGGAATGGGACTGCGTCCCCAATCATTTCCTATTGAGTTTTATCCCAGTCATTCATCGATATCGCAGAGCTGGCGCCACTCAACCGTTGCCGAACAAACTAGGAAACACTCTCAAGGGCCTCCTCAAGTGGACATTTTGTTTTTCCTGTAGGGTGGAACAATGGATTGAGATATAAGTAGAAGATTGGCAAGGAAGCAAGTATAGAGACTCTAATGCATCTGATTCCCAGACTATGGGCCGGAGTTTGTATGAAATGAATAAGTCAAAAGTACCTTTCTGCTGATCTGAAGGAACGTTTAGAACATGACAACGTAATTTCTGTTCCATTCTGGAGCAATACTTATTTGTAAACAAAATCAAAGTAATGATAATTGCTCTTTCACACAAGGCCTTGTGTAGGACATCGGTTGAAAGATAAAATCAGACTGAAAAAATTCAACGCCATAGCCGGCTATGGTATTGAATTTTACGCTCTGGTTCTGCCTTTAAAAAACAAAGTAAATCTCTTGCACATTAGCGATATACCAAACTATAACATCAACGTGGCACCATGACTGTATATGACAGTAGTGATCATCGGGTTGATCGAGCTTTGTCACCTCACTCACTGTTTTAAAATTTCCCAATTTCTACCCACTTGCTCTCTATTTTGCTATGAGGCAATGTATAATTTCACTCGCATCCTGTTGCTTCTGAATAATCCTATCTTACTAAATAAACAAACTTAATGAATAAGCATTATCAGAGGCATGCATTTACATTGGGTAAACATCTGATGTGTTACACCCACATGACTTTCTCTACCGCGGGTGTACAAATTATTCTTAGAAATGGAAAGACAGAATCAGACGACTGAAACATCCAACGTTATCGCCGGTATTTGAACTACAGATCTTCCGATTTCCGTCCGGTTGCTGTATACCATGAGCCACCATGACAACACTCCTGTCTGCCATTAAATTCCCCAACTGATTCGCATTTTTTTCTGGTAAGCCACAAGGATATCTCAAATTGTATTGGAGAGGCGACTTACAATGTTGTAAGTTCTTTAAGTCCCAAGCTTCATAGTTTAATAACTGTTAGGTCAATTAATGGAATTAATTGCTCTTCCACACAGTGGAAGCAGTTAGGAATTTTAATGGTACACGGGCATGTTTTCAAAGTAGCTTCGTGGTTAGAGCAACCGGAAGAAAATCGGGAGATCCCTGGTTCAAATCCGGGTGATGGCATTTAATTTTTCATCGTCTGACAACCTTTCCAACCTTATCCAACACTCGGTTTGTATGGAAGAACAATTCATTCCATTGACTGAACTAGTAGTGTTTCATAGTTTACACTTAAGCATAAAGAAATGAAAAACAAGACAGAGTTTCCGACGGTGATCATATGTGGGAATGGAAACTAAACGTGTAAAATCCTCTTTATTCTGAATGACTTTTATATGTATTGCTAAACTGTAAGAGATAGCCTTTAGATAGAGAATAACACACAAAAATGTTGATGTCGTTATTGGTTTGAGTTTTCAAATACTTTCTTAAGGGTAACGCTATTTGCTTTCTCTCCTGGTCATGTAAAGAGCGAGGAATTACAAACCATCACATAGCGATGCGCTTTTTAAAAATATGTGTTACACTCACATGACTTTCTCTACTCTTGTACAAACTATTTAAACAAACTCTTATTCTCCATCTATTTCATATTAATCGAGATAAACATTTGCAGAAACGATCTTTTGATATGCAAAGAGAATTACATTTTACACATAGCGACCAGTTCTAAACATATTTAACTTTCGCTTAAGGCGTACTATGTTCCCTTGTTTTGTATTTGCAGTGGCCTTTTAGCATACACATATCTCTTAATAGCTGGTTGCTATGTGCAGCACCATTCTCTTTGCCTCAGATTAATACTCTTTGCATATACAAGACAAAAAAATGAATAACGAATTCCCATTTGAGAAAATAACTATTGAAAAATTTAAGGGAATAACAAGCAATATCCCGAAAATGCTTCACTCAACAAAAAAAAATGTACATGACTTAATTGTGTATTTTAACGCGATCTACATTTTTTGTGTAGTAAAATTCTCTCTATCTCTTATGGTTTACCAGTTATGCAAAAGTCGTTCTGAATGAAGAATACTTTTGGAGACATTCCCAGAAAATTCGAGATATACATTTCATTTGTCATGAAAATATCTTGAACATGTGATATTTTAATCAAAATCGTTAGAGCCATTTTTGAGACAATTAATATTTTCGAAAAATGTTCCATGTAAACGGTAGCCTGGGGTGGGGGGATTTTCTTGTAAACCTTCGCGTCGCATCTCAGAAAAATACTGAACCCAATACCAAGTTTGGTGTTTATCCGACTGTTCGTTTCTGAGTTATGCTGTTCACAGACAGACACACACACGGACATGTTTCCAAAAATGCTTTTTTTTTTGATTCAGGGGTCTCAAAACATGTATTTCCGGTGAAATCTCGGTATCGAAATTTTGGGTGGAATACAATACTTCCCCTACTTACTATACGTAGTAGAGAAAGTAAAAATGTGACTATGCGTTAGACTTATATTCTTATAAGTACCCACAACGAAATGCGTAAATATGTGTAATGAAGGTGTTTATATATTAACAAGAAGAAGAAGATTTTGCAACAATAGTTTGTAGAAGAATGGGTAGAAAAGTCATGCAAATGCAACATAGCAGACTTTTATTTTACATTACGTTTCATTTTTGGCTAAAATTCACCGAAGTATTGCGTTAATGGTACTCAGCCAGTGGGAGCACAGACAAACACACATGCAAAATACACCTTCAGCTATCTTTTCGAAGAGATACAGTAACCTGTCACTCAAGTGACTAAAACTATGCACGAGAAAAGAGGTCATGCTGCCAGAGGTTGGTGCTAGACATCAGTACCGACCAAAAAGGCTGCGTTCCACTGTCGGCTACTTTTTATGCATACGTACGGCAAATGTCTAAGGCCAGTGCGCGGTAAGTATAGTCTAACACTATATCGAATTTAATATCCACAAGCTTTGCGAGTTATAAGCAAAAATGTTAACAATTTTCTGAAGAAGTTTTTTTTCATAATCCGGAAGGAAACGACAATTCTCTGCTTATTTGACTTAAAATCGAAAGCAAATAATGTGGCAGAGATTATAACAAACAGGGTACAGGTTGTTGGACTAAATCGGTGAATGTACAAGAATTCCGTTATGCAAAATATTAAAAGGAAACATTGTGATAATTACTACACTTATGCTACTAAATATCAATGTTTACCTAGTTTCAATAAGATTATTATATTTTTGGACAATATTAAGTATAAATCTGCTTTAAGCATTTGCATAACTCTTTATCGGAAAGCTTTATAATTGTCCAACAATTGTTGCTGCCATATCCCAGTCCACTTCTTGAAGTTACATCTTGTAGTTGTTTACGACGCGCCGATAATGTTCGTTATACCTTGAAGGGTTTTCAGAGGTGGTACAAACTTTAATCACTTAGGAATAGTGGTCCCGTACATACGTAAAGTGCCATATTGTATTACAGATATAAAATTAAACAGACGGGAACGGGATTTGGATTCGGAATTTCTTCGTTATAAGCCCACCGCTCTATTCTACACAAAGCACAACTACGGATATGCAGGTAAAAGCAGCTACCGAACAGGTATTCTTCAGATATAATAACATGGAATGTTAAATTAGTCTATTATATGCATTATACAACTAATGATACACAAACAGTGTATCGATTAGATGGATGAATCAAACCTACATGTTATACCAAATACACTTTCTTCGTAGGAGTGACAGTGTTAGCTATACTACTTTTAAAATAAGTAACTGAAACAAAAGCAAGTCGTCCTATGCAACGTAAGGATAACACAGTAGAAATATCTTACCAAACCACATCATAGTTTCATTAGATTGTCTATGTGAATAAAGTTAACTGAACATTTCAGCAATTATGATCCTTAAAGAAACAGTACCTAAACGCCCGCGCTTTGTTTGATTATTTCATAGTAGTTTCGTAGACGTTTGAGAACTTGTAAGATTGATTTTTCTTCAGTGTTAACAAAATAGATAAACTATATTTATCTACTTTTACTGTTTCAAATTAGAGCTTGAAATAATTTAGAAGTTCGTTTTTAATTAGTGGATATACACATGAGGATTTAAAATAAAGGCATATTTGTGCATATATGTGCATAATTATGCGCAATTATTTGCTTTACTTTTAGAATCTCTTTATGTAAGGTATTGTTGACGAATAAAAATACATCGTTAGTGCAAAATCTAGTGAAGTAGTTGTACAAAAATTGTAACCTAAAATCTCTTTATACTATGGATGTAACTGAGTTTTGTATGGTTGGTAACGTGAACTAGCAGTTGGTCACTCTCCAAGATTCGAAATATTTTGATATCAAATGGTCAGAAACTTGCGCTGTTTTCACACACACACACACACACACACACACACACACACACACACAAACACACACAGCTGAGAAAATTTAGTATAATATTTTCGCTACGCCTCTACAAATAAGTTGCTTCTGCTTAGGGGAATGTTAATGTTTTATCTTTATTTTCGATCAGAGATAATATCTAGAGGTTTCTTACTAGACCTAAAGTACTTAATTTCGGTCAGTACTTTCAGTTTTAGTTCCGTAAACACTATAATTTGGAAAGTTATAAACAGAGTGACAAATTCGTCCTCCTCCGTGTTCTAGGGGTACCATACTAGTCTCTAGTTCCCAAGATTGCGGATTCAAACCCGGCGGAGAGCGATGAATGTTTTCGCTCGTAAAAATCCTTAGCATGGCTTCCTCCGGAGAATCAAAGCCGGTAGTACCGTGTCGTAGATTTACGGCACGTCAAAGAATCTCAAGCTTGATAGAGAGGTCTTTCATGTCCAATTTAAAATGTGACTCAATTTAATTTAATTTAGTCTGACATATCAGTGACATATTCGGGATTTAAAACAAGAATTTTCGGCTTTAACCAACTGAGCTGTTGTACCAATATGCCGTCTCCACATTAAATTCGCCAACTACACTTTTTTCTCGCTAAACTATAAGGCGTTCTCAAATTCATTTCGAAATAACTTACAATCACGTAATTACTTTAAGTCCCGGGCTTCATGGTTAACCATATTAGACCAATCAAATATAATAATTAATTGGCCCGGATATTACAATTCGCTATATATGCTACTTCAAAACGGGTTTGAGAATGGCTTGTAGTACCAGCATTCTCAGTTGGAGGATTTAATATCGTCTTGGTATGTTGCCGTGGTAGCTCAAGCGGTTAGAGCAACGGCTGGACAGCCAAAGATTTGTAGTTCAAATCGGCATTCAAATTTTACTTTCTCTACTACGTATAGTAAAAAAATATATAGTAATTTTTTCCACCCAGAAATTCGATATTGAGATTTATCCAGAAATACATGTTTTAAGGCCCCCTGAATAAAAAAAGCAGTTTTAGAAAAGTCCGCGCGCGCGCGTGTGTGTGTGTGTGTATGTGTGAACAGCATAACTCAAAAATGAAAAGTCGTGTAGATACGAAACTTGGTATTTTGGTTTAGTATCTTTCAAAGATACGACATAAAGATGTTCAAGAAAATCCTGTTACTCCAGACTACCCTTTAGGTGGAACATTTTTCGAAAATTCTAACGGTTTTGATTAAAATATCGTATGTTTAAGATACTTTCATGGCATATGAAATATATATCTTAATCTTTCTGGGAATGTCCCCAAAAGTCGTCTTCATTCTGAATGAATTTTGCATAACTGGTAAACCG
Organism: Deroplatys truncata; assembly: GCA_030765065.1. Classification (NCBI taxonomy): domain Eukaryota; kingdom Metazoa; phylum Arthropoda; class Insecta; order Mantodea; family Mantidae; genus Deroplatys; species Deroplatys truncata. The sequence goes on along the minus strand of CM060983.1, from coordinate 203,236,952 downwards.
TAAGACATAGACAATATTTTACTCCTCAAAAAATGTAGATCACGTTAAAACACACAATTTATGTGATATATTTTTAATTTCTCTACTACGTATAGTAAGTAGGGGAAGTATTGTATTCCACCCAAAGTTTTGATACCGAGATTTCACCGGAAATACATGTTTTGAGACCCCATTTTTGGAAACATGTCCGTGTGTGTCTGTGTGTCTGTTTGTGTTCAGCATAACTCAGAAACGAACAGTCGCATAAATACCAAACTTAGTATTTAGGTTCAGTATCTTCCAAGGATGCGACACGAAGGTTTTCGAGAAAACCCCCCACCCCAGATTACCCTTTATATAGAAGATTTTTCGAAAATTTTAATTTTCTCAAAAATGGCTCTAATGATTTTGATTAAAATATCATATGTTTACGATATTTTTATGACAAATAAAATGTATATCTCGAATGTTCTGGGAATGTCTACAAAAGTATTTTTCATTGTGAAGGACTTTTCCATAACTGGTAAACCATAAGAGATACACAAAATTTTACTGCACAATAAATGTAGATCGCTTTAAAATACACAACTTATGTCATATACATTTTTTTGTTGAGTGAACCATTTTCGAGATATTACTTGTTATACCCTTAAATTTTTCAATACTTATTTTCTCAAATAGGAATTCGTTATTAATTTTTTTGTCTTGGATATGCAAAGAGTATTAATCTGTGGCAAAGGGAATGGTGCTGCACCTGGCAACCAGTTATTAAGAGATATATATGTGCATAAAGGCTACTGTATTTCCAAATTGCCCTTGTAAATATATTATCCCCTTACAACTACAAGAAACTTAGCAATAAGATAGAGTCTGCAAATGTTTATCTCGATTAACATGAATTAGATGGAGAATAAGCGTTTGTAAAAATAGTTTGTACAAGAGTACAGAAAGTTATGTGAGTGTAACACTTCAAATTTTTTTTTGTTTGTCCAGTGCACCATTTCACTTTCTCTCAAATAGGAATTCGTTATTCGTTTCTTTTATGTTCTGAACATGCAAAGAGAATAGAATGCTCCACATAGAAACCAGCTCTTAATAGATTTGACTATCGCTTATTAACATAAAACCGATGGATGATTTGTGATAATAGTTTGTACAAGAGTAGAGAAAGTCATGTGAGTGTAACATATCAGGTTTTTTATTCTTAGCTTAGTCTACACACAGCATGTGTGGAAGTAGAATTAATTATCATAAATTAATTTGTTAAGGGATAAACGAAGGACAGCATATGCCTGCAAGTGGAAAGCGGGTGAATCTCGGACAACATATGCGAGAGAAATCCAATTCTAAGGTACGGGGCAAGAGTTCCAGAGAGAAGGTGGGAAGGGGAATCCAGTTACAACCATATCCTCAGTGCTTCATTAAGGGCACGCATCGAAACTTGACTAGGAGAAATTGGAAAAGTGACTTAACGCCTAGTTTTAAACCGCAAGCAGCAGGATACACTACCACAGTTCATCTAATTACCCCTTTCAGTGTGTTATATTCTAAGGCGAGGCTTAACTAAACATGCCGGTTTAATCTTATAAAGCAAGGCCTGACAGATGTTCCAGGGATCTCATTAGCAGTCCCTTTGCTCCATCAGGATGTCCAGTACATCCGCCTTCAATCATTCCCAAACCTTCCAGGATACCTGTTTATAAATCTTAATGTAGGAAATCGTCTGTAAATCAATTTAAAGTAATGTGCAGGTTGTTTCGAAAGTCATCTCAAATTTCAAAAGTTAAAAACTTTTCTAATATTTAGGGAGAGAAAGATAAAAATTTTATGTGTTACATTCACATGACTTCCATACCTCACTATCGTTTATTTTTATACAACTTCCACACAGTTTTCTTACGAAAACATATTTTTCTCTGTACTTTATATTAATAGAGATAAACCTTCGCAGAAATTGTTACATTACAAATTTCGTTATAGGTACAAGGGGGATAGAGGAAACCGAATCAATAGTGAAATATTTAAAAGCGGGTAGCTAAATACTGGCACAGAAAATCCATACACTTCCCATGACATTACAAGAAGCTGAAACTTTAACAAAATGACTAAGTATTGAAACTGTGCCTGATGCTCAATACTCCCGAATAACGTATATGGCACCCAAGAAATTAAAGTATTGAGTATTTAAATGACTCTAAAAGAGCAGTGTTTGATCTCAAAACTCATTAGCTTTTAAAAAAGATAAGGTTTTTGTTTTAAGATAGAAAGATTTCCTATTTACTATATGCAATTTATATACATTGGTTGTTGATATTGTCGATATACATGCAACAAAAAGGTATGTCAAAACTTTGGTTTTGGGGGGAACATTCCTTGCACATACAGGAGAAATGATGTTATATCAATATCAAGGGTCCTGAAATTCTTTATTTCCTTGTTAGAGACCTTTCTCTACACCTGCACCACTTAGTAGAATATCTAAAATAGAACTGTGGAAATCAGAAACTCATATGAAGTGGTACTCAATAGCAGAACTGGGGTAACAGAAAATCAAATAAAATGTTCAAAATGCCCTCCATTAGCATGGATACATGCATCAACCTCCCTTCGCTGGATTCCCTTATGAGCTGATGTATCCCTGGAGAATCTCGTATTATCTGGCAGCCTTGCAGAAAACGAGCACAAACACTCTAACACTCTCTATATCTTGCACCGGTATTGGATACACAACTTTAAAGTACCCCCACAAATAAAAAAATGGATTCAAGTGAAGCGAGCGTGGAGGCCAAATAATAACTAATCTACCTCATCAATTTTTCAGGAACCTACGAACACAGCGGGTGAAATGAGCAGGAGCTCTATCGTGAATAAAGTGCATATCTCGTCGTATTCGTGATGATACACGTTGCAACAGGGTGGGCAAGTGGTTTTTAAGAGCACTTTGAACCTTTGTTTAGTGAGAAGATGTGGCAGTACATACGCTCCTAAAATTCACCAATAATATTAGCCCAAACATTAACAGAGAATAGGTTTGATGATTTGCTGGGACCATTGTACGCGGATTCACGTCAGCCCTACATGTTGGTTGTGGTAATTCACAATGTGATCTCATTGAAACAATGCTTCCTTCTTAAACAGCACACTAGCACAAAAGTAAGGATTAGCATCTTGGTTGAGAAACTATTCGCAGCACAGCAGTCCTGTGGAATAATCAGTTGCTGATAATGCTTGCATGCGTTGTAAATGGAGGAGAACAGCAGGTTCCCATGCAATACAGGCTTGTCAGCATTCCGTGCCTCAGGTAATTGTCGAGTGCTGACACTAGGGTTCTCTTCGACACCATTAAAAATGCCTCCTCCTTCTGGATGTTCTCCAGTCGCGAGTAGCAGGCTCGGAGATTCCATTTTTTCTATGAAAACGATGAGTTGAAGGAAATGTCATCCTATCTGGATACCTCGATCTGAAAGCTTCTCTCGGTACAAATGTTGAATGTAACTGCTATTACCTTCGGTTAATCCATACATCAAATGGGCATCTTTCAACTCCGCATTTGAATATCACATTTTACTGTATGAGGTCCGTAAACGCACAGAACTGACACAACGTGCAAGGTGCTACGTCAAGCAACAGGCGGACTACGTGGTACATGCACAACGCCCACAGCAACCGTGAACCTAGTATTACAACGTTGTATACGGTATATAGGGTCATGTAATATACAATACATCTGAAGGTAGAGATATAGACATATACATAGTAGGTAGAGAAGGTATTGCATTCCACCCAAAAACTCGGTATCGAAATTTCACCGGAAATACATGTTTTAGGCCTCCTGAATAAAAAAAAAGCATGATTCGAAAAATGTTAAAATGTATCTGTATGTCTGTGTTTCTGTGTGTTAGTATGTTTGTGTCTGTGAACAGCATAACTCAAAAACTAAAAGCCAGAAAAACACCAAACTTGGTTATTTAAGTTCAGTATCTTCTAAAGATGCAACATGAAGATTTTCAAGAAAATCCTTCACATGAAACTTTTTCGAAATTTTTAATTTTCTGAACAATGGCTTTAACGATTTTGATCTAAAAGCCATATATTAATAATATTTACATGACAATTAAAATGTGTAGGTATCTTTAATTTTCTAGAAATAGCCTTTGAAGTCCCCTTCATTCGGAGGGGATTTTCTATAATGGTATAACTAATAAACGTTAAGCAATAGATGAAAACGTACACAAGAAATGTAGATCTCTTTAAAACGCAAAATCTATTTCAAATAAGAGATATCTCTTATTAATGATTCAAACTGTTATTCTTTAATGTCCTTTCAACATCCAGTTGTTTCTCGCAACTGCATGGAAACAGTATGAAATTTTAAGGCAGTGTGTATCGTTCAGTTCTTAAACATTTGACTTTCGTTGTTCCCTTTGTATCTGTAAGGAAATGTATAAGGTAGCCATTTTTGCAAAGTTTTATTTGGATTAAAATGAAGTAGATATAAAAATAAGCTTTAGTAAGGATAGTTTGTATACTCACTAATAAACTAGAGAAGATAGAGAAGTCAAGTGAATGTAACACATAAGATTTTTTCTTACTTTCTCTACCAAGTTCATTCGCTTTCATTCCGTATACTTCCCGCAATTTGAGAGTCATTCTACTGGCCCTCACAGGTGAATATGTGTAGCAAGGAGGAGGTAATGTATATATTTACCTTTTCGTGCATGTAGTGGCGTCCTGTTCTGCGTGCAGAATTCTAGATTATTTGCAATTTGAGAAAACGCTTTACACGTGAGTAAAGACGGGTGAGTATCAAGCTTGGTAATTAGGTTTAGTACCTTCCAAAGATGCGACACGAAGATTTTCACGAAAATTTTCCTATCTTAAACTAAGCTTTACATAAAACATATTTAGAAATTTTTTGTTTTTCTAAAAAGCAGCTCTAACGTTTTTTTATTAAAATACAATACTCATATTAAAGATCTTTACAAGACAAATAAAATGTATGTCTTGAATTTTCTTAATAGGCTGAAGTAATAGGTAATGAAATCCTTTTCATTCTGAAGGAATACTTGTAACCTTATGTAACTGGTAAACGTTAAGGCACACGTTTTATCCTTATTGATATTTTCAGCATTTTCTTCCTATAAAATGCTTCTTGTAGAACACTTTATGGCAGAGTAATGCAATTTTGCACATAACTTCACAGGCATACAATGAATAAGAATTGCCCTAGGTTCTTTTATGAGATGCATTTAAGTATATTTCTTTAATTTTCAATCACAAAAATTCCGAATCCATGTATACTAGGTGGCCTTCACAAGCCGTCCATAGTTGAAGCTAGTTTATACAGGACAGCGCGGATGTCAAAAGGTTTGCCTAAGTAGAATTACAAAGGGGACTCTATACGGACAGAGGAGACCACTAAATGAAAGCCCAAGGCTTAGAAACGAACACTGTAACTCCTATTAATGGTCGCAGAGCTCATTCGGTAGAGAAACTGCCTGCATTATAAGGTGTTTTAGGTTCGATTTCCGGCTGGGCTCTAGTTGTCTTTAAACAAAAACGGTTCACGGTATGCCCAGAGTCTGGTGTTTGAATACTAGAGTACCATATACAATCCGTACAACTATATGGTCAATTAGTGCCGCAAAGTAGACAATATTAAACAAAATTCTATTTTATTATATTTATGTTCTCTTAAAGGTGCGTTAGAATTAAATTATTTTATATTACTGCATTATTCGTAATAAGCATGTGAAAAACATGGCCGCCTTGGTGGACGAATTGATGTGTCTCTCAGGCTCACGTTCTAACTGGAATGATCCACCATTTCTTAATATAGTTTCTGTACGTCAAAACAAAAACAAGAAGAAGAAACATGCGCAGAAGACAGATGCCGATCTGAAAATGTTCAAAACAAGCCTTCAAGCCTCGGCTGCTTTTTTGGTGCTTCCCCGCACAGGACGTAACAATATCTGTGTGTACGTTTATTGGTGAACGTTACCTTTTTGTCTGTATGACCTGGCTCATACTGCAAGCAGGTGAGCACGCGACGCTAATCATACGAAATTACTACGTAAACTCCTGCAGACAGCAGCTCGTACTGCAAGCAGGTGAGCACGCGACGCTAATCATACGAAATTACTACGTAAACTCCTGCAGACAGCAGCATTACGTCAGTGACCTTTCGTTTTGTACTTACACTACCCCTTTGAACAGGAGTGATGGTGAACTGTTGAACTCCTTTTGCACCTATGTATGCGGGAAACATAAAACTGCAAAGGATGGCTTGTTTGGGCCACCTGGTATATATATCAAGAGCTCAATATAACAGATAGCTGACAAACGAAATACCAGTGCTCCTCCTTCTGCATTTTAATGTTTATTGACAACCAATAAAAAGAAACCTTATTACAGATTGTCAAAATATACATGTAATTTGGGAGAGAAGGGGAAGAGAGGATTTAGGAGTAAACAGACGGAGGAGCCTCCAGTAACTGGAGCACAGCACCGCATGTAGCCCATAGTGTGCCCTTTGTGCTTCCAATGTGACCTCTGGGAGAAAAGGATGAAGGGCAAATCTGAAGTGCTATCAGATCCGGACGACAATGTGCGCTAGCATGGGTGGGGTCCCTAACAATTCCAACATGCCATCAGTCCTATACCGGTTAGCCCTGCCTAAGCCACCCGTAACCTGAGGTCGCGAGAATAAGGGGGCCCAGCAATCCCGACAAGCAGTAGGGAGAAATCATTCCAGAGCTTAAAACTTGCCGTCCTGCAGCAACACGCCAAGCCCATCAATTGGTCCTAGAACCCTGAAACATGTGAAAGAAAATTATGGACAAGAAATTCGCTGCAGAGGGTACCCACACAGCATTCGCCAATTGACCTAGGGAAACCACGTCAGAGTAGCCAGCCTGACGGGAATGAACCCGCGACCTCCCGAATGCAGCCTCAGACGTTACCACGGAGCCATATCGCTAGGTCAAAGACAGAGAGATAGTGGGAAAGTGACAGACAGCGTTACCATGAGGTAAATAATCTCCGTTTCTAACGCAATAAAAGTTGTTGTTTCAGATGGTTGTAGGGTGGACCATTTAAGTTGAGACTGTACAGTATCTCACAAACTAAGCGTTGTAAAAAGAAATGAGTTTAATAAAAGTTGTTTGACATTATGGGGGAAAGTAAAATCCATTGGTCGTGTTTTGTTTGGAGGATGTTATGTGGTCATTTTAGGGTCAATTTAACTTTTTTTAAATGGGAACCTACATTTTGCATGTTGTTTTCTCATTAGAAAATGGTTTCTAAAAGATGTTTATTTTGTGATGAGGAATAAGGAAACAAAATAAAAAATGTTGGTTCCCAATTACGAAAAGTAACTTAACCCTCATCACCACCCATGGATGTTCCAACCATTCATTGCGCTCTTCGTACTACTCAGCCATTCAGAATTTTTGTTGTTACTTGCATTGGCGTAAGAACACTGCAAAGTGCTTTATACAAATGTTGTTTAGTTTTTTATGAGGAATGAGAAAACAACACAAAAAAGTTAGCTTCCATTTTGAAAAATTAAATTGACCCTAAAATGATCATTACAACGTCCTCCAAACAAAACACGACTAATGCCATTTACTTTTCCCCATAATAACAAGCAAGACATTTTTTTCTACAACGCTTAGTTTTGAGATATTGTAAAGTCTCAACTTAAATGGTCAGTCCTGTATAAAACTAATACCCCTAAACTGTACAGTAATATTTTATTATGCACTGAATATTTTATAATACATATTTCTAGCCTAATTGGACTTACTGAGATTTTATGTTCATTGCTGTTGTTAACGTTTCAGCATTTATAACACAGCTATAATATGAATAATCTAGGTATTAATTATTGTTATTGATAACGTTTCATTGATGACAGACACAGGCAAGCACTATAATGTTACGGTTTATTCCACCTTTCATTACGAGTTTATACACCGTGTTACTGAACACACACGACAGAAAAGTGCCTTTAAATGTGTTTCACTTGTGCTGGAAACACGTAGCTTGATACCCTGTTTTGTCCTGTACATATATCTGTGTTACTGGACCGTCTTGCGGTTACTCTAAACCTTGCAGACGCGTTGTTTGTACGTTACTGCAGGTTATCAAATTTGTTTAAGGACTCTTTCTCTTTGTATCGCAGTTCTTTTAACTCACAGTACATTGTAGGTAATACTACAACTAATACTGGATACTTACCTTTTAGACGAATGGTTTCTTAGGGATATATGTCAAGTTGTAGAGAATATGTTTTCCTCCAGTAAGACTAGCACGATATATTCAACAGCTAAAAATAATACTTTTTACTGAATATTTCTATGAAAGGTCTCATTAAACTGCTACTGTATGAGTCGTAAGTTCTGTTGAAAGTTCTGCATTATATCTCATAGAGAACTGCCCTAGAATGACTAACAACTTTTAATTAGCAACTTTTACTTTCTCTACCGCATATAGTAAGTAATGGGAAGTATTGCATTCCACCCAAAAATTCGATACCAAGATTTCGCCGGAAATACATGTTTTGAATCCTTCTGAATCCAAAAAAAAATCTGATGTGTTACACTCACATGACTTTCTCTACTCTTGTACAAACTATTTTTACAAACGCTTATTCTCCATATGCTTCATGTTAATCAAGATATCGAGATGTTAATCCTATTGCTAATATTCTTGTAGATGCAAGGGGAATTGGTATGTTTTAAGCGATAATCAAATATTTTAAGAGCTGGTTCCGATTTGAGAAAAAGTTTATATTGGAAAATTTAAGGGAATAACAAGCCACATCTCGAAAATGGTTCACTCAACAAAAACATGTATGACATAAATTGTGTATTTTAACGCGATATAGATTGTTTGTGTAGTAAAATTTGTGTATCTCTTATGGTTTACCAGTTATGCAAAAATCGTTCACAATGAAGAATACTTTTGGAGATATTCCCAGAAAATTCAACATAAACATTTTATTGGTCATGAAAGCATCTTAAATATATGATATTTTAATCGAAATCATTAGAGCCATTTTTGACAAAATTAAAATTTTAGAAAAATATTCCATGTAAAGGGTAATCTGGGGTGGTGGGATTTTCTTGGAAACCTTCGTGTCGCATCACTGGAAGATACTGAACCTAAATACCAAGTTTGGTGTTTATCCGACTGTTCGTTTCTGAGTTATGCTGTTCACAGACAGACAGACAGACACACACACACACACACACACACACGGACATGTTTCCAAAAATGCTTTTTTTGGATTCAGGGGGCCTCAAAACATATATTTCCTGTGAAATCTCGGTATCGAATTTTTGGGTGAAATACAATACTTCCCCTACTTACTATTCGTAATAGAGAAAGTAAAAAGCATGTTTAGAAGAAAGGTCGTGTCTGTGAACAGCATAACTCAAAAACGAAAAGTTGGATAAATACCAAACCTGGTATTTAGGTTCAGTATCTTTCAAAGATGCGACAAAAATATTTTCAAGAAAATCCCGCCATCCCAGAGTACTCTTTACATGGAACATTTTTAGAAAATTTTGATTTTCTCAGAAATGGCTCTGACAACTTTGTTTAAAATATCACATGTTGAAGATGTTTTCGTGACAAATGAAATGTATATCTTGAATTCTACGGGGCATCCCCAAAAGTCCTCTTCATTTGAATGGGTGTTGCATTAACTGATAAATCGTAAGAGAGAGACAAAATGTTTCTACAAAAAAATGTAGATCTCGTTGAAACACACACTTTATGTCATAAAGACTTTTTTATGGAGTGAACCATATCTGAGATAATACTTATTTGTTTGAATTTTGCAAACTTTATATTTTTTCTCAAATGGGAGTTCGTTAATCGTTTTTTGTCCTGGACATGCAAAAGGAATGGAATGTTCCACATAGCAACCAGCTCATAAAAGATTTGACTGTCGTTTATAGCCTGCCTTATTCCCCTTGCGCCTACAAGGAAATTAGCAACAGGACTAACATCTCGATATCTCAACATGAAGTAGATGGAGAATAAGCTAAGGTAAAAATAGATTGTACAAGAGTAGAGAAAGTCATGTGAGTGAAGCACATCAAATTTTTAATTATCTTAAAGCGAAACTTTTACTAAAACCAATCGATCATAGTTGCTGAAACCTGCTTGTCACTATAACTTTAGGATTTTAACTGTGAAACGATAAGTCATATAAGCAAACAGAATCACAGTTTGAGGATTTCAATTTAAATACAAACTCAAGAGTTTTAAAATGTCAGAATATCTTAGTGGTTATATAAAGCATGTTGTAAATATTCAAAATATGCTATAGAATAATACATTATTTTTCTTGGACAATTTAGGTGACTTTCTCCATATCCTACATGTATAAGAGGACGTATTGTTGACGTAATTGGCAAAGGTATAATTTGAAACAAGTTTGGAAAGGAAGATCATTAACCAAAGTTTGAACACAAACGCTACGGTGATGGATAAGGGGGACAGCATGGTAAATGTACACGTCAAACTGTATTACAGTGCGGCTACTTTGAGTAGCAAGATGTTGTTGTTGGACAGCACAAGACGCTAGAGGGAGAGTATACGTCATTATCAGTCAGCTAGCTCAGTCTCCAGAGAGAAACACACCAATCGCCACCACATTTGCTAGCAATCTGCGAAATTGCTGTGGCGTATTACAATTTTCACAAACAATTCAAACATCTGTTGGCGTCATAAGCACAGTATTCGAGTATATTTATTACAGCTTTTAACAGAAAAGACAGTCTTATCTACTTCACTCACCTCCCCAAAACCGCGGGTTCAAACCCGGCGGAGGGTGATGGAGTTTTTAGGGCGTAAAAATGCTTAGCATGGCTTTCTTTCGAAGGGAAGTAAAGCCGGGGGTCCCATATGTTAGATTTACGACACGTAAAACAACCTCAAGCTGATAAAGAGCCTCTGAGCAAAACCACACGTCTTTCACGCCCAATATAGAATGGGACGCTAAGGACCACAGCAGTTAAAGAGCGTCCATAAATAAAACTGCATTTAATTTAATTTTTCCCCCAGAAGTGGAAATATGTAACAACTTTATTTAGCGTGTGTTTTCGAATGAAAAAATGTCTGATGTATTACGGTCACATAAGTTTCTCTGCGCACTACCGTTTACACTAACTATTATTACCGTTGAATATATTTCTATCTACTTCATGTTAATCGAGACAACCCTTTGCAAAAATTGTTTCATTACACATTTTGTTGTAGGTACAAGGAGGGAGGCAGAGGACACCGAGTCAATAGGTGTTTAAAAGCCATGGCTATATGCTGTAGTAATTCCATACTCTTCTAAAGACACCGAGAGAAAAACTGAATAACTTCAGCGCTTCAAAAATATTGCAAGGAATATTGAAATTTCAAAATAATTGCAACGAATATCTAGGAATTGGCTGATGCCACAAAAAATTGTGGGTTTAAAAAATATGCACATTAGTTTTTGTCTCTCCCTTAAATAAAATTGTAGCGAAATTCTTTTCTCATGTAGAGGACTTCATTATCAGAATTTTGCATATTATCTGGTGTTTCAAAATCGTTAGAACCATTTTTTCAATAGTAAAAAAAGATATTGCATGTCAAATGTGGTTCAGGGTGAGGGATTTTCTTAAAAATCTACGTTTGGCAACTTTGTAAGATACTGAACTTAAATGCAGGATTTGGAATTTATCCGACATTTCATTTAAAACTATACTGTTCACAAATACACACACACACACACACACACACACACACACACACACACACACACACACACACACACACACAGAAAGAGAGAGAGATAGAAACATGCGCGTGCTGACCTTTTTCTAACATTCTGACCCGTTAATTGTAAATGACTTTCTCTACCCGCTATCGCTTATTGTTTATATTGCTTCTACAATTATTACAAAAGCATATCACATTTCTCTCTTATTTACTTATAGGAAGTACCGAGCGGGATGGCTCAGGCGGAAACATCAGCGGACCGCATTCGGGAGGTCCCGGGATCGATCCCCGGCCCACTCTGGCCCATGGGTTTTTCATGGGCCAGAGTCGCCAGGCGAATGCTGGAGTGGTTCATTTTTCATTTCCTGTACTCATCATCTTCCTTGTCATGTTTTTCAAGGTTGTAGGGCCAGGTGACAGTGTTCGATGGGTTGCCGCTGGGCAGTGACTTGTGTTCTGTAAAGCTTCGGTACCGCTCTGTCAGGTCTCTCCTCAGCGTGGGGCTCTGCTCCGGAGGACCTGGAGGTTAGTGGCTGGTGGGCAGGGACCATGGGCGTCGGATGCGTTCTATCTGTAAACGTTAGGGACCCTATCCATGCTTGCGCCCATCCGTCTCCGGATCTTTCGGATCTTTCCCTTTATCCTTCCCTCCAGGGGACACGTTGCAAGTAAAATGGTCCGACTGGCCTACTTGAGGTCTCTGCCCCTGTTCCAGGGGCTCTTCCGTGATGCATAACTTTACCTTTTACCTTTGGCATGTAGAGGAAGTGTTGCACTCCATCCTAAAATTCCATAACAAAATTACGACGGATATACACGTTTTAAGCTACCTTAAATTAAAAATCTGGTCGTTACATTAACACGACTTTTTCTACATTGTGTTCTTTAACGAGATCTCCATTATGTAGTACGATTTTTTTCTATCTTTTACGGTTTACCAGATATGCAAAAGTAATTCAGAATCAAGAGGACTTCTGAGGCTATACCCAGAAAATTCAAGATGTACATTTCACTTGTCATAAAAATATATTAAGCATATAGTGTTTGAATCAAAATCGTTGGAGCCACTTTTGAGAAAATCAAAATTTTCGAAACATCTTCCATGTAAACGGTAAAACATCTTCCATGTAAACGGTAGGTTGGGGTGCGTGGATGTTGGACCCTCGGAAGTTGCTGGCCATTTTCTAAAAATACTGTATTTTTTACTTCACGGGCCTCAAAGCATGTATTTCTGCTGAAATCTCGGTATCCAGTTTTTGGGTGGAATGCAATACTTCCTCTACTTATGTAAGTACGTAGTAGAGGAGCCTTGCACAATCTAAGATACCCTGAAATATCCACATCGTGTTAAGATGGTTTTTCACAGGAACATGTCCTTTGAGAAATGCATTAATTGTTCTCAACTGAAGTCTCTTACATTTAAGTAAGTTTCAGCTCGTTTGCTTTGTGCATAATAAAGATAATATTAGGCAATTAAACTCTGACATGAGACCTGTTGTGTTGTTCCCAAATGCTTAATGACGTGCTTACAAAGCACACAAGAACATCGCGAGAGTTAACACATTTGTTTGCTGAGATTTCGCCAGCCCAGCACGAACATAAAACTTGGCGCTCTGGCAGATCAGTGATTCAGCAGATATAGAGTAGCCTCTGTTTCGGTGAAAGTATTTCCTGATAAGCAACATAGTGGGAAGAGAAAGTAAGAGATTAGAAGACAAAGGGAGGGCACGATCAGCAGAAGACCATTCCCTAGGCCAAGCAACAGCAGATTCATCTCCCGGTGGTCGTAAATATAATCTCAGCGAAGGTCGGTTTTGCACATACAAGACTAGATGGACAACAAATACGTCTTTTACTGCGCTAGCGAACCCGATGCGCGACTCGCGTTATTGCGTTAACTGAGGAGATTTTTCTCGCTCTCTCCCTCCCCCGTGTTTTACTCTTTCCCTTTCTCCTCACAGTCGCTTGTACTCTTTCTATCCCTGTCTCACTGATACTATGTATATTGATCAACATCTTCCTCTCTCTTCTGTCTTCCTGTGAAGCGATATAAGTGATGTGATATTTTGAAAATCAGTAATAAAATTGAGTACTAATAAACTTAAAACGTAACTTGTTTGTTATTTTTCAAGTTTTTTAAGTTAAATCATTTCTCACGGAAACAGAAAACTACAGTGATCATAATGCTGCAAATAGTTTGCTCAAGCAAGGGAATCATTAGTAAACAAAAATCCTCTTTTATTACTCATGCTATAAATAACAAAATGTGTCAGAATTATTCTGTGTATAAAGTTTTCTTGCCTCAAGCTTCCTAAAAATGACTTCTTATTTAATTTGTCAAATGGTTTTATGTTATAAAACTCTAGCTGTCAGCGTGTTGATTTGTTTAATTCAATCCATGGCATAAGTTAATTTTACGTCTCTATCTCTCAAGTATTAATATGCGCTGGAGCCAAGCTTTATCTCACGAAGTTGGCTAAATGTACTATATGCCAGAAGTTTTTTCTTTTCTTTTTTTTTTCTTTCTTTAGCTGACTTATTTATGCGGAACCTATAGGTTTTCATATTGTGACTCTGTCCAGTTTTCACTGTCACTTCACTAGTGTGATCTAGTTCAACTTTCACTGTGACTTCAATTAGTTCACACTGTCGGTTTACTAGTGTGATCTAGTTTCAACTTTTACTAGGACTTCACTTGTCTTCGCAATGTAGTTCACACTGCCACTTCACTAATATTTTCTAGCTCAACGTTCACTGTTACTTCACTAATGTAATTTATTTCAACTTTTACTGTAACTTCAATTAGTTCACACTGTCACTTTACTTGTGTGATCCACTTTCAACTTTTACTAGGACTCCACTTGTCTTCGCAACGTAGTCGCCCGTTGGGGAGTCGAACGCAAGATCTCTTACAGTAACAGCACTCATTGCACAGAACATTCTAGAATGCTCTGGATGTGAGGAAAGGGAAACTTCTAGAAGAGTCTTTTTAACTATCGATAGTACTTCTGGTGTTTACGCTGGACGAGAGCGCTTCCGCGTCTACTTATCTTTGTTTATCCCTCCAACTGCCCGGCTCCGATCTCCCGATAAACTTGGGCCATAACCGCTGCGTCACAGTATGACGGAAGTCTTGTAGGGTGTATATGCCGAGGTTCCATGAGGTTATATATTAGTTGCTTATGCTTTCTCTGCTGATTACCTCAGGCAAAAGTAATATTCATTTATTTCCAAAACTTCAAAACTCCACTTTAGATGCAGGCTGAAATGTAACGGAAAATAAAAATGTATATTGGAATGTTTCGTGTGACATAGAGAGAAACATAGAAAACTGCATTACTCAGGAGCGAAAAGAAGAAAAATGTCGATATGTTCATTACTTCCATATTCATGTTGACATGATAAATGAAATGCTAAGGCATTTTAAATTTGATGTAAACATCAGTTATGTAAATATAAAATCGTGAAAGAGAGACGAATAGGAAAACGTCGATCTCACTACAAATTATACTAATGAGCCAAATGAGTTCTGAAATATTCATTATTGTGTGCTAACATTTTCTCAAGCTTGACTCCATATCGATATGCCATTTATGAACATTTGAAAATGATCCACTCTCACTTCCAAAATATTTTGTTATAAAACATATTACTCATGAATCAGACAAAGTGTCCGTAATATAAACAATAAAATGACATCTCTCTCACTCTCACTCTCTCTCTCTCTCTGCGCCTAGCATATATCAAGGTTGATTTAAGCTAATTGTAAAAAATTTATACGCAAATATTTTATCGTGATTAACGTATATCAGATAAAACAAAACTCTTTTATATCGTGACTTCACTGTCACGAGATTTCACTGTCACTTCACTAATACGATCTAGTTCAATTTTCATTGTCACTTCTGTCAGTTCTCGAAACGTAGCGGCGTAATGAAGTACGCGTGAAGTAACTTCTACTTCCGTCCGCTTCACTCGCTGGGGAATCGAACACATAACGTCCCTAATCTCTTGCAGTAGCAGCACTCACTGTACGTCACAACAGTCTTAGAAATTAATTCCTAGGACAACACTTTTTGTCGTATCAGAAACGCGCTCACTATCTCCCACACTCGCGAGCTATATATCCGCTGGCATTTTCCAAATTTCTAGAATGTTCGGGAGGCCGGGAGAAAAAAGGATCCAGAACATTCCCGTTATCTCTCGATAGCACTTCCGATGTTTACGCAGGGTGAGCGCACTTATCTTTTCAACTCGCCAGTCGGTCAGTGCCTTGTGCGATAACTGAGCTCCATAGCTACGTCACAACAATACGTATATACAGAGTGAATCACCTAACACTTGCACCGCAAATATTTCGGAAATGGAAAGTGCTATTAATGTGCAGTTTTCGCAGCATTGATTGGTAGTCAGGGGCACTTACATTTAGCCCATAAGTAGATTTTAATAATACAGAGAAAGTGCATTTTTTGAGCAAACATACAATTTTTAAATGGAACAACGCCTAGTTATATCAACAAAATAAAGGTAGGATAAATTAGAATGTCAATAGTCTTTGTTGCAGGATTCTTGCAGGATATGTTGTTAAAATGGGTGAATTTCAACTCCTTCATCTGCATTATGCTATACCTTCAATGACGGATGGGAAGAAACAAGTTGGCGAAGTGTTAAACAAAAACTTTATATTTCCCGTTAACTAACAGATAAAGCTAAAGATTCATTTAAAACTTTGGAACATAACTGTATTGCCGATGTGCATCCATTAACAACCCCTGAAAGATTGAGGGGGGTGCAGCACCATGGCCTAATGGTTAGACCGCTCGTATCTCAACGAAGCGCTCCAGGTTCGATCTCAGGGAGCCGTATGCGGGATTTGTGCTGCACGAAGCGGCGTTTGGGTGGGTTTTCTCCAAGTTCTCCGGGTTCTTCCGCAATTCCTTCTACCAAAAAAATCCATCATCACCCTTCCTTTCATCCACTTCACCATCATTTCATATCATCTCCTTTCTCGCTCTCATACCAGGCTTCGGGCTGTTCAACCATTCTGATTCTTCTATCCGATCCACAAGTCTGTCTTCTCCTCGACGGGCGTCTGACCCCAGGCATTGCCCTGTAAGTTCTTGGAGTTCTTCTGCACGCAAGAAGAAGAAACATGGGAAGCAGACCATAGTATAGCTATTTAATTTCCTTTTTCAGTCAGTAACAATCCCTAACACGAGGTTGCAGATTGCACATTCGATAGTATACTATTTTCATGATAAGTGAAATATATATCTTGAATTATCTGGGAATAGCCTGTGCAGCCTTCCTCATCTTTACCATAATTTGGTAAATCCTAAGAGATACACAAAATCTTAATTACCTCCCCCCAAAAAAGAGGATGTCCTTAATGCACATTATTTATCAAATAAAATGGTTGTGGCGTTAACCATTGCTGATAAATTGTCTGTTATTTGTTTAAAGTTTAACCAACGATATTTCAAGTACACTTTTAAAAGTTTGTGAAAAACTAGATACATTATTTTTACAAAACTTCATGTGATCAGATTACATTAAATCAAACGTACAACCCAAAAACGGGACAAAGAGAGTGTAGGCAAGAGAATATCACTTAAATCTAATACAGCACTCGCAGGACTTCCTCTACTATTGTAGAAATTGTTTTTACAAACGCTTATTCTCCATCTACTTTATGTTAATCGACATAAACATTTGCAGAAATTATCTTTTGCTAATTTTATTGTAGGTGCAAGGGGATCATGGTAGGCTTTAAGCGATAGTCAAATGTTTTAACAGCTGATTGCTTTGTGGAGCATTCCATTCTATTAGCATATCCAGGACACAAAAAAAAAACAAAAACAAAAAAAAAAAAAAAAAAAAAAAAACAATCCCAATTGAAAAATTCAAATAAAAGGAGTATTTCGGAAATGGTTCGCCTACACAAATAAAATGTATATGACATAAATTGTGTGTTTCAATGAGATCTACATCCTTTATGTAGTAAACCTTTGTCTATGTCTTACAGCTTAGTAGTTATGCAAAAGCTATTCAGAATGAAGAGGACTTTTGGTGACATTCCTAGAGAATTTTAGATATACTTAATTTATCATGAAAATATCTTAAATACATTATATGTTAATAAAAATCGTTTGAACCATTTTTGGGAAAGTTAAAATTTTCGAAAAATGTTCCATGTAAAGGGTAGTCTGGGGTGGGTTTTTTTAAAATCCTGGTGTCACGTCTTTGAAAGACTCTGAACTTAAATACGAAGTTTGGTATTTATCTGACTTTTAGTTTTTGAGTTATGCTGTTCACAGACACACAAACACACATCCACACAGACGGACCTTTTTCTAAAAGTGCTTTTTTCTTTATTCAGGGGTTCTCAAAACATGTACTTCCTGTGAAATCTCGTATCGAACTTTTGGGTGGAATGCAATACTTCCCCTACTTACTATGCGTAATAGAGAAAGTACAAACGAACATGTCTGCTGTGCAGTGTAGACGGCAATGATGCAACCCCGAGAGGAAGAATGGATCATATGGTGGGGTGCATGAAACGTATGCTAGTGTGGATAATCCGGTTATAAATATGCAATCAGTGTCTGATTGTGACTTGGATATGAACGATTTCATTAACAACACTTTGACAGTTGTATAACACGTGTTAATCTAGTTAATACAGACCACACACTATGTTATGTTACATTTCCGTGACTTTCTCCTGCTGCAAACTTGTATTCCAAAGCTTATTTTTATATTCACTTAAGAGTAATTGAACGTTTTCGTTTGTTGTCGTTTATAAACAATCTACGAGATTTTCTGTATGCAATGACGCATCACATTGTAGGTATTCTCAATCTTTAGGCCTTTTAAACGGTAATTAAAATGTGGCACGCACCCCTATATTAATTTAGGCGTTTTACACTTTTCTGCAAGTTTGAATTTCAGAAATTTAGGTGCACTTTACTCGGAAACTATTAAAGTTAGACGGCTAAAATTTCTTGTGAGTTACAAACCAAGCAGTTTATCGAAGTGAGTGGAAAGATATTTTTCAATGCAACATGTTGAATTTTTAAAATTTTAAAATTATGTATTTTAGATGGATAATATTTTCTCTAGATTGCCAATGTTTAGAGCTTAATCTCGATACATAAAAATTAATTCACTTATTTTGTTTATCATTACGCTCTTTATTTCTCATGACCTGACTTTAGGAGCATGCTGATTAAAAGAATGATCTGATATTGCATATTTTGCATAATCATGTTAAGAAACAACTGTTTAATAAATACTGCGATTTTTAATGCGCTATGACAGAGAAAACCCATTGAATTCTGCTTTTGAAGTACATGTAGTTGAGCACAAATATTCTGAATTGCACACATTAATGTTAATAGAAAAATCTGATGTGTTACACTCACATGACTTTCTCTACTCTTGTACAAACTATTTTTACAAACGCTTATTCTCCATATGTTTCATGTTAATCGAGATATCGGGATGTCAATCTTATTGCTAATTTTCTTGTAGATGCAAGGGGAATATGGTAGGTTTTAAGCTATAGTTAAATATTTTAAGCGCTGGTTGCTATGTGGTGCATTCCATTTTCTTTGCATGTCCAGGACGTAAAAAAATGAATAACGAATTTGAGAAAAAGTATAAGTATTGGAAAATTTAAGGGAATAACAAGCAATATCTCGAAAACGGTTCACTCAACAAAAGAAATGTATATGACATAAATTGTGTATTTTAACGCGATCTACATTTTTTGTGTAGTAAAAGTTTGTCTATCTCTCTCTTACTGTTTTCCAGTTATGCAATAATCGTTCACAATGAAGAATTCTTTTGGAGATATTCCTAGAAAATTCGAGATATAAATTTCATTTCTGATGACAATATCTTAAACATATGATATTTTAATCAAAATCGTTAGAGCCATTTTTGAGAAAATTAAAATTTTCGAAAAATGTTCCATGTAAAGGGTACTCTGGGGTGGGGGTATTTTCTTGAAAACCTTCGTGTCGCATCTCTGGAAGATACTGAACCTAAATCCCAAGTTTGGTGTTTATCCGACTGTTCGTTTCTGAGTTATGCTGTTCACAGACACACAGACAGACACACAGAAACACACACGGACATGTTTCCAAAAATGTTTTTTTTTGGATTCTGGGGGTCTCAAAACATATATTTCCGGTGAAATCTCGGTATCGAATTTTTGGGTGGAATACAATACTTCCCCTACTTACTATACGTAGTAGATAAAGTAAAAATAGTTTCATTTCACGTTCCTGTGTAGGTACATAGGGAAAGAGTCTGAAGCGAGAGAGGATCCTATATGCTGGCAGTGAGAAACAACTGAATGGAACTTTAAAACATCACAAAGTATTGGCAAAATGAAAATCATAACAATGAGTATCTCACAAATAGCTGATGGCAGAAAATAGTTATTTGGGATTAATTGTGTGTTTTAAAGAGACATTTTTGTGCGCTAAGTTGCTGTCTATGCCTTATGGTTTACCCGTCATGCCAAATCATATAAAATTCATTCCGAACGAAGAAATAAAAAATGACGAACATTTTCCCTGTAAAGAAAAGACAGATTTTCTTAAAATTCTACGTCCCGTATCCTTGTAAGATTCTGAACTTAAATATGAATTTTCGTGTTTATCCGTGTTTTTTGGGGGGCTATGCTTCATTTTCTAATCACTTCATGTTATCCAAATAAATATTTTAAGAAAAAGCCTTATTAGGGGGTACATGTAGGTACAAGGAGATAATAAAGTCCTTAAAAAGCGGGTCACTAAATATTGGATTTGAACTTCTATAATGTCTATATTAATAGATAGAAATAAATAGAAAGATGACAGCACATAGAAATATGTTACATTTATATGACTTTCCCTACCCTGTATCTCTTACTAGTGGGTATACGAATTATTCTTACGAAAGTTTATTTTTCTACTTCATGTTAATCGAGATAAACCTTTACAGAAATAGCCTCATTACTTACCTTCCCTTTATAAACATAAAGGGAACAGCAATGATCAAATATTTAAGAACTGGGCGCAATATGCTGCTTTAAAATTCCATACTGTTTCCAAGATATCGCGAGAAACAACTGTAAATCAATGAGACTTAAAAAGAATGACAAAGTGTTGAACAATTCGAACCATTAATAACACTTATCTCGGAAACGGTTGATGCTAAAAAAGAGTTTATTGTCTGTTTTAAAGAGATGCACGTTTTCGTCTATCGCCTAATGTTTATCACTTACACAAGATGATACAGAATTCCTTCGAATAAGGACTTCACAGGTTAATCCCATAAAATTTAAAATATACATTTTATTTGTCATGCAAATATCCTTAATATGATTTATTTTAATTATAATCGTTTGAGTCATTTTTATAGAAATTAAAAAATTTCGTAAAATATTCCATGTAATGAGTAGCTTGGTGTGGGAGGATTTTCTAGAAAAACTTTGTGTTGCATCTTTGTAAGGTGCTGAACCTAAGTACCAAGTTTGGAATTTATCCGAATTTTCGTTTTGAGTTATGCTTTTCAAAGGCACACACATACACACGATTTATTATAAATTTTATTTTTGATTCAAGGTTCCACGCAATGTGCATTCCCGGTGAAACTCGGTATCATATTTTTGGCTGGAATGAAATACCTTCTCTGCCTACTATGTAGGTAGTAGAGAAAGTAACAAGGTACTGAAAAATTGAAATCATTATAAACGAAATGGTTGTTGCGACAGGTGTCTGAAAGAAATTGTATATTTTAAAGAGATCTTGACTCTTTTGTGATATAAGATTTTGTCTGTCTCTCACGTTCAGTATCTTCCAAAGATGTGACACGAAGATTTTCAAGAACTACCCCACCCCAATTACCCTTACTATGGAGCATTTTTTGAATGCATTGATTTTTTCAAAAATGATGAAACGATTTTGATTAAATACCATGTATTAAAATATTTACATATATTTCTTGAATTTCCTGGAAGGATCTTGGTATTCCTGCATTGGGAAGAAATTTTCTATAATCTTGTTAACTGGTTAACGTTAATCGATAGACGAAAACGGTACACAAAAATACAGATTTCTTTAAAGCACGCAATTTGCTTCAAACAACTTTTTGTGGCATAAGCCACTTACGAGATATCGTTATTAATGGTAAATTCTTCAATACTGCCATTCTTTTCAAGTCTTGTCAACTTTTAGTTGCTTCTCGTGGCTGCATGGAAACAGTATACAAATTTTAAGGCCAGCATATAGTTCAGTTTATAAACATTTGACTGTTGCTGTTCCCTTTGTGTATATAACGAAATGTGTAATGCAACTATTTCTGCAAAGGTTGACATGATTTTAACACAGTAGGTAGAAAAAATTCTGGTGTGCTACATTCACCCACATAGCCCTAGTGGGTATGAAAGCTATTTTTACTAAAGCTTATTTTTCTATTAATTAAATTTTATTCCAAATAAGCTTTTGCAGAAATAGCTACATACATTATACATTTCGTTATAGATACAAAGGGAATAACGATAGTCAAACGTTTAACTGGACACTATACTCGTATGCTGAGCTTAAAATTCCATAATGTTTCCATGCAATTGCCAGAAACAGTTGAATGTTGCAAAGACTTTAAGAGAATGGCCAAAAGTGAACAATCTGAACCTTTAATAGCAGTTTACGACGCAAAAAACATTTAAAATAAATTGTGTGTTTTAATGAGATCTACATTTTTCATCTATGGTTTAACGTTTACGAGTTATGCATGAAAATGAAAAATTCCTTCCGAATAAAGAGGACTACACCTATTACCAAAAAATTCAAGATGTACATTTTATTTGTCACGTAAATATCTTAAATATGTACTATTTTAAGCAAAATCGTTACTAATTTTTTAGAAAATAAAAATTTCTAAAAACGTTCCATGTAAAGGGTTGTTTGGGTGGGGTGACTTTGTTGAAAACCTTCGTCTCATATCTCTGGAAGATGCTGAAAGACACTTACTTTCACTTTTGAATTATGCTGTTCAGACACATCAACACATACACACACGACGGACCTTCTTCTAAAATTTTTTTTGGGATTCAGGGGGCCTGAAAACTTGTATTTCCGGTGAAACCACGGTATCGAATTTTTGGGTGGAATGCAGTACCTTCTCTACCTACTATGTATGTGGTAGAGAAGGTAATATGGTTTCTTAAGAATAGTTTGGATACTCACTAATAAACGACAGAGGGTAAGAATAGTCATGTGCATTTAACACGTCAGATTTTCTTTGGATTCAGTGAGGTCTCAAAAATATATTTCCGGTGATTTCTCGATTAGATATTTTGGATTAAATAGATTCATACTTCTATATACTAAATGCTAGAGAAAGTAAAAGAATGTTCCTTTTACTTTCTCTACTACGTATAGTAAGTAGGGGAAGTACTGTATTCCACCCAAAAATGCGATACCGAGATTTCACCGGAAATATATGTTTTGAGAGCCCCTGAATCCAAAAAAAAATATCTGATGTGTTACACTCACATGACTTTCTCTACTCTTGCACAAACTATTTTTACAAACGCCTATTCTCCATATGCATCATGTTAATCGAGTTATCGAGATGTCAATCTTATTGCTAATTTCCTTGTAGATGTAAGGGAAATATGGTAGGTTTTAAGCGATAGTCAAATATTTTAACGCTGGTTGCTATGTGGCGCATTCCATTGTCTTTGCATGTCCAGGACATAAAAAAATGAATAACGAATTTGAGAAAAAGTATAAGTATTGGAAAATTTAAGGAAATAACAAGCAATATCTCGAAAACGGTTCACTCAACAAAAGAAATGTATATGACATAAATTGTGTATTTTAACGCGATCTACATTTTTTGTGTAGTAAAATTTTGTCTATCTCTTATGGTTTACCAGTTATGCAAAAGTCGTTCACAATGAAGAATACTTTTGGAGACATTCCCAGAAAATTCGAGATATACATTTCATTTCTCATGACATTATCTTAAACATATGATATTTTAATCAAAATCGTTAGAGCGATTTTTGAGAAAATTAAAAATTTCGAAAAATGTTCCATGTAAAGGGTAGTCTGGGGTGGGGGGATTTTCTTGAAAACCTTCGTGTCGCATCTCTGGAAGATACTGAACCTAAATACCTAGTTTGGTGTTTATCCGATTGTTCGGTTTTGAGTTATGCTGTTCACAGACACACCCACACACACACACACACACACACACACACACACAGACACACACACGGACATGTTTCCAAAAATGCTTTTTTTGTATTCAGGAGGTCTCAAAACATGTATTTCCGGCGAAATCTCGGTATCGAATTTTTGGGTGGAATGCAATACTTCCCCTACTTACTATACGTAGTAGAGAAAGTAAAAACATTTTTGGAAACATGTTCATGTATGTCTGTCTGTTAACAGCATAACTCAGAAACGAACAGTCGGATAAACACCAAACTTGGTATTTAGGATCAGTATCTTCCAGAGATGTGACACGAAGGTTTTCAAGAACTCCCCCCCATCCCAGATTACCCTTTACGTAGAAGATTTTTCGAAAATTTTAATTTTTTCAAAAATGGCTCTAACGATTTTGATTAAAATATCATATGTTTAAGATATTGTCATGACAAATAAAGTCTATATCTTGAATTTTCTGGGAATGTCTCCATAGTATTCTTCATTGTGAACGACTTTTGCATAACTGGTAAACCATAAGAGATAGACAAAATTTTACTACACAAAAAATGTAGATCGCGTTAAAATACACAATTTATGGCATATACATTTTTTTTTGAGTGAACCGTTTTCGAGATATTGCTTGTTATTTCCTTAAAATTTTCAACACTTATTTTCTCAAATTGGATTTTTTTTGTCTTGGATATGCAAAGAGAATGGTGCTGCACCTAGCAACCAGCTATTAAGAGATATGTATATGCTTAAAGGCTACTGCATTTCTATATTGTGCTTGTAAATATATATTCCCCTTACATCTACAAGAAACTTAGCAATAAGATACAGTCTGCAAATGTTTATCTTGATTAGCATGAAGCATATGGAGAATAAGCGTTTGTAAAAATAGTTTGTACAAGAGTAGAGAAAGTCATGTTAGTGTAACACATCAGGTTTTTTTTAGTTCTGGGGAAATCTCGATACGGTATTTTTGTTGGAGTGCAATACTTCCTCTTCGCTACTATAAGCACATAGGTGTTAGAGAAAATAAAAGTGTAGATCACTTTAAAAGGTATGTATACACAAGTGTTTTTGTTTTCCTTTTCGATAAGATGGGGGTTTTAATTTCGATTTAGGTAAGTATTTACCGTTGTATAAAAGAGGAATACGTGTACAATCTCAAAAGTACATCATGACTCAGTTATACTTTGTTTTTCAAAACCTAAACTGTGAGTATCAATGTGTTAGGTGAGTCAGTGAGCAAATAGACTTGTTAACAGATTCCAGAAGAGTTTCATCCATATGTCTCCTTTTCTCCCTTGAATGTGCTTAGATAATACAGTTCTGCAGAGTATTTCTATCTTTAAAATCTGAGGTGTTACTCTGACGCGGCCTTCATTATGTAGTATCGTTTACTATATATTCTACGTTCTATAATCTATTCTCACAAAAGCTTATTTTCCTCCTTAATATTAATCGATATAAATGTATGAGGAAATACTTTCATTCTTTAGTTTTGACGAGATGATAGAAGATCGAAGCGCAAACAGATGTTAAAAAGCGGGTAGTTATGTGCTGGCCTTGAAATTGGATGGCATTTCGAGAAACAACTGAATGGTTAAACCATAACAAAAGTATAGACAAATTCAAACCAATAACAAAGTTTTAAAAATGGATGATGCAACCAAAAAAATCTGATGTGTTATATTCACATGACCTCTAATCTCTATCGTTTATTAGTGTATATACAAACTATTTCTAATGTATATAATCTACCTACTACATCTTCAACTACGATATCCAGAGGGATCAAAATGAGTTTTTTTGTTTCTAAGTGCTTCACAGAATGATTGGAGAAGCATTTCCTTTTATACGAGTAGCTTAATTCATTTGTAAGGCATTTTCATTATACTGAAAAATAGCGCATTTCGCACACCTGTTATGACGCCCAGAGTGGTCGTTAAGATAATACTACAATTTCGTTTACTGATATGCCTTACGTTTATTTCATGCGCTCCCATACTTCAGTATTTTGCTTTATGATGTAATCTTTGGTTCATATTGTGGTATAAATGGACAACCTTGCAGAAATCAGTTTATTTTATGCACTCCTTTATTGAAACAATTTTATTTTATAATGTAATAATTACCTTTTTATTATATTTTATTTTACGTCGCTTTAACTCCTTGGTCATATCGCGACGGATCTGTTGGTGTTCTTTGAACGATATGTGATGGACAGTTAGCCTTCTAGGTCTCATCCCTGCAGCCCCTGCTTCATGCTGTGCAGATGGCATAGCATTCGCTATTACCACTTATTTTTCATTTTACTATTGTTTTTAGACTTAAGATGGAACTTTGGGTCGTGGTGTTAAATAACCAATCCGGTATTTACCTAGGCGACTGCGGAAAACCCCGAAAAAAACTCAGATGGATTGGTCGGCCCACGGGATTTGAACCTGGGTCGTCCCGAATGCGGGCCACAGACTTTACCGCCTGAGCCATTATTAGCTTTTGTTCAAGTTATTGTGGTATGAACTAACAACAATGCTCACTATACGACGTACTTTTGTTTGTCATTCCCTTGCAAGAATCAGTGTTTTAGGTGATAGCGAGGTGAAGTTTGAAATGTATCAGAAACGTTATTTACGTGAATATGAGATACTTTCAGAACTACAAAGAGTTCTGAGAATGATTCAGATGATAGTGAACTTTTTTTCTGACGACTCTGAAGATCAGATCACCGCAGACAACTAGAGAAGATGAATCATGTAATAGTAGTGATACTGATTGTCAGCAACTTGCAGAAGAACTACTCTGAAGAGTCGTTCACTTCGTAGGACCACAGACGATTATGAAAATGAAGGTGAAATAGCACAGAAACATCGTGTCATTTTCTTAAATTTTGAAAGCGTAATAAAACTACTTCCAAGTGCACTGCTGGTAAGAAGATGCTTTGTGGAAAATGACAAAGAAAACTGAATACAAATGTGTCAATTGTATAGAAGTAAGAACCAATTGCTGTAAACATAAGTAATTCAATTTTTCTATGCATTTAAAACTAAGCAAAGGCCCTCATTTGCTTACTCTTGTTTGGGTTATAAGGGTTTCCGTAAACTTTGTTTATTTGTTAATAACTGAAGTATTTGTGTTTTGTTGCATACTTATTGATCGTTCTGTATCATAACTGTCATATAAATCACGGAAAAATATTAAAATATTTACAATTTTGAAATAATTATGTGGAACATTAATCTTAATGTTATATAGTAGGGGCCAAAATGACCCCTCTCGCTGTTAGAGAGAGCAGGGAAAGGCTGAGGTCCTAGTGTTAATCGAGATAAGTCCTTGCAGAAATGCATTTCTTTAAGATACAAAGAGAATAATAATAGTACTGCACGATATATACTGTCCTTAAAATTGCACACACTTTCCATGCAATCGCCAGAAACAACTAAATATTGACAGGATTTTAAAACGAACCATTTAATAACGGATATCTCGGAAATGGCTTAGGCCATTAAAAGCTTATTTGGAATAAATTGTGTGTTTTAAAGAGATCTGCATTTTTTATATACTACGTTTCCGTGTATCGCCTAACGTTTACCAGTTATACAAGATTATACATAATTCCTTCCAAATGAAGAGGATTTCACAGGCTATTTTCGAAAAATTTAAGGCTTACGTGTTATTTTCGTGAAAATATCCTTAATACACAGTATTTTAATCAAAATCGTTATAGCTATTTTTGAGGCAATCAAAAATTTCGAAAAATGTTCTATATAAAATGTAGTTGAGGGTGGGGGATGTTCTTGAAAATCTCTGTCTCATCTTTAGAATATACTGAACTTAAATATCTGGTTTGATAGTTCTCCAAATTTTCATTTTTGATTTTTGATGTTCACACACACACATGGACCTTTTTCTAAATGTCTCTTTTTATTTATGTGGGCACATCAAAACATATATTTCCGGGGAAATTTCAATCTCATAATTTTGGGTGCAATGCAATACTACCCAAGATACATTGCAGAAAAGGTAAAAATTAATGATATTTCATAACTCGATTTTTACTTTCTCTACTACGTATAGTAAGTAGAAGTATTGTATTGCACCCAAAAATTGGATACTGAGATTTCACCGAAAATACATGTTTTGAGGTGCCCTGAATCTAAATAAAGCATTTTTGAAAACATGTCCGTGTGTCTGTCTGACTGTGAACAACATAACTCAAAAACGAAAAGTTTTAAGAAACTCTTGTAGTTGTATACTTCAATTCAAATTTAATTTATTAATACATTACAATAAGAAATTCAAACCTTTTATTGCAATGATGTAAGTATGGCTTTCCAAGATATTTAATTTAACCTCTGTTTTAGGCATACTTTGTATATGTTTATATTGCAATTGTTTTATATCTGTTGAATTATATTTAATTAGACATAATTTATTATAATCAGATATAATTAAATAAATTGTAGCTAAACAATCCAACAATTATTATTAATTATTGAGTAAAACCTCAGGAAATGAATTTAAAGTACGTAATAAGCAGTGATTGTCGTTTCTTCTCAATAAATAAATCAGTTATATTACTTTAATAGCGTTTATTATCTCCCATTTGCTCCATTGTATATACGCTGTTGGATTTTATAGGCTTATTAACATGGATGACTAAAATGCTGAATTAAGTTTCCATGGAAGAGAGGAGAGAATGTAAAAGTTCGAAAACATTCTGAGGATGAAACAGGTGCTTTATTTTGAAATAGAGAATATTAAAGTGGTAAAACGAATATTTCTAATTAAATTGAATTGATATCAACGCCTCATTCCCGCTAGTAATAAAAGGAATTGTTTATGAAAGAGCCTCAGGCTGTCTCTTTCGGATCCTTTTTCCATTACATTTATGAGGTCATCACCAGTGTTTACCTAACTGGTTAATGAAATCAAATAAAGGAAGCTGCTGGTACCTTTTTCCCTGACGAAGTGCAATTATTTTAAAAAGGCCAGAGAGTCTCCTCGGTGGGGGTAGGACTGCCCTATCGTATCCAGGTCAGTCCAAAACTTTTTCTTGTGGAGAGCAATGCGACGGCGTATAGTGCCACGCCCCTCCCTCGCGCCTTTCATTGGCGCTTACAGGCGCCGCCTACACGGCGCCCCGCGACTCGCGCACGTTTCCACCCCCGTCGCGACGCCTCAGGTAAAAAATGACCTTATCCCTTTGCTCATCGGTACACATTCGGAAAGTGCTCATAAATGTTGGCAAATCATTTCCAAATATTTTCGTAACTGGTCAGCGGTAAATACACAAACCGTTCTAGAAGTATCATAAAACTTGCGTTATATTGGTATTCAACACTATAGCTTTACATATGAATCAATTAGTTCAAATATTTTATTTAAACCTTCTCAACAAGTTTATTTTAAATATATGTAAACAACAGCTTGCTGCGGGTGCCTTTTGGGTCATTTATAACAGTATTTCTGTAAATACTCGAAGTGGCTTTCCAGTATCCTACAATATATCTATTCAATGTGCTTTCTTCTGTTCTTGAAGACTTATCACATAAACACACCTATATTTTAAGCCGTGGGATTGATATCCTTTCTAAAGGTAAACGGTATTTTGCTTCCAGTTTTATTTTCCAAAATTAAACTTCGCTCCCTTGGAACTTAAGATCAGTGACCCTTTTTTGAAAAATATTCATATATGCTGTTTTCCAAAGATGATAAATCAGATTACGTAATTTACGGTTGAATAGATAAACTAGCATCGCTGTTTTAAAATATGGGACCAATAAAACATTGCCCTTTCAAAAATAAATACAGTGTGAAGTTACAATTAATGCTTTATTCATAAGAGATTAACAGAAATGTAGCTCCACCAGCTCATTCCCTTCACTCCAGGAATTCTCCCACCCCCACTCTCTCTTTCTCTCCACGATCTGTCTCTCTCTGTTCAACTTACGTGTGTGATGTCTTGAAGGTAGGTAATAATTCGTGTGTGTGTATGTCTCTGTTAATGAAAAAGAAATCTGATGTGTTACACTCACATGACGTTCTCTAATCTTGTACATACTGATTTTACAAACGCTTATTCTCCATATACTTCATGTTAATCGATATAAACATTTGCAGTTACTATCTTATTGCTAATTTTCTTGAAGGTACAAGGAGAATGGTAGACTTTAAGCGATAGTCAAATCTTTTATGTGCTGGTTGCTATGTGGCGCATTCCATTTTCTTTGCATGTCCAGAATATAAAAAAATCAGATGTTTTACCGTCACATGACTTTATCTACTCTTGTACAATCTAATTTTACAAACGCTTATTCTCCGTATGCTTCATGTTAACCGAGATATCGAGATGTTAATCTTATTGCTAATTTTCTTGTAGATGCAAGGGGAATTGGTAGGCTTTAAGCGATAGTCAAACATTTTACGAGCTGGTTGCTATGTGGAGTATTCCATTCTCTATGCATTACCAAGACCAAAAAATGGATAACGAATTTGAGAAAAAGTATAAGTATTGGAAAATTTAAGGGAATAACAAGTATTATCTCAAAAATGGTTCACTCAACAAAAAAAATTGTGTATTTTAACGCGATCTACATTTTTGTGTAGTAAACGTTTGTCTAACTCTTATGGTTTACCAGTTATGCAAAAGTCGTTCACAATGAAGAATACTTTTGGAGACATTCCCAGAAAATTCGAGATATACATTTCATTTGTCATGAAAATAACTTAAACATATGATATTTTAATCAAAACCGTTATAGCCATTTTTGACAAAATTATGAGATATGCTGTTCACACACACACGGACATGTTTCCAAAAAAGTTTTTTTTTGGATTCAGGGGGTCTCAAAACATGTATTTCCGGTGAAATCTCGGTATCGAATTTTTGGGTGGAATACAATACTTTCCCTACTTACTACACCTAGTAGAGAAAGTAAAATACGTCTAAACGTTTTCCATGAAAATGGTAGTTTGCGGTGGGGGATATTCTATAAATTCTTTTTTGTCGCACTTTTGTTTCGTTTTTGAGTCATGCTGCTCACAGACACAGACACGCCCATACTCACACCACACACACACACACACACACACACACACACATACACACACACACACATGGAACTTCTTCTAAAAATATTTTATTTCATGAGACCTTAATACGTGTATTTACATTCAAATCCCCATATAGAATTTTTGGGAGGAACACAATACTCCCTGTACTTATTAAAAGTACTAAAATAAGGAAAATAGAATTTCTTATTATTCTTATTTTATTCTTAACAGCCATACTCTGTACCTCTAATACTATGTGATTTATCGCTCATTTCTTTTTTAATGTGCGTTCCATCAAGACTAAGTGAAATTTTAAGGAGTGCAGTCTTGCTTTAACGTTTCGCCACCAGTGTTGTCAGTTCATTTGTTTTAGAACGCGTCCTGTAAATCTAGAATCGGTCCTGTAAGAATCTGAGACAGTATTTATAACACTTAAATGATTTCAGTCAAATTATATAATATGTAAATTCAATAACAGCCCACCTTCAAGCAATATGTGTATGTAATAATTTGTAAACTGTATGTAACAGTCATTGCATATGTTGGTATTATTGTATCCATGTGTAATAATGTTATGTGAATGTAGGAGCTGTGAGAAATAGGTCAAAAGTTGCTAACAATGAGGTAACAATGAGGTAACCTTGAGGCAATAATGAGTTTGAGAGTTTAATAATACTACTAGTCATTATTAGAGCAGCAATAATGTAAATTTTGAGATAGTTTAAAAAAATAGCCAATCAACAACCAGAGAAGGCTTTAGTTAAATGAAGGTATTCTATTGGACTAGGCTTAGCCAATCAGAGACTTGAAATACAGAAATTTACAGGTTTGGGCGGTTGAAATCTATTCAGTTGCTTCCAGACAGCGTTACTAAGCAGACGCAAAACGTGTCCTCAAAAAATTTTATACGTGTTAAAAAGTGTAAGCTAATCTCACAGTTCTCTATATCAGTGAAGTGCTACTTAATTTGTGTCAAGGATTAATAAAAAGGAGTGAATTAAAACTTAAAATCTGTGTAAGCCCACATTCTTCAGTCGCACCACAACCCTACCAAGACTTCCATGTCTCTAACAATAATACTGACGCAGCCGAGGCAAACATAAATATATAATATCTAAAGAAACAGTCAGATTACAAAGCTGATATTTTTAAACTTGGGGCGAAGGCTACCGGAAACCGGGTACTATACGTGCGATTGCAACGAATTTCAAGTTCGGCTCCCCAACAGTTGAAGTATAATACAACTTCTTCAATACAAACTACTTCAAATTGGTGCCCAAAACGTGGGGCTAATAACGCAAAGATACCATCTTCTTCAAACTGGCTTTCCATACGTAGCAGCAACAACGTAAAGACAATATCTACTTCAAATCTAAAGTAGAAGTAGAAATAAACCACAGAAAAATGGAACATTCTTTTCTCTTGTTTCTTCTTTTTAAAATCGTCTGTTTTTCAGCTGTTAGATCATGCCGCTCATATCACCATTAAAAGCGTATGCCATAATAAAGGTTATAAGGACCAGATTCTGCTGTCTCAAAAATTAGATGTATCATAAAAATATTTAATTTCAGCAAAAATATTTATTTTCTTTGAAGAAGCAGAAAACGTACAAATCTAAAAACCTACAATAATACCAGAAAATTAATTGATAAATTTGTCTACTAGTGCTTAAAGAGGTAGGGCAGTCTTATAAACACTACATTAGATAAATGCTATATTAAGTATTCAAATTGTGCATGAAAGAACCGAAGCACAAATATTAAATTGTAACAAATAATCCGAAAAGAATAGTGAAAAGATTAAAATAGGTGCTTAGTTCATATCACAGCTTACGAATTCCATGTATAATTTGTTCATTTAGAAGTGTAAGTCAACCATACATACAACTTTGAGTGCAAATTCCTTTAAATAAAAATCTGATGTGTTACATTCACATGACTTTCTCTACCCTCTATCGCTATCTTAATGGATATACAACTTATTCCTACGAAAGCTTATTTTTTTATCTATTTCATTGTAATCCAGATAAACCTTTCAGGAAATCGATACATTACACATTTCGTTATAGATACAAAGGGAACAGCGATAGTCAAAGGTTTAAGAACTCGATGCTATACATATGATATTGAGAGAAACAGCTTAAAGTCGAACAGGACTTTAAAAGAATGGCTACGTATTGAACAATTTAAACCATTAATAACGGATATCTCGAAAATGGCTGATGCCACAAAAAAGTTATTAGAAATAAATTGTGAGTTTTAAAGAGATCTACATATTATTGTGTAATATGTTTCCCCCTATATCTTATGGTTCACCAGTTACACAAAATAATACAAAATTCCTTCCCAGTGAAGGGGACTTCACAGGCTATTTGCAGAAAATACAAGGAATAAATTTTATTTGTGATGCAAATAACTTAAATGTATGATATTTTAACCAGATTGTTAGTCATTTTTCAGAAAATAAAAGAATTTAAAAAATGTTCCATGTAAATGGTAGTCAGGGTTGGAGAATTTTCTTGAATATCTTCGTGTCCTATCTTTGGAAGGTGGTGAACTTAATATCTAGTTTGGCATTTATCCGACATTTCGTGGTAGAGTTAAGCTCTTCACAGACACACACACAGCGTTTGTTGCTGTATGTCAATTTCAACCCTTAGTACGTCGTCCCAACACAAAGAACATCAGTATTTCCTTCTCTGCAGCTTTGATATTAAATATGTTATCGGAAGTAGATTGGATTAAAAATCCCATGTATTACATTCACATAACATTCTCTAGCCACAACCGTTTAATTCTTGCAAAAATCTTGTTTTTCTATCTACTCCACGTTTATCGAGAACGTTTGTATCAATAGTTTAAATGTACATTCGTTGTAGGTACAAACGCAATGCAGAAGGCTTAAGTGATAGTCAATTTTCTAAAAAGCGGTCGCTATACCATACTCTTTGCATCACATTGCGAGAAACAACTGAATGCTGGTAACACTAAAAGCATAAAATACTGCACAATTAAAAGCAGTAGAAACTAAATGGCTGATTGCACAAAAGTTTTATTTCATATAAATTGAATGTTTTAAAGCGATATACTTTTTTTCAGTAAGTTTCTGCCTGTCTCTAATGGTTTATCAGTTATATAAAATACATTCCCAATGAGAGGACTTCACAAGCTATTCACAGGAAACGTAAGATATACACTTTAATAGTCATGTAATTGAATCGGTATTTGTTAAAAGGCGGGAAGTCACATTTTTACAAAATCCATTTTTGTTTAAATATATGTTCTCCTACCATAGACGCATTGCTTTATCTTAAACTGGCTTTAAGAATTCCAGTACAAATGGTTAAACTCGTCTCTAAAATTTAATAGTTTATGTTAAAAGGGCGGATGTCCTGGACTTCTGGCATTTTAACAAAAAATATTATTTCTGATTATATTCAAAGTTGGTTAACCTGCTAAAACAAAGTGAGTAAATGGTGCGCAATAATGCAACACTGTTCATTGTTGATTTGTTCACATAACACATCATTCTCACAGATAGTTAATATATATATATATATATATATAAGTATTATTTTAATCAACATTCGTTGGAGCAGTTTTTGAGAAATTCAAAACTGAAGAAATGTGTTCCATGTAAAGAGATTTTTCGGGTGGGAAGTTTTTCTTGAAAATCTCCGTGTCGTATCTCTGTAAGATGCTCAACCAAAATACCAAGTTTGCTATTTGTCGGAGTTTCGGTTTTTAGCTTTACTATTCACTCACACACATACTGACAAAAAACGTGTTACATTCACATGACGTTCTCTACCCAAATTCGTTTATGTTTATATAGTATCAACAACTATTGTTATGAAAGCACGTTAATTCAGATAAAAATTTCCATAAAAAATTTAATTATGCATTTCGTTGTAAATACAAGGAGGAAAGAGGAAACTGAATCGATAGTCAGATGTTTGAAAGCTAGACCCTATATGCTGGCCTTTAAATTCCATACTCATTCTACGACTTCGCAAGAAACAGCCGACAAACTGACACTTTAAAAAAATTCTGATGTGTTACATTCACATGACTTTATCTCTATGATTTATTAGTGGTTATCCAAACTATTCTTATGAAATACATGGATGTACACACTATTCTATCTACTTCATTTTAATCGAGATTAACCTTTGCAGAAATGGCTACATAACACATTTCGTTATAGATACCAAGAGAACGGCGATAGTCAAATGTTTAAGAACTGGGCGTTACATGCTTAAAATTTCCTTGCAATCGCGAGAAACAATTAAAAATCCACGGGACAAAGTAATGAACAACTCAATGGGTACCTCGGAAATGCCTTATACCACAATGGTATTTGAAAGTTACGTGTTTTAAACAGATCGCAATTTCTTTATGGTACATTTTCGTCTATCGCTTAACGTATACAAGTTATGCAAGATTATACAAAATTCCTTATGAATGAACAGGACTTCATTTTCAAGATATAACGTTTATTTGCCATATAAAAATCTTTAATATATGGCATTTTAATCATTAGAGCGATTTTTGAGAAAATAAAAACTTTCGAAAAAAGTTTCATGTAAAGGGTAGTTGTGGTGATGGGATTTTCTTAAAAATCTTGTGTCGCATCCTTGGGACATACTGAACTTAAATACCAAGTTTAGTATTTATGTCACTTTTCATTTTTAAGTTATGCTGTTCGAAGACAGGCAGACACACACACGGACCTTTTATCTAACATTCTTTTACTTAAAATGTGTATTTCGGTGAAATCTCAGTATCGAATTTTTGTGTGGAATTCAATACTTTCTCTACCTACTACGTACGTGGAACAGAAAGTAAAAATGAAAGGCTTTGAAAAATGAAAACCAATAATAACGTATTTATCCGAAATAATCTGAAGTAAATGCTATGTTTTAAAGACAACATATGTGCGTAGCACATTTTTATCTAGTACCTCTTAACGTTTACCAGTTTAAGAATATACAAAGTTCCCTCCAAATGAAAAGGACCTCACAGGCTATTCCAAGAATTTTCAAGATACACATTTTATTAATTGCTGTGTAAATATCTTAACTGTTTATTTTAATTAAAAATGAAAGAGAAATTTTGAGAAAATCAAACCTTTTTATTAACGTTCCACTTGAAGGGTAGTTTGGGAGTTTTTTTTTTTAAAACTTGGCATCCCATGTTTGGAAGTTACTGAACTTACATTTCCACTAAAATTGGCATTTATCGAAGATTCAGTTTTTAAGTTATGCTGTTTACATTCACACAAACTTCTAATATGTTTTTATAGATTCAGAAGGCCTTAAAACATATATTTCAGTTGAAATCTTGATTTCAGTTTTTTGGGGTGGAATGTGATAGTACTTCCTCAGCCTACATAAGAAGGCGCTAAAATGAAAAGTTTCGATATCCAGATTTCACCGCAGTTGCAGTTTTTAGGATTCTTTAACCAAACCAGTATTTTTGTAATAGGTATGTGTGTTTGTGTGTGTGTGCTTGTATATGTGTGTATGTCAGTGAGTGGTAATTGAGAGAGGGAGAGAGAGAGAGAGAGAGAGAGAGAGAGAGAGTTAGAGTTAGAGTTAGTGCGTTTCAATGCCTAACTG
Organism: Deroplatys truncata; assembly: GCA_030765065.1. Lineage (NCBI taxonomy): Eukaryota > Metazoa > Arthropoda > Insecta > Mantodea > Mantidae > Deroplatys > Deroplatys truncata. The sequence continues at coordinate 203,200,310 of CM060983.1, read as the reverse complement.
AAAAACGAAAACTCATAAAAATATCAAACTTAATATTTAAGTCTGGTATCTTGAATGGGGCTAAGGTGAATATATTCGTATACTAAACCCACTTAAGCAACCCTTGTATTCAAACGTTTATATATTTTTTTTTACCTTCCCAGATTTGTCTATAACCATTTCAATTAATAATACGTATATAATATTTTGGAAGAACAGGAATAAGCAATAAATCTTATATCTTACTTTTAAGAACATATCTTATATCTTATTACTGCTTAATTTGCATAAATGTGGAAATCTTTAAGAAATACACTGTCGTTTGTGAAAATTGCAACACCAAGACGGAAACGCATGAATTCAATGAATTTAATACCACACGTTAGGTACATGACAAGTAACCTTTCAAATCTATACATGCCCTTTGAGCCCTAATATTCAGTATTTGGTGTGGCCTCCATGCGCTGCAATTAGAGCTGTTATACGCCGTGGCATTGAATCAAAATGGTTCTGAATAAGCTCCCTAGGAATTTCTCTCCACGCAGTTTGTATTCGAGCCCACAAATCCGTGACACTGGTTACTGGAGGACCGTGAAGACCATATCCCAGACATGTTCGATGGGCGACATGTTAGGCGAATGTGCAGGCCAAGGAAACAATGGTACCCGTCGCTTTTCGAAGAAGGCTTGTACATTTCTTGCAATATGTGGCCGGGCATTGTCCTGTTGAAATGTGGCCTGTGGAAATGCCTCAAGCAGGGGAGTACCTCAAGCTCTACAACCACCGTTAGGTACCGGTTGCTATTCTAAGTGCCCTCAATTCGTAGGAGGCGAGATCGGTGGCTGTAACCAATGTCGCCCCAAAACCATCACACCTAGTGTTTGTCCGCTATACCGCTCAACAGTGCAGCTCTCCAGGTTGCGCTCACCACGGTTCCGCCGGACACGTATGCGGCCATCACTGTAGGACACGCTGAAGCGGACTCGTCCAAAAAGACTACATTTTGCCACTCAGCACCCCAGTGACGGTGTTTACGTGCCCATTGCAGTCAGAGGAGCTTGTGGTTTCAGGACAATGGAAGCCGACGTAATGGCATGCATGCAACCAGTCCAACCTGCAGCAGGCAGCGATGAACCGTTGATGCAGACAAGTTCACACCTGTTACAGTGCTCCAGCGTCGAGCCAACACTGTGGATGAAGCTGTACGGTTCGTTATGGCCATGCGGACAAGATGACGGTCATCCGGTGCTGTGGTCATATTCCGTGGTCCAGTACCCGCTCTTCGCTGCGTACGACCTTCATCTATCCACTGCTTCCACACACGCATCACTGTCGTAGCAGCATGCCCTGTACGATCCGAAATGTCATGGTACGACATACTTCCCAATTATTCTGCCCTGTTCGAACTACATGCCGATATGGGTCCCTATGACGTCGACGAGGCATACTGGCACTAATTTTTTTATTTCCACCTTGTTTGACAGCTCTGCACTGACTAACCTGGGCGCGACACTGACCTTGTCGGACCGACACGAGAGAGCTCTGCTCGGCCTACGTGAACCCGATCTGTCTGCAAACCTAATCACTTATTGCTTGCACACTCTTCTACACTTCCACAAAGTTTGGAGTTATTCGGGAAATTCTTTCTTGGTGTTGCACTTTTCACAAACGCAGTGTAGTAAAGAAAAACTTATAAGTAAAAAAAATATTTATTTACTTTCCCTGGCAGGAGTTAAGACCATGAGATCTTCTCTTCACTCTACTAGGTAATACAATACAACTAAAAACGCAAACTTAAAAAGTTTAACAAAGATATTAAAATGAAGTAAAGAAGAATGCAATACAAAAAAAACACAGAGGTGTAATAAAGATATTAATATAAAGAAAACAAAAATCATTAAATAATATAACGTAATAAAAACATAAACATATAAAGTTCCACAAAGATATTTAAATGAAGAAAATAAAAAATCATAACTACCATTAAGAACTATTTCCCAAATGTTTCCTATTCTTAGTTTGAACTAAGCAGAGCATTCCTTTGTTTCTCATTTAAACAATGGGTAGATAATACCTAAATTACAGAATTGCTTTTACAACACAAGTGTTGAAACTGCTTACAAAATCAATGTTGCCGTGTTATTAAGGAACTGAGACTATACCATCGAGTTTTTATGGTAACGTAGGAAGAGATAGAAAAATCGCTAACTTCAATATTTGTAGAGCACGTATGTAAGCAAATAATAATAGACAGTCTTTCTCACTAGGATTTTTTTAGGGGGGGTTCATCCATAACTTATCCACGGTTGTAAAACTACTATACTCTACATAAATACACGAGATTTCACTGGATCTATGCCTTGGAGATCAACTAAATCCAAACTGTATGTTTAGAAAAATGCCTGCATGTGTGTAGCCTGTGTACGTGTGTAAACACGTGTGTTAAGTCTGGCAACTATTAGGATTCAAGGCAAGAAGTTTCCAAGAATTCCCCTCAATTTAAAAAAAAACAGTTTTACAAGCAAATAGTTTCATTTTTTCTTAATCTTCCTGAAGACGGCTCTAATAATTTTGGCCATAATATAAACCGTGTATTGTGAACTTTCTGCTGGTAGGCTGTGTATTGCTGTTTATTCACGCAGAAGTTTTACATAACTTCCCAACACATTTATTATGAAAAAGTTTAATTTTCATTAAAGTAATACCTACTATTTAGGTTAAAAAAAGCTTTTATGGCATAAAGATTTCCAGATATGTGGTTCTGTTCATATAACCTTTCCAATATTCTAAGTAGCACAGTTTGAAATGTCAAGTGGTTCTTCTGTTGTTTTTCACGAGTTCAAGCAAATAGTATAAATATGTAGGCTTGCACATTCAGGTCTGGGTTTTAAGAACTGACGGTCGTATCATCCTCGTTATGTTCTTGTATTTGTGTAGTATTTAAATATGTTTATATTGAATTTAAATTCTTTCTGATGGGTATTTATCAACTATAGAAAGTAGAGAAGGTATTGTACTACACCCAAAAGTTTGATATAGAGTATTCACTAGGAATACGTGTTTTGAGGCCCTCTAATAAAAAAGAGATTCTTGGAAAAAGGTCCGTGTGCGTGTGTGAACATCATAACTCAAAAACGAAAAGTCTATATTTAAGTTTAGCATCTTCCAATAACGCAACAGGAAGATATTAAAAACAATTCTCCAACTCAAACTACTTAATGCAAACTATTTCTTTAGTTTTATGATTTCTCTAACTACTTTGATTAAAGTTTCATAGTTTAAGACACAGCCTCATTAGGTCCCTGAGGGACCAATTGAGGAGCTACTTGATTGAAAAGTTAAGGAGGTTAAGGAGGCCGTATATACCGGCCCGGGTCCGGGACGCTGACCACGTCCCATCCTCCAGTACTGCATCTCACCCATGACGACTGTTGAGGGCAGAGGTGGGGGACGCAGCGGCCAGGCGGCAGCCCTTTGCCCGGCAACGGGCTGTTGCGCCATGGAGTTTAGTTTAGTTATCATATTTTAAGATAGCTGCTTGATAAATACTATGTACATATCTATGTGTGAGTTTTCTGGTAATTGCCTGTGATGTTCTCTTCTTATGCATGTGGATCTCTTTAAAATATACAGTTTTCCTCAAATAAAGTTTTTTGCATCTGCCATTCTCGAGATGTTCGGTTTCATTGTTTTGAATTCTCCATTACTTTGTCATTTTAAGGTGTTTTCGTTATTCAGTTGCTTCTTTCGATATCGTGGAAAGATGTGTTTTAAACATTTGCTTTCACTTCGGTTTTTTGTATCCACCTTGTGTCATAACGAAATGTATAATGAAACTATTTCTGCAAAGTTTACTTGTTTAACATGAAGAAGAAGAATTTGTAGAAGCTATAAAAAAGCAAACAATAGTGGTTAGAAAGAGTCATATACGTGTATTACATCAGCTTCTTTTCAAGTGGTAAGCCGCTCTTGCTTATTGTTGTGGTCATGCACAAAGCATGGAATTTCAAAGTACCATATAGTGATCTGCTTTTTAAAAGTCGGACTATCGCGTAGCCTCTTGCCTCCTTCTTATCCCCATAATAGAGAGCGTAAATATGTAATGAACGTTATCTCTATTAACAAAAAATAAATAGAAGAATCCTTTGTAAGACTATTCTGTAGAAGAGTTAACAAAAAAGTGGTATGAATGAAACACATGAGACTGTTTGTTTTCTTTCTTTTATGACGCACCACATCGGTCCAACCAAGAATAACGAAACTCCTCTCAAGTTATTCCCAACACTAGATGTTTTGATTTTAAAGCGAACGAGTGCGTCAGCTAGATGACGGAACTGAGGTGTAACTAAAATACTGGTTAGAACATAAGCAATATACTTGTAACTCGCAAGGAAAAAGAACAGAACCGCTTTATACTCTTGGGCAATGTTACTCTGAGTGACACTATAAAACATATATTCTTCCGAAAAACCCGAGATAGAGCCGACGGGTTTCATTTCTATCACTTTCTCCACCACGTGTATGGTAGGCAGAGAAAGTGTTGCATTCCAATAAAAAATTGGATACCGAGATTTCACCGGAAATATATGTTTTGAGGACCCTTAAATACAATAGAGAAACAATTTTTAGATAAATGTTAGTCGTGTGCGTGTGTGTGAACAGCATAACTCAAAAACAAAAATTCGGATGATTACTAAAGGTATAGGTACATATCACGGAAAGCCCTCCGGAACAAGAGCAGAGCACTGCAAGTAGGCCGTAACTGCCCATTTTGCTTCCGACGTGGTCCCTGGGAAGAAGGGAAGTGAGGAGAGGCCCGATGGGCGACCAGGCCCGGATGCCGAAGGGCGCAAACATGGATGGGTCCCTAACGTTTCCAAATAGAACGCATCCGACGCCACCCGATACCTACTACAAGCCCCATGGAGCTGAGTCCACTCGAAGGAGAGAGCGGTACCGCAGCGGCGCCAGGGAAGAACCTTTACAGAGAGCAAGACGCCCAACATCGTCGCTGGTCCTACGATCCTGAAACAGATGACAAGGAAGATGGTGCATACAGGAAATGAGAGGGAGGAGAGTCGTGTTAGAAGATGAACCACCCCAGGATTCGCCTTTCTATCAGGAGAAATCACGAAATACCCATGAGCCAGAATGTGCAGTCGCACGGGGATCGATCGCGGGAACTTCCGAATACGGGAGACACACGCTGCCACCTGAACCATTGCGCTCGGTGGATAAATACCAAACTTGGTATTTAGGTTCAGTACCTTTCAAAGATGCGACACCAAATTTTCAAAAAAATCCCCACCCAAAACTTACTATGCATGGATCATTTTTCAAATATTTATTTTTATCAAATAGCTCTTATCTATTTTGATTAAAATACCATGGATTAAAACATTAACATTACGAATAAAATGTATATTATGAATTTTCTGGGAATAACCTCTGAAGTCGTCTTTATTCGGAAGGAATTTGGCATAATCTTGTATAACTGTAAACGTTAAGAGATGGACCACATAAAAAAAAATCTGATGTGTTACACTCACATGACTTTCTCTACTCTTGTACAAACTATTTTTACAAACGCTTATTCTCCATATGCTTCATGTTAATCGAGATGTTAATATTATTGCTAATTTTCTTGTAAATGCAAGGGGAAAATGGTAGGTTTTAAGCGATAGTCAAATATTTTAAGCGTTGGTTGCTATGTGGCGCATTCCATTCTTTTTGCATGTCCAGGGCATAAAAAAATGAATAACGAATTTGAGAAAAAGTATAAGTATTGGAAAATTTAAGGGAATAACAATCAATATCTCGAAAATGGTTCACTCAACAAAAAAATATATACGACATAAATTGTGTATTTTAACGCGATCTACATTTTTTGTATAGTAAAATTTTGCCTATCTCTTATGGTTTACCAGTTATGCAAAAGTCGTTCACAATGAAGAATACTTTTGGAGACATTCCCAGAAAATTCGAGATTTACATTTCATTTCTCATGCCAATATCTTAAACATATGATATTTTAATCAAAATCGTTAGAGCCATTTTTGAGAAAATTAAAATTTTCAAAAAATGTTCCATGTAAAGGGTACTCTGGGGTGGGGGGATTTTCTTGAAAACCTTCGTGTCGCATCTCTGGAAGATACTGAACCTAAATACCAAGTTTGGTGTTTATCCGACTGTTCGTTTCTGGGTTATGCTGTTCACAGACACACAGACACACACACACACGGACATGTTTCTAAAAAGGCTTTTTTTGGATTCAGGGAGTCTCAAAACATGTATTTCCGGTGAAATCTCGGTATCGAATTTTTGGGTGGAATACAATACTTCCCCTACTTACTATACGTAGTAGAAAAAGTAATATAGAGCTCTTTAAAACACACAATTTATTTCAAATAACTTATTTTGCATCAATTATCATCTCCGAGATAACCATTATTAATAGTCGGATTTGTTCATTACCTGAAAACATTCAGTTGTTTCTAGCGGTTGCATGGAAACATTTTATGGAATTTTAATGCCACCATATGGCGTCCAGTTCTTAAGCATTTGGCTATCGTTGTTCCCTTTGTATCTATAACGAAATGTGGAATGTAGCTACTGCTGCAAAGGTTTTTTTTGGATTAAAATGAAGTAATTTAAAAATAAACTTTCTTAAGAATAATTTGTATACCACTAATAAACGAAAGAGGGTAGAGAAAGTCATGTGAATGTAACACATCAGATTTTTTTAATTTATATAAGTTCAATTTCTTTTAGCGTTTCGTCCCTCAGCAATGCTTTATAACTCAATTTCAATTAGCAATTTATTACCTTAACCTTTAGAAGTTTAATTGGCAATGCATTAGCAACTATCGTTTTTACCACGACATAAAATACATTTACAACTTATTACATAAATGCCTTTTTACTCTCTCTTCTACGTATAGTAAGTAGGGGTAGTATTGCATTCCATACAAAAATTCGATACAGAGATTTCATCGGAAATACACGTTTTGAGATGCCCCGAATCCAAATTAAATAATGTTGGAAACATGTCTGTCTGTGTGTGAACAACAACTCAAAAACGAAAAGTCGGATAAATACCAAATTTGGTATTTGAGTTCAGTATCTTCCAACGATACGACAGGAAGATTTTCAAAAAAATCCCCCCAACCAGACTAACCTTCACATGAATATTTTTGAAACTTTTAATTTTCTCGAGAATCGGTCTAACGAACTTGATTAAAATGTCATATGTTTCTGATATTTTCATTTCAAATTAACTGTATATCTTAAATTTTCTGAGAATGTCCCTAAAAGTCCTCTTCAATTTGAATAAGTTACGCATAACTGCTAAGCCGAAGAGATAGACAAAAGTTTACAATACAATAAAAAATGTAGATCTCGTTAAAACGCTCAATTTATGTCAGGTATATTTTTTGTCATGTGATACATTTCCATGATATTCCTTTTTATTTGTTTGAATTTTCCAATACCTATTTATACTTTTTCTCAAATGGTAATTGGTTATTCCTTTTTTATTACTTTCTCTACTACGCATAGTAAGTAGGAGAAGTATTGTATTTACCCAAAAATTCGATACCGAGATTTCACGGAAAATACATGTTTTGAGACCCCCTGAGTCCAAAAAAAGAATTTTTGAAAACATGTCCGTGTGTGTGTGTGTGTGCGTGTGTGTGTGTCTGTCTGTCTTTGAACAGCATAACTCAGAAACGAACAGTCGGATAAACACCAAACTTGGTATTTAGGTTCAGTATCTTACAGAGATGCCACACGAAGGTATTCAAGAAAATCCCCCACCCCAGATTACCCTTTACATGGCAGATTTTTCTACATTTTAATTTTCTCAAAAATGGCTCTAACGATTTTGATGAAAATATCATATGTTTAAGATAATGTTATGAGAAATGAAATGTATATCTCGAATTTTCTGGGAATGTCTCCAAAAGTATTCTTCATTGTGAACGACTTTTGCATAACTGGTAAACCATAAGAGATAGACAAAATTTTACTACACAAGAAACGTAGATCGCGTTAAAATACACAATTTATGTCATATACATTTTTTTGTTGAGTGAACCATTTTCGAGATATTGCTTGTTATTCCCTTAAATTTTTCAATACTTATTTTCTCAAATGGGAATTCGTTATTCATTTTTTTGTCTTGTATATGCGAAAAGTATTAATCTGTGGCAAAGAGAATGGTGCTGCACCTAGCAACCAGCTATTAAGAGATGTGTATATGCTTAAAGACTACTTACTGTATTTCTATATTGCCCTTGCAAATATATATTCCCCTTACATCAACAAGAAACTTAGCAATAAGATAGAGTCTGCAAATGTTAACATGAAGTAGATGGAGAATAAGCATTTGTAAACATAGTTTGTACAAGAGCAGAGAAAGTCATGTGAGTGTAACACATCAGATTTTTTTTATGTCCTGGACATGGACAGAGAATGGAATGCTCCACATAGCAACCAGCTCTTAAACCATTTGACTATCGCTTTAAGCCTACCCATATTCCCCTTGCACCAACAAGAAAATCAGCAATAAGATAATGTATGCAAATTCTTACCTCGATTAACATGAAGTAGATGTTAAGCGTTTGTAAAAATAGTTTGTACCAGAGTAAAAGAAGTCATGTGAGTACAACACATCGGATTTTTATTCAAGGCTTCACCTTTACTCCAAAACTTTAAACTTTAAAACTTAAAACATTATCCGCAGTACAGAACGGCCGAATGCGTTCTCTTGACTTGGAAGGCCCGAGTGTGCCTAAAAATATATGTATGAAAACCATTTCTAACGAATATTTTTATCAAAATTAAAAGAACGAAATGTAAAAAATCTTATGTGTTGCACTCACATGACTTTCCCTACTGCTGTACAAACTATTTTTACAAACGCTTATTCTCCATCTACTTCATGTTAATCGAGATAAACATTTGCAGAAAGTTCTTATTGCTAAGTTTCTTGCATGTATATGCGGAATAAGCGATAGTCAAATGCTTTAAGAGATGGTTACTATGGGGAGCATTACATCCTCTTCGCATGACAGGACATAATAACACCGAGCAACGAATTCCCACTTGAGAAAAAGTATAAGTATTGAAAAATTCAAACAAATAACCAAGGAATATCTCGGAATATGTTCACTCCACAAAAAAGTATATGACATAAGCTGTGTGTTTTAACGAGCTCTACATTTTCTATGACGAAAATTTTGTCTATGTCTTACGGTTTACCCGTTTTGCAAAAGCTATTCTTAATGAACGGACTTTTGGGGTTATTTCCAGAAAATTCTAGATATACATTTTTTCATGAAAATATCTTAAATATGTGATATCTTAATCAAAACAGTTAGCGCCATTTTTTGAGAAAATCAAAATTTCGAAAAATGTTTCATGTAAAGAGTAGTCTGGAGTGGAGGATTTTTCGGAAAATGTTCGTGTCGCATCTTTGCAAGATAATGAACCTAAATACCAAGTTTGGTATTTATCCGACGTTTAGTTTTTGAGTTACGCTGTTCACAGACACACATACATTAGGACCTTTTTCTAAAAATGCTTTTTTTTATTCGGGGGACCTCAAAACATGTATTTTCGGTGAAATGTCGATATCGATCTTTGGATGGAATGCAATACTTCCCCTACTTACTATATATAGTAGAGAAAGTAAGATACACTTTAGTGTAGATCATTTTAGAATAACCGTAGGAATAAATTATAAGCAGTAGTGAAGGTCTTATGATGTCACACTAGGAAAAAGCCTCTCAGTGAATTTCAAGAACATCAGTAAATCCAATGAATTTCACAAAAAAGTACCTCAGCTTGTTATCTCATTATTGCGATAATCCGAAAAACAATTGGCACATATGATGGCCCCGAATCGGCGTCCACTTTGTTTGAATAGGCAATGCAAATGACATCAGGGATGGTACAATATCTCTATTATTTGATCATTACATTATGCAGGACTACTTGCTTCTGTTTCAGTTATTTTATTTAAAACTCTTCTGGTATTGCTAGCATGCTGGCCCTCGTAGCCGCAGTTGCTGGAGTGTGTAGCTTCGGCGCTCCCCCAAGCGGAGGGTCGCGGGTTCGGGTCTCGCCATGGGCATGGGTGTGTGTGTAATTGTGATAATAAGCGGTAAAGAAAATAGTAAAACACAATAATCATAAACTGGGTAAACAAGGAAACTTTATTAAAAACAAAATCTGTCACGTTTGTGTACATCGATCTACTGACTCAGTATTTCTGTATTATTAATTGTATACTTCGCATAATATTACAATTTTTATAATATGATGTAATATTATAATTTAATATTCCCTGACATTACAGTGTAATAATAATAAAAATAATAATAGTCCCCCCTCTTCCCTCGTCGTGGCCAATGTAACCAGCCCACGAATGGCGCAATTCATCGTGATCAGCTCAGTAAAAGCATTAAAGTTCGAGAAAGATGTCATTGATGACGCAGCTTATGTAGCATGGTCGTCCAGGGCTACGATTGGCTCGTTTGTCTCACGTCGCTGATTGCAGCGTCATAGAGCTTGTGGCCAAGATCAGCAACTCCCGGGCAGGTTGGGTCTGTAGTCTGCGTACAGGGATCGCGCGGATAGCCTATGAGAGCTTTCTGCTCTGTTCGTGACGGCGAGATTTTGGCATAATTCACCAACGGTAACCTCTGGGCCTTTTCTAAATTATTCATATTTCTTTGGTAAGCTTCAAAATTTAACTTCTAATCTTGGTGTTTCAAAAATAGTATTTTGCGGCAGTACACTCTATATATTCTTCTTTCGTAAATTGTATTTGTATAGCTTGGCTATTTTAAGAAACATTCACACTTTGTAAAGGAAATTAAATGTCGTAGCAAGATGAAACAGCATTTTACGTTTATCTTATTTTCAGTTGTATTACCTGAAATTGTAAAAATGTCTGAATGTAAAGCAAGCTGATTTAAATGGATGGAATTGTTAACGAATACAAAAGTTTTCTATAATAAATTGTTAACATATTTGCTGTGATACTTTTTAAATATTAACTGCTTAGTAATTGTGCACGATTCACATTATTTAGGACCTTATGGATATTATAAAGGCCAACGTAGCAAGTTCCATCTTTCTTGATCAGACATCCGAAAATTATGCGTTAAGCATAGCTGCGCTTTGCGTAAGAGTGGTTTAGGGCGACTGGATTCTAACAAATAGGTTCCGACTTCATTATTATATTGTTTAATACCCTGCATTTAATAAAATTTAATATTCAATATCGCGCGGTCTATTTTATCATCCCTTAAACTCTTCTCATAACCATAATACCCGAAACCATATTTTCTTCAAGGAAACTATGCCCATTGGTCAAATATTTAAGCTGATGAAGACGTGGAAGTGTCACAAACAAAGAGGGATCAAGAGAAGCAATTACGGTGTTCGTTAAGTCTGATTTTCTCAGATATAAGTTTATTTTCTTCTTCGATCCATCTTCTTTAAGGTTATTCTGTGCAGAAGGCTATTAAGTTTACAAATACATTTAATAAGCATGTGGTTATAGGAGATAGTGAATTAAGTGAGACTATGAGCCTCGTAGTACATTTCCGAGTACTCAGTATAGTGCCTTGAACTGCTGCCATTGATTATGATTACCTCCTATAAGGCAGTAAAACCTGGACCATAACCGCAAAAGATAAGCGAAGAATCCGAACCCAAGAAATGAAATTCTTAAGATCAGTGAGCAAATACTGATGTGCTACCTCACATATCTTTCTCTACCCATTATCGCCTATTTTTGTATAACTTCTACAGAGTATTTTTACAAAAGCGTATTACTTTCTCCACTACGTATAGTACGCAGGGGAAGTATTGTATTCCACCCAAAAATTCGATACCGAGATTTCACCGGAAATATATGTTTTGAGACCCTCTGAATCCAAAAAAGCATTTTTGGAAACATGTCCGTGTGTGTGTCTGCCTGTGTGTGTGGGTGTGTGTGTGTGTGTGTGTGTGTGTGTGTGTCTGTGAACAGCATAACTCAGAAACGAACAGTTGGATAAACACTAAACTTGGTATTTAGGTTCAGTATCATCCAGAGATGCGACACGAAGGTTTTCAAGAAAATACCCCCACCCCGTTTACATGGAACATTTTTCGAAAAATTTAATTTTTTCAAAAATGGCTCTAACGATTTTGATTAAAATATCATACGTTTAAGATATTTTCATTACAAATGAAATGTATATCTCGAATTTTCTGGGAATGTCTCCAAACGTATTCTTCATTGTGAACGACTTTTGCATAACTGGTAAACCATAAGAGAAAGACAAAATTTTACTACACAAAAAAATGTAAATTGCGTTAAAATACACAATTTATGCCCTATGCATTTTTTTGTTGAGTGCACTATTTTCGAGATATTGTTTGTTACCCCCTTAAATTTTCCAATACTTTTTCTCAAATGGGAATTCGTTATTCATTTTTTACTTTCTCTACTACGTATAGTAAGTAGGGGAAGTATTGCATTCCACCCAAAAATTCGATACCGAGATTTCACCGGAAATACATGTTTTGAGACCTCCTGAATCCAAAAAAAGTATTTTTGGAAACATGTCCGTGTGTGTGTCTGTGTGTGTGTGTGTGTGTGTGTGTGTGTGTCTGTGTGTGTGTGTGTCTGTGTGTGTGTGTGTGTCTGTGAACAGCATAACTCAAAAACTAACAGTCGGATAAACACCAAACTTGGTATTTACGTTTAGTATCTTCCAGAGATGCGACACGAAGATTTTCAAGAAAATCCCCCACCCCAGACTACCCTTTACATGGAACATTTTTCGAAAATTTTAATTTTCTCAAAAATGGCTCTAACGATTTTGATGAAAATATCATATGTTTAAGATAATGTCATGAGAAATGAAATGTATATCTCGAAATTTCTGGGAATGTCTCCAAAGGTATTCTTCATTATGAACGACTTTTGCATAACTGGTAAACCATAAGAGATAGACAAAATTTTACTACACAAAAAATGTAGATCGCGTTAAAATACACAACTTATATCATATACATTTTTTTTGTTGAGTGAACCGTTTTCGAGATATTGCTTGTTGTTTCCTTAAATTTTCCAATACTTATACTTTTTCTCAAATTCGTTATTCATTTTTTTATGTCCTGGACATGCAAAGAGAATGGAATGCGCCACATAGCAACCAGCGATAAAATATTTGACTATCGCTTAAAAGCTACCATATTCCCCTTGCATCTACAAGAAAATTACAAATAAGATTGACATCTCGATATCTCGATTAATATGAAGCATATTGAGAATAGGCGTTTGTAAAAATAGATTGTACAAGAGTAGAGAAAGTCATGTGAGTGTAACACATCAGATTTTTTTATGTCCTGGACATACAAATAGAATGGAAGGCTCTACATAGCGACCACCTACAAGAAAATTAGCAATAAAATTAACATCTCCATTAACATGAAGTAGATGGAGAATAAGCGTTTGTAAAAATAGTTTGTACAAGAGTAGAGAAAGTCATGTGAGTGTAACACATCAGATTTTTTTCTATCTAGTTCACGTTAACCATGACAAAACTCTTGCAGAAATAGTTACATTGCACATTTCGTGTTAGGCACAAGAGGGGGATTTGAATAGATAGATTTAAAAGTGGGTCGCTTACACGCTGGCCTAGCAATTCCATACTCTTTCCATGACATCACGCAAAACAACTGAACAATGAGAGCACTTGAGGACTCAAAGCAGCAATAACCGATATCTCGGAAATTTCAGATACCACAAAAGAAATATTTGAAATAAATTATGCTTTTTAAAGAGTTCCACATTTTTCGTGTAGTACTTTTTTGTCCATCTCTTAAGGTTTTCAGTTAAACAAAATTATACGAAATTTCTTCCGAATTCTCAGAAAACTCAAGATATACATTTTATTTGGCGTGTAGGTTAAATATATGGTATTTTATAATGTTTTAAGAAATTCAAAAATATCAAAAAATGTTCCATGTAAAGGGCAGTTTGGTGGGGAAATTTTCTTGAAAACATTTCTATAACTTCTTTTGAGGACACAGAATTTAAATATAAATTTGGTGTTTACTCGACATCACACGCGTACACAGACATTTTTCTAAAAAAAACATATTTTTGGATTCTGAGGATCTCAAAACATTTATTTCCGGTGAAATCTTGGTGTCAGATTTTTAGGTGGAATACAGTACTACTACGTGCGCAGTAGAGGAAGTAAAAAAGGAATTAAAAATAATTAGATACCCTAAATGGTAAAAGGAGAAAAACTGATTCGGTATTTAAAACGACTGCCTCATAAGATAATTCCACGTTACTCTTTAGGTTTTGAAGCAAGAGGAAATAGAAATTTGGACAAGCCTAAAAAGAAATGCAAATATCAGTTCTGAAGAGCTGTAAGTGGACATAAGTACTAAGGATATAGCAGATGACAATTATAACTATTGGGTTAAAAATTAAAATTCATATTATGTGGGTTCACTTTTTACCCAAGGTTTCAAGTAAACTGAATACACACATCTTGTTCTCTTCATGGAATACAGCCTGTTCCGGCTTCGAAGGTCCTGCCATCTTTTCCTGGACGTCTCAGGAATTTTCTTTCCCTCCCTTAGTTGCATTCTTGAGATTCTACTGTCCTTCAATTCTTTCAACATATTCTTTCTCTATTTTATCGTTTAATGTGTAAATTCTTAGGTCACTTCTAATGTCTTAATTTCTAAAGTATCTAGACCCGTGCAGCCTTTTATCCCTCTTAAAAACCTCATTTTTACAACAAACTTATAAATTGTTTTCTGGGGTAATTCTTCAATTAATACGAATCAAAAGTTTAGGAATTTAGCGCAGTTTAAAACTTTCAATACTTTGCTTTTTAGCTTCACATTCGCTTTCCTAAATATTCATTGCTTAACATACTATTAAACTTAAAAGCAATAACTTATTCAAACGTAAACAAATAAAACAAGGCATTTCACCATAATGTTTCCAAGAAATGGGAGGAATGCCGTTTGGTGTCAAGCAAGTTCACAAAGTTAGTCCAGAGCTTTATATTGCCCATAAAGTTGCCTTGACCCGCTGGGGCGACTCTTCCCATGTGTATTAATGATAAAGGAGTGAGCCCAGCTTAGGAAGGCATTTTCTTCCCTTTCACTTGGTGTGAGCACGCGTAGCACAAGTAAACTACAGTAATGAATTAAACTAGGGAGAAGGAAGGGCTCGTTTTGCTTACAAAGTTTTTAGCACTTTTCAAGTGGAAAACTTTTTGACAACTTTGTCCACTCTCTCCAGTTACAACTACTTGAAATTGGGTCACTGGTTCATCGCACTTCGGAAACAAACACCAGCGCACTCTGGAAAGACTTTCCAAGAAGAACGAAAAGTCAGTGTAGGTGCAAATGCTTCACTTCTCTTTCCAGCTTTACAAAATACTGAGGTACTTATGAGGAAAACAAGCATTGAATAAGATTGCAATTTACCTGATGGTACTGGAGAGAGCGCTTGGATGACTTGAAGACAAAATATTTATAAAAAACAATGTGCCTGGACCTCCTGCTTAGAATACTTCATAGAGATCAAAGAACTAGTTACCTAGATTGGTTTTAATCTGAAGTGTTATGTTTCGCAAGCTATAAACTTATTAAACACCATATTCTTCCAAGAAATACGTACATATTTCTATTGCTCTTTAAATTTTAAGCTTCACGACGTAAGAATACGATGTCTTCATGGACGTTCATCCAGCACAACCCAATGCAGACACTGTAGACTGCATGAAACTCTCCTGGATAATTGTCGACCAGCAGCACTCTTCCGTATCCATAACATAGTGCGATTACACCAGGTGTTAAAAAAATTCCATATTTTGAGGGGTGGTAGTATGGGCCAAAACAAGAAAAAAGTCCAGTGAACATGTAAAATGTATACCTTAAGAGCTATAAGCACTTGTTCAACTTCGCTTTGTGAAACAACTCTTCTAATGCAAACTCTTTGCTGTTACGTACGATCTACAGCAGGCAGTAAACAAATGGCACATTACTCTGTTATTGTCCGTGGATACAACATGCAATAAACATCTGTTAGTGTTGTTACTGTAAACCCTAATCACAGTTCTGGGTAAGTGCAAAGCATACTCTTATTAGTTATAATGAAATCAGTTTCAATTTTGATACGTTTGTGAAATGCGTTTACATTGTAGCTTTATCTTTAAATCTTTGGTGTATGCAACTCCCATTAATGATGTACAAACACTATAGGAAGGCGTCATTAATGCCTGCCAGAGCATCCGTGACCAACCTCGAGTCTTAGAGAGTGCGTAATTCCCTAAGGCGTCGGAGAGAAGCATGCCTTACTATGAATAGCCTTACTATTGCGCACCTCCTTTAGCGATGGTTCACAAGTGCCGGCCGTATGCAATTGCAAGCAGATTACTTTAGAAGTTACGCTGTTTCACAGTAACAGTAAATTAATATTTCACAGTAATGTGTCCTCATTTGTTTACTGCCTGCTGTAGGTCATACGTAACAGCGCAGAGATTGCAGTAGAAGACATGTTTCAGAGTAGCGAAGATGAACAAGTGTTCATAGCTCTTAAGGTATGCATTTTAGAGCCGTTTTACTGGACACTTTTTTTCTTGTTTTGGTCCATACTACCACCTGTCAAAATATGGAATACTTTTTCTTTAACAGCCTGTATGTGTATGTGTGTGTGTGTGTGTGTGTGTGTGTGTGTGTGTGTGTGTGTGTGTGTGTGTGTGTAAATGTTACTGCTTCACACCGGAGAAGTCCTACATTTTGTTTTGACTGAAGAAAAGTTCAAGAGTACGTAGCATTTAACATTATTAAATACTATGTGGCCATATTCAAGGATCACATGTATGGTATTATCGACGGATGGTTTATTACTTTCTCTGCTGCGTACTTACAAAAGTTCGAGATTTCATCAGAAATACGTGTTTTGAGGACTCCTAAATGAAAACAAGCATTTTTTAAAAAGAGGTGCGTGTGTGTGTGTATGTGAACAGCATAGCTCAACAACAAAATGCAAGGTAAATACTAAACTTGGTATTTAAATTGTACCTTACAAAGATGCAAGACGAACATTTTCAACATAATTTCCCCATCTCAAGCTAACTTTATTAAAATTCCATTAATTTAAGATATTTACATGACAAATGAAACTAATATCTTGAATTTTGCAGAAATAGCCTGTGAAGTGCTCTTCATTCGGAAAGAAATTTTATACAATTTCGTATGAGCCGTTAACTACAAGATATACACAAAGGCTTACTATACAAAAACGTGTATCTCCTTAAAACGCATTATTATTTCAGATAAACTTTTCAATGATATCAGCCATATCCGGTATATGCGTTGTTATTGATTTGAACTTTTAAGTATTTTGTCTTTCTTGGTTTCTCTATCACATACCTAATAGGTATAGAAGATACTGTATTCTACTATAAAATTGATATCGAGATACCACCCGAAGTACAATATTTTAATCACCATGAATCCCCAAAAATAAGCATTTTTAGAAAAAGGTTCGGGTTTGTGTGTGTGTGTGTGTCATGAACAGCATAAACCAGAAACGAAAAATCGGAGGAATACCAAACTTGGTATTTAAATTTAGTATCTTCCAAACATACGACACAACGATTTTTGAGAAAATCCTACGCACCCCAAAGTACTACCACTTTACATGGAAAGTTTTTTCCAAATGCTTAATTTTCTCAAAACTGTATCTAAGATTTTATTTAAAGTACCTTATATTCAGTTATATACATGATAAATAACATATCTTGTATTTTCTGGGTATAGCCTGTGAAATCCACTTTATTCGAAGGTACTTTATATAATTGTTAAACGTTAAGAGATAGGCAAAAACAGACTACTAAAAGCTATAGAGCTCTCTAAAGCACACAATCTTTTTGGCCTCAACTATTTCTGAGATATCCCTTAATATTGGTTTCAGTTGTTCAATACTTTGTAATGTTTTGTGAAATCCTAGCGTTATTCACTTGTTTCTCGTGATGTCACGGAAAAAGTATGGCATTTTAAAGCCTTAGCGAGTCACTTTTTTTTAATTCCCTTGTTTTACCCAGTTTATGACACTGTTTTGACTGTTTTCGTTACCGCTTATTACCGCAACACACATACACACACAAACACCATGGTGGGACACGAAAACCCGCGACCCTCAGCTTAGCGGAGCGCCGGAGCTATACACTCCGGCGACCACGGCTACGAGGACCGGCACTTTTAACACCTGACTATCAATTTGGCTTACTCTTGTACCTACAATAATGTACAATTAAACTATATATTCAAATGTTTATCTCTAACAAGAGTAAGTAGATAGAAAAAATATTTATGTGTTACATTCACATGACTTCCTCTACTCTCTTTCGCTTATTAGTGGGTACACAAATTATTCTTACAAAGGTCTATTTTCCTATCTACTTCATTCCCTTTTAAAAACAGCTGCAAGTCGTTGTAAACACAAAGGGAATAATAACAGTCAAATGTTTAAGAACTGGACGCTATATGCCGGTCTTAAAATTCCATACTCTTTCCATGCAATCGCACGAAACAGCTGAAAATCGACAGGACTTTAAAGGATGGCAAAGTATTGACCAATTCGGACTATTAACAACGGATATCTTGGAAATGGCTGGTTCCATAAACAATTATTTGAAATAAACTGTGTGTTCTGAACAGATCTAGATTTTTTGTGTAGTACGATTTACTCTTCACTTAACGTTTACAAGTTATACGAGATCCATTCCGAATCAAAAGAACTTCACAAGCTATTCCCAAAAAGTTCGATATAAATTTTATTGATTATATAAATATCCTTAATATATGGCATTTTAATCATAATCGTTAAAGTTATTTTTCAGAAAATAGAAAATTTCAAAACCTCTTCCATGCAAACTGTCGCTATTCCATTGTTTCTCGTGATATGATCGAGTAGGGAATTTCAAGACAGAAATAGAGACATTACACTGTGTACCATAGTCAGGTTTATGAAGATACAAAGATGTGAACAGCGTCCGATGAAAATAACCAGCTGAAGGCAGCACTAACTGTGTCTATTGTTTAAAGCTTGTATAATTTATATAAACATTAGTAATAGGTACACGTTTTAAAATATATTTCGTCACTTTCAGGTATTATTACTGTTATCATTGCAATAAAGCATTCTCATTTATATTGTATATGATATATTACACTATATTTGTTATATCTTATTTTAGGCTGAGAACCAAGCGTCTGCAATGAACGAGTCATCTCTCCGGGTCAGTTATCGTATTTCTATGGAGATAGCTAAGACTTTACGAAGTTTCACAGATGAAGGCTTTGTTAAAGAATGTTTACGAATGTCGGCAGAAGAATACTGTCCAAATCTCTTGGAACAGTTCCATTCTTAAAGCTTTCACGGTGGACTGTAGCTCACCGTCGAATTGAAGATCTTGGTGAAGACATTGAAAACCCATTGGTAGAAAGTTGGAGCTCCTACAATGACTGGGCACACAAATGGTTTTGTGGGACGTTTAAATGAGAAGCTCACCTCTCATGAACGTTTATACACTGCATTGTGCATCAGGAAAATTTGTGTGCAAATAACGTAACAATGAACAACGTTACGTATGTAGGAGTGAAAACAGTCAATTGTACTAGATCCATTTGTCAGAATCACCGTCAATTCAAATTACTCCTCGACCTGGGCAATGAATGTACTGATGTCCCTTATCACAGTGCAGTACGATGGTTGAGCAGAGAAGTTCCTCACACTTTGCGAAGTCAAAATGACGCCTTAATTAAACGACAGCAAATAGATATGTTGTCTAGCGTTTATGGCAGATTTGTTCTGTCTCTGAGTGCCTTAAACAATTCACTAAAGGGAAAAGTTCAGTTAATCATTCAAACGTGTGAGAGAATAACAGCATTCAAGTATAAGCTTAAGCTATGGCAGCGACAATTAATAGAGGGAAATCCTGCGCACCATTTGAAACGGCAACTCTAGGCCGAGCCCAAGAACTGTAATTACAGATAATTTATTAATTAACTTTTATTGATGTTAAATCGTACTATGTAAATATCTTTTTCTCATACTGCTTGTATATTTAAGAAGGGTGATTTAACATTATGTATCTATCTAGGTTACTAATATTAGTAGAGTTATAAATGGTTTAATGTAAATAATTTAAGCGCTATGTTAAAATACTGTCCACGATGGAATGTTTTAGCTACAGGAATAGTGCTTTCGAAGGCAGAAAACCTAGTTTTATTACCTCTCTTCGGTCGCAGTGCTATTATTCCTACAGCGAGGGTGTAGAGCCTTTGTCCCATTATTTGATAATTCGCCGTGACCAAGTGAGCGAGAAAGACAACCTAACGGTAAATGTAGGAAAAGCCGCGATTTATATTAAACTTGGACCAATGAGATCCCTGAAAGTTTATTCGAAATAGTTAGACGCGTCGAGTCGCGCTAAAAATGGACCAATAGGAAAGGAAGCAGCCTCAGAAGCCTGAGACTATAAATGGATCTGTTTGGGGAAAATTCGACAGTTTTGGTAATGTGTGGTCAGGGAGAGATGCTGCAGGATGGGTGAGATATCGCGCCAAAAAGGGAATCAAGTCAGCTTTGTCATGTCAAGTTAGCATTGCATTTTATTAGACAGTTTATGTCATGTGTGGTCAGGGAGAGATGCTGCAGGATGCGTGAGATATCGCGCCAAGAAGGGAATCAAGTCAGCTTTGTAATGTCAGCTTAGTATTGCATTTTATTCGACAGTTTTTGTCATGTGTGGTCAGTGAGAGATGCTGCAGGATGTGTGAGATATCGCGCCAAAACAGGGAATCAAAATAGTTTTAGCAACACACCTAAGATCCGCTACTCTGAAAGCGACAATAAGAATAGTTATATTTCGTGCCATATCCACGCCATAGTTCAACAGCGGTGGACAGTATTTTACAGCGGCAATACCAGTTTTGTATACTACGAGTGTTAATTAAATAAAAAGAAACGGCAGTGTCATCTTTTCATAAACAAAGCAAGTCTATGTCTTCCTATATCACCACCCGAGATCTACGTTTTCCTTTACCGAGGATAAGTCCATGCTCCCATATAGTTTAAGAAAAATTACTGCAGCTAGCCGAGGATAAATTGAAGAGAACCAACCCACTGAGAACTTCTGGAAGCAACGGGAGAAGCATCAAGGTAAGCCTAACAGCAACGGATGAGGAGGTGAGCGCCGCACATTCCAAGTTTGATTTCTGTACTCACCGTACCTGATTTTAAGGAATAATTGCAGATTCTGGATGCATTACATGAAGTATTTGAATCAATATTTTAGGAAATATTAACATCTAAATATGGATTTGAAATATTTACCACACCGTATTCCGTGAATGTTGGTTATGTTTCTAAAGATTAACAGCTTACTTACTGGCAATGCAACCATGAAATGAAAGACAAATTCACTATCAGTCCGATCTAATGGTGTTCTATAAGAATTTTGCTCATGGAACAACCTCCTCGACTTCATAATTATACAGCTAAAATCTCAAGTATGTTTGAGTCGACATACTAATGCGAACAGTTGTTTTCAATAATGAAAATACGCAAGCATGAGCAGAGAGCAACGTTGTCAGATGTACATTTGAAATGTGTTCTGAGAACACTGTCAAGAAATGTGGGAATATATGCATCTAGATCAGACTTATTCCAGCATCTAAGCGAGTGAGTGCCTAGACGGCTAAATCAGATATTGGACAAGAAGGAGATTGGACAGACTATTAAAATAATGTCTAGTATATGTGCCTTTTTTTGGTTGTATATTCATATTGGATAAATGATTCCAATAATGTCTAGTAAATATGTCCTCTTTCAGAGTAAAAAGTATAATATATTCCAGTTTTATATTATGTTGCCATTAAAAATATTTTTGTGGAGGTATTGTGCAAAACATGGTTTTGCTTTCTTATATATTATTTTAACATTCTTATTATAAGTGATGAAGAGTAAAGCTATATCTCAAAGTTAAATATTCATATGTGAATAATCTAGAACTGTGCACGTAAAACAGAACGCCACTGCATGCGCGAAAAGGTACACAGATACACACACCTCCTCCTCCTTGCTGTACATACTCACCTGTGAAGGCCAGTAGAATGCCTCCTAAAGCTGCGGGGACGCCATAAATGAAAGCCGTCTACCAAGTAGGATGAACTACATCAACAACCAGTTGCAAACAAATTTTGAATATATCATATTATCTGATAAGTGAAAGCAACAAACATATTTGAAAAGTTTAGCAAATAATTACTGTTAAAATAAAATTTTGCTTCAAAATCATAATTAAAGTGTGCAACAAATTGCTTTAAAATCGCTAAAATAAATGTCCAAAAGTTATGATTGTTTTAAGATTTCAGCACAAAGTAGTCATTTGTAAATTTCAAATTGATGTTCTGTATCTATTAGGAACTGTCCGTTCATAGAAAACGCAGTGGGGGGAAAGGGAATGGAAAATTACCTTGGTCTAATTTGACAGAAACTGGAAGAAGCGATCATCTATATGAAAATATTGTTTGGAGTAATTTTATGAAAGCAGTTTCCCCTCTTCTAATTCTAATTATAGGATGTTTGGCTTTTTGGTCGGCCAACTAGTTTTATCGCATCAGATATCTTTACAATTTATCTCGCTCTATTTTCCTTGTTTATAGCACAAACGATACATCATATTTCTTAAGGTTAAGGAAAGATTTCTAGAAATATGTTGTGTATGAGAAAAATAAAAGAATTGTATGTTATGTATAAACCTATAAATTGATTGGTTTATATATGAGAGATCTTGCATTTCTTAAAGTGCAGGAAGCTTAGCATAGTTTGTGTAAATGAAGATACAGCTTATTATCGAATTTATTTTGGCATTATTTAGGCTAGGGATATTCAATTTTCGAATGTTTCAATTCGTTCAGGTTGATAAAGAATAGAATGTTATATTTAATGTCAAAAAGAACTCTATTTGAGTGCCATCAATACATTTAAAATAAAGTTCCGCTTTGAACACCGTCTCCCAATGCTAACAGTTCCATTGTGTGGTTTGGAAAACCAAAACTCATATCCAAGTCTGAGGTACTTCTACTTTCTCTACCAGGTACAACAGACAGCATGGGATCGTGCCGATATAATGCGCAATGGTTTATGTTGGTAAAGAAATACTAAAACCTCAGCCACGCCCTTTCCCCATCTCTCAACTGGTCCTAAAGCTCCATTTAATGTTTGTTTTACGCCCACCTATTCCTTCGCTCCTTAGCTGAAAACAACCTGTATTCATAGGTAATGCTTGACAGCCAGACTTTTGACATCAAACCAATATGACACGGACTCGCCCAGAGAGTCGGCGTGAATCATCGTTGCGAAGCGTGCCTTCCATTCAATCATATGAAGTGCTTCCGTACTCCTCCCTTTTCGCCGCTTACATAGTCCTGATCTTTTGTTCGCAGACTAGTGCGTGTGTGTCGGACTAGGAGGGATCACCTAGGGCTGGTGTGAAACCCAGATAAGGAGCTTCTGCCAGCATTAAATTAAAACACTATTACAAGAAACCAAAATTATCGGCATGTTGACTTGCACTCGACTTACATCCTACTGAGGCCGAAGATAAGAAAATATTGCAACTCTCCAATAACAATCACCACCCCAACTTTTGAATGGAATGTACAACGTATCTCTTCAAAACAAGGGTTAATCAACACTTACTGTACGATGCACCAGAAGGTGTGGTTTTATCTCCCCTTTACAGGATAAGAAGCAAAAATGTAGTGCAGATGGACTGGAGAAAAAAACAGCGAAAAACTTGCGTAATGGTCTTCATTTATCTTTGTGCCATTCGTGTTCACCGACAGAGGAAGAAAGCGTCTTGGAATCATCAGTCAACAAAATGTCCCCCTTATTCACTAACGTCTCTCCAACAAAGAAAGTGGGGAGGGGTAGGCAAGAGGAATTGCGTTTACGACAACGCCTTATTAGTTGGTCCGGCCTGCCAACTTCAGCCTCACTAGGCTAATTATAGATAAATACGTTTCTCCCCTTCTCAAGCAGTTCTACACTAATTGTAGCAATATGTTGTTACTTCACAACAAAAACTGTATTTGCCGCAATGTTCCAATGTTCCTGCCTTACTTCTTTCGACCAAGGCCCTGTTTTGACACCCTTAATCCTTAGTAACTTGCAAAATAAAGCTATAATTTATTCTTTCTCTGTCACTTTTTCTCCATTCTGTGATAATTTTAGTATTTATTGCACAGGCAGGCACTTCTTTTTAATTGACGTTTTTATTTAAAATCGCTTTAAACTATTTTAGGCTCATGGCGACTTCAGAAACAAGTGTTTACATATTTTTAGGACGTAAGCCGAATTACAATATAACATCAAGTTGTAATATCCATAGTTCTTTACAAAACACAAAAAAGAAAGAAAAAGAAAAACAAGATAATGTGTTGATATACTGTTACCACATTTTGTTATATATGTTTGCACATTTGAAAAATTGCATTAGGTTTTTACAAGCACTTAAGTCCTTCATTCAGTGGCTCAGGTTTCCAGGAATTTTGAGGACGTTTCTGCAATGGCCGTACTTCCCAAAGAACAGAATTAATTTAGACAGTTTTTTTTGCGTTGCAGATTGTGCATTCAGGTGTTAGATACTCAGAGAGGACGTGGGAATTTTTCCATCTTGGATTCTTTTGATGAGTACCTGATTCCTGTGGTTTAGGTAGTTAGGGGAAAGATGGTAGTGGAGTTATTTCTTGCTTCATGTACTAAGGCAAGGCAACCCGAGTTTTTTTAAGTTGTATGTAGAATTTGTTTCAGATGAATGTTAACATCTTGGAATGGAATTTTGACTGAGTTAACATTTGAAAGAAATGTTACAGCTTTGACAGCAGACAGGCATTCATTATAAGTAAGCTGAAAATTCTCTTATACTTCTTCAGTTACTCTTCTTGATGCATCTTGGCTGAGACAAAGGAATTTTTAGCCGGTCTACCTGGCCAAGATCGCTATTATCATTCAGTTATTCAATGCATAATACAATGCGAAATAAAAGTGGAAATAAAGCAGAGAATCCAACATTAATTGTTAGTCATCCTTTCACCACGCCTGAAGTAAAGAAATCAAGTGTACGGCTAAAGCACACAAGTTACAGATATTAACGTCTCAGACTGAAAAACCGGCTTTATCAAAGTCTATGTGCAACTCGGTGCGTGGTATTAATGTCTGGCTAAGCTAAGCCGAATGTATTCACTTTCAATCTATAAGGCGGTTCCTGACTGAAATTTAGTTTTTTGAATAAGTTTATACCTATTATTATGTGTAATAAGACTAAGCCTCAGGGACTGACTTTTGGTATGTTTAAAATTAATGTCATCGCTAAAATAGGTTGCCTATTACGTTTTGACTGAAGCTCGCTAAAGCGGGGTTTGTAATAGATGACACATTCAGAACGTCATGGTATCTCAGCTTTGGCTCTGTGAAACAAAATCACTTAGAATTTATAATCATAATTTATTTATAAGTATGTGTTACTTTCAAAAAATGGTTAGGAGAAATATTTAACTAATTAACTAGTATTTCCTATTACTGGCCGTAGATTACTGGCCATTAAAGGGATACATTTTGGGCTTCTGTTTGTTTCTCATTAATGTTCAATGAACGTTCTTCACAAATAACATCACGGAATAGGCTGGCCCCGTAGCTCAGTCGGTAGAGCAACTGCCTGCTGTGCGAGGGGTCCCGGATACGATTCCCGGCTGGGGGTGGGAATTTTTCTCTAGCCAAGATTATTTCCTATATTCCCCACAGTCTGCAAGTATGAATCAGAGTGTGAATGTGTGTGTGTGTGTGTGTGTGTGTGTGTGTGATCCAATGATTAAAACCCAAAAGTACAAGAAAACTAACAACAAGGCAATACGATTGTCAAGAGTCAATAAGTTCCAAAGGAAAAGCCACCGATAAGACCAATGCAGTTAAAAGGCCGGGTATAAATGGAACTATATAAAAAAAATTCCCAGGAAATAATGCTTGTTGGGAGTTTTCAGCTTCATGAGATTTAGTTTTACTTGTATAAAGCTGCATTTTATTTCAGCGCGGTAAATATTCTCTGAATTTAATAACAAATCTGTTTCTAACCCTTTTTATGTCTTCTACAAGACTAGTGAGTGTTAAGTATAATGTTAAACCAGTTATATAGGCCTTGATTTCTCTTCCTACCCCAGAAGCAGCATTGATTTTGGAAGTAGTATGGGATAGATATAAAAGATAAAGAGTGAGAGTGGGAGAACATCAAAGAATGGGGTATATCCCAAGCAGATTTTGCTGAGTTAGAATAATAATAAATATTTTTCTCTGCGGTACCAACTTATGGATTTTCTACTTTGTGACAACACGTTTGAACGCACTGTACGGTTGTGAGCTCCGGGTTGCAATCTTAATATAATAGTAGTTCTGCAATATTGTATATATATATAAAATGTATATATGTATATGTACATATATACCGCATACATACTTGAAGCACCGATATCTTTGCTGTCGCCACTTCCGATCTTAACCCTAAGGAGCTACTAGACAAGGTTGGGGAAAAGGAAATACTTTGAAGTATGTGCTAAATGTTCCGGAAAATAATGACTGATAGTCGTCGTTCAGTTCTGCCGAGAGGGGTGTGCAGACGAAGAAGTTGGGGCATTCCTCATCCCTATTAACAATAAGGTCTATTATAAGGCCGAAGAATCGTTCCTCCTGTCCCCCGTTTGCACAAGTTTAAGATACACATACACACGCGCGTATATGAATACTGCAAGTAAAATTCCAGCCAACCTCTTCCTTGTTGATGAAACAGCCAAACCCTCCCTTTATAGTTGGTTTATTGTTCCCAGTTACCCCGTTGTTGTTGTTGTGTACCAACCGAATATGTATGTCAAGCCATTTTATTGCAGCTATTCCAATATTCTGGCTCTGGCATCTTCTTTAGTGACGAATGGCCTTCCTTTGGAATGCTGTACTGCTAGACACGCCCATTTAACGTAGCAAACACATGAAAAAGAAAATGTATTTATGGTAAGGCGCTTATTTGATATTAATTTATGTCATATGGGATTAAAATAATATTTTAATATTCAGCGTAAAATTTAACGTCCGAGGCTAACAGAGGGTAATAATTATCAATGGAAACATGGTGATACAAATGTTGGTTGTTTTCTTGGAAATAATGAATATAAATAAACTGAAGTTGGTGGGAGATAGCATAAGCGTAAATTGAAATGTGTACGAAAAGCGAGAAATATGTATTCCTGAAGACTTTCTAAAGAATGTTCAGATTGCAGTGAATTCATTGGTCCATAAAGGTCTGTTTTTCTATATCATAAAGAGTACAAATCATTTTATGGGTGGAGAGAGTTAACATATTATTAGGTAGGGACCCTGCCCTTTGCCTTGTCGTGCCTCTTGGTCCGGCGGCACTCTGTCTTGTCTCATCTCACCCCTCCCTCCCAGGGAAACCCTACAGGGGCTTCAGACATAAAACAAATCATGTTAATTAGCCCTAGTTCTAGTCCTAAGATATTGTTCTAGCACAACCTTCGGAAAAGATACGTAAATGCAAAGCATTATCATTGTGATCATATCATTCTATTTAAAAATAGATTATGGGAAATAGATATGTCATGTAGCTGTTGAGAATTTATTTCGTTAATTATTATTAATCAGTATTTCCAAATAAATAAAACTAGCAGCGAATTAAAACGCATTCAGGTTGCTAGGAAGAATGAAACAAACGTTAGTTTATCTAGTGCTTGCGCACTTGGTGGTTACTCCCAGAAAATTAAAGACATAAATTTTATTGTCATGTAAATATCCTTAATATGTGGTATTTTAATAAAAACCGTGGCCTTTTTTAGAAAATAAAAAAATTCGAAAAATCTTCCATGTAAAGGGTAGTTTGGGATGGGGGATTTTCTTGTCAATCTTTGCGTCGCATCTTTGGAACGTACTAAACCTAAATACCGAGTTTCACATTTACACGACTTTTCACTTTTGAGTTATGCCGTTCACAGACACACACATATACACAGAGACACAGGACCTTT
The DNA here is from genome assembly GCA_030765065.1 of Deroplatys truncata. Lineage (NCBI taxonomy): Eukaryota > Metazoa > Arthropoda > Insecta > Mantodea > Mantidae > Deroplatys > Deroplatys truncata. The sequence goes on along the minus strand of CM060983.1, from coordinate 203,172,134 downwards.
TTCTAAAAAGGATTCAGGGTCCCAAAAACATGTATATCCGGTGAAATCTCGGTATGAACTTTTGGGTGGAATGCAATACTTATCTACTAGGTACGTAGTAGAGAAAGTAACAATATGTGAATATGTTACGTTTACCTTTGGTTATAAAAGGTGTTTAAACTGGTATTCCCCTTGTCACCTGTTGAACTCGAGAGATTTCTTCAGCCGAAATAATGGAAAACGCTCACCAAATAGTGTCCCCTAATTCCGTTAGGATGCGAGAATTTATTGCATATATTTTATCTTTAAGTCTTTCCATAAACCAAACTGGATTTAGATCTGGAGTGCGAGCAGGTCAGTTAATTATTTTGTCATAAAAAGCACGTTATAATGTGAGACAACGACATTTTGGATTTCTTTTCACAACAGCTCTTTTCTCGTCTAATTGCTCTTCGGTTAGAACTGTTGACTACGTATGTTTTCTTCTTCTTCTGGTGCTTTCTTTTTCTTTCTTTTTACTTTCTATACTACGTATAGTAAGTAGGGGAAGTATTGTATTCCACCCAAAAATTCGATACCGAGGTTTCACCGGAAATACATGTTTTGAGACCTCCTGAATCCAAAAAAAGCATTTTTGGAAACATGTCCGTGTGTGTGTCTGTGTGTGTGTGTGTCTGTGTGTGTGTGTCTGTGTGTGTGTGTGTGTCTGTGAACAGCATAACGCAAAAACTAACAGTCGGATAAACACCAAACTTGGTATTTACGTTCAGTATCTTCCAGAGATGCGACACGAAGATTTTCAAGAAAATCCCCCCACCCCAGACTACCCTTTACATGGAACATTTTTCGAAAATTTTAATTTTCTCAAAAATGGCTCTAACGATTTTGATGAAAATATCATATGTTTAAGATAATGTCATGAGAAATGAAATGTATATCTCGAAATTTCTGGGAATGTCTCCAAAAGTATTCTTCATTATGAACGACTTTTGCATAACTGGTAAACCCTAAGAGATAGACAAAATATTACTACACAAAAAATGTAGATCGCGTTAAAATACACAACTTATATCATATACATTTTTTTGTTGAGTGAACCGTTTTCGAGATATTGCTTGTTATTTCCTTAAATTTTCCAATACTTATACTTTTTCTCAAATTCGTTATTCATTTTTTTATGTCCTGGACATGCAAAGAGAATGGAATGCGCCACATAGCAACCAGCGATAAAATATTTGACTATCGCTTAAAAGCTACCATATTCCCCTTGCATCTACAAGAAAATTACAAATAAGATTGACATCTCGATATCTCGATTAATATGAAGCATATGAAGAATAGGCGTTTGTAAAAATAGATTGTACAAGAGTAGAGAAAGTCATGTGAGTGTAACACATCAGATTTTTTAACAAGGGCCCGGAAATTGTGGATTTTTTAGGAACGGTGAACACCGGGTAATTTCTGTATAAATTCAGGGCGACTCTGCTCGAGTAAACTTTAATATAATACACACAGGCTGTTGTGTAGAATACTCGCTTCCATTTATACCGTCACCGCAGCTTCGGGAGGCATTCTACTGGCCTTCACAGGTGGAGTATGTATCTATAACAAGAAGGAGGTGTGTGTAGGTATCTGTTTACCTTTTCGTGAATGCAGTGGTGTCCTGTTTTAGGGGCACAATACAAATTATTTACATATGAATACATAACTTTTGAGCAATAGCTTTATTCGCCATCACTTATAATAATATTTAATTACATAACTAAACGAAACCCTGTTTTGCACAATATCTCTACGAAAAATGTTTTTAATGTCAAAATAATGTAAAACTGAAATATATTATACTTGTTATTCTCAAATATGACACTCCCTCCGGGAACATGAAATGTGGGAACGTTTGCGCTTAGAGGCAGAGTTCTTGCAGCACCTAATTAATTCCATGCCTAGGCGACTAAATGAAGATTATTAAAATAATATCTAGTAATTGTGACCTCTTTGACCGTATATTGTCATTAAAAATACTTATTCTGTTTGGTTTGGACAGCTGATTCCAATAAAGTAAATGTTAGAATGATAACTACTCACGGTAAACTCACAAAACATATTCCCACTATACACGTTATACTGAACTGTATACGCCGTTACCACCATAGGCTCGTATGTTGGGCCATTCTATTAGATACTTATACGAATGATATCCGGCGACCGCAGATGCGTTATTAAAGATAAACCCAGTTATACGGCCCCTGCGTTTTCGTGACTTTCGTTGACTATATCCCCTTCAAGTCTACACTTAAATTCTTCTTGACTAAAGCAGATTTAGGCTATATATCAACTTCTAAATTAGAAACAGAATATTACATTCGTTGCAATATGGCTTTCTTAGAATTTATCCCCAACCATCTCTCTTGATATCTGAGCACAAATACTCAATAATGCCTTTAAAAGCCTCCATTGTCTAAATAGTTGTATAGGTCCACCTAACATACGGAGTTTTTATACGCTTCTTTACATTTTCGTGAGTAGAGCAAAGTGTGTTAAAGATTTTCAACAGATTCCACCATACTTTCTCTAAATTACCACCTAAGCCAATGCGAATCTAATGTCAAAGCTCCTGGCGCGTTTTTACTTTCTATACTAAGTATAGTGAGTAGCGGAAGTATCGCATTCCACCGAAAAATTCGATACCGAGATTTCAGCGGAAATACACATTTTGATGCCCCCTGAATCCAAAAAAAAAGCATTTTTAGAAAAAGGTCCGTGTGTGTATCTGTGTGGATGTGTGTCTTGTGTCTGTGAAAGCATAACTCAAAAACGAAAAGTAAGATAAATACCAAACTTGGTATTTAGCTTCAATGTCTTTCAAAATATGGCACGAAGATTTAAAAAAACCCAACCCCAGACTATCCTTTAAAGGGAAAATTTTTGGAAAATTTTGATTTTCTCAAAATTGGCTCTAACGATTTTGATTAAAATATCTCATGACAAATAAAATGTATATCTTGAATTTTCTGGGAATGTCCCCAAAATACCTCTTCATTCTGAATAGCTTTTTCGTAACTGGTAAACCGTAAGAGATAGAAATTTTTCTACACAAAAATGTAGATCTCGTTAAAACACACAATTTATTTCATATACATTTATTTTATTGAGTGAACCATTTCCGTGTATTCCTTGTTATTTGTTTGAATTTTCCCATACTTATGCTTTTTCTCAAATGGGAATTCAATATTCGGTTGTTTTTAAATGATGTCCTGGACATACAAAGAGAATGAAATGCTCCACATAGCAACCAGCTCTTAAAAGATTTGACAATCGCTTAAAGCCTACCATATTCCCCTTGTATCTACAAGAAGATTATCAGTAAGCTTCTGCAGAAGTATATGAAGAATAAGCGTTTGTAAAAATAGTGTCTACAAGAGTAGAGAAAGTCATGTGAGTGCAATACATCAGATTTGTTTATGTTAGTAAACGTGCAATCCTGGAAATGGAATATGATGTTGCCATATAATCTTACAACATCCAAATAAAAATAACTCTTCATACCTTCGTCATCTCCTCAGCACAAGTCAAAATGAGATAATCCACAACAGAAAATAGGAAGTGTGTAACTTTCAGAAGAAGCTTACTTCAACGTTAATGCTAGAGTAAGGTAATCCTACCTCTAATTTTATAATTTAGGCATTGCTTAACTTCTTCCTGAAAGTCAAGTATAGATACTTAAGAAGTATCATAGATAAACAATTATAATTAATTAATTTTCTGAAAAGCTTATTTATCTGTATGTCAGGTGGTATCAGAGTTAATGTATTATACTACATATGAGTTCTACATACTAGTAACATGTAACAAAATTCAATCGGAAATTATTTCAATTTTAAAACATCCCAATTACTGTGTAAATGCAGCCAAATTTTATTATTTTGAAAATCTTCGTTGCAATGCAAAAATTATTAGAAACCTAGCTAAAATGTGCTTATATTTAATAAATTGGTTACTTATGGCATAATATTTAATGAGAAATTAAAGGCAAAGGCAACTCAATTTACTTTTAAATACAATGTGTTCAAAGTGTAAATGTGTTGGCAGGAAAGACATTTGGAAATAGCACAATAATGAGACTATGATTGCCATCGTTAGAAAAGTTATTTCTAGAAATAATATTATAAGGAACAATATATTTGACATTAAACACAGAACAGTAAAGTTATAAACCTAAGAAAGAAAATGACAGCTATATCGTGGAAATGCAGAATTACATAGGATAGAAACAAAATATATTTAAATCACGAATTATAATTTTAGGAAAATATGCGTTCATTAACACCCATGTACCAAATGTATACCACACAATCTGCTGCACGATATTCAAAACAAGTTGTGTTTATTGGCCATTAATGATATGACTGTAATGCATTGCCCTCTTTCAATTGTTTATTTCTCCTCCCAGTTGTTTTGTGATATGCCTTCAGGTTATGCTCCGTCATTCTTAATCTTAAATTACTCAGAGAACATTTTGGCTACCCTTGTTTGTTCCCTGCGCTTCTTCTGTGTTCTTGTTCTAGATAAACAGGCAGATAAGGTAGCTATATAATGCGTAAAAGTATTAAACACTTACGCACGAGCTATTGATCGTATATACGTATTTAAGGCACATATTAAAGGTTACAAAAGAAAGTAAAGGAAAACAAAAAATAAGATAAATTGCCTCTGACTAACTGAACAAATTCGTTTCTGGCTCCGCGCACTTTGCCCAGGAAATTGCCAATGTTTTATCCCAACATGCCAATCTCCTAGCTGGACTTGCCACGTAGTGCTGAACTTAAAAACAGTTCAGAATACATGTAGCTTATCTAGCATCTTGACCTTTTTTTGCGGGGGGGGGGGACTTGGAGAACGCTTTCCAGAAGTATATTTATTCGTGAAATTTATGTTCAATGTAAATATGTGTTCAATGCATATTATACTTATTATACCTATACTATTCCTATTAAACAACTGAGAGTCGATTGAGTTATTCTCTCAAATCAATAGAATGAAAAGATGAGTGAAAATATAGAGAAAGTAAACAGCGTAAGTTAAGACATTTTCACACCTTTTACACACCTTAACACACACTAGTCTCATAGTTTTTAGCTTTATTGAGATTTCTTAGAATAGCGGCGATATAATTTAAAAGGCGAGAGTCGAAACTTAATTCTCTAAAACCAGAAGAAGGGGTGCGCCGTCTATTGAGGTACACCGACTGCCTCAGTTATGGTTTTAGAGCAGGGGTGAAAATTACCACTCTGGAAGTATGAAGTCTACCGCTCTCCCTGCTTACCATGCTAATAATAAAGACGGAATGGCTGCATGTAAACCTTCGCGGGCATTCTTTCACTATCCGAAAGGGCCCACATGGACATAGTTTACAGCATTTAAAGCAAAAAGTTCAAATAACTTTAGATTCAAACATTGGCTTTACCAAAGTCCTTATTGTGCATTTGTCACAGGCAACCCGACTTATTACATTGAATGCATTGTAACGCAGCAGTTATTGCCCAAGGTTATCGAAGGTAAACAAAGACAAGAAACGCGCTCGCCCGGAGTAAACACCCGATTCTTCGCTTACTAGACATTCGGCAACAAAACTAAGATTTTCCATTACCCATCAAATTCGTAACTTATACGAGCCAATGGTCCGATTTATTCCTCAGTTCTTCTAGACACAAGTGAACCCAAAGGAACGAGCAGGATTTATATTCGATGAGAGACGTTCCAGGTTACACTCAATGTGAATGACTTGATTTGACATTATATAATACCTTCTTTTCCTCGATTCCTCTTTGCATTTCCATTCCCAAACATATGTATTGCAATAGACAAACTCGTTTGTAACACTAGATGTTCGCATGTCTTTGCACTTTCTCTACCATGTGCATGGTACGTACAGAAGATATTGCATTACACCCAAAAATTCGATACCGAGCTTTCACCGGAAATACATGCCCCCTGAATAAAAAAAAGCATTTTTAGAAAAAGGTCCGTTTGTGTGTATGTCTCCCTCTCCATCTCTCTCTGTATGCGTGTGTTCTGTGAACAGCACTACTGAAAAAATGAAAAGTCGGATAAATACCAAATTTGGTATTTCGAATCAGTACCTTTCAAAGATGTACACAATGATTTTAAAGAAAATCCCCCACCGCAAACTACAGATATTTACATGACAAATAAAAGGTACATCTTGAAACATCTGGAAATAGCCTGTGAAGTCCACTTCATTCGGAAGGAATGTTGTATAATCCTGAGTAGCTGGTAAACCTTAGGTGGTAGACAAAAGCTTACCTGACAAAAAATATAGATCTCTTTAAAACACAATTTATTTCAAACGAGGTTTTCTGTGGCATTAGCCATTTCTGAGATATTCGATAGTAGTGGTTCGAATTGCTCATTACTTGGCTATTCTCTTCAAGTTCTGTCAACATTCACTTGTTTCTCGCATGTTGCATGTAAACAGTATGGAATTTTAAGGCCAGCATATAGCGTCCAGTTCTTAAACATTTGACTATCGCTGTTCCCTTTGTATCTGTAACGAAATGTGTAATGTAGCTGTTTCTGTAAATGTTTATTTGGATTAAAATGTAGTACATAGAAACATAAGCTTTAGTAGGAATAGTGTATATACCCACTAATAAACGATGACGGTAGAGAAGGTTATATGAGAGTATCACATAAGATTTTTTATATAAATGACTTAAATATATGGCATTTTAATACAAAATTTTAGAGCCAGTTTTGAGAAAATAAATAATTTCAATAACTGCTTTATGGAAACAAGAGTGTCAACCGGTAACATAAAGAAATGAGTTTGGCCCATCTGGTAACGTAGGTACCTACAGAAGGAACTAATTTAGGTCAATTGAACATACTGGTAACGAAAATACAAACCCTTTTGTCATCCTGTATGTCTCAAAACATGGTGTACCAATATCGCAGATCAGTTTGAACAATCAACGTCGCTGTATTCATTTGCTGTATAGTTAACACTATGCTTGTTGTGGCTACGCGGTAATGTGCTTAAAGCCATAATGGCTGTATGAATTGACATCAAGAATCCGCTAATCACCGTTGCGTTCCTTTCAGGAGCAACAAATGGTTATCAATCATCGATAATATGTTCACTCGTTTTTACTTTCTATACCATGTACCTAGTCGGTAGAGAAGGGGTTGCAGTCCACCCAAAAATTCGATATAGGGATGTCACAAGAAATGCATGTTTTGAGATCCTTTGAATCCATAAAAGCATCTTTAGAAAAGATGCGCGCGCGCGTGTGTGTGCGTGTGTGTGCGCGCACGCGCGTCTGCGTGTCTGTGAACAGCGTAACTCAAAAAGGCAAAATCGGATAAATACCAAACTTGGTATTTAGGTTCAGTAGCTTCAAAAAATCCGAGAAAATCCCCCCCGCTAAAAACTACCCTTTACATGGAACATTTTCTAACCATTTCTAAAGTACCATACATTAAAGATATTTACATGACAAATAAAATGTATATTTTGAATTTTCATGGAATAGCTTATGAATTCCTCTTCATTCGTAAGGAATTTAGTAGTCTTCTATAAATGGTAAACGTTAAGAAAAGACGAGAACGTACTGTACAAAAAATGTAGATCTCTTTAAACACAATTTATTTCAAATAACCTTTTTTGTGGCATCAACCATTTCCGAGATATCCGTTATTAATGGTTCGATTTGTTCATGTCATTCTTTTTAAGTCCCATGAATTTTTAGTTGTTTCTGGCGATTGCATGGAAACAGCATGGAATTTTAAGGCCAGCGTATAGCGTCCAGTTCTAAAACATTTGGCTATTCCCTTTGTATCTATAAAGAAATGTGTAATACAGCTATTCCTGGAAAGGTTTATCTCAAAAAAAAATGAAATAGGCATTAAAATAAAATTTCATAAGAATAAGATGTGTAAGAGTAACACATCAGATTTTGTTTATATTTAATACCCAAGCCAAGCTATTGTTATAGCATTCTAAAGTTTGTTATATTTTTAACTTTTCACTTTTACCAAAATTGGATTCTATATTAAACGCAAGCCAAAATTTGCATAATTCTATTATTACAAAGGAATTTGTCTGTAACAAAAGAATGCTTGGAACGGTATTTACTAATAGAATAATCGTGTTGTCATTTCGTGAGGAAAGCAAAGCATTGGCATTATGTACAGGGAAGCAAAGTCGCTCACATTCGCGATAAGCTGGTACGTCTCTCATTGAATACAAATCCTGCTATAATGAGTGCGCTCCGCTGGATTCACTTACGACCAGTAGAACTAAGGGATGAAGATCAGAGAAACTGATATTTCTATTTTCGAGGTATCGGAAGCGAGAAGCGAATAAAATCTCTACCCTTTCTCACTTTTACTTCCTTGTCAGAGAGGATATGTTTAACCGCCTCCGTTGTAGCAAATATTATACTATGAAGTAATGACCGTTTACGAATCCCGCTGCGCAGGTCGCTGGGAGCTTTGTATATCCAAGGTCTAATGGTTTCCTTGACATCTTTCCATAGTGTTGCGCGAGTTTCAGACGAAACGGGGTGTTAGTGTGCTTTCTGATATGTTTAAAGTGGACTATGACGTGAAGTGATAGGTATTAGATGTTTAAAAGCTCGGAGGTGAAAGCTACAGAAATTCACAATCAACTAAAGGAAGTGTATGGTATTACAGTGATTAACGAAAGAAGTGGAACAAAGAGGTATGAAAAGTTCAACAATAGGCGAAGAATGTGCGTGTCGAAGCTTGATCCGGACGTGCGTCTGTCATCATAGATAATTTTCGACCCTCTCGAAAGTTCTCGAGAGGATGATTCTCAACCGCTTGTCCCCACTTTTGGGAGACATTCAAGCCATCCCGAACCACCAGTTTGGATTTCGTCCTGGGCACTCGACATCTCAGCAGCTGCTGCGAGTGGTGGAGACGGCCTCCCTGGGTTTCCAGGAGGGTTGCTTCACGGCCGCGGTATCGCTGGATGTCGAAAAGGCCATCTCAACGACGTGGCATGCGGGTCTCCTATACAAACTCATCCAACTGGGATTACCAACACAGATGATCAACATTATACACAGCTTCCTCCGTCACCGCACGTTTAAAGCTACAGTCGTGAGGAAAACATCTTCACTTAGGCCAGTTAGAGGCGGAGTCACAGAAGGCTCTGTATTATCCCCCACACGTTTCAGCGTCTTTATGGCAGATCTCCCAACACAGCAGCAAGTCGAAATGGCCCAGTATGCTGACGACGTGCTGCTGTACTGCTCAAACAAAAACCTCCTCAGACCCTTCAACCCCGTACAGAGACACCTCCGCCTCATCCAACAGTGGTGCCGGCGTTGGCGCATGTCCGTAAACGCCCTGTTGCTTACTAAGCGCCACATCCCCGAGGACTGCCCCACATTTCAATTCCGAGATCGAAGAATTGAATGGAGAAACTCTGTCACCTACCTGGGGGTGAAGTTAGACAAGGGTCTAACTTTTCGCGAGCACATCCATGATGTCTCGGCCCGGGCGCAGGGAGCAATTGTCTCTTGTACCCGATGCTGAGATCTGGGATGCCTGTTCGCTTAAAGCTGCACCTTTTTCGAGCGCTGATAATCCCCCTTATGCCATATACCTGCGAGGTCTGGGATATGGACGCTGACAGCTGGCTGCTATGGCTACAATGGGCGCAGAATAGAGGACTCCGGTCCATCTACTCTGTCAGCCGCTGCTTCCCCGTGCGACTACTGCATGAAGCCTCATCTCTTCCCTATGTGGAAGATGAAATTAGGCACCGGACTACAAAATTCTACTCAAGTTTGCCAAATCATCAGAGCATCTTGGTCAGATCTCTTGGGGATTACGACTCTATCACTCGCCGTCTTCGGCGTCATCGGGTTCCCCGCATGCGGGCATATCGGATAACCGATGTGAAACACCAACAGCAGCAAAAGCTGACCTCCATTGTAATACAATCCAAGAGATGACTGATCTCAAAACTAACCCGAACCAACAAAAGAAAATTGACAAAATTCACACATACACCAGGGTGCATAAGGTTCCGCACCCTAAAAGGCAGCTGTCGAGGAGCTATATGCTACCTCCCTTCTTTCTACTCAATCTAAAGCAAAACCGCCATCCTAAAAATATAATTCCTTAAAACAGTCTTCCTGTGGTAAAACCCTATTGAGGGTGAGTACACAGTAAATTCACTCAGGCTAAAACTTAGCCTGCCAGCAGACAGTCGGAGTCGGATGTTTCTCGTTCTTCGCTTGGTAAAATGTGTTCAACAATCTTCACTTGCTGGATTGGCGGGAGCCGACTACAACACAGCAATTCTAAAGCTCGTGGACAGATATAACATGTTTCTTTTTAATAAAATATTGTTTGAAATATATTAAATTGAAAGGTCGTTGCTTCCTTGATAAACCTCCTAAATAGGTTTTAATATCAAGCTAACTAAATTGCACAATAGGCAGAATACGAAAATACTAGTTTTAAATTTTTACAAATTAATGTTGTGTTTATGATTCTGAAACTGACATTAAACTGAAACAAAGAATTACATGACGAAGAGATATAAAGACCACTTTCAAAAGAAATTGTACTGTGAAACAGATTTTATGGGGACTATATCATTAAGATTTTGATTTTCTTATGTATTACTTTTAATTTATTTATTATAAATCTTAATCATAAAGGTAGTGCAAAAGCTAAAGTTGTAATTATATCACTTGTTCTTGTTTGATGGAGGAATAATAAATGAATTATAACAGTAGCTGTTACAATGAATGGGAGAACAAGTGTAATCCGTGCTGTATATAATTAGGGCAATATACATATTTCTGTAGCGTTTTACTTTGTCAGAAATGCTATTTATATGTAGCCATTTGCTTAATAAAAATACTCCCATTTTATGTTCATCAAAATGGTGAATACTTCATGAAACTCTGATAATCAAATTCATAAGAAAAGTCCAAGCGTTGCCAGAGTTACAAAAATGTGATGAACTACTCTCCAAAGAAGAGTGTGAGAACTATTTTCCAAGTTTCGCCAGAAAGTCATTAGCTACATGTTGCATTGAGAACTTATTGCTTTTAAGATGTGAGTAAATCTTGCTGCCTCAAACAGTCACTATTAACATACATTTTTTTCTAACATATAAGTTATGACTTATTATGATTTCAATACGTTTCGTATTTACTCAATACAATTCTTTACTTCCATGATATGATTACCTCCTTTCTGTCATCAATAATAATAATAATAATAACATTAATAATAATAATAACACGACTGCCCATAAAGAGCCAAGACATGCCACACGACCACATGCATAACAGAAATGAGTGACCGGTTTAATAGAAGCGGAGCTGGTCAGCATCACACGCATCCAGCCAAACTGTTGCTTTTCATGCCTAGCAGTTCGCTACCAATCGCAGCTCCTCACGGTGCCGAAAAATACGCATCCCAGGTAACACTGGCTAGATATCTGAGCACCGCACTGCAACCCACTGTGCAAAGGAGCAGCACACAGTGCCGTTAAATGATTTTATTTCGTTAGTATGGTTACCCCTTTTTTCTTCAGAACGTTTTGATCATTACTTCTTTATTGGTTACTTGGTGATTCTGATATTTGACAAATGAACTGAGAAAATAATTACTTGACGTTGGCACGAGTCTATCGTTTGTGTCACAAATGTTCTGAAGGTTGACCACAAAAAACTCCAGGTGGTTACTGCCAAATAATCTTATTTTAAATATCGTTTACCCTCAAAAACCGAGCGGAATGACTCAGATGGTAACGGCCCACTTTTGAGAGCTCGTGGGTTCGATCCCGCGACCGAATTTACTAATCCATTGGTTTTTTTGGGGGATTTCCCCGGGTCACTAGGCGAATGCTGGGAATGTAAATTACTTCCCCCTTCCATTTCTCCGCCATTCTCATTTCACTACACCTTTCATCAATTTGGTCTGTTTCAGGGTTCAAGTGTCGGCGAGAGTCTCAGCATTACACGGCAATGGAAAAGGATGCTCTATGTAACCCTTCGTCCCTAGAAATGGGGGCGGTCTCCAAGTTCCGAGTTCCCCAGTGGATGTGCAAGCCTGCAGGGGGAGGGGAGAAGGTTGCACCAGCTGCCATCTGGAGAGCTTCAATCTGTAAAAGGTGGGGACTATGCCCTCTGCCCTGTCGTGCCTCCTGGTCCAGCCGCCCTGTGTCTCCTCTCACTTCACCCCTCCCTCCCGGGGGTACACCGTCAGGGGCTTATTCACAAAAGATCTTGTAGCCTAGACCTAGTCCTATTCTTACAACTTTTGTAATGGAGTTAACTTAAACCCCTAAATGTATTATTTCCAATATTATCCTGTCAACACTCTCACAATTAACATTGTATACAGTATTTCTTGGAAATATCAGACCATTGTGACTTACGTTTAATTTAACTTAAATATTTCTTGAAAATTACCAATCTACTGAGTGACAGTGCATGCTATTTTCTGAAAACAAAGTTTTTTAACAAATCTTATGTTGTAGTGAAAGATTTTAAAGTATTAAAATTATATAATTTTTCTGACATGCCTCCATGATGTACTACTAGTAAGTTAAGAATAAAAGCTATCGTTTCGTGCATTTGGGGAATTATCGGGGCGATATAACTGCTACTTGGGAGTGTGGAAAATGCCATGTAAATGTACAGCCATCAAAAGCATATTATGGCACAAGAGAAAAATAAAAGGAATCACTTGGCGCATAATTTATGTGCTTGTTTCATGTCATTCCACCATGTCGTGTTTTAAGTTCTAAAAGAGCAATTACGCGCATCTGTCAAAGGACGACCTCCCCCAGGGGCAGGAAGGGACGTGCCCCGTGTAAGGGGAGACATCTTGACCGGATTGTTTCAGCGCATTAGCCGCATGTGCTGCATACGAATTTAGGCGAGTCAACTGTCTTGCTTGGCTTTTAAGTAGTTACCTTAACGTGCATCTAACGTCCGGGTCTAGAGCTGGAGTTTTTTACTCTTTCCCTATATGTGTGTTCGCACTAACCTGTAGGTGCAGATACTAGGATTCCTGCTTCATATTTTATAGAAGAAAGCACCTTCTGAAATTACTACTGTACTAAAACGAGCTTATGAAAAGCGTTATATCGCCCAGCTATGAAGGATTATTCAAATAATGGTTTCTTCACAACAACAAAAAATCTTATGTGTTACATTCACATGACTTTCTTTGCCCTCTATCCTTTATTACTGGGCATACAAATTACTCTTACGAAAATTTATTTTTCAATCTACTTCGTTTTAATCGAGATAAACCTTTCCGAAAACAGCTACATTACAGATTTTGTTATAGATACAAAGACGTGGTGATAGTCAAATGTTTAAGAACTGGACGTTATATGCTGCTCTTAAACTTCCATACTCTTTCCATGACATCGCAAGAAATAACAAATATTTTGGGAAATGGTTGATAACACAAAAAGTTATTTGAAATAAATTGTGCGTTTTTAAGAGATTTACATTTTCCGTACCGTACCGTACCGTCGTTTTAGCTTAACGTTTACTAGTTATACAAAATTATACAAAATTTCTACGAATGAAGAGGACTTTAAAGGCTATTCTCAGAAAATTAGGAGTATACATTTTGCTTATCATATGAATAACTTTAATATATATTTTAATCAAAATCGTTAGAGCCATTTTTTAGAAAATAAAACATTCTGAAAATGTTTCGCGTAAAGAGTAGGTTGTTATGGAGGGGTTTTAGGGGTAACATATATTTGGAAGCCATATATAATTCCGGTTTCACAATGTACAAGCATTTTTCCGGCACCAAGACTACAGTTTTTAACACCTTCTTATGACTTTCTCCATTCTTGTCTGTTGGACCATAAATCTTCCTCAATTTCTCAATCCATCAATGCCCCTCTAAATCCTTGAATACACGTGCTATGCGGTCTTCCTTTTCTCCTCCTTCCTAGTCGTGTCCACTTCATTGTTCTTTTGGTAATCTATCATTTTCCACTCTTTTAGCATGACCATAATATTTTAATTGTTTCTGTCAAATAGCATCTAAAATTGAATTTTGAACATTCATATTTTCGTTTATAATGACATTTCTACTCATTTCTCTCTTATATATCCTAGCAGATCTCAAATAATCCATTTCCGCTGTCAATAATTTACCTTTGGAAGTTATTGAACCTAAATACCAAGTTTGGTATTTATCTGTCTTTTCGTTTTTTCAGTGCCAGGTTTGGTTCATCCCTAAAGGGATCTAAGAATTGCGTCATGTTTAATAAACTTTTAAACATTCCAGCAAATCACAATTGGCCCTTACCATCCAATAATGTTATAGGCTATGAGCTGAAGCATGCCTAGATATAATAACAGGAAGCATGTGCTTAAAATAAAGTTACTTGTTTATACTCGGAAGTGACAACTTCCTCTCAATGCTACTGATAAATGAAGGGTTAAACTTTAATTAATAACTTAGTCTACATAATTTAGATTTTCTAAAGGCGCAATATATGTTACGTGACAATATCATTTATACAAAAATATACGAAATTCCTACGAAAGACTGGGGTTCATAGGCTATTCCCAGAAAATTCAAGATACACATTTCCTTTGCTATGTAAATGTCTTAAACAAAAATTTTAATCAGAATCCTTATAGCCATTTTTGAGAAAATTACAAGTTTTGAAACATTTTACATATAGAGGGTAGGTAACTTGAGGAGGGATATGTTCTTAACTATTCAAGTGTCGCATCCTTGGAAGATACTGAACTTAAATAGCAATTTTGGTATTTCTCTGCCTTTTAGTTTTTCAGTTATGCTGTTCAAATATAAACACACACACACACAGAGATCTTTTTTTGGAAATACCTTTTTACTTTCTCTACTACGTATAGTAAGTAGGATAAGTATTGCATTCCACCCAAAAATTCGATACCTATATTTCACCGGAAATACATGTTTTGAGACCCCCTGAATCCAAAAAAGCATTTTTGGAAACATGTCCGTGTGTGTGCGCGCCTGTGTGTCTGTGAACAGCATAACTCAGAAACGAACAATCGGATAAACACCAAACTTGGTATTTAGGTTTAGGTTCGCATCCAGAGATGTGACACGAAGGTTTTAAGAAAATCCCCCACCCCAGATTACCCTTTACATGGAACATTTGTTGAAAATTTTAATTTTCTCAAAAATGGCTCTAACGATTTTGATTAAAATATCATATGCTTAACATATTTTCATGACAAATGAAATGTATATCTTGAATTTTCTGGGAATGTCTCCAAAAGTATTCTTCATTGTGAACGACTATTGCATAACTGGTAAACCATAAGAGATAGACAAAATTTTACTACACAAAAAATGCAGATCGCATTAAAATACACAATTTATGTCATATACATTTTTGGGGGGGTGAACCATTTTCGAGATATTGCCTGTTATTCCCTTAAACTTTCCAATACTTTTTCTCAAATGGGAATTTGTTATTCATTTTTTATGTCCTGGACATACAAAGAGAATGGAATGCGCCACATAGCAACCAGCTCTTAAAATATTTGACTATCGTTTAAAGCCTACCAATTCCCCTTGCACCTACAAGAAAATTAGCAATAACATTAACATCTCGATATATCGATTAACATGAAGCATACGGAGAACAAGCGTTTGTAAAAATAGTTTGCACAAGAAAAGAGAAAGTCATGTGAGTTAACACATCAGATTTGTTTATGTGCTGGACATACAAAGAGAATGGAATGCGCCACCACATAGCAACCAGCTCATAAAAGATTTGATTATCGCTTAAAGCCTATCATATTGCCCTTGCACCTACAAAAAAATTAGCAATAAGATTAATATCTCGATTATCATGAAGCATATGGAGAATAAGCGTTTGTAAAAATAGTTTGTACAAGAGTAGAGAAAGTCATGTGAGTGTAACATATCAGATTCTTTTCTATTCACGGGCTCTTGATTATGTATTTCCGTTCAAATATCGACATCGAATTTACTTGCCATTTTTCCGAAAATTAAAAATTTCGTAACATTTTCCATACAAAGGATACCTTGGTGAGAAGATTTTCCTAAAATCCACGTGTCCATCTTTGGAAGATATTAAACTTAAATACCAGTATATAAATATAGAAATATAGCTTTTCGTTTTTGAGTTATGCTGTACAAAGAAAACAAACACACACACACATATATACCACACACACACACACACACACACACACACACACACACACACGCACACACATCAGGAACTTTTTTTTGGGAATATTTTTTTTTCTTCATTTACACGCACTCAAAACATGTATTTCCGATGAAATCTCCCAATAGAATTTGTATGTACTATTTACTCACCTACCATAAGTTAGAAAGAGAAAGAGATAATGTTTTTGTTTTATTCAAAGTGTCACAAAACGTGTATTTCCGGTGAAATCTCATATCACATTTTTGGCCGGTATACAATACTTCTTGCTTTAGATAAGTAAGTAGGAGGCAAAATAAAAAATGAAAAGCGCTGAAAAATTCAAATGAATAATAGCACATACCTCGGATACGGCTGATGCCAAAGAAAACGTTATTTGAAACACATAGTGTAGTAAGTTATTAAAAATTATTCTAAATTCTTTTCCATTGAAGCGGTCCTTAAAGTAATTCACATAAAATTTATTAGCAGCAGTAGCAGCAACAGCAGTAGTAGCAGTAGTGTGGCTTTACCATGCACAACTATTATGGTCATTTGCGATAGAAAATTCAATATATATACTTCATCTGTCATTTTAATGTCCTAAATATGTGTAATATTAATCAAAATCGTTTACAATTTTGAGAAAATTAAGATTATCTAAAATATTTACATGTTAAGGGTACTTTGGGCTAGGGTATTTTCTTTAAAATCTTCTTGTCCCATCTTTAGAAGATACTGAACATAAATAACAAGTTTGACTTTTATCCGCATTTCGTTTTTGACTTACACACGCCCAAACACATCACAAACGCACGTATAGTTTTCTAAAAATTATTTTTTTATACTTTATTAGCCATAAAAACGTGTAATTCCTGTGAAATCTCGACATAGAATTTCTGGGTAGAATACAATGATTCCTCTTATCTATTAAACGGAGGAGGTGGAGATAAAACCTAATATGTTGCATTCACACAACTTTTTCTAATCACTCTTCTACAAAACAGAATTATTTCCCTTATTTACTGAATTTTAATCGAAATAAAAAATTTGTGCAAATTCTTTTATTACATATTTCGTGTGGGTACAAGAGAATTAGTGGGAGGCAAATTTGAGCGATTCGCTAAGTGATGGCTTTGAAATTCCGTTCTATTCGCATGACCACGAGTAAAAAAACGAATGGGGAAGGGTATGTACATAGTTGAAAATTCAAACCAATAAAAAGAATATCTCGAAAATGGCCTATGTCACAAAAATTAATTTTATAGATATAAATTGCATGCTTTAACAAGATCTACATTGTTTATTTGGTAAAAATTTGCCTATATTTTATTGTTTACCGGTTATAGAAAATTCGTTCTGAAAAAATCGGACTTCACAGGCTATTTCTAGAAAATTCACACACACACACACACACACACACACACACACACACACACACACACACACACTTATATATATATATATATATATATATATATATATATATATATATAAATGTTATATATTATTTCTCATGACTATATTTTAAATATATGGTATTTAATCAAAATCGTTAGTCACTTTTTATAAAATCATAAATAAGGAAATGTTTTCTATATAAAGAGTAGTTTAGGTTTTGGGGATTTTCTTGAATATCTTCATGTATCTTTGGAAGATGATGAACCTAAAATACCACGTTTTCTGTTTATTGCACTCTGTTTTTGAGTAATGCACTTTGTAGACACACGTGAATACCAAGCTTTTTCAAAAAAGGTTTTTCTTGGGTTTCCTGAGCTTCAAACATGTTATTTCAGGTGAAATATCGGTATCCAATTTTGTCTGAAATACAATACTTCCCCTACTTATTGTGAGTACGTAATAGAGAAAGTAAAAAGTCTAAATATAAGAAAATTCACACCAGTAAAAGATATAATATCTGGAAAACGTTATCGTTACAAAAGGTGCTTTTAACGTAAATTGCTTGCTTTAAAGAAATCTGTATTTTTTGTGTAGTAAGATTTTGTGCATTTCGGGCTATTCGCAGAAAATTCAAGAAACACACTTTATTTGTCATGCAAACACCATAAACATGTGATGTTTAATCAAATTCATTGGAGCCATTTTTGAGAAAATAAAAAGTATGAAAGTATTTCAATGTAATGGATTGCTTTGGTGAGAGGGGTCCTTGAAAATCTTGGTGTCGTATCCTTGGAGGATGCTGAACCAAGTTTGGTAATTAACTGATATTTCGTGTTTGAGTTACGCTCTTCACATACACACACACACGGACCTTTTTCTGAAAATGAGTGGCCTCAAAACGTGTATTTCCGATGAAATTTCGGATTAGAATTTTTGATTGGAATACAATACTTACTCTATACTTATAGGTAAGTAGTAGAAAGAGTAAAAAGTTGCACGCCTAGGTGATGAAAACGCAAAAATCAAACGGATAAAAGTGGTGGAATAGTTGCTTTGTTTGGCCTAAATTCAATACATTTCTATACGGGATTTTTCTTTTGATATATTATTGAATACTAACTTTAGTATATATCATGCTTGTGAAAAAATATGAAATGTAGGAAAAAATCTGATGTGCTACACTCACATGACTTTCTCTACTCTTGTACAAACTATTTTTAAAAACGTTTATTCTCCATATGCTTCGTGTTAATCGAGATATCGAGATGTCAATCTTATTGCTAATTTTCTTGTAGATGCAGGGGAATATGGTAGGTTTTAAGCGATAGTCAAATCTTTTAAGCGTTGGTTGCTATGTGGCGCATTCCAATCTGTTTGCATGTCCAGGGCATAAAAAAATCTGATGTGTTACACTCACATGACTTTCTCTACTCTTGTACAATCTATTTTTACAAACGCCTATTCTCCATATGCTTCATGTTAATCGAGATATCGAGATGTCAATCTTATTGGTAATTTTCATGTAGATGAAAGGGGAATATGGTAGCTTTTAAGCGATAGTCAAATATTTTAACGCTGGTTGCTATGCGGCGCATTCCATTCTCTTTGCAAGTCCAAGACATAAAAAAAAAATGAATAACGAATTTGAGAAAAAGTATAAGTATTGGAAAATTTAAGGGAATAACAAGCAATATCTCGAAAACGGTTCACTCAACAAAAGAAATGTATATGACATAAGTTGTGTATTTTAAGGCGATCTACATTTTTTGTGTAGTAAAATTTTGTCTATCTCTTATGGTTTACCAGTTATGCAAACGTCGTTCACAATGAAGAATACTTTTGGAGACATTCCCAGAAAATTCGAGATATACATTTCATTTCTCATGACATTATCTTAAACATATGATATTTTAATCAAAATCGTTAGAGCCATTTTTGAGAAAATTAAAATTTTCGAAAAATGTTCCATGTAAAGGGTAGTCTGGGGTGGGGGGATTTTCTTGAAAACCTTCGTGTCGCATCTCTGGAAGACACTGAACCTAAATATCAAGTTTGGTGTTTATCCGACTGTTCGTTTTTGAGTTATGCTGTTCACACACACACAGACACACACACACACACAGACACACAGACACACACACGGACATGTTTCCAAAAATGCTTTTTTTGGATTCAGGAGGTCTCAAAACATGTATTTCCGGTGAAATCTCGGTATCGAATTTTTGGGTGGAATGCAATACTTCCCCTACTTACTATACGTAGTAGAGAAAGTAAAAATGAATAACGAATTTGAGAAAAAGTATAAGTATTGGAAAATTTAAGCGAATAACAAGCAATATCTCGAAAATGGTTCACTCTACAAAAAAAATGTATACGACATAAATTGTGTATTTTAACGCCATCTACATTTTTTGTATAGTAGAATTTTGTCTATCTCTTATGGTTTACCAGTTATGCAAAAGTCGTTCACAATGAAGAATACTTTTGGAGACATTCCCAGAGAATTCGAGATATACATTTCATTTGTCATAAAAATATCTTAAACATATGGTATTTTAATCAAAATCGTTAGAGCCATTTTTGAGCAAATTAAAATGTTCGAAAAATGTTCCATGTAAAGGGTAGTCTGGGGTAGGGGGATTTTCTTGAAAACCTTCGTGTCGCATCTCTGGAAGATACTGAACCTAAATACCAAGTTTGGTGTTTATCCGACTGTTCGTTTCTGAGTTATGCTGTTCACAGACAGACACACAGACACACTCACACGGACATGTTTCCAAAAATGCTTTTTTTGGATTCAGGGGGTCTCAAAAGATATATTTCCGGTGAAATCTCGGTATCGAATTTTTGGGTGGAATACAATACTTCCCCTACTTACTATACGTAGTAGAGAAAGTAATAATTGTTTAAGAACTTTAAGGTACTTGACGCAATGTGCTCTATGCGCTTCCCAACGGAAGTTCCAGCAGGACGGTTCATTTATGAAAACAGAGGGAGCATTAAAATTTCACACGCGGTTGTTACATACGCAGCGTTGTTTTCAGCGAAAAGCGCACCCTCTTGTTTTTACCGCAATGTTTCATTAGTTTTACTGCCCCCTTGAATGGGATGCAACAAAGAAAATGATAACCAACTCAGAAAGGGCTATTTCGTAAAGTCAATAGACGTCACTAGGTTACTGGCATTACAGAAACATACGCAGGCATTTGTTTTGATGATTTACACCCTCTAGCCCTACCCTATGTAAACGCTGATTCACGTTTCTGCATTTTATTTCCCTGCGCAAATTTCTCCGCCCATTCATGCTGCTTTTGAACGTGTTTCATCAGCATTGTTTCTTTTCCAAACGTTTTTATTTTATACACATGCTTACTAGCGTTTCAATACTCTTGGTAGCTAAGGTTACACTTGTAATTTCACCTGGAATTGCAGGACGGAGGTAACTGTATAGATATAAAGTATATTTTCTTACGAACAGGCGAAAGTGAAGAAATAAAGTAAATAACTTAATAAGTTTTGAAAATAGGCTATTACTGCTGTAGGTTTTTTGTTGGCAGATAAAGTGATCCAAAAGAAATATCATCACCTACCATAAGAGTAATGAAGCAAACAATGATGATTTTTGGTTTTATTAGCCGTGCAGCTAACTCTGAAGGAATGAATGCAATCTTCATACTGCGTAAGGGTAATTGATGGAGAGCCTCTTGTAGATTTTCACTTTTTTAGACGATTGTGTGCCACGTGTAAAGTTGAAATTTTATACACAACAGTTTGATAAAAATGCATTGACATATTCGAAATTTACTTTAAATCGCTGCAGTTAAGACAAGGTGCCCCAGGATCGATTTTACAGTTGAGTATTTCTGAGCCGATGCTAAAGGCTTTGACATATTGGTAGCTAAAACAAACATTGCAATTAAATATATGTAATTCATTGCAAACGGTAGGAATAATAAAATATGCACTTTTTATTTTTATTCGTTTTTATTACACTGGAAGCTAAATACAATCATATAATCAAAGGTACTGGCCAAAACACTAGTAGCATGTTTCGGACTCCTAACCCATGTTGATGTGTGGTGTAAGGGTTTGTGTTCCCGGCTGAGACGTTGGAGATTGATACTAGATTCCATTCCGAATATAAAAGTCTTAGAATGTTTTAATCGAGTTAAGCCTGTTTTTAATTATTTGCAGCTCTGCTGAAAGACATAACTATGCGTTTTGTTTTAAATTATTTGCCATGATGTTTTGGAAACATCTCAGGTCCCTTAAGATGTCTTCAAAAATTAATAAAACTGCAAACGTTACTCTAAAAGGTAAATAACAGCTTTGAGAATCTCATAGATTTACAAAACACGCTTTGACACAATGCAACGGAAAAACCTCACTCATGTAAGTAGGCTTGCAAAATGCAATCTGCACCCTGATGCTGTATGTAATGAAACGGCGTATCCTTATATGGGTGTTATTTAAACAACGGGAGAACAGGTGAAGGGTTTATAATAATGTTAATAAATGGTAACAATTATTCGTGAATATAATTGATTTTAAGTCATAGAAATTTAAGATTAGTTTACATGTGAAGTCAGTTAAATCTATACAATTTTGAGAACCGTCTCCTAAAATATCTGCTAAATGCGAGACACAAAATATTCCGAACGCGCCTGAAATGAACGCTATGTGTACATTTACGATCTTATCCCACATGCGTTTATGGCAAACCAAACAGCCGACATCCTTTTCGCTTCTATTATTGCTATGGAGGTATAAATGCAGCTTTATATATTCTAGTGCTTTAAATATAGCTTATTTCAAATAATAGCAGTGGTAATAACATCCTGAATTACTTTAGAAATAAGAACTCTATTTCACGGTGACATATTATCATAAACATGCAATTGAAATAAATAAATTTAAAGCACTGCGCCTTATGGACGTAAGATGCACTTTCTGATATGCCTTATTGCAACAGTTTACGCTACATAAGATTAAAGAAATAGTCTGGAGATGTTAAAGCTAAGAGAAAGAACAAAATGGAAAGCTAAGAAATAGAATGAAAATAATACAGAAAATTTGAAACAGAAAGAAAAAAACCGTTAAATCCAGAGTGGAAGCTGTAATAGGATATTACACTAAAACGCAAATAATGCCACATTCTAAATCTATCAGTTTTTGGTAAAACATAAATTTTATTTAAGAATACTATTTAAACTGCTTTCTAATCCCCCAATACACTAAAAAGTGTTTTACAAAGCTAAATGTTATACTAAATTAATAAAAATATGTTTACTTCTAATTGGCATTGTCATCTTTTATGAAATTTTAGAAGGAACCAAAATGTTTCCCTTAGATGGAGTTCAAACATATCTTATTTTGATTGGAACATTAAACTTAAAATTAATGAGCCATATCCTTCCATCGTGTGTACAGAAGAACAAGAAAAAGCAAGGTAAATTATGCAGGCTCAAACAAACCAATTATTCATAAATAAAATAGCTTACCTAGGTGACTTTTAAAGCCTAATAAGGAAACATTCAGTAGATATGGAAAGTAAGAATATAACACAAGAAGAGCAAATAAATACAGAAGTAAAGGTTAAAATTTGTTTTCGAAACTTTTCCTTTTCTTCTTCTTCTTCTTCTTCTTCTTCTTTTTCTTCTATATTCCAGCAGTAAGGCCTATAGCCTGTTCCGTACTTACTACATCTTCCCATCTCTTCTACCTTGAGGTGTATAACTACGTACGATCCTGGGTATTCTATCTTTGACCTAATTTCTTCAGTCTTCGCATTTAAGTCGTATATATTTAATTCTTCACGTATATCTACATTTCTGATTAGGTTCCTTCTTGTACATCCTTTCACGAAATCTCATTTCGGTGCTCTGTGTGCTCTTCAATCCCTCTGTTATAAGACCTACGATTCGCTTCCATATAATAAAACTGGTACCGTTATTGTCTTATAAAATTTGTAACCTTTCGGTCTTATCTTTCAAAGTTTAATTTATTGTTCCACAAATTTGTTGGAATTTATTCATTTTACTCTTATCGTATCCTAAATACTTTAATACCGTAATTATTGACGGGCGGAGATAATAATTAATAAACAAATAACAGTAACAGAGAAATAATTGCAAAAAAAAAATAATTTCCTTATATTAAACCAATGTATAATGTAACAAGCTTGGCTTATAAGATTTTGTCTGGAAAGACGAAGGTAATTAGGAAGTCAGGTTAGACAAAGTCACTAGCGATAAGTAGCGAGCACTTGGCTTAAGAATGTCTGGGAACGCAGTAAGGTTATAAGTTCTGTACACTTGCAGTCACGTAGGCAAAAGAAATTCTGGAAAAGAGAAAGACCCTTACATTCTGAGAATTTTAGCTAAGTCCCATGGCAACAGAATCAGAGACGCCCATGAAGAGAGGTGAATTACGGAATTACGCTCGGACGTAAAATTATTTTGGGGGGAGTAATTGTAATGTAGGCTTGGTTTAAGTAATAAGAAGGCGGGCATCTAAATCAGAGAGTTACTCTTCTCTAGTACCATGACTGGTACGAACCGACGTTCGTGCTCACATTAGTTACCCTCCCTCTGGTACTGCCAGCGGTACTTGCTCGTTTAATATTTTAAGCGCCCAGTGACGCGCTTGTGTGAGTAGCGGCTATCGCCAGGGATCTTGCCGGCTCATGGCAGTTCACGCTTCTGGTTTTATTTATTGCGGAAACAGTTATCTCCAACCGTAGCGTTGATGCTGCAGAAGTTAGCAGATTTAATAATTCAGTTATTACAATTTCAAGCGCTACGATTCATAATAAGTCTATTTCTTCATTTCGAACGATCGGCAACTCACTTCAATAATTCAAATATTAGTTCATAATAAGTTGCTTAGTCAATTGAAACGGGTGTTGTCCTTCACAAGACATCCGCGCATACCCTGAGGGAAAATACTCATAGATCAACCACTGGAGCAGCCAGCAGCAGAATCAACAACAGATATTGGAGACAACGAGAAAAGGTGGCAACAACGATCGTGCTTCAAACTGTCGCACCATCATCGCGGCTTCAACTTAAAATGGGGAATCTCTTCGAGGGTTTGAGCGGACAGGTTATTTCCCTTGGTGCACCATTATTTTAGTTTTCTCTTGCGATAATCTTAAATTATATTGTGACACAGCGGCTATGTCCCAAGGTTATCAGAAGGTCGACGTCGGGCAGTCGAGACAAACAAGGATAAATTGCGCTCACCAGTGCAAACACCGAAGCGCTATCGCTAGATAATCAGAATTTTCTAGATGTTTCTGCTTCTCGAACGTTCGGGAACTCTCGCGAGAGCAGTCAGAGTTGAGTCAGCCAGTAACTGAGCGGGTTAGCGAGTACGTTCCTGGTGCGACGTCAAGTGCTATTCTCCGAGCGTGTTGCTGTGGACTGCTGTGACGTGCGGTGACTGCTGCTACTACAGGAGAGATTGAAGAAGTCTTGCGTTCGACTCCCCAAAGGGTGAACCCTCCGGAAGAAGAGACGGCAAAGTGAACTAGTTCACATTAGTGAAGTGATAGTGACAATTAGTGAATTTTCAGTGAAAGTTGAACTAGATAAGACAACTAAACTGTGACACTGAGAACTAAGAGAAGTGACAGTTAAAAAAACTGGACAAAGTCAACAACGTTCTTTAGTTATTGTATGCAGTTTAAGGACCGCTCTTTGTAGATCTACTTCACTATTCTGTATAACCAAGACACTATCTGCATAGAGTAAGGTATTTATCAATTTGTTGTCTCTATTTTTATCCCTGAGTTAACTTCTTGTTTCTATTTCTTGATCAGATAATCTAGATATACAGGGTGGACCACTTAAGTTTAGTGTGTACAATATCTCCAAAACTAAGCGTTGTAAAAAGAAATATCTTGAATAAAATTTGCTGATATTATGGGGGAAAGTAAATGCCATTAGTTGTGTTTTATTTGGAGGATATTGTGATACTCATTTTAGGGTCATTTAATTTTTTAAATGGGAAACTATCTTTTTTATGTTGAATGCTCACTTCTCATAAAAAACTAAACAACATTTGTATAAAGCACTTTGCAATTGTTCTTACGCCAATGTAAATAACAATGAAAATACTGAATGGCTGTGTACGAAGAGCGCAATGAATGGTTGGACCACCATGGATGTCATTTGAGGGTCAAGTTACGTTTCGTAATTGGGAAGCAATATTTTTTATTTTTCTTACTTATTCCTCATCCCAAAATAAACAGCTTTTTGTAACATTTTTCTAATGAGAAAACAACCTAGAAAATGTAGGTTTCCATTTAAAAAAATTAATTTACCCTAAAATGATCATCATATCGTCCTTCAAACAAAACACGACTATGGAATTTACTTTCCCCCATAATGTCAAGCAACTTTTATTAAAGACGTTTCTTTCTACAATGCTTAGTTTTGGAGATATTGTACAGTTTCAACCTATATGGTCCACCCTGTATATTAAAAAGTGTTGGAGACAGGCTGCATCCTTGTCTAACCCCTTAATTTTGTTCCGTTCGAAACATACATATTAACAAATAAAATGGGAAATAAATACAAAGAAACGAAAAAAGGAGAAAGATAAGGAAATACAGTGAGGTCGAAAGAAACAAAATGGACGAAGCAGAAACATCAAAGAAACCAATACACATGTTTGGTTATTTTCCACGACCACTGTGCAATTATCATTGCTATAAAACAACACCACATGGCTCACAGCAAAAAGTCAATGTGCGCTTATTACACAATCTGCAGAACTAATTATGTTAAAAACAGTGAACATGGTTAGTACGAGTACATACTGCTGGGTATTAATCATAATGGCGCCTATTTGAAAAATAATATTATTTAATTTTATTTCGCATATTTACAAATGAGCGATATTGCTGGACAAGGCAAACAGAAACGTGAAAATTACTTTCGTTTAGCTCACACTGCTATTGTTGAATTGCAAACAAAGACACGGTAAATAATCATGATTGTTGGTACATTTAAACGTTTTTCAAACGTGGGTTGCGTTTTAAATTTCTCTCGTTTATAATACACACCAGAGACATTCTTTCTCATTAAATCACGGCAGTATTATTTTCCTATGGTTTTTGTTTCTTTCCATTGTTTTATGAAATGTCACGCATTAATTTACAATCACTGTGCAAAACATAACTTTGAATAAACATCATCACTAGTAGAATTGTATGGCGTATTAATTCTCATAAGCTAATTTTCAGTTGGAACAAAACATTTTACATTTCGCGCTGAAAAAAGAAAAAAAAATCTGATGCGTTGCACTCACCTGACTTTCTCTACTTTTGTCCAAACTATTATTACAAATGCTTATTCTCCATATACTTCATGTTAATTGAGAAATTAAGATATTAATCAATGGTAATTTTTTGTAGGTGCAAGGGAATATGGTAGATTTTAAGCGATAGTCAAATCTTTTAAGAGCTGGTTGCTATGTGGAGCATTCCATTCTCTTTGGATATCCAGAACATAAAAGAAAGCAACCCAAATAAAAAAGTATAACGAATTCCCATTTGAGAAAAAGTATAAGTATTGGAAAATTCAAACAAACAGCAAAGAATATATCGGAAATGGATAACTCTATAAAAAATTATAT
This sequence comes from Deroplatys truncata, assembly GCA_030765065.1. Lineage (NCBI taxonomy): Eukaryota > Metazoa > Arthropoda > Insecta > Mantodea > Mantidae > Deroplatys > Deroplatys truncata. Next base: position 203,144,881 of record CM060983.1, on the reverse strand, counting down.
GATATAAATTGTGTTTTAACGAAATCTACATTTTGTGTACAAAAATGTTATCTATCTCTTACGGTTTACCAGTTGTGCAAAAACCATTCACAACGAACAGGACTTTTGGGGACGTTCACAGAAAATTCAAGATATATATTTCGTTTGTAATGAATATATCCTAAACATATAACATTTTAGTCAAAATCTTTAAGAGCCTTTTTTGAGAAAATCAACATTTTCGAAAAACGTTCCATGTAAAGGATAGTCTTGGATGGGGGGGTTTTCTTGAACATCTTCATGTCCCATCTTTGAAAGATACTGAATCTATATACGAAGTTTGGTAGTTATCCGACTTTTCGATTTTGAGTTATGCTGTTCACACACACACACACACACACACACACACACACACACACACACACACACACACACACACACATACACGAAACGTTTTCCTTAAAATATTTTTTTTGTTTCAGGTGGCCTTAAAACATGTATTTCCATTGAAATCCCGCTATCGAATCTTTGGGTGGAATGCAATACTGCCCTTACAGACTATACGTAGTAGAGAAAGTAATAATAAATGCATATTCCCCAGTGGTGAAACAAATTCAAGGAATATTTGAGATAAAATGGAAATATTCTCTAGATTTATAAGCAAATTATTTTCAATTCAACGCTAAATAAAAACGTTCTCTATATAAATATGTATAAATACAATCTTGCTTGAAACTGCCTACTCTATCAATAAATGAAATGGTCAAAATATAATATTTCTTTAAGATTAAAGCTTTACAAAATGTCATAATCTAAAATATTTCCCAATAAAGGTTTAATACCGAGTAAATAATTTCGATAGAAATACCAGAAGGAAAAAGTTAATATTAATAATAATAATAATAATAATAATAATAATAATAATAATAATAACAATAATCCTTGGCAGGCTTCTTTTCAAAAAACTATGCTGTCTCTCTTTGTATACATCCTTGTATTATTGGAAGCTTTAACTATTGTAAATTGTAACTAATTGAAAGACAGAGAAAATAAATGGAGAAAATATTTAGTTTTTCTAAGTGAAGGAGATCAATTAGCAAGGAAATGAATTTCTGGAGGCAAAGAGTTAAGTAAGATCGCGGCTGAAAACACAAAAATGTAGTTGTTACTAATTGTTTTAATTATGGATAGAAACTACTGCGAGTCTGGGATTATACGACTAAAGTGTTCTTGAACTAAGCGACCTTATATAACCCAATAACAGGCTTGATTCACTTCATCTGTTTTCCCCGATTTTAAATTTTTTTATATTGACAAAATCACATGAAGCTGTTCGAAAAATTTATGAAAATTTAATCGAAAAGGTGACATTCTTTCTTAAGATGTTTTGTGTCTTCTTCACTGTAATCTGTTGCACATGTGAATTATATCACAGTAAACTATACAAAATGGTAATGCTATGTATAATAATAATTTTTAGAAGTGATAAAATGTAATAGAATCAATATATGTCAGTCTTAAATGCTTTCTCGTGGAAACAATCTCAAATTAAAGTTTATTCAAAGAGCAAGCATCAGTCGACAACATACGTAGTTGGCTACCAAGATCCTGAATTCTAAACTTACAATTAGCTTTCAAAGGAATAATAAAAATGAAACAATGATAATAAATATACTTGATTAAACATACATAACGTTACACAAAAGATACGTACTAACTAATAAGCAACACAGTTTAATAATTGCAATCGCTGAGAGCCAAGGGGATGTTCTACTGAATTTTATAACTTTTCTTAAGTATTCTATGTATTGCAATGGAACTTCAGAAATTATTTTTAATAATTATGCAGAACTTTACGTAAAACTGAGTATTTTATCTTATGAAAACTAAAGACAAATAAGAACTTTAAAAAATCTTTCAACTCAATTTTTAGCTGCTGAAAATGAATTTTTAATAAGTTTTTCTTAATGTTTAGTAGTATGTTTAAAATATGGTGCTGAATAATATTTTTATTACAGTTTAATGTCGCCTTAGTATTTTGTCATGTCGCGACGGTTACTATAAGTTCTATTGTTCACCTAAGACAAACGGCTGTAGTTGCGGGATGACCTTCTTGTCCATCTACCTGAGGAACTTGCTGACAGATGTCCTTAGAATAGTCACCTTCCTATAACATCTATGCTATTGCTAATGGGTTTTGGCGGAATGTAAATTTTATAATTGTGGAGCTGCTGGCTATTCTTTGATTTTATACGTCGTCATTGTAATGTTTGGCAGATTGCCTTAGTTGCGTAGTCGCCCTGTTATATGCTATTCTGTTGCTATTGAGCGTTAGAACTGCTGGCTATTCTTTGATTCTACTGGACATTGTAATATGTGACACTGTAGTGTGTTGCGTAGTCGCCCTCCTATAGCATCTATTTTTATTTCTATGTATTTGTCTCTGCAGGTGTAACTTTGGGTAGTGGCATTGAACTTTCAAACCGGTGTTTACCTGACAACTGAGGGAAACCATGGAAGAAAACCCTTCACTACTGGGAGCCGCTAACACCTGAGGCATCTGGCTCAATATAATGGTGTTATTGCATACTTTACAGAAGAGTATAGCTTTTTTATATAAGGCTCTGGAGTATGTTTAATTATGCATTAAATAGAACTTTTTCTTCTATGGTGTTTAAGCCAGAGACAAAATCATATACACTTCCGTGCATTATATTACTCTAACACGAGTATGATGATGATGAGATGCGGTTTAAGGGCGCTAAACAGCTAAGGGCATCATCGCCCTAACACGAATATAAATTTGATGTTAATATATTACACATTTCTAGAAAAATGACTTCTAATACTTGGAAATGCTGAAACCAATCACGAGAAATCACGTTCAAAGTGAAAGACACCTATTTTTGGTAAATGAAGTTCTTCAGATTCGTTTTATTTGCACATATGTGTTTGCTCCTTCTTGTTTTCTGATATTTTGTTATACATTACTCACAATGGATGCTTTAATTCAATCTAGTCGTAGAGCTGAGTTTAGTGGTATTTAGGGTTGAGCTGTAAACCTTGGCGTACATTTTTTTTTCATTTTTAGGGAATATTATGGATCACAGCTGTAAAATGTGAATATTGCCGATATTTTAGTTAAATTAAAAAAATAGAGATAATTTTCTAAAAGTGCATCAGTAATACCAAGAATTTGTTTTCAGCTTTCTGTAAGATTTGTTGGGGTTGTATAAAATATTGAAATCGTACTATTTAGTAACACCGCCTTCTATTTATGACGAAACCTTTGGTGATAAGCTGATTACAATAATATGTATAAATGTGATTAATTGAACAATTATGTATTGATGGATAAATCTTACGATAGAAAGATAAATGCGGCTCTGAAAGTTGTAACTACGTTTAGAGAAGTTTTCAAACACACATTTGTTAGCTAAGAAAACCAGTACACCCTTGCCTAAGACCAAATAACTTAATTCTGTTGAAAACTGTATTTTATACATCTGATATCCAAGACAATTGAACTATATGAATGAAAGCATAAAGCTTGGTGCACTGGTTTTGCCCCTGTTTTGTTATTCTCCGCCTCTTCTTTTACATTCTCTCCCATTCTTGTTGCATTCCAATCATTTTATTTTGTGGGCAAACATATGGTCGTTTTTTTACAGGGGGTGGTTGAGTCAGTACATGTGGAAGGCAAACACAGTTCAATATTTAAGGGCCTAACAGTCAACACACAAAAGTGGAAAACAGTACCTGTCAGCAAATAACAATCGGATGGAATATTCCCCGTGCTGTAGCGTGAGTAAACACGCCAGGGGTAGGGGAGAAACGTGCCATATTTTTATGGCGACCTGCGCTTTTCATGAGCCATTGTTACAATTGTATTTCAACATTAATAGGCAATACTTTTATGCAGAGACAGGTGAATGCATTCATCATCATTTGATGTTTACTAGCCCTGCCCGCCCTAGGATTCAAATTTCAGATTAAGTAGACATATACATTAGCCACAGGGCTTGATATATTACATGGAATTTTCTGTAATATTGCTGGCTTTTAGACGAGCAAACTGGTCAAAGCATGAAACGCGGAGCTATAAAAGTTAGGCAGTCAAATTTTGCCATTTTCAATGAAACCCTATTGAAAGACCATGATGAAGTTTCCTTTCATTTCTGGGATTTACTGGAGCAGGTAGTCAAAAACACAATAGGAGAAAAAATAAGGGGGAAAAATATTGGTGATATGAGCAGAGCTTCGTTAAATAAAAACGCTGAAAACACTTACTAAGCATAAGTAATTCCACTGGATTTTATCCTACTGCATGAACAATCTTTCAGAACTCACCCACCCTTTGTGTGAAAAATAAAGACATTTATTCTCTCTTCACCGTTTACCTGCTGTTGCTATGAAGTAAATATTATGGCTCCGCTGCGCACGTGCGTATGTTCTGTTGTACCAACCTTGCGTTATACACAGGTTAGTAAGTTCTCAGGTTAATATCATCCATCGTGAAGCAACATACAGTACTAGTCACGGACAAACTAATACAATAACTCATTAATGTAATAAGATATCTAATTCACAGCTTCTCAGCATCAACACATTAATAATGTCTTTCTTTAATATTTTTACTTTCTCTATTACGTATAGTAAGTAGGGGAAGTATTGTATTCCACCCTAAAATTTGATACCGAGATTTCACCGGAAATATATGTTTTGAGGCCCCCTGAATCCAAAAAAAGCATTTTTGGAAACATGTCCATGTGTGTGTCTGTGTGTCTATGGACAGCATAACTCAGAAACGAACAGTCGGATAAACACCAAACTTGGTACATAGGTTCAGTATCTTCCAGAGATGCAACACGAAGGTTTTCAAGAAAATTCCCCCACCCCAGATTACCCTTTACATGGAAGAGTTTTCGAAAATTTTAATTGTCTCAAAAATGGCTCTAACGATTTTGATTAAAATATCATATGTTTACGATATTTTCATGACAAATAAAATGTTTATCTTGAATTTTCTGGGAATGTCTCCAAAAGTATTCTTCATTGTGAACGACTTTTGCATAACTGGTAAACCATAAGCGATAGACAAAATTTTACTACACAAAAAATGTAGATCGCGTTAAAATACACAATTTATGTCATATACTATTTTTTTTGTTGAGTGAACCATTTTCTAGATATTGCTTGTTATTCCCTTAAATTCTTCAATACTTATTTTCTAAAATGGGAATTCGTTATTCATTTTTTTTGTCTTGGACATGCAAAGAGTATTAATCTGTGGCAAAGGGAATGGTGCTGCACCTAGCAACCAGCTATTAAGAGATATGTATGTGCTTAAAGGCTACTGTATTTCTATACTGCCCTTGTAAATGTATATTCCCCTTACATCTACAAGAAACTTAGCAATAAGATAGAGTCTGCAAATATTTATCTCGGTTAACATGAAGTAGATGGAGAATAAGGGTTTGTAAAAATAGTTTGTACAAGAGTAGAGAAAGTCATGTGAGTGTAACACATCAGATTTTTTGTTCTAGGTTTTACGTGTTATGTATTTTCTTTGCTAATATTGTACGTATAATAACTAAGAGGATGTTACAACACACATATTCATAATGTAACACATGGTATAGAACAAGTATATAACGTTATAACATATAAAATATAATATGAGGGGCAAAGGCCATTGCTAGCTATATAACCAGTAATATAAAATTACGAGAAATGCAGTGGTATCTACGTAAGCATGTAACGAACTTTAGATATAAAACATAAACTGCTATTGGATGTTATTGGATAATAGCACCAAGCAGGTACATTTATACATGCCTATAATTCACATACGTAAGTTAAGAAGAACAGTTGTAAGGAACGCTAACAGAAACTTGTCAGTGTTCGAGCAGGAAGGTAGTAGGTATATAAACTCGTCTCTGAATAGATGTTAAAACTACGTATTTAAAGTCTACCAGGTACATATATTTTAACATGACATAATAATGAATTGTGAATATTTACATTTAGTTTATCCAAAATGGAAGTGAAATAATTAACACAATACGTGTGTGCAAAATATTTTAACCTTCTCCATACCCAGCCCTGACAAAACACAAGTGCTCTCCGACACCAATACAGCAGCCGTAGCATAAAATAATAATTACAACATACTAACACACACAAGAATACAGATACACGATCATCCTATTCCAGTCTACGAGAACGTCGAGATACGTCACGAGTACGGGCATCTAGACGACCTACAGGTGCGTAACACAGCATCCATCATCATTGGGGGTCCTACTTTGTTCGTTGTTACAAGTATTAATACTCACAAGCAATGGATTGATTGAAATGCCATGTAAGTCATATTGCAGAAAAACGGACCGCTACCCGTAATTCTCTTTCAAATAATGACGTTTTTGTTTAATCCCCAAATCTTATTAGTTAGATTTGTGTTAATATTGTGCTAGTATTTACTTATATTACCTAATTGCTACAATTGCTTATATGTACGCACAACCAAAAGGAGCCCTGTCGGTTGATGTTGCGTGATTAGGTTTGTTTTGATTCACTTCAACCTAAGGATGAAACAATTATAAGAACAAAATACGGAGCAGACTGTATACTTTTACAAAGCTAAGAGATATTTACTGCAGAAGCTGGATGATGAAACCCTATAGATAAATAAGTACCTGCAGAGCTTACATGAGAGACATAGATACCAAAGAAAAGGCTCAAAAACAGAAGGGCAAATTTTGCGTAGGGCTGTACTAATGTGTTTGATCCCAAGTGATTCAAGTGACATGTGTTTCTATAACGTTCTACGTTCACATACAGATCACAATGCAGTGCACACTTTTCTCTATCATAATCACATAATATACAAAATGGACCGTTTGAGTTGAGAGTGTTCAATATCTCCAGAACTAAGCATTGTAGAAAGAAATATCTTGAATAAAAGTTGCTTGATATTATGGAGGAAAGTAAATGACATTAATCGTGTTTTGTTTGAGAGACCTTATGATAATCATGTTAGGGTCAATTTAATTTTTTTAAATGAGAACCTACAATTAGGGTCAAATTAAATTGACCCTAAAATGACCATCACATCGTCCTCCAAATAAAACATAACCAATGACATTTACTTTCCTTAATAATATCAAACACCTTTTATTCAAGACATTTATTTCTACAACGCTTAGTTCTGTAGATATTGTAAAGTCTCAAATTAAATGGTCCATCCTGTTATTTTTTAATTTAATGGACATGAGATTTTTATCAAATTATTTATTTAAGAAAAGCTGGAACTTGAAGTAACTGAATTACTATTCCAATTTTAATAATGAAAAGAGTTAAATTCCCTACTTATCTTTCACTTGCATATTCAAAACTTTAAAATTATCCATTTCAGAGACATTTATGAAGGGTTAATTCTTTTTTATATTTTTTATTTAGTATTTTGATAAATTCCAATTTAAGTGGATTTTAGCCTACTGTCACAACTTTAATAAACGGAAACAATATAAATGTCAATTCAAGATATGTTTGAAGCTCATGTCTATTTAAAGACAGGTTTCAGACAGACGGCGAGAAAGTTTAACACTTCCATTTTATTTACTTTGACAGTAAACATAAATTAGAGCCATAAGGCTCCAGAAGTGCTAGAAAACATATTGTTCTGTTTTAATGCAATTCGTTAGCTGGTATAAGAAGTCGAAGTTTAACGTACTAGCAAATCGTACGTCTGTTAGGAATGTTGGCTTTCAGTTTTTAAAAATAATGAAGAAAACTGTTGAAAACGTCACTGGCGTTTTATATAAAATAATAGGATTGGCTGCTTCATCCCGCCTCTAGAGATTCAAATAATATAGCATCACTGAAGGAAATACCTTCCTCACTATTACACCGCGTCACGCAATGCGGTTTGCCTACCTGTCATAATACCAACTTAGAAGCTCTGCCCCTTAAAACCATGCAACAGAAACAAGAAGATTCATGTCAAGTCCAATTCAGTGTAGTAGCGCCTCATCAACCGGGAACGGGTATCGTGGGAACATTTTTTTATATTCCACACCCCATGCACTTTCTTTTCGTTCCTTTTCCTCCCTTTTTTTATCCTGGGAACCGAGGTGATGCACCCATCACGATTCATAATAAGAAAACAACAAGAACTGGGGAGAAGAGTTTTTTAAAAGGCTATATTTATCCGTCACTTCTATTACTTTTAAACATGGCATTCTTTTACTGTAATTGCCCAGAAGAACAGAAGAATCCTATTATGATATAAACGTTATGGCACAAGTTATGTTTCGAAGAGCAGGGTAGGAGAAAAAAATTATATTTCTTTTTATTTCGGTATTACACGCGAACAATAGCTTTATATATTTGCTCTTCAAAGCAATATCTCGTGGGTGGAAGAGAGAGGCACCATGAAGATGTTTCATTGTTATTCTTCGGTTATTAATTTTAAATTCCCAAACATCATATTTATAAAGGCTGCTTAATTATTTGATATTGTCTTGTCTGTTGTTACTGCTTCAGCGATTGAGGATCATAAACAAAAAGTAAAAATCTGATGTGTTATGCTCACAAGACTTTCTCTACCTTTATTAGTGGGAATACAAATTATTCTCACGAAAATTTATTTTTCTATTTCATTTTAATCCAGATAAACTTTTTCATAAATAGCTACTTACACATTTCGTTAGGATACAAAGAGAACAGAGTCAAAAGTTTACGAACTGGACGCTACACACTGGCCTTAAAGGTTTTCATAAAATCGCGAGAAACAACTGAAAATCAATGGGACTTAAAAAGAATGGCAAAATATTGCACAAATTGAACCATTAATAACGGAAATGGCTGACGCCACAAAACGTTATTTGAAATAAATTGTGTACTTTAAGCATCTACATCTTTTGTGTAGAGTTTTCGTCAACACTTAACGTTTAGCAGTTGTAAAGGCCATACAAAATTCCTTCCGAATGAAGAGGACTTCACAGGCTATTCCCAGAAAATTCAAAGTATACGCTTTATTTGTCATGTGAATATCCTTGATACGTGGTGTTTTAATCCAAATCGTTACAGCCAATATTATAAAATCACAAATTTCGAAAAATGTTCCAAGTAAAGGGTAGTCTAGGGAGGAGGATTATCTTAAAAATCTTCGTGTCGTAACTTGGAATATACTGAACCTAAACACCAAGTTTGGTATTTATCCCAAGTTTTCGCTTTTGGGTTATGCTGTTCATAGACACACGACGGACACAGACACACACATGCACGCACACACACGCGCGCGGATCTTTTTCTAAAAATGCTTTTTTTGTATTAGGTGCCTCATGTATTTCCGGTGAAATCTCGGTATCGAATTTTTGGGTGGAATACAATACCTTCCCTACCTATTAGGTATTGCTAGAGAAAGTAAAAAATTCTGCTGTGATACATTCATATGACTTTCTCTAACCTCTATCGATCATCTGCATTCAAATTATTCTTACTTAAGTTTATTTTTCTACCTACCGACTGAAAACGAATGGGACTTAAAAATAATAACAGCTTATTGAACAAATCGAATTATTAATAACGGATATCTTGGAAATGGCTGATGCCACAAAAAAATTAAAAAAGGTATTTGAAATAATTTTAATCAAACTCGTTAGCGCCATTTTGAGAAAATAAAAATATTCCACATGAAAGGGTAGTCTGGGTTGGGAGGATTTTCTTGAAAATTTTCGAGTCACATCCTTGGAAGACATTACACTCAAATACCAAGGTTGGTATTTATCCGACTTTTCCTTTTTGAGCTATACTGTTCACAGACACAGAGATACACACCTGGACCTTTTTCTAATACTGAGTTTTTTTAATTCAAGACGCCTCAAAACATGTATTTCCGGTGAAATCTCGATATCGATTTTTTGGGTGGAATGCAATACTTCCCCTACCTACTATACGCAATAGAGAAAGTAGAAAGCGAGAGACTTTTGCAGTTAAAATACGTATTTTCTAATGAAAATATTATCTACATTTAAGACTAAGAAAAAATGTCAACATCAGGCAGCTGTTTCAAACCGGAAGGATGATTAAAGTTTATTGAATCCTGAAGCAGCCTTTAATTAATTGTTATAATCAAGTAAATGTGCATTTGTTTATTGTATCTTGTGTATCAAGAGTACAATGACATGAATTAACATTTTTACTTTCTCTACTACGTATAGTAAATATGGGGAAGTATTGCATTCCACCCAAAAATTCGATACCGAGGTTTCACTGGAAATACATGCTTTGAGGCCTCATGAATAAATAAAAAAACATTTTTAGAAAAACGTCAGCGCGCGTGTGTGTGTGTGTCTGTAGTCTTGTGGATGTGTCTGTGAACAGCATAACTTAAAACGAAAAGTCGGATAAATACCATACTTGGTATTTAGGTTCACTATCTTTCAAAGACGCGACAGGACGATTTTCAAGAAACACCCCCACCACAGACTATCCTTTACACGGAACATTTTTCGAAAATTTTAATTTTCTCAAAAATGGCTGTAACAATTATGATTCAAATATCATATATTCAAGATATTTTTATGCCAAATGAAATGTATATTATTTGTGTTATGCTCACATGACTTTCTCTACCTTTATTAGTGGGAATACAAATTATTCTCACGAAAATTTATTTTTCTATTTCATTTTAATCCAGATAAACTTTTTCATAAATACCATTTCATTTCGTTAGGATTCAAAGAGAACAGAGTCAAGAGTTCCCAAAAGTCATCTTCATTCTGAATGACTTATGCATAACTGGAAAATCGTAAGACTTAAGTCAAAATGTTACCATATCAGAAATGTAGATCTCGTTAAAACACACAATTTATGTACCTTTTTTTTTACTTTCTTTACTACTATAGTAAGTAGGAAAAGTATTGCATTCCATCCAAAAATTCGATACCGACTTTTCACCAGAAATACATGTTTTGAGGCCCCCTGATTCAAAAAATCTAATGTGTTACACTCAAATGACTTTCTCTACTCTTGTACAAACTATTTTTACAAACTCTTATTCTCCATCTACTTCATGTTAATCGAGATAAACATTTTCAGACTGTATCTTATTGCTAATTTTCTTGTAGATGTAAGGGGAATATATATTTACAAGGGCAGTATCGAAATACAGTAGCCTTTAAGCACATACATATCTCTTAATAGCTGGTTGCTAGGTGCAGCACTATTCCTTTTTCCACAGATTAATACTCTTTGCATATCCAAGACAAAAAAATGAATAACGAATTCCCATTTGAGAAAATAAGTATTGAAACATTTAAGGGAATAACAAGCAATATCTCGAAAATGGTTCACTCAACAATAAAAATGTATGACATAAATTGTGTATTTTAACGCGATCTACATCTTTTGTGCAGTAAAATTTTGTGTATCTCTTATGGTTTACCAGTTTACCAAAAGTCGTTCACAATGAAGAATACTTTCGGAGACATTCCCAGAAAATTCAAGATATACATTTTATTTGTCATGAAAATATCTTAAACATATGATATTTTAATCAAAATCGTTAGAGCCGTTTTTGAAAAAATTAATGTTCGAAAAATGTTCGATGTAAAGGGTACTCTGAGGTGGGGGGATTTTCTTGAAAACCTTCGTGTCTCATCTCTGGAAGATACTAAACCTAAATAGCAAGTTTGGTATCTCTCCGACTGTTCGTTTCTGAGTTATGCTGTTCACAGACAGACACACGGACACACAGACAGAAAGACAGACACACAGACAGACACACACACACGGACATGTTTCCAAAAATGCTTCTTTTGGATTCAGGGGATCTCAAAACATGTATTTCCGGTGAAATCTCGGTATCGAATTTTTGGGTGGAATACAATACTTCCCTTACTTACTATACGTAGGTAGTAGAGAAAGTAAAAAGGCATGTCCGTTTGTGTGTGTGTGTGTGTGTGTGTCTGTGTGTGTGTGTGTGTGAACAGCATAACTCAGAAACGAACAGTCGGATAAACACCAAACTTGGTATTTAGGTTCAGTATCTTACAGAGATGCGACACGAAGGTTTTCAAGAAAATCCCCCCATCCCAGATTACCCTTTACATGGAACATTTTTCGAAAATTTTAATTTTCTCAAAAATGGCTCTAACGATTTTGATTAAAATATCATATGTTTTAGATATTTTCATAAAAATGAAATGTATATCTCGAATTTTCTGGAAATGTCTCCAAAAGTACTCTTCATTATGAACGACTTTTGCATAACTGGTAAACCAAAAGAGCTACACAAAAAACGTAGATTGCGTTAAATACACAATTTATATCATATACATTTTTTTTGAGTGAACCATTTTCGAGATATTGCTTGTTATTCCCTTAAATTTTTCAATACTTCTGCTTTTTCTCAAATGGGAATTCGTTATTCATTACTTTCTCTACCACGTATAGTAAGTAGGGGAAGTATTGTATTTCACCCAAAAAAATCGATACCGAGATTTCACCGGAAATATATGTTTTGAGACCTCCAGACCCCAAAAAAAGCATTTTTGGAAACATGTCCGTGTGTGTGTCTGTGTGTCTGTCTGTGAACAGCATAACTCAGAAACGAACAGTCGGATAAACACCAAACTTGGTATTTAGGTTCAGTATCTTCCAGAGATGTGACGCGAAGGTTTTCAAGAAAATCCCCCCACCCCAGATTACCCTTTACATGGAAGATTTTTCTAAAAGTTTCATTTTCTCAAAAATGGCTCTAACGATTTTTATTAAAATGTCATATGTTTAAGATATTTTCATGAGAAATGAAATGTATATCTTGAATTTTCTGGGAATGTCTCCAAAAGTATTCTTCATTGTGAACGACATTTGCCTAACTGGTAAAACATAAGACATAGACAAACGTTTACGACACAAAAAATGTAGATCGCCTTAAAACACACAATTTATGTCATATACATTTTTTTCGCTGAGTGAACCGTTTTCGAGATATTACTTGTTATTCCCTTAAATTTTTCAGTACTTATTTTCTCAAATGGGAATTCGTTATGCATTTTTTTGTCTTGGATATGCAAAGAGTTATAATCTGTGTCAAAGGGAATGGTGCAGCACCTAGCAACCAGCTATTAAGAGATATGTATGTGCTTAAAGGCTACTGTTTTTACTCTACTACGTATAGTAAGTAGGGGAAGTATTGTATTCCACCCAAAAATTCGATACTGAGATTTCACCGAAAATACATGTTTTGAGACCCCCTGAATCCAAAAAAAAACATTTTTGGAAACATGTCCGTGTGTGTGTCTGTGTGTCTATCTATGTGTATTTCTGTGAACAGCATAACTCAGAAACGAACAGTCGGATAAGCACCAAACTTGGTATTTAGGTTCAGTATCTTCCAGAGATGCGACGCGAAGGTTTTCAAGAAAATCCCCCCACCCCAGATTACCCTTTACATGGAGAATTTTTCGAAAAGTTTAATTTTCTCAAAAGTGGCTGTAACGATTATGATTAAAATATCATATGTTTAAGATATTTTCATGAAAAATAAAATGTATATCCCGAATTGTCTGGGAATGTCTCCAAAAGTATTCTTCATTGTGAACGACTTTTGCGTAACTGGTAAACCATAAGAGATACACAAACGATGTAGATCGCGTTAAAATACACAATTTATGTCATATACATTTTTGTTGTTGAGTGAACCATTTTCGAGATATTGCTTGTTATTCCCTTAAATTTTTCAGTACTTATTTTCTCAAATGGGAATTCGTTATTCATTTTTTTGTCTTGTATATGCAAAGAGTATTAATCTGAGGCAAAGGGAATGGTGCTGCACCTAGCAACCAAATATTAAGAGATATGTATGTGATTAAAGGCTACTGTATTTCTGTATTGCCCTTGTAAATATATATTCCCCTTACATCTACAAGAAAATTAGCAATAAGATAGACTCTGCAGATGTTTATATCGATTAACATGAAGTAGATGAAGAATAAGCATTTGTAAGAATAGTGTGTACAAGAGTAGAGAAAGTCATTTGAGTGTAACACGTCAGATTTTTTTATGTCCTGGTAATTCAAAGAGAATGGAATACTCCACATAGCAACCAGCTCTTAAATTCCCCTTGCATCTACAAGAAAATTATGAATAAGATTAACGTCTCGATATATGGATTAACATGAAGCATATGGAGAATAAGCTTTGTAAAAATAGTTTGTACAAGAGCAGAGAAAATCATGTGAGTGTAACACAAGTCATGTGAGTGTAACACATCAGAGTCTTTTAATGGAATTCATTATTCGTTTTTTTTATGTCCTGGACATGCAAAGAAAATGGAATGTAGCACATAACAACCAGCTCTTAAAAGATTTGACTAACGCTTAAAGCCTACCATATTCCTCTTGCACCTACAAGAAAATTAGCAATAAGATCACATGTGGATTAACATGAAGTAGATGGAGAATAAGCATTTGTAAACATAATTTGTATAAGAGCAGAGAAAGTCATGTGAGTGCAACACAAGTCATGTGAGTGTAACACATCAGATTTTTACTTTCTCTACTACGTATAGTAAGTAGGGGAAGTATTGCATTCCACCCAAAAATTCAATACCGAGATTTCACCGGAAATACATGTTTTGAGACCTCCTGAATCCAAAAAAAGCATTTTTGGAAACATGTCCGTGTGTGTCTGTGTGTGTGTGTGTGTGTGTGTGTGTGTGTGTGTCTGTGTGTGTGTGTCTGTGAACAGCATAACTCAACAACTAACAGTCGGATAAACACCAAACTTGGTATTTACGTTCAGTATCTTCCAGAGATGCGACACGAAGATTTTCAAGAAAATCCCCCCACCCCAGACTACCCTTTACATGGAACATTTTTCGAAAATTTTAATTTTCTCAAAAATGGCTCTAACGATTTTGATGAAAATATCATATGTTTAAGATAATGTCATGAGAAATGAAATGTATATCTCGAATTTTCTGGGAATGTCTCCAAACGTATTATTCATTATGAACGACTTTTGCATAACTGGTAAACCATAAGAGATAGACAAAATTTTACTACACAAAAAATGTAGATCGCGTTAAAATACACAACTTATATCATATACATTTTTTTTGTTGAGTGAACCGTTTTCGAGATATTGCTTGTTATTTCCTTAAATTTTCCAATACTTATACTTTTTCTCAAATTCGTTATTCATTTTTTTATGTCCTGGACATGCAAAGAGAATGGAATGCGCCACATAGCAACCAGCGATAAAATATTTGACTATCGTTTAAAAGCTACCATATTCCCCTGGCATCTACAAGAAAATTACAAATAAGATTGACATCTCGATATCTCGATTAATATGAAGGATATTGAGAATAGGCGTTTGTAAAAATAGATTGTACAAGAGTAGAGAAAGTCATGTGAGTGTAACGCATCAGATTTTACTTTCTCTACTACGTATAGTAAGTAGGGGAAGTATTGCATTCCACCCAAAAATTCGATACCGAGATTTCACCGGAAATACATGTTTTGAGACTCACTGAATCCAAAAAAAGCATTTTTGGAAACATGTCCGTGTGTGTGTCTGTCTGTGTGTCTGTGTGTCTGTCTGTGTGTGTGTCTGTCTGTGTGTCTGTGTGTCTGTGAACAGCATAACTCAAAAACGAAGAGTCGGATAAACACCAAACTTGGTATTTAGGTTCAGTATCTTCCAGAGATGCGACACGAAGGTTTTCAAGAAAATCCCCCCACCCCAGACTACCCTTTACATGGAACATTTTTCGAAAATTTTAATTTTCTCAAAAACGGCTCTAACGATTTTGATTAAAATATCATATGTTTAAGATATTGTCATGATAATTAAAATGTATATCTCGAATTTTCCGGGAATGTCTCCAAAAGTATTCTTTATTATGAACGACTTTTTCATAACTGGTAAACCATAAGAGATAGACATAATTTTACTACACAAAAAATGTAGATCGCGTTAAAATACACAATTTATGTCATATACATTTCTTTTGTTGAGTGAACCGTTTGCGAGATATTACTTGTTATTCCCTTAAATTTTCCAATACTTATAGTTTTTCTCCAATTCGTTATTCATTCTTTTATGTCCTGGACATGAAAAGAGAATGGAATGCGCCACATAGCAACCAGCGTTAAAATATTTGACTATCGCTTAAAACCTACCATATTCCCCTTGCATCTACAGGAAAATTACAAATAAGATTGACATCTCGATATCTCGATTAATATGAAGCATATGGAGAATAGGCGTTTGTAAAAATAGATTGTACAAGAGTAGAGAAAGTCATGTGAGTGTAACACATCAGATTTTTTTAATGGAATTCATTATTCTTTTTTTTTTATGTCCTGGACATGCAAAGAGAATGGCATGTAGCACATAGCAACCAGCTCTTAAAAGATTTGACTATCGCTTAAAACCTACCATATTCCTCTTGCACCTACAAGAAAATTAGCAATAAGATCACATCTGGATTAACATGAAGTAGATGGAGAATAAGCATTTGTAAACATAATTTGTATAAGAGCAGAGAAAATCATGTGAGTGCAACACATCAGATTTTTCTTCTCGGACCTAAAGGACTTGTGTGTTTTATTTATTCATCAATTCATTAAAAGAAAACCAAAGTCAATTTTACAAACAAGCACATATTGTATTAACAAAGTTTATTAAGGAATTTTGTTATGTAATTAGAGATAACATATGGGAGATGTTAAATACAAAAGGAACGCTATTACATGTAATACAAATAATAAATGCAAAAGAACTGCAAATTAAAGTAAAATTGAAAGTTACAAAAAATGCTGAATCCATACTGTAAAATAAGAGCACGTCGCCTTTGGCCCATGTTTTTCAACTGTTGCAGTGAAGAAATTCTACGAGAATATAAAATAAATCTTAACAATTTTATTAAAAGATTGCTTTAATACTATATTTACAATTTTATTTACATGCTATCAAGAGTATTAATAGTATCAGAGTTTGAATTGAAAAATATTTTTGAATCGTTTAGTTTAATATATCCTCAAAAACAAAAGATGTGAGCTTTAAAGATATCAACAGAAAGGGACATGACGAAGTTAAATAATTTAACTTTCTTGGTTGTAATAGTCTTATAGTTTCGGCAATGATGCGAATAAAAAGTAATAATATAGATCTATTAATAAAGAGAAAAATAAAACCAACTTGTGATCCTTGGTTTTTTATATGAAGCTGAATTTTGGATGCTTAAAGGTGTAGATGAAAGAAGACTCCAATGAAGAAGGCATATAAAGACTATAAATAATATACAAAAATTAAGACGTAAGAAAACAAATATTGAAAACGTAAGTGATATAATTATCGTTAAACGTTAAATTAATGGTAGGCTTGTTTAGATCGAATGGATAAAAATTACGTATTAAAATAAACTGAATATTAAGATATAAACTTGCAGGAAGTAGAGACCCTAGGTCAACCAAGAAATCAATCATGGGACCAGTGTTTGTTGGAGACGAAACGATTTTATGTGGCTCAATACGTCAGGTAGATGATTATGTAAATCGTAACAACCATATTTATTGTTATTGTGTTATGGTCGGTTATTATTGTAAGCATAAATATAACTTATATAAACACGCAATTAAGCTTCCAGAGCTAGTAAAGACTTTCATACTTAGAGCAAAATATGATAAATAATTCAATGAAAAAATATGTCAGTGCTCAGACATGGTATTAATTACCCAGAAATTTATCTGTAAATATACCAATAAATCAAATCCCTAAAAGATGAAAGTTGAACCAAAAGCAGTGTTGATTTCTTCCAGCTATATTTTAAATCGATGTGTATCAGAGTTATATTTAATTTTCCAGCGAGTGAACCTATCCTGGGTTAGCATAAACTGGGATTTGTTTCTCTGAAACATTAAGTGCCTTAATATTAGGTATACAATTTTAAAGCTTTTGGTAACAAGATAGTTTACTTTAGAGCCATAATGATCATTCTTTCCGCTAAAAGTATTAGCGTTTTGTATAGTTAACTAATGGAAGAGAATAACAAATAATTAAGGACAGCATTGATACAAGTGTAGATGCTTCACACGGCCATAGCAGATTCACGGATTATCAAGAATTTAATTCAATTAGAAAGAAAAACTGCATACCAAATGACCTATCTACAGCACTACATGAGAAACCTTACATTTGAACAGTGCAGAACTAGCTTACAAATATTTCTGTACGTAATGTATTGTAAATAATCAATTTGGATAAACCTCTAATTACTATGTGTAACAATTGTGTTTAATGTTACAACCCTCAAACGATGTATTCTGAAATGTTAATATAAAATACTGTTTGGTTCCCTGTATTGTAGACTTGTGCGTTTAATGTGGTCGCAATATAACCACGACGTTATACGACCTTAAACAAAGAAAAGAAAAGTGTGTATGTTTGTAGGATGGTTCTTATATATTTGATAAACACTTTGTGTAAAAAATATTATTTACCCTATACCTTAGAAAAACCTTGATGTAGAATTATTGGCTGGAGGTTATGGTCCTAGAAGTTTTTTTTTTCTTTCAGTTAGAAGTGAAGCTTTTATTATTACGATCAGTGTAACGATGTTTAAAATAATTCGTTTATGAGCATCCATTTGGTCGGAGAAGAGAGGTTTCTGGATAGAGAAGAGAGAATGGGAGATGTGTCACTTGTTATCCTCAATCTTGCCTAACCGTATAGAATTCACTGTCCTTCCCCATCCCATCTCTTATTCCGGAAACTCTTCTTAAAGCCCGCAGGAAGGAGGACTCCTTAACTCCTCCTCTTGCCGGCCGGTTTCAATTCTCAGTTCTGACAGAATCCCATATCAAACTCCTCTCTAACTCCCCCCTTTCCTCTTATATATCGAAACCCATGGTGAACCAACGCCCCCACCGCTGCCAAAAACTTTTGCTCCTTGCCAGATGGAATTGAATATGGATAAAATTTTTCTCCACGGGTGGTTTGTCAGCCAGGCAGGCAAGACGGAAACGAGAGTAACAGGAAAGACAGAGAACGTGTATGTGAGTGTGTGTGTGAGGGAGAGAGAGAGAGAGAGAGAGAGAGAGAGAGGGAAGGAACCAAAGTTTAAATCTTCGCATGATTACCGAACGAATACTATCCATAGCGAAAGTTATTCATTTCCTTCAAATAATGTAGTTTCAAAAAATTCTAACAACTTACTCAGACATCAAAATATTTTGAAAATGTGTCTATATGGCAAAGAAAAAGACGTTTAAACTGCAAGTGCTTTCCGTTTCTACAATTAATGATATCTCCAATGATGAAACATTGCTTCCTTTGTTACTCAACCACAGGGGAGCAGTATTTTAGCGAAAATAATATTTTTTCCCATATTGCATTCCACCCAAAAATTTGACATGCAGATATCATCGGAAATATACGTTTTGAGACTACCTGAATACAAAAACAACGCATTTTTGGAAAAACAGTCCCTTCGTGTTTATGAACTACATAACTCAAAAACGAAAAGATACCAAACTTGACATTTAAGGTCTGCATTATCCAAGGATATTCAAGAAAATATTCAAGTAAATCCCCACACTCCAAATTACAATTTACATGGAAAAACATTCGTTATTTTTTGTTTTCTCAAAAATAACTATTAACGACTTTCATTAAAATACCATATGTTTTAAGATATTTTCCTGGCAAATGACATGTATATCTTGAATTTTCTGGGAACAACCTGTGAAGAACTCTTCATTCTGAATGACTTTTGCATACCTTGTAAACCGTAATAAATATACAAAATCTCACTGCACAAAATAACATAGCTCTCGTTAAAACACAATATCCAAGCCATATTTTCGTGGAGTTAACTATTTCAGTGATATTTCTTGTTAGTGGTTTCAGTCTTAAGACACTTATTGTTTTCTCAATTTGAAATTTTTATTTATTTATTTATTTTACCTCGTGGTCATGCAAACAGCATGCAATTTTAAAGCCACCACTTAGCGACACGCTCCTTAAAAATCTGATATGTTACACTCACATGACTTTCTGTACCCTCTATCATTTATTAGCCAGTATACAAAGCTATTCTCAGGAAAGTTTATTTTTTATCTACTTCATTTTAATCCAGATTACACATTTACATTACACATTTAGTTAGAATACAAAGCGAACACTGATAGTCAAACGTTTAAGAACTGGACGCCATATGCTGGCCTTAAAATTTCATATTGTTTCTTACTTTTTCCATGATATCGCGAGAAACAAGTGGAAATCAGCGAGGCTTAAAAACAATTATAAAGTATTGAATAAATCGAACCATTAATAATGGATATCTTGGAAATGACTGATGCTACAAAAGAGTTATTTGAAATGAATTCTCTGCTTTAAATAGATCCACATTCTTTTTTATGTGGTAAAGCTAAATGTACGTATCACGGAGGCTCCCCCGGAACGGGGCAGAACACCGCACGCCCAGTAAGCCCCTTGTGCTTCCAACATGACCCCTGGAAGAGAAGGATGAAGGGACAGAACCTAATGGCAACCAGATCCGGATGCCGACGGGCGCAAGCATGGACGGGGTCCATAACATTTCCAGATAGAACGAATCCGACGCATCCCGGCCCCAGCCCACAAGCCACCAAACTCCAGGATCCCCCGGAGCGGAGCCACATGCTGAGGAGAGACCTAACTGAGCGGTACCACGGCGACGCCTGCGAAGAAACCTTTACAGAGCGCAAGCCACCGTCCAGCTGCAACCCGCCGAACACCGTCGCCTGGCCCCACAACCCTAAAACAGATGACAAGGAAGATGATGGGTACAGGAAATGAGAGGAAGGAGAGTCGTAATGGAAGATGAAAGTCCCCAGAATTCCTGGCGACCCAGAGAAACCACGAAAAACCAATGGGTCAGAAAGGGTGGTCACCGGGAATCGAACCCGGGACTCCCGAATGCGGGCCACAGACCTTGCCGCCTTAGCCATCCCACTCGTTTTTTGTTTTTTTGTTTGGTTTTTTTCTTTGTGCTACATTTTCGTTTATGGCTTAACGTTGACCCGTTATACAAGATTATACAAAATTCTTTCCCATTGAAGAAGACTTCACAGGCTTCAGAAATGGCACTCGTATGTACATGTGTGTTTTGTTGGGGAGGTGAAATGGAGGATAAATACAAAACTTGATTACTGAGTCAGACACTGTTTAAGCATTCCAGGTGGAGATTTCCATTCAGCTCCACATTCTAAATTACACTTTATGTAAATATTTTCCTTATTTTTCAAAATGCTTCTAAAACTTAGCTATCATAAATTTTTATTCGTTACGTAAAGAATAAAATATGTATCTTGAATTTCCCATGAGTGGCATCTGAAGTTATCTTTATTCTCTCCAAGCCTTATATAACTGAGAAGTACAATATAACGCGAAAACTTACTGAAGAAAAAACGAAAAACTCAATAAGATAATCAAATGGGTAGAATAACTTTGTCGCGGTATTAGCTGTTTCGGAAATAATAACTAATTAATGTGTAAGTGGGCTGAGATGCATGTTTTGAAACTAAAGTATAACAGCTTATGAAACAAAGAAAAGTTGTGATGGCTGATTTGCTTACTGTATCTTGCACATAATCAGAGAAGTACAGATATAACTTAAACTTTAAGTTGATTTCATTTAGGCAAAGTCTTTAACGTGAAGTGAACAGAAAAAGCATGTTCTATAAGGATAATATTATAAATAAAGGAATATGGGACCTAATAAAGTCGGGAATATTGAAGACCACACTGTTAAACACATTCTTTGTTATATAGCGATGTGATTCTCCATACTCTCGAAAATTAGTTTCCATCCGCACTATGTCGCTACATTCTCGCCGAATTTGTAACGTCATTGCTGTAGTTTTCTTTTCGTTGTTATTGCTCTCTGAAACAAAGTCTAAGTTACGTGTTTTTCTATGAAGAGGTTTCTTGTTTAAAGATGAACAAAATAAATAAAATAAAAACATAAAATAACCTTTTACAGCAGACAATATAAAACAGGTAGGCCTTTTCTACCCAGGGCTACATCGACATGACCAGGATCCTCCCTGTAGCTGACAAGTGACGCTCTCTGAAGGACATCATTCACACTATGTGCCACCGTTCTACCTATAGCCGACAGGTTACCCTCTCTGAGGGGTAACATCATTCATACCTACGTGTCACCGAGTTCTCCCTGTAGCTGAACATGTCAGCTCTCTGAGGGGCAGCATCATTCATACCTACGTGCTACCGCGTTCTCCCTGTAGCTGACATGATACCCTTTGAGTGGCAACATCATTCATACCTAATGCAGCCGGGTTCTCCCTGTAGATGATATGTCACACTCTCCAAGAGCCAACAACATTCACACGTATGTGTCACCCGATTCTCCCTGTAGCTGACATGTCACACTCTCTGAGAGGCAACAACATTCACACGTATGTGTCACCCAATTCTCCTTGTAGCTGACATGTCACACTCTCTGACAGGCAACAATATTCACACGTATGTGTCACCCGATTCTCCCTGTAGCTGACATGTCACACTCTCTGAGAGGCAACAATATTCACACGTATGTGTCACCCAATTCTCCTTGTAGCTGACATGTCACACTCTCTGAGAGGCAACAATATTCACACGTATGTGTCACCCGATTCTCCCTGTAGCGGACATGTCACGCTCTCTGAGAGGTAACCTCATTCGCACTTACGTGTCACCGTGTTCTCCCTGTTGCTGACATGATACCCTCATTGATGGGTAACATCATTCATACCTACGCGCCACCGGGTTCTTCTGTAGCTGACGTGTCACCCTCTCTGAGGGGCAACATCATTCACACGTACTTGACACCGGGTTCTCCTGTAGCTGATAGGTCACGCTCTCTGAGGGGAACGTCATTCACACCTACGTGTCACCAGATTCACCCTATAGCTGCAGTATCACTGATAAAGAATTGGGATGCTTGTGTGCATATCTTTAATATTATTGGTATCTGTGTGGGTGCTGGGTTCTCCCTAACGTTTGTGTGAGCAGTCAGTACTCGGGAAATGGGGCTTGTGACGCCCACTCTAAGGGATAACATAATACATATATGGGTAAACAGAAATACACATTGCGTGATTTGGGACTTAAACCTGGAGCTGCCTTCGTGATCAATATTTGGCAGTCATCGATGTCGGGGTTATCCTCTTTTTTCACCGGAGGTAAGCAGAAGACCATAATCACTATTATTGAGAACATTGTGGTACTCAGGCGTAATATAATAACATTGTTTGAGATAAAGTCATATATCTGAACATCTCAACTTCATTCAGTTACAATGTAGGCTAATTTGTTTACTCTAGTGCGTAGTTTCTATGCCAGTGATGTGTTGCGGTCTTGGGAGCGGTGGTAATGCTATCATCTTAATATTTGCAAGTCTAGTATACAACTTTTTTCACAATCAAATTTAAAGCTGTGCTCGACAAAAATTAACACTGTGAGTAGTATATGCCCCTCGGGAGACAGACACCGCCAAAGCGGTTACTGGCGCCAAGGTAGAGGTGTTCCCCCGTCCTTGAAACGCATGACATTTGTTTCTAAGAAAAGGGAATTGCCTTGATGTAGGTCTCCGCAACAGGTTACTGACTCAGTTCAAGGTCAAGGTAATTCCCTTTTCTTAGAAATAAATGAGTCATACGTTTCAAGGACGGGGGAATACCTCTACCTTGGCGCCAGTAACCGCTTCATTGTCAACAAATTGTGAAAACACATGGCATTCGCAGTTTTCACAAATACATAAACAATTGTCAATTAATTGTTTATTTTCATGGCAACAGAACTCGTACTTCTCTGGATGTTGGTGTGCCATTGTGCTCTCAAAGTAGCCATCAATTGAGTTTTATACTGCATATGATTTAAAAAAGCGACAGGTTTAGAGGATAACTTGTGTAGTTAAATGTCAAGGATGAATTGATGCAGCTCATGTTATATAATTTGTTTATTCTATTGGGTAAAAATTGTTGCAACTTAGAGTACTGCATAGTTAAATGTCAAGGATAAATTGATGCAATTCACGTTATATAAGTTGTTGTATTGAGTGCAACTTGCAGTGCGACAAGGGCATGACTATCCCAATGCAGCTTGCTGCAAGGACAAGGTCATGTTATATAAGTTGTTGTAATAAGCAAAAAGTACCAAGGATAGATTAGTGCAAGAGCACTTGGTACGGGGAAGTACTAAGAGCAAGGCCATGTTATATAAGTTGTTCTGTTGAGACGAAAATACGAAGCGCAACTTGGCACGTGCTGACATAACGAAAATACTGCAAGGACAAATTAAATGTCAAGGATAAATCATGAGTATAAATTAAGCCAGCGTGCACGCTTTAATGCAGGAAGAAAAGAAGAGCATATAATCTTACTGAACACGTGAGTACAATGGAACATTTTTCAATTTTAAATCACAGACAAAGAACATTAGATAAATTTACTCAGGATATACAGAATCCAGTATATTAGTAGATACAATAAATACAAACGAAAATGATGAAGATGAAATCGATCCGATGGAGTGGGTACATTTAATATTTGAAGAGCGTTTAGAGTTTGCTAATCGAGAATTGTTACATTATAATCCTAGTTATTTTGGCATGTCTGTGACCAATTCGCAGGTCCCCCTAAAAGCTTTCATATAAGCGTTAGAAGATTTGATCAGATTAACATTGAGACACTTCTAAACTCTTTGGAAAGGGTTATTCAACGTAACCAAAACTTTTTCTTACATGGACCGTTAAAATTTTCATGTGTTTATACAAAAATACATGCAGGAAATTGCTTTACCGCTTGTCAAATGTGTAGCCAAAATAAGGGTATCATAGCTATAGAAATTGATGACTTTTTATGTCTTACTAGATCGATTGCTGTAGCAATTGCCAAAATTGATAACGATAAAAATTATGCTTCTATAAAAAGATGCAATAAAAACAAACAGAACAAGCAATGAATCTGTGCACTCCCGTAAATAAAAATACAGGATTCACAGTAAACGACGTAGTTTGTTTGAAAAGCATTTAAAAGACAAATATTCTTTTACAGTGTTTGGAGATCATGATGGCAAAAACGTTTTGTATAAATCTGCAATAAACAGTAACAAACATATAGACTTGCTACATCATAATAATCACTTTAGCGTAATCGTGGACGTACACAGAGCATTTAAATGTAAATATTACTGCAGACAGTGTAATTCTCCGTTTAAATATAAAAAGAGACACATCGCTGCGATTTTTCCTGTTCAAAATGTCATCTTCAATGTAATAATACATTTGATAGATTTGTATATTGCCAAAACTGTAATCGTGATTTTAAAGGACAACTTTGTTATGAAAATCACTTAAAGAAAGGTGTCTTTTATCCAGGAAAAATATCTGTTTGCGACACAGAAAAAGTTTGTAATAATTGTTGTAAATTATAAAATTTAAGAAAAAGAAAAGTAGATCATCTCTGTGGTGAAATGTGTTGTTGTGTGTGTAAAAAATATGTAACATCCAATCATTTATGTTGTATTCAACCATACAAGAACAAACAATTAAGGAAAAACTTCATAATATTTCTTATTGATTTCGAGTGCACTCAGGAAAAGATATTCTTTATCAGGCCTGTGATGAATGTATTGATACTTATACAAAATTAGAAGTTTGTCACAAGTGCGGTGCAAAGGAATAGATATTTTAAAAAGATCCCGTACGTGAGTTAATAGAATATATTACACTACCACGTACAATACTTAGAGATATAACCGTTATTGCACACAATCTCAAATCTTATGACGGACATATTCTGCTTAAGTATATGGTTGGTACATTAGGCTGGTCACCCGAATTAATTATGAATGGTACTAGGATATATAGAATCAAGTACAAAAATATAACGTTTATAGATTCTTTAAATTTTATACCAATATCTTTGGCTAGATTTTCAAAAACATTTCAATTACAAGAAACAAAAGGCTATTTTCCATATCTATTCAATTCAAAAGAAAATGAAAATTATGTTGGAAATATGCCGGATCGCAAACACTATTGTCCTGAAGGAATGTCAATAGAAGAACGAAAAGAGTTTGAAAAGTGGTATATCGAAAAAGAAAAATCTGGTTATAAGTATGATATGCAAAAAGAACTTGTAGATTATTGTCGAATGGATGTACAGTTATTATGTTTTCGCGCTTCTAAATTTAGAAAGGAATTCATAGATGAAAACGGTATTGATCCTTTTAGGAAATGTGTGACAATTGCTAATGCTTGCATGAACGTATACAGAAAACGTTTTATGCCTGTAGATACAATTTCAGTATTGCAATTAGGAGGATATCGGTTAGGAGACAAACAGTCGCGTGTAGCACTAATCTGGCTTACCTGGTTAGAGGAAAAAGAAGGTATTTTCATACAACATGCATTGAATGGTAGAGAAATAAAATTTTTAAATCATAAAGTTGATGGATATAGAGAGGATGATAAAATCGTTTACTTTTTTCATGGATGTTTTTACCATGGTTGCTTAAAATGCTTTACAGATAGATCTTCATATATTTACGGTTCGCACTATGAAACTATGAATTCTAGATACGAATCAACCGAAAGAATCACAAATGAAATAAAAAAAGCTTGGTATAATGTTGTGGAATTATGGGAATGTGAATTTAAATCCATGATAGGAACTGACAAAGATCTCGAAAATTATGTAAATAATTTTTCTCCTACTCTTCCTGAACCTTTCGAACCGAGAGATGCATTTTACGGTGGGCGAACAAATTGTATCAAGTTATATTATGAAGTACAAGAAAATGAAAAGATATTTTACTATGATGTATGTAGTCTATATCCTTTTGTTAACAAAACCAAACCATATCCTGTTGGTCATCCAACAATATACTACGAGGAAAATAAGTTTCCCGATTTACACCTCATCAAAGGAGGACTTATAAAATGTGAGATTTTACCACCCATTGACCTCTGTCATCCAGTACTACCGCTACGTGTGAATGGAAAATTGATGTTTCCTTTATGTAATAGTTGTGCACAAGCAGAAAATCAAGCAACGTGCAATCATACCGATGAAGAAAGATGTTTAAATGGTACGTTGGTTTTGGATGAAGTTAAAGTCGCTATTAATGAAGGCTATAACATTTTTAAAATTTATGAAATTTCGGAATATCAAATGGCACAATACGATTCTAAAAAGAAAGAACACGGACTTTTCGAAAAATATGTTAATCAGTTTTTAAAAATAAAAACAGATGCGTCGGGATGGCCGTCAGAGTGTAACACTGAGGAGAAAAAAAAAGAATTTGTTGCTAGTTTTGAAGAAAAGGAAGGAATTAAATTAGATACTGATAAGATATCTTTTAATCCAGGTAGACGTGAATTACGTAAATTGATGCTTAACTCGTTTTGGGTAAAATATGGGCAAAGAGATAATTTACCGACAACGGAATTGGTGACAGAATATTCTCGTCTTGTTGAACTTTTAAACAATCCAAGTGTAGAGGTTCATACATATCTTCCAGCAACAGACGACATAATTTATGTTGTTTGGAGCCATGTTAAGGAAAGTCCTAAAAAAATCCTACTACTGACGTAGTTATTGCTGCTTACACTACGGCCCATGCTCGTCTTGACCTTTACTCCTATCTTAAGAAATTAAACGAGCGCGTACTGTATTTTGATACGGATTCCGTTATAGTAACACATAGACCAGGAGACTGGCTACCACCTATAGGATCCTTTCTTGGATGTATGACCAACGAATTAGAAAAAGATGACAGGAATGCTTATATAGATAAATTTGTTTCAAATGGCCCAAAAAGCTATGCATACGGAATAAGATTTGGAGAAAATACAAAAATAACATGTAAAATTAAAGGCATTACATTAAATTCTGGAAATCTGGAAAAAATAACGAAAGTGTAATGACAGATAGTGTATTAAATGATAACAGTATGAAGATTACACTATGCAGTTCTCAGATTTCTAGAAAACCTTTATGGACTTTAGTGACAGAGCCATCCATTAAAACTTTTCGTTTAGTAGTAAATAAACGAAAAACGGATTCAAGTTTTGATACAGTACCCTATGGATATGAAAAAAGAACACGTAAGTAACATTTTAATTAAATTGTGGTGACAAAGTTGTAGTAACTTCAGTAGTGGGTAAAATGTCTTCAGAATCAGACGATGATTCCACAGGATATACCTTAGACAGTTTATCTAACGTGGAACCTCTACGTTTACCTTCTAAGCGTAAATCCGATCAAGAAATCTCATTTTTTAAAAAAGTTCCTAATTTAGCTATTTTAAAAAACCCAAGCAAACGTAATATGCATTCGAAATACTCTTTTTTTAATAAAGTTCCTAAATTATCAATATTAAACAAAACAAGTAAAGTTCGAAGAAGTGATGGAGATCAAATTTTGGGTTCTAAACTGTTTAAACCAAATGCATCCGATTTTATTAACGTTCTCTTTGATTCAAGTTCTCAAGATAGCGGTGTATCAATGCACAGAAAAGATTTAAAAAGAAACATTAACGCACTTTTTGATAATAAGCAAAATAAAATATATAAATTAAACAAAGAAAAAGCTATAACACAAAATTTAGAATTGGATACGACTTATCAAATGCGTAATCCTAAATTAGAAAAGTCAAAAAGAACACCAAAACAAAGGTATAAATCTTATAAATCAGATAATTTTTTCAACAAAATTGGATTGACAAAAATTTAAAAAGTAAAAGCCCACTTCAAGAAAAAGAAGAAACCGACGATGAACGTTTTAAAAAACTTAAGAAGGTTAACGTTAAAACGAAAGATATATCTCGAGGAGAAGTTGTAGATGAAAATTTTAAAAAAATTAAAAATGTTAATACTGGATAAACCGTACAAAAGAAAGATCTATCTCAAGGAGAAGTCCTAGATGAAAATTTTAAAAAATTTAAAAAAGTTAATACAAGTCAAATCGTAGAAATGAAAGATCCATCTCAAGGAGAAGTTATCGATAATAATTTCAAAAAATTTAAAAAATCTGATGTGTTACACTCACATGACTTTCTCTACTCTTGTACAATCTAATTTTACAAACGCCCATTCTCCATATGCTTCAAGTTAATCAAGATATCTAGATGTCAATCTTATTGGTAATTTTCTTGTAGATGCAAGGGAAATATCGTAGCTTTTAAGCGATAGTCAAATATTTTAACGCTGGTTGCTATGTGGCGCATTCCATTCTCTTTGCATGTCCAGGACATAAAAAAAATGAATAACGAATTTGAGAAAAAGTATGTGTTGGAAAATTTAAGGAAATAACAAGCAATATCTCGAAAACGGTTCACTCAACAAAAGAAATATATATGACATAAGTTGTGTATTTTAACGCGATCTACATTTTTTGTGTAGTAAAATTTTGTCTATCTCTTATGGTTTACCAGTTATGCAAAAGTCGTTCACAATGAAGAATATTTTTGGAGACACTCCCAGAAAATTCGAGATATACATTTCATTTCTCATGACATTATCTTAAACATATGATATTTTCATCAAAATCGTTAGAGCCATTTTTGAGAAAACTAAAATTTTCGAAAAATCTTCCATGTAAAGGGTAGTCTGGGGTGGGGGGATTTTCTTGAAAACCCTCGTGTCGCATCTCTGGAAGATACTGAAACTAAATACCAAGTTTGGTGCTTATCCGACTTTTCGTTTTTGAGTTATGCTGTTCACAGACACACACACAGAGACACACACAGACACACACAGACACACACACGGACATGTTTCCAAAAATGCTTTTTTTGGATTCAGGAGGTCTCAAAACATGTATTTCCGGTGAAATCTCGGTATCGAATTTTTGGGTGGAATGCAATACTTCCCCTAATTACTATACGTAGTAGAGAAAGTAAAAAGTCAGTGCAGGTAAAGAAGTGGAAATGAAAGACTTATCGTCCTCTAATATAGATGACCTAGAAAATGAAATACCTTCGGAAACAGTGGATCCTAAAATAACCAAGTTTAAATATCCTAGCACGATGCAAGTTGCAGGTCCCTCGCGTAGCGGTAAATCTACGTTTGTTAGAAATTTATTAAAAAATGCTGATAAAATATTTAACGAACCTATAAAAAGATGCTTATGGTGTCATCCTTCCGAATAGCCACCTCCTCCTAACACTGAACGTGAATTTAACAATTGTACGTTTAATGTACGAATGCATGAAGGAGGGCCAGATTTAGAATCGGTGAAAAACGGTGATATGGTAATACTAGACGATCTAATGTATGAAGCAGAAAATAATAACGTATCGAATTTTTTTTACCAAAGATTCACATGATAAAAATTTTGGTGTAATTTATATATTACAAAATATTTTTCCACAAGGTAAAAAATTTAGAACTATGTCGCTTAATTCAAATTATATTGTGTTTAAAAACAATGGAGATAATTTACAAGTAGATAGATTATTTCAGCAGCTTGAGCCGAGAAGTTCGAAATTTCTGTTAGAAGTATTTGAAAAGGCTACCGAAAAACCACACGGTTATCTAGTGTTAGACTATACACAACAAACTCCTGACAAATTTCTTTACAGAACAGGAGTATTACCTAACGAAGCATCGTCCTGTTTTATTTCTAAAAAGAAAAATGGCACCTACATTATCTCCAAAAGTTTTTTAAAAAGTTTGCAAAATATCTTCCCCCACAGTTGCAAAACAGTGCGGTAATCTAGCAGTTCTCAGCAAAGCGAGACCCAAGTTACGTAAAAAAGTTTTAACTGAGGCCAATCCAGAATTAGTAAAAGCTATTTCCGAATGTGTATTAAACATTAGTAACGAAAAGGTACCGATTTCTAATAAGTGTAAAAATCGCTTAAAAAGCATAAAAATTGTGGAGAAGGCTAGTAGATAAAAAGGCTTCTTTAAAAAAATATATAATTATACAAAAAGGAGAATTTCTACCTTCGTTCATACTACCAGTATTAGGTGCATTAGGAAGTACTCTAGTATCCAAGTTTGATTAAAATCATGAAATACGGAAAACAAATCATGTTACTTTACCCACAACCTGAAAGTTTGAAAAAATTAATGTAATTGACAGAACTTTAGAAAATCTATCTAGCGACATTGAAGCTATACAAAGCCGAGCTATGACGCCCGATGAAAAATGGAAATTGCTTAAATATAAATTAATAAATTATCACGATGTGTGAAAACTTCGAAAGCCTTACATAAAATCACAGGAAAAATTATGGAAAGAATCGAACAAAAAAGAAGAGGAAGAAGATAATTTCGAAAGCGACTGGAAAACCGATCAACCTAAAACGAAAATTAAAACAATACAACAAAAAAGAAAATAAAAAAGAGAGAATCAACAAAAAAATTAAAAACTGAACCTGTTCATGATATAAGATATAAACCTTATAACTTACGTTCTACTAAATCAAGATGGCAGAAGCTTTAACCGAAAGAGATAAAACAATACTTAATAAATACTATTCTAAACTTGATCATTATGCCGGTCTTGGGAGTATTAATAAACTTCGCAACGCTGCAGGAATTTGTAAGCAAAAAATAAATAAGTATTTACAAGGAGAAGACAGCTACACTTTTCATAAATACGTAAGAAAACGGTTTCCTACCAAACAATATCACGCTACCAACATCGATGATTTGTGGGAAAGTGACTTAAATGTGCTGAATAACATTAAAAACTACAATAAACCTTATATTTATATTTTAAATATTATCGATGTCTTTTCTAAATATGCATGGGCACTACCTATAAAATCCAAAGCGGGAAATGAAATTGTTAGAGCTTTTGATTATATATTTAAGCCGTATAAACGTGTTCCAAAAATTTTACAGACAAATAAAGGTACAGAATTTACTAATAAACAATTTCAATCCTTTTTAAAGAATCGTGAAATCATTCATTATACTACGAAAAATAATGTAAAAGCTAGCGTAGTAGAAAGATTCAATAGAACACTAAAAGAAAAAAATGTGGAAATACTTTACGTATAAGAATACTTACAAATATACGGATGTATTACCTAAATTATTAAAATCTTATAATAGTTCGTATGACAGATCAATAAAAATGGCACCTATAGACGTACAAGAAACTAATATTATGTTAGTTTATGAGAATTTATATGGAAAGAATTTGCGTTCAAAAAGTGTATTTAAACCACAAAAATATAAAACAGGTGATCATGTTCGTATATCTAAACTAAAAATGAAATTTGATAAAGGCTATGAACAAAATTGGACGGATGAAATATTTAAAATTAGAGAAGTAATAAAAAGCGTGCCGATTGTATACAAGATGGAAGATTTATCTGGAGAAGATTTAGATGGTATATTTTACACGGAAGAAATACAAAAGGTACAGCCTCAATCTATCTTTAAGATTAATAAAATTTTAGACGAAAGAGGTAAAGGAAACAGTAAAGAGGTACTAGTTAAGTGGAAAGGATATCCTGCAAAGTTTAATTCCTGGATAACACAATCAGATATAATAGCACAATGATACGAAGAGAACCTTTTTCCATTACACTTACCAGTAATGGATCTACGAACCACTTTAAAAATAACACTACATCGAGCTTTTGCAACATGCTACCCCAACGAACGGTGTTGCTAGGAGAATGGGAAGTTGCTCTAACAAAAATAAGATATCCCGGAATGTTTATAAATATTACAAAGAGTGATAATTTTTAAAAGGAGATCGAATACACGTAACAAAAACTGAAATTAGTACGTGCAGTTTTCGTTACGACTTAGGAGAATCTACAATTACTGATAATGTAATGCTTTTAAATGAAATTAATCGCATATTAGAAAAAAATGCATTTGTTAAAACTTTTTTTAAATACAACTCAAATACTGGATTTGTAAGCATTAATCCCGAAGCAATAGATAAAAGCGAATCAATTGGAGATACAAAACCAAAGAAACGAGGAGATAACGAGCAAGGAGACTCAAAACCAAAGAAGCGAGACACTGTCCAAGATACTTCAACTTCGAAAACTAAAAAGCAAGAAGTAACTCAATCACATGAATCAGCAACAGTTCAATTGGATGAAACAAGAACGAATAAACATTACATTCGTAACTTATATGTGTCACCCAATTTAAACAGACAGCTAGGTTTTAATTTTGGAACCAACGGGGCAAAAACTACACGTGCATCGTATCCTATGAATCCATACCTAATATTTCCTTACGAAATATTTGTTTATTGTAACTTAGTACATCCTCAAATGGTTAGCGATACATTTGCTCAGTTAATTGAAAGCACAACAGTAATCTAAATATCGACAATAAAAATTTAGCAGAGGAAAAAACATTCTTTCCTCAAAATTGGGTATCTTTACTTCAACACGATTTTAACATTATAAAAAAAGATTTAAGAACAGGTACAGGAGAATTTTTACCATTTGTGGACGGATTTTCCTCAGCCGTTGTACTTTCATTTAGACCAAAAAAAGAGATGAATCATCACGAACTTGCTAAATATTTTTTAAACCAAACAGGGAGAGGTGTCGAAGAAAATCCAAATTTTGTATTATATAGAGGAAAACGTTTACAAAGGGGTTATGGCCTTTTTGGTGCACTTAAAGGATTATGGAGGTTCATGTCTGCAATTTTTAAAAGTGCTGCAAAAACTGTGGGTAAGGAAGCTGTTAACGTAGGTGCAAATGTTTTAACCGACGTGGTGACAAGCAGAAAGCAATTCAAAAACTCGCTTAATGAAAGATTAAAGGAAAGTACTGAAAACATCAAGAAAAAGGCTGATAAATCTATAGATACCATGCTAGGATCTGGAATAAAACCACATAAAAAAAGAAAACTGGTTCATTCTACAGTTAAACCGCACCACAAAAGCAATAAAAGAAGAAAAACAGATACATTTACTTAATACCATGTCGAATATTTACACGCATTCAGCATTTAAAATATTTGACGATCAACCGATACAAACTGGAGTAGACAGTACAAATATTATCGAACTCGATACGCAAAATGCTATATCATATAATTCCCCGTTAATATTTCACTACGCAGGAAACGCAGATACTTATTTGGATCTTTCATACATGGTATTACGTTTACGTTGTAAAATAGTAAAAAAAAGATGATAAAAATTTCACACCACCTGCTGTCGATGTTCCTGTTACTGAAAAATCTACGATTGTTAATAACTCTTTAAATTCTCCTTTTCAACATATTGAAGTTATTTTAAATAATGTTACAGTATCTCTACCTCAGCCGGGATACCCGTACAAATCATATTTCGAAACTTTGTTAAACTATTCTACAGATGCTATGGAAACATGGCTTCAATCATCACTTTGGAAATTAGACGATCCTGATAAAATGAACGATATAGAAGGAAACAGTGGTTTAAAATGGAGATACGATATTACAAAGGAAAGTAAGGAGTTTGAAATGATGGGTTGTTCATACAGTGAAATATGTAATCAAGATAAATTTCTATTAAACAACGTATCCATAACTATTAAGCTTACTCCTTCAACTCCGGAATTTCACCTTATTGGAAAAGGAAAAACTATAATAACTTCCGCTAAATTATCTCTTAAGCGTATATATCCATCGCCCACTATTCTTTTAGCCCATCAAGAGGTGCTGACAAAAAGTAATGCAAAATATAACTTAATTGGAGTAGAGTTTCAGCCGTTTAATATCCCAAAAGGGACTATAAACAAAAGCATAAACGACATTTTTGTAGGTAAAGTACCACGCACAATCATAATAGCTTTTACTACAAATAAAGCATTTAGCGGTGCATTCGATGAAAACCCATACAACTTGAAACATTTTAACATGAATTTTTGTCAATTATTCATTAATGGACAACCAATACCTTTGCAACCACTGGCTCCGGATTTGGAAGGAAAAAATGTTTACGATGTTATCAGACATTAATAGATGGCTTAGGCATTCTTTGCGTGACCGAGGACATTCCATTCCTCTAGATAATTATGCAAAAGGATATACTATATTAGTTTTTGATTCAACCGCCGATATGAGTGCTAACGAACCATATATTTCAGGTCTGCAGCACGGAAATGTTTCTATAAATGTAGCCTTCAAAAATGCTTTAACTGAACCGGTAAATATGCTTGTTTGCTCAGAATATCAAAAACTTTTAGAAATAGACGTAAGCAGATCTATCTACATATCAAAATGAATACTAATCAAATACATACATTTTTATACAATAATCCGCACACTCGTCCGCACTTTATTGGAGTATTTGCACGTGATTAAATACCTAAAAACAGACATTTAAATTTCCCATTGCAATGGTAATAAATACTGACCCTAGCAACAAACCAGGGCAACATTGGATATGCATATTTATATCTAAATCCGGTATAGGAGAATATTTTGATAGTTTCGGACATGCTCCTCTTTATTCAAATATTTTAAACTTTTTGCAATATCAATGTGGAAAAAACTGGGAATATAATAAACGACGATTGCAAAGTTCTTATAGCTCAACTTGTGGACATTACGTCGTTGCATATCTTCTTCATCGATGTTGTAACTTACCAAAAAATATTTTTTTTCAAAGTTTAAAATTAAAGATTTTAAATATAACGACAATGTGATCACTAAGATTATATGTTCTTCTCAAACACCCTGCAAAAATGGAGAAGTTTCATATCAAATATGCAAACCAATAAAAGGTGAGTAAATTGTATCTTTACATTTATTTTATTTTCATTTTTCATTATATAAACATGTCCACGGGTGCAGGTTTTATATATTTTAATTTTTTAATTGTCAATGAACGTGAATACGTAGTTAAAGAACTTTCTATATGTGGTTCAAATCATGAGGTTCAGACTGGATAAATCCTTCCTCCTTACGAACGCAACATATTAAAGGAATTGGTTAAATCGACCAATGACAGAATTACTGCAAAAGTACACGGATTAAAATGGGAAGACGGTGATGTAAAATATAATTTACTGTCAACCATCTTAAAGAGGTGCGTGGATAGATTTACTGTAGTATTTACAAAAGGAGAAGAAAGAGCCAAATTTCTTCGAGCACTAACTGGAGTACCATAATAAATATAGATGAAATAGAGCCTTATCAAGAGGTGTTTGCTACATTTAACGCAAATCCTTGTATGCATCCTTGCCATAAAATACCTATTCTTAATTGTTGTCAAAGAAATGTTATTAATATTTCTATGTGGTACTCACACATAGTTAATAGACGTGACGCTTATCCCTGCGATCCCAAACCAAACGAATCGCGTCTACCCTCCGATTTGAAGCACGATGCAATCAATTTTAAATCTAGCATTTACGGTGTGTATATTAATGATCTGTTTTAGAATACACATCTCAGTAATCAAACGTTGGAGGCAGGAACAGGATATCAGACCAGGTGCTAAAAAAAGATGTAAGTATATACATTTGAATTGTTCTTAAAATTCATGTCAGATTGGCCGAGTGGTTAAGGCGTCGTACTTAAGATACAATTCTCTTTAAAGAGAGCGTGGGTTCAAATCCCAATCTGACATTTTTTATTTCATTCTTTTAGGTCTACAGATATAAAAAAACTGAAGTTGAACAGTGATGAAGATGAAATTAAATCCGTATCTAAACCTGATTCATCACTAATTGGAATCCGAAGCAACATTTACTTCCTGGATCGTGGCCAAAAACAATTTCTATGTATAAGATTTTCGCCAGAATTTCCATACG
This sequence comes from Deroplatys truncata, assembly GCA_030765065.1. Classification (NCBI taxonomy): domain Eukaryota; kingdom Metazoa; phylum Arthropoda; class Insecta; order Mantodea; family Mantidae; genus Deroplatys; species Deroplatys truncata. The sequence goes on along the minus strand of CM060983.1, from coordinate 203,108,092 downwards.
ATTTACGGATTATCATTTCCAAATGTGGTGAACATCGTGGTATATTGCTATATGACTTGAACGAATGGAAAAATTTAATTCATTGTATAAATTGTATTGATACCGTTTCCAAGAAAGAAAATTTTAAATGGAAATGCAATTTAACAGAAGAATTACATTTAGATATAAAATACGTATTTGGTACGCAAAATGTGATTTTAAAGCAATATCAAGGGGATGAGCAGGTCTCCTTATCGTTAATTGAAGAAGAATGGACAAATTTATCCAAACTTTATCCGGTCATAAACGATATATTCTATCACAAATTAAAGGAATCTAAAGAAGTAAAGAATATTATACTGGCATACTGCAATTACATAAAAGACACAGCAGAATCGTCAGAAGATACGAGTAATATACCTTACTCGCGATTCACCGAGTACATGATATGCGTCACACCATGAATTTACCACGAGATACTTTTCTTTCTTCACAAACAACTAGTCACGTGTAACGAAAAACGTGATGAAACAAGTATTACAAAACGTGATTCTGATATATAAAAAGGCACAGTATCCTCTAGTTACCACCAGTTACCAACCATGGACGCTTTGGAAGAAATGAGATTTCTCACCGATCTTAACAAACGTGGGAAGTCCACTAAACCGCTAACTGCAGACGAGCTTACCAGGGGACAGCCATATCTCATAGAAGAAGCAAGAATTGTGAACACTAAGTATGGAAGAAGGGTAATTGTTAAAATAGATGGTAGAGACTTATTTTTAAATAACAATTTTGAAGATATGAGTCAAGAGAAAGTAAGTTTTTTAAATAAATCAAGAAATTATTACTTAACATATACTGAAGAAGACGACTACGTATTTACTAAAAAAACCCACCATTAAATAGAAAAGTAAAAGAACTTACGGAAAAAGATGTCTGCAAAAAAGTAAAATAAAAAGGATTACACTACATAAAAAGGTAAGCAGTATATATTCAATCATGAACTATGAAGGTTTAATTTTAACTTATGTATTAATTTTTATATTAATATGTTTTGCTAATTGTTTAATATGGTTTATAAAAATGCGACACCTTAACTGCTCATGTACTTCGTATAGCACATGCGCAAAAAAATCAAGTTTAGAAACCGTATAAAAGAATTACACTTTCTTAATATTTTATCACTCGGTAAGATGTCTATTATTTCAGAACCTATTAATCTAGGAAATAATATATTTGCTAGATTAACTTTTGATTATAACAAAAAAGTTAACACTTATGGATTCTATCAAGAACAAATGTTTGAAACATTATCAACTAACATCACACGATTTGGAAGTGTGAAAAAAGTGGAAATTACAATAAACAAAGAAAATATATGCGATGATTAAAAAAAACAGATATATTTAATGTTCGATTTCAACTTTGCAGATTGGCTACGACGGCAGGAGAGGCACGAGTGACAATATCATCCGACAACCTTTGCTGCCTTGATCAATTAGTGACACGACATGGTGTATACAACGTTCTGCAGGAAGATAACTACGAAAGTGTTTTAGTGGGTGCTCTTTTCATACAAAAATTAAATCAAGAAATAGACAAAAACTTTTCTCATTTGTATTTTGAAGTTAATACTCGTGACTTAAAAGAAGAAATTGATAGAGACAATTCCATAGCCAAACTCATTTACGAAAGTTATAACAAGATAGAAGAAAAAGAGGAAGAAGAAGGAAGAGACGAGTGTGGAATATATTCCTCTTTATGTACAACATTTATCAAAGTTATATTTTTAAACACAAAACAATAATTTAATAAAAATGTATGTGTAGACATCATTTTATGTATTTGTTTTTAAACATCTTTATTGTCAAGAAAAATATTTATCCTGTTGATTAATTATTGTCATATATATCACTTATATATTATTTAATTGTAATTAAACTTTTTATTGTGATATATCGCATTACAAATATATTATTTAATTGTAATTAAACTTTTTATTGTTATTAAATTTTATACCGTATTGAAATATTTTTGTATTCACATAATGTAACCAAAACATTACAATAAAAAAATGCCCCACGGCGAGGCAGGTCTCCGCAACAGGTTACTGACTCAGCTCAAGGTCAAGGGAATTCCCTTTTCTTAGAAACAAATGACTCATACGTTTCAAGGACGGGGGAATACCTCTACCTTGGCGCAAGTAACCTGTTGGCGGTGTCTGCCTCCCGTGGGGCATATACTACTACTGTGGTGTACAAAACGTAACGTAATCAAATGCTTTCTAAACACTAATCTAAATAATCATGCTTAATATTAGTGATGTATGTAGCAGAAATAATACGGTGAACAGTTGTCTATAAATGTTTAACTATATTTGGTTTAATGATCTTGAAAAAGTAAAGAAGCAGAAGAACTTATGAGAGAAAAATAAACATCGTGAAACATGTAGGATTTGTGAAATTACTCAAACAAATTTAATTGCTCAATAGTTGTAAATAGTCTTATCTAAGTGATTTCATGTACAATTTATTACTATACTGGTATTTTAGAAATTTCAGATATTTCATGTAATCAAATGTTTTATAATATGTCATATAAATGAAACAGAAAGTTAACAGAAAACGAGATTACACCCGTTGCTAGGGAGAATCAATACTCAAGGAAAATTTTTCACAAGATGGCTTAAAGGAGAAAAGCCGCCCACATATTAAACGTTAATTAGCTCTTATTCGTCAACTATTTCGTAGTTTAATGGACACCAAGGTGTAGTAAGATACCTAAGGTATCTGTATAATTAATAATTACCAAGACAGAACAGGTTGAGAGGTAAAAATTGAATTTGGTATACTCCCCATATATCTGTGTGTAAACATGTGTGTTATTTTTTAGAAAGTCAAATATCTTTGTTACTGAAAAGAGTTAATAATTGTTTTACTAAAGTTATTAATATGAATTTGCACTCAAAATGTTTTCACCAATACATAGTGCTTGAGAATAAATACAACACTGAGTAAAACAAAACTTGTATTATCATTGTTGTCAACCAGAAATACAAAGGATATAAATAAAAAGAAGCAACTAGCTTGTGATCTGCAGCTCGCAAACAAGTTGAGAATCGAGTATCAGGTCGTGATTTGGTAAGTTGTCCCTCTTTGTTGAGCTATTGCTACAAGCTACCAATCTATTGCTCAGTGACCTTCACCATGACACACTGAGTAAACAACTGCACCTATTCTTCTGTCAGGAGGCGATTTAATCTGTGTTGCTCTTAAATATTCATATACTCATTCATGTTAATCATACTCTCATTTATGAAACCTAATAAAGGTACAGATTTTAAATAAACACAATTGTAATTAAAGATTTGTCAAATGAAATAAAAATTGAGATTCACACAACTTACAACAGATAACGCTCATCCCCTTTCTAAACACAATCTTTCATTTCCTTATTTGATAATATTACAAACGTGTCACCAATTGCTATATTGAAAGTAGATTATTACTTGTGCTTCTGCTTTTGCAGCTTTATATAGATGTCCTCTGCATTAATATAAAATATCACAATAAGTAATTCCAAGACTTATAAGGTGTTATCATGAATTAAAATTATACTGGATGAAAGAGTTTAATGTCATTGAAGGTTTAATTTAAGGCTGGGTTTACAGGAAAATCTTTAGTTATAATCCGGTTTTGATTTGAACGAACATTCCGCTTTACGTACGTGTTCACATTTGTGCATCGCTTTGATTATGTTACCAGTCTTCCGGTATGAGAGCGGATCACTATGTTCTCACCCACATTCTGTTTAGCATTATAGTACCCAGGCAAGATGAAAACACCTCAGAATCTTTTCAACATTGTTAAAATGTCCATCTCGTGTTTCATTTGTCTCTGTTGCACAACTTTCCACATTTTCTCTTTTAAATAATTGTTCGTATCTGCACACATCTGAGTCCTTGCGTCTTGAAACAATTTTTAATTTCTCTACTACTTATGTATAGTATAGTAAGTAGAGGAAGTATTGCATTCTATGCAAAAATTCGACTGAGATTTCATAAGAAATACACGTTTTGAGAGTGCCTGAATTAAAAAAAGTCTTTAGCGAAAAAATATGTGTGTGTATGAACAGCATAAATAATAAAGTTAGTTCAAGCTTAGTAAGTATCCTCCAAGGATGTGATAAGATTTTCAAGAAAATCCCTTATCCAAAACCACCCCTTTTCTCCAAAATGGCTCAATTTTGATTAAAATGTGGATTATTTAAGATATTTGCATGGCAAAATTAATGAGGTATATCTCGAATTTTCTGGGACTAGCCTGGAAGTGCTCTTCATTCTGAAAGGCTTTTATGTAACTGCTACACTGAAGAGAGATGCAAAATCCTACCACACATCTGTGTCTGAACAGCAAACTCAGAAAGGAAAAGTCGTTAAATAACAAGTTTGGTATTTAAGTTCAGCACCTTTCAAACATGCATCATGAAGATTTTCAAGAAAGTCCCTCCACCCCAAACTACACTTTATATGGAAACATTTTCCAAAAGTTTTATTTTCTCAAAAATGGCTCTTAACGATTTTGATTAAGTAGATACATGTTTAAAATATTTTCATGTGAAATGCATATATTTAATTTCCTGGGAATATCCTCTGAAGTACTCTCCATTCTGAGTAATTTTTGCACAAACGGTAAACTATAAGATAGGCTAAACTTTGCTGCAAAAAACATTGGTTTCGTTAAACCACAATTTACGTCAAAACATTTTTTTCCTAAGTTAACTATACCCGAGATATTCCTTGTTATTGGTTTGAATTTTCAAATATCTACATGTAATTTTCCCAAATGAGAAGTGCGTATTCGATATTTTCTCGTGGTCATGCAAAGAGCATCAAATTTCAAAGCACTCATATAGCTACACGCTCTTTAAAAGCTGACTCACTTTACCTACTGTATCGTATAACGAAGTTGTAAATGTAAATTGAAAGTTTATCTTGATTAACAAGAAGAAGCTGGAATAATAAGCTTTTTGTAAATTTAGTTTGTAGAAGAATTATTAGAGAAAGCCACTTAAATATAGAAGATCAGAATATTTTCTTTCTTCCGCGATCATCTGAAAAGAACTAACTTTCAAATCCATCAAATAGCGACCCACATTTAAAATATTTGACTATCGCTTTAGTTTACTGCATTATTCTTATACCCACAATGAAATGTGATGAAAGTTTATCTCGATTAAGAAGTAGAAACCAAGAATAACATTTTGTGGAATTGTTTGTGAAAGAGTGATAGAGAAAGTCGTGTGATTTTTATTTTCCTATCTGGAACCAGATCATGAACTCTGTCATGGTACTAAAATGCAGTTGAGCAAGCTGAAATACCTGCGGAGGTACCTCAAGAAATAACAAGCAAAAACTAGCTAAAAGCGAGCGGGACTTGCTTTTATTTATACCATATCGCGGGCAATAGCCCAGCGATCAAGGTCAGCAAGCTTTTGATGCGAGGAGGTCGAGCAGAAAATGTTTATTTATACGAAACCAAGCAATCGCTTGGAATTAGTGAGGAATGAGCTAATGCTTGCTTTTATTTATACCACATGACACCCAAGTGCACGGTAACACTTGAGTTACATCGGTTTGCCGCATCAGATTTCAGAATCTGTAAAAATAAGCTGAAGGTAACGAACCCTGAGAAAGAGAAATTATTTGGGAAATATATGTAATAAATCTTATGCCACATTGTTACATAGGCACCGCTGCATCCAGAGGACAACTTCTACAACCACGACTGGATCCAAGAGTCATTTTTCCACCGCCTGTACCAGTTCGCATGAGCTATTCACAACATTAAAGCCCATTAGGCAACCTATCTGCTGTCAAAGTAACATGCTTCTGTTCGGTTTGCAAATGGACAGTAGAAGGAGCAACTAATTATTGCACAAAACGTTTCAAACAATTTTATGAGTATACAGGCCATACTCACGAAACGCTGCAAATTTTGTATGGTTGCACTTTTGCACCCGTCTTTAGCAACATCGGTAATTTTAAAACTTCCTCTAAGGTTATTTTGGAATTATTACTTTCCCTACCACGTTCATAGTAGGTAGAGAAGGTATTGCATTCCATCCAAAAATTTGACACCAATATTTCACCGAAATACATGTTTTAGGTCCCCTGAATCCAAAAAATAATTTTTAGAAAAAGGTTCGTGTGTTTATGTGTGTGTCTGTGAGTGTGTCTGTGAACAGCATAACTCAAAAACGAAAAGTCCGATAAATAGCAAACATGGTATTTAGGTTGAGTATTCCAAAGATGTATAGGAAGATTTTCGATGAAATCCCCCTCCTCAAATTAGCCTTTACATGAAACGTTTTTCGAAATGTTTGATTTTCTAAAAAATGGCTGTTTGATTTTCTAAAAAATGGCTCTAACGATTTTGATTAAAATACCATGTATTAGGTATATTTAAATTACAAATGAAATGTATATGTTGAACTTTATGGGAATACTTGTGAAGTCCTCTTCATTTGGAAGGAATTTTATATAATACTGCATAGCTGCTAAACTTTAAGTGATAGACGAAAACGTACCACACAGAAAATGTAGATCTCTTTAAAACCCATAATTTTTTTAAATAACTTTTTGTGGAATCAAGCATTTCAGATATATTTGTAATTAATGCTTCACATTTTCCAATATTTTTCATTCTTTTCAAGTCTTTTTGATATTCAGTGGTTTCTCGCAATTGCAAGAGCATGGAATTTTAAGACCAGCTATTACAGCTATTTCCGGAAAGGTGTATATCGTTTAAAATCATGTAGATAGGAAAAAACACTTTCGTTAGTAGAATTTGTATACCCACTAATAAGAGATGGAGATCAGATTTTTGTTCTTGCGCTTTGTTTGGTGTTCACGATCCTCGTTGTTGCACTCTTATGTTTGCCCCAAAATAAAACAGACTGGAAAAGTGCGTCATCCTCTAGATCTATACCAGTCATGTATAATAAACAGAAAAAATTAATGTGGTATTTATTCTTCTATGAATTTGTGGAGTAAAGACGAAATGCCTGATTTACAGCTGGGTAAAGTACAACTTTCATTTCGAGTTTGGGAAGTGATGTGATGCAGGAATTGTAACTCTTATGAACTCAATGTCTTATGGACAATGCTGATCTATAACACATTTTCCTGCTGCGACAATAACCCACCCCGGTAGTCACTGAGGTACTTTTATTATCCATCATCTCCCCCGCAATGACGAATAGCCGAGGTTATTAAGGTACGAACTCGTGAACGGGAGTTTCGCGGTTCAAATACCATCAGGATCGTGCTAAGTGACAGAGATTTTCTTCAGGTTTTCCTCAGGCCTCATAATTGGTAAATATTGAAGAGGTATCCTTAAAGTTAGGCCTGGAACGTTTCGTTACCAAATTTGTTGTCCCCAAATTATCACTTCATTTCATGTATCACCAATGCCCACCGCCTGTGATGGCGTATGTAGTAAGAACGGGCGTTAAACACTACTACAAAAGTCTCAAAGAATCATCATCAATCAATAGCTACTTTACCTTTACAACTGCGTTTAAAAACAGTAGTTTTTTGTTTCTATATTGTAGCATGACTGTTATCACTCCATTGCCGTGCTATTTTGGAAACATGCATAATAAATCCAAGCTTTCCTCCTCTAACGCAGACGGGAGTTTCTTCTTAAATATAAAATCCCTCCCTAAACTCTCTTTTCGCCCCCTTCTGCCGCAGCGCCGAGAGCAAATTTCCCTTCTGAAAATATGTATCTTCTGGGAAAAAGAAAAAGTCTTCCAGCTAGCATGCACATTTAACGGCACTAAAAAAATGCACCTTAATCTCGCGTTTTATATCCAGCGCCTGCATCTAATGTCATTTCCTCACGGCTGTTGCATATATCACACTTGGGACTGTATCAGCGCCACTGCTACCATCATCATCACCGGTGTTAGAACAGGGGAAACGAGCGAGCGACAACGGAAATCTGACCCTCGGGGGTCGTTCGTCGCCGAGCCGTCTGGTCAGTCCGACAAGAATAGTCGAGTTCAGATTTATTCCTCTGGTCCAACTCGAGACAAGAGGCCGAGTTTCATCCACTCCGCTCTATCCCTACTTTTCTTCTTCAAATGTTTTACTGCCCGGGTTCATTAAATTCCATTGTTACTAGCTGTATATGACGTGAAATACGCCGCGCTGTTTGTTATTGGAGTTTGGGGTGTAAATCCAGACCAGTGAAGCCCAACCTGTTCTCGTAAGAGCTAAGCTTCAAAGCGCATAGTTCACCCCACCTTTTTTTATATTTGAAGAGATTGACAAGCTAAACCAACTAAGTTTCAGTCCTTAGCAGCACGAGTGGAAATGAGTGAGAAGGGAAACTCCCTTCACCTCCTGTCTCTGTAAGGTTGGACATCTCTGATCCAGACAGAATATTTGTGATCATTACGTCGCCATAGGATTGAAAAACCTGTATTAGACAAAGGGGGTGTATGAAACGTTTGTTCGTTATAACTACACATGGGATTCGTATACGAATGCATTTAGTTTGATTTTACTTGTGATATGGAATTAAGTTTGCAGTATGTTTCATGCTCTTTTGTGTTTATATGTAAAGTTATATAGTGCATATAATTTCTTATTTCCGATGTTGCTACATATTCTATCATTTTTTCATACATAGAGCATGTAATAGATGTATTTTAAAATGTTTAATTTTAAAATCAATATTTAAGCACATTAATGACAAAAATAATAAGTGCTTGGAAAGGTAGAATCAAACTGAAAAATTCAGTGCTATTGCCGCTTTTTGAACCACGGATTTTCCGGATTTCGTTCGGTTGCTCTAGCCAACTGAGCTACCATTCCGGCAACACATTAAATTCCCCAATTGACTCAGACTTTTTCAGTCTGATCGTACCTTTCCAACTTTGCCCTTCACACATCTTGTGTGAAACAACAATTAATTACAATCAATAAGGTGCTTGCTCTGGAGACACCATTCATTTCTCAGTGAGGTTCAGAGCAAACTTGAAGAGTGCCCCTTTAAAACATGGAAGACAATCAAGCAGTAAATTGTGCAGTGCTTTAGAGAAAAATCCTGACATTAAAGCTTTGTGTTGTGTGAATAAAACATACCTCCAAGGTGAAAATTTAGTGCTTCCTGAAGAAGTTTCCGGAGTTAGTAAGTGCTTTAAAATGTTGCCGAACAGCATTTGCAGACGTGGAAAGATCCTTCTCAGCATGCAACTTTTGTTAATCGATAAACCTCACAAAAACTTACGCCTGAGTATTTAGAGAAAATTATCATTTATACTGCAAATCAAATTACAGCGACCGGAATGATGTCCAAGGAAGAATATACTGTATCAAAAAGTATAAGCTTAAAGATAATAATTGTAGTGCATATTAGTGCATATTCTCGAAAATATAAAGCATATTTTAAAGTGTTTGACAGCATAAATTTAAGCATACTTTAGATAATTTTAGTGCATATAAATCCCATGTCTAATAGGATGTAGATGTAGATATCGGACGAGGACACCTCGCCACTGCGACCAGCTTGATCTATTGTGACTATACCTCGGGGGGCAGGGATGAGGTGAAGGCGCCGTAGGAGGTCACAAGTCCGCAGGCAGACAGACCAAAAGAGACGCACAGAAGACCCTAATATTTTCAGTTTGAACACCCGCGCACCAGCAGAAGCGAAGAATACTGAGAGAGGGCGACGAAGGGACCCTAAAGGGCGGGACAACGCACCCTGGGTTCCCGGGGAAAATCTTTACAATGCGCAAGCAATTACGCCATCAGCTAGACACCGCTGAACCCCAAAGACACACCAGAAACGTGAAAGGGAGAGATGTAATGACAGAAAATGGGGAAAAGGAGAAACCCTTGGTAAATACACCACTCCGACATCCACCTAAGAGACCAGAGGAACACCACGGGAAACCCCATGTTCAAAGTGGTCGGTCACCGGGAATCGAACCTGGGACTTCTGAATGCGGGCCACAGATGTAGCCCCCAGAACTATCCCTCATCGCAAAATCCACGACTTACATTTCCGTTGCTTTGTATTATCGCGAAATTAACGTTGATAATGACTACAATCGCGTACAACACTTTAAAAAACTGTTATTTATCACTGACTTGACCATGTTATCAGATATATTTGAACTCTCTTCTGCTTATCTTTACCGTTTTTTCGGCATAAAGTCTCACTTTACGCTTGGTAGTAGTGTCATATGCTTGACCTCCATTTCCTGACTACCTATTAACTCCAACGCACCTTACAATTGTAGGCCAGCGATAAATGTAAGGAAGTAGAGAATGGCAACAATGCATTGTTATATAAGATAGGTTTGATAAACTTGAATGCAGTTACCGACGAACTACAGGACGATTTTGCATTCGAATCCAATGCGCCTTTGAATCTAATGCATGCCACCACAATAAAATTTTAATAGGGCATTTGGGCATATAAAGCTGCGCATTAGGCTAGCTAAAATTCCGTATAATAGCTTTGAGCTATTATTGCTCACCTCTGTCGTGCGTATGTGGGAGTGAGGCGGGCAGTCGGGTTTGATGCTACGTTTATAATTTTATTTTAATTCATTGTTATCATATTTTTTCTGTATTTTTTCTCCCATTGTGTTAGTATGCAGTACACAAATGCAATTATTTAGTATTGTACCCTTACTATAAGATTCTAAGAACAGGAAAGCCGGAGAGCCATGCGATTGTTGTATTTTGCAAGTGTAGGCTGAAACCGTCCGAGTAGCCCTACAAGTACTATAATATAACATAGGCTTTAAGATATTTCCATGATCAATAAAATGTATAACGTGAACTCCTATGAACTCTTCTTCATTTTGAATGACTTTTGTGTAGTTGGTAAAAGAAACTGACAAAATCTTACTACAAGGAAGGAAAAAAAATATAGATCTACTTACAGCACACAATTTATATAAAATAATAATGTTTATGGCGTTACCCATTGCGGACATATTCTTTGTTTTTGGTTTGAATTTTCTAATGTATGCCTTTTTTCAAGTTTTAAGTCACTATTCGTTTTTTCTGGTTATGCAAAGAGCTTGTAATTTCAAAACTATCAATTAGCGGCCCGCTTTCAAAAATTCTTACTATCGCTTTAGCATACCCACTGTATGCTTCTTACACCTATAATTAAATGTGTAATGAACGTTTATCTGTGTTAATAACAAGTAGATAGAACAAACAACAAGCGTTTGTTACACTAGTTTATAGAATAATAAGTAGAGAGAGGCATATGTATGCATTTTATTCTGGGACAATCTAAAGAAAGACTTGTAAAACTAATAACCACAGTTTTCTAGTAAGTTTTATGCATACAAGAGCAATTGCCTAGTAAAAACAATTACTGCTTATGTAAAGCTTACCCTACATATATTGTAGACTATTCTTTTTCCGAAATGGATTTCTATTGCATATTGGACTATTGAACTATTGGACTATTAAAAAATCTACCATATTGCTTTAATACATAAAATGTACTCTACCTTAAGAAACTTATTGGTAATGTATCCAGAAATACCATGGATTTAGTTTTCAGATGGGGAAAAATGCGAATTATGGAATTAAGAATGTAGAAAGTGTCGTAGTAATCTGTTCGTGTTATCTTTTCTGCTGAGCGCCTGTTATTGTTTTACTATTTTGAATTTTGGGTTCTTTGTCCTCCGGCTAGCTATTATTACTCAGTGAGCAAATATCTCTGATCAGTGCGTGTAAACGGAAAGGAGTTGTCACTAAAAGATAACACTGATAAAATAATTTGTTTTCATACTTTTATTGCCGTCACACTTAATGAATAGTTCACATCTGCAATCTTTATACACGCCTGACTGAAACTGTTATATTACTGTCGTACGCTTACTTCACATTTTGTAACTAACTTTACGACGCGAGAGATTCTGTAGAATTGCGTAATGTGTATACCTCATAAATGCTTCCTTAGAACTGCCTGACGTGTAACTCGTGAGAGAGATTTCTTAGAACTGCACGACGTTTACCTCGTGAATGGTTCTGTAGAACTGCGTAATGTGTACCTCATGAATGCTTCCTTAGAACTGCCTGACGTGTAACTCGCGAGAGAGATTTCTTAGAACTGCGCGATACTTGCTTTTGGCTCAAGAATTTATACTTCCTCACCCCGATATGCCTAAACATTATAATAGAGCTGCTATTGGTTACTAAATCGTGCCAACATTAGCGTCTATTTTGTCATCCAATCACAATTACAAACACATATGCTCTAGGAAAGATATTCCCTCCATTTCTAAAGTAAGGCACGCTACCCTGACGTCATTTGTTTGTCTCTTCTAAGTGATAAACAACTCACCCCTTCGCTTCATCGTTACCCACTCCTATTGTCAGTTTCAGTGAGGCCGTGTAAACTTATTGCCTAACAATGCTTATGGCTAACAAACATCTGAAATCATTGTCATACAATAATGTTAATTTACACTACAATCACTCTGGCCTTCACAGTGTTGTGATATAAAATACTGCCTCAAAAGAAGCATTTACTGTGAGAATAAGCCTTTTATTGCCATAAGCATGAACATAAACATGATAAGACACGGCCAAAAGTGAAAGATTTTAAAAAGGCGTGGAATTAAGTTATTGGTTTCCAGTTTTTCCTACAAATTTATGTTAGAACTTTTATTAGCATGATAAATCTTGCATGAAATTCAGAATATTTGACACTATTAAGAGATATTTGTGAGTTTTCTTCATAGGAGGTCGGATTAATTTGACCAGATATAAATTCTTACTTAATTAACCCTGAATTATTTGAATTTACTCGCACAGCACCAGAAATCTACCAAGTATCTAAAACAATAGAAAAAGTAACGGTGTGTTAATTGCTTTAGCTGTGATTTTAGCTTTAGCTTTTAGGTAAACTATTTTCTCATTCCCACGGTTGGTAGCATTTGTTAGTATTTCGTAACACACTCGATTGTTTATTTAGTATGCGGGGTCTGACATCTTTCACGATGGTGATTCTATTTTAAAAAATACACAAGTAAGAATATAATAATTATTTATATGATCTGTCTCATTTCATTCATAGAGTAGTCCACATAAATCTCATTTGAAGTTACGAGTTTCATCGGATAAATTCGTAAACTCTAGTGGGATTGTCTGTGGTAACATAACAAAACGGACAAATCTGCATCTTCCATGTTGAGTACTGAAGGAAAAAATTGGTTGGACATTTTTAGAATGCGAAGTAATAAAAATTCTGAGAGAAACTAGAAAGTGATCCAATTTACTTAGATATTATGAGAAAAAGATGACGACTAAACTCAAGAAAGAACATAAAGAAAATAGGGCATTATTTAGGCAAAGTAAGAACTGATTGACTTAGTAAAACTATTAAGCATGATAAACGGTGATAAAGGCTATTAGGCGTTAGATTTGAAGAGTAAGCAGGCCTAATAACTCTGCAAACGCTGTGTTTGAGTGAAATGGACCCTAGGGAACTTATGTGTACGTAAATTAATGCTCTAGATGGTGAATTATTATATATAAATATTGATCATAAAATTGAATGTCCATTTGATTCAATCATCCATTCATTCATTCATTCATTCATTCACTGATGTTAGGAAGTTAATCACACTTTATAACATCATAAGTATTATATATCAACATGCAAGTAGCGACCCTGTCTTACTTTTGGTAATGCTGAGTCTTGCGTGCTCCTTGGAATAACCTGACTCTAAGCAACATTAAAGAATTATATAAGCAACCGTCCTCTAAATAAAACACGACTAAGGGCATTCACTTTTCTCCATATCAAGCAACTTTTATTCAAAACACGTGGAAAAAGGACACGTGATTTAGCCACGTGAAAAAACCTCAAGCGTGATAAAGAAAATTTTACGCCCAAATTAGAATGGGACGCTAAGAACCATAGTAGTTAAAGAGCGTCCATACACACACACAAACACACATACAAAATGTTTTTTTTATAAAATAAAGTTGGCTAGCCTGCGTATTGGAAAGTGACTGACTATTTTGTTATTTATTCCCATCCTCAACAGTGGTGACCGTAATCATATCGGAGATAATATCAGTTATTGTACCATTAAGTGCTTCAACATTCTATGCAGTATACGTGCTTTGTTTTTCATCTAATTGGGTGAGTATATTACGGCTAGTATATAATTAATTACGTTTTTAAACAATTGACTCTTGTCTCAGCCAAAAAACGCCTACTCCAGTCTACAATATATTCACGCTGAAACTGCTTTTGGAAATATTTTTCAACATTATCAGGAAACGAAATGTAGGACTTCATATGAATATAATTTTTTACGCACTATGAAAACTAAGTTTTAGTGAAGTCATGTGACTTCTGTTTTGTTCAGTAATTTCTGTGGAATTTATCCATGAATTGTGCTTTAGCTTTCTGGACGAATAACCGTAAATTACAGAACCAAAATATATATTTTATTATACTAAGCAGTGAAAAGTTGAGTGCATGTTTAAGTGATTTGGTAGATACTATAATATTACGGTCAAGTAACGAGCTGACGTTTTATACGATAAAATCGCATCCTTGAAAGTATATTATAAGATTTTCGAGCATAATTCTAGCCACTGGATTGACAGGTACTTTACATACGTTTTTATAATCTGGTTTTCTTATTGCCGTTTTGTAACAACAACTTTAACCTTCGCCTTCTTGTCGATGGAAGCTCTCATACATGGTGCACCATTTAAGTTAAGACAATATCTCCAAAACTAAGCATTGTAGAAAGAAATGTCTTGAATAAAGGTTGCTTGATATAGGTAAGTAAATGCCATTATTCGTGCTTTCTTTTTTTTTTGGGGGGGGGGAGAACGTTATAATGGTCATTTTAGAATCTTTAATTTTTTAAAATGAGAACCTACATTTTGTGTGTTGTTTCATCATTAGAAAATGGTTAACAAAAAGCTGTTTATTTTGTGATGAGGAATAAGGGAACAAAATAAAGAATGTTGGTTCCCAATTATGAAACGTAATTTGACCCTCAAATGACCATCCATGGATAGTCCAACCATTCATTGCGCTCTTTGTACACAGTCATTCAGAATTTTCGGTGTTATTTACGTTGGTGTAACAAGAAATGCAAAGTGCTTTATACAAATGTTGTTTAGTTTTTATGAGTGAAAAAACAAAATAAGAAGGGTAGGTTCCCGTTAAAAAAAACTAAATTTACCCTAAAATGATGATCACAACGCCCTCGAAATAAAACACAACTAATGGCATTTATTTTCCCCTACAATATCAAGCAAATTTTATTCAGAACATTTCTTTCTACATTTCTTAGTTTTGGAGATATTCTGCAGTCTCACTTAAATAGTCCACTCTGTATACGTAAATGTCGTAACTATCGTTCAGTTTAACCACACATGCAAATAATTCTTCATTCCTTCCTCTAGAAGGCCGAATTATATTATATAACTTTACATTGTATACCAATGGTAATGAAAATCTTTCATAGAGGCGGTATCCAAAGCACCCCTTCATTCCACATAGATTATAAGTATCCCTTATTGGCTACTCTGTATGTCTCGGTATTGTTTTTCAGGCCAGTCACGTAAATAACTGATATCGGCTGGGTGGAATCAAAAGTTGGTCACCTTTCGGAGAGAAAAACACTAGGGCGATCTAGGGGAACGGGCACCTTTTATGCACGACAGCATTCAAGTATCAAGAAGAGTAGAGGATATTCCGTCTAGAGTAAGGTCGGGTCGAGGTGTGCCCAGCAGAAAAGGGAGTCCAGTCTTGTTCCGTTCTACCACATGCTAATGAAATATTGTATTCATAGGGAGGGGGCCCCCAAAGTCGAGACGCAGGAGGAGAAGGGGTTCTCGCCCTGTCCCACGGGAGCGACCGGACTGAAAAGGGGACTTCAGGACCTTCCTTCAATTACTATCCTAGCCTTCGTCACAGCTCCTTCCTGCAAGCAAAGGCTTTCTCTCGCAAATCGATTCTCTTGCGTTAAATGTTTCATCAGGGTGTAGCCTTCATTTAAGCAATTTTAAACACCATTTAATAAAGAAACCCAGAGAATGCTAGGGGAAAACGCCTACCATTAGGAACGTGTTGTGCTTACGGCTGTAATCACAGACCAGAGTTATGAGTAAACCTTGTTTGTTAATATCGTAGTTTGTAGCATTTTAAGAAGAGAAGCCGTCTGTATATAGGCATATAGATATATGTAAATGTAATTTATAATAAAGCTATTTCTTTAAGTAATATGGAAAAAAAGAACTTTTGAAGTCTTTCAAATTTTACAATAACTTTATAAATAACTGCATTTTATAAAGAAACTTCTTTGCTCATATCTACTAGGATACCAATGTTTTAATTTATACATGTACATATAATACGTAGTACAGGTTGAGCCAAAAGACTCCGAACCGACTGTGCGGTGTTTTCCCTGTCCGTGCTCTCGGCGCTCGTTGCCGTCTGCCGCTATCATAGAAAGGCGCGGATGAAACCATACAACATTTTTAAAACGTCTTTTAAAGGCTTTACTTTCCAACTTAATGAAGAGAAATGCTGAAACTGGCCTCCGTCGTTGTCCATACATTTTTGGCACCTTTTGTGCATAAACATACCAAACTGCCCTTAATTGCGCTACGTAGAATTTGTGATGCATTTCCAGCCTGTTACAGCAGTCCAATGGAGCTGACAATAGCTATTTCAAAGCTACAAATTGCAGCATTTGATTAACTATCTCGACCAGAATCTTGAAAAAAGTGTTATTGAAGTTTTAAATGTTACCTACTATTACTTTGTTGAAATAACTATTGATTTTCGATAACTATTGGAACCAGTGCATGGATTACATTTATGAGCTCATTTCTGAGCTTTAGTGCTGTGAAAATAGTGCATCTATAGCGCGTTACGTTTCACAAATATTAGCAGGGAAGATTAGGATAGATCAGCCTGTGTGAAAGCATAGGCACTTTTGAAAATATCTTTAAGATCTCTTTCTTCTTTTTGTATCAAAAACCACTATTTCTCATAATACATATCACTTAAAACAACCTGTACCCTTATCACCAGGCAGAAGGGTTTTAGTAAGTAAACAGAGCAATCCTGTTGCCGCACGGACGTCAGGTACTGTAAAGGATACACTCATTCCCTCCCAACAACCGGTTTCGTTACGGCTGTTCCATTTATTCGCTGCATGTACACAAGTGGAGAACTGTAGCAATGTGCCTCAAGTAAAGAAGAGGTTATACATCAAAATTAGCTTCATTTGTGGCGGAATGTGGTAGGGAACACTTCAACACAAATGGCGAAACCATCAGATGTAACATAGAGCTCAAAAGACGTTTATAACATCATGTTAAACACTCTGTAATTCAATGAAACTCAAGGAACATTATTAGAAAGGAACAATGGGGAAAGTGGACCTTTTCTCCTCAGCCGCAAACTACAAATCAGAATTTTTCGAGGATCTGTGTCATACACCAATAAAAACGGATTTTACTTTAAAACACACAGCCTTTGAAATGGTTGTTTTGTATATTTCGTAAACTAATTGCACACTATCAATACCTAAACACACATTGCTTTGTTTCTTCTAATAATCTTTAATCCTGAATTATCATCTCTCGAAGCAGGGTGCAATGCTTTCAACTGTTCATCATATTTATTTACAGAGAACACTGCAAGGTTGCAATTACGTTCCCTTCTCTCACGTTGTTAACTTGATGCCTTACTAACCAAAACCCCTCTGCCTGCTTATTACTAACTATTGTAAATCAAACTAATCCTTTTTACTTTCTCTACCACGAGAAAGTATTGAAATCCACCCAAAATTGGATATCGAGATTTCACCGGAAATATGTGTTTTGAAGACCCCTGAATAGCAGAAACATGTTTTACCTAAAGGTCTGTGTAGGTGTGTGCCTGTGTCTACGAACAGCATAACTCAAAAACAAAAATTCGGATAGATACCTAAGTTGATATTTACGTTCATTACCTTCCAAAGATGCGACACAAATATTTTCAAGAAATTCGCTCAATTCAAAGTATACTTAACATGGAATATTTTTGGAAACTTTTGATTTACTAAAAGTGGCTCTAAAAATTTCGACTACAATACCATATATTGAAGATATTTACATTACAAATAAAATGTATATCTTGAATTTTCTAAGAACAGCCTGTGCAGTCCGCTTCATTCGGAAGGAGTGTTGTGTAATCTTGTGTAACTGTAAACGTTATGCTGTAGACCAAAACGTACTATACAAAAAACTCTGATGTGTTACACTCACATGACTTTCTCTACTCTTGTACAAAATATTTTTACAAACGCTCATTCTCCACCTACTTCATGTTAAACGAGATAAACATTTGCAGAAACTATCTTATTGCTAATTTCCTTGGGCAAGCAGAATATGGTAGTATTTAAGCCATAGCTTTTAAGAGCTGGTTGCTATGTGGAGCATTTCATTCTCTTTGCATGTCCAGGACGTAATAAAACGAATAACTAATTCCCATATGAGAGAAGTATTGGAAAATTCAAACAAATAACAAGGAATATCTCGGAAATGGTTCACTCCACAAAAAAGTGAGTATGACATACATTGTATGTTTTAAAGAGCTCTACATTTTTTTGTGTAGAAACAGTTTGTCATTTATGAAAAAGTCATTCAGAATGAATAGGACTTTTGAGGACATTCCAAGAAAATTCAAGATATACATTTTATTTGTCACGAAAACATTCTTAAACATTAGTCATTTTTGAGAAAATCAAAATTTTCGAAAAATGTTCCATGTAGTGTAGTCTGGATTGGGGGAATTTTCTTGAAAATCTTCGTGTCGCATCTTTAAAAGATACTGAACCTAAATATAAGTTTGGTATTTATCCGACTTTTCGCTTTTGAGTTATGCTGTTCACAGACACGCTCAGAGACATTTGTCTAAAAATGCTTTTTTTTGGATTCAGGTGTGTTCAAAACATGTATTTTCGGTAAAATCTAGGTATCAAATTTTTAGTGGAATGCAACCAATACAATTGGTAGGTAAAGTAAAAATGTAGATCTCTTTAAAACACGCAATTGATAGTACGAATTTTTCAATTCTTTTGAAGTCCTGTCGAGTTTAAGTGTTTTTGCGCAACGTCATGGAAAGAGTGTGGAATTTTTAATCGAGCATATAGCGTTCAGTTCAATTCAGTTCATTTGACTATCGCTATTCTCTTTGTATCTATAACTAAATGTGTAATATAGCTATTTCCGGAAACGTTTATCTCCATTATAATGAAGTAAATAGGAAAATATACTTTCGTAAGAATAATTTGTACAGATACACCCAGTAATAAGCAATAGTGAGTAGAGAAATCATGCGAATGTAATGCACACTTTTTCATTTGGCTCCAATACAACCTATGAAATATTTCACTAATTATCCTAACGATAGCAACATTATGTCGCTGTTGCTGCTCATGTACATACGTGCGGCGGCAACCGAAGGTACCTACCAGATTTACGCGCCATCTCAATGCTGTTGTAATTATCACCATAAAGCTGGCTTTACGAGCAACTGCGAGAGCTGCCGTCGTAAACGAATACCCCAATGTATACCACAACGAGGCATAGGCAACGTCGTGCTAAGTAGGTGATATAAAATCACTACTGCGATTCGCATATAGTGAACGGATTAATAAAAAACACTCTTCCTTGTGCTGTTTAGCAGTGATCAATAGAAGAGTTCTATCAAGGCACAAATATAACATTAGGCATGCCGCGTGCCGGCACTACAGACTATAGTCATGCTACATTTATAATTAGACTGGTGTACGATACTAAAGGTGTCACTAGTATGGCTCTTGGGTTGATTTGATGCGGATAAACAAGAAAAAAATCTGATGTGCTACACTCACATGACTTTCTCTACTCTTGTACAAACTATTTTTACAAACGTTTATTCTCCATATGCTTCATGTTAATCGAGATATCGAGATGTCAATCTTATTGCTAATTTTCTTGTAGATGCAAGGGGAATATGGTAGGTTATAAGCGATAGTCAAATCTTTTAAGCGTTGGTTGCTTTGTGGCGCATTCCAATCTCTTTGCATGTCCAGGACATAAAAAAATCTGATGTGTTACACTCACGTGACTTTCTCTACTCTTGTACAAACTATTTATACAAAAGCTTATTCTCCATCTACTTCATGTTAATCGAGATAAACATTTGCCGAGACTATCTTATTGCTAATTTTCTTGTAGATGTAAGGGGAATATATATTTACAAGGGCAATATGGAAATACAGTAGACCTTAAGCACATACATATCTCTTAATAGCTGGTTGCTAGGTGCAGCACCATTCCCTTTGCCCCAGATTAATACTCTTTGCATATCCAAGACAATAAAAAAAAATAAGGAATTCCCATTTGAGAAAATAAGTATTGAAAAATTTAAGTGAATAACAAGCAATATCTCGAAAACGGTTCACTCTACAAAAAAAATGTATACGACATAAATTGTGTATTTTAACGCGATCTACATTTTTGTGCAGTAAAATTTTGTCTATCTCTTATGGTTTACCAGTTATGCAAAAGTCGTTCACAATGAAGAAAACTTTTGGAGATATTCCCAGAAAATTCGAGATATACATTTCATTTGCCATGAAAATATCTTAAACATATGATATTTTAATCAAAATCGTTAGAGCCATTTTTGAGTAAATTAAAATTTTCGAAAAATGCTCCATGTAAAGGTAGTCTGGGGTGGGGGGATTTTCTTGAAAACCTTCGTGTCGCATCTCTGGAAGATACTGAACCTAAATACCAAGTTTGGTGTTTATCTGGCTTTTCGTTTTTGAGTTATGTTCACAGACACACACACAGACACACAGATGGACATGTTTTAAAAAATGCTTTTTTTGGATTCAGGGGTCTCAAAACATGTATTTCCGGTGAAATCTGGGTATCGAATTTTTGGGTGGAATACAATACTTCCCCTACTTACTATACGTAGTAGAGAAATTAAAAACGAATCGAGTCAACTTATTTTATAATACGAAGGTAAGTCAATAAGTATCCGCACAGAACCTATTTTTAATTTCTTTGTAGCTTGGCTGTAAGTTCTTTTGTCTCCGATAGTGGAATGTTTGAGAGTTATCACTCCAGTGAGTGTCACATTTTTGCACAATAAGCATTGCTGCACCCCTTATCATTTGCACCAAAGAAGAACAGCGTGTGGTTATATGTTTTTCGTTTGAAGGTGTACCAGGAACCCAAATCTATCGAAGACATTTCGTACAATATGGTGGCAATGTTCTTCCCGGCAAAATATGTTCGAATGGGTTGAAAAGTTAAAAATCTTCGGACTACTATGAAGGACGAGGAAAGAGCAAGGCGTCCATCCATATCCACTAGTGACACCGACAATGTCCGTATCCTGATTCAGAGAATGGAAGATTGATACACGGTGCATACATGGTTAGCTCAACCGAAAAAAACTTTTTTTCTGAGGGCATCAGGAAGCTTGTGCAACGATGGACCATGTGCCTTGAGAAGCAAAGGGACTAGGTTAAAAATGAGGCAATTGTAAATTTCTATTGTTGTTATAATAAAGTTAAAACCTTATGTATGATATTGTTGATTTACCCTCGTACTTTCAAATCACACTTACACATTTCGTTGTAGGATACAGAAGGTTAATGGATAGTCACTTTTTAAACAGCGTGTCGCTATCTTTGAAATTACATGCACTTTGCACGACCACAAAAAAATGTATCATGTGATACATATTAGTGACACATATATCTTTATTCGTGAGTATACCTACAATTCTTACTCAAGCTTATTTTTCTATCTACTTAATTTTCATCCAAATAAACCTTAGCACAAATAGCTACATTACACATTTTGTTAAAGAGTGATAGTCAAATGTTTAAGAACTAGATGCTATGCGTTGGGGTTAAAATTCCATACTGTTTCCATGCAATTGCGAGAAACAACTGAATGTTGACAGGACTTAAAGAGAATGTCCAATAATTCGAACAATTAATAACGAATATCTTAGAAATATCCTATTTCTATTCTACAAAAAATCTTATTTGAAATAAATTGTAATGTTTAAATAGATGTACATATTTTGTGTAGTACGTTTTCGTCTATCGCTTAACCATATGTATTTTAATTATTATGTATTTAATATTTTATTGTGCATATAATGTAAACTACGCATTTAATATATAATAATTAATTATTACGTATTTTAATAAAAATCGTTACACCCATTTTTTATAAAATGAAAATTTTCGAAAAATCTTCCATGTAACTGGTTGTTGGGATAGGGATTTTCCTGAATATCGTCGTGTCACATCCTTGGAAAATACATAACTTAAATAACAAGTTTGGTACTTGTCCGACTATTCGTTTTAAGCTATGCTGTTCAAAGGCACACACACAAGGACATTGTTCTAAAAATGCTTCTTTTTTGGATTCAAGGGGCCTCAAAAATGTATTTACGGTGAAATCTCGATGTCGAATTTTTGGGTGGAATATAATACATTCTGTACTTAATATGTGCGTGGTAGAGAAAGTAAAAATCTGATGTTTTCCATTCACATTAGTGGGTCTTCTACAAACTATTCTTACGATAGCTGATTAATATCTTAAGATGTATGTGAGTATGTGTACGTACCTTATAGGCTTCTACATCGTTGCACCGATTTCGACCAAACTTAGCACAGATAAACTTTGACACAAGGTGAAAATTACTGTCCAGCTTAGAATTCGAAATTATGCCGCATTTCACAAGATTAGTTATTTCATTTTATGTAATGTCCACAAAAGCTCGCAAGACCGTCTATATCTTTCTCAACGATAGTTCGAATATTGCCAACATAAGAATAATTACTAAGGCTTTCACGGCCTCACAAAATAACAAAGGAACAGCGAGTTAACATATGATCTACTCTCTGAAATTGATCATGGAGTAATAACACATTCAAATAAATAAATTACAACAGATATGTCACCTCTGGCCATAATTGCGCAAATTGAAAGTCCCACGATCAATAGTTAAAAAATTAATAGCATTTTGAACTTTTATATTGGACTGTGATAGCTGCAGAAGCATCAAAGCAGACAAAACACCATTTCTTCTTACTCTTCTTTATTTTCATATGAGTATTTATTGCATATCGATATATAATACCACAAAAACAGTTAACATAGTCGGAGTGACTACAAAAGTCTATATGGTGCTCAACATTGCTAACATAAGAGTAATAAATTAAGTGAAATTCATGCTGCGATCATACTCCGATGTTCGGATATTTACTTATAATGTGTAGTTTCTCCCGAAAGCGAAACTATTGTATCTATCACCTCATTAAATTCTAATCAAAAGCGTAAAATAATTAGTAAGAGTACCTTAGAATTGTATTTTGTAGTAGAAATTGACACTTCCAAAGCCTGCGACCCATTAAGGATCCTTTCTTTTATAATAAAATTCTTGCTTAACCACAACAAACTTCGCCATTTTGTTGACAGTGCACATGCGCATACAGAATTGTCCACCGGTCGTAGTTAGGCAAAGCCGCTAGATTGCCAATGTTTTAATATTATTATTATTATTATTATTATTATTATTATTATTATTATTATTCGTTTCTCGCTCACACTAACTAAATGCAAGGTAGTGTATCGTTGATAACACATTACACAAAAGAAAATCGCTTGTGGAGTTAAGGAAAGTAACTCGTTTCGCTCGCGTGCTTTAGTATATTATACACTATTTACTAATTAATCTCAGTTTATATAAAAAACTAAACCTAACCTAACCTATCGTGAATCAGAAACAAATATATAACAATAGTGAATCATAAACATCGTTAAGGAACACATCGTTAGGGCTTCGTTAGCATGCTTTGGTGTAATCATGGTTGCTAATTAACCTAAGTAAGGGGTAGTAGGTAATATTAAGGCAACTACTGCGAATAAAGCGGTGCTTTTGTAAAATAACGCTGTTTGTTAGTCATATATTGGCAGCTCTGCAGTTCTGAAAACAAGATGAAGCAAGCTCAGCACGACGGAGGAAGTGGCACCTGTCGGTAAACTACAAAAGTTCTACCGGGGCCATAGATACAATAGTTCTTTGCTCCTTTGTTTTATAAGCAGCGCGTTTCTTTCTCTGTGGGAACATTGTGATGTTTTGTAAGCATAAAAACAAAAACTGAATGACATATTGACAGTGAGCATAGATAACAACAGCTAAAATCAGTCGAAGTATTGCTTCCTATTGTTATACCTCTTTTCTTTATATATTCATTTTGGCCTTCATTTTATTTTGTCTTTCCTGAGTTTTCTTTGTACTTTAGTGTATGTTGGTTACTGAGACTGAACAAAGTTATAAGGTGCTTTTGTGAAATAACGCTGTTTGTTAGTCATATATTGGCAGCTCTGCAGTTCTGAAAACAAGATGAAGCAAGCTCAGCACGACGGAGGAAGTGGCACCTGTCGGTAAACTACAAAAGTTCTACCGGGGCCATAGATACAATAGTTCTTTGCTCCTTTTTTTTATAAGCAGCGCGTTTCTTTCTCTGTGGGAACATTGTGATGTTTTGTAAGCATAAAAACAAAAACTGAGTGACATATTGACAGTGAGCATAGATAACAACAGCTAAAATCAGTCGAAGTACTGCTTCCTATTGTTATACCTCTTTTCTTTATATATTCATTTTGGCCTTCATTTTATTTTGTCTATCCTGAGATTTCTTTGTACTTTAGTGTATGTTGGTTACTGAGAATGAACAAAGTTATAATTATGTTACTGAAACTGCTATTATTTCTACCCAAACCAGATTTTCTCTATAAATAACGAGAGGGCATTCACGAGAATTCAATGTTACAAACTCTGGTATATGTGGTTGTTCAGCAGTACTAATGCATAGTGTTTTCTCAGTATTTTTATTTATTTATTTATTTATTCTATTCTTTATGGATCCTTGAGAGTTTAAATTAACTCTTTGTTTAAGTGACTTATGTAATATTTTCTAAATGCCTCCAAAGAAACACAAGGTTATGGGTAAGTGCAAACTAAGGCTAAATGTTTTAGGGATAAGCTGACGGGTATTTCAGCTAGTACTGATATTATCTACCGATTATTAATTCAGATAAACTTTCAATTCACATTTACACATTTTGTTGTACAATACAGTCGGTAAAGTGATTTTAAAGAGCATATCGCTATGTGATGGAAATTCCATGCGCTTTGCAAGACCACAAAAAACCAACAAACAAAATGGATGAATACATAATTATAATATAATATACGTATATTATTATATAATACTTAATATACATCATGCAATAGCATTCAAATTACTTTCTCTAATCATTTTTCTACAAAATACTCTTACAAACGCATATAGATCCACCTACTTCATGTTAAACAAACTTGCTGGTTTAACCGACATTGCACGCGTAGCTTTTTAAACTCGAATGCCGAGATGATTTACCTAACCCCCCGCCTCGTTTCTTATGAAAACTACAAGACATTTAAACAAACAGTGAATTAAAACTCTCAGGGCCCCATAAAGAACAAAAAACCTCTGAAGTGTGCACTCATATGACTTCCTCTACTCTTGTACGAACTATTTTTACAGATTCTTACTCTCCATCTAGTTTATGTTAATGGAGATAAACATTTGCAGAAATCTTATTGCTCATTTTCTTGTAGATGCTTTAAGCGTTAGTCAGAACTTTTAAGAGCTGGTTGCTATGTGGAGCATTCCATTCTCTTTGTATGTCCAGAAAAAAAATTAATAACGAATTCCCTGAAAAAGGTACAAGTATTGGAAAATTCAAACAAATAAAAATGAATACCTCGGAAATGCTTTATTCGACAAAAAATTATGTGACATAAATGGTGTGTTTTAATGAGATCTACATTTTTTGTGCAGTAAAATCTTGTCTATCTCCTTCGGTTTACCAGTTATGCAAAAGTTATTCAGAATGAAGAGGACTTTTGGGACATTCCTAGAAAATTCAAGATATAGATTTCATTTGTCATTAAAATATCCTAAACACGTAACACTTTAATCAAAATCGTTGCAGCCATTTTTATGAGAAAATAAAAATTTTCGAAAAGTGTTCCATGTGAAGGGCAGTCTGGGTTAGGGGGATTATCTTGAAAATCTTCGTATCACATCTTTGAAAGATACTGAAACTAAATACCAAGTTTGGCATTTATCCGATTTTTCGTTTTTGAGTTATGCTGTCCACAGTCATACACACGCACCTTTTTCTAAAAATGCGTTTTTGGAGGCCTCAAAACATGTATTTCCGGTGAAATCTCGATATAGAATACTTGAATGGAATGCAATACTTCAGCTGCTTACTGTGAGTAGTAGAGATAGTAATAAAATGCTGAAAAAAACTATAAAAGAGCACCAATGAACAATCACAAATACCACAGTTAGTAATAATGATTTCTCGTAAACAGCTGAGCGATTTCCACGTTGTCACATTCGGGCTGCATCGTCGTTATTTATAGAGAAAATTTTACTAGGGAAGAAATAATAGCAGAATAATTAATGCCAATATAACCTTGTTTATTCTCAGAAACCAACACATACGGTGTGGAAATTTAAGTCACCCATAAAAAGCTAAACAACATTTGTATAAAGTACTATGCAATTCTTCTTACACCAACTTAAATAACAACGAAAATTCTGAAGGGCTGTGTACGGAGAGCGCAATGAATGGTTGGAGCATCCATAGATGGTCATTTGAGGGTTCAAGTTTGTATTTGGGAACCGACGTTTTTTTATTTTGTTTCCTTATTCCTCGTCACAAAATAAACAGCTTTTTTATAAACCATTTTCCAATACGAAAAAAATATAAAATGTAGGTTTCCATTTAAACAAATTAAATTTACCTTAAAATGACCATGATAATGACCTCCAAATAAAACACGACTATCGGCATTTACCCTCCGCCATGTTATCAAGCAACTTTTATTAAAGACATTTGTTTATTCAACGCTTATTTTGGAGATATTGTACTGTCTCAGCTTAAATGGTCCATACTACATAAATCTATTAAGAAAACAAAAGAAAGTCAAAACAAAAGAAGAGTCAAAATTAACATTCAAAAGAGGAGGAAAAGGAGGAGAAATGAGAAAGTATAAATTATAATAACTGAATATTCGAACATCAGAGTATTATTGGACTTTACGAATATTTCCTTACAGGTACAAGGGGAATACAGCAGGTTTAAGCGTTAGTCAAATATTATAAAAGCTGGTCGCTAAGAGATGGCTTTGAAATATCCTTCTCTATGCGTGACCACGAGAAGAAAAACCAATAGTCAGTTACCACTTGAAAAAAGCAAAGTCCTTGACAGTTCAAACTAATAATAAAGAATACCTTTTTCTGAAATAATGATACCAGAAAACACTTAGTATAGGTACATAAATTGTGTATTTAATGGACATCTACACTTTCTTGTATATAATTTTTAATCTATCTCGCACGGTTTACAAATTTCATTCAGAATGAAGAGTGCTTTACAGGCTATTCGCAAAAAATTCAAGATATACATTTTATTTGTTATGCAAATTCTTAAAGTGAGGTATTTTAATCAAAATAATTAGTCCCTTTGATAAAATCAAAAATAAAACTTCTTTGAGTAAGGCCTAATGAGATTGAAAATCTTTGTGTCACAATCATGGAGGACGCTGAACTTGAATACCAAGTTTGGTGTTTAATCTACTTTTTGTTTTTGAGTAAAAACACAAACACACATACATACGGATCTTTTTCCAAAACATTTTATTTTTTAATTCATGAGGCCTCAAAACATGTATTTCTGGTGAAATATTGATATAAACTATTTGGGTTGAATACAATTCTTCTACTTACTACAGGTAAGCAGTAGGCAAGTAATAAAAAGTTAATAATACTACTTTCCAATTGAAAAAAAACTATAAACCTTAATGGATTCAAATAAAAACAAGGAAACGCTTATCTCCAAAAAAAATGTATTTCATATAAGTTGTTTACTTGAAAGAGATCTACAGTTTCTCTGTATAAGATCTTGTATATCTCTTACGAAATTATACAAAATTCCTTCTGAATGAAGAGAACTTCACAGGTTATTCCCAGAATATTCAAGATACACACTTCATTTTTCATGCAGATATCTTAAAGATAGTGTTTTAATAAAAACCGTTAGAGCCATTTTTCATAAAATCAAAATTTTTGAAAAATTTCCATGTAAAGGATGCC
This sequence comes from Deroplatys truncata, assembly GCA_030765065.1. Lineage (NCBI taxonomy): Eukaryota > Metazoa > Arthropoda > Insecta > Mantodea > Mantidae > Deroplatys > Deroplatys truncata. The sequence continues at coordinate 203,079,793 of CM060983.1, read as the reverse complement.
TTAGGATGGGGGATTTTCTTGTAAATCTTCAAGACGCATCCTTGGATGGTGCTGAGCTTAAATATCAGCCTTTGTGTTTAACCGACTCTTCGCTGCTTGCGTTATGCTGTTCATAGACACAAACGCACGCACACGGGCCATTTTCTAAAATCGATTTTTTTATGGAGTCTCAAAACGACTATTTCAGGTGAAATCTCGGTATCGAGTTTTTGAATGCAATGATCTACTTAATGTACATAAGTATATATCTTTCTACAAATATTTGAAGCGTACGAATATCTGCTCTATTGGCTCAACCGAGCGTATAGTACCTTCCGGAATGAGAACGAGATCACAATTTTAAGCCAAGTGGAGCGAATCTACCCTTGAGTCTGCTCCAATCGAATGGGATAAGGATAGGTAATGTAAGGTTTATAATTTGGTCTACTGAATGAGTCATAAACGACTAGTTTTTACTTCCTCTACTACGAACAGTAAGTAGGGTAAGTATTGTATTCCACCAAAAAATTCAATACCAAAATTTCACCGGAAATACGTGTTTTAAGGCCCCCTAAAAGCAGCATTTTTAGAAAAGGGTCGTGTGTGTGTGTCTGTCTGTCTGTCAGCCAGTCTGTCTGTGTGTGTGTGTGTGTGTGTGTGTGTGAACAGCATAGCTCAAAAATGAAAAATACGTTCCAAGGATGCGATACAAAGGTTTTCAAGAAAATCCCCTACCCCAAACTACCCTTTACTTGGAGCATTTTTCGAAATTTTTTATTTTATAAAAATAGCTGTACCAATTTTAATTAAAATACAATAGATTAAAGGTATTTACACGACAAATAAAATGTATATCTTGATATTTCACTTCATTTGGAAGAAATGTTGTATAATCTAGTACAACTGCTAAACGTTAAGCGATAGACGAAAACGTAATAAACAGAAAATGCAGATCTGTTTCAAATACACAATTTACTTCAAATATGCTTTTTTGTGGCACAAGCCATTTATGAGATATCCTTATTAAAGTTTAGAATTGTTTATTACTTTGTCATTCTTTAAAGTCCTGTCAACATTCAGTTGTTTCTTGTGATTGCATGGAAACAGTATGGAATTTTAAGGCCAGCATATAGAGTCCAGTTCTTAAAACATTTGTCCATCGCTGTTCCCTTTGTATCTGTAACGAAATGTATAATATAGCTATTTCTACAAAGATTTGTTTGGATTAAAATGTAATAGATAGAAAAATATGCTTTAGTAAAAATAGTTTATATACCTACTAATAAATGATAGAGGGTAGAGAAAGTCATGTGGATGTATCACAAGTATTTTTGTTTGTGATTTACTCAATATGAACCACGTTATTAGGTAGTGTGCACTTTAACTGTTTATTATCTGAGAACGGATGTAAGTGCAATTGAGCCCATATACTATAGCATATCCTCACGGAAAGGGATGGCTTGAGCGGGAGGTTCGATCCTCAACGACAGCACACTCTGAACATGGTTATTTCGTGGTTTCCCTGGGTCGTTAGGCGAATGTAGGAGTGGTTCCTCTTCTATCACGACTTTCCTGCCCCTCATTTCCTGTATTCATCATCTTCTTTATCATCTGCTTCAGGGTTGCAGAACCAGGCGACGATATTCGGCGGGTTGCGGCTGGACGGTGTCCTGCACTTTGTAGAAGTTTCTTCCTTGGCGTCGCTGCAGGAACAACTCAGTTAGGTCTCTCTTTGAGTGGGATCCTCCCGATAGAGGGCTGCCGGGGGTTCGGTGGCTTGTGGGTATACCGGACGCCGCCGGTTGCCTTCAATCTGGAAACGTTAGGGATACCGTCCATGTTTGAGCACGTCGGCATCCGGATCTGGTCACTCTTCGGATCTCTTCCATCATCCCTCCCTCCCAGGGGTCACGTTGGAGGCAAAAAGGGCCGTTATGGCCTACTTGCCATAATGTACATTTTTGTAAGGATTTCAACTTGGTCATACGCCATGTCCAGGAATGTTGCTTCTCTTTTAATCAAAATCCTTCCCTTTTGATTACCTGTTTAAGAAACCTAAGGTGACAAAAATAGGTTAATATCACTGCTAAAGCCGTCGGGATGCAGTTGTAACCTTAACTTTATTATCAATAACAGCGTATTCTTTAATTTTCTCACCAGTGATCAACCTGTGGATTCTTGATTTATTGGCTGAGCACATAAAAGTTCCCATTATCTTTCTCACTCAGGTTGTTTGGTTATTAAAGTATATTAAAATTCCTTAAAAGAGAATCAGCAGATGATGAAGTGCCTTCTAGAAGGGCTAGTGATAAAAAGAAAAAAGTGGTAGGGTGATTTAATGTATTCTAATGAATTGTAATTGATGCTACCAAATTATTCCATGAGCAGAAGAAGTAAAATAAAGAAGACCGGAGTCAATTTTGCGAGGGAAGTAAAAGAATATCTTACTGGTTGGTTAATTTTGATTAGTTGAATAATGTGGTGATTTGATTGCTTAATAAATAGGCAGACCGTTGCGATCATTAAAACGGAGAGGGGAAGGAATAACATGTAGTTGATGGAGGGGGAGCATTTTTGTGTTAAGTCAGTGAAGTGTGGGAGAAAATTTCTGAAAGGAAGAAAGTTAGAAAGCGCACTCATGTGTTCTCAAGGGTTTCGGAAATAAGTACCATGTTGCTTGTACGGCAAATCTGTGCTCACAGACCATTTAAATCGCGAAAAAAAATATTTACATTATGGGCTCAGTTTTCACAATTATTCTCCCTGGTTAATTACATGGCACAAAAAGAAGGGAGAGAGAAAAACTTCCTAGTGCTTCAATTTGAAATGAAGTCTAGTATGGTGCAATCAAAACGGAGGAAAAAATAAATTTTGAGATTAAATTAATATAATGAACTTTACTCTACAGTAGATATTTCAAGGGATATATATATATATATATATATATATATATATATATATATATATATATTATGTGCAGGTAGTAATATAGTTCTTGAGATAAATAGATTTTTACAGTCTAGAATTTTGCTTATGCTTAGAAAATTAATTTACTGCAGTTTGATTTAAATACGATAAGATGATTTTATTGCATTCATTTTATCCGAAAGTGTAACTACAAATCTTTTACTTCTGTTATATTAAATACAATTGTAACACAACTATGGTCGAAAGTTGGGGGACTGGATTGGATTGGAGTGTGAAGCGCAGGGGATTCGGCTCCGATACAGGAATGAGGATATTGTACTGACGTCCCACGAGAGGGTGGCGCCGGGAGGAAGGGAGTCACCGGGCGGCCGGAACCACGAGTGACGGCACAGCAATGTCAGGATCCTTGCAGTTTCCAGATTGAAATGCCCCGGCAGTCGGACAGCAGACGGGGGTCCAACGCCCCCCCCCAAGGGGCGGCCTTTATACGCCGGCAAGCAGCCGAGGACCAAGGGATGGAGAAGGTTCACAGAAAGCATCATTTTCCCCTGCCACGCTGCACGGAAACGCCATTGCTGAACTTCAAACTCTGAAATATACCCAATAGGATGAAGGAAGAATGAAATGTTTAATGGAACGAAATGCAGGGATAGGGAATTCGGGGGATGAAAGAAACTCCAGCATTTATCTGACACCCGGGGAAACACCCCAAAAAACCCATGGGCCAGAGTCGGCGGTAGCCGGAGATCGAACCCTGGACCTCCCGAACGTGAGTCCCATGCGTTACGGCGGCACCAGCTCGCTGGATATTGGGGAGGGAGTCAGACTTATTAGCACGGACAGTACTCTTGGAACACAAACATGGTTACAACAATGACTTATAGTCCTCGCACGCTATGTTTACAAACATCCACATAACAACTCGCCTGCTTGAGCTGCCATTGCAGCAGTAAACATGGTGATCAGGAAGCGGTGGAGGATTTTGGCATATGAAGGTGTATTGTGGTTTTGGAAAGCTCCGGGAGGAAAGGGTGAAGTAAAGTTCACAGAGCTCCCAGGCGGGGTTCCTAACATCTCCAGATAGTAAGTACATCTTGACGCCAGCAGAACCTCCCACAAAGTCCTGCCTCTCGCCTGGAGAGGTCTCTTTGAGGATTCGTCACTCACCGAACGCCAGGGCAAACAATCCTCAAAGCAAACACGCCTCGCCTGCCATTCACTCGCCTGATCCTTCGATCCACAAACATAATGCAATCAAATGACAGAAAATTCGCAGCACTATATAATCCACCCAGCATTCGCCTAATAACAAAGGAAAATCGCGTAAATCACAACGTCAGAGTGGTCGGCCCAACGGGAATCAAAACTGGAACCTCCCGAATGCGAGCCTCACACGTTAAGGCGAAGCCATTTCGCTCTGTAGCAAATATTATAGCATGTTAACTGCATGAGAATGGCCGAGGCACCTTCTGTCATCTACACAGTATGTATACGGTTTGTCGGGCTTAGTTGAGGTTGTACTGTCACAATGGTTCAGCGGCTGTTCCGACAAGTTGCATACTATGTATGTATACAGACCAGCTTAGGCTCACTCCTTCTCCAATTTGCAGTGTTTGATGCGTGTTTAATATTCCTTGGGATATGCTGGATAAGGCCGGAGAAGTTCTTTCAGAGAAATAATGGTAGTGCGTCAGTCCGGTTCCAGTGCTGGCCGTGACATTAAGGTTTTCTAATATTAGTCTAAACATAGCCAACGCGAAAGTATAATTAAGAAATATTTAAGTTCAGAACTACGTTTCGAAGACCCTGAAAGTCACAGGCTTATTAACGAACAATCTAAGCTGAGAAGTGCGGTTAGGCTTGAGAATTACAGGGCTTGATACACATAACATGTACGGTACCTGGAGTGAAGTACTTATAATCATAACTTATAGAAACAGACATTGTTTATGTTCAACTACGTTTTTGGAAAAAGTGGTTCTTCTGAGTGAGGATAAAAAGGTTTGGTATTCTATGAATTTGATATTAATTCCTTCACAAGTTTCTGACATTTTCTATTTACATTAATTGTACTTTTTATTATTTGTTTTAATATTGCACTTGGGCGCAGGGTGGTGCATGGTTTCGTTTCCGGCTCTCGTGTCGAGGGTCCGGGATTCGATTCCGGGCTCTGGGGTGGCGATTTTAAGTCCGTCCTATCTACGCCTTTACCTTTGACTTATTCATGTGAAGTATCTCCAAGTAACCCCAACGTGATTCGGAGTCCACGGTAGAAGCTATAAGTCCTCCCATTCCACCCCATCCTCATCTTCACCCTGTCATTGGATCCAACAGATTCTGTCAGCTGGGTGCCTCCACCACAGAAATGGGCCCAGTCACAGCTTGGTGGAATGAAGTATCCCCCGAAGGTCATAGGTCGTATGGGGAGCATTAGAAACGACGACATTTCTTTACGAACACAAATATCAGGTATTCTTTTCCTTTACTGCATCTTTATTTTTTTTAAAAAATCCTCCATAACCTCTTCTCATTCCAATAATAAAAATCGATGTTACTAGGGACGAGACCTAGATAGGTTCTCTGCTATGCAGTACCGAAGTGTGACATTTATTCGATTCTTCTATTCTTTTTTCATATTTCTGTTCCAGATATGGTGTTGTTTAAAATCTTCGTATGAATGGGTGTATGTGTGAGTGTGCGTGTCTGTCTCTGAACAGCATAACTCAAATACAAAATCTCATGTAAGGTCAGTTTCTTCCAAAGATGCGACACAAGAAATCCCCTACCCCAAACTACCCTTTACATGAAACATTTTTCGAAATTTACTAAAAATGGCTACAATCATTTTTATTAAAGTACCATATATAAACAAAATACATATCTTGAATTTTCTGGGAATGGCCTATAAGTCCTTTTCATTCGGAAGGCATTTTGCTGAATCTTGTATAACTGGTAAACTTTAAGCGACAGACGAAGACGTACTATATAAAATAAATATATGTCTTTAAATTTCACAATTTATTTCAAATAACCTTTTTGTGGCATAAGTCTTTTCTCAGATATCCGTTATCAATGCTTCGATTTTTTTTTAAGTTCCATTTATACCCCGCCCTTAACCGGAATGGTCTTTTCGAAGGCCTTTGCTATGGAACATATTATTGCCTATAGGCAATGGTGTTAACTCGTATTCGCTTGTCGTTAGATTTCTGGTAAACTTTGGGCTTTAATCATTAGATTACGCACACAAACATACCTTCACACTCTCATTCATACTTCAGACACTGGGGAGGATAGGGAATAATCTTGCCTAGAGAAAAATTCCTAATAGAACTCGGAACCCCTCGCAAAACAGACAGTTGCTGTACCGACTCAGTTACAGGGCAGCCCCAGTGGCTCGATTTGTTCAATACGTTGTCATTTATTTCAGTCCTGTCGGTTTTCAGTTGCTTCTTCGATTGCATGGTATTTTAAGGCCAGCGTACAGAGTCCAGTTCTAAAATATGCCACTCTCGCTGTTCCCTTTCTATCTATAACAATATGTGTAGTATAGCTATTTCCGGAAAGATTTATGCCACTTAAAATAAAGCAGATAGAAAAATACACTTTCGTAAGAATAACTTATGTAGTCACTAATAAACGACAGAGCATATAAACAGTCATATGAATGTAACACATCATATTTTTTGACCGGGGTTTACCTATTTCAAAATACATTTGGAGTTAATGCAAATTATGTAATATTTATTTCAAAATACAGAGTCGAACTAAATCTTGATATACTGATTAAATTTAGTACTATCTACATTAAAATACAAATGAAAAAAATTGAAATTAAGTGAATATGTATTACCAAATGAGAATATGATCTTGGCAACAGATCCAGGGATTAATCCGCATCCAAGTATCATCTGTATAGCAATTTATTGTTTTTAATTAATTCCACCAAAGAAGAGATATCTTGTTTGCTTCTGTTTGAGCTCATGACTCCCCGCTGACCACCTGACCACTAATGTAATGTTCCGTCCTCTCCTGACTACAAACATGACCAGCAGCCTCAGTTGACTTATTTACACATCTTCCTATGAATTGGGTGTGATGACCAACCTGGAACCGCAATAGGCTTATGCACAAATGCCTTTGTCTCTAAAGTTAATTTACAAGTAAGCGATGGCTCTAAACTCCAGAGTTTCAGTCAAGTAATCCGGTGAGTATGGTTGCTTCAGTATTGATGGATGGTGTTTTCCTGAAGCTCAGACTGCTGTCTTCAATTTGGTGCCTTCTCATTTCCTGAATCTATAATCACCAATATTTTCAATATTTTTTCCACTGTCTCTCTTCTCTCCTACTCCTATTTGATACACAAGATAGGTTGTAGAACAGATTTCTGTAGCTATACCAAACTGACCAGTGGACTATAAGACAACTATTATACTTACTTCTTCACGCTGTCCTTTCAACATCTGCAATTGGAAGAGGAGGTGCCTGGGACCTTGTGTCACTTGCTGTTTATTTTTAGATTGAATTAGTTCACTATGTATTTACCAACACAGAACTCAATAATCATTCTTAAGTTTTTTAAATGCTTTCCCTTCAAATTATGCTTTGAAACACATATTCCTATAAACCTTAAGACAGTTACGAGCCATCTGCTATGTGACACCTTGTTGTGAACAATCACTTTAATAGTGTCCGAATGAGTGATGAGTTCTGCATCATTCCATATGCTGTTTCAATCTATGCTGACTCTTTTAAGTCATGTTGTCTTAAACTGGCCAGAGCTATGGTTATATCCACAGTATTATATTTTGACATTCTTCTTGCAATATCAGTTTCCTCTTTTCCACCTTCTGCCATATCATCTAACTCTTCATCCACTTCATACACAGATCCCTCCTGATTCTTTTGCTCTTATGTTGTTCTTTGTTCAATATTCTTGCTGTTTTCTTCTTTCTCCTTCCTTTTTCTGGCTTTCCTTTTCTTGCTTTAGTAGTTCCTGTTCCTCAGGAAGGTCAAATGGTTCAGTCCGATGAGATTCAACTCTCCTTGATCTCTTTGATGTTTTATAAATACTAATTAAATCGCAGGAATATTCCCTCTGCTGTAATTACAAGGTATGTGAATTCCATTGACACATGAAGAACTACTTTCGTCTTGACTACAACTTATTATTTTGAACTTGCAGGTAAGTATGTCAAAATGTCTGTCTTCCACAGTTTCACTTTCCCCAAAAAACCTTGTTGACCTGTTCCACATGGATTTCAAGTTTGCTTTAATCCTAACAAGGCGATTTATGACAGCAACACCGAATTTTGAATTTGCTTTACGCTACTGAGCAAGTAATTCAATTGCTGGGTAGTTGACAAGTTCATCATTAGTGTTATTTCTTCTCTTTTATCACTGGTATCTCTTATATACAAATCTCATCTAACTCATCTTTGACATTTGGTATTTCAGTTGTGGATAGTTCTGTGCCTGATCCTAACAAATGGTGTAGAGTTGTCGAAACCCCCAGCATTTTTTAACATTAGCCATTTGTAAAAGTAGATCACTACATTTCTAAAATCTGTTAGGAACAAAAAATATTTTATTGGTGTCAATTAGATCATTAATTAATATAATTTAATTTACCAACCCTGACTGCAGAAAATTCAACTTCAAAGCATACCGTAAGTGGATCAAATAACACTATCGTCGAAAACGACACTCTTGTAACCTGTAGTATTAAATTAGTTGTGAATAAACCTGATTTAGCTTATGAACCATGCCGCATTGTTTCCGCTGTTTCATGGCTTGGAAAGCAATTCACACCCAGCTTTTAAATTTACTTACTCCGGCAGCTAAAACCAGCGAATCCAGTAGAAACGAATCATAACTTGTTTCTCCTCCAGTCCGTTAGTTTCCGTTTCTCTACTCATGTACGATTTTGTATAGCAGGGATATTAAGCACAATATGAGTGAATTGTTGAACTAATAACAATAAAGTAATGTGTAAAATATGCAGAAAACATTTTCGCACGATTCTAAGTGACACAGTACGTGAAATATAGTTTATAAATATATTGCGCATATACGGGGTGGACCATTTAAGTCGAAACTGTACAATATCTCCAAAACTAAGCGTTGTAGAAAGAAATGTATTGTTATATCCCGGACTGAGGCCAAAAGGTTTTGCAGCTAGATATTGAATTGTTACCCGGCATAAACATTGGGGAGCATAGCATCAGTGGCAACGAGAGGACCAGGAACTTAGCTACACAAATTTAAAGCAGCCGTGGGATGATGATAACAAAATACACTTAATTTCACATTTACTGTGCTTTTTTATATAGTTGTCTTGGTGTCACTATATCGTTCACAACAGATTAAAGGCAAACATTGGAGGGAGATGCTCCACACTCGAGGTCACATTCACACACGCTCCCATGTCACACAGCAGACTTGAAGAAATTGACTAACTACTACTAGATGACGCCATTAGAACAAAGAAGCTAGTCGCTGCTTACCCTCACCCCCTTTCCTCAATCCACCCCTTGGCGAGGTGGGGCGAGAGATTTCGCGTCGGACGTAATTCAAATCCCAATCAAAATAATTATACACAACAATGTCATGCTACAAAGCAATAATGTGTCCGATGACATTTCTCTCTCCTCCCACATCTCCCGACATCTCTTAATAAAAGTGGCTTAATATCATGGGGAAAAGTAAATGCCATTAGTCGTGTTTTATTTGGAGGCCGTTGCGATGGACATTTTAGGGTCAATTCAATTTTTATAAATAGGAACCTACCTTTTTTATGTTGTTTGCTCACTTCTCATTAAGAACTAGACAAAATTTGTATAAAACACATTGCAATTGTTCTTACACCAACGTAAATAACGAAAATTCTAAATGGCTGTGTACGAAGAGTGCAATGAATGGTTGGACCACCCATGGAGGGTCATTAGAGGTTCAAGTTGCTTCGTAAATGAGAACAAATATAGTTTATTTTGTTTCCTTATTCCTCGACACAAATAAACAGCTTTACATAAACCATTTAGCATACAGCGTGGACAAATTAAGTTGAAACTTTACAATGTCTCCAACACTAACCGTTGCAGAAAGAAATGCCTTGAATAAAAGTTGCTGAATATTATGGTGGAAAGTAAATGTCATTAGTCATGTCTGATTTGGAGAACGTTGTGATGGTGATTTTAGCGTCAATTTAATTTAACCCTAATTGTAGGTTCCCAATTAAAAAATCTGATGTGTTACACTCACATGACTTTCTCTACTCTTGTAGAAACTGTTTTTACAAACGCTTATTCTCCATATGCTTCATGTTAATCGAGATATCCAGATGTCAATCTTATTGCTAATTTTCTTGTAGATGCAAGGGGAATATGGTAGGTTTTAAGCGATAGTCAAATATTTTAAGTGCTGGTTGCTATGTGGCGCATTTCATTCTCTTTGCATGTCTGGGACAAACAAATGAATAACACATTTGAGAAAAAGTATAAGTATTGGTAAATTTAAGGGAATAACAAGCCATATCTCGAAAACCGTTCACTCAACAAAAACAATGTATATGACATAAATTATGTATTTTAACGCGATCTACATTTTTTGTGCAGTAAAATTTTGTCTATCTCTTATGGTTCACCAGTTATGCAAAAGTCGTTCACAATGAAGAACACTTTTTGAGACATTCCCAGAAAATTCGAGATATACATTTCATTTGTCATGACAATATCTTAAACATATGATATTTTAATCAAAATCGTTAGAGCCATTTTTGAGAAAATTAAAATTTTCGAAAAATTTTCCATGTAAAGGGTAGTCTGGGGTGGGGGTATTTTCTTGAAAACCTTCGTGTCGCATCTCTGGAAGATACTGAACCTAAATACCAAGTTTGGTGTTTATCCGACTGTTCGTTTCTGAGTTATGCTGTTCAGACACACACAGACACACACACGGACATGTTTCCAAAAATGCTTTTTTTTGGATTCAGGGGGTCTCAAAACATGTATTTCCGGTGAAATCTCGGTATCGAATTTTTGGGTGGAATACAATACTTCCCCTACTTACTATACGTAGTAGAGAAAGTAAAAATTGAACTGACCCTAAAATGACTATTATAACGTCATAAAAATAAAACACGACTAATGGCATTTACTTTCCCTCATAATATCAAGAAACCTTTATCAAACACATTTCTTTCTACAGCGCTTAGTTTTGGAGATATTGTAAAGTCTCATTTAAAATGGTCTACCATGTATAGGTAATACAAATTGGGTTATTTATACGCTGAAAAATTCAGAATCGATTTCGAGTTTCAAGAGTGGCATTGTCTTGTCCCTAGTGTTTACTGTTGCTGCTATAAGTTTATATTTCTTTCTTATAAAATGTTACTATTCCTATGAGGAACAAATTCAGAATTCTGTAATTCTGGGCACACAATATGTTTTAGCTAAATACAATGAAACTTCACGAGATTGTGGAGTCGAAGTTATAGCATACTGCTTTGCAAGTAGGAGCGCTTTTCCTTTGTTAATAGTAACCTAAGTGAACAAAATGTCAACTGAAGTACAAATACAGATCCATAAGGGAGCATTGGGGGAGCACTAATTAAATATACATTGACTGCTATTTTAGTTTATTTAACTATTATGGAATAATTTTTTCAGGTTCTGAGAAAACACGCCCCTCCTTCTCCTGGTGCAGAGAGAGAGAGATAGAGAGAGACTCATTGAGAAAACGTGAAGAAGGTAAAGCTCGAGACAACCAGTTTATTCTTCCTTTCGCAAGTCTTATAATTGGCGCAACAGTTCTAGACATGTGAAAATCTTAATGACAGCTATGACGAGTTACTTACCAGATCAGGAGTTGACCGTCGTCTGTATGCTGCAGGAGTGTGTGGGACAGTTGTTGTCAAATATCCGCACACCAGTTATGCACTGCACTACACTGATAAACTTATAGTTATATACAGTATATTTAAACCCACCGCTTAAAAAGCCTTTAATATAAAACACTGTCAACCATCTGCCTCCAGTTCTTCCGTACCTGACAGCCCTTCTTCTTCTGCGGAATCACTCACATCATTGCCGCCATTACTGCTGTCGCTACTTGCTGCACCGCTATCCTCGATGAGACTTTTTTCTATTTGATTTTCTGCAACTCCATATTTTTCGAAATAATGATTCTCAATTTATTCAACATTTCCACATACGATTTCCCATTCTGGCCTTCCAATTTCTGTATATTTCTGGCGACATAACTGCTCTACATCTTTTAGTTTAAAAGTGATATTTCTGCTGGCCACCCATTTTTGGACATCAGCCCAGATTAATTCGATTGGGTTTAGATCTGGGTGATACGGTGGCAGTCTAAGTACATTATGGCGATGTTGTATTAATATCTGCCAAAGTATTATGACTTCTGAAAGGGTTTGTTGGTTTTAACTAAGTTATATTTGTTTTAATCATGCTTTCATCAAAAGCTATATTATGTCTAAGTAACCAGACTATCATTTCTTCTTTAAAGGAATTTGAGGTGGGTGGTTTGTCAATTTAAGTGTTGACGCATTGAGAAGCATTGTCGATAACCAGAACAGATATAGCGGGCAAATTAGGTAACCAACATGGTGCTGATTCACTTCATGTAATCTCCTGTTTTTTATTGTGACTTATAAAAGAAGGGCATTTGGAACGTAGGCGATCTTTCCAATAGCATGAATCATAATAAGTATTTGCCCTTTAGCAACAGGTACCTGCAAACCTAATTCGCTATCGTCACTGCAACTTTTAGATGTTGTATGACTGCTGTGTATGTATGACTCATCTTCATACGCTATAGTTTGATCCTCTAATTTGTACCTCTGAGTAAGGTACTCTTCCAGTTGAGATCGTATGTCGTGCTTTTCTAATGCAAATCTTCTATTTGATTTGGTTTTCTTCCACTTGAACCCTAATCTTTTATAATTTTTCTGAGATTTTTAGCACCACCTTGAAAATTTAGCTGCTATAAGTACACACCGATATAGTACATACAAAATTATAGTCATTTGGAAAGGTAGAATCAGACTGAAAAATTCAATCCATAGCTGGAATTTGAACCACGGATCTTATGCTTTCGGTGTCGTTGCTCTAATCGACTACTATGGCAACATTTTTTTGCTTTTCTATTAGGACTCTTCTATTTGATTTCGGTTTCTTCTACTTGAACCCTAAATCTTTTATAATTTTTCTGAGACTTGTAGCACCACCTTGAACTTTTATTGCCATCTTTCAGCTTGATGAGCAATCTGGTTATTATTGGCACAGTTGTTTCTTCCACATAGAAATTGTGAATCTTGCGCCGAAAGACGCATTTGTTGAAATCCTGTATTTCTGTAACACCTGCAATATTTAGGGACCTTATGCTTCTTCACACGTGTGTCAAATGGTACTCTTTCATCCAAATGGTTTCTGTTACCTTTGAGAACTCCGGAAACGGAAACTAAGTGAAACACCAGTTGCTTTGGCTACTCTTTCTTTCACTCTCTTAAGGCTTTTGTGGAACTCGGGTGAAAGTATATTTTCTTCCTTCATTTCTGCTTCTTGCTTCATGAAGTTGAGGACATTTGCAATTATTTCCATGCTTTGACTATGTAATGCATTACCACTTAACTTTGAAAACGTAGAAGCCATGGTTATAAATATAACAAATATAAAATAAGTACTATTTAGCTACGGCTCTATTTGAAATTACAACCAGATGCGGACACTTTCAATGATGACTGTATGTGTTACGCACTGTGAGTAAGCAAAGGTATTATATCGCTTTCGTTGAGTAAGCTAAACATGAATCATTCCTAGGCTCGGCAGCTGGGGTGGCAATCAGGGTCACGATTCCAGAAGTTTTGCGCCAGCTATACCAACGATTCTGGGGAATCGCTCTGTTGTACTCGTGTCCAACAGTCTCTGCAGCATCGCGAGCCAGCCAGTTGGCTGACACAAAAAACAGGCACTTGTAATTACAACACTCGTTTTATGTGCCGAAGTACACAATTTCAAAACAGAGTCCATTTTTACTATCTCTACTACGTATAATAACTAGGGGAAATATTGCATTTCACCAACAAATTCTATACCGAGAATTGACCGGAAATACATGTTTTGAGGCCCCCTGAATCCAAAAGAGCACTTTAGAAAAAGGTCTATATATGTGTCTGTATGTCTATGAACAGCATAAGTAAAACCGAAAAGTCGGTAAATACCAAAGTTGGTATTTAGGTTCAGTGTCCTTCAATGATGCGACACGAATATTTTCAAGGAATTCCCCCACCTCAGCCTACCCTTTACTGGAAACTTTTTCAAACATTTTGATTTTATGAAAATAGCCCTAATGATTTTCATTAAAATATCACATATTTAAGATATTTTCACAACGAATAGAATGTATATCTTGAATTTTCTGGGAATGCCCCCAAAGGTCCTCTTTTTTCTGAATGGCTTTTGCATAACTGGTAAACCATAAGAGATACACAAAATTTTACTGCCCAAAACAGGTACAGCTCGTTAAAACACACAATCTGTGTCATACGTTTTTTTTGTGGAGTGAACCATTTCCGGATATTCCTTGTTATTTGTTTGAATTTTCCAATACTTATACTTTTTCTCAAATGGGAATTCGTTTCTTTTTATGTCCTGGACATGCAAAGAGAATGGAATGCTCCACGTAGCAACCAGCGCTTAAAAGATATGACTATCGCTTAAAGCTTACCATATTCCCCTTGCACCTCAAGAAAATTAGCAGTAAGTTTCCGCAAATGTTTATCTCGATTAATATGAACTAGATGGATAATAAACGTTTGTAAATATAGTTTGTACAAAAGTAGAGACAGTCATGTGAGTACAACAAGTCAGATTTTTGTAAGAGGGTATCTCATTTTACAAGCCTGTTTATTTCCGCTAAATTACAGCAACATTTATGACGTCACTGTAATTTCAGTTACTCAAACCTCTGTCAGTGATACAATTATTTAATAAATCGCATGAGAAATTAATGTTTCAAGCCTATTAGTTCAACCATCCATATTCCGCATTCCTCCTTATGCCAAAAGCTAATGCATGAATACTGTTTCAGTACGTTTTGTGAGTGTCACGACTAGGCTTGTAGCTGTTTGTTAAAAGTTTGTAGCTGTATATTTTGTACAGTATTGCGCTCCTAATATAAATCCCGATGGTTGACGGTTTCCTCAGATGGATGTTCTCCCTCCACTCCTCTCTCCTAGTCAGTTCTTTCCCCATTTTGCGGGGAGAATTAACGCTTTGTTTGGCAGAGAATTGCATTACCAAGACTAGCTTGATAATTGCAATAACGAGGAAGGAGTCCATAAAGAAAATAAAAAAATTGAAAGAGTAAAGGAAAATTAAGCCGTCTAAATAAAGCCTTCAGAAAAGTTCTTTGCATAGAGCTTATTGAATTAGGTTCTTTACCATTTTTATTGATAGGAAAATACAATGTGGCTTTAATAGCGAGGTCGGAGAGATGCTGCCTCCTGGACCACCTCTCCCCCAACCTTTTGAGATTGAGTGCTTTAAAGAGGACGTCCCATGCTATAAATACAATTTAAACGCGCTGCTACTACTGCAGTGTCTTTAAGAGGCGTTTTTCACAATCATCATTTTCTTTGGAGCAAAATAATCATTTCATCTTCACTGAACATGTGGTTTTGAAATAATCTGCATATACCTGAGTGAATAAGTATATCACGACAGACAGCTGGGCTTACTCCTAGACAGGGTATACGGAGTTTCATTGCTTTGCAGTAAAGGATAATAATTCCAAATAAATTACTGTAGCACTATCTAAATAATGCGCACGTTCAAGATAACTTTAAAGCTATTTCTAACGGGTGTTTAAATTGCTAACTGGTTTAGTTCGACGTCATAATGGCTGACATAATATTCTGCTTTAAATGGTGGTACAGATGTAACTTCTAGTCCTGTTTTTTCAGGGTGGGGTGTAAGTGTTTACATAAATTATGCATTTAATGTAGCTGCTAACCAAACCGTAATTACACAAAAATGTCTGATGAAGTAGTCGAGGCCTGCAGCATCAGTTTTTGTTCCATCCCAATTTAATTAGAATTTAAATCACATCCTCAAGATTTCATTACGATTATTTTACACATTTTTAATGTTCTCAGTAACTACTGTTTTTTTTTAAATAACCCACGTTAGCAACGAAATAAACATTGTTATTGTCTGTTATTAAAAGGAAAAAAATGACGCATATTTTAGCATTTATGTACACTGTGACGCAGATGCTATGGCCCAAGGTTATAGTGAGGTCGGCGCGAGCGGTCGGTGTAAACAACGATAACTGTGCTTGCCAGAGTAAACACCAAGCGCGCTATCAGGAAATAACTAGAACTTTCTGGAAGCTTGTTCTCTTCCTCCTCCAGGATTTCGCTGACTATATAAGCGAGCGTTCTCGCGCAACCAGCTAATTAAAGCCATGAATTTTAAAACGCCCCCACCACGGTGCAGAAGGGCCGCTGAATCATAATAGATAGACGTCGAGGAGCAACATGCTTCCTCCTTTCATTTCATTCCATCCTACTATAAAAACGCCATCCTTAACACCCATCCTGAAATATTTCACTCTGCAGTTAAACCCTATTGAGAGTGGACACGCAGAGAAAGCACTCAGGCTAAACCACAGCCTGCCAGCAACAAGTCGAAGTCAAATCCTGTCAGTCGCGAGTCGAGTGAGAGAGACAGTGTTGTTGAGTCAGACAGCGAGTGAGCGAGCGAGTTAGCGAGTTAGCGAGTGTGTCTCCAGTGCGACGTCAAGAGCGATCCTCCTAGCGAGTTGGTGACGGCTGTTGTGACGTGCAGCGAGTGCTATTGCGGAGCGACGGAATGTGAAGGTCTTTTGTTCGACTCCCGAATGAAGTGGACCGTCCAGCGTGAGGAGGTTACATCACGAAGGAAGTGGAGTGACGGTGAACTGCGCTAGTTCACCTTCGTGAAATGGCATAGTGAAGTGAACTCCGGGTGAAGGTGAACTACATAAAAACGAAACAGTGTCAGTGAGAACTGAGTGAAGTGACAGTTGTAAAACTGGACAGTCACAATATTATTGAGTGTCAACGGTAATTATGACTTGCCATATCACAGATTCTCCATAATCCATACATAAATAAAACCCAAGTTTTTTCGAAATTTCAGCTATACGCTATGAGCATACAGAAATTTGGCAACATTACTGTTTCTCTGCCCTTAAAAATTATAGAATCACCAAAGGCCGACCAACTTTCAGCGTACCGCATACCACTCAGGCAGTAGTATTTGAGATTTGCATTTCCGAGGTCTCGGATTCGATTCAACCATTGTTTTCACAGATCGGTAGGTGAATTCTAGGTGGATTGTGTATTACCACGTATTTTCCTCTTTCTCACTTCATGTCCTTCATTTTCAGGTTGCAGGGACTGGCACAATGTTCAGTGGTATGTGTCGCTTACTGCGGATGTGCTTTAAGAAGAGAATTGTTTCTTACTCGGCACCGAAACTTCTGTCTGCGTTCTCGCGGAGAGTCGGGGTATCGAGGGGGTCTCCATGGGTTCTCATTCTAGAAACGTTTGGGACCCTGCTGCGCTGCGCCTGCCGTCGTCAGACGGGCCGTCCTTCCTGCTCTCTCTTTCCTCATCTATGAGTATTGCTTAGTAGACGCAATAGTTTTGGCTGCAGTGTCGAAGTCCTCCGCTTCTTAACGCTAGCCTTATAAGTTATTAGAGCTTACTGCACCATTAAGTAGACATTGTTTCAATTTAAAGCTTAACTATAACTATGATCGACTAGAGATACATTTTTAAAAATCTTACCCTCTAATCTCCCAACTTAGGCTTTACACAAATATATGCAATTTCAAGACAGCGCTTAAAAATCATAAAGAAAAGGCAACCGCATCCTAAAAGCATATTCTCACCAGAAGCGGTTCTGCATTTGTTCCTGGGCGCCTTTGGAATAAGGAAGTTCACGTACAGCTGGCGGATGCGGTGGCCACTTTTGTTCCCAGGTCAATAAGTGCAGACAGCGATTACAGACAAGGAGGATAACGTAAGCAGGAGCCAAAAAAGATGCAAGATAATGTATGGTAATTTCTCTCCCTTGAAATGTCAGTAGATGGTATTACACAATGTTTTAGTCCTAGTTAAAGTTTGTAGGGTTTACTCTATCACCTGCCTAGAGCACTAAGGAAGTGTTGTGTTCCATGCAAACGCTGATTTCGAGCTTCATCGGGAATACATGTTTAGAGCGCGCACGCGTGTGTATGCGGACATCATAACAATAATGAAACGCTAGGTATTTGGGTTCAACATCTTCTAAGGATGTGACAGGAGAATTTTCATGACAGGATCCCAAACTATCTTTTATAATGTGAAAAAGAAACCAACAAATGGAACGATAGGTATTTTGGTTCAGCATCTACCAAGGATTTGACAGGAGAATTTTCATGACAGGATCTCAAGCTACACTTCATAATGAAAATATTGCTTTTATTTTCTCAAAAATGGCTCCAATGTATCAATTAAATTACAACATGTTTAAAATAATATTGCATGACTAATTATAATAATAATAATAATAATAATAATATATGTCATCAAATTATATAATTTGTGTATAATTGTTCTGTACCTAGTTTTTCAAATATTCTGCGTTGCGATTCCTTTTTCTCTAAATTGCAAGAACTGGTTACCAAGACCCAGAATTGGAATTCTGTTTCCACGGTTTTGTGTAACTAAGTACTTATTACTTTCTCTACTACGTATCGTAAGTAGTAGACCAAGGGTGGCGAAAACGACTTCCTTCCGCGAGTCACCAAATATGCAACACGCACTGCATCATTCAGCAGCATGTGAAAAACAAGTCCGTTTTCGCCACCTCTGTAGTAAACAATTCGATATCGAGATTTCACGGCAGATACATGCTTTGAGGACCCCTGAATCCAAAAAAAAAGCATTTTTAGAAAAAGATCCGCGTGTGTGTCTGTGTGTCTGTGAATAGCATAACTCAAAAACGAAAAGTCGGATAAATACCAAACTTGATATTTATTCAGTATCTTTAAAAAATGCAATCGAATATTTTCCAGAAAATTTCCCCACCCCAGACTACCCCTTAGATGGAACATTTTTTGACAATTTTTATTTTCTCAATAATGGCTCTAAGGATTTAGAATAATTAAAATATTTTCATGGCACATGAAATTTATATCTTGAATTTTCTGGGAATATCCACAAAAGCCCTCTTCGATTTGAATGGCATAACTGCAGAACCGTAAAAGATAGACAAAAGTTTACTACAGAGAAAATGTAAACACACAGTTTATGTCACACATTTTTTTGTTGAGTAAACCGTTCCCGAGATATTCTTTGTTATTTTCGAATGCTTAATACTTTTTCTCAAATGAGAATTCGTTATTTGCTTTTTATGACCTGAACATGCAAAGAGAATGGAATGCTCCCAATAGCAACCAGCTCTTAAAAGATTTGACTATCGCTTAAAGCCTACCATATTCCCTTGCACCAACAAGAAAATTAGCAATAAGATAGTTTGTATAAGAGTAGAGAAAGTCATGTAAGTAACACATCAGATTTTCTTTTAAATTGAAATCTGTCCCAAGCAAAACTGTATAATGAATAACATAACGTGGATAAAATAAACACTTTTTATATGAAGACAAAAAAGCGGATGTATGAGAATTTTTCATGGGTGGAGAAAGCATGTTGGTGTGTGCATCAAACTCACTTTAATTCTATTATTGTTTGTGTTGTATGATATAGAGTAGAGTTTTAGGGTAATTGCTTTTGCTCCATTTGAGTTTTACCCTTAACTTCTTAGTTATATGGAGGGCTTTGTCTTCAGAAAGAAATTAGGTGTTTGTAACTCTTCAACATTGCATTTAAATGCTGTCGCGAAGGACACTGGCATTTATTCACATTCTTCTAGACCTTGCGCAGAGTAGGGAATGATTATCATTAAAGGAAAATTCCTCGTCGCAGATGGGAATCCAACCCGGAGACTCTAGATTAAAAATATGATCTGTTGCATTCACGTGGCTTTCACTATTCACTCTGCTACAAATTATTCTTGCGAAAGCTTATTCTTCTGTGCACTTCTGTGCTACTTCTTCAAGACCGTAGACCGGCTATATACGTAACACGCTGTACTGCAATGATCTCGGTTACTCGGCATACGCGCGATCCGTTGCCTTACGTTAAAACGCCCGCTCTGTATAAGAAGGATACAGCAGGTTAAAGCAATAGTCATCTTTTCAAAACAGGTCGCTTTATGTGGCTTTTAGATTCCTTCCATGACACAAAAAAGAAACAAAGAGAACGGAATAGCGATTTGCGGCTGAGAAAAGTATAAATTATCTGAAAATTGAAACCAATAACAAAGAATATCTTGAAAATGGTTAACATAAATGGTGTTCTTCGACCAGATCTAATGTAATAGGATTTTATCTGTCTCTTGCGATTTATCAATTATGCAAAAGTGGTTCCAATAAAGAACTCTTCAGAGGGTATTCCCAAAAAAATTCAAGATACGATTTCGTCATGAAAATACCTTAAACATCAGTTTTATTTTAATTTTATTGTAATGAAAATCGTTTGAGCCGTTTTTGAGAAAACAGAAAATTTAGAAAAGCTTTCCATGTATGGGATAGTTTCGGGAGGGGGATTTTCTTCAAAATCTTCCTCTTGCATCTTTGGAATATCCTGAACTTAAATACCGGGTTCCGTATATAACCGAAATTTTGTTTTTGGGTTTTGCTCTTCTTAGACGCGCGCGCACGCCCACACATACACACACACACACGCATCCACACACGGACCCTTTTCTAAAAAATTTTTGGGATCCAGAGGGTTTCAAACCATCTATTTCCGATGAAATCTCGATATCGAATTTGTAGTTGGAATACTTCATCTTCTTACTAATAAGCCAGAACGCTGACCATGGAGGCCGTCCATATTTATATTCACATTTTAGTTTTATTATAAGCTTTAGCAAGTTAATTTAGGCTTGCTCAAGCACAATCACACTCTCATTCACACTTTCAGGCTCCAGGGAGGAGAAGTAGCGATCGCGGCTAAAGAAACTTTGTCACCCTCGAGCCAGAAATAAAAGCTAGTACATTTTCATTTGGAGGTTAGTGTGCTATCATACCACTAAGGCAGACTGCATAGTTCTAAAAAACATAGGCAAAATGTGAATAACGGAATTTGAGTAGCTATATAATAAGTTTTTATATGAATAGTATCATGCATAACGTGAATTTATCACGGAAAGAGAAAGTGGTGTATATTTTTGTTATTGGCTTTAAAACTAAGAAAAGAAATCGTATATGAAGGATTTAATTTCTTACTTTAGAATACACACAGAGGGGGAATGAACTGAAATAAAGGTATATAAAAATAATCTCTCTGTTTTTGAAACTTTCAAAATATGCTACGTAACCTATTGTTACCATTAGCTTGAAACTTAGCTTCTCTTACAAATGTATTAACTGTTACCAAGTGTCATTAATGTTCTATTCATGTCAGTAATCTCAGCGTTTCGAAGCCGTTTTCAAACACTGCTATTTGAAACAAATACGATATACAAACTGCTTAGGTAGCATTAAAATAGGAAGGCGCTTCCTCCATGGAGGGGCTCAGCACGTTTTGTTTCGATGGTCGTCACATTACTCATATATGAAATCTCTACCTTAGATTTGGATATGTCAGCGTGAGCTCCTTGTGTAGAAATGTATGATTTGTTCACTCAGTAATTTGTACGACACTGACAAGCGTGTGTCAGGTTTGCTGAGAACGTTTCCCTTTTTCTCTCAAATAAGAAAGGTGCCGCTTGAAAGCCTTGAAACACAAGATTTCCTATGACAATGGAAATCGTCTTCAGACCATCGCGACCGTAATTAAGGCAAAAGAAACAAAAGTTTATATTGAGAGGGCTGAAAAGGAGGCAGAGTAAAAAGGGCGAGTCCTAACGATGGAGTAGATAATCCAATTACTAGGAAAATAATTCAAACTACTTAGAAAGAGCATAATAGTAATAATAATATTATATACAATATAGCAGGGAATGCTGGTATTTCAAAGTGGATGGGAAAGGGGAAAATTTCTTGCTGAAAGGCTCAATAAAGAAACGAGGGTAACCAGAAGATTGGGGTCCCACTTCCATTACTATTTTACATTGCTTTTCGCTCTGCTTTTAAGTGACAAGTTATATTCCCAAACTTAGTAAAACAAGTGAACCAACATTGATTTATAAACACACAGGTGTACAGAATGTAAGCAAAGTATGAGCCCAGAAGTGAACGCGTCAGAGAGCATAACTTTAATGTTTCTCATAGTATGTGTGTCGTTTCAGGCTCATATAATTTAAATATTTAAAAATCACAATCCTTAAGTTCTAGCTGTATTTACAGAATATCAATTAAGGTCTCGAAAAATATATTCTCTGTATTCTTTTATCTTACTCGTATGCATAAATACAATCGATTCTTACAGTACATTAAATGTTTTGAATGAATGATACATTTCGTTTTTGCTCTGGAGTGCCGGGCGAAAATTTCCGATTTACTGTGATATTAATCCACATCATCCTGTCTTTGGCATTTTTAATCATCAAACCTTTCCGTTTTATGCAAAATTAGTCGAGTTTTGCGGCATTTCAAGCGTGACCTTTTAAATCTCGCGTGATTTAATTAACTTATTTCTGAGTAGTGTTTAACGTCCATTCTTGTACATATGGCACCACAGGTGGTGGACGTTGATGAATATGCAATGAAATGATAACAAGGAAACGTTCCAGGTCTAAGCTTAGGTACTTTCCCCGCATTTGCCATTTATGAGGACTGAGGAAATCGTGAAGAAAGAAAGAAAAAAAAAAAACCTTAGTGAAGGAGAACTGTCCTGGCGGGATTTAAACCGCAGACCTCTCCTTCATTAACACGTGCCTGAACCACTTCGGCTACCCGTGCAGGCAATTAATTTAATTTACCTCTCCCTCTAGTGCTGTATGAAATTTTTTGTACAAGATTAAGATTCTTTTTATCTCTCAGAACCGTGACTTCATGGTACCCTATGATATTCGTGACAATAAACCAAAAACCTCCTTATCCTCATAGAAATGGCCGTAATTATTTTAGCTCGGAACACAGGATTTACTTATTTAATAACACTGGCCGTGAAAATCTACGGTTTTATTTTTGTGAATAGTTTTAGATCAGCACAGTAGATGAAATTTTAAACTTTTTATACCACCTCTTTGATCCAATAGGCATTTAACATCTTTAACGCCACATTAGAGAAATACGTAATCCCCTAATTTCAATATTCAATGAAATAGAAGCGAAACGACGGATATGAAGATTATATACCCGTCCGCCCTCAAGCCAACAACCGAAACATATTGGATTTAGTGTGTGATCTATAACCCTCGAGAAAATAGTCTTCTGAGTTATCTTAATACAGTATAAAAGTCAGTGTGTGCATGTATATTAAAGCTGCTAGGCCCATAACCCAGAGGTCCGTGGAATCGCAACCACGCACTGCTACCAAACTGCGTTCTTAAACTTTGTCTGGTTCTCACATTATCAAAATGGAGGTACTAAAAACTAGAAGTGTTTGGATCTTGGATATGGGGTGATGTATTGAACATGCATTGAAAACAGTAAAAATCTCATATATTGGGTTTATTTAACAAATGTTTACCACAGGACAATATACACCACCATTATGCAGCATGAACACACAAAACGTTCCCATCTCATAAACGTTCGGAAATCATTATGTTATTACACGAGTTATTATTGCTGCAGAAGGGGAGATAAGATAAAATATCTTAACATAAATCCATATAAATTTTCCCCATATAGGTGTATTACTTTAGCCCTTCACATCACGCTATCCTGGTCATAAAGCAAACAACACGACTGTTAAATAATTCTCGTGATACCGCAAAGTAAGTCACTCACAAAAAAGAACATTAGATAAACTCTGAACAAATTAACAATTTCGGTGAAAGCTGGACAAACTAACGATTTAAATAAATTGTAAACAACTTAAGAATTTGAATACGGCTGAGCAAAATAACAAGAGTTGAAGGCAATGAAACATTGCCTAAAAGGGCCCAAAATGTTCGCAAACTACATTTAAAACAACTCAAATAACCAGGCCCCAAAAATGATAACTAGAGAGTTAGCAAAAATAAATCCCGTATATGGCTCCGCAAAATAACTGCATTTATAGCCAAAACGTAAACTTAACGAAAAATAGCACGGACGAACGCATAGGAATTCCCCAGTCAGAAAGAACCCATGCCAAATTCCAAATTTCGGCTTACTAAGGAAACTCACTAAAACAAAAATGTATCTGTTCGCACTGGCAGATACGGAATTTTTCTAAAAAATCTGATGTAATACATTTGCATGACTTCATGTACCCATTATCGTTTATTAGTGAGTATACAAATTATTCTTACTGAAGCTTATTTTTCTATCTACTACATTTTAATCCAAATAAACCCCTGCAGAAATAGCCACATTATACATTTCGTTATCGATAAAGGGAGCAGCGATAGTAAAACGTTTAAGAACTGGCCTCTATAAGCTGGCCTTAACATTCCATATGTTTCCATGCAATTGCGAGAAACAAGTGAATTTTGACAGGACTTAAATAATGACTAAGATATGATCAACTCGAACCTTTAATAACGGATATTTTAGAAATGGCTTATAACTCAAAAAACTTATTCTAAATAAATTGTGTGTTTTAAAGGGATCTACACTTTTTGTTTAGTACGTTTTCGTCTGTCGCTTAACATTTACCAGTTCTACAAGACTATACAAAATTTCGTCCAAACGAAGTGGACTTACAGGCTATTCCAAGAAAATTTAAGGTATACATTTTATTTGCCATGTAAATATCTTTAATATATAGTGTTTAAATCTAAGTCGTTAACCAGTTTTTAGAAAATAAAAAAATTCGAAAAATCTTCCATGTACAGGGTAGTAGGAGATTTTCTTGAAAATCTTTGTGTCCCATCTATGGAAGATACTGAACTTAAATACCAAGTTTGGTTTTGATCCAACGTTTCGTTTTTGAGTTATGCTGCTCACAGACACATACACACACACACGCGCGACCTTTTTTAAAAATGCTTTTCTTGGATTCAGGGAGGCCTCAAAACATGTATTTCCGGTGAAATTTCGGTACCAAATTTTTGGGTTAAATAGGTATATAATACTTTGAGGTAGTATTTTATATCACATCACTGTGAATGCCAGAGTGATTGTAGTGTAAATTAACATTATTGTATGCCAATGATTTTAGATGCGTGTTAGCTATAAACATTGCTAGGAAATAAGTTTACACGGCCTCACTGAAACTGACAATAGGAGTGGGTAACAATGAAGCGATGGGGTGAGTTGTTTATCACTTAGAAGAGACAAACAAATGACGTCAGGGTAGCGTGCCTTCGTTAGAATTGGAGGGAATATCTTCCCTAGAGCATATGTATTAGTAATTATGATTGGCTTACAAAACAGACGCTAATGTTGGCGCGATTTAATAACCAATAACAGCTCTATTATAATGTTTAGGCATATCGGGGTGAGGGAGTATAAATTATTGAGCCAAAAGCAAGTATCGCGCAGTTCTAAGAAATCTCTCTCGCGAGGTACACGTCAGGCAGTTCAAAAGAATTCGCGAGGTACACATTACGCAGTTCTACAGAATCTCTCTCGAGGTACACATTACGCAGTTCTACAGAATCTCTCGCGTCGTAAAGTTAGTTACAAAAT
Organism: Deroplatys truncata; assembly: GCA_030765065.1. Taxonomy (NCBI): domain Eukaryota; kingdom Metazoa; phylum Arthropoda; class Insecta; order Mantodea; family Mantidae; genus Deroplatys; species Deroplatys truncata. The sequence goes on along the minus strand of CM060983.1, from coordinate 203,054,047 downwards.
GTGAAGTAATTCTTTTATCAGTGTTATCTTTTAGTAACAACTCCTTTCCATTTACACGCCCTGATTAGAAATATTTGCTCGATTGAGTAATTATAGCTAGCCGGAGGACAAAGAACCCAAAGTTCAAAATAGTAAAACAATAACAGGCGAAAGATAACGAACAGATTACTGCGACTTCTCCTATTACTATACTAATACAGAAAGTAAAATATTTTTTGGGAGATTCATGTATTTCCGGTGAAATCTAATATCAAATGTTTTTGGTGGAACCTACTACCTACTATGTACATGGTGAAGACAGTAATACCCTTTTCCATTGATAGTTTAAACAAGCTATCGTGCTCAAGCCTAACCGCTAATCAGCAGCCATCGGTAACTTAAAACAGAATATGCATAAACAGTAATTGCCACTAATAGTGACTCGACGTAAAGAAAATAAGAGGTCGACTTATCCTTCCCAGTACATAGGTTCGCAGATTAAACCGTTGGGTTACCTTCCACTGATGCTTCAATACAATGGTGGACGGCAACTTGGATATGTAGGTTTTGGGCAAGTTTATTATTAAATGTACGACACGTTCGATTTGTTTAAAACAATACAGTGTCGATTACAAATCTGTGTCATTTAATAAGTGTTATGGCACGATTAGATGATTTCTACAGAATAAAAGTAGGAAGTACGTCTAGGAACTTCAACGTTGTAGTGAAACACGGAGTTATATGTCATCTTTCTGATACCAACAAAACTTCAGTTGTGTTTAAAACATGTTATGTCGACTCTCTTGAGACCGCATCACTAACTTCAAGATGGTGTGGCAGGAACGTTTTCGGAATGTGATTTTATTCCATCTTTAGCTGAAGGTCGACTGCAAAACTCGTCCCTCCTGTCTCCAGTATAGGAAGTAGGAAAAGTTTCCGCTGCCCTCTGATGTAACCAGTTACTACTCGGATGTGCTTCTTCCTTTTTTTCATGGATTTAAAGCACTGCCCTCTGAGATGTGGATGGAGAACCCTTCTGCCTCTTCTCTCGTTTCCTATAAGCTGATTGGATAAATTGCATAATGACGCAGGTGATGGGATTTTAAAGTTCACAGTGTTGTTGATGCTACCATATATAAATATTTTTCTTTCTAAGTATCCAGTTGTGATGGAGTTTCAATAGACTTCAGTAATTTTATTTCACGAGCTATCTCATGGTTTGATGTCCAATAGTGGTTGGCAACAGCAGATCTGTCAGTATCTTTTAATTTAATATTCCTTTGGATCTCACTCATATGAGTTTCTAGGCTTTTTAGGTTCAACAAAATTGTAATCTATTTGGTAAATTCCTGATTTATTAAAAATTTATCTACCAGTTTATTGAATCCTTTATTCAATAAATTTCCCAAACTCAAAATATTTTAAGATGCAAGTAAAACATTGTAAAATCTAAACATCTTCTGAAACTGTTTAAACATAACTGGATGGTAGGTATTTTTTTTATAAACCATTTAATTTTTTGTTTGAATTCTGAAAAGTACTAGTTGTTTGGATTTTATTTTTATTTTTATATTTCTTAAGTTACCTTTCTATAGGCTGTGCTTCAAATCCATTTTCAATGGCTATGTTATTAATATTTATAATTCATTATTAAATTCTTTTTTGTAAGAGGTGCATTCAGTAATATATGAATCAAACTGCGGAACACTGCATGTTTGAGAAAAGTAGGATTGCAATGATTATTATTTTTATATAATTATCTACATGAGTAGGCTTTTTGTAAATTCTAAATTTTAAAGTATTATATTTCTCGTTATTGTTAAATCCAAAAAGGTAACATATTATACTTTTCTATTTGCACAGCAAATTTAATATTATTACCACGTAAGCAAATTGCTGTTGAATAATTCCAGAACAATAATGCAAAATGGTTTATAAAAAGCTGTTTATTTTGTGATGAAGAATAAGGAAACAAAATAAAAAATGTTGCTTTCCAATTACGAAACGTAACTTGACCCTCAAATGCCCATCCATGGATGGTCCAACCATTCATTGCGCTCTTCGTACACAGCCAATCCGAATTTTCGTTGTTATTTGCGTTAGTGCAAGAACAATTCGAAAGTGCTTTATACAAATGTTGTTTAGTTTTTTATAAGGAGTGAGAAAACAACATAAAAAAGGTAGACTCCCATTTTAAAAAAATTAAATTGACCCTAAAATGACCATCACAAGGCCTCCAAATAAAACACGACCAAGGGCATTACTTCCCCACATAATATCAAACAACTTTCATTAAAGACGTTTCTTTCTACAACGCTTAGTTTTGGTGATATTGTACAGTCTCAACTTAAATAGTCCACCTGTATATGAACTAAAATTTGAAAATTTATGGATAGAATTTATTAAATTTCTTTTTACAAAAACACTCATATAGCGATCTGAAGAGCGGAGATATAGGGTTACCCATAGCAAGACCATGTGTCTGTTATAAAAATTCTTGTTAAAGGTAAAATAACCTTGAGGAATACAGCACGGCATAAAGCAATCAGATCTAGGATTCGATTTTCTTCCATATTAATTTATGTTAACCATTCTGTAAGTAAGTCAGGTATACTGTTGGAACATCGGTTAATAGCGATAAAACGCTCAAAAGATACAAGTACATCTTCATTATTAATTGTTAAATGTTTTACAATATATATCAGCTGAGCAGAGTTCTTTATATTTAAAGTTTTAAATTTTTCAAATGTTGAAAGCTTTTTTGTCAGCCTTTTGATAAAAAATAGCTAAGTGCTATTGTTGTTGATAATAGGACGCATATTATTATCTTTTATGAGATTTTAGTAATGGATTTGTATATCCTATACATACGTACATCCTATATGCATTTCACCTGTCGTTTTACATCTGATGGTATGATGGTCGACACAGATTACGCTCGATTGACAGACTTTATACCTAAATTCAAAGGTTCCTTTCTAATTATGACAAACTTCTTTCTGTAGAAATTGAAGTACCCTGTTATAATCATTTTCAATATTACTATCTCATTGCATTTGTCTGCTTTAAGTTTTCTACTAGGCATGCAGTAAATTTTTACTTTCTCTACTACGTATAGTAAGTAGCGGAAGTATTGCATTCCGCCCAAAAATTCGATACCGAGATTTCACCGGAAATACATGTTTTGAGACCTCCTAAATCCAAAAAAAGCATTTTTGGAAACATGTCCGTGTGTGTCTGTGTGTGTGTGTGTGTGTGTGTGTGTGTGTGTCTGTGTGTGTGTCTGTGTGTCTGTGAACAGCATAACTCAAAAACGAACAGTCGGATAAGCACCAAACTTGGTATTTAGGTTCAGTATCTTCCAGAGATGCGACAGGAAGGTTTTCAAGAAAATCCCCCCACCCCAGACTACCCTTTACATGGAACATTTTTCGAAAATTTTAATTTTCTCAAAAATGGCTCTAACGATTTTGATTAAAATATCACATGTTTAAGATAATGTCATGAGAAATGAAATGTATATCTCGAATTTTCTGGGAATGTCTCCAAAAGTATTCTTCATTGTGAACGACTTTTGAATAACTCGTAAACCATAAGAGATAGACAAAATTTTACTACACAAAAAATGTAGATCGCGTTAAAATACACAACTTATGTCATATACATTTCTTTTGTTGAGTGAACCGTTTTCGAGATATTGCTTGTTATTTCCTTAAATTTTCCAATACTTATACTTTTTCTCAAATTCGTTATTCATTTTTTTATGTCCTGGACTTGCAAAGAGAATGGAATGCGCCACATAGCAACCAGCGTTAAAATATTTGACTATCGCTTAAAAGCTACCATATTCCCCTTGCATCTACAAGAATATTACCAATAAGATTGACATCTCGATATCTCGATTAACATGAAGCATATGGAGAATAAGCGTTTGTAAAATTAGATTGTACAAGAGTAGAGAAAGTCATGTGAGTGTAACACATCAGATTTTTTTAATAATCTTTCTTTCAATATTATCAATGATGTTACGTCCACATTTTTATATGTCCAGTAACTTGTGATTTTAAGACATTGAATGATATTTTATTTAATCCATTAAGTTTCCAATTCTATGTCAGCTACATAGTCACAAATACCATTGAAAAAAAGATGCACATTTTTAAGACTTTACCTAGTAAGTGTAATTCTTCTTTATTCAGTCTGATCTGATAAATTCACCACCCTAAGAACTTTCTTCTTACTTTTATTTTTATTTAAAGCTTTTGATGTGTAATCTGTTAGTTGAAGTTTCTTCGAACAATTACGTTTCCTTTTCAAAGTATAATTCTTGTTGTGTATAACCCAATTTAAATATAAATAACACTTCTCTTCAAAATTATTCCAAATATTAATTTCAACTGTTGTCGTCACAAATGGATATAATTCATTAATCTGCAATTCAATGTAAGTTTTCAGTTTCCATAATGCAGCCATTTTTGGTGTCGACCATTACCAGTATATTTATCATGCTATTTTACGAAACATAGTGTGACATGCTCGCTGAGACAGATTGATAAGCTTAATATTTGCCATGATGTTCCTTCATTTTGTTTGATGCTTTACATACTTCATGAAGTCAGGTATTTTTTTGTATAAAAACTTGCTGTTAAAATTCCTACCTCGGTTGTAGCTGACTTCTTGGAGAAATTTGCAGAAAACTAGAACTCACTCTTGCTTCTAAAGCGTGTATACTCATTACACTGCTACATCATCCTGAAGCCAGTGATGCGTTATCAAGAGAGTCACCAAAGGAAGTTACAATCACTGTGGATATTGCCTCTTTTTATTATAAAGAAACCCTCAGTTACTAAAATACGTAAATAGTGCAACAAATGATGACTTCAAATGCTAACTTTCCGCTTCCGCTTGCTGCTGGCAGGCTGTGGTTCAGCCTGAGTGCATTTACCGGCGTTGCACCCTCAATAGGATTTACGCAGGAAGTTTATTGCAAAGAAATGGTAATTAAGAATGACGGTTTTATTTTAGGTTTGTACGATAGATAGGAGGTATCATGTTGCACATCGACAGCTGTCTGTTAGGATGCAGTGGCTCTTCTGCACCCTGGTGGAATTGTGTGTGCAATACTCAGCTTGTATTGGCTGGGAAATGCCAACTTCCAGGAATCGAGATCAGGTCGCCTAGGATTACCTCGGCGGAATGTAAAATCGCCACAGCAGCTAGCCGCTAGCGCGGCTTTACCTGTGCGATACAATAGGTTTTCAGTTTTCGCAAGTTTTTATGTCGGGTTATTCGTCGTCTAGCCTTATATAGCTCCGCACCAACGCGGGAATATTCTCGATGTGGCTGTTTCTTTGGGGAGGCTTCTCAACATGCCACCAAGGAAATTTCTAGAAAGGCAGGGAGCACAATAAAGAGTTAATTGCTTGGACCATTCGTTCTAAGGGCCACTATTGTGCGTATGCATTAACAATGAGGCGACCAGGTAAAGGAGCTGGGATGCTCTCACATATGTTGGAGCCCGCCGTCATCTTCGCGTACGTGGTCACACTGCTCCCTCCTCAGGACCAGCACCGTAGTAGCGGGCTAGAAGATCTAAGTGTACCGCCAACTTCTTCTTTCGGCGCAGCCACGGTACGCGGTAGACTACATCATTCATTCTCTTCACCACAAGGTATCTTGACATGGTTGTTGAAGCTTAGGGGATTCCTTGTCCGGGTAGGGAGTTACAACCACACCAGCTCACCCTACTGGACACTGTTGGCTTGCCGGTCATAACGGCCTTCATCCGGCCGCTCGCTACCTGGAGTGTTGATGCGCCATCTCATGCACGTCATGAAGACGGTTCACGAGGTTCTCCATGTAGTCGATGCTGCCTGTTCTGGTCCAGGGGGAGCTAACAAATATCAGGTTTCATGGTAGACGCAGCTCCCTGCCGAAGACCAAGCTGGCTGGTGTCAACCGGTGGCGAGAGTCTTGATATGCCGCTCAACAATGTTGTCTGACTGCAGGTAGAGAGGTGTTATGCGCGTCTTGTGCACCACTCCTAGTCCCTCCGTGTTTCATTCATCAGGTTTGACTCAAAGATCACTGATCGCTGTGAACTCAACGATACTCCAAAGCGGCAGAACAATTCTTCCACGAGGCAGTTCGCGATCTTCTTGGCCTCCTGGTTAGGAATGGGTATACCGCCAGTCCTTGGTGAAGTAATCCATTACTACCAACAGATACTCGGTACCCCTGTCGGACACAGGGAACTGTCAAATAATGTCTATGGCGATGCGTTCGAAGGCTGCTCTCAAGTTATACTGTTGTATGTGAGCCAGGCTCCTGGCCTACGGGCCGCGACTTGCCACGCAACATGACATCTCTCACGAGTGTACCTGAAGCCTCAACCAGTAGTACTTCTGTCGGAACTTGTCGATTGTTCGGTTAGTCCAAGATGTCCTGCGGAAGTCCCCGTATGTACTTGCTCCAGGACTTCCGTCACCTTACTCTGAGGTCTTCCTATCAGGTGACTCCCACACTCTGAACAATACACCTTCTTTGGCCTTTAGTGAGTCTTGTGGGTCCAGTAGAACTTATATACGAGTATACTACTTCTACAGGGGCTGGCATGCTCCCACATACAGTGTGTCCTGCCGGCATTTTTGCGTGCATGGTCACAGTAGTAATATATGTATAGCATATGTACAGGTCACGTCACAACCTGAAGCTTCAAATTCCCTGCTGTAGTGGCTGAAAAGTGAATCCGGTTCCCAGATGATTGAATGAAATTCTAGACTAACGAAGCTGTCGAAGCTGTTACATTCGAAATGTATTGAGGCTCTTAATTTCTCGGTAAATGTTGTATATTTTTGCGTTAAGCAATATTACAAAATAATATTTTTCAATTGTAATACATATTTTAGTTTCTTTATCGCTGGTTCAAATAACATTGTTTTCTATTTCATTATATAGTTTTAGCATATGTGTACACAATAAAGGACACATTTCAAAGTAATTGCTCTCTGCTTGAATGTACGTATTTAAGATGTTTTAATTGGCCTTAAGTAACATTAAAATGTTACATATTTACATATTAACTGAATTTTTATGAGTATTAAAGAGGTCGACCCATAACTATATGTTTTAGTGCAATTATATAGTTAATATGTTTTAGTTTTAATGGTTAAGATTTCTAGAATGTTATACTGACATTAAACATACATTTTACAGAAATAAATCAAGTGTATACAAATAATAATATGTGTATACAAATGTAATTTATTCCGCATTGTTTTAAACTAATCGTATCTGTCGTGTCTTTAATGATAAACCCGTCATCAAACCTAGGATGGAATAGGATAGGACTGAAGGCGGAGGGGATTTACGCAGATCTTTTGTGCTTAACCCCTGACGGGCGCCCCCGCAAAGGAGAGATGAGGTGAGAGGAGACAGAGAGTGGCCGGACCAGGAGGCACGACAGGCAGAGGGTAAGGTTCCTACCATTTATAGATTTGAATTCCCCGGGGGTGGCTGGTGCAGCCGGCTCCCCTCCCCGCTATGGTTTTCACATCCCTGGGGGCCTCAGGATCCGGAGACCGTTCGCAGTCCGGGGGACGAAGATTGCTTCAGAGCATGCATTTCCCCTGCCATGCACTCGCCGAGACCTCGCGCCCACGCTTGCGACTCTGAAAGAAACCAAGCAAATGAAAGGTGAAGTGAAACGAGAATGGTGATGAAATTTCGGGACAAGAAATTGGGGGAATGTAATGATCCTTCCCAGCATTCGCGTGGCAACCCGGGGAAAACCCCGAAAAACCCACAGGTCAGGAAGTTCGGCCACGGTAATCGAACCCACGACCTACCACAGACGTTACCGCCTGAGCCATCCCTTTTGGTGTCTTCAAACTTAAGTTCTAAATTTTCTGTTCATCACCGCGCTTGAAGCATGAATGTATGGCATCTCATCTCACCTGTTTATCCTTCCAACCCATGCATTGAGGATAAGCCGATATTTTGCTTGGTTTACATAGAGTCCTATCAGTGACAATGATTATACACCTCTACCATACAGAGTGAATCACCTAAAACTTGCACCATAAATATTTCAGAAATGGAAAGTGTATTGATGTGCAGTTTTCACAGCATTGATTGGTAGTCAAGGGCTCGTACATTTAGCCTATAAACAGATTTTAATAATACTGAGAAAGTGTACTTTTTGAGCAAACATGCAATTTTTTTAAATGGAGCCATCTCGTTCGGGTATGTGCAGTAAAATTGTGCTTTCATTACGGACTGGATCACATATGTTTAATTCCTTTCTGCAACATTGGGATCTTTTACAATTACTAATACGATTTTAAAACATATGTACAGTTGCGTAATAAAAAGCATATACCTAATTAGAATTCCAAGGATTCAAGTTTCTGAAAGATATAAGCACTAAGCAAATATACAGACTTTACTTTATTATTATTATTATATATAATTAATAGAAATTAATTATACCTCTTACAGACCTTAGCCTTGTGTTGGAAAGTTTTTTAAAATAGAGTCAACTTAAAAAATCAATACCATAGCCGGGATTTAAAACGGTTTTCACGCTCTCCGTGTGGTTGCTCTAACCATTGAGCTATTGTGACAACATGCCGATGGGACATTGAATTCCCCAATTGACTCAAGTTGTTTCCAAGACAGATTACTAAGGCATCTCATCCGACATGACAATCTCAGTGACAACCTGCTATTGCAAGTACTTCAGTGTTGGGTATATGGGTTTCGTAAGGTTTTACTTTTTGTTATTATATATATAATTAATGGAAATTAATTATAATTTCTACAGACCTGCTTAGTCTTGGAAAGTTCAAGATTTTAATACAGAGTCAATTGAGTCCGACCGGCATGTTGTCACAGTAGCACAATGGTTAGAGCAACACAGCTCTAGCGGGAGCGGAAGAACCGTGTCCAAATCCCGGTGTGGCATTGAATTTTTCAGTTGACTCTATATTAAAAATTACACAGATTTTAAACACATTTTCAGTCATAGTATCAACAAAATATGATAGAAAATAAAATTAATTCATCCGTCTTGGGATTACAAATCAGTCAAATGACTGTAACAAAGGTTACTGGGATTTAAACTAAAGTAATAAAAGGACTGTTCCTAATATTAACATTTGCACCCATGTGACGCTGCTAATTTATAGGTTTAAAGAGCAAATTATTATGTACGTTTCATAGTTTTTATTAAAATAATATATATTTATAGCAATCTGGAAGACAGTTTTATGTTGTTTTATTTCAAATACAACCTTTATTTTATAGAGGCGCTTGAATTACCCAAAATAAGAGCAGGCAGGAACAAAAGTGAAAACGATCTTCTTGACGTCGTGTAGAGAACTCATAATGAGGACGAGGTCTGGGAAAATCCGTTGGTAGGAACAGTTCGAGAACACACTCACAGTTACTCAGGCTTATTTTCGCGTGCAGAAGCAGGAGCAAGCCATAATGTGGACTCTCTACGGTACCATAATTAGTCCAGCTGTAGGGGATAAGCCAGCCAGGTTAGCTGGACCAACTCTTGTTGGTCTCTCGTTTCAGTGCAGCAGTGACGCAAGTGCAACATTCGCATACTACCCGCGACGTCAACTGTTACAGTGAGTATTGAAATGTTTACGTACAATCAGCAGATGTTTCTGATAAGGATGGGATAAAAGACCTTTCCCCAATTGATTTTCTTTTATTTTTCGTTTTCGCCTCCTCACGCATATACACTTAGCTGATCTGTTACATTCACATGACTTTCTTTACCCACTATCGTTTACTTTTATGTAACTTCAACAAAGATTTTTACGGAAGCTTCTTTTTCTATCCATTTCATGTAAATGTTTCATTGTCATGTCATAGTATCATCACACATTTGTTGAAGGTACAAGAGATCCCTCTTGGAAACCTAATTGATAGTCAGATGTTTAAAAGTGGGTCGCTATAAGCTGGCCTTCGAATGTCATTAACCCTCCGTGACATCGAGAGAACAATTGACTAGCGCAATAAGGATGTCTTGGAAATATGTAATAATTGTTTGTATGTCCCTTATATTAAAAAATTGCTTTTGTATGAAGAGGACTTTACAGGCTATTCACAGAAAATTCAAGAATTACATTTTATTTGTCATATAAGTATCTTAAACCTATGACATTTTATTCAAAATCATTAGACCCATTTTGAGAATATCAAAAAATTTAAAGAAATCTTCTAGTAAAAGGTAGTTTTTGGTGGGGGGATTTTCTAGAAAATCTTGGTGAACCTAAATACTAAATTTGATTTTTATCGGACGTTTTGATTTGAGGTTATGCTCTTCACACAAACACATACACACGAAATACGTTTTACTTTCGCGACTACCTATAGTAAGTAAGGAAATTATTGCACTCCACCCAAAAATTCGATACCGAGATTTCGCCCGAAATACATGTTTTGAGGCCTCCTGAATCCCCCCAACAAAGCATTTTTGATATTTGTGCGTCTGTATGTTTATGAACAGCATAGCTCAAAAACGATTAGTCGGATAAATACCAAACTTGATATTTAGGTTGAGTATCTCTCAAAGATGCGACACGATGATTTTTAATAAAACCCCCTCACCCAGACTACCCTTTACATGGGACATGAAATGGATATCTTCAATTTCCTGCGAAAGTCCCCAAAAGTCCTCTTCTTTGTGAATGGCTTTTCCATTACTGGTAAACCGTAAGAGATGTACACCGTTTAACATCTCGTAAAAAGCACACACAATTTACACCATACACATTCTTTTTTTTTCTTTCTTCTTTTTTGTCAAGTGAACCATTACCGAGATATTCCTTGTTATTTGTTTGAATTTTCCAATGCTTATACTTTTTCTCAAATGGGAATCGTTATTCCTTTTTTTTGTTTTTAATTCCTGGACATGCAAAGAGAGAAATTCACCACATAGCAACCAGGTCTTAAAAGATTTGACTATCGCTTAAAACCTACCATACTCCCCTTTCACCTACAAGAAAGTTAGCAATAAGAGAGGTTTCTGCAAATGTATAGCACGATTAACACGAAGTAGATGGAGAATAAGCGTTTAAAAAATAGAGAAGGACAAGTCATGTGAGTACACGCATAAGATTTTTCTAAAAATGTGGTTTTCTATTCAGGGTCCCCAAACATATTTTGCGGTGAAATGTCTACATCGAATTTTAAATTGAAATAAAATCCTTTATTTTACCTACTGTAGATAGATAATGCGGAAAGCAACGAGCTCTTTGTATTATGCACCTTGTTTTGTTTCGGAGAGTAGACTCCGTTTGTATTGTTTGTCTATCTATACACATAATGCAACTGTATGGGAAAATTCGATTTTGGGTGAATAGTTCGTAATTAATTATATAACTTAAGCCAAATGTCGATTTTTTTAAATCTCTCTCTCTCTCTCTCTCTCTCTCTGAGTTTTAATTTTTAGTGCAAGAATGAGCAAACCAATTATTATGAAACTTCGTATATGCACAGCATATCTTAGGGACAACTTAGAAAATATGCTATATGACATCTTAATTACTTATCCAAACAGGCAGAGGTTTCTAACTTGGTGTAAAGTCAACAAATATGTATATACCTTATTATCCAGTTTTTTTTAAAACTGATATCACCGTCTTCCTGACCGTTTTGTTACTTATAAAATTTCAACAGCATGGGTATTTAAGAAGTTATACAAAATGTTCACGAGAAACTGCACAGTTCCAATCGCATTTCAGGTTTTAAGAAGAGGTACATACATATGTTAACCTTTAAGTTTTATTAACATCCAAGTTTTGAACAGTCACATGGCATGTACAGAGAGAGATGGAAAGCAGGTAACAAAGGGCGGGAGAGTGAACGAATGGAAAAGGGGGAGAAACCGAGAGGGAGAAGATATTGTTAAACTTATTTTGATAATTGTTTAAACCATTGAAACGTCCTAGTCTTCTTTCTCTGTTTACTCTCCCCGTTGTTAGGCTTACACCCCCCAGGACTTACAAGCGGGTGCCTGAGGTCAGATGCCTGTTGGGGAGTACAGACTATGGGTCAAAGAGAGCAGCCAGGATTGGTGTTCTGCCCGAAACTTGGTATGAGAGCGAGGAAGGAAATGATATGAAATGGTGGTGAGAGGAATGAAAGGAAAGGTGACGATGGGGCAATTGTTGGAATGAATGGCGGGAGAAACCGGAGAACCCGAAGAAAACCCGCCCTGACGTCGCTTTATCCAACACGATTCCCACATACGGCTCCCTGGGATTGAACCTTGGTGAGAGGCGCGCTGACGATAATACGGCTTCTAATTTCAATTTCTAAGTGCCCAAAGTATAAATGATTTACAAGGCTGTATATTATAATGTGAACACGCTGGAGTAATAAAAGAACACAGTTGCAAAGAAGGCTTTGACTTTTCGTTGAGAATGCCATGGAGTAGAAAATAGTTGTTACTCCACAGAAAATGTCTGTAAAGATAACACAAAAGCCGCAAATATTTCGTTACAAGCAATATAATATACCTGATATTATAGTACATATATATATGTATAAAATTTATTCATTTCTGTTCATGTTTCGAGAAAGTTATACCGAATCATGATTTCTTTCCGAATGCACTAGAAAGAGGGTTTGCATATTCTAACAAGTAACAACTTGCGTTTTAATGAAGTTCACAAAATTAAAGTAATTAACTCCATGCCAAACTTCAGTTCCCCTTAAATTTACTAAACATAAAAAGTACCTTCAAGTCGCAGGCAGTATTTGAACCTGAGATTTTCACTACTGAAGGCCCACGCGCACACTGTTGCGCTACGAGTGCAGGTCACTGTATACACAGCGGTGCAAAGCAGTTTTTCGGCCGAAACTGATATGACGCGATGCAGTGGACAGCATTTACGGCAAACCTGTACAACGGCAAGACTGCATAACTTCTCAATTCGCAGGCTGAGATGACTCACTCGGTATATTCATATTATAAAGAGAAAATGTTTGTGTCTGTGTTATTCTCTCAAAAAACACTAAATCAATTTTGATAATTCTCTCACCTTTCAATAGTTCAAGTCTTTTTTCCGGACAAGGAAGTATAAAGCACCATCTAATTTCATTTCATAAATGACTAAAAGATTAAAAAGTATTTACAAAATCCTTGTACATGAATACGAGCACATTGGAGTTACAAAATAACACGCCTGCGAACAAGGCCTTGCCTATTAGTTGAGAATGCCATGGATTAGAAAATAGTGATTGTTACTCTGCATGTAAAATAAGAGAAGTCGTGGATATTTTATTCCAAACAATATATGTAGAAGGTCACGATTTAGCAATTAAGACACAGCAAAACAAAAGAGAATCGAATCTGTTTATAACGCTACGATACGATGTCAAAATATTTTAATAACGCTCATGTAAGGAAGTTTTACTATATTTCCTTTGGACTCCTGGTGTAATCAACTTCGTTAGCAAGGCATGCTAAATAATTATACAAGAAGATGAACAATTTGGCTGACATGATTGTAGAAATTCAGGAATTACACCCAAAAGCAGACTAATCATAATGGGAGATTTTAATGCCAGAATTGGAACCGAAAATATTACAGTAGAAACGGGGGAAGCAGAGACTGTAGGAGAAGAGTGCGGCGAAGTAAGGATACAGTGCTAAATTCAGATGGAAAAGAATTGCTAGCCTTTTGTGATGGTTTAAATTGGAAATCCTAAACGGCAAGTATGTGTCAGATAAGGTAGGGGAATTAGGTTTTATCAATAGTAATGGAGGAAGTGTTATAGATTATGTATTTTGTTAACAGGAAATAATACCATTGATAGAGGACTTCCAAATTGTAAATAGAGTCGAATCACACCACTCACCCATCTTACTCACTCTAAAAATTGCTTTGTCATCTCTGGTGAGATATCGATGAAACCCAGAAGGAAGCGAGGAATTTCTTGCCGTTTTGTGTGATCGGACATGTAAAACTGAAGTGGAGGAAAGAAACGGGGAACATGTTATTAAAACAATTACAGGTAGAAGCATGAGAATACGAAATAACAAAAGAATTTCGAAAACTACAGGCTGGTACAACGGTAGATGTAAAAAACGAAGAAAAACGCTGAAATAGCCCTTAAGGTGTGTAGAAGGGGAGGTATTGAGGAAAAGCGACTTTCTTATACCCAAATTAGAAAGCAGCATAAAGATATATTAGTAAGTGTAAAGGCGGAATGGGAATGAAGAAAAAAATAGCGGCGAATTTAAGAATAACGACAGAACGGAGAGATTCGATATACATGTGAAAGGTAGTTAAGAAAATTAAGAAAATTAAAGTGCGAAGACGGAAACATGGTTAGCGTATTTTAATAGTGTGTACGCTGAAATTGGTGGGGATGAATGGGAGGGACCTCGGATGTCTTCGCTGAACTATGCTTAAATTCTACAGTAACAATTCTAGATGGGGAAATAACTGACGGGGAAATTGTTCGGGCAACAAAAAGCCTAAAAATACACAAAGCACCGAGAATAGAAGGAATTCCGAGCGAATTTGTTAAATGCTCCATAGAAGTTCATGAAATATTAGACCTTCTGCGGGTGGCATTTAACAAATTATTTAACGGTGAGAAGTATCCTATAGCTTGGACAACAGCAAATATTCAGCCAATATTTAAGGGTAAGGACAGCACTCAGCAACCAGAAAATTATAGAGGAATTGCACTGTTATCTATACTGGTAAGGGGTTGGGTAAAAGAGTTCGATATAATTTCTAATATTCAGGCGGGTTTCAGGGAAGGGTTCTCTACTGCAGACAATATTTTCGTATTAAAATTGAATAGAAAGAAGGGGAAAACTTTATTGTGCTTTTGTTGATTTCAAAATTCTTTTGATAGCGTGCAGAGGAATGCCCTTTGGGTGAAACTTCACCACAAAGGACTCTCTGGTAAAATAATGAAAGCTCTGATGCACAATTTACAACAGTGTCAATTTCAGAATCAAAATAGACCAAAACACAATAACGGAATCTAGAGTAGAGGAGTTCGTCAAGGATGTATTTTATCGCCCCTATTGTTCAATGTATTCATAGACGATATAGCCGACGTGTTAATAGCAGAAGAAATGAATGGCCCAAAAGTAGACGATGTCTGCATTCCTGTACTTTTATACGCGAATGACATGACAATTTTGTCAGTGAGGATAAAAGACTTACAGAAAGGTATTAATAGGTTGGAAGAATATTGTAAACAATGGGCTATGTGTATTGCAGGGATGAAAACTGGTATTACAAGGGGCTGGAACTGCAAAATGTTAAACATTTCTCCTATTTAGGAGTGATGTTTAATATGAGAGGAAAATGGAACAAACATCTTATCAGTAGCTACCTATAAAGCACGAGGGCACTTAAATGAACTATTACGTACCCTCTCGCGGATACCGGATGTACCTGTAGATACATTAGAAAAGATGTATAACTATGATAACGCCGATTTTGTTATACGGAAGTAAAATCTGGGGATGGGAAAGAGCAGAGCATGTAAATAAAACACAGGTAGCATTTTGGAAAAGAGTTCTTGAAGTTTCACAAGGCACATCCAATTCGGGGGTATTGAGAGACGTGGGATGTTATGAAGACACAATACACTGTAAAATAAGAGCAGTGAAGTACCTGAGTCTGATGCATGGGAATAACTCCACACTACGATGCAAACTGTCTCTTAAGTTTTGGGCAGCTGATTTGAAAGGGCTTTGAGGAGAATAGGAATGGGGTCAGGATGGCAAAGAGCTGAAAGAAATGACAAAAACATATGGAAAGGTGTCAAAAGAAGACTAATAGCCATCAACCAACAGGTAATAGAATCGAACTATAAAATTAAACTTCCTTTAAGTGTATCAAAGGAAATAAAGCTGAACTGGGATAAAGAGGCATATATACTTAATTTAGGAAGAAAGGAAAGATGAAGAATGTCAAGGGGGCTGGAGGGCAGAGAAAATGACTGACGATTCTGGCAGGAGAATCTGCCCATTCTGCGCTTTGGATGAGGACTGGGTACATATTTTGGCGGAATGTGCACAGTGGGAAAGCCAGCGAACGATTAAACTCAAAGGAAAGTTCTTAAGCCCCTCAAGAAAGAGACTGGCATGTTGGGAGCTACTGGCTGACCAGAGGAACTGGCAAAACATGCGCAATTTTTTGACTAAAGTGCGCGAAGCTAGGTCAAATTTGTTCAGTTAGACAAAGGTAATTTATCTCTATTTTCCTTTTTCTTGTTCCTTTTTGGTTTTGTTTTCTTTTTCTGTTGTTTATTTTGACACCCTACTTGTATCTTAAATATGCATGTACGTTCAATGATCCATGCACTAAATACTTGTGTAATAACTTCAGTGATTTGAAAGCAATAAATATACCTTATCCATCCGTCCGTCCGTCCCTCCGTCCGTCCGTCCATCCATCCATCCATCCATCCATCATCTATCTATCTATCTATCTATCTATCTATCTATCTATCTATCTATCTATCTATCTATCTATCTATCTATCTATCTATCTGTCTATCTATCTATCGATCTATCTATCTAAGAAGATGAAATTCTAAAATTAGAAATCAGTGAACCAATGTATTTAATTAACAACTGATATTATTTTTCTCGATGATCACAGAGAAGTTAACTTGGTGGTCTAGGAGTGCGTAAGCTACATATTCGCCGCTTCACATCTATTTCGTTGTATATGTGAAAGGTTTCTGTATTATATGAAAACAGTGTACCTTTTATGTTATTAAATAACTACAAGATCAAAGAGAAGGTACAAGGTTTAACATTTTACCTATTGTGTCTAACAAGTCCATTATTAGGAATAGCCTTGTCTATATGGAATTAGAATTATAAAGCGCAAAAGGGAGGATTCCGATAAAAATCTTTCGTAAATAAGGGGAAGGTAAATTAAATTAATTCCTCATTCGTGTTTAACAGCCTGCCCGTGCAACGTCTAGTAGTCACCTAGTAATTATCCAAATAGAAAGCTTATGTTACATTGTAACATCGGAATTTAATCATCCAATATTTTAAGTAGCAAGTGAGAATACTATTTTCTTGCTGACTACAGACCATGTAATGGGGAAGTAAGGGCTCGCATGTGAGTACCACGTGATATCTCACATAGATGATGTCCCATCTTCGAAATTCCCTTGAAGTTCTCTGCCGGATTATTTGTCGTGGAGCTGAGGAGAAATTCCTATGCTAGCTAACTTGATCTTTCTTAGGATTAAATAGGTGAAGGCAAATAACAAACTCACTTTTCCTTAAACTGCTTAACTTATGTAACTTGGAACGTGTGTTTCTGTCCCAATAGGACATGAATTAAAGTAGGAATGATGGCAGATTACTACTTGACAATGTATTACATCAATTAATTAATAAGCCGAATTTCTTTTATTTAATGAACTTACACTTCTATAAAATACATAAATGCAATTTCAGAAACCCTTATTCTTACACAATTCCTTTAAATTCTTTACGCTTAAATCCATTGAATTAAATTACAATTATTACATATTTGCTTTAGAAACACTGTCCGCAATACCTTCTGTCTAAACGTTGCCCTGCTGTTTTCCTCGTGAAATTCCTCACCGTCGAAGAAATACTAATTTCACCTTCGTCCACTGCACGGTGAGCAGAGCTGGGACTGAACCGGCGCCTGCGCAGTCGACGGCCACATTCGCAGACGTACTATGTGAATCAAATTAACTGTGCCCTCTCTTCTTGGTCTTGAGGTCTCCTTTGCAACACCATACTCATTTTACTATTCTTTACGGAGACATCAACCTTCCTTTAGTGCAGACCGTAGTCGCCAGGAGCACATTTCTCCGGGGGAGGATCAATTTGGCACAAACTAGAATGCCCATTGAAACGGCTAGCAACTTTCCCTTGCTTGACACTAAAATGATATAAAAGCTGTACGGTTAATCTTCCCCGTAATTGCGAATTATTATATGGACTTATCTAACTGCATCACACGATAATTTCCATGCACATACACGCACAACATGTTTCGCCTGACCTCACATGTATCGCTGACCAAGACTGCTATAGAGCGAGTGCCAAACTTGGAGCCCCCTTTCCCTTTTATACTCTCCTATTATTACGCTAGAATTCGTGCCTTTATGCAATAACTACTCTCATTGGTTATCTACTTAGCACGCTATGAAAATAAAACGTTTCAAATTTTAAAACTTACGCTTCCCTTTTACTTATCTGGCAAAACCCACAATCTCCGTCTCACTCTACAGCTCTCTTTTCTCTTCTTGTATTTTTATGTATTTCCAAATCCCTTGACTTCCAGGTATTGGACCACTATCTCTGCCTCAGTCTAATCTCAGAGCTCTCTCTATTTTCTGTGACTTTACCTAAACCCTGTGTTCATTAGCGTGTATGTTCCGGTGGACATTACCACTGTTGCTAGCTCATCCGGTTATTAACTATAGTTCTTTACATGCTTTCTCGTTAAGTACATTCTGTGTTACAAGTTATTACAATAAAACTATTTCTCAATTTATTTTACATTATTAGTTATTCCTGTTATTTTCAATACTCTATTCTTTTGGGTATATGTGCCCTTACAACTATGTACAATTTCATAACTTTAACTTGGTTACCTGGAAGTGGGGAATCTTCATATTCATCTGTTTCACCTCTATTTCGTCATATATTAATGCTATATTTTCTTTGCTACGTTGAAACTGTGAGGCCCTTGTGTTATTAAATACCTACGGGACCACAGAGAAAGCACAAAGCCACTGTGACTATATAAAAAATTAAGTAAAAAATGAAATCAGCAACAGGCTGTACATTATTTCCACATTGTCGGAAAGAAATATAACATCAGCCAATATTTCGTACCCATTTCCGTGAATACCAGTATATTCTTCATTCATTATTAAGAATGTCACAGGGTCATACAGGATTACAGTTATACGCTGTAAAATCCTCTATATCAATGTGCAATAATTAGATAAAGAATGCCGAGAAAGGTAAATTAAACTAATAAAGTCGTCATTGGAAGTTTAAAACCCCCTCTCTGTAACGCCGAGTCGCCAGGTAATATTTCAATTACCCTGTGAATCTAGCTGTAGGACATTCCATTGTTTATTATGAGGGAACCAAACATTATTATTATTATTATTGTTATTATTATTATTAAAGTGGCCTTTTCAAGAGGTCAAAGGACCTATAAACATCAGGATGACAATGTGATGTGAGGAATAGCGAGGGGTTGAGACCGATCGTTCTGTCCAATAACCTGCAATTTCATATCATTACATATTTATAATGAATACGTCTAGAACGGGGTAAGGTTCCAGAAGTATAATGACATTGGGCGGCAGATAAAAAAGGACAACCTCCCTTCAAGGTTACCTCTGGCGCCAGAAAGTCTGGCACAGCATCTTTGTACTGCATTCCGTATGTGATACACAGAAGAAGTCCACAGATTAAGTCGAATTCGAAGCCTACGTATTTTAGGCTTCCAATCAAACACCAGCGTGAGAAATTTAACTGTCCATGGGTGTATAATGATACACCGCTCCATCAGCTTGTGGTGAGGCTGAAGAGGGCACTGGACTGTGGAGATTTTCGGCTCTATGCGCAGGTATTCATAATGAAACTCTCCTCTGTCTGTAACGTTAAGAAAGTAGCAATGACCGCGACAATGACATTTGGGCAGGCTGAGGGCAGCATTGGTGAAGGAAATTAAAATTTTCATAGATGAATCAGGGTATGCAATCATGATATTGAGATAATAAATATGAGCGTGTTATAAGTGGCGAAGAATGAAGTGCATAGCGTATGTCAAAACGCATAATGCATTAGTTACATAAGCGACATAAAAGATACCCAGCAGGTCACAGCGACAAAAAAGTTAATATACAGAGTATTAACAACAGAAATACACAGAGTACCCAACTGGCGGATACCATAAGAAACAACCTAAACGACGGTTATGACAAGGACTTCGAACAAAAATCCAAGCTAGAAATTGTCGCAGTAATCTGTTCGTGTTATCTTTGTTTACTTTTTTGAATTTTGGGTTCTTTGTCCTCCGGCTAGCTATTATTACTCAGTCGAGCAAATATCTCTAAGCAGGGCGTGTAAACGGAAAAGAGTTGTTACTAAAAGATAACACTGATAAAAGAATTTGTTTTTACACTTTTATTGCCGTCACACTTAATTAGTAGTTCACATCTGTAATCTTTATACACGCCTGACTGAAACTGTTACATTTCCGAATGTAATTACTGTCGTAATAGTTCAGATTTTGTAACTAACTTTACGACGCGAGAGATTCTGTAGAACTGGGTAATGTGTACCTCGTAGTAGTAGTAGTAGTAGTAGTAGTAGTAGTAGTAGTAGTAGTAGTAGTAGTAGTAGTAGTAGTAGTAGTAGTAGTAGTAGTTAAAAGAAGCAATAGTAGTAGTAGTGGTTGTAGAAGTAGTATTACAATTAGTAATAATACTAGTAGTAGTATTGGAATGAGTAACAGTAGTAGAAGCAGCAGCAGTAGTAGTAGTTGTTGCTATGCATTAGCACCAACAGCATTCCGTCAACTTTGAAAACCCCATTTTGGGTGAGAATAAGTTGGGTATGAAAGAGAAAAAGGTCAATGTCTGAGAATAGCTCAGATCTCAGTACAACAAAGAATTATAAATCCTATATGAATGATAAAGAAACAGTACACATACCTAAATTTTTCATATGTGAGAAATATATATGTTGGCAAAGATCACCATTTCATCGTTGAATTTATTTGGTGTTCAGAAATGACAAAATTTAATCAGCGAAAATTACTTTAAGAGATTTATGAAGACTATGCAGGATGCCTTGTGTGTTTTAGGGTACAAATCAACGCCGGAAGTAGTTTTATTGACGAAAGGTACAATTTACGAGAAATGATATCATGTATAACAATCTAATGAGCTTTACACTACAGATATATTTTTAGTGAAAATGTGTTGCCATGGAATGAGTACTTGGATCACTATGCACTGTGGAGTATGTCAAACTCCCTGGTCAAGCAGTCGCCTTCACAATCAGGATATATGCTCTACTTTACGGACTGAGTCTTTTATGGCGGGTTCCTATTTGAGTTAATGTGGATGCAAAACTGTGAAGAAATAATAAAATTCTGATGTGTTGCATCATATGACTTTCGCTGACATCTATCGTTTATTAGTGGGTATACAAAATATTCTTACGAAAACGTATGGTTTCATCCACTTCATGTTAATTCGAATAAACCTTTGCAGAAATAGCTACCTTACACATTTCGTTATAGATACAAAGGGAATGTCGACAGTCAAATGTTTAAGAACTGAACACCATACGATGGTCCTAAAATTCTTAACTGTTTCCAAGGTATCGTAAGAAACAACTGATAATCGACAGGACTCTAAAGGAATGACAAAGTATTGAACAATTCGAAGCATCAATAGCGGATATCCCGGAAATGACTGATGCCACAAAAAAGATACTTGAAATAAATCGTGTGCTTTAAAGAGCTTTACATTTTTTGTGTAGTATGTTTTCTCCTAACGTTACCAGTCGTAACAAGATTATACAAAATTATTTCCGAATGAGGGGGACTATATAGGCTATTTCCTGGAAATTCAAGCCATACATTTTATTTGTAGTGTAAATATCTTTAATATATGGTACTTTAATCAATACCGTTAGAGACAGTTTTGAAATAATTCAAAATTTCGAAAAAGGTTCATGCAAAGGTCTGTAGAGATTTTCTTCATAATCTTCGAGTGGCATCTTTGGAAGATATTGAACTTAAATGCTAATTTTGGTATTTATGTGACTTATTTTTGGAGTAACGCTGCTCACAGGCCCGCATAGACACACTGATCTTTTCTAAAAATCCTCTGTTTTATTCAGGGAGGCTCAAAACTGTATTTCCGGTAAAATCTCGGCATTGAATTTTTTGATGGCATGTAATACCCTCTCTTCCTACTATGTACGTACAGAGAAAATAATAGAAGTAGGAGTAGAACTAGATACGAGCTTTAGCACCTCGACTTACCAGATTTTTTGCGCCTAAACCCCTTACGGGGTGCCCCCGGGAGGAAAAAAGAGGACCAGGAGGCACGACAGGGCACCGGGCTTTTACAGATTGAAACTCCCTGGAATGGTGCAACTGGCTTCCCTCCCCCTCGAGGCTTGCACATCCCAATGGGGTACCGGGACTCGGAGACCGCCCCCATTCCGGGGACGAAGGTTTACACAGAGCATCCGTTTTCCTTTACCATGCAACGCCGAGACTCCCGTCGACACTTTCAACCCTGCAAACGCCAAGCAGGTGCAAGGTGAAATGAAATGAGAATGGAGGTGAAATGGAGGGACAGGAAACCCCGATAAAACCCACGGATCAGGAAGGTCGGCCGCAGGAATCAAAGCCTCCCGAATACGGCTGTGGAGTTACCGCCTGAGCCGTTCCGCTCGGTAGGGAAAGTATTAAATCTGCATCCTGACAGTGAAGTATGCTAAGTACAACGTTTATAGAAGCCTTTGTGTTTTAAGTAAACACTGTTGCAGGTATACTTTTACTTACGCTTTGTTTGCAGGTTTTTTTCTGGAATACAATTGGTGAAGTAGCAGAAACACATATGATTTGTTGTTTCGTTGTGCGCACGTACTGGATGTATAAGTACATACGACGATTACATTACAGCGCACCTGGGAGTGGAAAAATGTTGTTGCTTTTATTGACAGCATAGTCAACTAACATCAGTTTCAAAATCAGCATTTGCAGTTTCCAGAGAGGATACGCAGAGATAGGTACCAATAAAATTTTTCGCCCTTTATGACTGCCTCTTTAAAACACCAGTGGCGACTGAACGTTCAAGCCTTAGCATTCACATTTAGATCACTTTATTATCTCTGTCTATCTCGTATTTGCCAATAAACAATATTTAAACACCGTTAATGTTAGTATAGAGCTTAAAACAACATTAAGCACACTTTTAGCTCTTACCAGATTAACCCTATGATGCTAGAATTATATATGTGAGTATTTCGTGTTTTCCATGAATTACACCACCTACCAGATTGATCCTTCATTCTCTTTACTTGGCTTTGCTAATGTGTTTTTGGCTGCTTCGAAGTTGAATATTTAAATGACGAAAGGAGACTGAAGTGCCTGTATTTCGGTTTTGATCATTTTTAAACATCACATAACGCTGATTGAATTGGTAACATATACCACATGTATTCTGATTTATCAAGGGGGTGTCTGCATCTTTTAAAAGGTGCATTCTCAGGTTCATAGAAACATGCAGCTTATATTTATTTATTAGCGAAATTTGGGCACTTGCATGCTAGAACACAATTCTGTTGTTTATTCACATGTATTTATTCATTTGTGCTACAACAGAGCAAATTAAAAATTATGCAATACAAAAAGTAACAAAAAGAAGAATAAAAAAAGAATGCAAAGGAACTAAAGCAATCTATTAAGGTATTGGCGGAAAGTTCATTGTATTTGGCACATAACCTAAGAACGGGAGAATTTTTATGTGACGACGTTTTGGTGTCCTAAATTGGATTAATTGGTGCTTTCTAAAATTTGCAATACTGGCATTAAAATACACAATTTCATGAAGTAATTCTTCATTACATAACAGGCTATTTATAGGGTTTTATAGGAATAATTCTTCAGTAACTGTTCTAGGATCAGAAAGTGAAATTATGTTGAATTAATTTAGCAATTCACCATATGGTATATTCTTATTATGAATCAAATTCACTGTAAATTTTGTAATACAAGTATCTGAGAAATGTTCTTTTAAATCTTCTCCAGTTGATGGAAATGACATTTATACAAGTTGACCATACAATTGAGGCATACTCCAACTTACTTCGAACCAGGATTTTATGTATAATTAACATAACCTGCATCTTTTAAATCTCTGGAGATTTTGAATACAAAACCCAATATTTTGAGAGACATTGGTTATCTTTTTTATGTGTTGATCAAAAGATACACCTAAGTCTCTGATAGAATGTACTCTAACCTGTGGGGATTAAATAATAATTACAACTTAAGCATTGCTTGCTTCTGGTATATATCATAAAGGAACATTTCTTAACATTGAAGTAAAGTTTATTTTCCAAGCTCTATCGATAAACATTATCCAAATCTCAAGATATGGTAACCAAGATATAGTTAAGCATAGCTCACAACAGCACACTCTGACGCAGCGAATATGGTCCAAGGTTGCTAGAAGTCGGCGCCGCCAAGTGGAGGTGAACAGAAATGAGGTACGCTCTTGCTTCCAGATAGTTCTAGAATGTTCTATGGAAGATTCCATTGACTATATAACCTAGGGTTCTCGCGAGACCAATGGGTTGGGTGGGTCATTTAGCAAGTTAGCGAGTGCGGTTCTACAAGCGAGTTTGTGACTATAACTGTGAGCGCTGCTGCTGGAGAGATAGGAGAAGTCTTGTGTTCGACTCCCCAGGGTGAGAGCGAATCATCCGGAAGCATTAACTACGTCGTACGTGTTGGGTTACGCCGCTACGTCAAGAAGGAAAGCGAAGTGCACATTAGTGAAGCGACAGCGTGAACTAAATGAAGTTCCAGTGTAGTTGAACTATAAATAAAGCAGCGAAGTGACATTGTGAACTTAGAAAAGTGATAGTTGAGATACTGGACAAAGTTACATGTTTCTGTACGATGCTTATGTAAGTCCATAGCGTAGTGTCAGACAAACTCCCAGGGCGGTACTCCGTAACAGCAAAGCAGGCAAGTCTTGTATATTATATGTTTACATGTTTTTGTCAGATACGCAATTTCGACGGTAGGTGCAGAATTGTTGTTAGCCCAAGACTGATGCGCAAATTTGATCTAGCCTATGCCTCTAGTCCTAGCACTTTTAAAGTGTATGCTATCGATAAAAATATTTCTAAATATTTTATGTTGACAAAACCATAATTCACTGGAATGAGGAAAAATGCCTTAGAA
Source organism: Deroplatys truncata (assembly GCA_030765065.1). Taxonomy (NCBI): domain Eukaryota; kingdom Metazoa; phylum Arthropoda; class Insecta; order Mantodea; family Mantidae; genus Deroplatys; species Deroplatys truncata. The sequence goes on along the minus strand of CM060983.1, from coordinate 203,029,049 downwards.
TAGAGAAATAATAATAGAAATTGCATTCGAGAACGTAGAACCTCAGATTTGAGTAGATAGTCTTCTCCATGTCTCATTTTATCCCTCTGCACTATTAAATCATTTCAAATCCAGATATTTTAATGCATTAGGTAATTTAGATATACAACAAAAAAGAAAAAAAGTCAATGGATGTTTCAAATTTCAGCGTTGTCAAAACTATTCGTTTTCTCTTCAAAGCTTGCACCCTTAACCTGAGGTATTTACTCCAGGTTTTAGCTTCCTTTCCCTTTGTGCCCGCAACATTCAACAGCAAGAAAAATGTGGGCAATGCAGTGGGTTGTTCCATAAGGTATACAGTTGCATCTCCCTATCGGTATTCGCTCTCTTACCATTGGACAGTCGCATGGAAGATGATGCGTGTTAACTTGAGTCACTGACGTTAAAGGCTCACATAAATTTTGAGTCTTCCAATAATATTGGAATTAGTTTAAGGCGGCGCCAAGAAACGTCGCTGGGGATGTTATTTTCCTTTTTGCCCAAGAGAATGAAAAGGAAGGCAACCATCCAAATAAAGCCGGTTTTTCCTATGCAGCTGTCACTACTAGCGTAGGTCTGTTATCCGTTATTGCACTAATTAAACGTCATAACGCCAATGATTGTTCATTTATGCCTACACGTCACGGAAAACTAGGTCATTGTACCTGTAGATGCAGTGGATAAATGGATGTGGTGAGAACAAGTTTACTTCTTTTTTAATATGCAAAATATGATTTATGTTTCCGAGAAACATTCTTCGGTCCCTAAACGGATTCTTCTCGATATAGGCATTTAAAAGCTGGCAATAAATGGCGGAAGTATGTAATCTGTAATTGATTTAATCTGCGGTGCCTTTCTTATAATGTTGAAAAATTAGGTTGAGTGCTAACACAATGTGAATTAGCGTAATGATGGATGGGTAGCGTTTGGTTCGAGTAATTTGTCAGCCATTAATAAGCGAACGTGTCTGTTTAACCCATTATTACACTTGCCTTTGAGCTTGAAAACAAAATGTCATTTCGCGTATTTATTCGTCTAAGAAGGTTGATGTTTATTTCATTTAATCACAATACTTCTATGTACAGCATTGGTACATAGTATACTAGCTAACATACCCGGCATTGCACGGATGGCTGCTTGTACATCGAGTGATTGTTTAATTTAGTTTTCCTCACCCATCCATATACCTATTACTGATCTTCAGCTTATTGAAGATACTCTAGGCAACTCATTCTCCAACATCTCCAGATGACCCTAAATTACTTCGGGGCAAAAGTGACCTAACAGATCTCGAAACTACTACAATTTTCTCTGACTCACATCAACAGTTCAATGCGAATTTAACCTTAAACGAACTGCAGGAAACACTTCATCAATGTAATAGCAAAATCCTAGACCTGACAACATTCCTTACCATATCTAATTCAAATACCAACCAATGCCTTACATTATCTGTTACATTTAACCACATTTGGGTTAAAAAGTGCTTTACTAACCAATGACGTATTTCTACTGTAATTCCAATGCCTAAACCTCACAAAGACCTCAGTTCCTCAAAAATGTCGCCCTACTTCTTTAACTTACACATTGTGTATACTCATGGAGAAAATTATCACTGGAAGACTTCGCTATGTCTTGGAGGAAAAAAGCTTTTTTAGCAAAGTACAAAATGACTCTCGGCACATCGATCTACGCTGAACAACATAATCACGATAGAAACTGAGATATGGAATGCCTTTCTTAGTCATTAACACCTAATTTCTGGATGTAGAAAAAGCCCATGATAGAATATTTCGCAATCACAATATTCGAACACTACTAGATAACGAAATCGCTGCAATATGATTTCTTTTGTATACAACGTTTTACAACGTAGAAAAATTCGCGTAGGAGCAAATGCGCTCCTCTCAAGAAAGAAAAAAAATGTAAGACAGAGTTTCTCAAGGTTCTATATTGAGTGTCACTCTTTTCTTGGTCCGTATCACTAATATAATTTTATTTCGCTTCTAGTTAAAGCTTACCTATTTGCAGATGATCCAATCATTCTTTGCAAGGGGAAGAATGTAAATAGCACTCAAGATCTGCTGAAAACTACTGTTAATTCTCTCCAAAAAATGGGGCTACACCACTGTATTGAGGCTCTCTGCTCCTAAAAGTCAATGTATAGTTTTCTCCAGACTCAGGTCATCTCGTGCGGATCCAATTCAATTCAGGTGATCAACGACTGACTTGGCTACCATATCTTAAACACCTTCGAGCTGATTGTTGAAGTCGTTTAATCTTCTTAGAACCTTAGCTTCCAAGAATTGGGGTGCTGACTTCAGCGGAACCTACGAGGTCACTATTCGTTCTAAGATTGATTATGGATACAAGGTGTATAATTCATGTAGTAACACAGCACTTAAGATGATATCCAGTCGTCTGCTCTTAGGATTGCTCTTGGACTTGCAACAGTTTAAGAATTGAAGCTAATGTGTCCCCTTAGATTGTAAGGTGAAAATACTTAGATCTATGCTATGCTTCCAAAGTTGCTACGAATCCAGAATCTATATGTATCGTTATGTAATTGCTGCTCAAAACAGCACTATACGCCTTTCTCTCTTCGTCTATCAAATTACCTCACTGAATTCAACTTATATTTTTGCTGAAATGCTTTCGAGGTCACACGCAATGGATCCAGTTCCATGGAAGATCAGTTTTCTAACATATTACACCACCACGGCCAAAGTTAAATAAACTGAATTTACCAGTCCTCTGTGCCCCAAAATGTTTCCAGATGTTTACACACTAATAATGTTCATATCTACACCAATGGCTCTCGATTTAATGGAAATAATGGCTGTTTCAGATCATACGTACTCTACCCGTATAGTTTACCGAATAAACTTAAATCATCTCAACCGAACTATACGCCATACAATTCGCTCTTCTGTGAGCAGAGATCAGTCTTTTATGATATTCACTGACTCATTAAGTTCCCGGTTAGGAATCCAACGAACATCTAATGACTGCCTGGTCCAAAACTTGCAGAACTTATACCATAGAATTATCTCCACTGGAAAATCCGTCACATTAACCTGGATTTCATCATACTTGGTATGATGAACGCAATAACGAGACCGCGGATAAAGCGGCCACTAGACAGCCTTAAGTAGAGGTAATAAGAATTCCTCATCAGGACTATCAATAATATATAAAGCGAACTATCCTGCAACAATGGAAACCTGATTGCCACTTTATGGCTACAGCAAGCTCCGCACCGTACGACCTGCGCCTATCTCCAGGTTTTCTTTACAGCACTTTCCACGACAGGACCAAGTTATTCTCACCAAACTCCACATCGGGCACACAAAATTTAACTCATACATATCTTTAAACTCATGATCCCCCACCTTCAAGTGATAAGTGTCAATTCACACTCATTGTCCAGCATCTAATTACAGAGAGTTCTCGACTTGCTATTCAGAGACTTAATAATGGCGTTCCTAACAATTGTGTGATACTCTTAATGAACCATATTTCTGTAAATATCCTACAGTTTATGAAATGTGACAATTTATATAAGTGTTTGTAATTGAATGCTTATAACAACCTTGTGAAATCTATGTATATGCTGTACTCGATATATGACCTCTAGTTAAAGCAACTTTAATAAATAAACAAATAAATAAATAAGTAATTAAAAATACGATTACCTCACCCGTTCTTCGCCCTGCATGAGTTAGAGGACTGGATGATATCCAGCCGTGTAAAGCTATTCAACAATGTTAAAACGGACGGCATGTAGATCATTTCACAGCAGCTTGAGAATACAGGCTGGCATTACCTTACTAGCCGTCATTTGTCTTTGTATGAGTTAGATGATCCATAACACGTGATCCCCGGATTTGCTTTGAGAAAGTAGTCGCGAAGCCCAATTTAAAATGTATCTAAAACTCTGAAAATTCCTCCTCGCAACGTTTTTTCTGCAGGCAGCTATTAACCATTCAGGTTTTATCTGCACAATATTCAAAAGAAAGAAAAACAATCTGAGTGTTGCATGCCAAAGTCCTTCTCCAGCTGATATTGTTTATTTTTATGTCTTCCACAAACTATTCTTACATAAGCTATTTTTCTACCTAGTTCAAGATGTTCAACGTAAATAGTTCCATTGAATATTTCGTAGGAGAAATGGAATACAGGAGGCTGGAGCGATAGTCAAATCATAAGTAATGGGTCGCTATATACTGAGTCTGAAATTCCATACTCTTTCCACACCGCAAGAAACAACTGAATGGTGACATTACTTTTGAAAAATTTAAACTTATAACAATGTATACCTAGCTTACATCAAGTAAATTGTTTATTTTAAAGAGATATAAAATGTTTGTGCAGTAAGGTTTCATTTTTCTCTTATGGTTTACCAGTTGTACAAAAATTGCACAAAATTCATTCTAAATGACGAGCACTTCAAAATCTATTCACAGAAAATTCAAAATACATGTCTTATCTGTTGTGCAAATATGTGAAACCTATGATGATGCCTTAATTAAAATCGTTACATTAACTTTTTTTAGCAAAACAAAAATAACCAAATTTTCTTCCATGTAAAGGGCAGTTAGTGTAGGGAGATTTTCTTGATAATCTTCGTATCGTATCCTTAGGTGTTGAACTTAAATATGAGGTTTGGTATTTATCCGACATTTTGTGTTTGAGCTATGTTGTTTACAAACTCTCTCTCTCTCTCTCTCACACACACACACACACACATACACGTACCTTTTTCTAAACAAATCATACTCAGGAGACCTCAAAACATGTATTTGCTATTAAATCTCGGCATAGGAAGATTGGATGGAATGTAGTATTTTGCCTACTATCAGTAAGTGCTAGAGAAAGCAAAACAATCTGATGTGTTACATTCATATGACTTTCTCTACCCTCCAGCGCTTATTAGTGGGTATACAATTTATTTTTACAAAATCTTATTTTTCAATCTACTTCAATTTAATCTGGTTAAATCTTTTCGGAAATAGCTGCATTACATATGTACGAAAGGATAGTCAAATATTTTAGAACTGGACTTCATACTCTATCCATACAACCGCGAGAAACAACAGAAAATCGAACGGAACTTAAAAAGAATGGCAAAGTATTCAACAACTTAAACCATTAATATTGCATATTTCGGAATGGTTGATGCCAGAAAAAGTTATCTGAAATAAATTGGATATTTTAAAGAGATCTACATTTTTTGTACGTTTTTGTCTGTCGCTTAACGTTTACTAGTTATACAAGATAATACAAAATTCCTTCCGAATGAAGAGGTTTCACAGGCTATTCCATAAAATCCAAAATAAACATTTTACTTATCATGTAAATAACTTTAATACAGGGCATTTTAATCAAAATCCTTAAAGCAATTTTTTAGAACATAAAATATCTTTCATAAATGTTCCATGTAAAAGTAGTTTGAGGTGGAGGGAATTTCTTGAAAATCTTCATGTCTCATCTTTGGAAGGCACTCAACCTAAATACAAAGTTTGGTATTTATCGAACTTTTCGTTTTTTAGCTATACTATTCATAGTAGTATACAAATTATTCTTACCCAGTTTATTTTCCTATCCACTTCATTTTAACCCAAATAAACCTTTCGGAAATAGCTGCATTACACATTTCGCAATAGATACAAAGGGAACAGCGATAGTCAAATGTTTAAAAACTGGACGCTATACACCGGCCTTAAAATTCGCTACTGTTTGCATGTAATCGTGAGAAACAACCGAATGTTGAAAGGACTTAAGAGAATGACAAGGAAATGAACAATCCGAACCATTAATAACGGATTTCCCGGAAACGGCTTATGCCACAAAAAAACTTATTTCATAAATGGTGTGTTTTAAGGATACCTACATTTTTTATGCTGTATGTTTGCCTCTATTACTTAACGTTTACAAGTTATGCAATATTATGCAAAATTACTTCCGACTAAAGAGGACTTCAGAGGCTAGACCCAGAACTTTCAAGATATACATTTAATTAGTCATGCAAATATCATTTTAATAAAAATCCTTAGAGCCGTTGTTTAGAAAATCAAAAACTTTGAATAATTTTCCATGTAAATGGTAGTTTGGAGATGGAAAATTCCTTGAAAACCTTTGTGTCGCATTTTTCGAAGATATTGAACTATGTACTAAGTTTTTTGTTCTTTTTTCCGACTTTTAGTTTTTGATTTATTCTCTTCACAGGTACACAGACACACGTGGGCGCAGACACACACACACACACAAACACACACACACACACACATATACGGATATTTCCATAATGCTTTATTTGGATTCAGGGGTCTCAAAACAGGTATTTTAGTGATATCTCGCTATGGAAAGCAATATTTTTCTTCTTAATAGGCACTATTAGAGATACCAAAAATGCTTTGTTTGGTTTCAGGGTGTCTCAAGACATGTATTTTCGGCGAAATCTCGTTATCAAATCTTTAGGTGGAATGCAATACTTTCTCTACCTACTATGTACGTAGTAGAGAAAGTAAAAATCCTGTACCGTGAAACGAGACTGAGTAACACATAGCGACGTTTGGGATAGATATGAAAACGCCATGAATAGCTGAAGATCGTTAGATTGACGATCTTTTGATTTTTCATGCCTGATGCAACCTTCCGCCAAAGTCATTTTAAAGAACCCTTAACATTTATAACCTACAATTAAACCTTTCTTTTTTCTTTTAGTTCTATTTATACACCACCGTTAACTCCAATGTCCTATCAGCGGCATTTCCTTTGGAACATATTATGGCCTATGGTCAATGTTCTTAACACGTATTCGCTTGTCGTTGGATTTCTGTTTGTGGATTTTATTCATTAGATGACATACACATTCACACTCTCATTCATTCTTCCAGATTCTGGGAAGAATAGGGAATAATCTGGGCTAGAGAAAAATTCCCACCCCCAGCTGGGAATCGAACCCGGGTCCCCTTGCACAGCAAGCAGGTGCTCTACAGTCTGAGCTACGAGGTCGGAACTGAGCCTTTTGGCGTGGTTAGCTAGAAGATATGAAATAAAAGCATAGCATTGCAATTTGTCCAGTAATTGAGATTGCCTTGTAGCCTTACCGCGGTATACGCATTAAGTTTATTTGCTTTCGGTATCTCGTCTCGGTAATTGATGCAGTATTTTTAACACTTGAATAATTTCAATTAAATTATATAATATGTAAATTCAATAACAGCCCGCCTTGAAGCAATATGTATGAAATAATTTATAAAAATGTATGTAACAGTCATTGCATATACTTATATTATTGTAAACATGTTTAAAAATGTTATGTGAATGCATTACGTAAGTTAATAATGTAAGAGCTGTGAGAATAATAAGTTTAATGTTGCTAACAATGAGGTAACCTTGAGGCTATAATGAGTTTGAGAGTTTAAATGTTACTAGTCATGCTTAGAGCAACGATAATGTAAATTTTGTAACAGTTTAAAAATAGCCAATCAACAGCCAGAAAAACTTTAATTAAATGCAGGTATTCTATTGGACTAGGATTAGCCAATCAGAGACTTGAAATACAGAATCTTGTGGGTTTGGACGTTTGAAATATGTTCAGTTGCCTGCAGACCTTCGTAGTAACCAGATGGAAGATGTGTTCTCTAAAGAAATATTACGTATTCGTGTGAAACGAAAATTATGTATACGTGATAACAAAGTGCAAGTATTAAATAAAAGAATCTCACAGCTCTTAATATCAGTGTAGTGCTATTTAATTTGTGTCAAGGATTAATAAAAATAAGTCAATTTAAACTTAAAATCTGTGGAAGCCTACATTCTTGTCGCACCACGCCCTGATTAAGAGAAACGTGTCTCTAAAGTAATACTGACGCAGCCGAGGAAAACATAAACATAAATAATATCTATAGAAGCAGGTTAATAACAAAGTTAATAAATTTTTCTTTTAACTTGGAGCGTAAAAAAATATACATCTTCAAGTAGGCTTCTCATACGTAGCAGCATATTACGCAACAAACAATCTTCTTCAAAATTGACAAAGACAATAACTACTTCAAGTTTGGCTTCCCAAGCGTGAGGCAAAATAAATAAGTAAACTCCAAGAACAATATATCTACTTCAAGTTAGCTCCCATACGTGGGGCATATAAACTAAAGCACACCATCTACTTCATAATACAGCGGTAGTACATTGGTACCAAGACTCGTGGTTCGATTCCTTGGTCTGGCAATTAATTTTTTACTTCTAATACGGCCAAAGTAAAAGCACAATAATAAATACCCGTACTCCTAACCATTCATTTTAACATGTCTCGTTAAGTTTAAGACAAGAAATACTGTTAAGGTAGCAAAGACATTATTGCACTGAAGAAATAAAGTTACCTGATCGTTATTCAACCAATGCAAATGATAGTGTTTTTAAACAGAAGAAAGTTGAGGAGAGAAATCACACTTTGCCATCAACGTTCTCTTTTATAGAACCTTACATCTTTTCGTAAATTGCATCAAACTCTTTTATAAATAAAAGACAGAAAGAGAAGTATAAAGGTGCAGTAAAGACGTCTTCAGCTCGTAAAAGTTTTCCTTAGTTTCTTGCGTTACCTCTCTCGGAATTTTCTTTCTTTTTTATCTAATTCACTTTGGCGTAGGATCCTCCTCTCCTGTTCCACTTTATCGCTACATCTGTTTCTACGTCGGTACATATCCCCTTGTTCCGGCTCCTACATATGTCTCGTAGTAAAATCTATTATTTTTATTTCGTTGTAGGAGAAAGAGGACAAGGGGCTAGGGACTGGAACATCTAAAGCTCGGCAGGCGGTGTGTAATGTGTTAGAAAAGAGTCGTAAACCCCGAGCAGGTAGCTCTGCTTCATTGCATTCAAGCCTTTCATTGCAGGGCCTAAAGCTGTTGGTGCGAAACAGGGCTTTTACTTTCCCTTCCCTTCCAGCATTGCATTACCTGTAATTGTCTTTACAGCAATGCATAGCATAAAACAATGAAATATTATGCATTTTAGTTTCCCTCAAGAGGGAATTATTACTTTCTCTACTATGTACAGTAAGTAGGGGAAGTATTTCATTCCACCCAAAAACACGATATCGAGATTTCGCCGAAAATACATGTTTTGAGGCCGCTGAATCCACAATAAAATAATTTTTAGATAAAGGTCCATGCGTGTGTCTGTGTATCTGTGTGGATGTGTGTCTGTGAACAAAATAACTCAAAAACGAAAAGTGGGATAAATAACAGACTTGGTAATTAGGTTCAGTATATTTCAAAGATGTGACACGAAGATTTTCAAGAAAATTCCCGCATCCTAGACTACCCTTTACACGAAACACTTTTCGAAAATTCTTATTTTTTCAAAAAAAAAAAACTAACGATTTTGATTAACATATCATATATTTAAGATATTCTTATGCCAAAAAAATCTACATAATGAATTTTCTGGGCATGTCCCCAAAAGTCCTCTTTATTCTGAAGACTTTTGCATAACTGCAAAACAGTAAGAGATACACAAAATTTTACTACACAAAAATGTATATGTCGTTAAAACATATAATTATGTCATACTCATTTTATTTATTTATTTATTTTTTTTGCCGAGTGAGTCGTTTCCGATATATTCCTTGTTATTTGTTTCAATTTACCAATACTTATAGTTTTTCTCAAATGGAAATTCGTTATTCTTTTTTTTATGTCCTGGACATCTAAAAAGAATGAAATGCTCCACATAACAACCAGCTCTTAAAAGATTTGACTATAGCTTAAAGCCTACCATATTCCCCTTGTAATTATAAGAAAATGAACAATAAGATAGTTTCTGCAAATGTTTCTCGATTTATCGATTCTCGAGAAAGATAGCTTCTCGATTAACATGAAGTAGATGGAGAATAAGCGTTTGTAAAAATACTTTGCACAAGAGTAGAGAAGGTCATGTGAGTGTGATATATCAGATTTTTTAAAACTATAACACATTGTTTTGTGATATCTGAATGTAGTTCATAAACGGAAAAATCTTATGTGTTGCAATTACGTGAACCTTTCTACTCGCGCTTATGCAAACTATTTTTACAAACGCTTTTTGTACTGACTGCTTCTTGTTAATCGAGCTAAAACTTAATTATACATTTCACTGTAAGTACAAAAACAAATGAACCAGTAGCTCAGTCGGTAGAGCACCTGCCTGCTGTGCTAAGGGTCCCGGTTCGACTCCCGTCTGGTGAATTTTTCTGTAGCTAAGATTATTCCCTATTCTGGAAGTATGAATGAAAGTGTGAGTGTGTGATCTAATTATTAAAACCCCAAAAGTACAAGAAACTCAACGACAAAAGAATACGAGTTAACATCACTGCCAATAGGCAAGAAGTTCCAAAGGAAAGGCCGCCGATAAGACCATTTTAGTTAAATTAAATTGAGTTTTTATTTATGGAAGCTCTTTAACTACTATATTTTTTAGTGTCCCATTCTATATTGGGCGTGAAAGACCAGTAATTTTGCACAGAGGCCTCTTTAACAGGCCTGAGGTTCTTTTACGTGCCGTAAATCTACTACACGGGACCACCGGCTTTACTTCCCTTCCGAAGGAATCCATGCTAAGGATTTTTACGCCGAAAAAAAATCCATCGCCCTCCGCTGGGTTTGAACCCGCGATCTTGGGAACTAGAGGCTAGCACAGTACCACTAGTCCACGGACGGGATATAAATGGAACTAATAAAAAGATGAAGAATACGGAAGCTAAATCGTGATATTAGAATTACTAACTCGTATGATTAATGGCAGTATAAAGACATGAGAGGGAGATAGATAAATAATTGCAATAAATAATTTCCATCCATTGAAATAATGAATAATGAAAGAAGAAAGAATTAAATTTTTTTAAGGGAATAAGTAAGTTAGTACAAGGCAAATTATGTGTACAGGACTAGTTTGAATGCAGAGTAGCTATGGTATTTAAGTGTTCCACCGAATTCAGGTCAGCAAGAAACCCATTAGCTCAGGTAGCTAGAATTCAAGATGTACAGAAATAAGAAGTGTGTGAAACTGCACGTAGGCCATTTCAAAAAAATCTGATGTGTTACACTCACATGACTTTCTCTACTCTTGTACAAACTATTTTTACAAACGCTTATTCTCCATCTACTTCATATTAATCGAGATAAACATTTGCAGACTCTATCTTATTGCTAATTTTCTTGTAGACGTAAGGGGAAAATATATTTACAAGGGCAATATAGAAAAACAGTAGCCTTTAAGCACATACATATCTCATAATAGCTGGTTGCTAGATGCAGCACCATTCCCTTTGCCACAGATTATAACTCTTTGCATATCCAAGACAAAAAAATGAATAACGAATTCCCATTTGAGAAAATGAGTATTGAAAAATTTAAGGGAATAAAAAGCAATATCTCGAAAATGGTTCACTCAACAAAAAAAAATGTATATGACATAAATTGTGTATTTTAATGCGATCTACATTTTGTGTGTAGTAAAATTTTGTCTATCTCTTATGGTTTACCAGTATGCAAAAGTCGTTCACAATGAAGAATACTTTTGGAGACATTCCCAGAAAATTTAAGATACACATTTTATTTGGCATGAAAATATCTTAAATATATGATATTTTAATCAAAATCGTTATAGTCATTTTTGAGAAAATTAAACTTTTCGAAAAATCTTCCATGTAAAGGGTATTCTGGGGTGGGGGAATTTTCTTGAAAACCTTCGTGTCGCATCTCTGGAAGATATTGAACCTAAATACCAAGTTTGGTGTTTATTCGACTGTTCGTTTCTGAGGTATACTGTTCACAGACGGACACACAGACAGACAGACAGCCACACAGACACACACACACGGACATGTTTCCAAAAATGCTTTTTTTGGCTTCAGGGGATCTCAAAACATGTATTTCTGGTGAAATCTCGGTATCGAATTTTTGGGTGGAATACAATACTTCCCTACTTACTATACGTAGTAGAGAAAGTAAGAATGAGAAAGAAAAGAATGCTTAGAGTAAAAACTGTGTTTCAGATACGTAAGATTTGGTAAGGTATAACGTAGGAACTTTGGTGGGGTAGTTATAATGTTGGCGGCACTTAAGTGTTCATAACGAGCGTGTATTGGTAACATTAGGTCTTTTTGTCTTGTGCCTGTTCTTTCGTGTTTAGCCTGAGGGGCTTAGAGTACTTTACAGTGATCGGAGGTCCGTAGCTCATGAGTGCGGGCTGGGTTATCACATACTTAGCGCTGGCCGAAGGGATAATTGCCGCTAATCATTTTAGCGACTCACGGCAACTTACGATTCTAGCTTGTATTACGGAAATAGTTATTTCAAACCGTAAATTGATACTGCAGAATTTGGCTATGATTTAGACTTTGTTTAAATTCTTAATTTCAAACGGTCGGAAACTCGCTTCAGTAGCTCAGATATTAGCATACATTAGTTTTTCAGTCAATTTAACAGGAGTTGTCTATCCTCACACCCACCCACACATACCCTGAGAGAAAGATTTCATCGCACACTTTGTAGCAGCCGGCTGCAGATTCAACAGCAGATATTGGCGACAACATCAAAAGTGTTACAGGGTACGTCATCAAACTTGACGTACAGCACAGAACCATTAGACGTCAAGCGAGTCAGATTTTGAAAATACTCGCTCTTTGATGGCTTTGAAATTCCATTCGAGACAAAACGAATAGCGACTTACCACTTTCAAAATCCAAAACAAAAACAAAGAATATCTCAGAAATAATTAACGCCACAAACAACTTTTATTTTATATTAAATGTGTGCTTTAACAACATCTACATTTTTTACAGTAAAAGTTATCATTTTAACCAAAATCGTACAGCCATTTTTGAGAAAATAAGAAAAACTAATTTTCTTCTATATAAAGGGTAATTTGGGATTTTCTTAAAAAACCATCGTATCGCATTTTTGAAAAACACTGAACCAAGTTGAGTATTTAACCAACTTTTAGTTTTTGAGTTATGTTCTTCACTGAGCCCCAAAACGTGTATTTCCGTGAAATCTGTATCGAATTTTGGGTAAAATGCAATACTTCCTCTACTTACTATAGATAAGTAGCAGAGAAAATACGTCTTTGTGATAATGCCGAGTTCACATGTTTTCCACAAGGAAGTGTAGGTACTGAAATGTGGTCGTACACTTTTATGTGCCGATCATGATGAAGAGAGTGCTAGACTCCAGATTTCAGGAAACTTATACCTGCTATAGACAATAAGTAGGGAACTGTAAGGTAGAACTTTTGGTCACCATTTTGTCTCTTGTTTTGTGAGCGTCTTGTAAAATGTTGACTCGTTGATTGTTGCACTATGGGACAAATCCAGTATTCTGATGAAATTCGCTCAGGCTATCGGAAACTACACAGTTGGATTTATGTACATAACGTATCACCGAAATCTCCACTTTATTTAATGAACTGCTTGCTGGTTGACGTACATTTGACAGATCGAATTCTTGGCACGTTGTTGAATCTCTGAACATGCCTAAACTCGCTTATAATCTTGTTTTAACATTGGGTTAAGCTCTTGGCACAAAAAGTATCATTAACAAATAGGGTTATAATGCTAACATATAACTATGCTAATATACATATTGCATCAATGGTTAACCAGACAATGTGCTGGCAGGTAGTACCTAAGAGCCACGAAATGTATAATTCTGAATCTTCTGATGAATGTCCTATACAAACACGCAGAAGAATTTGGAATATGAGAAAACAAAAACACACCCGTTATAGGCTGAAGAGCAAAAGACTTGAAGATTAACAATGAAAGTGATCACCATCTAAATACTTTTATCAATCACTAAGTGAGTTGAAAGCAAGCTGGCTCACGGTTTTCTCGGGAACACTCTACAGTATGGCTTACTTTCCAAATTTTGAGTGTGTGCTGAACATTTTGTAACACAGTCTTAGATTCATTACTATTCTGTAACCGTTAAAAAGGAGAATTTGTAAAATATCAATAATATTGTATTTATTCCCGAAACTAGGAGGAATCAGTTTAGAACGCGGCTCAAGAAACAAGAGAAATGACGTTAAAAAGTGAGATATAAAATATTTTGTTGATTCACTGTAGTCATTTTCAGTGAAATTATTTTCAACATATTTTGCGTTACACCATGCAATGAAGCGATTAAATGATATATCATACTGCTTTCTGGACTTTTTTAGGTAAGTAGTTCTGGTGTTGTACTTTCTGTTGCTTCTGTAATTTCACTTCCATTTCAGTTCCTTCTGAATTCATAATTTCCTCCATTGACTTTTTATGTAGTTTATCGTAGATAAAAGAATGTTTTATATCAAAGAAAGCAAAAAGCTGCCAATATAGGTTAACTCTACAATGAACTGCGATAAATTGAAGTATGACGATTTGTATTGTGAACAGATAATGCGAGCCTCATGAGAAATTAATCGTGTAAAATGACAATGGAAAGTAAAACATAATCAATCCTACTCGAGTTATTAAACTGTACAAATACATAAGGTAATTGCCATGCGATTAGACTTGAAGCCAAAATTGGTCACAATGAAGATTATCGCACTTGCTTTTAGCTCGTGTGCACTGTGTTAGAAGTGCTACTTTTAAGCTTTTCTGCATTTTTATGCTCTAAAACCTGTTCTATTACAATATCAGTGACCTTCATGTGAGTTCTGTATTTTCACTCGGAAGAGAGGTAAGGAAACCTGGAAGCCAAAATGGAAAACTAATACGGTTACATTATTCTGGACATGGTACACGTTTCAGCATATGGCGTTCCTGATTTGTTAAAACTTGTGGGCGGCGAATGATAATAAGAAGGTAAACTAAAGGAGGCAATAATTGAAAAGCGAAGCCGCATTTGATCCAAACAGCATACTGAATATGAAGGTGTCAGAGAGCAATTTTCGAATTTTATGATTTTTAAGTAGTACAGAGGAGTAATGTAGTCGCAGATACGACCAGAATGACTTGACTAGTTATGATATTATAGTCCTTACGCCGTAAAGAATAATTCTGGAAATAGAATAATAAACGGAACCATCACTTGTCGATTAATAATTATGATATTTGCCGTTGATCAATTCATCCGACAGAAAGTATTTTCCTTGAGACGGAGGAATTTTGTGTATGCTAAAGACTGGAAGCATGAATTTAAAAATTAATTTATACCAACATTGACTCAAAAGGCACGTTCATCCTTGTAATTATGTCTTAATATTATTAGAATATTTGAAGCTTCATATAAATTGGAGAGTGCCTGTCTTAAAATTGAATTCGAATCCCCTTACAATTTTATATTTTTCATTTTCACGGAGTTCAAAACACGCCTAATATGAAAAAAATATATTCGCGCAGCCATGGTATGCTCAAAACTCAAAAGTAACATTTGAAAGTAAACAACACACAATCAGTAAATACAAAATGTTTATTTCAGAAAAATGGAAACAAGGGGTTTATAAATGTCCAGCCGTTATTGAACATGATATGCATTACAGAAAATAAAGGTGTACTACATTGAAATATTGTACAACCCCCTCAAAGACAGCCTTATTCATCTGCATAACATACTTAATAAGCGTAATAAGCTGTAGAAATTTTTGATTCAAGACAAATAGTGCTTTTAATATACAGAGTGGACGGTTTAAGTTGAGACTGTACAATATCTCCAAAAGTAAGCGTTGTAGAAAGAAATGTCTTGAATAAAAGTTGCTTGATATTATGGGGGAAAGTAAATGCCATTAGTAATGTTTTGTTTGGAGGACGTGTGTCATTTTAGGGTCAATTTAATTTCACCCTAATTGTAGGTTCCCATTTACAAAAAATTAAATTGAACCCTAAAATGATGATCATAACGTCCTCCAAATAAAACACGACTAATGGCACTTACTATCCCCCACAATATCAAGCAACTTTTATTCAGGACATTTCTTTCTACAATGCTTAGTTTTGGAGATATTGTACTGTCTTAACTTAATAGTTTCACCTGTATAATAGTAAATTACCCTGTAACAAAAGTTCACCAATTGCATGTGTGTGTGTGTGTGTGTGTGTGTGTGTGTGTCATGCCCGTACCCAGAAAAAAATTTCGGGGGTGGGGGGTTTCCGCAAGTAGATGTACCTACTCCAGTTACCATGTACCTACTCCGTAGTATATAGACGATACATGGATAAGAAAATTGCTTGTATATATACAAGAAAAACTCACCAGAATGAAGATATTTCACCTTACAGCACAAAACATGGAGACTGCCTCAAAAACCGGGATGTATGGTCACCTTACCTATGTAACGCGACGATATTAAGTTTCCCTTTTTCTTGTAAATGTGCTACTAGCAATAGACTTACTGTTATCTAACGACATTTTCCCATATTGGTTTGCTATGAATTTAAATAAATAAAACTGTCAGAACCCTAGAAACTTCCCCTCTAAATACGGTCCTGGTGTGTGTTATCTTTATATTCAAGAATTGCTGAAAGAGATCGAATGAAAATTCATAAACTGATATATAACATATTGTATTAGAGAATAGACCATTCAGTAGCTTAATTATCTTCCTTAAGAGTGGATGTAGAGGTTGCGATTGTATACATAAAGTTCTCTTTTATTACCGAGTGTTATATAGTAAGATTTACATTATTTATAACGTAATCACAGGTTAAATATTTAAGATGCTTTACCAATATCCGTGTAAACGCATCATAATTCTGGATTTATTGGTTGGTCATTATTTAGCTATCACAAGAATAAGGATAATATTAAGGTGTCCAGACATTCCGATTTTACCGCAATAAGCGGCCTTTTACACAAATTGTCCCGATGTCCCGATAAAGTTTCTCGGGACGTCTAAATGCCCCGGTTTTTTATTTTCAAAGTATCAATGCGGTTTAAATTTCAGCAGCAATGTTCTAATCGATTTGGAAATTGCTAGCACAACCTCGAGCGTCGGATTATTGTATTCCTAGACTTATTATAAGGAAGGCAGTGTCTCAAGTGTTGTATGTTGTCATTTCTGGTTCCAGTGCTCACAGCGAAAGCAATAAATTGCTTAGCGAAGAGCACATGTAGAGTTTTAGGATTATTAAGAAGTGCTCTATATTTTTTCACTTGAAAGTTAAATAAACAACTGTGGAATATTCAGGAAAGTAAAATATTTCCAAATTGTCTAAAAGAAAATGTACGTTCAGTGATAAACTCAAGCAAAGCTTTCTGTATATTTGAAAGCCAAAATTTTAATACAAAGGTGTAACTCCAGTTTTAAAAGCACATGGCGGGAGAGCAGACATCGACGACCACATCATCTAAGAAGAAACACAAAGCTGGAACGTTACCATCATCGTGAAAAAATAGTGGGGTTTTGCAAGCGCCATTATTGCGGGTTGCAGCTGAGGAAGGCGCGTCGTCAGACAAACATAGTTTCCAATCTATGGATTACACTTATTCGTATGTAAAAAAGCTTTGTAACCGAAGCAACTTTACTTGCAGGCGTACCAAGTGTGAAAATATTTAAAAGATTGGCCCCTTTTGCTTTGAAAGCAGACGTAAAAGAGCTGGAAGCTGTTAGATTAATTTATGTTGATTGTTTCCTACAATCATAAACATTTAAAAATTGTGCCCATGCTTATAGGATATTTCATCCCTACTTTGGGAATCAAACTCATGATTATTGAAATTATCAATGTTGTTAACGAAGCTGCTGAAACTTGTAACATACCGGGCTGAAATTTTGACCAAATATGATTTATTGGACAAAGGTGTTGCAATCTGCTGATATCACTAATACAAGCTTCGGTGGCGCAAAAAGAAACGAAAGAAACAATGTTTACTACAAATTAGGAAATAAAATTGATAAATAATTAATTGCAATATGGTTCAGAGCACATGAACTTGACAACAGCATTCATAGACACCAGCAGATCCACTTCCAATTGATTTTGAAGGCATTGTGTGTAAAATATTGCGCTATTTTCGTATTTAGGCAATCAGAACAGGAGCATTGAAAGCATTCTGCTCATTTGCAGAGATGGAATATAAATATATTCTTAGCCATGCAAAAACAAGGTGGATGACATTACTGCCAACCATCAAACTATAGACATATATGACGGTCTTAAAGCACATTTCCTGACTATAGATCGATGTCCAAATGTTTCTGAGAACTCTACTTCTTTTGTTTGGCTAAAGTTCCTTAAGAGTCAACTGGAAATTTATCAGGAATCCCCCAAATCTCTTCATTTTGAGGACATTTCGATCGAAAAACTGTAGGGCTAAAAAATTTCATGCAATTGATGTGGAGGACTTTTTAAAAAACCTGGAGGAAGGTTGTGTCTTTTCAGTGTCTCAGTGTTCATGTGTCACTAATTTACTTTTTAAAGACTGTGTTGAGCATCTTAAGAGATTGAACAACATGGCGAAGAGTTCAAAGTGTTTGACTATATTTCTCCGAAGAAGAAGCCTTGTAGAATGAAGTTGAAGTTTGAAGATCCTTAAAACATACAAGAGACTTCAAGAGAAATTAACTTTTGGTGAGTTAATCAAATTGCAGATGCTGTGAATATGTATAGAGAGAATTGGAACGTTGAAAAATTAGGTGTAGCTGATAGATGGATATTTGTTGTGGAGAATTATAAAGAAAACGTTACATTAGTGGACACATTAATAGTTTTTGTTGAATTTATATCGTGTCTTCCAAGCAGCAATGCAATGTGAAACGAGTACTTATCTTATGCATGCTTACTGGAATGATAAGAAAAACAGGGTTTCACTTAGTTTAGTTAAATCAGTTTTAATTGTTAAGTCACTTTGATCTTACTTGTGGAGATTTTTGCGATTGAATTAAAAAAAGTATCTGTTGTCAGATATGCAAGATTCCAGTAAATACAAAATAGAAATTGTTAAAATTGATTAAATGTTATAATGTAAGTAAATACATTTTGACATTATCATAGTTATTTTTTTCTACTTTATAGATGTTTAGGCTTTTTTGGGTGCAAATGTGGGCAGTTTTTGGGTTTTTCATTTCAAAAATCTGGTCAACGGGATAAGATACATATATAAATTTGTCTTAATAAGAGATTTACTTTATTTTAACTTTTATTAACACCGCTGTAAAATATGCTATATTTGCAGTTTTCAAAATATCACCTGATATGCGCTGATTAGAGAGACAGAGACAGAAAGAGAAAGAGAGAACATCAGCGATAAACGCAATACTGCTAAGTGCAGCTGTCGGGTTCTGATGGTCCAAAATAACTGCTGATTTGTGATCGTATTACTTAAGGGCGATATTTCACAAACTGCGAATACTGTACCTCTTGCGAAAATAGTAGCGTTAAGATAACTTTAAAAAACAGGTGTTGCTATTTTCTGATAAAGAAAAGAAAACATAGACTACCAAGGCTCTTCACCCGGAGAAGAAGAGTTCTTTTTTTATTTTCGATCTCATACTATTATTTCAGATTTCATTGAATTCAATTGTCTGCAAATCTCTCTTCGGTTTCTGTTCTCATGTGACACAAATTTCTTGTAAAAATAATATATATTATATATTAAAATTATATATATACTATAAACCGGAAACTAAGGAAGAAAATCTGTATGCAAGGATACAGTTATGAAATACCTATATAAGGAATGTACTCACATTATCTGCATCGTTTAGCCTATAAGCGGGAAACTGCCTACCTGCAAATAGGAGAAAATACAGCTCAGAAAATATTCACTAAAGTATATAATGTCCCTTAGATATGTAGCAATTGTCTCACAGTGTTTAGACAACTTACGTATCACCTTTCACCAACGCACTCAACTCTATGCCAGAACCTATAACAACAAACCATCAACATATTTTTTTTTCTTTCTTTGTTTCTGTTCTTCTTTGGGTCTAATATCTCGATAGGAATATAGGGTTGCTAATAAATGAAATGAGGATAATAATATTCAAGAGAGCTCAGGTTCCAATTAACTTAAACTTACTGCAACATTCGTCATTTTAAGATAAGGGAAACAGAAAAAAGTGTAACATTCACATAACTTTCTCAATCCATTGTGGTTTATTTTTATAATTATCGTGTATCTTCTACAAAGTATTTTTACGAAAAATTATATTTTCATTTACTTCATGTTAATCGAAATAAACTTCCGCAGAAGTAGTTTTATTACACATTTCGTTATAGGTACAAGGGAGATACAGGAAACCGAAACCATGGACAGGCATATAAAAGTTACTCGCTAAACGCTAGCCTTAAAATTCCATACTCTTTTTATGACTTTCGGAAACGACTGGTGCCACAAAAAATGCATTTCAAATAAATTGTGTGTTTTAAAGAGATCTACATTTTTGTGTAATAAGTTTCATCTGCATTTTAAATATAGAATTAAGTATAGAATAATGAATATTATACACAACTGGGAGATTACATTGTTCCTTAGAGGAAATATTGGGAGTGTCCTCCACCGGCACCCATATATATCTGCACTCGTTTCACCACATCCCGTGACGTTCTACGAAGAGTATCCTCGCGAATGTTGATTATTTCGTTACTGACGTATTCACGGAGTTGACCAGTTGTCCGATGTCTATTCTTATACACTATTTTTTTAAGATACCCCCATAACAATGAGCCCGGCGAGGTTAGGCCAGGTGGTCTGGGGGCCACAGACCTTTTGAGATTATTCGAGTATCAAAGAAACTGGTTACAAGTTGCATGGAGGAGTAAGATGTATGACACGTCGTTCCATCTTGCTGAAAATAACCATCTTACAATTCCATATCATACAGCTGCACCATTGTATTGAAGATGCCCGTAGGAACTGCAATGTCTACAGACGTGTGAAAGAAAAGGAGCCAACAATGCTGGAAGCTGATACAGCGCACCATACTGCAACCTTTTCATCATGCAGTGGTGTTTCGGTTTACAGCAGCCAGTATCTGCTGTTTTGTGTGTTGATGTAACTCGACAGATGAAACCATGCCTCATATATAAACCATGGTATGGAGAGAATGTCTGGACGTGGAATAAGAAAACCTTGAAACGACCGGCAATAACGCAGTAGTTTTTCATGAACTGCTTCTTTCAATTGCTGCACTCTGTATGGTCGCAATCCCAACTTCTTCGCAGCTCTTTGACTTGTGCCACATGAATAGTTTGTCTCCTGGCTCAATCGACGCAACGATTTCTTTGAAGAGTTCACTAAGCGTCTTCGAACATTATCAACAGACTCTGCACTCAACGATAGTCTATGTTTTCCACTCTCACTGGCGAGTACACCAGCTGTCTCCAGCTTTCTTAGTAGTGACAAAATTGTTGCCTTTGTTGGAACATGGTGATATTGAATTCTCTTCGAAATTCCCGTTGTGTTGTTATCCATGAATTTGCCTTCCAATACGTTTTCACAATAAAACCAGCTCTCGAAGTGAGTACTTCATGTTTCTGTTACGACTGTAAACTAAATACTGTCAACAATGCTCGTAATTGCCATTGAAATCAACAGAATGGTCAACAAATGGCAGTGGTACTGATTCTCCCAGATCCACTTAGACCATTAAAACAAAATTCACATTTCTACGAGCTTTTAGAGGGAAATTATGGTCCATAAAAGTAGTTCAGGTTTATATGGATCTCATTGTACATAATTATACAAAGTTCCTATCGAAGCACAGGTTATTCCCAGAAAATTCAATACATACATTTTATTTGTCAGCAAATATCTCAAACATATTTTTAATCAAAATCGTTAGACTCTTTATGTATTACGGTGAGTCGGTTCGTTTTTTTAAACCGACTCACCGTATTACATAATGAACATAACATCACAGTTAATAATACTTATGTCAATCATAAACTAAAAAATTGTTAGACTCATTTTTGGTAAAGTAAAAAATAAATTAATGTAAAGGTAGTTTATGGTGGAGGATGGTTTTAGACTTATACTAATGACACACAAACCTTTTTCTAAAAATGTGTTTTCTGAATACAAGCGGTCTCTATAGATATATTTTCGGTGAAATTTCTATATCGAAGCTTAGATGGAATACAATACCTTTTCTGTGTACTACGTACGTGATAGAGAAACCACAAATGTTTATCTAGGTACATCGCTAATATTGGAATTTGAAGTCGGAACCTCCTGAATGTAAGGGAAACGCACTACCCCCGCCACGGAGATGGACCACAAATATATTGGAATATATTTTATTTTAAAAGCTTGTGAATATAGTTTTGTACTAAATTTTTAAATTCTTACTACTTCCCTGTAGTAAGTAAAGGAAGTATTGCATTGCAACCAAAAATTCGATACTTAGATTTCACAGAAGTACTGAGAAATTGCACTATGGAGCTTTAAAAAATACATTCTGAAAATAACTACACCAATTTTAAAATTTTGAATAGTTCATCAGAAACATAAGCTTCAGTAATAGCATTTTGTAGTTCAAAATTTAAGGAAATTTTTTGTGATAGAATTTTCCACTCACTAACATTTAGTTAACTTAACCATGAAGTACATTTACTGGTCTCCTGTAGGTTATTTCTGTTTTAAAATAACACTAAAAATCACAGGCAGTACTCAACAACATGTTTATATAATGACATTCTAAGCGTTAAATTGTCAATAACTCAAAAACTTATGGTATTAGTTTTGCAAGGACCGTTTTGGGTCATTTTCATCTTCTGTGGCTGCAGTGTCTTTCGAACTGGGCTTACAAAACCTGGTTTCCTAAAAAGTCCGTAAAAACGCATAGAAGAGACTCAGGTTACTCCTAAGGTAAAATTATGTCCATTAAATTATTGTTCTCGGAAATTATACATTTATTATGAGAATAAATGTTTTCAAACGGTCTTCATTTGGTACCCAACTGTAAAATATTTTGTGGTAGGTGTTATCGGATAGAAATATTTATTCCAACAGTAATTTTAGGATATTTTGAAGATGACATTATTTTTCAGTTTGTAGTTTTTGGCGTTATTTAGCATATTCTCTTAGAGATTGTTTCACAAATTTGTCAGCGTCTTAATATTTTTTATGAAAACATTAATGATATCTTGAGCGCTTATTAATTTCTAAGGTTTCGCTTGTATAAAAAAGAAGCATGATATTCTGTCATTTTTACTTCTGGTTCTGTAAACTTCTATTTTCTTCAGGAATAATTGGTCTCCATCTTTACTAATCTAGATTTGTTAGTTTATGTTTGAAGAAAGAAGCTGTCTCAATATCTGTTTCTGGAATAAAGTACATTTCACTGGAAAACGTAAATTTCAAGTGTTTTGTTTTTGTTTACACTGATCCACAAATTGCTTGCCTTACATGCCATATATGGAATATATCCTTACTCAGATACAGCTGAGCTCTGACTACAGAATATAGAGGTCTGCTATAATTATCTTCATTACAGACCACAAATCGACCTTACCTGGGTGTGATTGGTCCCAGGGCGGGGTTGCATCTCTGCCATGCTTATGTAAAGTCGGTTTATTTGTATTTGTGGTAGTTTTCAAAGTTCAAAGTACGTTTAATACTGAATTTAAATAGAGACTGCCCATTATTCCGTTATATTAACCACCAGTAAATAAATATCGTTGTATTAATCTTAAGCAGTATGTGCAACCTGATTTTAGGTCTCTGTGAACTGTTGGTTCCATAAAATAAGATACCAAGGGGCTAGCACAGCGTATAATTATGCTATGTACTTCCATTACTCATCACTTTGTTTTAAAAACAAAAGGCCGCAATGAAATTCATAAGTTGAGTGGAACAGAATGCATGAGTCGCTTGTTCGCGATGAGAGACAGGCAAAGCTGACAGCTCCCGAACAAGATGTGTTGCGCAAGAATTTTCTTGAAGGCTGCCCTGAAAAGCAGAAAAGGCGACGACTGCGATGTATTGAACGGCGCTTGGCATCTCAACGGACCATGCAATAAAGTTGCCGGAAGAGTTCTTTTAAACAACACAGGCAAAAAGTGAAGGAACAATGTCAAAAAGTTGTCCAACAACTGCTCATGCTTGCGCGTGTGTGCGTGGACTTAAAACGAACGAGACGGAACAGGGCGAAGTAACAACCAAAAGTATAACAAAGAAATATTTTCCCTGACAATTCTTCTACACGTCAATCAGCTGGTGTTGTGCTGACTGCATGTCCCTGTAGGCTATGTTATATTCCAATGTAACACATGTTACGTCGTAAACTCTAACGGAAACTATACCTTTTGTTATTGGTATATACCTATTTTATTACATATTATATATGTATATACGTACTACATTTTTATAGATTAAATGAGCTTTGATATACAATTTAAGAAACGAAAATAATCACCGGTTATAGATATAATATAACTGAACCCAAACGCACACGCTCGCAGTTATTTGCTATATAATAAGCCATAATAAGGAAATTTCTCATTTTTTTACTCCAATTAACGATAACATAAAGATTATCTTTGTAAATGACATCTGAGACTGTCGTAAACGCTATTTCTCTATTTTGTTTAAAAATCTGTTTCAATTAACACTAACGAACGCGTAATATTATACTGTGATAACGAAGAATGGTACATGAACATGCGATTGATTATACTTTTGTAAAAAATTTGTTTCCTGAAACAGTTCTTAATTTTAAAATCGTAATTAATTTATGTAAAGGCTTTAAACTTAATTTACTTGGATTATAATTGATATTTTTATTTTAATTTATTATGCTCCGATATAATTAGAAATGCAGGGGCATTTTGGCATTATGGTTGCTTGCATGATGTAGATAACATTTATTCAAGAATTGTATGTAATAAAGTAGAATAACAGTGTAAATGTGTTACACTATGTATGGTATTTATGTATGTATACTTCTTAGGAACTCATGCTTATAGTGCAACCCCACATGCAATGGTGACAATGCTTCATATAGAAAAGTACACTCAAACTGGGCTAAACAAAGAATGTTAATATATGCATTTGCTTACACAATAGTACATGAATTATGCTTCATTTAATGTGGAGAACCAATAAGAATGAACGTAATGATATTTTTGTATGCTAAAGGAAGCAGCAAGCTTCATAGCATTATTAGTGTACCTAACTGAAACACGTATGGGGTAGTTAACTGATAAGCAGATTGTCGCGTCATACACATGTCACGTATTACGTCAGAAAATTCTAAAAGTATCCGAATAATTATCAGAGCGTACAGTAAATAGGCCACAAAGGAACAAATGCACTATTGCATCTATAACTAAATAAATATAAAGGGATTGTTGCGAATATGTTATATATGTTGGCCCACATAAAGTGTTACAGATGAGTATCTCTTAAAGGAACACAAAAAAACCAAATGCCAAGAATTCCAAATGTTTTAGAAGCAAGGGATCTTCCGAATTTTAATATGGAAAATACTTCCATGAGACACACGGGCCTTAGAATTTTAAATGAAAGTATTATACTTTTTATATTCTGATTCTCCTCAATAAACTAAGCAACTTTTTATAAGACTTTTTGTTCTATTTGCATGCCAAATAAAATGTATATCTACAATTTTCTGAGACAAGCCTGTAAAGTCCTCTTCATTCGGAAGGAATTTTGTATAATCTTGTATAAATGCTAAACGTTAAGCGGTGAATGAAAACGTACTACACAAAAAATGTATTTCTCTTTAAAACACATTATTAATGGTTCAAACTATTCAATGCTTTGTCATTCTTTTTAAGTCTCATTAATTTTCAGTTGTTTCTCGCGATTTCATGGAGAGAGCATGGAACTTTAAGATCAGCGTATAACGTCCAGTTTTTAAAATATGACTGTCACTATTTCCTTTGTATCTGTAACGAAAGTGTAATTTAGTTATTTCTGCAAAGCTATATCTCGATTAAAAAGAAGTAGATAGCAAGATAAACTGTAGTGAAAATAGTATGTATACCCACTAATAAATCATAGAGGGTGGAGAAAGTCATGTGAATGTAATAAATCACATTTTTAAAAATATATTTTCAATGAAAGTGATACCATATTGAAACGTGATATCTTCCTACAGTCAGAAAGGAGTAGTATTATCTATGAACGTCCCACCTATATATCTTGGCTATCCATCAGTATTTACTTCAAAATTATATGATGAAGTTGATTGAAAGTTATTATTCCGAAGGCCAGCATTACTTCTTTCATTAAGCTCCTCCGGGATAGTTCATTTTACAAAACATTTCAGCAGCAATAGCAACTTTTATCAATCGCTGACAAGAAACGGATCGAGAAAGGCCCAACATATAAATAGCAGTTAAATTAGCATGCTTGTTTCATTATCCTTGGTTTAGCATTATTTAGTGTTATGTTACGGAAATTTATGCTAATATTATAAAGAGAGAACATTTGAATGAATGTATCTATGTTTCAATATGGTGTCTTCATATTCACCAGCTTCACCTCTCGTACTTCTTTCTATAAGTTAAGGGTTTCTGCATTATTTGTAAACTATGTAGCTTTTGTGTAACTAAGGGACCAAAGAGAAGTTGTAAACATTTAAAGTTTCACGTACTGTAATTGTCTAAAAAATCTTGTGTGTTAGATTCATATGACCTTCTCTACTCTCTATCGTTTCTTATTGGGTATAGAAATTATTCTTACGAAACTTTATTTTTGTATCTATTTAATTTTAATCCAAATAAATGTTTGCATAAATAGCTACATTACACATTTCGTTAGGATACAAAGAGAACAGCGATAGTCAAATGTTTAAGAACTGGACGCTATATGCTAGCCTTAAAATTGCATACTGTTTCCACGCAATCGCAAGAAATAACTGAAAATCCATGGGACTTAAAAAGAATGATAAAATATTGAACCCTTCGAACCTTTAATAACGAATATTTCAGAAATGTCTGACGCTACAAAAAAGTTGTTTTAAAAGAAATTGTATGTTTTAAAGAGACCGTCGTTTTTATGTGGTACATTTTCGTCTAGCGCTTCACGTTTACCAGTTATACAAGATTATTCAAAATTCCTTCCGAATGAAGAGAATTTCATAGGTATCCCTAGAAAATTCAAAATACACATTTTATTTGAGGTGTACATACCTTTCATATATGGTATTTTAATCAAAATCTTTAGAGCTATTTTTACAAAATCGAATATTTTGAAAAATGTTCCATGTAAAGCGTAGTTTGGGATGGGAAGTTTTCTTGGAAATCTTCGTGTCGCATCTTTGGAATAACAAGTTGGGTGTTTATCTTTTCGATTTTGAGTTTTGCTGTACAGAGAGGTGCACGCGGACCTTTATCTAAAAATGCCCTTTTTGTACTCAGAGGGCCTCAAGAAAGTATTTTCATTGAACTCTTGGTATCGAATTTTGGGTGGAATGCCTTATACTTGGTAAAGAAAGTAAAAATCTGATGTGTTACATTCACATGACTTTCTCTACTCTTGTACAAACTATTTTTACAAACGCTTATTCTCCATCTACTTCATGTTAATCGAGATAAACATTTGCAGAATCGATCTTTTGACATTCAAAGAGAAGTACATTTTACACATAGCGTCCACTTCTAAAAATATTTTACTTTCGCTTAAGGCGTACTATGTCCCCCTTGTTTTGTATTTGCAAGGGCAATATAGAAATACAGAAACTCAGAAACGAACATTCGGATAAACACCAAACTTGGTATTTAGGTTCAGTATCTTCCAGAGATGCGACACAAAGGATTTCAAGAAATGCCCCCACCCCAGATTACCCTTTACATGGAACATTTTTCGAAAATTTTAATTTTCTCAAAAATGACTAACGATTTTGATTAATACATCATATGTTTAAGATATTTTCATGACAAATGAAATGTATATCTCGAATTTTCTGGGAATGTCTCCAAAAGTATTCTTCATTGTGAACGACTTTTGCATAATTGGTAAACCATAAGAGATAGACAAAATTTTACTACAAAAAAATGTAGATCGCGTTAAAATACACAATTTATGTCATATTCATTTTTTTGTTGTTGAGTGAACCATTTTCGAGATATTGCTTGTTATTCCCTGAAATTTTTCAATGCTTTTTCTCAAATTGGAATTCGTTATTCATTTTTTTATGTCCTGGATATACAAAGAGAATGGAATGCGCCACATAGCAACCAGCTCTTAAAAGATTTTACTATCGCTTAAATACTACCATATTCCCCTTGCACCTATAAGAAAATTAGCAATAAGATTAACATCTCGATTAACATAAGCATATGAAGAATAAGCGTTTGTAAAAAAAAATTGTACAAGAGTTGAGAAAGTCATGTGAGTGTAACACATCAGATTTTTTGTTTTCTTTTTCTGTTGTTTATTTTGTCATTATACCTTGTATCTTAAATATGCGTGTACGGTCAATGACCCATGCACTAAATACTTGTGTAATAACTTCAGTAATTTGAAACCGATAAAGATACGTTATCTACGTATTTATACAATTAATGTTTTAAGCACGTGGAATGTAACACTTTCATTTTCAAAATTTGCGATTCAAATTCAAGGGTGCGACGGGATAGAGAAGTCAATTGCACATTTGCGACAGTATGCAAAGAATGGTTAATTTTGTAGGGTAATCAGTCTCGGTGGAGTTTTTCTTTACTCAGCATGGATGTTATTGAGCAATTAGTTATGAAATAAGTCTATAAATATATTACAATTTCTATGTTTCGGTGTGTGCAACCATTAAACCCAACGCGCTTTCTTAGTGTCCGTGGAATTGACGATCTGTTTATGTATTGTATTATTAGTATTACGAAATATTGTAAGTGTCTGTACTATTGACCCTTGAATTCGTCCTATTCCATTTAATTAGTCACTCCCATCGTCGTTTTCGGTGATATTAAACACTGATTAAACCATTGCATCGCGGTAACGAATGTATAGAAAACCTACGACAAGCGCATTTTAAGAAGTAAGTGTTGTGTCTTCAACGACTTATAGCACACAAGTACCTTCGCGTATCCGACGAATGTATATTAAAGAAGTCACGGACGCTCCGCTGTTGGCGTTCGATTTGTGG
The DNA here is from genome assembly GCA_030765065.1 of Deroplatys truncata. Classification (NCBI taxonomy): domain Eukaryota; kingdom Metazoa; phylum Arthropoda; class Insecta; order Mantodea; family Mantidae; genus Deroplatys; species Deroplatys truncata. Next base: position 203,000,006 of record CM060983.1, on the reverse strand, counting down.
CAATAGCCATGCACATTTTACATCTCCTTAACTTAACTAATACTTACATTGGTGGATATTTAATCTAATTTTGTGATGGGTTCCGAAAATTCTGTTTCCCTGGTTTCTACCAATAGTATCTTAGTGTATATGTATATTCTAGAAGTTTCGAGGCTTCCTCAAGCTCTTCACAGTAAGTGCACATAGCATCACTAATAATGAGAGCAATAACTTCTAAAGAATTCTCACCATCTTTAGTTTAGCTTTGTGTAAGTTTCTACTGAGTGTCTGGACTTCCCAGTTACTAAAGTATTAACACCATCGAAATGTATTGTTCTGATTAATATTATTAATACGAGAGCTAAATGTCCTGTTGCAAGCTTGTCTCAATGCAAATGCGGATTTAAATTGCCCGTAATTGTCTCACTGTGGGAATGGCGGCACTCTACTTATATTTTTAGTTTTCGGTTTTGTTGCTGTTAAATTGTTTTGAAGCGCTTCATTGCTGAGCAATGAGTTTTGGTTGTCAAAAACCATTACCAGAGTAGTATTATGCACATTTCTTTGGAAGACTTCGTGCGATAATCGGCCGTAATGTGTCAAATGTTCGTAGGCTGGCCAGGAAATTAAGGGCAACAGGGTGCACTGCATACGAACGCTCTCGTAATACGTGATCTCAGACCATCGCCATTGTGACAGATAGTGTTCCAAATCCATTCGTGGTCGTTCGCAGGATTCGAGCAGTTCAAGAAACTTCTTGTAGCGTATTCTCTGGAAGAATGTGCAAATGCATGTCTATAAAATTCAGCTAACCCAACAACTGAAACCCACAGATTATGTGCATCAAGCCAGTTCGTTCAATGAATGTTCATGAGGCAACATGGGGACCACGACTTTACAAACAAAACTATCTTTATTGACGAAGTGCATATTTATCTGAGCGGCTTCATGAACAAGTAAATCCGTGCATTTGGAGAACAGAAAACGACAATACAGTTATAGAAAAGGAATTACACCCGCAATGAGTCACTTCTTGGTGTGGACTTTTGGCTGGAGGATTGATAAGGATGGAAATGCCAAAACAGTAAACGGAGAACGTTACTGCAATATGGTTAATAATTTCATATTTGAATAATATTGGCATTGCACAATTATGGTTCCAGCAAGTCACACCTCCAACGAGACGATTGTTTTGCTGCAGGGGAAATTTTCAGGCTGAGTTCTCTTACGCAGAAATGGCCAAAACACGGCCGCAAGTATGTTACTTGACAGGCGCTTCTTCCTTCGGAGGGTTTTGAAATCACAGACTTATGAAAGCAATCCCCAATCCACATCAGAAATAAAGCAGAAAATTCTACCTGTCATTGGTCAAATCGAAAAGGAACAATCTGTAAATGGCTTCACACATTTCATAGACAGAGTAAGCAGCTGCAGAGCAAGTCGTGGTGGATATATGCCAGATTTATTTTTCATACATAAATCGGAACATATGTTCTTTGTATTAATGTATAAATAAATATCTTTCCATGAAAATAAAACGTGTTTTCAGTTGTATTAAATCTTCTTTATTGGGGAACTATTTGCATTAAGACGACGTATAACGATATTAGTACGCAAATAACCATTATACTATTTCATGCCACTTTCTGTAACTTTGCTCGATCAACCTTTGCGTTTATATGAATTAAGACCGACTTTCATTCCCTTTGTGTTCGTTACTTGAATTGGCCACCTCCATCCAATTTACTCTCATGTCTGAGATTATTAAAAACGTATTTGGCTATTACTGAGCTTTAAATTATTGTCAAGTTTGTTACGAACTACATAGAAGTAGAACCAGCCATTTGATAACATGTGTGCCTTTTCCCCTTAAAAAATAACAATAACTTCCAGAGCAAACGATGCCTCTAGAGACAACTAGGTATTTTCAGCTCGATTTGGATACGACTCTCGCTTATATTGAAACTATTTGATAAGTAACTCATCTCATTCTCTTCCAGTAGCGGGGGAAAGTAAGGGCTCATACGTAAGTACCACGTGCTATCTCATGTAGGTGTCTCGGATCTCCGAAGTTCTCTTGAAGTTCTCTTCCGAGCTTTCGTAGAGCTGAGGAGAGATTCCTAACTAACTTGAGTTTGTATGTAGGTGAAGGCAAATAACAACCGACTTTCCCTTACACAGCTTAATTTATTCAAACATAATGCCCATTGAAGCGGCTAGCAATTTTCCCTTGCTTAAAACTAAAATGATATAAAGGATGTAATCTTAATCTTCCCGCTATGTGAATCCTTTACGTGGACCTATCTAACTGCGACACACGATACTTTCCCACGCACGTACACGCACAAAATATTCCGTCTGGCGCGATTATATTACGTCGTGAGAGTAAACTCAGAGAGTGAGGAACCTGGGGCCTCTTTTCCCTTTTATATTCTCCTACTAAGGCACTAGATTTCACGCCTTTGTATGTAACAACCATTCTCATTGGTTATCTACTTAGCGTGGTATGAAAATAAAATGTTGGAAATTTTAGAAGTCACGCTTACCTTTGACTTCTGTGGCAAAATCCACTATCTTCGTCTCACTTTACAATTCTCGATTCTGTTTCTGTTTTTCTAAATCCTTTGTCTTTTGGGAATTGCGCCACTATCTCTGTATCGCTCTAATATCGGACCTCTGTCTATTTTCTGTGTCTTTGCTTAAATCCTGTGTGCATTAGCGTGTATGTGCAGTTGGACTTACCCCGTTTGCTCTCTCTCCCCTGGTTGTTACTAACTTCAGTTCCGTACATGCTCTCTTTTTCATTAATTACATTCTGTGGTAGAAGTTATTTTGCATTAAAGCTATTTCTCAATATTATTTTACATTATTAGTTATTCCTGATATTCTTCAATAACCTGTTCTGTCGGGTATATGTCGCCTTACACTCTCTTGGCTTTGTTACTGCAGCTCAGCCGGTACATGGAATTCGGAACCCCCGACCTCCCGAACGCGAGACACAGATGCTGCCGCCTGTGCTGTCTCGCTCAATTCTTATTCAGACGTCATATGATTCGTAATGAAACTTCGTTTGACACTCATTTTAAGAGAAAATGTCTTTTTAATAAAAAATCTAAGCTGTAGTAATTGCACAAATTTCTCTGTCCATTACTAGTTCACAAGACAAGTATCCCTCACATTTAACCTGTCGTCCTTCGTGATCTAGGGGTGCCTTTAGTTCCCGAGGTCGCGGGTTCAAACCTGGAAGAGGGAGATGGACTTTTTCAGGCGTAAAAATCCGTATCATGGTGAAAGGGAATATACCAAACACACAAACACAGATATAAAGAGACAGATAGAGAAAGGAAAGGGACAAAGATATTCAAATCTGCTTCCTGAAGCGTCACGCGGACGCGTATGCGAAATCTTTTGGAGCAGAATATTGTGATACATAATAAGGTAACGTGGTCTGAGGACCAATTAGAAATGTCGTTACATTTTGAGGCGCGGAGGTAAGCGTCACTAGGCTTAGGTATAAAAAGAGGAAGGAAGCCGCAGATTTTCTCTCTCTTATAGAATCTCTTCAACACACAGTGATACTCTCTGGACCACAAACGCACGTATGCGCATTGGCGTGGGGAAGACGTGTGCAGTTAGTTAGGCTCCTAATTTATTATAATGGTGGGAATTGTTATAATGGGAAAAGCTAGCCGCCCATAAATATTTATTGGATAATAAACCACATTCTTAATGGAAATGCACTGCATTTTAATTTGCCTCACCTACGAAAACCCTGAGACCCGTGAAATTAGCTAGATAGGTAATTATTAGGAATGGAGAATACAGCAGCAATAGCCGGAGACAAGAACACTGCAGCAGAGAGCATCAACCAGAGGAACAACGTTTTCCAGCTACAAATGGCGCCAACGTGGTTTCAGTAAAGGAGGCACCACCCACGCAATCAAGGAGTCAACGCACATCAGCTTCAAAGGAGTCACCACCCACGCAGCTAGACCTCGACAAGGCCTTCGAGAACTTCAAGTCTATAAACAGTAACGTACCAAAATATAATTTATAAGTTTATATCAATTGGTATCTGTTAAAATTGCATGTTGCTCAGTAATGACAAAATTTTAATCATGGCGGAAAAAGCTAATGCTGACATCCACTAGAGAGAGAAGCCAGTGCTCCACCTCTGGGCAGCAGAATAACACAACCTGAGTCACATATTGTTGCAACTCAAAGCAACCCAATTGATTTACCAATTAATGTAGTAGAATCCGGACAAAGCTCTGCCAATTTAATGCAGATGCTGTGGTCCATGCTCACCTCAACATTGAGAGAATCTAAAGGCAATTACAGGAACAAATCACAACAAATAACCAGCAGGTACGGGAAATATTCGTTTCTAGTAATCCGCAACTACACAATGTACAAGAAATGTTAGTTTCTAGTAAGCAACAATTACAATAACAAATCACGACAAATAGACAACAATTACAGGAACAAATCACAACAAACCGCCAGCATTTAAGACAAGAACACTATAGCAGAGGGCATCAACCAGAGGAACGTTTTTCAGGTACAAATGATGCACAACGCTTTCCTTTTACAATGGTGCCCAACGCTTTCCTGCTACAATGACTTCCTTGGGAAGCGAAGAAAAGCCGGTGGTTCCGTGCCGTAGATTTATGGCACGTAAAAGAACCTTAAGCCTGATAGAGGCCTCGGAGCAAAATGTACAATGGAACGCTAAGAACTATGGTAGTTAAAGAGCGTCCATATATACAATTCAATTTAATTTATTTTTCTCACATTTAACTAGCGGAATGGCTCAAGCGATAGCATCTGAAACTCGCTTCCAAGATGCAATGATTTCAAACACAGAGGTGAACGGACATTTTCAGGAAGATTCTTATCGCTGGTCATTAGATAAATGCTGTCTTGGGTTGTTCCAAGAATTTTCCTGTCCCTGTTTTCCACTCATTTCATCTTTCAGGTCCTTGAGGAGGCGACGGGTGGCGTAAGTCTTTGATCAGAGAATTGTTTCTAACCTGGCATTGATGTCTCCAACCTGTACTTGTATCTGGAGACTCCGCTACATTGTGCCTGCAGCAACCATCTCATACCTTCCTCCCGGATACTGAATAGGTTCAATAGGCTTAGAATTATACGCAGTCCTCATATCCTCCTCCGTCTAAGTACTATGCTTTATTTTTACACTAATCATTATCAAATGGATTCTTCTCTCTACTTTCTTTATCATCATGATGTTTTGGTTAGAAACACTAACAACTCCCATAACATCTCTTCCAGATCATACAGAGGAATACCTCTGGTTAAAGAAAGATTCACAAAACCGCAACTAGAAATTGTGCCCAAGCCCTTTGGGATAAGAAGCAAATAAGCAGACTTCTCGACGAAAGCGACAGTCCGAATGTAGCATCTATTGCTTAATGCGGTTAAAACACTCAATTGTTTATATAAAAGCCTATTTTTATTAGTAAAGCGGAAAAAAAGGAAAACTCTCAATTTTTCAATTATGTTCCATAGTTGACACACCAGAATAGACTTCAATCTAGAGCATTTAAAACCTGCAGCAACAATTGTTTGGAAAACGGCTGGTACTACGAAAGATTGATACAAAATCTATATTTTTATGATCTCTATAGTTTCCCTTATTAATACTCCTTCATTCATCTCATGTAGTTCTCCGTGTGTGTACAATTCAACTAAACTGAAGAGAACTTCGTAAGTTATCTAAATTAATTTCAAAATTCACGTTTTATTTGTTATAGTAACGTCTAAAACCAACATTTTAATGAGATTGTTGGAGCCATTTGGAGAAAATAAAAAGTAACAAAAACCATATAAGTGCAAGATGAATCAGACTTGAAGAATTCAATGCTACAGCCGGAACTCGAACCACGTATCTGCTTGTGCCAATGCTCTTATCGCTGGAACTACCAAGGCGAGATATGCATAGGCACCTTAATCCCTGTCATCTGATTCAAGTATCCTAGTAAATGTTCAAAGCGATCTCAAATATTACAGACTAGCGGACCCGACAGACGTTGTTCTGTTTTGTCATAATTTGTTCCTGTTTCTCGGTGTGACTATATTGGCATCGTGTGTTAATTTGTTGTTCTGCATTTCCCATGAAGTAGATCTGCAAAAATTTAGGATCGGTATCAGGTATTGAGAACAGAGAACCAATTCGATGATTCCTGGCGTTTCCTTCTTAACATTGAGGGCGCTACAATACATGCAAATTTCATCCATTTTTCCAATGCCGACACTTGGATGAAGACTGTAATCATTATTACTGTCTTATGGAATGCACCAAGATTTAAATCAGCGTGCATCGTTCGTCTTGATCGAGCGGTGCTTATTCGAACATTTTGCAGCCTTCTTTCCCGTTGTTCAGTTGCCTCAGACGAACGGGCCTGAGTAGTACATATTCGATCAGTTTCTAACCTCACTTCTCGTTGTTCAGATGATTCAGACGAACGGGTCTCAGCGGCATTCATTCCAAGATTTTCCAGCCTTAAATCTCGTTGCTCGTCTGATTCTAAGGCTCGTAATGCTCTTCTCTTCCGTGCTTGAGGTGTAGATCGGCCAATTGCTTGTCGCTTTGGAGGCATAGTTGTACGGAAACGACGTGGAAAATGCGTTTGAATTTATTAGATGTCAATCAGCAATCCCAATCTCACAATGGATCCAATCCAATTGAACCGGCTGTTCACTCACGGTGATCACCAATTCGCTGAGGAAAATTTGAAGTAAAAAAAATCAGCATTCGAGAATTGTTGAAATCGATTTTAATTCCACTCACGGTTATATCCGAAAAAAAAGTGCACAGCAAATGCGTTCGGAACGTCAATCAGCAGTCAGATCCTTTACATACACATTCGATGATATTCGTGAAATATTGCCTGCTCAATGTTAGCCGGACATGAATTTCACAATTTACATAAATTCTTACGTCATCCACAACGTCATCATTCGTTTGCTGTTTTCGTTTCAATTCAAATCAGCATTAACAGTCATGGCAAGATATGAAATTCATTGTAATGATAGTGGCGCCATCTGTCGAAGATTGGTCGTACCAACTCAGAAACCTTCGTGGGCTCATGCACAACACTTTGCTGAAGATCATAACATGATTAAATGCATAGTTTACGATTCTATAAAGGACATACAGACAAACATTCATTTTTATATTTTTATATATAGATAGATAGATAGATAGATAGATAGATAGATAGATAGATAGATAGACAGATAGACAGATAGACAGATAGACAGATAGACAGACAGACAGACAGACAGACAGAGAGAGATAGATAGATAGATAGATAGATAGATAGATAGATAGATAGATAGATAGATAGATAGATAGATAGATAGATAGATAGATAGATAGATAGATAGATAGATAGATAGATAGATAGATAGATAGGTAGGTAGATAGATAAAAGGCGACTTGCAATGTTGCAAGTGGTTTTATTTCCTGGATTTATTCGTAATCATTAATAATAGATAATAATTTTTATTCTACACTAGCTGTTTGTAGGCACTAACTTGGATATTTAAATTATTTTGAAAACAAAATGCAGTACCATGGAACAGAACCACGAGTTTTCGGCATTCCGGGCGGATGCGCTTACCACTTGAGCTATCGTGATAGCCGTAAGCACACTAAAACATTCTCATCCGAATCAAGGATTCCAATAAACCCTGAAGACGACCTCAAACAGTAGAGATATAATACCTCAAAAGCGACTTACATTGTTGCAAAGTATTTACATTTATGTGTTCTAAGGTTAACATGTTATTATTTCATGTCTTTCGTAGCATTTAATGTCCGTTCTTACAACATAAGCCACCACAGGCGGTGGACACTGATGATACATAAAATGTAATTGGAAAGGTTTAGGGAACTCCCGGCATTTGCCAGTTATGAAAACTGAGGAAAACCTGGAGAAAACCTGTCAGATAGGACGGTGCTGGCGAGCTTTGAACGGCGTACCTCCTGTTCACGAGTCCATGTTTTAACGAGCTCGGCCACCAGTGGCGGTATTTCAAATCTGATTCAGTTTTCCAACATTACACGCGGCAATTCCGTAAGAATAATACCAAAGTTCAAATTAACTCTAACCGTGGTTACTATAAAACACGGCAATGTAAGACATTGATGGCTCCGTGGTATCGTCTGCAGTTCGATCGGGAGGTTAGGGTTCCAATCCCATAGGGTCGGCTATAAGGCTTGGATTTTTTCGTGGTTTTACAATGTCGGTACGCCAATGATGGGGTGGTCCCTCTTCTGCCATTAATTTCCTGTCCACATTATTTCATTTTAACCTTCATACGTTTCAGGGTTGCAGGACAAGTAACGCGGGACAATGGATTTTGTACTATATAAACGATTTCTCCCTAGTGCTTTAATGACCGGCTGTTGCCTCTTCCTATTGGAATGATTCCCGGGACCCCGGGTTCATAATTGCGCTGGCATGTTTGCGCCGCCAACAGGATTAGCGTCATTCTGGAATGGTTAGGAACCCCATCCTTGATAGCGCGCATTGTGTTCTGGATTTGGTTGCTCTTCACGTCTCTCTTTCATCCCTTCCTCCCAGGGGTCAAACAACTCACACAGTGAACCTATTGAGACGTCCCAAGTGTGCTCCTAAGTTCTAGAGGATGGAAGCCCCCTCCTGTGATTAAACATTAAAACATTGCAAGTCGCCTTCAGATCAACTTGAAGATTTATCGGGATGCTCGAATGACATGAGATGGTTTAATGCCGTCGGATATGTCGCTATGGTAGTTGAATCGATGAGAGAATCCGTACAGAAAGTCCAAGATCCGTGGTTCGAGTACCGGGTGACACGCTGAATCAGTTTTCCAGCTTAGTGTCTGCACACGACTAGCGTCAGCGGCCAACCATATAAACATGAACAATTTCAAGAATATTCCAAGGACATTTTCACTTTAAATTCTTAAAGAAGGTCATGTGTTAAATGCCGAATTTGGTGCTTATTCGACTTAAGTTGTCTACAGAGGGACAGAGAGAAAGAGAGAGAGGCAAGCAGTAAGAGAGAAAAACAAACACACACACACACACACACACACACACACACACACACACAGAGGGTTATGGAGCTTACCTTTTTAAGGAACCACAAAAACGCGATTTTCTGTGAAATTGCAACATCAAAGTTTGGCAATGAACCGTTTAGTTCTTGTGCTACCGTGGCTTTTATTCTTAGCAATATTATCTAAGGGTTTTGTGTACAATATGATTCATAAAACTGGATTCGAGACTGTTTCATACTAAAAGGAGCACATTGTACATGGAGTTTCTTATTTACAGAAATGTCATGCATATTGTTTCTTGCAATTAGGTTTCAGAAGTGGTTTTTTATGATCATCTGGAAGCAGATTTAGCGATATGTATTCCGCTGCTATAGCGGTGTGGTTGTGACACCATCTTTGCGACACTCCACAGTAAGTTTTGACAAGACGAAGACCGATTTGTCGACGCTTACACATTATTACATCCCATTACCTCCAGCCCACACCCTTTCTGCTGATTGTTTCACTAGCGCATTTTTCACCCACCTTTCACATGCACTTTCCTTCCCACCAATCGTCGCCATTTATTACTTCAGATGGGAAAGAACATCACCACATTAACCTCGCTGCAAATCTCCTTTTTCTTGGGTTAAACTTGATAAAACTTCCTGAGCGTGCTTAACAGAGCAGAGTTTTCCACATCAGCTCCATTTAACCCCACCCCATTATTGTTTCCCTCCATGATGGCTGGTACATTTAGGAACCATCAGTATCAAAATTTAGGCCAGTTGACTCGTTGCAGTCTCCATCTTTATCTCTCCTTATTCGAGACACAAATTAATAAATTGATTTTGTAATCCGGTAATTGGTAACTTCTAATATTTCTTCTTCTTGTTTAGGCATTTCTGCCTGTTGTCATCTACATCGTTTAATGGACAGATTTTGGTTTGTAAATTGCTGATGAAATGTGACAGTTCATCTTATTTTATTCTCTTTTCACAGTTTATCAACATTTTGGTATATTTTGCTTTATCGTTCAGGTTATACGCTCCTAATTTCACTTCCATTTCTTCACTTTTTTCCAACCTGTGTTTCTGCACCCTGGGATCGCCTTCGAGAATTTCATTTTATTTCCTTGAAGTCTTTTTTTTCCTAATGCACATATCAGTATTACATAATTATTTTGGTGCAGTCTTATTTTGTATAATTATGTTGTTTTTTTGGTTTATTCCCAATAATTACTTTGATTAATCATTTCAAGTGAGTGCTATTTTATATGCCATGTGACATACGAGCTAAAAAGCTAAAATTTCTCTCTTATTCTAAATCTATTATTTTCTAGTTCAATATTCGGAGTTGTGATTTCTTGCCTATAAATGACATAACTTTATTTGTAATCGTTGTTGTCAATGTATTTTACGTGTATATTTACTACCTTATTCTGTTCGCGGTCTGATTTCTGTAAATTGCTTGCTGATTAGAAATAGTAACTAGAGAACATAAGCATAAGAGCTCAATAAGGTTTATAAAAATTCCTGGAATACGAAGGCGATCTAAAAGTTCTCGGCCTGACCAAAAGGACAAAGTTTAAGAGAAATGTTTTTTTTGTTAATTTATTTATTACAACCACTTGAAAAATAAATTCATTTCGCGACTAAACACCAGATGCACATTGTAGTAGTAATTGAAACATTTCACATTAATGCACGTTAAGGAACTTTACAATGATGTAAACACCTTAAACAATTTTGTACATTTTGATGAAGTTGATAACTTTCCTGCAGCATTGCCGGTCGCCCAAGGACAGCTGTAGGTTTTCACAATTAGGTCGCTGAGCAGTGTATCTGGGGCAAGCTGTGATGAACATGATGGACGGTAAGAGCAGAGCTGGATTACATAGAGTAGGTTCATGAGAGAGGATGTAGGAATGGGTTAGTGCAGTGTGACCAATACATAGTCGATTTACCAGTACCTGATCTCCGAGGGTAAGTATTGTTATGGATGTAGATAGAGGTACTGGGCAGGCATCATGTAGTTTACTAGTGGATGTAGGAGTCCAGTCTATCTTCCACTGGTGCAAGATATGGCATCGTAGGTGTGATAAATAGCCTTCATGCGGAAACTTGAGGTTTGGTAAAATGCAAGGATGCATTGTAGCTTGCTTAGCGTCAGTATCAGCAAGACGTTTCCTGGTAAATTATGGTGAGATGGTATCCATGAAAAGGTGAGTGGTTTGCCAGCTGATATTAACCCATCGTATAGTTGACGAGTCTCCCTCAAAGTATGGCGAAGGGATCGTTGTCATGGAGGCAATTGGACACTCAGCGAATTGGTAAACATAATGTAGGAGTTAGGTCTTCTTTCTTTGATAAATAATCCAGGGCGAAACGGATGGCAAAATGTTCATATGTTTTCTTTCTTTCATTCTTTCTTTTTCTACATATTCGCCTTACAAATCAGTACATTTATTCCAACGACTTTCCAACTTTTTAAGACCCTCAGGAAAACAACAGTTGTCTAATGTTCAAAGTATGCGTCTGTCTCAGCATCAAACTTATTTTATGCAAATGCTCGTCCACCCAGCCATTTCTTCAGTTTTGGGAACAAAAAGTAACTGCTGCGAGCAATTCCTACGAACATGACGGATAGAAGCATTGGAAGCGAAGGCCAGCAGTTTTGCAGCAACAATTTCAAACATGTATGAAGGCGTATTATTATGATGAAAAAGAACTTTTCTTCCCAGGATGAGGACGGTTAGCACGATTAGCATCCATTTCCAGCAGTGAAACAGTGATGGTTGTACAATTCTGAAGGTATGAGCACCACACTCTGAAAATCCGAGTCTTTTCCTGCAGATGGAACGTTTTTTGCTTTCTTTGGTGCAATTTCATCTGTTGTCACCCATTATTTGAACTCCTCGTTCATCTCCTGAGTGTAGTGATGAATCCATGTTTCATCTACTATTAGGAAACGCCAGGTAAATTCACTGGAAAGTCGCTTATATAACTCTAAATACTTTTGAGAAATGTCCATTCTAATGTATTTTTGGTGCAGTTTTAATAAATGCGGCACCAATGGAGCGAAATACCCGAAAGATCTTGTAAAACATATTGATTATAGTCTATGAAGTGTTTTAAGTATCAGCAAATTCGCGTACCTTCAATAGGCAATCGATTTGTACCTCTTTGTGAATTTTTGACACGTCGTCGGGCTTAGCGGTTTTGATCACCCTGACCTCTTATCATTTTGAATGGATGTAAAAGCACCCTAAATTCAGCTGCTCACTTTTGAACAGTCGAAAACGAAAGAGAAAACATAAATATTTTGTATTATTTCTTTTTTCAGTTTCATTAACTTTGTTGAAAATGTTAATAGCGGTTCGGTCGTCGGAGACAACTGACTAAACTTATACTCTTTACAGCGCGCCATCTAAAGGATGATACTTAACTACTACCAATAGTACTGGCACTAGTGCTGATAGTTTTACGACAATTTAATTGAGGTTAATGAATTCTTCTTTTCATGATAATTATTACAAGACCGAGGGACGAGGAATAATTATTTTATGAAAAGATTCATGAGTTAGGAACCGAAATCACTGTAGTGTAGATGATGATGCATGTTTGTCAAAAGGAAACAAATGCGTGGGATCTCTAAAATGATATGATTTTATTGAAACAAAATATGAAATAATTAACTAAGTTACAGGTAAATGAGGTTAGGTAATACCTTTAATAATCATTATTGATTGTGCAGTTGTAATTTATAACTGATCCTTGGGTTGACAGTTTGATACTGCTACTGGTGCAATTAACGTTTCCTCGTAAATTTTCAGTCATACAAGAGTGACGTTCCTTGTTTATGTTCAGCTATGGTTTAATGGAACTCGCACTAGCACGTCTTGTTATCTTGAAGAGTTAATGTTCCCCTAGTCCAAGTTCTGCCAAATTCGACGCTGCTGAAGAGCGGTTGGAGTGATTTGTGATTTTCTTAGATGCTACGACAAGATCGATGCTTTTCGCTCTGTTCGGGTCCCTTTCATAGTTTCATTTCTGCTATTATTGTAGTCACAACCTACAAGATCTCACTCACTGTATTCATACAAATTAAAAACAAGTGCACCGCCATGAAATACTATCAGTATAGAAATCGAAGGTAAATTGTAGTACGGCTTTGATTGGTCAACTGACTAGCCACTAGCTAATGGCATATTGAGTGCGATTATCATATTAATTTTTCCATTTACACGACATCTCTGAGTCAGGCCGAAAATTTTTAGAACGCGCCTCGTAAAACTGAATGGAGTGGGATACCTAAGCACATATTCATGTACAAGCACATAATGTTGACATTCTTTATCTGCGACACTATCATCAATACTTATGGAGTATTAGAATCCTCTCTTTCCGTCCATTGCATTGTTCTATAATCCGAAGTGACTCCTAACTAACTCATCCAACTGCCAATTCTCTTTAGTTTTGGTCCTGGATTCGCTATCATAGTACATACATAATGCCTATGCTGGCGAAACCTTTTACATTTTTTGTTTTATTTAAATACCTTCTCTATATTTCCACAGGTGTTGAGTTTCTGTAATAAATATTTTACAACTTTATTTTTGTATTTCCTACCTTTTGTATATCCCAAAGAATTACAAAATTGGAATCTGCTCTATGGTTTTATCACACATCACATTTTTTGTTAGAATAGGTGTTTTCTATTTAGACCAAACAACCTTTGGTATTTTTGTAATGTATATCCTCTATTGGAGCCTTTACTGCCTGACTATCAGAAAAAAGGATTATCGTCAATTATGACGAGTGTTTGTTTATAGAACATTGTTGTCGTTTCTTTGACATCGTGAGTTTACAAAATCATTCAGTATTGACTTATTAATGTCGCAAAAGCCACAGAGAGAACATTTTAATTCTGATAATCTCTCTCTCTCTCTCACACACACACACACACACACACAAACACACACGTACACACAGAATCTTTTTCTCTTTCGGGAGAGGGGCTTCAGGGAACATAGATCAGTTATTTTCAGCCAAATCCCGATATGGAATATTTTTTGGTTGGAATACAATATTATTGCTCTACGTGCCAAAGATAAATGGTATAGAAAGCGAAAAATCTGATGATGCATTCACATAACTTTCTCTAACCATTAGAAGTTCGCATTTATACACTGTGTGATCAAAAAATAACGGAATTTGTTTTAAGTTCGAGCACATGTGAAGGTTCTTCTCACCGTTTTCTTCGATTACAATGGGATAGTGCATCAGGAGTTCCTTGCTTATGATCGCACGGTCAATAAGGAATACTACCTGGAAGTTATGCGCCGTTTGCATGAAGCAATCCGAAGAAAGCGACCAGAATTGTGGCAAAGCCACGATAATGCATCCACTGACACCTCAATGCTTGTTCGTGGCTTTTTGATAAAGGAACAAAACCATTACGCTGCCTCAGCCACCGTAATCGCCGGATATGGCCTCCTGCGACTTCTTTCTATTCCCTAGGCTGAAGAAAACCATGAAAGAACGTTTTGCCACCATCGATGAGATAACAACAGAATCACTGAAGGAGCCTAACATCATAACGAAAAAAGAGTTCCAGCAGTGCTTCTAAGATTGAAAAAAGCACTGGCACAAGTGTATTATATCTCACGGGGGTTACTTTGAAGGGGACCAAGTGGATGTTGATGATTAAATAAAAATTCTCTAAGAAAAAAAATTCCTGTTACATATTGATCACATCTATATTATAGCAATCATTAAAAAGTGATACTTCCATACAGTTTCGTTATTCACGATTCGGAGGACCTCAATTTTCGATTAAATCCCGATATTGAATTTTCGAGTGGAATGCAATACTTCTCCTACTTCTGTAATTAAAAGCACGAAAAGGTGAAAGAAACAAGCTTAGCAGCACTAGATCATCTCTTAAAATAGCAGAGCAAAGTGTTTTAAAGTTCATTGAGCATTCGTTGAGCAGATTATGAGTCCGCAATATGTAAATTCTGGAGAGCACTACAGAGTATTATTAATTTTAGAGTACTTTAGAGGTTAAATTTTGTCTCGTACTTGGATCATTTTATCTAAAACTTTAATTCATAATAATGCAGATATTACTTTATTTAAATGAAAAAAAAGAAAACAGCAGAAGAGTAAAGCATGGAAAATAAAATAATAAGAAAGAAAGGATAACGGGGAGAATTTTGAGTAGTGCATGAAGAAGGGGGTGCTTGTGCAGAAGATATTGTTAATTATTCATCACCCTGAGTTATCCCTATGTTCTACCACACCCCCGCGATTACATACCATACAGCCTCTTATATAAAATAAGCACGGCCAAGATGGAGCTAATGAAATTTAGCCCAAAACCATAAACTCTCTGCACTCCTCCTCCTGCCTTCTCAAGAATCACGGACAAGTTACCAAGGCACCGGAACGTTGGCTCTTTATAATTTTATGAAATTTTACCAGCAAGCTCTATAAAGAATAAGTACTGCTCTCGCCCCTCCACCACTGCACCTCCCCCTCTTGCCTCAACCCTCTCCTTTTCCTAATATACCCTCCAATTAATTAATTAAAAGAACTGAAAAATGGATGTGTATACTGAACACGAAAACTTTGCTATGCTACGGTACTCTTTCATTATAAGTCCATTCTTCTTCTTCTTTTCCAAACCTCTTCACGTTTCTCTCTCTTCTCCTCTCTCGTTTTCTCCTCGAGTCTTGTATCCATCCGAAAAACCCTTCATGTCGTCTTTACTTACTGGAGGGTCTACTATGCCTTAATCTTTCGGTTGAGTGGTTTGAAATAGAGTAATGAAATGAAACTTGCCTAGTGTAAGCAGAAACAGTCACTTTTTTCGTGTCTCAAAGAAGTAAGCTAACACAAACCGTGCAAAGGCACAGCTGAATTCTCTGCTCATAAACAAAGAATGTGAGAACGATTTGGTACTCCTCAGTAGCGTAAACAAGCAATAAATACTCTTCGAAATTCAAATAGAGCAAGGAATATAACTTATTAATAATTAGGGTAGGGCGGGGTAATTCCGATAGGTTAGCGTAACTTCTTGATTGAAAATAAAATGTTACAATTTACCGAGCATTCAAGTAAGCACACTAGTAGTACACTATTATGGCTCATGGTGAGCATAATATCACTATCATTAATGACAATCCCAATGCTGAAATAAAGCTATCAGAATTACACGCCGAATTGAAAATGGAGAAATTCTGAGGGGCTAATTAGATTTGACTGTGGGGCAATTTGGATAGCAGTAAATAATTTGAATAATTTGAATATTTTGAATAATAGCTCTGTTTTTCGATTCTGAAACAAATGTATTCTATAAATTAAATATATATTATAAAATATTAATGTGGAATTATGAAGAGTTAATTCCTATGAAATGTGAAGCATTGAAAAAACTAAGAAATATAAGGATTAACAATTCTTGAGTTCTGAACGCTGTTTAGAAGCGTTTGCCACAAATAAATTGTTCCCTTTCTTCAGCTCCCACGCATCTTTCATGGACCCAAACCTGGCCTGTCTGGCAGCGAATCCAGTCACCTCTCAGTACAGACTACTTCTAGTAGTAGTTGACACTGCAGAATCCACATTTGTATTCATCTACGTTGGAATCATTAGCAGTATCGTCTTCGCTAGACGATAAGTTAATGAATTTCTGATTGCTTAGCTTCTTTTTCTTTTTCCTTGAAATGTTGACTTCTTCTTTTTTTAACTGAAATTGTTTCCCACGAAATTTCATGTCTCTCTCTCTCTCTCCCTCTCTTTGCCTTTAACAACTGCTACATTTTCTGATGATGTGCTGTGGCATGCTCCTTTCTTATTTTGAACTCTTCTCTTGATCACACTCTTCACAGGACTAGGAAGGACCTTAAAACGGTTCTTCAGGCATTACACCCATAAGGGATTGTGAAGTGCTAGGCTGTTTGAACATTGGATTCAATTCATTTAATTTTAATTTAACTTTTGTATACCTTTTGTATCGCTACCTTGAAAACTTGACTTCCACCTAGTTACAGATGAGATTGCCTGTTCCATAGCTTCTTTGTCCCATTGTAGCCGTAAATTCTTTCTTTTGTAATGTCGTACCATCTGAAAATTTGAACGGAATAATTAATAATTAATATAATAAAAACTAATTTAAAACAGCCCCCAGTGGAAATAAGTTACATACCAGAGAAACAAATATGTATGATATCCGATTAACCCCACCCATTGTTATCGAAATAGCCCCACAACACAACATGTTACCGGTCACGACATAATTCTTAGACTGTACAATAGACAGCACCACGGAATACTATAATGGGTTTCAAAATACCAAGGAAGCGTTCACTCCTTAAAGCAGTACGAAAACTAGTACACAAGATCAGCTGTTTTCTGACCAAAATATTACATTCTACGTAATGTACAGGTATTCCTTTCTTACCTTTATTAGAAAAACTGACGTAGCGTCTCTCTTAATAGCAGAATCTATTCAGAACCAAGCACACACGTTGATAAGACTCCGTCCTTAATTGTGAGACTGGAAACTGCAATATGATGTGTTTAGTCAGCGCATGCGTGAGAACTTAATATTATCCAAAAAGCCCCGCTATCCGAATTCCCCCATCCTACCCTATTTCTGCGTTTGCTTTCCGTAAGAAAACCAATAAAATTTATACTCTGATGTAGGTATAGACAGAAATTAAAGACTATTATGACATAAAACCTCACGGAATTCATCAACGCTATAATTTTTATCTTTGCAGGTAAGAGTAAGCTGGAGATGTTAAGCATTTGGTCTGAAGCTTACCTTTTACCCGCCAATGTTCCCATTATGGAACAGAAAATAAAGTGTTTATAAATACATTACGAAACAACTTAAACATATAGTCTCTTGCAATTGTGTTATATTAAGACCAAATTTATTTTTAAAACATTAAACATCCCTCTGAATTTGATAAACAGAGCAAATAAAGCAACCTAAAATACATAAATTGTAAGAATTGCACCCGCTTACATATATTTAACGTTATGTACCAAATAATGTAATTTTAATCACTGTACGATAGCTTTTCTATCCAATAAATTGATAATAAGTGTGTTAAACCCTTTGGAAAATCCATCAAGTCCATCGTGAACACACTATACGAAAGCTAAAGAACATCTGGAGTTCGGAGCGACATAACCATGAAGACTCAACGAAGGGTGTTTACTAAATCAGGACCTAAGGCACAAATACCCAGTTCAATTGTAAAGACTGGTGGTCATTATTTGATTGAATCCAAACAAGGCAGATATGTAGTGTGTAAGAGCAATGCTCGCCTGCAATGTCATGCACCTTCCTTGTTTCCCCCAATATCAAGCACTGTTATAATTTAGAGTTATTTAACATGTATTCAAGGCAACATACACTTGTTAAGTGTTATAATTTAATTATTAGTACCATAGCGCAATTCTTCAGGTTTTATTTTACTCTAAATATAATTGATTTTAATTTCAAACTGTGCCCTAGACAATTTGTGTAGAGAAATTCATTAGCTTTTAGGATGCTTTTGCAACCAATTAAATTCTGGTTTAAAGGTAGGTCTCTCATTCCAACCACCAGGCATAATTTTCTTTAGCTCTAATCATTGTACACACATCTTTATTGCTGGTCTCTAGCATAGAAAAACACCAACGTTCTCAAACTTGTTAAGAGGAACTGAATTCGGCAACCAAAAAATGAAACCATCTCCTTTAAATGAAAACGGCTGGTGTTTATATATGTTCTGCAACAGAAGATGATGTTGCTGATGATAATCATGTAATAACCACGTATATATTTCAAAAACGACTCCATAACATAATGAAGAAGTTTAGTTTCTGATAGATGTCACTACTTCGTAGCGCAGTGATGCGCTAACTTTACTCGTGATGTCATTTGGATACTTTTGAATCACCCAGTCTCTCATTTACCGTCAGTTAGACAATATACATTGCAATTAAAATGTGTTGATGGAATGAAAACTGCTAACTTATTACTTAAATGGTTTAAATCCATTTCAGTTTTAAGTGTATGTAGTTTAATACAAAACATGATATTTTCATTCTAAAAATAGCTTTTAAATTGTTTATAAATATTCAAAATCTCAATTCAATTAGTGCTTTACGTCCTGATAAGTGCTGTTTGCCAGTTGCATATCTTTATTATTCATTCAACGAGGATAGCTCTAGTGAATGAACCATCTCCCTGTTCTTCAAAAACTTAATTTCTCCTGAATAGAATGTCTTAGCAGACAGACATTCTGCCATTTAGAATCTAAAGTACCTTGCAAATGCTCCTATTGAGTGTACACAAAATGCAAAAAGTAATATCAATTGAAATAATTTATTGCTGTCACGTGTGGTCATTTGTTTCGTTTCAGTTTCCAATTTAAATAATATTAGCAAGTCATTCAGCCTGAAGAAAGTATTCTATCGTCATTAAAAAAAATTGATGCGATATATTTATATGACCTTAACTATATCGATTATTTAGTGGGTGTACAATCTCTTCTTATTAAAGCTTATTTTTATCCACTTCATTTTAATCCAAATAAACCTTTGCAGAAGTAACTACCTTACACATTCCATTATAGATACAAAGGGAACAGTGATGGTCAAATGTTTAAGAACTGCACGCTATATGCTGACCTTAAAATGTCATGCTGTTTTCATGCAATCGTGAGAAACAACTAAAATTTATGGAACTTGAAACGAATGAAAAAGTATTGAACAAACATTAATAACGATATCTCGGAAATGGTTGATGCTACAAAAATATTTATTTAAAATAAATTATGTATTTTAAAGGGATTGTTTGTGTATTACGTTTTCTCTGTCGCTTAACATTTACCAATTATATAAGGTTATACATAATTTCATCCAAATGAAGTGGACTTGACAGGCTATTCTCAGAAAATTCAATATATACATTTTATTTGTAAGGTAAATATCTTTAAAGCATGGTATTTTAACCAAAACGTTAGTCTTTTTTAGAAAATAAAAAATTTCGAAAAATTTTCCATATAAAGGGTAGTCTGGGTGGGAGGCTTTCTTGAAAATATTCGTGTCGCATCTTTGGAAGGTATTCAACTTAAATACCTAGTGTGCATTTTTCGTTTTGGAGTGATGCTGTTCACAGACACACATGGACTCTTCTCTAATTATTTTTCCTTTTAATTTAAGGAACTTAAGTCATATATTTCCGGTGCAATCTCAACATCAAATTTTTGGGTGGAATACAATACTTTCCCTACTTACTATACGTAGTGCAGAAAGTAAGGATCTAGCAACCAAATTTATGGAGAGAAAACTGTGATTTTCAAAAATGTATAAACCAAAAACGACAATACGTTCACTCGATTTTCAGTACTTTTTAACTTATGTTTTTATATTTTGTTAAATTTAAAAATGTTCAATTGGTGTCTGAAGTTTTTAAAATTAACTTATTTGAAGTTAGGAAAGCCCATTTATAAGTTTTATACATAAGAAAATGTCGCGGAAATATAATTTCAACTCATGGATAAATAAATGTTTAATGTCTGGATTTTTACGAAGACATTCAGCATAAACTTCGATTATTCACAGTTAGACTTAACTTTCAAAAAGTTTTTGATAATGTCCGGCATAGTTATGTACGGGAAACGCGTGCTGCTTTGGTTTGCCTGAGATGTTTTAGTGTATATTTCAAAGCCTTTAATGTGGAACGTTGTCTGCATATTGTGTTATGGCTTTCTCTGAGAGAATTGAGCGGTCGCTTGGTGCGTCAAGGATATTCTCTTTGAATGGGATTGTTCGTTTTGGCCACTAATTAGTAGATTTGTGCTCTGAAAGACCAGATATGTGATGGCATATATCAAGGTATTAAAGTTTGTTAAACACATTCAAGATATCCATTGTTTCAACCAATCCTCACTGCTTATTGCCTGGAGAGTGGTGCTAAATTAAACATGCGCCAACCGCAATTAATGATATTAGGTCAATGGCTACAGCCTTCTGGACGTACACCAATTGTTTCGCATACAGGTTTTAGGAACGGTGTTGTACAAAAAGTATTTCTACATATGTGGACAGACAGACTTAATTCACTATGCCATAAATTGAGCCCACAGGTACAAGCAAATTAAATTAGTTCAGAGGATATAGTACATAAATGGCTATGCTCTCAATAAATTCATGCATGTTGCTCGAATGCTTCCGATAACCAAACGCCATGTTCAGCCATTTTAAAAAGGGATTGGTTGTTTTCTGTGGTATGAATTCAGTGGCTTTGGCTGCGACTCCATCCAAGTTAAAAGAGGAGGATTGGCCTTTGTAGCCATTGGACCAAAGCGAACCCTTGCGGATTTCAACGGCCTTAAATAGGTTTTATAGGGTCGGCACCGTTCCGGATCCAGCTATTTCGTTACTAACTTACCAGCCCTGACTGAATTTCGACACATTCATGCAACATTACACTCTTCGGCACCAGAAACTCTTTCTGCCAACAGAGAATGTGTTGGCCAGCATCTATACAGTCTCTTCTTGAGCCAGCACACCGTGTAGCTTAAACATTCGGGAATGTGGAAGGAAGGTTATGTGGTCCTTATTCCGAACCCAGTATATACCTACCGAATGGAAAGCGTTAGTTTAGGAGAGAAACTATGGAGGCATCGGATGCGCACACATTGGTGATTGTAACTTTTGCACTAGACACTCCAAGATGCCGTTTGAGTATTGCAAGAATGTGGGCCAGATACATATGGCGCTGGGTAGCACACAGAATGACACTGATGGAGGGGGGGATAGGACACATGTATACGCTGTTGGAATTAGGGCTCATTCACGATGAAATGTAAGCGCAGACGTAGCATGCGCAAGACTTTGCATTCATAATGCAAGCATTCACATAGAGTCACGCAACGCGTTACACAACGCAAGAGTTTGAAAACTCCAAACTTTATGTTTGCGTTGCGTACATAGAGGAAGAATTCTACATTTCTTTCTCTTTGCATTGCCTGTTGTTCAACAGCAGACAATCGCGATGCGAGACTTTAACCGTGTAATGTACATGCGTGCACTCTTCCATTAGGCCGTGCCACACAAATCGTGGGTCACCATCTCTCATTTCTCTCAAGAGGTTCTGGTAGTCTCCTTGCTGAATCCTCTTTCATTTAATGGATGAACCTTGTCAGAAGATATTGGGAACGTGATGAAAAAATATGGTTAACGGAATGTCGCAAAACAAGGAAAATGTAACTAAAGTGGATCACTCGAGTTTAGACGCGCAGATCCTAAGGCTACGCCCTGTCCACTGCTCTTCTAAAAACATCCCTCGGCTACGCGCTGAGGCTGAGGGTCCTCAATCCCTCGGCTACCCCTTTCGGCTTAGGGCCCTCGATATTACAATGTTGGCAGCAGAGTGCCAACAGCAGCAACGCTAACATGATGCAAGTGCATGTGTTTCATATTAACAAAAGTACTCACTACCCACATACGGAATAATGGACCTGTTTCCATAGTACTTGCACAACTACTTTCAATCTTTTGGTCAAACAGTCGTGATGTCACTAACGCTACGGGCGGCTGTTGGGCGTATGTATGTATGTATGTATGTATGTATGTATGTATGTATGTATGTATGTATGTATGTATGTATGTATGTATGTATGTATGTATGTATTTTTTGTGACTACTTATTTATAAAATATTGAGTGAACTTTCTTATTTGGTATTGTTGGTTGTATTATTCAATTTAAAACTTACGGTGCACCCGTACATTTCCACAATTAGTTTAAGGATTTAGAAGCCCGTACAAATTTCTTGCGTTACGCCTACGGCTGCATCGTGAATGGTGTTCCCTCATGACTGCGCTTATACTGCATTACGTTAGAGCTTACATTTCATTGTGAATGCAGCCTTATACTTGTAAACCGGTAAAACACCTGCAGTGTGTGACAGCTGTACCTGGCTCATATTTGCATCGTATTGAATACTGGAGGATGGAGTGGACGGCATTTGTTGCTTTCCTTCGGTCCTGCCGGACCTTCGGTCTGCCGTGGAATAGTGGAGAAAATTCATCACCTCATTAAAAGTTTAGAGGTCAACTAATTATCCACATTAAAAAACACAATGCATGAACATGTATTTATTCACTTTTTCATTTCATATTAAGATTGTAAAATAATCGAAATAAGTAAAAACCGTAAAAACAGATGGTTAAGTATCATGCTTTAGAGGACATATCGTAAAACTTCAGACCATAAGTATGGTCACTTGTTTGTGACGATTGTGTAAACGAACTGGCGTTAACATTGGCTAGAAAATGATAAAAATGAAATACGAGCTGGGTACTGTACTTCTTTTGAAGCGTTTAACCCTAACAGAAATAAAAACAATAGATTTCCCCCCCCCCTCATTTTAGATTGTTAAAAATGAGCTACGTGCCTGTACATCCATTCAAGATGGCGAGCGCTCAAGTGTCCCATAACCACTATGACGGACGAGATTGTGACAAAATTCACAATGCCGTACAAAATGATCGCCTATTGAAGGTATAGGCCGACATTGCAAAACCTCGATAGAACGCATCCAATATTTTTAGACGAACTTTTGCGTATAAGACAGCTTCTCCGCGTTTGTTAACACTGCACTAAGAATACATTAAAATAAACATTTCTCAAGAACATTTAGACCTGTTTAAATGCATTTCCAGCAAGTTTCTCCGGCGTTTCATAATAGGAGATGAAACATGGATTTATCATTACACGCCTGATATGAACAAGCAGTCCGAATGTTGGGTGACGACAGGTGAAATTGCACCAAAGGAACCAAAAAGCATTCAATCTGCAAAAAAACTCGCGCTACGGTTTTTTGGGATTCTCAGGATGCAGTGCTCATAGACTACCTTCAGAAGGGCAGAACCATCACTGGCATTACACATCACTACTGGACCAACTGAAGGATGTCAATCATGCTTCTCTTTTATTACGATAATTACGTCTGAGATTGTTGCTATATACTCCTCGTCAAGAAAAAAGCGGCGTCTTTGATCTTTTCTGCTCCCCTCAACATGGCTAGCTGTGCTGAGGCCAAAGATAGTCCCGGGAGAACTTTCATTACACAATAAAAGAGAAGCATGCTGCTACACTACAATTAACTATTGTAAGTAGCTATTTTGTTCTTAACGTTAAGTTATTTTAATGAAACTATTCCAGATTTAAATTAGAAATATCGCGTTGGTGCCAAGTTAACCATTTACAAAAGTATCCTGAAAGATGCAAAAATTGAAATTGAGTTTTATTTATGGACGCTCTTTAACTACTATGGTTCTTAGCGTCCCATTCCATATTGGGCGTGAAAGACCGGTAATTTTGCTCAGAGGCCTCTTTATCAGGCTTGAGGTTCTTTTACGTGCCGTAAATCTACGACACGGGACCACTGGCTTTACTTCCCTTCCGAAGGAAGCCATGCTAAGGATTTTTACGCCCAAAAACATCCATCGCCCTCCGCCGGGTTTGAACCCGCGACCTTGGGAACTAGAGGCCAGCACGGTACCACTAGTCCACGGAGGACGACTGAAAGGTGCAAGTAATCGAATCATACAAGTAAGTACATACGTTCTTAACGGTAATCGGCGATAGAAAAAGTAATATGAACACATAAAATAAATTACATTTACAGTATACCTCAGATCTGTACATTATGCATGAGTTGTACAAAAGCGTTTGTAATTTCACGGGTTGGCGAACCTGGTGAAAGATGAAAATGGCGACAGCCATGTGAAGTGCGACGAATTCTCTCGCTGGGTATTTTAAAACAAACAGGAGTGGTGCGAAATTAAGTTCTAAGTGTAAACAAATTATTTTCAGTGTGTACGGCAGGCTATCAGAAAAAAATAAGAACTCCGTTCATTTCAAAAAGCGCGGCAAGGCAGCAGTTGTATTTGAGCGCGATGATATTGTTGAATAGCGGCATAAATACTTACACATTATTCATCAGTTCAAAAACGAGGATATTATATTTTCTAGATGAAACTTGGGTTAATGCAGGGCATACCAAAACAATAGACTGGCAAGATTCAACAATAAAAAGTAAACGTCAAGCATTTATTGAAGGACTGAAGGCACCTATAACTATGAGTAATTGCATTGTTTTACCATTTGTACTGTATTGATTGTTTAGATTGTGCACTCATTTCGTACTTCGTAAGTTGTGTTTAAACCCGAAAGCTTAACCTAAAACAAACATATTTAATAAAAAAAAAAGAAAGCTATGCACAACGAATGAGTACGGTTAAAAATACGCTTTGTTGGGCTCAGGGCAAAATATAATTAGGTATGCTGCGCTAATTTAGACATGGTTTGCTATTTTGAGTGAATTTTTTCCTAGTTTGCCGTTAATTCAAACTGATAGCACTGCGTGAAAATAAAGCAATTTCGAAAAATTTTTAGATGAAAATATGATCTTACATAGGATCTTGTTTCTTTGCGAGCATGCTTCCGGACCCGATGGCTGCTGATGCAAGTAGTGCTGGTGAGGTGGCGGGTAATCGTGAAACAATGCATTTACTTTTATTTTGATCTGACGACAAGTATACGAAACTGCATCATATTCGCTTCAAGTGTTTTCACATCCGCCATATTTGCCGATTTTGGCTTCCAGTGATTATGTTTTGTTTCCAATCGTGAACAAATGGCTAGGCAGATGAAGATTCGCATCAAATGATGAGGTTAAACCTGAGATAGACGTTTATTCTGCACAACTGTACAGATCTTGTTTTAATGTTGGAAAGTCATTGGACTAAATGTATAAAAGTGACCATATCGAGAAAAAAAAAAGGTATTTCAAATCTTGTGTTTTCTTGTTCATGCCGAGAACTTTAAGAGCGCCTCTCAATTAGAGCACAGCATCTTAATCACTTAGTCACTTCTCCAAAGGGGGTTATGATGGATCTGAAATAAAAAATAAACTCCAAGGAGTTACGTCAGCTTTTCCTTACTGCTGAGGCAAAAAAGCAGTGTATTTTATAAACTCAGTTTCTTTCTGTTACCTTGTGAAGGAAGCTAATTCGAACGCTTAAAAGGCATAAGGTTTTTACCTCTCCGCTGGACGAAAAGGAGATAGAAAGCAAAAGGAAAATCAGAGAGTTAAAATGAAAGGAGATGAGGAAGTGAGGGGCAGAGATATAAAGGTACGGGTAGTGAGAGGTTTAGAGGAAGATATACTGGAAAGCGGGGAGAGAGGGAGGGAGAGAGAGAGAGAGAGAGAGAATCTCCGCGGTGAACGCAATAACGCGAACGGAGCTGCGAATTCTTTAGTATTACAGAGCGCGAGAGATTCAAAATGAGAGGCTTTTCAGCAAACAGGTTTACCAATGATAGGGGATATAGGTAAAGGATAAGGTAGCGTATTTTACTGTTAATCTAATACCTTAGAGGATATGGACACTATGAACTTGTTGGCAATTCAAATAACGTCTAACTCAGTAAGTAATTATATGTGAATATTCATGCCAAAGTGCTGGTCGTTTGCGCCATTCCTGGAGAAAATTATGGCAACAGTGCATATCATTCCTCACCGTCCTCAATTCTGTGGGATGTTGCAATAGTATTGAAATACAACAATTTTTAACTTTCTAATGGAACTAAAATATCACAGCTAAAGAGTCCGCAAATCTATACCAACCGAGACGAAACTCAGATTTCACCAATATTTTTAGCTAGAATTATTTAAAGCGTCGCTAAGAGTTACTTGTTTTACAAAATACGTTTTTCGACGACTGGGGTATGGCATCACGGAGGTCCCCCAAAACCGGGGCAGACTACCGGGGTACAATTGTGCTTCCGACAAGATCCCTGGTAGAGAAGGGTTAGGGAAGAGACCCGAAAAGGGGTCAAATCCGGATGCCACGGATGCAAGCACGGACGGGGTCCCTAACGTTTCCAGATATAACGTATCTGACATCGCACGGTCACTGCCTACAAGCCACCAACCTCCAGCAATCCTCAGAGTGGAGCCCCACGCTGAGGAGAGACCTAACTGAGCAGTACCGCAGCGATACCAGAGAAAGAGTCTTTACAACGCGCAAGCCACCGTCCAGCCGCAACCAGGGGAAACCACGAAAAAGCTGGGGATCGTTCCCGGGGCCTCCCGAATGCGGGCGACAGACGTAACCGCCTGAGCCATCCCGTTCGGTGATGGCTAGGGTAAGTTTCTGCATGAGGTGTTTCATAGAGATGATATTAGCCTCGGGATTGGAAAACATAAATGCATGTCCATTCATGGCGCTTACTGATAGAAATTAAATTCTACAAGACAGCATGTGGAGATAATTTCTATAACTATATTTAAAGAATAGCTAATCATTATTTTAGAGCACTAGCTGTAAATCATGACAAGACGCATGTTAACCTTTGCCACACTGGTACACCCAGAGTGTGCTCATTACATGCCATATAGAATGACTGTGCTGTAAGTTCAGGCATATGCTCAGTTGCTGTCCTGACAAAGTCCACACACCTAAGCACACTGATGGGTAGGTATAAGTTATACAACGGAGGAGCGACACCTTGCGCACTGCGAACCACACTCTATTGTGGCTACCACCTTCCAGGAGGAAGGGATGAAGTGATGCTACGGCCGCAGACAGATAGGCCACACAGACATGCGGAAATCCCCAACAGTTTCAAGCACGACGGCCGCTGAAGATGCATGAAGAGAGCGATGAACGACCCGTGAACCAAGCGGCCCTCTAGTGTCCACGGGGAGCACACTTTTGTTTGAGCAAGCATCCGCGTTATCTGTCAGGCACTACCGATGGATATATAGCAGATAAATTAACAAACTTTCTAAGTGGAATTAATAAACAAATATTGCTCTGTCAGACGGCAACCGAAATCGGATGCATGAAACGCCAAAACCTTCGGGCCACAGGACGAGATATATGTATTTCTCCAAAATCGTGCTAGAAATAAGGCTCCAATTCAAGAATTATTCGCTTCTTCATTTTTATCCGTGTAAACAGTCCTTATAGTTCATTTAAATTTAAACTTCAGTACAATTTTCAGTTTTCACGTTTCAAAATTATTTTAGATAAA
The DNA here is from genome assembly GCA_030765065.1 of Deroplatys truncata. Lineage (NCBI taxonomy): Eukaryota > Metazoa > Arthropoda > Insecta > Mantodea > Mantidae > Deroplatys > Deroplatys truncata. Next base: position 202,971,850 of record CM060983.1, on the reverse strand, counting down.
CTATGACTATCGCTAAGACTACGCTACTGTTATTTTTTTCTAAATATAGAATCTCTGAACAAAACCTTTTCCATTTGTTTTTTTAGCTAAATGCATCCTTAAACTAATTAACATCACGAAGAAATTGTGTTTAAGTGTGGGAAGCTAACTGTGACAATGTTTGGTGAAGCATATTATATCACTTAATTTTAATTCATTGAAGAGCACCTTAGGGAACTAATGAAGGACAGTAAAACCGTTCATCGATGCTTTTATGACGAGGGAGTTGCAGCCGGTCCTACAAGAGATCTAAAGCCACAGGCTAGTCATAAAATACGGCTTAGCTCCTTTAGTCATTTTGTATTTCACGTGTCTTTGATCGTAATACAAAAGCGTTCAGATCTAAGACATGTAAGAGAAGGTCTGTACTCCGTTTTTACTGGAATCTCATTGTTTTACTGTTCCCCCAGTGCTTGCTTTTCCAGCCCATTCCTTCTTCACCCCCCAGTCTACCTATTCTTTGCTATAAATTTCACGCACTGCTGTTTACCGTGCTTTTTCTCTTACCCCTCATCCATGTCTCCCCCGCTCTACAGAGTCTATCTACTTCAGATCGATGTGTAGAATACGCTAAAACTCCTTTCCGAATTCATTGCACCCGCATTCCTCTCGCAGAATAATAATCGTCTGCCTTGGAAACATTAACACTCCGTTTTCCATTTATTACTTAAAACCAATTCTTCAAAACTAAATGCAAGCAATAATGTCTTAAATAAATGCTATTTCACCGAGCGGGATGGCTCAGGTGGTTTCGTCTGTGGCCTGCATTCGGGAGGTCACGTGTTCGATTCCTGTGGCGACCTTCCTGACCCATGGGTTTTCCAAGGGTTTTGCCGGGTCGCCAAGCGAATGCTGTGAAGGGTTCTCACATCCGCCGAATTTCCTGCCCCTCAATTTCATCTCCATTCTTATTTCGCTTCAACTTTCATCCGTTGCTCTCTTTAAGGGTTGGAACTGGCGGCGATGGCGTTTCGGTGCAGTGTTGAAGGGGAAAAAATGCTCTTTGTGACTCTCTCCGTACCTCGGCTTTCGGCTGGCTGCCGGGGTATTCGAAACCCCTTGAGGGGCGCTGGACCCCCTCTGTGCGGGGTGGGGTCCTTGGTCTGCCTGTCCGTCTGCCGGGGAGTCTCTATCTAGAAACTTAGGGACCTTAACATTTTTGTGCCGTCACTCCTGGTTCCGGCTGCCTGGTGTCTCCTCTCGCTTCATCCTTCCTCCCGGGGACGCCCCCTTGAGGGGAGGTACAAGATCCCACATGTGAATCATTGGCGAGTCCCTTCGTAGCCAATCCAATCCAATGCTATTTCGCTCTAATTTAAGAGCGAAATTTAAAACCTTGTTTCTGCTAAAATGCATAAGCATTGGGATTTTACTCTATTAATGGAGCTTATATATTCTGTTTTGATTTCACTTGTAGTACAATCATAAATTGCTTCAACATACACGTACTTTATAACAAAAACTCAGCATAAAATAGGTAAAATAACAAACTTTATCTGTGAGTATAAATAAGATTGTACCACACAAACGTGGAGATCACCGAGGTTGGGAAGTAGAATTACGTTTAAAAGGATCAGTGCCACAGTTTATAATATAACCAAACAGGCCCAAAGATCTGTTTGGGCCTGTAACCAAGATTCGCAGTAATAGTGCGTTGGGACGAAAATGGTATGTTCAAATGTGTTTCAAGACTCCAAAACAAGATTTAACTTGTCATTGAAATAACTTTTTGCTTTCTCTACTGCTTATCTACTGTACTCCAATCAAACATAGGATAACGAGATTTCACCGGAAATACACGTTTTGAAGTTCCTGAATACAAGAAGAGTGACTTTACTGTCTCTACTGCATACGTAGCAGGTAGAGGAGGAAGTATTGCATTCTGGCCAAAAAATGGATGTCGAGATTTCACTAAATATATGTTTAGTATTTATCCGACTTTTCGTTTTTCAATTATGCTGTTCACAGACACACACGCGGACCTTTTTCTAAAAAATGCTTTTTTTGGCCTCAAACAATTTATTTCCAGTAAACTCTTGGTATCGAATTTTTGGGAAGAAAAAATACGGAAAGTAAAAAGTAAAAATATAATGATAACCAAAGTAAACAAGAAGAAAAATGGTAAAGGAAGAAGACAGAGGAAAGAAAAGATATAGAAAAAATAAATCGTCTCTGAACAACAGGACAGTAAACGTATGTGGAAACAAAATTGGAGGAAGAAGAATGGACGGCGAACTGAGCAAAATAATTCGTAAATAAAGTAACAGTAGAAAATAACAAGATATAAATGTAAAAGAAATTAATACGTTTAGCGACATAGCAAGAAAGGGAAATGTGACAGTGCCTAGTAATCACTTTGTAGTTTTTCCACCTGATATAAACCTGTAGAATAATTGAATTGCCCAAGGTTCCCTGCCAGTTACAGCGGTGAGAAAAAGAAGAGATGCATGAGCAACCTTCATCTGGAACTGTGCGACAAGTGAGGGTGGACAAAGAGTGAGGGTTAAGACGATGAGGGCTTGGCAAATTGCTATACAACTACAAGGAGAAGTCCGCACACACCCGCATGACTCAAGATCTTGCTCCATCGGACCGTGAACGCTCTCTCTTCTGTTTGACCTCGCCTCTCACTTTCCAATTGCCATTCCAAGATTCAAATACTCCCTACCACTTCATTGGCTACACTATCATTTCAAAGCCTAAGAATGTGATTCCTTCAAGATATTTTATTTTTGTATTGCTGCATACACATTCGTTCAGATGGTAGTGAATGAATATTCTTTCCACTAATGACGCCTTGAGGTGCCGTAAAATGGAAAATATTCACACCCAGAGTTTGAAGATGATGATAATGATTATGAAACCCCGATGGCCTCAACAGAAGCCTTCACGTAGACTCCTGGAGCCCTTAACCTCTTGTCCTAGGCCAGATCCATGGTCCAGATAAAGCCGACCACATCCTTGATATCCTTCGCATTCGCATAGTATGTGCTCTAAGGTTTCATAATCCCTCCCACATTTCCTGCATAATGGGACTTGAGTATGTTCCATTATGTATAAAGGTCTGCGCAAGTGTTTGTTTTTAAGGTAGCCAACAACTCCTCTGAACTTATATATGTTAAATTCAAGTGAAACTTTCTCTATCTATCCCCAAACCCTAAAGTAAAATCATGGTCCTACCTGGCGATAGTTTGTTTACTCCAGATCTCAAGTTGAGCCCTCACTGTTAGCTGGGTTATTTCATACTTGGAACTATTGGAAAACGCCAAAGAAGGGTTTGGGTCCTGATAAATCAGGCCCGAGCCACTCTTAACAAGCCCGCTCGCCATCTCATTACCTCTAATACCAGCATGCTCAAGAACCCAAACAAGGGCAACCGTACAACTGGCACAGGTTCTATCAACATCCTTTGGCATTGCCACATTAATTTGGATGTAGTTTTGATCGCTATAAGGGGTTTTAAGACTGTCAGGCTGTCTGAACATATGTTCAGCTCTTCCCTCTGCCTGTCATATGCATAACACAGGCTACATTACATACATCTCAGACTGAAAAAGAGTGATAATATTTTAAAGCGGAATGACAAGCCTGATTCTATGGAACCAGGCCCCAGTCCCCGTCCTACCCCTCCTCCAAAGAGAGAGCCATTCATGTACCACGTCTGGCTCCCAGCCATCATGGGAGACCCTGCCTCAGGGTCCCACTGCTCTTTGTAAGGTAACACCACTGCATAAGAGGGCCTTAGATTACACCTAGTCCCCATCAGATCTGCTACCATCAGTGTAATAGGACACTTCTCCTGAAGTCTAATTAGAATCAGTAAGTGTCGCTGGTAGGGTAGTTTGAAGCACTCCCTACTGTCCAAAGACGGATGCGCACTCACCCTTGCGATCTCCTTCACAAATAAAAGTGCAAACGAGGCAGGTCCATGAAGATCTCTAAGGCGGACTGTGGGTTAGTCAGCACCGCCCTGGTTGTCTTCAAACATGTCAATCTTTGTAGCGAATCCAGTTACTGCCTTCACAAGAAAGGGAGGCCACCAAACCAACGCCGCATATGATATTGAGGACCTTATTACCGAAGTGTATAGCCGTGGGTCGTTGGTCCTAGCCATGCTGACATCTCTTTGGATCGCGGACAATTTTAGTTGACTTTCGATGTTGTCTACCTGTCTGCCTTTCGTTGCGAGTGAAGCTTTTTGTTTTGCTGCAAAATGAGCTCTGGTGTGATGAGAGGCAGCAGTCACATTGGGAGAGTGAAATGAGTTTTCTCGTGGCTGTTGGGTAAGTGGACATGCTGGTGTTAGCTTGTACTTCTTGCTTTGTTCAAATAGCAGTGGCGGTTTTTTCTTCCGATCGCTTGGTAATTGGTTTTATATGTAATGTTTTAGTGTGTTATGGCTTATAATTTTACTCGTTTATTTTCATGTTCATGGCCTCCTTAAGGAGTGATTTCCTCGCAAATGCACTGCAGGTGTATTTTAGGTGGTTTGTTTTAATCGGGGCTGGAAACTGTTAGATCTGCCATATGGGATTGGTTTCTAAGAAAAAACTTGGGACGCCTTTGTTAGGCTAATAGTGATTATAATTGAAGTTACCATTGCCCTACATTATTATTTTGGCACTTAGACCAGCACAGTTGGCTTTTGATGTTTCTTTTTATATTATATTTAAATACACGAGTGCAGGTTCAGATTAGTTGAGATTTACTAAAACAGTGGTTGTCATTGCAGTTATAATTTTCCATAACTGTATGTGCATTTAAATCAATACTGCTGGGTTGTGATAGCTTATCCATATCAGGTTAAAATATAGGATTGTAGATTTAGATTAGTTGAGATTTACCTAAATGGTGATTGTAATAACTACAAATATTGAAGTTACCAAAATTCTGCATAATTACATCTTCATTTAAACTAGAGATCTTGGGTTATCATAGCCTTTTATATCCAGCTCTAAGTACATAATTGTAGTTTCAGATTTCTTAACATTCACTTAAATAGTGATTGTAACTGAAGTTATCACAAATGTGCGCCATTACGTTTTAAACAGTGCTGTTGGATTAACATACTCCTTTATATCTGACTGTAGTACATGATTGCAGTTATATATATTTAAGATTTACTTAAATAGTGGCTTTAATTGAAGTTGCCAAAACGTTACATAATTACATTTGTATTTAAACGTGATGGTGGGTTATCATAGCCTTTTATATCTGATTGCTGTTTCAGATTTCTTACGGACAAGCCCATTTCCTTCCACTATTCCTTTAGAGCAAGGGTGGCGAAAACGCCTTGCTTCCGCGAGTCACCACATATGCAACACGCACTGCATCACTCAGCAGCATGTGAAAACAAATGGAATGTTGCAGAGAGGGAGCGGCGCCTGCGAGTCCATATAACTCGCGAGTCCCGTTTTCGCCACCTCTGCTTTAGAGTATGAGGGGAGCCTTGTATGAGCTCCGAGACAGTGCTCGGGAATTTTCCACTTGCTACAAGAATGATGACGTCATAGCCTTGAGCATAAAGCCCCTATTGAATCTGTTCAATGGTTCACCACCAGACATCACAGAATGAGTGTCAGAACTCCTGCTTGTGGGCAGCCCCGGGGTACTGATTCACTCCACAGAGCCACCACAGCCTAACGGCCTCCCACGGAGGTCTTAATCCAGTGCATGACTACCAGGCCCACTCCTCGGCTCCCCAGACATTTAATAATATTGTCTAAAATTCATATGATTAAACGCACCCTGGGTGTTCAGGAAGTCTGGCACAGTCCAGTGTTACTGTAAGCTAGTGTAGAGACATTCCGTGTATTTACCCATCCGGCCAAAAGGCATACTAATGAGGATGTATGGGTCTGTTAACCAACACTCCACCATTAAATTTCTATCGACCAACCTTTTCAGAGCCTTCAACATGAACGATGTAAACTGATATAACAAAAATCCTTAGGTCTGCAGTAGGATTGTTTACCACTTAGGTATAAATACCACAATTGGCCTGCTTTCAGTAGCGAAAACCTTGCCTATGGCAGGACAAACTCTGACGTTTGAGGAGAAAAACTCTTCTAGTCCTCACGCAGAAGGCTGGGAAGATCTCATCCTCACCCACAATTAAAAGAGACGGTCTATTTAACTTTGTAAAAGTAAAAAACTCGGAGGCCACATGCCCACCTTCCCACAAAGGTTGGCTCTTGGTCAGTTATACGGATCCCTGGGAAGTGGGTTTAGGGTAACGCTAGTTTCCGTAAAAGAGCGAAACACGATTATTTCTGAATGTAATCACAGCAGTGTCTCCAAAATTCCTCGGAGGTCCTCTTCGCCTCTATTTTATACTCTCTCTGGGATTCCTTATAAAGTCCCATAATGCCTGACACGTATTAGCCCTGTATGCATTATAAAGCCTATGTGTCTCTTTCTTGATGGTCCCAATTTACCTTTTGCCCATGCGTCAGTATTAGGGAATAGTATCTCTTATGAGTGGAGGTCAAGGTGTTCGTAAAAATCTCCATCTACCAGTTCCACATATAATATGATCCTGACGAAGCCAAGGTTCTTATATTATGGCGATTTCCAAATCCTGCCTCGTTTTGCAGTTATATAGAACTCTTGAGAGAGCATAACCATATTGTAAGTTAACCTAAATGAAAGGAATCATTGTAACTTACCTTTTACCCACTCAAACCCTTTTCATTGGAGAACAGTTCACCTGAGGAAACCTGGTCGTCCTTTGGAGTTACTAGAGGATTCCAACTGGAAACCCCACAATATATGTCCATCGGACCATGCATTTTTGGGTTCCTGCGTTCTTTGTCCCTTCTGGAGTGGCGGCCCCGGTCAACGTAAAGGAGGCCTCGGCCAAGCCGCAAAAGCCTTTGAGGATCCTATTCTATTGAAGATAAAATCAGCGGAGTCTCCATTCACACTGGCCACAAGGCGTTACACTCTTCGGTTCTACCTTGCGCTCATAGGCCCTCCACTGCTGTGTTTATTCCTGGATTCTGCCTCCCCAGCCTTTGGAAGGGAGATGCGCTCTCCACATCCGGGAACCACGCCAAATCTTTTATATGCCTGGAGAGCATTCAGTCCCACACTTTTGAGCCTGGACCGCTCTCATGTCTGCAAAGATAGTATGCATGCTTTCAACCCTCCGAGGAAACCTCGTTGTGGCGGAATACTATTATGACATCCTTTGGCAGGTAAAAGTCATGGAACCGCAAGACATTTCTTTCCTCGGAGAGCCTGTCCAGAAGCCCGTCGACCGTCACCCGTATTAGATAGCCCTTTTCTTATCACAGAACCACCTGGGGTGAAGCCATCGCTCACGATGTCCAGCTCAATCCCAATTCTGGCCGCCTTGTTTTGGCTGTCTTAGCATAACTGAGAGACCGAAGTGTTCACGTCTTTTTAGCCTGCCTTTTATCTGTGGGCAGAGTTTCATGCACCTACTCCTTTTTGAAGATCCGGAAGGACAAGATTCGGACCCAAGCGGGCTTTTGAAGATTCCCCCACTCCCCGGGCCAGCAACCTAGCCCTCCTATCGTTCTTCTCAACTCTACACTGCTTCTTTGGGTTCAACTTTAGAATACTCATCTTTCTGGTGAGTTCCCCTAAACTGTCCGTGTTGATATCAATCTTTGAAGGCAGGGCCAGATTCTTCTCATTCAAGGTAGTTGCAGTTCTCAACCCCATTTGTTTTCTCTGGATAGCAGGGTATCCTTTCGAGAAAAAAACTAAATTGAGTTTTGTATATGGACGCTACTTGACTACAATGGTACTTAACTTACCATTCTATATTGGGCGTGAAAGACAGAACATTTTGCTCAGAGGCCTCTAACAGGCTCGAGGTTTTTTTTTCGTTCATATATCTACGACACTGAGCCACCAGTTCTACTTTCCTTCTGAGGAAGCCAATGCTAAGGTTTCTATGATGCTCCTTTAATATTAGTCCTTTCGGAGTCCCCAGAAGACCCTCCTGGTTTAGAAGAACTAGTGTTATCTATGTTCCTACGATTAGCTAGGAATATATTTGTTCCGACCCGGCAGAGCCCCGCATACCTGAATAAGACTGTATACTCTAAGAAATCGTCCGGTATCTAAGAGCACCTTCCATGTTACATGCACCCCTTTGGCACAGGTCGCGTCCAATACCCACTCAAGTTGGGCTACTACTGAGCCCCCGCTGCGGACACTCAGGGGAATTTTGGCCTGCATTGAGGAACATTGGTTTCATTTTATCCTCCAGCAGTTATCCTAAAGATTTCTCCTTGCAAAGAGCAAAGAACACATTGGTCGCTCCTTAGACAGTTACCACGTGCAGATGCTACAATAGAGCGCAGAAGGAAGTAGGCGAAAAGAAAAGAGATAGACAAATAATGACCGGTAAAGCATTGAGCCTGATCGGAGCTGGCGCAAAGAGGTGGATGACCCAGCAGTAGACAGAGCTGTCAAGGGCATGCGTTTTACTCGTTTGTTTTATATGGTACATAATAAGACCCGCTCATGTGTTCCAACCCAACTCGTTCGAAAAGCAGCAATGAATAAACCGAACTATGCTTCTGATTTACATACCCTCTTGTAGGAAATGGGTAAGTAATGGGCATTTACCCGTTCGAGAGTTCGTTGTCAGGCGTATTGCTTCAATGCGTTAACGCAAAGGGATGGCAATAGCCTATGCCAAGTTATTGCGTTTTCACTACTGTTGCGGTCAAGATTTCTTTTACTATATTAGATACACAAATTGCATTTTCATGTTTTGTTTTATTATTGCACCTAAGCAAAATGTGTGTTAAAATATGTTCCAAAATAAATATCATAAGAGTTTAATTTACAATTTCATTCGAAATTTCTGTGAGAGGAAAAAGCAACTCAGCCGTCTCTATAAATATTTGGTTAAATAAACCTTATAAATTATATATTATAATGCAACAAGTGATATGAAGATTATTCGTTAAAGTCCAAAAGAACGCCCTCGTCCTATTATTTACACTGACGAAACTCGGTAAACCAAAACCATGCTATAAGATTTGACTGACAGGATTCTAAATGAAATAGTGGACTAAAGATTAGGTGACGGATCATACCGAATAATCTGCCATGTTAGATAGGCCAAATATGGTTTCATAGAAGGGCAGTGTTTCAATATAAAGGTGGTGTTGATTATACTAAACAGATGAGTAATGTAGTGTTTAGGGAATGATTTATGGTACCCCTTCACAGACCGAAAGGTTGTGTGATAGTAATGGACAATGCGAATCACTCCATGCTTAAAGAAAAAATCCCCAATACAACTTACAGATAAGCTGCAATTATATCATGCCTTCAAAGCAAGAATATACCTCATAATCTACACACACAATAGCCGAATCATAATCTAATTGTGAAAAAGCCGACAAAGCTTAATATTCATTGTTAGTGCATACTGCGCGTGCATTTCACTTGTATCATTCAACTCCATTATCACACGACTTGAACTACGTATACAAAGGGCAGTCACGCTAGTGAAGCAAACAGACTGAGCCTTCCTCTGGAGCCTGGGCACTGGGCTTACGAACAGGAAATGAGACATACATCCGCTTGGTATACCATGGTCTGAGAGAGGAACACCACTCGAATCCAATATAGCCAACTCGCCCATTTGCAGCTCATTTGTGTTCGAAGGAATGGAGCTACAAAACTGATAAAACTCTATCGATGGACAGCTCCAACCAGCAGTACCAGTACCCGCAGCCTCCACGACTGAGATTAAGAGTTTCAAGATGACCGGTAACCGTAAGAAGAAAGATAAAAGTAATAAATGTGTATTATGTTCGTTTGATTGGACCAGACTCGGTTCAGTACGTAAAATGTCTTTTTTGGGGAGGGGTATGCGGTAATTGCGTAGAAGGAACTAGAGATATATTTTTTTAATGCAAGAACTGTTATGGTAATGACAAATGCATTGAGTGTAGTCATTTTACATTGCCTTTTGTTTTAGTGTTTACCAGTTATGCGAAAGTCATTCAGAATGAAGAGCGCTTTACGGATATTCCCATAGAATTCAGTACCATAAAAATATCTTCCATATTTTAATCAAAATTATTAGTAATTTTTGAGAAAATAAAAATTTTCGAAAAATGTTCCATGTAAAGGGTAGTCTGGATGTGGGATTCTCTTGAAAATCTTTGTGTCGCATCCTTGGAAGATAACAAACTCAAGTACCAAGTTTGGTATTTATCCAAGTTTTCGTTTTTGAGTTATGCTGTTCACACATACGGACCTTTTTCTAAAAATGTTTTTTTTATTCAGGGTACCTCAAAACATCTATTTCCGGTGAATTCTCGGTATCAAATTTTTGGATGGAATGCAATACTTCCCCTACTTACCATACGTAATAGAAAGTAGATAGATAGATAAGGTATCTTTATTGGTTTCAAATTATTGAAGTTATTTCACAAGTACTAACAACAGAGAATGAAAACACAAGAAAAAAGGGAAATAGAGATAAATTACCTTTGTCTAACTTAACAAATATGTCCTAGCTTCGCGTACTTTAGCCAAAACGTTGCCCATGTTTTACCAGTTCCTCTGGTCAGCCAGTAGATCCCAACATGCGAATCTCTTTCTTGAGGGGTTTAAGAATTTTTCTTTCAGTTTAATCGTTCGCTGGTTCTCCCACTGTGCACATTCCGCCAAAATATGTACCCAATCCTCATCGAAATCACAGAATGGGCAGATTCTCCTTCCAAATCGTCAATCATTTTCTGTGCCCTCCAGCCCCCCAGTCTAAACCATGCCATTCCTAATCTTTCCTTTCTTCCTAAATTAAGTATAGATGCCTCTTTACCCCAGTTCAATTTTATTTCATTTGCTAGACTTAGAGAAGGTTAAATTTTACAATCCGATTCTATTCCCTGTTGGTTGATCTCTCTTAGTCTTCTTTTAACACCTTTCCATATGTTTTTGTCATTTGTTTCAGGTTTTAGCCATACTGACCCCATTCCTATTCTCCTCAAACCCCTTTCAAATCCGCTGCCCAAAACTTAGGAGACAGGTTTTCTCGCTGGTATTTATAACATTTGGATCGTAGTGCGGAGTTATCCCCTTGCATCAGCCTTAGCCAGTACTTCACTGCTCTTATTGTGCAGTGTATTGTGTCTTCATAATATCCTACCTCCCTCAATACCCCCGAATTGGATGTGCCTTGTGAAACTCCAAGAACTCTTTTCCAAAATGCTACCTGTGTTTTATTTACATGCTCTGCGCTTTCCCATCCCCAGATTTCTCTTCCGTATAAAAAAACCGGCCTTATCATACAGTTATACATCTTGTCTAATGTATCTACAGGTACATCCCGTATCCGCGAGAGGGTACGTAACTTACCTCGTGCTTTGCAGTTAGTTACTGATAGATGTTTGTTCCATTTTCCTCTGATATTAAACATTACTCCTAAATAGGAGAAATGTTCAAGGTTTTGTAGTTCTAGCCCCTTGTAATACCATTTGTCATCCCTGCCATACATATAGCTGTTTTTGAAAGGCATTGTTTATGTTTTACTAATGTTTACCATCAGACCCCATTGTTTACGATATTCTTCCAACCTACTAATACCTTTCTGTAAGCCTTCTATCGTCACTGACAAAATTGTCATGTCATCCGCGTATAGAAGTACAGGAATGCAAACATCGTCTACTTTTGGGCCATTCATCTCCTCTGCTATATCGTCTATGAATAAATTGAACAATAGGGGCGATAAAATACATCCTTGACGAACTCCTCTCCTGGCCGATTTAGATTCAGTTATAAACTAGCTGGCTTACAAAACGCTCCACGAGTAGCCTTTTAAACTCGAATCACGAACTAATTAGTTTAATATGTTTTACCCATTCTTTTTTAATGTATTGTACAAAGATCTAGAGGATTTCAATGGTGAATCCTCCCCTTTGCCCCTTATTCTTTGGTGGAACAACCATCGGTCACTGACTAATTATAGGAGGCTAAATTTTAAACCAAGGCGGCGCCGTGGCCGAGTGGTTAGACAGCTCGCCTCCCACCGAGGCGGCCCGGGTTCACTCCCAGGGACCTGCATGTGGGGTTTCTAGTGGACGAAACGGCGTCTGGGCGGGTTTTCTCCGGGTTCTCCGGTTTCCCCCGCCATTCATTCCACCAATTGCTCCATCATCATCTTTCCTTTCATCCATTTCACCCACATTTCGTTTCATCTACTTCCTTCATCCCATACCAGGCATCGGGCTGATCACCCATCCTGGATGTTCTGTCTGATCCATGAGTGTCTGCTCCTCAACGGGCCTCTGACCCCAGGCACCCGCTTGTAAGTCCTACATAAGAGGAAGGTAAACAGATAATGAATGAATAAATTTTAAACCTCTGTACCTTCTCTTTGATCCCTTGGTGGGTGGGTGGATGGATGAGGTATCTTTATTGGTTTCAAATCATTGAAGTTATTACACAAGTATTTGACCGAAAAGCCAGATTGTTTTTATACAATACAGAGACCATTAACATTTTCATTGAAATAGCTGGTGAATGTGAAGATTCCCCATTTCCAGATCATCAAGTTAATCTGTTTAGAAAAGACACGTAATCTGCGATCATCTAGAAAAGTAATTTTAGTTGTTAATCCTAAAATATTGATTGATTAAATTGTAATTTTACCAGTTTTCTCTCTTTGTACAATTATTTAGCACTGTTAAGGAATACAAGTAGAAAGGAAATAAAGAAAACCTTTCTTACGTAGCGGTTATTACAGGACTTTGACATCGAGAAACTATAGTACATATCTCTATAGAATTAGAACTAAGTTGTTCAGAGGTTTTGATACTGTTTCATTACATACACATCTGCAGTATTTATTAAATGGGAATTATGGAAGTAAATGTACATAAGTACGATTTGTAGCGTTATACATAGGATTGCTGTCGCTTTTTATCTTCTCTACTACGAGGGATACTATTTATATTTTGAGCCTTGGCAACCCTGAATGTTGTAGGTGGCATCTGATGTTTCCAATGGAAAGTTTGACATTTTTGACCACAATCTACTTCAAACATTTTGTCAATAGAGCGTCATTTGTTTTTTTTTTACACTAACTTGAAAATTGTGTGTCAACAAAAATATGGAATTAACTCGTGAAAATGTTCGTGCAATGATTTATTACGACTTTCGACATGGATTATCAAGACAAGAGTGCATCGATCAACTAACTTCCACATTTGGTGACGAAGCTCCATCCTTTGCCACTGTGAAACGCTGGTAGAATTTATTTAATCGTGGCCGCCGTTCGCTCAATAAAGTTCGTGAAGGTCGTCCAAAATCAGTAGTTTTGCCTGAAAACATTGATGCTGAGCAAAAATTAATAATGAAAGATCGTCATGCGACATATTGTGGCATTGAGGCAACCCAAGGCATTAGTTCCACGAGCATACATAAAATATTGCATGATTATTTAGCCGTGAAAAAAGTTTGCTCTCGTTGGATCCCACATAATTTGACGCAATCTCAAAATGATGCTCGTGTCGATTGGTGTACAAAAATGCTCAAGAAATACAATGGTGGTGCCTCAAAAGACACACCTATGTAAGATTGTAACAGGTGACGAATCATGGATCTATGCGTATGAGCCGGAACGTAAAAAGCAGTCGACTGGATGTTTCAAGATGAAGGAAATCCAACAAAAGTTGTTCGCACTGGAAGCACTTCGAAGCCTGCTTTTTCAGCAAAACTGGCCACGTTGCAACAGTGCCTATAGAGCAAGGGTGGTGAAACGACTTCCTTCCGCGAGTCACCAAATATGCAACAAGCACTGCAACACTCGGCAACATGTGAAATCAAACGGACGGTTGCAGAGAGGGAACGTGCGCCTGCGAGTCAAAATGACTCGCGAGTCACGTTTTCGCCACTTCCGCTTTAGAGGAACGTAAAACGGTCAATGCCAAATGGTACACAACCATTTGTTTGCCGGAAGTCTTCGGTGAAATAAGGAAAACCAATAAGAACCGTAGGATCGTTCTTCACCAAGGAGTATTTTAAGGCTCAAAAATCGAATTGATGGGTCATGCGCCATACAGTCCTGATTTGGCACCCAATGACTTCTTTTTGTTCCCGAACATCAAAAATAAATTGCGTGGACAACGATTTTCGTTGGCAGAAGAAGCCGTTGATGCCTTAAAAAACCATGTTTTGGAGGTGTCTCAAGAAGGCTAGAATAAATGCTTTGACAAATGGTTCAAACGGATGCAAAAGTATATTGATCATAAAGAAGAATATTTTAAAAGACAATAAAGCAGTTTTCAATCAGAAATTACTTTGGTTTAATTATTAGGCTCAAAATATATACAGTGCCCCTCGTATGTACCTATATCAAGCAAAATTATTAGTTCCTCCCAAGAATTCGGAACCAAAATTCTACCAGAAATGCACGTTTTGAGACTCCCTCAATCCAAAAAGACATGTTTGGAAAAAAGTCCGTGTGTGATGTATGAAGAGTATAACTTAAAAATGAAAAGTCAGTTAGATACAAAACTATAGGTTCAGTATCTTCCAAGGATGTGACACGAAGATTTTAAACAAAATCCCACCCTAAATTACACTTTACATTGAAACTTTTTGGAAATTTCTTATTTACTCAAAAGTGGATATAATATTTTGTTTAAAAAACAGATTTAAAATATTTTTATGACAAAATGAAGTGTAAATCCTGAATTTTCTTGGGTTATCCCCTGATGACTTTTGCATACCTTGTTAACCGTAATCCTACAACATAAAAGACGTAAATCTCGTTAAAGCCCAAATTTATGTCCTTTTTGTGGATCTAACCCTTTCCGATATATTCGTTGTTATCAGTTTGAATTTTCTAACACTTACACTTTTCTGAAATCGTAGAGGAGGTCACTCACATAGCCACCACCTCTTAAAACATTTGACTATCGCTTAAGCCCAATGCATTCCCCTATTCCCATTGCACCTACAATAAAATATCAATGAAAACATTTCTACAAATGCTTATCTGGATTTACATGAATTAGAAGGAAGGATAGGCTTTTGTAAGAATAGTTTGTTGAAGAATGGATAGAAAAGTCATGTGAACGTAACACCGCAGACTTTTAAGCTCTATCTCCTGCTTACTTAAGCTTACATCATGACCATCTAATGTATTGCTTAGAATAAAATGTAACCCCCTTTGTTATTTGTGTACTACGTATACTAAGTAGGGGAAGTATTGCATTCCAGCCAAAAATTCGAAATCGGGATTTCAACGAAAATACATGTTTTGAGGCACCCTAGTCCTAAAAAAGCATTTTTAGAAAAAGGTCCGTGTGTGTCCTTGTGTTTATGAACAGACTCAAAAACGAAAAGTCGGATAAATACCAAACTTGGTATTTAGGTTCAGTGTAAATATATATATACATACGTACATATATATATACACATTTCATCTGTAATGAAAATATCTTAAACATATGGTATTTTAATAAAAATCGTTAGGAGGTGTGTTTTAGAAAATAAAAATTTTCGAAAAATGGTTCATGTAACGGGTAGTTGAGGTGGAGGAATTTTCTTGAAAATCTTCGTGTCGCATTCTAGGAAGATACTGATCTTAAATACCGAGTTTGGCACTTATCAGACTTTTCGTTTCTGACAGACACACACCAGACATGTTTCTAAAAGTGCTTTATTTGCATGTATTTCCGGTGAAATCTCGGTATCGAATTTTTGGGTGGAATGTAATACCATTTCTACCTATTATGTACGTGGTAGAGAAAGTAAAAAGTCGGAACTCCTACACACTTTGGAAAACAGTGCTACACTTTAGCCGATGTTTTAGAGGAAATTTTGCTCTACAAATTGGTACCATTGTTAATTATGACAGTTTCTGTATGCTCAAGCCACGTGGTTTCTATCTTTGCAAATATATGAGAATTTGTTTTCTCCATTTTTTTTCTTCGAACAGCTTTTTCTGTGAAAGACATTTTTTCGTATAAATTTCAGTTGAAGATGGTAACTTAAGTTCTGGGATGATAAAAAATCTTTTGAGTGCTATCGTGGATCTATGTTGGTGTTAAATATTTTTATGGTTAGCTATTTGTTTTAATTTCTGATAAATTTTAATGAAAAGATCTTACAAATAATTAAATGAATCTATCGTACTTAACAAACAAACCTAATGGATAAAATTAAATGACTGAACTTAGAAGGTAGGCATCTACATCCTGTAACAATTTCAGTGTGATGTCTAAATGTTTTCTGAGGGTCATGAATTTAGCAAATTTAATATTGGCGGGATAGGGCTTTAATGTTCCTTTAATAATAATAATAATAATAAAAATAAAAATAAAAATAAAAATCATATTGTTGTTCCATACTCCATACTTGGTGACTCCAGACAGTATTCGTCTCCACTTTCGAGTACAAATTAATAAAAGGTAGTTTCACAATTTGTATATGGTGAAACAAAAACGATATCACAAATTAGGTGTTGAAGAACTTTTCCAGATTCTCATTTCATGCCGTTCATAACCTTTTTTTTTTGTTCTGTTTTGAATTAATTGCTCTTCCACACAAGTCTTGGAATTCCATTAATTGACCTAATAGTGGTTGAAACTATGAAGCTCGAGACTTAAAGTACTTACAGCATTGTAAGTCGCCATTGGGATATGTTATCTCAATACAATTTGAGATCTTGTGATTCACCGAGAAAAACGCGAATCACTGAGGAATTTAATGTCATACTGGTATTTTGCCATGGTAGCTCAGTGGTTAGAGCAACCGGACGGAAACCGGAAGATCCGAGGTTCAAATCCCGGTGATGGTATTGAATTTTTCAACCGTATTCTACCTTTCCATCATTTTTTTAATTGCACTTATTTTTCTAAGTTTCATGTGTGGCGTTTACAAAATTATTTTAATGCAAGATGATGAAACAAGCTCCAAGTATTTGTATCACTGATTTTGTTTGTCGTTAGCCATGTGAAACAAAAGAATCCTTCATGGTTAACGATTATAGCCCAGTTTAATCTGGAAATACTTAAACATAAAACAGTCAATATTTTGGAAAGTGCTAACGCTACAGAAACATTACTTCATATAATAAGCTCTACTTTTCCTGTGGTAAGTTTTGTCAACTTTAACCTTTATACAATATTCAATGAGAATGAAAAGATGTCCAGATCTACATTTTATTTTTACTTTCTCTACTACATATACTAGGTAGGGGAAGTATTGTATTGCATCCAAATATTCGATACCGAAATTTCAACGGAAATACACGTTTTGAGGTCCCCGAATCCAAATAAAGCATTTTTGGAAATATCTGCATGTGTCTGTCTGTCTGTAAGCAACGTAACTCAAAAACGAAAAGTCGGATAAATAACAAACTTGGTTTGAGTTTAGTACTTCAAGAAACTCGACCTACCCCAGACTAACATTTACATGGAGCATTTTTCGAAAATTTTGTTTTTCTCAAAAATGGCTCTAACGAGTTTTATTAAAACACAATGTCTTTGAAATATTTTCATGATCAATGAAATGTACATCGTGAATTTTTGGAGAATGTCCCCAAAAGTCCTCATCATTCTGAATGACCTTCGGAAAACTGGTAAACCTTAAGATATAGACCAAACTTTACTACGCAATATATGTAGACCTCGTTACACACAATTTAAGTCATATATCCTTTTTTTTTGTCCAGTGACCCATTTCCGAGATATTCCTGTTATTTGTTTGAACTTTCCAATACTAATACTTTTTCTCAAATAGGAATTCATTATTATTCATTTTTTATGTCCTGTACATGCAAAGAGAATGGAACGCTCCAGCTCTTAAAAGATTTGACTATCGCTTAAATTCCCCTTGCACCAACAAGAAAATTAGCAATAAGGTATTTCTGCAAACGTTTATCTCGATTAATATGAAGCAGATCGGGAATAAGCGTTTTTAAAAATAGTTTGTGCAGGAATAGAGAGTCATGTGAGTGCAATACAACGGAGTGCAATACCACAGCGCTACTCCGGTGACCGCATAAACTTGTACAACTCGTTAAAATACACAATTTGTGCCAAATACATTTTGTGGAGTTAACCATTTCCGAGATATCTTACAGATTTGAATGCTCAAATACTTGTACTCTTCTCAAATGGTAAGTCGCTATTCGTTTCTTTTTCTTTCTTTCTCTCGTGTTCATCAAAGAGCATGGAATTTCAAGCCATCACATAGCGACATCTTCTTTAAATTCCTCACTTTTTAAACATTTGACTAACGGTTAGACCTCCTATATCCCTCTTGTAGCTATAACGAAATGCGAAACGAAGTCATTTCTGCCAACGTTCATGTCAATTAAGTTAAGATGAAGCTATAACAAGGTAAGCTTTTCTAAGAATAGTTTGCAGAAGAGGAGGAGAAAGTCATGTGAGTGTAAGACGTCATACTTTTATCCCTTACTTTTGCTTTGATATCACATACAAGGAAAATAATTAATTGGAGGAAAACTCCTGTATAAAAAATAATATAGAAGGGAAATTCTAGAAATAATTCCAGAAGTAAATAAAAATTTTAGGTGCACCTGTGAATGAGCTAATAAGGACAAATCTACTAATGGAGAACATTTCCTAAATAATATAGATTTTATCTCATACTGAATTCTCCCTAAGGCAAATAAACATAGTGTTATATTTAAACACTCACAGGATTTCTCTAACTAAGGCTTTACTAATGTGTTTTGCTATTCATACAACCGTAGTATTTATATACCATTTATAGTTACCTCGGTGAATGTTTGGATACAAATGCTTTGAAATGAAGCAAAATACCTATATACCTTTTTGTATGGATGTTAAAGAAAAACACAATTATTTGCAAAACAGATAAATATTTTAATTGGAATTAATTGTTCTTCCACACAAGCTAAGTTTGCGAAAAAAATAATAACCGTATATTTTCGAACATACTCCATTAGTGAACACTTCAACATAGCTTGAAAAAATGGCTAATGGCTAATGCTCAAAAAAAAGTTATTTGAACAAGCTGTATATTTTAATCCAATATGTTCTGCAAGTGTTAAGTCGCTATTCGTTTTTTCCTCGTGGTCATGCAACGTGCATGGAATTTCAGTCCCCACATAGCGATCCGCTTTTTAAAAATCTTTCTATCGCGTTAACCTACTGTGTTCTTCTTATTCCTGCAACGAATTGTAAATGTGTAATGAAAGTTTATCTCGACTGTATCTGCCGGGTTCGATTCACGGCTGGAGCAGGGAATTCTTCTTTAACAGCAATTAGTCCCAGTCCCCCAAATAGTCTGGAAGTAATGAATGTGAGAGTGAATGTGTGAGTGTTTAATAGTAATAATAGTAATAATAATAATAATAATAATAATAATAAACGTTAAGAATCTACACTTCAACACCATGAGTATCTACATAATTACGAAAGGCTCAAGAAAACCTGCACATTGCAGACTCTAAAACCAAAAGATCCATTGATTATATCACGTTTACGAATAGGTCATTCATGCTTAACCCATTCCTTCTTACTCACCAAAGAAAATGCTCTCACTGCGAGACCTGCAATTGCCGTATCACCATCGAACACCTCATCACTAAATGCAGAAGTTATACCATGGAGAGAGCATCCCTGAAGCTTTAGCTTCAAACAGCCCTACTCATTACAAAAACATTATTTGTTTCTTGAAAGTCATCAAAATATTTAATTAGGTCTAAATATAACACATCAAATAAAAATAGATAAAATGCAACAGGTTATACTGCTCTAGCTCTGTTCAAAATTTAATAATGCAAAATACCTATGTAACAATGTATTATTGCATTACACTAATCAATGGAAAGTATAGAATGTATTATTATTGTACTCGTATATATGGATACAAGTCGCCATATGACCTAGTAGTCAAAGCGACTACAAATACAGAAAAATAACAAAAAACTCCATTAGCAGTTTCTGAAGTCAAAGCGCCCTATATCACATTGAAATTAAAGGGGTTATAAAAATGTGACGGTATGCGATCTGAGGATAGAAAAAGAGCAGAGAGTGTCCACCACAAAGATGGGATCACAACTTCAAGGAAATGATGGGTGTGCGGTGGTCCAGAGGAGCTAGAAATTAAAAATTAAATTGAATTTTATTTGTGGACGCTCTTTAACTGCTATGGACCTTAACGTTATATTTTATGTTGGGCGTGAAAGACCGGTAATTTTGCTCAGAGGTCTCTTTATTATGCTGGAGGCTCTTTTTCATGCCGTAAATCTACGACACAGGACCACCGGCTTTACTCCCCTTCCGAAGGAAGCCATGCTAAGGATGTTTACGCCCGAAAAAAATCCATCGACCTCCGCCGGGTTTGAACCTGCCAGCTCGGAAACTAGATGCCATCATAGTAACCACTACACCGTGGAGGACGACAGAGAGAGAGCAGCAAGAGACAGGACAAGGTTGAAAGAGACCCTAATAGGAATAAAAAAGTTAAAAGTGAAGCGAATAAGTAAATAAAATGTAAATAAGTGTGGTGGTCGATATAAACTATAGAATCAGAAGACTATAGAATCAGAAGTATGTTTAAGTAGATGAAATAAGGTTAACGGTTTAGGAATACACAGTACGAAATACATCCCCAAGAGCCTAGCCCTGTCGTAAAGGTAGGAGACCTTTACTCTTCAGGGGTCTTATGGGCTTATCTTATCTTGTACAAATGAAGCAATTAAACAAAAAGGAAGATAAAAGAATAAGCTTTCATAAGAATAGCTTCTGAAGAGCATGTAGAGAGAATCATGTGAGTGTAAGGCATCAGATTTTTGTAAAAAGTGATTTTGTTTAAAAAGGGCATCTGCAATAAAGTAATATTTTTATTACGTCAATTTGTCGTAATCATTAAAAGGGATCGAACACCAGATCTAAAAGAATCGGCGAAATGAATCCCACTCTTGCATGTCTCGCATTCCGTTTGCTAAAGTCTTAAAATTCGGACTATAAAAGTTAGAAGAAGCTTGCACGGCGAAAGCGACATTAAAACCGGTTGAATAGTTTCCGATAATAACCTGCACAAACACTAGGTGTTTTCTTTCTTTACAACATTGCTAAAAGCTTATCTAGATCAACAACAAATAAATATAAGCAAAAGCTATTGTGTGAAAAGTAGAGGAGTGAGCAGAGAAAGTCATATGAATGCAACACATGAGATTATTTTCCTTTTAAAATAATTTGCAGCTACTGTGCAATATAGTAGTATTTTATAACTGACATTTTTTCAGTCAAATATTTATCATGATTATCGGGAGGTTCAGATACATAAAGAAGCTTTTGTATGAATGATGTACAGATTTACTATGACTATAAGTGGACAACGGGCAGAGAATGTCATGCGTTTGTTAGTTATCACAAGTTGTCTTATTCTAGACAGATTAGGCAGCCTGTACTCTCAGGAATATCAACTCAAACTGTTTCGTCGAATAAAATGAAAAAGAAAGGAAAGAAAATTTCTGCAGGAGAAGAAAACGAGAGGAGGAAAAAGAAACCTACTGAAGAGCGACTGAGCAAGTTTTCTAGCTCTCCTTTTTAAACAGTTTGGAGTTAACTACACCTGGTGAAAGATAAGAATGTGCAATCTTAAGGAATCGAAGCAGCAATGCTTCAAAGGATAGCCTCCCAAGCACAAGACGATGGTAAACTCTGGAAACTAAGCTATAGCTAAGCCGAAGATACGCTATATAAAGATACCGACCGACCGACCGCTACCTACTACCACGGTGGAGTTTATTTCTCCAAACTTGGTCTGCCTGCAATGTTAATAGTAGCTCGCAGGAATGAGGTGTGGGGGAGGGGGAGGAAGGATTCAGCATAGGCCGGTATTGCTGGATGTAAATTGGAATGTCTGTTTGGGTGTAGATAAATACTGCAGATTTCGCTTAATTATTGGAAACTACCGCCCCCTATCTTTTGCTCCACATCTCCTCTTTTGGTTACACCTCCGCAGAGATTCATTTAAAAACGTCAGCTGTATTGACCTGTCTTTATTCGAAAAGTCGCCCGACATCTTATGAGCGGCTCCATTCCCCTTCCCCCTCCTTCTTCTTGTAATTGGTATCTGTTTTGTAAAGAATGGCAGGGGGAGACGCGACTGTCTGGGAAGATAGCAGTGTCCCTCGGGAGTCAAACTACGGAAGAAACACCGGTATCTACTCGAAAACTTGGAAGCGGGGAGGGACCAATGGAAAACGAATTGTCTGAAGGATTTCACTTTACTACAGGCGATTAATCCAAACGCATTTCATCTCAGAGTTTATTTCGACTTGTATGGTTTTCATTGATAAACACGAATGAAGTTTCTAAGACTTCACTGCTGAACGCTGCTTTTCGTCATGACTTCTGTAAAGCATGCGTTTGTAATATCAAAACAAGCAGGAAGTAACCCTCGACTTTTGTGACTGCTTGCTTATCTGGGAAAGTAAGTATTTACACTCACCCTTAGTGCAATATGTCTTTTTTGGATTACCGTTCTGTTTACGTACTCTCTTCGTATGCTACGAGGCTGGAAAATAATTTTTACAGCATGGAGCGCGTTTTATTCACGAACGTGTATGGTAGTATGTTTTGTACACACACACATAATTTGAATTTTAAAACTAGTCCGGTTTAATGGAGCGACATGATTTTGTCGCTTGCATAAATTGTTACTATAATGAATTCAAGTGAGCGGAGCAATTACAAAGGCTGAAGAATTCATAGACAACAATCAAACAATGAAATGTTACATCATCTTATTTAATTTCATAGCATTAAATTTTCTATGGAATATGTAAACTCCTTTTCCAATGTATATGTCATAGGCTTTCACTGAAGTTCGTCATTTCGCAGATTATGAAAAGCCCGTGTGTAAAGGTAAAAGTATGTATCGCAGAGGGGCCCCCGGAACCAAGGCAGAGCACCGCAGATAGGAAAGTTGGATCATTGTGCTTCCAACATGACCCCTGGAGGGAAGGATGAGGGGAGAGACCCAAAGGGCGACCAGATCCGGATGCGGACTGACGGGGTCCCAAACGTTTCCAGATAGAACGGAACGCACCCGACGCCTCATGGTCCCTACCCACAAGCCACCAAACTCCAGGACCCCCCGGAGCGGAGCCCCACGCTGAGGAGAGACCTAACTAAGCAGCACCGCGAAGAAACCGGAGAAGAAATCTTTATAGAACGCAAGCCA
The DNA here is from genome assembly GCA_030765065.1 of Deroplatys truncata. Classification (NCBI taxonomy): domain Eukaryota; kingdom Metazoa; phylum Arthropoda; class Insecta; order Mantodea; family Mantidae; genus Deroplatys; species Deroplatys truncata. The sequence continues at coordinate 202,948,609 of CM060983.1, read as the reverse complement.
CCGATCAGCCGCAACCCGCCGAACACCGTCGCCGATTCTACAACCCTGAAACAGATGATAAGGAAGATGATGGGTACCAGAAATGAGAGGATGGAGAGTCGTGGTAGAAGATGAACCACCCCAACATTCGCCTGGCGAGACCACGAAAAATCCATGAACCAGTGTGGGTGGTCGTTGGGGATCGATCCCAGGATCTCCCGAATGCAGGCCAAAAACGTAACCGTCTGAGCCATCCCGCTGGGTAAGCCGGCGTGTAGTAAGACGGCGGATAGCAAGAGGTCAGTTCAGTTTAAGTTAGAGGTTAGGTTAGAATTATGTTACATCTCATAAAGATCTTTCGGATTTTTTCAGCACACGCCGTCTTTTCATGATCTGCTGAGGTTCCTATGAACGTAAGTACTTATTTCACGAGTGTTGGGATATTTTATCGATATAGGGATACTAATTTATTTATTTTGACTATGTGTTAGATTGGTGGAGCTGTGGCTACTTTAAACATGGCGGCTTTAAGTAATGAGTTCTCTGAATTGACACAGTACGTTGTGAGTAGCCAATTATAAAACGATAACAAAGCGAAAGTACATAATAGTAACGGTAGGAATAATATTATTAAATAAAACTGGGAAATGATGTTACTTATAAAGAGGGATATGCGTTGAAGAGACAGTGCAAGCAACAGGCCGGAAACGGAGTTGGTTTTTTCCCATTGTAGCCAAGTGAGAGCAGGCTATGCTTTTGTTCGTGTACCGTTAGGTCCCTAAAAACGGTGCGTAGAAAGGAACGTCAGTGATCTGATAGCTGCAGGCGTACGAGTTCATGGGGAAACCTGAGGTAGGCAACCGATAAGAAAAAAATCTGATGTGTTACACTCACATGACTTTCTCTACTCTTGTACAAACTATTTTTACAAACGCTTATTCTCCATCTACTTCATGTTAATCGAGATAAACATTTGCAGACTCTATCTTATTGCTAATGTTCTTGTAGATGTAAGGGGAATATATATTTACAAGGGCAATATAGAAATACAGTAGCCTTTAAGCACATACATATCTCTTAATAGCTGGCTGCTAGGTGCAGCACCATTCTCTTTGCCACAGATTAATACTCTTTGCATATCCAAGACAAAAAAATGAATAACGAATTCCCATTTGAGAAAATAAGTATTGAACGTTTTAAGGGAATAACAAGCAATATCTCGAAAGTGGTTCACTCAACAAAAAAATGTATATAACATAAATTGTGTATTCTAACGCGATCTACATTTTTTGTGTAGTAAACTTTTGTCTATCTCTTCTGGTTTACCAGTTATGCAAAAGTCGTTCACAATGAAGAATACTTTTGGATACATTCCCAGAAAATTCATTTTATTTTTCATGAAAATATCTTAAACATATGATACTTTAATCAAAATCGTTAGAGCCATTTTTGAGAAAATTAAAATGTTCGAATAATCTTCCATGTAAAGGATAATCTTGGGTGGGGGGATTTTCTTGAAAACCTTCGTGTCGTATCTCTGGAAGATAATGAACCTAAATACCAAGTTTGGTGCTTATCCGACTTTTCGTTTCTTAGTTATGCTGTTCACAGACAGACAGACACACACACACACAGACAGACACAAGACATGTTTCCAAAAATACTTTTTTTGGATTCAGGGGGTCTCAAAACATGTATTTCCGGTGAAATCTCGGTATCGAATTTTTGGGTGGAATACAATACTTCCCCTGCTTACTATACGTAGTAGAGAAAGTAAAAAGGTAGAAATTATGTGAAAGCGAGATGGGGGGATAGGAAAATTCGAAATAAAGTAATAGGAGAGTTTTGCAAAACACATACTCGTGGTATTTCCTTGGAGGTCGTTCTAAAAACAAATGTGAGTGTTGGCGGGTAGGCGCGATATTATAAACTACGGCGTAAAAATATGTGTGTGTGTGTGTGTGTGTGTGTGTGTGTGGCGAAGTTCTATCAGAGGTCAGATTTTAAAAAGTTCACGGGAAATAAACGAGCATGAAAACGAACCAGTCGTATTAACCACCAATCCCAGATCCAAGATTCATGCGAGAACCTGAGCTAGCATCAAACCCGGCACTATTTCTGCAAAACCCGTGCCGCACATCACCTCCTATGTCACTTACCCTCACAGAATGTATGTTGTGCCAAAACGTTACACCGGCTGGAAGGATAGGTTCTATAACAACATTCCTCAAGTGCCTCGCATATGGTTGCCAGTCAGGTTGATCAACTTTCACATTAGTATTCTAAGGCAAAGACAGTCACAGCTATTGTGGGTTAATATTATTCTGTATGATTCTGATGCAATTTTAAAGAAATACTGATTTTTTTGAACAGAGAAAACAATCTGCATAGTCGCGGAAGAATTCAAGAAGCCGTAAGCGATAGAATCATCACAATATTAGGCAAGTAGTTTAGTCCATCGGTGATGGTATCTGAATCAGTTGCAAGTATCCGGAATATATGGTATATGGTCATCGCAGCCTTCGGATCCCCAAGCGGCGACCTTTGTGCAGTAGCCAAACACTTGTTCCCTACCCTCCCTAACCGCAAGCACCATAAAATCTTAGTGACATCCATGTGCATATGCGCGTTGTTGCCAAAATTATTTAAAAGCAAAACTTTGCAGGTGATTTCCACATGTACAGAATACAATCATGCAGTTTGTCTGCTTGCTTTACACACAAAATAACTATGTAAATAACTATGAATCGCATAGTAATTACATTTAAGTTGCAAACGCTTTAAAATATAACTGAACTAATGAATGATCTGAACTAATATACTGCGCTACAAGAATAGAAATGCATGTTAACATATCCGAGAGAAACTTAGAAACATGTTCCGAATAAACTATACATTGTTGGACTATCATTAAATAATTAAAATACATAAATATTAATTTATTTTGAAAGGAACTCTTACTCCCATATCAAAGCATCATTTTTGATTATGCTGTGCGCGGAGCTATGGTAAAAAGTTTTTTATCACTTGTATCACAACAATGTTTTATTAATATAAAGCTAATACAAGAAGTTGTGTATTGTTTAAGGTGTAAGATTTATAAGCATGACATCTTCTGTTTACTTAAATGAATAGCTTTATTATAAAATGCAGGATAAGTAAAAATACGAAGGCAAAAGAAAGAAAATAAAAAAAAATCTTATGTATTATATTCACAAGATTATCTCTACTCACTCTTCTACAAACTACTTTCACAAAAGCTTATTGTATCTAATTCTTAAATAATAAGATAAAATTTCATTGCACATATCGTTGTAAATATAAGGATACATAGGCTAAAGCGATAGTCAGATTTTTAAAATACAGATGACTATATGATGACTTTGAAATTCCATGCTCTTAGCATGACCACGAGGAAAATACAAACAGAGACTTCCAACTTGTATTTCAAAATTCAAACCAACAACAAAAAATTTCTCGGAAATGGTTAACACAATTTGACCTAAAATTTGTCCTTTACCGAGATTGCATTTTACGCAGAGTAAGATTTTGTCTCTCTCTTAGAATTTACCAGTAATACAACAAGTTGAGAACGAGGAAAATTTTACAAGTTATTCCCAGAATATAAAATTCATGATACAAATTTTATTTTTCCTGCAAATATCTTAAACTTGCGGTATTTTACTAAAAATCGTTAAGCTGTTTTTGAGAAATTCAAAACAATAACAAACATTTTTCCACATAAAAGGTTCTTTTCTACATGTTCTTGAACATTACACATAAAAATCTGGCTTTGCTTATTCAGTTTTTGTAGCCCTTTTCTTCGTGGTCTTGGCATTACTGATATTCGGCAGAGGGTCACTTGCTGGTGCGACCGGAGGGGCATCAACTTGGTTCGTTTCCCAAGGTCTCCACATCTTAATTAAACTATTAAACGCTAATAACTATTAAACACTGCTAAACTTACAAAACTGCACTAAGGAAAACACTATATAACTTCTCTGAAGAAGTAATATAGAAGCTTAGCTGAACATGGAAGAAAAGCACGAGCGAACAGTCACAGCTGCTAAAACCGAAGAAACAGCAGAAATGACATTGCAACAACGCTTTGCTTTGGTGGAGCTGGAGAAAGGACCACGTGTTGTGTTTAAGGGATGGGAAGACCCTACTAATCGTTTACTGATGGGTTTATGGTCAGGCTTCAAAGCTTTCCGTTCGCTTTGAAGCCGGTTGGGGAAAGGATGCCCGCGACTAGTTTACCACAACAGTCCTTCAACACTACGCAACAAAGAGGGTTCAGGTTGCAAGCTTGGAGAAGATGAGAAAATTGCTCTTCTTACATAAAGAATGTGACTTGGTCTCATCAGGATAGAACTGCTCGCTGTTGCTATTGTATTTTTGGAAAAACTATGTGCATAGCACTGAAGAAAAGGAGAAAGTTGATAGGGATTTGCATTCATTTTTACAGCATCAAGAAAGAAGAAGAGTGTTTCATTGAACAGATTACTGCAGATAAACAAGAACAATGTAAGGAAGTGTTTCGATATACTTGGAAGCAAAATGAGGTAGCTGAATCTTTTCCAAAAACTATAAAATCGTTAATGCAGATGAATCGGGTCTGCAGGTGAACACCAGAGCTGGTTATGTTCTTTTCGAAAACGGGAAGAAAAATGTGCAGTCAGTTCAAAAGACAAATATGAGACATTTTCTGACCTCGAATCTCTTATTGTAGCAATAAAATACTATAGCGCCAAAGCAATATTTAAAAGATCCTTTAAATGGAATTTGGGCAGAATTCATTTTCCTTGAGAACCAAGGCCTTTTGTTTTGTTTTACTTATAAACATATGGAAAGGTGTCAAAAGAAGACTAAGAGACATCAACCAACAGTTAATAGAATCGGATTGTAAAATTAAACCTTCTCTAAGTCTAGCAAATGAAATAAATTTAATTGGGGTAAAGCGGCATGTATACTTAACTTAGGAAGAAAGGCAATATCAATAATAGCATGGTTTAAACTGGAGGGCTGGAGGGCACAGGAAATAACTGATGATTCTGGCAGGAGAATGTGCCCATTCTATAATTTGGATGAGGACTGGGTACATATTTTGGCGGAATACGCACAGTGAAAGAACCGGCGAACCATTAAACTCAAATAAACCTTCTTAAGTCCTGCTAGAAGGAGATTGGCATGTTGAGATCTACTGGCTGACCAGAGGAACTGGCAAAACATGGGAAATTTCTTGGATAAAGTGTGCGAAGCTAGGTCAGATCTGTTCAGTTAGTCAAAGGCAATTTATCTGTATTTTCCTTTTTCTTGGTTTTTCCTTTGTTTTTTTCTGTTGTTTCTTTTGTCACCATACTCTGTATCTTATGAATGTACGGTCAATGACCCACGCACTAAATAATTGTATAATAACTTCAATACTTTGAAACTAATAAAGATACCTTACCTATTTATCTACTTATATCATCCTCTTTAAAAGTAATCCGATTGTTGCAAAAGGAGTGGCTTTTCATGCCTCCACAGTTATATTAAAAGTAAAAACAAATACTCATACATTACGGGTAATATGGAGTTTATACGGCATTAATAAAATGTTTATGGACCCAAATATAAAGAAACATTTCATTACTGATTAAACATTTTATACCAAATGAAACATGTTTAAGGTGAATTCATTATTTCTCTTTGTGGTATATAGCAAAATGTGTTAAGGTTAATCTGATTTACCCCACGCACTGTCTGGAAAAATTTGGATATTTAAAAATATGAAAGTAGTTTTTCCCCTGCCTGGTTATGGTCAGCAACCGTGATGTTGCTCCAGACTTTCTATTTCCAAGATGACAAGAAATCCGTTTATACTTGACAGCAATTTGTAAGCAGGGCTAAGTCTAAAAATTAGGCTCTTGTGCATGGTGTTTCTAATAGCATTAATACTAATAAACGTTTGTTGTGAATTATAGCTTTATTGCACATAGATGCTGGCAAAGCTTTGGCAATTAATTAAACAGAACACCAAAAGTAATTTTAATTCCCCATGAGCATAATCCATAAACCAAGAATTATGGTGCTGTTGAGAAGTGACGTTTCAATTCAAAACTCTTCCTGTTATAACATATGGAATTTAGAACATGATGACAATTTTTCTATAACCGCTGCTGGAAAGTTCACACAATAATATGTTTTACTTAGGTCTCTCTGCCACAAAGTCTATGTATTTTCACATCATAAAGCGATGGACACCAAAATCTCGGTAACAGCACTCTAATATTAAGAATCAGCTGAATACGTTAAAATGCATTCATTTTTTTCTGTGAGCTTAACGTCCCATCTCTTGTTTCATCAGTTTCGAGTAGAACATTATAAGTACTTTGCACTTTCGTTTGAAATCTCAGAAGTATTTTTAAGTGTTGGGATGACATTATAACATTCCTTCCATCGTCCTTCTTCCTGGCGAATAAATAGAAGCACTCTCATTTCCTTTATATCTTGGTTTTCAATTAATTTTTATAGTAAAATTCGTATTATTTAAATAAACATTGGAACTAAAATTGCTAAGCTTATTCATTACAATATGTATATGTAGCTATGTATTTATATACAATGTATGTATGCATTCACTGCAAATGGGAATTACCCAATGGCAGAAGTAAATAAACAAAATAATAATACAAAAAATATCTGCACAAACAATAATAATACAATGAAGAATAAACAATAAGGTAAAGAAAACTCAATGAATAATATTATCATAGCTACCACTTTATGATTTTGTAACATAAGAGCTAAAAGTTTGGAAATCATTAATTACTATACTATTAACGTTCACTAATTACCTACCCGTCAGTATAGCCAATAAGTTTACCATTAGTATTCACAAAAGTGTATAAAATTTTAAACATGCATCTATGTAACCTTTATAATTAATTATCCAACATTTATTCCATTGATATTTTTGCGAAATTTCTCATGGACAGAGGACAGCCCTAAAAGGTTGCTACAGACAATTCATTCCATTCTTCAATGGAAGTGTTTAGTATGAAATCAGGTGCTAATTGGAGGAATTTATAAGTGATCAAAAAACTACAAAGTAAATACTAGTCACTGTTGATGGAGATGCATCCGCAGTAATTGTGAGGCTCACATTCGGATGGTGTCGGGTCGATTCCCGTCTGCTGGCCGCTCTGACCGTGGGATTCTCCTGGTTTCCCGGGGTCGGTAGGAAATGATGGGATTCTACCATCCAACTACCTTTCTACCATTCATCATTTCCTTTCAACTGTTTAATCTCATCTGTTTAAGGGTTGTAGGACCAGGCGGTTGGTGCGTTGCGGCAGGACGGTAGAATTTCTCCCTGGCATCTAGCGGGACTACTGGGCTCCCTTCCGAGAGCTGTCTCGATTGCCGCGGGATCCCCTAATTGCAAGCATCTTAGGCATAATTAGCTGGCGTTAGGATTGGTACCATATTGGAAATGTTAGGAACCCCGTTCATGCTAGTGCAAATCGTCCTCCGGTTCTGGTCCCTTTTCGGATCTCCCCTTCATCCCTTCCTCCCAGGTCACGTTGGAAGCACAAGGGACCCACTATAACTTACACTGTACTTGCGATGCTATGCCCTGGTTACTGGGCGACCTCCATCTGCTTACTCTACTAGTCATTGGTTCTGTTTTATCCATTGTTGCTTCATATATTTACTGAAAATGATGAAAAACAAATCAATCTACTGGCATTTGCTGAAATGATCGTATAACTGAACCTCTAACTTTTAAATCCTTTGGATCACCCTCAATATGGGGAGATGGTAAAGGAAATTGTTTAGGAATGAATGTGGGATATTGCCAACATTTCCTTTTCTTCGTCTATTGGTTTGCATCTTGTTTACGTCTCCTTGCTTCAAAAGGCATTTCAAATAATAGCCAAATTATTACTGTAATTATTGTTTGCATAGTTTCTTCTTACTGTATGTAACGCAATGACAAAATAGTATATATAAACTATCAGCATTTCAAAAATCTTTTTGGATGAATTTAACATTCCATAACCGAGCGAAGTGGCACCTAGCGGCACCTATCGGCAACGCGTGCGACTCACATTCGGGAGGTCCCAGGTTCGATCTCTGGCGATTGTCCACTTTGACGGTTTTCACTTGTCGTTAGGCGAATACTGGGGCGATTTTTCTAATACAAGAACCTTTCCGGTCAATTATTCGCATTAATTTCATTTCATAGCATCCTTCGGGGTACGGGGCTTGGCTGGGTATTTGCTACTTAGTCCGGGCAGCCACCCTTCGGATTTTTCACCTCATCCCTTCCTCCCGGAGATTGCATACTGCACAATAGGCCTCTGGCTGCACTGCTTAAATACTCTTCTGTCCCTTCCAGCAATTCAGCAACCAAGAGCAGGTCGCCCAGGTTTACCTGGGCGGAATATAAATCGCCACAGTCCCATAGTGCGATATTAAATGTTACAGAAATTTGCGAAAGTGTTTATGTATTTGGTCAATGGGAGGAGTTTAGCTTCCAAGAGTTTAGCTTTGCAAGAAAAAAAAACAAACAAACACAAAAGTATCTCCTAACCGGGTAGACGAATGAATAAAATGGTTGAAATGAGCCTCAAATGAGCCCGGGGTACATGGTTACTCGATGTTCACCCTCTGAGTATAAGAGAAAATAGAAAAGCTCATCCATGTCACTTTCCGTAACCGTGATCCGAACTCGGGATCTCTTAAATATGACTCAGACACGCTACCTCCATACCACGGAACTTATATGTTGTCTGTTATTAATGTACTTTTCTCGATTAGATCACGTTAGACAGTAATACTTATTTACGTAACTGTATAGGAAAGTGAGTTTTTTCAACACTTTTCTGCAAAGAGAACAAATATTTCCATGCGCTGTAATATCTCAGGTCTTAAAGTTATGACTTGTTTCTGCTGGATTCACGGAATTTGGTCACCGGAGTAGGTAAATGTATTGGCTGAGAGTGAGTCATCAAGTCAGGCTATTGCAGAAGCGTGATTTTGTGCATCAGCTGAATCAACTTCATTCACAACTCAGTTAAGGCTGCATGTTACATAAGTACTTCCCTCATTGTTTTACATGTTTTCATTTATTTTGTTTCATACTTTTTCGAAATACTTTATATATTGATTAAACATTGTACTGTTTGTTATGTTGTACATGAATGCAGCCGATGTTGCATAATATGCTCATTCCAGGGCCAATATAAATTTTTTGTTGTTGTTGGGGTACGGAAAGTAAATGAACGGAAAAGCTCAATTTGAGGTACTGGTTTGGAGACGGAAAAACCTGAAATTCGAGACAGTATGAAACGAATGAAATGTTTGAAATGAAATTCAAATGAGCTCTGGGTTTACACAGCTTAGAGTTACTTGACGTGCTTCTGAGTATACAAGAGTTATTGTTATTCGAATAATTTTCCCAATCGATATTCGGACTCTCTTACTTGCAAGTGTATATGTAATTACAATAGATAGCGAACGGAAGAAACAGAAATGTATGAAAGTTCGATAAAATGTATACTTATTACGTTTTTGAGTAAAAGAGACCAAGTGATTATAGGGAAAATTAAGAAATAATTTACCTACCTGCTAAAATTATATGAGTAGTGTTTTTAATTTTAAAAATTTAAAAATGGAAGGAAAAAAGCTTTAAAATTTTCGTTAAACACAGTAAACTATTTGTCACGAAGAGTAATTCAATTAATATGTCAAACTAGTTTAGCTTTTCATCTGCTAATTCTAAACAAGCTTAAGACAATCCAAATAAATTATAAACACATATGTTAATACGAGTACCTCAAAAACGAGAAGATGCAATTCATTGAATATTATTCCCCTTCAAAAGGAAGGTGCATATTTCATAGATTTTTATATCTAAGAAACTGTGACAGACACAATAACATTGGAGAGAGCAAAGTTTCAAATATTTCTTCCATTCACGACACAGTTGGTCCCTAAGTACGGAACTTATGTCACATGTAAATTTGTTTATGACGAGGCGTCTACTACAGAAGAGATTGTAGCAATGGATCAAGAGCACACAAGATTGTTTGCCTGTAAATAACCAGCACGGCTACATGCAATTGAAGTGAAGTTGTAAGACAGCGTTTTAAAATGTTTGAACTTTCCTTAGCCATTGATCCTTGGAAAGAGTTAGCGACTTTCACGGTTTGTATGAAATATAAATGTACTATGATGGGACGATACACTATTTCTCGATACTCGACACTCACTGTATAAATAACTATAAAGGATTGCTCACTGAATTGTTCTTACAAGTGCTTCTTGTGTATAAATGCATGTAACTAATTTTGTATTGTGTTTTGTGCGCTAATTCCGAAATTGTTCATGACTGACATTCCCCAGTTGGCAGGAATTTTATAATATTGATAATGCCACAGGTTACATATCCTCTATAGTTAGTCAATGCTAATAATAACAATAATAATGATAGTAATAATAAATTTTCTACCCATATTATGAAAATTAATCGCTCGGGTTGACTATAAACTACGCTCCTGACCCGAGTTTGACTTGCGTAAACACACACTACCAGATGGAAGGAAGCAACAAAAATTGCCATGCGCTGTATTATCTCACGTCTTAAGTTGTCATTTGTTTCTGCTGAATTCACAGAGTTTGGTCACCGGAGTAGGTAAATGTATTTGCTGAGAGCGAGTTACCAAGTCAGGCTATTGCAGAAGCGTGATTTTGTGCATCAGCTAAATCAACTTCATTCACAACTCAGTTAACGCTGCATGTTACATAAGTACTTCCCTCATTGTTTTACATGTTTTCATTTAAACACAAGAGTCTATGGAATGTTGCATTGATTTACCCACAGGGAACGCAGTCAAGGTCTATCAAAACTATAATCCAGTAACTCTTTGGGGACACATCCAATAACGTGAGGCAATTGTATGAAATTTCGATTCCTTAAAGGCAACAATTTTTAAAGCACCGAAAAAGTATCGAAGGTATCGAGGTATCGATGGTATTGAGGTGTCATCCCTAATACTAACCATATACTTTTATTTTTTCCACAAATTACTCTACAGTAAGTAGAGGAAGTATTGAAAAGGTTCTGTGTTTGTGTGTGTGTCTATGAACAGTATTACTCAACAAGAAAAAGTTGTTTAAATACCAAACTCCGGATTAATTCAGCATGTTCCAAAGATGCAACGCGAAGATTTTTAAGAAAATCCCGCCATCCTAATTTACATTGAAAAAGATCGCTATTTTTCAATTTCACAAAAATTACTAACGATTTTGACGTTTATGATATTTTCAAGACAAGTAAAATGCATGTTCTAAATTTGATGGGAATGGCCTGTAGAGTAATCTTCATTCTGAATGACTTCTGTATAACTGGTAAATCGTAAGAGATGGACAAAATTCTGCTCAGAAAAAATGTAGATCTCGTTAAGGCATAAAATTAATATTAAATAATATTTTTGTGGCTTTAACTATTTCTGAAATATTCTTTGTTATTGGTTTTAATTTTTAAATACTTATACTTCTTTCACGTAGTATGTTGCTTTTCGTTTATACTTTCTATACTATTTACCTACAGTAAGTGGACGAAGTATTGTAAAAAAAAGTTTTGAGGCTCCTTGAGCCAAGCAAAAATCGTTTTTAGGAAAATGCTCTTGTGTATGGGTGTGTGTGTGTGTGTGCGTGCGTGTTTGCGTGTGTGTGCCAGTACACAGTATAACTCAAAAATCAAAACTCGGATAAATAGTAAACTTGCTTTTTAAGTTCAGTATCTTCCACAGATGCGACACGAAGATTTTCAAGAAAATTCCCTCTATCTAAACTACCCTTTACATGGAAGGCTTTCCAATATGTCCTGTTTTCACAAAATTGCTCTTACGATTTTTATTAAAATACTGTATGTTTAAGATACCTACATGGCAAATAAAACGTACATCTTGAATTATCTGGGCATAGTCTTTCCGGAAAAAATTTTGTTAAACTGGTTCATCCTAAGAAACAGAGAAGAGCCCACTACACAAACAAATGTAGATCTCTTTAAATCAAAAATGTATTTGGAATAATATTTTATAGCATTAGTCATTTCCGCAATATTCGTTAGTGTTGGTTTTAGATTTTCAATATTGAGTAATTTTTAAGGTGCTGTCACTTTCAGCTTTTCTCGCGTTGGTCATGGAAAGAGTATGGTATTTGTAGACCACATTTGAGCATATGACTATTTCATTTTACCTTGAACGAAATGAGTAGCGAAACTATTTCTGCAAAGGTTTATCTCGAAAAATAAACGATACTGATTAGAGAAGGTCATGTGAATGTGAGATTTTTTTTTCTCATTATCGTGCAAGGAATATGGAATTTGAAAGCCATCAAATAGCTATCTGGTTTATAAAAATCTGACTATTGCTTTCGCATACTGTATTCTTCTTATACCTATAAAAAATGTGCAAATGTGAAATGAAAGTATCTCGATTAACAAGAAGTAGATAGAACAATTTGCTGTTTTGAATAGTTTATTGAAGAATGAGCAGATATAATCGTGTGAATACTATACATCGGATTTTTACTTTCTGTACTACGTATAGGGGAGAGTACTGCATTCCACCCAAAAATTCGATACCCCGATTTCACCGGAAATACATGTTTTGAGCCCCCTGAATAAACAAAAAGCTAGAAAAAGGTCCGTCTGTGTCTGTGTGTGTCTGTGAACAGCATAACGTAAAAACGAAAAGTGGATAAATACCAAACTTGGTTTTAGGTTCAGTATCTTTAAAAGATGCGACACTAAGATTTCCAAGAAAACTCTCCCATCCCACACCACCCCTTACATGGAACATTTTTCGAAATTTCTTATTTTCTCAAAAATGGCTCTATTGATTTTGATTTAAATATCATATATTTAAGATATTTTCATGACAAATAAAATGAATATCTTGAATTTTTGGGAATGTCCCCAAAATTCATCTTCTTTCTGAATGGCTTTTGCATAACTGGTAAACTGTAAGAGATTGACAAAATTTTACTACACAAAAATGTAGATCTTGTTAAGCACACAATTTATTCAAATACATTTTTCTTTTTTTTGGTGGAGCGAACCATTTCCGAGATATTCCTTATTATTGTTTGAATTTTCCAATACTTACACTTTTTTCAAATGGAAATTCGTTATTCTTTTTTTTAATGTCCTGGACATACAAAGAGAATGAATTGCTCCACATAGCAACCAGCTCTTAAAAGATATATTCCCCCTTGCACCTATAAAAAATTAGCAATATGATCACGATTAACATGAAGTAGATGGAGAATAAGCGTTTGTAAAAATAGTTTGTACAAGAGGGAGAAATTCATGTGAGTGCAGCATATCAGATTTTGCTTACAGTGTGTACATTCTTAAGATGAGCCGTTTGGTTTCTCCGAAAGAAAGCCAGCATAGGTAATGTGTAGTGCGAGATGGGGAAGTTGCCTGTAATGGATAAGTATGCATCATCTTGCCCCTCATCTCTCACATGAGCCCCAAGTTTTCCCTGTTTGAACCTGCTCAAAGTTTCGCTTTGCCTCGGACGTCTTCGTTGTCGAGACGTAATTTGCTTATTGCCAAGTTGTCTTCAGCGCCACTGGCCACCTTATCGCGAATACCACGTCCGATCCGGGGGAAAGGAACACCCGGGGGCGGTGTGGCGGTGGCTGGCGAAACTCCGTTTTCAGCACGAACGTCACGTCTTGGACGAAACTTGGAGATGCACAAAACAGACACGCAGAGGGGCGGGTGGGGGGCACACCTTAGGTATATTAAGATTTCTGTCAGGTGGTAGGAAACTTCTGCAAGGACGACTTTGTGCGAAACAAAATTTTAACTCTACGTTCTAACCCCTTGGCCTCGAGGATATAGCGAGCTCGACCATAAACCGCTACCTGCTGCATAGACGCAGTTCTCAACCAGCGTCGCACTGGACCATCTCCAACAGCATCACTATTGTACTATTCAGTTGTTGAATTTCATTCGTATCACTCTGTCCGCAAAGATGCTCCTCTGGCGCTAACTACGCCTTCTCTTTGTGCTGTCCAATTTAGGGTTACTCACTAAGCCAAAGCTGGAATCCAGATTTGTGTTCTTTTTATACAATTTAAGCTTAGGCCGTAATGATATGCTTCTTACGTCACACCTTCACAGATGATTTGACGGTTGTTTGATACCATATAAAAGCATATTCTAAGCAAAGGTTTCTATTGCTTACTTACAATAAATACATAAGTATTTCATTCCACCCAACAAGTGGATATGAATATTTCAGTAGAAATACCATTAAGACTCCCTGAATTTAAAAATACTCTTTTAAAATAGGGATCGTGCGTGTACAAATGTGTACTGAAACAATCCTTATAAACGTTATTAATAAATGTGGTTAGAACATTTTTGTATGAAAAATTTATAAAACATATGTGAATATAAACTATAACACCTACAGAAACTTTTGATTACACATCAGATTTGTTTTCTAATTGTAACTGCTTGAACTAAAATAGGTAAACACCATCACCAAAGTTTACTGTGGCTATACTGATTGTTGTATTGAAGCCGTCGATTCCACCCTTTCACAAAGTTTGTTTTTGAACTTTGTCCGAACTTTGTATCTCGATTGAGGCAAACTGCTCTAAAAGCTTTTTTTACATTCTCTACGGCAAATTTGTAGTAAGCAAGGGAAGTGTGGTATTTCACTCAAAAAATTGTATGTAGAGATTTCACTGGAAATAATGCTTTGAGGTTCCCTGAATCCAAAAAAGCATTTTTAGAAAGCGGTCCTGCGTGTCCATCAGCTATCTGTTTGTGTGTGTTTGTGAGCGACGTAACTCAAAACGAAATGTCCGATTATTATTAAACTTGGCCTTTAAACTCGGTATCTCTCTTCCAAAGATGTAACCCGAAGATTTTCAAGAAAGTCCCCCACCTAAAGCTACCATTACAGGAAACGTTTTTTTTATTCTAAATGTTTCATGTTCTCAAAAATGGCTCTAACGATTTTGAATAAAATGCCATATATTTAAGATATTTAGATGACAAATCAAATTTATATTTTTAATTTTCTGCGACTAGACCGTAAAGTTCTCTTTATTCTGAAGGAATCCTCTTTAACTTTGTATAACGTGTTAACCATAACAAATATATAAAAATATACTACAGAAAAATGTAGACCTTAAAATATAATTTATTTCATTTTTGTGGCATCGGTTATTACTGTTTGAATATTTTAACACTGCCATTTTCTTAAGGTGCTATCACTATTCAGTTGAAAGAGTATGGGTTTTGAAGGCCAGCTTTCTACTGCTTTTAAACATCTGACTATTGATTAAGTTAGTCTATCCCCCTTGTACTTTAAGGAAATATTTAATGAAACTATTTTTGCAAAGGTATGTTTCGATTAACATAAAGTACGTAGAAAAATCAGTTTTTGTAAGGTGTTTAATAGGTCTATAGAACATAAACGATACGGCTAGTGAAATCATGCAAATATAAAACATAAGATTCCCCCCCCCCGAACGTTCTTACTTATGTTTGTATTTTATTTTCCTTCGGGGTTTGATTTATGCTGAAAAGAGTATTGCTAAGAAACTATCAGTTCTTTCAATTTCAGTTCGTTTGAACAATCATTGTTTATCACTTCATTCTCCTCTCTAAAATGTTGTAAGGGACGTTACAACATTACGGATAGGATCAAATTTCACCCCAAAGATGTTTGCGGGGGGACATAAAATTGTCATATTAGCCAGAGAGATTACAGTGGTACGTTAGCTTCATCTACTGAATATCTTCAGTGTTATTAAAGCTAAGCTGGAGGCAAAAAGTAAGATTTTAAATTAATTTTAAGAGTTTTCTTATTTGCTAAACCCGTCAGTGAATAATATAAATTAAGTGCCTTATTTGGCCTTGATTACATATAATTTTTAAAGCTCCACAATAAAATGTTTCGTGAAAATATTGCTCTTACTTAAACATCTAGAACTGAAATATAGTGAAAGTATAAGATTCAGAACGCGTTATAATAGTCATTAATGCAACTCATTTCATTTGCAATAAAGAGAACTCTTTTTCCCTTTATCGAAAGTCCTCAAAAGCACATCCTAGATCTCGTCAGCTGTTCAAGGTAGGTCGTTTACATGAGAGAACTGTCTTGTATAGTGTAGCAAAAGTAATACCACACCTTTAATGTAATATCAGGAGATATGCTTTTCTGTGGTGGAGAATTTAGTTTTAGAATTTGTTAGGTGAGAGCTACCAATTTCGCAAATGTTGCAAAAATTCTATTTATGACAGTAACAGAACAATGTTGAGAGATATATGGCAAACAAATTGAAGTTTTCAATACACTTTGCTTAAAAACTACTTTACAGAGAGAACTGGGATTTTACTGTGTATTGAGACATTTGAATTTATGTTATACTGAAGTATGGAATGTCATTAGAATTCCTTTGAAATTTATTGTTAGAAAGCTATCTGGATAACTGTATTTATACCTGTACAGTTAAAACATTCAGGATTTTACGCTGAAGGAGGAATTATTCTTTAATTACGATTTTTTCTATTCTCCTTAGTGTGTGTATGTAAAATGTATTGTTTCAAAATTCAAAGTTAGTAAACACTGCTTTTATTGGTAGTGATCACAGTAATTCTTGATGAGCAATTATTTAAAAATTCAAACCCTTCAATGTGACTTAGTAAAACATTAAAGGCGGCAAATAGAAGGAAAAATATTTAGAGCTTATTATTTTGGTAATGAACATATTATTAAATGTTATTATATTATACCATTATAATTATAGGAAAGATGTTTAGTATTTTAATATCTATTGTACCTAAAAATTAACTTTTAGTTCAGTGCGTTTAGCGGCTTTTTCTACACAAGTATTATTTTATTGGGGGAATGTAGTATATTGTATTTACGAATGTAGCAGTAGAAACACTAGAAGGCTCAACCGCACTATAATTGACGTGTTCAGATATCCCTTCGCGCGTTCAAAGAGTTGCAGAATTCAAAGGGGTAATTTTAAAAACACAGGTCAGTGGGGAACCGGCTATTACCGCCCTAAAGATTCACTGTTTACTATTACACCAGCGGTTCTCAGAAATGCCCTTAACACGGAGACGGTAGGAATATCGCATTAATCAACAGGGGCAAAATTTCCAACACCAATCTACTCATTGAGTGAAGTCTGCATAACAGTACCGTTGGATGATAAAGATATAATAATATTATTATTATTATTAATAATAATAATAATAATAATAAGCTAACAAAGTGACATTGAAACACTGCATTTAACTCTAAAATGCGTATAATCGGTAATTTTAAGCAAAAAGACAAATAGCTATGGGTGGCCACAGATATGTCCAGTAAAGATATTTTAATTATTTGTGAGTTTACTCCCTCGAAAATAAAGTCCTGTAACTGAAGTGGAAATCATTCTAAGACCTTTTTGGTCTGTTTGCACTGATTTTGTCTATCATCACGGACTGTACTCTCAAGAGCAAGCCTGGGAACTGCCTCTCAGTTAACGCGATTCACTCATCGCCTTCGCTGATAAGCAAGAGTATAACGAAGGTCGCTCACACTGATGCGCCAGTTCCCGCTGACCTATGTTCACTTGGAATTGCCCCATTTAGTTCTGCAACTCTTTTAGCCGCACACGCGTTAGATCACTTGTTATAATTTAGAAATTGTGGCTAAATTAAATGTATTAGAGGAGAGTAATCGTTCGTGGTATCCGTATTGGCTAGTCCGCGTCAGTAGTTTTGAGAACAGAGAGAATAGCAAAATGTACTCCAAAAATAAAATGAAAATTGCTGGAAATTCTAAAACATCGATGAAAAAATATGTATAGCTCCTTACTTTAAAGAAACGCCCATGTTAAATGCCGTTTAAATCAAGAATTGTTTTTAAAAATGGCGTGAGTAGATGTGTTTTGAATGAAAAATTAACGGAAAAATCATTTTGACACCAGACATATTTTCCTAGTTCAATTTGTAGTTATAGAACGGAATTTGAGATCTACAAAAGGCATAACCCAACTAAGTATCATATTATACAAAAAAAGTAAGATTAATTGTACGGATCTGAACTTGTTTGCATTTATTTAAAAGATATAAGCGTATGCATTTAATTAAGGCAACATATACTAAAACGGCATAGCACCTACGCAGTTTTATTTAAAGGATTAACTTCGTATTTCAAAATAAATTTAACAGAACTTGTGTGTTCATTATGTACCTATAAGAGTATCAGAAAGTCCTGGTGTCCCATATGGAATGGACCGGATTAGTGAACGCAGGGAACACGAAGCACTGCGACCTGTACACATCGGGAGAAACGGATGCGGCGACGGAACCGCCGGAGACACACGGGTTGCAGAGTGAAGCAGGCGCAAGTGGACAGAGACGCGCAGAGTTGCCTAAGAGTAACAGGATTGACCCCCCCAGCCAAAGGAGGGCCGCTCGGAAACGACCCTCCAGTGAGACCGGGGAAACATTTCCCAGCGCAAGCATCTGCGTCATCTACCCAACACCGACCGAACCACAGCCCCGGAGGCTATCTGAAATATGAAAGGGAAATTAAATGAGAGGAAATGGGGGAGAGAGGAGAGCCGTGGTAGAATACACCACTCCAGCATTCGCCTTTGTCAACCAGGAAAAATCGATGGCCAGTGTGGGCGATAACGGGGAATCGAACCCGGGACTACCCGAATGCGAACCTCACACGTTACCGCGGAGCCATCTCTCTCGATTGTCCTTTGTTAAAGTACAGGTTTAAAGGTAGATATTTTGATGCTATAGAATAATTTATGATCTAGATTCAACTTACTAATGCAGTATTTAGTATTATGAGAACAAAAGTTTGTGCAGTAATTAACCTACAAGAATTAAACGTGATTGTCCCACATAAAATTCGGTACATAACCGTCAACTGTAGTATTGCATACAAGCATGAGCTTCTTTCACTCGCTTCTCATACAGAAATTAAAGTAGCAGAGAGATTCAGCTGTGGATGCATAAAACACGTTGTTGTTACATGCCTCAAAAGGTCGTTTAGGTTAACACTTTATTTATAAATCGTTTTGACTGCTGAGTGTTTTCGAGACTATAAATATTGCATTTGTATGTGATACAATGAACATTATGTGTTTAGATGTTATACTGGAACTAAACAGTAAGATTTTAAGCAATTTTTACAAAATCTAATAACATTTAGAATATAACTTTGAGATTCCGGGCGCCGGGGTAGCGCAGTGGTTTCGTTTCCGTTTCTCGTACTGAAAGTCCAGGGTTCGATTCCCGTCGTTTAAGTCGTCCCTATCTACGTCTTCACGTCTAACTTGCTCATGTGAAGTATCCCCAAGGTAGTTCGGAGTCCACGAAAAAGCTGTAGGTCCTCTCATTCCACCTCCATCCTCATCATCACCCTACTATCGGAGGCAACGGATTTCGGCCGCTGGGTGCCTCCACTTCAGAAATGAATGCAGTCAACGCTTGGTGGAATGAAGGTCATATGGAGCGTAAGAAACGACGACTTTGAGTTTATGTTTATATAGTGCAGAGCTTTCGTATGACAAAAGAGTACATAATTTCTAATGAAGCTGAATTGATGTTTTCAAAGATAGGTAAGTTATAACTTATTAGCAATTAATAATAATTATTGATTAGCAATATAATAATTTATAATTGTTTCAGTATGGATATTTTTTTCTACAAACCATATTAGATTTACCATATTGTTGTAGAATTAAGTACTTTTGAGAATCCTGTTGCTATGCTGTACACTTCTCTTCAGTTCAGGACATTCAGTTATGATGTGTTCGATGGTTAGTGCAGTGTTGCATGTAGAAGCTGGTTTCTTGTCATCCAAGTGACACTCTCTCCAACGAGAGCTTTTCCTGTGAGCCGGCACCTGAAAATTTTATTCCGTCCCCCATTACAGGGCGGAAGTGGATACGCCACTTACGCACGTCAACCTCAAAAGAGGGTAAGACTACCGGAAGCGGTACCGAAGGACCTTAAGGCGTCTCACAACCCCGCCCGGACAGAAAACCGCGCAGATATCCCCAATCGGGAACCACTGCCCCGCCGAGTCCAACCCAATCCAAACGACACCTTCACGGGTGGGGCAGGAACGTTTGGCCCAGCGTACTTCTAGTAACGTCAAAGTACCACGAGTGCTCAGGGTTGTCAGCACCCGCACCACGGCAGCTGAAGGGGTCGGACTCCCCCCCCCCTTATGGGGGTTTCTTGGAAAATAGGAAAGAGTAAATTATGTTCAATAGCCAATTCTTATTCTTGTAATTGCAAATTGAGGACCGTTTTAACAAAACTCAACAAACGCAATTTACAAAACTTTACACGAGGTATTTTTTAGTTGTACTCAATATTGTTGATTCAAAAATTTTCAAAAGAATAGTACTGGTCATCCTTGTACATAGGAACTGATGAAGCAATAATTTAAGTTCATTATTAACTGCCTTTATTGAAAAAACAAAAGTACGAATTACAAACTTTTACAAAACGCAACATATCCATGTTTTCATGCATGTTTGTTCTTCATTTTTAAAGCCATATGTTACAAACATACATTTTCAGCATTTAAATCAGTGAGCTCTTAAGTATAGTGTAATTAGAATCAGAATAAGAACATAATGTGTTAGAAAATGAGTATTTTTCTTGTAAGTCAACAGATGAACAGAAGTTTCCATAGTAAAAAAGTCTGTTTCTTGCATCTTCAACCTATTATGAAACTCACAGTCACACGTTTTAATGAGGACTGAAGCACATATTTTAATACAACAATTTTTAGATTTAAAGTTGTGTGAAATCCAAAACAATACAGAAACACAGCCCTCTTTAATCTAAAGGTTCTTCAAAATGCACAATTATGTCTTCTGTATCATTATGATTCCCTTGTATAACTTTTGAATAGAATTCTTTACTTTCCTCTGAATAATTTTCAAACTAAGACATCAACTTCTTCACGTCATTAGCTTTACTTTTGCTTATTTGATTCACTGATGGAAGTTGAGGTGCTTCAATTGTTATCGAAGCACTTCTCTTTCGAGGTTTATCCTTTAAATAATAATAAGAGTTGTTCTTAGTTTCAACCATGCAGTATAATACAAGGATTAGTTTAATTTTTGGAAACGTTGAAAAATGGAGAACTCGGTTTCGTGAAAATGTGCTTTATTCGGGCGCCTCTTACAACGGTAAATATTCAGTTTTGACGAATTTTCTGTTAACCATTGTATGAGACTGACATTAAACCACCAGAATCAGTTAAAAAACGAATTTAAAAAAATGATGTTCATTAAGTCTTGTTAAAACGATTCTCAATTGGTGGTGGCGTTTGAAGCTTGCCTACGGTATGTCTGGCGTACTATGTCCCATTGTCGTCCTCCGCGGACTAGTGGTACCGTGCTAGCCTCTAGTTCCCAAGGTCGCTGGTTCAAACCCGGCGGAGGGCGATGAATTTTTTTCGGGCGTAAAAATTCTTAGCTTGGCGTCCTTTGGAAGGGAAGTAAAGCCGGTGGTTCCGTGACGTAGATTTACGGCACGTAAAAGAACCTCAAGCCTGATAAAGGCCGGTCTTTCACGCCAAATAAAGAATGGGACGCTAAGAACTATAGTAGTTAAAGAGCGTCCATAAATAAATAAAAATAATAAAAAGAAAGAAAATAATTAAAAAAAACAATTTGATCTTTGGGTTATTCAACCACATATTTTGAATTTTCTGTTAAATGTATTTTATATCTTGATGAGGGATGGTGGTTGTTGGATAGGTTGGCGCTTCTTTAGCTACTATGTCCGCTTGTTGGTTTCCTATAATTCTCATATGTGAAGGTATCCACGTTTCTTAATGGTACCGCCTGTGGCCTGCATTTCTTAAAGTACACAGTTATGTGTTGATTTCTCTTGAACTGCTATTATTGTACTTAATGAATCAGTAAAGATTAAATTGTAGTCTTCTGACTGTAGCATTTTAGGAAGGCTTCTTTGATTGCAAGTAATTCACAAGAAAGAATCCTATAGTATGATGGTAATGTGTAAAGCCTTGTGTGATCTGAATGGATACTTCAGTGCAGATTGAAGTATAGTTGGAATAAGTCTCTTGAAATTCATTGAATATTTCGTTGATAAAACCCTGAAATAATTTCAAGAGATTTAAGTTTTGTTGTTTCATGTAAATAAATTTGCAAAAACTTATAAGTAATTACCACGTCTGACATCAGGATTGGAATGTAGGGAGCCGCTTTTGCTCACGTCTCTGTCCATGAATTTAGCGCACAGACTTGGACCATACTTTGGCCTCTATATAGGTACGTACCACATAAAGGCAAATCTATTTCATCTGACCAAAATACAACAAAAACACTAGTGTACCACATTTAAACAAAGGGTTTAATCACATGTGAATTTGAGAATATCAGAACTTAACATTTCCACGATTCAGACTCCTGGCAGTTACTGTATGTTTTGTAAAATTTGAAGTATTACATTGTTACAGCCAGATTATTATTAATTTAGATTATTTTAATACTATTCCTATTTTCTGCGCTTTGACTTAACAATTTCGGTAAACATGCTATTTTGGTTTTGTTTAGGTAGTTTAGCCTATTTGTCATTAAAAGTCAGCTTTGCAATGTATTTAGCAAATTTTGCTGTAGATGCACTATTTTTCGTTTCATACTAACTAATAAGGACTAAAGTATAATTACAAATCAGGTATTTTAGTAGATCCCCAGGAATCACACATGAACACGATGTATATTCATTCACAATGAATAGCATTGACTAAGCTCCTATAAGTTCATCCACCAGACGAGCAAATACCTTGCAATCACACAGCGCTAGGTGTCTGTTCATACTTCCTTCCATAGATATTGGTAACGCACCAGTCGTATTATAGCTTTAAGATTTTCCAGATTAACTTGTAAATATCTGCATTTCCTATAATGTCATCTCGATGCAATTTATTTCTGATCATCGAGCGGAATGGTCTAGGCCAAGGGTGGCGAAAACGACTTCCTTCCGCGAGTCACCAAATATGCAAGCAACACGCACGGCGTCCCTCAGAAGCATATGAAAATCAAACGGACGGTTGCAGGGAGGGAACGTGCGCCTGCGAGTCAAAATAACTCGCGAGTCACGTTTTCGCCACCTCTGGTCTAGGCAATAACGTTTGTGGCCCGCATTAGGGAGGTCCCAGGTTCAAATCGCCCGGGGCCGAAGGTTTTTTCGCGTACTTCCTCGGTCACTGGGTGGTTAATTTATCCCGTTCCTATCATCCCGTTCATCACTACGTTTCAGCTCCTTCTTCTTAACCATTCTACCAGGCATAGGGTTGATCATCTATGCTATGCACATGGATATGCTATGATCTAGAGTTTTTTTGCTGCTCGACAGGCTAATGACCCAAGGCAATGGCTTGTAAGTCCCTGGGGGTGTAAGTACTACAAAGAGGAGGGTAATCCTTTAAAGAAGAAGACATCCTGATATAGATCTGTAATTACATCTGACACATTGGAGACTTTTATTCCCATATCACACAAGACAAGACAACATTTTAATGTAAATCACCAGCTTTTGGTTTATGCATTGTTTAATTTTAAATGTCTTACCACAATTAAATAATAGAAAAGAGTCGTGATTATTCTCATTTCATGTTAAAACCAAAACCTTTGTCTTAAATGTTATACATAGTGGTGGTAATTCTCACTCTCTGTCTCTCAAACACAATAAAGAGATTATTAACATATCCAAAAATATGAAACCTCAACCAAACTGATGACCGAACGGAGAATTGTTGTTATTACTTTCTCTACTACGTATAGTAAGTAGGAGAAGTATTGCATTCCACCCAAAAATTCGATACGAGATTTCACCGGAAATACATGTTTTGAGACCTCCTTAATCCAAAAAAATCTGATGTGTTACACTCACATGACTTTCTCTACTCTTGTACAATCTAATTTTACAAATGCTTATTCTCCATATGGTTCATGTTAATCGAGATATCGAGATGTCAATCTTATTGGTAATTTTCTTGTAGATGCAAGGGAAATATGGTAGCTTTTAAGCGATAGTCAAATATTTTAACGCTGGTTGCTATGTGGCGCATTCCATTCTCTTTGCATGTCCAGGACATAAAAAAAATGAATAACGAATGTGAGAAAAAGTATAAGTATTGTAAAATTTAAGGAAATAACAAGCAATATCTCGAAAACGGTTCACTCAACAAAAGAAATGTATATGACATAAGTTGTGTATTTTAACGCGATCTACATTTTTCGTGTAGTAAAATTTTGTCTATCTCTTATGGTTTACCAGTTATGCAAAAGTCGTTCACAATGAAGAATACTTTTGGTGACATTCCCAGAAAATTCGAGATATACATTTCATTTCTCATGACATTATCTTAAACATATGATATTTTCATCAAAATCGTTAGAGCCATTTTTGAGAAAATTAAAATTTTCGAAAAATGTTCCATGTAAAGGGTAGTCTGGGGTGGGGGGATTTTCTTGAAAACCTTCGTGTCGCATCTCTGGAAGATACTGAACCTAAATACCAAGTTTGGTGCTTATCCGACTGTTCGTTTTTGAGTTATGCTGTTCACAGACACACACACAGACACACACACACACAGACACACAGACACACACACAGACACAAACACGGACATGTTTCCAAAAATGCTTTTTTTGGATTCAGGAGGTCTCAAAACATGTATTTCCGGTGAAATCTCGGTATCGAATTTTTGGGTGGAATGCAATACTTCCCCTACTTACTATACGTAGTAGAGAAAGTAAAAAGCATTTTTGGAAACATGTCCGTGTGTGTGTCTGTGAACAGCATAACTCAAACACTAACAGTCGTATAAACACCAAACTTGGTATTTACGTTCAGTATCTTCCAGAGATGCGACACGAAGATTTTCAAGAAAATCCCCCCACCCCAGGCTACCCTTTACATGGAACATTTTTCGAAAATTTTAATTTTCTCAAAAATGGCTCTAACGATTTTGATGAAAATATCATATGTTTAAGATAATGTCATGAGAAATGAAATGTATATCTCGAAATTTCTGGGAATGTCTCCAAAAGTATTCTTCATTATGAACGACTTTTGCATAACTGGTAAACCATAAGAGATAGACAAAATTTTACTACACAAAAAATGTAGATCGCGTTAAAATACACAACTTATGTCATATACATTTTTTTTGTTGAGTGGACCGTTTTCGAGATATTGCTTGTTATTTCCTTAAATTTTCCAATACTTATACTTTTTCTCAAATTCGTTATTCATTTTTTTATGTCCTGGACATGCAAAGAGAATGGAATGCGCCACATAGCAACCAGCGATAAAATATTTGACTATCGCTTAAAAGCTACCATATTCCCCTTGCATCTACAAGAAAATTACCAATAAGATTGACATCTCGATATCTCGATTAATATGAAGCATATGGAGAATAGGCGTTTGTAAAAATAGATTGTACAAGAGTAGAGAAAGTCATGTGAATGTAACACATCAGATTTTTTTTCTTTATTACAGTCTTTTGAGTACTAGATCATATCGCGATTTTTATCCATATATACGAGTACAATATACTTGTATACTTTACGTTGGTTAAATAGTACAACAATTATAATACATTGTAACAACATATTATACATTATTAAGTCTTGAACAGAGCTATAACCTATTATTTATTATATATCTTTATTAATCAACTCCTTCAAACCTGTATACTTCAGCAGACATATTTTTTCCCTCGCAAATATAAACGTGAAGCTTATTCAAAGCAAGGAGAAAACAGAATGCTGGGCAAGTTAAAATAAAGAGAAAGAGTTAAAAATTACATTCCACTCGATTAGGTGAGATCATCACTTTAATTAAGTCGATGCTGATGGCCGAATTTCACTGGAAGCATCCTATATTTATTGCGATGTTAGGCAAATACTGTTTAATCCAGAAATTACATGGACACATAACACATATAGCGAAAAACGGACTGACGTTTGCTTGCACTCAGTTGCAGTTTACTTTTATGAAAAATCTGATTAGTAAAATTCACATGGATTTCTCTACTCACCTTCTACAAACTATACTTACAAAAACTATCTACTTCTACAAATGGGAGGTGGTGCCGTGGTAACGTGTTCGCCTTGCATTCGGGAGGTTCCGGGTTCGATTCCCGGCGACCGCCCACTCTGACCCATGGGTTTTTCGTGGTTTTCCAGGGATCGGCAGGCGAATGCTGGGGTAGCTTCTTCTATAGCATTATTTCTTTTCTATGGTTTCCCTTTCATTCCGTTTCTTTCTTGTCGTTCAGATGTGCTTCTAGGTTTCGTGGCGTATGGCGGTGAATTAAACTGGGTTTTATGTATGAACGCTGTTTAACTGCTATGCGTCCCATTCTATATTGCGCGTGAAAGATCGGAAATTTTGCTCAGAGGCCTCTTTAGCAAGCTTGAGGTTCTTTTACGTGCCGTAAATCTACGACACGGGACCACCGGATTTACTTCCCTTCCGGAGGAAGCCATACTAAGGATTTTTGAACCCGAAAAAATCCATCGCCCTCCGTCGGGTTTGAACCCGCGATCTCGGGAACTAGAAACTAGCATGGTATCACTAGACTACGGAGGACGTAGTATTCCCCGTGGACACCAGAGGATTGTTTGATTGATGGGTAGATCATCGCCCTCTGTCGGCGGCTCTAGTAGTGCAACGGTTCTGCGAGCTTGGAAATATTAGGAACTCCCGCGCGTCTCTGTGGGTTATCGCAGGTCTCAGCGCTCGAGGTGTCCCCCTCCGTTGGTTCACCTCCATCTCTACCTTTATCTACTTCTAAAGGGTCTTTCAACAAGAGTGTCCTATCTTTAACATGTGATAGCTGCCGTTGTTATTGAGTTACAGCAGTCATTTTTTTCATGTGGTTACAGTTGTTATTGACAAATATCCATGGAACGTTACAGCATTCAGCAACGCGTCGAAATAGTGAAAATTTATTATCAAAATCGATCATCAGTTCGCCAAACCTTCCGTGTATTGCGTGTGAATAATCGTCCCTGCGAGAGAACGATTCGGCGTTTGATCCATAAATTTGAAAGAAGTGGTTCTGTCAGCGATCAAAGAACGCCTGTACGTAATCGACGTAAGCGCTCCAACGAAAACATAGGCGCCGTTCGTGAGAGTGTACGCGAGAACGGAAACAAATAAATTGCTCGTCGAGCGCAAAAATTGGGGCTTTCGCCGACCACAACTTGGCGAATTCTGCATCTAGACTTGCATTTTCATGGTTAAAAAATGGTATTAACTCAAGAACTAAAGCCCAACGGCCATAGGTTGCGCTATGTATTCGCTGACTGGGCTATGGAGCAATTGGAAGCTGACCCGGATTTTTGTCGAAAAATCATCTTCAGCGACTAAGCTCACTTTTGGATGGATGGTTGTGTTAACAAACAAAATTGCCACTATTGGAGCAATCTCAATCCAATGCAGATTCAAGAGCGACCACTTCATCCTCAAAAGATTACTGTGTGGTGTGGATTTTGGTACGGTGGAATCATTGATCCATACTTTTTCCAAAATGAAGATGGAGAAGCTATAACTGTCAATGGAGAAAGATACCGGGCTCTTATAAGGAACTATGTTGGCCTCAATTGACTGGTATGGATCTCAGAAACATTTGGTTTCAGCAAGATGGGTGCCACATGTCACACTGCTCTCGAAACAATCGATCTTTTGAAGGAGATGTTCAGAGATTTCATCATTTCCCGTTGTGGTGATGCTATCCGGCCCCCGAGGTCATGTGATATAACGCTGATGGATTACTTCTTGTGGGGCTATGTTAAATCTCGAGTTTATGTCAACAAGCCAGAAACAGTAAATGATCTTATGAAATGCGTGTTATTCGTGAAGTTGGAGCTAATTTACGTTCTTTTGTCATTGAAAATTGGGTCAACCGTATACGTGCAACCCAAGGAAGTCGCGGCGGTCACTTAACTGATGTTCTTTTCCACACGTAATGATATTAATTATGTTCCAAAATAAAAAAGAAATAAATCTCTTTCATTTACAGAACGTGTTTTATTTAAGTTCAAAGATAGGACACTCTTGTTGAAAGACCCTATAGTTAATCGAAATAAACACTCATTACACACTTACACATTTACTGTGTAAGTAGGATACAGCATGCTAAACCGACAGTTATGTTTTTAAAAAGTAGTCGCTTTGTGGTGGATTTGAAATTCCATGCTCTTTGCATAAATACGAGAAAAACCGAATAGCGAATTACGACATGAAAAAAATGTCATGTCAGGTTCTCTACTCAGTCGCCTACAACCTACTGTTGCCAAAGCTTTATGCTTCTATCTACTTCTTGATAATCGAGATAAAGCTTCATTACACCTCTACTGTTATACAAGGATACAGTAGTGAGACAGGAATCAAAATTAATATTTACTTGTGCATTATATTACTATGGTTTATTTGTTACATGCATGTAAATGTTTCTACTGTCATCTCGTTAGTGATTAATATTTTCTGTTCGTTTAATTTTCTCACTTGTAAGATGTTCCTGGCTAGGTATGCCTAACCAAGTTAGAAAGTGCGTTTTTGGTAGAATTTTAATCATTTTATTCCTGCAGCTTTAAGTTCGATCTTGAGAGGGGAAATTGCTACTCTTATTTTGTCATCCAAGGACATGGCGTAGTAGGTAAGGGAATAGAGACAAGTCAAACGCAGTGGATAATCATTGCTTGATGTAAGAAAATTTATCATCTGACTTGCATAACTAACCTATAAGATACAGCATTTAGAAGCCACGTGTTCAATGCCGCTAAATAGTAGCCAATAAGAGGTAGATTAAGGCCGGTTTCACCAACAATGATAAGTATTAAGTCGCCATTGGGGTATATCATCTCAATACAATTTGATATCTCCTTGTGGTTTACCGGGAGAAATGTGAATCGCTGGGGAATTTAATGTACCGGCATGTTGCTATGGTAGCCCAGCGGTTAGAGCAACTGGACGGAGACCGGAGGAACTGTGGTTCAAATCCGGGCTATGGCATTGAATTTTTCAGTCGTCTGAATCTGCCTTTCCAACGATAATCTTACTTAACTCGGGTAAAAGGTTTAAAAACCGCGATTTGGTAGAACAGCTGCTTGACGTACAAGCTTATGGTTTCGTGGTCTGTAAACCCGGCTAAACTTTACCGGCCCTTTTCCACCGTTTACGAAATCGAAGTTAGCGAAGTAAAAAGATAGATGGCGCCGTACGAGTAATGCATTTGGTTATAAAGAACACGAATATGAAGGTGTGCAGTACGAGTGACCACAATGGACCAGAGAGCAAATCAATTATTATTACAATGTGCTACCTCTATTTTAAAAGTAGATTTTGTGTGGTGGTTTCGTCTCGCATAATAACCTATGGACCATAGTCGAGTGATCAGAATTTCTGCTTCAGGATCTTGAGGTCACAGGTTCAAACCCCTGTTGGGGTAGGGGAACCATGTTTTCCTTTCTTTTTAGAATTTCTCCCTACCCTCGCTGAGCCTGTAGGTATACATATGGGTGTGAATGTAGGAGTGTTTCAAAGTAGAAATAATTAAAACCTAACGTTAAAATATAACCTACAGTCGAGTTACTTCTCACGCCAATGCTCCGGTATGATTATAACAGTTATAGAGCCTACAAAATGAAACTAAATATATTTTACTCTATTTTAGAACAAAAGGAGCAAGAATTGGAACTCCTATCCAAAATTTAAAAAGTTAAGGAATATGAATTTCAAAAAATAGATAAGAGATTTATGCAGTGCAAGATTATTATCATTTCTTACATCAACACACCTAACCTCTATTCCTCCACTGCATCGTCTACTGTCACTCCTAGCACATGTTCCACTGTTCTTTATAAACCACAAATATTTGTATATTGTTTCATTCTCGACACATTTTATGACGCAATAAAATATAACTCCTCCCCTCTTCCGTTCTACAGTCTACGTATATGTATATATACATATATTGCGAGGCTTTAAATTTATTTTAACGGATTTTAAAAATATGATTTTATACAACTTGAGCTACTCAGGGCAAACTTTGTGTAACACCAGAACATTCTCTTTAGATTTCTTGCCAGTCATTTCCCGGATGTTGAAGCAAACAGAGATTAGGTGACACGCGGTTTAGGGTAGAAGGATCACTTCTTGTTCGACACGTGGGTGAGTTCGTAATTTCTGACATGCGCTCACGTCAGTTACTAGCTAGACACATCAGCATTTTGTCGGGTATTTAAACTTAGGGTTTTTTGACGGCGGTCTCTCGCCTTGTTGGTCATTTCTTTAAATTGACGCAGGTAAATACACCAGTTCTCTAATTCTTTCTTTTTGAAATGTAGTTTAGGTTATATTAGACAAATTAAGCATTATAAAGATTGGTAACAGAAGTTAAATGTCTTATGATGTCACACTTTTACCACCCTTCCAACTACCGCAACCTGTAACCCTCGTGAGACCATACTGTTTTACGTTTCCCCATTCTTTGCATGACGACTAATTAGGGCGCCGATGACGTCGTCGTCGGCCTTATGCCACAATATTATTGTCTTTATGAAACATGTGTGATATGGTGCAATTAAGTGCATCAATTATTCGCAAGTGATAAGCTTAAATTTTAGACAAAACATATAATTTTATTCTAATGAGTGGCTTGCAAACTGCAGAGCTTCAGAAGCAGAATACATTGCCTGTGCTTCAATCAAACGCAGTTTTGATCTTGGATATGCACAGGAAAAGGCACCAAAGGAAGCAGCGTACAGCGTTTCTCGTTTGTTATGTATGAGAAATTGCTGGCTCGTAAAACATGCATAAACCAAAGCTATGATTTCTTTACCTGTATTTGCAAACTCGTGGTGAAACATGGTTCTATGCTTCAGCGATAAAGACGTATAACTGGGATTATAAACTAAAATAAGACGTAAAGCTATATCTGTTGGTGAAAATGGCCGTTTGTTGTAGGCTTAGAGTAGGGATATTTTGTATAAAAGCAGTGTGAAATGGATTCAGACACCCAGGCTCAAATGTCACTGAAGTGAAATCCACACTCCATGATGTCAGAATTTGCCGCCATAACAATGTCTGTGTTAAGTGTTATAGTTCCGCGGAAGCTAAATGCTTAATAGCATTAAAAGTAGCCGAAGTTAGTTACAGGCAAAAGCTGCAATACTTAAAAATGACGGTCGAAATAAAAACAAGAATATTCCCGCGAAGTTTATTAAGATAACTTTTGGAGAACAAATGTCGCGAGAGTGAACAGTGTGGCCGAAGTTATGTGCCGGCAAATTTCAATAAGGAAAACCATCTGAGTAGTATAAGTCCCGGATGAGCCAATTGGATTAACGATAATCCTGCCGCTAGGGGCGCTAGTGTCGCTGCGAGCGACGGCGGTAAGTTTGAAAAGCGCCATGAGCGGAAGGATTATCGTTATTGCAATTGGCTCATCCGGGACGAGCTAAAAGAATTGAGGATTAGGGAAAGATGAACGAAAAACAGGAAGTGACGTGGAGGGTTTTGATTGGTAAAAATAAGACGAAATGTGATTGGTTCGTTAATTCGGGTGGAAGATGAAGGAAGGAAGATAAAGGAGTATGGAGGACACGTGGTGGAGAGGAGCGGGGTGGCGAGGTGTTGTCTGTGCGGAGGTCGGGACTGAAAGAGGGAAAAGATGGCGAACGAGGGATAAAAAGTATAACAGAAAGTGACGTGTGAAGTTGTGATTGGTGGGAATAAGAAGTAATGTTATTGGTGGAAAGGAACAAATGAAAGTTGTTGATTGGTAAGAATAAGAGAGATTATGATTGGTGGAAAGAAAAAGGTGTGGGAGTGGGGTATGTTGGAGGTGATGGGAAAGGTAAGTTTTCCTACCAACAAGATTTCCAAAAGCCTCTCCAGAACTCATCAGCAATTTTTGAACTTTGGATGGTAGTTTTCTTGAGTGGATAGAGAGATGCGGCGATATGAGATGCGGTGGCGAAAATGGGAACTAAACAAGATGGCGGAGACAAGAGGTCTAAGGACGAGGAAATTTCGAGGTTAGTGGTCAACATGGCGGACGCAAGAGGTGGGGGCAAGGAGACGCGGTGGTGAGAATGGGAACTAAAAGAAGATGGCGGAAGCAAGAGCTTAGAAGAGCAGATTTTGAGGTTAAAATAGTGGGAACTAAAAATGGCGGAGGGTCGGCCACAAGGAGATGCGGTGGCCAACGTGAGAACTAAACAAGATGGCGGACGATATTTTATGGTTCACCCGCTATGCAAAAGACGTTCATAATGAAGAATACTTTTGGAGCCATACCCAGGAAATTGGAGATATTCATTTGATTTGTTATAAAAATATCTTAAACATATGACATTTTAATTAAAATCGTTAGAGCCATTTTTGAGAAAATTAAATTTTTTGCAAAATGTTTCATGTAAAGGATAATCTGTGATGGGGATTTTCATTAAAACCTTGGAGACGCATCTCTGGAAGATACTGAACCTAAAAATCAAGTTTGGAGGTTATGCGAGTGTTGGTTTCTGAGTTATGCTGTTCACAGACACACGTATTTCCTGAGAAATGTCGGTAACGAATTTTTGGGTGGAATACAAAACATTTAACCTTTTTCAGTTTAATAATGTTACTTTTAACATTTTTTATGCATTCTGGTAGTTGGTTATGTAATATCGCCCCATTATTTATTATGTTTTTGTTGCTGAGCGAACCCCTTAATGTAGTTTGAAAAAAATATTTTTGGTTTTGCAATTTCATTTTTTCAAAATTTTATCATTTAATTAGAAAAGTTGTCTAGACCTGTTGAGGTTTTAAATTTTAGTTCATTTATTTCTCTAGTTTCCTCGTCTACAGTCGTTTCTAGTAGTACCATGAGTTGCAGGTTTGTTTTTGTAATCCATCTTTGTTAACATATGATTTACTTTTATATTTAGACTCCACAATATTTACATAGTGCACATTAAAAGCATCAGCAATTATTACTAGCTTATCTAATTTTATATTATTGTTTTCTAAAATAATATTTTCCGTCACTTTTCCAGTTTGTTTATGCACTGAATTTACAATTCCCCAAGTGGTTCTAAATTTATTTGTCGAACTATTTATCTAGTGCCTTGTTCAACTTCTTGGCTGCCTCATTTACATTTTTAAAATGGTTTTCATAATTTTTATATACCGTAATGCTCCTTTGCCTAATTCAAACCACCTCAGCTCAATAAAAATGCCATTCTTTGTTTGGATACTTGTATTCCTTTTGTGACCCACAATTTTTTCTTACTTTGTGAACCATTTTCTAAATAAACAGCTATTTTAGGAATAGCACTTTCAAGTAGTATTTGTAATTTAGTGTAAAATAATTTGTATTTATGATTTAGTTTGTCAGTTGCATATAAATTTTTCCAACCCATTTGCTCAGGTTGTGTTTGCAAATTCTTTAAGTTCTCATTATTTTTCATTTATACTCTACTACCCTTTCTTGTGTTTTAGTGCTCTAAATCGTTTTACCTAGACAGGGCTCCTTTCCTTCTCCTTGTATTTTCATAGTTGTCATAAATACAAATAGAAACTTCCATTTTCGCAATCCATTATAAAAAATTAATGCAAAAAACTTATGCCAAAAACGTATTGCCATGAAAAAACAAATATTTTTCTTACTTTGTGAACCATTTCCTAAATAAACAGCTAGTTTAGGAATAGCATTTTCAAGTAGTATTTGTAATTTAGTGTGAAATAATTTGTATTTATGATTTAGTTTGTCAGTTTCATATAAATTTTTCCAAACCATTTGCTCAGGTTGTGTTTGCAAATTCTTTAAGTTCTCATTATTTTTCATTTATACTCTACTACCCTTTCTTGTGTTTTAGTGCTCTAAATCGTTTTACCTAGACAGGGCTCCTTTCCTTCTCCTTGTATTTTCATAGTTGTCATAAATACAAATAGAAACTTCCATTTTCGCAATCCATTACATAAAATTAATGCAAAAAACTTATGCCAAAAACGTATTGCCACGAAAAACAAATAAACAATACCTCTAAACGAAATGCGTTGAAAAGGAATATGAACATGAAATAAGCCGACAAGATATGACAGCTGTGACGGTGTTTGGCGATCATACGGGGAAGCACGTGCTGTACGCGTCGTGCAAACTGCACGATAACTTGAAAAATGACCGTGTGAACGGATGCTGATGAAGTAGTCGGTTGGCCGTCGCGATTAAAGAGCTGCAAAACTGCGTGAACCAACTTCCCAGTGTGCAACTTTCAACATGCATTGCCCTAACAAACAACGTGCAATTTGTGCCTTATCAAGCGGTATAGCTACTATTAAATGTGTGTGTGTGCCTATTTAATTTTTATTTTCTTTTGCACTGCACACATTTGTGTTAAAATATATATACATTTTCAATTTTGTCATTGTGTGGATTTTGTTTGTTAAATTTTTTATACGCTACTATTATAGGGTGTGTGTGTGCCTATTTAATTTTTTAAAAGCCCGAAAAATAGAAAGAGTTTGTGAGCGAATGTATGTGTGTTTGAATGTGTGTGTGTGCGAGTATGTGCCTAATATCCGTTCGCCGACAAGGGAAAACTTCATCATTTGCCTACCGGACAGGGACAACCACGAAAAACCCGAAAAACCACGAAAATTAGAAAGGGCTTCGTCAACCACTACAGCAAACGCCTACCAACCAGGGAAAACCTATGAAAAAGCAGAAAGAGCTTGCATTCGTCTACAAACGAGGGAAAACCCCAAAATAGAAAGAGCTTTGTGAGCGAATGTATGAGAGCGTGCGTGTGTGTGTGCGCACACACACACTGAGCTACATCCCGCCAACAGGGGAAAACCGCGAAATACGAGAAAGAACCTAAACAATTGCCTACCGACCAGGGAAAACCACGAAAAAACTGGGAAAACCACCAAAAATAGAAAGACCTTCGGCAACCGCTTCAGCAAACGCCTACGGACCAGGGAAAAACTATGAAAAAAGCAGACATAGCTTGCATTCGTCTACCAACCAGAGAAAACCCCGAAAAACTAGTTATTTTTTTTTAAAAAAAAAGACGGATAATATAAGTATGGCAACTGTAACGGTTTACGGCAAACGCGCGCGCCGCGCAATGCGTCACGCCGGGCAATAATTTTTAAGTTATCGCGCAGTTTGCAGCTCTTTAATCGCAGCGGGCGTATCGTGACGCACATCGACTGCTGATTACCACTCTTGCGTCTGCCATGTTGACCACTAACCTCAAATCCCCTCGTTCTTGACTTCTTGTCTCCGCCATCTTGTTTAGTTCCCATTTTAGCCACCGCTCCTCACATCTCCGAGCCAGATTGCCGGCAAGAACAGATTTCGTTCATTCACATCTCGACGGTTGACTTAGACAGTAGCTACTGTGAACACTTGCGTCGTACACTTTTTTGACCGCTTTCGACCGGCAATGAGAACCCTGCTCCTACGTACGCTAGCGACCATTACGATGGTCCAGTACCAGGTTTTTGGTATAGTTAAATTACGTCTGTGCAAAGGGCGTCTGTACCGCTTTAAAAAACCTAGGTATATCAGTGCGTAGTGATGTTGGTTGATCTTAAAGCTGGTTAAGCATTTTCAAAAACAGTTTGCTTTTATTTTTTCGCGTCGCGTGAAGCTGCTGCGCTTTTGGTGACGCATCAACACCAGTAAGAGGTAAGTACCACACGCATAATTATTTTTCGGGCCTGCTTGGCGTAGGAATATATCCTTTGGTGTTTTGGTACAGTAACCTCAAATCTCCTTACCCTCCTCTTGCGTCCGCCATCTTGTTTAGTTCTCACCGCATCTCCTTGTCGCCGACCCTCCGCCATTTTTAGTTCCCACTATTTTAACCTCTAAATCTGCTCTTCTAAGCTCTTGCTTCCGCCATCTTTTTTAGTTCCCATTCTCACCACCGCGTCTCCTTGCCCCCACCTCTTGCGTCCGCTGTTGACCACTAACCTCGAAATTTCCTCGTCCTTAGACCTCTTGTCTCCGCCATCTTGTTTAGTTCCCATTTTCGCCACCGCATCTCACATCGCCCCATCTCTCTATCCACTCAAGAGAACTACCATCCAACGTTCAAAAATTGCTGATGAGTTCTGGAGAGGCTTTTGCAAATCTTGTTGCTAGGAAAACTTACCTTTCCCATCACCTCCAACATACCCCACTCCCACACCTTTTTCTTTCCACCAATCATAATCTCTCTTATTCTTACCAATCACAACTTCACACGTCACTTTCTGTTATACTTTTTATCCCTCGTTCGCCATCTTTTCCCTCTTTCAGTCCCGACCTCCGCACAGACAACACCTCGCCACCCCGCTCCTCTCCACCACGTGTCCTCCATACTCCTTTATCTTCCTTCCTTCATCTTCCACCCGAATTAACGAACCAATCACATTTCGTCTTATTTTTACCAATCAAAACCCTCCACGTCACTTCCTGTTTTTCGTTCATCTTTCCCTAATCCTCAATTCTTTTAGCTCGTCCCGGATGAACCAATTGCAATAACGATAACCCTTCCGCTCATGGCACTTTTCAAACTTACCGCCGTCGCTCGCGGCGACACTAGCGCCCCTAGCGGCAGGATTATCGTTAATCCACTTGGCTCATCCGGGACTTATACTACTCATCTGATAGTTCTGTGCACAAGATTTGCACGTGAAAGTCCGGTATTTGAATACAGCGCCAGAAACGTCAATACGCGTGATAATATTGAGGGCCAATAAATTCAGTGAAAGGGTTTCCTGGTTTTGATCGTTCACGTTCTCCAGAACCTGACTGCCTGGGATTTAATTTTGGCTTCATGGCATATCTATACCGCAAGCAGAGTCCATCTCACCACTGAGCACTCCATAGAAATAACCAGGGAATAATGATTAGAAAACCCTTACAAAATCTTGAATTAATCAGGAGGCTCATACAAGTATACCATTGGAGACAGGCGAAGAAGCAGAAACCGCAATCGGGGCACCTCACAAGCCTCGGGGATCGAGCCCCCGGTTATTGCTGAGAGGAGAGGGCTAAAGCGATGGTGAGATTTTAGAAAGCTCATTCGTTGTGAAAAACCGAAAGTCACATGTCTGTGTCTGTGAACAGTACAACGCAAAACCTAAATTTCTGATAAGTACAAAATTTGGCATTTAGATTCAGCATCTTGCAAACATACGACACGAAGATCTCCACCCCAAACTGCTCTTTACATGGAAAAATCTTCATCGTTTTTTATTCTCCCAAAATGCCTGTAACAATTTTAATTACAATACCATATGTTTAATATGAATGCATGACAAATAAAATGTAGGTATATATTGAATTTTCTGCAAATACCTGTGAGTTTCTCTTCACTATCAATGACTTTTGTGTAATTGGTATACTGTAAGAGAAAGACAGAACCAGACTACACAAAAAATTACATCTCAAAAGGACGGTGTTGACCATTTGCGAAGTATTCTTTGTTATTTCCTTGAATTATCAAATGTTTATGGTTTTTTCAAATGGTAGGTCGCTATTCGCTTTTTTTAAACATATCACTATCGCTTTAACCTACTCTATTCTTCTTATACCTACAACGACATATGGAAATGTGTAATTAAGATTTATCTCGATTAACAAGAAGTGCACAGAAGAAGACGTTTTTGCAAGAATAGTTTGTAGTAGAGATATAATATGTGCACAACATATTTCTGCAATGGTTAAATACCAAGTATACAGGTGGATCATTTAAGTTGTGACTGTACCATATCTGGTGTTGTAGAAAGAAATGCCTTGAATAAAAGTTGCTTCATATTATGAGGGAAAGTAAATGTCATTAGCCGTGTTTTATTTGAGAATGTTGTGATGGCCATTATAGAGACAATTTAATTTTACCCTAATTATAGGTTCCCATCTAAATTCATTAAATTGACCCTAAAATGACAATCATAAGTCCTCCAAATAAAACGCGACTAATGGCATTTACTTTCCCCCATAATATCAAACAACTTTTATTCAAGACATTCCTTTCTACAACGCTTAGTTTTTGGAGATATTGTGCATTAAATGGTCCACCCTGTATAATGAACAAATTTTCAGAAAGTTAAACTGATACATCTTTCTAATGAAAGTGAGGTGTGATGCCCAGGTCCAAAACTGAAAAAACGACTTTCTCTACTCATTCTTCCTTTAAAGCTCTGCTCTTATTGGAAAGGTTATGTTATATACTTCTTTGTAATATGGTTAAGTCTTCATTATACATTTATATATTTACAGTTTCTTGTAGATGCAAGAAGAAATAGCAATAGTCGAATATTTATAAAGCGGGTCAGTATGTGATAACTTTGAA
Organism: Deroplatys truncata; assembly: GCA_030765065.1. Classification (NCBI taxonomy): domain Eukaryota; kingdom Metazoa; phylum Arthropoda; class Insecta; order Mantodea; family Mantidae; genus Deroplatys; species Deroplatys truncata. Next base: position 202,910,176 of record CM060983.1, on the reverse strand, counting down.
ACGTTGTTCTTTCTGCGTGAACAAGAAAAACATAACGATTTAAATTGAGAAAAGTATAAAGTATTTGAAAATTCAGCAAATAATATCTCTCTGCTGGCTAACGCCACAAAAAAGATTGACATAAATTGCGTGTTTTAACGATCTACATCTTTTGTGCTGTTAGATATTTTTTCTATTTCTTACGGTTTACCAGTTACACAAATCATTCAGAATGAGGACTTAATCGGCTATTCGCAGGGTATTAAAGATTTACATTTCATGTGTCATACAAATATCTTGGAAATAAAGTCCTTTAGTTAAAGACGTTAGAGCCATCTTTGTGAAAATGAAACCGTTGAAAAAAATTCTATGTATATAGTAGTCTGATTAGGGAATTTTCTTGAATATCTGCGTCTTACATCTTTGAAATACACTGAACTTAAATATAAAATATGCTATTTATCCAACTTTTTGGTATTGAATAATACGCGCGCAAACCAACACACAATGTCTTCTGGAACGTATATTTCAGTATAATCTCGGTATAGAATTCTTGGGTGGAATATAATATCCCCTCTGGATCGGTGCCGAGTCCTCTCCGTTAAGAAAGATACGGTAATAAGATAATGAGGTAACAAATTGTATATTTTAACTTGTTCCCAACCACAGCCTGCCGTTAAAGCCAAGCGGTAAAGGAATAGGTGGCTGCCGAGAATCAATCCTTTCAAGCCTAGAGATAGTTATCTGAAAATGTTGCGTCATGTGCAGACAACTCTAAAGACACTTCGTGACTGACCAACAGTCTTCGAATCATCAAAACTGGCCTATCTATACCCAGCAAACTAAACATAATCTATTAAAAAAATGTTCATACAATCGAAAATTTAAAAATACTTAAAATTATACGTCGGAAACAGAATGTTTATAAACTCCTTTACATTATCTGTCACCTATGCATTGTAGATAAGAGGATGTATTGTATTCCAAGCAAAATTCCGTCGATATTTTGATAGAAATACAAGTTTTGAGTTCCTGAATCTCCTAAATCCTTATGCGATATATTCACATGCTATATTTATTAGTGGGTATACAAACTATTCCTATTAAAGCTTATTTTTCTATCTACTACATTTAAACCAAATAAACCTTTGCAGAAATAGCTACATTACACATTTTGTTATAGATACAAAGAGAACAGCAATAGCCAAATGTTTAAGAATTGAACGCTATATACTGGCCTTAAAATTCCATTTTGCAATGCAAACCTGAGAAACAGCTGAAAATCGATGGGACTCTAATAGAATAAGTACTGAACAATCCAAATCCTTTTACAACGGATATCTTGGCTTATGCCAAAAAAAGTTTATTGTAAGTAAATTATGTGTTTTAAAGGGATCTACATTCTTTTGTGTATTACGTTTTCGTCTATCGCTTAACGTTTACCAGTTATAGAAGGTTATACAATATTCCTTCCGAATGGAGAGGACTTTCTAGGCTATTTCCAGAAAATTTAAGATATACATTTTATTTGTTATGTAAATATCTTTCATATATGACACTTTAATAACAATTGTTAGTCAGTTTTCCGAAAAATGTTCCATGTAAAGCGTAGTTTCGGCGGGGGATTTTCTTGAAAATCTTCGTGTCCTGTCCTTTGAAGATACTAAACTCAAACACCAAGTTTGGTATTTATCCGACTTTTCGTTTTTGAGTTATGCTGTTCACAGGTACATGCGCGCGCGCGCGCACACACACACACACACACACACACACACACACACACACACACAGAGCGACACGTTTCCAAACATGCTTTATTTTGATTGAGGGCACCTTATTTTGTGAAATTTCAGTATCCAAATTTTGAGTGGGATGCAATACTTCCCCCACTTACTGTGTGATAGAAAAAGTAAAAAGAATAATTTTTATAAAAAGGTATGTGTATATTTGTGTGTCTGTGAACGGCTAGCTGAAATACCAAACTTGGTAATTATATTCAGAACTTCCAAATATGGGACACGAAGTTTTTTTAAAAAAAATCGACCCACACCAATCAACCTTTCACATGAAACATTTTTGGTTGTTTTTATTTTCCCAAAAAGACTAATGATGCTGATTACAGTACCATAGATTTAATATATTTAATATATTTACAGGACAAGTGAAATGTAGGTATATCTTAAATTTTCTCGTTCGCTTCATTCTGAAAGACTTTTGTATAATTGGTAAACCATAAGAAATAGACAAAATCTTACTGCACAGAAAATAGGTAACATCAATTTTTTTCCAAATAAAACTTTTTGTGGCGTTAACTATTTTCGAGGTATTCTTTGTTATTGGTTTGAATTTTCAAATTCTTATACTAGTTACAAGTGGTAAGTCTATTTGCTTTTTCTCATGCTATCCAAGGCGTGTAAAAACTATTACATAGGGATCCGTCTTTTGAAAAATATTACTATCACTTAAGTTATATATAACGAAAGGCGTTAATAAAACAATTTCTGGATATGTTTACTTCGATTAAGGTGAAGCAGATAGGTTTTGTTAGAGTAGTTTGTAGAAGAGTGACTAAAGAAAGTAACACATTAGATTTTTGTTCTACTATATCTTTTGAATTTCAAAAATCCACATACCCTGGATATAATATGAAATTACATGGATGACAGATACACGTGTACTGACATTACAGTGATTTATCAAGCCCACTCAAAAATATACCTGAAAAAATGTTTGTTGGATTATTTGGATGTTTGGTTATTATACATCAGGATTTAATTTTTGTTTGATGTGATGGAAGTCAGCCGGTTCAGGGAGAGTGCATCACTGCTATCAGTCACACAGGTCTGGTCTGGTCTGGTCTGGCCTTTGAAAGGGAAGGTAACCAGCTAACCAAGCAACCATCTTGCCATCAACAGCAGGCAGCCCGACTTGAAACCACAGCACGCTCCTTAACCGAGTTTGTATTTTGAGGAAACTTGCGGAGAGTGAGTGGTGGGTGGGGCAGGAGAGAAAGCTCTCTCTCTCACTCCCTCTCCGATCTTTGTCGGTTCTGTCCAACCTAAGAGCTGGTTCCCAGACATCTTGTTACAGCGCAACAATCATTTACTTCAGCTTCAAGTCCTTTCAAGACATTATTATCCAAAATTGCTTTCCAAATCGTCCTGCAATTTCCTGTCTCATCTCTGCTCTGTTGTAATAAAATCTTATTCCAATATCTAAATGCATATTTTAAACATAAAACTGTGTATTAAACGCTTCATTACATCCACTAATAGTAAAGTCCTAGTAGCTGTTGTAGTTATGTAAATTAAGAAGTTAATATTTATCAAAATGAAGAAAGGTTGTATGAACCAGGCACCAGGTAGCACATGTTGACATCGATAATATAACAGCATAACTTCTAGTTTGTCCAATTGCATTTCTTTTTTTACATATGCACTTAAAAAATGAAATTGATTTTTATTTATGGACGCTCTTTTACTTCTGCGGTTCTTAGCGTACCATTCTATACTGGAAGTGTGAGGCCTCTTTAACAGTCTTGTGGTTCTTTTACGTGCCATAAAATTCCCTTTCGAAGTAAGCCATATTAAGGATTTTACGCCCGAAAAAATTCCTGCCCTCCGTTGCGTTTGAACCCGCGACCTCGGAAGCCAGAGGCTAGTATGGTAACCACTACATCACGAAGGACGACATGTAGCTGCTGTGCTTCACCGCTAACTTCTAAAGCACCTGTCTACAATTAGCCGAAGACGGATTCTAGGGTAATAATTTATTCAGAGATAGAAGTCATAATTTCTGCTATTACTCTCCTATACTACACTAGGAGGGTCCAACTGACTGTTCTCCACGACAAAAGAAACGCGTTTGATGAACTGAAAAATGATAAATAAGCTGACAAAAATATAGAAGTTGGTTACTCCTATTACAGCATCTGTGGCCCGCATTCGGGAGGGCTCGGATTGATCCCCGGTGCCGACAACTCTGGCACATGGGTTTTTTCGTGGCTTCCCCGGGTTGCCAGGGGAATGCTGGGTTGGTTCATCTTCTTCCTTTCATTTTCTTTACCATCATCTTCCTTGTTATCTGTTTCAAGGTTGTAGGACCGTGCGACGTTGTTCGGCGGGTTGCGCTGGGCGGTGACTTCTCTCGTAATGGTTTCTTCGTTGGCGTCGCCGGTACCGCTCAGTTAGGTCTCTCTTTCTCTCTTCAGTGTGGGGTTCCGCTCCGGAGGATCCTGGAGGTTGGTGGCTTGTGAGCAGGGACCGTGCGGCGTCGGATGAGTTCTACCTGGAAATGTTAGGGACCCCGTCCATGCTTGCGCCCGTCGGCATCCGAATCTGGTCGTCCTTCGGCTCTCTCCCCTCATCCTTCTCTCCCAGGGGTCACAGCATAAAGGTCCTTTCTGCGTGCGGTGCTCTGCCCCGGTTCCGGGGGTTCCTCCGTGATAGGTACCTACTGTTACCTTTACCTACTACAGCATCCATATGGTGCAGCATAAGCGCAGGCGTGAGGAAACACCATTCACAATGCAGCCGTAGGCGTAACGCAAGAAGTTTGCACGGGGTTCTAGACCCTTAAACTAATTGCGGAAATATTCCGAGTGCACCGTAAGTTTCACATTGAATGATATAACCAACAATAGCAAATAAGAAACTTCACTCCATTTTATAAATAAATAGCCCAGAAAAAATTATATACATATATACGTCCAAAAGTCGCCCGTAGCGTTAGTGACATCACCACTGTTTGCTCAAAACATGCCGGCCCTCGTAGCCGTGGTCGCTGGAGTGGTCGCTCCGGCGCTCCGCCAAGCTGAGGGTCGCGGGTTCGAGTCCCGCCTCGGGCATGGGTGTTTGTGTGTGTGTTGCGGAAATAAGCGCTATAAAACAGAAAAACACAGTAGTATAATCTGGGAACGACAAGGGAACATTTAAAAAAAAAAAAAAAAAAAAAAAAAAAAAAAACATTGAAAGCAGTTTGCAAGTACTATGGAAACAAGGCCATCATTCCGTATGTGGGTAGCACAGAACACCAAAGTAGTGTGGTGGGTAGTGAGCACTTTCGCTATCAGTATGTAACACACGCACTTGCATCATGTTAGCATTACTGTCGTTGGCATTCTGCTGCCAAAATTGTAACATCATGGGCCCTAAGCCGCAAGGGCCGCAGCAAAGGAGCGACGAAAGGGTGTAGCCGTATGCACAGAACAGCCGTAGGATCTGCGCGTTTAAACTCGAATGATCCACTTTAGCCACATTTTCCTTGCTTCGCGACATTCCATTAGCCATATTTTTTTCATCACGTTCACAATATCTTCTGAAAAGATTTCCGCAAAAGCTAAGCGGTCGTCAAGAAGGGCTCAATGTTTTCGATACAGCAACAACTCCTACACAATTTAAGAACCCAGGATACTACACAATCAACTATGTGCATAAAAAAACCGATTCTGTAAGATTTTTAAGATGTCCTACCTCCTTCCCGCGTACGGAATAATGTCCGGAAACTGCAGCAAATTATACATGTGATGATACAGCTGCACAAGCTATTTTGATGCAATGTTCATTATCTCTTTGCGCCTGAACCAATGCCGGGTTCATCCACTAAATGAAGGAGTATTCAGAAGGACACAACCATAACCTCTTGAGAAAAATGAGAGAAATTTGTGTAGCACGGCCTAATCGAAGAGTGCACGCATGTACATTAGACGGCTAAAGTCTCGCATCGCGATGGTCTGCTGTTAACAGCAAGAAATGCAAAGAGAAACAAATGTAGAATTCTTCCTCTATGCATGCAACGCAAGCATAAAGTTTGGTGTTTGCATACTCTTGCGTTGTGTATCGCGTTGCATGACGCTATGTGAATGCTTCCATTAAATAACATGGATGCAAAGTCTTGCGTTTATGCTACGTCTGCGCTTACATTTCATTGTGAATGGGCCCTTATTCTCTTACCTTGGGATCAGAAGGCCAGCACCTAAACCAACTGAGCCACCCAGACCAACATACATGTGTAATGAATGTCTATTTCGATTAACATGAAATAGATGGATAATAAAGCTTTGTAAAAATAGTATGTACAAGAGTAGAGAAAGTCATTTAAGTGCAGCACATCAGATTTTTAAAAGATTCCGCTTCATTTGTTGGATTACACTGGTTATGTATTTTAATTGAGAAAGTTACAGATGTATTCCTCCAAATATTTCTACACACATCAAGAGTTAGTGCATGTTATTGGACAGAGTGAAGGACGTTAACACTCGTGACGAGGTAATTTCATTTCCTCACCCCTTCTTTCAACATTATGAGCCCATTAGATTTCAGTGTGGAGGGGAAGGTTCGTTTTCTTTAACCGAAAGTCTGCGGAAGGAAGGTGACAGGATTTTCGTTGCGGCAAGCCAGTTTGCTTGACAGTAACTCCAGGGAATAGCAAATCACAGGGAATCAACGTTAACTTCACGTATGTACCAGTAGTTACTTCATCAGGTATTCTTGACACCTCAAGATACGAGTTGGGAGGGAGGAATGAAAGGTTGCTAGGAGTTTGGAAATCCTCGCATCTTTCTCTTTTACTCCCCCGTCGGCTTTTCGTCGCGTTATAATTCTCTACTGGAACAGGGGTTTGTTTTCTGCGTAAGAGTGGACTATGATAAAACATTTAGTGTGAAATGTTTTACGTGCGAGTATCTTTCATGGTAACAATTCTTGCACTAGTTTTATTAATAAGAAGACCTTATCAAAGCAAAGTATGGGATCACGCTGGTAACATATTAGTGACAATGAAAACTCTGAGACAGTTTCTCCGTAAGTTCTAATTTTGTCAATTACCGTCTCAGATTTTTAAGTAGCACTTGAAGTTATAAATAATATGCAAAGGAAAACTCAGACCAGCGGCCTAGCTTGGAAATGATGCCAAAAATAAGCGCTACTAGTGTCAACCATTAAAGACTCACGTTAATGCTACTTTGGGCGGGCGAAAGTTTAAGCTTATCTAGAAATCACTAAACAATTGTTTGTTCTTCAAAATATACACCGCTCTAAAAGGTACTAACAAAATAGTATTTTAGATTCCTTGCAAATCTTCCTGTTCATCTAGTCACAAATTTAAGACAGTCGATACATATAACAGTATGGGGATGGCAAGCACTTCGTCAAAAACCTTTCTTCACTTATCTAACACGTTTTGTAGTTTCTCTGTTTTGATCTGGAACATTTTCTTTATTAACTTGATAATCTCACTACGTTGGATCCATTCCAAAGAACTGCATGTTTGTATATTGCGTGAATGCCGCCACACACATCATCTTTCACTGATCCCCTTGCGGCGGTACCACATGGGAGGTACTATACGCCGATTTGGCGGTACGGATTTCACGAATGGTCCTGGGTTTGAAGCTAGCTCAGGGACTTGCATGGATCTTGCATCTTGGTGTTTAAAAAGACTGGTTCATTTTCCTGCCCGTTTATTTCCCGTCACCTTTTTAAAATCTGACTCCTGATATTGCTCTGCGACACACACACGCATTTCTTTACTGCTGTGCTTCATACAGTCGCGCCTATCCGCCGACACACATTTGTTTTTCAGAACATCCAAGGAAATACCGCGAATAAGTGTTTTCTAAACTCTCCTGTTTCTGTGTTACAAATTTCCTATCTCCCCATTTCAATATAACATGTTTTCTACCTTCTTTCTTCTTTCTTATTGGTTGCCTGGGGCTATCAGAGCACTGACCTTTTACTACACATCTGCTTTTCAGGCGACCTAATGGTACACTAACAAAGCGTATTCTGTTCTCACTTGGCTACAATCAGGGTGAAAAAACCAACCCCGTTTCCTGCCTGCTGCTGGCACTGTCTTTTCAATATTCACCTTTACATGCAATACTTACTTCGCAGTCTTATTTAATAATACCATTCCTTCTATAATTAATATTTATTTTTCATATGTTTATAATTTCTACGCAGAGCGTACTGTGTCACCTTGTAGTTCATAATGCAATCTTTCAGTGCTTAACTTATTTATATACCCATGTAGCAATATACTATCAGTTTAAGTTTCTCTGATCAAATACATTAAAATACTAAAACAGCAACAAACCAGGTAAACTTACGCTTGCAGCTACACTGAATGAAAAATCACCCCGACACTAACGAGATGCAATCAATCGGTAACAATTGAAGCATCCTGTCCACCACCGTGCATAGATCCAGAAGAATTAGAAGCAAAATTCCTTGCTGGTTTACAAACTAAGAAGTGAGAGCAAAATTCCTTCGGGTGTAAAGTTGTCTTTAAGGGATGATATGTATATCCTTTGTGTCTGAGCTCTCAGTTAGAAATCCAGAAGACAGCTGAGGTATTAGTACAGGTATATGTTTACACAGAGTTGTACTAGCCAATGGCTTCGTACTCAAACATCACAGTTTGCGAGAACCTATGCGTTATGGGCATGGAATTTTATCCAAAGATATAAGATTTTGCGGTATACTCTTGGTGGGAGAGCATAACTGGCAGTATGTCCGATATATTAATATATTAATTAATATATGAACTATGGTGATACTGATAATTATCTTGTGTTTTAGTTGTTACTCTTAAAGTGTTATTGTTATTTCTTGCCACGGCTGCTGTTATTTGGGTTTTTGGTAGAGCTTGTTTAACTTTGCAGGATGTGATACGGGAAGGAAGGTAATAAGTAACAACTCTAACACTAGATTAAGCTAATGAAGAACACTATGATTTAATGGCACACGCATTTACTGTTTTAGTAATAATCTACACAGTTACTTAAGTTAGTTGGAGGTGTAGAACGGTCGAGCCCTACCACGTTTGTGCGCCAAACTTGCGGTCGCTGAGCAATCAAGTATTTTATACGTGCTCTAGAAATAATTGTAGCATTTATCACAGGTTCTTATAGGCTTTTAAATTGATAACATTTCAGCGTTCCTACTACATTATAATAAGTAAATAATAACGCCTGCTTCTGAGAGCTTACATGTATGTTATTCACATCGCAGCACTTTATACGCAACCGCCTTGGCTGATGGAGACGCTACAACTAACATTTCTGCACTTAAAGATTTTAAACATATTCTTCCTTAAAATTTCATTGTCTGTCTTCGTTCAGCTTGGAACCTTGGAAGACTTACCCGGCTATTGTTCGACGTTTGCAAACATGTGACCTCTCTACAAAAATATGTTGTGTTCGCTTGTCGCCTTTTCTATTTCACAAAGACTCAATGTCTGGCTTTTATGACTTTCCCGCACAACTCCTTTTTGCCTGGGCCCTAATTCTAACACAAAGATATGTTTGTCGGCTTTTAACAAGGGTTCCACAGCTCCAGCTACACTTGCACATACATAAAGCTTATGCCTTAACTTCTATTTATACAACAAGTACTTTGCTTATTAATACCATTTCACATTATAATTCACATTATTATATACATGGCATATATAACCATAGTTATTGTCTCAATTTTGATATGTGTAAGTTTAATGGAAAACTTTTTTTCTGGGTTGGTCACAGTCTCTTTTTTCGATGTGAGCTCTCAAAAATAATTATCCTGTTGTCTGTAAGATAATTCCACTGTTTAATTTAAATTATGGATCATACAGCTTAATCATACAGGTAAGGCAAGTTAGAGAGAGCGAGAGTTATAACTATATGTCCTTCATTCCTCTTTTGTAGAATTTTTTTAAATGTCCCGCTCCGCGTTTCTCTCCTCTTTTTATTCCTACAAGAGGGATGTAGGAGGCTGGAGTGATAGTCAAATGTTGAAAAAGTGCATCGCTATAGATAGCCTTTTTCCCTCTTTTTATTTTATTATTTATTTATTTTGTTAGATCGGTGAATCAATAAAAGCTAAATGTCCTTTTTTCCTTTTCTTTCTCTTTTTTTATTTTTTAAAAAACTTTTTATTTAACTTTTTGCTTATTTTTTGTGCGTAAATACCGGAATAGGAAGGGACGGATATGGCAACGTGGAATCCAATAAATGGCAGCAGTACTATACAGTGTTGTGCTTTTTTGTTAATCGCGTATCTCTACGTTTGGCACCTATACAATGCAGGAGATTCAATCACAGAAGGACCCGTTTGTCCATTTCCCAGCGTTCTTTCCGAATAAAAGATCTGGAAAGCCTATAGATTCGCCGCGTCTGCTACACTTATTATCCAAAAGTAGGTGGAAAAGTTTATCCAAGTAGGGAGTATCCGTCAGCTGGAATTCGGGGGTCAGATAGTCTTCCAGTGGAGACACTTGTGCGCCACTACAGATCACACAGATTCGTTCATACACTAGTCCCAAATAGAGCATACGATGGTACAGGCCTGTAACTGTACCTGATTTTCACCGCAGAACACCTATTGTAGAGATTAAATGTTGCTCTCCCATGCCGCAACAATTTGTCAGCTGTCGGAACCACCTCATTGACAGCAGAATCTACTGCAGCTTCCCAGCCATTGAGGTTCTTCGGATTCGTAAATTTGTTCCAAATGGTGCTGCTAGTCGCAGCGAATAGTTTCGTTGTACTCGGAGTAGAACACTGGTGGTACTCATGAGATATTTGTAAAAGAAGGCAGACCATTGATTATTCGTTGTTGGCAGATTCGCAAAGGTCTCCCGCCGCCGAAATTCGGGTAGCAGCTTAACCGTCGAGAATACGCAGCATAGCTTTTCAAAGGAGTGTCAGACATTTTGTATCCACTGCTATCAGGACACGACCACCTTTATTAACTGGAAGCCAGTTCAGCCACCTAAATTGGTACCACTGACTACCTCTTTACAATCTCTGTATACATTACTCTCCTATCCAGTAGCCATGTTGCTATTGTTTACAAAATTATCCATGTCCATTAAAGGATAAGCGCTGATGACTCATAATAAACTGCTTTAAAAGTAAATACAACACAGTATACAGTAATATTGGATGTGATGTGTTTTACGTTCTGATGAGATAACTCTGATTTCGTGTCAAACCTTTCAGTAGAAGATCATACTCCTTTATTTGACATTGCAGCTGTTATTTCATTACACGCTGATTGTGGTGACAATGAAACACCGTAACAGGAATACTACAGCGATGTCAGCGCTAAGGGTGTGCTTGTATTCCTAAGCTTCACTAATGGATGATCAAGAATAATCTATATATAAGTTAATAGAACTAAGCAATCTACATAAAGTTAATAATTTGCAATTTAGATTATAAGGCATGCGTTATATTTTGTTTTATTATAAGTAATTCCATGGTTATGCGTTTATCGATATATAAATTTATGTGTTGAAACTCGTAACTCCGAGTGAGATTTTTTAAGACTATTCCATGAAACAAATGTAATTATTTTCTTACTTGTGTTCTGTAAAATCATGGCGTTGGCTGTCAGATCGTGATATATCTATTGCATGAATGAACAATCGAATGTGTTACGGTATACTAGGCAATGATACCAACAATGCGAACGAGAAGATAATTAAGCTTAACTCAGAACGCAATAAACACACGTTTTTTCAATAACAAAATTTATTTGCAAATTGAGACTATTTGATGACTTTTTCATTTTCGTGGTTTTCCCTGGTAGGTAAGCAAAGCTGGGATAGTTTCTCATCTACCACGATATCCTTTTCATCATTTCCCTTTCATTCCGATTCCTTCTCATCTTTCAGATGTACTTCCAGGTTACGTGGCGTATGGCGGTGCTGGACAAATGATGCGGATGCTTGTACATGGAAAAAGCGCCCTCTGTAGGCAGCTCCAGCAGTGGGACGGATCTTCGAGACTAGAATTGTTAGAGACTTCTGCGGGTCTCTATGGCCGGTCTGCTTGCGGCCTAAGGTCTCCTGTGGTTCTTCACTTCTTCCCTTCCTCCTGGGAGGTGGTGGCCCAATAGATGTATGTAAGTCGTAGTGCATGAGGTGCCCCCTCCGTTGTATAACCTATACCTACTTATAATCACTGCATACTAATACTATTACGATTGAGTAAAGAGCTGAGGTTTATCTGATAAAATCGCATCGTTGCAGGCATATTATAAGATAAACGACCTGATTGGTCGATATCAGAGGCATGATTGGTCAATATACAATACACGCCATATGGATGCTTAGCGCTTACATTGAATGAAGCTTAAACCGGCCCAGAACGATGATTTTTAACTTACTTTAAAGCCACACTCCCATGTCAGTAGATATACTAACACATAAAGAACTCTTGCAGGACGAAATTCCGGCACACCGGTGGCGCTGATATGATTCTGGAAATTGAAAGCCTCGATAAAAAACAAACTATTTATTTTATTATATATATAGATTCGTTGTAGGCATAAGAACAATAAGTACCCTAGAGAGATAGTTAGCTTTATAAAAATCAGTTCACCATATGATAACTTCGAAACGTCATGCGCTTTGCTGCATAACCACCAGAAAAATGAATACCTCTTAATAATAGCACTGAAATTCTGATTCATTACATTCACATGACTTTTCCACTATCGTTGATTTTTATGTACTTCTATAGACTATTCTTACGACTGTTTACTTTTCTATTTCATTTAATCGAAATAAACGTTTGTAGAAATAGCTTCAATACAAATTTCGTTGTACGTACAAGGGGAACAATAAGAAATCGAGTCGTTAGTCAGATGTATTAAAGATAGTCCAAATATGCTGGCCTTGAAATTACATGATATGTGACAAAAGTGTTCCTAGTTCCGGAGGTCGCGGGTTCAAACCCGGCGGAGGACGATAAATCTTTACGGACGTAAAAATCCTTAGCATGGCTTGCTTTGGAAGGGAAGTAAAGCCGGTGGTTCCGTGACATAGAGTTACGGTCCATAAAAGAACCTCAAGCTTGATAAAGAGGCCTCTGAGCAAAATTTCCGGCCTTTCACACCCAATGGAATGGGACGCTAAGGACCACAGCAGTTAAAGGGCGAGCATAAATAAAACTCAATTTAATTTTCCGCTTTAAGAACGTGACAAAAGAGTTGAAAAATTCAAACCAATTATAACGGACATCTCGGAAGTGGCTGCTGCCACAGAAAAACTTATTTGAAATAAATTGTGTTTTCGGAAGGCTTAACTATTTTGTAGTAAGTTTCTGTATTTCGCTTATGGGTTCACCGGTTATACAAAATTATATAAACTTTGTTCCGGATGAAGAGGACTTTACACGCCATTCCCAGAAAATTTAAGATATACATTTCGTTTGTAATGTAATGTAAATATCTCACACATGGCATTTTAATCAAAATCGTTTAGTTTCTTTACCACGTACCTAGTAGGTAGAAAAGGTATTGCATTCCACCCAAAACTTCAGTATCGAGATTTCACAGAAAATACATGTTTTAAGTCCCCTGAATCCAAAAAAGCATTTTTAGACAAATGACCGCGCTCGCGCGTGTGTGTGTCTGTGAACAGAATAACCCCAAAACGAAATGATAAATACCAAACTTGGCATTTTCGTTCAGTATTTTCTAAAGATGCGATACGAAGATTTTCAAAAAAACTGCCTATCCCTTACGTGGAATATTTCTCGAAATGTTTTATTTTCTAAAAAATGACTGTAACGATTTTGATTAAAATACATCATATGACAGATATTTAAGTGGCAAATAAAATGTATATCTTAAATTTTTATGGGAATAGCCTATGGGGTCCTCTTCATTCGGAAGGTATTTGGTATAATCTTATGTAACTGGTAAACGTTAAGCGATAGACGAAAGCGTACGACACAAAAAATGTACATCTCTTTAAAACACACAATTTATTCCAAATAAGTCTTTTGTGACATAAGCCATTTCTCAGATATCCGTAATTAAAGGTTCATTTCTTGGTCGTTCTCTTAAGTCATGTTAACATTCAATTATTTCTTGTAATTGCACGGAAACTGTGTGCATTTTAAGGCCAGCATATAGCGTACAGCTCTTAAATATTTTATTACCGCTGTTCTCCGAAATGAGCAATGTAGCTATTTATGCAAAGGTTTATTTGAATTAGATAGAAGAATAAGCTTTCCTAAGAGTAGTTTGTATACCCATTGATAATCAATAGAGGTTAGAGAAAGTCATTTGAATGTACATCAGATTTTGTTTATTCAGCACCTCAAACATATATTGTTTTCCAAAGAAATAATGACATCGAAATTTTGATTGGAAAACAATGCTTCCTCTATTTACTGTAAATAGGTAGTAGAGAAAGTAAAAATAGGCTATAGGATTCAGTCTCCAGGAATTAAGATGCCGTATTTCTAAGCTTCACAGAAGACAAAATTAGATGCCATCTAATATTCCCGCACAAGCTTAGGAAATAGTATGACAAAAATTTCTCCGGCCTTGCGATCGTTGTTTAAACATTCATGAAATTGTTTGATGTTGCTGCCAACAATAATTTGCATTTTATTTAGCAGAGTCGCGAAAAAAGCAATACATTAATTATAGAAGTTATGAGACAGTGAAGGGGGATAAGAAACAGAGCCCGAACAGGAATATTTTGTATTAAATCAATTTAAAAATGCATCTTGAGTCAAATAGGTATGTTGTCAGCCTACTATAAAAGCTCCAAAAATGTGTATAAATGTTTTTAAATTGCAAAGGTGCACGCATGTTAATAGAAATTATAAAATATGTCCATGCATATGGAACTCTATGCCGTTAAGAGAGAGATTTGGCAAAGGATGAGGGTGGAGAAGAAACAAAAAAGCCATTGAGAAGGAGGAAGAGATTTTATGGCAATGTTTTGGCAGGACCAACAGAGTCTGAAAAATGTGGCGTTCACGAGAAAGACAATAAAAAAATCACTCTCTCCCTTTCTCCCCCAGATAACGATGACGCAGTCATGAATATGATTGTGTTAATAATCACCCTATAATCTCTACGACGCCAGCGTCGGTGACGCCGCCAAACCCTCCCGACGATAAATGGCATAGAAAAAAACTGCAGCTCCGAAGTAAAAACAGAAAGCGCAAAGCGAGAAGAGAATTGGCTTTCCTGTCACCGATGACTATACTACAATCTAGGTTTCCACGATAGTTACAAACTCTCTAGGTGATTATGTTCATCTGGAATTTCTAATATGGATACTAGACATTAATTTGGTAAAACAATATTAATAACCATAACTTCGTTTTAATACAAATCAGCAGATTAACTTTGCTTATGGACACCTAAAGCCTAAAGTTGCTCAATATTTTGAAAACATTACACAATATGTCTTTATATCCAAAAAATAATTTGAACCTTTAGATTCAATTACATACGAGGCGTGTTTTTAAAGTAAGTCCCGATAATTTTTACTTTCTTTACTACGTATAGCAAGTAGGGGAAGTATTGCATTCCATTAAAAAATTCGATATTGATATTTCACCGAAAATACATGTTTTGAGTCCCTTCCAAGAAAACATTTTTAAAAATAGGTCCTGTGTGTGTCTGTCTGTGTGTCCGTGAACAGCATAACTCAAAAACGAAAATTCGGATAAATTCCAAACTTGGTATTTAGGTTCAGTACCTTTCAAAAATGCGACATTAAGATTTTCAAGAAAATTACCCACTCTTTACATGGAACATTTTTAGAAAATTTTGATTTTCTTAAAAATGGCTCCAACAATTTTTATTTAAATATTATATGTTTAGGATATTTTCATGACAAATGAAATGTCCTCAAAGTACTTTTCATTTTGAATGACGTTTGTATAACTGGTAAATCGAAAGAGATAGACAAAATTCTACTACACAAGAAATGTAGATCTGGTTAAAACACACAATTTATGTCCCATGCACTTTTTTGTGGAGTGAACCATTTACAAAATATTCCTTGTTATTTATTTTAATTTTCCAATACTTATACTTTTTCTCAACTGGAAATTCGTTATTCGTTTTTTTATATGTTGGACATGCAAAGAGAATGAAATGCAACCAGCTCTTAAAAGATTTGACTATCGCTTAAAGACTATCATATTCCCCTTGGACCTACAAGAAATTTAGCAATAAGAGTTTCCGCAAATGTTTACCTCGATTAACACGAAATAGATGGAGAATAAGCGTTTGTAATAGTTTGCACAAGAGTAGAGAAGCCATGTGAGTGCAACACATCAGATGTTTAGAAAGTAACGGAACATTATTTTCCAAATAGATTACTACGAATCATTACGTTACACCTTACACTACTTCTGCACATAGTCACCGCCGTTATTCTGGCGCCAGCCGTAACGGGAAACCAGTATTTATATTCCTTCGCCAAAGAATGATGCCGCCTTTGGTGAAAGCCAAGTCTGCACTATTGTTTCACAACATCATCGTCGTTGAAACTTTCCACAGGAATTTCTTCAGATGAAGAAACAGATGAAAATCCCTTGGTGCCAAATCCGACTGTAGGAAGGGTAGTCGTATTTTTCCCAACCAAATGTGCGACCAGATCTGGAGCTTGTTTGTCTGTGCATTGTCACTCATTGTTTCCTCATAAATCTCACACAACTGGCGATGAATGTTTGCTGACGCATTCAAAAAACAAACCACTGATCTGACTTCACAGTCTAGAGGTCGTTCAATTGTTTTGAACATTTCGAAACGCTCTAACAACAGAAAAACACAAAGTGACGATCGCTCACAGCTGCATCTGGCTTCCCAATGAATGGAGGAGATGATTGCGCAGGATCAAATCCGCGACCGCAGCGGCAAAATATATAAACGGTACTTGCTTTAAAAGCACGTCTCATGGTTTTTGCGCTTAGAGTGGTTTAAAGCTTCAACACGTGACCACTATAAAGTCCAAGAGCACACGCCTAACGGCCTGTATTTACTTCCAGTGCTCTTTTACTCCTCTTAGACATTTCTTTCACTTTTGAGAATTGAAAATGTTCCATGTGATATAGTTTGTAATCAATTTGCTTGAAATATTCAACCAAATTCTTACAAAAATTGTGTTTAAAATTTAACTTTTTTTCAGAACTAACTAGAAGAGTGAAAATTCTCTATATTCCAGTTTTGTGTGCTAATATTTAAATAATGTGGTAGGGTTTTTACTTTCTCAAAATTACGATTTCTGCGTGGTGTGTAACACCTGATCATTTAGTATAATAAAAGTAAAGCAGACCCTTATTCTCAAAAAGTTTTAAAGGTATGCGCATAAAATATAAATCACAATTATTTGGTAGAGCAACATGGGAAAAAAGTTTGAAAACGTTTAAACAAAAATTGCCGGTCCCGTAGTTCAATTGTTATATCACCTGCCTGCTGTGCGAGGAGTCCCGTGTTCGATTCCCTACTGAGAGTGGGAATTTTTCTCTAACCCTATCCTCCCCAGAGTCTGGAGGTATGATTGAGAGTGTGAATGTGTGTGTGTGTGATCTAATGAATAAAAACAAAAGTTACCGAAATCCAACGATAAGCGAATACGAGTTAACACCATTGTCTATAAGCAATATGTTCCAAAGGAAAGGCTGATAAGACCATTGCAGTTAAAGGTGGGTATAAATGGAACTTAAAGAAGGGCTAGATTCAGAAACTTTACGTGTGGGTACCCTTAAGTTCATTAGACAGCGTGATAATATGATGAAATAACTAACCACGCCAGAATAAGTTACATATTCTGGGAGTTTAACCTCCTTTAAACGATTTGGTCATATCGGAAGGGTGAACTACAGTGCTACAAGTAGCCCAGGGTCCATAGAGCTGAGTTACCCGACATTCTTCTTTTTCTTATGAGCATAAAAAAACCTTGAACAAACTCCTTATTAAAGTAACACATTCCAATCGAAAGTCAAATTTGGCTTCTCTTGAATGTGTGTCATACATTTTAGACCCACACTGCGGTGATGAGAATACTCTTGAATACTCATAGCTCAAAGAGTTATATGCAGACTCTCAAGTCAAGCCTATAATACAACCATTAGTAGAAGTTAAAGTGAAGCAAAACTCTTATATTATATTCTCAAGCAACACATATTAAATCAACGAATATTTAGTTGATACGCGAAAATAAAAGAAAAGACGAAACAGGTGCGTTTCATATCGTTACAGGAACTGAAAAACTGCATCTTCCTTTACTATCTAACTTTATGTCCCCTGGTAACACAAGCTTTGCACTAGAACTCATTCACAGAAAACAGCAACTAATGTGAAAAATCTGTTACATTCACATGGCTTCTCTACCCCTATAGCTTAACAGTGGATATAAAATTATTGTTACGAAAGTTTGTTTCCTATCTTTTTCATTTTAATCCGAATAAACCTTTGCAGAAATAGCTACATTACACATTTCGTTATGGATACAAAGGTAGCAACGATAGTGAAATTTTAAGAATTGGTCGCCTTTAAATTCCATACTCTTTCCATGACATCGCGAGAAACAATTCAATGTTGACAGGACTTTAAAAGAATGACCAAGTATTGAACAATTCGAACCATTAATAACGGATATCTCGGAAATGGCTGATGCTACAAGGAAGTTATTTGAAATAAATTGTGTGTTTTAAAGAGATGCACATATCTGTATAGTACGTTTTCGTCTATCGTTTAACATTTACCAGTTATACGAGTTTATACAACATTTCTGCTGATTGAGGAGGAATAAGCAGGCTATTCAAGATATACATCTTATTTGTCATGTAAATATCCTTTATATATGCTAGTTTAATCAAATCGTTAGTCATTTTTATAAAATAAAAAAGTTTGAAAAATGTTGCATATAAAGGGTATTTTGCGGTGGGAATTCTCTTGAAAACCTTCGTATTGTAAATCTGAAAGATACTGAACCTAAATACCAACTTTGGTGTTTAAGCGAATTTTCGTTTTTGAGTTATGCTGTTCTCTGACATACACATGCATACATATACAACAAGAGGACACACATACACTGACCTTTTTCTAAAAAATTCGATGTGTTACATTCACATGACTTTTGCTACCCTCTATCGCTTATTAGTGGGTATTCAAATTATTCTCATGAATGTTTATTTTTGTGTCTACTTCATTTTAATCGATATAAAACTTTTCGGAAATAGCTGTATTACACCCATCGTTATAAATATAAAGGGCAATAGTGATAGTCAAATGTTTAAGAATTGGACACTATGTACTCACCTTAAAATTCCATGCTCTATATGCACTCTGCAACAACAGAATTTCAGAGGGATTTGATAAGAATGTCAAAAGTGTTGAACAATCCGAACAATTAATATCCAGGAAATCTAGAAAATTTCGGATATCAAGAAAATGGCTGATTCCCCAAAAAAAACGTTATTTGAAATAGTGTGTTTTAAAGAGATCTATATATTTTATGTAGAACGTTTTCGCCTATCTCTTAACGTTTACCAATTATGCAGGATTATACAACGCTTCTTCCGAATGAAGTGGACTTTACAGGCTATTCCTTCGAAAATTTAGGATATAAATTTTACTTGTAATGTAAATATCCTTAGTATATGGTATTTCAATCAAAATCCTTAGAACTATTATTAGAAAATTGACAATTTCGAAATATTTTCCATGTAACCCTTTACATGTAAGATTTTTCGAAATTTTAACAGGTTGGGAGCATTTTCTTTAAAATCTTCGTGTCCCATCTTTGGAAGATACTGAACCAAATACGAAATTTGGTATTTATCCTACCTTTCGTTTTTTAGTTATACGTTTTCAGGCACACACACACGAACGTTTTTCTAAAAATGCTTCTTTTTTATTCAGGGGCTCTCAAATTATGTTATGCAGTATCGAATTTTTGAGTGGAATGAAATACTTCCTCTGCCTACTATGGACGTGGCAGAGGAAGTAATATTGCTTTTTTAGCATTCAGGGGCTCAATAAATGTATTTCCGGTGAAATTTAGATATTGGGTTTTTGGATGAAATGCAAACGTGTTAGAGAAAGTAAAAATACTTTTTGGGGGGGATTCAGGGATCTCAGAATATCTATCTATTTCCTTTGAATTCTCGGTATCGAAATTCTGGATGGAATGCAATAAATTCTCCCTACTACTCGTATGTGCGTGATAAAGTAATTTTTTTGGATTCGGGACCTCAAAACATGAATTTCCGGTGAAATCTTGATATAAATTTTTTGGGTGAAGTGCAATGCCTTCTCTACCTGCTATGTATGTGGTAGAGAAAGAAAAACTGTTTTTTTTAAAAATTCAGGGGGTCTCAAAACATGTATTTCCTGTGAAATCTCGATATTTATTTTTTTCGGTGGAATGCAATACTTCTCTGCGTACTATACCTATACGTGAAACAAGAAAGTAAAAAATGACACCAAGCGTTCAAACGGTACAATGGTGTGCCTATATTGCATATATGTACAGTACAATAAGTGAATAACACATGATACGAATATTAATACAAGCTATCCCCGAGAATTAAAGATATGTATTTCATATTTCATGCAGATATCTTGAGATATGGTATTTTAATAAAAATCGCTACTGTTAGGAAATACAAAAAGTTTCCATGTAAAGAGTAGTTTGGAGTGGGGAGCTTTCTTAAAATCTTAGGGTCGCATCCCTGGAATGTGCCGAAGTTAAATACCAAGTTTAGTTTTTCAGTTATGCTCTTCAAAGACATACTGTTTATGAAATGTTTTTTTTATTCAGGGGGTCTCAAAACTTGTACTTTTAGTAAGGTTTCGGTATTGAAACTTGGATGGAATGCAATAGTTCTTGTACTTGTTCAGCTTATGTGCTTTCAGAACCACTGTTTACCTTACTTCAGTTCAAAAGGATGCGAGGCATGTAAAGCAAAAATAGCAGAACAAAGTACCTATCGAAATAATCTGGCTCTGCTCACATTCTCCTTCCCGGTTATGAGCAGTTTCAGATACTGTCTCGCCTTAAGCGCTTCCACCTACCGACAGCGGTTATACGTAATTTAAACGTATAAGAAGAATGAATGGGAATCGCATACATCCAGTATTCCATTCTGAATATCCTGCTGAAAGACCATCGTTACGCTAAGAGGATTTCTGCCACCCCAGTGGAAAGGACTGTACCTGTTATTGTCGATGGAATAAAAAACAATAAAAATAAACAACTGGAGTGGGCAAAAGCAGGCGTAACATGATAAAGAAGTATCCAAAGAAACACTAATATAATGTGATATAGGTTTTTGAAGTAACGCATAAGATTAGAATATTCTCTTGTTAATGTGTTGGTCTTCAGCATCTATACATAGCTGTAGTCTGGATATAACTACTCACTTCTTCATTTGTATCAATAAATTCACATGCCTCCCTCATGAACTGAATCATATCAACAACAGTGCGTGGTCTTCTTGCTAAAACCTTACAGGTTAAAACACTTCTAAATCGAGCGGGATGGCTCAGGCGGATACGTCTGTGGCCCGCATTCAGGAGGTTCCGAGATCAATTCGCGACGACCACCCACTCAGGGTCATGGGTTTTTCGTGGTTTCCCCGGGTTGTACTACGACTCTCATTCCTCTCATTTCCTGTATACATCATCTTCCTTGTCTTCGTTTCAGGATTGTAGGACCAGGCGACGGTGTTCTGCGGGTTGTGTCTGGGCGGTGGCGTGCGTTCTGTAAAGGTTTCTTCCCTGGTGTCGCTGCGGTACCGCTCAATCAGATCTCTCCTTAGTATGGGGCTGCGCGCTGGAGGTTGGTAGCTTGTGGGCAGGCATCGTCGGATGCGTTATATCTGGAACGTTAGGGACCCCGTCCATGCTTGCGCCCGTCGGCATCCGGATCTGGTTGCCTTCCGGTCTTTCACTCATCCTTCCGTCCCAGAGGTTACGTTAGCAGAAAAAGGAGCCCCCGTTTCCGGAGGGCCTCCGTGAAATGTACTTTTACCTTTAAAACGCCCAATGGGAGTAAGATTCGAAGATTTTGATGGTCATTCTTAATTTACTTCTCCTATTCACTTATTTGGAAATTCTTTGCCTAAAAGGTAACTTACAATTCATTCTTGCTGAGTATAGAACTCATCGTTGCTTTGCTCACCAATAATATTACATGTATAATTGTATACCGACCGTGTGCCTATTTTTGCCCACCCCTGTGTATAGTATATACAGAGATAAAGGAGAAAGGGAGAGAGAGAGAGAGAGAGAGAGAGACAGAGAGACACTGGAAGCCCATTTGAGACAAGCATATGTAAAATTTGGCGCGCTTTAAGTCCATTATTTCAAATCCATGTCTGCTTTCTGTGTTACACAATTTGTTTGGCAGCGTAGAATTTGAGAGTTTAAAAAATATAAAGTGTTACAAAGGTTGACGCACTCTGGCTGTTCGCAACAAGCAAAATATTGGGGCAACAATGGTGGTAGGTACATTGTTATTGCTACGAACAGGTGTGCAGCATACAAGTGAACAAAGTATGGCTATAAACCGGACACCCTCTTGTCTGCAAGTTGTAAGGAACAGTTATTATCACACACATAGCCGAGCGAGCGATATTCTCATTAGACGAGAACCCCATCCCCCTGCTACCGTAGCCACAGTCTTCATCCACTCTCCGCCTTAGAGCACCATATTGATTGGGAAAACCCTTGCTTGCAGCCAAACAATGGTTTATCTTGGTATGGAAGAGATTTGAGAAAGCTTCGCCTGGCTAGTGGTGCCATGGAGGAGGTTGGGGGTTTGCACATAAAACATCCCACACGAACAACAGGGATGGAGGAGATGAAATGGGGTGGGGGAGGAAGCTTGCGCAAGGAATTGTTCCTGTGGTCTGCTGGAGCAGGTTGTTCTTAGGAGGGGGCGTCTTATTACAGTGTACAGGATATGCGATCATATCTGCAACTACTTAGGAAAATGTGGTAGCAGTTGCTGTGGTATAATTCCTGGTAGCCGCAATAGGTCGTCCAGTATCATGCGTTACTGCTCGGTTGCAACTGTAACACTGTGGGATTTCGTTTCCTAAAGTACCTCCTGCTGTGTCCAAAACTGAAGATCGTCCACTTGTTCTTCAAATATTGATGTATGATGTACATCCATAGCTCGTATCAGTATCATGATTACTGCTCAGTTGCAACTGTAACACTATGGGATTTCTTTTCCTAAAACTCCTCCTGCTCTGGTCAAAACTGATGATCGTCAGCTATGTTCTTCAAATATTGTTATATTATTAACATCCCCAAGAGGTATAACCCAGATGTCCCCGCCACTTCTTCAAGGATTTCAAATTACACGTAAATTAATACTGAACAGTCAAAATGTCCCATAAAATAACTATTTGAAATTCTTGGTCGGTGAGCTACATGAAAGAGGTGATACAGAAAACTACACGAAGACTAATAATATGTGTGGAAACACCTCTAGTAGGTAGGAGTATTGAATTCCACCTAAAAATTCAATATTGATATGTTATCCAAATGATAGCTTTAAGATCTAGTGAAACCAAAACAAAAAGGTAATTTCAGAAAACTGTCCAAAGGTGGATGTGTCCGTTAGCGAAAAACAAGATTTAAAAAGGACAAGTAGGGTAAATGCCAAAATTCGAACTCAGTCCAGTATCGTTCAAGGATGCAGCAAAAATATATTCACGGAATTCTTGCCATTCCAAACACCACTTTACATAAAGGTGTGTTTTCTTTTTTCTCAGAAAGGATTCTACAAATTCTGTTTAAAACATTGTGTTTGAGATGTTTAAATGACAAATAATATGTATATCCTGAATTTCCTGCGAAGAACTTGTCAAGTCATCTTCATTCTCATAAACTTTAGATGACTTGGACAGCAAAAGCACAAATACACAATTTATGTCAAAGAATTTTTGAGTCAAGCATGAACCAATCCCGCGATTTTCATTTTTATTTCTTTTAAAGCTTAGCAGATTGAACTATGATAGGGTATCTAAGAGGCATATTAGAAAATATGCATTTTTTTTTCGTATGACTATGCTTCTTACAAAGCCAATTTGTGATATGAACAGATGTCTTGTTTTTGTATCTTGTACATCATCACCAACGTCAATTTTATGTCCTTTTTGTGAGTTAATTTATAATGATTAATATAAATTGGGTAAAAGTATCGATATTTTTATATAGCATGAATATCACATGTGTGATATCTGTGAAATATTAATGAATAAACACGCGTATGTGCGAACCACACCAGAGTCTGGAATGTCACCGCTCCGAAATGGAAATTAAAATGTTAGATGTAACCGTTTTTGCAACCTTTTCTTCCAGTAGGTCTATAAAACAAGGTTATTCAAACTCAACGATGGAAATGAAGACGTTAAACATCTTCTTCTTCTTCTTCCCTAACATGGATTAGGCCTTTAGACCTGTTCCGAGGCTAAAACTGCTCTCTCCACCTCATACGGGGTCGTCCAATATCTCTTCGTTCAAATTGTTTTATAAAATAGTGCTTGCCATGGTAATCTCGAAGGTTCCATGGTTAGAACGTGATTTTTCCACTTATTCTGATATCTTTTAATTTGTTCCACTATGTTTTCTTCATCTAATCCTCTTCTTATATCCACATTCCAGAATAGATCCTTTCTACTTACACCCAATACAGATCTTAAAAATCTCATTTGAGATGCTTCCAATCTTGATTTTTCCTTTGTTTTGTCACCCATGACTCACACGCGTATTTCAATGCGGGCTTAGATGCTATTCTATATAGTCTTAATTTAGTATCTTTCCTCATATTTCTACCAATAGTCGTTTGATACATCCGTTGATTTTATTATATGTTTTAATGTTTTCTTCCCTCTCTGCCTTTCTATCGATTACTGATATTTCTGATCCCAAATAATTTGTTCAATTATTTTTCCTCCATTACAATCTTAATCCGGACTTGTTCTTTACCTATCGCGGCCATTACCTTTGTTTCTTCTCCAGAAATTTCCATATTATATTCTTTTATTCTCTCATTCAAATTAAACACTGCTTTTTGTATGTCTTCCTCTTTCTCTGCAAATAACATTTAGTCATCTGCAAATAGATTGTGTCCACATTTGTATTATTTAATGTTATCCCCTTTGGTTTACATTTCATTCTCCATTTTTCTATTATTTTATTCAAATATAAATCAAATAGAATAGGTGACAAACCACAACCTTGTTTCAATCCCATGTTAACACTTAATTCTTGTTTTCCTTGATCTTGGTATTGCAGTATAATGGCTTAATTGCGTTGATCAGGTTCACAGAGGTCTTATATCTTTCTAACATTTGCCACATTGGACATATAATATTAAAACATAAAGGAACCGAAATTTGGAGAAAACGCTTTTTAACAAGACATGATTTAAGCTAGATAGAAATATAGTTACAATTGAAATGTTTCACTAAGGTAGTAAGAAGGTAGAGCGATACTTGAATAACGTGAAGAATAAATGGATCTGGACAGTAAATAGAGACAAATAGCAAAATACAAGCTTAAAGCAAACTTCCTTAGAATTAAAGTGTTAAGAAATAAGCTAGTTAGTATAAGCCTGGTATTCTAAATCATGAATCGGCGACAAAGAGCCAAGGATGAACACTGTCATATTCAATTGTACATTATAAATACATTCTCTAGTGCTACAGCCCTTGCGAGGCCTGGATCTGCTAACCCGACTGCCGACTTCACGCCCACATAGGCAGGGCAGAGGTGGGCGATCATCCAACCGATACGGGGAGATGATGTAGCCAGCATCACCTTCCCCAACCGGAAAATTGTCTCACGAGGCCAGGACGTCACTTTTCTCACGATGCTGATTGGGCATCGGTCCTATATCCGGACTTAAAATTCGCACACTTGTGCATTGCTTAGCACAAATAAATAAAATGTCCTTCTGACTTTTAATATATTCCATCAAATTGGTATGACTATATTTTAGGCTTTCAACTGAATTTAGTCTTCCAGTTCTCATCCCGTTCTGCTGTTTTGGACATAATAGTCAAAGTAGGAACCTTATTTGAGACTCTTTAACTCTCAGTCTTTTGCTCTACTTAAGATGTGTTTTAACCCAAGCCCCAAAACATTGAAACTTTAGCAAAGTGCTGTAAAACAATTTATGTATTACATTCACACGACTATCTCTACCCATTCTTCAACAAACTATTATTACAAAAGCTTTTTCTTCTATCTACTTCATATTAATCGAAATAAACATTTGCAGAAATTGTATTATTACATATTTCCTTGTGGGGTAAAAGGGGATTTAGGGGCTTAACCGATACTCAAATCTTTTCAGAGCACGTCGCTATGTGATGGCTTTGAAATTCCTTTCTCCTTGCATGAGCACGAGGGGAAAAAAACCGAATAGGAATTTTCCATTTGAGAAACGTATAAGTATTTGAAAATATAAACCAATAACAAAAATATCTCGGATTTGGTAAACGCAACAAAATCATTATTTGGCATACAATGTGTGAATTAACGAGATTTACATTTTTGTATGCTAGGATTTGGTCTATTTCTTACCAATTTACCATTATACAAAAGTTAATCAGAATGAAGAGGACTTCACAGGTTATCCCCAGAAAAAGCAATACATTCATTTTATTTGCCACGAAAACAATTTAAACTTGTGGTATTTTACTCAAAGCTGTTAGAGCCATTTTAGAGAAAATAAAAACGGAATGTTTTTCAATATAAAGGGTAGTTGGGGTGGGGAATTTTCTTGCAAACCTTCGTGTCGCATCCGGCTTAAATTCCATGTTCAGCGTTTATCCGAGATTTCGTTTTCGAGTTTTGATACTTACAGAAACGCACAAACAGACCTTCTTCTGAAGAGGCTTTTCTTATTTTATTTTTTTGGAGAACTCTCGATGTCGAGTTTTTCAGTGGAATACCAAAATTCCTCTACTTACTACAGGTAAGCAATAGAAAAAGCTAAAATTCATATTAATGCACAAAAGTGCGTAATTTTGAAATTTCTCTGATAACTGAAAATCATCAGCAGTAGTTAAGTTATACAGTTTCTTCCGTACCAAACATTACGTCCAGTTGATTGGAATGCTGGTACTGCTGCATGTGTGCTAGGCGCAGATGAAACGGTGTTAACTACAATTTCCATTTTAATGAAACAATAAACGGCAAAGATGATGGCATCCGCGGTAAATGGACATTTCCTGCTCGCAAGTAATGTGGATATGTACACAGAAGCATGGTATTGATGAATATGATAATATGAACACAAGAAAGGAAAAATTGAAAGAGGACGAATGGTAGACATAAACGTGTTATATTAGTAAAACATCACGATGAGTAGGAGAGTTAGTAAGTGCGTTTCCGGTGTAACAAAAGTGCTGTTCTCCGAGCGAGTTTGTGACGATTGCTGTGACGCGCAGTGAATGATGCCACTGCAGGTGAGATTGGAGAAATCTTATGTTCTACATCCCAGCGAATGAACCGTGGAGAAGAGGCCACGTCGAACTTCACCATGCCGCTACGTCACAAAGAAAGTAAAGTGACTGTGAAAAGAATTGAACTGGAGCACATTAGCACAGTGACAGTGAAAACGTAGTGAAGTGATATTAAATAAATAAAACTGAACAAACTCACTATTTTCGCTTATTATAAATGTTGTTATAATAACAATTATCATCATCATCTAGCGGTATGTTGTGGTGACTTAGTTCATTGAAAAGGTGTTCGAAATTTTGCCCTTGTTGATTGAAATGATATTCCAACCGTCTCCGTGTATCCATATGAAGGTTCTGAGAACCGCTAGTGTAGTAATAGTAGTATAGGATTCTTAGGGTGCTAATGCCTGTTCCCTACTGACCTGTGTTTACTTGGAATTGCCGTTGAGTTCCGCAACTCTTATCTGCACACGTCTTACGGCGCAGTTGAGCCATCTGGTATGTTTGTCTACAGTTTTGCTAAATGTGTCTGTTTAATGAGCACTTGTGCACATACACGCTGATCTTGCGTTTGTAATATAGTGTAGGAGGCATTAAGTTTTATTTTGTTCCGCTAAATGTTTACTGTTTTTATTTTATATTATGACATTTTTAGCATGCGCCAAGGATTAGTAATGATGATAAGTAAAGCTTCTTTCTGCTAATCATCTGCCTTGCTTAAATTATTTATTTTATTTTCTGAAATATTTAGTTTGATTTTAATTATAAGTAAAACATATTTGTTTAAAATACTACCTTTTCTTTCCTTGATAATTATTTTACGGGAATAATTTTAAAGTAAGTTCTGTTTTGAATAAAGTACGAACTCTTAAATATTTTATGGATAGTTTATTTTTTACCAAAGCCTTACATTAGTGTTCTACCAACTATCAGTGGTTTTCGAAAGTTTTTCTTATAGTGGCATACGTTTTTTAGAACATCGTCACTTTCGCCGCCAATCCATCTAGGAAACTTCCGGAATTCTAGTTTGAACTCCTCTCTTCAAACCAACGATACCAATAACGAAATTTTTCTGCTACGGAATTTTGGACGCAGAAAAATGCATCTCAGAAACTCCACAGTTGTTTTATGGATTTCTATTAGGAGGAGCCACTAAACTTTATTCCACACCACATTGAGAATCCAGTTCATTATGAAAACAGTGTGGAAAGAAAGTTTAAGCTATATACAATGGAATGAAAATATCTGATGTGTTGCACTCATATGACTTTCTCTACTCTTGTACAAACGTTTATTGCTAATATTATTGCTAATTTTCTTGTAGGTGCAAGGGGAATGTGGCAGACTTTAAGCGATAATCAAATCTTTTAAGAGTTGGTTGCTATGTGGAGCATTCCATTCTCTTTGTACCTATGTCCAGGATATAAAAAAACAAATAGCAATTCCGATTTGAGAAAAAGTATAAATATTGGGAAATTCAAACAAATAACAAAGAGTATCTCGGAAATGGTTCATTCGACAAAGAAAATGTATATGAATAAGTTGTGTCTTTTAATAAGATCTACATTTTTTGTGTAGTAAAAGATACGGTTTACTAGTTATGCGAAAGTCATTCAATGAAGAGCACTTTTGATGACATTCCCAGAAAATTCAAGATATGCAATCCATATGTCACAAAAATATATTAAACATATTATATTTTAATCAAAATCGTTACAGCTATGTTTGAGAAAATCAAAATTTTCGAAAAATGTTCCTCAGTGCGGGGAGTTTGTTGAAAATCTTTGTGTCACATCCTTGGATGATACTAAACTCAAACACCATTTTGGTGTTTATGCAGCTTTTCGTTTTTGAGTTATGCTGTTCACAGACTGACAGAGAGATACACAGACGCACAGATAGATGGACAGACGTACATATACACGGACGTGTTTCCAAAAATGACTTGGTTTCAGGGCACCTCAAAACACGTATTTCCGGTAGGAGTAGAGAAAGCAATACGTTAACCAAGATTTCAGTAGTTCTTATTTATTGCATAACGGACCATACTTTAAAAAAACATCCCTCGTACTTTCAGACAGCCAAAAGGGTCTTTTGTAATTTTTAACATAAATATAACATAATCATATTATAAATTTTAAATAAATGAGTGGTTCCTAAAGATTAGGTACTGCGTGATCAATGTGCAATGGAAGACACCCTCGGCATCGCATTCCTAACGAGTCAGGCCAAACCTACGGCTGATTGAAACACTAAAGGTCATTTCACGCGCATTTGCATTGTAACTTAAAAGACTAAGCGTGAGTGTAAATGTGAGTTATTTAGTACATTGTTAAGCAAACTGAGTAGTTGTTAGGTTCAAATAAAATTATTTTTTGTTTTTATACTAAAAAAAATTAGAAAGCCTCAGCTTTCAAAACATTTATACCATGTTAGAGTTTTGTATTTATAAGCGGCTTTTATTTAGACATTAAATATGGTGAGCACTGCTGAACCAGCTCTACAATTATCTTTAGTTGCAGTTTACCGTAATTTGTATTTTTCATACTTTAGGTGCACTTTTCTCTGCAAGCCATTAAGCTACAAGGATAACATTTTTACTGGTCATTTCTCGGTGCAAGAGCTACTTATTGCAGCTAAAATTATTACCAATATTGCTAATCTTAATTTATTAAAAATATATATGCTTGTAAAATTTAGCTGAAATTCTGTGTTCATAATATACAAATTTTGGGATGGATGTATTCAGATGTATGAAGCAAATTTAGTGTAAATTGTGTCGCAGTATCCTGTCTTCGTGTTATCTTTTTTATGAGCGCCTGTTATTGTGTTACTATTTTGAATTTTGGGTTCTTTGTCCTCCGGCTAGCTATTATTACTCAGTCGAGCAAATATCTCTGATCAGGGCGTGTAAACGGAAAGGAGTTGTTACTAAAAGATAACACTGATAAAACAATTTGTTTTTACACTTTTATTGCCGTCACACTTAATTAATAGTTCACATCTGTAATCTTTATACACGCCTGACAGAATCTGTTATATTTCCGAATATAATTACTGTCGTACGCTTACTTTACATTTTGTAACTAACTTTACGACGCCAGATATTCTTTAGAATTGCGTAATGTGTACCTCATGAATGCTTCCTTAGAACTGCCTGACGTGTAACTCGCGAGCGAGATTTCTTAGAACTGCGCGACGTTTACCTCGTGAATGATTCTGTAGAACTGCGCGATATTTGCTTTTGGCTCAAGAATTTATGCTCACTCATCCCGATATACCTAAACATTATAATAGAGCTGCTATTGGTTACTAAATCGCGCCAACAGTAACGTCTGTTTCGTCAGCCAATCATAATTAACAAAAACATATGCTCTAGGAAAGGTATTCCGTCCATTTCTAAAGAAAGGCACGCTAACCTGACGTCATTTGTTTGTCTCTTCTAAATGATAAACAACTCACCCCCTCGCTTCATTGTTACCCACTCCTATTGTCAGTTTAGTGAGGCCGTGTAAACTTATTTCCCAACAATGCTTACAGTTGACAAACATCTAAAATCATTGTCATACAATAATGTTAATCTACACTACAATCACTCTGGTATTCACAGTGTTGTGATATAAAATACTGCCTCAATTGTCAAGTGGTACAATTAATAAAACACACAAAAAATTCACTAAAACTAATTTATAGTTTTAGAGGAAAGTGCATCTGAATATTGCCATAAGTGATAATTTTGAAATGTTTAATTCTGTTTATGATATACGTGTAGCATTAACTTTTAACATATATGGATAATTTTACATGGATTATGTTTGGAAAAGATTGCTGTATTCATTGTAAAAGTTTCATTTCATTACGTTAAACAATTGTTGAGAAACTTAAAATCAAAGTCGGCGCTCAAGCAGCAGTCAGGAATTGCCTTACAACTACCCAGTATCCTTGCTAATATAGTTGAATTTAGTTGTATGATTCATAAGTGCGAACGAATCGCCTCGTGCTGCAGGGATATCAGTTCAGGAAATTCAAATGTTAAAACTCCAGAGAAATAGATTGGTAAATATCGCGAAACGGAAATATTCAAGACATCTTCAAATCCGGCCTATGGTTTGCAGGAGTAACAATAGGTAGCATTGAGAATTCTTTAGAAAACTCTCCCACAAGGCCCTGTTTCAACAAATATGCTGAAGTTATAGGAGTTTAGCATAGTCCTTCATATAAATTGGATTTTGAACGGTGTGTACTGCGAGGAACCTAACCCTAATCTCATTTTTAGGCATGGTTCCGCATATACACAAAAATATTAATACATCAAATAACCGATACTGAACCGAGCGAGGAGGCGTCGTGGTAACGTGTACGACTCACATTCGAGATGTCCCCGGTTCTGTTATTTCGCTCACCGAACAAATCTGAGCTACTTAGTGTTAACATTAAGCGCCCCCCCAAAAAAAGTGCTACGATGTAAGAAAATCATTTCGTGTGCGCGACGGAAACTATTGCATGTGAAGCATTTGTATTGATTACGTAGACCTAAAATTTACTAGCGTCAGAGAAACAATTCCGCGTTCCAAAATCCGTGCGTGTCGAGACAATCAAGTGTCAAGAGCGCGAATAAAATAGTTTACTGAAGTTTTATATGAAATGAGTAATCTCCAGTGAACAAAGTGTGTACACTAAATCAAGATCCAAGGTCCATCAAGGTGAAAAGTGTCAAATTCTCGCTATGAGAACAACGTAAAGGGTTATTGTTAACAACCTAAGTTTGTTGTAAAAGTGGTTAAATGTAAGAATCCTGAGTTCAAGTTCATTAGTGTACTTCATTCTAGCAAGTCTTCTTATGAGACACATCTTGAGATACCCATCCAGTCATGCTCAACAACATTTCTTACAGCCGACTGCAACCTTGAACCAGAAATTTACGCAGGAAGGAAGGTACGACCTCATAACTTGCTGACTCAACTAAGAATCACAACTTCAGCACTTATTTCACGAAGACAACATCCTTCTAGTGATTTCTTTGGGTTAGGCCAAATTTATGCTGGTTGGTTATCCTTCGACATTTATGCTGCGTTACTAATGATAAATAACCACAATTGACAAGAAGGAAACCATTAGAATTTCCGGGTCGGTAAGCGAATATGGGATAGTCTCTCATCTACCACGATTTCCTTTCTATCATTTCCCTTTCATTCCGTTTCCTTCTCATCTTTCAGGTGTGTTTCTATACTCGGCGCCAATC
The DNA here is from genome assembly GCA_030765065.1 of Deroplatys truncata. NCBI lineage: Eukaryota > Metazoa > Arthropoda > Insecta > Mantodea > Mantidae > Deroplatys > Deroplatys truncata. Next base: position 202,877,717 of record CM060983.1, on the reverse strand, counting down.
AAGAAGGTGATTGACAGTTACTAACCACGTGGCGGAAAGCTTTAAATGAATGGGAGGGGATGAATACGTCACAGCGGTCGTCATAGCAACCATTAGAATGACCAATTAGAACTAAGACGTTTCTATAGCAACGATAGACGCAAATGCGTTGTTGCGATATCGTAACACGTGATTGGCATGCAGTGCCGGGCGAGCGAACGTTGCAGTAACATGAACTGAAGTCTTATCTTCTGCTGTCGCTGCAGTTATAAACAAGTCCTCCTTTTAGCCCCAGCTAGCTTGTGTGTTTGTATCAGTTTAGAGATTGCCTGCGTACTGAAAAATTATTTTGCGTCGGCCTATTTGTATAGTATTTGCCTTGTGTTACATGTATTTGAGTTCGTGTATTTGTGCGTGTGTGTGTTCATTTATACTTGTGTTTAATGGATATTTAACAATGTTCAAAAATAGTGACAAAGATAGCGTAGCCAAACGAAAAACTGGGCGCACTCGGGAACCGAATAAGTCTATCAAGTGAGCAGCAGCAGCAGCAGCAGCAGCACAACAAAACAGCGATGCAAGTATTTCCGAAATCAGTGACATTTTCCATTAGAATAAGCATCAATGTTTCACAGGTATGTTTCTTCTGTTAACGCAGATCTTTACACTGATATATTCTTGCATGATCTATCCTCTGCACGTAGATTCATTATTTTACAATTGTCTTCGTATAGGAATACAAATAGTATCCGCTCTACAATGCAGGCGCAACCCAGTCTGCTTCGACACACTCTCCACGTGGTCGCGATGAGCGGCAACGTCGCCTCTCTCGCTCCGCGAAATGTCAATCACCTTCTTGATTGGCGCCAGGTATAGGTTTCGTTTGCATATGGCAGTGCCGGACAGATGGCACGGATGCATGCTCAAAGGAAATTGTACTTCCCGCCGTTTCTCGATAGCTCAAAGGTGGGACGGATCTTCGGGCTAACAACAATGGAACTATGCATGTGGCAGTGCGCGAGGTGTCCCCCTCCGTTGAGTACCCTGTACCCTAACCGATACTAGAGTACTAAGAAACGTATAAGGAACTCCTGGGTAATAAAAAATAGATATTTTGAGAAAATAATGATCAATGAATTTAATTCTACATTACTTTTTGCACGAGAAGTATAAAAAGCAAGTATCAACAAAAGCACAGCTTTGTGATTTTTCAGCAGAATTCTCACAGCATGTACAGTTAAGTATTGCGCGCAATACATTTGCACACTATTTTGTGATTTAACACTAATTCCTTCATTTAATCATGGAAACGTTTAAAGATAGCTACAAGACTAATCCATGCACTTTAGATGACTAGTCGTGAATACGTTTCTGTGTAGATCGCGCATACAGAACTGAAACCACCTCAAAGTCACGATGAGGGTTGTGTCACTCTCGGAGCTTGTTATTTGCCTCTCGCTTGTTGATCTAGCTTCAAGTCATAGTGTGTGTCCCCGCTGTCAAAGGGGAATGTTCTCCTTTTTTCTATCCATCTTTCCCGGAACAGTTAATTTTACCCAGCGCCAAAATTTGTGGAAATAAGAGGCAGTTCGAGCAATTTGTTTTGCGATATGGGTAGTGAATTATTTTATTTAAAAATTTGATCTGTTACATCCACACGACTTTTTCTACCCTCTTTATTTATTAGTTGGCATACAAATTATTCTTACGACAGCTTATTTTTATATTCCATTTTAATCCAAATTAACTTTTGCAGATGTATCTAAATTACATCTTTCTTTATAGGTAGGTACAAAGGGAACAGCGATAGTCAGATGTTTTAAAATGGCCTTAAAATTCCACACTGTTTCCATGCAATCCCGAAAAATATCTTAATGTCGACAACACTTTAAAAGAATCACTAAGTATTGAACAATGCGAACCATTAATAACCGATATCTCGGAAATGGCTTATACCACAAAGAAAGGTATTTAAAAAAGATTGTGTGTTTTAAAGAGAGCTACAGTTTTCTGTGGTACGCTTTCGTCTATCGCTTAACATTTACCAGTTATAAAGATCATATTACATTCCTTCCGAAGGCATAGGAGTTCAGAGGCTATTCCCGGAAAACGTAAACTATACTTTTTATTTGTCGTGTAAATATCTTTCATATATGATATTTTAATAAGAATTGTTACAGACATTTGTTAGAAAATCAAACATTTCGAAAATCTTCCGTGTAAGGGATTGTTGGGGTGGGGGATATTTTTGAAAACCTTCGTGTTGAATCTTTGCAAGATATTGAATTTAAATTCGAAGTCTGGTGTTTATCGGGCTTTTCGTTTTTGATTAATACAGTCCACAGACACACACACACACAAAACTTTTTCTAAAAATGCTTTTTTTTATTCAGGAGACGTCAAAACATGCATTTCCGGTGGAATCTCAGTATCGAATTTTTGAGTGGAATGTGATACATTCTGTAACTACTATGAGAAACTAAAAACTCATTACTAGTAATTACCAAGAGTCAAAACCAAAATAGATTTTATTGCAGACTTCCCAGGCGAGATGCCTGATGTTTGACCAAGACAACGCTTTGCCTATTTAATGATATGTTTATAAGTTATAACAAATTCTGCAGAAGCCAGGCTTTAAATTTAACATCCATGCACAAATAAAGCAGTTTAAGCGGTGGTAGTTTATTGCAGCATCAGTCGGTCATCAGGAGCGCAGTTAAGAAGGAAATATGAAGGGATAATCTTCCTTTCGTTCTTCCTTAACACTTTCATAACGTCATTATTAATGGATATAGTGGCACAGATAATTGCTTTCCATTCCCCTTCTTTACTCTCCATCTTCTTTTCTTCCCTTCGTTTCTTCGGAAGGCCACCGCTGTTTATATGCTGTGGTTCTAAGACGCTATAGAATGCTTCTCCTCCTAAACTATGCTCGGCATGTAAGCATGGCCTGCTATGTCTTAGCCATAACCTTTTCTTCATAAAGTGGGTGGGTGGATGTGTGTGTGTACTTAAATGGTCTTGTGAGGACAATGGCGAAAATGGCTTTCCCGATGCATTGAGAGGCGAACGAGGGGAGTGGAAGTGAAGGGATAACGTGATGAAGAAAGGTTCCAGGTCATAGACGACGCGCTCAAATTTTCAGGGTCTCATGTTGGGTACGTCTTACTAGAAGGCGCTGGAATAAAGATTACGACGTTGTTTTGGGTAAAGAAATGGAGCAAAGCAATTTCGTAAATCTATAGTCAGCTTCAGGCAATGAACTTAAGAAGCAGAAACTTATATCATCACTATATTTCAGCGGTGAGCACATCGAGGTTCGCGAGTCGTGGCACATGGTATTTTCTAAATTAAAATGTGCGTTTTGGAAATGCAGATTGCTTATACAGTGTTAAAATGCATTTCAGCAAACCAATTCAGGGATCTGTTGCAGATTTAGATCAGTTCATGTGTTTTATTTACTTTCGTGATTATTGTTACTATATTATTATTATTATTATTATTATTATTATTATTATTACATACCCGTTTGTATTGAAAAAGTTGACGGTGAAACAGTTCAAAATGAACGCTTAAATTGCACGACCACCAAAGTAAGCACTTACTGAAGCGGTAATTCGCTTCAAAATATTTTTTATACCACATAATTCACCTACTCCTAGATATTCATATCTATACAACCTATATTGTATAATCCAATGTGAAAACATTGTCCCTTTTGTCGAACTAACTGTTATTGTAGCTGCGCCCTTCTATTATGCTTATTCGTTATTATGCGGCGCTGATTAAAGGCTGAATGAGTACCAGGAGTTGCGAAAAGCTTAAAGAGGACAGATTTTCATAGATATGAAGTTAGCACAGTGGTAGAGGAATGCTTTGCGGAAGAACGATTTCGAAAACGTGGCTTCTGGCCGAGTGGACTAGCTGGCGGAACGTGCGGAGGCAAACTTAGGTTCAGAGGTTCGAATCTGATACCGATGACGCTTGCTTTCCTTCTTTTTTTATTTTCCTTGTTTTTATTTTTGGTATTTTGAGCCAAAGACACAAGAATTACAATGCGATAATTTGTACCATGTGTCGATTGGTGAGCTCTATTGTACTGTACCGTAGCCGGTGTTACTTATTTGGCTTACATTTGGGTGTATGCCGAAGACATTGAATCTAAAGGTTCTTAAAATCAGCCAAGTTACATATTTAATGCATCTGTTCCACTTATTCTACTAACATAAAGTAAGTTGCAAATGTCCTTAAGTTTACGGATAAAGATAAAAACCAACTGTTAAAAGATATTTACTCCATAAACGACGTGAATGCCTAAAATGCGACCCCCAACATTCTTGCATGCGTAACATGCGCGGTATAATCTACCTGCATTCTTCATATGATACCCGTATTTGGGCTTTGTGGTTTTCGCACATAGACCTCTTCCCTTAAATAACCCCACAGAAACAAATCCAGTAGAGTACGTTCAGATGATCTAGCGGGATATACGATTGGGCCTCCTCTGCCAATCCATTTTTACCGATATGTCCTGTGCAAGTGATAACTTACAGAGACCAGTATGGCGGAGCTTCAACCTCTGGAACCACATCCTCGTCCTTTTCAATTGCTACTTCTTCTAGTAGCAATGACAGCCCTTCTTGTGGAAGTTCAAGGTGAGTGGTGCTGTGAGGTTTCCTTCCAAAAAGTGTGACCTGGTCGCCTAATATTTCGCACCAGAAATTGATGCTCCACTGTACCCGAAATGCAGCTTCTCTTGCGCGGTGAAAATCCCTGTATTCTACTAATGCATATTATGCCGGTTAGCAGTTTCAGTGTTGTGGAATGGACTTCATCGCTAAAGAGAACATTTTCTAAAAAATCTGCATCCATTTGCGTTCGTTGCAGTAGCAACTGCTCAAAAATTACCTGCGCTTGATAGTCGCGCCAGTGGAGAGCCCGGTGTAGTTGTAGATAGTACGTATTAAATTTATTGCGGTAAAATATGCGCACCACTGATTGACTGGTATGAAATCCTGTGCTGTGGCCCCCAACTGGGCTGTGGATTATTTTCTACTGCGTTTCGCATGCATCTTCATTGTCTCCAGAGGTAACTGGAGCATCGTCAGCAGGAGGTGCTCTTTCAACTGATTCTGTTTCACGAAAGAGTCTTTCAATCCTTCGAAATGTGTCTTCTTTCCTGGAAACTCTTCTTCATATAGGTGCCTTGCTGACAGTGCATTCAACCTTACTTCTCCATAGAGCAACCGAATGTCAACATACTTGTCGTTTGAATATGTATACTATATTCACTCTTAGATTGATCCACGTCAAAACAAACCCCAGCTGACCAGAGCAACACTATAATGTATCCTTCCGCCATTCTCACAAGAAATACTGTCACACTTTCAGCCCATGTGGCGAGTACAAGCGGCACGTAGTGCAAAAAAGTACAGAGTCCTTATTTCAACAACTGAAACAGTGATTAGCATATTCTGCGAAGGGTTAAAGGTGATAAGGTTGATAGCTGCAACAAAATAAACGTTTGCACATATATTAATAGTTAATTATAAAATAAATAAGCGAAAAATAAAGTAACAGGTATGCGATAACCTAATTTATTCGCTCTCTGGAAGCGGCACTTTATTAGCTGTTGTCGGCTCATTTTAAAAAAGAAATTGTGCACTGTTACGCAAATTGCATTCTTCTCAAAATCACTACATTCTTGCATCGCGTGTTTCATATGCTTTCTTTTTTCCGGGTGTAACCGCTTTTCCCGTTTCAGATTTTTCTGCACAAGCACTGTTTATACTTGTACTCAAAACACCGGTAAACTCAGAAGTTAATTTCACCATTTCTTTCGCGGAAAGTGTTGGATATTTCTCACATAACTGTAATAAAGATTCAATACTACTGTTTTTTCACCACTAGTAAATGGTTTGCGCGGCTAATGCTTTACGTAATTCGACGAAAACACAGGAGTGAATTCGCCGTCCGCCATGATACTAAACACAACTGCTGGTTTCTGGCTGTAAACAATATTCTGCGCATCCCCGGATGTCAGGTGACACATACGAATTGGATCATGGGACTTTAGCTCTGTTTTACGGTATAAATCAGCGTTAAGTAAAACCTTAGGTATATGTATAGCATATTATGCTAGTTAAGGATAAATTCATTCTAAAATTCAGATTATTAGCATGGGATACTTTCCTGCGCGCATTGCTACCGTGTTGCACCACGGTGCACTGACCACGTGGGTTTGTTTTGCCGCGGATCAACCTAAGAGTGAATGCAGAGTAGTTATATCTGAACAACAATCATGTATCGCAGAAAGATTTAAAATACTGAGTAGGTCACAGATGTTGATTCACACCAGGCATTGATGCAGGTGTAAATAGCAAAGGTATTACAAACTACTTTAAATTTCTGAAGTGTTAGTAACTTGGTTGAATAGGTCAAGAATAAAATACTTACTAAGAAGTATAAATGTATATCCACCTGCCAGTTTTGTGTGCAATTATAATTTACAACATTATCATAAGTAGAAATATAATAGCGACTCCAGCGCCCAAAGGATTTGCCGCCATCTGATAAGGTTCTTTGATCTATGCCGCTAGCCCCGCCCCCTCCCTTTGTGCGCTACTATTTGCCGCCCGGTCGCGTGCCGCTAGCCCCGCCCCCTTCCCTTTGTGCGCTGATCTAATGCCGACAGTGTCTGTGCCGGCAGGTCCTCCCCCCTCCCCCTGTGGTCACGTGGCGGTGACCCGCCCCCTCCCACCCCATACGCGTGTCCTCCCTCCCCTTTGTGTTCTGGTTGGTTCCCTGTGGATAGGTGGGAGAGTGTGTATTGATCCTATACGTCGGTCGCGTACCTTCCCTAGGTCTAAATCCCTGCCGTGTGATTGGCTTGGGGTAGGGGATGTGCCGCTCGGGTGATGGGGTATAAGGGAATGGGGTTCTCGGTGCGTGACGTTGGCTTGGAAATCCACCCTGGCGATGTGGGAATGCGATTCTCGATGCCTGCCGCACATCGGCAAATCGTTTGAATACATAATTGTGTCAATCAATTAGGTAATGTGTATTATTGAAAAAAAAATAAGAATGCCCATCATATTACTACTAATGCAATTAAACGCTATTCTTCGAGCAATTAAGTATTTTTGATTGAATCGCGCGCACCTGTCTCTAAACCGTCATTTATAACCTACTATTGTCAATAAATTACACGTCTAATGAAACAAGACTAGTCTGTCGATGAAAACAATTAAGTATTTTTGAATGATTAATTGACTCGCACGCAACTGTTCGTTATCGTATATGTGTGGTAGCATGTGTATAATTATTACGAGTAATAACATTTATTTAATTCTACTTTTGAGGGAAAATATATTTTGGATTTATAAGAATATTACAACACTTAGATGAAAGGACAGACTTGACGTAACACTCGTTATCGCGTGATAATTGCGGTGGAACACCGACCGCAACCTTCCACTGCGAGACGTTTCACACGAATGGCTGGCTCACGGTGCTTTCAAGGAACAAGTCGACTAGCGCACCCCCTCCACTCACGCTTCAGCTCGCTACCTACACTAGCGCGCCAAGTGGTAATATGAGTGAAACTCCAGCGAGTGTTCCCTCACAGCGCCCCTGGTGGTCATACCCGAAACTTGTGAATTCACCATATTTAAACTCATTATGGGTGCAAGACGGCCATCTTAACTCTATATAATTCTGCGAAATATGATTCCGGAAATAAAATAAAGGTGAATTAACATGCGAGGTGCGTTCATGTTGGCTCCGGAGGAATTGATTATGAAATAAATAAAAAATAAATAAGACTCTCGCTGATCGATGAATACAATGAATAATTAATGTAATTGACTCGCGCTCCTAGAGATATCTCACCCAATTATTCATCTACCATGAATATCTCACTTCTAATGAAACGACACAGTCTATCGATTAAAAACAATTAAGTTTTTTTTTATTGATTAATGTAATTGACACGCGCGCAACTGTTCGTTATCGTATATGCGCGATTATTACGCGTATATAACTATTACGGCTAATAACGTGTGTTTAATTCTTCTTTTGACTGGAGGGTTTATAAAAAATATTACATTGCTTAGATGAATTAAAAAGCAACTTAAAGCGAAATTGCAAATAGCTTGTATGAGACGTTAACACGAGAACCCTTTACGAAAAAACAAGACGCAATGCGACAGCTGTACCTCGTCTAAATAGAAGCGGTTAAAGCAGGACGCTTGGGTTTTCCCTCAGTACCTGCTCTTAATGGCTAGGGGTATCCAGCACATCGAGTACGCTTCAACTGACGTTAAAAATAAAAGCACTCTATGTCTCTTCTCGCACGAGAGAAGTAATAATTACAATTCAAAACAGGCGTACCTGTAAGTAACACGCACGAAGACTTCAAATATAAATTTTATATTCGTTTTAAATGTTCTTTCTAAAGACGTAGCGAACTTTGAGAAATTCAACGAATAATTCACTTGCGTACACTGCTTGAAAGAAATATGGTGTACACCCCTGAAGAATGCATATGTAGACACATTAGCAGACGACAGTCCCTTCCGCACCATTAATTATCTTCAGACGAAGGTAAAACCAAGCTCTTAGTGAACAATGACACTCGTTTCCAGTTGATTAAACAGGCTAAGTGCTCTGAAAAACAAATGTCTTCAGAAGAAGGTTCTGTATAGATGCATTAGTGAACAATGACGGGCGTTTCCAGTTCATTAAGCAGGCTAAGTGCTCTGAAAAACCACAGACCCTCGGGGTAAATAACTATTAGCGACACAAAAGATTTTCTTAAGAGCTTCCCCTGTGCAGAAATTCCATCATAGACAGTGGAAAACCAAGTCTAGACATGTTTTAAGCTTACCACAAAAAATGTTTTCCCGATAATTAATATAATTCTATATGAAGAATATTAATGATTAAGTTTTCAATTAAACGTATACTGTATAGATTCTGTACTTAAACATTCGATTGTATCTTTGTCATTATTTAAATACTCGCATACAAGAAATGCAAACATGATATCAAAAAATTAAACTGATTTTTTTTTCAGAATGTTAAACAAAGAAATATGATTTGGCGAGAGTAATATGAAGAATAAAAAGTATTCAGAATGATAGATATTACATACGTTATTAAAAAATAAATAAGGCTCTCGCTGATCGATGAAAACAATTAAATATTTTTTTATTAATTAATTGTATATGAATTGACTTGCGCATTTGCTTGGTGTCGTATGTGCATGATTATTACGACTAATAGCATTTGTTTAATTCTAAATAATGAAATATGGAGCCTTGCCTAAACAATCCTCGTTACTCTTAATTTATTCCATTTTTAAAAAGATTGGGCTTAGTAAATATAGGACGAGTACGATTTTAAATACCCCGTCCATTCGAGAGATATTTTTTCGAATATTCCAGCATGTTAATATAAACTTAATACACACACACAAAAAATTCATTTCAAGTAATCTAACGATATTGAATAAAATATTAAATGTTTCAGATATTGTAATGAGAAATGAATTGTATATCTCGAATTTTCTGGGCCGCAGGCTGCAGGATCGCTCATCAAATACCGTAATGATTGAGACACCCGAACACCCGAATGGTAAGCATTGTTCAGAGTTTTTAAATAAGTAATGTAACAATTCATATTAACTTCATGTTCATATTCTTTATTATTATTTGTATTATTATTTCCAGGAAGTGGACTTTATTTTGGTATCGACCATCCATCGAGCGCTGCACAGGCACCGCCAGGCTTCCACGCCTTCATGGGGCCGAATCATCATGGAGGTGGCTCTGCCTCCGTACATGCAGCAACACTCGTAAGGTGAGAATTTACAAACGCGTGTTTGAGCAGTTGTAACTAAAAATTACATAATAGTAGACATACAATGTCGATTCTGGCACACAAAGGCATGCCTCCGACAGCATAGATTTCTGGATTGTATAAGGAGAAAAGGATATATTTAAGGGGAGTTTCTCACCCATATGCAGTCACATAACTCTATCGATCTCCCAGAATGCTATGTATTTTTAACGCAGGTGTTTAAAACATGTATTTTTTTTCACGTATAGAGTGTAGATTCTTTAGAACTCTATACTTAAACATGCTATACTATTATTATTATTTATTTTTTCCAGGAAATGGACTTTATTTCGGAGGCGGTATCGGTCAACATGCGAGCGCTGCACCTGTACCATCAGGCTTCGCGACCGTTGCACCAGTAGGCTTCGCGACCGCTGCACCGCGACCCCCAGGCTTCCAGACCTACCTGGTACCAAATCAGCAGGGATGGGGGCCCTGCCCCATACATGCAGCAAGCACCGAACGGTAAGAATTTTTTCAATATTTTACGAAGTTCTTTTACACATTCTATATTATTATTAATATTGTTATTATTTTCAGGAAGTGGACTTTATTTAGGAGGCGGGTTTTTCTGGGGATGTCTCACAAAAGTATTCTTCATTCTGAACGACTTTTGCAAAATTGATAAACCATAAGAGATAGACAAAATTTTACTACACAAAAAATGGAGATCGCTTTAAAATACATAATTTATATCATATACATTCTTGTTGTTGAGTAAATCGTTTTTCGAGATATTGCTTGTTATTCCCTTTAAAATTTTCCAATACTTATACTTTTTCTCAAATTCATTATTCTTGTTTTATGTCCTCGATATGCAAAGAGAATGGAATGCACCACATAGCAACCAGCGTTAAAATATTTGACTATCGCTTAAAACCTACCATATTCACCTTGTATCGACATGAAAATTACCAATAACATTGACATCTCGATATCTCGATTAACATGAAGCATATAGGGAATAAGTGCTTGTAAAAATAGTTTGTACAAGAGTAGAGAAAGTCATGTGAGTGTATCACATCAGATTTATTGATATTGGTTTAAATTTTCAAATACTTTTAACTTTTCTCAAGCGGTAACTCGCTATTCGTTTTTCCCGTGGTAATGCATAGAGAATAGAATTCTAAAGCCATCACATAGCATCAGACGTTTTTTAAACATCTGTAACGTGTCTATTCACAATCGAAACGTTGCTGGTTCGAGGAAAATTATATCTACAGAAACAATACATTATTTTCGCCCTGTGATTAATTTGGTAATGTAACAATAATTAACAATGAATTTTTAGCGGTAAATGTAAAAAATAAAATATATTTTTTATTTCCTAGCGTCATACGCAGAAGCATTCCCCTTAAGGAACGCTGGCGTGAGCGATGGTTTCCCCCCATAACAGGTTTAGACTTGCTTACGAAATGACCCTGTGCGAGGCTAGCATTTCCCTCTCCTTCTCGAATTTTTGGAGTAGCCAATCAAAATTGCTGTATTATATACCGTCACACCTCTCACTCCTTCAGATTTTATCAGACGAAGCGATATAAAAGCAATAGCTTCTCCAGCGATTTCACTGTATTGTGACAACACAGCGAGCTAAGATCTCTGCAAACTTTTCTCATTCAAAGTGAAATTTCAACGAACATCATGTCTGGTATGTTGTAACAAAACACATCATTTACTTTAAAAGTTAAATTATTACTCTGTACATTTAACTTATATTCGCGTTCTTGTTTTTAATGCATGGCATTTGTATGCGAATAGCTGAGTATTCTAATAGTTAATAGCTAGACAAGTGAATTTTCTGAAATGTGAACAGTTTAGTTAAGTATTCATTTTAGGCAAGCTTATTCTACATTTAATAGCTAACTGCGCGAATTCTCAAAATGGGAACAATTTAGTTAAGTATTCACCTTGTTGAGTAATTATTATTCCAGATATTTAAATACAGGATTTCACAGAGTGAATTATATTCCTTTTTGGAGAAAATACAATTATTTGAATACCTTATTAACGTTTTTGCTTTAGAATATTACAAAAAGTCTGTTGCGCGAATCATTCGCTCTAACAAAGTAAATATCTACATTATATTAAAACATTTAAATTGAAAAATACAGTACTTAATGAACTTCATTAGTGAATCAGAACCTCAATTATATTTACACATATTATCATTTTCAGAAAAAAGTTAATAAGTTTGTAACTTTCAAATAAATGAAATTTTGTTATGCAACACATTCTCTAATAAAGAATATGTTTTCTTCTCTTCCTAATGCAGAAAGTTTGACATCTCAACTTAACACATTGGCTGAGGGTAGCATTTACCCAGCCGTTCAAAGACTACAAGATCTTCAGCCAGAGGAGCCTTATAATATAAAATCCTTAAGAAAAATTGATACTCGATACGGTGCTAGAGTCGTTGCACTTTTAGAGAATAAGCAAGTGTTTCTCCCGACAAGATATTCAACCCTAACAAGCCAACAGTTGGAGGAAATGCCTGGGAAGTTTCAAATGGTATATCATGGAGTAGTACCAGCCGGCAAGTTTAAGACATGTAAATTGTCTTTTCTTCCTATTAAGGTTTGTAGAAATAATTCAGCTATCCTTTCAAAGCTTCATTTAGAGTTACATTCGTTGAGTTTATAAATTCGCACTTCAGTAGGATAACATTTGTCTAAAGTATACATCAATATGTAAAAAAATAACGTCCAGGATGTAGTCTGAGCGAGGATCTGCAGAAAGAAGTTTAATAGTCTATTCACTGATTCTTTACCTCAAAGCAGATACCTACAGCAAGTTTCAAATAATTTGCAGCACGATAGCAGTTGTCAAAAGCATGCATCACTGTATTAAAAAATATGTGTAAATAATGTCTAGATTGTACTCTGTGTGATTTCGTGCAGAAAGAACTTTAATACCCCTTGCAGTGATTCTCCACATCGAAGTATATACCTACAAGAAGTTGCAAATAATGTGAATGTGTGTTACAGGAATGCCCAGCTGAATGTAAATGAAGAGGAAGAACGAGATAGCTTAAAACATCATAAACAGAAATGTGATAGGAACATTCTCAACACCTTCCAGTAACCTCAATCAATGAAGAATTGCACCAGCGCGGAACATACATGGAAAAACATCCGCGTGTGTAGAATATAACAATAATATATATATATATATATATATATATATATATAAATTATGTACTCATTATTACTGCTATACCAGCCTATACCATTGATTTCATATATAATTTCATAATTGTTTAAGGAGAATGCCTATCTTAAAAACATTGATGCTACATGAAATCTAAACAAAAAGATTATTGAACTATTACTGAAAGAGACTTGAATAAATGGGAACCTAGAAGCCAGAACCATCTTAATATTGGGCTGTATGATATGAGGTGTATAAAAAGATTAATAAAAAATGAGGTCTATGTAATATAAACAACATTTATTTTTTATAAACATCTTCCTATTACATTCCTATACAAAAAAACATACATATTTCCTAAAGACAAAGGTGATAGTCTAGACATTCTAAAACACTCAGTTATATAATCATATACATCACACAGAAAGAGACCTGCATTATCCATAAAAAACTAAACATCTCAAGAATATCTGGATGATGTATTTTATAAGTACAAGGTTTTGATATTTCAAAGTTCCTGTTAACCATGACTGTAATTGATTAACACAATTTCTGGATCCTGTCATGCTATAACTTTAGAAGCTTTCAGCTTACTTATAATCTCCTCAGTCTCTTGTGTGTGACTATTATTACCAGCATTCCTCGATGCAATTAGTAACCTCAATATATTTACTAGTCTATTTGGATTTTCAAGCGTAGATATCACTGAATCATCATCATATGAAGATTTCATATTCTCGCGACTCCCGCTGTATCCAGATTTTTCACCATCAGTAGTCTCCAGTGAAGGACAGAGGCTTGATCCGGTATAACATCCCCCTCTATACATCTTCGGATCTTCGAGTGTAGGAGAGAGAGTCGATCCAGTATAACATGTTGCTCTATGAAGCTTAAATCTTGACAAAGAACGATTCTTAAAAATGCGCTCGCATATACAGCATCTAATGACGTGTTTTCCTCCATCTGTAATGTATGAAAAATTGAGTTTCTCATCCGCTAGTTGCACAGATTTTCTCCGGCAGGAGCTCATGCTAAAACTAAAAGAAATTAAATGAATACGGGAATGCTAACGCTCGAAGGAATTAAAAGCGAATGAATGAATTCATAACACGCAGCTATGTATATATCCAGTGTGAGGACGCCGGAGGGAATCGCAATCTTCGCATAGCAGCGGGAAAGGATGCTCTCTGGAAACATTTGTGGAGAAGGAGGCTCTCAACAGAACATGGCGAATGCGAGCATGGAAAAAGGATGCTCTCTGGGAACATTCGTGGAAAAAGGATGCTCTCAACAGAACATAACGAGTGCGAGCATGGAAAAAGGATGCTCTCTGGAAACGTTTGTGGAAAAGGATGCGTAACAATGGAATCACGCTATGTAACAAACTGATCAGGCTATGTAACAAAGGAATCACGTTATGTAACAAAGGAATCACGCTATGTAACAAAGGAATCACGCTATGTATCAAAGGAATCACGTTATGTAACAAAGGAATCACGCTATGTAACAAAGTGATCAGTCTATGTAACAAAGGAATCACGCTATGTAACAAAGGAATCACGGTATGTAACAAAGGAATCACGCTATGTAACAAAGGAATCACGCTATGTAACAAAGGAATCACGCCATGTAACAAAGGAATCACGCTATGTAACAAACTGATCAGGTTATGTAACAAAGGAATCGCGCTATGTAACAAAGGAATCGCGCTATGTAACAAAGGAATCACGCTATGTAACAAAGGAATCACGCTATGTAACAAAGGAATCACGCTATGTAACAAAGGAATCACGCTATGTAACAAGCTCATCACGCTATGTAACAAACTGATCAGGCTATGTAACAAAGGAATCGCGCTATGTAACAACCTCATCACGCTATGTAACAAAGGAATCACGCTATGTAACAAAGGAATCGCTCTATGTAACAAAGGAATCGCGCTATGTAACAAAGGAATCACGCTATGTAACAAACTGATCAGGCTATGTAACAAGCTCGTCACGCTATGTAACAAACTGGTCAGGCTATGTAACAAAGGAATCGCGCTATGTAACAACCTCATCACGCTATGTAACAAACTGATCACGCTATGTAACAAAGGAATCACGCTATGTAACAAAGGAATCACGCTATGTAACAAAGGAATCACGCTATGTAACAATGGAATCACGCTATGAAACAAACTGATCAGGCTATGTAACAAAGGAATCACGCTAAATAACAAAGGAATCACGCTATGTAACAAAGGAATCACGCTATGTAACAATGGAATCACGCTATGTAACAAACTGATCAGGCTATGTAACAAAGGAATACGCTATGTAACAAACTGATCAGGCTATGTAACAAAGGAATCGCGCTATGTAACAAAGGAATCGCGCTATGTAACAAAGGAATCACGCTATGTAACAAAGGAATCACGATATGTAACAAACGAATCACGCTATGTAACAAGCTCATCACGCTATGTAACAAACTGATCAGGCTATGTAACAAAGGAATCGCGCTATGTAACAACCTCATCACGCTATGTAACAAAGGAATCACGCTATGTAACAAAGGAATCGCGCTATGTAACAAAGGAATCGCGCTATGTAACAAAGGAATCACGCTATGTAACAAAGGAATCGCGCTATGTAACAAACTGATCAGGCTATGTAACAAAGTGATCAGTCTATGTAACAAAGGAATCACGCTATGTAACAAAGGAATCACGGTATGTAACAAAGGAATCACGCTATGTAACAAAGGAATCACGCTATGTAACAAAGGAATCACGCTATGTAACAAAGGAATCACGCCATGTAACAAAGGATCACGCTGTGTAACAAACTGATCAGGCTATGTAACAAAGGAATAGCGGTATGTAACAAAGGAATCGCGCTATGTAACAAAGGAATCACGCTATGTAACAAAGGAATCACGCTATGTAACAAAGGAATCACGCTATGTAACAAAGGAATCACGCTATGTAACAAAGGAATCACGCTATGTAACAAGCTCATCACGCTATGTAACAAACTGATCAGGCTATGTAACAAAGGAATCGCGCTATGTAACAACCTCATCACGCTATGTAACAAACTGATCACGCTATGTAACAAAGGAATCACGCTATGTAACAAGCTCATCACGCTATGTAACAAACTGATCAGGCTATGTAACAAAGGAATCGCGCTATGTAACAACCTCATCACGCTATGTAACAAACTGATCACGCTATGTAACAAAGGAATCACGCTATGTAACAAAGGAATCACGCTATGTAACAAAGGAATCACGCTATGTAACAATGGAATCACGCTATGTAACAAAGGAATCACGCTATGTAACAAAGGAATCACGCTATGTAACAAACTGATCAGTCTATGTAACAAAGGAATCACGCTATGTAACAAAGGAATCACGCTATGTAACAAAGGAATCACGCTATGTAACAAAGGAATCACGCTATGTAACAATGGAATCACGCTATGTATCAAACTGGTCAGGTTCATAGCGCAATCAGGTTGTTACGCATTCTTTTCCACAAACGTTTCCAGAGAGCATCCTTTTTCCATGCTCGCACTCGTTATGTTCTGTTGAGAGCATCCTTTTCCACGAATGTTCCCAGAGAGCATCCTTTTTCCATGCTCGCATTCGCCATGTTCTGTTGAGAGCCTCCTTCTCCACAAATGTTTCCAGAGAGCATCCTTTCCCGCTGCTATGCGAAGATTGCGATTCCCTCCGGCGTCCTCACACTGGATATATACATAGCTGCGTGTTATGAATTCATTCATTCGCTTTTAATTCCTTCGAGCGTTAGCATTCCCGTATTCATTTAATTTCTTTTAGTTTTAGCATGAGCTCCTGCCGGAGAAAATCTGTGCAACTAGCGGATGAGAAACTCAATTTTTCATACATTACAGATGGAGGAAAACACGTCATTAGATGCTGTATATGCGAGCGCATTTTTAAGAATCGTTCTTTGTCAAGATGTAAGCTTCATAGAGCAACATGTTATACTGGATCGACTCTCTCTCCTACACTCGAAGATCCGAAGATGTATAGAGGGGGATTTTATACCGGATCAAGCCTCTGTCCTTCACTGGAGACTACTGATGGTGAAAAATCTGGATACAGCGGGAGTCGCGAGAATATGAAATCTTCATATGATGATGATTCAGTGATATCTACGCTTGAAAATCCAAATAGACTAGTAAATATATTGAGGTTACTAATTGTATCGAGGAATGCTGGTAATAATAGTCACACACAAGAGATTGAGGAGATTATAAGTAAGCTGAAAGCTTCTAAAGTTATAGCATGACAGGATCCAGAAATTGTGTTAATCAATTACAGTCATGGTTAACAGGAACTTTGAAATATCAAAACCTTGTACTTATAAAATACATCATCCAGATATTCTTGAGATGTTTAGTTTTTTATGGATAATGCAGGTCTCTTTCTGTGTGATGTATATGATTATATAACTGAGTGTTTTAGAATGTCTAGACTATCACCTTTGTCTTTAGGAAATATGTATGTTTTTGTATAGGAATGTAATAGGAAGATGTTTATAAAAAATAAATTTTGTTTATATTACACAGACCTCATTTTTTATTAATCTTTTTATACACCTCATATCATACAGCCCAATATTAAGATGGTTCTGGCTTCTAGGTTCCCATTTATTCAAGTCTCTTTCAGTAATAGTTCAATAATCTTTTTGTTTAGATTTCATGTAGCATCAATGTTTTTAAGATAGGCATTCTCCTTAAACAATTATGAAATTATTTATGAAATCAATGGTATAGGCTGGTATAGCAGTAATAATGAGTACATAATTTATATATATATATATATATTCTACACACGCGGATGTTTTTTCCATGTATGTTCCGCGCTGGTGCAATTCTTCATTGATTGAGGTTACTGGGAGGTGTTGAGAATGTTCCTATCACATTTCTGTTTATGATGTTTTAAGCTATCTCGTTCTTCCTCTTCATTTACATTCGGTTGGGCATTCCTGTAACACACATTCACATTATTTGCAACTTCTTGTAGGTATATACTTCGATGTGGAGAATCACTGCAAGGGGTATTAAAGTTCTTTCTGCACGAAATCACACAGAGTACAATCTAGACATTATTTACACATATTTTTTTAATACAGTGATGCATGCTTTTGACAACTGCTATCGTGCTGGAAATTATTTGAAACTTGCTGTAGGTATCTGCTTTGAGGTAAAGAATCAGTGAATAGACTATTAAACTTCTTTCTGCAGATCCTCGCTCAGACTACATCCTGGACGTTATTTTTTTACATATTGATGTATACTTTAGACAAATGTCATCCTACTGAAGTGCGAATTTATAAACTCAACGAATGTAACTCTAAATGAAGCTTTGAAAGGATAGCTGAATTATTTCTACAAACCTTAATAGGAAGAAAAGACAATTTACATGTCTTAAACTTGCCGGCTGGTACTACTCCATGATATACCATTTGAAACTTCCCAGGCATTTCCTCCAACTGTTGGCTTGTTAGGGTTGAATATCTTGTCGGGAGAAACACTTGCTTATTCTCTAAAAGTGCAACGACTCTAGCACCGTATCGAGTATCAATTTTTCTTAAGGATTTTATATTATAAGGCTCCTCTGGCTGAAGATCTTGTAGTCTTTGAACGGCTGGGTAAATGCTACCCTCAGCCAATGTGTTAAGTTGAGATGTCAAACTTTCTGCATTAGGAAGAGAAGAAAACATATTCTTTATTAGAGAATGTGTTGCATAACAAAATTTCATTTATTTGAAAGTTACAAACTTATTAACTTTTTTCTGAAAATGATAATATGTGTAAATATAATTGAGGTTCTGATTCACTAATGAAGTTCATTAAGTACTGTATTTTTCAATTTAAATGTTTTAATATAATGTAGATATTTACTTTGTTAGAGCGAATGATTCGCGCAACAGACTTTTTGTAATATTCTAAAGCAAAAACGTTAATAAGGTATTCAAATAATTGTATTTTCTCCAAAAAGGAATATAATTCACTCTGTGAAATCCTGTATTTAAATATCTGGAATAATAATTACTCAACAAGGTGAATACTTAACTAAATTGTTCCCATTTTGAGAATTCGCGCAGTTAGCTATTAAATGTAGAATAAGCTTGCCTAAAATGAATACTTAACTAAACTGTTCACATTTCAGAAAATTCACTTGTCTAGCTATTAACTTTTAGAATACTCAGCTGTTCGCATATAAATGCCATGCATTAAAAACAAGAACGCGAATATAAGTTAAATGTACAGAGTAATAATTTAACTTTTAAAGTAAATGATGTGTTTTGTTACAACTTACCAGACATGATGTTCGTTGAAATTTCACTTTGAATGAGAAAAGTTTGCAGAGATCTTAGCTCGCTGTGTTGTCACAATACAGTGAAATCGCTGGAGAAGCTATTGCTTTTATACCGCTTCGTCTGATAAAATCTGAAGGGGTGAGAGGTGTGACGGTATATAATACAGCAATTTTGATTGGCTACTCCAAAAATTCGAGAAGGAGAGGGAAATGCTAGCCTCGCACAGGGTCATTTCGTAAGCAAGTCTAAACCTGTTATGGGGGGAAACCATCGCTCACGCCAGCGTTCCTTAAGGGGAATGCTTCTGCGTATGACGCTAGGAAATAAAAAATATATTTTATTTTTTACATTTACCGCTAAAAATTCATTGTTAATTATTGTTACATTACCAAATTAATCACAGAGCGAAAATAATGTATTGTTTCTGTAGATATAATTTTCCTCGAACCAGCAACGTTTCGATTGTGAATAGACACGTTACAGATGTTTAAAAAACGTCTGATGCTATGTGATGGCTTTAGAATTCTATTCTCTATGCATTACCACGGGAAAAACGAATAGCGAATTACCGCTTGAGAAAAGTTAAAAGTATTTGAAAATTTAAACCAATATCAAAAAATCTGATGTGATACACTCACATGACTTTCTCTACTCTTGTACAAACTATTTTTACAAGCACTTATTCCCTATATGCTTCATGTTAATCGAGATATCGAGATGTCAATGTTATTGGTAATTTTCATGTCGATACAAGGTGAATATGGTAGGTTTTAAGCGATAGTCAAATATTTTAACGCTGGTTGCTATGTGGTGCATTCCATTCTCTTTGCATATCGAGGACATAAAACAAGAATAATGAATTTGAGAAAAAGTATAAGTATTGGAAAATTTTAAAGGGAATAACAAGCAATATCTCGAAAAACGATTTACTCAACAACAAGAATGTATATGATATAAATTATGTATTTTAACGCGATCTCCATTTTTTGTGTAGTAAAATTTTGTCTATCTCTTATGGTTTATCAATTTTGCAAAAGTCGTTCAGAATGAAGAATACTTTTGTGAGACATCCCCAGAAAAACCCGCCTCCGAAATAAAGTCCACTTCCTGAAAATAATAACAATATTAATAATAATATAGAATGTGTAAAAGAACTTCGTAAAATATTGAAAAAATTCTTACCGTTCGGTGCTTGCTGCATGTAAGGGGCAGGGCCCCCATCCCTGCTGATTTGGTACCAGGTAGGTCTGGAAGCCTGGGGGTCGCGGTGCAGCGGTCGCGAAGCCTACTGGTGCAACGGTCGCGAAGCCTGATGGTACAGGTGCAGCGCTCGCATGTTGACCGATACCGCCTCCGAAATAAAGTCCATTTCCTGGAAAAAATAAATAATAATAATAGTATAGCATGTTTAAGTATAGAGTTCTAAAGAATCTACACTCTATACGTGAAAAAAATACATGTTTTAAACACCTGCGTTAAAAATACATAGCATTCGTGGAGATCGATAGAGTTATGTGACTGCATATGGGTGAGAAACTCCCCTTAAATATATCCTTTTCTCCTTATACAATCCAGAACTCTATGCTGTCGGAGGCATGCCTTTGTGTGCCAGAATCGACATTGTATGCCTACTATTATGTAATTTTTAGTTACAACTGCTCAAACACCCGTTTGTAAATTCTCACCTTACGAGTGTTGCTGCATGTACGGAGGCAGAGCCACCTCCATGATGATTCGGCCCCATGAAGGCGTGGAAGCCTGGCGGTGCCTGTGCAGCGCTCGATGGATGGTCGATACCAAAATAAAGTCCACTTCCTGGAAATAATAATACAAATAATAATAAAGAATATGAACAAGAAGTTAATATGAATTGTTACATTACTTATTTAAAAACTCTGAAGAATGCTTACTATTCGGGTGTTCGGGTGTCTGAATCATTACGGTATTTGATGAGCGATCCTGCAGCCTGCGGCCCAGAAAATTCGAGATATACAATTCATTTCTCATTACAATATCTTAAACATTTAATATTTTATTCAATATCGTTAGATTACTTGAAATGAATTTTTTGTGTGTGTGTATTAAGTTTATATTAACATGCTGGAATATTCGAAAAAATATCTCTCGAATGGACGGGATATTTAAAATCGTACTCGTCCTATATTTACTAAGCCCAATCTTTTTAAAAATGGAATAAATTAAGAGTAACGAGGATTGTTTAGGCAAGGCTCCATATTTCATTATTTAGAATTAAACAAATGCTATTAGTCGTAATAATCATGCACATACGACAGCAAGCAAATGCGCAAGTCAATTTATATACAATTAATTAATAAAAAAATATTTAATTGTTTTCATCGATCAGCGAGAGCCTTATTTATTTTTTAATAACGTATGTAATATCTATCATTCTGAATACTTTTTATTCTTCATATTACTCTCGCCAAATCATATTTCTTTGTTTAACATTCTGAAAAAAAAAATCAGTTTAATTTTTTGATATCATGTTTGCATTTCTTGTATGCGAGTATTTAAATAATGACAAAGATACAATCGAATGTTTAAGTACAGAATCTATACAGTATACGTTTAATTGAAAACTTAATCATTAATATTCTTCATGTAGAATTATATTAATTATCGGGAAAACATTTTTTGTGGTAAGCTTAAAACATGTCTAGACTTGGTTTTCCACTGTCTATGATGGAATTTCTGCACAGGGGAAGCTCTTAAGAAAATCTTTTGTGTCGCTAATAGTTATTTACCCCGAGGGTCTGTGGTTTTTCAGAGCACTTAGCCTGCTTAATGAACTGGAAACGCCCGTCATTGTTCACTAATGCATCTATACAGAACCTTTTTCTGAAGACATTTGTTTTTCAGAGCACTTAGCCTGTTTAATCAACTGGAAACGAGTGTCATTGTTCACTAAGAGCTTGGTTTTACCTTCGTCTGAAGATAATTAATGGTGCGGAAGGGACTGTCGTCTGCTAATGTGTCTACATATGCATTCTTCAGGGGTGTACACCATATTTCTTTCAAGCAGTGTACGCAAGTGAATTATTCGTTGAATTTCTCAAAGTTCGCTACGTCTTTAGAAAGAACATTTAAAACGAATATAAAATTTATATTTGAAGTCTTCGTGCGTGTTACTTACAGGTACGCCTGTTTTGAATTGTAATTATTACTTCTCTCGTGCGAGAAGAGACATAGAGTGCTTTTATTTTTAACGTCAGTTGAAGCGTACTCGATGTGCTGGATACCCCTAGCCATTAAGAGCAGGTACTGAGGGAAAACCCAAGCGTCCTGCTTTAACCGCTTCTATTTAGACGAGGTACAGCTGTCGCATTGCGTCTTGTTTTTTCGTAAAGGGTTCTCGTGTTAACGTCTCATACAAGCTATTTGCAATTTCGCTTTAAGTTGCTTTTTAATTCATCTAAGCAATGTAATATTTTTTATAAACCCTCCAGTCAAAAGAAGAATTAAACACACGTTATTAGCCGTAATAGTTATATACGCGTAATAATCGCGCATATACGATAACGAACAGTTGCGCGCGAGTCAATTACATTAATCAATAAAAAAAACTTAATTGTTTTTAATCGATAGACTGTGTCGTTTCATTAGAAGTGAGATATTCATGGTAGATGAATAATTGGGTGAGATATCTCTAGGAGCGCGAGTCAATTACATTAATTATTCATTGTATTCATCGATCAGCGAGAGTCTTATTTATTTTTTATTTATTTCACAATCAATTCCTCCGGAGCCAACATGAACGCACCTCGCATGTTAATTCACCTTTATTTTTTTCCGGAATCATATTTCGCAGAATTATATAGAGTTAAGATGGCCGTCTTGCACCCATAATGAGTTTAAATATGGTGAATTCACAACTTTCGGGTATGACCACCAGGGGCGCTGTGAGGAAACACTCGCTGGAGTTTCACTCATATTACCACTTGGCGCGCTAGTGTAGGTAGCGAGCTGAAGCGTGAGTGGAGGGGGTGCGCTAGTCGACTTGTTCCTTGAAAGCACCGTGAGCCAGCCATTCGTGTGAAACGTCTCGCAGTGGAAGGTTGCGGTCGGTGTTCCACCGCAATTATCACGCGATAACGAGTGTTACGTCAAGTCTGTCCTTTCATCTAAGTGTTGTAATATTCTTATAAATCCAAAATATATTTTCCCTCAAAAGTAGAATTAAATAAATGTTATTACTCGTAATAATTATACACATGCTACCACACATATACGATAACGAACAGTTGCGTGCGAGTCAATTAATCATTCAAAAATACTTAATTGTTTTCATCGACAGACTAGTCTTGTTTCATTAGACGTGTAATTTATTGACAATAGTAGGTTATAAATGACGGTTTAGAGACAGGTGCGCGCGATTCAATCAAAAATACTTAATTGCTCGAAGAATAGCGTTTAATTGCATTAGTAGTAATATGATGGGCATTCTTATTTTTTTTTTCAATAACACACATTACCTAATTGATTGACACAATTATGTACTCAAACGATTTGCCGATGTGCGGCAGGCATCGAGAATCGCATTCCCACATCGCCAGGGTGGATTTCCAAGCCAACGTCACGTACCGAGAACCCCATTCCCTTATACCCCATCACCCGAGCGGCACATCCCCTACCCCAAGCCAATCACACGGCAGGGATTTAGACCTAGGGAAGGTACGCGACCGACGTATAGGATCAATACACACTCTCCCACCTATCCACAGGGAACCAACCAGAACACAAAGGGGAGGGAGGACACGCGTATGGGGGAGGGAGGGGGCGGGTCACCGCCACGTGACCACAGGGGGAGGGGGGAGGACCTGCCGGCACAGACACTGTCGGCATTAGATCAGCGCACAAAGGGAAGGGGGCGGGGCTAGCGGCACGCGACCGGGCGGCAAATAGTAGCGCACAAAGGGAGGGGGCGGGGCTAGCGGCATAGATCAAAGAACCTTATCAGATGGCGGCAAATCCTTTGGGCGCTGGAGTCACTATTATATTTCTACTATCATAATTCTGTTTTATTTCATTATATGAAATTATAGGCCCAAAGAAGTAAAGCAAAACTTAATAAAAATGAACTTAAAATGGAGATGAACCCAAACTGAAGCGACACAGTGGTGAAGGAACCATCATAATAATTCTCAACTATTGCTACCTTTTAAGGTATTGTTCCTGTAAGTAAACGGGAGAACTTTATATCCCTTGGAAACGTAAACACGTTTTGCAGCTCCGTAGGACGTTTCAAGCTCATTTTGGTAGTTATAACTCAATAATTAAATTTCTTCAGTTACTGCACCTACTCTACAAGCTGTAATGTGCCGTAGTTTTTGCCAGAATGGAAATAACCTACCTAACAGTATATTATTTTTAACGTGGCTATACAACCTCTATTTGTGGCTGAAGGTTTACCTCCAATTGGTCGCATTGCGTAGACCTGCCATTTTCTTTACAACAACTTTTGTCAACAATAGCAATTTTTATAGATGTGTGCGAATGCATGCCTCAATTGTCTACGTACATATCAGGAAGGGTCAACGGAAACGAGGCAGAGCACCGCATGCAGGCCAGTCGACCCATTGTGCTTCCAGTGTGACGGATGAGGGGAGAGACCCGATAGGTGTCCACATCCGGATGCCAATGAGCGCTACCTTGGACGGGATCCCTAATATTTCCAAATAGAAAGCATCTGACGCCGCACGGTCCCTGCCCACAAGCCACCAACATTCAAGGTACCCCAAAGCGGAGCTCCGCTAAGAAGAGACCTAACTGAGCGGTACCGCAGCAACGCCAGGAAAGAAACCCTTACAGAGCGCAACCACGCCCAGCCGCAACCCGCCGAACACTGTCGCCCTGGCCCTACAATCCTGAAACAGATGACAAGGAACATGATAGGTATAGGCAATGACAGGAAGAAGATGAACCAGCCCGGTTCTGGCGACCCAGGGAAACCACGAAAAACCCATAGGCCAGAGTGGCGGTCGCCGGGATCGATCCCGGGACCCTCCGAATGCGCGCCACAGACATAACCGCCTGAGCCATCCCGCTCGGTGAACTGGTCTGAGCCTATCACTTTCCACATTGCGTAAAACTGGCATCTTGTTTTCAAATATTTTTATAAAAAATGCATGTGATAAGTTGTTCCTTCAGTGGGAGATTTCATTAGTGTGTACGAATACACGCTAAAGTATACAAGTTTGCAAAATCGGCTAAGTATGCTGCTGCAGCTCCCAGCGTCACGGTAACATGTTTTTGGAATGGACATGCATAGCGATGGCTTTCTGTCACGTACAGCACTTATGCACTGATTTTCTACACCTCTCCTATAACGTGTTTTGTAAATGAGCCTTTAAAATACGTTCAAGATAGACCTAAGGCATATGTCACTTAGCACGTAGCATACATTCAAAAACACCTAAGGGTAGGCGACTCACTCGGTATAATTCGCGCATGCTAAGAAGTGATATATTTGGAGAACATGTGAGACAGAGCTTTAAAACGATGAGGGGAAGTCATAGCGGTGCTCATAGCTACATGTAGGTAGTAGTTGAACCAAATAGAGCTAGGACATTTCCATAGCAACTGTATACGCCATCAATGCTTTGTCAATATGTGACTAGTAAAGTCCGGGTTTATATGTAATACCAAATTGAGAAATATGCACATAAATGTGTGGTAATATGTATTAAAATACTTAATATAAAATAAATACGTTATTATGAATATATAATAAATAATTAAAAATTACGTTAAAAGTGCGAACTTTAAATAAATAACAATTTATTTCACTCCCTGATCATTTTATATTTATTGCTATTTTTGCTTCACAATACTCTACAATCATTATTTTAAATTATTATTAATTTGTTAAAATGTTATTTATACCAAATTTCACTTTCACAGTAGTATTTTGTGAATAGTACACACTTTATATTGGTATTATTATTTTCAGGCCTAATCCGGGCTAACGGTTTTAAAGGTAGAATCACTGAAAACGGAATAGGGGAAGATCCATGTTCAAGTCCCAGCTGTGGCATTGCATTTTTCAGTGGTTCTACCTTTAAGACTTCAAGTTGTTCCTAAAACACGTAAATTATATGAACAAAACAACACAAAAAGACCTGTATCTTCTTAAACAATAACTGAATAAATTAAGAATGAGTACATCACATAGATGCATTGTTTATTTCCTGGCACAGTTCCTAATAAGATACTTCTTCACATTTTGCGGTGTACATTATATTCTAATGTCGGATAAAATGTTTTGATTTTCAAGTACTATCCTCTGACATCCTGCGATGTAGAAAGATCGTATTCTTCGTAAGCCCATTCTTCCTGGCGACTATGTCTTCCGAAAACTACTACTATTAATCATTCAGGATAGTGAGGAAATTAGGGTAGACGGATTTCTATCAATTTTTCTTTTGAACGTTCGATAAGCATTTGATTTAGTCGTAAACTTTTACCAAAGAGAATGTTTGTTTCAATCTTCCACAATGTCCATAGACTTCTAGTAGCGCTGACTATTCACAGAAAATTAAGTAGAATTGATTTTGTAATTATACGTGCAGTCTTCACAGATTAAGGAGAATTTTGCTTATTTTTGATACGAATATATCGAACAAATGTCTAAACCATCGCAATGTCATTAATACTATTTAATTTTATCTTTAATTGTAAGTTATCATCTATAAAGGAAGGAAAAAATAGGCAGGAATAGAAAGCTGGAAAAAAATGAGTGTAATAAATAATTAAGAAAACACATGGCAAAAAATTTATTTATGTCAGATTGTGCAAAATATGTATGCTGAATATGTAAAAATATATAAAACGAAACTTGAGTACACGCTCTTAGGCTGCTAAATAGGTGAACGGAAGTTCATGGGTGTATTCTTTTATTTATTTTCGCACAATAACCGCCTCTAAAAAGTAGGGCACTGCAAGTAGTTTTCTAACCACTGCGTAGCGCAAATTAATTTTGGGGAGAGAACGTCCACAAATGTTTAGATTCATTTCTCTGTATCCTGCACATAGATGTGTTCTATGCTCGTAAATTCTGATAGGAATGCTTAAAACAGACATATACATAAACATACAGGTATACATAACCGAAACCAATCACAATTATATTAACTTATTATTATTATTATTATTATTATTGTTATTATTATTAAATAATAAACAGCCTAACTTCGTATTACTAATGAAATATATAAGTTGTATTCCTATGCCATAAGGCCCTCTCGGAATAAAGTAATGTAGGCCTCTGAGGAGAAAACGTTTGCGGGGTGTTCTGCTCTCCGGAGGATTTAGAGGTGAGATAGTACTACGTGGCAGTTCACGATGACGTCATAAATAGATCTACTATCTACATTAAAAACATCGCGCAACGTTAGTATCCCAGCATGTTTCACTTGGAGCAGTATGTAACTATTTTCTAGTGATTTATAGTTATTTACAATGCCCAGTAAGAAAGGAAGAGCTCTATACAGTCAAGCCCGAGAAATAGTTGCTAACGTTGTTAAAATCTGGGACTGGAAGCAACTAGTTATTCAGCATTACTAGCACAAGAGCGCATGTTTTCTAAGAGGCCTTAAGTCTTGCTGATATGTTGAAAGTACAGCCGTAATCTTTCTCAGATAACGATAGAATTGTTGATGCCAACACATTCCTTATAGACACACTCTCGTGAGAGGAAAGCAATGTGTATATTAGTATCGAGATGAATGCTCATTCAGACATTTGTTTATCGAGCAGTGTCGCTTCTGATATTTAAGACTGTATTTCCCACGCCTCTCGTATACTTCTCGTATAGTTAACTAGAATCGAATGGAGGATGTCTGTAATTCGTCTTTCCGATGCTGAAAGGGTTCACATTCTAAAAATTTCAAGTCTGATAGACCTCTACACCTCGTGTTTCGATCCATGGATCTTCGTACCCAGCTTGCTGTACCCCAGAAAAGATCTTTCACGTGGAATGTTGCAACAACATCTAAGCTCGAGCAACCTCGCTTTAAATTAATGTGCGCGCAGACTGCAAGGTTGGGTGATTATAACAAGAAGAGTTCCGAGTTTGATCACTGTAACATTAATAATTTTAAACTACTCCTCAAAAGTGAATGCTATCCCTACCATAATTTGAACTTGGACTTTAAAAATTCAAAGTTTGTTTCACTATATGAAATGTACTGTAAATTTCAAAGTTCCTATTATGAAAGAGATAATTATCCCCTCTTGAAAAGAAATGATTTTCTTTTGCGTGCACCATTATTCGTAATAGACTGTTCTCAACAGCCTGAGGATTATAAATGGAGTTGTGAACATCAGACATTTGCAAATATCCCTGCCCAGACGTCACTGTACTGCCTGATTCTACATGACTAAGTATTTACCTACAAACCTCTTTCTCATGTGATGCAAACAATTATATAATTATGTGTGTGTGTTCGGAAATGGGTGTATGGTTTTTTGTGAAGGATTGTACTAGGATAATGTTATGAATAACAAATTGAATTCATATACTAAAACACGCTTTTATTGACTTTAGCATACATTTCAAGCTATTGCCTTCTCCCCCTATTCCCCACTCCGTCTCCCTGATAAACTAGATGCTCCTGACTTGTAGAATTCATTTAAAATATTCAAGCGTCTTGCAATATAGGGTAATAGCCGTTTTAGATTCCCTACACCATCAATGTCTAAAGATATTACATTATTATTTAAACAAGTATTTAAGAAGTGAATTGAATGGTCAAGAAATACAATAATATTGTACACATGAATTACATTGTCACAATATTCATCACACGCAAACTTGTTTTATTGTCGTAGGTAATCTTCATTCATTGGAATGTTTTTGGATATTTTGTCCCAGTCTGATTTTGTAATATAAACAAAGGATTTATCACTTTCACGCTTTTTGTAGAGGGAGGGGATGTCATAACATAGTCCAAAGTTCACGGTATGGGAGGGGGATATGCTGACCTCATCAAACCTAAATACACAATTCTCCATGCTCCTCGGCCGAATACAGGGTATCTTCAATGATTAAGAAGACCATGGGACCCCCGTTGAGGATCCTCCTTTTACACCCCTTCTTCTGCTTTTTTAGACTGTCTCGTTTTTCCTCTTCTTCCGTTTCCTCCTCACCCTCTTGTAACATATATTCAAAACCATGTTAGAAATAGGTTTAGCAAATGATTTCATGCGCCTGAAAGAGAAAATACATACATTAGAAAAATCCCCTTCACATGTAACACAAAAGTATAATTAAAGAGTGTCATACTCACTTCAAAGGTTTGCAAGGTTCGGCTGTATCTCCAGCGAGCAATCTGGAGTCGTCTGATTTATCCATTCCTCAACCCTCGTAGCTTTATCCTCAGGAGCAGTAATGACGGGGAATGAAGTCCCATCCTCATCCATACACCTGGTGTGACGCTATGCGATTGGATATTCCACTATATCGACATCACGTCTCTCGGGATCCAGCTCCTCTATTGGCACGGGTACCTTAGGCATGGTCATTCGCAATATTTAATAATTTAATTTTAGGTTAGACACAGAATAGCATTAGAAGCAGTAAATGTATATGCAATTCAACATTTCTTGTACTTACTCAAGTTTTCTCTTCCTGCGCTGGTAGACCTCGCAGCTGTCGTTACATACGAAGAAGGATGTCATGCGCTCGTGTTGTGCTGGGTTAGTACAAAGTACAGAATGCATGTATCCGGTGCACGTCTCTGTATCACATTCAGCCAGGTGTTTTGACAGAAAGACATCAACTTCATCGCCATTGCTAATATCCTCCACATCCTCCTCCATGCGATTTGCTCTGGAGGAATAAAATTATTTCAAGTTAGATTTTATTTAACGTGCATGCAAGATATTACTGAATTATAGAAAAAATATTACTTACACGCCCGCTCTTTGATAAACAGGACAGCTGGCTATACACACTTCCAGTGTAGTCATCTGATCATGATGCGATGGTTGAATGCACAATATTGAATGCATTAAGCCATTGCAGGTTTCGGTATGGAAGTATACGTAGTGATAATAATCTTCCCCGCACTCGCTCCAGTAATCATTAACATCAGCTGCACGATTGTCACTAATCACTTCGATTATCACTGAATGAACACTGAAAAACAATAAATGATCGCTCTGCCTGCGGTCGCTCCTTATATACTGTAGACACTTGTTCGGTGACGTCACGCAGCGCGTGTGGCGGGGGGGCGGAATGCATGTTCAGACCTGTTATTCATTGCGCCAGACAGAAGCCAGCTGGCGGTTTTCGAATACAAAGGAAAGGCGTTGGTGAGCAGGTTTTAACACGTTTTATCGACGCCGACAGAGTGGAGCCGGACTAGTCTACATGTCGAGATTTGTTAGTGACGTCACGCAGGAGTCGCGGAGGGGTGTGAAAGGTAGATCGAAACTTGTTATTACCAGACAGAAACCGGCTGCTGGGTTTTTTTTTCATTACAAGGTGAAGGGCTCCTGGAGAGGTTAAGACCAATGAGAGTGATAGTTATACATATGCTAACACACATATACGATGACAACCAGGTGCGTGAGTCAATTCATATACACTTAATTATATTATTTAATCAAATACAGTGACGGTTGGGGTACTTCAAATCAACGGCCTGCGTCCAGCCCTTTAGGGTCGTGATACCGGGAATCCAGGTCGTTAGGACGCAATATAGCTTTGTTAGCAGTATAAATCCTTGATTTTCAATAACGTTAGATGATGCTATGCATGGACGAACATTACCTGATTGATTGACACAGATATTTGGAACTTAAGCGCCGGGGGACTTTACCCTCAGTGTCAGGAAAATACCGCCAAAGGGTGTCAAAAAATTTATTTCTGAATTTTAATTGACGGGTCTTTCTGGCCTAAACCTCCTCCATCGATTTACGTGGGTGGTGGCACGCGACTGAGAACAATAGCCCATTTTCCAGTTATCAGGCGGGCGGCGTTAGGAGTAGGACACAAAGAGGAAGCGTGGCCTGGAGTGTTAAGTGTTTTCATACCTCTCATTTTGAACAATAGGCTTTTGTTCAGAGTCTCTGGCTGGTGGTATCAGTAGCGCACAAAGAAACACCTCCATTAGCAACGAAAACAATAAGATTGTCTCAGCTCTCTGCCGGGCAGCATTCAGAGCGGCCCACAAACAAGGGGTGTGGCCTGCGTACGAGAACAACACCCCATTGTACTGTACGAGGACAATAGACTATTGCCCCAGTTCTCTGCCGGGCGGTGTTCATATCAGGTCACAAAGAAGGGGCGTGACCTGCGAAATAAAATGAAGGTCATTAATCCTATTGTCCTGATGAGAACAATACCCCATTTTCATAGAACCGGCCACCTTATACTACTATTTAGCCTTCTGGAGGAAGGGGTGAAGAATTATTTGTATGTGAGATTAAACTAATCCACATAAGAGCTTTCATCAGCGACATGGAGATGAAGGTTAAAGTTGTTGTGGCTCTTAAATGACAGTAAGAAACCCGATATTAAGAAGTAAAAATATAAGGTTTAAGTTGCAATGTTATCCTTCATCAATTCGGCCATACTTTGGAGAGGTAAAGTATCCTGCTAATCCGGTGGCTAGAATTATGCTCGGAAAACAGAAGGATCGCGCATGTATGGGATGTAGTTAGATTTTGTTAGTACCAACATAAACGGCTCCGTTCTAATATGGGCCACATTTTATGCACGCCTGTATACGTCAAACATGTGGCAGGTTGAGCCCACTTGTTCTTCTTGATTAAAACAGGATCGTTCTTGTCTGAGATAAGAGTATAAAATATGTAATTGCATAAGAATTCGGGCTCTAGTGATTAGCATGTACAGACGGCTCCAAATATTTTCCGTTGCACCGGGAACGGGGCAAGCGGGGTGCTTATCGATAGGTTATTCCAGGTATCTTAGCTCATACCCATCCACAAGGAAGGTTAAGAAATGTAACAGGCTAAACAAATATCATTCCAACACATTTCCTTTAGACTTGGTTGTAAGAATGTAATAACTGTAAAAAGAAAACAGCAATAACATTACAACACAGCGACATAAACAGTATACAAACCAATTTTTAGGAATTAGAGGCATCATATTATTGTGTTAAAACAAAATGGTTTGGTTGTTTTTATATTTACTGCTTTCTCTACCCATTATTAAGTAACATATGTTCTTTATTTTCATTATGTCCGTATGAAGTATGATTTTTTCTTGCATCTTGACAACAATTTAGGCCAGAAATTATTTAAAGTTACAATCTAAATTACACTTTTCCCTATTTGATTGCATGCAAGATGCCGTAATGACAACCAGCCGCTTATCTATTCGACAAATCATATTTTTACTGTCTCTACTATTTACCTATAATAAGTAGGGAAAGTGTTGTATTCCACTCAAAAATTAAAAAAATACAGATTCACCGGAAATACACCTTTTGAGACTCACTGAATCCAAAGAAAGCATTTTTGCTTTTCCTACCACGCACTTACAGTAAGCAGAGGAAGTATTGTATTCCATCCAAAAATTCAGTAACAATATTCACCGGAAACACACGTTTTGAGCCCCATTGAATTTACTTTCCCTACTACGTACTTACAGTAAGTAGAGGAATTATTGTATTCCACCCAAAAACTTAATAACGGGATTAATATTCGGAACGAAATACTCATTTTCAGACTCCATAAAACCAAACAAAGGTTTTTACTTTCTCTACTACGTAGTTACAGCAAGTAGAGCAAGTATTGTGTTCCACCAAAAAATTGAATGAGATTCACCGGATATACACGTTTTCAGACTCCCTGAATCCAAACAAAGCATTTTTACTTTCTCTACTACGTAGCTACGGGAGGTACAGAAAGTATTGTATTCCACCCAAAAACTGAATAATGAGATTCCCCGGATATACACGTTTTGAGACTCCCTGGATCCAAAGTAAACATTTTTACTTTCTCTACTACGTAGTTACAGTAAGTAGAGAAAGTATTGCATTCCATCCAAAAATTGAATAACGAGTTTCAACGGAATTCACGTTTTGAAACCCCTGAATGCAAAGTAAGCATTTTTACTTTCTCTAGTACGTAGCTACAGTAAGTAGAGAAAGTATTGTGTTCCATCTTTCAGAGTTTTCAACTCAATGTCGTAATTTCACCAGAAATATCGTTTGTGACCCCTGAATCCAATGAATTTATTTTTAGACAATGGTCCGTGTGTGTGTGTGTGTGTGTGTGTGTGTGTGTGTGCGTGTGTGTGTATGTGTATCCACGAAAAGCATAACTCAAAAGTAAAAGGTTAAAACCCGAACTTGGTATTTAAGTTCAATTTCTTCCAAGAATGCGACACTGAGATTTTAAAGAAAATCCTCCACTCCAAACTACGCTTTACATTGGACATTTTTCAAAATGTTTTACTCTTTCAAAAATGACTCTAAGGATTTTGATTAAAATACATATGCTTAAGCTATTTTCATGATAAATAGAATGTATACCTTTTATTTTCTAGGAATAGTCTTAAATTAGTATTTATTGTCAATGACTTTTGATAATTAGTAAATCGTAATAAAGAGACAAAATCTTACTGCACAACAACTGTAGGTCTTGTTAAAGAACAAAAGTTTTATCAAATAACATTTTTATTTTATGTCAAATAACTTTTATGTTTTACCTATTATGAAAGTTTCTTTGTTATTTCTTTAAATTTTCAAATGCTTTATACTACCCTCAACTGCAAATAGCTATTGTTTATCTTTCTTTCTTTTTTACTTTCTTTCTTTCTTTCTCGTGTTAATACAAAGATAACAGAATTTCAAAGCTATCACGTCTGTGGCTTACATTCGGGAAGTCGTGGGTTGGATTCCTCTGGCCGACCTTCCTGACCCATAGGTTTTTTCGGTGTTTTCCCTGGTCGCCAGGCGAGTGCTGGGAAGGATTCTCACATCCCAGAGTTTCCGGACCTTCATTTCATATCCATTCTAATTTCCCTTCATCTTTCATCCGTTGGTCTGTTTCAGGGTTGGAAGTGTCGGCGATGGTGTTTCGGTGCAGTGTGGCAGGGGAAAAGAATGTTTTTTGTGGCTTTCTCCGTCCTTCAGCTTTCGGCTGCCTGTTGGGAGTATCCTAACTTCCTTGAGGAGCGCTGGATACCCTTTGTGCTGGGTGGAGTCCCCGGTCTGCCTGTCCGTCTGACGGGGAGTCTCTATCTGAAAACTTAGGGATTGTGCCGTTTTTCCTGGTTCCGGATGCCCGGTGTCTTGTCTCGTCTCATCCTGCCTCCCGGAGACGCCCCCTTGTGGGGCGTAGGCACAATATCCAATATGTGGATCAGTGCTGAGTCCCCTCCGTAGCCAACCAATCCCAACTTATCACGTAGCGATCAGCTTTGAGGGATTTGGCAATCGCTATAGCTTAATATGTTCTGGTTATAACTACAACGAATTGTGAAAACAAGTGATGAAGGTTTATGGGTATTAACATGACATAGGTGCAAAATAAGCTTTGTAAGAAGAGTGAGTAGAGAAAATCATGCGAATGCAACACGTCATATTTTAGCACAAAACCTCCATATGCATAAATCCAAAGCGAAAAGTCGGTTAACTACCAAAGTTGGTATTTAAGTTCAGCATCTTTCAAAGTTGTGACAAGATTTTCAAGAAAATTTCCCTATCCTGAACAACCTTTTACATGGAAAAATATTCGAAATTTATTTTCTTAAAAATGGCTCTAATGATTTTGATTAAAATACTCACAGTTTAAAATATTTTCATGACGAACGAAATATATATTTTGAACTGACTGAGAAGAGCCTCTAAAGCCTTCTTCATTCTAAATAACGTTTATGTAATTGGTAAACTCTAAAAATTGGACAAAGTTTTGATACACAAGAAATGCATACCCCGTTAAAGCTCGCAGTTTGTTATATATATTTTATGAGATTAACTAATTCCCAGACTTTTTCTGTTATTGGTTTGAATATGTTTTGTAACTGAGAAGTCGCTTTTCGTTTTGTTTTTGTCGCGGTCATATAAACAGCATGGAATTTCAAAGCATCACGTAGTGACATGCTTTTTGAAAATGTGACTATCGCTTTAGCTACGTATACTACAACGAAACGTGTAAATGTGAACTTTTTCTTTTGGTATTTAATTAAAGTCCTTTAATCGGGTAGCCCATTACGGACGGTGAATTAACGAAATGGTTAAAATGATGCTCAAATGGGCCCGAGGTCACTAGAAATTAGAATCAAACATTCATCTGGTCAGGATAAGAGGAAACCCTGGAAAAAACTTTACCCAGGTATTTCACTTTAACCGAGATTCTAACTCGGGACCTCTTGAATGTGAGGCAGATCCCCACACCGCACAGATGAGCTAAATGTGATTTGCAAGTTTATCTGGATTGTAAGAAGTAGACAGAAAAATGAGATTTAGAAAAAAGAATTTGTAGAATGGTGAGAAGAGAAAGATATGTGAATGCAACACGTTAGTTTGTTCAATTTAAAATAATAATTTAATCTATATTTAAATATAATTCTTCCTAATCACAATTCTCGTGGTAATGCCAAGAGCGTGGAGTTTCAAAGACACCACAAAAAAATCTGACTATCGTTTGAGCTACTGCATTCTTCTTATGCTTAAAACGAAGTTTGTAATTGCAGTTTCATCTGAATTAACAAGAAGACTCTTTCAGTCAAGCCGTGTGTAGGACAAGGTTGGAAAGATAGAATCAGATTGAAAAATTCAATGTCATAGCCGATTTGAACTACGGATCTTCCAGCTTACGTCCAAGTGACGCCGCGTAACGCGGGCGACTGGCATCCGAGAGATCCCTAGTTCGCTTCCCGGCTACCGCCCAATCTGACTCACGGTTTTTTTCTCGAGAGTTTTTTCGGGTCGTCAGGCGAATGCTGATATGGTTTCTCTCAGACCCCGAATATCGTTCCATTCCTCATTTCATTCATCCTTAACCCCGTTAGGTCTGTTTCAGGATTGGAAATGTAGGCGATGGTATTCCGGTGCGGCGTGGCACAAAAAAGGATTCTCTCTGTGGAACCTTATCCGTCTTTCGGTCTTGGGCTGGTTACCAGGGTATAAGGACCGCTTCTTGGGGCGTTGGACCCTCTGCCTGCCCGGTTTGCCTGCCCAACTGTCAGGGCGTCTCAATCTGGAAATTTTAGGAACTTTGTCATTGCTGTGCCGTCAATACTGGTTCCGGCCGCTCGGTGTCTCTTACCTTGTCCCTCCCTCCCGGGAGCGCACCCTCGAGGGTCACAAGCACAATATCCTCATTCACTGGATCGGGGTCGAGTCCCCTCCGTTACGCATTTCATTCCATTCTATTCTAGACCACAGAAGAGAAGCATTTCAAGAATTCAGAACGTGAATTGCAATTCAATCTTTTTTGGGGGGGGGGAATCTTCAGATTTGTAACTTGAAAGCAATTTAGTTTTCAGAATAGAGTGCTTTCAAATGAACCAATTGCAACAAAAGCACATCAACCTATCTGCATTAACACTTCGGGTCACTATTTTGAAAATTTAGCTTATATGTTATCCTAAACGAATAAAATGCTGAACGAATAAAATATAGAAACTGCATATTTTGTGCTAAAGGTTGTTTCCTTGTATCTATTAACATTTTGCATACAATACCTAAATAGGTGTTTTTACTCTACGTCCACTATAGGACTGGCACGATTTTTCTTCTTTTCACTTGTGAGTGTGCATATAAGAGGAATTATGTTTCAAATAAAACAATCTTTATTCATTTTTCAGTAACAAACGCAAAATGTATCTCATTTTGAAGAAAAATTAATGTTATACTTAATTGTTTCAAAACTGCTTCAACAGTTTGACATTAATATTACTTTTTCTGACATATTTTTAAAAATTGCTTGAATATTATCAGAACTGAGTGTGCCAACTGTATGGAACTACACACTTAGCGCTAAACGTTGTGCAAACCTTGTTTCTCAAGAAAATTACTGAATCCTAAACTTGTGTAGCACCCGCATAAATAGTGCAATATTTGATTTTTAAACAACATATTATGTAAAGAATATGTTAATTTATTTCGCTTGAATAGTTCTAGTAAAGAGAAAAGTATTTGGTTTCGTCTTCTTTCTTCTTAGAGTCAGGTCGATGAATGCATACAAAGAAGTAAATGTGACCTTTGAGACGATACCGGCACGTTGGCTATAGCCAGGCAAGACTAGTCGAAGAGAAATTTGTTCTCCCTCTTCCTCTACACCCTTGGCCCTTCGGAAAACATTTGAAGTTCACTGTACCTGGTCTTGTCCAGTTACACTAATCGCAATCGTTGCAATATAAACACATTTTTTTCTGTAGCTCCCGCTGCATTCTTGCATCAGGTTAGAAACTTATTGTTTGATGAGAAGTGCCTTTGCATCATCGCATTTGTATGTGCTCATTGTCCTGCAGGCTACGTTGGTTTGGCGTTATGTTGTGAGCAATTATTACGATTTTATAAGGACTTTCAAGCCTGTCCAAGAATAGTGAGAAATAGTACGCAGCCAAAAGAAAAACTGAGCGTTAGAAAAACAGTATAAACATTATTTCATTAAAGACAGAGGCGGGAAATTATGATCTGTTAGAGAACATTTTGAGAAGTTAAACCGTGACCTCTTATTTCCATCTCCAAGGTACTTGATAGAATCTCCCGTGCTGCAGGAATCAGTTAGAATACCGGGGTTAAGATAAGGAAAGAAAAGTACGTTAAGGAAGAAAATCACCAATCGTTACCAAAATTAGAAACTCCTGGAAAGAGGAGAAAAGATATAAACGTGTATTTTCCAGCAGGATGCTACCGCACACATATTCATTCTTATTATAGGAGAAAGGAACGTCCTAATATTTTTAAATTACATATCTTCCTAAAGGAAGCCGAAGTCTTCTCCAGTAGCAAGATTTCATTGTGTAAAATAAAGAATTTAGGTTTTCGCTACAAAAACAGTAAATGGCAGTAAACTGATGACGTTGACTATCACGCTAGCAGCTTTAACATGGCAAAAGTGATTGTATATCAGCGGCTTTTCCCATTAGGATAAGCATCATTATTTAGCAGGTACCTCTCTTTTGTTAACATACTACTTTAGGTCAATATTTGCATACCCTTTTTCATCTTTTGTAA
Organism: Deroplatys truncata; assembly: GCA_030765065.1. Classification (NCBI taxonomy): domain Eukaryota; kingdom Metazoa; phylum Arthropoda; class Insecta; order Mantodea; family Mantidae; genus Deroplatys; species Deroplatys truncata. The sequence goes on along the minus strand of CM060983.1, from coordinate 202,839,161 downwards.
ATAGACATGCTTTGTTATCGTCTGCGTGTGCATCAGATTTGATGATAATAATAATAGTAATAATAATAATAATAATAATAATAATAATAATTGTAATACAGTTATTACATTAATAGGCGCAACAGGATCGCCTTTGTACGTACCTAATGCTTGTACGCTCTCCATGACCGAGCGGGATGGCTCAGGCGGTTACGTCTATGGCTTACATTCGGGAAGCCCCGCGATCGAACCCCGGCGACCGCTCACTCTGGCCCATGAGATTTTCGTGGTTTCCTCGGTTCGCCAGACGAATTCTGGGGTGGTTCATCTTCTACCATGACTCTCCTTCCTCTCATTTCCTGTACTCACCATCTTTTTTGTTATCTGTTTCAGGATTGTAGGAGCAGGCGACGATGTTCGATGGGTTGCGGCTGGGCAGTGGCTTGCGCTCTGTAAGGTTTCTCCGCTGGCGTCACTACGGTACCGCTCAGTTAGATCCCCCTCAGCGTGGGGCTCCGCTTCGGGGCACGATATAGGTTGGTGGCTTGTGGGCAGGGACCTGCGGCGTTGGATGCGTTTTGTCTGGAAATGTTAGGAACCCCATCATGCTTGCACCCCTCCGAATCCGGAGCTGATCACCTTCGGGTCTCTCCTCTTATCCCTCCCTCCCATGGAAGCATAGTGGGTCGCCTGGCCTGCGTGAAGCGCTCTGCCCGGTTCCGGGGCCCCTTCGTGATACGTACCTTTACCTTTACGCTCTCCATGTGGTCGCGATAAGTCGCCTGTCCCTCTCAGTCAAACATCAATCTTTGTCGTTGTCCGCATTTCTCATACTACGCAACTGATGTATCGTATCTTTTACTGTTTCTCTCTCTGCTTATGTCTCATGCACAGAAAAGAGATGGGGAATCAAACTCATGTAATTCGCAAATATAACCTACGTCTGTTCACATTATTAGAGGTTACCTTTATGGAAGCACGAATGATAACTTACTTAGACGAGTTCAAAAATGTCATATTTGAAAAATGTCATTCATGCAATGCAAAAGTTAGCTATGAAGGCTTGGTCAGCCGAAGAAACTGCTTAAATAATTTTCTATGGAACCTGTTTTACTTCCTTTACTGCACATAATAAATAGGGGAAGTATTGTATTCCATCAAAAAATTCGATGTCGAGATATCACCGGAAATATTTGTTTTCAGACTCCCTGAACCCCAAAAATGCATTTTTAGATGTGTCTGAAATAGCATACGTCGGATAAATACCAAACTTGGTATTTAAGTTCAGCACCTTCGAAGGATGCGAAACGAAGGTAAGAGAAATTCTCAACCTAAACTACCCTTCCCATGATATATTTTTCGATTTTTTTATATTCCAAAAAAAAGGCTACAACGAGTTTGATTAAAATATCATACATTAAAGATATTTACATTTAAAATAAAATGCATATCTTGAATTTTCTTGGAGTAGTCTGTCATAACATAACATTCTAACATTCGGAAGAAATTTTGTATAACCTTGTACGTATAAGTGGTAAACGTTAAGCGATAAACGAAAACGTACTGCACAAATATGTAGATCTTTTTAAAACACCCAATTTATTTCAAATAACCCTTTTGTAGCATCAGCAATTCCAAAATATCCGTCAATGGTTCGAATTGTTGAATACCTAGCCTAGTCCTGTCGATTTTCAGCTGTTTGTCGCAATTGCATAAAACATGGAATTGTAAGACTAGCATATAGCCTCCACTTCTAAAACATTTCACTATCGCTGTTTCCTTTGTATCTGTAACGAAATGTGTAATGAGGCTTATTTCTGCAATGGTTTTTTTGGATTAAAATATAGTAGATAGAAAAATAAACCTGCAAGAATAATTTGTATACTCACTAATAAGTGATAGAGTTTAGACAAAGTCAAGTGAATATAAGACATTAGATCTTTGTTTTTTTATGGGAATTGGTTTTCGGAAGCTTTATTTTGTAGGTAGGGCGATCTTTTGCACAAACGTTGATACATCCATTGTAAAGTGGCCTGTAGCCGTTTCTAATTGAGACGTTGTTCTTATGGAAAAGAACTGGCCATCTTTGCAAGTTATTGAACTCGAATACCACGTTTGATATTTATCCGACTTTTCGTTTTTCAGTTATGCTGTTCACAGACACACACACACATACACAAAAGCTTGTTTAAAGTATTCTTTTTGGGGGGTCAAAAACTCTCAAAGCATAATTCCCTGAAATTCCACAATTTCCGTGATATGAATTTTTGGGTGGAATGCAATACCTTGTCTAGCTACAGTATACGTGGTAGAGAAAGTAATTATTAGAATTTGCTAATACCATTAATATTAGTAACTTTAAAACAGAACCTTGTAATATTTACCAATTATTCAGTAACTTCTCTTCACTCCATTATTAATAAACAGCAATAAAGAGCTAAGTAAACAAAACATCACAGCAATTTTACCAGCAATATGCATGTAGTATATTGCGCAACATAAGGTAGAACCAGCAAGTGATAATCACTTCACTAACTGCTTGAGTGAGAGGACAGAATTTTTGCTCCCTTCCTCTTGAGTGCCCTAACATCTAGTCATTGCCTTAAATAGCTATGCTGTTTGTTAGCAATATCAGGCACTATGATGATTTTTTATGCGGCAAGATTTCGGTGAAAAGAGTCTGTTGTTGCATTCTCATGACTTTCTCTACACTCTATCTTTTATTAGTGGCTATACAAGATATTCTTACCAAAGCTTATTTTTCTATCTACTACATTTTAATTCAAATAATCCTTTGCAGAAATAGCTATATTACACATTTCATTATAGATACAAAGGGAACAGCGATAGTCAAATGTTTAAGAACTGGACGCTATATACTGGCCTTAAAATTCTATACTGTTTCCATGCAATCGCGAGAAACAACTGAATGTTGACAGGACTTTAAGAAAATACTAATAAATGAACAATTACACCCTCGCTGGCCTCATAGCTGTCAGTAAAGCATCTGCCTACTGTGCAAGTGATCCTGCCTTCGATTCCCGGCTGAGGGGTGGAAATGTTTCTCTAGACAAGATTATTCCCTATCCTCCTAAAGTATGGATGTGTGTGTGTGTGTGTGTGTGTGTGTGTGAGATTTAATGATTAACCCCCCCAAAGTGCAAGTAACCCAGTGACAAGAGAATACGAGTTAACATCATTGCCAATAGGCAACAAGTTCCAAAGGAAAGTCCGCTGATAAGACCATTGTAGTTTTTTAAATTTTGTTTTAAATAAATTGTGGTATTTAAAGAGACTTACGTTTTTCTGTAGTGCCTCTTCGTTTGTCGCTTAACATTTATCAGTTAAACAAAATTATACAGAATTCTTCCGAATGAAGAGGTCTTAACAGGCTTGATTCAAAAAATTCAGAATATGCATTTTATTTATAATGTGAATATCTTTAGTATGCGCTATGCTAATCAAAATCATAGAGCTATTTTTTAGAAAATAAAAAAATTCGAAAAATATTCCATGTAAAGGCTAGTTTGGGTTGTGGAGATTTTCTTGGAAATCTTTGTGTGGCATCCTTTTAAGATACTTAACGTAATTACCAAGTTGACTTTTCGTTTTTGAGTTATGCTGTTCACAGACACACGCACGGCTGTTTTTTCTAAAAATGCTTTTTTTTTTAAATTCAGGGGTCCTTGAAACATGTCTCCGGTCAAATCTCGGTATCAAAAGTTTTGGGTGGAATGCAATATCTTCTCTACCTACTATGAACCTTAGTCGAGAGAGTAAACATTAAGACAGGATAATTAGATGTTTCGTACTCTATGTCAAGTACCTAGCGTATTGTCTGCAGTAACGTGTGAGGCTCGTATTCGGGAGGTCCTGGCTTCAATACTCGTCGACCGCCTCACACACCTTGAGTTTTTCGTGGTTTACTCTAGTCGGTAGGTGAATTCTGGGGAGATTTATTTTCTACCACGATTTCCGTTCTCTCATTTCCCTTTGATTCCACTTTCTTATAATGTTGCAGGTGTGCTTTAAGGTTTTATCAGCGTGAGGCGGTGACGCAGTTGCTTGCTGCAAGAGAAGAGTGCTCCCCATGGACATCAGAGGGCTGTCTGGTAGTATGAGTCGTTAATCACCCACTCTGGACAGCTCCAGCAATAGGACGGGTCTTCGAGTCAGAAACTGTTAGAGACTTCTTCACTCCTCTATGGCCTCTCTGCTTAAAAATTAAATTGATTTTTATTAATAGACGCTCTTTAACTACTATGTTCTTAGCGTCCCATTCTATACTGGGTGAGAAAGACCGGTAATTTTGCTCAGAGCCTCGTTATCAGGTTTGAGGTCCTTCTACGTGCCGTAAATCTACGACAGGGGAGCACCGGCTTTGCCGCCGGGTTTGAACACGCAACCTTTGGAATTAGAGGGTAGCATAGTAACCACTACACCACGCAGAACGACAGCCTGTCTGCTGCCTGTGGTACAGTTGCTTCATCCTTTCCCGGTGGTAGTCAGATAAGATCTGCGTAGGTCACTGTGCGCGAGGTGCCCCTCTCCGTTGTATCCTATACCTATATCTAATATTTCAAATTCGTTTGTTAGATAACTTCTTGAAGAATGAACGAATTCATTTCATTAACGAACCACTTCATTTCAATGATCATGGTTGATGAACAAACAATTCAGAATACAGGGAGAGGCGGAGAGGAGCTATAGCCACCACATTAATTAAAGAAAAAACATGGCATTTGTTGTACTAAAGATTATGGTGTTGCTTTATTTTGGTAAAACCAGAACTAACAATTTTATATCTAACCTATTTACTTAAATCAATTGAACATCTGTTTGTTTAGAGCTTTAATTTATTTTAGCGATCTCAAAATAAGAAAAGGAAACAGTAACTTCCGAATGAGAATTAAGCTCTGAAACAATAGGAGCAATACCATACGGCTAGCTTCTAAATCCAGCGGTCCTGGACTTGATTCCCAGCTGGAGGATGGGAATTTTTCTTTAGTCCTATCTTCCCTGGAGTTTGGAAGTATGAGTGAGAGTGTAAATGTTTGTGTGTGAATTTAATGTTTATAAAGAAAACCGAACGTAAACAAACCCAAGGATACAGAATAGTAAACGAGTGAACATCATTACCGTTGAGCAATTGTTCAAAAGACAAAACCGCAGATATGACCTTCGGTGTTAAAGACGGCATATAAATGGGACAAAAAGGTACAGTAAAACTCAGTAGTCAAAATACTTAAAGATTACGTTTAAAAGGCATGTTTATTTAACAAATATTTTTATAAGTTTTTCTCAAAATTTAAATGGTTTGCATCCACAATTATACTTTATTGTGATTAGTTCAATTTGAACAGTTCGTAGGAAAGTAAATCAGTTCATTCATGATAAGCAGTACGTTCTCAGGAATTTATACTGGAAGTTGCACCAGCTTTCATTTAGCATGGTTTAATATATCACACTTTTTCAAGCTGAGATATTTGTTGTCTTACTTATGGTCTGAGAATTTAGGAGGAGCTACATACTCTCTGACAGTAGTCAGTAGCCTGAAGGTCTTGATTAAGCCAAAGCAGCTCCTCACGATGCACGTGTCTCTAGGACCAATCTCTTCAATTGAAATGGGTGCCAAAATATATTGAGATTCGAGACAATGACAGAGTAAACGAGGCTACCAGAAAAGAACCTCTATTATATCCTAGAATGATCTTCAATCAGTGCTGCAGTCATTTTTAAGAACAGCTATGCTGCCTGGAATATGAAGAATACTGAAACTCTACAGAGTAGCTTGAGACAAGGAACTGCTAAACTTCAACAGGAGAAGGATCTTATGGACCGTAAGTTTTCTTAAGAAGGTACTGAGCCATTATAGAAGATAATGGTACAGAATACCAACCCTATATCCATGAGGTTTCAGCAGGGCATAAAGCTCACATATCGAAGGATTTTATTTTTGGGAAACAGTTTGCAAAAATTAATCACGTATCAATTATTCCACGTTGGTTTGGATCATATTTACTTCTAAACTCTTGGATTAATGGAGCATTAGGTTGATGAAGAGCAGGAATTTCAGAAGATCGAGTGGAGCCGATGAATGTATCCGGCTCGTTTAACTCAAACAAACAAGGTAGTGGAAAAGTTGTATAAGTTTATCTTCTGCATAAATAAGGATGTCAGGAGATCTTCAAACATGATATGTAACATTAAACCTCATCGCTAAAATGATTTAGATTTCTACGCTTTAATGTTTAATTTGGCATTCTTATGGTTATTTTATGGACGGGGTGAGGAGCAAAGAAACCCGGGCAGGCAAGTACCACCACGCTTGGGAGTCACCTCGCTTAAGACACAGAACAAGTTAATGTCATGTCTGCGTGTGTGTGTTTGTGTATGTGTGTGTGAGGGGGGGCATGGGAATTCCATCAGGCAGCATGCGTCCCCCATCCCTTCTGCTACTTCTGTTCCCACCATCAGTGCAGGTTAGCTCCGTTCGTCAGGCGGCATCCAACATGAAGACGAAAATGCAAATTGGATCCCTCATTTGCTATACGGGCAACGTTTATGAATGGGATCTGCATCTATGAAATTTCTATTAGGATTCCGTCTTCCCTCTCCCCACCCCAGCCCGTTTCTTGTCTCTTATTATATACCATTCCACCACACCCCCGTTTAACCACAGTTAGGAGGGGGAGGAGAGGTAATAATTCTCCAAATGTGTACAGTTTAGCTGCGTGCTGCTACATCCATCCACTGGCTGCTTCCTTTCTTCTCAGCTGTAAACTTCCCTCAGAAAACAAAAATAAGGGTTCGGTTCCCAGGTGTGCACACGGTTAATCTCCCACATGCCACTTGCAGAAACACAAAGATTACTTAATTTTCCGCCGTTTAACTCCATGCTCAGTAATCACAATGAAGATTGTTTTGAGTAAATTTTGTCGGCATTATTTGGATGTTTTCGTAGTGACACATACTGCAACTCCAACAATAGGAGCATGGCCTGCAGCTAGTTCTCAAGACACAGTTTCAGTTACATGCGCTAAGAATAGGCAAACTACTCGTTGCTGAACTTCAACGTGTTAAACGTAAAGAGGTACTATCACGGAGGAGCCTCCGAAACCGAGGCAGAGCACCGCAGAGTGCCAGTTGGCCCTTTTTGCTTCCAACGTAGCGAAGGTTGAGGGGAGAAACCCGAAGGGCGACAAAGATCCGGATGACGACGGGGTCCATAATGTTTCCAGATATAACGCATCCGACGCCGTACGGCCCCTGTCCACAAGCCACCAAACTTCAGGGTCCCCCGGAGCGCACCTCACGCTGAGGACAGTTAACTGAGTTGTAACGCAGCAACCCGGGGAAGAAACCTTTACAGAGCGCAAGCCACCATACAACCGCAACCCGCCGAATGCCGTCGCCTGGTCCTAAACCCCTGAAGCAGATCACAACGAAGAATACGGACACATGAAATAAGATGCAATCTAAAGTTGAGATTGTACAACATCCCCAAAACTAAGCGTTGTATAAATAAATGTCTTGAATAAAAGTTGCTTGATATTATGGGGGAAAGTATATGCCAGTAATCCTGTTTTATTTGGAGGACGTTGTGATGGTCATTTTAGGGTCAATTTAATTTGACTGTAATTGTAGGTTCCCATTTAAAAAAATTAAATTGACCCTAAAATTACTATCATAACAACCTTCAAACAAAACACTACTAATGGCATTTACTTTCCCCCATAATATCAAGCAACTTTTATTAAAGATATTTCTTTCACTTAGCTTTGGAGATACTGTGCAGTCCCAATTTAAATGGTCCACCCTGCATTTCGAATTTTCTGTGAAAGCCTACGAAGTCGTCTTCATTCGCAATGAATTTTGTATAACTGGTAAACCAGCAGAAACGTACTTATTTCTTTCTTTCTTTCTTCTTCTTCTTCTTCTTCTTCATCTTCTTCTTTTTATTTTTTGGTCAAAATAGCCATTTCCGAGATAGCCGTCGATTGGTTTGAATTTTTCATTTCTGATCATTTCTTGAAGCGGCCGTCTATTAGTTGTTTCTCGCCTCATGGAAAGAGTGTGGAATTTCAAGGCCAGCAAAAAAGAATCCGATTTGAAATATTTGACTATCGTTTCGGCCTCCTGGAGTTCCCTTGTACTTACAACGTAATGTGTAGTGAAACTGTTTATGTAAACGGTTATCTCGGCTAATATTAAGTAAATAGAAAAAATAAGCTTTTTCAGTATAGTTTGTTGAGCCTATATTAAAAAATCTGATATGCTACACTCACATGACTTTCTCTACTATTGTACAAACTATTTTTACAAACGTTTATTCTCCATATGCTTATGTTAATCTAGATATCGAGATGTCAATCTTATTGCTAATTTTCTTGTAGATGCAAGGGGAATATGGTAGGTTATAAGCGATAGTCAAATCTTTTAAGCGTTGGTTGCTATGTGGCGCATTCCAATCTCTTTGCATGTCCAGGACATAAAAAAATGAATAACGAATTTGAGAAAAAGTATAAGTATTGGAAAATCTAAGGGAATAACAAGCAATATCTTGAAAATGGTTCACTCTACAAAAAAATGTATACGACATAAATTGTGCATTTTAACGCGATCTACATCTTTTGTGCAGTAAAATTTTGTCTATCTCTTATGGTTTATCAGTTATGCAAAAGTCGTTCACAATGAAGAATACTATTGGAGACATTCCCAGAAAATTCGAGATATACATTCCTTTTTTTCATGAAAATATCTTAAACATATTATATTTTAATCAAAATCGTTAGAGCCGTTTTTGAGAAAATTAAAATTTTCAAAAAATGTTACATGTAAAGGGTAGTCTGGGGTGGGGGGATTTTCTTGAAAACCTTCGTATCGCATCTCTGGAAGATACTGAACCTAAATACCAAGTTTGGTGCTTATGCGACTGTTCGTTTCTGGGTTATGCTGTTCACAGACAGACACACAGACACACACACAGACACACACGGACATGTTTCCAAAAATGCTTTTTTTGGATTAAGGGGGTCTCAAAACATGTATTTCGGATGAAATCTCGCTATCGAATTTTTGGGTGGAATACAACACTTCCCCTACTTACTATACGTAGTAGAGAAAGTAAAAATCTGATGTGATACATTCATATGACATTCTCTAACCTCTATCTTTATTACTGTGTATACAAACTATTCATACTAAAGCTTATTTTTCTATCTAATATATTTTAATCTAAATAAATCTTTGCAGAAATAGCTGTATTACACATTTCGTTATAGATACAAAGAGAACAGCAACAGTCAAATGTTTAAGAACTGGACGCTATACACACTAGCCTTAAAACTCCATACTATTGTCATGCAATCGTGAGAACAACTGAATGTTAACAGGGCTTTAAAACCAAGTAATGAACAATTAAAACCATTAGTAACAGATATCTTGGAAATGGTTGATGCCACAAAAAATTTATTTAAAATAAATTGTGTGTTTTAAAGAGACCCACATTTTATTCTGTAGTACGTTTTCGTCTATTGCTTAATGTTTACCTGTTATACAAGATTATACAAAAGTCCCTTCCGAATGAAGAGCATTTCACAGGCTCTTCCCAGAAAATTCAAGATATAAATTTTATTTGTAATGTAAACATCTTTAATATACGGTATTCTAATCAAAATCGTTAGACCCATTTTTTAGAAATAAAAAATTTCCAAAAATGCTTTATGTGAATTAAGAGAGCCTCAAAACATGTATTTCCGTTAAAATCTCGGTATCCGATTTTTGGGTGGAATGCAATACCTTGTATACCTTCTACGTGCGTGGTAGAGAAAGTATAAATATGTTATGCCTTACATTTATGTGAGATTCTCTATCCTCTGTCGCTTTTCAGTGGGTACCTATACAAACTATACTTGCGAAAGCTATTTTCTTATCTGCTTCATTTTAACCAAGATAAACCTTTGCAGCAGAAATAGTTACATGGACGCTATACGCTGACCTTAAAATTCCATACTGTTTCCATGCAACCGAAAGAACTAACTGAATGTTGAAGAGAATAAGTAATGTACAATTCGAACATTTGATAACCGATATCTGGGAAATGGCTTATGCCACAAAAAATTTCTTTGAAATAAATTGCGTGTTTTTTATCAAATACATTTTCGCCTATGGTTTAACGTTTATAAGTTCTAGAAGCTTGTATAAAATTCCATCTTAATGAACAGGACTTCACAGTATATATCCGGAAAATTCAAGATATACATTTTATTTTTGATATAAATACCTTTAATGGTTGGTAGTTTAATGAAAATCGGTGCAGCCATTTTTCATAAAATAAAACCTTTTAAAAATTACACTATGGTAATGTAGTTCCGGGTTGGAGGATTTTCTTTAAAATTTTCGTGTCGCATCTTTGAAAGATACTTGACTTAAATCCAAGTTTGGTATTTATCCGAGTTTTTGTTTCTGGTCATGCTTTTCACACACATGGAAGTTCTTTTAAACAAGTTTTAATACAGGGACCTCAAAACTTGTATTTTTGGCGAAATTTTAATATAATTTTTTTTTTTTACTTTCTCTACTACGTATAGCAAATAGGAGAAGTATTATATTCCGCCCAAAAATTAGATACGAGATTTCACCGGAAATACATGTTTTGAGGCCCCCTGAGTCCCCAAAAAGCATTTTTTAAAACATGTCCGTGTGTGTGTCTGTGTGTGTGTGTGTGTGTGTGTGTGTCTGTGAACAGCATAACTCAGAAACGAACAGTCGGATAAACAACAAACTTGGTATTTAGGTTCAGTATCTTCCAGAGATGCGACATGAAGGTTTTCAAGAAAATCCCCCCATCCTAGATTTCCCTTTACATGGAAAATTTTTCGAAAATTTTAATTTTCTCAAAAACGGCTCTAACGATTTTGATTAAAATATCATATGTTTAAGATATTTTCATGACAAATAAAATGTATATCTTGAATTTCCTGGGAATGTCTCCAAAAGTATTCTTCATTGTGAACGACTTTTGCATAACTGGTAAACCATAAGAGATAGACAAAATTTTACTACACAAAAATATAGATCGCGTTATAATACACAATTTATGTTATATACATTTGTTTTCTTGAGTGAACCGTTTTCGAGATATTGCTTGTTATTTCCTTAAATTTTTCAATACTTATTTTCTCAAATGGGAATTCGTTATTCATTTTTTTGTCTTGGATATGTAAAGAGTATTAATCTGTGGGAAAGGGAATGGTGCTGCACCTAGCAACCAGCTATTAAGAAATATGTATGTGCTTAAAGGCTACTGTATTTCCAAATTGCCCTTGTAAATATATATTCCCCTTACATCTACAAGAAAATTAGCAATAAGATAGAGTCTGCAAATGTTTATCTGGATTAACATGAAGTAGATGGAGAATAAGCGTTTGTAAAAATAATTTGTACATGAGTAGAGAAAGTCATGTGAGTGTAACACATCAGATTTTTTTTTATGTCCTGTACATACAAAGAGAATGGAATGCACCACACAGCAACCAGCGCTTACAAGATTTGAATATCGCGCAAATACTACCATATTCCCCTTGCATCTACAAGAGAATTAGCTATAAGATTAACATCTAGATTAACATGAGGCATTTGGAGAATAAGCGTTTGTAAAAATGGTTTGTACAAGAGTAGAGAAAGTCATGTGAGTGTAGCACATCAGATTTTTTTTTTTTTTGCTGGAATGAAATACCTTCCCTATTTACCATGTTCATGCTAGAGAAACTAATAAAGGATAGTAGATAAGAGAGTCATGTAAATGTAACTCTGGTTTCAAAGCTGCAGGATTATTGTAAAACTTTTTCATATGTGACAGAAATTGGAAAAAGATTACAGACATTTTTCAGGTAGTACGTGTTGCTGTTCTTCAATAGTTAGACTAGAAATCCAGTTATATTTTAGAATAACTGTCCTGTTAGTAAATTAGTGGCACATTAATGACCTGCCTATATTGATTAAATGATATATAGAATGTGTATGTATGTTTACATTGTAATTGGAAACCGACAGGGGTACCCGATGCTGTTAAGGAATTCATGAACGGGAGGACTGCGGTTAAACCCCACCAGGACCTTTCTCCCAGATTGTTTGTTCGTTTTCCTGATTAGCTTCAGTCTTCAAAACTGGTAAATGGATGTACCCTAAACTTAGTTCTGAAACGTTTCCTTCTCAAATGGTATTTCTTTCTCAGTTACATACTTGGAAACTTCCTGATATTAAAACACAAAAAGTTACTGTCCCCGAGCAAAGTGTAACAATTTTGCGATGACATGAAATTTAGTATGCGTATAATGTGCCTTGTTGTAAATGCACAAAAATCACACGTGAAATAAAAGGGAATTGTGTTTAATAAGAATCCTTGAGGACCTGGTATAGGGGGTACAATGGAGGGGGACACCTCGGGCAGTGGAACCTACCGGAGATTTGTTGCGGCTACCACCCCCGGAGGAAGGGATAAGTGAAGCAACCACAGCAGGCAGGCAGGTCACAGAGATGTGCAGAGGCCCGAAAAGTTCCAGGCTCGAAGATCCGTCGCACTGCTGGAGCTACCTAGGGAAGGCGATGAACGACCTGTTGGCCAAGCAGCCCTGTAGTGTTCACGGGGAGTACTCTTTCCTTTAAGCAAGCATCCGCGCCATCTGCCCGGAACTGCCATACGCCATGAAACCTAGAAACACACCTGAAAGATGAGAAGGAAACAAAATGAAATAGAAATGGTGGAAAGGAAATTGCGATAGATAAGGATCCACTCCAGCAATCGCATACCGACCAGGAAAACCCACAATAAACCCAAGGTCAGAATGGGCGGTTGATGGGAATCGAACCCGCGACGTCCTGAATGCAAGTACGAGAAAGCTCGCTCTGTTTGAAGACCTGGTAGTACTACTTCTTTCTGTTATACGTGCTGAAATGCTCCCTGGTATCACAATAAATACATATTTTAGCAAGGAACACCATTTCAACATGAACTAAACACAAACATAGTCACAATAAATAGAAGACGTACACATTCCGTACCATAGAATGCGAATACGATAAACAGTTCGCATGGTGGTGTTGACGTAACAGCTCGCGTCGTCTATTACTGCATGTTCATTTACTAAAAATCAACACAGTCATAGCGCTGTACATTCAGTCTGTAATCTTGAGTTACAATATAATGTAATAGAATTTAATGCTTTATCGTGTCTAGACAACGTATTTGTGTGCAAATACATATTTGGTTTGTTTTTACTAGTGATAAGGAATTACGCTTGGCAATATGTTTCATATTCTTCTGTACTTGTATATATAGTTTTATTCGATGCTGCTGCATATTTAATAATTTTGCCATGCATAGAGCATATAATAATGAATTTAAAAAATTTTAATTTAAAATGAATATTAAGCACATTAGTGGCAAAATAATAAAGTTGTTATTAGGAGACACCCAAAGAGGTTTAGAGTAGATTTGGGAATGCTTCTTTGAAATATGCAGGAAAATTAAGCGGTAAATTGTGCAGTACTTTAGACAGAAATCCTGACATTAAAGTCTTGTGTAGTATGGATAAACAATCTCGAGTTAATAAGTGCTTTCAAATGTTGCCCAATAACATCTGCAGACTTGAAAGATCTTTATCGTTATACAACTTAGCGCATAAACCTCATTACTTTACACCTCAACATTTGGAGAAAATGGTCATTCTGTGCTGCAAATCAAATTACACCGACTGAAATGGTGTCTAAGGAAAATGCGCATTATAAGTACCAAAAGCATATACTTAAAGTTAATAATTTTAGTGCCTGATTAGTGCATGTTCTCGACATCACAGAGCACATTTTAAAGCTTCTGACAGCATAAATGCATGTATATTTTAGATACGTTAAGTGCATATAAATCCTATGTCTAGTCATATCCGTGTCATTTCTATGTAGTAAGAACGGGCGTTAAACAATACTAAAAATAATTGGAAGAGACCCTAAATTCTATGTTGGCAATAAATGTTTTTGTACTTCTCCTTGGAGGTGTTCCTGTAAAATAAATATATTTTCATTGATATCGTTTTCTTATACTACTATTAACTGGACTCCCCCGGTCCAAGAAGGACCAAGGATAAGGAGTGGGGTGATATTGTTATGGCGCAGGGATAGGGATGGAGATTATTCGCCCACTAAGGATATTGATTTTGTGCCAGACATCTGCTACCTGTTTGTATCTGGGTTAGTGGTATCGGCTGCTGGGTTGTCGCGATTTTTCTTGCTAATGCTATCTTCAAACGCCCTGCAATCTGCACGAGATTCTATAATACAGTTCTTCCCTACATTTAACCAAAAAGCATTAACATTTAATAGAAAACATAACCAAACACTACATATTCAGCTGTGGGAATTGGTATTTGCTCCGTTAGTCTTCGTTTTGACGCTGGAAATCTAGAGCACAAGACAAAGTTTTGAATCCCGTTTAAGTTTTTTTCTTTCTTTTTCTTCGTTTTATTCTTTGGCTTCAGTTGATTAAAGATTCAGCTCTGAGATTTCAATCAAAACACTGGCTGTAAGGCTCCAGAAAGGACATCTTTGAAAAAGTTACAGCTGTGTGTATGAATGTGTGAGGGAGTATCTGATAAATCATAAAAAATAATAAAAAGAATAAGTACATCAACTCAATCAGAAAACTCAAGGCAAAGACAAAGACGAGACGGATAAAATATGTACTACTACAAAGTCATATTGAGCTTTTCTTCCTCCCTTTTCTCTTTCTTTCTTTCTTTCTTTCTTTCTTTCTTTCTTTCTTTCTTTCTTTCTTTCTTTCTTTCTTTCTTTCTTTCTTTCTTTCTTTTTCTTCTGCTTAGAAATTTATATAAACATGAAAACAAAAAATAAAAATAAAATAAAATATGAATATTCAACCCCGGTATCTAGGTTACTATACTGGGGCGTAATCCAAATTTTCTGTTTATTGAATCAAATGTTTCAGTTCTTACATACATTCATTTTACAGATACATATTTTTTTCTTTTATTTTCATTTTATTTTATAAACATGAAAACATAAAGTATTCACAAAATGTTTCTACATAGAAATAGTTGTCACGTAAAACAAGCTTTTTATAGCACTGACCATTTTCTAAATATTGGCCATTGTATATTTCATTTATCCGCAGTGATGGCTCTCTTTGTATTGATAATAGCACGCGGGGGCCTTTCAGCCATGTACGGTCTCATTGATATATAATTCTCGAATCACAATCCAACTTAATTAATAGTTTTCAGCATGGAGCTCAAAAACTACTAACTGATAGTTTTACTCCTACACTCATTTTTACATTCTCTACTTTCTCTAGGGGAAGTAGGAAGTACAGTAAGTATGGGAAGTATTGCATTCCAACCAAAAAATTCGACACCGAGATTTCACCAGAAATATAAGTTTTGAGGCCCCCTGAATAAAAAAAATTAGAAAAGCCTGTCTGCGAACAGCATAACTCAAAAACGAAAAGTCGGATAAACACCAAACTTGGTATTTAGGTTCAGTATCTTTCAAAGATACCACACGAAGATTTTCAAGAAAATCCCCCCACTCCAGACTACTCTTTATATGTAACATTTTTCGAAAATTTTGATTTTCTCAAAAATGGCTCTAAGGATTTTAATTCAAATATCATATGTTTAAGATATTTTCATGACAAATAAAGTGTATATTTTGAATTTCCTGGTAATGCTCTCAAAAGTCCTCTTCATTGCGAATGGCTTTTGCATATTTGGTAAACCGTAATAGATGGATTAAATTTTTGTACACAAAAAATGTAGATATCGTTAAAACACACAATTTAAGTCATAAGTCATTTCTGAGATATTCCGTGTTATTTTTCTGAATTTTTCAATGCTTATCCCTTTTCTCAAATGAGAATTCTTAGTTGTTTTTTTATGTCCTGGGCATGAAAAGAGAATGATAAGCTCCACGTAGCAACCGATGCGATTTGGCTATCGTTTAAAGGCTTAAATATTCCCCTTGTACCTTTAAGAAAAGCAGCAATAAGATAGTTTCTGCAAATGTTTATCTCGATTAACATGAAACTATTGAGAATAAGCGTTTGTAAAAATCGTTTGTACAAGACTAGAGGAAGTGAGTGCAACATATCACATTTTTATTGCTACAATCTCTGCTTTGATTCGACTAGGAATCTTGGAAGCCTATTGTCATGCATGTTCCTGTTCACTATTGGCGGTTGGCACAAACTGTACAAATGGGAGATTTGGGAACTAAGAATTCAAAAGATAATAGAAGTGGTACAAGATCTAACGCTGCATAATGCAAAAAGATACAAAAAGGCGGCATGGAATCAATTTGAAGTTTTACGAGAATACTTCTATCACCTCTAGTTGGATTCGATTATCTCACTGCCTACCAGTTTTATTGCAACACTTATTGTTCAGTTGTATTTATTTAACGTAGACGTGCAGTTCAGCATGGAATGAAAAGAAATGAAATCAGTGTATGCTTTCAGAAAGTTGAAACAGGTAAGGCACTTCAGTGTTTATACCTACTAAATGTAAAAAAAAAAAAAAAAAAAAAAAAAAAATGACACCGTTCTTGCATTTTAATTACCTTTCAGAATCTCCTTGTTGCTTATAACTTTTTTTTGGTAATCAAGCTTTCAAATTCATGCTTATAGTTTTTTAGATAATTATTTAGAGACCTAAGATTAACCTTAATTAAATTACATAAAAAACTATAAGCGCTCGTACTTTTGCTGAATATAATTTGACGACTCCGAGTGTATACAAGGGTGTGGATTTATAGACAGATATGGGCACAATAATACTCGCTAAGGCCACTTCGTGAGTAGAGTTCCATAAATAGAAACTAAAGCACTTTTTATTCTGCATTATTATTAAATCAATGTACAGCTAATTTGGTTTTAGTATATTGCCTACTACGAACAGCTGAAACTCAGCTGTGACAAGTTACAAATAATTGAATATCATATAAAATCAGTCTATAGCGATTTCATTAAATTGCTAAATCTGGTTATGTTTGTGGAATTGCCTATGATTCAATTTAGACCTTTAAAAGTCTAAATTCTGATTTACCAAACATGATATGAGTAACGCATTTAAGGGGATAACAATAAAAATTTCCATGCCTTTCGTAAAACGGTATGGTTCAGAGACGCGGCACATGTCTGCCCTATTACCAACGGCGCAATTCATTGTAGCCATTTTAGTAATATCTACAAGTTTTATTGTGCTAAGCAGTGGAATTTAAGGTGAATATTTATTTATGTATTTAATAAGAACAGAAATATTGAGACTGAGCGGGATGGCTCAGATAATAACGTTTGTGGACCACATTTGGGAGGTTGTGGGTTCAAATTACGGGGGCCGACATATGACTGAGGATTTTTCCTAGTGGTGCCGTATTGGATATTTAATACCACGTCTCAAAGTTCCACCTTAAAAATAGTAAAAATGAATAATAGATGGTAACAGCGAATGCACTGTCACCTATCTACATATAAATGAAGGCAGATGGACTGGTCGGCACCATAATACCATCTGCCTGGCACGTAAAGAAGTAGAGGTACAGTTGCTATGCTCGTCTCTGCGGACACGTGTCGAAGAAGTCACCTGCTCGGCACGAGTAGAAGCAGAGATACGGTTGCTATGCACTAAGGTCTCTGTGAACACGTGTCGAAACAGTCATCTTCCCGTCAAAGAAGCAGAGATACGGTCACTATGCATTGCGGTTTCTGTGAACAAGTGTCGAAGCAGTCATCTTCCCGTCACAGAAGCAGAGATACGGTCACTATGCATTACGGTCTCTGCGAAAATGTGTCGAAGCAGTCATCTGCTCGTCACAGAAGCAGAGATACGGTCACTATGCTTTACGGTCTCTGTGAACACGTGTCGAAGCAGTCATCTGGCCGTCACAGAAGCAGAGATACGATCACTATGCATTACGGTCTCTGAGAACACGTGTCGAAGAAGTCATCTGCCCGTCACAGAAGCAGAAATACTGTTGCTATGCATTAAGGTCTCTGTGAACACGTGTCGAAGCAGTCATCTGCCCGTCACAGAAGCAGAGATATGGTCACTATGCATTAAGGTCTCTGTGAACACGTGTCGAAGCAGTCATCTGCCCGTCACAAAAGCAGAAATACGGTCGCTATGCATTAAGATCTCTGTGAACACGTGTCGAAGCAGTCATCTGCCCGTCACAGAAGCAGAAATACGGTCGCTATGCATTAAGGTCTCTGTGAACACGTGTCGAAGCAGTGATCTGCCCGTCACAGAAGCAGAAATACTGTTGCTACGCATTAAGGTCTCTGTGAACACGTGTGGAAGCAGTCATCTGCCCGTCACAGAAGCAGAGATACGGTCACTATGCATTAAGGTCTCTGTGAACACGTGTCGAAGCAGTCATCTGCCCGTCACAGAAGCAGAAATACTTTTGCTACGCATTAAGGTCTCTGTGAACACGTGTCGAAGCAGTCATCTGCCCGTCACAGAAGCAGAAATACTGTTGCTACGCATTAAGGTCTCTGTGAACACGTGTGGAAGCAGTCATCTGCCCGTCACAGAAGCAGAGATACGGTCACTATGCATTAAGGTCTCTGTGAACACGTGTCGAAGCAGTCATCTACCCGTCACAGAAGAAGAGATACGGTCACTATGCATTAAGGTCTCTGTGAATACGTGTCGAAGCAGTCATCTGCCCGTCACAGAAGCAGAGATACGTTCACTATGCATTAAGGTCTCTGTGAACACGTGTCGAAGCAGTCATCTGCCCATCACAGAAGCAGAGATACGGTCACTATGCTTTACGGTCTCTGTGAACACGTGTCGAAGCAGTCATCTGGCCGTCACAGAAGCAGAGATACGGTCACTATGCATTAAGGTCTCTGTGAACACGTGTCGAAGCAGTCATCTGCCCGCCACAGAAGCAGAAATACGGTCGCTATGCATTAAGGTCTCTATGAACACGTGTCGAAGCAGTCATCTCCCTTCAAAGAAGCAGAGATACGGTCGCTATGCATTACGGTCTCTGTGAACACGTGTCGAAGCAGTCATCTGCCCTTCAAAGAAGCAGAGATACGGTCGCTGTGCATTACGGTCTCTGAGAACACGTGTCGAGGCAGTCATCTGCCCGTTACAGAAGCAGAGATACGGTCACTATGCATTAAGGTCTCTGAGAACACTTGTCGACGCAGTCATCTGCCCGTCACAGAAGCAGAAATACGGTCACTATGCATTACGGTCTCTGTGAACACGTGTCGAAGCAGTCATCTGCCCGTCACAGAAGCAGAAATACGGTCGCTATGCATTAAGGTCTCTGTGAACACGTGTCGAAGCAGTCATCTGCCTTCAAAGAAGCAGAGATACGATCACTATGCATTACGGTCTCTGAGAACACGTGTCGAAGAAGTCATCTGCCCGTCACAGAAGTAGAAATACTGTTGCTATGCATTAAGGTCTCTGTGAACACGTGTCGAAGTAGTCATCTGCCCGTCACAGAAGCAGAAATACTGTTGCTACGCATTAAGGTCTCTGTGAACACGTGTGGAAGCAGTCATCTGCCCGTCACAGAAGCAGAGATACGTTGCTACGCATTAAGGTCTCTGTGAACACGTGTCGAAGCAGTCATCTGCCCGTCACAGAAGCAGAGATACGGTCACTATGCATTACGGTCTCTATGAACACGTGTCGAAGCAGTCATCTGCCCGTCACAGAAGCAGAGATACGGTCACTATGCATTAAGGTCTCTGTGAACACGTGTCGAAGCAGTCATCTGCCCGTCACAGAAGCAGAAATACTTTTGCTACGCATTAAGGTTTCTGTGAACACGTGTCGAAGCAGTCATCTGCCCGTCACAGAAGCAGAAATACTGTTGCTACGCATTAAGGTCTCTGTGAACACGTGTGGAAGCAGTCATCTGCCCGTCACAGAAGCAGAGATACGGTCACTATGCATTAAGGTCTCTGTGAACACGTGTCGAAGCAGTCATCTGCCGGTCACAGAAGCAGAGATACGTTGCTACGCATTAAGGTCTCTGTGAACACGTGTCGAAGCAGTCATCTGCCCGTCACAGAAGCAGAAATACTTTTGCTACGCATTAAGGTCTCTGTGAACACGTGTCGAAGCAGTCATCTGCCCGTCACAGAAGTAGAGATACTGTTGCTACGCATTAAGGTCTCTGTGCACACCTGTCGAAACAGTCATCTGCCCGTCACAGAAGCAGAGATACGGTCACTATGCATTAAGTTCTCTGTGAACACGTGTCGAAGCAGTCATCTACCCGTCACAGAAGCAGAAATACGGTCGCTGTGCATTAAGGTCTCTGTGAACACGTGTCGAAGCAGTCATCTGCCCGTCACAGAAGCAGAAATACGGTCGCTATGCATTACGGTCTCTGAGAACACGTGTCGAAGCAGTCATCTGCCCGTCACAGAAGCAGAAATACGGTCGCTATGCATTAAGATCTCTGTGAACACGTGTCGAAGCAGTCATCTGCCCGTCACAGAAGCTGAAATACGGTCGCTATGCATTAAGGTCTCTGAGAACACGTGTCGAAGCAGTCATCTGCCCGTCACAGAAGCAGAAATACGGTCGCTATGCATTAAGGTCACTGTGAACACGTGTCGAAGCAGTCATCTGCCCGTCACAGAAGCAGAAATACGGTCGCTATGCATTACGGTCTCTGAGAACACGTGTCGAAGCAGTCATCTGCCCGTCACAGAAGCAGAAATACGGTCGCTATGCATTAAGATCTCTGTGAACACGTGTCGAAGCAGTCATCTGCCCGTCACAGAAGCAGAAATACGGTCGCTATGCATTAAGGTCTCTGAGAACACGTGTCGAAGCAGTCATCTGCCCGTCACAGAAGCAGAGATACGGTCACTATGCATTAAGGTCTCTGTGAACACGTGTCGAAGCAGTCATCTGCCCGTCACAGAAGCAGAGATATGGTCACTATGCATTAAGGTCTCTGAGAACACGTGTCGAAGCAGTCATCTGCCCGTCACAGAAGCAGAAATACGGTCGCTATGCATTACGGTCTCTGTGAACACGTGTCGAAGCAGTCATCTGCCCGTCACAGAAGCAGAAATACTGTCGCTATGCATTACGGTCTCTGTGAACACGTGTCGAAGCAGTCATCTGCCCGTCACAGAAGCAGAAATACTTTTGCTACGCATTAAGGTCTCTGTGAACACGTGTCGAAGCAGTCATCTGCCCGTCACAGAAGCAGAAATACTTTTGCTACGCATTAAGGTCTCTGTGAACACGTGTCGAAGCAGTCATCTGCCCGTCACAGAAGTAGAAATACTTTTGCTACGCATTAAGGTCTCTGTGAACACGTGTCGAAGCAGTCATCTGCCCGTCACAGAAGCAGAGTTACAGGATGATATTGTACAGGGGTGAGATTAAGAGAGCTAACTGTCCGCCACACACTGAGCCATGAGGTATGTACCAAAAGTTTCGTCGTGATATGACCTCTTAATTAGAGCAAATCAGAGAGAGAGAGAGAGAGAGTGAGAGAGAGAGGGGGAGAGAGCTGCATTTAACCTTGTTCTTTTCCCCCTTTTTAAAATGATTATTCTAATTATTTAAAGTTATGAAGAAAATTAAATTAATGTAAATATTATTCAATTAATTAAATCCTGAAGTATTGCCTAAGTTCGTCAGTTTCCCTTACTTCACCACTAGCCGAAAGACGGCAGCAGCTATGAATGAGGCCTGGCGTCTCCACACTTGGAATAGGTCAAATGCTTCTTTGCTATGAGTTATTCACCATATTGTGATATCAGCAGGGTTAGGATTTTTAGGTGCAAATTTCAAATCTAAAAAGGAAGGGAGAAGGTGCTCAAATAAGATTAAAAAGGGGACAAAAGGGTTCTGGTTTATTTAAGGGGATGCACAACTGAAATTGCTATTTTCTAAACCATCCATTCAATTGGGCTGAAATTTTAACGACATGTCAGCCTTCTATAGATATAGTTGTTTTGTGAATTTAAATCCAAAATCTTAATTACCTTTCAAGTTTTTATTTTCAAAATATAAAATTATTGGTATATGCAAAATGCAACATATGATGCATTTTTCAAAAAAAAATCTTATGTTGCTTCTATGTCAAGGAACTACAAATCTGTCATATAATTTTCACTTTCTTTACTACGTATAGTAAGTAGGGGAAGTATTGCATTCCATCCAAAAATTCGATACCGAGATTTCACCGGAAATACATGTTTTGAGGCCTCCTGAATCCAAAAAAGTATTTTTGAAGCATATCCGTGTGTGCGTCTGGGTGTGTTTCTGTCTGTGAACAGCATAACTCAGAAACGAACAGTCGGATAAATACCAAACTTGGTATTCAGGTTCAGTTTCTTCCAGAGATGCGACACGAAGGTTTTCAAGAGAATCCCCCTATCCCAGATTACCCTTTATATGCAATATTTTTCGAAAATTGTAATTTTATCAAAAATGGCTCTAAAGATTTTCATTAAAATATAATACATTTAAGATACTTTCATGTCAAATAAAATGTATATCTTGAATTTTCTGAGAATGTCTCCAAACGTGTTCATTGTGAACGACGTTTGTATAACTGGTAAATCATAAGAGATAGAAAAAATTTTACTACAGAAAAATGTAGATCGCGTTAAAATACACAATTTATGTCATACACATTTTTTTTGTTGAGTGAACCATTTTCAAGGTATTGCTTGTTATTAAATTTTCCAATACTTATACTTTTTCTCAAATGGGAATTCGTTTCTTTTTTGTCCTGGTAATGCATAGATAATGAAATACTCCACAGAGCAACCAGCTCTTAAAATATTTGACTATCGCTTAAAACCTACCAATTCCCCTTGCATCTAGAAGAAAATTAGCAATAAGATTAACATCTCGATTAACATGAAGCAATGGGGAATAAGCGTTTGTAAAAATAGTTTGTACAAGAGTAGAGAAAGTCATGTTAGTGTAACATATCAGATTTTTTTCTAGATTATTTTAAGAGAAAAAAAAAGTTTTGCAGTTTTGTATTTGCATTTTTTTTCGTTTTTTTTGTTGTATACATTGTTATCTTAAAAAATTAGTAGCGCAAAAACTATTCATTACACAGAAAAATTATATGACAGTTTTATTTATTTTGGTTTTTGAAATAAGCATAAAAATGTCAATATGAATGAATGAAAAACCTTTAATTTTGCAAAAATTCTCACACAACATAGCAGCATGCTCAATCCAAGATCCCCAGCGAGTAATGAAATTTGGGGAAGGGAAGGGGCAAGTTAGTGATTTCCCTGTAGTAAACAACACGGCTCGAAGCTATCAATAGAATCTTCTTCAGGGCAGAGATGAATTGATTTGCGATGTCGTATTCGTTCCTTATGGAATCTCAAACCCTGTGAAGGGCAAGAGCCAAGCATGTCACATGCTTCAAGTTAGGAGATAAAGGTTTCAATTAGTTAACAGCGAAACCATGTATGGAGCCTGGTCCGTAACCACAAGAATAAGTTTTTCAAACTCGATACCAGTAGGCCAGAGTTTTTGCCAGAAGTCCATAATGGATTGCATTACTGTACTGGCATTGACTTTCTGCAGCTCGTACATTTTTAACAACATGGGCTTAACTTTCTCCCCTGCTAAGGAAAAAACTAAAATGTTCAAAACATATCTTTCCACTGAGTCTATGGTTTCATCCACAATGATTCCCACATCACAATCAGACGCTTTCTCCTTGATTCTTTCTATGGTTTCTTGGTAAACAGGCTACATGTAGTTTTTTCTTAAAGTACTCTCATCGGGCATTGACATCTTTGTGTATTTTTCAAGAAATCCCTTGAAGGCTGGATGGTTCACCTTATTGAGTGGAATTCCTGCTTATGTAAGAGCTGCACACAAATCAATGTTTAATTCCTTCAAATTTTGGCTTTTTGAAGAACTCTGTTGAAGCGCATTTCGTAATAGAGGTTGCCGTCTTGTTCATTTGATGCTTACAACTGGAAATGTGCTGTTTAATGCGATCTGGCTGGCG
Source organism: Deroplatys truncata (assembly GCA_030765065.1). Taxonomy (NCBI): domain Eukaryota; kingdom Metazoa; phylum Arthropoda; class Insecta; order Mantodea; family Mantidae; genus Deroplatys; species Deroplatys truncata. The sequence continues at coordinate 202,815,122 of CM060983.1, read as the reverse complement.
TTTTTCATCTATCAAAATTATTGAATCACAAATAATACATAACAGTTCCACCAGTGTCTTTGAACTGTTGTTTGAATTCCTCAGCCGAACAATAAATCGAGCACTGGACACCTTTGGTATGGTAAAATCTAATACTGTTGGACAACGAAAAGAAGGCGAGCGGGGTTCTGTAACTGTTTATCTGCTCACGTACTGTCGATTGTTTACTACGTTTACTACGAAATGTGTTTATGTGTGCAAATGAACCAGCCATGCTGCTAGATCAGATACTAGTAGAACAGCAACCGCCGTAATAGGTATTAACGCATTGGCTCTTGCCATGGGTGAGTACTTGACAACACTGTATAGTAGTTTATAACCTCCTAACATGCTTATCGTATCCACACGTCGAGCGTAAATATGATACGGACGCAGGAAAGTGTTGATGTTACACATTCCTCTCGCTTGCCTTTTTCAAGTGGTCTATCAGCACTAGTACACTCGTTTGGAGAGCTAACACTAGTTCAATTGCTAACACAATGCGACTGTCGCACAACTCGCTCTTGCACCCATTCGCAGTCCACATTCCCTTATAACACCGCGACACTTACCAGAATGTTCTCATTCATGCTGGAACTTCAATTTCAGCGATTTCTAGTAGTTTCGAGCAGAACCCAGTCTTAATAATTCTCAGAACTGCGCGAGTGAGGTTACTGCCGTCTCTGCGTGCCCAGCCTTCGCCTCCACGCAAACACGCCTCTCACAGTAACAAATTCACATTCACGAACAGCAGGCTACTGATTCTGATGGGATAGAATAACTCATTGCCAATTGCATTATTGCGGGCTACTTTATAGCGGTAAAGCGAGAGAAAGAGGTTTTCGTCGAACACACAATTATTTTCCATTGTTGCGGGTGTGCTTTCAATTCCCGCGCGGCGTAACTGAAAGAGGTAAGTTTACTAATCCCTCGTACACAGCAAGCTGAGGAGACGTTAATAGAAAGTTAAAGAATAAATTGAAATGAAACTTAAAGAAAAAAGGGGGAAAAGGGGAATTATTGGCATTGTTGGGGGAAAATGGGATAAAGATGCCAAAAGGGGTAAAGGTCCCAAAGAAGGGAAAAAGGTATGAGAAAAAATGCCTCTTTACGCAACTAGAAACAAAATTTCACACTGTGATATCTTTCCGCACACCTTTAACTTACCCTAAGAAAAAAGGTGCGCACCTAAAAATCCTAACCCTGGTTATCAGTGTTTGGCTATCGCCAAGTATCTGTTTTATTCTGTAGGATACTTAGCAAGATTATACTATTTTATGGAGTTTATAGCAGTGTTATTAGAATTACGTTTTCTGTACTGCCATAATACCGCCTGACGGTTTTATTTAATGTTGGCCGTGCTCTTAAGTTCGCCATTCAGATTTGCAGCTAACATCAGTCATGATTTATTTCCCTCTATTGCCGTTCTTCAATTTATGAGTTTGAGATTTTCAGTTAGTGTGGGATACCTGATTAGTGTCAAATTAAGTCATGTCAATTAATTTGCATTCAACATTTGAAATTATCACTGTGATTAATTTTTACTTTCTCTGTTACGTATAGTAAGTAGGGGAATTATTGCATTACACCCAAAAATTCGATACCAATATTTCATCGGAAATACATGTTTTGAGGCACCCTGAATCTAAAAAAGGCATTTTAGTAAAAGGTCTGTGTGTGTGTGTATGTGTGTGTGTGTGTATGTGTGTGTGTGTGTGTGTGAACAGCATGACTCAAAAACGACGGGTCGGATAAATACGATAAAGGTATTTAGGTACAGTATCTTTCAAAGATGCGACAGGAGGATTTTCAAGAAAATCCACCACCCTAGACTACCATTTACATGGAACACTTATAGAATTTTTTTTCTCAAAAATAGCTCTAAGGATTTTGATTACAGTATCATATGTTTAAGATATTTTTATGGCAAATGAAAAGTCCTCTTCAGTCTGAATGACTTTCGGATAACTGGTAAACCGTAAGAGATAGACACAATTTTACTACATAAAATGCAGATCTCACTTAAACACACAATTTATGTTATATACATTTTTTGCCGAGTGAACCATTTCCGAGATATTGCTTGTTATTTGTTTCAATTTTCCAATATTTATCCTTTTTCTCAAATGGGAACTCGTTATTCTTTTTTATGTCCTAGACATACAAAGAGAATGGAATGCTCCACATAGCAACCAGCTCTTAAAAGATTTGACTATCGCTTAAAGCCTACCACTTGCACTTACAAGAAAATTAGCAATAAGATTAACATCTCGATATCTTGATTAACATAAAGTGGATGGAAAACAAGCGTTGGTAAAAATAGTTTGTACAAGAGTAGAGAAAGTCATATGAGTGTAACATATCAGATTTTTCTACATAGGAAGACCTTAAAAATGTAATGCATGTATTTCAATGTAAAAGTCCAATATTAAAATGCAGTACATTAATTATATAATCATGTTAAAATATTAGTTCGAATGTATACGCAAGTGGCGAACTAGGGTTTACATGTATCCTAATTGTAGGATACTTGTATCTAAAGGAAATACCACTGTTTTTATAAAACTTTAGAAGTGAAGAACAGAAATCCCCCACACAGTTATTTTCCATAGCGTCAATATTAATGCGGTTTTGGATACTAGTCTTGGCAATTACAGCAAATTATATAGTAGTTTTAAAAATAAATTTCCCTAACATGGTGAACTCAGGGAGACAATATAATCAGATGGTTTCCTTTCAGTAGATACTAAAGTCAAACATTTGAATAGATTTGAAACAGACAAAGGAACCGTAGTTCTGTTTACGAACCTTTACGGATACCTCCGAAATTCTCTCATGTGATTCATATAATTCTACGTACCTTCAAGGTGATTTGGAATGTATTGAGATTTCGTACCTTACGGCTAGCTGCAGGTTAACTAGAAGTTAATTTACCTTAAGTAGAATTAATTTAGTATTTATTCTCATTATTTATTAAATAACTAATTTGTTTTTCTAGAATATGAGGAAATCATTATTGGCATTATCTAAACAGACGTGATTTGTTTTAACAACAGACAACAAAAATGTATGATGTTTGCAAATATTGTTAATTTGTTATTAAAGGTTTATTTAAGGTCGTTTTGACTACTTTGTCTTAGCCCGACCTGTTATAAAAACACATTATGAATTAATACATTTACAATTGCACAAACATGGAACTAGGTATCATTTACAGTACATCGAAGGGTTTTGCATCCATTAGAAACTGTAGCGGCTTCTTGAGCATATTGGATCTGTTAATTGCATTAGCAAGATTGGAAATGTCTACATCTACTGTACTGTGGGCAGTCTATAAGGATGTGCTGAATGGTTAGAGGAATGTCACAACAGGTACAGTTTGGAGGTTGGTCTTTAGTGAGAAGATAACTGCGTTAGTTTAGAGTGCCCAATTCTAAGATGTATGGTGATAACTTATCAGAGTTCGGTAATGCAGAAAAGCGCGCATCATAAAGTTTGCTGTTGATTGATGACTATTTCAATTTCCATTTTTGCATGTACATGTGTTTAATGAAACTAATGATGTCTTGGCGTGGAGAGGCAATCAATGAATCATTGACGGGATTAGTTGCTGCTTGCAGGGCGGGCGACGTTCACCTTTGTTGAAGTAGTCAGTAGCAAACAAATTGGGGTAGCAGAAACACACGGTTTATGTTGAGAAGCAAGCTAAGAGAAGAAAGCATTATGCTCTTTAAACCCAACCACAACAACGAAATCAATTCATGTATAGGGTCTTTCGAGAATAGTGTCCTATCTTTAACATGTTTAACATGTGTTAGCTGCCGTTGTTATTGAGTACAGCAGTCATCTTTTTCATGCGGTTACAGTTTTATTGACAAATAGCTATGGAACGTTACAGCATTCAGCAACGCGTAGAAATTGTGATAATGTATTAACAAAATGGATCATCTGTTCGCCAAAACTTCCATGTATTGCGTGTGCATAATCGTCCCTGCGAGAGAACGATTCGGTGTTTGATCGTTAAATTTGAAAGAAGTGGTTCTGTCAGCGATCAAGGAACGCCTGTACGTGATCGACGTAAGCGATCAAACGAAAACATAGGCGCCGTTCGCGAGAGTGTACGCGAGAACGGAAACAAAACAATTGCTGGTCGAACGCAAGAATTGGGGCTTTTGCCGACCACAAATTGGCGAATTCTGCATCTGGACTTGAAGTTTCACGCTTACAAAATGATGTTAACTCAAGAACTAAACCCCAACGATCATAGATTGCGCCGTGTTTTCGCTTTCTGAGCTATGGAGCAATTGTAAGCTGACCCGGATTTTTGTCGAAAAATCATCTTCAGCGACGAAGCCCACTTTTGGATGGATGGTTGTGTTAACAAAAAAACATTGCCGCTATTGGAGCAATCACAATCCAATGCAGATTCAAGAACGACCACTTCATCCCCAAAAGGTTACTGTGTGGTGTGGATTTTGGTATGGTGGAATCATTGATCCATGCTTTTCCAAGCTCTAATTGTCATTGGAGAAAGTAACCGGGCTCCTATAAGGGACTATTTCTGGCCTCAATTGGATGGTATGGATCTCAGAAACTGTGGTTCCAGCAAGATGGTGCTACATGTCATACTGCTCTCGAAACAATCGATGTTTTGAAGGAGAAGTTCAGAGGTTTCATCATTTACCGTGGTGGTGATGTTAACTGGACCCCGAGGTCATGTGATTTAACGCCGTTGGATTACTTCTTGTGAGGTTATGTTAAATCTGGAGTTTATGAATAACATCACACGTGTATTCGTGAAGTTGGACCTAAATTACGTTCTTCTGTCATTGAAAATGATGTCAAACATCTACGCGCAACCCAACGAAGTTGCGGCGGTCACTTAACTGATGTTGTCTTCCACACGTAATGCGTTTAATTATGTTCCAAAATAAAAAACGAAATAAACCTCTATCATTTATAGAACGTGTTTTATTTATGTTCAAAGATAGGACACTCTTGTTGAAAGACCCTATATATTTCATCCAACTGAGATAAAATTCAGTACCTGCAAACCAGTTATTCCTTCTCATTTTTTTACTTTCTCCGCAAACAACTTATAAAGGGTATGAGGAAATATTGTATTCTACCCAAAAAAATCGATGTCGATATTTTGCCGGAAATTAATGAGTGACGTTTCAAAACGCGATAAGCCCACACGCAAACATGCATTAGTTTGAAGCCGATTTCTACTCCAAAACATGGGCTGCATCAATCTACAGTGTTATTATTACTCTATTTATTTTTTGTCGCTTTAACTACATGGTCTTATCGCGACGGATCTGTTAGTGGGTAACTCTTAGATCGATGTGTGCGGACAGTTAGTCTTCTAGGTCTCATCTCTGCAGCCACTCGCTTCATTACGTGTCCACAGGGAGCCTAGTGCATAGCAACTGGATCCTCTGCTTCGTGGCGTGTAGATGGCAGTCTAACTGCTTTCATATAGAAATGCAGTTAGGTTTCTAGGTCTCATCCCTGTAACCTTGCCATCATTCTTCGTCACGTGTCCACAGAGACCCTACTTCTGCTTCGTGCCGTGCAGATGACATTAGTGTGCCATCCAGTATACCTGCTTTCATTGTCTGTGGATAGATGGCAAGGCACTCGATATTACCACTTGTTTTGCGGTTTTACTATTGTTTTAGACTTAAGGTGAAACTTTGGGTCTGGTATTAAATATCCAATTCGGTATTTACCTACCGGCTGAGAGAAACTACAAAAAACTTAGTTGGTCCCCCGGATTTGAACCCGTGACCTCCCAAATGCGGGCCACAGACGTTACCGCCTGAGCCATTCCTACCATCCTGAACTACGGTGTTGCTTTGTTTCAAAACAGTTTTTAGTTGTTTAAATCAAGTACAACTCTTGGGTTTTGATTCAAAACGTGATCAGTCCGGCATCAAAATTGATTCATCCACGATAAGTCCAACTTTTTTGCAAATCGCTAACGAGTGGTAAACAGAGAAAGCAGATTTCAAACCTTCATAACAAGGTTTTGGTTGTATACTATAATTGTTGTGGCCAAAGTAGTGTCGTATGCGGCAGGCTTGCTGTGTTTTGGCACTAGCCTGCAGTTCATGTCAATGATGAATCTGGAAGAGGTGTACGTGAAGGGAAGTAGCAGAAGGGCTTAGTGACCCAAATCCTGTCAGTCTGATACACACTATAAAATCAGAACAAAAAAGGGGAGACTTACTCACTCTTCTGAAACAACGCTTTGGTGATAGCTGGAAGGAGGAAGCTTTATGTTGATCTACTTGAGAGAGAAGATGATGTAACAAACAATGTTGCAAGTTGAGGACGAAGAGTAGAACCTGGATATCAAAAGATCTGAAGAGGAGTAAGAAGCGTATTCAAATTTCAACATTTTAACTAAAATATGATAAGAGTTGTGAAACTACATTTAATGGTTATATCAGGTCAGTATCGTTTGATTTTGTAATACCTGCCACAGAAAGGGTTTTATACTTTATTTAAAAACCGGATAGTTTTTTTATGCTTCGTTAAAACAAGCAGAATACCCTTTAAATATAAAGGGTTTATGAATATTAATTGTTTTCTTTAGATAATGTGTCAATGTAAGCCAAAACAGAACTTTCCAGATTGTTTAGGAACAAATTAATTTTGATCCTGTTATTAATTACAATATAAGTTGTGAAAAACTTTCTGATGTATTTATGATTTTGATTGAATTGCTTAATATGGTTTTTTTAATTGAAGAAAAACATATATAATTCAAGTAGCTAACAATTTTGACTGGGTTATTTAAATAATGTTTGAAAGTGTTCTCATTAAACAGTGTTTGGACATTTCTCAAAGAAACAGCATGTAGTCATTAAAACAAGTAACTGATTTTGATTGTATTATTTAAATAAATCACTAGGAACATATTTCTGAATTACTGATTTCATTGCATCAATTACATGGCTAAAACAATTAAAGAATAGATTTTTGCATTATTTCTGGACAAGTTTGTTGGTGCAAAGTGAAACAAGTCCACAGATTTTGAAAATTCAGTTAACAATAGTTACTATGCCTTTAAATAAAGAATGAGATTTTCCCCATTTATTCTATTTTTCTACATTCAGAATTCTTAAGAAATCCCCATACTTAAATTATAAATTATTATAAAACTTCATCCAAAATTAGTTTTTGGCTTTTCCTGTAAAATTTGTATATATGACCTAATGCGTTTTGAAAAATTACGGCTCACATGTTCTGAGGTCCTTGAATAAAAAAACATTTAAGAAAAAGCTTTGTTGTGTGTGTGTGTAAACAATGTAATTTTCAAGAAAATTCCCAATCCCAAACTACAATTTACGGGAAAAGTTTCGTTATGTTCGTTTTTCTTAAAAGTGGCATTATGATTTTGTTTGAAGTACCATTCGTTTAAGATATTTTAAAGACAAATGAAATACGTACCTTAAATTTTCTGGGAATAGTCTATGAAGTCTTCTTCATTATGAATTAATCTTGTGTAATGAATAAACTGTAAGAAATGGACAAAATCTTACTACACTAAAAATATATATCTCGTTAAAGCGCACAATGTACGTCATATATCAAAATTTCTGTTTTGCTTTGAACATTTACGAAGTGTTCTTTGTTATTAATTTGAATTTTAAAACTTAAAGTTTTCGTTAGTGTCATCGTTTTGCTATAAATTCTTCTCGTCATCATGGAAGGAACGTGGGAGTTCAAAGCGTTCTCTAAAAATCTGTCTTTCATTTCAGCCTTCTGTATCCTTATCATACCATACCATACGAATGTGTAATGTAGCTTTAGTTGGTTTACTAGGAGTAGACAAGAGATTACAGTTTTTTTAAGAATAGCTTGTAGAACAGAGAGTAGAGAGACTCATGTGAATGCAACACATCAGATTTGTGTAAGTGCTGGACCATAAATACGAAACTCATCCATTTTAGCTAATGAGGATTCAAAGTTTCCAGCTTTATGTGGAACGTAGTTTATTTCGAACGCCTGCCAGAAGTCTATTTGTGAAAGAGAGCGATAAATATGCAGCCGAAATGAGCTGCTGTGGCTTGGCACGAGCATCCCATTAAGCCAGCAATTCAATTTCCATCACGACCATTTTCCAAGCAAAAGAGCACAAATTACGCAAACGATACTGAAACACACATAGGTCATCGAAAATTCATAATCCATTTCCATTCGACATATTAAATTTCGAGCTGGGAATTTAAAATAAAAAACCTAAAACCTTTACAGTTGCTATCCATTTGCCTTTGGAGATATATCCACACACACCCTCACATGCACATTCTCTCCCACGCATACGCATGTACTCACGTGGATGTAGAACAAAAAGGAGAGCTGACCATTGCGTCAATAACGAAGGTTTTATTCTCCCCACCCCCGAAAAAAAGCGTTCTACTTAGTATTATTATATCCTGTCCAATTTAGATCCTGAGGCGGAGTTTTATGCAATTTTTTCCTACTCACCTCCTGCCCCTTCAAAAGAGGGAGTGGTACGTCTGCAAAGTTCACCGCCACCACCACTACGGCTACCTCCTTCCCCCTCCCTCCCTCCTCCAGTTTCGGCCTGGGCTATATAGCTGCTGCAGCTCCACGTTTTGCCATTCACGGGGACGTTCAATCAAAGTTAATTAGAATAGAATTCCGGAAATAATTAAATTTTGGTTGGCTTTTGCCTTCAGGGAACCGTTAGGGCAGCAAGAGCTATGCATTAATAAAAATGCTGGGGCCGAGTACTACGATGGGGGGTAAAGCGGGTAGGAGAAAGGGTTAGTTGTGTAAGGGAGGTGGGGAGGTGCTCTCTCCCCTTCACCTCCCTTGCCACGGTTGTTGCCCTGAGGCCGTCGTCACCGTCGTCGTTGTCGATGTCTCGTGTACGTCCGAACCACACACACACACACACACATACACACACACACACACACACACAAGGCGTTTTTCCTTTTCTCTCCCCCTCGCGGACCTGGAGCCCTAGTCTGCAACTTCAGTCCCCACTCAACTTTTCCACGCAATGTCGAGCAATCAACTTTAAGTGTCCAATTTTTATAATTCTTCATTATTTCTTTATTAAGTGTTATTCTGTGCAGCTTATTTTTGAAATCTCTAAACTGTACAGTACTTCGCCACAGCCCTCCATGAGCACTTCTGTTCTTCCGGAGCAATCCAGTAGCTTAACAAACCAAACTAATTATCTTTTACTCCAGATTTTCTCGGGCTTCCATCCAGGTGTAGAGCTGGTTAGAAACCGACGTTTCGGGAAAGTACTTCGTTCCTATCTTCAGGATAGCTGAATTAGCTAATTCAGTATTCAGTAGGCCAGGAAAGTTTCAGCTCTTATTTCAATTAATTATCTTTTGTCAAACAGATTGTAACAGATTGTTATTGGGAAATAACAATCTGTTCTTGGAGATCCATCACTATTGCTAAGATTACACTTCGTTGGCATTTTTCAGGTCAATCCAAAGGTATCATTGTTGTCCATAGCTCTACACACGAGCCTAAAACTGTACGTGACGCAAGTTATCTATACCGGATACTGGTGAACAAGTCGTTATTCATTTTGTTTCATGTTCTTTACAAAACGATGAGTGCTCAGTGATCTTGAGCAATCCTTCTGTGCTGTGGGAATGGTATTCGGAAGACAGAGTTAAAATCTTGGCTAGAGTTGCGAGTTAAGCTTCCTCTTTCGAAATTTACTCTTATTCTGAAAGATGAATGTTAGTTTAAGTGCCCAAAATACTGAAAATAATATTCGATTCCACCATTCCCCATACCATGAAACACAATCGATACGCCTCAGTGAACCTGATAAAGGCTAGGCTTTGAAAATTGTATTTAGTCGTGGGGCTAGTAGCTATTCGTCCGCAACTACCCTAAACAATTTGTTGTTTACATTCTCGACACTATAGTTGTTTTTTTGTATAGCTTGTACAAACTATTCTTACGAAAGTTTATTTTTCTATATACTTCATGTTAATCGAGATAAGCCTTTACGGAAATAGTTTCATTACACATTTCGTTGTAGGTGGTAGATGAAATGGCATCGATAGTCAGATGTTTAAAAACCTGATCCCTATATACTGACCTAGAAATTTCATACTCTTTCCATGACATCGCGAGAAGCAACTGAATAGCGACAGCACATTAAAAATGAAAAGGTATGGAAAAATTCAAACCAATAACCACGTACATACATGTATCTCGGAAATGGCTCATGCCACAAAAGAAGTTATTGGAATTGTATTTTTAAAGAGATCTATATTTCTTGTGGAGTACACTTTTGTCTATCTCTTACGGTTTACAGCTATACAAAATTATATAAAATTCCGTGCCAATGAAGGGGGGTTCACAGGTTTCTCCCTGTAAATTCAAGATATGCATTTTTTTTATCAGTAAATATCTTTAAAATATGGTATTTTAATCAAAATCGTTATAATCAGTTTTTATTGTATAAAAAATAACGAAAAAATGTCCATGTAAAGGGTAGTTTGGGAGATTTCTTACAGATCTTTATGTCGCATCTTTGAAGATGCTGAAACCAAGCGGCAATTTCATTTTTGTGTTATGCTGTTCACAGACACATGGATGGATTTCAAAAACACTTCTTTTATTCAGACTTTTCCGATGAAAACTCGGTATTGAATTTTTGGGTCGAATACATTACTTTATCTTACCTACTTTAAGGTAGGTGGTAGTGAAAGCAGTAAATAAAAATATCCCGCGTATCCAAAGATAAACGTGTAAGAGACCACTGCTGTTATACCCAATATGCATTTCTGCTAATCCTAGGGTCGGAGTGCGAATCTCGGTTACAGGGTTGTATGAACGAGTTTTTCCGTTGCCTTAAAACAGAAATAATAACTACAATTTGTTCATTTATTTATTTACCCTTTAGACTTATTTTATTTTCGAACAAACTGTCTTCTCAAACTATAAAGAGCAGGCACATCGTCCCTACCTTTATTATTAAAACCATCAATACCTGCTCACAAGTTTGTTCTTTAGTTGGCTAAAACAACGAATATAGCTGTCCAAGGTTTCATGGTCAGAGGTTAGCTAGGTTCAAATTCTCACTACGTATTAGTACGTTTATGTAAACGAGAGAAAGGAACCATGGTGGGCGACTTACTAGGATGCTAGTTGAACTTCCGGAGCATTGTGAAGAAGTACCTATTTTATTTTTAAATTGACAAATGCATTTATAGGAAACGTTTTTTTTTGAGAGGGTTATTTTCACTTTCTCTACTATGTACAGTAATTAGGGGAAGCATTGTATTCCAACCAAATATTCTAAACCGATATTTTACCGGAAATACTGTTTTGAAATTCACTGAACCCAAAAAAGTGTATTTAGAAAAAGATCTGTGTGTCTGTAAAGGCGTAATTGTAAAACGAAAAGTCGGATAAATACCAAACTTGGTATTTATGTTCAATACCTTCCAAGGATGCGACATAATTTTCAAAAAAATTACCCCACCCCTAACTGCCGTTTACATGGAACATTTTTCGAAATTTCATATGTTCTAAAAATGCTCTAAAGACTTTGATTAAAGTATAGTGTAGTAAAGGTATTTACATGACAAAATGTAAATGAGAAGACCACCACAGTTGGAAGAAATTTCGTATCATCTTGTACAACTGCTAACGTTAAACGATAGACGAAAACGTACTACACAAAACTGTAGATCTCTTTAAAGCACACAATATACTTCAAATAAGCTTTTCTGTGGCATAAGATTACTTGGTCATTCCTTAAAAGTCCTTCAGCATTTGATTGTTTCTCGCGATTGTGCGGAAACAATGTGGACTTTTAAGGCCAGCGTATAGCGTCCATTTCTTAAACATTTGACTATCGCTTTAGTAAAAATAGTTTGTATACCCACTAATAAATTGTAGAAGCTATAGAAAGTTTTGTGAATGTATCTTATCAGAATTTTTAGCACAATAAATACTAAGAGCCATAATTCTAGTCACATTACCGAAATACTGAAAGTAAGGATAAGAAATTGTCCGTAGTTTGAAGTTTCACGCAGCCATGTTTGTTTTGCAGGAAATGTGTTCCCAAGCGAATGTAAAGTATATATATGTTACAATTTTACAGTTCGGTGCTACTTCTTTGGAGAACAGTTAGGCATATGTAAGCCTAAAATACTTAATACTATCGTCTAGTCTTGCTCTGGTGATGTCAATCTGATTTTTACGTTTTAAATATTTAAATATTCTTCTTTCAGAATTGAAAATAATGGTGCGCAGTACTGTAGTAAGATTGCTGAATCTATTACCGAACAATTTCATTTTAACTTGTTTGTTTATGTGTCTGATATAATCTTGACGTATTGTACTGTATTACAACACATGTTCTTGTGTTACTGTGTTATTCTGTGTTACTCTGGGAATGTATTGTTGCTTTACGGGCATCGGCATCTACTTTCTCATAACCTTCAATCCATTTAGTGGTAATATCCACGTAAAAATTACTTGTTTTTGTTTGCTGGTAGCATCTGTATACGTTAGTTGTTTTTCTTGTACTAGAGCTTTGCGTTAGAATTCCATTGAATGTTAATAGTGCGTTCATGCGTTCAAGGAGTCAGAAAATATTATAAATTTGTTGCATTATGACATGTCTAAGACTTTCTTTAATGGCGAACAGTTTAAATTAGATAATAGAAATCATTATAGGGAGCTTAAAATCATTTTCCGGAAATACTGTTACACATTTTGTATTGATGAGCCACCAATAAACCAGGTGGTCCAAACAAGCCGTCCTTTGCACTTTATGTTTCTCGCATACATAGGTGCACAACAAGTTGCTGTTCAAAGGGCAGTAGAGGTACAAAGCGAAAGATCACTGAGGGAGTGCTGCTGTCTGCAGGTGTTTACATGGTAGTTTAGTAGTGGTAGACGTCGCATGGTCGCCTGCATGTAGTTCGAGCCAGGTTATTCAGACAAACAGGTAACGTGCACCAATAACGAACACACGGATATGGTTACGATCTGTGCGTAGACACACCAAAATTCTGAACATTTTCAGATGCGGCATCTGTCTTCTGTGCACGTTTATTTATTTATTTTTTGCTACACAAATAATATTAAGAAATAGTGAATCATTCCAGATTGAACGTGGGCATGAGAGGCCCTTACTTCAATTAGTCCACTAAGGTAAGCATGTTTTTGCACATGCTTAATTTGAATAATATACTAATAAAAAATAATTTAATTCTAACGCACGTTTAAGAGCACATATGTATCATAAAAATAGAATGTTGTTTAATCTTGTTAAGTTTGCAACACCAATTGGTGTCATGTAGTTGTATTGATTGTAGATTAACTGTCATGGAAATAAATGACTTAACACATGTGCTCAGGCTTGCGACAAGCGACATCCTGAATTCTTATTAATGAGCGAATTTCTTATTAATTATCCGATAACAACCCCCCTCACACGCACAAAGGTTCTCTCACATTCAAACACAGACTCTGGGTATACCGTGAAATGTTTTTGTTTAAAGACGGCTTTCTGGAGCCCAGTCGGGAATCGAATCTTGAACACCTCATATAGCAGGCTGTTATAATGAATGAATTCTGGGACCAGTAATAGTTGTTAAAGTGTTCGTTTTCAAGCATTGGTATTCCATTTAGCGGTCTCCTCTCTATCGGTACGGAGTCCCTTTGCAGTTCTGTTTAGGCAAAACCGCATTATTCGGTATAAACTAACTTCAACTAAGGACGGCTTGCGCGGGACACCTGGTATATGTTCGTAACCGGAATATTTTGCTTTGATTTTCTTGGAAATTTGCTGGTAGATTGCATTGCTGGTTTTATTTTCACTGTATGAAGTTATCTTCGTGTTGTTGTCTAGTAAGGGAAGCTTCTGGGGGGGGGGGCAATATCTAGTACTGGTTTCCTTATACATATTTTTTGGTGTATCCAGTTAATATTAAGTAAGTATCGTGATATTCTTAGCTTCACTTGATCCAGAAATGATGTACATTATGATTATGGATTGGCAGCTGTTTTCATAGCGTAATCTAAGCTGGGGCACGTTCCTTTCTTTTCTAGTGGTGGTTCATCTGCTTTTATTTTCAGGATAACAGAAGGACTTGTGCGATTAGCCCCTATGGTAATTCTTAAGCTTGTTGCTTGTATTACATCTAACTTTTTAAGGTTTGAGGAATATGCTGGAGTGCAAAGAATTAAACCATAATTTAGTTTGAATCGTGTGATTGTCCTGTAGTGAGTAAAACTCTTAGATCAGCTCACAGCTTTTAGTAGTCAGGGAATTTCGTATTGCTAATTTCATGTTACAGTCATATATGCTCTTGTTCATTTGGGGAACAAAGTATGCTGTGCACTTGGAAAGAAAGGATTAAATGTTTTAACGTCCCTGTTAGTAACTAAGGTCTGCAGAGGATTAACAAGAAATGAATGCTCAAATTATATTACAGCCCTTAGGGCTTACCGACGCCACCTAAATTACCATTTTCAAAGAATATTTTAAAAAAAGTTTAATTGCTTATACGTCAAATTTAACAATCGAATCACTCATAATCGCACCGAGGTTCTAACAGCAGCTTTTGGAAACATCTAGGTACCATATAAACCTAAAAAAATAAGAACAAAAAGGAAACAATTGCAGCTAGAATATAAATAAGGCCTTTGAAGCGGTTTTTCCAACTACACTACTGTCACTTTAAAACATCTTTAGATCCTTATCTCGCTGCACATAAACTAAACAGTCACACTATCAATAACGAAAACGTCCAGACTTTATTCTCAATAGCCCGTTTTCTGCATACACCACTGCAAACGCCAGTATATATTGCTTGCTACCATTTTGTCATTTCCACACTCGTTTTTTAAAGCACGATTAACGTTATGCTGTGGTTTTCATTATAAATACGGGATATGTATGCGGAAACCTGCGCCATGACATGCAAGGTAAGACTTTCATGGCCGGCGTCTTGAAGAACACAATTGTTTCCCGGGCTTACTCGCCGAGGCCAAGAGGATGTCAAAGTTCTCTGGGTTTCGCCAGCGTATTCTTTATCAAGACTTCTAGATCACGGCGAATAACACCGGGAAATAATTTTATTCTTTATGCACAATGATGTTTTCTAGAAAAGCG
This sequence comes from Deroplatys truncata, assembly GCA_030765065.1. NCBI lineage: Eukaryota > Metazoa > Arthropoda > Insecta > Mantodea > Mantidae > Deroplatys > Deroplatys truncata. The sequence continues at coordinate 202,799,944 of CM060983.1, read as the reverse complement.
CACACCGACAAGGGTAGCTGAAGTTGTAAAGGCACGGACTCGTGAACGGGAGAGATCGGCTGTTAAAATCCACCAGATGTCCTCCCTGGTTGAGATATTTTCCAGGTTTTCCTCATTCCTCATACATGGCAAATGAGGGCTGGAACGTTTCCTTATCAAATTATCATTTTATTTCATGAACCATCACTATCCAGCCTGTGATGTCATATGTTGTAAGATCGGGCGTTAAATACTACTTAGAGAGAGAAAGAGAAAATGCGCATTAGTGATTTAAGGTTACGAAAAGGTGCCTTTAATTTAACGTGGAGTTTAGCGGTGTTCGGTGAGACGCACAACATGGCTTAATGTTACGTTAAGATATTTAAGCCGGCGTTGAGACAGTAACGAAGATCGGTGAAGCCAGCTTTCAGTAGGATAATATTACTTTGATGAAAGATTTCTCTACACTCCAGTAAAATTCAAAATAAAGCAAATGCGGAAGCTGAGTTGAGTCTCCACACTGAGTGAAGTATACCGCTGCAATTCTTACCGACTTATGTGCATCTGTAATGGAGGGAGCCAAATATACAAGCCACAAGTGGTCATGTGATGAACCACTCCCCTCAGGGATGTACAAACGATGAAAAGGGGCGTAACGGCTTCCGTATGTGCTTATGTGTTGTTCGTACGCAACAGCAGTCAATAGGTAATGAATGAGTAACGCTTTACGGTCTATTCACGCCTTTGGAATATGGATCGGCCGTGCCGTGAAGTAAGCATCCTCGACAAGCAATTGTTCACGCGTTGAATGTCACTCTAATACACCCCAAGAAACACTTGAATCGCTGAGGGTAAAAATGCCTAAAATATTGCTTTTTAAAAGCATATCAGGCTCGAAAAAGATAGTCACATCAGTCCCTTGGTAAAATTGCAAGCCTCAAGTATGTTTGAGAACCAGAACTGAACAGTCAGTGCCCAATTGCATAGAGTTAAGTCTTAGCTTTACCTGTCAATTTCCTAAAAGTAATCTTTTCTCTCTGTGTATAAAAACACTTACACTTGACCTTGATGTAGCTTTTGCTTAGAGGCTAGTTGTGATGGGACGATACCACTTTATAGAAAAAACTGTAATAGTAATAGCTTATTCACTGAATTATATTCTTGTTAGTAGTTTTCTGCGTATAAACGAATATAACCTATTTTGTATTGTATGCTAAATCTGAAATTGTTTCTGTTTGACGTTCTCCAATTGGCAGCGGCACATATGTACTTTTTCATTCGGTAATAATTAGCCATATAGCATTCGGAAATATAGTAAGTTTACGATAAGTCTCTCTACTGCCCACTCTCATACATTACTATATACGTGTTTAATACAAATGTGCATTACATACAATTAAACATTTGATGAAAAAAATCAAGGAAGTATTATATAAAATGCAGAGATAGGAAGGAATTAAGGATTTTTGTTTAAGAAACCAGTATTCATAAAGAAGAAACACTTCCATGCGCTGTATTAGCTCACGTCATAGCTTTGATTTGTTTCTGCTGGATTCACAGATTTTTGTCACCGGAGTAGTAAATATAATGGCCGAGAGTGAATCACCAAGCCAGGATATTGCAGAAACGTGATGTAGTGCGTCAGCTAAATCAGCTTCTTTCGCAACTCAGTTAACGCTGCATGTTACATGAGTACCTCTACTCCTTCCCCCCCCCCTATTGTTTTGCATGGTTTCATTTAGACACAAGACTCTATGGAATGTTACATTCATCGCGGTCAAGGCATGTCAAGAACCATAATCCAGCAGCTCTTTGGGTACACGTGCGAGGCAATAACATGAAGTCTCAACACCTTTTATTCCTTACCTAGCATAACAACTTTTAATGACGCAAAACTTAAACAAGTATCGAAGGGTTTATCTCAAAATATCAGACCTACTTCGAGAGTATCGAGGTCTCATTCCTAGACGCTAGCTTAATTTACATTTCTCCTGTATCAATTTGACTTAGAGTAGAGTAAAAATTGACCACAAATTGTGGAAAATGAAAAATTAAGATATTTATAATAAAATAACACGAATTTAAGCTTTAGAAGAAGAACCGTATAGTTTTTCTCCACTTGGCGCATTTAAACTAGCAATTAACTGGAGCTATAAATGAACAGGCGCATGCTTATTAATAAGCACGCCCAATTTTAAACCCTGTTTTCTCGCAAAATATTTTTCAGCATTTTTCCATACTCAAAATGCTCCACACAATGAAATTTGTTTCAAAACATTTGTACTGCCTCTCAAAGCACATGAAATAAAAAGACCATAAACTTTTTAAAAGCAATACTCCAACTTTGATAAATAAATTATTAACTTTATAAAAATAAACAATTTCAGAGAGTACAAAAAGTATTAATTTTTCTAAAATAATTAGGGATTAATATAAAAATCGATACAATATATCCCTTTGTATACCCATTTACTGTGAAACCTAAATTTGTGATGTGAATATTACGTTCTCTACCACGTACGTACTAAATAGAGAACGTATTGCATTCCACCCAAAAATGTAATTTTCAAGATTTCACCGAAACTCTTTTGAGGTTCCTGAATAGAAAAAAATAGAAAAAAGCGAGTGTCTGTCTGTGAACAGCACAAGTAACTCGAAAACGAAAGGTTGGATAAATATCAAACTTGGCATTAAAGTTCAGTACCTTCCAAGAATGCGAAACGAAGATTTTCAAGAAAAGTCCCCGACCCCAGACTACCCTTTATATGGGACATTTTGCGAAAGATCTTGATATTGATTAAAACACCATATATTAAATATATTTACGTGACAAATAAAATATAGGTATATGTTGAATCTTTGGGAGTAGCCTGTGAAGTCCCCTTCATTCGATAGGAACTTTCTATAACTGCACAAAAAATGTACATCACTTGAAAACACACAATTTATTTAAAATAACTTGTTATGTGGCATCAGCCATTTTCGAGATATCCGTTAGATTTGTTCAATAGTAAGTCATTCTTTTTATATCTTAGGTCCCGTGGATTTTCACTTGTTTCTCCGATTGCATGGAAAGAGTATGGGATTTTAATGCCAACGTGTAGCGTCCAGTTCTTAAACGGTATGACTGTTCTCTTTCCATCCCAACGAACTCTGTAGGTAATGTACCTATTTCTGCAAAGGATTATATCAATTAAAATGAAGTAGATGAAGAAATATATTTTCTTAAGATTAATTTATATACCCATTAATAAGCGATAGGAAGTAGAAAGTCATGTGGATGTAATACATACAATTTTTTTAAAAAATGCATAGTGTGAAGCATTTTTATTATAGCAATAAATTTGCAGAATAAAAAATAAGTATTAAATAAACATGCAAGCTAGAATTTAGAAACATGGCAGAAATATTACTGTAATTGTGTGTAATAGCTGGCATAAATTTGAACATAATACTCTGTATTTTCCAAATTTCACAGGGGCTTAAGTCCAATGCACAATGCAAGTGAACACTTGATTCATTACAGATTAATCTGTAATTTTCAAGCTACCTAAAAGATGACCTGATTCCTTAGAGTAAACACTTACAACATATTTTTTGTTTACTTAAATGACCGAGCTCATGATAGAGAAACGTTTACCAAGCTCAACGCAATGTTGAGTGATCAGATACATATACGAGCGCAAGTCAATAAGTATCCGCAAGTTACTTTTTATTTTGTTGTACGTTGAAGCTGTATCGGTTTGTGCACGTCTACATGTTGTTCTTTGTTTCCTCTTGTGGAACGTTTGATCGTTATCGCTCCACTGGGTGTTGCATTGTTGCATAATAAGCATGTCTGCAACCCTCTTCGTTTGCACCAAAGAAGAACAGCGTGCAGTTGTCCATTTTGTGTCGCCTGAAGGTGTACCAGGAACCAAAATCCATCGAAGACCTTTACATAATAAGGGAGCAATGTTTTACCCCGGCGAAATGTGCACGAATGGATTGAAAAATTAACAAGTAGTCAACAACTGTGAAGGTCGAGGAAAGAGCTGAAGCCAACATTGAGAAAATCCGTATCTTGATTCAGATAATCGAAAATTGACTGTCGATGAAGTGGCAAACCATAACCTTTTTGATGCACTTAAAATGCCTTAAGGGGCCGTCGCTTCACCACATACCAAGAAGTGAAGGAAGTGGTGCATACACTGCTTGCTGCTCAGCCGAAAACCATTTTTTCTGAGGGCATTAGAAAGCTTGTGCAACGATGAACCATCTGCAATGAGAAGCGGGGGGTAATTGTAAGTTTATGCTGTTGTTATAATACATTGAAAAAATTATGTGCGGGTACTTATTGACTTATCTGGTGGAGCGATTTGTTGAAAGGAACGTTAAGGTTACTTCACATCACTTCTTAAGAGAGATCGCGGAAACGCGAAGACCCTTAAATCCATAAACAGAATGCAAAACATAATAAGCTCTTCTTCCAATATTTTTAGCCTAATTTTGCGATTTTCGGTTGCATTACTGTTGGTTTTTCACTTTCTCTACTACGTATTTACAATAAGTAAAGGAAGCAGTATATTCAACCCAAAAATTCAATTTCGAGATTTCACCAGAAAAGCAAGTTTTCTGGACCCTAAATAAAAACAGAACATTTTTAGAAAAATGTTCGCGTGTGTGTATGCCTGTGAACAGGAAGACTCAATAACAAAAGTCGGTTAAATTCGATAATTAGTATTTTAAGTTCATGACCTTCCAGGGATGCGACACGAAGATTTTGAAGAAAATTCCTCGATCCCAAATTGCCTTTTATATGGAGAACTTTACGTTATTTTCTATTTTCTCAAAAATGCCTCTAACGATTTTGATTAAAATACCATAGATACGTTTAAGCGATTTTCATAACAAATAAAATCTATATTTTAACTTTCTGAGAATAGCCTTTGAGTCCATCTTATTCTGAACCACTTTTGCATGACTCATAAATCGTAAGAGATAGACAAAATCTTACTGCACAAAGGTGTAGATCTCGTCGAAGCACACAATTTATGTCAATAAACGTTTTTGTGACGTTAACAATTTCCGAGATAGTCTTTGTTATTTACTGGAATTTTCAGATAACTTATGCGGAAATATTATATCCCACCAAACATTCTATGTCGATATGTCACCAAAAATGCATGTTTTGAAGTCTCCTAACCAAAAAAGGCATTTTCCCTTCTCTTTTTCGTGTTCAGAAAACATGAGCACAGAATTTCAAAGCAATCATGTAGCGCCCGATTTTGAAAAGATTTGTTATTGCTTTAGCTTAACGTGAATTCTACTTATACCTACAAAGAAATGTGTAAATGGGTAGGTAATGAAGGTTTATCTGTATTAACACGAAGTAGATACAAGAATAAGAACAGTGTGTAGATGAGTGAGTAGAGAGGGTTCTGTAAGTACAGCACATAGATCTTTTTCTTTAGTTCGTCTTCATGTTCTGGATTACTTTTGACTAAAACTTTCAACCTGCGACTTCCTTCCACCAGCTTATTGCACAACATTTGTTGTGCTTCAGGTTTTTTCAGGTGACTTGTTTAACAACACTGGGAATTACTTAAGAATAGTCAATAGGGTTCAATTTTTTTGAACCCAAATCTCCACCAAGTGTCCTTAACGTCGCTTTAACTTTTTGACCAAATCGCGATCGTTTCTCTAGGCTTTTAAGTGACCTTAGTTGCGTAATCGTTTTCCGTACCACCTGCTTGAGAATTTGCTGATCCTTATTTGCGTAGTCACCTTTCTGTACTACGTATTTCGTTACCATTTAGTTTTGACGAAATGTGCACCTTGGAATCTAGAAACTACTGACTGCTCTTTGCTGTACAGCTAATCTTATCAGTAACTCTTAAGATTTATAAAATTGCAATCTAATAATTTAAACAAACAAAATAATTTATTGTAATACTGGGCAATGACCTTGCTTGCGTAGTGGCCTTCCTGTACCATCTCTTTAGGTATCCTCTTAATAGATGACCTTAGTTGCGTAGTGGACTACTTGTACTATCTCCTTATATAACGTGATAATAAATGGCCTAGTTGCGTAATGGTCCTCCTGCACCATCCCATTGGTTAATGTATTTAATATATGGCCTTAGTTGCGTAGTGGACTTCCGGTACTATATTCTTAGTTAATGTATTAATAGATGACTTTAGTTGCGTAGTGAACGTCCTGTAGTATCTCCTTAGGTAACGTGTCAATAAATGGCCTTAGTTGCGCATTCGCCTTCCTGTACCATCTCCTTAGGTGAGGTAATTAATAAATGATCTTAAGCGCATAGTCGGCTTCTTGTACCAACTACTTTTGTTCCTATTTATTTTATTCTATCGATGGAAATTTGGTTCGCGGTATTGAATACTCAATCCAGTATTTACCACGCAAGGGAGGAATCCTATCACCTATCAGTTTGAACCCGCGACCTCTCGGATACCGCCTGAACCATCTCACTCAGTCCTTTGCATTTCTGTTTTGTGCTATTAGGCGTTGTAAAGCATGCTACCTATACCAAGGAATATTCGTCACTTGAAATCTTGAACTATTCAGGCTATGTAAATCTGTGACAGTAAACTCGTTTCTAAGGAAATACGCTCCTGAATAAGGCTCGGAATTTGGGACACGGTGTGCCCTGCGGTCACCTTGGGCTAATGTATAACGTAAATAAAGCTAACATCATGTGTACTCAGTACCTCTGTGTTGGTAGGAGGTGTTTCTTAACATTGAATAACGAGTCTTAGGCACACAAGGTCCCGACTTCCGAGCTTTCTCGTCAGAAACGTGAAATTGCAAAATCCTTCAATATTTGCCCATTCAGAGATAGAATTATGGTCTAATTTAAGGTTCTTTGTGCTCAGTAAAGCACAAAAAAAATCGCGATGATTTAAGGAGGACCTCGGTAAATAAGAAATATATATATGGAAAGATAAATAATATTTACCCATTTCATACAGTGACGTCTTACTCGTATTATACTGAGTAAATTAATTATGTGTGGTTCAAGAACCAGATATTCTGAAATGCTGTGCTTCACAACATTCGATAATTTCGTTGTTCTTTTTCCATCATTTGTTCTATCATTTTAAGAAGTTTCTCTGCTATAATTCTATCTCCATTTGTTCCCAGTTTGATATAATTATACATATGCTCATTTACATTATATTCTTTTAACTCCTATCTGACTTCCATATTTTGTTTGTGGTTTGATCTTTGGTAGCCCAAAGTACCTTAATCTAAGATATTACATTAATCTCCAAATAATAAATTGCAATATCTATTCTATTGTCTTTTTGTGTTCTAAAAGCTAAAGTTGTTATTTGGAGCATAAATACTGACGGTATATACTAGAAGTTAAGATTATCATCTGCAAAACTAAATTGTGTACATATTTAGGTTTTGTTTTTATTCCAATACTTTTCTTTCTTTCTATGCATTGTCTTATATTCTCGTGTAGATTATGTACATTTAATAATAACAATTCTTGGTGTAAACCTCTGTTTCTATTATACAATTTCTATTTTTAATTCTAATTTCCTTATTCTACATTCCTTCTATAGCTTCTATTATCTGACGTGATAACACCTTGTATTGTATAACTGCCCATAACTGACTTCTTCTCTCCCTATTAAATGCTTTTTCATAATACATATAGTTATGGTTATCAGAAATCGGAGGAGTATTTAGGCACTTAAGCGCACTCGAAGGCCTATTGTGCTTCTGGAAATCTTCTGGAGGAAGAGGTGATATAGAGGATGACTAGATCTGTGGCAGCAGGCTCGGACGCAGGCGGGGTACCTGCGGTAGGTACCTCCCTTCTCATGAGATATGTCACTTAGGACCCGTAACACCCGGAGATAGGTCAGATAGTTTCGCCAGAAAACTTCAAGCCGTTGCCGCCGTTCACTCGCCTGATCCTAGACCTTGAATCACAAGGAAATGAAATGAAAGAAACGTGGGACAGGAAATTCGCAGCATATAATCCCCCTCAGCATTCGTCTACCAATCAGAAAAAATCGCGAAAAAAACCCAAGGTCATAGTGCCTGAATCAAATCTGAGAGCTCTTGAATGGAAATATCATACGTACCGTGAAGCCATCTCGCATGTTGATAATCCATAGAGAGTGCGCATGTTGATAAATTATATTAATTTATTTGTCGTAAAAATCATACTTTTGAGAGAGATAGAGAAAATGAGAGTAACAGAGAGAAATTTAATGCTGTTATCTGTAGAGAGATGACTAAAGTTAATATTATTATCAAACGAGTGTTCAAATAAGCCGCGATTCCAAAGAGCTGACAGTTATCGGACATTCGTGTTTGTAGGCTAATAGAAAACGCCGAAAAATCCTCTATTCAGGCAACTCACAGCAAACGAGAATGGAACAAGTGTCCCTCGAGTTACCAGGCTGACAAGCTACCCATTACACCATTGAAGTGCGCTACCTTTGATCTGAAGCAACTATAACACATTTTATTTCATTAACAGATACTTTCCAAATTAAAATTGTTGTACTACTGGTAGGAAATTTCGAATTAACATCAAGCAGTAAAAATGAAGGATAAAAGGATATGATTTAAATAAATTATTTTTCTATGCGAGTTTTCCTAATCTGACAAGAAAACACAGCAATGATCTAGCATTATCAAGCATCAAACATTAAGTTTTATGCAGATCGATAATAGTAAATACTGTGATTCCAGAAATAAATGTCATATAAAATTTACAAATATCAAAAGTTTTCTGAATATTATGCTTTTAGACTTCAAACATGTACATGTTTGAATAAATGCTGTTTTATTTCAGGTATGTATACGCTAAAGTTGGAAAGTCATCAGACTTGAAAACCTCTTTGCCACGGTTCTTCGACTTTTCCCTCTTCTTCGACGCTCCACTCAGCTGCCATAGCGAAACACCCGAATATAAATTACACTTTCTTATCTGACTCAGGTAAAACCTCTAAAGTAATCTAAATTATTCTGAGATAACATACCTGAAAGGTGATTTGTAGCGACGCACTACTTTCAATTTGCAGACATTCCAATAAGTCGCATTTGTAGCCTACAATCGAACCCAAGCGTCTAAAGAACTCCCCTCGGTCCTCGGTTGAAGTCAAAGAACGGAACTGTGATTTGCAAAGTGCATTCGAATATTCTTAATTTCCCTGTCAATAATCCTTCAAGATGTGCAGGCATTTGCAGGACATTTTCTAGCCATATTCGTTTGTTTTTAAAGTTGTACTAAGAATTATTTACAAAATAGATATTTTTTCATTAACTTCCGTGTTATCATAAAAATATTCATCAGAAATAATTTCGGTATAATAACCGAAGGTATTGTTTGCAGATATAGAAGGAAGCTGAGACAAAGGTCAGCGCTTATAAAGCTGGGAGATGTAATAATAACCAGAATATTACAAATTGTTTCCACATTTGCGGAGAAAAAAAAATAACAAAAAGAATCCCTACTAGGCGTTTTAAAACCGGCCGTCCTCAGTAACGGTAAGGCCCGCTTTCGGGAGGTTCCGGGTTCGATTCCTGTTGACACACTTCGTGATTTTCCCTGATTGACAAAGCCGAATGTTCTCCTCCCTCCCTCATTTCCTTTCCCCTTCATGCTTCAGGTTGACTCCCGGGCTATGGTTCGTTCGATGTCGGGCAGATAGCACAGAAGCTTGCATTTTGGAAATGTTTTCCCGCTCTTACTCCAAACGATCGTCCCGTGGCTAGGTCATCAAGCCTGGAACTGTTAGAGAACACTGCGCGTCTCTGTCCACTTGCGCCACCTTCGCTCTACAACCGCCTTCCCTCACCTCATTCGTTCCTCCCGGGTAAGCAGTGTTAGATGTCCCCTGCGTTTACCTGCACAGTCCAGTACCAGCAATTGAAAGTAAAGTGTTACAATTTGTGAAAAGATAATCAACCAGCAGCGAATGCTTAGAAATTGGTTCATGCAACAAACATTTTTGCCATAAATTGCATAATTTACTGGGATTTATATTTTTCCCTAGCATTTATTTATGTGGCTCTTACTGTATCCCATACACAAAGTGCAATAAATATTTAATGGACTACTTAGAAGTGCGTAGAAAATTCAAGATTAGTATGCTGATACCTCAAACTTATGTTGATCTCATAGAACATACCCAATGTAAGGTACAATGTAAGGAGTTTTATAATTTTTATTTAGAAGTGGAGATGATTCCTTTAAAATCTGTGCGTTGTATCCGACTTCTGTGCAATCTACATTTATTATTTTCTAGTTTCTTGCTGTCTCTATCACCTACCTAAATCTAAAAAGCAGCATTTTTGGAAAAACTGCGTGTGATGTGTGCCTGTGAGCTAGAAAACGAAACGTCAGATAAATACCAAACATGGTATTTAGGATCACCATCTTCCCTTGAAAATCACGCAACCCCAAACTACCCTTTGCATGGAAGATTTTAAAAATATTTACATGAAAAATAAAATGTATATCTTGAATATTCTGGGAATGGCCTGTGAAGTTGTTTTCATTTGGAAGGAACTTTGTATTATTTTGTATAACTGATAAACCATAAGAGATAGGCAAAAACGTACTACAGAAAAATGAATGTCTCTTCAATACATGCAATATTTGTTTCAAATAACTTTTTTGAAGCATCAGCCATTTCTGGGATATCCGTTTCTATTAGTCCAATTTTTCTATAATTTGCCATTTTTAACGTGCTGTCGTTTTTCAGTTTTTCTCTGGAAAGAGTGTTGTATTTCTAGACTAACATATAGCGAGCGGGTTCTTAAAGATCTGGCTATCGATTCGGTTTCCTCTGTCCCCCTTCTTCCTTCAACAAAATGTAGTGAAACTATTTCTCCAAAGATTTATCTCGATTAACACGAAGTTTACGTAAGGATAGTTTGCGGAAGTTAAACACAAACGATAGAGACTCGAGTGAAAGTTATATAAATCTCACAAGATATTTCTATTTCTTCTGCTCACAGAGGCAGATTGATTTTTTTTTCCAAAAGTTGGATTCGGGGGAAGTTTAGCATTGATTTTCAGAAATTCTTGATGATACAGCATTTTTTAATCCAATGAATTACTTTTAAAAAATCTGATATTGTGCATGACTTCCTCTATCCACTATGCCTTATTTTATAGCTTCTACAAACTATTCTCTACCTGTTTAATGTTAATCGAGATACAGTTTTATTACAAATTTCTTTGTAGATACAAACGGAATAACGATAATCAAATGTTTAAGAACTGGACGCTATATGCTGTTTCAATGGAATCACAAGAAACAGCTAAATGTTGACAAGACTTTGATCCTTTCGACTCATTAATAATGGATATCTCGGAAATGCCTGATGCCACAAAAGAGAAGTTATTTGAAATAAATTATGTTATTTTCACAGACACACACACAGACAGACAGACAGACACAGACAGACACACAGACACACACACAGACAGACAGACAGACACACACAGACAGACACAGACACACACACAAACACACACACACAGACAGACACAGACAGACACACACACACACACACACAGACAGACACACACACGGACATGTTTCCAAAAATGCTTTTTTTGGATTCAGGGGGTCTCAAAACATATATTTCCGGTGAAATCTTGGTATCGAATTTTTGGGTGGAATACAATACTTCCCCTACTTAGTATACGTAGTAGAGAAAGTAAAAATGAGTTCTTTGGTTTCAAGGAACCTTATAACGTGTATTTCTGATGTAATCTCAGCATCGAATTTTTGGTAAAATGCATTTCCTGTATAATTGCGGGTAAGCAGTAGAGAATATAAAAATAAACATTCCGTATATCAATTCCTGTTTATTTCCATACAATGTATGTAGTACATAAATAGTTATGACATTTACAAAAACCACATATCCAAGAAAAATGTGTAATATAAAATATTGTCAATGTTCAGTTCAATGTATTTATACAGTCATGTATATCGGTGCTATAGAGACTTTAGATTAAATATGGTACCAATTACATACATATACAAAGGATAAAGCTAAAGCTAGCTAAAATTAACATACCAGAAAACTGTTTAGAAACTTATGTGTAAAACTATAGTAAAATATTCCTCAAATTTATGAAAAGGATTATCAGCCAGTCAGCATCGTAAAACACAATCAAATCTGTTAAAATTAACACTGAGTGCCCCCGGAGGTACACAATTGAGCAAATCTAAAGCAGCACTGTGAACGCATTTTTTTTTTTTTTTTTTACTTTTTTCCGACTTTGTTTGTTAATGTGATAATTTAGCCTATAATTATGAATCTCTGATTTGAAGTGCATTATATTTGGATTGCGTTTAACCTAAGATAAACACATATACATACATATATACAGATGGACCATTTAAGTTGAGACTGTACAATATCTCCAAAACTAAGCGTTGTAGAAAGAAATGTCTTAAATAAAAGTTGCTTGATATTATGGGGGAAAGTAAATGTTGACGTTGTGATGGTGATTTTATGGTCAATTTATTTTTCGTAAATGGAAACCTACCTTTTTTTATGTTGTTTTGTCACTCCTCATAAAAAACTAAACAAACATTTATATAAAGCACTTTGCCATTGTTCTTACACCAACGTAAATAACAACGAAAATTCTGAATGGCTGTGTACGAAGAGCGCAATGAATAGTTGGACCATCCATGGATGGGCATTTGAGGGTCAAGTTACGTTTCGTAATTGGGAACCAACATTTTTTATTTTGTTTCCTTATTCCTCATCTAAAAATAAACAGCTCTTTATACAACATTTTCTAATGAGAAAAAAACATACAAAATGTAGGTTCCCATTTAGAAAGAATTAAACTTATTCAAAAATTATCATTATAACGTCCTCCAAACAAAACATGACTAATGGCATTTACTTTCCCCCATAATATCAAGCAATGCTTAGTTTTGAAGATATTGCACAGCCTCAATTTAAATGGTCCGGTGGTTTACAGTGCAGCACCGGATAAGACAAGGATTGCCTTCCTTTGCAATATTAACATTTTGGAGACATCTGAGCTTTTCCTCCAGACGAAAATCCCATAAGATAAGACATAATACTATTAAAAACATAACAAATACTTTTCAAAAATTCCTTTGGAACCAAACTTTATATGTCGTAACAGAAAAGTTATTTTAGACAATCTGATACAGACTGGAGAAATACGATGTTCTCATGTTAATTTGGAAACCAATGTGATGGCCAATGCTTTAACAGTAACAGTTTACCACAGTTTATGTGAATATTGTCTAAGTATCATATAATATTGAGTTATTATTATTAATAATATCCAGAGCACACAGTAAATTGTAAGCAGTTTCTCTTGCTATGTTCTGCATCTAAGCCTTTACTGCACCAAACAATAAGTGGTGTGCTTAAAGTACACAGGAACCTAAACAACAGCAGTTGACAAGTTTCGGAGTCTTGAACTTGAAAAAGTTAGCGGGAACTTCACTTCTGTGAGGAAAGTTTAGTTTTCCCGATCGAAAATTTTACCTACTTCTAAAGTTTTGTTCGTGAAACAAGTCATTTGAGGAAGACGGTTCTTCATGCAAGAACTACTATATCTGTGCGTGTAGTTTGCTGTATTTAATTTCCGAAAAATATGGTTTTAGAAGAAATGTAAACTGAAAGCGACTTTCACTGTAGGATTTGTTTTCTCATAAAAATGACTAATATGTTGGTGTGCCTACAATTGCTATGCTAGTATGAAATTTGTTTAGTAAGCCAAATAATTCACTCTACTTCAACTAAACACGGACTGTTTTCTTATTTCAACTGTTATTTTACTGCAATATATGTATTTACCTCTGCTGAATAAACTACAGGTCATACCTATCAGCAGAGAGCCTTCGTACGGAAGTGTGGCCGTATTACGGGAATTTCTTGCCGTGCACCGATTGCTTCTAACCGGTTCTATTCCCCATTGTGCTGGCTAAGTAGTTGACGCGAAGTCTGCGCTGTACGGAGGTTGACACATTGTGAGACCACGTGTTTCACTACACAGTTTTGATTGGGACAACACTGACAGAATCACCTACAGCTCTATGACACACAATCACAACAGCATGACCACTCGTCACAAGAAGAAGTTTGATGGCCTTACTGCCTCCATCAAACCGCCGACTACTCTCAACCACTGCCGCACGGTAGTGAACTTATCTGATCACCAGCTGTCACCTGCTGAAACGTCACTCCTTGCTAAAGGAGGTAACTACGCTGTTGTCACTCCAACGTTGCCAGTTGAAGACATCATTTCTCACATTGAAGCAGGAATACGAGTTCTGCCAAGGCTTGCAGCTGATGAAATTCGCCGGGAATCTGCCAGGGTTCTCGAGAAGGCCAAACCTCCTACCAGTAATTTAACCAATCAAGAGAGAACTGCATTAAAGAAGCTGAACTCCAACCGAGACATCATTGTTTGCTCAGCGGACAAGGGTAATGCCACAGTTATTCTTAACCAACAAGACTATCAACAGAAAATCTCTGAACTCCTGCAACCAGCAACCTACCATAAGATTAAACGTGATCCGACAGCCCGTATTCTACGGAAAACCAATCTTTTGATCAAGAACTCCTCGCTTTCGAAGGAAGACAAACGCCGCCTTACCAAGTCCGAAGCTCAGCCGCCTAGACTTTACGGGCTACCCAAGATCCATAAACCAGAGGTTCCGCTCAGGCCCATTGTTAGTGGTATTGGTTCTCCCACATACGACATAGCTAAATACCTAACCGGTCTTCTACAACCCCATGTCGGCTTGTCCGACGCTTTCATCAAAGACTCTACTCATTTCATTCAAATTCTCCGCAACCTCAAATTGCTACCTAAGGATTTACTTATTAGTTTTGACGTTGTGTCTCTATTCACCATGGTTCCAGTACAAGAAACTCTGAAGTTGTTACAACCCATCTTCTCTGATGATATCATTACACTTTTTCACCATGTCCTGACTACGACTTATTTCCAGTGGAACCGGTCATTCTACGAGCAAATAGACGGTGTTGCCATGGGCAGCCCCCTTAGCCCTGTTGTGGCCAATTTCTTCATGGAGGCATTTGAGTCAAAGGCACTAAACTCAGCTCCACTCAAACCAACAGCCTGGTTCCGCTATGTGGATGACACCTTCGTCATCTGGCCCCATGGTGAACAAGCTCTTCAAGATTTTTTGTTACATCTAAATAGCATCAATCAGCGTATACAGTTCACAATGGAACAAGAAAAGGATGGCCAACTAGCCTTTCTAGATGTACTCGTTAGCAGGAAGGCTGACGGCACGCTGGGTCATACTGTCTACCGCAAACCCACACACACAGACCGTTACCTTAACAAGAACTCCAACCACCATCCTAGACAAAAACGTGCTATGATTAAGACACTCGCAAACCGTGCTTCCCGTATTTGTGAACCACACTTACTTCCACAAGAAATCCGACACCTAGAAACAGCTCTACAATCAAATGGTTATTCAGTCCGAGAGGTGAGAAGAGCCTGCCGTCCGGCCAAGCCCCGAGCGGCTACTCAGGACCAACCCAAAAGCAAGTCCATCGTCTTTCTGCCATATTTCAAAAATGTCACTGACCGTATTGAACATATACTTCAACGTCATAACGTCAAAACAGTATTCAAACCTACAAGACAATTAAACAGCCTACTGCGCTCTTCCAAAGACCCCCGAGACCCCCTGTCATCGGCCGGTGTGTACCGTATTCCTTGTTCGTGTGGTTCAGTGTACATTGGTACCACACAGCGGAGCGCTAACACCAGACTGAGCGAACACAAAAGAAACTGCCGCCTGGGCCATACAGAAAAATCGGCAGTCGCCGAACATGCCATTGAAGCCGAGGGCGAACACATTATTAGATTTCAGGACACCAACATTCTTTCCTCCATAAAGCATTACCATACCCGGCTACAACGCGAAGCAATAGAGATTTACAAACATCCCAATAATTTCAATAGGAAAGAAGAAGCATTGAAACTCAACAGTAACTGGCATCTAGTCATCAAAAACAAGAAAGGTCATACAAAACCGAAAAACACTGCGAGCCAATCAGAAGAGAGCAACAACACAGCCGGCGCCAGCCCTCTCATACCAGCGGGCCAATCAGCAGAGAGCGCCCACACTATAAAGAGAGCGGCACTAACGGCCAACGCATCAGACGCTGCGATACTTTCACCGAGAAGACTTCGTCCGCGCCACTGAAGATGTCCACCGCAGTTGTGGACGAAACGTCTGGGAAATCTTTCTTCAGCAGACCACGGCATAACAGCCCGGAAAATCATATTAGTTATAACAGTCAATAAAGTTTTAAATGTTTGTTCGGGAAGTTAGAGATAGCGTCCCCAAACCAAAGTCAGTTCTGTATAAAGTGCGGCAATGTGCAGAACATAAGTGTAAGCTCTCCGAAGCAGGAATTATTAATTACCTAGCAGAATGTAGTGGGAACGTTAAAATTATATCATTTGGACAGTGAAAATTATTACTAAGGAAATAAAGTATAATTTAGGCACGTGTGATACATAGTTCCATTATTAATCGAGCACTTATTAAAACATACTTGATTGCTAAGCGACCATTCTACAGCTCCAACCAACTACAGTAACTGTATAGCTTCTTGCTAAATCAGAAAATGCGTGTGTCATTAAAGCATTGTGTTCTTCTACTGATTTAATCTTATGTTAGTGTTGTTACTACTTACCTTTCTTCCTGCACCAGACCCTGATAAGTTTCACATGCTCTACCAAAAACCCAAACAACAGCAGCCGTGGCAAGAAGTAAAATAACATCATTAACACTTTAATAGTAACAACCAAAAACAAGATAATCCTCCGAGGTAATATATTAATTCATATATTAATATATCTGACATGCGGACATAATGCGAGTTGTTGCTCTCTGCCACGAGGGTATACCCCAAGAACTTGACATTAAAAACAAAACGCGAAACAACGGCCAACTATATTGTATTACATTGTCATATCCTACTCTGTTACCAAAGGAATATTAAAGAAAGGTAAGTAATACAACACAATAACCGATTAATGAGATAAAATAACAAACAAATAAAGCACCAATATCCTTTACGATTCGTTCAGGTCCGTTTGCGTCCCCTCCCCTAATATCAGTCTTCTGAGATCTCAACTGCTCGCCTTAAGCAGACATTTAGCAAACCCCTCCTCGTGTAACCTACTTGCCAGTATTGCCCAACTTGCCCTTAACCCTCAATTCGAGACGGTAAATGGTCTTTATAAATACTTCTCCATCCAGCTCTTTATATCGCTTTAAGTTTCCAAGACGCAGGACACAGGATCTTATAACATTTCGTCAATAATATTTGGAACCCATCTAGCATAAAGTTTAGGAATTTTTACCCATTTTACTTATTTACTACTAAGAATCTTAAAATATCACCGGACGGTCACAAATACGAAGCTAAATCTCTGTACTATGAGTTTCTTTTAAAATAGTTAACTTGCAAAGCTATGCATTAGCTCAACGACTATCAAACTGTTTAATTAGCACAGTAAAATGAACTTTGTCTAATAACCGTCTGTCTCAGCTTCAACCTCATTAGTTCATGTTGATCTGGCGTAATCGCTACGTCTCCAAATCCGGAGAACATGGTGGATGTATAAGCACTTGGAAGCATGGGTCGTGTAATTTTGCAGCAACCATTTCAGACATCTGTGAAGATCAAAGAGAGCTTTTTTTTCTCGCAAGCTGTGGACATTAAGCGCGAATGGCACCTATACTTTATTTTTTCCAGTAGTGAAGTGTAATACTTCCCGGTGATGGTCCTGCCCTTCTGAAGGTAGACCATGAACACCGCACCCTGAGAATCTCAAAAAACTATAGACATGGCTTTTTCTGCAGATGTAACGGTTTTAGCTTTTTTTGGTGCACTTTCATCTGTTACAGCCCATTGTTTAGACTACTCCTTCGTCTCTGGCCTGTAGTCATTTCATTTATGATGGAGAAACTCATAGTCATTGCATTGTTAGGAAAAGCTCACTGCTATTTTGGCCCATTGTTAGCAAACGCGGTATCCATTGAGCAGAAAACTTTCTTAAACCCAAACAGTGTAAAATGTAGTGGACTTGGCCTATCGAGATCTTTGTCACGTCAGCTATCTTGGTTAGCTTCAATCGGCGATCATTGAGTACGGTATTTTCATCTTCTCATAGGTCCTAGCGGTTTTGGGACGCCCTGAACGCTCATAATTTTGAATAGAAGTACATTCCACCACAGTTTAATTACAAAGGTGAAGAATCCTTTAATTTCGAACTGCATTTTGTTTATCTGTTGGGATTAAATTTTAAAACCGAAGTACTTTATCACAACTCGTATTTCAGCTTTATCCATTATTACTTTCTCTACTACGTACAGTAAGTAGGAGAAGTATTGCATTCAACCCAAAAATTCGATACCGAGATTTCACCGGAAATAATGTTTTGAGGTGCCCTGAATCCAAATAAAACTTTTTTGGAAACATGTCCGTTTGTGTGTCTGTCAGTCTCTATGTCTGTCTGTGTGTCTGTCCTGTCTGTCTGTGAGCAGCAGAACTCAAAAACGAAAAATCGGATAAATGCCAAACTTGGTTTTTGAGTTTATATCTTCCAAGGATGCGACACAAAGATTTTCAAGAAAATCCCCACCTCAGACTACCCTTTACATAGAACATTTTCTGAAAATTTTGATTTTCTCAAAAATGGTTCTAACGATTATGGTTAAAATACCATATGTTTAAGATATTTTTATGTCAAATGAAATGTATATCTTGAATTTTCTGGGAATGCCCCCAAAAGTCCTCTTCATTCTGGATGACTTTCGCATAAATGGTAAACCGTAAGAGATGCACTATATTTTACTACTCTTAAATGCACCTACAAGAAAATTAGCAATAAGACAATTTATGCAAATGCTTATCTCATAAACGTGAAGTAGATGGAGAATAAGCATTTGAATAAATAGTTTGTAGAACAGTAGAGAAATTCATGTGAGTACAACACATCAGATTTTGTATAAATATTGGTTTATTTACACGATTGTCACAAATAAGTGAATACACTTATGCGGCTGAAATTTACAGCGCGCCATCCAGAAAGTGATGCTTAACATTTAAAATAGTAATTTGACTAGCTTTACGACATTTTTAATCAGGCCGAGAACTTTCAAAAGGCCCCACGTTTTTTTAAAATAGATTTTGAAGATCTTAGTAGCAGTAGCCGTAAAGTTTAAAAATGCCGGAGCTATATGTCACAGCCATATATCTTTGGATATAATTAGTAAACCTTCCTAAACTGCGTAATTCCAAAGTTTTTAGCAATAACACCCGGAGAGCACTCTGATTCACGTTGGCAGCGCAATGTCACACGCGTAGACGTCACAGCATCGTGTTATGTGAAATTATGACTTGGGAGCTGCATAGCGGCGCCTCTCCACATCACAAGCTTTAATAAATGTTTCCGATTTTAAGAAAAGTTTGTAAATTTTAATACTGTGAATAATCATAAACATTTAAGAACAGCAAATGAAAAATGATACTCAAGCCGTTCATATTTCTTTTAAATCATCCAAATTTGTTGCCATTACAAACTATAGCGTAATACGGATATGCCCACCATTTGGTGTCGGCTTTTAGATAATAGAACATACATTTATCTTAATTAGGTTCATTCATTCATTCATTATCTGTTTACCCTCCTCTTATGTAGGACTTACACCCCCCAGGACTTACAGGCGGGTGCCTGGGGTCAGAGGCCCGTCGAGGAGCAGACACTCATGGATCAGACAGAACATCCAGGATGGGTGATCAGCCCGATGCCTGGTATGGGAGGAAGGAAGAGGATGAAGCGAAATGTTGGTGAAATGGATGGCGGGGGAAACCGGAGAACCCGGAGAAAACCCGCCCAGACGCCGCTTCGTCCACCACAAATCCCACATGCAGGTCCCTGGGATTGAATCCGGTCCGCCTCGGTGGGAGGCGAGCGGTCTAACCACTCGGCCACGGCGCCGCCCTTTTAATTAGGTTATGAGTATAATATACCATAATGGTGTTAGGTCATATACTTAAAAGTCATGTGGGCAATATTTTCTTAGTAAACCATTTTATTTTAGAAACGCACATTATTCTGCAGAAACATACCAAGTGGCGCATTTAAATTCATTTTAACGGAATATTACAGCGTCAAAATTAAAACAAATTATGGTGATCAATTTGCTTACTAGAAAAGCTCTAAACGATGCTTGGTTCAAATTAAGATGAGATGTTAATAATCAGGCATAGGATATTCTAAACATTAAAGCCAGTACGAAAGGAACTAAAACTAAACTGTTGCTCGTAATGGACTTTACGCAGTGATGTCGCAGGTTACAAACCACATCCATCCCTCGCACATTCTCTTCTATTCAGGTAGCACGCACCAGACCGTGTTTACTTGTCCGTCACTGACTCATGGCCACTCCTGTTTAAGTTCTTTGTATTGACAATGGTTTGAGTGTAGATAACTTGAAGCCAATTGCTTAAGAATACCTATGCCTGCCGATAACTATTTCACTCATATGACGTAAGCACGATGCGGAAAAACAGCCTTTAAATGCACCTTCGATATCAACCAATGGCGAGTAGCTTACAAGGTAATGTTCACCTTCGAGGAGATAATAATAATCTGATAATTACACTTCCTCCTCCTTTTAAGTCAGCATTGACAATCATCCATTGTTTGGTTCCGATTCCAAGATTTTAGGATCTGTCAAGTGTGGTGCGTATGCTTACGAAAGTTTATTTTCCTATGTGCTTCATTTTAATAGAGATAAACCTTTGGGGAATAGCTGCATTACACATTTCGTTATAGATACAAAGGGAATAGCGATAGTCAAATGTTTTTAGAACTGGACGCTATACGTTGGCCTTAAAATACCATACTCCTTCCATGATATCGCCAGAAACAACCGAAAATCCGCAGAACTTTAGAGGAATTGCTAAGTATTGAACAACTCGAACCATAAATACGGATATCTGGGAAATTGCTTATGCCACAAAAGAAGTTATTTTAAACAAATGGTATAAAAGTATCTACATTTTTTCTGCAGTACATTTTCATCTATCGTTAATTTTACCAGTTAAATAAGCTTAAAAATTCCATCCGAATAAGAACATTTAAGGTATATATATATATATATATATATATATATATATATATTTGATATGACATGTAAATATCTTTAATTTATGGCATTTTAATTAGTCATTTTTTATAAAATACAAAATTTCAAAAAGTGCTCCATATAAATGGTAGTTTGAGGTGGGGAGATTTTCTTGAAAATCTTTATGTCGCATCTTTGGAAGGTACTGATTCTAAATACCAAGTTTGGTATTTATTCGACTTTACTATTTATACTATTTAGACACACAGACACAGACAGATATTTTTCTAAAGATACTTTTTTGGATTAACGTGCCTCAAAACATGTATTTCGGAGAAATCTGAATATCAAATTTTTAGGTGGAATACAGTACGTTTACTGCCTATTATGTAAGTGGTAGGGAAACTAGTAAATGCTGTTTTTCCATAAGGTATGTATGTTTATTTGTACAAGTGTAAAACATTAACTTTGCTTTGTCCCATAGTTTAGCAGGTAGTTGCAATATATAATACACCACGACTATTTGTTTTTAAAAATAATCTGAATATAAATGGCTCTTAGTGTGTGTAGCTCATAATAAAATGATGTTGCTTATGCAGATTTTATTTGGGAAATAGGCTTGATAAATATCACTAAGGTTTTGACTTTTTGGATATTACCAATGATAATCATTTCCTTTCCTCAATATGCCCTTACACACAAAATTACGCTGTTATAAGCACGTCCACTGGGCAGGCCACGACAGCAAAATCCCCAAAAAAGTGCTCCGTGCCCATAAAAGTTTGGGTAAGGTAAGCTGGGCCTTGTGGACATGCACGCATAACAAACACGTCATTCTGGAAACTTTGTGGAAATCTCTCTTACCCGCACTAAAGGTATTCTCGTGGCGTAAAACCTTAGCACAGCCAACCAGTATTATAATCTCTAGCAAAGGAAACTCCCAAGTATTAGTGCAGGAGCTTGGCTTGGGGTTGAAACACAAGGTGGCGGTGCCACGACTATTTTATATATATATAAAACTTCTCTCAGCAGAAGCGGTAGGGTGAAATCCTTTCCACCCTCACTCTCTCTTGCTCATATTCCGACCAACCCCTTTTTCACCACCAACCCTCTCTGTATAGCTCAGTCGCTTTATTTAACTAGATGATAATGCTATGCCGCTCTCGATCCTTCCACACATCCCCCCTACTTGCTTAGTTTTGAGTGAAGCTCTACCGGTCACAGGGAAAAGTTTTAATCCATAGAGGAGAGGTGGGGTGAAGAGAAGCAAGGTGAAGAAACAAAAACAAAACTGTAACAGAGTGGGAGGAAAAATATATATGTTTCAAAACAGAGCCTCGGTGCTCTTGTTGGAGCTTAAACCAAGGCAATTTCAGATGAACACTACTCCCCATGCTCTAAATATCTTCATTATTTTCATCACTATGGTCTGTTTTGCAGAATTAGGCCAGTAGACTTGCCATTTCTGTTCGTGCACAGAGCGACTCAGATATGGAAGAGCTTGCGGGTACCAAAGAAGAAATTATATAAAACTCAGAAAGAACAGTTTACAGATATCGAAACAACAGCAGTAGTCCATCAGTATGGTTCATTACACAGATTCAGTTTAAGTAGCAGGCCAGCTGAACACTGTGACCACCCAGTTGCTTACCGTAAAATACTACTCAGGAGGGGTAGATCGAGTAGTAGAAATTCGCTTACGGCGGAATGGGGAGGATATAGCGGAGTGGAAATATTGGGACTGAGTTCCATAACATCATAACAAAGTGATTTATTCTACACGGCGAACCACTATTGTGTCCCTACGTTTGTTTCACTGCTATTCTGTCGAAACGATATAATATTAATAGCTTTACCGTTACATTATACTTTATTATATGTTATTACATAGTTGTTACACAACTGTTGCTTGTTCCAGGTCTAACCTCGAAAAAGTAAAGATGGCGCCGCATAGGCTAAACACTTAAACATTTCTGACGGCGCTCGGGTTGCAGTTAGAATGGAAGTATGACAATCGTGTACAATGGTATAGAGACAGAAGAAGGGGTGACATGCGACTATGGATGTGAAAATAATAAAAGACTGCACGCGAATTTGTTGCATACTGGTTCGGTTGCTCACCAGAAGCATACTGTGCTCCCAAAGGGTTTATCACTGAAGAGGCTAAAGGCTAACGCTGCTGCGGCGAAAGTCTCTGAGACAGGGAATCCGGTTTAACATATGCCTCGGTCCACCAGATAGTGAAGGAGATCGACTGAAGGCCATGGAAACCTTAAATTGCCATAACTGCCATTATTGCGACCCTAGCGAAAACAATCCTGAAGATACATTGAAAAACTGCAGTCATGTCCATCGTTGACAGTGTGGCGTGCTATTCGTGATGGTAGTGTTACTGGTCCGTATATTTTTCGTGAAACAATGAATGCGGTGAGATATGTGCAAATCCTACAAACTTTCGCTCATCTCATTGTTGCAAACTGGGACGATGTGGACAATGTGTAACTTCATACAGGATGGCGCACCTCCCCACTTTGCATGGATTTCACGACAATGGCTTAACAATGCTTTTCCAGACCGTGTTATTAGACGTAGCAGAAATTTTGAGTGACTGCCGAGGAGTCCAGGCTTTACCCCATTAGATATATTTCTCTGGGTGTATTTGAATGAGAATGTGTACGCAAGAAAACCGCGTGATAACGACACGGTTATACTTTGGAAGCATTAATTAGGGAGCAGGGCGCAACGACATGTTGCAACGTTCTGTCCGGAATGTTGTACCCCGACAGCAACGGTGTACTACTAATGCTGGTGCCTATGTTTAAATATGAAACGGCAAGAACCATAGTACGTGACCTCAGTAAAATTAACCATGTCACAAAAATTAATATTAGATCTATAATGAAATAAAAATAGAGACATAATTATGGATCATCCTGTATATCACAGGTGTGCCCTGAAGGAGTTCTGGCAGGTGTTGAAGCGATAAACATCACACGACCTTCGTGTGTGCACGTTTACGTCGCAACTGACTGACTTCCATGACCCACTTGGGGGCACTTCTTACTTATTATCAACATTTCATTAAAACAATTTCTAAAACGTTACTAAACCTACTCGTCACTGTTTCGGGTCTCGGTGTAGGATCGTTGCAACAGCTTTTATCATAGGTGTTTAATTTACTTCAAAGTTACTATGTAGGGTTAACTGGAAGTTTTTCCGAAAGTGGACTGAAATTGTTTGGATTAAATCCAACACTTTTTTGAAAATATTACATTTGTCAGCATTATGGTCTGATCTAAATATATATTTGGAGCTTGTACCTGCTTAAAGAAACTCGGGGCACAGAGCAGTTCAGTTTCACGAAAGCAAACTAATGATCTTTACAAGTACATATTAAGTTTCAAATAAATTAAAGTTTCAAAGCTGAAGCTGGAAATGTTTACGTAGGTACCTCAAATTTGTAACACCATTTAGGTGCATGATTGTCCTGAACCGTAATGCAGAGGAATGGAACGCAATGCTCCGGTCCCTTGCCATGGGATACACCTGGGTTCGAATCTCCTCAGAGGATATAGATTTTTCGGCTATGATTGGTAACGATCTACTGTGACATGCATGGCGTTGTTGCATCACCTGCCCATATCGGTTATGAGATTGCACACAACTGTCGTGTACATGCGGGCGTGTGACCGGCAGTCGGGTTCATAGGCTTTGGTCCTTCATGTAACACATTGTTATTATTATCATCATTATAATTATAACATATTAGCACTGGTAATTAGTATTGTAATTAGTTTAAGTAAAAAATGTGTATAGATTAAACTTATTCCACACAAACATAAATTGCTTTAGCTTCAGTAAGAAATTCTCCATTCCGAAATCTACAAACATATATGTAAACCTTTATTATAATAATAATAATAATAATAATAATAATAAGTTTGTTAAACTATACGTCCTCAATGTGCCCGAATTCTCTCCTATAGTTCTTTTACAAACCGTAAACGTACCTTAGAGAAATGAGGCGCTTGCATTTAGATAAACACATTTAACTGTCGTCATCCTAGACAGCGAGGAAGCTACTACCTGGTTAGAAGAACCCCAGCGCTCAGTTGACGGTGTTATCCAGGTTTTCAATGTAAATTTGAAGGATGTCATAAGCAGAATACTATTTCGGTCTCAGAGCATAAGTCCTGCCTCAATTATTCATGACAATGAACAAGACACTACAAATGCCCAAGAAGAAAGTGAATATGTAATGACTAATGAGCGTTACTGTATAATCAAAAAGAGCTTTTTCGGTTTCAGACAAACGAAAATTCAAAATAACATACTTTCATTTGGTCAATATTAGGGATGTTTGTTTATCAACCAGAGTACCTGTTTCTTTATAGTACAAAACTTTGCTAAAATAACAGCACATAGTCGGAATAATCCAGCGACTAGTGCAGCAAAGATTCCCGTGGCCCAGGTTCAGAAATTACAGCTTTCATGATTCATAAATATAAAATCCTAGGTCAGTAATTAATATTTTGGCCGGAAAATCTGTGTACATTGTGAAACCGGACATATATTATGATCAATATTATTCCTATGGATGTTTCCTTATTATCGTTTATATTTTTCAATATCCAAGCACACATTCTTCTTCGGCACTATCTCCCTCTTTCAGTCCCCTCTGTTGCATTATTTCTTTAATTCCTCCTAACGATGTTACCGGTCTTCCCTTCTTCCTTTGGTATTCAATTAGGTACATATGTTTTACCATTCTATCATCTATTTTCTGTGCTTGACTGTTTATTGTATTGTTTCCTATCTATGTTTCTGTTCTGGAACACCTAACAGATCTTAGAAAAAGTCATTTTTGTACACCGTTTAGTTTTAATTTGGATATTACAGCATTATTTATTATAATCATAATTATCCTAATTTTTAAGACGTTTGATAACAGAAGATGGTCGTCAGTTTTGAAGCTGTTTACTTTACCTGCTTCGTCGTTGATTCTCCTGCCGTGATCTTGTAGCTCGTTCTGTTGTCTGTGCGTCAGCTGCTCCAATGGTAAGCTATGAGGGCTTTCTCTCAGGGTATGCGTAAGTGTAATGTGAAGGATAACACTAGTTTAAATTGATTGAGAAATCTCATGTGATCTAATACTTGAGCTATTGAAGCGAGTTGCCAACAATTTGACGATAAATAATGAAACTATTATGAATTGTAGCAGTCGAAATTGTAACGACTAAATTATTATACCTGCTAACTTCTGCAGTATCAAAGTTACGGTTAGAAATAATTTTCCGCAATGAAACAAACTAGAAGTGTAACTTGCCGTGAGTCACTAAACTGCTTATAGGCGGGACCTCAAGCAAAGGCCGTGAAGTCTTATTCACACAAGCGCATCACTAGGCGCTTAAAATATCACACGAACGGTACCCACTGAATGTATGCACAAGTGTGTGCACGAACAAATGTAAGTACCAGTGCCGGTACCAGAGTGAGTAAATCTCTGATCTAAAATTGCGCTCGTTTATTACTTTTAGTTTCACCTACATATCATCCCCCCTCCAACTTTACATCTTGCCCGAGCCAATACTCAAGCCCTCTGCATGCACATCTCTTACTTTGTTGATAACTGAGCCTATTACTTATCTCAGAATTTCTTTTACCTCTGTAATTAACACAATTCATCTACACGCCTGCAAGCGTACTGAATTTAACTCTAAACTGGATTGCCAGAAACTTTAAGCTAACGTGTTCTCTATTCGGCTGCTACGTGGCTTTCGTTAACCTGACTTCCTAATTACCTTCCTCTTGGACAAATCCTTCAGCCCAAGCTTGTTACATTATACATTGATTTAATATGCTGAAATTATTAATGCAATTAGTTATCTATCTTGCTGTTATTTCTTTATGTAATTATTTATATCTGTCCGTCAATAATTACGGTACCAAGTTCATAGAGCAACAACCAACAACTACACGTAATAAGCACTTCTTGATGGTATTCCTTTTTCCTTTACACATACATATACTCACACGCATGTGCTTACATGCAATATTTCATTTGAAAGTGCATTGATATTTGAAAATAAGGCACATTTAATACTCAGTTTCAGTTGATCTTTAAAACGGAATTAAAGATGCCATTCAGGAAACTCGGAAGAAAGCGTAAGTGTTTACGCCCATTCGTACTGCATATAGCACCACAGGCAATGATGATACATGCAATGAAATGATAATTTGGAAAGGAAATTTGGAAGGAAATATTTCAGGTGTACGTTAGGATACCTCCCTGGCATTTGCCAGTTATGAGGACTGAGAAAATCTGAAAAAACTCAGTCTTGGGGTTGCGGTCCTAGCAGAATTTCAACTGCAACCGTTCAACAAATTTCTATCCGTTAAAACATAAACACTGTTTTGATTCTGAAGTTGAATGTTATAGAATTTCTCTAAAACGGCGATAACGTTGTCACTGTTTAAATGTAGTGTGACCTATGTTTTAGTATTTGTCTTTAAAAGCAATAAGTAAAAGAGCATATATGAATGCAGTCAGAGCAAAATTGGTTACAGAGGGAACAACAATTTCGTCTATGATATATTAATTGTTAGAAACACAATTAGGAAATTTAGTATCCTCTAATAATTAGCTTAAGCTTTAAACTATACTGGCCAACAGCGAGAACCTTTTTGACTTGAAAATAGTCATTTCTATTAATTTAATCATGGAAAAAACGAAAATATCATTCAAAACTTTCAGTAAGCTCTTGGTTCCAGGTATGGCCCATTTAAGTTATAAGGATAACTATAATGACTACTAACAAAATTTGGAATCTAGAGATTATGTTGGCACAGCTGAATACAGGAATAATCAGTCATTGTTGCTAATGTACTGTATTTGCCCCGTATAGTTTGTTTCAAGTTGTGAGTTTGTTGTAGTTTGTGTGTATAAAATTAGGTTACAGTTTAGGAATGTTTAACCATTGTAGCAAAAGTTTTGTAAAATTTGCTGTCTATAGCTTATTTGAAGTACTATACTATATCAATTCAGCTTATGTGTACAAAATATTGCTAGGTAATTAGGGGATCAGAACAAGTCCTGGGTTCCGCATACTGTCTGCAATTCATGTTCTGTGAACCTACGTGGTTGGATAAACAACAAAGTATACCCAATGCCGTGTGCCATCCCAGTGCATTGGTGAGAGCCTTCAAATCATATAAATGATTGCTACTTCTGCATGATACCTCTATTTGAGCATGGACTGTCCAGAAAAAACAAGTGACTACATAATACCCTAACCTTTACCACTCCCTCCAGTAGGGTACACTCAGTAGTCAGAGTAAACAAGACTGGAAGGAAGAAATCACCTCTTCATCTTCACAGAATCCTGATTTTTATGCCAGAAAGTGACCTATCAAGTGAACCAAAGAGGTTTAGTCAGGCTGAACTAAATGATTTAATTCAAGTCTTGTACCTTTCTAAAGACAACACAGAGCTTCTGGTATCAAAGCTTCAGCAACAGATTCTCCTATAACCTGATGTCAAAGTGTCGGAGTGCAGGAGTCAGTACTTAAGAAAGGAAAATATCTTGCCTGCTGTAACGTGAGTGGGTTGATGACAGCTTTACATTTAGAGCAAAACAAAGGGCTGGAGTCTATTCATACACAGATCTAAGCTAAGTTTGGAAGCTATACTCTCACACAAAGCCAACTCCCTCCCTTCAGTTCCTATAGGCCATGCTGTCCACATGAAAGAAGCACATGAAAACATGAAATCACTTCTGACGGCAATTCAGTATATTGACTATCAGTGGCAGATCTGTGGAGACTTGAACATCATTGCAGTAATGCTTGACATGTGGTTGGTATACACAAAGTACTGCTGTTTCCTATGTCAACAGGATGACAGTCGGGCTAAGTCATCTCACTACATGGTAAAGGCCTGGCCTCTATGGGAAAATCTCTGCCCTGGTGAGGAAAGAATGTCGAGTAAGATTCTCTTCTGGAAAGAAGCAGAATTTTGTAATGGGGATGGAATGGGGTGAAGAAGCGTTTACGTACCTCAGATAACTATTACCACAGCTCAGTGATGCTAAATTTAAACAAGGTACCTTCATTGACCCGCAGATTTGTGATCTTCTTAAAGATAAAAACTTTGAGCACGTTCTCCAGGGGCATGAGAAGGTAATATGGGAAGCGTTTAAAGATGTTCTCTGTGGTTTCCTGAGAAATGTGAGAGTTGACAACTACGATGAGATTGTACATAATATTTTAGAAAAGTACCATCGATTAGGCTGCAACATGTCACTCGAAATCCATTTTATACATTCTCACCTGGACTTTTCCCTGGTAACTGTAATGCTGTAGTTGATGTACAAGAGGTATCGCTCTATACATGGAGAGCGATTCCATCAGGACAGTTCAGAAATGGAACGCCTCTATGCTTGCAGACTACTGTTTGACAATGATAAGAGACAATTCCAAAAAGCAGTACAAGCGACTAGCAAAGAGAAGATGTTCACGTGATTAAGCTCTTTTATTGGAGGTTAGTGTATCTATAAAACCCGACTTAGACATACTAAACAATGTCTAATGTCACATTCATTTTTATCGACTCAAAATTAGGTCAGTTTAGCTGTTTTCGGAAGGAAATAATTTCAAAGTGTAATTTTAGTATTTTTTTTACAATTAGTATGTCTGAAAATTATAAAGAAAATCTAACATCATATTCGTTTTTCTCGACCCAAAATTATGGTAGTTAGCTATTTTTAAAAAGGAAAAAATTTCCAAGACTAATTTTATTGACAAGTGCTATTATAAACCTTATGATATTTAAAGTTTTAAAAATCTGCTGTTACATTCACAAGATTTTCCTTACAAGGTACAAGAGAGATACAGGTAGATGAAGCGATAGTGAAATTCTTTTAAAGAATTCTTTTCTGTCTAAAATTCCATTCTTTGCATGACCACGAGAAACAAAAATGACGACTTAAACGGAGTATAAAATCTCTTTGAATTCAAACAATAACAACAAATACCTTATAGACTGTTAATAACACAAAAAATGCATTTGAAGAATTGTGTGTTTTAACGAGATCAACATGTTTTTGTGTAGTAGGGTTCGGTCTGTCTCTTATTGCCAACCAATTATACAAAAGTATACAAAATTCATCTGAGTGAATAGTACTTCACATGCTATTCGCAGAAAATAAAAGATATAAGCTTCATTTGTAAGTAAATATCTTAAACGTGCAATGTTTTAACCAAAATCCTTATAGTCATTTTTGAAAGAATCAAAACTATCGCAAAGGGTAGTTTGGTGTGGGTGGTTTTCTTGAAAATCTTCGTATCGCATGCTTCGCAGATGCTAAATTTAAATAGTCTGATATTGAAGAAGGTTTATTTAGGAGGAGTTGTATCGCGTATGCAGGTTGAATGCTTGCCCCAATGTTTAAGAATGAACTTTGTATTTTTATGTTTCTTTAAATATTATATTTATTTATGTTTGCCTCGGCTGCGTCAGTATTAATTTGTAGAAACATGTTTCTCTTTGCAGAAAGTGATGCGGCTGAAAAATGTAGGCTTACACAAATTATAATTTTTACTTCACTCCATTTATTAATCCTTCACACGATTAAATAACACTTCACTTATATAGAGAGCTGTGAGATTATTTAATTAATTGCACTTTTAAACACGTAAACTTTATAATATTCTCGCCATATTGAATTTGGTCTCACACTGAATACGTATTAAACTTCTCGAGGACGCGTCTCGCGTCCAGGTAGGAACACTGTCTACAAGCAACTGAACTGATTTCTACCTCCTGAATTTGCAAATTTCATCTATTTCAAGTCTCTGATTGGCTATTCCTAATCCAATAGAATATTTTTATTTAACTTTCAGGTTTTTCTGGTTGTTGATTGGCTATTTATAAAGTGTCTCAAAAATGACACTATTGTTGCTCCAAGAATTTCTGGTAGCATTATTACTTTTATTATTGCCTCAAGGTTACCTCATTGTTAGAACTTTTGACCTATATTTTCACAGCTCCTACATTATTAAATACGTGATACATTCATATAACATTATTAAACATGTACATAATAATATAAACATATACAATGACTGTAATATACACTTTTTATACATTGTTACATACACATATTGCTTTAAGGCGGGCTGTTATTGAATTATATATTAAATAATTAGACTGAAATCATTTAAGTGTTAAAAATACTGCCTCAATATCCATCCTACATTTCGTTTTTGAGTTATGCTATATATAAGAAACAGAATAAATAAAATATTCTGGTGGATAAACAATTGGGTTTTGTTGGGAATATATCAGTCATTCTCTTGTTCATCACATACCATGCTTTCTGTAATACCAAGTGCAGGGCAGATTATGTGATTCTAATGATTCTTTCTCGTATTTGTTTCGAGATAGAATATTTTAGCTGAAGTGGGTTTGCCGGATGTATCAGAATAAAAAGAAAGCTTGATCTTTAACCCCACAACCAAAAGTCGTACAGATTGAGATCTGAATGCGAAGAGATATTATTAGAAAGTGGGTAATGATGAAAGGATTGCTACAGATACGTGTAATTAATTATTTTGCAAGGATGTACAAACACAGTCTAGGGATGACAAAGTCCAACATGGTGCCGAGCGTCTTATTCCTTATTTTTCTTCCTTGAGGAAATATGGTGATGTGAAGTCACGACATACAGTAATTTTAGAATCGTGAACAAAAAGCTAAATTAAAGTTTGAATATCATTTTCTGATCAAGCACCGAATTACATGTGCTCGCAACGTATAATTGTCCTTAACATTTAGTAATGCAGTCATGGCTTGGAATTTACAGATCATGAATATCTTATTCAACAAAACGTGGCAACTATGTAATTCAACAAGAAATAAATGAATACCAAACCCCATTGTATGCTCAACATAGACTTTTCTTTTAATTTTTCCCTAATTTATATAAACGTTTTTAGGTTGAAGCTACATTTGAAAGCCACCATTGCTTCTGTTAATCTGAACAAACCTAATCCCAAAAAGGTTGAGATTAAAGAAGTTTTACTACAGCCGCAACCAACCCGCTTGCCGCGGTTGCATGTGCTTGAATACGGCACTGTGCTGACTCAGTGCGTGGTGCGCAATGGGAGTCGTCAGTTCTCCTCTGTGGCAGTGGTGGTCAGAACATCAGCGCCGTTTTGTAATGGAAGGGCACTCGTTGAAGCGAAGGGCGCCCACGCCAACAAATTTTTCCAATCCTGAATGGGAAGCTGCATACTTCTTCATGGAGTGATGGTGCTATTTGTTTAACTTGTCACAAAGAAATTGCAAGTGCTGAAATGATTTAATCTTAAGCGCCATTTTAATACACTGCATGATACACTAATGATTATTTAGCTCTTGAAAATGAAAAACACACTGCAGAGGTACAAAAACTCAGAGAAAAGGTCACATCGCAACACGAAGAAAAAGAAGGGGATGGCGGCATGGCAGAAACCTTAGTAGATATATAAGTTACGAGATAGCACTAGAAATTGCCAGGCCTTTTAGTTGCTTTTCGGATGGTCCACTTATTAAAGAATGTATGCTTAGCTGCCAGTAAATTCACTCCTGTCAATGTTCATCGAGAGCATCAGTTCGACAGTGTAGGTCTGTCACCTCCTACTGTATCACATAAAATTCTGGCGGATAATCCTGTTGAAAGAGCAGGAGAATACGTTGCATTCTCTATTGCCATTGATGAGAGCAGTGACATATCAAGTACGGCTCAATTGTGTATTTTTATTCGTGGAGTGAATGTCAACTTGGAAGTTGTGGAAGGAATGCGAGATCTGGTGCCAGTGAAAGGCAGAACAACTGGGTCAGACATTCTGAACTGTGTAGTGGAAGTTGTGGTGAATACAGGGATCCAATGGGATACACTTGCATCGGTAGCCACCGATGTTGCTCCGGCTATGGTTGTTTTGCTCAAGGGTTTATGACTCTCCTAAAAATACATTTAAAAATAAATAACAGCAGTTCATTGCTTAGTTTATCAGGAAAACTTGTGTGCCAAAAACAGTGAATGTAAACAATGTAATGAATCTGATAGTGAAGGTTGTAAACAAACTGAGATCCCACGGTGTAAAACACAGGCAATCTTAAAGCTTCTTAGACGATTTGGAGCATGAGTATGACGATATACCATATCATACAGAAGTTAGGTGGCTCAGCCGAGGCAAAGTTTTAAGTAGATTTATCAATTATTAGAGGAGATATGTATGTTCTTGGAAATTGCAGAGCTCGTAAATGTTAAGTGGAAATGTGATCTTGTATTTATGGCCGATATAAAAGAATATTTTAATGATTTGGATGTATCACTTCAAGGGAAAAACAAATTAATCACAGATATGTTCTTAGCATCGAAACTTTCAAAAATATGCCAACTATCAAATGGGGTTCCTAGGTTGGAAAGTGTGATCCGTGATATTGATTCCCTAGAGGTGGGATGTTATGTTGAAGATCTCCACTTGCTTTCTCGTGGACTTGATGAAAGATTTCACCATCCGATGGATGGATGGATCCGATGGATTTTTATTTATTCGCCACACATTTAGCCTGCATATTAATGATACCCCTAAGGATTTTCAACTGGAGCTTATCACCTTGAAATGTGACATTGACTTATCTGACAGTTACAGAAACAGAGGAAGTTTGCCAGACATCTACAGTCGATTTCCTAAATCAAGATTCCCTCGTTTGTACAGGCGTGCGGCATCTATCATTACAATGTTTGTTTCGACCTGTGTATGTGAAGTCTTATTTTCAGCTATGGCACCTAATAAAGGCACTCAGAAAGCCAAATTCAGTGATCATAAAGATGTAGAAAGCAAGAGTGTCTATCGAGAAGAACTGAATGTATCAAATTCTTACTTGAAACATGTATTCCTATAGAGTTTATATTCGTTTAATTTGATGGTGTCCCTGTAATGTTATCACCGTATAGTAAGTTTTATTTTATACTTGTGCAACTTTTCCAGAATCAAAATTGTGCTAATTTCCAGTAACAAAGTACTGTTTCGTTCTTATAGTAAAAAATATATTCCATGTGCTATCATTTGGTTCTATAGGACCAAATGCTATAATTGATCTGTATTAGGTTGCTTTGTCTATAATTCAATACCAAGCACAAGAGGAATATTAAACGATGTACAACACAGTTGGTAACTGCTTCCTTCTCTACTATCCTATCATTATTTTAATGGTAACGTAACTACAGATTACCGGACGTCACTGCGTGAAGTAGTGATTGACTCGTAGGCATGTACTTCGCCGACACAGACCGTGCGCATAGTACAGAGACGGCGTGCTTGGGAGTTGATTGTCCCTGTTTTACTGTACTGCTATAAGAAATAAATATTGGATTACATATTTCTTTCTTTTATCCGGCCAGATATAATAGATTTAAGCCATAATTTAAGTATGACAACGTAATTTTTCATTTTGTACCTATAAACAAGTAAATGTGGTCTCGGAGTGAGCCAACACTCCAGAAAGTGTTAAAATTAGGCTACGTAGTGATAAGATATTTTAAGTTGACCGAATTGGGGTCACAGGGGCAAACCCACAGGAACATCTACCCGTCGTTCGTGGCCATGACAAATAATTCTATAACTTGGGAATAAGAACCAACTGCACCGCCAGACAGGTATGTAATAACCTGAGGTACTTAAAAACTGCCCCTTAGGCTCAAAGCATGGGCCGGAACGTTGCTTGGAGCTCTCATTGCTACTGATACCCGCACCCCTTCCTGAGTGCTGCTCATTCCCTTGTCGAGTGCTCTTCCTCTCCCGTTTAGCACCTGGTGCTTCCCAGTCGTTGCAAGGTAATAAAAGGTCATTCACTATATTTGCAGTGTTGTTAGATCCTTATTGTGCCTTTTAGGTAGAACTGTATAGAAAGTATGGAATGTAGTGTACTATTATTATTAGCACTATGTATAAATACCTACTTAGCCTTTTGATATTAAACTCTATATTGCTGTTAGTGACCATCAACACCTTGGCACTTTTAAAGTTAGCGTTGAGAAGACCATAGCGCAGTGTTCCTTACTGTACCTACAACGCAAACAGGATTACAATGTGACGGGGTATGAGGGGGCAACGAAGTTTGGGAAAACTGTTTTAAAGTTCAAGCACACAGGTAGCATGAAAAGCCCAGGCGGACCAGCCAACACTATTAATACGTGCAGGGCCAACTTTGTGAGAATTTGCAAGCTATAAGCGCTTTGCAACATGTGCCGTAATTTGTATAACATGCTACAACTTTATATCGCGAAATTATGCGGAATCATCGGCATGGGTTTAAACAAACCTAATGATACAACATACGGGCAATGCAACTTCTACCTACACCTTCACATCACCATTGGCCTACATGATGTGGTTATAGAATGATTTAGAAACATTTCTACAAACAATTTTAATACTGGAGGATGTTAGGAATTTTTCACATGTTACTTAATGCACGTATTCATATAAAGAGAGTGGAAATTAGTATCAGTTAGTTAATAAACTTCTATCAAAATTATGTTTATTGCATTACCTTTAAGTAAAAGTAACAAGCTTTCTTTAACAGATGTATTTATTTAAATTCAATGAAATGAAAAGCATCACAATAGTAAATTGCGATACAAGAGTGGTAAGTGCATCATTGGAGAACGAAGAAGAGTTAGAAAATACGAGACGAAGTCGAATATTTCCTGCTTACGAAATTTTCCAAAGATGCATTTAACCACATTCCATATTACTTTTTGACGATAGTGAATAATACGAATGGTAAAGGAACGTATCACGAAGGGGCAGAGCAGCGCACGCAGGCCAGTCGGGCCATTTTGCTTCCAACGTGACCCCTGGGAGTGAGAGATGAGGGGAAAGACCGAAGGGTGACCAGATCCGTAGCCGACGGGCGCAAGCATGGACAGGGTCCCTAACGTTTCCAGATAGAACGCATCCGACTCCGCACGGTCCCTGCCCGCAAGCCACCAACCTCCAGGGTCCCCGAAGCGGAACCCCACGCTGAGGAGAGACCTAACTGAGCGGTACCACAGTGACGCCAGGGGAAGAAGCACAAGACACCGCCCAGCCGCAACCCGCAAACACCGTCGCCTGGTCCTGCAACCCCGAAACAGATAACAAGATGATGGGTATAGGAAATGAGAGGAAGGCGAGCCGTAGTAGAATACAAGCCACCCCAGTATTCGTCTGGCGACCCTGGGAAACCACGTAAAACCCATGGGCCTGAATGGGTGGTCGCCGGGGATTGATCCCGGAACCTCCCGAATGCGGGCCACAGACAAAACCGCCTGAGCCATCCCGCTCGGTAATAAGAATGGTACTTATGTAAAGACAAAATGTATTACCAAACACCTGTTGAACATGATGGTTCCATTACCAAAGTTAGCAATATCAGTTTTTGTGGCAAACTGGCGATTGATCATCCAGGTCTGGTTGTTTATTTTAAAAACAATCGAAAAGTTGCAGTTCATACTCACCTGCTGCATGAATTAAATCGTAAATAAATACTAACAAATTAAAAAGGAAGTAAACATCCGGGTAAGATTTAAATGGTAAAATTCAGCTATCGAATGTAGTTATATTCCATGCCTTCAATAATAACTATGTCAAAAGCTAGAGGATTTAATATAGTTCATACACATACGTTGAACACGCAGGCAGGTTAGATTGCCGGCACTGAATGCAGGAAATTCCACTTTCCATCACGAACGGGAAGTGGTTCAAAAAACCACTATCGTAGCGCAATAAAATGTGCATGTTTTTAATTTCTCTACCGCGTACATGCCAGGATATATGTAGAGGGGTATTGCATTTCACCCAACAATTCGACACCGAGGTTTTACCTGCAATACGTGTTTTGAGGAACCCTGAATCCAAAAATAATAATTTTTAGAAACATGTGTGTGTGTGTGTGTGTGTGTGTGTGTGTGAACAGCGTACCTCAAAAACCAAATGTTGGATAAATAGCAAACTTGCTATTTACGTACAGTACCTTCCAAACATGTCACACGAAGGTTTTCAAGAAAATCCCCCTCCCCAGCTAACCTTTACATTTAATTCTCAGAAAAATGGCTGTAAGGATTTTGATTAAAATACCATATATTAAAGAAGCTTAGATAACAAATGTGTATCTTGAATTTCTTAGAAGAACCTGTGAAATCCTCTTCATTTGGAAGGAATTTTGTATACTCTTATATAACTGGTAAACGTTAACACAAAACGCACTACACAAAAAATATAGGACTCTTTATAATACACAATACAATATATTTGAAATAAATTTTTTTGGCATCAGCCGTTTCCGAGATATCCGAGATATCCGTTTTATTGGTTCGCTTTGTTCGATACTTAGTCATTCTTTTAAAGTCCTGTCGATTTTCAGTTGTTTCGATATGATGGAAAGGGTATGGAATTTTAAGGCAGCGTACAGCGTCCAGCTCTAAAACATTTGACTATAGCTATTTCCTTTGTATCTATAACGAAATGTGTAATATAACTACTTCAGGAACGGTTTATCTCGTTTAAAATGAAGTAGATAGGAGAATAAACTTTTGTAAGAATAATTTGTACATCCACAAACAAGCGATAGAGGACAGAGGAAGCCATGAGAATGTAATACATCGGAATCTTTTCCTTTTTAGTCAACAACAGGTTTCTTCAGTATCTCCATATAAAAAAAGTTAGAGCTTTTTAAAGCATATTTCTGAACTGAGGACTGCTAGGTGCATCGTGCTCGCTAAGTTCACGAAAGCAGCAACTTGACTGAGGATTCCGATGGGTTTGGGCATTTTGCCGCTTCTTAACGTTGGCGATAATACTGCGCTTTAGAGTTGAGGTACAGCGGCGTCTTAACTAATTAAGAAGTCTATCGTCCATCAACTGACATTAGCATTTCTGTAGGGCTAGGCCGACATCTTGCAAATAAGACAACACTCATCCGAGGCAACTACTGAACGTGAGCACGTATAAGAGAATCCCGCCAGAAACTTCCCATTCTTGCCGGCAATTGTCTTAATATTTCTTTCCCACCCCAAGTCCCGGATGTTTCTCTTATAATAAATCCCTGAGCCAGCCCTAGCATTCTCAACTCGTCGTCTTGCTATATCTTCTTCTTCTTCCTCTTCTTCTTTCTTCAACGTCTTCTCTTTTTACGGAGAGGTAAAGTGAAACTTTTGGCAATTTGTGGGGCTGTTTTCATGGGTTTAGGTCTCAAGAGGGAGGGAGGAGGAGGGAAGACCTTGTACGTGTGCTGGCGACGGAGGTGTGTGGGGAGAATGACGAAGAGCCATACTGTTGGAAGAGGAAGAGAGATGGCAAGAAAAGTACGTAGGTAGGCAGACAGGCTAAGGGAACAAGAGATATAGGAATGTTGTGATATTAACAATATAGACCATTGCCGAGATTTCTACCCCTCGTTGGTAACATAAGTTACTTCGTCTTGAAATATGATGAGTTTTCTGCGAAGAGTTACTGTGAGCCAATTATTTCGCTCGTGGTCCAGTTTGCATGCGAATAGCTCTCAATGAGCCTCATTCTGTTAGGGGAGACCAACTGTCCTAAATCCGTGAAGAATAGTGGGGAACATCACCTTCCCGTGCCAAGCAATTATTTTACTTGCAGTCTTTCAACTGGCTGCTTACGCTTTCCTTCAACTTAGTTTGGAGGAGGGGTTATATTCTGTTAACTGTGATCTTAGTTTGTACTATGAAGTATTTCAATCAAGTTGAAAGCAATTATACAATCTATTGATACATTACAGGTAAGATGATAGTATGCCTTGAAAAGTTCGGAAATCCGGAACTTCAGAATGTGTTCCTCTGTATAAAAAATTCATAACAAATGTCATCCTTAGTCCACGTTCTTCCATCAATATTCAACGGTGTTCTGTAGGAAGTGGGTAGTGCTGCACAGTTAGGAGAGGAGCAGCGATTCAGTAAAGTGCGTTATGGAATGTTCCACATACTGCTTTACGTGCATCCACATCAGCATTATTTGCCGTAGAATGGACAATATTTGGGCTTTACATTAACTTTCATGTGTTTCATCGTAGTCAACGTGGAATGTCAAGCTCGAGATCCCTCCGAGTGGATTTCAGGAGAGACTTTACCACTAACGTCTCAACAGCGTCCCTCCTTGTTGTGGGCCAACCTACCACTTTGGGAACGGTCTTTCACGCTATCCATTCCGAATGCACGTTTCTTTCATTTCAATACTGTTGCTTTCCTTGGTGATTCTATTCAAACCGTCAAGAAATTTAAACATCACTGTTTCCATGGCGTCACCGGTAGAATTGTGGCATCGCTTAAAACTGGGTCAGTATTTTTACTTTCTCCACTACGTATAGCAAAATAATCAGTTTTAGAAAAAGGTCCGTGTGCGTCTGTGTGTCTGCGTGGATGTGTGTTTGTGAACAGCATCACTCAAAAACGAAAAGTCGGATAAATTCGGATAAAATAAAAACTTGGTATTTCGGTTCAGTATCTTTCAAAGATAGGCCCCAGACTAACGTTTACATCGAACAGCTTTTCAAAAATACCTCTAACGATTTTGATTAAACTATCGTATGTTTAAGATATTCTTAAGGCAAATGAAATGTAAGTCATTTTCTGGGAATGTCCCCAAAAGTCCTCTTCATTGTGAACGACTTTCGCGTAACTGGTTAACGGTAAGGGATAAACAAAATTTTACTGCAAAAAATGTATGTCATATTCATTTTTTTGCCGAGTGAACCATTTCCGGGATATTCTTGTTATTTGTTTTAATTTATCAATACTTATACTTTTCCTCAAATGGGGATTCCTTATTGGTTTTTTTATGGAAAGAGAATGGAATGCTCCACATAGCAACCAGCTCTTAAAATATTTGACTATCGCTTAAAGCTTACATGTCCCCCTTGCACCTACAAGAAAATTAGCAATAAGATTAAATCTCGATATCTCGATTAACATGAAGTAGATGGAGAATAAGCATTTTTAAAAATAGTATGCACAAGAATAGAGAAAGTCACGTGAGTGCAACGCATAAGAGTTTTTGTATAATACCAAATCGGAATAATATGTTTACCATTGTTAACGTTAGTTGGATTGGTGAACCAACTGTGTTTAATGATCATTTCATCGTGGCAATATAACTATACATACAACCCATGGAACCATGAATAAATAAATTATTATTTGTTACTAACTTAAATGCACTAATAGCAAAATTAATAAAACGAAAATAAAAAATTACTATTACAAGACTTTAAGTGACATTAACTTTGTTTAAACTTCAATGAAAAATAACGACATTCATTCTTGCAAATGAAAGTGAAAATAACATTGAATACTCTTTCACAATAGATTTCACGAAAACACAGAAAGCAAACTAAAATATTTTATGCTAGAATTGTGAGACATTTATTAAGAACTGCAACAATTCCAAAGATTAATAGACCTTTATCAGTTAATTTATCAGTAAAAAATTGCATTTGTTGAATCTCAGTTGGCTTTGGTGCATCTGCATGGTCATCCTTGTAGCAGAGATTCCATTATACCGAAACCGGTTGTTGCCCAGAGTCTGTTCCTGGTTTTTGTGTGGATTCGCCCATGGATAAACTAGTTGCGCTCGCTTGCGACTGATCCTCTCCTCCAAGAGAAGCGACATGTTGAACAGCAACCCAGAAAGTATCTTGAGAAAAATTGTCATCATAGATTTAAATTCTGTTAGGTTAATCATTATTATTCCACTGTCATGCCCTAACACGTTTGCTTAAATATAAAGACAAGTCGCCTGGCGGTTATGCACAACGGCGATCTTTGCGGTGTTGAAGGTTGCTTGATTATACCAGGTGGCCCAACAGCGCCATATTTCACGACATCTCTTCGTGCATTAAAAGAGTTACAGAACTGAACAGGCATTTCCAAGTAAATAAAGATCAATGGGGAACTGATGCATTCGCATAAGCAGCGTTCGTACCAATTCTTCTTGCTTAACAGCGAAGATGAGCGGAATACGCTGGTTTCGAGATGAGACCATATCGAACCCAGTAAGATTCTGAAGGACCAGTAGTCTATGTTTCGCCTATTCACAGTAGGATGGTTGCTGAAATGGCATTCATCGCTCCATATAACGTTTTCAAGAAAGTCAGGAGTGTCGATAGGTTTTTTGCCTAACCCTCGAACAAGAATCAACCCTACGGGGAAAATCATTGTTGGTTGAGGTGAATTTTATAGAAATGCCATGTCCTTTCCTTCAGCATTCATTGTAAAGGTGATCATGAAACTCTTAAATCATGAGACGCTCTTCTTGACCTGCAAAGCATAAAATGAGATATCCAGCTCATTCCCACAAATATGTTTGAGTATATTCACAATAATAATAAAAATCCCTTACGTTTACCGCTATTATAAAGTATAGAATATTTCACAAAATAATGAAGTACATTCTGTACGTATTCTTCATTTTCAGTTATTAGTCTTCTCTTGCTGCTTGCATAGTGAACGTCCCTTCTAGTCGTATTCGCATCACTGTACGATTAAAAATGTTTAGTGATGGTAAACAACGTTTGGGAAGCCTTTCTCAATAAGGTGTCCGAGCTATGACAGCATTACATCGCGTCTCGCAGTGAAGAAGAACAATATCTTTGTACTCGTTTATAAATGAATCAGCAATACCAGCCATGTGATCACTAGTGTTCGCAATTTAATGACATCCTTTTACTTCATCGGAATTAACTTAGAGGTTTAATGCAGTCAAGGGCTGTGTGGATGAGGGCCGTTGGGCTGATCAGGTAGTGCTTCGTAAGCGTGCTACGATAGTATTGTTCTTTGCACCCTATCTGTCAAAAGGTCAAATGCCTCTTTATGGAATGCGAACGACATGTGTGCAAGAACAAAGTTCAACAGTTATGAAACAAACAACAGGTCCCTAGCTATAATAAGGACCTGAAATCGCGTTTAGTGAAACAAAACAGTAGTGTTAAGCAAACCGTCAATAATGTACTTTGAATTACTAAAGCTATGATTGCGTTCGCACTACTTGGCTTCCTATTCTGCTTACCTTTAGCTTACGGCGCAGATCTGGTACTTATTTTTTTATTTATCCTATTAAGCGTAAGTAGTATTAGTCCCGGATGAGCCAATTGATTTAACGATAATCCTGCCGCTAGGGGCGCTGGTGTCGCTAGTGTCGGTGCGTGCGGCGGCGGCGGTGGGTTTGAAAAGCGCCCTGAGCGGTAGGATTATCGTTAAATCGGTTGGCTCATCCGGGACGAGTTGAAAGAATTGAGGAAGTGACGTGGAGTGTTTTGATTGGTTCGTTAATTTGGGGTGGGAGATGAAGGAAGGAAGATGGAAGAGTATGGAGTTGGCGTGATGGAGAGGAGTTGGGTGGCGAGGTGTTGTCTGTGCGGAGGTCGGTACTGAAATGGGGGAAAAGATGGGGAGCGAGGGATAAAAAGTGTAAAGGAAAGTGACGTGTGAAGTTGTGATTGGTGGGAATAAGAAGTGATTTTATTGGTGGAAAGGAACAAATGAGAGTTGTTGATTGGTAGGAATAAGAGGGATTATGATTGGTGGAAAAGAAAAAGGTGTGGGAGTGGGGTATGTTGGAGGTGATGGGAAAGGTAAGTTTTGCTAGCAGCAAGATTTGCAAAAGCCTGTCGTGAACTGATCAGCAATTTTTTTGAACGTTGGATGGTAGTTTTTTGTTGAGTGGATAGAGAGATGGGGGCGATATGAGATGCGGTGGCGAAAATGGGAACTAAACAAGGTGTTTGAGACAAGAGGTTTAAGGACGAGGAAATTTGGAGGTTAGTGGTGAACATGGCGGTCGCAAGAGGTGGGGGGTAAAGAGACGCGGTGGTGAGAATGGGAACTAAAAGAAGATGGCGGTAGCAAGAGCTTAGAAGAGTAGATTTTGAGGTTAAAATAGTGGGAACTAAAAATGGCGGAGGGTCTGCGACAAGGAGATGCGGTGGGAACTAAACAAGATGGCGGTCGCAAGAGGAGGGTAAGGAGATTTGAGGTTACAGTACCAAAACACGAAAGGATATATTCCTACGCCAAGCAGGTCCGAAAAATAATTATGCGTGTGGTACTTACCTGGTACCGGTGTGGATGCGTCACCAAAAGCGCGGCACGCGACGCGAAAAAATAAAAGCAAACTGTTTTTGAAAATGCTTAACCAGCTTTAAGATCAACCAACATCACTACGCACTGATATACCTAGGTTTTTAAAGCGGTACAGACACCCTTTGCAGAGGCGTAATTTAACTATACCAAAAACCTGGTACTGGACCATCGTGATGGTCGCTAGCGTACGTAGGAGCAGGGTTCTCATAGCCGGTCGAAAGCGGTCAAAAACGTGTACGACGTAGGTGTTCACCGTAGCTGCTGCCGAGTCAACCGTCGAGGTGCGAATGAACGAGATCTGTTCTTGCCGGCAATCTGGTTGGGAGATGAGAGGCGCGGTGGTAAAAATGTGAACTAAATAAGATGGCGGAGGCACGAAGTTGAGGTTAAGGAGCGCTGAGGCGTTGTCTGTGCGGCGGTTGGGGTCTGAAAGAGGGGGAAAGATGGCGAACGAGGGATAAAAAGTATAACAGAAAGTGACGTGTGAAGTTGTGATTGGTGGGAATAAGAAGTGATGTTATTGGTGGAAAGGAACAAATGAAAGTTGTTGATTGGTGAGAATAAGAGAGATTATGATTGGTGGAAAGAAGAAAGGTGTGGGAGTGGGGTATGTTGGAGGTGATGGAAAAGGCGAGTTTTGCTACCAACAACATTTGCAAAAGCCTATCCAGAACTCATCAGCAATTTTAAATAACTAGTGTTTCGGGGTTTTCTCTGGTTGGTAGACGAATGCAAGCTGTTTCTGCCATACTTATATTATTCGTCTTTTCCTTTTTTTTTCTTTTTTTTTCTTTTTCTTTTTTTTTTGTTTTTTAAAAATAACTAGTTTTTGGGGGTTTTCTGCGGATGGTAAACGAAT
The DNA here is from genome assembly GCA_030765065.1 of Deroplatys truncata. Classification (NCBI taxonomy): domain Eukaryota; kingdom Metazoa; phylum Arthropoda; class Insecta; order Mantodea; family Mantidae; genus Deroplatys; species Deroplatys truncata. Next base: position 202,755,736 of record CM060983.1, on the reverse strand, counting down.
GCAAGCTCTTTGTGCTCTTTCATAGGTTTTCCCTGGTTGGTAGGCGTTTTCTGTACTGGTTGACGAATGCGTTTCTAATTTTCGAGGTTTTCTCAGGTTTTTTAGCGGTTGTCCCTGCCCGGTAGGCAAATGATGAAGTTTTACCTTGTCGGCGCACGGATACTAGGCGTTTTCTGTAGTGGTTGACGAAGCCGTTTCTAATTTTCGAGGTTTTTTTAGGTTTTTTTTAGTGGTTGTCCCTGGCCGGTAGGCAGATGATAAAGTTTTTCTATAATGTCGACGTTTTGGCTTGTGGCGCACGGATCCTAGGCACATACTCGCACACACACACACACACACACCCGTTGCAGCTGCCATACTTATATTATTCGTCTTTTCTTTTTTTAAAGAAATAACTAGTTTTTTGGAGGTTTTCTGCGGTTGGTAAACGAATGCAAGTGCTTTCTGCTTTTCATAGGTTTTCCCTGGTTGGTAGGCGTTTTCTGTAGTGGTTGACGAAGCCGTTTCTAATTTTCGAGGTTTTCTGAGGGTTTTTAGTGGTTGACCCTGTCCGGTAGGCAGATGATAAAGTTTTTCTATAATGTCGTCGTTTTGGCTTGTGGCGCACGGATCCTAGGCACATACTCGCACACACACACACACAGACACACACGGACATGTTTGCAAAAATGCTTTTTTTTAGGATTCAGGAGGTCTCAAAACGTGTATTTGCAGTGAAATCTCGGTATCGAATTTTTGGGTGGAATGCAATACTTGCCCTACTTACTATACGTAGTAGAGAAAGTAAAAAGTATAAGTATTGGAAAATTTAAGGAAATAGCAAGCAATATCTCGAAAACGGTTCACTCGACAAAAGAAATGTATATGACATAAGTTGTGGATTTTAACGCGATCTAGATTTTTTGTGTAGTAAAATTTTGTCTATATCATGACATTATCTTAAACATATGATATTTTCATCAAAATCGACATAGCCATTTTTGAGAAAATTAAAAAAGTGTACTATCTTGTTTTCATGGGTTTTCCAGGTCGGTAAGCGTTAGAATACTCTTAGAGCTTTTTTCAGGTTTTTTCGCGTTTTACCTGGCAGGTAGGCAGATGATAAAGTTTTTCTATAATGTCATCGTTTTGGCTTGTGGCGCACGGTCACTAGGCACATACTCACACACACACACACACACAAACACACACACACACACACTAAAATAGTAGCGTATAAAAAAATTTAACAAACCGTAGATTTTCAAGAAAATTCCCACACCGCAAACTACCCGTTTAGCGGGAGAAAGTTCATTATTTTTATTGTTTTAAAAATGGCTCTAACCCCTTTTGATTACGGTACGGTATGTTTAAGATATCTGCATGACAAATAAAATGTATAACTTCAATTTTCTGGGAATTGCTGTGAAGTAGTCTCATTGTGAATGTCTTTTGTACAACTGTTAAACCGTAGGAAACGAAGCCTTACTGTACAAGGACGTTAAAGCACACAATTTATGTGTATTATTATTATTATTATTATTATTATTATTATTATTATTATTATTATTATTATTACTTTGTGGCGTTGTGTATTTACAAAGTTTGCATGTTGATTTTAATGTTTAAAAGCTTTAGACCTTTCTCACTAAAACTCGTCATTCGTTTAACTTTTCTTTTTTCATTTTCATACAAAGAGAACGGAATTTCACAAGTGAAACAGCACTGGAAAACTAAATACTTGTTTTGAGGTCCACTGAATAAAAACATTTTTAGAAAATTCTGTGTGTGTATGTGTCAGAGCAGCATAACTCAAAAATGAAAAGTTGGATAAATACTAAACTTGGTATTTAGGTTGAGTACCTTCCAAAGATACGACACAGAGAGTTTCAAGAAAACCCCTCCACCCCCAAACTACCCTTTACATGAACTATTTTCCGAAATGTTTTATTTTCTAAAATTGTTTCTGACGATTTTAATTACAACACCATATATTAAAGACATTTATATGAAAAATAAAATGTATATCTTGAATTTTGTGGAAATAGCCTGTGAAGTCCTCTTGATTCGGAAGAAATTTTCTATGATCTTGTATAACTGCTAAGGTTTGAGAAAAACATAGAACACAAAAAATTTAGATCTTTTTAAAAACACGCACAATTTATTTGAAATAACTTTTTTGTGACGTCAGCCATTTCCGAAATATTTGTTATAAATGGTTCGAATTGTACAATGCTTAGCCATTCTACTTCACTTCTTTCAAACTGCTTAAAAATCATATAAATGAATGTATCACCTCATAATAAGCCTCTATATACGAAAAATGCTGAGTATTCAAAAAGTCAAGAAATTCGATTTTCTAGCCCCCTAGTGAGTGAAAAATCGCGTTTACTTCGCTTCTTTCAAACTGCTTCTACCCTTTACATGAACTATTTTCCGGAATGTTTTATTTTCTAAAACTGTCTCTGACGATTTTAATTACAACACCATATATTAAAGACATTTATATGAAAATAAAATGTATATCTTGAATTTTGTGGAAATAGCCTGTGAAGTCCTCTTGATTCGGAAGAAATTTTCTATGAACTTGTATAACTGCTAAGGTTTGAGGAAACACACACAATTTATTTGAAATAACTTTTTTGTGATGTCAGCCATTTTCGAGATATGTGTTATAAATGGTTGGAATTGTACAGTGCTTAGCCATTCTTTTTTAAAAGGCATGACGCTTTTCAGTTCTTGCTCGCCATGTTGATGGAAAGAATTTAGAATTTTAAGACCAGTGTATAGCGTCCCTTTGGATGTCTAACGGTTGTGCAATGCAACCATTTCCCGAAAAGTTTATCCGGATTAAAATTAAGTGGATATGAAAATAAACTTTCGTACTCACCTATAAGAAATAGAGGGTAGAGGTCGTACGAACGGAGCACTTTGAGAATTTATATTCAACAGTTGGTGTTACTCCTTAGAAAGGAAGTATCTGCTGATTGTATTTAATTCATACATTTTACATAACACGTATGCACTGGCACAACATAAAACACTACACACGATACTCATAGTTTTAATATTGCACTAATAACATCAGGAATAACTGAGGTCAGCTCGTTCGCATTCAGCGCCACACGCAAAAGAGCCGTGTGCTGATGACAGTGAAAGGTGAGAGATGCGGAAATTCGTCAGCAATACAATAAATGCAACCTTTATGTCGGCGGTGAGAATTGTGCAGTGGCGGTTGGTGTCAGCATGACTCTAAGTTTTTAAAACTAGACAATTTTTTAGCGAAACGAGGCATTTAACTCAACACAAATGATGAAACAACGGTTGCGATAAGCGAGCTTATAAAAACCCTGTGCGAACAGCAAAAGCCCGTAGTTAGAAACGAAAGCGATAGTGTGTTTTTCTACAAAATCGTTCTATTTGACGAAAAATAATTTTAAAATAAAAACAAAATAGCCGCAGTACTTTGCAGGGAAAGAGCGATCGGTGCATTCGGACGATAAGATGGACCAACAACCCGGAGGAAGTCGCGATGACACCTTGCAGCCTACGTTCGAAATTATAGGACACAAGCAGAGGAGGTTGCCAAAGCTTTTTTCCGGCTTTACAGAGTCTCAAATTACGTTAAACCCGGTCCCCAGAGATGTTAACCCGGAGCAATGGGTATCGCATTTGTTTAACGATATTCTAAACTTTGCGAAAGAGAACCTGTTAGAAAACGAACCCGGATATTTAGGCATATCCATAACAGACGAAAAGGAGACGTCCAAAGCCTTCAACATGAGCGTGAGGCGCATAGAGCAATTGAATGCGGATGTCATTGTTGGAAGCATCGAAAAAGTAATGCAAAGTAACCAACAATTCTTGCTAAGCGGGCCTCTTCACGTGACGTTTGTGTGGACCAAGGAGGTCTCGGGTTCGTGCCACCAACCTTGCGATGCCTGTAGGGACAATAAAGGCATTGTCGAAATAGCCAACAAAGACAACTTGTGTTTAGCAAGAGCCATTGTTGTAGTTAAAGCCAAAGTGGATCGCGACGTCAACTATAGAACGATGACGCGTTCCGAGTATCTACAAAAATCGAAGGCCGTAGCCTTGTGCGCGAGCATCGGTCAAGGTCACGACAGGTGCACGATAGACGACGTGAGACGCTTCGACGCAGCGTTAAAGGGCTACGCTGTGACGGTGTTTGGCGATCATACGGGGAAGCACGTGCTGTACGCGTCGGATAAGAAATGTGATAAATACATCGACGTCATGCTCCACGCCGGGCACTTTAATGCTATCGTGAACCTTCACAAGTGCTTTAAATGCAAATGGTATTGCCGCCGGTGTCATCATCCCTCGGCACACAAAAAAGAATTTCATAGGTGCGACGCCAGGTGTGCTAAATGCCATCAGCAGTGCGATGCGCGATTTGACGCCTACATACGCTGCGCCGAGTGCAACAGAGATTTTAAGGGACCGACATGCTTTGCAAACCACGCAAAGAAAGGCGTTTTTTACCCAAAGGCGCTGTCGGTGTGCGATGTAGAAAAGGTGTGCACGTCTTGCAATAAGCTCGTGAATGCGAGGCACAGAAAAACCGCGCACCAGTGCGGGGAAAAGTACTGCAATCATTGCAAGGCACACGTGAATTCTAGCCACATGTGCTATATGCAGCCGTATGCTACAAAGAACAAAAGAAACCGGTACGTGTTTATGTTTATCGACTTTGAATGCACGCAAAACATTCCATATACCGGCAAAAAGGACACATACCAGCATGTACCTAACTTGTGCGTGTTGTACCAAGCCTGTTCGCTGTGCATCGACCAACGCCACAAGACGGCATACTGTACCGAATGCGGTTGCAAAGAATGGGTGTTTATGGACGAGCCCGTGAAGCAGCTTTTCGAGCACATCGCGCAGGCGAGGTTCGAAGCCTGGGACGTCTACGTCGTGGCGCATAACCTCAGAGCTTACGACGGGCAGTTTCTATTAAAGTACATGGTGGCGCACTTAGACTGGGTGCCGGAGCTCATCATGAACGGCAGCAAGATCTACAGGATGAGGTACGGTGACGTCACATTTCTAGACTCGCTCAACTTCATACCCATGCCACTCTCCCGCTTTTCCAAGACCTTCGGATTGAAGGAATGCAAAGGTTATTTCCCGTACCTGTTTAACACGAAGGAAAACGAGCGGTACGTGGGTTCGATTCCCGACAAAAGGCATTACTGCCCGGAGGGCATGTCGGCGGAGGGTCGGAAAGCCTTCCAGCAGTGGCACGAAGAAAAGGCGTCCTCCGGGTACGTCTTCGACATGAGGGCGGAAATGGTGGCGTATTGCAAGATGGACGTATTTCTACTCAGTCAGGGAGTTTCCAAATTCAGAAGGGAATTCTTGGACGAGAACGGAATAGACCCGTTCAGAGAATGCGTCACCATTGCGCAGGCGTGCATGTGCGTGTATAGAAAGCGCTTCATGCCGCTTAAAAAAATTGCCCTCTTGCCAGCGGGCGGGTATCGACTAGCGGACCGGCAGTCTCGCGCCGCATGCATATGGCTAACTTGGCTAGAGATGCAAAACCGCATCGTCATCCAGCACGCCATGCGAGGACGCGAAGTTAAAATCGTGGGGCACAAGGTGGACGGTTACAGAGAGGCCGAAAAAACCGCGTACTTTTTCCACGGGTGCTTTTACCACGGCTGCAGGCGGTGCTTTCACAATCGCCATGCGGCGATATACAACTCAGGACACGAAACCATGACCTCCAGGTTAGAGAGCACCGAGAAGGTCACGGCCAAGATCAAGGCCGCCGGCTACGCCGTGGTGGAAATGTGGGAGTGCGAGTTTAACGCCGCGATGAAGGCCAACCAGGACCTGGCGCGCCACGCAAGGGACTTTCCGGTACCCGAACCCCTGAAACCCAGAGACGCCTTCTACGGAGGTCGCACCAACTGCACCAAGACGTACTGCGAGGCGAAGGGGGATAGCAAGATCTACTACTACGACGTATGCAGCCTGTACCCGTACGTGAACAAGACGAAGCCCTACCCCGTGGGCCACCCCAAGATCCACGTGGATCGATTCCCGCGCTTGGAAGACGTGGGGGGCGGGTTGGTGAAGTGCGAGGTTCTACCGCCGCAACACCTGTACCACCCGGTGCTACCGGCGCGCATCGGCGGCAAGCTCATGTTCCCGCTATGCCGCGCTTGTGCGGAGGCGGAGAACCAAGACGAGTGCCACCACGGAGAGCGTGAGAGGGCGTTGTCGGGTACCTGGGTGATCGACGAGATGAAGGTCGCCCTGGAGGAGGGGTACCGCCTGCTGCGAGTCCACGAGATCTGGGAGTACGACGTGGTGCGGCACGAACCGACCACCGCAGCCAAGGGTCTCTTCGAGGACTACGTGAATCAGTTCTTGAAGATCAAGACCGAAGCCTCCGGCTGGCCCTCGGATTGCGACGACCCTGCCACAAAGCAGCAGTACGTGGAGCAATTCTTCGAGCACGAAGGCGTCGCCCTGGATCCCCAGGCCGTCGCCACCAACCCCGGCAGGCGGGAGCTGGCCAAGCTGATGCTCAACAGCTTCTGGGGCAAACTCGGGCAGAGGGAAAACCTCCCCACGTGCGAGCTGGTGGACCGGTACGACCGACTCCTGGAGCTGCTCAACGACCCGGGCGTGGAAGTGCAGACCTACGTGCCCGTCACCGACCGGATCATGTACGTGGTGTGGAGGTACCGCGAGGAGTGCCGCAAGGTCAACCCCGCCGCCAACGCCGTCCTGGCGGCCTACACCACGGCTCACGCGCGCCTGGTGCTCTACTCCTACCTGAAGAGGCTGGGAGAACGCGTCTGCTACTTCGACACCGATTCCGTCGTCGTCGCCGCCGCTCCGGGCGACTGGACGCCGTCCGTCGGACGCCTCCTGGGGGACATGACGGACGAGCTGGAGAAGTACGGGCGGGGCTCTTACATCGCCCGGTTCGCCTCCACGGGGCCCAAGAGCTACTGCATGGAGATCGTTTGCCCCGAAACGGGCAAGACCTTCTCGGTGTGCAAGGTGAAGGGGATCACGCTCAATTCGGGCAACCTGGAGCTGGTGAACGCGGAGGTGATTCGCGACACGGTGCTGAGGGACAACGACCGCGCGGTGAAGCTGGCGGGCACGCAGATCTCGCGGAAACCGTCTTGGACGGTCGTCACCGAACCCAGCTCGAAGACGTTTAGGATGGTGGTCAACAAGCGCGTGCTCGCCGGCGATCACGATTCCTATCCCTACGGGTTCAAGAGGAACGCATAAATGAGACGTCCGCAGCCGCGCCAAAGTCATTTCGAACCGGGCGCCCTGAGGAGACGATGCCCGGTCCCCGAGACCTGCGGCGATTCGAGTTTCCCAGCACGATGCTCGTGGCGGGGCCGTCGCGCTGCGGCAAGTCGACCTTCGTGAAAAACCTGTTGCGCCACGCGCACCGGATGTTCGACGTGCGCCCCAGGAGGGTGCTGTGGTGCCACCCTCCGGAGTATTCGCCGAGACTCGAACCCTCGGCTGTGCGTTGCGAGACCCACGCGGGCATACCCGAACTTGCTTCGGTGGGCGAGAACGACCTCGTCGTCCTCGACGATCTGATGCTGGAGGGTGGCGGGAAGGACGTGTCCAATTTTTTCACCAGAGACTCCCATCATAAGCGCTTCGGCATCGTCTACATCCTGCAGAACGTGTTTCCGCAGGGTCAGAAATATCGCAACATCTCTCTGAATGCGAACTACGTCGTGGTCTTCAAGAACAACCGGGACAAGATGCAGATCGAGAGACTGTGCCAGCAGATCGAACCCAGGAACTCTAGGTTTCTCTTGGAGGCCTTCGAGAAGGCCGCCGAACGCCCTCACGGGTATCTCGTGTTGGACTGCACCCAGTACACGCCCGCCCGATACAGGTATCGAACCGGCGTGCTGCCGGGGGAAAACCTCTCTTATTTCGTACCCAACTGAGACCGCCGAGAGGACTCGGGTTCGTATCGTTCCATATCATCCCGGCAGGGCCTTGCCCGACTGAGGCCGTCGAGTCTAAATAAAAAGTATCGCTTTTGGAGCGAACGTCATTATCGCGCAAGCATGGCTAGAGGTAGGTCAAGGCTCGCGACGCTGACCAGTCCTCGCATAGCGAGACAGCACGGTAATTTGGCGGCTCTGGCTAAGGCGAAGGCCCCTCTGCGCAAAAAGTTGTTAAAAAATGCCGACGGCGATCTGATCAAGGCCATTAGCGAATGCATGCTCAACGTGTGCAGAGGTCACGTGCAACTTCCCGCAAAGTGCTTGGCTCGCCTAAAGAAGCACAAGGCTTCTTGGAGGAAGTTGACGGATAAACGGGTTCCTCTGAAGAAGAAGAAGAGCATCTTGGTTCAAAAAGGAGGTTTTTTGCCGGCATTCCTCCTACCCGTCCTGGCTTCGCTCGGCGGCGCGCTAGTGTCGAAATTAACAGGATGAAGTACGGCAGGCAGATCCTGGTTGCACCGCAACCGAAGACCGTCGACAAGCTTCACGCTGTAGACCGCACCATATCCAGATTGGCTAAAGAAATTCGGAACCTGCAGAGCGCAAAGCTCTCTGCCGACGAAAAGTGGCGGCTCGTAAAACATAAATTGGACAACTACCTCGATCTCGTGGCACAAGTCAGATAGCCCTTCCTCGGCGACGACGACGACGACGACGATTACGAAAACGTGCACGAGCGCGTGCCGGTGAAGCAGGAGGTCGAACCCCGAACCATAAAGGTCAACCTCCTCTCGCCTCGCAAAAAGAAGAGGGCGAACCCTGCCACTCCGAAAAAGAAATCGAAATCGCCTTCCGCGTCGTACCATTTTCGCAAGCGCGTCTGGCAGCCCCTGTACAAGTAAAGCATGAAGGAATGGAAGGCGCTAAGGCGATACTATGCCAGACCGGAACACTATGCCGGTTTGGGCACGGTCAAGCCCCTTCGAAAGGCCACGGGCGCGTCTAAGGCGAACATCGAGTCCTTCCTTCGAACCCGGGACAGTTACACTCTGCACAAACCGGTCAGAAAGCGGTTCCCCACCAGATGTTATCACGTGACGAATATGGACGATCTTTGGGAGGCCGATCTAAACGTCATGAACAGCGTGAGGGAACATAACAAACCTTACGTGTACATTCTGACCGTTATCGACGTATTTTCCAAATATGCTTGGGCCGTACCCCTGAAATCGAAGCTGGGTACCGAGGTCGCGCAAGCGTTTCGCTCCATATTCTCCCAACGCGTCCCCAGGGTCCTCCAGACGGACAAGGGAACAGAGTTTACCAACAAGACTTTTCGCGACTTTCTGAAGAAACACGACGTGAAACATTACTCAACCAAAAATAACGTTAAAGCCAGCGTCGTGGAGCGCTTCAACCGCACCTTAAAAACCAAGATGTGGAGGTATTTCACGCACAAAAACAGTTACAGATACCTGGATGTCCTTCCGGCCTTACTCGAGTCGTACAATAGCTCGCATCACAGGTCCATAAAAATGGCTCCGAAGGACGTGAACGAATCTAACATTTTACGAGTGTACCGCAATCTCTATGCAAATAGGACCCTACCTCGCGCAGGGAAACCCACATTTTCCGTCGGCGATCACGTGCGCATCTCTAAAGAAAAAATGAAATTTGACAAGGGCTACGAGCAGAATTGGACGGACGAAATATTTCGGATAGCCGAGGTGGTGCGCGGTCGGCCGGTGGTATATAAGTTGAAGGATCTGGCCGGAGAAACCATAGACGGCACATTTTACACCCAGGAGCTACAAAAGGTCGCGCTACCTCGGACGTTTAAGATCGAGCGCGTTTTACAGACCAAGGGCCGAGGGCGCCACAAGCAGGTCTTGGTAAAGTGGAAGGGGTATCCGGCAAAGTTTAACTCGTGGGTTCTGGCTTCGACCGCCGATTCGACATGATTAAGACCAAGCCCTTCTCCATCACTCTCGTGAGCAACGCTTCCATGGAACACTTTACCGACAACACCACGGCTAGATTTTCTAACATCTTGCCCGAGAGAATCGTTCTGCAGGGAGAATGGGAGGTCGCCCTGCAAAAGGTCAGGTATCCGGTGAAATTTTATAACCTTTCGCCAGACCATGCCCGTCTCGCGGGCGCCAAGTACACCATGACGCTCCTCCCAACGCATTCCAAATTCAGTTTGCAAATGCCGCAAGGCATCGTGCACAATCCCAAAGACTTGGTGAACCTCGTCAACGCCGTTCTACTCGAACACTTGCACGTGGAAAACTTCTTCCTCTTCGACGAGCGCAAGCAGACGGTGGGCGTGAATGCCGCCGTCGCCCATCCCGAACCACTACCCGACATTCCGTTCGACGGGTTTGTGGAAAATGTCGCGCGCACGGTCGTACCGTACGCGGTCGGCGAATACGAAGCTCTCAACGATGCGCCCCACCAGAGACCCAAGCCGAAACCGAAACCGAAGCCCCGGGCTTCGGGGCAGCAGAAACCCGCGGCGGCTCGTTCCGTCAGACCCAAACGAGACGTTTCAAAATCGGAGGACCCTCCGGGACCTCTACACCGCATCCACAGTTTGCTCTTAACGCCCGCTATGGCAAAAATGTTGGGTTTCGAACCCTACGTCAACGTCGTTCTCGAAAAAGCTGCTAAACACCCCGTAGATCCTTATATGGGGTTTCCTTACGAAATGTTCGTCTATTGTAATCTAGTGTCCCCGCAAGTCGTGGGCGACACCTTCGCCCAAGTCATAGAGAGCGCTGCCGTGGAATACGAAAGAAGCAACAAAACTTACATGAGCGACGAAAAGACGTTTTTTCCCCAAAATTGGGTACCCTTGATTCAGCAAGACTTCAAGACGGTCAACATAGATTTAAGGAACGGTTACGGCGATCTCTTGCCATTCGCCGACGGATTTTCCTCTACTGTAGTTCTCGCTTTTCGTCCGAAACAGGCGTAATGGACGTGCACGCCGTAACGCGGTACTACCTGAATCAGACCGGCGGAGCGTTCCACCATCGCGATTTCGCTCTCTACAGGGGCAAGCGCTACCAAAGAGGCAGCGGTCTCTTTTCAGCCCTCGGAGGACTCTTCAGAAGGTTGCTACCGTTTTTAAAGAGCGGAGCAAAAGCAGTCGGAAAGGAGGCCTTAAAGGCGGGCGCTCACGTTCTGTCCGATGTGACTGTGGCGGGAGCAGCGCCGAAGCAAGCGCTCCAGCGGAGGCTCAAGGAGTCCGGATACAATTTAAAGCGAAAAGCCGACAAAAAGCTCGATGCCATGCTCGGTTCCGGCGCCAGTCGTCTCAAGAGAATAAAACCGAGCAAATCCAGAAAGAGCAAGCAGTCCAAGCTGAAACGCGGTAGGCGCAAGGTGCAAGACGTATTTTCGTAATGGCAGACGCGACCGTCCACATGAGTTCCGAACTGGATCTCTTTACAGAGGTGCCGGTTCAGATGAGCATCGAGGAGTCACGGTTCCTATACCTAAACCCTCAAAACACTTTAATGAAAAATGCCCCCATCACCTTTCATTATTCCGGAAATGCGGACGATTACCTAGACCTGACCTACGTCGTACTCGAACTCATGGTGCGCATTGTAGATGACAAAGGAGAGGCCTTAAACGCTGACGCTAACGCCACTCTGGTCAACAACGCCTTAAATTCCCTGTTTCAACAGATGGAGGTAACCCTCAATAACGTCATCGTCTCCATGCCGCAAGCCGGTTACCCCTATAGAACCTACCTCGAGACGCTTCTCAATTACTCCGAAGATGCCATGAACACCAAACTAGAATCTACCCTCTGGAGAAAGGACACGGCAGGCATCATGGACACTTTTATCGCCAATGCGGGTTTTCAGTGGCGTCAGGGGTTTACCAAAGGGAGCAACGTCGTGCAGCTCATCGGTCCTCTGTCCAACGCTCTTTTTAGACAGGAGAAGCTGCTTTTGAACAACGTTAGCATGACCGTCAAGCTCACTCCCGCCTCTCCCCAGTTTTATCTGTTTTCCGACGTAGATACCTTTAAGGGGTACGCCGACATCGTGTCTGCCACGCTGCGCTTAAAATCGGTGCGGCCCTCGCCGACCATAAAGCTCGCGCACCAGGCCGTGCTCGCAAAGGGCAACGCAAAGTACCATCTCAAAGACGTCAGCTTTCACGCTCTCAGCATCCCCAAGGAGTCCAGGGCAATGACGTTTAGCGACGTGTGCGTAGGGCAAGTTCCAAGGAGAGTGGTAGTAGCCATGGTCACCGACAAGGCCTATTCCGGCCATTTTAACTCAAATCCGTACAACTTGAAACATTTTAAAATGAACTTCTTTCAGCTCTACGTGAATGGGCAACCCGTTCCCTCCCAACCTCTGCAACCCGACTTTACAAAAGGACACTATTTGCAATGCTTTCAAACCCTGCAGGACGGCCTAGGCATTCATTTCAAGGACGAGGGACACTCCATCTCCAGAGAAACCTACCCGCAAGGGTATACGATAATGGTTTTCGATCTCACTGCAGACATGAGCGCTAACGAGTCTCACATCTCGGGTCAGCGCCACGGAACCGTCTCTATAAGCATCGGTTTTGCCGATAAATTGACAGAACCGGTCATACTTCTGCTGCTAGCGGAAATACATCGCACGGTCGAAATCGACGCCAACCGATCCATTTTGGTATCATGAACACCTTTCAAATTCAACGGTTTCTATCGACATGTCCCTCTACGCGCTCTCACTTTTTAGGCGTCTACCCCTGCGATAAACTACCCGTACTTCACGGCATTCGAACGCCTCCCTTGGCGCTAGTGGCTAACACCGACCCCAGCACCAAATCAGGGCAACACTGGGTTTGCATCTTTGTGGACAAAAACTCGCATGCAGAATATTTTGACAGTTACGGCATAGGACCGCTTTCACCCCATTTTCTCCGGTTCTTAAATTCGGTCTGCGGGACGCATTGGTCCACCAACGCTAGAAGGCTGCAAGGTTTCGACAGCACCACGTGCGGTCATTACGTCATCGCCTACCTCACCCACCGCTGCTCCGGCTTGCCTAAGCATACATTCTTCTCAAAATTTCACGTCAGCAATCACGCGCATAATGATGTCGTCATTCGCAAAACGTTCAAAAACGCATGCCGCGCAAAGTGCTCTGACGCTCGGCAAACTTGTCAACCCTTGAAGGTGAGTACGTGTGTGTGTGTGTGTGTGTGTGTGTGTCACTATTCAGCACATCTAAGCTAATCTATCGTCTTGCACGTGCTTTCAGAAGACGCTCCTGCTCATATAAAAAGCAACGTCACGGTGCCGCTCGCCTCATTCAGAGTGTACCATGCAGCGCGCGGATACAGTCCTGCTGCCATGCAGCACGCCGACCAGGTAGGTCCGCACCTATGTATTAGCTTGCTTTTTTTTTCTATCCTGTTTATCTCTCTCTATCCCTCACATTATTATTATTGTTTTGTGTGTTCCAGTATAACCGGATGTCGAACCCCGACCACCTCAAAACCCGGGGAAAAAAGGAAACTACCCATCTTCGACCTCCAACAGCATCCCGACAGCCCTGCTCCGCAAGCACAGTTCCAACACAGTGCAGTTGTGGGTCCTCTGGCGGATATCTACTTCCTCAACCCGCAACAAACTAAATTCGTCAGTGTGGGATTCTCCCCCCGGCCGCCGCACCATCTCGTCGTCACCATTGCCAAATGTGGACAGCACAACGCAGTCGTCATGAGTTCCTCGCAGTGGCACAAACTCGTCGAAGCCATCCCCATCATTCACAAACGCTTGAATGACCCGCAGGGACGTCTACAGCAATTTCAGTTCAGCGACAGCGTCACCATCGTGTTTAAGTTTGTGTTCGGAAAGCTAAAGCTCGTTTTCAAAGAACCGCAAGGCGCATCCGTTACGCTCAACCAACAAGAATGGCACGTGTTGCATACCCTGCAGCGCATCATTACCGACATCATCTATCACAAAAAGAAGGAAGAGACGGACGTGCAAAATCAAATCATGGCATACCACAAGTACATGCTTCACAACCATGCCTCCAACGTTCCCTTACATGACATGAATTTCACGCAGTTCACCAAGTACATACGGTGCGCCAATTTTAGAACATTCCTCGAGGTTCATCATTTCCTCAACACCCATTTCGCACTGCGCATCTCACAAAATAGTTCTTAGTGCGCATGTTTTTCTACCAGCGTTCCAACCGCACCTCACCCAAACATCTCGCGCCCTTCGCTCCCGCATTCGGGTCGCGAAGCATCCTATATCATACCCGATCACATTCACGGCGTTTGCATGTTCAGCACCGTTCAAAACAGAGTTCTCCTCCAAGTCGAAAACCGTTAAATCAACGGACACAGTGTTTTTCCTGCGGATGTTGCGCAATAATCACTAAGCGCTTCCGGCGGATGTAGTGAACCTCCAACTAACGTTCCCCCACCAGTGCTTCCCCTGATGTGGTAATTCTCCAACCAACTTTTCCCCACCAGTGCTTCCCCCTGATGTGGTCGTTTGCATGTTCAGCACCGTTCAAAAAAAGAGTTCTCCTCCAAGTCGAAAACCGTTAAATAACGGACACAGTGTTTTTCCTGCGGATGTAGTGAACCTCCAACGAACGTTCCCCCACCAGTGCTTCCCCTGATGTGGTAATTCTCCAACCAACTTTTCCCCACCAGTGCTTCCCCCTCATGTGGTCGTTTGCATGTTCAGCACCGTTCAAAACAGAGTTCTCCTCCAAGGCGAAAACCGTTAAATCAACGGACACAGTGTTTTTCCTGCGGATGTAGTGAACCTCCAACGAACGTTCCCCCACCAGTGCTTCCCCTGATGTGGTAATTCTCCAACCAACTTTTCCCCACCAGTGCTTCCCCCTCATGTGGTCGTTTGCATGTTCAGCACCGTTCAAAACAGAGTTCTCCTCCAAGGCGAAAACCGTTAAATCAACGGACACAGTGTTTTTCCTGCGGATGTTGTGCAATAATCGCTAAGCGCTTCCGGCGTATGTAGCCAACCTCCAACGAACGTTTCCCCCACCACTGCTTCCCCTGATGTGGTGTTTCTCCAACGAACTTTTCCCCCCACCAGTGCTTCCCCTGATGTGGTAAATCTCCAACGAACTTTTCCCCCACCAGTGATTTCCTGCTTCCGGCAGTTGGGTTATATTTATGCACGCGCATTCTTTACCCCTTCATTCGGTGCTAGCCAGCCGTGGGGAATGCCAGGACCGTCGTGTAAAGACTTCCACTTCTCGTTTTGCTTTCACCAAACGTGCAGCTGCGAACTTAAGCACCGTCTCACCCTCCTGTGCACGCAGTGTCAACACGGTTTCTACGAAGACCTCGATCATCTGAACAAGCAAATTCAGCAATTCCTTCGAAGGTACTCCGCTAGAAACACCACATGAACTGCTTCATCGTGCTCTATCGGTATCTCGATAACGGACGAAGAATCCACCTGCTACTGCCCAGGGAACGCCAAGTGCTGCTGCAGAACGGCATATACATCTTCGAACGTTATCCCCCAAGCGACGTCGACCTTGTGTGGAACCAACTTCCCGCAGACGCACAGGTAGTTTGCGCACCTTATCGCAGGTGTAAACAACACTACAACCTTCCTCATCAAACCACTCATATAGACGGTCCTCCCCCGTTTATCAAAAACTGCCATCTGTGCCGTCAGAATGTCACAGGACGTCCTTAAAGAGCTAGAAGAACTTTCCAGCAGCGCCCACACTCTCAGCGTATCTACGCTTCAACAGCACGTACCATATCGCGTCGTCGGCGTCAAAGCAATCGACACCGTTCACGGTACAAAGCTCGTCGCCAAACTCGACAACGACACAGAAGTTTTCCTACCAACAAGATTTGCAAAAGCCTCTCCAGAACTCGTCAACAAACTCAACTCTAACTCATTCTGCATCATATACGCAGGCGAGGAAAAACTACGCAGCGGTTTCAAACGTCACATCGTCACGTTCTCCCCATATAACCCTAAATAATGTCCGACGAAACCTACCCCGTCCCCGTGGGGAACAATCTTAACCTACAACTCATTCTCAACGCAGCTTCACCTATCCGTATCCTCTGCATCTCCAACTCCTATTTCCGCAACAGCAGAGTTGTCACCATCACACTCGACGTCCAAGGGGCTCACGCCGTCCACGTCAAATGCGTACCTACCAAAGTACACCAGCATAAACAAGACGCACTATGCGTCATATACCTCGGCAACAGCAACATTCCTGCTCTAACCAACAAAGTCACATCCACAGGATGCTTCTCAACCAGCCATTACAACGAATTTACCATCCCCATCTATATACCAACCTTCACCGAGTTCGTCAACGAAAGTTTCTCTCACCTGCTCGTCACCTGCATCACCAAACCTATCCACCAATTTACCGCCGATAGCAGCAGCAGCGATGACGAGGACTCAAAGTGCACCACGTACTTTAAAATCATTGTTGTGCGCGAAATCTGTGTGTCCTAGTGCCTCAAAACAAAAACTATGAATTTTAATGTGGTTTTTTTCTCCTAATATTTCTTATATTGTCCATTTATTCTATTCATATGTTAATCTCCTGTAATTAAATAATCCATTATGTTATTCTCAAACTATGTATTCATATGTTAAGCAAATAATACATCATGTTAATCAAAAAACTATGTATACATATCTTTATCCAATGTACTGTATTCAAATTATAAATAAAGAAAACAGTCCCGGATGAGCCAATTGCAATAACGATAATCCTACCGCTCAGGGCGCTTTTCAAACCCACCGCCGCCGCCGTCGCACGCACCGACACTAGCGACACCAGCGCCCCTAGCGGCAGGATTATCGTTAAAACAATTGGCTCATCCGGGACTAATACTACTAGCGTATTCGTAATAATAATAATAATGATAATAATAATAATAATAATAATAATAATAATAATAATAATAATAATAATAAGCTAACAAAACGCCAGTAAATCACTACGTGCTCTCATACTTGCATGGGTTTTCTTACGACGCTTTAATGTTTTTATGTAACTCTAGGTACATGCATTTATCCGTAGTGTTGGACAAGAACGGCATAAATAGAATTAAAACAATAGCTGTGAAGGGATACCGATAAAGGCATTTTAATATTTGTTAATCTAAAAAGTGTGTTTATTCCCTGAAAATAAAATCTCTGTAAATGAAAAGGAAAACATTCCAAGACCTTTTCGATGTATTTACAATGTTCTTGTCTATTATCACGGACCATACACTATAGTGCAAGCCTGGAAGCTGCCTCCCAATGAGCGCGATCCGCTTATCGTCTTCTCTGATAAGCAACAGTAGTGGAACTAAGTTGGCTCGCGCTATGCGCCAGTTCCCCATTTACCTGTGTTTACTTGGAATTTCCTCGTTGAGTCCTGCAACTCTTTTATTGCACGAAGGGATATCTGCTCACATGAAATTGGTTCTGTTGGCCACTTGGTACTATGACTAATACATTATTAAAGAGCACATTTTTGTATTAAAACGGTATTTTTACAACCCGTAATCGCCGGTATGACATATTTCATGAAGCCAAGCCGCTGTCACTAATCTTTGCTCGATAATATATATGAACTCTTATCAGCCATGTTTGTTTTATTACTCCCTTAAGCAACTTAACTGCACACTGCCCTTACCAAGATTCTCAACATAATTACTAACATTTCAATAAATAATTGCAAAATAAATGGGCTACGTCCACTTTCTCATCTCACTGTACAAATGGGAGCCGTCGCTCGGCCATACCCTGAAAAAAAAAGTTGGGCATGTTCAACATACCCGCTCATATGCTTCCTACTTGTTAGTATTATTTCATTGTTGCCTTTTTTAAAGTAGCAGTTATGCTCCGACAGTGTGCATGTTCAATAAGTATTTAACTCAACGCAGCAATCAAAATGGCTTTCTATCTTTGTGAAGTTACATTCAGACAAGTTTGTAGTACTATATAATATAAAACTCGTGAAGACGGAAATGTTTTATTTATGCTCAATTTTGTGTAATGATTTGATAAAATTGTTTACTTAAGTATTAATGTAGTAATGTTCCTTCTAGAGAAATAGAAAACATTTGATATAGACAGTAATTTTTATGGTTGAAAATTGTTAAAAGCTGTGCATTCTGTTTCGAAAGACATTTAGGTTCCTTTTTGTTATGCTTTTTTATTTTACAACACACAAAACACTGAAGAATGAAAAGGTTGACCGACTACAGTTGCCATCTAGACAACTCGCGACTTAACAGTTGTTGGAATAGTACGTATCCATGTCAACCAGCTCTTCACTGTAGTTCTAGCAGTAAGGGGCCTACCACCGTCTTTACCTTCGTCTACAAGATGAACTTCGATATGTAGCACGTGCCTGTGTTACACTACACTGTACCATGTGGCTTCGCATGGCTTACTAGCATTCAGTTCTATTCTGTTGTCATTTGCTATTTGTTGTTGAGTGGTCGTGAGCGAATTATTGTTCTTCATGCTGAGACAACACGTGGTTTTGTCCCCAACACTTTCCTCATGTTTCGTTCGAAAAATAACTGGCCTACCAAAAGGAAATGAATGCTACAACTTTCAAGGGATGGTTCCAAAACTGTTTACTTAACACATCCCTCCGAAATCAACCATAGTGATAGATAATGCCCCTTATCAATCTGTGATAAAAGAAAACAAGGCGTAGTAGTGGTAGTGGTAGTAGTAGTAGGAGTAGTAATAGCAGCAGCATTACAGCCAGCTCTACAATAATTCGCCGTAGCAAAATGTAATTTAACCTACACTGATTGTTATCGCAGATTATGAAAGTTAATTATTTTCCACATCCATATGTGTACGCTGAACTAGATGTCTTTTAGTTTAGCAATACTTATGGACATATTAAATGCTAAATTTATGCAAATTGCTAAAATGCTGACAGATGCTTTAATACAGCGTCAATGCAGCTCTCCCATTTCTCCGCTTCGACTGAACTGTCACAAGTTACCTATTGTTTAAATGGCATCATATACTAAGAGGGTGTCAATTGATGTACTTCACTACAGAATGCACCAATTTAAGGCAGCAGACAAGCTTCATAACTCCACTGTCACGGCCCAGCACGCAATAAATTGTGGACGTTGTACTTTATTAAAACAGAACTACGGCTTTAGGTATTGTAAGTAAAGGGAATTCGTAGTGAACAAACTATTTCGAATTAGTATTACGATCTAACCTACAATATGTGAAGAACTATGTAGGTAATAATTGTGCTATGGCCATAACGTTGAATCATGATAGTAAGTATAACTAATCAGTAAAATGTTTAATATTAAATGACTTCTCAATGAAATTTCCTTCGTAGTATTTGGGGAAGAATCCTTTCCTTGAATTGGTCCTGCGGATTCCCCACTACTGTGGTCCTTCTGTATTGTGATCTTGGCACCTCCATTTTCAGAAATTCAAAATGTAAAAATTGCACCCAATGCTGTGGAAGATGTAGTGTGCGTTAACACACTACAATGAAACCAGAATTATGTAATCGTCTAGAAGTATACATCAGCTGTTAAAATAAGTATTCCATATTTTACAGATAGTAGTATGGATCAAAACAAGAAAAAAATGCCCAGTAAACATGGGTTCTAAAATACATATCTTAAGAGCTATGGGCACTTCTTCATCTTTGCTACTGTGAAACAATTCTTCTATTGCAAGCTCTTTGCTATTACGTACGACGTACAGCAGGCAGTAAACAATCCAGGATACACATTGATTGATCTGTTATTGTCCATGGATACACATGCAGTAAACATCTGTTAGGGCTGTTACTATAAACCGTATTCACAGTTCTGGGTAAGTGCAACGCACACTTTTATTAGTTCTAATGGAATCAGTTTGTGTTTTGATAAGTTTGTGAAATGCTTTTACATTGTAGTTTTACCTTTAAATCTTTGTTGTATGCAACCCCATTAATTTTGTACAAACACTACAGAAAGACGTCATCAATGGCTATCAGAGCATCCATGATCAACCTGGAGTCCATCAGAGAGTATGTGATTCCCTAAAACGTCGGACAGAAGCATGCTTTACTATAAATGGGCACCATATTGAGCAGCTCCTTTAGCGATGTTTCACAAGTGCAGGTCGTATGTATTCGCAAGCAGGTTACATTAGAAGCTATACTCTTTCAAAGCAACATAATAGTGTTCTTATTTGTTTACTGCATTCTGTAGGTCATACGTAATAGTAAAGAGCTTGCAGTAGAAGAGATGTTTCACAGTAGCGAAGATGAACGAGTGCTCATAACTCTTAAGGTATGCATTTTATAGCCCATGTTTACTGGAATTTTTTTCTTGTTCTCTCAAAATATGGAATAACATCCTGTATAATAGCAGCGCTAACGGTAGAACGGTGAAGACCATGTATCTACAAGGGACGAGACGATTTATATTAATATCTAGTCTACTACCATGTCATTTCAAAATCATTTTTAATAGCGTACTGCACACATAAAATTAGTTACTGGTGCCGACGTTTAAATTTGACAAGCTTCCATTAATTTTTGGCAATAAAATAATATCCCGTATAAAATACTATACTGCGCAAGGGAAAATATCAAAATTAACACTTTGCAGTTTTAAAGGAGAGCAAAGCCAATGTCTTTCTCCCTCATTATTATTTTTTTTCATTTGCGTATTATTACAATCACCATTGTTCTACTACTGCTTGTCTAATGCATAAGAAGTGCTATGTACGATCCAAAAACCAATAATAAAATGCCATGTGAAAATGCCATAATTAAAAATGAAAACTTAGGTACAACTGGGCAGCCTATAAAAATACAAGTTGAAGGTTTTCAAAACGGAAGTTTTGCTAGTTCCTTATAAACTTCTCTAATGATTTTGATTAAGATATCTCCTATATTTAAAATATTGACCTGAGGAATAGGTCTAATGTATTGTTGTATTGAATTTTCAGTAAATTTCTCGTGAAGACCTCATCTGATAAGTTTTTTCAAAACTCAAAACAGATACACAAAAACTTACTACAGGAAAACTGGAGCAAAAGTGTTCTTGCTTTTGAAATAAGCAATTTTCAGTGTTGTAACCTTTAGAAAAAAAGTTATTCTTTCATTTCAGTAGTTTAATCTACCTAGAAAAGAATACTTGATAATCTGAAGTGATTTTTACTTTCTCTGCTACGCACTTACAGTAAGTACGGAAGTATGTACTCCACCCAAAAAGACAATACCGAGATTTTGAAGGAAATACTTGTAATCCAATTAAACCTACCTACATTACACATTTTATTATAAATATAAAGAGAACGACAGTCTAACGTTTAACTGGACGCAATATGCTGGCCTTAAAATTCCATTTCCATGCAATTGCGAGAAACAGGACAAGACTTTAAAGAATGACTAAGTACTGAACAATTCGAACCATAGATAACGATATCTCAGACAAGGCTTATGCCACAAAAAACTTATTTCAAATAAATTGTGCGTTTTAAAGAGATCTACATTGTGTAGTGTTTTCGTCTATCCCTTAATGTTTACAATTTATGCAAAATTATACAAAATTCTTTCCGAATGAAGAGGACGTCATAAGATTTTCCAAGAAAAATCAATATATACATTTTATTTGTCATGTAAATATCTTTAATATTCGGTATTTTAATCAAAATCGTTGCAGCTATTTTTTACAAAATAAAAAATTTCGAAAAATCTTCCATGTAAAGGGTAGTTTAGGGTTGAGGGATTTTCTTGAAAATCTTTGTGACGTATCTTTGGAAGATACTGAACCCAAATGCAAAGATTCGTTTTAGAGTGTTGCTGTTCACAGACACATACAGACAGACATTTTTCTAGAAATAGTTTTCTGGATTCAGGGACCTCAAAACATGTATTACCATACACTTGTTTTGAGGTCCCTTGAACAAAAAGAAAGCATTTTTGACAAAGGTCCGTGCCTGTGTATACGTGTGTCTGTGAACAGCATAACAAGAAATAAAGGTTGTTAAATACCGACTTGGTGTTTAAGTTCAAAATCTTCCAAGGTCACAAAGGTTTTCCAGAAAATTCCTCAACCCCAAATTAACCTTTATATGAAAAACTTTTTGAAGAATTTGACTTTTTCAAAAGTGTCTTTAGCAATTTTGATTACATTGTCATATATTTAAGGTATTTCATGAGAAATGAAATGTATATCTTAAATTTCCTTGGAATAGCCTCTGAAGTCCTCTTCATTCTGAATGACTTCTGCATAACTGGTAGACAAAATTTTACTACAGGAAAAATGTAGCTCTCGTTAAATTACAAATTATGTCAAATGTCACGATAAACCTTCATGTGCGCTTGCGGTAGAATTTAAATAACACGAGACTTCTGACGCTTCTTGGAGGGATATGTTTCCATGGCAACGTTCCCTCGCTGTTGCTCTACCAATAAACTGCCGCTCCCTCCTTTCCCTTCGCCTACAAGCTGAACTTTGAGGGATAACACATTGCCATATTGGCAAGGTTTACTACTGCTCACTAGCGTTACGTCTCAGAGAGCTGTTTACTATTCGGCGCGCTGCTAAACAGCTGGCACATGCTCTAATACAAAGTGGCAACGCAGCTCTTCCACTTCTCCGCTCAAAGTGGAATGTCAGGATTCTCGGGTTGTTTAAATTACACCATAAGTGTCGAAATTCTTCTCCGCTTCCTCATTACCATCAGAACGCCTAACTTGTATGCGTCTTTTTCCATCCTCAAACCAAAAGTTTGAATAATTTTAAGACATAGAAACAAAAAACTTTGGCGTGACATTTGAAAGAATAGCAGGCGCACCCATAGTGTTTTATTCAATATTACGCACTGATACACAGAAAATGCTTTATGATTGTGCTCGAAACTGGTTCTGTTTTCCGATCGAGGGCGGAAATTAGTAATAGAGATCAGAAATTGATACAGAGAAACATGTGAAGTATGCACAGTGAGTGCTTGAAACTTCCTGTAGGTGCCTCATAGAGTACACCGACATTCATGCAGTAACACATGAGGATCCTTTGGAAACAAGAGTAAATATGTAACCTTAAAAGCATGTTCGTTAGCATGGTGATATTACTTTATTGGGGAGGGAAACTTGCTTCAAGACATGGAATCCTGATTTGACGTTAACAGTCAGCTTCGGCGCGCAATATGGCTTTCTCTTCATTCGCCTAACCTCCTAACCTTGCCCGGGGAATTTAATTACCGTGGAGTGTAGCCCCTGTGAGGAGTGGCAAGGGGAAATAAGTCCCCATTGTCGTCGGACAGCACAAAGCTTCTATTTTGTCACCAAGAAGACCGGGAGACCGTGGGCGTGGGAGATTGAGAGGTAAATCTGGGAGAAGGGAAGTATGTGTGTGTGCGAGCACATCAGGTGGAAGTAAAAGGGTTCTGAAATGAGATGCGAGTGCCTCGTTACAAGTGATGTCGTCTATTGGGAGCCATCTATTGCAAAGAATTGACAGACGCTTCGGTGACTTTACCTAGGTGACTTAAATTGCATGCTTCACGTTCCTGGCTTCAAAATAAGGAGGGTGTCGATTAATGTACTTCATTACAGAATGCACCAATTTAAGGCAGCAGACAACCTTCATAACTCCGCGAGGAAAGGAAGAGATAAAAAAAGCAATTTATGGGTTACATTCGCATGACTTTTTCTTCCCAAAATAATTTATTTTTACGTAGCCTCTATTCTATTCTTATGTAAACTTATTACTTTATCTCCTACAAAGTGAGTAGTGGAAGTATTGCATTCCATGCAAAAATCGATATCGAGATTTCACCGAAAATACATGCTTTGAGGCCCCCTGAATAAAAAAAAAACACTCTCAGAAAAAGGTCCGTGTGTGTGTCTGTGTCTCTGTGAACAGAATAACTTGGTATTTAGGTTCAGTAACTTTCAAAGATGCGACAGGAAGATTTTCAAGAAAATACACACCTCAAACTACCCTTTACATGGAACATTTTTCGAAAATTTTGATTTTCTCAAAAATGACTAAAGATTTTATTTAAAATATCATATGTTTAAGATATTTCCATGGCCAATGAAATGTATATTTAGAATTTTCTGGGAATGTCCCCAAAGGTCTTCACTCTGAATGAATTTTGCATAATCTGGTAAACCGTAAGAGATAAACAAACTTTTAGTGCACAATAAATGTAGATCTCGGCAAAGCACACATTTTATATGCACTTTTTTGTCGAATGAAGCATTTCCGAAATATTCCTCGTTATTTGTCTGAATTTTGCAATACCTTTACTTTTTCTCAAGTGGGAATTCTTTTTTTATGTCCTGGACATGCAAAGAGAATGGAATGCACCAGCTCTTAAAAGATTTGGCTATCGCTTAAAGCCTACAATATTCCCCTTGTAGCTATAAGGCAATTAGCAATAAGATTGACATCTCGATCTCTCGATTAACATGAAGTACATGGAGAATAAACGTTTGCAAAAAGAGTTTGTACAAGAGTAGAGTAAGTCATGTGAGTGTAGCACATCAGATTTTTTCTATCTAATTCATATTAATCGAGATAAACCTTTTCAGAAATAGTTTCATTACGCATTTCATTGCAGGTACAAGGGAGAGGAAACTGAATCAATAATCAGATGTTTAAAAGCGGGAAGCTACATGGTGGCCTGGAAATGCCATGTTATTTCCATGACATCGCGAAAAAGAATTGAATAGCGACAGCACTTTAAAGGGATAAAGTGCTGAAAAATTCAAGCCTAAATTAACGGGTACTTCGGAAATGGCTGTAGCCAAAATGTTTTTTGAATAAATTGTTTGTATTAAAGAGTTCTACACTGTTTGTGTAGTATATTTTTGTCTATTTCTTATGGTATACCGGTGATTTATTTCCTGGCCAAATCCAAAATTCAATGGCTCTGTGATCGAAAAAGAAAACCATAAACTTTGGGATATTATTGTTTTTGAAACACGTCGAAAATTATTTGCCCAGTTAAATGCTTTTACAGCAATAAAACTGAACATCTTATCTCTTAGTGGGATGTCGTCCTCCGTGGACTAGTGGTAGTGTGTTAGCCGCTAGTTCCCGAGGTCGCGAGTTCAAACTCGGAGGAAGGCGTAAGAATCCTTAGCATGGCTTCCTTCGGAAGGGAAGTAAAGCCCGTTGTCCCGTGTGGTAGATTTACGGCACGTAAAAGAACCTCAAGCCTGACAAGAGGTCTCTGAGCAAATTTTCCGGTCTTTCATGCCCAATATAGAATGGGACGCTAAGAACCATAGTAGTTAAAGAGCGTCCATAAATAAAACTCAATTTCATTTCTTAGTGGGATAAATAGCCCATAATGAGATGCTGCTCTTCCCTGGACAGTATATACAGGATGAATCACCTAAAACTTGCAGCGCAAATATTTCGGAAATGAAGAGTGCTATTAATGTGCAGTTTTCACAGCATTGATAGGTAGTCAGGAGCTCGGATATTTAGCCCATAAATAGATTTTAATAATACTAAGGTGTATTTTTTGAGCAAACATACACTTTTTTTAAACGGAACAATGCCTAGTTACATCAACAGAATAGAGGTAGGGTAAATTAGAATGTCAATGGTCTTTGTTGCAGGATTCTAGTGCAAGTGGTTTACGAGAAATCGTATTTTGAAAAGTGTCCACCACGACAATTGTTTGCCCCATTGAACCTGCTTAATTGTACGACGTTGTTATGTTAGTTTGCATTGTGTTTTCTGTTCATTGATTGCATTGCGACTTTCTGGTCAGTTATTTTATGACAGTTCAAGCAGTAAGTCGGGAGTGGAAGATGTGGTTTACTAATGCAGAAATAGCCGACATGCTCATGGTATATGAAGAGTGTAGGAAGAATGCAGTTCGTTCCTGTACAGCAAGGGTGGCGAAAACGACTTCCTTCCGCGAGTCACCAAATATGCAACACTCACTCATCACTCAGCAGCTTGTGAAAAACAAAGGGACGGCTGCGGAGAGGAAACGGCGCCGGCGAGTCAAAATGATTCGCGAGTAAAGTTTTCGCCACCTCTGCTGTACAGTGTATGCGGAAACGTATCCCAATAGACATCAACCACCTCCGCAATTATTTATCAATCTCTTCAATCAATTACGTGAAAGTGGTACTGTAACACCTAGAAAACGTAACAGAAACAAACAAGTGACTGGAGAAGAGGCAGAAATCAATGTTTTGGCTACTGTTGCAGTAGATCCGAAAATTAGTTCCCGCACAATCGCACATGGAAGGGGCATAAGTCAGGCTAGTGTACTGCGCATTCTCCATTTACATAGGTTCCATCCCTATCACATCTCTGTCCATCAAGTGCTGCATGGAAACGATTTTGAGAATCGTGTTAACTTTTGTACATGGGCATTAAGACTGATACTCCAGATTCATCATGTATCTTGTTTAGTGATGAGACAACATTTACTAATCATGGCCAGGTAAACCGCACAAACATGCACCATTGGTCTGTTGACAATACCCGTTGGCTTCATCAGGTGCAACCTCAGTGTCCATGGAGTTTAAACGTGTGGTGTGGGATAGTGAACCATCAGCTCATAGGGCCTTTGTTCATAGAAGGAACAATGATCTTGCACAAGTATCGCAGCCTCCTGACAGTCCATCTGCCACAGATGTTAGAAGACGTTCATTTGCAGACTAGAAGGGACGTGTGGCACCAACATGATGCCACACGTCCAGCCCACCAAGTACTAGAGCTTGTCTTAAGGGGTCGTTTCCAAATCGTTGGATTGGACGAAGAGGACCTGTACCTTGGCCGCCCGATCACCGGATCTGACCCCTTCAGACTTTTTTTCTGTGGGGAAGGCTGAAAGACACTGTCTACAAGGATGTACCAACTACACCAGGCGATATGAAACGACGTATTACTGCTGCCTGCTCTGAAATTTCCGCTGAAATGCTAGAACGTGTGCAGGAGTCTTTCCATAGGAGACTGGAAGCATGTATTGAAGCTGCCGGTGGTCATTTTGAGCATAACCTTTGAAGGGCTATGTTCTCTTTACTTGTAAGAATCTACAGAAGTATTGTAATTCCCTTTTGTTTTTCATTAGTTTGTGCTACCACAATTTGTACAAGTGTCGGTGCGTAAAAGTTTCAAAATAAGATTTCTCGTAAACCACTTGCACTAGAATCCTGCAACAAACGCCACTGACATTCTAATTTACCCTACCTATATTCTGTTGATGTAACTAGGCATTGTTCCATTTAAAAATTGTATGTTTGCTCAAAAAATGCATCTTCTCAGTATTATTAAAATCTATTTATAGGTTAAATGTACGAGCCCCTGACTACCAATCAATGCTGTGAAAACTGCACATCAATAGCACTTTCCATTTCCGAAATATTTGCGGTGCAAAGTTTAGGTAATTCCCCCTGTATAGTAATTTTGCTGCAATAGCATTTACAAAACAGTGTAATTTACAGTATAACTGCTGATATTTGAATTATAATGTATTGTTTATTACATTTTCTTACAGTACACTATATCCTAGATATTGTTTCAACTTATTTTTAAATTGCTTAAGTTTGGTACACTCTTTATTTTTGTTGGTAATGGGTTCTTATATTTGGAACCAGTATAAAGAACAGATCTGATACCATATTTGTTGATTTGGTGTTACTAAGCTTATATTACATTTTTGTTTGTCATGTGTCTCTAGACTTCTTCACTAAGTATTTCGTTAACATTAAGTAGTGTTACCTTATTTACAATTTTATATACACACATATTACCGCGTGAGGTCGTGCCACGGTAACGTGTGCGACTTACATTCGGCGGCCGCCCACTCTGACCCATGGGAATTCCGTAGTTTCCCCGGCTCAGCGGTTCATCTTCTGCCACGACTCTCCTTCCCCCCCTCACGTTCCTTGTCATCTGTTTCAGGGTTGTAGGACCAGGCGACGGGTTGCGGCTGGACTGTGTCTGTACGCTCTGTGGAAGTTTTGTCCTGATGTCGTGCAGCGACTGCTCGGCTGAAACCACCTCTGGGTGCTTTTAGGTGGGAACTCCTTCGGGGGACACCTGGAAACTGGTGGCCCAACAGAGTGGTCTTGAGCGATATTGAAGGCATTCAATCTGGAAATATTAAGAACTCCGTCTGTGCTTGCGCTCGTCGTCATGCGGATTTGATCGCCCTCATCCCTCCCTCCTAAGGGTCACGGTATGAACACAAAGGGCCTGCTGGCCTGCATGCGATGCTCTACCCCGGTTTCGGGGCCCTCTCTGTTCGTCCGTACCTTTACCTTTCACACTTCATATAGCTCAGGTTTTATGAATGCTTCTGTAGGCAGAATTCTTACGCTTAAGCATTATTTTCTATCTGGAGTTCCATAGCTAATTTATAGGAATCCAGATAGGTGATTCTTTGTAGAATCTTTCATTCTTATAGCAAGTCTCCATATTAGCTCAGATAGTTCAAATGTGTGTTAATGCATAATACATACTGTTTTGTTGTTCATTTTTAAGTATTCCCTTTGGTCTGTGCAAAATGCCCAGAATTGGTATTATTTTCTGTTTAATCTGATCTATATGTTTTGTCATATTAGTGTATTGTCTATTATCAATCCTAGGTATTATTTATTTATTTTTTTTTAACAATAGATTGTTTCTTCGCCTTTTCTTGACTCTTTTCCGTGCTTCTTCTTTCTAGCAAAAAGTCATGCACTAGTTTTCTTAGCATTTACCCTTACCGTTAAGCCAATCAAATATCTTGTTAATCAGTTTACATTTTATTCAAAATATCATTCATAAATGATTGCCATATCATCTGCAAACAACATAATTTTGCCATTTAGCCTGAGTTCGCTAATGTTATTGACTTACATATATTAAAAATAATAGTGGCCCAATTACACCATAATGTACCATTCTTATACAACTAGTGTGGTCATTACAAGATGCATACTGTTTTCTGTCTTGGAAGTAGCTTCTGAACCACCCCATTGGCTTGACTCTAAATACCTAACCCATCTAGTCTACCAACATCTCCTGATTTTGTGTCAAACGCTTTAGCGTTTATGAAAATTGTTGCCTTAATTTTTACTTTCTCTACTACGAATAGTAAGTAGGGGAAGCATTGCCTTCTACCCAAAAATTCGATACCGAGATTTCACCGGAAATACCTGTTTTGAGGTGCTCTGAATCCAAATAAAGCATTGCTGGAAACTTGCCTGTGTGTGTCTCCCTGTGAACAGCATAACTCAAAAATGAAAAGTCAGATAAATACCAAAGTTAGTATATGATTTTGGTATCTTCCAAGGATACGACAGGAAAATGTTCAAGAAAATCCCCCCAAAATACACCTTACATGGAATATTTTTCAAAAATCTTAATTTTCTCAAAAATAGCTCTAAGGGTTTTTTATTAAAATATCATATGTTTGAGATATTTTCATAGAAATTGAAATGTATATTTTGAATTTTCTGGAAATGTCTCCAAAAGTCCTCTTCATTCTAAATGACTTTGGCATAACCGGAAAACAGTAAGAGATAGACAAAATTATACTGTACAAAAATGTAGACCTGGTTAAAACACAATTAATGACATGTACATTTTTGTTTTGGAGTGAACCATTTTCAAAATATTCATTGTCATTTGTTTGAATTTACCAATACTTTATACCTTTTCT
Source organism: Deroplatys truncata (assembly GCA_030765065.1). NCBI lineage: Eukaryota > Metazoa > Arthropoda > Insecta > Mantodea > Mantidae > Deroplatys > Deroplatys truncata. Next base: position 202,726,099 of record CM060983.1, on the reverse strand, counting down.
GAAATGAGAATTCGTTATTTTATTTCATTTTTTTAATGTCCTAGACATGCAAAGAGAGTGGAATGCTTCACATAGCAACCGGCTCTTTAAAGATTTGACTAACGCTTAAAACCTGCCATATTCCCCTAATTAGCTACAAGATAGTTTCAGAAAATGTTTATCTTGATTAATATGAAGTAGATGGAGAGTAAGCGTTTGTAAAAGTAGTTTGTACAAGAGTAGGGAAAGTGATGTGATTTCAGCACATCAGATTTTTTTTGCTTCCTATAGTGGAAATATGGCTTTAGTAATAGGCTTTAGAATTTTCTAAATGTAAACTGATATTAAACAAATATTGTGCCTCTTCAAGATATTTTTTAAGTTGGTCTTTAACAATTTGTCTCTATCATAGTTGATCATACTGGCGAGTTTACTATACGTGGGTGATCTACGAAGCGTGTTTTTAAAGTAAGTACCGTTTTAATATTTTGCCGTTTGAGCGCTGCAGTAGCGATTTTGAGCATGCAAGATCACTTCATTAATTAGGAAGCCAGGCGCAGCTGAAAGCGATCGTCACTTTGTGTTTTTCTGTTGTTAAAATGTTTCGGAATGTTTAAAACAATCGAACGAAACGCCGACTATAAAGTCAGATGAGTGATTCGTGTTTTGAATGCGAGAAACGTTATGTCAGCAATCATTCATCGCCAATTGAGTGAGTTTTATGGGGAAACAGTAATGAGTGACAATGCCCGGCCACACACAGCCTAACAAATTCAGGATCTCACCGCATCATTTGGTTGGGAACAATTCGACCACTCTCCCTACAGTCTGGATCTGGCACCAAGCGATTTCCATATGTTTTTCATATTGGTGGAAAACGTTTGAACGATAATATTGTGAAATAAGAAGTACAGACTTGGCTTTCATCATAGGCGGCATTATTCTTTGACGAAGGCATACAGAACTTGGTTTCCCGTTACAAGTGACTGAATAACGGAAAAACTCAATTTAATTTAATTCAGAATCAAAGTTTGGAGAGTTTCACCTTAAAATTTGTCACTTGCAAGAAGTTACTTGTGACGTCGGTAGTATTAGAACCACAATTCTATAGGGCTTGTTGTTGGGTTATGATTGTGGCTGCTGCATCTAATACAATTAAACCACTAAGCGATCCCTCGCTCTCCGTGCGAGCAGGTAGCAAACAATTGCATTGAGCACAAACAGAAGGAGAAAAAAGGATTGCTCTTCATGGGTTCTAAACAAAGGAACGTTATGCTTTTAGGTGGAGTGATGTTTGAGAGGGATACTGGTGGTCCCTTGTGTTCTGGTGGAGAAGGCTAGCCAGTGGTGATGGTGGCGGTAATGTGTGTGGGCACATATGTATGTGTGTACACAACAGAGACAACGGTGTGTGTATGTGTGTGTGCGCGCAGAAAGTTGACCACAATGGCTTTTACCCCTTTGCGTTTGCTGCTGTCAGAGAGGATCAACAAAAGCATTCCTGGTTTAGCTTTCTCAAATAACGGAGCGGGACACACACAGACACAGTGCGATGCCGAATTGCATGCGTGCGTGGGAGCAGGGCACTACCGTACGGGTTCTTTGATTTTTTAAAAAAACCCTCGCCACCCATCTCATCCTCCTCCCCTGCGTTATCTCTTCTGTTTCTGCTACTGTTGGCATTTTGGGCTGTCTCTCTTCCCCTTACCCGCAATGCAATTTACTGCCCTGATTGTGTGTATGTGTGTGTTCTTCTCCAGTATTCGTTTTCCAACGAGGTTTGTAAGCCACAAATACAAACATGTGGAGCGCAACAGATAAACCCTCCTATCCTTCACGGACCTGATAGTGGCATGCCTCTCCCGTTTATTTCCATTGCGACGTTAAAGTAACCAATAGGAATGTCTTTATTTGGCCCTTGTGCATGTGGCCAGGGTTGGAGATTTTAATTGAGCCGCTGTTGTGAGTAGGAATGCCTTTATTAAGATTGTAATTGGTTATACGCGGATCGCTTCCCTTCCAGACCAGGGTGAACAAAACATGCTTACCGCTGCTGCTGTTGTTTTTGTCGGCCTTTGCTATATTAGCCACTAATTGTTGTTCCTCTCCTCTCCGACTCATGTCAAATACGATTTGAGTTGTACGACTTTGAAAAGACACACATAGTTCCCTCTCTGTGTTTAAACTTGTAGACGACGCCAAGGAAACCACACGTTTCATCTTTGACGTTGTTTCCGTTAATACCGAGGGAATTTTCTAGACGCGGACTAGTCTGCTATGTGGCAGCGTTCTTAGTTTAATTATGGTGAACCGCCTTCCACCGTTCCTGCGGCGGCACCTTACGATTCCAAGAGAGCTCTAAGTGCCTCGGTATGAGAACAACGTTTCCCTGAGATACATACTTTTACTTCACTTCCTCTTCGTCCTTCTGATATTTCGTTTCATATAACAGCCCAACATTCTAGATCCCGAAACTGAAATAATCGCAACAAATACTTATGCTAGCTTAACATTTCCTACATCTAGTTCTATACTTAATCCATCTAATTAGAAGAAAACGTTTCATATGATTTTACTCATTACCACTTTACAGTTATCCCTTATATACTATATCTATAAGAATACAAAATGAGTCCTCTATTCACTTTATGTTAATAATAATAGAAATGCTGGACCAGATATCATTTCAAATCATGCTAAACTCACTTCCATGGTGTGAGGTGTCTGTTTCACACTCAAGAGGTTCCGAATTCGAATCTCGATTAGAAAAAAGTGAGTTTTAATTACGGACGCTCTTTAACGGTTGTGGCCCTCAGCGTACCAATCCATATTGGGCGTGAAAGACCGGTAATTTTGCTCAGAGGCTTCTTTATCAGGCTTGAGGTTTTTTTTACGTGCCGAAAATCTACGACGCGGGACTACCGGCTTTACTTCCCTTCCGAAGGAAGCCACGCTAAGGATTTTTATGCCGGAAAAAAATCCATCGCCTTCCACCGGGTTTGAACCCGCGACCTCAGGAACTAGAGGTTAGCATGATTACCACTACACCACGGAGGACGACGAATCTCGATTAGGGTGAGTTACACGGTTAAGGTTTTTCCAGGGTTTCCCTTACCTGAAGACGAATGTCAGGTAACTAAGCTGAACATGTCTGCCTCACATTCAAGAGGTCCCGAGTTCGATTTCGGTTAGGGTGAGTTACACGGATAAAGTTTTCTTCCGGGGTTTTCTCTTATTCTGAAAAGGCGATTGTTGGATAACTTTAAGCTCATTTCAAGCCCCCCCTCCAAAATAGGTCAGGCGGCCTTGATTAACATGTACAATGGGTAAACAATCAACTGTGTATAAAATGGGTTTTGTTTATCGTGAGTGTATGCGAAAAAACAAATGAGAACATTCTGCTTGAAATGACCAAGTTATTAGTAAATATAAAAAAAAGTATTAGAAGTATGGGAAAATATTCGGTTAGGGTGAGTACACGCATAAGTTTTTTTTGGATTTTTCCATTATCCTGAAAAGACGACTGTCGCATAAGTTTAAGCTCTATGGCCTCTATGAACAGGCGTATTTGAGCATCATATCACCAATATCATTCATTGTTAGATATGACCTAACTGGTTAAAGGACAAAACAAAACTCTAAGCTGAAGAGACTCGGCACAATTTGAGCATCATTTAACAATTTCGTTCATTCACCGTCCGATACGACCTACCCTGATAAAATTCAAGGGCCCCCCACAAAAATAGGTCAGACGACCTTGATTAACATGTACGACGGATAAACAACAATTAACTGCGTATAAGTATTTTTTTAGTTCCTTTAATTACATTGATCTTACCGACGACCTTTCCTTTGGAAGTTATTGCCTATTGGTAATGGCGTTAACTCGTATTCTCTTGTCGTTGGGTTTCTAGCACTTATGGGGTTTTAATCATTAGATCACACACACACATCCACACTCTCATTCATACTTCCAGACTCTGGGGAAGATAGGGAATAATCTTGACTAGAGAGAAATTCCCATCCCCAGCCGGGAATCGAACCCGGAACCCCTCGCATAGCAGGCAGGTGCTCTACCGATTAGGCTACGGGGCCAGTCGAAGTTGGGTTTTGTTTGTCGTGAGTGCATGTGAAAAAACAAATGAGAACTTTCTGTTTAAAATGTTCACAGATAATGACCAAACTGTAATCAAATATGGAAAAAAGTATTAGAAAGCGCTGATGAGCTTCACCTGCAATACGTTTATCTTGTGGTTTTCATTCGATAAAAGTTTCACAGTTTCATAGTTTTAAAATGTTTCTCATATAATATTTTAAATCGTTCATTATTTTTAATTTTATTTGCTTTTATTCCAAGGACTTCAAAACTTATACTTCCGCTGAAACCTCAATATTGACTTTGGTGAATGCAATATTTTTCTATATAAGCGGCAGAGAAGGTGATTAAGCGTTAACTTAATTTACCTGCCAATCAGGAGCACCAATTTATATTCTTCACATTTACGCTATATCCCGAAAGACTTTGGCCGAAAGCTGAATATGAAGTAATGAAATTTGAGACCACGACTATCTTAAAAAATACTTTCAAATTATAATGCATTTTCTTCCTTTTGGTTTTTCATATTAGCACGTTTCATAATTCTTGAAGGTACAACGATTTTAGGTACTTACATTTGAACCCTGTTAAAATGTCAACCAATTTATTTGAAATTGCATTGCTGGAACGTGTTAATCTTTTATTGCGTTTTGGATTGAAGTTCAAACTGAATCATTAAGAGTTGCTATTATTCTACTGAATTCAGCGAGCATTCAACAACCCTCATTCAAACTTCAAAAGAGATTATTTCAGAATGTCATCCAACACGTCAGGTAGGTTAATCACTTAAAAAAAATACTTTTATAACCCGTTTTTACTTCTTCTACCACGAACATAGTAGTACAGAAGATATTGTATTCCACGCAACAATTCAATGCCTAGACTTCTCCGGAAATATATATTTTGAGACCCCCTGAACCCAGTAAAGCATTTTTGGAAACATTTTCATGAATGTGTCTATGTGTCTGTGAACAACATAACTCAAAAACGAAAAGTCGGAAAAATACCAAACTTGGTTTTGAAGTTCAGGTCTTCCAAGGATGCGACATGAGGATATTCAAGAAAATATCTTGACCCAGCTACCCCTTACATGAACATTTTTCAAATTGTTTGATTTTAAAAAAAATGGCTCTAACTATTTTAATTAAAGTACCATATATTACAGATATTTACATTACAAATAAAATGTATATATTGAATTTTCTGGGAATATTCTGTAAAGACCTCTTCATTCGGAAGGAATTTTCTATAGTCTTGTATAACTGGTAAACGTTAAGCGATAGGCGAAAACAACAACTTATTTCGAATAAGTTTTTTTCGCATAAGCCATTAAGAGATATCCTTATTAACGATTAGAATTGTTCATTACTTGGTCTTTCTCTTCAGGTCCTGTCAACATTCAGTTGTTCTCGCTATTGTATGGAAACAGTATGGAATTTTAAAGCCAGCATATAGCGTCCAGTTTTTAAATATTTGACTATCGCTCTCTTTGTATTTATAACGAAATGCGTATAATGTAACTATATATGCAAAAGTTTATTTGGATTAAAATGTAGCAGACAGAGAAATAAACTTTAGTAAGAATGATTTGATACTCACTAATAAACGATAGAGGGTGGCGAAAATCATGTGAATGTGTCACATCAATTTTTTTTGTTTCTTCCCTAATCATTTGAAATTGTTGAATGTGTATTATGCAAGGATTGAAGATTTTGTGCTACAAGTTTTTCGTGATGGTCTTACATATAGTTTAAACTCTATCCTAGAACTATGAAATATAACTTTTAGTCACTGTGGCATTTGGGTTTGTGGCCAACTTAAAAAATACCCCTTCATTAACTCTTTCCAAAGAGAATGAATCTGATGTGGTAAAATTAACTCAAGAGTTTGATCGGGGTAGGGAAAATAAGTCGGTTTATTCCAGTAGCACATTATCAATTTAACTTGACTAATTAGATTAGATGTCTCATCTAATTATCTTAAAGCCTATACGTATTAATTTTGGATAATCTAATTCTGAATGACAGTTCACACTGTAATGACTCCCCAGTTAAGTGTCCACCTTCGATGATTGCAGAAATGAGTAAATTCACTTTAACATAAAATTACTACTAATGTGTTATTATAACTGTTACTTTCTAATTGGCACACGTAGCATCCATATCAAATAACTGTGACTCCTAATCAACCCATCAACTTTTACTTTCGCCCAATTTCCATGAATTCCTGACCCGCACCGAACCACTGCATGACAGTCTGAAGTGATTTTATTGTCAATGACATTACGTTAAAGAAATTCTTAAGATGATTACTTTCTCAGAATTACTAATACTCTATGTTGACATATAATTTTGATTTTAACAATTGGCAAAGACCTTACTTCGTAATAGTATATTGTGATACAAGTATGGCAAATGCATCATGGAGAAAGGGAAGAGTTTGAAAATAAAGACACGAGGTCGAGTATTTTCTATTTCCGAGGTACTCCAGGAACTTAAAATCATGTATAGCGCATAGATGTATTCGACGATAGTGAATAATATAAATACTACTTACTTAATTTATAACAACTGTTGAACATGATGGTTCCAGTAGCAAGATCACTAAGGTTAACCTTTTTGCAAAATAGTGATCGAATTATTCACGCTGTATGAACTAAACAGTAAGTAAATATTAATAAAATGTAAATAAAGACGCAGATACGATTTAAATGCCCAAATTCAGGTATCAAACATAACTATATTCCATGTTTACAATAATAAATATATCAAAAGTTAGAAGATTTAATATAGTTCATGCACATACGTACAGTAAAATAGACAAAACACGCACGTTGGTAAGGTTACCAGCACTGAATGTAGGAAATTCAACTTTCCACCATGCTAGCGTGAACGAGAAGTGAATCAAAAACACTATTATCGAACAAAATCCTTTTTATACCGCGTTATAATGCTTAAGTATTACGCTTAGCGTGCTATTTAGTCGTGTACAACGACTTGTCAACTAGTCGTATAACAATGTTGGGTTCGGTAACTACTAGATCAACTGCATATTTCTGAATCGTTTGCACATTATGTCAAATATGCGTTGAATAGTGTGGAGCCCCTTATTGTTCTAAACAAAAAGGAAAGTGTAGAGTAAGAAGGTTTCAAATCACCCCTATCGTCCGGCTGATAGGCTGCATATACCACAGTGCCCCCCTACTCAGCTGAGACACACCTAGTTGCAGGGGCAGTTCGAGGCTCTGACACAGTCCGCTACTAGTTGTACAACCGATCGCTTATGACTTATGGTTCCATTTAATTCAATGCCCCAGTTGATCAACTAGTTTATATCGGCCTTCTTTACATATATAAATCCACGTGTTGCTCTGTTATTAGGACGTATTTCCAGGCTCGGAACTAATGAGCCTAGTCCTTTTGAGTCAAATTCTCTTATGTTAATGTTTGGGACAATAATTTTAAATGTAACTGTACTTCTGAACATCGTAACCTCTGACACTAAGTTCAAAATATACTTTTTCATTCGCGTTTTCACGATGTTATTCACGGTTTGTTTAATGTTTATCAACTGTAATCTGAGAGCATGTAGAGTATTCTAACATTCTGAAATATTGTGACCTAAAAAGAAAACCCCTTACAGAAGCGTCGATTGTACACTGAAACTAATATTTCCTTTAACTTATTTGTTATGAAGGTAGACTCAGACGACTAAAACAATTCAGCGCCATCGCGGTATTTCAACCACGGACTTCCGGCATTGAATATTTCAGTCGTCTAATTCTACCTTCCCAACCTTGTCCAACACACGGTTTGTGTGGAATAACAATTAATTCCATTAATGGATCCAACAATGGTCGAAACTATGAAGTGCGGACTTCAGAATACTTAAAACACTGTAAGTCACCATTGGGATATGTCATCTGAATACAAATTTGGAATCTCCTTGTGGTTTACCAGGAAAAATGCGAATAAGTTGGGAAATTTAATGTCGTACCAGCATTACAACTATACGGAAACCGGAAGATCCGTGGTTCAAATCCCGGCTATGGCCTTGAACTTTTCAGTCGTCTGATCTACCTTTCCACCCTTGTCTAACACACGGCTTGTGTGGAAGAATAATTAATTCCATTATTTGTTGTAGGTTTATATACATTTTCTCCGAAACGAACTACCTTAGAGAGTTTAAAATTTACAGTTCCCTTGTTATATAAACTTATAGACATTGTAGTTTTTTCAATTCTCTGTTCTCATTATTAAGGCCATTAACAATGCTCTTAAGTTTTAAAAAACTACAGAAAAGACTAAAAGATTGTTATTATCAAACATCTAAATAAAAATATTGTACTGAGAAAAGTTATTTTGTTGGGCACAACTATGGGTACAATCTGAAAAAAAAATGTTTCCTCTCCTTTATAAAAACCTATAAACTTTGAAAACACAAAACTTTAAGCTCTCCTATTAAGCTTCGGACATGCACACCCCTTCCACTTTATTCATAATTGTGCGTGCGCGTGCACACACTAAACGCATACATACACGCCTAAATAAGGCTTTGGTTAAGTAGATCACGACATTTTAATTCGGAAGCTTTTGCTTTATTATGAAAATCAAATTATGAACCTGCAGATTTTTAGATCCTATCTAAGCAATAAACAATGTGTTATAGTAGGTGCCAATATTTCTAAGTTTAAGATATTAAACAGTGGAGTTCCCTAGGGCTCCATTTTTGGTCCCATTCTTTTTATAATTATGGTTAATGATCTTACAAAAATTATGATGCTTTTATAATTATTTATGCTGACGATACTACGTTCTTAAACAGTTAAGTATTTTAAAGGAGCTTTCTAATATTCTGCAATTGGCTCTAACGCAGGCTAAAAATTGGTTTACAGCCAATAAATTATTTAAAAACGAAAATAAGACTGAATCTATAAATTTTACGCTAAAAGCTCGTAATGAGAATATCTATAATAATTAAGCTTCTTAGCTTAACTTGATATTTGAGTTTAGTATTGTAGCGGTATTAATGTTATTTATTTAACATTATTATAGCCCCACGTTGTGGTAGCCAATTTGTAACGGTATTACTTATAATGTTATTACTTGTGATGTTTGTGTATGTGTGTGTGTGTTTACTTCATGTGAAGCCATCTTGTGACGTCATTCATTTGTTCGGTTTGTAGCTCCATCTGGTGTTAGCAATTTGCAGCAGTGTTAGTGTTCGAAAGAATGCGACTGTTATTTGATTTAATTTTTGTTTACTGTCCTCCGGCTAGCTATTATTTCTCGGTCGAACATGTCTCTTGATCAAGGTATGTAAGCGGAAAGGAATCTTTTATCCAAATATAACACTGATGAAGAAATTTGTTTTACACATTTATTGTCGAACACGTTAACTATCACATTTATACATTGATCTTAACACTCGCCAAACTGAAACTGTTATAATAACTTCTTACTGATCACTCTTAATTTGCGTACTTCAACTTTTTGTATAATTAACCTTACAACACTTTAGATTATTCATAATTCTGCTGCGCGTAACTTGTGAATCGATACCCGACGTTTGCCGTACAAATACTTTCGACGAACTGACTGACTGAAGACGACGTGTAGTGTACACAGATTTTTGATGAACTGAACTCACTTTACCTCCAACCTACTGCTTTTATACCCATACACTCCGATATGCCTAAAGATTATAACTGGACTGCAATTGGCTAATAAAACGCGCCAACATTAGCGTCTATTTTAATATCCAATGAAAATTATGAATACATATTCTCTAGGGAAACGTTCCAGAAGATTCTCAAGGAAAAAACGCGCCAACATTACGTAACTTCCTCGTTTCCAATAATGATAAACAGCTCACCCCCCCTCGCTGCATTATTGCGCGCTATTATTGACAGTTTCAGTAAGGCATTAAAAACTTACTTCTCAACAATAATTACAGTCAAGAAACATCTCAAATCAATGTCACATAAAAATGCATATTCATATTACAATCATTATTTACATTTAAGTAATTTGTGATACAAATTACTGCATCAGTATCTTCCAAGAATGCGGTACTAAGATTTTCAAGAAAATCACCCCAGCACCAACATTTGGGACATTTTTCAAAAACTTTTATTTTCTAAAAAATGACACTAACAACTTTAATTAAAATACCATATATGAAGGATATTTACACGAGAAATAAAATTTATATCTTGAATTTTCTGGGAATAGCCTAAGAAGTCCTCTTCATTCGGAAGGATTTTTGTATACTCTTGTATAACTAGAACGTTAAGCGATAGACGAAAACGTACCACACCAAAAATGTAGATCTCTTTAAAACACAGTTTTGCTTAAGATTTTTAAAATAAGGTTTTTAGTGGCATAAGCCGTTTCTGAAATATCCGTTATTAAGGATTCGAAATGCTCAATACTTCATTATTTTAAAGTCCCATCGATTTTCTGTGGTTTCTCGCGATTGTATGGAAAGTTTAAGGCCAGCATACAGCATCTATTTCTAAAACATTTGACTATCGCTGTTGTGTTTGTATTAATAACGAAATATGCAATGTAGTTATTTTTGCAAAGTTTTCTTTGAATTAAATGTAGTAGATGTAAAAATAATCTTTAGTAAGAATAGTTTTATACCCACTAATAAAGATGGAGGTTAGAGATAGTAATGTGAATATATCTCATCATATTATTTTCGAAGTATTATTACTTATAGATTTCTGCTCTGGGGAAATTGTACCAGTGTGCTTTTTTTTGCAAAAGAGAGCTATAAGATTCCTGACAAAGCTAAGTGAAATGCTCATTGCAAACCTCTAGTTATTAAACAGGGAATTCCTGGCTTATGTATTTTAGAATTATTAACGGATGCAAAATATATATTTAATGATTCCTGCTAATGCAATTCATGAACATGCCACTAGAAAAAATACAAGGGTGCACTTACCCAAAATGGGGGCTCTCAATGAATGCCCATAACCATGTTACGGCTTAACTATAATACAATAATATTCCACCTCGTGTAACTCAGTTGAATAAATCTACCTTTAAAACAACTATTCGTAAGAAGTTAACTGATAATGTATTTTATAAGATAAATGACTACCTTTAACTCTATATTATGTATAATTTCACTAATGATGTGTCATTTACTTGTATTGAATGACAACACTAGTCTAAATGATATCGGATGACTGAAAACTAATACGTGATTCTGACTCACTTTTTTGAGCTGATTTCAGAACTTCTTTTAGTTGTTTTCTATGACGTACAGTTTTTTCACAATTTCACTTCAACAATATAGAGATATAACGATATTGCTTCCGCCACTACACATAAAATTGGACTTGATGAAGGTAAGGGCTCTACCACAGGATGGACCCTGCTTCAAGTACCTGTCCAAGAAATTTCCCTTCATTACACAATATAAATTAAATGCTGAAATTTTTGTTGGTCCTCAAATAAAGAAATTGATGAAGGATGAAGATTTTGAGAAGACAATGAATGAGAGAGAAATAGAAGCATGGACCGCCTTCCGATCAGTTACTGAAAGCTTTTTTAGGCAATAACAAAGATCCTAATTACAAGGCCATTGTCGAAACAATGTTGGAAAACTTCAAGAAGATGTGTTGTAACATGAGTGTAAAGGTACATTTTCTGCATTCACATATCGACTACTTTCCAGAAAAGCTGGGACATTGTAGTGAAGACCAGGGTGAATGTTTTCACCAAGATATTAAGGAAATGGAGAGCAGGTACCAGGGGAGATGGAATGAAACTATGATGCCCGTCTACTGTTGGATGTTGAGGAGGGACAGTTATCTTCAAGGAGCTACAAGAAGTCAAAGACGAGAAAGTTTGAAAAAAATTAAATGAAACACTTTGGCTTCCTGTTTTTTTAAAATGTAGTTCATGAAATAAATTAGGGGAGTTCTTGAGAGTATTCTTAAAATGTTTCTTGAATAAAAACTTACCTTGTGTTAAATGGTATTTGAATACTTTTCTACGCTCATTAGTAAAGTTGTCAAAACATTACTTATTTTGTGTAAAAACCTGACGTGATAGAAAAAAACGGAAGTTATTTCTGGAATCAGCAGAAAAACTTGATTCAAGAACACCTACTTTTAAGAAATCATCTGACAAAAAGTTTGAAAATGCAGAGTAGTGTAATTTCGTGTTCTCTATTTTTAAATGTTATCATGTCAGTTGCAAGCTAGTATGTGTATTGCTCACCGAGCAAGACAGCTCGCATTCGGGAGGTCCCTGGTTCGATTTACGGTGGCCGCCCACTCTGACCATGGATTCTGGTGGCTTTCCCTGGTTCACATAAGCAAATACTAGAATGGTGCATTCTACCGCAAATTTGCTCTCTTCCCAGTTTCCTCTCATTTTATTTCCTTGTCATGTTTCAGGTTGACTCCGGGGCTGTGGTTCGATCGGTGTCGGGCAGAGACTTGCGACTTGGATCATCTTTCCCGTGCTGCTGGAGGGAAGCCTTTAGAGCCTCCACTGCTTGACCGTGTTTCCCTGGTCCCACTAGACGGACGTCTCCGAGCGACCCTCCCGTGGACGGATGGTCAAGCCTGCAATTGTTAGGGAACTCTGCGCGTCCCTATCGACTTGCGCCGGCCTCGCTCTGCAACCCATTCGTCTACTGCGGTTCCCTCACCTCATCCATTCCCCCCGGGGATGTACACAACAAAAGATCCATTGGGTTCGATAAACTGGGGTCCCCACCGTTAAAGTCCTATCCTATGCGTATTGCTACACGACAATATTAAAATAAATAAACAAACACGCTCCATTGCGTTGCCACTCCTTTCTCTAACAATAAACGCGACACCAAAAATACTCCAACAATTATATGCTATTTTGATGAATTGTATGATTTTCGATAAATTCATGAATCTAAATTTGCTGGCTACAGCGGCAAGGAACTTTTCAAGCAAACTTCCACATAACACATTATAGCGATTTTTATGAATGAACAAGACTTTTTATTTCTTTATATTTTAGATTCAATGTAAGGAAAACATGGAAATTATGAAAGAATATGATGAAAATAATTATCTTTCTTAAATAAATGTTCGCAATATTCCTGAAAATCACTGAATACTTCACCTATAGAAATAAATATTATCCGCTGAGAGTTTCACTTGTAAAGCAACAATTCGGATTCCTTGCTCATCAGTCAATCTAGAGGGATATTTTTCAACACACAGTAGGCCTTCAATGATTGAAGGGAATTGTCATGAAACTAAACCGCCATATCACCAGGTTTGCCGGCCCTCGTAGCCGTGGTCGCGAGTTCGAGTCCCGCCATGGGCATGGATGTTTGTGTGTTGTATAATTGCGGTGATAAGAGGTAACGAAAACAGTAAAAAATACAGTATCATAAATTGGGTAAAACAAGGGAACTTAAAAAAAATCTTATGTGTCACTCACATGACTTTCTCTACTCTTGTACAAACTATTTTTACAAACGCTTATTTTCCATCTACTTCATGTTAATCGAGATAAACATTTACAGACTCTATCTTATTGCTAATTTTCTTATAGATGTAAGGGGAATATATATTTACAAGGGCAATATAGAAATACACTAGCCTTTAAGTACATACATATCTCTTAACAGCTGGTTGCTAGGTGCAGCACCATTCCCTTTCCCACAGATTAATACTTTTTGCATATCCAAGACAAAAAATGATTAACAAATTCCCATTTGAGAAAATAAGTATTGAAAAATTTAAGGAAATAACAAGTAATATCTCGAAAATGGTTCACTCAAAAAAAAAATGTATATGACATAAATTGTGTATTTTAACGCGATCTACATTTTTTGTGTAATAAAATTTTGTCTATCTCTTATGATTTACCAGTTATGCAAAAGTCGTTCACAATGAAGAATACTTTTGGAGACATTCCCAGGAAATTCAGGATATACATTTTATTTGTCATAACAATATCTTAAACATATGATATTTTAATCAAAATCGTTAGAGCTATTTTTGAGAAAATTATAATTTTCGAAAAATCTTCCATGTAAAGGGTAATCTCGGGGTGAGGGGATTTTCTTGAAGACCTTCGTGTCGCATCTCTGGAAGATACTGAACCTAAATACCAAGTTTGACGTTTATCCGACTGTTCGTTTCTGAGTTATGCTGTTCACAGACAGACACACAGACATACAGGCACACACACGGACATGTTTCCAGAAATGCTTTTTTTTGGATTCAGGGGGTCTGAAAACATGTATTTCCGGTGAAATCTCGGTATCGAATTTTTGGGTGGAATACAATACTTCCCCTACTTACTATACGTAGTAGAGAAAGTAAAAACTGAAATGGAAGGAAGAAATAATCTATGTATAAATACTCTTGAAATGTAAAGCAATAGTAATATTAATACTATTAAAAGATTCCTTATAAGTTAGATTTTAAATGAAAACAGGAATGGATTATAACTATATATTAGGACTGTCATAAAATATTTTATAGATAGTTTAGAATACATTCTGTAGAAAACATATATACCTTGAGAATTTAAAAAAGGTTAACGCGTCTTAAATCATTTTGTATAAACATTTTATTATCTGACTGTTCAATGCTTGTCACATTCACCTAACATAAACACACCCATAAAATCGCTTCAAGACGTAACCAACATTATACTCACTTGTTCTAGGACATATGACAGTAAGTATAAACCATATATTTTTACTGTTTATATTCATGTACGGTTGAACTACTGGACTAAACCTGCAGATATTAAGATAACATTTCAGTTGGTGGTACTGCAGAAAATTCATAACATTAGTAGACGGTGTATAAAGCATGGAAGCAAGCTTTACGGTGAAAATAATACTCGCGCAGATTGGAGGAAATCATGTTTTGCAAATTAGTCTTGAGGAAGAGGTTTACTCCAGGGAATTTATTTTCAAAAGAAGAATAAGATTTGCGCAGCCCTCACCAGTTGTAGACGACCCGCATTTACAACCTTACAATGCCCTGAGGTGCCGTTCTCTCCAAGAAAGCCCAGCTCGAGTACGATTGCACATTTGTAGCTATAGGGGGTTAATCAAATTCAGGCAGAGCGCAGTAATATAAGATTTTTCTTCATCCTGACCACTGCGAAATAACGCAACTGTATTGCACAGCATCTGTTAAATAATAATACTAATAATAATAGTAATAATTACTATTTTGAATCTCTCGAGAGGTTGTTACTCTCAGTTAGTAAATCTAATGTGTAACGTTCATACGAATTTCTCTACTCACTCTTCTACAAGCTATTCTTCTTAAACCTTATTATTCTAGCTACCTCTTGGAAAATCAGTTAAATTTTATCAGTTTAAAATCAGTTTAAATTGATATTTACACATTTTGTTGTAGGATACAGCAGATAAAGCGAAGTCAAACCTTTAAAGAGGTGTTGCTATCTGATGGCTTTGAAATTCACGCTCTTTAAAATGATCAGCAGGGGGAAAAGAAAAAGCAATAACGACTTCGTATTTGGGAAAAGTAAAGGTATTTGAAAATTCAAACAAATAAGTAGAATACCTCGAAAATGGTTATATGCATAAAAATGCTTTAATGAGATCTACATTTTTACTTTCTTTACGTATAGTAAGTAGGGAAAGTGTTGCATTACACCCAATAATTCGATACCGAGATTCGGAAGCATGTCCGTGTGTGTTTCTTGTGTCAATGTGTCTGTGTGACTGTGAACAGCATAACTCAAAAACCAAAAGTCGGTTAAATAATAAAGTTGAAACTTAAGTTCAGCGTCTTCCAAGCGTTTTAAGAAAATCCCCTACCCTAAACTACTGTTTACATAGAAAAAAATCGTTAGTTTTTGTTTTCCCAAAAATGAGGCTAACGATTTTAATTAAAATACCATTATCGACCGTTACTCTGAAATCACCGTCCTCGAGTCACAAAGTTGAAGCAAACTCTAATGAAACTTTTAATGCATCCTTATTATCGGTGCCATCTGTGGCTCATTCAATTTAGCACAACAGCAATGTCCTTAAGCTGATAAATGGAAACTCCTTAAAGAAGTATATAGTTCATATTGGTAGTGCCTCTGCATGGCCGCAAGAGAGGTTCGATTCGTTAACAGTGTCGGACGCTTTAAAGGTAGAATTGAACAAAAAGAGGCAGTTGTAATTGACTTAAATTCATCTTTTTATGCGATTGAACTACATCTAATGAATCTAAGAGATATGATCCAATTCTAACCTGTGCCAGGCTGCTTGTGTTTGAGGTTCCAGTGAATTCTACTTTTAACTGAGATGAAAGTTTAAAAAGTGCGGCGTAAATCGTGAAGTACGAAGTTTTGACATGACAGTAATAATCTGAAATTGTCTGTTTGCAGAATTGAATTATTGTTTCCAGGTCACGATACAATCTCTCCGTGTACAACGCGGAAGCGGTAACTGTAAATAGTTACAGCATGAGAGAGAAGATCGTACTATCGATACAGAAAGATGCATTTTGCCGCTGAGAGATTGAGATCTGGAAACGATTCATAACTTGAAGGGTTTAAGTTTCATTCTCAGTTGTTTTACGAAGTATAAAACAATATAAATATAAGAGGTACCGGGATCGATACCGGCGCCTGCATCAATTGTGACATAATGGCCCGGCACCTCCAGCAATTGTGAAGTAAGAGTGGCGACGACGCCATCAGCGCCTTTATCAGACGTCACATATAGGATGGGCACGTAGCACAGGATGACATCCAGAATGGGTTACAGGCTACGGTAGCTAGAAGTGTGGTGATAGGGTGATATTATTAAACACGAAATTTCTGTTTCCACACCTAATCTTTAAGCTTTCTAATATAAACCAAAGTACACTTCATAGAAAGACTTAAATATATTGTGGGTTTATCTGACAACGGAGGAAGTCCGGCGGTCCATCTTTGTCGTACCTGGCGCCAACGTCAGGGTTGCAAATTATCACTAAGTAAATTTCAAGGAACTAACAAATAGTTCTGCTAGGCACGTGATTGTCCGAGAGAGCACCGTAAAAAATCCTAAGTTTAGTGCCTAGTTAATAACAGACATATACGTATGTCAGCAGATATTACATAACTCACCCACGTATCGGACCCCTAAACCGTTACTTCAACATCCGGGAAACGACTCGCAGGAAATCTAAAGTTAATTTTCTGGATTTACTTAAACGAAGTTTGTCCTGAATATCTCCAAGTTTATAAAACCATATTTATCACATTCTTTTAACATATAATTATAATCTTCATAGTATCATAAACGTGATGCACATTAAATACACTTAACATTACGAATTCGTGCAATATACCAATGATAGGGATTTATAAATAAATACTACATCAGAACCTAGAATTCATGTATAAGATATATATATATATATATATAGTAGATATGCCAAAGATAGTGTCTTCAATTTTAACAACAATCTCATCACGTGGGCAGATAAGAACATACGTGCTTAGAGTCAAGCAGATTTTAAAAACGTTTGCCAACTTATGCCATATTTCACTTGATTTTTCCATCTAAAATATTCGTTAATATCTAACTTTAATACTTGCACGTTTTGCATAATTTAATTTCCATTTATTCACAATCAAGTACCAGCGCATATAGTTTAAAATGTAAAAATTGTAAGCTTTCCTCCCAGTGAGATGGGTTTTGTTTACTTCATTCACAGTTGACCAAGAATTTGGTCCCTCATGGAAAAAACATACTTCAGTGGGGTTGTGTTGGCAAACATTGCATTGCAATTTATTTATTTTAGGGAGACTCTTGGCTGGATGAAAGGTTATGTGGAACTTTCTATTTCGATAACTTCTAAACGTAGTGGGCACGTGGACATGCATCCCCCTAATATAATACAATTGTAACGAAACTGTTCTAAAACTTTACAATTCTGAATGAATAATTTATTCTAAGAAGTAAAATTGGCTACGTTAATACCAAAAGCGGAATTTAGAATTTTTTAGATGTGTACGCATGAATGAATGAATGTATGTATGTAAGTATGTATGTATGTATGTGTGTATGTATTTATGTATGTATGTATGTATGTATGTATGTATGTATGTATGTGTGTATGTGTGTTAACATACGAATTGCCAAACTGATTTTCATAAAACCTAGCTCTTACTTACGAAATAGGCTATAACACCTTAAGTACTTTCCTTAACGAGGGGGGCGGGGCACAATTGGAGCAAAATTGGGCGCAAAATAAAAAATCGAAATATCTACCCTGCTATTCATCTTTGTAAAACAAATGTTGCATAACAAACATTTATAGCCTAAATGTTCCTCACAAGTTTTGTTCTTTACAAAAATTGATGGGTCGAGTATTTAAGAAGCTACTTTGCGTTGAACTTGTATTATACATAAACCAGTTTCTGTGAGGAACAGTACCCTTCATACTGCATAAAGCATACGTTTGTATGCTGAAAACACTTTTATACATGTTCTAAGTTTGATTATCACTCATGAAAAAAGCATTTTAATGACGTTTTCAAAGCATCACATTACACGTACACTGCACAGAGAGAGCGAGAGAGAGAATAGAAGCAAATGGAAGAAAGGTTCAACCTGGGAGAAGAAGAGAAAACATGAGATTGAGGGAGAGAATGAGAGAGAAGCAGATAAGAAGCTCCGTACAAAAGCAATAAGACGAACCTGCTGTAGAGTATCCTAGTAGGTAATGCTAGGAAATCCGCGCTCCATGGATAGCGTGATTGGGAACCAGAGCACCACACTCCAAATAGCGGTACAAAATCTTTCTTTGGCATAGTTTAATTAAAGTAACTTCACGTTTATGTAGTTTCGCTTCTGGATTTACTGTCATCAAGCAGCCTGTTTAATTCTTATAACACATATGCCACATACTTTGCTAGACATGTTAGGAGCTAACTGCAGCTAACAGTTGACAACTGAGTACTAAATACTCTTGGTACTTCCTTTTTTCGGTGTTTCATTTTGAGTATTGTCTGTTTCAAGTAAAAAAGAAATATAATGAAGTTCCCATGAAATTAAAACGGGGTAGATTATTAAATATTAAAGCAATTCAAAACACGATAAAATAACTCACAGCATTGTAATGAAATGCTGTGCTCTACGAAGGTCTCATATAAAACAAGATAGTACAAAAACCTGCGCTTTCTTTTTTCTTTCTCTATTATTCAACTACAGCAAGTATAGGGAGTATTGTATTCCACCCAAAATTCGATATAGAGATTTCAATGAAAATGCATGTCTTGAGGTCTCCTGAATAAATAAAACGGGTGTATGTGTCCGTGTGTCTGTAAACAGCATCTGATGTGTTGCACTCACAAGACTTTCTCTACTCTTTTACAAACGCTTATTCTGCATCTACTTCATGTTAATTGAGATATCGAGATGTTAATCTTGTTGCTAATTTTCTTGTAGGTGCAAGGGAAATATGGTAGGCTTTAAGCGCAAGTCAAATCTTTTAAGAACTGTTTGCTATGTAGGGCATTCCGTTCTCTTTGAATGTCTAGGACATAAAAAAGAATAACGAATTCCTACTTGAGAAAAGATATAAGTATTGGAAAATTCAAAAAAATAGCAAGAAATATCTCGGAAATGATTCACTCCACAATAAAATGTATATGACATAAATTGTGTGTTTTAGGGAAATCTACATTTTTTGTGTGGTAAAATTTTGTTTATCTCTCACGGTTTACCAGTATTGCGAGGGCCATTCAGAATGAAGTGGGCTTTTGGCGAGGTATAGATTACGCAATTCTACAGAATCTCTCGCGTCGTAAAGTTAGTTACAAAATGTGAAGTAGGTACGCGACAACTATTACGACAGTAATTACATTCGGAAATATAACAGTTTCAGTCAGGCGTGTATAATGATTACAATTCCCGGAAAATTCAAGATATACATTTCATTTGTCATAAAAATATCTTAAACATATGATATTTTAATCAAAATCATTACAGACATTTTTAAGAAAATCAAAATTTTCTAAGAATATCCCATGTAAAGAGTAGTCTGGATTGGGGGATTTTCTTGAAAATTTCGTGTCCCATCCTTGGAAGATAGTAAACTCAAGTAAGAAGTTTGGCATTTATCCGACTTTTTGTTTTTGAGTTATGCTGTTACAGACACACACACACACACACTGCTTAAAAACGATAAGCATTTTATTAAAGATTTATTTAAGATTGTCGCTTAACACGACGAATTATCATAAAAATACATTATGAACATTAATTTACAAGTGCACAGACATGGATTTAGGTAAATATTTACAGTAAATCAGCGAGTTTTGTATCCATTAAAACTGTAGCGTCTTATTGAGCTTATTCGGTTTGTTAATGCATTGGGAAGATTGGAAATGCCGGCTTGTTGTCTAATCTACCTTACTATGGACGTCTATAAGTGTGCTGAATTGTTAGAGGAATGTTACAGCTGGTACAGTTTGGAGGTTGGTCCTTTTGAGAAGGTGACAGTTCGTTAGTTTTGGTTAGATGCCAAATTTGGTATTTAAGTTCAGTGTCTGTCAAGAATGGAACATAAAGATTTTTAATAAAATTCCCCACCCCGAACTATTCTTTACATGGAAACCTTTTCGTTAGTTTTTATTTTCTCAAAACGCTCTAACGATTTTGATTAAAATAACATATAGGTATGTAGGATATTTATGTAGCAAGTTAAATATACCAGATGACCCAAACAAGCCTTTACAATTTAATGTTTTCTCCCATACATAGGTGCAAAAGAAGTTGCCGCATCACTGCTGTACAGAGGTGCTTACGTTGTAGTTTCGTACTGATAAGCGTCGCTTGCAGTTCGAGCCAGGTCATTTCAGACTATAAGGTAACGTCTGGCAATAACGAACACATAGATATAATTACGATCTGTGCGGATAGTCACCAAAGTGTAGCTGAGACTCGAAGGCTGTGTTCTGAATATGCTTATTATGAATAATCCACTAATAGACAACAATTTAATTCTAACGCACTTTAAGGGTATATAAATATAATAAAAACAGAATTTTGCTTAATCTTGTTAACTTTGCTGCACCAATTGATGCCATATAGTTGTACTCATTGTAGATTGTCATGGAACTAAATGACTTAACACATGTGATCAGGTTTGCTTCAAGCTGCAATCCTGAATATTGATAATGGGCGAATTGCTTATTATATAACCAATAACACCGCGCGCGCGCGCGCACACACACACACACACACACACACACACACAGGTACCTCAGATTCAAACACGTGAAATGTTTTTGTTTAAACTGGAGCTCAGTCCGGAATCGAACCCTGAACACATCATATAAAGGCACTTACTCTACCGAATGAGCTCTGGGACCAGTAATAGCAGCTAAAGTGTTCGTTTTCAAGCTTTGGTCTTTCATTTAGTGGTCCCAACACTGTCGGCATGGAGTCCCCTTTGCAGTTCTACTTAGGCAAACCTTTTGGCATCCGCAATATCCGGTATAAACTAACTTCAACTGAGGACGCTTGTGTGAACCACCTTGTATATCTAGAGTTTTCTGGGAATATCCTGTAAAGTGCTCTTAATTTTGAATGGCTTTTGTATATTTGGTAAACTATAAGAGAGAGAAAATCTTACTACACAGAAAACGTAGACCTCGTTAAAGGTATTGTTAACCATCTCCGACATATTCTTTGTTATTGATTTGAATTCTTAAATAACATATACGTATCTAAAAACAGCAATTCTATTAATGCTTTACTTTTTCTACTATGTATAGTAAGTAGGAGAAGTATTGCATTCCATCCAAAAATTCGATACCGAATTTTCACCAGAACTATATGTTTTGAGGCCCCCTGAATCCAAAAAAAAGCATTTTTATAAAATGGGCAGTTGCATCTGTGAACAGCATAACTCAAAAATGAAAAGTTGGATAAATATCAAACTTTGTATTTAGGTTCAGCATCTTTCAAAGATGCGACACGAAGATCTTCAAGAAAACCCCCCACGCAAAACTACCCCTTTACATGGAACATTTTTTGAAAATTTTTATTTTCTCAAAAATTGTTCTAGCGATTTTGATTAAAATATCACATATTTAAGATATTTTTATGATAAAGTAAATGTATATCTTGAATTTTCTGGCAATGTTCCCAAAAGTCCTCTTCATACTGAATGGCTTTTGCATAACTGGTAAACCTTAAGAGATAGATGAAATGTTTCTACACAAAAAATGTAGATCTCCAAAAAACACAGAATTTATGTCCTATACATTTTTTGTGGAGTTAACCTTTTCCGAGATATTCCTTGTTATTTGTTTAGATTTTCCAATACTTTCTCAAATGGGAATGCGTTATTTGTTTTTTTTACTTTCTCTACTACGTATAGTATGTAGGGGAAGTATTGTATTCCACCCAAAAATTCGATACCGAGATTTCACCGGAAATAAATGCTTTGAGGCCCCCTAAATCCAGAAAAAGCATTTTTGGAAACATGTCCGTGTGTGTGTCTGTGTACAGCATAACTCAGAAACGAACAGTCGGATAAACACCAAACTTGTATTTAGGTTCAGTATCTTCCAAGGATGCGACACAAAGGTTTTCAAGAAAATCCCCCCTACCCCAGATTACCCTTTACAGCGAACATTTTTCGAAAACTTTAATTTTTTCAAAAATGGCTCTAACGATTTTCATTAAAATATCATATGTTTAGGATATTTCATGACAAATGAAATCTATATCTCGAATTTTGGGAATGTCTCCAAAAGTAGTTTTCATTGCGAACGACTTTTGCATAACTGGTAAACCATAAGAGATGGACAAAATGTTACTACACAAAAAATGTAGATCGCGTTAAAATACACAATTTATGTCATATACATTTTTTATGTTGAGTGAATCATTTTCGAGATATCTCTTGTTATTCCCTTAAATTTTCCAATACTTATACTTTTTTCTCAAATAGGAATTCGTTATTCATTCTTTGTCTTGGAAAATTCAAAGAGTATGAATCTGTGGCAAAGTGAATGGTGCTGTACCTAGCAACCAGCTATTAAGAGATACGTATATGCTTACAGACATGTATTTCTATATTGTCCTTGCAAATACAAAACAAGGGGAACATAGTAGGCCTTAAGCGATAGTCAAATAGTTTTTATACTGAGAAATAAACAAACTGCTATGAATTTGTGAATCTTCCATCAGCTTTTGCTTCAAAGGAATGCTGATTTGAACCAATTTCGTAAGATCGTTTCATTTTATTAATTCATATCTTATTGTTCGTTATAGTAGCATTTTAAATGTTCCTATTTTAGTTTATATTTTGTTTCCACGGTTTAAGGGCTGTTTCATTTTATTCATTCTTATATTATTTGTTACAGTACCATTTTCAGATGTTTCTGTTTTGGTTTCTGTTCTTTGTTTACTGGTTTACGTTTTAAGACTTTTCATAATGCCTAGTAAGAAACGAACCAGTTTTAATTTTAATGTTAAGAAGTTGTTTTCCGTGAAAGCAGCCAAAGTGATTGCTGGCACTTGAGCCAAAATAACGACATATTTGGTGCGGTTAAAAACAAACAGTGCAAAGCAACTCGGTGATGGCATTATGTTTTTCAGCTGTAATAAATATTGATGCTTGGAGTTCTGAAGTAATTGATAAAATTCTTCATTTAGACAATCATTTCCACTTAAAATCAGTTTCAAATTATGATGGTGTTATGCCATATCCGCCTTACGTGTGCGCTGATGAGGTTTGGCTGCAGAATATTGTAATTGATGATGTAAAAGTAATGTGCAATGCAGTGATAAATAATTACAAGGGATCATACCGAGGGATTTAGACAGTGTGTTAAAAACATTTTCCAGTGCTATCACTACGGTTTGTTTACTGCACAGTTAAAATCTATAGCTCTTATTTTTTTTGACCTGGTAATGCAAAGAGAATGGAATACTCCACATAGCAACCAGCTCTTAAAATATTTGACTATCGCTTAAAGCCTACCAATTCCCCTTGCATCTTCAAGAAAATTAGCAATAAGATTAACATCTAGATATCTCGATGAACATGAAGCATATGAAGAATATGTGTTTGTAAGAATAGTTTGTACAAGAGTAGAGAAAATCATGTGAGTGTAACACATCAGAATTTTTTATATCCTGGAGATGCAAAGAGAATGAAGTACTCCACATAGCAACCAGCTTTTAAAAGATCTGACCACCGCTTAAAGCCTACCATATTCCCGTAGCACCTACAAGAAAAATAGCAATAAGATTCT
Organism: Deroplatys truncata; assembly: GCA_030765065.1. NCBI lineage: Eukaryota > Metazoa > Arthropoda > Insecta > Mantodea > Mantidae > Deroplatys > Deroplatys truncata. The sequence continues at coordinate 202,701,760 of CM060983.1, read as the reverse complement.
GCAAATGTTTTTCTGATTAATATGAAGTATATGGAGAATAAGCGTTTGTAAAAATCGATTGTACAAGAGTAGAGAAAGTCATGTGAGTGTAACAGATCAGATTTTTTCGGCGTTAATGCAAACAGAGCGGAATTTAAAAGGTACCAGTTAGTAACCGGCTTTGAGAACATTTGACTATCGCTTTACCTATTGTATTCTTCTTATACGAGTACCTACAAGGAAATGTGAAAATATGCAGTCTGCATTAACAAGGAGGAGATAGAAGAAGAAGAAGAAACTTTTTAAATTAGTTTATAGAAGAGCGAGCAGAGAAAGTCATGTGAATGCAACAGTAATTTTTTCTCATTTCTTCTTAAATTGGCAAACATTGTTGGTAGTAGATAGTTGTGCTGATTGCATATTAATTGCCATATAGGTAGACATGAATTAGCACGTGTATTCAGGGCTATGCCAAGTGGCAATCCTGAAGTATTTATAGTGCGGGAATTGGTTACTAATAATGGACAGCTTACACACAAGCACAATCACATACATACACCACACTTTGGGCATACGAGAAACCTTCTTATTTAAACAAACGTTCCTCGAGCCCAGCCAGGCACTGATCCCGGGACCCCTCGCTCAGCTACGACTGAAGTACCACTCAAGGCTGTTTCAGGTTAAAACATACTTTAACCCAGAAATAGCCTTTGATATGTATGAAATGTTCCCATTTCCATGATAATGTCATGATGCATTGATTTACTTTATTAGTTGAAAATTATTGCACCAAAAAAGTTAGAAAGGCTGACACGCAGAATGTATCGTATGTCCAAACACTCTGTCGCTACTAGGTTCAGCGTCAGGTTTCACTCCACTTAGAAACGTTGCGCAAATTCTGCTGATTCGGATTAGGACATTCGCTCAAGAGGTGAAGGACTGCTGAGGTAGCAGCGGTGCACCTTTAAAACTTCTGGTTTTTGGGACAAGTGGGGACTCCAGAGGGACTGCTACACGAACCTTGGTCAGTCTGATTCCTGAAAATCATTAGGAAAAGTAAATCATAAACGTCAAGATGATGCATCGGGCAGCATCAGATTCGTCTCAGGTAAGCATGCCGCCTGGATAAACTATTTGTAACCCCCCCCTTAGGCGGCCATGAACCAAAATATAGATTTGTTAAATTAATAGTGAGAGGTAGTTTCTTGTTAATGTAGCATGTGACCCCTTTGTCTGTGCCTTCCCATATCCTCACCTACCTCTTACTCTTACAAACTCAGAAGTTGTTATTTCGGGGTCCTGTGCCTTTCCCAAACTCCCTTCAGTAACTCAGAGTCTCCCTTTCAGGAGACTCGTGGCAGTGCGTGGTGGCCACTCGAGGTCCAAAGCCACCCCTAGGAGCCAGTTCCAGCTGTGTGGAACACTTGAAGATACCCACTCAGGCCACCGCCACAATATACATTCCTACAAATTGTGGATTCCTAATCCAAATCACATCGCTAAGTATTGTTTCGAGATATGAGTCATCCACAAGTAACATTTTGTTTAGTAGAGCAGAGTGCAAAAGATCTTGATGAGGTTAAATTTCTCAGGCATGATATTTGTAATTTTTTCTTACGTATTTGCGCAACAACTCTTTCCGCAGAAGCTTAAGGTGCCGGCCCTCGTAGCCGTGGTCGCTGAAGTGGTCGCTCCGGCGCTCCGCCAAGCTGAGGGTCGCGGGTTCGAGTCCCGCCACGGGCATGGGTGTTTGTGTGTGTGTTGCGGAAATAAGCGGTATAAAAACAGAAAAACACATTAGTATAAACTGGGAACAGCAAGAGAACTTAAAAAAAAAAAAAAAAAAAAAAAAAAAAAAAAAAAAAAAAAAAAAGGTCGCCCAGCTTGGCCCAGGTGGTTAGGCACTGGCCTTCTGATCCCAAGGTCGCGGGTTCAAACGCGGCCCGCACCGATGGTTTTTAAGTGTGCTTTAAAGTAGATTTACTAAAGAACTCCTGCGTGACGAAACTCTGGCACACCGCCGGCGCTGATGTGATCCTGGTAATCCACAGCATCGTTAACAAGCAGAATATTTTTATTTTTCAGAAGTTTAGGAGTGTAAGGTGAGTGATATTTAAAGTGTGTCTAAATGTTTTACTTTAAAAAGGCTGGTGAGTTACATTCACATAAGTTTCTCTACTCGCTCTTCTACAAGCTTTTCTTACAAAAGCCTATACTTCTATCTACTTCTTGCTAATCCAGATAAACATCACTACACATTTATAGATTCGTATACTAAGTATAATATGGGCGAGTTTGATTTTTAAAAGCGAGTCGCTATGCGATGGCTTTAAATTCAATACTCCTTTCATGACCAAGATAAAAAACGAATATCGAATTACCACTTAAAAAGGTATAATCATTTGAAAATTCAAATCAAAAACAATAATATCTCAGAAGTGGTTTACGCTACAAAAACATTATTTGACATAAATTGCGTACTTTAATGAGATCTACATTGTTTGCGAGTAACATTTTGTACATTTCTTGTAGTTTACCACTTACTCAAAAGCCATTCAGAATGAAGAGCACTTCAAGAATATTCAGAAAATCCCCAAAAAATCAAGTATTCATATTGCAATGCGAATACCTTAAACACATGGTATTTTGCTCAAAATCATGAGAGTCATTTTGTTTATTTGTTGCTGTATTTATTTGACGTCGCTTTAACTACATGGTCATATTGCGAGATCTGCTAGTAGATAACTCGTGGATCGATGTGTGGCGGACATTTAGCCTTCTAGGTCTCATCCCTGTAATAATCTTTCTCCATTACGTGTCTACAGAGACCTTAATGCATAGCAACTGTATCTTCTACTTCTGCCGTGCAGATGCCATTAGGGTGCCGTCCAGTCTAACTGCTGCTTTCATATAGAAAGGCGGACAGTTATTCTTCTAGGACTCATCCCTGTAACCATCACATCTCGCTTCGTCACGTGTCCAGAGACCTTAGTGCATAGCAACTGTATCTTCTACTTCGTACCGAGCAAATGGTATTAGGGTGCCAACCAGTACCTGCTTCCATTGTCTGTGGATAGATGACACAGAATTCGCTATTTTCATATATTTTTCATGTTTACCATTGTTTTAAACTTAAGGCGGAACTTTGGGTCGTGGTATTACATATCCAATCCGGTATTTACCTTACCGGCTGAGGGGAACCACGAAAAAAACTCACATTGGTCGGCCCACGGGATTGGAACCCGGATCTCTCGAATGCGGACCGCAGACGTTACCGCCTGAGAAAAGGGAAAACAAGGCATAATTTCTCATGTAAAGTGAAGTTTAGATTAGGGGTATTTTCTTGAAAAATTAAACATGAAGTTTGATTTTTAACTGACTTTTCGTTTTAGTGTTATGTTCACAGACAGACAACACGAGCATTTTTATCTAAAAATGTTTTTTTTTGGATTCAGCATTTATTTCCGCGAAATCTTGGTGTCGAATTATTGGGTGGAATACAATAATTCATGTTCTTACCATGCATAAGGAGTAGCAAAAGTAAATACGAAATGATTCGCAGTAGAATGCAATACATATATGGACTATAAACATCATTTGGCTACACTTCACATCCACATCCTTAGAATTCTCGGATTTACCATCTTTATAGTGTCAGTTGTTATAAAAGCTATTTTACTTTGGGTTTATTGAGTTTTTGTGAATGTCAAGTTTTATTAATTGCTGTTGATCCTCAGAATACGGAATACACTTGAATAACTTATCCTTGAAAGGCAAAAAGAACACACCCTGGAGGCACTTCACTCCCCTTTTATCAAAACAAGAGAAGAGAGGTGTAAAATTTCAAGTGCTCCACATTCATGAACGCGCGTAGATTCCAAACATTAAAACGCATGTGGGAGCCACTTACTCGCTACTTTGCTCGTCTTTTCAACAGGTCGTTCTCTCTTTCTCACGCCCCTACCATATCGTTTTATATTTTTTCACGTATTTTCCCTCCCTTTTCCGACAAACCAGGAAAAAAAAATGGAGAGTGAGAGGGAAGAAACCGCTTGGGTAATAGAGCTTTAATTGAGGACGGTGTTGGTGAAGAGCAGAGTGGGTGAAGAGATTTTCCACATTCATTATGTGGCAGACGGACTGACGGACACCCTGCTCTTTGCTACCTCTTTACTACAGCCTGCTAAAGTTGTGATTTAAAAAAAGAAGGGGAGCTCTGTATGTGTGCGCATGTGTGCACTGAGCGGAAACTGCTCATTCACACCATGTTATTTGCATACTAGGCTAAAGCGTACAATAAAACTACCCCTGCATGTCTTTGTTATCTTTGAGTGAAGTTCGCGCACGTAATTACGAGCAAAATTGCAGTTAAACAAACGAATAACATACATTCAGAGTCTTACTTAATAAAGGAAGCAACAGAAGGGAGAAACCGACCCATCTAAAATTAAAGTTTGCATTTTTCAACCTCGAATGTAAATTTATACTAATTTTATAAAGAGAGAAAATTTGTATGCATATTTATATATCATAAATGTATGTACGTGTATGCAGCGTAATATAAAAAACCACAAAATCGATGCTGATAATACTTTCACCATTGAATCCCCTATTTTTTTCTGACCATTTTGGACTATAAGATACCTTCTAATTACAATTTATAAATTACTAAAAAATAAAAAGGGTTTACAAAGCCTATGTATTGGGATACAAAAACATTTCAGTTATGAAAGAACATACTTTCCAAAAAGGCTTAGACTTTTCGTTGAGATTGCCATGGAGTGGAAAGTAACTGTTATTACTCCAAAGAAAAGGCATGTAAAATGGAACAAATAGCAAGGATATTTAACACTAAGCAATATATCCGTATAAATAGTGGACCATTTAAGTTGAGATTGTATAATATCTCCAAAACTAAGCGTTGTAAACAAATGTCTTCAATAAAAGCTGTTTGATATTATGGGGGAAAGTAAATGTAATTAGTTTTTGCTTGGAGGACATTATGATAGTCATTTTAGGGACAGTGTAAGTTATTATAATGGGAACCTACAATATGAGTCAATTTAAAACGACACTAAAATGACCATCACAACGTCATACAAACAAAACACGCCTAATGGAACTTACTTCCACCTATAATATAAAACAACTTTTATTCAATATATTTCTTTCTGCAACGCTTAGTTTTGAACATATTGTACAGTTTTAACTTGAATAGTCAACCCTGTATATAAATGGCCACCATTTAACTCAGTCACGGTAAAAAAAGAAGAAGAAGATTATAAGAAGGTTGGTTAGCAGCTTATGCTGAACAATTGCGTAAAGAGTGAAAATTGTGCCAACCTCTGCAACCCGACTTTACAAAGGGACACTATTTGCAATGCTTTCAAACCCTGCAGAACGGCCTAGGCATTCATTTCAAGGACGAGGGACACTCCATCTCCAGAGAAACCTACCCGCAAGGGTATACGATAATGTATTTTAACTAATCTCCTTTTTATACTTAATTTTGTGTTCCTTGTCAACTTTCTGTTCGAAAAAGAATTCATTTAAAGTTGTAATTGCCTTTCTTGCAAGATTAATTCTATTAGATGTATACCTTTTTCACTTTTACTATATTTTTCAATAACTGAGCCAAGATATTTCAAGTTACATTAGAAATCAATGAACCGCTATTTCGTAATTAACATCTGAGAAGATTATTTTTCTCAATGGTTGTAGAATATGTATGTTTTCCAAATAGATTAACTTGGTTGACTAAGAGTGCAAAATCTTGATTATCATCACCAGATTCACCTATACTTTGTTGTATATGTTAAGCGTTTCTCTATTATTTGAAAACCATGTAGTTTTTACGTACATAGTAGGTGGAGAAGGTATTGCATTTCACCCAAAAATTCGATACCGAGATTTCAGCCGGAAATACGTTTTGAAGCCTCCTGAATAAAAATAGCACGTTTAGGAAAAGGTCCGTATGTAACGGAAAGTCAGATAATACCAAACTTGTTATTTAGGTTCAGTACCTTCCAAAGATACAACACGAAGATTTTCAAGAAAACCCCCCACCCCAATTGCCCTCAACATGGAATATTTTTAGAAAATTTTGATGCCTCTAACGATGTTCATTAAAATACCATATATTAATGATGACAATAAAATGTGTATCTTGAATTTTCTGGGAATGGCCTTTGAAGTCCTGTCAGTTCGGAAGGAATTTTGTATAATCTTGTATAACTGGTAAACGTTAAGCGATAGACGAAAAAGTTCTACACACACACAAAAAAGTAAATGTCTTTAAGACACACAATTTATTTCAAATAAGTTTTTATTTAGCATGAGCCATTTCTGAGATATCCTTGTTAATAATTCGAATTGCGCATTTCTTGGCCATTCTTTAAAGTCCTTTCAACATTCAGTTCTTTCTTGCGATTGCATGAAAACAATATGGAGTTTTAAGGCCAGCATATATCGTCCAGTTCTTAAACATTTGACTAACGCTGTCCCCTTTGTGTATATAGAAATGTGTAATGTAGCTATTTCTGCAAAGGTATATTTGGATAAAATGTAATACATAGAAAAATAAGCTTTAGTAAGAATTATTTGTATACTACTAAAAACAATACAGAAGGTCATGTAAATGTATCACATCAGATTATTGAATAAATACAGAAGATACAACGTTTTAAAATTCCATCTACTGTAATTATCAAAACAACTACTCGACCACACCGCACGACTGTTCCACTGCCAAAGGATAAGCTATGCAGCATTTCCAGAACTTGGAAAACTGTCGGAGGCAAGTGGAGAAAGTCAGACCTTCCGCAGATGTATCACATCTTTCGGCGTGTACATCAGGAGATCTTTCATCCGTTATTAGTAATAGCCGGAGTGGCACGAAATTAACAATTATAAGGGATAAAGGAGAGGATTAACCATAAAAATCGTTTAGATCATTGTACAACGATTTCATCAAAAACGGGGGGAGGTAAGTCAAATTAATTAAGCAGCAATGCAAGTTTAAAAAGCTACCATGCTCCGTGGCTGTAGCACAAGTAAGCATTGCATTAAAAACTGAAAGCAATAATTCGATCTGCCTTAGAATTCGACAAGTTTAATAATGTATGCATACATCACATAAAAGGCTTCTTATGTGTTTCTGGCAATTAGCATGGCTTCCTTCGAAAGCGAAATAAAGCCGGTGGTCCCATGTCGTAGGTTTAGAGCACGTAAAAGAACCTCAAGCCTGATAAAGAGACCTCTGAGCAAAATTACCGGTCTTTCACGCCCAATGTAGAATGGGACGCTAAGAACCACAGCAGTTAAAGAGCGTCTATAAATGCAGCTGAATGCTTTATTTCTGTCAATGTCAAAAATCCATGGCGTTTTGCGTCTTATATAATTATAGGAGACCTGTAGCGAACATTTCGATCTTTACACATTTCGTTGAGGGCACAAAGTGGATACAAGATATGCTATGGTCTAATGTTTTAAAGCGGGTCGCTATATGCCGACATCTAAATTCCATACTCTTTCTGGACCTCACCAGAAACAATTGATATATCAAATATGATAAGAAAAGTTCAAAGGCATAATAACGGATATCTCGGAAATGGCTGATAAATATTATCTTAAATAAATTGTGTGTTTAAAGAGATGTACACTTTTGTGCAGTAGGTGTTTATGTTTTATTGTTTACAAAATTCCTTACCAATGAAGAGGACTTCACAAACTATTCCCAGAAAATTCTAGATATACGTTGTACTCGTCATGTTAACGTTTATATGTACGACCTTCAATCAAAGTCGTTAGCGCCGTTTGTGAGACAATAAAACTAATAAATGTTTTCATGAAGGAGGTAGCTTAGATGCAAGGTTTTCTTGAAAATCTCTTTGGATATCTGGCATTTGGTTTTTGAGTTGTTCTTAAATACACACATATGCGCGAGCGAAATATTTTATTCAGGGGCCCTTTTATTGAAGGAGAAGCACTCCAGCATTTGAGTACTGACCCGGGGAAATCACGTAAAATTCCATGGATCCAATTTAGGGATGTATATTGTGGTTCCTTGAATCCTACATTACAGCCTCTTCCAGTATTTATAGATCGACTGAATGGAGTGGTGAGGTTCTCTTTAACAGATTGAAGCCGTTCTCGGTGCGACAACTTTGATGCCGCTCCCTGCTTCAGATTCTTATATCATTTAATGTTACCTGCTCTGTTAATGAGTTTTATGAAGTCGTCAACTTGTAGCTCGTTCTGCGTTCTCTCGTGCGCCAGCTGCTCTAGTGGTATAGCTATGCGTTCTTTATCTCAGCGTATACACGAGTGTATTCTGAAAGGATAAACGATAGTTAGCTGATAAATTTTAATGTTGCCGATTGTTGAATTTACGATTAATTACTTCTATAACAATAATTAAACGACGCGTCAGTTGCCGTAATCGCTGAATACAGTCACACTAGAGTCAAGAATCTCAGGAAAGCCACGAATATATACGAATGTATGGACGAATGTATGCACCAACATATCTCTGATTTGGAATGGTGCTCTTTTCTTAACTTAAGCTCCGCCCACACATCAATACCCCTACCAACGTTCCTTCATATGCAGATCAATCTTAAAACTCAACGTATGTGTATCCGAAGCTGTTGGCTATGAGGTACCTCCTCGAATCTCAGCATTCGCTTTCTAATTTACAGAATTTCTGCCCACGTGACTTCTCGAACGTACTGAACTTAACTCTAACTGCACTCCAGGAACTTACAGGCTAATGTATTTCCTTAACATGACTCGCTAATAACCTTTTTCTCCGGACAAATCTTTCAAGTGAGACTTATTACATTATACATTGATTTAATACACAAAAATTATTTATTTTAGTTATTTCTCTATCTTATTATCATTTCTTTATTTAATTATTTATATCTTCCTGTCAATAATTGCTGTATCAAACCGTACCATCTTACCGCTGTTTACGTGAGTGAATGATAACAATATAGTTCGTTGACAACAAAGTTACGGAATAACGCACATTTTCCCACCATCTGGTTGTAATAATCACAATTCCTTCAATAAGTAGATAGATTGTGCTTTATACTGGAGATGAAAATAAAGCAGCACAGAAACGAAATTGGATAAGAGGCAATAAACAATCAAGGTGAGAGAGTTGTTAGAATATTTATGCGGTATTTAGAGCAGGTTAATTGTCCGTTTGACCCGACCTTTCTGTGTACACGTAGTATCACATGGCGAGGGGGAACCGCTTAGCGGCACTCGTCAAAGAGACTGGGGGAGTGATGAACTGCTGCAGGGAGTGTGTAAATGTGTGACACACATGAGGGTGCGCAATGAATGGTTGCGTTACCTACAACCGCCAGCCGAACATATGAATGAATGTGAAGGAGGGCACGGGGAAAACTGTTTAAAATCGGTTCTTTTTGTTTCTGGCAACAGATACTCACATAAACTGTAACAAGATGCTCTACTGTGTCACCATGTTCCGTATATCTACAAAAGGCAAGTAGAAACAGTTAATAGATTATTGTTCTAGAGTGTAGCGATAAACGAGACATTTTTCGCGCAATAACACCACGGGTATTAACATAGTACAATTGTTGTAAACGTCTGATGCATTACATTTACATTAGTTTCTTCACCCACTACCGTTTATTACTTCTCTACAGCATGCTTAGTAAACAGACATAAGCATTGCATTCCACCCAAAATTCGATCTCAAGATAAATACATATTCTGAGACCCACTGAATCCAAAAAAGAAAAATAAAGCATTTTAAAAGAAAAGCACGTGTGTGTTTGTGAACAGCGAAATTCAAAAACGCAATGTTGTATAAATTCCACACTTATTCAGCTTCTTCCAAAGACGCGACACGAAGATTTTCGAGAAAATCTCCCTACCCCAAACAGCTCTTTACATGAAAAACTATCAACAGTGTCGTCTTCCGTGGTGTAGTTGTTACCATCCTAGCCTCTAGTTCCCGAAGTCGCGGGTTCAAACCCGGCGGAGGGCGTTGGGTATTTTCGGGCGTAAAAATCCCTAATATGGCTTCCTTCAGAAGGGAAGTAAAGCGTGTGAACACATGTCGTAGATTTACGACACGTAAAAGAACCTCAAACCTGATAAAGATGCCTCTGAAAAAACTACCGGATTTCACGCCAATATAGAATGGGACGCTAAGGACCACAGCAGTTATAGAGCGTCCATAAATAAAGAAACACAATTTAATTTAATTAAAAAAGTATCAGCAGTAGTAGCACTGGTGCTGATAGTTTTACGGCAGTTTAATTGAGGTTAACGAATGATTTTTTTTCAAATAATTACTCGAAACCGAAGATAGAGAAACAATTGTCTTGTGAAAAGGTGCATGAGTTTGAAACCGAAATTAAATTGTCAAGTAAAACTATTAGCACGAGTGCTACTCGGCTAGATAATCACACGAGAAGCTTATTATGAACTTACCTAGTTTATCGCCAGTCATGTTTGTTAGTCCTGTAGAATGGAAGCAATCTCTTTGTCGCTAACTGAGTCGTCAATTTTATAATTTCTCTCCGTACGGAATTCTTAAAATTGGCTCCACAACATACTTTTGTTCTTCTTTGTGTTTTCTGGCGCCAAGTTATCTACATCTGCTTTTATATTATTGTGACTTCAAAAGCGCGACATTTTTACTTGCTATTATTATAGTCACAGCCTACGGGATCTCACTCCTGCATTCATAAAAGTTAAAAACAAATGCACCACCATGAAATACTATCAGTGTAGTAATCGAAGGTGAATTACTATCAGTGTAGTACGGCTTTGATTGGCCAACTGACTAGCATACTCTACCTGTCATTGGCTAGTGGCATACTGAATGCGATTATCGACATTTTATTTTCCCAAAAATGGCCCTAATAACCGATTAAAATATATAAATATATTAAATATATTTACATGACAAATAAAATATATATCTTGAAATTTATGAGAACAGCTGTGAAGACCTCTTCATTAGGAAGCAATTTTGTACAATTTTCATAACTTGTAAACATAAACGGATAGACAAAGACGTCCAACGCAAAAAATGCAGACCTCTTTAAAACCCATAATTTGTTTGAAATAACTTTTTTAGCATAAGCTATTTCCAAAATATCTTTCGTCATTGTTAGAACTGATCAATATTTTCATTATTTAAGTGCTCCGCTATTCAGTTGATTCTCACGATGGCATGGAAACAGTTTGGTCAGTATATAGCCTATAGTTTTGCTTGTCGCTATTCCCCTTGTGTCTAAAACGAAATGTGTAATGAAACTATTTCAGCAAAGGTTTACCTGGAATAATATCAATAGAAAAATTAGCTTTCGTAAGAATATTTTGTGGAAGCTACACAAGAATTAATGATAGTGGACAGAGAAAGTCGTGTAAATGTGAAACATCGGATGTTTTTAATTAGATTCTACAAACTATGCTTACAATAGCTTATTGTTCTAATTCATATTAATCTCATTAAATTCTTGGCAGAAATAGTATGATTACACATTACGTTGTAGGTACAAGGAGGATAGAGGAAATCGAAAGGATAAAAATATGTTTAAAAGCGGGCCGCTTTATGCTGACCTTGCTATTGAATATTCTTTCCGTGACATCGCGAGAAACAACTGAATAGGGACAGCACTTTAAATGAATGAAATATTGCAAAATTCAAACCAATAATACCAGATAGTTGATGCCATAAAAATTATTTGAAATGCATTGTGTGCTTCAAAGAATCTACATTCTTTCTGACGCGTTTTTGTCTACAGATTGTTGTTTAACAGTAATAGAAAGCATACAAAATTCTTTCCCAATGAAGAGGACTTCACAGACTATTCCTAAAAAGTTCAGGATGTGCATTTTATTTTTATGTAAATATCTGAAATAATGGTGTTTTGATCAAAATCGTTAGAGCATTTTTGAGAAAATTAAAAATAATAAAAGTTTTTTTGAGGTGAAAGGTCATTTGGTCTGCGGAGATTTTCTTGAAAATCTTTGTGTAACATCTGTGAAAGGCACTGAACTTGAATACCAAGTGTGGTATTTGTGCAACATTTCGTTTTTGAGTTACATTGTTCAACATACACACACGGATCTTTTTACTTTCTCTACTACGTATAGTAAGTAGGGGAAGTATTGTATTCCACCCAAAAATTCGATACCGATATTTCACCGAAAATATATGTTTTGTGACCCCCTGAATCCAAAAAAAGCATTTTTGGAAACATGTCCGTGTGTGTGTCTGTCTGTCTGTCTGTGTGTCTGTCTGTGTGTCTGTGAACAGCATAACTCAAAAACGAAGAGTCGGATAAACACCAAACTTGGTATTTAGGTTCAGTATCTTTCAGAGATGCGACACGAAGGTTTTCAAGAAAATCCCCCCACCCCAGACTACCCTTTACAAGGAACCTTTTTCGAAAATTTTAATTTTCTCAAAAACGGCTCAAACGATTTTGATTAAAATATCATATGTTTAAGATATTGTCATGACAAATAAAATGTATATCTTGAATTTTCTGGGAATGTCTCCAAAAGTATTCTTCGTTATGAACGACTTTTTCGTAACTGGTAAACCATAAGAGATAGACAAAATTTTACTACACGAAAAATGTAGATCGCGTTAAAATACACAATTTATGTCATATACATTTCTTTTGTTGAGTGAACCGTTTGCGAGATATTGCTTGTTATTCCCTTAAATTTTCCAATACTTATACTTTTTCCTCAAATTCGTTATTCAATTTTTTATGTCCTGGACATGCAAAGAGAATGGAATGCGCCACATAGCAACCAGCGTTAAAATATTTGACTATCGCTTAAAACCTACCATATTCCCCTTGCATCTACAAGAAAATTATCAATAAGATTGTGATCTCGATATCTCCATTAACATGAAGCATATGGAGAATAACCGTTTGTAAAAATAGTTTGTACAAGAGTAGAGAAAGTCATGTGAGTGTAACACATCAGATTTTTTGTCTTGGATATGCAAAGAGTATTAATCTGTGGAAAAGGGAATAGTGCTGCACCTAGCAACCAGCTATTAAGAGATATGTATATCTTAAAGGCTACTGTATTTCGATACTGCCCCTTACGTCTACAAGAAAATTAGCAATAAGATAGAGTCTGCAAATGTTTATCTCGATTAACATGTAGTAGATGGAGAATAAGCGTTTGTAAAAATAGTTTGTACAAGAGTAGAGAAAGTCATGTGAGTGTAACACATAAGATTTTTCTAAATTGTTTTTATATACTCATGGGGCCTCATAATCCGTTAAAATCTTGGTATCAAATTTCTGGATAGAATACAATATCGCCTCACCAACTAGATGTGTGCTAGAGAAAGGAAAAATGTAATGTGTAAGGTATTAGTAGAATTTCTTCAATATTACATTTGTTTAGCGTAAAACTATGAAAGATCCCTCTGTCGTAGCAGTCAGCGCTTAGTTAGTATTTATTATCGGCGGCAATGAGAATATTCCATGTTCTAGGCCGGGCGTGTGCATTGTTGCCTCATTCGATTATTGCGGTGGTCACTGGCGAAATGCTTAGAAGTTTCTTCAGTGAGTAAAGGTTGACAACCAAGTGTGCATGTTCTTTGAACAGAACACGTAACCTCATTTTCAAATATTTTGTGGAATTTTTATTTTTGAATTCAGCACCTATAAAATTTACCACGTTATTGTATTTTAAAGGTAACGTTAAAGGACATAAAGGTCTATATTTATCATAGAAGAACAAACATTTGATGAAGAACAGTGATCAAACATTGAGAATAAATTATTTATTTATATCACTTTCAATATTTTAAATTTATACATATACACACACACACACACAAAGTACAAGGTTGAAAATTAGTTAAAAATTATTGTACCCCAAATTCTTTTTATTTCAAGCCTTTGACCTTTTTCTTTAAGAATGGCAAACTCCTTGAGTTTGGACAACCAGTGCCTCACAAATGCCAACCTGAAGAGGTATTCAAAGTGTTGAGAGATGAGTGTACACAGGAGAAGTAAGCAAAGGTGTAGAGGTAATGGTAGTAAAAATTCCGAAAAACTTTAGGAAAGAGTGAAATATTGAAAACTTAAAGGCTAAGATCGTCGATTGAGGATAATTAATATATTTATGTCTCCAAGGGCACTTTCAAGAGAAGAAGGAGACGGCGCAACAATAAGTATTAGACTGAAACTATAAAAAAGAGAATTCATGGGATAATCCATGTTGAAACTGGTAGGAGTGCTTTGGTCATTCATAGTGCCTGTGAAAATTTACGGAACAATATCGCATATATGGCATCGCAAGAGGAAGTAAAGCATTCCACTAAAAAGCATCTGATATGTTACATTCACATAACTTACTCTACTCTCTATCGTTTATTGCTGGGTATACAAATTATTCTTACGAAAGTTCATTTTATTATTTATGTACTGCATTTTAGTCGAGATAAATATTTGCAGGAATAGCTATATTACACATTTCGTTAGGGTGCAAACGGAACGGCGATAGAACTTTTGAGAACTGGACGCTATATGCTGACCTTAAAATTCCATATTCTTTCCAATGCTATCGCGAGAAACAACTGAAAATCGGCGAGACTTATAAAGAATGACAAAGTATTGAAAAAATCGAACCATTAATAGCAGATACATCGGAAATGGCTCATGCTACAAAAAAGTTATTTGAAATATTATATTGTTTGTTTTAAAGAGATCTGCCTACATCTTTTCTGTAGTACGTTTTCGTCCATCGCTTAACTTTTACCAGTTGTACAAGATTATACAAAATTCCTTCCAAATGACGAAGACTTCACCGGTTATTCCCAGAAAGTTAAAATTATACGTTTCATTTGTCATGTAAATACCTTTGACGTGTAACATTTTAATCAAAATCGTTAAAGCTTTATTCATAAAATGTAAAAATTCGAAAAATGTTCCATGTAAAGGGTTGTTTCGAGTGGGAAGATTTCTTGAAAACTTCATATCGCATCTTTGGAGAATACTGAACTTAAATATCAAGTTTGATATTTATCGGACATTTCATTTTTGAGTTAACCTGCTCACAGGCTCTCTCTCTCTCTCACACACACACACACACACACACACACACGGACATATTCCTAAAAATACCATCTTTTTCGGTTCAGTGGCCTCAAAACATGTATTTTCGGTCAAATCTCAGTAGGGTTTTTGGATGGAATTCAATACCTTCCTACCTACGAGGGCAGTCCTAGAAGTACCCGACCTGACATATATAGCGGTTGTTGTTTCAAACAAAATACTATGGTAGGAAGTACCACCCTTATAAAGCTTAAGTTTGAAGTTTCACGATTCTACGTTGTTTAGTAATTGTTTGGCAGCTATTAATGCTGAACTCTCTCAGCGTATTTGTAAACATGGATAAAATTGGTCATCATTATGTGATACAACACTTTCATTTGAAAGGTCTTAGTCCAACTAATATTAAAGCTGAGCTAGATTCTACTCTGAGGGAGTCTGCTCCTTCGTTTACAACAGTAAAATATTGGGTGGCAGAGTTTAAGCGAGGCCATACGAGTTGCCAAGACAACCAAATGAGGTGACAACGCCAGAAATTGTGAGAAAATCCACAAAATGGCATTGGATGACCGTCGACTGAAATTTCGCGAGCTAGCAGACATCGTCGGCATTTCAAAAGGTGTCGTACATCGCATACTGACTGAAAATTTAGACATAAGAAAGCTGTGCGCAAGATGGCTGCCACGCTTACTCACAATGGAACAAAAGCAGCGTCGTGAGGATGTTGCAGTCGAGTGTTTGGCGATGTTTCGCTGCAATAAAGCCGAGTTTTTGCGTTGATTCATAACCATGAATGAAACATGGGTCCATCACTTCACACCTGAAACGAAGGAACAGTCAAAGCAGTGAATTAACAGGGGAGAATCGGCTCCAAAGAAGGCGAAGACAGTTCCATCTGCAGGCAAGGTCATGCGTCAGTCTTTTGGGATGCGCGTGGGATAATTTTCATTGCTTATCTTCAAAAAGGAAAAGCAATCAATAACAAGTATTAGATATACAAACTTATTGCAGCGTTTGAATGATGAAATCAAGCAAAAACGACAACAATTGGCGAAAAAGAAAGTTCTGTTTCATCAAGACAATGCACCAGTTCACACACCCATTATCGCCATGGCCAAAATCAATGAGTTAAAGTTCTAATTGCTTTCTCATGCACCCTATTCGCCAAACTTAGCGCCCTCTGATTTTTTTCTGTTTCCAAAGTTGAAGAAATGGCTTGGTGTTAAAATATTTGCCAACAATGAGGAGGTGGAGTTTGCAGTTGCTGGTTAATTTGCAAGACCTCGACGGTTCTCACTACAAACATGGTATCGAAGGTATTGAACATCGCTGGGAAAAGTGTATGGAGCTGAAAGGAGACTATGTAAAGAAATAAAAATGTTTTTTCTCAAAATGTTTGTGTTTCTTGTTATGTCGGGTACTTCTGGGACAGCCCCCGTACTATGTACGTGGTAGAGAAAGTAAAACTTCCATATCGATGTTTCACTGGAAGCAAATGTTGTAACCACCCCGGAACTCCCAAGAAACATTTTTTGAGAAAGGCCCGTGCGCGTGAATTGTGAAACCCAGGAAGTCAATGGCTATAAAAATTCCAATTTAAAGGAATGAAGGAATTAAACGTAACTATTTTAATTAAAATAGTTTGAAGTACATTTGAGAAAATCTAGTTTGGCAGGTTGTTGTGGGGGTATTTTGTTGAAAACCTCGTGTAGCTCCTTGGAGGATTCTAAACTTAAATACTAAGTTTGGCATTTCTCCGATTTTTCGTTTCTAAGTTAAGTTGTTCACAGAGACACACACACACACACACACACACATATGCCAAATGGTTTCTTTTCTGCAATGATTGAAATCGAACTATTTCGGTCAAAAAAGGGAAAACAAAAAGAAAACAAAGAGAGAAATAATCACCACAAACAGAATTGCGATACTTATTCTTCGTCCGACATCAGAGTGACTGTGTATACACCCACAGAACAATTTGTGGTTTCGTGATCCCCTGAAGTCCACATGCTAGCTAATCAATAGGAATATAATACGCGCCAGAGGAAGACGAATTCGCTGAAAATGCCACACTCCTGCGACTGAAAGGAAGGAAACTAACGCAATTAATGACCTCTTTTTTGCATATGCTAATGCGTATGAAAGAACTTCAAGAAACTTCTTCAGGATATGACCTCATAATCAAAACGACATACACTAGGGCAAAATTCACAAATTCATGGCAGAAAAGACTTGATTCACTTTTACATCAGTACAAATATGATTGATGTCTCTATTAAATGTTGTATTTTATGTTTAAAAATGCAAGTTATGTCTGTAAACATTATTACTCTGAAACAAAAAGTTGTTCTTCAAAACACGTACACAGTAAACATCCGAACCGGAAGGACTGTCCAGATGCATCGCAGATTCCGATGTTTCTGCCATGTAGAAGTCATTTATTTAGAAGCAAAAACATTCCAAGGGCTTCCTTTCTTTTTATACTTCTGAAATAATTAAACGCGAGCACCTTTCACTCATTTAACAACCAGAATCAAACTTAATCGATAGTTTTAAAGCATGATGAAACTAATTAATACCTGATAATTCCCAGAATAAGTTCTCATTACAAACGCATTTTACTTAGTTAATATCTGCGGTTCTGATGGAATAAAAACTAATTAGTGTATGTGTTCAGAAAAATAAACGGGTAAGCCACTTCAGTAGTTATAATAAAAGTACAAAAACATGGCGTTCTTCTCGTATTGTAATTATGTTACTGAGTACCCCCCTTGTTTATGATTTTTGCTATCACTGAACTTCGATCTCGAAATAGCTATCATGACAACAAAGCATTCGTTAAACGCGAAATCTAACTGAATAAGTTTCATAATGCTAGTTAGCCTATTACGAAATTGCGGCACTTTTACAATGGACACACGAGAACAGCAATTTCGTTACGCTAGTCAAGAAACAGCAAACGTTTTCTAGGAACATCTCGGAAACTAAAACGCTTCTTAAAGTTGACCATTTAAGTTGAGACTGTACAATATATACAAAACTAAGCGTTGTAGAAAGAAATTTCTTTAATAAAAGTTTTTGATATCACGAGAAAAAGTAAATGTCATTAGTCGTGTTTTATTTGGAGGACGTTGTGTTGGTCATTTTAGGGTGAATTTAAATTTTTTAAATGGGAACCTACATTTTGTATGTTGTTTTCTCATTAGAAAATAGTGTATAAAAAGCTTTTTATTTTGTTATGAGGAATAAGGAAACAAAATAAAAAATGTTGGTTCCCAATTACGAAACGTAACTTGACCCTCAAATGACCATCCATTGCGTTCTTCGTACACTAACATTTAGAGTTTTCGTTGTTGTAAGAACAATTGCAAAGTGCTTCATACAAATGTTTAGCTTTTATGAGTAAGAAAACTACATAAAAAGGTAGGTCCCCAATTAAAAACATTAAATTGACCCTAAAATCACCACAACGTCCTCGAAA
The DNA here is from genome assembly GCA_030765065.1 of Deroplatys truncata. Lineage (NCBI taxonomy): Eukaryota > Metazoa > Arthropoda > Insecta > Mantodea > Mantidae > Deroplatys > Deroplatys truncata. The sequence goes on along the minus strand of CM060983.1, from coordinate 202,683,211 downwards.
CAGAATACGACTAATGACATTTACTTTCACCCATAATATTAAGCAACTTTTATTCAAGGCATTTCTTTCTGCAACGCTTAGTTTTGAGATATTGTACAGTCTCAACTTAAATGGTTCATCCTGTGTACGTATACTCTATGAAGGTTAAAGGCACCGTTCAGAATGACACGGTCCGTAATGTTTTATACAGAAGATAAGCTCTCTTCACGTTGCCATAAGCACCAACATATTCTGCATTGCCTTAACTGGCACTTTAGAGCAATACTTGTTATTTTGGGGTTCATTTCAACCTATAGTTGTGGTCATATCGGGTGCTTTTATATTTGGTGGTGCTTTTATTTTAGGTTTTTAACTTATTTTCACACGCACATTCACTCTCTCATCCACACTTCGGACTCTACGGAGGATAGGAAATAATCCTGATAAGGAAACTTCTCATCATTTGGCTGGGAATTGAACCCGGGGCCTAGGAGTGGAATTCAGCTCAATGACCACTTGAGCACGGAGGCAGTGTTGTTAAATTTTGTTAATATAAATTTTTAGCACTTCTGCCTTCTGCCAGCAATTCGTGCATGTGGCCCCACTGCACAACGTTAAGTAAGCAGAGGTCTCGTACCTATGTCAAATCTAAGATAAACCCCGTATATGGCTTTGGGTAGGATTTAAAATGTCGCTAGCACTGCAGATTTTACTTTCCCTACTACGTAGAGAAAATGTATTCCATCCAAAAATTTCATGTGATTTCACCGGAAATACATGTTTTGAGGCATCCTGAACCCAATTATTTTTAGAAAAAGATCGGCGCCAGCGCGTGTATGTCTATGAACAGCATAACTGAAAAACAAATCTCATAAACAGCAAGGATGTAATACGAAGATTTTTAAGAAAAACTGCCCACTCCTAACTACACTTTACATGGAAATTCCTTCGTTATTTTTTTATCTTCTCAAAAATGGCATAAACTATTTTGATTAAAATTGTACACATTTAAGATATTACATGAGGAATGAAAGGCAGATCTTGCATTTTCTGAGAATAGCCTCTGAAGTCCTTTTCATTTGAATGAATTTGATATAGGTTGTAAACCATAAGGGATAAACAAAAAAACTTACTGAAGAAAAAACGTAGATATTCTTAAAGGACAAAATTTATGTCAAGCAAACCTTTTTGTGGGGTTAACCATTTTTGAGATATCCTTTTTTATATCTCTTGAATATCCAAATATGTTTACCTGCTTCAAGTGCTTAGTGCTATTCGTTTTTTCTCGTGGTAATTCAAACAGCATGAAATCTCAAATCCATCACATAGCGACCCAATTTGTTTTTAAAATCTATTTATTTAGCCTACTATATATGAATTTTTATACCATAAAGAAATATGTAAATGTGTAATAAAAGTTCAACTCAATTTGCAAGACTAGATAGAAGAATAAGCTTTTGTAAGAATAGTTTACAGAAGAATAAGTAGAGAAAATCATGTGAATGCAACAAACAGTTCGAATGAAAACCACCATCACCTCATCACCACCTCCACCACCGCAACTCTCTCCTACTTTCTTTGACTATCAATGCCTCTTCCAAGTTTCAAAAGCAAACAGTTCAACCTTTTTCACTGGTTTCATGTTACTTACACCCTTACAGCAGCTATCAGTCATTCTCAAGACATGCCACACTTCTGCAGTTGCTTATAGCCTTGTATTTCATCTGTATCTCGAATACGCATTTCTTCACTCATTCTATATTAGGAAAGATCGACTTCCCTCAGTTATCTTAAAAATCTAATTTGTTGAGCCAGGTGTTTCTTAAGGATACAGGCTCCCATACCAAATTTCAGAAAACGTTTGGCTTTAATACTGTGTAGCCGTACTAGAAGACTGCTAGACATATTGCACCATGTATTTTATTATAATATTTAACTCTGTTTCTATGTAAGAGTACTATTGGAAAACGAGATAATTTTCCCCCAATAATAACTAATTGTAATCAACGGCATTTAGAAGTGTGGAGATGATTGTGCTCCAACATAGTAGTATTTAAGTTGGGTTAAGGTTCCCCAGTTCTACGTAACATTGTTATTATAAAACTGAATAGGAAACAACCCATCGCTTGCTGTTCTGATTACATTTGATACTTTATAATTTTGTTCATGGAGTATAGAAAACCCTGATATTTCCTATTATTTTCATCGTTAGAAGTTAAAATGTTATTATTCAGAGAGAAACCTTAGAAAGAGGCTTCAGGGAAAGCGGTCAGATAATGAATAGAGGTTATTGATAAACAAGACTTTTTAGCGGTATCAGGAACTTAATGTTATATATAGAAATTAAACAAGATTGGGGAAGAAAAAATATATAGAAATATCCAATAAACAGGGAGAAGGGATGGGCATGGTTTAGAATAGGGATAGAAAAGTTAAGGGGTATGAAAGGTGAAAATACATACCGAAATGTTCAGTATCTGGGGGTACAGAAAATGACCTCCACTTTATTCTAGCACGTGAAGAAACTAAACTATAGAGGGATCAATTTATAGCAAGGGAAATAATTAAAATTAAACTTATTAAATCTAGGAATATAGTGGAGATTGGATGGATAGGTGAATTATTTGGAAAAACCAAAGCAAAATGGAAAAGAGGAAGTTTAAAATTTTAAATTATACATCTGTTAAGGATCTAAAAATTGCTGCAATTAATATAAGTTGGGTATGATAGATAGGCAGTTAATAGCCCATATAATACATAAAGAACCACGGTGTTAGGTGTATCTGCGCCAGTCAACTCAAGAGATACTTATCTAAACGAAAACAGCTTGTTTATGGTATGTATTTATTGTGGTGAAAAATTGCTTATGAATAAATCGTATACCATAGACGTTAGTATAAATAAATTTATTATTATTATTATTATTATTATTATTATTATTATTATTATTATTATTCGTGATGGGACGATACCACTATTTGTCGATACTCAGTAACGATACTGATTTTTGAGCACACCGACACTTCATACTCGATGCTCACTTTATAAGAATATGTAAAGGCAATAGCTTGTTTAATGAATTAGGTTCTTATTAGTAGGTTTGTTTGTGTAATTACGCATTTAAGAAATTTTGTATTGCATGTTAATTTCGAAATTGTTCCTATTTGACATTCTTCAAATAGGAACAATTTATTTTGATTATGCCGCAGGTTATATATCGTATATAGTCATGGGCAATAATAATAATAATAATGATAATAATAATAATAATAATAATAATTTCTTTGCTTTCCTTTTTATGCAACTACATTTCGTGGTGAAAATTTTCTTTTAAGGATTTTCTATCCATAGAAAAACAAATACTAGCAATTTTTCTTTATTTTACAACCTTTAAAATATAAACTAATATATATTTTACATGCAACTCAGACAACTAAAAATAACAAACATTTCCATGCACTGTATTATCTCACATCGTGAGTTCTGATTTGTTGGATTCACAGATTCTCGTCACCGGAGTAGGTAATAGTAATGGCTGAGAGTGAGCCACCAAGCCAGACTATTGCAGAAACGTGATTTAGTGCGTCAGTTAAATCAGCTTCATTCACAATTCAGTTAACACTGCACATTACATGAGTACCTCTACTGCTTCCCCCATTCTTTTGCATGTTTTCATTTAGACACAAGAATCTATGGAATGTTGCATTCAACCGCAGAAAACGCAGTCAAGGTCTATCAAGAATTACAGTCCTGTCACTCTTTGGGGACTTGTGAGTAATGTGAAGTCTCTCATTTCTTATCTAGCATAAAGGTAAACGCCACAACTTTTAATAATGCAAAACTTAAAAATTTAAAATCATCGAAAAGGTATCGAACGTATATCTCAAACTATTAAACATATTTCAATACCATTGAGTATCGGGGTATCGAGATCCCATTATTATTATTATTATTATTATTATTATTATTATTATTATTATTATTAAAGATACATTAGTGATTATATTGCTTTAAATCCCAACTTGTAGAAGTTAGCAATGTGATCCCTAAGTTCTGTTACCTCAGATAGAATTTCACTTGGTCTGTCCATGCCAGGCGCAGATAACGGAGTACATTTTATTTCAATGTGAAATCCGCACAAGGCCACCACAGTTTCTCCGACCATCGTGTGTGTGTGTGTGTGTGTGTGTGTGTAAAGTGCGAATTCATCCTCCTTCCCCGCAAAGTATTAAATAAATCTCTTTAAAGCTGATTACGCGGCTTTCCGCTATTTTAACATCGCCACAGGGGCCCAGCCTCCAGGACTTCCCCTCACCCTTGCCACATGGGGTGGTGAGAAATAGCGCGCTCAGAAAAAGAGTAGGTACCGGGAAAAATGAAAAGCCCGGACCGCCGCCGTGAAGCAAAGGCATGGAAGTTACAAACTTTTCCATAATAAATTGTATCTGCAAATAATGTGCTATATGCGAGCAAGATCTAGTGCTACATGTTCCTTGATAATTAATCTACCGGCTTTAGCTTGTGTGGATTAAGTTTTTGAATAATAACGATTTTCCATCTCCACCACTGATATCATCTAAAGAGGAAGTGGACAGGAGAGATACGATTCAAAATATTCAGACCTTCACTTACGCGTCCAACAATTGCCTTTTATCTGAATATCAGATATGCATTTAAATATTGGTACAAGCCTCGGTTTATTGTTTCACTTTATTGAAAAGATTACTGGTGCTCTTATACCTGGTGCTCATTTCATGTGACGTACCTGAACTGTTATGGCATACGCAACCTTCAGCGACTCATTGCGATCTTATACGCCGGCGCGTGCAGTCCCCTATCGCCCATACGTTTTAACACCTTCAAAGATGGCTTAATTCCCCAGTTAAACAAATATGTGTATTTAAAATAAAACGAATTCTGTTCATTGTAATTTTAATATTCTAATGAATTAAATTCATTTCCTTTGCTTCAATATGTGTCATTTTCGTGTTATCTGCAAAAACAAGAAATACGCCATGGACTCAGCAGTGCTGCCATCTTTTGCACCATTCGCAAATAGCTCAAGGTCCTGCCATTAGCGCTGACATACAATCAGCATTTAATTGCGCACAATTACCAAGGTAAGAACTTTTTGTAAAAACTCAAAGTTTTGAAATTGTAGTGTGGTCGACCAAAACAGTCGTATGCAAATTACTATAACAGTAATTAAACTGTTGCTGCATAATATACTGTTAAAATTCAGTCTCCAATGCTTCAATGGGAAGGAAAGATTTTATACGCCTTAGTGTTTCAAAACATCAACTTTGTTTTCATTTTGAAATTAATATTAATAACAACGTTAATATGCAGTCATATCTTTAAGAAGACGTTTAAATAACAAGAGTTAATAGACTTGTATTTTACGTGATAATAAAGCACCAAATATTCACAGATGGAAATGCTTAAAATAGTAAACTAACACACAGTAATTAATTAAAGTATTTTAAATAATATACCTTGTATTATCAAAGTCTTGCCGAAGAAAAAAATAGCAAATGACCGCAACCAATATTTTATTCCTTCGGAATTTATTTCCTCAGCGCTTTCGCATAGATAGGAGAATGAGGCACTGGTAATAGATAGGATCTACCTGCCTGCCTGCCTGCCTACCTTCCCATGCACCAACCTGCCTACCTAATTGACTATCTGTTTCCTGCCTCTCTGCCTGCCTAGCCCTTGTCCAGGGTGAAGAGTGTACATCTATTTACCTGTAGCATAACGTTGTTACCACAGTCAATTATCGCGTCACTATATATAGCTCTTACTTTCCCTGATAGTAAGCAGAGGAAGTATTGCTTTCCACCCAAAAATGCATAATGAGATTTCACGGGAAATACACGTTTTGAGGCTCCCTGAGTAAACAAAATAATTGTGTGTGTGTGTGTGTGTGATGCGCGCGCGCGCGTAAAGTAGTTAAATACCAAACTTTGGTATGTAAGTTCAGTATCTGCAATGCGTGCCACCGCTAATCACGACGAAACATAAAAGCACACCAGAAAGATGAGAAGGAAATGGAAGAAAGGGAAATGTTGGAAAAGAAATCGTGTTAAAGAAACCACTCCAGAATTTGCTTGCCGACACGGGGAACCACCAACTTCAACCAGAATGAGATTTTCTATTTGCTTATTCAATTTTACGCTCTATTCAACAATCACTTTTATAATTATATTATTAAGCAATTTGCTATCAAAAAATGTTGAAAATGGGAAAAACTATGGGTGTGAGTGGGCGGTCGCAGGAAATCGAACCTGAGACCTCCAGAATGCAAATTGTACACGTTACTATGACGCCACCTGTTTCGGTTTGGTGGTACTATAGTACAATCTTTTAGAGCTCCATTTCCATTCTACAGATGAGTCTTTTGTATACTTTTGAAAGCATGTTTTGGGCTCTGAGGTTTAAATAACGAGACACCATAATTAGATTTACAAATAAGGTTTGCTTGCCTCTATTTGGCGACTGCAGCAACAAAAGGCATTTCTAAGAAATCTCTCTAGCTAAGCCTTCCCAATTAACACTCGCTTTTTTTGTCTCTGCTGTTCTTACCGCGATTCTAAGAAAATCTTTCCCTCTATGTACATATTGAGCAGGCAGGAAGCTTACAACCTAGAGGGCAAGCGAGCTGCTAACGCTTCACTGATTTTCGCTAAGACTCGCATACTCTGCAGTTCTGCTAATTAGCGGTGTTGGCCATAATGCCACGTAGAACATCCGCCCCATCGTCTTTTCCTTGGCGAGTAAAAGAAAACAGTGCGAGCAGTTTGATGGGTTGTGATGTAACGGGAAGCTATGAAATCCGATCTCAACAAATTCCTTGCAGAGTTAAGAAAAGGGGAAGGGAGTGATGTATACAGAGCAGCAATAATGAGGCAGATATTGCTGAGTAAACGCCTTCTTCATGAAACTACCCTCGTCCATTTGGCCAAAAATCAACCCATCCTAACGATAGCCCGCAATCACTCGCGTTGTTAGATTAAATCCAAGAACCGCTTATATAATATTGTAAATGTTTGCTTTTTAACAAATAGATGTGGAGCTATCCGTGCTTCTATTTGTGTTTCTGCTCTCGTGTGATTAGTAACCTAAACAGAAAGCATTACTGGCATACGATAACGGAGTGTGTGCTTGCATTTCTATGTTCTCTACCACTAACTTACAACAGGTAGAGGAAGTATCAATATCAATATTTCATAAGAGATACAGGTTTTGAATAGAAAGAGGATTTTTAGAAAATGTTTCGTGTGTGTGTGTGTGTGTGTGTGTGTGTGTGTGTGTGTGTGTCTATGGCCAAATCTACCGTACAAAAGTAATTTTTACATGCAAAATTGTTCGATGTTTTTGATTTTCTCAAAAATGGCTCTAATATTTTGCAATAAAATACCGTACATTTAAGACATTTACGTGAAAAAATCTCATGTGTAGCACTTATATGACTTTCTCTACTCTTGTACAAACTATTTCTACAAACGCTTATTCTTCATCTAATTTATGTTGATCTTATTGCTAATATTCTTGTAGGTGCAAGGGGAACATGGTAAGCTTTAAGGGATAGTAAAATATTTTAAGAGCTGGTTGAAATGTGGAGCATTCCATTCTCTTTGAATGTCTAGAACATAAAAAAACCGAATAAGGAATTCCCTTTGAGAAAAAGTATAATTACGGGAAAATGCAAACAAATAACAAGATATATCTCGTAAATGGTTCACTCTACAAAAAAATGTACTTAACGACATTTATATTTTTTGCGCAGTAAAATTTTGTCTATCTCTTACGGTTTACCATTTACTCAAAAGTCATTCAGAACGAAGAGGACTTTTGGGGACATTTCCAGAAAATTCATTTCATTTGCCATGAAAATATGTTAAAAATATGATAGTTTAATCAAAATCGTTAGAGCCATTTTTGAGAAAATCAATAGTTTCCAAAAATGTGCCATGTAGAGGGTAATCTGAAGAGGGGGAATTTCTTGAAAATCTTCGGTATTTAATTAGGTATTTATTCGACTTTTCGTTTTTGAGTTATGCTGTTCACAGATACACACATTTCTCTCTTAGTAGAGAAAATAAAAATGCAATATGCAATTTTCTGAGAATAGCATGTGAAGTTGTCTTCATTCGAAGAAATTTTGTATAACAGGTAAACCATAAGAGATAGACAAACATGTACTTCACCAAAAACGCAGAGCTGTTCAAAATACTTAGTTTATTGTAGTATCAGCTGCTTTTGAGATATCCGTTATGATTGGCTTTTATTTTTCAATACTTTGTCAATTATTTAAAGTTATGTCACTATTCAGTTGTTTCTCGCGATGTCATGGAAAGGTTATGGAATTTTAAGGCCAGTATATAGAGCCACTTTTTAAACATTGGACTATCACTATTCTCTTTGTACCTATAACGAAATGTGCAAAGAATTTATTCATTCAAATGTTTATCTCAGCCTCACGTACATGTACTGCTGTCTATTAATGTGGGTGCTGGAATTTTTTGAAGTCTAGACGGATACTTTCTGGAGTGACTATACATCAAGGTTCCAGTGGATTATTGCTACCTTAAACAGGGGAGCTGGATTCTCAAAGCTAAATACTACGAAAAAGCTTTTGTTATTTACTTAATGTTAATGGTGTGTCACCTGAGATACGGGTTAACCCAAATTTTAATTATATGCAATCATTAGGTCATATTTGCTTAATATTAATTATTTCCTGAGTGCATGTACTCTATGTGATACTGTTCTCAGAGTAAAAGGTACCTATAGGTAAAGGCACGGACGAACGGATGGACAGAGCACCGAAGGTGGGCCGCAGCGGTGCTTTTTGCTTCTACAGTGAGCCCTGGTAGGGTGGAATAAGGCGAGAGCGATCCGATCCGGGTGATGACGGGAACAAACATGGGCGGAGTCCCTAACGTTTCCAGAACGAACGCGTCCGACGCAACCTAGGCCCACCCGCAAGCCTCCAGACCCGGCGGTCTCCACTCCTGGTGGCGGATCCTAACTGATCAGTCCCGCAACGATGCCAGAGGAGAAATCACTACAAAACACGCAGCCACCCAGTCATCTATCTATCTCGCCAAACAACATCGCTACAACCCTGAAACACATGCCAATGAAGGAGATTATGGGAACAGGAAAGTCGTGGTAGAAGAGGAACCGCACCAGCATTAGTCCACAGACTCGAAGAAACCCTACAAATGAATGGGTCAAAGTGAGCGAGGGATTGAACCCGGTACTTTCCAAATGTGAGTCTCACATGGTACCTCGCTCGGTTGTTCTCACAGTTCTTCATATAGAGTTAAGCTTGCCCGGGATATGCTGCTCAATGGTCACAACGTAGACTTTCAATTGTGCTTGGTGATGCGCATTTCTGAAGCAATGTTTTACACTTACTGAAGATCAACAAGATGTAAATACTGTGACTGATATATATTAGCGTTTTCCTTGCAATTGTGGTCCAAAAAAGATTTTTACTTTCTCTGCCACTTACCTTTAGTCGTAAGAGGAAGTATTGTATTTCACCCAAAAATTTGATATCAAGATTTCACCGGAAATATGCGATTTCAGACCTCCTGAATCCAAAATAGCATTTTTTAAAAAAAAAGGACCGCGCGTTGCGTGAACAGCATAGCTCTGAAAATAAATGTTCCAGAAATAATGAACTAGTATTTATGTTCAGCATCTTACAAATATACGACACGAACATGTTCTAAAAAGTTCCCCTACCCTTAACCACCCTTTACATGGAAATATTTTCAATATACTTAATTTTCTCAAAATGTCTCTCAAATGATATTTGTATGACAAATAAAATGTATATCTTGAATTTTCTGGGACTAGCTTGCGACGTCCTCTTCATTTAGAAGGATCTGTGTAGTTTTGTATAACTGTTACCAAGATATAGACAACACAAAAAATGTAGGTCTCTTCAAACCACATAAACCTTTTTTGAGACTGCCTTATTTGGAGATATCCGTTATTATTGGTTTGAATTGTTCAATATTTCATCACTTTTTTAAAGTACGGTCACTACTAAGTTCTTTATCGTGAAATCCTGAGCAGGGTATGACATTTTGGAGCCAGCATATAGCGTCTTGCGTTTAAACATCTGACTGTCGATACAGCTTACTCTAGACTCTTTTACCGACAACAAAATGCGTATGAAACTGTTTCTGCATTTCTCGATTGACATGAAATACATAGCAAAATAAGATTTCCTAGCATGCTAGCTTACAAACGTCTCCGGTTCTATTCCTGGCTGGAAGATGGGAATTTTTCTTTAGTCAGGATTACTCCCGTCCTCCCTAATGTCTGGAAGTATGAGTAAGTGTAAATAAGTGTGTGAATTGAATGTTTATAAAGAAAACACAACATAAACAAAACCCAAATATAAACACTGTAGTAAACGAGTGAACATCGTTGCAGATGAAAAATTATTCCGAAGGCAAAGTCGCCGTCATGACCATAGATGCTAAAGGCGGCATATAAATGGGACAAAGAAAATCCTAAAGTTCTTGCTTCCAACTTTAGCCTACATACAGTATTTGGAACAATTAATTTTCTTAAGAGTAGTTTTATAGCAGCTACGAGGGTAAGTCAATAAGTATTCACACATTTTTTAAACCTTTTATAACAACAATAGAAATTTACAATTACCTCATTTTTAACGTAGTCCCCTTGCTTCTTAATGCACAAGATCCATCGTTACACTAGCTTTCTGATGCCCTCAGTAAAAAAGTTTTTCGTTTGAGCAGCAAAACATGTGTGCACCGCTTCCTTCGCTTCTTGGTCTGTAGTGAATCGCCAGCCCCTTAAGGCATTTTTGAGTGCCCAAAAAAGATATGCTTTGCCATTTTATCGACAGTAAATTTTCGGTTTTCTGAATCAGGATACGGACTTGCTCATTGTTGGCGTCACTAGTGCGTATGGATGGGCGTCCTGCTCTGTCCTCGTCCTTCACAGTTGTTTGACCATTTTTGAACTTTTCAATCCATTGCACACATTTCGCCGGGGCAAGACGTTGCCCCCATATTGTGGAAAAGTCTTCGATGAATTTCGTCTCCTGGTACACCTTCAGACCCCCCCCCCAAAAAAAACCGGATAACCGTATGCTGTTCTGTGGTGCAAACGGTGAGGGATGCAGCCATGCTTATTATGCATCAATGCAACACTAACAGAGTGATAACAAGTCAAACATTCCACAAGCGGAGACAAAGAACATGTGGACGTGCGCGCGCACAAATTGATGCAGCCAACCAACAACAAATAATTAAAAATAGTGTGCAGATACTTACTGACTTACCCTAGTACATAAATATAAACGATAGTGGATAAAGAAAGTAATTGAAATGTAACATCAGATTTATCTATATTAAAGCGAAATAAAATCAGTACAGTTCAAAATAGCTCAGTCGGCAGAGCAACAGAACAGAAACAGCAGATCCTTTGTTCAAATCTCGGCTATGGTATTGAATATTTCAGTCTGATTCTACATTTCCTACCTTGTCCTATATTCGGCATGTGTGGAAGAATAATGAATTAATATTGCTTTACTATGAAGATCAGCAGTTAAAGTACTTAGATATTGAAAGTCGCCATTGAAGTATGATTTCTGAAAATTAATTTGAAAACGTCTTGAAGATTCGAGTCAGTTGGAGAATTCAAGGTCATGCCATTATAGCTCAGCTGGTAGAGCAACAGCAGAAACCTGAGTATCCATCGTTCAACTCGCGAAATTGAATTTTTTTAGTTTGATTCTACCTTTCATATTTTAGGCTATGCGCGCACGTGTGAAAGAACAATTAATTATATATTATTTCTAGCTGATAGAAAATACCTTAGCCAGTATAAGTTTTTAAAGAAGCAAAGAACGGATGGGAGAGTTAAGCCGCTATGCATATTCTAACCGCGCTGTCACTTCCTAACCGCATTGCAAATCTCAAAGTGGATGGAATTAGAATACTGATCTAAGTTTATACTAGGCGACTTTTGTTATCACCTCAGAACGTTGCTTCTGCTTTATAGTCATTTATTAAGGTTTTAATCCTCTATTTGACGTTTGAATAAGCACAAGCTGTTGTGTATGGTATGCCATATGTACGAGCCGTAATTCCTACTACAATTGAAATATTCGTATACTATGTGTGTCTATGGACAGCATAACTCAAAAATGATAAGTCGGATAAATATCAAACTTGGAATTTGAGTTTAGTATCTTCCAAAGATTGCGACACGAATATTTTAAAGAAAATCCCCCACCCAGACTACCCTTTACATGCAACCTTTTTCGAAAATTTTGATTTTGTAAAAAATGGCTCTAACGATTTTGAGTAAAACAGCATATGTTTAAGATATTTTCATGGCAATTGAAATGTATAAATTGAATTTTCTGGCAATGTCCCAAAAGTCCTCTTCTTTCTGAATGGCTCTTGCATAATTGGTAAACCGTAAGAGATAGGCAGAATTTTTCTACACAACGAATGTAGAGCTTGCAAAAACACACAATTTATGTCAAACACATTTTTTTTGTCCAGTGACCCATTTCCGAGACATTCCTTGTTATTTGTTTGAATTTTCCATAATTTTTTTCTCAAATGGGAATTCGTTGGGAATTCGTTATTCGGTGTTTTTTAGGCCCCCTGAATCAAAAAAAATCTGATGTGTTACACACACATGACTTTCTCTAATCTTGTAAAAACTATTCTTACAAACGCTTATTCTCCATATGCTTCATGTTAATCGAGATATTAATCTTATTGCTAATTTTCTTGTAGGTGCAAGGGGAATATGGTAGTATTTAAGCAATAGTCAAATCTTTTAAGAGCTGGTTGCTATGTGGCGCATTCCATTCTCTTTGTATGTACAGGACATAAAGAGAAGGAATAACGAATTCACCATTTGAGAAAAAGTATTGGAAAATTTAAGAGAATAACAAGCAATATCTCGAAAATGTTTCACTCAACACAAAAAATGTATATGACATAAATTGTGTATTTTAACGCGATCTACATTTTTTGTGTAGTAAAATTTTTTCTATCTCTTATGGTTTACCAGTTATGTAAAAGTCGTACACAATGAAGAATACATTTCATTTGTCATGAAAATATCTTAAACATATGATACTTTAATAAATTATTATTAAAATTTACGAAAAATGCTCCATGTAAAGGGTAATCTGCGGTGAGGGTATTTACTTGAAAACCTTTGTGTCGCATCTCTGAAAGATACTGAACCTAAATACCAAGTTTGGTGTTTATCCGACTGTTCGTTTCTGAGTTATGCTGTTCACAGACATACACACAGACACACACACACGTACATGTTTCCAAAAATGCTTTTTTTGGATTCAGGGGGGTCTCAAAACATAGATTTCACCGGAAATACATGTAAAGCTGGAAAACTAGTGCAGCTTTGAAATGGACTTCATGATTGCTTCGTTAAAAACTAGTTTTTCTGTAAGTGTAGAGCCCACATGCACAAACGAGTCGGAAAGTGGCTGCGGAAACGGACCTAAGGCCCATGGGCCTTAACAGGTTGCATAATTCAGAAGTTCCTACGGTCAAATGCTTTACCTATTATAACGAATCAGTGATATGTAATGATGAGAGGGTTGATTTATATCCACCAGAAACCATGGATATACGCATGCATTTATGTAGTAAAAAGCTGAAAATATCCTCTAAAACTGAAAGCATGCACCAAAATATTTTAATAGGATAATGAGCTACATAATTTTCTTACATAACTTTATTGGTTTTTATAAAGTATAAGTTTATTGATTTTCACTTTTTCCACTACATGTAGTAAGTATTGCATTCCACTCAAAAATTCGATATCATATGTTGAGTTCACGGTAAATACATGTTTTGAGGCGTCCTGAATGCAAGTAAACCATTTCTGAAAACATGTCCGTGCGTGTGTGTGTCTGACTGTGAACAGTATAACTCAAAAACGAAAAGTCGGATAAATACAAAACTTAGTATTTGAGTTTAGTATCTTCCAACGGTGATTCACGAAGATTTTTGAGAAAATACCCTCACCCCCCCACCCCCACCCTACCCTTTACATGGAACGTATTTCGAAAATTTTGATTTTCTAAGAAATGGTGTAACGATTTTAATTAAAATACAGTATATCAAAGTAATTTGCATGACATAAAATCTATACCTTGAATTTTCTGGAAAGTCCTCTTCATTCGGAAGGAATTTTGTATAACTTGTAAGCGTTAAGTGATAGACGAAAACGTACCACACAAAAAATGTAGATCTCTATAAAACACACAAATTAATAAGTTTTTTGTGGTATACGCCGTTTCTGAGATATTCGTTATTAAAGGTTCGAATTGTTCAATACTTGTCATTCTTTTAAAGCCCCATCGATTTTCAATTGTTTCTCGCAATTGCATAGAAATAGTATGAAATTTTAAGGCCAACATACAGCGTCTAGTTCTTAATATTTGACTATCCCTCTTCTCCTTGTATTTATAACGAAATGTGTAATGCAGCTATTTCTGCAAAGGTTTATTTGGATTAAATGTGGTAGATATAAAAATAAGCTTTAGTGAGAATAGTTTGTATACCGTCTATCTTTATTAATCGGTCAAGCGAATATATTACTTCGGGTTTTAATCTTCCATTGGTTACTGAAAATATTAATTATAATCTCTTGTGTTATTTATAATCAATAATCTACCATGAAATATCACTCATTCTTTTAATGATAGTTTCATCAATTTTATTTAATATACTAAACAACTAAATATTTAATAAATTTTCCGGCAAGAAACTCTTCCTTCCCTTAGTTAAAATGATTGTGCCCTCTCCACTACACATGAAGACAAAGGGCAGTACCACAAACAGGCTATGTTACTCAGAGAATATGAAGGAAACTGTTTTCCAGACTGACCTTGTACCATATTTTTTATATCCCGAATATATGCTAGTCCTGGATTCCTGTTCCATTTTAGTTTTTCCATTTTGTGATGAAAGCTCTCTCCAATAATTTTCTCCAGGTAAATCTTGAAAAACGTGTGATTGCGGCTGGTATTTTGCTAAATTGTTTTAATAGGCCTGGATACTCTTGTCTCACTTGTCTTTGCTGTCTCACTTGTATCCATGGCTTCCAGCATCCTTTTAGATCATCTAGGTAACCAGTATAATACAGTGCTATTTCTACCATGTTTCTATATAGTAAAGATCGTGGCAAATGAGTATCTGACATAATTTCAGAAATAACTGTTTTTATAGAGCCTTCACGTATACTGTCTTCACAGAAGAAACTAAAGTATTCACTTCGGGTAAGTTTCCTCGAATTCCCCCTACTAATTGGTGTAGACCGTGCGCAAGACACGTCATATGTGCTGTATTTGGATATAATATCTACAAAGCTTTAACTACCTTCAGCATTTATGCTGTCGCTGCTGAAATTAGCAATAGTTTTTCTTCATTTTCCTGAACATGCCGCAGAACACGCAGTTTTCCAACAATGACATTGGCAAGAACCTTCCATATGATTCAGTTGTTTCATCAAACATTAACCAGAAATTCGAATTACCACTATCATCTCTGATTTCTTGGAGATTTATAATATAAAACATATACGCATGCATATTTCAAATCATGCAATTTATAACTGCCATAAATTCTTTAATTACGTGCACAGCGTTGTCCCTTTTGATCTGTTTTTGTGAAAATTTTCTTAATTAGTGATACATGTTTTAATTAAAGAAACCTACCTCTTTATAGAGGTGATTAATAGACTTCGGATATTTAGGCTTTTACCTATTGTTTTCCTTTACAACTTATTGAGCCTAACACAGATAATTACACATATAATTGACCTAAAAGGGTATTAACCAACTTTTATAGTGCCTATAGGCACCTATTTCAACATAAACGCCCATTTCTGCCTTTTGGTGCCTATAAATGCCTGTTTTAAAAATTCCAATGAATTTATTCACTACACTGTTGTATTCAATAAATACTTATTTAATCAACAACAAACCTTTCATTGATTGGATAATTATTTTATTTCTGCATGATAAAATGCGGCGCGTGTCGTTTTTAAAAGGTATAGCGCAACAATAAATAAAGCAAACAATTAGTGAAATCTTAGGTGCCGCATGCGAAATCGGAACTTCGGCATTGGAATACAATAACAACAATTGGCCGACGTCAGGTTCTCAGAACTTTTATTTGAAAATAGGCAAAGTGTGGGTTCGTGTTTATAATATAATTATATTAAAGTCTTTGGATGCTGTGATAATTTTCTGCTAGTGCTGCAAAATGTTTAAGAACAAATCTACCAAAAGTACATTAATAAGCACATGGATTTCGGATTTCCAGTCTTATACAACAGATGGGAAAATAATCAGGTCTGCAATAAAGAGGTAAGCTTTTTACTGTATTTTCCGTCATATTTATTATTCACATGAGACCATGTATGTTAACTACCGCGATTAATTGTACCGTATGACTTTTTCTTCTATTTGAAAATAATCTCAAATTTTTTGATACATTTTATTAAGTCACAGCACAACAGATCAAGACAATACTAATTTTGTAAAAGACATTTTTTTAAGTTAGACTAATATTTATGTAAATTATATTGGTTATTCATTTAAAATTTTAATTGTTTTAACAAAATATGACCTACCGACATTAAAATATATTTATAAATATACTCCTCTACTTAAGGTTTCTGCCGAAAAAAGGAGTCACTTGGTACAACACGAGAAAACTTCAATGCATCAAGCAAATTCTAAAAAGAAAGATTCTCAGAAGCAAACTTTGCTTACACAGCCCATGCCCTCAAAAATAAAATGCCAGTTCTATTTTGATATGTATAAAGCATTCCTGCAGCAAACATTCCTTGGAATGTAGTTGAAAATACAACAATGAAGCCATTTTTAGAAAAGTATTGCAGAGAAAGAATACCCTCCGAATCGACACTTAGAAAAAATTATCTTGAAATGGTGTATGAATCACAGCTGAATGAAATAAGGTCAGAAATAGGAGATTCCTACATCTGGATTCCTGTGGATGAAACCACAGACGCCCTGGGGCGAAGTATATCAAATTTAATTGTAGGGAAATTAGATGAAGAAAATTATGGAAATTCGCATTTGATTTGTTCGATGGCGTTGGAAAAAACTAATGCTCAATCAGTTGTCTACTTAGTAAACTCGGGACTGAAAGTACTATATCCGAATGGTGCAAAGGATGAAAGGGTACTGTTACTGTACACTGATGCAGCACCATATATTATAGCAGCTGGGAAAGTTTTGAAGGTATTTTTTCAGCATTTAACACACGTTACTTGTCTGGCTCATGCACTTCATCGAGTAGCAGAGGAGGTTCCTCAAAATCAATGGTTTAATATCCTCCATAAAGAAAGTATTTTTAAACTCAAATTCTAGAATTGCAGCTTTCAAAGAAAGAAGTCCCAATCTGCCTTTTCCACCAGCGCCTATTTTATCCAGACGGGGTACGTGGCTGCACGGCTGTAAAATATTACAGTGAGAACATTGACAGTGTTGAAGAGGTTGTAAACAGTTTTTCGGAAGAAGAATCGCAGATTATTAAGGTTGCCCAGAATGTCCTACGAGAGAAAGGTTTGAGACAGGACCTGTCATATTCGCGCTAATTTCACATTTTTAGCAGATACTATAGAGCAATTAGAATCATCAAAGCTCAGTCTCACTGAATCAATCACATTATTTACAAGAGCAGAAAGTCAGTTAAACAACGTTGTTGGTGAGGTTGGGAAAATTGTTTCCAGAAAACTACAAATAGTGCTCGCCAAAAATCCTGGATATACAGTTCTGAAAAGAGTATCAGATATTTTAGGCACATCTCCCTGCAGGATTTAATCCGCATATGGTTTCTCTTTACAAATATGTGCCAGTCACCACCGCAGACGTTGAGAGATTTTTTAAGCATTTAAGCTAATTCTGACCGACAAAAGCCATAAACTTACCCCACATCATCTGGAAATGCTTCTTGTTATTTATTGTGGATAAAATTACAGCCAAAAGTGAAATTGAAGAATCTGTCATTTAAAAATTAAAATGTTGCATTCATTTTTAAAATTCATGTAAGACATAATTCTATGCTTTATATTTTAATTAACTGACTGATACAGATTTTTTATAGAATGATTGCTCAATTACTATATTATCTTATCTATCCTACTGCATATAAGTGTGTTTTGAAATAAAACATTAATCACTGTGTTTTGCATGGCGTGATGTATAAAATTTGTTTATTTATTGTGCCTATTGAAGACCTATTTCCCAATATTTTAGGACCTTTTTAGGCGCCTAAAATCACATTTTTAGGACCTAAAGTTCCGAAGTCTAGTGATCAATATAAATTTTCCTCTGTGTAAACTCGTCAGGAACTTTACGTGCACAATATTTTGCAAGAACATCCGAAATTCTAAACTGCTCAATTTCTTTAAAGAAATGTTTTTGCTTTGTTTAAAAAAAGCAAAAATTTCCAATCTTTTTGCCGGAAATTCATTTCATGGTAACAAGCCCCTCTACTACCCATCTACACACATCAGCATATACTTGTTTAATATAAAGGCATATTAGAAACAAATAAATATTTGATGGAAAAAACAATTGAAATGCACATATACCTAAAGGAAACAAAGACGTTTAAGAATTAGAGCATTCTTGAGAGAATAAATGTTTCCTTGCGCTGTAATATCTCACGTGTCAACTTCTGATTTGTTTCTGCTGTGTTCACAGATTTTGGTCACCGGAGTAGGTAAATGGTTGAGAGTGACTCACCAAGCCACGCTATTGCAGAACGTGATTTAGTGCGTCTGCTAAATCAACTTCATTCTCAACTCAGCTAAAGTTGCATGTTACATGAGTACCTCTATTCTTCCCCCATTGTTTTGCATGTTTTCATTTACTCTGTATGCACTCCGGTTTTGTTATACGGAAGTGAAATCTGGGGATGGGAAAGAGTAGAGCATGTAAATAAAACACAGGTAGCATTTTGGAAAAGAGTTCTTGAAGTTTCACAAGGCACATCAAATTCGGGAGTATTGAGGGAGTGGGATGTTATGAAGACACAAATACACTGCAAAATAAGAGCAGTGAAGTACTGGCTGAGGCTGATGCAGGGGAATAACTCCACACTACGACCCAAATGTTATAAATACCGGTGAGAAAACCGATCACCTAAGTTTTGGGCAGTTGATTTGGAAAGGGATTTGAGGAGAATAGGAATGGGGTCAGTTTGGCAAAGAGCTGAAACAAATGACAAAACCATATGGAACGGTGTCAAAAGAAGACTAAGAGGCATTAACCAACAGGAAATAGAATCGGATTGTAAAATTAAAGCTTCTCTAAGTCTAGCAAATGAAATAAAATTGAATTGGGGTAAAGAGGCATATATACCTAACTTAGGAAGAAAGGAAAGATCAGGAATGGCATGGTTTAGACTGGAGTTGGAGGGCACAGAAAATGACTGATGATTCTAGCAGGAGAATCTGTCCATTTTGTGGTTTGGATGAGGACTGGGTACATATTTTAGCGGAATATGCACTGTGGGAGAACCAGCGAACAATTAAACTCAAAGAAAAATTCTTAACTCGTCAAGAAAGAGACTGGCATGTTGGGAGCTAATTGCTGACCAGAGGATGGCAAAACATGGACAATTTCTTGGCTGATGTGCCTGAAGCTAGGTCAAATTTGTTCAGTTAGACAAAGGTAATTTATCTATATTTTCCTTTCTCTTGTTCTTTTTTGTTTTGTTTCTTTTTGTGTTGTTTATATTTTGTCACCATACGTTGTATCTTAAATATGCATGTACGGTCATGACCCATGAATTAAATACTTGTGTAATAACTTGAAATCCATCCATCTATCCATCCGCAATAGAAATACTGTCACACTTTCAGACCATGTGGCGAGTACAAGCGGCACGTAGTGCAAAAAGAACACAACCCTTATTTCGACAACTTAAACGGTGACTAGCATATTCTGTTAGGGGTTAAAGGGATGATTGATAGTTAAAACAAAATAAGCGTTTGTGTATGCAATAATAGTTAATTCTAAAAGAAATGAGCGAAAAATAAAATAACAGGTGTGCAATAACTTACATTTATTCGCTCTCTGGAAGCGGCATTTTATCAACTGTAGGCGGCTCGTTTTAAAAAAAGTAATTGTGCAGTGTTACACGAATTGCATTCTTCTCAAAACTGCTGAATTCTTGAATTGGGCATATCATACGCTTTTTTTCCATGTGTAACCACTTTTACCGTTTCAGATTTTTCTTTACGAGCACTGTTTATACTTGTAGTCTAAAATTAAATTGAGTTTTATTAATGGACGCTCTTTAACTGATAGTTGTTAATTTGAGAAGATAGTGTAAGGGGTGTCTGAAAAAAGTGACATTTTCGGAGCATGCCGATGCGGGTCATACTTAAGTTGCAGCATGAATTAAAAAAAATAACTTCTGAATAAGAATTAAGCTCTCATTACAATGAGGACAAATTATTACAGTAAACCTGAGTAATCAAACTACATAAATATTACGTTTAAAAGGCATCTTTATTCAATAAATAATTTCATAGCTTATCTAAAAATTTAAACGAATCTTGCATACAAAAATAATGTTCCAAAATTTAGAAATGGAAATGCTGTATTGCTGACTGTATTTTATTCCTTGGTAAGGTACGTTTTTAAAATATGTTAGCCCCTCCCTGCAGGAATCCTAGATCCGCCTCCGATTCGATCTGATCGTTTTGTCATATAAAAAAAAATTAAAAAATAATAAAAAAACAGCTGTGGTGGTTAGCTTCCATGCTATATTGGGTGTGAAAGACCGGCAATTTTGCTTAGAGGCTTCTTTATCAGGCTTGAGGTTCTTTTACGGGCCGTAGATCTACGAAACGGAACCACCGGCTTTACTTCCCTTCCGAAAGAAGCCATGCTAAGGATTTTTACGCCCGAAAAATCCGTCCCACTCCTCCGGGCTTGAACTCGGGAACTAGAGGCTAGCATGGTAACTACCATGGAGGACGACTTATACTTGCAGTCGAAACATCGGTGAATTCAGAAGATAATTTCACCGTTATTTCACGGAGAAGTGTTGGATACTTCTCACATTACTTATAACAAACATTCAACACTTGTTTTTTCGCCAGTAGTCAATGGTTTGCCCGGCTTATGCTTTATGTATTTCGACGAAAACACAAGAGCAAATTCACCGTCCTCCACGATACTACACAGAAACTGCTGGTTTCTGGCTGTAAACAATATTCTACGATGTCAGGTGACTCATACGAATTGCATGTTGGCACTGTTTAACGGTATAAATCAGCGCTCAATAAAACCTTAGGTATTTCTATAGAATATTATACTATTTAAGGATAAATTCATTCTAAAATTCAGATTATTAGCATGGGACTATTCTCCTGTGCGCATTGCTACCGTGTTGTACCACGGTGCACTGCTCACGTGGGTTTGTTTTGCCGTGGATTAATTTAAGAGTGAAAACAGTTTAGACACAAGAATCTAAATGAAAAAGAGTCTATGGAATGTTGCATTCATCGCAGTCAAGTCTATCTATTGGAGACACGTGCGAGGCTACATGAAGTCTCGACTCCTTTCATTCCTTGTCTAGCATAAAGTTAAACGCAACAACTTTTAATAATGAAAAACCTAAGAATTTAAAAGTATCGAAGGTTTATCTCAAAGTATTAGATATACCTCGATACCGAGTATCGAGGTCCCATCCCCAGATTTTAAACTCAGTTAGCATACTGTACACACAAATGCAAATTTGTTTGGGGAAATGGTTTAAAAGTTTCATAATTTACACATATTAAACATAACAATTTTGAAGGGCTTCAGTTCATTAGTCTATTCCCAATAGAAAAATATAGTATCGCACCTGATCTAGGAACGATTATAGGGGACAAAAAGCAGAAAGGAGATATATCTACAAAATAAACTTTAGCGGAGTTGTTTTTAATATTTCGATTTGGTACTATTAATTCATATTATGGAGTTTAGTGGTCTACTTTGAAGCGAAAACTAACATTTTAAAATAATTTTCTATGTATTTGTGTGCGTGAATGTAGGCGCGTTTCTTAGCTTTTCATAGCGAAGATGATTGCTATGAATCCTGGTAGACTACAAGCCCTAGGTCCCACTTTTAAAATAGGCTGTATTGTATTTAATTAGTGGGGGGGGGTTCGAATCGAGCGCAAGGAAAGAGAACACAAATCTCGCTTTCTATTCCGCTTTTTGCAAGATGTTGCATAACGAATATGTATAAGCATAATGTTTCAGAAAAGGTTTGTAATTTTGATAAGATGAATATTTAAGATTTAATATTTATGGTTTCCAAGAAAAGCGTTACAGTTTCAATCGCATAAGAGACACAATTTGTGTACTGTTAAACCTTTTACTTAGGTTTTGAATTTATTAATACCCCGGAAGACAGTTGATTCAAAATAGTATTCTACAAATGTCATTCAAATATAAATGTCGTTCCTTCTCCCGCGGAAAGTAATAATAGACATATTTGGAAGAGCTCTTCAATGTAAAACTCATGCGGATAATCCCAAATGCCCAATAAAGTAGTCAAAAATAGTGTGCTTACATTAGAATATTAGACCATAAATTAGCTACATTTACTTCTCTTAGATTCTGTATCAGCTTGTTTAAGTAAACACGAGCAAGAAAATAAAAATTCACTGGGGAAGAGTGGAAGCTTCGTCCGCATCGCGCTCTGCAGCTTTCAGTTGAGAACTTTTTAGAGAACGGTTCGATAATATAAAACCTATGCTGCCATCTAGGGGCGTCTTCTTCCACTCGATGCTTCCCCAGTTCTCTATATGCAATGCGCAATTCCTTTTTCGCTCACATCTTTCCCTACTATTTACGTAATTCTAACGTTATGCCTTATGCCACATTCACCTCGACACGCTTAATTGTGCAAAATTGTGTTCTTATTGAACCCTAAGCTTTAAACTCTGTCGTTCCTTGTTTTCTACCAAACCAGATTTTTTTTTTAAAACAAATCGGTACCTAATTTTGAAATGTAGTTATTTCCCTTTGCAAGTACGACATTTTTGAGTGCCAACAAGTTAGTTACGGATGGGACGAAGGCATCTGGAATTTCGAAAGAGTTTTTGAAAGGTATTTTGCTACGAGTTGCAAACAAGGAATTAGAGCGGCATATTTAAAGTAATTATGCAACTTGCTTTACATGATGTGATTCATTGGGATTTATTCATTTTTCCGTAAATGATTGTTACGTTTTAAGTTTTTATTTCCAAATGGTCGTTTTCCTGATTATGACCCTGGCTGTATGAATATTAAAATTAGACAAGTTAAAATGAAAAATATTGATACTTTAGGGATTGATATTGGAAACTATATAAATGAAACAAATAGCTTATTGATATAAACAAAAGAACGTTGTAAGGGCTGGAAAAATATTAAAAAAAGCTTATGAATCTGTATCTAAGGATGTAGCACTTACTTCTTTGTTTCAGAAAATCAGTTTATTTTTAATGGAACACGGTTTCTAATGTACATGTGTTAATTACACGTTTAGTCTTCCATGTCAGTTTCTTCAATGTTGAAATCAAATGCAAATTTTTCCAGCAAGCGCCCCATGTTTTGCAGTTTCCGTGTCCACTCACATTTGATAATAATATTAACAAAGAAGAGAATTTCAAAATTTCCAAGAGTACAGCAACTAATTTTAACAGTAGCTGCAGAGTGTATACCTAAAACAAGAATTTAATATTGAAAAATCTTATGTGTTACACTCACATGTCTTTCTCTGCTCTTGTACAAACTACTTTTACAAACGCTTATTCTCTATATACCTCATGTTAATCGAGATATAGAGATATTAATTGTATTGCTAATTTTCTTGTAGGTGCAAGGGGAATTGGTAGGCTTTAAGCGATAGTCAAATATTTTAAGAGCTGGTTGCTATGTGGAGGCGGCGCCGTGGCCGAGCGGTTAGACCGCTCGCCTCCCACTCGGGTTCAATCCCAGGGACCTGCATGTGGGACGAAGCGGCGTCTGGGCGGGTTTTCTCCGGGTTCTCCGGTTTCCCCCGCCATTCATTCCACCAACTGCTCCATCATCACCTTTCCTTTCATCCATTTCACCAACATTTCGTTTCATCTACTTCCTTCATCCCATACCAGGCATTGGGCTGATCATCCATCCTGGATGCTCTGTCTGATCCATGAGTGTCTGCTCCTCGACGGGCCTCTGACCCCAGGCACCCGCTTGTAAGTCCTGGGGGTGTAAGTCCTACATAAGAGGAGGTTAAACAGATAATGAATGAGTGCTATGTGGAGCATTCTATTCTCTTTGCATGTCCAGGACATAAGAAAATGAATAACGAATTCCCATTTGAGAAAAAAATATAAGTACTGGAAAATTCAAATCAGGAATACCTCAGAAATGGTTCGCTCGACCAAGAAAAAAAAATGTATATGCCATACATTGTTTTTTTAACGGGATCTACGTTTTTTGTGAACAAAAATTTTATCCATCTCTTACGGTTTACCAGTTATGCAAAAACCATTCACAATGAATACGTCTTTTCAGAGAATTCATTATATAAATTTCATTTGCCATGAAAATAACTTTCACATATGGTAATCTAATCAAAATTGTTAGAGCCAGTTTTGATAAAATATTTTTTTTAAAAAATGCTCCATGTAAAAAGTAGGGGGATTTTTTCTTGAAAATCTTCGTGTCACAATCTAAATACCAATCTCAATACCGAATTTTCGTTTTTGAGTTTGCTCTTCACAGACACACATCCACACAGACACACACACGGACCTTTTGCTAAAAATGCTTTTTTTTTGGATTTAGGGGACCTCAGAGCATGTATTTCCGAGAAATCTCGGTATCAAAGTTTTGGGTGTAATGCAATACTCCCCTACTTACTCTACATAGTAGAGGAAGTAAAGATATAAGAAAACTCAACAATTGTTAATATAAACGTACTGTTTCAAATCTTTTTGGCCTAGTGAGAAGTTTAATTTAACATAGGTAAATTCATTGTTTTTTTCAGTCACATACATTTACCAGAAAGAGATTAATAATTTTAATTCAGATGCACAGGAACGACTCTTCTCACTCTTATTAGGTTCTGTTTTTAACATATTGACTAATTAAATGGCTATGCGGTAAACAAAACTAATCCTGGTGCATTTAACTCTAAGGAAAATCACAGAGACTTTTATATTTATATTAGGATTCATTTGTTTAATCAATTATATTGTTGATATAAAAGTAAACAAAGAAAAACTTAGAAGTTAAATACATATATAGAAAACCATCCACAATAATCCAAGGAATGATTTATAAGTAATTATAATTAATATAACCTAAATAAAACCTTCACTATCTCAGAAAACTTCCATAAAAATTATTGAGAGCGAAATTTGCTTTTATTTCTTTATAACGTACCTAGAAGTAGACTGAGTGCTGCATTCCACTCAAAATGCGATAACTAGATTTATTTTTATAAAATGGTCCGTGTATGTATGCGTCTGTCAACAGCATTACTCAAAAACTAAATGTTAGATAAATACCAAACTTGCTATTTAAGTTTAGTATCTTCCAAAGACACGACACGAATTTATTAAAGAAAATATCTTACTCCAAATTTCACGTATAGAGAAAACGTGGAAAATTGAATTTTCTGGGAGTAGCCTCCTCTTCATTAAAAAGGAATGTTTTATAAGTTTGAATAACTAGTAAGCCACAAGAGATACAGAAAAATATACTGCACAAAAATATGTATAACACTAAAAAACACATTTGTTTCAAATAACTTGTTTGTTGCAATAACCATTTCGTATAAAAATTCCCTTGGTATTGGCTTTATGTTTTAAATACTTTGCTAATGTCTTAACCAGCATATAGTGATCAGCTTTTCAACATCTGACTATCGCTTTTCCTATATCCCTCTTGTAAGCACGCATAACGAAATGTGTGATTAAATTATTTCTGCAAACGTTTATCTCGAATAGCATGAAGTAGATAGAAAAAGGTTGCATTCAGATGAGTTTTTCTATTCAATTTTCTACAAAATATTCTTACGGAAGCTAATCGAGATAAGCCTTCATGATATATTTTGGCGTTTTGTTGCAAGTGTAAGAAGAATTAAGCTAAAACAATAGTCAAGTTTTTAAAAAGTAATCGCTATGTGAAGGGTTTGTTTTTTTTCAGTAGTGTTTAACGCACGGCTTTACTAAACGCGTCACCACAGGCGATTGACACTGAAGTTACGCGAAATAAAATGGCAATTGAGAAAGAAAATTTGGGAAGGAAATGTACCAAGTGTACGTTTAGGATCCTCCCCAGCATTTGGCAATTATGAAGAATTGTGAAAACCTGCAAAAAAACTCAGTCAGAGAGGACGATCCGGCAGGATTTGAATCGCAGACCTCCGTTCACGAGTGTAAGCGTTAAACTACTCGAATCATCACCCGTGCCGGTACTTGAAATGTACGGCTATGACAGAAGACGAATAGTGACTTCCACTTTGAAAATTCAAACCAATAACAAAGAATATCTCAGGAATGGTTAACGCAAAGGGGGAAATGTAACATAAATGTGTGGTTAATGAGATCTCATTTTTTGTGAAGTTAGATTTTATCTATCTACTACGGTTTATCAATTTAACAAAAGTCATTCTGAGTAATGAGGACTTCACAGAGTCAACGGTAATCTGAAAAGAAATAACAGCACGTTGTAGTTATTTAAGATTTACTACACAAAATTGGACCTATAAGCCTTTATATCTTAACATTTGATGAAATAAATGCAGTTTACCTTCGTCCTCGAGATAGATGCCGATGTTGAAGAAGGAACTGCATTGAACACAAGCCCTTCCGAACTGCAGGGAACGTGTACTTCAACTTGATACAAAAATAAACGAAATTTCTAGCTCAAATACGAATAGACATTGCTGTTCTGTAAACTGCAAAGTGTTGAAATATTTATCTTTGAGAAATTCAAGGTTAAAGCTGTTTACTCTGTTAGTGAATCACTTTCATGCATAGCAAAAAGCATGCCAGTTGTAACAAGAAATGTTCGAGGAAATCATGCAACATATATTTCTGAAATATATATAAATGGACCACTTAAATATGAGTTTAGGAAATTAATAAGAATGTATGTTTATAGAAGCAGTTTTCTAATTAAAATATTTACATTTTTCAAAATCGGTCAATTTATGTATTTTAAAGGAATAATTAGAGAGCACAGATACAAAGCCGAATGACTTGCGAGTAATTTATTTTACACTCGTACAATGTTTCCTCTTTATTTATCTTTTCTTTATTTTGCTCCATAAAATACTAGCAACCGCATGCAGTTGCTAAACATTTATTTTCTATGCTTCTCAATGACCATATTAGATAAGCCGCAATAAGAATTGAGCAATAAACAAATCTATTTGAGTTTTAGAGAAAATATAGTATTTTCCAAACTTTATTTAAATCTTCCATTTATTTCTTGTATGATCCAGCGCTTAAACACTTCTTGTCATATTGGAAAGTGATCTCTTATTGCTCATCAATTATACAAAAGTTATATGGAGTAAACAACCCTTCACAGAACAGCCTAGAAAGTTCAGGTATATACATTCCATTTCATTTGTCATGCAAATACCTGAAACATTTGGTGCTTTTATCAAAATCGTTAGAGCCAAATTTGAGAAAATAAAAAATAATAAACAGCTTTCTACGCAAAGGGTAGTTTGGGGTAGAGGAACTTCTCTTGAAAATCTTCACGTTGCATCCTTGGAAGATGTTTAACTTTTTCTACAATACAGAGAAGCGGCTTCTCAACCATTGTAAGGTTTCTTAATCCATTTTAATACTAAGAGCATTAGAACTGTATATTTTCATAAAATATTGCATAAGTCTTTAATCAGAAAAATTAGGTTAATAGGGTATACATACCACTAACGTCTAGGCGCTAATTATTTTCTCAATCTCCTATGAAAAATTTTAAAGCAGCAATTCATAAATATATATACGCATTTATAGATACGTCGTGAAAACCAAGGAATTTAAGACCCTTCCTAAATGAAGCGGGATGGCTCAGTCGGACATGTTCTGTGGCCCGCATTCGGGAGGTCCCGGGATCGATCCCCATCGACCGTCCATTCTGGCCCATGGGTTCTTCGTTATTCCCCCGGGTGACCAAGCGAATGCTGGGTTGGTTCATCTTCTTCTCTCATTTCCTGTACGCATCATCTTCCTTGTCATCTGTTTCAGGGTTGTAAAACCAGGCGACAGTGTTCGGCGGGCTGCGGCTGGACGGTGGCTTGCGTAAAGGTTTCTTCCCTGGCGTCGCTGCGGTACCGCTCTGTTAGGTCTCTCCTCAGCGTGGGGATCCTGGAGGTTGGTGGCTTGTGGGCAGAGCGTTCTATCTGGAAACGTTAGGGACCCCCTCCATGCTTGCGCCCGTTGGCATCCGGATCTGGTCGTTCTTCAGGCCTCTTCCCTCTTCCTTCCCTCCCAGGGGTCACTTTGGAAGCAAAAAGGTCGGACTGACCTACTTGCGGTGCTCTGCCCCGGTTCCGTGGACCCCTCCGTGATACGTACCTTTATCTTTACCGCATTCTAAAATTTGCAGGATATAGGACAATTTATTAACATGGTATTTCTTATAGCGATTATAAGTTGGGTTGAACTAGATCAGAATTATATAATACTCGTTACTTTTTCTGATAACGCCCTGGTTAGGATTCTAACCAGGAAAATTTTAGGGTAATTGTCAAGTATTGACGCAGTAAATTTTAGCTATACGAGGATAGATACCTGCAATGTGAGTCTTGTAGAAGCTAAGTAGTTCTACAGGAGCAATGTTAACCCTTTGGCAAGGAAGGCGCGGATCTAAAAGCTGGTTTTGATATTTATGACTACCTATTTCACCTTGGACTCCGCACTCCCATTGTTTGCAAAACGCTCCTCCGGTTCCTTGTTACGGACAACTTCAAGATTTATACATCCGAGACGTTCCTCCAAAACCTTTATATACCACACACACACACACACACAACTTCGTGCGAAGTGCTTCCCTACACATACAGTGCTGTGTGTCCGTTCCCATCCCCTTTACAGCCCAGATAAATCTGCACCGTACTCTCTCCATCCCTGCTTTTCCTTCTCTATGACTATCATAAAGCTCTGTTAGCTCATTTGTTGTTCTCCCCCACCCCCACATTCTCACTCTAGCCGCCATTACTATAGCTCCGACCCTACCCTCCCTTTCCAAAGCCCTTGTATCAATTATTGTTGGACATTTGGAGCAATTAGCTATCTTGGATGTGAGGATAATTCGACAAGAAGAATGTCTGCTTTCTCCCGTTCGCCTTAAAGATGAACGTGGACGTTCCCGTGATTAATATCGGCAACTGTGACTGCCAGGCGTTACCGTGTATAAATAACAGGTTTTGACACCAACTTTGCCGAGGATCTTTGGAGAACCGATACCGAGGGAAGGTAAAGGAGGTTTTGTAAACAAGCTCGTAAACTTTCGAGGATAAATGGAGATGAAAATATTACTACACTGGGCGTGTACTCCATTCATAGTACATGGGAGTAAACATATATACACACAACTATTAACTTATAAATAAAGTTGGTCAACCTCTGAAAATGCCATGGATATCCCAGATGCATCAAAATTAATGGCAATTTAAAGTTGTAATTAACACCACAAAATATTCTTAAAACAATAATCAGAGATCAATAAGTATGGTTTAGGGGGAGTCACTTTGTTTAAAAACGAGTTTGAGTTACCTGAAACATTCCCAAATTGTTGGAATGGTAGAATCAGATGACTGAAAAATTCAACGCCATCGCCGGAATTTGAGCCACAATTAATTCCATTGAAGAATAATTTCAAGAAGAATTAATTCCATTAATTGGCCTAATAGTGGTGGAAACAATGAAGACAGGGACTTAGAGTACTTACATCATTGTAAGTTGCCATTGGGGTATGACATCTCAATACAGTTTGAGATCTCCTTGTGATATACCGGAAAAATCCGAGTCAGTTGGGGAATTTAATGTCGTGGCATGTTGCTACGGTAGCTCAGTTGTTAGAGCAACCGGACAAAAACCGTGAGATCCGTGGTTCAAATTCCGGCGATGGCATTGAATTTTTCAGTCATCTGACTCTACTGTTCCATTCCCAAGTTACATTATTTTCTTATCATATGCAGTCTAGAAGTCATTATGAATGGACAAAATAAAGACGAATTGATTTTGATTATAAACATATCCTTTTAAAAATAGTATTGCATTCACATGAATTTCTCTACGCTCTCTTCTGGTTTACACATTTCGTTGTAAAAAGAAAAATATACACTAGGCAAAAGCGATGGTCAATAATTTAAATACCCGATGTATAACTACAAGAAAGAGGGAAAAAAACAGAACAGCAACTTAACACTTGAGAAAAGTATATATAAAGTCATATCAATAACAAGGATTATCGGAAATTTTTAACACCACAAACAATTTATTTGACATAAATTGTATGATTTAACGAGATAATTTTTTGTATTGTAAGATGTTGTCTATCTCTTACGGTTTACCAGTTATACAAAAGAGATTCAGAATGAAGAGTACTTCACATGCCATTCCCAGAAAATTGAAGATATACATTTTATTTGCCATGCAAATAACTTAATCATATGACATTTTAATCAAAATCGTTGGAGGCATTTTTGAGAAAAACAAACGTAACAAAACTTTTTCAACGTAAAGGGTAGTTCGGGATGGGGGGATTGTTTTGAAAATCTACGTATCGTATGCTTGGAAGATGCTGAACTTAAATACCAATTTGAGTTACGTTTTTGAGTTATACTGTTGTAAGGGGACATATACCCAATAAAATAGAGTATTGAAATGAAAGGAATAACTATTGGTGTAAAATAATATTAAGAAATAGCTTTTCTGTAAAATAACTTGTACCTCAGAATGTAATTAATGTAAGGAACCGTGTAATTAGTAACTACCAGGCGAGCGAGCAACAGGGGTAAAGTCCACAAGCACATACACGCTAATGCACACAGGGTTTAGGCAGTCACAGAAAATAGAAAGAGAGGTCCGAGATTGGAGTGTGACAGAGAGTGGTCCAATTCCTAGAAGACGAGGGAGTTGAAAAAACAGAAAGAGAAACGAGAATTGTAAAGTGAGACGGAGATAGTGGGTTTTACCAGAGAAGTCAAAGGGAAGCGTAATTGCTAAAATTGGAACACTTTATTTTCATAGCACGCTAAGTAGATAACCAAGAATAGTTGTTACATATAAAGGCGCGAATCCTAATGTTATAGTAGGAAGATATAAACAGGGGAGGAGATTCCAAGTTACACACTCTCTGATTTTACTCTCACGATGTAACACATGTGACTCAGGAGGAAGATTTTTTGCGTGTATGTGGGGTGGGAAAAGTATCCCGCGACGCAGCTAGATAGGTGCATGTAAGGAATTCACGGTAGGGGAGAATTACATGCACAGCTTTTGTATAATTTTGTATTAAGCAAGGGAAAGTTGCTACCCGCCTCAATGGGCATTATATTGTGAATAAATTAAGATGTTTAAGGAAACGTCAGTTTATTATTTGCCTTCACCTACATAAAATAATGAGGAAGATCAAATTAGCTAGCTAGGATAGGAATTACTCCTCAGCTCTACGACAAGCAGCCCGCAGAGAACTTCAAGGAACATCGGAGATCCGAGACAACATCTACGCGGTACTCACGTGCGAGACTATTCACAGACATACACACTACTACTAATTTTGGGGGGCGGGAGATTCAGGACACTCAAAACGTGTATTTGTGGTAAAATATCGATATAGAATTTTCTACGAGCATAGGAAAGCAGTAGAGAAGGTAACAAGTGTAGTTATTGCATTCTTGGATACTTATTTTGTCATAAAATGAAGGTGCTTTTGTTGCTGGCTGCTGTGATTCTTACAGTGTGAATGTCGCTGTTCTACCGATGGGGTGTTAGGGAATGAGTGCGTTTAACACACGTGCAGTCTTCTCAAGAATACATTTGTCTCCAAGAATGAACATTTACAACTAGAACTTCTGAACCAAATGTTTTGAAGCTTTCAATTCTGCTTTTTATCTGCGACAATGAAGCTGTTACAGCAGAGTTATTCAAGTAAATTCACACATATGGACAATGAACATTTTGTGTGAAATGTTAAACACAAAAAAACTGTTACATTCATATGACTTTCCGTGTCTATTGTCGATTTTTTATACATCGTCCACCAAGCCTTCTTACAAAAGCTTATTATTTTATGTATTTCAAGTAATGTGAGATAAACTTTTGCATAAACTTTCCATTACACATTTCGTCATAAGTACAATGGGATAGTAAAATGTATGGTGGCCTTAAAATGCCATACTCCTTTCATGACATCGCGGAAAACAACTGAATAGCCACAGCGTTTTGGAAGTGAATAAAAGTTTTGAAAAATTCAAACCAAAATTTCAGAAATCTGTGCTATCACGAAACAAATTATTTGAAGTAAATTGTGTTTTAAAGACATATACAGTTTTGTGTAGTAAGTTTCTTTGCACGATCTAACTAATTTGTAGTACTTACCAATATTGTTGCTATGGACCGGAAGTTGAAATTTTCACATGCAATGTGGTTGCTATGAAAACAAAACAAATCTAAATGCTATAAGAAAAGACCAAAAGCACTATTGCGGGAGTAAAACTATCACGACACAAACAGTGACTTATTGAAAGTTGCAATATCAATTCCATCATTTAACTTTATCAAAGTTTTCACCATCAAAATTTCCGACCACAAACTTCTTGGACTCATCAGTTTAGTACTTCTTGGCACGAAATGTTCTTCTCATTAATCTCTAAACATTTTTCCTATAACCATTTGCAGAATGATTTATATGTAAACTCATACGTCAGTTTTGATTTCTTTTGTATTAACTCGTCACATCCACCTCTTCAAGCCTCTTCGATTTTCACATCATTGGACACGTCGTTCATTTCTTTTCCCATAATTAAGTAAGAATAAATCAAACTGCTAACGTAACTAAAAACTAGGAGACGTGTTTTTAAAGTAAGTACCGTTTTAATATTTTGCCTTTGCAGCACTGCAGTCGCGATTCATTAGGAAGACAGATACAGGTGTGATTGATCGTCGCTTTGTGCTTTTGTTGTTAAAGCGTTTCCAATTGCTCAAAACAATCGAAAACCCGCTGACTGCGAAGCCAGATCATTGATTTGTTTTTGAATGCGAGAAATGCACCAGAAAACACAGGCGGCATCATTCTTTGACGAACGCATACAAAAACTGGTTTCGCGTTACAAGTGCCTGAATAACGGCGGTGACTATGTGGAAAAGTAGTGTAAGGTAATGAATGATAATAAAGTACTGTAAAATAATGTTCTGTTTT
This sequence comes from Deroplatys truncata, assembly GCA_030765065.1. NCBI lineage: Eukaryota > Metazoa > Arthropoda > Insecta > Mantodea > Mantidae > Deroplatys > Deroplatys truncata. Next base: position 202,649,721 of record CM060983.1, on the reverse strand, counting down.
TAAAAAAATTATCGATGCTTACTTTAAAAACACGCCTCGTACAACATAATATGGCGACACAGATAACAACACTTGTTTACAAGTATTCTGTCCCCATAGCAACACATTTAGGCGTATCACCTTCTAAAATATAACATCAGTCTTAATACTGTATATAAATATTTCAGCTAACGTCTGAATTAATATAATTCATTGATATAAATGCCCATCGTTCAAAAATAGTATGCAATACACATTTGGTATAAACATAACAAAATCTCGGAAACTAAAAATCTAATTCCTCGATCCGTATACAAATGAGTACAAGACCAAATGAGTATCGTAGTATACTACTGTCTGTGCCTTTATGGTTACGCATTATACAAAATTATTCAAAATTCTTTCAGAATGAAACGGACCTCAGAGGCCATTCCCAGAAAATTCAGGATATGCATTTTATTTACCATGTAAATAACTTAAATATATCCTATTTTAAATAAAGTAGTTAAGAGTCATTTTGGAGAAAAAAATAATAAAAAGTACTGCATGTAAAGGGCAGTTTGGAAAGGATTTTTAAAAAAAATGTTCTTATATCTTTTGAAGACATTGAACTTGAATACCTAGTGTGGTATGTGTCCGACAATTCATTTTTTGAGTTAATTCGTTTTAGTCTGTTTCTTATTCAGCGGACCTCGAACATGATTTCCAGTGAAATATCGCCATTGAATTACTTTCTCTAGCTATTACTTGGTAGAGAAAGTAAAAAAATTAAACTTCAAAGAAAATTATTTTAATTCTTGTTCCAATGACAGATGTTATACTTTTGTTTTTCTACGTACATAAAACACCCTAGTTACAGCATTGCGGCCTTATTGGGTCTTAGAAATTGCAATAGTAAAACTTAGATAAATTATTTGCAAAAGTCTTTTCTTTTTTCGGATATATAAATAAGTCACAATCTATTACGTAAAAATAACTAGGAAGCAGTCGATAACAAAATGTTAAACTTACGTAGATTAGAAATGCTACCATTGCGTTGTTTAATCTGTAAATGTTCAGTATACATGTTAATATAAAGTTACCTATATATAATCTACAGGTATCTATAAGGTAACTCCCTTTTATAGAACACTAAACATGTTCCACGTCATTAAAGGCATGCATTAACATTTAAAATTAAACTCTGGACTTCCATGGGATGTTGATGTATGTCAGGTATGGGCGAGCGCATGTCACATCCAGGAGGGAGAGGTACTGCGAGTAACGTAGCTACCCCTTTATCCGACCAGTGGCGTAATGCGATTTTTAATTTGGAAACACTAGAAATACCTATTTATTAAAATGCAAGATATGCAACAAATGACAAAACAAAATCAAGTGCCTTATTCATTATTATTCCTACAAAAAATACCTCACATTTGTTATAAAACTGAAAACAAACAGATATAATATCACTTATAAACTTGCAGAAAAATGAACAAACAGTACTCAATATTTATAGTTTTTACAGTGGGCGCACGTGTGCGTGTATCTGTGAACAGCATAACTCAAAAACGAAATCTCGGATAATTACTAAACTTGGTATTTAAGTTCAGTACCTTCCAAACGTGGGACACGAAGACTTTAAGAAAATCTCCTAATCCCAATTCCTTTATAAAGAGGAATTTCCAAAAACTTTTTATTTTCTAAAACGATTCTAACAATTTTGAATAAAATACAATATTTTGATTTCCTAGAACATGGCTCTAACGGTTTGGATTAAAATACCATACAGTAAAAATATTTAGATGACAAATAATTTTCTGGTAATAGCCTGTGAAGTCCTCTTCATTCGGAAGGAATTTTGTATAATTTTGTATAACTTGTAAACCATAAGAGAAAGACAAGAATTTACTACACGAAAATTACAGATCTCTTTAAAACACACACTTTATTTCAATTAACCTTTTCTATGGCATCAGCCATTTCCAAGATATGTCGTTATTAGTTTGAAGTTCTCAATGTTTCGTAGTTTTTTAAGTACAGCAGCTATTCAGTAGTTTCTCGCGATGTCATGGAAAGGATATGAAATATCTAGGCAGCATATATCGACCCAGCTTTTAAACATCTGACTATCGATTCGGTTTCCTCAATCCCCCTTATATGTGCAACGAAATGTTATGAAGCTGTGTCTGCAAATTTTTATCTTGATTAACATGAGGTACATATTAAATAAGCTTTCAATAATGAATAGTTTGTGGAAGTTATATAAAATAAACGATAGTGGTAGAGAAAGTTATGTGAATGTAATGAAGCAGATATTTTACAGAAGAATACAAAATGTGGGATTGCAATAACAGTCCACAAAATAATCTTCAAGGTAACTTTGCTTATTATTTCGCTGCTTTTCTACATAGGTACTACGATTCCATGATGTTTTATCACTAAGGTCAACGCCGTTTGCATCACCTTGTATGAGTATTCCAGAAAATATTTCACTTTTAAGATAGTTGGGTGCTCATAACGATGACAAGAATTGTTATAATGACGGCTCTCCTTTTGTCCTTGCAGTGAATTATTTTGCTTCGCATTACGTTCTGTCTTCCGTGCTGTTCTTTTTTTCTGGAAGGTTCTGATATGTTGGGATGAATTTTTCCAGAAAGAAGTATGTTTTGATATGATAGCTATTGTGCTAAGGAAATGTTACCTTGTGCATGCAGGGTGCAGAAATTGTGAAATTCTGTATGATGACTGCTTCAAGGTGACGTAAACCCGGATATTCATATTTTTTCCATCGCACAGATACGGTATGATTGTGTATAAATTTCGTAACTTCATGCCATATGCATGAACATATTAGGGACATTTTACTGAAAATGCATCTTCCTCTTCATCAAAATCACCAATATAACTATGCATCTTTTCCAGAAATTTAGCGATTACTGCTGGTTTTTTGACCTAATAATGGAATAATGGTATTTTCAAGTCAACGGTGTTCTGAAAAGAAATGATAAAGATTGGACATATTCAAGTTTTACGGCTAAAAATTGTACCTGAGATATTAGGTTAAATATATTTCGCAGTTTACAGACTTATTCGAAACAGATGTCGATTTTGAGGGATTACATTTAACACACAGTCGTCCGAACCGTAGGAAATGTGACTTCAACTTGATAAAAAATGAAAAAATCTCTGGCTCTGATATGAATATACATTTAATATACATTTATAAGCATTTATGCTTATGAAATCAGTTTTCTTAATAAAATATTTACACTTTTGAAAAACGGTCATTTTATGTATTTTAAAGGAACCATTGGAGGCACAAATACAAAGCCGAGTGACATGCGTAAACAACATAATTTATTTCATACTCGTATCATTTTTTACTTTATAAATCTTTTCTTTGTATTGCACCATAAAACTAGCTACATCTGCATGCAGTGGCTAAACATTTATCTTCTATGCTTATCAACGATCATATTACATAACGCACAATAAACATTGACTCAAAGCGCATCTGTTTGAGGTATCCGAATCGGGGTTTTAGAGAAAATATTGTATTTGCCAAACTTGATATTAATCTCACATTTATTTCTTGTTTAATTTAACGCTTAAAATATTTTAGATTGTAAAAGGTTCTTGTCTTATTTCAAAAGCCGAAAACACACTATATTTTATTTTATTTATTTTAAACGACTTGAGGAATATCATAACGTTTATATATTACACAGGAAAGGAGGCTTAACCCGCTTGCACACAAATAACAGTTCTCACATGAATATTGATGTATTTAGTAATAGTCTGTTTAGCTTGTTCTAGCACATGGTTTATGTAATATTCCTTATATCCGCTTTAAACTTTCTTAAGGATAATTTGCGAATTATGCCATAAATACTGTCCTGATCTTTTATTCATATAATATTTAAACCACATTTGCTATTTATCACGGCACTTGTGATTTAAAATATCCTATGTAAATTTCTGCATACCTTACTGTAACCATTTAAGTGAAATAATTGACATCTTCATCAGTAAAGCCTAAAAAGCCAAATACAAAATGAGGCAATAATAACAAGAAAAATTTCACATTATTATTTTTGCAAGCAGCTGTCAAAATGACCGAAACTTAAGGGAAACTGATTTAGAACAAATTAGTGCGTATTCTAATGGACTTGAACTGTTTCTGAAATATATTAGAAAAACCCCTCAGTATTGAGCCGTATTCAATTTTCTGTTTCATGTTTCTAGAACTTGACAGTTTCATTATTCTTTATAAACCAGAGTGGACATTTTATTTATTTATTTGTGTTTTCCGTCTTATATTTTTACTTTGTACTTAAAGAAGAGTTAATTAAATTTTTCATTACCATCAGTTCTCACACTTGAAAGATTTGTTTTTTGTAATGGTATTCCAATCTCGCTGCCAACACTATAAATCGGACATAGCAATTACACTTGGTAAAACTTTCTCTATCCACCTCTGTAGTATGGGGGTAGCGTGTCTGCCTCACATTCAAGAGGTCCCAAATTCGAACCTCAAAACAGTTTTTTTCCCGGAGTTTTCCCTTATTCTGAAAAGGCGAATGTCGGCAACTTAAAGTTCTATAGACCCCGTACTTATCTGAGCATCATTTCACCCATTTTATTTATCGTCCGATATGACCTAACCGATTAAAGGACGCTGACAGTCGAGTGATTTTCACGAGCCGCTAGGGACATTACGCACGTTGTGTTTTCCTGGGACTGCGAGAATAAAGCAATTTGGCACATGCCTGTCACAAGCTTGTCAGTGAAACTTCTCAAAAAGAGCATCACCTGAGAGTAGTGCAAACCCGCAGAACAAACATGACAAAAATGTGGTGGACCAACCAGGCGTCCAAAGCTTTCATAAAATAGTATGCGTGTGTTGTATCTCTTAAACCAGTAATAATAATTATGCACAGCTATGTTTCGAAGAAAAAAAATGTTATTGCTTCATTTTTATGGGGAAGTTTAATTACTTACATCTTATTAGAGACTTTAGCTTAGAAACAGCTTAGTGGGGAGATCCGTGGTCCTATTCCCGGCTATGGCATTGAATTTTTCGACTGATTCTACCTTTCCAATCTTATCCTACACACGGTTTGTGTGCAAGAACATTACCATTGACTGACCTAATAGTTCAAAAGTGGGCAAAGCGACTCAAGAGTATAACGCAACGTAACGCGACTGAAAGCGTAAACAGCCTGGGTCAGTGTTGCTAGCTAGAGGCGAGAGGGTGGTTGGAAGTAAACAATCCAGTTGCAGAGTTCTGATGACATTCTAAACCATCGTTTTCCGGAAAACGGAAATCGTGCAGAATGGGAACTTTTGGGGGGGGGGGCTGTGCAAAATGAGCATTCTATTTCCATTCTTCTTAATAGTTACAGTTAATTGTCTGCACAATAATAATATGTGTTATTGTGAGTATTAAATATGTTATTTATTTATTTGTGCAGATGGAGAGAATGTGAAATGTTTAATTTGCTCAAAAACAATACATGGCGTATTTAGAGTCAACAACCAAAGACACTACGTTAGATGTCATGCTTCATGTGGTGAAATTAAAAGTGTTGCACAGGGAAGTTATTGTAGTTTATTATTATTATTATTATTATTATTATTATTACTACTATGTTTTTTAGAAATTGAACGTACAAAACTATTGCTGGAGTTAACTGCAAAGAACGTTGCACAGAATGTCCCGAAATATACAAAAGTAAATATGCTAGTTACATATTTACCTGAGAAATCGCTCGGTCCCTAAAACATTTTCAAGAGGGTGCACTTTTGACACTACGTCTGACAAAAGCTGTGAAAATCATGTGACCTCAACAACTTCCCAATTTTAATAATATTAATTTATCTTGAAGAACCATTACAAGGTTTGTGGAAAACCTTTCAAAAAATGCAAAACGTCAACTCAAACACAATATAATAGGATCAAACGTCACTGCAGGAGCTCTACAACCATAACTCCCCCCTTCCCTCGCAGTAATGCCTTACTTCCGTGTTTTTGTGAGGGTTGCGTTGTGTTGTGTTGTCGGCGCCAAACTGGTTTCTGCCCACCTCTGTAGTAGTTGGTTAAATCGTGAACCCCGGGACTTAGTATTTAAGACATTGGGGTCGCCATTGGGGTATGGCATCTCAAAATGAATTTGAGGTCTCCTTGTGGTATACCGGAAAAAATGCGAATTTAAGGTCGTGTTGCCATAGTAGCTCAGATGGTTAAAGCAACCTGACGGAAACTGGAAGATCCGTGGTTCAAATCCCAGCTATGGCATTAAATTGTTCAGTCTCTGATATTACCTTTCCAACATTTTAGTGTTTCTTGCCTATTTAGCAACAACCGCATTCTTTCCGTATTTCTATATTCTAGAGTTTGCGGGGGGTAGGGGACGAGTCCAGCTAATTAAAACTACTACTTCTCCTGCAGGGTTCGATCCCGGATTTCTGGATTTAGAAGTCACAAGTTGATTACAAAATCTCAGTGTTTATATTTCTAAGAGACGTTTTAAGTGCGTTGTTTTGCAACCTGTCCCTCCGTTTTTACTTTCTCTGGCGCTGCCTACAGTAGGTTGAATTCGATACCGAGATTTCTACGGAAATAATGACTCCCTGATTCAGAACAAAAAATTAGAAAAAGGTCCGGTTTGTGTGTGTTCCGTGTGTCTGAGAACAGCATAACATAAAAACGAAAAGTCGGTTTAATACCAAATTTGAAATTTCAGTTCAGCGTATCTCTAGGATGCGACACAAGTATTTTCAATAAAATCCCCCACGCCAAACTACCCTTTACATGCAAAAAATTTTGTTTTTCTCAAAAATGGCTGTAAATTTGGATTAAAGTACCATATGTTTAGGAGATTTGCATGACAAATTAAACGTATATATCGAAATTTATGGGAATAGGCCTCTGAAGTCCTATTCATTCTGAATGACTTTTGTATAATTGGTAAGCCGCAAAAGATAGAACAAATCTTAATGCTCAAAAATGTAGATGTCGTTAATGCACACAATACACGTGAAATAAAAATGTTCATAGAGTTAATCATTTCCGAGATATTCTTTGTTATCGTTTTGAATTTTAAAATACTTATAGCATTTTCTAGTGCTGAATTTCTATTCGTTTTTCTCGTGGTCATGAATGGAGCTTGGAATTGCAAAGTTATTATATAGCAACGCCCTCTTTAAAAATCTGACTATCGCTTTTAACTACCGTATCGTACAACGGAATGTGTAAACGTGAATTGAAACGCTGTCTGATTTAACAAGAAGTAGCAGAAATAATATGCTTTTGTGAGATGGTTTGTAAAAGAAATGAGTAGAGAAATTCAGGTAAATACATCACATCAGGTTTTTTCTAATAAGTTGAACATGCTTCTAACCTAGAAGATCACATCAGAAGGTGAATTATGAATGTTCTTCAAAAGACCCCTGAGTGCTTGGAGTTAGTTGAAGTAAGGGAAAATTCCCGGAAAAATAGTTTATCCAGGTAGCTCACTTCGAAATGTTAGGCAAGTACGCTAACCCCAAGATGCGTAGGTAGCAAAAACTTCTGATGCCAAAGGCACGTGTTTCTAAGTGGTCAAACATCCAAGTAGCGGCCACTCCCAATAACGCTTAACATTGATAAATTAAATATTCTATAAACGAGTTTGAAGACAATTTGTGGTCACGTTTCAAATTTAGAACTAATTCAAGTGGAAATACTCCCAAGAATGCATGATTGTTAGGCGCAACACTCCTGGCACAAAGTCACGTTAGTTTGATTAAAATACATACTTCTCACGTTTGGGTGAAATCGGGTCGAGTTTCAAACACTTTAAATTGAATTTCCAAAACGTTTACCATTTTAGAATTATTCCACAAAACATTCATTAGTAAAGCTTTCCTATGCAACTGCCTAGCAGATACATCTGAAATTTAATGCTATACATAAATCAATTTTTCCTTTAAATCCAGAGCTTTCTAATACTTGAATCATCAATCTGTGTTTGATATTAAGGAAATTATGCAGGAAGGTAACAGATATGTCTGCAGATCACGTCGGGAACACCAATGTCTGGGGACACATCCCGGTTACGTCACCATAGACAACGCAACGTAACGTCTGAGAGCAACATGATTCCCTTCAGCCTTTGCCTTTGTCAGGGTACAACATGGTGGAGATGTCCTTAAAGGGACATTATAACCATTAAAAATAGTGAAAAAGTAAGCGGAATTACACGCGAGTGTAAACACATATACGTACGCCTGTAACATCTATGGTTGCAGTAAAGTAAGTTGTAATGTATCACAATACAGCAAAAGATGGACGCATCTGCACAATCAGAGACCGTCTTACCTTTCTTAATCTTCCCCTAGGCGGCGCTTAGGTCTCGAGATGCTACTGGGCACCCATTCTCTCGTCCTTATTTATTGCGATGGCCCCAAATCATGAGACAGCGAGGAAAGCTTTGGACTTTGTCTTCGCCATCGCCTTAACGCCTCTGCCTTTGTTCCTCCTAGCCGTCTTTTACGTGACCCCCCCCGCCCCATGCTCTCCCTAAATTGGAGCATCAACAACGGGAAAAGACCCGGGGTCTGTGTAAGGGAAGATGAATTGGGAAGCCGAACCAGAGGGCAAGTTATAACTTCCAAACCGATTCCTGAGGAGAAAGGAAGGGATTTTCTCTGATATTCAATTGCACAAAGGGGAAGATGCGAGACAACCCAGACCGGAATACCACAACCACTTACTGGTATGTGGAATCGCGTTCCTGATCATCTTGTTCACCAGGATGCTATTCTAATACAAGTATCGAGTCTTGCGTAATAGCTGATAAAACCACTTTGGTTTTCTGCATAAGGTAACCTTTGGAAAGAAAAGTACACCGCTACTACTACTATTACTACTTGCAAATTCTCACTATTTCGTATCAAATGTCCTTAATATTTGTCATTCAATAAGCATATATTCCAAATATAAAATGTTTGCATATTTCATTCCGCATAATATATATATATATATAAATTATATTTACATAAACAGTGATTGCCTAAAAGCGCCATAATCACAAAATTCAAACATCTAGCATGTCTGTTAAAACTTATAATAAAATTATTACAAAATGAGAGCTAAAATTCTAATTTAATTGCTTGCTATAAATTCTATTAATCTCTTAGTAGTAGTAGTAGTAGTAGTAATAATAATAATAATAATAATAATAATAGTAATAATAATAATAATATGTTTTTAGGTTTTTTCTATGAACACTTTAGAAAATTGATTTTTTTCATACGTTTTCCACAATTGATCGTTGAGTGTATTGTTATTATAATAATAATAATAATAATTATTATTATTATTATTATTATTAATACTTTATAAATCGTTTTTGAATAGATTGATTCATCTTCTATTACCACAAAAGCCTACGCATACAATAATAATCCGAGTTGTTGCTTTCTAATGACTTTCTCTACTCGCTTTTAAGCAAACTGCTTTAGAAAAGCTTGTTATTCTGCCTTTCCAGATACATTTTCAATTCACATTTACTCATTTCGTTGTACGATACATTAGGCGATAGTCAGGTTTTTGAAGAGCATATCGAGTGATGGATTTGAAATTCCTTGCTCTTTGCATGGTCAGGAGAAAAAAGCCTAACGACTTCCCAGTTCAGAAAAGTATAAGCATTTGAAAACTTAAACCAATAATAAGGAATATTCTGGAGATAGCTACCTCCACAAAAACATTTATGCGACATCAATTCTGTGCTTTAGCGAGACCTACATTTTTGTATACTAATATTTTGCCTATTTGTTATGGTTTATACTAAGGTACGAGTAATTCAGAATGAAGAGCATTTTGGAGTCTATTCCAAGAGAATTCAAGATATACCTACACTTCATTTCTCTTGAAAACATGTGGTATTTTAATAAAAAGCGTTAAAGCTATTTTTGAGAAAATCAACATTTTTAAAAAAATTTCCGTGCAAATGCTAGTCTAGTGTGGGGGATTTTCTTCAAAATTTTCGTGTCGCATCCGTGTATTTCCAATGAAATCAGGGTGTCGAATTTTCGGTTGGAATGCAATACCTTCCCTACCAATTACTTAAGTGGTAGAGAAAATAAAAATATAACCAAACGTGTTCTGAACATTTTTGATAAATAACTATTGCCAAGGTTCATAATGAGCTTGTCTATCTGCGATACCTTTTATCAGACGAAAATAACACAATCGATTATATGCAATTTGGTAATAGCAAAGTCAAACCCTGAGAATAGGTTTTATGACACGTTAATTACTTTTTCCAAATAGAAAATGCACACCGAGACAAACATCGAAATATACAACTTGTCACCGAGCTCTGTGTAAAGTTTTATAGTACAAAACTTCATAATTAAAATGTTGGTATTTCTCTAGGATTGATATTTAAGGAAATACAACAATTATTATTTTAGATACATATAACAGGACATTACGATTCTGGATTGTTTAACGTGTTTTATCGCCACCGCAGGAAAAACAAACAAGGATAAGTAGCGAACACAGCTTTATGTAATATTAATTTCACTAACGTCAGTAAAATCAGATCTGCAACTGGAGGAGAGAGAGAGAGAGAGAGAGAGAGAGAGAGGGGGGGAGCGTAATAATGCAATAGATGTCCGGCTTCTGCTTTAGAAAATAATCTTAATTGCGTTGAATATAAGGTTCCGTTTTCTTACTGAGCACAGTTTAATTGAATAAGCGTGAAAAGCCGTATTTGCGAAGGAAAATTATTTATTTAACCCAATTAAAGCCCGAGTATAGTTGGGATTTTAATCTTCGTAAAATGATAAACTGCGGATGTGATCGGCTTTATCATTTTCAAGTGTCATAATATTTTAAAAAGCTAATTTACCCGTTCTATCTCGTTGGTAGTTCCTTGATACCTTCATTAGATTTCATTGTAATCCCATTTTTATATGCATCTTTCTGACGATAGGTGTCTGTGAGTCAGGCAGTTCATTCGAATTTTCTTACCGCGTGTTTTATTCACACTAGAGGTCTCTGTTTCAACTGCTCTGGCAGTTTTTGTCGTGTTACGTCCTCGCGCCTTACGAAAATGGAGACTGGCGAATAATTGTTACTATTTCTATAATAATATAAGTAATTAAATATTAACTTAATATTTCGTTCTAACAATAAAAAGTAGGCGAAAAATAAATTTCACTTTGTAAATAATGTGTGTGTTAAGAGCTTAAAATTTCTATTAATTTACACACCTCTAAAGCCTTTAATACTTGAATAAAGTGTGTAACTTAGTTAATGCTTGTTCAAACAGATTTATATTTGAAATAAAAACCAACTTAGTTAGCTATACTCTACAAAACATTCACTATCGTATCCAGCATGTACTAAGGTTTACATCTTCCACCATTATGTTGTGTATTTTATTCATATTAAGATTCCAATTTTTACAGCTACTAGGAACTACAAAACAAGATTATTGGGGAAGTCAGGAAAGAAACAATAATTAAATTCAAAACACAGTGGCTATGCCACCCTTGTCGTATAGTTATGAAAACTGGGTTGAAACAGCAAAAATGAGACTACTGGAAGCATATACATGCAGCACCACAAAGTAACGAAGATATTCGACCCTAACTTAAAATACAATGTATATTGCATACTATTGATTCATATCAACAACAATGGTGCGAACAACTACTAAGAATGGACTCTGACCGAATACCGCTGAAAATATTTCATTATCGACCTATTAGAAAAAGATGAAACAATTACTGTAATATTTCTGAAGAAGGGACAGACTATTTTGGTCTAATCCTGAAAACACCTTTTCTCCGTTGAGGTTGACAGTTGTTCACCAAAACTGGAATTCTTTTGTTACCCATTTGACGTAGATGAGCTCTCAAGTTGTCCTTAACTCTTCAATTTTCTCATTTATGCTCGTATAGTTTCACTTCGTACCACGTCCCTGTTTGTACAACCTTTTACTCTTTGGCACATAGGATATTTGCCCCGATGACCATAACCTTTATTTTTATGCAAATTTTCAAGTCCTATTCTTTTGCAATTTGTCTCAGCTTATGTAAGGAACGTTCTCTTTATTGCACTGTGTTACTGGTGTACAGTATATTTGAGTGCTTATTTATAATAATAGATATGTCTGGAATTACTTCATTGTACTGTTTGCTAATTATGTTGGGACACAGTTTTTTCCCCAGTTATCATCAATATAAATACAGAAACGTTAATGTGGAAACCTTGTCTTATTCTTGCTTTATTTTTATGGGTACTGATTATGATATGCCTCTGTTATATACAATACGTTTCAGTCTAGATAAACCATGCGAAGATTTTGCATTTCAGTCTTTATATATTTATACAATTTCAATTCATATACATGACTATTTTCGACTGCTTTTTACTTTCTCTACTACGTATAGTAAGTAGGCGAAGTATTGTATTCCACCCAAAAATTCGATACCGAGATTTCACCGGAAATATATGTTTTGAGGCCCCCTTAATCCAAAAAAAGCATTTTTGGAAACATGTTCATGTGTGTGTGTGTGTGTGTGTGTGTGTGTGTGTGTCTCTGCCTGTGAACAGCATAACTCAGAAACGAACAGTCGAATAAAGACCAAACTTGGTATTCAGGTTCAGTGTCTTCCAGAGATGCGACACGAAGGTTTTCAAGAAAATCCGCCCACCCCAGATTACCCTTTACATGGAACATTTTTCAAAAATTTTAATTTTGTCAAAAATGGCTCTAACGATTTTGATTAAAATATCACATGTTTTAAGATGTTTTCATGACAAATGAAATGTATATCTCGAATTTTCTGGGAATGTCTCCAAAAGTATTCTTCATTGTGAACGACTTTTGCATAACTGGTAAACCATAAGAGATAGACAAACTTTTACTGCACAAAAAATGTAGATCACGTTAAAATACACAATTATGTGATATACATTGTTTTTGTTGAGTGAACCATTTTTGAGATATTGCTTGTTATTCCATTAAATTTTCCAATACTTATACTTTTCCTCAAATTCGTTATTCATTTTTTTGTCCTGGTAATGCAAAGAGAATGGAATACTCTACATAGCAACCAACTCTTAAAATATTTGACTATTGCTTAAAGCCTAGCAATTCCTTTTGCATCTACAAGAAAATTAGCAATAAGATTAACATCTCGATATCTCGATTAACATGAAGCATATGGAGAATAAGCGTTTGTAAAAGTAGTTTGTACAAGAGTAGAGCAAGTCATGTGAGTGTAATAGATCAGATTGTTTTCTTTCTTTCTTTTTGGGCTGATTTTAAAGTAATTTACAAGCTCGGAAAGATTGTAAAGAGACTTTGAGAAAGTACTAAAGTTGTCGAGATAAGATGAGAAGGTTGGAAGTTTAAAGCCAGGAGTCGAAAATGCTACCCTGATTTTTAAGCCAATGGAAAAAAATACGAACTTCGAAAATAGTTTAGAAAGGAATAAAAATAAGCTTTAAATAAATTCTCATTTATTCCTGCATGAGGAATCCGAACACGTGTTCCAAGAAATCGCCCTTGTAAATAAATAAAAAACCGCATAATAAACAATTTTCTCGACTTACACCGCGCATATTTCTGGAAATGTAAAGCTATCACCATAACCTCTGCCCAAAATACTCATCTTGCTAGTTCTGGAGTCGTGGCGGCTTCCGAAAAAAAAAACTGTTTTGGGGGGAGACTTCTCCTCCTTTGCTGTATTTGTTTTGTTAAATTCAGAGTATTTATTAAAATTACATATATACACCTAAATGATATCTACAATATCAGCAAACCAGAAGAAAACATATTTTCATTGCTGCCTCGTTTATATTTATTAGCTCAGATTAATTTTAAGGAATCTTTATAACAGTAATAATGCATTTCTCAAGAGACTAGATTTTTCTTGTGAAGCAGTTTCATAGCTGGAGAACGATCTTCAGGCTTCGTTTAAGATCGCAGTTCTGTTTTCTACAATAATGTCACTTCATTCAATCTTTCCTTTGAATAATTATTGATTATTATTGGTTGTATGAAACTATTTTAAAAACTTGCAGCCTTATTTAAAAATATTGTGACGCAGCGGTTATGGTGCAAGGTTATCGGGAAGTCGGCGCCGGGCGTAAACCACGATAACTACAGCTCGCCAGCGCAAACACCGGGCGCCCTATCGGCAGATAACTAGAGCCTTCTTGTAGCTTCTTTTCTCCCTGCTCCAGAAAGTGTGTCGAAATAAATTCTAGAACATTCTAGAACCTTGGGTGAGGTGAATAAAGCTCAGTATTTGCTTTTACTAGGAAATTTTAAGCAATTACTTAAGATTTAGTGAATAAGATTCTAGTAAATGCTTATTCCAAATAGCAAAAGACATTGGCTCTAGCAAAGGCTGAATTTTCCAGCAAATGCTTATAAATGTGTGAATAACTTTTTTATTAATTCTAATAGCAATTGCTAGGCAAATGTTAAGCATGGATCAGACCATTCTTAAACATTGTAGTGCGGTGTAAGGTTGCATTTAGGATGGCTGAATTTATGCAATTAAGGGCTCCAAAGTTCTATCGAGAACGCATTTGACTAGGGATTCCGATTACCGCACTTTCTACAGATTTAATGAGGGAAATGTGGAGTGGATTGCCCAACATTTCCTGCGGTTGGAAAATGAAATTCGAGAAGGCTGTTTGACTTCAAAACAGAAAATGGAACATTTTCTTCGCTTCCTAAGTGATCCTGGATATCAGTCTGGGATTGGAAAGGACATTGGGATACACAGGACGATAGTCCGCAAAACCGTAAATTTTGAGCTTGAAAAAATACATAAAAAGCAAACTTTTGGATTAACGTCCCAAGGGGCGAGGAAGTTAACAATGCTATGTTATAATGGAGTGAACGATACAATTTTCCTTGTGCCATAGGGGTAATTTACTGTACGCATGTCCGTATTATGAAGCCACTGTACCATGTGAGGAATATATATACCGAAAGGGCTATGCTTCTATCAGTGTACAGGCAACGTGCAATGGTGAAGAAACATTCACTAGCGTAGACGCGCAATGAACAGGATCTGTGCATGTTGTTAATATATGTTAATAATATATACTTTCAACCTATCTGGAGCTTTATGACATACTGGATTTCTGTCAGTAGATAAGAGGTTCAGAAAGTCTTTCTCCCTAGACTTCAAAATGATTTTTCTATTCCCCGTTGCTGTTTTATCATTCTTTATTTTAAACTTCATTTTTCATGTTATATATTTTCCTTATTAGCTGCTTTCCTGAAATTAACTTGTCGAATTGATGTTGATGCTGACGTTCAGCTGTAATTGCTTCTAAGGCTTTCTTTTTTTCCATTTTAATTCTTCGTTTCTGAGATGTATTTAAAATCACCGGGTGATTTCTTAAAATTGATACAAGTTTCCATTGCGTACCGCTGAAATATTTATTGCCTTCACTTCGGAAGACATTATTTACGAATACTGAGTATTGTGGCGCACGTGCTAGAATCTCAACAATCAAGCAGCCTGGCCTTGAAACCCCCTACCATTTCTTTGACAACAGAAATTCCCAGCATTTACTAACCAGCATTAGAAAAAGACTATTCACACAACAAGCTATTGCGAATGCTAGTTCTAAACGCTTGTAAGCAATTGCTTTTTCTTATTCTTAATGCTGCTAGTATTTACTGGATCTTTATTCACTTTACCCCTTGTGGAAAGAGAAGGGAGCGTTCTCACGAGAGTTGGTCACTGCGAGCAGTACGAGTCGTGTGTGAGTGGAGTTGCGTCAGAAAATCAGCGAGCGAGTTGGTGAGCATCTAGAGGTGCAATATCACGTGTGATTCACCAAACGAACAGGTGATAGCTGCTGTGACGTGCAGCGAATGCTGTCGCGGAGCGAGAGATCCTGGAGATCTTGCGTTCGACTCCCGAATGAAGCGAAACGTTCGGCGTGGAAAGGCTACGCCATGAAGAAGTGAAGTGACGGAGAATTGAATTTGTTCACCTTAGTGAAGTGACAGTGTGAACCAAGTGAACTCCCAGTGAAGCTGAACTAGATAAGAACTTAGAACAGTGATAGGGAGAACTGAGAGAAGTGACAGTTGAAAAACTTTACGAAATCACCATACGGACTGTAACATTTAAGAGAATGCTTCATTGAATCCTAAAAATATAGCTTTTGTTTTCTTATTAAAATTAAGAAACAACTGAAAAGCAACACCACTTTAAAAACATCACAAACTATTGAAAAATTCAAACCGATGCCTCGGAAAAGGCTAATACCACAAAGTTATTTGAAATAAATTATACCTGTTTATACATGTTTATTCGGTATATTCTTGTGTATATCTCATGGCTTGCCTGTTATAACATTCCTCCCAAATGAAGAGAACTTCACAGGCTATTTCTGGAAAGTACAAGATACACATATTTTTCACGCCATTACATCCATTTCTGAGAAAATCAAAACTATCTAACATTTGAAGTAAAAGATTTTCTGGAAACCTCTGTGTCGCATCTTTGGAAGATAATAAACTTAAATTACCAAATTTGTTATTTATGAGAATTTCGTTTAGAATTATGCTGTTCACAGACGTACACATACACGCGTGAATCTTTTTGTAAAATTTGTTTTTTTCACATTCAGGGGGCTTCAAAAGATGTATTCGGGTGAAATCTCGACATTACATTTTTGGGTGAAATGCAGTATTTCTTCCTTCTTACTGTAGGTAGGTAGCAGAGAAAGTATAAAAAAAAGAAAGACAAGCAAACAAACAAAATAAAACAAAAAATATACTAAACCTTGGAGAACCTGTTTGTAATTTCTAATTTCTTCATATTAAAATGACCTTTGTAGTGATTTAAATAACCAGTATCTGGTGAGCTGCTAGGGAATTTACATCATTCCATTTCACATGACTGAATTTAAATCCAATTTGTTTGAATTCTTCCGTCTAAGTTCTTGGAGGTAAAAATGGAATTAGAATACTTTGTTTCCATACTCCAATACTTCAAACAGTTCCCTACTTATGGCTTAAAATTTCAGAAATGTATTTGCATTTATATTTAAAAGTGGAATGACATACCTTACAAAACCTTTTCAGGAAAACTATGTATAAGGAATACATAAAATATACTGCCATTTGGTTGAAATCAATATTTAATATTTAAATTATTCGAAACTTCCATAGGACCATTTCCAAAAGATTATATTTCCTAGAAAAATAATATCCCAAAAGTTTAAGAGAAACTGAAATATAAGCGTCTCTTATATGAATACCAAATAAAGCAAAGGTATAAACTTCAACTTTTGTCTATGAAATTTAGCGAGTTTAGCATTTTCAGTTGAACATGCCCATTAAAAAGCGAAAAAGCTTGTGATCATTATGCCAACAAACATTCACCCCTACATTGCATTTTTAAAGAATTAAAACGATCATATACTTATTCGTAGTATACTAATATCTTTAAAAATAAGAATTATTTACAAGACATCTAATTATTTGTAAATACTGTTTTTATACTTTATATTAAAGTTGAAAGTTTGTTTTGTCAGTATCAGGACCCCGATTCTGATGACATGTCATCTTTTAATTGTTGTATCATAGGGGATGAGGGAGTGGGGTTTAAGGGCCCATCGACTAGCTCATTAGGGTTCGATTTTCATTCATTCATTAGCTGTTTACCCTCCCCTTATGTAGGACTTACATCCCCCAGGACTTACAAGCGGGTGCCTGGGGTCAGAGGCCCGTCGAGGAGCAGACACTCATGGATCAGACAGAGCATCTAGGATGGGTGATCAGCCCGATGCCTGGTATGGGATGAAGGAAGTATATGAAACGAAATTTTGGTGAAATGGATGAAAGGAAAGGTGATGATGGAGCAGTTGGTGGAATGAATGGCGGGGGAAACCGGAGAATCCGGAGAAAACCCGCCCAAGTTGTTGGTTAGCCTGGGTCCCAGATTATGACAATGCATATTTATTTGGCCATTGTTTAACCAATTTTATGTCATTTTCTGCTTTTAGGACATTTGTTATATTTAGGTCTCTATTTGGTCATTTTCTTACATTTGCATTGAATATATAAAGAGTTTTTTATTAATGACATTTTACACAAGGATAACTTTTCGAACATCAGAAATTCTGTATTCAACTGAGATATAAGAGGTAACTTTTAACTGTTTACTCACTCTCCTGGGAAAGAAATCAGTTTCTATTTAATGGAAACGGATGATTGTGGTTGGAGGGGTGGTACTGCCAGGGGAGCAGATATCATTACAGTTATGAAATCATGTCTCCTACTAGGAATGGGACAGGTGAATATGTTCCCTTTTTGATGCAGTCAGGTTACTGTGTCCTATCTTTGTGTCGTGTCGTGTCGTAGACAATCAATTCCGGTTCATTTGTATAACCTGATAACTCAAAAGAGAAAACTTAGTTTTGAAGACCTGCTTCAAAAACAGTTTTATTTTCAGTTTCTTCAAACAAGAACATGCAATAAATATTAACTTCTTAATTATCCCATTATTAATCTTATACCTATTTTAACTTTCTCTACCACATACATACATAGTCTGTCTGTATCTGTGCTCAAAAACGAAAAGTTGCCTACTTGTTTAAGTGCAGTATCTCGCAAGAATGCGACACTAAGAAAATCCCTCACCCCCAACTACGCTTTACAAGGAACTTTTCGAAGTTTTTTATTTTCTAAAAAATGGCTTTAACGTTTCTTGATTAAAATACCATATATTAAACATATTTACATGAAAAAATAAAATGCATATCTTGAATTTTCTGGGACTAACATGTAAAGTCCTTTTCATTCGGAAGGAGTTTTGTATAATCTTTTATAACTGGTAACCGTTAAGCGATGGACGAAAACGTACTACACAAGATATGTATATCTCTTTAAAAAAGCACAATGTATTTCGAATAAGTTTTTGTGGCATAAATCATTTCTCAGATATCCATTATTAATGGATTGAACTGTTCATTAATTGGTCATTCTCTTAAAGTCCTGTCAACATTCAGTTGTTTCTTGGGAATGCTGGAAACAGTATGGAATTTTAAGGAGTTTTATGTGTCTAGTTCTTAAACAATTGACTATCGCTGTTCCCTTGTTATCTGTAACGAAATGTGTGATGTCGCTATTTCTACAAAGGTTAAAACGTAATAATTGCATTAAAATGTAAAAGATAGAAAAATAAGCTTTTTTAAGGATAGTTTGTATAGCCATGCCCGTATCCAGAAAAAAAAATTCGGGGAGGGTTTTGCACAAGTAGATCTAAACTTAACAGTACCCCACACAATTAGCATGTACCTACTCCGTAGTATATAGACGTTAAACGGATAAGAAAATTGCTTGGAGACATTATATACACAAGGAAAACTCACATGAGGATATTCCACCTTACAGCACAAAACATGGAGACAGCTTCGAAAACCGGAATGTATGGTCACCTTACCTATGTAA
This sequence comes from Deroplatys truncata, assembly GCA_030765065.1. Taxonomy (NCBI): domain Eukaryota; kingdom Metazoa; phylum Arthropoda; class Insecta; order Mantodea; family Mantidae; genus Deroplatys; species Deroplatys truncata. The sequence goes on along the minus strand of CM060983.1, from coordinate 202,630,258 downwards.
GGCGATGATATTAAGTTTCCCTTTTTCTTGTAAATCTGCTACTAGCAATAGACCTACTGTTATCTAACGACATTTTCCCATATTGGTTTGCTATGAAGTTAAATAAATAAAACTGTCAGGGCTTTCGGGGGGAGTTGAACCCTAAACCCCTCCCTCTAAATACGGCCCTGTGGATAGCCGCTAATAAAGATAGAGGGTAGAGAAGGTTGTATAGATGTATAGCAGTTATGCTCAAAACATTCATTAATTTATAGCTTCCTATATAATAATTTTAATAAACTAAATAAATATCAGTTTGGGTTATTTTTTGTAAGAATGATGCAATTTTTCTTCATTTTAGAGTCAATTTCTAGGTCATCAAAATCCGGGCACTGGTCCTTGTTAACCCTTCCCTATGGGTGTACTTTTCAAACAACGGTATTTTAGAAATTAAAAAGGTGCCAAAAATATTCACCAAAACTTTAAGAATCTGTTGTTTTATGTTTTCCGCATAAATATTTTCAATTTAGAAACATTTCAATGGAGCTCCAAAATGTCCCCCAATTTTCAAAATGCTAAAAATACAAAAAATTAATTCTGGAGATTACGCATGATAAATTCTACTGGGGAAGTTAATTTTAAACTAAAATTTAATTGATTGGGAATGAAAGGCATAAGCAGAGTGCCCTCGAATTCCCAGTAGTAGGTTAATTATTTTAAATCTGCACATATACAAAGTGTTGTGAACCCACTTCTCCATGCATAAGACCTTATAGACGTTCCTATTTTATAACCTGTTTCGGAAGCCCCCTGGTTTCTATTTTCATTCAATATTTTTTGATCTTAGCAAAGTATCGGCATAAAAATTACTGTGATAATCGTACCCAATATGCCAAAAGCCAATGACAGGTAGAATATGCTAGTCAGTAGGCCTATCAAAGCCGTACTACACTGATAGTATTTAATGGTGGTGCACTTGTTTTTAATTTGTATGAATGCAGTGAGTGAGATCACGTAGACTGTGACTACAATAATTGCAACTGAAAATGCTGCGCTTCGGAAGTCAAAATATTGGTGAATTTTCAGAATTCTATAAGGAGAAAAAAAATCAAATTGACGGCATATTCCCTAACCTCAGTTATTTGTATATTAGTTAATTATGTCATATTCTGTTTCAATAAAATCGAATCATTTTAGAGATCTCACGCATTTGTTTGTTTTTGACAGAGATGCGTCATAATCCAAGCTGCAGTGACTAACAAACATGGTTGGCGATAAACTAGGTAAGTTCACAATAAGTTTTTCGTGGGGTTATCTAGTGGAGTAGCACTCGTGCTACTAGTTTTACATGACAATTTAATTTCGGTTTCAAACGCATGCGTCTTTTCACAAGATAATTATTTCTCTATCTTTGTTCTCGAAATAATTATTATGAAAAGAAGCATTCGTTAACCTCAATTAAATTGTCGTAAAACTACCAGCACTAGTGCTGATTGATAAGTTGATAAGTTTGCATTATAGTAGCGATTACATTTTCATAAGGTGTCAAACATTTAGTTTGTGTCGATCCCACAGGGTTTTATTACTTTATCCACAATACACCTAGTAGATAGAGGAATCGATGTAGAGATTTCATCGGAAATACACGTTTTCAGACATCCTGAATAAAAACAGGCATTTCTAAAATAGGTAGCTGGCGGATATGCTCGAAACTATACTCGCTGCCAAACACAGAACAGCAAACTATTAGAAGTGCAACTCCCGTGTTAAATGTTGGAAACACGAGGGCGATCGCAGCGTGAGTAGTGATCTGGGGTTGAACTAAACTATGAAAAATCGTGCTCTCGGATGATGACGTCACTCGTAGCTACTACAGCTGTATTTTTCATACCTGCCTAGCTGTCTGCTCAGCTGATCATATGTTCCAATATTGTATCGCTACTGACGACGTACAAAGTTAATTACGTGAGCTTCAATAATCGTGATTGCACTTGGAGTTATTCACATTTCTTTTTAAAGGAGTCGATTAAAGCTCACATAAAATAACTTGTCACTGTCATCTGTAGCAATACAATATTAGAACACAATTATGATCAGTTGAACACTCACAGCTAGGCTAGTATGAAAAACACAACTGTTTATTCCTGTGTAACTTATTAAATTATCCAATAGTCGGCACATACATTGCTTTTTATATAATATTATTGGGGTTAATAGTGGTTGCTGAATGTTTCTATGTCATAATACATAATGGTCACATTTAAATTTTTGAGAGTGAATGAGATCCAGCACCTTGCAATAATTTCTTCTGCATGCTTCATAGTAAAATCTTTTGCACTTAAACTGCCTCCATGGTTTGTTTGAACTTCCAACCAACAGTAGGATGTGGAATTTGACAGGAAAATTGGAAGAATAACACAGGTTTGATACTTGTTATTTTATTCTACTCTAGATAGCGCAATACAATTTGACATGAATAACTTAATTCCATTTCCTACAAAGAAACTTCTGCACACATTATATGCAATAGTGTAGCTATTGTTTGTCATTCACTAAATTGCTATTAGCAGTGCAATAAATGTCATTAGCAAGTTTCACCACACCATTTAACACTATTAATGTCATTGTCACTCTCTGTGCTCTGACTTGAAGCACCATCACTGGACACAAATAGCCACAACTTAACTCCAACTTTCCATTGTGTATATCCTAGAATTAAATAGAACACACATGTTTAAACTACCCTTAAAAGTAGGTTTCTGAAAAGAGAAATTACTTACATTAAGGAAAAATTTGTGGTTACAAACACCTTGTGATTATATTACACACTATCCACTGTAAACCAGAGTTCTCTCTGATGTAAACAAAGCATATGCTTCCTCTTGTCTTCAAACTAAGCACTACGCTTATGCCAATGTAAATAATTCCTTAAACGTATTGTGTCATGAAACATTGGAGTAGGAAAGGTATAGAACTACACATTTTATTGTGATTATCGTAAGAACTCATTGTGAAAGGTTATGGATATATAGTAACTGTTAAGAGATTACAAAATATGATTTTCTTAATTCTACCTGCTATTGCATTAACAATCAAAGAGTATCTTTTTGTTAATTATCAACTGTATGGATGACTGCTATTCTCTTGCCTATATGAGAAATACAGCAATGAATTCTCAGCATTGCTATCTGAGTACCAAATAAACTCTTTGCATAACACAGGAAATATGATAAGCAAACAGTCATTCATAATACGCTAGCACTCATATGCTCAGCTCAAGTCAAATCTTTGACTTTATCAGTTAATGTTTGAGTTGCCATGACAAAGGAAGAAGTGCATAGTGTGAATAAGCTGTTTTAACACAAAACTGGGAAACCGTTAAAAAGTGGCAAAAAAGTTTGGTTGATAAAGTGCTAAATGAGAAGGAAACAACACCTTTTATTGTAAAACCACCACCACTTTGTGTTACTTGAACAAAATAAAATTCAGTATATGCAAAGGATCCATGGATCTTTTCATTGAAGGTTCAATGAATCAGATCTTTTGAAGGATCCTTCGAACTGTTATTTATAGTGAAATTTTAAACACTTTTCATTAAAAAAATTACTAACCTTCTGTGAATTCAGAAAACTAAGCTTATATATATATATATAAATAAACAAACCTAATGCTAACCTTCCATAAATTCAGAAACCGAAGCTTATATAAAAAAAACCTAACCTCCCATAGTAACTTGGATGCAATGTGCTGTATATGAAAAGTGTTTAAAATACGTAGTGTGTTAAAATGTTCACTATAAATAACAGATCAAAGGATCATTCAGAAGATCCAATTCATTGAAAAGATTCATGAAACCTTCACTGAAAAGAGCCATGGGTTGTTTGCATATACACAATAGTGGATGAGTATATACAATCAGACAAAAAATTCAATGCCATGCCTGGGATTCAAACCAGCAATCTTTAACTTGCCATACCACTGCTCTGCCATCTAAGACTTTCTCTACTCACAGTAAGCTATTTTCATAAGTATTCTACAAATGATTCATCATATATCGTGATCAACTTCATGTTTATCATGTGTGTTAACTTAAAAGGCTTCAATACATTTAAAAAATATCAAATGCCCATTACTTCAAAACCTTTGATTTTTGCACAAAAACAACACGATCATTTAAATGCCTATACATTTCTTATAATATCCTGCAACTTAATTACTACTGCACAATGTATCTTTAAGGGAAGGATTTTGTATCATCAAAATTGCTACAAAGTTTAAATGGTAGAAAACAGACACGAAAGATTGGAACCACTTTGGAATTTCAAAGCCTCAGAACACATACTGAAGCTGCTAATTTCACTCAAAACAAACACTTCAGTTATTCTTGGAAACAAATGCTTTTGAGCATCTGTAATAACAGATTACAAGGACATTAATTGTCAAAAAAGCTACCAGAATTTCTATTTTCATACACCATGCCCAGTTCAAATAAGGACATAGTGGCAGTTAGATAAAAATGCTCAAAAGAGGGTGAATTACTAAAATATATGTGAATGATATCAAATATCTTTCTTCCTTCTGTATTAGAAAATTTCATTTGGGCACTGTCTTAAAAGAATTATAGTATCATTGGCATGCTATCCTTGACAGTTAGTGTGTCAGTCCACCAATAATCCTACATTTTTTAATTATACAAGAGTATCACTCGCATGATCTGCATCTTTGAGTTTAAATATTAGCACAGTAACATGCTAATTAATTTGCATTAAAGGTTGATTTTACCTTACCTACTTTTGGCTGTGATCTCCACCCATCAATTATGAAGTGCAAACACGAAAATTAATCGTATATTCCACTGTCTGGATGACTCACAATATCTGAAAATTAAATCAGGACAATATAAAATTCAGCAACACTAAGAAGCTCTTAAAAACTTAACCTTTCATCTAGCACTCTCATGCTGGAAACTTAATAACATACCTTCAGATTCTATGTCACCAATCGGGACTCGAACCACAACACTGGAAGGAATGTAAATCGTAGGCGTATCCCCTCTGTCTGGACGGCTCAATGTATCTGAAAATTTATTCGTTATATAAAAATGTTGCAACATACAGTAACCTATCAGTTTTCTACCTCATTCTACGAATATCACTGAAGTTAATAGAAAATACCAATATTACAACAAATATACATTCAATCAGAAATAGCGTAAATGTATGATTACCGTCTCGGCTTTGTTCCTGATGAAAAAACTTCGGGCGAAAACTTCCAGCTATAAAAATCCAAGATGGTCCCTTTCGTCGTGCCTCTGCCATTTAGTTCGTTACGAACGTCCAAACTTGAAACAGCCAATCAGAAAATTCGCATTTCCCGCAAAAGTACAACTAGTGACACACCGTGTCCATGTGGGGAGTTAGTGCCTGTGTTTCCACTTAGCCAATCCCACAATCACCCCTGTGCTGCCAAAGAATAAAGGGATTGATTGACATTTCGTGCAGGGCGGGAGGGAGGGGGGGAGAGAGAGAGAGACGCCGTTTATCGCGACCACGTGGAGAGCGCGTTAGAATTGTGTACGAAGGCGAATGGGCTGCATCTGCATTGTAAGGCGGGTATAATTTATATTCGTATATGAAGACAATAAATATAAAATAATGAATCTGCATGCAAAGGATAGAAAATGCAAGAATATATCAGTGTAAAGATTTCGTTAACAAGAGAGACATACCTGTGAAATATTGATACTTACTCTAATGGGAAAATGCCTATGATTCTCTCTCAGAGTATATTATTTCCCGTGCTTATCTTTTAATTGGAATACATTAACCAAATGCAGTTTTATTTGGTTACCGAGTAGGGTCAGTTTACGTTTGGCTCGCTGTCTTTGTCACTATTTTTGGCTATTGTTAAATATCCATTAAAAGTGTTAAATCAGTTCCAAAACGCTCAAAACCCACGCACAGATACACGGACTCAAACACACGTAAACACACAGCAAATAACCGTACAAATAGGATGATGAAACACAACTTTTCCGTACACAGGTAATCTCTCAACTGATGTAAATACATTGCAAGCTGTGGCTAAAGGAATACAGTGTTTATAACTGCAGCAACAGCAGAAGATAAGACGTGCAGTTCATATTACTGCAACGGTCGCTCGCCAAGCACGTCCTGCTAATCACGTGTTACAGTATCCGCAACAAGGTTTATACGTCTATCGTTGCTATAGAATCGTCTTAGTTCTAATTGGTCCCTCTAATCGTTTCTATGACGGCCGCAATGAACTATCCATCCCCTCATTGATTTAAAGCTTTCCGCCACGTGGTTAGTAACTGTCAATCACCGACTATAGACTGAAATTAGACTACGTATTCTTTCTCATCATGGTCAATAATACCCTTTGCTTTAATTCAAGTAGCTGAGGTTTCGTTTTCTGTCCCTGTTTAGTTACATTTCAACCTACTGAAAATTAAACATTTTTACTTTATTTTTTATCTAATAGGCAGAGAAGGTATTACATTCCACCCAAAAATTCATTACCGAAATTTCACTGAAAATGCATGTTGTGAAGCGCCTTCATCTAAAAAAGCATTTTCAGACAAATGTCCGTGGTGTATATGTGTGTGTATGTGTTTGTGAACAGCATAATTCAAAACGAAAAGTCCCATAAATACCAAAGTTAGTAAATATTTAGGTTCAGTGCATTCCAAAGATGCAACACGAACATTTTCAAGAAAATGCAACTAGCCTTTGTATGAAAGACTTTTCGACATGTTTTAATTTCCAAAAATGCCTGTAACCATTAAAATACCATATATTAAATATATTTACAAGACAAATAAAATATATATCTTGATTTTGCTAGGAATAGCCGTGAAGTCAGCTTCATTCGGAAGAAATCTTATATAATCTTGTACAACTTGAAAATGTTTACCGATAGACGAAAACGCATTGCACAAAAAATGTAGATCTCTTTAAAACACAATTTATTTCAAATGCAAAAATGCAAATGCAAATTCCCGAGATATCGTTATTAATGTTTCGAATTGTTCAATATTTGGTCACTTTTAAAGTCTTGTTAGCATTAGCTGTTTTTCGCGATTGTGTGGAAACACTATGGAATTTTAAGGCAAGAGTCCAGTTCTTAAACATTTGACTATCGCTATTCTCTTTGTATGTATAACAAAATGTATAAGATAGCTATTTCTGGAAGGTTTATTTAGAATAAAATGAAGTAGATAGAAAAATAAGCTTTAGTATCATTTATATGCTTGCAAAGAATAGAGAAAGTAATGTGAATGTATGACATTAGATTTTTAATATAACACGCAAAATATATTTTAGTAGAAAAACCAGAACGTTGGAGTTTTGTCCATTTTCTTAGTTCTGTTCATTTTTTCTACCATATCCCCTGGTAGAACAAAGATTTAACCCTTTAAACTCTTAAGGAATTCCAATGGACGTGCACATACGAAATTTGTTATATTAGAGTGGAATCACTAGCGTGTACAAAGTATAAAGTTTTCACTCCAGACTATCCATACATCGTAAATTGAGGTTGCAGGAAAAATGTAGTGTCTTTTAATAAATATTATATAAATCTAGGTATTTTACTTATTAGAGTTTACGAGAGGAAACGCGCAGTCCCATAACTGATGTACCGATTACAGGTGTCTGATTTTTCCTCGTCTTGCCAACAGATGTCACGTCCTTACAAGGCGCGCTGCGACAGCGCGTACAGTGGCCGTCTTATTAAACTACTTCAACAGCCTTACAACTTTTTTATTCTTCACACACAGCTGTATAATCTGTTAGGTTTGTTAACGTCTTAATCTCATCTTTTCGTTTTCTTAGAAAATCTTTCATTTTGTTACTTTTAAAACCATTCACGCGTTCGTCCTTTCGCGAAATGTAGAGTATATACTATTCAAGCTTCCATATGCTACTTCAAAACAGTCTTCAGAAAGCATATTCTTAGATATATTAGTACATTCTTTCATTTTCATTTACTGCTTATATAATTAGTCAGCTCGCTTATACTTTTAAGTGTAAAATAATATTTTCTGCTTACAGTGAATTATTTTTACCGCTGGAAGATAAACTTTGAGAAATAAATTCTGATGTCGTACATTCACACGACTTTCCAACCCTCTATCTTTATTAGTGGGTATACAAATTATTCTTACTAAAGCTTATTTTGCTGTCTACTGCATTTTAATCCAAATAAACCCATGCAGAAATAGCTACATTACACATTTCGTTATGAATATAAAGGGAACAGCGGTAGTAAAATGTTTAACAACTGGACGCTATACGCTTGCCTTAAAATTGCATACTGTTGTATACAATCGCAGGAAAACAACTGCATGTTAACAGAACTTTAAGAGAATGTCCAAGTACAAATTCGACACATTATGTAATCTGCATTGCGTTGGTCTTCAAAGGCAGTGAGATGCCGCCAACGCTCACAGCGTGCGTTTCTAATTACTTTTAATTTTATGTTTATTAGTTTTTTACGCTTCTGATTTACGGGAGGTTAGGTTAGGGTTAGTTTTATTTTATTTTATATATACAAAAGCATAGGTTCCTGATTCACAGGAGGTTGCTTTTATTAAAGTTTTCAATGAAGATCAAAGTAATGCAAAAGGCCGAAACATTAATAGTGGGCACTTCTTAAATTCCTTATTCCGGGAAAAAAAATAAATAAATTGTGTTTTTATAGAGATCTACATTTCTTGTGTAGTACGTTTTCGTCTATCGCTCAACGTTTACCATTTATACAAGATTATACAACATTCTTTTCGAATGTCGTCCTCCGTGGTGTAGTGATTACCATGCTAGCTTCAACTTCCTGAGGTCGTGGGTTCAAACCGGCGGAGGGCGATGGATTCTTTCGGGCGTAAAAATCCTTAGCATAGCTTCCTTCGGAGGCGAAGTAAAGCCGGTGGTCCCGTATCGTAGATTTACGGCACGTAAAAGAACCTCAAGCCTGATAAAGGTGCCTCTGTACGAAATTGCCGGTCTTTCACGCTCAATATAGAATGGGATGCTAAGGCCCACAGCAGTTAAAGATCGTCCATAAATAAAACTCAATTTAATTAACTTTAATTCCATTCAAATGAAGAAGACTTCACAGTCTAGTCTAGAAAATCCAGATATACATTTTATTTTTCATGTAAATATTTTCTTGAAAATCTTCATGTCGCACGCATCCTTGAAAAATACTGAACTTAAATATCAAGTTTGGTACTTATCCACTTTTGGTTTTTGAGCCGTGCTGTTCACAGACACAGAGTACAGATAGATAGACACACACAGGACGTTTTTCTAAAAACGCTTTTTTGTGCTCAGGGATCTCAAAAGGTATTTCCGATAAAATTTCAATATTATATTTTTTCGGAATGCCATAAACTTCTCTACCCACTATGTACGTGGTAGAGAAAAAAATTCTGATGTGATGCAGTCACATGATTTCTTCTACACTCTATTTTTGTTGGTGGGTGTACAAACTATTCTTACTAAAGCTTTTTCTTCTATCTACTGCATTTAATCCAAATAAACCTTTGCAGAAATAGCTACATTATACATTTCGTTATGGATACAAAGAGAACAGCGACAGTCAAGTGTTTAACTGGACGCTATACGCTGCCCTTAAAATTCCATACTGTTTCGATGCAACCGCGAGAAACAACTGAAAATCGATGGGGCTTTAAAAGGATGACAAGTACTGAACAATTCGAACTTTTAATAACGGATATCTCAGAAACGGCTTATGGCACAAGAAACGTATTTTAAGGAACCTACATTTTTTGTTTAGTACGCTTTCGTCTATCGCTTAACATTTGCCAGATATACAATATTATACAAAATTCCTTCCGAAATATAACTTCCTAGGTTATTCCCAGAAAATTCCGAATTACATTTTATTTGTCATGTAAATATTTTTAATTTATGCCATTTTAATTAAAATCGTTAGAGCCATCTTTTAGAAAATACAAATTTTCGAAAAATGTTGTATATAAAGGGTAGTTAGGGGTTTGGGGAATTTTCTTGAAAATCTTTGTGTCGCATTCTTGGACGATACCGAACTTAAATACCAAGTTTGGTACTTATCCAATTTTTGAGTTATGCTGTTCAAGGACACACAGAACAGACAGGCAAATAGACACACAAGGACCTATTTCCATAAATGCTTTTTATTGTTCAATGTCCCAAAACATTTATTTTCGATGAAGTCTTCTCGATATCGAATGTTTGGATGGAATGCAAAACCTTCTCTATCTACTATGTACGTGATGGAGAAAGCAAGAGTAAACCTAAACATACAGTATAAAATGGATAAATTAACACAAAAACATAATTCCTATAATTTTTAACTTTTCATACCAAACAAAGTGTTCTATAAAACACGGGATAAGGTGCAGACATCCCTTCGAAACTCATTTGATTCAAGCCGTTTCGCTGAGGTTTGTATTAGGGTATTTTAACAAAGCCCTTAAGAATGAACATCATCAAGTAATTTTAGGGTTTTAGATTGCCAAACTCATTTCTGCATTTATTTCAATCTTCCGTTCATTGTCCTATATGAACTACACGGTCAGAGGAAGTTTAACTTAGAAAAAGAAGAAGCTATTGACAAGGGGAGTAACTTTCACTGCAACACCACTACTACTGCTACCACTACACCGCTGTTACACTGCTGTTGATTTTATACTGGTGGCACCGGAGGAGTTGTAGAATGCTGTCCAGCTAAGCTACTTCCATTTTCTTTTCACTTGCAATTTTTTTCTCCATTTTCTCCACTTTTTGCATAGGTGGTAAGAAGAAGAGGTATTGTAAACACTCGAGGTTGGGATTTTGCAGTAAATACGCGCTTTGAGACACGTCATAACCACCCCCAAAGTGGGAGAAAGCTTCAGGTGTCTGAAAGCTTCGCGTGTGTACTCCCACGCGGGTGCGCAACCTGTGTGTCTATGTTCAGCATAACTCAGAAATAAAATTTTTGAAGAGTATGAAATTTTAACTTAGAAAATAAGACAAAAATATTTTCGGAATATCCCCGATCACAAACATTTTATATGAAAAATTCGTTTTTTTCTGTTTTCTAAAAATATCTATAAATTATGATTAAAATAGCGTATGTTATAGATATCTATTATTATTATTATTATTATTATTGATATGACGAATTAAATTAATATCTTGAATTTTCTGTGAATAGCCTGCGAACCTCACTTCGTTATTACTGAATTATAAGTAACTTGGAAAATTTAAGAGTTTAGAGCTCATAAAATGTACAGTTTATTAAAAAAACCACTCCTCTTAGCATTGGGTATTTCCGAAATTTGTTGTATATTCAGATTTTCCTATGGTGAAGTGTCAATTAATGAACGTTGTTTGAAAATGTGAAATTCTTACGTTTTTTTTAAATAATCTATTAGTAAAAAAACTTGAATTTGTGAGGTGAAACCTTTATCGTATTGTCAAACAATTGGTTAATTTTCAGCCCGTTTTATATTACTTCTTCGTCGTATGACAAAAGGCTGAAACAAATGACAAAAATATATGGAAAGATATCAAAAGAAGACTAAGAGAAATCAATCAACAGCAAATAGAATCGGATTATAAAATTAAACCTTCCCTAAGTCTATCAAATGAAATAAAATTGAATTGGGGTAAAGATATGTACTTAGGACGAAAGGCCAGATTAGGAATGTATGGTTTAGACTGGGGGCTGTAGGACACAGAAAATGAGTGACGATTCTGGCAGGAGAATCTGCCCATTCTGTGATCTGGCTGAGGACTGGGTACATATTTTGACGGAATGCGCTTAGTGGGAGAACCAGCGATTAATGTTGGGATCTACTAGCTGACCAGGGGAACTGGCAAAACATAGATAATTTCTTGGCTAAAGTGCACGAAGCTAGGTCAGATTCCTTCAGTTAGTCAAAGTAATTCATCTCCATTTTCCTTTATCTTGTTTTATTTTGTTTCTTTTCGTTGTTTCTTTTGTCACGTTTCCTTGTATCTTAAATATGCATATACGGTTAATGATCCATGCACTAAATATTTGTGTAATAACTTCAATAATTTGAAACCAATAAAGATGCATTATCATCCATCCATCCGCCCACCCGCTCGTCCGTCCGTCCGTCCGTTAATCCATCCATTCATCCATCCATACCCACCCACTCATCCATCCATCCATACATCCAACTTTGGCCAATAGTACAATATATTAAGTGGAAGTGGTATAGATGGTAGGTCAATTTTTGTAAGGGTGAATTATAAATGGTAATATTATTTTAGTTTTTGAACACTTATTTCACCAGAAAAAATCAGGAGAAAGTTTTGTGCATCTTTGGTGTCATCGTAATTTAAATACGAAAAGATCAAAGCGAATCTTATAGACGTATATGACAGAACAGTACTGACTTACATTTCTTGCCAGATGCACTTTTTTCGATAAGTGTCAAGTTTCTCCACAATTTAGCATTTTTATTGTAGGTATCTAAATCATAATTTTCGTTCGCCTTGAGAAGTGGTGATCACTTTTGAACGCGTGCTGTTGCCATCACCTAGCATTCGATAGAGGTAGCTGTAAGGATATAGCGAATGCATAGAAAATTAAACACTCAAATATCCTGCTTGATTTATCGGAACAATGGGTAAATTTTCAACCGAGTAAATACAGAAATAAATGTGTTAGTTCTATATAAATCATTCCGGATTATCGTGCCTGGTTGATGCTGCTGGAAGGCATTCTGTAAATTTTTCCTAGTGAGTGTTGATACAGAGTGATTTACATAGATTTATATAGGGTGCACACTAAATGGGAGCCTAAAATTAGGGTGAATTACTTTCCACCATAATGTCAAGAAACGTTTACCAAAGACATTTATTTCTACAACGCTTAGTTTTGGAGATATTGTGCAGTCTCAACTTAAATTGTCCACCTTGTAATAATATATTTTTCTGTATTTATTCGGCTGCAAATTTACCAAATGTCCCGATTTTTACATCAAAGTAAGCGGGATGTTTGGGAGGTATAATTCCATGCCACTAGTTGCGTATACTTTTATTTTTTATTCGTTATTGTGGACTTTTATGATAGGCAGATGTTTTCAATATTTTGTTCTAGTTGCTGTGAAAATCCAGTACACATTAAATCATGTGAGAAAGTGTTGTGAAATGTCCAGCAATGGAAGAACAAACGTGCAAGGCAAAAGTCGACTCGTCACTCAACATAAAATGATTTCAAGAATCAAGTGAACAACAAAATCGTACAAAACAGACGTGTAACCCTACAAGAGTTACATATTTATTTCCCACACATTCCTCGATCGTTTCTTGATGATGAAAGTGTATTCGAACATCTTGACTCAGTGGATTGATGGTAGCCGACTGTAACTCAGGAATCCTAAAATTCTTGGATAGATATGACAAATACTTTACGGGGATGACTATGTGGAGAAATACAGTAAGCTTCAGATTTGCAAGCGACATGATTCTTTTAATAAAATATTTTTTTCTGAATATATGCAAGCCAAACTGTCGTTACTCCTGGATTGCCCTCGCACCTCGTACATCCACGTACACTGTCGTGCATAAAAAGTGGTCCATTTCCCTTGATCGCCGTTGTGTTATTCCTCCGTAAGGCTTCCACTTAAGGTAACCAAGTTTTTACTCCACCCACCCGGTGTCAGTTCTTTATGTACTGGCCTGAAAGACAATTCAAGGACATCCAAACTAACCAATGAACGATGTTTATAATATATGTAAAACGAAGGGATGGTTCGCATACCACCACTACGGAAGAGTTTCGTTACGATTGGCACACAAGGGAAGGCTAAACCAATTACAAATAATTCGGCCTTCTATAGGAGGGGATAAAGAATTATTTACATGTGTGGTAAACTGAACGACAGGAACGATTTACATATATGAGAGCTTTCATCAGCGACATGGAGACGAAGGTTAAAGTTGTTGGCGCTACTAAACGGTATTGTATCATGAAAATATAAGGTGTAAGCTGTAATGCTTCGACAGCTCGGCCATACTTGGGGACAGATAAAATACCCTGCCAATTCAAGTGGCTAAATTATGCTCGAAAAGACAGAGGTGGTCACGTTGGTAGGGGCCACCACAAGATTTTGTCAGTACCAACAAAAACAGCCCGTTCAATTATGGGCCACATTTTATGCACGCCAGTATATCTCTCTCTTCCAAATTTCATTTTCAGAGTTCTATATAATTTTTTGTAATCACATTTAAACTCTTAAACTTATACAAACATTGTGCTCCTCAATGTTTGTATAAGTACTTCTTTCCAGAGCCCTTTCTCCATTTCCACTTTCCCATTGCAAACATGTACCAACTCCATCTCTTCCAAATGTTGTTCCAGTTTTATAAAAAAAATCAGGGTTGGTTTTTCTTGAGCTAATAAACATTGTTTTAGGTAGTTTTCGTTTTACAAGGTGTTGTTTTTGTAAACATGTTATGTTTATTGTTTTTGTCAATTTGTTTGCTGTTCTTTCAATTCAAATAACGTTATTGTATTTGATGAAACTAGAAAGAATCCCAAAAATTCTCCATTAATGTTAAGAATATTCTTCCATTCATCCTTAAAACCTATAATGAATTAATGCATGTTAATATTAACTACTAAGGTAAAATTATTAGTAGCCCAAACATACTACAGTATTCATATGTTATTGCCTCTCGTTTGCTGTTAAAAAGGTCACCAAGGAAACACATTCACTCCCTGATCTTCAGCGTGTTCTACAGCTCGGTTAGCAACTAGCATCTAAGAGAAAACGAGAACATTTTAATGAAAAGAATGCTAAATGAACCTGAGCCCGTAACGCTTAAAACCACCCGTATTCACTATTTTAGAACAAGATTCGTCAAGGAACTTGTCACCACTTGACTATAACGGAGATTCAAATTCAGAACTTCAGTTTTTGTGATATGAAGCATAAAATGTTTGCAACAATTGATATTACTTCTTCTGCATATTATATTCTTATTTTGTAAGGGTTTACGAGATATTTAATAACTTTTAGACCAAGCATTAAAACTGCTATAGTTAAGATGCTAAATAATAAAACAATAAGACAGAAATGCCAAGAGATGAAATATATGTAAAAAAAATAATCGTTGACGTAGAGAATACTAATTAAGATTCTTCAGAATATCCTGATATAACCAAGAAGTAAGTTTTCCAGCAACTTGTATTAATTTTCAGAATCTAATGACACAGCTAATCAGCGTCTTGCTTCATAAACTCGACAGAACTTGCAATTGCATACTATAAATGTGCTTAACAAGTTCTTAGATGACTTAAAAGTCACCGAAGTTGACAGTACAAATATGGCAGAACTGAACACCACAATAATTGTGAGTTTACATGTTTGTCTATCAAACAATGGCTTGATTAAATGCTCTAGCTAGTGCAACTACTCTCTTGAAGTTAGGTTGTAAGACTTCCAAACTTCAAAGTGTAGTTTATAAACCACAAAAGTGTCGGTGGAGCTTCTAGTTAAAACTAAATTAACATCTCCCCTAATTGCGTTAAGGCAGCATTGTAATACTTTGCTGAAGGTGTCATTGCCTACTATTATTTGTGATGGAGGCGAGTATCTACTTATTCAGAAGAAACGAGTAAATGTTTCCTTGAAGACCTATGTCGCTGTAACTGCTATGGGAAAAATCTTATGTGATACATTCACATGACTATTGTCGCGGTAATCTGTTCGTGTTATCTTATTTGCTGAGCGCCTGTTATTGTTTTATTATTTTTTAAAATTTGGGTTCGTCGTCCTCCGGCTAGCTATCATTACTCAGTCGAGCAATATCTCTAAGCAGGGCGTGTAAACGGAAAGGAGATGTTACTAAAAGGTAGCACTGATAAAAGAATTTGTTTTTACACTTTTATTGCCGTCACACTTAATTAATAGTTCACATCTGTAATCTTTATACACCCCCTGATTGAAACTGTTATATGTCCGAATGTAATTGCTGTCGTAATAGTTGTCGCGTACCTACTTCACATTTTGTAACTAACTTTACGACGCGAGAGATTCTGTAGAACTGCGTAATGTGTACCTCGCAAGAGATTCTGTAGAACTGCGTAATGTGTACCTCGCGAGATATTGCTGAGAATTGCGTGATGTGTAACTCGCGAATGATTCTTTAGAACTGCCTGACGTGTACCTCGCGTGAACTGCGCGATACTTGCTTTTGGCTCAAGAATTTATACTCCCTCACCCCGATATGCCTAAACATTATAATAGAGCTGCTATTGGTTACTAAATCGCGCCAACATTAGCGTCTGTTTTATAAGCCAATCACAATTACTAATACATATGCTCTAGGGATGATATTCCCTCCATTTCTAAAGAAAGGCGCGCTACCCTGATGTCATTTGTTTGTCTCTTCTAAGTGATAAACAACTCACCCCCTCGCTTCATTGTTACCCACTCCTATTGTCAGTTTCTGTGAGGCCGTGTAAACTTATTTCCTAACAATGCTTATAGCTAACAAACATCTAAAATCATTGTCATACAATAATGTTAGTTTACACTACAATCACTCTGGTATTCACAGTATTGTGATATAAAATACTGCCTCACTATCTATAGTGGTATACAAACTATTCTTACTAAAGCTTATTTTTCTAAAATTTTCTTAAAATGCCATACTCCGTGCAATAGCGAGCAACAACTGAATGTTGTCAGGACTTTGAGAGAATGAATAATTCGAACCATTAATAACTGATATCTCAGAAATAGCTTAAGCTACAAACAACTTATTTGAAATAAATGGTGTTTTAAAGAGATGTTCATTTTTATGTAGTATGTTTTCGTCTATGACTTAACGTTTACCATTTATACAAAATTATATAAAATTCCTTCTGAATGAAGAGGACTTCATAGACTACTCCCAGAAAATTCAAGATGTGCATTTTATTTTTCATGTAAATATCTTTAATATATGGAATTTTAATCAAAATCGTTACAGCCATTTTTTAAAAAATAAAAAAATTCGAAAAATGTTTAATATAAAGGGTAGTTCGGGCGGGGGAATTTTCTTGAAAATTTTTGTGTCGCATATTTGGAAGGTAAACACCAAGTTTGGTATTTATCTGACTTTTCGTTTTTGAGTACGCCGTTCACACACACATAGACACACACAGACATTTTTCTAAAAAAATTTTGGGGGGATTTAGGGAACCTCAAAACATGTTTTTGCGGTGAAATCTCGTTATAAAATTTTTGGATGGAACGCAGTAACTGCTCTACTTATAGGTAAAGTAGTAATTAGTAATTATTTTTTGGATATGTAAATGAAATTACTTTGCCCATTTTCACTTACTCTACTTCTACTTACAGTAAGTAGAGGAAGTATTGCAATTTACCCAAAAATTTAATACCGAGATTTTACCGAAAATACACGTTTTGACCTTCCCTGAATAAAACAGGCACATTAGGAAATGTGTGTTTGCGCCCACGTCTGTGAACATGAGGCAGTATTTTTATCGGTTAAATGATATCAGTCTAATTATATAATATAAAATAATAACAGCCCGCCCAGAAGCAATATGTGTATGTTATAATTAGTCATTGTATTATGTTTATTTTATTATGTATATGTATAAAATGTTATGTAAATGTATTACATAGCTTAACAATGAAGGATTGTGAGAAAAGAAGCAAGCTGCCTTACATAGCAAACAGAATTACAAAGTATAAGCCGAAAGTTGCTAACAATAAGTTAACCTTGAGACAACAATAAATTACAAAGTTAAAAAAGGTTACTAATAGTTCTTGTAACAATACTAATGTAACATTTAAAACAGTTTATAAATGGTCACGTGGATGTGAAAAGCAAGCCAGAAGAAAAGTAAAAGTATTTTATTGGAGTAGGCTTAGCCAATCAGAAACTATAAATAGAGAAATGTACAAATTCAAACTGTTGACGCTAGTAGATAGCGTACCCACGCAGTTCGGTTCGGTTCGGTACGGATTTAGTGATTGTATGTGAGACATAGTTCATTGCGCTGAGGATAATATATACATGTTTGCCTGTTAAAAAGTGTAATTAACAATAATCTCACAGCTCTATAGTAAGATACATCAGTGAAGTGTTATTTAATCGTGTGAAGGATTAGCAAAGAAAGTGATATACAATAATAATTTGTGTAAACTTTATTCTTCAGCCGTACCATCCCTAATAAGAGATGCTTGTTAAAATACTACTGACGCAGCTGAGGCATAAATAACATTTAAATAAACATTAAAATAATTATTACACATAAAATTAACACACGACACTGCCGCAAAAGTTGGTTCCTAAAGTGGGGCGAAGGCCACTGGAAAGTTTGTAACGTACGTGGGACCACATATCTGCTTCAAGATTGGTTCCCAAGCGTGGGGCGAACACTCCTAGAAACATAACTCCCGCAAATTGGCATCCATTACATACGTGGGGCAACAACAGCTTCAAGTTTGACGCCCATACGCGGTCTAAATCTGCTTCAAGTATAGGCTCATCAACGTGGAGGCTACAATTCCCGCAAACAACAATACTCAAAAATGAAACTTTGATTAAATACCAGACTTGCTATATAAAGATGCGACACGAAGATTTTCACTCCATACTACCCTTTGCATAGAAAATGTTTCGTTATTTTTTATTTTCTCTAAAATGGCTCTAAAGATTTTGATTAAAATGCCGTATCTTTAGGTTATTTGCATGACAAATGAAATGAGATTGTATATCATGAATTTATGCGAATAGGCTGTGAAGTCCTCTTCATTCTGAGTGGCTTTTGCATAACCGGCAAAGCGTAGGGTGTTGTCAAAGCCTTACTGCACTTCAAAAGGACACACTTATGTCAATTCAAAATGCGGAGATGAGGTTGCTTAGGCAAGTAAAGGGTTGCACCAAACTTTTTTTTAATGTTCTATTTATATGCCGCCTTTAACATCTAAGGCCATATCGGCGGTTTTGTCTTTGGAACGACTGCTCATTCGGCAATGATGTTCACCCGCTTACTGTGGTGTTTATCGGTGAGGTGGTATACTTTTGGTTATCACATTAAAATCACACACATTCACCCTGCTAGACTCTGGGGGGGGGGTAATCCTGGCTGAGGAAAACTTCCCACCCTGCAACCGGAAATCAAACTCGGGGCCTCTGGATTTGGAGGTTAGCATGTTAACCACCAGACCACAGAGGCATTCTGTACCAAATTTGGTAGGATTAAAAACGAAGAAATAAGAGAGGAACTATATCTATGGACGCTGCTGTGGTCCTTAGACTCCCATTCTATATTGGGCGTGAAAGGCCGGTAATTTTGCTCAGAAGCCTCTTTATCAGCCTTGAGGTTCTTTTACGTGCCGCCCACCCCCTTTACTTCCATTCCGAAGGAAGCCATACTAAATATTTTTATGCCCGAAAAAAATCCATCGCCTGCGCCGGGTTTGAATCCACGACCTCGGGAACTAGAGGCTACCATGGTAACCACTACACCACGAAGGACGAAGTGAGTGAGCAGATACACCCACTTCTGGCGAGCAATTACCAAGCAAGAGGACGAGATGTTGGAGCGTTGGGCTGATACTTTGTGAAGCCGAAACGGACAATTGCCTAATTCTTGCAGTGATGATGACGATTTTTTTTGGCATTAATCATTTTAAAGGTATTTTTTGTTATTTATTAGGATTTTTAAATATTTATGCTTTTTTCAAATGGTAAGCTGCTATTCGTTGTTTTTTTACCGTGGTCATGCAAGAAGCACGGAATTTGAAAGGCATCATAAAGCGATCCGCTTTTTAAAAGTCTGACTATCGCTTTAGTCTACTACATTCTTATTATGTGTAAACGTTTTGTGAAAATGTATTTATATTAACAGACGTATACACATAAATAAGCTTTTGTAATAATAGTTTGTAGAAAAATAAGTAGAGAAAGTCACGCCAATGCAGTGCGTAAGATTTTTCATTTGTTACTGCATTTGAAATTGCCACCAACAACGAGTATTATATTTGAATTGAACTTCTATGATTGTATTCCTAAACATTCAATTATTTAGAAATGCTAATAGCTAACACTGATATGAAGGTTTCGAAAAAAAATCTAGTTTACTGAAAAACACTTTTAAACAATTTTAAAATATTTCTGAATGCAAAACAGAAGTTTTAATTAATCAATGAGAGCAAATTAACAAATGTTAATTTTGTTGACAAGGATACATTTATCATCTACCCTGCTTTTATATAACTTTTAGGCCTCGTACAAATGGCGATTGACACCGCATAAACGCGCGTTAGGAAAGCACTCGAGCGCTTGACGCTGTAGTATCACCGTGAAAACTGAAGAGGTAACAATATCTGTGGATTCTATATCTCGGTATAAACACCGTGATAAAGACGAGGATAATACCAGTGCATCCTATCTTAAGGGTTTCTGGCCGTGTCTATCTTAATAATGTTAAATTTGACAAATGTTATGTATGTAACTTTGCTAAACAACTATTGCTTCCAGGACTCTTGTTTTTTTTCTACAAAACATGTATAAACATTTGTGGATAACTTGCATTACGTTGGTCTTCAAACCCAGTATATACCGCCAACGCTCGAAGTGTGCGTTCCTAATTACTTTTTATTTTAGGTTTATTAGTTTTTTACGTTTTTGATATACGGGAGGTTGGGTTACAGTTAGTTTTTTTAATATAAGCTTAGGTTCCTCCTTCACGGTAGGTTACATTTATTAACGTTTTCAATGAAGAGCAAAGTAATGCAAACAAGTCTCTTTTGTGAACACTCAAGCGGCAGTTTGTGCAAATTTAACTCTTTTACTGATATAATTTGTTTACCAACTTCTATTTGCGAATGAGTTGGGAAATTTAATGTCGAACCGGCATGTTGCCATTGTGGCATGTGCACAGATTATATATTGGTAATGCGCCCTCTGGTTACCCAAGTTGAAGGTTGGCAGTTTATCTGAGGAGGGGTGTTTAAGGGGAAACAGTCTCATTGGTGGGGGATGGCGTTAGTGACGCCAAGCTTAACGGGTTTTCTCAGTCAGTCTGCTACTAGTCTTTGAGTCAGGTGAACGGATAGCTGCTCTACGACATGGCGTCCTCGCTCGGCAGACACATGGGGTAAGTCTTTGTTAAATAAATCTATTTGTCACTCTTCCTTCCAGCTTTTATTATGGTAGAATAGAATCCTTGCCTCTCCCTTCAGCCAGGAATTATATTAGTGTAAATTATGTTGTGAATTTAACTTTAGCTGCGTCCCTTTGTCGGTGCCTCTTAAATTAAAGTTTCCTTTGTTTGAATAACGATCCCTCTCGCAGCGAGTTGCCCACCACTGAAGTTAAATAATTAATTACAAAATGTGAGGCACGCGACAAATTGGCGGAGGCGCCGAGAAGTTAGTTTGATTTGTTTTGAGATTTTAAGTGCAAAATTTTTTTTCCCTCCAAATTTAACGGTTTCTGCTACACGTGGTCCTGAAAAATGTAAAGTTCTTTCTGGCTAAAGGGTAAGGATTTTTATACTTTTATTTGTGATTCTCTTCTTCTAAATTTTGTTTCCATCATTTCTGAAAGTTTGGTGTCGAAATTTCAATTTTGAGTTCATTTTTGCATATTTTCCCATTGTCTGCCGGGTGACGCTAAAGCTTCTGACTCCATTTTCCCCTTGTTTTGGCTTCATTTCCTTTAAATTATATCACTGTGTTCCGTTCTTCGGGCTGGTTAATTTCAAAAAAAATGTTTCTGTGAAAGTTGAGTTCTGAAACGAGCGAGATAGTTGTAGTTTCAAAATGTGCTCGTCACGTGTTGGCTATCCGTTTGCAAATCTTGTTTTCTGTGCTTATTAGCAGTGGTTTGGAAATGTGTAACTTTATATTCCAGTGATTGTGATTTCTAGCTATTTACTGCACTTTTCTGGGTCATTCTTCGTGTAACTTTTATGTACGCACGTGTGTTGTGTAATTCCCGCGTAGTCATGCATTTCAGCAATAATTTTTAGCTTGTGAAACCAGTCTTCCTCAGCACGTGTTTTGGCGCGTTTATTTGCGTGTGCATATCAGATTATATACCTTTGATTTAAGAAAAAAAAAAAGAGAAGTTTTGTGTGCTAGTTTAAATTACAAGTTTGTATTCTGCTCCTTTTGAGAATCTTCGCGGTGGTCACAGTAAGTGTGACGTAGTTTTTTTTTTAACTTCCAGTTCGAGGTTTCTCACTGAAGCTATCATTTTGTTTTCTTCCATATGTTCATTCTGATTAAAAATCTTGGTATTGTGTCCAAGTGGCTTGTGTAGCCCTGTGTTAGTATAATTTTCTGATATTTCGCCGCGGGCGCTTAATTGTGTTCTTTCTGCAACTGTTTTATTTGGCTATGTTCTGATCTTGCTACTTACATTCATGTGATGCTATAAGTGTTTAGTTTGGTGTAATCTGTTTGCTTGGTCCTACGGTTTGTTTATTGGTTGCGTTATCTTTTGTGCTGCAATCATGCATAAGCGACGTCCTGCACAGAAAGTTGATATAGCAATTGCTCCAGTTGGCGAGCACAGTGTGGTGGAATTTGTCCAGTGTTGGTACGCCTGTTGCAAAGCAATCAGCTGTCTGCCGCCGGTCATTGACCCCTCTCACGTGGAACATTCCAACGAGTTGTCGCCGTATGAGTTATTTTAGAATTTTGCAATGTTGGCTACTACTGCTATTGGCCGCTCTGAGAATGATGATAATTTTGCTTTACCGTTGCCAAGTTTGGTTTAATTCCGCAATGCATATTTTTAAGGGAAAATCTTTCGCAGTTACTCATGTAAGTAAAAGTTTCAGGAGCTACCAACCTTGCCAGTATCTACACCTAATTAGGTTTGATGTGCTTCTAATATGGACCAGTACGATGTGGATGTTGATGAACCAGCTGTACGTGTGTTACCAGATTTTGGACAATTTGCACGGGAATTTTGTGGTAAACGAGTAAGAGAAAAGAAAAAAATCACCTGTAAGTATGTAATCATTGTGAGTGCTAAAGTTTGGACGAATGAAACAGTTTTACGACTCACACAGGTATGCTAAATTTTTATTGTTTCGCTGACTGATGCTTAATTGAGCTTTGTTTTTCAGGAATAATGTGCTATGAATGTCTCTGCTAAATTACGAGTGTATTATTATTGTGGGTGTAATTTAAATTTTGAATTGTATTTTGGTAACTGCAAATCATTTGTTTTGTTGTTGTGTTATGCTGCAGGAATGTGTTTTAGGTGTACAATGTGCTTAATTGAGCTTTCATTTTCAGGAATGTTATGTGACAATATTGTTTTGAGTAATTATGTGATGTTGTTTTGTTGCATTTGATTTGATATGATATGATTTGATTTTGGGTTTCATAATGATGCTGTGATCTTTATTTGCAGAAAATTTGTTGCATGAATAGTGTGTGTATGTATGTGTGTATTTGAGGTTATGTGATATAGGTGAGATTTGCCTCGGTGGGAGTGCCAAAGAGTAACCCCGATGGCGTAGTGTGAGGTGATGTGAGATGAGGAGAGATGAGATGAGACGAGATGTCAGCTTCGGTGGAAGTGCCACAGTGTAACCCCGACAGTTGTCTGATTTCAGAGATTTTGCTTATTGGTGTTGCTGTAATGTGCCCAGTATAGCGTGTGTGATGAATTCACACGAGAGATTATATAGATGGAAGTGAATGTAATGAAAATAATTTTTTTTTCTCTGTTTATGCAACAAGTTTATTACCATCTTAGATAGCAAATGTTAATACCACCTGTTTTCCAGCTTAAATTTTCATTTTGAGGATGTAGATGCAACATTATAGTGTCATGTTATTTGTGTCATTCCTGAATTAATGTGATTTCTTGAAGGTTATGCCTATGTCAGATGTTTTGAATTTGCAGCATGCTAAATGAGAGACGTAAGTGCAGATGTTTTGTTTTGGAGAGAAAATTGATAGATGATGATGATTGAAGTAATGATCGAGATTGCACTATTACTATTACTGCTAATGATGATGATGATTATGAAAGATGATGGTTAAACTGCGATGAGAAAGATAGTGATGTGAATAAGAAGTTATATTGGTGACAAGAGTAGGACACTAGTAGTTGAAAGCATGTCACGTGGCGTAGTTTAGAAATGTATTGTGCATGTAGTTTGTAGTGATGCATACACTAGTTTGAGTAGATAGTTAAGTCAGTGTTGTGTGTAATTTGGGGCCATGGTCAGTGTGAATGAGTTCATTTCATCGTCATGTGTGATTGTCTTGTAAGTGCACTTACTTTCTTTTGTTAGTGATACCAGCTGGTTATTAAGATGTAATATTGGGATCCCAAGATAAGGTTATGTTTCATTTCTGTCATGTTTATGTACTTTGAGTCTGTTTTACTGTTATTTGGATTATGAAGCATTGTAAGTTACACTTTGGATGGCAACTCTGTAAAATTTCTTTCTTATGCCAATTTGTTCTAATTTTCTTTTCTCTTTATTTGCCCCATGTCAAAAGAATTTTTAGTGTACATTTGTCAAACTTTAAAATCTTTAATTGTAAATGACATACCCTTCTTTTATGTGTGATTCTTTGTGGGAGCATCCTGTTTATTGTGTGGTGGTTTTGTTTTAGTATTGTGCTGTGGCAGAGGGCGAGAAGATGCATCAGCATCCCCAGGGCACACCAGAACTCAAGAAACACCACAGGGAAGCTGTCGGGCAGCCACTACACTGCCGTGGCATAAGGAGCCACCATGTCGGGGGCAGTCCAAGCCAGCGACTGCCCACCCTGTTGTCATCACCAGAGACCTGCGGTGCTAATTCTACACCAGGACAAATCGTCGTTGTGGGCACTGTCTAAACCCACCCACAAACAGTTACGGCAGTTCATCACCCTTTTGCGCAGTGTAGTGTGCCTGTGAACTAAGGCAGCGTGGTGTGTGCGTGTGCGGGATGCTACAGCTAAGTGCATTAACAATACTACGTCGACAGCACTTATGTCGCTCGTCTCTCTCCACATCACCCAGCACCATTGTTTCGTCGGCTGGGTGCTAACCACACATATTTATTACTGTTTTATTTTACATCACACATTTGTATGTCATTTTTTTTGGTATGTCTTTCTTTTGTTTTTTTTTTCCTATTTATTGTATTCATTTTCTTTCTGTCGACGAGGACGTCGACTTCGGTGGCCAGGGGGAGATGTGGCATGTGCACAGATTATATATTGGTAATGCGCCCTCTGGTTACCCAAGTTGAAGGTTGGCAGTTTATCTGAGGAGGGGTGTTTAAGGGGAAACAGTCTCATTGGTGGGGGATGGCGTTAGTGACGCCAAGCTTAACGGGTTTTCTCAGTCAGTCTGATACTAGTCTTTGAGTCAGGTGAACGGATAGCTGCTCTACGACATGGCGTCCTCGCTCGGCAGACACATGGGGTAAGTCTTTGTTAAATAAATCTATTTGTCACTCTTCCTTCCAGCTTTTATTATGGTAGAATAGAATCCTTGCCTCTCCCTTCAGCCAGGAATTATATTAGTGTAAATTATGTTGTGAATTTAACTTTAGCTGCGTCCCTTTGTCGGTGCCTCTTAAATTAAAGTTTCCTTTGTTTGAATAACGATCCCTCTCGCAGCGAGTTGCCCACCACTGAAGTTAAATAATTAATTACAAAATGTGAGGCACGCGACACCATGATAGCTCAGTGGTTAGAGCAACCGGAAGATCCGTGGTTTAAATCCCGGCGGTAGCATTGAATTTTTCCGATTCTACCTTTTTAACCTTGTTCAACACACGCCTTGTGTGGAAGAACAATTAATTCCAACCTTCTATTTTGTCATAAAAATAATTGTAATATTTTAGCCTTAACTTTTTAAACATTAAAAATTGAAAAAAGAAAGAAAACGGTGTTAAAATATTTTTGGCTATAGTAAAAATAATTGTTAAAGGTTTCATCCTTCTATCCTTAACAGCCAAAGAAAAGTTTACATTGAAGCATTAATTAAACTTACAATCTAAGAAAATGCTACTTTCCTAATGCATTCCTGCCCGTATTGTGGGATATCGGAACCTCCTGTTTCTCAACTGTAAGTTAACTTTTCACATCCTCCCACACAATCTGAGCTTCTACTCGAAGCGACAAATTGAAAACAAGCATATTTTTAGTTTATCTGTCAAGCATATTTCCAACGAGTTACTACACCCACATTCACAATGAAAATTAACCGTAAGAAGAATCAAACTTAAAAGCTGGATGCTATGTATAGCAATGGAACCGTTCACAATGAATCACGTAAACATAAAAATAAACATTTAATTAAACGTAAGCTTAGAAGCTTGCAAGGTTCAAGCTTTTAAGGATACTTAACTGTGAAATTTGAAAAATCCACAATTTCAGGTCAACTTATTTGAAATCTCAATACAGCATTGCGGATTTAGTACCTATATAATACATAGATGAAACTTCATGGATATTTCTGAATTAGTTATAGAGATATTAATTTTTTATTAACATTTTTACGGTTTTCAAAAATGTTCCACGCGATGCAATTATTTTTTTTAAAAAATAATATTTTACAGTTAAAATATTTAACCGTATATAAATAAATTGAAGAGATGCTTGTTTTAATTATTCTATTAGTTTGGGAAAAAATGTTAAGTATGAGAATTACATTTTCTGCTTCAAAATATATACAATATGAGCATTGCTGTTTAATAACATCACAACCAAGCATGTTAACAAAAATTCATCTTATTTTTTCTCTCTTATTATTTACAAGGAGGGTTACAAAATTTCATTGATTTATACCGAAAACTACGTCGTGTAGAACAATTTGAAAATGAGAATGACGACAAATGTAAAGCTCAGAAAAAAGCGTTTAAAAATTATAACGGCAATATATATATGCATATTTACAAACTTACGGACAGACATTTGAATCCCTATATGACATGCTTTAAAAGATCCTATAGCTATAAAACCTACATGGAACTAAAGTATGTATGTATTTTGAAATTTTTTTCACACATGAGTATCCAAAAGTTTATCCATAAGTTTATATCTACGTCAAACATAAGAAACTCAAATCACAGCAATCCTCATCATGTGATCATTCTGCCATCTCCCATCAGATTTTCCGTTGCCATGCGTGTTGACTTGCTAACACACCTTCTGTGTAAGATCGCAGTCCAGGAATCACTGGTGTATCTATAAAAAGCACAGCAAAACAAATTGTTATTGTAGGTGATGCTCTTTTGTGAACTTAATGTCCTTTAACCGGTTAGCTAGCTCTTGCTCATTTTGATACAGGTACATAACCTCTTTTGTTCGGTGGTCGCCTTCTCCATATTAGCTCAGCTGTTTAAGGCCCTCTTGCAATTGGCTGCTGTTAAAATTGTCGATGTGAATGACAACACATCGCCTTAAGTTTATGTATGTGTTTTGCCTCCTATTTTATTGCTTAATTTTCATTATGAATAGCCCCTTACGATGTATATGTTCTTTTTAAATATATTGGGTATTCATAAAATATTTCTTATAAATTATGCATCAAAATGATCAGGAAGGTCTGTACCATTTTTAAGCAAATAGAAATAATATGATACTTTTTCAGAATTTCTTGGACCGGCTTCCTGTAAAGAATAAAATTATTAACGGCATGTTCGTAATTCTTTATCCTTCTTTAACTCTCTGTTCTTATATTCCGGACATTCCTTGCAGCCTGCTTTTTCTTCCATAAACAGTTTGTAACAAAGCGTTGTGTCTCCATGCTGATGTCCACTACAAAATCACGCGTTCATATGTATCGTCAATACAATACCTCAGTAACGCGCACATTAACACTCTTAATCTGCACTGGCTCTAGATCAAAGCCATATACCAGGTGGCACAACGGAGCCGTATTTCATGTGTGTAGGTATCCCTTCGTACGTTAAAAGGGTTGCAGAATTAATCGGGGAAAATCCAAGCAAACACAGGTCATTGGGGAACTGGAGCAAATACTGAGCGACCTTCGTTCTACACCTCTTGTCAGAAAGGCGACTAGCGGATCGCGATCATTGAGAGGCAGTTCCACTAGAGTGCACAGGCAGTGATGATAGGCAAGAACAGTGTAAATAGACCGAAAAGGTCTTAGAATGTTTTCCACTTCATTTACAGACTTTATTTTCCAGGGAATGGATTCACTTTTTAGATTGACAAATATTAAGATGTCTTTGTTTGAGCTATTAGTATCCGCCTATAGGTATTTTGTAAATTGTGTTTACGCTATTCTTGCCACGGATTATACGCATTGTAGAGTTAAATCAAAATATTAAAGTGCTGTGACGAAAACTATGCATTCGTATCAAATGCATTATACTGAACTAGCAAGCTTGCATTTGTCATAACCTCAGCCTTATGTTGTTAAATGCCACGATTCTCTCTCTCTCTCTCTCTCTCTCTCTCACACACACACACACACACACACACACACACAGTCTCTTCCTCCCCTCCCTCTATCTCTTCCTCTGACTTTCTCTCTCTGTTTTCCTCCTCCGTTTCTGACTTTCTTACCCTCTCCATCTATTGCTTCATTGTTTACTCTCTCTCCTCTTCTCTCTCAAGGTCTTTTCTTCCCACTCTCCCTTATTCCTCTCCTCCATCTCTTAATTTGTCTCTCTGTCCACCTCTTTCCTCTCTCTATTGCTTATATTCTCTCCCTCTCTCTACCCACGTCTCTCTTTGCATCTTAGATATAATGTTTTAAAAAACCCTCAAGCTCTGATTTAACACCATGATCTCAGCTTTATGGTGTTAAATGTCAAGGTTCTCCTCTCTCTCTTACCGTCTCTTCTTTCCTCTCTCTCCCCCTGTTTATCCTTTCCGTCTCTGGCTTTCTCAAACTTTCCAGATCTTTCCTTTAGCTATTCCTTCATCTATCTCTCTCTCTCTCTCTCAATCTCAATCTCTATCTTTTCACTTTCTCCTCCATAATCCTCATTCCCTCTCTCCATCTCTCTGTGCATCTTGTGTGTATTGTGATGTTTTGAAAACTAATTAAAAATATTTTCTGGGATGTTAATAAAAAGTAAAACATTAAATGCTTTAACAGAACACAAACTTATATCTGTTCCTCACGTTTGCTATGCGATTGGAGCTATGCTGCTTCTGGTGTTAATTGGTTTATGTTCACGAATAACAGTAAAGAAAAATAGGTATAACCACTTAAATATTCGGCTTTTCAAAATTCTGCAAATATTTGTAGATGCTTTCGTGTAACTTTTTCAAAAAGAATTAATATGCGAAATATTTCGAATTTTATATTTTATGGCCCCTTCGAGGTGAATAAAATTAACATACCTTAGTATATTTTATAAGCGCTACATAATGTAGTGCATCAAGTTTCATAACAATGAGTTTCTCTATTACTGCTCCTTGCATGTAAAGGTTAACATACACACACACCATTACATCTTACCAATATGCACAAGCTTATTATTCAAAATAACGTGAAAGTTAACTACAGAACCAAATTACTGTGTTAAATGCCCCACAAATATTTTAACCTCTTTTGTCAAAGATAAATGCAATGCAAACTGCCTTTTATGTATCTTATTTTCTTAATGAGATCAAATGGAAAAGGTTATTTTAAGGAAAAAAGTTGTACTCAATATCACTGAGCTGTAAGCATATGATTTTTATTTATCTACAAAAAGCAGATTTCATTTTTTGACACATAAGGCATATTAAAGCTTTATGTAAACTAATAAACGCATAGAAAGCACTACTAGTTTTCCAGTGTTCATCTGGCTCTTGTAAAACTGTTTCATTGGCATTACTCTGATAATCATCAAGTTTGTTAAGGAGATTCGATAGGAAATTACGTTTTATTGTGGTGAGAACTTTAGAAATGCAGATAGCAATGACAGCTACTATTATTTCTTTCACCTTAATATATGTAAAAAGCTATAGCAATTAATAAATGACATTTTCATCTCTGTGCTTCAAACCCTGCAAGACTTAAATGTCTTACATTTACATCATTAACGGAAGTAATATTCTGTTTTATTAAAATTGGAAGAGAAAGCTGATTGCAGAGTGAAGAGTGCTGAATTTACCGTCCCTGCCTATATGAACATTTGTGTAAGCTTACCAAAAAGGATTTAATAATAGTTTTCGGCAAATAACTTAGCACTTTTTGTTATGATACAGTATTGTAAAGATTCCGCGCGCATTTGCACTGGAGGATAAGGAAATGTGATATGGCACAATCATGTGACTTTCTTTACCCATTTTATGCACGTTCGCATTTATTCTACAAATTCTCAATATGAAAGCCTATTTTTCTTTCCACTTTGTGTCAACCATTATAAGCGTTGATAGAAATCATTTAACCCTAACTACTGCACTTCTTTCAAATCACGCTAATACTACACTGGCTGAATTTTCATTCATACCTTATATTTGTATATATCTGTGTAACAATTGTTAATTGTTGGCAATTTTAATTCTAATAGATTGAAAACAAGAATGTACCACATCTATATAACTAACAAGGGTCGGTTTTAATTCCCATAAACAGTGTTTATAACATTGTCCTCAACTTGATCTTCTTAATGCAAATCTACCATTTCTGAATTATTGCTAAGTGCACTGTTATTAACTTCTTCATTCAAAATAAGTTCTCTCGTTTCACTTACGCTTATTTCTTTGCTTTCGTACATATAAGTAGCCATTTAAAAAAAGATTTTTATAAAATATATGTACAAGACAAAATTACGTTACTTCAAAATGGTAATACAAATACATCACGGATGAATAATTACCCATTACACACAGAAAACAATGTCGCTGTAACCATTAACTGGCCTCAACAATAAGAAGCTATCAGAGGATGAACACAACAGGAAGGAGGAGGGACAGTACTGTTAGGCAACAAAAAAAAAAAAAAAAAAAGAAGAAAAAGAAATATATACCTAGGTGAATTTTCAAGCAGAGATGTGTTTAAGGGTTAAATACCTATTTGTAGTAGGTAAAAGAGAATACATGTGCCTGTTACGACAGTCAGTTGTTTTATACATGCCTTATTTGATATTAGATGCATATATCTGCATGAACTCTACACATTTCCTAAAGTAAGTTTTTGTATATCTCTCACGGTTTCACAGTTATATCATATTCAATAACAATGAAGAGGATTTCTCAGCAGTTCACAGAAATATTAAGATAGACATTTGTTATGTTAATCACTAAAATACATGATAATTGGTTATTTACAGATCTATTTTTGCTGATTTATACTTTCCTATATGAACAAGAAGTTACATCAATTTTTAATGTAGCCACTCTAAAACTTGGATACAGAGAGTCTTCAAATTCACAGAAAACTACTGCTAGACGTAGAAAAGGAATGCATCAGTAGATAATGAGGTGGAATGAACAAAAGACTACACAATCTGCATAAGGCAATATATAGAACAACTGTGTATCTAGATTTAGGAGTTAACTTAAAAACAGGAAGTGAGAATAAAAACATGAATATCTGAAAGAGCCAAATCTCTCCGCATAGATGCATATTATGCAGGGGAAAACGCTTGGCCAATTATACAGAACCAAGTAGAGCAGCGTTGTTGAATTGATACAATAGTGAGAATTTGTTGTATTGGCGAATGTTCTTGTATCCCTAAGAGCGCGTAATTATTATCCTAACTAGATAGTCGAATAAAAAGCGATCGTGCGTTGAAGTGGTGTGGCGGAAGCTAAATAGGTGACATGGACTAGGTCTGTTGTGGAGTGAGGTGGTAGTGGTACGGAAGCTAAAGAAATGAAAAAGACAGGTCAGATCTGGGAAGTGCTATGGAGATGGTATGGGGGTAATGTGACAGAAGCTAAAGAGCTGACATGGACTTGCTCAGTTCCTGAGAATGTTGTGGAGTGGTGTGGTTTGTGTGGCGTGACGGAAGCTAAAGAGGTGTGACATGGACTGGCTAAGTTCCGTGAAATATTGTGGAAAGAGGTAGTATATGGTAGTGTGACGGAAGCTAAATAAGTGATATGGGCTAGTTCAATTCTAGGAAACGATGTGGAGTGGGATGATATATGGCGTTGTGACGAAAGAAAGAGACCACATGGACTGTTTAAGTTCCAGGGAATGATGTGGAGTGGTGATATAGGTGGTGTAACGAAACTAATGAGTGACAGGGATTAGGTCAGTTCTAGGAAATGTTATGGAGTGAGATGGTATGGGGGTAATGTGATAGAAGCTAAAGAGCTGACATGGACTGGCTAAGTTCCAGGAAATATTATGGAAAGAGGTAGTATGTGGTGGTTTAACGGAAGCTAAAGAGGTTACATGGATTGGCTAAGTTCCAGGAAATACTATGGAAAGAGGTAGTATGTGGTGGTTTAACGGAAGCTAAAGAGGTTACATGGACTAGCTAAGTTCCAGGAAATATCCTATGTGGTGGTGTGACGGAAGCTAAAGAGGTTACATGGACTAGCTCAGTTCCAGGAAATAATGTGGAGTCTGGCGATATATGATGTGGCGAAGCTAAAGAGGTGACATGAACTAAGTCAATTCCAGGAAAGTTATGGAATGAGAGAGTATGGGGTAATGTGACGAAAGTTGAAGAGCTCATATGGACTAGCTCAGTTCTAGCAAATGTTGTCGAGTGAGGTGGTATGCGCGTGGTGTGACGGAAGCTAAATAGGTGATAGACTAGCTCAGTTCCTGGAAATGTTGTGGAGTGAGGTGATATGCGTGTGGTGTAGTGGAAGCTAAAGAGGTGATATGGACTAGCTCAGTTCCTGGAAATGTTTCGGAGTGAGGTCATATTTGGTGGCGTGATGTTCTCGTCTTCTGCCTGCCTGAAATTATATTCTCTGCCTTTTGTTTTGGAAGTTGGTGTGAGTTGCTGCACCTCTTGCGGTTGTGCAGTGTTGGGCTCGGGACTAGCTTGGGTGAGGGTTTTGTGAAGTGAGTGAGCCGGTTGGATAGCTCGGAGCTGCTGTGGTGAGACCTTGGGATGTATATTCGCTGATTCTCGGGATGAGTCAGATGTAGCAATTTAAACAAAGGATCCTTTTAGAGTTCCTTTAGTGTTGTGCCTTGCCCCATTTTCCAAATAATTTTAGGGGCTTCTGCGATATTAAATTAAGTTTCCCAGTGTGAAAGTTTCCGTGGCGATTTTGCGTAGGCGTAACATGTTGAATGGGGAAGAGGTCTGCGAACATTTGGGAGATTGTTGCATGCTTTGGGCATGGGGATTTATTCTTATTAAAGTCAAGCAGAGAGCTTGTGCTGGCTTGGGGTGTTTCACATTTTACGTAATACCGCGGGCTTAGTTCTATGCACAAATTTTAAACTAAAATAGTTCAGAACCGGACGGAGACCGGGGGATCCGTGGTTCAAATCCCGGCTATGGCATTGAATTTTTCAGTCATCTGATTCTACCTTTCCAACCCTGCCCAACACACGGCTTGTGTGAAAGAACAATTAATTCCATTAAAATAGTTCACTTTGGCTCGCATAATTAGTTTTGTTCCATATGGTATCTTGATCTTACATTTTATATACAGGTTGATTCAAAAAGATGGACACACCTTCAGTTGGCTATATTTCCTGAGCTGCATGTTGTATTGTAATTCTGTAAATTACATTTGATTATACATGCATGGAGGTTTCCATATGCCCCCCTCCAGCTGCACGAATAATATCTAGAGTAGATGAATTCATCCCACACTCGATGATGAATGTATTGCGCCACTGAGTTCACCACAGCTGTGATACGGTTTCTCAGGTTATTCGTGGAAAGAGATGGTACGTAAACTTTCACGAGCCCCCAGAAGAAGAAATTGCAGGGTGTGAGATCAGCAGACCTTGGTGGCCAGAACTGAAGTGCCAAGTCTTCCTTCCCAATGCAGTCTATCCACTGTTGAGGTAGATTTTCATTCAGGAAACGTCGA
Source organism: Deroplatys truncata (assembly GCA_030765065.1). Classification (NCBI taxonomy): domain Eukaryota; kingdom Metazoa; phylum Arthropoda; class Insecta; order Mantodea; family Mantidae; genus Deroplatys; species Deroplatys truncata. The sequence continues at coordinate 202,596,306 of CM060983.1, read as the reverse complement.
ACATTCCAATGCCAATGGAGTGGAGCTCTGTGCTGCTGGAAAATGTAATCTCCTGAATTCATTTGAAAAACAGGCTAGTTTTGCAGCATGCCAAGATATGCTCCTCCAGTAAACTGCATGTTCGTCAAAGAGCGCCAGTTTCGTCAAATTGTTTATTCCAACGATAAATGCTCTTCCTCGTTGGAGGCTCAACGTTAAACTCGAAAGTCGCAGACTCTCTTTCAACGAACTCACAAATGCAGAAAATCTTGTATTACATAGTAGCAATGTAGCTTACAACTGACGCGGTACATATGCGGAACAGCTGACGCTACAATGTGGTGCAGGAGCGCTCTAAGGTAGTATTTGTAAAACTTTACAAAATCTGCTTTCATATATACTTGACAGCATTCAATTACAATGTACAGTGCAGGAAATATAGTAGATTGAAGGTGTGTCCTTCTTTTTGAATCACCCTGTATTCAGGCAAGCAGGAGTGAGATATTAGATTTTCAGTGTCTTGCGGTAAATATTTTTCGAGGCCTTTGTTCTCCGTTTGGCCTTCAAGTTGTGTTGCATTAGAGTGAGAGAGGGAGAAAGTTTATCTATGAGTGTAAAAAGCATTGGGAGTAGTTTCCCATTTGACCTCACGACTTTCTCTATATTTGCTTATAATTACTGCTCGTTCTGTTCCTAATGAGACGAATGTGACGATATGTGTCACATACTAATTAGTGTCACTGTCTAGTCAGTTGGTGCAGTTTAGCTGTGGCTTATGTCAAGACATTCAAACACAAATTCTCGTAAAATTATATTACATGTGCAGGGAGTGCATTGGTTTTGACCAACATTTATCTCACGTGTACATTAAGAATTGCATTACATATTTATTGCTTGCTGCAAGGAAGTAATTACATTGTGAGCTTTTAATGGCCATTTACTTAACGGAAATTATTTTAGTGAGGAGATTCAATTTACTTGGTTGTGCATAATTCCAAACAGTAACTTATTCATTGGTTTTGATCCAGCTTTATCGCTCTTTAAGAGTGCTATTACACATTTATTACCTTTTCAAGAAAAAAATTATATTGTGAACTATCAATGGCAATTTACTTAAGGCAGATAATTTCCTTTGGTGGGGCAATTCGATTGTCAGTGGGGATAATTTCAAGCAGTAGCTTATTTTACGAAATATATGTGGTTTACTCAGGGCAATTCACCATAGTTTCACAGAATTAAAGAGTATTATACTTGCGTAGTGACTGCATTGGTTTTCACCCAGATTTGCATCATATTTACTTTCAGAGTGATATTGCACGTTTATCATATTTTATTACGAGGAAGTAATTTACTTATGAGGGATAATTTCCCTTGGTGTAGTTTTTCAATTCAGTTAGTTGTGCACAAATGTAGGCGGTAATTTATTTCTAGAGGTACCACGCTCTAGTTCCCAAGGCCGCGGAAGACGATAGATTTCTTTCAGGCTTAAAAATCCCTAGCACGGCTTTCTGAAGGGAAGTAATGCCGGTGGTCCCGTTGTAGATTTACCGCACGTAAAAGAACCTCAAGGCTGATAAAGAGGCCTCTGAGCAAAATTTCTGGTTCTTAGTCATTGTTTTGCAAAATTAAAGCGCATTATAATGGTACAGTGACTGCATTGGTTTAGCCCAATTTTACCTCACAGGTTCTCTAAGAGTGACATTGCACATTTATTACTAGTTCCAAGGAAGTTTTTGATCTTTCAGTAGTGACTTGCTCACGGGAGATAATTTCGTTTGCTGAGGATTTTGAATTCAGTTAGTGATGCACGATTGCAATCCGTAACTTATTTCATAATCAATTTTGGTTCATGTCAGGGCAATTAGCTACAACTGTTGGAAAAATCAAGGTGTACTATACTTGTGCAGTGACTGCATCTTGGCAGCTTCTAATCGTAATTGGGTTTTGAGGAACACTTTCTTGTGATATTGATAATCAGTTAATGTATTTAGTTATGACCATCATTACTGGGACCTGTAACTTGTACAGTGAGGGAACTGGCCTGGATTAATGAAGTCATTAATTTAGGGCTGAATTTGTAATTTAGATAGAAGTTTCACTGATATTGAAATTTTTCAGGGTTATGAGTTGTGGGTGGCCGATAGGGCGCACGTTTCGTCCTCCTGTTTCCAACAGCCGTAGCTGTTTAGGCTCTTAATATGTGTGTCTCGTAGTATTGTGTTAGCAACAAGGGTTATTAATATGTTATAATAAAGAAAAGTTGTGCGGGACTTGCATTCTTCCTTGATCCTATTCCTGACCAGTGCAATTTCTATAGTAAGGCGCGCCTAAGCTTTGCATGTTATAGCACCGGTGGCTCAGACGGAAGCTAAAGAGGTGACATGGACTAACTCAGTTCCAGGAAATGTTGTGGAGTGAGGTGGTATTTGGTGGTGTGACGGAAGCTAAAGAGGTGACATAGACTGACTCAGGACCAGGAAATGTGGAGCAGGTGGTATTTGGTGGTGTGACGGAACCTAAAGAGGTGACATAAACTAACTCAGTTCCAGGAAATGTGGAGTGAGGTGGTATTTGGTGGTGTGACGAAACCTAAAGAGGTGACATAGACTAACTCAGCTCCAGGAAATGTGGAGCAGGTGGTATTTGGTGGTGTGACGGAACCTAAAGAGGTGACATAGACTAACTCAGTTCCAGGAAATGTGGAGCAGGTGGTATTTGGTGGTGTGACGGAACGTAAAGAGGTGACATAGACTAACTCAGTTCCAGGAAATGTGGAGTGAGGTGGTATTTGGTGGTGTGACGGAACCTAAAGAGGTGACATAGACTAACTCAGTTCCAGGAAATGTGGAGTGAGGTGGTATTTGGTGGTGTGACGGAAGCTAAAGAGGTGACATAGACTGACTCAGGACCAGGAAATGTGGAGCAGGTGGTATTTGGTGGTGTGACGGAACCTAAAGAGGTGACATAAACTAACTCAGTTCCAGGAAATGTGGAGTGAGGTGGTATTTGGTGGTGTGACGAAACCTAAAGAGGTGACATAGACTAACTCAGCTCCAGGAAATGTGGAGCAGGTGGTATTTGGTGGTGTGACGGAACCTAAAGAGGTGACATAGACTAACTCAGCTCCAGGAAATGTGGAGCAGGTGGTATTTGGTGGTGTGACGGAACGTAAAGAGGTGACATAGACTAACTCAGTTCCAGGAAATGTGGAGTGAGGTGGTATTTGGTGGTGTGACGAAACCTAAAGAGGTGACATAGACTAACTCAGTTCCAGGAAATGTGGAGCAGGTGGTATTTGGTGGTGTGACGGAAGCTAAAGAGGTGACTAAACTACTCAGTTTGTGGAAATGTGAAGTGAGGCGTTATGTGGTGGTGTGACGGCAGAGATGACATAGACTACTCAATTCGAGGAAATGTTGTGGAGTGTGGTGTTATGTGCTGTTGTGACGGAAGCTAAAGAGGTGGTAGAGATTAGCTTAGTTCCAGGAAATGTTGTGTGAGGTGGTATTTGGTGGTGTGACGGAAACTAAAGATGTGACATAGATTAACTCAGTTCAAGGAAATGTTGTGGAGTGAGGTGTTATGCGGTGATGTGACGGAAGCTAAAGGGATTGCATTACTAGCTCAATTTCAGGAAATGTTCAGGAATGGTCATTGCGACCAGGTCTTTGATAGGATGGTTCGGTTTTTATATTTATTTTGTGATCAAGGATCTTTCTCAGGAATGGTAATGTTGATGTCGGCTGTTGCCTTTCATTGCTGTATTTCTCCGTCTCTGTTCTTCTGCAGTTCGCGACCTGAACGCTTAGCCTCCGATTCAGAACACCCAGTTAACACTTTGGCCGCGTTTTTGGCTCATCGCTACTCTTGTGGAGTGCCTGAGGACTGTGTGGAGACTGGTTACTCTAATGAAACAGATGAAGCTGTCATAATAATATGTATTTCGCTGAATCTCCCAAAATGATTACCTCTTCAAAACGTACATTTTGAATATCACCACTCATAACCAATGATCTGTGATTTCCTTTTAATTGAACACTGAACTTTGGCTATTTCCTATTGCTTAATTCTTACATTTATATTCCCAACGTCGGCTTCAGAGTTGCAAAGCAAAAATGAACATGTCCAGTTCTAACAGATAAACCGTCTTTCTCGTTCCAAAATAATGATCACCGGAAACTTCCGCAACGGAACTTCAATAACAAAATCAGTAGACTCATTCCACTACTTTCCTTTGAACCTTTCTTTCCCTTTCAGCGTGGTTTTACATGGTACATACACGTATTCTAAACTTGTATTATACATAGTTTCCTCAATATACCCCATAATGTTTGTGCAAATACATGCAGAGTATTATTGTTATTATATGGTATGCGGAGCATATACCTCAATGCACTTTATGGATGTAGTTCCATCCAAAAAAGTGTGTCCTTAGATACTTCAGATCTGCCGGCACACTACGAATGTCCATTGGAGTATGTAAATACAAACACTCAAACCAATTAGAACTCCAAGTTCTGAGAACGTGGTGCAGGATTTCAAGCCGTTTAAGAGTATTTAAAAGTAATGTAAGATATTTTGAATGCACAATCTATAGACCTGTAACCAAAAGCATTACAGAGTTTCATTTTGAACTAAACAAACACTAGTAAAAATCTGATGTGTTACACTCACATGACTTTCTCTACTCTTGTACAAACTGTTTTTACAAACGCTTATTCTCCATATGCTTCATGTTAATCTAGATATCGAGATGTCAATCTGATTGCTATTTTTTTTTGTAGGCGCAAGGGGAATATGGTAGCCTTTAAGCGATAGTCAAATATTTTAAGAGCCAGTTGCTATGTGAAGCATTCAATTCTCTTTACATGTCTAGGCCATAAACAAAGAATAACGAATTGCAATATGAGATTAGATATAAGTATTGGAAAATCCAAACAAATATCAATGAATATCTCGGAAATAGTTCACCTGACAAGAAACTGTATAGGATATAAACTGTATGGTTTAACGAGATCTACAATTTTTGTGTAATAAAAGTTTGTTATCTCTTGCGGTTTACCAGTTATGCAAAAGTCATTCAGAAAGTCATTCCCAGAAAATTCAAGATATACATTCCATTTGCTATGAAAATATCTTAAACATGTTGTATTTTAATCAAAATCGTAGAACCATTTTCTGAGAAAAATAAAATTTTCAAAAAATGTTGCATGCAAAGGGTAGTCTGGGGTGAGAGTATTTTATTGACGCACCTTGGAAGATAGTAAAATCAAGTACCAAGTGTGGTATTTATCGAAGTTTTCATTTTTGAGTTATGCTGCTCACTGACTAACAGACACACACACGTACATGTTTCCACAAATTCTTTATTTGGATTCTGGGAACCTCAAAACATGTATTTCTGATGGAATCTCGATTTCGATTTTTTGAGTGGAATACAATACTTCCCCTACTTACTATACGTAGTAGAGAAAGTAATAAAGGGCAGTTTGGAGTGGGGGAGATTTCTTTTTTTAAGATCTTTGCATTGTATCTTTAAACTGAAATTTGCTATTTATCTCAACATTTCCTTCTGAATGATGTGCTTCTCATACAAATAACAATACACGGGTGCGGACCAACTTCTAAATGTTTTTTCAGGGTACCTATCAAAAAAATTCTGTATATCGAATTTTTTTTATAGAATTCATTATCCCTTAGGTAAGCTTTACAATTAGTAAAATAAGAGTAATAAATGACACGAATGTTTACGAATGTTAGCAATATACTCCCTCTCCCTCCCCCCCTCTCTCTATGTATCTCTATGACTTTGTTTCTATTCCACCACAGCTTCTATAGAATTTACGTAACTTATTTTCTACATAATAAACCTAATTTTTGACACAACTTATGTAGTTTTCTAAGCAGCTGAAATGACTGACCTGTTCTATTATTTGATCATTGATTATTCTTTTCGTACTTACGGTTATTTTCCTTGAGGTGATATTACCTGGGCTTTTCAGATAATACGTTTTAAAATCAATTTAACAAAGCTTCAGGTATATCTGTAAGGTATAGCTATCAAATCGTCAGCATGTAAAAGTAATATTCTAAAATCAGAATTTGCTAGTTGTTCCTCTCTGCCGTTTTGTAGTAAAACTAGCCTTAAAATAGAGTGTACGATGTAGCTAATAAACCAGTCTAGCTAAAGCCTTTGCGGGGAATTTGAGGTGGTTCAGGAATCAATTGGAAGGGCTTCACATGGAGTCTGCCTGGAGGGTGGTTTTGGAGACGGGGCAAGTCGCTGATCTGGCGTCTTCTCCGCGATCTGGGACAAATGTAGGAGGGCAGAATCGTAATTCTCCTCACCCCCTCTTCCTCACACACACACACACACAACCTTGATGTATCGCCACGAACAGCACGGAAGATTTTCTACGGACCTTGTAGCTCCTCCACTGATATTCTGAAGTCAAAATAATTAGACTGCAATCTTAATGAAATGCTAGTCTTCGTGTTACGCTACTCGCATTAGTAAGATTACAACCTAAAACATTTATATACGGGGAAAAACTGCTTATTTGCATAATCTGATGGATGCTTTTAACATGGTGATACCAGATCATTATTATTATTAAGTCATGGCCAGCCCAGTAATATCTATGGGAGTGAAGATGGGTTTTAAAACAGAACGATAAGAGTCATATTCAGGCAGCAGAGATGAGTTTTTGAGTGTCATCGAGGGTATAACAAAATGGGATACACTAACTAACGAAGAAGTAAGAGAACATTTAAAGATTAGTCATATAGGATAAATTATAGAAAATCATAAATAGAAATGAAAAGACCATCTTAACAAGCAGGCTACAAAGAAATGTTTTAATTATAAACCAATCAACGGCCGAAACCATGAAAGGAACAAGAATAGATTATTATTGTTAGTAGTAGTAGTAGTAGTAGTAGTAGTAGTAGTAGTAGTAGTAGTAGTAGTAGTAGTAGTAGTAGTAGTAGTAGTAGTAGTAGTAGTAGTAGTAGTAATCACATTAAAATTGAGTTTTATTTATGGACGCTCTTTAACTTCTATGGTCCTTAGTGTCCCATTCTATATTGGGCGTGAAAGACCGGTAATTTTGCTCAGAGGCCTCTTTATTAGGCTTGAGGTTCTTTTATGTGCCGTAAATCTAAGACACGGGATCACCGGTTTTACTTCCCTTCCGAAGGAAGCCATGCTAAGGATTTTTACGCCCGAAAAAATACATCGCACTCCGCCGGGTTTTAACCCCCGACCTCGGGAACTAGAGGCTAGCATGGTAACCACTACACCACAGAGGACAACATAGTATTAATTAGGTGGTCTGTGTTAATTAACGTTTTTATTACTTTATTAGGGATACCATAATTTCAAAATGAAAAGCAGGTCATGTACTGGAAGAGTGAATAATTAAAAGAATAATAATAATAGAGATATTCTTATTGAACCATAACCTTTAACTTAGATACGAAGTTATTGAGGCAACGGAATCTGTCAAAACCATTTCTTCCACTGATGAAAGGACTGTTAATATCACTGTTAAAAATGACTGTTCCTGAATGTTATTTCTACTTCCATGAGTTCAAATGCATCTCACCTTGTTGTCGTTCGTTACATTTTACAACGTCTGAATATACTATTGCAAGTTATGCGTAACACAACACAGTCTACTGGCAACGACAGCCGAACCATACACTCAGTCGTGCACTGCAGGATGACGCATAACTTATCTTGTAACACACGGCCTATTATATTTAAAAGTTGAAATATCTAAAAAAGGAAAATAAAACTATTTCTTCCAAAAGCGGGACAAACATGGGTCTCACAGGCATTTATGTGGGACGCGTGACAAAAGACTTAAATAAAGTACTGTCGCACCAAAATTGGGACGTCCGGGATCCTGTATGAATTACCATTTTGTTAGAATTAGATGAACTGTATATTCTTAGGTAACACGAGAGCTAACAACTTTCCAGTAGTTCAATGAATGTGTGATCATGATAATTACTTCGAGACGGGAGGTCAAGAAACATGACAGCAAACATGAGTTTAAAAGTGAAATTAAATTACCAACAGAAAATTATCGTTTTTACGAGTTATATTGGGAGAAAATTACAATTTTGTTCTTTACTGTTATTATTACCATGATTGTTACAACAGTAACCTAGCAAAACGCGTTGTCCTCCATGGACTAGTGGAACCGTGCTAGCCTCTAGTTCCCGAGGTTGCGGATTCAAATCCGGTGGAGGGCGATGTATTTTTTCGGGCGTAAAAATCCTTAACAAGGCTTCCTTCGGAAGGGAAGTAAAGCCGGTGGCTCCGTGTCGTAGATTTATGGCACGTAAAAGAACCTCAAGCCTGGTATGAGGCCTCTGAGCAAAATTTCCGGTCTTTCACACCCAATATAGAATGGAAGACCATAGTAGTTAAAGAGCGTCCAAAAATAAAACTCAATTAAATTTGTTTTAGCAAAACGCACACTAATTTATTAAATTTTACTCCAAGTAGAACGGAAAGATATCAATATTAAACTACACCAATAATCAGTTATAAACAGTTAAAAACAAATCAACGTAGGAGGAAAACTGTATCATTTATTAATTTTTAAGCAGCTGCACTCCCATGACTCTCTACTCATTCTTCTACAAACTATTCCTAGAAAAGCATATTCTTCTATCTACTTTTCCGAGGTCGCGGGTACAAACCCGGCGGAGGGCAAATTCTTAGCATGGTTTTCTTCGGAAGGGAAGTAAAGCCGGTAGTCCCGTGTCGTATTAAGGCACGTAAAAGAACCTCAAGCCTGATAAAGAGATCTCTGAGCAAAATTTGCTGTCATATAAAATGGGCGCTAAGAAACATAATAGTTAAGGATCGTCCAGAATTAAAATTCCAATTTTTCTGTCCACTCCTTATTAATACAGATAAGCCTTCATTGCACATTCACACATTTAGTCGTAGGTACACTAAGAATACGTAGGCTAAAGCGACAGTCAAATCTGTCGAACTCCGTGGTGTAGTGATTACCATGCTAGCCTCTAGTTCCCGAGTGCGCGGGGTCAGACCCCGTGGAGGGCGATGGATTTCTTTTCAGGAGTAAAAATCCTTAGCATGGAAGGGAAGTAAAGCCGGTGGTTCCGTATTGTAGATTTACGGCACGTAAAAGAACCTCAAGCCTGATAAGAGGCCTTTGACCATTACCGGCATTCACGTCCAATATAGAATGGGGCGCTAAGGACCACAGCAATTAAAGAGCGTCCATAAATAAATAATAAAAAAATAGCCAAATCTTTTTGAAGCCGGTCGCTATGTGAAATTACGTTCTCTTTGTATGAACAAGGGAAAAGAGCAGCGATTTGCAGTTGAGAAAGTATACCAAAAGGATTTGAAAATTCAAAAATAATAACACAGAATATCTCAGAAATGTTTAACGTTACAACAAGTTTTGACATAAATTGTGTTTTAACGAGATACACATGTTTATGTAGTACAATTTTGTCTATCTCTTGTGGTTTATCAATTATAGCTAAGTCATTCCGAAAAAGGTCCTCTCCATTATACCTACAGCGAAACGTGTAATGAAACCATTTCTTCAAAGCTTTATCTGGGTTAATACGCAGTAGGTAGAAAAATAATTTTTTTAGAATAGTTGCAGAAAAAACATACAAAAATATTATACTTTCTCTACTCACTCTTCTAAAAACTATGTTTAGGAAAGTTTGACGTTCTATCTATGTCTCGTTAATACAGATTAGCCTCCATTACACAGTTACATAGCTTGCTGTAGGTACAAGAAGAATGCAATGAGCTATATCAAGCCTTTTCAAAGCCGGTCGCTGTGTGATGGCCATGAAATTCTATTATCTTTGCATGAACCGAAAGTATTAAAGGAAAAAAATGATTAGAGGTCTGCGATTGCAAAAAGTATAAAGTATTTGAAAATCTTAACAATAACAAAGATTATCTTAGAAATAATTAACGTCACAAGAAATGTTATCTGAAATAAATTGTGTGCTTTAACGAGATCTACATTTTTGTTTCAGTAAGATTTTCTCTATCTCTTGTAGTTTACCAATTATATCGAAGTCATTCAGAATGAGGAGGTATTCACAGGCTATTCCAGAACTTTCAAAAGTATATTTCTTTTATCGTGCAAATCATTTAAACATATGTTATTTTAAATCGTTAGAGCCAGTTTTGAGAAAATGAAAAATAACAAAAAAGTGTTGATGTAAAGAATAGTTTGGAGTGGGAGAACTTTCTTCAAAGTCTTCTTATTGGAAGATACTGAGCGTAAATGCCAAGTTTGATATTTATTCAACGTTTTGTTTTTTAGTTATGTTGTTCACAGGCACACATTTTCTCTATAACACTGATATAGATGAATAAATTATATGGAAGTTTTGTTAAGGTATTTCATTATCCTATCACCATAATATAAAGGGACATAAAATACTTTGATGGGTCTTAAGAAGGGCGGGAGCTCTTTCTCTCGCTTTTTAATGCAACAGGTCAGATCGACCGTAGTTATTTACGATGTAAGATCGTTATATTAACTTAAAATGCGAGCTTGGTTAATCGCATAATTAACAAACTTAATCGTTGTGGCACTTTGACTCGTACATTTTAAAAATCTATACTTCATTTTGCTTGGATTTAGAGCATTAAATGAAAAACATTTTTGCTTATTTTCTACTCTAACGGAATATAGCAGAATTCTGGCCATTTTGATTGGTAACAATATGTTGAAAATAGCAGAAAACGTTTTGGAAAACAATAATGTCTACTATAAAGTTGAATCGACATTTATTATAGTTTTAAATACATAAATATTGTTTTAAATTCTTTTGCAAGAAGCTGAAGAGGTAGTAACTAAACCTATACCTGAAAAACGTGTGTTGCCTATAATTACTGCCTTTTAATTTAGCTTGAATGATAATTCGACCGTGTTCTATAGAATTGCAAGTATAGTGTAATAATTGCATATAAGGTAATTAAAAGATTCACGGTAGCGATGGTGGTAGTGGTACTATGATAGCAGTGGTGGTGGTAGTAGTGGGGTAGTGATAGTGATAGGAGCAATACAGAGAGAGCCAAAAAACTACGAACCGGCAGCGCGGTGTTTTTCCTGTCCGCGTCCTTGGTGCTTATTGCAGTTATTATAGAAAGGCGCGGATGAAACAATACAACATTTTTAAAACTACTTTTAAAGGCTTTACTTACCAACTTTATGAAAGGAGGCTGAAACAGGCCACCACCGTTGTCCACACATTTTTGGCACCTCCTTAGGAAATTATCCACCACTCGCCGTAGTTCACGTTGAGAAATGCTGGCAATTTCCTGGCGGATATTTTATTTTAATTTTTCCAGAGTGTATAGGTTTGTCTTGTATTTATTAATTTACCCCAGATATAGAAATCGCAGGGGGTTAGGTCAGGGGACCAATGGAGCCACAAATCTCTACTAATAATTCTGTTCTCAAACACACTTTCAATTGTTCTCATCGAAATATTGACTGTTGCCCACTGTCTATTAATTCTCTAAAAACAGGGGCAAATTGTATTCATGTATGTACGGGCGTCAACTGTTGACTCGAAAAAAATTGGCCCTATAACTCTTTCTCAGCTTATGGCGCACCATGCACCAATTTTTTTGCCATGAAGGGGCATTTCATAAACAATATTAGGTTTGTCAGAGCTGCAGTAACGATTATTTTGTGCATACATATATCCATGAAGATGGAACCAAGTCCCGTCCGTGAAAAATATTAAATATGGGTTTATTTCGCCATTGTGTACACTATTGAGACTCCACACCCAAAATTTGCGCCTAATTACAGGATTACCTGATTGAAGTCACGTGCCACGGTTATTTTATATGGTTTTAACATCAGCAATTTGGTAGCTCTTAGTTGGTGAGAATCCAAGCCACCCGATGGGCGTGTTTCTAAGATTTTTCCCGTGCCATAAGAAATGCCTGCCTGTTGTGAAAGACACCTAAGTGACTTTTGGGGGAAATTCTCCAAACGATGATCGATGTCTTCTAATGTTTCTTCAGTAAGAACCCTACGCGTCTTTTAGATTTCTTAGCCTGAACATTTCATCTAGCCTGACATGTATTCTAAAGTTCATGGATTGTTGTACGGCCTGGAACGTTTACACCCGGAAATCTTTCTGCAAATCGTACTTTCACTTGGCGAACTGAGTTAACACATACGAATCATAAATAAATACACGCTGTGAAGCAGGAAACATATACTAAGCCATAATACACTTTGTGACTGAGTGTAGGACAAAATAATAAATAGCTCGTAATAACTGAACTACATCACATCACCGTCAACTCAATACTGTACTTCACAATGCAGAGCAAAACCACGTCAACAGCGTGACCTTTATAGCAGCAGTGCTTTATCATGCTTCCACACGCCCAGTGGAAAAATACCGCGCAGCCGGTTCGTAGTTTCTTGGCTCTCCCGTTAGTAATAGAGGTAGTGATAGTAGTAGTATAAATAGTAGTAGTGCTAGTAGAAATAGTAGTAGTGGTAATAGAAATAGTGGTATTGGTAATGATCGAAATAGTAGCAATGGTAATGACAGTGGTAGTAGTAATAGTAGTACTGACCATAGTAGTAGTGGAATTAGTAGTGTTAGTAGAAATAGTAGTAGTAGTAGTAGTAGTATAAATAGTATTAGTGGTAGTAATAATAATAGTGGTATTAGTAATGATCGAAATGTTAGTGACAGTGGTAGTAGTAATAGTAGTAGTGACCGTGGTAATAGTGGAATTGGTAGTGTTAGTAAAAATAGTAGTAGTGGTGGTAGTAGTTATGGTGGTGGCAGTGGTAGTAGTAGTAGTAGAAATAGCAGTAGTAGTAGAAATAGTAGTAATGGTAGTAGTAATAGTGGTATTGGTGGTAGTAGTAATAGTGATGGTGGTAGTGGTGGCGGTGGTAGTGGTAATAGTATTAGAAATAGTAGTAATGGTAGTGTTTTTTTTGTAAGGCAGGGGAAAAATTTTAGAAACACGCCCATCGGGTGAGTTGGATTCTCATCAACTAAAAAACCCCTGCAACCATAGTCGTCTTCTTCTTGGAACTACCTTGAAGTATTATTTCAAGAAGAAGAGGCTGTAGATGATCTACATACCGATTCACAATATCAGGATTGCACCTCCCGTTCATCCTTCTCCTTAGTCTTAAGGATACAAGTTATCAATTGAACAATAATTTGCCAGTTTTCTCTAGTTTCCAGGATTATCAAAATAACTTTGTTTGATGTTACAATCTGATCTAATGTTTTATAGCTCTGATGACGTATGTCATCCACTTTGAACAATGTAAAACAGTATGCTCAGGAGTGTCCTTTTGTGCGCAGTAAGAACAAAGGACTCTTTCAGCCAATCCCATTCGATGTAAGATTTAAAGTAACCGTGGCCGGTCAGAAATTATATCACATAATAACCCAGATTATCATGCTTCCTAGATATCCAGGATGCTATCTTAGGAATTAGCAACTTGGTCCACTGAGCCTTCCTCTCTATCGCCACTGTCTGATAGATTTCTCCCTGACCAACACATTTTGAGTTCTGGAGGTATTTATCTGATCGTATGTTCGTTCCTGAACTAGGAGATGAAAAGGTATCATTCCTGCTAGAACTTGTATAGCCTTCTTGGAGGTGGTTCTGTAGGAACTACAGATGCGTAGCGCAACCTTTCGCTGCACTCGCTACGCCCACCTTCTATATATTGTTTTATCCGTGCAGGTCTTCCAAGCGGCCGCAGCATATAAAATAATAGAATTAAGCACGCTATTTAGGATTTTCGTTGTTTCAAGCTTGGGATCGCCAGTATTAGGCATTAAGTGACTCAAGGCAGCAATCACTTTCTCCGCCTTGCCAACCGCGTGTTTTACGTGAACAGGCATATTCATATTATGAGCAAACCGAAGACCAAGATATAATTGCGTTTCAGACTTCACTGCCGCCCCACCAATATTTACATTAACTTCCCTTAGGGATCGTCTTCCTTCCAAAATCACAATTCCAGTTTTCTGTAGAGCCAACTGCAATCCCTTCTTCAACATCCAGATTTGAATTTGGTGTGTGGACCATTCGATTTTATCCTCCGCCTCTTCTCTGGATTCCCCAGACACTAGAAGGGCCAGATCAACCGCGTATCCAATAAATGTTGTGCCCATCGGCAACTGCACTCTGAATACATCATAATAAATGTTTAATGGTAGTGGTAGTAGTAGTAGTAACAGTAGTGGTGGAGTGGTAGTAGTAATAGTAGTAGTGGTAGTAGTAATATTGGTAGTGGTAGTAGTAATACTAGTAGTGGTAGTGGTAGTAGTAATATTGGTAGTGGTATTAGTAATAGTAGTGGTGGTATTGGTAACAGTAATAGTAATAGTAGTGGTAGTAGTAAAATAGTAGTAGTAGTGGTAGTAGTAATACTAGTAGTGGTATTGGTAGCAGTAATAGTAATAGTAGTGGTATTAGTAAAATAGTAGTAGTAGTGGTAATAGTAATATTGGTAGTGGTAGTAGTAATACTAGTAGTGGTAGTGGTAGTAGTAATAGAAGTAGTAGTGGTGGTAGTGATAGTAGTAATAGTGGTAATAATAGTAGTATTAATAGTAGAAGTATTAGTAGTAGTAGTAGTAGTAGTAGTAGTAGTAGTAGTAGTAGTAGTAGTAGTAGTAGTAGTAGTAGTAGTAGTAGTAGTATCTATAGTGTATAAAGTGAAGAGTGATTGTAGGATATTTTCAGGAATGGGAAGAGAGCGACAGTGACATCTTGTAACATGCTCAATAATTATATTTTAGCACACGGTCTCTAAAACGCTGCTTGTCGGAATGTTAGCACGCTGAAAAATGCTGCTTTTGCGGCCTTAATGTCTCTAATGTCGCCATGAAAATCTTTAGTGGCGTAATAAACAAAATCCAGATGGCAGTGACCAGTCATACCAACTTTAACAAGCCTTTACTCGCAGCGAATGCAACTTTTCTCATCTACAAGCTCCAGATATGTAAAAAATTACAGCTACTTTTCTCATAAGCATTAACCGCCTCGCTTAGAAACTTACTAACTTCCTCCTTGGAAAGAACTTATCGATTTCTATCCTTCGCATCCCTCAGAATTACGCTTGAGGAAAGCTATTACTTTACAAAACTGTCCAATATATTTTTTTAAATACTAAGTAGTTTTAAGCATTGACTATTTGAACCATAGTGAGAAAACTTTCAATGTCGTTTATTTTTCATGTAAATAAACACTGCTTACCTCTTTAAACGCAATATATTCCTTCTCATACTGCTGCCGAGATTTTGCTGACACCAACACCGATTCAATGTTTCGGCTCGGATTGAAATTTCCTCGGGATTTTCATGCAATTTTCAGTTATAAATAAACACTGTCATCTACATCCGCATCTCGTATTGTTACTGTCAGCGCTTCCTAGGAGACGTTGATACGGTACATAGCGTAGAATTCAGGCGGCTGTGAGAATATGTCAACAAATGACTATGTCTTTTATATTTATACAGTACTTATATTACATTCGTTTGTTTTATTTTATTTAAAAAGCTATCACTAAAAACCATTGTAAGCACCACGTACCTAAGGGCTTGCGACTCATCCAGTTATTTTGCGTACTTGAAACGTAAATAGCTGATAACGGCCTGGTATCAAAACGTTTCCACTTTGCGGGTTCATACATGGAGAAAGTTCTGTTAAATCACATTTATAATTCAAAATACCATAAAATAATAAATGAACGAGTTCAGTGCTCGATGTTGTTTAGAACCTAAATAGTTAAAACCACGTGATTAATAAATCTAAAAATCAAGGAGAAAACTAGAGTAAAAACGTAAACCAGGTAGTTTGGAAACACTATCGATATGAACCGGAGCCTCCCATTGTGAGATGCATGAACGTTATCCTTATTATAGTGCAATTAAGGTCGGTAAACCCTTTCAGTCATGAACTTGGAATTTCGTATGCCATCAACAAATCTGAGGTTAAGGTGCTTAACACAAATACATACAAGATTAATTAAGAAAATAAATCAAAAAATACATATTACGTTACAAAACTTTTAATTACAGACAATCGTATATTCGAAACCAAATATCCAGCTAATTATACATTCTATTGTAAAACCTAGAAACGAAAATTATACTTGATTGTTTACCTAACCTTAAATAAGTGACCACTTTTAGGATTTCAGCTCCTGGTTTATTAGTACCTTTGTTTTTTTAATTCGACCAGAACTATTATTTTAACTACAAGTATAAAAAACTGCTCAGTTGCCTTAACTCGTCACCTTATCGGCACTCCACACCTCCTCAAACATTCCGGAGAATCATTGAATCAGTTTCTGATAACCAGAAACCTCTATCGATACGTTGCTCGGCATTCCAGCGCATATCCTAATATAGAAAACAAGTACAGGCGTAAAAATGAAGAAATGCAATCACAATATTATCTTAGCCTGGAGGGATACGATATCCGAGGTTATCAACGAAAGTGCTCTAACAGCGGAAAGGTTATGGCGTCATGGAAGGATAACACCCAATCTTTGTAACATATTTGCGGCAGTGGATACCCTCAAGCACAGGCTGCACTGCTGCCAACGGGCAGAAGTGAATCTGGAACACGATCAGAAATGCGTTTCCCATACTTCGTCCTAACGAACAACCTACCCTCTGTAAGCTGGTCAAACTGAAATTTAAAATGAAAGACACCAAGTTTCATATTCTTACGGCATTGTTAGTTAGCAGGCACATTGAATTGCTTTATCAAAGTAAGGTTGGGAGAGGCAGTGCATGAGAAACACCTTCATATCTTCCTGAAACAGCAACGATGGAAATATGTACGGAAAAAAACTATAAGGCATCTAGAACCGCACCTTTATAAGTTGAAAAAGATAACGTTATTGTGGGTGGGGGGAGGTACTTGGAAACTGGAATGTAATAGGTCTCAAGTAATGGAAATCATTCAAATAAATGTGAAGATAACTACTGTATATTTGTACTTTAGTAATAAAAATTATCCATATTTTTAAATTGCGAATAAATCAAGAATAATATCTCAAATAGTGTACTTTAGAGCTGGCTCTGTAGCTCAGTCGGTGGAGCACCTGCCTGCTGTGCGAGGGGTCTCAGGTTCGATTCTTGCTTGGAAGGTGGAACTGCTTCTCTAATCAAGATTATTTCCTATCCTCCCCAGAGCCTGGAAGTATGAATGAGGGTGTGAATCTGTATGTGACCTAATGTGAAAAAACCTAGACAGAAATCCAGTGATAGTATACGAATTAATACCATTGCCAATAGGCAATATCTTCCCAAAAAGGTCGCCGTTGGAGCTAAAGGCGGGGTATAATTAGAACAAAAAAAATCTGATGTGTTGCACTCACATTACTTTCTCTACTCCTGTACAAAGTATTTTTACAAACTCTTATTCTGCACCTACTTTATGTTAATCGAGGTATCGAGATGTTAATCTTATTGCTAATTTTTCTTATAGGTGCAAGAGAAATATGGTAGGATTTAAGCGATAGTCAAATTTTTTAAGGGTTGCTATATGCAGCATTCCATTCTCTTTGCATGTCCAGCACATGAAAAAACGAATAACGAATTCCCACTTGAGAAACAGTATAAGTATTGGAAAGTTCAAATAAATAACAGGCAATATCTCGGAAATGGTTCAGTCCTCAAAAAAAATGAATACATTGTGTATTTTAACAAGATCTACATATTTGTGTAGTAACATTTTGTCTATCGCTTACGGTTTACCAGTTATGCGAGTCATTCATAATGAAGAGGGCTTTTGGGTACACTCCCAGAAAATTTAAGATATACTTTTCATTTTCCATAAAAGTATCTTAAACATATGATATTTGAATCAAAATGGTTAGAGCCATTTTGGAGAAAATAAAAATTTTCGAAAAATGTTCCATATAAAGGGTAATCAGGAGTGGGGGGATTTTCTTGAAAATCTTTGTGTCGTATCCTTGGAAGAAGCACCAAGTTTGGTATTATCTGGCTTTTCGTTTTTGAGTTATGCTGTTTACAGACTGACTGACAGACAGACAGATAAAGAGGCCTCTGAGCAAGATTACCGGTCTTTCATGCTTAATATAGAATGAAACGCTAAGGACCACAGCAGTTAAAGAGCGTCCATAAATAAAACTTAATTTAATTTAATTTTACCAAACTAAATCTACATGCGTGATTTAACAAGTAAGAAGCTGCAACAGAGTACATACATTATTTTAGTGCAACTTTGTAGTCTTTTTCATTTGATACAACAGTTACTTGGCATTATGTAACCTACACGCATTTCTTTTCCATTGAATGCAACAAACAATTCTACTCTCTCCTCAAAAAAAGAGTTTTATTTATGGACGCTCTTTAACTCATATGGTCCTTAGCGTCCCATTCTATGTTGGGAGTGAAAGACCGGTAATTTTGCTCTGAAGCCTCTTTATTAGGCTTGAGGTCCTTTTACGTGCGTAATTTTACGTGCTTCCCTTCCGAAGAAAGTCATTCAAAGATTTTTACGCCCTAAATAATCCATCGTCCTCCGCCAGGTTTCAACCCGCGACCTCGGGGACTAGTGACTAACATGGTAACCACTACACCACGGAAGACGACCTAATACTCCCTCTTCTTTGAACACCCCGTTAGGTTGGACAATTTTTTATTGTACTATAGGTGTCCAGGTTAGTGACGTTTCACTCTTATCTTCCTTTCACTGTTTTGGCGATAAAGAAGTGTTTAAGAATATAATACACTATTTGTTTATACTCTACGTAATTTTCCATTACAAAAATGATGTTATCGCGAACTAGAAAAGAGAGCTCCAAAAAGTGTAACTTTATGATTCAGCCCTACCATTTCTCATAAGCGGTAACAGCTTTACGAAATGTAGATGGATATATTTTATGACAAGAAATATTGATATAGTTATACGGCAGAGCAGTAAATCAAATCGACTTCAGGAAGAAAAATGGCACCGGTGCGAGCCGGGATGAATTAAGCCCTTAATACACTGCAGTGTTTCACTTTCACTGTTTCCCAATCAGTATCGACAGCTGCTATGATGGAACTGACTGTTAGCGAATTTTTCTGTGTCGTGCTTCACTCCCGAAGTCTAATACCGAACGTACAGTCTTCGAGTCCTTTTAAAGATAAATAAACGTTTTTGCGCAATCCGTGTGTTTGCTACGTCTTTCGGTGATATTTACGCAGAAGGAAATATTAAGTTCCAACACACGAATTCGTTTTCAAGGATAGCCACGTCTACCAACATAAATGTGGTGGCTGTAATAACAGAATATAAATTAGGGGGGAAGTAAAATTCGCTTACAAAAACTTCGTTTAGACCTTTGAAATAATTAATAATAAAACATTGCAGTGAATCACACACTTCGAGCAGAATAACTTCTGTTATTTCAAGCATTAAGGCAAACTAATTTACTGTAATTAAAGGTGAATGAACATTTCATAGCTCATTCTAAATTTTTCAGAAAGTAATGACGCGCACCCAGTTTTCTATAAAATAAATCCTCTGGCGCTACAGCCCGCGAAGGGTCTGGGCCTGCCAACCCGACTGCCGGCCTCACGCCACGTACGCACGGCAGAGATGACGATTATCCAACCGATACGGGGAGTGATGTGGCCAGCATCGCACATCCCCCAGTCGGAAAGTTGGCTCACGAGGCCAGGACCGCTACCTATGGAAACTCCTCACTTTCCTCCCGATGCTGAGTGGGCATTGGTGCTATACCCGGAACCTAAAATCCCCACCCCCATGGGGAACTAAGGCGCATTGCTTGGCCGGAAACCAGAGCACCACGGTCCAGCCCACTGCGCCAGCCCCAGTTTTCTATGCCTCTTCGACATCCGCGTCTACATAATCCACATCTCCGCCTTCAGAGTCTTCTTGAAATACTGAATGTCTATTATTATTTTCAAACAACCCGCTTTGAGTCACAACTTCAACCATATAAAACTTGTTTCAAAACCCCCTAAATTATAGTATACTAGTAAGCAATCATATTAGTTATAGCTGATGAACTGGCAGCATTGCGTTACCTCAAATACGAGATGACGATGGGTAAGTTAATTTAATTAAATAATTCATTCAAAATAATAAATACACGATCGCGAAAAAATACTGTGCAATACGAGGGCAGTCTAGAAAGTCCCAGACGTTTTAGCCTATCGTGACGATGAGTAGGGCTAGAGCCACCATCTTGGTGTCAGAACGTTCCTACATTTAGTACGCATCCAGCTGTTGTAGTGTGAGGACTGTGGCTTCCTTACTGTGCTCTCTGTGAGTTGTTAAACTGTGCGCTGCAATAGAAAATCCCACCACTTGTGAAGTGCGGTGTGTGATTAGGTTTTTGTTGGCTAAAAGGAACAAACCAATTGAAATTTATCGTCAACTTTCTGATGTTTACGGGCAGGGAATGGTGCATTGATTTTAAAAATGGCCGTGCCAATGTTCACGAGGAGGATCGCAGTGGTAGGCCTATCCTTATGACTGATGAACTGACAATGCAAATCAATGACAAAATTTGTGAAAATCGTCGTTTCACGATCACTGAACTTTCGGAACATTTTCCCCAAATTTAAGGGAGTTTGGTGCATCAAATTGTTGTGGAGAAGCTTGGTTACCACAAATTTTGTGCTAGGTGGGTTCCGAAAATCCTAACGGTAGACCATAAAAACAGAGACTGACTGCAACACTGACCTTGCTCCAAGATTTCAACAAATATGGTAACGCTTTACCTGATCGTATCGTAACCGGGGACGAGACTTGGGAGAAGCATGTCAATTTTGAAACAAACCAGCAGTCGATGGAATGGGGACACACACATTCTCCCAAGAAACCAAGAAAGCGTTTGCAAACGCTGTCAGCAAGAAAGGTCATGGCTACTGTGTTTTGGGACTCTAAGGGAGTGCTTCTCGTTGAGTTTCTGAGGCGTGAAACAACAATAAACTCAGAGAGGTATTCTGAAACACTAAGAAAGTTAAAGCGTGCCATACAAAATAAGCGTCGGGGAAAACTTAGTACCAAGGTGTTGTTTCTTCACGACAATGCACGTCCACATATGGCCAATCGTACCCGAACACTCTTGGATGGTTTTGGATGAGAGGTGTTTGACCATCCATCATACAGCCCGGATTTGGCGCCGAGCGACTACCATCTCTTCCCAGCGATGAAGAAATGGCTCGATACACAACACTTTGATACTGACGCTGAACTTCATGCCGGTGTAAACCATGGTTGAAGTCGCAGGCGGCAGATTTCTACAGAGAGGGTATTGAAAAACTTGTGCCACGGTATGATAAATGCCTCAATTTCATTGGCGATTATTTAGAAAAATAGCTTAAGAGTGTACCTTTCAAATGTAGATAATAAACGTTGATATTTGCATTTTGTTAATTGTTTATTTCAAAACGTCTGGGGCTTTCTGGATTACCCTCGTACATGTGTGTGAAATGTAGATATAAGAGAATCTCGGAAATAGAAGGCACCCGACTTCATCTCGACTCTCAAAGTATTGTTCGAAACCAGAATTCTCACACGTTATTGCAATTATTGTAATTCTCGCCTTAATTACTTTTCTCACCTTACGGAGAGAATTTTCATTTACTCTCCCCGAATAGACTGGAAGCAGACAGAAGGTGCATACTGTTCAAACTTTTCTTTCTATTAGTCAAAGTTGTGCTGAAAATTTGTTATAGTTTACCATAGCATCCTACAAGCATCGAACGCTGTAATGAAGGTAGATATTGAAAGGAATTTTTTTTAAAATATATATTCTTTATTGTCGCTTCAACTTTAAAGTGATATCGCGACTACTTTAGAATAGTGAACACGATTACAATGAAAATATAATATTTTAAACCGTAATAACACTAAAAACATTAAATGTTATCACCTTTAAGTCACTAACTTGCCTTTCGAAATATAATATTTTAAAATTAAACTATGTTTATTTACTAAAATTAAGGTACTAAATCCTTTCTAAAAAGACTCATTTTACACTAGCATGACTTTCTCTACACGATATCGTTTATTTTTTATAACTTCTATAAACCATTCTCACGAAAGCTTATCTTCTATCTACTTCTTTATATCGAGATAAACGTTCATTAACACTTCATTGTAGGTATAAGAAGGATACAGTAGCCTAAAGCGAGGGTAAGATTTTTAAATCGCGGATCGCTATGTGATGACTTTGAAATTCCTGATATTTGCTTGGTCACGAGAAAAAACAAATATCGACTTGCCACAAGCAAAACATAAGTATTTGAAAATTCAAAACAACAAGAAAGAATATTTCGGAAATTGTTAACGCCATAAAGCCATTTTCTTAAAATAAATTGTATGCTTTAAGGAGATATACATTTCATATTGTAGAATTTTGTCGATCTGTTACGGTTTATGAAAGTACTTCAGAACGAGGACGACTTCACAGGTTATTCCCTGAAAATTTAAGATTTACGTTTTATTTGTCATACAAATATCTTATGCATATGCTGTTTTAATCAAAATCTTTAAAGGAATTTCAGAGGAAATAAAAAATAACGAAAATTTCTCGATGTAATCGGTAGTTTGATTTTCTTGAGAATATCAACCTATTTTATCATATTTTCTTAAGATCTTAACTTAAGTTTACCAAGTTTTGTATTTAACTGAATTTTCGTTTTTGAGTTATACTGTTCACAAACACACGCAGGCCTTTTCTAAAAATATTTTTCTTTTGGATTCATAAAATCTTAAAACGTATATTTCCGGTGAAATCTCGTTACTATGGGTAAGTAGTAGATAAAGCTTAAAATCCAGCACCATTTAAAACCCATGCATAGAAATTCAGGATAAACTCAAAATACTGTGTAATATTTTCATCGAGAAGGGATAAACCCGACTGCAAAACACTGGGGTCTTTTATATAAAAAGGAGAAAAAGTGTTATAAGTTTTGTATGCCTTTCTGGCAGCTTTCCCACCAGCTGTTTCCGCTTTAGGAGATTCCCTCTCTGCATAGACACAACTTTATAGCTATTCTGAACTATAAACACAAAATTGCTCGAATTTCAAAACCAAAACACAAATAAAGTTAGATATTTTGTCACTCAGTGATGCTGTATACCTTATCTTCACCATTTACAAGTTCATGTGTACAAACTTTTATGCCTGATTTTCAAGTAACGCCCAGAAAGCTCCAATTAAAAATCATAATTCTTCACAGGTTAGACTATTATTAGTCTGTTCCGGCTCCATTTAACTTAAATAACTGGCTGATCCATCTCGTATTAAGTTGGCCACGAATCGTTCAGCTTTTGATTTATATATTAAAATATTCAGAGGTATACGTTCTGTTTCCATTCTTAATACATGTTTCTACCAATTTTTTCAATATCTTCAATTTTATTCATTATACTAAACAGTTTTAATTCATTTCGAATTTCTTGATTTTGATTTCTATTCAATAACGTATGCTCCGCTACATATCTTTAACAATCTCATTTCCACTACTTATTCTTCTTTCGAGAGCTTCGTTTATTATCCAGCACTCCGATTCATATAACAGCGTTGGTACCGCTAAGACCACCCATGTAAAATTTTAAAGAGAATCTCTTCTTACTCTTTGTGAATGACCTAATTGTTCCACACATCCGTTGAAGTAGATTCAATTTTTTATTAATTTTATTTGTTTGTATTAAAGTCAACTGATACAGCCAAATAGTTAGTCATTATTGGTTATTTATAATTGTCTTAATCCTCACCGGTTCTTTACTGCAGAAGTTCATGACTTTAGTTTTGCTTTCTAATATTTCTGAATTATATTTTGTGGCTCATTGATTTAAACTAAATACACTTCTTTGTAGACTATTTTCATCTGCTGCTATTACTACTTCATCATCCACAAGAGAAGTGTCAACAAATCCACCGGTCCTATTTTAAAATGTTGATTTAATAATTCTGTCATTCTTTAATGACATTGTCCATATATAAACCAATAAATGTATTTTTCCAAACTCAAACTGCGTTTTATATTCGTATTTAAATAATTTCTCGATAGATTCCGATTCTTGGTACAGAATGGCCATCAGAAAGGAACAATTCACTAAACGTTTGAATTAAAATCCATAAATCAGTGGAAGCAAATAATAATTGAAATAAACGTATATACTATAACTGCCAGAGCACCATGGCTTCTGTTGCTTTCAATAACTTGTATTGAGGTTGACTGCCAAACAACATTAGAATACCAATGTTTACTAAGAAGAGAAAAGAAATTCCAAATAAAAACTTTTTTCTCCTTTTTGTGGTAAAGTTCTAAACCCCTATTAGCGTCACTTTGTCGATCTGTTCACTCTTAAGCACGGACGCCAACAGATAAACATATGAGGTCTGAATTTATAAGAAAATATTGAACACATTTCAAGTTTGGTTAAATTTGGTACTGAATGAAGGATAGTTTAAATGAGAGACTTTTAAAGAGTTTAAGTTTTAGGCGAATATCTGCACATATGGAATTAAATTATATTCAAAACAATTTGAACAAAAATTTTAATACGGTTCGAATCTGGTTTAAATCGTAGTAAACTTAAGAGAAGCTCGTATAGTGTTACAAAAAATCTGACATAGTTTGTCAATTACATAGCCGAATGCTTCCAAATTGAAATTGTAACCGAAGTATTTGGAAACGAGACTAGTTTTGCTAGCTAAAAGAAGTGCTGTAATTAAATAATTCAGTGACAGAAATTCTGCGGGAGGAAATAAAAAGTAGTTTATTTAATTTTAGCCATTAAAAGCGCAATATGACATTGATGCAATCCAGTGCAGTAGCCGAAACAGGGTTAAACATTTATAGACCCAATATCTTTATGGTGTAACGGTTCTGTACTTGCACATGTCACGCGCAAGACCAGGCTCGATTTCTCACCGGAGTTATGAATTCCATTGCACGAATAGATTTCACGTGTTTTTAATCATCTGCAATGTGGCTGCAGGTCATAATTATGCTTTTTATTTTAAATTTATTGCCTGAACTGAGAGTTAATAAAAGCATATTAAAACCATCAGCATGCGTTTGGTTAATCTTAAGATTTTTTCACAAATTAAATACAAAGTCTGCCATTAAAAGTGCATAAAAATTTGGGTAACCTCATATATTTACAAATTATGCTATCACACAACGTAACGTCAAAACCCACTGATTTAGACAGGTTTACAAAATGCAACCCACACACTCGTACATAGAATGCAACCACACTGTGTATTTTATTATAAATAACGATAAGACAAGTAAAAGCATTAAAAAAGCAATGTTTACAAACGCTAAGTAAATCTTCATGGAGGTAATTTGTTTGAAATTGATTCACATTTAAGAATAACTTCTACGGACAGATAGCTAAAAAAGTACGAACTGTGGGATTATTTCCTAAAATGTCCAAAGAACAACACATGAGGCAAAGCGTTGCAAAGACACCTGAAATGTAACGCTGAGTTACCGAATATCTTAAAATCTATAAGGTTTCGTATTAACTTTAAGATATCATACAAAAACTAAACAAAGAAACGTACTGTTGTCAACATCCTAGCTACACAGTATTTCACCATGCACCATCAATGACCGTTGTCATGGTACACGTGTTAAAAAAGTCTGATGTGTTACATTAACGTGACTTTCTCCACCTTTTATTGCTTATTAGTGGGTATAGAAATTATTCTTACGAAAGTTTATTTTCATATCTCTTTCATTTTAGTGAAGATAAAATCCTCCGAAAAGAGCTGAATTTCACATTTCGTTAAAAATATTAAGGGAACAGTGATAGTTAAATGTTTAATAACTGGACACTATGTACCGGCCTTAAAATTCCATGTTCTTTGCGTACAATCGCGAGAAACAAGTGAATATCGCGAGGAATTGAATGACTAAAGTATTGAACAATTCGAACCATTAATAACAGATATCTCGGAAATGGCTGTCACAAAAAATTTTATTTGAAATAAACTATGTGATTTAAAGAGATCTACAGTTCTTGTGTAGTACATTTTGTCTATCGCTTAACGTTTACTAGTTATACAAGATTGTACATAAATTCCTTCAGGATGAAGAGGACTTCAAAGGCTATTCAAGATATACAGTTTATTTGTCACGTAAATATTATTAATATATGATTTTAATCAACATCGTAACTAACTTTTTAAGAAATCAAAAATTTTGAAAAATCTTTCATGTAAAGTGTAGTTTGAGGTGGGGGGGGATTTTCTTGAAAACCTTCGTGTCGCATATTTAGAAGGCACTGAACGTAAATACCAAGTTACGTGCTTATCCCCGACTTTTTGTTTTTGAGTATGCTTTTAACAGACACACGCAAATACACACATGAACCTTTTTCTAACAATGCTTTTTTATTCGGGATCTCAAAACATGCATTTCCGGTGAAATCTTGGTATCGAAGTTTTAATGGAATACCTATTATGTCCTGGTAGAGAAAGTAATAAAATCAATTTTAACATGTATTGTGATAAGCAACCTTTTAAATATACGGTAAGTTCGGGCGAATCGGAACAAAAAATGAAAAATTACAAATACTGGTTTCATTTTCAGCAGAACTTACATTTTTTTCATTTAGTGGTTTTACACAATTCCTTAGCAACAAATTACAGTTAAGTATGTTTTTTTAAAAAGACACACAGATCGTGTAGTGAAATTTTTGTTGCAGCACTCAATATCCCGATTCATCCTTATGAGAAAGGATGAATCGGGACGGTCACTCTGATGAATCTGGACAGCTTTCGAATAACATTGTTTGTGATAATACCTATTTATTATTACACAAGCTTATTTTAGAATGTGCTGTACACATTTTCTTTAAGATGATATCTTCAAATGACCGATCTACCACAGAGAAATCTTCTCTTTTCCTCTACTCCAACACACTTTTCGTGGCTCTTTTTTCGTCTCTTCCCCTCGCTTTGCACCTAATCCAGTCTCCCAATTTTGATAATATGCGATCACTGCATTTCACAGAACAACACCCACACATAGTATCACTTTTCTTGCTCCTTTTCTTCCTATCATTCGGATGATATTAGTTCTGGAGAAAACGTTCTTGCTCCTTTGTTCTGCGCCTTACTTTCTTCTTTTCTATTCTTTTCCAGGCGAATATTTTCTGATAAGGATAAAAGCTGTGCTCATTGCTTCCTTGTGGAAAATTTGCTACCAATCTTTTTTTTTTTGAGGGTGATGGAAATACATCATGGAAAGACAGCGAAAGCGATGACAATAATTCTGTTTATTTTTCACTGCTGGTCTTGGAAGTTGATGGTACAGGAGATTGTTTGAGTACAGCAAATCTTCAAAATCTCTTCTGGCATCCAAGAATAGGAGTTCACGCATTCACGTAGAAAACCATGTTCAGAGAGAACATTTTCATTGAATGGATACACACCAGTTGATCTAAACCCACTCTCACATTGGCAGGTTTCACTGACTTCAAACAAGCTGCTTTGAATATCCTTCCTTCCAAATAAGAATTTGTTAACTTCTCTCGCACCTTTTATTGCGTGCAAAATAATTACACGTGTTGTTGTAATATGTACTTTACCCAAACTTTTTATTCAATTGAACGTCACTGTCTCATAGTAGACACGAATGAGGGACCCCAAATAGTTCTGCTGCATGACACACGCTTCTACCCTAGTGGAATGCAGTTAACAGCTTCCCCTATCAGCTTCTGTTCAACTATGTTTTCAGTACCCATATGCATAAAATAATAAAATAAATGAGAAAAATGTGTGGTCTCTATTCAGTCAGTCCCTATACACCTGAAATGTAGTGTCTGACGTTACCTAGTTTGGTAACGCTTTATCGTTGTCTTAACCTCTTTTCAGATGAATGCTTTATCATTGAGCATAAACTGGTCCATAATCAGAGCAAGACATTGCTAACTACACTCTTCACATCAAAATAAATTTTAGAAGCAGGAAATAAATTGCCTTCTTACTATCACTGCTGTTCTTTACGTTGCGATCTGCAGAACACGAACCTACACAGGACGACGTTTTGGTAGTTTCCTGATACACCAGATACTGATGCTAACCGTTAGATGTCACGGCTTCCTCATGCGCGGTTAGTTTTAAGTAGAGAAAACATTTTTCAAAATTGTCATTTTTACCCATTTAGCCGAGGTTACCCTATACATTCGGACATGCGCAATGTAAGCCCTAGGCTGTTGCACTTTGGCCTTCATTGTTGTTTAACCTTCATAGCAGCAGTGTTGACAACATGATCCTAACACATTCATAACACTATAATACGACGAAGGATCTGAAAAGAAGAAATCAACCGAATAAGTGTAACAATATTAATATAATTCTTATTTTTTTCGGCTGGTAACCTTCAGAGTTCTATTTTAAATGTATAAGTTTAGTGTTTACTAATATCTCGGTTATCCTTTGTTGAGACACAACCTTATCATAGACAAATTTGTCCAGAGTGTTGAACATTTCCAAAATTCGTACTTTTCTTCAAAATATGCCAACATACTTTCACTGCAATTATTTTTATGTTTTTACCTTGTACTGTTGCATCCAACGCCGTACTGTCTACTCGAATTCTTTGATAGTATCCCACTTCTCTCTGCAGATTGCAAATTTCTTCTTGTTCAGCGAATCCATTTCCGAGTTATTCAAATAATCCACCATTACATTCATCGATACAAGGCCTACGCCCCTAATACACATATTATTTCCATAGTAAGAAACCAAGAGGTAACACCAGGGTTATAAAAATGTTACAATCTTAAATTTCTAAAATAAGTGTCTCATTTTAAAATCTCAATTACCATCTGTCTAAAACTACATTAAAAATCGTATATGTTACATTCACATTACTTTCTCCATCATGTACCGTTTATTAATGGGAATACAAATTATATGTATGAAAGTTTATTTCTCTATCTACTTCATTTTAATCGAGATAAACCTTTGCAGAAATAGCTGATTGCACGCTTCGTTATTATAAATGCAAATAAATAGCGACAATGCAATGTTTAATAGTACTTGACGCTATATGTTAGTTCATACTGTTTTCATCCCATCGCAAGAATCAAGTGGAAATCGGCAGAATTTAAAAAAAGTATTGAACAAATCGAAGGATTAATAACAGTTATCTCAGAAAAATCCAGAAAAAGTTATTTGGAATGCTTTGTGTGCTTTAGATCTGCATTTTTGTGTAGTACGTTTTCGTCTATCGCTTAACGTATACCAGTTATGCAAGATTATACAAAATTCCTTCAAAATGAAGCGGACATCACACACTATTCCCAGAAAATTCCAACTTAATATTTTATTTGTCATGTAAGTATTTTTAATATATGGGATTTGAATCACAATCGTTAGAGTCTTGTTTTAAAAAATCAAAAATTAAGAAAACATTTCATGTAAAGGGTAGTCTGGGATGGGGCATTTTCTTGAAAAGCTTCGTTTTGCATCGTTGGAAGATACTAAACTCAAATACCAAGTTTGACATTTATCTGACTTTTCGTTTTGAGTTGTGCTGTTTAGAGACACACACACACGGACATGTTCCCAAAAGTGCTTTATTTTGAGGCAAAACATGTATTTCCGGTGAAATCTCGGTATCGAGTTTTTGTTTGGAATGCAATACTACCCCTACTTACTGTACGTAGTAGAGAAAGTAAAAATTACTTGCACATTCCGATCGACGATTATTCCACTACCAAAGGGCACGTTAGAAGAATGTCCGGGGCTGGGGGAGTTAAGGTAGTCGTGTGTTTCGCCAATGTTTTACATCCTTTTGCGTATCAGGGGTTTTTCATCCGTTATTAGTAATATGTGCGAAATTTCAATCAAAAGGATGAAGGGGAGAAATCACCATGAAATTCTATAGTTAATTGTACAA
Organism: Deroplatys truncata; assembly: GCA_030765065.1. Lineage (NCBI taxonomy): Eukaryota > Metazoa > Arthropoda > Insecta > Mantodea > Mantidae > Deroplatys > Deroplatys truncata. Next base: position 202,566,361 of record CM060983.1, on the reverse strand, counting down.
TAATTTCATAAAGAACGATGGAAGGTAAATGAAATTAATTAAATCGTAATTTGAGTATAAAAAGCTACCAGGATAAAGAGAGGATGCACTCCATACAAGATCTAAGGGTTAGTGGGGTTTCTATTATTGTTGATATTCTCTTTGTAACAACTGCTAGTAACGGAACAGCTAATTCAAAAACGAAAAGTCGGATAAATATTAAATTTAATACCTATCCGACTCCTGTAATTGATGCAAAGTGAGGATTTTCAGAAACCTATTCATATCCCATATATACATATACTAGGAATGAGACCTCGCTACCCTCGATATTCTGTGGTATCAACGTAGATGTAATACTTTGAGATTAACCTTCGATACTTTTAATTGTTTACGTTTTGCATTATTGAAAGTTGTTATATTGATCTTTGTGCTAGCTAAAGAATGAAAAGGCGTGGCTTCACAATTACTGCAGTAATTTAAGAGTTGCTGGACTATAGTTTTTTGACATACCTTGACTGCGTTTCCTCTGGGTGAATAAATGAAACATTTCATAGAGTCTTGTGCCTAAATTAAAACATGCAAACCAATAGAGGAAGGAGTAGAGGTACTCATGTAACATGCAGCGTTAACTGAGTCGCGAAAGAAGCTGATTTAGCTGAGACACTAAATCACGTTTCTGCAATAGCCTGGCTTGGAGACTCACTCTCAGCCATTACATTTACCTACTCCGGTGAACTTAGTAGAAACAAATCAGAACTTAAGACGTGAGATAATACAGCACATGAAAATATTTGTTCTTTCCTTTCATCTGTTAGTTTGTGTTTACGCAAGTCAAGCCTTTGTATTAAACATGTATATGCTAATGTATGAGTGGGGTAGTAGAGAGGCTTAATCCACACACTTAATATGTTTCCGAGTGTTATATTACTTATTACCTAGTGAAAAATATATAGGTTATGTGATAGTTGTGGATAGTGGTAGAATGGTGTAAACATAGGTTATTTTTAGTTATTTGAGTTTCATATAAAATGTATATATATTTTCAAGATTGCAGAATAAAGAAGAATTATTAGGATTTGTTTTTCTATGGATAGAAATTCCTTTAAAAGCTTTTCAGCACAAAACATAAGTACAAAAATTATTATTATTATTATTATTATTATTATTATTATTAGCCTTTGTATACATAACATGTGGCATTATCAAGATAAAAAAGTTGCTGCCAATTGGAGAATTTCAAACAGGAACAATTTCGGAATTAGCATACAATACAAAATTGGTTATATGTGTTTATACACAGTAAACTAAGGATAAGAACATAATTCGGGAACAAGTCATCACCTTTACAGTTTTTCTAAAGCGGGTATGGAATATCGGCGCTCAAAAATCAGTATAGTATGGAGTATCGAGAAATAATGGTATCGTCCAATCACTAATACATGCTAGAAATTAAATGCGTAGTACAAAAACAATAATGAATTAAAGAAGAATGGCTGCATACCTTGAAAACAGCCACACTTTGCCATTTGACGAAAACAGATTACTTTCTGAAAATTACGTCCCTTAAATGTCTTCCTTCATTCACTTCACAAGAATGCAGTCGACTCAGGAAGTTATTCATCACACGTGTCAGCATTCGCACGGAATGTCTGCAATTTCTTGACGACAAGAAGCCTTTAATTCCGCAATGAAAAATACCTTCTCCTTGAGATGCCCCCAAACAAAGAAATCTGGAACTAATTGTTGAGGATGGCCACTGGATATCACCAAAGTGACAAGTTTAATCGGCCTGGAAACAGCTGCCGCACTCTGGTCATGCCGACATTGACTGCGTGGGCAGTAGGCCCATCTTGTTGGAAGCATGCAGTGTCAAGATGTCCTTATGCTTCTTAATTCAGGTACCAGAAGATGAGGTTGGAAGCGATTGCACTCGATGCACCTCAGCCTAATAGGTTTTTGTGCACTTCCTTAGCTTGTTATAGGCTTAGTTCAACTCGTTCAGTGAGCAGAAATATTTGCCTTACAAAGATAAGTCCCTTCTCCGAGATGCTTAGCCATTTCGAAGATGAGGTGTCTTCTTCTTTCTAAAGCTTCACACTCCAGAAGAAAATGAACTGCAGTTTCATCAGATTGTTTAAAGAGGCGACATATTGGTTCTTCGTAAAGTATCCCTGTCGTCCTAAGGTGTTTCTTGAACGCACCGTCTCCGTGAGTAAGCTAATAACTTTCCTTAAGAGTTGCCTATTTAATTTAATAAGGCAATCAATTATATTTTTATCAGGTTCTTTGATTAAGTTCTTACAAGCTTTATTCCTAAAAATTCGGTACTATCTTTGAAGGATTGTGCTCTTCATCCAACGATTGACTATGGTTTTAGGTGATTTGAGGCTTATTCCACAGAATGGTTCTGGACCAATGAAAGGAGCATAAGCCTAAGTCAGCTTTATCATTACCTTCAACACCTGTATGATCAGGCAACCAACAGGTTAACCTTATTGGTGAATGAGAGATTAAGTAACTTTTGATGTTTCCCACACCAGTTTTGATTTAAACTGGAGTAAGTTCAGAGCATGCTTTGCAGCTTGGCTGTCAGAGTTAATATGAATCTTATATTCTCTTTCAGAGCATAGGCGTGCACAATCAAGTATGGCGATTGTTTCTGCTTGAAAAAATTACCAGAAAGATATCGATCATTCGAAGAATCGTTCTGAGTTAACAGTAACGGTTCTGCCCTGGGGATCCTGGAAAAAGTATGTGCCAATAATTCAAAATTCGCTACACCGCACCACATTGTAACTTTAGGGCTGTGCAAGTGGGTTTCATGAAGCAAATGAGGGTTAGTGTCTGAGCAGTATCGGAATTTTTACTTGTTCACAAATTCGTTTAAATGGAAGTGCGCTTCGTTTGACATAAGCGGATTACGCAGAATATTGTTCTCTGCAATCACTTCCTGAAGTTGCGCACAAAATGTTATTCTCATCTGTCGGTCAATTGGACATAACCTATGAACAACTTGTAGCTTATAAGGATGGAGTTTAAATTCTGCTTTCAATATCCGGTGAAGTGATCGCAATCTGATTTGCATTGCCATCGAATGTCGACGGGCTGAGCGCTGTAGACTTTGCTGCATTTCTGCTCGAATACGATTGGCATTCTCAGGCGTTCGGGCGGTTCTTAGCCTACCTGATGATTTCTTATTTTCCACTTTTCCATGTTTCCTCCATAACTTGATCCTTCGCATAATTGTCTGTCTATAAGGAACACAACGATGACGATCTCCTAAGCGAGAAACGCTTAACAGCGATTACACTATTTAAACCAATAAAAGCTTCCTCGCCTTAAATGCATATTTGTATGGGCTACTGATCCATCATAATTTTAATGGCTGATCTTCTGACGCAATTCCAAAGCCGCAGTTGCTATGGACCGTTGCACAGGGTCACATTATATAAATGTGTTTGCATTTTGCTCCACCCGGTATATACCCATAAACCATAACTACCCATATAGTGCTTTATATTGAAAACGTATAGCCTTAGTTTTCATACAAGTCTCTAAGAATCTTTATTAACATAGTGGGAGTTGTATATATTCAATAAATATTAAAGTTTATATCTGGAGTATTGTGTGAGTAGTTTGTGAAATCCTGTACATATGTACGAAAAAGTGTTAATGTTCCTTTGTTTCTTGCGCATTGACATAACTGGATAAGCAAATTTTAAATAAGTTCTATGCAGGATCTGAAGGGAATAGAAGAACTGAATGTTAATCAGTAGAAAAGGTGTTGTGACTGACTATCTACACAGCATTTTTTTTGTTCTGAACTTTTCTTGCCGCTCTCTGATTTGTGCATAGCATGGTTTTGTCATCATCTGGACACGAAATTGCTAATTTTTTCCACCGGTGTGATGCACCTGGTGGTAATGAGCTTTAAGGAGTTAATGCTGTAGCATATATAAGCTCACAATTTCTAACGGGGTGACGTTAATGTTCTAATTCCTTTTTTTTATTTACTTTTAACTTTATCCTTCTTTGCTAAGCAGAGAACCTTTCAACGAATATTTACAGTTACCAGTTTCTTATATTATGTTCGAGTATCCTGTATGTAAAACGCCTATTTTTTTACGTTGTCTACTTGTATGTACCTAGGTGCGGAAGTCGATATCGAGATTTCACCGAAAATACACGTTTTGAAGTTTCCGGAATAAAAAATCATTTTAAAGAAAAGGTCTGTGTGTGTGTGTGTGCGTGTCTGTATCTGAACATTTAACTCATAAACGAAAAGTCGATTGAATACCAAAACTACCCTATACATCCAAAAACGTTCGTTATTTTTTCTTTTCTCAAAAACGGCCCAAACGATTTTTATTAAAACACTATTTGGTTAAGATATTTAAATGGCAGATAAAATGTATACCTTGAATTTTCTGGGAATAGCCTGGAAAGTTCGCTTATTCTAATGACAATTATATAATTGGTAAGCGTAATAGGTAGACAAATCTTACTACACAACATGTGTAGATCTCGCTAAATACACAGTTTGTCATTTTTGGCATTAACCGCTTCTAAGATATTCTTTGTTATTGATTTGAATTGTCATACACTTTATACTTTTCTGGAGTGGAATATAGTTCTTCGTTTTATTTTCTCTACTGCTTACCTATAGTAAGCCGAGAAAGCATTCAACTAAAAAAATTCGATAACCAGATTTCACCGAAAACACACGTTTTGACACCCCTCAATCAAAAATGTTTAGAAAAAAATCCGGTGGGAGAAATAGATCTTCCAAAGATGCGACACAAAGGTTTTGAGGAAAATCCCCCACCCCCAACTACTTACGCGGAACATTTTTAAGGTCTTTGATCTCCTGAAAAATGGCTTTAACGATTTCGATATAGCCTATGAAATCATCTTAATTCGAAAGTAATTTTTTATAATATTATATAACTGGTAAATGTTAAGGGATAAACAGAACGCATTATCTACACAAAAAATGTAAATGCCTCTAAAACCCACAGTTTATTCCGAATAACTTTTCTGACATCAGTTATTGTTGATATATCCGTTAACAATGGTTAGACTTCTTCAACACTTTATCATTCTTTTAAAGTTTCTGTCGATTCAGTTGTTCCTCGCGATAGGATGGAAAGAGTATGAAATTTTAGGGCCAGCATACAACGTCCAGTTCTTAAATATTTGACTGTCGCTATTCCTTTTATAAACATAAGAAATGTGTAATGTAAGTATTTCTACAAAGGTTTATCTCGCTTAAAATGAAATAGACACGAAAGCAAACGTTCACGGGAATAATTTGTCTAGCCACTTCAAATTATAGAGGGTAGAGAAGGGGGTGTGAATGTTGCTGGTCATGCAAATAGAACGAAAGTTCAAAGCTATCACATAACGACCCACTCTTAAAAGATATCACTATTTCTTAAGCCTACCTTATTACCCCTAATCCTCTTGCACCTACAAGGAAATCTTAAAACATAAAAGCCAGTGTATGCATGCATGTATGTACATATGTTAGTTATAGAGGTGAATATTGCAGGACAGCAAAGTACTGGAGAATAAGACTGCTAATGAATTTGGTGTCAAATGGAGCACATTAGAAAACACCATGTTCCCTATAGGCTTCTACAGCGTTGTGCCGATTTCGACCAAAGTTGGCACAAATAACCTTTGACACATGGTGAAAATTACTGCAATCTTGAAATTCTGCCCCATTTCGCACGATTGGTTGTTTAATCTTATAATATGATGTCTATAAAGAGCAAAAGACCATCTATACATTTCTCAACGATAATCGCAATAGATCGAACGTTGCCAACATAAGAATAATTACTTAGGCTTTCACATACAGTATATATCATATTTTTTATTTCCTCTCTGACATTGATTATAAAGTAATTACAGTCAAATAAATAATTACAACACCAATGCCACCTGTTGCTATGATTGCGCAAATGTAAATCGCCTTGTAAAAAATCTGATGTGTTGCACTCGCATGTAACATGTAACATGTTACTCTTGTATAAACTATTTTTACAAACGCTTATCCTCCATCTACTTATTGCTAATTTTCTTGTAGATGCAAGGGGAATAAGTAATAGTCAAATATTTTAAGAGCTGGTTGCTATGTGGAGCATTTTGCATGTCCAGGACACAAAAAATGAACAACGAATTCCCATTTGAGTAACAGTACAAGTACAGAAAAATTGAAACCAATAACAAGAAATATCCCGGAAATGGTTCATTGCACAAAGAAATGTACATAACATAAATTGTGCTTTAACAAGATCTACATTTTTTGTGTAGTAAAGCGTTGTCTATCTCTTACTGTTTACCAGTCATTCGAAAGTCATTCAGAATGAAGAGGTCTTTTGTGGACATTCCAGAAAATTCAAGATATACATTTCATTTGCCATGAAAATATCTTAAACATATATTTTAATCAATATCGTTAGAGTTATTTTTGAGAAAATCAAAATTTTTTTAAACTGTCCCATGTAAAGGGTGTTGAAAATCTTCGTGTCGTATCCTTGGAAGATAGTAAACTCAAATACCAAGTTTGGTATTTATCTGACTTTTCGTTTTTGAGTTATGCTGTTCACAGACAGATACAAACAAACACACGGACATGTTTCCAAAAATGTTTTATTTGGATTCAGGGCAAAACATGTATTTCCGGTGAAATCTCGGTATAGCATTTTTGGGTGGAATGCAATACTTCCCCTACTCATTATACGTATTAGAGACAGTAAAAATCAAGCATTTCGAGTTTACTATATAAGACTGTGATAACTAACAACATCAAACCAAAGTACCACTTCTTCTTATTCCTCCATATCTTCATAAAAATATTTATTGTGTATTGATACAAAATAACAAAAGCATTCAGCTTAATCACATTGACTATAAAGGTCTCTGTGGTGCTCAAACATTGCTCAAGAAAAACAAACAGGTCGAAGATCATATTCATTCATTCTGCGATCACACTTCGATATTCGTATATTCACTGATTATGATTTGTAGTTTCTCATTTTTATAAGCAGTGGGTTTTATTTCTCTATGATAAGGTTGTAATGCTTTTATAAGCAGAAAAACCAAAACTGATATACCAGGTGAGTCAGCTTCCCCTAGTTATTCGTATCTATGCAACCTGCAGTTTATAGTCTAATGTAAAACCGTTGACCCTTTTAGCAAACAAACTATTATTGTAGCTCTGCCCTTCTATTTGATAATGCATTAATTAACATTAATGATTAAAGGCATGAATGAGAGCCAAAGAGCTGCGAAAGCCTTTAAAAATGTCATCGTTTCATGGATATATTGCTTGCAAGGAGGTAGAGGAATGTTTTCCCGAAGAGGGGTATAGAGTAAGTGGGTTCTGGCCGAGTGGGTTAGCTGCCGGAATGTGGTGAAACAATGATTAGCTGCGGAGGTTCGAATCTGATACAAACATCAAATTGTTTTGGTTTTTTTCCCTCTCTCTCCTTGTGTTTATTTTCGGTATTTTAGTGTACTAATTTATTTATTTTTGTTGCTGACTCTTCTGTGAGACAAATACATAAGAGTTACAATCAGATAATTGTGTACCATGTTTCCCTAATAATCTGTATCCTAACTGGTGTTGTAAACCGTGTTACATAGTTAGCTTTCATTCTTTTGGGCGCATATCAACGATATTAAATCTAACAGTTTTTGTTTCATGTTTAAACCTTTTGTTTCACTTCTTCTATTGACAGAGGAGATGTAAATGTGCTAAGTTCAGGGGTAAACAGAATAATAAATTGTTAAAGAGCATGGATTTCATCACGGAAGTAAATGTTCAAAATGACGACCCTCTTCATCAATGCACATTTGTGTACGTTGCCGGAGAGACCTTCTTGTCTGCTGTAACATGCGCCGTGTGATCTGGCTGCATTATTCACGTATGACTTCCCGTAGATGATTTGGGCTTTACGGCCCTTGAGCATAGACCCGTCTTAAAATGACCCCACAGAAATAAATCCAGTGGAGTGAGATCAGATGATCTAGGTGGCCATGCGCTTGGGGCCCCTCGTCCAATCCATTTTTGCGGATATGTTCTATGTAAATGATTACTTACAATCAGTGACCAGTGTGGTGGAGCTCCATCCTGCTGGAACCACATTCCTGTCCGTTTCATTACTGGCACATCTTCTAGGAGCAATGACAATTCTTCTTGCAGAAATGCAAGTTACCGAGGTCCTGTGAGGTTGCCTTCAAAAAAGTACGGTCCAATTACCTGGTCGCCTAATATTCCGCACCAGACCCTGATGCTCCACTGTCCCTGCAGCTTCTCTCATCCAGTGAGAATTGCCTATACTCCAGTAGTGCACATTATGGCGGTTAACAGTTCCGTTATTGTGGAATATGACTTCATCACTGAAGAGAACACTTCCTAAAAGCTCTGCATCCATTTGGGCTCGCTGCTGTAGCCATTGTGCATATATCACTCGCGCTTGAAAGTCGCGTCCGTGGGGAGCCTGGCGTAGTTGTAGATGGTACGGATGATATTTATTACGATGCAATATGCGCATCACTGAGATCTTCTGCTATGGCTCTTGAACTGGTATGTGGATTGTTTTCTATTGCGTTTCGCACAGCTTCTTCATTGCCTCCAGAGGTTACTGGAGCGTCGAGAGCAGGCGCTGCTCTTCCAAATGATCCTGTTTCACGAAGGCGTCTTTCAACCTTTCGAAAAGTGTCTGCAGTAGGTGTCCTCGTTCCTGAAAACCGTTCTTCATACAGGCGCTTTTCTGGCAGTGATTAGATTAACCGCATGTCAACATAGTCGTCGTTTGTATACATTATGACAGCAACCGTGTCTCGTAGAAAGGTTTCAGATACTGATTAAAATGGAGAGAGACTTATTTATTCACGCCAAGCATTGACGCAGGCGCAAATAGCTAAAGCCACTTTGCATGTGGGAAGTGCTTTAAACTTGGTTGAGTGGGTCAAGCTAATACTGACCACAATAAAACCCCTACTACGAAGTACTAATTATCTACCTGCCAGTGTAAAACATTATTCTATTTTGTACACACTTATAATATTAATGAAAATGTTATTTATATCATAATATCAAATTATGTGTCCAAATACATAAAACAAAATGTAATAAAAGGTTTGAATTTAGCCCGAAGGATTTGAACCAGAATTAAAGTAACACAGTGTTAAAGCAACCATGATAATACCCTTCGACCAATGCTACCTTTAAAGATAAGCATCCCATACGAATTAGTAATCGCGAAACTAGACCACACCTCGAATTTTTAAACGATTTCTGCAGCGTCAAAAAGTGCTTTGAGCTCGGTTTGGTAGTTTAAATTCAAACAAATAAACTGCATCAGTTTTTACAATTACTGTATGATCTGAAATACGCCATAGTTTATGAGATAAGAGAAATTATCTACCTAATACTTAGCATTTTTTGACAAAGCTGTACATTGACTAACGGCTTGGTCGCACTGCGTAGGTCTGCCATTTTGTTTTCAAATGGTTTTGTCAACCGATGCATGTGATAGGTTGTTCCTTCAGGGGCGTTTTCAAAGGGTTGCATGGATGTATGCTCACGGTACGAAACCCTTTGTTCAGAACGGCACGGTGGAAGCACCGCAACGCCGGCATGAACAACTGGACACAACCGTGGGCCACGGGGATAATCGCAGACCCTCCGGCAACCGCCGAACCTCCGCCTTCACAGCAGAGAGAGCAGCCGGGCGCAGCAGGCTCCGCCCTCTTTCCCGAGCCGGCCCAATCAGGATCGCCTCGGCCTCCAAAGCCGAAACTGACATCAACTGCGACGCAGACCTCTCGGCCTTCTAGGCCGAAGATGGCCTGTACTGCAACGCAGACCGCCGCCGCCTCGGTTCCTCGGGAATCGAGCACGCAGACGCCGCCAGTAGCTGACCCGGCCACTAAGCCTTCTAGGCCGAAGTTGGCCACCGCCACGACGCAGACGCCGCCAGTTACTGACCGGGCTTCTCCCATGAATGCAGCCCAGCGGCCAATCACCGCTACCTCTGCCTCTTCACCGTCGGAGAACCCACCTACGCCACCAACCGCTCGCCCTGCATCTGAACTGGGACGACAATCGACGCCAGCGCACACGCAGATAGATGGGCGCTATAGCGTCGTGATCTATGGTGTGCCCAGCGACCTGCCGCCTCATTATGTGCTGGAAGCGGCACAACAACACTGGCGCTCGGCAGTACGGGCCTCACGCATCTCTTCTGGAAGAGGCCCAACATTGCTGGTCCGCCTGCATCTGGGAGCCGCATCGGACGTGGAAGCGGACAAAGCCACAGGTCTGCCCCTACTTGGGAGGACCCTGCGTGTAGAGGCCACTAGAGGTGACCGTCCGGTGCCCTGCCGAAGCTGCTGTGCCTTTGGACACACAGTAGAAGCTTGCAACGCTGCGCCCAGATGCCACTACTGTGGGTCAGGCTCCCTTACGTCAACCTGCACCCATCACGACCTCAGACGACGCCGACGCTTCTGCGCCACCTGCTCCGGGAACACACACTTTACAGTGCAGGCACATTGCCCCCTGTATCCCCGGAGCAGACAACCTACAAGACCGAAGACAACACCAGCAACTTCAACGACGCCTGCAACCTCAGTGACACCAGCAGCTACAGACGACCACCTGACGCAGCCTTCAGGGAAGGCTCAGCACCTGACCAGCGGCATCACCGACGAAGAGCACCATGGACTTCAACGCCTCCTGTCAGCCATACAGGCAGGCATACAGGACCTCACCTCACAACTGGCTGAGCTGAGCCGTGCAACCTTTACGCGCCTTTCGGCCGTGGAGGCCAAACAGCGAACTTCGGCCGGGGTGATCACTGCTCTCACCAACAAGATCCACAAGCTTCAGGACGAAGATGGGGTTCTCGCGTCGGCCAAACGCAAGCTGGGAAGAATCGAGTGTCACCTAGTCGAGCCCTACACCGACGGCAGCGACGACCGGTCCACGAGACTGGGCGCCCTCGGCGCCTCAGTCGAAGGGATTCGAGAGCTGCATACCAGCACCAGAAACTCCATCACCGAGAACTTCAAGGCGCTCAGCGCCAACTACGACCAGCTGCACGAAGGATACATCCTGATCCGGAACTTCCTTGAATCCAATGTGATGCCACACACCTCCCAAACCTCTTCCCAACCTCATCCTCACCGTAAACCCAAACGCCATTAACACACTATCACCAGGAATACCAAACATCTTCTCCTTCACTTCGCTAGGGGGCAGGCTGGGCCTTGGTCAAGCCTGTTTCCTAGCAAACATCCTTACTCCACTGGCGACCGCACTGCGGCCCAGTTCTAACCATCACCTCGGACTGCGCGGGTGCTTTAGGCGGTACCGCAGCAAACCTTTCCTTTCAATCCGGTGGAGGAGTTTTTAGTGGGTATGCCGACGCCTCGGTGAGTCCCACACTCTCAGTCCGACTCCCATCGGGGCTGGGGTAAGTGATTAAATCATTTTCTCCTCCACTCGAAAAAAAAGAAAGAATAAAAGTTGGTAAAATTAGCTAAATGTGTTACTGCTGCTCCCAGTGTCAGGGTGGGATGTTTTTTGCATCGACGTACATAACGATTGCATTCTGTCCTGGAAAACGCTTATGCACTGAGTTGTCTATCCCTGTTATCCAAATCAGCCATTAGAAGGCATTCAAGAAAGGCACATATGTCGCTTAGCATGTTGCATAAATTAAAAAATAAATGGGCGCAGCTGACTCACCTGGTATATTCTTGTGATTTCTTAAGTCAAAATGACTCGCGAGTCACGTTTTCGCTACCTCTGTCTTATGGTTTACCAGTTATGCAAAAGTCGTTCACAATGAAGAATACTTTTGGAGACATTCCCAGAAAATTCGAGATATACAATTCATGTGCCATAATAATGTCTTAAGATTATGGTATTTTATTCAAAATCGTTACAGACATTTTTGAGAAAATTAAAATTTTCGAAAAATGTTCCATGTAAAGGGTTACCAGGGGTGGGGGGATTTACGTTTCGCATCTCTGAAAGATACTGAACCTAAATACCAAGTTTTGTGTTTATTCGACTGTTTGTTTCTGAGTTATGCTGTTCACAGACAGACAGACAGACACACACACACACAGACACATACACGGACATGTTTCCAAAAGTGCTTTATATGCATTCAGTGCACCTCAAAACAAGTGTTTCCTGTGAAATCTCGGTATCGAATTTTTGCATGGGATGCAATACTTCCCCTACTTAATATACGTAGTAGAGAAAGTAAAAATCACAACTCGTTAGGTCAGGAGAACGAGGGGGAAACAATTCAACACCAATTATTCTGTCGTCAAACACCTCTCTTATTGCATGTAATGATTCGGCAGCCGTATGCGCTGTTGCAGAATCTTGCGGGAACCAACCATAAGATTTATCTGCTTCTTTCAAGCGATTGCAAAATGGCCTCAGAATTAACCTCTGTTATCGCTCTGCATGTATTGTTTCATCAAAGACCCTATTATTCTTCTAGCACTCATCTCACACCACACTCCAAGTTTGGGATCGTAATGAGGCATTTCATAAAAGAATTCCTGCTGCTGAACTTGGAGAGTGAGCGAGAAGATTTACACGAGATATGCTGCCTGTTTGAGAGCAGACGATCAGCATTTCCAGCATCTATTATCAGGGAAGAATTTTAGTCCGTCTCTGCCGGCGTAATTTCCCCGGCGACTGCCGGCTGTCTCGCGCAGTAGAGAGGCCGCGAGTCGGTTCGAATATAATTTAACTACCCCATATATAAATAAATAACACTGAACATTCATAACAGAAACAGCATCAAACCAGACAATGTACCGCTTATCATTTTTCTTTTCTTTTGAATATTAATTTGGCCTTCATTTTATTTTGTCTTTCGTGTATTTTCTTAGTAGTTTTATTTATGTTGTTTACCTAGAATGTACAAGATTATATTGATGTTGCTTACAGTGCTATTATTTCTTCCTAAAGGGGATTTTCTGTATAAATAACAAGAGGCAGCCTAATGTGGCAATGTGGAAGTCACTCGGCTGCATTCACGAGAAGTCATTACAAACTCTGCTATTTGCGGTTGTCTAGCACAGTGCTTTACATTGTGTTTTCTCATTATTTTTATTTGTTTTTGTTCTTTATAAAGTCCTTCTGTGTTTAAGTATCGTGTGTAATAATATTTAAATGCTTCCAGAGAAGCGCAAGGCTACTGGGTAAGTGAAACTAGTGTGTCTAAATGTTGTAGGGATGAACCGTCAAACCACGGGCAACACCGGGTATTTCAGTCAGTGTGCAATAAAATTATTCCTGTTTTCTGCTTTCTTTTCTGCTAAGTAACTATTTTTACTTTCTCTGCCATATATATAAAAGGTAAATAGGGTACTGCATTCCAGCTAAAAATTCGATACCCAGTTTTCACCGGAAATGTGTGATTTTGGAAATAGGTCCGTGTGTGTCTGTGAACATAACTCAAAAACTAAAGGTCAGATAAATATCAAGCTTGGCACTTAAGTTCAGTATCTTGCAAAGATGCGACAAGAAGTTTTTCAAGAGAATCTGCTCACCCCAACTACCCTTTATATGGAATATTTTTCGAAATAATGGTTCTAACTATATTGATTAAAATACAATATATTAAAGATGTGTATATCTAGAAATCCTCTTCATCGGATGGTATTTTATATACTGGTAAATGTTAAGCAGCAAACGAAAAGGAAAACATTTTTAAAACCTACAATTTATTTAATGCCACACAAAATAATGTATAAGACATTTCCGAGATATCCACTATTAATGGTTCGAATTGTTCAATACTTTGTCACTCTTTTCAAGTCCTGTCGATTTTCAGTTGGTTCTCGCGATTGCATGGTAATAGTAAGGAATATTAAGGCCATCATATAGCGTCCAGTTCTTAAGCATTTGACTATTGCTAACCAACCGTGTACTATGGTAACATACCGGCATTACTCGCATTTTTCCCACTAAACCACATGGAGATCCCAAATTCACTTACAATGTCGTAAGAACTTTAAGTCCAGGATTTCAACAACTCTTAGGTCGATCATGTTGCCATGGTAGCTCAGTTGGTTAGAGCACTGGAAGATCTGTATTTAAACCCCGCACTGGCATTGAATTTTTAAGACTGATTCTGCCTTTGCAACCTTGTCTTACATAGGGCTTGTGTGAAAGAAGAGTTAATTACCATTTGACTGTCACTATTCCCTTTGCATCTATAACGAAATGTGTAACGTAGCTATTTCTGCGAAGTTTATTTCAATTATAGTGAGCTAGATAGTAAAATAAACTTTCCTAGGAATAGTTTGTATACCCACTAATAAGTGGTAGAAGGTAGAGAAAGTCTTCTGAATATAATACAATGGAAATTTTTTTCTAAATTTATAGCGTTTCTTCGTTGTCTCAATTATTAAACCTCTATAGACACTGTTAGACTTTAGCGTTTACATAAATATGAAGAGAATAATTACTTGGAAATATTTTATAGGATGTTGAAAGCGGACACGACAGAAGACAGCACCTGTGGGAACCAAGTACAGCTGTTATCATCACGCAAAGGAATGACCGACCAACCGCATTCCATATTAAGTACTCTAATTTAATGATAAGATCAGACATACATCCTAGCATCTGACACATGCTTCGCCTTTTTGGCATGCAAATGCTTCCAAAGTACATTACTGTATGCTTAAACGTTTAGGAGAACAGTGTAATGTGTGGGAATTTAAAAGTGGGATACACAGTTGAAAACTGCTCCGTTTAAAAGAACAATAAATGCTAATGAGAAATAATTAGTATTAATTAATTATATTACAGAAGCAAAAAATAACATTTTTTCGATACTTATGATTTGCATTTAGCAAAGTTATTACGTTTATGATTTAGATAAAAATTAAATAAATTTATTCGTTTAAAAATACCTTTCAGCAGGATTACTGTAGCTCTATCTGGATAAAGATGGTAGTCTTTAGGACTCCAAAAATGCATTTTCTCTCCCCCCTCTCGTTCTCACCGATCTCACTCCCTCTTTCTGTACTTCTCTTCGTCTCTCACTCTCTCCTTTCCTCACACCTTTCTATCTCTCCGCGTTTCATCATGTCTCTCCCTACCAGTGTACTAGTTTCTCCCTCTCTTCCCTCCATCGTCTTTTCCCTCTCCCCCTGTGTGCAAGTTAGTTGTGATGTGATGTTACGTCTTCTGTAGTGTCACTGATAAATAAAACCTGTTTAACGGTACACAAACTTGTGCCCCTTCCCTACGACTTTTATGCGATCGAAACCCTATTGTTTCCCTTACTTTATGTACATCATTAGTAATAAGGACAAATTTGTATAAGTTCTTAAATATTCATTATTTGTAAATAAAATTTTTAGAAATATTGTTACTTTCTCTACTACGATTAGAGAAATTGATATAGAGATTACCTAAAAATTTGATATAGAGATTTCACCGGAAATACATGTTTTTGAGGTACCCTGAATCCAAATAAAGCATTTTTGGAAACATACCCGAATTTGTTTCTGTCTGTCAACAGCATAACTGAAACACGAAAAGTCGGATAAATACCAAACTTGGTATTTGAGTTTAGTATCTTCCAGGGATGCGACACAAAGATTTTCAAGAAAATCCCCCACACCCCAGACTACATTTTACATGGAAAGCTTTTCGAAAACTTTTGTTTTCTCAAAAATGGCTAACGATGTGCTTAAAATAACATGTTTAAGATATTTTCATGGAAAATAAACTGTATATCTTGAATTTTCTGGGAATGTCACCAGAAGTTCTCTTCATTCTGAATGACCTTTCCATAACTGGTAAACCGTAACAGATAAACAAAATTTTACTACACACACACACACACACACACACAAATGTATATCTCGGCAAAACACACAATTTATGTCATATAAGCTTTTTTTTGTCGAGTGACCCATTTCCGAGATATTCTTTGTTATTTGTTTGAATTTCTAATACCTATGCTTTTTCTGAAATGGGAATTGATTATTCGTTTTTCTTATGTCCTGGACATGCAAAGAGAATGGAATGCTCCACATAGCAATCTGGTCTTAAAAGATTTGACCATCGCTTAAAGCCTAACATATTTCCTTTTAGCCTACAAGAAAATTAGCAATAAGGTAGTTTCTGCAAATTTCTCGATTAATATGAAGTAAATTGAGAATAAGCGTTTGAAAACATAGTTTGTACAAGAGTAGAGAAAATCGTGTGAGTGCACCACATCAGAGTTTTTATAAATTTTGTTATGTAACAATAAACGTTAATAAACAAGATGAAATATTCTCCTCCGAATTAGAAGCTCCTTTAAGGCTTTATTAGTGGAATAATAAAAACTGGTTCATCCATTCTTGCATGAAAAGATGCAAACACACACATACAGATTAGCGCGTGCGTTTTGAAAATGCTGTTTTTTAACTTAAGAGAAGCTAAGGTACATTGATACGTTACTGCCAATTATTCATAAAACATCTGATGTGTTACACTCACATGACTTTCTCTACTCTTGTACAAACTATTATTACAAACGCTTTTCTCCATATGCTTCATGTTAATCTTATTCCTAATTTTCTTGTAGATGCAAGGGGAATTGGTAAGTTTTAAGCGATAGTCAAATATTTTAAGAGCTGGTTGCTGTGTGAAGAATTCCATTCTCTTTGCATTACCAGGACAAAAAAATGAATAACGAATTCCCATTTGAGAAAAAGTATAAGTATTGGAAAGTTTAAGGGAATAACAAGCAATATCTTGAAAATGGTTCACTCAACAAAAAAACGTATATGACATAAATTGTGTATTTTAACACGATCTACATTTTTTGTGCAGTAAAATTTTGTCTATCTCTTATGGTTTACCAGTTATGCAAACGTCGTTCACAATGAAGAATACTTTTGGAGACATTCCCAGAAAATTCAAGATATACATTTTATTTATCATGAAAGTATCTTAAATATATGATATTTTGATCAAAATCGTTAGAACCATTTTTCAGAAAATTAAAATTCTCTAAAAATGTTCCATGTAAAGGGTTATCTGGGGTAGGGGGATTTTCTTGAAAAGCTTCGTGTCGCATCTCTGGAAGATACTGAACCTAAATACCAAGTTTGGTGTTTATCCGACTATTCGTTTCTGAGCTATGCTGTTCACAGACAGACACACACACACACAGGGAAATGTTTCCAAAAATAGTTTTTTTGGATTCAGGAGCCTCAAAACATATATTTCCGGTGAAATCTCGGTATCGAATTTTTGGGTGAAATGCAATACTTCCCCTACTTACTATACGTAGTAGAGACAGTAAAAGTTTAAACAAAGAATTTTCGGTTACAGATTTATTTGTACTAGCAGAACCCGCAACTCTGCTTGATTTAACTGATGAGATTCTATTCCGTGTGCCTCCCTCTCTCACTTTCTTGTCTCTCACTCAATCTTCCTTTCTCTCCACCCATCTTTCTCTCCCTTTCTCGCTTTCTCCTTCTTTCTCTTTCCATTCCATCTCCGATGCTCTTAATCACGGTCGCTATCTTTCTATCTCCTTCTCCCTCTCTCTGTGCAATGTGCATACCATAACATTTTTCTGGGGTAGTATGAAAATTAAAGTGTAAATAAAAGTTTTAATAACAAACAAATGCCATTTTCTTATGTTTGGAATGCTGTTCGAACTATACAGTAAGCGATATTCGTAACGCGATCGGTAAAGAAGCAATTGTATAATTACTTGAATGCTCGTCCTATCGAGAACTACTACATAACAAAGCTATAACATAACAAACATTATACTTGTAAGCTTTTATTATGTAACCTTTTTCAAAAAATCTTTTACAAGCAGGTCCTTAGGTGATGTTTTTTAAATTCAGTAATCTTTACATGACTACAACAAGGAAACGAATGGAGGCTGTAATTGGTAAGAGATATTTGACAATTAAAAACAGTAATAAACAAGGATATGGTTAATCTCACAATAAATTATTTGACTTAACTGTGAGTTTTAATGAGATATACATTTTTACTTTTTCTATCACGTAGTTGATAGGCAGAGAAGATACTCCATTCCACTCAAAATTTCAATAACGAGATTTCAGTGGTTATATATATTTTGAGGTCCCTGACTCCAGAAAAAAAAAAAAAAGATTTTTACAGAAAGGTGCGTGTGTGTGTGTGTGTGTGTGTGTGTGTGTGTATGAGTATCTGTGAACAGCATTATTCAAAAAAAAAACGGATAAATACCTACCAAACTTGGCTTCCAAAAATACGACACGAAGATCATTACAAACTACCCTTTACTTTAAACATTTGTCGAATTCTTTTAGTTTCTAAGTTATGGCTCTAACGATTTTAATTGAGATACCATATATTAAAGATATTTACGTGTAAATAAATGCATATCTTGAAATTTCTAAGCATAGGCGTGGGAGTTCTCTTTATTTAAAGGAATTTTCTATAATCTTGTATAATTTCTGAACGTTAAGTAAGAACTGTTTATCTCTTAAAAACACACGCTTTGTTCAATAAACTTTTTTGTGGCATGAGCCATATCTGAGATATCTATTATTAATTATTTGAATGGTTCAATATGTAGCAATTCTTTAAAATTCCTGTCGATTTTGAATTGTTTCTCGTGATGTCAAGGAAAGAGTATGGAATTTAAGGCAGCGTATAGCGTTAAGTTCTTACACATTTGGCTATCACTGTTCCCTTTTTATGTATAACGAAATTTAATAACAGCTATTTCCGGAAAGGTTTATCTCGATTAAAATGGAGTAATAAACCTTCGTAAGATTAATTTGTATACCCACTAATAAACGATAGAGGGTAGAGAAAGTCATGTGCATGTATCAGATCAGATATTTTTTTTTATTTCTTGCGGTTTACAAGTTACACAAAAGTCATTGAGAATGAAGAGGACCTCACAGCTACTCACCGGAAATTTTAAGATACACATTTTATTTGCCATGCAAATATTTTAGAGATAAATATTCTATTGCAATATTTGTAAATATTGTATTTTAATCAAATTCCTTAGAGAAGTTTTTGAGAAAGAAAATAACAAAAACTTTTCTGTGCAAAGGTAATTTGGGATGGGGGATACCGTCGATACCTCAATACTCTCGATACTCGATCGTATCAAAGCATGCCTAATTTGGGATATCTCATTCAGGATATCTGCAAGCACTAATAGTATGGTAAACAAACTTAAGTACTCAGTACAACATATAAAATCAAAGCTGCAGTCAAACAATGCTCTCGGAATGGCTACCAGATGGTAAGGAAATTAGCTTCGTTCACTAGCATGCCAGTAGATGGCATGGAACATCATGCACACATGGGGATATAGAAAATATGTAAGGGCTTGCAAGGTATCCTGAATGAGTGCATTAAGCTCTTGCAGCGTTCCCCAGTTGTTAGGAATCTCAAAGTCAGCACTAACCTATTGAAAATGAAAACAATATTATTCTGACTGATAATATTTAGGTTATGTGAGGCACATTTTGGAGTTAAAATTCAGATATTTATTTCTAGATGAGGAGATGCTTTCTTGCATGTTAGTGTCTGTTTTACTTACTAGAGGTTCCAACAGACGAAGTTTTGTGAAGGTTGCTTCATCCATTCTCAGTAAATTTTTATACGAATCGGAGACTTCAATCGGAGTTCATTATTCAATAAACTATGTAGTTCTTGATCACCTTCATCCCGTCTTAGGACGCATGGTCGGGTCCACTATCTTCTCTTGTACATCGCAATTTTCTTCTTTTGTGACGCAGAGAAACTACAAAAAGAATAATTGCAACCAGCTACAGCATTTGTATATTCTGTCAGCCATTTTCCTAAACATATTGTCGTTGAAGTGATGCCGTGCTAGACAGCAAGTCAGTGGCGCAAGGCGTTGGCGCCACTCTTGTGCAAGAAATGTCTCCCTCTATACAGGGTTTTACGGTTTACCAATTACACAAAAATCATTCAGAATGAAGTGAGCCTCAAGGCTATTCTCAGAAAATTCAAGATATACATTTTATTTGTGACGCAAACATCTTCGGCAGTAGGAATTTTAAGAAAAATCGTTAGTCTTTTTGAGAAAATAGAAAAAATAAAGAAAATGTGTGCATTTAAAGGATAGTTTGGGGCGCGGATTTTATTTCCATGATATAGAATATTTGTGTGGAAAGCAATACTTCCATTTTTATTATAGGAGAGTAGTAAAGAGGAAAGGAAGAATCTACGGCTAAAACTTGCGTATATACATATCTGCATTCTGTCTTGACCACAAAATGCCGTCGTCCTTCCTAACGCTCCGATATGGCCTATGACCTTCCGGAGATTTCACCAATGATGACTGGTCTCATTTCTGAGGAGGGGGAACATTCACGGGCGGAATCCGTTGCCTCATTCGAAGGGTGCTGAGGATGGCGTTGGAAATAGAGGATCTACAGCTTTAACTGAGGACTCCGAACCACTTTTGACCTTAGGGATACTTCACTTGAGCAAGTCAGAGGTGAAGGCGTCGATAGGGACGACTTAAAATCGCCGCTCCAGAGCCGAGAATCGAACTATGGACAATCAGTACGAGAGCTGGAAACTAAACCACTGTGTTACTCCGGCACCCTGACACAAATGTGTTCGCCAGTGATGGGACGATACCACTATTTCTCGATACTCGATACCGATATTGATATTGAGCATCGATACTCACGTAATAAAACAAATTGTAAAGGCGATAGTTTTTTCACTGAATTATGTTCTTATTAGTAGTTTTCTGTGTTTAAACGCGTGTAACCAATTTTGTATTGTATGCCAATTCCGGAATTGTTCCTGTTTGACATTCTCCAATTCGTAGCAATTTTTTATCTTGACAATGCGACAGGTTATATATTCCTTATCGTTACTCAATAATAATAATAATAATAATAATAATAATAATAATAATAATAATAATAGTTTCTTTGGTTAACTTTTTTCCTTATATTTTGTGCAGAAAACTTTCATTTAAATGGTTTTCTATCCATATTACGGTAATTAGTCATACGGTAAACCTATAAGCTACGCTCGTGAGCCGAGTTTGACTTGCGTAAACACACACCACCAGATGGAAGGAAAGAACAACAATTCCATGCGATGTATTATCTCACGTCTTAAGTTGCCATTTGTTTCTGCTGGATTCACAGATTTTGTCACCGGAGCAGCATCAAGCCAGGCTGGTGCAGAAATGTGATTTAGTGCGTCAGGTAAATCACCTGATGCACTAAGGTATGATTTAACACTACATGTTACACGAGTACCTCTACTGTCAGTGACTCAGGAATTTAGCTTAGTTGACGTAAGCGAACCTCAGCTACCGCTTCGCTGTTCTTCCCTCTGGCTCTGTTGTTTTACACCCTGTTCCAAAGGTACTTATCCTTTCTTTCCCGGAACAATAAATATTACGCGAAGTAACATCAGTAATACATTATATTACCGCATCGAATAAAACAATTATGATCATACTTTCGGTAAACCTGTAAAGCTTGCATACATGTAAAACAATACATTTATGACCATATACACGTGAAACATTTTTTGGACTGCACCAGTTCACAATGCTTTTGAACTGCTCGTGCTAAACTATTGACATCGAAGCTCCTAGTCCACAGCACGTTTGTAGTTCAAGCACAAAGCTATTCTCCTGAGTCACTCACAGTACATCTTCCTACATTGTTTTTCATGGTTTCATTTAGACACGATAGTCTATGGAACGTTGCACGCAACGCAGTCAAGGTCTATCAAGAACTATAGTTGAGGACAGCTGCGAGGGGGAAACTTGAGGAAGTCTCGACTCTTTTCGTTCCTTATATAGCATAAACTTAAACGCAACAAGTTTCAATAAGACAAAACTTAAAAGATTATAAGTATCGAAGGCTTATCTTGAAGTATTACGTGTACTTCGATACCACCGAGTACCGAGAGTCTGGAGATATCGACAGTATCGAGGTCCCATCCCCAGTGTTTGCTATTATACTGAGAATTGGTATTTTTGTGTTATAATGCTTTTCTCTTATTGGAAGTTTTCCTGAAAATTATAAGCTGTATCAGGTGAGTTACGAGCACTATTCACTATGTACGGCAAGTAGTTACTGTATTATAAATTCTAAATGGAATTCTGTTCCGCTTATTTTTAACTGAAGTGCCGCACTCAAATAATGATGAGAAGTGAGACACGCGCAATTAAATATGTCCAAGTCTTCTTTTTCTTAAAGCTACAGAGCACACTTTGCTTTGACATTCCATCAAACTTCTTCAAAAATGTATTCCTACTTCTTACAGTATTTATAATCTTCAAAGACGTACTTTGGGGTAAAAAAATATCGATCATATAAAACATTCAAGACTATCGTTAAGGCGGCGCGCAGTACATATTTTGTCATGACAAGGTACAGACCTCTATAAGTAATGAATAACGAAGCATTACTACAAGAAAGACACACCAAACAACGCTGTCTGTTTTAGATGTTTCTTTAATAAAAATAAAATAAATATGGACAAACAAAGCTTTCTATATTCATTTTGGTATAAAACAAACCAATAGTACGCAATTTTTAAAAAGTCTGTAACAAACTTCGTTGTTCATACAGCCACAGTATTCTGAGGTCCTAGTTAGGATCTAGGACCGGTCTTATTACTTTCTCTATCACGTACCTAGTAGTTGAGAAGGTATTGCATTTCACCCAAAACATTTTATGTCCATATTTCACCAGAATTACGTGTTTTTAGGCTCCCGGAATCCAAAAATAATTTTTTTTAGAAAAAGGTCCGTATGTGCGTGTCTGTGAACGGCATAACTCAAAAACGAAAAATTGGAATAACGGCCAACTTGGTGTTTAAATTCAGTACTTTCCAAAGATGCGACACGGATATTTTCAAGAATTTACCTTACCCAAACTAACCTTTACATGGAACATATTTCGATTTTTTTCTTCGAAATATGGCTTTAACGATTTTGAATAAAATAACACACATTAAAGATATTTATATGACAAATGAAATATCCTCTTCATTCTGAAGAAAGATTTTAAAATCTTGTATAACTGGAAAACATTAAACGATAGATGAAAACGCATTACACAGCAAATGTAGTTCACTTTAAAATACACGATTTATTTCAAATAATTTTTGTGACGTCAGCCATTTCTAAGAAATTCGTTATTAATGGTTCGAATTGTTCAATACTTAGCCATTCTTTTAAAGTCTTATTAATATTCAGTTGTTTCTCGCGATTCCATTGAAACAGTATACAATGTTAAGGTCGGCGTATAGCGTACAGTTCTTAAACATTTGACTGTAGCTGTTCTCTTTGTATCTATAACGAAATGTGTAATGTAACTATTTCTGCAAAATTTTATTTGGATTAAAATGAAGTCGATATAAAAATAAGCTTTAGTAGGGATAGTTTGTATAATCAATACCCAATAATAAACGATAGAGAGCTCAGAAATTTATGTGAATGTATCACATCATATTTTTTGAAATTGTTTCATTTGTATAGTTTTATCAATCGCCTATGGTCGTACCGACACGGGTAGCCGAGCTCGTTAAGGCAGGTACTCGTTAACGGAAGGACTGCGGTTTAAATCCCGCCAGGACCGCCCTACCTAACAGATTCCTCATAACTGGCGATTGTCTGGGAGGTATTCTGAACTTAGGCCAGGAACGCTCGTTTCCCAAATACCATTTCACTATCGTATAATCAACGTCACTACCTGTGGTGCCGTATGTAGTAAGCGCAGGCTTTCAACATTACCAGAGAACAACATACTGATGGGGTTTTTACTCTCTGAACAGCACTTTTTTTACTTTCTCTTCTACGTATAGTAATTAGGGAAAGTATTGCATTTCACCCAAAAATTCGATACCGATATTTCACCGAAAATACATGTTTTGAGCCCCACCTGAATCCAAATAAAGCATTTTTGGAAACATGTCCGTGTGTGTGTCTGTATGTCTGTCTGTGTATCTGTCAGCATGATAGCTCAAAAAAGAAAATTTGAATAAATACCAAACTTGGTATTTAGGTTCAATATTTTCAAAAGAAGCGACACGAAGATTTTCATCAAAATTCTCCCAGCCCATACTATCCTTTACATGGAACATTTTTAAAAGTTTTTGTTTTCTAAAAAATGGTCTAACGATTTAGATTAGAATACCACATATGAACGATATATCCATTCTGGGAATAGCCTATAAACTTCTTTTCATTCGGAAGTAATTTTGTGTAATCTTGTACAAGTGGTAAACGTTAAGCGATAGACGAAAACGTACTACGCAACAAATGTAGATCTCTTTAAAACACATACTTTATTTCAAACACGTTTTTTTGCAGCATAAGCCGTTTCTGAGATATCCCTTAATAAAGGCTCGAGTTATTCATTTCTTGGTCATTCTGTTAAATGTCTTTCAACATTCAGTTGTTTCTCGCGATTGTGTAGAAACAGTATGGAGCTTAAACATTTGACTATCGCTGTTCTCTTTGTATCTATAACGAACTGTGTAATATTGCTATTTCATGACGGCATGCAGATATTGCATAACAAGTATTGGACGATTCGAACCTTTTAAACGAGTATCTCAGAAATGGCTTATTCCACAAAAACTTATTTGAAATAAATTGTGTGTTTTAAAGAGATCTAGATTTTTTTATGGAACGTTTTCATCTATCACTTAACGTTTACCAATTATACAAGATTATACAAATTTCCTTTTGAATGAAGATGACTTCGTAGGCCATTGCCAGAAAACTCAAGATATACCTTTTATTTTTCATGTAGATATCCGTAATACATGGTAGTTTAATAAAAACCGTTAGAGCCATTTTTAGAAGTTCAAAACTGTAGAAACTGTCCCATGAAAGTTAGTTGGGGTAGGGGGATTTTCTTGAAAGTCTTCGTGTCGCATCCTTGAAAGATACTGAACTCAAATACCAAATTTGGTGTTTATCCGAGACTTTGTTTTGAGCTATGCTATTCTCAGACATATTTCCAAACATGCTTTATTTGGTTTCAGGGCGCCTCAAAACACATATTTCAGGTGAAATCTCTATATAGAATTTTTGGATGGAATGTAATACCTTACCTGCTAGATACGTGGTAGAGAAAGTAAAAGAAAAAGTTATTAAAAATGTCAGCATGAAATATATTAAACGACAATGCCATGATAATTTATAACATTAATTAAATACACAAAATGACATTGAAATACTTCAATGAACTTTTATGATTAATATACATAAACACAAGTGCAATAAAGTGAAAGTTGTAATACGAAAGAGAGACAGCTGTGATTGTTTGAAACTCCTGGAATTCTTAAATAGGATTGATCATCGATTCACGAGCTAAATAGTCACTTACACAACTACTTCTTCTTCTTCTTCTTTCGCTGTTTAACCTCCTCGTATGTAGGACTTACACCCCCAGGACTTATGACGGATGCCTGAGGTCAGAGGCCCGTCGAGGAGCAGACACTCATGGACCAGACAAAATATCCAGGATGAGTGATCAGCCCGATGCCTGGTATGGGAGGATGGAAGTAGATGAAACGAAATGATCGTGAAATGGATGAAAGGAAAGGTGATGATGGAGCATTCGGTGGAATGAATGGCGGGGGAAACCGGAGAACCCGGAGAAAACCCGCTGTTTTGTCCACATGCGGATCCCTGGGAATGAACCCGGGCCGCCTCGGTGAGAGTCGAGCGGTCTAACCACTTGGCCACGGCGCCGCACTTACTCAACTCCTTCCTGATATTCTCACTCTTTTGTTTACCTAGGATCGTACAACCAATGCTCCCGCTTTAGTATTACAATGCATATACTTAAGATACTTCTGAAAAAACATTCACATTGGGTTCTCTAGTACTATCTTATTTTTATGTAGCCTCTACAGACTATTCTCAGAAAAGCTTATTTTCTATCTACTTTATGTTAAACAAAATATACCTTTGCAGAAATAGTTTCATTACACATATTTTTGTAGATACTAGAGGGACTTAGATACTTAGATGTTTGAAAGATAGTGACTTTATATTGGACTAGAAATCCCATACTCTTTCCTGACATAGCGAGAAACAACTGAATAACGACAACTAGAAATGACACTGTTTAAAAACTCATACAAATAACTATATAGCTATATCCCGTAAGGGTAATTCTACAAAAAGTTATTTGAATATAAATTGTGCGTTTTAAATAGATCTGCATTTTTGCTGTATAACGTTTCCGTCTTTGTCTTATGGTTTACCAGTTATACAAAAGTATGCATAATTTCTTCTGAATGAAGAAGGCTGTTTCCTGAAAATTCCAAATATACATTTTGTTTGTCACGTAAATATCTTAAATGTTTGGTACTGTCTGGCTACCTACGTTACACGGGAGCTTTTTAAACTCCATGACGATAATTAATTTCATTTACCCATTCATTATGTAATTATTTCAGACTGATCAACAATTTTGTAGTGAATCCTCATTTTTATTCCTTAAAATAATAATAATAATAATAATAATAATAATAATAATAATAATAATAATAATAATAATAATAATAATAGATACCTTTAGAATGAAAATGAATAAGTGGCAAGTTACCAAGAGGACAAACTGAAGAAAAAAAGCGGGAACAACAGGGACAGACGAGAGAAAGAAAGCCTACAGCCAAAGAACGAAAGAACTATGGATCCCAAGGAAAATAAAGATACGTCTCATGTGCTTGCGTAGTCCTACATGAGCTCTTTCGCAATAAAAGAAATAATAATAATAATAATTTCCCACAGCCCCGGCTATTCCTAATAATGGATGTGAAATCCCCTAATATTCACGCAAAAGAATGGAAACATCGGCGGAACGTCTGGCTTCCTTAACCTCCCATTGACAGCTTTCCAAATTCTGGAAATGCTCCATAGCCTACCCTATAAGTACCCTTTGGCGGTGGTAAAATTATCGGTCAGAATGTTCGAGTAATTCTTCAGATAATCGCACTCAATATGCCATTAGCCATGACAGCTAGAGTATGCTAGCCAGTTGGCCAATCAAAGCCATACCACACTGATGGTATTTCATAATGGTGCACTTGTTTTTAATTTGTATTAATGTAGTGAGTGAGATCACGTAGGCTGTGACTACAATAATAGAAACTGAAAATGCCGCGCTTTGGAAGTCAAAATATTGTTAATATAAAAGCAGCAGCAGATAATTTAATACCAGAAAACACAAAAAGAATAAAATTATGGTATGGAACCAATTTTCAGAATTCTTTACAGAGAGAAATTACAAAATTGACGGCTCAGTTAGCGACAAAGTTTCCATTCTATAGGATTGAGGATTGAGAGAGAACGGCGAAATCTCAGGGACTTGTTTCCTTTTGAGAAACATGCATCATAATCTACACTGCAGTGACAAACATGGTTGGCGCTAAACTAGGTAGGTTCATAATAAGCTTTTCGTGTGATTATCTAGCCGAGTAGCACTCGTGCTACTAGTTGACAATTTAATTTCGGTTTCAAACTTCTTCATCTTTTCATAAGATAATTATGTCTCGACCTTCTATGTAGAAATAATTATCATATAAAGAAGCATTCATTAACCTCAATTAAATTGTAAAATTATCAGCAATAGTGCTACTACTGTTGGTAATTACAGTAGGTGATATTTTAAACCTTTGTACTTTTTCTTTGGTCCCATTTTCCTCAATAAAGCTACATAGTGTAGATATCATATGCTTGGTTTCTAACTGACCCTTCTTTTTACTTTCTCTACTACGTATAGTAAGTAGGGGAAGTATTGTATTCCACCCAAAAATTCGATACCGAGATTTCACCGGAAATATATGTTTTGAGAACCCCTGAATCCAAAAAAGCATTTTTGGAAACATATCCGTGTGTGTGTGTCTGTCTGTGAACAGCATAACTAAAAAACGAACAGTCAGATAAACATCAAAATTGGTATTTAGGTTCAGTATCTTCCAGAGATGCGACACGAAGTTTTTCAAGAAAATACCTCCACCCCAGAGTACCCTTTACATGGAACATTTTTCGAAAATTTTAATTTTCTCAAAAATGGCTCTAACGATTTTCATTAAAATATCATATGTTTAAGATATTTTCATGATGAATAAAATGTATATCTTGAATTTTCTGGGAATGTCTCCAAAAGTATTCTTCATTGTGAACGACTTTTGCATAACTGGTAAACCATAAGAGATAGACAAAATTTTACTACACAAAAAATGTAGATCGCTTTAAAATGCACAATTTATTTCATATACATTCTTGTTGTTGAGTGAATCATTTTCGAGATATTGCTTGTTATTCCCTTAAATTTTTCAATACTTATTTTCTCAAATGGGAATTCGTTATTCATTTTATTGTCTTGGATATGCAAAGAGTATTAATCTGTGGCAAAGAGAATGGTGCTGCACATAGCAACCAGCTAATAAGAGTAATGTCTATGCTTAAAGGCTATTGTATTTCTATATTGCCCTTGTAAATATATATCCCCCTTATATCTGCAAGAAAATTAGCAATAAGATAGTCTGCAAATGTTTATCTCGATTAACATGAAGTAGATGGAAGAATTACCTGTTTTGAAAGAGTTTATTGAGGAACGCGTGGAGAACGTCATGTGAATGTAACGCCAGATATTTTTTTTATTTTAGAACCGCTTCTCTTGGTGGGTCGTCCTCCGTGTAGTGGTGTAGTGGTTCCCGAGATCACGGGTTGAAACCCGGCGGAGGGCGATGGATTTTTTCGGGTGTAAAAATCCTTAGTATGGTTTCCTTCGAAAGTCGATGGTTCTGTGTCGTAGAATTACGGCACGTAAAATGACCTCAAGCCTGATGACACTGGAATGAGGGGATTTTCTTTAAAATGTTCATGTCGCTTCTTTTGAATAACACACACACACACACATAATTGTACCTTTTTCTACAAATTGAATGCTTGGCAATCACGTGAGTTTCTCTACTTACTCTTTTACAAACCATTCTTACAAAGATTATCCTTCTATGTATTTCTCGTTAATCGAGATAAATTACCAGTACACGTTTGCACTCGTTGCAGATATAAGAAGAATACAACAAGCTAAAACGATAGTCAAGATAGCCTTGATGGGTGTGAAATCTTATGCTCCTTGCACGACTACGGGAAACATCTGAGTGTTACACTCAGATGACTTTCTCTACTCTTGTACATACAATTTTTACAAACCCTTATTCTCCAAATACTTCATGTTTCGGATAAATGCCAAACTTGGTATTTAAGTTCAGTATCTTTCAAAGATGCGGCACGAAGATTTTCAGAAGAATCCCCCCGAACCAGACTACCCTTTACGTGAAACATTTTTCTAAAGTTTTGAATTTCTCAAAAATGGCTCTAGCGGTTTTGAGTAAAATATCATACACCTAAGATATTTTGTGACGAATAAAATGTATACTTCTAATTTTCTGGGAATGTCCCCAAAATTCCTCTACATTCTGAATGGCTTTTGCATAACGAGTAAAGCGTAAGAAATAGATAAAACTTTTCTACACAGAAAATGTATATCTCGTTAAAAAAACACAGTTTATGTTATATACATTTTTTTTGTGGAGTGAACATTTCCGAGATATTCCTTGTTATTTGTTTGAATTTCCCAATACCTATACTTTTTCTCAAATGGGAATTCGTTATACTTTTTTATGTCTTGACATGCAAAGGGAATGGAATGCTCCACATAGCAATCAGCTCTTAAAAGATTTGACTATCGCTTAAAGCGTACCATATTCTCCTTGCAACTACAGAAAAATTAGCAATAAGTTTCTGCAAATGTTTATCTCGATTAACATGAAGTAGATGGAGAATAAAGCGTTTGTAAAAATAGTTTGTACAGGAGTAGAGAAAGTCATGTGAGTGTAACACATCAGACTTTTATTTATGTTTTTGACAGACTCACGAACATTCATTTTCGGTTAAACCTCGATATCGAACTTTTGGGTGAATTATAATTCTTCCTTGTACTACTAGGTACAAAAAAGAAAGTAAAAATATGATTTCGATCTCAAGGTAGGCCATTATACACTTTAATATAAACTAGTCTTTCAAAATAAAAAAGTAAGATAAAATTCCTGCTACAGTTATATTAGATGTATAGGTATTCTTAATTTCTTAATCAACCAGCAATGACCTCAAAGGATTTTTTAACTTAGGCCAGTATGGCTAAGAGGGATATTATGGACAACAGGACAATTCATTAAAATGTTCTCAAGACATTTGTCTTGTCTCAACAGATCCCTTCCATATAACTTGAATACTTCCAAAAAACATCAGCTAATATAAGTAAATGTACAAGAAAATAACACAAGCATCTTGCTCACTAGGATAATTATGTATTAAGCTAATTTTCGAATCGGGGATTTACTACCTGAGCAACGCATACAGAACATAATATTGTCGTCTTAGTGCTAGACAATTAAACATTGTCACGTGATCACCCCTGCTCGTACCACGAAGAGCTTAATAGTTCCTTCTACATAAAAATGTCAGTGACGGATTGGTTACATCAGCAGATGGGGAGAGCCGCACAATTTCGTTATTTCTGTATTTATTTCTTTTTTTGGCGCACTGGCTACTTCACAGTTCCTATATGCATGAAAAAATATTCACAAGATGCAAATTACATACAACAAGTTGGAGAGTGTTCGGAGATATTTTAAATTTGACTGAAATCGACGAACTTCCGAGAGGTTAATATGGAACCTACTATAAATGTCGAATTATTAATCGAGGAAAATGTTTTAAAATGTTACAATAAAAATTTGAAGACAATTTGTCAACACTGTTCGCATTTGAATGAAGTATACGAGTTCAATATAGCTTTATTGGAAAATTTTCCTAGCCCATTCTGCATTTTAAAGATGAGATATAATAGCTTTCCTTTCTAAGGTATCTCAGAAAATAGTTAAAATTCGAACACAAACCGCACGTTTACCTGCATACTAATTCTGAATGCTCAAGGACTTCGGGTGTCTTGATTTATCCGAATTGTGAATCTACAGGGTGAACAATTTATGTTGAGACTGTACAATATCTCCAAAAGATGTATAAACATGTCTTTAATGAAAGTTGTTTGACATAGTGAGGGAAAGTAAATGCCATTAGTCGTGCTTTGTTTGGAGGATGCTATGATGGTCATTTTTTTAAATGAAAACCTACATTTTGTATGCTGTTTTCTCATTATAAAATGGTTTATAAAAAGCTGTTTATTTTGTGATGAGGAATAAGGAAACAAAGTTAAAAATCTTGGTTCCCAATTACGAAACGTAAGTTGATCCTCAAATGACCATCCATGGATGGCTCAACCATTCATTGCGCTCTTCGTACACAGCCATCGGAATTTTCGATGTAAGAACAATTGCAAAGTGCTTTATACAAATCTTTTTTTGTTTTTATGAGGAGTGGCATTTACTTTACGACTAATGACATTTACTCTCCCACATAATATCCAGTAACTTTTATCAAAGACATTTCTTTCTACAACACTTAGTTTTGGAGATACTGTACAGTTTCAACTTAAACGGTCCACCCTGTAATTATTTTTCTTTATTTTATTTCCCTAATAGACACACAACTTGATATTTCGTACGGTTACTGCAGTGAAAAGATTCTAATTCTGTATTGTTATGGCGATATTAACAACCTGAGTGCATCTCAAATTAGAGATAAAATGGTTCAGCAGACGTTCATTAGTTAAAGCCTTGTAGCGTTCTCCTTTGTGACCTAAAGAACCACTTGCCTGTATTGAAAGAAGATTCTACCTACCTACATAACTTTATAATGAGTTATTTTATAACGTTCACAACAGAAGGGGAACTGCAATCGAGTTCGGAAGACTCAAGTAAATTATGTGTCAGAGAATTTGACAAGTTCGCTAAACTGAGACTGGCAGAAGGAAGATTCGAAGAGGAGACTTCTAAAGGTGAAACTTATTCTTAAAGTTAAGAGTTTCATTCAAATCGATTTTGTTTACTGATCGATTCTATATAATCTCAAGCTTACAACAGGGAGTTGCTGATCTTGAATACTGTCTCAGAAATAGCACTCTTTTCTTTTGCCCTTCCTATAACACAGTTATAGCTAGAACTATATCCATGCCTGAAGTGAAAACGTTATCGTCCAGAGAACGCAAATATCTGCCACGACTTAACAGGCAACGATACTAACCACCTCCCTCGGTCACCTTTGGGGCTGATGGACTGGAAATTGCCCCTCACACATGCGATACCAATCTTGTGGCGGTTGTAGATGTGCAACAGTGTTAGCAGTCGAGTATCAATTATGTTGGGTGCTGTTAATCTCAGGGTTCGTTACCGCAGCTGCTAGTTATTTTATTCTGATGTGCAGAATTCTGTGATAACTCTAATCTTAGCGTAATGGAACTTTACTATCGTTGTTAAACTTATTGTATTAATAAATAAGTCGATTTCCTTTTCCTTTTTTTTATTTCAAATGATAAATTGTGAAGAAATATCTGTATCAGTATGGTAACAAATGAGAACACCAGTTACTGCGAAACACTTTAATTATGACTTAGACATTCAGCGTATCACAGTACTTTACACTTGAGTAGCTGTTATAACACAATCAGAACAGAATACAACTGAACTGTCGAATCACAACTCACAACTGAACTGCTGAGTAACAATTTACAATTGAACTGAACTGTCATCCTTTACTGTCCTAACTCTCCTACTTCTTAACTGTCCAGCCGGGCGCAAGTACGCCGTATATAGGCCCAGCATATAAAGCGGAACGTTCTTGAAGAGAAAGCTACTCGAACCTCTCGAAAGGAATCTTCTGAGGCATAAATTACCAAACTGCGGCACATTAAGAGTTTGTTGCGTAAGCCATTGATCTTAAGGACCGGAGGAAAGCCTCAATCCAGGAGGCCAGATTGACGGGCCGTCACGCGCTCACGCCGGCATCCCGCAGGTAACTTCACACGCGCGGTCACAGTATAAACAAGTAACTTAAATCAGTTTATGATACTTAATTCATTAATACAATTACGTAATTAATGCTTATCTTCGTTTTGGTACTGGATTCATTAAATCCTCATACGCGAAGGTTTCAATTACATTATTTTTCTTTTCTCAACCCGATTTACACATAAATATTACATATATTACCTTCTTCTATTTAATTTGCCGTGTTGTTCCGTAATGCTTTATATTTGGAAGCAATTGCGTCTATTACGTGTCGATGAATTGTGGCATCAATTTTTTATAGGCAATGTTCAAAAGCTTTCGCTGTAAACTTCTTACTTATTTATTTTCCTAGCAACGTGAGATACTGTCTTTCATTTGTTTTCCCTGGATGCCTAACGTATTTAAAAGCAACATTTTTGGGAAACTTATTACAAACAAAATGTTTTAGCATAAACAATTTGCCATTAATTAGATCATCTTATACCAATTTTGAATTACATTCTTATAATTAAATATTATTTCATTTATGTACCAGCATAAATCACGAGTTTATAGTTTTTACCCACTTTGGTTTTCTTCTCTCTTTTTACATATTTAAATATAAGTTATAATTACATTGTATTTATTCTTTACATAGTACTCTTTTTAACATTTTCTTCATTTTTAAATTTCTTTTGTCCTTTTATGATTTTTGGGAAATCACACGCGGTTCATTTCTAGCTTCCGCTGTCTTCAGCCTTTTATTTCACCAGTGGCATAGATACTACGAAAATTGGGTCCTATAGGTAATGTCGGTTTTTAAGCAAAACTTTACTTGGAACGTTTTCTGACAAGAAGTTAAACTACTCTTCAAAGTAGAGACCATCAGATTCTATGGTCTTTAGCCATCTTTCAGCGAGACTTACTATCCCGCGACGGTACTGTCTCTGGTTTTTGATGCTAAGAATTTGGTGAGACCCGCTTCCACTGTTTCAAAGTTTTCGCAATCTCTTCCACGCAAGAAATAGGTCATGGATCGAAACAGATGGTGATCTGAAGGCGCAAGATCAGAGCTGTATGCTGGCTGTGGTAGCAGTTCGACTCCTTCCAATTCCTGAATTTTTGTCATGGTTGTTCGTGCAGTATGGGTTGTTGGATTGCCGTGCTGCAAGAGAACTCTATTTCGGCTGACTAATACTGGGTATCTCCGTCTCAGAATTCCACAAACTCGTTCCAGTTGTTGAGAATAAAGATCCGCATTGACTGCACGCCAGTTTGGAACAAACTCCCAGTGAATCAGTCCTTCAAAATTCCACCACACACACACACACACACACACACATTACTTTGGGACCGAATTCATCTTTTTTAACGATGACTTTGACAGGTTGACGGGGAATGAGCCATTGTTTCGAGGCGTCAGATTTGCGGTAATAGACCCATTTTTCATCACATGTGACAATTCTCCTGATAAATCTATAATCCATGGGAATACCGATAAGATGACGACAGATATCCACTCTACAATGAGCCTGTTGAGGTGTCAGTTCATGAGTTACAGATCTACAGCTTCTGTTTGATTCTTTAAGTTTCTTAATCTGGCGAGGTATGGTATCTTTTGATGGACTAAGTTCTTTTGACAGCCTACGAGTACTTGTTTGCGCATTTTCTTCCAAATCTCTGCGTGTATTCTCAATATCCCATAATTTAGATCTTCCAAATCTAAGGTATGGGATAGGTAAATGGTGGTAAAATCTTAGTATTTTCTTCTCCAGTGTTGAAACCTTGGAACCATTGTTCTGCCACACGCTCACCAACGACACCATCTCCTTCCACTTCCATATTTTTCGAGCCGTGGCAGCAGCTTTATAATCTTCTTTCCAGTAATACTTTAGAAGGACTCTCATCTCAAACTTTGTAACTCCCATTTTGTGATTGTGTGTCTGACAACTGACACATTTTGCAATATACACAATACTAGTCATGGCATCCTGTAAATAGTATTGGCAAACCAAAGAAAACCAATTCTATGTTATAAAACACCAAACTTAAAAACCAACATTACTTATGAGACAACCTAACAATTGGTGCAAGGTGATCCTTGCCCTCCTCTGGTATAGAACCCCGATGTGTTATTATCTATGTAAGCGAGAACGTCTCTAGCAAGCTTTCATTGTGAATCAAACGGGAGAAACAGGTGAAAATGAGCAACATTGTTGTGGAGTGCTACGGAAGTAAGATGATGTTTCTTAGATTGGGTCACTGCCTACCTAGAAGCACTACCCGGCCGTTGTTTTGACTGGTGTGGTTATATTTGTTTTATCTTTGAGTATTAAATAAATGTTAATATAGTAAGAATATATCAGGGGGGAATTGGAAAACGGCATCATATTTCACAACAAAATCCTGCGAGCTGCAAGCTCGTTTCATTCCACAAATATTCTACTCCTTGTGATGTTTTCCTAGGCCTATTAGAAAAAAGGAAGAAATACATCATACCAACTTTATGCAGCCTGTTTAGAACTAGTCTAGCATTTTCTTATATACTGACAATTTGCAGGTCGGTAAGAGTGGTATTTATTCCAAAACCTGGTCGCAGTAAATGCAATCGGCAAAAAACTTTAGACCAATAAGTCCATCGTCATTTATTTTAAAGATGATGGAAGACCTTATTGATAAGCATGTCAGGAAAACCTCGCTAAATAGAGGCCACTTAATACTTACCAACAAACAAAATCATGTGAGACAGCTCTTCATCAACTGATCAAGAGAATAGAGAAATCACTGAACCATTACTGCATTGCTCTGTGAGCATTCCTCAACATTGAAGGAGTATTTGATTATGCATTTTGGCTAGCAGACAAACAGCACAGGTTGAATGACACCTGCTGTAGGTGGATAAAAGCTATGCTGAAGGCACGAAGAATTCCCATAAATAAGTTTGAAGAACTTTACGGGTATCTGCGACCAGACAGGTGTTGTATCCTCACTTCTGAAGGATTGGTTTTGGATGATCTGTTTGTTAATTTCAACAACCAAGGCTTTTATGCCCTAGGATATGCTGA
Source organism: Deroplatys truncata (assembly GCA_030765065.1). Lineage (NCBI taxonomy): Eukaryota > Metazoa > Arthropoda > Insecta > Mantodea > Mantidae > Deroplatys > Deroplatys truncata. Next base: position 202,530,301 of record CM060983.1, on the reverse strand, counting down.
CGATATTATCATATTCATCCACGGCAAGTATACCAATGTTGTATCCGAGCTCATATTAAAAGATCTGAGGTAGATGTAAGAGTGGTGCAGGGAAGTATACTTTTGTGTAAACCCTTCTAAAACGGAACTCATCACATTCACAAATAAAAAAAGGTGACAGTTTCCAAACTCCTACACTATTTAATGAACAATTATTGCAAATTGGTTAGAATGTTAAGTACATTTATGGAATCTAGATTTTACATACAATTAATCCTGCCCAAATCGAAAACTGAAAAGCCAGAACCGTGTCTGTTTCCGAGAAAAGTTTTGCTTCTGGTGGAAATTATATACTTTATGTGTAATTTTTCGTGGATAGTATGAAAACTGCTCAATGTGGAAAGGGAAACCGTCTTAAACTGCTTAGAAGGGAATATGCAGTGTTAAAACGCATTTGTTTTGGAATATGCTGTGCTTCCAAAGAAACTGTAAATGTTTTATGTATTTTATTTCCGAGGATACTGCAAGAAGACTAGGTCATTAACGTAAATAAGAGTTATTTGTAAATTTATACTGGCGTGGCTCATAATGGAATGGACTTGTTTATTTTAGTCTGATGAATTCTAGCCCCACTCCTACCAGCGTGAGCACCACTGTTTTTTCGAGCATAGTTCTAGCCGCTGTATTGGCAGGGCGCTTTACCTCCCCCAAAGTATGGCCGAAATTCCCAGACATAACATTATAACTTAAATCTTATATTTTCATGTTACAACTACAATTTTCTTAATTGTTTTCTTATTGCCGTTTAGTAGTGGCAACAACCTTATCTTCGTCTCCATGTCGCTTATGAAAGCTCTCATATATGTAAACGTCGTACTGTCGTTCAGTTTAACCTCAAATATTCTTCACCCCTTCCTCTACATAAAAGGCGGAATTATACTGTAATTGGTTTATCCTTTCCTCGTTCAGCAATCGTAGCCAAACTCTTTCATAGAGCTGTATCCGAATCACCCGTTCATTCCACATACATTATAAACTTCGCTCATTGGTTAGTTTGTACACTCGTGAATTGTTTTTTAGGCTAGCCACATTGAGAACTTATACCGGGTTGGTAGAGTGATTATCTGAAAGTAGAAACCTTACCGAGAGAAAAACTATGGTGATCTAGGGGAATGGGCCACTTTTATGCAGGGCCGTGTACATATCTGAGCGGAGACCGCGTCAAGGTCGAAAGAAAGTGGTTACAGTTATGTGTGTTATTTTCCTTCGGTGTTGTTTGTTGCTTGGAACGGTGTGTTGTGAGAAATCCTGTGCATTCTATGATAAAGAATATCGCGTAAAAATGTGTCACTTTCGTTAAAGGATAAATTGAGAATTTTAAGTTAAAGGAAATGGGGAAACGCACTAATGCTACGGTTCAAATGTGGCAAAACGCAAATCTACGAGGTGTGTTTTTAAAGTAAGTACCGTTTTAATATTTTGCCACTGGAGTCGCGATTTTTAGCATGTGCGATCACTTGCTCAATTCATTAGGAAGCCAGACTCAGCTGTGAGCGATTTTCATTTTGTATTTTCCTGTTGTTAGACCGTTTCGAAATGTTCAAAACAATCGAACAACCCGCTGACTGTAAAGTTATATGATTAATGCCTTTTTTGAATGTCGGAAATGTTACGCCAGCAGACATTAATCGCCAATTGTGTGAGGTTTATGGGGAAACAAAAATGCCCGGCCACACACACCAAACAAACTCAACATATGATCGCATCATTTGGTTGGGAACAATTCGACCATCCTGCCTACAGTCCGAATTTGGCACCAAGCGATTATCATCTGTTTCTTCATCTGCAAAAATTCCTTGGTGGAAAATATTTTAACGACTATGATGTGAAACTAGAAATGCATACTTGGCTTTCATCACAGGCGGCATCATTCTTGACGAAGGCGTACAAAAAGTGGTTTCCCGTTATAACAAGTGCCTGAATAACGGCAGTGACTATATGGAGAAGTAGTGTAAGTTTTTAGGTAATTAATGATAATAAAGTATTTGGAAAATAATGTTTTGTTGTTTTTTAAAAACATATCGGTACTTTAAAAACACGCCTCCTACAAAGTTTAAACAATAAAGAATGCATAATGAGGGAATGACACAGAGAGACTGAAATGATGTAACATACATATAACGTATTATGCAATTGATACAAAATTACATATTAGTAAAATGAGTGCTTTTAATAAAACGTATGATATTGAAACCATTGTCATGAAGTTTGCGATTAATCTTAAAACATCCGGAATATTTTAATTATACGGAAACCACGACAAAACTTTAGGATCATGTTACTTAAGCGTTGAACAAGTTTTACTATGTATAAAATGGGTTGCAAGGATGGAGGCCCATCGGCTGAACCTAAGTTTAAACTGGTATAATCCCAATACTCAAAGGCATACTAAATTTATAAATATCGATAGCACTAGTTCGAGATGCTTAATAATCTATGATATCAAATTATTGTGACAAGCCATTTAACATAGTGTTAGAAGGGAATCAGAATAAGCTGGACTGTCCTTGCGGAGTCTAATCAGGTGCACAATGGCTTCAAAAAGGAATGGAAAGTCACTAGGTATGACATTTACATTGCTCTTGGTTGTATTCCATGCCCGTAGCCAGAAAAAAAATCGGAGGGGGTTTTCGATAACTAGATCTAAACTTAACAGTACTCTACACAGTTACCATGTACCTACTCTGTAGTATATAAAAGTTATGTGGACAAGAAAATTGCTTGGATATATTATATAGACAGAATAAAGTTTACCAGAATGAAGATATTCCACCTCACAGTACAAAACGCCGAGACTGCTTTGAAAACCGGGACGTATGGTCACCGTAAGGCGATAATATTAAGTTTTCTTTTCCTTGTAAATGTGTTACTAGCAGTAGATCTACTGTTATCTAAGGAAAATCCCCCATATTGTTTTAATAAGAATTTAAATAAACAAAACTGTCATAAGTTTCGGGAGGTTTGAACCCCCTTCTCCTCTAAATACGGCCCTGTTGCATTCCGAGTATACATTAATGTATTTGAAACCTGTGTGAGACAGAATCAAATAAGAGGCTATAAAGAAAACAACATTTGGATATTCTGACAGCACAGCAGCTTTTAAAAAGCAATATTTGGCTACTATATAACATCTAAGCTAGTCTAGGACTGTCTGCAAAACTTCATACAACTGAAAAAACAAAGGCTACTGTTGGGTAATTGTTGGGACATAAGGGAACCTTAGGCAGATATCCTGGCAAGAAAAATATCTAGTTAATCTTTTACTAAATAAGAACCAATCTTTACTATTCCTTTAAACTCTGATCGATGGAGCATTGTTGAGGGTTTGGATATTTCCATAAAAAGCAATGCATTAGAACAGAAGGAAGCAAGCACAGTAAATGAATGATGAGCGAAATAGTCTCAGCACCTACTGAAGAAGTACTGAAAGTTAGTGAATCCCAAACAAACTTAATAACTGGACTATAAACAGGTCATTGTAGATTAAGGAAACGTTGACTGGGAGCTTTGAAGAGGATTCAATATGCAGACTAGGTAATGAAGAAGATGAAACTATGTTTGCTGAACTCAGAGGAAGTTCTTCCAACAAATGGAATATACTGTTATAATTATTTACTGATTATACTATTATAATATACTGTTCCTTTAAAGGAACAAGTCTATTTAAAAAAACAATAAAGACAGAAGAATAACATAATAAACCATATAGGTTTCAGTTTTAAGGGAAGTCATAACCCATCTCCACCTTTATAAAAATCAATATGAGTTTAGAAAGTTTATTCTCTTAGCACACTATTTTGCAAACATAGATTAATATATGTGCATTAAAATTGTATCCAATATGCAAAATCAAAAGAGGGTTTTTACCCAATAGGAAGTTTTCTAAGAAGTATTCTCAACCTTTATAATGCGTAATGACACTGAAGTCAGAGGTGTATCATAAAAGCTGCTTTAATTAGATTATTAGTCGGTTGTATGGTAACTTCACATAAAATATACCGTCATTTAAATTTCACCTGTATATCTGATAGGTCATTTGCAATGGTGGCGTTGCTAGCCAAGTGGAAATAGTATGTATTATGAGGTGCATATAAGCTATTGCGAACTTTAAAAAACTACCACCCATTCTTTGATTTTCTTATCTAGGAACTAACTTTCGTCTTAAACAGCGAAGCTTTTAAGATGTGCGATCTTATCACATGAAATATAGAACCTTAAAAATTGTCATTCAGAGATTTTGAAATAGTTCCTACTCTGTGTAGAACGGGGTGTAAAAATGCAGCCAAGTCACTAATTTTTGCTATATTTTGTACCACTATAAATTCCGTGGCACTTTTCTGCTTGAAATGAAAGCGTACTAAGTATAGCATGACATACCTTGGATATTATAGTTTTGCATTAAATATTACAAACTACTATCTTGAACATAGAACTATACAAAATATATTTCATATACTAATACAGTAATGTAGCTTTTTTATTATTATTATTATTATTATTATTATTATTATTATTATTGAGCAAAATTTATTAAGGAACCTTGTTGTATATAGGGTGTCTTTATTGTTGCTACTGCTATGGTTCCAATCATCATTTAACCTATAACCATATAAAATGGTTAATACAAAACCATTAATATATTCTTGGTAAATTTATGAATAACGTGAAATATAACAGCAAGAACAGAAGAAACCATTAAAAATTAAAAAATGGACAGTACTGCAATGCCAACTTAGTACATTGTCTATAATTTTGGAAATATTGTGTTAATAAAAGAAACCGTTTATTTAAAACAACCCGCGTGTTATATTTTAATATTGTAGATAATATTATTATTACAATGGTTTTAAAATAGCACCTTATGTATACGGTTTTTAAATTCTGAATAATATTTTTTCCGTTAAAACAAGCATAACAAGACTTAAACGTTGTCTTACATAATGTTCTCAGATAGAAATATTACACAAATACGAACTGGAGTTCGTAAGATTTAAGAAGTACTATAACTTAAATAAAAGGCATAGGATCGCTGCATTAGTTTCTAAATTATAGTTCAAGATATTGTATATTTTTTTGGGGGTTCTTGGTTGCCCAGAAGAGTTAAAAAGAATAAAACTTCATATTTGTATACTGTAGTATTGTCGAAATTCAAGTTAGAATATTAGGCTTATAATTGATACCATAAAATACATCACTTTTTATTATACATTTCACATATTTGCATATTCAATCTACCTGGTACAATGCACGCATCGAACTCCGCTGTTTAACTGAAAGGTTCTTCTAATTCAAAATATTGAATAATACTAATTCCGATACTATATGTTATTTTAATTTTTTAAAAAAAACACATATTTTAAAAGCAGTATACTTTTCTTATAAAATCCCTTTAGGAAGCTGAAATAAAACGTGTACCTGTTTAAGAATCACGATTTGGCAGCTTGGTATTTCTCTTCCTTGAAATTCCAGTGGAAAAGAATACAAGTATTTAAATAAGTGGTGTTTTGTCACACTTAAACACTAGCTCACTATAGTTTAACACAAATAGTATAGAATTAGCACACATTTTACTGCATATGACCACATGACGCACCAGAGCATGAAGAACTTACACACAACTAACTATAAGTTCCCTTTGTGCGGTCTTTCCAGTTATTTACTTTTTTATAATAGATGTCTTACCTTTTTGGAGGGTGGTGGAGGCGCCTCCGACGGCGGTGGGGGTTGAGGCGGTGGAGGGGCGGACGACTTCCTGGTCGACCTGCCAGGACTGGGCGGCAACTCCAGCAGGTGCTGAATGGAGTGGCTATGCCGCGTCTTCCGTCCCGCCATCCTGTTCACATAAAACACATCGTGTTGCTGACTCCACCGAATTTCTTCTTGTAATTTGTTTAGTGTACCGCATGTACCAGAAATAAGGTCCATTTCCACAACATTGAACACTAGAGTCATTGGGATCTTTCTGTGTCATTGCGCTCTGCTTAGTTATCCTGCTCTGAAGAAATAAATGCATGTTTTGGAGGGAGACCCGTTCTTTCTTTCTTCGCTCGTGATTGTCAAAAATCCACAATGAAGAACTCTATCTTTAACAAACGTAAGTAGTATCTATATCAATATTTCAATAGTTGAACTCGTATATACTGTATTGCTATTTATGAAACAAAATCAATACCTTATTTCCATATTTATAATAGCGAATTTGCCAAATGATTGAAAGTCCTCAGCATAGGTTTAATAAAATTCACAAAGTTACCATTATTTTGACATTAAACTCTTTAATAAGCTACCCTTGTTACGGCATCTGTTATTGATATTTAACTTATGCATTTTTATATTATTTCAATATCTAAAATTTTCTATAAGGCTGGGTTTATGTTGTTCATCTGTATTTTATTGTGTCTAATTGACCCTGCCTATTGCAGTTGTATAACTGTCTAACGACAATAAAATTGATTGATTGATTGATTGATTGAATACTTGTCCCTAACAGGGATGAGAGTGTCATTTCGGATGGAATTATTTGCAAATATTGAAATTCGGATGTAAAACTAAAAGTTTTTCCCCCACGATGTGATTATAGAACTTAAGGGAAAGATTAAAAGTAATATCCCAACAGTGTTAAATTTTTTAATTTCATGACCCATTATTTAAAATACAATTTAGTATATCAGATTGAATTATACGGTGTAGTTGCAGTCTTATAGAATAAAGTGGCGCATTAAGGATGATAGGAATTTTTTCTAAATTATACAATTTACTTATTTTTTATTTTTATCACATATCAATTGTTTTAAAAACATAACCAACTATTAGCTAATTATTTTTATTGACCTATATAAAAATAAAATAAAATAACGCATTTGGGATTTTCTTTTATCATATCAAAACTTCATTTAGCTACCATCATGAGAAAACAAGCCATTTATATCAGAAAACGTCATTCAGAGAAAACGCTGTTCCAAGTAAAATGGAAGGAAAAAAACAGCACATTTGTTTGAAAAGAAAACACCACATTTATTAGTCATACGGAAGCTGTCATATTAAGAAGTGGTAGAGCAAATTTTCCCCTAACAGATGCGCTAAAATGTACTTCTCTACTCCAAAGAGTATAGTTGTTATGATCTTTTTTTCTTTGAAGTGGTACAGAATTCAAAGTACAAAATGGCATTTTTTTCTTCTTCTTCACTCCGTGGTTTAGACCTTCTTCGTAGTAAGTCCTTCTATCTCTTTTGTGGCCTGCCGTATCTCGTTTTCCTATAGGTCTATAATTCAATGTTAGTTTGGAAGCCTCTCATTATTCATTGTTTCTACACGTGAAAACCACTTTTTACTTTCTCTACTACGTATAGTAAGTAGGGGAAATATTGCATTCCACCCAAAAATTCGATATCAAGATTTCACCGGAAATACATGTTTTGAGGCCTCCTTTTCAGAACAGAGTGCGTGTGTGTGTGTGTCTGAGTGTCTGTGAACAGCATAGCTCAAAAACGAAAAGTCTGATAAATACCAAGCTTAGTTTTGATGTTCAGTATCCTTCAAAGATATGACACGAAGATTTTCGAGAAAATCTCCACACCCCATTCTATCCTTTTACATGGAACATTTTTCGATAATTTTGATTTTCTCAAAAATGGCTCTAACGATTTTGATTAAGATACCGTATGTTTAAGATACCTTCATGGTAAATGAAATGAATATCTTGAATTTTCTGGGAATGTCCCAAAAGTCCTCTTCATTCTGAATGCATAACTGGTAAAGGTAAGACATAGACAAAATTTTACTACACAAAAAATGTAGAACTCATTAAAACACACAACTTGTGTCATATACATTTTTTGTGGAGTGAACCATTTCCCAGATATTCCCCGTTATTTGTTTCAGTTTTCCAATACTTATAATTTTTCTCAAATGTGAATTCGTTATTCGTTTTTTTATGTCCTGGACATGTAAAATATGCTCCACATAGCAACCAGCTCCTAAAAGATTTGACTATCCCTTAACATCTCGATATCTCGATTAACATGAAGTAGATGGAGAATAAGCGTTGTAAAAATAGTTTGTACAAGAGTAGAGGAAGTCATGTGAGTGTAACACATCAGATTTTTCTGTAGCGTTGTACTTATTAATGTATGGAATTTACACCAAGCTCGGTTCTTATAATATTAGTGTTTATTTGATCTAATGTTGTACATCCTTTAGTTCTCTTTAGAAATTTCATTTCACATCCTTGTATTCTGATTTCAGTCTATTTTTTAGTTACCCATGTTTCACATCCATAAATTAAAACTGGCATCGCCATTGTTTTATAGAGCTTAATTCTTGTATCTCTTCTAGTTTTATTTTTAAATTTTCTATGAGCTGTTCCCCACATTGTTTGAAACTGGCATATTAGTACTAATTTTAAAAATATATTTTAAATATAAGCAATCTGCCCACAATCATAAACTATGTATATAAAATTAAAGAGAAAATTACAATTGATGAGATTCCATAAAAAAATTGATTTACAATTTTCGCCATTTGGTCTCCCTTTAATGGAACCATATAAATGAAAATATTTTTAAAAGTTTCTAAACATTTTCCAACGTGTATGTCTGGTGCTTTCTGAAAACTGTAGTTAAAAAGCGAAAATTAGCAGAAGTACCAAATGGCTATAACGTTTTGATAAAGCATAATTTTGAGATGACAGTATGCCAAATGAAGGCATGTCTTGAATTTGTGTTAGGTTCTTCATTCTTTTGAAGCTGTATCTAACCGGAAACCACACAGTATACGCATTTACCATTAATTTACTAACTAAACACTTAATTTTCCACAAACATTAGGTAAAATATTTGAAAAGTTTAGGCGAGATTAAAAGCCTTGCCCACCAGCAACGCTAAATTTGCCAAATTCTTGACCTCAGAAATTATTGAAGATATGAGACTGATATTTTTACACGATGCAGTGCATGCTTTCTAAATTTACTGATTTACCTTTATCCAATAAGTTTGTTTATTAATGAGGTACCTTTCTTATCAATTATACCATGCTTTGATTACAAGTTATCAACAATTTTGTTTTAAATGATCAGTTATGTATTAACACCAAAGAAGATCGAGAAGTTTGATTCAGCTATCTTCTATAATACATCACACAAAAAGCTATTCAAAGCAAAAATAAAGAAAACAAACTCGCATATATTTGGAAAGAAAGAATTCACATGCATTGAATACACAAGAGTGGCTATATTTGAAGTAGTACCAGTTTGTAGAGCGAAATCTTCTCTAAAAGACGGGCTAAAGTTTATCTCTCTACTCCAAAGTGTACAGGACTTATTAATTTCTTTCATAGTCACAGAAATACACTTCCATAACTTAAGCGATGCAGAATACGGATACTTATTGAATATACCCCATTGCCATATTTGCATACCGCTGTACGCCATTTTGCAGATCGAAGAATCTCAATAATACTTATTATCAGATCCCGTTGCCTGAATGCAACAAGCATGTCGCTGCTTTCATTACGCTTTGGACGATTTACGAATTTAATCGTTTGGCGCCTAGCATTGGCAGCGGTGACCAAATCTGGTGTCTGCTTTTGGTCGATTTGTTCTCTAGTCTCAAGTTTAATTTACTTTATCATTACTTTTATAACTTAGAGGTGTATTCTCCGACTTTTAGACTCATTTGTTACACCTGCGTGAAGTCTTTTCCCGGTTGACCGGTGCTGGACTTAACCGTTCAAGTTGAAGTTCGCCACTTCGCAGATTAACTTTTAGGCCATTTCATGTCTCTTGCTGGATTTATGGTCGATCCGAATCGCCCTGCGGAAAACTTAAATCTGAAGGGGGTTGCCCGTTTTTTGGGTATTGTAATTTTTTAAATTTATTCTCCGATACGCCAAGTGGGCTGAAGTTCTTAATTTTATCCGGTGTCAAGGGGTTAGGTTTAAATGGTACCCGGAGCAATAACGATTCTTTTAGGATTTTAAATGGCGTTTCGAATCTTAGTCTTAGTCTTAGCCTTCCCGGACATTTCAAGAAGCTGTAGACCAATGCTTCGGCACATTCGTTCGCGCGGTGTTTCTTCAGGAAATTCCGCAAGGGCATCATCCAGTGTTTTGTGCCTCTCGTACTCTGCTTTTATGAATTGGAGACTTGGGTTGTCTTATTTGGCTTAAGTACTTCTGCATGTACCGTTACCATGAAGTGCGACAACCAAGCGTTAACTTGGACCCTCGCGACTCTGGCGACTCGCTCGTTAGGGGGTCATGTTTACTATGATTCACATCAAGGATACTGATAATGCTATCCCTGATTTCCTTACTCGAATGTTTGATGAGAGTTCTTTCGAGTTCAATTCTGAGCCGCCAGTCTTGGTTTGTGATATCTTACCGCAAATGTTTACGACGTGGACAACTTTCAGCTACGGGACCCAGTTTCGACTGATTTAATTGAAAAGCTTCAGGAGGTGAGATTTCATCTTATGGTTTACGCGATGATATCTTTACCGCCGGGGCCAATTACGACGGCAGATTTAATATAGCGTTGCCGCAGCTCTTAGTAGCTATTACATTTCAGTCCATTTATTATAATGTGAGATGGAGTTTTCATCTTCAACCTCTGTAAGACCGGAGTTTGGCTCGGTTTGGACACTTGGGGGTTTTCGTTGAGGCTGGACTTAATATCCTGCTACTATTCACTGTGGGATATCGCTGGAGTTACCCTGCTAGAGTTACGCTGATTTCCTTCCTGCCTTCGGTTTTCCTACCTTACTGCCTTTTTCATCCCTTTTAGGTTGTCCTTAAAGTAAATGCCTCTTTTATCCGTTTTGGGGGGAGCATTGTGCCCGTTGGCTAGCTTAGGTTCCCTCTCTGACGTGCGCCTGCCACCCCACTGGATTTTGGTCGGGTAAGATGGCATGCAGCGCGTGGATTCGGGGACAGGGAAGTAGTTACTCGGTATTGAGTGCTTAATAGAGGTTATGGTGGCTGCCTTGGCGAGTGTACTAACTGGCTGTAGTTAATTTTCTGCGATAAAAGAGGGTATCGAAACTGATCGACCTCGGTCTGTTTTACTGGTTTTAAAATGTTCATTGTTATTTGCATGGCATTAAGTTCGAGACATCTTTGAGCCACTTCTCCGGGGAGTTTTTATTCAGGTTGTATGGGAGAAATGGTGAGCTGTGAGATATGTAGGATTCTAGGGTGTGCCTGATGGACAGGAATTGTACCTGCACAGGAACAGGAATTTCAGAAATTGTATCTGCACTTTTCGCTTTTTCCTGTAAGCAATGCTATTTTTATACCGCGTGTATTCCTTTACATTTCATCATTGGCAAACTAAATAGTAATGTTAACCACAGGTCTTTTGTGCTGCAGTAGTATTCAATTTGCCTGAGCAGAAATACTTTGCAACAAAACCTTGCTTAATTTGGTGAAGCAGCAACGTTATATGCCGGTTAACACTTTGGATATTAAGTTTATAATCGTATTCGCATAACTTTTCAATATAAGCTTAGTAGTCCGAGCCACAGTTCTTTACGCCACAGTGTTACTCAGTTTTTCTTATGTGAAAGACATTACATTATAATTTAGTAATTATAAATTTAACTCAGCTTAGTAGGGAAAGCCATAACTCCTTACGTTGCAGTGTTACTCAATTCGCCTGAGGAGAAATACCTTATAGTCAAATCTTGCTTAATTTGGTGAAGCAACAAAGTTGTGCTAGTTCACATTTTGATGTTCAAGTGTTAAATGGTATTTGTTTAGCTTTTAACCTAAACTCTGAGGCAGTGTTTTTAACACTTAGATGATTTCAGTAAAATGATATAACATACAAATTCAATAACAGCCCGCCTTAAAGCATTATGTGTATATAACGAGATATAAAAAGTGTATATTACAGTCATTGTATATGGTATATTATTGTATACAAGCGTAATAAAGTTATATGAATGTATTACGTAATTTAATAATGTAGGAGCTGTGAGAATAATAGGTTAAAAGTTGCTAACAATGAGGTAACCTTGAGGCAACAATGAATTAGAAAGTAATAATGCTAGTCATTCTTGGAGCAACAATAATATAAATTTTGAGACAGTTTATAAAATAGCCAACCAGCTATTTTTTACCAGCAAAAAGCTAAAGTTAAATAAAAGTATTCTATTGTATTAGGAATAGACAATCAGAGACTTGAAATACGGAAATTTACAAATTTAGGCGGTGGAATTCAAGTCAGTTGCTTGTAGACAGTGCTCATAACTGGACGCGTTGGTTATAAACAGTGATTCTAACCGGACGCGAGATGTGTCCTCGAGAAATTTAATACGTATTCGTGTGAGACAAAAGAATAGTTTACGTGTTAAAAGGTGCAAGTAATTAATTAAAACAAATCTTACAGCTCTCTCTATATCAGTGAAGTGTTATTTAAATTGTGTCAAGGATTAATAAAAGAAGTGAAGTAAAACTTATAATCTGTGCAAGCCTACATTCCTCAGTCGCACCAAAACCCTGCAAAGAGAAACATGTCTAACAATAATACTGACGCAGCCGAGGCAAACATAAATATATAATATTTAAAAGAAACAGTCAAAATTATAAAATTAATATTTTTAAACTTGGGGTGAAGGCTACCGGAAACTTTTTACCATACGTGCGGTTGCAACTAGTTCAAGTTCGGCTCCCCAACAGTCGAAATATAACACATCCTACTTCAATTCGGCTTTCCATACGTGAAGCAACAACCTACTTCAAATTGGCTCCCAAAATGTGGGGCAGATAAGAACTACAATACAACACCTATAACACAATAACAAGTTCAACTTAGTAGCACAAATAGAGTTCTTTATGCTGCAGTATTATTCAGTTTGGCTGAGGTAAAAGACCATAGAATAACATTGCAATTGGAAACTTAATTTAACTTTTCAACATAAGTTTAATAGGGCAAAACACTTTTCTTTATGCTGCTGAGGTGAAATACTACAGTATAATATAGCAATTGTAAATGTATTTCAACATAAGCTTAGTAGTCCAAATCACTGCAGCACTACAGTGATGCTGCAGCATAAAGAACTTGTGCTGCAGTGTCACTCAGTTTGGCCGGAGTGAATGACTTTACTGTATAATATTGCAATTGTTAATTTAATTAAACTTTTCAACACAAGCTTAGTAGGGTAAGCCATATGCTCCTTATGCAGTTTGACAGGTTTAGATTCTTTAGTACATATCGTTGTAGTGTTTTAAATTTCTTTGTATTCCCCGTTTGATTGTATGTCACTTATTGTTGGACTGCTTATTTAAAATAAAAGTTGTGCCAAGCAGGATCTCGTGTTCCTTGAAGTACTCCCGAGTCCTGTTTCCTGAGTTGGTGAGAACCTTGTAGGCGTGCGCTTAGTGCACGTGACCAGTTGCTCTGTATGCAGCATTATATTTGCCAAAGTAATCTTGGAGCTTTTTTTTTTCTTCAGTTCCTTTCAGTTGTGCTCTTGATGAATATTTAGAGTTTACAGAAATATTTTATGATTTTAGTGGAATGCGACAAAAGGTCAGATATGCAGCACAAACATACAACACACTTGAAATTAAATTGAGTTTTATTTATGGACGCTCTTTAACTACCATGGTCCTTCAAAGGGATTGGACAACTTTCTGAAGAATTAAGGATATTGACACGGGTACCAGATATGCCAGTAAAAACATTACAGACCATGTATGAAGCACTGGTTAGGTCCTCATTACTATACGGCAGTGAAGTGTGGGGATGGGATAGGGTGGATAATGTAAATAAAATACAATGCAATTTCTGGAAGCGCATTCTAGGGTTGGGGAGGGGTACTTCAAACTACGGAGTTCTTCGGGAGGTAGGATGCTGGGAAGATGCTGTATTTGCTAAACTAAACGTAGTTAGGTACTGGCTGCGAATAATTCAAGGCGATCAAACAGCTCTGAGAGCAATATGTTATCGTCATCAAATAAACAACATAGGGCATCCAAAATGGTGGACGACGGGGTTGCAACGCGAATTATCAAAAATTGGCTTAAATGATATCTAGCAAAGGGGTAATGAAAATACACACAGTGCCGTAAGAAAGGTCAAAAGACGACTATGCGATATAAACAGGCAGAAAATCGAATCTGAATGTAGACAAAGATCAACATTGGAGCTACAAAATGAAATAAAAACTAGGTGGGGTAAGGAAACATATATTTTGGAATTGAGTATAAAACAGAGGACTGGAATAGCATGGCTTAGGTTGGGAGGGTGGAAAGCTCGCAAGATTGTTGATAACGATGGCAGGAGGATTTGCCCATTATGCGGGGAACAAGAAGACTGGGTGCATATTTTGGCAGCATGCGTGCAGACGGAGGGTATTAGGAAAAAACTATTACCGGAAGTATTTTTGGCTTCCAACAGACGGAGGACAGCATGCTGGGACATGATTCTAAACAGCCAAAACTGGCCAAGCTTGGGCACATACTTAATGGAAGTACGTGTACTAAGAGATAAGGTGTTTATGTAATTTTTCTTTAAACATATGTGGTGCTTGAGTACTTGTGCGCGACTGTGTGTGTGTGTGTGTGTGTGTGTGATTCAGTGTGTTTTTTTCAATTTTATATGTATGTATGTATATAGTGCGGTGATTGTAAAAAAAAATAGTTGTTTTCTGGTTGATACTGCAAGTCACGTATACAGACCAGGTATTTATCTAGAGAGCATGTACGGTCTTATGACCCATGCGACTGTGTTATGCAATTTATGTAATACTAAATACTTAATAAATACCACCACTACCACTACCACTACCATGGTCCTTAGCGTCCCATTTTATATTGGGCGTGAAAGATCGGTAATTTTGCTCAGAGGCCTCTTTATCAGGCTTGAGGTTCTATTACGTGCCGTAAATCTACGACACGGGACCACCGGCTTTGCTTCCCTTCCGAAGAAAGCCATGCTAAGGATTTTTACGCCCGAAAACATCCATCACCCTCCGCCAGGTTTGAACCCGCGACCTTGGGAAGTAGAGGCTAGCACGGTAACACTAGTCCACGGAGGACGACAAACAACACACTTGAGAGGTGAGTGTATCGCATAGATGAATACTACCCAGTTATTTCAGATTACTGTTATCAGATCGTTCATAGTGGACTAGAATTAGCTTCTAACTGAAAAAGAAATATTTATTGCTAAAAGTGTCGTATTTTCTCCCAATGGTTGAATAAGATAAAAGGTGCCTGTAATTCTAATGATATAAAAATTTCCCGAATTATATAACGTAATGAAGAATAAAAGTTTCATCTCTGGATAACAACCACCAGCTTCAGATGCCTAGACTAATAATATTATTCTCTGTCACTGCCCGTGCATTATTATCATTTCAATCGATATGGTGTCCACTTCCAATGATTCAAACATTATTTTGGGTTCTGACGACCAAACATTTTGAATACGGTGAAAGGTAAAAATTTAAAATACAGGAAAATTGCCCTTGAATACATAGCTCCAAAATGCTGTCATGCATAAAAGCATTTTTGGAAATTCGTATGACAGTGTTTAAAGTTCTTTATAAAAATACACGTTAAAATGGAGATTTATACGCCTTTTTAACCTTTTAGAACACAAATTCTCTTTTTCTTGGGTCTGGCAAAACCACATAATTGCTTCCTCTTACGGGTACCTGTACATAAAGGAACACAAAAGTTTTTAAAAAGTTAACCAGTTTAAATGTTAGGCTTCAGTGTCAGATAATCGCAGAATAGAACCAAAAGTTTATTGTGGGTTAAAAGTGTGATAGTCAAAGTGTAAAAACATATTATGTGTTACATTCACATGGCTTTCTCTACCCTCTATCATTTCTTAGTGGGTATACAAATTATTCTTACGAAAGTTTATTTTTATATCTGCTTTATTTTAATCCAAATAAACTTTTGCAGAAAGAGCTGCGTTACACACTTCGTTATAGATACAAAGGGAATAGCGATGTTTTAGAACCAGAGGCTATACGCTGGCCTTAAAATTGCATACCCTTTACATGACATCTCGAAATACAATAGAAAATCGACAGGAGACAAAATGAAATATTGAGGAATTCGAACCATTAATAACGAATATCTCAGAAATGCACGATGCCACAAAAACGTTATTTGAAATAAATTGTTTGTTTTAAAGAATCTACATTGCTTGTGTAGTACGTTTTAGTCGATTGTTTAACGTTTGCCAGTTATACAAGATTATACAATGTTTCTTCCAGACTTCAAAGATTATTTCCAGGGTTATTACAAAAGAAATAGACACTTTCAATGTCTTATAAATCCATAACTATTAATGATATAATGAATCTGTTTGCACTGTCGTGTAGAGGAAGTCTTGAAGTTTAGTTTATGGACTCACAAATGTTCAATGTGTGATCCCTGCATCATACGATACACATCAAGACGACAATCGCTGAGGCCATCGTCTTCTTCATTACGTCGCAACATTTCTGTGCAGAAATCTTGACGTTTGACTTTGTTTTTTTCATGTAGTTGCTGCAAGAACTACAACCTGTAAGGAGTCAACCTGTTAGTCGCTTTCGCAAAATTTTCCATACATTTGGTGGTGGAATTTGTTACTATAAGCTTGCCCTTGTTGTCGATTTCTGTGGACTTCTTGTAAAAACACCACGAACACGTTCAACATCCTCTTCTGATATCCGTGTTCTTCCCGGCCTCTTTCCTTTTACACACAGCCTGTTGTCTCAAACTTTCATGTGCCAATCATAGATTGATTGTCTAGTCGGTAGTGCTTTCCGAAAACGTGTTCTGAAATGTTACAGAACAGTTACAGAATTTGTTTGAGCAAGTTCTAGCACACAGTATGCTTTTTCTACAGGATTTGCCATTTTTGCATCTTCAACAACAACGACTTACATGATTACCAACTACAAAACTACCAATGCAAACTTCCAGAGTTTCCTAACATAACACCGCAATGTTTATGTTCATATTAGACTTACTTTTTGTTTCATAGGACTCCAAAGTTGTCTACTTCTTTTGTAATAACCCTGTATAAATTGAATTTGTCATATAAATATCTTTAATGTGTGGTATTTCAATCAAAATCTTAGAGCCATTTTTTATGACAAGAAACAATTTCGAAAAAGTCCATGTAAAGGGAAGTTTGAAAGCTTTTATTGAAAATCTTCGTGGCGCATAATTGGAGGATACTGAACTTAAATACCAAGTTTTGTATATATCCAACTTTTCGTTTTTGAGTTACGCTGTTCATGGAAAGACAGGCATAGACACACACACACGTGTATTCATAAAGACAGACTTTTTTCCTAAAAATGCTTTCTTAAATTCAGGGCGGCTCAAAGCATATTTCCGGTGAAATGTCGGTATCGAATTTTTGGATGAAATGCAATAATATACGTTCAAATATATACGTAAAACAATAATAAACTTCAGCACACAGCCATGGCACTCCGACTGTTGGTCTCACGCCCACGTTGCAGACGGTAGATGTGGTCATACAACCGTTACGGGGAGATGTGGTCAGGACCATGAGCTTAAATTTAACGCTCATTAATGCATTCTTATGTTTTGCAGGTATGTATACCACATATTGTTCTACCAAAACTGACTTTGAAAATTATATACATAATCATATGGAATGTGGTAACTCTTCGGTTATTGCACACGCCTTTTTCTGGAAAGCACAATGGAGCGATGGCAGTAGGTTTAAGTGGGAACTGTGTAGCTACCTTTGCAGACTCCACCAAGATTAATGAAAATTAACAGTATATAGATTATAAAGGAATGTAACACATACAGATTACAATTCTTTGTGTGTTGGATCCTAAAAACTCTTCGCTGCTAGTTACAGTAGAAACATTAATAAATACAATTTTAGTAATTTAGTAAAAAGTAAAAACTGGATTCCAGTTATTGTACATACTGGCTTCCAATATAAGTAGTGATTTATTAATTTTTTGTAATAGTGAGTTAATTCTGTACAACAATATGGTATAAATTAATAAGAATAGCCATAGTTTTGTAGTATTTCATTTTATTTTGTTAGCACTTAAATCTATACAATAATATTGTATAATTAATAAGAAGAACGGAAATAAATAGAAATTTAGGAATACATGTCCAGGTTTAGGTATCTAGACACTAGTACGAGTATTAAAGAATTATTTTATTTTTGGTTGCCCATACCATTAAAAGGAGTAAAAAAATGAAAAGAATTAGTAGTTCAAAGTGTAATCCTATTCATTTACATAGTAATGTATACTATGGAGTAATAAGAATATTGCTACAACTGCCTTATCATAAACGGAAAATTATACTAAACGTTCAACATTTTATACTATGTATTGTGTTTCAGAAATTAATTTTGTTTATATTCCTTCCTCAGTGAAATAATGTGCCCCATAATATCCTTATATCTGCCATTGTTATCATATCGTACTGGCGTGAGTCAGTCATTTGTCCTGCTGCTTTTAACTCTATTCATATTGATTTCTACGTTTGAGTATTGGGGTCTTAATGCTGACTCATCAGCAGCAACAGACAGTAACAGTGTGATATGTCTTCTCCACGTTTACGTTTATAAATGTCCAAATTAATGGAATGGCTATGACTAGACCCGACACTTCAAAACTTCCCCAGATGAAGTAAAGGATCTCGGAGCTCAAAAGAAATTAACAGGACTGCTTCGGAGGACTTACAGTCAGTTCACTGTCATCTAAGGATAGATGTCCGTCTGATAAGGATACACGAGATAAGGATGCTTTCATTAAGGAGAATAAACCTAAAATGTTAAAGCAAAACACAAGAATCAGACTGAAAAATTCAATGCCTTAGCCGGGAGTTGAACTTCGGCTTACCTGGCTTATACTAACTTTCCAACCTTAGTCTACACACGGCATGTATGTAAAAATAATTAATTAATTAATACTGATTGACCTAACAATTTTAAGTGTAAAGCCTGAGACTTAAAGCACATATGAGATTGTAATTCGCCATATGGCTGTTATATCAAAAAATAATTTGAGAACGCCTTGTGGTTTACCGGAAAAAACATGCGTCAGTTGAGAAATTGTCTTGCGACATGTTGCCATGATAGCTCTATTGGTGAGAGCGGCATTGGCAAGTGCCACTTTTCAGTCTGATTCTACCTTTTCAATACACAATAACATTTTTACCATATTAGAGTATTTGCCGTCATTGCTGCATACGGTAATGTCATAAGTACAGAGTGAACCAAAGGGCTCCGAACCGCCTGCACGGTGTTTTTCCTGCCCGCGTCCTCGGCACTCGTTGCCGCCTGCCGCTATCATAGAAAGGCGCGGATGAAATAATACATTTTTAAAACTACTTTTAAGTCTTTATTTACGAACTTTACGAAAGGAGATGCTGAAACTGGTCACCGTCGTTGTCCATACATTTTAGCACCTCTTTAGGAAAAAATCCATCACTCGCCGTAGTTAACTCTGAGAAATTTCCTGGCGGATATTTTGTTTTAATTCTCCCAGGGTGCGTGAGTTTGTCTTGTACACTTTATGTTTTAAGTTACCCCGGAGGGGTATTTTATGAACAATATTACCGGCTGCGCGGTGTTTTTCCACTGGGCGTGTGGAAATATGATAAAACATGATAACGCACTGCTATAAACAAAGCCACGCTGTTGTGATTTTGTTGTGCAGTGTGAAGTGCAGTTTTGAGTTGAGGTGATGTAATGCAGTTCAGTTATTTATTATTTTGTCCTGTATTTAGTCACAAAGTATATTATGGCTCAGCATATGTTTTCTATTGCAGAGCGTGTATGTATTTATGATTCGTATGTGTTAACTCGGTCAACTCGCCAAGTGAAAGTACGATTTGCAGAAAGATTTTCAGGTGTAAAAGTTCCAGGCCGTACAACAATCCATGAACTTTACAGTAAATTTCAGGCCATAGGAAGTGTTCAGGTTAAGAAATGTAAAAGATGACGTTCGGTTCTTACCGAAGAAACATCAGACGACATCGGTCATGATGGATAGTTTCCTAAAACGCTGCCAAAAATGTATGGACAACGACGGTGGCCAGTTTCAGCATTTCCTTTCATAAAGCTGGTAAGTAAATACTTTAAAAGTAGTTTTAAAAATTTTGTATGGTTTTATCCGCGTCTTTCTATGATGGCGGCAGACGGCACCGAGCGCCGAGTATGCCAACAGGAAAAACACCGCGCAGGCGGTTCGGAGTCCTTTGGCTCACTCTGTAGTACCAGTCTTCAGTGCGATATTAATCAAATAATTGCTCCAACGCTACGTGTGCAGCTCGGGCAATTGACTAATTTCGAATTCACTAATGGTATTTACTAAGATTATATACTGAATGAAGAGTTTAATAATTAATATTAATAAAATTAAGTAACATTTGTATATTATATAATACTATTTAATACCAAATCATAACGTAGCTTTCTCTATAATTTTTAAAAAAAGTTTTCTTCGTTTCCTTAGCTTACAAATCAAATACAATTGCAAATCACCTACGATAATTTCCAAACAATTGCGAATCAAACTGACGGGGTTGTGAATTGGATTGGTCAATACTTATTGAATGCCTGGCCGATGAATTAAATGGTCAACATAATATTTATAAAATTGATAACTTACTTTAGAGAGCAGTTTTAAGGCTTTGAAAGCTGTTGTTAAAGCATTATGATTATCTGCCGTACCAATACAACAGAAGAAGATTAATTCAGGAATTTGGTAGTTTCAGGTTGGATTGAAATAATTTAAGCGACCAGAATTTCCAAATGTAGATATTTCTGTTTCAAAAAGACGCATCTATAGAGATCTGATGTTTTTGAGGTTATGGTCCAACGAACTCTTGACTTAAATGTTCTTCCGTTAGCTTACTTATCCGTACGGTTAGCAACAATAATCTCTCGCAACAAAATTTACAATGTGTGCACAATATACCCCTATATTAAATTCAAACCGATGTGATATAAAAGTACGTATACCCTTATTTATGTAGTTAAATGTTTCTCCTTAAATCTTAGGAATCTAAAACATCCATAAAAGTACATACCCATTAACTACTTATTTTGTTTACTTAAAGTTTTCCCCTTACATTTACATCTTAAGAATCTAAAACATCCATATGTGTCCCTCCATGGTCTCTGCACAGCTGAATACGCCGCCATGTTCTAATGCTCTGAGCCATTCTTTAGAATTTATGCAGCATCCGACCACAAGCTTCAACACGTCTTCCAAATGTTCCTCTGATAATTCACTGACATTCAATTGACGCCAACACCTCATTTTCAGATTTACTTTTTTTGCGTTTCCTCATGGTTGATTCCGATATCCCCAACACGTTTCCCTATGTATTTGATCGGAGATTGTTGGAATAGATTTTTCCACGGCAGCACAAAGTCCAAGTCTGGTGCATAGTCTTCCACTTCTTGGCGCGTCGCGAACACTTCCCGTTTAAGTGCTTTCTTTTCCCACTCTAACAACGTCTTCTTTGTCGGTGCTGCTTTCACAAACCGCGCAACCGAAGTCGTCCATGACATTTGTAATTGATTTGTCATTAATTTGACGCTCATGAACCCGCAAAGCGGCCATCAAGCGTTCCTCAATTGTGTAATCGCTTGTGTCAGCCATTATTTCAATATCCTGGCATCGACTAATTTGCAGTCACATGATTCATTGCGTCGATAACAATCTGACAGCAACAATCGAAGTCGAATCGAAATCAATAACCATGGATATCTGACAGGAGAATATACACCAACCTCAGGGGAAACAGTAACTCACGTAATTTTAAATTCAATATAAGTGTATAAGGGCTTTGACGCACACTGCAGATATATTTTATCTTGAAATGAGGACATTCTTAATTCTCTTGCGTCATGAGATTTTGAGTAAACCTTCCAAATGTCATGTTACGTTATTGTCCGTTACCGTAAAGTGACAAGCTCAGAACATTGGTCACGTGATTTAGCGCTCAGTAGGCTGTGAAGAAATTATACAATATTACGACTATACACATTTTGTTGTAGGGAAGCGGAAAAGAAACACATACGATATATAATTAAGGCTTTAGCCGAAATCGCCAAAGACCAATTATTCGTTTCTTCCCCTCCTTTCTCCTTTCATTTCTGTTTCTTTTATTTTCTATTTCCTTCAATACCTACTTCTTTTAAAGAAATCGACTTAGAAAAATATTTCTTAATCGCATCTTTAAATTAAATAAAGTCATATGTAAAACTTAAATAAAGAAACATGAGCTTACGAATGTTTATGTTATCTTTCTTCAATGAATGTCATTCAATAAATGAGCACACTATTATCGAGTTCTCCGTTAATATCCACAACGCTTCATGTACCAACACTGATATTAAAAATCTGTTGTGTTACATTGAATGACGTTCTCTACCTTTGTACAAGCTATTTTTACAAATGTTTATTCTCCATCTACTTCATGTTAATCGAGATAAACATTTGCAGAAAATGTCTTACTGCTAATTTTCTTGGAGGTGCAAGGGGAATATGGTAGGCTTTAAGCGATAGTCAAATCTTTTAAGAGCTGGTTGCTATGTGGCGCATTCCATTCTGTTTGGATGTCCAGGACATTAAAACAGCGAATAACGAATTCCCATTTGAGAAAAAGTATGCACTGGAAAATTCAAACAAGTAACAAGGAATATATCGGAAGTCGTTCCCTCCACAAAAAAAATGTATAGCACATAAATTGTGTGTTTTAACGAGCTCTACATTTTTTGTATAAAAATATTTTCTATATCCCTAAAGGTTTACCAGTTATGCAAAACCCATTCGGAATGAAGAGGTCTTTTGGTGACAATCCCAGAAAATTCAAGATATACATTTTATTCACCATAAAAATATCTTAAATATATAATATTTTAATCAAAATCGTTACAGTTATTTTTTAGAAAATCAAAATTTCAATGTAAACTGTAGTGTGTGGTGAGGGGATTTTGTTGAAAATCTTCGTGTCGTTTCTTTGAAAGATTCTGAACCTAAATACCAAGTTTACTATTTATCCGACTTTTTGTTTTTTAGTTATACTGTTCGCAGACACACAGACACACATACACACGGACCTTTCTCTAAAGATGCTTTTTTTCGAATTCAGGTGCACTAAAAACATCTCGGTATCAAAGTTTTGGGTGGAATGCAATACTTCCCCTACTTACTATACGTAGTAGAGAAAGTAAAAATGTTGCATGCGCTTACGAGAATCACATCGATTACTAATATAATTTCAAAGAACATTGCTTTGAATTATGGCAAGAGCAGACAATATTTGGGAAATGGTTAATCACGTAAGTTTCCGCAGTTGATAAGTTTCCTTTGTTCCTCAATGTGAACAAAGAGAAATTTACCTCCTATTTACAGAACGTGTATGATTATATATTTTATTCATCGTATTGATATCTAAAATCTAGAGCATTTTGGTCAAAAATAATAATAACGAACATGTTAACGTGTTACATTTTTCTGGTGAAGGTGGGAATTTACTGAAAATGTATACCTTTTGTCCTAAAAAAGTGACGAAAACATCATACAAATCGACTCCACCATAGGTAGAGTCCCCTCAAAAGAAACTTTCTCTACATACCTACTATTGTTTGTTTTAATATAGCTTCCACAAAGTATTGTTACGAAAGGTTATTTCTCTATCTAAGATGAACGTTTACATAAACAGCTTCATTACACATTTAGTTGAAGGTGCAATGGGGATAGGGGAAAATGAATCGCTAGTCAATGTTTAAAAGCTAGTCGCTACATGCTGGGCTAGAAATTCCATTCTCTTTCCATGACATCACTTAAGAAAATGATGAAGGTATTGAAAAGTTCAAACCAATAAAAACGTTTACCTTAGAAACGGCTAATGCCACATAGGTTAATTAAAATAAATTGTATGTTTTAAAGAGTGTAGTAGTGTAGTTTGAGTTTATCTTTTTTGTTTATCACTTATACAATTGTAGAAAATTCCTTCAGAATGAAGAGTACTTCTAATGCTATTCCAAGAAAATTTAAAATATACATTTTATTTGCAATCTAAATAACTTATTCATATGGTATTTTAATCAAAATCGTTGCAGACATTTTTGGGAAAATCTAAAACTTAGAAGCATTTTCCAGGTAAAATGTGGTTTGGGATGGGAGATTTTCTTGAAAATCTTGGCCTCACATCATTGAAATGTGCTATGCCAAGATACCAAGTTTGTGTTTATCGGACCTTTATCTAAATTATTTTTGGACTCAGGGTTTTTTTGGGCGGAATACAATACCTTCTCTACCTAGGTCCTGATATTGTATTCTCCTTGCCTGGACTAATCATCAGACAAAAGAAAGCCCATCATATTTCAAAAGCGTGTAGATAGTTTTGAAAGAGGTACCTGAAAATTAAAAACAACCTTAGGAAACATATCTTAAAGGGCCAAAGCTACATAAAAGTTATTTAACAGTAATTCATATTACATGACTTGTATAATTTTCTTATATTAAATTTGTCTGTCTTATGGTTTAGAAATTCTCTAAAATTCAATAAAATGAAGAGGTTATTAATATATACTCGTATATATCTTAATATAATATTAGCGGCAATGTTTAAATGTCCCAAGAATGACTTCGCACATAAAAAATACACATACTATCATTCCGCGCTTGAGGTCTCGTGAACTCATGGAGGAGCTTCCCTGCCCCGTTATTTACTTTCGAGACTTCAAGAAACTGCCACAATTACCCTCCAATTTTAAATTAACCAGTGTATCAGCACTGAGTGTTATGGAAATACTTGCACCTATATTTGATAAAGAAACTAAATGTTCTAATGTACCAATTCAAGACTGGATAAACGATATGAAGTATATTTTATTACGGTTTATTGCAGAAAGCACTTTATCTATGGTAATGGGCCCATTGTTTAACGAAAGGCGCATGAGACTTTTCACAAGATTGTCCACTTTACCTAAAACTGTGCACGTTGAATCCTTTCCTTTTCCCAAGTATTCACAATTCCCGCCTACTTCATTTCCTTCCCTGCATTAGAAACAGCATTCACAGACACATCGGTTGCTTCCGGTGTTTAGTGACATCCCTCAGAGCAACGGTATCATAACGGTCAAACAAAACGTCTAGTACATTTAAAACTAAATTTTTCACAGTTTTTAAGGATTTTGTGTATTCCATGTTTAATTACACACTCTGACTGCTACGTCATGATCGCGACATACACAATACTGCATTAGGACGACCGTTGTTTGCTAAAGTACACAACATGAGAATACCGATAGCTGCATGACCATTATAGTGAATAGAAGCTAATTATTCGTTATGTTTAAATGAAACGTCATTAAAGCGGTTGAAGGTTTTTATTATTTGAACTATATAGAAATATTTTCGCCCGATTACGCATACACAAAAAGGAACTCTGCAATAATTATAATTTAGGAATAATTAATAATTAATTAACATGCAATTTGATAATTTTCCATAATATTAAAGCAATCTGATTCACAACTGCATCAATCCAAAGCCCTTCTGAAGTTGTAAACATGTTTTAAGTTTCAATACTATTGTCAAATAAATGAAGGCGTAATTACATAAGAAGAACTGCAAGATTTAGGCAAAATAAGAGTAGCTTCGTTTCAGACTATGCATTATATTTTCCGAGCGTGGGGCCATAAAAATCGAAAGCTTCTTTTGCACTTCGAGGGGATGAGACAAGTTGTAAGAGTAAACAGACGCCATGAGGCAACGGACTTTCCTTACAGTTAGGCTTTGAATTTTCAACCAGGGAACCAATAAACAGGATAAGTATTAGAACCAATGAAAAGATAGGGAGGCGTAGTGACATGTACAAAATTTGGAGGCGAGCAGTGATTGTTATATGTGAACGCGGGCGTGGATTTCGCACAGTCTGCCATGATTCTCCGTTAAGAAAAGACGATTACGTTGAGTCAAAAGACAAGGACAATAAGTTCCGAAGTTTACTAAGTGCCGCACTACGGTGCAATCAAAGTGATGCGTGTGGAATAATTATATAGCATGTTACAATGGCCGTTGTAATTATTTTATCCAAGATAATAAATAACTTAACACACCGCGAGTGATTACTTCAGGTTCGCGAGAATCAAAATAACGGTAACAGAGCGCCTTAGATACTAAACAATTAGCCGGAGCAAAAGTTAGCGTACCAAAGAGGGAAGATATTCTTATATAAGAACCGTACGGGGTAGAAAACAACAAGAATTTTGCAGGATTTCAGGCAGGAATACGCGCTTTAGTGAGGAAATGAAAACCTGTTTTCTTGAAGAATAATATACCAGTGTCACCACTCCCGCAATCCTACCCTGACAGTAACAATAGGGAACTTCAGACCTATTTGCCGACAGTTGACCCCGAGATGCGACGATAAGTGCTTTCTAACTGGCATCGGCGATCTCGAGTCCTGAAGACTACGCCTATGCAACGCAGGTAAGATACCCACAACGAAGTAGCGGGTAATAGTACCTCTAGCGCAGTAAATGAACTATTTTTATTCGCTTGAAAGGTGTGCTCCTTCGAAGGCACTGAGTTCGTTTACACCAGTGCCCTTTCTTGGGATGGATTGAGTACAGCCATTGTAAGGAATGACAAAAATGTTATATAAGCTATTTTACACATTTGCTTGGCGTTGTACAGACTGATAAAACGATAGCAGGAAATGTATCATACTACAGTATTTGGTATTTAAATTCAATCTCCGCCGTTGTTACGTAGCATGCTGGCCTATATCACGCGAAAAGACCAGCATTTTCCTAAGTGTTGTTCACTATATCGCAACAAATTGCTACATCCAGTAACAGTAAATCCACAGAATCAGGAACTCCATAAGGTCGGATTTATTTGACGAAGAATCGGTTTTACGGACCTTTCTTAGACGAGAAGTAACTGCGTTTTTCTCACCGATGAAAATAATTATAATAGGGTGATGGAAGATGTGCTGAAACTGAAAGCGCCACTAAGGAGGAATCTCGGGGCGCTATTAGCTGCTGTAGAAATATGATATGATGATGACAAAAAAAATTATCCAGTTAAACAGCAAACCAGTAATTTTGAACATCATGTTAAAGATTCTGAAGTATTTCACGTACTTCATGAGTCTTATTTGGTAATTATCCACGGAGGAGAAGCAGAATGTTGGAGGAACTTTCGTCTAAGTTCAACAATTTTACACGTCATAATGATGAACTCTATGCGAACCGTCCCGGAGAAAAAGGAAAGGAGTTTAAGAAGATGCTATGGTGAAACCCATGGTGTTTTTAGATTTTAATTCCTGTTGTGACTTTTAATCGTAGTCTTGACAGAGAATACAAATTTAAAATGCTGTTTTAAGATCAAATCGCCAAATTTGTCTTCCGATCTCTTAAATCCAAAACTGTAGCTGAGGTAGCTCTACCACATTTTGGACATATTGTTCACGTTGTTCGGAGCCCGTTCAGTTTTACCATCCGATAATGTGAGAGAATTCTCCAACTAGGTGGTTAGTAACTTAATGGAGTACTGGCCCTCTTTGAAGATCGTTTGTGGAAAGCCACGCAGTCGCATAGTCAGGGGAATGTTGAGAAAGACACTAAAAATATTTCTGCTTTGGTGTAAGATGAGCAAACTCATCACTGGAACGATGGACTACGCTTTATTCAGCTGATTAAAAACAATGTCTTCCATTCTTGAATTTACAACTTTTCGATTGTAAAGTTAAAATGGGTCTAGAAACCTCTTCTCTGCACCAAGATGATTTACAAACCGGACTATAATCGAAGGCGAAGAAAAGACACATGCTGGTGTTCATACTCTGGAAGGTCAACAGTCTTCAATCTTAGAAGTGCTCATAAAAAACCACTGTTGCCCACACATATCGAGACTGTGACCAAAAATTTAATTTGATCTGTGGACATGCTGTTAAGAGATAGCGAAGATGAGGGTTACGGGTGCAAGATTCTATGTGATCGTTGTTTCAATATGGACAAGCTGTTGAAGGAAGAAAATATTGTAAATTGAATCTCGAACACCAAACAAAGAAGATGAAGTTACCTCTGACAAAAAAGTCCTACCTTTCATTTAGAAACTACTGTTCGAGTTCCCATCCGTTTCCTGACTTCGACAAGGGAAAGTCTGATTCTCGCAATATGTTGGCAGAATGATAAAGGTGTCCGCAGATGACTTCTATCAACTAGGAAGGCTGAATGGGGTCGACAGAGAGCTTTATTCGAGGTCACGGTGTATCCTGAGGAATTAGTGCAACTTGTATCACCAAATTTCATTTCCAACAGTCTATAGGATGCAGTTGAGGATTCATTCATCAGATGCATGTGCAAGTACCAAGTGCCCAGTATGTGTGCTTTGGTGTGAAAAATAAAAAAGTACAATTTTAAGTGTTACTAAACTCTCCCTAGCTGCAACAAATAGAGGTCTTTGATTAGGATAATTTAATATTTTTATTATTTTTGTTCAGTTAAAATATATTTTACATATTGCAGTTTATTTATAATCTCTTATTCTTTCCATTCGTAATTTTGCATATTCAAGTATTTGCAATTGAAGCATTTTAGACTTCTTGAATTGTGCTACTCAGCTCCCCTCATCGTAATAAACCGCACTCGCTGGCTTATTGCTAGTTTTAAAACAGCTTCTGAAAATTTTCAGACTTTCTTAGATTATATTTCTATATTTATTTTTTTAAGTTCCATTTATATCCCGCCTTAAACTGCAATGGTCTTAACGGCGGCTTTGAAACTTCAGAACATTATGTCTATAGAATATGGTGTTAACTCGTATTCGCTTGTCGTTGTATTTCTGGTAAACTTTGGGTTTTATTCATTAGATCGCACAGACACACATTCACACTCTCATTCATACTTCCGACTCTGGGAAGAATAGGGAATAATCTTAGTTAGAGAAAAATTCCACCCCAGCCGGGAATCGAACCCAGAACCCCTCGCACAGCAGGCAGGTGCTCTACTGACTGAACTACGAGGCGAGATACTTAATTCTTATCTGTGTGTTTAAAATAGCTTGTATAAAATTGCGTGAAATATTAAACTTTTATTTAAAATATGATTTCTTGTGCATTTAGATGCATTATCGTGACAGAGTTTGGCATTATACATAATGGCTAGGTCAATTCCCGTTGACCGCCCAGTCTGACATTGGTAGGCGAATGCTGGGGTGCCTTCTCTCCTACCACGATTTCTTTTCTCTCATTTCTCTTTCACTCCGTTTGCTTCTTATGCTTCAGGATCCGTAGCTTGAAGCTGCGGCATACAGATGGAGCAACTGTTTGCTCCAAGGAAACAGAAGACTACCTGGTTGTATGGGTTGCCCTTCGCCCACTCTGGACTACTCAAGCAGTGGGTCGGATCTTAGAGCTGGAATTGTTAGATATTTCTGCGCGTCTCTGTGGCCTATCAGACTGCTGCCTGTAGCCTCCTGTGGGTCGTTCGCTTCATCCTTTCCTTCTGAGAGGTAATAGCCACAACATATCTCTGTAGGTTGCAATGCGCGAGGTCATACCTCTGCCTATAGCTATAATGCCTCTATAATATGTACAATACCTAGGAAAAGTACAAAACACGTTTTAAGACAATACAATTCTTTTACCTTACCAAGAATGATCTAGCACTTTATAGAATTTCTAGGTGTTTTATATAGTACTTGAATTTTGCATTTTGCCTGTAAAATCTCAGACATAGGACATTTGAATCAAAATCGTTTGAGATATTTTACTTCTTTACCTCAAGTATAAAGTATGGCATTTACCCAACATTTAGTTTATGAGAAGCTGTTCAAGCGCTCGGGCGTAGACAAATTTTTTTGGTTTCAGGGGAAAATGTATTTTCGGTGAAATCTGAGTTATCGAATTTTTTGAGTGGAATGCAAGCTTTTCTCTGCCTACTACGCAGAAAGCTAAACTGTAAACATGCCAGCGTTATTGTACTTTTAGTTTTATCCCATGCGTGTAATGCCTAAAACCTGTTGAATGTTTATAAGGGTACCTACGTTTGAAATAGGTCGGTTATTCTATGGTAGTCGTGTAGGAAACGTCTCAGCTTGCTAATTATCCTAAGCTAGACGAGTTAAACTAATACGATAAGTATGAGTACGCATTCCTACATTGTTACATTTTCCAAAAGTTCGCTAAGATGTGTGTATACCTACTCATAATTCCCCTTCGTCACAAATGGTACAATTCTTACTGGCTAACTTTATCGTGCGCCTACTGCGCGAGTTGGCTTCGCGGTAAGGTCTGAGGCTCGCATTCGGGCGGTTCCGGGTTCGATCTCCGACGACCGCCCGTCTGACTATATATTTCGGATTTCTATGGTCAGTAGGCGAATTCTGGGGTAGTTCCTTATGTACCAAGATTTCCTTTCACTCAGTTCCTTTCTTTCCGTTTATTTTTCGTGTTTCAGATGAAGTTCTATGTTTCGTGGCGTGAGACAGTACCGGACAGATGGCGCGAATGCTCGCTCCAATAAAAGTGTTCTCCGTGGACACCAGATGTCTCCTGGTTCAACGGGTCGTTCATCGCTCTCTCTCACTCTCTCTCTCTCTCTCTCTCTCTCTCTCTGAGCACCTACAATACTGAGTTGGATCTTCGAGCCAGGAATCGTTAAGGACTTCCGAGTGTTTGTGTGGCCTGTCTGCCGGAGGCCTGTATCCTCCTGTGGTTCCTTCACGTCATCCCTTTCTCCGTGGGGTGGTAACTACAAAGATATCACCCAAACCGTTTTGGAAGTCCTCTTGCAAAAAAGTGACCTAAAAACACATTTTAAATGGCCTTCCGGTAGCTTCAATACTCTCACAATCATTACATAGCATTGAAGGCGAAACCTGCATGTTAAAAAACGTCAATCTTTGTTCGGTTAACAAAATATACTTTTTATATTCCAGATTCTGACATTAATAAAACACTCATCTTCTCAAACTTGAGATGATAAAACTCCAGTCCTATTTCGGCCTTTAAATGTATTTAAAAGGGGATCAAACGTGAATCGGTCACATGTGACCCTCGTTGTGGAATCACCTATTTGAAGCCCTCTGTCAATGCTTGTGCTTCAACCGCTACCTCCGTTGCTCTTCCCTGGCTAGCTGAATGAGCAAGGAGCTTATATATTTAGATCTCAGGATCGTGATCGAGACTTGAAATAATAAATCAGCATTTGCTTTCCTAATAATTACTACATTCATCCAGGTCTTGCTCGTAAAAATTTGGTTAAGTTCCAAAAAGCACTATTATTGCGACATGGGGCACTTTCCTTCGCTTTCCGGTGTCGTGTATGTCTATGACGGCACTTGTTACTTAAACTTATTACAACTTTTGATACTCACTAATCTATAACCGACACTGTTTCTCGATCATGAAAGCATTGCTGTTCACACTGATTCGTGTAAATAATTTCGCTGGAGTACTTTTGCGCGGTAATTTACTGCTACCTCCGACATTGTGTCGGGTAAAACTGACATAAGAGTGGCATCACTTCTATACTTATAGTAATCCTTGATATTCTACGTCACAGCTCCATTTATCCTCATCAGCTGATTTTCTTCGGGACTTTAAAGCGTCGCTTCGGTGCATCACAGCTTCTCAATCTTTGTTTGGCTGATTTTTCTATCACATGATTCACTTTTAAGGATACCCATTTGAGAAATTTAAAAGTCCACAATTTCACGTCAATTCGTTTGAAATGTTAGCACCAATTAAGGTTTAGTATATAATATATAGGCCAAATTTCGTGCATATTCCTAAACTAGTTCCAGAGATATTACTTTTAGTATTGTTTACTGCTTTAAAAAATTCATCCACACGACGCCATTATTTTCTGTAAAAATAAGATTTAATAGTTAAATTATTTAATAATAAAATCAACTGTAGAGATGAATGTTTAATTACTTTATTAGTGTGGGAGAAAATACATGTTAAATGTGAAAGTTCAAATCTAAACATTATTGTTTCATAACATTACAACTGAGCATATAACAAAAATTCACTTCATTTTTATCCTGTTATTAACAAAATTTTATTGATTTGTATCTAAAACTACTTCAACTGTTTCATGTGGAAGAATTTGAAAATGAGAATTTGCCGAGAAAAGAAAACCTGAGGAAAAAGAGTTTAAAAATTATAACGCTAAAATAACACTGTTTCCTATTTAATATTGTTTTAAATGCATTACGGCATATACAGAGGGTTGTTCGAAATCTATGGTAACAAACTTAAGACACCCTTGCCTTACGAAAAACCACACCTCCACCAGCAGTGATGGCAGCCTGGCTGTCTGGCTTTGAGCATCAATCTGCAGCACAGCTTTCACAGGAGCAAACTGCTACGAAATACAGGGATGTACACTTTATTCTATTCCTCCTGGCAGCTTTCCATAGACCATCCAAAGTTCGCGGCCGCCTGCTTCTAAGGGCTTTTTTCAGTAGCTCTAATTGAGGCAGTATTGTATATCACAACAATGTGAATGACAGAGTGATTGTAGTGTAAATTAACATTATTGTATGACAATGATTTTAGATGTTTGTTAGCCATAAGCATTGTTAGGAAATAAGTTTACACGGCCTCACTGAAACTGACAATAGAAGTGGGTAACAGTGAACCAATGGGGTGAGTTGTTTATCACTAAGAAGAGACAAACAAATGACGTCAGGGTAGCGTGCCTTTCTTTAGAAATGGAGGGAATATCTTCCCTTGAGCATCTGTGTTAGTAATTGTGATTGGCTGACAAAACAGACGCTAATGTTGGCGCGATTTGGTAACCAATAGTAGCTCTATTATAATGTTTAGGCATTTCGAGGTGAAGGAGTATATATTCTCGAGCTATAAGCATGTTTCACGCAGTTCTAAAGAATCATTCGCGAGGTACACATCACGCAGTTCTGTGGAATCATTCACGAGGTACACGTCGCGCAGTCTTGAAGAATCTATCGTGAAGTGCACATAATACAGTTTGGAAGAATCTCTCGCGTCGTAAAGTTAGTTACAAAATGTGAACTACGCGGCAACTAATACGACAGTAATTACATTCGGAAATATAATAGTTTCAGTCAGGATTAAAGATGTGAAGTATTGATTAAGTGTGACGGCAATAAGGTGTGAAAATAAATTCTTTTATTAGTGTTATCTTTTAGTAATAACTCCTTTCCGTTTAGACACCCTGCTCAGGGATATTTGCTCGACTGAGTAATAATAGCTAGCCGGAGGACAAAGCACCCAAATCTTAAAATAAAAAAATAACAGATGCCCAGCAAATAAGATAACACGAACAGATTACCGCGACAAATGGCTCCAAGAACCTGGGGCGAAATAACCAGGAAGGGGCGAAATGGAACAGTGCAATTAACTACAAGACGCAGATCCCAGAAATAACCACCAGAACGACCGACGATGACGGATGAGAGGACATCAGCGACTACGAGAACAGAAGACAACACGCGAATTCGACTACAGGACACCAAGACAGCGAGACGACGCAGATTCAAAGTAGTACGACGCAGAAGCGACATATAGATCTAGGAGAGAGGGGCAGGAAGCTGGACATCAAAACAACGTCATCACATAGCATCATAAAGGTTAGAAAATTGTAAATTTTTTGTGTATCCTAAAAGAAAACAAAAAAAATTATGAGAAATTAAATGTCGTTGAGAAGCGGAAGGATTAAGAAAACAATATCTACTAATAATACTGAAGAAATAATTATGGAAGGGGATAATGTAAGAGTTGGCCGTAATTCAATGCAGGTTACGGAAAATAGCTCAAAAAATGCAGGATTTGAGAGAGGAAATATCAGTGAAAAAAGTGAGAATAGAGTGGCAGGTCAGTCAACTCAAACATCTGGGATTGTTGTAAACATTTCAGGGCAGATAACCGACGACAGAGATAGATATATTAGACCTGTGGGTCAGAGTATTGTACCAAAAAGGGGTGAAGTAGTGTAACGGATGGTGGAAATGAAGGTTCACAAAGGGATGTAAATGCAGTAGGAAATGTTAGTTTTGATGTTGGTATGATGGAAATGCTGAGAAATTTTGGTGAAACATTAATTAAGAGTAATTAGAAATTAGAGCAAAAATTAGATCAAAACAGGGAAGAAATTGAAAAGAATTTATGGGGTTAGATAACAGTATGACAAGAATTAGAAATGAAAATCAGGAAATAATAGTAAGTAAGATAGGAAAATTTTCAAAGAAAATGTCAGATATGAGCAGGGAGATATCTAACCAAAGAAGTGAGGTTAATAATAAGTTTGAACGTGTTGATGTGAAATGTACAGAGTTAGGAAGCCGAATGAATAGCATTTCAAGTGAGCTAACAGAGATAATGGAGGATACGAATGCAGATTTAATTCAGGTGCAAGTTAATTTCTGAGGGGAGATATCTGAAATTCAGAAGGAACCGGAAACACAAAGAAATAAGTTGTCCGAAGAAGTCAAAGTTTTGTCTATAAATTTGGATCGTAAACTAACTTCTGAAATTAACAAGCACCAAGCTGTTCAAAATGAAAACAGTAGAAAATTGGAACAGACAATAGAAAATCTGCAAGGTACTGTAAATGGGTTAGAATTGAATTCAGCGGTCAATATATGTGATGTCAATGTATCTTATGCACAGAATAATGATAGAGGTATTTCCTCAGGTATGACTAATAATGTGAGTGACGCGGAGGTTTCATCCATAGCCCACGCCGAAACTCAGAGTGCACAAGTAACAGTAGATAATTTAAATATGGGAATAAGGGACATGCAAAAACTATAATTATATCATAAGTGATTTGCCACTTCCAAAATTTAATGAAAACTCCAATCCAGTACAGTTTATTGCAGACTTGTCAGAGTACTTTCAAATTAAAAAGATACCGGAAGCATTGAAAATGATAGTTGTTAAAAGATATTCGGATCAGAAAACTTTAGATTGCCTACAAATGGTATCAGGGGGCGAAATTTTATATGAATCCTTTAACAGGCTATTCATGAACAGATTTTGGAATGTTACGACACAGCATAGAATACGAGCAATGTTTAGACATGGACAATTTGATCCACGACAGGGAATTGCAATGACCGCCAAAAAAAAGCAAATCCAGGATAATTAGAGCTAAACTGCAGAATAAAGTATTGGAATGTAAGAGGGTTAATTATGTATATATGTCATAAGAAAGGATAAATAAATTCAACAAAAATAAATGTTTAAAGGGGAAGAGGAACATTTTGTTAGTAAACTGTAGCCACATTTGAAATGAAGCATGTAATAAGGATAAATTAATGTCATATGAAAGTAAAAGTATGTAGATATAATTCAAAGGGTATTGTGAATATCAAGTACAAAACAATAAAAAGGGCAAGGATAATTGAAGCCAAAGATTTATGTAGCACACAGATAATGTGAAATTATGTCTTAGAATTAAGATATGTAAATATATTTGTGTAGAGGATGAATATTTTGGTAAATATGTTCAATAATTACAAAATGAACCAGGGTAAAAATCTTGAGTGTATAAATTTTTATGTCAATAACCTAAGAAAGTATAACCATTTAGTAACAGTGACCTAAATAGTTCAGAGTACAGTATTTGATGTATTAAAAAAAATAACTTGTAAGGTCAGATTCAGGTATATAAACACATTAGACCCGAGCCAGCGAATAGTGGCGAGAAAAAGGCAAGATGCATAACGTGTGTAAAATGCGTGAGCAGTGTTACGTGCAAGTGATAAATACCGTGTGTTACACGATTCAGGAGACTAAAAACCCAATTATAAAATTTAAAAAAAAGGTTGTAAATATTTATAGTTATGTTTCTAGTGGGGCACATGAGGCAGTATTTTATATCACATCAATGTGAATGACAGAGTGATTGTAGTGTAAATTAACATTATTGTACGACAATGATTTTAGATGTTTGTTAGCCATAAGCATTGTTAGGAAATAAGTTTACACGGCCTCACTGAAACTGACAATAGAAGTGGGTAACAATGAACTGATGGGGTGAGTTGTTTATCACTAAGAAGAGACAAACAAATGACGTCAGGGTAGCGTGCCTTTCTTTAGAAATGGAGGGAATATCTTCCCTTGAGCACATGTGTTAGTAATTGTGATTGGCTGACAAAACAGACGCTAATGTTGGCGCGATTTGGTAACCAATAGTAGCTCTATTATAATGTTTAGCGCATTTCGAGGTGAAGGAGTATATATTCTCGAGCTATAAGCATGTTTCACGCAGTTCTAAAGAATCATTCGCGAGGTACACGTCGCGCAGTCTTGAAGAATCTATCGTGAAGTGCACATAATACAGTTTGGAAGAATCTCTCGCGTTGTAAAGTTAGTTACAAAATGTGAAGTACGCGACAACTAATACGACAGTAATTACATTCGGAAATATAACAGTTTCAGTCAGGCGTATATAAAAATTAAAGATGTGAACTATTGATTAAGTGTGACGGCAATAAAAGTCTGAAAATAAATTCTTTTATCAGTGTTATCTTTTAGTAACAACTCCTTTTCGTTTACACCCCCATCTCAGAGATATTTGCTCGACTGAGTAATAATAGCTTACCGGAGGACTAAGCACCCAAATCTTAAAATAATAAAACAATAACAGGCGCCCAGCAAATAAGATAACACGAGCCGATTACCGCGACAAAATGCACAAAATTCAATCAGTGATGTATCACATAACTTAACACGGATGTCGCTGAAAGGTATAGAATGTATTCCCATTTCTCTCTCCATGTTCTCCAAAAATTTGTAGGTTGAAGCAGACACATGTCTTGATGCATTATCCTGAGGCAACTAGACTTTATTTATATCTGTACCAGAGAGCACGGATTTCTGTATGGAAAATTGGTATCAGGACGTTAGTCTGATAATATGCCGAGTTGATTTTTGCATTTTTATGTACATGACGAATGGCTAATTTGCCATTGTAACAGTACCTTGCTATTACAATGGAACCATTGAGGAAATTTTCGTTGGTTTTCTTATACAAACCTTCAAATTGTTTTTCTCCCCTTGGTCGGTAATATATAGCCCAGGGTTTGATGCAGTCACTTAGATAAACACATGTCTCATCTAAAAAGACAACAAACATCCACTTTTCACCAGCTAGGTATCATTCATACAGCGTTCTGCTGTTAGTGGCACGTTCTGCAATGTGTTTAGGCAACAGCTTATATCCCCGGCTCTTATGGCACTTTTCTAGATTCAAATCTGGTTGATTGTGGTGTGCACAGTAGTAACAAAGATCCCTAATTACAGTGCAATGGCCCTCTGAGTTTCAGGATTTGGTCCAGAGGCATGAGCCTTCATCTTCCACAATTATCTCCGGGGTGCGACTAGCGGCCGGTCGTGTATTTCCCTGTTTCTTGCCCTTTGGAATAAGTCCTGATATTGCCTTACCTTTTTTGTTGAGTGCACATGAGGTCACTTTCTTGGATATGGTAAAACTACGCATCTTGCACTGCTTAATAATCTTAAAATACAAGTATTTTGCATCGAAAAGGGCAACAATCTACCCTTAGCAAAATGGTCCTATTTTTGACGCCATTTGATGCAGCAAGAACAAGAACACACAACTGAGTAAACGCAGTGATACACTCATACTTCTGAACTTTCATTCCACATGTTTCAGCGCGAGCTATTGTGCTCGTCTGATATTGTTACCATAGATCGTGAATAAGCCTCTCCTTCGTCTTTTTTCTGCTCCTCTGAAACTAATTTAATATTTGAAGGCTCGTGAGCTCATCTCTTCAATGGCTCGTTCGCTTTAATATCAGCAAAGCTTATCGTTTTATACTACATTTTTATAGGAATCTAGCTTATAGGCGGCATTTAAATCGGTATATGACATGCTTTAAAGGTTGTAGCTACATCGGCTACAACTAAAAGGCTCTACAGAACTAAAGTAGAAGATTTGTAGTGTTTAATAACACTAATATCTCTATTTGTTAATTTTAGCAATTATTTGCCTTTTGTTTCACGGATGGGTATCCCATTGATCTATCTAGTGCTCCGCTGGTTTCTGAACAATTTCGCCCCGATCCAAAAAGGTAATACAAACGGACAGCGAGAGTCTTTCCCAGCTGCATATACAATAGCTTGCGTGTTTTAAACGTGATTCTCGCCAAGAAATGCAGCTTCAAAATTTTGACCAAACCTGCTCTCCTTCACCGACCAAAATATTACAACAATAAAAATGTGCAGGTGTATTATGCAAAATAGCAACTTTATACGAATACCAATTAAACCTTAGTAATTTACTGCACAGTCCACCTCTGTAGCAGATATACCGAGCGAGGTGGCGACGCGGTAACGTGTGCGACTCGCATTCGGGAGCTCCCGGGTTCGATCCCCGGCGACCGCCCACTGTAACCCACGGGTTTTTCATGGTTTCTCCGCATCGGCAGGCGAATGCTGGGATGGTTCATCTCTATCACGACTTTCCTGTCCCTCATTTCTTGTACCCATAATCTTCCTTGTCAACTGTTTAGGGTTGTAGGACTAGGCGACGGTGTTCGGCGGTTTGCGGATGCCTGTGCGCTCTGTAGAGCTTTCGTCCCTGGCAGCGTTGCGGCACCGCTCAGTTAAGTCTCGCCCAGCCCCGAGAAGACCGTCAGTAGTTAAGTCCCCTCTTTAAGCAAATGGATTAACGATAATCCTGCCGCTAGGTGGCGTTAGTGTCGCGTTAATCCGTCTTAATCCGCCTTAGGCGGATTAGTGGGATTAGCGGGAAGTTCGAAAAGTTGCCACTAGCGGTGAGGATTAGCGATAACCCTTTTGCTTAAAGAGGGGATATGAGGTAAAGAAGTGTGGGTGGATGGATGATAATCCTGCCACTAGGTGGCGTTGAATTAAGGTGGATTAGTGGGATTAGCGGGAAGTTCGAAAAGTTGCCACTAGCGGTGAGGATTGGAGATAATCCTTTTGCTTAAAGAGGGGATATGAGGTAAAGAAGTGTGGGTGGATGGATTGGTACGTGACTGAAAAGGTTATGGATAAAAGATGATGATTGGAAATGGAGAGGTGGATATTGGATTGATTGGACAAAGAGATATGAAAATGAGCAGGAAATAAAATGTGACGGATTAAGAGGAACGGGGGTCAGCGAGGTGTTGTTCGTGCGGTGTCTGGTAGCTGAAAGAGGGAAAAAAGATGGCGGTTGAGGTATAAAAACTGAGTATAACAGGAAGTGACGTGGCGTGTAGTGATTGGTGAATATAAGGCAAAATGCAATTGGTGGAGGAAGGGGGAATAGATGGTGCGGATTGGAGGAAATAAGCTGTGTTGTGATTGGTTGTAAGAATGACGGGTATTTGAGGGGTTAAAGCAGATGGATGGTAAATCGGAAAACGCGTGTACTGTAGCTGCGGAGGAATTTGGTAATTATCAAACAACTTATGACGAAGACGGAGAAGAGGGAGGTGAGGTAGGTGGAGAAGGGGTACGTGAGGAAGAGGTAGACAAAAGGAGAGTTGGAATTGGAGATGAAAATGATGACTTAGCTGAAATATTGTAAATTCATTATATGTTACATTTTCTTGCTATAATTGTATTATTGGTTTTTTTTTATTTATATTTTGCTAATATTTTATGACTGCTATGAAAATATGGGAAGCGGGAAAGGAATTCTAGCTAGGTAAAGGAAAATACATAGTGGAATATGGCACAAAAAATTAGTGAATAAAAAATGAACATTATATTTAGCAAAAAAGGAAAGAAAATACAGTGTAAAATAATGTTTAAAAAATTTGCGAACAGATATATAGATAAATTGGTTGTTAAAAGCAGAATATAATGAACATTGTAGATAAACCCATTAATAAGAATATAGTGCAAAACATTATACAAAAGATGTATTTTTAAATTGAATAAAATGGTGTAGGCAAAACATTGCTACTAAAAGTGAAAAAACTGTGGCAACACAGATACGTTGTACATATATGAGCACATGATATAAAACTGTATACAGCAATTTTTTTACGGGAGGTAACCTCCGCATCGAGCACAGGGACCATGATGACTGAGACAAATGTTTGTAAGGAATGTCAATATTATTAACAAAGCAAGCATGGCGTGCTTGACACTGTAAGCATGTTGGTGTGTATACATTACGATTTTGGTGCACATGATACCATACGGTGTAAACGGTGTAAAATTTTAATATAGTTTTTAGCACTCTGTCATCGTATCGTTTGGCAATGCACGATGTGCAGTACCCAGATGATTGGTTACAACAGTACATTGTGTGTTATAAATGTATCTATGACAAGTAATGTCTTACGACATGAGACCTACACTTGCAAACAAACGTATGTAAGTGACCATATGGTATACTAAGATGATGTAATAAGCATATGCGGCAAGCCTGGCAAAACAAGCACAGCGGTTGGTAGACCGTATTGGGAACACCTACGAAGTCTAGCAGTTCTGAATCTGCACCAATGTGAATTAAATGATTTAAAAGTTCGTCGTTGGTAACAAAAGGCAACCGATGTATAATGTATTCTTTAGGTTCTCTTTGTTTGCTAATTTGGCGAAACGGACAACAAGCCATTAAAAGAATTAATGTAAAATAGAATAAGAAAAAAAAAGAAATAACTTTTTTAAACAATTACACTTGTATTTTTTTAAAAAAACACTACACACACTACCATACACACTTACGACAGCAGGCGTCTCTTCTTCAAATGCGCGTAGTGGTGCTATTTCCTTTAGCTTTAGCGCAAGGCGGCTCTTTGCAGCTGCTGTAATGGGTTGCACCAGCGGAATGG
The DNA here is from genome assembly GCA_030765065.1 of Deroplatys truncata. Lineage (NCBI taxonomy): Eukaryota > Metazoa > Arthropoda > Insecta > Mantodea > Mantidae > Deroplatys > Deroplatys truncata. The sequence goes on along the minus strand of CM060983.1, from coordinate 202,489,460 downwards.
CCAGTTGACTTACCCGGTCGTCTTCGTCGTGGTGCAGAGGTTCGAATCCCAGAAAAGGGGCATTATAGCCGTCGTCGCCTTTGCTTTCAGCGTGAATGCGCCAACCAGTGCTGTGCTGCGAAATCGGAGTGGACGTGGCGTTAAACTCGGGTAGAAGGCTGCGTTTGGTGCTGTTGCTGGGGAATTTAGAGGAAAGCAGGGGCACAAGGGTGCTAAATGATAGAGATGGTGGAGGGGGATTCTGTGGGGTTATAGGAGTGAACAGGTATTTGCTGGAAGGGGCGATGGAGAGAGAGGTTGGCCGTCAATGTCCCTTATGGAAATGGGGGTGAATGATTGGATGTTGTTAAAGGAGGGAGAAGAAACAAAACTGGAGAACGGAGGCAGGGAAGAGCAGAAGGAAGAAGCTGGGGTATCGGATGGAGTTGTATGAGATTGGATGTCACTGGCTGACGAGTCTGATGAAATGTCGATGGTGGTGTACGACGGCGACGACGTCTGAGACGCTGCTGGCGGTGATAAAGCTGGAGGCGCCGCTGGAGATGCTGCTGGAGACGCCGCGGGAGACGGGTGCTATGCACCGCTGAGATCAGACTTTTGGGCCACGCAGTCTGATGTTTTGCTGTCTGAAACCTCAACGATGCTACACGACAACTGCTGACGTTGGCGACGGCGTCAAAGCCGGAGACGGAGTCCACGTAGCTGGAGACGGGTGGTCTGTGATGGACAGTTATGAAATTCTGGCGATGTCGTCAGATTGCACGTTCACGAACAGCGAAGATGGAGGACGGTGGAAGCCGTTAGGCTGTTGGAATGTGTTTTCATACACGAGTGCAGAAGAAACAATATGCTCTGGATGGCTATAGATTGCAGTAGCAGTGCTGGCGGTGTTGGGTTGTTGGTGTTGAAAAACGTTTTCATAGACCGGTACAGAATAATAAATATCCTCTGGATAGCTGTAGATGTTACTAGTAGTGTTGGTGTGGATGTACCGCTCAGTAATGAGTTGTCTGCACGGGCGTCCAGAAGATGGTGAAAAAAAGACTCTTCGCTTGTGACGGTGACGGTACACAAGTGTTGTGCTGCATGATGCTGCGTGAAGCTGAACCACAAGACTGGAAGTAGTGGCTGGGATCCGAAGTGGCTAGTTTTAAAGGGCCGGTAATCAGCAGAGGTGATTTGCGTCACAACATGACTGCCGAGATAAAAATGTTTGAAGAGAACGATAAGTTTAAATATGGGCGTGTGAAGGGAAGTTCAATTAGCCCGAAAATCTTTAAATGTGGTTGTGCGGTCGATGGTAGGAAACTTTAAATGTTATCGGAACCGGATGGTGCTGTGGCGCGTTGGTGAGACCGGAAGTGTGCCGGAAAAGTGTCTGATTGGAACTCCGGAAGTTGTGGCGCGATAACAGGCTTGGAATTTTGACAAGGACTTTAACTTATCTCGCAAGCGGAAGTTCCGGTTACGATAAGCAGCGTATAAGAGCAGGCTGCGATAAGCCGCTTGCCGAAGTGAGAATTTAAAAGCAGTGTATTCAAGAAATTATAAGTTTTAAGTCTATAATATTTATACGACTTCATGCGTAACACTTGTGCGTGTCATAACGGTATTGCGAGTAGTGGAGTGAAAAATCTGATGTGTTACACTCACATGACTCTCTACGCTTGTACAAACTATTTTTACAAACGCTTATTCTCCATCTACTTCATGTTAATCGAGATAAACATTTGCAGACTCTATCTTATTGCTAATTTTCTTGTGGATGTAAGGGGAAAATATATTTACAAGGGCAATATAGAAAAACAGTAGCCTATAAGCATATACATATCTCTTAATAGCTGGTTGCTAGGTGCAGAACCATTCCCTTGCCACAGATTATAACTTTTTGCATATCCAAGACAAAAAAATGAACAACGAATTCCCATTTTAGAAAATAAGTATTGAAAAATTTAAGGGAATGACACGCATTATCTCGAAAAAGGTTACTCAACAAAAAAATGTATATGACACAAATTGTGTATTATAACGCGATCTACATTCTTTGGGTAGTAAAATTTTGTCTATCTCTTATGGTTTACCAGTTATGTAAAAGTTGTTCACAATGGAGAATACTTTTGGAGACATTCCCAGAAAATTCAAGATATACATCTTATTTAATATCTTAAACAATGATATTTTAATCAAAATCTTTAAAAGCCATATTTGAGAAAATTAAAATTTTCGAAAAATGTTTCATGTAAAGGGTACTCTGGGGTGGGGGGATTTTCTTGAAAAACCTTCTTGTCGCATTTCTGGAGGATACTGAACCCAAATACCAAGTTTGGTGTTTATCCGACTGTTCGTTTCTGAGTTCTGCTGTTCACAGACAGACATATGCACACAGACACACAGACAGACACACAGACACACACACGGACATGTTTCCAAAAATGCTACTTTTTGGATTCAGGGTGTCTCAAATCCTGTACTTCCGGTGAATTCTCGGTATCGAATTTTTGGGTGGAATACAATGCTTCCCCTACTTACTGTACGTAGTAGAGAAAGTAAAAAATCTCATGTGTTACACTCACATGACTTTCTCTACTCTTGTACAAACTATTTTTACAAACGCTTATTCTCCATCTACCTCATGTTAATCGAGATAAACATTTGCAAACTCTATCTTATTGCTAATTTTCTTGTAGATGTAAGGGGAATATATATTTACAAGGGCAATATAGAAATAAAGTAGCCTTTAAGCACATACATATCTCTTAATAGCTGGTTGCTAGCTGTAGCACCATTCCCTTTGCCACAGATTAATACTCTTTGCATATCCAAGACAAAAAACTGAATTACGAATTCCCATTTGAGAAAATAAGTATTGAAAATTTTAAGGGAATAACAAGCGATATCTCGAAAATGGTTCACTCAAAAAAAAATGTATATGACATAAATTGTGTATTTTTAACGCGATCTACATTTGTTGTGTAGTAAAATTTTGTCTATCTCTTATGGTTTACCACTTATGCAAAAGTCGTTCACAATGAAGAACACTTTCGAAGACATTCCCAGAAAATTCAAGATATACATTTTATTTGTCATGAAAATATCTTAAACATATGATATTTTAATCAAAATCGTTAGATCCATTTTTGAGAAAATTAAAATTTTCGAAAAATGTTCCATGTAAAGGGTACTCTGGAGTGGAGGGATTTTCTTGAAAACCTTCGTGTCGCATCTCTGGTAGATATTGAACCTAAATACCAAGTTTGGTGTTTATCCGACTGTTCGTTTCTGAGTTATGCCGTTCACAGACACACAGACAGACACACAGACACACCGACGGACATGTTTCCAAAAATGCTTTTTTTTTTTTAGATTCAGGTGGTCTCAAAACATGTATTTCCAGTGAAATCTCGGTATCGAATTTTTGGGTGGAATACAATACTATAGAGGACGGCTATGTGAATCGGGTTTTTTTTCTTTCACGGCTGTTGGTATCACGGCTGCAAGCGATGTTTCCACAATCGCCACGCATTCCTGTATAACACGGGAAAAGAAACCATGGCCGGTAGGTACGAGAGCACTGTCAAAATTTCGTCTAAGTTCCGACACGCCGGATATCACGTGATCGAGATGTGGGTGTGCAAATTCGAAGCGATGAAGAAGTCCGACCCCAAAATGGCTGCATTCGTGAAGACCTTCCCCCACCCCGAAACGCTCAATCCCAGGGACGCCTTCTTCGGAGGGCGCACCAACTGCAAGAAGACTTACGCCGAGGCGCGGGCGAGACGAAGCTGTTCTACCTGGACGTCTGCTCCCTGTACCCCTTCGTGAACAAGACGAAGCCGTACCGCGTGGGGCACCCGAAGATTCACTTCGATCGGTTTCCCGACCTGAAGGATATACAGGATGGCTTGATCAAGTGTACCGTGTTGCCTCCAAACGCCCTGTATCATCCCGTGCTGCCGGCTCTCACCAACGGTAAGCTGGTGTTCCTTCTGTGCCGCGCATGTGCGGAGGCGGAAAGCACAGAGCCATGCCGTCACCCGGAGGACGAGAGGTGTCTGACGGGAACGTGGGTCCTGGACGAGGTGAAGGTGGCCCTGGAGGAGGGTTACCGACTGCTCAGCGTGTACGAAATTTGGGAGTACGACACGGTGCGGCACGACCCGGCGTCGGGCGCAAAGGGGCTCTTCGAGGACTATGTGGACCAATTCCTGAAGATTAAGACCGAAGCCTCCGGCTGCCCGTCGTACTGCAACTCGCCGTAGAAGATGGAGGAGTACGTGCAGAAGTTTCTTGAACGCGAAGGCGTCGCTCTCGACCCCAATGCCATAGGCCCCAACCCCGGTAAGCGCGAGCTCGCCAAGCTGATGCTCAACTCCTTCTGAGGAGAGATGGGACAAAGAGACAATCTGCCCACGTGCGAGCTCGTCGATCGTTACGACAGGCTCTTCCAACTGCTAAACGACCCCACCGTGGAGGTGCAATGCTACCTTCCGGCCACGGACGAAGTAATGGTCGTCGTGTGGAAGTACGTCGACCAGAATCCTAGGGTGAACCCCACGGGCAACGCCGTCGTGGCCGCGTACACGACCACGCACGCGCGCGCGCAGCTGTACGGATACTTACGTTTCTTGGGAAGTTCGAAAAGTTTCCACTAGCGAGCGAGGTGTTGTTCGCGCGGTGTCTGGTAGCTGAAAGAGGGAAACGAGATGGCGGTTGAGGTATAAAAAGTGAGTACAACAGGAAGTGACGTGGCGCGTAGTGATTGGTGAATATAAGGCAAGATGCAATTGGTGCACGAAACGGGAATAGATGGTGCGGATTGGAGGAAATAAGCTGTGTTGTGATTGGTTGTAAGAATGACGGGTATTTGAGGGGTTAATACAGATGGTTGGTAAATAGGAAATCGCGTGTATTCATCTCGAATTCCAACTCCGCAGCTCCGGTACACGCGTTTTTCTATTTACCAACCATCTGTATTAACCCCTCGAATACCCGTCATTCTTACAACCAATCACAACACAGCTTATTTCCTCCAATCCGCACCATCTATTCCCGTTTCGTGCACCAATTGCATCTTGCCTTATATTCACCAATCACTACGCGCCACGTCACTTCCTGTTGTACTCACTTTTTATACCTCAACCGCCATCTCGTTTCCCTCTTTCAGCTACCAGACACCGCGCGAACAACACCTCGCTCGCTAGTGGAAACTTTTCGAACTTCCCAAGAAACGTAAGTATCCGTACAGCTGCGCGCGCGCGTGCGTGGTCGTGTACGCGGCCACGACGGCGTTGCCCGTGGGGTTCACCCTAGGATTCTGGTCGACGTACTTCCACACGACGACCATTACTTCGTCCGTGGCCGGAAGGTAGCATTGCACCTCCACGGTGGGGTCGTTTAGCAGTTGGAAGAGCCTGTCGTAACGATCGACGAGCTCGCACGTGGGCAGATTGTCTCTTTGTCCCATCTCTCCTCAGAAGGAGTTGAGCATCAGCTTGGCGAGCTCGCGCTTACCGGGGTTGGGGCCTATGGCATTTGGGTCGAGAGCGACGCCTTCGCGTTCAAGAAACTTCTGCACGTACTCCTCCATCTTCTACGGCGAGTTGCAGTACGACGGGCAGCCGGAGGCTTCGGTCTTAATCTTCAGGAATTGGTCCACATAGTCCTCGAAGAGCCCCTTTGCGCCCGACGCCGGGTCGTGCCGCACCGTGTCGTACTCCCAAATTTCGTACACGCTGAGCAGTCGGTAACCCTCCTCCAGGGCCACCTTCACCTCGTCCAGGACCCACGTTCCCGTCAGACACCTCTCGTCCTCCGGGTGACGGCATGGCTCTGTGCTTTCCGCCTCCGCACATGCGCGGCACAGAAGGAACACCAGCTTACCGTTGGTGAGAGCCGGCAGCACGGGATGATACAGGGCGTTTGGAGGCAACACGGTACACTTGATCAAGCCATCCTGTATATCCTTCAGGTCGGGAAACCGATCGAAGTGAATCTTCGGGTGCCCCACGCGGTACGGCTTCGTCTTGTTCACGAAGGGGTACAGGGAGCAGACGTCCAGGTAGAACAGCTTCGTCTCGCCCGCGCCTCGGCGTAAGTCTTCTTGCAGTTGGTGCGCCCTCCGAAGAAGGCGTCCCTGGGATTGAGCGTTTCGGGGTGGGGGAAGGTCTTCACGAATGCAGCCATTTTGGGGTCGGACTTCTTCATCGCTTCGAATTTGCACACCCACATCTCGATCACGTGATATCCGGCGTGTCGGAACTTAGACGAAATTTTGACAGTGCTCTCGTACCTACCGGCCATGGTTTCTTTTCCCGTGTTATACAGGAATGCGTGGCGATTGTGGAAACATCGCTTGCAGCCGTGATACCAACAGCCGTGAAAGAAAAAAAACCCGATTCACATAGCCGTCCTCTATAGTATTGTATTCCACCCAAAAATTCGATACCGAGATTTCACTGGAAATACATGTTTTGAGACCACCTGAATCTAAAAAAAAAAGCATTTTTGGAAACATGTCCGTCGGTGTGTCTGTGTGTCTGTCTGTGTGTCTGTGAACGGCATAACTCAGAAACGAACAGTCGGATAAACACCAAACTTGGTATTTAGGTTCAATATCTACCAGAGATGCGACACGAAGGTTTTCAAGAAAATCCCTCCACTCCAGAGTACCCTTTACATGGAACATTTTTCGAAAATTTTAATTTTCTCAAAAATGGATCTAACGATTTTGATTAAAATATCATATGTTTAAGATATTTTCATGACAAATAAAATGTATATCTTGAATTTTCTGGGAATGTCTTCGAAAGTGTTCTTCATTGTGAACGACTTTTGCATAAGTGGTAAACCATAAGAGATAGACAAAATTTTACTACACAACAAATGTAGATCGCGTTAAAAATACACAATTTATGTCATATACATTTTTTTTTGAGTGAACCATTTTCGAGATATCGCTTGTTATTCCCTTAAAATTTTCAATACTTATTTTCTCAAATGGGAATTCGTAATTCAGTTTTTTGTCTTGGATATGCAAAGAGTATTAATCTGTGGCAAAGGGAATGGTGCTACAGCTAGCAACCAGCTATTAAGAGATATGTATGTGCTTAAAGGCTACTTTATTTCTATATTGCCCTTGTAAATATATATTCCCCTTACATCTACAAGAAAATTAGCAATAAGATAGAGTTTGCAAATGTTTATCTCGATTAACATGAGGTAGATGGAGAATAAGCGTTTGTAAAAATAGTTTGTACAAGAGTAGAGAAAGTCATGTGAGTGTAACACATGAGATTTTTTACTTTCTCTACTACGTACAGTAAGTAGGGGAAGCATTGTATTCCACCCAAAAATTCGATACCGAGAATTCACCGGAAGTACAGGATTTGAGACACCCTGAATCCAAAAAGTAGCATTTTTGGAAACATGTCCGTGTGTGTGTCTGTGTGTCTGTCTGTGTGTCTGTGTGCATATGTCTGTCTGTGAACAACATAACTCAGAAACGATCAGTCGGATAAACACCAAACTTGGTATTTAGGTTCAGTATCTTCCAGAGATGCGACACGAAGGTTTTCAAGAAACCCCCCCCCACACCAGAGTACCCTTTACATGGAACATTTTTCGAAAATTTTAATTTTCCCAAAAATGGATCTAACGATTTTCATTAAAATAGCATATGTTTAAGATATTTTCATGACAAATAAGATGTATATCTTGAATTTTCTGGGAATGTCTCCAAAAGTATTCTCCATTGTGAACAACTATTGCATAACTGGTAAACCATAAGAGATAGACAAAATTTTACCACACAAAAAATGTAGGTCGCGTTTAAAATACATTGTTTATGTCATATACATTTTTTATTGAGTGAACCATTTTCGAGATATCGCTTGTTATTCCGTTAAATTTTTAAATACTTATTTTCTAAAATGGGAATTCGATGTTCATTTTTTGTCTTGGATATGCAAAGAGTATTAATCTGCGGCAAAGGGAATGGTGCTACACCTAGCAACCAGCTATTAAGAGATATGTATGTGCTTAAAGGCTACTTTATTTCTGTATTGCCCTTGTAAATATATGTTCCCCTTACATCTACAAGAAAATTAGCAATAAGATAGAGTTTGCAAATGTTTATCTCGATTAACTTGAAGTAGATGGAGAATAAGCGTTTGTTAAAATAGTTTGTACAAGAGTAGAGAAAGTCATGTGAGTGTAACACATGAGATTTTTTACTTTCTCTACTATGTACAGTAAGTAGGGGAAGTATTGTATTCCACCCAAAAATTCGATACCGAGATTTTACCGGAAATACATGTTTTGAGACACCCTGAATCCAAAAAAAGCATTTTTGGAAACATGTCCGTGTGTGTGTCTGTCTGTGTGTCTGCGTGTGTCTGTGAACAGCAGAACTCAGAAACGAACAGTCGGATAAACACCAAACTTGGTATTTGGGTTCAGTATCCTCCAGAGATGCGACAAGAAGGTTTTTCAAGAAAATCCCCCCACCCCAGAGTACCCTTTACATGAAACATTTTTCGAAAATTTTAATTTTCTCAAATATGGCTTTTAAAGATTTTGATTAAAATATCATTGTTTAAGATATTAAATAAGATGTATATCTTGAATTTTCTGGGAATGTCTCCAAAAGTATTCTCCATTGTGAACAACTTTTACATAACTGGTAAACCATAAGAGATAGACAAAATTTTACTACCCAAAGAATGTAGATCGCGTTATAATACACAATTTGTGTCATATACATTTTTTTGTTGAGTAACCTTTTTCGAGATAATGCGTGTCATTCCCTTAAATTTTTCAATACTTATTTTCTAAAATGGGAATTCGTTGTTCATTTTTTTGTCTTGGATATGCAAAAAGTTATAATCTGTGGCAAGGGAATGGTTCTGCACCTAGCAACCAGCTATTAAGAGATATGTATATGCTTATAGGCTACTGTTTTTCTATATTGCCCTTGTAAATATATTTTCCCCTTACATCCACAAGAAAATTAGCAATAAGATAGAGTCTGCAAATGTTTATCTCGATTAACATGAAGTAGATGGAGAATAAGCGTTTGTAAAAATAGTTTGTACAAGCGTAGAGAGTCATGTGAGTGTAACACATCAGATTTTTCACTCCACTACTCGCAATACCGTTATGACACGCACAAGTGTTACGCATGAAGTCGTATAAATATTATAGACTTAAAACTTATAATTTCTTGAATACACTGCTTTTAAATTCTCACTTCGGCAAGCGGCTTATCGCAGCCTGCTCTTATACGCTGCTTATCGTAACCGGAACTTCCGCTTGCGAGATAAGTTAAAGTCCTTGTCAAAATTCCAAGCCTGTTATCGCGCCACAACTTCCGGAGTTCCAATCAGACACTTTTCCGGCACACTTCCGGTCTCACCAACGCGCCACAGCACCATCCGGTTCCGATAACATTTAAAGTTTCCTACCATCGACCGCACAACCACATTTAAAGATATTCGGGCTAATTGAACTTCCCTTCACACGCCCATATTTAAACTTATCGTTCTCTTCAAACATTTTTATCTCGGCAGGCATGTTGTGACGCAAATCACCTCTGCTGATTACCGGCCCTTTAAAACTAGCCACTTCGGATCCCAGCCACTACTTCCAGTCTTGTGGTTCAGCTTCACGCAGCATCATGCAGCACAACACTTGTGTACCGTCACCGTCACAAGCGAAGAGTTTTTTTTTCACCATCTTCTGGACGCCCGTGCAGACAACTCATTACTGAGCGGTACATCCACACCAACACTACTAGTAACATCTACAGCTATCCAGAGGATATTTATTATTCTGTACCGGTCTATGAAAACGTTTTTCAACACCAACAACCCAACACCGCCAGCACTGCTACTGCAATCTATAGCCATCCAGAGCATATTGTTTCTTCTGCACTCGTGTATGAAAACACATTCCAACAGCCTAACGGCTTCCACCGTCCTCCATCTTCGCTGTACGTGAACGTGCAATCTGACGACATCGCCAGAATTTCATAACTGTTCCATCACAGACCACCCGTCTCCAGCTACGTGGACTCCGTCTCCGGCTTTGACGCCGTCGCCAACGTCAGCAGTTGTCGTGTAGCATCGTTGAGGTTTCAGACAGCAAAACATCAGACTGCGTGGCCCAAAAGTCTGATCTCAGCGGTGCACAGCACCCGTCTCCCGCGGCGTCTCCAGCAGCATCTCCAGCGGCGCCTCCAGCTTTATCACCGCCAGCAGCGTCTCAGACGTCGTCGCCGTCGTACACCACCATCGACATTTCATCAGACTCGTCAGCCAGTGACATCCAATCTCATACAACTCCATCCGATACCCCAGCTTCTTCCTTCTGCTCTTCCCTACCTCCGTTCTCCAGTTTTGTTTCTTCTCCCTCCTTTAACAACATCCAATCATTCACCCCCATTTCCATAAGGGACATTGACGGCCAACCTCTCTCTCCATCGCCCCTTCCAGCAAATACCTGTTCACTCCTATAACCCCACAGAATCCCCCTCCATCATCTCTATCATTTAGCACCCTTGTACCCCTGCTTTCCTCTAAATTCCCCAGCAACAGCACCAAACGCAGCCTTCTACCCGAGTTTAACGCCACGTCCACTCCGATTTCGCAGCACAGCACTGGTTGGCGCATTCACGCTGAAAGCAAAGGCGACGACGGCTATAATGCCCCTTTTCTGGGATTCGAACCTCTGCACCACGACGAAGACGACCGGGTAAGTCAACTGGCCATCCCGCTGGTGCAACCCATTACAGCAGCTGCAAAGAGCCGCCTTGCGCTAAAGCTAAAGGAAATAGCACCACTACGCGCATTTGAAGAAGAGACGCCTGCTGTCGTAAGTGTGTATGGTAGTGTGTGTAGTGTTTTTTTAAAAAAATACAAGTGTAATTGTTTAAAAAAGTTATTTCTTTTTTTTTCTTATTCTATTTTACATTAATTCTTTTAATGGCTTGTTGTCCGTTTCGCCAAATTAGCAAACAAAGAGAACCTAAAGAATACATTATACATCGGTTGCCTTTTGTTACCAACGACGAACTTTTAAATCATTTAATTCACATTGGTGCAGATTCAGAACTGCTAGACTTCGTAGGTGTTCCCAATACGGTCTACCAACCGCTGTGCTTGTTTTGCCAGGCTTGCCGCATATGCTTATTACATCATCTTAGTATACCATATGGTCACTTACATACGTTTGTTTGCAAGTGTAGGTCTCATGTCGTAAGACATTACTTGTCATAGATACATTTATAACACACAATGTACTGTTGTAACCAATCATCTGGGTACTGCACATCGTGCATTGCCAAACGATACGATGACAGAGTGCTAAAAACTATATTAAAATTTTACACCGTTTACACCGTATGGTATCATGTGCACCAAAATCGTAATGTATACACACCAACATGCTTACAGTGTCAAGCACGCCATGCTTGCTTTGTTAATAATATTGACATTCCTTACAAACATTTGTCTCAGTCATCATGGTCCCTGTGCTCGATGCGGAGGTTACCTCCCGTAAAAAAATTGCTGTATACAGTTTTATATCATGTGCTCATATATGTACAACGTATCTGTGTTGCCACAGTTTTTTCACTTTTAGTAGCAATGTTTTGCCTACACCATTTTATTCAATTTAAAAATACATCTTTTGTATAATGTTTTGCACTATATTCTTATTAATGGGTTTATCTACAATGTTCATTATATTCTGCTTTTAACAACCAATTTATCTATATATCTGTTCGCAAATTTTTTAAACATTATTTTACACTGTATTTTCTTTCCTTTTTTGCTAAATATAATGTTCATTTTTTATTCACTAATTTTTTGTGCCATATTCCACTATGTATTTTCCTTTACCTAGCTAGAATTCCTTTCCCGCTTCCCATATTTTCATAGCAGTCATAAAATATTAGCAAAATATAAATAAAAAAAACCAATAATACAATTATAGCAAGAAAATGTAACATATAATGAATTTACAATATTTCAGCTAAGTCATCATTTTCATCTCCAATTCCAACTCTCCTTTTGTCTACCTCTTCCTCACGTACCCCTTCTCCACCTACCTCACCTCCCTCTTCTCCGTCTTCGTCATAAGTTGTTTGATAATTACCAAATTCCTCCGCAGCTACAGTACACGCGTTTTCCGATTTACCATCCATCTGCTTTAACCCCTCAAATACCCGTCATTCTTACAACCAATCACAACACAGCTTATTTCCTCCAATCCGCACCATCTATTCCCCCTTCCTCCACCAATTGCATTTTGCCTTATATTCACCAATCACTACACGCCACGTCACTTCCTGTTATACTCAGTTTTTATACCTCAACCGCCATCTTTTTTCCCTCTTTCAGCTACCAGACACCGCACGAACAACACCTCGCTGACCCCCGTTCCTCTTAATCCGTCACATTTTATTTCCTGCTCATTTTCATATCTCTTTGTCCAATCAATCCAATATCCACCTCTCCATTTCCAATCATCATCTTTTATCCATAACCTTTTCAGTCACGTACCAATCCATCCACCCACACTTCTTTACCTCATATCCCCTCTTTAAGCAAAAGGATTATCTCCAATCCTCACCGCTAGTGGCAACTTTTCGAACTTCCCGCTAATCCCACTAATCCACCTTAATTCAACGCCACCTAGTGGCAGGATTATCATCCATCCACCCACACTTCTTTACCTCATATCCCCTCTTTAAGCAAAAGGGTTATCGCTAATCCTCACCGCTAGTGGCAACTTTTCGAACTTCCCGCTAATCCCACTAATCCGCCTAAGGCGGATTAAGACGGATTAACGCGACACTAACGCCACCTAGCGGCAGGATTATCGTTAATCCATTTGCTTAAAGAGGGGACTTAACTACTACCGTCGGGGTTTGGTGGGTTGTGGGTGGATCCGAGTAGTGGCGAATGCGTTCGATCTGGAAGCATTAGGGACCCCGTCCAGGCTTGCGCACGTCGTCATCCAGGTCTGGTCGCCCTTCGGTCTCATCCCTCCCTCCCAAGGGTACCAGTAGGAACCAAAAGGACCGTTGTGGACAACTTGCGGTGCTCTGCTTCTCCGCTCGTCCGTACTTTCCCTTTCAATGTCGGGTAACTTAAGGCTCTATGGACCCCGGACTCATTTGAGCATCATTTCATCCATTTCATTCGTCGTCCGATATGATCTACCAGGTTAAACGACGTTAAACTTAAAATATATACGGGTGGACCATTTAATTTAAGACTGTACACTGTCTCCAAAGCTAAGAGAGAAATGCCTTTCATAAAAGTTGCTCGACATTATGGGAGAAAGTAAATGACATTAGTCGTGGTTTGTTTAGAGGACGTTATGATAGTTATTTTAGAGTCAACTTAATTTTTTTAAAATGGTAACCTACAATTAAATCAAATTAAATTGAGCCTATAATGATCATCACAACGTCCTCCAAATAAAACACAATTAATGGCATTTACACTCCCCCATAATATCAAACAACGTTTATTCAAGACATTCTTTCTACACCGCTTGGATTTAGAGATATTGTACTGTCTCAACTTAAATGGTCCATCCTGCACACTAATACATTATTCCGGAACACGATACCTGCTTACTGCCTCAATAGATATTATCGAGTTTTGAAAATGTGCGCCCAAGCAGTGGGTTGCTTAAGCACACAATGTTTTATTAAAGCTTTTATACCAACTTAGCTTCACATATATCACTGAACGATATATTCTGAATGTATTTTATAAATAATAAACTTCCTTCAGTCATCACGGATGTCGATGTACAATATGCTACATTCAACTTTCACCCGGTAATAAGATGTTAAGCTGCAGGCAAATTAAACAAGCACATTAAATCTTAGGAATATTCATAAAACCACATTAATTTATGTGTTTTATCGTTGTTTAAATGTATGTTAACATTAATAAGACTAAATTCATAATGGCTGATAAATGCAAATTAGTTAAGTGTAAAATTATTTCGATCAATTTACTGCCCCAAGGTGGAAAATAGGCTAATCATCCCTGAGCTGTTCACATTAACTGTAGGTAATCGTTCACCATAGTAATTCAAAAGGTCGTCAGGTATTATTCAAAGTCCCGCGATCCCAGAACAATTAACATATTAAAGCATTTTGCAATTTATTAAAATGCTAATTTAGCAATATATTTTATCTCATCCACTACTTACCTAACCAGTAGAGGCAGTATTGCATTCAAAGATTCGATGCCGGGATTTCACTGGAAATGCATGTTTTGAGGCCCCCTGAATCCAACACAAGCATTTTAAGAAAAAATCTTTGGCTTTGTGTATATTTGTGTGTGTGAGGTGTGTGTGTGTGTGTGTATACAGCATAACTCAAAATCGAAAAGTCGGTTAAATATAAAATTTTAAGTTCGATATCTTCATTCTTAAGGAATTTTGTATAATTTCTATATAACTGGTAAACCATAAGATATATAAAAGAACGTACTACACAAAAAATGTAGATCTACTTAACAACACACAATTTAGTTGAAATAAACTTTAGTAGCATCAGTGATTTCCCAGATATTCGTTATTATTGGTTTGAATTTTTTGCCGCTTGCTATTTTTTTTATTTATTTTTTATTCTCTCTACTACATACAGTAAGTAAATGAAGTATTGCATTCCACTCAAAAATTCAAGTCAAGATTTCATGAAATGTATCTTTTGAGATCCTCTGAATCCATAAAAAACATGCTGAGAAAAGGCTCGTGTGTGTATTTCTGTGCCTGTACTAGTGTGTTTGTGAACGGCGTACATCAAGAACAAGAAGTTCGATAAATACCAAACTTGGTATTTAAGATCAATATCTTCATAGATGCGGCACGAAAATATAGTTCCCCACCGAAAACTCCCCTTTACATGATTTTCTCATTAACGGATCTTTTTTTATTTTGATTAAAATACCAGATACTAAAGATATTTGACAAAATTGATATATTAAATAGTGAGAATAGCCTAGAGGTCCTCTTCATTTGGAGGGAGCTTTGCACATTGACAAACAAAAATAAATATATAAAAACGTTCTGCACAATAGATGTAGATCTCTTTGAAACACACAGTTTATTTCAAATAACGTTTTCCATGGCATCAGCCATTTTTAGATATCCGTTATTATTGATTTGAATTTTTCAATGCGGTAATTTTCTTAAGCGTTCTATCGTTATTTAGTTGTTTCTCTAATAACACGGCAATTTCACAATGATTGGGGTTACTCTTTCCCATTATTACCTACAACGAAATGTGTAACGAAAATTTCTGCAAAGGTTTATTTCGATTTTCGTGAAAATTAAGCTTACGTAAGAATAGTCTCTAGAGGTATACAAAAATAAACGATAGTGGGTAGAGAAGCTTAGCTGAATGTAGCACATCAGATTTATAGAAAAAGCATGTGCGTGTGTGTGTGTGTGTGTATTCGCGTGTGTGCTTGTGTGAACAGCTAACTCACAACGAAAAGTCCGATAAATACAAACTTGGAGTTTAAGGTTACAATCTTTCAAGGATTGTAACACGAAGGTTTGCAAGAAAATCCTACCACCTCGAACTACTCTTTACATGGAGGATTTTTAAAAATTTTATATTCTTTCAAAAGTAGCTGTAAGGATTTTAATTAAAATACCACATTTTTATTGTATTTACATGACCAATGTGACGTATATTTCATATTTTCATCCGAAGGAATTCTGTAAATTTGCATAACTGTAAACCTTAAGAAATAGTAAAAAAAAGTACTGCAGAAAAATGCAGATCTCTTTAAAACGCATAATTCATTTCAAACAAACTATTTGTAGCGTCAGTTATTTCGAAGATATCCGTTATTGGTTGAACTTTTCAATACTTAAGTCTACCGTATTCCCCTTGTACCTGCAAAGAAATGTATAATAAAATCATTTCTGCAAATGTTTATCTGCATTAGCAGGAACATATAAGAGAATATTATGAGGAGGGTTAGAGAAACTAATGTGAATTTAAACCATCGGAATTGTTAATTTCGTCATCTATAGGAAGAATCTCACCTAAAAGATACGCGAAAACCGCTCAGTAGCTCAGGATCAATATTTTTTTAAAGTTTGGATCTTACGTAATGTATAATACCGTAGAAACCCGATTATCTGAACTTCAGTCAATCGAAGTCCACATTAAGCGAAACTCCTCTCTCTCTCTCTCTCTCTCTCTCTCTCTCTCTCTCTCTCTCTCTCTCTCTCCGTTTGTGTTCCGTAAGAGTGTTCAAATCCTGTACTAATGTGCTAGAACAGAGCAATGCCGCGTCTGCCCTTTGCATGCAGTAGTAGTAGTAGTAGTAGTAGTAGTAGTAGTAGTAGTAGTAGTAGTAGTAGTAGTAGTAGTAGTAGTAGTAGTAGTAGTAGTAGTAGTAGTAGTAGTAGTAGTAGTAGTAGTAGTAGTAGTAGTAGTAGTATCGTGAACAGTTTCAGTCAACTCTTATAAAATACAACAAACGCATGGGCCTCATTGCCATACATGCTTTTCGTGTCCCTTTAAACTAACAATGTGTGCATAATACTAAATATATATACATACTATATGAGTATGTGCTACTTCGTAATATAATAAATACTAACATAAAATTATATGGCTTTCGAATATTAGTAATGAAACACTGCAAATAAAATAAAAATATCTTGCGTTACACTCACATGACTTTCTCTACTCTTGCACAAACTATTTTTACAAACGCTTATTCTCCATCTACTTCATTTTAATCGAGATAAACATTTGCAGAAACGTATTGCTAATTTTCTTGTAGTTGTAAGGGGACTATGGAAATAAGTAGGCTTTAAGCGATACTCCATTGTTTTAAGAGCTGGTTGCTATGTGGAGCATTCCGTTCTCTTTGCATGTTCCAGGACAAAAAAAATAAAAAAATTAATAAATTAAAAAAAACGAATAACGAATTCCCATTTTAGAAAAAGTATAAGTATTGGTAAATTCAAAAAAACAACAAGGAATATCTCGAAATGGTTCCCTCGACAAAAAAATGTATAGGACTTAAATTGTATGTTTTAACGAGATCTACTTTTTTGTGAGGTACAATTTTGTCTGTCTCTTACGGTTTCCCAGTTATGCAAAATTCTTCAGAATGAAGACACTTTTGGGGATATTCCAAGGAAATTCAAGATATACATTTCATTTGCCATGAAAGTGTCTTAAACATATGATATTTTAATCAAAATCGTTAGAGCCATTTTGAGTAAATTAAAATGTTCGAAAAATGTTCCATGTCTGGGGTGCTGAATTTTCTTAAAAATCTTTGTGTTGCATCTTTGAAAGACAATGAACCTGAATACCAAGTTTGGTATTTATGAGAGTTTTCGTTTTTGAGTTATGCTGTTCACAGACAGACACATGGACTTTTTTCCAAAAATGTTTTTGGGGGGGATTCAGGGCGCCTCAAAAAATCTACTTCGGTGAAATCTCGATATCGAATTTTTGTGTGGAATACAATACTTCCCCTACTTACTATATGTAACGGGGGAAGTAAACAGATACCGATAATACTGAATACCAAGGAGAATTTCTTAATATGAACCAATAATTTGAAATAACCCCGAATCGTGGAAATTCGTCTTACCAGTTATATTATGAATACATGCGAAGTTAGAGGACCACTTTTGATGAAAACAATTGAAGAGAAGTTCAAGTTTAAGCCGCAACAACAAAACTCAAAGCACGATATCAAATAAGCTAAGTAAAGTGATTATTTAACCGAAATGAAATCTACCCTATCGTTTCCTATAAGTGGGACCCTAGGTTATTTTAATTTTGGGTTTTACCAATTGCTTTGTTGGTTATTTCACCGTCGCTTCCATGAACTGAAAGAGAATTAAGTACTATTTGCTCTTCGTTAAAGATTCAGAAAGGACTGTTACATTAGGCAATGTTACAGATTAGTAATAAGTCTCGGAAAGCGATGCATATTTTAGCGGAGTATTAATAACACACTGCACATAAAATGAAGCATGCTTGTGCCAAATGTGAAAGTGAGGCCGCAGGTTGTAAGTGGCTTTCTTAATTCTTAATAATTTTTCCTTCGTGCCGATGGCTCATTTGAAACTAATTTAACTTTATGAAAGATTCATCACCATAGCTGAGTATTGATTACTCCGACAGTAACCATACATGGAAAAAGGGGAAATGTATTTGACACTGTTACATATCTCTTGTCTTCTGGCTAGGACTGTTAGGGCGTTGCATTAGCATTTTGTTACGTAAAATCTCTGATCACACTAGCGCGAACATCTTTTTAAGTACATGTGATCATGGAACCCATACATTATAAAATCTACTGTGTCACATTCACATGACCTTCTCTACCCACTCTCATTTATTACTTTCTCTACTACGTATAGTAAGCAGGGGAAATATTGCATTCCACCCAAAAATTCGATATCAGATTTCACCGGAAATACATGCTTTGAGACCTGAATCCAAAAAAAAACATTTTTAGAAAAAGTCCGTGGTGTCTGTGTATCTGTGAACAGTGCAACTCAAAAACGAAAAGTCGGAAAAATACCAAACTTTGTATTTAGGTTCAGTATCTTTCAAAGGTGCAACACGAAGATTTTCAAGAATATCTCCCCACCCCAGACTACTCCCTATATGGAACATTTTTCGAAAGGTTTTATTTTCTCAAAAATGACTCTAATGATTTTGATTAAAATATCATATAGTTAAGGTACTTTCATGGCAAATGAAATTTATATCTTGAATTTTCTGGAAATGTCCCCAAACGTTGTCTTCATTCTGAATGAAATTTGCATAATTGGTAAACCATAAGGGATAAACAAAGTTTTACTACACAAAAATGTAGATCTCTTTAAAATACACTATTTATGTCACATACTTTGTTTTTGTCTAGTGAATCATTTCCAAGATATTCCTTGTTATTTGTTTGAATTTTACAATATTTATAGGTTTTCTTAAATTGAAATTCGTTATTCTTTGTTTATGTCCTAGACATGCAAAGAGAATTGAATGCTCCACATAGCAACCAACGTTAAAATATTTGACTATCGCTTAAAGCCTACCATATTCCCCTTGCACCTACAAGAAAATCAGCAATAAGATTAATGTCTCAATATCTAGATTAAAATAAATTAGATGGAGAATAAGCGTTTGTAAAAATAGTTTGTCTAAGAGTAGAGAATGTCATGTGAGTGTAACACATCTACCTACTTTATGTTAATTGAAATAGTTTTCAATTAACATTTCGTTGTAGAATCAAGGGGGATAGATAGAGAAATCCGAGTCTATTCTCAGATGTTTTAAAGTTAGTGGTATATGCTGGCCTAGAAGTTCCATATTCTTTCCATGACTTAGCGAGAAGCTAGTGAATAGCGACAGCAGTTCAACAAAATGATAACAAACAAATAATAACGTATATCTTTGAAATGGTTAATATTCATAGGTATTGTGTTCCTTAAAGATGTCTATAGTTTTTCATGTAGTAAGTATATCTTTGAATTCTTGTATACTGAACGGATTATATAAAAGTCCTTCTGCATGAAGATTACTTCAACGGATATGACAAGAAATTGAACATATACCATGGAACTGTTTATTTGTCATGTAAATATCTTGAAATGGTGGTATTTTAATAAATACCCTTTTCACGATTTTTGAGAAATAAAAAATACCGATATTGTTTCGGACCGAGCAGGATGGCTCAGCCGGCAACGTCTGTGGCCCGCTTTCCTATCGTCCCTTTCATTTCCTTCTTCTTCATCGCCATACCAGGCATTGGGCTGATCACATATCCTGAATATGCTATGATCCAGATCGTTCCTCGACAGGCTATGACATAAGCCATTGGCTTGTGAGTCCTTGGGTGTGTAAGGTCCTACAAGGAGGAGTGTAATCCGTTTAAGAAGAAGAAGAAGAAATCATTTAGGGTAGCTTGGATTGGGAAGATTTTCTTGAAAATTCTTGGTGTCACATATTTGGAAGACACTGAACTGAAATATCAAGTTTAGTATTTATTGAAGTGTTCGATTTTGAGTTATGCTGTTCAGACACACGAACCGTTTTCTACAAACGTTTCTTTAGGTTCAGGGAGCTAAAAATATGTATTTTCGTGAATTATCGGTATCGAAATTTTGGATGGAATGTAGTACTTCCTTTACTTACTGTAAGTGCATAGTAGAGAAGGTAAAAATTGCAGTCTCAGTTAAACTAATTTGCATTCTCAACACAAATAAGCCTTACTCAAGTGGAAACCTACTCTCCCACTCCGCATACAAAAGGAAATATAAACAGCAGTTTCCAGGTAAAGTTGTGAAATTAAAGCTTAAGCAACAGCGCTGCTTAATTTAGTAGCCTTTAACTCTAGCTAACGTAGCGCACCTGGGTCTAACTTCATCGTATTCCCACTTGCCGAATTCTTACTCCACGAGGGTTAATCAGGCATATCCGATATAAGGAATCCCGCGTACATTTTCAGATTATGTGGAATGTGTTATACCCCATCCGAAGGTAGATTGACATATATTTTAATGTAGCAGTACCTATTCAAAAAATGTACAGAGAGAAAGAGAAAAGTTGTGCTTAAGCAGGTAAGTGGAAGGTTTATTTTCACAATATTCCATCTGTGGATGCTGTGACAATTTTCTATACCGTTGCAATTACGATTTACCCGGTGACACAATGACAATGACAAATAGGAGTTAGGAGAGGAGACCCCATAATCTCCTAGCTTGTTTATTGGTTTGTTAAAGCTATCTTTCGGAAAATGAGAATGGCTTGGGGAATCCAAATTGATGGGAAGAAACTCCGGTTCTTAAGGTTTGCAAACGTTATCATCCTGTTTGCAACATCTGCAGAATAACTGAGAGGAGACATAAAGAACTATCCCAGCAGAGCAAGGAAATAGGACGAATTTACCCCCACTAAACAAAACTGATGATGAATAGCACTGAAGAAATTGTCAAAGTAAACAAGAAGAACTACAGAACGTCAATGAATACATCTATCTTGGTAAAATAATGTCATTGAGTAATGCCACCCGTAAAGAAGTCCAAAACCGCATTTCAGCAGCATGTGCAAACTCTGGGGTTTAAATTTAGTCTCACAAACTAGGTATATAGCATTAAACCAAAGAATGACATAATGAGCAGCTGAATTCTTCCTCCCCTACTGTATGGAGCTCAAACTTGGTCCTCAACAGGTAGAGAACACAAAATGTTAGAAACATGTCAAAGGTAAATGGAGAGAAAGAATCTTGGCGTCAGTCTTCAGGATGGAATCCGCAATGAATATCTGAGGAAGATGGCAGGCATCACAGACGTAACCACAACCATTCACACCAAATGGAAAAGGACAGGCCACGTCATGGGGATGCACTTTACCAGATGGACTCATAAAACAACAGCTTGGGACCCAAGAACCGGCCACAGAAAAGAGGGAGAGAAAATGGTCAGACGACTAACTCCAATTTGGGACCACCTGCACTCCAATAGCTAACCCCGGAAGCGAGTGGAAAATATTGATAGAAGCGGTAATGGAGGAATGGGGATCTTTCCCGCACTGGCTAAGCGGGATCGCTTACCAGCCAAGAGGCCCATGACTTTCAAGGATTCTACGGACTAATGTTAACTTTAATGACACAAAAGTGGAGCAAGTGGAGTAACAGCGTAAAAATTTGCAGAGTGCGGACTGAAGCAATGAGAGTCGCATGTTGCAGAGCAGGTAGGAACTTATATTCAGTTTATCGTAACAAGCATGCACCAGTAGGCCACCCACTCGAGAACCTAAAAAGGGAACGGTGTTAAGATATTAATCATGTTCGAGAAGTGACTATTGCTTCCACTATACGCCATACACTCTCACATAATATTCTTTTTAGATCGTCATAATCATATTGAGCTTTATTTTCTCTCTCAGAGAGGAAAATTCCAAACATAACAAAATTTTCTATGCTTTCAATACTTACATGTTACAATATTAAATTAACTTAAGAGGCCAGCAATGTCGTTCCTAAAGAATCAGACTTTAACTTTTTTGGTCCATTCAGATTTAATACTTATCACTTTGCAGTTAAGCTGTACTCTCAGTATACAGTATGCATGAAGTATTAGTGCATTCTATTTAATTAAAGACGGCTTAGTGTATATACAACAAAAGTATTCATATGTTTTTCTCCCTTGTTGAGCTTCTGGACGAAAAAGACTACGTTTACTTATGTTTATATGCACGTTTTTGGACACTTTAACTTCACGAAAAAGAATATTGAAAGAAAGCAAGGAGTAGCAAAACATTTTAGAATTTTTTTTTAAAGTTTTCATTTTATAAAATCTCTTCATTTTAATGTTAATTGTGATTTAAATCTGACTGGTTTCATAATTAAATACGTTTCACATTTTCAGCATATTTTTTCGGATAAGCAGTTAATTTAATGAAAAACAAATCAGACACATTTAATTAATGCCAACATATTTACTATTCTAACAGTTTCTCATTAATAAAATGTATATATATATATATATATATATATAACATAAAAGGTTAAAAAAAAAAGGATCAGATCTGAGCATTTTGTACAAAGAAGTTTTGACAAAAGAAACACATTCTACATATCACAGGACAGGGGAAGCTTAAAGGTTTAGTTTTTGACCTTGGATGCTGTATGCATTTAAAAAGAGAAAAATTTGTTGCATGAAACATAGACACAATACTTCATTTCTTGCTACAAGCAAATCAGTAGGTTTTAATTTATCAAAATTGTTATGCCAATGTAAACTTCTTTGTGACGAGGCGGCTTTATTGAATCCACTGCAGAAGTGACTTATTACTTGAACAAGGGATTCACAACAAACTGCAGTAGACAGTAAATTTTCTGCGCTCACCAATTTTCATAAAATTGCTTTATGCCACTGAGTGCAAGTCCTAAACTTGTTTTTAAAAATTAAATTCTCTTTGTCCAGTAACAGACGGAGTGTTTCTGTCTTGACAGTTTGTTTGAAAAAAGGGCAATTTATGAAATATGCTTCATTATGGATAACCCACCTAAACCATGTGTAGTGATTACCATGCTAACCTCTAGTTCCCGAGGTCGCGGGTTCAAATCCGGTGGATGGCGATGAATTTTTTTCGGGTGTAAAAATCCTTAGCATTGCTTCCTTCGGAAGGGAAGTGAAGCCGTGGTCCCGTGTCGTAGATTTACGGCACGTAAAAGAACCTTAAGCCTGATAAAGAGGCCTCTGAGCAAAATTACCGGTCTTTCACGCCCATTATAGAATGGGACGCTAAGGACCACAGCAGTTAAAGAGCGTCCATAAATAAAACTCAATTTAGTTTAATTTACTTCAAAACCGTAAACCGGAGTAAAAACTTCGACATAATTTTTACTTTCTCTATCACGTACCTAGTAGGTAGCGAAGGTATTGCATTCCAACCAAAAATGTGATACCCAGAGTTCAGCGTAAATACGAGGGAT
Source organism: Deroplatys truncata (assembly GCA_030765065.1). Classification (NCBI taxonomy): domain Eukaryota; kingdom Metazoa; phylum Arthropoda; class Insecta; order Mantodea; family Mantidae; genus Deroplatys; species Deroplatys truncata. The sequence continues at coordinate 202,465,944 of CM060983.1, read as the reverse complement.
AATCAGAAACTAAGGTTACAAGGCCGATGTTCATGAAGTTTCGTCTGTTATAGAGATATTAGTAGCGTGCGGTAATTCTGATACATAAGGTTGACCACTGTGCATAGTTTCAGCCACAAATGTCGACTTGTTTGGAAAACTGGTCTCGCGAAGAAATCAGCTCTGTAATTCGATTTCTGTGGGCAAAACATGTAACCGTGGCTGAAATTCAACGTCAGCAGGTAGAAGTTTACGGAAAAACAGTAATGTCTCGTCAATATGTCGCAGAATGGTGTCGAAAGTTTGCGGCCGGTAGATAAAACGTCACCGACGAGGATCGCAGTGGCAACCCAGCATGGCATCAGAAGGTATGAATACAGCTCGCGTGGAGGAGCTGATTCAGGGCAACAGAAGAATCATGTTACGCATATGACGGTAGAATTGAGAATGTCGTTCTGAAGCGTTCGTCACATTGTTCACCATATTCTGCAGTACTGGTAAATTTGTACCCGATGGGTTCCACGAAATCTGTCCAACCAGCACAAGGAAAAGCGCATGGGGGCAAGTCTGCAAGTTTTGCAACTGTTTTCTGAGACAGTATTTTTAACACTTAAATAATTTCTGTCTAATTGTATAACTTGTAAATTCAATAACAGTTCGCCTTAAAGCAATATGTGTATGTAACAAGATATAAAAAGTGTATATTACAGTCATTGTATATGTTTGTATTATTGTATCCATGTGTAATAATGTTATGTGAATGTATTACGTAATTTAATAATGTAGGAGCTGTGAGAATAATAAGTTAAAAGTTGCTAACAATGAGGTAACCTTGAGGCAGTAATGAATTTGAAAGTTTAAATGCTACTAGTCATTATTGGAGCAACAATAATTTAAATTTTGAGACAGTTTAAAAATAGCCAATCAACAACCCGAAAAAGCTTTAGTTAAATGAAGATATTCTATTGGAGTAGTATTAGCCAATCAGAGACTTGAAATACAGAAATTTACAAGTTTAGACGGTTGAAATCAGTTCAGTTGGTTGCAGACAGCGTTACTAACCAGACGCAAAAAGTGTCCTCAAGAAATTTATAACGTAATCGTGTGAGACGAAAATAGTTTTACGTGTTAAAAAGTGCAGGTAATTAATTAAATAATCTTACAGCTCTCTACATCAGTGAAGTGTTATTTAAATCGTATCAAGTATTAATAAAAGGAGTGGAGTAAAATTATAATCAGTGTAAGCCTACATTTTTAGTCGCACCTCAACCCTGCTAAGTGAAACGTGTCTCTAACAATAATACTGACGCAGCCGAGGCAAACATAAATATTAAATATTTAAAGAAACAGTTTAAATACAAAGTTAATATTTTTAAACTTAGGACGAAGGCTACCGGAAACCGGGTACTATACGTGCGGTTGCAACTACTTCAAGTGTTCGGTTCCCCAACAGTTGAAATATAATACAACTCCTTCAATAGAAACCATCTTCTAATTGGCGCCCATACGTGGGGCAAACAACGTAAAGACAATAACGTAACAAATAACCTACTTCAAACTGCCTTTCCATACGTAGCAGCTAACAAACCAAGTTCTCAAATTGGCGTCCATACGTGGAGCTAAATAAAATATCTTCCTCATCTCTACGGAAGGGAACAGTTTTCAGTATCATGGGTGACGAAACATGGATCCACCACTACACCCCTAGCAGTAAGCGGTCGTCATTGGAGTGGAAACACCCTCCTCTCCAAATACAAAGATGTTTAAGGTTTATGGAAAGGGGTTACACAGTGACAGCTGACCGATACTGGGAGACCTTGACAGAATTGTGCGATGCAATCAGGAGGAAATTGCCAGGACTTCTCACCGAGGGCATCATCTTACTTCATGACAAGGCGCGACTTCATACAGCTCAGAGGACCACCACTCGGTTAAAGTAGTTTCGCTGGGACATCATCGACCACCTTCCCTCAGCCCGGAGCTCACTCCAAGCGACTTTCACCTTTTTCCTCACTTGAAGGAGCACCTAGGAGGACGACGATTCGCTTCAGACAGGAGGTGAAACACTTCGTGACAACGTCGCTGAACACGCAAGGACAGGAGTTTTACCAGAAGGGGTTATTCAAACTCATCCCATGAAGCGACAAGTGTCTAAACCGATATGGAGACTATGTCGAAAAGTAACCTAATGAATGTACTATAAGTTGGCTGTATTGCTTGTATGAAATAAAATGTACACTTTCACTGTAGGCTTTGTATGCTTAGTTTCTTATTACCCCTCGTACATGGTTTGAGGACCCCTAAATATAAAAAGCATTTTTACTTTCCATACCACGCACATCATACGTAGAGAAGAATGGCATTCCACCCAAACATTGGTACTGAGATTTCAACGTAAATACATGTTTTGGGGCCCCCTGAATAAAAATACGTTTTTAGAAAAAGGTCTGTGCGTCTTTCTGTGTGTCGTGAACGGCATAACTCAAACGAAAAGTCGGATAAGTACCAAACTTGGTATTTAAGTTCAGTTTCTTCCAAAGATGCGACACTAAGATTTTAAATAAATTCCATCTACCTCAAAACGCCTTAACATGGAATCAAAAATCCTGTTTTTCTTTATTTCCTTAAAATCGGCTCTAGCGATTTTATTAAAAGCTTGCCTACATGTCTTATATATGTATATGTTGAATTGTCTGTGACTAGCGTGTAAAATCCGTTTTATTTAGTTAAATTTTGTAAAACCTTGTATAATAAGGAAAAGTGAGAATTCACGCCAGAAGTAATTCGGAGCTCATTAAAATGGACAATTTGTAACAACTTGTAGTAAGTAGAAGTATTGCATTCCATCCGAAAATTCGATACCGAGATTTAAACGTAAACCCTCTCTCCCAGGGGCACCCCGTTAGGGGCTTAGACACAAAAGTTCTTGTAGGTCAATGTGCTAAGTCCCCTCCGTACCTAGTCCTACTCCTATTCTTAACCATTTCCGAGATATTCTTTTGTAATCGGTTTAAATTCTTAAAACCGTATAGTCCTTCAAGTCATAAATCGCTATTCCTTTTTTTCTCGTGGTCTTCCAAAAAACATGGAATTTCAAAGCCTCATATAGCGATCTGTCTTTTTAAAATCTCATTCCCGCTTTTGCCTACTGTATTGTTCTCAAATCTACAGTGAAATATGTATTGAATTCTTATGTCGATTAACAAGAAGTTGATAAATAGCCCATTGTAAGCAATTTGGTAGAAGAGCGAGCAGGAAAGGTTATATATATATATATATATATATATATATATATATATATATTACATGTTTACAACTTTTCCAAGCTTCAGAACTACTTGCTCTGTGGCCGGACGGGATGGCTCAGGCGGTTATGTCTGTGCTCGCACTCGGGAGGTCCCTGGATCGATCTCCGGTGACCGATCACTTTGGCCCATAGGTTTTTCTTGGTATCCCCGAGTCGCCAGGCGAATGTTGGGATGGTTCATCTTCTACCACGACTATCCTTGCTATCATTTTCTGTACCCATCATCTTCCTTGTCATCTGTTTCAGGGTTGTGGTACCAGGCGACGGTGTTCGGCGGGTTGCGCTGGGCCGCGGCTTGCACTGTGTAAAGATTTCTTCCCTGGCGTTGCTACGTACCGCTCAATTAGATATCTCCTCAGCGTGGGGTTCCGCTCCGGGATCCCTGAAGGTTGGTCTCTTGTGGATAGGGACCGTGCGATCTATCTGTAAACGTTAAGGACTCCGTTAATGCTTGTGCTGGTCGCCCTTCGGGTCTCTCCCCTCATCCATTCCTCCCAGGAGTCACATTGGAAGAACAATGGGCCGACTGGCCTGCGCGCGGTGCTCTGCCCCGGTTCCGGGGACCCCTCCGTGATACGTACCTTTACCTTTACTGGCTCTGTGGTCTGGTGGTTAACATGCTAGCTTGCAAATACAGGGGTCTCGGGTTCGATGCACGATAGCAGAATAGTAACTTTAGCCAGGATTATTTCCCTTCCTCCGTAGATTCTGTAAATGTGAGTGAGAGTGTGTGAATTTAATATCTATAAAGAAAACCCAAAGCAAAACAGAAACAAAAAAATCAAAGATTAACACAATAGTTAAGAGTGAACATATTGCCGGTAGACAATTGTTCCAAAGGAAAAGAACCTTATATAATATGACCTTAGACGTCAAAGTCGGCATATAAGTCGACCAAAAACTGTGAGAATTGCATCTAAAGCACAAGTTTGAGGGTTTGTAATTCCTCCTCTTTATTTGTTTCTTTTACATTTCGTTAGTTCCTTTATTACTTTGCTTCCTTCCAAACATGGCAACATCTATTACCACCAAGTTTACTGTATGGAAATGGTACCTCAGCGAAAGTGGCATCAATCTGGCACGCAACCATCTCAACACGTATGGAAGTACACAATAACGGTAGGAATAAATGCTCTGCACTGTTTAAGTCGTTCAGCATAAGTGAAATAAAGAGCCCTCAATATTTCTTCATTGCCGTGTAAATAAAACCTTGTTTCGTCCATAAAAATTAAGGGGAGCCTGAAAGTCCTATCCGGCTAATGTTAAATTTGCTATTTTAATCACCCTTTATCTCAGTAAATATTTAAAATATCATGATAAAATTGTATACGATATAGATAAGTATCCTATAAGGTTACTGCAATAGAATCATACCATATTTGGTTTTATTAAGGGAGATATAATGTTTTTCTTGATTGTAGATTATTTTTTTATTTTTTTAAAAATTACCAATTATGTTATTAAACCATTATAGTTCCATACAGGTATCAATATGTTACTTTTATCATTCCAAAATTTCTCTGTTTTACATCCAGTAGTTTCTGAGAAACGGATCATTTATTTAAGAAAAGTTAATGCGAAACAATTTTGTTTAAAGTAAAAACAAATCCGCATACATCTGAAGAAACATGTATAATGCTACTAGAATCCCCTTGGTATGTCATCTTGAGCCTCCGCAGTATCATCTGTTGAAGCTGGCTTTTCTTCTTGCAGATCTGGCGTGCATGGCCAGTTCTGCTTTTGTCACCCTGAGGCTTATCGACTTCTCTTAAGATGGTTGTTGATTTTCTACTACTTTTACTACTAGATATTCTAGCACACTAATCCGACCCACATTGCCTATGTTGAAGGTTACACACCTTCCTACACTCCAAATTCCAAAGCTTTTCTTCCTACAATTTTTTGAGGCCACATGTTATTAAAAGATTTATTAAAATTTTGTTCTTCTCGTGGAGATACTTTATAAACAACTGTGAATGGGCTATCATACTCTGGCTTTATAGCGAATATAATAGTTATATCTATGATTTTCTGTGGTGATAGTCACTAATAGTGCTTCAGTCTGAAGTTGTTTGCACCAAGTGACCAATCACGTGTTGTGCAGTGGTTCAGAGTCAGAAGTAATAGTGTGAAAATATGTGACCCAGGCTTCTTTCGTCATGTTTTCCAAATTTCCCACATAGTCTGTTATGGCTTTGCCATAATAGGTTTGCAGTTTGCCAACGATAGGTACCTGTATTAGTCTACACCTGATAGTTTTGGCATAAGATAGTGGATTTTTACCTAGTTGCTGTTTTATTTTCCTCAGTTGTATACTCATCCACTTCTGGACATGTCCAACACATTCCATCTTTTTCACTTTGAGCGCAATTTCCCCTAAAAGATGAGCTGAAATTGAGCCATGCATGGTTCCCCTCTCAGAGTCACCTTCGTTACGCCTGGCCGAGGCTCGATACAACCAGCAGTACATCAGCTTCATTACTAGCAGCTTAATTATTTCACCTGTAATCTACAGATGGCGTGGCAAGCAGTCAGATTGGTGGGCTGTGGGTGTAGCAGTGACGTCGGTTCACGTGGTGGTCCCTGCAGGTCAACCCGGGTATCAAGCCAGCTCGAAGAGAGGAAGATAAGCCGAGTTCGTAAGGAACTTAGCTCGGTTTGTAGCGGAAGCGGCAACAGCCACACGCCATTTTAGTTTTCAAAATTATAATGTAATGGTTCTCTCTGTAAGTAAAGTGTTTAAATTTCAACTCTAGCACGATGGCGTAGTTCACCATTTATGTGGATGGAGCAAGTACTAGTAATTTTAAAAGGACAAGGTCAAAGCAAAATTAAAGTGTGTAAAACTGTGCAAGAGAAACAAAGACTCGATATGGCTTACACTGAATGTAGGAAACCAAACAGACGATTTTCAAAGCTCAACTAATATTACTGAAATTAAAGAGAATATGTATACGTTGTATAGCTGCAAGTTACCCAAATTCTAACTGATTATATGTTTTTAAACCATTCCGGTGTTATCCCTTTCCTTTACGGACCCAAAGTTACAACAGTTTCACCACCTCTGGGAGTATTTTTACTTTAGTGAAAGACAACATTAAATGGGTTCAGCATTTAATTAAATTGTAATGTTGGATTAGTTAGTCACTAATATATTACTGCAGATTGAATTACATTACCATTACAAAAGGTAGCAACTGAGCATTTTAAACGCTACAAATGGTAGCAGGCAATTTCGTAAACGTTACAAAATTTACCTCTTTAATGCGAAGTGTATAGGAGTTATACATTATTCACAGAAGTATAGCAGAATACGGAATACAAAATAGAAGATATAGACTCATTCTAAACAGTGAGGCAGTATTTTTAACACTTAAATGATGTCAGTCTAATTATATACCTAATATAAAAAATAACAGCCCCCCCTTAAAGCAATACGTGTATAATATAATATATAAAGTGTATGTTACAGTCATTGTATTATGTTTATATTATTATGTACATGTATAATAATGTTATTTAAATGTATTACGTAGTTTAACAATGCAGGGGCTGTGAGAATAGAAGCAAGCTGCTTTTCGTAGCAAACAGAATTACAAATTAAAAACCGAAAGTTGCTAACAATAAGGTAACCTTGAGACAACAATAAATTAGAAAGTTTAAAAAGGCTACTAATGGTTCTTGGAACAATAATAATGTAATATTTAAAACAGTTTATAAATAGCCAATCAAAAACTAGAAAAGCTTTAAGTTAAATAAAGGTATTCTATTGGAGTAGGATTAGCCAATCAGAGACTTGAAATAGAACAAAATATACAATTTCAGGCGGTAGACGCTACAAGAAAACGTAGCCAAGAGACTGATAACGTAGCTCAGTCGGTAGAGCACATGTCTGCTGTGCTAGGAGTATCGGGTTCATTTCCCGGCAGGAGGTGAGAATTTTCGACCATTGTTCGAGAGTTTGCGGTGAGAGAAGGATATCCCGCTGCAGACACGACTGGACGAGGCAAAGGCGGTAAAAAAAAAAAATAGCAGTTTGGTTCGGTACGGGTTCAATGTCAGAAATGAAAATGCATTGTGGCGAGAATAATACAAAGTTTACCTGTTAAAAGTGCAATTAACAATAATCTCACAGCTCTATAGTAGTGAAGAGTTATTTAATCGTGTAAAGGATTAATAAAAAGAAGTACAATACAATTATAATTTGTGTAAGCCTACATTCTTTAGCCGTACGAGCCCTTTAATTTGCTCTGCAAATTACTACTGACGAAGCCGAGGCATACATACATAGCATATAATATTTAAATAAACATTAAAAATAAAAAGTTGATTCTTAAACGTGGGGCGGACTCTCCTAGAAACAATCTCCAGCAAATTGGCATCCATTACGTGCGTGGTATAAAACAGCTTCAAATTGACGCTAATAGTGGTGCAACCGCTGCAACAATTAAACCCCTTAAACATTTATTTAAAATGTAAGTAATGTGCCTACAAATATAATTTATATATAAACTTCAAGAGCAAATTCAAAATTACAAATCTGCGCAAAAACTAAAAAATTATTTTTACTTCCTCTATTACGTAGAGTAAGTAGGGGAAGTATTGCATTCCACCCAAAAATTCGGTTTCGAGATTTCACAGGAAATACATGTTTTGAGGAATCCTGAATCCAGAAAAAAGCATTTTTAGGAAAAGCTCTATGTGTGTGACTGTGTGTCTGTCGGATAAATACCAACTTGATATTTAGGTTCAGTTCAAAGTTGCGACATGAAGATTTTCAAGAAAATTTCCCCACCCCAGACCAGCCTTTACATTGAACATTTTTAGAAAATTTTGATTTTCTCGAAAATGGTTTAACCATTTGTATTAAAATGATACTTTCATGGTACATGAAATGCACATTTTCTGGGAATGTCCCCAAAAGTTGTCTTCACTCTGAATGAATTTTGCATAACTGATAAACTATAAGAGACAGATAAACTTTCTCTACACAAAAATGTAGATCTCGTTAAAACACACCATTTATGTGATATAAATGTTTTGTGGAGTTAACCATTTCCGAGATAATCCTTGTTATTTGTTTGAATTTTCCAATAATACCTTTTCTCAAATGGGAAATCGTTATTCCTTTACTTTTTATCCTAGACATACAAAGAAAATGGAATGCTCCACATAGCAGTCAGCTCTTAAAAGATTTGACTATCACTTAAAGCCTACCATATTCCCCTTGCACCTACAATAAAATTAGCAATAAGATTATTTTTGCAAATCTTTATCTGGATTTACATGAAGTCGACGGAGAATAAGCGTTTGTAAAAATAGTCTGTACAAGAGTAGAAAAAGTCATGTGAGTGTAATACCCAGATTCTTTTTGGAGATTTTCACCATTTAGTCTCCCCTTAAACGCGCACGAATATAGCTACCATTAGAATTGAAGACCTCAGTGCAAGAACCAGATAATGACCACATTTTTTAAATTTATATTTTTGTGCCAAATTGTAGCCATATCTGCCCTCTATCTGTCACTATAAGCACTTTAACAAATAACAGTTACTTTCCTCACAAGATGGAGTTTAAGTTTCGGTTAAGTCTGCTTTGAGTGCAAGAAGTAGATAATAACCGAAAGTACCCAGTTCTTGCATTCAGTTATTATCTTGCATTGTCACTGCCAGAATGGTGGCACGGAATAGTGAAGCAATGTGTGCTGATGGTAATTCAAATTTTGATTCAGAGGTAAGTTAGTAATAGCATTTCTTTACTAAGTACGGTTTATTAGTAATTTTATTACTATTTAAGGATGATTATTTGCTAGAGCAACAGGTTAGTTGTAATCTGAATGTTAATAATATTGTGATATTTTAGGTACTAGTACCAAGTTCTGTTGAATGTTCCCCGGGAAAGCTCAGGAAAAGGGCAAGGAATGAAGACAATTGGAGTAGAAATGTTAGAAAAAGGAGTATCTTGCATGGAGAAAAGTATGTTTCAACATCAGGAAAACTTATTCCTGCAAAGACAGTTGCTAATGATTGTGCATGTAAACAGAAATGCACATCCAAATTCTCATATGAAATTAAGCAGAATATTCATGATGGTTTCAACAATCTCAGGGATAAGAACACTCAGGATGTATACTTGATGGAGTTAATTACCTGTTATAATGTTCGGAGGTTAGTGTTTAAAGAAGCAAGATTACTTTACATTCAAATAGCCATGAAGGAATACTGGTACCAATCTATAAATAGCGAAATGTGTACATCAGTAAATCTTCCAGTTCCCGTACTAACTACAGGTGAGCTGTTCTATAAGAGGCAACTTTGGGTGTTCAACATGGGTATATTTTCCTGTACTACTGGAGAGTCGAAGCATGTGTACATATACGATGAAACGTGCGGAAGAAAGGGATCCAATGAAACTGTTTCAATTTTGAAACATTACGTAGAGAACTACGTTGATGAGAAAACTAAAACCCTGCATTTCTTTAGTGGCAACTGCTTGGTGCAAAACAAGAATATGTTGATGGTGCAGTATTTCAACACACTTACTGCTTTGGTAAGATTTAATAAAATATATCATCATTTCCCAGAACAGGGACATTCATTCATGCCCTGTGATCGAGCATTTGCACAAATTGAGAATAGCAAGCGAAAGAAAGTGTATGTGTTTGTGCCCGAAGAGTGGTACGATATTGCATCATCACCATCAAAGAAATTTGCAGTAGTGAAAGTAGATCAGAAAATCATATTGGATCTTAAAGGATACTTTGAGTCATTATTCAAGAAAGTAATAAGGAATAAGAATGAATCATTTAAAATCAGTAAATTTTATTTATGAAGAGAAGGAAGTGTCCGTTTCTATTGGTCAAGACACACTGGTTCACTCTAAATTTTGCATATTTAAGAAAATGCAAATCACTATCTTACAAGCCCAAGAGCTGTATCAGGCTCCATTGCCGCTGAAAACAAAAAGTACTGTGATGTGATGGATTTGGTTCCAAATATATTCCTCCTGTACATATGAACTGGTACAGACACCTTAGACAAGAAGATGGGAATGGAGACTCTGAAGCTGAAAGTGATGTGTCTTACCACGAGGTATAAGCTTCTACTGAAATAGTATTTGTTGAATTTCTATTAAGGAAGCCTTCATACATGGATCTTCAAATATTATTGTATGTTGACATTAAAATTGCTATGTGAAAACTGTTTCAGCTTGCATTATCCTGGTGCATACATTCCACGAAACATTTGGGTGCAAGAAATGAACAATTCCAGCAGATATTTTTCTTGATTTTATACATTTCGCAGTTAATTAGCAGCTAGAAAATTGTCAGGCAGGTGCACTTTAATTTATATTTTCATACTAAAGCAGTATAATGTATGAAATGTAAATATAATACAGTGTTAAAAGTTTTTCTCACTTTTCTCAAAACTATCCTTTTGGTTATTATCTAGATCTGCACTCATGTCTTCAATTATCAGACACCCAATTGCAGAAATTAACTCTATTCACATTATCGCGTGGTTGAAACTATGGTAATCTGATAGGGTTTTAATTTTACAAATGTAGTGACAGTCCAAGCAGAGGTTTGAGAAGTTCCTGATATCTGTGTAAGCTCTCTCAGAGATTTCTTTGAACTACGTTCTAAAATTTCCCCGATGTCATCCAGGTGTTCCTCTGTAAGAATATAGCATTTCGCTTTCTTACCAAGAATAGATTCCGTTTCTCTAAATCTATTCACAAGATTAAGAAGGCGCACGAACCACAGGGAATATGTTTTTAAATCGCTTTCTCAAGTTATGAAAGTTCTTTGCGCTAAAGTATACGGGTTTTTGGGAGGGGGTAACGCACTGTAATACTAAAACACGTGGTCGCACAAGTCAACATACGGAGAGAAGGGAAAGTGGACAGGGAAAACAACTGGTTTTATAGAAACAGCGCAGTGCAGGATAAGCAATTCTCCGTAATACGATCACGTGTCAAAACGAAGCCTCTGTATAAGTGAAAGCTGTAGATAGTAAAGTAAGTTTCTGTGTAAATAAGACAATCCATTGTGCCAAATCTCGAGTGGGATACAGCAGCCTTACCTCCCTATCTCGAGATTTGTGTATAATACGAATTGCTTTGAGGGTTCGCTTTTTATTGAATATTATAAACTATACACAAATGTAAAGCATAAATTTGTGGGTGTCTGTAACAACTATCTAAATAAACAATTACTTATTTCAATAAGCTACCTAATGTGAACATATTTAAATACTTTGTCATATTTAAATTAGAAACTAATATGTATTATCAATTTGGAGTGTAAGTACGATATCCTTTAAATGTGTGGCTGACTATGTAGTCTAACGCTTTAGAAAGAGACCTTGAAGAAGTGTAGCAAATGAGAAACTTCATTTTATCGCTTTGGAGAAACTGTCTGGGTCTGTGGTACTTCAGGAGCTTTAACGTTATCCTGAAATTCTATCTTTTTGAATAATTACATACGGCGCAATATTATTATTAAGCTCATTACGTTTAACAAAAGTTGTAGAACATACTACTATGATTAGGTAATAACCATACAGAGGGGTTTTAGTAAGTAAGCAGAGCTTACGCCACGGAGTACAGGTGACGTCTGCAACTACAGTGACGGATACACTCCTTCCCTCCCCAACAGCCAGTTTGATTGCGACTGTTCCATTTATTCCTGCATATACGGAAGTGGAGGACTGTGGCAATGTGAATAAAGTAAAGAAAAATTTACACCTAATTAAAACTAGCATTATTTGAGCCAGGGGGCACTGCTGCACAAATGGCGAAATCACCAGATGTAACGTATAGCTCAAAAGACGTTCAGAACACCAAATTAAAGAACACTGTAACACAATTAAACACAAGAAACATATTATATTATTTATTAGAAAGTGGACCTTCAGCTTCCTCAGCCCCTAACTACAAATCAGAATCTGTGTCGAGGATCTAAGTCATACCAAGATCCTCGCTCCCAGCTTCCCTCGCCACTATCGTGGCGGTGCGTTCATAATTTGCTGCTTTACCAAAACTCCTCCGCCTGGTCATACCATACAACGTAAACCACAAAAATATTGTGATGAAAAATAAATGAAAATAAAACGAAAACAAATTCTCTTTATTTTCTAATTCGATTAGTACTCTGATCGCTATGAAAAATCCATCTCCAATCTTCCCATCCCTGAACACCTACTCATCATCTAGACGAAATTCATAAAGGAAATAAGAAAGTAGTTCTTGCATTATTACCATCACATCAGAACATTGCAGGGAAGGAAGCAACAAAAGAAGCTATGGGACAAAACTATCGCTACACCTCACCAAGATGTAATCAGAATATGAGTTAAACTACAAGGACATTAACATCGTAAATGGGTACCAGAGAATCCAACAACAAAAATATTTAAAATAGTACAAAAAATCGGATGTGTTGCACTCACATGACTTTCTCTGCTCTGTACAAACTATTTTTTACAAACGCTTATTCTCCGTGAACTTCATATTAATCGACATAAACATTTGCAGAAACTATTATATTGCTAATTTTCTTGTAGGTGCAAGGGGAATATGGTAGGATTTAAGCGATAGTTAAATATTTTAGGCGCTGGTTGCTATGTGGAGCATCTCATTCTCTTTGCATGTCCAGGATATAAAAATCTGATGTGTTACACTATCATGACTTTCTCTACTCTTGTACAAACTATTTGTACAAACGCTTATTCTCCATATGCTTCATGTTAATCGAGATATCGAAAAGTCAATCTTATTGCTAATTTTCTTGTAGATGCAAGGGGAATATGGTAGGCTTTAAGCGATATTCAAATATTTTAAGCGCTGGTTGCTATGTGGCGCATTCCATTCTCTTGCATCTCCAGGATATAAAAAAATCTGATGTGTTACACTCACATGACTTTCTCTACTCTTGTACAATCTATTTTTACCAACGCCTATTCTCCATATGCTTCATATTAATCGAGATATCGAGATGTTAATCTTATTTGTAATTTTCTTGTAGATGCAAGGGGAATATGGTAGCTTTTAAGCGATAGTCAAATATTTTATCGCTGGTTACTATGTGGCGCATTCCATTCTCTTTGCATGTCCAGGACATAAAAAAATGAATAACGAATTTGAGAAAAAGTATAAGTATTGGAAAATTTAAGGCAAATAACAAGCAATATCTCGAAAACGGTTCACTCAACAAAAAAAATGTATATGATATAAGTTGTGTATTTTAACGCGATCTACATTTTTTGTGTAGTAAAATTTTGTCTATCTCTTATGGTTTACCAGTTATGCAAAAGTCGTTCATAATGAAGAATACTTTTGGGGACATTCCCAGAAATTTCGAGATATACATTTCATTTCTCATGACATTATCTTAAACATATGATATTTTCATCAAAATCGTTAGAGCCGTTTTTGAGAAAATTAAAATTTTCGAAAAATGTTCCATGTAAAGGGTAGTCTGGAGTGGGGGGATTTTCTTGAAACTCTTCGTGTCGCATCTCTGGAAAATACTGAACGTAAATACCAAGTTTGGTGTTTATCCGATTGTTCGTTTTTGAGTTATGCTGTCACAGACACACACACACACAGACACACACACACACACACACAGACACACACACACACACACACACACAGACACACACACGGACATGTTTCCAAAAATGCTTTTTTTGGATTCAGGAGGTCTCAAAACATGTATTTCCGTTGAAATCTCGGTATCGAATTTTTGGGTGGAATGCAATACTTCCCCTACTTACTATACGTAGTAGAGAAAGTAAAAATAAATAACGAATTTGCGAAAAAGTATAAGTATTGTAAAATTTAAGGGAATAACAAGCAATATCTCAAAAACGGTTCACTCAACAACAAAAATGTATATGACATAAATTGTGTATTTTAACGCGATCTACATTTTTTGTGTAGTAACATTTTGTCTATCTCTAATGGTTTACCTGTTATGCAAAAGTCGCTCACAGTGAAGAATACTTTTGGAGACATTCCCAAAAAATTCGAGATATACATTTCAGTTCTCATGACAATATCTTAAACATATGATATTTTAATCAAAATCGTTAGAGCCATTTTTGAGAAAATTAAAATTTTCGAAAAATGTTCCATGTAAAGGGTAGTCTGGGGTGGGGGGATTCTCTTGAAAACCTTCGTGTCGCATCTTTGGAAGATACTGAACCTAAATACCAAGTTTGGTGTTTATCCGACTGTTCGTTTCTGAGTTATGCTGTTCACAGGCATACAGACACACATACACACAAACACGGACATGTTTCCAAAAATGCTTTTTTGGATTCAGGGGGTCTCAAAACATGTATTTCCGGAGAAATCTCGGTATCGAATTTTTGGGTGGAATACAATACTTCTACTTACTATACGTAGTAGAGAAAGTAAAAAACGTATTACGAATTCCCACTTGAGAAAAAAGTATAAGTATTGGAAAATTTCAAACAAATACCAAGGAATATCTCGGAAATAATTCACTCCGCAAAAATGTACTTGACAAACTGTGTGTTTTAACGAGCTGTACATTTTCTATGTAGAAAAATTGTGTCTATCTCTTGCGGTTTATCCGTTATGCAAAAGCCATTCAGAATGAAGAGGACTTTTGGGACATTTCCAGAAAATTCAAGATGTACATTTTATTTGTCATGAAAATATCTTAAGTATTTTAATCTAAATCGTTAGTCATTTTAGGGAAAATCAAAGTGTTCGAAAAATGATGTAGGATTTTGCTGAAAATCTTCGTGTTGCATCTTTAAAAGTTTCTGAACCTAAATACCAAGTTTGTTATTTATACGACTTTTCATTTTTGAATTATGCTGTTGATAGACACACAGACAAACACACGGACCTTTTTCTAAAAATTTTTTTTTAATCAGGGCACCTCAAAGCATGTATTTCCGGTGAAATCTCGATATCGAATTTTTGGGTGGAATGTAATACTTCCACTACTAAGTATACGTGGTAGAGAACGTAATTAAGTGCTCACTATCCCATCACACAGCTCAAAAGGTCAGACCCACTCTCATACTCGCCAAGAATGAAACTCCGCAATGTAAATACTGTAACGTGAGCCAGATCATCAGACACATAAGTGAATGTCTAGTATTCCCATATACGGAGAGCTACTCAACCTTCTGTGAAATCCAGATCTTATCAAACACATCCAAAGAAGAAGCAATGCTGCTATCACCGCAGATGTAAACTCCTTAGTCAGAAAGAATAACACCATTGTGAACTAATGCATTAAAAATATTTCATCAGTACTTGTATATTTCAGTTTACAATCAAATTGTAATTAAACATATTTTATTGTTTCTGTTTTGTGTAATCAAGTATTATTGTCATATACTCATGTACTAAATTCATGTGTCTTACAATAAAACTCTGTAGTCAAATGATTTAAAATAAATAATTTAAAATATGTTATAATGAAGTTGACAATTAAACGTCATAAAAATGTTTTAGAAGGTAAGGCGAATGACGTGTATGTACGTGTGTTTACGGTATTTTTATTTTGTATTTAGACGCGCAGCTAGAATTGTGATGCGGAGGAATATTACCATCCAGCTGAGATAGGCCATAACGTATGTTTGTTTTTATAACACTATGTGTAAAGATTGGGATTGGCATGCCTGGTATATTTATTGACAGTTTTAAGCCTTTTTAGTTTGCAGTTTTAATAGTTCAGCTTTCAAATCAAGAAAACAATAGCCTTTTCTGAAATATTGAGAACATCTTCTAGCTTTTAATCTATCCCTATGCTTTACATGTTTATATCCATATTTTCCTCAAAGCATGGTTACTTGGGAAAGTGCGATAGAGGATACTGGAAATTTTTGTTGCCCTATTATACATTTTACAGTTTGCAAGGGCACAATTTGGCCATAATGTCCCGCCTACCAATATTATTATACAAATGATCCTGAAATCATAACAAATGTTTAAAGTTTGTTTAAAATACCCAGGGAAAGTGTTAACCATAATCTATTTTTCCAAGGCATTACGGAGTAAATTAGAAACAAGTAATTTCTGGGATATATAACTAAAAGATAATAATATTAAGGGTTTTAGGAGAGAGGCAAGGAAGAGTATTGAAGGAAACAAATTCAAAGAACAGATGGGTAATATAACAAGAAAGGCTTCATTAACCTACTATATATCAGTGAAATATAATGGGAAATGGAAGGAAGCTGAGACACTATTTGTAACATTTAAATGATATCAGTCTAATTATATAATATAAGTTCAATAACAGCCCGCCTTAAAGCAATAAGTGTATGCAATAATATATAAAGTGTATGTAACAGTCATTGTATTATGTTTATATTATTATGTACATGTATAATAATGTTATGTGAATGTATTATGTAGTTTAACAATGTAGGGGCTGTAAGAATAGAAGCCGAAATTGCTAACAGTGATGGTACAATGAGGTAATCTTGAGGCAATAATGAATTATAAAGTTTAATAATGCTTCTAGCAATTCTTGGAACAATAATAATGTAATATTTAAAACAGTTTATATATAGCCAATCAAAAACTGGAAAAGCTTTAAGTTAAATAAAAGCATTCTATTGGAGTAGGATCAGCCAATCAGAGACTTGAAATATAGTAAAACTGTACAAATTTTAGCGGTAGACGGCAGATGCTACTAGACAACGTTCCTAACTCTTAGATTCAGTGTGAGAAATAAAAACAATTCATTACGGCGAGAATAATATAATGTTTACGTGTTAAAAATGCAATTAATTGACAATCTCAGAGCTCTAGAGTATGATATATCAGTGAAGTGTTATTTAATCGTGTGAAAGATTAATAAAAAAGGAGTAAAGTATAAATAATAATTTGTGTAAGCTGTGATGATTGTAAAGTTATGTATTAATTTTTCTTTTACATTTACTTTCGGTCACTTACATCCCAATATTCCGAGTTCCTTGTTTCGTCTCCCTAGCTTTTAAGTTACGTTCCGCTTGCATACTATTTCTTTGGATTGGGACGTGGCTCTCCGCTTCCTGCCTGGCGCTGCCTGCCGGCCTGAGGGCTGACCTCGTTTTGTGTCGGTAACGTGCCACGTTGCTAAGAAAGGAGGCTTGAGTTGGAGAGTGAATGCGTGGCAGTCGTCAGTGTGAGAAGTGTTGGCCTGGTTTTTTTTAAGACTTATTGAATATGAGAGCTTCCTACAGGAATTCTATATCCACTACCGTCCAAGGTAGGATTTTGTGATTCAGCTCACTTCTGTGCTTAAGTTGATTCATAGTGGAAAGTAATTACGCCCATTTCGTAAGCCAATATTTATTTGAAGCGATCGTAAGTGACTGGAGGTAAAATATGTTTTTGATAATTTTAGTGTATTAAATCTTGTGTATTTTGCTTACTCCTTCAAGTAAATGGAAATGTGGGGGTTCCTTTAAAATCCTGTGTTTTATCTTCCCTACTTTTACGACTTTATATTGCTAGATTGTTTTTCCTGGTTCATGTTTAGCACTTTGCCATTCCAGTTGAAGGTCAATTACAAGGGAAAGTCAAATTTAAAAGTGCCTGTGTCACCTTTTGGGTTGTTAAATCGTTCAATGTTAGAATTGTGTATATTCTTTTAATATTTTAAATGGTTTATTCCCTGAAAAAAAATATTAACAGTGTGAAGGCTAATGTAGATTCAATCTCATCTGCCGCCTTTGACTGCATTATATATTACAATATACCTATTTTGCTTATTGCATTCTTTTACTGTGTTAATATTGGGTTTTGGTAAGAGTTGTCTTTATATCAGGGAAAGAGCTTTTATTTTATATCTTTTCGTATTTGAAAGGTCTTAGTAAGCTTCACCTTAAACATGGAGTAATTCTCCTCCGGATACAAGATTTATTTGCTTTGTATGAATTTTCAGACCATTATACTAAGATTCTAGCATCACCACTAATTTTTAATATTTCACGTTTTATTAGAGTAATGCACATATGCACTATATAACACATATCCATTAAAGTTTCAAATATATATATATGGGGTTTGAAAGTCGGCTCTTAGCCATTTTTCATTGCCTTGTGGGTTTTGGTAAAGTCGCTTTCTTAGGTGTTTAACCTTGTGCCTTTGTTGGGTTGTGTAGCCTGATTTTAGTTTTTATATTTCTTACCTTTAATCACAGTTTGAATCTAACTTGCATTACCTTTACAGTTCTCACGATTTGCTATCATCGTTTTAATGCATATGTGTTGTTGCTTAACTTCTGTGGTTGTTAAGTGTTTCCATTTACTTTTTATTCTGGTGCGAAGGTTAAAATTTTCCCTTTCTGGCAAAGATAATTAAGTTTTTGATTCAGGCTTTGTTTCACTGGTTTCTATTTTTAAAATTTTGGAAATAGTGCTGTATCATTTTCATACATATAGGGGGGATTTTAATCTTAGATTTCATTATGATTTAAAGATTTTGAACTTTAAAAGCAAGTTTTATTTCTAATCAAACTTCTACTTTTTCGGGTTACATTTATTTTGCCTTTCCTTGGTATAGCTTAAAATTTGTAAATTGTCTTAGTATACCTAGGATATTGTTATATTTAGTTCACTTGTTATTTTTTTTTTACTTTCAATTTGTTTAAAAGCCACTGGAATTAGCTTCCTCAGGATTAAATTTGCTATTACTTTAAATGTGCTTTAATATTTTTCAAGCTATTACTTGCTGACAAAGTTTCAATTACTGTGCTTGGCTATGCATTTTTATTTAAAGCTAAAATGAATAATTTAACTTCTGCTATTAACTTTAATTAAAGATTTAATTAATCAGTGGCAGTTTATTATACTTATGATTTTTGAATAATGATTTATAGAGTCCGTTGTGTTTAGTTTCCTTGTACATTTTTTATTGTTTTTTCAGGTCTTTGATTATTTTATTGTTAATACATTCGTGATTCTTTCTGTCTACGAGAGAGATTATGTATAGAAAATAAAACATTTTGATACGGGTTTTCCGTTTGTGATTACAAAAAGGAGTTTGATTTGCGTCCAGTTTTCCTTGTGCATATACCATAGATTTCACATCCCGATTCTTTGTTTTGTTTGATACCTATGTGGCATTCGTTAGGGCCTCCCTTTTCGTCTTGCTGGCGTCCCCAGGTGGCAGACGTTTATCGTAAGCGGCTGCTTGGTTTCGGTGGCTCCATCACGTAATTTTACCTGGTGAAGCCACCGATATCATTGCATAAGATTGGCAGCAGAGCGTGGTTATTTGCGTCTGTTTGTTCCTGGGATGCTTTTTGGGGGTTGATTGTTCAGGTTTTATTTCGTTTTCCGAGCTTATTTAGTTTCGAACTTGCGACACTCCTAGTAGGTTTAATATGGTGGTTCCAGTCATGAATGTGGATAGGTTGAGAAAGAGTGAACTATGGGTGGAGGTAGTTGTTCGCGGTGGTCAATGTGCAGCTTCTACGGAAGTCCCGACATCGTTGGACATTTTTCGCCAAGTTAAGGAGGTACCATTAGTTACTATAGTTATAGATCATCCTATGATTACTAAGCGCGAAGCGGCTTGCTCGGTGGCCTTAGTGGAAATACAGGATAGTTTGGCTGATTTGGAGCGAGATTCTGTTCCCTCTAGAGGACAACTTCTTCGTTTACAAGTTCGGCTCAGATATTATTTGTTTTATTTAGATTATGTGATTGGTAGATTCCCTGCTTTACCCTCCCTGCCAGTTTTGCAGTCAAGAAACAGCTTTTTGGAATTAGCTCGTAGGGTCGGCGATTTTTTCTTGGCTAATCAGGAGGATGGGGTCGCTTTACCTACGAACCCCCAGAAAGTTGCTGATTGTATCCAAACCTCAGAAGCGGTGTCAGCATTTCGGTCTCTCAGCCTTGTTCATCCCTTGCAACTATTTGTTGACATTAACCAGCTGGGTGATATTGTAGATGTTCCAACTGCCTTGGAATTCTTGTATTTCTTGGTTCGACTTTCTTTAATGGCAAAACGTTATTCTGTCTCTGCTAATCAGGTCTTACAATTATTGTCGGTGAAGGTATCTGGAGTGGTTTTGGATTTATTGATCCGATGTGCCCGTCTTTCTGAACCTGTTACCAGTTTTCATTTGGCTCTTTTGGATATGTTTATTCCGCGCAGAGAGTGCACTAGGATTATGCAGGACATATATTTTCGTCCACAGGACTTAACCGAGTCCTTTTCAGAGTATCTTACCCGAGTGAGAGAAATAGCTTTGGTGTTTGTGTTGTCTGACAGTGAAGCTGAAATTTGTGAAATTATTCTGTCTGGACTTAATCCGGTAGTGAGGTCGGCGTTAGTGTTTGGGGCTCGCCCAACGAATTTCTTACAGTTGGAAGCACTTATCCCTAGGCTCACTGAGACTATGTTAATCGACAGGATGAGACTGATGGATGCCCTAGCTTTACCACTGGTTAGCAATGCTTCTCGGCAAACGCCGACATCACCTGTAGTGGTTCCAGTTACTGGTACTTTGGTGAAATGTTTTCAGTGTGGCCAAGTAGGTCATGTTCGAAGAAATTGTCCTAGAAGATCTTTGGTTAATCGTGGTGCGACTCGTTTTTATAACAATGTAGGACCCACTAGGCCATTATGACGCCAGAAGTTTCCTTCAACGGTTTGTCTCTCTTGCCGTATTCTTGTTTTGCCTTTTTCTGGTAAACCATTAGTCCATGTTACAATCGAGAGATCCCTATTGTGGCTTTGTTAGACTTTGGGTAGTTCAGTTTCGCTTATTCAACAGAAGTGGCTCCACGTAAATCTGGCCGGCATTGCAGCACGTGTTCAGCCTTGTAAGGCTTTGTGCCTGATGGTTAATGGACAAGCCTTTCAATCTCTCAAAGCGTACAGTGTACTATACGTTTTCCGCGTTTTACGTAGAAACATTGCTTCTTAATTGTACCCGATCTTCCATATGCCTGTATTTTAGGGGAAGATTTTATGTCTAAAACCGGGATGTATATTAATTTTGCTACTAAGCAATTTGTATTTCATTTTGCATCCCATGTAAGATTTAATTTCGCTAGGGGCTTTAAACCTCAGAAGGCCCCATTGTCATTAGGAGATGTTAATTTGGCATCCCAGAGTAAAAGTTTGTCGCCGCTCTCTCATTTATCTTCCGTACAAGTTAATGAGATTGAGACTTTGATACGTGCATTTCATCCTTTGTTTGGCAATACTTTAGGGGTGACCAACTTGACACAATATGATATTCAGTTGACTGATCCAACTCTGGTTAAGTTGTCTCCGTATAAGCTTACTCCTCCTAAAATGGCGATACTGAAAGAGAAGATTCATGAGATGCTCCATCAGGGGTTATTAGAAGTTCCACCTCCAATTATAGTAGCCCTATCTTCCTGGTACCTAAAGGCGAGCATGATTTTAGACCTGTGGTGGATTACCGTCTTCTGAACAAACGTATACATGTTGAGAGCACGCCTCTACCTGATCTTCATACGGCGGCCCATCATTTTGGCAAGGCTCGCGTGTTTACAACGTTGGCCTTAAATCATGCCTGTCATAAAATTCCGTTGGCTGAGAAGTCTAAGCACCTCACTGCTTTTGCTACTCCTTGGCGACTTTTCGAATTTAATTGGGTCCCTTTTGGCCTTGCCAACGGTGCTCAAGTTCTTACTCGACTATTGGATAACTTGTTTTCTGATGTAAAGTTTAAATTTCTCTACCATTATTTGGATGATTTGGTAATATATTCTGACGATTTTGATTCTCATCTTGTCCACCTACGTGAAGTTTTCTCTCGTTTACAGCGTGCCGGTTTAACGGTGAAGCGTTCCAAAGTTAAGTTTGCTAATTTTCAAATTTCTTTCTTAGGCCACATTGTATCACCTGCTGGTATCACGATTGATCCCGATCATACTAGGGTTATTAGAAATTTTCCTGCTCCCACAAATAAACGTGAGGTGGCTCGTTTCGTGGGTATGGTTAATTTTTTTTCTAAGTTCATCCCTAATTTCTCAACTTATGCCGAACCCCTTAATTTGTTACGTCGAAAGGGTGTTAGTTTTCAGTGGGGTCAAGAACAGCAAAAGGATTTTCTTGTGCTGAAGGAGGCGATTTCCAACCCTCCAGTTTTGGCGTTTCCTGATTTTGCGCTTCCCTTCATTTTGCAAACGGACGCCAGTGCAAATTCTTTGGCCGCTGTTCTCTTACAGGAATTCCCTGATGGCCGACGCCCTATTTATTATAGTTCACGGACACTTTCACCTGACGAACGGAAATTTTCAACTTATGAGTTGGAAACTTTAGCCGTGCTTTTTGGCTTAGAGAAATATATGGCATATTTGGAACATGTCCATTTTTTCCTCGAGTGCGACCATCAAGCATTGTCATGGGCTTTGGCTGTTCCTCGGAGAACTGGCCGTCTTGCTAGATGGGGCGTACGAATTGAAGCTTTTAAGTTTACGCCCTCTTTCATCACGGGTTCTGATAATTGCATTGCAGATGTTCTTACCCGCGTTTTTGCTGAACCCAATGTGGACAGCCCTCAGTTTAGTAGCAGGATCCCCCTAAGACTGATAAAAGTTTGGAAACCTTTTCCTTTTCAGCCTTTTCGGAGATGTTTGTTAGTATCCCTGAGCTTCAACGATCGGATAAATCTCTCGCCCCTATTGTTCAAGAACTTCAGGTTGGGGTTTCGGTCCAAAACCATAAGATAAGAATGGTATACTGATAGGCAAAGCTAGTATTGACAGGCTTTTTAAGGTTTTAGTTCCCAAAGCGGCGGTACCCATGGTATTGTCATATTTTCACGATTCCCCTTTTCGGGGTCATCTTGGTATTGCCAAGACTAGACAACAATTTATGTGGCATGGCATGGATTTGGACATTAAAAACCATGTTAAGGCTTCTTGCACTTGTGCTTTATCTAAGCCTGCGCAAGCTACGAATTGGGGTAATTTGGCATCCGAAGTGTCAGCTTTTCCGATGCAAAAGCTTTTTATTGATATCATTGGGCCGATTCCGCGATCATTGCAGGGCAACACTTTTGCATTAGTGGTTACTGATGCCTTTTCAAATTTTGTCGGGATCTGGTTGCTGCTACCGCTCGTTTAGCCATTCACGATTTAGCTACTATTTTTGGATTCTTTGGTGCCCCCCCAGTATTTGGTTTCGGATAATGGATCACAATTTAAATCTCGTTTGTTCCGGTCCTTTTGTTTTGACTGGGGCGTCACTCATTTCACCACCAGTCCCTACTATCCTAATCCTTCATCAGCTGAACGTGTTAATCGCAATCTTAAATCAGCTTTAATTACCTTTTATTATCAGCAGCATGCACGATGGGATGCTTATCTTAAGCAGCTACAATTTGCTTTTAATTCTGCTAGGCATGAGGTCCACAAAACGACACCTTTTTCACTATTAAATGCTTACCAGCCGTATTCGCCGTTAGCAAATATGTGGGCCCTAAATGATTTATTACCCGTAGATAATTCGCCGGATATTATTAGAGCCAATTGAAAGGCTGCATTGAATAATTTACTTAGGGGCATACACTTAGGAAACGCCGCTAGATGCTAGTCGTAAACCGTCTCCGTTTAAGGTGGGTGACTTAGTTATGTGTCGTAACTTTCCTCAGTCTTCAAAAGTGAACGCCTATGCTGCTAAGTTGGCTCCCCGTTACTTAGGACCGTTCAAAATTCTTAAGGTCTATAAAGGCGTCTGTCCTTTTACAGAACGTAGCTACTAATCGCCTCCAACGCGCACATATCTCCCAACTTAAATTATACCAACAATTGTAAAGCTCTTTATTGAATGTGTTTATGACTTTATTTTCACCATGATAGGTATGTTCTTAGATTATTTCTGTCTTTTAATGTGTATGTAGTGTTTGTGTAGTAGTTTCTTACTTATGGTTACTTACGATCGCTTCTAGATAATAATTAAATGTATTTATTTTTATTTCCTTCCCCAAGTCAAATTTTTTTAAATTGTCCTTGAGCAATTACTTGAAATTTGTCCCATTCTCTTTCTTTGGCTTCAGGTGAGCTGTTTCACGATCCTACATTTGCTACTTTTAATTTTATCATAACTGCGTGTATTTCGCTCTCCTTCAAGTTAAGAAATAATATGTTATCCTTTAAAGGCATGTTTTATTTCCGTTTCTACTTGTTAATTCTCTCCCAGTCACTTTAAAGCCCCCATTCCTTAGTGTTCCAGCCCTGCTAAAAGATACGTGTTTCTGCAAATTAATACTGACGGAGCCGATGCAAACATACATATATAATATTTAAAGAAACATTCAAATTACAAAGTTTATTTTTTTAAAAGTGGGGCGAAGGCCACCGGAAAGTAAACGTGGGGCAAAGGCATCGGAAACTTTGTATCGTACGTGGTTGCAACTACTTCAAGTTTTGGCTGCCCAACAGTGGAACTACAATACTACTTCTTCAAATTGGCACCTAAACGTGGGGCAAGAATAGGTGAAAAGAAGAAAAGAATCAACGAAGAGTTACCAGAATCGACGAAACTACAAGACTAAAATACAAGAACGTAGTAAAACTTCAAGAAACGCATCCAACGACAGCAAAAATTCTTTCAGGAGTACGGGGCACGAAGTCAACAATTCAACTAGAATCTACGAGGGAACACCAGAGTATAAATGTTTACTAACACAGCCAGAACAAATGGTCAGAAAATTCCAGTACTATATATGTATATAGTTGTCAAGATAGTTAAGAAAATATATTCTTTTAAAATAATTTTATGTTGTTAAGAAGCGGTAAATTAAAATTCACCAGTTCCAAACCAAATATAACAAAAGAAAATATACTAAATAAAATGGTAACAGAAAACAATAAAAATATGGAAGTAGGGGAGGATAGGTCAGTCATTACAGATTACAATGTAAATTTACAGTCAGAGCTAGAGGAAACGAATAGGTTAGATGTAGAAGAACAATCATTTGTAAATTCACAGAAATAGCAGTAGTATGCAAGGTCAACCTCATTTTATATGTTAGTGCAGGGAACCACAAATGAAAGAAATACTATCCCTCAAACATCTAGCCAACAAGACCAAGAAAACTTATCACAACAAAATTTTGTGTGCATTCTAAAATTCTGAAATGAGAGTAGAGTTAAAAAAAGAATTTAATAATAAGCTAACTGAAACAAATGCAGAGGTGAGAGTAGAGTTAAGTAATAAGTTAATGAAACTATTACAGTTTATAGTATCAAAAATGATCTAGCTAAGCAAATAGAAAATGGTATGAAAGTAAGCAAAGCTGAAAGTAGGAGGTTAGAAATCAAAATAGAACAATCTTCTAAAGCACTTCAAAATGATATAGATTTAAAAGTAAATAAAGGTTGTAAGCAGCTAGAGCAGAAAATGTCAAGTCATATTGAAAAAAATCTAACTGAAATGGAGTTGAAACTTACTAATACTAAACAGGGTATTTGTAACAAGTTAGATAAACAGGGTGAAGAATTAAAAACAATGGTAAAAATACAAACGCAGATCTTGTGTAAGTACATATAGATTTAACAGGAGAAATAAGTAAAATGCATGAAATGGCTAAAACAAATGCAATTAAAGAAGCAAACATAGGACAAGGACAAGTAATGTCAATGATAGTCGAAATTAAAGATAAAGTACAAGAAAATAACAAAGACATAGATAAACTTAGAAATAGCTTTGAAACTTTAAGTACCAGTGTATCAAAGGTAAATACAAATGTAACTAGTTCTATAAGTGCTATTCAAACGCATGATAATAATACAAGAGCTGAAAGAAGTGCATCTCCTTTATTAACTAATAATACAAAAGACGCTACTGCTTTTTCCATAGCATCAGCCTCTCAAACACAAATCAATAATGATGATACACATGTGCATGTAACAAATTAGATGTCGAATATTATTCTGTGCTCAATGAATTGCCTTTACCTTATTTTAATGCTTACTCAAGTCCAGTACAATTTATTCATGATCCAGTAGAATATTTTAAATTGAAGAATGTGCCTGAAGCATTAATAATGATACTTGTTAGAAAATGCTTGGATAACAAAACGTTAGAATGGTTACATATGCTACCAGATAGCGAAATGAAGTTTGAAACATTTATAGTTTTATTTATGAATAAGTTATGGAAACAACTGTGCAATATAATATTAGGGCAAGTCTAAGTTATTCACAGTATAATAGAGATGAGAACGTATCAATAACAGAATATATTATAAAGTATGCAGGTAATGTTTGGCACAAGAAGAAACAGTAAAAGAAGAGAAAAAAAGAAAATAAAGTAACTGGAACATAAAAGGGGAAAGTAATGGAAAGTACTATTTATAGTAATATCTTTACTAAATGTAACCAATTATCAATATAACAAAACGGGGTATAAATAAAATAATGTATTAGAAGGAAAAAAGCATAAGAAATCTGAATAGCAACTACATTTATAAAGTATAAGATAGAAATTGTTAGAAATATAAATATGTTTAAGAAATAAGTTGTAAAAGAAAGGGTAACAAGTGTTAATATGCCTAATTAAGTATTAAATGTCTAGCAAATAGGATACTTAATAGTGAATAAAGAAACTTTACCCAGGCCATTGAACACGAGATCATTGACCTTACACCAGATCGTTGACCTTAAAACTGTCAAACATATGGCAGACCAATGATAAAGTATTCTACTATACAAGTGTAGGGAAAACCAGTGAGTGTTAAATAAATAGTGACAGTGAGAAATATCAAGTGTTATAATAAAAAAGGTTATGTTTCTTTCTTTCAGGAGATTTTCGGAAAATATTTCAACATTTAAAAGGCAATACAAAACAAAGGAGGACATAATTTTTAAATATCTCTAAGGGGGGGGAACTTGAGACAGTATTTTTAACACGTCAATGATATCAGTCTAATTATATAATATAAATTCAATAGCAGCACGCCTTAAAGCAATATGTGTATGTAATAATATATAAAGTGTATGTAACAGTCATTGCATTATGTTTATATTATTATGTACATGTATAATAATATTATGTGAATATATTATGTAGTTTAACAATGTAGGAGCTGTGAGAATAGAAGCCGAAAGCTGCTAACAATGAGGTAACCTTGAGGCAATAATGAATTAGAAGGTTTAATGATTCTTCTAGTAATTCTTGGAACAATAATAATGTAATATTTAAAACAGTTTATAAATAGCCAATCAAAAACTAGAAAAGCTTTAAGTTAAATAAAAGTATTCTTTTCAAGTAGGATTAGCCAATCAGAGACTTGAAATATAGTAAAAACGTACAAATTTTAGCGGTAGACGGCAGATGCTACTAGACAACGTTCCTAACCGGACGCTCTTGGATTGTGTAACCGATTGATATGGATGAATTCAGTGAGACAAAAAAATTCATTACGGGGCGTGAATAATATAATGTTTATGTGTTAAAAATGCAATTAATTGACAATATCAGAGCTCTAGAGTATGATATATCAGTGAAGTGTTATTTAATCGTGTGAAAGATTAATAAAAAGGAGTAAAGTATAAATAATAATTTGTGTAAGCCTTCATTCTTTAGCGTTCCAGCCCTGCTAAGAGATACGTGTTTCTGAAAAGTAATACTTACGCAGCCGAGGCAAACATACATATATAATATTTAAAGAAACATTCAAATTACAAAGTTGATTTTTTTTAAACTTGGGCGAAGGCCACCGGAAACGTTGTATCGTACGTGGTTGCAACTACTTCAAGTTTTGGATCCCCAACAGTGGAACTACAATACTACTTCTTCAAAGCATAGATAAAGTTAAGAAAAGAAGAGAGAAATATAGACGGATAAGGGCAAGATGTATGGGAACTGAAAGGATTAGGAAATGGTTTTGTCCAGAGACTTCCCCATATAATTGCATAATACTTTACTGTAGTGGAACAAGAACTGGAGAGAGAAATAATTTTATTCAAATAAATGAAGCCATATAAACAAAAGAGCTATACAAAAAGCTGTAGTAAACTTGAACAACTCCAATATAAACTGTTAAGTGGTAATAAACGATTAACAGGAAAAGGGAAGATGTGAGAATAAGGCTTGGAGCCATTGCGTGATTCAACTGACTAGTATCTAGTATTTGTGTAAATTTAAAATGCGTCAATAATTTTATCAGTGTACAGGGTGAATCATCTAAAGCTTGCATGTGCAGTTTTTACAGCATTGATTAGTAGTCAGGGGTTCGTACATTTAACCTATAAAGAAATTTTAATAATACTAAGAAAGTATATTTTTTGACCAAACACAATTTTTTAAATAAAATAATGCCTAGTTACACCAACAGAATAAATAGCGTAAATTAGAATATCAGTGACGTTTGTTGCAAGATGCTAGTGCAGGTGGTTTACGAGAAATCTTATTTTGAAACTTTTACGCACCGACACTTGTACAACCTGTGGTAGCACAAACTAAAGAAAAACAAAAGGGAATTACAATATTTCTGTGGGTTCTTACAAGTAAAGAGAACATAGCCCATCAAAGGTTGTGTTCAAAATGACCATCGGCAGCTTCAATAAATGCTTCCAGTCTGCTATGGAAAGACTGCTGCACACGTTCTAACATTTCAGAGTAGGCAGCAGTAATACGTCGTTTCATATCGTCTGGTGTAGTTGGTACATCCTTTTGACAGTGTCTTTCAGCCTTCCCCACAGAAAAAAGTCTAAAGGGTTCAGATCCGGTGAACGGGCCGGTCAAGGTACAGGGCTTCTTCGTCCAATCCAACGATTTGGAAACAATCCGTTAAGACAAGCTGTAGTACTTGGTGCACTATGGGCTGGACAGCCATCATGTTGGTACCACAGGTTCCTTCTAGTCTGCAAAGGAACGTCTTCTAGCATCTGTGGCAGATCGTCTGTCAGGAGGCTGCGATACTTGTACGAGTTCATTGTTCCTTCTATGAACAAAGGGCCTATGAGATGATGGTTCGCTATCCCACACCATACGTTTAAACTCCATAGACGCTGACGTTCCACCTGACGAAGCCAAAGGGGATTGTCAACAGGCCAATAGTGCATGCTTCTGCGGTTTACCTGGCCACGATTAGTAAATGTGGCTCATCACTAAACGAGATACATGCTGAATCTGGAGTATCATGTCTTAATGCCCATGTACAAAAGTTAACACGATTCTCAAAATCGTTTCCATGCAGCTCTTGATGGAGAGAGCTGTGATAGAGATGGAACATATGTCGATGGAGAATGCGCAGTACACTTGCCTGACTTATGCCACTTCAACGTGCGATTGTGCGGGAACTAATTTGCGGATCTACTGCAACGGCAGCCAAAACATTAATTTTTGCCCCTTCTCCAGTCACTTGTTTGTTTTTATTGCGTTTTCTAGGTATTACAGTACCACTTTCACGTAATTGGTTGAAGAGGTTGATAAATAATTGCCGAGATGGTTGACGTCTATTGGGATACGTTTCCGCATACACCGTACAGGAACGAACTGCATTTTTCCTACACTCTCCATACACCATGAACATGTGGTTTTTTCTGTATTAGTAAACTCCATCTTCCATTCACGACGTACTGCTTGAACTGTCACAAACTAACTGACGAGAAAGTCGCAATGCAATCAATGAACAGAAAACACAATGCAAACAAACATAACAACATCGTACCTAGCAACTAAGCAGGTTGAATGGGACAAGCAATTGTCGGGATGGAAGCTTTTCAAAATACGATTTCTCGTAAACCACTTACACTAGGATCCTGCAACAAAGACCACTGAAATTCTAATTTACCCTACCTTTATTCTGTTGATGTAACTAGGCATTGTTCCATTTAAGAATTGTATGTTTGCTCAAAAAATGCACTTTCTGGATATTATTAAAAATCTGTTTATAGGCTAAATGTACGAACCGCTGACTACCAATCAATTCTGTGAAAACTGCACATCAATAGCACTATACATTTACGAAATATTTGCGGTGCATGTTTTAGGTGTTCACCCTGTATGTGACACAAAAATGGCAAGTGCATCATTGGAGAAGGAGGAAGAGACGAAATGGAATATTTTCTTCTTGAGATACTCTCCAATGCGCTTGACGCATGGCTATTGCATACTATTTATTTGACAATACACTTAAATAAAAATATAATTAATTTCTAAGAGCTGTTAAACATGATGGAATAACAGGATCACCAACAAGATCTTGGTGGTGAACTGGCGATCGATTATCCACGCCTGGTAGTTAAACTTAAATAACTGAATAACTTGCAGCTCATGTTTTGCTGCATGAATTAAATCGTAAGTGAATATTAACAAATGACATGGAATTAAATGCTGGTTTAAGATTTAAATAGTTAAATTGAACTATCAAAAACATTATATTCCACATCCGCAATAATATATAATTCAAAAGTTACTGGATTTAATATAGTGTGCAGTAAAATAGCAAAAACCACGACTAGGTTAAATTACCAGCAAGAAATGCAGAATATTCAACAATATTCAAATTTCCACCATGACAGTATAAATGGTAATTGAACTAAACACACTATCGTTGAAGAATAAACTTCACGTCGGCTGGCCCAGTAGCTCAGTCGGTAAAGCACCTGCCTGCTGTGCGAAGGGCCCCGGGTTCGATTCTCGGCTGGGGGTGGTAATTTTTCTTCTGCCAAGATTACTCCCTATCCTGCCCAGAGTATGGGAGTATAAATGAGAGTGTGAATGTGTGTGATATAATGACAAAAGCCCAAAAAGCAAGGAACCCAACGAATATGAGCGAACACCGCTGCCTTAGGCAATAAGTTCCAAAGGAAAAGGCGGGGTATAAATGGAACTTTCAAAAATAAGAAGAAAAAAACTTCCATTGCATAACATTCTTTACAATACATACATTCGCTTGTTTTAAGATTATAACACAAATGAAACCAGTCCTCGCCATAACTCTCACAGAAACAAACGCCAAGTTGTGTTGGTCATGCGCTAAACAGTTCGGAACCACAAATAAGAATCTGATGTATTACATTCACATCACATTCTCTACCCTCTATCGGGTGTTAGTGGGTATTCAAATTATTCTCACGGAAGTTTATTTTCCTATCTGCTTCATTTTAATGGAGGCAAATCTTTCCAAAAATAGCTACATTACATGATTCATTATAGATAAAGGGAATAGCGATAGTATATTTTAGAAATGGAAGCTATACTCTGGCCTTAAAATGCCATATTATTTCCATAGTATCCCGAAAAACAACTGAAAATCGATAGTACTGAAAAGAATGGCTAAGTATCGAACAGTTCGAACCATTAAATAACGGATAACTCGGAAATGGGGGATGCTATACATGCACACGCACCATTTTCTAAAAATATTTTTTTTGGATTCACAGGTCCTTAAATCATGTATTTCCGCTGAACTTTCAGTATAAAACTTTTGGTTGGAATACACTACCTTCTCTACCTACTATACACATAGTAGAGAAAGTAATATATGCTTAGTAAAGTAAGATAAATTCAAGATCCCTTTTCTTGACTTTGTGTTTGGGAGATGAATGTATTATCACTTTAGATTTTCTTCTCTACTTCTTTGCACAAGATGCACGCCAAAAAGCACATAATCCTTTCACAGAAAATACGCAAACAAAACTTGTGTTGTATTCACATACGTTTCTCTATGACTCTTCTAGAAACTATTATTACAAGACTTATTCGTTTATCTACTTCTTGTTAATCGAGATAAACTTTCATTACGCTATTCCTAGTAGGTATAAGAAGAATAGAGTAGGTTAAAAAAGTGGATCGCAATATGATGGCATTGAAATTCCATGTTCTTTGCAAGACCACGAGAAAAAAATAATAACGACTTACCATTTTAAAAAGTATTTGAAAACTCAAACAGATATCTCGGAAATAGTTAATGTCATAAAAATGCATTTGACATAAATTGTTCGCTTTAACGAGATCTATATTTTTTGTAGTAACATTTTACCTACTCCTTACGGTTTACCAATTAAGGAAAAGTGATTGAAGATCACTCTATTTGCACGAAATAAGGTTTACATTTAATGTCATATAAATATCTTAAACATATGGCATATTATTATTACTCGCGCAAAACTTCTGGAATCGTGACCTTGATTGCTACCCCAGCTGCCGGGCCTAGGAATGGTTTATATTTAGCTTAATCAACGAAAGCGATATAATACCTTTGCTTACTCACAGTGCGTAACACATACAGTCCGCATAGAAAGTGTCTGCATCTGGTTGTAATTTTAGAGAGAGTAGTATCTAAATAGTATTTACTTTATATTTGTTATATTTATAACCATGGCTCCTATGTTTTCAAAGTTAAGTGGTAAGGTGTTACGTAGCGAAAGTAGGGAAATAATTGCAAATGTCCTCGACTTCATGAAGCAAGAAGGAGAGATGAAGGAAGAAAATATATGTTCATCCGAGTTCCACAAAAGCCTGAAGAGAGTGAAAGAAAGAGTAGTCAAAGCAACTGGTGTTTCACCGAGTTCCGATTCCAGAGTTCTCAAAGATAAGAAAAAAAACCATATGGATGAAAGAGTACCATTTGACACACCTGGGAAGAAACATAAGGTCCCTAAACGTATCACAGAAATAGACGATTTCGAATGCGTCATTCGGCGCACGATTCACAATTCATATGTGGAAGAAAAAAACTGTGCTAACAATAAGCAGATTGCTCATCAAGCTGAAAGACAGCAGAAACTTTCAAGGTGGTGCTACAAATCTCAGAAAAATTATTAAAGATTTACGGTTCAAGTGGAAGAAACCGAAATCAAATAGAAGAGCTCTAACAGAAAAGCAAAACAAATAAATAAATATAAGAAAAAAATAATAAAATAAAAAAAATAAAAATAAAAAGTAAATGTTGCCATGATAGCTTAGTCGGTTAGAACAACGGCACGGAAAGCCTTAGATCCGTGGTTGAAATCCCGGCTATGGCATTGTATTTTTCAGTCTGATTCTACCTTTCCAAATGAGTATAATTTTATATGTACTTATATCAGCATCAATTTTAAAGGTGGTGCTACAAATTTCAGAAAAATACTATGGTGTATGAAGATGAGTCATACATACACAGCAGTCGTACAACATCTAAAAGTTGGAGTGACGATAGCGAATTAGGTTGCAGGTTCCTGTTGCTAAAGGGCTTATCGTTCATGCTGTTGGAAAGATCGGCTTCGATCCAAATGCCCTTCTTTTACAAGTTGCAAAAACAACAGGAGATTTTCATCAAGAAATGAATACAGAAAAGTACATGAAGTGAATCAACGCCATGTTGATACCTAATATGTCTGCTGGGTCTGTTCTGGTCATCGACAATGCTTCACAATGCGTCAACACTCAATTGACAAACAACCTACCTCAAATTCCTTGAAAGAAGAAATGAGAGCTTGATTACTTAGACATAATATAGCTTTAGATGAAAGCATGAGTAAAACAAAGCTATATAACTTAATTAAAGCCAACAAACAGCTTCAGACGTCCTACATACGTGACCAGATAGTAATACAACATCGCCATAATGTACTTAAGACTGCCATCGCATCTCCCAGATCTAAACCCAATCGAATTAATCTGGGCTGATATCAAAAAATGGGTGGCATGCAGAAATATCACTTTTAAATTAAAATATGTGGAGCAGTTATAACACCAGCAATTTGCTGAAATTGGAAGGCCAGAATGGGAAAATGTATGTCGACATGTTGAATAAATTAAGAATCATTATTTCGAAAAATACGGAATTGCAGAAAATCAAATAGAAAGAATTCTCATCCAAGATAATGGTGCAGAAAGTAGTGACAGCAGCGATGACGGCAATAATGTGAGTGATTCCACAGAAGAGGAAGGGTTATTAGGTGTGGAAGAATTGGAGGCAATGATTGACATTGTTTTTTATATTAAGCGCTTTTTACAGCGTGGATTTTAATATACTGTATATAACTAAGTTTATCAGCGCAGCGCACAACCGATGTGCGAATATTTGACAATGACTGTCCCACGCACTCCTGCAGCATGCAGACGACCGATCACCTCCTGATCCGGTAAGCAACTCGCTCTCATTAAGATTTTCACATGTCTAGAACTGTTGCGCCGATTATAAAAATCGTTAGAGCTATTTATGAGAAAATAAAAAATAACCAAGTGTTCTGTGTAAAGGGTAGTTTTTGCTGGGGTAAGTGCTTGAAAACATTAGTATTGCATCATTGGAAGGCGCTGAACAAAATACTAAGTTTGGTGTTTAACATTCTTTTCGTTTTTGAGTTACCACACACATACACACTGAGAAAGTTTAAATTATTAGCTCCACGTATGGGCGCCAATTTGAAGTAGCTGCTTGTTGTAGGAGTTTGCACCACTTTGAAGAAGATATATTTCTGTTACGATGTTTGCAACACGCTTTGGGCGTCAATTTGAAGTAGTTTGTATTGAAGGAGTGGTATTATATTTCAACTGTTGGGGAGTCAAACACTTGTTGTAGTTGCAACCGCACGTATAGTAAACAGTTTCCGGTAGCCTTCGCCCCAAATGTACTTTCAGGTGGCCTTTGCCCCAAGTTTAAAAAAATATTAACTTTGTTATTAAACTGCTTCTTTAAATATTTATGTTTGCCTCGGCTGCGCCAATATTATTGTTAGAGACACGTTTCTCTTAGGCAAGGTTTTGGTACTACTAAGAATGTAGGCTTACACAGATTTTAAGTTTTAATTCACTCCTTTTTATTAATCCTGACACAAATCAACTAGCACTTCACTGATATAGAGAGCTGTGAGATTCTTTAATTAATTACTTGTACTTTTTAACACGTAAACTTATTTTTCGTCTCACACGAATAAATCACTCAAGGACGCACAAGCAATGCATCCAGTTATGAGCACTGTCCTCAGGCAACTGAATTGATTTCAACCGTCTAAACTTGTAAATTTCTGTATTTTAAGTCTCTGATTGGCTAATTCTAGTCCAATAGAATACCTTCATTTAGCTAAAGCTTTTTCTGGTTGTTGATTGGCTATTTTTAAACCGTCTCAAAATTTATATTATTGCTGCTCTAATAATGACTAGTAGTATTTAAACATCCTTATTCTTTATTGCCTCAAGGTTACCTCATTGTTAGCAACTTTAAACTTATTTCTCACAGCTCCTACATTATTAAATTACGTAATTCATTCACATAACATTATTAAATATGTTTACAATAATATAAGCATATGCAATTTACAAATTATTACATACATATTGCTTCAAGGCGAGCTGTTATTGAATTTACATATTGTATAATTAGACTGAAATTATTTAAGTGTTAAAAATACTGCCTCAACACAAACACACGCATACACATGCACATAAACAGGACCTTCTTCTAAAGTGCTGCTTCTGGAATCAGGAAGCCTCATAATATGGATATCCGGTGAAATCTCTGTATGAATTTTAGGAAGGAATACAATATTGCATCTACTTAGTAAAGGCAAGCAGTAGAGAATGTTCTCTATCTTTATTAGTGAATGTCTTACATTATCTTCTTATACGGAGGGGAGTCAGCATCGATCCAGAGTGAATATTGTACCTACGCCCCACGAGGAGGCGACCCCGGGAGGAAGATGTGGCGAGAGGAGACACCGGACAGTCAGATCCAGGAGCAACAGTACCGCAAAGACAGGTTCCCTAAGGTTTTAGATATAGACACCCCAGCAGAAGGACAGGCAGATCGAGGACCTCATCCGCTACAGAAGGGGTGCAACGCCCCTCAAAGGGGTTCGAATACCCCGGCAGCCAACCGAAACCCGAGGGACGGAGAGAGTTACAAAGAGCACCCATGCCACGCTGCACCGAAACACCATCGCCGACACTTCCGACCCTGAAAGAGACCAAGAGACAAAATTCCATAATTTTGGGTGGAATTTTATTCCGACCCTGGAGGAGAATAAAATGAATGAAACGAACTGGAGGGATAGGAAATTCGGGGGTTGAAAGAAACCACTGCAGCATTCGCCTGACCACCCAAGAAAACCCCCGAAAAAGCACATGGGTTAGAGTGGGCGTTCGCGGGGATCGATCCCTAGACCTCCAGAATCCGGGCTACAGAAGAACTGAGCGATGTCTCTGGGTTATTACTGGGTATACAAACTGTTCTTATTAAAACTTATATTTCTATCTACTTCATTTTAATCCAAATAAAGCTTTTTCAGAAATAACTACATTACACTCGTTATACAATGGAATGCTTAGGAACTGGAGCTATATGCTGGCTTAAAATTCCATGCTGTTTCCATTCAATCGCGAGAAACAACCGAATGTTGATAGGAGTTAAAGAGAATGACCAAGTAATGAACAATTCGAACCATTAATAACAATTATCTCCGAAATGGCTTATGCTACAAAGATTTATTTGAAATAAAGTGTGTGTTTTAAAGAGATCTACTTTTTGTGTCGTAGGTTTTCGTTTATCGCTTAACGTTTATCAGTTATACAAGAATATGTAAAATTCTTTTCGAATGAAGAGGAGTTTACAGGCTATTTCCAAATAATTGAAGATGTATATTTTTATTTATCATGTAAGTATCCTTAATATATGGCAATTTAATCAAAAGCGTTCAGGATTTTTTTTAGAAAATAAAGTTTTGAAAACTGCTCTATGTAAAGGGTAATTTGGGGTGGGAGAATTTTCATGGAAATCTTCGTGTCGTAACTTTGGAAGACACTGAATCTAAATACGAAGTTTGGTGTCTATCGGACTTTTCGTTTTGAGTTAGGCCGCTCACAGAGACACATACACAGGCACGGAAATTCTTCTAAAAATTCTTTTTTTATTCAGGGGGCCTGAAAACATGAATTTCGGTCAAATTTCGATATATAATTTTTGGATGGAATGCAATACCTTATCTACCTACTAGTTATATGGTAGAGAAAGTAAAAGTTAACAAATATGAGCAGCATTCGAAGTTTGCCCTTCTTTATCAAACCCTTCTTTCTGCCTTTTATCGTTTAACACGTTAATGCACTGAATGTGTACATTAAATATATTATTATTGTTATTATTGTTGTTTAGTTATTCTACAGTATAATCACATCTTCTGGCAGCCGAATATTAATTCACAGTCATTTATGGATTTCTCTCTGCACCCAACCACTTTCCTCTATCAAATCATTGTCCTTATCTTAACTGTCTTCTCTCCATTGCTTCCATAATTCCCTTTCCCATATTATCGTTGCTTTCCTCTTTCCTTTCTTCTTGATGGAATCCACTCATAGCCCTACCTTGGTAACCTTTCTTCACTCATTCTCTTTACACGTCCATACCGGTTTACTTGTCTTAATATCTTCTCGATGTTATTTCATACTTCCATCTTCTCTCTAATTATTTCATTTCTTACCTTTATCTTCTTTAAATCCTTTCTGAGCTTCTTCAATAAAACTTCATTTTTGACGATATATTGCTGTACTTCCTATAAGTGATTTATATTTGTTATGGTTCGTTTCTTTTATAATATTTCTATAATGGGCATTCTATCTTAATTAAATATATAGGCATTATATATGAAAAATTCAAACAGTTGTGTTTATTACATGTTTTCAAAATGCAATAAATATTCGAAATGAGAAAAATAAGTAACTTTATTCGCTTTTGTTAGAACGCCAAAAAGGTGAACCATTTTTCAAAGTTTTCAACACAATGTTATCATGTCCTAATTAATTCGAAGATCTTTTTAATATCTCAACTTGATAATGACAATATTTAAGAGTATACATCCAAATTTAACCCTGAAGGAAATGAAAGATTTGAATGTTTCCTGCGCTGCTCGACTTTTCACCTCAACTGGTTCTGTATTCTGTCAACTAAAACATATACCTATAACTAATTCAGTGTACAAGGACATTCCTCTCTTCTCCAATAAAGCGTCTTTAAAGTCGATTCCTTCGAAAATTCCCTTATGCAGTATTTCTCTAGAGAGTTTTTCTCTCTTCTTCTATTCCTTCTTTCTCTTTCTCCTCCTAACGGTCTTTCGCTCTATGAACGGCAATGCATAGCACAAATCCTTCGTAAAAGTATTCTGTTACGCTTTTTATTACTTTCTTTACCACTTACCTGTAGTAAATAGAGAAAACATTGATTGAATACTGAGATTTCACCGGAAATGAACATTCTTAGCTCCCCTGAATAAAAACACAATTTAGAAAAATGTCCGCACAGATGCGTGTGTAGTGTATGAGTGACTTCACACATTGTGTGTGAACAGCTTAATTAAAAAGTAAATGTCGGTTAAATCCCAAACTTGTTTCATGTTTAAGTTCAGCATCCTCCAACGATGTAAAATACTCTAAAGTATCATTTACATGGACAAATTCGTCGTTATTTATAATTTTTCCAAAATTTGCTCTAACGATTTTGATTAAAATATCATATTTGAAGATATTTGCATAAAAATAAAATATATCTTGAATCCTTTACGAATAACCTATGAAGGACTCATTCTAAATTATTTTTGTATAATTGGTAAGCCATAAGAGATAGACAAATCTTTTCATTAAGAATGTAGATCTCACTAAAGCACACAATTTAAGTCAAATCGATTTTTCTATGGTCTTAAGTACTTACATTCTTTGTTATTGGTTTGAATGTTTAAATTCTTATAATTTTTTTCAGTGGGAAATCCATAATAATTTGTTCTTCCGGTCATATAATCGTGGAACCTGAAAGTCAATATACTGCTATTCCCGTTTAAATATCTGACTATCGCTTTAATCTAATCTATTCTTCTTACACTTATATAACAAAATGTATAATGTGAAATGATGGTTTTTGTATATTGTCAAAAAACAGATAGAAGAACAAGACTTTATAAACACAGTTTGCAGAAAAGTGACTAGAAAATGACAGGTTAATACAACAGATTTTTATCAAGTGGTAAGTAACTGTTTCTTTTTCTTTTTTCTGTTTTTCTCTGGTAGCCATGCAAGGAGCATGGAATTTCAGAGCCATCATATAGCTCAACGCTTTTTGAAAATCTGACGGTCTTTAGTCTACCGTATTCTTGTACCTACAACGAAATGTGTAATGAAAGTTTCTCTGAATTATTCTCGAGAGAGAATAGGTTTTTAGAACAGTAAGCATAATCATGTGAATGCTATACATAAAATGTTTTCTTTGTAGTTTTAATCCTCTAGTTTTGTTTTCCTTCTTGATTTAACCTTAAAACACTCACGCATTCACACTCTCGGTATATATTCAGATTCTGAGGAGGGTAGGAATTAATTTTTACTAAAGAAAAGTTTACTCTCCAGCCGGTAATCGAACGGGATCTCTGGGTTGAGAAGCCAGAACACTGACTGCTCATTCAGAGATAGTCTAAACTCGACGAATTTATTGAGCTGAAATATATGAAAATGAACACCGGATACCGTATTTCGGTTCCTGGAATTTTGGGATCTTAACCTTTGGAGGGGGCTTGAAGTTTTAACGTCCGTTTACCCGATACACCATAGCGGACGATGAATGAACGAAAAGTGTAAAACATGCTCAAACGAGTCCGGGGTACTTACCTGACATTCGTCTTCTCAGGATAAGGAGAAACCTCGGAAAAACCCTTATCTGGATCACTCACTCTAACCAAGATTCAAACTCGGAATCTCTTGGATGTGAGACCAACTCGCTACCCATACACCACAAAGGCGGGCTATTGGGAATTTCTTGCATAAACTTTATCATCAAGCATTCCTATAAATAATAATCACAGAAATTTATACTTGGTCACTTCAGTGAACGGAAAGCCACTTAATTATTGTTATAAATAAGAAATAAAAAAACAGAAAGCACCTTGTAGGATGTGTTATCGGAGGGGGAACCTCACGCACTGTGACCAGCTTGATATATTGTGAATACACCCCCGGGAGACAGGGATGAGGTGAAGGAGCCGTAGGGGGTCTCAGATTCGCAGGCAAACAGCCCACAGAGACGCGCAGAAATCCCTAATATTTCCAGTTTGAACACCTACACACAGGAGGCGAAGAATCCTAAGAGAGCGCGACGAAACGACCCTAACGGTAGGAATAACGCACTTTGGCATTCACGGGGGAAATATTTCCAATGCGCAAGCATCGATGCCATCTGCCCGACACCGTCAGCACCGCAGGACCTGAAATCACAACTGAAACATGAAAGGGAGACGTTAAATGAGAGAAAATGGGGGAAAGGCGAAATCCTGGTGGAATACACCACCCTAGCATTCGCTTAGGCGACCACGAAAAACTCCATGGTCAAAGTCGAATCGAACAGGGAATCGAACTGGAGACCTCCCGAATGCGGGCCATAGACGTTGCCACCTGAGCCATCCCGCTCGATGAAAACCCCTTGTAAAGCTTTCATAGACTGATTGGCTCTATGAGCACTTGGATTGTCCTGAACCATGAGCACTTTCTGCAGGTGTTGGTTTTCTGAAGAAATCACTTAATAAAGTGTTTACATATACGTATGTGTTCACATTCGTGAGAGCGAATGGGGCCAATAATTAGTGCACCACACTCCTAACTTTACGTAATGTAGTGGTTTTTCTGTTATTACTGTGCACTTATTTTTTTGTGTGTTCATATTACCGGCCTTTCTGCAAACAGCTCTACGGACATATAAACGCTAAGTGCGGCAGCAATTTTCTTGGAATTCCTTCCATAACACCAATCTTTCCGCGGTTTAATCTGTGGAGTCTTTTTTGTATAAAACGAGATCAGTCTATTTAAACTTTCGTAATAGCCTTTAATAGTGAATTTATTAGAAACGGTGACACGGTATACACATTTAAGCTGACAGTCCACATGTGACTCCGTTCTAGCAAAACCACACGAAATACACACACTGTTGTTCAGTATACAATTTGATAACAACACAAAGCAGACATAATAAACAGACAGCTTATTCTGACTATATACGATGCCAAATAATGTTAGACTAAAAAGAAAATGCCAATAGCCTCCGGAAGTGCGCGAGCTAGGCTACCGCAGAGCAAGGTCATTGAACCCAGTCTGATACGAGTCAGGCTCGGCGACCGCCAGTCGCTGCATTTAAGATAAACTGGGTACCCCATCATCATGAAGATGACATCATTCTTACTTTCTCTAGCACGTACCTAGTTGGTAGAGAAGGCAATGCACTCCACCAAAAAAGT
This sequence comes from Deroplatys truncata, assembly GCA_030765065.1. Lineage (NCBI taxonomy): Eukaryota > Metazoa > Arthropoda > Insecta > Mantodea > Mantidae > Deroplatys > Deroplatys truncata. The sequence continues at coordinate 202,424,496 of CM060983.1, read as the reverse complement.
TCGATGCCGAGATACTACCGGAATTATATATTTTGAGGACCCCTGAGTCAAAAAGAAAAAGAAAGCAAATATTTTTTTTTTGGAAAAGGTCGTCTGTTTGTATGAATAGCATAACTCAAAATCGAAAAGTAGGATGAATACCAAACTTGGTATTTGGGTTCATTACCTTCCAAAGATGAGACACGAAGATCTTCAATGGAAACCCCTAACCCAAACTACGTTTACAAGGAACATTTTTTTCAACAGTTTTATTATTTTCTAAAAAACTGCTCTGACGATTTTTATTAAAATGCCATATACGTATTAAACATATTTACATGAAAAATAAAATGTATATCTTGAATTTTCAGGAAATAGCATGTGAAGTTCGATTCATTCGGAAGAAATATTGTATAATCTTGTCTAACTGGTAAACGTTAAGCGATAGACGAAAGCGTAATACGGAAAAATGTAGGTCTCTAAAACACACAATTTATTTCAAAAAAGTTTTATTTTAGCATCAGCCATTTGCGAAATATCCGTCATTAATAGTTCTAATTTCACAATAATTAGGTCAATCTTTTAAAGCCCTGTCGATTTTCAGCTGCTTCTCGTGATTTCATGGAAAGAGTAAGGAGTTTTAAGGCCAGCATATAGCGTACAGTTCTTAAACGTTTAATTACTGCTATTCCCTTTGTATGTGTAACAAAATGTGAAATGCTGCTATTTCAGGAAAGGATTATCTCGATTAAAATGTATTAGATAGAAAAATAAACTTTCGTAAGAATAAAACGCATAGGTGCATACTAATAAGCTACAGATGGTAGAGAAGGTCATGTGAATGCAACATGGACATCTAGTCTGAATTTGAATTACATACTCACAAAAAATTGGTTTTCAAAATAAGGATTTATCTATGTAGTGATTTCAATTATACGTAAAATTATCTAATATAATTATATGTAAAATCTATACGCACTGAGTGCTTAATTTTAACTTCAAAACACCACTTTTACTCGTAGCTTTATAGCCACATTAACTTCATTCTGTTAGCAGTCGATCTTTAAGATAGGATAGGATAGAACTAGCTAACATAGCATCTCGATTCCCAATGAATCTTTTGTGCACACACGGAGGAACGGAGGAGGTGAGGAAAAGCAGGAGACGTGTGGGCTGCAGAGATGCCGGCCCAAGTCGAGAGGGACGCGTAGAGATCATTAATAGTGCCAGGCTTGACCAGCCGGCTACGGGAGGATCGCTCGGGCATGTCCCTCTAGTGGGACCGGGAAACACGACCCAGCAGTGGAGCCTACATAGGTTTCCCTCTAGCAGGGCCGAGAAGAAGTTTCGCTAGCCTCTGCGCCATCTACTGGACGCCGACCGAACCACAGCTCCGGAGTCAACCTGAAACATGAAAGGGAAATGAAGTGTGAGGAAAAAGGGGGAGAGGAAATCAGTGCTAGAATGCACCACTCCAGTATTCGCCTTATGCCAACCAGGGAAATTGAACCCGAGACCTGCAAAACGCGAGCCTCTCACGTTACCGCGGGGCCATCTCATTCGGTATGTCGATCTTTCATTCAACTAAATGCCAGGAAGATCACCTCAAAGCTAAAGTTTTTTAGCAACGCTGATCTACACTTTCAATTCATCTAAAGTCGAAGCCTTGTCAACGTAAATGGTAATGGCAGTATCGACCATTTCCGTTTACCTAATCTGCAAAATCTGGAAACAAAATGAAGTTGGAGTTTGTTCATAGTTTTATTATGAGTATCTGGCGCATGTCGCACACCGCTCTAAGGCAAACAATTACCAAGTTGAGGGGAGTACGGCGGACCTCACTCATTTCCCGGGAGTGTGCAACAGAGACAGGAAAAACTTTGCCAACAAAGTTTGTAGGGGAGAAGAGGGGTCTTCTTTATGGCAAAGGGGTGTGTGCAACAGAGATGGTGAACGTTGAGCGCTCTATTGATAAACATCACCCTGGATTCTCCCGCAGTAGACTCAAGTCCCTTCATACATAATGCCTTACTATCTTCATGTATTTACGCGCTCTGCAAAACGTATCAAGACCGAGTAACAGTGTCGTAGACTTCATCGTTTGCATCAAATAATGTTTATAATTGCATAGCTTTTACTTTCTCTGCCACTTACCTGTAGTAAGTAAGAGGAAGTATTGCATTCCACCCAAAAGTTTAATGTAGAGATTTCATGGAAGTTACATGTCCGTGCTTGTGTTGTGAAGAGCATAAATAAAAACTAAATGCCTAATAAATACAAAGTTTTGTATTTTCCAAAGCTGCTGCACAAAGATTTTCAAGAAAATTTCCCCAAACCAAACTACCCCTTACATAGAAACTTTCTCGATTTTTTATTTTCTCAATGTATATAATTAATGTATTTGAATAATAAATAAAATATATATCTTGAATTTTCTGCGAAGAGCCAATGAACTCTTGTTTATTCGGAAGGAACTTTGTGTGATTTTGCAAAAGTAAACCATAAGGTGTAGACAAGCTTACTACACAGAAAATATAGATCTGTTTAAAACACACAAATTCTTTTAAATAACGTTTTTTGTGGCTTCAGCAATATTCGTTTTAAATTGGTTTTAAATTTTCAGTACTTTGTACCTTTTTACTTTCTCTACTACGTAGATACAGTATGTAGAGTAAATCTAGTATTATATAAAAAATTTGACAGCGTTATTTTACCGGAAATGCAGATTTTGAGACATCCTGAGCACAAAAAGGTGTTTTAGAAAAACATCCATCTGTGTGTGTATGTGTATCTGTAAGAATCACAACTCAAAAAAAAAACTCCATTAAATACGAAACTTGCTATTTAAGTTCAGGACTGCCAAGCATGCTATACAATTTTTAATAAAATCTTCCCACTCCAAACTACCCTTTACATGAAATACTTTTCAAAATTTATTTTATTAAAATGGCTCTAACAATATTTAAAGTATTTTCATGACAAATGAAGTGTATATCTTGAATTTTCTGTTTTCTGGGAATAGCCTCTGAAGTCCTCTTCATTCTAAATAATCTTTGTAAAGCTGGTAAACCGCAAGAGATAGACAAAATATTACTACACAAAAATGCAGATCTCCTAAATTACACAATTTATGTCAAATGATTTCCTTTATTGAGAAGTTAACCATTTCCAAAATATTCGTTTGAATTTTCTCAAATGGGAAGTCGTCATTACTTTCTCTACCACGCACATAGCAGGTATTGCATTTGACCCAAAAATTCGACACCAGGATTTCATACCCTTGAATAAAAAAAGCATTTTTAGAAAAAGAACTGCGCGCGCACGTGCGTGTGTGTATGTCTCTTTATGTTTGTGTGTGTGTGTGTGTGTGTGTGTGTTGTGTCTATGTAACTCAAAAGCGAAAAGTCGGATATTTAGGTTCAGTACACCAAAGATGCAACTCGAAAGGTTTCAAGAAAATTCACCCACCACAAACTACCCTTTACATGGAACATTTTTCGAAATTTTTTATTTTCTAAAAAACGGCTCTCGATTTTGATTAAAATAGTATATATTAAAGATATAATTACAAATAGAATGTATATCTTGAATTTTTTTTGGGAATAGCCTGTGAAGTCCTCTTCATTCGGAGGAAGTTTTGTACAATCTTGTATAACTAGTAAACGTTAAGCGATAGACAAAGCCCGTAAAAAATAATAATAAAAAAATTAGATCCCTTTAAAACACAGAATTTATTTCAAGAAACTTTTTTTGGAATCAGCCATTTGCGAGATATCCTTATTAATGCTTAGAATGGTTCAATGATTTCTTATTCTGTTTAAGACACGTTGATTTGTAGTTGTTTCTCGCGATTGAATGAAAACACTATTAAATTTTAAGGACAGTATACGGCGTCCAGTTTTTAAACATTTGACCATCGCTGCTCCCTTTGTATCTACAACGAAATATATACTTCTGCACAGCTTTATCTCAATTAAAATGAAGTAGATAGAAAAATAAGCTCTAGTAAGAATAGGTTGTATACCCACTAATACACGATAGAGGGTGGAGAAAGTCGTGTGAAAGTAACAATCAGATTTTTAATTTTCTCTTGTGATCAAGCAAAGAGAATGGAATTTCAAAGCCATCACATAGCTATATGCTCTTTAAAAATCTGACTATCGTTTTACCTGCTGTATCGTACAACGAACTGTGTAAATGTAATTGATAATCGCACTCATATGCCACTAACCAATGACAGGTAGAGTATGCTAGTCAGTTGGCCAATCAAATCCGTACTACACTGATAGTAATTCACCTTCGATTACTACACCGTTAGTATTTCATAGTGGTGCACTTGTTTTTAACATGCAGTGAGTGAGATCACGTAGGCCGTGACTACAATAATAGCAACTGAAGATGCCGCGCTTTGGAAGTCAAAATATTGGTAATACAAAAGCAGCTGTAGATAATTTAACGCCAGAAAACACAAAGAAGAACAAAAGTATGTTGTGGAGCCAATTTTCAGAATTCTGTACGGAGAGAAATTATAAAACTGACGGCTCAGTTAGCAACAAAGAGATTGCTTCCATTCTACAGGACTAACAAACATGGTTGGCGCTAAACTAGATAAGTTTATAATACGTTTTTGGGTGATTATCCAGCTGAGTAGCATTAGGCTAATAGTTTTACATGACAATTTAATTTTGGTTTCAAATTCATGCATCTCATGTATCTTCTCGACCTTCGGTCTCGAAATAATCATTAGAAAAGAAGCATTCGTTAACCTCAATAAAACTGTCGTAAAACTATCAGTACTAGAGCTACTAATGTTGAAAGTTTAACTGACTTAACAAGTAGTAAGTAGAACAATAAGCTTTTGTAAGAATGGCTGGATTGTATAAGAGGGAATAGAGAAAATCATATTGGTGCAACACATAAGCCTTTTTTAATGTGCTGTTCAGTTGCTTCTTGGGAAGTCATGGAAAGAGTACGGAATAGTGACACATGATTACACATTATACCTCCTACTAATTGTGTAATGAAACTATATCTGCAAAGGTTTATGTTAATTAATGTGAAGCATATAGAAAAATAAGCAGGTAAATTGCATTACTTTGGTCTTCAAAAGCGACGAAAGTGATGTCCTAAATCTCCTACAGTTGTCACTCTGTCATCCACTAGCTCCAACACAATGCTGGAAATATATGAATAACAAATACTGCCAAAGCCAGTAAGATACCACCAACTTTCGCAGAGTGGGCTCTTAATTATTCTTTGTTTTAGGTTTATCAGCTTTTTACGTTTCTGATTTGCGAGAGGCTTATATATAAGCTTAATTTCTGATTCAAGGGAGATTAAGTTAGGTTTCCTTTTTTATGTACATAAGCTTAGGTTCCTGATTCACGGGAGGTTAGCTTCGTCTTAGTCTTTTTTTAAATGTAACCTTAAGTTACTGATTCGCGGGAGGTTAGGTAAGAGTTAGCTTTTTTATATAAGCTTAGGTTACTAATTCGTGGAGGTTAGGTTAGGGTTAGTTTTTTATATAAGCTTACTTTAATTAGTTACCAGTGGTTACACCAAAGCTTCACTCGCGTGCGTTCCTAAGCTTAGGTTTCTGATTCACGTTAGGTTAGGTAAGGTTAGGTTAAGTTAGGTTTCGTTTATATATATATATATATATATATATATATATATATATATAAAGCTTAAGTTTCTGACTCACGGGAGGTTAGGTTTAGTTTTTTTATATAACCTTAGGTTCCTGATTCACGGGAGGTCAGGTTTAGTTTTTCTCATATAAACTTAGGTTACTAATGTAGCTGAAAGTTCTCCACAACTAATTTCTCTCTCACTACCGTGTATATTGTATTTTCACATCCTGCGCAAGCCATTTTGTGTCGTGTAATGCACTGTTAATAACAATGCATTGCGTTTATATCAGTGGGAAAAGAAAACGAAGAAGAAGAAGAAGCAAGAACACATCACTTATTCCGCGGATTTCACTTCTCATTTAGGTTGGCACTTACAATTGCGCATGTGCAATAGCGACAAGATGGCCAGGTTTGTTGTCTTCACACAGTAATTTTGCTATAAAAGTAAAACACCTAAAACAGATGAGCACCAGGTAAAGAATGGACAACTACTGCTAAAACTCACTCCTAAGGTAATTTATTCACTTTCCTTTAGCTTTTATTAACGTTTTCAATGGAGACCAAAGTAATGCAAGAAAGCTAAATAGGCTTTCATTGGAAAAGTTTGAAGTACCTATACAAATAAAGAATGGAGGATTGGGAAAGTCATGTGAATGCAACGCATAAGAGTTTTCAAATGGTTTTTTTCTCGTGGCCATAAAAGGAGCACGGAGGTCCAAAGTCACCATATAGCGACCCTATTCTAAAACTCTATTACTTTAGCCTGGTGTAACCTTCTTATACATACAACGAAATGTGTAAACATGCAGTGATTATTTCGATTAACAAGAAGTGGATAGAAGCAATCCAGCAATCGAGAACAGATCGCCCAGGTTCACCTGGGCGAAATGTGATCGCCGCAGTACCTAGCCGCTTACGCGGCTTTACCTGTGCGATATAGAAGGTTTTACAGAATTTACACAAGCTTTTGATAATTGTCAATTTGTCTCGGGTGGTGTTTAGCTTCCTGCGCTACCATTGGCTAGGGTCGGTGTTCCCACATGGGCGGACTAGCGACCACGAGGTGACCAAGCCCAATACTGCTTAACTTGGGCGGCCGCTTGTGTGGTCGTCAAGCTAAGCAGGCCGGCATGGCAGCAAGCGTGATGGGAAAACTGGGTAATGGTATGGGGGTACTCAAGTTGGCAGCAGGGCGGGTCGTTGCTAGATGGAAGAAGTACATAGAAGAATAAGCTTTTATAAGAATAATAGTGGGTAGGAAAAGTCACATTGTTATAAGTCTGAAATTGCATACTCTGAAAAATAAACAGCGACGTGCAGACTATATCACGTTAATGCGTTGTTGCAAACGATTCTCACAGTAATAATTCAAAGCTTGTGTATGGAATAATTGTATTTATAATTAAAGAAGAGAACTAGAATGTCGGTTTTAGACGCTATCACACCCGACCACTTCAATTGAAGGGTATCTAAACCAGCTTCCACGAAATAAACTAGCAAACATGAACCAATTTCACCAGGCAGAGTTCTCATCGTGAAAGAGTATTCCAAAGTATTACATTCAGTGCGAAATACCATTTTCTTTACGATTTGGCAACCTTGTTTACCCTTAGGCCACGAGGAAACATAAATCTATTAAATACGGTAATCTGGGCTCTTTGTACTAGCATTTTGAAAGCGCAATTCAAATATAAGAAAACATCTGATGTGCTGCATTCACATGGCTTTCTCTACTCGCTATTCTTACGAAAGATTTATATTCTGTCTACTTCTTGTTAATCCAGATACACTTTAAATTCATATTTATACACTATATTGTAGCTATAAGGAGGATACAGTTGATTAAAGTTTACAAAAAGGGTCGCTATGGCTTTGATATTCCATTCTGTGTTCATAAATGACCATCTCGATGTATACAGACCAAGAGACAAACAAGATAGCTGTTAATTACGTCATCCTCGGGGCCTACCCTTTTCGGAAGTTCACAGCCTGCATCATAGGAATGCGTCTTAGTCAGTGTGGATTTAGAATGCTAACGAGTTCGTTGCTGTCTCAAAGCGGACCAATAATTGATAACCAAATTACCTACTTAGCGAGCGAAAAGACCCACATAAAATAGTGTAGTTATCAGTTAAAAATGCTAGGAAAGTATTGTGTGCTGGGATGTATGTCACTGTACTTACAAGTTCTGAAAAGTAAATAACAGTGTTTTCGCAACCTACTTAGCGGGCGATAAAACACATAAAATAAGTGTAGTTGTCACCTCAAAGGACCAGAAAGTGTTGTGTGTAGGATGTACGTTTAGCTATTTAACAAGTTCTGAAAAGTATATAACATTGCTTTCAGTATCTACTCAGCGAGCGAAAGAAATACATAAAACATAGTTATCAGTTCAAAATGCTAGAAAAGTAGTGTGTGCTGAGATGTACGTCAAGCTATTTAAAAGTTGTAAATACCAGTGTTTTCGTTCCAACAGGAGACAGCAGTGGGTACGTGGTATTTACAGGAACAATTATGAACTACGTTAGCTGTGTTATGTATAATTTTTTCTGAACAGCATATAGAGAATAAATTTACGGCACGCAAAATGATGGAAGTGTTCTTGTAGTACGAGTACAATTTCTCAACTTATTGTTATCGAAAATACTTGTCCCTCACTGTTTTCTAGTTTACCACCCTATCTGTGCTCAGAACCAGCCCCAAAGAGTTAACTGCAAGAAATTAGACGGATTCACTGTCTTCATAACCTACAACATGTACATTAGCGCAATTCCAAAGGTTTAATCTTCATTATAAATTAACAGCAACTTTATTATTCAAGTTTCACACGGTAAGATTGTAATATAAAATCATAATTCAAATGGGTGCTTGGTAAAGTAATGATATTGGATAAATGTCCAAATTTGATCCTATTTTAGTTATCCTAATGGTACACAACTACAAGTGAACACTCAGAGAATAAACTACTTCAGGCTGCCAACAGTTAAAAGAATGTTGCGAGGAAATAAATGAAGATTTCACATAATATCCTAAAACTAAATTGTTAGAAGAGCAGGTAAGTTATTCCTATGTACTTTTTTATTTTCAAACCCTTAATGCTGAATGGTAATTACAAATATATGCATTTAAAATATACGTTTAAAATAAACATTTAATGATCACAAAATTAGTGAAGTTGTTGCTGCATGAAAGTCATGTAAAACTGGAAAGTTCTTATAATGGGAGTAAAATTCAAGGTATTTCAAAATCACAAGATCATAAAAGAAACAGTGCAGATCTCTATGATAACTTCCGTAACATCCAACAGTAAAGTTATTTTAGCTCTTTATCCATTAAAAAAATTAGCAGCACAAACAGTATATGAATATGAGTCTCTTTATAATTAAAATTTTGAGTTAATATGGATTTAAGATGCTAGCTTTGATATCAGATAACAACAAAATTATTACTAAACTTTTGAGAAACTAGCACGGACCTTTATAGCACAGTACAAAATATAGTTTATGAATGTAGGAATATTTATGTAAAGGAGAAGATTACAATTACCCGAACTGTAATGTAGCTAACAGCGCTGTGCATAATTTTAAAGTGAAAATTGTAGGAAAATGTTATACTGTGAACCCAGGATAGATTTTGAGTTTAAAAATTTTGAATTTAGTGCTTACTTAAGAGCGACAGATATGGAGGCCTGGAGTGGCGCTCTAAGTTCACGAATGATATAATGGCATGAACTTTTAATGTATTTTTGTCTTTATTTCTGAAGCATATGAATAAGAATTTCTTAAAGTAGAAAATCAGAGAAATCTAATTATACATTTCGGTACCGTGACGTGTGACATTTATAATATTGCTGCTGACTTCAGCGCTACGAATTGCCGAGTACTGCTTTGGTAAGAAAGGTATTAAAAGTAATCAATGTTCTAAAAAAAATTATTGTATTATTAAGCAAGACAGTTTGCCATGAGCCGCAGGCAAAATAAACTCGAAAGTTGCATACTTATTCGCATTGAGAAGGTAAGAAGATGGTTTGCCACACACTATGGAAAGCATGTTTTCCATTTATTTACTGACAGATTAACCTTTAATATGGAAGTGTAAGAATAATAAATTATTTCGTCCTTATTTCAGCGGAAACGTGCTAAAAATACTTGTAAAACATAGCCTTATGAGTTGGAATTGCTTGGTACGTGGACCTGAAGTTACAACGTCACGAATCGCGCATCCAGACCTGTAGATAAAAACGACCTTTTGGTTTATGACCATGAGACAGAGACAGAGAGAGAGAGAAAAATAGAAACGAATAGCGACTTACTACTTGAAAAAGTGAAAGTATTTGAAAGTTAAAACCGATGTGAAAGAATATCTCGGAAATGGCTTGTGCCACAAAGCATTTTTGACGTAAACTGTATGCTTTAAGGAGATCTACGTTGGAAATAATTGTTGTTTCACACAAGCCGTGTGGTGGACAGGGTTGGAAAGGTAGAATCAGACGACTGAAAAATTCAATGCCATAGCCGGGATTTGAACCACGGATCTCCCGGTCTCCATCCGGTTGCTCTAACCACGAGATCTACGTTTTTTGTATAGCAAGGTTTTGTTTATTCCTTTCGTTTTTTGTCTTCTCTATTCTGATACAGTTTTTCGCCATGTACTCCCAGAGGCTTATTGTGCCATCTGTATCGTTTTAATACTAATTAATTATGCAACAACCCTTTACTCAAAAATACCGTCTCAATAGAGATAGGTATTGATTAAAAATCTTCTGGTATAAAAAATTTCCCCCAAAATATTATATCTTCTGTGAGCTAAGACCTCAACTCAGGATTCCCAATAGTATAAAGATGTTTTTTTTTTCACACGAGCATGCCCTGTGAAGAAAGAGTAGTTATTCTTAGCTTATCTAAGTTGCATTTAAGAAGATTTTATCTCTTTTCTTATACAATTTCCTGGCGTTTTAAGCAAAGTGTTTCCTACGGTTTACGAGTTATAGAAAAATTACTAAGGTTGATTCACAGGCTATTCCCAGAAAATTCAGGACATACATGTAAATATCTTCATCATATGGTATCAAAATTCATTATGTGGTATACTCATCACATGTTCAAAATCGTTAAGAGCCATTTTCTTACAAAATAAACTATAACGAAAATGTTTCATGTAAATGGTAGTTCGGGGTTGGGGGATATTTTTTGTAAATCTTCCTGTAGTATCCTTGGAAGATACTGAACTTAAAATACCAAGTTTATAATTACATTGTTTAGATAGACATACTCGCGCATAAAGGTGCTTTCTTTGGATTCAGTGAACCTCAATACTTCCTCTATTTGTTATAAGTAAGTAGTAGAGAAAGCAAATTGACATTTTTGCAAATGATTAATGGGTATATTCACGACTGAAAAATAAATCAAATGTGACCCTGAATATTATAAATACATATCATGATTATCGCCTTAAGACAAACATAAAATTTATAAATTCTTTTTACTAAGTACTGCTTTGGACTGTAATGCTAAATACCTTTGTACGGCGTGTTGCACAATGCGGTTTTATCAAAGAGATCTGTAACAAAAGCCTATCCTGCTTTCTTTCACTCTCATCAGTTTGGTTTGCTGACTTCATAGATGTTTGAGTAATGATAAACGAGCGCTCAGATGACAGTCGTCTCCATGCGTAATGTATCAGTCTTGCCATGTTCGTTTCAGTGTGTATCTTGAAACAGAGATACAAGACAAATTATTATGCCACAACACGACATACAGTTATTATGCAGGCTTCAATGGCGCTGGAGAAAAACATACCATAATTTCAATAAGCTGCGCAAAACAAAGATATAAAAACAGTGGTTTCAAGATCAAGCCTTTTTCTTTTATTAGTTGCATTTATACCCCGCCTATAACTACATTGGTCTTATTGTCCACTGACATGGTTTAACTCGTAGTCTATTGTCGTTGGGTTTCTTGCACATTTTGGGCTTTAACCATTAGATCACACACACACACACACACACACACACACACACACACACACATATTCACACTTCCAGGCTCTGGGGAGGATAAGGAATAATCTTGGCTAGAGAAAAATTTCCACCTCATGCCGGGAATCGAACACAGGACCCCTCGCACAACAGGCAGGTGCTCAGCAGAGCTACGGGGCCAGCCCAGATCAAGCTTGTTCTGCAGTTCATCATCATCATCACCATTATTATTATTATTATTATTATTATTATTATTATTATTATTATTATTATTATTATTATTATAACCACTGATCTTCGGTTTCGATCGCTCTAACCAATTAAGCTGACAACATGCCATCAGGGATTTAATTTCCTAACTGATTCGCTTTTTTCCTGGTAAACCACAAAGACTCACCACCACCACCACCACCACCACCACCACCACCATCACTGTCGTCCTCAGTGATGTAGTGGTTACCATGCTAGCCTCCAGTTCTCGAGGTCGCGGGTTCAAACCCGGCGGAGGGCGATGGATTTTTTCAAATAAAGCCGTGATCCCGTGTCGTGGATTTACGGCACGTAAAAGAACTTCAAGCCTCATAAAGCCAAACTTCGCATTTAGATTCATTATCTTTCAAAGATGCGACACGAAGATTTTAAAGAAAATCCCCACTCCAGACTACCATTTACACGAAACAGTTTTCGAAAATTTTGATTTTCTAAAAACTGGCTCTAATGTTTTTTATTAAAATATCAAATATTTAAGATATTTTCTTGCCAATAACATGTATATTTTGAATTTTCTGGGAATGTCCCCAAAAGGCCTTTTTATTTTGAATGTCTTTTGCACAACTGGTAAACCGTAAGAGACAGACAACATTTAAGTGCACAAAAAATGTAGATCTCTTTAAAACACACAATTTATGTCATATACATTTTTGTCGAGTAAACCATTTCCGAGATATTCCTTGTTATTTGTTTGAATTTTCCAATACTTATACTTCTTCTCAAATGGGAATTCGTTATTCCTTTTCTTTTTTCTTTCTTTTTTATGTCCTTCACATGCAAAGAGAATGGAATGTTCCACATAGCAACAGATCTTAAAAAAATTGATTATTGCTCGATTAACATGAAGTAGATGGAGAATAATCGTTTGTAAAAATAGATTGTACAAGAGCAGAGAAAGTCGTGTGAGTGCAAAACATCATATGAGTATTTATTTTCATTTGGAATTTTAAAACGTTGATCACCAAGTAGAGAATATTACATAATCTATAACAAATACGCTTCTGAATTTCACTGGTTGTAGAGACGAATTTTCTTCCAATCATCCTGGTAACATTTATTTCTTGTCCGATGTTTTCGAATTAAGCACTACAGTGGTCATCATTGCGAAGGCGGTAGATTCAAAGTTAATCCGACAACACTTTTCAGTTCTGAGGCTGGGCACCTAATAAGATGAAGAGAACAAACGTAAATGTTGACGCTGAGAAGACCGACAACGCCCTTCTATCCAACCTACATTAATAAATTATTTTATTTTTTATGTCATGTTATGCATACGTATAGACAATATGTTTATTATCAAAGCAGGTTAGGAATTGCGTTTAATCTCGCCCGATTAGAGGTAATAGCTCAATTCTGTTTATAATTATATTTGTACAACGGAACACAGCAGTCTGAAATGATAAAATATGACCTTTTCAGATTTCATTATTAGAAAAAGCTCTGAAGTTTATAATTTCAAAATATAGACTTTGAAACTAATGTGACAATTTAAACGGTGTTTAAATCCACAGCATGCTTTAAATCATTGTTTTCTTCTTTTAATCTCAATCTTCTCAAATCGACATTTTTAGATGCCAGTGCTCCTTTCACTCCGAAGCTACTGAGAGTAGAAAGCTAAAACTTTACATACATTTTTTAGATAATTAATTGAATATTTGGTGCACTATCATTAATTTATAAAGGAAAGTATGGATTTCAGAACCATATAAGTGTGTAAAAACACAATAACATTTGCATTGGGCATTTTTAAATTTGGAGAGGCAGAATCAGATGAATGAAAACACAATGCCATAGCGGGATTTGAATCACGGATCTACGTTTCCAGTTGTTTCCTACACACGGCTAATGTAAAAGAACAATTAATTCCATTGATCGGTTAGTGATTAAACTATGATGCCCGGGACTTACGACATTGTAAGTCGCCATCTGAATACAATTTGAGATCTCCTTGTGGTTCACTAGGAAAAATGCGAGTCAGTTTGGGGAGTTTATGTCTTACTGTCGTGTTGCCAGGGTAGCTCAGTTGTTAGAGTGACCAGATGGAAACCGGGAGAACCGTGGTTCAAATCGCGGCTATGGTATTGAATTTCTCAGTCGTCTGATTCTACGTTTCCAACCTTGTCCTGCACACGACTTGTGTGAAAGAACAATTAATTCCATTTTTAAATTTGTTCAATTTTTTTCTGAATGATCAAAATGTTACGCATGCTTTTTTACTTGAATATAGTGAGATAATGCATGAATAATTTTAATTCTGTGCTGCAAGACAAGGAACGTAAACATACCCATGTTTTGAAAAAAAAATTGATGTATTTTAGATTTAATATGTTTTGTAAAATGAAATTCAGTAGAAAATCACGTACTGCAAGATAAATATTTCTTAAAGTATGCAGGATTTTATCTAAAAATTAGAAGCAGTTTCGTAGAAAATTTCGTAAGATTTAGAACACTATTTGTGATAGCCCATAGACACCATAAACTCAGATTAATGATGTTGCTTTGTTAGTAACCTAAATATCTCTAATGTTGTAGCCAAAAAAATTGTTGAACGCAAACTATTTATTTTAATAAGCTCTACTTTTTTCTGAAGCAAGTTTTGGCTATTTTTATACTTTCCTTGTTGCAAAAAATTATTCAAAGTTTTATCAGAGTAAGAGGTCCACAGGCTAATCGCAGAAAATCCAAGTCGTGCATTTTATTCCTCGTGTCACTATATCAAACATATCGTTTACTTAGAATGACAAGGCTATAACCACTAATTTAAACAAAAATGATTTTATTTGTGAATTTGTCTTAGTTTAGGGAGATCTTGTATAATATGCAGCATTAAACTGCCATTTGTTACTTAACTTGCAAGCTGGTAGAATGCCAAGGTTCTATCAACCATGAGAAAAATCCGTGCTAGAAATGACACAGTTGTAACTACCGCCTCCTATTGAATGTTCACTGTAACCAGTCATTACTTCATTTGTTAAATGTTGACATAGTAACTGTCATTGTTTGTTTACTGAGGTTATCGAGAGGTTGTTGTGCCATTAGTTCACATTGAAATAACTATACGTATATTAATCTACATGGGTCGCCAAGCTTTCCCACCAAGAAGAAAGAATAAGAAGAAGGTAACATAAAAGTGGCCAATCATATGTGAGTAGAAGTAGTAGATAGTCCCAGAAAGAGAAATAAAAAGAACAAAATGTTGTAAGGTGCAACTTAAACAAAAATGTAACAGTAAAATAAATGATAATAAAAGAAAAGGTGTATTCAATTCTTTTTACAAAATCTCTACTAATAAGGAACGATATTTCTTCTTAATTCAACTGCGCGTTTATTGACAAGATGTTCCAGAATTGAATCTTTACGAAAGCCATATTCCTTTTCACACTTTTTTTACAGTAATAGGGTCAATTTTTGAAGTCTGCAAACTTCTATCTTGGAACACTAAATATTTCACAAAAACAATTTTATAATGTTCATAAAACAAACAATTTTGACACAAATACACCATCTCCTGATATGAAAGAAACGTTTGTAAACAGAAAAGAATTGTAAAGGATGACTTCGAGTTGTTCCCTAAAATAGAGTTTCACTATTGCAGGTTAAACACAGCAAGACAGTGTCTTTAATTTATCTGTGCCAAAACTGTATCCATTATACAAGGAAAAATGTCAGAAAGATAACATCTTACCTGTGAAACTCTCAATGTACCGAAGAATATTAGTTACAAAATTAATTCTAAGCTTTCATGCATCAAAAAGTGATAAATGTGATAACAGTGAATTGTGCAGATTAGCTAAAAGGGAACACAATACAACGGGAAAATGGAACAGAATTATAGGAGACATTCAAATGAAAAAGTAATTATGAGAGCTCAAAGAGACAATGTTAAGATAAAGTATAGACAAGTGTTAATTTTTTATCTATAAAATGTAATCAGCCTACCAGGAGCTGAAATAAGTTCTTTTTACTACAGAAGAAAACTCAACTGTGCAATCTTCAACCTAGTTTGCCACAACAGAAACTATTAATTGTGCTTTATGAAATGAAACGCGGTCTGGTGGAAATAGCAATGATTTGGCTAGAGCTTTCAAAATATATTAAAATCAGTTTGTTCAGAAAATAAATTTCAGGACTGGTTACATGGGGTCATTCGTGTTTCACAGAACCGTATTTCGTACATTTCTAATGCAGTACTTAACTTTGTGCTAGAACATACTCAAATAAGTAGATTACGTATGAAATATTTTCTACCCGGGAATTATTGCTACAAGGAAGTTAATAGCGCACATGTTTAATTGAAAAGGCTATGAAAAAATCTGAAATGTTTTCAGCTTTGGGTTTAGTTAGATTAATTAAGCAAATAAATAAATGTAGACCTTTTAGATAAATCGAATTTCAAAACCACGACTTACTATATTTTCATTCAACTTCACTATTATTGAATTCATGCTTGTGTTATTTTCTAAAGTATGACCATTAAATGTACTCAGGTCCTACATGAAGTAAGATTCAAGTTAACTCATAATCAAAATGAAGGGTCAACCACAGTGAATTTAAATTTGTTTACAAAGAGGCGCAGAATAACGGCAACAGTGCTAGATAACGTCACAAAAGTCACTCCAAAACCAGCAAGAAAATCCACAGGGATCTTAGACAAAAGAATGAAATAAGAAGAAAAAAAGACTTGAAGGAAATATTGAAATACATGCCGGAATTAGAGCGGAAATATTACCGTACTATTATACAGTTCGTTATGTTTGCACTGACTGCATACTGAATGCTGTTCTAAAAGATTCTGTAACAGCCTTGTTTACAAAATTTGTATGAACTGGGATATGATTTTAGTTTACCAACAACATTATGTATTCAGTCCTGGATGAAACAAGCAAATAAATCACTTTCATCCATTTAAATAGTTCATTGAGTTACAATTAATGTTGAAATACTGGAAATTGTAGTTAGAATTTGTATTGCAACAAACTTTCCTTTTCTGTGCTGACAAGTTCTAACGGAAAATATTTCCATCTCATACAGAAACAACGCTTACATCTAC
The DNA here is from genome assembly GCA_030765065.1 of Deroplatys truncata. Classification (NCBI taxonomy): domain Eukaryota; kingdom Metazoa; phylum Arthropoda; class Insecta; order Mantodea; family Mantidae; genus Deroplatys; species Deroplatys truncata. The sequence goes on along the minus strand of CM060983.1, from coordinate 202,407,587 downwards.
ATGTATTAAGAGAAATGCATTTTTAGCATCACTGCCAAAATGGAGTAAAATCTGGAAGTATATAACAAAGATAACGAGGCTGGAATCTTTGAGACTTCCTCTTACGTTGTTCTTGAAAGATAATTGACTTATATGCAAAGCTTGCTATTTATCCGACGTTTTGTTTTCTAAGATGTTCAAGTACGTGCACACACATACACACTGACCTCATCTGTAACTTTTTTAATTTCAGGGGAGTAAATACGCCTATTTACAGTGCAATTTCTATACCAAATATAGGAAAGGAATACAATACTCATTCTACCCTCTATAGATGATGGCGCAGAAGGTCAAAATACTAATTTTGACTTATGTAATGAATGAACCAGAACTCCACGGGAAACTTTCAGAGGTTGTTCAGGGACACCTTCTGAGTATTTTGGTATAAGAGACACACAGTCTCCAGCTGCTCGTTACAGAGTAATTGCATTTCGTTTGGTTTCTTGCCCTAATTAGCTTTGTATCTGTATTGCACTGAAAATACTACACAGCAGCGCAAATGTCGATGATATGCGCTGTGTGTCTTTTTTGTAAACAAACTGTTTCCATTCGCTCAAGGTACTTGCTGTTGACAAGAGTAAATGTCCTCTTTAACTCGTTGCCCTCAAGTTTGCGTTCAGTACTGCTTGGTTCTGTGTAGGGTTTTGTTTTTATAGCAGTACTAATTGTGCGTTTACAGTGATACACAGCAGTATGGATAGGCTTACTAATGAAGAATTGGCCGATATGCACCTCATGTATGGGTTCACTGAATGCAATGGAAGAGCGGCACAACGACGCTTGCGGAACACCCCACCGACCGCAAACACCTCACACTACTTTTGCATCTGTTCATAGGCGTCTTCAAGAAACTGGTTCCTTCCGTGTTACAATACTGGCTATGCGAGGTATGCCAGAACACTCGATCTGGAAGAGAATGTGTTAAACGCGACTGGTGAAAAACCTGTCGCTGGTAGTTGGCGAGTTGCACGAGCTCTAAACACAAGTCAATCAGCTGTTCTGAGAGATATACAAAGGACAATCGCACCCGTATCATCCATAGAATGTGCAGTCATTGCAACCAGCGGATTTCCCATTTCGAGTGAAGTTTGCAAAATGGTTCCTACCACAATTTTCCTGCTTTCGTGTTGTTTACAGACAAGGCCAAGTTTACAAGAGAGGGTGTGTTCAACAGTGGGAATAGTCATGTATGGGATTACGAAAATTCACATCCAGTAGTGTGTCGATCCTATCAAGAGAACTTTGCTGTGAATGTATGGGCTGGTAAGGCAACCAATTTTGTGATTGGAGCTTATGTACTTCCCGATACACTGAACAGAATCGTGTACAAGACGTTCCTTCAACATGTTCTCCCACAGTTCCTAGAATATGTGCTAGTGAGAGTTCGTCAGCTTGTGTGGTTTCAACATGACGGGGCGTCGGCATACCTTGCACTCGAGTTAGGGACCACATTGATGTACAGTTTGGACGACAATGGATTAGTGCGTTGTTCCTGTTCCATGGCGAGCTCGGTCACTTGACATGACACCAATGGACTATTTCTTTTGGGGGAACGTGAAGAGCCTAGTTTACGAGACTCCGGTCGGTGCTCGCATGGACCTGGTTGCTAGGATTATCGCAGCCGCGGAAGTAGTACGCCAAACTCCTCGAATGCTTGAGCGTGTAAGACAGTTGATGGTGCGTAGACGCACGCTCTACCGTGATCATGGTCGACATTTTCAGCAACACCTATAAGGAAACGTTCTGCATTTGTTATGTACTGTACTGTATACTAAAAGATCAGATTGTAGTGTAAATGCTTCGTCTGCGTGATGTTGCACTACTCTGTGTTGTGTGTTGCACGTTTTGGTTATTTCATATTATATAGGATTCTTCACTGTTGCGAAGGTATTTTCACAGAAAGAAAGGTGATTGGCGTAACAAATCGAATAAATCATAGTTACAATATTACTCTGTAACGAGCCGCCGGAGACCATATTACCAAAATACTCAAAACGTAACCCTGAACAACCCCTGTAAGTTCGTTCAGCTCTGAATTCTGCTTCATCCTGAATATGCCAATACATACGTTGTTTATTGTTAATCCACAATCGAAAAATATCAAAAGATTTTCGTAAAAGATTTTGTTACGTATAGGTCATTAATATTCTTCTTCTTTTTATTGTAGTAGTAGTAGTAGTAGTAGTAGCAGTAGTAGTAGTAGTAGTAGTAGTAGTAGTAGTAGTAGTAGTATTTTGCAATAATGCTAGTTCACGCCGATATTGTCTCTGCACCTTTCTTCCACGTTGCCCTTTGTGCTTTCTCTACCGCATATCTATAGTAGTTAGAGGGGATTATTTTATTCCATTCAAGTATTTGATATCATATGTCACCAAAAATACATATTTTGAAATGTCCAAAAACCCTCAAAAATAATAATTTTTAGAAAAACTTGCGTGTGTGTGTGAACACAAAACTCAGGTACTAAATATCGGAAAACACCAAACTTAGTATTGAAGCTCGCCATCTAGCAAACCTGCGATACGAGAATTAAAAACAAAATATCCATCTCAAACTACTGTTTTCATGGAAACTGTTTCAGTTTTATTTATTTTTGAAATGGCTGAATAATTGTTGTTTAAGTATCTTAAATATCCTTAAGATATTTGGATGACTAATAAAGTGTAGATTTTGAATTTTACCTAAAGAGTCAGTGAAGTACTCTTCGTTCTGAATGAATGTATAATTTTGTTTACTGGCGAACCAGAAGAAATAGACCAACTCTAGGTACACAAAATGTAACCCCTTTTAGACCAATTTAAGTAGAGGAAGTGTTGCATTACACCAAAAAATTTAATATTGAGGATTCACTTGAAATGCACGTTTGGAGACCCCTGAACGAATAGAAAGTTTTATAAAAAGGTCTGTGTGTATGTCTGTGTGTCTGTGAAGCATAATTCAAAGACGAATAGTCGGTTAAATACCAAACCAGATAATAAAGCTCAGATGCGAAACAAATATTTTAAGAAGATCCTCAAAGCACCCTTTACATGGATAAATGTTCGTTATTTCTAATTTTGTCAAAATTATGAATTACTTTTGTATAATTGATAAACCGTAAGAGATGGACAGAATGTTACTACACAAAAAGTTGTAGATCTCTTTAAAATACCCAGTTTATGTAAAATTTATTTTTTAAAGGTTTGCCATTTTCGATATATGCCTTGTTATTCGTTTGAATTTTTTTCTCGTACTCATGCAATAAGAACATCAGGCTGTTTATTTATTTTATTCTACGATATCCAGAGTACATAATATGATGGTGAGAAGCACCACGCAGTGGTTGACGAGGTAGTTTCCATTTCGCAGTTGCTAAGACTGTTGTTAATAGCCTGTAAAAAAGGCGAGGGAAGCAAAGATTGGGTCAGACCGTCTGGATGGGCTCTTTACTCGCAGTTTATCCTCGAGCGAAAAGACCTTAATGCTGCTGCTTATATCGATCAGCAGTTATTCGGAAGCACAGTCACTGACCTGTCCTGCAAGTAGGTAATCCTACACAGCTGATGAACAAAGCAACAAATTCACTGGCTTTAAAACAAATTATTTTCTTTGTATTGTACAAACTATAGTATCACCAAGAGTGAGTATATCCCCTTGTGAAGAGTGCCTAAGTTCACTATTCGTGATAGGGATTAGCTGATATGTAGACATTTTCAGATCATGCTAATACCTCCATAGTAATTCGCATATTAACCAAACCCACAAGTTTTATCATGGAAAGCCTTTTGCCACTCCGATCATGTGCTCAAGGAAGGATTAAAGACCCTATGCCGCCAATATTAAATCTACTAAGCTCATGACCCATTATATTAGAAAATATTTTAAATATCAGACTGAAATTTCATACGATGTAGATCCATTCTTTTAAGTTCACTAATCTATTTTGATATAATAATTTGGTTTATTAAGGAAGATGGGATTTTTATCTTGATTTTGATTAACATTACGTTCAATAATTTCTGAGAAAAGAGGTCATTTATACTACAAAATGTCATTCATAGAGAAAGTTGTTCAACACAAAACATGGAGAAAACACATGCATATATTTGCAAGAAAGAAACCACATGGTTTGGCACACTAGTAGCACATCTTGCAGAGCAAAACTCCTCCTTCACATGTGCAACTGGCAAACATGCGAGATCTGTCCAGGTCTATAATCCCCTCTTCTAGACAAAATCGACGAACGGGGTATCTATTAGCTGTTAGTTAGCGGACGATGGAGATACGTTTTCTAGACGTACATAACATAACTGCAATGTGAAGGAATACAGTGATATACAATCAGATGTAGTGTGAACTATAATAACGAGAGAAAAATGGTTTGTATGTATATATTTTGACGCAGCGGCTATGGCCTAATGGTATCGGGAGGTCGGCGCCGGACAGTCGGAGTAAGCCATGATAAGTAGCGCTTTCCAGTATAAACGCCGGGCGCGCTATCGACATATAACCAGAACATTCTGGAAGTTTCTTCCCCCTTCCTCCAGAACGTGCGTAGAAGGAGTTCCAAGATGTTCTGTGGAAGATTACACTGCCTATATAAGTGAACGTTCTCGCGAGAGCAGTCAGTTGAGTTGAGGTGAGTTGAGTCAGCCAATGAGCGAGCGAGTCGGCGGGTGAATTTCCCGTGCGACATCAAATGCGATTCTCTGAGGGAGTTTGTGGCGCCTGCTGTGGCGTGCTGCTGCGGAGCGAGGGATTGTGGAGGTGTTGTGTTCGACTCCCCAGCAAGTAAACCGTACGGAAGAGAAGGCTACGTCAGAAAAAGTGAAGTGATATAGAATTGCACGGGTTCCCACGAGTTAAGTGAACTCCTAGTGAAGGTGAACTAGATAAAAACAAAACAGTGACTTGAAAACAGAGAAGCGACGGTTGAAAAAATTGGAAAGTGTCACAGCATGTATGTATGTATGTAGTATGTATGTATTAATGTATGTATCTATGTATGTATATATTTATGTATGTATGTGGTAAATGTTGAAATCTAAGTAGCCTGGCTTTGTAGCTCATGGGGGCGCACTGTCAACGGATCAAAAGTACTTAACGGCCACGAATCTAGATGACGGTGGCAGATGCTCACTCATTGACAACCGATTCTCTCGCACGGCGAAGCTCTGAGCGATAGGGGTACGCCACACCTTAGGTAAGATGAACTAAACATAAATTCCTGCTCATGCTATCCTCACCCCCTCAAACCATGTAAATTAATCACAAATATAGTAGCTAGTTTTTGTACAACCCACGGTTTATTATTCGATGTTTCCTCCCTAACCCAGTTCCATGTATCCCGCCTAGCTACCACTCCAGATACCATCGCACCCTTCTATCTGAGTCTACCACCCCCTGGTTGTCAGCATCCCTGGGGGCTAACTACCCCAATGGTTGCTACAATATAGAGTAATCTCAAAAACCACTCAACCGATTTTGATAATCCTTTCATCAATGAAAAACTTTATTCTTTCTCGGACATGAAGCTATAAAACACCTTATAATTCAGTTCTTTAATTACTAAACGTCTAAAAAGAATTTACAGAGTCTATGTACTAGAATACGAACATATGAAAGTCGTGAAAGGAACTTGCTTGCAAAGAAGGTTTGGACTTCTCATTGAGATTGCTACGGAGTAGAAAATAGTTGTTTTCATGCCACAGAAAATACATGTTAAACAACACAGTTGACGCAGATATTTCATTCCATGCAATAGAAATATAGATGCTCACGACTTAGCACCCAGGAAAAATAGAAGTCGCTGAAAAGCAGAAAGAATCAAATCCGCTTATAACGGTACAGTGCACATGCAATACCAATGCCAGCACATTTTATTAATCCTCATGTAAGAAGTTTTGCTTTATATCCTTTGAACTTATGTTGTAATCAAGTTCGTTAGCAGTGCATGCTAAATAATTGTATAAAGAGTGTATAAACTGTGTCCAGCTAACATTAGAAATCAGTGGCCCGATATTTCTTAAGTTTCCTCAAAGACTATGTTTCCAAAGAGGTGGTGCAAAATCCTCGTTTTCACAGGCTTCACCTCTATTTCGTTGTATACACTAAAGCATTCTGCATTCAGTGAAAGCTATGCAGCTTTTACGTTATTAAATAATTACGGCATCAAATAGAAAGTATAAAGGATTAAAGTTTCGCCTACTGTGATATATAAAAAATCTGATGTGTTACACTCACATGACTTTCTCTACTCTTGTACAAACTATTTTTACAAACGCTTATTCTCCATCTACTTCATGTTAATCGAGATAAACATTTGCAGACTCTATCTTATTGCTAATTTTCTTGTAGATGTAAGGGGAATATATATTTACAAGGGCAATATAGAAATACAGTAGCCTTTAAGCACATACATATCTCTTAATAGCTGGTTGCTAGGTGCAGCACCATTCCCTTTGCCACAGATTAATACTCTTTGAATATCCAATAACGAATTCCCATTTGAGAAAATAAGTATTGAAAAATTTAAGGGAATAACAAGCAATATCTCGAAAATGGTTTACTCAACAAAAAAATGTATATAACATAAATTGTGTATTTTAACGCGATCTACATTTTTTGTGCAGTAAAATTTTGTCTATCTCTTATGGTTTACTAGTTATGCAAAAGTCGTTTTCAATGAAGAATACATTCCCAGAAAATTCGAGATATACATTTAATTTCTCATAAAAATATCTTAAACATATGATATTTTAATCAAAATCGTTAGAGCCATTTTTGAGAAAATTAAAATTTTCAAAAAAATGTTCCATGTAAAGGGTAATCTGGGGTGGGGGAATTTTCTTGAATACCTTCGTGTCGCATCCTTGGAAGATACTGAACCTAAATACCAAGTATGGTGTTTATCCGACTGTTCGTTTCTGAGTTATGCTGTTCACAGACAGACAGACAGACACACACACAGACAGATAGATACACAGACACACACACGGACATGTTTCCAAAAATACTTTTTTTTGGATTCAGGGTGTCTCAAAACATGTATTTCCGGTGAAATCTCGGTATCGAATTTTTGGCTGGAATACAATACTTCCCCTACTTACTATACGTAGTAGAGAAAGTAAAAATTACACGAATATTCCCATCGATGATTGTTCCACCGCCAAAGGATACGTGTAGGCTACGCAGCATTTCCAGAACTCGGGGGAGGTTAAGGAAGTAAGACTTCCGCTGATGTTTCACGTCGTTTTATGTGAATATCAGGGAGATAGGAGTAGCCGAGACTGAATGAAATTACAGTTATGAGGAGTAAAGCGGAGTATTCACCATGAAAATGCACTAGAACTTTTTACAATAATTTCCTAAAGAACGGGGGAGGTAAGTTAATTCCTTTTGTACAGCACCTCATATGAATTAAGAAAAAACAAATCCATCGTCATAATTTATAGACTATAGAGCAGACCATGACGAAAACATGACATCATTAGCTTCTATCACATGACCTTTATTAGGCATTAAAAATGGTTGCAACTGATACTTCGTACCACCAGCGTGCTGTGATGAGTTTCTCTCCAAAGAGGAAATCTCCGCTGCAGCAATTCACCGGACGTCAGCGCACATGTTGAGATGGTACCACTCATGTGAGAGTATAACATTTTTAAGATGGAGTATTAAGCTTCTATAACGAAGCCAATAATGATATAATGGATAATCATTGAGGAAGACCGAAAGAAAGAAAAGGAAAAGAAAAGAAAAACACAGAGATTATGTGCAAAAATGTGATGTATTAGATTTAATTGCTTTCTCTACCTAGTATATATTTATAAACATTTTGCCTACTAACTTGCCTAATTCCTTGCATATTTCGTTGTGGATGTAAAGGAGATAAAAGGAAGATAAAGCGGTAGTTAAACGTTTAAGAAACGCGTTATATACCGCCTTAAACTTCCACGCTCCTTCCATAATATCTCGAAAGCAACAGAATGGTGACAGAAATTAAAAAATTGACGAAAGTAATGAAAAATTCAAACTAAAATTTTGAAAATGAAATTTTACAGATAATTATTTGAAATAAACCGTATGTTTGAAAACGTGTATAATTTTTGCTTAGTAACTTTTTATCAGTATTTTGTGGTTTACTCGTTATACAAAATTATACGCAATCCATTCCGATGAATGAAGAGGACATTACATCAACTCTCAGAAAATTGAAGACATTTTATTACTGGAATAGATGTCTTAAACTTGTGGCATTTTAATCAAAATCGTTTAAGCCAGTTTTTAGAAAGTAAAAATTCACGAAACTTTTTCCATATAAAGTGTACTTTGTGGTGGGTTTTTTCTTGAAAATCTTCCTGTCGTCCTTGGAAGATACTAAGCTTAAGTACCAACTTTGGTATTTATGCGGCTTTTGTTTTTGAGTTATGGTGTTCACAGACCGCAGTCACACATAGCCTACGAGTATATTCTAGGTCATTTATGTACGGATTCGTGAACGGATGGTCTACGGTTCAAGTACCACAAGGACCGTCCTCTGAGTGAAGCCTTATCATTTTCCTCGGTCCTCATAATTGAAAAATGCCCTGGAGGGACACTGAATCTAGGCTTGTAACGATTCCTTCCAACTTTCGTTACCCAATTATCATGTCAGTATCACCAGTGTCACCGTCTGTGGTGTAGTATGTAATAAAGGAAGGCGTTAAACCCTATTAAAACACACACACGCAATGGCGGATCTCAAAACATTTATTTCCGGAGAAATCTTTAGATGAAATGAAATAATTTCCCTACCCATTGAAACTAGTAGGTGGTAGGTATAAGAAATGATAGATAAATAGGGAATTCAGGGAGAAAATCCTCGCCAAAAATAAGAAGTTATGCCCGAACATTTAGGATCTATCTATTTTTATAGTATATTATGCAACAAGATGCGAGTTTGTTATTTTTCATTCTATAATTTCAAAACTTTGAGTTTTTACATAAATATTTTACCCTGTTAATTGTATGTAATCAGATGGTGATGGGTGGCAAAACTAATGCTAAGACTTTAAGCGTGTTTGCGAGTAGTGCAATAGATTAGTGGTACCGTTGAGTCCACGTCGTAATTATTGATTTATTGCATGTAGCGTGAAAGCAACACATTGAAGCAAGAGAAATCTATTTATTAGAATATTAAAATTACAATAAACAGAATTAATTTTATTCTAAAGACATATGTTTCACTGCTTACCGGGGAATGAATGCTATTGAAATGTTTGAAGTTGGGTAAGAATAAAGGTAAGTATCACGGAGGAGCCCCCAGAACCCGGGACAGAGCATTGAAAGTAGGCCATAACGGCCCTTTTTGCTTACAAAGTGGCCCCTGGGTGGGAGGAATGAGGGGAGAAACTCGTGGGGCGATCCATCCGGATGCCGATGGGCGCAAGCATGGACGGGATCCCTAAGGTTTCCAGATAGAATGCATCCGACTCCGTCCGGTCCCTGCCCACAAGCCACCAAGCCCACTCGGAGGAGAGACTTAACTGAGCGGTACCGCAGGCAAACAGAGCACAAGCCATCGCCCAACCGCAACCGCTGAACACCGTCGCCTGGTCCTACAACCCTGAAACAGATGACAAGGAAGATGATGGGTACAGGAAATGAGAGGGAGGGGATTCGTGGTAGAAGATGAACCACCCCAGAATTCGCCTGTCGACCCTAGAAAACCACGAAAAACCCATAGGCCAGAGTGGGCAGTCCCCGTGGATTGATCCCGGGATCTACGAAGGCGGGCCACAGTTGTTGCCGCTTGAGCCATCTCGTTCGACGTTTGAAGTTGGGCGTTTTGAAAGCGTTAAAAGGTATAGGCGATAGAGGAGCTGCGCGCGCCGCCGAGTAACATCATAATGAGTCGCTGCAATACTATGATGTCATAAGAGTTCAGTTACGTCACATGTAATCAGTATATTATAGTGTGGTCAACCAAAAAATATATTACATGTCAAAACCATGAATAAATTTAAGTTATCATCGACTAAGTTGTATAAGACAATGCCATTTGAAACTAAACAATAGGCACGTGTAAAGCGAAAGGGCTGGGTTTCCATGATTGTAATAAATGTCAACTTCGCAGCCATTTTAACAGTTAGTCAGTCAACATTTAACTGTGGAAGAGTGCGTGCTTTGTACCTGAAGAAGCACTTCTGTCGGAATAAGTCTAATCAACAAGCGGTATTTAGTTTCTTTTCTAATAAAATACAGCGAATTGCAAAAGATTAGCCTATTGAAAGAAATACTGGTGTAGTGATTCTTCGTTTACTCTTCCTCAGCCTTCGAATGAAACATGTACTACAGAGCCTCCGTTTGGACGCGTGGCCGGCCTAACGGAAATTTCCTTGGCACCGGAAAGCACGCTGTTTGACGGCGAAGTGGGATATTCATAGCGCCTTAAAAGTAAGCGCATAGATTTCTCATGCAAATTATAAGTACAACAAACACATACCTTCGTCATAGAAGATGTTGGAAATGATATCCTTGTGCCGCCACACATGTGTCCCATTTTAAGAAAATCTGCACTCATTCATGGCTATATAAATAAAACCATAATTCGGTCAAAAAGGTTAAACGCGGGTCAATAGGGTGATAATTAACATTATCTAACAGTCAATTGCAGAAATTAACTCCATCGCATCGTCGCATGCTTAAATTGCTGAACTTTTAAGTACAGTTATCTTATAGGATTTTAATTTTAAAACAAAGAAGGAGTACCATTAACGGATAAAAAGAAAATAGCTACAGAAATAAATCCACATTTTATCAATATCGGTCATGATGTGCTGAGACAAATATCTCCAATACTGAAATGCCTTACTTGCCTTTTCTCCATGTTCCTCTAACGTACTTCTGAAGATGAATTAATCAAACATACCAAAATCCTAAAAATAAACCATCTCCGGGCTTTGACCAAGTGCCTACTTAAACAGTGAAACATGTTATTAGTTATATTGCCAAACCGCTTTCACGCATTTTCAATCTCTGTTTTTAACACTTCCAATAAAATACCATGGTAATCTCTATTCACAAGTCTGGTGACACTAAAAGTATGAATAATTTCATACCAATATCCTACTTCCTTGTATTTCTAAAGTCCTGGAAAAGTGTATTAAAATCCGCTTAGCTAATTATTTATAAAAACACAATATTTTAACTTGCAATCAACTATAGCGCCGATAACGCTATTTTCCATGTAAATAAAAATAATATTTCCGAGCTGGGAAAAATATTTAGAGAGTTTACTCCACCTAAAATAGCCTTTGCAACCGTAATCAACACATTTTACTAAACAAATTAAATAGATTAAGAATCAACGGGAAAGCTGGGAATTTATTTAAATCTTGCTTGAGTGACAGAACACTGCAAGCTAAAATTGATAATGAATTCAGTGACGTTCCAAATATTAATATTGGTGTCCCACAGGAAACAGTTCTGGGACCCATTTTATTTCTGATTTATATTAATGATCTATAGAATATAAAGTTGGGAAATTATAATGCGTGTTTATTTTCATACACAGACGATACTGTCATACTATTCGTTGGAAAATCCTGGTATGACATATATACTAACAGAAATAACGGAATAAAGATAACTAAAAATTGGCTTGATAAAAATGTTATCTCTATAAGTAATAGTAAATGAATAGGCATCCCATTTTCTTTATCATCTGGTCTCCAACATCGTAATGTATCACTACGCATAAAAATACATAACTACCATTGCCACTTTAATAAATTGCAACTGAATCCTTCCAAACAAAAGACTTATGTATCATTACCGACCAGCACTTAGCATGGAACAAAGACATATCATACACAGTCAAGAGACTTCGTAAAACAATTCAATTTTTTTGTTAAATTGGGGAACATGTTTGCCCATATTTGTCTTGCAGATGATGTATTTGTCTTAAGTACAATCCGTTCTTTAATACGGCATTATAGGATGAGCTAGTTGATTTATCAGTACTATTACACCGTTAATATTACAAAAAAAAAGAGAGTAATTAAAATATGCCTGAAGAAGTCCATTGTCTATCCCTCAGTACTCCTACGTTCTGAATTCAGTTTCAAAATCCACCAACTTTACTATAATGTTTTATGAAGTTACAATCAAAAAAGTCATAACTTCCATTGTTCTCTCATGAAACTAAAACGGTATTTGTTTATATGTTTAATAGAATCTAAATGACTAACAAATGATCACACAAACATAGTAACATTGTTGGTCCAAGGTTACACAACATGATTGTAAAGAAGTATTCAGATTTGCAGCAATAGGATTTATAAATTAAAAAATACAATTAAAAAGATTATCAAGAAAGAGATTTTGTAACAATAAGTTGTCTTCTAAAATTAAGTCAAATTAAAATTCTATATTACTTATGTTATCTGAAAATTATATGTAGTAGACATTTCATAACAGACCTATACGTTTCACTTAAATTGTTATTGATAATTGTAATTAATTCAATATAATTATATTGAATAAATTTTCATTAGTTTATAGTTATTGAAACATGCACGTTTGTACTTAGGTTTATTTTAGAAATCCACCTCTGAGCAAGAGATAATCATGGGTAACGCTAGAATTCATTTTCTGCTGAAAATATTTGCTAACAGTCAATAAACAAACACATTAAAAACAAAAGCTTAGTGGCATTCCAACCAGAATTTGGAATTTTCTGATTCCTGTACAACATTTCTCATAATTTCTTTGAACATCGTTCTAATTTATCTGATGTCATCGAGTTTATTCTCTATAAGAACACGGCGATTTACTTTCGGTTTTTTCATCAGGAATACATCACGTTTCTCTAAATATATATACAAGCTTACGAACCGCTTCTCTGTGATGCTTCTCTGAACAGCAGGGAATCTGTCTATAAATTGCCGTCTCGTTTCTCTACAAGAGTTTGTCACATAGGAATCAAACACGAAGATTCTGTGTGCTAAAATATACGGACTTTTAACATTGTAATAACACCAACACACTATACCACTGAAACACGTGGTCTCCAACATATCAACCTCTGTGCAACATGTTCTTCGTGTCAACTGATAGCTGGACATAGTAAGGGGGAATAGAATTGGTTAGAAACAGCGCAGTGCAGGAACAGCAATTCCCCGTAATCGGACAAGAGTCCAAAGGAAAGTTATATATTTACCAGTCTTTCTTATTTCGTCATACTGGACAAACTGTAAGAAGTGTTGAACTCGAGTTAAGTACCAAAAACGTCGGAGTGTATTGGTATAAGTACAATTTGTTGGGGGTTGACCGCGATAAATATGGAGTTCTTACAGATTATGCGAAATACATTAAAAGATGACATTGAAGTCTACATCTTTCATTATATTTAGAAAAGTTACTAGAAGCACGGGAAAACTACAAAATCACGAAAAAGCTGTTGCACTTGAAAACTGTAAATTACAGGAATTAAACTCTCCAGTTCATGGGTAGATAATTCAACAAAATGAAACTGAAAAACCGTTGAATGACCAAGCTGTGTCTTCTTTAATTCGAAGTGCGTATGAACCTCTAATGCATAATATAGTATTAAAAAGAAACATTAATCTTGAAAATTGGGTCAAATTTCACAATGAAGGATCTACATTTGTTAACAAATATACTACTCTAGAATTTTTAAATTGCTGAAGTTCTAGAAATCTAAATAATCGCGATGAAACAATGCTTCGTAATAAATACATTCCCTTAATGATAGACAAATCTACAAAGTTTTGTAAGCAAAGTGACAAGTCTTTGGATTTAAACAACATACAGCGTGACGGTTCACTCGAAGTGGGGAAGGGGGAGAGCTGTGTTGTCAGGTTGTATTAGAGCATAGCGCACCAAATGGCAAACCACTTGAATAGCTTTAGCCATTAATTAAGTCCGTAACTGTTAGAACTAGGATCGTAAACCAAAATTCAGCTTTTCCAATGCATAAAGAAACTAATATTATTTCTAAAGTTTTCCAATATTTTGCATTTAAATAGGGCGAATAATGTGTATAACACATGGGATGTCTCTGCCACTCGTCATTTATGCAGTCTGCATATAGATATAATTGCACAAAATATGTAGAAAATAACGTTAATGATCTGCAGTATGGATCGATGTAGCTCAAATCACATTTTAATTACAGTGAACTGTACGGTAGTGATGGCTGTCAGATTTTTTTCTGTACGTTATCTACATAAAATATTCTTCAATTAGAAAGATAGGTACTACTACTACTACATTAAAACTATTACTATTACTAATATTACTACTATAATACTCTATTACTAATACTATTACTGCTACAAATGTTACTACTGCTATCACTACTACTCATATTTCTACTACTACTAATATTTATATTATTAATACTACTACTGCTATTACTACTACTGTATTATTACTACTACTATTACTACTAATATTACTACTACTACTCTACTAGTATTATTACTACTACTATTACTAAAACCATTACTATTACTACTATTATTACTACTACTATTACTGTTACTCTTACTACCATTATTATCACTACTATTACTATTAATAATACTAGTACTACTATTACTGCTACTATTACTACTACTATTGCTACTAATACTCCTACCAGTACTACTATTACTGCTACTATTAATATTAATACTGCTACTAGTACTACTATTACTGCTACTATTACTACTAATACTATTATTATTAATACTACTACTACTAGTACTACTTTACTACTATTACTACAACTTATTTTCCACTACAAAATGATAAGCAGTGTTATCCATCTCTATGATGAAATTTGGAGGGATGTGTTAAATAAACAGTTCTGGAACCATCCCTTGAGACTTGCATCACTCATTTCCTCTTTGTAGCCGCTCTTTTTTATTCCGAACAATACATAAGGGAAGAATTGGAGACAAAAGCACGGGAAGTCCCAGTATGAAGAACAAAGACTCATTGCTCAAGACCGCTCAATAGCAAAGAGTAAATTACGACGTTAAGGAGAATATAAATGAACGCTAGTAAACAATAGAACACAACAAGTGTCACCCCACTAAGTTCAACTTGTAGGCGAAGGGAAAGGAGGATGGCGGTATCTTACTGGCTAGAACAAAAGCGGAGGAAACGTTCCCATGGAAACCTACCGCTCCAGCAACTGTCAGAAGTTTATGTTGTTTAAATGGCACTGTAGTTTCATGTTGAATTGTCACATCTTTCAGAGTGAAATTCCTGTTTTAAAAATACCCGAAGCTGCTGATATTATCTAGTTGAATACTTATGTTCATGTTACATTCTTGTGCTACAAGTCTATTATGATTGTATGGGAACATGACACACGGACGGTGTTTGACAGAAGAGATCTTCTTAGACATGACAACTTACAATTTGATTGTCCCTTCAGTGATTTTGGATGAAACATTAAACTCCGTCACAAAGTTAAGTGCAATTCTGCAAAGACAATCGCTCAAAATGTTACAACTTCTGTATTTCTTTCTGGAACATTTAAGAAATATCGACCTCTTTTACAATGCAATAGTGTAGAAAATATAACACAAAATAAAACTTTAAAAACCAGAAATGGGTCTAGCAGAAGTTAAAAAAATGAGAAATGTAAGGAAATTTGCGTGAAAAATATAATTAATGAATTGCAGCAAAGGTTCAGTAACAAGGCTGTGAAATTGATAGAACTAAATGCATGTTTTGAAAGTTATAAAACATTCAAGAGTTTAGTGACAATTATTGTGCTTGATGTTACCACTTAAAATTTTTGATACTGTTGCAGATTAGTATCTATTAAGTTCGTTGCGAAGATTCTTCTTCTGATGTTGCTTTTATCTTAAGGGCCGATGTCGGAAGGACACTCTCTGAATGTGTGTAAAGTTGTACAGATACGTAAAATACCAAAACATATTGTATAATACTGCACTAATCATTCTATAATACCTATAAAACACGCAACGTTCACTACGGGAACGATCGCCGTGTTGCATAAAAACCAGGCGACTTGTCTTCATATTTAAGCAACGTAGGAACGACTAAAGTTGTGGCATCGTTTATAATCAGAGCAGTATTTTTGGTATAATACCATGGTAAAATGTTTGTAAAGCATATCAACACCTTTATTTTGAAAAATAGTATTAATTTCGCGTGCCAATAGTATAATAGCTATATCATATATACAGTTGAAGGAAACAAATTAGTTATTATTTTTTACTAAATCAAGCAAATGAGTAGCAATATTAAAAAAAAACAAAGATGAAAAGAAAATGACCATTACAATATTTTAATGACAATGACTTGGCTTATACCTCAATGAACAATAACTGTTCTTATTCTTGCAAAAGAAAGCAAATATAAATAATATATTGCACGAAAATACACAAAGCAATACTGGAATGTTTATGCCACAATTGTGACTGAGTCCATGACTCAATAACCAATGAAAATGTGCACAGGAAATTTTTACGTTCTCTATTACGTATGTAGGGGAAGTATTGCATTCCACCGAAAAATTCGATATTGAGATTTCACCGCAAATACATGTTTTGAGGTTTCGCGAATACAAATAAAGAATGTTTGTAAACATGTCCGTGAGTCTATCTGTCACAGTCTGTGAACTACATAACTCAAAAACGAAAAATTGGATAAATACCAAACTTGGTACTTGAGCTGAGCATCTTACAAGGATGCGACACAAATATTTTCAAGAAACTCTCCTCAGACTACCCTTTAATTGGAAACTTTTCCAAAATTTTTATTTTCTCAAAAATGGCTCCAAAGATTTTGATTAAAATATCATATGTTTAAGATATTTTTATGGCAAATGCAATGTATATCTTGAATTTTCTGAGAATGTCCCAAAAACCCCTCTTCATTCTGAATGACTTTCGCATAAATGGTAAATCGTAAGAGATAGGCAAACATTTACTACACACAAAATGTAAATCTCATAAAAACACATAGTTTAAGTTATATACATTTTTTCCGAGATATTCCTTGTTATTTGTTTGAATTTTCCAATAGTTTACTTTTTCTCAAATGGGAATTCGTTATTCGTTTATTTTATGTCCTGGACGTGCAAAGAGGATGCAATACTCCACATGGCAGAGAGCTCTTAAAAGATTTCACAATCGCTTAAAGTCTACCATATTCCCCTTACACCTATAAGAAAATTAGCAATAAGATTAACATCTCGATATCTCGATTAATATGAAGTAGATGCAGGATAAGCGTTTGTAAAAATAGCTTGCATAAAAGTAGAAAAAGTCATGTGAGTGCAACACATCAGATTTGTATTCAACAATTCCCAAGATAAATACATCTCTTAATCAGACGACAATTGTGGTTGTTGATTCTTAAGGTTGTGTTGCATCTGCATGGTCATTCTTGTATCGAAGATTCTATTCCATCCAAATCATCTTTTCGGTTGTTGCCGGAGAAAATCTGTTCCTGGTTTTTGTGTGGATTCGCGCATGCGTAGACCAACTGCTACTGATGACGATGGTACATTCAGTTTAGATGCCAGCGAACTTATCAGTTGTTTGCCACACAAACGTGTTGAGTAGCAGCCCATATAGTATCTCGAGAAAATTATCATTACTAGCTTTAAATTCGGCGAAGTTAGCCATGATTATTCTGCTATAGTGCTCTAACACGTTGCTTAAAATAAAAAAGCTACCTGGTGCTTATGCACAACGGTAATCGTTGCGGTGGTGTAGGTTGTGTGCATTATATGTATTATACTAGGATTAATGCAATATTATACAATGCGTTTTAATATTATACGCTATTTTCACAACTCTAGGTATGGCAGTGGATACTCGCGGCTAACTTAGCCGAGTTTAAAGCTAGTTCTGATGCTTTTTATCGAAGCATTTTCAGGGCTGTTCATCATGTCTCAGCTGGTGGAGAAGATTGTGCGACAAATAACCGACAAGTACCTGGCATTAAACTTCTGAATGTATCAACACCATCAGCCGCGATTATTGTCGTTTGATGGAGATGTCGATTAATCTTCGGAATTATATAGTTCTAAATGAAAACGTCACGATAATGGCATAAAATACTCTAGTTTTGTTCATATAATCTACCGTGAAACAGCATTAAATGATACTTTTGCTTTCTTTTGCAAGAATGCGACTCGCATTCGGGTGGTCCCCGGTTCAAAACCCCGGGACATATCAATCTGGCTGAAGGCTTTTTCACAATTTTCCTCCGTCGCTAGACGAATGCTGGGTTGGATAATTTGATCTGCGAATTTTTATATCATCCCTTTCAGTATTACATTTCCTTTCCTTTTTCTTCACCGCCTTACCAGACTTTGGGCTCATCACCTATTCTGGATATGCTATCATCCAGAGCTTGCTTGCTCCTCACAGGCTACTGACCCAAGGCAATGGCTTATAAGTCCTTGGAAGTGTAAGTTCTACAAAGAGGAGGGAGGGTCTTCCTATGAAGAAAAAGAAGAGGTATACTTAATTAAATATCACATAATTATTTATTTTTTACGTTTTCTTTGAGGGTATGTATGGTAAAATAGTATGACGAGGTCTTTTTAGATGTTCATATTCCTTACAAATATTCATATCAACAATCCAACTAGGTTAATATATCACATATTATACTGTAGAATACCCCGATTTGATATTATACCAAAAATGCAGCTGTAGTTATGGATGTCTCAACTCCAGTAGTATGCATTCCCGTTTCAATTGCCGGTGTGGAAAGGTCATTGAGCACTATGAATAGGCTTATGACCAGTATAACCCAACCTGTTCTCTTAAGAGCTAAGGTTCAAAGTCCATAGTTTACCATACCTACTATATTTGAAGAGCTTGACAAATGCTGAACCAATCAACGTTCAGTGATGTTTTGAAAAAACAAAAGCTTAAAAAGATTTTCATTAAACTATTGTTTATAGTGAATAAATTTCATTAAATCTTTCCAGAAAGAGTTAGATTTAAATACGAAGTTTAGCATTTACCCATTTTTTTGTTTTGTGCTATGTTGTTCACACACATACGCCGGATCTCCTTTGTAAAAATACTTTCCATTTGGATTCAGGAAACCCAAACGTGTAAAATCTCAATATCTGCCGTAGGTAAGTGGCAGAGGAAGTAAAAATATTATGTGTTATATTCATATTTCTTCCTCTATTATTGTGTGTTTTTACATCCCTTCTGCAATTTGTTCCTAAGAAATAAAATTTTTTACCCACTCCGTTTTAATCGAGGTAAACTTTTGCAAAAATGGTTTTATGACACGTTTCGTTGTAGGTACAAGATGCAAGGTATCCCCTCTAGGTTGAAGCAATATTCAAATACGAAAAAAGTAGATCATCTTCTGTTGGCTTTGAAATTCTCCTTTGCAGGATTAGAGAAACAAACTAATGGTGAAATACACCTTTAAAAAGGTATGAAGTATTAATTTCTCTAGTACCCGCTTATAGCAGGAAGATGAAGCATTGTATTACAACCAAACATTCGATAAAGAGAGTTCACCAGAAATGCATGTTTTGAGGGGCCCTGAATTCAAAGAGCATTTTTAAAAAAGGTCCATATCTGTGTGTTTTTTTCTGTCGGTCCGTGTTTGCGCGATTGTGTTTGTCTGCGAGCAATATAACTTAAAAAAACCTGTGTTACACTCACATAACTTTCTCTACTCTTGCACAAAACAATTTTTCCAACGCTTATTCTCCATCTACTTAATGTTAATCCAGATAAACCTTTGCAGAGACTTATTTCTAATTTTCAGTAGGTGCAAGAGGAATATGGAAACACAGTAGGCTTTAAGCGATAGTCGAATCTTTTAAGGGGCGCCTGCCATTGGAGCATTCCATTCTCTTTGGTGTGCAGGGCATAAAGAAAGGAATAACCAATTGATTTCAGAAATATTCAAAATTCAAACAAATAAAAGGAATGTCTCTGAAATGGTTCACTCGACCTATATATATGACAAAGTGTTTGTTTTAGCGAGATCTACATTTTTATGTAGTAACATTTTGTGTAACGGTTACGGTTTACCATTTATGCAAATGTCATTCAAAATGAAGAGGACTTTTGGTGACATTCCCAGAAAATTCATAATACATTTCATTTGCCATGAAAGTATCTTAAACATATGATATTTTAATCAAAATCGTTAAGCCATTTTTGAGAAAATCAAAATTTTCAAAAATTGTTCCATGTAAAGGATATTGTAGTTGTAGTTTGAAAAAGGGGTGGGTTTTATGCCCAAGCACTGCGACCTTAAAGATCTATTGCACATCCCCCCTTCATCAGTTAAGTAGTCTGTTGCTCGTTATGAACTTAACCAGACTGCTGACTGAGGCTTTCGATAGTTCATCTATCTTTGGAAAGTGATTGCCAAAAATACTTGCTCTTTGATTCGCAAGAGCAGGGCAATCACATAGTAGATGAGTAACAGTCTCATCTCCTTCTAGGCATCTACTACAGATCCCATTATGTATAGATTAAACTTTAGGGCACAGTGTCCTGTAATGAATCCTGTTGCCCATGCAAACCTTCTTCTACTAAGACCGCGCAGGTACTTTGTCCTGTTGTTATCCATATCTGTAATAAACAGCTTGGAATATCTGCAACCCTCAATGGAGTTCCCGTAGTTCTTGTGTTCCGCTGGAGCCCAGCACGTAATAGCCTGTTTCAATGGTCTGTAGGACATCCCCAGTATAGGCCCCGGACCCAAAAATGGGATTTCGCTGCCAATCTTGGCTACTTCATCTGCTTTCTCATTGCCTGGTATACCTGTATGTCCTGACACCCACATAAGTTTAACCTTATTGTGTTCAGCCAGTGTCATTAAGGATTCCCGGCATTCTGAGATGAGCTTTGATTTTATTGATGGTGATTCAAGTGCTTTAAGAGCAGCTTGACTGTCTGAGAGCATAAGAACACTTCTATTCTTATATCTCTTTTTAATGTTTTCCATGATGTAGGATTGCAAAAACCTTAGCCTGGAAAACTGTAGCTAAGGTACCCAGACTATAAGAAATCTTGGTGCTATTACCGTAAAGCCCAGCCCCCGTTCTGATTTGGTTCTAGAACCATGAGTATACCAGATTGGGCCTTTGTTATTATGAGGTTTTACTAGTCTTTCCCATTCACCCCGTTGTGGATTGGAGACCGTAAATTTCAGTTCATACTTGAATCTTGGTTCAAGAATGTCAGTCCTCAAGTTGAGTATGTGTTGTACATTCTTATCCCAATGAAGCTTGAGATGATTAATATGTCCAGTATTAGACACTTTAGTTTGGCGACAAATACGGTGATACGCGATCATAGCTTCTGCCTTCATCCATATGTGGAGAGGTGTGAGCCCAATCAGCATCTCCATTGTCGCAGTTGGAGTAGTCATGAAAGTTCCCATAATTGAAATGCAGAAGGTCCTCTGTAATTTATAGAGTTGCTTTCTGCACACCTTTAAATTAACTCTAGGCCACGACATCAGTGCGGCATAGGAGAATATAGGTCTCACCATGACAGTGTATATCCAATACACTATACTAGGTTTCAGACCCCATGTCTTACCAAGCATACATCTACATGTCCAAAAGACTCTGCAGGCTTTGGTAATACATAATTCCTCCACGTAAAGGATAGTATGGGGTGGGGGATTTTCTTGAACATCTTCGTGTCATAACCTAAATACCAAATTTGGTATTTATTCGACGTTTCGTTTTTGAGTTATGCTGTACAAGATACAGAGACACACAGAAACACGCAGACACACACAGACCTTTTTCTAAAAATGCTTTTTTTTGGATTCAGGGGGCCTCAATACATATATTTTCGGTGAAATCTGGGTATCGAATGTTTGGATGAAATGTAATACTTCCTCTACTTATTACACGTAGTAGAAAAATTAAAAGTAAAGTCGGATAAATATGAAACCTCACATTTAATTTCAGCAACTTAATCAGAAGCTTTAAAAAAAAACACTTGAGGTCATTTATGCGTTTTGTTAAAAGAATGCATTTTGAGCAGTTGTAAGAACAAGGATATAACACCGATGACAATAATAATTATAATAATAAAATAATAATAACACTTAAACATTTTCAGATATTTCAAACCGTTTTTAAAAAGTGGAAAAAGGTTCTTCAAAACGTAATGTTTGAAATAACCCCAATGAAAGCTTTTCTAAAGTGTTGAAACTTTATTATTTCATTAGCAGTTTAGAGCAATATAATAATGGAAAACAACTTAAATCTAACGGTAAAAGCATTAGGGTATCGTATCGCAAGGCCATGCATCGTAATGCTTGACAGTCAAGAGTATGAGAGACAGGTTTCCCAAAACTGACTCGCTCTCTAAACCTTCGCTCCTACCGGCAGTTAGTACAATGCCAGGTTTTTCTTGACCTGCCCAGCAGTTAGGAAAACTGTCTGCCTATGCGTAGGTTGTCTCGCCGCGGCAAGCAGGTGCAGACAGTACAGATCACAGAAATGTACACCTCTACCCCGAACTAACCTTCATATGAATAAGTCCACATTTTTATTGTAAAAAATGGCTCTAGGGAATTTGATTAACATAACACACACACACACACACACACACACACACACACACACACACACACACACACACACTGGAGAACGGAAGAGGGGGAGAGGGTACATAAGAGCGAGTTTTAGGGTTCGGAGCACTGTATATATTTGTAATATAATTGTAATTCATGCTTATTATTTTTCCCCTCTTTTCTTTTTTCTTCCTTTTTTCTTTCTTTCCTTTCCTTTTTTTCTTCTTTTCTTTCTTTCTTCATTATGTTAGTATGTATTATAGTATATACTAGTACACACACATATATATAATAAGCATATATTTAGTATCATGCACACATTGTTAGAGTATAGGGGCAGGAAAAACATGTACTGCAATGAGGCTCATATGATTGTTGTATTTTACAAGAGTAAACTGAAACTGTTCACAATAAAAATCCTTCTACTACTACTACTACTACTACTACTACTACTACTACTACTACTACTACTACTACTACTACTACTACAACTACTACTACTACTACTACTACTACTACTACTACTACTACTACTACTACTACTGCTACTATTACTACTGCTATACAAAAGATGTTCATATGACAAATAAAATGCATATTTTGAATTTTCTGGGAATAGGCTGTGAAACCCTCCCATTCGGAAGGAACTTTGGATAATTATGTATAACAGGTAAACTTTAACAGATAAATAAAACCTTACTACATTGAAAATGTGGATCTCTTTAAAACGCAGGATTTGTTTAAAAATGCCTTTTTATAGCACTAGGCATTTAAGAGATATCATATCCGTTATTATTGGTTCAATGTTTCAATATTTTGTCATTTATTTAAAAGTGCTGTCGCTATTGAGTTGTTTCTCTCGGTTTCATGGAACGCGTTTGGAATTTCAAGTCCAGCATTTAGTGGCGGGACTTTAAACATTTGAGTATCGCTTCGGTTTCTTATATTTCCTTTGCACCTATAACCAAGTGCGTAATAAAACTAATTCCACAGTCTTATCTCTGTTAACATGAATTGGATAGGAAAAAAGGAGTAACAATAGTTTGTAGAAGCTATATAAAAATAAGCAATAATGGCTGAGAAAGGCATCAGATTTGTTTTTCTTTCTTTCTTTATATCTTCAAAGCAACTATGTTCAGCATCATATCTGATTCTTGACGAACTGATAACGGTCCTTCACCGTACTTGTTCCGATCTTTCAGAGAAAAGAGAGACCAGCTAATCCGCACATACCTCTCGCAGAGTTTTGTGCTTTTTCCAGGTATTCTAAATTCTCTAACATTTGATCGTATCAGAATGCCTGCGTTTGTGTAAAAAGGAATGCCAGTGGTCATCTGCTTCCACGCTGATAACAAGTAAGCTAAGAGAACAAATTTAAATTCTAGCAAGGCAACTAAGCTACCTTTAAACCTTCTTCCTTTCCCGTTGCCATTTAGACGCTACAAAATATTGAAAAGATCTTTAGCAATATAGGTGATGCAATACTTTTTAAAACAGTAGTAACAATTTTACATTATATAAATATTTCAAAACTGAGATGATATGAGGCACGAATTCACGATCCTCTGAAGTGGCTATGCCAACAATAACTACTTAACTCATTATTTTACACATAGTGCATTGGTGTTCAAAACAATTTTATGTACCTCCAAAACCATCTATACTTTAAACACAATCAAATTCTTCTGGCGGAATACTGTGTATTTCAAAGCTGAGGATATTATTTCACTACATCCTTAAAAGTGAGAGTGTTTATCAAAAGAAATCCATTGATATTTCAGAAGCTTTGCTTAAAATTAATTTCACTGAATTCAACTCTGCTTTAACAACTATGTTTTGAAGGAACAGAAGTTAATTTTTACTTTCTCTACCCCTTAGCTAAGATAAATGAGGTATTACATATCTGTATTCAGACATTCTCATTTACAGTTTCACAGTAAATAAACGTTTTGGGGCCCTACGAAGTCCTCCATAAAAACATTATTTAAAAAGGGCCATCTCTCTCTCTCTTTCTTTGTGTATGAGTGTGTATCTTACTTTCCAACTTTTTTTTTAACTCTGCCTTTAACTGCAAAGTTCTTATCGGCAGCATTTCCTTTGGAACATATTATTGCCTCTAGGCAATGGTGTTAACTTGTATTTGCTTGTCATTGGTTACTTCGGGTTCTTTCATTAGATAACACACACATTCTTACTTACGGACTCTGTGGAAGATAGAGATTAATCTTGACTAAAGAAAAATTCCCACACCAACCAGGAAAATTCCCACCTCATACTTATGACGTTTTAATAAAAAATCGTTAGAGGGATATTTTAAAAAACTAATACGTGATGCTAAATGCTAGATGTAACCAGATGTTGGAGATTTGGCTAGGAAAATTATACTAAAACCTTGGTCTTCCCTTTTGATATTAATTCATTCTAAGTTTAACGTTTTCACATGAATACAACATAAAATTAAGGTATCTAGGAATATAAATCTTAATTTTGACTACAACTCAATAACGACGATACGCTTAAACAACCCTTTGTTGATATAATTAAGCCTTTATTTTTGGGGAGAGGCCCTGAAGATTGAAGTCCTTTAACGTGGTAGGACATATCAGACGATGAATGAATGAGGGGTAAAATGATACACAGATGAACCGGGGATCCATAGAGCTTAAAGACATACGTCTTCTCAGATAAGGGAAAACCCCAGTGAGGGTCTCATCCGGATAACTCGCCCTAACCGATATTCGAACTGGGGACCTCTTGATTGTGAGGCAACACGCTACACCCAATCCACAGATGTGGGGCTTTTTCTTGTTTTCCTAAAAGTTTCCGCAACTATTTAAACTGAAGCATCATATATAGGAGACATTAAAATAAGGAATAAAATAACCTCTGAATTTTATATTTTTGCAAAATCATATTTAAAATCTGTTGTGTTGCATTCACAGGACCTTCTCTACCCATCTTCTTCAAACTATTCATACAAAACCTCTTGTTCTATCTACCTCATCTTAATACAGATAAACATTTGCACAAATTGTCTTATTGCATATTTAATTACAACGGGATTAGGGGAACACAGTGGGCTTAAGAGACAGTCAAACCTTTTAAGGGCGATTCACTATGTAATAGCCTTAAAATTAAGTTCTGTTTGAAAAACGAAGAATAACGACTTTCATTTTGAGAAAAGTATAAGTATTTGAAAATTCAAACCAATGACAAGAAATATCTCGGAAATGGTTAATTCCACAAAAAACTATTTGACATAAATGAACAATTACGTAAACGTCATTCAGAATGAAGACGACTTCAGACGCAATTTATATAAAAATTAAGATATACATTCCATTTGTCATGCAAATACCTTATGTGTATAATATTTTAATAAAAATCGTCAAAGTATTTTTGGGAAAGTAAAAAGATTCGAAAAACGTTTCATGTAAAGCGTAATTTGTGATGGGAATATTTTGTTGAAAACCTCCGTATCTCATCTTTGGAAGATATTGAACTTAAAGACCAAATTTGGCATTTGTCGGATCTTTCCTTTTTGAGTTATACTGTTCATGGACACCCACACACACACATACATCTACGGACCATTTTCTAAAGAGGCCCATTTAGTTTTAGGAGACTCAAAGATGTATTTCTGTTGAAATTTGACATCGAATTTTTGGGTGAAGTACCATATTTTCTCTCCTCATGGCAGCTTTTAATATAGAGTCAACTGAAAAAGTCAGTGGCACGACTGGGATTTCAACACGGTTCTCCCCTATCCGTTTGGTTGCTCTAACCATTGAGCTACTGTGGCAAATGCCGGTGGGATATTGAATTCCCCAATTGACTCAAGTATAGACCACCAAGACATCTCACTAGAGATGAGAATCTCATTGGCGGCCTGCCATCGCAAGTTCTTTGATACTGGGTGCTTTTCGGTTTCTTAAGGTTTTCTTTATATATATATATATATATAATTTCAATTAATTATACCTTTTAGAGCCCTTAGCCTGGTATTGGCAAGTTTTTCCCACGGGCATGTTGTCACAGTAGCCCAATGGTTAAAGCAACTGCTCGGAGAGCCATGTTAAAATCCAGGCTGTGACATTGATTTTTTTCAATTGACTCTATACTAAAAACTTCCTCTACTTACTGTACAGAAGACAAAGTCAAAATTTCATGCGCTGCGTTTACATGCCTTTCTCTTCTCACTCTTTCACAAATTATTTTTACAAAATATTCTTCTTCTTTCTACTTCTTGTTAATCTAAAAAAACGTTTCTTTACACATTTACGTAATTAGTTGTAGGTACAGTAGGCTAAAATAGTCAGGTTTTTAAAAAGCAGTTCGCTATATGATGACTGAAATGTTATGCTCCTTGTATTACCGCGAGAAAAAAAGACTAGTAATTTATCATTTGAAAAAGTATTCGAAAACTCAAACCAATAACAAAGAATACCTAACTTGAAAATGGCTAACACCACAAAAAATGTTAGTTGACAGAACTACGTAATTTAACGAGATCTACGTTTTTTGTGTAGTAATATTTTACTTGCCGTATGTTTACAAGTACACAAAAGTCATTCAAAATGGAGAGGTCTTTATAGACTATTCACAGAGTATTCAATATACATTTTGTTGCCATGTAAATATCTTAAACGTATGGTAATTTAATTAAAATCACTAAATAGTTTCTCCATGCTGTTTTTCTATGTAAAGTGTTATTTAGGATACGGAATTTACCTTGAAAATCTTCGTTTGGCATCCCTGAAAGACGAACTTAAGTACCAATTTTGGTGTTCAACCTTCTTTTCGTTTTTGCGTTATGCTGTTCACAGACACATATACACACTCACATAAACAAACAGACTTTTCTAAAAATGCTTTTTTTTAATTCAGGAGTCTCAAAACGTGTATTTCCGGTGAAATCTTGTGTCGAATTTTTTAATGGAATACAATATTCGTTCTATCTACTATAAGTATATAGCAGAGAACGTAAAAATTATCACATTAAATGTAAGTGTATCGAAAATGCTTTGGAATGAACCATTTTCAAAATATCCATTGTCATATGTTAATAACATTTGGTCAGGTTGAGGTCTACTTTGATGTGCAAAATATTTAAAAATAAGGTTCACATTTTACTTTCTATACCACGTATACATGTTAGAAACCCCCAACCCAAACTGCCCTTTACATGGAACATTTTTCTAAATTTTGTTTTTCTAAAAAATGGCTCTAACAATTTTGATTAAAATGCCATTTATTTAATACATTTCTATGACAAACAAAATGTATATCTCGAATTTTCTGGGAATAGCTTGTGAATTCCTCTTCATTCGGAAGGAATTTTGTATAATCTTGTATAACTGGTAAATGTTAAGTGATAGCCGAAAACACACTACTCAAAAAATTAAGATCTCTTTAAAACGCACAATTTATTTTAAATATATATATATATATAAGGCATTTCCGAGATATCCGTTATTAACGGCCTGAATCTTCTCATTACGTAGAGCTCGACATTGTCTACTTGCCTATCTTGTTCCTTTGTTTGGAATCTTGTGGCGGCGCCTTGGCCGAATGGTTAGACCGCTCGCCTCTCATCTAGGCGGCACGTGTTTAATCCCAGGGAACCGCATGTGGGATTTTTGATGGACAAAGCATCGTTTGTGTGGGCTTTCTCCGGGTTCTCCGGTTTCCCCCGCCATTCATTCCACCAATTGCTTTATCATCACCTTTCCTTTCATCCCTCTCAACGTCATTTCATATCATCTCCTTCCTCGCTCTCATGCCCGACTTCGGGCTGATCACCCACCTGGGCTGTTCTCTTTCATCCATAGTCTATGCCCCCCAACAGACTTCTGACCCCAGGCACCCGCGTAAGTCCTGGTAGAGTGTAAGCTCTAACAACAGGGTGTGTAAACAGAGAAAGAAGTATGTATTATATATTTATTTATTTTATAGAGCCTGTAATTGCCTATTTTCATAGCTTAAGGGTCATTATACCTTTTTTGTGATCAGAACTTGGCTGTTATTGGCTGTACTTATTAGTATTATTTATTAGTGTGATGTTAACATTAGTATTACAATTAATACTTCACGCTCTGAGCCAATAAGCCGGTGTTAACATATCTGAGGAGGTTTTTAATACCGATGTTTCTTTGCTAACGTCAGTAGTTGCACTGTTTCGTGTAATAATAAAATGGTAGCTGCTTAGCACAATAAAATGTACGGTAAATGGTCAACTTCAAAAAAAACCATTGGTTTAGAAAATTGATCAGTTTAGTAAATAACTCATTGCTTTTTTCATACGATGGCTTTATGGTTCTCTACTTCCCACGTGGGAGAAAACACAGTACCCTAAAACGATTAGACTTATTTCATTGAAAACGCAGCAATAGCCTATTTAACAATACATGAGAGACACACCAGTATCACAAACCAGTATGGGACTGTAAAAATTGATAATATCGTTTGCCATAAAACATACGTAGTAACTGAACAGTGCAAATTTAAAGAAATAATGTTTACAGTAAACATTTCATTAAGAGAATAATGTAGTTTCCTGAATTTAATAGGTATATGGCAAATGGGATATGGTTATTGAGTTTGATATTTCCATACGGTTCTGTATATCAAATGTGTTTTTAAGTGGTAAACAAATAAATGATTGTGCCTACTTCAATTAATACGGATAGTGCTTATATTAGTTCCAATTTTTAACTTGTTATAGGGCCTATTTGTCTGCCTATTTTAAGTTTTAGTACCTATTAGCGCCGAGTTAAAAAGCAAGGAAATCTATTTGATAAATACACATCAGACGTTTTCGATTCAAATGTCCCCAGAACATGTTTTCCAGTTAAATATCGATACTGAATTTTTCTTAGAGAAACATGATCTAGTCACTCCTTTGCTTTTTCTATTCTCGTCCAACACGCACGAGAGATTTGTAACACTACGGTAGGGTTGGCGAGGATGCCTCTGTTCCTCAAATCATTGAATACGCAACACGCTTATCACGAATATAACGACACGTAGAAAACAAATGGACAGTGCGAGAGAGAGAGAGAGGTGGGGGTGACACTGAGAATCCAAGTGACTCGTGAGTCCCGTTTTCTTCGCCGCATACCAGTGCAATATGCAACCGCAAGAACTGTCTACGACAATTACAAAAGAAGACATTAACAGAATATGTGTAAATAAAACCTTAACACTAGAAGCACCGTTGGGGTTATTTTGATCCATTTATAACTTTTCCTTTAGAAAAAAAAACTAGGAACTAGAAACTTTAATACTTTTCTCAGAAGTATGTTAAGAGTTTATTTCAAATTTGAATTCAGAAAAGAAATCACTTCCAATTTTAAAGATTTTTCTTCTACCTAGAGCTGCTGTTTGGGATATTGACACGTTTAATTAGCAGCCCTAGACCTCCACCAAGAATATTGTTACGACATCTTTCATTGTTGAAGTGTTTGGTGCAGCACATTCTTGCTTTGCACACAAGCCTGGAGGTATATTTTTGTTACATTACAGATTTTGCACGCACTGTATACAATAAAAATGTAGTACACATCAGTTATGTAGGATGCCTTCAAGGAAAAGGTACACGGACTTCAAATTACTAACGTGATTTTAGATCTTCCATAACAAATAAACAGTTAAGTGTAATGGTAATAGAACCAGGGTCGTATTTAGAGGGGGTTTTTTAGCGTTCAAAACTCCTGAAACTTCTGACAGCTTTATTTATTTAAATTCATATCAAACCAATATGGGTAAAGTTTGTTAAATAACAGTAGATCTACTGCTAGTAGCACATTTAGAAGGAAAAGGAAAACTTAATATTGTCGCCTTACATAGGTAAGATGATCATACGTCCCGATTTTCGATTCACTCTCAGCGTTTTGTGCTGTAAGGTGGAATATCATCATACTGGCAAGTTTTTCCGGTGTATATAATGTCTCCAAGCAATTTTCTTGTCCATATAATGTCTATATACTACAGTGTAGGTACATGGTGACTGTGTAGGGTACTGCTAAGTTTAGACCTAGTTATGGAAACCCGCCCCCCTGAAGTTCTTTTCTGGGTACGGGCCTGAATAGAACCAATATGAAGTGCTATCAGTGTGTAGAACTTTTTGTAGAAAACGATGGTAAAATAAAGAAAGGTTACTTTCACGTGGAATGTTTAAGTTCCTCAGAATATATAATAAATAGTAGACATAATATGAAAAAGTGTTGGTTTCTACATTAAAATTTTACATGATAATAGCAAACCCATGTGATATTAGGTAGTTGAAATACATATATCACCACCTTCTGTTTTCAAGCATATATTAACATGTTCTGTATTTATTTTTTTGCATTATTGATGCTATTTTCAATTAATAAATAAAAGATATTAACACAACGGGAGCTATAATGCTAGTTAGATTTTGTCATAACTAAATTTCACAAAATTGGCTACGATACTCACCTTGGGTAAAAATGAACCCAGCGCAAATTTAAGTATACAGTTTATTAGGCGCTTCTACCAGGCAAATTAGAGGCTCAAATGCATGCGGTAATATGAATGTTGGAAGAGCTATAAATATCTATCTGTGGATTCTGCCTCGCATTAAGAGGTCCCGAGTTCGAAACTCGATTAGGGTGAGTTATTCGGATAAGTTTTTTTTCCGGGATTTTCCTTTATCCTGAAAGATGAATGTCGAGTAACTAAGCTTTTAGACCCGGGGCTCATTTGAGCAACATTTCAACCCATTTCATTAATCGTCCGATATGAACCTAACCGGTTAAATGACGTTAAACCTCAAAACAAATCTATGACAAGGGTTGGACGCGAACAATCAATCTAAATTAATCTGGAAACAATTTTCCTAAAGAAATGCGGTGAATTGAATAATTAATGTGTTCTTTAAAATAATAAATAAATTGTGGAAATACCCTTCAGTGATATCCAAACAGTTCTGTACACGTATTGACAGGATCATATATACAGCCCATTAGATGCTACTCCTAATACTATCCTTGAGTTCCTCAATAGCAGAAGGTTTGGGCTTCCAAACGTTTCCCTATTAATGTCACATTTCACAAATCTGGTGACCGGGGTAGCAACAAGCCTTTGCTCCCAATCTGCTCTCAATACGAAGCGTAACTGACCTATCAGATGTGTGGCGTGTTGCTGAAAGAAGCAGTAAACGCTCCTCTTCTTCTAGTTGGGAATAAAATTCATTCAAGAAAACCAAGTATAAATCCATGTTGACTGAGGACTCGAAGAATATTGAACCAATAATGCATTTCCCAGTCATAGCACACCAAACACCGACATTTTAGTCAAGTAGGGGAACACTAGGTTAGGATTTTTCGTCGCTAGGTTATTGGGAGTTTATTTATCCCGACTGATAAAACCAAGTGTAACACTCCCGTATATGGGAATGAACGTTTTACATACAAAATACTTACGAAATACAAGACATCCACAATAATCCAGAATGAAACATTCTGATGTTTTACACTCACATGACTTTCTCTACTCTTGTACAAACTATTTTTACAAACGCTTATTCTCCATCTACTTCATGTTAATCGAGATGAACTTTTGCAGTAACTATCTTATTGCTAATTTTCTTGGAGGTGCAAGGGGAATTACGTAGGCTTTAAGCGATAGTCAAATAAATCTTTTAAGAGCTGGTTTCTAGGTTGAGCATTCCATTCTTTTGCATGTTCAAGACATAAAAAATCTGATGTCTTACACTCACATGAGTTTCTCTACTCTTGTACAAACTATTTTTACAAACGCTTATTCTCCATATGCTTCATGTTAATCGAGATCATGTTAAACGATTTGGCTATCCATTAAATCCTACATTTTTCCCCTTGCACCTACAAGAAAATTAGCAATAATACAATTTCTGCAAATGTTTATCTCGATTTACATGAAGTAGATGTAGAATAGCGTTTATAAAATAGTTTTTACAAGAGGCGTGTGAGTGCAACTCCTCATATTCTTTTCATTCTATTTTCTAGTATTAATATCAAAGCATTTGATGTAGCATTTATTACTAATTTACTTTTCAATAATGAAGTTTACACTTCGTACTCACAAGGCGTTCTTTGTTCCACAAATGAAGCGATCGGAAATATATATATATATATATATATATATATATATATATATATATATAACAATTGCCATTCTTCTTGAAGTAAACATTGCAATGTATGCTTTGCTTGGTAGTTTATTGAATAGTGATATGGCACTGACGGATACTCTTAGTTCGTTTTGGAGCAGTACAGACAGCGTTAAACAGCTATTTCATGATCTACTGCAAGAGTAGAAGCCTATGCCATGTACGTGGCTTTATAACGTTGTCAAATATTGTATTGCAAACCATTTAATTTTAGACACACGCTGGGAAATAGAGCAACACTTTTTAAGTATTCTTTGATCATTTAGATCCCCCTATCCGACATGAACGAATTTTAAAATTTCTCTTTAAATGACTAATACATCGGTAGCACACACAGAGGCGGTAGGGGAAGGTGTTCAGAGAGAGATAGTATCCTGTCTCTTTCTTTCAATTTCGCTCGCTATGCACTGATATATCACGTATGTCACTGCGTAACCTGTACTCGCCAGTCTTTGTGTATGTTCTGGACTCCTATATCACTGAGAAAATAATGAATACAGAGGAGGATCGTGCATAGGTTATATAAGTATAAACAATGGCTATTAATTCAATCAATGAATGAATGCATACATAAGAAATCTGATGTGTTGCACTCATGTAGCTTTCTCTACTCTTGTACAAATTGATGTTTATAAAAGATTATTCTCTATATACCTCATGTTAATCGAGATATCGAATATGTTAATCTTATTGCTAATTTTCTTGTAGGTGCAAGGGAATATGGTAGGCTTTAAGCGATAGTCAAATCTTTTAAGAGCTGGTTGCTATGTGGAGCATTCCAGGGCATGAAAAAAAGAATAACGAATTCCCATTTGAGAAAGGTGTAAGTACTGGAAGCAAACAACAAGGAATGTCTCGGAAATGGTTTACTCAACAAAAAATGTATATGACATAAATTGTGCGTTTAACGAGATCTACATATTTTGTGTAGTAAAATTTTGTCTATTTCTTACGGTTTACCAGTTATGCGAAAGTCATTCAGAATGAAGAGGACTTTTGAGGACATTCCCAGAAAATTCAAGATATGCATTTCATTTGCCATAAGCATATTTTAAACATATAATACTTTAATCGAAATCGTTACTGACATTTTTGAGAAAATAAAAAATTTCGAAAAACGTTCCATGTAAAGGGTAGTCTGGGGTGGGGGAGTTTCCCAAAAATCCTCATTTCGCATCCTTGGAAGATACTAAACTCAAATACCAAGTTTGGTATGTTTCTGAGTAGTGCTGTTCACAGACTGACAGAGACACACACGGACATGTTTAAAAAAATCTGATGTGTTACACTCACATGACTTTCTCTACTCTTGTACAAACCATTTTTACAAACGCTTATTCCCCATATGCTTCATGTTAATCGAGATATCGAGATGTTAATCTTATTGCTAATTTTCTTGTAGATGCAAGGGGAATTGCTAGGCTTTAAGCGATAGTCAAATATTTTAAGAGCTGGTTGCTATGTGGAGTATTCCATTCTCTTTGCATTACCAGGACAAAACAAAATGAATAACGACTTGGAGAAAAAGTATAAGTGTTGGAAAATTTAAGGGAATAACAAGCAATATCTCGAAAATGGTTCACTCAACATCAAAAATGTATATGACATAAGTTGGTATTTTAACCCGATCTACATTTTTTGTGTAGTAAAATTTTGTCTATCTCTTATGGTTTACCAGTTATGCAAAAGTCGTTCACAATGAAGAATGCTTTTGGAGACATTCCCAGAAAATTCGAGATATACATTTCGTTTGTCATGAAAATATCTTAAGCATATGATATTTTAATCAAAATCGTTAGAGCCGTTTTTGAGAAAATTAAAATTTTCGAAAAATGTTCCATGTAAAGGGTAATCGGGGGTGGGGGGATTTTCTTGAAAACCTTCGTGTCGCATCTCTGGAAGATACTGAACTTAAATACCAAGTTTGGTTTTTATCCGACTGTTCGTTTCTGGGTTATGCTGTTCACAGGCACACACACTGACAGACACACACACGGACATGTTTCCAAAAATACTTTTTTGGATTCAGGGGGTCTCAAAATATGTATTTCCGGTGAAATTTCAGTATCGAAATTTTGGGTGGAATACAATACTTCCCCTACTTACTATACGTAGTAGAGAAAGTAAAAATGCTTTATTTGTATTCAGGGCACCTCAAAACATGTGCTTCCGGTGAAATCTCGGTGGAATGCAATACTTCTCCTACTTAGTATACATATTAGAGAAAGTAAAAACATGTTTTTAAGCTGATCCTACATATTAGTTATTAGACAAGGATTTCATGATAATACGAAATAGTTTGTAAATAAAATGGTGGATGACACTATTTTCCAACGCGGAACAAAACTGATAGTGAGGATATTGGCGCTTAGGAATATTTAGTTATATTAAACAAGTATTGCGACTCCTAATACGGTTTACTTTCCCTACAACGCATTTGCAGCCATTAGAGGAGTTATTGCATACTAACAAAAGTTCGATACCATGATTTCACTGGAAATACAAATGGTGAGTCTCTCTGAATCCAGAAAAACTTTTTGTGTTTAAACAGTATGTATAATTAAAAAATCTGATGTGTTACACTCACATGACTTTCTCTACTCTTGTACAATCTATTTTTGCAAACGCCTATTCTCCAAATGCTTCATGTTAATCGAGATATCGAGATGTCAATCTTATTGGTAATTTTCTTGTAGATGCAAGGGGAATATGGTAGCTTTTAAGCGATAGTCAAATATTTTAACGCTGGTTGCTATGCGGCGCATTGCATTCTCTTTGCATGTCTAGGACATAAAAAAATGAATAACGAATTTGAGAAAAAGTATAAGTATTGGAAAATTTAAGGAAATAACAAGCAATATCTCGAAAACGGTTCACTCAACAAAAGAAATGTATATGACATAAGTTGTGTATTTCAACGCGATCTACATTTTTTGTGTAGTAAAATTTTGTCTATCTCTTATGGTTTACCAGTTATGCAAAAGTCGTTCACAATGAAGAATACTTTTGGAGACATTCCCAGAAAATTCGAGATATCATTTCATTTCTCATGACTTTATCTTAAACATATGATATTTTCATCAAAATCGTTAGAGCCATTTTTGAGAAAATTAAAATTTTCGAAAAATGTTCCATGTAAAGGGTAGTCTGCGGTGGGGGGATTTTCTTGAAAACCTTCGTGTCGCATCTCTGGAAGATACTGAACCTAAATACCAAGTTTGGTGTTTATCCGACTGTTCGTTTTTGAGATATGCTGTTCACAGACACACAGACACACACACAGACACACACACACACAGACACACACACGGACATGTTTCTAAAAATGCTTTTTTTGGATTCAGGAGGTCTCAAAACATGTATTTCCAGTGAAATCTCGGTATCGAATTTTTGGGTGGAATGCAATACTTCCCCTACTTACTGTACGTAGTAGAGAAAGTAAAAATGAATAACGAATTTGAGAAAAAGTATAAGTATTGGAAAATTTAAGGAAATAACAAGCAATATTTCGAAAACGGTTCACTCAACAAAAAAAATGTATATGATATAAGTTGTGTATTTTAACGCGATCTACATTTTTTGTGTAGTAAAATTTTGTCTATCTCTTATGGTTTACCAGTTATGCAAAAGTCGTTCACAGTGAAGAATACTTTTGGAGACATTCCCAGAAATTTCGAGGTATACATTTCATTTCTCATGACATTATCTTAAACATATGATATTTTCATTAAAATCGTTAGAGCTATTTTTGAGAAAATTAAAATTTTCGAAAAATGTTCCATGTAAAGGGTAGTCTGGGGTGGGGGGATTTTCTTGAAAACCTTCGTGGCGCATCTCTGGAAGATACTGAACCTAAATACCAAGTTTGGTGTTTATCCGACTGTTAGTTTTTGAGTTATGCTGTTCACAGACACACACACACACATACACACAGACACACACACGGACATGTTACCAAAAATGCTTTTTTTGGATTCAGGAGGTCTCAAAACATGTATTTCCGGTGAAATCTCAGTATCGAATTTTTGGGTGGAATGCAATACTTCCCCTACTTACTATACGTAGTAGAGAAAGTAAAAACGAAAAGTCGGTACCAAACTTGGTATTAAGTTCAGCGTCTTCCAAGGTAGATTTAAAAGGTTTAAAACCTCCTATCCCAAACAGCATGGAAAAAAAATTCGTTATTTTTAACTTTCCCAAAACTCCTCTAACGATTTTGGTTAAAATACCAGACGTTTAAGATATTGTCATGAAATAAAAAACTAATATCGTGAATTTCCTGGGAATCGCTTATGAAGTCCTCCTCATTCTGAAGGACTTTTGTATAATTGGTAAGCTGTAGAAGATATACAAAATCCTACTACCAAAAAAACTTCTTATGTGTTACATTCACATGACCTTCTCTACCATCTATAGTTTATTTGTGGGTATACAAGCCATGTTTACTAAGGCTTATTTTTCTATCTATTGCATTTTAATCCAAATAAATCTTTACATAAATAGCTACATTGCACATTTCGTTAAAGATACAAAGGGAACAGCGATAGTCAATTTTTACTTTCTCTACTACGTATAGTAAGTAGGGGAAGTATTGCATTCCACCCAAAAATTCGATACCGAGATTTCACCGGAAATACATGTTTTGAGACCTCCTGAATCCAAAAAAAGCATTTTTGGAAACATGTCCGTGTGTGTCTGTCTGTGTATCTGTGTGTCTGTGAACAGCATAACTCAAAAACGAACAGTCGGATAAGCACCAAACTTGGTATTTAGGTTCAGTATCTTCCAGAGATGCGACCCGAAGGTTTTCAAGAAAATCCCCCCACCCCAGACTACTCTTTACATGGAAGATTTTTCGAAAATTTTAATTTTCTCAAAAATGGCTCTAACGATTTTGATGAAAATATCATATGTTTAAGATAATGTCATGAGAAATGAAATGTATATCTCGAATTTTCTGGGAATGTCTCCAAACGTATTCTTCATTGTGAACGACTTTTGCATAACTGGTAAACCATAAGAGATAGACAAAATTTTACTACACAAAAAATGTAGATCGCGTTAAAATACACAACTTATGTCATATACATTTCTTTTGTTGAGTGAACCGTTTTCGAGATATTGCTTGTTATTTCCTTAAATTTTCCAATACTTCTACTTTTTCTCAAATTCGTTATTCATTTTTTTTTATGTCCTGGACATGCAAAGAGAATGGAATGCGCCACATAGCAACCAGCGTTAAAATATTTGACTATCGCTTAAAAGCTACCATATTTCGTTGCATCTACAAGAAAATTACCAATAAGATTGACATCTCGATATCTCGATTAACATGAAGCATATGGAGAATAGGCGTTTGTAAAAATAGTGTGTACAAGAGTAGAGAAAGTCATGTGAGTGTAACACATCAGATTTTTTAAAACTGGACGCTATATACTGGCCTTAAAATTCCATACTGTTTCCATGAAATCCCAAGAGATAAGTGAATGTTGACAGGACTTTGAGAGAATGACCAAGAAATGAAAATTCGAACCTGTAATAACGGATATCTTTGAAATGGCTTATGTCATGAAAACAATTGTGTGTTTTAAAGAGATCTAATTTTTTGCATAGTGCGTTTTCCTCTATCCCGTAACATTTATCGGTTAAACAAGATTACACAAAACTCACTCCAAATGAAGAGGACTTCAAGGGCTAGTCACAGAAAATTCAAGATATACATTTTATTTGTCATGTAAATATTTTAATAAGTGTTATTTTAATCAAAACTGATAGCCATGTTTTAGAAAATAGAAAATTTCAAAAAATGTTCCCAGTAAAGGGTAGTTTGTGGTGGAGGAATTTTCTTGAATTTCTCGTGTTGCATCTTTCGAAGGTAATGACTTCTCGTTTTTGAGTTATGCTGTTCTCACGTACATACACCAGGATCTTTTTTTAAAAATGCTTTTTTTTTATTTTCCGTGAAATCTCGTATTGAATTTTTGGAATGCAATACCTTCTATACCTACTATGTACGTGGTAGATAAAGTAAAAAGTATAGATATTCGTTAATGAAATATCATTGATATAATCAGATATTATTTCTTAGTGGTTTGTATTTTCAAATACTTATACTTTTTCTCAAATGGTAAGTCGGCATTTCGTTTTTGCTTTCTCTATCTACCTATCTGTGGTAAGTAGAGGAAGTAATGGATTCTACCCAAAAATTCGATACCGAGATTTCACTGGAAATGAACGTGTTGAGACTCTCTGAGTACGAAAAAGTAATTGTGGAGAAACGTTCGCAAGTGCAAGAGTGAGCATGTTTGTGAATGAGTCTATCTGTCTGTCTCTCTGCGAATAGCATAACTAAAAGACGAAAACTAGTTAAGTACCAAACTTTGAATTAAGTTCAGCATCTTCTAATGATGCGATATCAAAATTTTCAAGAAAATCCCCCACCCCAAACTACGGTTCACATGAAAAAATACCGTTATTGTTTTACTTTTTTTCAAAAATGACTCTATGGACTTTGAAATACTACGTGTTTTAGATATTTGCTTGACAAAATGTACATCTTGAGTTTCCGGGATTAGCGTGTGAAGCCCTCTTCTTTCAGAATGTTATAACCATAAGAGATCTTACTGTACAAAAAATATAGATCTCATTAAAGCACACAATTTATATCAAGCAAACATTTTTGTGGGGTTAACCATCTTCCAAGATATTCTTTTGCTGTTGAATCGAATTTTTAAATACTTCACACTTTTCTCAGCTACAAATTCCTATTACGTATAACTTGTTTTATGTTCATACAAATAGAACAGATTGTCAAAGCCATTACATAACGAGCTGCTTATAAAAATCTGATGTGTTACACTCACATGACTTTCTCTACTCTTATACAGACTATTTTTACAAACCTTATTCTCCATATGCTTCATGTTAATCGGGATGTTAATCTTATTGCTAATTTTCTTGTAGGTGCAGTGGGAATATGGTAGGCTTTAAGCGATAGTCAAATCTTTCAAGAGCTAGTTGCTATGTGGAGCATTCCAATCTCTTTGCATGTCTAGGACATAAAAATGAATAACGAATTTCCATTTGAGAAAAAGTATAAGTATTGGAAAATTTAAGGGAATAACAAGCAAAATCTTGAAAATGGTTCACTCAATAAAAACAAATGTATATGACATAAATTGTGTATTTTAACACGATCTACATTTTTTGTGTAGTAAAATTTTGTCTATCTCTTATGGTTTACCAGTTATGCAAAAGTCGTTCACAATGAAGAATACAGACATTCCCAGAAAATTCAAGATATACATTTTATTTGTCATGAAAGTATCTTAAATATATATTTTAATCAAAATCGTTAGAGTCATTTCCGAGAAAATTAAAATTTTCGAAAAATCTTCCATGTAAAGGGTAATCTGGGTTGGGGGATTTTCTTGAAATCCTTCGTGTCGCATCTCTGGAAGATCCTGAACCTAAATAGCAAGTTTGGTGTTTATCCGACTGTTCGTTTCTGAGTTATGCTGTTCACAGACAGACACACAGACACAGACATACACACGGACGTTTCCAAAAATGCTTTTTTTGGATTCAGGGGATCTCAAAAATATATTTCCGGTGAAATCTTGGTGTCGAATTTTTGGGTGGAATACAATACTTCCCCTACTTACTATACGTAGTAGAGAAAGTAAAAATCTAACTATTGTTTGGCCTACACTTCTTATAACAACAAAAATGTGTAAATATGTATTGAAGGTTTTTCTCTATGTACAAGAATTAGATATAAGAATAAGTTTTTGTAAAAATAGTTTTTAGAAGAGTAAGCATAGAACATCATGTAAATGTCACGTATCAGATTTTTTAAAGCGGTAAATCGTGGTAAGTGGCTCTTCGTTTTCTTCTCGTGGTCATTTAAAGAGCATAGAATTTCAAAGTTATCACACCGACATTATCGCTTTAGCCTATGACCCCTTCTTATATCTACGACTGAGCAGGATGGCTCTGGCAGTTACGTTTGTAGCCCACATTCGGGGGTCCCGGGTCGAT
Organism: Deroplatys truncata; assembly: GCA_030765065.1. Lineage (NCBI taxonomy): Eukaryota > Metazoa > Arthropoda > Insecta > Mantodea > Mantidae > Deroplatys > Deroplatys truncata. The sequence goes on along the minus strand of CM060983.1, from coordinate 202,366,783 downwards.
CCCTGACGACCACCCACTCTGGCCAAGAGTTTTTCGTGGTTTCCCCGGTTTACTGGGCGGTTCATCTTCTAACACGACTCTCCTTTCTCTCATTTCCTGTACCCAACATCTTCCTTGTCATCTGTTTCAGGGTTGTAGGACCAGGACGCAACGGTGTTCGGCACGTCGCGGTTGGGCGGTGGCTTGCGCACTGTAAAGATTTCTTCCCTGACGTCCAGCGGTTCCACTCAGGTCTCTCCTCAGCGCGGGGCTCCGCTCCGAGGGACTCTGGAGATTGGTGACTTGTGGGAAGGGACCTGCGGAGTGGGATGCTATCTATCTGGAAACGTTAGGGACCCGCGCCCGTCGGCATCCGGATCTGGTTACCCTGCGAGTCTCTGCGAGTAAGAGATAGAATTATTACCACCGTTATTTTCTATAACTGTAGCCTGATGATACAAAACAAGGGCTGGTTTCAGAGTTTCCATCTGGTAGAAATCAGAAAATCGAAAAACCTGATGAAACAAAATTATGGCTGGTTTGAGAGCTTCCATCTGGTAAGAAATCACGAAAATATCAACAGTTTTTATTCAGCAAAAATTGTGTAGACCTGTGTTATTACTTCACTGTTATTATTATTATTATTATTATTATTATTATTATTATTATTACGCACTCTACGTATAGTAGACAACTAACAATAATGATAACAACAATAAAATAAATAGCAATAATAACAATTATAATGATAACAATAATAATCATAACACAGATCAATTATTAGTACAACTACAACCACAACTACCATAACTACAACAATAATAAAATAGGGGAACGGCGCTTTAATGTTTTGATTTAACTCTACAATGCATATAATCCGTAAGAAAAGCGTAAACACAATTAAAATCGGTGGATATAAAACATTTTAATTATTTGTCCATCTAAAAAGTGTATTTATTCCCTCGAAAATAAGCTCTCTTAACTGAAATGAGAAATATTCGAAGACTTTTACTCTCTTTACACTGATCTGGTTTATCATCACGGACTCTGATGCAAGCTTGGGAACTGCATCTCAACGAGCGCTATCCGCTCATCGTCTTCGTTGATAAGCACAATCACACATACCCACGCACACCCATACACACACACACACATACGCGAAATACGCCGCTGTTGGGCCAAGTGGTAGAGTCTTTTCTAGCTTTTCTTCCTTAAGATCTTCTAGTTGTTCCAAAAATGGTTTGAAGTGCCTTTAAATATCTTAAATATAAATGTAAATGTGGAAAATTGGAAATTCAAACATTTGCACATTTTATGTGATAAAATGATCATCTTAAAAAAAACTACCATAGAAGCAACTAAACATGGGTTCTAAACAAATGGTAAGCGAGAGAAAAGTGAATTACATATATTTTTTACTATTAAAATATTTCCAATAAACACTTCTTTCATTTATTATGTATGTTTTAAAATAAACAAAATAACGCGGTTCTAATAATTTCAAATACTTGTCATTTCCTAAAGATGCAACAACGTGATAAAGATTTGTTATGTTAGGATGTTGGACTTCTGGCGGCAAAAGAAACCACAATATCATTGCTTCCACTTCTTTACTTTCGGACTTAAATACGCAATAAAGCGTCGTTTATGCTTACAGTGTTACAGAAAAGAGAAAATATCGAGCGAGAGTGTGAGCGAGCGGGAGAAACACCGACAGCGATTGCTTTCATTTGCACGAAATGCCAAAGAACTTATGTGTAGGACTTCTCTCTTTTCTTATCAGGCGAAGAAATTATTTACTGTGAGTGAGCATTGTACACATCTTGTGCGCGCTTTCAATAACACAATCAAATGTCTTTTCCAAAACAACTGTAATATCCTATATGTAAAATGTATTTTTATCAATATACTTCGTATAACCTTTTGTTTATCTCAAAACTCTGAAGTGGTACATTCACATGGCGTTCTCTATCCGCTCTTCTACAAATTATTTTCACAAAAGCTTATTTCCATAATGTTAATCGAGATAAACATTTGCAGAAATGCTTTCATTACACATATGTTGTAGGTACAAGGGGAATCCCGTAGGCTTAAACATAGTGAAATGTTTAAAAGCGAATCGCTGCTTTGAAATCCTCTTTTTTTCCTTTGCACAACAAAGAGAAAAAACAAACGACGACTAAGAAGTTTAAAAAGTTATAAAGTATTTAGAAATTTACACCAATAACAAAGTATAAATCGGAAATAGTTAACGAAAGAGTACTTAAAATCATATAAACTGTACTTCTTAAAGAGATCTAGTTTCACTTCAGAATGAAAAAGACTTCACAGGCTATATCCCGAAAATTTAAGATACATAAATAACTTAAGCACGTAGTAAGAGCGATTTTCACCTAATCAACAAGGGTAGTTTAAGGTGGAGGAATCTTCCTGAAAATCTGCGTATCTGATTCTTGGAAAGCTATTAACTTGAACACAAATTTGGTATTCATCCGACCTTTCGTTTTGGAGTTATACTGTTCTCAGACACACGTATGAATAGGCTCACATTCTTCTGGAAGTCTATATTGTGTACAGGTTGCCTACTTACGCAGCCTCACATCAGGAATAGCAATAATTGCATATTAATATTTTATTTTCTCTATTACGTATAATAAGTAGGGGAAGTATTGCATTCCACCCAAAAGTTCGATAGCGACATTTCACCGGAAATATATGTTTTGAGGTCCCCTGAATTCAAAAAAGCCCTTTTAGAAAAAGGTCGGCGTGTGTGTCTGTGAACATAACTCAAAAACGAAAAGTCGGATAAATACCGAGCCTGATATTTATGTTCAGTATCTTCAAGAGATGTGGCACAAAGGTTTTCAAGAAAATCCCCAACTCCAAAATACTGTTTACAGGGAAAAGTTTGCAAAATTTTTGGTTTCCAGAAAAATGGCTCCAATGATTTTGATTAAAATACCATATATTAAAGGTATTTAAATGGAAAATAAAACGCATATCTTGAAGTTTTTGGGAATAGCCTGTGAAGTCCTCTTGTTATTATATATGTTATTGTATATTTTATTAACGGCTCGCATTGTTCAATACCTTGTCATTCTTTTCATATTCTGTCACCATTCCATTATTTTTTGGTATTTCATGGAAACAGTATGGAATTTTAAGGGTAGCGTATAAGTCCTAATCTTAAACATTTGGTTATCGCTGTTCCCTTTGTATTTTTGTAGTTTACCTATTTCTGTAAAGGTTTATCTCGAATAAAATGAACTAGATAGAAAATAAGCTTTCCAAGAATAATTCGTACCGTCACTAATAAACCGTAGAGGTTAGAGAAACTCGTGTGAATGAAACACATTACATATTTCTTTTCTTTATAAATGTTAATAATTAACATTAATAATTAACTATTGTAGTTAATATTAACTATTATTGACGTTGTACAGGGTGATTTATGAAGAAGTGACACATTGCTTTCTCTAATTATTCTTTTCGAAATTCACTCAATGCCCCAATTTTAGCCCCAATTAAGTAGAGTGTTCTGGAGTTTTGATTGCCTGTCACTAGATGCGCAGATGTTCATGTTTTATTCGTAATTGTTAGTTTTATTATCGGCAACTGTTTTTGAGATTTTGCTCTAGTCAACGTGAAAATGGAGTAAACATTAAATGAACGACTCTTTCTTGTAAAGCAATGCTGGGTTACGAATTCAATTACAGCTCCTCAAAGGGCATACCAGAGAGAATTTGATGTTCGGAATCCTCCCCAAAGAAACACAATACTGGGAATAATAAACAAAGTGGAAACAACTGGATCTCTGGTGAGTGAAAAAGGCAAAACTCGTTCGTTCATGTAGGCTTCCCAGGTTGTTGTTGGCATAAGAGCTGGGCTGGATCAGTCATCTAAAAACCCGTTAAGACGTTTGTCGCAGGAGGCAGGCTACAGTTACTCAATGTGTCAGCTGTGAAAAGTGCAGGCCTAAAGCCGTATAGGATTACGGTTGTCCATCAGTTACAGCAACCAGATAAGGATAGACGACTGAATTATTGTCGTTGGTTTCAGGAGTTCATTGTGCAAAATTCTGCCATATTGTGCATGAGATGATTCACACATGAAGCGTGGTTCCATTTATCCGGCTTTGTGAACTCAAATAACTCAGGCTATTGAACCAGCGAAAATCCACATGTTATTCATGAAGCACCTATGCACGCAGTTAAAATCGGAGTTTGGTGCGCAATATCCTCATAGAGTGGACCAGTAGTGGGTCCAATTCTTTTTTAAACAATGTGAACACTGTAGAGTACCGACGGATTTTCATGGAGTTTGCTGAGCAACTAGGCGACGTAGAGCTGACTCTCAAGGATACTTTCAGCAGGACGGAGCTGCATGCCATACATCAAATGAATCCATGGCACTAATTGCAAGTTTCTTTGACGACCGGATAATTTCCAAGAACCTGTGACCACCGAGATCTCCGGATTTGACATCGCCGGACTTCTTTCTATAGGGTTACTTAAAATACAGGGTTTATGCCACACGTCCCAAGACATTGGACGATCAGAAGCACAACATTACACGAGATTCAAACTATTGACAACAGAGTCCTCCAACGAGTGGGCAGTAACATGGAACGACGTGTTGAGTTGTGCCTTATGCAGGATGGAGGACATTTTCAACATTTGCTATACAGGTAAATAATCTCCCAAAATTCCTCTGCATTTCAGGTATAATAGGTTGTCGCTAACATAACTCGTTTAAAAAACAATTAAAGAAATAAATGTGTTAGTCCTTCATAAATCATCCTGCACATTTGCAACAGTGCTAAACCCTTGGAACATGCGAATCAATTGACTATAGCCGTTAACAATAGTTTGAAGACATTTGTAGCCCAATGCAGTGCGAGATGAAAATTATGGGTATGCTCTCTGATGCTGCAACGTATATGTTGAAAAACTGCAAGTGTTCTCAAAGTATTCTATCCGAAAATAGACGATGTTTTGCTCGTGCTCTATAATGTGTGGCCAAATAAGTAAGAACCAACTTCCCTGCAGCTAATAGCCTTATTTCATCTAAAAAATTTCTTTTTTGTTAAAGCTCCTGAAACAGTTCATTGAGAGCTCTATTGCATACATTACAAGCAATTTTGGTTGGCTTCCAAAGAAGATTACAAGATTGGAATCTTCAGGACTTTCCCTGCAAGAATCTGTGGATATTATGGAAGATGTGAAACAAAAACTCTCTTCTGTAAAAGGTGACTTGGAGTCAATGTTTCTTGAAAGTTCCAGAAAGTAAAAAAATTGATAGAAACCCCGGTTGTCTTTCCTCATCATATGCAGGATTCTGAACAGTGAAGAGTTGCAGCCTCCATAAAGTTCCATATCTTTAGGAAATGCGGTCCTACTCAAGTAAACCCCTGTAACGATTTGCAATTTCCAAACATCATATTTTCATAAAAATCTGATGTGTTACATTCACATGACTTTCTCTGTACAAACCATTTCTATAAACGCTTATTATCCATTTACTTCATGTTAATCGAGATAAACACATGCAGTTACATCTTTTAAGAGCTGGTTGCTATATGGAGCATTCCATTCTCTTTCCATGTCCAGGACAATAAAAAAAAAGAAAAAATAAGAAATAAAGAATTACTTGTTGAGAAAAAGTATAAGTATTGAAAAATTCAAACACATCACAAAGAATATCTCGGAAATGGTTCACTCCACAAAAAACGATTATGCATAAATTGTGTTTTAACGATCTCTACATTTTTGCTGTAGAAAATGTTGTCTACCTCTTATGGTTACCAGTTATGCAAAAACTATTCAGAATGAAGAGGAGTTTTGGGGACATTCCCAGTGAATTCAAGATATACATTTTATTTGCCATAAAAATATCTAATTATTTTAATATTTTAATTAAAATCCATTTAGCCATTTTTGAGAAAATGAAAATTTTCGGAAATTGTACTATGTAAAGGGTAGTTTAGGGTGAGGGTATTTTCTTGGAAATCTTCGTGTCGCATCTTTGAAAGATACTGAATCTAAATACCAAGTTTGGTATTTATCCGACTTTTTGTTTTAGAGTTATGCTATCTACAGACGCACAGATACACATGCGGAACTTTTTCTAAAAAGGAGTGAATTCAGAGGGTTTCAAAACATGTACTTCTCTCGGTATCGAATTTTTGGGTGGAATGCAATACTTCCTCTACTTACTATACGTAGTAGAGAAAGTGAAAAAAAGTCTGTAACCAAATAAGATGTAATTTACACCAGTAAATACAGAGAAGTATCTTATCGTGCACTCTGCCAGAAAATTAACAATAGCTCTATGATACGCAATCATTCTTAATTTTTTCAATAATATTGCATATGAAGTCTTCTGTGTTGTTTTATGAAGAATGTTTAAAGTGTTCAGAAAATACTACTAAAACTGTCAAAGTAACGCATGTAATCATGATATCTGATTAACAAATTAATAATAATTTAAAATGATTTTGGAACACTGGAGCAACAAAAGCAAGAAATATGGTGGTACAAAGAATGACTTCGAGTGAAATAAACAATTTTTCATTTAAACCTCAGAGTTTTGATCTAATTTTAAAAATATTTATAACTGCATATTTATTTGATATTACATATTCTACTATATTTTGCTGTATATTTATGTACATATTAATTGTCGATTTGATACTAGATAAAAATCCGTGCTTTACTTATGGCTAACTTTCAATAGCGGACAAGGTAAGATAGTGGTGAAAATTGAAAGCTGCATGCGCTCAGTGCAGTACACTGGTGATCAAAGTTTCGAATAATATTTAGGATTATGGTGTCACACAGTGAGAATTAATCAAAAATGATTACATGCAAAATAGAGGATACTTTGCATAATACGAGTATTCAAGTCAGTGTTTCACGCAAGAAGTCAGGGGACACATAACAGAATATTTACACACAGTAATTCTCACAACAGCGATGTTAGAGGTAACATAGAAAAGTATTGAAATACAATGATTCACACATGAACGGTGAAATGGGTGATAGACACTTTGTAGGCGTACTACTCCATTTCTGCAGTATAGAAACAAATGCAGGTCAGCAGAATAAACACTAAAAAAAATATCAAAAGTAAAAAGGAACAAGAAGGAAATGAAAGAAAAGGATGATTTGAATCTTCTAAATATTATATGCGAAACTTCAGATTAAACTGTGTTTATACGAGAACGATGGACATGTTAGGGATGGAAATAGGGATTAGCAACGGAGAAGGATTTCTGCACTGCGGTCAAAATTAGGGCAACTGCGCCTACTAAACCTCCGGAGGAAGGGATGAGGCGAGAGAGTGGCGCAGCGGTAGCCCTAACGCTTTCAGATTGAACATCCCCGATCGACCCTTCAATATACCCCCTATCTTGGACAGATTCGGATAGAAGATCAAACGAAGTAAGAAATATTTCTCTCCTCAGAGTATATCCACTACATATACCATACACTACTATCCAACGCGTCTTAGCCTGAAAGATGAAAGGAAACGAAAAGAAACAGTAAAATTTATAGTAAAGTTACATAATACACCAGTATTCGCCTACCGCCCTGGTAAAGCAATTAAAAACCTTAGGTCAGTGTGTGATTGGTTCAACGGTAACCAAGCCCAAGACCTCCAGAATGCTATTCTCACTTAGGCCAGTGGTCCGCCGTAGTGTAGTGGTTACCATGCTAGCCTCTAGTTCCCTAGGTCGCTGGTTCAAGCCCGGAGGAAGGTGATGGAATTTTTCGGGTAAAAATCTTTATCATGGCTTCCTTCGGAAGGGAAGTAATGCTCCTGGTCCCGTATGTAGATTTACGGCACGTAAAAGAATCTCAAGCCGGATAAAGCTATGGGCCACAGCAGTTAAAGACAGTCCATAAATAAAACTCAATTTAATTAATTAGTTACGACCTAAGCCATCCCCGCTCGGCACGAGCCCTAATCAAGGATTACGTTGATAGGAAACAGCGGACATTAGTGTGATGTAATGGGAATGTTTGTTTGTTGGAGTCCTATAATTACACTATAGATTGGGTGAAATTATGAACTAGGGAACTCTTCAATTAACCTTAAATAAGAGTAAAGATGCTGAAATTAACACTAACTATCCCAAACGCATGTCCACACTGTTTGCCTTATGTATTGTCTGTAAAGCTCCTTATACCTTTCCACAATACTTAATTCCTATTGAAAACATCTGATAGAACATCACAACAGGAAAAATGATCATTTAAAAGAGATTATTGGAAAGAATGGAGAGAGTGAAAAGTAAGTTCCCTCAGTGCCCGAAACGCTGATCAATGCACTTCAGAAGAAGAAGAAAACGAAATATTTTTATGCGGACTTCTGTTTTATTGAAAGAAATCTTGGGGAATTAAATCATTGTATTCTTACTAGGTGTATGCGTTTATCCAAAAGAAAAGAATAAAAAACTTTCATTCCTTTTGTTTTTCACTTTATTATTTTGTTTTTTGGTACGAGGCGCATCCAGGAAGTAAGTTTCCCTAATTTTTAAATCAAAGAAAACATAGTTACATGATAAATTTATTGGCAACAGGTACAGCAATATGTGAGCCATTTCTTGATATAGTCGCCACAAGACTTCAGACATTTGTCATAACGTGGGATTAACTTTTGTATTGCTGTGTTGTAGAAGTCTCGCCTGTAAATGGAACCAGCGTGTGACAGTCGTCTTCAGCTCTTCGTCGTTCCAAAACGCTCGCCGGAGGACAGGAATTTCTTCAGGTGCAAGAAAAGATGGAAATCCCTGGGAGCAAGATCAAAACTGTATGTTGGATGATAAAACAGCTCCCAGCCGAACTCCTGCAGAACAGTTGCTGTGTGTAAACGAGCCTTGTCATGGAGCAGCACAACACCTGCAGTAAACATTCCATGCCTCTTGTTTTGAATAGCACGTCGCAATTTCCGCAGTGTTTCACAGTAACGGCCAGCATTCACTGTTTCACCTCTGGGCAGGAAGTCAATGAGCAGAATGCCCCAGAACACCGTGCACATCACTTTCTGCACCGACAGTCAGTTTGAATTTCGTCGTGGCCGGAGATCCATTGTGACACGCCAATGCATTGACTGGTGCTTGGTTTCCGGGGTAAAGTGCGAAATCTACGTCTCATCGCCTGTGACGGTCCTGTCGAGGAACTGTGATACCTGCAGAAATATCAGGCTGCTCCTAAGTGTTTCGTTTTGCATTCGGGTGGCAGATTTTTCGGAACCCACCTGGCACACAATTTCCTGAACAGCAGGTGCTTAGTGACAATTTCATGCAACAAGAATCCCGATATCTGCTGAAAATGGCTGCTGAATTCCGTAATCGTGAAGCGACAGTTCTCCACGATGACCTGCCGCACCAGTTTAACAGGTCATCATTGATGAGGGAGGTCGCCCACTGCGCTCTTCATCATGGACACTTTTGACGACCTTCCGAAAACTGCCTACACAGCGACACAGCATCTGTTTGTTCATGATGTTCGGCCCGTAGACCTGACAGAGCTGACGATGATCGGCGCTATGTTTTCTGTAGTAAGGAACTGACCGAACCTCGCAGGCGGCGGTAGAACGAATAAGAGCCGCCATTTCGAGCCACTGCTGCCGCGCTACTGTCACCAGCGGGACCTTCCGCCTGGCATATGATTGATACGTCATAGATCTGTTATTTCATGCGCAGTTTTTCCGGCTAAATACACGTTCTTTAAAGAAAATAAATTGGGAAACTTTTTTTCTGGATGCGCCTCGCAGGTCAAATAATGTTTACTCTTAATATCAACATATTTCTGTGTATAAGCTTTCAGTTAGTGAACGAATTTATGAAAATATTTACTTCAACTAAAGGCTGCCGTACACAAAGCTTGCCACGCTGCAAAGTATTATACTAACAAACACAGACATAAATAAATAATTTCCATCAAAAAGATTCACATATGTATAAATAACATATATGCGATGTGAGATAATTTGATAATTTCTGACACATATTGAATTCATAAATAATAGAGTTAATATAACAGCAGTAATCACTGACAGAGGTGTTTAAATGTTGATATATTAAATGCTGTACAAATGGTTTTTAAAATACAGGCTGGGCAATATTGGTAGGGCACACTTCAGGGGCATCTTTATTGGAATATACGAAGCACATTTATTAATCACTAATTGCAACACGTAACCAAAGTACTGAAGTTTAGCACGTGAGTGATCGTTTGAATGTTACATCCCTTAGATGCGCATCACCTTGACGAGAACAGTTTTGGGCTGCAAGCGGTTGGAATTGTCTCTTTTAACTTCTTTTGGGTGTTTTCCTTAAGTTCAACACTGTAGAGTTACCTAAAATAAAGTTATACACAACAAGACGTAATAAGACCGAGCAGAATGGCTCACGCGGTAACATCTGTAGCCCGCATTCGGGAGGTCCCGTGTTCAAATCCCGTCGACCGACCAATCTGACAGGTTTTTTCATGGTTTCCCTCAGGCATCAACGTAAATACCAGATTGGATATTTAATGCCAGGGCACAAAGTTCTACCTTAAGTATAATAGAGAATGTTGTGCCATCTATCCACAGACAATGAAAGCAGGTAGACTGGACGGCTGCCATCTGCATGATCACGAAGCAGAAGATCCAGTTGCTATGCACTGATGTCTACGTGGACACGTGACGAAGCAAGATGGTATGGTTACAGGGATGAGACCTTCCGCCACACATCGACCCACGAGTTATCTACTAACAGATCCGTCGCGATATGACCATGTAGTTAAAGCAACGTAAAATAAATAGATTAAACAACAAGAAGACTGAATACGATTGTTGAACTCGAAGGAAACATCCGAAGTAATATACAGGCATTCCATTAAACTTGTAACAACACAATGGTGAGACTGATTAGCAGATACAAAAATATACTTTTTAACCTGATACGCAACTAAGGTATGTGCTATTCAAACGATAACTATGATGCTAAAGTAGTATTTTGGTTACCTGATAAGCACAGTGTTAGATAAATGTGCTTCATCTCTTTCTAGAAATGCAAATTTGAAACGTGCTCGATCAATAAGCCCATCCTGTATTTGGTAAACTTCGAGTAATTTTTTACCACATCAATTCTGTTAAATAGTAGTTATGAGCAGGATTGCCAGCTATCTGAGATCAAAATAAGGGAAAGTGCGCGGTCGAAGAAATCGACGGCTCGCGTTTTAGAAGTTGTAAACTTCTTTAAGTGTTTATTTATTTAATATTTTAATATATAAATTTCATAAATATTGAAAGTTACATTTTCTTTTCGTTACTTGAACAGATCTTAACGGTTTTTTGTCGTTCTTAGTAATTTCATTAAAATCTTTGTATACCACTGAAGACAAATTTACACAGACAAATAGCTCAGATTTATTAAAGTCTACAGAATATCTGCCTCTGGCATTGGACCATTTTACATTCATATGTGAAGCTATTTTTTCGGAAAAAGCATTTGAGGCATGTTTGGAAAAATGAATCCATTTTCACAACGTTTGGTGCTTCATGTTTCCCTATGCTTTGGAATATTTTCAACAACACCCTTACACTGAACTTCGTGCCTACTCGCGCAAATTGTAAGCATGGTTTTATAATACAATACTAATCATGCAGCTTATTTACATCAACATCGCCCTGTATATTTAACCTGCCTACAAGAGTACTAATATCATTTAAGGATATCTCACTTACTAAAGCAGAAACTCCATTACTTTTAGAGGATTTTCATCACTGAAATCAAACAGCTTTTTTACAAATCTAATGCAGTTTCCAAAAATTGTATAACAATTTCAGAAAGATTTCTCTTTCTTTCAGCATTGACTTCACAATTACCTTTTTCACTCAATGCAATAGATACAAAGTAAGGAAAAAAACCCTATCTTCAACCCTATTCTATAACTCTTCATATAACCTGCGCATTATTTCATAAGTACGCCTGTTGAGTGGTCAAGTTGCAATTTTTTGCTGGCTGACTCCAAACATTTCCAGATATGTCTCACAAAGTGTAAAGCAATTTTACATCACGTAAGTTGGGCTCTCTTATATCATTAGAGTTACACTCATCAATATTCAATACTAGAAAGGATTACATAGCGCAGTGGTGGAAGCAAGGATGTTATACGCAGCAGAGATATGCAGGCTGGAAAAGCATGGGAAAATGCAGATGCTATACATAGGAATTTTTGCAAAATAAGCCTGGGATTACCAAGAAGTTCACCGAATGGAATAGCACAAGTATAACTAGGAAGGGTGGGAGCTAATGGCAAAGTGGGCGAAAGGGCAATCAAATACTGCCTCAAAATAAAGCTACTGGAGGAAAACGAGATACTAAAGCAATGCTTGGGTTGTACAGGAGAAAGTGGGGAAAAATAAACTTGGATACACAATATACAGACAAGATTGGAATAAATAGGAATGGGGGAAACATGGGTAGAAAGAAACAATGAAAGTGAGGTTTCTGGAAAGAAATTAGAACAGGAGTGGAGGATATTGAAAAGCAAGAAGTTATAAGTAGTTTCAATGAAAAAGATTATTAATACATTATAGATATTTAAAAAAGAAATGGGGAAAACAAAGATACATCGAAGTATGACAAAAAGGGGCCAGAATGGGATATATGCATTGTCGATGACAGTGAGAAGAAAGGGGGGGGAGATGTACTAAATGTAATGGATTACATGACAATTGGCATTATATTCTGGAATGCGATGACACGGATAAAGGAAGAGAGAATTTAACACTAGAAAAATGGAAAAATTTACCAATACAGCTAAAAGATAGAAAGATTTTTAATACAAGTTCAAATGAATATATGGAGAAAGCATGAAAATGTTAAGGAAAAATAGGTTAAAGTGGTTAAAAGAAACGTAAAGCAAATTGGAGAAAATATGGAAAAAGGATAACAAGACAACAGAGTAAATAGTGGAAAATTATACTTCCCCATTATGTATACAACGGAATGTTAAATATAAGGGGAAGAGAAATAATAAGCAACTCCACTGTATTGTAAACATTGTATAAATTGCATGTAAGTTCAAAGTACACAATAAATCATTCATATTCAATACTTTTCTCAAAATGTTGGGCAGATCTCAGACCAAAAACAAATATGTAATTACAGCTTTCTAACCCTTTATTAATCTATCTATAGGACCCAAAGTCAACTAACGAGTTGTAAATGCCTTTGAAGTTCACGCCACTCTTGTTCAACAAATGCAGTTATACTTTTCAGTTCGTCTCTACTAACTGCTGAGCTTGAGAAAGAGGAATACCCTTTCAAAACAGCATTTTCAATGTCTTCATCTAATGTTTCTAATGCATGCTTATAAGCATTGTTTACTACAGGTGCAGGGCACCCCTTTAAGATTTTTTTTTATTTTAATGAAACAACTGCTGAATGTTTATTTCCAAAATTTGCACATGTTCTCCGCACAAAACGATATGGCATTACTAATTGATAGTCCATACTTCCTATAAAGTCTCTTTAAAACATTTTCCTATAGTTTCTACTGATTCACGAGATTCTTTCAAAAAGTATTAATTTGGACGTAATGCCTTCTTTGAGAGAGAACTAATGGATACACATTGGATAAAACTTTCGGTTACTTTTGTTTTGTTTGACGTGTCTGTAACGATGGAGAAACACGCTACACTTCTATCACTTCATTTACAACAAATGGTTCCAAGACGTCTTTGGCAATGGTTTCAGCCGTCGTCCTTCCGACAAGCCATTACAGTGGCTATCAGTATAAAGAAATATGGCAGTCGGTTTCACTAAGATCAGAAGTGAAAACATCAAGGTTGTTTTTTCAAGGTTCAAAATACTCCAAAATACGGGATAGTTACGTTCCAGATAGGAACTGTCCGGAACGTGGGACATTTAACAAAAATCCTAGACTGTCCCGTAAAATCCGCACCTGTTATGAGACACCAAAATGGGTAACAAAATACGGGGCATAACACCAACTTTCAAACGACAGTGGAGTGCTTACAAAAGCATGGTTCTAAAATGAGCATTTTCAGCTGAAATTATAATGTAGCTTATTAATAATGTCGTCCTCTGTGGTCTAGTAGCACCATGCTAGTCTCAGTACCCGAGGTCGTGGGTTCAAATCCAACGGAGGGCAAAGGATTTTTCGGGCGTAAAAATCCTTAGCATGGCTTGCCTATGAAGGGAAGTAAAGTCGGTGGTCCAGTGCCGTAGACTTAACGCTCGTAAAAGTACTTCAAGCCTGATAAACAGGCCTTGAGCAAATTTCCGTCTTTTACGCCCAATATAGAATGGGACTCTAAGAACCACCACAGTTAAAGAGTGTCTATAAATAAAATTCAATTTAATTTTTTTTTCTGTAATAACTATCGTCTAAATAGCGTCAGCTATCTTGTAAACTAAGGATTCTTTGCTGAGGTTTTAGCTGATTCCAGTAGCACTGTCAGTTTTATTCTAGCCTCTTTAGTCCTCACTAATTCTCTAAACTGAGTTTAAAGATTTATCCCTGAGATCACTATGTGTGTCAGTAAGTAACACTAATATTCGTAGTGCAATTTTTCAATTAGAATACTGTAAGCGTTTTGGATTGGCAGAGCTCTACCGCTTGCTCGCCACTGAGTGTCACTGCCCGATTAGAATTTTGTTTGAATCTCAAGACGTACATTTGCAGATAAGTTCTCAGTTTATTGTCAGAGTTGTTGATATAATCTTACAAGGCGTATTCCAAAACTAAGGTCCGGTGAACAGTATTTAACGGATGGAAGACCTGAATGACGTTTCTCGTCTGCAGCGCTGTCTACCGACTACTGAGGAAGCTACCGCAGTGTTTGTGTGACGCAGTAGACGTTTTCCAGTCGGTGAGAGCAGACCGCAATGGCTGCGACAATCATAGATCCCGCCAGTTGTGAAGTGCGCGGTGTGATTAGATTTTTGTGGCAAAAGGATCATATTTGCGGACATCCATCGTGAGTTATGCCTCATGTATGGACCGGACATAATGAGTGATAAACAGGTTCGACACTCGTATCGAGAATTTCGAAATGGCGCCACAAATGTGCACGATGAACAGCGGAGTGGTAGCCCAGTATTCGGACCGTCGACATCGTTGAGCAAGTGAACCAAAAACCTCGAAGTGATCGGCGTTTGCCCATTAGTGGTCTGGCTGATTAATTCCCAAATGTTGCTCGAACCTCACTTTACGGATTGTCACTGAACAACTTGAATATTGGAAACTTTGTGCGAGGTGGGTGCCAAAGCTTGTCATTGGTCAGCACAAAGAGCAACGAATGCGTAGTGCACGACAGTTTTGGAGCGCTATAGACAAGATGGAGATGGTTGTTTTCCCACATTGTTACGCGCGACGAGACATGAATAGCATACACCAACGCAGAATCGAAACAACAGTCAATGCAGTGGCTCCGTTCCGATTCACCCAAATTAAAAAGGTGTATGCAATCGTACAGGAATCACAAAATGATGGCTACCATGTTTTGGGACGAAAAGGGCGCCCTTTTGATTGATTTCATGGACCGTGGGTCAACAATTACAGCTGACCTATACTGTACAACGCCTACCAAACTGAGACGGGCGATCCAAAATCGACACCGCGGGAAACTGTCGTCTGGCATCATCCTCCGGCACGACAACGCACGCCTGCATAACGCTGAAAACCAAAGAGAAGATTCAGGAGTTTCGTTAACTCTTTACCACCCTCCGTACAGCCCCAGCCTGACACCAAGCGACTATTTCCTCTTCTTGAATTTGAAACGGTGGCTGGTTGGACAACGATTTCAAACCGACGACGAACTCAAGACAGCGTTACCAACTGGTTTTCAAGTCCCAGGCGGCAGACTTCTATGCTGAGGGGTTAAAGAAGCTGGTGCAGCATTACAAGTGTATAGATGTAAACGGTGATTATGTGGAAAATTATAGTATATATGTAGGCACATATTACTGTCAATACAAACCCTGTATCATGAGCGATGTTGTTATTATGACCAAACGGACCTTACTTTTGGAACACGCCTCGTACATGGCTACGCCCAATATATAATTAGGAAAAGAATAAACATGATAAACTGGTACTAGTAGGTAGAGAAGCTATAGCATTCCATCCAAAAATTCAATATCGGGATTTCACAAGAAATAAACATTTGGGGTCCTTGAATCTAAAAAAGCATTTTAAAGCAAAGGTCTCTTTGTGTATGTATGCATGCATGTGTATGTATGTATGAATGTACGTATCTATGATGTATGTATGCATGCATGCGTATGTATGCATGTGTATGTATGTATGTACGTATCTATGTAAGTATGTATGATGTATGTATGTATACATGTGTATGTATTTACATATCTATATATGTAGATGGATAAGGTATTTTTTTTTTGGTTTCAAATCATTGAAGTTATTACACAAGTATTTAGTGCATGGGTCATTGACCGTACATGCATGTTTAAGATACAAGTAGGGTGACAAAATAAACAACAGAAAAAGAAAACAGAACACAAAAGGAACAAGAAAAAGGAAAATAGAGATAAATTACCTTTGTCTAACTGAACAAATTTGAACTAGCTTCGCGCACTTTGGCCAAAAAAAATGCCCATGTTTTGCCAGTTCCTTTGGTCAGCCAGCGGCTCCCAACATGCCAATCTCTTTCTTGAGGCACTTAAGAATTTTTCTTTGAGTTTGATCGTTCGCTGGTTCTCCCACTGCGCACATTCCGTCAAAATATGTAGCCAGTCCTCATCCAAATCACAGAATGGGCAGATTCTCCTGCCAGAATCATCAGTCATTTTCTGAGCCCTCCAGGCCCCCAGTTTATACCAAGCCATTGCTTATCTTTTCTTTCTTCCTAAATTAAGTATATATACTTCTTTACTCAAGTTCAATTTTATTTCATTTGCTAGACTTAGAGAAGGTTTAATTTTACAATCCGATTCTATTTCCTTTTGTTGATGTCTCTTAGTCTTCTTTTGACACCTTTCCATATGTTTTTGTCATTTGTTTCAGCTCTTTGCCAAACTGACCCCATTCCTATTCTCCTCAAACCCCTTTCCAAATCAGCTGCCCAAAACTTAGGAGACAGGTTTTCTCGCTGGTATTTATAACATTTAGATCGTAGTGTGGAGTTATTCCCCTGCATCAGCCTCAGCCAGTACTTCTCTGCTCTTATGTATGTATGTGAACAGTAATTCACTCAAAATTGGAAGTTGATTAAATATTACACTCGGTATTTTGTCGGTCCAAGCATGCGAAACGAAGATTTTAGGGAATCTCCACCCTAAACTACCGTTTACCTGGAATAGTTTTTATTGTTTTTATTTTCTCAAAATGGCTCTAACGAACTTGATTAAAATGCCATATTCTAAGACATTTGCATGACAAATAAAATGTATATCTTGAATTTTCTGGGAATAGCCTGTGAAGTCCTCTTCATTCGGAAGGGATTTTGTGTAATCTTGTTGAACTGGATGAGCCAGTACTACACAAGACGTACTGCACACAAAAAAAGAAAAATAAATAAATAAAATATAGATCTTTAAAATACACAATTTACTTCAAACATTTTTGTGGCTTAGGACATTTCCGAGATATCCTTATTAACGGTTCGAAATATTTAATTCTTTATCACTCTCCTATAGACATTCAGTTGTTTCTCACGATTGCATGAAAACAGTATGAAATTTTAAGACCAGCGTATAGGATCCAGTTTTTAAACATTTGACTGTCGCTGTTCCCTGTTTATCTATTGAAATGTGTAATGACCCATCTCTATGGTGTGAGGATAGCGTAACTCTCTCACATTCAACCTGAATTTGAATCTCAGTTAGGATGAATTGCCTGAATGAGGTTTGTTGCGAGGTTTTCCTTTATCCTAAGAAGACGAATTTCCGGCAGTTATAAGCTCTAGCGACCCCGGCCCCATTTGAGCATAATTTCAACCATTTCGTTCATTCACTGTCCGATATGATTCCGTTAAAAGATATTAATTAACCCTCAACGCAATCTAGAAATATGACATCCTGTTGACTAATTGATCCTTGACAACCGTAGGCCGAAAAAAGAAGAATGAAAGAAACACTACTGTAATGTAGCAAAGGTTTGCAAAGTTTGTCTCCATTAAAATGAAGTAGATAGATAAATAAATTTTTGTAAGAATAGGTCGTATACCAACTAATGAATAATAGAGGGCAGAACAGGTCATGAGAATGTAACACATCAGAATTTTTAAAGTTACTTTCAAATTATCCCATTTTATACCTGCCTTTTCTGCTGTATACTTAGCAGTTGTACCTACGAAGAAATTAATTCATAACTTTCTGTAAGTGTGTACAGATGGTGTGCACAAGTGTGAATTTTAGTAATGTAAAGTGGAGTAGAGAAAGGCCAATTAATTAATAGAATATGGAATATGTAGGATATGTTTGTCGGAGGGGTACTTCGCGCACAGCAACCAGCTTGGTCTATTGTGGCTACACTCCTCAAGAGGCAGGGATGATGTGAAGGAGCCGTAGGAGGTCTTAGATCTATAGATCTCCCTAATGCGGGCCACAGACTTTGCTGCCTGAGCCATCCCGCTCTGTGTGGAATTTGTAAAATGCTTTTGATGGCGTAAACGGATTAGTTGGAGTTCCTGAAGAAAAGATTCAGATGATGCTACCACAAATAGCCATGACTGTATCCGAAGAGATTGAGTTTCATAGGTAGATTTCGGATCTTTGGGTCCCATAAAATAAGTTTTAATTGGCTATATAGGAAAGAAAAGCTTATAAAATTGGTGTTTAAGGTTTCGAACCAGCCATAATAAAACTAATTAAATACATCTGAAAGAATACTCTTAAAGTAGAAATATTACAGTGTGTTTACATTTATAAACAATGCTGAGAATACTGCGTGCAAGACTTTGTACATTATTGTAACATTTTTGTACAGCAGTTTATATCTGCTTGATATGAAATCATTAAAAGTGGCAAATAGCTTATCAGTGCAACAACAAATTTATTCATGCATCATTGTCATTCTCATTGTCATCTGCTATCATAATTTTGTGCACAGTAAATCACTAACAACATTTCCAAATGTTGTGATTTAAGTTTGTCTTTTGCTGGATAGGATTAGTTTGAATACAGAGAATATTTCAGCATATGTTGAAATGGGTGGAGCATATTTGAACAATGAAACCGTAACATGATTAAACGCTTCTGATAGGCCTGCGCTACCCCATTCAAAATACCTGACACACTTTTCAATATGCATACCCCGCAGTTTCTTCAAAACAATCTCTACGACACTACCTGTAGTTTCTTTCAGTTGATACACTGTTTTGTAAACACAGACAGTGATACTGTTCTGACTGCAGATTATCCCTTAGTTTCTTCTTTCGTTGGATACCCACTCTTGACCATTTTAATACAGTGTGTGTGTGTCATCTTCTGAGAAACTGTTGACAATGTGTTCTTTACACTGGATATCATCACTGTAATTCTGAACATAGTGCCCCCACCTTGTCCAAATAGGTGCTGGAGGCACGTGCAGATTTTGGCATTTTCCTTAAACGCAGCACCTCTACTATTGATTCTAACAACGTATGCATTTTCTTTACCGAAGAGATTAAATCATTCACTTTTGGGAACTGGCTTGCAATGTCTTCTGTTACTTGGTGTAGTGCATGTGCGAGACAAGTAACGCATATTTAAGTTCTTGAAAAGCACTTTGAGTAGCTTACCTCTTAGATGCGTACTTGAAAACTTAATAGGTATAGCAATATCAATAATAATAATAATAATAATAATAATAATAATAATATTAATGCTTAGCTTGCATTCTTGAGATAGACGATTACTGTGATAACTAATAAATTAATAATATTACGCTTATTTTATTACATATTCAAGTATGAAAGCAAAAAAGAAAAAGTTGCTATTGGGTCCGAAAAGAAAACATAGGCCCTAACGCCGACATAGGTGCACATATCTAGGCAGTATAAAATTTAATTTACTGTGACGGTAGGTACATAATTACCGATAATTGTCATAGATAGGCTAATAGGCTCTTAAGGAAAACAATAGGTTAAAAACCGAAATATCGGAATCTATTGATAAGATAATGATAAAAATGCAAAGTTCTATACATTGTCAAAGGCATTAATGGTTGTTTTATAAAGTTAAGAGCACCTAAAATGAAGGGACCTGCATTGGTCCCAGTGTCATTGTGCTAAGTGTTTGGAAGTAATTAATGAGGGAACGCACGTTGAAGTATAATGTTTTTTACTTTTTGTATTACGTATAGTAGGTGCGGGAAGTATTGCATTCCATCCAAATTTCGATACCGAGATTTCACCGGAAATACATGTTTTGAATCCAAATAAAGCATTTCTGGAAACATGTCCGTGTGTGTGTCTGCCTGTCTGTGAACAGCATAGCTGAAAAACGAAAAGTCGGATAAACACCAAACCTGGTATTCGAGTTTAGTATCTTCCAAGTACGCGAACATTCCCCTTCCCCAGATTAACCTTTACATGGAACATTTTTCGGAAATTTTTATTTTCTCAAAAATGGTTCCAACGATTTTGACTAAAATATCACATGCTTAAGATATTTTTATGGCAAATTAAATGTATATCTTGAATTTTCTGGGAATGTCCCCAAAAGTTCTCTTCGTTCTGAATGACTTTCGCATAACTAGTAAAACGTAAGAGAGACAAAATTTTACTACACAAAACATGTAGATCTTGTTAAAACACAAATTTATGTCATACACATTCTTTTTTATCAAGTGACCCATTTCCTAGGGATTCCTTGTTGTTTTTTTTTTTAATTTTACAATACTTATACTTTTTCTCAAATGGGAATTCATTAATTTTTTCTTACGTAATGGAAATGCAAAGACAATGGAGTGCTCCACATAACAACCAGCTCTTAAAATATTTGACTATCGCTTAAGGCCTACCATATTCCCCTCGCACCTATAAGAAAATAAGCAATAAGATGGGACCTCGATACCGTCGATACCTCGATACCCTCGATACTCGGTGGTATCGAAGTTGAAAAATGAATTGTTATTTGGTTGTTTTACCCCATGTTCTGGCGCCAAGAAGTTGTTTATTACGTTATTTTATTAGCCAATTTGAGATAAGGTATATTTTTGTAGGAGTTTGCCCCACGCTTTGGGCGTCAATTTGAAGTAGAATTGTTCTTTACGTTGTTTGATGCTACGTATGAAAAGCCGATTTTGAAGTAGTTTGTACTGAAGGAGTTGTATCGTATTTCGACTGTTGGAGGCGAACTTGTAGTAGTTGCAACCGCACGTATAGTAAACAGTTTCCTGTAGCCTTCGCCCCAAATGTACTTTCAGGTGGCCTTTGTCCCAAGTTTAAAAAAATATTAACTTTGTAATTAAACTGTTTCTTTAAATATTTAATATTTATGTTTGCCTCGGCTGCGTCAGTATTATTTTTATAGACACGGAAGTCTTGGCAGGGCGTGATGCGACAAGAATGTAGGCTTACACAGATTTTAAGTTTTAATTCACTCCTTTTTATTAGTCCTAGACACAAATTAAATAGCAGTGAACTGATATCGAGGGCTATGAGATTCTTTTATTTAATACTTGCAGTTTTAATACGTATGCTATTTTCGTCTCACACGAATACGTATTTAATTTCTCGAGGACGCAACATGCATCCGGTTACTATCACTGTCTGCAGGCAACTGACTAGTTTTCAACCGTCTAAACTTGTAAATTTTTGTATTTCAAGTCTCTGATTGGCTATGTTTACTCCAATAGAATACCTGCATTTAACTAAAGCTTTTTCTGGTTGTTGAGTGGCTACTTTTTATAAACTGTCACTAAAATTACATTAATGCTTCCAGGAATCACAAGTAACATTTAAACTCTCCAGCTCATTATTGCCTCAAGATTACCTCATTGTTAGCAACTTTTAACTTATTATTCTCACAGCTCCTACATTATTAAATTACGTAATATATTCACATAACATTATTGAACATGTTTACAATAATATAAGCATATGCAATGACTGTTACATACATTTTACAAATTATTACATACACATATTGCTTCAAGGCGGGCTGTTATTGAATTTACATATTATATAACTTGACTGAAATCATTTAAGTGTTAAAACAACTGCCTCAAAGTATGCCTAATACTTTGAGATAAACCTTCGCTACTTTTAAATGTTTAAGTTTTGCATTATTGAAAGTTGTTAGTTTAACTTTACGCTAGATAAGGAATGAAAGGTGTCAAGACTTCACGTTACTGCCTCTCACGTGTTCCCAGAGTGTTGCTAGACTATAGTTCTTGGTAGATCTTGACTGCGTTTCCTGTGGTTAAATCAAAGCTACATTCCATAGACCCTTGTGTGTAAATGAAAACATGCAAAACAGTGGGGAAAGGATTAACTGAGTGTGAATCTGATTTAGCTGAGACACTAAATCACGTTTCTGCAATACCCTGGCTTAGTGACTCTCAGCCATTACGTTTGTATACTCCGGTGACCAAAATCTGTGAATCCAGCAGAAAAAAATCAGAACTTAAGAGGTAAGGTAATACAGCGCATGGAAATATTTGCTCTTTCCTTCCATCTGTTAGTTTGTGTTTATGCTATATTTGTATTAAACACATATATGCTAATATATGAGGGTGGGTAGTAGAGAGGCTTAATTCACACACTTACTATGTTTCCGTGTGTTACAATTACTTATTACTAGATGAAAAAAACACAGATGTTATGTGGTAGTTGTGAATATTGTTATAATGGTGTAACACTAATTAGCTTTAGTGGTTAAGTTTCACGTAAAATATATTAGTTTATGTTTTAAAAGAATTTAGAATAAAGAGGAATTACAGATGTTTATATTTATATGATAGAAAATCTTTTAAAACAAGTTTTTAACACAAAATATATTTATATAGAAAGGAAAGCAAAGAAATTATGGTTATTTGTTTATTTATTTACCTTGGTTAACAATACGGGATATATAAACTGCGGTATTAACAAGTTAAAAAAGTTGTTGTCGATTGAGTATGTCAAAGAGAAACAATAGTTACAATACATACACAGAAAACTACGAATAGGAACATAATTAAGAGAACAACCAATCGAATTTACAGTTTTTTATAAATGAGTATAGAGTATGAGTATTGGTGTTCAAAACTGAATACATTTATCGATAAATAGTGGTCTCGTCCCATCACTAGTTTTTGCAAATATGTATCTCGATTAATATGAAGTAGATGGAGAATAAGCGTTTGTAAAAATAGTTTATACAAGAGTGGAGAAAGTCACATCAGATTTTCTCCTAACACTTCTAATACCACTTTTATTACTTAACAACAATGCCTTTATCAAATTTACAATTACAATACGTCTGTTACATAAGTATAATTCCCTTTGGAGCTTCGTTATATAACAATTCTTCTATGTGCTGTATTGTTTTTATTTCCAGTAGTTAATGACTTTAAAGCGCTTGTTTTAGTCACCAGTTAACACATATCAATAGTCTTAATATCGTTATAAAGAATACCACTGTGAACCTATTGTCGGTTTTTGGGAATAGCTTGAAATGCGTGCAATACCACGATTAGGATCTGTAAAATACAGCTGTGTTCCATAAAAATGTAATATAATAAAATTAGAGATCTTCTCTGGACTCAAGAGATCCTCTCGAGATGTTCAAGAAATTTAGCAAAATGTACATAAAAATGTTAGGTGAAGAGTTATACAAAACGATATAATTGTAAATAAATAATGCATGGGAAGCAACCCCATTGCATATATGACCTTTGTCTTCACTCCGTTGGAATATACAAATGATAGTTTAAGGAGAATTCAGATGCTACATTTATCATAAAACATCTTAAGCGTATTAGTAAGACATTAAATATTAGTTTAACTTTTATCGTTTGTTAGTTGTTGAATAATACGATTAGGTAACGATACGAAGCTAGTAGGAAAGTTTAAATAACACTAACACTGTTTTATTTCAAATAATTGTATTGCAAAACCATTCAAGCCTTTAAGAAATACCAGGTGCTTACAGAATGATGAGAAGTAAAACTGAAGTGAAGCAACAAAAACGTCTTGCTTACGTTCTTAATATTAGTAATCTATAATTCTTTCTCAAGGGTTATGTATTCTCATTAAAAGAATATTAGGATTATTTTTAATATCTCTCTCAGCAATAGGTCAATTACATTCTTTAGAAACATTAATTAATCTTCTGTAAGTACATGTTTATCTGGCATATCATATGTTACAACATATTTTCATTATGTATTTTCGCCTTTTGGCGAGCAAATAGCAGGAACACTCTACTTATATTAATTTTAAGTAATGTGCATAAAGAATCTGAATCAAATTCCTTAAAGCTAAGCATTCACTTATATAATCAGAAGATAACTTGTGAAGAAGATAACAATGGTACCCATATAGATAAATATTCAAGAATAATCAGTTGTTGTTTTCTAATGTGCCGCATTTGACACCAAAATCATTATCAGTCTTACTCTCTAGCACTTCACTATCCTGTAATCTTCACTTTGTAATCCAATGCAATTGTCCATATGATTCAAAGACAATCTAACTTATTAATACATAAAATTGTAGCTGTCCATCTACTTACAATAAAACGGATTCTGTAACACATAAAATATGATATTTGCCTCAAATAATGATTAAAAGTGTTAGTTTAAGAAGATTTATAACTAATTTTGTACGGCAAAATAAAAACCGGGCATCGTTTAAAAGTGTTACTTGTTTGTCCTATCAATGTGCACCTGCACATTACTAGTTGCTATAGAAAATATAATAATTTATGTGTTACTTATAACACAGCATATTAAATCCTGTGAAATTCTCTCTGTGCCCTGGTAATACGGCAGTGTAGCTGAGTATTGACACCTTGCAAAATATTTATAGCTCTATGGGGCCAATACATGATGCACGAAGAAGCAGGGACTCCAGTCTCTATTTTCAGAGAGAGATTATTGAGTTTTTGTAAAGCCTGAAGCTTAACAACGGCGTTTAGCAGAAATAAGGATTTCCGTTGAAGTTACTACTACTGTATTTCTAACTCCAATCTTCGCTAAAGTAAGACACAAGTTTAAAATATAATAAAACGGCCATTTATGATCCGGTGCGAAGTTCAGGCGGCAAGCATTTAGCAAGAAAAGATTGTTTTCAAGATTCTGTTTGTTTGGTGATACGACGCAACAGCGACAACGTGCTGTTTTGCCTTTCTGCCGGTAAAATGACACGATAGCGCATGCGCCATTGTCCCTCCTCTAACTTCTTCCCCGTGCAGCAGAAGGAGAGAGAGTTTGTTGGGGCCGCGCGCGCAAAGGGTATAAGCAAAATCAATAACTCATGGCTACCACTACACAGCCGGGCCACAGCTACATGGACAAGGCAACGTTGTGTAGTGTTTTACGTTATCTGCAACAAAACTTTGAACACAAGTGGACAAGAAATGTTGTGTGTCATCACCAGGGCGGCACGAAGAGAGCTACACCTTAATTCTAACCTGAAATTCACGTTTCGGGGCAACAAAAAGTAGCAGTAACAGTTTACGTGTTAAAAGAGAAACAAAGAAAGTGCGAACCATCAAGAAACAGGTGTAAAGTTGGGAAAACTTGTTTAAACTCACTTGTTTGTTGATCCTGCTAGCTTCTTACCCGCACCTCCATTACCGTACTATAGTCAGTTGTCAAGTTTGTTTCATAATTCACGCCACGGCTGTAACGTCACTTTCACATTTTGTCGGTAAGAGTAAACACACGTCACTTGTTCTGAAGGTGTCTCGGCGCACAACTGCAAAAGAAAACAGCACATTCTGGTAACGTTGCGTCTGCATGCGATTACACATCATTCATCTGTCTCACTCACTCGAAAATCTTGTTACTTCTGAACACTTGTTTAAAGAAGGACGAAGAATTGGGAGGGGGGTTAAAAAAAGCAGAGAGCGAAAAACAAGTGAACGGTGAAAATTGGAATAGTGGAAGCAGCACGCCTGCGCACGTGGTGAAATGCTCGTCATAATCAAGGTGTTGCGACTTGACAGTTGTAGTAAGTGAATGAGTGAGTGAAAACTCTGCAACACATACGCTTATTGCTTGATGCTGCGACGGCGCCATACATACGTACGTACGTACACACACAAAACAAGGTTTTCGCTTCTCGCAGCACAGCTCCGTGCCGCAAAACTTGACTAAACTTTTTTCTCTTCCCCTCTCTGTAAGCGAGCGAGCGAACGAGTCCAGGGATGCCTGCCCCCCTTCCCCTTCAGCGTCTCTTCGAACTCTCTTTTAGCCTTCTCTTTCTCGCCGACAGCGAAAGAAGAGTAACAAGCGGGCAAAAGATAGACAAAGAGATATGCATGTATGGTTATTATGTACACACCAAAGCGCGCTTGCAAGTACGTCCACTTCTTAAATACTTGGGCAAAGAAATTAACATTATAACATAAGTTGGGGGATTAAGGTCGCGGATTCTCATACTGTAGAAATGTATGTCACACCTGTTAAATATATTATTATTACCATCTTCGTCATATTATTATTATTATTATTACTATTATTATTATTACTATTTATCATCATTGTCGTTCATCGTAATCACTATCATCAGTTATTATTCAAGAATGTTAGCATATTAAATCCTAATGGAATATCAAAACTTTAGCTGGTGATATTTCGTAGGCACATATTGAAGATTGCAATCTCACAACCGTTTACATTAGTCTCTGTTTAACAGTAACTATCGATTCCCCTAGGTTTCGATTGACACTATTTCGGAAACTCTTGTGAAAAGAAAAAGAATGGGATGATGTGTGACATTCAATGACTTTTCGCAATTATTCTTCTACAAACTACTGCTCTGCTTTTATCTACTTCTTATTGTTCGAGATAAACTTTCATTGTGCATTTACACGCTTCTGGTAGGTGTAAGACAAAATACAGTAAACTAAGGCGATAATCAAATTAAAAATAAAACAGATCACTAAGTATTTGAATATTCAAATCAATAACTACAAATATCTCGGAAATCTCCACAAAATATGTATACTTCATCCAGATGTGCATTTTTTGTGTAGTAAGATTTTTTCTATTTCTTACGGTTTACCAGTTAGCAAAAGTCTTTCACAATGGGGAGTTTATTCCCAAAAAGTTCGAGATATACGTCTTATTTGTCATACAACTATCTTAAACGTATGTTATTTTAATAAAAATCGTTAGAGCCATTTTAGAAAGTAAAAAATTACCATAACTTTTCATGTAAAGGGAGTTTGGGGTGGGGGATTCTTTGAAAATCTTAGTGTGCAAGCTTTTAATACGCTGAACTTAAAGATTAAGTTTGGTATTTAACAGATTTTTCGTTTTGAGTTACGCTGTTCACAGACCCACACACACACCTTTTAACAAAACTTTGTTTTTGTTCAGGAGGCTCAAAACGTGTTTAGCTTGAAATCACATAAACTTTTGGGTGGAATGCAATACTTCCTCTACTTGCTATAGGTAAATAGTAGAGAATGCAGAAAAGATGTGTTCGAGTTTATAATGTTAACAAATTTGCGCCTAAAAAGTGCATGTTATGCCAAAATCTACTAAATATCCACATATATGATTAATCTAATCAAGACACTTGGAAAACATTAATACGCTTTCATAACTACTGAGATCTTGTCCGTCTTCACACATAAAATATCCCATGAAGTTAGCAATTAGCATGATGATATGTGAACTTATGTTCATACTTCAAACTGTTTGAAATGGATTAAAAATGTCCCCAATAATTCACATGTAGTTATGTATGATATATTTGCAATTTAAGGTGTTGTTGAATATTGGTCAAGAAATCAATGATGTTACAAAATTATGACATGAAATTAACACACACCAGAACAGCCACATATGTTATGTTATTTGAGATAGCATAATATAACACTGTTTTTTTATTTGTGCCTCCTAAACTCTTAATCAACAGTTCATTTCCATATTGATTATAGCGTCTTCCTGCACAGTGAGAGACTTACAATTTCTATTGCAAGATGGCATAACATTTTATTGCACGCTTTAATGCGAACTAACTCACACCTTTACTAAAGACTTATTTTTAACTAACAGAACCTCCAGATCTGCTGGCGTTATTGCCTTAAATGGAGAGGTTTATCTCTGTCACTCTTTCCCTACATCTCCGTCTCCCTCCTCTCCCTCTTTCTTCTCATTGCGCCTTCCTTTTCACCACTCTCTCTCTTTCCACTCTTTCGTCACTTATCCTACTCTCTGTGCAACGTATATGTCATGTGATGTTTTAAAAACCGCAATAAATGTTTTCATTTCAAAACTATAACAGTATTCAAACCTGTGACTCTTAGGTTTGTTCAGTCTTCGGACCTATGCTGTTTCTCGCCATACTGACCTACACACAAGCACAACATTGACGATGTAGTATTATAACATCAATTACAAATCCTCATGAAATTTTATGAATGACAGGGCTCATTGTGCTTATAATTTTTACGTAGCATTTTCCAAAGGATTTAATAATAAGCAAATTCTTCGATTATTTATTTTGCACCTGATTAGAAACACCTCCTTTGGACGAAAATAATCAATATACCATACAAGCTGTTTTCTAAGTAGGACCTTAGG
The DNA here is from genome assembly GCA_030765065.1 of Deroplatys truncata. Taxonomy (NCBI): domain Eukaryota; kingdom Metazoa; phylum Arthropoda; class Insecta; order Mantodea; family Mantidae; genus Deroplatys; species Deroplatys truncata. The sequence goes on along the minus strand of CM060983.1, from coordinate 202,338,089 downwards.
TATGAAAAAGATAAGGTTTCATTAGAAACATTTAAGTCGTTCTTTTGCAAAAAGTAAGCACCACCACCCACTCACACACACACACACACACACACGCACACGAAACTTTAAAATTATATTTCTGGCTTCTGTGTAACCCATTGTATACGGTACTACCAATTATACATACAAAATCGAAGACTAGAACACAAATTTCGGTTACAGTTTTGTTATTTATGTACCTTTGCCTTTCTTTGATGTCTATTGTATTCCACCCAAAAATTCAATATTGAGGTTTCACCAGAAATACATGTTTTGGGGCGGTCTGAATATAAGAAAAGGATGTATGTGTATGTGTCGGATAAATACTAAACTTGATTTTTAAGTTCAGCATCTTTCAAAGTTAACACACGAGGATTTTCAAAAAAATCTCCCAAAATTGCTCGTTATATTGGATACATTTCTTTATTTTTGATTATATAAAAATGGCTACTAAATATTTTGATTAAAATAACATATGTTTAAGATAACTAACAATAGTTATATCTGGAATTCTTTAGGAATAGTTTTACGAATACTTCTTTCTGCATAAGTATTGTATAATTTTGTGTTATTGTTCAACCATAACAGACAGACTGAAACATACTACACGGTGAATCTTGAATTTCAGATTTAATTAAAATAAGCACTCAGTGTTTGTCAAATAGATATATTGTGTGTGCCAGAGATATTCGTTTTTATTTGTTTTAATACCTTGCATTATTACTTTACCTATAGTACAAGAAGTATTGCATTTCACCGAAACATTTGATATCGAGATTTCAACAGTTAACACATGTTTTGACAACCCTTGAACGCCAAAAAATATTTTTAGAAAAATTTCCATGTGTGTGGGTCTCTGCGTGTGCGCGCGCGTGTGTGTGAACAGCAGAACTAAAAAACGAAATGTCGAATAAATGCCAAACTTGATATTTAAGTTCACATCTTCTAAGGATGCGATATGAAGATTCAGTAGCATCCCCGCACCCAAACTACACTTTACATGGAAAATTGTTCGTTAGTTTTTAATTTTTAGAAAATGCAGCTGAACGATTTGCTTAAAGTTTGCGACATTTGCCTTTAAAGAAGAAATTTCTACAAATAGGCCACGAAGTAGAAAGTAACAAAAAGCTTACTGTAAAAATATGCCATTTATGCCAAATACATTTTCTGTGCTGTTGGTTTCAATATTATAGTACTTTATAGTTGTTGAAGTGCAACACCATTTATTTATTTCTCGTGATGTCAAACTGCATGCAATCTCAGAATATAGCGGCCTGTTTTTAAAAGATTTCATTGTCGCTTCAGCCTACTGTATCCCCCTTTGTACCAAGTATGAAATCTTTAATCCTTTCCGCTACATTTTAAAGCATTAAGGCATGATCAGGAAGACTGCGTTTTAAATGGGTATTTAAATTCAATCGCCTATAGCAGAAAATACACCTTCTCTTAGAAAAAATCACAAAATGACATTTGCATTTTATTCCTAATTAAATCATGCTTTGGCCAGCTCACCTAATTTTGCACTTACTGGTGATGGTACTAAAAAAAAGAAAAAAAAGTGAATTTGTCAGGAGAGAGGAGAGGAGTTCAAAGCATAGACCCAATATAGGATTAGAAAGTAATTAAATTGTTTTAAAACATTTTGGTAAATGAATAACAAAGTTTCTTCAGCTAACCGGTATCAGTTTATTACAAAATTACAAAAGGAACACGTTTATTATAATATTTAAAGCAAAATGATTGTTGATAGAACCAGCTGGTTTCAAGCATCTCTGGATGTAGTGAAAGAAAGGTACACAGAATGTCAGTTAAAATTGCTTTGTAGAACTCTGCATCAACAGTGGGCATCCATTTCTTTATGGATTAGATATCTCAGCCTTTTCTTTTAACAATTTTTCGTCTAGAGACGAAAGTTTTGCTTTTAGTGGTCGGATTTGATGTTATTTGTTTCTTAAATGGTTATTATTAGTATACTGACTTTATTTCATTCCTGATAAGCGTGACTCCTCTTAAAGTAAACCTACGAAAGTTTCAATTTGCGAATTTCGAATTTCCATTGTGATTCATGCATGAATGAAACTTTACTGCATTGAAAAGGTTTGCTTTGAGTGTAATAGTCATAGAAATCATAAGGAGTCTCCTCCATAAGGGGACAGAAGTATTCGTTTTAAAGAAAGCGGAGATCAAACTTCTGAAAATTTCAGAGACTTCTCTATACTTGAGCGTATGTAGTCAACTTCTGGAATGCAAGAATACCTTAGTAATGAGTATTTCATTGTGATGTTTATAATTTTACAACATTCTTCAAGAAAGTAATCTACAGCAAAAGAAATGGGAGAATTCCTGTTTTGAAGAACGCAATTGTCACTCCAAAGAATATATTCTTCAACTTCAGGATACGTGGAAGAAATTTCTTTTCAGAATTATAACTACAGCACTGGAAATGTCATTTTCAGATGTACCATACAATGCTTCGTGCCAAATGGCACAGAAGTCCTTTTTACCTTTTGAAATATGAGATTATAATCTCATGATTATAATCATTAGTTTTCTTTTATAAAATAAAGAACTAACATTTGCATGGGATAAAGAAATCATTTTCTGGAGGTCAACACTAACCACCATTACATTATTTTCTCTATCAATACCCCTTTCTTGTCACATAAATCATTTCTTTTTTAAATGTGTGTCATACTTTTCAGACAACTCTTCAGTGATTCTTTGTTCCTTTTGTGCTATTTTAAACTCCTCAGAAGATCACCTTGAATTGACTTTGGGAGCAACAATTCAAGATTATATTCATTATTAAAATGTATCTGTACATTAACAGTTTTACGGGTTCAAAATTATTCAAAAGGACCTCCTGTTTATACATATATATTCGGCTTAGGTTTAAGTTAGGGCTTAAATATTTTTGTCACTGCTCTACAGTAGTGAGGTTCTACTCTTGGGTATGACTAAGTGTTTGCTCGCAAAATTCTTCGGCATTTCTGAAAATCAATTTTTTTGTTTTTTCCCCCCTCATTAAGTTTTGAAAGTCTTGGGTTTTCTGAAATGCACACTCTGTGTTGTTTTCTGACTCACTAAGTGAGATCCACAGAAAAAAAAAGTTATAGTTTCTAATTTGTTCATTGTTTACATCCAAAAATAATAAAATGCATTTCTTTTCCTAGAATTATCGTTTTTTCGTCTGAGTAACTTTACATTTTGAATACTGTGAAATACACTGCCGTTTGTGAAAATTGCAACACCAAGAAGGAAACGCATGAATTCAATGAATTTAATACCACAGGTTAGGTTCATGGCAAGTAACAAATGATAAACTTTTCAAATCTATACATGACCTTTGAGCCCTAATTTTCGTATTTGGTGTGGCCTCCATGAGCTGCAATTAGAGCTGCTATACGCCGTGACATTGAATCAAAAAGGTTTTGAATAAGTTTCTGAGGGATTTCCCTCCACGCAGTTTGTATTCGAGCACACATATCCATGACACTGGTTACTGGAGGACCGTGACGCACCAGGTGCCAACCAACCATATCCCAGACATGTTCGATGGGCAACATGTCAGCGAACGTGCAGGCCAGGAGAGCAATGGTACCCTTCACTCTTTGAAGAAGGCTTGGACATTCCTCGCAATATGTGGCCGGGCACTGTCCTGTTGAAATGTGGCCTGTAGAGATGCCTGAAGCAGGGGGAGTACCTCAGGCTCTTCAACCACCTTTAGGTACCGGTTGCTCTTCAAAGTGCCCTCAATTCATAGGAGGCGAGATCGGTTGTTGTAACCAATGGCGCCCCAAACTATCGCACCTGGTGTTTGTCCGCTATGCCGCTCAACAATGCAGCCCTCCAGGTTGCGCTCACCGTGGTACCGACGGACACGTATTCGGCCATCACTGTAGCACACGTTGAAGCGGGACTCGTCCGAAAAGACTACATTTTGCCACTCAGCACCCCAGTGACGGTGTTCATGTGCCCATTGCAGTCGGAGGAGCTTGTGGTTTCTGGACAATGGAAGCCGACGTAATGGCATGCATGCAACCAGTTCAACCTGCAGCAGACGGCGACGAACCGTGGATGCAAACAAGTTCACACCTGTTGCAGTCCTCCAGCGTCGAGCCAACACTGCGGATGAAGCTGTACGGTCTATTATGGCCATGCAGACAAGATGACGGTCATCGCGTGCTGTGGTCATGTTCCGTGGTCCAGTACTCGCTCTTCGCTGCGTACGACCTTCATCTATCCACTGCTTTCACACAGGCATCACTGTCGTAGCAGCATGCCCTATACGAGCCGAAATGTCACAGTATGACAAACCCGGAGACTGACCATTCTGCCCCGTTCGAACTCACTCGCATGCCGATATGGCTCCCTTTGATTTCGACGAGGCATACTGGCACTCTATTTATTGTTTCCACCTTGTTTGACAGCTCTGCACTAACTACACTGGGCGCAACAGTAACCTTGTCGGACCGACACGATAGAGCTCTGCTCGGCCTACGTCTACCCAATCTCTCTGCAAACCTAAACATTTATTGCTTGCACAATCTTCTACACTTCCATCAAGTTTGGAGTTATTCGGGAAATTCTTTCTTGGTGTTGCAGTTTTCACAAACGGCAGTGTATATTGTTTTTTTTCTTCCTTCTCATTTTCATGTAGAGCATAAAATGACATTATAATAGAATTACTGTCAACTTTGGAAATTTTTGGTGACATCTTAAGTTTGCACTTACAATCTTCACGTTGTTTTTCTTTTCATCCACAACTTTACCAGATGTTCTAACTTATGAACCCTTTCCCATTCCTTCGCGGTCTCTTCCTAATGTTTTTCTTCCAATTTTCAGAGTTGCATTGACTATTAATGGTCAAACTTTGTGCTCTTGCTGGTAACAATTTGTCACTTTCACAGGTATAAGCTTCTGAATCGGTATATGGAACTATTGAATATTTTCACTTGAGATCTGAAACAGTAAGTTTGTATTTAGAAACTTCTATACTAATTCAGTTTTATAGATTATAAATTCAAAGTTAAAGCTTAGTAAGCCTATTAAGCTGGTTTTTTCCTCATCATAGTTTACATTTTGTACTACTGAGTCATTGGTTGAAGTATTTTTTGCAGAAGTATCCCATAACCTGTAAAAGATATGAAGAAATTTGTTTCAGTACAATCAGACATAACCTACATTGATAAACTACATTCAGCAAAATAAATATCCATTTTGCCGTTTAAGAAATCAGTAGCACATCGATAACATTAAGTAAGCATAGTCATACAAAATGAAAGTTATAATTTCATACTTAAACTTTGGTAAATTCTTTGTTTCCAGTATTTTCCATTATCCTACTTAGTGGAATGTATTCTGCGCCACTGGTATCACATGTCTGCAAACATGTTTCACTTTCCATCTTGTGTAACTGTATATAATGCAAAAGCAATAATGTCTACACAAGAAATGAGAATATTGTGGAGATGAAGATAGAACAAGATTTGTAGAATAAGAAGCAAATTTACTTGCTCGTAACACAAATGGTACAAGGTATGAATAAATCAGTGATCTATAATGAAAGAGAGCAATTTCATATTTATTTTTAAATGAAGAACATCACCTTCCCAAAATATGCAGATAGAACCCTTTGCTTCTCACCTCACGATGTATAAACGGTGTTGTTTACCCCATCCAGAGGAGTTCTCTTTTTCTCACTGCACAAAGCACAACCTGAGTTTTCCTCTAAGTGATGAAAGAAAGCTAGAAATACAGGCAAACTTCTTTTCCTGCCTGTACGCCTGGGAAACGTAAATCTATTTTAACATTATAAAGAGAGAAAACGTGCACCTCTATGTGTATGTATGTAAGATAGTCTCAAAAATCACTCAATCGATTTTAATAGTTCTTTCGCCATTGAAAAGCCCTGTTCCTTCTGACATACCTGGGGCTAAAAATACCTTCTAATTTCAATTTATAAATACTCAAAGACTAAAAAGGATGTACAAAGCCTTCGTTGAGAAAGCCATGGAGTAGAAAATAACGCTGTAGTCTGCAGAATGTAAAAACAAAAGCCGCTTACATTTAATTACAAGGAATATGCATAGATGGCCATTATGTAATACTTAAGCAGAGCTTCAGAAGCTAAAAAATCAAGTCGATCCTGTTTACTTATTTATATTATTACGTCTTTACTTATGATTCATATGAAGTTGCAAATATGGATGTAATGAAACAGTGTCAAAACCTATAAACACTATTTATTTTAATTGTAGATGTGTATTCAGTGAAGTTTCTGGATGCCAAAACCTTCTAATAATCTTCCTGTAATAAGGCTTTCTTTATTTCCTATGTAGAAATGACGTTTGTTAGCAGGGCATGCTAAATAATCGTATAAAGAGAGAAAACTGCTAAAATTAGAAATCAGTTTTATATTAGTAAACGCGAAGATTATTTTTCTCGATGGTCCCAGGCTGTCTTTTCCATGGAGGTTAACTTGGTGGCTTGGGAGTGCGGAATCTCCATATTCACCAGCTTCACTTCTGTTTCGTTGGATATGTTAAGGATTTCTGCATTATGTGAGAACTATGTAGCTTTTATGTTATTAAACAACTACGGAGCCAAAGAAAATCTAAAATTTAAAATTTATCTACTGTAATTATCTAAAAATTATTCGATAATCCCGACCGATGATTGTTTTGCCGCTAAAGGATATTTATAGGGTATACAGTGTTTCCAAAACTTGGAAGACTGTCAAAGGGAAGTTAAGGAAGTCAGATATACCGCCTATGTTTCACATTCTTTTGAATTAATATCAGCTCATTTTTCATCAGTTATTAGTGGGACAGGAATTTTATGATCTAATAATCCCTTTAATACATACACATTTATACATTAAAAATTTCCATAATGTGCATATAAACTGTCCATATAAAAAGCAGGATTGCGAACCTACAGGAATATTTTTGGAATTCAATTTATAAAACTCTAAACGGTTGAATATTTTAAAATGTTTTGCTTTATATAAATTAGTAGTTATATTTTTATAAATCTTAAGAGATACTAAAGAATACAGTTTAAACTAAATTCAATATTACATATAAGTAAAGCAGCCCACTTTAACACAATTCTGAGAACTCCCTAATCAGCCTACTTCAAACCGCGAGGGAACGTCTACGACCAGATAAGTCGGGAATTCACCAATGAGACGTAACCTGTTAATTGCTTTGCGTGTGAGCTATCAACAGTGCCACTAAGTTTAAAGACTGGATTGATCGCACATATTATTCGCAAATGTTCTATTTGTAAATCAAATATGAAGATAGAATAAATTAAAGAATATATTTATAAAACATATGCGTAAAATAAGAAAATATGCACCATAATTTGCAAAATGCTGAAATGTTACGCTGATTAGCAACATAAACTGCCTGTACATGTTACCATGTGGAACTTAGTGTCAAACTGACAAGTTGAGATGGTAGCTTAGTTGGTTCTGTCGTCTGATTCTACCTTTCCAACCTTGTCCTTCACATGGCTTGTGTAGAGACACACTTAATTACACAAAATATTATTTAAATTGATTCAAATTAAGCAATTAAGCAGTGCAAGAGGCGTGGTTTTACCATATCCAAGAAAGTGATCTCTTGTGCACTCAACAAAAAGGGTAAGGCCACATCAGGACTTATTTCAAAGGGCAAGAAATGCGACCGGCCACCAGTCGCATCCCGGAGATAATTTGGAAGGTGGACCAAATCCTGCAAATCAGAAGCCCATTGCACCGCAATTAGGAATCTCTGTTACTACTGTGAACACCATAATTAACCAGATTTGAATCTAGAAAAGTGCCATAAGAGCCGGGGATATGAGTTGTTGCCACATTGCAGAACGTTCCACTAACAGCAGAAAGCTGTATGAACGGTACCTAACTGGTGAAAAGTGTATGTTTGTTGTATTTTTAGATGAGGCATATGTGTATTTAAGTGATTGCAACAAATTCTGGGCTATATATTACCGACCAAAGGGAGAAAAGAATTTGAAGTTTGGTATAAGGAAACTAACGAAACTTTCCACAATTGTTTCATGGTAATAGCAAGGTACAGTTACAATGGCAAATTAACCATTCGTCATGTACATGAAATTGTGAGAATCAACTCGAAATATTGTGAGACTAACGTCCTTATACCAATTTTCCATACAGAAGTCCCTGCTCTCTATGTTGCAGATGTAAATAAAGTTTGGTTGCATCAGGATAAGGCATAAAGCCATACGTTTGTTTCAACCTACAAGGTTTTGGAGAAAATAGAGAGAGAGAAATGGGAATACATTCTATTCCTTTCAGCGACATCCGTGCTAGGTCATCTGATGCATCACTGATGGAGTTTTTTTGCATTTGAGTTACTGAAAAGAACCCATGAAGCAGGCTGTACTTGGTCTCTGGAAAGCTGCCAGGAAGAATGGAATAAACTGGACATCCCTGTATTTCGTAGCAGTTTGCTCCAGCGGAAGCTGTGCTGCAGATTGATAGGTCAAGCTACAGGCTGCCAGATAGCACATCATTGTTGGTGTAGGCGTGGTTTTTCAAGGTAGGGTTCTTAAGTTTGTTACCATAGATTGTGAACAACCCACTGTACTTATGCGGAAGCATGCATACACGGAGGAAGGCGATCAAGCGAAATTGAATTATTTCGATCATCTGCTAGTCGAATCCAAGTGTAAAAGGTGTTGGTGAACATATCTTTACCTATGTATATTTGACATTTCGCAAGCGTACCTACCCGCGTGGGAATTTTTCGGCTGCTTTGTGATAGGATGTTTCGCAATTCTATGGACGGTAGCCATGCATTATTAGAGATTTTCACCCCGTAACGTTAAACTTGCGATGGCCTAATTAGAGTTAACGTGATGACTCTTAAAATAGCTTTCGGGTTACCTAAGTAGTATAGAATTGCGGGGACTGGCTCACTTAATATGCATGGAATTCAATTAATATGCTAATTAGCCCCGCCCCCTCCCCCCCCGCTGTGCCTTGGTAGTTTTACTTGCACCTGAGGGTCATAAATCTTGTTGAGTACAATGGAGGCTTGACAGTTAAGCAATTAAGGCTGTCAAGCAACTGTCAAAACGAACAAAGGGGTCATAAATTTAAGGTTCTGTAACAAAGGCGAGATGTTTTTCCTACCCATTCCACATCAGGCCACTTCTGCGCTTGTTGCAGTTACCCACTCCACTCCTATTGTTCTCGAACACGTGGCATACTCATTCCACAACCCTATAACAAAGCCGGTCCCTTTCCATTGTGTAAGAGATTCTATTGTGTGTGCCTTTCTATTGTCCCGGGCAAGCCTTCTTTAGAAAGACCATCTGGCATACTCATTCCACTGCTCCATAACAAAGCCGGTCCCTTTCCACTGTGTAAGAGATTCTATTGTGTGCCTTTCTATTGTCCCGGGCAAGACTAGTTAGAAAGACACCTGCGGCGTTTCCCATTCCACAGCCTCCATAACAAAGCCTGACCTTTTCCATTGTTTGAGCTTAACAAAAGAATTCGAGGGTTGCTTTATACTCGTCCTGTCCTTGTTTGCGTGAAAGAGAGAGAAACTTGTTTACCAACTCTGCGTAACAACGTCAGAGTCGGCCATCATGATTTTGCCTGAGGGACTGTTCTCTCCGATGTTTTACGACATCCTACGAATATACCCGAGCGTAGTTAACAAGCATTCTGTTTGGTTTATTTCAGCCAGCGACTCCGAAAAAGCGCCTAATATACATTTCATTACATGAATTAAACCTCTGCGTGATATCCATAGATCGGTGTTCGATTCTTACTGTAATCAAAAGTTTATTGCTAATGAGAAATTAATGATTGATATTATTATATCATTACCCTAATTAATAAAAAAGGTGTTCAGAGAATTCTAGCTCGACTCTTACCAAGTGAAACTCTAATGCGTAATAACTATTAAACTATGCACCACCAGATTAAAAAATGTATTTAATAAATATAATTTAATTTTTTATACATTATTACCCTAATTAATGAAAGACCGTTCAGAGGGACCCTAGTTCGAATCTTACCCAACGAAACTCTAATGCTTAATAAATATTAAACTATGCAAGATCAGATTAAAACGCATTTAACAAATATAATTTAATTTTTATATATCATTACAATAATTAATAAAAGGGTGTTCAGGGGGTTCTAGATCGAATCTTACCCAGTGAATCTCTAATGCTTAATAAATATTAAACTATGTGAGTATTGCGAGGCCAGATTAAAACGTGTTTAACGAATATAATTTAATTTTTATATATCATTAAAATAATTAATAAAAGGTTGTTCAGGGAGTCTTAGATCGAATCTGCGAAACTCTAATGCTTAATAAATATTAAACTATGCACGGTCAGATTAAAACGTGTTTAACAAATATAATTTAATTTATACAACATTACAATGTTTAACGAGCTGTATTGTTAGGAACCAGAGGCCCATAGTTTGAATCTTACCCTGCGAAACGTCATAATAACTATTAAAATATTGAAGCAGGGGGCGGTCGGATTAAAATTGCATTTAGCAAATATAATTATTTATATTAAACCCTGATGCATACTTAGATATCCCGAAGCCTAGACAACATTCTTTCTTCTTCTCCTCTCTTTTTCTTTCTATCTATCTCTTTCTTTCTCCACGACTTGTACACATTCAGGCGTTCGCATATACACGAGCACTTGCACACACATCAGCAAACATACACTGGTGCACGCATGCAAGCACATACACACACGCACATACATACACCAACACACACACATACATACACCAGTACACACACGCATTCACGCACCTCATGCGTATACATACATACACCAGTGCTCTTAAACTCACACATACATATACATGGACACACACGAATACACACACACATACACGCACACACACTCGCGTACATACATGCATACACTGTTACACTTGGACATACGCACACGGCCACACACACACACGTGCAAGCACATATGCCTGTTCACTTACACCCAACAGCACCAACCCACACACGCACACACCAACTCACGCGCATGTCCTGAATGAAAAGAGACAAAATGATGCAATAAAAACTAATTATAGCTCGGGATGCAAGGCACCATTTACGATTTGCTCGAAACCGGTCTTGATGAATGGGTTCGAATCCTAGGAGGGATTACAAATTCATCTTCTAATAACTCCAAAACTAATTAAAATAAAGACAGTAAATAAACTTTATTACTTTTATGTCATTAGTTCCTTTCTTGTGCATGTATATTAGAGTCCAGGTGTCATGGGTTCGATCCTTATCTTAAAATCTCAATTATCTCAGAAACTAGCAGGGATTAAGGTGCGGACCAAAGCACGATTTTTAGTTCCTATGATGAACAATTAATGCTTTATATAATTTCCAATCAGTTGTCCCTAGCTCGAATCCCGATCTTTCAGTGACTTCCTTAATTTTCCACTGTGTTCTAGAATATATCACTTAGATCGATGCTGTAAATGCATACAGGTCTTTTAAACACAAGGTAATATTATAAATAACTTTGTTTCTGGCGTTCTGAGTTCGAATACCGATTCAATGAAGTTTACTTATAAATTTAATAACATAGTAAATAATTAAGACAAAGGCACCAAATAAACCTATTACGTTAATAATATACAGCGGGTGTATATTAGGGTACCTGACGTCCTGGGTTCGATCCTTAAGTTTAAATCTCAATTATTGCAGAAACTAACAGAGATAGAGCTGTAGACGAAAGCATGTTTGATAGCTCATACAATGAACAATTAATGCTGTATATAATTTCCAGTCAGTTGCCCCTAGTTCGAATTCCTATCTTTCAATGACTTCTGATTTTCCTCTGTACTCTAGAATACATCGCTTAGATTGATGCTTTAACTGCATGCAGCTTTGTGTAACGGCATTATGGATGTACTCTGTGTGAGAGAGAGCGAGAGAGAGAGACAGAGAGCGAGCGAGAGGAAGTGAAACAAGTAGGGATAGAAGTGCTGAGAGCCTCTGCGCATGCGCAACAAGAGATGATGTCATTGGCTGCAATAATCACGTGACGTGTAAGCATCACAGCCATGATGACGTGCCGGCATCACCTGGAGGGGGTTTAGATCCCTATATAAACAGATATCTGCCCATGTTAGAACTGTTGTGTACTTATTAACTTTACATTCAAGTTTTAAAGAGCATTAAAAGCAACGTGAGCTGCAGGCCGTCTACACATTCAGCACATATCAAAACGTGGCAATGCAAGGTGAGTTTTACATAACTATACAAAATCACTGTTGGCTTTTACAATACATTTAATTTTGTTTAAACGTTACAGTACATGAAAGACGATTCGTTACAAGGAGCATCATATTTTCTAATCTGTGCTTTACATTCACATGGATTTCACTGCATACTCTTCTTCAGTTCACATGATTTTCGCCACACATTCTTCTTACATAAACATTCATACGATTTTCCCCCTCATTCTTTGTTTCACTATACACTCACATGATTTCCTCTACTCATTCTTTGTTCCCCTACAGGTTCATGCTCTGTTAACATTCACATGACTTTCTCTGCACATTCTTTGCTTCCATTAACATTCACATGATTTTCGCCACACATTCTTCTTACATAAACATTCATACGACTTTCCCCCTCATTCTTTGTTTCACTATACACTCACATGATTTCCTCTACTCATTCTTTGTTCCCCCTGCAGGTTCATGCTCTGTTAACATTCACACGACTTTCTCTGCACATTCTTTGCTTCCATTAACATTCACACGATCTTCGCTACAAATTCTTCTTACATAAACATTCATACGATTTTCCCCCACTCATTCTTTGTTTCACTATACATTCGCAAACCATTTCCTCTACTCATTCTTTGGTTCTCTGCTGGCTCATCTTCAATGAACATTCACATGATTTTCTGTACTTATTCTTTATTTCACTACATATTCATAGGCTTACTTACAAAACATACACACCCTAGTTCTAATATAAAGAAGTGTATAACTTGTTCTTCAACTTGAATAATGTAGTGAAAATAATAATTCATAACAATGTCTGTTACAGATTGTTTAGCTGATAGACTTAACAAGATGGTTGAAGAGCGTAGTTTCCTACCGACTCGTAGAGTTCAAGATCTCGAAATAGTCTTAACTATGAGATAAAGTCCTTAAAGAGAGTTCAAACAAGATATGGTACCGGGATCGTATCTTCGCTGGAGGATTGTCAAGTGTTCTTGCCAGAGCGCTATAATTCGTTAACCGATCAAGAGATTGCAGAAATACCTGGGAACGTATACCTCCAGTATAATGGCATGGCAGAGACGGGGAAATTTAAGACATGTAAATTGTCTTTTTTACATGCAAAGAAGGTGCGTAGAAGTGTCAAACTTAAGTATTGAATGTTCTCCTATTTCACAATGAAAAATTCATAAATAAAACAACTGACTCATTGATTTTACATATAAAGATACAAAAGATGCATATTATAGAATTTTATAAAAAATTTACGAAATCACAATATCACATGCTCTGAGTTTAATTATATCTAGCGAATTGAAATAACTCTAAATATCCGAATGTTTATACAAATCTTTGTGCTTCATTTTACATGTATCATATGCTTCATTCTACATGTATCATAACAAAAAATGTAATTCTTTTCAGGTTGCCTTTACTTGGCAAAGATAGTTTTCTAAGACTTTCATTGTGCAATGTTTCAGGGTGTGCAATAAGAGGAAAAAGAAGAGGAATAGCCTGCTGCCATGCAAAGGATGCTGACGCTTTTGGAGGGTGGAATAAGCACCATCGGCACCTACAAGAAACATTTCGGCAAGAAACGGGTGCTGAGACATTTATATCACCGAAACACATTAAGACAGGATCCTTATATAACATTACGGTCAATACGGTCAATTTTGTATACAATTCAATGCATAGCTGAGAGTTAGCTCGAACGAGTCTCCCTATATTCACTGAAATTAAGCATTGTGAGTAATAATTTAAGTGACTGTGAAAATACTTTAAGTAATGGTGAAATTTGTATCCTAAAAGACTTGAGCCCTGTATACATTAACAGCATTAAGACTGTTTGCTTCGCTGGAATACAAATTATGAAAATAAAAAGACTTTCATTTAAATAATAAGGAAATTTGCATAACCTGCTGTTACAAGTATAATGACATATACAGAAACAATGAGTCGGACGAGAAAGTGATGGAAATGTAAGATAAATAATAACCATAAAAGAATTAAGGTATGCATTTACATAGTGTTTTTATTCATTAAAAATCCTTGCATTCCTAATGAAAAATAAATCATTACAATGATTAGTTTAAGTTATGTCACAATGATCAAACAGAGAACCATCTTTAGATGCATTACTCGATCTTAAGTCAGAGCACCAAAAAATGACAAATCACGGCTTCTCCATTTTAGATGTGGTGTCACTATTCAGGTAAATTCCTGTAACACAGCAGGTTGAGTATGCAGATCCGTTGTCCTAAATGGGTTAAACAGAGTCTTATCCAGCTTAACAGTCTTGAGGATCTCAGCATCAGAAAGTCGAATAACAAGCCTTCTCCACTCGATGAGTACAGGTTTAACAACAGCATTCTCTTCACCCTGAGACGGTGTAAAGTATATAAATGTTCAACTTGACAAGGGATTCTAAACTCGTTGTTAGAGTCCAGAGCTGATGTATTATATGGTGAAAACACATGTTCCTCTTCTTAGCGATCTTGTCGTCGAATCTCGGTGTCGGTAGCATTGAAGATGTCCATGATTATAGGATTCTGAAGCCCAGTAACTGTAGGAACTGCTGATTGCGTGATGTTAACCTGATGGGCGTCAAGGGCAGAGCATGATGTGTGCGTCGAATCATTCCATTATTATATCCTCGACGTCGTTGACTTCTTCTAAAATCTATAGGCATTATACTTATATCCTTGTTTCTAAAGGCAATGATATTGCTGTTAGGCTCCCCTGTTTGCTCTATGAAGCGGATGTTTATGAACAACAGGTAAAATTTGATTTGATGGTTCCTGTGAAATACGGTATCCAGTCGTAACAGATGGGAAAACTGGTAGATGGAGTGTCCACTTTTACTATAGAGGAAGGAGACTGATGCAATACTGCGCTAAATTCGTGTGATGCTCAACCTAAATATATTCACTAGGAAATCAGATTCAGACAGCTGATTAGATGGAATAACTTTGTCACTGAAGGGCCACAGAACGTTCATATAGAACAATCACTGGAAAAAATCAAGAGTGAAAGGACATTTTAATGACATTTTTATTATTATTATTATTATTATTATTATTATTCACTGATCTAATAAAGAAGACATTCGCATCCTAATATGAGGAATCTTTCTAACTCTTTCATGGTTTCAAGGTTTTGCAGATGCTAATCACGCTATAAAACCACCCAGCTTTAAATCCTGAATAATGTCGCTAATCGCATCGGAAAAGTCATTTTTATCAGGTGTATGAAGCATCATGAGTACCCTTAGCATGTTTACCAAATCATTAGGATCGGTGTAGCGGTATAGCATCTCCTCTGTATTCGCTTTGGATATATCTTCTAATCTAGGTGAGTTGACACTAGTATGCTTGCTTTCATTGGTGTGTTTATTCAGAGCTTGCTCATTCAAAGAAACTGCTCTCATTGTTTCATCAGTGGTAGCTTTTGACGTTATTACAGGATCGCTTGAACTGGTTCCAAGTACGGTACATTTTGAATCCCGCTCTTCGGGACTTGAGAAGATTTCAGGATCTCATTTGGGTGTTGTAGTCAATGCACAGCTGGTCATCACTTTACAGCATCTTCTCCTATGTTGCTTAAGCCTTGAAATTGTCCTGTTTTTTAAAGTTCTATTACATATCTCCAGAGAACATACAAGCTATAAGCGCTGTGCGACAGGCAGTGCAATGGTGATTTCATAAGTTATTTCGGAATTTGCATTTCTCGATTTTAAGAAAATCAAAACATTAATGTTCTACAATTCCAAAAAATGTACTTTAAAGCTGTTCTCCTTAAAAACCGTCATATATATTTGTATGACAGTCAAAGTGGGCAGATTTTCAATATTTGCCAACCGACAATAATGGAATACCGGTCACAGTAACAATTACTGGTATTTGGTGTTCTTGTTAAATGTATTGGAAATAATTAAGAGAAGACAAATGATAATAATGTTTACAGTTAAAGTAATTAATATAGTAGAATCAGACCACTGAAAAGTTCAATGCCATCGCCGGGATTTGAACCACGGATCTGCTAGTTTACGTCCGGTTGCTCTAGCCACTAAGCTACCATGGCAACATACCGATACGGCATTAAATTCCCCAACTGATTCGCACTTTTCTCGGCAAACCTCAAGGAGATCTCAACTTGTATTGAGATGACATCCCCAATGGCGACTTGGTTAGATGAACCGTACGGAAACCGGGAGATCCGTAGTTCAAATACCGGCGATGGCATTGCATTTTTCAGTCGTCTGATTCTACCATTCCAACCTGTCCAACACACGGCTTGTGTTAGAGAACAATTAATTCCATTAATTTACCTAATAGTAGTCGAAACTATGAAAGTCGCTATTGGTGTATGTCATCCCAATACAATTTAAGATCTTCTTGTGGTTTACCGGAAAAATGCGAATGATTTGGAGAATTTAATGCCATGCCGGCAAGTTGCCATGGTAGCTCAGTGGTTAGAGCAACCGGACGGAAACCGGGAGAGTCGTAGTCCAAATCCCAGCGATGGCATTGAACTTTTCAGTTGTCTGATTCTACTTCTCTAGCCTTTCCAGCACACGGATTGTGTGTAAGAACAATTAATATAGTGTTAACAAAACTTGCAGGACATTTTGGATTTTAAAAAGATTTTATTATCATGCGGCATAAGCAGGTATACAGTTGTATAACTGGTACATTTGATGGCTTGAGGTGAATAATTTTGATGTTTATTATTAAATTTCCCGGCTTTCCTTAGCTTGTCTTTTGTTTCTTGTTGTCAGTTTCTTGTGTCGCGATGGCTTGGAATTTGGCTAAATACCAAAGAATCTAAGGTATTTGCAAGAACAGCCCGCAATGTTGATGAAATTATTATTTCATAAGAGAGGCATGCCAAGAAACTGATGCAAATAAAGGATTGCGTACAAAAGTGAGCGGGAGTGTCACATGTAGACTACAAGTTCCTAAATACCGAAGGCCAACATTTAAAACAGTGATAGCGATAGCAGTTTTCTGTGGCAGTGTTTAGCTATACTGCAGTGAATTTAAAGTAGAGTTTTCTTTGTATAACGAAAAATATCGTTACTGTACCTACTTATGCTCCTCTATATTATTACTCAATTGTCAGTGAGAATTTCACTATTGCACAATGGCATTGTTAAATTAAGCATAATGCTTCATTGTATCACTTTTTATTTTTGAGTGCTACATTATTCATTAACCACCGACTATGTAGTATCAATGATAAAGATTGAATACTATATAACATGACTAATGCTGCTATAATACGCAATAGTCTTGATACCTTTTGTATGTTCTACATTTTAACACATAAAAGTTATATATTATCGGTCATATGACACTGGGTAATTGTTAGCACGAATTCATTATTGGTGTAACTATAAATCCTACTGTAATTGAGTAAGGTAAAGTATGGGTATTGTAAATGCAGATATGATATAAGGACATTGGTGATCTACTTGTTAATATGGCCTTAAGAAAATAAACGGAAAAACAGAAATAAGCCTTGCATGTCTTTAAATCCAAACCTGGTTTATTGAGCTGAGACTTATAATTTCCAGCAAGCAGCTTGACGCACCAGGAAAGAACTGCCCTCGAGAATCTTAATTCAATACTGATATCATTGTCTGCTCAGAAGATAAGGGCAATGCTAATGTCCTTCTGAACCAGCTTGACTATCAGAAAAAGATCATGCATCTTCTGCAGCAAACTTCAATGTGATTTCACAGCCTGCTTTTACGCAAAACCAACAATCTGGCTTAGACTTTATCCATACCGTCTGATTACAAACGCCGCATCATAAAATCTGAAGCTCAACCTCCTAGGCTCTATGGTTTGCCCAAGATACATAAACCAGAAGTACCATTACGACTTATCGTCAGCAGGATTGGATTCCCTACCTACACCGTCGCCACGTATCTAGCTAATCTGCTACAACTCCATGTCGACTCTGCAGATACTTATGTCAAGGACTCAGCTCATTTCATCCAGAAACTAGAGACCATTAACTTTCAGCCTCATTATATGCTGCTTACTTTCGATATTGTCTCTCTCTCTCTCTCTCTCTCTCTCTCTCTCTTCACAATGGTTACTGTAAATGACTCCATCACACAGCTAAACAACTTTTTGCAGATGACATGTTAGCTCTATTTCATTACGTCCTCATCATCACTTACATTCAATGCAACCAGGTTCTACGAACGATTGATAGGGTTGCTATGGCAGACCGCTGAGCCCGGTAGCTGCCAACTTCTTTATGGAGCCCTTCGAGTCTGCTGCTTTGAGTTCGGCGTCTCACAAACCGTTCATTGGTACCGCTACGTGGATGACACATTCGTCGTTTGGAGTCACGGGGAGTCAACCCTTGATGATTTTCTTCAGTATCTAAACCGTAGCAATACACGAATTCAATTCACAATATAAAAGAAAAGGATAAGCAGCTAGCCTTCTTAGATGTTCTGGTCATCAAAAAAGTATCATAATAGCTCCCTCGCACTAACCCACTGACACTAATTGGCACCTTCAGTTTCAGGTTTATACACCGGCAGGTCTCCAGTAGCAGTCAACTCCCCCCCCCCCCCAAAGCGACAGACAACATCACGAGCAGCACCACACCTACATCCGTGGCATGAGCATGGAGCTCACCGGCCAAACAACCCCTGACGACCGGACCAGCACCACGGCAACCGACGTAAACACAGTGAAGTGTTATTTAAATCGTGTCAATCATTATTAAATGGAGTGAAGAAAATCTTAAAATCGTGTAAGCCTACATTCTTCAGTCGCACCACTCCCTGCTAAGACATTCATGTCTCTAAAAAAATATAAATATTGACGCAGCCGAGGCAAACATAAATATATAATATTTAAAGAAACAGTCAAAATTACCAAGTTACTATTTTTTAAAAATTTTTTGGGGCAAAGGCCACCGGAAAGTACATTTGGGGCGAAGGCTAACGGAAACTTTTTACCATACGTGCGGTTGCAACACTTCAAGTTCGGCTCCCCAACAGTCGAAATACAATACAACTCCTTCAATAAAAGAAACTTCTTCAAAAAACAGGTAATTTATGTTTCTGTTCGGTAAACATGTTAGTGGGAGAGAGGAATTATTTGGCATTTTCATTGTGTAAAGGTTAAAGTTTGGAATACTTTTTCAAAATGCGTTAGGAATTTAACTTTGTTTGTGAGAAGAACTACATCGCCTATAAAGCAAGAACTTGCTATATCTTTCTGTACGGTAACCATTTTAATATGAAAAAGAAACCAGCTAGGTAATGTTAATTTAGAAATATATGTTTTAGAATAAATACAACAAATATGACTTATCTGGAAACTAAGTTTATATGATAAACTGCTTGCTAGGAAGAATATCTCACTTGTTTGCAAGAATATTTAATAATTATTTCTAAATAGCTTGTCGTTTTCTACATTCTGTGCATTTTCTTGCTCCCATCTCAAACTTCTTCCTCTCCAGCTGCATTTGTCGTCTCCATATCATTTCATGTTTACTTGCTCCACTACGTACGTAGTAGGAAGGGAAGATACTGCATTCCATCCAAAAACCCGATATTAATATTTCACCGGAAACACAAGCTTTGAGGCACCCTAAATCCCAAAAAAAGTGTTTTTAGAAGAATGTGCTATAAACATACAATTTGGTATTTAACTTCAGTATCTTCCAAAGATGCAACACGAAGATTTACAAGAAAATATCCCCGCCACAAGGTACCATTTGCATAGAACATTTTTCGAATTGATTAATTTTCTGCAAAAAAATGTCTGTAACGATTTTGATTAAAATACCAAGTATTAAATATATTTACAGGAAATAGCATGTATATCTTGAATTTTCTGGGAATAGCTTGCGAAGACCTCTTCATTCGGAAGGAAATTTATATAATATCACAAAACTGGTAAACCTTAAGCGATAGACTAAAACGTACTACACAAAAGTGTAGATCTCTTTAAATCACACAGTTTATGTAAAATAACTTTATTGTATAATCAGCTATTTTCTAGATATTCATTATTAATGGTTCGAATTGTTGAATACTTTCTCATTCTTTTGAAGTCCTGTAGATTTTCAGCTGTTTCTCGCGATGTCGTGGAAAGAGTGTGAAATTTTAAGGCAGCGTATAGCGTCCAGTTCTAAAACATTTGAGTATCGCTATTTCCTGTATCTATAACCAAATAGGTAATGCAATATTTTCGGAAAGGTTTATCTCGATTAAAATGAAGTAGATAGGAAAATAACCTTTTGTAAGAATAATTTGAATATCCACTGATAAGCGATAGAGGGTAGAGAAAGCGATGTGAATGTAACTCATCAGATGTTTAGGTAGAGAAAGTATTGCATTTCATCAGAAGCACATGTTTTGAAGCACCCTGAATCCTCCGCAAAAAAAAAAAAAAAAAACATTTTAAAGAAATATATGTCTGCGTGGGAGAGAGAGAAATCACGCGCAGTATATCTCAAACGATAAATCTTGAATAAATACAAACTTGACTTTTAATTTTAGTACATCCCAAAGATGCTACATGGCGAGTTTCAAGAAAGGGCCTCTATCCGAAACTACCCTATACTATATAACTACATTTTTAATTACATGTTTATTTCGAATAACTTATAAACATTTCACATCCAGTCATCATTTTGGCTTTGAAGCAGCCGCTTGATATGGATTGAATTTGATTCTTATATAATCCCACAAAATGAACTAAAGCCATATAACATTCGTTTACTGAAAAAGGTTTCATTATTTCTAGTATCTAATATTTAGTAAGATATATTGTTATATACCCGGTAAGGCCAAAGGGTTTTGCAGCTAGTTATTAAATATGCATTCCCCAGCATAAACAACGGGAGGCATAACTGCAGAGGCAACTAGAGGACCATGATCTTAGCTGCACATTTTAGAGCAGGTGTGGGATAACTATCACAAAAGCTACACGGGTTTTCACATTAGCACAATACCTTTGGTTATTGAATATTAACTTGCTGTCATTGTTCACAAAAAGATTAAAGTAAAAACATTGGAGGGAGATGTTTCATACTCACACGATCCACGCACGCTTACATACACTACATCGCCCTCAAGAGACACACTACGACTGCCTGGCTAGTGACGCTACGATATCAGACAAATAAACTAGTAACGCTTGCTTCCCTCCCTTTCCTCTCTCCACCTCTAGCCAGGAGGGGGATAGATATCCCGTCGGACGAAATTCAAAACCCCAGCCGAAATAATTGTACCCAACAATGCCGTTGCTACAAAGCAATAATGAGTCCAACGTAACAATGCACATATATACAGCTAAAATGTACTTAACATATTTACATGGCAAATGAAATGTATACATTTGATTTTCTAGGAATAGCCCCTGAAGTCTTATTCATTCTGAAGGAATTTTTTATAATTTTGTAGAGCTTATAAAGCATAAGAGATAGACAAAACTTACCACACAGAAAATGTAAATCCCTTTAACATACAATTTATTTCAAACTTTTTATACCATTAACCAGTCCCGTGGTCATCATTCAGTTCTTTCTCACGATGCTATGGAAAATTTAGGTATGGAACTTCAAGGGCAGCACACAACGACCCGCTTTTAAACATTCGACCAATGTTTCGATTTCTTGTATCCACCTCGTACTTACAACGAAATTTTTAATGGACTAATTCTGAAAACTTTAATCTCGATTTATATGAAGTAGACAAGAGAATAAATACTATAAGGATGGTTGCTGAGGCATTGTAAAAACAAATGGCAGTGGGGAGAAGGTGTTTGTACCTAGCTCACCAGATTTTTTAATGTACTGTCGTTATTCACTTGTTTCTCACGAAGTCATGGAATGAGTATTGTATTTCTGGACAGCAGATAGCGTCTCGCTTTTAAACATTTGACTTTAAAGGTAAAGGTACGTATCACGGAAGGGTCCCCGGAAGCGAGGCAGAGCACCGCACGCAGGACAGTCGGTCCTTTTTACTTCCAACGTGACCCCTGGGAGGGAAGGATGAGGGGAGATAGCCCGAAGGGTTACCAGGTCCGGGCGCAAGCATGGACGGGTCCATAACATTTCCAGGTAGAACACATCCGCCGCCGCAAGGTCCCTGCCCACAAGCCATCAATCCCCAGGGACTCCCGGAGTGGAGCCCCACACTAAGGAGACACCTAACTGCTCGGTGCCGCAGCGACGCCAGGGAAGAAACGTTTACAGAGTGCAATCACCGCTCAGCCGCAAAAGCTGAGCCGCCGAACACCGTCGCCTGGTCCTACAACCCTGAAACAGATGACAAGGAATATCATGGTCGTGGTAGAAGATGCACCACTGCAGCATTCGGAAGGCGAAAAACCCATAAGCCGAGTGGGCGGTCGCCGGGGATCGTTCCGGGGACCTCCGGAATGCGCGCCACAGACATAATCGCCCGATAGCATTTGAGTATACCTTTGGTTTCGTGTTTCTCTCGTGTATCTAAAAGGAAGTTTGTAATTTGGATTAATGTAAAGTAGGTTGAAAGATACCATTTTCTGAGAATAGTTAGAAGCTGTACAATAATAAACGAGTCATGCAAATGTAACGCATTAGATTTTTTGAATACAGTCATCATTCATTTGTTTCTCACGATGTAATAGGAATTTCAGTATAAGCTACCCACTTAATAAGATTTGACTATCGCATGCTGTATCCCTTTATATCTAGAACGCTATATGTACTGAAACATTTATCTTGATTAACTTGAAGCAGGTGCAAAATTAAGTTTTTGCAAGAATAGTATATAGGTACTGTATAAAAAACATCTGATGTGTTACATTCACATGACTTTCTCTACCCTGTAGTGCGTATTAGTGGGTATACAAATGATTCCTACGAAATTATATTTTCCTATTTGCTCCATTTTAATCGCGATAAAACTTCCCGGAAATAGTTGCATTACACATTTCGTTATAGATATAAAGCTAATAGCGACAGTCGGATATTTAAGAACTAAATGCTGTGTACTGACCTTAAAATTCCATGCTCCTTGCAATCACGAGAAAAAACTGATTATCGAAACGACTTGAAAAGAATGAGAATGTATGGAATAATTCGAACGGATATCTCCGAAATTACGATGCTACAAAAGGTTATTTGAAATAAATAGTGCGTTTTAATTATATATAAATTTTTGGAATAGTGCACCGCAAAACTTCTTCCGAATGAAGTGGACCTCATAATTCAAAATATGCATTTTGTTTGTACTGCAAATATCTTTAATATAGGGCATTTAATCCAAATCGTTACAGCCATTTTTTTAGAAACTAAAAAATTTCGAAAATCTCTTATGTAAAGTGCTTGGGATGGGGGATTCTTTAAAATCTTCATATCGCATCTTTGGAAAGTACTGAACCCAAATATCAATTTGGTATTTAACATGTACCGGAAATACATGTTTTGAAGCCCCTGAATCCAAAAAGTACCTTTTTAAATACAGGTCCATATGTCTGCGTCTCTCTGTGTCTATGAACAGCTTAACTCAAAAACCAAAAGTCGGATCAATACCAAACTTAGTATTTAAGCTCAGTACCTTGCAAAGATGCGACACGTAGTAAATTGCCCTTTACTTCTAATTTATTCATTTAATAAAAATGGCTCAAGAATTTTTTATTAAAATACCATGCATTAAACATATTTGCATGATATAATTATAAGTCAAAATACTAATTGATTAATAGGATAATATTGAAATCCTCGTGAATTAGTAGAAGTTAGAAAATAAAATTTATATCTTGAATTGTTTGGAAACAGCCTTTGAGTCCTTTCATTCGGAAGGAATTTTGTATATTCTTGTGTAACTGGTAAACGTTAAGCGATAGACAAAAATATACTACACAAGAAATGTAGATATGTTTAAAACACATAATTTATTTCAAACCCTTTTTGTGGCATCAGCTCTTTCCGAGTTCTCCATTATTAATGGTTCGAAGTTTTCAATACTTAGCTATTATTTTAAAGTCCTGTCACATTCAATTGTTTCTCGCGAATGGAATTTTTAAGGTCAGCGTATAGCATCCAGTACTTAAACATTTGACTGTCGCTGTTCTTTCTGTATGCATAACGAAATGTGTGATGTAGCTATTTCTGCAAAAGTTTATTTGGATTAAAAGGAAGTATATATAATATAAGTATTAGTAAAGCTAGTTTGTACGCATACCCACTAATAAACAATGGACGGTAGAGACATAATGTGTCAGTGTTTTAAGGTTAGCGTCCTTTAACATATTAGGTCACATCGGACGAAGAATGAATGAAATGGGTGAGATGATGCTCAAACGAACCCAGGATCCAGAGCTTAATGTTACCCGACATTCATATTTTAAGGATAACGGAAAAACCCGAAAAACATCTTAACCAGGCAACTTACCTTAACGAGATTCAACGGGGATCTCTTGAACGCGAGGCAGACATGCTAATCCCAACACCACAGAGAGAGCTGTGCAGTTGTAGTCAGTTTCATTCCAGAGGATGCAATATATCAACCCTACATTTGCGCTGATTTCTCTGCCATGTTGATTTACACCATGAATGCATGCGAGATTTTAGCAGCAAGTTCAACTCCCTCTTTTATTCCCCGTATTCAGACATTTGAACATACTTGACACATAAACTTACATGAAGATTAATGGCGCACAATAGCCTCCCCCCGCCACGAAACGATGGTTCTGAGCCTTGGACGGTTCCCCTTAATGCAGCAGTTCTCATCTCGCCAGGCTGAGCGGTGCCTAAGTTATGTGTCACCACCATCATCGACATCACTACATGCTTTCGCCTGCTGACGAGATGACGCAACCTAGCATGGTTTGCTTGCCTTGCCATTAGGAGCAGTAGAGTAGATGGCGGGCTTGTTGGTCGTGCGCGGCGCTGTGTTGAATGACGTGGTACTAGATGATGTGAGGTCCTACCCAAGTCGTCTCGAGCACGAAGAAAGATCACTCGAGAATTACTGGCAATGGCACGTTACATTGGGAAGCGGCAACGTTCACACGCCTTTCGGCTTTTACTAAATTTCCTTTCTCGATTTTGTAGGTATTATTCTAAATTTGATATCGCATGCATGTGGCGGAGCGCTATTCGGAAATAGAGCGAGTGGCTTAATCAAAGATATGCGTGAAGATAAATTCATATAATTAAATGTGCAAGAAGAACAAGGACTTCGGAATGTACTAAACGCAATTGAATTTGCCTTTTAAAATTGTTGGTGAATTGTAAAATATAATTAATTGTACAATTGCAAGAATTAAGCTTGATTTCTTAAAGGTTTTACTTTGAACCTTGCTCATTATTCCTTCCCTGCTAGATGAGTCTGCCACTTGGTTGTTTTATCTTTGAGGAGTTTTATCTTTCATATTTAAAAATAAAAATATAATGGGTGCAGCACGCGTTGTTGGTATTACACTCTTCTTAAAATCCTAACAAATTAAAATACCACATAAGCAGTTCATACAAAACAATGTTTGTTCAGAGAATGGAAGTTTTAATTAAAAAACACAGATCTGGCGCGTTATTACGAATAGAGAATGTGAAAAAGAAAACCACATCACAATAAACCTAAACACACCTAAAACTTTAATAATTATGAAGTAGGCCCCTATGGATAAATTTTATGTGAAATGTTTTATCAAGCGCAAGATTTTAACCACACCTTATTAATATATATTATTTTTGTATATTGTTATGCCATTCCGTAGTCTGAACCATGATTCAACAAAAGCGGTAGAAAGTGAGACGGAATATTATGCTACAAACTAAACCATTGCCAATCTAAACTGAAATAAACGTATTATGTGTTCGGTACAAATACATTGTGGCGGAAAGCATGTTGCCTTTTCAGGTAACTGGCGCAAACTTGTTGCCCTGAATATTATCAGCACAATAGAAACTCTGACGTTAAATACTATCTAAGATAAATCCAAAATACAATGTACGAATTCACTAATACGATGAGTGATGTAAGGAGTGGTATTAAGTTTTTATCGAGAAACCATAAAATAGTAAATATCTATACGACATACAACTTTGCACAAAAGGTAAGATTGTATCGGTTTGTTTTCTTCTAAAGAAGTCATTCAGTGTCACCCATTAATATGCTGCTGTTTCTTTCTGTGAAAGCTCTTCAGTGGTTATGTTGGCAGTCGCCTGATCTTAAGTAATTCACTCCCATACTCTTACCCTATCGCAATAAGTCACAACGTCTATGTTTGTACGTTCTACCACGTGCTTTTTGTATAACATACTTGTAGAATAATAATGAGTCTGAGAACACTTGAGAGCATTCATGACAGCAAACAGTTGAATTAAGAAATAACAGTCTAGTGACAATGCAAAATGCTGCTGGATTGTTTCAGTAACACAAAGCTTTACAAATCTTTTTTAGTTCTATTTATATTCGTCTTTAACTGCATTGGTCTTATCGGTGGCCTTTCCTTTGGAACTTATTGCCTATTGGCAATGGTGTTAACTCGTGTAACTCTTGTCTTTGGGTTTCTTGCACTTTTGGTTTTAATCATTAGATCATACACACATTCACACTCTCATTCATAATTCCAGACTCTGGGGAGGATAAGGAATAATCTTGGTTAAGAAAAATTTCCACCCCCAGTCGGGAATTGCACCCAGGACCCCTAGCACAACGGCAGATGCTCTACCGATTGAGTTACGGGGCCAGCCAGTGATTATGATTCATGAATGAGTAACAATATAGCCAACATTAGTTTTAAATCTGCTCACAATGGAATAGCTATCTAACAATAGAAGTGTGTCGATAATTTGTTGCCTTATTTATATTCCACTTAGGATATTCTGAGGTTAACTATTCCAAGATGCATTCCGAGTTCGCACAACCGGCTGTTAGAGATGATGTCAAACTGCCTTCCATTTAACTGAATGCACATTTTACTTCAGCGTACAACAAGGTTGTCTATCTGATATGCTCAAACGTATCAGTTTGTCGGATAATCTCTGCTTTAGAAAACGCCTGCGACACTTATAAAGAGGAAGCCTTTATAAATTGACAGATTACATTGATTAAGCAAATATTTCCACATTCTCTATCCCTATGCAACGTTGTAAACGAAATTTTTATAATACCATGAAGTCGAGCGATCTAACAGAAAAGTTGTGCTTCTACTAAGTTTGTCAAATAAGAAAAAGAAGTTTTTTTATCTCATCTATCATCTTTAAAACACTATGCAAACCTTTTTAACATTCAGTACACGACCTTACGGTAGATTTTATTACTGAATTTGGATAACACCACTCAGAGAGCAAGTTTTGATGTCTAACGAAGAGATATTTTGAAGATGAATATAGGAAAGAAAATATCAATTATAAAGCATTGTTGAGCTTCCTCTCTCCGAGTAAAACTAATTTTGACAATAATTGGCCAACTCTTGGATTAAGGGTATTTTCCAATATTCTTCGGAAAAGATGCAGCCTCAGAAATTCAGAAAAAGGCTTAACCAATGTTCTAAACTTTCTAAACCTAAGTAGAGGCGGATCCAAGGAAGATCTCAGGGGATTTATGCCCTCCCCTACTCACATTCAAGTTTAGAAAGTTGTTTTTGTTTACTGAAATTAAACCTAACACTTTCACTTCTGTTTTAAATACATGTCACTAAAATGTTCGCATACACCCCTTGAATAGTAACTATTAGAGTCATCCTAGCATTGTCAAGAGAGATTGAGGGGGCTGCGGTTCATTAACACTCACAGTGAATGTGTTTACATTTTCAAAAGTAGTTTGACTTCACAAGTAATACTTAAAATATTAGTTAAAAGATCACTATTTTCTATCCAATAAGTAATAAACATAAATTTGATAGTGTTTCCATTTTATGATCTTTTTTATAAATCCAAAGAATTAAAGCAGGAAGTAAAACGTGGCAAATGTTGTAACAAGGCATTTTCTATTGGCGTTAACATAATCACTACTGAAAAAGAAAAAAGGACCTGCAGATGAAGAAATAAAGATAGGAGGGTTACCCCGATGGTGCGTGGGTAGCGTGTCTACCTCAGATTCAAGAGGTCCCGAGTTCGAATCTCGGCTAGAGTCAGGTCAGGTAATACTAAGCTTTAAGGACCCTGGGCTCCTCTTAACATCATTTCATCCACTTTAATTATTCATCATCCGATATGACTTTCCAGGTTAAAGGACGAAAACTTAAGAAAATGATAAGTGCTCCTAGTACTTCGGTACTAAAGCAGATCTAGCGAACTGTCATGGAGGAATTAATGGCTTTCTTGCTCTGCTGACATCGCAGTTTTGAAAGGAAAATTATTGCTACAGTACAAGACTAAATGCTTACTGTACTGTATTATAAGTCTCACCTTATACTCTAATCATTTTAAGCATTGACATCACCTTTAGTTGCTGAATCATCATCAAACCCAGTACCTATATCCCTCTAGGATATAAGAATGTCGTTTGTCTTGTGGTGGTTGTACCTTTCCTTGTGTGTGTGTGTGTGTGTGTGTGTGTGTGTGTGTGTGTGTGTGTGTGTGTGTGTGAAATCTGAAGAGACTGTTTTTATCTCTTGGTACAGCTCGGCTGCAGCACATTTCATTGGTGTGGAGTAAACGCGTCTACCTCACATAACATTGAGAGAGAAGGTGAATGTCAGGTAATTCAAAGTTCTAGAGACCCCGGGCCCATTTGAGAATTATTTCACCATTCCTTCACCGTCCAATATGGCTTAACCGGTTACAATGATACTAATCAACTACTCGGCTGCTGGATTCACCTAACATGTAGGTTTTCTTGAATAATAAGAATGTAATACATATTGAGAGATTCAACCACTTTAACAATACATTTTCGTTCTTTACTGAAGGTACGATCATTTCTGTATATTGTTTGGCATTACACGCGGTCTAATCGTCCTGTGACTTCTTTGATCATAGAAAAATGTCTGTCATTAGGTAAACAGATGTGTCCTCTCTGAGGGAAATACTCGTTCAGTGACTCAAATCTATCTACCTGTATTTACCTAAGCTAAAGCCAAAACGTGATAACGATTAGGTTTGGTTTAGTCCTTATTTTGATGTGTTACGTTCACACAACTTTCTTTGCCCTGTATCATTATTAATGGGTATAAAACTTAACTTACAAAAGATTATTTTTCTGTCCAATTCGCTTTAATCGAGATAAACCATTGCAGAAATAGATACATTAAACATTTCGCTATAAATGCAAAGGATATTGCAATAGTCAAATGTTTCATATCTGATATACTCCCTATATACTCTTTCGATGCAATCGCGAGAAACAACTGAATATCAACAGGACTTTAAAAGAATGTCAAAGTATTGAACCATTCCAATCATTAATGACAGATATCTACAAAAGGTTTATGGTAGAAAAAGTCACTTGAAATCTGTTGTGTGTTTTAAAGACATCTACTATTTTGGTGTAGTACGTTTTCATCTATTGCTTAAAGTTCACCGGTTATACAAGATTATACAAAATCCCTCCGAATGAAGGGGACTTTACAGGCTATTTATAGAAAATCAAGATGATATACATTTTATTATCATGTAAATATATTTAATATGTGGTATTTTAATTGAAATGGGTATTCATTTTTGAGAAATTAAAAATGTTTAAAAAAAGGTTTCATGTTAAGGATAGTATGGTTTGGGGGATTGTTTAGGAAACCTTCGTGCCGCAGCTTTGGAGGGTACTCAACTTTATTACAAATTTTGGTATTTATCTAGTGTTACGTTTTTTAGTTATGCTGTTCACAGATACACACACAAACATACAGATAGAAACCCACAGGGACCCTTTTCTAAAAATGCCTTTCTTAGGTTCACTACCCTTAAAACTTGTATTTCCAGTGAAACTTCTGTATCGAATTTTTGAGTGGAATACAATAATTCCCCTACATGCTATACTTAGTAGAGAAAGTAAAAGAAGAAGAAGATGCCTGACTTGTAGCTGGAATATTATCATAAATGAAGTCTGAAAGAAACGATAGTCTCATTTGTTGGAGTTCAGTGTACTTCATATTTGAAAAACAAACATTGGATGTTCCCCGATATCGCCATAGAATTAGTTTAACATACTGAAAGAACAAGCTAGTGCCAACAAATCAATTTTACAAAACATCTGATGTGTTGAACTCACGTGACTTTCTCTACTCTTCTGCAAACTATTTTTGCAAACACTTATTCTCCATCTACTTCATGTTAATAGAGATAAACATTTGTAGTAATTATCTTATTGATAATTTTCTTGTATGTTCAAGGGGAATATAGCAGGCTTTAAGCGATAGTCAAATATTTTAAGAGCTGGTGAAAAAGTATAAATATTGGAAAATTCAAACAAATAAAAAGGGAATATCTCGAAAATGGTTCACTCTACAAAAAAATGTATCTACCGTAAATTCTGTATTTTACTGAGATCTACATATTTGTGCAGTAATCCTTTGTCTATCTCTTACGGTTTAGCAGTTATGCGAAAGCCATTCAAAATGAAGAGAACTTTTGGGCACATTCTCAGAAAATTCAAGATATACATTTCATTTGCCATGAAAGTATCTTATTTTAGACAAAATCGTTAGAGCCATTTTGATAAAATCAAAATTTTCAAAAAATGTTGCATATAAAGGATAGTCTGGGTGGGAGGATTTTCTTTAAAATCTTCGTGTCGCATCCTTGGAAGATATTAAACTGAAATACGAAGTATGGTATTTATCAGACTTTTCGTTTTGGGGTTATGCTATTCACATACTGACAGAAACACTCACGGACATGTTTCCAAAAATGCTTCATTTGTATTCAGAGCACCTCAAACATGTTATTTGCGGTGAAATCTCGGTATCCAAATTTTGGGTTGAATGCAATACTTTCCTACTTACTATACGTAGTAGAGAAAGTAAAAATATATTCAAATGTTTTAATTACTCGTTTTTGCTTTGTGGCACTGGTATGGGACAAGAAATTTAGCCGCCCCCCTTTTGGGAATCCTCTGAACCTTTGCTATGACTCTTGTAGCTATACTGATGTCGAGTTACATGCAAATTACATCTTCATACAAGTAAAAACAATGCAGCCTTAACGTAATCTTCTGGTTTGCTTATATCATATGTCAAATTCAACTCGTCTAAATATCTCAATTTGTTTTATAGCCTAAAAAACATTCAAGAAATTGAAAAAATCCCATCTTAGAAATGGATGTAATCATCAATCCACGTTTTTAGATAATGTACTAGACTCCCGCCTGTACTCGTATAGATAGTCTCTCTCGGGCTGCTTTCATTCTAGGCGACTAGTAGCGGTGGTCGTTTGCAGCATTCTCTAAATCAGGCCTCCCCACTGAGTGCTCTTGGTCCGAATGTAGACAGAACACGGTGTCTATCCGAGTGTCACGACTACCTCAATTAGGCAAGGGACCGGGAATTAGAAGCGGAGATGGATGTCAACCTTGTGGCTAAAGCTAGCCCTAAACCTTTGAGAAAATGGAATGAGGTGAGAAATTACGAAGGGTGGCCAGATCTGATGGTGGCAAGCGCAGCACAATGAGATCTCTAGCTTTCTTGACTGAGCATTCCCGACCGCTCATTCAAAGTCCCCCTATCCTCATGGAACCCCGTAAGGGGGTGTTCCGACCCCTTCACCTGCCGGGGTGCGGGCGCTGCGGACCATGAGCACGCGTGCTACTTCTGACATTCCTAGAAGTACGCTAGGCCAAACGTCCGAGCTCCACCCGTAAGGGTGTCGTTTGGATTGGTTCGGACTCGACTGTGAGATCCTCAAGGTCCTCTAGTACCGCCCTGGAGAGCCGGTAAGACAGTCTGCTAGGTTGCTGTCGTCCCAACCGAGGTCTCGGTAGTCTTCCCCTTATTTTTGGTTGAGGCGCGTAAGTGGCGTATCCACCCTGTAATGGGGGTCCGAAATTAATTGTCAGGTGCCGGCCTACGGAAAAGCGCTCGGGGGAGGGAGAATGACGCCTTTATCCCAGAGTCGTATGGGGCACAGATTTGCTGGTGATATATCCTCATGGACAAATTCAGGCAAAAGATTCCGCGTCAGGGAAGAAGTAGTTCCCTCCTCAAAGCACAGCGTGTGCTACACGCCGCATACAATAGTCCACCACCGCGCCCAGCCGCAACCCTTAAAAATGAAAGGAAATTAAATGAGAGGAAATGAGGGATAGAAAACTCGTCGCAGTGCATAATCCATCCTATCATTCACCTACCGCTCTGGTAAAACCACGTCAAGTTGGCCGATACAGAGGGAATCGAACCTGAGATCCGTATGATTCAGACATTATATCTCAGCCATATCGCTCGGTAGGCAAGAATTAACTACGGAAAACCAAACAATCCATCAATAAACGCTTTTGTATGCGGAATTAATTGTTCTTTCACACAAGCCGTGTGTTGGACAGGGTTGGAAAGGTAGAATCAGATGATTCTATGGCATTGAATTTTTCAGTCATCCTATTCTATCTTTCCAACAGCTGTTGTAAGTTTTTGGTTTTATGGCGTAAGCGCAAGGCTTTCAACGTGTGAAACGAAAGGTAGGTGTAAGATAAACCTCAGTATTTAGCGTAAATTCTAGCGCTGCGGACAGCTTGGGTAGAAGACTTTAAGGGTCTTTAACATCATAAATTCATTGGAAAGAATACTTTTTCACTAATAGTATGAAATCTGGTATTTTCATGCGAATAGGAAATAGAATATAAAGCATATACGTACCCGAATGTTTGCAATTAACTGATGATGATAGTGATGATGACAGTAATAATTATAGCCATGATAAAATACTAAGAAGATATAGTATTGTTTTTACTGTCCATTAGCTCGTTTTTATAGTTTGATGTACTCTGGGACAGTGTTCCTTCCATACAGCACTATCAAAAATTTTAGTCAATATTCTTTTGCGTGTTATTAAATTACCTCAATTTTCTTCAAACTTGAAATAAAATTTCTCTTGGGTAAGACACGACTTATGGGGACGTCAGCTACTGTCCACATGCGTCACTTTCACTGCCTTTCCTCTCCCTTGGAGCGTCTGATCTAAATTACCGTTTCCATGGGTACAACCGCAGCTGTTATTATACAGAAAGGTGCAGCAGGTTGCGACAAGGACATGTCGGATATGACATCCGAAATTACTGCACACAAAAATTCCTGTGGTATATGAGTGCGAACTGCCTTTTAGATTTACGACTATATCTCAACCACTGAGAGATCATCTTGTGACCAGGTTGTGATGTAGCCTATGATATCTATGTTATTTATCCTGGGGGATATAAATAGAGATACCATTATCAGCTAGTCTTCCGTCTGGAGAATACTACGTGATGCAAAGTTCCAACCTCACCACATATAATTTCCAAACGCTGCTGCAGTTGTATTATGGATGCAGTACGTTCGCTATGTCGTTTAAGCAATAAACGATCCAAACGTTTTGTCAACTTGTTGTTCACAGATGAAGCAGGATTCTACAACAAAGACAAAGTAAATCATTGCAATATACATATTACACTACTCTGGACTCTCGTTGGCTGTAAAAAGCGATCTCTTATACTCAATTGGGTATCAACATTTGTCAGATATACCTGAAGAACATTCAAGGATGTTTTTGTTGTTGCTTATTTTTTTTCTCAATGGAAAACACCAAATCTACTTCCTACAATACGAACTGCCTACTCTACTGGATAAAGAACAACAATGTGGAACCGACATGAGGGAGTGTCAATCCATTCTGTTCGTTACATGTGCATAATTTCTACGCAGAAGAATGGATCGGACGGATGGACCAATAATCTGACCAAAACACTCACGTGGGCTATTCCAGTAACATTTTTTGTTTGTTATGGGTCTATCTTAAAGATATTAGGCACCGAAGCGAACAATGAGTCGACAAAATCTCAGGGAAAGCTTAATCTAACTTGCATTAACATAAGACCGACACATTGATGCCTGGAGGTGATGGCCGACGTCAGGTACCTGCTGTGGACGAAACAAGCTGGTATAAAAGTCGATTTAAGTCCTAGTGCGGTATGAAGTCGTCCTTGTACTTATGTATGTTTGGAGAACCAGATCAAATATTAACCATCTCCAAAGAAATTGGAGGGTACCTTTATCTCTTGAATGCATGCCGCTCCAGAAATATTCCTTGTGTTTCTTCTGTGTACAAGCATATCTATAAAGAGTAAAATAAGTTTCAATGTCTTATATTTGTCACTTCACATTAATTTAATATTATTCGCTTTTATTAGTTACTTTCTAATAGCAATTTGTGATTTAATTCAAATGTGTATAATTGAGGCCTAGGCCTGGCCTAAACAAAACTAAGCGCGGAATTTGATGTCATTGTATAATACTCTCTTGATGATCTATGATGATCTAATTACCCACAGTGTCTATTTTTCTATTAAGATATGATTAAATTTAATAACGTATTGAAATAACGTATTGCATTCTGATTTCTTAAACTTAATTAGCAAAAATAGTGTCTACGGAAAAGGGGCTCATAAGAAGGGGCTGAATTTCTTTTTTCTTAGTGTTTGAAATACACTACTATTAGTTTATTAGAATGATTTAGATCCGAATAAAATAGTGTACCTAATAATAAATTATACAGCATACTAAACCAATACACACTAGAGAAGTAATAGAAACAAATATTCATTTCTATTTTTCTGAATGCGTTTCTTCTTATGCACCATTCTACGTCGATCATCTCAAATATGCCTTTTATATTAACAAATATTACAGAATAATTGTTATTTAAAGCAATCAGCTTTCATTAAATTATCAAAAGACAAAACAAAACCAGTGTTTGAACTCCGAACCTTTACCACCAAAGCCCAGATGTGCTAGCGAAACATAAACACGCCGAGAAGCATGTAGCAGCCAATTCGGTCGAAATCGATAGTATGACGCAGGAAACAGTGTTTACAGCATAGCCTGCAAAATATTGACTTCTCAATCCACAGGACTGTGTTAAGTTTTGTTACTGGAAACATAATCCAATTAATATTGAGAGAAGGGAAAAAACAAGTTGGCACGAATGAAACTTTGTTTAATTTAGCATGTTTGTGAGAATTGCTTTGGAAATAAGCAGAAGTTTTAGTTCTAGAAAAACTTGCACCACATAATTTTGCGTGTCGATGGATTAAAAAATACCGTCCTACCGTCATTTCATTCTTTTATTGTCTGAAACGACCTATCGCAACGACGTTTAGAGTATATATTAAAAGAAAAAAAAAGAGCATATTCTTGCACAGGAAGCGTTTTTCTGTGTAGCGGTATTGTTCGTCCTATTTTCTCCACAACGTCTTTGTTCTCGTTTATTTTTACGTTTCTATTGATATAAAATACACGAAGGCGCTTATAGTCATTGTCTACTTTTCAAGAAGCCTAAAAGAAAGCTTTTTTTTTCTTGTACATGTCTTATTCTTACAGACAGAAAAAGTAACAAGAAAAGGCGGGAAAACAATTTAATGTTTCTTTGCTTTTATCTCTGGTTTTCTAAGAAGTAGAATAAAGAAGGAAAAGAGAGCTACGAGCAATAAATGGGTCATTGTAGAAGCATTGGCGGTTCTTTCTTTTTTATTTATTTTAGTCCTTTGCAGAAGCAGCGCAGGAGAGTAAGGTGACAATCTTCTCTTAACGTTTCTATTTTGTAAAACACAAAAATTAGAAATTATTTTATGCTTCCATCTTTCGAATAAAAACCAAGGTAATTGCAATCGTGATAAAGTATAAAAGGAATGCTTAGATGATTTGCGCCAAGTTGCACGTCTTAAAGTGGGGAAAAGGAGAGGAAAGAAAGAATCTGATGTTACATTCATATGACTTTCTCCATCCACTATGTTTATTTTTAGATAGTTTCTACAAACTGTTCTTACGAAAGTCTATTTTTGTATCTATTTTCTTTACGCCTCGGTGAAACTTTGCAGAAATGGATACATTACACATTTCGTTGTAGGCGCAAGTGGCATAGAGGAAACTGAATCGACATTCGCTAATGTTCTTTCCATAATATCATGAATAATGACACTACTTTAAGAAATCTGAAGTGTTATCCATTCTTCAAAAATCTATTCCTACAAAAGCTCATTCTTATACCTACTTTATGCTAATCGAGATAAATATTTTCAGAAATGGTTTTATTACATATTTCCTTAGGTACAATGAATAAGGAAAAAGGAGTAGGTTAAAGCGGTAGTCAGATGCTTTTAGAACGGGTCGCTATGGCGCGAAAAATATGGAATTTTATTTTTGTACTTTCTCTCTACCTCACTCCATACAGCAACATTTATGCAGTTATACCATGAACTTATTGCTTTTTATCAAACTAAAAGTCATATATTTACTGATGGACCAAAGACAGAAGACAGGTGTGGATATGCACTTGTTACAAATACTAATCGAACTGTTTCTTCTCCTGTACCAGATATATATTCCAATTTATCTAGTGAATTAATGGCAATTCAGAGGGCAATAACACTAATTCGTTCAACAGATAGTATTCATTTCATAATATTTACTGATTCCAAAAGTGAGCTTCAAGGTCTTCAAGATCGATCCACATCTCATCCATTGGTACTTGACATTCAGCGTATCTTTCAATTTATTTTAACAGAAGATCGTACTGTGACTCTTGTGTGGATCCCATCACACATCGGCATTAAAGGAAACGAAAAGACTGACTTAGCAGACAAAGAAGCCACTCGCCATTCATTAGTTGACAAATCCATCAAAATTCCGTGTCAGGATGCTGCATCGCACTTTAAAAGAGCGATCCACAGCCTTTGGAAGCATCAATGGATCCAGATCTCAAACAGTAAACTACATGCTACTAGACAGGAAAACACCAGTATCTTTCCATATACTGCTTTGAACCGCGAAGACCAAACAATTGCTGTTAGATCACGAATCGGACATATAAAACTTACTCATCTCTACCTCTTCACCAAAGAACTACCTCCTGAATGTTGCTTCTGTACTACAAGACTCACTTTGGGGGCGGGGGTTATGGGTAGGTGAACTTAAGGAGGGGATTTGACAGGAGAAGCAAGGAAGGATATTGGGGTTCCGCTGAGCACCCCCGATAGTGCAGAAGGTAACTGCCAGCTTAAAATTCCTGCTGGCAGCGGATGTAGGAAATGTCCGGGTGACAGCCATGACCTAGTCCCTGACTGCCCCCCGGGGAGTGGACGAGGAAGGATTTGGAAGGAGTACGTTTTTCTTTAATTTAACAATCATTGCTTGGTTGTTTGAAGTGTCGGTGATTGAGTGAGATAAGATGAAGTTGAAGCATTTTGAGTATTCTGACGGGTGATGCGACTGGTCTGTGTCTGTTGCAGGTAAGATACTGCAAACGAAGTGGCATTTGTGAGGTTGCGTATATCATATACGCTGTGTTGGAGGTGTGGTTGCGGATAGATAATCTGCTGTGTTGTCGGTGGTGTTGAGGTTCTCGGGGTATCTATCTTGAAAGTTTGCTCTGGATACTTTGAATTGTTTCCTCGTTGCCGCTTTTTATCTGCTCCTGAAGAATGTTGAGTCGGTTTTCCAGACGTTCCAGGTGAATGATGATGATGTCCAGTTTGCCGGAAAATGTGATGGTGTGAGTTTGAAGTTGATGTAGAGTTTGAGCTGTTTCTTGGTGGCTGCGAAGACAGGCTTCCGAATGTTCTGCAGTGAAGTTTGAGTGTAGGTGGCGGAGGTCCGCCGTGACGTTTCCGAAGCGGCCGCTGATGTTCCAGACCTCAGTGTGGAAGTCCTGAACGGCCTTCAGGACACGCTCATCGGTGGCTGGCGGCAGATTCTGAGGTGGTTGTCCAGTGATAAGTTGTGAGTTGAGTTGCGCCTCCGGTGGTGAAGTTGATGATTGCGGCTGCAGTGTCTGGCGGCGCTTTCTGGGATATCGAGGGCACTGTCCTGTATAATGGCCGTAGCCATCACAGGTGGCGCAGAACCGCCGGCGAATCCTAAGGTCGTGTCGTGTGCATTGGGCCGTAAGGTTGGAGGCGCCATAGTAGTGGCACCTCGGCTCGGCTGCGCAGGATGAAGCGGTGTGGCCATATCTGTAGTAGCGGCGGCAGGGTACCTGGCGGTCTACCTTGCTAGCCTCAATACGTAGACGCTGCCCTAACAAGGGCAGGCCCGTCCTTAAGGCAGCTTGGTAGTCGCCAGGGTCGGCGAACTCCAATCGAATAAGCGGTAATGGTCCCCTTCGGGTGAAGATTCTGGTGGCCTTCAATGCAAAGGGCCACTGATATTGAGTGACGGTGAGGCAGAACCTTGTTGGGAGGTCTCTAAGCACACCGCAAATTACGGCGCTGAGCCTCCCAGGTGGTGTGGTCTGCGCAGACGGCGTCGGTTGCAGCAAAGATGGTTCCTCAGTGAGACTGAGTTGGTCGGTTGTGTAAAGTATGGCTGAAGCGGCAACGGAGACTTAGCTCGTTCCAAGTAGCGGCAGTGTAGTGGCAGCGCTCCCTGTCTCGCCCGTGAATGCGAAAGCAGCTGCCCCTGCCGTTTCGGCGCAGACGAGGGCGATGCACTTCTAGTCCCTTCTCTAGTGGCGGCGGATGGGCCGCGCTCCCGGCAGATGAAGTGGGAGCGGCCGGCGAGTCGGTGCTGGCTCAGTCCGGAGTCGGCGGAGAGCGGCCTTCCTCCTCGGCGGTTGCCGGGGGAGCCGCGGCAGTTTTATTTGCTGCAGAGTCGGCGTTGCCTCGTTGCTTCTTCTTGCCCATATCTCTGGAAAATGTATATTAAAAAAAAACCATGTGACAATATAGCAGAACCGAAAACATTTATTTCCTCCTACCTCCACACCGCAATAGACACTTAAGTGCCCTATCTAAAACTAAAGAAATTCCTGCAGAATATCGGTTATTTAAGAAAATATAAAATGTTTCAATCTAATATTTTCTCGTTCATACTTGAATAGCAATCTTAAAATAAATATTTATTTGACATGTTAAAATTAACACTGTAATTACATTCTATATTTTATGTTATCCTTACATTCAGCTACCTTTTCTGATGTAATGTGTTACAACTAATATGTTTTATTAGTTTTGAGAACATGTAACATTGTCTTATTATGAATTAATGTAATTAATTGATGAGTCGCATATGAACAACATTTAGCGTGACTTTAAGTAAATTAAAAACAAATTTCGCCAGAAACGCATGTATATAGAATTCGCATTGAATTGTATTCACATGGCTTTCCCTACCCTTATCATTTATTTTTATATAAGGTAGTTTCTACAAAATATTCTTAGAAAACTTATTTTTCTACCTATTTCATGATAAGCGAGATAAACTTTTGAAATAATAGTTTAATTGCACATTTTGTTGTAGGTACAAGGGGATAGATGAAATTGTATTGATAGATGTTTGAAAATGGTCGCTAACTGCTCTTTGCGTAATATCGTGAATAAAAATTGAATAGCGACAGCACTTTAGAAAATCTGATGTGATGTACTCACATGACTTTCTCTAGTTTTATACAAACTAGTTTTACAAATGCTTATTCTCCATCTAATTCATATTAATCGAGATAAACATTTGCAGAAACTATCTTATTGCTTATTTTCTTGTAGGTGCAAGGGGAATATGGTAGGATTTAAGCGATAGTTATCTCTTATAAGAACTGGTTTCTATGTGAAGCATTGCATTCTCTTTGCATGTCCAGAAAAAAAAGAGAAAAAGGAATAATGAATTTCCATTTGAGAAAAAGTATAAGTATTGGAAAATTCAAGCAACTAACAAGGAATATCTCGGAAATGTGTCACTCGACAAAAAATGATATGTGACATAAATTCTGTGTTTTAACGAGATCTATATTTTTTGTGCAGTACAATTTTATCTCTCTCTTACGGCTTACCAGTTATGCGAAAGTTATTCAGAATGAAGAGGACTTTTTGTGACATTCCCAAAAACATCAAGATATAAATTTCATTTGCCGTGAAAATATCTTAAACATATGCTATTTTAACCAAAACCTTAGAGCCATTTTTGAAAAAATAAAAAATTTCGAAAATGTTTCTATCTAAAGCGGGGTCTAGGTGGGAGGATTTTCTTGAAAATCTCCGTGTCGCATCCTTGGAATATAATAAACTCCAATACCAAATTTGGTGTTTCTTCCACTTTTCGTTTTTGAGTTATGCTGTTCACAGGTAGACACACGCACATGTTTCCAAAAATGTTTTATTTAGATTCAGGGCATCTCAAAACAGGTATTTCCGGTGAAATCTGGGTATCCAATTTTTAGGTGGAATATAATACTTCCCCTATTTACTATACGTAGTAGAGAAAGTAAATACGACAATGCTATTAAAAAATTTAATGAATAATAAAGAATATCTCGGTAATGGTTGATTTCACAAAAAAGTTATTAGCAATGGATTGAGATTTAAAGGGATCTGCTTTTTTTGTGTGGTACATCTTTGTCTATCTCTTGTGATTTATGCGTAATATAAAATGATAAAAAATTCCTTCCAATGAAGAATATAACACCGGCTATTCCTGGAGAATTCAAGATATACATTTTATATGTAAATAGCTTAGAGCTATGATACTTTAATCAAAATCGTTACAAGCCATTTTTAAGAAAATACAAAATTTGTAAAATTTCTCCACATAAAGATATCTTAAGGTGGAGGAATTTTAATGAAATTCTTCGTTTGTATCTTGGAATATACTGAACTTAAATTCGAAGTTTGGTATTTGCCTGTAATTGCGCTTTTATTTATACTGTTCACAGATGCGCAGACACATGCACACACGAATTTTTTTAGAAATACAGCTTTTGTATTTAGAGTGTCTTGAAAAGTGTGTTTCCGGTGCAATATTGGTATAGAGTTTTTGGGTGTAATGAGAAAGTAAAACAAAGCATTTTAAAATGTGTATGTATGTTTGTGTGTGTGTGTGTGTGTGTGTGTGTGTGTGTGTGTGTGTGTGTGTGTGTGTGTTTAGGTCATACGTTTTTCAACAGTGCCAAATGAAAAGCTTTAGGAAAGTTTCCACCATTCCCAACAGCACTTTATTGGGAAAGATTTGTTTTATTTCCTGATAAATAATTCTCTAGATATTATTGTTAGGTATATTGTGATTGTGCAATGTTGATATTAAAAGTAAAATATATAGTTTGAAACTTTACGAAATGTTTATAACGGTGTGAACCTACTGAATGTTTGTGAGAAGGTTTATTCTCGTCCCCGTTTCTTAACTAACAGTGAAAAGTAGTGGTCTGCAATGTCCAATTTAAGATTGGAAACCAGACGGGGAACGTGAGCCTTGCTGCATATGCAACAGCAGAACGTATGAGTGGAGCGTGTAATCTAGAATGCTCGAGTTCGTTGAAATTCGTACGATATTCGAAAGGATATTTGCTGACTGGGTTGGATGGCCTTGCTTGCGTTACTGACGTTATAAGGGATGTAGTTCATTCAGAGCTGATTAAGTCCTTGTTAACAAACAGCAAATGTGGGGAATTCGGAGGTATAAAACGATGACGGATTGGTTGAATTAACCATTAGGTTTGAACTACAGTTCATCATGCAACGTGAATTGACGGACATATTACGACTAGACTTCAAAACAGTGAATACAAACTAATTAGGACAGGACTCAGTTCCGATGTTTGGAAGAAGTTCCTGCTGTGGTCACTGCGGACAGTCAGCAGTCAGGACATCTTTCCTGTGAAACGTGCTTGCTCTGTTAACGTATACCGCGTGAGTCTTCTCATTCTGCGGATTGGTTAGTAGGCAACCCTGCATTTTACAGACGATGAGAAATGCTGGTGCTGACGCCGCATTCAACTATCAGCCCCAGCTGATTAGGGCTACGGTGGCTACGTTATTATTCTCTATTAGAGAATAGCGTAATGAATAAGAAGGGAAATTCATGATGAAGGTCAAAAAATCAAATCACGCCTGCAAATAAATGATTATTTATATTCATTTCTGTTCATGTTTCGAGTACATTGTATCAAATTATGATTTCTTTCCTAATGCACCAGAAAGTGGATTTGAAGGTTCTAAAAGTTAACAATTTGTGTTTTAATGAAATTCACATAATTAAACTAAGTGAAACGACACTTCCATGCCAAACTAAAAGTTCTCTTTATATTTACTACACATAAAAAGTACCTTCAAGTGACAGTGTTTGAACCTGGGCCCTTCACCACTTAAGGCCAAACGCGCACACTGTTGCGCTACGAGTATATAT
This sequence comes from Deroplatys truncata, assembly GCA_030765065.1. Lineage (NCBI taxonomy): Eukaryota > Metazoa > Arthropoda > Insecta > Mantodea > Mantidae > Deroplatys > Deroplatys truncata. The sequence continues at coordinate 202,295,537 of CM060983.1, read as the reverse complement.
CCCCGCAGATACAGCGGTGCAAATCAGTCATTTCGGTCGAAATTGATACGGCGTGATGCAGTGGACAGTGTTTACGGCATAACCTGAACAATGCAGAAACTGCATAACTTCTCAATCCGCAGGCTGAGAATACTCACCCAATATATGCCGTAAAATGCATTTAAAACGTTGGAAATTTAATACTGGTGCACCTCGCCAGACAATGCCCGGCAATAAAAAGCAAACCGTAATTAGCGCATATGTTTTTATGTGTGCCAAATATCTGTAACCATTCAATGCTGTTGCTGTAGAAAGCTTTAAAGAATTAGGGCAAGAACTAGTTAAATCTGGCTAATTAGTTATTGTTTATGTTTTACTATATCCTTCCACAATTAGTAGAAACATTCAAGGAAAGTTAGATGAAATACGAAACAAGGTAGTACCTTATTTCTGTCATGCATGACAATCTTGCTCGGCGTCTACTGTATATATGTGAACTGACATATCCATTATCTGATGCTGACCACATAGATATAGGTAACTCTTCAGCAACGTGCTTTTCACTAAACAATTTACAGATACAAAGAAAAAAGTGAAAATACACTTGAAGACGTTTACGAAAGAAAGTCTGAGCTAAGCATTCCTCAGGTTATAAAGAAATATTGTTTGTAACAGACCAGAGGGTAAACATAAAGAACATTATAGACAACTGCCTCTTGTTGTTCACTGCATAAATATAACGCTTGTGCACGTATTTGACGAGAAGAGATTTCTCGTGCAAGATAACTAAACTCTCGCTAATCCGACCATTAGTAGTCCGCCTCTTAGTAATCCAGCCCACATTTGGTTCAGTGCCGAACATGAACAAACTGTTATCCATCATTTGGTCTTTTAGTAGTGTTTCAACATCCTTGTTACTGTTTATGGCACCACAAATAGTGAACATTGATGATACATGAAATGAAATAATTGGGGAAGGAAATGTTCAGGCCGAAGTTATGAGGACTGAGAAAAGCCTGGAGAAAACCTCAGTCAGGGAGGATGGTCTTGGAGGATTTAAACTACAAACCTCCTGTTTATGAGTCCATATCTTAGCAACCTCAGCTACTGGAGTTCTCCTGATTCGATGATACGCGACGGCGGCATGCTTTATTGTGCGACCGCTTTACAACCGTTACATTGGTACTGCATGTATTGGTTGTTGCATAATGTACTCCAGGAAGATATCTGCTGGAAAAAAGTTAGCCATCCGTGGATGCGAGTTGGTGTCAGACTGAGCGACAGTGATGAGCCACACAATTTGGAATCATCAATTGCTGAGACTTTGTACATGATATGTTCCGCAAGCTTCCAGGAGGAAGAAAAAATTGATGAAGATATTGCTAATTGGCTGAGTGAGGAAAACTGTAAGGTGGATCAAAATTTAACAGATGAACTAATCAAAAGTGTGCGGGAAAGTAATGAAAGTTATGGAAAAGAGTACATAGCAGGAGAAACACGGATGGTGCTGAAGCTGCATCATTCGGCAACTAAAATTCTGATGTGCTACACTCACATGACTTTCTCTACTCTTGTACAAACTATTTTTACAAACGCTTATTCTCCATCTACTTCATGTTAATCGATAAACATTTGCGGACTCCATGTTATTGCTAAGTTTCTTGTAGATGTAAGGGGAATATATATTTACAAGGGCAATATAGAAATGCAGTAGCCTTTAAGCATATACATATCTCTTAATAGCTGGTTGCTAGATGCAGCACCATTCCCTTTCCCACAGATTAATACTCTTTGCATATCCAAGACGAAAAAATGAATAACCAATTCCCATTTGAGAAAACAAGTATTAAAAAATTTAAGGGAATAACAAGCAATATCTCTAAAATGGTTCACTCAACAACAAAAATGTATACGACATAAATTGTGTATTTTTACGCAATCTACATTTTTTGTGTAGTAAAATTTTGTCTATCTCTTATGGTTTACCAGTTATGCAAAAGTCGTTCACAATGAAGAATACGTTTGGAGACATTCCCAGAAAATTCAAGATAAACATTTTATTTGTCATGAAAATATCTTACACATATGATATTTTAAACAAAATCGTTAGAGCCATTTTTTGAGAAAATTAAAATTTTCGAAAAATGTTTCATGCAAAGTGTAATCTGGGGTGGGGAGATTTTCTTGAAAACCTTCGTGTCGCATCTCTGGAAGATACTGAGCCTAAATACTAAGTTTGGTGTTTATCCGACTGTTCGTTTCTGAGTTATGTTGTTCACAGACAGCAACACAGACAGACAGACACACACACACGCACACACACACACACACACGGACATGTTTCCAAATATTTTTAATTCAGGGGGTCTCAAAACATATATTTCCGGTGAAATCTCGGTATCGAATTTTTGGGTGGAATACAATACTTCCCCTACTTACTATACGTAGTAGAGAAAGTAAAAATTCGGGACATGTTTCATAATGAGTAATACTACTGCTTACGTACATACTCAAGGACTAAGTTTTCTATAAAAATAAATGTATATTTGGATTTAATTAAAGTATAATCACTAAATGATTAAACCAAATTTCAGACACTCTCAATAGTTCTGCACTTCCGCTAATCCGGCACCCATATGTGCAAGGGATTTGTGAGTGTCTAGTGTACTCCAATTACTGCGCTCACAACAAGCGCCGCAAAGGTATGGTGAGAAATGTGAAGGAAAGCGGTCTTGCTGCCGAACTTAAAACAAGAGTACAGCTAGAAGTAATCACGAGGAGGAATAGTATGTATATGATGCTATAGAATATCTGTAAACAACATGACCAAATTGTTGCATTGATGCGAAATCATAATGCCTTAAAGAAGATAGCTTCAGTTACAGGGCAGTAGCTTTCATTAAAGCGTTCAAAGAAGCAACCGATATGCTACAACATGAAACTTAACCAAAAATTTACCCAGTACCCCTTTGTTTGCATAAACTGCTACAGCACTGCTAATCATTTAGCACACCATGAGAAATTTGTAAATGATTTCTTCAGCAGTTACATCAGTAATATACGTATAGTCATTACATTAAAATTTTGAGAAACTTGATTTTGTTTCAGAAAATCCATAAAATAAAGATAAGAATTCAGAGGCTCTTAAGTGAAAAGATACAGTCTCAACTGTACACAAAAGATCCACGTTTTCCCCTCAATTACTCCACCTGAAGACGCTAGAAGATGAAGAGAAGTCAGTGTTAGACAAAGTGAGATACATTTGTGGAACATGTGACATAACACGTTCCTGATATAATTTTCTACCTAAGTAAGTATACCAATATCCATTAAACGTCTTGTTTAATTCATTTTTAATATTTTTGTTTCTCTCCCTTTGTAGATCATTCACGTTGTACTGGAAGAAAAAGATAAATAAATTCAGCGTGTGGATTAGAAACAGTTCAGATGCTACTGACGAAGTAGTCATGTACTGCAATATGAATATCTGTGATGATGCTGCTGCCATGATGATGATGATGATGATGATTTACTACACTGGGTAAGGAGTATGAAATCAGTCTACCTACTCTGTCAATTGCCAGGTGTACGTTGTGCATTCCAACAACCAGTGCAAGCAGTGAAAGAAACTTTAGTAAAGCTAACAAATTTTAGGATTCAGCTGGATCCATACAAAATCAACGACACGTTATTAACTGATTACAATTAAATAATCAGTAGTTATTTCTAATTTGTTCCCATTTGGAACTAGAGTGAGAGGAGATCATTTTTACTTTCTCTACAAGTATAGTAAGTTGAGGCAGTATTTTTAACACTTAAATGATTTCAGTCTAATTATATAATATAAAATATAATAACAGCTCGCCTTAAAACAATATGTGCATAAATAACATACAAACTGCATGTAACAGTCATTTGCTAATGTTTATGTTATTATGTACATGTTCAATAATGTTATGTGAATGTATTAGTAATTTAATAATGTAGGAGCTGTGAGAATAATAGGTTAAAACTTGCTAACGATGAGGTAACCTTGAGGCAATAATGAATTAGAAAGCTTAATAATATTACTGGTAATTCTGGAAACAATAATGCATTTTTGAGGTAGTATATAAAATAGCCAGTCAACAACCAGAAAAAAACATAATTTAAATGAAAGTATTGTTTTGGAGTAGGATTGGCCAACCAGAAACTGAAATAGGGCAAATTGTAGAAATTCAGAAGTCAGTTGCTAGCAGACAGCGTTCCTAATCGGACGCGAGACGCGTCCTCGAGAAGTTTAATACGTATTCAGTGTGAGACAAAATAGTTTACGAGTTATAAAGTGCAAGTAATTAATAAATAATCTCACAGCTCTCTATATCTGTGAAGTGTTATTTATATCGTGTCCAGGATTAATAAATGTAGTGAAGTAAAAATTATAATCTGTGTAAGCCTACATTCTTCAGCCGCACTACACCTTGTTAAGAAATTCATGTCTCTAAAATAAATACTGACGCAGCCGAGGTAAACGTAAATATATATATATATATATATATATATATATATATATAATATTTATAAAAAATCTGAGGTGTTACACTCACATGAATTTCTCTACTCTTGTACAAACTATTTTTACAACGGCTTATTCTCCATATGCTTCATGTTAATAGATATCGAGATGTTAATCTTATTGCTAATTTCCTTGTAGATGCAAGCGGAATTGGTAGACTTTAAGCTATAGTCAAATATTTTAAGAACTGGTTGCTATGTGGAATATTCCATTCTCTTTCCAATACCAGTACAAAAAAATCTGATGTGTTACACTCACATGACTTTCTCTACTCTTGTACAAACTATTTTTACAAACGCTTATTCTACATCTACTTCATGTTAATCGAGATAAACATTTGCAGACTCTATCTTACTGCTAAGTTTCTTGTAGATGTAAGGGGAATATATATTTACAAAGGCAATATAGAAATACAATAGCCTTTAGGCATATATATATATATATATATATATATATATATATATATATCCCTTAATAGCTGGTTGCTAGGTGCAGCACCATTCTCTTTGCCACAGATTAATACTCTTTGCATATCCAAGACAAATAATGAATAACGAATTCCCATTTGAGAAAATAAGTATTGAAAAATTTAAGGGAATAACAAGCAATATCTCGAAAATGGTTCACTCAACAAAAAAATGTACATGACATAAATTGTGTATTTTAACGCAATCTACATTTTTGTGCAATAAAATTTTGTCTATCTCTTATGGTTTACCAGTTATGCAAAAATCGCTCACAATGAAGAATACTTTTGGAGACATTCTCAGAAAATTCAAGCTATACATTTTATATTTCATGAAAATATCTTAAACATATGATATTTTAATCTAAATCGTTACAGCCATTTTTGAGAATATTAAAATTTTCGAAAAATGTTCCATGTAAAGGGTAATCTGGGGTGGGGGATTTTCTTGAAGATCTTCGTGTCGCATCTCTGGAAGATACTGAACCTAAATACCCAGTTTGGTGTTTATCCGACTGTTCGTTTCTGAGTTATGCTGTTCACAGTCACACAGACAGACACACACACAGAGACACACACACGGACATGTTTCCAAAAATGCTTTTTTTGGATTCAGGGGGTCTCAAAACATGTGTTTCCGGTGAACTCTCGGTATCGAATTTTTGGGTGGAATACAATACTTCCCCTACTTACTATACGTAGTAGCGAAAGTAAAAAACATTAAAATACAAAGTTAACTCTTAAACATTGGGTCGAAGGCTCCCGGAAACTTTTTACCATACGTGCGGTTTCAACAACTTCAAGATCGGCTCCCCAACAGTCGATATAAAACACAACAACCTACTTCAAAGTAGAGGAAATAATGCATTCCACCCAAAACTTCGATAGCGATATTTTACCTGAAATACATGTTTTGGAGTTCTCTGAATCCATATAAAGCAGTTTTAGAAACATGATTTTGTGTGTGTATCTTTGTGTGAACAGCATAACTCAAAAACGAAAAGTCAGATGAGTACCAAACTTGGTATTTGATTTTAGTACTTCCCAGAATGCGCCACAAGATCATCGAGAAAATCCCCCCATCCCATACTCCCTTTACATGGAACATTTGTGGAAAATTTTGATTTTTTCAAAAATGGCTCTAACGGTTTTGATTAAAATATCATATGTTAAGATATTTTAATGGCTAATGAAATGTATATCTTGAACTTTCTGAGAATGTCCCCAGAAGTTCCCTTCATTCTGAATGGCTTTAACATAAATGGTAAACGTAAGAGATAGACAACATTTTAATACACAAAGATGTAGATCTCGTTAAAACACACAATTTATGTCACATACATTTTTTTTGTCTAGTAAAACAGTTCCGAGATATTCAATTTTATTTGTTTGAATTTTCCAATACTTACACTTTTTCTCAAATGGGAATTTGTTATTCGTTTAATTTTTTCTTTTTTTTATGTCCTGGACATACAAAGATAATGGAATACGCCACATAGCATCCAGCTCTTAAAAGATTTCACTATCGCTTAAAGCCTACCACATGCCCTTGCACCTACAAGAAAATTAGCAGTAAGATAGTTTCTGAAAATTTTTATCTTGATTAATATGAAGTAGATGGAGAATAAGCGTTTGTATAAATAGTTTGTACAGAGCAGAGAAAGTCATGTGAGTGCAACATATCGGATTTATTTTTTAACTTTCTGGTGTGTATTTATGTTTATTTGTTATAACGATTTGTTAATTTGCAGTCATTACTTAAGGGTCATAACTAGCATTTATTGCTCATAATTCTAGTTGTGTTTATTTAAAATGCACCTTTGGTTTGACCAGTAATATAACATATAGTTTATACATACATATGGATACTTAATAATATGTATTTATTTTCCTTAAAGAGGAACAATAAAGCGTGTTAGTCACAAAAAATATGCGTAGTAGCCCTTGACATTGATTATCCATTTCTCCGACAGCCGTACGGAACGTCTACCTGTGACAGATACGCGTAAAGGAGTCAGAGAGGCCAGTAACAGTGGGTAAGGAGAAACGAACGTAACTTGCCTCGTCTCTGAGAGGCAAACATCGGTAATGGCCACTAGAGCTGTCCATCAAACGATTTTGCCTTCAACTTAAATGAGTTCCCGCATACGGACAATTGGTTGTACTGAATTCCGAGCGGTGTCCCTCTCTCAGACCATTCCGTTTGATATACCTAACGGGAATATATTTCATTTCTTGTTCGAACGCCCAGAGTGTCCAGACTCAAGGGGAAGGCTCAGTCTGTTTACTTTACCAGCGTTGTTACTCTGCTTATACATAGCTCAAGTTCGCGTGATAATGGAGTTATAATACAAGTGAAATACAAGTGCGGTCAACGGTCACAGCTGATATGTGAATGTATGCACCCACAATGAATTGCTAACCTTAAACCGAGTGGGATGGCTCAGGCAGGATGCCCGCATTCTGGAGGTCCCGGGTTCGATTTACGGTGGCCGCCCGTCCTGACCATGGGGTTTTTCGTGGTTTTCCTCTAGTCGTCTAAGCCAGACGTCTCCAAAATCGACGTCACAAGAAATGCTGTGCCGCACTACAAAGGTATTGGTGGCAGTTCGCGGTAGAGGACAGAGTCGCAGTGCTGCACTGTAAATATCTGCCACAGGTCACAGTGAAGAGTGAATTTGGTAAAGGGAGAAACGTATTGCTAATTGGGAATTATGACACAAGACTATTAAAATCTAATTCATTGTGACATGAGACTACTTTTAACTGCGCATATAGATTTACATCTGCTATCCGGGATCGTAAATGTGGTTTTACTGTTTTTAATTTTGTAAAAAATCGCTCGCAAATGTATGTTGTTCCGAAAATGGCTTCAATATTAGCGGCGAAAGGTCTCAGGCATCCATACTCTGATTGGCAAAGTTTTAAAAACATCTAAGCCAAGTATATACTTGCATTTGTTTCTGAGATGTGTCCATTTGTACATCTTGCAGTTCAGGTCTCACATTCATTATATTCACTGTGAAGACATTTACATACAAAGAAAAGTCATTTTCCATTGCTTTACAATCAGTGAAACCTTTTTCTTTAAATTTGTTTATCAGGTTTTCTAACATCCTAACATATTATTCAGCTATTCCTCAAAAATACTAGGTCGAGTTTACAGACATTTGACTCTCCTTTAGGTTTGATATACATATGTCTATTAATAATACGAATGATTTGATCTTATCGTGCATCTGCACAATATTTCAATTACGTCCCTGTAAACGCGAATTTAACCTATTTAATTGTTCCGATACATCCTTAAGATATGAAAAATCATTAAGCCAATGGTCATCTTCCAATTGAGAAAGCGGTGTGCCTGGTAAGAAAACAAGCATTTTAGATATCGCAATTCAAATATCCTACAGTTACGAAATAAAAAAAATCTGATGTGTTACACCCACATTACTTTCTCTACTCTAATGCAAACTATTTTTACAAACACTTATTCTCCATCTATTTCATATTAATCGAGATAAACATTTGCAGAAACGATCTTTTGACATGTAAAGAGAATTATATTTTACATATAGCGATCAGTTCTAAATTATTTGACTATCGCTTAAGGCTTACTATGTTCCCCTTATTTTGTATTTGCAAGGGCCTTTAAGCATAGACATATCTCTTAATAGCTGGTTGCTATGTGCAGCACTAACCTCTTTGCCACAGATTAATACTCTTTACATATCCAAACAAAAAAATGAATGACGAATTCCCATTTGAGAAGATAAGTATTGAAAATTTTAAGGGAATAACAAGCAATATCTCGAAAAGGGTTCACTCAACAACAAAGAAATGTATATGCCATAAATTGTGTATTTTAACGCAATCTACATTTCTTGATAGTAAACGTTTGTCCTTGTCTTATGGTTTACCAGTTATGCAAAAGTCGTTCACAATGAAGAATACTTTTGGAGACATTTCCAAAAAATTCAAGATATACATTTTATTTGTAATGAAAATATCTTAAACATATGATATTTTAATCAAAAAGGTTAGAGCAAGTTTTGAGAAAATTAAAATTTTCAAAAAATGTTCCATGTAAAGGGTAATCTGGGGTGGGGGGATTTTTTTTAAAACCTTCGTGTCGCATCTCTGGAAGATGCTGGATCTAAATCCCAGGTTTGGTGTTTATCCGACTGTTCGTTTCTGAGTTATGCTGTTCACAGACACACAGAAACACAAACACGCAGACACACACACGGACATGTTTCCAAAACTGCTGTTTTTCGATTCAGGGGATCTCAAAACATTATTTTCCGGTGAAATCTCGGTATCGAATTTTTTAGTGGAATGCAATACTTCCCCTACTTACTATACGTAGTAGAGAAGGTAATAGGCCTACCTCTTTTTTAAGAATATCCACTATTATATTGCGTGCGTCGAAAAATCTTCACAGTATTTTGCCTTTACTGAGCCACCTGACGCCAGTGTAGTATGACAAATTCCCATATTCTTCACCTAAATCGTTCAACAATTTACGAAACTGGGATACTTGAGAGAGTTTTAGCTAATAGTATTGACACAGTGAATAACGACACTCGTAACATGTTTCATATTTATAACTTTACTCCACGGCGATTCCTTATAGATAATGCAGTGGAACGATTTTAAATCCTTTTGCATACCCAGCTCTTTCATATAAGTTTTTAATCTGGACACTACACCTTTGTTGTTCTCAATCATGGCTGGTGCGCCATCAGTTGCAATAGATATAAGTTTCTGCAAGTCTCAATTTCTATTTTGTATCACACCCAGTAAGGCTTGAAACAGATTCTCTGCTTTCGTGTTTCCTTTTAGCGGAATAACGTGAAGTAAACACTCACTTGCTGCTACATCGTCTTTCACACCGCGTATAAATATTGCCTATTGTGCTGTGTCAGTGCTATTGGTGTGAGTGATTAAGCCACAAAGTCTATGGTACTATCAATTAACCCAGGTATATCGTTGATTCCTCTTTGAATATTTTGATCAGACAATTTAATTTTGTTAAACGTGTAAATTAAATCAGGACAAAGAACTTTTGCAATTCCATTAATCATTTCTTAATGAAATTCCCCCTCAGTGTATGCCTTTATAGATTTTGAGGCTTCCCAAGCACCTCGCTAGAAGTCCTATTCTATTTGTGATCTCGCTACTGGAGTTTACGATCGTTTTTTCCATATGCATTATTCAGATCCTGGAGTTGTATTGCACGTTCCATTCGTATAATACGATTATGAACTATACAGTTTATCCACTATCACATTTCTACATCTCTAAGCAAATATTCAGCTTCCATTTACAATACATTCTAAAGAAGGTTTTAAAACGCGATTATTAATTTTTCTTAGCATTTAATGAAAATAATGATGATAGTAATATTAAACTATAATGATAACATATGATTCGGAATGATAATAATTCAGCTTACCTACTCTTGATGATCATTTTTGTTAAAAGTGCTTGCTTTTTAATGTTCACGTACTCTTTGTGATACTCAATATAATGACGTTTTATATTAACCTTCCTCTTGGAGCAAATAAGGCACCTTACATTTCTTCCAGAAGCAGTACAGAAAAATTGTTCTTCCCATTCGTCCTTAAACGTGTATAAACGTTTCCATGGATTCTTATTATGATTCTGAGCAACCATTTCAGTACGACAGACAGTCTACAACTGCACGTCTCAGTGAAGGGTTGAATGGCTGCAACGTTACGTCACAGCGCATACTGCCCTCCCCTCATTCAAGAGCTACATTCGCGAGTGCAGTTATGGAGACGTCTGGCCTAGGCGAATGCTGGGGTGGTGTATTCTACCAGATTCCTCCTTTCCCTCGTTTTTTGCATCTCATCTTTCTCCCTTTCATCTTTCAGGAAGTGTCTCCGGGTTCCGTAGCACGCCCGGTGATAGACACTGGTACGGTCGCTATGCTTTGAAAATATTTCTCTCCGCCAACTATAGGGCGCGTTGGCTGCCGACAAGGGCCGCTTTGTCGCCCTCTCGCGGGACTCCGCGTCTGCTGGCCGCGTGCGGATGTTTCGTACTGGAAATAATACATACTTCCGTGCGTTTCTGTAATCCCGTCTGCCTGCGGACCTGCGACCTCCTGTGGCTCCTTCACTTCATCCTGCCTCCCGGGGTGTAGCCACAATAGATCTAGTTGACCGCAGTGGCGAGGTGTACCTCTCCGGTAAATATCTCATATCTCATACTAACAATAATAGCAAAATACTAACAAATTTCAGTTTTCCTAGAATTTGCATTGGGGATTTTTTTAAGCATTGTCCACACCCTTCTTGCATCTCTGAAGGAGATCGGTAAACCATTAGCGAATCGAGTTTTACTGGTGATAATTTTTTTAAAGAATTCGTGTTTCAGTTTAGCATTTTCGTGTTAATAATATCACAAACCTTTGAGATAATTTTGCGACAAAAATAAACGCAAAATATATGCGTGGTTCGTATACGTAATAACTGACTTTCAAATTCATTTGGGCAAAAAAGATTGTTACCTTTCACAATAGAAAACTATGGTATTATCCACAAATTTGAATTATTAATATCACCAGTAGTTTATGCGGGGTTTAACAGAGATGTGAGTTATTTTTAAAGGATGTTGTTTGCTAGGAAATATTAATTTAAATATTACTTAACCCAACTGTTTATTCCATAACACCAAACTGTAACACACAAGTTACAATGTTTTCGGGCCATTGAAGATCTCGTCGGTAGCTACTAAATTATAGTGCAGAGAGAATCTTTCACTATCCGCATTAGATGGTATTCACAAGACTTGAACACATATAAATCATGAAACCTATGAGCTTTTAATGTCAAACATAATCTTTCGAAATCGAGAATGATATCAGAATTTTAGATTTTGCAATTAAGTTTGATGTTTCAAAAATCAAATGGAGTGCTTTGTTTACCCTTACATTGTTAACAGTAAGCTTTGTAATTATTTTGTAAAATATATCAAATTTTGTGTTTATAATACAAATAAAGACTTTCGCGAGAAGACAAGAAATTCGAGAAAATTCGCGAAAAAATTACATGTTTAAATCGTCTACATTTATTGTGAAAAATATGGATACTTCTAGATGAAATCGTAAACCATTTTTCGCGTTTATCGTTAATAACAAGAAACAAACGCGGCCCTGACCATTCCCTAAACACTACGAATAACAAGTTTCAACAATAATAAGTTTCCAGATAGAGTCTCCCGGTAGACGGACAGGCAGACCGGGACCCAATCAGCACAGCGGAGGTCCAACGCCCCTCAAGGGGGGTTCAGATATTCCCGGCAGCTAGCCGAAATCCGAGGGACGGAGAGAGTCACAAAGAGCATTCTTTTCCCGTGCCACGCCGCACCGAAACACCATCGTCGATACTTCCAAACCTGAAAGAGACCAACAGATGAAATAAATGAGAATGGAGAGGAAATGGAGGGACAGGAAATTCGGGGGATGTGAGAGCTCTTCCCAGCATTCGCCTGGAACCCGGGAAAATTCACGAAAAAACCCAAGGGTCAGGAAGGTCGACCGCGGGAAACGAACCCACAACCTCCGAAATGTGGGCCACAGACGAAACCGCCTGAACCATTCCGCTCGTGTGGAAGGGGAACAGCTACCACATAATGAATTATGAGGCGTTAGTGAATTGGGAAACAGGTGACGAAAAACCAACTATAAACAACTACAAATAATGTAAATAATTCATATAACAAAATTTTATGTGTGTGCATGTGTTAAAGCAACACAAGAAAACTTTTGTACAGAGAAACGTGTTAGCCGGACGAAGTAATTAACAATAGCGCTTTACCAGGTAGCCTAGTAAATTTCCAAGATAGAATTAGGCAAAAGGTGACAGAGAAGTACTGAAAATCGGCAAACTTGACAGTATGTGCGAGTGAGTGGGCCAATGTTAAACACAAACCTTGGAAATTCCAGATGTGTCTAGCTTGGCGTAGCCTGAGAAACAAGAGTGATTTTATTCTCATACGGGGCTTAGGTAAATATCCAATGAATATGCGTAACAAGTTTCGGCGGAAAGGTGTCGAGCGTTGTATCTGTGACCCGCATTCAGGAGGTCCCGGGAATCGCTTCCCGGTGGCCGCCTACTCTGGCTCATGTGTTTTTTGTGGTTTCGCCGGGTCGCCAGGCTAAGATGAATAACCATGCTGAGGTGATTCATCTTCTACCACGACTCTCCTTCCTCTCATTTCCTGTACCCCTCATTTTCCTTGTCATGCGTTTCAGAATTGAAGGACCAAGCGACGGTGTTCGGCGGGTTGTGGCTGGGCAGTGACTTGCGCTCTGTAAAGATTTCTTCCTGTGATCGCTAGGGTACCGCTCAGTTTGGTTCTCTCCTCAGCGTGAGGCTCCGTTCCGGGAGACCCTGAAAGTTGGTGGCTTGAGGGCAGGGACCGCGCGGCGTCGGATGTAGGGATCCCGTTAGGGAACGTTAGGGATCCCGTCCTGCTTTCGCCCGTCGACATGCAGATCTGGTCGCCCTTCGGGTCCTTCCCGGCGTCACGTTGGATGCACAATGGACCGACTGGCCTGCGTGCGGTGTTCTACCCCGGTTCCGAGGGCCCATTCGTGATACGTACCTTTACGTTTATCTTTTCGGCGTTCCAAGGATACATTTTCTATTTCCGAACATTGAGAGACAAACTTCACGACGGTCTGTGATGGTAAGTTGCGTGTGACGAATAGTGTATTTATTGCTCATTAAAATTCTTAAGTAGCGGCAGTGAACGGGAAGTACGGTATAAACATTAGTTAATGGTTCGACTGAAAGTAAAGGTGTACCATTGTATCCGCTTTCATTCATTTAATTATTATTCCAATTGAGATAAATTCAGCTTAAATACCCAAACCGAGATAATAGTAGCTAGACATATTCGGTCGTCAAGAACGTTCAGAAAAGAAGACAAAACCAGAAGACCAGACACTTTCGTATATGCTTAAAGCGGGCGTATACAGATACAGCATCGCCTACATGTATCACATGCCCATGCGGATCCGCTGCAGTTGAAGTGACCTTGTTATGGCGATTGCTTAAATAGGTTCACAAGTAAGTAATTGGGCTGCTGCAAATAAAATCACTGTTAACGCTAAGAAAAGTAAGTCCATTGTAATTAGCAGATATAAGGGGCAAATCCTACATAACTATCACATGGGCGGGGAAAAAATTTCGCAGATGGACAGCTGCAATATTTGTGTATGTCCTTGGCGAGTAACGCTGGATGGGACGACCAGGTAAATTCTGCATCTAGGAAAACGTCGAAAACATTACATTTCCTAATATGGATACTGAAAAAGGGGAGCGCAAAGTCCAGGGAAGTTGCCTATAAGTCTTTAGTACGTTCGGTTATGGCATATGGAGCAGCATGTTGGGACCCGTATAGAATCAATCAAATTGATTCGTTAGAAAAAATACAGGGAAGGTCTACAGAATTCATAAAAAGAAGTAAATATTTTGGATCTACAAAAAGGGAAGATATTCAATGGGGGCCTTTAAAGGTAAGAGGCATCGGTTATGCACATTATTTAAAGCTTATGCTGGTTTAAATGCATGGGTGGGTGTTAGTGAAAGATTGGAGGAAGAAACGGCCATTTGTTTAAAATTAAGGGAAGAAGGCACATAACAGATGTAGGAAAATTCTCTTTTGTTAGCAGAATGGAACGAATTGCCTCTAGCAGCCTTTCAGGGCTGTCCTCTGTCGGTGAGGAAATTTATGAAAAATCTGAATAGAATACTCTGGCATTTGGTGTGGTAATACATTTGTTATATTTGTGGCTGGCATCATCGTATGGGTTATACGTTAGAACTGGCAACACAGACCGGAATTATGTAATGGTAGTGGGGGAAAACCGGTTCATTAGTAGTAGCGTCTGACGCTCTATCTCTTCTTGTAACCACCGAGGAGTGCAGACATGGACTTAGCTTAGGAGACGCCCGACAGCAGAAGGTATTCTGTATCTTTCTTTATCCTCAATATAATTAATAATCCAAATTAACACTATGTAGATTATTGAAGTAGATTGATCCTTCTATCCTTCCACATCATGATTTAGCCATATTTTTTAGGAATTTTCAGGTATTTAGGAACTTACTTGAGCTCGCCCCTGTCGGACCATGTGTAGTTTGTGATGTGTTTGAAAACCGGTACCTTCTCTACTCCCCGCCCCCCCGTGAGTTAAAGAAAATGTAGAGGTTACGACAATACATGTTTGATAATTAATCATAAACTTTATTTAGATGTACTTGAATTTTTATAAACTTGTTGTGAATACCAATGGTAAACTTATTGGCTATACTGACTCGAAAGGTAATTTATTAAATGTAAATAATTAATGACTTCAAAACCTTTATCTGTTATGTTATACTTTTAGCTAAAATAATATGATTGTAGATAAAAGTTATTCAATTAATGTTTATTCTTCATTGAATTCTTATTTGTGCACTTATTTTTTGTAATACTATTTTGTATATTTAACTCTGTCAGTGAATAAATATACGCATACATAAAAATGTACCTAATTTTAAAATGCATGACTATCTTAACCCCCACTGGGGCACTATAATGGCGAACATTATAAAATAGTCAATAAGATTACGGGATAATTATTTTAAAGTAGAATTATGTGATTTTATTTCATGCACATACAGGTTAGGTTGCAACGTAGTTCATAAGGTATTACTACACTTTATAAAAATCACAGGCAGTAAAAAGTATATTTCCTCGCTTTGTAGCTATTTTTTCAGGGCCAACAAGAGTTTGCTGTGTTACTAATTATGTGTATGATGATTCAGAATCTGCAGGTGATACATTCCCAACAACGATAAATTAGTTTACCTTACAACACTGCAAACAAGTTCATTATTTGTGGTCGTTTAAATCTAATTGGTTTATTTTAGTATTTTAATTCCTCATACGCTGCTACCGCACTTCGGAATTGTGGATGAAATTAAATGAATTAGTAATGTTGAAAACTGACCTCAGGCTCAATGCTGCCTGTATTTACATACATTTGTATTACAGTTTATATCACTGACGATTCGTTTTTAACACTTTGTGTATTGTACCTCAAATTAGCTTTAGTTGAATATGTTTCATCTTGAATAACGTGTAACTACTATTAAAACAATTTATCTGGAGAATGTTAATGCTATCTGTTCTTTTTAAAAATTGCCACTCCTGCAAAATCTGTCCAATAGGGGACTTGATTAACAATTTCAAGTACCTTGTATGGCAGCGCCCCCTCCCAAACATTCTGCCCGCTTTTTGTTCAGGTAGAGGCATTTGAACGGCAACTTTGTAAACGAGTAGTATACTTTTTCTATTCCTGAAAAAAATGTGGCATTTGTTGGTGTTACGTGGGTGTGGGTGTGTGTGTCTGTGTATGTGTACTTGTGTTGTTTGGGCGTAAAAGACTTCACACTCTTTCCATGACATCGCGAGAAAACATTTCATAGCGACAAGCCCTTTAAAATATGACACAGTACTGAAACATTAAAACCAGCAATAATGGATATATCGAAAATGGCCAATGCTACAGAAAACGTTATTTGATAAAAGTTGTGCGTTTTAAAGAGGCCTATATTCTTTTGAAGCACTTAAGTTTTCCTAGTATATCTTAAAGTTTACCCGTTATACGAAATTATGTAAACTTTCTTCCAATAAATAAGATTTCTCAGGCTATTCCCAGGGAATTGAAGATATACAGCTAATTTGTCATGCAAATAGCTTACATATATGGAATTCTAACCAAAATCTCTAGAGACATTTTTGAGAAAATCAAAAATATCGAAAAGTTTTCCATGTAAATAGTTTACATAGAAAAGGGGAGACTTTTTAAAAGATCCTCGTGTCACATCTTTGGAAGATGCTGAACTTAAATTCCAAATTTCGTATGTATCCATGATTTCGTTTCTAAATTGTGCTGTTCAAAGAACACACACACCATGCGCGCGCGGATGTTTTTAAACATATCTTTTTAGTATTCGTGGACTTCAAAGCGTGTATTTCCGGTTAAATCTCGACATGGAATTTCTGTGTGGAATACAATGCTCCCTAATGCTTACTCTATTTAGGTAGCAGAGGAAATAAAAATGCTGCTTTTCATGCCTTCCATTACATCTGAAAATTAAGAATAGTTATTTCTTATACAGTCTGTATAATGTCCATTGAAACATCACATTGCCGTATGTTAAACATTAATATTATTTATAAAAGAAGTTGAAGTGTATTGAGATTTTTAACCGAGTGATTGTAATTAAGAGACCGCATTTAACTGCTCAGCCATTAGAATAGGTAAATATGTTTATCGAATACTTAAATAGTGTACTGTAAAGGGAGCTGCAGCGAATGCTTCCGTATGCTTTTCTTATTAGACTCGCTTTCGATTGTTGCTCATTTTGACTTTCTCTACTACGTATAGTAAGTAGAGGAAGTATTGCATTCCACCCAAAACTTCGATACCGAGATTTCACCGGAAATACATATTCGTGTTTGTGTGTGTGCGTGTCTGTGTGTATGTGTGTTGTGGACAGCATACTCAAAAACTAAAAGTCGGATAAATATCAAACTTGGTATTTAGGTTCAGTATTTTTCAAAGATACGACACGAATATTTTGAAGAAAATCCCCCCACCCCAGACTGTTTCTTTACATGGAACATTTTTCAAACATTTTGATTTTCTAAAAAATGGTTGTAACGATTTTGATTAAAATATCATATGTTTAAGGTACTTTCATAGCAAATGAAGTGTATATCTTGAATTTTCTGGGAATGTCAGCAAAGTCCTCTTCATTCTGAATGAATTTTGCTTAACTGGTAAACGTAAGAGATAGACAAAATTTTACTCCACAAGAAATGTAGATCTTGTTAAAACACACAATTTAAGTCATATACATATTTTTGTCGAGTGAACCATTTCCAAGATATTCCTTGTTATTTGTTTAAATTTTCCAATATTTCTACTTTTTCTCAAATGTGAATTCGTTATTTTTTTTATGCCCTGGACATGCAAAGAGAATTTAATTCTCCACATAGCAACCAGCTCTTAAAAGGTTTGACTAGCGCTTAAAGCCTACTATATTCCCCTTGCACCTATATGAAGCTTAACAATATGATAGTTTCTGCAAATTTTTATAACGATTAACATGAAGTAGATGGATAATAAGCGTTTGTAAAAATAGTTTGTACAAGAGTAGAGAAAGTCACATTTCTCTGACTTATTTGTGCAGTCAATATGAGTTATATTTTTCCTTTCGACTTAATCGCAGGCTTTCTTGCTTACATTCACGAAAATGTATGTGACTGTGTGTAAGTATATATTCGCTTTAAGTTCCTTTATATAGTAAACAACACAATCCAAACCTGTTTGTTTATCCTTCCTGTCATTGATTTGAAATCAAATTAGCGGAACAGGTTTGTGGGACACTGGAAACCAATGGTTCTGTAACTCATTTTTTTCATCCCTTTTGTGCTATCATCATTTGACCAACCCTGTAATTACTAACCCTATTGCCAGCATTAATAGATTTTTATTAACTTTCATTAAGGTTTTGAAAACCCTCTAATCGATAACATCTAAAACTGTGTTTCGCTTCCGTGGACTAGTGGTACCGTGCTAGCCTCTAGTTCCCGAGGTCGCGGGTTCAAACCCGGCGGAGGGCGATGGATTTTTTCGGGAAGTAAAGCCGGTGGTCCCGTGTCGTAGATTTACGGCACGTAAAAGAGCCTCAAGCCTGATAAGAAGCCTCTGAGCAAAATTTCCGGTCTTTCACGCCCAATATAGAATGGGACGCTAAGAACCACAGTAGTTAAAGAGCGAACATAAAAAAAACTCAATTTCAATTTCAATTTGTTTCGCTCTGCTCGAACTTGTATGGGTCACTCCATCCTCCTGTTCATGGGCAGCGTAGAACCATGTTCTTTACCTGGGATATGCTTGTTAGAATGGGGCCATCTACGTAAGCACTCAAGGAGAGTCGTGAGTTTAATTTACTTGATTTACTGTTAGTAACTTAATTACCACATGACAGTACTGAGCGGGATGGTTCAGGCGGTTACGTCTGTTGTCCGCATTCTGGGTGTTCCGGGATCGATCCCGGCGAACGCCCACTCTAGCCCATGGGTTTTAATCTTCTACCATGACTCTCCTTCCTCTCATTTCCTGTACCCATCATCTTTCTTGTCATCTTTTTCAGGGCTGTAGGACCAGGCGGCTGGGCGGTGACTTGCGCTCTGTAAAGGTTTCTTCCCCCACATCGCTGCGTTAGCGCTCAGTTAGGTCTCTCCTCAGCGTGGGGCTCCGTACTTGGGCAACCTGGAGATTGGTGTTTATGGGCAGGGACTGTGCGGCGTTTAATGCGTTCTATCTGGAAACGTTAGGGACCCCGCCCATGCTTGCGCCTGTCGGCATCCGGATCTGGTCGCCCTTCGAATCATTCTTTCCTCCCAGGGGTCACGATGGAAGCAGAAAGGGCCGACTGGCCTGCGTGCGGTGCTCTGCCCCGGTTGCGGGAGCCCTTCCGTGATACGTACCTTTACCACATGACAGTTACGAACCAATTATCATTCAGTATTTAGGTCTACAGAGATCATGCGTAGTGAAATTAAGATGATTGGTGGGTATTCAAACAAGTCCGAAAATAAAAATCTGAGGGTACCTGACATATCTTTTGGTTACGGAAAAACCCAGGATAATTTTATCAAACAGACAGATGCTTTTAATTTCACACATGTGATATTTTTCATAGTTTTAATGCTGGAAGTCTCCTTAAACCAAACGTTTAATAATTATTGATAAACTCTAAAATTAGAATAAAACGTTAATATCCCTCTATGGTCGAAATGTCAGCGTTCTAGCTTCTCAAACCAGAAGTCCTGGGTTCAAATCCAGGCTGGGGTAAGGGAACTTTTCGTTAATTAGAATCTTTCTTCACGCTGCACAGAGTCTGGAAGAGTGAACGGGGGTAATGCGAGAGTGTTAAATATTAGTAAAAACCAACGTTGAAGACCTACAATCAACGAGTCCAGTCAAAGCTGCCATAGAAGTTAAGAAGTATTAGGTGTAATGCCTAAGTTTAAATCGGTAACTAGACCTAAATAATATTAAAATACTAAATCCAAAGGAAAACGTAAGGGGAATCCTAGAACTGATTGATAACCGGTAAAGGGCATAGATGACTAACGCCGGTAGTGAAAGTGGCCTGAGCTGTATTGAAGACTATAACTGGTAGACAGGACACAAACATCCATGCCCGAAGCGGGTTTGGAACCCGCGACTCTCAGGACGGTATGTCAACGCCAAACGCGCCGACTACTGTGGCCGGCTGTTTTCGTAGTAAGCGGCCTCGGAGACATAGTAGACGTGGCTTCCTGGTAATACTCCGCCCAGCGATGTAAATCCTTACGCTCTCCCAGTAAAGGATTAAAGATAAGATGGTCTAATGTTGAAGTGGAGGGATTGTTTTCAGGCTGTAGGTGACATTTTCAAAATAGGATAACTTGAGGAATACTTGAGGTATCGCAATAGATTCTTACAAATTATAGTGGCGAAGACTTTTGTTTAGGATAAAAAACATGTAATTAAAGTTTTCTATTCCCACATCTTTAACTTCTTACACACCTTCCCTACCAACAATTAGAATTCCTAAGAAGCAGCTCCATAAAATACGAAAAAAGAAGAAGAAAAAAAAGGACAAGTTGATACTATTTGCTACACCGGCTAACCGAGATACTCGTTTCCATATTTAGGCTATTCAGGAAATACCAGAAATAGCAAGATAAGAGAGAACCCAGCTAAGCACCAACTTTATCCGCTGCATCCTCCAGATACTCTCCTGATGATTCTCATAGTCAGAATGATAATATCTCACGCATACCTGGTAGAGGCATGACAAAATAAAATAATATCGTATTTAACTATTTAAGAAAGTGGCAAAATTGTCTCTCAGGCACAACAGTTAAAATGAACTTCATAACTTTGACTGGGATATATGAACCCGCAATTGATTTTGGCTTCCTTCCGAGGTCATGCAATGAATGATACTTGATACTGAAAATGTGCATTTTGAAAGAATCGGAAATATTTGGATGAACTTGCTGTGAAGCGATTCAGACTGTAAAATTTAATGCCATAGCTGGATTTGAACCAACCTTCCACACACGCTTGCGAGAAAGAGCATAGTCTTGCTAAATTGAAACATTTTAAATAAACCTTATCCTCCCAATTAAAATTTGGTCTGAAATACTAAACATAATTTTGCTTATATTCTCATGTGTCGAAGCCAGATTGATTCTATATATGAATTACACCTTGGTTTTGCAAATAGGAAATGATATTTCGAAAGATATTTAGTTAATATTGCAGGAAACTCTGAACAAGTATTAGGATATGTTTTTATTTATTACATTTGGTGGTCGTAGTTTGAACACTTGACTGCACTCGTTGGACTTTGTAGCCCGGAACTTTCTAGACATGTTGTAAATATTTCGACTTCAGTTCAGTAATACTGTCTTCCTGGCTTGCAGGTTATACGCGATGACTATAACTATAACATTTTAAGCAACATCAAATAATTTGGTCAGTACGATCAATCTCGCCTGATAACATCTTTAGGGGAATGCAAGAAATCTTAACATCTACCTAAGTTTGAGAAAATCTTAGTAAAATGTACACGTGTATTTACCGAGCGGGAGGCTCAGGTGATTACGTCTGTGGCCCGCATTCCGTAGCTCCCGGGGATCGATCCCCTGTGACCGCTCACTCTGGTCCATGGGTTTTTCGTGGTTTCCCCGGGTGGCCAGACGAATGCTGGGGTGGTTCACTTTCTACCACGACTCTCCTTCCTCTCATTTCCTGTAGCCATCATCTGTTTCAGGGTGTAGGACCAGGCAACGGTGTTCGGCAGGTTGAGGCTGGGTGGTGACTTGCACTCTGTAAAGGTTACTTCAATTAGGTCTCTCCTCGGCGTGGGGCTCGGCTACGGGGCATACTGGAGGTTGGTGACTTTGGGTAGGGACAGTGTAGCGTCGGATGTGTTCTATCTGGAAGCGTTAGGGAGCCCGTACATGCCTGCGCCTGTCGGCATCCGTATGTGATCGCCCTTCAGGTCTCTCCCCTCATCCTTCCCTCCCATTGATCGCGTAGGAAGCACAATTGGCTGTTTGGCCTGTATGTGGTGCTCTGTCCCGGTTCCGGGGGCCCCTCCGTAATATGTACCTTTACATTTTTTACCTGCACTTATGCCTCCAAAAATAATAGCATTCATTAATTTCAGAATATTCTTAATTTAATTAATTAATTAACTTATGCCATGTTTACGTTGTGGAGGTTTGTTTTGTATGCCATAAGGTAAGAAAGATTACAATCAAGACTTGGTTTTTAGTTTAAAATATGGTTTTAGCGGAAATTATTTTTCTCAACTCTTTCACTTATTGAAACACGATGGTGTTTTCATCTAACTTCTAAGAAATTTCAATGGAAATTCATAATATAAAACTACTAAAATGTGGCATACTTTTTATGTAGTGCAAAGAAATTTTAATTAAATTTTTAAAAATTTTTATCTCTTAAATAAACACAGTTACAAAAAATATGATAGTGTATGCCCTACTATCAGAACGTGCAGCACTGCTGGCATTATTATATTAAATTTGGAGATTTTCTCTGCCTGTCTCCTCCACTTTAATTCTCTCCCTTTCCCTTCTCCCTTCCCCTCAGTCCTCTCCTCCCCTTCTCTCTCTGTCCTCCTTGCCCTCCTTTGATTCTCTTACTCTCCATCACCTTCTGTCCCGTTCTGGAGTTCCAATAAAATGAAAATAAGGTTTAACAGCACACACACACACACACTTGTGCCTATTGCTTATACTTGCAATGCGATCGGAGTTACACTGTTTCTCTCAAACAGAAAAGGTTCCGGAAGTACTTTGGCTCCCCGTTTCTGAACTAAAGTGTTATGTGAACCACTGCCTCCATCTTTTTATATGCTGTCCTGTAGGTATCCCGTCTTTCCTATTGAATTGCAACAGCAGCGATCTGGGAACATTCTTTGCACATGTTAATGCCATCTCTTCTTGCTGTTTTAAATATACAAAGTGTATATTTAAGTTGAGACTGTACAATGTTTTCAAAACTAAGCGTTGTAGACAGAAATATCTTTAATAAAAGTCGCTTAATATTATGGGGAAACTAAATGTCATTAGTTGTGTTTTGTTTGGAGGAGTTATGATGGTCATTTTAGGATAATTTTAATTTTTTTAAATGGGAACCTACAATTAGGGTAAATTTAAATTGTTCCTAAAATGACCATCATAACGTCCTCCAAGCAAAGCATGACTAATAGCATATACTTTCCCCCATAATATCAAGCAACTTTTATTAAAGATATTTCTTTCTACAACGCTTAGTTTTGAAGATATTGTAAAATGGTGCACCCTGTATATCCTATCGAAACTTTGTAAGTAACAGTGCTTGTAAAAAGCATTATGCTTATAACATTTGCTATATTTTGTTTCAAAATAGTTTAATAAAAAGGAATGTAATTAGTGTTTACTTATTTTGAGGCCGATTGGAGCAACCTCCCTCCTTTGGAGAAAACAATCAAAATTCTGTATACATTACAGATGAAGGTCCAAGTTTCACAACAAATGGTTTGGCCATTCTTGTATATAAATATCACAAACATACACCAGTTTTGAAATGCCATGAATACTCAATTATTCATCCAGAATACAACTTCATCAGAAACATTAAATAGCTGTTTTATAAATAGTTACAGATATAGATGATGAGATAAACCATAAGGATATGCAAAAAAGAATTATTTTTAAAATTTCACTCTGTAGAAGGTTTGACATAGATTCATAAAACTAATTTGGGAAAGTAATAGCTTGAAAACTAAAATCCACATTGAAATTAAATTCAAAATCTTTTAGTGCTTATTTAGTGCAAACTTACTAAATTTGTTGAAAACGTTTGAAATTAGAAATATCAGTGGCGCAGTTCATTAAAGTTAATTACAATATTTTTTTACGATAATGTGTTTTCTTGTCGTTACAGGAAACAGCCGGCATGATTGGAAGATAAACACACTGAACTGATAATAGATAAATATGCTATAATAAGCATAATGTTGCTAGTAAAAATTCCTGTTATATATATTTTCCACGTTAGAAAATTTTAATAAGGAGCTTTAATTAAGAACTTATTCATATCTTCTCTGCTGAAAACTTTGGACTTTTTAGGCCTTTGTAGGACACTCCTCTTTTACAGGAAGCTAACGAGTACAAAAGCTGCAATGATATCTTCTTTCAAATTTGTTGTCGACTTCAGCATTGCATATTCAGTTCACAAACTCCCTAAGCATGAAATCAATAACCATAATTTGCAGTTTCTCTGCAATGTACCTATAGATACAGGAAGTATTGAATTCCATCCAAAATTCTATACCAAACTTTTACTGGAAGTACATATTTTGAGACCTCCTGAGCCCAAAAAGCCATATTTAGAAGAAAGTTCGTATGGTTGTGTGTATGTGTGCATGTGGACAGCATAACTCAAAAATGAAGGGTCAAATAAATAATAAACTTGATATTTAAGTATCTTCCAAAGATGGGACACGACGATTTCCAAGAAAGTCCACCTACTTCAATTTATATGGGAGATTTTAGATATTTTGGTCTTCTCAAACGTGACTCTAACTGTTTTAACTAAAATATAAAAATTTAAGATATTTATATGATACATAAAATGTTTATATTTAATTTTCTGGGAATAGTCTGTGAAGTCTCTTTATTCGGAGGGAACTTTATATAATGTTGTACAACTGCTAAACTATAAGAGATAGACAAGACCTTACTATACAAAAATGTAGATCTCTTTAAAATACACAATTTCAAACCAGTTTTGCTGATGCCATGAGATATTTCATAAATATCCCTTATAATTGGTTTGAACTTTTTAATAATTGTCTTTTATTAAAGTGCTGCCGCTGTTCGGTTTTTCTCGGGATGTCATGGAAAAAGTATGGAATTTCAAGACCACAACAGTTTTTAAACATCTGGATATTTATTCGATTTCCTCTATTCCCCTTGTGTCTACAACGAAATGTGTAATGAAATTTTTTCTGCAAATGTTTAACTAGATTAACATGAAGAGATAGAAAAATAAGCTTTAGTAAGAACAGAAGCTATATAAAAAAATTCTGATGTGTTACATTTACATAACTTCCTCTACCCTCTATCGCTAATTCCTATACACTTAAATTGAATCGAGTTAATCTTTCCGGAAATGGCTGCGTTACACATTTCGTTTTAGATACAAAGGGAATAGCAATAATCAACTTTTTTTAACTGAACGCTATACGCTGGCCTTAAAGTTCCATACTCTTTCCATGACCGCGAGAAACAGCTGAAAATCGACAGCACTTGAAATGGCTGATGCCACAAAAAATTATTTGAAATAAATTGTACGATTTAAGGAGCTCTACAATTTTTTTTTACAGTACGCTTTCGTCTATCTCTAACGTTTACCAGTTATACAAGATAATACAAAATTCCTTCTGAATGTAGTGGACTTCACTGGCTATTCCTAGAGAAGTCAAGATGTACATTTTATTTTTCATATAGATATCTTTAATACATGCCATTTTAATCAAAATCGTTAGAGCTGTGTTTTAAAAAATAAAAAAATTCGAAAAATGTTCCATGTAATTGGTAGTTTAGGTTGGGGGATTTACTTTAAAATCTTACGTCGCATCTCTGGAAGATATTGAACTTAAACACATTTGGCATTTATATGATTTTTCGTTTTAGAGTTATGCTGTTCGCAGACACACACACACACACACGTACGTTTTCTAAAAATGCTTTTTTGAGTTCCGGGAACCTCAAAGCATATTTCCGGTGGAATATCGACATGGAATTTTTAGGTAGAATACAATACTTCCCCTAATCTCTTTACAAAGGCAAAGGGAGTTACAGCATTCCAGGAAATTATAGGAGCATCTCGCTGCTCTCTATTAAATATAATTAAATTTCATATAATTTTTCTTAGAGAAGGAATTAATCAGGATAAAGATGGAATTATGTAATTAATAAAAGTCCAATAAAGGTTCTTAATCAATTAATTATAAATTAATAATATTGGATAATAGATAATAATATTGAAAAAGTTACAATAGAATTTTATATGAAAGAATTAAATGTTGGTTTATGACGTAGGATAATATTTCTAAATTTCAGGCAGGATTTAAGGAAGGCTTTTCGATATTGATAATGCTTTTATTCTGAAAACAATAATATATGAAAATTTAAGGAATAAAGGGGGTAGGGTATAAACTGTCTTTGTAGAATTTATAATGCCGTTTATTACTGAGAAACGCAGTGCTCTCTGAGAGAAATTAACAGGTAAAGACTTTCGGGGAAAATGATTAAATCACTCAAGGCAATGTATAAAGAAATTAAATTTGTTCTCAAACCGGTCAGTATGATATATCAGAATGTAGCGCAGAGAGGAATTAAACAGGGTTTTATGTTATCTCCGTTACTTTTTAATTTGTTTATTGAAGATGTTGTTAACGTGATGATGGACGAAGACCAATAGTCGAAGACCAAAAATTACAAATTCTTTCCTACGCTAATGGCATTCTTTCTGAAAGAACAAAATGTTTGCAATCTGGTTTAAACGCACTTCGATTATATTGTAAGCAATAAATATTCTCAAAACTAAAGCACTCGCCTTTAAAATGGATATGTGTACGGTCCACAGGAAAAGTCGACATACGGTGGGGGGGGGGAAGGAATTCAAAATATTTGGACAACCTTCTGATGTACGAGAATATTGATCCGGGTACCAAATATGCCAGTAAAACCTTTATAAACCATGTATGAGGCAATGGTTAGGTCATCTTACTATACGGCAGTGAGGTCTAGGGATGGAGAGGGTAGATAATCGAAATAAAATAAGATATAATTTCTGGAAGCATATTCTAAGGTTGGAAAGGGGTACTTTAAACTACGGAGATCTTGTGGAGCACGATGGTGTGTTTGCTAAAATAATTGTAGTTAGGTACTGGCTACGATTAATTAAAGGTGACTAAATAACTCTGAGAGCAATACACTATCGTCATCAAATGAATAACATAGAGAATCAAAAATGGTGAGCGGCAGTGCTACAACGGGGATTATCAAAATTGGCTTAAACAACATATTGCAAAGGGGTAATGAAAATAAATACATGTCGTGAAAAATGTCAAAAGACGACTATGTGATATAAACAGACAGGAAATAGAATCTGAATGTAGAAAAAGATAAGCAATGAAGCTACAAAATAACATAAAACGGGGTGAGGTAAAGAAAAACTTATTTTGGAATTGGGTATAAAACAGAAAATGGACATAGCCTGGCATAGTTGGGAGAACGGAAAGCTCGTAAGATTGTTACGATGCTGATAATGATTTGCCCACTCTACGGGAAACAGGAAGGCTGGTCGCATATTTTGGCAGCGTGCAGACGGAGGGTGCTAGGAAAAAATTATTACCGGAAGTATTTTTTAATTCAAAAGATGGAGAACAGTATTCTGGGTCCTGATTCTAAACAGGCGAAACTGGCCAAGCTTGGCCACGTACTTAATGGATGTACGTGTACTAGGAGGTAAGGTGTTTGTGTAAATTTTGTTTAAACATTTGTGGTACTTGAGCGTTTATATGCGAGTGAGCGATTCAGAGTATTTTTTATTTTATATGTATGTTTTGCAGTGTTGTGAACATAAAAAGGTGTTTCTGTTTTTGCAAATCAAATTTACCAGACCAGATATTTTTCTAGGGAGCATGATGTTTTAACCCATTTGACTGTGTTGCGCATTTAATGTAATAGCAAGTGTACATAATAAATACTACTACTACTTCTACTGCTTACTATACGTAACAGAGAAAGTAATAAACGGCATTGGATAAAGAAAGTCATATGCATATATCACATTTTTACTTTCTTTGCCATGTACATAATGGGTAGAGAAGGTATTTGATTCCGCCCAAAACTTCTATACCGAGATTTCAATAAATACGTGTTTTCAGACCACTTGTATAAAAAGAAGTACTTTTAGAAAAAGAACCTAGCGCGCAGTCCTTTTCAATGAAACACCCACACCCCAAACTACTTTTTACATGGAAAATCTTCCAGAACTTTCCATTTTATAAAAAATCGCTATAAAAATTCATTAAAATACCAGATGTTAAAGATGTTAAAATGCTAAACAAAATGTATATCTTGTATTTTCTGGGAATAGCCTCTGAAGCCCTCTTCATGCGGAAGGAAGTTTGTGTAATTTTGTTAAAGGTTAAGAGATAGATGAAAACGTACTCCACAAAAAATGTAACATCTTTAAAACACACAATATATTTCAAATAACTTTTTTGTGGCATCAGTCATTTCCGAATTATCCGTTATTAATGGTTCGAATTGTTCAACACTTAGCCATTTTTTTAAAGTCCTGTCAATTTTCAGCCGTTTCACACCTTGTCATGGCAAAAGTATGGAATTTTATGGTCAGCGTATAGCGTCCAGGTCTAAAACGTTTGGCTATCGCTATTTCCTTTGTATCTATAACGAAATGTATTATGTAAATAGTTTTGCAAAGGTTTATCTCGATTAAAATGAAGTAGACAGAGGAATAGGCTTTCGTAAGAATAATTTGTATATCTGCTAATAAGCGATGAAGGGTAGAACAACTCATGTGAATGTAACAAGTGGATATTTTCATCTACATTGCGATTCTTCTTCTCTAGCCACTTTCTGAGTATAACGTATACTTTTTTCGTACCTGTATTTAGGCTTTCCTGGTACTAAAGAGTCACACCGGAATTCCTAATAATTCCATTGACATCCACATATTCCGGAAATACATCTTTACTCCAAAGGTACTGTGCTATAAAATTCATTAAAGGTATGCTGTAGCAGATTTACATGAAATCACAATTTATGTGGTCCCTAGATGGATAAGCTGTTAAATACTTTCTATTGATGAAGCATATACTATTGTTTTTGAGGTTGACATAACATGTTTAATCCTTTTATAAACAAATGTTTATAATATACTCGCCCTAAAAAGGAGAATAGAACTTTAGGAACTCTAAAACAAGCAGAGTAGTGTAGGTTAAGTCAGTGACTAGTCATTGACTTAGACAATGAACAGGGGGAGAGTAAATACCGCACAAAGAATACCATTGCACCCATTGATGTATATATCATTCCCTCCCTGGAAGTTTATCCTCTCAGTAGAAACTCTAGTTCGCAACCACTCTCTCTCTTACTCTCTCTGTTTTTATTCTCCTGTTTTGTGCTACAACTATCTGAAATGTGCTCATTTGAAATCAACAGTCCCAACACGCGCTTCGCATTATGTATCTCTCAGTTGATGCGCTGAATGAGCGATCTTAACGTCGTGTTCTTCTCTCTGTCCTCGAATGAGAGAAGTAGAGTGTTATTCGCCTTTATTACCATTGATGGCCCTTTTAACAGATACCTTGCCAGCATTTTTAATCTAGTATATTCGGTACCCCTCTCAGAAAACAAACATTATGTCCAAATCCACTGTCAACGTAACGTCACTTACTTTCTCCGTTGCTTACCTATACGTATTTCACGTGTGTAGATATCCCTTCGTGCGTTAAAAGAGTTGCAAAATTCAACGGGGCAATTCCAAGCACACGTAGGTCAGTGTGGAACTGATGCAATACCGTGAGCGATGTTCCTTCTACTCCTCTTGCTTAACAGCAAACACGATAAGCAGATCGCGCTCATTGAGAGGTAATTCCCAGGCTTGCACTTGAGTGTACAGTCAGTGATGAGTGACAATAACAGTGTAAACAGACCGAAAATTCTTAGAATGCTCTCCACCTCAGTTACAGAGACTTTATTTTCGAGGGAATAATTTCACTTTTTAGATTAGCACATAAACAAAATGTCTTTATTTGACCTATCAGTATCCGCCTATAGCTATTTTGTAAATTGTGTTTACGCTGTTTTTTGCCTAATATTGCGGACTGTACCCATTGTAGAGTTAAATCTAAACATTAAAGAACCGCAATGAAAACCGTGTAAACAGAGCGCGTAATGTTTATCACTGGCATTTGCTTTATTATTATTATTATTATTATTATTATTATTATTATTATTATTATTATTATTACAAGTAAACCAATGCCAAACTGCACTACAACTACATCCCAAACTACACTTTATACGAAAAAATGTTTTGTTTTAGTTTTATAAAAATTAATAACGATTTTGATTAAAATAACATATTTTTAAGATATTTGTATCACAAATATAATGTACATCTTGAATTTTCTGAGAATAGCCTATGAAATGCTCTTAAATCTGCATGACCTTTGTATAATTGGTAAACCATAAGATATAGAAAAAATGTTACAAAAATATAGATGCCGTTAAAGCACACAAAAGCACACATTTATGTCAAACACATTGGTTGTGGCAATCTATCCATTTCAGAGATGGATTGTTTTTGGTTTGAATGTTCAAATACTTACACTTTTCAAGTTGTAAGACGCTATTCTTTTTACTTTCTCGCCACCAACCTAGAGTATGTAAGAGCAAGTGTTGTATTCCACCGAAAAATTCAATGTCAAGATTTTACCGGAAATACACTTTTCGCGTCCGAATAAATACCAACTTAGTATTTTTAAGTTCATTGTATTCTACAGATGTGATACGAACTTTTTAATAAAATTGCCCCACATCAAACTACACCTTACACAGATAACTTTTAGAAGTTTTTAATTTTCTCAAAAGTGGGTGTTGATTAAAATATATTTAAGAAATATATATGGCAAGTATAATTTATATCTTGAAATTTCTGGGAAAAACCTTCCTTCATTCGTAACTAATTTTGTACAAGTTTGTGCAATAGGTAAACCATAAGAAATAGAAACAGTTTATTTAAAATAAGTTTTTTTGTAACATCAGCTATTTCCGAGAAACATTTGAATAAAGACAGCACGAATATCTCGCAAATTGCTGATATTTCAAAAAATTTATTTGAAATAAAATGTGTGTTAATATATATCTTATAGTATAGATACCCATTATACAAAACTATACAAAACTTCATCCGAATGAAGAGGGGTTCATAGGCTTCCCAAAACTTTAAGATATATACTTTTTGTCATGTAAATTTCTTAAATATGTGGTATTTTAATCAAAATCCTTAAAGGTATTTTGGACCAAAAATAAATGTCAATAAAGTTCCCAGTAAGAGGTAGTTTAGGGTGGGGAATATTTTTTAAAACCGTTGTATCACATCTTTGGAAGAAACGAATTTAAATAGCAAGTTTGGTATTTATCGTTTTTATTTAAGCAGTTCACAGACACACAGGAGGACCCTTTTCTAATAATCATTTTTTGGATTCAGGGAGTTTCAAAATATGTATCTATTTCTGGTTAAATCTTGGCATCCAAACTTTGGACGGAATACAAAACTTTCTCTTCTTACTAAAGGTAAGTAGTACAGAAGTTACATTTTTGTTTGTTTTGTTTCAGAACTCCTCAAAACATGTATGTCTGATGAAATCTATATATCGAATGTTTGATTAGAATGCAGTACATGTTCTATCTACTATGTGGATACAATTTAGAGAAAGTAAAAAGGTTAATCATCTCAACCTTGAGGCAGAAATTCATGTCACTAAGCCCAGATGATATATTTAATCCCCGTTTATCCCTTTAAATTGGCCCTCATTTTAAGCATATAAACTATATATAAACTATATTCACGGGAACTACTTTAGATAGGTAATACTATGTTATACATAGAGCTTCAGACGATAGTCAACATTATTGACTTCATGAGAAACTAAAGAATATACACATAACATTTCAAAGTGTACTGCATATATATGTATATATATATATATATATATATATACACACACAGAGCGGACCATTTAAATTGAGACTGTATAATATCTCCAAAACTAAGTGTTGTACAAAGTTCACGTCTTTAAAAAAAGTTGCTTGATAATATGGGGAAAGTAAATGCCTTTGCTCGTGTGTTGTTTGGAGGACGTTTGATAGTCATTTTAGGGTCAATTTATTTTTACTTTCTCTACTACGTATAGTAAGTAGGGAAAGTATTGTATTCCACCCAAAAATTCGATACCGAGATTTCACAGGAAATACATGTTTTGAGACCCCCTGAATCCAAAAAAAGGTATTTTTGGAAACATGTCCGTGTGTGTGTGTCTGTGTGTCTGTCTGTGTGTGTGTGTGTCTGTCTGTCTGTCTGTGTGTGTGTCTGTCTGTCTGTCTGTGTGTGTGTCTGTCTGTGAACAGCATAACTCAGAAACGAACAGTCGGATAAACACCAAACTTGGTATTTAGGTTCAGTATCTTCCAGAGATGCGACACGAAGCTTTTCAAGAAAATCCCCCACCCCAGATTACTCTTTACATGGAAGATTTTTCCAAAATTTTAATTCTCTCAAAAATGGCTCTAACGATTTTGATTAAAATATCATATGTTTAAGATATTTTTATGACAAATAAAATGTATATCTTGAATTTTCTGGGAATGCCTCCAAAAGTATTCTTCATTGTGAACGACTTTTGCATAACTGGTAAACCATAAGAGATAGACAAAATTTTACTACACAAAAAATGTAGATCGCGTTAAAATACACAATTTATGTCACATACATTTTTTGGTTGAGTGAACCATTTTCGAGATATTGCTTGTTATTCCCTTAAATTTTTCAATAATTTTCTCAAATGGGAATTTATTCATTTTTACTTTCTCTACTACGTATAGTAAGTAGGGGAAGTATTGCATTCCACCCAAAAATTCGATACCGAGATTTCACCGGAAATACATGTTTTGAGACCTCCTGAATCCAAAAAAAGCATTTTTGGAAACATGTCCGTGTGTGTGTCTGTGTGTGTGTCTGTGTGTCTGTGTGTGTGTGTGTCTGTGTGTGTGTCTGTGAACAGCATAACTCAAAAACTAACAATCGGATAAACACCAAACTTGGTATTTACGTTCAGTATCTTCCAGAGATGCGACACGAAGATTTTCAAGAAAATCCCCCCACCCTAGACTACCCTTTACATGGAACATTTTTCGAAAATTTTAATTTTCTCAAAAATAGCTCTAACGATTTTGATGAAAATATCATATGTTTAAGATAATGTCATGAGAAATGAAATGTATATCTCGAAATTTCTGGGAATGTCTCCAAAAGTATTCTTCATTATGAACGACTTTTGCATAACTGGTAAACCATAAGAGATAGACAAAATTTTACTACACAAAAAATGTAGATCGCGTTAAAATACACAACTTATATCATATACATTTGTTTTGTTGAGTGAACCGTTTTCGAGATATTGCTTGTTATTTCCTTAAATTTTCCAATACTTATACTTTTTCTCAAATTCGTTATTCATTTTTTTATGTTCTGGACATGCAAAGAGAATGGAATGCGCCACATAGCAACCAGCGATAAAATATTTGACTATCGCTTAAAAGCTACCATATTCCCCTTGCATCTACAAGAAAATTACAAATAAGATTGACATCTCGATTAATATGAAGCATATGGAGAATAGGCGTTTGTAAAAATAGATTGTACAAGAGTAGAGAAAGTCATGTGAGTGTAACACATCAGATTTTTTTGTCTTGGATATGCAAAGAGTATTAATCTGTGGGAAAGGGAATGGTGCTGCACCTAGCAACCAGCTATTAAGAGATATGTATGTGCTTAAAGGCTACTGTATTTCCATATTGCCCTTGTAAATATATATTCCCCTTACATCTAGAAGAAAATTAGCAATAAGATAGAGTCTGCAAATGTTTATCTCGATTAACATGAAGCATATGGAGAATAAGCGTTTGTAAAAATAGTTTGTACAAGAGTAGGGAAAGACGTCCTCCAAACAAAACACAACTAATGCCATTTACTTTCCCCCATAATATCAAGCAACTTTTATTCAAGACATTTCCTTCCACAACGCTTAGTTTTGGAGATAGTGCACATTCTATGCTTAAATGGTCTACCCTGTATATACAATTAAGACCTTGAAGAAACCATTTGTCAAGGATGTTGAACAGATGAGGTCATGTAAAGGTTACAAACCATCAGGCGATTATAAAATATCACCTGCATAATGTGTCATCTGCCGTACACATATAAAAAACCTTAGAATAAACCCATTAAAACTTAAATCTGTGGCCTATGTTTTTACTTTCACTACCACGTACATAGCAGGTAGAGAAGATATTGCATTACATCCAAAAATTCGGTATCAAGATTTCAACGGAAATGCATGTTTTGAGCCCCCAAAATCCAAAATAAAGCATTTATAGAAAACGTCCGAGTATGTGTGTGTGTGCGCTTGTGTGTGTCTCTGTGAAGAGCCATATCTCAAAAACGAAAACTCGTATAAGCATCAAACTTGGTATTTATGTACAGTATCTTCCAAAGATGCAACGCAAAGACTTTCAATAAAATACCCCCACCACCAAGAACCTTTCACATGGAACATTTTTCGAAATGTTTGATTCTCTAAAAATTGGTTGTAGCGATTTTTATTAAAATACCATATATTAAAGTTATTTACATAACAAATAAAATATCTGTCTTGAATTTTCTTGAAATAAGCTGTAAAGCCATAATTGAGAAGGAATTTTATATAATCCTTTATAACTGGTTAAGTTCAGTAATAGATGAAAAGTACTACACAAAAAGATTTAGATCTCTTTAAAACACACACATAAAATGTATTTCAAATACATTTTTGAGGTATGAGCCATTTCCGATATATACGTTATTAATGATTCGAGTTTTATACTTAAGTCCTGTCCTGTCGACATTCAGTTGTTTCTCGCAATTGCATGGAAAGAGTAAGGCCAGCATGCAGCGTCCTGTTCTTAAACATTTGACTATCGCAATTCCCTTTGTATCTATAACCAAATGTGTAATGTAGCTATTTCTGCAAAGGTTTATATCGATTAAAATGAAGTAGATTAGAAAAGTAAACCTTCGTACATGAGTAATTTTTATAGCCACTAATAAACACTGCAGGCTATAGAAAGTTATATGAATATAACACATCCTGAAATGGTTCGGAATTCATAGTAAAAATGACTGATGCAGCACAATTTTTAAATATATTTAAAGTATAAGTGTGCCCAAGAATGATAAAATACATATCAAAATAAGAGGAATGTCCAATAAGACGGCGCAAAAATTAAAAATGCCATTTTTTTCACATTTTTCGCCCTTAAAAGCAGGCTACCATGTCTAACACTAATTTCTCTTTCAAGGAAACAAGGTTCCAAAGAAAATAATTTGAAATCATTGCTCTATGATGCCCCCAGCAAAGGAAAGATCCTTGAAAAAACAGCTGGGCATTTTAAGAGAACGTCTCACATTTACGTAACTTATGCTAAAGGATGTAATAATTAATTTAACCATGGTTGTAATGCTTTTAAGTATTCCAAATTTAATGAGCATGGACCCTTAGTTCCTACCTGTCCATGTTAGAACCCTTCTACTGCAAAACGCTATAAAAAAGTGCACCACAACCCGGTGCGCTCGGTCACATTTATAATTTAAAAAAAGCCGGAACACGAAGGGTAGCCGCATTGTGATGACGTAGCTTCCTGTCCTTGCCGGACCCTATTTGCTCTATTCACGCGACGCGAAGATATCCTTCATGGCAATCTTCCCTTCAGTTCAACAACCGCCAATTTGCTCCCATCACAAACGTTACATAAGTGAGGTCTGTGCTGCAAGAGCTCTTTATAGAAAGTGGCGTGAGAACCTTTCTCTAGAATATGCTCTTTGTAGGGAACAATTATGTCCTAAAGTTGTCTCTTGTAGGTAATATTTCAGTAATCACCGCCTGGTAATAACAGATTCACTAGCAAATGAAAGCTTTCTGACTAAATAGTCGTGCGTTCACCTCCAGCAGTCTACCTGCAGTACTTACTAGTGAAAATTATTTAATTCTGATGTAAAGGATACCTAAAATACTAAAGTATGTATTCGTAAAGTTAAACAAAGCTGAAATAATCATAATTATGTTTTACAGTCACTTTATATCCATGTAGCATCTTATAAATGCGAAGTTGAAGATTTAACATAATTTTTCTCGAATTTTAATGACCCTCTTAGTAAATACATTTACAAAAGCCCCTTCTCCTAGACATCTTAAATTTATACATTCATTCTTTGACGTATTTTACGCCAACGTTAGTATTTTCTGTTAGTAGAAAAGAATGTAACAACTTTCCAAACTAAACTTTCGAATTTTCCCCCTTTAGAAATGGTTTTGAATATGATTTAGTTAAAAAAAAGGAATTTGTTAAGTATAAAAATAAGTATGTGTTACATTCTCATTATCTTCTGTACTCATTCTTCTATAAACTATTCTAGTACTTTTTTGCTTGAATTTTAACGTCTTTTATCCGCTTAGGTTATGTCAGAGGGCGAATGAACAAAATAATTTGAAATAGTGCTTAAATGTGTCCGGGGTCCTTAGAGCTCATAGCCACCGACATTCGTCTCCTCAAGATAAGGAAAACCCTTATCCAAGTAACTCATCCTAACGAAGATTCGAACTCTCGACCTCACATCAAGGTGGCGGGATTTAGCTACTTCTTGTGAATCCAGATAACTTTCAATTCATATTCACACATTCTTACGGTTTACCAACTAACGCAGAAGTCATTCAGAATGAAGAGGACTTCATAGGATATTCGCGAAAATTCAAGATATACGTTTTATCATATCTTATAATGTCTATTATAAATATCTTAAACATATATTATTTTAATCAAAATCGTTAGAGTCGTTTTCGAGAAAATATAAAATAAAATTTTGCATGTAAGGCGTGATTTGGCTTGGGGATTTTCTTGTCGAATTCTTGGAAGAAGTTGAACTTAAACACCAAGTAGTATGTTGTTCACTGACCGCCATACCCAAAAAAACATAGGTGCCTTTTTCTAAAAATGCTTCTTTTTTTTATTCAGGAAATCTTAAACGTGTGTTTCCAGTGAAATCTCGATATCGAAGTTTTGGATAAAATGCAACACTCCCTCTATTTTCTAAAGATAAGTAGTGGAGAAAGTAAAGACAGTTGGAAAATAAAATCATTTTCTTCATTCGAGGTGCAGAACTATTCTTCCATCTTTTAATATTGTTTAGAACTATGTATATATAGATACAATTTTAGAAATATGTATATATTAAATATTTTTAATAAATTTATTTTGATATTTTTATGTGACACGTAAATACATTTAGTTATGCTGCTATTCAGCAGTAAAATTTGCGATCTTACTTGCATTAATATAAAAAGAATTTAAAATGTTGCCGTTCCCTCCTTTAAGCGAAGCTGTACGTAAATGCGCAGAAACAACGCAATAAATTATATTAAATTTTAAACTTAAGGCTACAAAAGCTACATTGACGAGTGTATGTCTGTCATTTAAATAATATTTTCAGGTAATTTAGTGGCCAGTGTCAGTGGGTAGGCTTTGTTGAACTATGGCCCATACAAAACAAATTTGTGCCCACACGAATGAAAACAAATATAGTGAGTAAAATAATACATAATAACATTGAAAGTAATATCACAAGTCTCTTTGAGATAATAAGCTCTATCGAAATGAGTACGGAGTTCTACTTAGAAAAATAATGGGAGAGAACGAGAATATCTTGTGTATAGCAGCTTTCTTGAATAGTTTCGGTGGTATTTTATTAATTGCTCAAAATGTCAGCAATAGCATAACCTTTACTCCATCAAGTGGTGGATATGAAAGAACTCTCGATTATAACGAGGGTATAATGTAAAATCGGCTAGAGGGTCTTAAGCGATGCAGTAATGTGTTTGTTACTCTTTGTTTACCCCAAGCCAACACAGTGGATATATACCGCACGCCCGTCTGGACGCTTGTAGCTTTATGTAAACAAAGCAAAGAATAATAAAATTCTGATTTGACTCAAGCAATTCGAAGCACTCATTCTTGTGTCCGTTTCATTAGTATTAGAAATTATCAGTAATTTATACGCTATTTGAGACATATCTCCGAATAAATTGTGCTTTGCGTATAATTGTAAACAGCATAAATATATTGACGATGATAATAACATGCGTAACAATAATAATTACTGTTATTATTAATAGTATAGTAATGCTTTTTAATGGGATAGGCCTGGCTGCAGGTACCAATGAAAGTATAACATTAATGTGCAAACTGTTTGGGGTTCTAAGGCACTAAAGCTACCCAATACACGTCGTAAGGCGTAAGGGAAAATGTTGAATAAGCTTTGGATAGGCAGCCCGACCAAACCTAGGTTTCGAACCCGAGGCTTAGCGCGAAAGGCACTTGTGTTACGTTTCTACATGTGTAATAAAACGCTTTTCTAACTTCTATGGTCCGGTAGATAGCATGCTAGCTTTGAATTTGAAAGGGCGAGGTTTGATTCCTAGCTGGAAACCGAGAAATATTTTATAATATAAGATATATAAATTAATTCTTATTCTCCCTACAATAAGGAAGCGTGCATGAATAGAGGGAGAGAGGGTAGAGAGAGGCTTAAATGTTTAAGAGGCAGAGTAAAAAAAAAAACCAGTGATGTATACCAACTAAAAAAAACCAATGTGTTACATTCACACGACTTTCTCTACCCCCTCGCTTATTAGTAGAGGTATAAATTATTCTTACGAAAGTTTATTTTCCTATTTTATTCATTTTAATGGAGATAAACCTTTCCGTAAATATATGCATTACACATTTCGTTATAGATACAAAGGGCAATAGCGATAGTCAAATGTTTAAGAACTGGACTCTATACGCTGGTCTTAAAATTCCATACTCTTTCCATGACTTCGCGAGAAACAACTGAAAATCGACATAACCTTAAAAGAATTGATAAATGTTGTGCAATTGTAGGAATTAGTAACGGGTATCTCGGAAATGGCTGATTCGAGAAAACAAAGCTATTTGAAATAAATTGTGTATTTTAAAGAGATCCACATTTTTTGTGTAGTACATATTGGTCTATGGTTTAACGTTTACCTGTTATACAAAATCACACAAAACTCTTTCCTAATAAAGAGGACTTTACAGGCTATTCCCAGAAAATTAAATATAACATTTTATTTGTCATCTAAATATCTTTAATGTGTTTAAAACCTTTAAATAAAATCGTTGTAGGCATATCTTATGAAATCAACAATTTTGAAAAATATTCCATGTTTTTGGGTGGGGAATTTTCAAGTTTGGTATTTATCATACTTTATCACACACTCACAGGCATATACAGGCACACACCCACACACACATTCATTTTATTCAGGGGGTCTCAAAACATGTATTTCCATAAAATCTCGGTATCGAATTTTTGGGTGGAATGCAATACCTTCTCTACCTACTATGTACATGGTAGAGAAAGTAAAAACAAGTGGACATCATTACCGATGAGCGATAATCATTTTTTGTTTCATAGTCAGCATTTCATATACCAAAGTGCATATGAACGGGGTGTGTCAAAATGTGTTTAATGTAGGTAGCCAGCTTTAACTTTTCTGGTCATACTGGCGGCTTTGAACTTGAGAAGGAATCGCTTGAGGTTAACTTGCATAAGTTGGATTTTTTTAAGTTAAGTTAACCGAATTTCTTCAAAGTCGCAGTAGCAGTTCTAGACTCTACGGAGGGGAGGTATTGCTGTAAAACAAAATTCTCATTCCACGCCGACAATCTAAACCGAGATCTCTGAGGTGAGAGAATAGATCAGTTGAGCCAGAAACTGCCTTTCCATACTTTATTGTGTTCAAATTGGCTGTTTATTTAGAAGTTATTATTATTATTATTATTATTATTATTATTATTATTATTATTATTTAATTATTCTACAGTGATCTAGAACTATTATATTCCGTTCCAAAATTCCTGTAAAGAGTTCACTGTTTCTGAAGTATAACTCAAAAAATGAAACGTCGAATTAATACCAAATTCCATATTTAGGTACAGCACCTTTTAAGGATGCAACAAGAAGATTTTCACGAGATTTCTCCCAAACCTAAAACTTTGCTTCACAAGGAAAACGTTTTGTTTAAAATATAACATGTTTGAGATATTGGCATGAAAAACAAGGTAGATATTTTGAATTCTCTGTAGATGACCTTGTAAGTTATCTTCATTCTGGCTGAATTTTATATGATTTGGAATAAATAAGAGTCTATAAATCACTAATAACTTACTGCAGTAAAAATGTATGGTTAATTAAAATATGTCAGTTTTGTCATACCCTTAGCCATTTTCGAGGTTGTCGAATAATTTCGCAGCTACAACAGCACTTGCTGTATTAAAATGCATCAGGTAGTCAGTAGCACCAACACAGAATCAATCGTGCATTCAGTTAAATGCAGGGCAGTTAGAATAACATGGCTAAACAAAATGTACTCACATTCCATATGAACTTAAACAACTGCAGTACGAAAAACAATTCTTAACAAGGCTTACGAACGCTTCTAAATGATGAGTGTGAGAGATTTTCTTCAGAAACAGACCTTTTCCTCCTAAGGTTGCCATACATACCAGGAAATCGGGACAAGAGTTGAAATGGATAAACTAATATCTACATGAAAAATATAAAGAAACGATATATTTTTAAGTGTAATATACCAGTCTTCCTATTTTTCAAAACATAGTCATAAAGCTCACTACAAATAGAAATTTTCATGCTATACTTTATTAACAAGATTGTTTTAATCAATGTTATTTTAAATCTATTACGCTCATAAGACCACTGAGCGTTTATGAGCGAAAATATCCTCTCCGCATTAACATTATGGCTACGAATACAAAACTCAGCTAATTTCACTAATTCAGAAAACTCCTCCGGTGATTTGCAGGACTGAAAAAACCACACTTTACTTGCCTATTTTTGTAACTGTCAATCCCCCCACATACATATTATGTTTAGCTACACATACTGTTTCAGACACAATTACTAGTCAAATAAAGAATTATTAATCTGATGTCCTGTATTACAAATAAACTCTGCAGGCTTTTCAGTGGTTTTCCCATGAGGGCTCTCGTCTAAAATCACTCACTTTAAACAATTTAATTCTTCAAATCTTCTATGTTTTAGTATATAAATAACATATATTTATAATTTTTTGTGCTCTATTTCTTGAAGGTATTTACTTCACAGTCTGAGAAATTATTTAATACCTTACCTTTTACCTTAATGCTTAAAAAGGTTAGTATCACGACTTTATCTAAGATTAGTTAGCAGATTCCTAATATAACCGATACCTCAAAAATATTTTTTCTTCTATATATATTTGATATATATACCTATATAAAAGTTGCCATTCATTTTAGAAAGTAAAAACAATAAATATGCTTCTGAATTTCAGTTTTCAAAAAATTCATTTAGTATCTTGGGGAAAT
This sequence comes from Deroplatys truncata, assembly GCA_030765065.1. Classification (NCBI taxonomy): domain Eukaryota; kingdom Metazoa; phylum Arthropoda; class Insecta; order Mantodea; family Mantidae; genus Deroplatys; species Deroplatys truncata. The sequence continues at coordinate 202,254,006 of CM060983.1, read as the reverse complement.
TTTCTAAGGAGATAAAATGTGATTTTAAATAATGAAATAACAATACGATTCCTTCAACACCTGCTAAAAGGCTTAACCAGCAAGCTTTGAAGTATCTTAGGAGACCAAGAAATTTTAAATTGGCAAAATAACAAAAATATTTCAACTCATTTACCCTAACAGTATACATAGAAAAGGAGCTAAATATTTTCATAGCAATTAGCTGTACGTTAACGCTTAAAGAATTGATTGTTGTGGAAAGGATTGCCATATATCCCACGACAAGTGCAACCGGGACAGCTTTTTTGTGCATTGTGTTGAATAGGTGGAATAAGTGTAAATATAAGCAAAAGAGTTAAATATTACGTGATATAGCACGTTTTTTCCTGATTTCATTTTATATATTAGCAAGTTCTACATTCTTCAAAATGTAGACATGAACAACCCTTGCTAGTGAGTTTTTTGTATTATTCTGTTATAAGATCACTTCAAACGATGATAGCTTTATGTTCACGGACTACGCAGAGTTCAACAGAGAAAATATCTTCTCAACCTTAGCATTATACTGGTAGCAAGGAATCTAAAGTAAAACTCAGTCGTTTTCAGTAGATTTTCATGACTGAAAAAACGACACCCACTTTACATCAATCTGCTTACTTTTGAAACAATCATTCCTTCCACTCTAATTCATTTTGCCCATATTTCCCAAGCATACTGAGTGGCCAAATAACAAAGAATCGTTAATATGGTGTTTTGCGCTACAAATACAGACCTTTTAAATTTTTTGCAAATGAGGGATCTCGCCAAAAATCATCCTCTTAAAATAACACATGGAATGACTCGAACAAAAATTTTCATAACTTAGCTTATCATATCTTCCTGAACGAAGGGGACTCGGCACCATAATCCAGAGGTGCAACTGAACCTACGCCCCACGAGGAGGCGTCCCCGGGAGAAAGGATGAAACGACAGGAGACACCGGGCGGCCGGCCAGGAGCAACGGTACAACAATGACTGGGCTCCTAAATTTCCAGGAATAGACACCCTTGCAGACTGGGAAACCCACCCCACAAAGAGGGGGCTTCAACGTCCCTCAAGGGGGTTTGCATTACCCCGGCAGCCAGCCGAAAGCCGAGAGACGAAGGAGTTTTAAAGAGCATCCTTTTCCCTGCCAGCTGCACCTGAACACCATCGCCAATACTTTCCGACCTGAAAGATATCAACGGGATAAGGATGAATGAAATGATAAATGAAATGAAACGGAGGGACAGAACATTCGTGGCTGAAGGATACCACGCCAGCATTCGTCCTGTGACCGAGAAAACTCCCGAAAAAAACCCATGGGTCAGAGTGGGCAGTCTTTCATAACTTGCTCAAAAGAACCAAAAACGATGTCATACTTTGGTATGGTAATATACGATCAATTGCAAAATGAATATCGTGTTTGTCGTAACTATTCGTAATTCATCATAAACTCTAATATCCAGATCATTATCATTTTTGCAGAATTCTGGGATACACCCTTCTTGGTAGGTACACAAATACAGAACACTCCCAATTTTTCGAGACGGATGGGTGCATACAACCCTGCACATACTCAGGGCACCCGATGGCGACTAGGGAAGTGTTCTTTTAGGCGAGTAAAAACATTACCCTCCTCACGATTTAGTTCACCAAAACTGGAAATAGCATTATCCCCTCTCAAATGCCATTGTCATGTTTATAAATGTCAAACATTTACACTGTAATGCAGCTTCATTAATTAGTTTAAGTTCGATCAACTTACATTATACACCGTAGTCTTTCTTAAAATATTGGACTGAAACCGGAAATATATTATTATAACATTGTTTTACTGTAATCAGTATTTACACTTACAAAATGTACATTTTTCATGATATTTAAAATAATTTCTACTCCATGAGGTGCTACAACATTGTTTATAACAGCATCTGTTTTAATTCTGAAACTATAAAGCTGCTGCGATTTTCAACTTATTAAAATGCTTTCACTTGTAGTTTACTAAAGCTCGCATGTGATGTTCGATTGTCCTTCCCGCCTCTGCAACATTAGTGTTTTTTATGAAAAATGAATTTAATTTAGAAATGCTTGTAGAATCTGAAAAGGTACTCTTATATCTCCTGAATGCCACATGCTTTGACAAATCAGGTGTACTTCCATTGTAAGCACTAAGAATATAAGACCTAACGGATGGATTGTGTTGAACAAAACTTAGTCTAACCTAAGTCAGCATACGTACATATATTATCCACACTTACTTGCAAAGATCGCAGTAGGCTTCAGTATCGTTCACCCTTTTTTAACCGATGGAAGGTCTTTCAACATTTCATTATTGAATTTATTTTGTCTTTCTAGTCCATAGTTTTATATCCCATAAAACAAGCTGGTCTACCCGCTGACTGCCTATTCGAAAAAGTGTTACGAATTTTGCATTGCCTTATGCCGGGATTACGGTAAACTTTATTTAACGTGAAGTTAAGCAATGCTGCTAAACTAAAGGTCTAATTAGGAAGCGCTTTACATAACGCAATGGGAATGACTCATGATTGGTAGTTCCTTTATTACCTCATGCTTCACGCCCATTGGTTCTAATTACCATGTGACATCAAACTTGACGTAACGGAAAGAAAAAGTTTGACAATGCCAAACTCTTAGGTTACGATGCGTTAAGTTAGGTCACGTTAAATCAACCCTAAATAGTTCCATTGAAAACAATGTGTTGGACTTTCAGGTTGCGTCGCGTTAAGTCATAATGTGTTAAGTTCATAGTAATCTTGAACTTTAGGCAGTAAGTAATATGATTAGTTGATCAGAAGGTTTGAAAACGTACATTTTTTTGTATAGATAAGGAAAATTTAAATCTTTAATATCGTTCTTGTCATGAGCATTAACAGCAGGCAAACTCATCATTTATATACATTTCTGGCGGGGCAGTTTCCTTGTCGCGCAAAATTAGGACAATTCCACTTTTTGGACATATGACAACCCTATTTCACCTCCTCTAATACCCCTAAAATATCCTAAACAATTTTTGTAAAACTACCGCTTGCATACCGATAACACAGCTCGACTCCCCCTCAAAAAAATCAGCAGCAGGAGGTGTCGTAAGGCACTGTGGAATAATTCTATCTTTCTAACAAGAATCACTCATTGAGAGAATCTGTGGGAACAGTGACATTTCCAAAGAAAACCCCATTCCAGAATATTCGTGTCAAGATCGAGTAATGCAATTAAAGACTGCTGCATGTTTGATCATTGCAACCTAACTAATTTGAGACTTTATCTCAATGGTGAATTTCATCCCTACCACGACATGGACTTGGACTTTGGAAACTCAAGGTTTGCGCCATTTTATGAAATGTATTCAAATTTACAAAGCAAAGAAAATTACCCGCTGTTGAAGATAAAGGGTTCTCTTAAATATGCATCTATATTTGTTATAGTCTGTTCCCATCAGCCCGAGGAGGCTTTAAATAGGGCTGTCAATATTAGACTCGAAATTCAAGCTAGTGTAAATATTCCTGCACTGACCTCTTTGTATTGCCTGATAATTTATAATGAAATATTTATATACAAGTCGCTGTCTCATGTGATGCAGCCTTTGTTTTATAATTAATTAATTTAATGTTAGGATATTTTCATTGGAGATAAAGGGAAATGCTGTGGTTTTTTTTTTCTTTTTGAATGAATAGAACACCTTGTAAAAGCATACCATCATTCATTTTTTTATGTTTTCATATAATTCCAGTACCATCCTCCTCCAGCTCCTCGTTTCTACATAACGTCGGCTTACTTCTAAAACCTCGTAAGTCTGATTTTAGTCCATTTTGAGATTTTGTGTGTTTTAATTCGAATTTTTAATGCTCTATCGTCGTTTATAACCTCGTAAGTGTGAACGCTATATTAAGGCCGATATTTAATAGAACGTGAACCTCGTTTTTTTCTAAGCCTTTAAATGTTCCTTAAAAACTCGTAAGTCACCATTTTATTCTGGAAGAATGACTTGCGAGGTTTAATGAATAAAGTGTTACCTTAAAAACTCTTAAGTCTTAATTTCTTATTGAATTCATACGCATAATGTTTTATTAAGAACATTATTGCTTTTAACCCTGTAAATCCAATACATTACAATAACAATGGCAATTCTGTTTTCTTTCTTATAACCCAAGCTGAATATCAGAGGGATGATTATAGCCTATAAATAAACCGATAATAATAAATGATGCATTTGTGATGAGGCTGTCTCTTTTTGTCCAATGAGAGGTGCTATTTTATTATACAGTTGATCTGGTTTAGAAACAACAAACACTTCTCCAAGTGGCGGTCATTCTTAATAATGTCGAATTACGCTGTAGTTTGCGTGCTTTATCTTACTGTGACAATGTGTGATCATTTTTTGTGAAAACTTCATTCTGTGAGGTGATTCTTTTAGTGAGTGGTTTGTGACATGGTATTTCATGTTAGTACATCAAGATTACCGACATTTTAGTAGTAAGTACTCGTATTATAACAAGTTAAGGTAAATTAAGAATGTGAATGAATGTGAATGTAGGAGTTTTAATCAGGGTTCGAAGTGGAGGAGAGTCAAACCAAATCCTGTTTTGTTTCTTTAAACTTTGGATATATTCCGTTCCCTCTCATAAGAAACAATGACCATTCTGGTCCATTTTAGTGTCTAATGAAATACTCTGCATAAAAAAAATCGAAGGACACAAGAAACGACGTATCAATAACAAATGTGGAAACTTTTGTAGCAGCAAGCGCCCCTGCAATTTGAGTACAGCATTCCTACACAGCTGGTACAATTATAGTACCTTTTCGTAAACGAAAAATGTTGTTTCACAGCTTATATTGTTGATAAGCTAAATAATAATTATTTCACTTTACACTGATTTTATAACTTAGTGCGGAGATGAGCAAACTAACTTTTTCGTATTTCGAATTTGATTACTATTTTATGAAGTTAACCTCATGTTCCACTTTGCGTTTAAGTTATCAAATATTTTAGGAAAAACAGAAAATTCATTTATTTACTTAATGATTGTTAAGTCTTACATAATAATATTAATAAAAAGAAAGAATGAAGAAAGTCAGTGTAGTTTTGTACTAAGCTCTCACAAACTTCCCTGGTAGGTATACTGCAACTTTAAATAAGTTCTGAATTTTAAATGTTAATAGGTAAACATTTTGACACGATTTAAACTAAAATATAAAAATAATGAGTGGGAAATAATATGATAGGTTGGGTTGTCAAATTTGAGGTTTTATTAGCCTTCTGTTTTGTCAAAATTTTCGTTCAGTGGGTTAGATTAGCGTTCTCTTTGTTATAGGTTTCTGTTTCGATTCCTGGTTTTAAATACTAGGAAGCAATCCTCAAATGGAATACTATTAATATAGTTAGTTAACGCAAACGTTTGTTATCTATTACTTACCATTTCGTTTGCCCTTCTTCATTTTTAACAGAAAATGAGTTCCAGAGCTCAAAAAATGTTTAACATGTTGGGAATACAAGCATCGTTGGCTAGAGAACATAGACAAAATTATCTACAGAAACTATTGAGAGAATTGAAGATAAAGAGAATGAATCTCAACTTTCCTCAAACATTGTGCAAACAAATGAAATCGAATTTTTTATTAATGATTTAGGTGCTGAAAACACTTAGAAGGAGCTTCATGGTTTAGATTCAAATAAAAACACAGGTGAAAACCATACCGTTCTAGGTATGGAATGAGAAATGTCCTAATACTGGAGAAACTCTGATAGAGAAAAGGAGTGGTGTTGAGTTAGATGTAACTGATGACGAGCATTATACTATTTTAGAACTATCGCCTTTAGGAGGAAACAAAATACATTTAAAGTCCCTAAAGGTAGATTCAGACGATACCCCTCACGGGGAACTTTTTGTTGATGAATTAGGCAGTCTAGTTACATTGGGGTGTGAACCTGAACCAGATTCCCATGACATCAATTGTCAATTTGTACAAAGTGATACTACTTTGATATAAGCGATGTCACAGAAAACATGAACAATGACATTCATACTAGAGGAAGAATGCGCAAAAGAAACTAAAATATAAAAGAAAATAAAAAGAAGAGAATGCATAGTAAAGTATATAGGGAGGACCAGAAGATTGGAAGTAACTGGGAGTATGGTATTAAAGAACAAGTAGGATAATGGGAACTACGAGATTGCTATGTGTGACACAAGAGTGAAGGAAGGCTCAGTGCTAATGAATTTGCTATAATACTGTACGATTTCTTCTCAAAACGTGTTATATGTGACAAAGAAGTTGAAATAATAGTTTACAGTGATGGTTGTGGCTATCAGGATATAAATGTGACACTAGCAAACGCGCTACTCGATTTGGCTAACGAGATGAACGTTTTTATAGTTGAAAAGTATTTGCCAAAAGCCAAGATATAAATGGAATGCGATTCAGTGCATTTTGTATAGAGAGGAAATTAAAATATCAGGACATATACACACCTGCAAGCTATGTTGTAGTGTTTAAGATAGCAAGGCTGAAACCTAACCATGCGAAGTATATTACTTAAGCCATAACTTCTTCAAGGTTTATAGTTCATTGAAGGCATATTCTTCTATTCGTCCAGCATCAAGAAAGGGGACGCGACATGTGTTGCTTGAAGTACAGTCCCTACACGGCAGCGCGGTTCAAAATTGATTTCAAAGGTAAAGAATCTAAATAAATTATAAATCTGGAAAAAAATGTAAATTTTGAATAAACACTTATAATTATGTCCTTCCTCTCAGACGAGTAGAAGGATCTGTATAACAGCAGAAAAAGTGGTAGTGAAAAATCTTCTGAGATGATAGTTGCTGGTCTGTACAGTGCTACCCTCAGAAAGACAAATTCATTGACTTGCAGGTACTGAGCCACTGATTCCAAAAGATTTCCAGTCATTGTATAGCAATTTGCCTTATGAATAGGATGCATTGCATAGCACCAATTTTATAATAGACTTTTGCAAGTTTATTTAGAAAAGTTACAAGAAGACATGTTTAAAATATAATTATTTGTATGCTTTTTGTGATGTTAATACCAAACCACGTTTCAGTTGATTAAATATCAGACTCAGAACTTTGTATGTTAATAATTACTTCAAGGAATCCATTTATAAAACAATGAAAATCTGGTAAAACCTCTGAAAGCTTTTAAGTAAATCGGTATATAACGGGAAAATTATTAATAAAATCTTATAAGTCTAATAACATGCCATAAAACCCCGTAAGTCAATAAAGTCATACCAATATTTGATTAATAAAACCTTGTAGGTCTCGTAAAAATGTCAATAATATTTAAACATTCGGAATGATGCATCAAATTAGTAAATTGTAATGTTAGAAGACGTTTCACAAGAATTTGACTAACAAAGGCGTTTTTACAGAGATGTAAAATATTTTTTAGCCTCCTGTAAAACTGTCTGGAAGAGACATACGAGGTTTTAAAAGTAAGCCGACGATATGTCATTTGACTTGCAGTGAGTAGGTTACCATGATGGTAATGTATATATGATTTAATTCTTTTTAGCTGAGAACTTTCATTACTGTCATTCACTGTCATTAAAGTTAATGTTCAGAAATATGATTTTCCTGTTTTCTGTATACGCAATGATATTAATATGAGAAAACTATAATTTCACTATATTACACTTGCGTACACTTTTTCGATTTGAGGAAGGGTTGGAATATATGGAGACTCTCGAATTATCTCCTAGTTTTGCAATGTTATGTATACTGAATTATTCGTATTTCACAAAAGGCACTGGAAGTTAACACTATGGCATCTCCAGATGAAAGCGTCTTGGAGCACACTTCTTGCCTGCGTGTTTCTTGGGGACGTTAATTCTGGTTATTCTAATCTCCAGAAGCTTCAGCCTTTATTTATAGAGCAGCAAAGTTGTTCTTCTTATTTCCGCGCCTCAAACATTACACAATGCAAGTCTTAGAAAACCATGTTTTCGAAATGAAATAGCCTGAAAAAGAATTACACTTATTAGATGATAGAGAAATGAAAACACAAAGATTTTTTTCTCATACTTATGGAAATCTACATTAATATTATTGGGTAAATTGTCATACTTTTGCCCGCATTGTGTCTCTTTTGCCCGCATTAGGTCTTACGCTTGCTCTAACGTAATGCTGCCAACATATGAATAATGCCACCGAAGCCGGTAAGATACTCAGCCTCAAAGCGTAGCTGAGGGATGTTTTTTAGAAGGAGAGGAGTTAGCAAGTTGCGGCCAATAGGCAGTAACTGCGAAGCGACGACAGAGAGTAGCCGAGGGATCTGCGCGTCTAAAACTCGAATGATTCACGTTCGCAGAAACAACACCACATCGCATATTTAGTGCATTTCACTTCTTATTTAGGTTGGCAGTACCCACTTTGCACGTGATTTATCAGAAAAATGGCTATGTTTGTTGTGTTCCTCACGCTATTTGCCTATATAAGTGAAAACCTAAATCGGGTGGGTAGGTGGGCACCATATATTGGAGAGACCACAGCATGTTCTAAACTCACTCCTAAGGTAATTTATTTCATTATTTCTCACTTCCTTATACCTAATGTAGGTGGGCAAAAGTATGACAATTTAGCCATATTTTTAAAGTTCTACCTGTTTGCCGGGGAAGAACCTGGAGTCAGCTGTACTAGATACCCGTCCTCGTGGAAATTGGACTTCTGCCCGTTGTCTATATCATTTTTAGACTGCGCGGATGCTGCAAGTGGGCATTCCACCATATCTTATGCTCCTCTGTTCTCCGAATCTATCTCACTGATAGAAACAGGCATCGTCATTTGAAACATATAGTGATTTCTAAGGTTATTTATACCTGGATACCGATGTAAAATAGTATTGCATATGCAATTCATTTTACATCGCTACTTACTATAATTTCTCTGCCTGAATTGGTATAAGCTGATGTTCTCATTGCACGGGAAGTATGAGGTGATCTGATCGTGCACCTCCGGCTTGTCGCACAGGGCTGCATAAGTATACCCGTTGCAGTACTACGAATGGCACAGGGATGCACGGCCTGAAGCGACGACATCCACCACATCGAAATCGTCACTTTCTAGCTCGTAGGAATCATCTCCCCTGAAAAGAAGAAATGTAATTCAGTGAGTCATTTTTCCTTCAAGCCAACCTTTTTTTAGAAATAACATTCACAAGAAAAAAGAAATCTGTACTTACATGTTACTTTTTTGTAGATAGGGCAGTTGTGTGTAAATATACCGGTTGAAGACATCTGGTCATGATATGAAGGTATGTTACACACTATAGAATGCATATGCTGTTGCACGACTCTTTATGATGATAAGTGTATGCACCTCTTCTCCACACTCACTCCAAAATTTATCAATTCCCACCATTATGTTATTATCACCATTACTCATCAACTAATATTTCAGGCAGGGACGAAGGGGCTCCTTATATACACGAGCTTAAAAACCGGTTCACATATAATGGTGGTGGGGTCTGGAGAGGAAAAACTATTCTGCATCTTGGGACGTTGTTTTCTTTCTTACTTTCTTGTGGTACAAAATAATGCTGAATTGAGAGGAGGAAGGTCCGAATGTAATTGAATGCAGAGGGTAGAATCGTGCAGGAGTTGTTAGGTCGTATTGCAGAAGGGCCTGTGGGAATCACTCTAAGTTTTATGGCGTTGTTTGGAAGAATCGGGCGAGCCAGGTGCAAAGCAAAGAATGGAATGCTGAGGGTGGGATAGAAGGTTGAAGGTGTGTATTTCATGTCACACAGATGATTGAGGTTTTTATTATACCGGCAAGGACCAGGTGAAATGTTTTTCTTGTGACACAAGAGAATACTGAATCCGAGATTCGGAGGAATCTGGTGCATTGGAATGTGAGGGGTGGGAGGATGATGCAGGCGTAGATGCTAAGGTTGGGTTTTATTATGTGAGTGAGCTTGCAGAGAGGTGTACGGGAATACACTGTAAGGAAATAATGGCATTGTTTCGAAGAGTCGGGTGTGCAATGCAAAGAATAGAATGCCGATGGTGGGATAGAAGGGTGCAGGTTTGTATTTCATGTCACGCAGGTGCTTCGGAATGTTATTGTGCTGAAGGGGGAGGGTAGAAGGATGCAGGTTCCATGCTCGCAGGTGTTCAGAGTCATATGTGGGATGAATAGGATCCCGTCTATCCTAGCCGGGGGTAACATAACAAGAATAATTAGGGTCGTCTCTTCTCCGTGAAGGCGGGGATAACACCGGATAACGGGACATATCGTGTATTGCTCACCAAACAATAAAAGATAAATGACGATCACCCCTATTTTCGGCAACATGGTCCTGGAATGGAGGAGAAAGGGGAAGAAAGTGAAGGTGGCATAATAAGTGTGCTGGTTCGCCAATTTTATAACTACTTGCTCCGAAAAGAAGGACCTTTACTTCCCATGCATAATTTTCAATGTTTTATTTCTCTCATAAGTGAGGAAAACTTGGGCTGTATACTCTGTCCTTTTCAAAGCGGGTAGTAGTATCCAGGATGAGTCTTCGTCTGCCTTTTCTGTAGAGGGCATAGAGTGATAATGAACTATATAGCTAAATGGTTCACTGCGCATGTGGCAACAACACACCATGCTAAACTGATATGTGGGTTTTTCAAATATTGTGTCCATTGGAATACACGCGAAGATGTGCAAGTGCAATTATAGTTTGATTTTCAGTGGTTTCAGATAGCAAAGAACAAGTGAAATGTTTTTATATGATAAATGGAAATGGTACATTACTGCTGTTGCTTTGGTTATAATGAGAAATTCGTGAAAGGAGGAAGTATATCCTTTCATTCGTAAGTATGATTGTAAAGATACCACATGTAGTTAGCTTGCGCTTAATGTTAATCTCAGATTTCAAGTAAAAGTAAGATTTATTATGAAGAGCTTAGTAATTAAGGCTATTTTGAGCAGCTACTTTCTCCTACATATTTGGTTTATTTATTGTTTTATTTGTATAGCCGCCTTTAACTACTGTGGTAATGTCACCAATAAATATTCTTAGGATATAAAACAATGCATCACAGGCTATTTCTGAAGTAATTACTTTCTCTACATAGAGTAGGAGAAGTATTGCATTCCACGTAAATCTTTGAGCAGAAATACATGTTTTGAGGTATCCTGAATCCAAAAAAGCATTTACAGAATAAGGTTCTTATGTGTGTCTGTCTTTGTGCTTTAAACAGCATAACTCAAAAACGTAGAGTCGGATGAATACCAAACTTTATAAATTGTGCAGCTTTCAAGGGTGTGACACGAAGCTTTTCAAGAACTTCCCCCCCATTTCAAACTACCCTTTTTATGGACGAGTTTTCGTTATGTTCTTAAAAACGGCTCTGACGATTTTTATTTAAATGCAATTCGTTTGTGACATTTACATGACATATAAAATGTATGTATTGAATTTTCTGAGAATAACCTTTGAACTCATCTTTGCTTAAAATGAATATTAGAAAACTATGTTTAACTGAAAAACCATAAGCTATGGGCAAAAGCGTATATCACTAAACTACACAATTTGACCAATATAGTGTTTACCCTAGCGTCAACCTGCCAAATCATATGTACATTTGTCAGAAATAGTCTGAAAGCTAAGGATTATGTTCGTTTTTCACCTCCATGCTACTTGGCAAACAAAAAGCGGTTTGAACAGCTGACTGCCTTGGACATAAGCATGTAGGAATAACATTTTATCGTGATGAATGTGGAATGGAAGAAACGTGTTTTATTTTAATAGTACCTATGAAATTGCAAGGTGTAGGCAAACTCATGTGAGTGTAACATGTCAGATTTTTTCTTAAAGAAACTTGCACAACAAAAATTTTAGTATTGTTGTTTATGAAGGGGATAAGGGGAAAAAAGGGTATAACTAAAACTCTGTAATGGGTGAGATTGAATTTTCTCCCCAGTTCTCTTTTACATATTATAAAATATACTGTCATAAGCCTTCTACACTAAAAATATCTGTATTATGGGGATCGAACATTGAACTTGTAGTTGAGCATAGATCTATGGAGCAGATTTTGGCCTAAATACAGATTCAGCAATTATAAAAATGACCTTTCTTTCTTCAAATATGTGGTTCTTCTTTCCTTAAGTCCAAGTTTCCGGACCGAAAATCGTATCCCATGTTGCGTGTATGCCAATACTAACAAGCAAACATTCAGGAGCAGAAAAAATCTCACATATTATGAAATACGCTTTATAACGCCAAAATAAATATTTATATTGCTTGCTTTACACTCGAGGGCAGCCACTAGTGTGATTTTAACCGATAATTTGGATCATCAGGATATAACTACAGGCAAAAGGAGAGGGCATCGTGTTCACTTTGGCTGATGAATGCTATTCCGATTATGTATATATAGCAGCTTTACATGAAGTGCATGATTAAACGTAGTTTTGTGGTGTTTAGGAGTAACCAATAATCGACTACTTTGACCTTCTCTGCAAGTGCTCTTGGTTTCTTTCCCGGAGATGGCTCATATATGCATCCCAATTGCGGCAAACTTCCGGTCCATGATTTACGATCAGTTCCATAGACATCGTCATCTTCGAATTCATTAGTGAGAATATTAATACGAGGGCTGATCAATAAAGACTGAGACTGATTTTTTCCTGAAGCTTTCTTGATAGTTTCCTGTCCCTACTATAAATATTTGAAAAGATCGGGGTTTCATGGATAATCTCCATAGGCGGCAGCACTCTCATATTGGTAGGTTTATAGTAATGCTGTACATTGTTGACCCTACTTGAATTTCGCATACCACAAAATGGAGGTGACACGAGAGGAGTAATACAGCGCAATAAAATTTTGTTTTCGTTTAAATCATACAGACTCTGTAACTTTGGAAAAGCTGAAGCAAGCATACGGTGAAGATGCACTACCTCGTGCAACAGTGTTTAGGTGGTTCAAGGACTTCAAAGAAGGGCGAGTCCTCGGTGCTAAGCAAGGTGGGTCTGGTGCTTCGCTTCTGCTATGACTGAAGTCAACATCAACACAGCTGCTGAGATTGTTGTTCTCCCTCACTCTACTGAACAGCAGTGTACTACAGGTCAGTATTGGCTACACTGAAGAAGCACATTGCAAGGAAACGTCCAGAAATTCATCGGAATGAGTGGCGACTTCATCACGACAACGCGCGGCCTCACGTCGCCAATCAAGTGTAGGCATTTTTGGCTAAATTCAACATTACCTGTGTGCGCATACGCCTTATAGCCCAGATCTTGCTACCTGTGATTTCTTGTTATTTCCATCACTAAAGACAAATCTCCAGGGCATTCATTTGAGAGCACTGAAGCAGTGCTGAAGAAAAGTGAGGCGATTCTCAAAGACCTGACAAAGAATGGCCTGCACCATGTGTTCGAGGACTGGCAGAGACGCTATAAAATGTGCCCTGAAGTAGGAGGGGACTTCTTTAAAAAATAGCGTGACAACATTGAAATGGAGTAATAAATATCTGTGAAAAAAAATCAGTTTCAGTCTTTATTGATCAGTCCTCGTAGTTTTGTAAATGTAAACATTCCAACAATTTCTAGTCAATGTTTTTATTATTTTACACATTTATTGTGCTAGTTCTATTTCTTTCTTCCTAAAGGAAGCATATACATATCCTTCCGATTCAAATATCGTAAATGTATTTCTGCGACATTGAGCAAATTCATTTTTACTCACAGTCATACTATTCTATCCCTCTTTCTCTCCCCTTCTCTTCTCTTTAACTGATAATCCTCGTCTTTGTAGGACTTACAAGCCAATGCTTTGCTTCAGTAGCCTGTCGGGAAGGACACAAATCCGGATCATAGCAGAACCAGGATGGGTGATCAGCCCGTTGCATAGTTGCGTGAAGAAGCAGGAAATGAAATGTATTGATGAAAGGGATGATCACGGATCAAATTATCCAACCCAGCATTCGCCTAGCGACCGAGGAAAACCACAAAAAAGCTGTCGGTCAGGTTGGTCGACCCAGGGAATTTGAATCCGGGACCGTCCGAATTCACGTTACCGCGGTGATGTATTTACAATAGGTAAAACATGCACGTGGGCTATGACAGACTGGATAGCCCGTCAGCAGCGTGGCTTCCATTAATCGATGACGTAACGGACGATGTTCCAGAATAACGATTTGTAAATAGCCTTGGCATATGCTGTAATTCTCCGTGAGTTGTACAGTTCTGCATAAGTATGCATTTAGCAATGCTGCATCCAACAGTACCAGAAAATCTAACATTTTTACCTGCACCTCCTGAATGTTTGTTTTAAGTCTCTGGGGGATAAAATAACCGAAAGAAAACGAGGTGAACTTAAGTCTTTAAACCCCGTTTGGTTTGGAAACGTAATTTTTAGATAAACGTAAAACTTTCTATTTGCAAAACTTTCTATAATCGCTTGGTCTAACAGTATATCTGTGTTACCTTCAATTTCCAATCATGTAAATAGTAATTGGCTTTATAATTAATTACGTAAATTATTTTCACGATTTCGCAATGCATTTCCAATGCAATATTGGAAATACCTCTCGTTCTGCTCACAAGTCACGCGGTTTCAGATCGCCTCGATGTTGGTATCTTGAGTGCTCTTGCTCTGCGCATCTTCATTAGCTCTATAGTTGCTCTAAGATTGATGCCTATGATATCGCTCTTCTTCTGTCAAACAATGATCCTCTTCGTACTTCTCCCACTGCTGCCTCCGAAGTCCTGTAGCAATGAAGCTGCTAACATTATGGTAGTGTATATTTCTTAATAGCTCTCTTTTAGAGCACCATCCTAAGACATGCCCAAGACTTCTACATCACTGAAACCAGGATGGTGGCACTGATGGTTTGACGAGGAACGGCAAGGAATGAATCGTACTGCTGAAATGTTGCCAGACATCTTAATGGTATTTGTCTCCTCAGAGCAGGACAATACGTTATGTTACTGATCCAGAAGTCACTTTTTGGATCTTTGTTGTGCGTTAAAACTACACTCTGTGGGAGATGACACCATTGTTCGAAAATCTCTTTCGTGGTTTAGCTCTTAAACGTCTCTCTATTAGGAAAATCAGATTCGAGTTCTGCAGAGGCTTGATGAACCAAAACAAAAGAGCCTGGACAATGTCTGCTGATTCGGATAGGATTTTAGCAGCAACTTTTACAGGGCTAAGCACGATCACAAGTTTGTGGGGAAGGTCTACGAAGCTCTCCTCCTATGCTCAGGGAAAGGCGCCAACCGTGAGACACTCCCCTCTGTGTGGTTTTCCATTACGCCAATACCTGGTTCCCTAAAAAGCTCCCACCCCGCTTTTGAAGAGATGGAAATTGATACGCCACTTACGCGTATCAACCCCAGAAGGGAATACTACCGAAAAACCTCAGTAGGGCCGATACTGAACTAGCACATCGTCTCCCAGCTCTCCAGGCTGATTCAGGAGAACATTGAGGTTCTCAGAACCCCTCCTAGACATCACCGCCCAACCTTCCCAATTCCCCATGACTTTTGGAAAACACTGCCGCCGAGTCTAACCCAATCCTAACAGCATTCCTTCGGAAGGAGCTCAGATGTTCGGCCCGATGTACTTCTGGTGACGTCAGAAGTACCACGAGTGCTAGGGTATTCAGCTCTCGCACCACGGCAGCTGAAGAGGAACATGATTACAACCATCATGTACATAAATAAGTGTGCGTGAGTATATGTATGTATGCGTGCGTGTGTGCTCACATGCTTGTGTGTGTGTGTGCTTGTGTGCATCTCGTCATAGTTTTCCTAGCCGCAGATGTTTTTTATACCGTTATATAAATGCACTATTTATTTCTGTAGTTATTATTATTATTATTACTATTATTATTATCTGGCATTATTTTCTGCTACCTGCTGCAGCTCGGATCTTTATGCATGCAAGACCAATTAGTCAAAATGTCCATTTTCAACTACAATATCAACATCCATTTGAACCAAGGAAGTGGAATATGGCCTCGAAACATATTAAATGGTCTCTGTCCACAGCATATAACGCACTCACCTCGAAAAATATGCTTTATTTCGTAAATTGCATGAGCTTTATCGGTGAGAGACCTGGCCTGGGAGCATTGGTGTCTTAAAGCAACTGTGCGGTATTTTTTTTAAAATATTCATTTTCATATGAGAGGTACGGAATAAATCATGTGTATATAAGCGCGTACTTGTCTCTTATTTCTCCAAATTAACTCAAGGCAGGGTTAATAACCGACGACTTTCTTTTCTTCTTGACAGCATTTAACTCTGCTTTAGTAATACATATTGCAACCTCTTAACGTATATTCGTGTCTGTGTTTCTGCTTGAAGTTTCTTCAACATTCATGTTTGCATAAGAGAAAACATGCTCTTTCAGCTACTACGCCAGCAAACGAGCACTCACCTAATACCAGATATATCACGAGTAACGTATATCGAGAGCACTCGTTTTCTGTTTACTTCTTCATTCTTCGGGAACACTCGTAAATTTATGAGTTGATATCGAGTAGGGAGGCTACGATCAATTGCGCTCTCCCTCTTGCAGGTCTCCAATTTCTGGTGAAATTTCGATATCGAATTGGGTGGAATACAATATTTAATGTTCCCTAATGTCGCTACGATGTATTGTATGAGTGAACCTCACAATGAATTTAAAAGCCTTATTATTTTACATTACACACTAAGTTGAATAAACAAAATGCATAAAAAAATCTTATGTGTTACACTCACATGACTTTCTCTACTCTTGTACAAACTATTTTTACAAACGCTTATTCTCCATCTACTTTATGTTAATCGAGATAAACATAGCCTTTAAGCACATACATATCTCTTAATAGCTGGTTGCTAGGTGCAGCACCATTCCCTTTGCCACAGATTAATACTCTTTGCATATACAAGATAAAAAATCTGATGTGTTACACTCACATGACTTTCTCTACTCTTGTACAATCTATTTTTACAAACGCCTATTCTCCATATGCTTCATGTTAATCGAGATGTCGATATTATTGGTAATTTTCTTGTAGATGCAAGGGGAATATGGTAGTTTTTAAGCGATAGTCAAATATTTTAACGCTGGTTGCTATGTGGCGCATTTCATTCTCTTTGCATGTCCAGGACATAAAAAAAAATCTGATGTGTTACACTCACATAACTTTCTCTACTCTTGTACAATCTAATTTTACAAACGCCTATTCTCCATATGCTTCATGTTAATCGAGATATCGAGATGTCAATCTTATTGGTAATTTTCTTGTAGATGCAAGGGGAATATGGTAGCTTTTAAGCGATAGTCAAATATTTTAACGCTGGTTGCTATGTGGCGAATTCCATTCTCTTTGCATGTTCAGGACATAAAAAAATGAATAACGAATTTGAGAAAAAGTATAAGTATTGGAAAATTTAAGGAAATAACAAGCAATATCTCGAAAACGGTTCACTCAACAAAAGAAACGTATATGACATAAGTTGTGTACTTTAACGCGATCTACATTTTTTGTGTAGTAAAATTTTGTCTATCTCTTATGGTTAACCAGTTATGCAAAAGTCGTTCACAATGAAGAATATTTTTGGAGACATTCCCAGAAAATTCGAGATATACATTTTATTTGTCATGACAATATCTTAAACATATGATATTTTAATCAAAATCGTTAGAGCCGTTTTTGAGAAAATTAAAATTTTCGAAAAATGTTCCATGTAAAGGGTAGTCTGGGGTGGGGGGATTTTCTTGAAAACCTTCGTGTCGCATCTCTGGAAGTTACTGAACCTAAATACCAAGTTTGGTGTTTATCCGACTGTTCGTTTTTGAGTTATGCTGTTCACAGACACACAGACACACAGACAGACACACAGACACACAGACACACAGACACACAGACACACAGACAGACACACACACGGACATGTTTCCAAAAATGCTTTTTTTGGATTCAGTGATTCTCAAAACATGTATTTCCGGTGAAATCTCGGTATCGAATTTTTGGGTGGAATGCAATACTTCCCCTACTTACTATACGTAGTAGAGAAAGTAAAAATCTGATGTGTTACACTCACATGACTTTCTCTACTCTTGTACAATCTAATTTTACAAACGCCTATTCTCCATATGGTTCATGTTAATCGAGATATCGAGATGTCAATCTTATTGGTAATTTTCTTGTAGATGCAAGGGAAATATGGTAGCTTTTAAGCGATAGTCAAATATTTTAACGCTGGTTGCTATGTGGCGCATTCCATTCTCTTTGCATGTCCAGGACATAAAAAAAATGAATAACGCATTTGAGAAAAAGTATAAGTATTGGAAAATTTAAGGAAATAACAAGCAATATCTCGAAAACGGTTCACTCAACAAAAGAAATGTATATGACATAAGTTGTGTATTTTAACGCGATCTACATTTTTTGTGTAGTAACATTTTGTCTATCTCTTATGGTTTACCAGTTATGCAAAAGTCGTTCACAATGAAGAATACTTTTGAAGACATTCCCAGAAAATTCGAGATATACATTTCATTTCTCATTACATTATCTTAAACATATCATATTTTCATCAAAATCGTTAGAGCCATTTTTGAGAAAATTAAAGTTTTCGAAAAATCTTCCATGTAAAGGGTAGTCTGGGGTGGGGGATTTTCTTAAAAACCTTCCTGTCGCATCTCGGGAAGATACTGAACCTAAATACCAAGTTTGGTGCTTATTCGACTGTTCGTTTTTGAGTTATGCTGTTCACAGACACACACACACACACACACAGACACACACACAGACACACACACGGACATGTTTCCAAAAATGCTTTTTTTGGATTCAGGAGGTCTCAAAACATGTATTTCCGGTGAAATCTCGGTATCGAATTTTTGGGTGGAATGCAATACTTCCCCTACTTACTATACGTAGTAGAGAAAGTAAAAAATGAATAACGAATTCCCATCTGAGAAAATTAGTATTGAAAAATTTAAGGGAATAACAAGCAATATCTCGAAAAGGGTTCACTCAACAACAAAAATGTATATGACATAAATCGTGTATTGTAACGCGATCTACATTTTTTGTGTAGTAAAATTTTGTCTATCTCTTATGGTTTACCAGTTATGCAAAAGTCGTTCACAATGAAGAATACTTTTGGAGACATTCCCAGAAAATTCAAGATATACATTTTATTTGTCATCAAAATATCTTAAACCTATGATATTTTAATCAAAATCGTTAGAGTCATTTTTGAGAAAATTAAACTTTTCGAAAAATCTTCCATGTAAAGGGTAATCTAGGGTGGGAGGATTTTCTTGAAAACCTTCGTGTCGCATCTCTGCAAGATACTGAACCTAAATACCAAGTTTGGTGTTTATCCGACTGTTCGTTTCTGAGTTATGCTGTTCAAAGTCACACACACCAACGTAGTACAGAAAGTAAATATGCAATTGGACATCTTTGATACACAATCCACTTCAATGAAGGAATAGGATTACCAAGCACTGTTATTTTAAATCGTAGAATAAGTAATGAATTCTACATCAAAGGGGTTGTTTCCTAATTTATAGTTGTGTTAAACAGAAGTGACACTTTAGTTCGATCATTGAACACCCAGTAAAGTAATCCATTAGTAAGCAGCGCAGCGAAACCACCAGTGTCTATTCCTGGATTTAACAGCATGCTAATGTTGCCTCATTTTAGCAGAGAGCAACAGGTATAGCTTTCAGAACTGATGAGCGGGATCATAAACCGCTCTACCTCCATTATCTCGCAGCATTGATGAAACGTAACGCATTTTCATGAAAAAGACCCTTTCTGGGATATTAATAATGATAACTACTTGTCTCTCAAGTGCACTAACAAAAGCGCCAGCAGCTTTCTGAGGATATTCTTATACTTGCATGGAAAACTTTATTTGGTAATTCGGCGAGATAAACAATAAAAGTCTGAGATTAGCTTTGCAGATACAAATTATAACAAAATGGTTTTGGGAAGAGCCAAATTATTTCCCATGAAAATAAATGATAAATCAAGAAAGAAAGAAGAAAAGAAAATAGGTATCTTAGGTGAAGTTTGATATAAATTATACAA
The DNA here is from genome assembly GCA_030765065.1 of Deroplatys truncata. Lineage (NCBI taxonomy): Eukaryota > Metazoa > Arthropoda > Insecta > Mantodea > Mantidae > Deroplatys > Deroplatys truncata. The sequence continues at coordinate 202,233,932 of CM060983.1, read as the reverse complement.
AATATACATTCCTTTTTACATTTTCTACTGCTTAGCTATAGTAAGCAGAGGAAGTATGTAATCCATGGAAAGTTCTATACCGAAAATTTCCCGGAAATACACCTGGAGACTCCCTGAAAAAAAAAGAATTTTAGAAAAAAAAATGCTTGCCTGTGTGCGTGTGTGTTAACAGCATAACTTAGTGTTGAAATTCAGTATTTTTACTTTCCCTACTGCATATAACAAGCAGGGGAGGTATTGAATTCCACCCAAAAATTCGATACTGAAATTTCACCGTAAATACTTGTTTTGAGGCCCCAAAATAAAAAAAACATTTTTAGAATAAAGTCGGTTAAATACCAAACTTGGTATTTAGGTTACAGTATCTTTCAGAGATGCGACATGAAGATTTTCAAGAAAATCCTCCCACCCCAGATTACCCTTTACATGGAACATTTTTCGAAAATTTTGATTTTCTCAAAAATGGCTCTAACAATGTTTATTAAAATATCATATACGTAAGATATTTATATGACAAATGAAATGTATATCTTTAATTTTTTGGGAATGTCCGCAAAAGTTTTGTTCATTCTGAATGGCTTTTGAATAACCAGTAAACCTTAAGAGATAGATAAAATTGTTCTACATAAAAATGTAGATATCGTTAAAATACACAGTTTATGTCCTACACATTTTTCTTTGTGGAGTGAAACCATTTCCGAGATATTGCTTGTTATTTGTTTGAATTTTCCAATACTTATACTTTTTCTCAAATGAGAATTCGTTATCCGCTTTTTTATGTCCTAGGTATACAAAAAGAATGAAATGCTCAACATAGCAACCAGCTCTTAAAAGATTTGACTATGGTTTAAAGCCTACCATATTCCTTTTGCACCTGTAAGATAATTAGCTATAAGATGACTTCTGCAAATGTCTATCTCGATTAACATGAAGTAGTTGGAGAATAAGCGTTTGTAAAAATAGTTTGTACAAGTCATGTGAGTATAACACATAAGATTTTTTTAAAGATGCGACACGAAGATTTTCAAGAAAATCTGAGGCATAAAAGGTAGTAATTAAATATTATTTCTTAAAGAGTTATCGTCAATTTATTCGTGTAAAATTTAATCAGTCTCTGCAATTTTAGCCTCAGAATATCATAAGTTTAAAGCCATTTAAAAATGTTAAGAGCGTTTTAATTGTTGTAAAGATTAGCAAATAAACAGCTCCGTAGTCGCTCTTTGTTTTATGCAATATTTCTTTAAAAATAAGGGGAAATTTCCTTTGTTATTTCATTGTTCAGGCTCAAACGCGTGTGCAGGTAAACTCGTCATTCTTTTGTGTCACCGCGGATATTTCCCCACGTATAAGAACCAGACAGCGTCATGTAACAACGAAGCGAGCATCTGTATGTTCAAAAGTGTGACACCCGTCCAATAGACGAAGGATGAGGTGTAGCAGAAAGCGAAATTTCCAATTATAGTGAAGGAAGATTTGAGTGCGGATAAATGATCGCGAACGTTGCTCTTGCAGGATATATATATAGTTGTATTACTGAGATTCGGTGCACTCACTCTGGTAATTTCGTGTTTGAAGACGCTTACAATGCCAGAGAAGAATGCGAAACGCGGTCACGAGTGATCCGCCGAAGTCAATGCGAAATAAAGTTAACGAAGGTTCAGTTATCCGCTTCTTTTGAATAATATCTTATTATTAGTTTAAAATGGGAAGAGTTCTACTCTGCAGCGAATGAGGTGCATTTGCATGCTCAGCGTTGCCGCCTCGTTATCCCCACTCTTTTCATATTTCCCTCTCACTCACACATCGGCCTGGCGCTAGAATGGTCGACGTAAAGCAACCCAAACTGAATTTGCTAAACTTTTATAGTTCTCCTGGTGTTTAAATTCATAATTTGGAATATACTGGCATGTTACGTACATATTTTTAAGTGTTATATAATTATAGGTTATGAATTACCTGTGCTTTTAATCCAATGGAACTGCCAGTGGTTCATCCGTACCGCTGTTATCAGTTACGTGAAGAGACAATTCGTCACTGTCACTGCCTTCATCGTCTGAGTCTTGCAAATTTATAATGATAGGTTCCAAAATATCGTCACGGCTTATTTCTTTCCAAAAGTCGTCTTCTTGTAGTTGTTCTGCATGTCTCACGCAGGCTTCCCAGTCTTGTTTAGTTACCTTGTCAATTTCTTCGTGAATAAGACGTTCAACGTCAGTCAGTTTAAAAGTGTTATTTCTGTTTGCAACCCCTCGTTTTATTTGAGCCCATACTAACTCAATTGGATTATACTGGCAGTGATAAGGGGGAGGCGGATTACCTCGTGTCCCATTTCCATTGCAAGTTGATCCAGCTGATACACTTTTTCCTGGTTTTAAAACGGAAGTACTCGTTGCCGTAACTCATTTTTAGTTTCTGTTGCCGAAAATTCAACCCCCTTTTTTTGCAACCATTCAACAATTTGGTTCTTTCTACTGGCAGTATTCGGTACTTTGTTTTCAATAACCGAATAATATGGTGCATTATCCATTACAATTATGCTTCCCTCTTCTAAATAATATAGGAATCTGTTCAAAAACTATTCTTTAAACGTATCAGTTGTCATCTCTTCGTGATAATCTGAGGTGATTTTGGACAGAAAAATTCATTTGCTTTCAGGTACAAATCCTGTCTTAGCTGACGCTACATGACAAATGGTAAGTCGACTGCCTTTTCCAACAGGTACCTTCAGGCCACTCTTTTTTGAGGAATCTTGCCAGATTGAATTTTGAGTGTGGTTTTTATTTACCCATGTCTCGTCTAAGTAAAATATAGGTCTCGTATCGCCAGAATTTCGAATTTCGTGCGTAAGAATTTTATTTCTTGCCGCAACAATGGCACTCCTTTCCATTAAAAATTGTCGCCCATCATTTGTCTTTCTGTACCTGAACCCTAATGCTCTCAAAATTCTATAAGTAGATGAATTTGAACCAGTGTATGATATTTGCAAGTTATTTTCTGTATTGTTGGGAATTCACCTTGGTCATAAAACTCGAGCACAGTCCTGCGTACAACGTCCTTGTCAAAGTCAGTTAAATTTGTAATCCTCTTCGGAGGTCTACCACACGCTTTACCAGTAAGCTGTTGAGGATTTTTGAAATCAAGTTGATTTCTGTGTTCCTCATTGTTGCATTTTTTAAAAAACGAGTAGACCCTAAAGATAATACTTCGAGCCTGACTTCGCAATACCTGCCTCTTTGACTCGCCACTAAATTCACCACAATAAGCCATTGCACTATTTTACTCTTGCTGCTTGCTCTCTGAACAACAACTGCATACTGATATTAACTGTGTAGGGCAAATAAACTCCAACCCAGATTTAGAAACAACACACAATAATAAACATGTGATGGCTCACGTTCTGCAGATTCAGCATTCTACAAGTAACACATGTGAGCTGGGTGGGCTGTTTGCTCTCTCTCAGCTTTAACAAACGCCTTGGTTTTTCAACATAATTCTTTATCATCATCAAGTCAGTAGTTCTGTATAATTACAAATATATTGACATAATGTATACAATAATGCATACATACAAATAATGTGACCATTATAGTGCTTACGTGGTTATGATATAACATATGGGTATGTTTATTCGTTTGTATTATGAAAACTATTTGAACTAAAAATATGTGGTTTTTACGGTTGTGTTACGAAAATTACTCCCTACCTTCTAGTGGGTTACTTTTTGCAACATTTGAACTTTGCCTTAGCGCAAATTATATTTATTAGAAACAGATTCGCTTAGCGCGCGTCACGCTTAGCTTACGGCGAATGCAATATGACAACACAGCGGAACTCCGATTGGTTGCCACTCTGGCCGCGCTCAAGAACAAACATCATCCCATTTGAAAATCACAGTAGTGCGGCATTAATGAATGTAGATTAGCAGCGAACGGCAATTTTCTCTCAATAAGAGAAATTAAACGAATTAAATGTGTGTATTTAAGGAACGGTCAAGCACGTTGCCGGAAAGTAATTAGCGCCGAGGCAAATAAATTGTAGTACCCGTTGCGAACAGTGAATGTCTGGTGCTCAGCTGACGCCCAAGACGTGTGTCTGGTAGGAATCAAAAGTGAGTGCAGGAGCGGAAGACGAACCCATGCGAGTGAATCTTGCAGGAACAAAATGCCGAAATCGGCGTTAGAAAAATGATGTAGGAGCTATTTCTCACAGTTTCTGACAATTACCAATGATTCCAATTCCCTCCTCCCCCAACGCTTGTCAATTTACAGCAGTCAACGCTTCCATGAACCACGACTACGGGTGGTCAAGAGGTCACTTCCAGAACCAGACGTGTAACCCACAATTACTCATCGACGACGTAGCGAAAACGACGAGAAATCCCCCAAACCAAAGTACTCTTTAAGTGGAACATTTTTAGACTACTTCCTACTACGAACATACTAGGCAGAGAATGTATTGCATTCCATCTAAAAATTCGATACCGAGATTTCACCAGAAACACTTTAAGGCCCCCTGAATCCAGAAAAAGCATTTTTAGAAAAAGGTCCGTATGTGTGTTTGTTCAGTATCTTCCAAGGATGCGACACGATGATTATCAAAGATACTCCCTCCCCAACTACCTTTACATGGAACATTTTTCGAATATGTTAATTTTCTAAAAATGGTTCAAACGATTTTGATTAAAGTACCATATATTAATTATATATACGTGACAAAATGTACATCTTTAATTTTCTGGGAATAGTCTTTGAGTCCTCTTCATTCGGAAGGAGCTTTGTATAATCTTATATAAACTGGTAAACGTTAAGCGATAGACGGAATCGTACTGCACAAACAAATCTAGCTCTGTACACAATTTCCACAAATCTACACAATTTATTTCAAATTTTATATGGCATAAGCTATTTCTGAAGCATCCGTTATTAATGGTTCGAATTGTTCATTTCTTGATCATTCCTTAAAGTTACTTCAACATTCAATTGTTTCTCGCTATGTCATGGAAACAGTATGGAATTTTAAGGTCAGCATGTAGCGTCCAGTTCTTAAACATTTCATTATTACAATATACCTAACGGAATGTGTAATGTGGTTATTACTGCAAGGATTTATTTGGGTCATTAGTAGATATAAAAATAAAATTTAGTAAAAATAGCTTGTATAGTCACTAATAAACGAAAAAGGGTAGAGAAAGTTATGTGAATGTATTACAACAAATGTATATTTTTTCTAACAGAAGACTGTAATGTTTTTCATTAAGATATTCACATGGCAAATAAAATGTATGCCTTGAATTTTCAGGGGGAATAGCCAGTGAAGGGATTCATTCGGAAGGGATTTTATATAACAGGTACACTATAAAAGAACAAAAAAGGTACTATCACGGAGAGGTCCCAGGAAGCTGGGCAGAGCACCACACGCAGGCCAGTCAGCCCATTTTGCCTCCAACGTGACCCCTAGGCGAGAAGAATGAGGGCAGAGACCCGAAGGGTGACCAGGTCCGGATACCGGCGGGCGCAAGCGTGAACGTAGTCCCTAACGTATCCAGATAGAACACATCTGACGCCCCAAGGACCCTGCCCACAAGCCACCAACCTCCAGGGTCCCCCAGAGCGGAGCCCCATGCTGCGGGTTGCGACTGGGTGGTGGCTTGCGTTCTGTAAAGGTTTCTTCCCTGGCATCGCTTCGGTACCGCTCAGTTAGGTCTCTCCTCAGCGTGGGACTCCGCTCCGGGTGACCCTGGAGGTTGGTGGCTTGTATACAGGGACCGTGCGGCGAGGGGGCGTTCTATCTGGAAACGTTAGGAACCCCGACCATGCTTGCGCCCGTCGGCATCCAGGTATGGTGGCCCTTCGTGTATCTTTGCTCATGTTTCCCTCCCAGGGGTCACGTTGGAAGCACAATGGGCCGACTGGCCTGCATGCAGTGCTTTGCCCCGGTTCCGGGGTCCCTCCGTGATGCGTGCCTTTACCTTTACCATTACTACTACCACTACTGCTAATACTACTATTGCCACCACCACAAATTATAATTGTGATGATATCAATAATAATAGTAATAATAATAATAATAATATCAAGTGCACTGGCAAACTAATACTATCATTGCTTTTAATTTAATATTATTACATTCGTTTACTCTATATCAGAGGTGGCGAAAACGTGACTCGCGAGTTATTTTGACTCGCAGTCGCTGTTCCCTCTCTGAAACCATCCGTTTATTTTTCACATGCTGCTGAGTGATGCAGTGCGTGTTGCATAGTTGGCGACTCACGGAAGGAAGTCGTTTTCGTCACCCTTACTCTATATATTACAACAGGTGGAGTTGTCGATTATTATATCTATGCCAGCTGTATTATTATTTATTATAGGAATTTCATTACCATTATTATTACTGTTATTGTAGTTATTATTTGTTGAAGATTATACATGAATGCTTATGTTCAGCACTCCATTCAGCCTGTTGCACTGCCCGCATCAATGCTGCTGGTTTGCGTTTCATTAGGTACAGGTTATGCAACGGAGGGAAACACCTGGATCAATGAGATCTGCAGTGGGCGAGAAGTCCCTGAACCCGTAGTATCAAATGTTAATTGATTTATTTAGCGCTAGCACTTACGTATTAAGTAAGTGTACAATATATCTGCAAGTTCCCCATCACACTGTAAACACAGTTTCATACGCCTCCATGTTCTGCTTGACATATTCTTGAGCATGTCCAGCGTTATAGTACGAAATGCATCCTTAACAACAGTGCGCAGTTCTTCGTTTGTAGCATAACGACGTGCACATACATGCGCCTTAATGACTCCTCATAAGGAGTTGTCAGGTGTGGTGAGGCTAGAACTTCTTTGTGGTCACTTCAAGGGAGCTGGTGTTGTTGATGAACCCCACCTATCCACCGTCCTGGAAAGTGTTCATTTAGGAACTCGCGCACTACAAGAGCGTAGTAAGGCGGTGCTCCATCTTGCTGCAACCATATGCGTTCAGTGAGGACCCCTTCCTCAAGTTGAGGTATTAACCATGTTTGTAACACGTGTAAATAATTTGCGCCATTCACGGTCGCTTCAAAAATGTACGGTCCAATCAGATGTTGTGATGTCATAGCTGCCCACATGATTACGTGAGGCGGCTCCTTTCTAACTCGAATGTGTAATGAACAGGCCTTGGTGCAGGGTTCCGAGACGCATGAAGTTAGGAGCACACGAACCACTGTGTTGTTTGGTTCGAGAGGGATGGCAGATAAAGCGTGCAGGTAGCCCTTGCCTCTACGTTTAAACATCTAATCGCAGTAGAACACAAAATAAACGTCACATTTTCCAGTGCGTATTGGGTATGAAAACTAATTGCGTAACATAACAGTTTTGCATTATTGCACATTCTGAAATAGCCAAGTGCAAAGAATATACATATCACAAAATAGATTTCATCACAACTTCATTGCATCATATACATAAATATTTAAAATAAATACATAAAGTAATAACCCAAATAATGCAAATGAATACAATACACTTCTTTACATGTCATTGCAGCGAATTACAAGGTGCATTCGCAATGTATCAAATAAAAACATCTCCTATTTTCACTTAAAATGAGTTTGCTAAAAAAACTTCGTTCTTCGTCACATGACGTGACAGGTGCATAAGGAAAGAATGGGATATCTCACCAATAAAGCTTTGTGGATTTGTATTCATAGGTTAAATGAATAAAACGTCCTCAATGGTACACATATCTGCAAAGCCAAAAGAGCATTTTTTAATTTGGCGTTCATACTTGCAACAACAAGTGTATTTTGACTCATGCAGTATTTGAAGCTGTACAATTAGGAACCCATATATTTTTCTAGAAACGCTTTAATATATTTATCTTCGATCTCGTTGAAATGGATGTTGGCATGTACTAACATGCTACACAAATCTCGATAAAATTCTTTCTGATTTTCTATTTTGATTGTGATGTTGAAGATCTCCGTAGATTGTTGAATTTAACATTTTTCTTGTGTATTATTGCAGTGTTTTTGAAAGAATCGATATGTGTCTGTCAAGATGTATTTTTTGCAGCGTTTGCAATATGCAGTGTTGTTTCCTTTGATGACGAAATGTTCCTTTCCAAACTTCTCTATAAGTGCATCCTGAAGGGAACGCTTGGTACTCGTATTCTTCGACATGTTTCAAAGTATTGTGGAGTATAAATAAGTGAAATTACTAAGAAAACAATATTTACCACCACAGTTTCTGGAGTCCAACAGGTGAATGGAGGCCTGCTTGGATGTAATGTTGGACGCGGGGTGTCATAAAATGAGTTCTCTTTTCTTTGTCTAAGATTCAACAAAGGAGGTTAATTGCCCTGGAGAACGGAAATATCAATGAAATGTAAACACCATGAAACTACAGTTCTTTACTCACTGGATCTCGAGTACGTAAGGGGACTGCATTAACCAGGGCCAAGCAGTAATATGAATGTCCACAGTGACCTTCGCCACGCAACTACCTATAGGTTGGAAATACTACCCCACCCCCGGGCTAGGACATCAACTCAACTCCGTTCGCTCCCAACCTAAGTCTGCTAATTTCGTGACTCAAAACCCAGGCCTGGTAATGAGGATTTTGATTGGCCAAAAAGACAATATTTCTAGCACATGAGCTGCGATAAATCACACATTGCCTGAAAACATAACCTTGGCACGGTTCACTGCCTTTAGAAACTGAGCTAACGAAGCACGATCTCTACGATAACTCGTTTAAGAACTTAAGGTCCTTTTAAATGTGATCACGTATTGTTGTCCTCGGTATACCGAGTCTCGAAGCACGTTTACGTGTCGACTTCATAAGAGATTGTTCAATCGAAGCAGAGACTCCGGCACATGTTTCTTCTGGCGTCTTCTTCCTTTCACTCCGCGGCCTGTCTTTAACACTGTCAAAAACACACGCACGTTTTTTCCCAATCCAGAAGTTCTGCTTTTCGCGTGGGAGCCTTATTAAATGTTTCCTGGAATGCTCCCATAATCTGTCTCATTGTCTGTCCTTGTGTTGTTGTTCGTGCACCCACGCACTTCTCACTAAGCGCTCCTCAATAGTGTAACTATGATCGCTCACATCTGCTAAGACTACAAATTAAAACTCGTCTGCAAAAACATATAACCATGAATTCCAACAATTTATTCCGACAATTGATTCCAACAATTGATAAGAAGTAACATAGCTACATAGCATAATAACATTTGATACTCACAGGGGTACGGGGTATGGGGACATCTTGCCCAACCTGGACATGGATATATTGTGGCTACAACCCACTAGGAGGAAAGGGATAAAGTGAAGGAAGGCAGCCAGGCCCCGGAGATGCGCGGAGTCCACAGTTTCAAGCTCGGAGACCAGTCGCACTGTTGGAGCGCCTAGAGAAAGGCTGAACGTCCGTCGACCAAGCAGGGCTCTAGTGTCTACGGGGAGTATCCTTTTCTTTCAGCAAGCATCTGCGCCAGCTGTCAGGCACCGTCATATTTCACGAAAGCACGCCTGGAACATGAGAAGGTAACGGAATGAAAGGGAAATGAAAAGAAAATTGTGGTAGATAAGAAACCACCCCAGCATGAAAAACCACGAAAACCGAAGGTCAGAGTGGGCAGTCGATGGGAATCGAATCCAGGACTTTCCGATAGCGACCTCACAAGTTATCTCGCTCGTTTGTTTCTGCTGTTATTCGTCGTGGGAGAGGGAACAATGCCACGCTATACCAAGCTCGTAACCGCACAAAAATTGCAAGAGCAAATACGTTGTGTCGGGATGTAACTATGGACCTCGTGGCGCGATATCACAAAATGGACCAGGGACGAGCTCTATAGAGGTGAACGAATGTCTTTGCTGGTTAGGGACAATGTTTTGCTTGGCTACGACTCACACAACTGCTTTGGGATGAACTGTTCATATTCTAAGCGTTGAAGCTTGCATTCATCCCTGGAGTACATGGGCGTATTGCATCTTTATATCTTTGCGGAGAAAATTATTCATGCTGGTATATCCTAGTATGCAAATGCATATCACAGTTCATGTAGACTTATCTTAAAATGTCTTCTACATCTGAATCATTGCTTACTTGATATTACAAGCTCCTATTCTCGTTCCTGATCAGTCCCTGGACGTATTTGCACTCAGTGCCACTAGATCGCTCAATCGTACCTTAAGGTTGGGAAAACTACCATTGTTGTGCATTACGGAATTGTCTAGGACAATGATTAATTACAAGTTGTAGCTGCGTTGTGAAACGTAAAAGGAAATCGAGAGTATATTTGTATTTTTCTAGGATTAAGGTAAGGGTACGTATCATGGAGGGGTCCCCGGAACCGGGGCAGAGTACCGCACGCAGACCAGTCGGCACTTTATGTTTCTAACGTGACCCCTGGAAGGGAAGGATGAGCGGAGTGTCCCGAAGTGCAACCAGATCCGGATGCCGACGAGCTCAAGCATTGGCGGGGCCCCTAACGCAAACGACCCCACCCGGTCCCTGCCCAAAAATCAACAACCTCCAGAACCAAATCGGGAACGGGGGCTGGGCTTTACGGTAATGACACCAAGATTTCTTATAGTCTTGGTACCTTAGCTACAGTTTTCCAGGCTGAGGTTTATGCAATCCTAGCCGGTGTCATGGAAAGCATTAAAAGGAGATATAAGAATAGAAGTGTTCTTATCCTCTCAGACAGTCAAGCTGCTCTTAAAGCACTTGAATCACCATCAATAAAATCAAATCTCGTCTCAGAATGCCGGGAATCCTTAATGGCACTGGCTGAACACAATAAGGTTCAACTTATGTGGGTGCCAGGACACATAGGTATACCAGGCAATGAGAAAGCAGATGAAGCAGCCAAGATTGGCAGTGAAATCCCATTTTTTGGTCCGGAGCCTGTACTGGGAGTGTCGTACAGACCAGCGAAACAGGCTATTAAGTGCTGGGCTCAAGCAGAACACAAGAACTACTGGAACTCCATTGAGGGTTGCAGACATTCCAAGTTGTTTATTACAGACCTGGATAACAGCCGGGCGAAGTACTTGCGCGGTCTTAGTAGAAGAAGACTTGCATGGGCAACAGGATTCATTACAGGACACTGTGCCCTAAAGTTTAATCTATACAGAATGGGATTGTTTAACAATCCTATCTGTAATAGGTGTCTAGAAGGAGATGAGACTGATACTCATCTACTATGTGATTGCCCTGCTCTTGCGAATCAAAGAGCAAGTATTTTTGGCAATCACTTTCCAAAGATAGATGAACTATCGAAAGCCTCAGTTAGCAGTCTGTTTAAGTTCCTATCGAGCAACAGACTACTTCACTGATGAAAGGGGGGATGCGCAATAGATCTTTAAGGTCGCAGTGCTTGGGCATAAAACCCACCCCTTTTCAAACTAGAACTAGAAACCCTAAGCAGGTGACAAAGAAGGTGATGTATACAGGAAATGAGCGGAGGGAGAGTCGTGGTAGAAGATGAACTACACAAACATTTCCTGGTGACTCGGAAAATAACGAAAAAATCCGTGGGCCAAGTAGGCGGTCGCCGCGGATCGATCCCGGGACCTCTCAAATTCGGACCACTGACGTAACCGCCTGAGCCTTCCCGCTCGGTTTTTTAGTATTATTAATCGTGTTAAGAAAAAACATCTTAAGTTCTCTTTGCTGTGATGTATAATGGACACAACATTAAGTGACATATTTGGAGGCTAAAGCAGCTTGGTAGTGAATTGCATGTAGACGTTATTAACGTATTGGAATTTCTGGGGTTAGTTATATACCAGGTGGCCCAACCGCGCCGTATTTCAAGTGTGTAAATATCCCTACGTGCGTTAAAAGAGTTGCAGAATTCAGCCGAGCAATTCCAATTATACACAGGTCAGTGCGGAACTGGGGAATTATTAGTGTGCGAGCTTCGTTTTGTCTTTATCAAGTCCCATTTATACACAATGCTCTTATTGGTGGCCTCTCATTTGGAACGCCTTTTAACTGTATTAGCTTGTCGTTGGATTTCTGGTAAACTTTGGGCTTTAATCATTAGATCACACACACATTCACACTTCCAGACTCTGGGGAGGACAGGGAAATAATTTTGGTCAGAGAAAAATTCCCGCTCCCAACAGGAATCGAACCCAAGACCCGAGAGCAGGCAGGTGCTCTACCGACTGAGCTACTGAACCAGACGAGTTAGCTTCCACTCCTCTTGCTTATTAGCAAATTGATGAGCGGGTCGCGTTTATTGAGAGGCACTTCCCAGGCTTGCAATAGAGTCCGTGATGATAGACAAAAATATACAGATGAAGTCTTAGAATATTTGGCACTTCAGTTACACAGGCTTTATTTTCGAGGGAATAAACTCACTTCTTAGACTGACAAATAATCAAAATGAGCTTAATTGACCTGTTCTTATTCGCCTATAAGTATTTTATTTAATTGTGTTTACGCTGTTCTTGTCTAATGTTACGGCACTTTAAGCAACAAACTGAGTGCACGCACTGTTTCATTTTTCGCTTGCTATTATAAATGTTGTTATTATTATCATCATTAACGATGCTGTTATGCTCACTTCGTTCATTGAATGACGTTCGTAACTCTGCCTTGTTGATTGATATAATGTTCCAACCTCTCCGTGTATCCATATAGACGTTTCTGAGAAGCGCTGTGTATTTGTTTTTTTTATTAAGGGGAAAAATCTTATAAAGGCACCTAAGGAGATTCTCATCAACTAAATAGCCCCTGCAAGCCAGATTAATTTCTCTTGGAACTTTCAAACGGTATTACTTCAAGAGAAGTGGCTATAGGTGGTCTTTGTACTAATATACCAATACTCTCACAATTACATTAATCTCCATCAGTGTTATTAATCATTCATATCTCTTCTCTTTCTAGACATAATATCTTTTGCAATCTGATTTACAATCCCCCAGTTCTTGGCTGAGGCTACATTTTAGATACACGATTTACCGGTGCTACTTATCCCATTAAATTTTCTAGCTTGTTTCTTTCTCTGTGCCACCTTACGCATGTGAATAATTTATGTTCTGCAGTATCCTTCTGTCCACAATATAGACATTTATCTATTTCGTTGATGTGAAAATGGTGCAAGTATGCATTAAAGCATCCATGACCCGTAAAAATCTAGGATAATAAAAATTGATTTCTGCATGTTTTCGCTTCAACCATATTCTTACATAAGGAATTAGTTGTTTACTTCAGTTTGCTGGTCCATCATCATAATTATCATCCCATATCTTCTGTCATGCATAAATTCATCAGAAGTATCTGCCCGATCCACATTGAACTCTATCCTTCTTTGCTCAACCATTATGGCAATCGGTGGAATTCGTGCAAACGCTAATGAACTCTTAGAACATGTAGGTCTATATGCGCTAAAAATCCTGATTGCTATGCTTCTTTGCAGTCTTAAGAGAGTGTTTCTGTGCATTTTCTTTTCTAATGCTCTTCTCCAAATTGTTGCTGCATACAATAATATGGAGGTCGCAACTGAGATTAATATACGACGTATAACTTCTCTTGGTCCTCCTATATTAGGCATTAGTCTAGTAAGATGTGCTAATGCCATTCCTGCTTTTACTTCTGATTTCCTCACATGTTCTCCCATGCTCATGCTTGCGTCAAAATAAATGCCAAGAGTGCATTTTAACATTACTATGTTACTTACTGGTATTCTGACCACCTGAACTATAATCGCTTCAGGTTTACTGGCTCGTTTTAGTAATACCATCTCAATTTTATGTTGTGCCAAGCACAGATTTCTACTACTTAACCAGTTTTTGACAATATGCAATACTTCATTAGTTTTCTGTTCTATTGCCCTTGCATCTTTAGAAGTTAATACCATTCCTAGATCGTCTGCATACCCAATTAGAGAACTCCAAGGGGCATGGGTAACCGAAGTGCTCCATCATAATAAAGGTTCCAAAGAGTGGGTCCTAGAACCGAACCTTGCGGAACTCCGCAACTTATTGTCATCTTGATTTTTTCTCCTACTAGTATTATACTATTCTCTAGATAACTCGCCACTATATTATACAGATACGGTCATACTCCTTTCTTATTCAATTCTGAGAGTATACCTACTCAGGTAGCGGAATTAAAGGTATTTGTCACATCTGGAGTTATTAAAGCGCATAATTGTTTTCTACCTGAGACTTAACAGAATGAGTTATTTCCTGAATCCTTTTAAGAGCTGTAATCGTGTAACCTTCACGAAAACCGCGCTGTTCAACAGCAAAGTTTCCATTTACCTCTATTTCTTCTTTTAATCTTATCAAGTCTAATCGTTCGAATAATTTCCATAGTACATCCTGCAAACAAATTGGCCGGTACGCTTTGGTATTCTGTTTGGGTGTACTTTTTCCTATTAGCAGTAATTTTCGTATTTTCCATACTTCGAAATTCTCCTCTCAGAAGTATCCGATTATAGATATCTAAGCATACGCCTGTGTGATCTTTTACAATAGCTTTAAACACTTCCGGTAGTATTCACTCTGGACCTGTACACTCCTTTATCTTAATTTTACCCGTTACCTCTATTAGTTCATCACTGGTAAATAAAGAGACCTTCTCTTGGACTACAATCTTTTTATCCCATTTAATGGGGTATGCACGAGAAACAATGTCCGCGCAATTTGTAATTGCTTACTATCCTCCATACTTAACTTTGGAGTAGTTTTAAATTTTTTTATAAGTTGGTATTCCTGACCCCATATATCATCTTCTACTTCTTCAAGAAGTTGTTTCCAAGCCTTCATTTTCGCTTCCTTTATTGTTTTTTGAAGTGCGGACCTATATTAATGGTACTGCTCTTGACAATTTTTTCTGGACTCATCAGTTTTTTTGTTCGCTCTCAACATAGTACATCTACTTCTTAGACAAATAAACAGGTTTTCTATATTTGCTCTGGTTTTTCCTTGGAAAAATCTTATCACATGCTGTTTGGATTATATGTGTTAAATCGCATGCCTCAGTATTTTCATTTTGCCTAGTTGGTATTAAGCACCCACTTCTTCTGTAAATCTAGACATATCCTCCATCTTTATGCCACAGCCCTTACAACTATATATGCAGTGCTGGCACTTATTAACTACTGGGGCATAAATATAACTGAGCTTCCCCTCCTCCATCACTGTCTAATTAGTTACTAAAGTACTAAATGTAGCATCTATGTACAATTCATGGCTCGCCGGATGAAAGTTGGTATATTTTCATGATTGTAAACTCTTCAGCCATAATCTTACCTCTAGTATCCTCAATTGGGGAGGATCATAGGTGCGACTTAGCATTAAAATAAATCTCCACCAACGACAATTTCATTTTTATGGTACTTCATTACTGTTCTTACATCTGTTAGAAAACGCGCGAAAGACCTTGCGTTATATTTGGAGAAATATAGTATCCAAAAATTACAAAGAAATCGAGTTCAATCCAAACATATCCATCCCCAACTCCCATTAAGAATTTTGAGTGTTGGGTTACACATTTTCATCGCTACATTACATTATTATCCGCAGACCATGATGTCTGTGCTATTTTTTTGTATTGGGCTTGGCCATTATAATTACATCTTCCTCGTATTCTTACGCCATTTGGTACATAAGACCCATTTCGGTTCTATCAATGCTCCCCTGAATTATTCGAATAAGTTTTTATTTTGTTTATTATCTATATTAGGTCCTTGTACCAACGGTACTCCTATACAGCTTGTTATTATTTGCGAGGTGTCCATTGCAATATATTCTTTCCTTTCTCCCTACTTGTGCTTGTACCAATCTCCGTACTCAGGACATCACATTATCTCTGCTTTATGTTCAGTTTATTTGCATGAATAACATTTGGTTTCGTTCTTAAATTCCTTGAATTTGTGACCAGTTGTGGCACTTTGTTCATTTAGCTTCTGCGTTATGTCCCACTCTATAGCATCTTCTTAAAATATTTGTCTTACTCCCCTCCTTCTATTTTCTCCTTATTTAATAATTTTTTGCCGTTTCTATATTTGTCGTTACAAACGCATATTTTACTCCATTTCATTTCCCTGTCGTCTATTTGAAATCCACAAATATGCTAATGGAGGGATGAAGATGAAGGTGATGATTGGCTCGGGGCCCCGTATAACCGTACCTGCATTTGCAGGCCCTGGGGGAAGTAGTAGTAATGTTGGTGGTAGTGGAGATGGTGGTGGTGATAGTGGTGGTGGTGGTAGTAGTGGTATTAATAATGGTGATAGCAGTAGTAGTAGTAGCATTTTAGGACGCTAATGCGCCAGTTCCCCACTGCCCTGTGTTTTCTTGGAATTGCCCCGTTGAGTCCTGCATTCCACTCAAAATTTCGAATCTGAGATTTCACCGGAAGTACGCGTTTTGAGATGCCTTGAATTCAAATAAAGCATTTTTGGAAACATGTCCGGGTTTGAGTCTGTCTGTCTGTGAACAGCATAACTCAAAAACGAAACGTCGGATAAATATCAAAGTTGTATTTGAATTAAGTATCTTCCAAGGATGCAACACAAAGATTTTCAAGAAAATCCCCCACCCTTTACGTGGAACATTTTTCGAAAATTTTGATTTTCTCAAAAATGAATCTGAGGATTACCATTAAAGTATCATATGTGAAAGGGGATATACCTCACACACACACTCACATGTATGTCATATACGTACATATACAGGATGAATCACCTATAACTTGCACCGCAAATATTTCGGAAATGGAAAGTGCTATTGATGTGCAGTTTTCACAGCATTGATTGGTAGTGAGGGACTCGTACTTTTAGCCTATAAACAAATTTTAATAATACTAATAAATTGTATTTTTCGAGCAAACATACCATTTTAAATGGAACAATGTCTAGTTACATCAACAGAATAAAGGAAAGTTAAATTAGAACCTTAGTGGCGTTTGTTGCAAGGTTCTAGTGCAAGTGGTTTACGAGAAATTTTATTTTGAAACTTTTACGCACCGACACTTGTGCAACCTGTGGTTGTAAAACTAAAGAAAAACAAAAGGGAATTACAATACTTCTGTGGATTCTTACAAGTAAAGAGAACATAGCGCTTCAAAGGTTGTGTTCAAAATGACCACCAGCAGCTTCAATACACGCTTCCAGTCTGCTATGGAAAGACTGCTGCACACGTTCTAGCCTTTCAGCGGAAATTTCAGAGCAAGCAGTAGTAATACGTCGTTTCATATCCTCTGGTGTTGTTGGCACATCCACCAGCCTTCCCCACAGAAAACAGTC
Source organism: Deroplatys truncata (assembly GCA_030765065.1). NCBI lineage: Eukaryota > Metazoa > Arthropoda > Insecta > Mantodea > Mantidae > Deroplatys > Deroplatys truncata. Next base: position 202,216,676 of record CM060983.1, on the reverse strand, counting down.
TAAAGCGGTCAGATCCGGTGAACGGGCCGCCCAAGGTACAGGTCCTCTTCGTCAAATCCAACGATCTGGAAACAATCCCTTAAGACAAGTTGTAGTACTTCGTGTACTATGGGTTGGACAGCCATCATGTTGGTACCACAGGTTCCTCCTAGTCTGTAAAGAAACGTCTTCTAGTATCTGTGGCAGATGGTTTGTCAGGAAGCTGCGATACTTGTGCGAGTTCATTGTTCCTTCTATGAACAAAGGGCCTATGAGTGGATGGTTCACTATCCCACATCATACGTTTAAACTCCATGGACGCTGACGTTCCACCTGACGAAACCAACAGGGTTTGTCAACAGACCAACAGTGCATGTTTCTGTGATTTACCTGGCCATGATTAGTAAACGTTGTCTCATCACTAAACAAGATACATGATGAATCCGGAGTATCATGTCTTAATGCACATGTACAAAAGTTAACACGATTCTCCATGCAGCTCTTGATGGGGAGAGTTGTGACAGGGATGGAATTATGTCGATGGAGAAACCGCAGTACACTTGCCTGACTTATGCCACTTCACTTGCGATTGTGTTGGAACTAATTTGCTAATCTACTGCAACGGCAGCCAAAACATTAATTTCAGCCTCTTCTCCAGTCACTTGTTTGTTTCTGTTACGTTTTCTAGGGTTTACAGTACCACTTTCACGTAATTGGTTGAAGAGCTTGATAAATATTTGTCGAGATGGTTGACGTCTATTGGGATACGTTTCCGCATACACTGTACAGGAACGAATTGCTTTCTTCCTACACTCTGCATACACCATGAGCATGTCGGCTTTTTCTGCATTAGTAAAACCCATCTTCTACTCACGACTTCCTGCTTGAACTGTCACAAAATAACTGACCAGAAAGTCGCAATGCAACCAATGAACAGAAAGTACAATGCAAACAAACATAATAACATCGTACCTAGCAACTAAGCAGGTTGAATGGGATAAAAAATTGTCGGAGTGGAAACTTTTCAAAATGCGGTTTCTCGTAAACCACTTGCACTAGAATCCTGCAACAAAGACCATTGACATTCTAATTTACCCTACATTTATTGTTTTGATGTAACTAGGCATTGTTGCATTTAAAAATTGTATGTTTGCTCAAAAACTACACTTTCTCAGTATTTATAGGGCTGTTAATAGGCTAAATATACGGGCCCCTGACTACCAATCAATGCTGTGAAAACTGCAAATCAATAACACTTTCCATTTCCGAAATATTTGCGGTGCAAGTTTTAGGTGATTCACCTTGTATATACATATATATATACGTATAACTTGATATCAAATAAGAATAGTACATAAAGGTATAATTCAGCAAGAATGCCATGTTAAAGATGTTAGAACGTTTAGCAGCCAAGAGGTGTACAAAGCAGATTGTAACTTAGATAATTAAGAGACGGCGAGTTAGCTAATTCAAGGAAGAAGTTCACCACCTTTCCCCAAGCAAATGAGCATAGGACTTGGATGAATAAGAGAAATAGAAAGGAATAGATATAGAAAAGAAAGAGACATTGTGTTTTTCCTGACGCGTCACTCGGACGCGTGTGCGAAGAGATTTGGAACAGAATATTTTCATACATAGTAAAGTAACGCGGTCTGAGGACGAATTAGAAAGGTTGATATGTTTTAAGGCGCGAAGTTGAGTGCCACTAGGTTTCTGTATAAAGGGGGGAGCAGGTCCCAGACATTTACTCTCTTACTTGATATTCTACGGGGTGGGAAACGACCGATGCACGTGTGTAAATATGAGATGGGGAAGCGTGTACAGCTAAATTAGGCTCCTAAATTACTATTCTCTATAAAAGTGGTGGGGAGTGTTATAAGCATCACAGATGGCAGAGGCTAGTCGCCCATAAGTATGTCATTTGGTAATAAATCACATTTAGTGGTAATGCAGTGTATCCTAATTTTGCCTCACCTACGAAAGCCTTGAGATTAGCGAGATTAGATAGATGGGCGATTTGTTAGGAATGGAGAAATCATCAGCTGCTGAGCAGATGTAGTCGGAGACCAGAACGCTGCAGCAAAGAGCTTCAATCCAGAGGAGCAACGATTTCCCGCTACATATGTTTAAGATATTTTAATGGAAAATACAATGTATATCTTGAATTTTCTGAGAATGTACCCAATAGTCCTCTTCATTCTGAATGACTTTCCCATAACTGGTAAACCGTAAGAGATACACAAAATCTATACAAAAAAGTGTAGATCTCGCTAAAAGACGCAATTTATGCCATATACAGCTCTTAAACGCTATTACTTAAATCCTACCATATTCCCCTTGGACATAGAAGAAAATTACCAATAAAATGGATTCTTCAAATGTTTATATCGATTAACATGAAGTAGATGGAAAATAAACGTTTGTCGAAATAGTTTGTACAAGGGTAGAGAAAGTCACGTGAATACAACACATCGGATTTTTAGTTCATTGTCTTTTGGGACTCATGGAATGACAAGCCACATTCTTTTCCTTGCCTTGATTTAACAATAAGGTACAGAGCAATAAACCATTTTATTCAGTTTATGTATATTGTCATAACAGCGCAAGTGTCAACCATTTATTACTGTATTGTATTGTAATCCACAATAATATTTTAAATTTGTCGCTAAGACTTCATTGTCATTATAGCAGTCTGCTAAAAGTTTGGGTAGTAGTTGTTGTGCGCCTCTATCAGCAAAAATTGGGTTGCGCAAGAAACTTTTTATTCTCTATTCTCACGCCGATGCACTGGCTTATATAATTCTAGTAAGCAATAACTGAATGCTATCTCTGAGGTAACACCTTATTGAGTGATGTTTTCCTTTAACAAGAACCGTGTATTTCACAGAGCTACCCGCTTCTCAGAATGTCTCCTTTTGTACTCTCGTTCCTTATGTTTTACAACGTTTGCTAGTAGTCACGATGAGTTTTCTTTGAAAGTCGATAGATCAATAAGAACTACCTACAGCATCCTTTTTTCTCCCCTCGTTCTCTCTTTTATTCCTTTTCTACTTTCCTTTTCCATTTGCAGTTGTCCCCTACTCTGAGCGAATATATAAAGTAACAACAAGTTTACCCCACTCAACGAGTGTGATTCTCAGAACTACCTCGGGTCAAATTCATAGCAGGATTCCCAGACTCACTAAATTCATAAATGTCGCCATGAAGTAAATTTAACAGACGGTGTAATATCTTGAAAGACAGTAGGAATTCTATTTCGGAAACACGGAACATCCACTTTTGAACTTTAAATAGGTTTAAATGCTGCAGCAATATAGAAATGGTTTATTATATAAGGATGAAATTCACAATTACAGAAATAGTAATAGAAGTCGATTTTTCCGAATGAAGAGGACTTCAGAGGCTATTTGCCATGTAAATATATTAAATGTATGGTATTTTAATCAAAATCGCTTGAGCCATTTTGATAAAATAAACATTTCGGAAAAATTTGCTGTAAAGAGTAAATTGGGATGGTGAATTTTCCTGAAAATCTTGGTGTCGCTTCCTTGGAAGATCTTGAACTGAAATAACAAATTTTGTATCTGACACAGACTTTTTTTTAATTACACTGTCCAAACTCGCGTAACGTTTATACTTTCTGTACCAGGTACCTAGTAGGTAGAGAAGGTAATACATTCCACCCAAAAATTCCATAGCAATATTTCACCGAAAATACATGCATTGAGGCCCCCTGAATAAAAAAGGTAGTTTTAGGGAAAGGTCCATGTGTGCTTTTGTGAGCAACATAACTCAAAAACGAAAAGTCGGATAAACCAAACTTGGTATTTAAGTTCAATATCTTCCAAAGATACGACAGGAAGAGTTTCATGAAAATCACCCACCGCAACTTCCTTTTAATTGGAACATTTTCCGAAAACGTTTTTTTCTAAAACATAGCCCATAAGATATTGACTAAAATATTACTAAAGATGTTTACATGCCAAATAAAATGTTTATATTGAATTTTCTGGAAATAACCTGTGAAGTTGGGAGGAATTTTGTATAATAATCCTGTATAACTGGTAAACATTAAGCCATAGACGTAAACGTACTACACAAAAACAATAATTCTCTTTAAACACACAATTTATTTCAAATAGCCTTTTTTGTGACACCAACCATTTCCGAGATATGTGTTGTTAATGGTTCGAATTATTCAACACATCCATTCTTTTAAAGTCCTAACGATTTTTTAATTGTTTCCCGCGATGTCTTGGAAAGAGTATGGAACTTAAGCCCAGTATATAGCGTCCAATTCTAAAACGTTTTGTTATCGCTATTCTCTTTGTAAGGAAAGGTGTAAATTAGCTATTTACATAAAGGTTTATCCGTATTAAAATTAAGTAGGTATAAAAATATAATTTCGTAAGAATAATTTGTATATCCACTTATAAGCGATAGAGGGTAGAGCAAATCGTGTGAATGTACACATAAGATTTTTTTACTTAGTGGGCCAAAAACGAGGTATTTCCAATGAAATCTACACATAGAATCTCTCCCCACCTACTAGGTAGAGAAGGTAAAAATACATGTGAAAATCTCAGGACTATTAACGCATTACATGTTGTACTTGCGTTTGTTCCGTCCTACATTCACAGAAAGATCGTAGGTAAATATAAAGGTAAAGGTACGTATCACGGAGGGGGTCCTGGAACCGAGGAGGAGCACCATACGCAGGACAGTCGTCCCTTTATGCTTACAACGTAACCCCCGGGAGGAAAGGGTGAGGGTAGAGACCCGAAGGGTAACCAGATAAGGATGCCGACAGACGCAACATGGACGGGGTCCCTAAGCTACCAGATACAACGCAGCCGACGCCTCACAACCCCTGCCCACAAGCCACCAACCTCCAGGGTCTCCGGAGTGGAGCCCCACGCTGAGGAGAGATCTAATTGAGCGGTACCGCAGCGACGCCATGGAAGAAACCTTTACAGAGCACAAGCCACCGCCCAGCCGCAACCCGCCGAACACCGTCGCCTGGTCCTACAGCCCTGGAACAGATGATAGGTACAGAAAATGAAAGGGAGAAGAGTCGTGGTAGAAGACGAACCACCCGATCATTCGCCTGGCGACCCGGGAAAACCACGAAAACCTTATGGGCCAGAGTGGGCGGTCGCTGGGGATGGATCCCGGGACCTTCCGAATGCGGGCCACAGACGTAACCGCTGAGCCATCACGCTCGGTGAAAGACGGTAGGAGTCTGCTGGTAAAACGAGGCCTGAAATCGAGAGAAAATCACTTAAAGCGAACAAGGTAGCGCGGCTGAATCACCACCATGCGCTTGCTGGCTGCGCGAAGTAGCAATGACAAAATTAAGTGTGTTCTTTATGTGAATATAAACGTGAAATTACAAATAGTATTTTTGAAGTTTCATGAGATACTTTGAACTACATCTTCTAATCTTTACTGATCAGAGCAAAGAATGGCTTGTCCTACTTCTCTAGGCTAAAATCAATCGGTTCATTGATGGAGGCAAACTCGTGAGCCCTGACACACGAAAAGAAGATTGCAGACGCATTGAAAATTAAAGGGTTGTCTCATAAGTTCGTTGCTTTTCATTACGTTTCAATCACTAAGAACGCCTGGGAACACACCTCACTCGCAGCATAGCTACGACAGCGTAGTTGCCGAACTTTCAGTTTACAAACTTTAAACACAAGGACGTTCAAAAGATAAATACGGCAGTTAGGTTTTGTAAACAAACTATTTATTTCCTGCAGTATACACGATTATTGTCAACAATATATTGCCAAGTTCCCGGCTACAGTAGCACGAGCTAAATTGAGCTCCAATGCCAACACCCCAGTTGTAATTCGTGGATTGTGGACTATCGTTTTATGAATTCTTTCCGCGTCCGTAACCATTGGTCGTCGACACCGAGGTTTGTCTTTTAGAGAGAAACTCCCAGCTCGAAATCGACTAAACCACTTTTGACATGCTCGCTTCGTTACTGCATCCTCTCCGTAGACAGCACAAATTTTCTGCCGGCATTGTGAGGTGCTTTAACCCTTACGATAGTAAAACAGCATAGGATGTCGGAAATGTTCCTTTTTTGCTTTCCGTAGTTTGTAAACACAAGTTCACGCCGTTCTGTCCAACGTCAGTCACACATACACACTGAGATATCCAATAGTGAGTCTGGTTGTTGTTCTCCAAGTCGTAGGTGTGGTTAGGCAACTAGGATAACTTGAGTGTACAGAGGGTTCAGGGTTTTCAGGCGCTATAAATGGAACTTGCGAACATAATGAACGAACTTATGAGTCAACCCAATACTACCAAACGTCAGTATGATGTTCGAGTATGCCTCTTAAACAGATGAAACTCAAAATTCCGAAATCAATGCTCCAAAAATTAACTGAAATTTAAGGACCAGGTTTATATCGTCACGCAACTTAAGACATCCTTAGTTTATATATTTTACGTGAGAGTATATAAAAGACCTTATTTTTAGTTACGATTGAAATAATGAAATTCATAGTAAAAAAGCTGATGTGATACATTCAATGACCTTCTCTACCCTCTATCGTTTATTAGTGCGTATACAAACAATTCCTACTAAAGCTTATTTTTATATCTACTACATTTTAATCCAAATAAACCTTTGCAGAAATAGCTACATTACACATTCGGTAATAGATAAAAAGAGAACAGCGATAGTCAAATGTTTTAGAACTGGCCTTAAAATTCCATACTGTTTCTATGCAACCGTGAGAAACAACTGAAAGTTGAAAGAATAGCCAAGAAATGACAATTATGCCACAAAAAAACTTATTTGAAATAAATTGTGTGTCTTAAAGAGATCTACATTTCTTGTGTAGTGCGTTTTCGTCTATCGCTTAAAGTTTACCAGTTATACAAGATTATGCAGAATTCATTCCAAATGAAGAGGATATATATTTTATTTGTCATGCAAATATTTTAATATACGGTATTTTAATTAAAATCCTTAGAACCATTTTTAGAAACTCAAAATTTTCGAAAAATGTTCCATGTAAAGGGTTGTTGGGGGTTGAGCGATTTTCTTGAAAATCTTCGTGTCGCATCCTTGGAGGACACTGGACACTGAACTGTTCGGTACTTACATGACTTTTCGTTTTTGAGTTATACTGTTCTCTCACACACACACACACACAGACTGACGGACTGACACACGCGCACGCGCGCGGACCTTTTTCTAAAAATTCTTTTTATGAATCCAGGGGGTTTCAAAGCATATATTTCCGGTGAAATATCGACATCGAGTTTTTGGATGGAATACAATACTTCCCCTACTTATTCTATCGTGATATTTTGTCTATCTCTTACGGTTTACCAATTTTGTAAAATTTATTTAGCATGAAGAGGAAATTATAGACTATTCCCAAAAAATTCAATATATACACTTTATTTGCCATGCAAATATTTCAAATATGTGGTACCTAAATCAAAATATTTAGTCATGTTTGAGAAAATTTAAAATAACGAAAACTTTCCATATATAGTTTGGTTGATTTCACTGGAAATGCACATTTTGAGACTCTCTGAGTCGCCCCAAAAGGAATTTTGGAAAACAGCTGTGTGTTTATGTGTTTTTACCAATATTTGAACAGCATAACTGAAAAACGGAAAGTCGGTTAAACATCAAACATGGCATTTAAGTTCAGCATCTTCCAAAGGTGCGACACGAAGATTTTAAACAAAATCCCTCCACCCTAACCTAACCTGTTACATAGAAATATTTTCAATGTTTTTGATTAAAATAGCATATATTGAAGACATTTGCATGACAAAACGTACATTTTGAATTTATTGGGAATATCCTGCGAAGTCCTCTTCATTCGAAAAGAATTTTGCATAATGCTATATAACGGATAAATCATAAGAATAAACTTACTACACAAAAAATGTAGATAGATTTAAAACACACACATCTTTTTGTTGTGGCATCAGGCATTTCCTAGTAATCCATTATTATGGGATGAATTTTTCAACACTTTCTCAGTTTTTAAATGCTGTCGCTGTTCAGTTATTTATCGCAATGTCATGGAAGGATAATGGGATTTTAGGCTAGAATGTAGTATCCCGCTTTTAAAAATCTGACTACCGATTCAGTTTCCTCTATTTCCTTGTGCCTAAACGAAATGTATAATAAAGTTATTTCTGCAAATGTTTGCCTCGATTAACATGTAGTAAATAGGAAACTAAGATTTCTAAATAATAGTTTGAAGAAGCCATATTAAAATAAACTATAGTGGATAGAGAAAGTCATGTGAATGTAACACATCAGATATTTTAATACGTGAATTTAATTCGATACACAGTCCAAACAGTAAAAGGCACTTTGTTCCCATAGCGCTGTCAGCCTTGGTTTAGTATATAAATTGTATTTTGCCTGTAAGATGACGGCAAATGTTTCAGGTAGATCGCAAAACGCGGCGTTGGCGAAAGGAATACAAGCGCTTTCTCATGTTCTAGATGCTTGTCTTCATGGCGAATTGCTGAGAAATGCGCGGCACCGTAAAATAAGATCCATCACTTATGAAGTATTCAGAGAAAAGGCTGCCAGATATGTAAGAAAGAAGGTGACTCGAATGGAAGAAAGGAGGACAGGCACTAAAAGGGATATATTATCAGCCTCGGTGTTAGGCTTGAGATTCATATTTTCCAACATGAGGAGGAGGTGAGCTTGGAAAAACAGATATACATAACCCCGCCATACTATAGGGTGTCGAGAGTAGTAATAGTCCCGGATGAGCCAATTGTTTTAACGATAATCCTGCCGCTAGGGGCGCTAGTGTCGCTAGTGTCGCTGCGTGCGACGGCGGCGGCGGTAAGTTTGAAAAGCGCCCTGAGCGTTAGGATTATCGTTAAATCGGTTGGCTCATCCGGGACGAGTTGAAAGAATTGAGGAAGTGACGTGGAGTGTTTTGATTGGTTCGTTAATTTGGGGTGGGAGATGGAGGAAGGGAGATGGAGGAGTATGGAGTTCGCGTGATGGAGAGGAGCTGGGTAGCGAGGTGTTGTCTGTGCGGAGGTCGGTACTGAAAGAGGGGTAAAGATGGGGAGCGAGGGATAAAAAGTGTAACAGAAAGTGACGTGTGAAGTTGTGATTGGTGGGAATAAGAAGTGATTTTATTGGTGGAAAGGAGCAAATGAGAGTTGTTGATTGGTAAGAATAAGAGGGATTATGATTGGTGGAAAGAAAAAGGTGTGGGAGTGGGGTATGTTGGAGGTGATGGGAAAGGTGAGTTTTGCTAGCAGCAAGATTTGCAAAAGCCTGTCTTGAACTGATCAGCAATTTTTGAACGTCGGATGGTAGTTTTCTTGAGTGGATAGAGAGATGGGGGCGATATGAGATGCGGTGGCGAAAATGGGAACTAGACAAGGTTGTTGAGACAAGAGGTTTAAGGACGAGGAAATTTGGAGGTTAGTGGTGAACACGGCGGTCGCAAGAGGTGGGGGTAAGGAGACGCAGTGGTGAGAATGGGAACTAAAAGAAGATGGGGGTAGCAAGAGTTTTAGAAGAGTAGATTTTGAGGTTAAAATAGTGGGAACTAAAAATGGCGGAGGGTCTGCGACAAGGAGATGCGGTGAGAACTAAACAAGATGGCGGTCGCAAGAGGAGGGTAAGGAGATTTGAGGTTACAGTACGAAAACACGAAAGGATATATTCCTACGCCAAGCAGGTCCGAAAAATAATTATGCGTGTGGTACTTACCTGTTACCGGTGTGGATGCGTCACCAAAAGCGCGGCACGCGAGGCGGAAAAATAAAAGCAAACTGTTTTTGAAAATGCTTAACCAGCTTTAAGATCAACCAACATCACTACGCACTGATATACCTAGGTTTTTAAAGCGGTACAGACACCCTTTGCAGAGGCGTAATTTAACTATACCAAAAACCTGGTACTGGACGATCGTGATGGTCGCTAGCGTACGTAGGAGCAGGGTTCTCATAGCCGGTCGAAAGCGGTCAAAAACGTGTACGACGTAGGTGATGACAGTAGCTGCTGTCGAGTCAACGGTCGAGGTGTGAATAAACAAGATCTGTTCTCGCCGGCAATTTGGTTCGGAGATGTGAGCAGCGGCGAGGTGTTGTCTGTGCGGAGGTCGGGACTGAAAGAGGGAAAAGATGGGGAGCGAGGGATAAAAAGTGTAACAGAAAGTGACGTGTGAAGTTGTGATTGGTGGGAATAAGAAGTGATTTTATTGGTGGAAAGGAGCAAATGAAAGTTGTTGATTGGTAAGAATAAGAGAGGTTATGATTGGTGGAAAGAAAAAGGAGTGGGGTATGTTGGAGGTGATGGGAAAGGTAAGTTTTGCTAGCAACAAGATTTGCAAAAGCCTGTCGTGAACTGATCAGCAATTTTTTGAACGTTGGATGGTAGTTTTCTTGAGTGGATAGAGAGATGGGGCGATATGAGATGCGGTGGCGAAAATGGGAACTAAACAAGGTGGTTGAGACAAGAGGTTTAAGGACGAGGAAATTTGGAGGTTAGTGGTGAACATGGCGGTCGCAAGTGGTGGGGGTAAGGAGACGCGGTGGTGAGAATGGGAACTAAAAGAAGATGGCGGTAGCAAGAGGTTAGAAGAGTAGATTTTGAGGTTAAAATAGCGGGAACTAAAAATGGCGGAGGGTCTGCGACAAGGAGATGCGGTGAGAACTAAACAAGATGGCGGACGCAAGAGGTGGGTAAGGAGGTTTGAGGTTACAGTACCAAAACACGAAAGGATATATTCCTACGCCAAGCAGGTCCGAAAAATAATTATGCGTGTGTTACTTACCTGTTAGCGGTGTGGATGCGTCACCAAAAGCGCGGCACGCGAGACGGAAAAATAAAAGCAAACTGTTTTTGAAAATGCTTAACCAGCTTTAAGATCAACCAACATCACTACGCACTGATATACCTAGGTTTTTAAAGCGGTACAGACACCCTTTGCAGAGGCGTAATTTAACTATACCAAAAACCTGGTACTGGACCATCGTGATGGTCGCTAGCGTACGTAGGAGCAGGGTTCTCATAGCCGGTCGAAAGCGGTCAAAAACGTGTACGACGTAGGTGTTGGCAGTAGCTGCTGCCGAGGCAACCGTCGAGGTGCGAATGAACGAGATCTGTTCTTGCAGGCAATCTGGTTGAGAGATGAGAGGCGCGGTGGTAAAAATGTGAACTAAATAAGATGGCGGAGGCACGAAGTTGAGGTTAAGGAGCGGCGAGGTGTTGACTGTGCGGCGGTTGGGGTCTGAAAGAGGGGGAAAGATGGCGAACGAGGGATAAAAAGTATAACAGAAAGTGACGTGTGAAGTTGTCATTGGTGGGAATAAGAAGTGATGTTATTGGTGGAAAGGAACAAATGAAAGTTGCTGATTGGCGAGAATAAGAGAGATTATGATTGGTGGAAAGAAAAAAAGGTGTGGGAGTGGGGTATGTTGGAGGTGATGGAAAAGGCAAGTTTTGCTACCAACAACATTTGCAAAAGCCTATCCAGAACTCATCAGCAATTTTAAATAACTAGTGTTTCGGGGGTTTTCTCTGGTTGGTAGACGAATGCAAGCTGTTTCTACCATACTTATATTATTCGTCTTTTTCCTTTTTTTTTTTTAAAATGACTAGTTTTTTTTTTTTTTTTTTTTTGGGAGTTTTCTGCGGATGGTAAACAAATGCAAGCTCTTTCTGCTTTTTCATAGGTTTTCCCTGGTTGGTAGGCGTTTTCTGTACTGGTTGACGAAGGCGTTTCTAATTTTGGAGGTTTTCTCAGGTTTTTAGCGGTTGTCCCTGCCCGGTAGGCAAATGATGAAGTTTTACCTTGTCGGCGCACGGATACTAGGCACGTACTGGCGCGCACACACACACACACACAGAGAGACAGACAGACACACAGACAGGCACACACACACGGACATGTTTCCAAAAATGCTTTTTTTTTTTTTTTTTTTTTTTTTTTTGATTCAGGAGGTCTCAAAACGTGTATTTCCGGTGAAATCTCGGTATCGAATTTTTGGGCGGAATGCAATACTTCCCCTACTTACTATACGTAGTAGAGAAAGTAAAAAAGTATTGAAAAATTTAAGGAAATAACAAGCAATATCTCAAAAGTGTACTATCTTGTTTTCAAGGGTTTTCCAGATCGGTAAGCGTTAGAATACTCTTAGAGCTTTTTTCAGGTTTTTTAGCGGTTGTCCCTGGCCGGTAGGCAATTGATAAAGTTTTTCTATAACGTCGTCGTTTTGGCTTGTGGCGCACGGTTCCTAGGCACGTACTCGCGCGCGCGCACACACACACACACACACACACACACACACACTAAAATAGTAGCGTATAAAAAAAACTGATTTGTTACACTCACATGACTTTCTCTACTCTTGTACAATCTAATTGGTAGCTTTTAAGCGATAGTCAAATATTTTAACGCTGGTTGCTATGTGGCGAATTCCATTCTGTTTGCATGTTCAGGACATAAAAAAAATGAATAAACGAATTTGAGAAAAAGTATAAGTATTGGAAAATTTAAGGAAATAACAAGCAATATCTCGAAAACGGTTCACTCAACAAAAGAAACGTATATGACATAAGTTGTGTATTTTAACGCGATCTACATTTTTTGTGTAGTAAATTTTGTCTATCTCTTATGGTTTACCAGTTATGCAAAAAAGTCGTTCACAATGAAGAATATTTTTGGAGACATTCCCAGAAAATTCGAGATATACATTTTATTTGACATGACAATATCTTAAACATATGATGTTTTAATCAAAATCGTTAGAGCCGTTTTTGAGAAAATTAAAATTTTCGAAAAATGTTCCATGTAAAGGGTAGTCTGGGGTGGGGGGATTTTCTTGAAAACCTTCGTGTCGCATCTCTGGAAGATACTGAACCTAAATACCAAGTTTGGTGTTTATCCGACTGTTCGTTTTTGAGTTATGCTGTTCACAGACACACAGACACACAGACACACAGACAGACACACACACGGACATGTTTCCAAAAATGCTTTTTTTTTTTTGGATTCAGAGATTCTCAAAACATGTATTTCCAGTGAAATCTCGGTAACGAATTTTTGGGTGGAATGCAATACTTCCCCTACTTACTATACGTAGTAGAGAAAGTAAAAATGAATAACGCATTTGAGAAAAAGTATAAGTATTGGAAAATTTAAGGAAATAACAAGCAATATCTCGAAAATGGTTCACTCAACTAAAAAAAATGTATATGACATAAATTGACAAAATATGACATTTTTTGTGTAGTAAAATTTTGGCTATCTCTTATGGTTTACCAGTTATGCATACTGAACCTAAATACCAAGTTTGGTGTTTATCCGACTGTTCGTTTTTGAGTTATGCTGTTCACAGACACACAGACGCACAGACAGACAGACACACAGACACACAGACACACAGACAGACACACACACGGACATGTTTCCAAAAATGCTTTTTTTTTTCTGGATTCAGTGATTCTCAAAACATGTATTTCCAGTGAAATCTCGGTATCGAATTTTTGGGTGGAATGCAATACTTCCCCTACTTACTATACGTAGTAGAGAAAGTAAAAATGAATAACGCATTTGAGAAAAAGTATAAGTATTGGAAAATTTAAAGGAAATAACAAGCAATATCTCGAAAAACGGTTCACTCAACAAAATAAATGTATATGGCATAAGTTGTGTATTTTAACGCGATCTACATTTTTTGTGTAGCAAACTTTTGTCTATCTCTTACGGTTTATCAGTTATGAAAAAGTCGTTCACAATGAAGAATTCTTTTGGAGACATTCCCAGAAAATTCGAGATATACATTTCATTTCTCTCGACATTATCTTAAATATATGATATTTTCATCAAAATCGTTAGAGCCATTTTTTAATACAAAGAGAACGGGATTTCACAAGTGAAACAGTACTGTGATAACGATACCACTGAAACAAAAAAAAAATCTGATGTGTAACACTCACATGACTTTCTCAACTCTTGTACAAAGTATTTTTACAAACGCTTATTCCCCATCTAGTTCATGTTAATCGAGATAAACATTTGCAAAATCTATTTTATTGCTAATTTTCTTGTATAAAAAAAAAATCTGATGTGTAACACTCACATGACGTTCTCTACTCTTGTACAAAGTATTTTTACAAACGCTTATGCTCCATCTAGTTCATGTTAATCGAGATAAACATTTGCAAACTCTATTTTATTGCTAATTTTCTTGTAGATGTAGGGGAAAATATATTTACAAGGGGAATATAGAAAAACAGTAGCCTTTAAGCACATACATATCTCTTAATAGCTGGTTGCTATGTGCAACACCATTCTTTTTGCCACAGATTAATACTGTTTGCATATCAAAGACAAAAAAAAATGAATAACGAAGTCCCATTTGAGAAAATAAATATTGGAAAATTAACAAACAATATCTCGAAAACGGTTCACTCAACAACAAAAATGTATATTACATAAGATGTGTATTTTAACGCGATCTACATTTTTTGTGTAGTAAAATTTTGTCTATCTCTTACGGTTTTTCAGTTATGAAAAAGACGTTCACAATGAAGAATACTTTTGGAGACATTCCCAGAAAATTCGAGATATACATTTCATTTCTCACGACATTATATTAAACATACGATATTTTTCATCAAAATCGTTAGAGCCATTTTTTTTAATACAAAGAGAACGGGATTTCACAAGTGAAACAGTACTGTGATAACGATACCAACAAAACTAATTATTATTCACCCACTGAAACACATAAAAAAAATCTGATGTGTAACACTCACATGACTTTTCTCATCTCTTGTACAAAGTATTTTTACAAACGCTTATTCCCCATCTAGTTCATGTTAATCGAGATAAACATTTGCAAACTCTGTTTTATTGCTAATTTTGTTGTAGATGTAGGGAAAATATATTTACAAGGGGAATATAGAAAAACAGTAGCCTTTAAGCACATACATATCTCTTAATAGCTGGTTGCTATGTGCAGTACCATTCTTTTTGCCACAGATTAATACTCTTTGCATATCAAAGACAAAAAAAAAAAAATGAATAACGAATTCCCATTTGAGAAAATAACTATTGGAAAATTTAAGTAAATAACAAGCAATATCTCGAAAACGGTTCACTCAACAATAAAGATGTATATGACATAAGTTGTGTATTTTAACGCGATCTACATACTTTCGTACTCACCTATAAGATATAGAGGGTAGAGGTCGTACGAACGTAGCACTTTGAGAATCTATATTCAACAGTTGGTGTTACTCCTTAGAAAGGAAGTATCTGCTGATTTTTATTTAATTCTTTACATTTTACATAACACGTATGCACTGGCACAACACAAAAGCACTACACACGATACTCAGTTTTAATATTTGCACTAATAACATCAGGAATAACTGAAGTCTGCAAACAGTCATTTCCCATGTGCAGCCTTACGTACAGAGAACGTGTGTGGCTGATCTATGTGTAAAAAGAGCCTGAGAGCGGATGTACGTCAGCGGTAAAATCTTTTAAATGCATTTTTATTGGCGATGGTAGAAATCGTGCAGTGGTGGATCGTGAAAATTCATATAAATGGATGTATCACCTCATAATAAGCCTCTATATACCAAGAATATTGAGTTTTTAAAAAGTCAGCAACTGTACCTGTGTTTCTATACGTGAACGTCAGATGGCAGCTTCGATACGTGTCCACGGAGACCTTAGTGCTAGGCAACTGTACCTCTGTTTCTATACGTGAACGGCAGATTGCAGCTTCGATACGTGTCCACGGAGACCTTAGTGCTAGGCAACTGTACCTCTGTTTCTATACGTGAACGGCAGATTGCAGCTTCGATACGTGTCCACGGAGACCTTAGTGCTAGGCAACTGCACCTCTGTTTCTATACGTGAACGGCAGATTGCAGCTTCGATACGTGTCCACGGAGACCTTAGCGCTAGGCAACTGCACCTCTGTTTCTATACGTGAACGGCAGATTGCAGCTTCGATACGTGTCCACGGAGACCTTAGTGCTAGGCAACTGTACCTCTGTTTCTATACGTGAACGGCAGATTGCAGCTTCGATACGTGTCCACGGAGACCTTAGTGCTAGGCAACTGTACCTCTGTTTCTATACGTGAACGGCAGATTGCAGCTTCGATACGTGTCCACGGAGACCTTAGTGCTAGGCAACTGCACCTCTGTTTCTATACGTGAACGGCAGATTGCAGCTTCGATACGTATCCACGGAGACCTTAGTGCTAGGCAACTGCACCTCTGTTTCTATACGTGAACGGCAGATTGCAGCTTCAATACGTGTCCACGGAGACCTTAGTGCTAGGCAACTGTACCTCTGTTTCTATACGTGAACGGGAGATTGCAGCTTCGATACGTGTCCACGGAGACCTTAGTGCTAGGCAACTGCACCTCTGTTTCTATACGTGAACGTCAGATTGCAGCTTCGATACGTGTCCACGGAGACCTTAGTGCTAGGCAACTGCACCTCTGTTTCTATACGTGAACGGCAGATTGCAGCTTCGATACGTATCCACGGGGACCTTAGTGCTAGGGAACTGCACCTCTGTTTCTATACGTGAACGGCAGATTGCAGCTTCAATACGTGTCCACGGAGACCTTAGTGCTAGGCAGCTGTACCTCTGTTTCTATACGTGAACGGCAGATTGCAGCTTCGATACGTGTCCACGGAGATCTTAGTGCTAGGCAGCTATACCTGTTTCTATACGTCAACGGCAGATTGCAGCTTCGATACGTGTTCACGGAGACCTTAGTGCTAGGCAACTGTACCTGTGTTTCTATACGTGTCCACGGAGACCTTAGTGCTAGACAACTGTACCTCTGTTTCTATACGTGAACGGCAGATTGCAGCTTCAATACGTGTCCACGGAGACCTTAGTGCTAGTGCTAGGCAACTATACCTCTGTTTCTATACGTGAACGGCAGATTGCAGGTTCGATACGTGTCCACGGAGATCTTAGTGCTAGGCAACTATACCTGTTTCTATACGTGAACGGCAGATTGCAGCTTCGATACGTGTCCACGGAGACCTTAGTGCTAGGCAACTGTACCTGTGTTTCTATACGTGAACGTCAGATGGCAGCTTCGATACGTGTCCACGGAGACCTTAGTGTTAGGCAACTGTACCTCTGTTTCTATACGTGAACGGCAGATTGCAGCTTCGATACGTGTCCACGGAGACCTTTCGCTTCAGGTGACAAAATAACACTAGGCACTTGTGTGCCGTGGTGTAAGCCGCAATCACGGTATTGGTAGCGTGGATCTCCTTGGGGCTCTCCTCGGAGTTACCTCAACACCACGTACATGACCTGGTTCGTCACGGGTACGCAGGTCTGCACTACCACTTCCTCGGCGTTGAGCAGGCCCAGGAGGCGATCGTACCGGTACACCAGCTAGCACGTGGACATGTTATCGCGCTGTGGTGTTGCGTGTGCGAGGTATGGAAACTCAAGGACGCAAAACATGCACGACCGAGGGTTAAAAAGCAGAACAAGTAGTGACGTGGAGCGTTGTGATTGGTGTAAATAAGACGATCTCTGATAGGTGGACAAATTGAAATAACGTGATGTGATAGGCGAAAATAAAATCAAAGGTGATTGGATGAAAAATGACGAGAAGGAATTAGCGGTGAATTTGTGAACTAAGATGGCGAAGATTTTTTTTTTTTTAAAAAAAAGGATAATATAAGTACGGCAACTGTAACGGTTTACGGCAAACGCGCGCCGCGCAATGCGTCACGCCCGGGCAATAAAACAAAAATCATATTGAGCAAGATGATAGACAAAATTTTACTACAAAAAAAATGTAGATCGCGTTAAAATACACATCTTATGTAATATACATTTTTGTTGTTGAGTGAACCGTTTTCGAGATATTGTTTGTTAATTTTCCAATATTTATTTTCTCAAATGGGACTTCGTTATTCATTTTTTTTTGTCTTTGATATGCAAACAGTATTAATCTGTGGCAAAAAGAATGGTGTTGCACATAGCAACCAGCTATTAAGAGATATGTATGTGCTTAAAGGCTACTGTTTTTCTATATTCCCCTTGTAAATATATTTTCCCCTACATCTACAAGAAAATTAGCAATAAAATAGAGTTTGCAAATGTTTATCTCGATTAACATGAACTAGATGGAGCATAAGCGTTTGTAAAAATACTTTGTACAAGAGTAGAGAACGTCATGTGAGTGTTACACATCAGATTTTTTTTTTATACAAGAAAATTAGCAATAAAATAGATTTTGCAAATGTTTATCTCGATTAACATGAACTAGATGGGGAATAAGCGTTTGTAAAAATACTTTGTACAAGAGTTGAGAAAGTCATGTGAGTGTTACACATCAGATTTTTTTTTTGTTTCAGTGGTATCGTTATCACAGTACTGTTTCACTTGTGAAATCCCGTTCTCTTTGTATTAAAAAATGGCTCTAACGATTTTGATGAAAATATCATATATTTAAGATAATGTCGAGAGAAATGAAATGTATATCTCGAATTTTCTGGGAATGTCTCCAAAAGAATTCTTCATTGTGAACGACTTTTTCATAACTGATAAACCGTAAGAGATAGACAAAAGTTTGCTACACAAAAAATGTAGATCGCGTTAAAATACACAACTTATGCCATATACATTTATTTTGTTGAGTGAACCGTTTTTCGAGATATTGCTTGTTATTTCCTTTAAATTTTCCAATACTTATACTTTTTCTCAAATGCGTTATTCATTTTTACTTTCTCTACTACGTATAGTAAGTAGGGGAAGTATTGCATTCCACCCAAAAATTCGATACCGAGATTTCACTGGAAATACATGTTTTGAGAATCACTGAATCCAGAAAAAAAAAGCATTTTTGGAAACATGTCCGTGTGTGTGTCTGTCTGTGTGTCTGTGTGTCTGTGTGTCTGTCTGTCTGTGCGTCTGTGTGTCTGTGAACAGCATAACTCAAAAACGAACAGTCGGATAAACACCAAACTTGGTATTTAGGTTCAGTATGCATAACTGGTAAACCATAAGAGATAGCCAAAATTTTACTACACAAAAAATGTAGATCGCGTTAAAATACACAATTTATGTCATATACATTTTTTTTTAGTTGAGTGAACCATTTTCGAGATATTGCTTGTTATTTCCTTAAATTTTCCAATACTTATACTTTTTCTCAAATGCGTTATTCATTTTTACTTTCTCTACTACGTATAGTAAGTAGGGGAAGTATTGCATTCCACCCAAAAATTCGTTACCGAGATTTCACTGGAAATACATGTTTTGAGAATCTCTGAATCCAAAAAAAAAAAAGCATTTTTGGAAACATGTCCGTGTGTGTGTCTGTCTGTGTGTCTGTGTGTCTGTGTGTCTGTGAACAGCATAACTCAAAAACGAACAGTCGGATAAACACCAAACTTGGTATTTAGGTTCAGTATCTTCCAGAGATGCGACACGAAGGTTTTCAAGAAAATCCCCCCACCCCAGACTACCCTTTACATGGAACATTTTTCGAAAATTTTAATTTTCTCAAAAACGGCTCTAACGATTTTGATTAAAACATCATATGTTTAAGATATTGTCATGTCAAATAAAATGTATATCTCGAATTTTCTGGGAATGTCTCCAAAAATATTCTTCATTGTGAACGACTTTTTTGCATAACTGGTAAACCATAAGAGATAGACAAAATTTTACTACACAAAAAATGTAGATCGCGTTAAAATACACAACTTATGTCATATACGTTTCTTTTGTTGAGTGAACCGTTTTCGAGATATTGCTTGTTATTTCCTTAAATTTTCCAATACTTATACTTTTTCTCAAATTCGTTTATTCATTTTTTTTATGTCCTGAACATGCAAACAGAATGGAATTCGCCACATAGCAACCAGCGTTAAAATATTTGACTATCGCTTAAAAGCTACCAATTAGATTGTACAAGAGTAGAGAAAGTCATGTGAGTGTAACAAATCAGTTTTTTTTATACGCTACTATTTTAGTGTGTGTGTGTGTGTGTGTGTGTGTGTGTGTGCGCGCGCGCGAGTACGTGCCTAGGAACCGTGCGCCACAAGCCAAAACGACGACGTTATAGAAAAACTTTATCAATTGCCTACCGGCCAGGGACAACCGCTAAAAAACCTGAAAAAAGCTCTAAGAGTATTCTAACGCTTACCGATCTGGAAAACCCTTGAAAACAAGATAGTACACTTTTGAGATATTGCTTGTTATTTCCTTAAATTTTTCAATACTTTTTTACTTTCTCTACTACGTATAGTAAGTAGGGGAAGTATTGCATTCCGCCCAAAAATTCGATACCGAGATTTCACCGGAAATACACGTTTTGAGACCTCCTGAATCAAAAAAAAAAAAAAAAAAAAAAAAGCATTTTTGGAAACATGTCCGTGTGTGTGTGCCTGTCTGTGTGTCTGTCTGTCTCTCTGTGTGTGTGCGCGCCAGTACGTGCCTAGTATCCGTGCGCCGACAAGGTAAAACTTCATCATTTGCCTACCGGGCAGGGACAACCGCTAAAAACCTGAGAAAACCTCCAAAATTAGAAACGCCTTCGTCAACCAGTACAGAAAACGCCTACCAACCAGGGAAAACCTATGAAAAAGCAGAAAGAGCTTGCATTTGTTTACCATCCGCAGAAAACTCCCAAAAAAAAAAAAAAAAAAAAAACTAGTCATTTTAAAAAAAAAAAAGGAAAAAGACGAATAATATAAGTATGGTAGAAACAGCTTGCATTCGTCTACCAACCAGAGAAAACCCCCGAAACACTAGTTATTTAAAATTGCTGATGAGTTCTGGATAGGCTTTTGCAAATGTTGTTGGTAGCAAAACTTGCCTTTTCCATCACCTCCAACATACCCCACTCCCACACCTTTTTTTCTTTCCACCAATCATAATCTCTCTTATTCTCGCCAATCAGCAACTTTCATTTGTTCCTTTCCACCAATAACATCACTTCTTATTCCCACCAATGACAACTTCACACGTCACTTTCTGTTATACTTTTTATCCCTCGTTCGCCATCTTTCCCCCTCTTTCAGACCCCAACCGCCGCACAGTCAACACCTCGCCGCTCCTTAACCTCAACTTCGTGCCTCCGCCATCTTATTTAGTTCACATTTTTACCACCGCGCCTCTCATCTCTCAACCAGATTGCCTGCAAGAACAGATCTCGTTCATTCGCACCTCGACGGTTGCCTCGGCAGCAGCTACTGCCAACACCTACGTCGTACACGTTTTTGACCGCTTTCGACCGGCTATGAGAACCCTGCTCCTACGTACGCTAGCGACCATCACGATGGTCCAGTACCAGGTTTTTGGTATAGTTAAATTACGCCTCTGCAAAGGGTGTCTGTACCGCTTTAAAAACCTAGGTATATCAGTGCGTAGTGATGTTGGTTGATCTTAAAGCTGGTTAAGCATTTTCAAAAACAGTTTGCTTTTATTTTTCCGTCTCGCGTGCCGCGCTTTTGGTGACGCATCCACACCGCTAACAGGTAAGTAACACACGCATAATTATTTTTCGGACCTGCTTGGCGTAGGAATATATCCTTTCGTGTTTTGGTACTGTAACCTCAAACCTCCTTACCCACCTCTTGCGTCCGCCATCTTGTTTAGTTCTCACCGCATCTCCTTGTCGCAGACCCTCCGCCATTTTTAGTTCCCGCTATTTTAACCTCAAAATCTACTCTTCTAACCTCTTGCTACCGCCATCTTCTTTTAGTTCCCATTCTCACCACCGCGTCTCCTTACCCCCACCTCTTGCGACCGCCATGTTCACCACTAACCTCCAAATTTCCTCGTCCTTAAACCTCTTGTCTCAACCACCTTGTTTAGTTCCCATTTTCGCCACCGCATCTCATATCGCCCCATCTCTCTATCCACTCAAGAAAACTACCATCCAACGTTCAAAAAATTGCTGATCAGTTCACGACAGGCTTTTGCAAATCTTGTTGCTAGCAAAACTTACCTTTCCCATCACCTCCAACATACCCCACTCCTTTTTCTTTCCACCAATCATAACCTCTCTTATTCTTACCAATCAACAACTTTCATTTGCTCCTTTCCACCAATAAAATCACTTCTTATTCCCACCAATCACAACTTCACACGTCACTTTCTGTTACACTTTTTATCCCTCGCTCCCCATCTTTTCCCTCTTTCAGTCCCGACCTCCGCACAGACAACACCTCGCCGCTGCTCACATCTCCGAACCAAATTGCCGGCGAGAACAGATCTTGTTTATTCACACCTCGACCGTTGACTCGACAGCAGCTACTGTCATCACCTACGTCGTACACGTTTTTGACCGCTTTCGACCGGCTATGAGAACCCTGCTCCTACGTACGCTAGCGACCATCACGATCGTCCAGTACCAGGTTTTTGGTATAGTTAAATTACGCCTCTGCAAAGGGTGTCTGTACCGCTTTAAAAACCTAGGTATATCAGTGCGTAGTGATGTTGGTTGATCTTAAAGCTGGTTAAGCATTTTCAAAAACAGTTTGCTTTTATTTTTCCGCCTCGCGTGCCGCGCTTTTGGTGACGCATCCACACCGGTAACAGGTAAGTACCACACGCATAATTATTTTTCGGACCTGCTTGGCGTAGGAATATATCCTTTCGTGTTTTCGTACTGTAACCTCAAATCTCCTTACCCTCCTCTTGCGACCGCCATCTTGTTTAGTTCTCACCGCATCTCCTTGTCGCAGACCCTCCGCCATTTTTAGTTCCCACTATTTTAACCTCAAAATCTACTCTTCTAAAACTCTTGCTACCCCCATCTTCTTTTAGTTCCCATTCTCACCACTGCGTCTCCTTACCCCCACCTCTTGCGACCGCCGTGTTCACCACTAACCTCCAAATTTCCTCGTCCTTAAACCTCTTGTCTCAACAACCTTGTCTAGTTCCCATTTTCGCCACCGCATCTCATATCGCCCCCATCTCTCTATCCACTCAAGAAAACTACCATCCGACGTTCAAAAATTGCTGATCAGTTCAAGACAGGCTTTTGCAAATCTTGCTGCTAGCAAAACTCACCTTTCCCATCACCTCCAACATACCCCACTCCCACACCTTTTTCTTTCCACCAATCATAATCCCTCTTATTCTTACCAATCAACAACT
The DNA here is from genome assembly GCA_030765065.1 of Deroplatys truncata. NCBI lineage: Eukaryota > Metazoa > Arthropoda > Insecta > Mantodea > Mantidae > Deroplatys > Deroplatys truncata. The sequence goes on along the minus strand of CM060983.1, from coordinate 202,193,544 downwards.
CTCATTTGCTCCTTTCCACCAATAAAATCACTTCTTATTCCCACCAATCACAACTTCACACGTCACTTTCTGTTACACTTTTTATCCCTCGCTCCCCATCTTTACCCCTCTTTCAGTACCGACCTCCGCACAGACAACACCTCGCTACCCAGCTCCTCTCCATCACGCGAACTCCATACTCCTCCATCTCCCTTCCTCCATCTCCCACCCCAAATTAACGAACCAATCAAAACACTCCACGTCACTTCCTCAATTCTTTCAACTCGTCCCGGATGAGCCAACCGATTTAACGATAATCCTAACGCTCAGGGCGCTTTTCAAACTTACCGCCGCCGCCGTCGCACGCAGCGACACTAGCGACACTAGCGCCCCTAGCGGCAGGATTATCGTTAAAACAATTGGCTCATCCGGGACTATTACTACTGTCGAGAAATTAACAGCAATTTGAGCTTAAGAGGTTACAGACCAATTGGTCGGTGCACGTGTAATGTTTCCTTGGCCCTTCGTGGACTTTTGGGAAGCTTTTCTAACTTCTTTTCTTGTGACACAGCTATGAATTTCCTGAAAGTTTCAGTGCCAACTTTTCAAAATGCTTGCTATTCATGCTCTCAGATTTAATCATGCTAGTATCTTCACAGTTATGAACTGAAAATTGTCATAATGTCTGAAATGTTACCCCAGGTTCTGCGGTGAGTTGGAGCCCACAACTGCTGTGCTTAACTTATATAGCACTTTCACATACATTGACATTTAGAGTATATTTTTACGAATAAATTGAAGTTTCACGTGCACCAAGTTTTTGAAATATGAATTTTGACCACACCATCCAAAAGAGAAAACGAAAATAATAACACGAAAAATACACTTAAGAACAAAAGTTGTATTAGATATTTATTAATAAACATTTCGGAACGGACTAATATTTTTGTGAACTCTCTTACTAGCTCTCTGAAAGTTTAATTCCAAAATTTGCTTTCAAAAAATCCATTAAGCTTTATTAGTATTTCCAAAGTCAAAATAAGATAGTTATTGAAGGAGTTGGGATACAAAAAGTGTTCCATAATGTACTGAGATAGATATCTTTATAACAGACTGACATCTGTGAAATTATACATATTGTATTGGACTAGAATAAAGACAATGTGTAACTTTTAATTCGAATTGATATGATATATGAATAAAATATATTACAACACATTTAGTTATTTAAATTTCTATCAGTGTATTTACAATTAATATTACTTTTAGTATTTTGGGAATTCCAATAATACAATTTGTACAACATTTTTTTGTATAAAGTACTATCCATTAAAGGATTTTTATATGCCACCTTTACATTAGAGACAACAGAGAGAGAGAGAGAGAGAGAGAGAGAGAGAGTGATTGGTATTGGGTATGAAATACTAATATTTATATATAAGGGATAAGGTTATTATTACTACATCCCATTAGATTGTAGAGTCCCATGTGGAATTATATTTTTCTTTCTCTATTGCGTATAGTAAGTAACATTCGATATCGAGATTTCATCAGAAATACATATTTTGAGGCCCACCGAATCCAAAAAGCATTTTTAGAAAAAGATCCGTGTGTATGTCTGTGTGAATGTGTGCCTATAATCAGCATAACTCAAAAATGAAAAGTCGGATAAACAGCAAACTTGGTATTTAGGTTTAGTATCTTTCAAAGATGCGACACAAAGATTTTCAAGAAAATCCCCCATCCCAGACTACCCTTTACCTGGAACATTTTTCGAAAATTTTGAATTTTTCAAAAATGGCTGCAACGATTATGATTAAAATATCATGTTTAAGACACTTTCATGGTAAATGAAACGTACATCTTGAAGTTTCTAGGAATGTCCCCAAAGGACGTCTTGCTTTTGAATGAATTTTGCATAACTGGTAAACCATAAGAGTCAAAATGTTACTATACAAAAAATGCAGATCTCGTTAAAACACACAATTTATGTCAAATACATTTTTCTTGTCAAGTGAACCATTTTAAGATATTCCTTGTTGTTTGTTTGAATTTTTAAACACATATTTTTTCTTAAATGGGAATACGTTATTCGTTTTTTTTAATGTCCCGGCCATGCAAATAGAATGGAATGCTCCTCATAGCACACAGATCTTAATACATTTGATTATCGCTTAAAGTCTATTATATTCCCCTTGCACCTATAAGAATCTTAGTAATATGATAGTTTCTTCAAACATATACATTAATTAACATGAAGTAGATGGAGAATAAGCGTTTGTAAAAATAGTTTGCTCAAGAGTAGAGAATGTCAGTAAGTATAACACATAAGATATGTTTAAAATTGAAATCAAAATAAAGTTTAATGCTTGTATTACACAATCTTTACAGAATATATTATTTTCCAATTATGCTTACATTTGTACGCATAAATTGAAAGATGTAGTAAATATAAACGATATCTTGGGCTTTTAACACCCACTTGCACTAACAAACAATCTTGTTTGCAAAAGACACAGCTCCCTGAGACAGAAGCGTCGGAGGTAAACACATTACGCACCTGGTCACTTACAGGTCTGTGTCTGTCGCATGCTACAGATAAAACTTATATCTTAGAGATCTATACCGCGGAGCTTATGGTTGTGGATCAGTCTGAGTAATTGCGTGAAAGGTGTGCATATTTGATGTCAGCCATCTACCCCTTTCACATAAAGAACCCTACGAATGCTTTCTAAAGATTTGGCTATCGCTTCAGCCTCCTGTATTCCACTGTGTCTACAAAGAAATGAACAATGAAACCGTCTATACCCCACCTTTAATATAATGGACATATCAGCGGTCTTTCCTTTAGAACATATTATTAGGCAATAGTGTTAATTGGATGTCTGGTAAGCTTTAGATCACACGCACTCTCATTCATACTTCAGACTCTGGACAGGATATGGAATAATCTTGGCTGGAGAAAAATTCCCATCCCCAGTCGGGAATCGAACCTGGGACCTGGGAAGGTGCTCTACCGACTGAGCTAAAGGGCGAGCCCAATAAAATCATTGTTTAACATGTTTATCTTTATTAATATGAAGTGGAGAGAAAAATAAACTTTCATATAAGGTCTGATTTTGGCCCAAAGTTCTTTTTTTCACCTTTTGTGACGACGTTACAAAGTTAGTTCAGCCCACAAGTTGAATTTGATTTCGTAAATGTATAGAACACTTACACGCTCGTGATCTGGCGGTACCTTGACGGCCTTCTATTCCGGAGAGGCCCAACCCCAATCTCGCTCGGAGTGAGTGCCTGGATAAGGCTTCATCCGGCTTTTTCCTTCTCTTAACAAGAAAATCTCGAGCAGGCTCTCAGTTCTGCGGTCCAAGGGCTGATTTGATGATTCATTGTGTTCGTTTCATTCACTGTAGCTGGAGATCTGAGTTGCAAAGAACAGCGTTATTTCTACTGAGTATCATAAAGACCATGCAACTAAGCGTATTATTAGTTATTATCAATTATCATTAGCATTTTGAGCACCATGCTTTAAAACTATCGATTTAGTTATATTATGATTATCGAATAAGGCATTAATGACACCGTTCATTGACAGAAACGAGTTCGCTGTCGAATGCTACACACAATGTTTATAAGCTTGAGTTTAGGTAACTGATACTTTATCCAACAAAAGCGACAACGTTGACATTGATAGGATAATTTGTTTTGAAATAGTAAAATTCCCTAAATATCGATTTATCTCTTCCCATTCTTAACAACTTAGTTACTTGCTTCCCGGTCAAGTTAAACAAAATATCTAATTTCAAAAGAGAGAATGCCTGGATCACTTTAGGAATTAGGATGTCATGCAGACTTAAAAGAGAATTATATGAGCAAGTAAGAATTAGTAATAACATAAATTTAAAACACTACTTCAAAAACATTGTAAGCTTCTAAAGAAGACAATGAAAGCGGCTAGAATATTACATTATAATAAACAGATTAAACTCTCCGACAATAAAATAAAAACCACTTGGAATATAATAAAAAGAGAAGCGGGTAAGTTCCCATTACAAAATGACTTAATAACACTAAACATTGATAATAAAGAAATTAGTAAACCTCATGAAGTTGCAGAAAATTTTAACAAATTCTTTTTGGATGTAACAAACAAACTGAGCATTAATTTTGGAAGTAAAGAGGCATATTTGGTATTTCTAAGATCAAATTTCACTAATGAAGTGCCTGAATTTAAAGCTAACCTGACGCCTTCTGAAATAAACAAAACTCCTTCATTCTGGTTATGATGAAATAACAATAAAAATCTTAACACCATGCTCATCTCAAATTTCCACTCCCCTTATTTACTTATGCACCGAGTCACTAATGTCAGGAATATTCCCTGACAGAATGAAATTTTCCATTGTTAAACCACTTTTCAAAAAAGACAAACGCAATAATGTTTCAAATTATAGACCAATATCTCTCTTGCCAATTTTTTCAAAAGTTCTTGAAAAGGTGATGTTTAATAGACTGTAAAAATACCTTGAATGTAACAACATACTTTTCAGGGATCAGTTCGGATTCAGAAAAGGAATGTCGACTAATAATGCAACTTATAAACTTACTCATGAAGTGTTAACTGCATTAAACAAAAAATGCATGTTGGAGGGATTTTCTGTGACTTAGCAAAGGCATTTGACTGTGTTAATTATGATATTCTGATAGCAAAATTGAAATTCTATGGAGTAAAAACTGAAACTCTAAGTTGGTTCGTATCATATCTAAATGAAAGAAAACAAAGTGTTGAAGTAGTCAATGGTGTTGGATTTGGAAAACATACATCAAAATGGAAAACAGCAACACATGGAGTGCCCCAAGATTCAGTCCTAGGATCTTTACTATTTTTGATCTATATAAATGACCTATCATTTTATATAAAGGATATTGCAAGTATCATTCTGTTTGCTGATGACACAATGTTCTGGTGACTAGTAAAAACTTGAATGAGAGTTAGTAATTAAATTGAATTATGTTTTGAACTGTATGTCACACTGGTTTAAAGCTAACAAATTATCTGTAAATCTAGAGAAATCAAAAGTTGTTAAATTTATAACCCATCGATCACCACACACTCCAATAGAAATTGAGATTAATGACATGTTACTGGAACAAATAGACAACATTAAATTTCTGGGCCTCCAAGTAGACAGATATTTAAATTGGAAGGTACACATTACGTATATCTTACCCAAACTCAGTTCTGCCTGTTGTGCTATCCGAGCACTGGTAAATGTCAGTTCTATAGATACGCTTAAATTAGTATACTATGCATATTTTAACTCTATCATTGAATATGGAATATTATTTTGGGGAAACTCGGTAGAAAGTAAACGAATATTCCTAATGCAAAAGAAGGTTATAAGAATAATTTCCAGCTCCCATAGCAGACTCCCTTACAAACATCTTTTTATAAGACTGAAGATATTAACCCTACCTTGCATGTACATATTTTCAATCTTAAAATTCTACGTATGCAATCGAACCACATTTATTACAAACATGGAAATTCATGAAATAAACACTAGACAAAGGGTAACATCCATCATCCAAGTGCAAAGCTTTCTTGCCTCCAGAAAGGTGTATATTATGACACCATAAAAATATTTAATACTCTCCCTAATGATCTTAAGGGAAATGTTGACAATTTCAATGCCTTTAAAACTGCTGTTAAAGAGTACCTATGCTGAAAATCATATTATTTTGTACAAGATTATCTGAATGACAAATTATCCTGATGATAATACATGTATAGCTCTCCAAGTAGTACTAGTAAATATTAATGACAATTGCCAGTTTTCCAATTGCCTGCTCTAGAATTAATGAAGCTATTTAAATGTATGTACATTAAGAACTGACAATAAATGCTATGCATTACAAATCAAATAGAACAAAATGATGAGACGAACAAAGGTACAAGCCTAGTTAAAGTTAAAATAACTGTTCTTGTCTATAAATATAATGTTAATGTTATAACGTTAGGGAAGCATTCGATTTTGTATAAAATTACACCTGATTTCTTTCATTTTGTATATAATATGTTTTTATTTTATTTTAAATGTTGTGTATTCTATGTAATATGTATGTATATGTAACTATTTTGTAAATTTCCTTGACACGCATATAGTATGCCTATTTTATTTCAAATGTTCTATACGCTGTGTAATATTTATGTTCATATGTAACTTTTGTACATTTCCTTGACATGTTCTATGTTCGCAAGCCTTTATGGCTGCTAGTGAACTCACAAAATGCAATCCAAACTAATCTAATCAGAGAAAGTCTTATCGTACAAGTCCTCTCTACACAATCTAATTGCATTCGATCAATTGCCTGCAGTTTTTAATTTGTTAAACCCGTACTTAAGCATATTGTAATTTTAATGTAGGCTTTTTTCACCCTTGAGGAGCATAATTTTGTATTTTATCCCAAATCCTCATGCAGAAATTATTTAATAACACATTTCGTTATAGACAGAAGGAGGATTCGGGAGACGCGATAGTGAAATAATTTAAAACTCGTCGGTATATGTGGCCTTAAAATTCAATACTCTTTCCATAACATCGCCAGAAACAACTGCAAAGCGACAGCACTATAAAATGACATAAAAGCTCTGAAAAATTTAAACAATAATAGCTAAGATCTCGGAAATGATATTTGTATAATCTTGTATAAATTGTTAAACGTTGACCGAAAAAATGTAGACATTACCCAAAAACTATAGATCTCTTTAAAATACACAATTTATTTTAAATAACCTACAAAAATATTCAAAAACTAAACTACGTGTCTTAAAGAGATCTACATTTTTTGAAGTAATCCTTTGTCTATCTCTTATAGTTAACCGTTGTATAAAATTATGCAAAATTGCTTTCGAAGTAAGAGGACTTCACAAAAACTTCCCAGAGAATTAAATATATACATATTTTTGTCATATAAATGTATTAAACATATGGTATTTTAATCAAAAGCGTTAGAAGTATTTTTGAGAAAATTAAAAATCCGAAAATTCTTACATCAAAATAATAATTTGGTGTAAGGGTATTTCTTTAATATATTCGTGGCACATTTCTGGGAGATAACCTAAATAACAAATTTGTTACTTATCCGACTTTTCGTTCTTGAGTTATGTTCGGCAAAGACACACACACACACATACAGAGAGAGAGAGAGAGAGAGAGAGAGAAAGAAAGGGAGGAGACAGACACACAGACTTGTTTCTAAAAATTCTTTATTTTAGGTTCAGGGAGCCTCAAAACATGCATTTCAGATGAACTCCTACATCGAATTTTTGGGTGAAATACAATACTTCCCCTGCTTACAGCTATTACCGCATTTCTTTAAGTAGAGACTTCCTAACCCCCCAAAATTCTGATGTGTTACTTCACATGACTTTCTCTACATTCTATCGTATGGGTATACAAACTGTTCTTTAGGAAATCTTATTTTTCTATCTACTTCATTGGAATTGAGATTAACCTTTGCAGAAGTAGCTGTAGTACACATTTCGAAGATACAAAGGGAATAGCTATAACCAAACTGGATGCCATGTACTGGCCTTAAATTTAATTTCTTTGCATGCAATCACGAGAAAAAGTTAATATTGAAAGGACTTTAAAAGAGTGACAAACGTATTGAGCAATTCTAACCATGAATATCAGATATTTCGGAAATGGCTTACGGCACAAAAAAGTTATTTAAAATAAATTCTGTTTTTTTAAGGAGATCTACAGTAATGTCTACATTTTTTCGGTTAACATTTAACAATTTATACAAGATTATACAAAATCGTTACGAATGAAGAGAATTCGCAGAAAATTCAAGATATACACTTTATTTATCGTGTAAACATCTTTAATATGTGGTATTTTCATCAAAATCATTAGAGATATTTTTGATAAATTCGCAAATTTCGAAAAATATTCCATCTGAAAGGTGGAGAAAGGTGGTGTGGGAGATTTTCTTGAAAATCTTCATCTTTGATAGATATGAACTTAAATAATAAGTTTGGTATTTAACCGGTTTTTCGTTTTTGAGTTAAGCTGTTTACAGACACAACCAAACACACACTGACAGGCACAGAGATACAGGCACGCATATTGAACTTTTTCTATTCTTTTTAATCAGGGAGTCTCAAAACGTGTATTTCCGGTGAGATCTCTGTATCAAATATTTGGCTGGAATGCAATACTTCCACTACTTTCTCTGCCACGCGCGTAGTAAAAATCCCCCTACGCAAATTACCGTTTACATGGATCATTTTTCGAAATTTTTCATTTTCTAAAAAATTACTGTAACGAATTTAATTATAATACTACGTGTTTAAGATATTTTCATGGCAAATAAAGTGTACATCTTGAATTTTCTGTGAATAGCCTCTTGAAGTCCTCTTCATTCTGAATGACTTTTACATAGCTGAAGATTGTAAACGCTAGACAAAATCTTACTCATTAAAGCACTCAATTTATACCACATTTCTTTTCTTTTGGAGTTAACCACTTCCGAAATATTCCTTGTTGGTGGTTTGAATTTTCAAATACTTATACGTCTCTCAAATGGAAGTCGTTTATTCGTCTTTTTTTCTCCTGTTCAAGCAAAGAGAATGGAATGTCAAGGCAAACACATTACGCCCAGCTATTAAAAGATATGACTAACGGTTTAGCCTACTGTACTCTCCTATTCTCATTGTAACTACAAGGAAATGTATAAAAAACAATTTCCACAAATGTTATTTCGATTAACATGATGTAGATAGAAGAAAAAGCCTTTATAAGAATGGTTTGTTGAGGAATGGATAAAGAAAATCATGTGAATGTAAAGCATAAGATTTTTTACTTCCTCTACCACATACCTAGTAGGTAGAGAAGGTATGCCAAGATTTCACTGCAAATACATATTTTGAGGCACCTGAATCCATAAAAGCATTTTTAGGAAATGGTCCGTGTGTGTGAGGGGAGGGGTATGTGCGAGAGAGCGTGTGTCTGTGAGCGGTATGACTCAGAAATGAAATGTCCGATAAATACCAAACTTGGTATTTAGGTTCAGCATTTTCCAAGGATGCGACAAGAAGATTTTAAAGAAAATCCCCAACCAAAGCTACCCCATACATGAAAGAATCTTCTAAATTATCGATTTTCTAAAAACTGGCTCCTACGATTTTGATTAAAAAAGGTGTTTACATCAGAAATAAAATGTTAATCTTTAATTTTCTGAGAATATCTTGTGAAATCCTCTTCGGAAGGAATTTTGTATAACTGGTAAACGTTAAGAGATAGACAAAAACGTACTACATGAAAAATGTAGACCTCTTTATAATACCCAGTTTATTTTTAATAACCTTTCTTGCGGCATAAGCCATTTCCGAGGTATCCGTTAATGTTGTTTCAATTGTTCAATACTTCATACTTTTTTGTAGTCCTGTCGCTATTCTCTTGTCTCTCACGGTATCATGGAAAAAGTAGGAATGTTATAGTCAGAACGTCAGCATTTAAAAATATGACTGTTGATTCGCTTGCTTATTCCCCTGGTACCTATGACGCAATTGTAATGAAACTATTTCTACAAGGTAAATCCCGATGAACATGAAATAGAAAAATAAACTTTCGTAAGAATAGTTTGCAGAAGCTACATAAAAATAAATGATAATGGTTAAAAAAAGTTATGTGAAAGCAACACATCGGATTTAAAAAAAAAGGTTTATGCATGTGTGTGTATGTATCTGTGAACAGTATAACTCAACACCGAAACGCCGGATAAACACCAAACGTGTTGTATCTTCCAGATTTTAAATAAAATCACCGCACCGCAAACTATCGTTTACATGGAAAAACTTCGTTATATTTGATTTTATCAAAAATGGTTCTAGGCATTTTGATTCAAAAACGACATTTTTAAGATATCTACATGCAAATAAAATCGGTATGTATGTATGTATGTATGTATGTATGTATGTATGTATGTAGTATGTATGTATGTATGTATGTATGTATGTATGTATGTATGTATGTATGTCTCTCTTTATTCACTGCAAATGAGTATTACCTGGTGGCAGAGTTAAATATACAAAATAATATTACAAAGAAAGTGCACAAACAATAATAATGCAATAAACAATCATGTTAATAAAACTTTTCTATCAACCGATCGTATTGTTATAGTCTCCAGGTTATAGCTTTGTAACATAACAGCTAAAAGTTTTGAAATAATTAATTACTTGACTATTAACGTTCACTAATTAACTATCCAGTCAGTATAGCCAACAAGGTTACCATTAATATTCATAAGGTTATACAATTTCAAATATACACCTAAGTAAGCTTTATAATTAATTACCCAACATTTATTCTACTTCTTAGATTTCTCCTAAATTTTATCATGGACACAGAAAATCCCTGAAAGGCTGCTACAGGCAGTTCGTCGCATTCCTGAATGGCTCTAGTAACAGAGGAGGCTTTACTTATATCGCTTCTGTGCCTTCTTCCCTTAATTTTACCAAATGATCGTTTCTTTCGTGATATGTCGGGTTCTGAATGTTTCATTAACGCGCATAACCTACATATGTTTGTTACGCGAAACTTTTAAAAAGCTCCCTTCCACTTTTTTAGACCCGAAATATTTACCTCTTTTTATAAATGTTGTAGCCCTTCTCTGTATTTTTTCTAACGAATCAATTTTATTAACTCTATACGGGTCCCAAAAAGCTACTCCATATTCCATAATAAGCCGCACTAAAGACTTACATTATAAGTAATTTCTCTGAACTTTTTTGCTTCCATTTTTTAGTATCCTCATTAAGAAATGTAATGTTTTTCACGCTTTCCTATATGCAGAATGTACCTGATCGTCCCATCTAATGTTACTCGCCAAGTGCACTCCCAAATATTTACAGCTGTCCATTGCGGAATTTCTTCCCCGCCCATGTGATAGCTATTAAGACTTTCCCTCTTAGATCTGCAAAACGTAATGGAGTTACTTTTCCTAGTATTAATTGTCATTTTATTTGCAGCAGCCCAACTACTTACTTCATTTAAATCACTCTGAAGCGCGGATTCTTCTGCAATATTCGAATTTTATTGTAAATAATGCAATAATTTGCAAGCAGTGTTACCTGGCATTTAATATGTATAGTTATATTCATTCAATCATTATCTGTTTACCCTCCTCTTATGTAGGACTTACACCCCCCAGGACTTACAAGCGAATGCCTGGGGTCAGGGGCCCGTCGAGGAGCAGACACTCATGGATCAGACAGAGCATCCAGGATGGGTGATCAGCCCGATGCCTGGTATGGGATGAAGGAAGTACATGAAACGAAATGTTGGTGAAATGGATGAAAGAAAAGGTGACGATGGAGCAGTTGGTGGAATGAATGGCGGGGGAAACCGGAGAACCCGGAGAAAATCCGCCCAGACGCCGCTTCGTCCACCACAAATCCCACATGCAGGTCCCTGGGATTGAGCGGTGGGAGGCGAGCGGTCTAACCACTCGGCCACGGCGCCGCCGCTAATATGTATAGTTATATTCATTAACAAAAATAGGAAAAAGTAACGGAACCAGCATTGAGCCTTGAGGTACACCCGAACTCACAGTGCCCCTCTCGGACAATTCTTTACCTCTTTTACCCTTTGTGTTCTCCCTTCCAAAACATTTTAACCCATAAAACTACATGTTTATTAATTCCTGTATTAGCTAGCTTCGGATGAATAAATCATGTGGTACTACATTAAAGCTTGTGGGAATAACCTGCAAAGGCCTCTTCATTCGGAAATAATTTTCTATAAATAGCAAACATGAGATACAAAATAAACAAACTGCAAAAAAAAAAAATATTTAAAGTACAAATTCATTTGAAATAACTTTTTGTGTGGCATCAGCCGCTCCAGAAAATCGTTACTATTTATTTGAATGTTTCAACACTTTGTCATGTTCTAAAGTGCTGCCGCTATTTAGTTGTTTACCGCGATGTCATGAAAAGAGTATAGAATTTTAAGTCAGTATATAGCGATCAGTTTTAAACATTTGATTATCTCTATTACCTTTGTACCTACAACGAAGTACGTAAACAATATATTTGTTCAAACGTTTATGTCTATCAACTGGAAGTTGAATAAGCGTTTGCAAGAGTAGTTTATTTTATATAACGCATACAAACGATAATGGATAGATATAGTCATGTAAATGTAACACAATAGATTACCGAGCGGGATGGCTCAGGCGGTTTCGTCGTGGCCCGCATTCGGGAGGTCTCGGGATCCATCTCCGGCGACCGCCCACTCTGGCCCATGGGTTTTCGTGGTTTCCTGAGTCGCCGGGCGAATGCTGGAGTGAATCACCTTCTCCATGACTCTCCTTCCTCTCATCTCCTGTACCCATCATCTTCCTTGTCGTCTGTTTCAGAGTTCTAGTAGTAGGCGACGGTATTCGGCGAGTTGCGGCTGGGCAGTGGCTTGCGCTCTGTAAAGGTTTCTTCCCTGGCGTGGCTGCGGTACTGCTCAGCTCTCTTCTCAGGGCGAGGCGCCGTTCTGGGGGATCCTGTAGGTTGATGGTGGGCAGGGACCGTGCGGCATCTGATGCGTTCTATCTATTAACGTTAGGGAGCCGTCTGTGCTTGCGCCCGTAGGCATCCGGATCTGGTCGCCCTTCCTTCCCAGGGGTCATGTTGGAAGCATGGCCGACAGGCCTACTTGCGGTGCTCTGCCCCGGTTCCGAGACCCCTTTCGTGATACGTATGCTTAACACAATAGATTTTTATTAAATTTTACATTAAATACATTTACATTCAGTCTCTGCGGAGGATAGGAAGTGATTCTAGATAAAGACTTCAGGCAAAAATCAACCCCTCTGGGTTGAGAAGCCAGAATGCTGACCACTCGACCATAGAGGCAGTGAGATCCATTTTATTTTTCCTCAAACAGATTTATAAGTTAATGTCTGTTATAATGAATATATTTACTTAAAGGGTTAATCATTTTAATTGTGTTGTATTATCTCTAGCAAAGTTATATAATGTCATAATAAGCACTCATACTGGTATGTGATATCTCCAGGAGAGAAGACCTGCCTCTAATGAAGGTGTTATCTGCTCCCAAACAGAATATTCAGCAACATTTACCGTAGTGGTTCCAAGTCTTAGTTGAATTCCCAAATGCCTTTCTTACACAAAGCGGTATAAGCCATTTAAAACCAATCCAATGAGCTATTAGTAGCGAAGGGTAGCTTCCCTTTTTCATTGCTCAAGAGAGCTGGGCTATTAAATTGTAATCACTGAGATTTCCCTCGCGAAGCTGATGAAAGGATACAAGCCTGTCTGGCTTTTAGATTTAGAGAGAGCTCTCATTGTTAAGCCTCATCATCCCGGATTGTACAGTGAAATACAACAATACTACAGAGATTAACTTAGGCATTTTGTCTGGGGGTTGCTTGCTCCTAGAAACACGTTGTGTAAGCGCAGGTGAGTGAATATTGTATTATCTGCAAACTTGGCTACATTTAAGCTGAGTTTAAGGACTTGTTTCATCAAAAGCAGAAATGTTTCCTCTTATTTTGATTATGCTATTTTAGTATATGTCTTTACCACTGGAACACAGCAGCATGTTTCACCGCGAGATTCAAAGCCAGGTAAACAAATCGTAGCTTTGATTTATGCGTATTATACGAGTCACCAATTTCTCGTACATAACAAGTGAGAAGTCTGTCCGTTACTTCTAATTGCTGCCTTTTCCTGTGCATGTTGAAAATTAAACCTGCATTTGATTGAAGCAAATGCAAATGTTTTCTGCTTCTGAAGCCTGCAGTTTGGAGTCCATCATGTACAAAATGATATATTTGTGTCTGAAATTTCAGCTTATACTTTACGAAATAGCTATGAAGCAATAAAGTTTTTTTTTCTTCTGAAAAATTACTACAGTCACACATTGGATGTTTCATAAAAACAATGACCTAAATACCTTGACTGTGGAAAGGGAGTGAGGAAATGAAAACTGAATAGTTAGGTTATATTTTATTCTACTACAAAATTTATTTACAATGAAACAATATATAGGCATTTTCGGTGGGCAAAGGGCAGTGGAACGTGTAGCAGGAGTAACAGTACACCCGCAGTAGAGAAATATAGGTTGGTTGTGTTTGATGCAAAGAAAACAATTATCGATCCTGTGCTGCACAAAATTATCTTTAATTTATTAGGAAAATGTATTTTCCTAATAAGCTACTTACATTTTGGATGGTAACGCCAATTCTTGTTCTATTTGCTCCATAACAGAGGATTCAGATTATGTAAGATGAAACCACGTCACAAAATCTACGTCATCATATACATTCAAATAATTGCTTAGCTCTCTGATCCATCTTGGTAGCCTTCTAGTTTTCTTGTGCTTCATCGTCACTACTCTTGTATTCGTTTCGATCTACATAACCAAATTCACTAGTCCTCATCCCATTTTCCTTTTTGTTTCCAAACCTCAATTTCGATCCGTAAATGGTGAAAAATTGCCAGTAATGTTTTAACTGTGTTTGTAGGCCTCGGTAACCATTACACTGGCTTGAAACCCTGTTTTACCAAAATGCGTTTTTAACATCTTTTACCCGAGTTAAACAAGTTTATCGTTGTTCATGAAACCGGCTCTTAAGTAGACAGGATAAAAAAAGTCTAATATGTTGCACTCATATGACTTTCCCTACTCTTGTACAAACTATTTTTACATCTACTTCATGTTAATTGAGCTATAAACATTTGCAGAAATAGTCTTATTGCTAATTTTCTTATAGGTACAAGGTGAATATGGTAGGCTTTAAGCGATAGTCAAATCTTTTAAGAGCTGGTTGCTATATGGCGCATTCTATTCTCTTTGCATGTCTAAGGCATAAAAAAACAATAACGAATTCCCATTTGAGAAAAAGCATTGCAAAATTCAAACAAATAACAAGGAATATCTCGGAAATAGTTCACATGCCAAAGAAGTTGTATATGACATAAAATATGGTGTATTTTAACGAGATCTACATTTTCTATGCAGTAACATTTTGTCTATCTCTTACGGTTTACCAGTTACACAAAAGTCATTCAGTATAAAAGAACTTTTGGGAACATTCCCAGAAAATTCAAGATATAGATTTCATTTGCCATGAAAAATCTTAAACAAAATCGTGAGAGCCATTTTTGAGAAAATAAAAATTTTTGAAAAATGTTCCATGGAAACGGTAACTAAGGATGGGGGTTTTTCTTGAAAACCTTTGTGTCGTATCCTAGTGAGCTACTAAATTCAAATATCAAGTTTGATATTTATCCGAATTTTCCTTTTTGAGTTTCTGTTCACAGACAGACACACACACATACACACACACACACACACACACACACACAGAGAGACCTGTTTCCAAAAATGCTTTATTTGATTTCAGGGCGTCTTAAAACATGTATTTCCGGTGAAATCTCGGTATCGAATTTTTGGGTGGAATGCAGTACTTCCCCTTCTTACTATATGTAGTAGAGAAGGCGTGATAAAATATGCAGTTAGCATAGCGAAAACTATCATTTCTTATAAAGACCATACATCTGCTCATAAATGTGAACTTTGATGTGGATCAAATCGTGTGCAAGAATGTGTTAGATATCAATCAATTACAACCAAGATTTAGAGGCTGATTGTCTTCGTACTGACACGCTTATCTGTATGAGCAGTAGCTGGACAAATCCAATTATCTTCTGGGAGGGGTGTTGCGTCACAGCATCGACAGAGCAGCAGGCGCATACCAACATGAGATAAGGTGACATCACCATGCGTTCCGAGTGAGTGTTGTCCCACGTGTTGTTCTCCTCTGCGTTTCTGCCGTATCAGGTTGCAAATATCGATCTGTACTGAAACTTGACGGACTTTTATTAACTGCTCAAAAGCAATAAAAGCTCTACTTCTTTTGTTTACATTTTAGTCAAGTGGAAGAATTTCTTTGCAGTTACTTTCAAACCGTGTCTAATATTAAAGCCAGGAAATGCGTAAATGCAGTTCAGCGTATTTTAGCATATTCCATTTTTGGAAATAAGCATTCGCTCATTTTTACTGTGTATATTAGCTACATCGTCAAGTAGATAGCGGGTGTTTTAAGAAGCAGAATGCCTATTTGAAGTGGAAATAGCAATTTTATTGCTGTATTTGATAAGCCCTAATATGTGGCGCAGTGAGCTGGAGCCACGACTATGGAATAAGCAGGGGTTCGAAACCGCCCATAGTGTACAGATTTTTCGACCCATGTATTGGACCGGTGCACATTCAGCATGACAAATCTGAAGACGACGATCTGTGGTGATCTATGGCCCAGTGAAATCACATTCCGGCTGGGAAATGTTAGGTGTTGATCACCCGACGTCCATGTGTTGGTTTGGGAGATCACCCGCTTCTGCGCGTGTATGTGAGCATAAGGCCGATAGTCGAATAGTAGGCCTTAGTACTTTATGGACTGTAGTGCCACGGATTAATACGAGGGTGTTCTAAAAGTAGTTCTTGGTCTGACCAAGAGAACACAGGATTTAAGAGAAATTCTTCATCATATTTATTTGATTATTATTAATTATTATTAGTCGTCTTATAAACCAACACATTTAATCCAACAACCAATATCTTACCCTCTAAAAGGATTTGTTCAACTGTACATATAAAATAAGCATCTGTCTCAACTTTGGCCTTATTATTTGATGTAAATCCTCATCCACCAGCCATTTCTTCATGCATGGAAACAAAAAGCGATCGCTGATAGCCAAATGTGGTGGCAGATATGGAACCACTTGGAAGCGAAGGTCATTAAGTTTAGCAGCAACAATCCCAGCGTGATGAAAGAGAACTTTCTGTTTCGCAAGTTATGCGCGTTTAGCCTGAATAGTATACTTCAAGATCCAGTAGTGAAGTATAATACTCCCCGGTGATAGCTCTCCCTTTCTGCGGGAAGTCTATAAGCATCACACGCAGAATTATAGAAAGCTGTAGTCATAACTTTTCCTGCAGATGGAATCTTTTGTTTTTAATTGCATTTTCATCTGCTTTCCACCTATTGTTTGTGTCGCTCCTTCGTCTGTGATGTGTAGTGATGTTTCACCCATTGTTATGAAACGCCGCCAAACTCAATGGAATTACGTTTAAACAGGTCTAATCACTCGAGAAATGGGATGTGTATTTGTGCACTGTTAACGAATGTATCACCCATCGAGCGAAAAGCTTTCTTATACACAAAACTTCGTGTAAAATATAGTGGAAATGGCCTATCGAGTTCTTTGCACTGTCAGCCAACTCGGGTACTTTCAAACGGCTATCATTGAGTAGGCATTATGAATTTCTGTCGTAGGGCTTTTTGGGACGACCTGTGCGTTTATCATCTTGAAGGATGCACAGCCACTCTTAAACTCAGCAGCCCACCCTTTAACCGTGGAAAATGAAGGGGAATAGTTTAATGTCGAAACTTTGTAATTAAACTCTTGGAATTTCAAGGCCAGTATATAGTTTTTAAACATTTTTTTTATTTCGGTTTCCTCCATCCTCTTATATTTACAACGAAATGTATAACTAACTTATTTCTGCAAATGTTCATTTGCTTAACATGAAGTAAATAGAAGAATAAGCATTCTTAGGAATAGATTGTAATAATAGATGTATAAAATACAGCATAGTGGGTAGAGAAAAGGCATGTGAACGTAATACTTCAGATTTCTTTATGAAATACCAAAAATCGTCTAAAGTAAGTAAAATTCGTTGTTCATGCTAAATAAATAATTAAATACTAGCGTAAAACACGCATTAAAGTAATTTTGGTTAAATATTGTGCAACAAAGTGTTTTGAAGACAGTAACACTTAAAACTCTTCAAATCAATAATACATTAAATTTTCCGTTCAATACTGAGAAAATACGTTGAGATTTCCGCACTGATATTTGTAATTCATACTTTTCTAATTATAAAGCATTCAGTACTATTTATACATAGGCAGAATTTCAGTTTAAACTTACACGAGTCCAAACACGTACAGTGGACTCTTTTTAATTGGAACACAAAGTGGAATTTAAAAAAAATCGAATTATCCAAACTTCGAATTAACAAATACGCTTTTTATTATAGAAAGTACACCTTGAAATAAATAAATTAATTTTATGCAATAAATAAAATGCAGTGCACCCAACCCTGTTAATTTCCATATTTTATTCCTGAAAGGTGTAGACGTAATAGTGTGACACAATGTTTCAAGCAATTCAGCAGAAAAAATGCACAAAAAAGCTATCAGTAGAAAATATGTAATACACCATACGCATACACTACTGTACATATGATCATTAAACAGATAAGTTCTTACTTAAAGAAATGTGTGATTTTAGTTGTTTTTACTTTCTCTACTACGTATAGTAAGTAGGGGAAGTATTGCATTCCACCCAAAAATTCGATACCGAGATTTCACCGGAAATACATGTTTTGAGGCCTCCTGAATCCCCCCAAAAAGAATTTTTAAAAGAAGTTCCGTGTGTGTGTCTGTCTGTCTGTGTATGTGGCTGCGACTGTGAAGGTGTGTGTCTGTGTGATTGTGAACAGCATAACTCAAAAACGAAACGTCGGACAAACACCAAACTTGCTTTTTAGGTTCGGTATCTTTCAAAGATGTGACATGAAGATTTTCAAGAAAATCTTTCTACCCCAAACTACCCTTTACATGAAAGGTTTTTCGAAAATTTTGATTTTCTCAAAAATGGCTTTAACGATTTTGATTAAAATATGTGTTTAAGATATTCTCATGGCAAATGAAATGTATATCTGAATTTTCTGGAAATGTCACCAAAAGTCACCTTCATTCTGAATGGCTTTTGCATAACTGGTAACTCGTAAGAGATAGATAACATTTGTGTATACAAAAAATATAGACACACACAAAGACAAAAACACACAATTTATGTAATATACTTTTTTGTGGAGTGAACCATTTTCCAGATATTCCTTCTTATTTGTTTTAATTTTCCAATACTTATACTTTTTCTCAAACGGGAATTCGTTATTCGTTTTTAATGACCTAGACATGCGAAGAGAATGCAATGCTCCACATAGCAACCAACTCTTAAAAGATTTGACTATCGCTTAAAGCCTACCATATTCCCCTTGCACCTACAAGAAAATTGGCAATAAGATTAACATCTCAATATTTCGATTAACATGAAGTATATGGAGAATACGCGTTTGTAAAAATAGTTTGTACAAGAGTAGAGAAAGTCATGTGAGTGCAACACACCAGATTTTTTCACCAATGTTATACTGCTGTTCATTCCGCGTTTCGACACTGCGAAAGGAGCCACTAAATAGCCTACAGTTATGTACCGGCTGGTGTGTTAACTGGACAACGCAGCCGCCTAGCGGTAGAGTTTCTTAGCAATATGCAACTAGGAATTAGGAAAATCGGAGATGAATTCTTGGAATGTTTAACAGAGCACGATAACTGAGACATACAAGAACTTCTCTAGTATTCAGAATAAGTTTTGTCATTAAGAATAAATAAATGTTGACTTTGAATTACTTAAATGTTGGCTTAAAACATCGAATTAAACGGAACTGTGACGTTATTTTAAATAGGAATTTCAAAGGGAGTGTACTTTTATTCGAATTACCCCAAAAATTATAATTATACGATGTTTAATTAACCACTCCCTACTGTACTATGTGATTACTGTTCCATTTGCCCTTCTATCTCGCTATCAACGACCCATACGTTCTAACGAATTGAGAATGTGAATATGAATATTTGGCGCAATGGCTTAAGCCCGATGCACAATTACGCGGGAACGGAAACGAGAACCAAAACGGACAGAATGTTAAAACACACGTTTGCAAATGTGAGCATGCACAATAAACGGAAAGCTTCCCAGTATCCCGGAACGCCAAATGGAAAGTTTCATGTTTCCCGTTCCCATTACCGTACTGTATGCTTATAGTGAATGTCTGTCCTCATTGTAGGCAACAGTAAAAGTAGCCGAGACCCATAACAGACGCTAGAGCGCTCTCTAGTTGCAGGCTTGGAAACTAAAACGTCGCTATGTCTTACTGAATGTGTTTTCATTCTCGTATCTTTTTACTGTTGACAATGCCATTTTAATGATAGCTCTGTAGCTCTATCACTTTTTAAAAACGTTTACCTATTGAATTTCAAAGTTGACTGACCTGCTTCCAGGCAACCAATATTATTGCTTGGTTTGAAGAAATGATACCCCAATGTGTAACATCAATTTTTGCATATTGTCGACATGATACACCACCCTACGAGAAGCGGTCCAGGATCTCCACACGGAGGTCCTTAACATTGGTTCCCGCATCTCTCTGCAGGAAGAACAATTTACATCACTCACCACCGCCGTCAGCTCTGCCAACTCCGAAGATCATCTCCGCCGACTAGCTGCGACCGAATCTGGACTTCAAGAAGTACAAGCCACCACCGCTGCCAACTCTGCTAGCACTGAGCATCACCTCCGCCGTCTTGCCGCCCTGGAAGCCACAATGCAGGACCTTCACGCCATTACCGCCGCCCTCTCATCTGCCTTCCAGAACTTCACCACCAGCTGCCTCCAGCGCTTTGACAGCGCTGACTCAGCGATCAGCGGCTTGGGCAAATCCATCGCCCGCCTGCCACAAACGACACCACCACCAGCTCCAACAGTCCCCCTGGAGGAGCTCAGGCTGACAATATCAGGCCTCAGTGACCTGGTGCGAGCCCTGCACACGACGACGGCGGAATCGACTGCGGCCATCTCCGACCTGAAGAGTGGGCAGGAGAGACTATGCAACCACGTCATTGCAAACACGCAAGCAAACGCCTTTACCTCAAGATTCCAAATTCCAAGCAGAGTGTTCCCTCCAAGGCCCACTCAGCAACACCAAAACACAAATCAATTTTGACAATAAAGAGATCCTAAACCAATCCCGCCACTCCCCGGGGGGCAGTCAGGGCCTCGGTCATGGCTGTCTCCCGGCCATTCCCCTACCCGCTGCCGGCGAAAGCTGACGGTTCAGCCATTCGCACTATCGGGGGTGCAATGGCGGAACCCCACTACCCATCCTTACTACTCCTTCTAAACACCTTCCTTAACTTCTCTGTCCCAACCCGATCCACTGCCCCCCCAAAAAAAAACCGTTTCCATTTTGAGGGGTTCCTTGTACATCAACGCTCAAATCATTTTCTCTTCTCTTTTTGATTCCCATTCCCGATTTATTGTGGAATAGCCTTAGAGAGAGAGATAAGCTCCAATTATCAAACTGAGGTTAGGACTGAATCTTTCCTTACCGTTTTCGTTTGATTGTACACTATGTACAATCCGCTCCGCTCCCGTTCTGATTCTCGTTCCGGTTTCCGGCCAATTGTGCACCAGGCTTTATGCTCCAGATGCGGCACCCTCTTGACTTCTATCTGCTTCCAGAGCTAAATATGTTCCTCTCTTATCAGCGTTTACGTGGTAGAGAGTCCCGGAAAACCACTCATAATATGAGATAGTAGCAAAGGGGTGCAGCAATATTTCCGCCTGATTACACATACACAAAAATGAACTCTGTAATAATTATAATTTAGGAATTATTGATAATTAATTTACTTGCAATTTGATAATTTTTCATAATTTTAAAGCAATATGATTCAAATCTGTATCAATCGAAAGCCCTTCAGAAGCTGTAAATATGTTTTAAGTTTCAATAATGTTGTTAAATAAATAAAGGCGTAATTGCCTAAGAAAGACTGCAAGATTTAGGCAAAATAAAAGTAGCTGCGTTTTAGACTGTCCATTATGTTTTCCGAGCGTGGGGCCATAAAAATCGAAACCTTCTTTTGTACTTCGTGGGGATGAGGCACGTTTTAGGAGTAAACAGACGCTATGAGGCAACAGAGTTTTCTTACAGTTAGGCTTTGAATTTTCAACCAGGGAAGCAATAAACGTAGAGAATAAGTGTGAGAACCAATGGAAGGATAGGAAGACGCAGTGACATGTACAAAATTTGAAGGCTAGTAGCGACTGATATATGTGAATGCGAGCGTAGATTTAGGACAGTTTGTCACGATTCTTCGTTGAGGTAATACGTAGCACTCCGGGTCAGAAAAGGACGCTAAGTTCCGAAATTTGCTAAGTGCCGCGCAATTATGCAAATATAAAGTGATGTAGGTAGAAAAATTTATATAATGTGCTAACTGTATTCTTCGATATAATTATATCCAAGCTCATAAACGAGTTAATGTTAGTCAAGTGACTACTTCAAGTTCACGCGAATCTAAAGAACGGTGATAGAGCATCGAGATATTAAATAACTAGCCGGAGCAAACTTTAGTATTTCAAGAGACAATAGCGGAAAGACAGTGTTAAAAGAATCACACGTGTTAGGGAATAACAATGAATCTTGCAGGATTTCTAGCCTAAAGAGTGAGAAAAGTGAAAACTGTGTTTCTTTCAAGACATCCTGTTGTCGCCATTCCCGCAATCCTACCCTAACAACAACTGTTGGGAATTTCAGGCCGATTCGCCGACAGTTGACCCTGAGATCGACGAGAAGTGCTTCCTGACTAATATCGGCGATTACGAGTGCTGAAGACCTATAACGACGCAGAGACGAGAACGACTGCAGGGTAAGATTAACCCAAAGAAGTAGCGGGCGAAACGTTACAGAGGGCATCAATGAAATGAAAACATGAACAGCAAAAATCAGACATGACTTTCTCTACTCACACTTAAATTATTCTTACAAAAATTTTATTCTTCTATCTTGTTAATCGAGATAAATTTTCATTTCACATTTACATTTTAGTTGTAGGTATAAGAAGAATACATTAGGCTAAAGCGGCAGTCAGATTTTTAAAAAGCCAATAGCTATGTGATGGCTTTAAAAATCCATGCCTTTTGCATGGCACGAGAAAAACAACGAATAGTGACTTGAAGCTTTAAAAATATACATTTTTTTAAAAATTTAAACCAATAACAAAGAATATGTTACAAATGATTAATACCACAAAATTTTGAATGTATATAAATTGTGTCTTTTAACGAGATTTATATTTTTGTGCAGCTAGATTTTTACTACCTCTTGTGGATTACCATTAAAAAAAATCTGATAAGTTACACTCACATGACTTTCTCTACTCTTGTACAAATTATTTTTAGAAACGCTTATTCTCCATCTACTTAATGGTAATCGAGATAAACATTTGCAGACTCTATCTTATTGCTAATTTTCTTGTAGATGTAAGGGGATAACATATTTACAAGGGCAATTTGGAAATACAGTAGTCTTTAAGCACATACATATCTCTTAATAACTGGTTGCTAGGTGTAGCACCATTCCCTTTGCCACAGATAATACTCTTTGCATATCCAAGACAAAAACATGAATAACGAATTCCCATTTGAGAAAATAAGTATTGAAAAATTTAAGGGAATAACAAGCAATATCTCTAAAATGGTTCACTCAACAAAAAAATGTATATGACATAAGTTGTGTATTTTAACGCGATCTACATTTTTGTGTAGTAAAATTTTGTCTATCTCTTATGGTTTACCAGTTGTGCAAAAGTCGTTCACAATGAAGAATACTTTTGGAGACATTCCCAGAAAATTCAAGATATACATTTTATTTGTCATAAAAATATCTTAAACATATGATATTTTAATCAAAATCGTCAGAGCCATTTTTGGGAAAATTAAAATTTTCGAAAAATGTCCCATGTAAAGGGTACTCTGGGATGGGGGGATTTTCTTGAAAACCTTCGTGTCGCATCCTTGGAAGATACTGAACCTAAATACCAAGTTTGGTGTTTATCCGACTGTTCGTTTCTGAGTTATGCTGTTCACAGACAGACACACACACAGACACACAGACACACACACGGACATGTTTCCAAAAATGCTTTTTTATTCAGGGTGTCTCAAAACATGTATTTCCGGTGAAATCTCGGTATCGAATTTTTGGGTGGAATACAATACTTCCCCTACTTACTATACGTAGTAGGGAAAGTAAAAAAACATGCAGAATGAAAGGACTTCATAGGTTATTCCCAGAAAATTTAAGTTATAGATTTTTATTTGTCATATGAATGTCATATGCTATTTTAATTAAAATCGTTTGAGCCATTTTCTATCTAAAGGCTGGTTTGGGTTGAGGGAATTTTCTTGGAAATCGTCCTGTTGCATCCGTGGACTAAATATCTGTTTGATTTTAACCAGCATACTCTTTAGACACACGTGGTTCTTTTTCTAAAAATGTTCATTACTTTCTCTACCACGTACGTAGTAGGTATTACATTCCACTGAAAAATTTGATACCGAGATTTAACCGGAAATACATGCTTTGAGGCCTCCAGAATACAAAAACATTCTTAGAAAAATTGTCCATGCTCGCGCGTGCGCGTGTGTGTATGTGTGTGTCTGAACAGCATAACTGAAGCGCTAATAACAGATGCAGTTGTTCGCCCTAAATCCCAACTACTGCTACTAACAGCATAACTCAAAAACGAGAAATCAGATAAGTACTAAACTTGATATATAGGTTTAGTATCTCTCAAAGGTGCGACACAAAGATTTTCAAGGAAATCGTTCCACCCCAAATTACCTTTTACATAGAACATCTTTCGAAATTGTTTTATTTTCTAAGAAATGGCTGTAAAGACTTAAAATACCGTATATTAAAGAGACTTAGATAACTTGAATTTTCTGGGACACGTACTGGTGAATGTTAAACGATACACGATAACGTACTACACAAAGAATTTAGATATCTTTAAAACATAGAATTTATTTCAAATAAGCCTTTTTGTGGCATAAACAATTTCTGAAACATCCGTTATTAATGGTTCGAAATGTTCCTTATCTAGTCATTCGCTTGAAGTCCTGTCAACATTCAGTTGTTTCTCACGATTGCGTAAAAACAACTCGGTATTAAGGGCAGTGTACACCGTGCAGTTCTTAAAAGTCTGAAGTGTTATATTCACATGACTTTCTCCCTGTATCTCTTTTTAGTAATAAACAAGCTATTCTTACTAAAGCTCACTCTTCTACTTTATTTTAATCCAAATAAACTTTAGCAGAAATAGCTACATAACACATTTCGTTATAGATGCAAAGAGAACAGCGATGTTTATGAACTGGACGCTATACGCTACCCTAAAATTCTATACTGTTTCCATGCAATCGTGTGAAACAACTGAATGGTAAAAGCATTTCAAATAATGATCAAGTAATGAACAATTCGAACCATTAAAAACTGATATCTCGGAAATGGATGATGCCACAAAAAAGTTATTTGAAATAGAGTGTGTGTTTTAAAGAGATCTACGTTTGTTTTGAAGTATATTTTTGTCTAACGCTTAACGTTTAATAAATATACAAGATTATACAAACTTCCTTCCGAATGAAGAGGACTTCAAACGCTATTTCCAGAAAATTCAAGATATGAATATTATTTCTCATGTAAATATCATTAGTATATGATATTTTAATCAAAATCGTTAGGGCCATTTTTTAGAAATCAAACTTTTGAAATATTTTCCATGTAAAGTGTGGTTAGGTGTGGGAGGATTTTCTTGAAAATCTCCCTGTCGCGTCTCTAGAGGATACTGAACCTAAATGCTAAGTTTGGTATTTAACCGGATTTTTGTTTTTGAGTTATGCTGTTCATAGGTATACACTCACAGACACAGACACCTTTATAAAGGTGCTTTCATTGGATTCAAGGGATCTCAAAACATGTATTTCCGGTGAAATCGAATGTTTGGGTGAAATGCAATTTACCTTCACTACCTACTATGTACGTGGTAGAGAAAGTAAAAATTTGACTAAGCTGTTCATGTTAACGAAATGCGTAATGTAGCTATTTCTGCGTTTATTTGGATTAAAATGTAGTAAATAGAAAAACAAGCTTTAGTAAGAATAGTTTGTATACCCACTAATAAACTATGGAGGTTAGAGAAAGTCATGTGAATGCATCACATCTGATGTTTTTTTTTCAGGGATCCTCAAAATACGTATTTCCATTAAAATCACGATATCGAATTTTTCGTTGGAATGCAATAATTACGAGGCAGAGAAATAAAAATTAATTCCAACTCGTCTATTCCTTATACCAAGGTTTTCTGAATAGTCTTTGTACAGTGTAAAAAGGTGGATATATTGAATACGATCGTTTCCGTTACTTGCAGATAGTATGTAAAAGTGAGGAAGTATGCAACGAAACACTCATGTAGTTTAAAACCACTTACTTTCTAATCAAGTTAGAGAACAAAACAAGTATATAGAATAAGGCAAGGGTATAAAAGTTAAATAAAATTAAAAAATCTGCAATATAGTGTGTTTGAATAAATTTATTAAGCTAGGATATATATTCCAAACTTTGTATTTATTGTACTCTTCTGGTTATATGCTTGATTTCATTATAATTGTGCAGGTAATTAGATTAAATCTAAATAATTAAATTTAGTACTAAGTCTAAAAATAGCAAAATAAGATAAAAATATCTTATTGATGAAACCAAATATAAATGAAATAAATAAAAACAAATAACATAAAAGTGGATTAATATCCGCTGTCTACATTGGTTGCTGGTTAACATTTTCTTTTACTCTACTCGTTTAAGAGTAATCCCTTATTACTCTTAAACTAACCACTGGTATGAATTCTGGTATCCATAGGTAGAGTCAGATTGTGCCGTTTTCTGCAAAGTAACTTCAAAAGGCATCTCTGCATACGATAAATATAACATAATTAGTAGCCATGGTAACTACATCTTTTAACGTAACCATCAAAGATGGAGTTTTCTGTAAATACATATCCAGCTTTTGAAATCATTCAAATGAACTAGAAACGCTAAATGATAATGAATGCTCAGTGACAATTCAAAATTATAATGAAATGTTTATTGTGCCTTGAGTAATAAAAAGCTATGAAAAGAGTTATTATGCCATGTTTCTGAATCTTATGTTCCTTAGACATTTTTTGTGTGTGCGTTAGACAACAATGAACATATTGTGAACTTAAAAGCCACACTCCATCAGCTGTGGAAGCACTCCAAGGATAAATAAAGTTTAAACATTTTGTTTCATTGTTTAATTTGCATGGTAGTCTTTAACAACTTCGGTCGTATCAACAGCTGATGATTTATTGCTCACTGAGTTGCATGATTTCTTAACATTGGTTGTTTAAGTTTAACTATTAAACTGACTGGCATTCACTAACACATTCATACTGCCACAATTTTATTGGGACAGGCAATTATTCTGGCTAAAGCAACATTCCCCGTCCCAGCGAATCGAATCCATAACCTCTGGCTTGAGTAGTGAGACCGCAGAGGCACTCTCTAAGCGTTATTGACTATAGTATGATGGATTATTTTTTATCTGGATTTTTATTGTCTCTTGTAAGCAGCAAGCTTATATTAAGGTAGAATCAAACCGAAAAATTCAATGCCATAGACGGGGTTTGAACCTAGGATCTTCCGCTTTCCGTGCGCTTGCTCTAACCAAGTGAGCTACCATAGCAACATGCGGCGCGACATTAAATTCTACAACTGACTCCTATTTTGTCCCGGTAAACCAAACCTGGATGTTTTATTCACCCGGTAAACCCTCAAAACAACCCAGTGTTTGAGATCTCCTTGTGGCTCAGTTGGTTAGAGTAATCGCGCGAAAAGAGGAAGATCCGTGGTTCAAATCCCGGCTATGGCATTGAACTTTGTTTATGATCTAAAACATCAAGGTGAAATGTTGATCTTCATGGTTATTGCATTCTCCAGAACTTCTAAAATGGTTTCCAGTAAAACATCAAATTTCTTTCCGACAAATTTGTTTGTTGCTCTCCTTGATTATATTTACCATACCTTCCATGTGCAATGTGTTTCATACATTTAAGGTTTCAACTTTCCTTGCAGATTATCACATAGATAAGAAAGTCGTTTAACAGTGATGCATTTGTGGTGCATCGCACTTGCACATTCAGGCAGTAGTTTGTGATGCAAGCCCCAGCTAGGACAAAGTAATGTTATTTGTAATACAGAGTGATTATAAAGTCTCGACCCATTTTTGAAAAACATACTTTAGTTTGAAACCAATACAATGAATGTAGACCCTAGGACACAGTAACACACATTCATCATAGTTTATTCCACATGACCACCCTTAACTTCCACACATAATCCGCAGCGATGCACGGCAGACTGAAACACGCTATATTCGAGATGTGATTTTCAGAATCACCTGGCTGATACGCTCCTTTAAATGGTCATGGGAGTAGATTTTGACTTTGTTCAACTCTAAGTTGATGTACCCCCATGCAAAAAAGGCCCGAGGTGTCAGGTCAGGGGAACGTGGAGCCCAAATGCGTGTAAACCCCTACCAATCCACCTACGTGGAGATTTGTTTTGCAGGTTTTCACGAACAACCAGAGCGAAATGAGGTGTGCTCCATCCTGTTAGAAAACCGCCATTTCTAAGATGTCGTCTTGCCACAATTGTTGGTGAAGGAACAGCTGTAGCATTTCCAGATATGCGATGCCTGTGACTGTGGGTTCTACGAAGAAGAATGGTCCATAAGTCTTAGACTGTCTAATCCCCAACCATACATTCACTTTTGGGGTGTTTCGTTCCCACTCGAAGATCTCATTAGGCGGTTTATCTACCCACACTCTGCAGTTGTGTTGGTGTCCTAATCCACATGTGTAGGAGGTAGATTCGTCGCTGAAAAGCACAATTTGTAGCAAATTATCCTCTTCGACCGCCTGCAACAGGTAGCAACACATTGCTTCACGACCAGCGTAATCCTCCCTTTCCAGCTTATGACGGATTTGGAGATGGTATTACCGCTTTTTCAAGCTGTAGTGGAGAATTTTCCACACTGTCGATTGTGGTACACCCAACTCCCGACTTAACCTCCTGATTGATGCTTTTGGGCTTCTGGTAATCTACCTGTTGCACAGTTTTAGCCGGCACATTGGGCCTACCGGAATGTTTCCCATTCTGAACACTACCCGTTGTTTTAAATTTCTGAACCAGTAGTCTGATATTAGCCCTAGTGGGAGCCGGTTTATGAAGTTTTCTTATAAAGTCCGCTGAGCCTGCCTGTAAGTTAATCCTCTCACACGCGCCACCACAGCTATTTTTCTTCAATGGATAGCACCTTTCAGGTTACCTGTAAAACAAACTCATAGTGAATGTTTTAACAGAAATGGATCGATGCTTTATAATCATCCTGTATTTTAATTTCCATGGACGGTGGAGGACCGAATTATTAAAAGGCATTTAAAATGAAATGTAACTGGTATTGGTATATTCAAGGAAATGCATTTATTGTTTATTTCTTCTTCTGACTTCCAGGGATTAGGCTTAAAGCCTGCTCCGTCATTGCTCTCCGGTCTACCTATACCTCATCCAATTGTTGGTCTGTAGTTTAGGGCTAGTTTTGGAATTATTGTTGGTTTCATTCTTTGTACATATTGTGTCCAGTTCCTGCGATAATCTCTTACATATAATTGTTATTTATTTACTGTGCTTATAATGTCCAAAGTGTAATTTATTTGTGTGCCATGCACTATCCATAAAAACGTGCAGAAATTACTGATACTAAGTACATGTGTACTCATACGACAAAGACCTACAACCGTTTGTAATTGCGCTATCGTGATCATTTGGCTAAATAAGTTTAGTATGCATGTAAAAGCACAAGAACTGTAAATTATACGAGTGTAAGTCAAGTATCTGCACACTATTTTTAATATTTTTAAGCTTGCTGTACCGGTTTGTGTGCGCGCACATCGACATTATGTTCCATTGTCTTCACTTGTGGAATGTTTGGACGTTATCACTCCAGTGAGTGTTGCGCTGTTGCATAATGAACTGCACCGCTCGCTGTTTGCACCATGGAACAACTTGTGATTATCCGTTTTTGTCGTCTGAAGGTGTACCGGGAGCCGAAATGTATCGAAGAGTTTTCGCACGATATGGGACAATGTTTTACCACGTCGAAATGTTAACGAATTGATTGAAAAGTTCAAAAATGGCTGGACAACTGTGAAGGAAGAGGAAAGAGCAGGACGCCCATCCATATCTAACAGTGACACCAACATTGAGCAAGTCCGTATCCTGATTCGGTCGAACCGATGAGTACTGTCGATGAAGTGGCAAACGATATCTTTCTTTGGTGTATCTTAAACGCCTTAAGAGGTCGTGATTCACCACAAGCCAGGAATTGAAGGAAGCGGTGCATACATGGTTTGCTGCTTTTTTTTCTGAGGGCATCAGGAAGCTTGTGCAACGATGGACCAAGTGCACTAAGAAGCAAGGGGACTACGATAAAAATAAGGTAGTTGTAAGTTTCTATTATTTTTGTAATAAATTCAAAAAATGATTCACCTACCCTGGTACATAGCAACCGCACGCAACCTATAGAAAATACTGTACTTAAGATATTTAGGCTCAAAACAAATTTTAAAGCAATCAGATCGCTTCAGACATATACTGTCACCTAATCTTACTTAGTTTCCGGAGGTCCGTGTAAGCGGATGCGTTGTGTAAAATAAGACGTGTCGTTAAAGTCAAAGTAATTATACGGAAATAATTTATTTTGAAAATACTCGAATTGCATAAGACGTTAAACAGATAAAGTGGGTTGTGTGTGTGTGTGTGTGTGTGTGTGTGTGTGTTTATGTACGCAATACAGCGCTTCAACATACACATCGTTTTATTTTAAGTTTAGCGTCCTGTAACCGTTGGGTTATATAGGACGATGAATGAAATGGACGAAATGATGCTCAAATGAGCCCGAGATTAATAGAGCTTAAAGTTACCCGACATTCGCCTTTTCAGAATAAGAGAAAACCCGAAGAAAACCTTATCCGGGTAACTCACCCTAACCAAGATTCCAACTCGAGACCTCTTGAATGTGAGGCAGACACCATAGGTGGGCAAAATCCCATTGTCCCCGTACCTAGTTGTGCAACGATGTGGTTGCTATTTTGGTTGGGCTAAATTAGTTGCTGTTTTGATGTGAGGATGATGACAAGGAAAAGGTGACACTCAACGGCATATCTCTCAGGAGGTATGGAAAGGAGATAAAGGTAAAGGTAGACATCACGAAGGGGCCCACGGAACCGGGGCAGAAACCGCACGCAGACCAGTCGGCCCATTGTGCTTCCAATGTGACCCCTGGGAGGGAGGGATGAGGGGGAGAGATCCGAAGGGAGACCAGACGCCGAAAGGCGCAAGCATGGGTACCCCTAACGTTCCCAGATAGAATGCATTCGACGCCGCACGGTCCCTGCCCACAAACTACTAACCTTCAGGTCCTCCGGAGCGGAGCCCCACGCTAAGGGGAGAACTGACTGGTACCGCAGCGACGCCAGGGAAGAAACCCTTAGAGAGCGAAGCCACCGCCTAGCTGCAACCGTCGCCTGGTCCTACAACCCTGAAGCAGATGACAAGGAAGATGATGGTTACAGGAAATGAGAGGAAGGAGAGTCGTGGAAGAGAATGAACCACCCCAGCATTCACCTGGCGACCCGGGGAAACCACGAGAAACACATGGGTCAGAGTGGACGGTCGCCGAGGATCGATGTGGGACCTCCCGAATGCGGGCCACAGACGTAACCGCTTGAGCCATCCCGCTCGGTTGGAATGGAGATAATGAGAATTGCCCATTTCTCCTTCCTACCCTGTTTATGTGAAGTTCCACACTGAAAATTTAAACAATTCCCTTTCCTCGTTCCTGTCACACAAGATTTACTTTACTCCACGATTAAATTAAATCGCTTGCTTCTAATTTCCCATATCCTAACCCTTTCCCCAGGGTTTAACCTAAATGAGCAATGATATCCGCCACTTGCATTTTCTTTACAAGTTAATGCGCCGACACTGTTGACACCGAGCTATGAGTGGAACGCACCTTATGAACCAAAGTTGCACACGTTCAAAAATGAGCTCCCGGCCTGAACAAATTTCTATTTCACGGCCATTTTCTAATTTCGTTGTGTTCCTTCTCGAGTTATGTTTTTTTTATTTATGTTATTGGCTCCCTTGTAAATGTTACTGCTCGTTTATTGGCTGGTATATTTTAGAAAGTACATGTTTCTAGCGTCTTGCATTACCGCGATATTTTCGCCTGATAAACTTTCCTTTGCGCTTGACTGATTTTTACAGCTTTGATTTTTCCCTGCATTGTTCACGTTTGCCCGCTAACTCACCCTTCCGTGCATTCAATCTTTTCTCTGCGTTAACTGTAATGATCCCTTCTTTGGACATCAGCTACACGTTGCTTTACTTGACACCTTTCGCTTTCCTTCTTTGCGATACATACTGCTTATATCGTTTTAATATAGTGCCTTCGTTTTATGCCAAGGCCACCGCCTTATTGCGTATCGGCCAAGACAGCAGTAACCCCGATATTATGCCGCTGCGCAGTAGCGGCGCAGGACGTGTCAAGGGTACCTTTATCAGCTATGGACTGTCTCAGTCGTTGCTTTGTCTTCGTGTTGTGAAGTATTTCGCAATACGTGTGTTGTGTGTGATTTCTTTAGGAATGTTATTCTCTCATTAGTTCACGGAAATGCCTGCCAGCAAATTCACAACAGCGTATTTTTATGTAGGATACATACGGAAAAGTGAATCATGTAGACAGGCGTGCAGACAATTTCAGCAGCAATTTCCTGAAGTATCTGGTTCCGGTAGAGACACTGTGAGATGTTTGGTCAATAAATTTAGAACAACAAGATCGCTAAATGCTAAAAAATAAAGTTTATAGGAACAATCCTAATGCCATAGACGAACTTAAGGACAATATAAAATCAGAAATTATGAACATTACGCAAGAAGAACTTATGCGTGTGAATGGTAATTCCATCCGACGATCTCAAGAATGTCTTCGAGCAGATGGACACCACATTGAAAACACTTATAACAAGGTTAGTACTCATTACTACATGTTACTAACACTCGTAAGTAACACGGGAGTTACGCAAGGGAAAACCCGCAGTATAGTAGACTGTGTGCGGAGCACGCATTCGCACGATCCGTGGCCTTCGTATAAAACGAAAGCACTGCATTTCTCCTATTTAATTTATATATATATATATATATGTATATATTCCTCTTTTATTACACTTTTCTTACTTAGCTTTATTTATTTTGCATCTTATTTTATTTGGTGTTTTGCTTCCCATTTTATTCATTATAATACTTTCTGTATTACTTTATATAATATTGCTCAGGCAAATATTTCAACCTCAGCAACCACAAGCAAAATGCTATATAATCACTTCTATATACTGCACTATGTTCCAAGGACAATTTAAACTCACTAAAATATATTATTTCAAGTTTGTTGTATGTTGCTGACCTCTAGACTTTACCAGTGAAATTGATTGGTTCTCTGTAAGTTACTAGCTGGATTACCAGACATTGCAACAAGTGTCTTTTTAAACCACCAATGACGATTTAATTAATTCCATTTACTCCCCCTCATAATCCTTATGAAATTATTGAACAATGATCTAAATGACTTTTATGATGAATCCTCCTCGTTACTTGAGGACTGGAATTCTAAAAGGCCTAAAGTGCCAAAATTTACAACTTTGAAATATTTCTTCATAAGCCAAGTCATTTTCCTCTCAAAAGGGCTATGTTCCTGTTCGTCATCTTCGGGTTGAAACTAATGGTGATATATGGCACTAGTGCTCCAGAGCTTCTTGGCCTCTTGAAAAGTGTTGAACACCACATTCATAATATCACTGATGAGATGGAAATTAACATTGTTCATGTTGGCGGTTGTTATTTCAGCATGATTCTAGGTTTACTAGTGCCAAATTGTATAAACTTGATAAAGGCATCTTAGTTATAGTATTATTCAAAAATATGTTTTTATAAGTTCAGTGACACAATGCCTTTCAGAGGGAATCCAAATGTCAAATTATCACTTTTCGTAATTTCAGATTTAAATATTATCTCAATGTTACTTACATATGCTTAATATGGTAAATAGTCTGGTAGAAATACCCTAGTGTGACACAGTTCCTTGTACAGAATCAAACACTTAATGAAAACACTTAATTAAAGCACATATTATTTATAACCAAAAAGTAATGCTTTGTCACCTGTGAGAATTCCAGCCCGCATTCTGGAGGTCGTGGGTTCGATTCCGTTGCCGACCTTCTTGACCCATGGATATTTCGGGGTTTCCCCTGGCCATCCGGCAAATTCTAGGAAGGATTCTTACATCCCCCGAATTTCCTGTCCCTCCATTTCATTCCATTAATAATTGCATTCATCCGTTACCCCATTTGGACTGTTTCAGAGTTGAAAGTGTCAGCAATGGAGTTTCGGTGCAACGTGGCAGGGAAAAGGATGCTCTCTGTGAACCTTCTCGTCCCAAAACCTTCGGCTGGTTGCCGGGGAATAAGGTCCGCCCCTGACGGGAACGTTGGACTCCATGTGGGGCGGGGTCCGCGTCTGCCTGTCCGTCCACCGGGCCGAATAAATCTGGAAACTTTAGGGACCCTGTCATTTGCTGTGCCCTCACTCTTGGTTCCGGCCGCCCGGTGTCTTCCTTCACCTCATCCATTTCTACGGGAAACCCTCCTTGTGGGGGCGTACGGTACAATGCCCGGACTCCCTGGATTAGCGCCGCAATCCCCTCCGCTTCTCATTCCAACCCACTTCATTTCAGTCCTTACAACTGATATGCCTAATAACGAATGAAAAATCTCCCCATATTCACGGAATGTGATGTTATATTTCCGCCTTCCTTAAACTTCCTATAGTCTTCCAAATTATGCAAATAATATGTAGCCTATAAGATTACCTGAGTTTTTGAATAAACATTATGTAAATGTTGAAACTTCGTATCTTGTAGCTTTTTAATTACATAAAACTTCCGCAATTTTCATATAATAAGGAAACCTTTAACATTAATATACAACGAAATAGGGGCTGTCCCTATTCAGATCTTTCTTTGAGACAGTAACTATGGTCATATATACCATGCATATAATAATGTAAATTATAATGTAAAATAATATTAATAAGCAAAATACTTGTTATGTAAATAGATGTTAAAGCAGTGGGATACTTGTTAAAAGCAAACAAGCATGTTTTGTTAGAATTAGGCCCCACGCAAACCGACTTATAGGGAGATGTCACAATAGCAAGACCTTGAGTCATTGTGTAAGAGAATATGCGACAAGCTAACACAATGTAGATTTTTGAAGAGAGGTCACATGTTTGGAAACAACGAATGATAGCCTGGTAAGTTTTCTAGAATGTTCCAAGCTGAAGGAAGACAGTCAATAAAGTTTTAAGAAAAATATGTTTAAATGTATAAGTTTAGGGAAGTTAGAGATAGCGTCCCCAAACCAAAGTCAGTTATGTATAAAGTGCGGCAATGTGCAGAACTTAAGTGTAAGCTCTCCGAAGCAGGAGTTATTAATTACCTAGCAGAATGTAGTGGGAACGTTAAAATTATATCACTTTGAAAGTGCAAATTATTAGAAGGGAAACAAAGTATAGTTTAGGAACGTGTGATAAATACTACCATTATTAATCAAGCACTTATAAAATACTTGATTGCTAAGCGACCTTTCTACAGCTCCAACGGACTCATTTATTTCTAAAGTAACAGTGTACCTTCTTAATACAGCAGAATATGCGTGTGCCATTATAGCATTGTGTACCTCCATTGATATAATCTTGTGTTAGTGTTGTTACTACTTACCTTCATTCCCGTACCATACCCACCATACACACATGCTCCACCATTAACCCATAGCAAGAAGTATAATAACATCATTAACAATTTAATATTAACAACATAAACACCAAGATAATCCTCCAAGATAATATATTAATTCATATATTAATATATTGGCTTGCGAACATACTGCGAGTTATGCTCTCCACTACCACGAGTATACCGCATGTTGCGATGTCATGGAAACAGGATTGAATTTCAAAGCCTACATACACCCACTCGCTTTTAAACATCCGACTATTGATTCGGTTTCATCTATCACTCTTGCACCTACAACGAAATGGTAATGAAACTATTTCTGCAAAGGCTTATCTCGATTAACATAAATTAGAAAAAAAATCTGATGCGATACATTCATATGACCTTCTCTACCCTTTGTCGTTTATAAGTGAGCGTACAAACTATTCTTATTAAAGCTTACTTTTATATTGCTACGTTTTAATCCAAGTAAACCTTTGCAGAAATAGCTACATTACACATTTCGTTATAGATACAAAGGGAACAGCGATAGTCAAACGCTTAAGAACTGAACGCTATATGCTGTTTCCGTGCAATTGCGAGAAACAACTTAATATTGAAAGAACTTTAAAGAATGAATAAGAAATGAGCAATTCGAACCATTAATAAGGGATATCTCAGAAATGGTTATGCAAAAAGAAAAAAACTCATTGGAAATAAATTGTGTATTTCATAGAGATCTACGTTTGTTGTGCAGTACGTTTTCGTATATTGCTTAAGGCAATATACAAGATGATACAAAATTCTTTCCGAATGAAAAGAACTTCGAAGGCTATTCCCAGAAAATTCAAGATATACATTTTATTTGTCATGTAAATATCTTTAATAAACGATAATTTAATCAAAATTGTCATAGCCATTTTTAGAAAATAAACATTTTCGAAAAATGTTTCATGTAAGGTGCAGTTGGGGCCTGGTAGACTTTCTTGAAAATCTTCATGTCGCAACCTTGGAGGATAGTGAACTTAAATACCAAGTTTGGTAGTTATCCGACTTCTCGTTTTTGAGTTATGCTGTTCACAGACACACACACACATGGACAGTTTCCAAATATGTGTTACACTCACATGACTTTCTCTACTTTTGTACAAACTATTTTTACAAGTGCTTATTCTCCGTCTACATCATGTTAATCTAGATAAACATTTACAGAAACTATCTTATGGCTAATTTACTTGTAGGTGCAAGGAATTGAGTTATACTTATGGACGCTCTTTAACTCCTGTAGTTCTTAGCGCCTCATTCTAAATTAGACGGGAAAGACCGGTAATTTTCCTCAGAGGCCATTTTTCAGGCTTGAGGTTCTTTTACGTGCCGCAAATTTACGACACGGGAACACCAGCTTTACTCACCTTCCGAAGGAAACCATGCTAAGGATTTTTACGCCCGATAAATTCCATCGCCCTCTGGTGTCAACCCGCGACCTCGGGAACAAGAGGCTAGTACGATAACCACTACACCACGGAGGACGACAGTCGTTGCAAGGGGGATATGGTAGGCTTTAAGCGATACTCAAATCGTTAAGAAGTGGTTGTTATGTGGAGAATTTCATTCTCTTTGCATGTCCAGGACAGAAAACAACGAATTGCCACTTGAGAAAAAGTATAAGTATTGCAAAATTCCAATAAATAACAAGGAGTATCTCGGAAATAGTTCGCTTCAAAAAAGAAAAAAAATGTATATGACATAAATTGTGGTTTCAACGAGATCTACATTTTTTGTGTACTAAAACGTTGTCTATCTCTTACGGTTTACCAGTTATGCAAAAGTTATTCAGAATGAAGAGGACTTTTGGAGACATTCCCAGAAAATTCAAAATATACTTTATTTGCCATTAAAATTTATTAAATATATAATATTTCAATCAAAATCGTTTGAGCCATTTTTTTATAAAAATGTTCCCTGTAAAGTGCAGTCTGGTGGGGGAATTTTCTTGAAAATCTTCGTGCCGCAAATTTGAAAGACACTGAACCTAAATACCAAGTTTGTATTTATTCCACTTTTCGTTTTTGAGTTATGCTGTTCACAAACACACACACACACACATACATACGGACCTTTTTCTAAAACTGCTTTTTTTGTGTTCAGGGGGGGTCAAAACATTATTTCCGTGAAATGTAGTATCGAATTTTTGGGTGGAATACAATACTTCCCCTACTTACTATACGTAGTAGAGAAAGCAAGAATGCTTTATTTGGATTCAGGGGCCTCAAAACATGTATTTCATGTGACATCCCGGTATCGAATTCTTTGGTAGAATGCAATACCAATTCTACCTACTACGTACCTGGTAGAGAAAGTAATACGCTATCGTAAAAATAGTATGTAGAAGCTATGTAAAAATAAAAATGATGGGTAGAGAAGGTCGTATGAATGTAACACATCAGATTTTTAAACAGTGGTTTCATTAACGTTTGCTACAAACACGCTCACATTACTCTCACGTTCGTACTTGCAGACTCTGCGGGGATAGGGAATGATTCCACTTAAAAGAAAAATGTAATCCTCTACCACAGCCAATCTATACTGTATTCATTCTGATCCGAGCCAAAACAATCTCATGTGATCAAGTGCAACTTGGTACAGCACGGTAGCAATGCGCGCAGGAAAGTAGTCCCTTGCTAATAATCTAAATTTTAGAATGAATTTACCCTTAAATGATATGATATTCTATACAAATACCTAATAGTTTAATTAACGCTGATTTATGCCGTTAAACAAAGCTACAAGTCCCAACACTCAATTCCTATGAGTCACCTGACATCCGTGTATGCGCATAATATTGTTTACAGCGAGAAACCAGCACTTTATATTTAGTACCGTGGCGGACGGCGAAATTGCCCTTGCGTCTTCGTCGACTTACTAAAGAATAAGCCAGGCAAACTATTGACTGAGGATGAAAAAACATTAAGGTTGAATATTTATTATAAGTTTAGTGAGAAACATCCAACACTTCCCGTGAAAAAGTGATGAAATTAACTTAAGTTCACCGATGTCTGGAGTGCAAGAATAAACAGTGTACGTAAAGGAAATTCTGAAACGGGAAAAATGGTTACACCCGGAACAAAAAGGAAAGCGTGTGAAATTCGCGATGCAAGAATGTGGCGATTTTATGAAGAATACAGTTCACGTAACAGTGTACAATTTCTTTTTTAAAACTGAATCGCCAATAGTTGATGAAGTGACGCTTTCAGAGTGCGAATAAATTTAGGTTATTGCATAATTGTTACTTTGTTTTTCGCTCGTTTCTTGTAGAATTATTATACATGCAAACGTTTGTTTTGTTGTATCATAACCCCTAACAGAATATGCTACAATTGTCACCGTTTAAGTCTCGGAATAA
The DNA here is from genome assembly GCA_030765065.1 of Deroplatys truncata. NCBI lineage: Eukaryota > Metazoa > Arthropoda > Insecta > Mantodea > Mantidae > Deroplatys > Deroplatys truncata. Next base: position 202,154,408 of record CM060983.1, on the reverse strand, counting down.
GGGCTCTGTTCTTTTTGCATTACGTGCTGCGTGTACTCGCCTTATGGTCGTGAAAGTATGACAGTATTTCTAGGGCGAATAGCGGAAGGATACACTATAACGGTGCACTGGTCACCTGGGTTTTATTTTGGCGCGGATCAATTTAAGAGTGAATACAGAGTACACAATCCTCCTCAACTTCCGGGTTGAGTAGCCAGAAGGCTGACCACTCGAGTACCGGAGGCATTCATTTAATACTTTTATACGAATTTATGTTATGTTGTAGCTCAAGAATGACAAAATTAATTGTTATTAACCTTGGTATATTATACAAGTATACAGTGTGGACCATTTAAGTTGAGACTGTAAATGTCTCCAAAACTAAGCGTTGTAGAAAGAAGAGCCTTTAATAAAATTTGCTTGATGCCATGGGGGAAAGTAAATGCCATTAGTCGTGTTTTGTTTGGAGGACGTTATGATGGTCATTTAAGGGTCAATTTAATTTTTTTTAATGGGAGTCTACATTTGGTATGTTGTTTTCTCATTAGAAAATGGTTTATAAAAAGGTGTTTATTTTGTAATTAGAATAAGGAAACAAAGTAAAACGTTTTGGTTTCCAATTATGAAACGTAACGTTACCCTCAAATGACCACCCATGGATGGTCCAAACATTCATTGCGCTCTTCAGAATTTTATTTTCATTGGTGTAAGAACAATTGCAAAGTGCTTTATACAAATGTTTAGTTTTTTATGAGGAGTGAGAAAACAACATAAAATAGGTAGGTTCCCATTTAAGAAAATTAAACTGACCCTAAAATGAGAATCACAACGACCTACAAACAACATGGTACCCCTAGACACGCAGGACAACATTCAGTTTTCTCTATTTCCCTTGTACCTACAACGAAACATGTAACAAAAGCACTTCTGCTGCTGTTCGTCTCGATAAACATGTAGTAGGTACAAGTTGTGTTATATGTGTTGTATTCACATGGCATTCTCTACTCACTCATCTACAAATTATTCTTTACAAAAGCTCATTGTTCTATGTCTTCTCAATCCAAATAAACTTTAAATTCACATATATTTCGTTGTACGATACAATAGGTAAAGCAATAGTAAGATTTTTAAACATCGTGTCGATATGTAATAGCTTAGAAATTTCTTTGCAAGGCCACGAGAAAAAAGACAGAATAGCGACTTACCATTTGAGCAAATATAAGTGTTTGAAAATTCAAACCAATATGAAATGGTTTAGAGATGTCAGAAAAGAATTTCGGACATAAAATGTGTGTCTTCATGAGATCACATATTTCAGATAGTAAGACTTTATCAATATCTTATGGTTTACTAATTAAACAGAAGCCGTTCAGAATGAAGACGACTTCATAGGCTACTCTAGAGAATTCAAGACATACACTTCTTTACGATATTTGAATCAATATGGCTAATACCATTTTTGAGAAAATAAAAAATAATCAAACATTTTCTATGTAAAGGGGTGGGGGATTTTCATGAAAATATTCCTTTCGCATCCTCGGAAGATGATTGAACTTAACAAGTTTAATATTTAACAGAAATTTTCTTTTTTGAATTATGCAGTTCATGGACACACAAACAAACGTAAGCAGGGACGTTTTTTAAAAATCCTTTTGTTTTTACTAAGGGAGTCTAAAACCTTTAGTTGAGGAAGTAAAACTTACAATAATTTTATTTTTATTACTATTATTATTAGTAGTAGTATTTTTACTTTATCTGCCACATACATAGTAGGTAGAGAAGGTATTGCATTCCACCCAAAAATTCGATACCGAGATTTCAATGGAAATATATGTTTTGAGGCTCCCTGAATAAAATAATTTTTTTAGGAAAAAGGTCACTGTGTGCGTGTGCGCGCGCGCGTGTGTGTGTATCTGTGAACAACATAACTCAAAAAACAAAAAGTTGGATAAATACCAAAAAGTTATTCAGAACCTTCCAAACATGCGAAATGAAGATTTCCAAGGAAATCCCCTAACACATACTGCCCTTTATATGGAACATTTTTCGAAAACTTTGACTTTCTAGAAAATGGCTGTAACGATTTTGAAGGTATTTGCATGAAAAATAAAAATGTATATATAAATGTATATCTTTAAATTTGTACAATCTTGTACAACTGGTAAACGTTAAGTGATAGATGAAAACGTACTACACAAAAAAAGATCTCTTTTAAGCCCACACTTTATTTAAAATACGTTTTTGTGAAATCAGCCATTTCCGAGATATCTTATTAATGGTTGGAATGGTTCAATCCTAAACATTTTTTAATATCCTGTCGATTATCAGGACATTTTGATTTTCTCAAAAATGTCTAACAATTTAGATTAAAATATAATATATTTAAGATATGTTTATGAAAAATAAAATGTATATCTTGAATTTTCTTGGAATGCCCCATAAGTCTTCTTCATCTGAATGGCTTTTGCATAACTGGTAAACCTAAAGTGATAGACAAAAGTTTCTGCACAAAAAAATGTAGATCTCGCTAAAAAACACAACTTATGACATATACATTTTTTTGTTGAGTAAACCATTTCGGGGATATTCGTTGTTATTTGTTTGAATTTTCCAATACTTTCACTTTTTTCAAACGGGAATTCGTTATTCGTTTTTTTTATGTCCTGGACATACAAAGAGAATGGAATGCTCCACATACCAACCAGCTCTTAAAACATTTGACTATCGCTTAATGTCTATTATATTCCCCTTGTACCTACAAGAAAATTAGCAATAAGGTAATTTCTGCAAATGTTTATCTCGATTAACATGAAGTATATGGATAATAAACGTTTGTAAAAATAATTTGTATAAGGGTAGAGAAAGTCATGTGAGTGTAACACGTCAGATTTTTCATGTCATAATTACGGATGTACAAGAAGGAAGCAACGTTGAATCATTTGAAGTTGACAGGACTTGAAAGCAAGGCTATCTACAAAGACACATTTCCAATGAAGCAATGATTCCCTTGTGTGTTCCGGACCTTTGCTACGAGGTTGCTCGTTTGCTCTGTGTGCATGTGATTCAACTGAAGCCCGCATATTCCAAATTCTCCCTCTTGCTTCCTCGACGACCCCTTATTTCTTTCTTGTTCAGTTCCTTGGTATCCAGAGACGATTCCTGGGCGAAAGGATTTGTGAGTGATTTATCGGAATAGCTGAGGTCCCTGGATCCCAAGTGAGAGATCACAGGGTATTGTCTCCCTCTAAAGAAGGGACAGTGATCTAGCACAAGAGCTTTTCCTTTATAAGCTTATTCTACTGATCTTCTTCTTAGATATTCAACCTTGTAGTTCCTTTTCCCCATAATTTCTCCTTTTATGGTTGTTTGCAAAAACCTGAGGTGTTACATTCACCAGACCTTCTCTACCCTCTATCATTTATTAGTCACTATATAAATTATTCTTATAAAACTTTATTTTTCTATCTATTTCATTTCAAACGAGATAAACCTTTGCAGAAATAGCTGCATTACAGATTTCGTTATAGATACAAATGCAATAGCGATAATTAAATATTTAAGAACTAGACGCTATATGCTGACCTTAAAATTCCATTGTTTTTCCATGACATCGCGAGAAACAACTGAAAATCGACAGGAATTTAAAATAATGACAAAGTATTGAGCAATTCGAACTATTAATAACGGATATCTCTGAAATGACCGATGCCACAACAATAAATTGTGTGTTTTAAACAGATATACATTGATTGCGTAGTACGTTTCCGAGGCTGATCCCGTAGCTCAGTCGGTAGAGCACCTACCAACTGTGCGAGGGGTCTCGGCTTCGTTTCCCGGCTGGGGGTGGGAATTTTTCTCTAGCCAACATTATTCTCTATCTTCTCCAGAGTTTGGGAGTGTGAATGTGTGTGTGGTATAATGATTAAAACCCAAAGTGCAAGAAACGACAAGCGAATACGAGTTCACACCATTGGCAATAGGCAACAAGTTCCAAAGGAAAGGGCACAGATAAGACCAATGTAGTTAAAGGCGGGGTACAAATGGAACTAAAAGAAAAGTTTTCGTCTATTGGTTAACATTTACCAGTTATACAAGATTATACAAAATTCCTTCCGAATGATGAGGACTTCGCAGGCTATTCCCAGATAATTCAACAAATACGTTTATATATATATATATATATATATAATTTACCTATATGCAATATAAATACTATATATATACAATATATGAATAAAAATCGTTAGCCAGTTTTAGAAAAACAATTTTTTTTGAAAATGTTCCATGTAAAGACTATTTGGGGTGGGGATTTTGTTCAAAATCTTTGGAAGGTCCTGAATTTAAATACCAAGTTTGCTATTTATGCGAGATTTCGTTTTTAAGTTGTAATGTTCACAGATACATACACGGACCTGATTCGTAAAATGTTATTGTTGTTTCATTTTTAGCTTTGTTTTTCAATGTTCTTTTAATCGTTGTGTATATTATGTTCAGTATTTTCTTGGTAGATAGAGATTTTACATCCTATGATTAATACTTCGAATTTTTTCAATGGCTTTGTTATTTATTATTATGTTTGACCTTTGTAGTGTTTACCTTGGAAGGCAATGCAATTAGTTTTATCAATTGAAATTCTTAAATTAAACTCTAACATTATTTTGATAATAATTTTGACAGCAGTAGTTGGTCTTCAGTTTCAGGAAAAATAGCTTTGTTATCAGCAAATAAAACCGTATCTAAAACCTTATTTCCTTCTTTAAAATGATGTCTTAGCTCAGCTAGCCATTCTGCTACAGCAGCGTCTATTTATATATTAAAAAGTGTGGGCGCAATGGACAGCCCTGTCTTACTCCTAAATTAACTGTTTCTGTTCTGAAACATATATGTATTCCTTTATCAATGCTGATGGCTGTGTCTTTATACATTTCCTTTATAATCGGTGTTAAGTGAAAAGGACATCCTTGATTTTCCATAATGTATCATAATTTGTCACGGAGTTCCTTATCAAAGACCTTAATGCAGCCTATAAACAACATATGGGTATCTAAATTAAACTTTCTTTTCCATTTTGTATGAGCTGTTGAACGGCAAAACACAATGACTTCCCATAACACCAATCACAAGAAATATCCAAGGAATATCTCGAAAATGGTAAACTGTACAAAAAAAAGTGTAAATTCTCTGGTTTTATCGAGATCTACATTTTTTGTGTAGTAAGGATCTGACTATCTCTTATAGTTTACCACTTATGCAAGTCATGCAGAAGGAAGAAGACATGAGTCAATTCCCAGAAAATTAAGGAAATATTTTTGGTTTGTTATGAACATATCTTAAACATATGGTATTTTAATAAAGCTCGTTAGAGCCACTTTTGAGAAAATCAAGATGTTCGAAAAATTTAGTTTGTAAAGGGTAGTTTGTGGAGGCGATTTTCTTAAAAATCTTAGTGTCTTAAGCCCAGCATCTGTCAGATGTTGAGCTTAAATACCAGTTTTGTATGTATCTGACTCTTACTTTTTGAATTATGCTGTTTACTTAGACACACGCGTAGACCTTCTTCTAAACTGTTTTTGGGGGATCAGGAAGTCTCAAAATGTGTATTAATAATGGAATTTCACTATAGAATTTTTGGGTGGAATGCAATACTTCCTCTAATTACTATAGGTAAATAGTAGGGAAAGTGAGACGAATAGGGACTTACGACTTGAAAAAAATAGATTTTGTTATTAAAACAACGGTATTTAAAAACTGAAACTGAAAAAATCAGGGCTATACTGTAACTTTCTGGTTAAGAAGATTGTTACCTTTACTCTTTAAGATAAAGAAGTACTAAAAGTGCATCTATATTCAGCCAGTAGTAGTAATATTGCTAACGCTAATAGCTAGCTGAGCTAAGACATCATTTTAAAGTAGGTGAAAAAGTTTTAGATACGGTTTTATTTCCTGATGACCAAGCTATTTTTCCGGAAAGTGAAGACCAATTACTGGTGTCAAAATTATTAGCCAAGTAATGTTAGAGTTAATTTTCTTCCTCTCAACAAGCTGCTGCTGTTGTTATGATGTTACAGAATACCAAATAGCGCGAAGAAACTGATAAGCGGATTTAACAAGTTGTTAAATTTTAACTGTAAGAATAGGTGTGGATATCTCGGAAATAATTAACGCCACAAAAATGTTTTACGTAAATTGAGACAATATTCTGTTTGTCTTACCACATACCAAAGAAAGTAAAATGTATTATTTTGTATTCGAAAGAAAGAACTGAACTGCCATCTCTATGTTTGAGAGATTCCACCTGCAGACCTTATTGCTTATGGGGCTTGTAACATCTTGTGTACGCAGCTTTAGGGACATTGGGCCTCTTCCTCTTACCCCTTAATGTATGTTAGCAGCAAGTATTAGTATCTTCTGTGTCGGGGGTTGGAAGGTCCAACCCACGACGACGTTGTCGTCCTTTTCCTTCCAAGAAGAAGGAGGAGGAGAAGGAGATACGCAACATCTGTTCCTAATTGCATTCCTGGATGCTAATACAAGCAGTCTTGTCCAGCCGTGCGAGAGAAGGAGGGTAGGGCACCCATCGTAAGGGAGCTTTTCCTAGATTATGTGTATAATTACCGAAAATTCCGCTCCTTTCCTGCCCCCACATCCTTCACAGCATCCTTTAAGTCGCCGCAGAGCACTTAGCTGCTGTTCTTTCTGTGCCGTAATTAGGTGGATAATACCGTCCCGTGTTCCCTCAGTCAAATACTATTAATGATGCGTACCGTAAAATTGGGGAACATTGGCAGATTTATATATATAATATTTAAATTTCTAATGTTACCTGTACATGGAGGAACTTTGGCATTGTAATACGTTAATGCGATTTGTATAAAGTTCTATCTATCTAGCTGGGGTTACTTAGGTATGTGACTTTTTTTAAGGATATATATTTGGTACAAGGGAACTTCAGTATAAAATAAAACTAATTCTTTCCATATTTCATTTTCCAAAATATCGTATCGCATGTAAAGAACACAAAGAAAAATAAAATACAACGCAAAATGGCTACACTCAAACATTTATTACTATCACAACAGTTCTTACATTAAAACATATATATCTTTAATTCCGTCAATGCAATTTCCGCATAACCCCCCGCCCCAAATGCGTTTTACACACTGAACCCAGTCTGGTTCAATCAAACGAAAACAATATGTATTGATTATTTTCATACTTCTTCTTACGTCTACGTAATTTTAATAGTTTTTAATACCAGACGTGGAAGATGCTGCAACTGGTACTTATGGTCTCAATACTTTACTGGAGAATATTTTTCTTCCCCCTTTCTTTTTGCCTGCTTCCTTCTGTCCTCTCATTTCTGTCTAACGAGCGACCAGTGCTTTTTCGCTCTCTGCATCAGAAATCTTTACGTTCAAAGGAAGCCAGTGTTCCCTAATGCAGACCAACGTTCCCCTGGGTGCCAAAGTTCTATACCAATGCCCTTCCATCCCATTGTGACATGCGGTAACTACTGCTCCATTCATATACCATGTGATACTGAATACTTCAATCCAAGTGTTGCTTAAAGTTTAAACAAACTTACATTGTTGCAACATTGACTCTGTTTCGCAAAGCTCAACAAACAGTAAGACAAATTTGTAAATTCCGACTACTTCTCCATATCTTTGACTGGGCCTGTAATATTCTGAACCGATAGAGTGGAATACAGTGCGTTCAGGTACCCTTGAAAGAGGGCGCATTTGTGGGAGGGTAGGCAGAAGTAAACCATGGCGTAAATGTAATGTATTCCTTATACATGCATGCCTACGTCAGAGCTTAAGAGTATTCTTTGCACTCCGGATAGCTCTGTAAAATACCAGCGACAGCAGCTAACTAATCAACATAATTAATCCAACACACTATCTAGACTTTTGTTCTGTGACTAAAAATCTATTGTATTGAACTCATTTCAAGAGAACAGGACATTATTTTACTTTCCCTACGCAGCGGAAATACTCTATTCCACATAAAATTTCCATAATAATATTTCACCGGAAGTGCTCGCTTTGACACCCCCTCCAGAAAGGAAGCAATTTTAGAAAAATGTCCAGCATGTGGGTCTATGAGCAGTATAACTACAAAACGAAAAATGGAATGGTATTTACCATACTTTGTATTTAATTCTAGCAGTTTTTAAGGGCGGAAGGCGAAGATTTAAACTAACTTTCTCCACCACAAACAACTTATATGAATTATTTGTCATTATTTTGTACTTTCATACAAAGCTTTCTGACTACACTTAACTGCTCTTAGTTAACATATAAATTTATATATTTTAATTTTTTAATGACGTATGACGTCCTTTGCTGACTGAATGTTGTATAATATTGCAAAGGGAGAATTCGTGAGAAACAGACAAAAGCTGCCTGTAGGTCAAGTAGCTAATTTGTAGCACCCACCAATTTTGAAAGGTTCGTCGTTTTATGTTTAGGAATTGCTGTTCTGAAGCGTTAATTAGTGTACATCTGTGAACCTTTAAACCTTTCAGTTCTTTCCTCCCTCCTTCCTTTCTTGGTTTTTCATAGGTTCATGACGAAGAAAATCTTAATCATAATCAGCTAACTGCCCTTTCCACATTCTGCGCAAATAATCATAACCATGGTGGAATAATTAATGCGACTAAGTCCCTATAACCTAATTGGAAATAATAATTTATAGACAAAAGTTTTATCACGATGAAGGTAAAGTAGGCAGAAGAATCGCTTGTTATATGAATAGCACAAATATACCAGATGGTCCACACAAACTGTCCTTAATTGGAGTTCGTTCATACCGGATAGCGCAGATGCCAAAAGGTTTGCCTAAGCAGAAATGCAAAGGGGACTCCAACTGACAGGAGACCGCTAAATGAACCACCGATGCTTGAAAACCAACACTATAACTGCTATTGCTATTCCCAGAGCTAATTCGGTAGAGAACACCTGCTCTATGAGGTGTTCCGGATTCGATTCCGGCTAGGCTCCAGAAAGTTGTTTTTAAACAAAAACATTTCACTGTACTATACTCATTAACAAGAATTCTTGACGCAAACCTGAGCACACGCGTTAAGTGATTTAGTTCCATGACGTTAATCTACAATCAGTACAACTATATGATACGAATTGGTGCCGCAGGGTTAACAAGATTAAACAGAACTCTATTGTTATTATATTTATGTACACTTAGAAGTGCATTAGAAATAAATTATTTTCTATTAGTGCATTATTCATAATAAGCATGTGCAAAAACATGCTCCCTTGGGGGACGAATTTGTGTAAAGGCCTCTCATGCCCACGTTCTACCTGGAATAATCCATCATTTCCTAATATTATTTCTGTACATTAAAAAATAAATAACTGAAAAATAAACCTACGCAGAAGACAGATGTCGCGAATGAAAATGTTCAGAACAAAGCCTTCCAGCCCCAGCTGCATTTCGGTGCTTCTCCGCACAGATCATAACCGTACCAGTAAGTTCGTTATTGCTGAACTGAAGCCTACGGATGCCAGTGGGGCAGAGAAGAGGAGGAGAAGAAAGGCTAAACGACTGCCGGGAGCGCGGAGAAAGCACGTTTCTCTAGTCGTAGGAACCTTGCAGATGCCGTGACCTTGCCGGAGTCAAGTCCTTCTGGAACCTCCAAAAGAGGTTCGGACACTCCCTGGAGATTTCCGGACTGGAAAGGGGATTTATATCCCTCAGATGACCCAAAATAGGAACTGGGGATCTCAGGAGAATCAGACTCGATGGTAGTGTTTAAGTGGGGCAGGGTAAACCGAGATGATTTCGTTCACTCAAGCAATACAGTATAACTGCTTTGCGAGTACTCTCGATTAACATAATGAGGTATGCAATCGATGTTGCCATGATACAGGAACCCTGGCCTCGACAGGGCCATATAATGGGACTAAATATAAAAGGCTTCTGTATTTGTAGCGCTTCGTCTGAGTTAAACCTAGAGCATGTGTCATTACTAGAAGACTCAATAATATTTGGGTCCTCGTTTTTTCAATATGAACTCTTAAAAAAGGCATAAGAAATTGTCATAAAAATTGTCATATGAAATTGTCTGTGCAATAGCACGTCTGCCGGGATGTCTTAATGAAGGTCTGGTAGCTGTCCTAGTGAGCTATAAAGAGGGCGGAATGCCACGCCAACTGCTAGTCTACTCATCCTATTTCCCACATGACTCCGAGGAACCACCTCCCCCTCAGGAGTTCAAAGACCTTGTGATTTATTGCAAGGATAGAAACCTCAACTTACTGATTGGCTGTGACTCCAACGCCCACCATAGCACTTGGGGGAGCACGTACATCAACGGTAGAGGGGAGAAGGTACTCGAATACCTGAGTTCTAGAGATCTCGAGATTGCGAATCAAGGTGATGTTGCGACCTTTGTCAATTATCAAATGGAGGAGGTCCTGGTTTTGTCCGTAGTGTCCTTTGGGATACTAGAAGACATTAAGGACTGAAGGGTTTGTTCTGAACCTTCCATGTCCGACCATAGACATATACTCTTTAGTCTTGAGAGAAAACGAAAGGATCGTTTGTACAGGAACCCAAGGAGGACCATTGGAACTCTTTTAGAAGGGTCCTGGCAGGCGGGCTGAGGAATGGAACCCAGACTAAGCTAACAAATGCGGAGGAGCTGGAGGTATACGTGGGGTTTTTCACAAACACTCTGGTGTCCTCCACGAAAATAAACTGCCCCCTCATACACGAGGCTCGGACTAAAGATACACTTGGTGGAACTCCTTTTTAAGGTTCATCAGGAGAAGGACACGAAGGACATACAATGCGTATATGGCCAATAAGTTTCATGAAACCTGGAGTATCTATAAGGAGTACCAAAGAATATATAAAAAAGAAAATCAGTAAGGGCTCAGAGAAGTTTTGGAGGCCCTTCTATGATAATGTACAGAAGCAGTTCGAGTGCTGCCCGCCTGCAGAAACTGCTAGTCTCCGGAGCTAGGGTCAGGTTGGCCTCAATAGAGAATGCCTCCGGTGTTATGACTCAATCGGAGTGGGATACTTTGAGACTGTTGCTTGAGGCCCACTTTCCGGAGGCTTGCATTAAAATAAAGAACCAAGCTCGGGCAGGGCACGCAGCTCGGTTAGGGCACGCCGGCCTTCGCAGGAAGGATGGACGTGACCACCGAGATTGTTATTTTTAAAAACTTAAAACAGGCCTTAGAGCCTATAAGATCGCAGGTGTGAATGGGATCTTCCCGGCTCTCCCTTTAGAGAGATGGGATATCGTTTCCTTCACTTAGTGAGAATATTCAGGGCTCGTACGGCTAAGAGGCGTGTTTTCGCTTCTGGAGACAGGCAAATGTGGTGTTTATACCTAAAACGTTTAGATAAACCTACCGCAGGCCTATGGATTTTCGTCCTATTAGTCCAACATGTTTATTAAAGACTCTGGAAAGACCGTTAGATAGATTTTTGAGAGATGGGTACTGATGGACAGACCCATCCACCCTCATCCTACCGGCCGAATAAATTCACTGACACGCCACTACATCAGCTTGCGGTGAGGCTGGAGAGGATGTTGGACTGCAGAGAACTCGCCATGGCAGTTTTCCTGGACATTGAAGGGGACTTTAATAATATGACTTTAGGCACCATTCGGAAATTTCTGGAGAGCAGGGGAGTCAGTCTCGTTCTAACGGACTGGATTATGATCTCTTTGGAAGGCTTAAGCTTCCCCACAAAGGGTACTCACTGATCCTTTCTGGATTACAAAAGAAGTGTCCTATAACCCAGATTATCAGGGATATGATGGGGACTAGATATAACTTAGTCCATCCTACTTTGTGATAATACCTTCCAGGTACAGTGGGAAGCAGAGACTGGATCTCCTCCAAAGACAGGAGGTAGGGGTATGGAGTAGGGCGCGGTTCATGGATGGCCGCCGCCTCGGGGGCACGGCGGGTCTGGTGTCTATGGTCTTAGAACCAGACTTGTCAATCTTCTTGGGCGATTTTCGACGGTTTTCCAGGGTGAGGTCTTTGCAATCTTAGCCTGTGCTATGCACATTTACCCTATGCGCATGCTGACGAGCGCAATGTGTACATCTGTTCGGATAGTTTGGCAGTTCTGAAGGACCCTAGGGCGTTTAAAACTACGTCCAGACTAGTGCGGCAACGCCAGAGGATGTTGGATAGACTATTTACCAGCTGCCGGGTTAGATTGCTTGGGTAACGGGGCATGCTGGTATTAGAGGTAATGAGATGGCAGACGTCCTAGTGAGGAGGGGATCGGGGCTCGATTTTATTGGGTCCGAGCCCTTTTGCGAAGTGTTCGCTAGAAACGTCAAGTATGAAATAACTCAGCTCATGCGAAGGCTCATTTTGAGATTTGGAGCAGGTAAACCACTGCCAGCAGCCCCACGATTTCATATCCAGGCCTGACCGGAGTGAGTGAGTTCCTCCTGAATTTGTCTACAGCTAAGCTCACAGGTGTTGTGGATTATCTTGTAGGCCACAATACTCTGCGCAGACATTTATGCATAATGGGTCTTGCACAGCATCCTATATGTGGGAAATGTGCAAGGAACCTTGAAACCTCACAGTATATACTATGCGAATGCGAAGATTTCGCTGGGCATATGTATATTCCTTAGGATTCTTCTTTTTGGAACCTGAGGAGATAAAAAGGCAGATATCAAGGACAGGGTCAGTTTTACACGGATCATTGAACTAGAGTAATGCCAGAATATGAGGCACAATGGGCTCTTGAGCCGCGTGCATGGCTTCTTTTAGAGGCCACTCATTTATCATCATCATTATCCTACAATGTAGCATACGTAGAATTAGAACACACAGCTTGAACTTTTACTCAACAGGAATAATCCTTTGGTCGAATGCCTGCAAGAGACTAAACTCCGTTTGCAAGACAGCTTTCAAATACCCCAACATGATGTGATCTTACACAGAAAGTGTGTATACCTTCGCACGGGGACTCTATAATTATCATCAACAATGATATATTCGTGGAGTCTGTATTCATACAGTCTGACATCCAGTCAGTCGCTATCAGGATTAAACTGCCACCCATCCGATTTACCATTTGTAACATTTATCCGTCTGCAATGCTTACCGGCGAAACCCCTCGCGAAGGCCGTTACATCTTTTTCACACAAGTGCGTCACTGGACGCTTAAAGTAACACACGAGTCACCACAAGTATCGAATGTATGCACGAAGGTTTCTCTATGAACGCAAGCTGTTATATTAACCTAGGCCCCGCCTACTTTAGGCCCACCAAAATTCTTCATTATACGTTGCCAAATCTTGCACATCTGGAACATAAGTTTTACTCTGACTACCAAATTCTAAGAATTCTTTCTCTCTCGTGTTTTCCGGACTAGCGTATGTGCAGTTTCTTAATTTGTGGCTCCGAAGAGTCTCCCAGACTCTCAGAATTTAAGTGTACTTCTCTTTTTCAGAGACCATACAAACGTGCTGGATTTAACACTAAACTGCCTTCCAAGAATCTTTACGCTAACGCGTTCGCTACTTTGTTTAACATGATTCGCTAATGACCTTTTCCTTGGACGAATCTTTACAAGCTTATTACATTATACCTTGATTTAATATATGGAAATTACTTATTGCAATTATTTTGTTATCTTACTATCATTTCCTTATTTTATCATTTGTAACCTCCTGTCAATCATTGCGGTATCAACCTAAAAAGAATTTTTAGAAAAATGTCTATAATTGTGTCTATGAGAAGCATAACCCAGAAACGAAAAGTCGGTTAAACACCAAACTTGGTATTTAAGTTAAGCATCTTCCAAGAACGAAATCCAGTTCAAACTACCTTTTACATAGAAAATTTTTCGAAAATTTTAATTTTCTCAAAAATGGCTATAACAATTTTGAATAAAATAACGTATGTTTAACATATTTTCACAACATGAAATGTACATATTGAACTTTCTGGGAATAGCCTCCAGGTCCCCTTGATTCTGAATGACTTGCATAACTGATAAATCGTAGATAAAATCTTACTACATAAAAATGTAGATTTAGTTAAAGCACACAACTTATGTCTAAAAGAAAATGTTTGTGGCATTAAACCATTTCCGAGATATTCTTTGTTATTAGTTTGAATTTTCAAGTACTTATACTTTTCTCAAGAGGAAAATTGCTATTCGTTTTCTTCTCTTAGCAAAGAGAAGGGATTCAAAGCTCTCACTTTGCGACCCGCTCTTAAAAGTTTTGACGATTGCTTGGCCTACTGTATAACCTTAATCCCCTTCTACCTACAAGGAAATAATGAAATAAGACAATTTCTGTACTTTTAGAAATATATCTCTGTGTGCCTATGTGTCTGTGAACAGCATAACTCAAAAACGAAAAGTCGAAACTTTGTATTTAAGTTCGTACCTTCCAATAACGCGACACGAAGACTTTCAAGAAAATCCCCCAGCCCAGAACTACCCTTTAAATGGAAAACTTTCGAAACCGTTTATTTGTGCAAAATGGCCTCACTGATTTTATTTAAATACCATATATCAAAGATATTTAAATGTAAATTAAAACGTTTATCTGGAATTTTAGTGTAAATAGCTGTGAAATCCTCTTTATTTAGAAGGAATTTTCTATAATCTTCAATAACTGGTAAACATTAAGTGATAGAAGAAATCCTTACTACACCAAAAAAGTAGATCTATTTAAAACACAAATAAATAACTTCAAATAAATCTTCGGCATAAGCCATTTCCGAGATAACCGTTTAGCAATAGTTCGAATTGTTCTGTATTTTTGTGATTCTTTTTATGTTCTGTAGATATTCAGTTGTTTTTCGCGATTGCATGGAAACAGAATGGCATTTTAAGGCCAACGTATAGCATCCAGTTCTTAAACATTTGACTATCGCTGTTCCCCTTGTATCCATAACGAAACGTGTAAGGTAGCTATTTCCGCAAAGCTTTATTTGGATCACAGAAGTAGATAGAAGAATAACCTTTTGTAGAAATAGTTTGCATGCCCACTAATAAACAATACGAAGTATAGAAAGTCATGTGGGTGTAACACATCAGACATTTTTTTTCGTGAAGTGGTGCAGAATTCACAGGAAAAATAGTAGATACAGTCATATATTTAAAAATATATTTAAAATATATTTGGCCTACAATTATAAAATACATACCCATTTAAATAGGAAATTCCAATTAATACGATTTCCCAAAACCTAAAAATGTCATTTTTGGCAATTTTTGCCGTTTATAGCACTAAATGGCTGGCTCAGTATCTCAGTCCGTAGGATACCTACCTGCTTTGCGGGTGATCCCGGGTTCGATTCCAGCTGGGAGGTGGGAATTTTTCTCTAGACAAGATTATTCCCTATACCCCCTGAGTCTGGAAGTATGACGATGTGCGTGGTCTAATGTATAAAACCCAAAGTAATCTAGAAATCCAACCACAAGTGCATACGAGTTAAGACCATTGCTGACAATGCAATATGTTCCAAACGTGAAAGGCCGCCGATATGACCATTGCAGTTAAAGGCTGGATACAAATGGAACACACCCACAAAAAATTAATGCGATTGGTCAGCTTAATCTCGAATAGGTTTACATTGATCATGTACGTACCACGCGACCTCTTCCTTGGTCTGGTAGTAATGTTGTCTACGAGACCTGCAGCGGTTGCAGACTTGAAAGGGTTTCTCCATTAAAGGCAAATGCGACTTACATTAGTGCGAAGGAGGGAGGTTGCAAGATATGTGGTCAGTATTTGGGATGACACGGCTTCTGTGTTCTGATATATATAAGGGAGAAGGTGCAGCACCGGCTTGTGTGGGAGTGCTACGATAAAGTAGCATTGCCCTGCACACAACACGACATTAACATCTTTAACCTTCCCCTTGGACCTGTAAGTCTCTGTTCTGGTTAGTACACTCAATATGTAAAGGAAATGGAGACCAAGTAACAGACCAAAGTACAAAGTAAGTGAAATAAAACCACATTTGAACTGTACTGCAATTACGAAGAAACCGCAAGTAATAGTTATTTATGGGATTTGAACATGATTACCGCTCGAATATGTTTTAAAAGCGTAAACCGAGTCCTGTAATTACACGAGGGCGCTAATTACGTTCATCCCATAAGCTGCATACAATATTTTATCCGCGACCATTTAACAGCGCTCATGGTAAGATCGTAGATTTATAAATAACAGCATTATTATTCAATAAACATTGTGAAAATAAATTGAATTTTATTTATGCACGCTCTTTAACTACTATGGTCCTTAGCGTCCCACTCTGAATTGGGCGCGGAAGACCGGAAATTTTGCTCAGAGGCCTCTTATCAGGCTTGAGGTTATTTTACGTGCCGTAATTCTACGACACCGGACCACCGGCTTCACTTTCCTTCCGAAGGAAGCCATGCTAAGGATTTTTACGCCCGAAAAAAATCCATTGCAGTCCGCCGGGTTTGAACCCGCGGAACTAGAGGCTAGCACGGTACCACTAGTCCACGGAGGACTACATAAACATTGCGATACTCTGTAACTTAATGTAAACCAAAGCCTAGTTAATTTTATTCCGTCGATTATATTAAGGTTGCCCTAGAGACGAAAAAAACAATGTAATGATTTTAATTTGTTTACGATAACAACAGCATGGTATAGATTATTCGGAATAATGAAGAATCATGTAATTTTTTCTGAATAAGAAGTGATTCTGAAGAGAGTATCCTTTCTTTGAATATTCTTTGTCGGGAAGATTATGCAATAATTAAAAATTCTTAGGAAAATTCTACTTAACAATCATATAATATTAGATTATTCAATGTGATATTCATATATATAGGTAATAGCAGAATGCTGATGAAACTTTATAGCAATCCTCTAGTACTAATTAATTTATTCCAAGGAATGTGTTTTAAATGTAAAATAATAATAATGGTAATATTTTTCAGGAGCTGTTTTAAATGTTCAGCTTGGTAATTAATCAAGCTGAATTAATTACCAAATTCAGCTTACCTCAAATTGAGGATGTCATAAACAAAGCATACCAAATAGCAAAAGGATATAAATACATACTCTACATTGTAAACAATACAAACAACTGTTAACAAAGTTGCAACTATAAAATATTACCTGAAAATCTGCATATGTAGATATATAGAAATAGACCTAATATAAAATAAACAAATTTGTATACAGTAATAAATCCGTTTTCGTACAATACAAGTGACTTTTCAAGATAGTAGTGACTGAGGGTTACTATTTGATAAATATATTGTTTAATTTGTATTTTCGCAAAATGATACAAAAAGAGTCCGCGATAATAGTACCCCTAACTCCAATTTAAAACCAACAATATCAATTAAAGTAAGATGATATTTATTGCATAAATACCTAAGTGCATTTTCTTTATGTTCCATTTATACCCCGCCTTTAGCTACATGGGCCATATGGGCGGTCTTTTTTGCCCTTGGAACATATTGTTTATCGGCAACGGTGTTAACTTCACAGTTCTTATTGGATTTCTGGTTTTACTTTGGATTTATACATTAGACCACACACACATTAACACTTCCAGACAGGGAATAATATTGGTTAGAGAAAAATGTTCACCCCAGCTAGGAATTGAACCCGGGACCCCTCACACAACAGGAGGGTGCTCTACCGACAGAACAACGTGGTATTGTTGGCTCGTAAATTAATAAATGACACACTTTTCTTTGTGCACTTCAGCCGGCTGGTCTTCGCCTGTTTTGCATCTGATGATAGGATCTGTGAGTGCAGTAATGAATACCACTACCATGGTGATATAACGATGGATTATTAAATGGTCTCGAATAAAGGATCTTTCTACACGAGCGCAATAAAGTTCCACTATAAACGTAGAGTAAATTCATTTTCGAGTTACTATTGCTTGTTTCAATTTCTATGGTGGAGAAGCAGAAAAATGAATATCCACATTTTATTATTTGATGTTATTTAGTAACTACTAGCAAGGGATATGTACTTTTGAGACCAGTTAGATGTTTACGGAAAGTACGTGAAAGACGCTATCTTGCTGGTTATGTACAATATTTTTTGTAGAACAAATTTTCAGTACCTATGAATACTGTTGCATGGATCGTAAGTTGACATTCCTACATGTAATCTCGTTGCTGTGGGAAAAAAGTCTTAATACTGAAAAAAATGACAAGTAACACTAGAGCCTCAAGTAAAATCATCACAATATAAACATATTTTCCACATTACAATTTATACAATTATTAAATATAATTGCTCCATCTTCACTCATGTTCTTCAAGTCCAAACTGGTTACTTCAGTTTTTTATTTATTTTTTATTGTTTTTATTCATTTTTTGCCTAGGAGAAATCTTGGCATCTCTGCTTCAATACGTCTTCTTTTGTTCCAGCCACAGACAGGATCCAGTATATACCAGTTCTGATTAGTTTTCTTCGGTAATAACTCGGTACATCCAGTGGTCCAAACCTCTTCAATTTCTGCATCATTGGACATGTAGTCTATAACATTTTTGCACAATAATAGAGAAGTAAATTCCAAATAAAGTTGATTATATATTAACCTTCACAAACCTTCAAAATATGGCGAAACGGTCAACAGTATTTATAAACATGTATTCGTAATTAACACTAACCACGGCCGATTCGAGAACAAAACGTTAAGTTTTTATTCCGTGCTTTTGAACTATTTAAAGGAACTCTACAACTTCATTTGAAGCAAAAGATTTTCCATCCCAGTGGCGAAATGAAATAATAACTCATAGATACCGAAACATAACTGCGACTGACACTTCCTGAAAACTATAAACTAAGTACATTGGCCTGTATAACGTGTAAATATTTTTGGAGAAAGTAGTAAACTGCAGATTAAGATAGCAATGGCATCGATGGCTTCGCCGGGCAAAATTACGTGATGGAGCCATGAAACCAAGCAGCCGCTTACAATAAACGTCTGCAACCTGAAGACGCCAGCAAGCCGATAAGGGAGGGTCTAAGGAATGCCACAGGGGATTTCAAAACAAAACAAAGAATCAGATGATTTGAAAACTATGGTATATGCAAAAGGAAAAACTGGACGCAAGCCGAACTTCTTTCTTAATAAACACAAACGGAAAACCCGTATCGAAAAACTTTATTATCCATACATGAATGAATCAACTCTATCATAGTCAGAAAGAATCACAAATATATTAACAATAGAATAATCAAAGAGCTGACGCAACATACTCTATAAATCATTAATCAAAATCAAAAGTATAATAAGATGCCACTGATTAATTAAACCTTTGATTAAAGTTAATAGCAAAAGTTAAATTCTTCACTTTTGCTTTAAACCAAAATAGATCGGCAAACTTTTCAGAATGAGATAGTAATTGAAAGCTTTATGTTTGCAAGGAATAGCTTAAAAAATATTAGGGTCGATTTAAGGTAATAGCAAATTTAATCATCACGAAAATAAACTATACCAGTGGCTTTTAAACAAATTTAAAGTTAAAAACCTAAAACTAACAAGAGAAATAAATATAACAATATCCTAGTTATTTCAGAACAAATTACAAATTTTAACATATACCAAGGAAGGGCAAAATAAATGTAAACCGAAAAGAATACAAGTTTAATAGGAAATAACGCTTGCTTTTAAAGTTCAAAATTATTAAACCCCAATTAAATCTAAGCTTTAAAATACCCGCTACATGTATGAAAAGATACTTCAATATTTCCATAAATTAAAAAAAGTAGAAACCAATGAGAGAAAGCCTGAAACAAAAAAGCTTAATTACTTTTCCCAAACAGGAAAATTTTTATCTTTGACGCCAAAATAAAGAGTAAATGGAAACACTTTACAACCACAGAAGTTAAGCAACAGCACATATGTACTAAAACGATGTTAGCAAATCGTGAGAACTATAAAGGTGATACAAGTTAGTTTAAAACTGTTATTAAAGGTAACAAATATAAGAGCTAAAATAAGTCTACTCAAGCCAACAAAGGCACAAGGACTAAACTCCTAAGAAAGCAACTTTATTAAAACCCACAAGGTAATGAAAAATGGCTAAGAGTCAACTTTCCAACCCCACTGAATTCAATATATGTATTGGAAACATATAATGTATATGTCCTATGTAGTGCATATGTGCATTACTCTGGTAAAAAGTAAAGTCTTAAAGATTAGTGGTGATGCTAGAATCTTAGTATAAAAGGCCTGAAAATTAATACAAAACTAATAAATTTTGTATCCAGAGGAGAAAGCAATGCAAAATTACTCCACGTTTAAGGTAAACCTTACTAAGGCCTTTCAAATAGTGCAATGGTTCCGCTGTTTGACTGAGTTAGGGAACCCCGGCCAAACGAAAAGGGAAGCCCTAACGAGTGCCGTAGGGGAAAACAAAAGGAAACCAGAACTCTCAAAAATATACTACTATTGATAAGTTTGTTTTGGGTACTTTAATGATAATAATAAACAAACATTAATAACCAGAACCGTAAAGCAACCATAAAAGAATAACTGTAAAACAAAGATGGCTTAAAGAGTAAAGCAACCAAAACCAATTGAGCAGAGCAGTAAAGGCAAGTTTTAAATACAGCAAAATTAAGTAAATCCAAAAATTCAACAAACCAAATCAATTTAGAAAGTTTATAAAACAAGGCCACTATAAACATCAGACCAAAAAATTTAATTATGTTTAGCTAGTCAAAGACTAGCTAAGAATGTTGAACAAGACCGAAACAGACTTTAATGAAATTCAGGAAACCGAGAGCTTCAAAGTCCAGCTAAGCTAGATGTAGATAGCTTTACAACCCAACCGTTTTCAGTTACAAAGTTCAGCATAAATGGGTTCAGCATAACTGGGTTTTAACTGCAATTACTGCTCTCATAATTTACACAACAGAATATCTGTAACTTTGAATTAACTATGCATTTTCAAAGTGCCCAAAATATGTAAAGCTCTACTCACAAATTTCTACTTATATTGCTTCTTGCCCTCCTTTTATCAAACTATGCAATTTCAGACGACAAATGCCAAAAGCTTTTCTCACAAATTTCACACTACTGATGCTTTTTACCTTCATGAATCAAAATATGCATTTTCAAATTGCACAACTGTGTAAAGCTCTTATCACCAATTTTAAACTAACTATACACTGAAAATCACGTACTGAAAATATAACTCAACTGGAAAAGAAACAAAACACACTAAACCTATGAACAACTCCAAGAGCCAGTCACTTTACGAACTCTTATTTTCAAACACACATAACGTTTTCCGCCCCAAAATTCACTCACCATTACCAGGACATAAAACTGATAATAAAGCCTACCTTTACATAAGGTCGATCCACCGAAAATCACAAAGACGTTCCTTAAAAATTCATTACAAAAACTTCCACAATCCGCATCAGTAGTTGCCGGGCAGAGAGCTATCCCTGCAATGCGGACAGAAATCCACCACTCAGCGCGTACGGCCAAAGCACATGCCACGTCAGCAACCCACAGAGGAAAAAAAAAAGAGAGCACCAAAGAGAGCGTTAAGCAAAGGGGACAAGCAACGTAAAGTGACTGGCTGGATGTATAATACAGATACAAAACATAAAAAGAACACATAACAGCACAATAGCCCCCCCCCAATCTGCGAGCTTGCGAGAAGAAAAACAATAACCATTTATAGGAACTCGAGGAAAGGGAACAATAAGTAGCCAAAAGGGGAAACAACTAGGAAAACAGAAGGAACATGCTACACTGTAAGTAGACGAAGAAGGTAACTCCACACATACAGTCCGCAAACTTCAGTAGCTGACACTGAACACACAAGGAGAAGACCATAATTGAGGCAAGCAAACCCCAACAGTATATATCCCACGACGTAGCAACCGGGCAGCCATCCAAGGAGATGATAAAAGCTTAAGTATATAACTCCCAGGAACAGTCACAGGCGAAAATTTGCATCATAATTTTGGCAGCAATATTAAGCGGACAAGCCGCTAACCAGGAGTATAGATTTTTCTTTACTTATAACGTCGACACTGCAGGCGGATGACGCTAAGGCAGAAACTGAAGCGGGCCAAAACATGTATAAAGTTGTCAGGATCCGGAAGAGGAGGCACAGGCTTCAGTATTTTAAACCACCAAATAGCGTCCGACGGTGAAATTCCCACGTAGGACCACCCGGCTGCACACACCACGAGAGCAGAAGAAACTTGCACAGCAGTCAGCACATCGCAACTCAGAAGTTCCAGAACGTGTCCCCACAGAGTAGCACGAGGAAGGAAAAAGGGATGGTAGCCGAGAAGGATAAAAATCTGAAACATAATAAAACAAAGCAGCAGAGGGGGCTCACAAAGCAAAATATAAACTTACATATACAAACTAAATCATCGTCAATCAAAATTAATTTTATAGACATATAAATATTGAATTTCACAATAAACCATGTGCATTTTCAAATTAGACAAGTATAGCCTTACAATTATAGAACAAGAATTAAATATGGTATGCAATGAAACAGCTATGAGACATAATGCACTATATAACAACTATGTACAACAAAATAATAATTCACTTGCCCCGACCCCACACAAACTATAACTGGGGAGAGGCAGGTGAACAGGGCATACCGGCAAGGCATCACCGGTGTGGAAGCATGAAAATTTTCCTAATAAGAACAATTTAATTAAGCTGACACCCACTGAAATTAAGTGACCTTATAAATATATATATAATTATAATTTAAAATATTACCCCCAAAAATTAAATAAAAAAACAAAGGATATTAAATTCGAGCCAAATTTATAGAAACACAAAAGGTCACTCAAAATAACAGGATCAACAGCAAAGGTAGGCTCTGCGCAACAGCTAAATACCCCAGCAAGGGCGAATGGAAATGAGGCAAAACTTTCAGAATTAGATAACCATACATGTTACCATATTTATCTTGCACACTGACTTGAAAAGGAAATCATAAATTCCTCCAAAATATTCAGGAACTCGCAAGTGACTGACTCTTGAATAGCCCTAGCACACGGGCATAACCATACATTTTACGGGCAAACTGTAAAAGTTGGCAAGTATGCAATAGTGATATTCTCATGTGTCAAAGATCTGAAGACAAATCATTGGAGTTCTATATGCTAACATCCGAAAAGATACAATTACTGTAGGAGGAAAGGAAAGTATAATTGGGAGCTTTCATGAATATGGAAGGGATAAGAAAGGATGATTGGGAGAGGAATGGGACAGGATTTATCCCGGTTAAGGGAATGGGACAAATCAAGAGCTCGCATGGGGCAGGATCGCTAATTCCTGAAAATGAGTCACCCATCATCAGGACAATGCCAAGTGACTCACTTGCTACCCCGAGTTATACAATTTAAGCTGAGACAGGTGAGCGCGGCGCCTGCAGGAAGAAGACAATTCTTGCAAAAGAACAGACACCCCCTTATAAATTCTGAGAATCTTAAACGGGCCAAGATAGCGAGGAGCTAACTTCGCGGCAAACGCATCTGCTTTCGAGGACTGAGGATAGTTACGGCACATAACAACATCTCCCACTTTGAATGGGGAGGGACGACGGGACGCATCGTATCGCTGCTTTCTCATAGAGTGGCCTCTACGCAGATTATTCAAGGCAGCCTTCCAATTAGTACGAATGGTATGCGGAGAATTGTCAGCCGGTAATAAATCATTTAACGCCCACAAATTAGCCAAAGGAGACGCAGGTTGGTAGGCAAATAACAATGAAAACGGCGTCGTCTTATGAACCTCATGTCTCGCAGAATTGAAAGCAAACTGAAGTTGCTTCAAGTATTTATCCCAGCAATTGTGCTGCTGGTGATGATAAGCAATTAAAGCGGACTTAAGGTTACGGTTGACCCGTTCCGCTAATGAGGGGTTAGGGTAATAAGGGGTAGTAGTAAAATGCTTAATACCCCAATCAAAACAAAAGGAACGAAAGAGACGCGACTTAAATTGCGAACCGTTGTCAGAGACCAGATATTGAGGAGCACCAAAAGATCCAAATATTGTTCCAAGTTCCCGAATAGCAAGGCGAGCAGTAGCAGCACTCAGAGGTGAAATCCATACGAACTTTGAGAAAGCATCAGTAAGCACCAATGCAAAAATATTTCCCTGAATAGAACGAGGGAACGGTCCGATAAAATCTACAAATAGTTTTTCCATGGGCGCGGAGGGAACCTCCGAAGCCAAATATCCCCAATTTGTAGCCTGCGCGGGTTTGGACAATGCGCAAATGCGGCAAGACTTAACATGCTTTCTTACATCGAAATCCATGCCCCGCCACATAAACTGTTCACGAATTCGATTTCTGGTTTTGGCAATGCCTAAATGACCCCCGAAAGGAGAATCGTGAAAATAACTGAGAATCATGGGAATAGCTGCCTTCGGAACTATGACTTTATAACGCCGATCAAAACTAGCTCTTCCCATCAAAACACCCTCATGAATCTTATAATCCTGCAGTGAAACTCGTGATTTAATTTGCTCAATAATTGAAGCCAACCCAGAATCGGTAAGTTGAAGTTCAGGTATACTGACAAACATTTCAGGAAATGCCGAAAATGAGAAGCTCTCAATCTGAGTATCCGCAGGAGTATCCAAAGTCTCGAAATAAACACACTCCTCAGTAGGTTCGGAAAATACCCGGGTAAGAGCATCCGCAATACAATTTTCTGAACCTCTGATAAAGGAAGGAGTAAACTTAAAGGCACCTATCCGGACACCCCAACGCGCAAGACGACCTGTCTTCCTTGGGACAGCTAACGCCCACGTTAAAGCCTGGTTATCGCACTCTAAAAAGAAATGCACATGTTCTAAGTACACCCTATACTTCTCCAATCCAAAAAGCACCGCTAAGGTTTCTAATTCATATGTAGAAAATTTACGTTCTTCAGGAGATAAAGTACGCGAACTATAATAAATGGGACGACGACCTTCAGGAAATTCCTGCAACAAAACAGCCGCTAGCGCGCTAGCACTAGCATCCGTCTGTAAAATAAAGGGCATAGCAAAATCTGGAAAAGCCAAGACAGGAGGGTTTGAAATAGCCTCTTTTAGAAAAACAAATGCCGCTTCCTGCTCCTCGGCCCACGCAAAAGTAACCCCTTTCCTACGTAAGCAATTAAGAGGTTCCGCCCGAGTAGAAAAATTTGAAATAAATTTAGAGAAGAAGTTAACCATTCCCAAAAATCGAGCCACCTCACGCTTATTCTTGGGTGCCGGAAAATTTCTAATAGCCTTAGTGCGATCTGGGTCTATGGTAATACCAGAAGGGGAAACCATATGGCCCAAAAATGATATTTGAGAGGTAGCAAAATGAACTTTAGACTGCTTAACTGATAACCCGGCGCTCTGTAGGCGACGAAAGACCTCACGTAAATGAACAAGATGTGAGTCAAAATCCTCGGAATATACTACAAGATCATCTAAGTAATGGTACAAATATTTAAATTTTATGTCCGAAAACAAATTATCCAGCAAACGAGTGAGGACTTGCGCGCCCGTAGCCAAACCAAATGGGACCCTATTGAATTCATAAAGGCGCCAGGGGGTAGCGAAAGCTGTTAGATGCTTGGAATGTTCAGCCAAAGGAATCTGATGATAAGCATTGTTCAAATCCAGGGTCGTAAAAACGCGAGCCTTCGAAAAATGATGAGCAGCTGTATGCAAATCGGGCAAAGGGGTACTTTCAATAAGGATTCTTTTGTTCAAGAGACGATAATCTATGACCGGTCTAAAATCCTGATCTCCCTTCGGTACTAGAAATATGGGGCTGCTGTAATTTGAAGTAGATGGTCTAATAACCCCTTGGTCAAGCATCTTCTGTATTTTCTCTTTTAATATAGCCATCTTCGGTGGTGTGAGCTTATATGGAGATAACTTGACCGGAGTAGAATCAGTTAACTGAATTTCATATTGAGTCAAATGAGTGACCCCTAAAACATCTGTAAACAACGAATCAAATTCCCCAACTAAATGCCCTATTTGCTTTGCCTGTGCAGGGGACAAATGAGACAGAGAAGAAGTAGCGCAATTTTGGGTTACCAAATTAATATCTCCCAAGGTTAGAGGGGGCCCAGGTGGTTTAAAATCCCTCACAAAGTCCAACTTTATCCGGGGAGCAAAATGAAAAGCGATCTGCCTAGTGGAAAAATCAATAGCCATCCCAGTCCTTGACATAAAATCGGCACCTAGGACACATGCATAAGGAAGCTTGGGAACGACAAAAAAACTATGTTTCCACGTAAAACGTGGGAAACGTATAGTACATGATACTTTTTGAGTAACTTGAAAGGCCTGACCATTGACCATCAAACAAACCAACTGACACGTGGTTGCACGCGACATAATACATGGTAAATTTAACCTAAGCCAATCAAGCTGAATCAAAGAGACAGAACTTCCGGAATCTAATAACGCCAATAAAGGCAACTTCTCAAGAGAAACTTGAACTAAGGGTTTACCCGAAAACGGATAACCACAAATACGCCGAGACAAACAAATGGTCGACTTAACCTTCTGGCGTCATAAAGGTCGAAACTGTCGCCCCTGATTAGAAACACGAAGAAAACCCCGATTCACGGTCCTCCTATTGGGACAATTTCGTCGAACATGGCCTTCCTGACCACACTGAAAGCATTTAATAGTGGCCAGACGACGCGAATCCGGAACAATGGCCGAAGAAGGAGCTGATACAGTGGTATTAGGAGTTGCTAATGAGCCCGGAGGCTCTGACAGACGCAGCCTATCAACAAGCATAACTTCATTGAGTTTAGGTACCAATGCTTCCAACTGCTGCAAATTTGACGGCCGAGGTCCTAAAACCAAAGCCGACCTGACAACTGGATTGAGTCCTGATAAAATGACATCACAAATTTCCGCTTCCGTATCAGGGAGCACCAACACTAAAGCAATTTCCTTAACCCGAACCATATATTCTGTAAACGGTTCCGTTAGACCCTGAGGACGAAAATATACGTCTTGCATTATCCTCGTGCATTCCCTACGTGGAATGAACATGTCTAATAGGGCCAAATGAAAGCGAGTCACAGGGTCGGCCAAACCAGCACACCGCATTAACAGGTCCGAAACTATGCCAGACACCTTGACAGAAAATAATTCTATCACTTGAGCCGTGGGTACCAAATAACGCTTAGCCATTAGCGTCAATCGAACAAGAAAATAGAGAAACTGTAAAGCTGATGGTACATCAACAATGTCGTTTAAGTGAACGCCCTCCACGAAGTGCTGGAGGGGATGAGCGAGTCTAAGTGGCCGAAACGCAGACACCGCAATCGAAGGCTGAACCACATCTGACAATCCTTGATTATACAAGGGGGACGACCCAGTATCCTCCTGTGAAGTCCCAAAATCTTCCTCCACTTTACGGGCTAATTCCTTAAACTGATCCTTTAACTTTTGCAACACTATACATGACTGAAAAGTAGGGTATCTCTGTAAGACATAATCTAAATAGAACAAGTAATGTCGAATTCTAACTTGCCACCGGAGCAACTGTGCATTAGAGGGAGAGTCCTCGCGCCCAAAATCCATTAAATTATCCTGAATCTCTGCTAAGGCCAACGAGCAAGTGGACTCACACTTAGTCACTACCACGTGATCAATAGAAACAGTAATTAATGGAGCATCCTTAATTTGTCGAAAAACATCCAACATAATAGCCACTTCAGTTGTCATAGAACATTGACCTCCACGTACAACCAACTCTACCCACAATTCACCTTTCCGTAATCTTTCCACATTAGTAACCGATACCGCCATCTTGTAACTACGGATATGGTACAAGTAAGAAAATGAGATCCGGAGAATACAGAGCAAACAACAAACCCAAAAATATTCCCTAACCAACACAGACAAATCAATTAACCACGCTCTGCTACCAGTAATTTGCAATGGTTCCGCTGTTTGACTGAGTTAGGGAACCCCGGCCAAACGAAAAGGGAAGCCCTAACGAGTGCCGTAGGGGAAAACAAAAGGAAACCAGAACTCTCAAAAATATACTACTATTGATAAGTTTGTTTTGGGTACTTTAATGATAATAATAAACAAACATTAATAACCAGAACCGTAAAGCAACCATAAAAGAATAACTGTAAAACAAAGATGGCTTAAAGAGTAAAGCAACCAAAACCAATTGAGCAGAGCAGTAAAGGCAAGTTTTAAATACAGCAAAATTAAGTAAATCCAAAAATTCAACAAACCAAATCAATTTAGAAAGTTTATAAAACAAGGCCACTATAAACATCAGACCAAAAAATTTAATTATGTTTAGCTAGTCAAAGACTAGCTAAGAATGTTGAACAAGACCGAAACAGACTTTAATGAAATTCAGGAAACCGAGAGCTTCAAAGTCCAGCTAAGCTAGATGTAGATAGCTTTACAACCCAACCGTTTTCAGTTACAAAGTTCAGCATAAATGGGTTCAGCATAACTGGGTTTTAACTGCAATTACTGCTCTCATAATTTACACAACAGAATATCTGTAACTTTGAATTAACTATGCATTTTCAAAGTGCCCAAAATATGTAAAGCTCTACTCACAAATTTCTACTTATATTGCTTCTTGCCCTCCTTTTATCAAACTATGCAATTTCAGACGACAAATGCCAAAAGCTTTTCTCACAAATTTCACACTACTGATGCTTTTTACCTTCATGAATCAAAATATGCATTTTCAAATTGCACAACTGTGTAAAGCTCTTATCACCAATTTTAAACTAACTATACACTGAAAATCACGTACTGAAAATATAACTCAACTGGAAAAGAAACAAAACACACTAAACCTATGAACAACTCCAAGAGCCAGTCACTTTACGAACTCTTATTTTCAAACACACATAACGTTTTCCGCCCCAAAATTCACTCACCATTACCAGGACATAAAACTGATAATAAAGCCTACCTTTACATAAGGTCGATCCACCGAAAATCACAAAGACGTTCCTTAAAAATTCATTACAAAAACTTCCACAATCCGCATCAGTAGTTGCCGGGCAGAGAGCTATCCCTGCAATGCGGACAGAAATCCACCACTCAGCGCGTACGGCCAAAGCACATGCCACGTCAGCAACCCACAGAGGAAAAAAAAAAAGAGAGCACCAAAGAGAGCGTTAAGCAAAGGGGACAAGCAACGTAAAGTGACTGGCTGGATGTATAATACAGATACAAAACATAAAAAGAACACATAACAGCACAATAGGACAAGTTATAAGATCCAAATAAAAGCTCTTTCCCTGATATAAAGACAACTATTACAAAACCCAATATTAACAACGGTAAAAAGAATGCAATAAGCAAAGTAGGTATATTGTAATAATAATTCTGTCAAAATCGGCAGAGGAAATTAAATCTGCATTCGCCTTCATACTGCAAATATATTTTTCTATCTCAGGGAATAAAGAATTTAAAATATTAAAAGCATATACACAACTCTAACTTGAACAATTTAACAACCAAAAAGAAAAGGTAAAAAAGGCACATTTAAATTTGACTTTCAACTGTAATTGACCTTCAACCATTATAGCAAAGTGCCAAACATGAACCAGGAAAAACAAACTATCAATATAATATCGTAATGGTGGGGAACATAAAACACAGGATTTTAAAGAAACCCCCACATTTCCATTTACTAGAATAAGTAAATCAATACATAAGACTTAATACACTAAAAATGATCTTTAAAAAAACCTTTAACTTCCAGTCACTTACGATCGCTTCAATAAATGTTTGCTTATGAAATGGCAGTAATTTTATTCCCCAGTCAATCAACTTAAGTACAGAGTGAGCTGAATCACAGAATCCTACCTTGCACAGTACTGGTTACAGAATTGCTGTAGAAAGTTCTCAAATTCAATAAATTAGCAAGTTTAAAAAAAACAGGTCAATGCTTCTCTCACTGACGACCACTAAGCATTCTCTGCCAAACAAAGGATAGCTCTCAAAGAAATGTAGCACGTCTCACACCACACGCTACCGACCCACTGTGGTCAGCCACGAGGCCGGCAGGCAGCAACAGGCAGGAAGCCCAAAGTCATGCCCCAATCCAAAGAGATAGTAGGCAAGCACAGCATAACGTAAAAGCCAAAGAGAAGAAATAAGGAAATCGGAATATTGCGATGTAAGTGACGGAAAGTAAATGTAAAAAAAAATACATAAAACTTTACAATCATCACAAGATGGACATTAGAAAAACAACAATTCTTCAGTAAATGAAGAACGGAGTGGATTTTGACAGTTTCATTCAACGTTGGACTATATTATTACTCTCGACTCGGAAATTATGGAGGCTTTTAACATTTCCCAGCACCTAATAGCAGTTAGTCTGGAAATCGAGGCTACAGCCTGCAGAGAACACAGAATAGAAACTCTTCAGAAAAACAATACCACTGGCAATATGTAATGTTTATTTACAATTTTCTTCGGAAGAGTTATACCCAAGTAAAAGCCAACGGAACGTTATTCCAACATGTAACTATTGAAAATGAAGTCCTCAAGGATCAGTATTGAGTGTTACTTTAATTCTAGTTGCTATTAACAACCTAACATCCTATATCGATGCTCCTGTCAAGGCTTACCTTTCTGCAGATGACTTGACAATATTCTGCAAAGACACAAACATCACTACGACGCAAAAAATCCTTCAAATGACTATCCACTTTCTTCTACACTGGGTTAAATATGTAGGATTTAAATTTGTTAAAACCAAAACAAATGTATCACCATAACAGGTAGAAAAAAGGATACCAAACTCCTGGAACTCTATATGGGTAACCATAAAATCGATAATCTAAGCACCATTAAACTTCTCGGGTTGTATTTGATACAAAACTGTCTTGGTTACCCCGTCTTAGGAACCTAAAAGTAGGTCAGAAGAATTAATATTATGAAAAAGATTGCAGCTAAAACCTGGGGAGCAGAACTTAAAGCCTTGTTTATGACATATACAGGTTTAATATGATTATGCCTCGATAGTTTACAGCTCTGCCTCAGCTACTACGCCGAAATTACTGGATACGATACAGACAACGTCGCTGAGAATAATCCTTGGACCCTTCAGGACCAGCCCCGTTAGCAGCTGAAAGTTGAAATTCAAGAATCAAGTTATCAGAGGAATATAACTGAGCCTATCATACACAATTAAAATGTCAGCGAATCCAGACCCCCTGAATGCATAAATAAACGTTTCCTAAAACACTACAATCCACAAAAGATTATCGTTACTATAGAGCTTTTCATATTAGAATTGCTCAATATTTAAGGGAAGAAGGACTGGATATTCCGGTAACGACTTCTTTAAACTACAACTCATCTATTGCTCCATGGAGAGTAGATCTGCTGGTTTAATATGAAAACAACTAAAAATGCAATCCGTTCCGAAATACGCTAATCATATTTCAACGAACTAAAAGCAAGCTACACTAATCATATATACAGATTTACAGAGATGGTTTTGCTATTGAAGAACAAAAAGGAGCTGCGATTTTACACTCTGATTTTACAATGCTCTACAGACTTCTATACGGTATTTTCATGCGAATTGTATGCCATAATAATGTCTTAGACACATCCAGCAAGAACATAAATGCAACTACTTTATAGTTATCACAGACTGTATGAACGCAATACATGCCTTAAAGTACAGATCCTTACACAACGCTATAGTCCAGGAAACAAACAGCTATTCCAACATATTAAGAGCAGCGGAAAATAAATCACAATTGCATGGATACCTGCCCATGTAGGTATTAAAGGCAACGAAGAAGCAGAGTTCGCAGCGAGGGAAGCCACCAAACATCCCCAAAATGACCCTAACATAGCTTCCACCTTCCAGGATGTCATATCTCATGTGAAAAATAAAATAAAACTGAACCAATAAATGGCTTAGTAATGGTCAAAACAAATTACATGACACAGTATCTGCTAATTTGCATCCCTCACTGTACTAATAAACTTAAGACGCCGTGATAGAATAAAAATAACAAGACTTCGCATTGAACACACAGGACTCACACATGCTACCATTTTACCCAAGGAACCACCATTTGAATCTCAACATTGTCATCAAACCTTAACCATCAAGCACATCCTCATAGAATGTCCAGCTTACAACGGAAAAAGAAAACAGCACGACATAACAGCTCGTCCTCCAAGAATATTCTATAACCCGAAAATTATCCAAGCCATCCTTAAATCTCTGCACTCCACATCACTGTATAACCTGCTGTGACTGTACAACCGTAAAAGATTTATTTTGTAAAATATTGTATGTTGTATTATGTTCAATTTATCTGTTTTATGCGTATCTGCACTGTAATGGCATAGTTGCAGCGTATCATTGTATTCACATTATTCTGTATTATTGTATTGTTCCATTATTTGTATGTCGCAATATAACCGCGTGCAGTTAAGCAACAATAAATAAATTAAAAACAATGTTATGTGGGACTTCACTTCCTTTTTTAATTAGTATTTACTTACGGTTTAATTCATGCAAAACTTAGTATGAGCTACAAGATATTGTAACTATTTTTAAGGTCAATAACAGATCTAACTCTTCCTCGTTCTCTAATAATGTATTTACTGCACTTGTATCACAATGTATTATATAGTGCAGTGCAATAGAAAAAATTGCATTTCAATTAATTTAGTTAAATTAATTACTAGATTTTACTCGTGGCTTCAGCCACTGGATACTAGTTTATTTGTATCAGTATTACATGGAATTAATTTCATAAGCCATCTATTGCTCTATCCCCTATACCAAATGTAGAGCGGAAAATATTTCTGCAGCTGTATTCATTTTGCCATAATTTAATTACCCTTGCCGCCAATGAACAATTTTCTTTTACTTTCTCTACCACGTACATAGTAGTGAGTAATTACCACCAAAAAATTTAATACCGAGATATCATCGGAAATACATGATTTCAGGCTCCATGAATCCAAAAGGAAGCATTTTTAGAAAAAGTCTGCGTATTTGTCTGTGTAGATGTGTGTCTGTATGGATGTGAACAGTATATCTCAAAAACGAATAGCCGGATCAACATCAAATCTGGTATTTAAGTTCAGTATCTTCAAAACATGCGACATGAAGATTTTCAAGAAAATCCCCGTATCCAAAATTACCCTTTATATAGAACATTTTTCGAAACGTTTGATTTTCTAAAACAATGGCTCTAACGATTTTGATTAAAATACTGTATATTAAAGATTGGATTGGAAGGAATTTTGTATAATCTTGTAAAACTGGTAAACTTTAAGCGATAGACGAAAACGTACTACACAAAAAATATAGATCACTTTAAAACACACAATTTATTTCAAACAGGTTGCTTGTAGTATAAGCCATTTCTGAGATATCCGTTATTAATGGCTCGAAATGTTCATTTCTTGGTCATTCTCTTTAAGTCCTGTCAACTTTCATCTGTTTCTCGCGATTGCGTGGAAACAGTATGGAATTTTAAGGACAGCATATAGCGTCCAGTTCTTAAACATTTGACTATCGCTGTTCTCTTTATATCTATAGCGAAATGTTAATGTAGCTATTTATGCAAAATTTAATTTTGATTAAAACGTATTAGATAGAAAAATTTTGATTTCATATATTCACATTATTTTCTCTACCCTTTCGTTTATTCATAGATGTATAAATTATTGTTATACAAGCTTATTTTTCTATCAACTATATTTTAATCCAAATAAACCTTTGCAAAAATACCTACATATACACATTTAGTTCTAGATAAACGCATTTTTTGGATTATAGGGACCTCAAAATATGTATTTACGGCGAAATATCTATATCATTTTTTTTTGGAATACAATAATTCCCCTACTTACTACACGTAGTAGAGAAAGTAATAAGCTTAGTAAGAATACTTTGTATACCTATTAATAAACGATAGAGCGTAAAGAATGTCATGTGAATATCTCACATCAGATTTTTTATTTTAGTGGATAACAAATAACACTTCATATACCATGAGTATCACTACAGCGCCAAGATATGTAGAATACTATCAGGCAGTGTGTTAGTCGAAAACTTCACTGCTGCACATGACGTCATATGTCGTAAAAGCGTTGTGTTCGCGATTGAAACTCAACGGATCATACATAATGTTTGTAATGTTTATTTCTCGGAAGTCCAATGAATTGGAGTGACTTATTTATGTTAATTACACATTGCTGTACACTTAATCCATTTTAATATTTACGTCAACTGAAGAACATTGTAGGCTCGCCATTATTCCGCGCTTTAAAATTCACTTCTGTTTAAATATTCCTTTACAAAAATCACTCATATAGTAATAATATCCAAGTATCAAAATTTACATCGTTATAAAATGGAACTGTATCACCCACGCTATCTACTTACTTTTTCTACTGCTTAGCTACAGAAAGTAGAGACAGTATTGTACTCTACCCAAAAATTCGATACCAAGATTTCACCAGAAATACACGTTTTGAGATTACCTAAAGCCAAAAAGAGCATTTTTAGAAAAAGCTCCGTGTATTTCTGTCTGTGAACAGCATAACTCAAAAACGAAAAGTCGGATAAATACCAATATTCAGGTTCAGCATCCTCTAAGGATAGATTTCAAGAAAATCTGCCCACACAAACCACCCTTTACATGGCTAGGGTTGCGTTATTTTTTATTTTTCAGAAACTGTTGTAATTCATTTTGATTGAAATCCCATGCGTTTAAGACATATGAATGACAATAAAATGTATGCATTAAATTCTCTGCGAATAGTCTGTGATTTCCTCTTCATTCTGAATGACTTTTGTATAAGAGATATACTGTAAGAGATAGATAAAACCTTACTACACAAAATATGGGGTCTCGTTAAACTACGCAATTTATGTCAAACAAATAATTTTTATTGAAGCACTTAATGTTAGAAAAAATGCGTGTACCAAACTGAAAGAGCATGGAGACTGTGATAGACTCGATGTTTGCATCTTCGCATCGCAAAGAATTGATTATGATTTGATGGATCTTCACAAGTAGTAGGTAGGCTAGTGAAGAAATATAATAAAGAGGGTGAATCAATGTGATAAAATTGTTATCTTTAAGAGCTTAGCAATCTTTGAAAATAATGAGTAGTTTGAGACAGTATTAACTGTATTGAAAAATTGGAGTTTATTTCTGAATTCAATCTATATGCACAGCATGCAGAGTATACAGAACGGTTCCTCAGCCATCTGGCCGGTAGTCGCTATGTGTGTTCCGCGCGCGATCCTTCACCTATCTGGCCGGTAGTCGCGATGCGTGTTCCGCGTACTATATTCAGTGTATCTGTGTATTATTCTCATTATTGATACTAATACCATATTATTACTGATTTTATGATGATTATTACGATATATTGATTAACTATTGAAGAAACATAATTACTTTTTATTTTATCAGTACTAACCCTTTTCACAGTCCGTGTTGAAAGTGGTGTTCTTCGGCAGATAAACATTCTTGGCACCTTCTGATTAAATTAACATTCACACGCATAAGTTCTTGTTGCGTAATTTCTGCTCTTATATTGTTTTTAAGTTCGTTTATGCTGCGAGGATTATTCCTATAGACTCTATTTTTGAGAGTTCTCCACAGATAAAAGTCACACACAGTAATTTCAACAGTTTCGTTGACCTATGTACTAAGGTTTTTGAAACATTGACTTGTTGTGCTACACGTCGTAAAGATTTATTCGGAGACCGTTCAAATGCTTCGCCAATTTCATAAGTTTTTCTTCCGTTAGAACCTTTCGTTTCTTTTTACAACTTACAACATTAAATGATCCCATTCTCTTCACTTTATTCACTAGATATCTAACTCTTTCTCTACTCGGAACTGGAATACCAGGAAATTTATCGTGAAATTGCCTACGACCTGTCTACATGAGTTGGTTTTCACATACGTGTCATACATAAAAAGTCTTTGTTCAAGCGAAAATTTGAGTACCATTGTTGTAATAATCCGATAATTCAATCGCACACAAGCAATAATAGCTGACTGAACCCGCTGCCACATGTCTAATAAGTGGAAGAGCCCGTGGCCTTCAGTTCATTCAGACGTGTCGCACAAGACTGCCGTGCAATTCTCGGCCAGAGCGCTGAGGGACCGCTCTGAAGTAGTGTGGTGTCAAGGGAAAGAAAGCGTATGTGATGGGACCAGCGGTAACTGAAACAGTAGTTAACTAGATAACCACCCCCCACACACACAAAACCAAATATTTATCCCTAATTTTAAATTCATTAATGGATATTGTGGATCGGCTTTCATTCTTTCTTATGTGCCGGCCACACGTGGAGGCCTTACTGCGCGCTTACTTGCGCAAACCAATTTGTATTGAGAGCAACGTGTATGTGGATGGCAAGACCATATAGCTCGCTCTGCGTAAATTTTGCAGTGCTGAATATTTGGTTTGCGCAAACTCTTAAGCGTGTGCGTGTGGACAGCGTACAAGGGAAGTTTAGTGCAAGAAGTGTGATATTGCACCCATTCCAAGCAACTTATCTCCGAGTTTATCGAAGTATATAAATCGTTGTCATGCCTTTGGAAGATAAAGTCTAAGGAGTATTTAGATAAGAATAAGAAGGATGTGTCTAACCAATATATAATAATCTTAAATCTCTGTATGATCTCCCAGTAACTAAAAACCTTGAAGTACAACTAATTCTTTCGTGAGGAGTTATAGATTCGCGTACTTCGTAGTGTTAAATATTGGGGCCACATTGGTTTGATCTCGACAACTTTATCTTTCGATAACCAACTTCATACTGAGGTTTGTGAAGGTCGCGGGATCAAACCCGGCTGAAGGGGATTAATCTCTTTGGCGTAAAAATCTTTAGCATGGCTTCCTTCGGAAGGAAAGTAAAGCCGGTGATTCCGTGTCGTAGATTTAGACACGTAAAAGAACCTCAAGCCTGATAAAGAGGCCTCTGAGCAGAATTGCCGTTCTTTCACACCCAATATAAAATGGGATGCTAAGGACGACAGCATAAACAAAACTCAATATAATTTTACTGAGGTTTGCACAAACTTACCTGCAGCGTATGGTCGCAGCAAGCTGTTCCGTCTTGTTTGTGCAAACTACATCGTACAAGTGTCGTATTGCCGACGCTTTAGTTGTGTGAATGACGATAACCATGTTAAAAGATTCCTTACTTATTTACCTTCCATAAACATAGAAAAACAAATACAATAGAATTATAGCCAAAATACAGAAACGCAGTTTGGTAACGCTAGCAAAGTAGGATATGGATGTTTCAAATCGTAGAAATCGTTGAGGATAGGACAAATTAAGTTTAAAAGA
Source organism: Deroplatys truncata (assembly GCA_030765065.1). Taxonomy (NCBI): domain Eukaryota; kingdom Metazoa; phylum Arthropoda; class Insecta; order Mantodea; family Mantidae; genus Deroplatys; species Deroplatys truncata. The sequence continues at coordinate 202,117,065 of CM060983.1, read as the reverse complement.
AAACATCAAGATGCGTATTTTAGAAATATTTGATAATCTCAAACAAGATATTTCAAGAAGGAGATTGAACTGTACAAAATGCTGGATGAAAGATGCAAGATTTGCATATCTTCTGAAACAACCACTACTTGAATTTAAACATATTGCTACTAAGGCTCAGAAACTGCATGATATATATGCTTTACCAAATTTAGATGTAGCTCTGTATATTTTCGCATTTATGGCAGTCATTAGCTGATCTGCAGAGCTTTCATGTTCATATTCAACAAGATTAAAAGAGAAGCAGAGATCTGCATACTTCATTGAACTGGCTCCTCACACCCAATATAGAATCTGAGCTGACTACATCCAAGATAAAAACAAACATAAGTATACTTACCTCGATGAGATGACGATTGGTCATTTGAAAGTGAGTGTCATTCTCTCGATAAAATTGACGGGGAGAACAGTAGACGATCGCTGCCGTCGTGTAAATAAGAAGTGCTAGCTTGCAGTTTTAAGAAGTATACAAGGACTTTTGGTTGTTTCAGCAATAAATACCTACAGAATAACAACGCTTTGAGTCTACAGCAACCTGATAATGGAGGTATCACATTCCAATTTCTCTTTGTAAATATTAGTAGCTTATGTCACATGGCAAAGGTAAATCTAAAACCGAGCTTGTTTATGGCATGATAGCGGCGATCGGCTTTACTGTATTTGCTTTGCAGTATTTCCAATTCACAAATGGCAGCTGCAAACTCGCAAAAAAGCAGTTTTTTCACAAAAGTTAAGTAAATGATAGACCAATGAACAAACTCAGTGGTAGTTCCGCCCTAGCTGCTCTATAAGAGCTCAGGCGGTACCAAGTGAAGAACAAACCCAGTGGTAGTTCTGCACCTAGCTGCTCTATAAGAGCTCAGGCGGTACCAAGTGAAGAACAAACCCAGTGGTAGTTCTGCATCTAGCTGCTCTATAAGAGCTCAGGTGGTACCAAGTGAAGAACAAACCCAGTGGTAGTTCTGCATCTAGCTGCTCTATAAGAGCTCAGGCGGTACCAAGTGAAGAACAAACCCAGTGGTAGTTCTGCATCTAGCTGCTCTATAAGAGCTCAGGCGGTACCAAGTGAAGAACAAACCCAGTGGTAGTTCTGCATCTAGCTGCTCTATAAGAGCTCAGGCGGTACCAAGTGAAGAACAAACCCAGTGATAGTTCAGCACCTAGCTGCTCTATAAGAGCTTAGGTGGTACCAAGTGAAGAACAAACCCAGTGGTAGTTCTGCATCTAGCTGCTCTATAAGAGCTCAGGTGGTACCAAGTGAAGAACAAACCCAGTGGTAGTTCTGCATCTAGCTACTCTATAAGAGCTCAGGCGGTACCAAGTGAAGAACAAACCCAGTGGTAGTTCTGTACCTAGCTGCTCTATAAGAGCTCAGGTGGTACCAAGTGAAGAACAAACCCAGTGGTAGTTCTGCATCTAGCTGCTCTATAAGAGCTCAGGCGGTACCAAGTGAAGAACAAACCCAGTGGTAGTTCTGCATCTAGCTGCTCTATAAGAGCTCAGGCGGTACCAAGTAAAGAACAAACCCAGTGATAGTTCAGCACCTAGCTGCTCTATAAGAGCTTAGGTGGTACCAAGTGAAGAACAAACCCAGTGGTAGTTCTGCATCTAGCTGCTCTATAAGAGCTCAGGTGGTACCAAGTGAAGAACAAACCCAGTGGTAGTTCTGCATCTAGCTACTCTATAAGAGCTCAGGCGGTACCAAGTGAAGAACAAACCCAGTGGTAGTTCTGTACCTAGCTGCTCTATAAGAGCTCAGGTGGTACCAAGTGAAGAACAAACCCAGTGGTAGTTCTGCATCTAGCTGCTCTATAAGAGCTCAGGCGGTACCAAGTGAAGAACAAACCCAGTGGTAGTTCTGCATCTAGCTGCTCTATAAGAGCTCAGGCGGTACCAAGTGAAGAACAAACCCAGTGGTAGTTCTGCATCTAGCTGCTCTATAAGAGCTCAGGCGGTACCAAGTGAAGAACAAACCCAGTGGTAGTTCTGCATCTAGCTGCTCTATAAGAGCTCAGGTGGTACCAAGTGAAGAACAAACCCAGTGGTAGTTCTGCATCTAGCTGCTCTATAAGAGCTCAGGCGGTACCAAGTGAAGAACAAACCCAGTGGTAGTTCTGCATCTAGCTGCTCTATAAGAGCCCAGGCGGTACCAAGTGAAGAACAAACCCAGTGGTAGTTCTGCATCTAGCTGCTCTATAAGAGCTCAGGCGGTACCAAGTGAAGAACAAACCCAGTGGTAGTTCTGCATCTAGCTGCTCTATAAGAGCCCAGGCGGTACCAAGTGAAGAACAAACCCAGTGGTAGTTCTGCATCTAGCTGCTCTATAAGAGCTCAGGCGGTACCAAGTGAAGAACAAACCCAGTGGTAGTTCTGCATCTAGCTGCTCTATAAGAGCCCAGGCGGTACCAAGTGAAGAACAAACCCAGTGGTAGTTCTGCATCTAGCTGCTCTATAAGAGCCCAGGCGGTACCAAGTGAAGAACAAACCCAGTGGTAGTTCTGCATCTAGCTGCTCTATAAGAGCTCAGGCGGTACCAAGTGAAGAACAAACCCAGTGGTAGTTCTGCATCTAGCTGCTCTATAAGAGCCCAGGCGGTACCAAGTGAAGAACAAACCCAGTGGTAGTTCTGCATCTAGCTGCTCTATAAGAGCTCAGGCGGTACCAAGTGAAGAACAAACCCAGTGGTAGTTCTGCATCTAGCTACTCTGTAATAGCTCAGGCGGTACCACGCAAAGAACAAACCCAGTGGTAGTTCTGTACCTAGCTGCTCTATAAGAGCTCAGGCGGTACCAAGTGAAGAACAAACCCAGTGGTAGTTCTGCATCTAGCTGCTCTATAAGAGCTCAGGCGGTACCAAGTGAAGAACAAACCCAGTGGTAGTTCTGCATCTAGCTACTCTGTAATAGCTCAGGCGGTACCACGCAAAGAACAAACCCAGTATCTTAAACATATGATGTTTTAATAAAAATCTTTACAGCCATTTTTGAGAAAATAAAAATTTTGGAAAAATGTTCCATGCAAAGAATAGTCTGGGATGGGGGAGTTTCTAGAAAATCTTCGTCTCGCATTATACTGAACCTAAATACCAGACTTGATATTTATCTAACTTTTCGTTTTTGAGTTACACTGTTCAAAGACACACAGTAACACACACGGACCATTTTCTAAAAATGCCTTTTTTTGGATTCAGGGCCTCAAAACATGTATTTCCGGTGAAATCTCTATATCGAATTTTTGGGTGAAATGCAATACTTCACCTACTTACTATACGTAGTAAAGTAAAAAATGTAGTTGTCTCGTTGCTAAGAAGAAATAAACTGTTGTAATAAAAGAACCTGGTGTTTTAGTTTTAACTAAATGAGACTTTAGGTAAATAAACTTCTACGAGGCTAAGAATGATAAGAGCGAGCGTTAGAATAACAAATTATGGACACAGGCACATAAATTACCTTGGAATGCAAAATTAGCAAATACGGTATTACGCTATTTGTGGGAAGCTACCTTAATAACTGATTGTTTAGAAGCGCATTAGTCTTGGAAGAGTACTCCTTGTTGGAAACACTAAAAGAAGAATTTACTACGGTAAATTCGAAGATCAAGTTAAAAACATAAATGCAAAGAACATATTTGTGCAATGCATAAATTACTCGCACTTAGAAATTATCAAGGATTGCGGCACAGCATACGAAATTATTGAGAAGCTTACATCTGTATTTCAGCGTACAGGTATGCATCGTAACTTCTTTTGAGAAAGAGATTGCTAACACTTAACTAAAATGAAAATAACAGATTCGAAGATTTCTTTTTAGCATCTGATCTTCGGAAGTGAAACCGAGTGACAGCAACATCTTGTTACTTATAGCTTGCTATGCTGACGTCCTGCGACAGCAGAGTCATAGCGTTTGAGACAATGGGCTCAGAATTGACAGAATGTGTCAAGAATTTAAAGGAAATTTAAAAGAAAGGTTTTAAGAATGAGAAAGAAAGCTTAAAGTCATTTCTTACCAAATAGAATAAGCCTTAAAAAAGAAAATTTATGTATGACTGCTATCGCTGCGGAAGAAAGGGGCATAAGTAGTCGGATTGTAAATTCAAATTTCAAAGAAACAAGAAAGAAGTGAACCGGATGGAGAACGAAGGTCCAGACGAGGGTGAAATATGTTTCCTAGCAGAATATAAGGTTAGGAATCGAGATAGGTGACAGTGCATAGTTTCATGTTGAAGAATTAAATTGAGTTTTGTTTATGGACGCTCTTTAATGGTTATGGTTCTTAGCATCCAATTCTGTATTAGGCGTGAAAGAGCGGAAATTTTTTTTCCAGGCCTCTTTATCAGGCTTGAGGTTCTTTTACGTGCCGTAAATCTAGGACACCTGGCCACCGGCTTTACTCCCCTTCCGAAGAAAACCATTCTAAGAATTTTTACGCCCGAAAAAGCCCATCGCCATCCGCCGGTTTTAAGCCTGCGACCTAAAAATTATGATTTTATGTTGATTCCGGAGCGTCGGATCATCTGGTGAACTCAGAAAAGTACTTTCTAAAGTGTATATATTTAAAGGAGCCAATTAGAATAAATATTGCCAAGAAAAATGAGTGGTTGATATATAGGGTTGTTAGTGCTGAAAAGGCCACTATAAAGAAGGTGTTTTAGTTCTTGATTGAGCAAACAGTTTGCTTTCTGTAAGAGTAATAGAAGAATCTGGACTTGGGATTAAATTCGAAAAGAATAAAGTAACCATTTACAGCAACAATGAAGAGATTATTAAAGGCTTTAGGGAAAAACAACTTATATGAAGTAACTTTCAGGATTAAAGAGAAGGAAAAAGAGGCACTAAAGGCCAATTGTATGGCTCCACAAGACGAGATATGGCACCGGCGGCTAGGCCATATATTAGTAGAGAAAATGAAGGAACTGAAGAGAAGAAATCTTATTAACTGTGAGAGTGAAACTTCTCAATTCTCATTATGTGAGCCATGTCTACAAGGCCGTCACACCAGACTACCATTTAACAATACAAAATATCCTAAATCCAGGAAGTTCTAGAATTAAAGCATTCAGACTTAATGTGACCTTATAAGTCCTGTTACGCAGAATAGTAAGACATACATTTTGACGTTCTTAGCTGGTTATAGCCAACTGATGATGGTTTGTCTATTAGAAAATAAAGCTGAAGTCTCAAAGTATCTCAAGGTATATGTCGAGATGGTAAGCCTAATTTAATTCCAGAATCTCAAGTAAAACAGCAATGCCTGTGACACATAGTATTTGTCATTCCTCTCTTGTTAAAAAAACAAAACTAAAAACGAGGTTAAAAACAATTTAAAATCGCAAATGTAGTCTCGTTGCTAAGAAGAAATAAACTGTAGGAATAAAAGAACCTGGTGTTTTAGTTGTAACTATATAAATGAACATCCATGAAGCTAAGAACAGTAATTGCGAGTGCTAGAATAAAAAAATTAACCTTAAAGACAGTTCATTTTAAATAAGAAGCATTACTCTGCATATATTAAAAATCGTGGTATCACAGGACGTGCAAGAGGAGCTGTGGCAACTTAGGGATAACTTAGGAAGAGGAGGGTATCCGCGGACAGTGGGACTTATACTACCGATTGTCGCTTGATGGGGATACAAATCAAATCTCCTTGTACTTTCTGGCCTCTGAAGATCTAGTTCACAAAGAAAACTGTCATTGTAGCAGAAACCGTTGGTTTAGTGGAAAAATTAAATTCACTTTTATTTATGGACGCTCTTTAACTCCTATGGTTCTTAGTGTCCCATTCTATACTGGACGCAAAAGACCGGAAATTTTGCTCAGAGACCTCTTTATCAAGCTTGAGGTTTTTTATGTGCCGTAAATATACAACACGGGACCACCAGCTTTACTTCCCTTCCGAAGGTAGACATGCTAAGGATTTTTACGCCCGAAAAAATTCATCGCCTTCCACCGGCTTTGAACCCGAGACCTGGGAACCAGAGGCTAGAGCATGGTAACCACTAAATCATGGAGGACGACATTTCGTTTGGTGAGAAGTTGTTTGTTCAGCGTGATGGTTCTCTTTTACCTGTGATACTTACCTTGATCTTCATACAAGTACTAAGGTAAGCATTTGATATGAATATTTATCTAGCATAGCAAGCATATTATTCAAAGAAAAATAGCATAATACCAACTCCGTAATATTAACATGGAATCGATCAGAATGTTTTAATTAAACTACTCAGCTGAGGATAGACCCAGACAAAAAATTATGGGTGACCTTGGGCAAGCTATGAAGCAATTTTGTTTGTTCCAGGGCTTGGAACCATGCAGAGATTCAAAGGGAAAAAGACAGAGAGGTTCTTGGGATGAAATAAGTCTGAAGATGGCTTTGTATATGATAGTAGCTGGAGAAATAACCATCAGAGGCAGCAATCCGTTATATTGTGCCGAAAAGCATGCTACACGACAGAACTGGGACTGGGAAATGTGGTTTACAAATTAACCTGAAGGCTAAACTTGGTAACAAAACATTCCTCGATGAATACGGTTAAATTGATCCAGATTCACTATTGGGAAACATCTTAGGGATCTGGATAACCAACTAATTCCCCTATCAAAAAAGGAATTTCTACAACTAGCCTACCAACTGGCCAAAGAATTGTATTTGCCATATCCTTTCAGTAAATCTAAAAGGATAACCGGTATATGGTTTATGACAGGATTTTCCGGACTGGTACTAAGAGCTCCATAATCCACAAGTATCACGAGAGCTGTTGGTTTCAATAGACCTCAAGTTCGACTGCTCTTGAAAAGCTGGAACTCATAGGCGCAAAACATGGTTTCCCCCATCACGAATTTTCAATGTCGATGGAACAGAGGTGACCTGTGTATATGAAAATCGAAAGTAATTTCTGTGAAAGGAAAGCATCAGGTGAGCAAATTAACATAAAGAGAAAGGGGTAAAAATATCAGGCTACTATTTTCAATGGGTGCTATCGGAAACTTTATTCCTCAACTTTTCATACTTCCCCGAATGCGCATGAATCAGACTCATGATCTGTTCACCTAACGAGAGCAGGACTGTTGTGCGTCCAAGTGGATGGATTAATGCAGACATATTTCTCCAGTATATTCAGGACTTTACACGTTCCACTCGTCCATCGAAAGACAAATTAGTATTGCTGACACTTGATGGGCACACTAGCCATAAAAACCTCAAGTAACAACAACATCCACATGCTGAGTATACTGTTCCATACATCTCACAAGCTCCAAGCTTTTGATCGGACATTCATGAAACCGTCCAAGAATGCCTACTCGGAAGCTTGTGAAATCTGCATGCGAAGAAACCCATGTTCAAGAATTACAAGATTTGATGTTGCTGGCCTTGTGACTAGCGCATATACTAGGAATTGTCGCTTAGAACCGTCAGTAAATGGATTTCCGTATACAGGAATTTAGCCCTTCAACACAAATGTACTTAGTGACTTTGACTGCAGGCAACTCAAATTCCACAATAGAAGACAGGTCCGCTGATCCATCCCAGTTTTCAATTGCAACTGATCTAATCCTAACTTCACCTTCTCAGGATCAGTCAAGCAATCTCTTAGTAGCAACTAAATTCGACACAATTAGGTTTAATGGTAACCCCCAGTCTCCATTTGCAGAACCTAGCATCCAAGACCTGAACCGTTTAACAAGCACGTGAGAACCAGTTTCATCTTAATGCCAGTGTTAAAGAGTCAGCTAATGAAGACGAGTGGATTGAATTAACAAATGAAGAACAAGTAGTCAATAGGCCTAGTCAAAACTTCCAACTTGTATTGACGAAACTGTCACCTCGACAACAAACAGCAGCAACCAACAAAATAGTAAACTCCCAAAAATGGAAGTCACAGAAAAGTGAAATCCTAACGTCTACCCCACACAAAAAGTGTCTTGAGGAAAAAGCAGCATCTGGATCAACGAACGATACGCGCGGGCCAAAGTGCACAAACGATTCAAACGGTGTCAAGAAAGATACAGCATATCAAAAACCTAAAGATGAAGAAACCACTACTTGCATTCTTTATGAAGAAAGCCTTGACGGAATTGGGTCTCCAGTGTAAGGATTGTAATGGATGGGTTCATGATCATCGATTATAGTGGTGGTTTCTACCATTATGAGCAGTGAAGAAACACGTCGAAGTGATTTTTCTTATGTTTGTACTGAATCTGTGTAATGAATATTGCTTGTTCGATGCTACCAGTTCTTTCATAAACAACAATTTCCTATGACATCCAAACAAGGTGAAGTAATCATAGTAAATGATTACACATTTCTTCATAACTGCTGAAAATTAAAGTAAATACATGCAATATAATATAATAATAAATACTCATTTGTCATTTTGTAATTCTATCATTTTTTAAAGAGAGGCTTATTTCAGGTTAAGCGTCCGAAGCTACCCACCTCTCTCCTAATTCCTCTGTACATAGCTATTGAAGTTGTAGCAGTAACTGTGTACTACCAAAACCTATTTGTATATGCCCTCCGTGGTGTAGTGGTTCCCAGTTCCCGAGGTCGCGGATTCAAACCCGGCGAAGGATTATGGATTTTTTCGGGTGTAAAATCCTTAGTATGGCTTCCTTTGGAAGGGAAGTAAAGCTGGTGGTCCAGTGTTGCAGATTTACGGCACGTAAAGGAATCTCAAGCCTTATAAAAAGGCCTCTGAGGAAAATTTGCGGTCTTTCACGTCCAATATAGAATGGGATGCTAAGGACCACTCCAGTTAAAAGAACGTCCGTCCATAAATAAAAAAAGACTATTTGTATATGCAACACATATTTATTTATTTACCAAACAGTAAAATGCTGGACGTAACCGAACTTCAGTTCGTTTTAAACCATTAATTTTGTAAGGCGACTTTAACAATCATAACATTGTCTGGGGATGCATATAACTAACTCGGCTCGGCTCTAACTCATGGAACTTGAGCAGTTGCCAGTCCTAGTATAGCATGCTAACTTGGTCTGCTGATTCATTACTGGCCGGAAGTAACCATTTTCCCCACAACGATAAATATATGCAATAGAAACAATTCCCTGTGCTGTACAACGTCCCCATAATGTAAGTAACGCCACCTGGACTAAACATAAAGCAGCAATGAATGAGACTTTAGCATCCCTACCTGAATTGAATGAAAATAACGACATGACTATAGAAAGATTTATTAAAGAGTACACGAATGCAACGCTAATGTGAGCATTCCGAAAACTAAAGGCACTATAGGGGACGCAGCATAAAGGCTAGTTCACACCCGCCCAGAACGGAAGCAAGGCCGCATACAAAATATTGGTTCACAACAGCGCGGTAAAGAGAACGGGAATTCATGTCGTTGATCATGTCGATCACAAAGTGAAAGTCGATTTTGCGCATTGAGATTTCATTTGTTTTTAACTCATCAATTATGTTTTTTCACCTACTTCCAATTTAGCCAACATAATGTGGGTTAGCCAACATCAAAATTCGATAGAGCAAACATTATCTAAATGCATATACATTACATTTCCGATCCCTCTACTTATGCCAAGCTTTCATTCCTTTATTTAATGGCATACAATAAAGTTGTTTGTTGTTCTTTGTTAATTTCCACCGGTTTTTTATGTTCTTTGTAGCTTTTGCCATTGTTTTAGATGCAATAACCAGTGTTTAGTTACATATAAACAAACTGCAGATGACCATTTCACTAGAAGAGCCAACACTGAATGGGTCTACGGGCGTCAGGATATGAAGTTAGGAAACACATTTGCTATTAATTTCTTCCAGTATCATGTTTCCAGCTTGCGACTACAGAGAGCACTAATAGCTGTTTCATGTCATGGCCGCCTAAAGCAACCTATACAGTGAAGAGTCTAATATGCACAATATGGATCTAATATGCCGTGCCCGAGAACGAGAAAGTTAAAACTTGGATAAGTCTTCTTACCCGTTCCCGGGTTCCGGAAAGGTTTCCCGTCGATTGTAAACGCTCCCATTTGAATACACGTATTTAAACATTCTCGTTCTCGATATGGTTACCGTTCTCACTGGTTGTGAACCAGCCTTAACGCAGGTTACTATAAAACCAAGATGGCTGATGCCTCATATCAGGGCGGTCAACGTTCTAATTGGAGTCACCAGATGTATAACCAGCGAAATCACCAGACAACCTATTTAGAAAAGGCGCACTATTTCGGTCTTTTGCTAGTATTATGAGTCATTATCATATCATATATACCGCTGTAATATTCTTTTCCTCTTTTCCTTCTCTGCCATTATCGCTGATTATCTATAACCGTAAGTGTTAAATTAAGAACTGAACCGTGGACTTAATTATATAACATACGTATATTATTAAACATTGCAAATTATTCTACTGTAATAATATGAAGAACAAGTTGCTCTTAGTTACGTTTTGATACCATTTCGGCGTAATAATGTAAATGAACAATTAAATTTCTTCGTTCCTTCTACATAGATCCCACACAAGCAGACAACGCTTGTACAAAGAATTGCAAAAACAACTCATATTTTCTAGTTAACTGCAAAGGTAAGACCTAATAATTAATTAACATAGTAGCATAGTAACCTAACCTAATAAAAAGAATTAAATATTCGTATAACTAGCCTAATTAATAATTTAACTAATCGAATATAAATAATAATATAATTATTAATATAATATAATGATATAAAGGATGGACGGTGATCTATGATCATCCTTTTAAACTATGAAACTGCATGTTGTTTTGAGTGCTTTTCATTTATAAATGTTTTCCATAAGGCTTTCCATTCTTGAGATAATTACTATTTTATTTTGCGCAATATTGCAACACAGAAAATTCAACAGGTTAATTTTTAATTCTTCAGCTTCTGCTGCTATCGCAACAATAAATAAGCACTTCCAGTATACAAATAAACAGAAAACTACACATGATGTATTGTAACCTAAATATTAGGGATGGGACTTCGATACCATTGATACTTCAATACTCTCGATACTCGGTGATATCGAAGTACGCCTAATATTTTGAGATAAACCTTCGATACTTTTAAATGTTTAAGTTTTCATTATTGAACTTGTTGCGTTTAACTTTATGCTAGATAAGGAATAAAAGGAGTCGAGACTTCATATTATATCCACTCACGTGTCCCCAAAGAGTTGCTGGACTATAGTTCTTGATAAACATTGTCTGCGACCAATGCAATATTCCATAGACTGTGTTTAAATAAAAACATGTAAAACAATGGTGGAAAGAGTAGAGGTACTCTGTAACACGCAGCGTTAACTGAGTTGTGAATAGAGCTGATTTAGTTGACGCACGTTTCTACATTAGCCTGGTTTGGTGTCTCACTCTCAGCTATATAAAGTCGTCCTCCGTGGACTAGTGGTACCGTGCTAGCCTCTAGTTCCCAAGGTCGCGGGTTCAAACCGTTAGCACGGCTTCCTTCGGAAGGGAAGTAAAGCCGGTGGTCCCGTGTCGTAGATTTACGGCACGTAAAAGAACCTCAAACCTGATAAAGAGGCCTCTGAGCAAAATTACCGGTGTTTCACGCTCAATATAGAATGGGACGCTAAGAACCATAGTAGTTAAAGAGCGTCCATAGAAAAAAACTCAAACTCAACTCTCAGCTATTCCAGTGACCAAAATATGTGAATCCAGTGAAACGAATAAAACTTAGAGACGTGAGACAATACAACGTATGGAAATTTGTTCTTTCATGAATGCTCGTGCTCTTAAACAAGCAGATTTGATTCCTTTATATCTGTGCATTTCATATAACACTTCCTTGATTTTTTCTTCAAATTTTAATTGTGTCTAACAAGCCTTTGTATACAATATGTGTATACCAATGTATGAGAGTGGGTAGTAGAGAGGTTTAATCCACAAACTTACTATGCTTCCGAGTGTTATATGGCTAATTACTTATTAAAGGAAGAAAAATTCTTGTCATTATCAAGAAAAAATTGCTGCCATTTGGAGATGTCAAAGAGGAATAATTTCAGAATTAGCATACAAAATAGAACTGGTTACATGCGTTTATATACAGAAAACTACTAATAAGAACATAATTTAGTGAACAAACTATCGTCCTTAGTTTTTTATGAAGTCAGTATCGATTATCGAATATTGGTACTCAAAAATCGGTATCGAGTATCGAGAAATAGTGGTATCGTCCCATCACTACTAAATATCATACAGAATATGCAATCGAGAAAGCATTTACAATATTAAATATTTATAAAGGTAAATAAAAGCTTGAGAAACCCAAGTTACAGATTATGATTCTTTTCTTTGTGAATTATAAAACTCTGAATAATTAAAGAAAGACAAGAACAGAAAATCAATGACTACTTTTTAATGTTTAGAAATGTTTATGTAAGTCGTAAATTCCATAAAACTGTTAGGTATATTTGATTACAAAACTAAATTCGTTTCCACACCTCAACAAGCTCAAATATGAATGCAGCATGAAATAAGCCATACCAAAGTCATTGGCTACTAAAAACTGGGGAGTTGATCTAAAAGTTTTATTCATTACTTACAGGACAGTTGTATGATGCACACTGGATTATGGTTCAATTGTTTAGAACTCAGGATCTCCCTCAAGCTTTAAAAAGCTACACGTAATAGAAACAGCTAGTTTAAGATTTGCCCTAGAGACTTTTCGCACAAGCCCTTTTGTTACCCTACAAATACAAGCAGATGAATTATCACTAAAAAGAGAAGAGCGTGCCTCGGCTTATATTACGAAAGAAAATAGCTGCTAATCCACAATCACACAAGTAAAGGGCATCTTTCCCAGATTAAGCGACGCTAAACATGTAGCTCTCCCTTCTTCGTAAGAATATCACAATGCTTACCGAAATATTATAGCTGGACCATCCACAAATATCTGCAAGGAAACAAGTACTAGATAGACATAAACACGCGGATAATTTTATAGTAAAAATCAAACCATTAATGCTATCTAAATGCTATATACCAGCAAAATTTCAACGAAATCAAATTAAAATACACCGATAACGAACATAGATATACAGGATGGAACGTGATCTATGATCATGCTTTTGAACTACGAAGGAGCACGTTGTTTTGAGTGTTTTTCCTTAATAAATTTTTATTTTCTCTACTCCGTAGTAAGTAGGGGAAGTATTGTATTCCACCCAAAAATTCGATACCGAGATTTCATCGGAAATACATGTTTTGAGACCCCCTGAATCCAAAAAAGCATTTCTGGAAACATGTCCGTGTGTGTGTCTGTGTGTGTGTCTGTTTGTGAACACATAACTCAGAAACGAACAGTCGGATAAACACCATACTCGATATTTAGGTTCAGTATCTTCCAGAGATACGACACGAAGATTTTCAAGAAAGTCCCCCCAACCCAGACTACCCTTTACATAAAACATTTTTCGAAAATTTTAATTTCCTCAAAAATGGCTCTAACGATTTTGATTAAAATATCATATGTTTAAGATATTTTTATGACAAATACAATGTATATCTTGAATTTTCTGGGAATGTCTCCAAAAGTATTCTTCATTGTGAACGACTTTTGCATAACTGTTAAACCATAAGATATAGACAGATTTTACTACACAAACAATGTAGATCGTGTCAAAATACACAATTTATGTCATATACATTTTTTGTTGTGAACCATTTTCGAGATATTGTTTGTTATTCCCTTAAATTTTTCAATACTTATTTTCTAAAATGGGAATTCGTTATTCATTTTTTTTTGTCTTGTATATGCAAAGAGTATTAATCTGTGGGAAAGGGAATGGTGCTGCACCTAGCAACCAGCTATTAAGAGATATGTATGTGCTTAAAGGCTACTGTATTTCTATATTGCTCTTGTAAATATACTTTCCCCTTACATCTACAAGAAAATTAGCAATAAGATAGAGTCTGCAAACGTTTATATCGATTAACATGAAGTAGATGGAGAATAAGCGTTTGTAAAAAACAGTTTGTACAAGAGTAGAGAAAGTCATGTGAGTGTAACACATCAGATTTTTTCCATGAAGTTTCCGTTCTTGAGATAATTACTTTTTTATTTTGAACAATATTGCAACATAGCAAATTCAACAGATTCACGTTACATTCAATAGGTTAACTTTTAATTCTTCAGCTTCTGCTGCTATGGCAACGAACAAATTCACACTTCCCGTATGCAAATACACAGAAAGCTACACATGGGTGTAACGACCTAAATATCATATGGAATATGGAACTAAGGAAGCATTTACAATTTTACGCAAATGATTCGTAGGAACACTTATTTATAAAAGCAAATAAAAGCTTGAGAAATCCAAGTTATAGGATTATCCTTCCTTTCTTTATGAATTATAAAAATCTGAGTAATTAAAGCAAGACAAGAACAGAAAATCAATGAGAACTTGTTTTTAATGTTTAGAGGAATTGTTCAAAATGTGCACCCTCGCCAACACACATGCTTCCCAACGTGTTCTCCAATTCTGCTACACTCTACAAAGTACGTCCGGGTTGTTGTTTATTTCTTCCCCTGCTCGAAGTATTCTTTCTTGCAAGGTTTCCACATCAGGCACTTCTGTAATGTATATGCGAGTTTTCCTGCCCTCCCCCCCAAAAAAAAATAGATTGTATTTAAATCTGGCAATCTTAGTCGCCATCTTATTGGTCCATTCTGAATGATCCAGCGTTCTACGTAGGTGTTGCGTAGATGACCACACACAGGTCTGCTTATGTGTGGAGGTGTGCCGTCATGTAATGGCCACATATCAGGGGACATCCTCAAGCAGAACTGGTAAGGCTTCTAGAAGAAACTGGAGATAGATTGGCCTGTCAAAACCCGAGGAAGAATCCATGGACCGTTTGATGAGTTTGTTATGATGCCTGCTCAAACATTTACAGAAAATCTGTGCTGAAAGCTGTCTTGTCTTATTGTGTGTGGGGTGTCGTGAGCCCAGGTATGTGCATTATGGTAATTAGTTACTCCATTTCTGGTAAACGTTGCTTCATCCATTGCAAGAATATTAAGGGGAAAGTCCCCTCCTTGTTGAAGAAACCATTCGGATAATGCTACCCTTGGCGCACAACCTGCTCCATAGAGATACTGGACGCGCTGAGTATGATAAGGACGTAGCAATTCTTCTTTTAATATTCTAAAAACATTCCAATGCGATGCGCCGATAGTGCGGGCTACACTACGGCTTTTGCCTCCAGGATCTTCTTCCACCAAGTGGAAGAGGGTCGAATTCATAGTGTCGCTTATATTAAAAGGAGATGCTTAAGCAATAAGTATTTCCTTCCGATAAGGAAACGCTTATTACCATTTGGTATACATAGGGGTACTTATATGCTCAGCGCTAAACGCTTACTTATTTCCGAAGACAATTTGTGGCGACATGGTTCAGCTGTTTCACATCCACTCGGATGCGCGAAGGAATGTGTAAACGAACATGCAGGTCACCACATAGCCAGCTGCCATTTTCATTTTGTTTTGTTCACAACAGCTGTTGAGTACGTGGTAGAAATTTGCGTGTTTTAAATGCTACATTTATTAATTAGTTAACTTTCGTTTAAAATCAAGTAGATTATAAATTTAGTTAAGGATTTACGGTAATAGGTAGTTAGGTCGAAAATATGTCAAAAGGAAAACATTTCAGTGAGCAGGAAAAAACCAACTGAAAGAGGGATACAAAGACATTTGTGATGTTTTGACCGTTTGAAATGGCCCTATCAAGGAAAATGATTACATCTCAGCCATGCTGGTCGAGAACTAAGTATGTCGTGTTGTGACATGTTGTTACTAGGCGAGTGTCATTTCCCGATCGTCTAATGCAGGGTTCACAATGGAGCGACGCTGACGATGCTACATGGGCGACAAGGCAATTGACCAATAGGAATTCATCATGAACGCGACAACATCCATGCGACGAAAGTTGAACTGGCGTTAACTTTCACCGCGAGGCATGGAGTAATTCACAGAATTGGTTTGTGTTCTTGTTCGGATAGTATCATCCTCCAGGGAAATGCATTCTTTGTCGGAAGAGATATTAAATTACTCCATGTTATGTATATGGATTCAGTTCAAATGCATACGAAAATACAACTACCGAGCTTCGAGCGGTAATGGCAAATTATGTGCGACATTGTGAATACCAGCTTTTGAAGAGCAATATCGTGTCTCGGGTCGCGTCACCAGGGTCATTCCATTGTGAATTAGTTCAAAAATTTCCGAAACAGTTCCATGTAAACTTCATTTGTCACGGTCGAGTCGAAAAAAAAGAAACAAACAAACAAAAAAGAAAGAAAGAAAAGGAAAATGAGGACCCGATTATGCGCCGCTGTGATAATGTACAAAACAGTCTACCTTTTGTGGATGAAGGGGTTTCTTAACCCGTGCATGCTTGTTTCTATTACACCATGAGCGTGTGTTTTAGGAGTTAACATAGTCAGATAGGTGAAACCACGCCTTATCATTCAACCGCGTGTATTTCAATACTCCTGAATTGCTGAAACAACGGTAATATTTTCCTGCGAAAAATAAAAACAAAATAAACATCAAACAAACTTTCAAGGAGGAACAAACTATCGGCTTATTAAATCATCCACTTTTTTATTGCAGGTGTCTCCCGTCATGTCTATCCTACGTTGTTCCACTGGTCTCCAGCTTCCTCACTAATTTTTTATGCAGTATTTAGACGGTCTTTGTCGGCCACCAAGCCTTTCCGCAAACTTTCGCTGGCATGTCTTGAAGAAACTACTAATTCAATATTGGTCACAACAAACAATGTTCTTCAGTAAAATAGACATACATCGTCACAAGCATTGTAGCAAGTAGACATATGACATCACTTCGTGGTTAACGAGATAGATAGGTAATGGTAGTCTTAAACATGGGTAACATAGAATAGTTTCGTGATATAACCGTATGTTTTCCATGCATTTAACGAGAAATTTATTTTTCTGCTTAAAATATAGATACATATATTAGGCGACTATAATTTCACTTCATCGGGCAATGCTAGGTTAAAAGAATCAGCTGATTTCAGTTCGCGCCGTAGCCGGTCTATCTCGTTATCCACGCTCCACTTCCAGAACTTGCATTTGGTGAAATATTTACTTAATGACGTGGCATTATGAGTGCACACCCTGAACAACCGTTGTACAAAGTGGGATAAGGTATTTGCAACAAGAATAACACAACATTTTATTTTGTATTCTGTGTTTATTGAAAAATTTTGGGTGATTTACAAAAATATTGTACACTACTAACTTCATACAAAAAAGGGCAGTGTATTTAATGTTAGTTAATTTAACAAACCAACATTTATGCTGGAGAGCAGATGTTATTAAGCTAATCATTATATTCATTCTTTTGATTTGTTAAATTAGAATACATTATTTAAAGAAATGTAGTAGTATGTATACATTACATGTAATGAAATATGGATGGAATTGAGCAAAACTTAAGAACTTTATCAATTTTATGTAACTTGCAAAGACAGTTCATGCAGTTGAAATAATTTAAGAATTAAATATGATTTGTATAATTAATGAATAATTACAAAACAATTTAATCATGTTAAAATTATTGATATTATTATTATTCCAAAATTAACAACCAATGGAAAAGATCGTCCCTTATGAACTTAAGTCTGCTGAGCTGGTTTTGTTACTCAGAAATATAGTGTCATGTAAACCTAACATTGGTTTACCCAACTGAGTCATGCCAATTCTTTTAACAGGTAACTTTCTGGTGCTTCTCAGGGCATGGCTGGGTATTGTCCCAGTCCTAATTCACTCCAGCAATTCCATAGGGATATATGAGGGAACTGAATTCAGAATCCCCAACAGTAAATTTTTCTGTTAATAGACAACAGAGGTCATTATTTAAATATTACTGCAGCTAACTTTAATAAACACGTGTGATATTTATTCTCATAAAATTGAACAACAGTAGCAAAACTGTGCTTAAAAGATATCATTTAGCCTACTTTACAATACTCATCTAACAAACAAAGCTGCAGTAAACATAAGTTATCTTTTCATTTGGAAAAACTGTTTTTACAAAAAAGAGAGTTGTTGTTATAAACAAATTAATAAAATCAGTAGTTACAGATATTAAATTTTATAAGTATTCCATTATAAATATGTAAAAACTTGTATAGTCCTCTTTTATCTTGGAAGGCACGGATCAATTAATTAATTACCAGATCCAATTAACATGGCACAATCATTCTCATAATGACATAAAGACATTTAGCACATTTCTGACAAAATTTCAAAAAGTTCAGAACTTGCCTGTTGGAACAGTCCATAAATTATTTGTTTGATTTTTTTTTTAAATTCAAAAAGTAGATATAACAAGCTAGATATTTTGTGCAACATTTTAAGATTATAAAACACAATAATCACTCTTCCAGAGTTTATGGAATCTATGAAGCTAACAAATGCATTTATAAGCACAAAAGCAGAAAGTTACTTTGCCTTTTTTGATCACATTTAGAAACTTGATTTACAATGCTCAGTAAAATATTATGTATTTCAGTACGTACATGTTAAATGGTAACTTCTCATTGCCAAAGCAAACACATCTATAGCAAAACGCAGTGAAGGTATACAATCCTAAAGAAAAACGAAATGTTATAAGTTACGGAGTGCATAAATTATTAAATACATAAATGCAAAAACATTTCAGACTCGTTCACTCTGGGAATGCTGTGTTTGGTTCTTTGTTTTCCTTTTAATGAAATTTATATATCTGTAATCATTGGTTAAAGATCATTATTTTTTATGATTAGGACTACTGTATCAATTTTTTTCCAAATTCATAACTGCCTCAAATTGTGCAATAATCACACATTCCCCTTTTTCCATCATTCATATAACAATACCTAAAGATATAATTGCAGGGCACATAAACCTCCTTTTTGCAACCTGCAGCAACCTAATGCCGTATCCATATTTTCATAAAATGCCACAGAGGTTTTTACAGTACTTCTAAATTCAGCTTTCTCTACTTATGAAATGTACCCATAAACCTTATCTCCCTCCTAGTGAAATAAGATATGAGGTGGGTCCAACAGTTTCTGGCCTGAGAGATTATCTCTTAGTGGAATGTCATATAGCCATCTTTAAGTAAATAATTGCAATCACTTCTTGTGTTTCACTGCCTTTAGTTGTTTAGACATAGGCATCTGAAGTGGAAGTATTGTATAATTTTAGACCATATTTAAAATTGAGTATCGAACAGTGATTCAATTCCTCAGCAAGGAACACGTTATACCAAATGAAATCAAACAGCATCTGGATGCTGTATATGGGGATATTTCTCCTTCACATTCAGCAGTAAAGGAATGCACTTAAATTTTTTGCTTGGACTCAGAAACCACCAAAGAAAAGGAGTGTAAAAAAGCATCACAACAACAATCTTTTGTGACTCAGAAGGAATCTTGATGATTGACTTCAAAGGAAGAAACACTACAGTGAATGGTGAGTACTATGCTGGGCTGCTGCAAAAGTTCTCCTTCAAGGAGAAAAGGCATGGAAAGCTGACTTGAGGTGTGTGGCTGCAACTGCTTCAAGACAACGCTGCTGATGCAAAAGAAGCTGTGAAGAAGTGGGATTCATGGAGAGGGATCACCCATCCCACAGTCCATTATTAGTGTGACTAGACACTATTATTAGTTCTGTAAGCTCAAGCCAGATTTTCAAAACAGGAAATTCAAAGTGCAATAAAGAATGCGCATTTTGCACACAAAACTTCTATTTTTTCAGGAGCATAGAATTTTTAATTCAAAGATGTATGAAAAGTGTGTTGCAATAAAGGGGGACTATATTGAAAAGTGAAATTATTTGTTGTTTCCATTAATCCTAGATTGTGGTTAGGGGAAAATTTTGGACCCCTCGTTGTATTCTGGCTACATCAATGAATAGAATATACTGTTGCCCAGGTGCAAAAGGATGGTGAGTGCAATTCACTACCAAGGTGTTTACAAATTGGGGTTTAGGCAGGGAGGATTTCCTTATTAGGCAACATTAACATAGATAGGGATTTCAGAAGCCTCAGTTTTAGACATTTTAACCTGGCCTCCCAACAAAGTACAACTGGATGCTCATAAGTATTTGATTTTTCATTAGCAGCATCAGCCTATGCATGGTTAATGTGAGTAAAAATAATCTGTAAGAAGTACATATGTGTGATAAATGTAAGTATAGAACCCTTACCCCCTCTTTGTGTTATACTTCAGGCTCCACTGATAATAGTTTTACTGTTTGGATCATTGTTCGTTGGATTGCACCTGTCATTTCCAACCGAAAGTGCATGTTAACAAAAATTGTTTATGTTTTGAGAAAGTATGGAAAACATATGCATACTTGTATATTTAACACAATATGTTGAGAAGAAGATTTTGGATGGATTAGGTGCTCTACATGTCTGTGTTGTATCTAAAAGATGCTATCACTTCACTGATGTCAAAATCTACAGTACTTTGCCTGATTTAGCCATCACATCACAAATCCCTTGATTTTCCAATTGGATGGATTTACTTTAGAATTAAATAACATTTTCTGAAAATTGGAGTTAGAGGAAGAATAGACACACACAATAATAAAATTTTAAAGTTATGTTTGTCTCTTATAGAAACTATATAGCTCATAATTTGAACTATTACAAAGAGAAATTAATTACTTTCATAAATGTATTAAACATGTAAACATTAATCAACAATAATCTCACTAGAGTTTTAATGTATCTAGAGAAAAAATAAACTTCGGAGGGGGGGAATTTAATTGACTATTTCATGTTTACAACAAAGTATATGTATATTAGAAGAAATAAATACAATAAACTGTCTTGAAAATGTATTATTACTATCTCATATTTACAAATATTTCGTAGATGACAGTAGTGTGTTATAGTTGTTTCCTGCTAGGACACACGTGTGCCAATTACCAAATGTTCATGGAATTCTATGGATGATTACTAGTCAAGAAGGCTTTGTTGATTCAGTTTCATTTTTATTAAAATAGTTGCATTCCATACATGACTGTTCATGATCTCATGGAATGAAATGCTGGCATACAAACAAACAAATGTAAGGAAGGTGACGAAAACAAACAAGTACTAGGGAAGTTATAAACAAACAAATGCTAGAAAGTTGATAAAAATTGTGGGAATAAGGGCCAGGATTTGTTGAAACACATCATTCCATACCATCTATATTGGTTAAAAACAGGTTGATGTGGTAAGAGTGAAAGAGCCAGTTTAAATAATGTATCATAAAAGTTCCAAAGGTAATTCAAGATCTATGCAAAAATGGAGATGTTTTGCTTAAGACGATAAAGTATACTGGCTTTTCATTTTAAAAATCTGTAATCCTAACTATATATCAGCATAATCCTGTATATCAAGCCTGATATGAACAGTAGCAACTTCATGAACAGTAAAAGACATGTAACATCAGCATCTTCTCTGACATATTTTTCACAACAAGAAAATTATCAAACTTATTCCAAAATGTGCTTCGAAAGAGTTAAAATGAGAGAACTATGCACTAGATTCTTAAAGTGGCTTGGGTCCAGAATTAAACATGATCCATACAGTTGGAGCTAAGATTTAAAAATTAATGAGGAATCTGTGCAGTTCATTTAGGATTCTTATGAAACTTCATCTTCTATACTGTTAATGTGAGAGTAAAGAACAGAACATATTTTTCAGTTTGCAGTAATGTGGATCCAATTGTGGGGAGTAAAAGGTTAACACCTTACATTATTATGAGAAAATCTTCCGATTTCTGAACATTTCTGATTATCTGCTAAATATATTTTCAATTTTTGTTTAAAGCACTAAAAGTGGAAGTTTTCATTTGCTTGCAGGAGATTGCTGCTGGGAGCAGAATGGATGACAGGAATGAATAAGTGAAGAAGAGTGTTTAGAGTGTCTCTTGATTGAGTGGTACACATTCTAGCATCTCAACTCAGAGTTCCTGGTTTCTTTAATTACAATCTTTCCCTACCGTTTGTAGAATCTGGAAGTATGCATGTGGGAGAGAATGTTTCATGTTAAAATGATTAAAAACTAATGTTAAAAGTGTCTACAGTCACAGTTTTAACAGCCAGTTTATGATAACATGAATATCTAAATTATTCATACAGAATGTTTTTATTA
This sequence comes from Deroplatys truncata, assembly GCA_030765065.1. NCBI lineage: Eukaryota > Metazoa > Arthropoda > Insecta > Mantodea > Mantidae > Deroplatys > Deroplatys truncata. The sequence continues at coordinate 202,094,857 of CM060983.1, read as the reverse complement.
ATTATTTAAGCATCATTTTCTGAATAACTTACAGCACAAACGTATCTTCCAGAATATCAACATTGCATTAATTTGTATATTAGCATCATGCATACAACATATTTTTCTAACCCAGCCATCTTTGCACTCCCAGCAGTATAGAAGCTGGATATGTTGAAGAAGGAAGTCTGAAAAGTATAGGCACTGGTTAATACAAGCAAATGAATAACCGGTAATCACATGGAGCCTATGTAATTTGCTGGATGAATTTACTGGAAATCAATCACCAATTACCAGGTATGTGACTTTTTTAGCAGAAAGAGGTGAAAATGTCATATTTGGAAGAGCAAATGAGAACACAAAAAGAATTCTAGAACAGGAAACATTGATGATTCAAATTCAAGTGTTACACCACTGAAGGAAAAGTATTGTCTTGCATAAGATGAAGTTCTTGAAAAGATAACGTTCTAGTGCATGCTATTTAAGTAAGATACTCTAGATGGCAAGTTCACAGCAATTGAGCTACAGACTGTAGCATGATACAGGTGTGCTTTTATCACTGCTGAATGTTGTCTCTGTGAAGAAACAACAGGATAAATAAACCATCCACCCATTATGCCTCAATAGATTGTATTGCATACAAGCACAACTTTTTTGTATACAAGGCAGGCAAGCATTCTGCCTTCTCTTTTAGAAAAATAAATATAGCCTATTTTCATCATTGATAAATATAAAAAGAACAAATAATATTTTCTCATTGCACAAAACATACTTTATTGACCCAAAGTATATTAACTAGAAATAAGAAGAAAGAAAAACCCACATTAGGAAATTCATTAATCTTGCTCTTTTTTCCAAAGATTATTGCACATTGTGGATTATTGCACATACTCAGTGACTGTAATTAAGGTGCACAAAAATTCACTGAACTGAATATTTGGGAAAAAATTGACCAAAATTAAGCAAATTTGAGATACCAATGTATCAAAATCTCATCACTAAATTTTTATAACCATTGACAGAGGGAGAGGGACAAGCAATGAGCGGCAATCACCAGGGGCAGGCTAACCATTTGTGGATTATGACATTCCTTGGAACTAATTCCGAGATAAACATTTAATTTAGTAAACTTTGTATATGTGCGACTACATCAAAAATGTTTATGGAATCTTTCACCGTCTCTTTCAAGTTACAAAGGATTAATCTGTCATAACTTTGCTTAATACATTCTTCACTTTTTTTCAAAATGATCTGAGTTGAAATTTCAAAAAAGGAAACTGTTATATTTAGCTTATGCATGAAAATACTTATGTCAAAAATATTAATATTTTCTTTTCATCTTTGCAATAACATTTCACTTTTCAGTCATAAAGCCACTTTACAAATATGTAGTGCATTTCAAAATGCAATGTCATTCTAAGCCAGCAAGTTCAGGTTTACACTTATGCTAAAAGCATCCTATTCTCATTACTTATTCAAAACAAAAGATTCATCAGATGCTGTTCTAGCATTATGAATATTTTGAATGTAGAAGATGAAGCAGCAATGACAAAAAAACACTTTTAAGTTAAATTTTAGGAAAACCTGCAAGTAAACACAAAATAAGTAAAAAGGAAACAAAATAGAATTAATAACAGATAAGTGCATCTTTCCCAAACACATCAATCTCAGAATCTTAAACTAAAGGTAACTAGTTAATTTCATATTAGTAAAATGCACAAGGCCATTCAACATATTGCACTTTTCTCAAAGTATATTGTTCATATATGCATAACATTAACAATTAATTTTACAATTCCACTGATAGAATCTCATATTTATCTTTATATTTCAGACTAAAACATAAAAAAAGAGGATGCAATGTTCGGAAACAATGCTTTTCTCTTACAATCCATTTTACTGTCCTTTCAAGCATACATGAATTACTCAACAATAATTAATACATATTTACAGTCAAACTGCTTTACATGTGCAAGAACAAATAAAACATTTGCCAATTTATGTTCTTATTGAGATCAGTTTCTGTTGATACAAATTTTAGAAATTGTTATGGGTATGAAATGCACAGCCAACATTTTATATAAAATATTTAACAGGAACTTAGAATATATATATTATATTTACTTTACAAATCTACCTAACTTAAGAGGAATGAGAAGGACCATTAACAGCTATAATTCTTAATCATACACAGTTCTTAGTACCATAATTGTGTCCTTAATGTAATATCTGCCACTTGAAACACTAGTGTTTTATAGGATAGGTGCAGAAATGCTTTTTGTCAGTTATATTTTTTTGACAAGGGATATTAGATTTCTTCCAACTTCTCAAACTTTTTCAGGTACAAAAATATATTAGATCATTTTCCATTAGTCTTATAATCATCAGAAAAATGTTATTTCTAATACTGACCTCCTTTATCATCTGAAGTGCAAAGGTTAAGATTTTCCTGGACTACTAATCTCGCCAGAAATTAGAGCACTTGCATCTTCTTCCTCCTCTTCTTTAATTTGAGTACGAACAGTTGTCCCTGGGGGTTTACTCATTTTTCTTGGAAAACTTGGTGGTGCAGTCAGTGCTACTCCATTGTTCTGTTGTGGCCTTCTGTTTAGCAGGTAATCTAAGTCATGTGATATTCGATCTAACATATCTTCCTCAGAGACAACTGCTGCAGTTACTGAGATGGTTGGCTGAGATGGTTTCTCTCTACCTTCTGGCTGTTTTCTTTCTACCTCCACAAAAGAATCATCAGCACCCTCTCCAGCCACCATTCTCTGTTCACTTGGCAGTGGAATTTCTTGTCCATCTGGTTTATCCGTGTTATCAGCACCAATTTTTTCAACTACTGTTTCTTTTGCAATAGCTGCATCTTTTCTATCCTCTGTGACACCATTGGCACAACATGGGGTAGCTGTTTCCACTGCTGCAGTCACCTCTGTCATTTCAAGGACACTCCTGTGGCATGGTTCTACATCGACACTACAGAGAACAATGGCTGGGGCAGCTTCCAGTACACTACACCCAGGATCCTCAGATCCTTGTCTGTCATGATGCTGTCGTGGTGCTGCTATTACACCCAGCTCCACACAAACTCTAGTAGTCACAATCTCTTGCTGTGTTGTGGGCACATTTTCAGTCTGTTCACGAATATAACACTGTCCTGGTTCAGGCCGTGGAATGCCATTATGATAATAGCCTCTTAAAAATTTCCACTGTTCTCCTGATCCTGTATGTGCTGGTTCATCAGGAGTTGTAGCTGTTGGTAGGCTCACATCCTTCTCCACATATTCAGAAAACATATCAACTGGGCTCCTGGAAGTTTTAGGCTGGGCCTTATATTTTGTGGGACTAGTATTAAAAGCTTCCATATCCAGTTCATCATCTTCTTTACTGTTACTGCTGCAACCACTATTACGTGGTCCTTTGCCCTCTGAGCCACTTCCACGAAATGTAACTCTAGACCCTGTTAAGCATTCTTCTGCTGAACCTTCCACGCTATGTACAAAAGTTTCTATGGTGCTAGGAGCACCCTCTGATGGTGGTGTCCGCTGATAGCTCCTGCTTGTAGTCTCCACCATCAACAAACCTTCAGTGGGATCGCCTTCATCATCTTCCTCTCCTCTTGGTCCTGTGGTAGAACTCCCATGAAGATTAAGAGAGCTGTCAGGACGAGGTGGAGGTCCTTCACTTTCTGCATCACCCTCCTGTTTTGTGAAAACTGCAACAAAAAGAGATAATATCCATTAGCACCATCTTACAGCAAATGTACAACACCATGGCCACTGAAGTCATTAACAAGAACAGGAAGCACGCTTTAGAATGCTTACATTACTGGCAAATGTTAATGCATAAGTCCAATCTATTCTTTATCTCCTCTGGCAAGAAAAGCAGGCATTTTATGTCTATTTCAAATTATTTGGAGTGCATTGTAATGAATATTTGTGGAAAATCCTTAACATATATGGAAAGGATCTTTTAAAACAATGTCTAAACATTAAAAAAATGCATTAACATTCGTGTTTTATAATGTAGTTCAGAACAGGCATTTTATTAAGAAAGAAAATGTGAACAACTCATAACACGATATTAATATAAATGAGTGAGAAAATCATTACTTCTCCCAGTTAGATTTGGCACAAGAAATACAAGTAAAATTATGATTTATTCAATGAAATTTGAGACTAAATACTCTACAATTGTCTAAAATTACACAATGCAAACCACTAAAAATGCTACTCCTAAAACACACAATATAATGAGGTTTTACCAAGGGTGCTAAGAATGGAAATGATGAAGTAAATATGCTTGATAATGAAATTAAAACTTGTCACCACAAAACAAATTTATTTCACTACAATAGGATTGCAAATTATTTTTAATGTATTGCATTTTGTATCTTACTTCTCCCCCACCTTCCTTCTCACTTAATCAGAGTTAATCCCAGAATTATGTCCATGGCTGCTAAATAGGAAGTTTAGTGGAAAAGTAAGTTTACATGTATATCAGAATAGAACTGACAAACTTTCAGAGGTTACAGAGTATGTAAGTGAGCACTTTGATATAAGATTTAAAGTCTTTTGAGTTCATAGCTGTTTGCAATAAATCAAAATCAATAACAAGCCAACATGTTACTGATAAAACTTCCCTGAGTTGCTGCTGCTTGCAGGTAATCATGGCCATGCCACGTTCAAACATTCCATTTGAATACCTCTGTAACATCTACTTAAACTTTGAAAGAAGCTCAAGAAATTGAAATTGGGTTCACTCCAAATGTATGGCACAATGGGGGGAAAAAATTTAACTGCTTATACAGGGTTTGAACCCAGCACCAACAGTTTGACAGTCAAGCAGCTAAAATGGCCGCGTTATTACTACAATTAATTGTTGTTTGTTTCTCTGTTATGTGTGATTCTCCATGTGAAAGTGATTCACTAGCCCTTGCTGATGGAGCATTTTTTTCCAGAATAAGTAAACCTCGTAACCTTTAAAATATAGCATTGGTAGTTGTTTCTGCACTTGTGGAAGATGAATTAATTATTTTAGAGTGGAAATCAGTATCACATTCACATTAAGTCTTTATATGCTTGCACTTATCAGCAGAAATATTAAAAAAAAAAAAATTAATGTAACTTCCCAGTTTGTCATTACAGACCATTGGTGTACTATAGCAAGAATTTCCTATACCATTGCTCTGTAACCCCTGAAAATTTGTTGCTTGAATTCTGTAACACTATATATAGTTTGTTTTTTTTTCTTCAAACCTGAAAATGTATTGCGTTTGATATTTTCTTGTAGTTATAAAGACATAATTCCTTTTTGTGTTTTTAAGCATGACGTTGCTGGTATAAGGCCACAAGCACAGTTCTTTGGTAAAGAAAGGAAGATTGAACATGTATGCCCAGTAGACATGGAAAACAAACAAGTGATACTATGATGGATGCAGGAAGAATAAAGAATTCTTTTCAAAGGAAGTGAGCTTGTCTTCTGTCAGCAAAAGTAATGCTTTTGGGACCAATTTCAAGAGTTGACCATCTCAATAGCATCCATTGGAAGCACATGGATCACCCTCCTTACAGTCCAGACTGTAGATAAGATAATGAGATAAATGCTATGAGAGCAATATTTAAGTATCAGAATGAACTTTGAAGAATCATATGCACACTGATACATATACATGAAACAATCTTCTTGCTTTAGTCCTACAAGTTTGCGAAGCATGGAGTAAAATAGTGGAAACAATGCAGAGAAATAGAGGATTATTACTTATTTCTGTCTACCCCATTTTTGATTCCTTGAATAAGTTTCTTGCAAATGACAGGGAAGGAAAACTTGTTTTATGACTATTGTTGCAATAATTGTTTAACCAGCTGGCTGTGTCCCACTATCTACATTCATATTTCACACTCATACACTGTAATGTAACATGTGATTAAGTTTATTAGCTGATACTAAATAGAGTGCTTTGTAAATCCAGAAGTGACTACATAATCAAGAAGATTCGAGAGATTGAAAGGTGCTCTAAAATTAATCCACAATAATTATCAGCATGAAAGTTATACATTATTACAATATTTTAGTGGGTGAGGGATGAGCACACATCCAGTATTTAATAACAAAACCATATGCCCAATATTACGGGCATTTGTTTCATAGTATAGAGCTTTTTAGCCTTTATGTTTTTCACTTCACATTCTTTTACTAATTAATATCAATAGTGCATCACTCTATAGTTAAAACTGCTGTCACCCTCAGTTACTTAAAATGTGAAGCTTATTTACAGGACAAGCATTTTGCACTAACATGAAACATGACAGATATAATCAGTTAACAAGTGTAGGGTGCCTACGGTGCCTCATAGTTTCAGTGAACATGAATTTACAGTGTAAAAAATTTCATACCATCATCAACGCAGATGTTGAATTTTTGAAGATAACAAAATCTATTCTGTATACCTAGAAATACTATTGGTGAAAATTGAGTTTATCTGGATCTAGATATTATTGCTTTACTAATGTAAATTAGTGTTGAATGTTTTGTGATAGGTTAAGTTATAGTGAATACTTCATAAAGAAAACAATAGTAAATTAGGTAGTATGATGGGTATGTAGAGCATGCATAATGGAATTTTGGTTCCTTCAAATGTACCTTTTTACTTTTTCTAGTACTTATTTATAAATAAGTAGAGGATGTATTGTATTCAACTTAACAGTGAGAGGCCTCTAGAGAGGCTTTGTGGCCCAGAAGCCCTTAAAGCTGGACTTTGAGTGGGTGCCAGACTCATTGGTGGGTGGCAGATAGTCAAAACCTGACTGGCATTGTTGTCGATTACCAACATGCTGGACAGGTCTCTCTCTGGATAACCAATAGGAAACCATGAACCAACTCTCCAACCCCAAGGTATTAAGTGACCTGTGCTGAAAGGGTGTATGGCACTGGGAGATGTGTTGTTAATGGAGCTTCTGAGATACCTGACAACCTCTCAGAGCATATTGTCTTACCCAAGCTTGGGGTTTCCGCCTGGGTGGACTAAAGATATCCCTAGCTAATCATAGGAATATAAAAAGATCCAATTCTTTTAAACTGGAAGGCCTTCTGGGGACTCCAAGAGTATTAAAACTAAAGAAGGTAGTTGAGGCCTTGAAGAGGAACTCTGCTATCCAGTGTAAACAAATTGAGGTGGAAACTATAACTCTCGGAGATGTGCAGAAGCAGGTCCTGCCTTTAAAGATGGATGTGAAGACAGACAGTTCAGGGGAATAGACCAGAGAGGTCAGCACCCTTAAATTGAAGTCAAAGCAGCTGAGTGTATCAGATAAGAAGAAATGCTAGGTTACTGGGCCAAAGCCTGACCAACCCAAATCTTCTAAAAGGATCAGGCTGGAGAAAACTCCAGAGGCTAAAAAGTTGAGAACGCCTTGGTGAGAAAAGGTGAGAGAAGGCTTTCAGCTATGTTACAACAGCCCAAACTTGGATTAAGGTAGCCATCTTAGATCAGGGCTTCCCCCAGGTGGTTCTGTTGCAAGATCAGGAAAGCCTAATATGGGTGGCAGTTGATGGGCTCATGGACCTCATACCATGCCATACCTCTCATACCTCTGAGTGGGAGGTATCCTGCTGTTTAATGACTGCTGAATGTCAAAGGGGGCCCTAATTGTGATCTGCCATGACAAGGTTTCCTCAGAGTGACTGAAATCATGTGTACCTACTTTTCAAGCATGGGAGGGGACTGGATGCTCTCCTGACATATAAAAGTTTCCTGGCCTGGTACCCAGTGCCAGAGCAGGAGAGTGAAGTTCTCTTCCAAAGGCTGCAGAAGCAGAACCCAGCATGAAGCAGTGAAGGGTCTGTGAGTACAAGGTGGAACCAAAGGGTGTATGTCTTGTGATCAGTGTGGTTAGAGATTCCATTGAGTTTATCCTCAATAGGGAATCTAAACCCCTTTGCAGCTTGATCTAGGTGCTCTTTTACATTTATTGTGGAATTCCTTGCTGTAAGACAGGTGTACATCTCTGATTAACCCCAAAGGAGGACAGGGTTTCCTCAGAAAGTCTGGTCTCTAATGGAAAGGGAATAAGTGGGTAGGAAGGTAAGCTACAATGATTACTGTCATTCAAGCTAACTAACACAGTATTGCTGACTTGATTCTATGTAGCAGCATAACCATACAGATTTGGAAGTCACCATAATACAAGAACTTAGCATTGACAGGGTGATACTTTGGGACTAAAGATAAAGAGTTTCTGTATTTTCAGTGCTTCAGAAGATGTAAAACCCAGTATCTTAACAAGACACAGTAACACTTGGGCTCTGTTGGGCTTTTTTACGAGAGATCTGGTGGCGTCCTGGTAAGGTATGAGGAAGGCAGACTGCCATGGCAGGTGGTAATCTACTCAGCCTGTTTCCGCTATGATTCTGAGGAATTTTCTCCTCCTCAGGAGTTGAGAGATCTTGTGTTATATTGCAAGAGTAGAAACCTCAGCTTAATAATTAACTGCGACTCCAATGCCCACCATAGCATTTGATGAGGTAATGCAGACATCAATAGGAGGGGGGATCATTGCTCGAGTTTTTGGGTACAATGGAGATCTTGAACAAAGGGGCATTATGACTTTTGTAAATTATCAAAAGGAGAAGGTCCTAGATTTGATCCTAGCATACTTTGGATATTACAGGAAATTAAGGATTGGAGAGTAAGTATGGAACCTTCCTTATCAAATCACAGACATATCCACTTTGGCCTTGAGGGAAAAGGAAAGGACTGCCTGTACAGGAACCCTAGGAGAACCAACTGAGACTCACTTAGAGGGGACCTGGAGGGTCAGATAGAGAATGGACCCCAGATCAGCTATGAAACATGGATGACCTGGAGTGGTACATGGAGATTTTTATGAACACCATGGACTCTTAAAAGAAACTATCCCCTCATACATGAGGCTCAAGCTAAAGCCAAATTGAGATGGAATTTCTTTTAAGATTCATCAAGAAAAAAACATGGAATCTTGGAGGCACTTCTGTGATAATATTCAGAAGTAGACGGGTGCTGCTTAATTGCAGACATTGTTGGTCTCAGGAGATGGGGCCAGCTTGGCCTCTTTGGAGGACCCCTCTGGTGTAATGACACAATCAGAGGGGGAGACCTTGAGGTTGGTGTTTGAAACCCACTTCTAGGGGTAATGGATCAACAACCTCGGTTGAGGCATGCAGGCTTTTGTGGGAAGGATGGCAAATGGCCTCTGAGATTTGTCTTTTAAAAAAGTAAATGGGCATTCCTTCCTTTTGACTGCTATAAAAACATGGTGAGGATAGGGTCTTCCTGGCTGTTCTGCAGGAGGGCTGGGATATTGTTTCTCTTCATTTTCAGAGCCTGTCGTGCTATGAGACATGTATTTTGCCTCTGGAAGCAGGTCAAAGTGGTATTTATACCTCAGCTGGGTAGATAAGCCTACTGCAGGCCTCAGGATTTATAGTTTATCAGTCTAACATCCTTCTTGTTGAAGGCTCTGGAAAGGCTGATGGAAAGATATTTGAGGGATAGGGTTCTGATTAACAGACCCATATATCCTCATTAGTGTGCCTATATGCTGGTAAATCAATGGAATTGGTGCTCCACTAACTCTTGGTAAGACTGGAGGAGTCGCTGGAGTGTGGAGAACTGGCCATGGCAGTTTTCCTGGATATTGAGGGTGCCTTTAATCACATGACTTTAGGCACCATTAGGAAGTGTATTCCTATGTAGCTGCAACAAAATGTGTACTAAAACCATTTCTGCAAATATTTATCTTGATTAATATGAAGCAGATGGAAGAATAAGATTTTCTAAGAATAGTTTTTAGAATAGCGGATAGAGAAGGTCATGTAAATGTAATGCATCCAATTTTTTACTTTCTCTACTACATACACATAGCAAGAGGAAGTATTGCATTCCACCCAAATATTTATTATTGAGATTTAAATACATGTTTTGGGTTCCCATGAGCGAAAAAAAATAAAAGCATTTTTAGAAAAAGACACACACATGTGTGTGTCTCTGTCCATGTGTATGTGAATAGGATAATTCAGAAACAAAATGTAATTTTGTATTTAAGTTCAGCGTCATCCAAGGTTGCAACACAAAATAAAATCCTCCTACTCCAAACTATCCTTTACATGGATACTGTTTATAACATAGAAGACAAATTCCCATTGAATAACATGGTGGTGGTGATGTTTAAATTTTTATTGTTTCTTCATATTATAATAAAATCCCATTTACAGACAAGTTGATCTTATTTTTTGCAGAAAGTGTCAAAGTTGTAACCAATTGAAACTGGGAACTGACTTTACAATAATCCCTGTTCAATCTGTGACACATTTAATTATATGTTAGGCAATTTTCAACAGCAAAAAATCTGGAAATAAGGGCCTATCACCAGAATAGCTGTGTTTAGAAAGTGGTGCAAGTGACATGACACTGCTACACTTTTATATGTTGTAAAATTATCAATTAGGCATTCATTTAGTTGCAGTTTTGAAAAATAAATAGAATCACTATGATAGCACAAATTATAATGTGCATTTATAACTTGAATTTGAAAATGTCTCACCTGGTGGGTTTTTAAATTTTATTTCAGATTAACTATTAAATAATATTTATTTAAAGGTGAGTCGAAATTGTTACACTAACATCACTTAAGTTTACTCACTTAACATGTTTCGGGAAACCGTTGTTCCCATCCTCAGAAGGTTAACTCGACTGGCCCGTGTTGTTGGTGTTTCCGTTTTTTGGACTGGATCCTGTGGTGGCATCTTGTGGTGGAGAAATGTACTTCCAGAGAGGATTTGGTGGCGGCAAATCAAAATTCATTAGATGTGTGTTGTGTTTTAGAATGGTGATCTTCTCCCATGCATCTAATTCGGCTGCAAATTTGGCTGGTTTGACTAATGTAATATTGGGTTTGATGTTGTGATTAGTGATCCAAAAATGGTGTGAAACTGCAGATTTGTCCATTTGTTTGTATTTAATACATCTCATGTGCTCCTTTAGCCTAGTTTCTAAGTTTCTTTTTGTCTTACCAATGTATACTTTATTGCAATCTGAACAATTGATTTTATAGATTCCAGCTTTTTTGTCTTGTGGAATGGGGTCTTTTAACTTGTTACAAAGTAATTTCTCTATGTTAAATTTGTTCTGTGGAGCTAGGCTGATGTTATGTTTCATGAAAATCTTCTTAAATTTGTGAAATGTTCCTGGGTGGTATGTGAATTTCTTGAACTTTAGTTCTTTATCTTGCTGGCTGAGATTAGTTGTGTTTCTGATGTGCATCTGTCGTTTGAATTTTGCAATTTTTTTGTCAATAGTTGCTTTGTTGTACCCATTATGTATTGCTGTGTCTACTATATGCTGGTATTCTAACTGGTATTCTTTTTTATTTAAGGGGGTATATACCAGTCTATGTGTTAGACTGTTTAGTACTGCATGTTTGTGTGTGGTTGGATTGAAACTCTTATTTTTTTATGTAATTAGTAGAGTGTGTTGGCTTCCTGTATATGCCAAAGGTTAGGTTCTTTTGTTCTCTGATGATTTTTAGGTCTAAAAATGGTAGCATGCCTTCTTTTTCTATTTCTATGGTGAATTTTATTGATTGGTTCTGTAGGTTTAGTAAGGCTAAGGAGTCTTGTATGAACCTATTAGGGACAACAGCGAAGATGTCGTCAACATATCTGTGCCAAACTTTAAACATGTATGGAAAGGAAGTTGTTATGTGTATTTCTAAGTAGCTCATAAATAAATCTGCCAAGAAGGGTGAAAGTGGGTTGCCCATGGTTAGACCAGTTGGTTGTTGATAGAACTTCTTATTGAAACTAAAACAATTTTGTCCAATGCATAAATTGGTAAGTTGTATGAGGTCTTCTATTTCTTCTTCAAGTAGGTTAGTCTGCTGTAGCCATTTCTTTAATTGACGCAGGAGTTGATCTGTAGGGACACTTGGAAATAGTGCAGTGACATCAAAGGAAACTAATCTGTCTTCTGGTTCAAGTTCCAGGGATTTTATCTTCTGTATTAAATCTTCTGAATTCATTATGTTTTTGCTGTTGAATTTTGGTAGTGAAGAGAATCTCTGTACTAACCATTTTGCCAGTTTGTAGGTAGGAGAATCAATATTGCTGACGATTGGTCTCATCTTATTACCTGGTTTGTGTATTTTAGGTAGAGCATACATTCTTGGTAAAATGGGGTGGTCTGGTTTTAATCTAGATTTATCAGTGTCTGTTATAGTTTTGCTTTCCTGGATGGTTTGATTGAAGGCTTTTAAATGTGATTTTAATGGGTCTTCTTGAATTTGTATGTAATTTTCTTGTTGCAGCATATTTTCTACTCTGGTAATATAATCATCTTTTTGAAGTACAACTAGTTTATTTCCCTTGTCAGCTTTTGTGTATACTACTGGTTTTGATTTTAATGTTTTGATCACATGTTTGGTTGGGAAATTGTTATGTTTATCTGCTTGTATTTCTTGGAGAACTATTTCACATTCTTTTTTTATAGTGGTTTTACTATTTTCATTTAGGTTGTAAGTAGCAATCTCAATGTCTGCGACTATTTCATCGGTTGTTTTTGTGTAGCCAACACATGTTTTTAGGCCAAGGTTTAATACCGATAATTCTGCTTTGGTGAAAGTTACATTTGAAAGATTAATTACGTCAGAGTATGGCGTCGTTTTTTCATTTTTTAGGTTAGGTTTATATGAATGTTGCTTCCGGCGTAGTATGTCTAGTTTTTTCTTTAATTTCAGCGTTTTTGTTTTCATCCTGTAGCTAAGAATAGTGAGGAATTTTGATTGCATGTTTTGCCAAAGTGGATAGCCGAGTGTGTCCGTTAATTTAAGGTGAAGAGCATATAATTCCAATTCCAATTTTTGTAATTTTGCGTAGTGGTTGTTTCTCTCAATTATTATTACTTTTTTATCGGCTGATGTTTGGTGTTTGCTGTTTTTGTCGTATTTTACAATTCTCCTTACAAACTTTGGTGTGACTTTGCTTTGTATGCATAGGTTTAAAAAACGGATGTCCGCAAATGTGTTTTTTCTTTTTTCTTCAATTTTTTGGTATCTTTTGATGTCACTTTTTATTCCACTGAAATCTGTATTGAAATTTAGGGTTTCTAATCTTACCTTGTTTTTTGCCATGACTTGCATCTTTTCCACGTGGTGGTCAATTATAAATTTTGCTTCTTGTGACTTGTTGGTCATAAATTACGTATGTATTGTAATGAAAAGAAGCTAGAAACAGTGATGTGTATTGAATTTATTTAAAGGTGAGTCGAAATTGTTACACTAACATCACTTAAGTTTACTCACTTAACATGTTTCGGGAAACCGTTGTTTCCATCCTCAGAAGGTTAACTCGACTGGCCCGTTTTGTTGGTGTTTCCGTTTTTTGGACTGGATCCTGTGGTGGCATCTTGTGGTGGAGAAATGTACTTCCAGAGAGGATTTGGTGGCGGCAAATCAAAATTCATTAGATGTGTGTTGTGTTTTAGAATGGTGATCTTCTCCCATGCATCTAATTCGGCTGCAAATTTGGCTGGTTTGACTAATGTAATATTGGGTTTGATGTTGTGATTAGTGATCCAAAAATGGTGTGAAACTGCAGATTTGTCCATTTGTTTGTATTTAATACATCTCATGTGCTCCTTTAGCCTAGTTTCTAAGTTTCTTTTTGTCTTACCAATGTATACTTTATTGCAATCTGAACAATTGTTTTATAGATTCCAGCTTTTTTGTCTTGTGGAATGGGGTCTTTTAACTTGTTACAAAGTAATTTCTCTATGTTAAATTTGTTCTGTGGAGCTAGGCTGATGTTATGTTTCATGAAAATCTTAAATTTGTGAAATGTTCCTGGGTGGTATGTGAATTTCTTGAACTTTAGTTCTTTATCTTGCTGGCTGAGATTAGTTGTGTTTCTGATGTGCATCTGTTGTTTGAATTTTGCAATTTTTTTGTCAATAGTTGCTTTGTTGTACCCATTATGTATTGCTGTGTCTACTATATGCTGGTATTCTAACTGGTATTCTTTTTTATTTAAGGGGGTATATACCAGTCTATGTGTTAGGCTGTTTAGTACTGCATGTTTGTGTGTGGTTGGATTGAAACTCTTATTTTTTATGTAATTAGTAGAGTGTGTTGGCTTCCTGTATATGCCAAAGGTTAGGTTCTTTTGTTCTCTGATGATTTTTAGGTCCAAAAATGGTAGCATGTCTTCTTTTTCTATTTCTATGGTGAATTTTATTGATTGGTTCTGTAGGTTTAGTAAGGCTAAGGAGTCTTGTATGAACCTATTAGGGACAACAGCGAAGATGTCGTCAACATATCTGTGCCAAACTTTAAACATGTATGGAAAGGAAGTTGTTATGTGTATTTCTAAGTAGCTCATAAATAAATCTGCCAAGAAGGGTGAAAGTGGGTTGCCCATGGTTAGACCAGTTGGTTGTTGATAGAACTTCTTATTGAAACTAAAACAATTTTGTCCAATGCATAAATTGGTAAGTTGTATGAGGTCTTCTATTTCTTCTTCAAGTAGGTTAGTCTGCTGTAGCCATTTCTTTAATTGACGCAGGAGTTGATCTGTAGGGACACTTGGAAATAGTGCAGTGACATCAAAGGAAACTAATCTGTCTTCTGGTTCAAGTTCCAGGGATTTTATCTTCTGTATTAAATCTTCTGAATTCATTATGTTTTTGCTGTTGAATTTTGGTAGTGAATAGAATCTCTGTACTAACCATTTTGCCAGTTTGTAGGTAGGAGAATCAATATTGCTGACGATTGGTCTCATCTTATTACCTGGTTTGTGTATTTTAGGTAGAGCATACATTCTTGGTAAAATGGGGTATTTCACAAATTTAAGAAGATTTTCATGAAACATAACATCAGCCTAGCTCCACAGAACAAATTTAACATAGAGAAATTACTTTGTAACAAGTTAAAAGACCCCATTCCACAAGACAAAAAAGCTGGAATCTATAAAATCAATTGTTCAGATTGCAATAAAGTATACATTGGTAAGACAAAAAGAAACTTAGAAACTAGGCTAAAGGAGCACATGAGATGTATTAAATACAAACAAATGGACAAATCTGCAGTTTCACACCATTTTTGGATCACTAATCACAACATCAAACCCAATATTACATTAGTCAAACCAGCCAAATTTGCAGCCGAATTAGATGCATGGGAGAAGATCACCATTCTAAAACACAACACACATCTAATGAATTTTGATTTGCCGCCACCAAATCCTCTCTGGAAGTACATTTCTCCACCACAAGATGCCACCACAGGATCCAGTCCAAAAAACGGAAACACCAACAACACGGGCCAGTCGAGTTAACCTTCTGAGGATGGAAACAACGGTTTCCCGAAACATGTTAAGTGAGTAAACTTAAGTGATGTTAGTGTAACAATTTCGACTCACCTTTAAATAAATTCAATACACATCACTGTTTCTAGCTTCTTTTCATTACAATACATACGTAATTTATGACCAACAAGTCACAAGAAGCAAAATTTATAATTGGCCACCACGTGGAAAAGATGCAAGTCATGGCAAAAAACAAGGTAAGATTAGAAACCCTAAATTTCAATACAGATTTCAGTGGAATAAAAAGTGACATCAAAAGATACCAAAAAATTGAAGAAAAAAGAAAAAACACATTTGCGGACATCCGTTTTTTAAACCTATGCATACAAAGCAAAGTCACACCAAAGTTTGTAAGGAGAATTGTAAAATACGACAAAAACAGCAAACACCAAACATCAGCCGATAAAAAAGTAATAATAATTGAGAGAAACAACCACTACGCAAAATTACAAAAATTGGAATTGGAATTATATGCTCTTCACCTTAAATTAACGGACACACTCGGCTATCCACTTTGGCAAAACATGCAATCAAAATTCCTCACTATTCTTAGCTACAGGATGAAAACAAAAACGCTGAAATTAAAGAAAAAACTAGACATACTACGCCGGAAGCAACATTCATATAAACCTAACCTAAAAAATGAAAAAACGACGCCATACTCTGACGTAATTAATCTTTCAAATGTAACTTTCACCAAAGCAGAATTATCGGTATTAAACCTTGGCCTAAAAACATGTGTTGGCTACACAAAAACAACCGATGAAATAGTCGCAGACATTGAGATTGCTACTTACAACCTAAATGAAAATAGTAAAACCACTATAAAAAAAGAATGTGAAATAGTTCTCCAAGAAATACAAGCAGATAAACATAACAATTTCCCAACCAAACATGTGATCAAAACATTAAAATCAAAACCAGTAGTATACACAAAAGCTGACAAGGGAAATAAACTAGTTGTACTTCAAAAAGATGATTATATTACCAGAGTAGAAAATATGCTGCAACAAGAAAATTACATACAAATTCAAGAAGACCCATTAAAATCACATTTAAAAGCCTTCAATCAAACCATCCAGGAAAGCAAAACTATAACAGACACTGATAAATCTAGATTAAAACCAGACCACCCCATTTTACCAAGAATGTATGCTCTACCTAAAATACACAAACCAGGTAATAAGATGAGACCAATCGTCAGCAATATTGATTCTCCTACCTACAAACTGGCAAAATGGTTAGTACAGAGATTCTCTTCACTACCAAAATTCAACAGCAAAAACATAATGAATTCAGAAGATTTAATACAGAAGATAAAATCCCTGGAACTTGAACCAGAAGACAGATTAGTTTCCTTTGATGTCACTGCACTATTTCCAAGTGTCCCTACAGATCAACTCCTGCGTCAATTAAAGAAATGGCTACAGCAGACTAACCTACTTGAAGAAGAAATAGAAGACCTCATACAACTTACCAATTTATGCATTGGACAAAATTGTTTTAGTTTCAATAAGAAGTTCTATCAACAACCAACTGGTCTAACCATGGGCAACCCACTTTCACCCTTCTTGGCAGATTTATTTATGAGCTACTTAGAAATACACATAACAACTTCCTTTCCATACATGTTTAAAGTTTGGCACAGATATGTTGACGACATCTTCGCTGTTGTCCCTAATAGGTTCATACAAGACTCCTTAGCCTTACTAAACCTACAGAACCAATCAATAAAATTCACCATAGAAATAGAAAAAGAAGGCATGCTACCATTTTTAGACCTAAAAATCATCAGAGAACAAAAGAACCTAACCTTTGGCATATACAGGAAGCCAACACACTCTACTAATTACATAAAAAAATAAGAGTTTCAATCCAACCACACACAAACATGCAGTACTAAACAGCCTAACACATAGACTGGTATATACCCCCTTAAATAAAAAAGAATACCAGTTAGAATACCAGCATATAGTAGACACAGCAATACATAATGGGTACAACAAAGCAACTATTGACAAAAAAATTGCAAAATTCAAACGACAGATGCACATCAGAAACACAACTAATCTCAGCCAGCAAGATAAAGAACTAAAGTTCAAGAAATTCACATACCACCCAGGAACATTTCACAAATTTAAGAAGATTTTCATGAAACATAACATCAGCCTAGCTCCACAGAACAAATTTAACATAGAGAAATTACTTTGTAACAAGTTAAAAGACCCCATTCCACAAGACAAAAAAGCTGGAATCTATAAAATCAATTGTTCAGATTGCAATAAAGTATACATTGGTAAGACAAAAAGAAACTTAGAAACTAGGCTAAAGGAGCACATGAGATGTATTAAATACAAACAAATGGACAAATCTGCAGTTTCACACCATTTTTGGATCACTAATCACAACATCAAACCCAATATTACATTAGTCAAACCAGCCAAATTTGCAGCCGAATTAGATGCATGGGAGAAGATCACCATTCTAAAACACAACACACATCTAATGAATTTTGATTTGCCGCCACCAAATCCTCTCTGGAAGTACATTTCTCCACCACAAGATGCCACCACAGGATCCAGTCCAAAAAACGGAAACACCAACAACACGGGCCAGTCGAGTTAACCTTCTGAGGATGGGAACAACGGTTTCCCGAAACATGTTAAGTGAGTAAACTTAAGTGATGTTAGTGTAACAATTTCGACTCACCTTTAAATAAATTCATAACACATCACTGTTTCTAGCTTCTTTTCATTACAATACATACGTATTAAATAATACTTCATCTTGCATTCCCATCAGAGCTAATTTATGTAGGTAATATTTATAATGGAAGCAATTTCAGATCTGGTAGTCATGTTAAACAATATGATGCCTTGCTTCTTGGATGTCCTCTCATATTAATTCTGCTACCTTTTCTGTGTACACTAGCAAATCACTTCAACTTCATAAAGGCAAGAAAATAAACACAAATAGAACAAAATATGTATGCAGTGCTCTCTTATAAATACATAAATAAAACTGCAATATTTACTTAATATGAGATTAATATTACCTGATGAGTTTAACCTTTTATCATTCATTAAACTACTTACCTCTCTCTAATTCCAAGTGTTACACATGGCACAGTTCAAATTACATAAGTGAGAAATTATAATTGAGCTATGATGTAACTTCTTGCCAATTAAATAGTAAACACCACAACAAACAATATTTTATGATTATTTATTCCTCTGAAATGCTTCTACATTTAGCTTTCGAACCTTAAATTATCATCAGCAAACATAGAGCACTTCAACAGTCTTACAATAAAAATGAACAGCTTGAAGTACACAAAATACCATGGTCATTATTTTAGATTAAATACACTACTGTATCATTGTTATTTAATGCAATGATTTTGCAACTGATGAAATGTTAAATGAAATCCTTTAATTTTGGGACAACATTTCTTTGAAACCGTTTTGCTAATGGGGAATATTATTTATAAATTACAATAAAAAATACTAGAACATTTTATCTTTCTACCAGGTATGAATTCTAATGAATTCAACTTATTCCTTATTAAAGAGAACTACTCATTGTTTCTGCTGCAAGTATCATTACAGATAAGTTTAATCCAAATGCTAATTTACTAGAAGAGAGAAAAATATATATTTACATCTGAGTGGACTGTTAATGGACTCTGAGCTGTATTCTTCATCTCCAGTGTCCAGTTTCAACTTTCGTAAAACTTGGATATGATGGGGTGTTTCACTTTTCAGAATGTAGAACAAAAATATAGTAAATCCCTGAAACAAAAATGTAAGAATTATTTAACTTAATGTTACTTAGCTGGCTTATCTGGCATTGCATGGATGCCTTTTTAAATCTTGAATTATGATTTAATTAATTTCATTTAGATCCCATTTTATTGACAAAGACTTTTTTACACTGCATCCTCCTTTTTACACCAGACCCCAAGATATTCATAATTCCCTAGTATTCACAGAAATGGAAGAATTGTGTAGCCGGCATATTTTAGAACTAAAGAAATGTCCCAATGGTCCATAAACTTTTAAATAAGTACAGTAGATATAAATCTAACTTCAGTACCTTCACTTTGGTCTTATAATTATTTAATAATATATAGACTACAATTTTCATATTAAGAGCATAGGTGATATTAATGCTATTTCATTAGTTATATAATATTCAATGAAAGAGAGGCAAACATGGCAGATATGAAGAATCTATCACTACCCAAGCCAGCAATTTAAACATTTTGGACTTGGCATACAGTCTGTAACAGTGGAAAAAAATAACATTGTACAATAGCAAATTTCTCTCAAATGCAAAATATATGAATTACTATGTTTTTGGACCCTAAGCATGAACATGAAACAAAACTGATATGAACACAAACATAAAATTTGTTTTTTCGTATCACCTAATACTTCTTTGATATTGCCATCATACCATATAATAAAAGTGCTCATTTGCCCAGAATATGGATTGCGCTCGCATCTCAAATATAATTTACTGTGTGTCACTATAAATAGATAGATAGATATTTACTTCACTTCGTTAATTACATAAATTAATTCTCATACAAGTTCTATAATACATAATTTTATCTCTACACATTACCCTTTACATATCATTTTCTCTTTCACTAAGTTGCTGCATTACTAAGGGCCCGCAAACATCCAACATCATGGTTGTCGAGTTATTGGGTCCTATTTAATTTTATGATTCAACAATCTACATGTTCTTTCTATTCCCTATTTCTAATTTTTTTCAGCCATTTATTTCTCACTACACCTAAATATTTTCCTATTTGAATTAAACTTTCCTTGGATTTAACTCTTAACACCTTTAACCTATAATTTCATTTGGTAATCTAGACCAATTGTTTCTTTGCAATTTTTTCCTCATATTCATTGTTCCTTCACATTCTAACATTAAATGCCATTAATTATTAAATTTGCTATTACAAAATCAATTACCATGTTTTTGGATCCACATAACATGAAAACGGTATAACTTTTTTGATTCTTTTTTATATTGTTATGATACGAGGGTCAGCTGATAAGTCCCGGGCCTTACACAAAGATGGCGCCACTAGGCCACTTAGACGGTAGCATTGTTTAGTTTTACTCTAGACTAGCTACAGTCTACAGCTACATAGTTACAGGTCAATAGCTTGTTTAGTTTTTGAATGACAGCATTTTAAACAAGGCAACTTTAGAGTTTTCATGAAAATGGAGGATTTGGAAAAACGAGCAGTGATTAAATACTTCCATTTGAAAGGCTTAAGGCCTAAAGAAATCAAGGAGGAAATGGACAGTACATTGAAAGACTCTGCACCTTCATATTCAATGATTAAAAGGCGGGTTGCAGAGTTAAAATGGGATGTACGAGCACTAGTGATGAGCCTCGCTCTGGATGCCCTGTGGAAGACACAACTCCACAGATGATTGAAAAAATTCATCGTTTAGTACTGGAAGACCACGGATTAAAGTTGTTTGAGATAGCAGATGCTGTAAACGTATCAAAAGAACATGCAGGTAATATTTTAAGTAATGTTTTCGCCTTTCACAAGGTCTGTGCAAGGTGGAAGCTGCATTTGTTGACACCTGATCAAAAGTTGCTTAGAAAAACTGTTTCTGTTAAGAATGTGGAGCTCTACCATAAAAATTCCAATGAATTTTTGAGACGGCTTATTACCATGTATGAAACTTGGATACATCACTATACTCCAAAAAGTAAATCACAGTCAAAACAGTGGAACAGGTGAACCAACTCCAAAAAATGTAATGTCAATTTTGTCAGCTAACAAAGTTATGGCGAGTGTTTTCTGGGATGCACAGGGAATTATTTTTATTGAATACTTGAAAAAGGATAAAAGTATCACTAGTGTACTACACAAGCTTACTGCAACATTAGAGTGATGAGATGAAAAGACAAAGACCTCATTTGGCAAAAAGAAACCTTGTTTCATCACGACAATGCTCCAGCCCATCATTCAGTCATTGCAATGGGGGATAATTTGCAAATTAAAGTTCAAATTGCTTGAACATCCACCCTATTCGCCAGATCTAGTACCCAGTGATTACCACCTGTTCCCTAATCTCAAAAAATTTCTTGGAGAATGAAGATTTCACAGCAATGAAGAGGCCATTGATGCGGTAAACAGCTATTTTGAGGACCTTGATAAATCGCACTACAGAGATGGTTTAATTAAATTAGAACACCGGTATGACAAATGTATTAACTTTTCTGGAGATTATGTTGAGAAATAAAAAAAAAAATTTTTAAATGTGGTTTTCATTGAGCGGCCAGGACTTATCAGCCGATACTCATACTGTATAACAAAAGAGCTCATTCACACAGCATACAGAGAGAACGTTGTCTCTCATCCCAAAGAATTTTCACTCTCTTTCTTGCTTCCTTTCTCAGGGAATTTTCCCTTTTAGGGAAAATCTGATACTTCCAGGTGTACAGAGTTTGCTGCCTGTTATTGTTACACTAAGGGTAGGTATGTTAAACCCACCAAGGAGTTTTGTGAACAACATGAAGTACCATAGTATGTTATAATAACTTAAATCTATGCAGTTCATGTTACACAAAGTGAATCAATGCATTGGTGATGTGTTGTTTTAGTACAGTATCGTGTGCTAAATTAAGAACTTAGGTTAAAATAATCTGTCATCTGCTATGCTATCTTTTTACATGAGGTTCAATATTTTTATAATTTTGTAATGTCTCATTCTAATTGCTGTAAGAATTCCCCTAATTTGTTCTGTTATATGTGGAGAGTATAGAACAAAATCTCAGTACAAAACTATCACAGCCCTACTTTTGAAAGCTTACAATTTACAGATCAGGAATTGTAGTAAATTTGGAGACAAAGAGAAATATTGTATACCCTTCTCCTGCTGTGCAAATTATCAAAGAACTTTAACAAGTTGGTTGAAAGGTGTACACTCATGCATGCCATTTGGCATTCTGATGCCAAATGGGAACTTTTGAACTGCTATTTGTGTATGGTCAATATATCTGGTTTCACCTCAAAAAGTAAGCATGCAATTGAGTATCCCAATTTATGATCAGCCACATGACCTATTAAAAATAGTGATTCTTTACCAATTCCAAAACCCCATGGTTTGGAGAAAGGAACTACATCTCCTGACTTTGGTTCCACTTCTCATCCCCCTCTAATCCTAACTTCACTGTATCTCAAAGACATCATTTGATATCACAACTTGAATTATTGTGCGAGATTTGAGATTAACTAAAACACAAGCGGAGATTCTATCATCTCCACTTCACGAATGGAAACTTTTACAGCCTGGTACAAAAATAACATCTTATAGAAAACTGGAATATAATCTGAGGTCATTTTTACAGAAAATGAACAATTAATTTAGTGTAATGATTGTTAACGGGTTAATGAGTACATTGGAACGAGATCGTAATCCTCAGGAATGGCATCTCTTCATAGACTCTTCAAAATTCAGGCCATGCTTTTCCTTAATGTGAATTTATATCTATTAATTCCAGTAGCCTACTCTGCTATGAAAGAAACATATGACAGTATGGGCACAATAATTAAATCTTTGAACTTGAAATATGAACCACTAGTTGATGCAACTAAAATAATTTTATCACCTTTGCATATAAAACTGGTGCTGATGAACTTTTTTAAGGCAATACACAAATCAGGAAAAGCATTCCAATATTTAATGGGGAAATTTCAACTTCTAAGTGAAGCTAAACTAAAGGAAGGTATCTTTGTAGGGCTTCAAATATGATCTAGTTAACAATCTCGCATCCATTGAAAAAAAAAAAGCTTGGTTTGCATTTAAATTTGTATGTGTGAATCTCTGGGGAACTACAGAGCAACAATTACAAAGATTTGGTGGAAGATTTGTTGCGAAATTAAAAAAAAGTTTGATGCAATATGTCCCTTAAGATTCATTTTCTTCTTTCCCACTTGGATTTTTGTCCACCAAATTTGGGTGACATTAGTGATAAGCATGGGGAAAGATTTCATCAGGACATGTTAGAAATGGAAAGGCAATACAAAGGCACACAGTAACCAACATGCTTGCTGATTACTGCTGGCAGCTAATCACAAACATTTCAGAGCCATCTTATAGCTGTAAATCATCTGGAAATAGGTTTACAAAAGGTGAGAATTTTTTTACAACATTCTGAGCCTGTGTTGTAACATAATATACAATTTCAATTTTATCATTATTAGAAATATTTGTTGGGGTATTTTAGATTATAAAAATTATTATAATATTTAAGATTTGGTTTGGTTGGATGGATTGATTATAGTAATATTATTGCAAAAACATCATTCTTAAACTGAGTACAAATAAACAACAATACATAAATGTTGCAAAAAATTGAAAATGTCCTCTAAAAAACCCACTAGGTAATAAAGAAACACCAACTTTAGATTCAAAACTAGTGCATGCCAATTCACTAAACTCATTTAATTTCATTTGTGAGAGCAAAAGTTTAAATTTGATGTACAGATTAATCCTTTCCATCGTTAATTTGTATTAATATAGATAAGAGTAGTTACAGAGCTGTATTATGTTGGACACAAGTTTGTTCCAATGCCAGTTTCTTATACTTTGAGGATATGTATTAAAGACATCTAACATACGCTTAGTTGTGACAAACTCTGACTGCATCCACGAACTGCATTCAGGCATCCCAAAAAGACTCCTTAACATGCCAGAACCAGTCAGAATCAGCAGGTAGTAAGGAGCACATATCAGTTCTAGCAGCAACCAGTGACATTGGGCAATCACAAACCCATACTTGAACTGACTAGAGACTGTGTGTTTAAGCAAACCTTATACACGCTAGTCGGAAAGTTTCTCACTCTTCAGCAAATTTTATACAATACTTCCCATTCTCAAATCCTCGCTCCTACTGATGTTTGATATTCTCCACAGAGGGCTACACTGTGTGATGTGATCACTATCATTGAGACCGACAACACTATCACAGCATGAGTGTGGTAGTCAAGTATCCAGGACAAATATTTTAAAATGCTTTTTTTATAGTCTCTTAGGGAAATTGGCATTTTGGTCCTTAGAGATGAGTGAATGCACATAATTTTGGTTGTTATATCATCTTATACATCCAAGGCCAGCATGTGATTAAGAAAAATTACACCGTGTATATTTACACTATTATAGGATACAGATAAAATAAACAAATAATTTCTCACCAGGGTTATAAATTTGGAACCTTTCTGTTAATTTGTTTGTTTGTTTGTTTTTTTTTAATTTGTTGATATTTGTTATTATGAATTAGCAGAATACAAGTTGGGTCTTAATGTCTTCATGTTTTTCACAGACAATGGCTCTGGCCAAAAGTGCAGTCAGCCCCTTAGTGCAAGTGGGAGACCAAACAAAGAAATTGCTCAACTTCTAAATGTGGACAGAAATACTGTAAGAAAGTGGGCAAGAAAAGAAGGAGGTCATGTCACAGACTAGAAAAGATGTAGGAAACCAATAAAAATGCCGATTAAAACAAAGAGGAGGATAAAGTGATTGGCATAAAACTTTTGTCAAGAAATTGAATTTCCCAGAATTCCTAAATTGTGGAAAGAATGTTGGGGCACAACACTTAGATGCGCTATGAAATCTACTGATTGGAGTAGATTTGGATACAGAGATCCACTGAAGCCTCTGGTCAGTCAAAACAATATCATTGATCATGTTAAATTCTGTTAAAGAATAATGAGGAAGGGTGCTGCTGATGGTAACCCAAATGGCATGTGAAACGAGCACATATTCTTTTTACAGATGAAAGTCCCATTCAACTAAATCCAAAACAAAACAGACAACATTGTAGAATCTATATCCAACATTCCTGCTGATATTTCACCAGTCCTCATTCCAAAATTTTTCCAAAATCATGTTGCATGAGGCATCTCAGTATGGAAAAATAGACTTATACATTATCCCACAAAATCAAACTGTTAATGGCAAATATTACAGAAATACAATTTTGCCAGTCTTCAAGAATTTTATGGATGATCCCTCCAGAATTCCAGAGCCTTCTATGAACATTTTAATGCAGAATGAGGCAAAATCTACACTGCAAAAGTGAGTACTAAGTTCATAAAAAATTACTTCAACAGTTTTGTAGTGATTGCCCAGTAAACTTTGGATTTGATTATCATTGAACATGTGTGGCCCATCTACAGGATAGTAACTTCAGACAACCCAGACCATACAATAGGGGACAATTAGTCACCAGGGTGGAAGAAGAATGGGATGGTACTGACCAAAACTATGGCCAAGAATTTGGTGGTGAGTTTCCCTCAACACATTATTGAATGCCACACCAACAATGGCAGGCACACAAAGTACTAAATGTGAAGTACATACGTTATATAAATACATGGTGTTGGTGATGCTGCATCAATAAATAGTTTAAGTATTACTAAACTTGTTATGTTTTAAAAACAAGTATCATTCTCCATGGTCTAGGGGTACCATGCTAGCCTCTAGTTTCTGAGGTTACATGTTCAAATCTGGCAGAGGACAATAGATTTTTTCCAGCGTAAAAATCCTTAGCATGGCTTCCTTTGGAAGGGAAATAAAGCTGGTGGTCCCATGTTCTAGATTTATGGCACATAAAAGAACCTCAAGTCTGATAGAGGCCTCCGAGAAAAATTTCCAGTCTTTCATGCCCAATATAGAATGGGATGCTAAGGACCATAGTAGTTAAAGAGCATTCATAAATAAAACCCAATTTAATTTAATTTAAAATGATGTAGGGCGAGAAACTTTCATACCACCCTCTACATTTAGTACAGGTACTTTAGTAATGCAATTGTTTACAGCATTCATGGGAAATATATAAAAACTTACTAACATACGGCTATTGAATGTTTTTGCATCCAGAAACTTAACTACATACTTCTCTACAATTAGAATAAAGATTAGTCACAAGTATTTGATTCCACTTCTTTACACACATCTGCAGTATTTGATAAAATGCCAATTTAAGAAACAAATACATATTAGTATACAATTAATTATGAGAGAGTAATGCTAAAAATAACTTCAGTCTATACAGAAATTCATAAAAAAATTGTTTGTTTTTGCACTATATTTGGTTTGCTTTTGCGCATGCACGCACACACAAACAAACCAAATGTTACAAAACTTGATATATAATATATCTTACATCCTACTTAGAAAACAGGGTATTAATTACTTTGTCAATGGAGGGGAAGATTCTAATTAGATGCAAAACTAAAACAATCCCACTAGTTATGTTTTTTGAAAAATAATACCTAACAAACCTTTTTTTTAATTGTTCCATTTATATCTACCCCATCTTTAACTGCAATGGTCATATTGGCAGTCTTTTAACTTTGGAACATATTGCCTATCGACAATGGTGTTAACTTGTATACAGTACTCGGATCTGTTTTTTTCTTTTTTCTTTCTTTGCTTTGAGTTTTATACATTAGATCACACACACACATTCACACCTCCAGACTCTGGAGAGGATAGGGAATAATATTGGCCAGAGAAAAATTTCTAGCCCCAGTTGGGAATTGAACCTGGAATCCCTCTCACAGCAGGCATGTGCTCTACTGACTGAGCTACGGGGCCAGCCTAAAATATTTTATAATCTAATGCTTTTAATAAAGTTGAATGTGCTCAAAGTTTTGATAGCATGAATATTTAAGGAGTTATACAATTTTTTGTTACTGTTACAGGGCAGCCAAAATTGAGAAAGTAATACAGGGCCTTACTGCTATAGCAATACAACATGTTGAGAGATACATGGCAATAGCATTCATTGTGTTTCTATATGTGTAGACAATTTCTTACAATGCTCAATGTTTTGCTGTTGGCTAAACATTATTTGTTCCTGCTTTCTCTTTTCCATTTTAATCCATTTCACTTTGCACTACATAGCGTGTGGGTAACTAGCAAACATTATGGAGAGTTGTGTACATTGCAATGCATACTGCTTGGGCAGTGAACATCTGTTCCATCAGATGTGCAGGGTACACTATATTTTAAAAGCAAATCTGCTATAGTAAGAACAAAGTAGCTGTTGGATTGTATGTTATACAATTTGTTTATTACCCATAGTTATGAAAAGCTCCGTATTTATGCATGGGCCATATGGGACCAGCCCCAGGGCAGCAAATTCTTAGGGGCTGCAACATTGGGAAAATAATGAATTATGCATACATACATATATATGCTGAAAATAAATGTTCATATGCACTAAAAAAAGAGCAGCAATGGCAGCTGCAATACTTATTAGTGAGAGGGAAATTGTAGGTAGATAGATGGAGATCTTACATGCTTGGTGCAACTTGCAACATTGCCTTCCTGCATGCTGCTTGAGCTGTTTCTGAGTGGCATCGCGCGGTTGGCAGCCAAAAAAATTTTTGGGCCCACAGGTATAACATTACCTAAATACGGAGCTGGATATTAAGGCAGTATTTTTAACACTTCAATAATTTCAGTCAATTATATAATATATAAATTTAATAACAGCCCGCCTTAAAGCAATATGTGTATGTAACAATATATAAGGAGTGTATATTACAGTCATTGTATATGTTTATATTGTATCCATGTTTAATAATGTTATGTGAAAGTATTACGTAATTTAATAATGTAGGACCTGTGAGAATAATAAGTTAAACGTTGCTAACAATGAGATAACAATGAGGTAACCTTGAGACAATAATGAGTTTGAGAGTTTAACAATACTACTTGTGATTCTTGGAAGCAATAATGTAATTTTAGTGACAGTTTATAAAATAGCAAATCAACCACAAAAAGCTTTAGTAAAATGAAGATATTCTATTGGAGTAGGATTAGACAATCAGAAACTGAAAAAGAGAAACATTTACAAATTCAGAAGTCAGTTACTAGTAAACCGTGTTCCTAATCGGACGTATGATACGTTCTCGAGAAGTATTATATGTATTTTGTGTGAGAAAAATATAGTTTACTTATTAAAAAGTGCAAGTATTTAATAAAAAAATTCTCAAAGCTCTCTCTCTGTATATCAGTAAAGTGTTAATTAAATCGTATTAAGCATTAATAAAAGAAGTGAAGTAAAATTATAATCCGTGTAAGCCTACATTCTTGTCACATCACAACCCTGTTAAGAGAAACGTGTCTCTAAAAATAATACTGACGCAGCCGAGGCAAACATAAATATATAATATTTAAAGAAACAGTCAAATTACAGAGTTAATATTCTTTTTTAAACTTGGGGCAAAGGCCACCCTGAAAGTACATTTGGGGCGAAGGCTACTGGAAACCGGGTACCATATGTGCGGTTGCAACTACTTCAAGTTCAGCTCCCCAACAGTTGAACTATAATACAACTCTTTCAATACGACCTACTTAAAATTGATGCCCAAAGCGTGGTGCTAATAAATAACGTAACAAACCATCTTCTCAAATTGGCTCCCAGAGCATGTTGCAAACAATGTAAAAATAAACAACAAAATATGTTTCTCAAATTGGCACGCAGCTGCGTGGAGCTCAAAGAGACAGGAATTGGCGACAACAACTGAAAAGAAGAGATCAACGAATATCAGAGAACTTCAGAATCATCGAACAGTATTCAAGGACAGCAACAATTCTTTCAGGAGTAGGGGCACACAGTCAACAATTCAACAACAATCTACATGGGAACATCGAGTATAAAGGTTTACTAACAGCCAGAAGAAAAGGTCAGAAAATTCCATACTTTACACGTATATAATTGTCAAGTTAGTTAAGAAAATATATTGTTATTTAGATAAATTTATGCTGTTAAGAAGCGGTAAATTAAAATTAAGCAATTTTAAATAAAATATAACAAAAGAAAATATGCAAAATAAAATGGAAACAGAAAACAATGAAAATATGGAAGTAGGAGAGAATAGGTCAGCCATTACAGATTACAATGTAAATTTACAATCAGAGCTAGAGGAAACAAACAGGTTAGATGCAGAAGAACAGTTATCTGTAAATTCATAGGTAGGCATAGAAAGAGATAGCAGTAGTATGCAAGGTCAATCACCTTTACATATATTAATGCAGGGAACAACAATAGAAAGAAACACTATCCCTCAGACATCTAGCCTACAAGAACAAGAAAACTTATCACAACAAAATATTATGTGGCTTCTAAAAGCAATAACTGAAATGAACAGTAAGCTAACTAATAAGATAACTGAAAATAATGCAGACTTAAATAATAAGTTAACTGAACAAAGTAATAAGATAGAGGAAATGAGAGGAGAATTAAAAGAAACTAGTACAGAGTTAAGTAATAAGTTAACTGAAACTAATACAGAGCTATCTAGTATAAAAAAAGATCTGGTTAAGCAAATAGAAAATTGCATGAAAGAAAGTAAAGCTGAAATAAAATATAAAGTTATAAATAAAACTAGAACAATCTTCCGAAGCACTTCAAAAAGATATAGATTTAAAAGTAAACAAAGAGAACATGACAACACATTTCATGTAATAAGTACTGCATCACGTGGCTTAACCAATATTGAAAGAAATGCATCAGTAACAATATTAGAAATTGGAGCACTATATTTTTCATTACTTAAATTTAAGACATATATATTTCAGAAGAAAGTGAAAATATATACAGATCATATTAGCTTGACTTTCATTCAGAAATGTAAATTATATAGTGGCAAGTTAGCTAGAATGATTCTCGCTGTAATGGAATTTGATGTAGAAATTATACATATTCCAGGCAAACAAAATACATTCAGTGATTTAATATCAAGAATCAACCATAACATAACAATTTCCTGAAAGCTGTTCTAGACAACAATATGAAATTAAAGTGCTTACGATAGACATTCCAATGAAGAAAAAAATGAAGAACCAATTTAAAAATATTAAAGAAGAGCAAGATAAAGATATTAAATTAGCAAGTTTGAAAGAAAAAACTCTGAAGATAGAGGAGGCAAAGAATAGTACAATCGCTGTTGAAAATTGTGTATTATATAAGAAACATGGAAAGGAGATAAAGAGGTGGAAAACATATATTCCAACAAGTATCGAATTAGAAATAATAGAACAATTTCATTTAGGATTAATACATGCAGGTACATGCAGGTACAACCCTAACTATTTTGGAAAATGTATATATCTCTAAACTAGGACTTAAAGTAAGAAAATGCATATCATGTTGCAATCTTTGTCAGAAAGCAAAACAAATTAATGTAGCTTATGAATATACAACAAACTCAGTACTTAGAGATAAACCAAGATGTTTATTAAGTTTAGATTTTCATGGTCCAATGCCTGTAAGAACATTTGGGTACAAATTTTTATTTGTATGCTATGATGTATTTAGCAAATATGTACAAATACATGCACTCAAGAATGCAACCAGCAGAGCATGTTTAAACAAATTAACAAAATCATATTTTCCAAGGAAGGAATAGTTCAGGCCATACTTTGTGATAATGCATCAGTATTTAGCAGTTATAAATTTATGAATGGAATTAAAGATTTGGGAGTTAAACAGTATTTCTCATCAAGATATAGACCTAATTCCAATCCAGTAGAAAGAGAGATAAAAGAAATTTCAAATTATCTATGTGTAGTGTGTCATAACAAGCAGAGCAGTTGGTACTCATACATCAATATTATTCAAAATCTACTTAATCAATCCATAAATACAGTAACAGGATTTAAACCAATAGAACTTCATCATGGAAAATTATACAATTCTTTGAGCCATAATGTACCAGAAGTTATTGAAGACCAATCAGTTAAATTGCCAGAAAAAGGGGAAATTTTTAAATTAGCATTTCTAAAAATACAAGCAAAAGCCCTGAAGAGAAATCAAAAACATGAGGAAAGAAAAAGAAGAGTATAGAAAGCAAAGATAGGAGATCAAGTCTTAGTGAAGTACAAGAGGTTGTCAAATAAACTTCGTAAAGAATATTGGAGATTGTTTCTGAGCTACCATGGTCCTTATGAAATAATAAATGTATTTGGAACAGATACATACCAACTTAGGAATAATAAAACAAATACAATAATTGGAAGATTCCACAAACAAATTTTAAGTCATATAAATGTAAACAGTCTGAGGCAAAAAACAGAAAAAGATAATAAAGTATCTGGAACATAAAAGGGGAAAGCAATGTAATTTAAAAATGTATAATAATACCTTTACTAAAAGTAACCAATTGTAAATATAATAAAAGAGAGTTTAGATAAAAAGTTGTAATAGATGAAAAACCATTGTTAGTAAGAAAAACATAATAAATCTGAATAGCAACTTCATTTATATTGCATAAGGTATAGATTGTTAGAAATTGTAAAAAAAATAATAAAAATGTTTAAGAAATAAGTTGTAAAGAAAGGCTAACAAGTGTTAATATCACTAATTAAATGTTAAATGTATAGCAAATAAAATGTTTAATAGTGGCTGTGCTAGTGAATAAACAAACTTCACTCAGGTCATTGAGCACCAGATCATTGACCTCACTCCAGGTCATTGACCTCAAGTGTCTAACATGTAGCAGAACAAAATAAATATGAAGTATTCTGCTCTACACGAGTGTAGTGAAAACCAGTGAGTGTTAAATAAAAGTGACAGCGAAAAATAGAAAGTGTAATAATAATAATAATAATAATAATAATAATAATAATAATAATAATAATAATAATAATAATAATAATAATAATAAAAAACGAAGGTGACAGTGAAAAATAGGAAGTGCAATAATAAAAAGGTTATGTTTCTTTCCTTCAGGAGACTTTCAGAAAATATTTTAAAAAAAACAACAAAAAAACAAAAAGAACAATTTTTAAATATTTCTAAAAGGGGGCAATTTGAGGCAGTATTTTTAACACTTAAAAAATTTCAGTCTAATTGTATAATATATAACTTCAATAACAGATCGCCTTAAAGCAATATGTGTATGTAACAATATATAAGGAGTATATATTACAGCCAGTGTATATGTTTATATTATTGTATCCATGTGTAATAATGTTATGTGAATGTATTATGTAATTTAATAGTGTAGGAGCTGTGAGAATAATAAGTTAAACTTTGCTAACAATGAGGTAACAATGAGGTAACCTGAAGCAATAATGAGTTTGAGAGTTTAACAATACAACTTGTGATTCTTGGAAGCAATAATGTAATTTTAGTGACAGTTTATAAAATAGCCAATCAACAACCAGAAAAAGCTTTAGTAAAATGAAGGTATTCTATTGGAGTAAGATTAGCCAATCAGAAACTGAAAAGAAGAAACATTTACAAATTCAGAAGTCAGTTACTAGTAGACTGTGTTCCTAATCGGATGTGTGATACATTCTCAAGAAGTATTATGCGTATTTTGTGTGAGAAAAAATAGTTTACATGTTAAAAAGTACAAATATTAAAAAAAAATTCTCACAGCGCGCTCTCTCTCTCTCTCTCTCTATACATACACATCAGTGAAGTGTTAATTAGTAAGTAAAATTATAATCTGTATAAGCCTACATTCTTATCGCATCACAACCCTACTAAGAGAAACGTGTCTGTAACAATAATACTGATGCAGCTGAGGCAAACATAAATATATAATATTTAAAGAAACAGTCAAATTACAAAGTTAATATTTTGTTTTAAACTTGGGACAAAGGCCACTTGAAAGTACATTTGGGGCAAAGGCTACTGGAAACCGGGTACCATATGTGCGGTTGCAACTACTTCAAGTTCAGCTCCCCAACAGTTGAACTATAATACAACTCTTTCAATAGGACCTACTTAAAAGTGATGCCCAAAGCGTGGTGCTAATAAATAACGTAACAAACCATCTTCTCAATATTAATGTTTCTGACCATTAGATACAATCTCAAATTAAATTAAAAATTCCATGCAAGCAAGTGTACAGTAACAGGTATGGTCCATAAGCATAATATACTATTTTCTCAACATTAGGTACACCATATAAGTGTATATAAACCCATTACCATGTGATCCAGTTGCATTGCAAGCATAAGGAAGCACAAGTTTTTGTCCTTTACTTAGGTTTTAATTCTTTAGGAAAATGGTTTTTGAAAAATTTTACTTTTTTTTGTCATTGATTTTTTGGGGGGGGATTTTTATATTGATACAATGGTTAATTTATGTTTAAAATGGATTATTAATTCAGAATTTTTTATTTTTTATATCCTTTAAATTTTTAATTAGTATTAATTTTTTTTGTTGAATAAGATTAAGCAAATCATCATATGACATGTGAGTTGCACAGAGAGGAGAGAGGGCAATGCAGATAGAGAATGTGAGAGTGGGAGAGAGAGGTGGAGAAAGAAAAAGGGATGGTGAAGGGAAAGACAGGGAAACAAATGTACATATAGAGAGAGTGAGAAGGAGGGGGAAAGATAAAACATTGAAAAATGTGTGGGGGGGGGGGTTAATGCAATAATGGAAACAGAGCTGCAGCTAGCTGCATACTAATGCATAAAAAGAAAGGAAGAAAGCATCCAGTCAAAATGACCAGTGGACCACCAACCTATATTTAGGTAGCAAGATGATACTGTCCTAGTGTTAATACCCTAATATAAACACTGCACCTTTTACATCTGAAGAACATTAAAACATACTGCATACAATGGCAAATTGGAAGTTTTAAACAAACCAAAAAATATATAATTCAAAGGCCATTCTGTTAGAGCATGGGTTCACTAAAGTGGTATTCACATCCCAAGATACCCAGAAAATAATCAGTAAAGATAGAAAAAATGAAGTATGCTGCTTCTGATGTAGTTTCTTAAACTTCCTTGTTAGTGTTCTTTGGCAACTATTAATGTTTTGGAATTAATTGTTCTTCCACACAAGCCATGTGTTGGACAGGGTTGGAAAGTTAGAATAAGATGACTGAAAAATTCAATGCCATAGCCGGGATTTGAACCACGGATCTCCCAGTCTCCGTCCGGTTGCTCTAACCACTGTACTACCTTGGCAACATGCCAGCACGACACTAGATTCTCCAGCTGATTCACATTTTTCCCAGCAAACCACAAGGAGATCTCAAATTGTATTCAGATGAGATACCGCAATGGCAACTTACAATATTGTAAGTATTTTAAGTCGCGGACTTCATAGTTTCAAGCACTATTAGGTCAATTAATGGAATTAATTGTTCTTCCACACAAGACGTGTGTTGGACAGGGTTGGAAAGGTAGAATCAGGTGACTGAAAAATTCAATGCCATAGATGGGATTTGAACTACGGATCTCCCAGTCTCCGTGCAGTTGCTCTAACCACTGAGCTACCATGGCAATATGTGGCATGACACTAAATTCTCCAGTTGATTTGCATTAGAGGTTAGAGCAACCGGATGGAAACCGGGAGATCTGTGGTTCAAATCCCTGCTATGGCATTGAATTTTTCAGTCGCCTGATTCTATTAATGTATTCTTGGCTAGAACTGCAGGGATGGATCTAGCCGTTTTCACAGATGAATACTATAATGTAGTTTGGTCTCATTGCTGTTAAGCTGCTTTCTGGAGTAGACAATCATTTCTTTAGTATCTGAAGGTCATTCACTGTCCTCAGAATTCTTCATACTGATTCTGAATTTGTATGCTTTTTCACCTAGACAAAACGTTTGCTACTGCTTTGCATTTCCAAAAGTTGCTCTGATACAGCCAGAAATTAACAAAACATTACTACACAGTATCTTCAGAAGCTAAGATTAGATTAGATAGTTTATTCACCAGGAGTATTGCATTTGTATACATGGTATCATCAAATTGTAATTATATCAATACAAAATTAATAAAAAACAACATAAGGATGCAGTATTTACAAAAAAGTCATACAAAATATTCACAAAAAGCCATATGAAGTACATTAAACAGTCAAAAGAAGATATGCAGGAAGTCATCTACTTCATAGAGCATATTTATTGTGTGAGATTCTGATAGAATCATGGCGTTTATTGTACAAATTTACACTTTTATGTCTAACTAAATTTAAGCTCTTGATTAGTCTGTGTTGCTGAAGATGAATTGCCTTTGAGGTTCTTGTATTGTATGAATATTATTCATTATTGAGTTTAAAGATATTCTTATTTTCATGAATGAAGAAACTGTCTCTAAAATGAAAATACATAATAGAGGTAAAATCCTTAAATCTAAAAACAGCGGTTTGCAAGGAGTACATTGACTGACTTGCTTAATAATGTACTTTAAACACTTGCTTTTGTACTTTAAACACCTTAATATAGTTACTGGAAGACGCACAGTAGGCGATTCCATATTCCAGTACCAAATATATATACGTAGCCAAAATATGCTGCTTTTAGTACTTCAATGTTGCATACTTTAGCTAGTTACTGCATAACATGTATCACTCAGTCAGCATGCTCTGTCCAACGTAGCTGGGAGTCAATAATCATGCCTAAAAACTTAGAAGAATTACTTTCATTTACAAGCCTGTTACTAATTGAAATTTGGATGGAGTTATGAACTAATTGTTGAATGAAGTTGATAGATACAGTTTTGCTTATGTTTATGTGAAGTTTATTACTCATCATCCAGTTCTGCAAATCTGAAACGTGCTTTTGATTTCCACCTGCATAATTCTCTCATTGCTGTTTTTGAAGATGAGATTTGTATCATCTGCAAACAGAACACTGTTTATACATAATATGTGGGAAGGAAGACCATTGATATAAATTAAAAGCAGAGATGGCCCTAAAATGGATACTTGGAGAACACCAGGAGTTGCAGTAGTAAGATTTGAATGTGTACCATGTAATTCTACAACTTGGCATTTATTCTCCAGATAGGATGTAAACCATTTGTTGGCTAGTCCTATCACAGCATATACCTCTAATTTCTTTATTAAAATATTGTGATCAACTGTATCAAAAGCTTTGGTTAAATCTAGGAATAGACCTGCTATATGTACTACTGCTACATGTTCTTTATTGTCTTTTGCACTTATGATAATATCTTCCATGAAGGAGAAATTTGCTGTGTTGATTGAGTTTCCTTTCTTAAAGCCAAATTGAGTTTCTGATATAACTTTATATATAACTAATCTATTACATATGATTTTTTCTAGTATTTTGAAAAGACAGTCAGCAAAGAAATATGCCTGTAATTTTTTATAATAGTTTTCTCACCTTTTTAAGCACCAGTTTTATTTTCATTACCTTGGTTTTCCTGCTTTACCAGTCAATAATTCTCAAGTAAAACACAATTCTGTCATGACCTAAAATATTCAAGGGGATGTTGTTAGTAACATTC
Source organism: Deroplatys truncata (assembly GCA_030765065.1). NCBI lineage: Eukaryota > Metazoa > Arthropoda > Insecta > Mantodea > Mantidae > Deroplatys > Deroplatys truncata. The sequence goes on along the minus strand of CM060983.1, from coordinate 202,058,193 downwards.
TGATATCCAAGATTTTTTCCAATAAAATTCAGATAATTATACTGCCAATGTTGGTAAATATAACCCTTAAATAAAGCAAAACATTATTTAATGTTAATTAATTGTTTTTCACAATGTTGTGGTTGGAAAGATAATTAGGCTGAAAAATTTAATGACATCTGGGAATTGAACCTCAGAGCTTTGGCTATCTGTGCCATTGCTCTAACCAACTGTGCTACCATGGTAACATGCTAGCACAACACTAAATTATCCAACTTGTAAATAATGTATCATGGTACCTCAGTGGTTAGAGTAATGGCATGTATTAAAAGCAATTAACATTGATTGATCTAATAGTGGCAATTAACCATAAAACTCAGGACTTTAAGTACTTATGAGATTGTAAGTTGCCATTGGGTTATATTACCTTGAAAAGAATGTCATGAGATTTAACGGGAAAATATGTCAGTCAGTTGGAGAATTTATTGACATTCTGGCATATTGCAATGGCAGCTCAGTTGGTTAGAGCAACTGCATGCCAGATCCATGCCTCAAATCCCAACTATGGAATTGTAAACCTCATTTCCTTGCTTCTTCTAATCATCAGCCTAGCCAATGGTCCATCTCCTTTAACTCATCCCTTCCTACACTTATTTTAGGATATTCTTGTCTGAGACAAGCTAGTACTGGATGGGAAGTAATATTTCATACTAGTACAAAATTCATTGATGGATTTTATTTCATTCCTTATAATAAGTATCGACATTCAATACTGATGGATCTGATGTTTTGGTAAAATACTGATGCTGTTTTCAATATCTAGAAGTGCATTTCTCCTTTTACATCCTAGCACTATATCAGAAACCATAAATTACGATAAGTTATCAGTTACTGTGCCATATTTCTACTGTATTAGTTAACTAATTTGATACTAAAACAACTCCAGCATCATTGTCTTACTACACTCATATTAGTATTATTGTGCTCACTATTATACGGTAGCAATCAGGGGCGGCTGATGATAACTAAACATTAGTTATTACCAATTAGACGCTTCCAAATGTCATTAGCATGTTCATTATAAATTTATCTATAACTGCTATTATAAGTGATGTTTTTGAGGAAGTCACCAAGATGCTACAAATCATTCACACCATACATCATTTTATCCATACATCTCCACCACTACATAAAACTCCAGGAAAGCAAAGCAGGGCGTTTTTAACACCACAACCACACATCCAGTCATATTCTCATACACATTGCAGCTAAAATGCCTGTTAAAATGTCTTGTTTATGTTTTTAACAGCTGAATGATTTGGTGTAAGTCTACCAAAACGTTTAATTTCCTATTCCTTTTAAGTTTAGTACTGAAAATGATGTTATATGTATCTCACTAAGTCACTGTGATTCACCAATTGAAACACAGCACAACCACAGGCAACATACTAGTACCAATGTTCAGTATATGGGGTGACTGGAAGTAAGGCAAACATTTACTATAAAACCAATAGATGGCACTGTTTATGTGATGGAAGCCAAATTGGTCATCCTATTTCATGCTCTCTGGTTACTAGGCTATCCAACAACATAAAGCCTTATGCCCCTGCACTTCCCCACCACACACCTCTGTGATTCCTTGGTTCATCACACCTAGCCATTATATGTCTGTGGATCACAGCTGGGAGTGTACTATTTGGCACCTGCAAACAGTACAGTGCTTGCTGAAGTCACAAGATCAGGTTTGGAATGAACCCAAAATGTATCAATGCTATAGTTATATACATTATTGGAAAACCCAGGATTATAGCTGTAGCACAAATGTTCTAGCATATTAAGAAGCTGCCCCTGGTGAAACTACATTTTGAATATGTGGGTACTTAATCATTTCTGGCAGATTCTCTCACAACAAAGTAAAAAGCTGAAAAGGACTACTTACCAATAAGGCACTTGTAAAGCTAAAAATGTAGTGGCATGTAGTGTGTGGAACATTGATATAGAATATACTGGAAGCCTCCATTACCACCATGATCGAAAATATCACTGCCGCTCTTCTTAAAAGTCCAACTCTGTAAAATCATTGCACATACAATAACTCAAGCTTTATGTAGAATTAAACATAAAATTTCAGTGGTAAGATATTTTTTTTATTTTTATAGCTAGTTATAGTTTAGGAAGTTCTTTAATAAGTAATAGAAACATTTTAAAAGGCATGAAACTGTTGCTCACATAACTCACTGGTATATAGGAATTTAGAACCAGGTTATGACAATTTTAAGGATAGATTATAGGTATAGGTAAATTATAACAATGGAGATGTAGGATATAAAGATGAGGGAGCATTTGTTTAATACATTGTGCTATTTTCTTTTTCCCAATTTTAACCCTCTCCTGTATGTTGAATTCTTTAATTTTCCAGTACATCTCTTCTATCCCCATGTCACATATCATTATTGCAGCACATTTTTATTTTTCTGGTTGTTTCTCCTTAAACCACATAATACATAATGTTTTAAGGACAACAATATATTTAACATGGCAATGTAAAAATAGTATTAAACTGTAAACTACATATGATGGGAAAAATATTGAGTACAAAGGAGAAACAAAATTCCTGGGTATATATGTGAATGAAAATCTTAAATGGGACACTCACATTCATCATCTAGCATCAAAACTCAGCTCTATCTGTTCCATGCTTAAATGTCTAAAATGCACACTGAATTTATGTATATTTTGTTCATTTTCGCAGTCGATTAAAATATGGAATAAAATTTTGGGGAGAAAAATATGAGAGAATATTTAAAATCCAGAAGAGAGCTATAAGAATACTAAGTGGAATAGACAGCAGGAAATCCTGCAGACTTAATTTAGGGAACATAATATGTTACCATTAGTGTGTCTTTTTATAGCAGCAGTTTTAAAACATGAGATATCAAGGAAAACTATGGGCAAATACAACTATCTATTCTCATAAGACGTGAAGAAAGAATGACATTCATGTTAAGGTAATCAGGACGAAGATTTTAAAAAATAATCTCACAAATTTACATGCTAAAATATACAATAAACTGCCAGCAAATATTAAAGAAATAAGTAAATGAAAACAATTTAATAAAGAAGCCAATACCCTTTTACTAAAGTATATCTTTTATTCAGTAGGAGAGTATATGAGTAGTTGTAATAATACATATTGTAAAACCATTCATGCAATTTATTAGAGATTTTATGCCCAGATCATATAATGTAATCTAAAAGGTGAATAAATAAATAGCGTAATTTGCACTAAAGTCTTCTTCATTGTTATATTTCAGGTAGAGTGCTAAGCTAGCAGCAAGAGGGGAAATATGTGTTTTGAGGAAGCTCCTGAAGGGAGAGAAAGGAATATAGGTGGAAATGGGAATAGATACCAAAACTTGCTTGCCAGATGGGAGATGGACATGTATGTGCTCGCGGTGGAAAAAGAAGATGGGTATTGAAGTACAATTGTACTGAATCAGAATGAGTGCTTTTAATGCAAAGGGAATCAACAACCAGAGGAGAGCACAAGGATGGATAGGAATAAGCTTCTGGTATATTTTTGTGATATGGACTTTATGGAAATGAATCCTGGACCAACAATGGATCAGATAGGTGAAATGCTAGAAACTATCACTAAAAAGATAAAGGAAATCAAGGGCATGGAAAACAGAATTGACAATAGAGTCGGCGACAAATTTGAAGTGATCAAAACAACACTAGGAGAATTTGTAAGCAAGGTAAAGAAGTGTAAAAAGAAGATAAATTCAACATGTAAACTTGGAGGAAAAAATAAGAAGCTAAATCTGATAATTTTTGGAATAGACAAGAGAAGGAATAGATAAGCATAACAGGATATACAGGAGCTCTGTCAAGGAAAACTTAAACTAAATATGGTTGGATGGTAGATTGTTGATTGTTCCATAATTGGAAGAAAACAGCCAAGGCCAAAACCAACAATCACGAAAACAGCTACAATGAAGTTCAAATGGGAAATGTTGAGAAACAGCAAGCAGCTGAAAGGCACAAAAATATTTGAGCAGGATTGGGAAAGAAGCAATGGGAATTAAAATCAATAGCAATAATGGGAATGAAGAAAATGAGAGATGCAGGAAAAAAACTTTCATAAAAGGAGTCAATCTGTGGATCGATGGAATGAAACAGGAACTTTGTCAGTATTACACTATTTTGTAGGGGAATCATGTGTGATGGACGGTAGAAGAAATGGTCAGCCAAGAGATTATCAGGTTGAATCAGTACATACGTCACCAGTGATGAACCAATTTCACTGCCAGCCCAGCCGAGGAGGGATGGGGAAAAACGTCATCAGTGGAGACACTAAGAAGGTCAGTGCGACCCAAATCAAAGCTGATTGAATACACATGGAGGGAGGCCATTGCAGCAACAGCTGGCTTGGATGTATGGAATTAAGAAGGTTTAAATGTTGCATCAATGCCATGAGGCAGTATTCTGGAAATGAAAGATCGTGTGCATACAAGAAGGCAAGTGAATCTAGAGAAGTTTAAATTCGAGAGAAAAGGTTCATTATAGGAATTTGAGTTATCAATGAGTTGGAATGTAGAGGGCCTACTAGAGAAAGTGTGTAGCGATGAAATTCACCAGTGAAATTAACGTATTAAATGTATAATTTTTTCCTTATTTATTGTCTTGTCAAGATCATGGAGGACCTTGTTTAAAGAGCTAAAGCTTTCCTGAAATACCTCTGCTACTTTAAGTAAGAAATAAGTTTGCATATGGTAGAATGCTCAATTCAGGTGTAGTAACCATGGATTGCCTTTTATTGCATTTAATTCCAATTTGTTCAGTGAGTTTCTCGGGAGTTAAAAGCAGCAGTTACTAACAAATTGGACTAACAACATAAGAAGTAATAGAATACATAAACAGCAACTTCCACATTACTACTAGGGTGATAACTGTACTGAGAGGTTTATGTGGTAAATAAACTAAAGCTAGTGGCTTGATGAAATACTCCTCTTTATAACATGATGTTAATTGTTGAACACCAGACTTGCACGGGATGTTTTGATGATGATAATTAATGAGGATCATATTCAAATCACTCTATTGCTTCATTTGTCACCAGTTTCATAACACATCTCCAGAAAGTTGCTAGATTTTAAGCATGATTTGTAATTCCATTATGTTTTGACATGTCTTGTTCGTGTTTCAAGATTTTGCTGCCCTAAAACCTGCCGCCCTGAGCGTTGACACCCCTTGAGCTGGCCCTGATTTTATTGCAATGAAGCTATGGTTGCCTTAGTTTGTTAAATTTTGCAGTATATTTGTTTTCTACTAGACAATATCTTCATTTCAGTTTTATAAATTTTTCAGTATATTTGTTGCTTTCTACTATATGATATCTTCAGTAAAATGTCCTGTGAATTAATATGTACTTCTAGATCTGATTTCCAGTTATCTCATGCAGGAAATTTGTATTGTAAATAAAGAACCAATGTAATAATGAATGTACATACTGGTTAAGTACCTATATTAAAGAAGAATGTGCAAAGGTGAATGTGATGTCTGGTTTATGGATAGCACTTTTAAAGTATCAGCTAATATTTTTGTTCAACTCTTTGCAATTTATGTTTTCTACAGGCGAATGCTTTACTGTTGTGTATGCACTTTTATCATCCAAAGAAGAAGCAATATTAGTGTCTTATCAGAATTCGCAAGCATCAATATTAAAATTCATCCCCAAATCATAGTAAGCAATTTTAAGTAAGGAATAATTAAAGCCCATCAAGCAGTTTTCCCTGATGCAACAATCAGACTGTGCTTCTATCACCTTGGCCAGAGTATGTACCATACAGTGCAAACTAGAGGACTTCAGGCACATTATATATTGCTGAAGACAGAACTTTCAGAAATGATCTACATCAGCTTTTGAGATTTGTGCTTGTACCAATTGCAGATGTCAGTGTTGCTCCAAAATTACTAGTTGACATCATGGAATACTTTGATATCACTTGTGTCAAAGGAAGACTAGCACTTGACAGGAACCCCAATATGCTCCAGAACTCTGGAACCAGATCTTGCTGCAGTTAACAATGAACCAAGAACTGGTAACCTAGGGGAAAGTTGGCATAATTGCTTTGTTGTAATAGTGGGAAAGCATCTCATATTTATATTCATCTTAACAGAAATTAAAAAGAAACAGGAAGATGTTCACCATATTTCCTAGAACTGGATACAGGGAGAAGGATAAAGGATCCACACATTAAGCTAGAGTAAATAGGCAGCTTCCGAATATTTCACTGAATTACTAACAATACAAGCAGACTAACAGAATTCTATATTAATTAAGTGTTTGTACTCATAACTTTACTCTACGAGTAATACATTACTATTGTGTATTTTGCAGCATATTAAATTCATTACACATTTGTTTTTTATGGTATACCAAATATTAGTGCATGAAAGTGTAGTATGCAAAGTATTTCAAATATATGTCTCCCAATTTTCAGTATATCAAATGTTTGTGTTCCAATTTTATATGCCAACTGACTTGAAACATCATTTGCTGAAACCAAAATACATTTTCTTAATAGCTGCTTTCTCTTAAGACAATGCACCAGTAAATTTATAATCTGTAAATGTAGTTAATAGTTAAAATAAAAATATTTACCTTCTTACTATTGCTTTATTTCCTATGGAATTCTTACTGGACAGAAGTTTGAGCCTTCGCATAACAGTGCAATAAAGAAATATGAAAAGCACCAACATGATAACTGCTGATGCAATGAAGATATTAAACAGCATGGTGCCATGCACCAACCACCAAGATTTCAATTGCCATCCTGTAGAATGGTGTGCCAAGTGATTACACAGCACTGCCAGAACTGGAACACCTTTTAAAATAAAAATATTTTGGAATTTAATTATATTCACTAATTAAACAATGTTCAATTTCTTTCTGTCAATAAAATATTTTTGTTGTATAAAAAACTCCCTATAACCTGTGCTTTGCAAATTCCATCCCTGGTATATGCAAAATAATTTTTTATTTCACACAAATAATTTCTTTTCTAGTACTTACATTTTATCATATTAATCTATTTTACAATTAAGAATTTAAAACCTATTTCTATAATTTCTTATCAATAGTTGCATTTTATGTAGTATAAACCATTCACAAAATGTCTTATCATGAATAACACAATAATTGTTGGAATATATAATTATTTAATATAGTGACAAAATTAGGTATCATATAAACTTTTTATAGTGTTTGAAAGAATATTAAAAACAGGAGTGCTCACTGATAAACATACCGTAGATCTGAAGTTGAATCAAACTTGAAACATACTCAAAGACAACTTGCAATGCTGCAAGTGCTTTTAATTTTTTTTTTATAGCTAGGTATTAGGTTTAACTTATTTTTATGCTCCAGCACTTGAGATCACTTTGTTGGTTCACTGGGATACTTGAATCACATGAGAAGGTTTAATACACAATGCACTTGTGAGCCCAGTGGAATGATCCTGAGCATGGAGATCCATGGCTCAAGTCTCAAAATTAACATTGAATTTTTCAAGTTAATTCAACTTTTCAACTTAGTGCCTACACACAGCAGAGTGGAAGAACAATAAATTCTTGCATTAAAGATTCTGTCCAGTTAAAAAGTGCCTACTTTAGTTAGAATGATTATGAAAATTAACAATAGAGAAGAACAATGGAAAAAGCATTGGGTGATGCTGACTGGCCATATAAAAACACTGCTGTGTTGGTAATAGCCTTTACAGTTTATTTAAATCATAATATTTGTCATTGTCTATACAGTTCATGGGCTTGATGAACTTTAAAACAGTATGTGTGAAGCTCAATTTTCTGTTACACAATGCCGAAATTTGTATAAACAAACATATAGTCAGCAATCATTATTATTGTTACATTTAGTTACTATTGGATAGGCAAAACCTGCCAGTTTGAACCCTAGAATGAACTTGATACAGACGACAAAAGACACTTTAGAGTGATATAAGTGTGGAGAATGTGAGATTCTGTCAAAAAGAGAAAAATATTATTTTTGCAAAATTGTTGCACACATTACAGGAAAATTTGTGATTCTTTTCAAAGTGTTGTAATAAATGGATAACTAAATGTAGAAGGTATTTAATGAGTAGAGCAGTAGACTGAAAAATAGGAGAAAAATAAATTATGTAAGAATGAATTAAGATAAGAGGAACCCCACCTTAATGGTCTAAAAACGCATTCCTCATTGTGTAATTTTCTATTTCTTTTCTATTTCTTGATAGTCATCAAGATGATGGGCCTTTACACTTCACAGCACTAGAAAGTAGTATCTACTTACTTTAGACTCCAGTTGTTCCTTACTACTTCCATTCTGACATATGTAATAAACTTCTTTCATGCTTTCTGATGATAAATTGAGGTCTTTTCTGTCTTCTTCATCACAAAGAAAGAAACACATACTTTTTCACATACTTTTATTCTGGTTCTTTATTTTCAAGCAAACTGACATTAAGATACAGAAGTGTTAATTTATATACAGTGAAATGAACAGAGCAAATGCGAGTATATATACTTGGAAGGAAGCCTTTGTGGTTGGTTACCTTTTAGCCATGCATTGTCATTCTGGTTAGTTTTTTGGACTTGAAACAATTCTTCTTCTTCTAATTGTCCTCTTCCCCCTCCCTCTTTCTTCAGTTGATAATCCTCAAAGGACTATTCCAGTCTGCATAAAGTTTTCGCACCATTTCTTCACAGTGATCTTCTCCCTGGTAGTCTGTAGTTCAAGATCACTTGGAGGATCCTGTTACTGGGCATACCTTGATGTGCTGGAACCAATTTTCTTGATATTGATGAATATACTGCATGACAGGTTCCATTCCTAGTTCTTGTAGGATGTCTTTATTTAATTTATGGACTCACTTAGTGTAGCCTGCTGCTCAGCACATAAGCTTCATTTCACTAGGAGTAATTCTATTTTCATCACACTTTCATACGGTCCAAGCTTCACTGCCAGAGGACAGCTCTTGTCAAGGTCTTGTACAGGCGAGTGTGGGAATGTTTTTGGACTAAGGATAGTTTCATTATACTGTTAATATTGCCAGCAGATTTACTGAATTTAACGGTTTTTTTTTTTGTTATATGTCTAGATGGGGTAAAAAGGAAAGTTTAAAACCAAAGTAATTAAATTCATTAACTCTTTCTAAAAATTTGTCATTTATACAAATTTTGCTGTATACAGGTTCTTTGCTACAGAATGCCATTACTTTTGTTTTTGCTGTGGATATTTCCATGGGACATTTATCAGCTATTAATGTTAAATTATGGATTGATTATTGTAAATCAGCTTTTGAAGTGGCTAGCAAGACTGAATCATCTTCTAGGTGTAAATGTCAATTTATAGTTATATGGCCATGCTTGTGCTTCTAAATTATTGTATTATTGCATTCATATAAATCTGGAATAAGAGAGGCAAGAGAGGACATGCTAGTTTGACAACAGCAAAACTTTTTAACTGATCGGAGAATTCCCATCAATTTTAACAGAAATTAGTTGCTTGGAGTTGATTAAAAATATTTGCTGTAGGATATTATAACATACTAATATTTCTATAAGTTTGTTGCAGTTTACACGGCAAAAGCCTTTTTAAAATCAATAAATGCTATATGTGTCTCTATATTAAATTCTCAAAGTTTCCCTATCTAAAGCTTCATTGTGAAGTATACATCAGAGCATCGTAAATCCATTTTGCTCTTTTCCCAAAATGTCTTCATAATATCTGTTTATTATTTATTATGTTGGAGAAAATTTTACAATCAGTATTTAGTAAACTAGTTCCTCTATAATTATAGCAGTCATTTTTATTTCCTTTCTTATAGATTGGTATTACAATTGAGTTCAACCAACTTCTTGGAAGTCTTGAAATTTATGAAAACATAAATTATATCTCCATTATATCTACAATTATTAGTGAAAATTATCATATTTCCAGCAGTGAATGCAAATACAGCAAGCTAAGGAAAATAATTGCAGTGTTACAAGTGCTCTGACAAATGCTATTCTGACTCATTATGTGAAATGACATTCAGATTAGCTTCAATCTATTGGGACACATGCAAGAAGTTTAAGCTTTGACTGGAAGATTAGTCTTCATTTTAAACTGTAATCTTTAAGGTTACCTTAAAGCTTAAGGTTAATCTTGTTCAACTGATGTGTAAAACTAGATTTAATCTAAAAGCTTTCACTCGATGTTTTTCCAGCAGAGTTGAAAAAGTCATGTGATATGTTGTTGCATGTCATGTTAAAGTGAACTATTTATCAATAGTTATAAGACACGATGCCTTCACTAACACATTTTATTTTTTGGTATAAAAAAGCATGAAGTAATAAGGTAACAAGTCACTGTCTATAACTCTATGGAGTAATAACAAAAAAGATAGTTCCAAGGAATAATAAACTAATGTTCCTCTACATAGGTGGAGTAATCATTCTTGTCTATGATTCCTCCACGTCCTCCCCACCCCGGTCTTCTTGAGGGGGATGACCAGTTGTATAGGGCAAGTTATCATCATCCTGCCAGGTAATTGAAGCCTCACAGTTCTTATCTTGTCACCTCTTCCTCGTAACAATTCTTTAATCCTGGCCATCCTCCACAGGTGCCTAGGTTTAATGTCTTCTTGAAGAAGGTCTTTGGCGGGTGTTGTTTGCTGCATAGTATTTTCACTTTATTGGTAACTGCTTAATTGTAGCAAGCATTCCTTCTTCCAATGTTTACAAAAGCCTGAGGTTACCTTCTGTTTCATCCTGAACTGCTTTGCCAGGTTCTTCATAGTCACTGGTTCTGGTCCATCAGGAATTGTTGTAATTGTTTAGCCAAACAAGAAATGGGACAGAGTTAAGATTTCACCGCTCTTCAATGGGTGGTCTATTATTGGGGCAGCTTACTTGTCAGAACCATGTTGAGGCCTTCTTCATCTAGTTGAGAATGTCCAATCACTTTCCTTAGGCAGTGTTTTGTAGAGCCTACCATTCTTTCCCAGAAGTCTCACCAAGCTGCCCTTGAAGTGATATACTTCCTTGTTACACTCCAGTGTGTGCCTATTGTTGAGTTGCAGTATCTGGAGTACTTAGTGAAGTTGTCAGCTCCTTATTTGTGGCAATGAAAGTTTGTGCATTGTAGAATATATTGTGCGTGGTATGCCACGTTGGCTTACAAATCTTTGCAATGCCATAAAAAATTCATCAGTGGACATGTCTGAACATAATTCTAGATGAAGAAATCAGGTGGTGGCACATGTAAATAGTATGATGTAGAATTTTTGCTGGTACTCTCATATTTGTTGTAGAGTGGGCCAACAAAATCAAGACCTGTCACAGAGAAGGGTTTTACTGTATCTAATGAGAGGGGCTTCCATTTCTTCCAGTTGAATATGCTGTATGGTTGAATATGGTAGGCATGAGTGGAGAACCTGCTTTGTAACCTGCCTTGCATAAAGAATCCAGAATTCTTCATGTAGTTCTCCCAGAATGATGTGTATGCCTAAATGATGGAGTTTGATGTGTGTGTCTTGGATCAGAAGTTGAGTGAAACACTGCATCCCATCCAAGATATTGGATGTTTGTGTGTAGGGTAAGTCTGAAGTCTCCCACCAAGTCGATGACCCCTTCATTAAGAAATGGTTGTAGGGTGCTATTCTTGATGAGGTGGGCATTCTTTTAATGCCATTAATTCTCAATGGAATTTTTCTTCTTGTACCTGTTTGATCCAGTATGTACAACTTGTCTGTAATTTGGCAGCTTGTTAAGTGGTTTGGAAATTAAATTTTCTCTTTTGTTGCTTTGATGAATCAGAATATCCAAGCTGTGATATGTAGTAGTTTCCAGTATGAACTGAACCCATTTATATCTAGCAGGGGTTCAGTTGCATTTATTCTAAGGACTTCTAGAGTTCTTTTAGCTTCTGGAGGTAGGGGTGTGATGTCGAGTGGCCAGGATGTTTTTATCTTTGGTCCCATCCACCAAATTGATATCGAGTTTAACTGGTCTGCATGCAGTACACGATTGAGAAGGTCTGCAGGATTTTGTCCTCCAGGACAGTGTCTTCATTGGTTTGGATCACTCCTTATCCAACCCAAAGTGATGGTAGAGTCGCTCCACAATGTGGTTTTATTTATGCCAAAATCCATCCCTTCACAAAAGTAGTGCAGGAGACATGAACCCATTAATGCTGCAAATAGCTCAAGTCTAGGTAAAGTTATTCTTTTGATGGGAGCTAGTCTGAACTACTGCAGATGATCCTCATGGAATGTGTGTCCATGGATTTATAATCTTATGTAAATCACTGCATCATATGCTCTTTCTGATGCATCACAAAAGACATAGAGCTTCTGAATTCTCTCTTGTATAGATGATTCCAATCCATCTGGGAAAGCAGATCAATGACAGATAATGGAGTTTTGAGATCCAAGAATGCCATGCCGTGCCATGTCTGAAGGCAGTATACAGTATATCCTCCCATCCTAAGCCTCGGAGCCAAGAATCCTGGAATATGAGCTTTCCTACAATTCTCACTGGAGCAAAGATTCCAGGGAGTCATAAAATTGGACCATTGTATGGAGAATATTTCTCTTTGCTCTCCATTTGCCTAGCAGGTGCATGGATATTCTCTGTTGATCGATGAAGATATAATCCTCTTCTGTTTTCCAAACCACTCCCAGTACACTAGCGACGGACTTTAATTTGTCTTTCTGTGTGCCATATGTCTTTCAAAGCTTCTGAATTTGTTACTCATTTGGAAAGAGGAAGTTTACTCGGTCTGCAGGAACTTTCGGTTAGTTCCCTCTTGGCTGTCATCTTCAACACTTGTTATGAAGTCATCCATAAATGTACATGTATCTATAAGTTTAAGGCTAGAGGGTGTACGCCTGTTTCTTTAGTGTTACAAGTTCTCTAATAGTGGCTGATAAGAGGAAAGGACTGCATGTAAGCCCAAAACGTAACCGTTTGATTTGATAAGATATTATATCTCCTGAGGTGTAAAATACATTGTCTTCTATTTGTCTTACATGATACCAGAGAAATCTCATCAAATCCCTGTCCTTTTCTTTCAGAATCAATTGCAGGAAGGTTTAGTTATCATCACATACCCTTGGGATGTTTTTGAAATCTTAAAAGAGTAGCTAAGATTTCTGGCAGTAAATTCAGACCCATTTCTAGTGCATCGTTCAGTGATGGGGATTCCTGCCTAATATCCCTTCTATAGGTGCCTCTTCTACATGATCTTTCTTTATGTAATCCAACATTAAGTCATGATGAATATGCTTTAGTTCAGTTTTCTTCAGTTTGATTTCCAAACACAAGAATATTTTATCTATGGTAGTGAAGTGTTTAAGAAGATAACATTCTTCTTTCGAGGTAGTAGAACCTCTCTTCTTCTCTCTTCATTGCAATATGACGCATGATATGTGAAATTCTTGAAGAATGGATTGGTCCTTTATGGTCAGTGCTTGTTGATGTGGTTTAATACCTGTAGTTTCTAGGTCCCAAAACTGATGTAACAATGCATCAGAAGTCTCATCAAAGATGAGTGAAACTTTGTTTCCATAACTTGGTTGACAGTCGTGCTTGGCTTATTTCTGCTAAGTATATATACAAATATGGTGGGAACTAGAACCAATGTGGGTGAAAGTTTGATTAGTTCCTTCAACTTGTCACAACTTTCCAGAAAAGAATCTGGTTCAATAAGGATTTCGATCCAAGATTCTCTTCTACGCCATCTTGTGGATTGGCTAATTTTATTTTCTATACCCGGGCCTTGATGTCCTGTGGTGGGATTGGTTGGGTTGAGTAAGTGTTGTTACTTTCAAAGGCGGTGATAAAAACATGAGCTCTTGTAATGCATACCATGATGTCAAAAGTAACTTGCCTTCTAAATTCGATAATACTAGCAGATGCTTCAAAGGTGGTGATGTCTAGGTTTCTCATATCTATGATGTTTAGCCCCAATGACTCTATCAGTGAACTATGAATGAAGCTGGATTGACTTCCTGCATTAATAAGGCAGTGTGTTAATTTATTTTTTCCAGTAGGACCCTTAATCCATATGTGGATGTTCATAAACAACCAAAGTTGGGTGTTGCTACCATAGGTAATTTTATGAAGTAAGGTTTGCACATCATCATTTTTGTTGCATATTGAGATATGATGCTCTTGTTCACATTTTGCACAGAATGCTTTTCCTCGCTTAGAACACTGGCGCTTGTTGTGGCTTTGTGTCAGGCATAGAAAACATCTATTCACATTTTTTAGTTTTTTGCCTCAGTTTTGAGGTTTTTCACTTGCTGGCATCTTGACCCCAGTGGCCAGAGTTCCCACAATATACGCAGAATGGTTTGGTGTTGCATGTCTTCCTTCCTTGTTCCTTTATCTCTTTGTATTTACATGAAGGACAGCTGCAGTCAATACATAAGTCAGAATTGGTGGAATGGTGTCCCCGCGCATCTTTTGTCCTGTAAGGGTGCCTTGCAATTCCTCGTTGAGAAATTTCATTAGTGCAAAAAGTTTACTTCTTGGATATTTTGTGTTTTAGCACAAATGATCCAGCAACAGCAATAGTTCTTGGGGAATGCTCTAAGCAATTTTGGTGTAGAATTCGTCCGGAAGCATCTAAATCTTCTCCTAATGCTTTAAGTGCTTCTAGTTGTTGATGACACTCAATATATGTGGCATTTAGGGTATCAGGGTTCTCTGAATTAGCTGCTTCCAGATGTTCCAAGAGGTAGCTTTGAATGATTTGATTTATGTCTCTATATCATGATTGTAGAATCTGCTTCATCTGTTGATATGTATCTTCCATGACTACTATGCTGCCAACCAAACACTTAGGTTCATCTTTAAAAAAACCTATGAGGAACACATGCTTTTAATGGTCAAGACTGCCATATTTTTGTCAACAGAAGACTCAAATTCTTTCCAGAACCTGTGCAATTCCTCTATATTTCTGAAAATGTATTTTTATATTAGGAAGCTTTATTTCTGGAGCACATGATGTAGATGAACATGTCAGTACAGCTGTATTATTTGAGTTTTCTACTGGTCATTGTTCAATAAGGTTCTTAGCCTTCTGGATAGTCCACTTACAGTGATCTATACATTCCTCATATGTCTGGATGTCGGCTTTGTATTCTGTGACATCTAGAAGGTCATGAATGGAGTCATCTAATATCATCAATTTTTTTAGCATTGCACATAAGTGTTCATAGAAATGCTTTACTTTGGTCAAGCGTGAAGAAATATCCAGTATATACAATTATTTATAATCATAGTTCGTCCAACCTATACATACACTTTTGTGTTAGAAAATTCATTAATTCACTTTTAAATAGTTTGCCTTTAGTTGTCTTTAGAGTCTTTGGTAGTTTATTAGCAGTAATAAGACAGGATCCCTTCACAAATGGATTTTATTTTTCAATATAAGAAAAAACATAAAGTAACAAAGTAACATGTCACTAGCTACAACTCTATGAAGTAATAGCAAATAGCATAGTTCCAAGGAATAGTAAACTAATGTTCCCAAACAGGTTGAGTGATCATTCTTGACTATGATTCCTCCATATAAACGCCAATTTATTTATTGTCCATAGACTTCATACAAGTTTCGGACATTGTCATACATTCTACATTATCAAAAATGTACATTAAGTACATTAAATACATTGTGCATGAATAATAAAATACTGTTATGTGCTTTCACATTTACATGTTGGTAAATCTTGCAGTTTCAGTTGTTAAAATGGCCAAAGAAATTGATCTTCAGAACACTTTTATGAGTCTTCTTAAGCCCTGTGCTGTTAAGTCACAATCCCAAGTGATAAAGCTAAAAAAATGAAAACATCACAAATGTTGTGGAATGAATTGGAAGAAACCATAGTTTGAAAGTTTATGCCACAACAAATAAAAAAAAGATACAGAACTTGAAAATGGAACAAAAGAAACACCCTGACCATAATGCAACTGGAAAAAACAAAATTAAGCTACTAATGTGTGAGGAAGAACTTAAATTTCTAGAAGGAAAAAAAATCAGACAGATTCCAAGATATCAGGTGAGATATTTGCAAATGTTTTCTTTAGTTCTCACAGAGGATGATGTGAAGAAAAGAAAAACATAGGTAATGAAGAACACAGAAAATGCTAGGCAAAATGTTTTTGCGGTAAAGCTAGAGTTGACATATCACTATCTGAATTTAAAGTACTTACAAAAATACGAGGACATATTGTTACAGCTCAACAATTCGAATGCTACCTGAATTCCTTTGTCATAAAGTGAATTATTTACGAATTATTTATTTGTATTCATTCTTTAGATGCAAGGCCTCATGTATTCACTCTCTCTCATAAGAAATGATGTGAAATAATTTCAACATTCTCTTCATTGATTTCACATGTCATGTAACTTGATACATTTTTCTCTTCAACTGTGGTATTTTAGCAAACAAGAAAATAGGTTTTAAGTGTTAACAACATGTATTCAAGTCACCTATTAGGTAGCTAAGAAATTAGTAACATTAATCTACAAATGTCAGCACTTAAAACCTCAATTACACTTGAGCTTAATTCAAGTTGGTACAAGATAACTTTAAGCTAAACCTACAACCCCGAGCAAAAGCCAAATCAAGGCCAAGTGTAAGCTTTATTTTTATAATTAGGGAGACAAGATTACACTTAGAAATCGCCAAGCTAATATTTGACTTTGTGTATTATGGCCCATCATGACAGTATAGGTACTCTCATTGTAAACATACAAAATTTAACTGGAAAGGCCTTTAGATTAGTGAAAGCAAAGGAGCTATTAGTAAGTGTAATGCCACATAAAAACTACCAGCCCTTTTATGAAATTTCAGAGCTCATTTACTTTTACTACTAGTTGTGTTTTTGTTTTGTTATTACCTGTAATGATGCTGACCACTGTTTGTTTCATATGCCTCACTTTTGGAATCTGCACTACTTCAGTGTAAACAATCATAAGTTTACTGAGATGCGAGGACATGCCAATTAACAAGAATGCTTCTAAGCTCGTTGTCACATAAGGAAAAGAGGTCTGCAAATAAAAGAAGTTTAAATTTGAGAAACAAAATTATTTTTCTTACAACATTTTTAAAATGTAACCTTAAACTAAGGGCAATAAATTAGTTAAATTACAATAAATTCTGCATTTAGGAAATCTGAACATCAGAAGCAGAAGGTCTTTATTATAATCTCCTATGTAAATGATATAACTCTCCTTTCAGAGCAAATGAAAACACTTGATACAAGTATAAATAAATAAAATAAAAGATTTTAGTATTCTGCTACTGAGAGTCCTCGAGAAGTATTATTCTAGATTAATACCAATAACTTAATAGTAAATACAGAAAAAAGAACATAAAGTTAATAAAAATAAAGTAATCAAAAATGCACTCCAATTATAAACTTGTACAAAGTTCTGTGGCATTATTTACTTACTTACTTTATTGATATACCATTTGGAAATTTGTACATCATCAGGGCTTTGTCAAATACAATACACTGCTAATTACAATGTCATACAGCCATTCTTAAGTTGACAATTTATTATAAAGCAGTGGTGCAGATAAACATTTTTACAGCGGGGGTGTCCAATCTGAACTCATGAACTGCTATGACTTCCGCAAAATGCTTCAGATACATACATATACACACATATTGGTTAATTAACATATACGAGTATATATTAGTAATACATCTAATTAATGAAAAATGTAACAGTATAACTCATACAGTATCCAATGGTGTTATCCACCAGGTGTCTTATTGTATACTTGATTACTTTAAATGCTATTCATTAAGATTATTGGATTATTAAAGTATAAAACTTCTGTCAGCAGGAGCATCATTTCAGTTTCTGCTTGGAGGAGGGGGGCTAGATTGCCTAAAGTATTTGTCTGAATTTTCATGTGAATTTTAATGATATATTTGGCCTAAGAGAAAGTCATCTTTTATGTCTTAAATGTGAAATATTTATATTGCAGTTCTGATAATTTTTTCTTTTGGCAGAGCAATAATAAGTAGTAGCCTAATTATTTCTCATAACTTGGGGAGGGGCAATTGACCACCCTGTAGCCCAAAATGATGCTCCTGTATGTTAGCCTGCGCACTACAAGCAATTCAGATTGCTCATGCTTTCCATCCACTTATATGTTGGTAAAGTTGCCTTTTGCAAGAAAGTCATTAAGCCAGCAGGTTGGCATTACTCCTGCCACCTGTCACTGTCACACAGGGTGTTTATGTTTCTCTTAGCCTGAAGAAGGACTTTATATGTAGTCCAATACATAGCATTTATCTTGTCTACATTTGTATTATGTATGTCGGTTATTTTTGTGATCGTTCTGAGTCTTTATTTGTTGTTTCCCACCCTTGTCTTTTTATATTTACACATCAAGGTATATATATATATATATATATATATATATATATATATATATATTTAATTTAGAAAGTTTCACGCTTTACTTTACTCCTATTTGTAATAATTGTGGTTTTCAATTGCATTTTAATTTTTTTCATTCATTTTTTATGTTTCAGGGGGTGTCCAGGGGATCTGGACACCCCCTTTATCTAGCCACTGCTACAAAGGTAACATTATCAAGTATGGGACATGTCAGTTTGTATAAGACAAAGTATACAAATGTCATATATGTACGAAATGCTTAAAATATAAAATTAACAAATACTTAAATAATTACAAATTTGCTTAGTATTCTATAAATTAATTTACTGACTATAAGCGATGTTCCATAAATGTATTTTTTGACTTCTTACTTAAACATGGCTTCTGAAGTGGTATTTTTGTACTGAATGCATAATGTGTATCACAACTTAATGCCAAAATAAGGGTGAAAGGTACAGCTTTGTGAGAAATAATCCCTGCTCCTTGTGTTATAAACTTGCTTATTATTACATTTTTCAAAAACTTTTATTATTATCTTACTGATTTTAACATAACGATTAATGGGAAACACAGTCAAGCAGTTAAAATATTAATACAATTCTAGTGGCAACACACTCTAAACATCACTCTTTCAAGATAATTACTTGAACGCGTTTTGAAGACACCTTGTCTTCATCATCAGCTAACGAGTCTGTCGGTTCCATGTAGAGGTTGCTGTTGGGCTTCCTGACAACATAATTTTCGGCTTGATGTATTTATAGATGAGATCCTTTTCCGGAGGGAAATTGAAATTCATTAGTTGGCTTTTCTTTTTTTGTATGAGGAGTTTTTCCCATATCGTCAAGTCTATTGGATTTTGGATCGACTTGATTAGATTGTGGTTTGAATTCCGAAGATACCTTGAAGTTACTTAATTTGATAGACAGCTCGGTAAAATTCAAATCAAAATAGAATCAGACAACAAACTCCCTTTCCTGGATATAATAGACATCAGAACTAACAATAAATTAGAATTTGGAATTTTTAGAAAAACCTACACACACGGATAATTACACTAAGAACAAAGGATATAACCCAAGACCACATAAACATGCAATTTTCAACAGTTTGGTCTTCAGATTGGTAAACATACCCTTGAAAGATGAGGGATATAAGAAAGAACTCCAAAATATCATAGAAGTAGCCTACAAAAATGGCTTTGCAAAAGAATTAATGTACAAGAAAATCAAAACATTTAAAAAAGATAAAGAAAGAAAGGAAATTACCACACAACAAAAATTAATAGAAGACAATAGTTTTATTAAAAGTTCACATTTCATCCTTGGGCACATAAAAAATTCCAAAAGATATTCAAGCAATGGAACATCAAACTAGCACCCATCAATAAACATAGTTAAATAACATATTAAGAACAAACACAAAAGATTAAATTCCTAGAACTAA
The DNA here is from genome assembly GCA_030765065.1 of Deroplatys truncata. Lineage (NCBI taxonomy): Eukaryota > Metazoa > Arthropoda > Insecta > Mantodea > Mantidae > Deroplatys > Deroplatys truncata. Next base: position 202,038,296 of record CM060983.1, on the reverse strand, counting down.
AATGCCAGGCATTTACCAGATAAATTGTAGTGATTGCAAACTTAAATATATAGACAAAACAAAAAGGAACATAGGGGTGAGATTGAAAGAACATTTTAGAAATATAATACAAAGAAACTGAAAAGAAGTTTTTCTCTTGGTATACTAGGGAATAAAGAAATGACATCGAATGACACCAGAAGGTCATTGTCTGTGAGTTCTAGGTTTTGGATATTCTCTATCAGATCAAAAGTATTCTTAATACTTAGGTTGTGGAACTGTGGAAGTTTCTGAAACTCTTTAACTAACCATGTTGATATATTGTAAGTGGATGAGTTTAAAGTGTTTATTATTGGTCTCATTTTTTGACCTGGTTTATGTATTTTTGGTAATTCATATATCCTGGGTATGTAAGGGTTGCTCGGTATGAGGAACTTTTTGTCTTTTTCATTCAAAATATGTTTCATGTTGTTTAGCACCTTTATTGTAGTGTTCTGACGGTTTTTTGTGGGGTCCTTTGTAAGCTTTTTATAATCATTGCCCTGAAGAAGTGTTGTCATACGGGTTTCATATTCAGATGACCCGTGGTTAAAGTGATGGCAGTGGTTAATGTCAATAGACAGGGGTAATGAAAAAATAGAGGAATATCTTGCTCTGATAAAGTTATGTATCAATGAGAACTATTTTACATTTACAGTTGAATACTATTGCTTATCTATCAATGAGAACTATTTTACATTTACAGATGAATACTATTGCCAAATAAATGGACTAGCGATGGAAATTCCATTGTCCCCATTTTTAGCCAATTTGATATGAGCTTTCTGGAGACCCACACAACAAATGCATTTCCATTTTTATTTAAATGATGGTTCAGATATGTTGACGACATCTTTGCAGTAGTTAACAAGAAACTTGCCGAAGATACCTTGAAGTTACTCAATTTGATAGACAGCTTGGTAAAGTTTTTTCTTGGATATAATAGACATCGAAACTAACAATAAATTAGAATTTGGAATTTTTAGAAAAACCTACACACACGGATAATTACATTAAGAACAATGGATATAACCCAAGACCACATAAACATGCAATTTTCAACAGTTTGGGCTTCAGATTGGTAAACATACCCTTGAAAGATGAGGGATATAAGAAAGAACTCCAAAACATCATAGAAGTAGCCTACAAAAATGGCTTTGCAAAATAATTAGTATACAAGAAAATCAAAAAATTTAAAAAAGATAAAGAAAGAAAGGAAATTACCACACAACAAAAATTAATAGAAGACAATAGTTTTAAAAAGTTCACATTTCATCCTTGGGCACATAAAAAATTCCAAAAGTTATTCAAGCAGTGGAATATCAAACTAGCACCCATCAATAAACATAGTTTAAATAACATATTAAGAACAAACACAAAAGATAAAATTCCTAGAACTAAAATGCCAGGCATTTACCAGATAAATTGTAGTGATTGCAAACTTAAATACTTAGGCAAACAAAAAGGAACATAGGGGTGAGACTGAAAGAACATTTTAGAAATAAAAGACACAAAGAAACTGAAAAATCTGTCATCGCATATCATTTCTGGAATTCAAACCACAATATCCATAATGAAATAAATCTAATCCAGTCGATCCAAAATCCAATAGAATTGATGATATGGGAAAAGCTCCTCATACAAAAAAAAATAGATGCCATCTAATGAATTTCAATTTCCCTCTGGAAAAGGATCTCATCTTTAAATACATCAGGCTGAAAATGACATCGTCAGGAAGCCCAATGGTAACCTCTACACCGGAATCGACACTTGCCAGCGGCTCTTAGCTGATGAGGAAGACAAGGTGTCTTTGAAAGGCGTTCAAGGTAATTATCTTGAAAGAGTTAATTTACAGTGTGTTGCCACTAGAATTTAGTTAATATCTTACTGATAATAATGTCTCTAGCATATATAGAGATGAAAACAGTAATATACCTAATTGTTTAAATTTTGGTTTACATATTTAAGTGCATTATTACTCTTATCACCCTTTTCTATAATATAAAAGTTGTATTTCCTGCATCAGAGTGTCCCCAGAATATTATATCAAATCTGATTAAACTGAAAAATAAGCCACGTACGTTCCCCTCATATTAATTTTAATATTTTATTGAGGAATATACCAAGGAATTTTGTATAAGGTTTGTATTGCTCTGAACATGATACCTCCAGAAGTACTGCTTTTAGCAGGAATTTTTGTTTTCAAATGTAATTTAAATATGATATGTGCTACACAAATAAATACAAACAAAAATGACATATATTAACATGTCATTTAGTTGCATTCCTGTGCTTATGATTTCATAGAGTGTATAATTAATACTATATTGTCTTCTCCTGCGTCATTCTCCAAATCTAGGAGTACCATGCTAGCCTATAGTTGGGTTCAACCTGGTGGAGGGCGATGGATTTTTTCAGGCCTAAAAGTCTTTAGCATGGCTTTCTTCAGAAGGAAAGTAATGCCGGTGGTCCTGTGTTGTAGATTTAGGGCATGTAATAAAAGAACCCCAAACCTGATAAAGGGGTCTCTGAGCAAAACTTCTGGACTTTCATGCCCAATACAGAATGGGACTCTAAGAACCATAGTAGTTAAAGAGTGTCCATAAATAAAACTCAATTTAATTTTTTGCCCTCTCATGTTGTTTTGGGATTTCATGAGCTGACTTGAAATGCAGATAATTTTTATAGTCTTTAAATCCTTTAGCTGTGCAAATAAGTGCATGAATAGAATAATAAATCTGCCATATGTTCATGTGATGCCATAGCATCAGTCACATGCATTTGTAAAATCAAATCATAACTGTTAAGCAGTATCTGATTGAAGGAACGCAAGACAATATGTTGGAGTACAGGTTTTTCTTTTGTTTATTGTGAAAGTGAGCTACCACTGAGGTGAGTGTGCACATTTTCAGATGTTTTAGAAACCAACTTTCTTTTGTTACTGGCACTGAGAATGATACAAAGTGTTTTTCAATGTATGCAGGTATAATTTTTCATTTTACTACTATGGCAGTAGAAATTATATTAAGAAACATATTAAAAGCAAGAAACACAAAGAAGCAGATGCTGGAAGAGTGTCAAGTGAACAGTGAATAATGAATTCATATTTCCTCAACATGTGTACAGATGGTTCTGGTGGCCAAAGAGTGGCACATTCACTTTTCAGGCTGTTTCAAGTCCATTTGCTGCACATCTTCTATTATAGATATTCATTTGAACTTAAATTTACTTGAGCTCAAGTTAAGGTGAAGCAATGATTTAAATGTTCTTTCTCCATTAGCATACTCACAGATAAAACATAAACTTATAGAAGCTAAATACATATTAACAATGGTGGATTCTGTGCCACTGGACTTTATGCATACACCACAATGTATGCTTCCAAGATCTTGCTTAACTCTAACAGGAAACAGGTGAACATCAATGAACACAAGTCCCTGACTAAGAGTATTTATTAACAAGACACCATTATGCAACTCAGGTACAAGATATTTAACAGATGTCCCTGTGGAGCCAGTTTAGCAATGATTAACAACCATACGACAGGCAGTAAAGTATTCATGTAGACCATTATTCAAACAACTAAAAATTTTACCATTGGCAGGCATTTACATATTAGAATTACTTTTATTTGCACCAAGAAATACCTTGTTCTTTCAGATAAATGAAGAAATACACAACCATAATACCAGATTCTTAAAAAATTGCATAAACTATCAGCAAATACAAAATTAATGGCAAATGGAGTGCTTCCTGCAACCCATTAAAATGTTTAATGTATTGTGAAATGGAGTAAAAGCTGAAAAAAGATAAAAACCTTTTAAATTAAAAATCAAGCAGTTTTTATTAGAGAATTATTATTATAATGTAAGTGAATATCTTTGTGAATAACATGTATTTTGCTAATAATCTTGGTGTGTTCTAAATCAATGTACAAATGTAAAATATTGATATAAGGAATGAATAAGCAATACAATGCTTAAAAATGCCCATCCAATTGGAAGTATATCCAAAATAAAATAATAAAACCAGAAATAAATCAGAGTAAGCTTATGTCTGACAGCATCCCGAATAAGTACAAATTGTCAAGATCCTAAATTAGTAACCACAGTGTGAACCAATAATTCTCTAGGAACTAGATCCTTACTGCAAGAGTTCACAGTGCTGGTTGATTACTGATATAGTAATGCTCAACAGTGAAACCATGCTCTAAGGATGTTACTGAACTCCATATCACTACAGCTTAATTCAATAATATTGCCATGGTTTTCCTTACTCAATCTCAACTTACTAAACTCAAACTATCTGCAGCTTAACAAAGCAAAACTTAATCATCATAAAAGCAAATGTATACTGAACCAGCTTGCACCACTAACCAAATCATGAATTTGTGCTATGGTTTTCCTGATGAATTTCAGAATTTAAGTATGTTACCAACTCTGAATGTTTGCAGCTTAATAAAGCTTAATAATCAGTGAACATTAGTTTCATAAAAGCAAATCCAAGTTAACATAGTATGACTTATTGCTATGATTTTCTTTCTTGAATTTCAGCATTTAAGTATGACTAAACTTTGAATACTTGCAGCTTGATAATACAAAGTTTATTAATCAGTGCACATTAGCTTAATGGAAGCAATCCATGTTACACTCTTAGCAAAACCATGACTTTGCTGAACAAAGCTTAATAATAAATACTAAGACAGTTAATTCACTGGGAGAGATCTTACATTCTTGAACAATTTACTATTTTCAAACAAGGTCACCATTTGAGAAAGCGATGAAAATGAACCCAAACAGTAACATAAAATTGTAATTCCATAAAATTGTTACCAAATGTGCAAAGCTAATCAGAGCGGTCAGCTAGATTTGTCCTCTTTTCTTTCCAATGGCTACTACTCAAACCTAGGCAATTCACTCACCTCAGTCCCATCATTGCAATGCAAAACACAGAAAGAAAACAAACAAAACCTTGACTGGCTGTCCCGGCAAATGAGAGGAATCTAATCTCTCTCTGTAATCATTCCAAAAGCCAACTTCCTGCTTGCAGAAAGTGACAGCTCCACTTCATCAAAAACAAAAGCATGCCACTTGGTGGAGGCAGGATGGCCAACATACAATTATAAACATGAACAAGACCCAATGAGAACAGCATCAAAACCCACAAGGAGCCAAAGTCACAACTCATCTAATTAGAACCAAATAATAGTTGTTTCTGTAGTGGTTCATTATTTTGGCTTGTCCAAGGGGACAATAATTGAAAATCAAAATACCACTAGCTTTGTTCTGATTGCTTTGACTTTGCTTTGAACATATACTTGGAACACAAAACATACAGTATACACAAAATTTTAATGGACTATGTCAAAACATTGTTACGATATTAATGTTTTATTCATAATTAATCACTTTTTGATATGGTAATATGAAATGCTCCTTGGAACATACAATTTATCATATCGCTAAAAATGTTTTAATTTATGCTCAGTATACAAACATAAATCACTGTGCAGGCATCTGTAAATTTTAATTAGTTTAAGAGAAAAACATACTTTTGTTCACACGATAAAGTTTTCTACCATTTCAATTTGAGTTGTAGAAAATAATTAATTTCCCTGAACTATTTCATATTTTTTTAACTAGTGTGCAAAAATTTTTAAATCCATAATTCCTGAAGTTCTCCTGAAAATGTTAAGCTGATAAGTTATAATATGTGGTCCAATGAGCATTTTGAAGAGTGAAATATGCTGAAATGCAGTGACCTGAATTAAAAAATTAAGTCCATTTTTGACTATCACATCTAGTTTTTATGATATGTGTATATATGCCTACGGTGCTAAATTCATTCAGCTTATACAGCTTATTGCTACGTTACATTATGTTATTGTAAATCTGTTGTTGATTTTCTTCCTAATCAGCTCACTTCCATCCTCCCTTATCACCCAGATGTTTATGTTTATATTCCCAGCACCTATCAGTTTTATTTTATGGGTCACATCTGTCTTCTTGTGAGATATTTAAGTTTACATTTACAGCTGTTATAGATCTCAACTTCAGTTGAGCTGAAAATTTGTGTTAATATGCACGTTCGTCTTCTATATGTGTAGTGCTAAAATAAAAGTTCAAGTATTGCTTTTACATCAGGATTATGCAGAAGATAGTGTCTACAAAGTCCTGAGATGTTTTGTTACATTTGTGGATGTTACGTGTTTGACAGGAAATTACATAAAAGACACTCACAAAGAAGACTCTATATTATTCATATTTCAAAGAGAAAGTTGGTGATCAGCGTAAACCATTCACACTTCATATTGCATGTAACAGTTGTGCTGAGGGATTGCATTATTGATATGAAGGAAAATAAAAGTCAACCAATGATGTGGAGAGAACAGCAGAATTGCCATGATGATTGTTACTTTTGCATGTGCAAAGTTGCTGGCTACAACAAACAAAAACAAAAAAATAAGGCAGGAATTAAATATCCAAATCTGAACTCAGCTACATGGGCTATTCCTCATGGATCCAAACTACCACTACTACACTACTACCCAAACTGCACCACCAGTGGACTTCAATTTTAGTGAATCTGGAGACAGCTCCGTGACTTACAACAATGAGTTGGTTTCTGATCCAGAAGAATTTGACAATTCACCACAACAGTTTAATCAATTTGAGTTAAATGATTTAGTGAGGGATTTAGGTGTCACAAAACAGAAAAGTGAATTACTGGGCCCAAGATTACAGGAGAAGAATTTGTTATCAGCTGGCATTACATTTTCATGGTGTAGGAATTGTGAAATGCTGTTCCACAAGCACTATGCAGAAGAAGATCAACTTGTGTTTTGTGTGGATGTGTATAATCTTATTTAACAGTTGGGCAGGGAAGCATAGGAGCCAAGTAACTGGCGTCTTTTTATTAATTGTTCCAAATGAAGCTTTAAGGCAGTGCCACTTCATAATGGCAACAAGTTAGCTTCAGTACCGGTTGCACATTCTATGAACCTAAGAGAGTCTTATGAAACTCTGAAGCGCGTTATTGAGAAAATTAAGTACCGCGACCATGAGTGGCAAATATGTGGTGACTTGAAGGTCATTGGTCTGTTACTAGGACAACAGGGAGGATACACAAAATTCTTTTGTTTTCTTTGCAAATGGGATAGCAGGGTGAGGGACAAACATTGGGAAACTGGCCATTGGCCTCAGAGGCAGCGAATGAGACCTGGATCAAAAAATGTTACTAATGTGCCTCTTGCTGATTGTCAAAAAATTACACATTAAACTCCCACCATTACACATAAAACTTGGCATGATGAAACAATTTTTGAAAACACTTTACAAAGGTTGCCCTTGCTTCCAGTACTTATGAACAAAGTTTCCATCATTGTCACAGGCTAAAATCAGAGAGGGAGTATTTGATGGACCACAGATGAGGAAATTGATGAAAAACGTTAATTTTACCAGCCCTACTGAAAAAAAAATGTGTGGAATGGGTTCAGAGAAGTTGTTAAGAAATTTCTGGTCAATGTGAAAGACCCTCAATACAAATAAATTGTCAGAAATATGCTGGAAAATTTCAGATGCTTGCTGTAATACGAGTTTGAAGCTTCATTTCCTCAAGTCACATCTTGACTACTTTCAAATTTAGGAGCTGTCAGTGAAGAGCAAGGTGAAAGGTTTCACCAGGATTTGAAAAACGTTGGATGACGCTATCAGGGGCATTGGGAATGTACATATGATGGCTGATTACTGCTGGTGTCTTGCACATGAAGAGCCTACCAAAGAACTCTCGAGAAAATCACATACACTGAAGCTTCATGGGAAAAGAAAAAGGTACACGAGAAAACTAACACACATTCTCAAATTCAGGTACACTTTCAGGTTATTATTCTTCTTTATTTTCTTTAAAAGTTGTATATGAATGTGTAATATTTTTGTAAATTTTAAAATTATATTTTCATAGAAGATCAAAGCTGGTTACGAGCACAGGACCTGACTTCTGGTTCACTTCTAATTCATCTTCATCACAGTGTTAAAGTGCTTACCTCCAAGATGACCTTTGCGTCAGGGGAACATGTGAAAATCACTTGGGAAAAGATCTGGTGAATGTGGAGGATGCAAGAAAACTTCCCAGTTGAATCTTCTGAGCTCTGCCTGGGTCAAGATCCAACTTAGAAGTTTTCTCGTATCCTCTATATTCACCAGAGCTTGCTCCAACTGATTTTCACATGTTCCTCCAACTCAAAGGTAAGCACTTTTAACACCGATGATGAAGTCAAATCAGTAAACAGCTGGTAGCGAGCACATAACCTGACCTGGTACAACAGTGGCTTGGAAAAACTTGTGTCACATCCCCAAAAATGCTTGGAAAAACATGTTGAGTATGTAGAAATGTAACAGAAGGATTGTATGATATAAATAAACTTAATTCAACATGATCAATTGTGTATAATGTTTTTTTTTAAAATAGGGAAACTTACTTATTGAATGACCCTTGTAAGTGTTTATTCCCATATTATAGAGCGTTTTAAATGTTGTAGAGTAGTAATTTGCTTATGCAACTGGTCGCTAGAAGTTACAGTAGCTAACCTAGTAACAAGGTCATCTCAGCTCTTTAAGGGGATTTTCTAGTAATAATGCTCAAAGTACTTATGATTATCTCATTCCATTTGTGATTATATACAGAGCCTTCATTTGGACACATGACCAGCCTAATGGAAATTTGCTTGGCACCAGGAAGCATGCTGTTTGCCAACCACAGCCCGCTATACTCAAGCATACAGATTTCTCATGCAAATTATAAGTACAATAACCGCATATGCTCATCACAGAAGAAGTTGGAAATGATTTCGTTGTGCCACCACACATCTCTCACAACTTTTAACAAAATTTGTATTAACACTCATTAATTATTCTTCTGGAATTACAGCAATTTCCCTTCCTATACTGTATTTCTGTTCTTCCAAGAGAATATGTGGATTATTCTTACATACCTACTTTTATTTTTTAAGGTCCCCCATGAATTGCATCCTGATGAGAAATCTGTGCACTTGAAATTAAAGTGCTATGAATATCAGATTCTGCCAATAAACAGTGTGCCATGCTAGGCTGGTCACACATCCAAACAAAGGCTCTGTGCAATATTTAATTAGGCAAAAAGTTTTTTAACTTTATTCACAATTACACCTTGGTGCCAGCTTCTTATGAGGCTCAGTTGACAGTCCTAGTGAGGAAGAATATTGTTTGTTATTGAACACTTAAATGTTTCTTTCATTTGGGGAGTCCTGCAAGAATAGAACAGCAGAGGACATAGAAAGTAAACCAATTATGTCATATCTTGCACTATTGCTATACTTCAAAAATAAATTAAAGCATGTCTACAATCCACAATCAACCTTCCAATAAATCGTCTCATTATAAATTAAGTGAAAGTGTATATTTCGGACAGCTTAGTATTTTCCTTTTCCTCTCTTTAGCTGCAAGATTTATTTCTGTAACTCAAGCATCATGCTTCTCTAGTTCACCTATGTGGTAGAAGTCATACAATGTAAATGAGTAAGCTTGAGAGGAAAAAGAAATGGATAGAAAGCAAGATGATTATCATACCTTTGGTACTGAATCACGAACAGCATAAATGAAGACTCCCATTGCACCTGATGTAGCTGTACAACACTGTAACTTAAGGAAAATGATGCAGCTACGATGGTGCCACCAATAGGGTAAGAGAAGAAACAAGGTAACTGCTGTCTGCACCAGGCAACAGATGCAGCCTATTAGCACCACTGTATGATAATATTCAGGCACAGCATGTGGCAGCTGAAATTTATTGTTTTCACATTTAGACAATAATAATTAGCTCAGCTCTCAAAAGTTTATAGAAAAAAACAAAGAATTGCAGATAATGAATTGTAAGTATAAACAAGGCAAGTGGTAAAATGCACAATATTATGGTAGCATTTCATAACCTGATACTACCTAGCTGTTCAAAAATAGTTGGTTTATTCAGTTTAACATCATTATTTTCCAGATTTTCATCATTTTATAAAACCTTTCAGTATTTTCTGAATTAAACAAATTATAAAGATAGAATTATCCCATGACTGTGTTTACAAAATTCTACCACTATTAATGAATGAAAATTTTTATTCTTTCAATCTCTCTATGCACATAATAAAACTATAATGAAGTTTTTTTTCATAATGTTTGCTTTTAGATAAAAGACAAATAGATAAATGGATCTATTACTAATGTGTACAATGAGAAATCCTGAAGTCCAAAACCTCATCTTAAAAATATATTGCCTTTTAAATGGTTTTACTAAAAATGATCAAAATGATCATTACATTACACATGGACTTTATTCCATAGGGAGAAACGGGATAGTAGCAAGGGACATCAAGTCAAAGTATCTTGCTTATTTTTGAATCTTCTGAAAAGTTTCTTATAGCATATCTCTAACAAATTTTACTACCATGCATTTCATGTATAGCCAGGCCATAGATCGCATAGTTCGCTTACACTGCAATGACCTCGGTATATCTTGGATAACTCACTACCGCAAATGATTCACTCAACACAGCTGGGGTGATCGTCTGTGTATGTTAAATGTCATTTGCTACCTTCTTTTTGTACTGTAAAGACCAGAATTTGTTCATTGTGCATCTCAAAAGTGAAAGTTTATTCAGGACATCTTATGCGTGAATTATGTTAAGACTGTACTTATTGGTCACTGAAATGCATACCAAAAAATTAATGCCTGAACAAAACATATTCTTGTACAATACATATATAAACCAAATATGTAGATAGAAGTTTATAGGAATAATCCCCAAACCATAGACGAACTTAAGGAATATAAGAACAGAAATTATTAAAATTACACAAGAACTCATGTATAAGAATGGAAATTTCATGTGAAGATGTCAGAAAAGTCTCAATGGACACTACTTTCAATACAAGGTTAGTACTCATTACAGAGCATGTTACTCATGAGTACGTAACATGGCAGTTTTAGAATGTAAAACCCCCAGTGTAACAGACAGTGCATGGAGAATGTATATGCCCAATCTATGGCCCGGCAATATAAGAAATGCACTTTATTTGTAGACTTTTAATGGTAAAAATAGTTAACAAGTGTTTCTTCTGTGCATAAGGCAGTTAGTGACACTATAATGCTGGATTTTTTTATAGCGACTTTCTGGGAAAAGTATAGTTTCAAATGCATAAGGATCTAGTAATTTATGTTTTAATTCTAGTAATAAAGCAGAAAAGTAAGGTGCTAGAAGGAGGTAGTGAGACAGTGGGAGTGGAGGCAGTGAGAGAACAGATAACAGACAGAGAGAGAGAGAGAAAAATCTTCTGAATTAATGCAATACGTAAACAAGCAGAATTGCAGATTCTGCTAGTTAATGATAGGTAGGCATAGGAATTTTCAAGCATTAAAGCCAGGACAAACAGAAATTAGGTTGAACAGTTACCAGACTGTACACAGTGATGTCACAGTTAACAAATGAACCTTGTACAGTCTGTTGACATTTGCACTCAGTCATTCACAAGATTATATTTTACCTGCCATCAGTGACCCTTAGCTGCTGTTGTGTAGGTTCTTTGTATTAATATAGTTGTGTGTAGTTAACTTGAAACCAATGGCTTAAAAATTCCTATATCTGATTAATATGTACAGTAAAACCTGTCTAAACCAGACCCCCTATATACCAGAAACCTGGACAAATGGGCAAATAAATCTGAGTACAGAGTTATTTCCAATGTTAAACAATACTTTAAACTGGAAAACTGCTTAAAGTGGAAACAATAATTTTCTGAACTGTTTGTGTAAATAATACGCGTAATACATATGTAGCTACATGCTACATTTTTAAAGCGATAGCCATTAATTTTGGGTGTGAATGTACTTGCACCAAAGTTTTATGAAGTGGGTATGTGAGATTTAACTTGGCAGAAGCACCTGGGCTATTGTGGTTGAGGACATTTATGGATTTTGTGAGGACAGAGAAATTAGCAGGGAAACTGCAATTATTACATGTAAGTTGAAAATACAATAAAACACACATTGAACCTATTTTGTATTTACAGACATTCATTTTAAATTATTTCTTCATTGTAATTCTATGTGATCACAATTTATATTTTGTACTTTGTTTAACTAAAGTATAATCCTTTGTAAGATGAAAACTTGTAAAAATGGGGGGGAGGAAATATCGGAACAATGGCGTTCTGCTTTAGCAGGTTTTATTGTATTTAATATGAAGGGCAAGTGCTAAACATAATTATAATGCAAATATTTACATTCATGGTACCTGGCATAAAACCAATGGAATTAAGCTGACTACTAAAGCAATATAATTCTGAGTAAGTACATGTATATTTGTATAATCTATATATAAAGGAACAACTTTGCCTGTAAATATAACTAACTTAAATGATGAAAAGACTAATGGCTGAGTATTAAGGGTATGAACACATTGGAGAAGGAACTTATCATAATGTCATTGGTTTCTCATTAAGAATTAGCACAAAATAAAATCAAAATCATCTGCATATTATGACCGTGGCCAACAGGAATAAAAATCATTTGGTCTCCTCTTCTACATGGCTGCACACTCAAGGAAATTAGCTCTGTTATGTAATTGTAGTAGATGGACTATACCATAGAAAACAGGTATTACAATAAAGCATCATAGGTATATGATGTATGGAAGGCAAATGTGTGTTACAAATCTCTATTGGCCTTACTACATGAAATTCCTACTATTGTTTATTCAGGACTATAGCTCACAGAATTTCACATTCAAACTTCTGTTAAATTGAATAAACATAAAAATTTTAAGAACTGTAATGTTTGAACTTATACACCTTTCTCTATTCACTTGTCTACAAACTGTTCTTCCAAAAGTTTATTCTTTTAAATACTTCATGTAACTGAGATAAACTTTATTACACATTTCCACATCTTGTTGTAAATATTGATTCTAGAGCAGCTATAATTACTGTATCAGATAATATATCTTCTAAATGCAAAAGTTGGAAAGTAATACATAATTACTAAACTTAAAAAGAAGGCAGTTCTTCAGTGGTACCAGCAGACTGTGGATTATCTGGAAATGAATTTACATTTTATCAGGCAAAAAAGGAACAAATTCATACAGAAAACTTCATCAGATTTGTCATTCCTAGCAGCAAAAGGAACTAATAAATTCAGAATTTAAAAATATATTGACAAATTATTTTAATGAAGCTTCAAAAAATAAAGGATGGGAATGTCTCAACACATGTCTCTTAAGTTTATTTAAAACTGTTGAGTATCCAAGAAAAAGTACTGTTTTATCTTTTAGATTAATAGGTCATGTTTACCAAAACACCTGCACAGAATTGGGATTACTTCTTCCCCACTTTTTCCCTCATGTTCTCTACAAGAAGAGATGAATATCAAGCTCTTTCATCCAAACTCACTATATCTGGAAAGTACTGCAGAAGCAAGAGAGCTAATGGCTGCATTGCTAAATGCTCCTCAGCATAACTACATTTTGTTGTAGATATGCGAGTCAGATGTTTAAAAAGCAGATCACTATGTAATGGCTTAAAAATTCCATGCTCTTTGCATAATCATAAGAAAAACTTTATGGCAACTTTCCACTTGAGAAAAGTATAAGTATTTGAAAATTCAAACCAATAACACAGAATATCTCAGAAATGATTAACTAAAATAAAAAAGTATTATTTGACATAAATTATATGCTTTAATGAGATTTACTTTTTTGTGAAGTAGGATTTTTTCTATCTCTTACACTTACCAATAATGTGTACAAGTCATTCAGAATGACAAGGACTTCACAGGCTATTCCAAGAAAATACAAGATATACATTTCATTTGTCATGTAAATATCTGAAACATATATTCTAAACAAAATCCTTACAGCCATTTATGAAAAACATAAAAAAAAGAAAAAAAATTCCACTGTAAAGGTTAGTTTGGGGTGGAATTTTCTTGAAAATCTTTGTGTTTCATCCTTGGAAGTTGCTGAACTTAAATAACAAGTTTAGTATTTAATCAACTTTTATGTTTTTGAGTTATGCTGTGCACGCATGTGCACACACACATGCACCTTTTTCCAAAAATGCTTTTTCGGATTCAGGGAACTTCAATCAAATTTTTGGGTAGAATGCAATTCTACTTCCAGGTATGTGGTAGAGAAAGTAAAATATTGTTTTAGTATACAATTTTCCAATGTAAATTATCTTTGCAATAGCCTGACATTTGCTGGTATGTGCCACGTAATCAATCGTATATGATGACAAGCATTTTAAACTAAATGTGTAGTGTATGTAGAAGAGGTAGCTACTACCTCTTGCTCCAATTGGCCATGATTATGAAAAATAATGTAGATGATCATAATGTGACAAGTTAGACAATACAGCTAGAAATAAAATACATACCAAATGTGTTTATAATGATACTATAGGCATAACATGATATGCATTTATTTTCTGGAAATTTTATTCAGATACTTCAATGTGTACAGTAAAACTTATAGTTAAAATCAAATCCTTTAAGTAAGCTTTATGATAGATATATATATAAAATCAACTTTCTGGATGCTGAAGCCTTTTAGCAGTCATAAGGTAATTTTTTTTGTTACTTTCTTTGGTTTAATCAAGTGCATTATGAGTGAAATACTATGTACTATATATATAATGATTCCAGAAACATAATATTTGAAGAAATTGCTCAAGTTATGTTTCTTCAAGAAATAATTAGTTTTTCTCAGTAGTTACAGGTTATAGGTACAAATGTTAAAATATAAAGCTTATGAGAGTGGAAAACCTTCAAATTTGTTAGTGCTACTACAGCTTCATTGAATGTTGATCCCACTGTTTCTTTTCTTTCTTAACCTGAAAATGTTGTAACATTTATTAATGAAATATCTACACGGCTACAAAAAAGACAAAAATGTTAACATTTAATCTCTTACACTTACCTAAAAGTTATTCTTAAAACATCTCTTAAACCCTTCGCCAATAAAGAATACTTATGGCTTACATCACATTTTAAAAATTAGAAAGGTTAGAGGCGGAAGATAGGCAGAATTTAAGATCATATGCAACAATTTTCTTCACATTTCTTGAGTAGATTGGTACAAGGGGATTTCTAATCAAATAATATGAACATCATTGGTCTTTACAAAATTGCTGTTTAAATATAAGACTTTCAACACAAAAGGAACCTTTAATACTAATGTGTGTAGATTTCAATACCAGTACAAGATTTTAAAAAGAAATTAATCAAAATTAAAGTCAAAATTTAAAAGGTCCACTCATGTACCAAATAAGCCTGCTAGTCTTATTATAAAGTAACTCATATGAGTATACAATCTTACCCTTGTAAGCCTGGTTGTCAGTAATACTGCATAAGTTCCAGGTTTTGAGCATTTGCATCGAGTTGCATTAGAGCTGACAGTTCTAGTTATACACAAACTCAGATCCCAAGAATTTCCATCTGCAGTGGCAGCTTGAGCAAATCCACAGGAAACATTCCACTCATCTGCATCATAATCCCTTCTCATGTGCTCTAACTCCAGGTCCACTATAAAGGTCCTTTGTGCTCCAGTATCAGGCTTTCTAGTTTCCTTTCCTAATTCCACTGTCACTATCTTTGAGTTAATTTCATACTCCATTTCATTTCCATCACTATAACAAACATAAGTTTCTTAGATGTTGGTATACCAACACTAAGAGCAAATAAAAGGGTAAGGAGTCCTGCTAAGAACTTTTCATGTAGCAAATCTGAAAAGTTTAGGAGGAGGCTTTGTAATATAAATGTCTGAGGTGATCTTGCTAAGTCTTAAGTGAAAGAGCATAAAAATACATATGGCTGCATATTCTACCCTACGCTCAAGGGGGTGAGTAGTTGAACCGTGCCACCTCCCAGGGCGGTAGGGTTATAGGGGCAGCAAAATCTTATAACATGGACAGATATTTGAAAATAGAATGGAATTACAAATCATGCTTAAATTCTAGCGATTTCCTGGAGATATTTTGTTATCAAACTGCTGACAAATGAAGCATCAGGAGTTAATCACTTTGGATGTGACCCTCATTGATGATTACCGTCAAAACATCCCATGTGTCAGGTGTGTCAGGCATCACATAAACAAACAGGAGAGATTTTAATATAGAGTAAACTGAAAAATTCAATGTCACAGCCGGTTTCATTTTCTCTATATTAAAAACTTGCCAAGACCAGGCTAAGATCTATTAAAAATATAATTAGTTTATACAATAACAATAAAAAATTAAAAACAGGAGTGTTTCAAGCCACTATAGCTTTATCTCTTTCTCCTGGGGGGTGGAACTGCATTAGATTGCAGTACATGAAGTATCTTCATTGTATACCCTATATCCTATACCCTATACCCTATATGGATTTTTTGTTATTAGTGATAAACAAAAAATGTAACAGAGAGATGCAGCAAGAAGTACATGCATGATTTATGACCAATGTGATCTTTTTATGGCTATAATTTTGTCACAACTTTTTGCCAAAATTGATCGTTTCTGCAAAAACATTTATTTTTACAATAAAAATGTATAAATGACATTTTTAAAAAAAATTATTTGCTTTGAAGATGTTGGCTATAAGGAATGAAAATTCATATGGAAAGGTACATTAAACCAAAAATTTAGAATGTGTTATTATTCTGTTTTACGGCATGCAGAACAGCTGACTTGGTTTTCCTGAACTTTTGGAACATTCTGTTGTAAATACTTTTGTTTTAACTTTGTGAAGTAATTGCTGCAACAGAATGAATAAACTGACAGAAATGCGCCAAAGCAGTGCATGTGATCAACCATACTGAAAGCTTGTCTTCAGTCGAATTTCAAAACATCATGCCACAGTCAAAGCCATTGCTATGATGTTAAACATTACCACAAAATTTTCATGAAATTTCTATCATATTTTTAACTATAAATATGTTTTATATATTTTTCACAACATTTTATAAAAACCAACACCTAAAAATCCTGGTCCTGCCTATACCTTTAATAAAGATGATTATTAACCAGTGTAGTTGATGTCAAGTGTGTTTTAACTTTGAATGAATTGCAGGATATAACAAATAAAAATATCCACAACCATAACATCAGAAATAAGGGAAACTATTACCAGATATGATTTTAGCAAAGTAACCACAGAAAAGGATGTGTATGTTATGGGAATTATGTTATACATATTACATAAATCAAGCATTGAATAAAAAACTGAAAATGTATTTAATTAAGAAGTATTTGTACCTAGTGAATGAATTGTAAACTAAACATATAGTATTTGACAAAGTTTGATGTCTGTTAATACAAGTCTATGAAAATAAGCAAATAAATAATAATAACAATGTTTATTATTATTATTATTATTATTATTATTATTATTATTATTATTATTATTATTAATGTCTGCGGTGGTAATCAATCATCATAGGAATGAAATGGCAGTTCTCTACTATGGTCAACTTTTGAAAAAGAGAATGAATTGAATGGCAGAAGAAGAGTGGAGCCCATTGGATTGCTGTGAAATTGTGATGATAGGCTTTGAAAAAGTAACACAGTGGTTATCATGAGATATTATGCTGAATGCTTTATCAGTTAGCAAAGTGTGATCATGGAAGAGAGACATGGAATATTTGAGAGGTTCATCTGTTGCATGGCATTGCACCAAGCTATGTGACTGTAGTTAGCACTCATGGCTTCCAGATGCTAGGTCATTCACTATATGGAAAGGTAGAATCAGATGACAAAAATTAAATGCCATCACCGGGATTTACATTATGGATCTCCCGGTTTCTGTCTGGTTGCTCTAACTACTGAGCTACCATGGCAACATGCCGGTACACCATTAAATTCCTCAAATGATTTACATTTTTCCCAGTAAACCACAAAGGGATCTCAAATTGTATTGAGATGACAAACCCGAATGGCAACTTATAATGTCGTTCCGGCAATGTCATACAATGGCACTGAATTTTTCAGTTGTCTGATTCTACCTTTCCAACCTTGTCCAATACACGGACAATTAATGTTTGGAAGAACAATTAATCCTATTAATTGACCTAATAGTGGTAGAAACTATGAAGACCAGGGCTTAAAGTGGAAGAACAATTAATTTCATTCACTATATGATCCAAACTTTCATCCAGAAATGATTATTATTATTTATCTGTTTTCAAAACTGAAGTACAGAGTTTAATTGGCAAGGATCCAGGAGATTAATGAGTGGTTAAAGTGCAGCATTTTTCTTTGTTTTGTTTTAAACCAGAGATTTAATAAATGCACCAAAGTTAAAAGAGATGCCTTGATTTTTATTCTAATTCCATAGATACCTAACATTACCAGACTGAAAACTAGTAAATCACACTATCTATAGTTATGATAATTCTACTATGTTGAATTTCAACAATATGAAACATATTTAAAGGCTAGAAAGTTGAATCAAGCTGATGCATTACCATTGTGCAACTATGATGCTACCTCAAATGGTTACTGCATTACTCTGGTAAATTAAAGGCCTTGCTTAGAATCTATTGTGCCACTGAATTTTTCAAATCTAATTCAATTTTCCAAGTATAACCTGTCTAAATATGAAATCCTAGTGTCTAGAAATGCAAAATCTTTTATTTTATGCATTACATGAAAAATGTAATAAGATCAGTGCCATTAATATTACATTTGGTTTTTCTGTTCCTCAGGCTCTTAAAAGTTATGCAAACATTACATCCTAAAAGATTACAGCAAAAACATAAAGGTCAAATTTTAAACTCTATATTTTTAAAATATCTTAAGATTTATTCATTGACTTAATGTGCAGGAGTATGCATCAATAACATATGCATTCAAAAACCATTTTAAAAATTAATCGGTGTTGCTCTCTTGATAAATTTTGAACTTGTTAATCTTGATGTTTTCTATTATTCTTATTTTATTTTAACTATTATAATATCAACAGAGAAAATTAACCCTTTCAATAAATTCCTTTTCAAATTTTCAAAATGGAGGAATTTGCAATCAATGAGGTTATAAGAAAATATAATCGTATATTCTTACCTTAATTTTGCCACATATCTTTGTGGTAGAAATTCCGAAAGATTCCTATACACAATCACAGCAAAGCTAAAGCTTCCATTTCCAAAAGCTTCTGAATTAGCACCTTCAATATGAATATCAAATCTGTCTGAATACCAAAAAGGATAGCTGAAAGAACCAATTGCAAATAATTAATTATCTAAGATATTCAAAATTTTTCTCTTTTCTTCTTTAGTATCTATTTATTATTATTTCATAGACATATAGAAAAAACAAAAGCATGGTTAAGAGAGATTCTGCGGTATTAGCTTATAAACAGCTCTGTGGAGCTCATACCTATGACAAAATCTCAGAGATGTCAGATAATATTGTGGTGTTTGTTTTAAAGAGAAAACATAATAAAGTACCTACATAATAAGTTGTATTGTTGGACGGAGCACTGCATTGTTTATGGCCACATGGTGGTTTTTTTCCATGCCAGAGAATGTCTTTAGAAGCATGTCAAAATCACATGAGAGTCACATTTAGGTTGTACATACATTCAAGTGAGGCAACGCCATACAGGATCTATGTTTTTCCCATAAAGTTATGACTTTCTGTGAGACATGTGCTATATTACTCCCAATAGAGGGAAAATGAGGACTATGCAGGGAAACTGTTTGGGCTTTATGGCACAAGTAGGCACTGATTATAGTAAACTCAGGCATTCTTAAGCATATGGCTTCTTGAAAATCTGATTCCTGTTTAAATTCTAGTAAAAATGATAAAAAGATAGCTTTGAAGAAAGAAGTTACTACCAAGCAAGTGAATGGTAGCATTTATGAAGAAAATTTAAGCCAAGTTTTGCATATTTTTTACCTGCAAGTAAATCTCTTTGAGTAAGTGCAATGCCAAGAAAGGATATTCAGTTTTATTTAAAAATAATGGGTGCAAGATATTTAATTCAAACAGTTGGTACTGGTAGACTTGAACATACAATTTTCAAACTAAATGTTAATAGTAACTCACTTGCATTGGCATTTAATGCAAATAACAGTGTGAGTTTATGACATAACTACAGATAGTTTGGGAAAACTGAAAAAAGAAATGGCTATTGTAATAGAATTTGATAATAGAAATTCCTCAGAGTTTTCATATGGAACATGTTTGCAAGGTAAAAGCTATTGCTTACCACTTCAAGAAAGTGAAACTTACTCATGAATTTCCTGATTCATTTGGTCCAATTAAACAGAAATCAGTTAATGGATCAAAGTATATGCTTGATGACTTTATTCAGTAAATTCAGATTTATCACTATATCCAAATGCTTAAACCAGAACCAAAATGGCTGTAAAATAAAAGTTATTGAAATAGATAGTAATGCAGAATACTGTATAAATAATCTGTTCACGCTGCTAGAGCCATAAGGTATTCATTAATAGAAGTCAGCGCCATACACAAGTGAACAAAAGAAAGGATGAATGCCTTAATCAATTATTGAGAAAACCTGCTGTATGCTTATTCAGGCTTACCTAAAATTATTGGGGTAGAAGTTTCATCAACAACTATGTATCTTCTTGGTCATTTGCCAAGTAGATGTACAAGTGATGAAACACAATTTGAAATCTGGACTGGGAAGGAACCCAATCTTAAAAGTCTAAACATATTTAGATGCATTTTTGTACCTAAGCAAAAATGCTCAAAGCTGGATCAAAAAACTGTTGGATACACCATTAATAGCAAAGTATATCGATGTACAAGACAAATAAAAGAAAAGCTATCATTTCTATCAATGTTCGTTTCTTAGAATCACAAAAGGATTGTGTTTACATTAAGAATTGCCATATAGAAAATAATAAAGTTCATCCTTTGAAGACACCTGCAAATGAAAGTCTGATTGAAGCTCCAGATATGGTTGAAAAAAGTTAGATTTCTGCTTTTTTCAACTCAAGAGTGTTGATCTAGTGAGGTCTTTAGGTCATTTTCAGTAATATAAGTTGATTCAGATACATCAGAGAATCCTACCGAGTCAATAAAGAAAGGAGGAAGGGAGAGAAGTACAACAAAATCTTTTGAAAGTTATTACTATGTTGCAAATTAAGCTCTTAACAGATTAGTTAAGGATAAGTCGATTCAAGCTATGCAAACTGAATGTCAGTCCTTAATAGAAAATAAAACTTTGAAATTGACTAATTTGTCAGTTAATAAAAAGGTCATTGATTGTAAGTGGGTGTATTAAACTAAATAGGATGTTGAAAGCAAAGTTGTATAGCACAAGGCTCATCTTATCATTAAGGTCTGTGCACAGAAAGAGGAAATTTAATCTTCAGATAATAATATAGTGTACTTCAATATCTTCTCACACTTGCAGCAGAACTAGATTTGGATATGGAGCAGTTAGATGCTGTTACATTTCCTCATGAAAAATCAAAGGTTATAATCTAAATGTTTGAACCAGAGTATTTCAAGTTTCCTAATGAGAAGGTTTGTATGGTGAAGTAAAGTTATGGGTTGAAGCAGCAAGTCAAATTTGGAATTTTAAACTTCATGAATGTTTGAAAACTGGGACATGAAAGGTAAGATAAGATTCTTTACTGTCACATACACTTACAATTTGGTGACCAAAAGCTCCATAAAAAGGTAAATTGTCAATGAACAAAGAAGTATTTGCTAAATAATAGTTACATGCAACAAATTTTGTGATATATGTTTCAATATATTGTGACTTTGTCCAGTTCTTCAACAGTCATTCAGTTCTCACTGTCACTTTTTTAAGTTCTTATCTGGTTCACATTGTTTACACTTTCACTTCACTAACGTCATTTCAATAATGTGAACTAGTTAAATTCTCTGTGACTTCACTTCCTTCGTGCTGCAGCCTCTTCATGCCGGATGGTTCACTTCACTGGGAGTCAAACACAAGACCTCCATAGCTCATTGCTCCACAGTAGCACTTGCTTTATGTCACAACAGTCATCACCAATTCACTCAGATAATCGCTCTTGATATTGTACTAGTCATTCAGTCACTAACTCGCTCACTCGCTGACTGAGTCAACTCAATTCTCACTCAACTCGCAACTGACTCGACTGCACAAGAACACTTTCTTATTCAGTCAGTGGAATCTTTCCGAAGGTTCTTGAATGTTTTAGAACTTATTTTGACATACCTCCTGGAGCAGGAGAGAAGCAGCTTCCAGGAGGTTTCAGTTATCTCCTGATAGCCCAATAGTGTATCTGGTGTTTATGCTGACAAGCAGCTGTTATCGTTGTTTACTCTGACTGCTTGGCACTGACCTCCCAATAACCTTGTACCATAGTGGCTGCATCACAATATATAAGCATAATAATAATTAAGAGCAGTTTTGTCTAAACCTAACACATGATACTTACAGGCTACAAAATGACAAAAGCATTATTAGAAATCAATTTATAAATCGTGATTCATATACTCTGTAACTACATAGTAGACCTTGATTATTAAAATATATTTCATTGTTTTGTTGAAAAATTTCAAGTTTTTTATTGCTCTGATTTTAATGGTCAATTTATTAAAGGCTTATATTCCAGCATGCAGTATTCTTTTATCATATAACATTAACCTGTGCATGGTTGGTTTTAAGTTATGCTTGGATCTTGTTCCATGAGTTACTTATGAGGTTATGTGTTATACAGTGTCAACTTCTGTATGTATATATTTCTTTAATTTGTATAGAAATTGAGATGGTAAAGTTATTATTTTCAAGTTTTTGGACAGATTTCTACATGATTCATTTGTTCCAGCTTGTGTCATTATATGGATTACTTTTTTCTGTCTTTTAAAGATTATTTCCCAACCAGAGGGGTTCCCCCATAGCATAATTTCATATGTCATTATGGGAAAAAAATAACGAAATAAACAAAGTTTCTTGTTTCAAGGTTAGTCATTTTTGCTATGCAGTTCATATCAAAACAAGCGCTGTTTAATTTTTTGGATATATACAGGATGTGGTCATCCCACTTTGTTTACTCAAAAAAAAAATCTGAGATGGATTCCAGCATTTATTACCTTATTAATGATTCAGACATTTTGTTGTGTGATGTTTGTGTTGAGCTTATTTTATTCAACATAAAAAACTCTTTTTAAGAAGGAAATAGTGGAGCATTTTAGAATAAAACACATTGAAGAAGCAAAGTATTTTCTAGGCAGAAGAATAGGAATATATTTATTGATTAAATTTCTCATACTCAAGATAATCTTATTAGATTGAGATTGCAATTCAACCCAGTGAATACACTAATGTAACTTGCAGAAAAATTCTTTGCTTAAGAAAGAAAATCAACTAAGTTTCCTATCGGGAAGCAGTTGGTTGCCTATTATTTGTTGCCCAAGTTTCTTGACCAGATATTTACTATGCAGCAATTACCTTAAGCCACTTGAATGCCTACTCTGGACCAGCACACTAAAATGCAGTATTTTTGTGTTTTTGTTATTTATTTATGCAGGCTCTTTAACTGCTGTGGTCCTTAGCATGCCATTCTATATTGGGCATGAAAGATCAGTAATTTTGCTCACAGGCCTCTTTATCAGGGTTGAGGTTCTTTTATGTGTTGTAGATTTACCACACATGGGACCACCGGCTTTACTTCCCTTCCGAAGGAAGCCATGCTAAGAATTTTTACACCTGAAAAAATTCGTTGCCCTCCGCCAGGTTTTAACCCGCAACCTCGGGAACTAGAGACTAGCATGGTAACCACTACACCACGAAGGATAAGCTAAAATACATTGAAAAGAATTGTGAGGTATCTTAAGATAATTAAGGATATGAAGTTTCAGCTAAATGGAGAACATCAGAACTTTTTGACTATTGTGGTATGGTTTGGGCATGTGATAAAGAGAAAAGCTGATCAGTTACTGGCAATGTTTTTAGAAGGTTCTACAGTATCCTGGTGGTCAAAGCGTCAGTTCAATGTTAGCCCTAAGCACAACAGAAGTTGAGTTGATGGGAGTGTCAGCAGCAGCTCAAGAGGCATTATGACTCCCTGGTTTGTGCAGAGAACTCAGGTCAATAAATGAACCAACATTACTGTATGTTACAACTAAGATCCTCTGCAGCTTGCAATGAAAGATGGATATCATCCCAGGACAAAAATACATTGTTGTCAACATAAAATTCCTCAAGATCTTGGACATTGACTTGGAATATGTGCTTACAAACTTAGTGATTGTTGATTCTTTAACTAAATCTGTAAATTATTAGAAGTTAATTCACTGTGCTAATGGACAAGGATTCATTTTAAAAAGGAAGAATGCTAAAAGAATTTGAAATGTTTAGGCTAAAGTGTGTGATTGATCATAACATTTGTTTGTATCTGCTATATTATGGTTGGTGTGCTTTTAGGCTGTTAGTGAAGTTGTTTGTGTAGCCTTGTAATTATTCTTCATGCTAATAATATACCTTTTCAGAGAATTGACATCAATTGAATATACCTGACAAATATCAGAAAATTTGTATAAAAGTTGTTACTATCACCATCATCAAATCTCTATCAAATTACATGTTTCTCTGTTTCTGTTTTCTTCTGAGAAAGTTGTATGTGCCCCCAAAAATCACCATGGCAAACTCTGGATGCAATCACAAGCTGAGATGTTCCATGCACTTACTAATTTTAGTCAGTGTAACGAACTCTCAAATATTAATAACATTTTTTGATTTCATAAGGGTATTAGAAAATGCTTACTAAGCATCTTTTGCAATAAATTAGGCATATGTGGAACAAGAAGACTTTGTATCAACTACAAAGGTATAAGTAACTGTGCTGGGCAAACTTGAGAGCTTTTATTCATGAGACTGAAACACTATATCTAGTCCTGCAGCCTAACTCTTCCATGTTAGACAAAAATAATGATGTAGGTATTCTCACAGTTAATGAAGTGAATGGTTGGACTGCTCACCAAGGTGAGCCAGATTTGACTCCAGTGGGCCTTAAGTGGGATTTTTGACAAAATAGCATTTATGCAGGTTTCTTCTGGGTACTTTGGTTTACCTTGCAAACCATTTTACCAATTGTTTCAT
This sequence comes from Deroplatys truncata, assembly GCA_030765065.1. Classification (NCBI taxonomy): domain Eukaryota; kingdom Metazoa; phylum Arthropoda; class Insecta; order Mantodea; family Mantidae; genus Deroplatys; species Deroplatys truncata. Next base: position 202,013,156 of record CM060983.1, on the reverse strand, counting down.
GATCATCATCATTCTTACCCTCACAATTGGCTTATTATTCAGTCTAACTTAGTCTGTCAAAGTAAGATTCATGCATGGATTGAAACATGAACTGCAATGCTTCCCTCTGTCTCCTTTTTGGAAAACTCCAACATTTAACCAATAAGCTAAAAATTACATTATCAGAAATAAATATTGAATTGTAAACTGTCGGAAGTCTGAAACATTAAGAGAATGTATTGAAAAGAATCAAAATAAGAAGAATTCCAGAGATTCTATGCTTGTATTTAAATAAAATGAAATGCCTGGCTTGGCTTCTGACCACAAAACTTATTCTTGCCAAAGCTTACCTTTCTGTTCACTTTCCATTACTTATGGCAATTATTCACCAGGCTTTCATTTAGAAACAGTATTATGATAACTCAGATTTTGTTGTATTGATTATTGGTATATACTAAGACAAAAGTCAGCTATTAAAAAAGCTGATTGATGTAACATGCTAACTACGATATTACAGAATCTCAGTATGAGCTCAGGAAATGCGTAAGAGCAATCACTTAACATTTCAAAGTGTATTACCACTTAAAATGTGGGAACATTTAAATAAATAAAGAAGAATATTTTGGAAATGGTTAATGTCAGATGAATTCTGTTGTCATACTTGTGAGTTGCACATTTTTGTGGTAGTAAATTTTAGTGTAGCTTATGGATTCTTAATTATATGAATTCAGTAAAAAGAGGACATAGTTTTTTAAAAAGAGTTTCATGATATGCACTTTGGTTGTCATACTAATGCCTCAAACTTATGATATTTTAAGGGGTACATAAATACACTTATGATTGAAATGATGTGCAAGGATGCTAGAAGCATTGGACAGTTTTTTAGTGAAGTAAAAAATAAATGGCTTTGGACAGTGGATAGAGAAATGTAAGAGGTAGCGTATCTTACTTTGAATGGAAAACTATAGTGAATGTGTGATGGTTAAGTAATCAATAAGTGAAAAGTGAAAAACAAGTGGAAAAGGGACATGAAAAAACTGAAAAAACAAGATAATTTATTGACGAGAAATTTTAAATGTAAATAATCTCTAGTGATTGTCTACAGAATGCGTTGATAGGAAATTGTAAAATGTAAATAAACTGTAGTGATTGTCTACTGAATAACTGGCCAGGGTCAAAGTGCAGTAGACAATCAAATTGTAAAACTCTTAGCACAATAAATACAAATACAAATTAAAATCATTAGAAACATTTTTCAGAAAGGATAATAATAATAAAAAAACTTGTGTTCTTGTACAGCATGCTGGAAGAGAGAAATGTCTTTAAACAAGTGCACATGCTTTAAAATATGTGCACACAAACGCAGCCTAAAAGCACTTCTTTTGAGCTCTGGAAGCCTCAAAACTTTTATTTCCAAAAGCCTAGTATTGAGCTAAATAGGATGCAATATATCAGTGGTGTTCAGTGTTTGTTAGGCTTGGCTAGACTCTTTCTCTTTATGCGAGGATTTTAGATCCAAAAGCGCTGACTTTGGTCTACCATACCACACTATGTCTGATTTTTCAGATAATGAAAGGGAACCAAACGGGCATTTTATATGTTTCTGTATTACTCAAGTGTCACATTCTATCATTGCCACAAGTATATCTTCAGTTCTCTGTTAATTCAGTTTATTCTGTGGGTGCTAGACTGATATAAATGTGGAAGCGTAACAGACAATAATATAATTTAGTTCAACACTGAATACAATCAAGTAGTGCAGCACGAATAAACCAGAGAATGCACTAACAATGAACTGGAGTGAACGAATTCAGCTATGGTAGTCTATCTCAACTGTGCCTACCGCAGCATTAATAGGGCAGGTTAGGAATTTTATGCTCTCTCAGAGCCGTCACATTGTCAACTCTTGCTGCTACTGGCTGCCTTACAGCGTACACACACTATAGGGCAGGTAGGGTGATGATGAATGTGACTACTTCACACATGGAGCAGGCAGTGAGCCGCTGTGAGATGGACCTGTGATACTTCTCTAGTAAATGAAAATTATGGAAGGAAAATAAAATCGATGAAATTATCTCGATAGGTGTAGCCGACCTAGCCTACCCTGAATGCATGCTACTGTAATATCTTATCTTAGGAAAGTTGTGGAAAAAGTAAGATCTATTCAGTCGTTGATAATTAAATCCATACTCTAAAGAGTGTTCTGTTTTTCATATAAGCAACATACTTTGGTTTAATATAATTTGTTTGCCTTGATGTTCTTTCCAAGCAACTTACCCTATAGTTCTCAGAGGAAAATGCAAGTTGTACGTCATGACACTTTCCAAGAGTGCTACATCTAGCACTATTGAACTGAGATCTGATCGGGCAGAATTTGGAGTTGATGTAAGCAAGGAACCCCAAAGAAGAGCCTCCGTCTTCACTAAATCCTGAAGCTGAATCACTTTCTACAAAGAACATAATATTCTCTTAGCCAATGTATGAAAATCATGATTGTAAGCATTGTGATCTAAGAATAGCTCACTTAATGAAACAATGTATACCTAATATAAAAATCTGATGTGTTACACTCACATGACTTTCTCTACTCTTGTACAAACTATTTTTACAAACGCTTATTCTCCATCTACTTCATGTTAATCGAGATAAACATTTGAAGACTCTTACCTTATTGCTAATTTTCTTTAGATGTAAGGGAAATATATATTTACAAAGGCAATATAGAAATACAGTAGCCTTTAAGCACATACATATCTCTTAATAGCTGGTTGCTAGGTGCAGCACCATTCGCTTTGCCACAGATTAATACTCTCTGCATATCCAACACAAAAAAATGAATAACGAATTCCCATTTGAGAAAATAAGTATTGAAAAATTTAAGGGAATAACAATCTCTGAAAATATCTCGAAAATGGTTCACTCAACAAAAAAATGTATATGATATAACTTGTGTATTTTAATGCAATCTACATTTTTTGTGTAGTAAAACTTTGTCTATCTCTTATGGTTTACCAGTTATGCAAAAGTCGTTCACAATGAAGAATACTTTTGGAGACATTCCCAGAAAATTCAAGATATACATTTTATTTGTCATGAAAATGTCTTAAACATATGAGATTTTAATCAAAATCATTAGACATTTTTGAGAAAATTAAAATTTTCGAAAAATCTTCCATGTAAAGGGTAATCTGGGGTCGGGGGATTTTTTTGAAAACCTTCGTGTTGCATCTCTGGAAGATACTGAACCTAAATACCAAGTTTGGTATTTATCTGACTGTTCGTTTCTGAGTTATGCTGTTCACAGACAGACACACACACACACAGACAGACACACAGACATACACATGGGCATGTTTCCAGAAATGCTTTGTTTTTGATTCACGAGGTCTCAAAACATATATTTCCAGTGAAATCTTGGTATCGAATTTTTGGGTGGAATACAATACTTCCCCTACTTACTATACGTAGTAGAGAAAGTAAAAATGGGTCACTTTCAAATATTCTGCCAACTAGGATACCCAATACCTTAAAAACAATGTGATAAAATTAAATCCTGTGCATTAAGCAGCCCCCAAAACATCAAGTAAAATGGTCCCAAGAAAAAAATAGGTTTTAGTTATGAGTGTTACTTGTTACAGTAACATAAACCTAAAAACATGAATTTTAAGTGAAATACATAAACAAAAATTAAAGGAAATTAATATTCTCTTAAATAAACTTTTGTATACTTCTTACAATTTGTGCAATTAATATATTTTAAGCTCATCATCTCACAAATTATTATTTTTTTTTTTAAAGTTTTCTTAAGTGTTTCATTGATAACGTGTATAATCTGCAAGTATATTTTAAAAGAAATGCTACAAGTCAAATTGAAACATACGTACATGCAAGTTATGTCCTTTTTTTCTAAAATAATTTACTAACCATTTGATACTAAGTAACCTTCATGAGACAGATGACACATATATACAAAAATATGGCTTTTGGGTTAATCTTTTAAGCCACTAGCACCTGAATTATTTTTCATTCAATTTTTCTTTCTTTCTTTCTTTATTTATTTGTTTACATATTATTATGTCTCTAAGCCATGCAGATATACAAAATAAAATATGAAAATTAATGACTGATTGTCTTCTAAATTTTGAAAATATTTCCTTTTACCATATGACAATGCAAGGTACTTAAATGAGCTGATTTTGGATATTCAGTGTTTAAGTCACAGCATTAACTAAGTTCATAAAACAGTAACATTGAATGTTCAATGTTAAAAGTATAGAAACAAGTAATACATGTGATCTGTATTTATGCAGAGAGTACACACCTACCTCTTAGTGGATGAATAAACAAATCCCTTATACCTAACATTAGTGGAATAGAATGAAGCAATTACTGCATAACCCAACATTACACTTTGCACACATTGTTAATGTTGTCAATTACATTTAATATGAGCACATTTTTTATTTTTGTTTTCTTTTGAATTTTAACTTTTCAATTAAATTTTATGGAATCTGCATGTGCATGTATCATCTACTGATAAAGCCCATGATTCGGATGGTATTTCTGATCCTTTTGAGAGGATTTCATACTTTCTTTCATAATAGCACATTTGCTGCTTTCCACCTCAGTTGTGGCCAAAAAATTGTCAGTTTTATTACATTTTATTACAATTTTGATCCATTTGCTCTCCCAGATTATTACAGACCACTACTAGTGGAATTTTCTGACAAAAGTCTCAACTTGACCTGGTGAGTACCACATGAGACCATTTCGACTACTGCAATGTCCATCCCTTTTGAAAACTGTTTACTTTTCTAAGCATAATTTTTTAAATTCTATTCTCCTCTATGGTTTTTTAATGGCAACATCTTGTGACATTATAGTGACTGTCAGAACATCTGCAATGACAAAATACTTGATCGATAATAAGCAATAAGTTTGTTTCTTAGGTACTTTAGGTAGTTATTCTCAAGATCAAGCTCTCTCTCTACAGCACATAACCAACATTTGAAATATCATATTGTTGCCTCCATATCTATGTTATCTTTAAATCTTGACAGAGTTTTCGCTTAAAGATGCATGCTTTTAACATTCAAAACCTCTGATAACTGTACGCAGATGTAGGACCATAATTGTTTTACATTATTTGTCTGAGCATTTGAAATGAACAGTTAATATAATGTACAGTTTCTATTTCCAAAAAAAGGTGTTTGTGAAATTTTAAGAATGATACTGCAGTTCTAAAAATCAGATTTTATTGACAGTTTTTTTTAGGATTTGATTCATGTAAAGCCTGTTTCTTGTATTTGCTTGCATTGTTTCTAACAAACATAAAAATGGAAGATTAATATGTTGCTTACCAACTTGCCATTTGAGATAGATTACAGTTACGTTGACAAACACAATAACAGCAAGAATCACCTGTAATTCATTTTTTCTCCATTTAGAAGCACAGATAACTCTTAAGAGGTATGGAACAATCAAGGTTAAGATACTCTTTTTAAATATAATATATATAATTAATTGAAATTAATTATACTTTTAGAGATCTTAAGCCTGGTCTTGGCATCTTTTTAATATAGAGTCAACTGAAAAATTCAATGCCACAGGCGGGAATTGAACATGGTTCTACCCCTCTCCGTGTGGCTGATCTAACCACTGAGCTACTAAGACAACATGCCATTGGGACAGTGAATGCCCCAATTGACTCAATTGTTTCCCAGGTAGACCACCAAGGCATCTCACTAGAGATGACAATCTCAATGGCAACCTGCCATCGCAAGTACTTTATTATTGGGTGGTTATGGGTTTCTTAAGGTTCTTTTTTAATTATTATGTATATAATTGACGGCGCCGTGGCCGAGTGGTTAGACCGCTCGCCTCCCACCGAGGCGGCCCGGGTTCAATCCCAGGGACCTGCATGTGGGATTTGTGGTGGACGAAGCGGCGTCTGGGCGGGTTTTCTCCGGGTTCTCCGGTTTCCCCCGGCATTCATTCCATCAACTGCTCCATCATCACCTTTCCTTTCATCCATTTCACCAACATTTCGTTTCATCTACTTCCTTCATCCCATACCAGGCATCGGGCTGATCACCCATCCTGGATGCTCTGTCTGATCCATGAGTGTCTGCTCCTCGACGGGCCTCTGACCCCAGGCACCCGCTTGTAAGTCCTGGGGGGTGTAAGTCCTACATAAGAGGAGGGTAAACAGATAATGAATGAATGTATATAATTAATTGAAATTGATTATATTTTATAGAGATCATAGCCTGATCTTGGCATGTTTTTAATATACAGTCAACTGTTGCATGTTGCATATATATCACTCTTCACCACTCTGCCTTCTATTCAGAGTACATAAAAACTAATGTGTAAAGTTAAGTCTTTCCAATAATTATTCTATTAAAAAACTGGTCTTGCAGTGGGATACCATTTGTCACCATACCTAGGAATCTGTACCTAAGCTCTCATTTTCCTTTAATTCTAAAGCCTAATTGACACTAGCACAAGAACAGGAAGGGGAAACAAAACAGTGTATAACGTTCGCTTCACAATACTCAAGGAATGAGAATGCATATTGATGATCATATCAATATCAAAGCAGAGAGTTTTGTGCATTAAGACATCAATTGATTGTAACTAATTAATGATATTTTTACACCTGCTTCAAATGCAGCCAACATAATGCAGATTAACCAATGTCCAAATTTGATAGAGTGAACATTTTCTAAATGAAGATGGATCATAATTTTTTATTCCTCTAGTCGTACCAGGTGTTATTCCTTTATTAATAGCATACTTAAAGTTATTTGTTGTTCTTTATTGTTCTCTGTTAATTTCTATCAGTTTTTGCTGTTTTTTGTAGTTTTTGCTATTGTTGTTTTTTTTAGGCAATAGCCAGTTTTGAGTTGAAAATTGTGACTTTGTCCAGTTTTTCAACCATCAGTGTACTAATGTTCTCAATGTGACTTCACCGTTTTTGATCTGGTTCAACTTTCACTGGGATTTCACTTAGTTCACTTCATTAATGTGAACTGCTTCAATTTCCCCATCACTTCACTTTCTTCATGATGTAGCCTGTTCTTCCATATGGTTCACTCACTGGGGAGTTGAACACAAGACTTGTACAATCTCTCGCTCCACAATGGCACTTACTGCAAGTCACAGCTGTTGTCACCAACTTGCTCAGAGAACCACACTTGATGTCAAAGCAGAAGCGCCTCACCAACTCGCTTCTCACTCACTGACCAACCTAACTGACTCCTACAATGAGAATCCTCACTTATATAGCCAATGGAATCTTCCACAGAACATTCTAAAACTATCTGTACACACGTTCTGGAGGCAGAGAAAGAAACTTCCAGGAAGATTCTGGTTATTTGTCAATAAAGCTTCTGGTGTTTACACCTGACAAAAGGTCAACTTATCTTTGTTTATCTCCGAATGGCCTATGCCAACCTCCCAATAACCTTGGGTCATAGCTGCTGCATCACAATATAGATAACCAGTATTGAGTTCCATATAAATAAACTACAAGTGATGCTTTCAATAGAAGAACCAACACTCAATGAATCTGAGAGAGTCAGCATGCACATTTGCTGAAATTTCTTATGGTTTTAATTTTCCAGCTGGCAACTAGAGAGAGTTTTAACAACTGTTTTGTGCCATAGCTGTCTTGAAAATTTTTACCGTGAAGAGCCTAATAAATACAATATGAATCTAATATGTCATATCCAGAAAGAGGAACAATAAAGTTAAAATTTGACCGAATCTTATTTCCCATTCCTGGGATCTGGGAAATGTTCCCATTAATTGTGAACATTCACATTATTATACATGTATTTTAACTTTGTCATTCCCATTTATTATGAACCACCAGCCTTAACCTGTACAATTTCCTCAATAAAGTTACCTGTGACTGATGGTAAGCCTTAAGCGTTTCTGTATTTCTTTCACTGTATTCTTTTTCTTTATATGCTACAGTTGATTGATTATCTTGCACTAAAAGCTCTATGCATCACGGCCATATTTAGAGGGGGGGTTTTAGGGTTCAACCCCTTAAACTTCTGATAGTTTTATTTATTTAAATTCATATCAAACCAATATGGGAAAATCCCATTAAATAACAGTATATCTACTGCTACTAGCACATTTACAAGGAAAAGGAAAACTTAATACTGTCACCTTACATAGATAAGGTGACCTAATGTCCCAATTTTCGAAGCAGTCTTAGCATTTTTTTCTGTAAGGTTGAATATCTTCATTCTGGTGAGTTTTTCCTGTATATATAATGTCTCCAAGCAAATTTCTTGTCCACATAACGTCTATGGTAACTGTGTAGGATACTGTTAAGTTTAAATCTAGTTGCGGAAGTGCTCCCCAATTTTTTTCTGGGTATGGGCATGCTATGCATGCTTTAGCTTTAGTATCCTTTTTATTCCTCTCACTGGTTATTTCAGCAGGAGGATCATTAACGGGAGATTAAAAGTTGTCTGCCACCAATATTAAATCTGCTAAATTCATGACCCTTTATCTCAGAAACTGTTTAACATATTAGACTGAAATTTTATAACGTATAGTTCACTGATCTGCTTTTATATGATAAGTTGACGAATATACAATTATTTTCTTAATTATACCATCTTTTGATTAAAATTTATCAGCAGTTTTTTTTAAATAACCAACTATATTATTAACACCAAAGTAAATCTAGAACAGCATTTGGAAGTTTTTTGTATCACCATAACATTTAATTTTATTATCTTCAATAGTTACTAATAAAACGGATAATTTATACCCGAAAATGTCATTCACAGAAAAAGCTGTTCAAAGCAAAATATGAGGAAATAACCTTGCATATTTGCAAAGAAAGAAACCACAAGGTTTGAGCACATAAACACTGTCATTCATGACAGTAGTACCAATTTGTAGAGCAACGCTTCCCCTATAAGATGGACTAAAGTTTACCTATCCTACCTTTATATAGGAGTTATGACTTTCTTCTATGGAATAGTGCAAAATTCATGGTACAAAATTGCAGATGTATTACCATTTTTAAAAGATATTTAAAATTTAAGTGTTGGGCTTACATTGATAACATATATATAAAATTAAAGAAGAAATTCCAAATTATATGACTAGAAAGCATTAAAACTATAATTTTTTGTTAATTTTGGCCTTATTAGTCTCCCCTTAATTACAACTTCCCAACATCCTTCCTTCAATAACAATAACTCTAATTTTTATTTCTATACTGTAGAATTTTCATCATTTAATTTAACAATTTGGGTACAATTTTTCAGATGCACACGCATTAGTTATCTAATTCCAGTAATTCCTGAGTCCATCATGTATTGAAACCTTTTTAGCTTCTGATTTCACATTTTTATTTCCTGCTAATAATATACATATATTTTTTAACACAGTAAATAAAAACAAACCAGGAATAAACAGAATTAAGGATTGCTAAGGAAACAATTTCCATTCTCTAGCAACACAATAACCTCTCAAAATATCCATAAAAATATGAAGACTGCAAGTACATAGTTTATTTGAAAGTGACCCATCTATATTTTAAATTTTATTAACCGCAAACATTGCACAAAGATTCTGTATGTTTAATTTTGTGTAATAAAAATAGCAGAACAAATTAATTTATTCAGATGGGCTTAACCTTTGGAACCAGCTATTCTCTAATATGCCTCACTACTACCCAAATATTAATATTGATATTATGAATAACAAAAGATAGTGTTCAGGGATCAGAATGTGTAAGGCTTTTATGATTGCCATAAACCTCTATCACATGTACAGCTATTGATTTATACATTTTTCACACTATATTAAGACACTTCTTAACATTATGTAATTCTTGACTATTATAGCTTCAAGTCCATGAGCTACTTTCAATTGCTATTGAGGTATTTCAATAGTTCCATAAATTATATCAACTGCAGTTCTATACATGAAGATATGAAATATCTATTAATGTTTAAATTTAATGGAAAAGTTTGATCTTGTACCTGAGGGTTGATGACAGAGAGATTGCTTTCCAGAAGAACATTTATAATCTGATAGAACGTTTGTGTGGAAGCCAAGAAATGCTCATAGTTTCTTGTGTGATTTAGATATGAAAGGACATCCTGTAGCAAACTCAGCACCGGTTCCCCTTCTCCAGGATACAGAAGACTGTTATGCATTAGAAGATTGTGACAATCTGCTAATGTAGTAGGCCCAGTTGTGTTCTCGTAACCAAGTGACAGACTACGAAACTGTAAAACAAAATTAATTAGAACAAAGTAAGCTTAAAATATACAGTTGCAAGGAAGGTAACATATGTTTTCATTGTTATTTTCATTTTGAAAAAAACCAGAAATATGTCAAAAACAATTTTGAGTAATGAAAGCTAATTTAAATGGATAGATGGTTCTAGTTAAACTACAGCTGCAGAGCCCTTGTTAGGATGCATGGCTGTATTACAGGGAATCGCTCACTCTGCACTATGCTGTTTCTAATCAGTTCTGTTCTCCTTCCAATTTCCCTACTCTCCATGTGCCAGCTAATCAGTTAAATCAAAGTTTGTGAAAGATTAGTGATGCATTGTTTATTCTCAGAAGTTGATGCTTCACAGTGCCCCAATGAGCATGTCACTTCAGCCAATGAAAGCAAATAAATTGTTTCACTCCAGGGGGAATTAACAATTGAGGGGCTTCTGAGAAACAAAGGAAAACTCCTTATTAACCTTTAGAGTAGCACAATTCCATTGTTACAGTTTAAAATAAGTATTCCCTCCCAGCTAGTGGTGCTCATTTCTGATCTCAAACATCTATGTGGTTCAGACATTATCATCAGTGATGTGTGTACCTTTTTAGAAGTGATGGATAAATTTGTTGTAAGAAAGGAAAGGGAAACAGTCTTAGTAAAATGAAAATATGAAAAGGACAAAATCTGATTCTAAAATAGGCATACCAAGCAAACAATTTGTAGAAAAATGGAAAATGTTATACAATGACGTAAAGCTCACTATCCTGGTGAGATTACACTGTTTGTGTGAGAGCATGAAAAGAACTGTTTGGCATCATTATCAGGTAAGATGTAACATTAACAGTCATAACAAACCTTAAGATTTGAAGAGTTTAAAATAATGTTTTAATATAAACAGTAAAAGTAATAACATTTAATCAGCAGATTACTGTTTGTTTCATTCAGTATCATAACTCACTCCTGGAAACCTCATTAATATTATCATTTGGAAAATTCACAATAAAACTTTGTGCAAACTTTTCAGTTTGCATGAATGTAAATTATTTGTGCATTTTTATGGCATGTTTTGTTTTCTTGCTTAAACCCTGGGTGATAGCATAAGGAATTTCACATGTACTGGCTCGGTTTTTCTATTAACAACACAATGGTCACTGGGAATTTTCCACCATCATCAGATGAGCCACTGGTTATCACTTGTTTACTATTAGCAGAGTGGCGCTGATGACCACTGTAGTTTTGTGCTACTCAAACAGCTATTACTACTACTATTAGTAACATGAGGGGCTGGTATTATGACTGCATTTGTGTTATTGTGAATAACCATGTGTTCACAGTTTTTGGTGAGGAATAAAGTAAGCTTACTTTAGAGCAAAATATTCTTGTTTACTGCACATCTGTTTGGTATGGATGATTATTTAAAAAATATTCTTATTATCATGTTTCAGACAAAACTATGAGTAAAGGTTATTCTTTGGAGTTATTGTGTGATAGTGGTATAAAGATTTTTTGGTGCTGTGTAATTTATATCACTTTAATAAATGTTAGTGTGTCTGTATTTTATATATGTTTTCCTATCCATTGTTTATTTAAACAGGATTCGTATTAGTGAACATTCCATATGCCCCACTTTTAATTCTGGATGAACTCTAGGGAAATTGGTACCAGTACTAATAGGATTTATTCTGTGGCAGATATGCTATCTGCCACAGAAAATGTACAAATCAATGCAAAACTTTTGCTGCGTATGCGATTCCTTCACTCCAAAATCACAGCAGCATACAATCATTCCACAGCATCAGAAATCATACCAATTGTCCTTTGGTTGTCCTCTTGGTGATCAAGACAAAGGTGGGCACCACAAGTTGTATGTAAATGTTGTTCAATGGGTTTAGGAGATTGGGTACAAAAGAAGAAAATGTCAATGCCATTTGCTATTCCAATGGTATGGCAGGGAGTGAAAAACTACACTGATGATTGTGTTTTGTGTGTAAATATTATGGGATTCTCAGCAAAAAACAAATATAAAATCATATACCCAAATATTGACTCTGCAATGAGACCGGTTCCGCATAATGACAGCTTACCAATTTCAAAACCTCCAGAAAAAGAGATGGAAAGTTTCCAGGAAATGGATTGTGATTTCGATATTGGCAGTGGAAAATTAGAATGTGCTTCTAATCCTGAATACTTTCCTGAACCACAGTGACTTACCCAGCATGAACTGAATGATTTGATTAGAGATCTTGTACTCCCAAAGGATAAAGCAGAACTTCTAGCTACCAGGTTTAAGGAGAAACATCTTGTTGAAGATAATGTTGGAATCGTAATTACAGAAAATGAACAAAGTCTTTTGAAAAATTGTTTATGTCACATGGTCCAATGGTCTTCTGAAACAATGTGTCTGGTCTTTTTGAGGAACTAAAACAACAATATATTGCATCAGACTGGAGGTTGTTTATTGACTCTCCTCAGCATTTGAAGGCCATTCTTTTGCACAACAGCAATTTACAGCCTTCTGTATTCATTGCTCAATTTGTACATTTAAAATAAAGCTATGAAAATATGAACATACCGCTGAATAAATTCAATACAATCTCCACCGGTGGCATATCTGTAGAGATCTAAAAGTTTTTGGCATGTTGATGGGTATGCAGAGAGGATTTACAAAATATTGCTGCTTCCTTTGCCTATGAGACAGCTAAAATACAGGTGAACATAATGTCAAACAAAAGTGGGAATCTAGAAGCTCATACAACTCAGGAGAAGAAAACGTCCAGCACATCGCCTAGTTGATCACAAAAACATATTACTTTCACCTCTTCATATAAAGCTTGGCTTAGCAAAAACCTTTGTAAAAACTCTTGGACGTTGAAATTCAAGGATTCTGGTAGCTAAGTGAAAGATTTTGCCATATATCAGCTGCTAAACTACACGGTATCTTGGTGGGTCCACAGATTAGGAAGCTATTACAGGATCAAACATTTGAAGAAAATTTGGTTGACACTGAAGCGAGAGCTTGGAAAAGCTTCAAATGGCTGTTATGACTTCTTAGGGAAGGCAAAGTCTCCTGGCTATAGACAAGGAGTTCAGAAATTACTGGATGTGTATAAAGAAATGGGTTGCCATGTGTCATTTAAACTCCATTTCATACATTCACATTTAAATTTTTTTCCACCCAAAACTTTACTTATTCAAACCCTTAAAATAGAATTTTTAATCCTAAATAAAAAAACAAAAAATGAATATCTATTAATAATACTTCATTGATTACCTTTAAATCTATTGATTTTAAAAAGAGATTATGTTTTAATTTGATTTTAAATAAAAGTTAATTTACTTAAATAGTTTATCAAAAAATTATGATGACGAGATGGATGAAAGGTTTCATCTGAACATTAGGTCAATGGCTACCAGGGCTTCTGGAATGAATCCATGATGTTGGATTATTGTTGGATGCTATGTTGCGATGACTTAAAAAAACAGCATAAAAGACAATAATCTGCTAAGCCTTTCTTAGCCTCCAGTTCTGTTGACTGAATATTCCCATTCCCAATTATCATTAAAAGTGTCATATAATCAATAATTGAAAATTGTAAGATGCATTTTGGTTTTATTTTTTGTATAGTAAGTGTATTATTGAATTGGTTACATTTAAACATATGTGTATTTCCATCAATTTAATGCATTACATGTAACTTAAAATCTGTACATGATATGAAGAAACTGATAACCTTCAAACATGAAATATTTATATTTTGTATTTAATAAGAAAACTAACCTGTGAATCTCATATACAGCTTAAGGTAAATTATAATGAAGAAAAAAATGCAAATCTAATTGTATATAATAAATAGTTCGTCCAGTGTACATAATGATTATGATTTTAATAGACACTGTCTCAATGTTGTTATAAAACATGAGAATAGCTGTGATGAACCAATGTTTTGAATTCAGGTAAGAGCTTTTGATTTGTAAGATTTTTTTACTTGCAATAGTAAAAAATTTATTATATTGTATTATTATATGACGTTACTAATGGAAGAAGATTTAAACACTTTATTATGAGTCTGACTCTTATACAATCATTTGCAGGCAACATCTCATATACAAAGAATTTAATTAAATTAACATAAAAGGATTCATCACTATTTAAATAGATATCATAACATTGAGTTATTAACTTTTCGTTGACTTCGAGAGTAAGTATAATGAATTTCATTGTCATTATTTAAGTAATGCATTTAAAAGAAAACATATAATCTTGCTGCTTTTCTATGTTATATGCAATTGATGTATAAAAATAAAGGGATAATTCATCAAGTTTAAGAATAATACAGGTTCTACCATTCATAATTTAATAATAATAATAATAATAATAATAATAATAATAATAATAATAATAATAATAATAATAATAATAATAATAATAATAATAATAATAATAATAATAATAATAATAATACAGATTATTAATTGGAATGTCAATAAATACAGAATTTAAATAATTTTATTCATAATTACAGCAGAATATAAATTTGTAATCATTTAAATCTGCTCTTGCTGCAACAAGTTTATCAGTATGACAAATAAAATTGTGTCATTGTAGTTTTTGTTCTGTGAGAACAAAAGGTAATATCGTTAACAATAATAACCTTAATTTCATTTAAACTAAAACCGATGGTGATACATTAATCTGAAATTAATTTTATTTTAGGGATGTAGCATGCTTTTGAACAGAGAATTGACATATTCTGAGACTGTACTGTGTGGTAAGGTGAATTCTATTTCATGGTTTTTAAACACACACTCGGCATTTGAGTTCCAGTGAAATGATCAAATGCCATGCAATCTACAGGGTACAGTTCTGTTGTCCATGAAATATTCTGTAAATGGTTTAACACTAAAGCATCAGTTGGTAAAATATCCAGCAAGTTATGATGACATTCATACTGCCTGAGAAAGTTCTTCACTGCTAGTGAAACAAACCATAAAATAACCAAATAAGCAGAATGTCTGATTAATTGCTGAAATTGTCAAACATTTCCTGTTTAGCATTTGTTTTGTTAATACTATTGCATTACACATTTCTAACAGACTTACATTGTTATAAATGCTCATGAGTTTATCCGACACACATCTTGAGAAGTCTGGTATGTTCCACCAAGGTGTATGAGTGTCTCTGAGGGTACATCGACGCCACACAGTCCCAGAATAATGAGCAGGGCAGTCCTGAATAGCATCCATTGCAGGAGCAGTTTCAGACCAGATAAGCCCCCCTGGGCCTACTTCATTAGGACACAAAGGAACCACTGAGCGATTCACCACTTCTACATATACACTCAGAGCTTCGTTGCCTACTGTACCATGCACTGTGCAAGTGTACTCTGCTGATTTCTGGAAAGAAGAAAACAATTTATTGATGATCTTACAACATGCTGAAGCCCTATCTGAAATTTGCCTATAAATAACTTGTATTTCTATTTAATACATCTAATTGGAATGTTTATGTAATTAAATGCTACAGTAACAAAATATGCATGACCCCCAAAGCCAAAATGTAACTCAATTCTGCTGAAACAAACAAGCTGACAATGAATATCCCACCATTATTCATACTCGGTGTACATGTAATCAAACCCTTATAAGGGTTACAAAGTAATCCTGGATTTATAAAATTATTTATTACACTGAAAGAATGAAGAAACAGAACATTAAAAACTCAATCAATAGTGTTATTAAGAACTCTGAGATAAGTAATAAATGTGTAATTAACTTTGTAAAAGTTAATCTTGATAGTAAAAATTTTGGAAATAATTTGACATGAATATTTACTGTCAATATACATAAAAAGTCTAGTATTTAAAAAGAATTAATAAATAAAACATTAGTGTTGAAAAAGTCTATCACAATAGAACAGCTCTGCTGTTAGCAAAGATATGTTATGTTGATGTTTTCTGCTTTGCCTGTAATTACCACACCATTGTTTGCTCATACAGTTCATTGGTACTGTGAAAGAAATCTTTTTAAAGACAAGCACATTGCAATTTCATCATGACTTGCTCCATTTTATGTTCAGTGATATGATATGTGTTGAAAATGCAGCAGATGATTAAAAAGCTTTTCCAAATACATGTATGTCTTTTTACTGTCCATGCCATCATAAAGTTCCTTACACTGGACTTTTGAATTATAATATTATGTGTAGCTAAGATAGGTAGTAATACTGTCATGTTAGAACACAAGAATATCTACAGTAACTTTGATTGCAGTAATAAATTAACATCTTTATTTCAGAAGTGCTAGAGGTAACAAGTGCAGTCATTAGCTCTGAGTATATCCTTAGCATATGCTGTACTTCATATTTCTACGCTCTCTTCACTACAAGAAAAAATGGTAATCTTTTGCATACTTTATAGTATTCTTCATGGAAAAGTAAAGCTTGTGTTAATGAGCAAGATGGGCTTCCAAAATTCATGAAAGAGAATTGCATTCTTTAAGGATGAATGTTTGTTGACTGCTGTTGTCTTAGTGCATGACTTTCACTATTATTTGTTTCAAATGGGAAGAGTTCTGGTCTGCAGCGAATGAGGTGCATTTGCGTGCACAGCGTTGCCGCCTCGTTACCCCCACTCTTTTCATATTTCCCTCTCACTCGCACATCGGCCTGGCGCTAGAATGGTCGACGTAAAGCAACCCAAATTGAATTTTCTAAACTTTTATAATTCTCCTGGTGTTTAAATTCATAATTGTGAATATACTCGCATGTTACGTACATATTTTTAAGTGTTATGAATTATAGGTTATGAATTACCTGTGCTTTTAATCTTGCCTCTCCGCAAATGCGAGACACACTTGCTTTACCGACACCACATGCTTTAGCAGTAAGCTGTTGAGGATTTCTGTGTTCCTCATTGTTGCATTCTTTAAAAAACGAGTAGACCCTAAATATAATACTTCGAGCCTGACTTCGCAATACCTGCCTCTTTGACTCGCCACTAAATTCACCACAATAAGCCATTGCACTATTTTACTCTTGCTGCTTGCTCTCTGAACAACTGCATACTGATATTAACTGTGTAGGGTAAATAAACTTCAACCCAGATTTACAAACAACACACAATAATAAACATGTGACGGCTCACGTTCTGCAGATTCAGCATTCTACAAGTAACAAAAGTGAGTTAGGTGGGCTGTTTGCTGTCTCTCAGCTTTAACAAACGCCTTGGTTTTTCAACATAATTCTTTATCACCATCAAGTCAGTAGTTCTGTATAATTACAAATATATACATGCAATAATGCATACAATAATGCATACATACAAATAATGTGACCATTACAGTGCTTACGTGGTTATGATATAACATATGGGTATGTTTATTCGTTTGTATTATGAAAACTATTTGAGCTAAAAATATGTGGTTTTTACGGTTGTGTTACGAAAATTACTCCCTACCTTCTAGTGGGTTAGTTTTTGCAAAATTTGAATTTTTGTCTTAGCGCAAATTATATTTATTAGAAACAGATTCGCTTAGCGCGCGTCAAGCTTAGCTTACGGCGAATGCAATACGACAACACAGCGGAACTCCGATTGGTTGCCGCTCTGGCCGCGCTCAAGGACAAACATCATCCCATTTGAAAATCACAGTAGTTATTTTTATAGTTAAGAGGACTCAGTTCCCCAGAGGGAACCAGTTCCAGCTTGGGTTTTCACCCTGAGAGAATCAATCTGTCATTGACAGCCACCATAGACTCCATATCAGAGGGATATCCATGAGGGTATGTAACATTTCAGCTGTGTTAGAATCTGGTAGCAAATTTCTGCTTTAGTGATGATCTAGGCCAGAACTTAAAAGCTGGAATTGAAAAGACGGAGGGCTATGTATTCTTTGTGGAATGACCAAAAATGTTCTTAAAGTTCTTCATTCTTAAAACACATTCAAGGTAACTTCTCAGAAGATATGCTTACAGCGGTTCATAAAATGAATTTTGATGCTTTTAAAAAAATTTATAAGATCTACTTTAGTTTATTGATGGTGTCAGTGACATAGGCAGATGAAGGCTCATCTGGTTCACTTTCTTCCAAAAATAATTTTAAAATAATTAATTACATTTAAAGCATCTAAAAGAGAATTCTACTCTGGTGATATGAGCTGAAAGAACAGTTTTTTATTTCTGCCAACAATGACCATACTCTCTATTTACAATCTCTATAGCTTAAGTTATCACTAGGGCTGCAACATTGGAGTTCCTACAGGGAGGAAAGCATATAGAATAGGAAGGTAAGGATGTAGCGATAAGGGCTGACACTGACCATGTGCAGTACAGTCTATACAAGAAGAAT
Source organism: Deroplatys truncata (assembly GCA_030765065.1). NCBI lineage: Eukaryota > Metazoa > Arthropoda > Insecta > Mantodea > Mantidae > Deroplatys > Deroplatys truncata. The sequence continues at coordinate 201,994,572 of CM060983.1, read as the reverse complement.
TACACATGTCTCGTGAACATTTACTTTATTTCTGCAATATTATTTATAACATATACAGCTGACTTATATAACTGAAATGTCTTTATTAAATCATTAATGCAAAATGTTACTTCACAATGTGCACATGGATAAGATTGTATGTCAGTTTATTGCAATGAATTATAACCCGCAACTTTGTATCCTGTAGTTTATATAATGGAGTATTGGCAGAAATAAATGCCCCTCTTAGTTCTTTGTTAAATATTTGATTTGATGGAGGTAACTCTTGCTATAGCAGTTTATCCTCACATTTTTCAATACATGCTTGCATGTTTCTGTCTTGACATGCCTTCACACATTACTCGACCTACTATGTGCAGAAGCAATTGTGATATTGCATGGTCTGTAATAAAGGTTTTCATTAATAATAGAGAAAACTTTTTCCCATACTCCAATATATAGTTTTGCAACATTGTTGACTTTGTTAACTCTTCCTTTGACATTTCGTCTACGTGAACACTGTAGAGCAATACGCTTGACTCAACTGTACAGGTAACCCTCTCGTAAACAATCAATTACAGGACGCAACAAACATAAAGACTAACATTGCCGTCTATGAAATTAAATCCATATCATAGCTGTCATATAAAACAGGGCAATTCAGCATACTCGTTCCCTTGTTATACTCGCTGCCATAGAAGAAAGGGATTGACAGTTCACGGGGAGTGAGAGGCGACGTTGCCTCTTATCGCGAGCACGTGGAGAGCGCGTTAGAATTGAGTCAGGTTGCATCTGCATTGTAGTGCGGGTATTATTTATATTCATATATGAAGGCAATTATAAAATAATGAATCTGCATCAAAGGATAGAAAATGCAAGAATATGTCAGTGTAAAGATCTGCGTTAATAAGAGAGACATACCTGTGAAATATTGATTATTACTCTAATGGAAAATGCCGCTGATTCTCTCAGAGAGTATATTATTTCCCGTGCTTGTCCTTTAATTGGGATATCTTTACCAAATACATTTTATTCGGTTACCGAGTACGCTCAGTTTTGTGTTTGGCTCGCTACTATTTTTGGATATTGTTAAATATCCATTAAAAGTGTTAATATAATTACAAATGCTCACAACAAGTACAAGGTACACGGAGTCAAACACACGTAAACACAAAGCAAATAACCGTACAAATAGGATGATGCAAAATAACTTGTCAGTACATAGGCAATCTCTAAACTGATGTAAGCTGTGGCTAAAGGAAGGCGCTGTTATACCTGCAGCGACAGCAGAAGATAAGACGTGCAGTTCATGTTACTGCAACGGTCGCTCGCCAGGCACGTCATGCAAATCACGTGTTACAGTATCGGCAACAAGGCTTTTGCGTCTATCGTTGCTATGGAAACGTCTTAGTTCTAATTGGTCCTTCTAATCATTTCTATGGCGACCGCTATGACGTATCCATCCCCTCCTATTCATTTAAAGCTTTCCGCCAAGTGGTTAGTAACTGTCAATCACCTTCTTGATTGGCGCCGACAACAGGTACTGTTTGTTAGTCATATCATTCCGTCTCAAAAGAATCGGTTTCTAGCTACCTTTTAAAAGGGATTTTGCAACACTAATCCTGTTTATTCAATTCTGTCTAGACAAAACAACCACCATACAGTAATTTTTATTGCGAGCTTAATCTGCTGGAGGGTAGGGACGTGTCGATCAGTTCAGTTTCATTTATTTGTTCTTCTGTCATGGTCGATAGTGAAGGTGAATCTCAATTTTGGCAATGCTTGTTTCAAAAACCCCAAGAAATGATAATGCGGTTTTGGTGAAGTTGTTGACAGAATTCTGTACATCAGATTAAAACTGTGTGTTTCTAGCAGTGAAAGGAAGTCATCCCCAAGAAGTTAGTCTAATCAGTTTAAATGGTTTAATTATAGTGATTATACCAAAGGAGCTCTTTTTCAAATATGAGTCTTGTTTTCTGCAGTGAGAGAGAGAGCAAGCAAATCAAAAGCTAGGAAATTTGGCGTCAAATCCTTCACAAATTGGAAAGATGCTCTTGAACGTTTCGTTTCTCATGAATGGAATTTGCCTCAAAAATACTGCAGTACAGCAGCAGTAGATATCTTGATCCGTAGGAAGTAATAAAAGTCCGAGCATTGTGGAAAGTCTCAAGAGCATGCGCAAGAGGCAAGCGTTGGGGAGTAGACAAAAAGTTACTTCGACTATAGAAATAGTTACACTTTGTGGGTATTGTTGTAACATTCCCCTGGAGACATAGAGACTAACTGTAGTGGCAATCCGCCACAAAACAACCAAGTTGTACATAGTAAACAGCTTTTTGATACCTGTACACGACACAAAGGCGCTAGAATATAAGCAACATGCACCCAATGTAAATAGCAGATGGTTAAAGTACACCCCACAGCAGCGTTAAGGATTAAGTAGTTCAAGTTCAATAAACCAGATTGATGTGAAATGAATAGGCCCAGGGACGCAGCCATCGTGCTTGAGTTTGTTCACTCCTATGGAATTGACATTCTAATGGTCTGTGATTTCGCTTCTCGCTGCCTAGTTAACGTCTCCCATGGGTCAGATCGGATCGGCCGACCGAGGGAAGGGGCGGTACAGCTATCTTCATCAAAAACCATATCACGCATACACCCTTCCCTCTCCCACCAATACACCACGTGCACGCCTGTGCCATTGGCGGGCTCGACATACCGCTGATACCGGTTTATGACCCTCCAGATCATCGCTCCTATGAAGCAGACTACCGTACCTTACTGAACCTACGCCCTGTGGTTTGCATTGCAGAAGACCCCCTACGCGAAGCACGGACACTGGCACAGCCGCACGATTAACCAGAAAGATCGTGGGTTCTACCGCCTCATCAGCGGAGATCCGAGACTAATCGTTCATGGGCCGAGAGGGCCTACGCTTCATCCGGCCTGCGACAGGCCGAATATTCTCGATACCATGATCACCAAAACAATTCCATTCCATCTAGACCTCTCGGCGATAAACGAGTTGGACTCCAACCATGGCCTAGTCATAGTGGATTCCAACGTAGCAATGCCAGCACTGGTCAGCCCAGACTGGATAAACGAGGTCGACTGGGATGCAGCCGTCCTGGAGCTAAACCGTTCGTCGACCCGTGGCCATGCATCGATTCTATCGATGCACTGGAAGCGGCAGCGGCGGATTTCTCCCAACAGATCCTGAATACGGTACGTGCACACACCCACCGCATCCCGTCTGACATCCCTAACCCGAGAACCATTCCCAACGAACAGCTGCTAAAATCCAAGGTAACTGTACGGAATTTATGGCAATGTTTCCACCATCCCAGGATAGGGGCAGTATACCAGCGGTTCAAAACACTGGCAAGGCGCCTGCTCCGTGTGCACAGAAAAGTGGCGGATTATCAAATCTTTGAGAAAGGACAAGACCCAGTACCAGCACCCTTTACATGGCACTCGCGGGAGACTCGCCTTTGAGCCTCACCATAAGGCCACGGTGTTCGCAGACTATCCGAAACTGCAATTCGAACCTCGGGAAGACCCCCAGGACGAGGACTTCACTAACCTCGTGGAGATGACTGTGGACTACCTTTATGAGGAGCCACAACCGCGCCACGAGGAGGTCCATCTTCCCATAGTTACCTCGAAACAGGTGACTTCCGAGATCCACAAACTCAATCCAAATAAATCCCCTGGACATGACGGAGTCACGGCTACAGCACCTTGCGAGAAAGACTGCCATGCATTTGACGCGGATTATCAATGCGTGCCTTCACTTTCGTTACTTTCCAACTAGTCGGAAGGAGGCGAGGGTGGTATGCATTTTAAAGCCCGGCAAGGATCCGGTTTTCCCTTGCAGTTACCGTTTCATTAGCTTACTCCCAACCGTCTCAAAAGTCTTTGAGGAAAGGCACCTTCACCTCTCTTTGAGGAAAGGCACCTTCTCCCGGACCATTAGTCCCGCAGCTACTGCGATTGGTCGAGAAGGCCTCCCTGAGCTTCCAGGAGAACTTTAAGACAATCGCGGTGCTGCTGGACAAAGAAGACCTTTTCCACAACGTAGCATTAAGGCCTTCTGTACAAACTCAAGGAGGCAGACATCCATACCGTCTATCTCGCCCTCATAAGCAGTTTTCTCCGAGATTGCACATTCATGGTCTGAGTGGAGGGGACGGTTTCATCCGTCCGTCCCATAGCCGCCGGAGTCCCGACAGGTAGTGTACTGTCCCCACTTCTCTTCGCGGCCTACACGTCAGATTTCCCAATGAACCCAGGACTGTTATGTGCCAGTATGCGGACGTTGTCCTCATCATGGCACAGAACAAGAATGCCCGATTCTGTTTCCCTCCGCTACAGCGACAGCTCCGAGCCATTGGCAGGTGGAGCGAGAAGTGGATGATGACCATCAGCCCGGGGAAGAACTCTGCGCTTCTCCTGGCGAAGGTCCGTCGCCGCGGCCCGAGCGGTCTCTGAGGCAGCGGCGGGTTACCTCTGCCAAATACCTCGGAGTCATCCTCGACCGCGGGCTCACTTTCGCTCCACATGTCAGGGCAAAGGTCGGCCTCGGTCACGCGCACTAAGGTAGCTATACCCTATATTCCGCTCCACAATGCCTACACACCTCAAACTACGCCTATATCAGGCGGTTATCCCACCCCTGATTCTGTATGGCTGTGAGGTCTGGGGATCGGCGGCAGCTACCACCATCCGCAGGCTGCAGACCGCCCAGAACAGGGCGCTTTGGATAATCTATGATACCGGGCGTAGATTCCCGTCACACATCCTTCACACCAACACCGGTCTCCCATACATCGTGGACGTGGTGCGGGAGAGAACCTGCACCATGTACACGAAACGTACCACACCAACCAGCTGGTGCACTCTTTGGGTTGCTATGACCACAGGGCGGCAAGACATGAAAGATCTAACGGTTACCAAAGGACGCTTTGGACCCCCGAGGTTAAAGGCTACCAATCCTACACATCACCAGTTCCCCCAAGTTAAACAGTATCGGCTTGGATACTAGCTGGATGAGTGACCGTCTAGCGGTGACCCGCCCGTCTGCTACCTTGGATATCCCTTACACCATAACCTAAATTCCATCCTGCCATGCCGGCCTGCTTGGCTTGACGACCACGCAAGCGATCGCAAAGTTAAGCAGTATTGGATTTGGTCACAACATGGATGCTTGTCCGCCCATGTGGGATCTCCGAGACCCCGACAATGGCAGTGCAGAAAGCTAAACTCCATCCATACAGTAAACAAAACCCTTGTTTAAAACTCTTTCCCTATTATATCACACTCATTCCGCCCAGGTGAACCTGGGCGACCTGCTCCCGATTGTTGGAGTGGACAATCAGAACAAATTTTGAATTACAGTATGTTCATTGTTACCAACTGCGTATTGAAAAGGAATATAGTATATTCATTAATCAAAGAAGAACCTTCCTATTTGGACTAAGCATCTCCTGTTTACAAACCTTCCGCAGAGGCCTCGCTTCGGCGGTGTCAAGATCCCGGGCGGTGGGTTCACCCCTCAGCGATGTTTCACACCCGCCAAGTCGAGTTGTAACCACTGAGCTCGATAGTACAGGGATGACGAACCCGGCTCGACTACTTTGAGCTACCTTACTTGAGGAAACGCTCGCTGCGAGCAGGTGATACCTTCTCTGCCGGTGAATAAAGCATCCTTTGATCTTACCCTCCGGTAGACATATCACGCAACCATGGACACATCTCAGTCCGTAGCACTAACCATTAATTATATTGATGTAACCAAAAATGAAGCGAATTTTCACACATTATAAAGTGCTTGTGGGATGAAGTTCCAGAGGAGCATTTAAAACAATGTTCACTAAATATTAGCCTCCAATTTCAAAACAAATTAATTGATATTTGTGGGAATTTAATTGATTAGAAAATAATAGGTTACATAAACAATGCAGAATGCTATCCAGTCCTGTCTAACGCAACAACTGATATTGGGCATATTGAACAATCCTTTTTGTGTTCAAAGAAAAGGGCAAGTTGAAGGTTTTAATATTCTTGAAGATTTATCAAAGTATATCCCAGTTACAAATACAACAGTTTCAGCTTTAGCAGAGGCTAAATCTGAAACCTTTATACCCCTAACCTCTTCGGCTTAAGTATAGATTTAAATTATCTTTATGGCAAGGCTATGATCAACTCAAAGGAGTTCAAGCAGATTTGTTAAAGAAGGTTTGCCTTGAGGCTGCTTATTTCTATTGTGTGAGTCATGTGCAAAATTTAGACCTATCCAAGTCGTGGACTGTCACATCTTTTAGAAATTGCATTGGTATTGATGAAGACACTATAACATTCTTCTATGCTTCTCCAATAGTAACTAATTTGTTGAGAGAAAACATAGCTCGGGGTCTTAAGAAATACATCACAGAGGCTACACCAATTGCATGAAACATGTTGAGTGGAGCAGCATTGACTGTTTCAATTATTATCAACAGCTGTAATAAGCCTGCAAGAAATAAAACAACCTTCACACTCACTATAGTTTGTCAATTATTAGCTAGTTTGTTACTTTGAAGCTTTCTAGTCCATTTGTTGGTATGCAAAAAACATTTTTCATTAACATATCCCTTGTCACTGCAATCTGTAGGATGTGATTTAGGTAAGTGTTTGGAACTTGTGGACACAGTCAAGCAAACTTTGCAGAAGTAAAGAGATAATCCATATAAAAAGTTCTACTCAGTTTTTGAGTCTGCTGAAGGACTTATCAAAGACAACGGAGCTGATGTAATGAAAATTGCTATGCCAAGTAGGAAAACAGAGAAAGCCACGTGGAAAGTCATTCAATGAAATAAGTATTATTGTGTATCAATGTACATCACTGTTACATTTGATGTTGAGTAAACTGACTGAAAGTTCAAATTATATAGAAACACGACTCCATACTTCATATACTGATTCCAAAATTCTATTTTGGAGGTTCATGGGAAAACATTCAGAAGCAATTGTGTTTTATAAGAGTGATTCACTAAGTTCAGTTTGTGAATTTTAAACCTATAAAACAAAATGAGAATCTGATACACTTTCAAACCTCCCTTCAACCGCCATTGAGTCGCAATTCGCATCATCAGATTTCCTTCCCAAAATATTCCATACTTCTCAAAATTCTACGTGTTCTAGTTGTGACAACAGCTACTTCAGAAAAAGTTTCTCAATTCTCTGGAGACTGAAAAATTATTTGTACAATTCACTTAGTGAAGAAAGACTGAATGGACTAATTAATACACATGGGAAAGTGAAAATAATACCGGAGGAATTAGTAACATAATGTTCACTCTGCAATGGACAATTTATTTTGTTTTAACACAACTTTGGTGAGTCAATGTTTGTTTTAAATTCCATATTACCATTGGTTTTTTAAAAATATTTTGCATTAAATTAGAAAAATAAGCTCCCCATCTACAATTCCTGTCTACGCCACTGGTGATGGTGGTAGTGGTATAGCTATTATGGTGGAAGCAATGAAGAAAAATAAAACCTTATTTAAAAGAATAATAATAACCATCATTATCATAATCTATGTATGACAGGTCTGATGGACCTGAATGGACCAGCTCAAATGCTGGCCTCAAATCCACATGCATATTACAGATGGGAATGATCATCCAAGCGATATGGGCAGATGATGTGGTTGGCATCATGCTTTTTCCCAGCCGCATGACCATGACCTATAGAGCACTCCTCAAATTTCTCACAATACTGAGTGGATACCAGTCCTAAACATGCACCAAAAAAAAACCCACCCCCATGGTTAGGCTCAAACCCATTAGCATTCCATCAGTCAAAACTGGAACACTAGGCACTATGCCATGATGTAGGACACATTAATTTTCGTGGATTATAATTACAGCAGTGGTACAAAAACAGCTGGTTATTCAGAGAAACATCAACATTATTTTTATTGCTTTTCACAGTTAGCATTTTAAATGCTTACAAACTTCAACTACCTTAATAGATTAGAAAACTTAAGACTGTGCAACATGAGAAATGTCAACAGAGAGGGAGAAGCTATTATTCATCCCAAAGTTTATAATAAAGAGTAAAAATCGCTGTAATACGTTGTTTTAAAAAAAAAGAGAAAAGAGAAAAAACATAACACATGTTTAACCAAACCACATAGAAATTGAAAGCACAAGCATTTCAAGTCTAAGAAGACATTTAAATATTATTACTTCCTACTTGTGCATTATATATCTTGAGAATACTTCCAGCAGGGTGTAGATCTTCCCATACTTCAACTCCAGGGGCCATCTTGAGTAACAATTTGTTCTTGGCCCAACTATAACCAAACTTCTCATGATGCTGATCATTTGGAGACATGCACTTAATGCTCACAGTTTCACCCTGAAACATATTTAAGTTTTGATAACTTCACATTATTGTGGGATATAATCACCAGCAGTTCAAAAGACCCCATAGAAGATGTACTAAAAGATATACAGTAATGAGCAGACTTAGTTGATCATTTCCTCATATTGCAATATTGATATTTTTTCTCTGCAAAACTAACATTTGATCCTGCGTAAATGTAGTGCTACCTTATCGGATTGAACCTACAGGAAATATAAATGAATAAACAGAATGGAATAAGAAGGAACATTGCAAGCTTGCTACAAATGGAGGTAAATAAAATGAGTAATAAAGGGTGAGGTAAAATATGTTTTATTTGTTTGGCAAAACTGTCTTGCACCTATCTACTTCAGTGTTTGCTCATTACTGCAATTGTATAATGTATTAACATTACTTGAGGGCTGTAAATAAATATTATTGTTTTTCTCTCTTTAATTCATATAATGTAGATATTAATATGAAAAGTTATGTGATCTGATCAAATGATTTTCTCTACCCATTCTTCTACAAACTATTCTCTTCTATCTAAATTGTATTAATTGGGATAAATCCTTGTAGAAATGGTATAATTGTACATTTTGTTCTAGGTCTAAGGTGGAAAGCAAATGTTTTAAAAGTGGGCCATTATGTGCTGGCTTTGAAATTCCTCTCTTTGTATGACCATGAGAAACAATTGAATGATTACTTATAACTTCAAAAAAGTGTTAAGTATTTGAAAGGTCAAATTTAGAACAACAAATATCTAGGAAATGGTTAATGCCAGAAAAAGTATTTCACATATATTACGTATTAACAGGATATACATTTTTTGTATAGTAAACTTTTGTCTACCTCTTATCGTTTAGCACCAGATATAAAACATTTTACAAACTTCATTCAAAATGAAGAGGAGCTCACAAGCTATACCAAGAAAATTCAAGATGTACATTTTATTTGTTGTGAAAATGTCAAATTTTTGTCAAGTGAATCTTGGTAAGACTATGCCAACTGCTACGAATGACAGATACGTGCTATTTGAGCAGCTGTGCTAAAGATGGCATTGCAAACTGCTCACTGTTATACATGTCTTACAGCATATTAAGAAAAGCATGCAAGTATAACCAATGAACAGTGCTACATGATATTAATTGTACGATAGATATAAAATAAAATACATGTGCTATCCACCCACACCCATACTTTTGCTATTGTTTGCATACGCTTATACAGGGCTTTTATTTGTATGTGTGCAGTATTACAAGGCATTGCCCTCCCTGCACTGTTTATAATGGTTTTGTTTCACTTTCACTTTCCCTCCTCTCCGTGTGTCAGCTAATCAGTTAATACGGAGTATGTGCTCTACAAAGGTTTATACGTTGTAAGACCGCCTATTTCAGAGTGAGTGCAATTATAATGCAAAAAAATCCATATACTTTAGCACAAAGAATTTTTGTATATGCTTCCTATGCGACAAAAAGCTCTTGTAGAGAAGTAAGACGGCAATTTATAGACGGAGTCCCTGTAGTTTGAGCATCTCACAAACAAATGGTTCGTAATCTTTTGATTCTTGATAAGAAAACTTTTACAGAGGAAAAAATTGATGCCATTAGAGAAAACTTAGAACAAAACTCAAAGGAATCTCTGAGAAAGCTTACTAGGAAACGAATTTTGCAAATCTCAGCTTGGATACCACTAAACTTTTAAAATTAAAACCCTGTAAGATAAACTATTGTTCAGAAATTACAACCATGCGATAATGTGAGTAGGGTTAATTTATTCAATTGGGTGTTTCATGATGTTAATGATTGTTTTATTGAGCTGCGCTTAATTTTTTTATGGACAAAGGATTGTTTTAATTATATAGGCATAAAGAATTATTGTTAATGAAAACTTTCTTAAAGGGTGTGAGAGATGTGTGGCGGACATCATTTCCAACATCTTCTATGAGGCAGGTATGTGGTTATAACTTGCATGTGAAATGTATACAGTTGAATTTAAGTGGCTAGAATATCTGACTCTGCCAGTAAACAGCGTGCTTTCTGGTGTCAAGATATTAACCCACACATGCAAATGAAGACTCTATAAAGAAAACTCATCTCTGTCAAGGTAGATCAGTCCTTACAATCCACAGTATTAAACACCATCTTTAAATCATATAGAAATTGTTATTCAGTAAATAATTTTAGCCAAGAATAACTACACTTCCATTTCTTTCTTTTGTTCTTCTCCTTCTAGACTAACTTTAATGCATTTTGGAGAACACATTAAAATATGTCTCTGTATGAAGAGTATTTACTTAATGTATTTACTATTTCTATTTTCCATAACATAAGTGCTGTAGTGGATTCCAGGGAATGACAAATCCTGGAAAGTATCTTACATTGTATCATGTTTTACAGCTAAACCTATATTCAGTTTTGAACATATGTACCTTCATTTGTTTAAAGGGTGTATATTCATTTGTTGTGGAGAGCAACGAATATACTCCCTTCAAGCTGATGTTAATTGTGGTATCTTTTTGCTTTTTATGGAAAAATACTAAAATATATGCTAAATTTGAAAATTTTTAATTACAAGACTATAATGTTCTGAATTTTAAGACTTTGTGTAAAACAATGTTTCTAAACACAAAAAGGTTCACTTCATTTAAAAAATGTAAGGTGGGTTTTCTTTCTGTTTCGGACAATTTGAGATGGAATAGATCGTATACAAGTGAAATGTGGCACGATTTCATGTTCAGGTTAACACTAAAAGACACTAAATCAGTCACTAAGTCACTAATCAGGATCCTTATCGGAAGTTGCTTTAAACTGGTGTTAGGTGGTCAAATGTCCAGTTGGCTTTTACGATTAACAAGCAATTTTCCTCCTTAAAGAAAGGACAAGAAGCCATGGATGGACTGCTCTTCTGATTTTGAGAGGGCCTTAGAAGCCACAAGATTAATAAGAATAATCAATTTATTTTTAATTCAATGAAAAAAAGTTTTTAGACAGCATTGCTTAAAAGTAGAACTTCTAACGCAGAGCACACAAGCTAATAGCTTTAGATTATCACACTAGTGTGATAATCTTCATTGTGACCAACTTAGATTTTGTGCTGTTATGTGTTCGTTTTATGTTTTGTATCTGTGTTATACATCCAGCCAGTCACTTTACGTTGCTTGTCCCCTTGCTTAACGCACTCTTTGGTGGTTTCTTTTTTTTCTCCTCTCTGCTTTGCGTGCGTGGCAGGTGCCTTGGCCGTACGCGGTGAGTGGTGGATTTCTGTGACATTGCAGGGTTAGCTCTCTGCCCGGCAACAAGTCATCCGGATTGTGGAAGTTTTTTTGTGATGTTTTGTGGATCGGCCTTATGTAAAGGTAGGCTTTGTTATCAGTTTGTATCTTGGTCATGGTGGGTGAATTTTGGGGCGGAAAACGTAATGTGTGTTTTAAAACACGAATTCGTAAAGTGACTGGCTCTTGAAATTGTTCATATGTTTAGTGTGTTTTGGTTCTTTTCTAGCTGAGTTATATTTTCAATACATGATTTTCAGTGCATAGTTAATATGAAGTTACAGAAATTGTGTTGTGTTAATTATGGGAGCAGTAATTGCAGTTAAAACCCAATCATGCTGAAATGTTGTAACTGAAAACAGTGTGGTAAGGCACATCGTAGTCATAAAGCGTTACTGAGCTCCCAGTATTTGTATTTTTAATGTATGGCAAAGAAATGCAAGAATCAATTCATTCTTTACAGAACTTATTCAAAGTATTATAAGAATCAGGAAAATTTAACTGTAACCACAAAGCATTACTGACCTTCTAGCTGAGGTATATTTTCAATACGTGATTTTCAGTGTATGGTTAGTTTGAAGTTACGGAAATTGTGTTATGTTAATTATGGGAGCAGTAATTGCAGTCAAAAAAACCCTACCATGCTGAACTTTGAAAAACTGAAAACAGTTGGGTTGTAAAGTACATCTAGCTCAGCTGGACTTTGAAGCTTGCTGTTCCTAGAAGTTCATAAAAGTCTGTTTAGGTCTTGATCAACATACTTGGCAAGTTCACTAGATAAGCATAATTACTATTTGTGAGACCAGTGGTTCACACAAAAAAGGGGCAAGTAATGCTTCCAGGTTCTACTGTATTTTTTTACAGTTTACGAAAAGGTACCTGCTTATAAAATATTGGTCTGATGTTTATAGTGGCCTTGTTTTATATCCATTCTAAATTCATTTTGTTTGTTGAATTTTTGTTTTACTTAATTTTTGCTGTATTTAAAACTTGCCTTACTGCTCTGCTCAATTGATGTTTTGGTTTGTTTACTATTTAAGCCATCTTTGTTTTACAGTTATTCTTTTAAGGTTGCTTTATGGTTCTGGTTATTAATGTTTGTTTATTATTATCATTAAAGTACCAAAAAAAAGAGAAACAACTTATCAATAGTAGTATATTTTTGAGAGTTCTGGTTTCCATCTTATTTTTTTTCTTCCCCTACGGCACTCGTTAGGGCTTCCCTTTTCGCTTGGCCGGGGTTCCCTAACTCAGCGTCCTAACCTTCTTAAGCGTCTGCTTGGTTTCGCTGCCTTGCTCCAGTTTTATGTTTTGGGAGAAACAGCGGAATCATTGCAATTTCAAGTCCAATCACATGGCAATTACCCTTTGTATATGCACACATTTAATAACTCGACTTGGTTTATTGGGTTTTACTTTTCATTATGTTTTTTTTTTTACATTATTAATGTCTCATGGTGCTCGCATTATCTGTTCACAATACAAATCATCACACTTAAATTTATCGCAATTCCTTGAAGAGTTAACTTATATTTTATATTGGCACCCTTTTGCTTTCTTTAATCTAAATCGTTACTGTTTTATCTACTATAACCTACATAAAGATTAAATGACAGAAACTATGAATTCAGAATAAACTGAAATGGAAGAGCAGGTGAAATTACAGAAGCAGCAGAAAGACTAACACTAGATAACTAGTACTTCTAGATAACTAGATAACTTCTAGATAACACTAGAAGTACTTATCCAAAAATCCCAGAAAACAATATGATATAGCATTTAATTGCTTCATTGGCTGGTGTAAGGCAAAACATGTTGAAAATAATTTCACTGAAAATGACTTATAGCTAATCAATCTCGCTTTGTTTAACGTCATTTCTCTTGTTTCAAGAACCGTGTTCTAAACTTGAACTCTGTTAGTTTCAGAAATCAATATAGCATTACTGATATTTCGCAATGTCTAAAATGTTATTTCTGCAACGATCCTATAATGGGTGTTATTAAAACGCGAGTGACAAGTAGCTTTTGACACGAGCTCGCGTCGAAAACTTCACAAGCGTCTTAATAACCATTACATGAGAGTTGCATACCTACAATAGTTTTTCTACATTTAGATATACAATAAATATTTAAGATTTAGATGCACACGAAAATAAGTGAATAATCAATTTCTCGATACGTATTTTAGATGCGCTTCGATAACAAGTGAATATCGATTCAAGGTAGAGGTATTGATTTTACAAGATGGAGGCAGAAATGTTTATTAGCGTTTTTAAAGACGTGGAATTTAGTTCCACTCCTTCTGATATCCTGGAGGAGGCGAGGAATATAAGCAAGAATTTACTTCCTGAAAAGTCAAAGCAAATTTATTAAAAGTTGTACGACAAGTTCATGGTTTGCGAGCAAGAAAAAATGTAAGTTCATTGTCAAAATGTGGTCACAGTTTACTTTGAAGAAATCTCAAAAACAATGAAATCCCCAACCTTGTGGTCAAATTATTCGGTATTGAAGACTACTCTAAATGTAAAGCATGGAACTGATATATCCAAGTACAACAATTTGTTTTACCTGTTAAAACAGAAATCGGTAGGGTACAGAGGGGAAAAAGCAAAAACATTTTCGACAAATGAAATTAAAACCTTTATTGGTGAAGCACCTGACAATTCGTATCTACTGATAAAGGTATGTAAATACAACTATTTTCGCAAAAATAAACTGTTGTTTTGTGGCTCTGAGCAGGAGAGTGCGCAAGCGTGGAAATCTGTATCGAAATGGACTTCATTTCGATACACATTTCTAACTGCAAGTGAGTTGAAAAAATAGTATATGCTTCACTTGTTAAAATTGGTTTTAGTTTGCTCATAGGATTTCCCACTCACAAAATAAAACCCTACTTTTACTCTTTGTATCATAATCTACTATTAAAATGAATGCTTTTAAAAAGGCATATTAAACATAATAACTTATTTTCTTTTGAAATACAAATATTAGGGGAACTTAAACATGTGCTCTAGTAAAGAAAGAAATCGTCCATATAAGTTTGGATAAAAAATTTGTTTGCTGTATATCCATTTGGAAGACAACACATGAAATTTTAGCTCTTTGGATATGTGTTTAAGATACATTTTGTGGGGCTCGGTATTTAGTTTGTCACGTATTCCTAAACATAAATGTTTTCAATTAGTGTCAATATGCTAATTATTATTTTGGACAGGTTTTTGTTTGTTTGTTTGTTTATTTTGGCACACGTTGCCTATTCTACTTTGTAGGCTTGGAAGAAGCTTAGAATTACCCCTACTTTTCTTAGCATTCTCCTGTTTGAAACGTGCAGAGATCAGATCTCTAGCAACACCATGAGGCAGCGATTAGAGGAGAAGAAAACCACACAAAATGTTATTAAATATTATGCAGGGCTCATATTACAGAATAATGTTGTCATACAATTACATATGCATATTATATGTATAATAATAGGTAGGTGCATTTCTGCCTATACAATGGAAGAAAATGAAGCAACAAAAGATATTAGTCAAGTACATGCTTATTATTTTAAATGTGTGCATACCCTTTGAACAGTTATGCTTCTTGGAAGTACATCCACTTCAGGTTTGACAAGGACCTGCATGCGCAATGATTTACACTGTTGTTGACCCCAGTCCACAACCTGGCATGTGTACACTCCTTCATCAAGATATGATGCTCGCTCTATCCCTAGTAGAGCAGTGTAACGATCTTCAGGATCCATTGGCAACAACCGGGTCCACATAGGCCTAAAATAACAAATCAAACTTTATGGTACTTTACCTAAAAATCAAGTGCAATTTCCTATGATATTGGCGATGATTGATGGTACTAATAGCACTGAGAGTGATAATGGCAGTGAAGCTTTGCTGCTATAGACAGGTTGTAGGCTTTTACTGAAATGCGTCATTTGACGAATATCCTAGACAGATCATGAACAACCGGCATGCGTTTAACCTCAATTTATACACCACTCGATCGGGCCAGCAGATAGAGAAAGGTTAGGCGAGATTAGAGTTGAACTATATATACCCATTAAGCTCCGTCATTTTTCAGCACACACCGGCTTTTCATGCCTGCAACATAGTCACATACACACACACCCACAGCTCATGGGAAAGTTATTCACCTTTGATTTTAATCTCACACTTTGTGTAATAAAAGAGCACAAATATATAAGTATTTGATTTTGTGTTGTCAGAGAAAACAACTCTGATTATACAATAAATAATTATTAATTATTTGTAATGTAGCCAAGTAATAAGTTGCATGTGCAAGAGTTGGAGACAGACCTGAACCTACTGCACGACATCTTCAATCCTATCGCACCCAACGTCATAAGTAAAGGACAAGTCAGTTCGCCGAATCATCCCCTGTCCGCCGCCAGCCGCTGAAGCATGGTTGGTAGAACACAAGACATTAGGAATAGGCATTAGCAATAGGGGAGGGTTTCAGCACCGCGGCCTAGGCTAGGTATATTGCGTCTATTAAACCTCGGGAGGAATCGGAATCCAGGAATCGAGAGCAGGTCGCCGAGGTTTACCTGTGCGGAATGTAAAATCGCCACAGTACCTAGCCGCTAGCGCGGCCTTACCTGTGCGATGTAATAGATTTTCCGTTTTCGCAAGCTTTTGTCGGATGTCAGTGGACGAACTGTGCTGCCATTGGTCGAGTCCTGGCGAACCACCCGAGGGGATAAGCATTCAGGTGACGACCAAGTCCAATACTGCTTAATTTCTACAACCGCTTGCGTGGTTGTGAAAATAAGCAGGCCGATTAGCAACGAAGCCAGATGGATGTAGGTATGGGATTTGGGCTTACCAAGCTAATAAGAGGGCGGGTCACTGCTGAACGGTCACTCGTCCAGTTAGTGACCAAGCCCAATGCTTGCTTAACTTGGGAGTATTCAAGTAGGCTATTGGGCGGGTCACCGCTGAAAGGTCACTCATCCAGCTAGCGACCAGGCCCAATACAGCTTAACTTGCGGAGAGTAGAGATAGGAAGGGATAAGTACGGAAGAGTACGAAGGGTGCAAAGTTGACGGCAGCAAGTGGAGCGCAGCGGGATCCTTATTGTTTCCAGAATGAGCACTTCTGGACGTCACCTCGAGGCCAGTCCCGCTACCCGGGAAAATGGACTCGTGCTGTGTAAGAAACAGTTCTCTCCTTAAAGCACATCCGAATGCACCGCACACCATCGAACATCGAGCAAGGCCCAGCAACCCCGAAAGATGAAAGGAAATGAAATGAGGGTCAGGAAGGTTTGTGAATCTTGGTAATATATAATCCATCCCAGTATTCGCTTACTGGCCTGGAAAAACAACGAAAAAACAACGTGAGAGTGACCGGTCCAACGGGAATCGAACCCGGAACTTTCCGAATGCGAGACCATAAGTTATTAACTTCTCTATCAAGTATCCGAAGGATCACTTGATTGACTGCAACCCATATCACATCTCTTAGTACAAGAACCAATTCCCATGCCGGTAGCAGGGATAGGAGCCGGATTTCCTCACAGCATTAGCAGCATCATTAACGTGACACCCATCAGGAAACCTCAAAATTAGTTACTTTTTATAAAAATAGAACAAAGTGGATAACAATTCATATTTAGCTTACTAACCTGCGCCATTTTACATTTATTGAAAAATCACATTAGCTAAATGCTTCACCTTAGTTTTTAAGGTTTAATATTATCCTTGTAACATGGAAATGTCAATAATTATCAAGTAAGCTACTGTCTTACCTTAAAGTCTTATTCTTGTTAACAAAAGCTCCATCCTTATACCAACGGAAGGTCATATACGATGAACCTTGGGCAATACAGGAAAGTATAAACTCGTCTCCTTCTCGTACAACGTGGTCCTGGTTTGCCTTCACACTCTGAAACACAGCAATTTATTACCAGAACTTGTTTTGTCCACCATTATAATACACTTTTTATAGTACTCTTTGTATTCCCAACAATTATCTGAAAAAGAGAGCATGATACAATCAAACATAAACAGTATATCAGGACACCGAGGTTAGCGCGAACTGAGGCGATTGCAGGTACAGAACAATAAAGCAAATAACTTTTATAGTGAAACGGATCCGCAAACTAGCCATTTGCGAGATAGTTGCGAATATATAGATACAGGCCACCACTGGCTTCTATATAATACAGTACTAGTATAGAACGGTGTCGTTTGGACTCGTGGCTGGCCTAACGAGACACCGGGAAGCACACTGTTTGCCGGCGGAGTAGGGTATTCACAGCTCCTGAAATTCAAGCACATAGATTTCTCGTGCAAATTATAACTAAAATAAGAACATACCTTCGTCATAGTGATATTGGAAATTTGTGCTTGTGGCGCCACATATCTCTCACTCCTTTAAAAAAAATTGTACTAACACTCATTTCTTCATGTCCATGTAAATCAAACCATGCATCTTCAAAAAGTCAAGCGCGGGACCATAGAGCGATCATTAATATTATCCAACACCAATTGCGAAATTAGCTCTACTCACGTTATCGCATGGTTACAGTTTATGAACTACAAGTATCAACGGGGTTTTAATTTTAAAATTGAGTGGTATTCCAAGCCGAGGATTTCAAAATTCCTGATTCCTGTGCAACCTTTCTTAGAGATTCCTTTAGATTTTGTTCTAAATTTTCTCGATGGCATTGAGCTTTTCCTCTGTAAGAGGCTTCTTGTCAAAAATAGATTCCATATCCCTAAATCTATTCAGAAGATTACGACCGTTTCTCTGTAAAGCGCGCGAACAGCAGGGAATCTATCTATAAATCGCCGGCTCACTTCTCCACAAGAGTTTTTTTGCCGTATAGGAAGATACATTAAGATTCTTTGAGCTAAAGTGTGTGGAAGGTTTAGCATTATAACAGCATTAACACACTGTAACACTGAAACATGTGGTCTTATAACGTATCTATCTCTGTAGAGCACAGACTTTGCGTCAACTGATTAGCTGGCACACGAGAAGAGAGAAAGTGAAGAGGGAACAGAATCCGTTTAACAGCACAGCGCAGGGCATGCAATTCCCGGTAATAAAGCCACGCATCCAAACGAAGACTATGTAGAACTCCTCAGACAAGTGACGTAGGTACCTGCTGTAGGCCATCTTTCATACAGTATTGTGTTTTGATTACAACTTTGCGAATCAAGAGCAAACCTTAAGCCGCTTCTAGTGTTCAAGAAAAACACGTATCTTGCTTTAAAGCAATTCAGTTCATGCTTCTCGTAAGAATACATTGGTAAATAATATTATAAATGCCTCCTAAGCGAACTCATATTTACTGAGACTCCATTTTTAATGACTTTGTATTTTTCATTAGCAATGTAAGCTTTGTCTAAGTATACATTTTAAATTTCTATCCGAAACGAAACCTTATAAGTTAGATAACTTGACTTATATGACACCATAGAATGTAATTCATAACAAACTCAGTAGATTTAATCAAGAATAAAAACCCTAAATAATCTCTACTATGTATAAACTTTCATTTTCTGTATCTGATACGGATTTTAAAATAAGATTTAGTATGATGAACTTCATCGTAATTGCTATAAGAATGAAAAATACGGCGTTAGTTAAAAAGTTCCGCATTGCATAAATATCTCTGAAGCATGAACGCAATCTATATGAAGGCTGATGTGAACATGTATTAGAATCGTTGGTTTTGTTTCAGTGCGATTGTTTGGTTTACTGGAACTTAATCCAACTGCATTATTTTAAATAGAACAATTATATATTTTTATCGACGTTAGTGTTTTTAATTCACTTCCCATTCATGCTGTCATAAAGGGAAGTCCTGCATTCAATGCTGGTAACTTAACGTACTTGCATGTTTCGTCTATTTTACTGCATATTTGTAAATGGACTATAAAATATCTTTAAATGTTGGTGTATTTATTATTGCACACATGGTATATAATATTTTATATATAAATGTTATCATTTTAATTTTACCTGGGAGTTTGCTGCCTGTTTTGTTAATATTTATATACGATTTAATTTATTGAAGAAGCTAAGTATAAGTTGCAAGTTATTGGCTGTTTTAAGGTCAACAACCAGGCATTGGATAATCCAACGCCAGTTCGCCACAAGGTTAATGTCGGTGACCTTGCTTTGGAACCACTATGTTTAACACCTTTAGTAATTAATTTTGTTTTCGTGTAAGTACTATTTCTATTATTCTCTATACGTTATAAATGGTTGAAATGCTATATAAACCAGGTGGCTCAAACAAGCCGTCATTTGTAGTTTTATGTTTCCCGCATACATAGGTGCAAAAGAAGTTGCCGCATCACTGCTGTTCAAAGGCACAAAGCGAAAGGTCATTGAGGCAGCGTTACTGTCTGCAGGTGTTTACATGGTAGTTTCATACTAATAAGCGTCGCGTGATCGCCTGCATGCAGTTCGAGCCAGGTCATTCAGACAAAAAGGTAACCTTCACCAATAACGAAGACACAGTTATGTTAACGATCTACGCGGAGACGCACCAAAATGCTGCTGAGGCTCGATAGCTGTGTTGTGAACATTTTCAGATGCGACGTCTGTCTTCCATGATTTTCTTTTGGGAGGGGCGTATAGAAATAATATTAAGAAATGATGGACATTCCAGATAGAAAGGGGTCCGAGAGGCCCTTATATCAACTTGTTTACCAAGGCGGGCATGTTTTTGCACATGCTTATTATGAATAATGTACTAATAGAAAATAATTTAATTCTAAGGCACTTTTAAGGGTGCATAAATATAACAATAGAATCTTATTTAATCTTGTTAACTTTGCGACACCAATTGGTGACATATAGTTGTATTGATTGTAGATTAACAGTCATGAAACTAAATGACTTAACAGTGTGCTCAGGTTTGCGTCAAGCGACAATCCTGAATGCTAGTTAATGAGCGAACTTGTTATTAAATATCCGATAAAACCCTCCTCCTCCCACACATAAGTACTGTCACATTCAAATATCAGACTCTAGGCATACCGTGAAATGTTTTTGTTTAAAGACAACTTTCTGTAGCCCAGCCGGAAATCGAACCCGGAACACCTCATATAGCAGGCAGTTTCTCTACCGAATGAGTTATGGGACCAGCAATAGCAGTTAAAGTATTTTTAAGCACTGATGTTTCATTTAGCGGTCTCCTTCTTGTCGGTATGGAGTCCCTTCGAAGTTCTACTTAGGTAAAGCTTTTGGCATCCGCATTATCCGGTATAAACTAACTTGAGAAGTTATGCAGTCCCGGAGTTGTACTGGCTGTGCCGTAAACATTGTCTACTGCATCGCGTCGAATCAATTTTGGCCGAAATGACTGCTTTGCACCGCGTAGGTGCACTGATTTTCACTCATAGTATAACAGTGTGCGCTTTGGCCTTCAGTGGTGAAGGTCTCAGGTTGGAGGTGCTTTTTTATGTTTAGTAAATTTAAGGAGAATTGATAGTTTAGCATGAAAGTGTCGTTTCACTTAATTAGTTTGATTATATGAAATGCATTAAAACACAAATTGTTACTTGTTAGAATATGCTTTAATGAACATCATAAATAAATTCATACAACATTCTAATTATAACTTACAAACATGAGGAATCATTAAATAATGTGTTACTATTTAAAGCTACTCTTTCATACAAAAGAAAGCCAATCAATTTTTCTGAGAGTTTACAAAATGCAGCACGTACATACAAACTAGACAATGTTTGCAAGCTCATAT
Source organism: Deroplatys truncata (assembly GCA_030765065.1). Classification (NCBI taxonomy): domain Eukaryota; kingdom Metazoa; phylum Arthropoda; class Insecta; order Mantodea; family Mantidae; genus Deroplatys; species Deroplatys truncata. The sequence goes on along the minus strand of CM060983.1, from coordinate 201,973,187 downwards.
TATGATCGTTGTGGACCTCTCTGGTTGCCAAAGTAGCGCATTTAACAGTGAAGATAACGTCATGCCGGACCATCACACAGATAAACCTTTACAATTTACCCGTTTCCTCCACGTGGTTGTAATAGATGTTCGAACTGGTCACCATGCCGGCTGATGCAGATCTCAGTCTAACCATCATCGTCAGCTTAACCCGGTGCAACGTGGTCGGTGTGATGTCACGGCAAACTAAGATGCGTTCCTGAGCAGTTGAGGGGTCATTGGCTGCTCTTGGTACACGACATCTTTAAGATAACCCCATAAGAAGAAATCTAATGGCGTTAGATCTGGTGAGCGTGCTGGCCACCCTATTGGTCCACACCGTCCCATTCATCGCTCAGGGTAGGTGGCATCGAGATAAGCCGTTACACAACGGACCGAATGAGCTGGCGCTCCATCATGTTGGTACCACATAGCTAGTCGGTTTTGCAATGGCACTTCATTCGGTAGAATAGGCAGTGGATGTAGCGATTTCCAGTGAGCTGGTCATCAAAAAAATACGGGCCTATTACATGATCACCGAGTACACCAGCCCAAACGCTGAAACCCCATCGGACTTGTAAGGCCACCTCTCGCATCCAATGTGGGTTTACAGTGCTCAAGTAATTCATGTTGTGGCGATTTAGGTACATTTCCTGTATTGTGGAACCCTGCTTCGTCTGTAAATAACAGAATTGCCAAAAATGTGGATATTTTCAGTTTGTCGTATGATCCATCTAGCGAATGCCACTCTCCGTCCATGGCCCGGCTGCAGTAGCTCCTGGTGTAGTTGAAGATGATAAGACCGAAACTTTGCATGATATAGTATTATCCACGCGGAAGATTGGCTAATGCCTGTGAAGATTGAAATGCCTGTGAATGTCCCTCGTACTACAACGCGGATGCTGAATGTCAGTCACACGATCCGTTTTGCTTAGTCACAGATAGGGGATCTCTTCGTGGATGTGGCATCTTGTGCACTGTTCCCGATTCCAGAAGGCGGTTCACAACTCGCAAAAACATATGATCCGTAGGAAGTGTTCTCTGCGGAAATCTCTGTTGGTATAGACGACGTGCCTCCATTGCATTCTGCTGCGCTTCCCCATATATTAACAGCATGCTCAGAAACTCTCGTTTCGAAAACATTGTTCCACAGTGAGCACGAACGGCTGAAACTTCGTATTTATAGGCAAATCCACTTTTTTAGTGTATTCGGAATGAAATCATGATTTGATAGAACGATCTCGAAACATGAACAAAAATCTGATGTGTTACACTCACATGACTTTCTCTACTCTTGTACTAACTATTTTTACAAACGCATATTCTCCATATGCTTCCTGTTAATCGAGATGTTAATCTTATTGCTAATTTTCTTGTAGATGCAAGGGTAATATGGTAGGCTTTAAGCTATAGCCAAATATTTTAAGCACTGGTTGCTATGTGGCGCATTCCATTCTCTTTGCATGTCCAGGACATAAAAACTGAATAACGAATTTGAGAAAAAGTATAAGTATTGAAAAATTTAAGCGAATAACAAGCAATATCTCGAAAAGAGTTCACTCAACAAAAAAACTGTATATGACATAAATTGTGTATTTTAACGCGATCTACATTTTTTGTGCAGTAAAAGTTTGTCTATCTCTTATGGTTTACCAGTTATGTAAGAGTGGTTCAGAATGAAGAATACTTTTGGAGACATTCCCAGAAAATTCGAGATATACATTTCATTTGTCATAAAAATATCTTAAACATATGATATTTTAATCAAAATCGTTAGAGCCATTTTTGAGAAAATTAAAATTTTCGAGAAATGTTCCATGTAAAGGGTACTCTGGGGTGGGGGGATTTTCTTGAAAACCTTCGTGTCGCATCTCTGGAAGATACTAAACCTAAATACCAAGTTTGGTGTTTATCCGACTGTTCTTTTCTGAGTTATGCTGTTCACAGACACACACACACACACACACACACACACACACGGACATGTTTCCAAAAATTCTTTTTTTGGATTCAGGGAGTCTCAAAACATGTATTTCCGGTGAAATCTCGGTATCGAAATTTTGGGTGGAATACAATACTTCCCCTACTTACTATACGTAGTAGAGAAAGTAAAAATGAACAAAAAAACTCATTTATTCACAGGCGTGATTTAAACTTCCGACCTTCAGCATGCCCATCCAGTATGTTAGCCATTGCGGTATTAGAGCACATTAACATCGACTACCACCGTAGCTCTAATCAGAGTGCTGTGAATGCGGTGTCAATACCTGCATTCTGCATCGACTGTAAAATGCAGGGTTGCCTAGTTACCAATCCGCAGGATGAGAAGTCTTATCGGTTTCTCTTAATGACGCCATGGATTACTCTCAAGCTAATATTTTAGTTTTATTAAAATTCGGAGACACTTAAAATAAGTAAAAACTGTATATAGATTTCGGTAAATATTATAAAAATAATTAGTATATGCTGTAATGAAAGCGGACTTCTATATCTATTGGAGAATCTTGGAAGTACAAAATATGTACTTGACTTCGTCTCGTATTTTCAAACCCTTCGTCGTTCGCTCCAATGCTGCACTTGCCGCACTTATACCGCAGTATACTATTAAATAACTCAGGTGCTATAAAATGCTTTTCCAAGTATATTTATGTCGAGTGCACATTGTGAACACAAGCAGAGGATTACAGCGGGTAACTTCAAGTCTTGATAAAGAGATTACAACTCTGCTGCAGGGAAGGCAGAATATCTTGGTCCCCAATTAAGTAACCCATGCGTGCAAATAAAGTACGGGTAACGCGGATTACATTGTGGTTACGAGAATAGAAAATAATAGCGTGAGGAATCCAGCTAAGAAGTTGAGACGGATTTCTTTAAACGAAGATAAGGACTAATGATAAATAAATATTTATCTTCTGCATTTTCTACTGCACGGTATAGGTTATCTCAAATTGTTCCGGCTTCAAATTCTCGTTCTAACCATCTCTTTTTTGGGTCTTACTGAGTTTCGTCTTCCTTGGAGTCGATAATTTAAGGTAGTTTTTAGGTATTCTGCTCCTGGCATTCTTTCTGCATTTTTTCAGTTTTCTCTGCGTTTTGTTATTATAATGTTGAACTCTTCAATATTTAGCTGCTGTCATATTTCATTATTTCGTTTTTTTCCCATTCTTGTTCACCCTGCTGTTGATCTGAGGAATTTCATTTCTGTTGATTGTATTTTAGCTTTATGGTGTTCATGGACCATATTTCTGAACCACAAGTAATAACAGATATTGCTACTGTATTATATATCTTCATATTCATTATTATCTACCTTTATCTTTTAATGTTAGTTTGATTGTTGCGGTTATGTAATTAAATTTATTTATCTTGTTGATATCTGTTAAGTGTTATCTCACATCCAAGGAAGTTGAATTTTAATACCAGTTCTATTGGTTTTGTTTTCTAGGATTATTTTAGACCGAACAAGATTATTACCCTTAAAGGCGAGTTTCGTTTTTGCAGTTGATATTTCCATGTTCTATTCTTTTACTAAAATGTTTAATTTAAATATCATCTTTTGTAGTTCTTTCTCATTTTTTGCTAGTAAGACTTATCATCTGCGAAGACCAGTGTTCCAAGACATATTCCTGCCTTTGTTTGATCTTTCCATGATCTTATGATATCGTCTATATAAATATTAAAAAGTGCGGTTGACATTGGCAACTTTTTGTACCCCTCTATTAATCACTAGTGGTTCTCATTGATTTATAATAAATATTTATTATGAAATTAAACCTAGGATTCTTGTTACCGTGGCTTAAAACCGAGAGATGGTGAAGAAGAAAAGCTACATATACCCGTACCAGAACCCAGCCTACAGTGCAACTTCCCGCTACAGCCGAAAGGAAGGCAAATGCTAGTTGGTCCCGGCTCTTTTTCCTTTCTGGTAGATTTTAAAGGACAAAACGGAACATTCACTCTATCTAACCAGCTATGATTGAAACTGTCCCCTGATGTGTCGGTCGTGTTAATTCGCAACATTATCGGTAGCATCATGACAATAATGATCACCATCTTACCACAATGCACTACCAGAAACCTCTGTCCTTGCGTAACAGGATATTGCCAATTTCCAGCCGCAAAGGTCTCTCCGCTCGTGGTTTCCGCTCATTAACGGGCATTCCCCGTCCCTGGCATATGCCGTTATAGTAACGTCATACAGTCCAGCTTAATTTGGCAAATAAGCTCGGTGTAACATGAGGTGTCTCATTGCACCAACATTTAGTGAGTAACCGAATAACCACTGCGTTCATAGCAATAAGCAACACGTCTTTTGTTGTGTGCAGAATAGATTGTGTGCAGATTTAGCACGGTCTGGAGATTTGTTACAAAAAGAACGCCTTCGGTTTGTATGTGTGTGCGTATGCCTGTATTCGAGAACATCATGAGTGAACACAAATCTGATTTGTTGCATTCACATGACTTCCTCTACCCACTCGCTTACAAACTGTTCTTCAAAACATTATTCTCCTAAGTGCTTCTTGTTAATAGAGATGAAGTTTATTCCACCATTTCAGTGTGGATTTTTAAAAAATGGGTCGCCGAGTGATGGCTTTGAAATTCCATGTTTTTTGCATGACGACAAGAAAAAGGAATGGCGACTTTCCACTTGAAAAAAGTATAAGTATTTGGAAATTCAAACAAAGAACAAAGAATATATCACGAAAAAAAATTTTGGCATCAAATTGGCATGGTATGATATCTATGGCTTCACTAAATAGTGTTAAAGAGCGTAAAATAACTAGTAGGACTACCTTAGAATTGTGTTTGTAGTACATGTTGACGCTTCCAAAGCCTATGACCAGCGCAACCGCACCCTTTTAAGATCCTTTCTTTTATAGTAAAATGCTTGGTTAACAATAAACATAGTATTTTGTCAATAATGCGCATGCGAGTAGGGAATTGCCAACCTATCGTAGTTAGGTAAATCCGCTAAACTGCCGATGCTTTCATTTTATTGTTCCTCTTCTTATTGTTCGCTTCCCGCTCACATAAATGTAAATACTAAGGCAGTTTGTTGTTGATAATACATTACACCAATGAAAATAGCTTGTGGAGTTAAGGAACCGTTCTCGCTTCGCTCGTGTGCTTTGGTGTAACTATTGGTTGCTAATTAACCTAAGTTTATACTAAAAAGAACTGAACCTAACCTAACCTAACCTCCCGTGAATAACTAGTTGCTATTTAACCTAAGTTTATATAAAAAACTAAACCTAACCTAATCTCCCGTGAATAACTAGTTGCTAATTAAACTAAGTTTATATAAAAAATCTGATGTGTTACATTTACATGACTTTCTCTACGCTTGTACAATCTATTTTTACAAACGCTTATTCTCCATATGCTTCATGTTAATCGAGATATCGAGATGTTAATCTTATTGCTAATTTTCTTGTAGATGCAAGGGGAATTCGCTTTAAGGTTTAAGAGCTGGTTGCTATGTGGAGTATTCCATTCTCTTTGCATTACCAGGACAAAAAAAAATGAATAACGAATTTGAGAAAAAGTATAAGTATTGGAAAATTTAAGGGAATAACAGGCAATATCTCGAAAATAGTTCACTCAACAAAAAAAATGTATACGACATAAATTGTGTATTTTAACGCGATCTACGTTTTTTGTGTAGTAAAATTTTGTCTATCACTTATGGTTTACCAGTTATGCAAAAGTCGTTCACAATGAAGAACACTTTTGGAAACATTCCCAGAAAATTCGAGATATACATTTCATTTGTCATGAAAATATCTTAAACATATGATATTTTAATCAAAATCGTTAGAGCCATTTTTGAAAAATTAAAATTTTCGAAAGATGTTCCATGAAAAGGGTAGTCTGGGGTGGGGGGATTTTCTTGAAAATCTTTGTATCGCATCTCTGGAAGATACTGAACCTAAATACCAAGTTTGGTGTTTATCCGACTGTTCGTTTCTGAGTTATGCTGTTCAGACACACACACAGACACACACAGACACACACACGGACATGTTTCCAAAAATGCTTTTTTTGGATTCAGGGGGTCTCAAAACATGTATTTCCGGTGAAATTTTGGTATCGAATTTTTGGGTGGAATACAATACATCCCCTCTTACTATACATAGTAGAGAAACTAAAAAACTAAACCTAACCTAACCTCCCGTGAATCAAATATTGCGAACCAAATTGCCAAATCCTCTAAACCTCTCTCTGAAGGAGACTTTGTGTAAGGAATGCTTAATAGCTGCTGCTGAAAAAAATTTCCCTGACTTAGTTTCTTTAAAGCTCTCAATTTATCCCGTCAAACAGTCACCGAGTGAATTCAGAAATGTCTTTCAATTTGGAGGAAAAACTGAAATCGAAAATCGGATAGCTAGTGTACCAATTAGTATTAGACGAGTGTAGTGACAGAAAGATATTGCTCATCTGTTTTCTTAAGCGGCGTTGATCAAGACTTCAATATCAGTGAAGCATTTCTAGATCTTGCATCATTAAAAGACCGGAGATCACAGATGAAAATGTGTTTATTTTCCACATTTGTGTCTCTTTGATGGTCGTATTGTTTGGTACAACGTATTTATGTTAGCAGGTTTTCAGCAGACTGAACAATGTGCTTCACGCTGTAGTTTAAGTGATCAACATTTAATGCACATATTGCGATTGCAATGCTCCAATTTGGAGCCAGAATGGGACAGGATAATGAAGAATAAAAGATTGCAAATTTCAACAGTAGGCTCAGTATAACTACGCACTCAGGAGCGCTTCAGGATTATGTGATTTGCGAATTGGTTAATTTTAGTGTACATTAATATCTTCCAAGTCATGCAAGTCTAAGTGCTATTATATAATCTTAAAATGAAACACTACACCAATAATATATTGTGTTAGATTTAATTTTGTATTTGTAATAAATTACAACTTAGCAACATGTGTACGCCACTGACAAGTTCGCGAGTCCATATTGCATGCACCTATGGGAGGGAAATAAGATAACAAACCGAATATCGCTCAGGCTAATCCACGAGTTCCCCAGGCCTGCAACTACACCATGGAGGACGGCACTTGGGAGTAAAGGTCCAAGGTACATTACCACAGTACGGACTATAAGGCATACTGGTTTCCATTTATGCATCCCCGCAGCTTTGTGAGGCACTCTACTGGCCTTCACAGGTGAGCATGTATACAAAAGAGGAGGTGTGTGTATCTGTTTACCTTTACGCGTATGCAGTGTCGTCGGTTCTACGTGCATAGTTCTAGATTATTCACATTAGAATATATAAATTTGAGCAATAGCTTTACTCTTCATCACTTATAATAACCATGTTAAAATAATACATAACTAGATAAAACCAATATCTCCACGAAAAAATATTTTTAATGACAACATAATGTAAAACTAAAATGTATTATGTTTTTTACTTTCAAAGAGGACACATCTAATTATACAACTAAATAAAAGACTGTTTTCTACAGTTTCTCAATTAAAACAATTTTTAATGACAACGTTATGTAAAATTGAAGTTCATGGTACTTTTTATTCTCAAAGAGGACACATTTACCAGACATTACTTTAATAATGTATCCAATCTTCATTCTGTCCAATATCTGATTTAGCCACCTATTCGCTTAGCTGCTGGAAGAATTCTGCCTCTAAACGCACACATATATTCTCACATTTCACGAGTGTTCCCAGAAGGCGACGAGTAATTCAATGCCTAGGAGGTTAAATCATGTGTTGGAGAAGAATGGAGACTGGACGGATTATGAAAATAATGTCTAGTAAATGTATCCTACTTGAGAATAAAAAGTATGTATTTCAGGTTTTCATTATGTTGCCATTACAATACTTTTAATGGAGAAATTGTGCAAAACAGGGTTTTATCTAGTTATATATTAAAACATGGTTATTATATGTAAGTGGTGATGAGTAAAGTTATATATTCACATGAGAATAACCTAGAACTGTGCTTGTAAAACAGGACGACACTGCAAGCGGACGACACTGCAAGCGAGAAAATGTAAACAGATACACGCACCTCCTCTTGCTATATATGCCTGTGAAGACCAGTAGAATGCCTTCCAAAGCTGCGGTACGGCATGAATGGAAGTCACTTTACAATTGGTTGGAGTGTTCTTTGCTTAGAGCATGTTCTATCTCTCTTTCACACAATCGAATCAGTTAGGCCAAAAAGTGCACAAGGACTTTTTCTGAAAATTGAGCTATTTCATCTTTATGTTCTTCCATGAGAAGGGGCACGTTCTAAAGCAAGAAAAGACCAGATGCATTATCCAACTCACTTAATAGTGAAAAAGTGTTATATTAAGGCAAGGATTGGCCATTAGTATCTAATCTCGCATTAATAAGTGGTATGTGTGTATTTTAGTTTAAGATTACAGGCCGCTACTGAATGTATTGTAATTAGCACATTGTCTTAAATCAAGAATTGACTAGTACGTCCTTCAAGTCAACAAATAATCAATAATAACTAAGAAAGTTTTTATTGAATGTCTACGCCTCCAAAAACAAAACTATCAAGCGTATCCTCTAGTTCCAAAGCCGGCCAAATGCAAAAATACACTGGCTTGGTCGGTCCACAAAAGAGCGCTCGGTGTAACTGGTAAACTATAGATTTCACCTTGGTCTGGACTATCCCCAGACTCATTTGGTCCGGACCAAAGGCCGACCAAGTTTTTGACACTCATAGACGATAAAAAGTCTCGGATCAAGAAAGGCCCTGGATCAGCAAGGAGAAAGGTAGTTCTGCGCATGCGCGACTTCCATAGAGCAGTAAACTAACCACTGTTACTCCCTAGTTTTTAACTTTCTGTGGTCTTCACAGCTGTTTTTTCATTGGTTCAGTGTTCACTCCGCATCCTCAGCAAAACATGGAGATAACCAAGAAGCGTGCATTAAAACGGTCGGAGGAGGAAAATTCTTGTTTTCCTTAATACAAAAATGATGGATACTATTGAAAACAAATCGGTTTCGACAAATGTAAATGCAAAAAAAAGAGAAGGCATGGAGAGAGATAATATACAGGTAAGTTTGTGCATGATTCTAACCTATTGTCACCCCTCGCTTTTTGGAAACCTTATCTACCAGATACACAGTTTGATGACATTGTTAATCATTTCAAAAAGAATTTAAATAGCAAGCAACAGTTGCTGTTATTAAAATGTATCTCACTCTAGATCTTAACCAAATAATTAAATACTGTGTGATAGTAATTATACAGAAACAATTACCTGAGGAAATCCTGATATACCATAAACCTTCCTGGAGTTATATTCCTCCTCTCCTCGCCGGGGAAACGTAAGTAAAGCCTGAATTACTTTGAACTTAGCCTGAGTAACTTAACTCAACGCGACGTAATGTAAAGGTCTTACACACTATTAAATGGAGCTATTTAGGATTGTCTTAACGTGACTTAATTTAACGCGACGCAACTTAAGAACTTTTCCTTCCGTTACGTCATGTTTAATGTCGCATGATAATTAGAACCAATCGGCGTGAAGCAGTAGCATGAAGTAATAAAAGAATAATCAATCAAGATTCATTCCCGTTACGTTAACCTTACTTTAGCAGAATTTCTTAACTTCGCGTTACATCCCGTCAAGTTACGTAAAGTGCATCACAATCCCGGTTAAACGAAAGGAAGTCTAGCAATGACATACGAGACATTAGTTATAATGCGGCTTATTGACGCCTTAATAAGGTCAGTAGTGTTTTCTTGATACCCTCCTCTTGCATAATACGGAAACGCTAATAGCATTTTCGTATCAATTGGGATACTCAAGCCTCGGTTATTGTCTGTCATATAGGTTAGGATAACCAGTTTTATCAGTTTTTGCTTTACTAAATGTGTATCTGCTTTGAAGTTTAGGTCGTCATACTTTCCAATTATGACTAATCTTGGTAGATTGTTTTACTCCAGCGACTCATTTCGCGAATTCTACGCACAACAGCACACCCATCACTCCATAGTAATCCATTTTGTTAAGATGATCTGCCTTTAACCTACCCCTTTGAGGCAGACCAAAATTTGGTTCGGACCAAGGCGTTTGAACCCCGGACCAACGCAAGTCCCGGTCTATGAATAACAAAATCGTTGGTCTGCTATAAATCCACCGGAAATAGCAAATTAGTCCGGACCAAAATCCACTAGACATAAGCAAAACCTTCGACACAAAAAAATGTAATCTCTTTAAACACACAATTTATTTCAAACATCTTTGTTTCCGGCATCAGCCATTTTCGAGATATTCGCTATTACTGATTTAAATTTTTAAAGCTCTGTCGCTACAGTTGTTTCTGGCGATTTAATTAAAAGAACATGGAATTTTAAGGCCAATATACACGGTGTTATGGTATGAGTGCCCAAATTTCGTGTGCTGATGGATTCAAATATGACGAATAAAACGTCCATATGAAAAATGCGGCTACTGTAAAAGGCAAAGGAGATAACTAAACATTATCGAATATATAATCCGCACAACTTGGCAACAGAGTAGAACCAAAGGGAGAATGTTTTGTTTACTAATGTTGTTTCCGCTACTATACATACGTTCACACCTACGACTGTTTACTATCGAAAACCGGTTTCGCCAAGTGTATGACAGCTATCAGGTACTGCAGGTAAGAAGGGGAGAATGGCTTTTTCTTCACACTATCCGTGCAGTGTTCCAGGAAGTTGAGCTAATACGTGCGCGTACGATCTACGCACAAGAGAAGCATTTAGTTGAAGATCAGAAATAAAGAATACTCAAATGCGAGCTGTAAGTAACGTATAGAGGTGTAACGTGGATATTAAAACAAAATCAACATATTTAATGTTCAATAAATTTGGGCAACATGAACATTATAGTATTACTTTCTCTAATACGTATAGTTATTAGGGGAAGTATTGTATTCCACCCAAAAATTCGATACCGAGATTTCACCGGAAATATATGTTTTGAGGCCCCCTGAATCCCAAAAAAAACATTTTTGGAAACATGTCCGTGTGTGTGTGTGTGTGTGTGTCTTTGAACAGCATAACTCAAAAACGAACAGTCGGATAAACACCAAACTTGGTATTTAGGTTCAGTATCTTCTAGAGATGCGACACGTAGGTTTTCAAGAAAATCCCCCCACCCCAGATTACCCTTTTCATAGAACATTTTTCGATAATTTTAATTTTCTCAAAAATGGCTCTAACGATTTTGATTAAAATCTCATATATTTAAGATAATTTCATGACAATATCCTGACTTTTCTGGGAATGTCTCCAAAAGTATTCTTCATTGTGAACCACTTTTGCATAATTCGTAAACCATAAGAGATAGACAAAATTTTAGTACACAAAAATATAGATCGCGTTAAAATACACAGTTTATGTCATACATTTTTGTTGTTGAGTGAACCATTTCAGAGATATTGCTTGTTATTCCCTTAAATTTTCATAATACTTATACTTTTTCTCAAATGGGAATTCGTTATTCATCTTTTTTTTTGTCCTGGTAATGCAAAGAGAACCACATAGCAACCAGCTCTTAAACCATTTGACTATCGCTTAAAGCCTAGCAATTCCCTTTGCACCTGCAAGAAAATTAACAATAAGATTAACATCTCGATATCTCGATTAACATCAAGCATATGGAGAATAGCGTTTGTAAAAATAGCTTGTACAAGAGTAGAGAAAGTCATGTGAGTGTAACACATCAGCACTTTTTTTATTTAGAAAATATGCTGAAAATGTGCGTGTTAGAATATATGCAAGCATCACATCTTTCTGGTCAATTTTGTTCTACTCTTGCTAGAGCTTCTGCGTTCTGCCCAATCTCTAGGGTTGCTTCATACACACTTGTGCGAAGACATTAATGGTAGCAACCTCATCATGGTATACCTTGCTCTTCAAATGTCCCCAGAAACAAAAATCCAAAGGATTAAGATCTGGGGATCTTGCAGGCCATGTACTGGTCCAAATCGCCGTACCCAGCGATTAAGAAACGTGGGATTTAAATGTCGTCGAACCATTGTACTGAGTGACGGGACGCCCCGTTATGCATACACATATTTTACCTTGTTTGATGAGGAACGTCCTCCAAATGACTGGGCAGTGTTTTTTTAAGAAACTGCTTATAAGTTGCTCCAGTCAATCTTGCTGATAATGTAACAGGACCTGTCAACTTATCTCCAATTATTCCAGCCCAGATATTCAGTGAAAACTGATCTGGAAATGTTCTTGTCGCTCTGTATGGAGATTTTCAGTAGCCTATATGATTGGTGTGAAAGTTCGAAACCATGGAGGTGAAACAGCACCTGAGAAGAAAAATTAGAATTACGCAGACACTGCTCTTTCAACCATTGGCAACATGTTACTCTAGGCGGATAAATTATTTTCACTTAGATGTTGCACTCTTTGGATATGATGTGGGCGAGGTAGCTGTTCCCTTAACGTTCTATGCACAGTCCAATTTGATACACTAACATTACTTGCAATACCGCGGGTACTAGCGCTGGATCCTCTTCTATCAGATGAGGTGCTTCTTCCGCCTGCAGTACTTCATTCGAGCGCTGTAGACCTCGGTTTTCAGGTGCGGAATCACACTTTCCGACTCTCGTACTCAATGAGCTACTGCAGTAAATGATCTGAACTCTCCTATTGGGAAACTTATCTTTATACAAGTGTTGGGCTTCACACTCAGCTTTCCATACTTAAGCAGCATGTCCAGATACTCTTGATTTGAAAACATTGCCACAGCTTTGAAAGCTATGTTTCGAACCGCGTAGGCATTCAACGCATCTGAAACACTGATAGACCTGGCATTTGGAGTAAGTAGCGAGGCAGGTAGGTATAGTTGCGTCAACATGCCTGACCTTCCTCTCTAAACAGCGAGGCAGGTAGGTATAGTTGCGTCAACATGCCTGACCTTCCTCTCTAAACACACGAAGGTTTCTCGACTATTGACAATGTCTTTGTTCTGAAAACAATAATTGATGACAATTTGAGAAATAAAGGTGGTAAGGTATATACTGTATTTGTAGATTTTAAAATGGCATTTGATACTGTAGAACGCAGTGCTCTCTGGGAGAAATTAACACGTAAAGGACTTTCGGGGAAAATGATTAGAGCACTTAGGGCAATGTATAAAGAAGTAAAGTTTGTTATCAAGACCGATCAGCACAATACATCAGAATGTAACATAGCGCAGAGGGGGGTTAAACAGGGTTGTATACTATCTCCGTTACTCTTTAATTTGTTTATTGATGATGTTGTTAGCGTGATGACGGAGGAAGACATAGATGCACCGACAATCGCAGACCAAAAAATACCAATTCTTTTGTACGCGGATGACATTGTAGTTCTTTCTAAAACGATAAAAGGTTTGCAGTCTGGTTTAAACGCTCTTCGACAATACTGTAGGCAATGGGGTATGGAGGTAAATATTCTTAAAACTAAAACAGTCACCTTTAAAAATGGATATGTGTACGGCCAACATGAAAAGTGGACCTATGGGGAGGAAGAAATTCAAAATGTTAAACACTTCGATTACTTAGGAGTAAGGTTTGATATGGGCGGAAAATGGAACAAGAACATGGAGTTTATAAAACACAAAGGGATTGGACAACTTTCTGAAGTATTAAGGATATTGACACGGGTACCAGATATGCCAGTAAAAACATTACAGACCATGTATGAAGCAATGGTTAGGTCCTCATTACTATACGGCAGTGAAGTGTGGGGATGGGAGAGGGTGGATAATGTAAATAAAATACAATGCAATTTCTGGAAGCGCATTCTAGGGTTGGGGAAGGGTACTTCAAACTACGGAGTTCTTCGGGAGGTAGGATGCTGGGAAGATGCTGTATTTGCTAAACTAAACGTAGTTAGGTACTGGCTGCGAATAATTAAAGGCGATCAAACAACTCTGAGAGCAATATGTTATCGTCATCAAATAAACAACATAGGGCATCCAAAATGGTGGGCAGCGGGGTTGCAACGCGAATTATCAAAAATTGGCTTAAATGATATCTGGCAAAGGGGTAATGAAAATACACACAGTGCTGTAAGAAAGGTCAAAAGACGACTATGCGATATAAACAGGCAGAAAATCGAATCTGAATGTAGACAAAGATCAACATTGGAGCTACAAAATGAAATAAAAACTAGGTGGGGTAAGGAAACATATATTTTGGAATTGAGTATAAAACAGAGGACTGGAATAGCGTGGCTTAGGTTGGGAGGGTGGAAAGCTCGCAAGATTGTTGATGACGATGGCAGGAGGATTTGCCCATTATGCGGGGAACAAGAAGACTGGACGCATATTTTGGCAGCATGCGTGCAGACGGAGGGTATTAGGAAAAAACTATTACCGGAAGTATTTTTGGCTTCCAACAGACGGAGGACAGCATGCTGGGACATGATTCTAAACAGCCAAAACTGGCCAAGCTTGGGCACATACTTAATGGAAGTACGTGTACTAAGAGATAAGGTGTTTATGTAATTTTTCTTTAAACATATGTGGTGCCTGAGTACTTGTGCGCGACTGTGTGTGTGTGTGTGTGTGTGTTTGAGTGTGTGACTCAGTGTGTTTTTTTTTTTTTTTTTTTTTTTTTTTTTTTTTTTTTTTTTTTTTTTTCAATTTTATATGTATGTATGTATATAGTGCGGTGATTGTAAAAAAAAAAATAGTTGTTTTCTGGTTGATACTGCAAGTCACGTATACAGACCAGGTATTTATCTAGAGAGCATGTACGGTCTTATGACCCATGCGACTGTGTTATGCAATTAATGTAATACTAAATACTTAATAAATACCACCACTACTACTACACGTCACTGTCGCGCACTGTCAAGTGTAACCCCAAGAATTTACTTCAGACACACGGAAAACCAATTATGTAATATAAATTTTGGCTAAACGATTCGTTTTAACAGTAAACGATACGGACATTAACCATTCATCTTTTGAAGCCCTACCTAACTATGCTGATTTCAGGAGTAAAGGGGTGTCGACATAGTGGCAGTCAAACTGCCGATACATTTTATTTTTTATTTATGAAACAATTCGCTAGGGAGAAAAATGAAAGAGAAACTAATTTAACATCAAGAAGCAACCGTTTAAGTTAGTGGAGTAATGGCACCTTGTGTAGCGACGCGTTTTAAAACACTTGACTGTCGCGTCTCCTGTATCCTCCTTGTGCCTATAACGAAATGTGAAATTAAAGCATTCCTGTAAATGTTATATCGATTAATCTAAAGTAGATAAAAAAATAAAACTTTTGTAACAATATATCGCAGAAGAGATATAAAAAATCTGAAGTGTTATTTTCACATAATTTTCTCTACCTTCTATCACTTATTAGTGCGTATACAAATTATTATTGAAAGTTTTTCGTATCTACTTCATTATGATCGAGATAAAGTTTTCCGGAAATAGCTGCATTACACATTTCGTTATAAATACAAAGGGAAAAGCGATAGTCAAATGTTTAAGAACTGGACGCTGTATGCTGGTTTTAAAATTCCATATTCTTTCCATGCAATTACGAGAAACAGCTGAAAATCAAGGACTTTAAAAGAATGACTAAGTATTGAACAATTCAAACGATTAATAACGTATATCTAGGAAATGGTTGATACCAGAAAAAAATTATTTAAAACAAATTGTGTATTTTAGAGGGATCTACATTTTTGTGCAGTACGCTTTCGTCTATGGCTTAACGTTTAATAGTTATACAACATTATACACATTTCCTTATAAATGAAGAGGACTAACAGGCTATTCAGAGAAGATTCAAGATACACATTTTATTTGTCATGTAAATGGCTTTGATGCATGGTGTTTTAAAATCGTTACAGTATTTTTCAGGAAAGCAAAAAATTTGAAAAATGTTCTACGTAAAGGTTAGTTTGTGGTGGAGATATTTTCTTGAAAATCTTTGTGTCGCACCTTTAGAAGGTACTGAAGCAAAATACCAAGTTTGGTATTTATCCGATATTTTGTTCTTGAGTTATGCTGTGCACAGACAGGTACGTGTGCGTGGACATTTTCCTAAAAGTGCTTTATTTATTTATTTATTTATTTATTTATTTATTTATTTATTCAGGGTGCCTCAAAACAAGTATTTCCGCTGAAATCACGATATGGAATTTTCGGTTGGAATGCAATACCTTCTCTACTTACTATGCACGTGGTAGAGAAAGTAATAAACAATAGTAGGTAAGGAAAGTCATGTGAATTTAATACATTGATTTTTTTAAAATAATTTGCTTAGAAAACTAGATTCATGTGACTGCGAAAATTAATTTCTTATATAGTTGTATTGAATAATTGATTGTGCGACTAATATTTCAAACCATTTGATCGAAATTTGCAGATATTAGCAATTTCGGTTCCGAGTATCCTTAAAGGAAAATAAGCCAATACTTTTGTGTAAAGTATCTGTTTCTTAAATATATATAAAGTGGCTCAACAGTATGCATAACATAGAATTTAGAATTTCTTAATATAAAACTTGAACATTTTCTTGTAGCGAATTGAAGTTTTTAATGAAAACTTCCACATTTTCTAACTTTTAGAGATGGATCATGATGTTCATGAAATAAACCATAGTAGATGCCCATGTGTAACTTTATAGGGTGTCGATTCGTGTAGCGAAATCATGTAGCTAATTATAATCATAAAACAACTGTTAAGAATAATACAAAAGACACTGAAAATACCGTGAAAGATTTTTACCGAAGCATAAAATGCAGCTTATTTCATTTATCTGTCAGAGTTTAAGCACTGCAGTACCAGCAATAAAACGAACCACTTCAAAATCTGACGAAGTAGGCAAAAACTTATAATTGCTCTCTGCAAACGCTAGGTTTTGAAGCTCCGACAAACTCTGGAACTGGAGAGCAATTTTCGAAGTAAGCCAGTTACTTAAGCAGTCCTTGAACTACCTACATAATCTCCCAGCGTCTAGAAAACATGTACTAGAGTCGAAGTTTGCAAAGCAGAAGAGCAAAAACAGCGTTTGCCTAGCACAGGTAAGATGAGCAAGCTCTACTGTTACATAGGCTTAAGCGATAGCCAAATTTTTTACGGGCAGATCGCTATGTGATGGCTTTGCAATTCTGTTCTCTTTCCAGACGAGAAAAAACGAATAACGACTGAGTAGCTGGATAAAATCTCATGTGAAACATCACACTTCTAAAAACTAACTTTACTAAATGTTATTTCTTTTGTCTGCTTCATGTTAATGAAGATACACTTTTGTAGAAATAAGTTTATAAGACTTTCGTTGCAGGTACAAGGTGAACAGCGATAGCCAAATTCATAGTTTTGAAATTCTCTGCTCATTCATTACATGACCACGAGAATAAAGAATTTTATTAATTACAATAGAACCCCAAGCATTGACACTTATCACGAAACATAGGAATTCTGAAGCAGTTGGCTTCAAGTTAGCTACACATAAACCATAATCAATACAAAGAACGTACACAACAGCGACCATGATCCTTGACGGCAGGTAAAACGCGATCTCCTGATTGGTCTGCACACGCCAGCAGACACTATGAGGGTACGGTTGTAATATTTTGATTAAAATGTCACATTTTAACATATGACACGAGAAATAAAATGTATATCTCAATTTTCTGTAAACACACCGTTAACTTCCCTTTATTTCATTGAATTTTGTGCAACAAGGAAGTTTTAACAGATGGACAGAAACTTAGAATCGGAAAAATATTAAGATCATTACAGCACACAAGTTGTGTCGAATAACATTTTTTGTAGCGTTAACCATTTTCAAAATAATCCATTCTGTAAGGTTAAGCTTTTCCAAACTTTCAGATTTTATGTGAATTGTATAACATACAACGAATATACGGAATTTGTCATTGGTGGAGAAAGACGCGTGAATGCATTACATCAGATTTTCACTCGGTAGAGAAAGTCATTGGCGGCCCGTCATTGTACCAAGTCATTGCGAGTGGTTAGACTGCTCGCCTCTCACCAAGGCGGTCCAAGTTCAATCTCTGGGATCCGCAAGTTAGATCTGTTGTGGACAAAGCGGCGTCTGGGCGGGTTTTCTCCGGGTTCTCCGGATTCCCCGCTGTGTTTCATCCGGTACTCAATCCTCACCTTTCGTTCATTCATCTCTCATCTGCATCTAACATCACTTCCTCGCTCTCATCCCGGGCGTGTAGTTGATCACACACCATGGTCTCACTCTACCCCCCATCAGGCATCTGCCCAGAGCGTTGTCATACGTCTTGGGGAGTGTGAGTCCTCTGGTCCAGTTGGACTGTCTCCGCCTTGTGATTGATTAGAGAAAGTCATAGGTTTTGGATATCATATTGTTATTAAATTATGAATAGCTTTCCATGTACAACGCCTCATAAAGCTTTACGTTGCTTTCTAAGAATATTACCAGGTAAAATGACACACAATCGTAAATTTAAAAAGCAGGGTACTAGCTTTTGAAGCAACAAAGCAGATAATATTTAACTCGCACAAGAATCATACACCGATATGAACTACATTTATATCAGTTAAACTTCCAAAAATTCATTTGCACATCGGCTGGCCTTTTCTTTTCCTTTATACGTTGCGACGGTGCGAGCAACTCCCGGCGGGTGGGGTTAATGGCCGATTCCCTCCATAATAGGCGTGCGAAACAATAGCCTATTGTGTGCCGCTTTCCCGCTCCAGTTTAGAGGGCCGTTTCGAGTAGATTCCGCTTCTAGAAGTTTCGGCTTTATATGTGGACCTATATAAGGGTTTGCTCTTGCCTGGAAGTTCGGTGAAATTCTGTTAGTTAAGAAGTTAAAGCGAAAAGTGGACAATGCCAGTGCAGTTCAATTGTGAGCTGTAAGTTGTGATTCAGCAGTGCATTTGTGATTTGATCCGACGATTCAGTTGTTCTGTGTTCTGAGTGTATGCCAAAAGTCACTCAAGTGTAACGTTTGTGCTACATTGAGTGCCTAAGCGATAAGCAAAGTGTATTTCACAGTAACTGGTGTTGTTATTTGTTACAATATTCTTGGTGGTTAAATGTCTGTGGCTCTTTCTAAGTGCTAGGGAAGGCGCTCTTTATGGCGGCACAGCACAGACTTAGCCGATCAGGAAAAAAGAACAGTCCGTGTAAATGTGCGTGTGTGCGTGTGTGCGTGCGCGCGCGCAGGCGGAGTAAGGTTACAAGAACAGGTTTAACACTCTCAGAGTTAAGTACCAACCCTGCATACAGACATGCGAGTGTCGGTCTTGGTGGCTCAGTTGGTTAAGCACTGGTCTTCTGATCCCAAGGTTGCAAGTTCAAACCCGGCCCAGACCGATGGTTTTTAAGCGCGCTTGGCAGCCTCATGTCAGTAGATTTACTACCATGTAAAAGAACTGCGGGACGAAATTCTGGCACACGGCGACGCTGATATGATTCTGGTATTTGACAGTGTCGTTAACAAACAAAATATGTATTTATAACATGCGAGTTGCTGCGGTTATGAAGCATGAAAAGCAGTTACGTTCACGACTGTGTTCAAGCTGAAACGCTTCCAGCTCGAGACGATCAACCATTGCACGCACACTTGAGCGTTCCGCTAGTTCAGAAAGTGACCAAGAACGGAGCATGTCCAGGCGTGCCGGAAATGCAGAATGAACATTCCTTTGATGTGGTGAGAGAAAACCGACCGCCAGTGCATTGAGGCAAACGCTTCTCTGTACGCTGCCATTGTTTAAAGATGACAAAGATTACACTACAGAATTCCGGAAAAGAACACAGAACTTTCGTTTCGACGAGTGGTCCTACTATGGTGAATTGTTTGCCCAGCAGTGCACTGTTTCTCGCAATTTCTGTTCCCCCTCCACCTTCCGTCTTCTCCGTGTGTCGACTAATCAGTTGACGAAAGGCTGTGCTGTACAGAGATTGATACGACTTGTTAGTGCTGTTATAATGCCAAAACTGTCCATATACTTTAGTACAAAGAATGTTCATGTATGATTCCTATGTGACAAACTCATGTAGAGAAGCGAGACTGCGATTTATAGACAGATTTTCTGCTGTTTGTGCGCTTCACAGAGGTATGGTTTGTAATCTTGTGGATAGATTTAGAAATATGGGACCTATTCTTGATTGGGAACCGAAAGCAAATCGCCGTGTTCTTACAAGGAAAATCTCGATGACATAGGAGAAAAGTTAGAACGAAGTCCGAAGAAATCTCTGAGAAAGCTTGCACACGAATCAGGAATTTCGCAACCTTGGCTCGGAATACCACTAAACTTTTAAAATTAAAACCCTATAAGGTAATTGTAAATCAGGAATTGGAACCACGCGATAATGTGAGGAGAATTAATGTCTGCAATTGGGTGGTGGATAATGCTAATGATCATTCTACTTACCCGCGTTTAACATTTTACGAAGCATGGTTTTATTTACATGCCATGAAGAATTAATAAGCGTTAATATAAATTTTCTTAAAAGCTGTGAGAGATGTGTGGCAATGCAAGGACATAATTTCCAACATTTCCTATGACGAAGGTATGCGGTTACTATAGTTATAAATTGCATGAGAAATCCATATGCTTGAATTTAAGGGACCATAAATATCGATTCCGACGTCAAACAGCGTGCTTTCGGTACCAAAGCTCCCACCAGGCCAGCCATGCGTCCAAACGAAGACTCTTTAGTTCGCGCCACTGTTCGGCTAGCACATGTGTAACGGTTCACTCCATTACAATTTTCAGGGACTTTAATAGATTAAGTTAGTGTTTTGCAGAGGAGGGGGATTTCAGTACAGCAGCCAAAGGTACGCTGTCCATCAAGCCTTGCCCTGAAACCTTTAAGGCGAAATGAAATGAGAGGAAAGGAATATTCGTCCATCTAACATTCGCCTATCATTCACATCACATTATAGGAATTCACACATCAGATTGTAGAAGTTTTCACATTAAATTGTAGGAATGAAATATCAGATTGTAGGAATTTACCTATAGGTATTCTTACAAACCACAACTTCGTAGGAACTCGATTCACACATGCTCTGTGTTCTACACACAGACACCAAGTCTTAACTTACCTGAAGCAAAAGCGTGGGCTCCTGCTTGAAGG
The DNA here is from genome assembly GCA_030765065.1 of Deroplatys truncata. Taxonomy (NCBI): domain Eukaryota; kingdom Metazoa; phylum Arthropoda; class Insecta; order Mantodea; family Mantidae; genus Deroplatys; species Deroplatys truncata. The sequence goes on along the minus strand of CM060983.1, from coordinate 201,952,072 downwards.
CGAGATGTGTTGGCACCAAGGTAAGGTTTCCCAAACGACCACGCTTCATCAGATTATTCAGGGCTTCTCTTACTTTACCACCATCACGCTTGCCACCGAAGAAGTGAAACGTCACTTCTGCACCAGGCCTGAAACAATCATTTAGATGTTTAACATAGCCCCTGACATTAGACTAAAGTCATTAAACATCATCAAACTCATTTTTTCGTAATTAAATATATGGCACTTAAACTTTATGAAAATACATAGGTTCTTGTATTTGAGATAGCACATGGCGTTTTAAATGGACAGACTGCTTAGCTTTAGGCTCTCTTTCTCCTAGTACCCTTCACCACCATGCCATATTGAAAATATATCACGAGATGCAACTTTTACTTGTTTCAAACTAATTTACAGTTTCTGAGAAACACATAAAAGGGTGACATGTAACCTTTTTTAAAAAGGTGATTCAGTTTTAAGAAAGGTGTCTAAAAACAAAGACATTTAAATGTATTTTAAAAAATTATTATAAGTTAAGAACCTTCAGAATTAAAATTAAAAATAATATGACAAGGTGTTTATCTGAAAATGCATTAGCCCTAACAAATAAAAGTTCGAAAAAAATATTATTAAAATGTAAGTTATAAAAGCAAACAATTTCATTAGAAGCTAACATTAAATAACCATAAAACTATTTTAAACCTCGAATAATTCATTTTATTACTTTTACTAAATCTCTGTACTCTAAGCAGGGAAGGTGGAGTATACCGGATGGAAGGGAACTGAATATATTGCTTACAATATGTGCTTTACATAAGTATTACAAACAAAAGGTAGAATAGCATTTTGCACTTTAATCAGCCATTTTCGAAAAAAAAAACAGATAGCGTTTGCTCGAAATCAGATGCTTAATTCAACAAGAATGTATGATGATAATAAATTGTTACTTGTAAGATGAGTAGAGTAACCTATTTCTGACATACCTTTGGTAGTAACTTCGTGACATCACGCAGGATTTTAAATAATTAATTATTCAGAAGGATATTCCGAACACCCTTTTGCAGACGTAATGTTGCCGTAAAACTCGACAACAGTGAAGGCAGGTAACGTGATCTGAACAAGTTTCCAGACGTAAACAAAACATAGCCTTCCCACTCCCATCCCTTATATGAAGGGTTATTAACAGTTTTGTTTACCACATGTCTCTTAATCCAAACAAACAGTGCGAAGGAATCACACAACTCATAAAATCTAAAGAATCCCTTCAGCGTCCAAAATGAAAAGTAGGGACTACAAAATATCGACTACTGACCTCGAATCCTTGAGAGGAGGTATTTGTCTGCTGCGGAGGAAATACACAACAATGAGGGTGTCTTTACTAGAGTACGGCGTAATTGGTTAAGAAGGTATGAAGCTTGTAGGTGCGCAAATGGTGGACATTTTTAACAATATCTGTAAGGCGGGTGAATCATCTGGTTTATGGTTTACTCTTTTGCTACCCATGTTAAAAGTACCATTTATTAGACTTTGAAAGGGACTAAGATGTGTTTACACGTCAAACAGATGGTTTGATTGATTGCATCACAGCAGTATCAATTGTAAAACTATTTGAGTTTAACGTTGAACAAGCTGATAAAAATATCCGTAGACTACGAGTTTAGGTTACAAAATGCATCACTGGAAGATTCAGATGCAATGATTACGAAACAAATACGAAACGTTTGTTTGTTATGTTCATGAGACACACGCCATTGAAACCAAAAGAGAAACCTGTTTACGTGGTGTCCAACTGTTTTGAAAGTGAAAGTGACACTCCCGCTCTAATGGGTCAACAAATCCTTGCAATGTTGCCAGCATATCTATTTTATGTTCTCGAAAAGTCTAAAATATCACAGCAAGAAATGGTCATGAAGGAAATGGACATTAAAAAAGTAATGAGATCTGTAACTGGTTTAAATTAACGTAAGAACTTCCCTTCCACCCGGCATATTCACTGTGTGTGTGTGTGTGTGTGTGTGTGTGTGTGTGTTTTCTTTCTTTGAAGTTTAATGCCCTTTAACTGGATAGGTCATATCAGACGATGATCAAATGATATGGTGCTCAGGATGCATAGAGCTTAGAGTTATGCGACCTCGGAGAAAACCTCATCCAGATAACGAGTGCTAACCGAGATTCGATTTCGGACCTATTGAATGCGAGGCATACACATTATGCCCAAACCACGGGGATGGGATTTATAACATGTTTTTACACTGGAAACTCTCGTTTTAATATTGCTATTTAAAACTCGCATAATATTCGCAATAATAGATTAGAATTCCCTTAGCATCAATATAAATGGAAATGGGAGAAAACAACCTACAGATATTGTGGCATTTGGTTGCGGAAATGTATATATTAACAGTTGGTTATGGTAATGTTTGTTGGGGTGGTTCTTGGGTTGGTAACACAGACCGGAATTAGGTCATGGTAGTGGGGGAAACCCGGTTCTTCAGTAGTAGCGTCTGACGCTAAGTCAGTCTCTTAAAAATGAGACCACAGTACAGTGCAGTTGGAACATGGGGGACTCGCCGCCGATAGCAAGACAGGTAATCTGTAATTATTCTTAATATATTCAGTCATCTAAACCTTTAGGATGTGTCTTCTTTAAGTAGTGACATCCTTCTATCCTTCCACATCATGATTTAGATTTATTTTTAGGTATTTTCAGGTATGTAAGAACTTAGTTCAGCTCGCCCCTGTCAGACCTCGAGTAGATTAATGTTTGATCCTGTTTTCGGTACCTAGCTCTACCCCCCTTGAGTTAAATAAAATGAACAGGTTAGGACAAATTGGTGTGAGGCACCGATTAAATTGGCGTGAGTCGCCGGATATTTTGAGATTTCGAAGTGCAGAATTTTTTTCTTCTTTTAGCCTGAAATGTAGCGTTTTTGCTTCTCCACGTGTTCGTTGGAACATGTAACTCCTTAGTTTTGTCGTAATGGTAAGGGTTTCTATTTGAAAATTTTGGTTTTAAGCTCTAAATTCCTCTAAAAGTATTTCTCTAAAAGTCCCGTCTTTATATCTTTGTTTTGAGCTCACTTTAAAATTTTTCCAATGTCTGGTTGTTGGCGGTGCGTCGGTAATTTTTGGCTTCATTTTCCCCTTACCATTATGTAAATGCTGTTAAATTGTGTTTGTATGAAAAATTGTTTGCACTGTTCTTCTAAATTTCTTGGTGTTTTTGTGAATTGTGGAAACAAATTTAGTGATATTTGGAAGTTTGATAATGTGGTTGCCACGTGTTAGCTGGTGTTCTGGGGATGTTTTCTGTGCTAATTTGTAATATTTTGGGGAGTTTTTAATTCTGTGTTGCAGTGATACCGATTTTCTACTCATTACTATATTTTTGGGTGCATTTTTCGTGCAACTTTCATGTACGCACGTGTGTTGAGTACTGTTGCGCAATCTTCGCGTGCTCTTGCAATTCATTAACAATTCTAGAATGTGAAGCAAATCTTTTTACGTGTTTGGTATATCACGTTGCGTGTGTGTGTATAAAAAGTGAGGTGCATCTATTTAAAAAAAAGAAATTCATATTTTGCATCGTACTCAGGTACGCATAAACTACGTAGTGTGTAACATTTTCTGCTTTTCATGGAATAATTGTAGTTCCCTAATATTTCGCCGTGGGCGCATAATTATAATATTACTGGTATTGGTTCTTAACTGGCTATGTTTTGGTACCTCTAGTTACTCATGTGGTGATATAAGTGTTTAGTTTGGGGTAATCTGTAATGTTGATTTTTCATATTTTTCTCATTTGGTTGAGGTTATCCTTGTTCTGTGCCATCACAATGGCTAAGTGACGTACTACGCAGAAGTCTGACGTGATCATTGCTCCAGTTAGTGAGCTTAGTGAAGAAGAATCTGTTTCTAGCACTAGTACACCTGCTGTTACTCAATTGTTACCAGTAATGCCTAATCCGCCTGTTTCGGTGAGCACAATGCAGTCACATGTGTGTCGATCGGTCATTGAACCCTCTTGTTTTGAGAATTCAAGTAAGTTATCAGCATATGAATTCCTTCAACATTTTGAAATGGTCGCTGCTGCTAATGGTTGGTTTGATGAGATGAAATTGAAATGTTTTCCATGCTATTTGAAAGATACTGCTGCATTGTGGTTTCAAACTTTTCGCCACCGGTATCCTCGCCATGATTGGCTTTACCTGACTTCGCAGTTTCTAAATGCTTTTCAGATGACTAACCAGAGTGATATCTTAGAAATTAAACTCAGACAGCGTGTGCAGTTAGATGATGAGCCTGTCATTAATTATATCTATGATGTGTTATCTCTGGGTGATCAAGTAAATCCAGATATGTCTCAGTTTGAACAAATAAAACACCTACTTAAAGGTCTTAAACCTCTCTATGTACAGGCATTGCTACCATTAAATCCTCAAACTGTTGACGAGGTGATACAAATAATTCGACGAGTTGACAAAGAACAACTTTATATGCAGAACCGACAACATCTAGTGTCTGCTCAATCTCAGTTTACACCATCTTCTTCTGTGACTAGCACAACATCTGTTCCTGTTCTTACTTTTCCGGTTACTGGTCAGTTACCAAATGCTCCTTCTCTTGGGGACGCACCAGTCGCTCCCATGAAACAGCTGATTGATCGTGTGAAACATTTATGTAACCAAGTTAAACACTTTCAGTTACCACCTGCGGCACCATCTTCGCAGAAGAGACCTTCACAGCTTCCACGATCATCTGACATGGACCAGCGGGACTCATTTGTCACCTGCTATAGATGCAACAGGCGAGGTCATCTGGCTCATTTTTGTCGCAGCCGCCTTCCTCATTCAAATAAACGACTGGCGCCGAGTCTCATACGACGATACTTAGCGGCACCACCACTGCCCACCAGCGCAGCTGCACCTCAACAGGATGTGCCTGCATTACAAGTTTTTGGTCGTATTGCCCAGACAGAAGTTTCCATCTTGCTCGACACGGGAAGCGCAGTTAGTATTGTAAATGCTGCCCATATTCTTGATCTCTCTACATTGAAACCCATAGAGATGTTGCTTCGAACTGCAGGTAATAAGTTACTTGATGCACCTTACCACAATGCTTTGAAATTTCATATTAATGATGTTCTTTTTCAGGAAGATGTATTAGTTGTAAAAGATCTTTCTCATGATTTACATTTAGGCAATGACTTTTTGACATGCTCATGGTGTTGTAATTGACTATGAACAAAATTTGATAACTTTGAATTCTTCCGAGAGTGTAATTACAAGAAATTTGAAAGTTGCACTGGTAAAAGAAAAGAAAAAGTAAATGACCTGTAAGTATGTGCACATGGTGTGTACCAAAGGGTGGTATGTATATTTCGAACGATTCAAAACTTTCAGAATGAAGACAGGTATGCTAATTTTTTGTTCTAATGACCAATGCTTAATTAAGCTGTGATTTTCAGGAATGAAGTATGTTTTACTAATTTGAAAGTTTGTCACCATTTTGTGTAACCAAAATTTTGGATTTTGTTTTGGGCATTAGAAATTATTTGGTTTGTTATGTTATGCTGCACTGTATTGGTTTGATGTGTACTGTGTTTAATTACCTTTGACTTCCAGGAATGATATATGAAAGTGTTAATTTGGTAATGATGTGCTTTGTTCTGTTGCATTTGGGGGGTTGATTTTGTGTTTCATTGTGATCCTTCTTTGCAGAAGTTGTTGCATATAAATTTGTGTATGTGTGTGAGGTTATGTGAGTAGTATATGGAAGATTTGAGTGCCAAAGAGTAACCCCGATGGTGGTAGCGAGATGTGATGAGTTAACGTCAGCTTCGATGCGATAGCTAAAATTTACCCTTGAAGTTTGAATGTTTGAGTTTTCAGGAGGGCTAACATGTACTGGAAATTCGTGGTGATAAGTCGAGAGATGTTTTGCTTATTGGTGTTGCTGAAACGTGCCCAGTATAGCGTGTGTGATGTGTTCACATAAGAGAGTAAATGTAATGAATTGAATGCAATGAATAATTTTTTTGAGTTTATGCAATAAGTGTTAGTACCATGTGTTTTCCAGCTTCATCTTGATTCGGTTGATGTGGATGCAACAGTGTAATGCTATGCTATTTGTGTCATTCCTGAAATGTTAATGTGATTTGTGCAGTTTATGCCTATGTCAGGTATCTTTGAATTTGCAGCTAGTTGAATGAGATATGCTAATGAAGATGTTTATTTTCTCAGTAATTACTGTGGATGATGATGATGATGATGATAGAAATGATGATAATAATGATCATGGATAAAGATAGTAATGTGAAGGAGAAATTTGTGTTATTGCAAGTAAAGCATGAATATTTGTAGTTTGACGCATGTAATATGGTGTTTATTTTTGAAGCATGCAGTAATGCTTACAGTAGCTTTGGTAATTATTCAAGTGAATGTTTAATGTATTATGTAAGCCATGGTTGGTATGAATGATTTTGTTTCATTGTCATGTATGAATGAATCATAAGTGTACTTATTCATTTTGTTAGTTGTACCAGGTGGTCAAATTTAATATTGGGATCCCAAATGTTTTGCTATATTTGTGTTCTGTTATTATGTGTAGACTATGGATATAATTCACATAATATTTATGTATTCTGACCCTTTCGTGTCTCTCTACTTTCATTCTTAAACATTTATTGTAAAATTTTGGCTAGTATCCCTTTACAAAATTCAGTTTTTATGTCAATGTGTAATCATTTTCTTTGGTACTAAGCTTCAATGTTTGTAAATTTTTGCAGATCTGTGGCACTTTGTGATTATATTCTCTTAAATGACATACTATTTTTCTTCTCTGTATGATGTTTTGGGAGCATAAATTATACCTGTTTATTATCCATGTTATACTGCTTTCGGGAGTTCGAGTGTCCAGAGGAGTGACCCCGCTGTACAGCGCCATACCAGAGGCTGCACATATATACACCATGGAGAGCTACTGCCAATTAACTACACTGCATGTGGCAAAAGGAGCCACTGTTCGGGGGGCAATCCAAGCGAGCGGTTGCTCCCCATATCATCAGCATCGTGCAACAACAGTAACAAGTCTGCAGCTGACACTTCGTCGTTGTGGGCAATGTGATAATTCCATCCACAAACAGTTACGTCGAGACTTGGTGCAGTGTAGTGCGGGTGTAATCAGGGCAGCAAGGTGTAATGCTCGTGTGCGGAGTTTCACTTACTTAGACAACACATCTTCATGAATATCGTCGGTGGCACTCGAGACTCCATCATGTTCGTATTAGCTTCACAGTAATATTTAACAGGCACTTACATCTTCAACTTCTTCTTCGACAGACATTTCGGGTCCGTCATACTTTTGTAAATATCCAAATATTGTTTTTATATAATGTTGTAAAGTATGTCATTTATTTTTTCCCTTTTTCTGTAATTTTTCTGTAAAAAATCCTTCTTGCTTCGACGGGGACGTCGATTTAGGTAACCAGGGGGAGATGTGGCATTTGATTGTGGAAATGTATGTATTAACAGTTGGTTATGGTAATGTTTGTTGGGGTGGTTCTTGGGTTGGTAACACAGACCGGAATTAGGTCATAGTAGTGGGGGAAAACCTGTTCTTCAGTACTAGCGTTTGATGCTAAGTCAGTCTCTTAAAAATGTGACCACAGTACAGTGCAGTTGGAACATGGGGGACTCGCCGCCGATAGCAAGACAGGTAATCTGTAATTATTCTTAATATATTCAGTCATCTAAACCTTTAGTATGTGTCTTCTTTAAGTAGTGAGATCCTTCTATCCTTCCACATCATGATTTAAATGTATTTTTAGGTATTTTCAGGTATGTAAGAACTTAGTTCAGCTCACCCCTGTCGGACCTCGTGTAGATTAATGTTTGATCCTGTTTTCGGTACCTAGCTCTACCCCCCCCCCTTGAGTTAAATAAAATGAAGAGGTTACGACAATATTTCTTGCGTCCTTATCCGGCTTCATTCCGATAATCTTCCAAATTACGGAGAAGTAACTAGCCTAAAAGCATTTTAACGGGAGAATAATTTTTAGATGGTCTGCCCCGTAGCTCAGTCAGTAGAGCACCTGCCTACTACAAGGGGTTCCGGCTTTGATTTCCCGCTGGAGGGTGGGAATTTTTCTCCAACCAAGATTTTCCCATATCCTCCCCAGAGACTAGAAGTATGAATGAGAGTGGAATGTGTGAGTGTGTGTGTGTGTGTGTGAGAGTGATCTAATAATTAAAACCCAAAAAGTGCAATAATCCCAACGGCAAGAGAATACGAGTTAACACCACCGATAAGACCAATGTAGTAAATGGAACAAAAAAATTAGGTATGTGCAATATATGCCCCCTAACTATTTAATAATGTACAAGCTACACAAGAGATTAAGAGAGAAACTTTTTCAACAAAGTATGGACGAAACTGTCGAGTATGAAACAGTCGTACTGTTTAATGCAGCAAATTAAATATTTCCGGCATATAACAAGTAGGTTTCGTAATTTCTTTATAAAAACAAATTAATGGGCTTTACCGAGCAATAGAGAAGTCGCAATATGACCTTCATGCAATGTATTTTTAGGGGAAGATACAGAACGTAATACTATGAAATTTCAGTTTTAGAGACTAAATGGAGGGGGAGGGTTGTATGCAACAGAAAAGTAGTCTTCCAGATTACTGCATATAGATTTCCTACAGAGTACTGTGAGGAAAATTATATTGATTAACAAACGAACATTCGATATTTAAAAATCTACCCTTGCAATGTCAGAGAATACAGTTAAATGTAACAACTCGATAAAACCAACTTTCGTCCTCTTTACTTAGGTCTCATTCACAACGATAAGTAAACGCAGACTTAGCATAAATGCAAGACTTTGCACCCATGCTATTTAATGGAAGCATTCACATAGAGTCGCATAACCCAAGAGTTTGCACCCGTATTATTTAATGGAAGCATTCACACAGAGTCTCGTAAGGCGCTATTCAAACGCAAGAGTTTGCACTCGTATTATCTAATGCAAAAATTGACACAGGGTCACGTAAGGTGCTACGTAACGCAAGAGGTTGCAACAGTGTTATTTAATGGAAGCGTTCACATAGAGTCGTGTAACGTCCTACGTAATCCAATAGTTTGCACCAGTGTTATTTAATGGGAACATTCACAGAGTCACGTAGCGCGCTACGGAACGCAAGAGTTTGCAAACTCTAAATTTTATGCTGCCGTTGCGTGTAAGGAGGAAGAATTTTGCATTGCTTTCTCCATGCATTGCCAGATTCTGCACAACACACAATCGCGATGCGAGATTGTACATCATCTACTGTACAATCATTGTGCTTGGTAGTGCCATGGCATTTTAAACGCTGACGTCAGGCGCTGTTCTATTGTTTGTTTGGTTCACACTTTTTACTTTCTCTACTACGTATAGTGTATTCCATCCAAAAATTTGATACCGAGATTTCACCGGAAATATATGTTTTGAGGCCCGCTGAATCCAAAAAAAAGAAAAGAAAATACATCTTTGAAACATGTCCGTGTGTGTGTGGGTGTGTGTGTGTCTGTCTGTGAACAGACTGTCGGATAAACACCAAACTTGGTATTTAGGTTCAGTATCTTCCATTTATGCGACACGAAGGTTTTCAAGAGAATCCCCCATCCCAGATTATCCTTTACATGGAACATTTTTCGAAAATTTTAATTTTCTCAAAAATGGCTCTAAGGATTTTGATTAAAATATCACATGTTTAAGATACTTTCCCGACAAATAAATATACCTTGAATTTTCTGAGAATATCTCCAAAAGTATTCCTCAATGTGAACGACTTTTGCATAACTGGTATACCATAAGAGATGGACAAAATTTTACTACACAAAAAATGTAGATCGCGTTAAAATACGCAATTTATGTCATATACATTTTTTTGTTAAGTGAACCATTTTCGAGATATTGCTGGTTATTCTCTTAAATTTTCCAATATTTATACTTTTTCTCAAAGGGGAAATCGTTATTCATTTTTTGTCTTGGTAATGCAAAGAGAATGGAATATTCCACATAGAAACCAGCTCTTAAAGTATTTGACTCTCGCTTAAAGCCTACCAATTCCCCTTGCATCTACAAGAAAATTAGCAATAAGATTAACATCTCGATATCTCCATTAATATGAAGAATATGGAGAATAAGCGTTTGTAAAAATAGTTTGTACAAGAGTAGGGAAAGTCACGTGAGTATAACAATCAGATTTTTATGCCCTATATATGTATAAACACGGGATGAATTTTAATATTGGATATAATTGGTTATATTATTCCATTTGAAACACGGCACACTAGAAAGATTTCCGCATGCAATTCACGGTTTGTGACGTACGCTGTGTAACGCGGCGGCTATGGCCCAAGCTTCGGGAGTTGGCGTCGGGCATTTGGAGAGATAAATAGAGATAAGTGGCGCTCTCGCCCAACGCAAATACCAGAAGTACTATCATCAGATATCCATAATCTTTTGTAAGTTTCCTCTGTCACCGACTCCAGAACATTCTAGAAGTCTATGCATAATTCCATTGGCTATATAAGCGAGCGTTCTCACGAGTGAGCTAGTTAGTTTGTGATGTGCAGTGCCTCAAATTCAAGAGGTTTCGAGTTCGTATCTCGATTAAAGTGAAATACCTGGGTAAAGTTTTTTCCAGGGTTTCCTCTGATACTGAGAAGATGAATTTTTTTCTGCCACGCCGCACCGGAATACCATCGCCAACACTTCCAACCCTGAAAAACACCTAACGGGGTAAGGATGAATGAAATGAGGAACGGAATGATATTCGGGGGCTGAGAGAAATCAGATTGGAATCATTTTTTTAATTTTTGATGTAGAAATTGCTTTAATTTTACCAATAACCATTATTCCTCTTAAATCAAATATAATATCCTGGATATCTACTACAGCATTCGCCTGACGACCCGGGAAAACTCTCGAAAAAAAACGTGAATCAGATTGGGCGGTAGCCGTGAAGCGAACTAGGGATCTCTTGAATGCGAGTCACACGCGTTACCGCGGCGCCACCTGGGCGTAAACTGGAAGATCCTAGTTCAAATCTTGGCTATGACATTGAATTTTTCAATGTTATTCTATCTTTCCAACCTTGTCCTACACACGGCTTGAGTGAAGGGGTCTTCTTGTTAATTGAGATGAACGCCATTACAAACTTCGTTGCAAGTATAAGAAGAATGCAGTAGCTCAAACAATAGTCAGATTTTTATGTGGTGTCTTTGAAACTCCACGCTCTTTGCATTACCACGAGAACAAACTAACGTGTTGCATTCACATACCTTTCTCTTCCCACCATTCTACAAATACTTTTTTCTAAATTTCATGTTTCGGTCTACTTCTTATAATTCAGATAAACTTGCAAATCACATTTAGCCCATCTCTGCGGTATGAGGGTCTGCCTCAAATTCAAGAGGTTCCGAGTTCGTATCTCGATTAAAGTGAAATACCCGCGTAAAGTTTTTTCTAGAGTTTCCTCTATTCCTGAGAAGATGAATGTTAGATTCTAATTTCTAGGGACCTCGGGCCCATTTGAGCATCATTTTAGCCATTACGCTCATTCACTGTCCGTAATGGCCTACGCAGTTAAAAGACTTTAATTCAATACCAAAAGAAGAAGTTCACATTTACACATTTCGTAGTGGAATATGTAGATAAAGCGATAGGCACATTTTTAAAAAGCATGTCACTACGCGATGCCTTGAAATTACATGTTGTGTGTATGACCGCGACAAAAACAAAACGAATAGCGACTTCTCAGTTACAAAAAGTATTCAAACCAATAAAAAAATATCTGGAAAATAGTTAATCTCATAAAATATATGTATAATAAACTGAGTACTGTAATGGGATCTGCATTTCTTGTGTCCTTTGTCCAATCTTTTAGAGTTTACCAATTATACAAAAGTCATTCAAAATGAAGAAGAGTTGAGAGGCTCATCTCAGCAAGTTCAAAATATATATTTCGTTTGCCATGAAAATATTTTAAATAGAGTGTTTTAATCAAAATCATTAGAGCCATTTTAAGAAAATAAATTTCGAAAATTCCTCCATGTTAAGGGTTGTTCAGAATGGGGGAGATTTTCTTGCAAATCCTTGTCACATCTTTGAAAGATTCTAAACTTAAGTATCAAGTTTGGTATTTAACCGACTTTTCGCTTTGGATTTATGTTGTTCACAGACACGCAGGCATATGGAGCTTTTGCTGTAAAATATATGTTGCATTCACATGACTATCTCTAGTCACTCTTCTTACAAAGCTTATTTTGCATCTATGTCATGTTAATATCGATACACCTTAGTAGGTTATTTAGAAGAGAGCGAGGCCACTTTTTTGGGCATGTATGGGAAAGGATAGGGAAAACGAGGCTAGATGGGGCGGTTCAAGGAGGAAAATGGGTTTATATGGGAGAGATAGGGAATACGACGACCAATACTATGCTAGACAGGGTTGAAGGAGGGAAATACGTTTATATGGAAGAGATAGTAGAGAGCTGTTAGGCTAGACAGAGGCTGAGGAGCATGGTTTATATGAAAAGTATAGGAAAAACGAGGAGAGGTATTACACTAGACAGAGTTGAAGGGTAGAGTATGTCTTTTATATGAGAGAGGTAGGGAACAGGAGGAGGGGTGTTAGGCTAGACAGAGGTTGAAGGGTAGAGTATGTCTTTTATATGAGAGAGGTAGGGAACACCAGGAGAGGTGTTAGGCTAGACAGAGTTGAAGGGTAGAGCTTATCTTTATATATGAGACAGTTAAGGAACAGGGGGTAGGGATGATAGGCTAGACAGAGGTCAAGAAGTAGAGTATGGTTTATATGAGATATAGGAAAACCAGGAGAGGTATTAGGCTAAGGAGGTTGAGTATGCGTTTATAAGGAGAGACGAGAAAACGAGGAGATCCTATGCTAGGATAGACAGCTGTTAAAGGTAGAATGTGTTTTCTATAGGTTAGATAGGAACCCAAGGAGAGATACTCAGCTAGACAGGAGCTGGCGGGAAATGCGATTTATGAGAGGCAAGGGATACGGGGAGAGACGCTAGACTAGACAGAGGTTTAGAGTATGCGTTTATATGTATGAGGGATATAGGAACAGGAGGAGAGATATTAGGCTAAGGAGGTTGAGTAGCCGTTTATAAGGAGAGATGAGTAAACGAAGAGATCCAATGCTAGGATAGGCAGGTGCTAAAGGTAGAATGTGTTTTATATATGCTAGATAGGAACCCAAGGAGAGATAGACAGGGGGCAGGAGGGGATGCGCTTATGAGAGGTAGGGGATACGGGGAGTGGTGTTAGGCTAGACAGAGGTAGAGGAGTAGAGTATGGTTTATATGAGAGGTATAGGGAAACGAGGAGAGTCGGTAGGCTAGACAGATAGTGAAGCAGTAGGAATATGGACTTATATACAGGAGATATAGGGAATAGGAGATGCTAGACCTTGAAAGCGACTTTAGGCGAGAACTTCATGGAAATATGTTTCATGTCAATGTTAGAGCGCTAATTCTAGACATGCTCATCACGTAACCTATTCAGGGAAAAGGTGACTCGCTCAGGGGAAAAAGGTGACCAGCAAAGGGAAAAACGTGACCAGCAAAGGGAAAAAAGTGACCAGTAAAGGGAAAAAGGTGACCAGTAAAGGGAAAAATGGGATCAGAAGAGGGAAAAACGTGACCAGCAAAGGGAAAAAGGTGACCAGCAAAGGGAAAAATGTGACCAGCAAAGGGAAAAAAGGCGACCTTAAAAAGGGATAAACGTGACCAGCAAAGGGAAAAAGGTGACCAGCAAAGGGAAAAACGTGACCAGCAAAGGGAAAAAGGTGACTAGCAAAGGGAAAATGTGACTAGCAAAGGGAAAAATGTGACCAGCAAAGGGAAAAATGTGACCGGCAAAGGGAAAAAGGTGACCAGCAAAGGAAAAAAGGTGACCAGCAAAGGGAAAAAGGCGACCAGCAAAGGGAAAAAGGTGACCAGCAAAGGGAAAAAGGTGACCAGGAAAGGGAAAAAGGTGACCAGCAAAGGGAAAAAGGTGACCAGCAAAGGGAAAAAGGCAACCAGCTAAGGGAAAAAGGCGACCAGCAAAGGGAAAAAGGTGACCAGCAAAGGGAAAAAGGTGACCAGCAAAGGGAAAAAGGTGACCAGGAAGGGGAAAAAGGTGAACAGCAAGGGGAAAAAGGTGACCAGGAAAGGGAAAAAGGTGACCAGCAACGGGAAAAACGTGACCAGCAAAGGGAAAAAAGGTGTCCTGCAAAGGGAAAAAGGTGACCAGCAAAGGGAAAAAGGTGACCAGCAAAGGGAAAAAGGTGACCAGCAAAGGGAAAATGGTGACCAGCAAAGGGAAAAACGTGACCAGCAAAGGGAAAAAGGTGACCAGCAAAGGGAAAAATGTGACCAGCAAAGGGAAAAAGGTGACCAGCAAAGGGAAAAAGGTGACCAGCAAAGGGAAAAACGTGACCAGCAAAGGGAAAAAGGTGACCAGCAAAGGGAAAAATGTGACCAGCAAAGGGAAAAAGGTGACCAGCAATGGGAAAAAAGGTGACCAGCAACGGGAAAAACGTTACCAGCAAAGGGAAAAAGGTGACCAGCAACGGGAAAAACGTTTCCAGCAAAGGGAAAAAGGTGACCAGCAAAGGGAAAAAGGTGACCAGCAAAGGGAAAAACGTGACCAACAAAGGAAAAAGGTGACCAGCAAAGGGAAAAAGATGACCAGCAAAGGGAAAAAGGTGACCAGCAAAGGAAAAAGCTAACCCACTCACACTAACAGGTAACTAATTCAGCTAGTATTGCAAGAGGCTGACTGCAACATAGCAGTGTATGATTTCACAGGTAATTCAGTTAGTATCGTAGGTATTTAGGCTAATTCATCTAGTATCACAGGAGGATAGATTCCAGGGGTTGGGTATAGCATAGTTTCGTATTTCACAGGTAACTCAGCTAGTATCGTAGGTATTTAGCATAATTCAAGTGTGATAGGTGTATAGAGTAATTAAGCTAGCATTACAGGAGGGCAGGTTCCAGGAGTCGGTTATAATGTAGTATCGTATTTCACAGATAGTTCAGGTAAGTATTTGGGTAATCAGTATAGTTTCACAGATACTCCTGATAATTTCGATCAGAGATTTGTATCACAGCTATTTAAGGCATACATCTTAGGACGTAGTCCAACAAAGCGTAGGATGATTTTGCTATTAGCCTCATCTTTAAATTTTCCCAATACCTTCTTGTTCTGAGTAGAGTAACATATATCGTTGACAGGGTAATCAGCTGTATCGAGATGCTCAAAAAAACGTAGCTTGTCCTGGTACACATCTTCAGTTGTTACACGATGAATGAATGAATCAGTGTCCATATACATAAGCTTCAGGTTTTCAGCTCCATAATAAGGTAACAACACGTCGTAATGATAGTGATACATTAATGTCTAGGAGATGTCCAACACACTCATACCAATGAATATAGACTTGTGAATACAATCTGACGAGAGGCCATATGTACAGCAGCTACAATGATAGCAGCAATAGATCCTGCAGCTACAGAAACATCACCCGCAGCCTGGACAATAGCTGTAACAGAAGCAAATACAATAGCTACCGTAGCAGATACAGCAGCTGTACGACAATAGATGTAACAGATCTTACAGATGTAGCAACATCTGCTACAATAACAGCAGCGACAAACACCAGTTACATAACAGCTGTAGGAGCAGCAGCAGGAAAGATTTAGCACTCTTAGCAATAGCAAGCATCACAGCAAAGATATTCCAGCTATAGCTTCACCCACCACAGCAACAGCAGTCATCACTCCAGCTGTAACATCAAATACGGAGCTGAAGTAGTAGATACAACACTGTAACATCAGCTACAGCAATAACAGTATCAGATCAGGTAGCTGTAACAGCATTAGACATAGTCAGCACAATACCTATAGCAAAAGCAAATACAGCAGCTATCGTAGCAGATACAGAGACTGTACAACAATAGCTGTAACAGACCCCACAGCTGTAGCAGCATCTGCTATAACAATAGCAGTAGCCGTCGCATTACATAACAACTGCAGCAGCAGCTAGGGATTTAGCAGTGTATAGCAATAGCAAGCATCACAGCAATGATATTCCAGCTGTAGATTCCCCTACCGCAGCAAAAGCAGTCATCACAACATCAACAGTAAATACGACAGATGTGGTATCAGATACAGCATCTATAGCAACAGCAGCTACAACGATAGCAGCAATAGATCCTGCAGCTGTAGCAGCATTAGACACAATCAGCACAATAGCTGTAGCAAAAGCAAATACAATTACTATCGTAGCAGATACAGCAGCTGCCTTCACATGGGTATAGGTACTGTAGCAACATCTGATACAATAATAGCAGAGACAACAACCGGTTACATTACAGATGTAGCAGCAGCTAATCCATTTTTTGTTCAAATGTAACAGCTTTATCAGTTAAATCATTGCTTCATTAAACAAGGATTGCAAGGGTAGACGTCTCTTCTCTTTATATAGGCCTGAGACTAACACTAGTATTTGCTCCTAATGACAATGGTTACCGCCTCCCCTTCCATCTTCTCCTTTCTTCACCATCTTCTTTGTCTGCTATGTGCATACACAGCACATGAGTAAACATTAATTTTTTAACATTGTAGATTCGCGGAGATCATCAAAGGGATTCAATGTAATTTTATTCACTTGCACAGTAGTATCAGCGTGCTTTCATGATAAGATTCATAGCTGTTCTCATGATTTCACAGGTTTTAGGACAATCAGTATAACTCTCAAATGTAATGTAATGCTTAATAGCACTACGTTTTTTACCCTTAATCTTTTTTACCATTGAGCCGTGGATATCTAAGGCATACATCTTAGCTCGTAGTCCGACAAAGCGCTGGATGATTTTATCATTAGCCTCATCTTTAGATTTCCCAAGCAATTTGTTTAGAGCTGAATAGCATATATAGTTGACAGGGTAATCAGCAGTATCCAGATGCTCAAGTAAACGTAACTTGTCATGGGACACATCTCCAGTTGTTACACGATGAATGAATGAATAAGTATCCATATACATAAGCTCCATAATATGATAACAGCACATCGTAATGATGGTGATACATTGTCTCGGAGATGTCCAACACACTCATACCAATGTATACAGGCTTGTCGAGAGGCCATAAATACAACAGCTAGAACAGCAGCATATATCGACCTATCAATAAACGTAGGCTTGGCGATCAGCTTCTCTAGAGTCTTCTCATTTATCACCAGTCGTATATCCATACGATCAGGCAGATTCTCCATAGTTTTTCCAGACATGACGTTGTTAAAGAGTTGTAGACGTCCTTCTCGAAATCATTTGCAGCTTATTATAGTAGCCTGTTGTTAAATTCCGCATAAGGTTTTAACCACTGTGACTGTTGGAATTGCAGCACACGATGGATTTTTTAGTCGTAACCCATGATTAAGAGCTTGATTCAAAGCTATGTAATGTACTACATACTTCTTTCGAGGTCCAAGACGAGGTATCAGTTTCTTTGTATATGATTTCAATGGTTTCATACACTCAGGCAGGAAAGGTAGATCGTTAAGTTCTATAGGATGCTCGATGTCTGTGACGTCACACCCAGAGACAGGATGTCTGCCAGTATCAAACACGTTTAAACTCGTCTCGTAACTACCTGTATATGCTGTCACATCAACAAGAGAAGTATTCCCACACGCTCATTCAGTCAGATGTTACATTCAAAGCCTACCACCACCCATTACACCGAAGCTAGCACAATCTCAAAGGCTTAAAAGGTAACGTAGAAGATTTTCTCCCTTGTTCAGTTAAATGTGTGTATATACTACATTATTTCATGTTTTCATTCCCTTTTCAATTCTTCCTTTCCATCTTCTTCTAGAAAGACCATTACATTTCACTACAATCACGAGCAAAGCATTTTTTCCAGAGTTTCACAGATTCAAAGCTTCTAGAATCGAACCCGGTAATAGTTTTAATAAATGTATTTTTAGTAATTTAGCTCCCTCGCATTAGCATCTACCGTTCAATCTTTACTCGAACCTGATAGGATTCATAGGCTTGAAGATATATGAAATCACCCCTTCGGGATTCGATCTGAGTACTTCAAAGTACTTTTTGTCATGATAACGATATTTAGGAACTAGGTACTCTGTTTACGGTTTACTTGACGTGTCTATATAAATTAGATTACGAGTTATTAAATTTGCAAGTAAATTTTATTAAATCGGTATTCGAACCCAGAACACCAGGAACAAAATAATTTATAATATTAGCTTGACATGTTAAACAAAGCTGTGTGCAGTTACGCTATCAATCCAAGTGATATATTCTAGTGTACAGAGGAAAATTAAGGAACTCATTAAAAGATGGGAATCGAACCAAGCACAACTGATTGACAATTATATACAGCATTAATTACTCAGTACAGAACCTATCAAACATGCTTTGACCCACTCCTCTACCTCATTTAGTTCCAGAGATAATGAAGATTTAAAATTAAGAATCGAACTCAGGACATCAGATGTCCAAATATAGATCCGCAAGAAACTACCTATTGATATAAATGTAATAAAGTTTATTTGACGTCTTTATCTTAAGTAGTTTAGGAGTTATTAAATTTATAAGTAAATTACATTTTATCGGTATTCGAACCCAGAACACCAGAAACAAAATTATTTATAAAATTAGTTTTATATGTTAAAAAGAGCTGTATGCAGTTACAGCATCAATCTAAGTGATATATTCTAGAGTATAGAGAAAAATTAAGGAAGTCATTAAAAAATCGGGATTCGAACTAGGGACAACTGTTTGAAAATTATATACAGTATTAATTACACATTATAACAGCTATCAAACATGCTTTGGTACATCCCTCTACCTTTCTTAGTTTCCGAGAAAATGGCGATTTAAAAATTAAAGATCGAACCCAAGACACCAGGTACCCAAATGTACATTCAGAAGAAACTATTAGGAGTTATTAAATTTATAATTAAATTACATTTTATCGGTATTCGAACCCAGAACACCAGAAACAAAATTATTTATAAAATTAGTTTGCTATGTTAAAAAGAGCTGTATGCAGTTACAGCATCAATCTAAGTGATATATTCTAGTGTACAGAGAAAAATTAAGGAAATCATTTAAAAATTGGGATACGAACTAGGGACAACTGATTGAAAATTATACACAGTATTAATTACACATTATAACAGCTATCAAACATGCTTTGGTCCATCCCTCTACCTTTCTTAGTTTCTGAGATAATGGCGATTTAAAATTAAGGATCGAACCCAGGAGACCTGGTACCTAAATGTACATTCAGAAGAAACTACCTAATAATATAAATGTAATAAAATTTATTTGGCGTCTTTATCTTAATTAGTCTCTGAGTTATTAGAAGTTGAATTTGTAATTACTCGTGGGATTCGAACCCGGGCATCCCAGCCAACTCGTATTAATATCTCAAGGACGCGGCGCATTCCAAGGAATTGATTAGTTTTTATCCCATTGTTCTATCTCTTTTCATTCAGGAGATATAAGCGATTAATCAGTAGGGTAGAATTGAGAGTGGGGGTAATTAGTGGGAGGGGGGCTAATTAGTATATTAATTGCATTCCATGCATAAATTAACTGTGCTTGAACTCTCAATTCTAACCTACTACAGTAGTAGGGAAATAAGAGAGCTGGCCCACTTAATTTATGCATGGAATGCAATAAATATATTAATTAGCCCCACCCCCACTAATTATCCCTCCTCTCATTTCCCCCTACTGATTAATCGCTTATATCTCCTGAATGAAAAGAGATAGAACAATGGGATAAAAACTAATCAATTCTTTGGAATGCGCCGCGTCCTTGAGATATTAATCCGAGTTGTCCGGGATGCCTGGGTTCGAATCCCACGAGTAATTACAAATTCAACTTCTAATAACTCAGAGACTAATTAAGATAAAGACGCCAAATAAATTTTATTACATTTATATCATTAGGTAGTTTCTTTTGAATGTATATCTGGGTACCTGGTGTCCTGGCTTCGATCTTTAATTTTTAAATCGCCATTATCTCGGAAACTAAGAAAGGTAGAGGGATGTACCAAAGCATGTTTGATAGCTGTTATAATGTGTAATTAATACTGTATATAATTTTCAAACAGTTGTCCCTAGTTCGAATCCCGATTTTTTAATGACTTCCTTAATTTTTCTCTATACTCTAGAATATATCACTTAGATTGATGCTGTAACTGCATACAGCTCTTTTTAACATATAAAACTAATTTTATAAATAATTTTGTTTCTGGTGTTCTGGGTTCGAATACCGATAAAATGTAATTTACTTATAAATTTAATAACTCCTAAACTACTTAAGATAAAGACGTCAAATAAACTTTATTACATTTATATCAATAGGTAGTTTCTTGCGGATCTATATTTGGAGATCTGATGTCCTGAGTTCGATTCTTAATTTTAACTCTTCATTATCTCTGGAACTAAATGAGGTAGAGGAGTGGGCCAGAGCATGTTTGATAGGTTCTGTACTGCGTAATTAATGCTGTATATAATTGTCAATCAGTTGTGCTTGGTTCGATTCCCATCTTTTAATGAGTTCCTTAATTTTCCTCTGTACACTAGAATATATCACTTGGATTGATAGCGTAACTGCACACAGCTTTGTTTAACATGTCAAGCTAATATTATAAATTATTTTGTTCCTGGTGTTCTGGGTTCGAATACCGATTTAATGAAATTTACTTGCAAATTTAATAACTCGTAATCTAATTTATATAGACACGTCAAGTAAACCGTAAACAGAGTACCTAGTTCCTAAATATCGTTATCATGACAAAAAGTACTTTGAAGTACTCAGATCGAATCCCGAAGGGGTGATTTCATATATCTTCAAGCCTATGAATCCTATCAGGTTCGAGTAAAGATTGAATGGTAGATGCTAATGCGAGGGAGCTAAATTACTAAAAATACATTTATTAAAACTATTACCGGGTTCGATTCTAGAAGCTTTGAATCTGTGAAACTCTGGAAAAAATGCTTTGCTCGTGATTGTAGTGAAATGTAATGGTCTTTCTAGAAGAAGATGGAAAGGAAGAATTGAAAAGGGAATGAAAACATGAAATAATGTAGTATATACACACATTTAACTGAACAAGGGAGAAAATCTTCTACGTTACCTTTTAAGCCTTTGAGATTGTGCTAGCTTCGGTGTAATGGGTGGTGGTAGGCTTTGAATGTAACATCTGACTGAATGAGCGTGTGGGAATACTTCTCTTGTTGATGTGACAGCATATACAGGTAGTTACGAGACGAGTTTAAACGTGTTTGATACTGGCAGACATCCTGTCTCTGGGTGTGACGTCACAGACATCGAGCATCCTATAGAACTTAACGATCTACCTTTCCTGCCTGAGTGTATGAAACCATTGAAATCATATACAAAGAAACTGATACCTCGTCTTGGACCTCGAAAGAAGTATGTAGTACATTACATAGCTTTGAATCAAGCTCTTAATCATGGGTTACGACTAAAAAAATCCATCGTGTGCTGCAATTCCAACAGTCACAGTGGTTAAAACCTTATGCGGAATTTAACAACAGGCTACTATAATAAGCTGCAAATGATTTCGAGAAGGACGTCTACAACTCTTTAACAACGTCATGTCTGGAAAAACTATGGAGAATCTGCCTGATCGTATGGATATACGACTGGTGATAAATGAGAAGACTCTAGAGAAGCTGATCGCCAAGCCTACGTTTATTGATAGGTCGATATATGCTGCTGTTCTAGCTGTTGTATTTATGGCCTCTCGACAAGCCTGTATACATTGGTATGAGTGTGTTGGACATCTCCGAGACAATGTATCACCATCATTACGATGTGCTGTTATCATATTATGGAGCTTATGTATATGGATACTTATTCATTCATTCATCGTGTAACAACTGGAGATGTGTCCCATGACAAGTTACGTTTACTTGAGCATCTGGATACTGCTGATTACCCTGTCAACTATATATGCTATTCAGCTCTAAACAAATTGCTTGGGAAATCTAAAGATGAGGCTAATGATAAAATCATCCAGCGCTTTGTCGGACTACGAGCTAAGATGTATGCCTTAGATATCCACGGCTCAATGGTAAAAAAGATTAAGGGTAAAAAACGTAGTGCTATTAAGCATTACATTACATTTGAGAGTTATACTGATTGTCCTAAAACCTGTGAAATCATGAGAACAGCTATGAATCTTATCATGAAAGCACGCTGGTACTACTGTGCAAGTGAATAAAATTACATTGAATCCCTTTGATGATCTCCGCGAATCTACAATGTTAAAAAATTAATGTTTACTCATGTGCTGTGTATGCACATAGCAGACAAATGGTGAAGAAAGGAGAAGATGGAAGGGGAGGCGGTAACCATTGTCATTAGGAGCAAATACTAGTGTTAGTCTCAGGCCTATATAAAGGGAAGAGACGTCTACCCTTGCAATCCTTGTTTAATGAAGCAATGATTTAACTAATAAAGCTGTTACATTTGAACAAAAAATGGATTAGCTGCTGCTACATCTGTAATGTAACCGGTTGTTGTCTCTGCTATTATTGTATCAGATGTTGCTACAGTACCTATACCCATGTGAAGGCAGCTGCTGTATCTGCTACGATAGTAATTGTATTTGCTTTTGCTACAGCTTTGTGCTGATTGTGTCTAATGCTGCTACAGCTGCAGGATCTATTGCTGCTATCGTTGTAGCTGCTGTTGCTATAGATGCTGTATCTGATACCACATCTGTCGTATTTACTGTTGATGTTGTGATGACTGCTTTTGCTGCGGTAGGGGAATCTACAGCTGGAATATCATTGCTGTGATGCTTGCTATTGCTATACACTGCTAAATCCCTAGCTGCTGCTGCAGTTGTTATGTAATGCGACGGCTACTGCTATTGTTATAGCAGATGCTGCTACAGCTGTGGGGTCTGTTACAGCTATTGTTGTACAGTCTCTGTATCTGCTACGATAGCTGCTGTATTTGCTTCTGCTATAGGTATTGTGCTGACTATGTCTAATGCTGTTACAGCTACCTGATCTGATACTGTTATTGCTGTAGCTGATGTTACAGTGTTGTATCTACTACTTCAGCTCCGTATTTGATGTTACAGCTGGAGTGATGACTGCTGTTGCTGTGGTGGGTGAAGCTATAGCTGGAATATCTTTGCTGTGATGCTTGCTATTGCTAAGAGTGCTAAATCTTTCCTGCTGCTGCTCCTACAGCTGTTATGTAACTGGTGTTTGTCGCTGCTGTTATTGTAGCAGATGTTGCTACATCTGTAAGATCTGTTACATCTATTGTCGTACAGCTGCTGTATCTGCTACGGTAGCTATTGTATTTGCTTCTGTTACAGCTATTGTCCAGGCTGCGGGTGATGTTTCTGTAGCTGCAGTATCTATTGCTGCTATCATTGTAGCTGCTGTACATATGGCCTCTCGTCAGATTGTATTCACAAGTCTATATTCATTGGTATGAGTGTGTTGGACATCTCCTAGACATTAATGTATCACTATCATTACGACGTGTTGTTGCCTTATTATGGAGCTGAAAACCTGAAGCTTATGTATATGGACACTGATTCATTCATTCATCGTGTAACAACTGAAGATGTGTACCAGGACAAGCTACGTTTTCTTGAGCATCTCGATACAGCTGATTACCCTGTCAACCATATATGTTACTCTACTCAGAACAAGAAGGTATTGGGAAAATTTAAAGATGAGGCTAATAGCAAAATCATCCTACGCTTTGTTGGACTACGTCCTAAGATGTATGCCTTAGATATTCAAGGGTCAATGATAAAAAAGATTAAAGGTATAAAACGTAGCGCTATTAAGCAGTACATTTCGTTTGACAGCTATACAGACTGTCTTAAAACCAGTGAAATCATCAGAACGCCCATTAATCTAATCCTATCACGAAAGCATGCTGTTACCACAGTGCAAGTGAATAAAATTACATTGAATCCCTTTGATGATAAAAGAATTATTGCTGAGGATGGAATAACTACCTATGCGTATGGAGATTACAGTATTACAAACAGTACTTAAGAGAATGTAACCCGAAGATGAAGATTTTCTCAGCGAGTCTACAATTTAAATAATTAAAGTTTACTCATGTGCTGTGTATGCAACTAGCAGACAAATGGTGAAGAAAGGGGAAGATGGAAGGGAAGGTGGTAACCCTGCCATTAGGAGCAAATACTAGTGTTAGTCTTAAGCCTAGATAAAGGGGAGAGGCACCTACAACGAACTTAAGTAAAGGTATGTTGACGCAAAGCTTTTTAATTTGTGAACCATATGTAGTTTATCTCTGGAGTTTATAACTGTTTAACATATAATAAGTTTGTAAGATTTAGAAAAAAGTATATAAATTGTATTATCGTTGGATGAGAAATGTTTATAATCTAATTACTCCCTATATTACCATGAGTACCTGTGATACTAGTTGAATTACCTGCTAAAATGACTTAAATACCTGTTATACTAGTCGAATCATGTGAAATTACCTTAACTAGCTCTGATACGAATTACTGCTCTAAATTAGCACGATCACCTGTGATACTATCTGGTTTGCCCCGAATATCAATGATACTAGATGAATTACCTGCTAAAATGACTCAAATACCATTGATACAACCTGAATCACCTGCATTTACCTTAAATAGCTGTGATACAAATCTCTGATCGAAATTATCACGAGTATCTGTGAAACTATACTGATTACCCACTTACTTACCTGAACTATCTGTGAATTACGAAACTACATTATAACCGACTCCTGGAACCTGCCCTCCTGTAATGCTAGCTTAATTACTCTATACACCTGTCACACTTGAATTATGCTAAATACCTACGATACTAGCTGAGTTACCTGTGAAATACGAAACTATGTTATACCCAACACCTGGAATCTATCCTCCTGTGATACTTGATGAATTAGCCTAAATACCTACGATACTAACTGAATTACCTGTGAAATCATACACTGCTATGATGCAGTCAGCCTCTTGCAATACTAGCTGAATTAGTTACCTGTTAGTGTGAGTGGGTTAGCTTTTCCCTTTGCTGGTCACCTTTTCCCTTTGCAGGTCACCTTTTTCCCTTTGCTGGTCACCTTTTTCCTTTGCTGGTCACGTTTTTCCCGTTGCTGGTCACCTTGTTCCCTTTGCTGGTAACGTTTTTCCCGTTGCTGGTCACCTTTTTTCCCATTGCTGGTCACCTTTTTCCCTTTGCTGGTCACATTTTTCCCTTTGCTGGTCACCTTTTTCCCTTTGCTGCTCACGTTTTTCCCTTTGCTGGTCACCTTTTTCCCTTTGCTGGTCACCTTTTTCCCTTTGCTGGTCACCTTTTTCCCTTTGCTGGTCACATTTTTCCCTTTGCTGGTCACCTTTTTCCCTTTGCTGGTCACCTTTTTCCCTTTGCTGGTCACCTTTTTCCCTTTGCAGGACACCTTTTTCCATTTGCTGGTCACGTTTTTCCCTTTGCTGGTCACCTTTTTCCCCTTCCTGGTCACCTTTTTCCCTTTTCTGGTCACCTTTTTCCCTTTCCTGGTCACCTTTTTCCCTTTGCTGGTCACCTTTTTCCCTTTGCTGGTCACCTTTTTCCCTTTGCTGGTCACCTTTTTCCCTTTGCTGGTCACCTTTTTCCCTTTGCTGGTCGCCTTTTTCCCTTAGCTGGTCACCTTTTTCCCTTTGCTGGTCACGTTTTTCCCTTTGCTGGTCACCTTTTTCCCTTTGCTGGTCACCTTTTTCCCTTTGCTGGTCGCCTTTTTCCCTTTGCTGGTCACCTTTTTCCCTTTGCTGGTCACCTTTTTCCCTTTGCTGGTCACCTTTTTCCCTTTGCTGGTCACCTTTTTCCCTTTGCCGGTCACATTTTTCCCTTTGCTAGTCACATTTTCCCTTTGCTGGTCACGTTTATCTCTATTTAAGGTCGCCTTTTTTCCCTTTGCTGGTCACCTTTTTCCCTTTGCTGGTCACCTTTTTCCCTCTTCTGGTCCCATTTTTCCCTTTACTGGTCACCTTTTTCCCTTTACTGGTCACGTTTTTCCCTTTGCTGGTCACGTTTTTCCCTTTGCTGGTCACTTTTTTCCCCTGAGCGAGTCACCTTTTCCCTGAATAGGTTACGTGATGAGCATGTCTAGAATTAGCGATCTAACATTGACATGAAACATATTTCCATGAAGTTCTCGCCTAAAGTCGCTTTCAAGGTCTAGCATCTCCTATTCCCTATATCTCCTGTATATAAGTCCATATTCCTACTGCTTCACTATCTGTCTAGCCTACCGACTCTCCTCGTTTCCCTATACCTCTCATATAAACCATACTCTACTCCTCTACCTCTGTCTAGCCTAACACCACTCCCCGTATCCCCTACCTCTCATAAGCGCATTCCCCTCCTGCCCCCTGTCTATCTCTCCTTGGGTTCCTATCTAGCATATATAAAACACATTCTACCTTTAGCACCTGCCTATCCTAGCATTGGATCTCTTCGTTTACTCATCTCTCCTTATAAACGGCTACTCAACCTCCTTAGCCTAATATCTCTCCTCCTGTTCCTATATCCCTCATACATATAAACGCATACTCTAAACCTCTGTCTAGTCTAGCGTCTCTCCCCGTATCCCTTGCCTCTCATAAATCGCATTTCCCGCCTGCTCCTGTCTAGCTGAGTATCTCTCCTTGGGTTCCTATCTAACCTATAGAAAACACATTCTACCTTTAACAGCTGTCTGTCCTAGCATAGGATCTCTCCGTTTTCTCGTCTCTCCTTATAAACGCATACTCAACCTCCTTAGCCTAATACCTCTCCTGGTTTTCCTATATCTCATATAAACCATACTCTACTTCTTGACCTCTGTCTAGCCTATCATCCCTACCCCCTGTTCCTTAACTGTCTCATATATAAAGATAAGCTCTACCCTTCAACTCTGTCTAGCCTAACACCTCTCCTGGTGTTCCCTACCTCTCTCATATAAAAGACATACTCTACCCTTCAACCTCTGTCTAGCCTAACACCCCTCCTCCTGTTCCCTACCTCTCTCATATAAAAGACATACTCTACCCTTCAACTCTGTCTAGTGTAATACCTCTCCTCGTTTTTCCTATACTTTTCATATAAACCATGCTCCTCAGCCTTTGTCTAGCCTAGCAGCTCTCTACTATCTCTTCCATATAAACGTATTTCCCACCTTCAACCCTGTCTAGCATAGTATTGGTCGTCGTATTCCCTATCTCTCCCATATAAACCCATTTTCCTCCTTGAACCGCCCCATCTAGCCTCGTTTTCCCTATCCTTTCCCATACATGCCCAAAAAAGTGGCCTCGCTCTCTTCTAAATAACCTACTCACCTTCATCACTTATTTTCACAATTCGTTGTAGGTATAACCAGAACATATTAACTTAAAGCGATAGCCAAATCCCTCAAAGCTGATCGCTATGTGATAAGTTTGGATTGGTTGGCTACGAAGGGACTCGGCACTGATCCACATATATCCACACAAGGGGCGTCTCCGGGAGGAAGGATGAGGCGAGTCAAGACACCGGGCGTCCGGAACCAGTAATGAGGCACAGGAATGGCACGGTCCCTAGGATTTCAGATAGAGACTCCCCGTCACACGGACAGGCAGATCGGGGATCCCACCCAGCACAGAGGGGGTCCAACGCCCCTCAAGGAAGTATAGGATGCTCCCGACAGCCAGCCGAAAGCCGAGGGACGGAGAAAGTCGCAAAAAGCATCCTTTTCCCCTGCCACACTGCACCGAAGCACCATCGCCGATACTTCCAACCCTGAAAGAGACCAACGGATGACAGATGAAGGGAAATGAGAATGGAGATAAATGGAGGTTCAGGAAATTCGGGGATGTGAGTATCCTTCCCAGCATTCGTCTGGCGACCCGGGAGAACTCCCCCCCCCGAAAAACCCCATGGGTCAGGAAGGTCGGCCATAGGAATCGAAACCACGACCTCCCGAATGCTAGCCACAGACGTGATAGCTTGAAATTCTGATCTCTTTGTATGAACACGAGAAAAAAATAAAGAAAGAAAAACAATAGCTATTTGTAGTTGAGAGAAGTATAAAGCATTTGAAAATTCAAACCAATAACAAAGAAAATTTCAGAATAGGTAAAATATAAAAATTAATTGACATAAAATAAAAATGTTATTTTATATAAATTTGGGCTTTAACAAGGCCTACATTTGTTGAGCAGTAAGATTTTGTCTCTCTCTTACGATTTACTAATTATCATAAGTAATTGACAATAAAGACTAATTTGCAGACTATTTCCAGAAAATAAAAAATCTGATGTGTTACACTCACATGACTTTCTCTACTCTTGTACAAACTATTTGTACAAACGCTTATTCTCCATCTACTTCATGTTAATCGAGATAAACATTTGCAGAGTCTATCTTATTGCTAAGTTTCTTGTAGATGTAAGGGGAATATATATTTGCAAGGGCAATATAGAAATACAGCAGCCTTTAAGCACATACACATCTCTGAATAGCTGGTTGCTAGGTGCAGCAGCACCATTCCCTTTCCCACAGATTAATACTCTTTGCATATCCAAGACAAAAAATGAATAACGAATTCCCGTTTGAGAAAATAAGTATTGAAAAATTTAAGGGATTAACAAGCAATATCTCAAAAATGGTTCACCCAAAAAAAAAATGTATATGTCATAAATTCTGTATTTTAACGCGTACTACATTTTTGTGTAGTAAAATTTTGTCTATCTATTATGATTTACCGGTTATGCAAAAGTCGTTAACAATGAAGAATACTTTTGGAAACATTTCCAGAAAATTCAATAAATACATTTTATTTGTCATGAAAATATCTTAAAAATATGATATTTTAATCAAAATTGTTAGCCATTTTTGAAAAAATTAAAATTTTCGACAAATGTTCCATGTAAAGGGTAATCTGGGGTGGGGGATATTCTTGAAAACCTTCGTGTGGCATCTCTAGAAGATACTGAACCTAAATACCAAGTTTGGGGTTTATCCGACTGTTCGTTTCTGAGTTATGCTGTTCACAGACAGAGACAGACACACACACACACAAACACACACGGACATGTTTCCAAAAATGCTTTTTTTTGGATTCAGGGGGTGTCAAAACATGTATTTCCGGTGAAATCTCGATATCGAATTTTTGGGTGGAATACAATACTTCCCCTACTTACTATACGTAGTAGAGAAAGTAAACATATGTATTCTATTTTTCATGAAAATAGCTTAAATATATGTATTTTAATCAAAATCCTGAGAGCCATTTTTGAAAGAATAAAAAATTTCTAAAAATGTCCA
Organism: Deroplatys truncata; assembly: GCA_030765065.1. NCBI lineage: Eukaryota > Metazoa > Arthropoda > Insecta > Mantodea > Mantidae > Deroplatys > Deroplatys truncata. The sequence goes on along the minus strand of CM060983.1, from coordinate 201,922,661 downwards.
ATGTAAAGGGTAGTTTGGAGTGGGGGATTTTCTTTAAAATCCCAGTGTCGCATTCTTGGAAGAAGTTGAATTTAAACACAAAGTTCGGTTTTTAACCAACCTTTTGCTTTTGAGTTATGCTGTTCGTGGGTACACTTACACACACATACACTTGGACCATTTTCTAAAAATAAATTCATTGAAATCAGGGGGTCACAAACATGATTTCTGGCGAAATTACGACATTGAAATTTTAGGTGGAATACAATACTTTCTCTATTTACTGTAGCTATATAGTAGAGAAAGTAAAAATGCTTACATTGTATTCAGAAGTCTCAAAACGTGTCTCTACGTTGAATCTCGTAATTGAATTTTTGGGTGGAACGCAATAATTTCTCTACCTACTATAACTACGTAGTAGAGAAAGTAAAAATGCTTTCATTGGATCCAGGGAGTCTCAAAACGTGTATATCCGGTGAATATCGTTATTCAGTTTTGGGGTGGAAGACAATAGTTTCTCTACCTCCTGAAGCTACGTAGTAAAGTAAAAATGCTTTGTTTTAATTCAGGGTGATCCGGTGATTCTCGTTATTCAATTTTTGTGTGGATCACAATACTTGTTCTACTTACTGTAACTACGTAGTAGAGAAAGTAAAAACGCTTTGTTTGGTTTCAGGAGTCTGTAAACGAGTATTTCCGTTCCGAGTATTAATCTCGTTTTTCAATGTTTGGGTGAATACAATACTTGCTCTGCTTACTGTAACTACGTAGTAGAAAAAGTAAAAATGCTTTCTTTGGATTTAGGAAGTTCAAAACGAGTATTTCTGGTGAATATCATTCAATTTTGGCGTGGAATACAATACTTTCTCTACCTCGTATAAGTACGTAGTTTTGTCGTTACGGCCTCATAAGCACATTATGAAAATAAAGAGCATATGTTAGTTGAAAATGGGTAGAGAAAGCAGTAAATATTGAAAACCAATGTTTTAGCACTTGCTTGTTATACAATGATATGATGCCTCTAATTCCTAAAAATTAGTTTGTATACTTCTTATATCGTTGTGTTGTAATGTTATGCTATTTTCTTGTCACAGTTATTGCATTCTTACAGCCAAATCTACTCGAAATGTGTTGGAATGATATTTTCTTTAGGCTATTACATCCCTTAACCTTCCTTATAGAGCAGATATGAGCTAAGGCACCTGGCATATCCTCTCGATAAGACATCCCGCTTGTCCCGCTTGCCCCGCTACCGGTGGAACGGAAAACATTTGGAGCCGTCTGTACATAGTAGGCAGGGAAGGTATTGCATTCCATCCAAAAATTAGATACAGAGATTTCACCGGAAATACATGTTATAAGGCCTGTAAATAAAAAAAAAATAGAAAAGGGTCCGTGTGTATGTGTGAACAGCATAAATCAAAACCAAAAAGTCAGATAAATACCAAATGTGGTATTTAGGTTCAGTACCTTCCAAAGATGCGACACAAAGATTTTGAAGAAAATCCCCTCCAAACTATCCCTTATATGGAGCATTTTTCGAAAAATTTTACTTTCTAAAAAGTGGCTCTAACGGTTTTGATTAAAATACCACATATTAAACATATTTACATAACAAATAAAGTGTATATGTTGAATTTTCTGGGGATAGCATTTGAAGTCCTCTTCATTCGGAAGGAATTTTGTAGAATCTTGTTATAACTGGTAAACGTTAAGCCATAGACGAAAACACATCACATATAGATCTCCTTAAAACAATAATTTAATTTAAATAAACTTTTATAGCATGAAAAATATTCAAGATATCGTTATTAATGGCTCATTTGTTAAATGATTTGTCATTCCTTTTAAGTCCCATCGATTTTCAGTTGTCCCTCGCAATTTTCATAGAAACAGTATGGAATTTTAAGGCTAGCATATAGCGTGCAGTTCTTAAACATTTAAGTATTGCTGTTGTATTTGTATGCTAACGAAATGTGTAATGTAGATATTTCTGCAAAGGTTTATTTGGATTAAAATGTAGTAGACTGAAAAATAGCTTTAGGAGAATAGTTTGTATACACAGCAATAAACGATGAAGTGTAGAGAAAAATCAATCAAAATCCATGAGAGGTGACTGTAGCCGTTCGAAGTAATATATTGCGTTTCCAATATTGCTCTTTTCCCAATGCCTGTGGTCAACACTTGAATAGCGCCATTAACAAACAATCCGAACTTTGGGAGACCTCATAATGTAATTTATATTACTGTAGATATTGACAGGTTGCGTTGTGAAGATATTCACAAAGTGCACTACGAGTATCGCTTTCCATTCAAATCAACTGAATCTGATGTGATGCCTAATGAATATAACATACCGGGTGTTTCAACCAATGTCTATAGCGTTGTTTACTTTGTCTACTACGTATAATAAGTAGGGGAAGTATTGTAGCGTATGTGTGTACATTGTCGCGTCGGACACATTATTGCTGTGTATTATATTGTTGTTTTTGTGTGTTAAGTTCTTGTCCGGCGCGGCAATTCCATCTTCCAAGTTGGGGGGGGGTTGAAGGTAAGTGAGGGAAGAGCTTCTTTGTGTGGTGGCTTGGTGTCACTTGTAGCCAGTAATGTAGGTTTTCAGAGATGATGATTGCGTGTGTGTGCTTGAGGCATCTACTCCAGTGTTCTTCTGTAACCCTTTGTGTATAATGTACGGCTCCTTGTTAAGTATAAGAAATCAGAGGTAAATGTGAATTTATGTATTTTTAATGTTCTAAATATCCCACGTCCGCTTAGCTTTGTGCAGCAAGTTCTTGGTATCTTTCGTTGGCCACTGATGCTACGTTCCCCAATGTTTATGCCGGGGTAACTAAATTTAATGTTTTAGCTGCAAACCTTTTGGCCTCAACCCCGTGTATAACATTATTGGTGGTTTGTTGCAGGGTAATATTTGTGATCACAGTGCTGTGAAGAACATTTCGTGTGCTAGCGCGTGAGTAACATTTTTTTTGAGTGCATGTGGTAGATATATCTGTGGTTTAAGGTACGTTTTTTATATGTGAGTGCGTGAAGGGTTTATTTGTTTGTCGAAATTTACATGATGAGTTGTGTTTTTATGTAGGATCGCAGCGCTGTGATACGACTTCTTTTTAAGGGTTGGCGTACCACGGGGAAGGCAGCACGTTTTGGTGTTACATAGAAATTCAAAATTATTCCAAAGTGTGGTGTAGCGATAACTTCTTTGGCATAGCAAAATTGTATTTTTTCCCTCTATTTCGGCCTTGAAAATTTTTCACATTTAGTGGACTTAATTTTTTTTATGTAATGGGTATGTAATTTTTATAACTTGGTGTCGCTACATTATCACTCCCTCCTCCTTTCTCTTTCTCTCCTCGGTGTTTCCCCTTCCTTCTTTCTCTCTTCTCTTTTTTATCCCATTCCCGGCCCCGACGTTGTTTGCTGTGTGTATGAGCGTGTGTCTGTGTGTGGGTTGCAACTGTTTGTCAGCTATGTAATATCATTGCATCTTTTCTTTACACAGCTGTTATTGCTTAATTTATCTTTAGGTTTCAGGGCCATACTCGTAGTGGGTACGAGTTCTCTTTTTTTATGTACGGTGCTGTGTGTTTTAATCACCATATCTTACAGTTTTGCCTGTTTTGTTTTTATTTTTTTTTAATTAATTCCCAGTTTGTAGCTCTGTTTCAAGCGCCCACAACAGTGAGTTAGCGACCTATAATTTGATGAACACATTCTGTATGTGAGCAGTGACTGAGGCATTTCTGTGAAATTTCTGGATTTTGTGTGTCTGATACAACTACATTATTCTTTCAAATCCACCCAGGGGCTCACCTTTTGTGAGTACGGGTTAGACGCACCCGGGGTACCCGAGCCATCCATAGCCATTTTCACCCTTTCATCCCCGTCCGGTCGAGGTGGGTTCGTTCTCGTGACCGGGGGACTCAAGGTAGGCTCTCGTGCGTTCTGTGCATTTCATTCCACGTCGCCCCTCGCCATTGCTTCTTTCTTCTCTTCTGTTTATGCACACTTCGCCCCACGCCCATTCATTTACACGTCTCTTTTACTTCTTCGCCGGCCTACCTTGAGTGCGAAACGCCCACAAACTTTTAGTTTCTTTTAATCTTTTATGTTAATCCTCCGTGGACACAGCCTGACGGATACCCGCGCACCGCGTGCGCAGCTGGGTGAGTGGGTAATGGCGTCATCCCCACCACCCGGGGTCGTCATGTAGGGTATGTGTTCGTATCCGTTGTTCAACTGCAGTCCCGCGGGGGGCCATTGCGTGAGCTGCTGACTTCCGACGGCCATTGGGTCCCTCTGTCTATGTTCTGGGAGGTGCGACCCTGGGGTGAGATAGGTATAGATAGGCCACTCACCCAAGCCGGGGTAACGCCAGGGAGGTCAGAGCCCGAGGTCGGAGACGGTTGCAATGGTGGAGGATTTATTTCGCTATGGAGCACCCTTTCGCCATTACTAACAACAAGCGCCGAAAAGTCTATGTAACGGAAGTAGCACCGCCGACATCTGGTTGTTACTTGGTCATTTCACGAACAGAAGAAGGACAAAGTTTTGAGAAGGTGAACCCTTTCATTATTCAAAAGGGCATTGGCGCTATTGCAGGTGCGGTTCAGTCCTGCACTCGTCTTCGAATTGGTTCCTTGTTGGTTCAAACCAAAACTGAACAGCAAAGTACGTCCTTGTTGCGCGCCACGCTTCTCCACGGTTATCCTATCCGTGTCGAGAAGCACCGCACCTTGAATTCCTGTCGAGGCGTCATTACCACCCATTGCCTCGATGGTATGTCGGACGAAGAACTTGTCGGCTATCTTTCCGACCAAAAGGTGACAGCTGTTCATCGAGTGCAGGCAAAACGCGACGGAATTTTGGTACCAACTCGTACCCTGTTTATCACTTTCGACGGCGTCGATCTGCCCACGAGTCTTTCAGCAGGGTACGAGCGAATTGCTGTGAGGCCCTATATACCTAGACCTCTGCGTTGTTTCAAATGCCAACGTTTTGAGCATACGCAAGTCTCCTGTAAGAGTGCCGATACCATATGTGCCTCATGTAGCCAGCCGTCACACGAAGGTACCTGTACCACAGCCCCCGTCTGCGTTAACTGCAAAGGGTCTCATTCTGCATCGTTTGCCGACTGTCCGCGGTACTTGGACGAGAAGGCGATCCAGGAGATCCGGGTAAAGGAAAAACTCTCCTTCGCTGAAGCCCGGAGGCGTTACCATGCGCGCCAACCTTCACTCCTGCGATCTGACACATATAGTTCTGTTGTTGCCTCGCCAGTACCACGAGTAGGTGCCGAAACTCAGACCTGGACCATGACTGGATTAACCGCCACTACCATCCGGCCGTCCATTAAGGCTACAGTTACCAAGCCGTATAAACCTGGTCCCAAGTCAATAAAGTCGTAAGCCGCTGAAATGAAACCCAAGCAGAAACTTCGTAGCGAAGATTTTCTAAAGGAACCTCCGCGTGCGCGCGGTAACAAAAGTTCACCTTCTCCTCCTCGGAGGTCGCAGTCCCAGGAAGATCCTGGGACAAGCCGCGCTGAGCGGCACCCCTCACCCATCCTCACCCAGAACCGATTCACGGCGCTTGAATCGGTTTCTGGCTCTGAGCGCGTGGGCCCTCCCTTCGAGGAGGCTCTGGAGTCTGACCAACTCCATACAAAAAGCCCGAGCCCAAAGGGTAAACAAAAGGTAATTTTAAGCCGCCCTTCTAAATAGACAGTTTATCCCCTTTTTCTTAATGGCTATCCTGACCTGGAATGTACGTGGTGTACGATCGCATAGGGCGGAACTGGAACTTTTATTGCGTTCCCATTCACCTATGGTCGTTTGTTTGCAGGAGACTAAGCTTCGCCCTCATGATCCTTTTGATCTCCGAGGATATACTCCGGTTCGCTACGACCTTGAACCGGAGGAGGGTACTCCTGCTCATGGAGGAGTCATGTTGTTAGTGCGTAACGACGTTCATTTTCAAACTATCACACTTACATCCGACTTGCAAACTGTTGCCGTTCGCCTTCACTTACCCGGCTTTTTGTTTTCTGTATGCTCTGTGTATTCACCTCCATCGTCTCCCCTCGCTCCCTAGGACATTCGAGCTCTCCTGTCCGCTCTCCCAACACCATTTCTTCTGTTGGGAGATTTTAATGCCCATCACCCACTGTGGGGTTCGCCAAGGGCTTGTGCGAGGGGAACTCTTCTTTCCGACATTTTTTACCAGTTCAATCTTTCCATCCTCAATACAGGTGCACCTACTTTTATTTCTGATTCTTCTGGTACATTCTCTCACCTGGACCTTGCCATTTGCTCACTTCAGCTTGCTAGTCGTCTTCAGTGGAACGTCGTCGCTGACACCTACTCCAGCGACCATTATCCCTGCATCGTTTCTCTTCTGTCACACCACGTACAGCATTCCAGAGTACCTACCTGGATATTCACAAAAGCCGACTGGAGCTTGTATTCCAGCCTCGTGCATTTTTACGATCAGCCCTTCGCCGACATTAACCAACTAGTGCAGCACCTTACGTATACGATTTTCTCTGCCGCCGAACGCGCAATTCCCCGTTCATCCTCTAAACCTCGGCGACCACCTGTTCCGTGGTGGAACGAGGATTGTCGGGACGCCGTTCGTGCCCGTAGGACTGCACTTAGGGTGTTTCGGCGACACCCTACACTTGATAATTTGGTGACTTTTAAACAATTGCGCGCCAGGGCTCGTCGCATTATTCAGGATAGCAAGAAGGCGTCGTGGACTCGTTTTGTCGAATCTTTTAATCGCTTTACGCCTTCATCTGTTGTTTGGGATAAACTTCGTCGCTTCTCAGGTAAAGTGTCGCATTGTACTGTTTCTGGCCTTCAGGTTTCCAATGCCACTATAGTGGATCCGGCTGCCATCGCTAACACTCTGGGTGCTGCCTTTGAGGCGGTATCCAGTTCAGACCATTATTCCGCCGGCTTTCGCTCTATCAAAGACCGGCTGGATTCCGACACCTTTAATTTTCGGTCTGCTAATAATGAGTGTTATAATGAACTTTTCACAATGAGGGAGCTGGAGCACGCTCTTCATTGCTCTAGGCACTCCACACCTGGCCCGGACGGCATTCATGTCCTGATGTTAAAGCACCTTTCAGCCGACAGTAAACTCTTTCTCTTACAGGTCTATAACCGTATTTGGCAAGACGGCAGTTGCGCGCTGAGGTCCAGTGTCACCTTGGGTTGACGTCTATGTCGAAGAATGAGACCCCTTCTTCAGTTCTTAGATCGGCCTTTTTAGAACTTCGGTCGCAGTTCGGGGACTTTCGTTTTATATATACTGATGGGTCTAAGACTGATGTTGGAGTAGGGTGTGCCTTTCTTGATGATAATCGTAGTTTTACATTTCGTTTACCCGGGCAATGTTCGATTTTTACCGCCGAACTTTTTAGTATTTATCAGTCACTTTTATACGTCCAGCGGTACGACCTACGACTCTGTTTTATTTGTTCAGACTCCCTGAGTGCTCTTCAAAGTATTCGCGCACTGTACATTTACCACCACCTCGTACAGCGCATACATGACCTGCTCCACTCGCTTGGTGCCTCTGGCATCAGCGTCTCTTTTATGTGGATTCCAGGTCATGTGGGCATCTCAGGGAACGAGTCGGCCGACGCCGCTGCGAAATCGGCGATTTTATTACCCAGATTTTTTACCCCTGTTGTTCCCTCGTCAGATTGGTGTGTTATTTTACGTCGCCGCATCCTCTCGCGCTGGCGCGATGAGTGGACGGCCCTCCGGGGGAACAAGTTGCGGGAGGTTAAACCTCTTCCGCTAGTCTGGGCTACCTCTTCCCGTGATTCTCGTCAGGAAGAGGTAATTTTAACACGCCTTCGTATCGGACATTGCATTTTTACTCATAGGTACTTGCTCAGTGGTGACCCCGCACCAGTATGCGAACAGTGTGATGCGCCCTTAACGGTGCGTCACATTTTAACAGAGTGTCAAGTTTTAGCCCCATTGCGCGGACGTGTGGGTCTGCCTGTTGGCATGGCCAACGTTTTGGCAGACGACGCGCATGCTGTAGAATGTCTATTACGTTTTATCCATGACAGTGATTTTAATAGGCGCATATGATGCGCTGAGCGCCTTTTAATCTTGTGCTATTATATTGCCTTTTTAATGGGGGCTCTACTCCCCAGCGGACATATGGCGATCATGTCCAAAACGTTCTACAGCTCTTGACACGTGGTTTTAATCTTTTATTGTTTTGTGTAACATGTTTTAGTGTGGTGGTTTTAGCCTTTTTGTGCGTGCTTTTAGTGTTTTTACTTATCGACTTTTCCTGTTTTAGTTCTTGACTTATATTTACACCTTGTAAGGGCGCTGATGACCTTTGATGTTTAGCGCCCTTAACCCCATATCATCATCATCATCTTTCAAATGGGTCTACTGCCTCATAATATCGACATTTTATGTGTGCTATACCACCTTGCTACTATATCTTATGCCCTGCTAATAACGTGTGCTAGTGAAATTATTGGGGGTTATGAATCTTGCTTTCTTATGACAAATTTGTCACTGTAGTGCATTACAGATATGTTGTATTTCTGACCAGTGCTCAGATTGAATTTTCTTTCCTTTACAATCAGTGTGCTTACTGTTTTACATTTCAGATCTGTTGGTATTCATTTTTGTATGATTTTAACACAGGCATGGCTAGTTTATGCTAAATACTAGGAAAATTTCTTTGTTATTTACCTTGCTACTTAGATTTGGTTCATAACAGAGTATTTAACTTTTTGAACTAATTTGTCAGCATCACATTACTGATTTTAGCATACATTGTCACTTTGTGTACAACTGTAGCACTGAAATTCGGTTCATTTTGATCATATTTAGCCTCATTAAGCTTATTTGCTTTTGGCTTCACAATATAACTATTTCGCTTTCATTACACTGTGATATGATACTATAATTCTTTGCTACTGTTATATCTGTTTCTGTGAATGTTACTGGCCTATACTGTTTCATATTGAGTGATTAATTCTCACCTGTATGTACCATTGACTTGCATACTTGATTTGTTTCTAATTTCTGGAATTGTCTATGGAAATTTACTTTTTTTAACCGTGTTGTTATAAATAGAAACTCAACCTCTCTTACAGCATTGATATTTATGCATTTTACTCATACTTACTTTTGCTTCTGATACAATAATATTTTTACATGAAATATCTCCACTCATCTTTTTCTTTTCTTACACCTACTGTTTAATTACATACCTGCGTTTAATTATTTTGACCACATTTCTGTGTTAATACTGTACCATATAATTTCACTATGCCAAAGAGAAATAACAAACAACCCTCAGACATGCCTGCGGAAGACCACCCTCCTACGCCTTCTACTGGTGCTAGGTTATCGCCCCTGGTGGCCTCCAATAATGATTTAATTACGCTTGTAAAAGCAGTAGTACTGTGTCCGCTGGTCGACCCTCTCTAGAACCCCCTTCCTTTAATGCTGAAGTAGATAATCCTTTTGATTTTCTTAATACATTTGAAAGGGTAGCTTCTGCTAATAACTGGTCGGATTTGCAAAAAGTGAACTATTTGCCTTGCTACCTTAAAAATATTGCTATACAATGGTTTCAGACATTTTGTAACAAGCATCCCTCTCATGATTAGATTCTTTTAAAATCCTCTTTTATTACAGTTTTTCAGGTTACTTTAGGTGTGGCAAACCAGGTCACCCAGCAAAATTTTGTTCGCAGCAGGTGCTCCAGTCAAAGAAAACTGTTAATTGCTCTCTCTCTCTCTCTCTCTCTCTCTCTCTCTCTCTCTCTCTTACAGATAATTTTTTTGGTTGTCATTTTTTATGTATTTTGTTGTAATACTACATTTTGTTTTAGGTGATAAATTAACATGCACTTACCAAGATTCTTTAATATGATTCTTTCCAGCTTTGTGATGGTCTTTTGAGTGTTGTATGATTGTAGGGTGGCGGTGTGTTTTTTTGTCATGTTCTTGCTGAGGAGCTGTTGTGTACTTAGCAAGGCGCGTTCGTTCTGTGTTGCTGTATGTCTACAGTAATGTTTGTTTGATGCACTGTTTGAGTTTGCTTACAGTTGCTATAGATGCTGTTTCCTGCCGGAGAGATGTCATTGAGTCATCCTTCTGTCCAGCGGCAATGTTATGCCCCTTCACTATATGTTTATCTGGGTGAGTACATGTTTCCAAAATTTGCAAGTCGTGAAATCCTTAATATGTCATAAAGTTTACCCACAACAATTTCTTTCTTTTGGTGAGCTCTATTTTCATTTTTTTGTTGTCTGTTTTATGAATGTGTTTTTCAGAATCCCTTGACTGGGGCTTGGTCCACACTCCAACCATGACAGAATATAGGGGCTATACATATGTATCTGTGAAAAAAAAAAGAGTTCGAACCAGCCGCTTGCGAACTGCGCATAGAGCGTTCCTTGGGGAGTAGATCCTTAGCATAGTTAGCGATGGTTCCTCTACCTATATTTGATCCTATAGTTAGTATGTCTGTAGCTAAATTGTCGTTTGCTAGTAGATTGAACTAACAAAAGTTTTTTTTCCTCTGAGGATGATATTTTTAAATTCTTCGTATTAATGTCTCAATGTGTTTTGGTTCTTACTTGTATTAATCTCACAGTAACACCATTTCTATGGTCAGATTTCCTTGTAAAGCATCAAAAGCTCTAAATTTTATTGTCATGTTAAAACACTGAATTTTTTTTCCATTACATTTTGACTTGGTGCCCCTAGTTTAAATGTATTCGAGAGTAGTTGTTAGTCATTTTCATAAATTGAGCGCTCAATCAATGTATTATTTTGTTTTGCAAGGCCTTGTTCTAGATTAAAGTTCTATTAGCTTTGTGTATACGCTGCCTATTGTTTTTGTAATATTTATTTTGTGTATTTTTCTTGTATATTCTGACCCTGATGTTTCCCCAAATCTTATTCCAGTCTGGCGGTAGCCCCAGGAAACTCTTCCCCTCTACAGAAAGGACAGCCCCAGATCGTCAGGAGAATTGTGGTACTTCCCAGGCCGCACCCGCATAGGTTTCCAGCTACACTTCATCTTGGACCCCCTCACTATGGCAGTCTACGCAGATGTTTTCCCTCTTGGCTTGTCTGTGCCGGCAGGGCTCGTCGGTCACAGACCTATTTCTACAGAGTTCCAGCTATTTTACTGTGTTGCCGTGGTATTCGAGTTGTACAGTTATCCGTGTGGTACGTTTTTCCTCTTTTCTTCGGTGGGTGTGGTTCAGTGGTGGGAACAGTTACCGGACAAAGCAGTTAACTCCAATCTCAAACAGTATGTTGTGATACGCTGTATACATACAGACGAGGAGTTACGAACTGGGGAGGAGGTTCCTGTGGGACTGCTTTATTGTCAAACAGAATCACTGTTCTAGTGGTGATTCATCAGAACTTTATATTTATATTATTTGTATGTTCACTATTCTATGCGCATATTCATTTTGTGTTATTCATTTTTTTCGGCGGGGACGCCTCATTGTTGTGTGAGGGGGAAGATGTAGAGTATGTGTGCACATTGTTGCGTCGGACACATTACTGCTGTGTATAATACTATTAGGCAAATTGGTGTGTTTGTGTATTAAGTTCTATTTCGGCGCGGCAATTCCATCTTCCTAGTTGGGGGGTGAAGGCAATTCGAGGGAAGAGCCTTTTTTGTGTGGTGGCTTGGCGTCACTTGTAGCCAGAGTATAATGTAGGGCTTCAGAGAGGATGATTGCGTGTGTGTGATGGGTGTGTGTGCCTGCGGCATCTCCCTCAGTGGTCTTCTGTAACCCTTTGTGTATAATGTAGGGCACCTTGTTAAGTATAATAAATCAAAGGTAAATGTGAATTTATGTGTTTTTAATGTTCCAAATATCCCACACCCGCTTAGCTTTATGCAGCAAGTACTTAGCATCTTTCGTTGGCCACTGATGCTAGTCCCCCAATGTTTATGCCGGGTAACTAAATTTAATATTTTAACTGCAAACCTTTTGGCCTCACCCCGGTGTATAAGAGTATTGCATTCCACCCAAAGATTCGATACCGATATTTCAGGAGAAATACATGTTTTCAGGCCCACTGAATAAAATAAAGTACTTTTAGAAAAATGTCTGTGTGTGAGTGTCTATGTGTGTCTGTGAACATCATAACTCAAAAACGAAAATTCGGATTGGAATTTGGTATTTAGGTTCAGTATCTTTCAAAGATGTGACACGAAGATTTTCAAGAAAATCCCCACAAGTCAGACTACCCTTTACATGGAACATTTTTGGAGAATTTTGATTTTCACAAAAAACTTTATTTCAGAAGTAGTATTACGAATCACTGAAACAGTACACTACATTGATACATATCAATGTAGCCATGCATGGTTTGGTAGACGTTTTGTTTGTTTAGGTTTTTGTTTAAAACAGAATAACATGAGTACTAAGTGAATTGAATAAACTAGTTGAGTAATGAGGTACGTTATGAAACTAGATTAGGTAATAAATAGGTTTACAACCTTTTGGGGGGGTATTGTAAAATCCATATTACGTAACTAAAGTAGATAGTCATTTATTGATTATGTTGCGTCTTTAGAGAATGAATGCTCAAGTATTGTTGATGCAGAAAATAGATTTAGTAGCATCCGAGAGAGTAGGTTCTGATTTTGAGTGGGTTGAAGTTTCTCACTAAGTTGCTTTTCGGAGATAAGCAGATCGTAAACTTGACGCGCGCATTAACAAAACGTGCCATATCCCAACGATAAGCATTTTATATACGGATGGTATTTATCAGTGTACAATTACACACGATTTTCAAGAATATCCATAATACGCAACTAAAGTAGATAGAACGCTGTACGAAACACATATCGTAACTACATATACTACTCGACATGCGGCCTCGTTTGTCAATCTTCCAATCTCATATTGTAATACGACACGTTACGATATTTGTTTCGTAGATTACTATTGTGCGTCTGGGCTGAACACAGCAAATGATGGTCTGGTTATAGGGAGCGCAAGCTATTGGAATTCACCAAACGCAAACTGTGACATATTCCCCTCATTATAGTGCTCTCTGATTATTTTGTGACATTTTGTCTGTTCACTTGACATCAATACCACCAATTGCTCCTAAAATACTCTCATGGTAAGTATATGGTCGTAGTTGGTATTAAGTGTAGCTGTTACATTGGCTGTACAGGCATAATCTTACAGGACATCAATTGTTGAGTTTATACAAATAATTTTAGATTGAGATGGGCCGTTGTCTTCCACGTGTGCATTTACACAAGTGTTCCAAATTTGTAATTGCTTTACAACACAATTTCCCATTAAATACAATGCGATGTGATATTTAGCACTGGCAAGTTATTTAATCCACTTATGTTGCTTCAAAACAAGATTTGATTCACTGAGTCACTTGAAAATAGTAATCCCCATTGTAAGGTTGGTGGTATTTTAGTTTAGTGTAGAGTCCGTCGCTTTGAATTCCTGGAAACTTGCATTAAATTGCTTTCCTTATACCTGCAGACCTTCCGCTGGATATTTTGCTTAACAAGTTTTCACGGTAATGTGTCGTGTCATCCTTTTTTTTACTTGGCGCCTGTTATTGTTTTATTATATTTAAATTTTGAGTTCTTTGTCCACCGGCTAGCTATTATTACTCAGTCGAGCAAATATTTCTAAGAAGGGCGTGTAAACGGAAAGGAGTTGTTACTAAAAGACAACACTGATAAAAGAATTTGTTTTAAAACTTTTATTGCCGTCACACTTAATTAACAGTTCACTCTGTAATCTTTATACACGCCTGACTTAAACTGTTATATTTCCGAATGTGATTACTGTCGTAATAGTTGTCGCGTACCTACTTCACATTTTGTAACTAACTTTACGACGCGAGAGATTCTGTAGAATTGCGTAATGTGTACCTCGCGAGAGATTCTGTAGAACTGCGCGACGTTTACCTCGTGAATGATTCTGTGGAACTGCGTGATGTGTACCTCGTGAATGATTCTGTGGAACTGCGTGATGTGTACCTCGTGAATGATTCTGTAGAACTGCGTGACGTGTACCTCGCGAGAGAGATTTCGTAGAACTGCGTGATACTTGCTTTTGGCTCAAGAATTTATACTCCCTCACCCCGATAAGCCTAAACACTATAATAGAGCTGCTATTGGTTACTAAATCGCGCCAACATTAGCGTCTATTTTGTCATCCAATCACAATTACAAACATATATGCTCTAGGGAAGATATTCCCTCCATTTCTAAAGAAAGGCACGCTACCCTGACGCCATTTGTTTGTCTCTTCTAAGTGATAAACAACTCACCCCATCGCTTCATTGTTACCCACTCTATTGCCAGTTTCAGTGAGGCCGTGTAAACTTATTTCCTAACAATGCTTATAGCTAACAAAGATCTAAAATCATTGTCATACAATAATGTTAATTTACACTACAATCACTCTGGCATTCACAGTGTTGTGATTAAATACTGCCTCAAAGTTCTCGCTGCTTCTTTAGTTTTGTGTTCAACTTCAAGGATTAAAATAATTAGTAGCTACTCCCACTTTACGAAAAATTGCATAATCGCTATTTCTTTACGCAACACACGTAACGGTACCCTAGTTTAATGTTTCATCTCGGTAAAGTTCAACTGTTCCAGGCTTAGGAATTTCCAAGCATTAAAGCCAAGACGAAAGGAAATTAGGTTTGACTGTTACCTGACTTTACACTATGACGCCGTAAATAGGAAACCACCCCATCCCTCGTACAGTCTGCTGGCGTGTGCAGACCATTTGCGCTTAACCTGCCGTCAGTGACTCATGGTCACTGTGTGTTGATAATGGTTAGAGTATAGCTAGCTTGAAGCTAATTGCTTTTCGTAAACTGGTGATTGCCAAATGGGAAATTTAGCCGCTTAACCACCAAACAGCATGAGAAAGAACGACGAGTGATTCTATGGTGTTGTCAAATGCAGCGCACCATGACAATTATAAACCTGCTAAACTTCAACGACGAATTTTACGCAGCCCACTGGTTCTATAAAATAATCTGACATGTTACATTCACATACCTCATCTACCTAACCACTTTAATTTATTTTTATAGAGCTTCTACGAAATATTCTTACAAGCCTTTTTCTTCTAGTTAAGATAAACTTCGCATAAATAGTTTCATTACACATTCACTTATACGAGGATGATATTATTATAATGCCATATTTCTAAAAGTAAATAAAACCTGTTTATATTTGACAACTAACTCTATTTTGCGTGTTAATTGACGTGTAGTTTGTTCGCTTCGCTCCAATAGTTTGTTAATTATCATAATTTAAGGATTTTGTGTTCACCCAAAATTGAATTTTACCTTATAACATTTCCAGGCTATGAATGTTTACGATTTTAAAACGTCATTAACGCCTAAACCATGTGAAGATCGGCTTACGAATGCATTTGGCGAAGAAGCCCCATCAAAGGCAACAATTTATAATTGGTACAGCGAATTCAAAAGTGATGGGTTTTTATTAGTGATGAATTTTGTGAAGGACACCCAAGAACTGCTGTTAGTAATGAAAATATTGCCGCTGTTCTAGCAATGATTGAAGATCGACGGATATCTTATGAATTTATTGGGGCGACATTGGGCATTTGTATGAATCAAATCCAAAACATGAGGCAGCATTTTTAACACTTAAATAATTTCAGTCTAATTATATAATATGTAAATTCAATAACAGCCCGCCTTGAAGCAATATGTGTATGTAATAATTTGTAAAATGTAAGTAACATATGCTTATATTATTGTAAACATGTTCAATAAAGTTATGTGAATGTATTACGTAATTTAGTAATGTAGGAGCTGTGAGAATAATAAGTTAAAGTTGCTAACAATGAAGTAGCCTTGAGACAATAATGAATTTGAAAGTTTAAATGCTACTAGTTATTATTGGAGCAACAATAATGTAAATTTTGAGACAGTTTAAAAATAGCCCATCAACAACCAGAAAAATCTTTACTTATATGAAGGTATTCCATTGGAGTAGGATTAGCCAATCAAAAACTGAAATAAAGCAAAATTTACAAATCTAGAAGTCAGTTGCCTGCAGACAGTGATTGTAACCGGATGCAAGATGCGTCCTCGAGAGATATAATACGTATTCGTGTGAGACGAAAAATAGTTTACGTAATAAAAAGTGCAAGTATTTAATAAAACAACTCACAGGTCCCTCTATATCAGTGAAAAGTTATTTAAATCCTATCAAGTATTAATAAAAGAAGTGAAGTAAAATAATAGTCTGTGTAAGCCTACATTCTTGTCGCATCACAACCCTGCTAAGAGAAACGTGTCTCTAACAATAATACTGACGCAGTGTCTCTAATAATAATAATACTGACGGTGCCGAAGCAAACATAAATATGTAATACTTAAAGAAACAGCCAAATTACAAAGTTAATATTTTTTTTTAAACTTGGGGCAAAGGCCACCTGAAAGTACATTTAGGGCGAAGGCTACCGGAAAGGGGGTACTATACGTGTGGTTGCAACTACTTCAAGTGTTCGGCTCCCCAACAGTTGAAATATAATACAACTCCTACAACAAAATAACGTAACAAACCATCTTCAATACATCTTCTTCAAACTGAAAATATTGCCGCTGTTCTAGCAATGCTTGAAGATCGACAGACATCCTATGAATTTATTTGGGCGACATTAGGCATTTGTATGAATCAAATCGAAAACATTTTATCTCAACAGTTAGAATGAGAGAACTTTGTTGTTGATGGATTTCATATAAACCACTCTCGATAAAAAAAAGAGAAAGAAAAGAAAAGAAAGAAATGACGCATTCATTGGTGCAAAAGAACTTTGGAAAAATTCCAACGGCACTTCAAATTTGGTTTGGAATGCTCTTATTGGTGATGGAGCTTGTATTGTTTTGTTGTGATCCTGAAAAGAAAAGTCAATCAACATTAAGAAACCTTGTAGTGAGGAATAACATCAATCTCTCTTCATATAGAGAGTCCCTATATGAACAAAGAAGTTAAAGGGGGCTATAAAAATGAAGAAAAAAAACCTGTGTTGCACTCAAATGACTTTTTCTCA
This sequence comes from Deroplatys truncata, assembly GCA_030765065.1. Classification (NCBI taxonomy): domain Eukaryota; kingdom Metazoa; phylum Arthropoda; class Insecta; order Mantodea; family Mantidae; genus Deroplatys; species Deroplatys truncata. The sequence continues at coordinate 201,905,546 of CM060983.1, read as the reverse complement.
TCTTGTACAAACTATCTTTAGAAACGCTGATTCTCCATCTACTTCATGTTAAGTACTTCATGTTAAGTACTTCTATCTTATTGCTAATTTTCTTGTAGGTACAAGGGGAATATGGTAGGCTTTAAGCGATAGTCAAATCTTTTAAGAGCTGGTTGATATGTGGAGCATTCCATTCTCTTTGCATGTTCTGGAGATTAAAAAAATCCCCATTTGAGAGAAAGTATAAGTATTGGAAAATTCAAACAAATAACAAGGAATATCTCAGAAATGGTTCAGTCCTCAAAAAATGTATGTGGCATAAATTGTGTATTTTAACGAGATCTACATTTTTTGTGTGGAAAAAGTTAGTATATTTCTTACGGTTTACCAGTTATGCAAGAGCCATTCAGAATGAAGAGGACTTTTGGGGACATTCCCAAAAAATTAATATATACATTTCATTTGTCATGAAAATAACTTAAAATGTATGATATTTTAATCAAAATACTTAGAGCCATCTTTGAGAATATCAAAATTTTCGAAAAATGTTCCATGTGTAGGCTAGTCTGGGGTGAGGGGGATTGTTCTTTAAAATCTCCATTTTGCAACTTTGAAAGATGCTGAACCTAAATACCAAGTTTGGTATTTATCCGACTTTTCGTTTCTAAGTTATGCTGTTCACAGACACACAAACACACACCTGGACCTTTTTCTAATTTTTATTCAGGGGACCTCAAAACATGTATTTCCGGTGAAATCTCGATTTCGAATTTTTGGTTGAAATGCAATACTTCCCTTACTTACTATTCGTAGTAGAGAAAGCAAAAAAGAAAGAAGCAAATACATGATTAAACGTAGTGGAGCATGCAAATCATCTGCCCATTGGACCCCAGAGATCATCTCTGGAACGGCTTTATAGGAAACTCAGTTTTATAATGGAAATGGTTCAACATTCTCTAATACAAAGTCCATCTCGTCAGAGAGGTTTGATTTGAAAAGCTATTTTATACGGTTTTATCTGGGAATGCATCGTTGTATGTTTAATGTGTATTTCCTTTGATTTAGTTGGTGCCTCGGGGTAGATAGACCGCTTGCTGACCATCCTAATGGTCAGACCAAGTCAGAGAAACCGATCAAATGTGTAGCAGACCATAGGTGATCAAATTAAGCTCAGCGATGTGCATTTTCATTCAGTTAGCCCAAATTACCACGGTTTCTATGCCACTAGATGCCATAAAGTCTACTATTGGCAGGCATCCAACTGTTAAATACGAGAAAATTATTGGACCGGAGTAGTTCACTTTGGAAGTGAGGATGCCGTTGCCCCGAATAATAACAATTTTAGTTTGAAATAATATACGAGGTGTTTACGTATGGTAAACATGTGATAATGAGCTTTGAGTAGTACTGGCTTAAAGCTGAAGATTTCAGTACTTTTATATTTCTGTTTAATGGTAAATGAGCATTTAAATTTCTAAATCTATTATTGAGATCCGCGCACCTACTCGTGTCAGATGTTTTCCTCAGGTTGAAGACAATTTACCACCGCCATAGTACCTACGCCCGAAAAATGAGAAGAAAACGGAATAAAGCGGAAATGATGGAAAGGAAATCATGATACATGAGAAACCATCCCAACATTCGCCTACCGACCCGGGGAAACCACGAAAACCCCGTGGCTAGAGTGCTGTCATCGGGAATCGAATCTGGGACCTTCCGAATGCTAGCCTCACAAGTTACCATGGAACATCTCGCTCGGTGGAAGCTCTAATAATAATTACAGTACACACAGCTCCATAACATTGCCGTAGTGGTTGAAGAAAGTGTTTTCTTTGTTTTTTTAAAAAAATATTTATTTCCTCTGCTGCTAGCAGAGCAAGTATTGCATTCCACCCAAAACATTTATAATGAAATTTCGCTGGAAATGCACTTTTTGAATCATTCTGAATCCAAAAGCACCTTTTTATAAAAATGTTTGTATGTGTTTGTGAACACAATAACTCGAAAACGAAAAGTTGATTAAATACCAAACTTGATACTAAGTTCAACATTTTCCAAAGATATGACACAAAGATTTTCAAGAAAATCCCCCCACTTCAAACCACCGTTTACATTGCAAACGTTTCGTAATTTTTTATCCTAGTAAAATGACATTAACAAATTTTATTAAAATAACATATGTTCAAGACATTTTATGACAAAAGAAGATTATATCTTGATTTTCTGGAAATAACCTGTGAAGTCCAGTTCATTCTGAATTACTTTTGCATAATTGGTAAACCATAAGAAATAGACAAAATTTTACTGCACAAAAAACTTTTATCTCGTTAAAGCGCACGATGATTCTCAATTTTTTTAGAGTTAACTATTTCCGAGAGATTCCTTGTTATTGGTTTGAATTTTCACACACACATACACACACACACACATATATATATATATATATACTTTTCTGAACGTAGAAGTCGCTATTCGTTTTTTATTTTCGTGGTCATGGCAGGAGCGGCTTTTAAAGCCATCACATAGAGACAAGATCTGTCACTTTAGCTATAGCATCTTACAACGATTGTGTAAATGTGTAAGGAAGGTTTTCTGGATTACAAGCAGTGGCTAGAATAATAGACTGTTGTAAGAATACTTTGTAGAAGAGAACATTCGTGTAACGCCATACTTCAAGTTGTTTCCTCTTTTTAATACTGTTTAATATCAGTTCTTAAGTGCATACGACACCACAGGCGGTGACACTGATAATACATGAAATTAAATCATAATTTGGAAAAGGAAATTTGGAAAAGAAACGTTCCAGGCCTAAGTTTCGAGTACCGTCCTGGCATTTACCAGTTATGAGGATTGAGGAGCTCTGTCAGGGAGGATGGTCCTGGCGGGATTTGAAACGCAGACCGCAAAGACCAGTCCGTGTCTTAACGAATCCGTGTTGGTGAACAAAATGTTGAATGGAGATATAAAAAGTGACGATGGTGATGCGGACAAGAAACAAGAGCACTTACCCACTGTGCCAGATGTTCCGGGTTCGATTCCCGGCTGAGAGTTGGGAATTTTTCTCTAGCCAAGATTATTTCCTATGCTCCCCAAAGTACGGAAGTATGAATGAGAATGAGAATGTGTGTGTGTGTGTGTGTGTGTGATCTAATGAAAAAACCCAAAGTTTACCAGTAACCCAATGAAAAGCGAACACGAGTTAACACCATTGCTTATATATTGCTTATACAATACTATGTTTCAAACAAATTGCTGCACATAAGACCATTGCAGTTAAAAAAAACATGAACATCATAATATAAAGAATCTTGCCGTGATGATGAATGCGAATACAGTTGCTGCAGTTTGTAAATAAAATGAAACAATGGAGAAGGACAATGCAGCAAAATATCAATCACTTTTGCTTTCTCTATTACGTACATACAGTAAGCAGGAGAAAACCGAGCGGTGTGGCTCAGGTGGTTATGTCTGTGACCGGCACTCGGAAGATCATGGATTCGATTCACGCGGTCGACCTTCCTGACGTATGGGATTTTTCGGGGGTTTTTCCGGGTCACTAGGCGAATGCTGGGAAAGGATATTGTGACCCCCGAATTTCTCTTCCCTCATTTCATCTTCCTCTTTCACGTTACAGACTGACATTGGAGCTGCGAACAGATGGCGCAGATGGCTTGCGTGTTGGAATCTCTTTTCGGCCCCGTCAGATGGAGGCCGCTCGAGTCTCCGCTGCTGGGTCGAGCTTTCTCTGGTCTCCGCTGGAGGGGAACTGCGTCGGCAGCCCTGCAGTCCCTACATCACCTGCGGTTCCTTCATCCCATCCGTTCCTCCCGGGGTGTATGTACAAAAGATCCCTGTGTGGATTGAGGTGCTATGTGTCCTCTCCGTAACGTAATCCTAACCCTAAGTAGGGGAAATATTGTATGCCACCAAAACCTCGATACCGAGATTTCACAGGAAATGTATATTCTGAAGCCGCCTGAACCCCAAAAAAGCAGTTGTAGAGAAAGATCCGCGTGTGTGTGTGTCTGTAATTGGCATCATAACTCAAAAACGCAAAGTCGGATAAATACCAAACTTGGTATTTAAGTTGCTTATCTTTTAAGATACGACACGAAGACTTTCAGGAAAATTCCTCTATCCCCCATTTGCTCTTTGCATACATTTTTCGAAACTTTGAATTTTCTAAAAAATGGCTGTCATACTTTGAATATATTTACCTGTCAAATAAAGTATATATTTTGAACTCTCTGTGAATAGCTTCCTTCGGAAAGAATTTTGTATAATCTTGTATAACTGATAAACTTTAGGTAATAGGGAAAACATACTGCACACACAAATGTAGATAGATCTCTTCAAAACACACAATTTATTTGAGATGACTTATTTTGTGGCATCAGTCATTTCCAATATATCCGTTATTAATGGTTCGAATTGTTCAATACTTAGCCATTTCTTTAAACTCCTGTCGATTTTCAGGTGTTTCTGGCGATGTCATAGAAACAATACGGAATTTTAAGGCCAGCATATAGAGTCCAGTTCTAAAACTTTTGACTATCATTGTACCCTTTGTATATATAACGTAGTGTGTAATGAAGCTATTTTCGGAAAGGTATATCTCGATTAAAATGTAGCATATAGCAAAATAAACTTTCGTAAGAATAATTTGTATACCCACTAATAAATGCTAGAGGGTAGAGAAAGTCATGGTGAATGTAACATAAATTTTTATAAATAGTAGTGTATTAAAAGAGTGAAATTTCACCGAAATATAGGATACCGATAACGGTGCACAATAATAAAACTTATGTTTTAAACAAACAAATAAATATTTAGAATTATTTTTTTCTGGATGTATTAAATGCAAAATATTATTAAACTACACCAAGATAACTTAGGTGATTCTAGAGGAGCCTTTATACCAGAAATTTAAAACAGAACATATATAGTCCACGATTAAAATGTTCTGTTGTTGGTATTAAAGTGAAGTCGAATGAAATATTGATTAGAAATGTCTTTACAATTGCTTTGCGAGTACAGAAACACCGAGTTTAAATAGCTCATTAGCAGCGCTTTCAAGATTTAGTGCCACAAACCTTTCGAATTGCGACCTAATCTTTGATATCTCGACAATGAACAGCGATTAATTGCCTTCGTCTAGAGACGGCTCTCTTCTGTGCAAACGCTTACTTTAAATGGTTGTTGTTCCAAAGATCATATGTTCGAATTCTGTCATGCTATTAAGCTGTTATTTTCTCCACTGCTTAGCTATAGCAAGTGCGAAAAGTATTGATTCCACCCAAAAATTCGATATGCAGACCTTTTTAAGTTTTTTCGGGCGTAAAAATCCTTAGCATGGCTTCCTTCGGAAGCGAAGTAAAGCCGTGTCATAGATTTACGGCACGTAAAAGAACCTCAAGCCTGATAAAGAGGCCTCGGAGCAAAATTACCGGTCTTTCACGCCCAATATAGAATGGGACGCTAAGGACCACAGCAGTTAAAGAGCGTCCATAATTTTTTTTGGTTTCAGGTGACCAAGATATCCTTTGTTATTGGTTTGGATTTTCAAATAAACTTTATGCAAGTGGTAAATAGCTATTCGTGGTTTTCTTTTCTTTGTCAGGCACGGAGTATAAATTTTAAAGCCATCACATAATGATCCGCTTTTTAAAAGTATGACTATCGCTTTAGCCTCCTGATCCTTCTTATACCTATAATGAAATTTGTAAATCTGTAATTAAAGTTTATCTCAATTAATAAGAAGTAGATAGAAGATTAAGCTTTTTTAAGAGTAGTCTATGTAACAATGAGCAGAAAAAGTTATGTGTATGTAATTCATCAGAAACTTTTATTTGCTGTCCATTTAATTTAAACCTTATAAACGGTATAAGCTAGTTACAGTTTACCGTGTTTGAACTCATGTGAGGCCTTGCTAGAAAAAATAAAATTAACCTCATGCGCCTCTGGTCCATTTTACAAAAATATGTATTAATGATTATTAATAATGCACAATGCATATGGCAGAATTTTTAAATAAACGTTATGAAACGTTAGTTATGAATAATTAAATTAATATTTAGGTAATGAAATTTGCATAGTTAAATTAAACACTAAACATAATATGTGCTACGTCATCATTAATTATTAAATTAGTAAAATTATTCAGGCCACGGCATGCTACAATAACATCACAAAATAATAACAGGGAGAATTCAGCAAATGTCAACAGTGTGTTATTATTAAACAATTACAATCAGATTTGGTGCCGCCTTCATTTGTATATATAAAATTCAATTTCATTGAGTTATAATACTTTTCGGTACACAACAAAGCTTTTATTTTTCATAACTAGCAGCCTATCACGTTTCGCACACGGATATATTTCCAGAAACATCATGTGCTATTGTTTACTTGTATCTGTAGTTATTACAGGACGAAAAGAATAGCTTCCCTATTCCCCTCACAAGCAAGTCTCAAGAGAACAGTGAAAAAAGAGGGATGAAATTCCGTGTGATACACAGAGAGTCAATCAGAAAGTAATTCTTCTTTCACGTTACACATATGGAAAATAGACAAATGTGTTCAAGTCACGGTATAAATACCGATACGGGAAGCCAGGGTCGAGGTATACATTTTATTTGTCATACAAATATCTTTAACATAGTTATGGTATTTTAATTAAAATCCTTAAAGAATTTTTTTGAGAAAACAAAGAATATAGAAAATATTTTTCATGTAAAGGTTAATATTGAGTCGGGAGATTTTCTTGAAAATCTACATGTTATATCTGTGGAAGATACTGAACTTAAATACGAGTTTCGAACTTTTTGTTTGTGTTACTGTTCACCGAGAGACACACAGACATGCAAGCATACACGTAAGTAGGTAAATATAGAGAGAGATGGCGCAGTTTTTTGGGCATATATGGGAAAGGAGAGAGAAAACGAGGCTGGATGGGGCGGTTCAAGGAGGAAAATGAGTTTATATGGGAGAGATAGGGAATACGACGAGCGATACTATGCTAGACAGGGTTGAAGGAGGGAAATACGTTTATATGGCAGGAATAGTAGAGAGGTGTTAGGCTAGACAGAGGTCGAGGAGTAGAGTAGGGTTTATATGAAAGGCATAGGAAAACGAGGAGGGGTGTTAGGTTAGACAGAGTTGAAGGGTACAGCATGTCTTTTATATGAGAGAGGTAGGGAGCAGGAGCAGGGGTGTTAGGCTAGACAGAGTTCGAGAAGTAGAGTATGGTTTGTATGAAAGGTATACGAAAACGAGGAGGGGTGTTAGGCTAGACAGAGTTGAAGGGTAGAGCATGTCTTGTATATGAGAGAGGTAGGGAACAGGAGCAGGGGTGTTAGGCTAGGCAGAGGTTAAGAAGTAGAGAATGGTTTATATGAAAGGTATAGGAAAACGAGGAGGGGTGTTAGGCTAGACAGAGTTGAAGGGCAGAGCATGTCTTGTATATGAGAGAGGTAGGGAACAGGAGCAGGGGTGTTAGGCTAGGCAGAGCTCAAGAAGTAGAGTATGGTTTATATGAAAGGTATAGGAAAACGAGGAGGGGTGTTAGGCTACACAGAGTTGAAGGGTAGAGCATGTCTTGTATATGAGAGAGGTAGGGAACAGGAGCAGGGGTGTTAGGCTAGGCAGAGGTCAAGAAGTAGAGTATAGGAAAGGTATAGGAAAACGAGGTGGACTGTTAGGCTAGACAGAGTTGAAGGGTAGAGTATGTCCTTTATATGAGAGAGGTTGGGAACAGGAGGAGGGGTGTTAGGTTAGGAGAATTGAGTATGTATTTATAAGGAGAGACGAGAAAACGGAGAGAGATCCTATGCTAGGATAGACAGGTGTTAAAGTTAGGTTAGATAGGAAACCAAGGAGTGATACTCAGCTAGAGGGGGGCAGGAGGAATGCGCTTTATGAGAGGTAGGGGATACGGGGAGTGGTGTTAGGCTAGACAGAGGTTGAGAGTAGAGTAGGCGTTTATATGTATGAGAAGTATAGAACAGGAGGAGGGGTGTTAGGCTAGACAGAGGTTGAGGAGTAGAGTATAGTTTATATAAGGGTATAGGAAAACGCGGAGAGGTGTTAGGCTAGACAGAGGTCGAGGAGTAGAGTATGGTTTATATGAGAGGTACAGGGAAACGAGGAGAGTTGCTAGGCTAGACAGATAGTGAAGCAGTAGGAATATGGACTTATATACAGGAGAGATAGGGAATAGGAGGGGAGGTGTTAGACCTTGAGAGTGACTTTAGACGTTAACTTCGTGGAAAACTGTTTCATGTCAATGCTCTAGACATGCCCATCACGTAACCCATTCAGGGAAAAGGTGACCAGCAAAGGGAAAAATGTTACCAGCAAAGGGAAAAACGTGACCAGCAATGGAAAAAAGGTGACCAGCAAAGGGAAAAAGGTGACCAGCAACGGGAAAAATGTTACCAGCAAAGGGAAAAAGGTGACCAACAAAGGGAAAAACGTGACCAGCAAAGGGAAAAAGGTAACCAGCAAAGGGAAAAAGGTGACCAGCAAAGGGAAAAAGGTGACCAACAAAGGTAAAAACGTGACCAGCAAAGGGAAAAAGGTGACCAAGAAAGGGAAAAAGGTGACCAGCAAAGGGAAAAAGGTGACCAGTAAAGGGAAAAAGGTGACCTGCAAAGGGAAAAAGGTGGCCAGCAAAGGGAAAAAGGTGACCAGCAAAGGGAAAAAGGTGACTAGCAAAGGGAAAAAGGTGACCAGCAAAGGGAAAAAGGTGACCAGCAAAGGGAAAAACGTGACCAGAAAAGGGAAAAAGGTGACCAGCAAAGGGAAAAAGGTGACCAGCAAAGGGAAAAAGGTGACCAGCAAAGGGAAAAAGGTGACCAGGAAAGGGAAAAACGTGACCAGCAAAGGGAAAAAGGTGACCAGCAAAGGGAAAAACGTGACCAGCAAAGGGAAAAAGGTGACCAGCAAAGGGAAAAGCTAACCCACTCACAGTAGCAGGTAAGTAATTCAGTTAGTATCACAGGGTAGGGAAGCGGATATAGCATAGTTCCGTATGATGTTACAGCTAATTCAGACAGTATTGTAGGTATTTAGGATAATTCAAGTAACATAGGTATTTAAAGTCACTCAGCTAGTATCACAGGTACTCATGGTAATATAGAGAGTAATTAGAACATAAACATTTCTTATCCAACGTTACAACAATTTATATACTTTTTTTCTAAATCTTACAAACTTATTGTACGATGCGGAGAGGGATAAACTGCATATTGGCTCACAAATTGAAAAGCTTTGCGTCAACATACCTTTATTTGAGTTTGTTGTAGATGTCTCTCCCCTTTTATCTAGGCTTGAGACTAGCACTAGGATTGCTCCTAATGGCAGGGTTACCACCTTCCCTTCCATCTTCTTTCTTCATCAGGCGTCTGCTAGTTGCATACACAGCACACGGATAAACTTCATTTTTAAGATTGTAGACTCACGAGAAAATCTTCATCCTCGACTTACATTCTCTTAAGCACTGTTTGTAATACTGTAATGTCCATATGCATAGGTAGTTATTCCATCCTCAGCAATAATTCTTTTATCATCAAAGGGATTCAATGCAATTTTATTCACTTGCACTGTGGTAACATCATGCTTTCGTGATAGGATTAGATTCATGGGCGTTCTGAGGATTTCACAGGTTTTAAGACAGTCTGTATAGCTGTCAAACGAAATGTACTGCTTAATAGCGCTACGTTTTATAGCTTTAATCTTTTTTATCATTGAGCCTTGAATATCTAAGGCATACATCTTAGGACGTAGTCCAACAAAGCGTAGGATGATTTTGCTATTAGCGTCATCTTTAAATTTTCCCAATACCTTCTTGTTCTGAGTAGAGTGGCATATATGATTGACAGGGTAATCAGCTGTATCCAGATGCTCAAGAAAACGTAACTTGTCCTGGTAAACATCTTCAGTTGTTACACGATGAATGAATGAATCAGTGTCCATATACATAAGCTTCAGGTTTTCAGCTCCATAATAAGGCAACAACACGTCGTAATGGTAGTTATACATTAATGTCTTGGAGATGTCCAACACACTCATTCCAATGTATATAGGCTTGTTGAACACAATCTGACGAGAGGCCATATGTACAGCAGCTAGATTAGCAGCATATATCGTCCTGTCGATAAACGTAGGCTTGGCGATCAACTTTTCTAGAGTTTTTGCATTGGTCACCAGTCGTATATCCACACGGCTACGCAGGTTCTCCATAGTTTTTCCAAACATGGCGTTGTTAAAGAGCTTATAGAGATCCTTCTCGAAGTCATTTGCAGCTTGTTGTCGTAGCCTGTTGTTAAATTCCACATAAGGTTTCAACCACCGAGACTGTCGGAATTGTAGCACACGATGGATTTTTGTTAGTCGTAGTCCATGACTAAGAGCTTGCTTCAAAGCCATGTAATGCACTACATACTTCTTTCGAGGTCCAAGATGAGGTATCAGTTTCTTTGTAGATGCTTCCAATGGCTTCATACACTCAGGCAGGAAAGGTAGATCGTTGTGTAGATCGTGAAGTTCTACAGGATATTCGATATCAACTTCTAATATGTACCCATGAGGATCATCTTCTTGTAGTGTTTCTAAGTTGATTTCTTCAGACGAAACCCACTGAAATCCACCAAAAGGAAGGGCGTGACACATTGCCCACCCATATTGGTTATTGGCGTCCTCATATGTGATAAATTGGGTTGGTCTCGACGGATCAAACTTCTCCATATACGCGTTATTAGCTTCAGCATACCGATGGCAAACTTGACATAAACCTCCTCTTATACCTGATTCCACCATGAGTAGTTGATCGTAATCTTGTAACAGCTCCAGCTTAATTCCTGTATACAACAACATGGCGTCCCATGTAAGTCCTGGAGAGGTAAAATAATGCGCGGGGTCAACTTTGTGTGTTTTGAGGGTTTGCTCTCTGAACGTCTCAAAGACATCGGCTAGGAGTAGTACATCTGAGGTTAAGTACAGATCGCTGTACTCGCCCAGGTTTCTCACATTAAACAGCTCCCATACATTTCTAGCATGATCATAGTCAGCATCACTAATTTCTTCTTCATTTAATCTATTGTAGAAGGTGTGCTTAGGAGGCAAGCAGATCTCGTTCAAAACATCCCAGGAAGTGACGTAATCATAGGGAAATACCTCCTTACGAGTCATCAACTTCAATTTGTCTTCTCCAAAGTATTTTAGTGTTTCAGGATATGAGATTAGATTTTTTACCAACTTATCCAAGCTTGTACTGAGGAAACGGAAGCTGTCCACAAATCGAAGCTTTATATCTCCTACATACTTGGTGAATGAGATATAGCTTTCTTCAGAGTTAGGAATTACCTCCACACGTTCACTTGTACAACCCAGCTCCTTAACAATGAAATGAGAGTCATATCCGCTAAGGTTATGCATGAAGACTGGTATATATTTAGGTGTTTTACAGGCTAAATTACATTCATTATGAAGACTTCCACGATATTCACCGCTGATGTGATCATGGTCGCGTACTTTGTAGTTCTCTTCTGTAAAGCCTTTTCCACACAAGTAGCATGTCGTAGAAGACTCAAAATCCTTTGGCTGTTGATCCGTAAGTTTCAGAGGCTTAGCAGATTTGTATACGGCATCAATCATTTTTGCAAGAGATGTCAGGTACAGCATAAACTTCTGAGCAGCATCAGCACCACGATACACATAGGGTTGCTTAGGAAGACCAGTTTCGAGATGTTCAACGTTGCTTGATGGTTTAACGTAAACACAGAAGCTCATTGGTGTGTGCTCTTGATAAGGGGTTGTATAGGAAGTTTCAGGATTGGGTATACACGTATGACATGGAGTGAGAATACTCTCAAAATCAGCATAGATGACATAAGGTACTTTCAACATCCTCTCAACATTTTTAAACTGTACAATCGATTTCTCCTTGGTAGGCATAACTACCCTCGCAACACCATGTTGATTACAGATTGATGTATGTTCTTGAAGTTTTTTCAGTCCACTTCGTCCGCTCTGGTCATCAAAATGTGTAAAGCATCGCTTACAAGTATAAACCCGTCCATTATGGTTAGTTTTCTGACGTCGAACGAGTTTCTCAAAATTCTTTATATACACGTAGTGATGTTTTCCACTGCTGTCATTCAATAGTAGCAGGTCGCGATGTTCAGGTAGTTCAATATCAGCAACCTTTATCGGATACACTTCATGCTTCTCATCCAACCCGAAAACGTTAATAGATATCTTGTTAAGCTTCTAAAATTTAGGTATTTGAGAAAGTGGAGTAGGATAGGAAACACAGCTGAAGTCGTACTTATCTTGAAGCTGCTTGTATTTGCTCACACGTTGCGCATCCTTCTCAACGAATTTAGCTAGTACAGAATACATGTAGCATTTCTCATCACTAAAGTTCTGAATGTTTATACACGCTTTCCTTGCTTCAACAGATGACGGTAGTGGTATGTAGCTACTTCCTCGCAACGGATTGTACTTGTTGATACGAAGTCGAAGTCCTTCCACTGCAAGCAAAGCCCAGTTGCTACCCTTAAGCTGAGACTCCTCCATTTCAGTCACCAATTTCTTGAATTTCGCTTCCAGTGTTGAGTCCAGATCTGTTTCTAGGAAAACAGGATGATTCCTCGTTTTAAATGTTTTGTCGCAGGTTTTTCCAATACTGTTAACAAATCGACACTCCGCCAGCAGATTAATTTTAACACTCTTGTGAATACCAAGCTCTTTATTCACAGCCTGGATTATGCGTTGTTTCGCCTCATGCAGATACATATTCAGGTCCTTAGGTGATTCACATAGTATAAAATACGATTTCAATCGTCCTTCGAATGAAGTTTCATATTCTTTCATATCACAGTCCTCCATTGTTGATAATAAATGGTGTTTAGTAGGCTCCAATCTGCTTTTCTTCTGAGGACTGCTTATTTCACATACATCTTCGTGTCGCTGGCCCTTATAACCATCATTGAAGGTCAAGCTACAATGTTTACATTTGAAGAGCTTCTTACAAGTCATCTCGTGTCTTCTCTTGTGATAACCTCGGAGGAACTTCTTCCCACATTTTCCGCACGCATATCCAGTAGCGCTTGGAATAATATCCTTATACGCTGAGTTATTCATCTTTATTCTTGATGTAATAACGTATTAATCCGTCTTCAAGGGAAATGTAGACCTCTTCACCTTGATATCACTTAGAAAGCTGATTATTCCTGGAGAGAACACAATGTTAACACCTCAAGACTAATTAGCACAATGAACTCCAATGCCTAGATCACCGTATTTATAGAGGGAGCACGAGCCTTTTAGATCAATCATAAACTCGCTCCATAGCTACCTGTATATGTTTGCTCCACGCGTATTAACCTCACGCCCAGAGTCAGGATGTTTATGACGTCACACCCAGAGACAGGATGTCTGGCAGTATGAAACACGTTTAAACTCGTCTCGTAACTACCTGTATATGCTGTCACACCAACAAGAGAAGTATTCCCACACGCTCATTCAGTCAGATGTTACATTCAAAGCCTACCACCAACCATTACATCGAAGCTAGCACAATCTCAAAGGCTTAAAAGGTAACGTAGAAGATTTTCTCCCTTGTTCAGTTAAATGTGTGTTTATACTACATTATTTCATGTTTTCATTCCCTTTTCAATTCTTCCTTTCCATCTTCTTTCAGAAAGACCATTACATTTCAGTATAATCACGAGAAAAGCAATTTTTCCAGAGTTTCACAGATTCTAAGCTTCTAGAATCGAACCGGCTAATAGTTTTAATAAATGTGTTTTTAGTAATTTAGCTCCCTCGCATCAGCACCTACCATTTAATCTTTACTCGAACCTGATAGCATTCATAGGCTTGAAGATATATGAAATCATCCCTTCGGGATTCGATCTGAGTACTTTAAAGTACTTTTTGTCATGATAACGATATTTAGGAACTAGGTACTCTGTTTACGGTTTACTTAACGTGTCTATATAAATTAGAGTACGAGTTATTAAATTTGCAAGTAAATTTCATTAAATCGGTATTCGAACTCAGAACGCCAGAAACAAAATTATTTATAATATTAGCTTGACATGTTAAACAAAGCTGTGTGCAGTTACGCTATCAATCTAAGTGATATATTCTAGTGTACAGAGGAAAATTAAGGAACTCATTAAAAGATGGGAATCGAACCAAGCACAACTGATTGACAATTATATACAGCATTAATTACCCAGTACAGAACCTATCAAACATGCTTTGGCCCACTCCTCTACCTCATTTAGTTCCAGAGTTAATGAAGATTTAAAATTAAGAATCGAACTCAGGAAACCAGATCCCCAAATATAGATCCGCAAGAAACTACCTATTGATATAAATGTAATAAAGTTTATTTGACGTCTTTATCTTAAGTAGTTTAGGAGTTATTAAATTTATAATTAAATTACATTTTATCGGTATTCTAAACCATAACACCAGAAACAAAATTATTTATAAAATTAGTTTGCTATGTTAAAAAGAGTTGTATACAGTTACGCAATCAATCTAAGTGATATATTCTAGTATATAGAGAAAAATTAAGGAAATCATTTAAAAATCGGGATTCGAACTAGGGACAACTGATTGAAAATTATATACAGTATTAATTACACATTATAACAGCTATCACACATGCTTTGGTTCATCCCTCTACCTCTCTTAGTTTCCGAGATAATGAAGATTTAAAATTAAGGACCGAACCCAGGACACCAGGTATCCAAATGTACATTCAGAAGAAACTAAATGTAATAAAATTTATTTGGCGTCTATATCTTAATTAGTCTCTGAGTTATTAGAAGTTGAATTTGTAATTACTCGTGGGATTCGAACCCAGGCATCCCGGACAACTCGGATTAATATCTCAAGGACGCGGCTCATACCAAAGAATTGATTAGTTTTTATCCCATTGTTCTATCTCTTTTCATTCAGGAGATATAAGCGATTAAACAGTAGGGTAGAATTGAGAGTTCTGGCCCACTTAATTTATGCATGGAATGCAATTAATATGCTAATTAGCCCCCTCCCACTTATTAGCCCCCCTCCCACTAATTAGCCCCCACTCTCAGTTCTACCCTACTGATTAATCGCTTATATCTCCTGAATGAAAAGAGATAGAACAATGGGATAAAAACTAATCAATTCTTTGGATAGCGTCGCGTCCTTGAGATATTAATCCGAGTTGTCCGGGATGCCTGGGTTCGAATCCAACGAGTAATTACAAATTCAACTTCTAATAACTCAGAGACTAATTAAGATAAAGACGCCAAATAAATTTTATTACATTTATATCATTAAGTAGTTTCTTCTGAATGTACATTTGGATACCTGGTCTCCTGGGTTCGATCCTTAATTTTAAATCTTAATTATCTCGGAAACTAAGAGAGGTAGTGGGATGAACCAAAGCATGTTTGATAGCTGTTATAATGTGTAATTAATACTGTATATAATTTTCAATCAGTTGTCCCTAGTTCGAATCCCGATTTTTAAATGATTTCCTTAATTTTTCTCTATATACTAGAATATATCACTTAGATTGATTGCGTAACTGTATACAACTCTGTTTAACATAGCAAACTAACTTTATAAATAATTTTGTTTCTGGTGTTCTGGGTTCGAATACCGATAAAATGTAATTTAGTTATAAATTTAATAACTCCTAAACTACTTAAGATAAAGACGTCAAATAAACTTTATTACATTTATATCAATAGGTTGTTTCTAGTGTATCTATACTTGGGGATCTGGTGTCCTGAGTTCGATTCTTAATTTTAAATCTTCATTAACTCTGGAACTAAATGAGGTAGAGGAGTGGGCCAAAGCATGTTTGATAGGTTCTGTACTGGGTAATTAATGCTGTATATAATTGTCAATCAGTTGTGCTTGGTTCGATTCCCATCTTTTAATGAGTTCCTTAATTTTCCTCTGTACACTAGAATATATCACTTAGATTGATAGCGTAACTGCACACAGCTTTGTTTAACATGTCAAGCTAATATTATAAATAATTTTGTTTCTGGCGTTCTGAGTTCGAATACCGATTTAATGAAATTTACTTGCAAATTTAATAACTCGTACTCTAATTTATATAGACACGTTAAGTAAACCGTAAACAGAGTACCTAGTTCCTAAATATCGTTATCATGACAAAAAGTACTTTAAAGTACTCAGATCGAATCCCGAAGGGATGATTTCATATATCTTCAAGCCTATGAATCCTATCAGGTTCGAGTAAAGATTAAATGGTAGGTGCTGATGCGAGGGAGCTAAATTACTAAAAATACATTTATTAAAACTATTAGCGGGTTCGATTCTAGAAGCTTAGAATCTGTGAAACTCTGGAAAAATTGCTTTTCTCGTGATTATAGTGAAATGTAATGGTCTTTCTGAAAGAAGATGGAAAGGAAGAATTGAAAAGGGAATGAAAACATGAAATAATGTAGTATAAACACACATTTAACTGAACAAGGGAGAAAATCTTCTACGTTACCTTTTAAGCCTTTGAGATTGTGCTAGCTTCGGTGTAATGGGTGGTGGTAGGCTTTGAATGTAACATCTGACTGAATGAGCGTGTGGGAATACTTCTCTTGTTGGTGTGACAGCATATACAGGTAGTTACGAGACGAGTTTAAACGTGTTTCATACTGCCAGACATCCTGTCTCTGGGTGTGACGTCATAAACATCCTGACTCTGGGCGTGAGGTTAATACGCGTGGAGCAAACATATGCAGGTAGCTATGGAGCGAGTTTATGATTGATCTAAAAGGCTCGTGCTCCCTCTATAAATACGGTGATCTAGGCATTGGAGTTCATTGTGCTAATTAGTCTTGAGGTGTTAACATTGTGTTCTCTCCAGGAATAATCAGCTTTCTAAGTGATATCAAGGTGAAGAGGTCTACATTTCCCTTGAAGACGGATTAATACGTTATTACATCAAGAATAAAGATGAATAACTCAGCGTATAAGGATATTATTCCAAGCGCTACTGGATATGCGTGCGGAAAATGTGGGAAGAAGTTCCTCCGAGGTTATCACAAGAGAAGACACGAGATGACTTGTAAGAAGCTCTTCAAATGTAAACATTGTAGCTTGACCTTCAATGATGGTTATAAGGGCCAGCGACACGAAGATGTATGTGAAATAAGCAGTCCTCAGAAGAAAAGCAGATTGGAGCCTACTAAACACCATTTATTATCAACAATGGAGGACTGTGATATGAAAGAATATGAAACTTCATTCGAAGGACGATTGAAATCGTATTTTATACTATGTGAATCACCTAAGGACCTGAATATGTATCTGCATGAGGCGAAACAACGCATAATCCAGGCTGTGAATAAAGAGCTTGGTATTCACAAGAGTGTTAAAATTAATCTGCTGGCGGAGTGTCGATTTGTTAACAGTATTGGAAAAACCTGCGACAAAACATTTAAAACGAGGAATCATCCTGTTTTCCTAGAAACAGATCTGGACTCAACACTGGAAGCGAAATTCAAGAAATTGGTGACTGAAATGGAGGAGTCTCAGCTTAAGGGTAGCAACTGGGCTTTGCTTGCAGTGGAAGGACTTCGACTTCGTATCAACAAGTACAATCCGTTGCGAGGAAGTAGCTACATACCACTACCGTCATCTGTTGAAGCAAGGAAAGCGTGTATAAACATTCAGAACTTTAGTGATGAGAAATGCTACATGTATTCTGTACTAGCTAAATTCGTTGAGAAGGATGCGCAACGTGTGAGCAAATACAAGCAGCTTCAAGATAAGTACGACTTCAGCTGTGTTTCCTATCCTACTCCACTTTCTCAAATACCTAAATTTTAGAAGCTTAACAAGATATCTATTAACGTTTTCGGGTTGGATGAGAAGCATGAAGTGTATCCGATAAAGGTTGCTGATATTGAACTACCTGAACATCGCGACCTGCTACTATTGAATGACAGCAGTGGAAAACATCACTACGTGTATATAAAGAATTTTGAGAAACTCGTTCGACGTCAGAAAACTAACCATAATGGACGGGTTTATACTTGTAAGCGATGCTTTACACATTTTGATGACCAGAGCGGACGAAGTGGACTGAAAAAACTTCAAGAACATACATCAATCTGTAATCAACATGGTGTTGCGAGGGTAGTTATGCCTACCAAGGAGAAATCGATTGTACAGTTTAAAAATGTTGAGAGGATGTTGAAAGTACCTTATGTCATCTATGCTGATTTTGAGAGTATTCTCACTCCATGTCATACGTGTATACCCAATCCTGAAACTTCCTATACAACCCCTTATCAAGAGCACACACCAATGAGCTTCTGTGTTTACGTTAAACCATCAAGCAACGTTGAACATCTCGAAACTGGTCTTCCTAAGCAACCCTATGTGTATCGTGGTGCTGATGCTGCTCAGAAGTTTATGCTGTACCTGACATCTCTTGCAAAAATGATTGATGCCGTATACAAATCTGCTAAGCCTCTGAAACTTACGGATCAACAGCCAAAGGATTTTGAGTCTTCTACGACATGCTACTTGTGTGGAAAAGGCTTTACAGAAGAGAACTACAAAGTACGCGACCATGATCACATCAGCGGTGAATATCGTGGAAGTCTTCATAATGAATGTAATTTAGCCTGTAAAACACCTAAATATATACCAGTCTTCATGCATAACCTTAGCGGATATGACTCTCATTTCATTGTTAAGGAGCTGGGTTGTACAAGTGAACGTGTGGAGGTAATTCCTAACTCTGAAGAAAGCTATATCTCATTCACCAAGTATGTAGGAGATATAAAGCTTCGATTTGTGGACAGCTTCCGTTTCCTCAGTACAAGCTTGGATAAGTTGGTAAAAAATCTAATCTCATATCCTGAAACACTAAAATACTTTGGAGAAGACAAATTGAAGTTGATGACTCGTAAGGAGGTATTTCCCTATGATTACGTCACTTCCTGGGATGTTTTGAACGAGACCTGCTTGCCTCCTAAGCACACCTTCTACAATAGATTAAATGAAGAAGAAATTAGTGATGCTGACTATGATCATGCTAGAAATGTATGGGAGCTGTTTAATGTGAGAAACCTGGGCGAGTACAGCGATCTGTACTTAACCTCAGATGTACTACTCCTAGCCGATGTCTTTGAGACGTTCAGAGAGCAAACCCTCAAAACACACAAAGTTGACCCCGCGCATTATTTTACCTCTCCAGGACTTACATGGGACGCCATGTTGTTGTATACAGGAATTAAGCTGGAGCTGTTACAAGATTACGATCAACTACTCATGGTGGAATCAGGTATAAGAGGAGGTTTATGTCAAGTTTCCCATCGGTATGCTGAAGCTAATAACGCGTATATGGAGAAGTTTGACCCGTCGAGACCAACCCAATTTATCACATATGAGGACGCCAATAACCAATATGGGTGGGCAATGTGTCACGCCCTTCCTTTTGGTGGATTTCAGTGGGTTTCGTCTGAAGAAATCAACTTAGAAACACTACAAGAAGATGATCCTCATGGGTACATATTAGAAGTTGATATCGAATATCCTGTAGAACTTCACGATCTACACAACGATCTACCTTTCCTGCCTGAGTGTATGAAGCCATTGGAAGCATCTACAAAGAAACTGATACCTCATCTTGGACCTCGAAAGAAGTATGTAGTGCATTACATGGCTTTGAAGCAAGCTCTTAGTCATGGACTACGACTAACAAAAATCCATCGTGTGCTACAATTCCGACAGTCTCGGTGGTTGAAACCTTATGTGGAATTTAACAACAGGCTACGACAACAAGCTGCAAATGACTTCGAGAAGGATCTCTATAAGCTCTTTAACAACGCCATGTTTGGAAAAACTATGGAGAACCTGCGTAGCCGTGTGGATATACGACTGGTGACCAATGAAAAAACTCTAGAAAAGTTGATCGCCAAGCCTACGTTTATCGACAGGACGATATATGCTGCTAATCTAGCTGCTGTACATATGGCCTCTCGTCAGATTGTGTTCAACAAGCCTATATACATTGGAATGAGTGTGTTGGACATCTCCAAGACATTAATGTATAACTACCATTACGACGTGTTGTTGCCTTATTATGGAGCTGAAAACCTGAAGCTTATGTATATGGACACTGATTCATTCATTCATCGTGTAACAACTGAAGATGTGTACCAGGACAAGTTACGTTTTCTTGAGCATCTGGATACAGCTGATTACCCTGTCAATCATATATGCCACTCTACTCAGAACAAGAAGGTATTGGGAAAATTTAAAGATGAGGCTAATAGCAAAATCATCCTACGCTTTGTTGGACTACGTCCTAAGATGTATGCCTTAGATATTCAAGGCTCAATGATAAAAAAGATTAAAGCTATAAAACGTAGCGCTATTAAGCAGTACATTTCGTTTGACAGCTATACAGACTGTCTTAAAACCTGTGAAATCCTCAGAACGCCCATGAATCTAATCCTATCACGAAAGCATGATGTTACCACAGTGCGAGTGAATAAAATTGCATTGAATCCCTTTGATGATAAAAGAATTATTGCTGAGGCTGGAATAACTACCTATGCATATGGACATTACAGTTTTACAAACAGTGCTTAAGAGAATGTAAGTCGAGGATGAAGATTTTCTCGTGAGTCTACAATCTTAAAAATGAAGTTTATCCGTGTGCTGTGTATGCAACTAGCAGACGCCTGATGAAGAAAGAAGAAGATGGAAGGGAAGGTGGTAACCCTGCCATTAGGAGCAATCCTAGTGCTAGTCTCAAGCCTAGATAAAAGGGGAGAGACATCTACAACAAACTTAAATAAAGGTATGTTGACGCAAAGCTTTTCAATTTGTGAACCAATATGCAGTTTATCCCTCTCCGAGTCGTACAATAAGTTTGTAAGATTTAGAAAAAAAGTATATAAATTGTTGTAACGTTGGATAAGAAATGTTTATGATCTAATTACTCTCTATATTACCATGAGTACCTGTGATACTAGCTGAGTGACTTTAAATACCTATGTTACTTGAATTATCCTAAATACCTACAATACTCTCTGAATTAGCTGTAACATCATACGGAACTATGCTATATCCGCTTCCCTACCCTGTGATACTAACTGAATTACTTACCTGCTACTGTGAGTGGGTTAGCTTTTCCCTTTGCTGGTCACCTTTTTCCCTTTGCTGGTCACGTTTTTCCCTTTGCTGGTCACCTTTTTCCCTTTGCTGGTCACGTTTTTCCCTTTCCTGGTCACCTTTTTCCCTTTGCTGGTCACCTTTTTCCCTTTGCTGGTCACCTTTTTCCCTTTTCTGGTCACGTTTTTCCCTTTGCTGGTCACCTTTTTCCCTTTGCTGGGCACATTTTTCCCTTTGCTGGTCACCTCTTTCCCTTTGCTGGTCACCTTTTTCCCTTTGCTGGCCACCTTTTTCCCTTTGCAGGTCACCTTTTTCCCTTTACTGGTCACCTTTTTCCCTTTGCTGGTCACCTTTTACCCTTTCCTGGTCACCTTTTTCCCTTTGCTGGTCACGTTTTTACCTTTGCTGGTCACCTTTTTCCCTTTGCTGGTCACCTTTTTCCCTTTGCTGGTCACCTTTTTTCCCTTTGCTGGTCACCTTTTTCCCTTTGCTGGTCACGTTTTTCCCTTTGCTGGTCACATTTTTCGCTTTGCTGGTCACCTTTTTTCCATTGCTGGTCACCTTTTTTCCCATTGCTGGTCACCTTTTTTCCCATTGCTGGCCACCTTTTTCCCTTTGCTGGTCACCTTTTTCCCTTTGCTGGTCACGTCTTTCCCTTTGCTGGTCACCTTTTTCCCTTTGCTGGTCACCTTTTTCCCTTTGCTGGTCACGTTTTTCTCTTTGCTGGTCACCTTTTTCCCTTTGCTGGTAACATTTTTCCCGTTGCTGGTCACCTTTTTCCCTTTGCTGGTCACCTTTTTTCCATTGCTGGTCACGTTTTTGCCTTTGCTGGTCACCTTTTTCCCTTTGCTGGTCACCTTTTTTCCGTTTGCTGGTCACCTTTTTTCCCTTTGCTGGTCATCTTTTTCCGTTTGCTGGTCACCTTTTTTCCCTTTGCTGGTCACCTTTTTCCCTTTGCTGGTCACGTTTTTCCCTTTGCTGGTAACATTTTTCCCTTTGCTGGTCACCTTTTCCCTGAATGGGTTACGTGATGGGCATGTCTAGAGCATTGACATGAAACAGTTTTCCACGAAGTTAACGTCTAAAGTCACTCTCAAGTTCTAACACCTCCCCTCCTATTCCCTATCTCTCCTGTATATAAGTCCATATTCCTACTGCTTCACTATCTGTCTAGCCTAGCAACTCTCCTCGTTTCCCTGTACCTCTCATATAAACCATACTCTACTCCTCGACCTCTGTCTAGCCTAACACCTCTCCGCGTTTTCCTATACCCTTATATAAACTATACTCTACTTCTCAACCTCTGTCTAGCCTAACACCCCTCCTCCTGTTCTATACTTCTCATACATATAAACGCCTACTCTACTCTCAACCTCTGTCTAGCCTAACACCACTCCCCGTATCCCCTACCTCTCATAAAGCGCATTCCTCCTGCCCCCCTCTAGCTGAGTATCACTCCTTGGTTTCCTATCTAACCTAACTTTAACACCTGTCTATCCTAGCATAGGATCTCTCTCCGTTTTCTCGTCTCTCCTTATAAATACATACTCAATTCTCCTAACCTAACACCCCTCCTCCTGTTCCCAACCTCTCTCATATAAAGGACATACTCTACCCTTCAACTCTGTCTAGCCTAACAGTCCACCTCGTTTTCCTATACCTTTCCTATACTCTACTTCTTGACCTCTGCCTAGCCTAACACCCCTGCTCCTGTTCCCTACCTCTCTCATATACAAGACATGCTCTACCCTTCAACTCTGTCTAGCCTAACACCCCTCCTCGTTTTCCTATACCTTTCATATAAACCATACTCTACTTCTTGAGCTCTGCCTAGCCTAACACCCCTGCTCCTGTTCCCTACCTCTCTCATATACAAGACATGCTCTACCCTTCAACTCTGTCTAGCCTAACACCCCTGCTCCTGCTCCCTACCTCTCTCATATAAAAGACATGCTGTACCCTTCAACTCTGTCTAACCTAACACCCCTCCTCGTTTTCCTATGCCTTTCATATAAACCCTACTCTACTCCTCGACCTCTGTCTAGCCTAACACCTCTCTACTATTCCTTCCATATAAACGTATTTCCCTCCTTCAACCCTGTCTAGCATAGTATCGCTCGTCGTATTCCCTATCTCTCCCATATAAACCCATTTTCCTCCTTGAACCGCCCCATCCAGCCTCGTTTTCCCTATCCTTTCCCATATATGCCCAAAAAACTGCGCCAGCTCTCTCTATATTTACCTACTCACGTACACACATATGGATTCATGGAGCCTCAAAACATGTATTTCCGTTGAAATCTTGATATGGAATTTTGAATGGAATAAAATGCTTTCTGTACATACTAGGCACGTAGTAGAGAAAGTAAAACCGCTATTTTGGATTCATGGGACCTCAAAACGTGTATATGCGCTGAAACTGCGTTATCAAATTTTTAGGTAGAACGCATACTCCCTCTGGTTACTATGCGTAAGCAGTAGAGAATATAAGAACAATGTTTGCAATAAAAAATATGATAGAAATATATATTCCATTCACATGACTTTCTCTACTCACTTTACACTATTCTTATAAACGCTCATTCTTCTATGTACTTCTTGTTAATCGAAATAAACATGTATGGATTTCGTTGTGGGTATAAGAAGAATATAGTAGGCTAAAGCAAGAGTCAGATTTTTAAAAAGCGGATCGCTATGCAATGGCTTTATAATCCCATATTCTTTGAATGATTACGAGAAAAAATATCTGATGGGTTACACTTACATGACTTTCTTTACTTTTGTACAAACTATTTTTAAAAACGCTTATTCTCCATTCACGTTAATTGAGATAAACCTTTGGAGAAACTATCTTATTGTTAATTTTCTTGTAGGTGCAAAGGGAATATGGTAGGCTTTAAGCGATAGCCAAATCTTTTAAACTTTTAAGAGGCGCTTGCTGTGTAGAGCATTCCATTCTCTTTGTATGTCCAGAGCAGAAAAAAAATAAAACAATAAGGAATACCTCGGAAACGGTTCACTCCACCAAAAAAAAAGTATATGACATAAATTGTGTGTTTTAACAAGATTTACATTTTTTATGTAGTAAAACTTACTCTATCTTTTACGGTTTAGCGAAAGTCATTTAGAATGACGAGGACTTTTGGAACATTCCCAGAAAATTCATGATATACATTTCTTAAACATATAATATTTAATCAAAATCGTTAGTCATTTTTGAGAAAATCAAAGTTTTCGAAAAATTTTCCATTTAAACGGTAATCAAGGATGGGGGGATTTTCTTGAAAATTTTCGTGTCACATCCTTGGAAGATAGTAATGTGCCAAATTAGTATTTATCCAACTCTTCGTTTTTGAGTTATGCTGTTCACAGACAGACACACACACCACATGGACTGTTTCCAAAAACGCTTTATTTGGATTCAGGGCTCATAAAACCATGTATTTCCTGTGAAATCTTGGTATCGAATTTTTGGGTGGAATGCAATACTGCCCCTACCTACTATACGTAGTAGAGAAAGTAAAAATATGATAAAAACATCTATTGTTGCATTCACATGACTTTACTCATTCTACACTATTTTTACAAAAGTTTTTTTTGTGTACTTCTTGCTAATCGAAATAAACTTTCACTTACATTTATACATTTCGTTGTGGGTATAAGAAGAATACAGTAGGCTAAAGCAATAGTCAGATTTTTGAAAAGCGGATCGCTATGCATACTCTTTGAATGGCTACGAGAAAAAAAAAACCCGGAAAACCGTAGCGATTTTTACCAGCGGTAAAAAGTAGGTAAAACCAACAGCAAAACTTATAGCGGTTGACTAGTTATACAAAAGAAGTCATTCAGAACGTCCAGGACTTTAGAGGCATTTCGTAGAAAATTTAAACTGTTCATTTGATTTGTCTTAAAAATAACTTGAATATATGTATGTTAGTTTAATCAAAATCATTAGATACATTTTTGATAAAATAATAAGAAGAATAAAAAACTTTTCTACATAAAGGATAGCTTAGGTTTGAAATTTTCTTGAAATGCATGTTTGGAAGATGCCGAAATTAAATACCATATTTCTTATTTAACCGAATTTTGATTTTGGAGTTATGCTGTTCACAGATACAACACACACGTTTTCTAAAAATACCTTTGCGCATGTATATATGTATTTATTAATTCAGGGAACCTCAAAACGTTTGTTTTCGTTAAAATTTCTGTACTGAATTTTTGGATGGAATGCAATTGTTTTTCTACGTTCTAGTACGCGGTGGAGACAGTAAAGATCTATTCAAGAAGAGCACCTTAAATAAAACTAAAGTAAAACATAAAACAACAGGAACCATTAGGAGGTAGGTTAGAATTACCGGAGGGGGACTCCTAGAACTAGATCCATTGTGGCTACACCCTACGAGGCAGGGATGAAGCGAAGAAGCCGAAGGAGTTCGCAGGTCCGCAGGCAGACGGGATCACAGGGACGCACGAAACACCCGCTCTCGTCAGTAGACGCGAAGGGTCCCGCGAGAGGGCTGCAGGCAGGCCTACGCCCCCTGTCGTTGGCGGGGAGAAATCTTTTCATGCCATCTGTGCATCAATAGACGCACTAGGAACCCAGAGAAACTGCCTGAAAGATGAAAGGGAGAAAGATAACAGGAAATGAGGGAAAGAAGAAATCGTGGTAGAATGCAGACCCCGGCATTTGCATAGGCGACCAGAGGAAAAGCACGAAAACCCCATGGTTAGAATGCGCACCTTCCGGGACCTTCCGAATGCGCACCACAGTCTTTGCCGCCTGAGCCATCCCGCTCGCTACAGGAAGCATTAAATTGTTGGTTATACAAGTCAGGATGTTTTATTATTCTTTAATTTAATCAAATTTTAATGTTTCAAATGGTTGACATTCGGAAAGCCCCTTTACGAAATTATGTGACAGGAGTTATTATACTACAGAACTTGTTGATGACTGTTGAGATAAAGTAAGTATAAACTTGTAAAACAGCCGAAGGGAGGTATAGTGTTCTGGTCCTTATAGCTTTATAATCAATCCAGTTGTAAAATTATTCATAATTGACAATCACCACGTTCTTGTGTGGCTTGAACAAAATCAATGTCCAACATGCCTCGTGGCTGCAGTATTGTCCGAGTTTGCCCGGCATGGATAGTAATGTCGTTATATTTAGAGTTTAAGAACCTACAAGTTTGCGTGTATAGGTATAGGTTACACAACGGAGGGGGATATCTCTTGCCTTGCGACCTATTGTGCCTACCACTCGCCCAGGAGGAAGGGATGAAGTGAAGGAACCACAGGAGGCTATAGACCATAGAGACGTTTGCAAGTCCCTAACAGTTCGAGCTGGAGCTGTCGGGAGAGGGCGATGTACGACCCGTCGATCAAGCAGTCCTCTAGTTACAGGTAAGTACTCTTTCCTTTGAGCAAGCATCCGCGCCATCTGTCCGACACCACAATACGCAAACGAAACCTAGAAGCACACCTGAAAGACGAGAAAGAAACGCAATGAAAAGGTGCGAGCCTCACGCGTTGCCGCGGAGCCATCTCGCTCGTTAAGTTGGCGCGTAACAAACATATCGTCAAATTTCGGCCTCAGGCTTAGAAATTGTGAAGTCCGGCTTCCAGCGTACATCAGTGAAAAATTGGGTAACTAACACATTGTCAGGAATCTCTGTAGATATCCCCCGTAATAAACTTTAAGTAGATTGTACAATTTTATTTTGTATTAACTTATCTACGGTTTGTACTCTTTACTTTGAGCTTGACCCCACTGATAACAGAGTAGTAACCCAATGTATTACTTAAGGAGTATTACTGTAAAACAATAAATTCAATATTTGAGCAGTTAAATAGAATGGAATAATAAGATGTAATGCAAATACTAATTATAAATTTATTACCTATTTTAAACCTCACAAACCCTTATCATCCGTTTGTGACCAAGTTCTCACCTTTGCAGAACTTCACTTTAGTGCCCTACATATCCCTATTCTTTGTTCAAGGTTTGCGGTAAATACATTACCCTTCATTCTTCCTACCCTTACAGATCGCCAACACGGTTCCTTCTCCTCACAAAAGGGACAGATGCTTGAGCAATTTATATCCGCGACTTTAATCATCCCATTTCCCAAGTCAAAGCCTAACGCGCCTCTGTTTACTGAACTCGGGCCCTATTTGTTCCATACCCTGCTCTTAACTCCGACACACCCATTTATATTACCAAAGACTGCATCACTGCGTGGCGAACCCGGTAATTTCATTATGCCTCTTTTATTCCAACAAGCAATACGTGCAAATGGATGAAGAACACATCGGAAGTGCTCCATTCACATGACTTTCTCTATTCACTACAAACTATTTTATACAGTTCTTCTGTCTAGGTGTTTATTGTTTCTTCTTTCGTTCTTTTTGGCGTCCTTTAGTTCGGTAGGTATGGCCGATTAAAGGTATTGATGAAATTATGCTTAAACGACACGTGGTCCATAGAGCTTGAAGTTACCCGATATTCGTCTTCTCAGGGTAAGGGAAAACCCCAGAGAAAACCTTATTCGGGTAACTCACCCTAACCGAGATTCAGACTCGGGACCTCTTGAATGTGAGGCAGAAACGCTACCCCACATAACATGACCGCCTCAAGCACTCTAATTCTTTTTAATATAGACTAAACTTTCATTACATCATATTTACATATTTCGTTGTAGTTATTAGCGGAGCAGAGTAAGCTAAAGCGATAGTCACATTTTTAAAAAGCCGATCGCTGGTGTGATGGCTTTATAATTCAATGCATAACCACGAAAGAAAAAATCTGATGTGTTATACTCCCAGGACATTTCTACTCTTGTACAAACTATTTTTATAAACGCTTATTCTCCATATGCTTATGTTAATCGAGATGTTAATCTTATTGCTAATTTTCTTGTAGGTGCAAGGGGAATATGGTACGCTTTAAGCGATAGTCAAATCTTTTAAGAGCTGGTTGCTATGTGGAGCATTCCATTCTCTGTGTATGTCTAGGACATAAAAAATCGGATGTGTTACACTCACATGACTTTCTCTACTCTTGTACAAACTATTTTTACAAACGCTTATTCTCCATATGCTTCTTGTTAATCGAGATATCGAGATGTTAATCTTATTGCTAATTTTCTTGTAGATGCAAGGGAATTGGTAGGCTTTAAACGACAGTGAAATATTTTAAGAGCTGGTTGCTATGTGGAGTATTCCATTCTCTTTG
The DNA here is from genome assembly GCA_030765065.1 of Deroplatys truncata. Taxonomy (NCBI): domain Eukaryota; kingdom Metazoa; phylum Arthropoda; class Insecta; order Mantodea; family Mantidae; genus Deroplatys; species Deroplatys truncata. The sequence continues at coordinate 201,877,158 of CM060983.1, read as the reverse complement.
CATGTCCAGGACATAAAAAAATCTGATGTGTTACACTCACATGACTTTCTCTACTCTTGTACAATTTAATTTTACAAACGCCTAATCTCCATATGCTTCATGTTAATCGAGATATCGAGATGTCAATCTTATTGGTAATTTTCTTGTAGATGCAAGGGAAATATGGTAGCTTTTAAGCGATAGTCAAATATTTTAACGCTGGTTGCTATGTGGCGCATTCCATTCTCTTTGCATGTCCAGGACAAAAAAAATGAATAACGAATTTGAGAAAAAGTATAAGTATTGGAAAATTTAAGGAAATAACAAGCAATATCTCGAAAACGGTTCACTCAACAAAAGAAATGTATATGACATAAGTTGTGTATTTTAACGCGATCTACATTATTTGTGTAGTAAAATTTTGTCCATCTCTTATGGTTTACCAGTTATGCAAAAGTCGTTCACAATGAAGAATACTTTTGGAGACATTCCCAGAAAATTCGAGATATACATTTCATTTCTCATAACATTATGTTAAACATATGATATTTTCATCAAAATCGTTAGAGCCATTTTTGAGAAAATTAAAATTTTCGAAAAATCTTCCATGTAAAGGGTAGTCTGGGTTGGGGGGATTTTCTTGAAAACCTTCGTGTCGCATCTCTGGAAGATACTGAACCTAAATACCAAGTTTGGTGCTTATCCGACTGTTCGGTTTTGAGTTATGCTGTTCACAGACACACACACAGACACACACACACACACACACACAGACACACACACGGACATGTTTCCAAAAATGCTTTTTTTGGTTTCAGGAGGTCTCAAGACATGCATTTCCGGCGAAATCTCGGTATCGAATTTTTGGGTGGAATGCAATACTTCCCCTACTTACTATACGTAGTAGAGAAAGTAAAAATGAATAACGAATTTGAGAAAAAGTATACGTATTGCAAAATTTAAGGGAATAACAAGCAATATCTCGAAAATGGTTCACTCAACAACAACAAATGTATATGGCATAAACTGTGTATTTTAACGCGATCTACATTTTTTGTGTAGTAAAATTTTGTCTATCTCTTATGGTTTACCAGTTATGCAAAAGTCATTCACAATGAAGAATACTTTTGGAGACACTCCCAGAAAACTCGAGATTTACATTTCATTTGTCATGAAAATATCTTAAACATATGATATTTTAATCAAAATCGTTAGAGCCATTTTTGAGAAAATTAAAATTTTCGAAAAATGTTCCATGTAAAGGGTACTCTGGAGTGGAGGATTTTCTTGAAAACCTTCGTGTCACATCTCTGGAAGATAGTGAACCTAAATACCAAGTTTGGTGTTTATCTGACTGTTCGTTTCTGAGTTATGCTGTTCACAGACACACACACAGACAAGCACACACACACGCACAGACACACAGACTCACACACGAACATGTTTTTCAAAAATGCTTCTTTTGGATTCAGGGGGTCTCAAAACATATATTTCCGGTGAAATCTCGGTATCGAATTTTTGGGTGGAATAGAATACTTCCCCTATTTACTATACGTAGTAGAGAAAGTAAAAATTAAGTGTACTAAATGTGAAAAATTTTCAAGGCCGAAATAGAGGGAAAAAATACAATTTTGCTATGGCAAAGAAGTTATTCACATGACTACCTGTGTCGCTTATTAGTGGCTATTAAACTGTTAAGTTTATTTTCTATCTATTTTATTTTAATCCAGATAAACCTTTGAATAAATGGCTACATTACAAATTTCGTAACAGATATAAAGAGAACAGCCACTTCAAATGATTAAGAACTGAACGCTATATGCTGCCTTAAAATTCCATATTGTTTCCATGCAATCGCGACAAACAACTGAATGTTATAAGGATTTTAAAGATGACGAAGTAATGAACAATTCGAACCATTAATAAAAGATACCTCGGAAATTGCTGATGGCACAAAAAAAAGTTATTTGATACTAGTGTGTTTTAAAGAGATATACATTTCTTATGTAGTACGTTTTCATCTATCGCTTAACGTTTACTAGATATACAAGATCGTACAAAATTGCTTCCGAATGAAGAAGACTTCACAGGCCATTCCCAAAAAATTACATGTATACATTTGATTTGTCATACAAATATCTTAAACATAGGGTATCTTAATCGAAAGCAAAGTCTCATTTTTGAGAAAAACAAAAGTAACCAAAATGTCTCCATGTAAAGGGGAATTTGGTGAAGGGATTTTCTTAAAGATTTTTGTATGACATCCTTGAAGACGCAGAAATTAAATGTTGAGTTGGAATTTAACCAGGTTTTTGTTTTTATCTAAGCTGGCCAAGACACGACACACACGCGCACGCGCGGAAGACTGCTTTGTTTTTATTCAGAGGGTCTAAAAATGTGTAATTTCCGGAGAAATCTCGGTATCGAATTTTTGGTTGGAACACCATTCCTCTCCTACTTACTATAGTTGATGAACAATACTGAAAACTTCCGGAAAACAACTTGCCAGGGAGCGCAGTTCCGGGATTCGAAAAGTATAGAGACACAGTTTTGTTTGATATGTTTTAATTTCATCTATCTGTAAAATCAGCATTTTTAAGTAATATATAGCTGCTGTCCAAATCACGACCTTCGTTATGAACTGCATTAAAAATTGAGGTCTTTATCATCGGTTTTCCGCATCTGAACATTCAATAAAGCACCCCCATTCTCTTTCACCCCATCTTTTCATCTTTATCTCCCATTTCTACCGCTCTCTTGCCATAAATTATCTCCGAAATGCTTCCTTTGGAATGCTCTTCCCCTTCTTATCTTGTGGCCAACCCATAGAATCTTTTATGCATTAGGTAATTCGAAAATTATTGGCTAAAATGCTTTCATTTGACAGTTCTAAACCTCTTAACGAACCTTGAGATGTTCTGGAGAGCAGAAAATTCTTTCTTTTAGTGATAAAACTTTATTCTGTCTTAGTATCTGAGACAAAGAATTACTTAAATGTTCTCCAATTTCTTTCATTTGTTTGCTACATGTATGAAGTCTCCAAAATGTTAATTTAAAACAAATTTTCTCCAAATAAGCAAACGTAACATGCCTTATTCGTAGAAAATAAATTGATTTAAAGCTGTACTATCGTGACGCGATTCTGCTTGCCATACCCTAGCAAAGGAAGCATTTCGACTTGAAGGCGTATTTGTTTTACATTTATTTATTTATTTAAAGTCGCATTAACAACTGGATTATGAACAAGCACATTATGTACCTATCTTTTTACATATACTTAAATTTTTACGTACATACACTTCAATGAGATTTAATGTTCTAGCTGACAAATATAGATATCGCATCTAATGTGTATACAAAAACAATAAATGTAACAAAAACACACACAACGTAATATTTCATTAAAGTTAATAATGTATACAGTATTAAAAGTTTTAACACTGGTAACACGAAACTAGCAAATTAATATCCAAAGTTGAAACACGGTATTCAATTTTGCTGTCAATTATATGTTATGTAATTCTCACTGACAGCCGAGAAATAAAACAAGTTTCTTTAAAGATTCAAACTTAAAAGGCTAGACAGCGGAACACAGTACAAATTTCTACAACAACGTTGGTAATTTAAAGGCCTCGGTGTATTTCATAATATTTGGCGTAGATTCACAATAATTTTGCTCCATTTTACCTGAAGAAACCTTGTACTTTAATCTGTTAAAGTTTTAAGTGTATGTATTAAGAATTTATGCTTGGGCTTAACTCGCAATCCTGCCAACACGCTAAGTAATTCGTAAAATGTCTTAGTATGTAGATATACGCTATATTCCGCCTCCACATATGCATGTGCCTCATCCATAAAATGTCTGGCACAGAATCCTTACAGTGGTGATTGCAAGAATGCTCATGTTTAGCGAAGTCATGAGGGGAAACACGCATAATACAGGATGTAACAAAAAATGTACGACATGTCTTCATCTCTTGATGAAGAATATAACTTAAAAGATAAAGATTATAAGAATATTAAAGATAGAGTTGATATACAAAGAATGCCAAGGAAAACTGCAGTGGCCTTATTTAGGATGGCAACTGGCCACGATTGCCTCGCAGAACACCTCTACAAGATACGATGCCTACCTACATCCAAGTGCACTCTCTGTGAAGACGTCATCCTGAACAAACAGCATCTCGCGAAATGCAAAGACCTTAAAAGTGATAACTTACACACTTTATATTGGGAAGCCAGAGGGAAAATGATGCAGATCAATTAATCCCCAGTGTCATTGGTGAACAACTACAACAAAAATGTAGGGCACAAATTGTAGGACACATTGCTCACACGCAGACGAAGAAGTTATGTTACATGAACATGGGTCTGGAAACGCTTTGTTGCCATGTTACAACTCATTAATAATGGGAAACACACAAGAATAGAACGTACCAGTATACCACATGCAACTCTTTCTCACAGGAGATGTTCAATATGCCCTCCGTGAGCATTGGTACAGTATCAACCTGCCGTCGTAGTGAATCCCGGATGCGCTGATGTATCCCTGGAGTATTGCGTATGGTTTCGCAGCCTTCCATAATACGGGCACGACACTCTGGGCATCTGGTACTGGAGTTCGATACAGAAGAACTTTCAAATGCCCCCACAAATAAAAGTCCAGTGGGCTTAGATCCGGGGAGCGTGGACGCCAGGATTCACCGAATCTGTTATTTAGAAGCCGACAGACATTAACACTAAAATGAGGAGGTGTTCCATCGTGCATGAATTACATGTTTTGTCGCACAGCTAAAGGAACATCTGCTAACAGATCAGGTAGAACATTCTATACGAAATTATAGTAACTTTGTCCGCTGAGCCTGGGTGGAAAAACGTGAAACCCTACCAAACGGTCACCAAACATGGCGGCCCAAACATTGACAGAAAATCTTTGTTGATGACTTGCTTCAACAGTTGCGTGAGGATTGACGTCAGCCCATGCATGTCGATTGTGATAATTTACAATCTGATCTCGTTGAAGCCACGCCTCATCTGTTAACAGCGCCGTTGCACGAAAATTAGGATTGACACTTTGTTGCATAAACCATTCGCAGAAGCGTGCCCGTGCAGGAAAATCAACTGTTAATACTGCCTGCACACGTTGTAAATTGTATGGATACAGTCGGACCTCGTGTAACACTCACCAGACAGTCATGTGGTCAACATTAATTGTTGCAGCTACTTACTGACAAGTCGTCGTCAACTGCCTGAGGAATTGCAGCCTCCCGTTGCGATGTCCTCGTCCTTCTAGGCATTCCTCGGTCGCGAGTATCAGGCTGAAATGCCACATTTTCCTTAAGACGACGTTCAATGGCTTCAAACGTTTTCCTGTCGCGGCACCTTCGTCCCGGAAATCTCTCCCGGTACAAAACGTTGAACGCAAGCGCTATTCCGTCTGCTAATTCATTACATCAAATGGGTATCTGCCATCTCTGCATTTGTGTACATTGGCATTGCACGAGCCAAGTCTGTGATCAACTCTACTAGTACGTAGTAACCCGTGTGCTTGCCAAGTTCGTACTGCTCACTGGAACAGTTGATGTTACCCGTAAAGAAGCAATGACGTAAGTCGCATGGCAACAGGGACATGTAAAACGAAACAGTAGCGGTGAACCTACGATGACAACGTAGCCAGACGTAACAAAGAGTGCATGTTCCCCATGATTTTAACGTTCTATTCTTGTGCGTTTCCCATTACTAATGAGTTGGAGAAAATGTATTGTAACATGCAAACAAAGCGTTTCCATACCCATGTTCATATAACATAATTTCTTCGTCTACCTGTGAGGAATACATCCTGCAATTTGTGGCGTACTTTTATTTTACTCCGTGTATACTCTAAAACGCATTGAAATGGGAATAATAAACAGATACATGCTGGTGACCAGACCATCACTTTTTCTGTCATGTAAATTTCAACGTGTAGGTCACAATAGTGAAAATTGAGCATATCTATTCAGGTTTATTTTCACTTTAATATGTGGCATTTATTTTTAATTGAATATGCAGCGTTACATTCATACACAGTTGTGTATGTACAGAAGTAAAATATGTAAACGGACTGACCTAAAATAATACAGAGCCTTCGTTTGGACGCATGGTCGTATAATTGCTTACCCTGCACTGCGCTGTTTATAACCGCTTCTGTTTACCCTCCACTTTTCCTCCTATCCGTGTGCCAGGTAATTAGTTGACGCGAAGTCCGTGCTGTACATAAGTTGATACGTTTGAGACTACGTGTTTCAGTGTTAGCGTATGAAGCATGACTGATGAACGTCAATTTTGATGCAGTATACTTTACCCACTCCTGGTGTTGCCGTTATCTCGTAGCTCATTCTGTTGTCTCGTGCGCCAGCTGCTCCAATGGTAGAGCTTTCTCTCAGGGTATGCGTGAGTTTATTGTTAAAGGACAATGCCAGTTTAAATTGACTGAGAAATTTAATGTGATCTAATACTTGAGCTATAGAAGCATACTGCCGACCGTTTGAGATGAAGAAATACACCGACTCTGAATTGTAGCACTAGAAACTGTAGCAACTGAATTATTATGCCTGCTAGCGTCTGTAGTATCAATTTTACTGTTTGAAATACGGTTTCCGCAAGAAAAGAAACTAGAAACGTAACTTGGCGTAGGTCGCTAAACTGCTGCTCGGAAAGATCCCTCGCGATAGCCGCGAAGTCTTACTCACACAAGCGCGTCACTGGGCGCTTAAAATTATACCCGAGTAGCTACAAATATCCAGGATGACGAGTCGATACCCAATAAGTACCAATCAAAGTAACACTCTGATATGATTGCACGCCTTTATTACTTATGCTCCGCCTCCATTATTGCTCCCTTTCAAATATCCCTTCATACGCGTTGTCTAATATTAAACTCTTCATGAAAGTCTCTTAACTTGTTACTAGCGCCCGGCTTAACTCTCAGAAATACCTATCACTTCTCTTTTTTCAGAATTTCTACCCACGTGACGGTTCAGACCTAAACTCTAAACTGCCTTCTAAGAATCTTTAAGCCAATGTGTTTTATCCTCGGCTGATACTAATGACTTTCGTTAACACGACTTCCTAATTACCTTCCTCTTTCCGACCAAATCTTTCAACTCAGGCTTGTTAGATTATACATTGATTTAATATAGGTAGAGAATTTATTTATTGCAATTATTTCTCTATCTTATTATTAATTCTGTTTAATCATTTATATTTTCCCATCAGTAATTACGGTATGGTGTGTTAGTGCTGTTATAATGCCAAAAAGTCCGTATTCATTAGTACACAGATTCTTCATGCATGATTCCTATGTGACAACAAACTCTTGTAGAGAAGTCAGACGGCGATTTATAAATTTTGGCCTTGTAGAGAAAGGGTTATGGGAACGAGATCTGTTCTTGATAAGAAATCGAAAGTAAATAGCCGTCTACTTACAGAGTAAAAACTCGACGACATGATAGAACAATATGACAATAACAGAACGAAGTCCAAAGAAATCTCTTTGCGGTGGTGTTTTGAAAACTCGTTTTGGAATGCCATTAACCTTTTAAAATTAAAACTCTGTAAGATAACTGAAGTTCAGAAATTGCAACCAGGCGATGATGGGAGTAGAGTTAACTTCTTCATTTTTTTTCGGACAAAGCATGTTTTTGTTTACATGGCCATGGAAAATTTACGAGTATTAACACACATTTTCTTCAGTGGCGACACAAGGAAATGGTTTCTAACATATTCTATGATGATGGTATTTGGTTGTTGTAGTTATAATTTTCATGAGAGATCTATGGCTTGAATTTAAGAGTTGTGAATATTCAACTCCGCCGGCAAAGAGCGTTCTTCTCGCTGCCAAGAAAATTCCCGTTAGGCTGGCCACGCGTGCAAATGAAGGCTCTGCATACAAACACGCTCTTGTGAGCTTGCTTACACTCATTTCTTCTCTTTTGTAGTTCATGGAAAATATTTTAATGTATACATGGTTATCAATACATACAAATTTAAATAATAAAAATAATATGTTACAAGAGATTTCTCAGTACTAGTTTTTAAAGCCTAATTTAATTAGAGAAATGAATTGTAGTTATTCTGGCATTCTATATTTATATGTATCATTACAATAGTGCACTGCAGCCTCATCTACGTGGTATAACCTGCTGCAAACGTTATTATTGCTCTGATGCTACTTGTCGTTTTGGTGTTATAGGCTATGTTTATTTTATCAAATTTCTGTGTCCACAGCCAGTGTACTTATCAGTTTTAGTGTATGCAGAATGGTTATTTGATGAGATATTGATTAACATGTGTACCCCATTTACACACTGTGTATCTTTCAATTGCCAGGAGGTTTCTGATTTTATATTGACATTATATAATAGGTTAAGTTGAGCTCACCAGTTCTCTGTGTTTACATTAATTCTGTATAATATGTACACATAGGTAGCTAGCAGATTCACTATTGCTAAATGACAAACTATCTCTACCCCTACCTAGTAAGTAGGGAAGGTATTACATTCCACCCAAGCATTCGACGTCAAGATTTAACCGGAAATACATGTTCTTAGCCCTCTGAATTAAAAAAACGCATTTTAGAATTTGATCAGTTGTTTGTGCCCTGTGTGTGTGTGTGTGTGTGTGTGTGTGTGTGTGCATAATCCTAAAACAAACTGTCAGATAAATACCTGACTTGGTATTTAGGTGCAGCATCTGCCAAGGATTCGACATGAAGATTTTCAAGAAAATCCCCTCACACCAAGCTAACCTTCACATGGAACATTTTTTACATTTTCCATTTTCTAAAACACTGACGGATCCAGCTCCACCCAGTGCACTTCAGTGCTCGCCAGCAATTAATTAGACAGAAACAGAGGGGGCGGGGCGCTCTCCCCGACGTAAACACAGGAACGCCTTCGAGACGCGACCAGAAATTCTGGACGTTTCTTCTCTCGCTCCCGCGAACATTCTGGAACTATTCGACGTAATATACCTATAACAGAACGTGTTCGTGCGTCAATCAGTAAGTTAGTGAATTCTGTTTTTATACGACATAAAGTACTGCTCTCCGAGTTATAATGCACAGTGAGTGCTGCTCGGCGTGCGATTGTACAGTCCGTGTTCGGTACTCCAGTTAGAAAGCGGGAGGAGAAGAGCTGCTTCGCATGTGATTCATTCTACTGCTACGCACAAAATAAAGTGAGGTGACAAAATGAACTAAGGCACACACGTAAAGTGAAGTGGCAGAAACTGAACTAAGCTCGCAAGTAAAGTGAAGTGACATTGAAAAACTGAATAAAATCACAATTCCATGTGTTTAAGGTTTTTATGTGTTAAATAAATTGTACATCTTGAATTTTCTGGGAATAGCCTGTGAAGTCCTCTTTATTCTGAAAGACTTTGTATAATTTGTAAACCGTAAGAGATAGATAAAATCTTACAACACAAAAATTGTAGATCTCGTTAAAACGCGATTTATGTAAAACAAAATTGTTTTGTGGCGTTAAGCACTTCTGAGATATTCACTGTTATTGCTTTTAACTTTCAAGAACTTATACTTTTTTCAAGCATTAAGTCGCTATTCCTTTCTTCTCGTGCTCATGCACAAAGCATGGAATTTCAAAGATCGTCGCTTTAAACTACTTTATCCTTCTCATATGTAAAAAGAAAATTTGTAATGACAGTTAATCTCGATTACCTCAACATGTGGCTAGAAGAGGTTTTAAGAATAATTTGTAGAAGAGTGAGTGAAGAGTCATATGAACGGAATGCATAAAATTATTTATATTCAACTTGTATATCACCTTAGGAAATTGACCTCCTAATTCAATAAAACCACTGAAAATAGATTTAACGATTTTTACAACAATACAGTTTGCTTAGACACTGATCTCAATCAAAACACACGTTTAACACCCAAATTAAAATATTTCACCAACCATCCATAGCCTTCCATGTTAAAAATTCACTCACAGCATGACGTCACGAAAACTGCATGTAGCCTGGTACTTCAGGAATACGAAGGTAATGATGGAACGATTACTGCAGTCAGTACACAGGCAAGACTGTAATTGTTGTTTGAATTAAATTCTTGAAATTCCTAATGTACGCTGGAACTATATACCTACATGTATGACTGCCAAGCATGTGATTATGTGCAAAGAAAACAAAGAGGTAGAAACTTTCACCGAAAGTGCTATAAAGCAGTTAAACATAAAACAAAGGAAATAAAATAAGAAGAAACTATGGAATAAATGCTAGGTAAAAATCTGATGTGTTGCACTCACATGACTTTCTCTACTCTTGTGCAAACTAGTTTTACTAACGTTTACTCTCCATGTTAATCTAGATGCATGTCCAGGACATAAAAAAAGAAAAACAAATTCCTATTTCAGAAAAGTATAAGCTCTGGAAAATTCAAACAAGGAATATCTCGGAAATGGTTCGCACGACAAAAAATGTATATGACATAAATTGTGTGTTTTAATGAGATCTACATTTTTTGTGAACAAAACCTTTTATCTATCTCTTACAGTTTGCCAGTTATGCAAAAGGCATTCATAATGAAGAGAACTTTTGAGCACATTCCCGGAAAATTTAAATTTACATTTTATTTGTCATGAAAATATCTTAAACATATTTCAATCAAAATCGTTAGTGCCATTTTTGAGAAAATGAAAATTTTAAAAAAATGTTCCATGTAAATGGTAGTCTGATGTGGGAGAATTTTCTTAAAGATCTTAGTGTCGCATCGTTGAAAGATACTGAATGTAAATACCAAGTTTGGTATTTACCCGACTTTAAGTTTTTGAGTTTTACTTTCTCTACTACGTATAGTAACTAGGGGAAGTATTGCATTCCACCCAAAAATTTGATACCGAGATTTCACAGGAAATACATGCTTTGAGGTGCACTGAATGCATATAAAGCATTTTTGGAAACATGTCCGTGTGTCGTATGTCAGTGAACAGCATGATTCAGAAACGAACAGTCGGATAAACACCAAACTTGGTATTTAGGTTCAGTATCTTCCAGAGATGCGACACGAAGGTTTTCAAGAAAATCTCCCTACCCCAGATTACCCTTTACATGGAACATTTTTCGAAAATTTTAATTTTCTAAAAAATGGCTTTAACGTTTTTGAATAAAATACCATAACTTTTGGCAAATGAATTGTATATCTCGAATTTTCTGGGAATGTCTCCAAAAATATTCTTCATTGTGTACGAGTTTTGCATAACTGGTAAACCATAAGAGATAGACAAAAATTTACTACACAAAAATGTAGATCGCGTTAAAATACACAATTTATGTCATATACATTTGTTTTGTTAATTGAACCATTTTCGAGATATTGCTTGTTATTCCCTTACATTTTCCAATACTTATACTTTTTCTCAAATGGGAATTCCTTATTTATTTTTTTTTGTCCTGGTAATGCAAAGATAAAGGAATACTCCACATAGCAACCAGCTCTTAAACTATTTGACCATTGCTTAAGGGCTATCAATTCCCCTTGCATCTACAAGAAAATTAGCAATAAGATTAACATCTCGATATCTCGATTAACATGAAGCATATGGAGAATAAGCGTTTGTAAAAATAGTTTGTACAAGAGTAGGGAAAGTCATGTGAGTGTAACACATCAGAATTTTTTTATTCAGAGAGCATCAAAACATGTATTTTCGGTGAATACTCGGTGTCGAATTTTTGGGTGAAATGCAATACTTCCCCTACGTATTATACGTAGTAAAGAGAGTAAAAAAGGAGATGATAAACAAACAAATGCAGATGAAACAACGGCAGTAATACTAAAGGGGAATTATTAAACTAGAAGCAGTATAACGTATTACATACTACTCGTATTATATATGTACTAAGAAACTGTGTTTAACAGGAAACAGAATAGGCCCTGAACGGAAGGTTTTAACAGAGTTATACAGAAGTTAGAGCGAGCAGTATATTAAAAGATGGAGACTTAGACAATGCCGGGGAAATCCTGGTTATCCAAAATCAGTCAAGGGAACAGAAAATGAAATAATTTGAAATTGTAGATGGCATATGTTTGTAACTTACTGAAATATAGAAGTCAATATAAATAAGTTAAAATCTGCCACGTGAATCAAAAGAAGTAATTAAAAGCCACGTGATTAGAAAGGAAGCAACAGAAACTAGGAACGGGCGTGACATTGAGAATTTGTCTGGCGTAGAAGCTAAGTTTCTGACGGTGTTGACATCGCCTTTTGTGTTTTATCTTGGTGCTACGAAGGTGCATAGACATCATTCACCCGGCGAGAATGGAACCTAGGAAATGTTAGCGCCGTTGGGGATTCAGCTATGTTAGGATTGGGAAACGACCAGAGCAAGGGGAAGCTACAATGCAATAGTAGTGCTAATAATTTTATGTGGGAGTAAGAGTAGGCGAAAGTGATGTCTTGCGTTCGGGAATAAGAAGAGAATTATTCTGTGTGGAATACATAAAGGAGCAATTCGTAGTAATTATCAGTATTTATTTACCTCGGATCCACACACTGAGAAGTAAGAACCTCAATTCCAAGAAATTCCCTGAGGATAATTACCTGCCTTACCTGAGAAGTCAAAACACTTTTTCTGCTAAATGCCCTCCATCAGACAAAACCTACTATACTGTTTCCGCTCTAAAGAAACACACTTTTGAAGTCATGTGAATGTAACATATCATAGCTTTTTCTTTTACTCTTAGATATGTCCTTGATTCTGAGGAAGAGTATCCATAAAATGTTGGGACAGGTATTGTAAAACATAGATGAACATGTGTTTGACTTGAAATGTCACTATTTCCGCGAAGTAGGGGAGGCGGGCGTATTTTTCAGTGCCAGCCGGCTTATGATTGGTGTGAGAGAGAGAGAGAGAGAGAGAGAGAGAGAGAGGGGAAGGTGGTGATCTTAGGATTTCGAACTGTCCGAGAATCTTATCGGGACGGTAGTGTAAGCTTCCAGACCTCCACTTCCCGATCTGTACCGTACGTTTCGTACGGATATAAAAGGAAGCGATTGCTCACACAAGAAAGGTTGTGAGATTCAGTTCAGTCCGTCAGCTGTTCACATAGTGATTCTGTCTGGGTGAAGCTAGAAGAGTCAGTGAGGGTCGTTAGAGAGAGAGAGAGAGAGAAAAAAGGAATGAGGGCGAGTCCTGTGTTCGACACGTGAGTAGTCGACCAGAAAGGAGAAACGGCTGATTTGCGTGTCGTTAATTGCAGCGCTAAACCAAGGAAAAACTGAATAGCGAGTAGAGGAAAACACTGACAAATTCACAGTATAATAAAAAAAATCCAATTATCGTATGTCAAAGCAGAAAAATCAAGTAAAGTCACAAAACATTACTTGATGTAAACGAAACATTCTTATTATAACTAGTGAATTCTGACTCTGGCCTGAAAGCTTACAACTTATGAAAAATTTGTAAGTCAGTATGGTTTTGTCATGGAGAAGTTCAGTTAGTTATCGTTGCGCTACACATGGCAGACGAAAAGTTGGTAACAATGTCATGGCGCTCCATCTCTGTCCGCCACTCGGCCTTGATTTCCATTTTTAAACCTGCTCGGCGGTGCTATACACATTGCACTGTGACTCGGTTTGGCTTCGCATTTTTGCTACTCCTGCACTAAATGCAACAATGGCCATCTTGACGTACCTGCATATAATCCAGAATGCGCAATAGATCTCTTAATTAGCACGACATTTAAAAATCCATTAGCGAATCTTAATTACCACTTCTTATATTTAAAAAATAACGAATAGTAAATTTCAACATGAAATCCTTTAAACATATTCACCGTCGCCTCTGCAAGCTAGCCAGTGTGCTATTTCTAAGCGCAGAAGTTCCATTGCCATTATATTGTAACACTTATGTGTGGTTTATGTAAGAATATCATGTAATATCTTATATATGTAAGAAGGTGTGCGTTACAGATTTGCAATGAGAGGCTTATTGTAATTCTGCATAAATGTAAATGTTAGGAAATAACACTTGAAGCCACAACATACATAGTCTAACGTGGACATCCATCTGGTCTCTTTCTCAAGGAAAAATTATATCACTTAATAGGACCATACTATCTAAACCCTGAAACGTGTGTTTCTGTCTCAATAGGAAGTGAATTAAAGTAGCAATGATGACAGATTAATACTTGACAATATATTACATAAATTAGTTAATAAGCCGAATTTCTTTCATTTAATAGATTTACACTTCTATAAAATACATAATTGCAATTTCAGAAACCCCTATTCTTCCACAATTCTTTAAATTCTTTACGGTTTCAATCCATTGAATTAAATTACAATTATTAAATACTTGTTTCCTGCTCTCACATTTACCGATATATTTCAAATTTAGAACACCAATATGTCTATACTTCCCAGCTAATAATTACCAAAAATAATTTAGAATAAGTTAAACCAAAAGGAATATAGAAACACTGTCCGCAATGCCTTCTACTAAACGTTGCTCTGCTGTTTTCCTCGTGAAATTCCTCACCGTCGAAGAAAGATTGACTTCAGCTTCGTTCACTGCACGGTGAAGAGAGCTGGAACTGAACCGGCGCCTGCGCAGTCGTCGACCACATTCGCTGACGTACTACATGAATCAAATTAACTGTGCCCTTTCTTCTTGATCTTGACGTTTCCTTACAATGCACCACCATACACAGTTCACTATTGTTCCCGTAGACGTCAACATTCCTTTAGTGCAGCCCGTAGTCGCCTAGAGTAGATTTCTCCGGGGAGGGTCAATTTGGCACAGCCCATAATTCAAGAGGTTGAAGTTCCAGCCAGAGGCTTGCAGTTTGTACGTGTAAGGCATTTTTGTCTCTATAAGAATTATGTAACGTTGTTCTAGAACATTTTCGAATATTCCAATGTACAAGGCGCATTTTTAAAGTAAGCATCGATAATTTTTTTAAAAAAAAATCTGATGTGTTACACTCACATGACTTTCTCTACTCTTGTACAATTTATTTTTACAAACGCCTATTCTCCATATGCTTCATGTTAATCGAGATATCGAGATGTCAATCTTATTGATAATTTTCTTGTAGATGCAAGGGGAATATGGTAGCCTTTAAGCGATGGTCAAAATTTTAACGCTGGTTGCTATGTGGCGCATTCCATTCTCTTAGCATGTCCAGGACAAAAAAATGAATAACGAATTTGATAAAAAGTATAAGTATTGGAAAATTTAAGGAAAAAACAAGCAATATCTCGAAAACGGTTCACTCAACAAAAGAAATGTATATGACATAAGTTGTGCATTTTAACGCGATCTACATGTTTTGTGTAGTAAAATTTTGTCTATCTCTTATGGTTTACCAGTTATGCAAAAGTCGTTCACAATGAAGAATACTTTTGGAGACATTCCCAGAAAATTCGAGATATACATTTCATTTCTCATGACATTATCTTAAACATATGATATTTTAATCAAAATCGTTAGAGCCATTTTTAAGAAAATTAAAATTTTCGAAAAATGTTCCATGTAAAGGGTAGTCTGGGGTGGGGGGATTTTCTTGAAAACCTTCGTGTCGCATCTCTGGAAGATACTGAACCTAAATACCAAGTTTGGTGTTTATCCGACTGTTCGTTTTTGAGTTATGCTGTTCACAGACACACACAAAGACACACACACAGACACACACACACACACACACACACACGGACATGTTTCCAAAAATGCTTTTTTTGGATTCAGGAGGTCTCAAAACATGTATTTCCGGTGAAATCTCGGTATCGAATTTTTGGGTGGAATGCAATACTTCCCCTACTTACTATACGTAGTAGAGAAAGTAAAAATCTGATGTTTTACACTCACACAACTTTCTCTACTCTTGTACAACCTAATTTTACAAACGCCTATTCTCCAAATGCTTCATGTTAATCGAGATATCGAGATGTCAATCTTATTGGCAATTTTCTTGTAGATGCAAGGAAAATATGGTAGCTTTTAAGCGATAGTCAAATATTTTAACGCTGGTTGCTATGTGATGCATTCCATTCTCTTTGCATGTCCAGGACATAAAAAAAATGAATAACGCATTTGAGAAAAAGTATAAGTATTGGAAAATTTAAGGAAATAACAAGCAATATCTCGAAAACGGTTCACTCAACAAAAGAAATGTATATGACATAAGTTGTGTATTTTAACGCGACCTACATTTTTTGTGTAGTAAAATTTTGTCTATCTCTTATGGTTTACCAGTTATGCAAAAGTCGTTCACAATGAAGAATACTTTGGAGACATTCCCAGAAAATTCGAGATATACATTTCATTTCTCATGACATTACCCTAAACATATGATATTTTCATCAAAATCGTTAGAGCCATTTTTGAGAAAATTAAAATTTTCGAAAAATCTTCCATGTAAAGGATAGTCTGGGGTGGGGGGATTTTCTTGAAAACCTTCGTGTCGCATCTCTGAAAGATACTGAATCTAAATACCAAGTTTGGTGTTTATCCGACTCTTCGTTTTTGAGTTATGCTGTTTACAGACACACAGACACACACACACACACACACACACACACACACACACACACAGACACACACACGGACATGTTTCCAAAAATGCTTTTTTTGGATTCAAGAGGTCTCAAAACATGTATTTCCGGTGAAATCTCGGTATCGAATTTTTGGGTGGAATACAATACTTCCCCTACTTACTATACGTAGTAGAGAAAGTAATAACACAACGTTATTTTCCAAATAGTTCCTTATGATTCATTACCTTACACTACTTCTCCACATAGTCACCGCCATTTTTCAGGCACCTGTCGTAGCAGGAACATTTTTGTATGCCTCCGTCAAAAAATGATGCCGCCTGTGTTGAAAGCCAAGTCTTATTTCACAACATCATCCTCATTGAAATCCTTTCCACCAAGGAATTTCTTCACGTGAAGAAATAGATGAAAATCACTTGGTGCCAAATCGGGACTTTAGGTCGAATTGTTCCTAACCAAATGATGCGATCAGATCTTGAATTGGTTTGGTTGCGTGTGGCCGGGCATTGCCGCTCACTATTGTTTCCTCATAAACCTCACACAATTGGCCATGAACGTTTACTAGCGTAACATTTCTCGCATTCAAAAATGAATCATCGATCTGACTTCACAGTCGGCGGATCGTTGGATTGTTTTGAACATTTTGAAACGCTCTAACAACAGGAAAATGTGAAGTGACGATCGCTCATAGCTGTGTATGGGTTCCTAATGAATGGAGGAAGTGACCACGCATGCTCAATGGCGACTTCAGCGGCAAAATATTAAAACGGTACACACTTTAAAAACACGCCTCGCATATAACTGCTTTTGGGGGGAGGGAGTAAAGGTCTCCCCCTTATTACTTGTCTTCAGAATTGTATAAACAATCCCAAGATCGGTAATCTGAGTGGACACACACCAAGAGAAGTCTGCAGGATACTAGTCAGTTCTTAAATTAAATCTTCCTCTTTTTCTCTCTTACTGGACTTGGTCTCTGACACTAAGCAAGTTCATCCTTCTTTTGCTTGAGTACGACTTAGCTCGAACTCTTAACCAACAACTATCCTTAAAAATCAGCCTTAAAACCATCAATCCAGGTGGCTGAAGGAATTTCAAACTTTTCTCCCCTTGAGCCTGGAATGTGTTAAGATGACCGCCTTTAAGGTCTAAATCCATAGGTTTCAGGTTGGATTTCTGCATGGGAGTATTTACTTACACCTGCAAATATGCTAAAACCAGAACCGCTGATATGGGTTATGGGGAGGGTTGAAACAGCCAGTAAAACAGGTCAGTTTATTGTTACTGAATGGCCTAAGAACATGTTAGTGGCACTGAAAACAAGGATAAATTGTGAAGCAGAACAGTTATACTCACGTGATGTTTAAAACCCGCAGTTCTTCAAGCTTGGACAGATTTGAACCCTTGAGGAATTTGGCGATCTGCAGACATAATAAGAAAAATGCAGTAATTAGACACACATATATATGAAATTCCTGGTTAAGTCATAACAATATAGTTTTTAATACATAGATAAATTACTGAGATTATAACAATGCCATTATATAGGTACCTGTGGTATAGTTTAAAAACTGAATTACACTTCGCAAGAAAAAGGAGTAAATAAACTATGTGTAGAAAAGTTGAAAACGAACTTTGGAATTGTTTCACACTAACCATATGTAGAAGAAATGTTGGAAATCATGAAAATTTTGTGGGTTTAAATAAGAAGTTTGGATCTAATGGCACTCATATTTCAAGTTCTTTGAGAGGTACATTTTTATTGAGATAACCCAGGAGATTCCGGTATATCCCTACAGCAGCAGCTGAGAGAATTGTGATCAACAGTCCGCCAAATCTCGAGCACATTAAATGCGGGAAGTAAGGCTTTATTGCTAAACATTTGTGTTCTAACATTTCAATTTCTCTACTGCTGGCTTACCTAAGGTACGCGTATTGCATTTTATCCCAAACTTGGGTCGAGATTTCAGAGTATACCTTTTCATACACCGCCTAAATCCAGCACACTCTTAGGGAAAGGACCGTGCTAATGTATGCGTGAGTGTGTGAATAGAATAATTCAAATACCACGCTAAAGTTAGGGCAGTTTTAATGGGAAAGAATCGAGAATTTTCATGAAATTCCCCACTCAAACAACACTTTACATTGGAAAGTTTCGCTATTTTTACACGTTTAAGTCATTCTGATTACTACCCCAAGTACCTATAGTGGGTAATCCGAATTATTTAAACCCACAAAATAAAATGTCGTTCATGCTTCCCAATATTTCTACTACGTTGGTATGAAACAATAATTCCAAAGTTCGTTTTATACTTTAAAATGTAATTAGTGTAACTAAGACAATCGTATGTAAAAATGCATGTACTAGTTGGATAATATAGCAACAAAATGACAAAATAATAACTTTCTGAAAATACCTTTACGTAATTAGCACGAGTGTAGCCTAAAACTCATATAACATTTAATAAAATCACATTGTACATTAGGCTCATACTATAATATTAACATACAGGTATTATTTTTGCTGGGTAGATAAACATATTAGCAAAATAATGCAAACATCAACATCAGAAAACAAACTCATGGAATGGAACGAGAAACGGAGAGGGTGAAGCACTATCGAGGGAGTCTGGACATTGTACCGTACGCCCCCATGGGGGTGCCGCCGGGAGGAAGGAATGGGATGAAGGGAGACACCATGTGGCCAGGATCAGGAGTGACGGCACAGCAATGATAGGGTCTCTAAGGTTTCCAGATATAAACACCCCGGCAGACGGACACGCAGACTGGGGACCCCCGACCCACTTTGGGTCTAACGCCCCGCCGGGGACGGTCCTTATACACCGGCAACCAGCCGAAGGACGAGGGACGGAAGTGGTTTACAGAGAGCGTCCTTTTTCCTTAACTCCATCGCTGACACTTCCAACCCCAAAACAGACCAAACGGGGTGAAGGATTAAGGAAATGATGATGGAATGAAGTGGAGGGACAGGAAATTAGAGGGTGTAATGTAATATTTAGAAAAAGGTACGTGTGTATATGTGTGTGTGTGCGTGTGTGTCACTGTCGTCCAGAGATATGACACAATTCTTTTTTTTTAATTTTGGTTTTTCTTAAAACTGGCTCTAATGATTTTGATTAAATATCATATGTTTAACATGTATTTCCAGTGAAAGAGCTATCGAAGTTTTGGGAGGAATGCGTTTCCACATTCAGGGGGTTTCAAAGCACACATTCCCAGTGAAATATCGACATGGAATTTTTAGATGGAATACAATATTTTCTCTTACCTGTAGGTGGGAGAGAAGGTAACTATAGATTCTGCTTTATTTGATGATGTAATAATCAAATCTTCTTGTGGTATAGTTTTCAAAATTAGGGATCCAAAATTCAATTTGGTGTTCCAAACGCATATGTGATACAAATAAACATTTGTATTTGTATTTGTATTTGCAAATAAACATTAATTTAGAAAACAAATTGAGAAATGCATACTTCTTGCTTTTTACGACTTTTAATTAATAAAAATATTTATGAAAACATTTACTTCGGCAGTTTTAGTTTCCCGAACACTTCCAGCAATAACCTATTTATTATCTTCTTAAAACTCTTTGGTGAAGTTTCCAAAGTTGTATAACCGTGAGCAATTTGAGTGACAAGGAGAATTGAAAAAGTAGCGAAGTAAAGTAATTATTTTAAGTGTAAAGAGGTAGTTTAGACACTGATAATATGTTTTGACTGGCATTCTAATAATTTTAGAGGATGAATCATTGTATCTATACCCATCCCTATTAAAGTTTAACATTTATTACTGCAAAAATGTGTATTTTTCAGAATTTTCGACAATTTTCTCACGTTTGTTCCTTTAAGAATAGCAATAGGATGATATGTGTGTTTGGCTAACAAGAGGAAGTTAATTTTCCCGGAGGGAAGGAAAGAAGGTGCTCTAACAAAGGGTGAACTTGTAGTTTTCCTAATGCAGCACTTCTTCATAGTCAACGAGATCTGTATCAGTCAAATGTTTGTAGAAAGTTGTTTCCCGGTTTCGTCCCCGAGGCGACACTGTTCTATATGAATATGTACTTAAGATAGCAAACTAGGCGGCAAAACTTATTACAAGTCTTTTTTGCAAAAGCTTCTAGCAATAGAACTTTTGAATTAGGAGGGAGGGAATAAAAAATCTACCATCCCAATGCAGGGACAACTTCAGAAATGTTAATTTTTTTTCTTCTATTCCCCCTTCCTTCAGTTGCACGACTTCTTTCTCTCTCTCTCTCTCTCACCCTCTATCTTACTGGCACAAGCCGTCTCTTTCCCTCCTACTTTCTTTGTTATCCGCGCATTCCGTTGAAAGCGCTTGCTTAGTGAAATTTATACAAAGTGCCGAAAATACATGAAGCAATAAACATTTCCAGAGCCTTGGGAGGAGAAAGCCCCTTCTCGTAATTTAGAAGAGAATACAAAGGGCTGGGAGCAGAAAACGATCATCCCTACGAGCCTGCTAAGACTGTGCCTTATATATTTCCGTTACACATTTTATACGTCAGAAACTGCAAGGGAGAATAAAGGTGAAAGAGAACGCTGAAAGCCTTTAAAAAGTAAAAACGCATGTTCTCTTTACGTGATAAACGTGGAGAAGTAACGTAGCATCCAAAGATGCGATATCATAAAGATATTTCCCTCTGTTCCCAATACTATACTTTCTTTTTATGGGCGTTCAATACAACGGAGCCAACGATTTTGAGACGAGCTGCTGCACGTACGGAGATTAAGTTTTATAAATAAGAGCTTGAAGAAATATGTGACGTGATGCATTCACTTGACTTTTTCTACTCACTCGTCTACACACTATGCTTACAAAAGCTTATTCATCTATCTACTTCTTCTTAATCAAGATAGTTTTTCATTACAAATTCATACGCTTCGTTGTTTTACCTTCTCTACCATCTACATAGTAGGCAGAGAAGGTAGGCATTGCATTTTACCCAAAAATTCGATACTGAATGTACATGTTTTCAGGCCCCCTGAATCAAAAAAAGAAAAAAATCATTTTTAGAAAAAAGTCCCTATGTGTGCCTGTGTATATATATATATATATATATATATATATGTGTGTGTGTGTGTGTGTGTGTGTGTTTGTTTGTGACTATGTGTGTGTGTCTGTGAACAGCATAACTCAAAAACGAAAAGTCGCATCAACACCAAATCTGGTATTCAATCTCAGTACATGAGGATTTTTAAGAAAATTCTCCTACTCTAAACTACCCTTTACATGGAATATTTTTCGAAATTTTCAGATTAAAATACCACATACTAAAGATATTTGCGTAACAAATAAAATGAATATCTTGAAATTCCTGCGAATAGCCTTTGAAGTATTCTCCATTCAGAAGCAATTTTGTATAATCTTGTATAAACGTTAAGCGATAGACAAGAACGACTACACATGAAATGTAGATCTCTTTAAAACACACAATTCTTTCAAATAACCTGATGTGTGGCATCAGTCATTTTCGAGATGCTCGTTATTAATGGTTCAAATTGTTCAATACTAAGCCATTCTTTTAAAGTCCTGGCAAAATTCGGTTATTTCTCGCGATTCCATTGAAACAAATAGTATGTAATTTTAAGGCGAGCGCAGAGCGTCCAGTTTTTAAACATTTGACTATTGCTGTTCCCTTTGTGTCTATAACGAAATGTCTAACGTAGTTATTTCTGCTAAAGTTTGTTTGGATTAAAATAAAATAGATATTAAAATAAGATTTAGTAAGACGTTTGCATACCCACTAATAAACGATTGAGTGTAGAGAAAGTTATGTGAATGTATGACACCGGTTTTTTTAAGTTCCATTTATACCCTGTTTTTAACTACAATGGTCGGGGGCCTTTCCTTTGGAACATGTTATTGCCTATAGCTAACGGTGTTCTGGTATTCGCTTGCATTTGGGATTCTCTTCATATGAACTTTGCTTTTTGCTTTTGGTTTTTAATCATTATAGATCATACACAAATTCACACTTCCAGACTCTGGGGAGGATAGGGAATAGGGAATAATCTTGGACAGATAAAAATTCACACCCAAGTCGGAAATCGCACCCAGGACCCCTTGCACAGCCGGCAGGTGTTCTTCGACTAACCTACGAGGCCAGTCTACGTTACGTTGCAGGTATAAGAAGGATGTAGTAGCCTAAAGCAGTAGTTCAATTTTTAAAAAGCAGATCGCTACTTAATGGCTTCGAAATGCAAGCTCTTTGCGTCACTACGAGGGGGGGTGGGGAAAAAACAGAATAGATAGCAGAGAACAGAGCAAATTTCAGAAATGGTTAACGGTACAAGAATTTTTATTTGACATAAATGGTATCCTTTAACGAATCTAAATTTTGTGTAGCAAGACATTGTCTATCTCTTTACCAGTTATACAAAAGTCATTCAGAAGCAAGAGGGCTTTATAGGATATTCCCAGAAAAATAAAGACATACACTTCATTTATCATGAAAATATGGAAAAATTCTGGTTATTTTTTATTTTCTCAAAAGCGACTATAACGATTTGTATTAAAATGCCATACGTTTAAGATATTTAATGACAAATAAAATGCTTATCTTGAATTTTCTTGGAATATCCTGTGAAGTCCATTTATTCTGAATGAATTTTGTACAATTTATAAACGCTAAGTAATAGAGAAAACTTACTACAAACAAAATGTACACTGTCGTACATAAAAGTGGTCCATTCCCTTAGATCAGAGGTGGGCAAAGCTTCTGTCGCGACTCAGGGCGCAGTCTCAGCGTAACGCGACTGAAAGGGCACAGTCAAGTGTGGCTAGACGGAGGCGAGAGGTTGCTTGGGAGTTGTTTTAACGAGATCTACATTTATTATCAGAAAATTCATGATACACATTTCATTTACTATGAAAATTCTTAAACACATGATATTTAAAAAAAATCCTTTGAGCTATTTTTGAGAAAATCAAAATTTCCGAAAAATGTTCGATGTAAAGGGTAGAGTGTTTGGGGACATTTTCAGAAAATCTTCATGTCGCATCTTTAAAAGATACTGAACCTAAATACTGAGTTGGGTATTTATGCGACTTTTCGTTTTTGAGTTATGCTGTTCACAGACACACAGGCGTTCCTTTTTCTAAAAATGCATTTTTTTATTCGGGGACTCTCAAAACATGTATTTCCGGTGAAATCTCGATATCGAATTTTTGGGTGGAATGCAATACTTCCCCTACTTACTATACGTAGTAGAGAAAGTAAAAAGAATCTTGGGGAGAAACTGCGATACGAAGGGTGGATTGGAATGGTGTGAAACAATTTTTACAGCTCTGCATGCTAGGGTTTTGAGATGCCAGAAAAATCTCCAGCTGCAATTAGCATGCTTTCACTTGCATATAACTTAAATGTTAAGAGAAGCTTTGTTTCTGATGAGAAGGCTTGTTATTGGAATATAAAGCAATACATAAGCAGATATGACGGTAATGAGTGCGACAATGTACACGATAAAAGTATGAAGTATAAATTTAAATTTAAGTTTTGCTTTCACCAGTCGTTTTTATGTTTAAATGTATCATCAATAATTTCTGGTACCACCATTGCCGACTGTTTACTTAGTGAAACATCTCGAGGGATTCTCGGTCATTTTATACGTGAGCATGGTTTGGATCGTCTTCTGTTGTGCATATGGGTTAATTGTATTATTTTTCGAGTAGGAATGTTTGCGAAACCAAGGCTGTAGGCCGAGTTTGCAATTCTACAGCAAAATAAAACCACTTTTAACACGTGTGGCATGTACTGTTGTTTAGACAACGCTCGAATTTGTAAAATACCAATAATATTATATTGATTACCGAAACTAAGAGAAAGCAGTTTAGAACGTGGTTCAAAAAACAAGAGAAAAGGCATTAAAAAGGCGTAATGTCAAGTGTTTTGTCGATTCGCTAGCAGTCATTTTCAGTGAAATTGTTTTCAACATGCTTTGCGTTACACCAGGCAATGAAGCGATTAAATGTAATATGTTGCTTTCTGGCTTTTTTGGGTAAGTACTTCTATACTGTATTCACTCTTAGGTTGTTCCGCGCCAAAACAAACTCACGTGAGCAGTGATCCGTGGTACAGTATGGTAGCAATGCGCAGGAAAGTAGACCCATGCTAATAATCTAAATTTCAGAAGGAATTTACCCTTAAATAGTGTAACATTCTATATAAATAACTAAGAGTTTAATGCACGCTAATTTATACCGTTAAACAGATCTACAAGTCCCAACATGCAATTCGTATGTGTCATCTGGTTCCGGGTATGCGCATAATATTATTTACAGCCAGAAATAAGCCGTTTCTGTTTAGTATCATGTTGGATTTTGAATTTGCTGTTGCGTCTTCGTCGATTTACGTAAAGCATAAGTCGGGAAAACCACTGACTATTGGTGAACAAAAATAGTATTGACTGCTTATTATACGTTACGCGAGAAATATCCGACACTTTGAGGCAGTATTTTTAACATTTAAATGATTTTAGTGAAAATATATAATATATAAATTCAATAACAGCGCGCCTTAAAGCAATATGTGTATGTAACAATATACAAAAAGTGTATATTACAGTCATTGTAAATGTTTATATTATTGTATACATGTTCAATAATGTTATGTGAATGTATTACGTAATTTAATAACGTAGGAGCTGTGAGAATAGTAGGTTAAAAGTTGCTAACAGTGAGGTAACGATGAGGTAGGCTTGAGGAAATAATGAATTTGAAAGTTTAATGCTACTAGTCATTATTGGAGCAACAATAATGTAAATTTTGAGACAGTTTAATAAATAGCCAATCAACAACCAGAAAAAGCTTTAGTTAAATGAAGGTATTCTATTGGATTAGGAATAGCCAATCAGAGACTTGAAATAAAGAAATTTACAAATTTGGCAGTAGAAATCAAGTTAGTTGCTTGTAGACAGTGCTCATAACTGGACGTGTTGGTTATGGACAGTGTTCCTAATCGGACGCGAGATGTGTTCTCGAGAAATTTAATATGTATTTTGTGTGAGACAAAAAAACAAATAGCTTACATGTTAAAAAGTGCAAGTAAATAAAAAAATCTCACAGCTCTCTCTATATCAGCGAAGTGTTATTTAAATCGTGTCAAGCTTTAATAAAAGGAGTGAAGTAAAATTATAATCTGTGTAAGCCTACATTCTTCAGTCGCACCACTCCCTGCTAAGAGAAACATGTCTCTAACAATAATACTGACGCAGCCGAGGCAAACATAAATATACAATATTTAAAGAAACAGTCAAAATTACATTTGGGACGAAGGCTACCGGGTACCATACGTGCGGTTGCAACTACTTCAAGTTCGGCTCCCCAACAGTTGAACTATAATACAACTCCTACTTCAAACTGACTTTCCATACGTAGCAGAAACTAACTTCTTCAAATTGGCTCCCAAAACGTGGGGCAAATAACAAAACGAAGCAACTATCTTCTTCAAATTGGCGCAAAACGTGGAGCAAATAACGTAAAAATAACAACTTCAACTTCCCGTGAAAGAAGTGGTGAAATTAACTTCTGAGTTCACCGATGTTTCCAGTACAGATATAAACAGTGTTCGTAAAGAAAAATCTGAAACTGTAAAAATGGCTACGCCCGGAAATAAAAGAAAGCTTGTGATATACACGGTGTAAGAATGTGACGATTTTGTGAAGAATGCAATTCGCATAACAGTGCACAATTTCTTTTTTAAAAATGGGCCGCCAACAGTTGATATAGTGCCACTGCCAGAGAACCAGTAAATGTAAGTTATCGCATACCTGTTACTTCCTTTTTCGCTCGTTTCTCTTAGAGTTAACTAGTATTATATGTGCAAGAGTTTATTTTCTTGTAACTATTAATATTATCTTTAACCCCTAACAGAATGTGCTAGTCACCACTGAAGTTGTTGGAATAAAGGCTCTTCTTTCTGCATTACGTGCCGAGTACGACTATTTCTGGCGCGAATGGCGGAAGGATACACTACGGTACTCGTACACTGGGCACCTGGGTTTGTTTTGATATAGATAAACCTAAGAGTGATTACGGTATAATGTTATTCTTTCTGCTGCTTCTGTAGTTTCACTTCCATTTCAGTTTCTTCTGAGTTCGTGATTTCCGCAATTGAATCTTCGTAGGTTATCGTAGATAAAGGAATGACGTTTTATATCAAAGAAAGCAGAAGGCTGCCAATATAACGTGTAGGTTAACTCTACAACGAATTGCAATAAACTGGAGTATGACGATTTGTATTGTGAACAGACAATTCGAGCGCCATGACAAATCAATCATGTAAAAAGACTCAATGAAAAGTAAAACCTAATCAAACTAAGTCGAGTTATAAACATGTGCAAAATAAAAAGGTAATTGCCATCTGATTGGGCTTGAAACCAAAGTTGGCCACAAATAAGATTATCACACTAGTGCGATAATCTAAAGGTTTTAGCTCGTGTGCACTGTGTTAGAAGTTCTGCTTTTAGGCCTTGTTGTCTAAAAAATAATTCGCATTTCCTCATCACTAATATCGCCTTCTTCAGACAACACGGTGACTCCTTAGCTTAAGCCACAGTTTTAAGCCAAGCCACGTATAAGCTCAGCGCATCGCTTGAACTACTCACTGTGAAACTCCAGTGCAGCTTAAGTCTGCGTTTAAGCCTGATCCGAACCTTAAGCTTAAGCTGTGAAATCGAGCCTAAGCGGGATGCACAACACGTCCAATTGAAGGAACATAATGCTGAATCCTTGTATATTTATTTCTACCGATGTCCAAACTTTAAGCTTCAGTAGCTCATTTAACATTAATTTATCTCTTCCTATTAATTGATCTGTTATTAATCGCATTTATGATCACTATATATTACTGTTTCAGTATAAAATGTATCAAAATACTTCTTTCTGAGCCAGGTTATCAACTGAAAGTAGTAGCATAGCCGGAAGTTTCCTCCAGAGTATCACTGATTATCTGCTATTGACAGGAATCTCTCTTTATATTATTAACTACCACGTATTTATTATACCTATATAGAAGTATTCTATTACATCCAAAAATTGCATATCACGTTCTGAGATCCACTCAATCCAAATGAAAAGCATTTTTAGAAAATCTGTGTGTGTGTGTGTGTGTGTGTGTGTGTGTGTGTGTGTGTGTAAACAGCACAGCTGAAAACGAAATGTCAGATAAGCACGATATTGGTATTTAAGTTCAGTACCTTCCATAAATGCGACAAAAAGATTTTCGAGAAAATTCCACAACCTCTAACCTTTACATGGAAAATACTTCTAAATCTTTTATTTTAACAAAAATTGTATGTAATGAATTTGATTAAAATATCGTATTATTTAAGCTATTTACATGTAAATAAAATGTAATTTTGAATTCCGTGGGAATAGCTTATTAAGTCCTCTTCATTTGGAAGGAATTTTATATAACTTTAAAAGCTAAAACTTAAGAGATGGACAAGAAATAATTTTTTGGTGGCATCAGCCACTTCCGAGATGTCCACTATTATTTGTTTCAATTCTTAAATAATTTTGTCACTTTTTAAAGGTGCTATCGGAATACAGTTGTTTCTGGCAATGTGCGGAAAGAGTATGGAACATACAGACCAGCGTATAGTGTCCCGCTTTTAAACATCTGTACATCGATTCGGTTTTCTTAATTCCCGTTGTATCTACAAGGAAGTGTGTAATGAAACTATTTCTACACAGCTTTACCTCGGTTAATATGAGGTACATAAGAAACAAATCCGATGTGTTGCACTCACATGACTTTCTCTACTCTTATGCAAATGGTGTTTGCAAAGGTTTATTCTAAATCTACTTCAGGTTAATCGAGATAAACATTTGCAGAAACTATCTTATTGCTAATTTTCCTGTAGGTGCAAGGGGAATATGGTATGCTTTAAGAGATAATTAAATCTTTTAAGAGCTGGTTGCTATGTGGAGCATTCCATTCTCTTTGAATATCTAGGACATAAAAAAACAAATAACGAATTGCCATTTGAGAAAAGGTAAAGTATTGGAAAATCCAAACAAATAATAAGGAATATCTCGGAAATGGTTCACTCTACAAAATATATATAACATTAACTGTGTGTTTTAACGAATTCTACATTTTCTATGGAGAAACAAATTTTCTATCTCTTAGGTCTACCATGAAGAGGACTTTTGGGAACATTCCCTAAATATTCAAAATATACGTTTTATTTCTCATAAAAATATCTTAAATGTATGATATTTTAACAAAATCGTTACAGCCATGTTTGAGGAAATAAAAGTTTTCGAAAAATGTTCCAAGTAAAGGGTAGTCTGAGTGGGGGATTTTTCTGAAAACCCTCGTGTCGCATCTTTGGAAGATACTGAGCCTAAATACCAAGTATAGTATTTATACGACTTTTCTTTTTTGAGTTATTCTGTTCACAGACACACACACACACGAACGTTTTCTAAAAATGTTTTTTTTTATTCAAGGTACTTCAAAATATGTATTTTTGGTGAAATCTCGATATCGAATTTTTGGGTGGACTACAATACTTCCCCTACTTACTATACGTAGTGGACAAAGTAATTGGGTTTCATAAGAATAGTGTTTAGAAGCTGCATAAAAGTAAACGATAGTGGGTAGGGAATGTAATGGGAATGTAATTATCAGATTAAAATATTTTGCATCCTAATACGATAAGAACGATAATTAGGCTACCCTTACACAATTCTTTCGATAAAAATTAGGATACACAAAGCATTGAAAGAAGTTCTTAAGCTGTAATCTTTTTTAATGTTAGAGGAAGGTTACACATATTCATGAAGGTTACACTGCACAGCGTTGTGCGCAATTTCGTAATAAACTGTATTTGTGCAGTTTCTGGTATATTTCGAAAGATTCAGTCGCATTTAAGAAATGCTTAAGGAATGTTTTCTTCTTTATAATTAGAAGAAAGTCGGGACTATAGGAGCGGACGAGCCCTGGATGCCATTACATAAACTGCGTTGATCGGCAGCAGTAGAGGGTGAGCCCATTTCGAAGTGGCAGTATACATATACCCTACATCAAACAAATGACAGCACACGGCTAAGCAGCTTACGAAACACGAACCTCAGGAACCTAGAGCGGGAATGATAGCCTAATACCAAGAGTGCTTCTACTTCTTTCAGTTTCTTTGTCGAGGAATATTGAATGTGTCGTGATTACTAAATGTTTACTTCATCAACCACCTACTTATAGTAGGTAAGAGGAAGTATTTTATTCCATCCAAAAATAGTATGTCGAGATTTCACCGGCAATACACGTTTTGAGGTCCACAGAGCCCAAACAAATTATTTTTAGAAAAAGGTCCGTGTGTGCTTCTATTGTCATAACTAAAAATCTGATGTTGCATTCACGTGACTTTCTGTATTCATTCTTCTACAATATATTCCAAACTTTTGACATGAAGATTTCTAAGAAAATCCACCCACCCCAAACTATCTTTTAGATGGAACATTTTTCGAATTTTTTTATTTACCAAAAACCGCTAACGATCCTGATTAAAATACCTTATGTTTAAGATATTTGCATGACAAATAATATATATATATATATATATATTAAATTTTCTGGAAATAGCCTGTGAAGTTCTCCTTATTCGGAAGGCATTGTGAATAATTTTGTACAAAGGCTAAGCCATAAGTTAACATACTACAAAAAGTACATCCCTTTAAAACGTTTCAAATAACGTTTTTTGTGACATCAGCCGTTTCGAGATAGGTATCCATTAAAACGGTTTGAATTTTTCAACACGTTTGTCATTTTTTGAAATGCTGTCCCTGTTCGGTTTTTTGCTTTTTTGTTTTTTGGATTTCATGGGAAGACTAGGAATTCTAGGACATTCATATAGTGCCTCACTCTTACACATCTGACGATAGATTCAGTTTCTTCTATTCTCCTTTTACAGACAACAAGATATGTAATGAAAGTGTTTCTGCGAAGGCTTATCTCGTTTAACGTGAAGTAGACAGAAAGAATTCTGATTCTTACTAAAGCTTATTTTTCTATATACATTATTTTAAACCAAAACAAACCTTTGCAGAAATAGCTGCATTACACATTTCGTTATAGTTACAAAGGGAACAACAATAGTCCAGAATTTTGACAGGACTTTTAAGAGAATGACCAAGTAATGCACAATTTGAATCATTAATAAGGGATATTTCAGAAATGGCTTATGCCACAAAAGCTTATTTTAAATAAATCGTGTGTTTTAAAGAGATCCACATTAGCACGTTTTCGTCTACCGCTTAACGTTTACTACTTATACAAGATTATACAAAATTCCTTCCGAATGAAGAGGTCTTCACAGCTATTCCCAGAAAATTTAAGATATTCATTTTATTTGTCATGTAAATATCTTTAAATATGGTATTTTAATCAAAATCCTTAAAGCCATTTTTTAAAAAATAACATTTTTCCAAAAATATTCCATGTAAAGAGTAGTTGGGGGTGGGGGGATTTTCTGGAAAATCTTGGAAGATACTGAACTTAAATAAAAAATTTGGTATTTATCCGACTTTTCGATTTTGAATTATGCTGATCATAACTCATGGGGAGTTCAGGAGGCCTCAAAACATGTATTTCCCGTGTATTCTCGGTACAGAATTTTTGGATACTACTATGTACACGGTAGAAAAAGTAATAGATTTTTCTAAGGATAGTTTGTAGGAAAACTATTTATAATAATGGACAGTATGTAGAGAAAATTATGGAATGTAATACATCATATTTTATACAGTTAAATTCAGCAATAGATACCGGATTAAGTAGCGACAATGTTCTGAGAAAGAAAATTGCTTTATATGTTCATATGAACAATTGTGAGGCACAGCAGAAGACGATATTTCCTCTACCATGTAGCCGATAGCAGCACAGAGAACACATTTTTATCCCGCCTCTAGTTGGTTGAAGCACTGCAGCAACTATCATAATCATGTACCTACTTTTAAGTTTAGAGCTCTTTACCTATTATTGCTTCAAAGAAATACGTCGTTTTGAAGCTTTCGACAGCCTCTTATTATGTTTATTTGCATTGCCGATTATGACCTTTGATTGCTGCTAGCTTCCTCTAATGTCATAACCAAACCCGCTCTCAAGTTGACTGCTCAAGCACTTTTCATTCAAGCAACAGTAATCAAAGTGCATGTGAGACGTTCTTGTAAAAATAAAAACAAAGCCTTGATTTTTCAAAATATTGCCAAAGAAACTACTTCAGTTTAGTATAGAAGAGCATTAACCGTTTCAGCACATAATTTCTTTGTGACATTAAACATCGGCGACTCCATTTTTCAATGATATTATAAATTAGAAGAAAAATTGACTCACATGACTTTCTCTACTCTTGTACAAACTATTTTTACAAATGCTTATTCTTCATCTACTTCAAGTTAATCGTGAACTATCTTATTGCTAATTTTCTTGTAGGTTCAAGGGGAATATGGTAAGCTTTAAATGATAGTCAAATATTTTAAGAGCTGGTTGCTATGTATGTGGAGAATTCCATTCTCTTTGCACGTCCAAGATATAAAAAAAGAATAACGAATTCCAATTTGAGAAAAAGAACGTGTTGGAAAATTCAAACAAATAACAAATTGTTTGTTTTAACGACTCTACATTTTTAGTGGAGAACAATTTTGTCTCTCTTGCCAGTTATGCAAAAACCATTTAGAAAAAAGAGGACTTGGGGGGTATTTTCCCAGAAAATTCAAGATATATATTTCATTTGTCATGAAAATATCTTAAATATATGATATTTTAAACAAAATCCTTAGAGCCATTTTTGAGAAAATCTAAATTTTCTATAAACGTTCCATGTAAAGGGTAGTCTGCGGTGGGGGTCTTTTTCGTTTTTGAGTTATGTTGTTCACAGGCACAAAGACACAAACACCTTTTTCTAAAAATGCTTTTTTGAATAAAGGGGCCACAAAACATGTATTTCCGGTGAAATCTCGATATTGAATTTTTGGGTTGAATGTAATACTTCCCCTACTTAATATATGTAGCAGAGAAACTAAAAAGGCTTGTGATATTTATTATAATATGGTTTATGGCAATGGAATCAGTATGTTTCCTAGAAAATCAAGGTTCCTATTAAGTCAAATGCATCGCGTCATATGATATGTGGCTTATATTGTCTTAATAATTTACTTAAAGACGTTTACTGTGCGTCCAAGCGGAGGCTATGCTTGCTACCAGAAGATATTTGCTGACATTTGTCAAACTTCTCCTCTCCCCCTAATCCCTTTGCTTTTTATTTAGTTCCATTTATACTCTTCGTTTAACTGCTTTGATCATATCGGCGGCCTCTTACCTTTGTAACATTTTCTATCGATAATGGTCTTAAATCCTATGCACTTGTCGTTGGATTACTAGTTTCTTTGGGTTTTGTAGATTAGATCACTCACACATTCACACTCTTATTCATACTTACTCATACTTGGCTGAGAAAAATTCCCACTCCCAGCAGAGGATCGAACCGGGTCCTCTCGCACAGCAGACAGGTGACCTACCGATGAATACGGGGTCCATCAAAACGTGTGCGCATAGCGACCGTGATAATAATACCCCTAACACAATGCGTATACTTATTTGAGAATAAAACAAGATACGCCACTGGTCTGGAATTATGAATGTATGTGTTTAGTGTTAAAAAAATATTGTGTTACATTTACATGACTCTCTCTACCCTCTAGCGCTTATTAGTGGATATACAAATCATTCTCACAAAAGTGCATTTCCTATCTACTTCATTTTAATCGTGATAAAACTTTTTCGGAAATATTCGCAACACACATTTCGTTATAAATACAAAGGGAAAAGCGATAGTCAAATGTTTTAGAACTGGACGCTGTATGCTGGCCTTAAAATTCCATACTCTTTTCAAGGCATCACGAGAAACAACTGAAAATCGATAGGACTTTAAAAGAATAGTTAACCATTAATAACGGATATCTCGGTAATGGCCGATGCCACTGAAAAATCATATGAAGTTTTAAAGCAATCTGCATTTTTTTGTGTGGTACGTTTTCGTCTATCGTTTAACGTTTACCAGTTATACAAGATTATACAAAATTACTTCCAAATGAACAGGACTTCAAAGGCTACTCCCAGAAAATTCAAGATATAGATTTTATTTGTCATGTAAATATCTTTAATGTATGATATTCTAATCATACTTTTTAGAGCTAACTTTTAGAATATAAAGAATTCGAAAAATGTTGCAGGTAAAGGGTAGTTTGGGGTTGGGGATTTTCTTGAAAATCTTCGTGACGCATCTACAGAAGGTACTGAACTTAAATACCATGTTTGGTATTTCTCCAACTTTTTATTTTTGAGTAATGCTGTTCACACGCACAGAATAACATTTTCTGAAAATGTATTTATTTTTATTCAGGGAATCGGATTGGATTGGATGCGTCACGGAGGGGATTCGGCACTGATCCACATAGGGGATATTGTACCTACGCCCCACAAGAGGGTCCCCAAGAATAAGGGTGAGGTGAAAGGAGACATCGGGCGGTCAGAACCAGGAGTGACGGCACAGGAATGGCAGTATCCCTAGTTTTCAAAAAGAGACTCCTAAGCAGATGG
Organism: Deroplatys truncata; assembly: GCA_030765065.1. NCBI lineage: Eukaryota > Metazoa > Arthropoda > Insecta > Mantodea > Mantidae > Deroplatys > Deroplatys truncata. Next base: position 201,842,985 of record CM060983.1, on the reverse strand, counting down.
ACAGGTAGACCGGGGACTCCACCCCGTACAGAGGAGGTCTAACGTCCATCAAGGGGATTCGGATTCTCTCGGCAGCCAGCCGAAAGCCGAGGGACAGAGAGTCACAAAGAACATCCTTTTCCCCTGCTATACTGCACCGAAACACCATCTTCGACACTTCCAATCCTGAAAGAGACCCACAGATAAAAGATGAAGTGAAATGGGAATGGAGATGAAATGGAGGGACAGGAAATTCGGGAGATTTGGGAATTCTTCCCAGCATTCGCCTGGCGATCCCGGAAAACCCCGAAAAACCCATGGGTTAGGAAGTTTGGCCACGGTATTCAAGGAAACTCAAAACATGTATTTTCAGTGAAATCTCCGTATCGAATTTTTGGGTGGAATGCAATACCTTCTCTACCTACTTGGTACCTGGTAGAGAAAGCAAAATTTATAAAACCATCGTCATGGAACCCTACAGTTAGCTAGCAATTATACCTTCAGTTGTTTCTTAAGTCAAAGTCCTCAGTATGACCAAAACAGCTAAAGGGGGACTATACAATGAAACAAGAAAAGATAAAAACGATACGATGCTAAATATTGTAATATCTACTGTCACTTATATGCTAGCGTCATGAGATGAACTTCAACACAAAAATGCCTACATCTCAATAATAGCGCATAATAAGACTAATTTGTATTTCGTCACGCTTCGAAACGAAGGCGTTCTTTCAAATGGCGCTACTGTGTAGCTTTGGGTTCTGAGCTGAAGCAGTAAGCTATGTAGCGGTTACACATAGCACTTGTTTAAAATTAAAAATGAGGAATGTGATGTTTCCAGGTGGATGTCGATTGAAGAAGAGAGAACTACACACTGTGGCATAGTGCACTTTGGAGACTCGAAATGTACAACAATTCCATATTGCACCTGCCAGTTGTAATTCACAAAGATGGAGTAAACAGCTCGTTTTGGAAGTCATAAAGAAGCACTGCAGTTTCCCTTGGTCTGTATATGTAGTTAATAATGGCTTCCAAATATAAAAATGTCTTAGCAAGTTTAACAAGGTTGATACAGTATCTATGGTCATATACATACATATTATTAATAATGATTGCTAACTGTAAAAATTAATAGCCATCCTTAAATGAATCATTAATATGAGAAGTAAATCCTGTAACATAATAGTAATAAGCAAGATAGATGTAATTAGATATTAAGTATAAAGTTTATGTATGTGTAGGATTTTAGTTGGTGCTGGGGAGTACTTATATAAAGTATACAAGCAACGTTTTGTGAGAATTAGGGTGCAGTCATTATGTAGGACAAAGTCACAAGCTAGCTTAATGTATAATTTTGATGAGTGGTCACATGTCTAGAAACAGCGAATGGTAGCCTGCTATGTATTTCGAGAACGTTGCAAGACGAAGTAAGCAGTCAATAAGATTTTAGGAGGAATATGTTTTAAATGTTTAAGTTCAGGAAAGTCAGTGATAGCGTCCCGAAACCCAAGTCAGTTGAGTGAAAAGTGCGGTGATGTACAGACCATACGTGTAAACTCTCCGAAGTCGGTTCTAATTACCTCGCATAATGCAGTGGGGACGTTGAAAGTATCTAAATTTAAAAGTGCAAGTTATTACAAGTGAAATTAGGTATAATTTAGGCATGTGTGATAAACAGTTCCATTATTAATCCAGCTCTTATAAAAATAATACGTTGAGTGTTATGCGACCTAGCTAAGGCATTTTCCACAGCTCCAACAATCTCGGTTATTACTAAAGTAACAGTGTAATGTATTACTACAGCATATAATATGTGTGCAATTAAAATATGTGTTCCTTCACTGACTTTTTCATGTGTTAAGTGTTGTTTCTACATACTTTCCTTCCCGTACCCGACCCTGATAAGTTATACCTACATGCTCATACAACAGCAGCCTTGGCAAAAAGGAAACAGAACATCATTGACAATTTATTAGTAACAGCCTAAACACTAAGGTAACAATCGGAGATAATATAGTAATTCAAATATTAATATATCACCCTGCGAACTTACCGCGAGTTAGGCTACTAGCAACGAGGAGTCTACCGCAAAGTTACGATTCATGTTAAAGAACCATGAAAAGCTATCTGTGTGCCGAGCGCAGGCTTCAAGTAGACGGATGTTGACATCTCTACACGTTTAACATTATGTCTAAGCAGAATAAATGCTCATTGGCAACTGTTCTGAATTATGTGTGCAATTATGAGCTTATTACCGAGCGAGATGGCTCAGGCGGTTGCGTCTGTGGCCTGCATTCAGGAGGTCGTGGGTTCGATTCCCGTGGTCGAACTTCCTGGTCCATGGGTTTTTTTCGGAGGTTTCTCCGAGTCGCCAGGCGAATGCTGGGAGGGTTCATTACGTCCTCATATTTTCTGTTCCTCCATTAATCATTTTCTTCGTCCTTCATCCATTTTCTTCATTCCCGTTTGGTCTGTTTTTTCAGGGTTGGAAGGTTCGGCAATGGAGTTTAGGTGCAGCGTGGCAGGGAAAAAGGATGCGGTGCAATGTCCGGACTCCCTGTATCCGTGCCGCATTCCCGCCGCTTCCCATTCCATTCCAAGAGTTTATTTTCTGATGTTGATGTTTATTTTATTTTGCTAATATTTTATATCCTACCCAACAAAAATAATACCTGTACGTTAATATTATAGTATGAGTCTAATATACAATGCAATTTTATTAAATATTACATGAGTATTAGGCATACACTCGTACTGATTACGTAAAGCTATTTACAGAAAAATATTATTTTGTAATTTTGTTGCTATGTTTTCGAATTAGTATATGCGTTTTTACATACCATTGCCTTAATTACACTAATCACATTCGCCCAGTTGATGTTCTTTGTGGTGCTTTCCTCACAAACTTTATGATATGTCTCTGTGGTGTGGGGGTAAGGTATCTGCCACACATTCAAGAGGTCCCGAGTTCAAATCTCGTTTGGGTTGAGTTACCCGCATAAGGTTTTTCTGGGGGTTTTCCTTATCCTAAAAAGATGCATATCGGGTAGCTTTAAGTTTTATGAATCCAAGGCTCATTTGGGCATAACCGTTTAAAGGACACTAAGCTAAAAAGAAGAAAACAAACTTTATGACAAATGCTGGATAAAATTTACAAAATTGTTGCCATTTTCTAAGTGAATTAAGAATAACACAATATATATATATTTATATTTTTCTTGATTCATGTACTACTTATCTTTTACAAAACTAAATACAGCTTCAGTAACGTAATTCACTGTGTTGTAAAAGGTTGGGTTAAAATTAATAATACTTACTTAATTTTTCTAATATTTTAGTAAGTAATACCCGAATCCATTTGGACCGTAAAAGTTCATTAGCATTCTGAAGCTCTTAGAATGACTAAAAGCTTTAAGAAGAAGAGGAAGATATTATGATATAATGCATAAAATTGAATCCAGGGTCTTTTCTTTTCTCTTTTATGGAGTTATTTTTGGGAGGCTGGGCAAGATTGTTGAGAAAACATGAAAAACTAATGTCGAGGCTACACTGAGGTAATTTAACACAATTTATAATGTTAAAATCAGCACCAATGGTACCTCTGCTGAATTTAATTTGAATGAAATGAAGTGATAAACTAAACGGATTCAGACTGGAAGTGCTCGGTTGTTGATCATAGCTTTTGACGTATGAGCATGATTAAAATCGTGTTTTTCACTATCTGCAGCTCTCTGATCATTTCGATGCAGATGACTGAAAACACTAGTATAATCATGCTCACATGCGAGAAGCAATGACTAATAAACAACTATGACGATTCCATAATTACGAGAAACTGTAGCACCGGCGATATTGCGAGGCCGGGGATCTACCGGAGCCTGCTGCAGCTAATGAACCCTGCCAACGCTTGGGTATTTGAGACACACTATGTGTTCATGAATCGAAATTTAAATTTTTCTTCCGTTTTATGTGAATTATCGTGAGCGTATAGTGCTAATGTGAACTACGGACGCAGTCCCAGAAGTACCCGACCTGAGTATATGTAGTGGTTGTTGTTCCAAACAAATGACTGTGGTAGAAAATATCACCCTTATAAAGTTTAAGTTTGAAGTTGCTACATTGTTTAGTAATTGTTTGGCAGCCATTAATAGTGAACGCTCTCAGCAAATTTGTAAAGATGGATAAAACTGGTCATCATTATGTGATACAAAACTTTTATTTGAAAGGTCTTAGTCCAACTAATATAAAGGTGAGCTAGATTCTACTCTGTGGGACTGCTCCTTCGTTTACAACAGTAAAATATTGGGTGACAGAGTTAAGAGAAGCCGTACGAGCTGCCAAGACGAATATCGCAGTGGTGGACCAAATGAGGTAACCACGCCAGAAATTGTGAAGAAAATCCACAAAAAGTATTCGATGACCAAAGACTGAAAGTGCACGAGCTAGCAGACATCGTAGGCATTTCAAAAAGTGCTCTACATACTGGCTGAAAATTTAGACATGAGAAAGTTTTGCGCAGGATGCGTGCCGCGTTTACTCACAATGGAACAAAAGCAGCGTCTTGAGGATGTTTCAGTCGAGTGTTTGGCGATGTTTCGCTACAATAAAGCCGAGTTTTTGCGACGATTCATAACCAAGGATGAAGCATGGATCTATCACTTCAAACCTGAGACGAAGGAACAGTCAGAACAGACGATTGAAAGGGGAGAATCGGCTCCAAAGAAGGCGAAGACAGTTCCATCTGCAGGCAAGGCCATGGCGTCAGTTTTTTGGGATGCGCGTGGGATAATTTTCATTGCTTATCTTCAAAAAGGAAAAGCAATTAATGGCGAGTCTTACGCAAACTTATTGTAGCGTTTGAATGATGAAATCAGCAAAAAAACGGCCGCATTTCGCGAAAAAGAAAGCTTTGTTTCATCAAGGCAATGTACCAGTTCACACATATTATCACCATGGCCAAAATCAATGAGTTAAATTTCGAATTGCTTCCTCGTGCACTCTATTCGCCACACTTAGCCCCTTGTGATTACTTTCTGTTTCCAAAGTTGAAGAAATACCTTGGTGGTAAAAGATTTGCCAACAATGAGGAGGTGGAGTTTGCAGTTGATGGCCATTTTGCAGAACTCGACGGTTCTCACTATTAACAGGGTATCGAACCTATTGAGCATCGCTGGGAAAGTCGTCCTGCGTGGTGTAGTAGTTACCATGCTAGCCTCTAGTTCCCGAGGTCGCGGGCGATGGCTGTTTTGGCGTAAGAATCCTTAGTATGCCTTCCTTCGGAAGAAAAGTAAAGCTGGTTGTCACGTGTCGTAGATTTATGGCACGTAAAAGAACCTCAGGCCTGATAAAGAGGCCTCAGAGCAAAATTTCCGGTCTTTTACGCCCAATATAGAATGGGACGCTAAGGACCACAGCGGTTAAAGAGCGCCCATAAATAAAACTCAATTTTAATCGCTGGGAAAAGTGTATCGAGCTGAAAGGAGACTATGCAGAGAAATAAAGATGTTTTTCCCAACATTGTTTTCTTTTTAGGTCGGGTAATTCTGGGACAGCCCTCGTATAATGCAAGATAAAATGGTGCGCCAGGTATTGCATAGACAAGCAAAAAACGTTGTGTATCGTGTGTGACGATATTTGGTGACTATTGTCAATCTAAAAAGTGAATTTATTCCCTGGAAAATAAACTCTCTGTAACTGAAGTGGAAAACGTGGTAGGCCTTTACGGTCTGTTTTACTATTCTTGTCTATCATCACTGATTTCACACTATAGTGCAAGCCTGGGAATTATCTTCAATGAGTGCGATCTGATAATGGTCTTCGCTGAAAAGCAAGAGGTGTAGAACGAAGTCGCTCACGTTATTGCGCTAGTTCTCCAATGACCTTCCTTAGCTTTGATTTGCCTTTCTGCGACTCTTTTAACGCACGAAGGGATATCTACATACGTGAAATACGGCGCGGTTGGCGGAACTATACCAAATCAAGCTGTTGGAAGATCTCCAATGGCTCTAGCGGCTTAAAGGTTCCCATTGGCAAAGGCAGCGGCTAATAAAACTGTATTGCACGCTGGATCAGCAGATACGGCTTTGTTTCTGAAAACACACTCGCATTTAAACCAATCGTAGCGAAGACCGTCATTCAGAAATTACATATCAAGTATTTAAGCATTGATTCGAGAACCAGTTCTTGCGCCGAATTCAGTTACAGTAATGATTAATGCCAGCATTCATTCACTGCAATTAGATAAAGCTGCGTGCACAAACACAAAGAAATCGAACATAATTTCACGGCTCACTTCTAAAAGTATACCTACCGCACACAAGCTCACAGACAGGACGGAGCTGTTACTCTTGGTTCAGGCACACAAACCTGCACAACGTGTGTATGTAATTGCTAAGCAGCATGGACATCGCGTAGTGCTGTTACCTCCTTACCATTGCCACTACAACCACATAGAGTGGTCACAGATGAAGGGATGTGTAGAAAGAAAAAACAGCACGTTTAAAATTGCTCACACGAGGCATCGACAGTAACGAAGTTTCCGTCTGGGCGAATTGTGTGCGACAGAACTACAAGAACAGGACTTTCGAAAGGAACTGGGAAGAGATGCAGATCTTCATAATCAATCTGCGTGAATCATCTCCCGAGTCCGTTCGCAGCGACCGCAATGGCTGTGAATAATTACACTGACGGTTGTAAGTTATGTACAAATTTATTTATGGACGTGTTACTAATGCACGCAACTTTTTATCCCATTTATTACCTTCTCCACTACGTATTGCAAGTAGGGGAAGTATTGCATTCCACCCAAAATTTCGATACAGAGATTTCAAGGAAATACGTGTTTTGAAGCCCCCTGAATAAAAAAAAGCATTTTTAGAAAACGTTTCGTGTGTGTGTGTGTCTGTGAACAGCATAACTCAAAAACGAAAAATCGGATAAATACCAAACTTGGTATTTAGATTCAGTATCTTTCAAAGATGCGGCACGAAGATTTCAGAAAATCCCTACACCCCTTTACATGGAATATTTTTCGCTGTAACAATTTTCTCTAACGATTTAAGATATTTTCATGACAAATGAAATGTATATCTTGAAATTTCTGGGTATGTTCCCAAAAGTCCTCTTCATTTTGAATGGCTTTTGAATAACTGGTTAACCGTAAGGGATAGGCAAGTTTTCTATACAAAAAAAAGATCTAGATCTCATTAAAGCACACAATTTGTGTCATATGCTTTTTGTTTTGTCGAGTGAACCATTTTTTAGATATTCCTTGTTATTTACTTGAATTTTCCAATACTTATACTTTTTCTCAAATGGGAATTCTTTATTCCTATCTTTTTCTTTCTTTTTTAATGTCCGGGACATGCAAAGAGAATTTGTACAGAGTATTTGACTATCACCATATTCCCCTTGACCTACAAGAAAATTAGCAATAAGTTTCTGCATAGGTTTATATCGATTAACATGAAGTAAATGGCGAATAAACGTTTGTAAAAATAGTTTGCACGTGAGTAGAGAAAGTCATATGAGTGTAACACAGAACTTGTTTAGTCATTGTGCTAGAATGAACGTTTAATATGTCAGTATCATGCCTGATAGCTCCTCTGCAGGAGGAACGATGTAGCAACGCCAACTGCAATATACACTGTGTATGGAAAAAAACACCATCAACGCTTGGTATATTGGGGGGGGGGGGCATTAAAGTGAAACGCATGGTTTGGACGCTGTGAGGCGTCAAAGTTTCATCGAAATGTTGTTGGTTTCCTAATGTTATGTAACCCTTTCGCCCTCAGCTTAAAGTGGATGGAGGAATTGTGCCTTACTTTTCCTGGCAGGCACTACATCCCCCATAGTCCAAAGTTCGCAGCCTGATGGGGTAGTCTGGTTGTGTACTAGTGCAGTAACGTTGTCAGCATTACATGTACCAGTACACAAATATCGAAATGACCGGTATGCCACTTTCATACGGTAGAGTTAATGGCAAGGCAGAGCTGTTGCACGACCGTATGAAGAAAAGTTTCCCAACAGACATATTACGCATCATACGACGGTCGCAGCAATTGTAAGAAGACTAAGGGAAACCGGAAGTTGCAAGTAGGTGCCAGTATTCCACGTGTGTACCTATAGTAAGATGTATTGTTTTGCTTTGTACATTTTTACTGTAGATACAACGGTATTGTGGGGCGAAAATGTTTTGTTTACGTCAAGTCCGCTTCTAAAGCTGGATCGACTATAGGTGGTTACCAGAACACCAACCTCTGTTTCTTTCCCCTATTTATATGCGGTCTTTAAATCTAAGTCCATGTCGATGGATTTGCCTTTGGAGCAATTGTCGTTAGGAATAATGTCCACTGAGGTTCACTCTATTTCCGTAAATAGAAATCCCTAATTATATTTTAAGATTCACTTTAAATGCTACAGAACTAGAATATTTGTCAGAATTGTTTAACTTTAGAATCTAAGTAGCCATTATGAAGAATATTAAGTATGCTATGTTATAATTATATTATACTTAATTATTATATAAAAGCTAGCATATAGTATTGTTTTATATAAACAATGTTATGTAAAACACGCACGTCATCGAGGAGATTAAAGTACGTACTCGTGAACGTCCGTGGTTCAAATACCGTCGGACCCTACAAGGTTTTCGTCAGTCCTTGTACAAAGCAAATACCGGGGAGACACCATAAAGTTAGGCTGGAAAGTTTCCTTTCCAAGTTTTCTTCCCCATTATCATACCATTTCATGTATCATGAATCAGTGCCTTGCTCCTACAGTGCTTGTGTGTGTATGAGCAGACGTTCAACATTATAAAAACATTAAAATCTCCATGGGTGCGCACAACTTTTAACATAGGGATATTGATTATAGGTTTTCTTTTTTCTAATTCTTGTTTTCTTTACAAAATGCAGTTGTGTGTTAAAACATTCAAAACCTTTTTGAGTAGCCATAAATACCGTAATTATGCTACAAATTTCATCTTTCTAGCTGTGGTGGTTACTTAGAAAACTGTAAACGTAAATTCAGACTGAAACATTTAATACTACAGCCGGGATTTGAACCACGGATGTTGGGCTTACAATGCTGCTGCTCTAACCAATTGAGCTACCATGACAACACGGCGGTACTTACGACATTAAATTAACCAACTGACCCGTATCTTTTTCCGGCGTTTTCAAATTCATTACAACACACCCCAATAGCGATTTACAATGTAACTACTTCAGGTCTTGGGTTTCATAGTTAATCACATTACGTCAAGCAATAGTAATCACGTGTCATGTGTAGAATACAGTTGTAAATGTAGAATCAGACTGAAAAATGTAATATAGCGGCATGTTGCCATGATATCCCAGTTCGTTAGAGCACCGGTACGGTAAGCCGAAGATCCATGGTGCAAACTCTACCTATGTTTTTGAATTGTTCAGTCTGATTTTGCCTCTCATCTTTTAGTCTACACACTTTTCTAATTGAAAACCGGTCTTCTAAGGTTGGAACTTAATATTACTGAGATAAGTAATTCAGAACACAAGTATTTTCATATTCTTTTTCTTTTTCTTCTTCTTCGGCATCTTCTCTTAGCAGTGAGTCGTTATCGCTTTCACAGACATTTTTCTATTCAGTCACAATCTCTTAAGTTTCTATCCACCATCGTTTCCTAGATACATTCTTCCCTTCTTAACGCTGGTTTCTTATACTTCTTCCCTCTGCCTGCCGTTTCAATATTTCCTTTGTCCACCTGTAATTAGGCATTATCTGTACCAATGAAGCGCGTATTCTACAATGTTTTTGCTATGGAGCATGTTATTTCCAATTCCTCATTTCTGTTTAGTGAGCTGCAAGCATCGTCTCAGAATGTCAATCTCCACTGTTGCAATTCTATCCTTGTTTAAGGTCACATTTCAGCTACGTTTATTTTCCACCTCACTGTGAAATATTCTCTTCTTAATATGTACCTTATGGATTATTACTGTTCCATATTATCCCATGCAACGCGCTAGTAGGCTCTTCCCTTTCGCTATACTGGAATTGACATTGACGTCACATGTACAGGAACTATTTATTATTGTTCCCAAATACATAAACTTGGTGCATAATTTTACTTTACCTTCAACTGCTTCTGTATATCATCTAGCACAATTGTTACCTACGCATTTCTTCAAATATCGTAGGTTGGATCGTGTTACCAATTCGAAAATAGTTTAAGTTCATTACAAATTCCCTTTACTCACAATACTTAAACACATAGTTATACTTTAATAAAGTGCAATGTTCACAATTTATTGCCTGCTTGGCCCTTATATATTCTTTTCTCTCTTAACGTGAAAACGTGCATTTTTAATTTTAAATAAGTAGTGGATAACTCATATGTGACAAGGAAAGAAAGTCGCTTAACTACACAAAGAATAGTTATGATTCTTGCAGCTGTTATAAAATGTATTAACTTCAAAAAGCACTCTTTAAATATACATGAAATTTACAAAGATAAAACCATTTGAAAGTTTTTGTGTTCTCGCAACGAATTTAAATAATTAGTTTGCGTTACAGTTAGGCTCAGATTCTAACGGTCCACTGTTTCCACATGCATGATATAGAATGTTGAACATTACTTACAAAATGTTATACTGAATTTTGACTAGGCCAAAAAGCGTATGTTTGCTAGCAAATTCCGAAATGAAGCAGTTCCTCTTCATACTTGCTAGCCAGGCGAGGCGACCGGTACAGGAGCGAACCACGTGACTTGAGTCGCTTTGAACGCCGCCTGTACCGGGAGAGAGAGAGAACGCCCTCTAGCGTTCCAACGACGTATGTGTATACAGCTTCGACGACTCCTCCATGCTGGTTGCGTCTAAAGTCCTGGCAGGCGAAACACCTAAGTGATGTAACTGGTAATGATGAGAATACAGCGTAGCCATCACTGGTCAGCTTAAATGTTGCCATAAAGACGAACCAGGAATGGCTCACCCCTTTAAAGCTTTTCAGGATAAATTCCAAGTCCTCCTCATCTTGAGAGAAGATCGTTACAAATAATATTAAAATATTGTTTCTGCTTCCTGAGGGCTATCTTAGATATGACTGAAATAGTATTCCGAAAGGCCACTACTTAAAGTTATTTCAAACTTGGTTAGCATTTGGTACCTTATCTTGTAGTAGCTATAAATTAAGCAAGGCTGATGTGCGCCAGAAAATGCGTTCACGGTTATTCAGCACACATAAGTGGTCGAGACATGCAACAGTTTCTTCTTCCTAAACAATTTTATTCCACCCTTGTAGTCAACAAAAACGTGCAGGAAGGCAGAAGATTCCAGGCTTGTCTTCCTGCAGCCGTTTGTCTTCGCCCTTGAATGTTCCCTGCAACATAGTTGTTCTGCACGCACCAAGAAAACGCCGCAGTTCAGCACCTCATTCAAAATCTTCTTATAGCAGAGCCAAGCTTAACGAAGTCTATAAGTTATGGCACACCTCATTCATACACATCTGACTGGTAAATTGGCTTTAAGTTTAGCAACGAGATAATTAGTGATCCTTGTCAGTTTCTGCAATATGAGCGCTTAATGAGGTACCTATAGTAAGTAGAGGAAGTATTGCATTGCGTCCATAAACTCAGCACATAGATTCTACCGGAAATATACGTTTCGAGATCTCCTGAATAAAAAAAGTAGTTTTAAATAACAGCCCGTGTTTAACATAGTCATCTAAAAGAATTCAATGGCACAGCCGGGTTTTGAGCACGGTTCTCCCGCGGTTGCTCTAATCTTTGAGCTACTGTACAAAATACCGGTGGGACATTGAATTCCCCAATTGACTCCAGTTGTTTCCCAGATAGGCCACCAAGGCATCTCACTAGAGATGACAATCTCAATTGCGATCTGCCATTTATTACTATTATTACTGGGTGCTTATGGTTTTTTTAAGTTTTCTTTTTTTTAGACACAGCTCATGTGTCTGTCAGTCTGTCTGTATGTGAACAACATAACTCAACAAACTGATAGTTAAATACCAAAATTGGTGTGCGCTGTTTATGTTAGGTGGAACCTGTTACATTTTCAACTAAACTTGCTGAAACCTTTTAAATAACCTTAACACACACACACACACACACACACACACACACACACACACACAAAGCACACACGAACATAGGATTCAAGAATGCACAAATACGTATACACGCAGATATGCAGGGAGAAGACCAAGCACACGCACTGCAACGCAAACAAGCACACACATAAACAGACACGCATGCACTCACATACAAACACATAGCGCATGCGTTCACACATAGGTAAACAAAAGCAGACATATATGCATACATACACGCACGATGGCACTTTCACGCACGCTCACACTCACACGTATCCTCATATACATGCTCAGAAACGCACGCACATGCACAGTCACGTGAAAACGCGCATTGCATGTTTACAAGTTTTCAATATTTATTTACGTAATAAAGCCGGCTTTCTTCTGTGTATGTTTCCCGCGCTATCGATCCATACACAGAAACCTTATCCGGTAACTTCCAGTTTTAAAATAAACTCCACGGGATGGGGTAAATGGGGATAAATTAAATTAAACTGAGATTTATTTATGGACGCTCTTTAACTACTGTCGTCCTTAGCGCCCCATTCTATGTTCGGCGTGAAAGATCGTCCGCTTTATAAGGCCCGAGGTTCTTTTACGTGCCGTAAATCTACGACATGGGACCACCGGCTTTACTTCCTTCCAAAGGAAGCTAAGCTAAAGATTTTTCACGCCCGAAAAAATCCATTGCCCTTCGCCGGGTTTGAACACGCGACCTCGGGAAGTAGAGGCTAGCATGGCAACAACTGCACCACGGAAGACGTCTGTAAATGAGGATGATGAAAGGAATTGCCTAAATAGAGGAATGTTATTTTAACAACAATTAGCCGCTAGCAGCAGAGCAGCGTGTCCTCCTCGTTAACAATGTAATACTTCCGTGTGACGAAGCGGTACAAAGGGAAGTGGAGAACTATGTTACGGTTGCTCAGGGCCTGTAACAACTGAGACTTGTATCACAGTATCGTTCTTGGCCACGAAATGTCTCATTCGTCCTAATCTGCTAGACTTATACAATCCTCTGATCTGCACGCGTACTTGGAGGTTATTGCATACATAACGGCGATGTTCTGTTGACAAAGATGATCACAAGGTACACGCGCACCCACACGCATACACATTACATGCGTGCGGGACATTCCATTTCAAATCGTGCTAAACATATGGAAAATCGACTTTGCATTTTTTAAACGAAACGAAACTTTTGTATTTGGAGACAAGCCCTATAGAATGCTTTATGCAAACTCTTAAAATTCAAAACATCATAGTTTTGCAATTAAAATTGTTCAAATTTATCGTATCTTCCTAAAATTACCAACTTCAAGCTATTATAACTACTAAACCTTTGAATATCGTTATTTAAAACGAGCTTTAATTTGATTCTCCAAACTTTAATTTGATACCGACAAGTAAACACGTTCTTTTTATTTTTATTTAAGTGAAAAAAATTCTATTTTTTCAAGTGTAGGGGATAAAGAATTGTATTATATATGGTTATTCCGTAATTTAAACACAATCAAGCATATATTTTACTGAAATGGTCACTGATAAAGTTTCGCCTAAAATAATTAAAGAGGTGAATTACTTTACGCACGGGAGTAATAAAATGCGTGCTCATGGTCGCTCTCGCACGCCTGTTTTGAATTGAAGGTCAAGCAACCGAGCGAGATGGCTCAAGCAGTAACGTCTGTGGTCCGCATTCGGGAGATCGTGGGTCGATTCCCGTGGCCGACCTTCCGGAACCATGTTTTTTCGGGGTTTCCCCAGGTCGCCAGGCGAATGCTTGGAAGGAGCATTACATCCCGCAAATTACCTGTCCCTCTATTTCATCTCCATTCTCATTTCACTTCACCTTTCATCTGCTTGGTTTCTTTCAGGGTTGCAAGTGCCAGCGGGATGACTCATCGAGTACATGGCAGGGGAAAAGGATATGCGAGCTGTCTTCTGGTCCCGGGCCCCGCAGGGGATGTGTAAGCCCACAGGAGGTGAGGGAGTGCACCAGCCAGCACCCGGGAGTTCAAATCTGTAAATGGTAGGGACCCTGCCCTCTGCCTGTCATGCCTCCTGGTCCGGCCGTCCTCTCACCTCATTCCTCCACCCCTTCAGAGGCCTAGGCACAAAAGACCTGCATATGTCGAAGTGCTAAGTACCCCTTCCCTTCTAGTTCTATCCTGTTCTATCCTAAGGTCAAGCAAGCTGGTGTGCATAAGCTTAAACAATGAGAGCGCTTACTGAGCATTATGCAGTTCTGAGTATTTGCTCACAGATCCACAGAACGCTTGGTGATCATCCGTATCAACAACGTAAATCGTTGTGTTTATTTACTTTTTGCACAACCTAACATTATTACTTTACTAACATTGCCGGCTTCTCTTAAGGATACTATGGATTATTCTCAATCTAACATTTTAGTTTTATAAAATTCCGAAGACGCTTAAAATAAGTGAAATCTGTATATACATTTTTGTGAACATTATAAAAATAATTAGTATATGCTGTAATGAAATCCGGACTTTATCTACAAAACGATATTTGGTACAATATTCTGAATTAAAGGGTTCTGGAGTTATGCGCAAGTAAAATGCCACAAAATGAATTAATAGGACACGCTTATCGATCAATAACGTGACAACCGTTAGGTTTTAGATGCTAATATTTGATAAATATGCTTTCCTAAGCACCCCTTATTAATAGGAGAAATTACAATGGAAACAAAAAAAATCTGATGTGTTACACTCACATAACTTTCTCTACTCCTGGACAAACTATTTTTACAAACGCTTATTCTCCATATGCTTCATGTTAATCGAGATGTCAATCTTATTGGTAATTTTCTTGTATATGCAAGGGGAATATGGTAGGTTTTAAGCGATAGTCAAATATTTTAACGCTGGTTGCTATGTGGCGCATTCCATTCTCTTTGCATGTCCAGGACAAAAAAAAAATGAATAACGAATTTGAGAAAAAGTATAAGCATTGGAAAATTTGAGGGAATAACAAGCAATATCTCGAAAACGGTTCACTCAACAAAAGAAATGTATATGACATAAATTGTGTATTTTTTGTGTAGTAAAATTTTGTCTATCTCTTATGGTTTACCAGTTATGCAAAAGTCGTTCACAATGAAGAACACTTTTGGAGACATTCCCAGAAAATTTGAGATATACCTTTCATTTCTCATGACAATATCTTAAACATATGATATTTCAATCAAAATCGTTAGAGCCATTTTTGAGAAAATTAAAATTTTCGAAAAATGTTCCATTAAAGGATACTCTGGGGTGGGGGATTTTGTTGACAACCTTCGTGTCACATCTCTGGAAGATACTGGACTTAAATACCAAGTTTGGTTTTTATCCGACTGTTCGTTTTTGAGTTATGCTGTTCACAGACACACATACACACACACGGACATGTTTCCAAAAATGCTTTTTTTGGATTCAGGGGACCTCAAAACATATATTTCCGGTGAAATCTCGGTATCGAATTTTTAGGTGGAATACAATACTTCCCCTAATTACTATACGTATGTAGTAGAGAAAGTAAAAATGGGAGATTTTTTGCCGTTGGATTTCACATGGAACGTCCCGTATTGTGCACAAATTCGGAATGAGTTCGTCAATTCTTTAAGGTTGCACCGTAGATATTCCAGGCAAACAGATGCTTCAGGTCTGTTAAAAAGTTACTATTACGGACATTCTAATTAATATCTGTAAATTCATGAAAAGTTTGTTAGCATCTGCTTATTTATGTTTTTGGTATCTCAACAGAACTGCATTGCACGTTTTTCAGTAGAAAACACAGTTCCGGGAAATGCGGACATTACGCAACTTGCGTACCTGATTGGCATTGAAACACAAATCACCGTTTAAGCAACATAGTGATAGAAATATACAGATCCAGCAGGACCACTATAAATAGCCGATATGCATAACAAAACACAGACACAACACAAACGTTATATATTGCGTCATAAGTCCTTCTTCAGACGGTGGAGAAAAATATGCACAAAATTGACATATTAACGCACCGAAGTTATCTTATTAAAAAGAAAAAAGTATACATTTTAACTTGTAGCTTAAAAGAAATGGTATATAATATAATATGCTCCCAAGAACGCCAATCTTGTTATCCAATCCACACAGAGACACTTAATATTTTATTGCTGTATATGTTACGGTCCATAAGTTTTATGAGCGTATATTAACTGACGTAATATCCCATAGTTCCGCCTAGCGCAAGAAAAATAGTCCTTTCGCGAGAGGTTATCTGGTAAGTTCCTAAAGCTTGCACCGTCAGAAGCTCACTGGTTTCAGGTGGGGAGCGGATTGCCTCCGAGTTTGGTTAGAATTTTCGGCATCAGAATTGAAAACTTAAATTTAGTGAGGAAGAAGATGATATGAAATGAAGGCGAAATGGATGAAAGGAAAGGTAATAATGGAGCAATTGGTAGAAAGAACGATGGGGAAATTCCGGCCAGACGCCACTTCGTCCACCACAAATCCCAGCGGGCCGCTGGGATCGAACCCGGCACGGGAACGCCTTAGTGGGAGCCGAACAGTTTAACAACTCGGCCAAGGCGCCGCACCACGACCCTTTAGACCAGAATGGCCCATTTAAGTTGAGACTGTAAAATATCTCCAACACTAAGCGTTTTAGAAAGAAATGTATTGAATAAACGTTGCTTGATGTTATGGGGGAAAGTAAATGCTATTAGTGTGTTTTGTTTGGAGGACGTTGTGATGGTCATTTTAGAGTCAATTTAATTATTTTAAATGGGACCTACATTTTGTAAGTTGTTTTCTCATTATAAAACTATTTATAAAAAGCTGTTTATTTGTGACGAGGAATAAGGAAACATTCATTCATTCATTCATTATCTGTTTACCCTCCTCTTATGGAGGACTTACACCCCCCAGGACTTACAAGCGGGTGCCTGGGGTCAGAGGCCCGTCGAGGAGCAGACACTCATGGATCAGATAGCATCCAGGATGGGTGATCAGTCCGATGCCTAGTATGGGACGAAGAAAGTAGATGAAACGAAATGTTGGTGAAATGGATGAAAGGAAAGGTGATGATGGAGCAGTTGGTGGAATGAATGGCGGGGGAAACCGGAAAACCCGGAGAAAACCCGCCCAGACGCCGCTTCGTCCACCACAAATCCCACATGCAATCCCTGGGATTGAACCCGGGTCGCCTCGGTGGGAGGCGAACGGTCTAACCGCTCGGCCACGGCGACGCCAATTTAAAAAAAAAAAAAAAAAAAAAAAAAAAAAAAAAAAAAATATGTTGGTTCTCAATTACGAAACGTAACTTGACCTTCAAATGAGCATTCATAGATGGTCCAACCATTCATTGCGCTCTTCGTACACAGCCACTCAAAACTTTCGTCGTTATTTACTTTGTTGTAAGAACAATTGCAAAAAGTGTTATACAAATGTTTGGCTTTTTATGAGGAATGCGAAAACAGCATAAAAAATCTAATGTGTTACACTCACATGACTTTCTCTACTCTTGTACAAACTATTTCTACAAACGCTTATTCTCCATATGCTTCATGTTAATCGAGATATCGATATGTCAATCTTATTGCTAATTTTCTTGTAGATGCAAGCGATAGTCAAATATTTTAACGCTGGTTGCTATGTGGCGCATTCCATTCTCTTTGCATGTCAAGGACATAAAAAAATGAATAACGAATTTGAGAAAAAGTATAAGTATTGGAAAATTTAAGGGAATAACAAGCAATATCTCGAAAACGGTTCCCTCAACAAAAGAAATGTATATGACATAAATTGTGTATTTTAACGCGATCTACATTTTTTGTGTAGTAAAATTTTGTCTGTCTCTTATGGTTTACCAGTTATGAAAAAGTCGTTCACAATGAAGAATACTTTTGGAGACATTCCCAGAAAATTCTAGATATACATTTTATTTGTCATGACAATATCTTAAACATATATATTTTAATCAAAATCGTTAGAGCCGTTTTTGAGAGAATTAAAATTTTCGAAAAATGTTCCATGTAAAGGGTAGTCTGTGGTTGGGGTATTTACTTGAAAACCTTCATGTCGCATCTCTGGAAGATACTGAACCTAAATACCAAGTTTGGTGTTTATCCGACTGTTCGTTTTTGAGTTATGCTGTTCACAGACACACACAAACACACACACACGGACATGTTTCCAAAAATGCTTTTTTTGGATTCAGGGGGTCTCAAAACATGTATTTCCGGTGAAATCTCGGAATCGAATTTTTGGGTGGAATACAATACTTTCCCTACTTACTATACGTAGTAGAGAAAGTAAAAAGGTAGACTCACATTTAAAAAAATTAAACTGACCCTCTAATAACCATCACAATGTCCTTCAAACAAAACACGACTAATTGAATTTACTTTCCCCCATAATATCAAGCAAGTTTTATTAAAGACATTTCTTTCTACAACGCTTAGTTTTGGATATATTGTGCAGTCTCAACTTATACGTATGGTCCACCCTGTATGTTAACACAGCATCTTCCTTCGCATAAGAATGAGACCTGGTGCGAAGAGGTGCGGGAATGTTTTGTTATATTCGATTTTGTTTATGTGTCCATTCCTTATGAATAGAATGGCTGATAACTATATTTCTGAACCGACCGAAGCTTCCTTCTCTTTCTCTTTTGTATGGCATGAAGAAAACGAAAGTAATTTTACCAGATTTAATTTGAAGTGTCCATGATTGGTCATCATTTCTATCGGAATCAGAACATTACACGTACGCTTCCTGATAGATACGCACATTAACAGTATCTCTCTCCCTCGCGGATCATCACCAACAGCAACTAATTGCTCCTCGCACCCCTGAACAGATTGTTGCTATCAGTCGCTACAGGACTCGTGACAGTCCATCAAGCACTACGCGGCTTAGTTTATATTACTACATGCAGGTCGTAAACTACCATTTCAGCAAATTGATGAATGGTTTAGAACCCTAACGAGCTATCTGGGAATCACAATGATCAATTACGAATTTCCATTGGATTTAATTCGAGGATTGCGTAAAGTGCGTGCAGCAGACTGCTGGAGGGGAATAAGAGTTGGTGTAGCAGAATCAGACATTTCTATCACGTAACATTTACGCCAGAAAGCATGCAGATAACGGACTCGGACCGGAAAACGGTGCCCAAAGGGCCTGCCTGGCTTTCTGGAATAATGAATGTTGTGAGTTTCCCAGTCTGGCCGCGTGGAGCAGCTCTAGCCTGGAGGGGGGGGGGAAGCGCCAACCATCTACATAATGAGGTTAACTTCAGTTTCTTCATTATCAGTCCTTTCAATACAGCTGATGCCTGGTTTAATAAAAGCATTAGAATTGCAGAGCCTAGCAAGACAGCATTTCCACGATACTAAGTCTCAAATAAATAAAACACTATTATAGTGAGGCATATTTTTTAATGTGAACACATAGTCATCAGTTATATGAAAAGGAGGTACTTAAGCAATAAGAATTCCCCTTTGGTAAGGTCTAGTTATTACCATTTGCTATACATAAACGGTACTTCTATGCTCAACGCTCACAACGCTTGCTTATTTCCGAAGGACAAAGGGCAACATGGTTCAGCTGTTTCACAGCCACTCGGATGCGCGAAGGAATATGTAAACGAGCATGCAGGTGATCACTAGGACCCGGATTATATGTAATTTAATGCTAACTGTTTATACACGAAAAATGGCAAATGTTGACGTGATACACCTGTAGAAATGTTGTACATGAATTTTATTTTGCATTTTTTATATATTTGGTATAATATTACATACTCCCTGCCGTACTACATAATTTCACATTTATTATTATTATTATTATTATTATTATTATTATTATTATTATTATTATTATTATTACATTTGTTATCCAATGTGGTAGCAAGAAAGGAAAAACAATTTGAATCTTTTATTATTGTGCTACTCACACATTGTCGTCAATTTGGTTATTACATTCGAAGCTAAATTGCACTGGTTCGATACGTACCAATGACTCGTTTTAGCATGCAGCGTTGACTTCTTGCAAGTTGAGCAATCATACTGTATATAATATAAAAGCATATTGTCAGAACACTGTGCACAACATTTGGAAAAGTATACTATATTACAGATGGTGTCTCATAAAGTAATGCCGGTTTTTAAGCAAAAGTTTATTTGGAATGTTTTCTAACAACAAGTTAAACTACTCTTCAAAGTAGAGACCATAGATTCTATGGTATTTAGCCATCTTTCAGCGAGGTTTAATACGCCGCGACGGTACCATTTTCTGGTTTTTGATACGAAGAATTCGGTGACTCCTACTTCCATAGTTTCAAAGCTTTCGAAATTTCTTCCACACAATAAATGGGGCATAGATCGTACCAGATGGTAATCTGAAGGCGCAAGATCAGGGCTGCATGCTGGGTGTGGTAGCAGTTTGACTCCTTCCAGTTCATGAATTTTTGTCATGGTTGTTCGTACAGTATGGGGTGTTGCATTGTCCTGCTGCAATTGAACTTTATTTCGGTTAATTAATCCTGGGTATCTCCGTCTCAAAATTTCATGAACTCGTTCCAGTTGCTGAGAATAAAGATCCGCATTGACTGCACTCCCATTTGGAACAAACTCCCAGTGAACCGTTCCTTCCAAATTCCACCGGACATTACAACATTACTTTGGGGCGAACAGATTTTTTTTAACAATGACTTTGGCAGTTGATGGGGACTGAGCCACTGTTACGAGGCGTCAGGGTTGCGGTAATAGACCCATTTTTCATCACATGTGACAATTCTCCTAATAAATCTATCATCCATGGGAATACCGATAAGCTGACGACAAATATCCAATCTACGTGGAGCCTGTTGAGGTGTCAATTCATGAGGTACATATCTACAGCTTCTGTTTGATTTTTCAAACTTCTTAATCTGGCGATGTATGGTATCCTTTGATGGACCAGGTTCTTCTGACAGCCTACGTGTACTTTTTGCAGAAATTCTTCCAAAACTCTGCGTGTATTTAGGTCTTCCAGAACGTGGTAAATCTTTAGTGTTTTCTTCTCCAGTGTTGAAACGGTGGGGCCATTAAATTAAATTGAGTTTTTTATTTATGGTCGCTCTTTAACTACTATGGTCCTTAGCGTCCCATTATATATTGGGCGTGAAAGACCGACAATTTTGCTCAGAGGCCTCTTTATCAGCTTGAGGTTCTTTTACGTGCCGTAAATCTACAACACGGGACGACCGGCTTACTTCCCTTCCGAAGGAAGCCATGCTAAGTAAAAAACACCAGCTCTAGCTAAAAGTATAACAATTTTAAGCCATATTTAAGATAAACCACTCAAATACTTAGTGCATAGAGTTGTATATTCTCTTAAAAGAGAACCCGCACACTGCACCCTGATTGTAAACGTACACACTGAAACTTCAGAATAGCGCCAAAATCGGCGAAAAAGTGAATGAATACTGGACGGTAAAGTTAGAATGGGAAACTGCGAACACCACCTTTTCTTTCTTTTTACTTTCTCTACTACGTATAGTAAGTTTGGGAAGTATTGGATTCCACCCAAAAAATTCGATACCGAGATTTCATCGGAAATACATGTTTTGAAGCCTATGAATAAAATAAACCACTTTTAGAAAAAGGTCCGTGTTTGTGTCTGTGAATAGCATAACTCAAAAACGAAAAGTCGTTTAAATACCAAGCTTGGTATTTAGATTCAACATCTTTCAAAAATGCGACACAAATATTTTCAAGAAAATCTCCCCAACCCAGAATACAATTTACATAGGTAATTTTTTAAACATCTTGATTTTCTCTTAAATGGCTCTAACGATTTTGATTAAAATATCATATACTGAAGATATTTTCATGCCAAATAAAATGTATATCAATTTTCTGGGAATGTCTCCAAACATCTTCTTTATTCTGAATGGCTTTTGCATAAATGGTAAACGTAAGAGATAGACAAACTTGTTGTACACAAAAAAATATATAGAGAATTTGTCATATACCTCTTTTTGTGGAATGAACCATTTTAGAGATATTCCTTGTTATTTGTTTGAATTTTCTAATATTTATACTTTTTCTCAAATCGGAGTTCGTTATTCGTTTGTTTATGTCCTACACATGCACAGAGAATGGAATGCTCCACATAGCAACCAGCTCTTAAAAGATTTGATATCGCTTAAGCCTACCATATTCCTCTTGCACCTACAAGAAAATTAGCAATAAGGAAGTTTCTGCAAATGTTTATCTCGATTAACTTGAAGTATATGGAGAATAAGCGTTTGTAAAAATAGTTTCTACAAGAGTAGAGAAAGTCATGTGAGTGTAACACATCAGATTTTTTTTTCGTAATTCACAAGGAGCGACACTGGCGACGTGACATAAACGACATGCGATACGTACACAAGGAAGTGACACAATTTGGCATTACTGCGCCAAGCTCGAGCGAAAGTACACACCTTTTACCGAGCGAGCTGGCGTCCCGGTAACGTCTGTGCGACTCGCATTCTAGAGGTCCCGGTTTTGATCCCCGGCGACAGCCCACTGTGATTCATGGGCTCTTCATAGTTTTCCAGGGGTCGGCAGGCGAATGCTGGGGTGTTTCTTCCCCACCACGATTTCGTTTCTGTAATTTCCCTTTCATTCCATTCCTTCTCATCTTTCAGGTGGGCTTCCAGGTTTCGTGGCGTATGTTGGTGCCGGACAGATGGCGCGGATGCATACTCACTGAAAAGAGTACTCCCAGTAGATACCAGATTTGTGTCGTTCATCGCCCTCTCTCGGCAGCTGAAGCAGTGGGATGGGTCTGCGAGCTTGGAAATGTTAGAGACTTCTGCGTTTCTGTGGTCTATCTGTCTACGGCCTGTAGCCTCCTGTGGTTTCTTCACCTCATCCCTTCCTCCTGGGGCGTGGTAACAACAGATCTGCGCAGGTCGCAACGCGTGAGGTGCCCCCCTCCGTTTCCCGTAGGGGGTGTTCCAATCCTTTCAGCTGCCGTGGTGCGGGCGCTGCGGACCCTGAGCACTCTGGTACTTTTGACATTACTAGAAGTACGCTGGGCCAAACGCCCGAGCCCCACCCGTAAGAATGTCGTTTGGCTTGGGTTGGACTCGGCGGGGCAGTGATTCCCGATACCCATGGGAGATTGTGAATGTCTGTGCGGTTTTCGTTCGGGCGGTGTTGTGAGACGTCTTAAAGTTCCCCGATACCGCCCTGGAGAGCCGGTAGACAGTCTGCTAGGTTGCTGTCGTCCCCATCGAGCTCTCGGTGGTCTTCTCCATTTTTGGGGTTGACGCGAGTAAGTGGCGTATCCCTTCCACCGTGTAATGGGGGGGGTCGGATTTAATTTTCAGGTGCTGGCTTACTGGAAAAGCTCTCGGGAGAGGGGGAGTCACTTGGATGACGCCCTTCTCCCAGAGTTGCATGGGTTGACCGGACCCCTAGCTGTTGGCCCCTCCAATGAATCACCTCTAAACATATATTCGTCACTCCGGGTAATTTAATATATCTTCAGAAGAATTTGCCTAGAGATTAATACCATCTAAACAGAAAACAAACGAACACACACGCGTAAAGGTAACTCCAAATGAACTTTCATCGCGGGCTTTACTGCGTTCACGCTAAATTCCTATTGATCAATCGTCGCTCATGTCGCGTCGCCAGTTCGTTCAATTGTAAATGGGAGGCATCGTCGTTTGCCTTCCCATTAAGCTGAAAGTACCGAAAACCTATAATCATTCCACTCTTAGTGCCTGGAAATGTGCCGATTATCTGTGATATTTCAAGAAATATGTTAATCAAACATTCCATTAATATAAAATAATAAATGATGTGAATAGTAAAACCTAAAGAAAGTTGTCGCTTCCGTTTAATTTTCTATGGTGCCATTCACCCCTGCTCAGCAGTGCTACAATAATGAAGCAGTCAGTAAGGTGATAAACACGGTGCTTCTACAACCTGCTGTTAGCTTGGTGAGTGACAATAAGGTGAAATAGTGAAGTAAGAAACGCAAGCCGTTAAAAACGGCGAGAAACGAATTGTGCTGAACGTTTTTAACAAACTAATACAGGAGAATGACATTGTTAAACTAACTGCAGAGACCTGTGTTTCCGAGTGTATAAACAACTAATGCCGGGATTATGATGAACTTTACTTAACGTTACTTAACATGAGAATAGCTCTTGGTTTATTTTATTACATCATGCTACTACTTCACGCCGATTGGTTCTAATTATCACGTGACGTCAAACTTGACGTAACGGGAAGGAAAAGTTATGTCGCGTTAAGTTAGGTCAGTTAAGTTCATCGTAATCCCGGCTTAAAGGAAGCGGGAACATTGCGTACCAAGAAGAAAAGAAACTGATGTAAGTCGGAACTACACAAAGCAAATGACTTTACCAAAATGTGCTATTCTTAGGAAATTTCACGAGTTTTCTGTAAAAATAATAATAATAATAATAATAATAATAAGAATATCGATCCACCTTTCATAAACGATTCCTAGAAAATGGATTTAAATTTGTGAAGAGAAATAAAGTGAATATAATTATTGACAGAGAGGATGGGATGAACGACAGAGATGGACAAGCAGAGGGGATCCTGTGTTGGAACGCAGATTTTATACCTCTTCCTGATTTATCTACAGATTAACGTAGGTTTTATTTAATTATACCGAATTTAATTTCAATTGCTTTATATTATTATTAGCTAGTAATTGTAATAGTATTATTATTATTAGTATTATAAGTATTATTATTATTATTATTATTATTAGTAGTAGTAGTAGTAGTAGTAGTTATAATAGTAGTATAATACAATTATTATTGTTATTGTTGAAATAGTACATTGTTCTGCATTATAAACATAAAGCATGAATCCATGTGGCATTTGTTTATGTTTGTTCCTCAGCTGATACAAACACGAGGCTAGTGCTGAGGGATGCATGTTTTGTTTACATCAAGTCCGAGTCTAACGCTGGATCGAACATAGTTACTCGCATTTCTATTTGAGCGATGGAAGCATGGACCAGATAGCATAGCATGCCATTTATTGTTCAGAATCTTTTGAGACAGTGGAAGGGACGTCGCGAGGCCGGTGTAGCAGCTATCACAAAGAACCACCACCACACGTAGTCCACCTGGGCAGAGCAACCGGTTTTCTACCTTCCCCTGTCCACTCTCTCAAAAGATTCTGAACAAAGAGTTTGAAGACCTTTATTTATAGCATTCCTACTCACGCATTATAGTTTTCCGAAACGTATTGATGTATTCTTTTTATGGTCTTTGAAAGTAATATAAGAACATACAAAACACAAGCTTCGCATGAGTA
Source organism: Deroplatys truncata (assembly GCA_030765065.1). Classification (NCBI taxonomy): domain Eukaryota; kingdom Metazoa; phylum Arthropoda; class Insecta; order Mantodea; family Mantidae; genus Deroplatys; species Deroplatys truncata. Next base: position 201,817,589 of record CM060983.1, on the reverse strand, counting down.
AAATCCTATAAAAAGTTGGCAGTATATTAACTATTCAGAACTGCAGTGTCGTTAGCTTCACATAAACGTTTCTTCGAAACAGAAATTGTACATTATATTAGCTGTTTATTTCAAGCGTTCAGACAGATAAAGTAAAAAGTCTTAAGATCATGTCTACAACTTTTAGGGCAGATTGCAGTTCCGTCGAACAAACCCAGTTGATATGGCATTTCGGTAATTGGCAGTTCAACCTGCAGTAATAACTTGAATGCCGTTAGGCTGTGTATTTCAATTTGCAGAAAAGTGCGCAGTGTGATTGCAACACATGAGATTTTTACTTTCTCTATCTCGTGCCTAGTGGGTAGAGAAAGTATTGCATTTCACCTAAACATCCGATAAAGAAATTTCACCGGAAATATATGTTTTGAGACTCCTGAATAAAAAAATAAGCATTCTTTGAAAAACGTCCGTGTGTGTGTGTGTGTGTGTGTGTGTGTGTGTGTGTGTGTGTGTGTGTGTGTTTGTCTATCTGTCTGTGTCTTTGAACAGCATAACTCGGAAATTCGGATAAATACCAAATTGATATTTGAGTTTAGTAGCTTACAAAGATGTGACACGAAGATTTCAAGACAATCCCTCCCCCACCCCAAAACTACCCTTTACCTGGAACATTTTCTGAAATTTTGTGTTTTCTAGAAAATGGCTCAAACGATGTTGTTTAAAATACCATATATTAAAGATATTTACAGGTCAAATAAGATGCATATCTTGAATTTTCTGGAATAGCCTTTGAAGACCTCTTCAATCGGAAGGAGTTTTATATAATCTTGTGTAACTGATAATGTTAAGCGATAGACGAAAACGTACGACAAAAGAAATGTAGATCTCCTTAAAACACAAATTGTTTCCAATAAATTTATTGTGACATCAGCCATTTCCAAGGTATCCTTTATTAATTTTTGGAACTGTTCAGTACTGGGTCATTGTTTTAAGTGTTGTCGATTTTCATTCTTACTCGTGATGTTATGGAGAGTATGGAATTTTAAGGTTAGCATACAGGGTCCAGTTCGATAACATTTGACTATCGCTGTTCCCTTTGTATCTATAACGAAAATATGTAATGCAGATTTATCTCGATTAAAATGAAGTAGACAGGAAAATAAATTTCCGTAAGAATAATTTGTATACTCACTAATAAGCTATAGAGGCAGAGAAAGTCATGTGAATGTAACAGATCAAATTCTTCTCAAGTGTTGCTATTCGTTTTTACTGGCGGTAATGCAAAGAGAATTGAATTTCAAAGCCATCACATGGCGATGAATCTGATTATCGCTTAAGCCTACTGTACATATTTCCCTTGAACCTGAAACGAAATGTGTAATAAAACCATTTCTGTACATGTTTATACCAATTAATACAAATGAGATAAAAGAACAGAGCTTCGGGAGAATAGCTGGAAGAAAAGCGGGTAGAGAAAAGTAAATGATAGTAAACTATCCGTTTTTACTTTCTCTACTACGTATAGTAAGTAGTGCAAGTATTGCATTCCACCCAAAAATTCGATACCAGATTTCACCGGAAATACATATTTTGAGGCCCCCACTTTTAGAAAAAAAAGTCAGTGTATGTGTCTGTGAACAGCATAACTCAAAACGAAAAAATACCAAACTTGGTATTTAGGTTCAGTACCTTTCAAAGATGCGACACGAAGCTTTTCAAGAAAATTCCCCCACGCTAGACTACACTTACATGGCAAACTTTTCGAAATTTCGATTTTCTGAAAAATGGCTCAAACAAATTTGAATCAAATATCATATATTTAAGATATTTTGTCACAAATAAAATGTATATCTTCAATTTTCGGGAAAGTCCTCAAAGTCCTCTTCTTTCTGAATGGCTTTTGCATAACTGGTAAACCGTAAGACAAAATTTTTCTTCACAAAAAATGTAGAGTTCGTTAAAATACACAGTTTATGTCATATATTTTTTTGGAGGGACCATTTCCGAGAGATTCCTTGTTATTTATTGGAAGTTTCCAATACTTGTGTTTGTTCTCAAATGGGAACATTCGTTTTATGTGCTGGACATGCAAAGAGAACGAAATGCTCCACATAGCAACCAGCTCTTAAAAGATTTGACTATCGCTTAAAGCCTACCATATTCCCCTTGCACCTAAAAGAAAATTAGCAATAAGATTCTGCATATGTTTATCTCGATTAACATGAAGTATATGGAGACTAAACGTTTGCAAAAGTGGTTCGTACAAGAGTATAGAAAGTCATGTGAGTGTAACACATCAGATTTTAAAAATATGTTACCTTTACATTTCACAGTGGAAATTCTTTCCCTTTTGAGCTTCTATGAAACACTAACAGAGACACTAAATTTGGCTGCCAGGAATTCTTCCCTTGTTTCCTTACTTGTTTTACACGCTCTTGGCATCGATATGAATATTTAAACAATTTCCATACATTTGCACATAATCAAGGTCTGAGGCATGCTCGCACGTTAATGAACGCTGAGGGGGTGCATTAATATAGGCGGAAACTTAGCCATGCATGCTGATTTCTTCACTTGGTTGCTGTTTATATCATTATGTTCTGTACTATGCAGGTGTCATAGTACCAATCAGAAATCAGTGTCTTCTACACGGTGTATGAGGAACGTACATGTAACGGGGGATTGGTTAACGTGCGTTAACTTGATATTTCACTGGTATACCATCCACTCATGTTGTATGTGGTTTATATCAGTTTCACGTTTTCCGTTTTTTACCGGGGTTACTGAAATGACGCACTGGTACCTGCCATGTATGACCTGTGTAGTAGAGTTGAATGACGTCTCTCCGCGGTAGTCCAGGCACGACATTTGCGAACAGGTTTGCGTATAATGGGAAAAACGTCATGTGAAGGTATCTATTGATTGTGCATCATGGTGCACTGCAAAATACATGCGTTTGTTGTGTTAAATTTACTCGAACGGAATCATAAGTGGACTGTCGGTTAAATTTATACAGAAATTCTCTGTTCCTAGCACATCCACATGTTAGAAAATTTACACACGTTAGAAAAAATTTATCCAACAAGGACTGGGTCACTGTTAGACAAAAGAAGCATTGATTGCCAAAACTCCACTCCGAAGGAATTAAAATAAAGCAGTACAATAATGCCTAGGAGCCAAATAAACTGGCCTAATGATGTCTCGCCGAATGCCGTAGCACACGTTTACATCTCACTGAACCTGCGTGTGATGTGATGGTAACTAGTGAGATTCTCAGGAGCCCAATTAGGTTCATTTGCATTGGAATCATAACAATCATCTCCCTATAAATGCCTGGCGAATGCAGATTTTCGTTTATTTTCTTTAAGAGCCCTTTGCAAACAGGTACGCGATTCTGGAAATGGTTCCCATAAAGCTATTGGTGTAAATGCAGTTTATAAGGAAGCTATTTTCGTTCCTTCAGAGTTCTGTTGAAGTCCTTGAACTCCAAGGTTCCATGCAGCTCTTCTTGCCCTAATTACGGCGAGAAAAAGTAATGGTTAAGAAATAATAATTGGAACGTTCCGTAAATTCTTAATTGCATCTCTGTACAGCGAATAACGCACGCAGAAGGCAGACCTTACGCCGGAAAATGCTCAGAAAACAGCCTTTGAAGCCTCAGTCGATTTCGTGCGTCTTCCCACAGGCCATAACTATATCCGTGTATTCGTTGTTGATGAACATGTTGCCTGTTTGCCAGAATGCCCAGGCTCGAACTGCAAGCAGGCGACCACGCGGTGCTTATCAAAACGAAACCATGAAGTAAACGCATGCGAAAAGCAAACACTGCCTCACTGACCTTTCGCTTCGTACCTACACTGTCCCTTTGGAAATCAGTGACGCGGCAACTTCTTTTGCATTTATGTATGCATGAAACTTAAAGCTGCAAAGAAGGGCTTGTTTGTGCCGTTTGGGCAGAAAACAATTTGCAGAAAGTTGTAGAGTCATTAGCCATTTTGAGATAAAAGCATCGGGTCGCAGAAGCAGTGGAGCTGCATGAACATAATTGAAATCCGACTTCATGAAACATCTTCATTTGCCAGTCAAAATGAAACGTAATTCACACAAGTGCGTACCTACTCTCAACTAATGTGTACTGATACACAAGAAGAATTAACCATTACATGTGCGTACTGCTGAACACAACTCGATTACCATACCATCCGGTAGGCTTTACAACAAATACACTTTAGTGACCATAGTATAACAACAGTAAAATCCCTAGGTCTACGGACAGCGCGAGTATTCAGGAGGGATAAATCGCCCCCACTCTACTTGTCTTTTGCCTTTAGCTACTGAGTTATCCAATGAGGTGCCTTAAAGAGGCAGTGGGCTGATACGCGGGAAACAAATGTCACGTCACTGATGTGAACACAGCAATTTTATAGTGTAGAACAATTTAATAGGATCTTGTTTACAGCGTGATAACTCAAAAACTAAAACCCTTATTCCAGTTCTGTAAGAGGTATGTTATAAAGAGTACAGTTTCAGATGATGATGATGTGTAATTGGTCTCCCTATAAAAAAATTAAAACAACTAGTTTTCTTTGTAAAACTTCAATTGAAATAATTTGTATTGTGAAAATCAGTCAGCGAGGAACATTTTCCCTTTGAAGAGATAGATGGGAGAGTGAAGACTATGAAATTCCCTAAAAAGTGTGAATTAACTTTCGGAAGATATCCCATGATAATACCGCATGCATATGAAATGCTATCGCTGGTTATATGCAAATATTTGTTTTCACACCCGCTGCACCTTGCTGTCTGCCTGGCCTGACACAGCAATCTACAAACACAGCACTTTTGTTGTAATGCTCTTGTGTCGTTAGTCCTGCCTCTATAATTGGATAGTTACAACAGTGGTGTGATTAAGCGATGAACGATTTTGTAAGAATAAAATAAAACACGGGCTAGGCGAAATTATGTGTATGGTGCTTAAGCAGCGACTCAAAGACAGAGTAGGAGAGGCATGCCCGTCCAATGCAGAGAGGGGGAATACATGACGAGGTGAGTTATCGCTCCCAAGGGCTTTTTCTAAGTTGCTCAACTATAGCACTGTACAAGAGTAAGTTTTGTTTACATCTAACATGCCACAGACAGGTTTCACTCTAACATGACCATGTAATGTTGATGCATGTGGTGCAGTAGAAAAGCGTCTGCGATCCGTTGTTCCTACTCTCAAAATGTTTATTTTGCTGCTGCATTTTTACTCTATAATATTCTGCACATTGCTTTTTCGAACCCTGTTTAATATATCATATTCTATGAATGTATGCATATATCCTATGCTTGTGTGAAGAAGATGTTTATCCCCAACGTCTTCATTTGTTATTAACATAAATAGGAAACATAAAATCAAAGAATATGACAGTAGGAATTCAAAAGATGGAGCAATAAAAGAAGAGATGATAAAAAACGTAAATAATAAGTCAACCCTTCAATAAACTTTTTCACAAAAAAAGGTGTAAATTTCCTTCATCCCACAAATTTTCCATCAATTCCTATGCCACACCGCGCACGAATTCGAAAGTTTTCGTCAGTATCATAAATATATGCAATTTCCTTGGAAGATTCCATGTCCGACTCTCATGAACGCTGTTCCCAGTATGTGCCCCGAGGATCAATTGTCCATCACAGCCCGTGACACCGGCCGTTATATCTTGGCAAGCTCAATACATCACTGCATGCTTTGCATCTGTTATTGCTCTTTGGTGGGAACCACTCCGCTTTCCGCTTGAGCGCAGCCTTAAACGCATTGGCATCACAAACATGAATACAACAGCAGAGGGGATGCCAAGTCCATCGCCAACATCACTGATGTCGTCATAACCACTGGCTATGTCAATATCAGCTGGTTTGTGTTTCCCTTTGTACACAGTTTCGCTTTATTCATTATAAGGATGCATTAAATCAATGAACTGTAAACATAACGGGTTGTTGCTAAAAGAATATTGAGCGGGTTTATTCTATCATTCATAATTTAAGATGCAAATTAACTTCTGGATTTCGTGTGTAATACAGATGAGAAAAAATCCACACACTAGAAGTAAATACAGTGTTTTTATTTCACACTGCTGCCACCTCACGCTGCTAGCGCGCCGGCCGCCGCAGCTCGAACTCTCGCCGAAACAGTTATACAATCTGACGTTTTCACAGTTACAATTACAATGATAATAAGCACATGCCTCATCATAAGAGATGTTGACCTGCTCTATTCACACATTTCTGGCGTCTCCTAAGGACATTTTCATTCACACTCGGGAGTTCAATGTCCAAAATTTAGTGAATTTCTAGCCTAATATTTTCTTTTAGTTCTTCCAATACATGGGAGTATGTTACACACTATTATTTTTCACGTGATCATCAGTCAGATAAACTTCTATAATAGGTTTTTGCGAAATTTCACTGCAAGAGTAATTAACCCAAGCTTAAAATTCTTCTCTGACAAAGTATGGTTCCATTTACATGGTTATGTTTCGTTACAAAATAACATATATTGGAGCACAGCGATACCCAGTTTTACACAAGATTCCCTTAAATGACGCGGAAATTGCTGTGTGTAGTGCGCAGATAGTGCATATTGAATAATGCGACGTGTATTTTTTGAACAAACAATAAATTCAGAGGGATGCAGAAATGACGTACTTGCACCATTTTTGAACTGCTTGACCGACGTTGAATGTAGTGTGGATTTTTTCAACAAGGCTTTGCTACCGCGCATAGAGATGATTATTCATTAAATGTAATTGTCTGCATTGGTGTTCGGTGTGGGCCGGGCCCTAAGAGAGACCTCTCCAACCTACGTCGTGTTCCGCCGGTGTCGGGATGTAATATCTGGATACGTTAGGGACCCTGCCTGCGTTCGAACCTGCCACCCTGAATCTGCTCACCCTCTGTACCCTTCACTTCACCCCCATCCTCCCTAAAGTTCCCAGAAGCACAATAGGCGACTGTGTACTTAAGTGCCGAAATTTTCTGCTTCCTGATAACCAGAACAGTATAAATGTAGAGCTCGTTAAAAACATGCTTTATGTCTTGTCGTAGTGTTAGCCGTCTTCGAAATAAGTTTTCCAGTGTAAGTTTGTCATGCGAAGGAATGTTTGAATGTTTGTGGTTGTGTTTTCTTTTCCTTTGTGAGAGTTCGTTATTACAACTTCTGAATTTATTTATCTGTACTTTCGATACAAATATTTGAACCTTATTTCACCACAATGTATGTAACTAAGCACACATCGTTTAATCTGAAACCATTGAGTCCGGCTTCCTCCAAGATACAAGGCAAAGATTTTTCACAAAAATTTCCTCTCCTTAGACAACCTATATTGAACAAATTTCGTTGAAAAAAATTTTAAACGATTTTCAATAAAAAGTGTGTTTACGAATGAACTGTATAGAGGATGTTAATGAACTACTACGAAATATTTTCATATAATATAAAGGTGTTTTAAACATGTAATTTTAGATAGAAGACGTATCTCTATCTGTTCATATTTCGAAGTTGGGCTATAAGTTTCTAAAGTGTCAGTACGCCACTGATTAATAATGATACCATTCGAGAGCACTACGTACGGAAATGAAGGAACGTTTCAGAGTGTACCTCTCAGATGCAATGGTTATGACCAGGCAGGGGGGTTTTAGTAAGTACACCATCAAATGAGGATCGCGCAGAGGGCTGGTGGCAAGGGAAGTTGCAAAAGCTTCTGACGTTGTAGTGCTCTCGGTAAACAAATATGATGTACAGGCAGTACACCCTACTTCGAAGGTAGACCAGGGTTAAGGAGTATTAGAAGGAAAACATTAGTGTATGTTTAGCTATTGATAGTGTCCATTTTTTTATGAAAGCTATTTGCATTTGCATGAAAGCTAAGTCATTTCGGAAGCTGTGTATTTTTTAAAGCAATATCCACTCTTAATAGTGTATGAAAAACATCCACAAAAAATTCTGGTTTGTAGTACGGGACTAAGGAGGAAGAAGATCTACTTTCCTGATTTTTCCTTTCTAATAATGTAACATGTTCCTTGTGTTTCATTGAATTACAGTGTTGTTTAACATAACATTTTAAAATTTTTTTGTATTCTACATCTGATGTTATTGCCATTTGCGCTGGAGTGTTTCCGCAAAAAATGATGCTAATTTTATGTGTAAACTCTTCTTTGCTTTAGGCCACAGATCTCCTCTGGTGTATATGCAGCGATAAATGGATCAATCGCAAGTAATCAGCTGACGGGGAGGGTTGGGGAGGAGTGTGCCCTTCTGCGGCAGTAACTCCTCCAGTCCGTTGCTGTTGTGGTTTTTTTAATGCCCGTTGCTCGCGGCTTTCCTTTCTGCAGCCTCCGCGTTGACTCCAGATGTTCGAAGTATGCTGGTTCTCTGCATTTTTTATCCTCGGCTAGCTGAAGTAATTTCTAGAATATGTGAGAGCATGGACTTTTCCTTGGTAAAGGAAGCGTAGATCTCGGGTGGTGGTAAAGGAGAGAAAATAGACGTGCTTTAGTTACTAAAAGACGACACTGCAGTTTCTTTTATTTAGCTACTTCTGGTGGTACACAACACTGATATTGCCGCCGTTAAAACACTGTCCACTGCTGTTGAAACACGACGCTGGTATGACGCGAAGTTTATATACTTATTAGATCTCTTTACGCGCAGCGATTCTTATGTGTGTTGCGAAAACGGTCTTAATTCACTTTTGGCGCAATAGCACTCAAATATCCTGCAGCATCTCTCCCTGCCTGTAGTTTAGCAAATGCCCCGAATTTGTTCCTAACAGATCCATTTATAGTCGCAGGCTTCTTGGGCTGCTTCATTTCCTATTGGTCCATTTTAGCGCCACTCAACGCGTCTCACTATTTCATATAAAACTTACAGGGATCTCATTGGTCCAAGTTTAACATAAATCGCGGCTTTTCCTAATTTTACCGTTAAGCTTGTTGTCTCTTTCACTTGGTCACGGCGAATTATCGTACAAAGGAACAAAAGCTCTACGCCCTCGCTGTACGAATAATGCCTCTGCTACCAGAGAGACATCGTAAAACTATACTTTTTGCCTTCGAAGACACTATTTCTGCAGCTAGAATATCTCGTCGTGGACAGTATTTTAACATAGCGCTTAAATTATTTACATTAAACAATTTATAACTCCTCTAATATTCGTAACCTAAATACAGACATATCGTTAAATCACCCTTCTTAAGCTACACAGGCAGTAAAAGTAAAAGATATGTACATAGCATGAATTAACCTCACTAAAAATTAATTAATCAAATTATTAATAATTACATATCTCGGCCTCGGCCTAGAGTTACCGTTTCACGTCGCAGTAGATACAGGGCGTCACCTATAGTATTGCATACGGTAAGGGGATTGCTATATTTACTTACTAAAACCCCTCTGCCTGGTTATGACATTAGCTTTAGAGTAAACTGTGTCCATTGTTTTCGATTTCGAGTCTCGTTCACCATTTTTTGAGTAAAGTATATTAATGCAGTTTTAGCCTAAGTTCATGTTTCAGTTTACGCATTTTAATTTCAACATATCGGTAAAATTAATTTCAATCCTTGCTAACAAAAGGCTGAATAACACTTAATTCGTTCACATCTGTACTTCAAACTGGAAAGTGGTTTAAGGGATGAAACAAAGAATAAAAACATTAAAGTCTTTACGTCAATTTTATACAAACTGCTCGAATTGGTGACCTGCATTTTCAAGGCAAACTTAACAGCGGCAAAGGAACGATTGCAGTACTTTATCCAATATTTCTGGTGTGTGTGGAATAACGCCACATGCTGCTATTATTCGGGCAGTTAGGTCCTCTACTGAGGTAATAGGTGTTTCATACACCACTCACTTGAGCTGAACTCAGAGAAAGAAACCAATTGGATTGAGATGTGGAGAGCGTGGTGCCAAGCTACTGTCAATCGGCAGGAGGAAGACAGTAGAGATGATACAACAGGGATAAGAAAAGTCTCGCGCTGTCACCTGCACGTATGTACTGCGACTACAGTCCCCAGCAGGAAGGGGTAAGGTGAAGGAACCACGGGAGACTACAGGCGGTTGACACAGAGGCCACATGATGTGTGGAAGTCTCTAATATTTCCAAGCTTGCAGACCCGTCCCACTGCTGGAAGCGCCGAGAGAGGGCGAAATACCGCCCACCAATCAAGCAGCCCCTTGGTGTCCACGGGAATACTGTTTGCAGTGAACATGCATCCGCGCCGTCTGCCCGACCCCGCCATATGCCATGAAACGGAAATGATGCAAAGCGAATCGTGGTAGAGAATAAACCACTCCAACATTCGCCTAGAACCTCTAGGAAACGCATAGGTCAGAGTGGGCCGTCGCCGGGATCGAACCCGGGACCTCCCGAATGCAAGTGGCATACGTTACCGCGGTGCTGCCTGCTCGGTTTAGGGTTTTTAGGGCGCACAGCTGCTTTGGTTATTAGCTCGCTCGATTTCGATCTAGATACAACAAGGATATAGAAAACCGAATCAACAACCAGATGTTTAAAAGCGGTTTTTTTTATTTTGTAGAAGAAGTGAATAGGGACAGCACATAACATAATTACAAGTATTAAAATATTCAAAGCAATATTAACACATATCTCTGAATTCTTTTGTTTTAAAGAGATTGTGGTAAGGTTTTTGTGTGGTAAGGTCACTTGTTATATCACTTGTGGCTAACCTGTTACATAAGACAATACAAAATTCCTTCTGAACGAATAAAACTTCACAGGCTGTCACCAGAAAACTCAACATAACCACATTATTTGTAATGAAAATATTTTAAATATACAAATCATTAGAGCCATTTTTAGAAAATAATGTCGAAAGGGTAGCTTGGGATGCGAGATTTGCTTGAAAATCGTTGTGTCGCATCTTTGGAAGATGCTGAAATGAAATTCTAAGTTTAGTATTAATCCGATATTTCGTTTTTGAGAAACACACAGACACAGGAAAAGCATTTTAGAATCTTCTTTTGAACTCAGGGAGTCTCAAAACGTGTATATCCGGTGAAATATCCACAATGAACTTGTGTGTGGAATACATCGCCCACAAAGGTAAGGGGGTAGAGGTAAAGCAGTAGAAAAAATAACGGAGAGAAAAATGTTGGTCTTATACTGCAAACATTATAAAATCTGCAGTTACCAGTAAAAGCACATTTATTTAACAACGCAACGCACTTAAACGCGTTAGATATATTTATTTTCAACCGAAATGGAAACTTTCATATAACTCGTCATTTGAAAGAATAAACAGTTAATAAACACACTGACAGCACAGGGAAACAAATATTTATACTACGTACAGGCAGTTAATTATGTTTCAAAAGGATTAATTTACTACATGTAGAGAATTAATTTTGCACCAAATCACAACGAAATGACGAGTTGGGAAGCCTAATTACATAAAATGTTGTGCAATGTATACATCATAAATTAGCCAAAGAATATAAAACTCGTTCTACATCACACATAAAATAAAAGCACGTTAATGACGCTAGTTGGATATTTTAAAATATTTTCCTAAGTGCTAAAAGCTAAATGATTGTAATGAACCTGAAATGCCGCCTAAAACTGTATTCACAGTAGAACACTGACGAAAGAGAAATGAAGTGACATTAAAATTTAAATTCACATTCATCAGTCCTGTACTTTAAGAGCTGTAAAACCACGGAACATGCGACTGCTTGGATTTTTACTTTCTCTACTACCTACCTACAGCAGGTAGAGGAAGTATCGATTTGTACTCAACAATTTCATGTCGGGATTTCACAGGAATAGACGTTTTGGGACTCCTGAATCCAGAAAAGAAGAAAGAAGTGAAAAGTGTGAAGAAAAAAGTGTGTGTATGAGTGTGAGTCCAAATTAAAAATGAAATTGAGTTTTATTTAAGGGCGTTCTGTAACTGCTGTGGTCCTTAGCGTCCCATTCTATATTGGGCGTGAAACACCGGTAATTTTGCTCAGAGACCTCTTTATTAAGCTTGAGGTTCTTTTACGTGCCGTAAATCTACGACACGGACCACCGACTTTACTTTCCTTCCGAAGGAAGCCATGCTAAGGATTTTTACGCTCGAAAAAAGTCCATCGCCCTCCGCCGGGTTTGAACCCGCGACCTCGGGAACCTCGTGTGTGGGTTCGTGAACAGCATAACTCAAAAAGGAAAAGTAGGTTAAATATCAAACTTCGTTTTTCGGGATGCTTCACGAAAATTAAAAATAATCCACAACTAGTTTTTACTGGGGAAAGCTTTTCATTACGTTTTATTTGCCCAAAAATGGCTCTAGCGATTTTGATTAAACTACTATATGTTTAAAATATTTGCACAACAAAAAATTAAATTCATATCAAAAATTTTCTGCGAATAGCCTGTGAGCTCCTCTTCATTCTGAATGAAATTGCTATAACTTGTAAACCGTAAGAGATAGACAAAAACCTTCTGTATCAAAATTAGATCTTTTAAAAAGCACGATTTCTGTCAAATAGATTTTTGTGGCATTAACGATTTCCAATATATTCTTTATTTTTTGTTTAAGTTGCCGAGTGCTGTATCCTTTATTCAACTGCTAAGTAGCTATTCGTTTTTTTTTTCTCTTGGTGATGCAAAGAGAACGAAATTTCTAAACCACCACGTAGCGACATAAAATATTTGAATATCGCTTAGGCCTGCTGTATTCTCCTTTTATCTGAAACAAAATATGTAATTCAATTATTTATGCAAATGTTTATCTCTTAACGTGAATCAGATAAAAAAAATCTGATATGGTGCACTCACACGGTTTTCTCTACCTTCTATGCTTATTAGTTGGCATACAAACTATTCTTACTAAAGCTTATTTTTTTATTTACTAGGTACATTTTAATCCAATTAAACCTTTGCAGAAATAACTACATTACACATTTCGTTATAGGTCAAATGTTTAAGTACTGTACGCTATATGCTGACCTTAAAATTCCATACTGCTTCCATGCAATCGCGAGAAAAAACTGAATGTTCTTTCTTTCTTTCTTTATTTCTCTGTTTAACCTCCTTTTATGTAGGACTTACACTCCCAGGATTTACAGGCAGGTGCCTGGGGTCTGAGGCCCGTCGAGGAGCAGACACACTCATGGATTTTTGTTTGAGTTCTATTTATGGACGCTCTTTAACTACTATGGTTCTTAGCGTCCCATTCTATATTGGGCGTGAAAGACCGGTAATTTTGCTCAGAGGCCTCTTTATCAGGCTTGAGGTTCTTTTACGTGCCGTAAATCTACGACACGGGACCACCGGCTTTAATTCGGAAGGAAGTCATGCTAAAGATTTTTACGCCCGAAAAAATCCATCGCCCTCCGCCCCGCGTTTGAACCCGCGACCTTGGGAACTAGAGGTTAGCACGGTACCACTAGTCCACGGAGGACGACGCACTCATAGAGCAGATAGAATATCCAGGATGTGATCAGCCCAATACCTGGTATGGGAGGAAGGAAAACTGAATGTTCTCAGCACTTTAAGACAATGATCAAGTAATGAACAATTCGAACCATTAATTTCGAACAATTAGAACCATTCTGTGCTTATGCAACAAAAAGTTATGTGAAATAAATTGTGTGTTTTAAAGAGATCTACATTTTTTGTGTAATGCGTTTTCATCTATCGCTTAACGTTTACCGGTTATACAGATTATTCCTTCTGAGCGAAGAGAACTTCAAGGCTACTCCCAGAGAATTCAAGATATACATTTTATTAGTCAAATGAATATCATTAATATATGATACTTCGATCAAATCGTTAAATCCATTTTTGAGAAAATAAAAAATTTCCAAAAATCTTCCATATAAAGGATAGTGGGAGTGGGCGGGTTTTCTTGAAAGTCTTCTTGTCGTGTCCTTGGAAAATACTCAACTGAAATACCAAGTTTGGTGCTTATCCGACTCTGTTTTTGAGTTCTGCTGTTCACAGGCACAAGAACACAGACAGACACGGGCATGTTTCCGAATGCTTTATTTGGATTGAAGGTTACTCAAAACATGCCTTTTTGGTGAAATCTCAGTATCGAATTTTTGGGTGGAATGCAATAAGTACCTTCTCTAACTACTATGCCATTGTAGGGAAAGCCTTTGTAAGAGTAGTGCGCAGAAAAGTGTTTAAGGAAAGTTGATGGAATTTAAAACCAGATTTTTACTTTGTCTACTACGTATAGTAAGTAGGGGAAGTATTGTATTCCACCCAAAAATTCGATCCCGAGATTTCACCGGAAATACATGTTTTGAGACCCCCTGAATCCAAAGAAAGCATTTATGGAAACATGTCCGTGTGTGCGTCTGTGTGTGTGTGTGTGTCTATGTCTGTGTGTCTGTGAACAGCATAACTCAGAAACGAACAGTCGGATAAACACCAAACTTGGTATTTAGGTTCAGTATCTTCCAGAGATGCGACACGAAGGTTTTCAAGAAAATCCCCCCACCCCAGATTACACTTTACATGGAACATTTTTCGAAAAATTGAATTTTCTCAAAAATGGCTCAAACCATATTGTTTAAAATATCATATGTTTAAGATATTTTCATGACAAATGAAATGTATATCTCGAATTTTCTAGGAATGTCACCAAAAGTATTCTTCATTGTGAACGACTTTTGCATAACTGGTAAACCATAAAAGATAGACAACATTTTACTACAAAAAATATAGATCGCGTTAAAATATACAACTTATGTCATATACTTTTTTTTGTTGTGTGAACCATTTTTGAGATATAATGCCTGTTATTCCCTTAAATTTTCCAATACTTATACTTTTTCTCAAATTCGTTATTCATTTTTACTTTCTCTACTACGTATAGTAAGTAGGGGAAGTATTGTATTCCACCCAAAAATTCGATTCCGGGATTTCACTGTAAATACATGTTTTGAGACCCGCTGAATCCAAAAAAGCATTTTTGGAAACTTATCCGTGTGTGTGTGTGTGTGTGTGTGAACAGCATATCTCAGAAACGAACAGTCGGATAAACACCAAACTTGGTATTTAGGTTCAGTATCTTCCAGAGATGCGACACGAAGGTTTTCAAGAAAATCCCCCCACCCCAGATTACAATTTACATGGAACATTTTTCGAAAATTTTAATTTTCTCAAAAATGGCTAATAGGATTTTGATTAAAATATCATATGTTTAAGATATTTTCATGACAAATGAAATGTATATCTCGAATTTTCTGGCAATGTCTCCAAAACTATTCTTCATTGTGAACGACTTTTGTATAACTGGTAAACCATAACAGAGAGACAAAATTTGACTACACAAAAATGTAGATCGCGTTAAAATACACAATTTATGTCATCCACGTTTTTTTTGTTGAGTGAACCGTTTTCGAGATATTGCTTGTTATTCCCTAAAATGTTTCAATACTTATTTTCTCATATGGGAATTCGTTATTCATTTTTTTGTCTTGGATATGCAAAGAGTATTAAATTTTGGCAAAGAGAATGGTGCTGCATCTAACAACCAGTTATTAAGATATATGTCGATGCTTAAAGGCTACTATATTCTATTTGCCCTTGCAATTACAAAACAAAGGGAACATAGTACGCCTTAAGCGAAAGTCAAATATTTTTAGAACTGGTCGCTATGTGTAAAATGTAATTCTCTTTGCATGTCAAAAGATCGTTTCTGCAAATGTTTATGTCGATTAATAGTAAATAGATGGAGAATAACAGTTTGTAAGATTAGCTTGTACAAGAGTAGAGAAAGTCTTGTGAGTGTAACACATCAACTTTTATTACTTTCTCTACTACGTATAGTAAGTTGCTTGTTACTCCCTTAAGTATTCCCATACTTATACTTTTTCTCAAATTCGTTATTCATTTTTTTTGTGCTGGTAATGCAAAGAGAACGGAATACTCCACATAACAACCAGCTCTTAAAATATTTGACTATAGCTTAAAGCCTACCAATTCCCCTTGTATCTACAAGAAAATTAGCAATAAGATTAACATCTCGATATTAGGATTAACATGAAGCATACGGAGAATAAGCGTTTGTAAAAATAGTTTGTACAAGAGTAGAAAAAGTCATGTGAGTGTAACACATCAGATTTTATTTATGTTCTGGACATGTAAAGAGCGCTTAAAGGATTTGACTATCGCTTAATACCTACCATATTCCCCTTACATCTACAAGAAAATTAGCAACAGGATTAATATCTCGATTCACATGAAGCATATGGAAAATAAGCGTTTGTAAAAATAGTTTGTACAAGAGTAGAGAAAGTCATGTGAGTGTAACACATCAGATTTTATATATATATTTTTTTTTCATTGCAATAACAATAAATTTGTTTCAGAAAATAGTAATTAAATATTTACATTTTGCGTACAGTAAGTAGGGGAAGTATTGTATTCCACCCTAAAATTCAATACCGAGATTTCACCGGAAATATATGTTTTGAGGCCCCCTGGATCCAAAAAAAACATTTTTGGAAAATGTCCGTGTGTCAGTGTGTGTCTGTGAACAGTATAACTCAGAAACGAACAGTCGGATAAACACCAAACTTAATATTTAGGTTTGGTATCTTCCAGAGATGCGACACGAATTTTTTCAAGAAAATCTCCCCACCCCAGATTACCCTTTACATGGAACATTTTTCGAAAATTTTAATTTTCTCAAAAATGGCTCTAACGATTTTGATTAAAATATCATATGTTTAAGATATTTTCATGACAAATGAAATGTATATCTAGAATTTTTTGGAAATGTCTCCAAAAGTATTCTCATTGTGAACGACTTTTGCATAACTGGTAAACCATAAGAGATAGACAAACGTTTACTACACAAAAAATGTAGATCGCGTTAAAATACACAATTTATATCATATACAGTTTTTACGTTGAGTCAACCATTTTCGAAATATTGCTTGTTATTGCCTTAAATTTTCCAATACTTATACTTTTTCTCAAATGGGAATTCGTTATTCATATTTTTTGTCCTGGTAATGCAAAGAGAATGGAATACTCCACATAACAACCAGCTCTTAAAATATTTGACTATCGCTTAAAACCTACCTATTCCCCTTGCATCTACAAGAAAATTAGCAATAAGATTAACATTTCGATATCTCGATTAACATGAAGCATATGGAGAATAAACGTTTGTAAAAATAGTTTGTACAAGAGTAGAGAAAGTCATGTCAGTGTAACACATCAGATGTTTAATTGTATTTACGCCGTTCTTGTAAAACATTACGGACTGTAAGCAACCAACATGAGAGCACGCAGTGTTTCAGTACCATTATTTCCTTACATTTTAGTTACTATTATTATTACTATCATCATCATCATCATCATCATTTAACGGTAATGTTATGCTGACTTCGCTCATTGGATAGGTGTTCCAAATTTTGCCCCGTTGATAGGATGTTCCAACCGTCTCCGTGTATCCATAAGGACGTTTCTGAGTGCCACTGGTGTAATAGTAATGGTGGTGGTGGTGGTGGTGGTGGTGGTGGTGGTGGTGGTGGTGGAGGTGGTGGTGGTGGAGGTGGTGGTGGTGGTGGTGGTGGTGGTGGTGGAGGTGGTGGAGGTGGTGGAGGTGGTGGTGGTGGTGGTGGTGGTGGTAGTGGTGGTAGTGGTAGTAGTGGTAGTAGTAGTAGTAGTAGTAGTAGTAGTAGTAGTAGTAGTAGTAGTAGTAGTAGTAGTAGTAGTAGTAGTAGTAGTAGTAGTAGTAGTAGTAGTAGCTGATTTTTAGAGCGCTGATGCGCCAGTTTCCCACTGACCTGCGTTTCTTGGAATTGCCCCGTTGAATTCCGCAACTCTTTTAACGCAGGAAGGGTTATCTGCACACGTCAAGTACGGTGCGGTTGGGCCACCTAGTATGCTGCCTTACTTGCAGTTTCTTGTTAATTTACTCGCTATTAGAAGTAATGTAAGAAACAGCAAAACAGGCTTCTAACGTCAGACTTTTATTTATGTTATCTTGCTAAATTTTCATAATTAGCAGGTCTGAACATTTAGATCTGTGTTGCATCATGTGCTGTGTTTGCAATTATTTGTTAATTTGTTTGTTATTAAATTCTAGAGTGCATCTACGGTAAACTATGTTACAAAGCAATGCGAGGCTATACTTCCATACTTCCCTTTGCTCTGTGAACACTTACTTACAAAACTTCCTCTTGTCATGCTCCTCCAGGAGAGAGGTTAGCCCACTGCCAAGCTTACATGTGATTGAAGCTGTTAACCTACTAACCTATTATACCCTGTCTCTTTGGGCAGGAGGTTTAGCCTGCCACATGTGCAGAGCCATGCTTTTCGTTTATTACAAGACTTCCTGTCAACTGATTAGCCGGCACACGGAAAGGAGGGAAGGGGAGACAGAGCAAGTTAGAAACACGAAATGTCGCAGTGTAGGACAGCAATTTCACGCAATATGGCTACGCGTCGAAACGAAAGCTGTGTACATGTGGTAAATTTTTAATAAATAATATGTTGTGTAATTTTGTTATACAGAAATAAGACTGAACTTAGTGTCCTGATTTCAAGTAAATAAAATAAAAATGAGCTGAAGTTTTCCTAGCGGTGTGAATACTTTTATATTTTTCTCGGGTTTCCAGCTATGTGTAGAATTGGTTAGAAAAACCGACGTTTCGGGAACGCACATCGTTCCGATCAAGAAAATCTAAATTATAAATAAAATAAAGTTAATGATTTTATAAAACAAGTAAATAGAAAGCTCATTACAGATGCGGAAGTGCATTTTTTAGTGCTTAGGATTCTCATAAAGTTCAAAGGTTTCACGTGACCTAATCGTTTACCTTTCATTGTCTGTCGACTTTTAACTGGTCCGAGAACCGATGCAAAAAATTAAGTTATATGTTCAGTCCCTTCATGAAGTTGTTCAGTAAGTCTGTTGCAATCGTTTGCCTTTAATGTCGGTCCTAGTCATTCTCGTGAAAATACAGTCTAGATATATAGAATAATACAGAATAATACGTTTAACAACAATTTCAAGGTTTATACGACTTTCGTTACGCCTGTAAGTAGTCTTTCAGCAACAAATATTCACCAAGACTAGTTTTCTTTACCTTTCTTGGTCTCTGCATTATGAAACACTATTCCCGTTTTAAAATAACACAACGCAGAACACTGAAGGCTCTCACTCAAATATTCATACGTTGGCTGCGAACTTAGAAAACATGGTCAGAGTAAAAATGAGGCGAGGTGGTCGAAAAAAAGATTAGATAAGAGAAGGATACGCGATAAATAATAAAGAAGTCCGTATGGACACAATACGTAAAGCTGAAGGAAGAGATGGAAATGTTAATTTTAGTGCGAGTTTAAGTTACCTGTTCGTGAGTAAGGATGCGGTTCATGCTCTGGGAATAGAAAGAACCTAACAGGATGTTCCTCGCTGCTTTCATTTCAAGCAGGCAAGGGAAATTTAAATGCTTTGTTTTGCGGCAAGCTAATTTAAAACCCCTAGTGAGTTGACAGATAATTCTGTATGAAAACAGTGGAGGAAATGTTTTATTATTACGTCGTGAATTCACAAGAGCAGGTCTCGGCTACTTTGCAAATCAACAGGAAATTTACTTTACATTCCAAAACAAAATTATTTTTTACAAGTAACAAAACAGCTGACCCCGAATACACTGTGTGTAGTGCATTTTGTATGCTGTTTTCTCATTAAAAATAGTTTATAAAAGCTGCTTATTTTGTGATGAGGAATAAGCAAACAAAATATAAAACGTTGGTTTCCAATTACGAAACGTAACTTGACCCTCAAATGACCATCCATGGCTGGTCCAACCATTCATCGCACTCTTCGTACACAGCCATTCAGAATTTTCGTTGTTGTTTACGTTGGTATGAGAACAATTGCAAAGTGTTTTATACAAATGTTGTTTAGTTTTTAATGAGGAGTGAGAAAACAACATCAAAAATGTAGGTTCCCGTTTAGAAAAAATGTAATTTACCCTAAAATGACCATCACAACGTCATCCAAACAAAACACGTCTAATGGCATTTACTTTCCCCCATAATATCAAGCAACTTTTATTGATTTTATATACTGTGTATATATGTACATATGTTTTACTATTACATTGTAAATTCACACGAGCAGGTCTTGGCTACTTTGCAAGCCAACCGAAAATTTACTTCACATTCGAAAATACAATGATTTTTGCAAGTAACAACCTAGCCGACCTCAACCACACTGTAGAGTGTATATATAAGTTGAAGCTGTACATTAATTTACACATTAGTGTTGAAAGTCCGACTAAGAATAGCATAATAAGAGTAGCAGCCCAGTCTCTGCAATGTCACAAAAATATGAAATTCTAAAATTACAGGGTTAATTGCCAAAATATTTGTAAAGTATGCGTCGATTTCATAGCATTGGGCTGATTCAAGTTCATAACCATTTATATTTATTGCAGCCAAACAGAAGAAACTGTTTATTTACCACTAATACATTGATCATAGCGTTGGTAACCATGTCTGCAAATGTTTATCCGCTAAAACAAGAGAGTGCTGCAATTTTAAAATGTTCTTTTTAAGTTTATTTCTTTAGACAATTTGGTCATATCACAATCATACATTTGTTTACATAACATATGGAACAGAGCTCTGTAATATGGAATTAATACGTTTATACAATTTCAAATTAGGTTATAAATGTTACATTTTGTAAGATAAGTTAATGTCTTTTTTCATGTATATTTATTCTGAGGGCATTTGATAGATCGCTGATGTTAGTTTGTAGTCTCCATTTAGTGTACTTGGGGCAATGCACTAGAATATGTCCTATACTGAGCGCATGTTGCAGCTGTCACGTGTTGGTGGCGGTTCCTTATTTAAAATGAAAGCGTGGTTGAGTTTACAGTGACCAATTCTGAGGCGAGTTATTAGTACTTGCTCTCGACTTTGAGAGTTCGGAGAGTTTCAAAACTGTTGGCACAACCTTTGGGGGCATCATGTAGTTTACTTTCTGAATTGGATCAACTCTTCTCCATTTTTGAACAAACCTCCTTCGTTTCGTGTGGCTAATAAACACCTAAAAACAGCGTTGTAACGAATATGATACACCAGGCTATAAAAGGGTGAAGGAAGCCAGACGTTCCGGCATTGTTTCGCATTCTTTGGGTAAATATCAAAGTATTTTTCAATTCTTATTAGGAATAGCCATGTCTGTACGAAATTATAATTATAAGGGGTAATGGGGAGGATTCACCACAAAATCATATAGACCATTGTACGATACGAATTAATTGCTTTTTCACACAAGCCGTGTGTTGGACATGTTTGGATAGGTAGAACCAGATGACTGAAAAATTCAATGCCATGGTCGGGATTTGAACCACGTATCTCCCGGTCTTCGTCCGGTTGCTCTAACCACTGAGCTAACATGGCAACATGGCGCCACGCCATTAACTTCTCCAGCTGACTCGCATTTTTCCCGGTAAACCACAAGGAGATCTCAAATTGTATTAAGATGTAATACCCCAATGGCGACTTACATTCTTTGTAAGTAAAGTCCCGGGCTTTTAGTTTCAACCACTATTAGGTCAATTAATGGAAGCAAGTCAGCCGGAGAAGTTAATGGCGCGCCGGCATGTTGCCATGTCAGTTCAGTGGTTAGAGCAACCAGACGAAGACCGGGAGATACGTGGTTCAAATCCCGGCCGATTCTACCTTTCCAACATTGTACAATACTTTCATAAAAACGGCAGAGGTAAACGCAATTAATTCGTCATTTGAGATTTAAAAGCTATTCGTGCAACGTCGGGCAGCTAGTATGTTTAAAACATACACAGTTTGAATGTTGTTTAATTAGTTGAGATCACTTGAACACTTTAGGACCATCTTGCCCATACAAGTTTAACAGCATAAAATATTGATAATGTTTGGTTTTCATGCATTGTTACATGGATAATCGCACTCAATATGTATTAGCCAATGACAGGTAGAGTATACTAGTCAGTTGGCCAATCAAAGCTGTACTACACTGATAGTATTTCATGGGGTGCACTTGTTTTTAATTTGTATGAATGCAGTGGGTCAGATCACGTAGGCTGTGACTACAATAATAGCAACTGAAAATGCCGCGCTTTGGAAGTCAAAATGTTGGTAATATAAAAGCAAATGTAGATAATTTAACATCAGGAAACACAAAGAACAGAAGTATGATGTGGAACCAATTTGCAGAATTATGTACGGAGAGAAATTATAAAATTGACAGCTCAGTTAGCGACAGTTAGCACTTCCATTCTACAGAACTAACAAACATGGTTGGCGCTAAACTAGGTAAGTTCATAATAAGCTTTTCGTGTCATTATCTAGTCAAGTAGCACTCGTACTAATAGTTTTACATGACAACTTAATTTCGGTTTCAAAGCCATGCGTCTTTTCATAAGGTAATTATTTCTCGATCATCGGTCTCGAAATAATTATCATGAAAAGAAGCATTCTTAACCTCAATTAAACTGTCGTAAACTATCAGCACTACTACCGTTGATAGTAACGTTATATTGTGTAGATAGAACAATTTGTGCACCGATATAACGAACTGTTTTTATGATGGAGAGATTTCCTAAAGCTGTCTGGATGCAATCTGGGACACTGCATTGTCTCAATGGGCAGGTTGTAGCTAAGATGTTGGACTGTTAGTAGAGTATGACAATGGCTTTATAAAGGAGGTTATTTAGTTAGTAGCTGGTTACGGGTAAAGGCATTAATGACTAATTGATCTCTTCTAGAAAGATGCTTACTGAGTAACTGATGTGTGTGGAGTGGGAGAAATATCCTGTACGCTGCTTGGTTTATCACTCCAGTGTTTTCTCCATCTTTTGTAATTCTGTATTAATGTGATGCATTTGTCCTCAACGATTTTAAATTAATATGCTATTCTATGAAATCAGGTTCATTTACCAGCGGGAACTCAATTTATTCTCATTTAGGTTCCTCCCCATCCGATAAAGAAGCTCACGAGTCATGCGGGGAAGCCGGTGCAGTCTGATGTTGAGGCAAACTCTCATAGAATTTTGCGGCGCCTAAAATCGTCTTCCACGTATGGAGGTGATGAGGGTTCGTGAAGAAGTCTCAATGGGAAGCAGCGGCCGACAGATGGAGCTGAGTATTCTATTCTACTCCCGTTGTATTCATCGCAGCCAGATGTCTGCGGACATGATCTCGCTGGCGTAAAGCATGAGAGGGTTAATAAGAGCTCGGAAAAGGCATAATTTTAAAGGAACGGGCACCCCGGAGCTTAGCATGTGGTACAGTGAGACCGTGGTCCGCTGTGTTCGATGGGACTAGTCTCGGATGTGTTCTCGGAAAGTTACACTTTTATCCAAATTCACTCCCAGGTAGAATAATGAAACTCGGAAACTTGCGATCTTGCTTATATACTTAGTGTTGATGTTCTCTACGCGCTGATATTAAAAGTGACTGTCTGAAATAACTGTTGAATTGCTAGGTCGAGCTGGATGAGTTTATATAGGAGATCTACAAACCAGGTCGTAGAGAAGGCCAGAGACACCTGGAAAACCAGAATGACTTCCTTGAATATCTGCAGCAGGTTGTGTTTTCCGAGATATCCGTAATTATTGATTTGAATTTTTCAACACTTTGTCATTTTTATGGCACTGGCGCTATTCACTTGTTTCTTGCAATGTCATAGTGAGAGCATTTGACGACTAAGTTTTAAACATCTTGTATCTATAACGAAATGTGCCATGAAACTATTTTATTGGTTTATATCGGTTAACATGAAGTGGATTAAAGATCTGATGTTTTACACACATATCACTTTCTCTACTCTTGTACAAACTATTTTTACAAACGATTATTCTCCATCTACTTCATGTTAATCGAGATAAACATTTGCAGAAATATCTTATTGCTTATTTTCTTGTAGGTGCAAGGGGAATATGATAGGCTTTAAGCGATAGTCAAATATTTTAAGAGCTGGTTGCTATGTGGAGCATTCCATTCTCTTTGCATGTCCGGGACATAAAAAAATCTCATGTGTTACACTCACATGACTTTCTCTACTCTTGTACAAACTATTTTTACAAACGCTTATTCTCCATATGCTTCATGTTAATCGAGATATCGAGATGTTAATCTTATTGCTAATTTTCTTGTAGATGCAAGGGGAATTGGTAGGCTTTAAGCGATAGTCAAATATTTTAAGAGCTGGTTGCTATGTGGAGTAATCCATTCACTTTGCATTACCAGGGCAAAAGATATTAATAACGAATTCCCATTTGAGAAAAAGTATACGTATTGGAAAACTTAAGGGAATAACTAGCAATATCCAGAAAATGGTTGACTATACGAAAAGACTGTATATGATATAAATTGTGTATTTTAATGCGATCTACATTTTACTTTCTCTACTACGTATAGTAAGTAGGGGAAGTAGTGCATTCCACCCAAAAATTCGATTCCGAGATTTCACCGGAAATACACGTTTTGAGACCTCCTGAATCCGAAAAAAGCATTTTTGGAAACATGTCCGTGTGTGTGTCTGTGTGTGTGTGTGTGTGTCTGTGTGTGTGTGTCTGTGTGTGTGTGTGTCTGTGAACAGCATAACTCAAAAACGAACAATCGGATAAGCACCAAACTTGGTATTTAGGTTTAGTATCTTCCAGAGATGTGACACGAAGGTTTTCAAGAAAATCCCCCCACCCCAGACTACCCTTTACATGGAAGATTTTTCGAAAATTTTAATTTTCTCAAAAATGGCTCTAACGATTTTGATGAAAATATCATATGTTTAAGATAATGTCATGAGAAATGAAATGTTTATCTCGAATTTTCTGGGAATGTCTCCAAAAGTATTCTTCATTGTAAACGACTTTTGCATAACTGGTAAAGCATAAGAGATAGACAAAATTTTACTACACAAAAAATGTAGATCGCGTTAAAATACACAACTTATGTCATATACATTTCTTTTGTTGAGTGAACCGTTTTCGAGATATTGCTTGTTATTTCCTTAAATTTTCCAATACTTATACTTTTTCTCAAATTCGTTATTCATTTTTTTATGTCCTGGACATGCAAAGAGAATGGAATGCGTCACATAGCAACCAGCGTTAAAATATTTGACTATCGCTTAAAAGCTACCATATTTCCCTTGCATCTACAAGAAAATTACCAATAAGATTGACAGCTCGATATCTCGATTAATATGAAGCATATGGAGAATAGGCGTTTGTAAAAATAGATTGTACAAGAGTAGAGAAAGTTATGTGAGTGTAACACATCAGATTTTTTGTGTAGTAAACGTTTGTCTATCTTTTATGGCTTACCAGTTATGCAAAAGTCGTTCACAATGAAGAATACTTTTGGAGACATTTCCAGAAAATTCGAAATATACATTTCATTTGTCATGAAAATATATTAAACGTATAATATTTTTATCAAAATCGTTAGAGTCATTTTTGAGAAAATTAAAATTTTCTAAAAATGTTCCATGTAAAGGGTAATCTGCGGTGGGGGGATTTTCTTGAAAACCTTCGTGTTGCATCTCTGGAAGATACTGAACCTAAATACCAAGTTTGGTGTTTATCCGACTGTTCGCTTCTGAGTTATGCTGTTCAACATTATACGTTGTAGCTGTTCTATACGTAGTAGAGAAAGTAAAAAGCATAACGAATTCCCATTTGAGAAAAAATATAAGTATTGCATAATTCAGACAAATAAAAAGGAATATCTCGGAAATGCTTCACTCCACAAAAAGAATTATATGACATAAGTTATATGCTTTAACGACATCTATCCCTTACGGTTTACCAGTTATGCAAAAGCCATTCAGAAAGAAGAGGACTTTCGGGGACATTCCCAGAAAATTCAGGATATACGTTTTATTTGTTATGAAAATATCTTAAATATATGATATTTTAATTAAAATCGTAAGAGCCATTTTTGAGAAAATCAAAATTTTCATAAAGTGTTCTATGTAAAGAGTAGCCTGTAGAGGTGGGATTTTCTTGAAAATCTTCGTGTCCCATCTTTGAAAGATACTGCACCTAAATACCAACGTTGGTATTTATCGACTTTTCGTTTTTGAGTTATGCTGTTCATAGACAGGCACACAGATACACACACGGACCTTTTACTAACAGTGCTTTTTTTGGTTCAGGGACCGCAATACATGTATTTTCGGTGATAACTCGGTATCGAATTGTTGGGTGGAATGTAATGCTTCCCCTACTTACTATATGTAGTAGAGAAAGTAAAAATAATCTTTCACAAGAATAGCAATCTATAGCTATATAACAGTAAATGGTAGTGGTTGGAAAAGTCATGTGAATGTAACACGTACGATGTTTTTGTCTCCTTGCAGACTTTTCAAACACCCTATACATGCACATTTTGAGAAGCAGATGTTTATGGGCTTGGATCAAGAAATGAAAAGATGCTGCTATTATAATGGAGTGCGATGACTGTTTTAAAACCAATTAGTTGTGTTAATCCACAAGAGCTAATCTGCTTAAATAAAACATTGCCCCAACGTGCCTCATTCCCTATGTAATACCAGAAATGGTCTATTTCGCACGGCAAACAAGCCAGAATTATTGCAGTCCTATTGCCTACGGCTTTACAGTGTACAGTTAATAGCCGCAGGAAACGCCGAACACACGCGCATTAGTCCCATAAATGTCGTTTTATTTTAAACGTTGGAGCGCATTTGATTGGTAACTGCAGGTGTGTTTACATGACGATGGGATTTAATAAATATTTGTTTGGAAATATGTTCCATACATCGGAAGTACAGGAAAATAGCACGAACAACTGTTTGATCCAAATATCTGCAGTATAAATATGAATTAAATATTGCTTGATGCTCTTCAGTATAACTTAGAGATGTTAATCAAAGTTTTTCATATTATTTATAAATACGAGGGATATTTTATAATTAAAGTTAGCTGTACAATAATGTACGAACATCTAAATATTTTCCGATAGTTTATTTCTGATGGAAATCTTTAAACCTTACACTACGTTTCTACCAGTTATCAATGTTTTTCGAACATGTCTTCATAGCATAAGCTTTTTAGAACCTCGTCACAGACTTCTGCTCCCAGTTCATTTAGGAGACGTGGAGCTGTTTCTAGAGTAAAATTTTTCTGTGTTGAAAATGAGCTGTGACAATCTCTTAAGGGCATATGTGACACATGTATACTAGCGTGCATAACATGTGGCTCATAATGGAACGGAGCTATTGGTACTGACTAGGAATGGGACCTCGATACCGTCGATACTTCGATACTTTCAATACTCCGTAGTATCGAAGTAGGTCTAATACTTTGAATAAATCTTCGATACTTTTAAATTTTTAGGTTTTGCGTTATCGAAGGCTGATCTGTTTAACTTTAGATAAGGAATGAAAGGAGTCGAGACTCCTGCCTCGCACCTGTCCCCAAAGAGGACTATAATTCTTGATAGACCTTGACTGTGGTAACATTCTATAGACTCTTGTGTATAAGTGAAAACATGCAAAACAATTTTGGAAGGAGTAAGGGTACTCATGTAACCTGCAGCGTTAACTAAGTTGTGAATGAAGCGATTTAGCTGACGCAGTAAATCACGTTTCTGCAATAACTGGTTTGGTACAGCAGAAACGAATCAGAACTCATTAAGGATACAATGCAATGAATGGAAATATTTGTTCCTTCATAAATGCTCATGTGCTTAAACAAACATCTGCGATTCCTCACATGTCATATAATACTTCTTTGAGTGTTGCTTCAAAATTGTAATTGTGTCTAATATACCTGTGTATTAAAAGTGTATATACTAATGTTGCAGGTGGGTAGTAGAGAGGTTTAATCCACAAACTTACTGTTTCCAAGGGTTATATGGGTGATTACTTATTATCGGATAAAAAGGTACATATGTGACTTAAAAACAATTGCTGTCAATTGGAGAATGTCAAACAGGAACAATTTAGGAATTAGTATACGATACAAAACTGGTTACATTTGTATAATTCAGTGAACAAGCTATCGCCTTTACAGTTTTTTATAAAGTGAGTGTCGTGTATCCAATATCGGTGTTCAAACATCAGTATCGGTATCGAGTATCGAGAAATAGTGGTATCGTCCCATCACTAGTGCTGACAAAATCTAGCCACCTACCAGCGTGACCATTTCTGTTTTTCAAGCATAATTCTAGCCACTGGGTTGGTAAGGTACTTTACCTCCCCCAAAGTATGGTCGAACTGCCAGTGGGTAACATTACAACTTAAAGGTTATATTTTCATGTTACACTATCGCTTTCTTAATACCGATTTTCTTATTGCCGTTTAGTAGCGACAACTTAACATTTGTCTCCTTGTCGCTGCTGAAAGCTCTCATATATGTCTTTCAGTTCAACCTCACAAGCAAATAATTCTTCACCCTTTCCTCTAGAAGGCCGAACTATTTGTAATTGGTTTAGCCTTTCCTTGTGTACCAGTTGTGGTGAAACTCTTTCTTAGAAGTAGTATTCGAAACACCCCTACAGTCCACATAAATTATAAACATCGTTCATTGGTTAGTTTGTATGTCCCTACATTGTTTCTCAGGCCAGTCACATAGATAGCTGATACTGAGCGATCGGAGTCAAAACTTGGTTACCTGCAGGTGAAAACCTCACTGTGGAAAAACACTGTGGCGATCTAGGGGAACGGACCACCTTTTATGCAAGACAGTGTACGAAACCTTCTTAAAGGACATAAAAATAAGCGTCTGTTTTGGCTAACATCACATTAACTTGCAGATTCACAGTTGTTTCCTTTCAGCTATTAAAGGTCGCGCCACGGATTTTGGTATGTGAAAATTTTAATGGAGAGCTACGATTCGAGTCATTTACCGTATAGACGTATGACACATACGGGGCTGCAGCTCGAAGAATGGTGCAAGTTGAGACGGGAGTTGTATACGGTGGAAGGAACTGGACCACAACTGGACAGAAGGAACCACGTGCTACTTGCAAAGGAGGTATTGAAACATCAGAGGGCTGGCTGACTGGGCTAGCCCTGAAGGTCATATGCCAATATCCCTGGCGAGACCTATAATAAAGATCCGACTTCCGGACCATCACTTTCAATTCTCATTCCCTGAAACCAACGATGCCAATAACGCAATTGCTTCTGCCACGGATCTTAGACACAGAAAAATGAATCTCAGAAACTGTACGATAGTTTTATGGATTGACGTCGAACTTCTATTAGAAGGAGGCACTAAAATTTATTCAACACCCGAATGAGAATTTAATTGATTGTGAAAACTAGGTGTGGGAAGAGAGCTGAAGTTATATACAATGGCATAAAACATTAGTTAACCAAAATCTAAAGTGGTTATTATTGTATTGCATAACGTACCGTACCTATAGTAGGTAGAGGAAGTGTTGCATTCTACGCAAACATACTTTGCCGACATTTCACCGAATACAATATGTTTTGAGACTCCCTGAATCCAAAAGAGTATTTTTAAAAAAAACATCCGTGGGTGTGGTGTGAACAGAATAACTCAAAAACGAAACGTCGATCAAGGCCTCTTTAATTCCAGACACAATAGACACAGCATCACATCTTTCAAGTTCGACAAGTTCAAGATACGTTGAAACAATCCTGTCAGATGTTTTACTGTGATACACAATACCTGTTACAAGAAGCTTAGTGACGCTAATGTGAGAACGCATGCTACGTAAGGAGTAAAACTATTCATTGGTCTGTAACTGAGCTGTCGTGCGTGTCATAAGTAAGGGTAACATAAGCAAGTAGGCAGGGTTCGGACAGTGTCCAATCAGCAATTTCCCCTCTGTCCTTCATTTCCCGGGGGATTTTTCTTTGCTGTGGAAGACAGTATCTCTGAATGTGTTTCTACACATTTCGCACAATGTGCGGACACGAAAAGAGCAAGTGATGCTACGGCACTGTTACGTTCTAAGCAATCCACCACTGGTTTGAAACTTATGTGTTTCTGTCTGAGGGAGGAAAACGCAGAAGCTGCATATTTTTGCTCTTTTGTTTCCGCAGGATCTTCTAAGTCTGTTAATCGAGCTCTTATGCTACAACGACGCACTTTGCAGAACACGTTTGTATTATCACGTACAGCCCTAGACAACCATTCTACAAATTCTTTATTTTTCAACCACTCTTCTCGAAACGTTTGAGTATATTGTGGTCTTACTTTGCCCATTTTTAGTGTTAATCGAAAAACTATACAATTTTGTCACTGCGAGAGAAGCATACGCACCTAATAATGAAACACGTCGGGAACTGAAATACGATAATAATATGTCACATAAGCAGAGTTGATTCTACTGTCCATTCCAAACCAGAGTTCCCTCTGATGTAAACAGAAGCACGGGTTCGGCTTGTCACGAACCCAAGAATATACTCCTACGCCAACGTAAATAGTTCCTTAATACATATTAATACATGTCATATTATGAAATATTACAGCAGGAAAGGTGTAGAACTGCACATTTTATTGCGGTTATCATAAGAACTCATCGTTAAAGGTAATGGATATATATCAGCTGTTAAGAGATTACAAAATATTAATTTCGCCTGCTGTTGCGCTAACGCTGAGAGTATCTTGCTTGTTAATACCAACCGAATGTATGACTGGCACTGTCTTACATACACAAGAAATGCAGCAATGAATTCTCAGAGGTGCTATCTGAATACCGAATAAACACTTTGCGTAACACAGGATATATGCTAAGCGAACAGTCATTCATAATACGGTAACACACATATGCTCAGCTCAGGTCAAATCTTGTGATTTAGTCAGTTGGTATTTGAGCTCACATGGCAGAGGAAGGTGCGTGCAGTGCGAATAAACTGTTCAAACACAGAAGCGGGAAACGTTAAAAAGTGGCTAAAAACAAACAATACTTCATATATTCAACTCACTATTACAAAAATACACGAAACTTGCATCAGTGCATATTACGAAACTAATATCGGATTTTACAGGCGTTTCAGTGAGAAGTGTAACGAAAGCGCGCAGGGAATATAAACAGACATAATACAACATAGAAGAGGATAAAATGTGGGAACTTGTTTTAAGCGCGACAGTGCTGTGGAATTGGATAAGCTTGTCATTATTTTGGAGAGTAGTTCTGATTCCGATATGGCAGCTGAGTCATCTTCGGAGGATTCGGATTTGGGTGTTGCACTTTTGCCCGAGGATTGTGATCAACGTAAGTAAAATGTTCATTGCCGCATACTTATAAAGTCGATTGTTATCTCAGGTTGCATATTGAACTATGATTCTCACGCAGGGCGCCTTTTTATAGATAAAATAGTGTTCAACAAGCACGTGGGAGGGGAACAAGCAGACATTATGGGCGGGGATTGCGAACTACTTTCGCGCGGATAATACAAAGAGTTTGTTTTCAGTGAAAGGCACTCTGGAATGGACAGTAACTGCCAATATAAACAGCTGCGACTAACGAGTAGTTATAAATAAAATTTACAAAATAGCATGCCGCCTACTTAGATTACCACGAACACCGATACCATTGTTAGAGGCAGCTACTGTGAAGAAAGTAGGCTTGAGGGATCTCCCAAGTATATTTGCTGTCTCAAGTGCACGGGTTATAAACAGTAAACATAAACACGTACCCAGCATTACATTTATTATTACGAGAAACAGGGTGAATAGTCACAGGATGTCAACAAGCTCATATTACCATGATGCAATCCAAATGATATATTTTTTCCTGTGTATACATCGGATATATCAGGCCAGTCAGTGGTAGTTATAAATCGCTTTTAAAAATGTAATAAGTAAATGCAACCATATGATTAAAAAAAAGCCATATTGCAACCAGATGCTTTTTTAAAAGAACTAGATTTCCCACTAGGAACTAAAAGATTAATTTTCCAACTAGGCAGTCGTTCAAAAAGACCAGATTTAGTTGTTAAGCAACTAAATTGGCAACACTGAACCACAGCTCAGAGGTGGGTGAGATTTTCCAGGGAAAGGAGTGAACGTCGTCGTCCTGGTTCAGGAAGATGTGTCTGCACTCCCGTGCAGAATGAAGTGAAAGCAAATTTGCTATTCCCTTGATCTGCTCGAACAATGCCAGCGTTTGTAGAGGAAACGCGATTGGAATTACGCGAAATTCACATACAAGGGGCCAGCTTTTTCTTTCTCTACAACTTACCTGTAGTAAGTAGCGGAAGTATTACATTCCACCCAAAAGTTAAATCCCAAGATTTCACCTGAAATACACGTTTTGAGACTTCCTGATCCAAATAAAGCAGTTTTAGAAAAAAACTTGTATTCTTTTTTTTGGGGGGGGGCGCGTGAGTGCGTCTTTTTATCAGCCTGTGAACAGCATACGAAGTCCGTTGAAGATAAACTTGGTATGCAAGTTCAATATCTTCGAAGGATGCGACATCAAGATTTTAAAGAAATTCCCCTCACACCAAGATACTCTAATATGGACACTTTTTCATTATTTTTGTTTATCTCAAAAATATCTAACAAATTTAATTAAAATACCATCTTTTAAAGATATATGCAGACAAATGGAAGTATATCTTAATTTTCTATGTATAGCCAGCGAAGTCCTCTTCATTACGAATTATTTTTGTATAAACGCTAAGAAATATACAACCAATTATTACAAAAAAAATGTGCATTTCGTTAGAGCACGCAATTTATTCACATACAGTTTTTTTTGCGATGTTACCCACTTTCGAGATTAGTAATTGGTTTCAACTTTTAAATACACATTTTTAAGCGGTAAAGTAGCTATTTGCTTTCTCTCGTAGTCATGCAAAGAGCATGGAATTTCAAAGCCACGAGTCAATCTTTAAAAATCTAACTATTGCTTACCTACTGTATCTTTCTTACAAGCGCAGCGTAATGTGTAATGAAAGGTTATCTCGATTAACAAGAAGCAGATAGAAGAATACGCATTTTAAAGAATAATTTGTGGAAGAGTGAATAGAGATGGTCACCTGAATGCAACGCATCAGATTTCTTTGAAATGCGGCCATAACAAAATGTGAGGGTATAATACAGCCTTACGAAAACGAGGAGATAGAGAGGAACTTAGTTGAACGTCATCTCTGTTACAGACACAATGAGAGATTCAGAAAAAGAGAGGACATCATGGGAAGGCAGGCTTAGATATATATCAAGTCCAACGAAGGAAGGGACGAAAAGTCCCACTATACATGCTGTTTACTTTCTCTGTCACCTACGTATTGTACTGTATTCCACGTAATTCATTCCGATGTCGAGATTTCACGGAAATATCTATTTTAAGGTCCCCTGATTAAGGAAGAATTTTTACATTCTGTACTATGCATATTAAGTAGGGGAAGCATTATATTCCCCCCAAAAATTCGATATCGAGATTTCACCGGAAATTATGCTTTGAGCCTTCTTGAATCCTTAAAAAGCATTTTTAGAAAAATGTCCGTGTGTGTATCTGTATGCCTGGTATATGTGTGAACAGTACAACTCAGAAAGGAAAATTCATAAGTTTAATATCTTCCAAAGATGAGATACCAAGACCTTCAAGCAAATTTCCCCACTCCCAACTATCCCTTACATGGAACATTTTTCAAAGTTTTTTATTTTCTAAACCTGACTAACGATTTTGATTAAAATACCATATATCAAAGATATTTACATGACAAATAAAATGTATATCTTGAATTTTCCGGGAATAGCCTGTGAAGTCCTCTTCATTCGGAAGGAATTTTGTATAACTAGTAAACGTTAACGATAGATGAAAACGGACTACATAAAAAATGTAGATCTCTTTAAAACGCGGAATTTGTTTCAAATAAGTTTTTGTGCCAGCAGCCATTTCCGAGATATCCGTTATTGATTGGTTCTAATTATTCAATACTTAGCCATTCTGTCCATTTTCAGATGTTTTTCGCGATATCATGCAATGAATATGGAATTTTAAGGTCAAAGTATAGCGTCCAGGTGCAAAACATTTGACTACCGTTATTCTCTTTGTGTGTGTAACGAAATGTGAAATGCAGCTATTTCCGGAAGGGTTTATCTCGATTAAAATGAAGTAGATAGGTAAATAGACCTTCGTAAAAATAATCTGTATACCCGCTAATAAGCAATAGAGTATAGAGAAAGTAATGTGAGTGTAACACATATTTTGAAATAATGGCCATATGTGAGTCTATGTGCCTGTGAACAACATAAATCGAAAACGAAATGTCGGATAATTACTAAACCAGGTATTTAAATTTAGAATCTTCCAAGGAAATGCAAGAAATCGAAGGTTTTCAGGAAAATCTCCTCAACCTTAACTTCCCCTTATACGGTTTTTTTTTTTTAAATTTTCGATTTCCTCAAAAATAATAACGATTTTGATTAAAATACCATATGCTTAAGAAATTTACACGACAAATAAAATGCGTATCTTGAATTTCCTGGGAAGCCCTCTTCATTCATTTTGAATAACTGGTAAAGAATAAGAGAGGGGTAAAATGTGCAGTAAAAAAAAGGGCACGTGTCTTCTTTACTGCAAATAAAGCTTTCTGTGGCATCAGGCATTTCCGAGTTATCCGTCATTATTGTTTTTGAGTTTTTCAATAGTTTGTCATTTTTTTAAACTGCTGCCGCTATTCAGTTGCTTCTCGTGTGATGTCATGGAAACAGTGTGGAATTTCTAGGTTCAAAATATAGCGATCCCGTTTTTAAACAGCTGACTATCGATTCGATTTCCTCTGTTCCATTTGAACCTTCGACAAAATCTGCAATGCAACTGTTTATGGGAAGGTTTATCTCGATTGTTATGAAGTGCTAGAAAAATAAGCTTTTATAAGAATAGTTTGTGTACAATGAATTTTCTGTGTACCACGAATGCACCTATAAGTGCAGTGCATGAAATGGAAATGTCCTCTTTTGAGCTTAAGAGAATCCCCACCTTTATCAAGAAATTGAACATAATTCTTTGCTTATGAAGCAGATTTAGGCTGACTTCATTCAAGCTTTCTGTTTGTTTCATTACTTTCTCTACTGCTTACCTGCAGTAAGTAGAGGTTTTCTCCTCCAGCCAAAACTTTGATACTGAAAATGTTAAAATAAAGCATGTTTAGAAAAACGTCAGTGTTTGTGTGTGTGTGATCAACAAAACCCAGTGACGAAAAGTCGGTTAAATAAAATACCTGTTATTTAAATTTAGCATCTTCCAAGGATGCGACACTGAATGTTTTCAGGAAAATCCTTCCACCCCAAACTACATTATAATTTTCGTTATTTTCTATTTTCTCAAAAAAGGCTCTAACGATTTTGATTAATTATACTAGATGTTTGACGTCCTCCGAGATCTAGGGGTACCAGAGGTCGCGGGTTCAAACCCGGCGGAGGGCAATGGATTTTTTTGAGTGTAAAAATCCTAAGTATGGTTTCCTTTGGAAGGGAAGTAAAGCTGGTGCCATACGTCGTAGATTTACGGCACGTGAAAGAACCTCAAGCCTGATAAAGAGGCCCTGAGCAAAATTTCCGGTCTTTCACGCCCAATATAAAATGAACGCTAAGGACCACAGTAGTTAAAGAGCGTCCATAAATAAAACTATTTTTTTTTACCCTATCTTATGCTATTTTCTTGAAGTTTCTGGTATGAAGTCTTCTTTAGCCCGAATAACCCTTGTGTAATAGAAAAACCGTAGGGGGTTGGCGAAACCTTACTACACAAAAAGTGCTAGCAGCTTTAGTTTTGTTTTTGTTACAATAGAGGTTGCATTTTTTAGTTGATTAGAACGGAAAGTTTTAGGTTATATTCACCGTCGTAAAGGTCCGAATAAAGTTGGATTTGTAGGAATTCTTATAATCGTTTAATAATGTTATTAAATTATAAGTAGGGAACGTATAAATCCTTTGGTTTCAAATTATTTATTATATAAATAATAAGACCTCGTTAAAACACACAATTAATGTCACATACTTTTTTGCTGTTTCCGAGATATTCTTCGTTATTGGTTTGAATTTTCGAAAAGTCATTTTACTTTTTTAAATGGTAAGTCGCTGTTCGTTGTATGTAGCGGTCGTCTACAGAGCATAGAATTTCAAAGCCATCACATACCGACCCGCTTTTTAAAAATCTTACTCTCACTTTAACCTACCGTATCCTTCTCATATCTATGACGTAATGTCTAATAACAGTTTACCTGATGTAACACGTAATTTTTCGGTGGAATTCAATACTTACTAGAGAAATTAAAAATACAGATACGAAATGGATGTACTAGGACTTTTCGCCCACATTCGTTTACTTTCATTAGTAGGATTTTGGAGTGTGGCTACATCCATTAGTGCTACCTTAGCTATCCTAGACGTTTTAGGAAATTTGTCCTATAATATAATATTATAAGTCTGCAACCACGGCACCTCATGTTACATATGGGGCTTTGTAGTAATAATGTTCGTAGTATTATATTTAAATAAAAATTGCACTTCCGAATCTGCACAGCTATAGAGCTTCAATCAGCAGATTTTTAGA
The DNA here is from genome assembly GCA_030765065.1 of Deroplatys truncata. Classification (NCBI taxonomy): domain Eukaryota; kingdom Metazoa; phylum Arthropoda; class Insecta; order Mantodea; family Mantidae; genus Deroplatys; species Deroplatys truncata. The sequence goes on along the minus strand of CM060983.1, from coordinate 201,781,095 downwards.
TTTTTATAGAGCAAACGGGTTCGTTTTTGGGAATTGGACACCGATTATGAGGTAAAGTGTATATCAACTGACTTCTTGGATTTAACTAGAATCTCTGAAATTTGTTAGGGGGAGGGGATATGATCAAAGAAATCACTGCAAAACGTAACATTTCTCGCCTTTAGCTCGCTTCAGAGGCGGATACAAGATTCCCTAAAGGGCGAGAGCGTAAGTTTAAAAATGAATAAATACCACACCAGTATCACTAAAGAAAAACAGGAAGTAATAGGCACATTTTATCTCTGCAGTGATAAAATTTCCCAAGTTTGTTTTAACTGTTACAGTGCAGTAAACGTCAGTTAAGGTGTAATATATTGCTATGTATTTCACCAACATCAGTAATCTAGAAGGAACAGAGGTTATTTGCGAGAGGGGTGATAGACAGAAGGCCAGTTCAATTCAGTACACAAGATTAAAAAAAAATCTGATGTGTTACACTCACACGACTTTCTCTACTCTTGTACAAACTATTTTTACAAACGCTTATTCTCCATCTACTTCATGTTAATCGAGATAAACATTTGCAGACTCTATCTTATTGCTAATTTTCTTGTAGATGTAAGGGGAAAATATATTTACAAGGGCAATATAGAAATACAGTAGCCTTTAAGCACATACATATCTCTTAATAGCTGGTTGCTACGTGCAGCACCATTCCCTTTGCCACAGACTATAACTCTTTGCATATCCAAGACAAAAAATCTGATGTGTTACACTCACATGACTTTCTCTACTCTTGTACAAACTATTTTTACAAACGCTTATTCTGCATCTACTTCATGTTAATCGAGATAAACATTTCCAAACTCTATCTTATTGCTAATTTTCTTGAATATGTAAGGGGAAAATATATTTACAAGGGCAATATATAAAAACAGTAGCCTTTAAGCACATACATATCTCTTAATAGCTGGTTGCTAGGTGCAGCACCATTCCCTTTGCCACAGATTATAACTCTTTGCATATCCAAGACAAAAAAAAATGAATAACGAATTCCCATTTGAGAAAATAAGTATTCAAAAATTTAAGGGAATAAACAACAATATCTCGAAAATGGTTCACTCAACAACAAAAAATGTATATGACATAAATTATGTATTTTAACGCGATCTACATTTTTTGTGTAGTAAAATTTTGTCTATCTCTTATGGTTTACCAGTTATGCAAAAGTCGTTCACAATGAAGAATACTTTTGGAGACATTCCCAGAAAATTCCAGATATACATTTTATTTATCATGAAAATATCTTAAACATATGATATTTTAATCAAAATCGTTAGAGCCATTTTTGAGAAAATTAAACTTTTCGAATAATCTTCCATGTAAAGGGTAATCTGGGGTGGGGGGATTTTCTTGAAAACCTTCGTGTCGCATCTCTGGAAGATACTGAACCTAAATACCAAGTTTGGTGTTTATCCGACTATTCGTTTCTGAGTTATGCTGTTCACACACAGACAGACACACACACGGACATGTTTCCAAAAATGCTTTTTTTGGATTCAGGGTGTCTCAAAACATGTATTTCCGGTGAAATCTCGGTATCGAATTTTTGGGTGGAATACAATACTTCCACTACTTAACTGTACGTAGTAGAGAAAGTAAAAATAGTAAACTTAGCCGCTGTTTGATTAGACCTACCTGTTTTCCTTTGGCAATCCCAATCATTTGAGATAATAGAAATGTTACATACTTTCACTGAAGTACTAGCAGCCATTATCTTTATTTCAGCACGCGCAGATCATTTTCAGCAGAAATCAACCCTACTAGAAGAATTTTTTTTTAAAATTAAACTTTAATTAAGGTCACTTCAAGGTCATATCGCGACCAGTGTAAAAAAATAAAAATTAATATGCTACAAATGCTGATAGTCATACTTACAACATTGATGGACATTATTTTAATATTACTAAACGTATTAAAACATATTTTGTAACATAATTACAGCATTAGTGACCGTGATTACAAATTTGCAAGCATAATTACAGAAGTAAGACATAACTAGGACATTCATAAACATAGCAACATCTTTGTGGTATTACGGTTCTGTGTTAGAATTTGTTTATGTTTGTTTACAGAGTTCAGCAGTCTCACAAAGTTCATAATTTTATTAAATGCACATGGTTTCCAAGAGTTTCTGTTACGTAACGGGGAATGCTGTCGTGTCTACGCTGATGATATTTCTTACATTCTTCTATGAGGTGATGTTATGCCTACGTTATAGGTGCTGCAGATAGAAGCAGTTTTATTAAGTAAGCAGTTGTAAGTTTTGTGTGTCCGATAAGAAGATGGCTGATGAGAACCTGCTGTTGACGGTAAGATTAGTTACTTTGTATGGTCCTCCGAATGGTGATGTAATTTCTTGAAGTTTCCTGATGGATGATTCTAGCCAGGTGGTATGCCAGTTGAGGTATATTCTTCTCTTGAGATGCATGGTTACATAGATATGCGGAGAACCTATGTCTGTTTCTTGTACAGGCAGACGAGTTGCTTCGTTTGCTGCTATATCGGCTTGATCCCTTCCAGTATACCTTGATGCGAAGGGATCCAAGCTAAGGTAGCCTGTTTTGATTCCATCAGTATTTTGGGGATGTAGGTTTTGGATTTCTTCTATTATTGGAATTTTTGCATATTGGTTTTGTACGGCCATTAAAGAAGATTGGGAATCAGTTAAGACTAGAAAACGGGAATCATTTTGGGGCTTTTTAATTCTTTCAAACCCCCATTTGATAGCATAAAGCTCCTCGGAGATAACTGTATATAATGTTGGTAAAGTATATAGCATAGTGTGTGTAGGATATACTACTGCACAGGCACAGCCAGCTTCATTTTTGAAACCATCGGTGTAGATATGTGTGTGTATGCTTCTCTTACAAGGTGGTATTTCAGTTTGCAATGTTTTAGGTGGTATGTTGGGAAGAGATATGTTATATCCATTGAAATATTGCTTCATCCTTATGGAAAAAGGGTATTCTAGATGTTGATGAAAGAAACTTTTGTTTCTGGTGATATTTTGAGAAGACATATGTAATTATGTATAGAGTCTTGAATTCGGAATTGAGGCTATTTTTAAAGCATACGTTATACTAAGCTGTCTCTTTCGAATTTGCAGTGGAAGTTCATGGGCCTCTATTTATAAGTTGGAGATGGGACTGGAACAATAAGCTCCCAAAACTATTCTACAGCAGAAGTTTTGGACTGTGTCTGCTGTGGGTCTAGCTGAATTGTCGACTACAGCTCCATAATGCAATTTGGCCCGTATGGCGGATTTATAGATACACATTAATACGTGTTTATCTGCTGTCTAGTTGTTGGTGGATAATATTTTGAGAGTTTATCTGCATAATGTTGACACGTATTATCTTCTGCTTCATTTCTTGACTTTTTACTTACTTACTCTACCACGTACCTAGTAGGTAGAGAAGATATTGCATTCCACTCAAAAATTCGATACAGAGATTTCACCGGAAATACATATTTTGAAATCCCCTGAATACAAAAAAAAAAGCATTTTTAGAAAAAGATCCGTGTGTGTGTGAACAGCATAACTCAAAAACGAAAGTCGGATACATACCAAACGTTGTATTTTAGTTCAATACCTTTCAAAGATGGGATACGAAGATTTTCCAGAAAATCCCATACACCTAACTATATGGAAGATTATTCTATATGTTTTCTAAAAGATAGCTCTAATGATTTTAATTTAAATACCATATATTAAAGATATTTACATGGCAAATAAAATGTACATCTCAATTTTCTGGGAATAGCCTGTGAAGTCGCCTTCATTCGGAAGAAATTTTGTATAATCTTGTATAACTAGTAAATGTTAAACGATAGACGAAAGCGCACTCCACAAGAGATGTGGATCTGTTTGAAACACAATTTATTTCCAATAATTTTTTTTGTGGCATCAGCCAGTTCCAAAATATCTGTTATTAATGGTTCGAATTATTCAATACTTAGTCATTCTTTTAAAGTCCTGTCGATTTTCAGCTGTTTCTCGCGATTTCATGCAAAGAGAATGGAATTTAAAGGGCAGCGTGTAGCATATAGTTCTAAAACATTTGCTATCGCTATTCCTTTTGCAGCTATAACGAAATGTGTAACGCAGCTATTTTTGTAAAGATTTATCTCGATTAAAATGAAGTAGATAGGAAAATGAACTTTCGTAATAATAATTTGTATACCCACTAATAAGCGATAGAGGTTAGAGAAAGTCATGTTAATGTAACATATCGGATTTCTAAAAAATGAAAACATAGATACAGTAGAAAATTTACGTTTGGTACTCGTTGCATAGAAAATAGTAAACTTTCACCTAGTATTTCAAGTATTACTCGTGAAGTTAAACTACTTAAAATGAAACATTCATTGTTAAATGTTAATGAACCGCTATCCGCCAGCTCGTAGTAACTTGTGAAGCATTGGACACGTACGGTCGTTGAAAATATATACGGTACTTGCAGTCTACTGTTGCCAGTTTATCGGTCACTGCTGGGACAAGTCGAATAGTTACTATTTAAGGGGTGTATGCGAATACTTTGGTGACATATGTATTTAAGTAACAAATAAACTGTTGGGTTCAATGTAATTAAACATAAACAAATTTCTAATTTAAACGTAGATAGGGGAAGGTGAAAAGGCTCCTCTTAGCCCTTCCCTGGATCAGCTTTTGGCTCATTTTAATAATTTTTCCCCTTTTAAGAGTTTAAAGTCCCTTTCAATAAAACGGTCGTTGTGGGTGTAAAGAATGATTTAAGTGAAATTCATTGTTGACTAGTTCACACATTTGTGTCAGGCTAGACATGCGGGAACAGTCCTGGTTTACTTCCCCAGTAAATTGTATCAATTATACATTGAGAATGACATTAACCTCCGTTTATCATTCCCACTAGAGGTAATTCGAAATTGTATATTCTCTTTCACATAAACCACGAATTGAGTGAGTTGGTTCTGGATTAAGTGAAACTTGCATTTGGAAACACAGGTTGCTTCTCACAGGATTTGTCCCATTCTAAAGGCATTCGAATTGTATTTATTATTATTATTATTATTATTATTATCGTTCATCATATAGTGTTTATTTCTGACTAATGCAGCTCACGGCAAAAGAAAATCATAAATTTTTCATTCATTCATTATCTGTTTACCCTCCTCTTATGTAGGACTTACACCCCCCAGGACTTACAAACGGGTGCCTGGGGTCAGAGGCCCGTCGAGGAGCAGACACTCATGGATCAGACAGAACATCCAGGATGGGTGATCAGCCCGATGCCTGGTATGGGATGAAGGAAGTAGATGAAACGAAATGATGGTGAAATGGATGAAAGGAAATGTGATGATGGAGCAGTTGGTGGAATGAATGGCGGGGGAAACCGGAGAACCCGGAGAAAACCCGCCCAGACGCCGCTTCGTCCACCACAAATCCCACATGCAGGTCCCTGGGATTGAACCCGGGCCGCCTCGGTGGAAGGCGAGCGGTCTAACCACTCGGCCACGGCGCCGCCCGAAAATCATAAAAACTTTCTTTATCACCGAATTCGAGAGTAATTCGTTATTTTCTTTTCCTCCGAAAAGTGACTTGAAATACGTGTTTTAGGAAGCAATTTGGAAATCAGTATCATATTGGTCATTTCAGAAAAACGATCCATAAATCCAAAATATGTAATGAATTTCTTCACTACCAAATCAATTCTACAAAAACAGTCAAGCAATCACAAAAGTCTACTTACTGTACCAACGTTAAGACTATTTGAGGCCCCAGTACAGCTGTACACTTAATAGAAAAATCTAATGGGTTACAGTCAAATGACTTTCTCTACCCACTATAGTCTATTTGTATATAGTTCCTGCACTGTTCTTAGCTTGTTTTTCTACTCATCTTATGTTAATGGAGATAAACATTTGTAGAATCATTACACTTTCGTTGTGCGTTTAATGGAATGGAGGAAATCGAATTAATAGCCACACATTTAAAAGCCAGTCATTCTTACGCTGGCATTTAAATTGCATAAATTCCATAAACCTCACCATGATAGATATAGCGAGAAACGACAGAATTGCGATAACACATGGAAAAACTAACAAAGTATTAAAGAATCCAAACTATAAACTAATGGATATCTCAGAAATGCCTATTTCACAAATAATTTCACAAGTAAAGAGATCTACATTTTTTGTGTGGTAAGTTTTACATCTATCTCTTATGGTTTATGCGTTTTCATTTTGAATGAAAACGACTTTATAGCCTATTCCCCGGAAATTCAAGATATAAATTTTATCAATCATAAAATATCTTAAATATATACTTTAATCAAAATATTTAGAGCCGTTTTTGAGAAAAAACAAAATATCGAAAAATGTTCCATGTAAAGCCGTGGTCGGTAGCCTCTGCGTTTGTGGCTTAAGGGAAAAGGGCAGCATAGAGTGAGCGGTAGAGACACATCACCATAAACATGAACCGGCACAGTGGCGGGGTACGATAGTGCAATAGTAAAGATTAGCCGTTACAGTGTTTGTTGAAGTTGACCACGGTAGAGTATACTAGTGAAAGGCTCTCAACTCCCACATTTTCCAAAGTTTTCAACAGATGTCACTCAATTACCAATATGAATAACAACACAGTGCGGTCGTTTTATGGTGAGGCCACGGATCACGCGTATGTGTGCTCTGCACACTGGGGTTTTTCTTTCCGTAACTCCCGCATTACATACGAGTAATGGTAACTGAGACGGTACATGTTATATACATAATGAGTGGTTAGGAGATAAGATTATTTATACGTGTAAATATTTTAGCTATAAAAGTTGTTTAAATGTTACAAGAAATTGAATGACATTGTAAAACTGAAATTTAGTGGCGCCGCAAGGATGACTTCCTAGACACGCCTATTTCAACAGGACACAGGGTCGAAGGAGCAAGTGGGGTGAGTGACATGACACTTGTCAGATGACTCTGAAGTTCGTTGATCTGGAGGTTACGAGATTCCAGTAGGTTTCCAAAGATGTTTGCTGACGTGAGCCAATAAGCGTAGTTGAAACAAATTTAAGATATATGAATAAGCGAACGAGATTTAATGTATCTAAACGCTGGGAAAAACAGCGTCTGTAAGCGTTAGCTAGTGTTCTATAAAAGGGAAGTGCTCGTGCTCAGTCGTCTACTTGTAAGAGGATGCATCTAAGTGATAGAAAAGAATGAGGAGTGTTAAGAGGTTGACGAGCGGCAGTAACGCCGTGTCAAGAGTTAAGAAAGTTAAATCTCAGTAATTAATAAAGCGAAATGACAATCAACAAAGTCAACAATCACTGTTATTTATTCACCTGCACGATCACACCTGAGACAACAGTAAATAGCCGAGGGCAACAGAGACATCTTGGCACTAATAACCCACCCACACATTCTTATCGCCAGAGCAACTAACCCACCAACCAATCCCCCACATAACATTCACTATAATGAGTACTAACTTGTTATAAGTGTTGCATATAGTCGGTCTGTGGCCTTACCTTAAAACGACCGCGCTGTATTTGAAGAACTAAGTCAAGAATTTGATACCAGATACACATTCGCGACACCATTTTCAGAGGATATTGACAGAAGTAGATTAAAGTTAGAAATTACATTGACATAAAAGACAGCTTTCAAAACAAAAAATGTTTGTCTTCCTTTTATAGTTATTTCTCCAAACAAGGTTCCCTCGGTTGCACAAGTTTGCTACCAGAATGATGAGCATATCAGGATCTACTCATGTATGTGAGCAGCTTTTGTCTTGTGTGAAGATCTGCAAACTACAACATAGAAAACAAGTTTCTGATTCAAACTGGAAAAACGTTATGCGCTTGTATGTTAGCCAGACTATGTATCCATGAAATGCATAAAACTGTGTGTTGCGTAGAGGAATTTGAGAGAAAAAAGAAGTTGCCTATTTTCAACGTTCCAAACGGAAAGCTTGTGGTACTACTACTTAAAAGGATTTGAAGCAGCTTCGTAGCCGGATTTATGTAATCGAATGCCTTTTCAGTTATGTATTTCAGACTTCTAGTAGTACATTAAATTGTTTGTTACGTTGTTTTAGTGTACATATTTTTCACACAAATTTATTATTGTTACCTGTGTGATGGGTTGAAATTTGTAGTCGGTTGCAAATAATGTATACTGCCATTACAGTACCTGGATGAACAATACGTACTCTGTTAAACCACAGGCAGCGTGGCGCCACTGTTCAGTTGAAGGTTTTCAGTCCATTCTGAGCTCAATACATAGATACGTCGAGCAATGAGCAATTTTACCTGCGAGTATGTCGTATGACGTCTTACAGTAGGGTATCTGCCTGCCACTTTTGAAGGATACTGAACCTAAATATCAAGTTTGGTATTTATCCAGCATTTTGCTTTTAAGTTATGCTGCAGACACACACAAACACTAGCATTTTTCTAAAAATGCTTTTTCTGGATTCACGAGCTTCAAAACATATTTCCGGTAAAATAACGATATAGAAAATAAATCGTTAGATGTACCTACATTCGCAGTTAAATAGCACAGGATAGTTGTTGTGGAGGGACAGTGTATGCCAAAAGTTTTCTGCATTCGGCTGACATGCAAACTCTTAAATAAATAATTACTTGTGTGATAAGCGATAATGTAACAGGTTATGCATGACGAGGAGGGTACGTAGCCCAAAAATGTCATCGAGAGGGTTATAGGTTGCGGGTACCAAGAAGAGTGGTGAAAGGGTGACACTATTTGGAGATCCTGGAAAGGTCAGGATTCCGAAGGGAATTGAGCTAAGCTTATTCGGACATATTTGTATTGTTGTTGTAATGTTGGCTAGACTGAGAGAGGAAGACAGCCGCTACAGTTTGTTAGTGCAAATAAATGTGTAAAGTTAAGTTATTTACGGTGTACTTCATTTGCTGCTATCACCAAGCAGTTTCCTACACTTCAGATAGCTGTTCCCCCACATGTTTGGTACTGAAACCCGGGAAGGAACAAGTAAGTGACTATAGCTAACTGAAATCAGCATTGTTCGAGGACGGTGACGCAGCCACGCTACGTCTTCCAACAATGAAGCAATACCTTTGCCTCACGATTGCTGCGTTTCTCCTCCTAATTGTTTTATTTTATACTTTGCCATGGCTGCATGAGATCTTAATCACTGGGTATGGGTGAGTGTATGTACAGAGAAACACGAATGCTTTTTTGGAACACTTTTATTTTCACCATTTCAAATAAAACTTCAGGTTTGCCGATCACTTTTAAGTGCATACGATGCTACTGTGTCTCTACCAAGACCGAAGATATTAACTACAGCTGAATGTTCTACCCTCTTGTATGTTCGCCGCCAATTTTCACAACTCGACGAGAATATCGTCCCGCAGTCACCAATCGCTCAGGACAGACTGACTTTACCCACGCTGCAAAGGAAAAGCAAGCTACTCACTTCCCCTACACTCCCCTCAAACGCTCGTCACAACTCGGCGTCATGAAGCCTGGAGTGGCCTTCACATCCCGGCCAGTGCAGCTGCACCAATAATTCCAAGAGAAACTGGCTTCAGCTATTTACCCTTTATACCTGGGGCTGGTCCCTAATTAGCAAAACTGTGCCTGTCTGGTCTTTATGTCGCTTTTTCAGTCAACACTTTTCACAATCCTTCTCCTTTTTATACATACACTGAAATTAAATATTTTATTATTTATTTTATATCACTATCCTTCTCAAATTATTATGATAATTATTGACTTCATAATTTCGGCTTTAACGAAAGGATTAAATCACGAACACGGCAAGTGCAATTACTAAAATATGACAAGCAAGTGGAAAACTTCAGATTTAATTCACTAGTTTTGACTTGCAGAGAGACGTGTAAATTATGCATGCAGTGTTAGCAACGGACGTGCAATTGTTCATTGCCATTTTGTCCATTTCGTTTACGTGTTGGCTACTTCGACTGCTGCACTCTATTGTTACTAAACAAAACACTTCTCCACGCTCAGTGGATAATACAGTTGCAACTTAAAGGAAAGAAAACTGCAGAACATTACGAAAGTCAATCGGTCGGTAAAGGGGAATATTTGCACAGATTCTACTACTTTCAGGTTTAATTATTAACACCATGTCTGCAGACGACGCACTACACAATTTGCGAAGAAAGCGCACACATGATAGGAGTAAGATTACGAGATATTCCAACAGAATTAAATGCTTTACAGATACCACATTATTTGAAGATTACGAGCACTATAAAGAACGATTGTCAGAGACTTTGGAGCACCTACTAAAACTAGATGAAGATATACACGACTACCTCACTGACAAAGACTATGATGTTAAAGTGCGAACTTGCAATTAATACATCGAGACGGCAAGACGGGCAATTCAAAGGTCATCACTGAGAATACGAGAATAAGGCATCCACGGTTACTGAAGGGTCGCAGGTTCAAGGTTCGACTCCCACTATGGCGTCATTTCTGGTCACTCACTCGCTCAAGTTACCTCCGATTAAATTGGAACCGTTTGCCGGAGACCTAGAACGCTAGACCTAAAATGCTGTTTTTGGGAACAGTTCCCGTCCTAAGTAGACAGCAATCTCACGCAGTGACTAAACACGTATTTCTACGAGAATATTTAAAAGGCGAACCGAAATATCTCCTGGATGGAATTGCAGTCAGTGGAGACACCTATGAGCATACTACAGTCTATATATGGCAACAAGAACCGCAGAGTCCGGCACATTTGGATTTTTTAGACAGGCATCACTGTGGGGAGGAGTTATCCCTAAGGTCATAAGAAACTCTTGAACCAATAATATTAACTAAGGCTAATAATTTATACAAAACTGGATAATCTTGTTTATGGCACGAGTGAATGCTTGTCGCACTAACAACAGTAAGTGCGACAATTTTCACGAGTGTCATAACAATGAGTTGGATAAAACATTTTATTCAATATTAGTAGCAAATAAATAATCAGATAAGTGGACATCCATAGCTGATACAAGTAAGAGCATCTTCATGTGATCGCAAATGGGACATTTCATTTCTTATTGCCTGACGTGTTGAACGATAAGTTAGCTACTTGCATGCATTTCCTTCCTGGAGAGAAATGTGCAGATGGACTGTGATGTAGCCCATTATCAGCATAACATGGTGAGTATTTATAAACTCAGATTTTAATTATTCTATATTTAATAATGCACACAGGATTTTGCATCTTCGGTGCTAAGAGAAAAGAATAGCAAAAATGGTTTCATCTTCTCTAGAGAATTTCGATCTACTCATCCTTAGGTAGCACGAACGAGATCTCATCCTGCATGAGGGAAGGAGGTATTTCATCTACTCCAAACCTCGTCTCCACTGATTAGTACGGTGCGGATCTAGTTGCAGTGGTATTCCTACAGGACCTGGAACCTTGTTGGATGCATATGGTAACTGAGGTGAAATACTGCGGACATCTGTAATGAGGATTATGAGAAACACGTTTCCCAACTCCGGCTCTATATCTTCAAAATGCTATAAAATACCAAACTGCAAAAGTATAAAAGCACCAAATGCTGAACGTATATATAAAAATGCTAAATTTATAATTTAAAAATGTTAAAAATCACCATCCCTAGTTGTAATGCACGATCAGGTAATTCTCTCTCTCTATCTCTCTCTCTCTGTCTCTCTCTCTCTCTCTCTCGGCTACTGTTAATGCGGTAAATTGCTCGACATGTTGGATCATTTCCTCATTCCACAAACATAACCAAACATAATTTTCCAGCAAGATGGCGCAAAGTGCCACTAGGCCTACAGTGTTCGAGATTCATTGAATCTGCATTTAAACGTTCGGTGGATTGGTCGTGGTGGACCCATGCTCTGGCACTATCGCTTCACCAGATATTACACCAATCGGTTTACGTTAAAGATAATATGTATAACAAATGATAAGTTGACAAACATTCAAGAACTGAAGCGAAGCTGAGATGCAGAGCGTCTTCCAATATGATGCAGAACACATGCAGAGAAGTGACAACCATCTAGAAACCGCTAGAGTATGTCATGTTGATGAGGTAACCAATGAAATTCTTAAGTTCAAAAATGCAATGGAGAAAACAGCAAGTTGCTTATCTCTAATAGTTTTGTAATTGTTAATGAATGGAACCAGTCAGGGATTTATGAACCCCTGCATTAAGATATGAGAATAATATAGCACGCCACAAATATGCTTCCATTTCATCTTGTGATGTGGAGTGAACTTTTTCATCGTAAAATATAATGCTGACGGAAGATGAAACATACTTTCTGTTTGGGGGAGGGGTAACGCTCTTTAACCAGGCAAGCATGAATATATGAGACCTTGATCTATGGAGTTTAAGAGTTACCCTATATTTAATTTCTCATCCGTTAACTTCTCCCAACCGGGTTTGGGGTTGGAGACCTGAATGTGAGACAGAAAGTACGCTTAAGTCCGTTAAAGTAAGCAGTGTTTTATATGGTTTCTCGGTGTAAGATTTACTATAAACATGTTGTTACTTACTGTATTTAATTTAATATCGCATCAATAAATACAAAACTAATTCATTTACAAAGACTTAATATTTCAAAAGTAATTATGTAAACCTGTTCAAGTTGTTTAAGAGCAAATATATTTTGACATTAAAATGTGTTTGATATTATGCAATTTTATTCATATTTTACGTTACTAAAATGTTACAACTAACATCTTACCAAATATCAATATATTTTATTCCCCTCTACTACTGACACCAATTTTGCATCTGCTATGTTCGGAAGTTCACATGACTTTGTGAGGGCATAGGAGGTGATGTGCGCCAATTTGTGGGCACGGGATTCGTGTAAATGGTCCCGGGTTCGATGCCAGCTCAGGTTCTCGCATGGATCTTGGATATAGGGTTAGTGGTTTATACGACTGATTCGTTTTCCTGTCCATATATTTTCCGTCACCTTTTTAAAATCTGACCCCTGAAAGAACCTCGTCACACATACACACGCATTTCTTTACTGCTGTACTTGATACTATCGCGCCTACCCGCCGACACTCACATTTGTTTTAGAACAACCTTCAAGGAAATACCACGAACAAGTGATTTCCAAAAGGCTCGTATTTCTTTATTTCGAATTTTTCTATCCCCCATTTCGCTATCACGTGATTTCTACCTTCTTTCTCATTGGTTGCGTACTTTAAGTTTGCACATGAACTCGTATTCCGTTAGCTATCAGAGCACTGATCTTCGTTTTCTACGCACGTGTTTTTCAGGCGACCTAACGGTACATGAACAAAAGCTCTTCTGCCTATACTCGGCTATAATGGGGAATAACCAAGCCCGTTTCCTGCCATCTGCTTGCATTGTCTCTTCAACCTATTTTAATATTTACAAGTACTATTAATTTCCCAGACTTATTTAATAATATTGTTCCTACTGTTACTAATATTTACTTTCACATTATTATGGTTATTTTATATTTAGCTAAGCAGAACGTACTGTCTCACTTTGTATTTGACAGAAAAATCTGCAATTAGCGGTATGGCTGTCCACAACTTCTTATGACCACCCTACAATGCTTCCATTTAAACTGCTTAAGTTCGTTGAGAGTTTTAACAAGAAAATTAAGATAAGAGAAACAGTTCAGCGAAAACTTCAGGCAATAAAAGCATCCCCCATCTCTGTTGCGCTTTCTGCTTGGAAACTACCAAAACAACGCGAAGGGAGAAGTGAGTGGGATAAATTAGCGGGAAGGAAACAACACAGACTTTTTACAATTATGCTACCTCTTTAACAATAACGTCTTTTTCTATCTTCTTTATAAGCAGCAGCTACTGTGTTAATGCAAGCAAATTTAAACAAGATATAGCTTAGCAAACAGAGAACCAGCAGTATGAAATTCATTTGTGCCAAAATGATTCCGCGTTTCTATTCCAGTGAATGACTTCATTAATGTAATATGTTTCTGTGTTTTTAGTAATGATAAACTGAAATATGATAAAAGAGATAAGTGTTTTCTACGTATTCCCAATAACATTTACACAGAGGAAGTTTAGAATTCCAGTATACGAATTCGTTTCCAAGGTAGCCTATAACTAACTACATAAATTTGGTGGCTGTAATGACATACAACATACACCAGGATGGGATGTAGGCCTCAATTTACAGATATTTAATAATAAGTAATAACAACTTAGAATGAATGGGACACTTCGAACAGAAAAACATGGATTTTTAAACATTACTGAAAACTAACAATTATTACCCGTAATTGAAGATGAATGGGCATTTCATACCTCATTCTGCTTTGTTCAAGAGTCAAATACTCGCACCCATCTTTCCAAGCCTCTTCAATTCCTGCGTCAAAATAATCCACGTAATTTCAGAGTTCGAAACTTTATATCAGAAATCAGTTGTTGCTTTAAGTAGCAAATCAACAGTTGCAAATTCTTAAGCGGTGAATTTAATGCTAAGGCAAAGAGGCGGGTAGGGCGAAGCCAGGCTCGGTAGATATTTTAGGGTTTAAACATTTTAAAAATGTGATGTCATACACTCACATGACTTTTTTACCCTCTATTTGTATTATTTTGTGTACAAACTATTCTTATAAGGCTTATTTTTCTATCTACTACATTTAATCCAAATAAACCTTTGCAAAAATAGCTAGATTACTCATAGTCAAATGTTTAAAACTGGATGCTAATATACTGGCCCTAAAATTCCGCACTGTTTCCATGCACTCGCGAGAAACAACTGAAAATCCATGGGAGTTTAAAAGAATAAGTATTGAACAATTCGAACCTTTAATAATGGATATCTTAGAAACGGCTTATGCTACAAAAAACTAATTTTAAACAGATTGTGTGTTTTAAGGAGACCTATATTTTTTGTGTGGTACGTTTTTGTCCATCGCTTAACGTTTACAAGTTAAACAAGATTATTCAAAATTCCTTTCGAAAAGGACTTCCTAGACTATTCTCAGAAAATTCAAGATATACATTTTATTTGTCACCTTTTATTCGTATGTGATATTTTAATCAAATCGTTAGAGATATTTTTTAGAAAATCCAAAATTTTCGAAAAATGTTCTATGTTAAGAGTAGCTGGGATGGGGGAATTTTCTTGAAAATCTTCGTGTCGCATCCTTGGAAGATACTTAACTCACACAACAAGTTTGGTTTGGTATTTATCCGACGTTTCGTTTTTGAGCTATGCTGTTCACAGAAAACACACATACGACACAAACAAGGACCCACAGCTTTCAGGTTGAGGTGCTAAGTCCCCCTCCGAAGTTAGTCCTGTGGCACCCTAAAAAGAACACTGGGTAAGAAAGTAAAAAAGGAAATACACTTAAAATGTTACAAATTGTTAGCAGGATCTGTAATATTGTAAGGCTCAAAAACACGGATTCTGAATAACCAAACAATTTAAAGAATCGAAGCTGCAGAATTGAAATATTTACGATTCGTAGCAGGGTACACTTTAATGGATAAGAAAAGCGGTAAAGATATCCGTAAGGACTTGAAAATATTTAGCCTTATACAGAAAACAGAAGAGCATAGGGGAAAATGGTAAGAATATGTCTGCAGAATGGATACCAATAGAATACCTTGGAGAAATTTAAAATATCTACCGAAAAGAGAGAAAAAAAAGGCCAGGGACGTCCTTGATAGAGCAGCTACAATAACTGGAGCCGGAACGAACCAACAAAGTTTAATCCTTGGAGGAAGAAGAAGAAGAAGAAGAAGAAGCTGTCCACAGATACACACACACCGACCTTTTCCAAAAATTGTTTTTTTATCCAAGGAGCCTCAAAACGTGTATTTTCGGTGAAGCCTCGCTATCGAACTTTTGAGTAGAACGCAATACTTCTACTTCTTATTCTTTCTCTGTTTACCCTCCCCGTTGTTAGAGCTTACACCCTCCAGGACTTACATGCTGATGCCTGAGGTCATACGCCTGCCGGGAGCACAGATTGAGGATCAGAGAGAACAGCCAAGATGGGTGATCAGCCCGAAGCCTGGTATGAAGGAAGGATATGATATGAATTGACGTTGAGAGGAATGAAAGGAAAGGTATTGGTGTAGCAATTGGTGGAATGAATGGTGAAAAACGCCGGAGAACCCGGAGAAAATCCGCCCAGACGCCGCTTTGTCCACCACAAATCTCGCCTGCGGTTTCCGCATTGGTGAGAGGAGAGCGGTCAACTGCTCGGCTATGGCGCCGCCATGCCTCCATTGTAGGCCTCTTACGAGAAGAGTGAGGGGGATAGTACACGTGGCAGCTCACGATGATGTCATAAATAGATCTGCTACCTACATTAAAAACATCGCGCAATGTTAGTAACCCAGCGTGTTTCACTTGGAGCAGGGTGTAGGTGTTTTCTAGTGATTTATAAAGTTATTTACAATGTCCAGTAAGAAAGGAAGAACTCTACACAGCCAAGCCCGAGAAATAGCTGCTAACGTTGTTAAAATCTGTGAGGAGAAAACAAACAAAAGCAACTGGTCATTCAGCATTATTAGCAGAAGAGTGCATGTTTTCTAAGAGGTCTTAAGTCTTGTTGATACGTTGAAAGTAGAGCAGTAATCTTTCTCAAATAGTGCTAGAATTGTTGATGTTAACACATTCCTTATGCACACATTCTCGTGAGAGGAACACAGTACTTACTATAGGTAAATAGTAGTGAAAAAAACCCAAAAAGCTATCAATGAAGATAAATAAGAACCACAATAAAAATGACGTCACTCAATATGAAGTCAATGAGTAGTGCCTGAAACTTCCGAGCGGTTTGACAAGTTTAAAGGCCAACCTGTCACTTGGTTAATTAATTGTGTTACATGTTGTGCAGTATGGAATGCAAAACATTGTTTCCATAGTATGCTCTATTAACACGTGCATTATAAAGCATGTCGATATTAGGACACAACCCGCACTGAATTTACTACGTGCATTCTATACCATACAAATTCAACCGATATTCCATTTACATATCCATCAACAGAACAAAAAAACCGTTTAGTTTCCCTGTAATTAAGAAACCTCCGACCCTTTTCCATTCAAAATGTAAAATGCATCTGAGTGTTTTTTTGTTCCCCACAATATTCAGATTTCAGGCAGAGAACCAATTGAATCTTAATGAACTTTTGCAGCAAGGGAATGAGAGAATGGCAATGCACGTATCAACAGGGGTAAATACCAGCTACCCTTCTTTGTTTTACCCAAACTCGTTAACATCCCGCCAGAATGAAGCGCTCTTAATTGCCCTAGATAACAGCAAAAGCAAAGAACGGCCAACAAAGCCGTTTACCCTATCCATCATGGAAATATTGAGCAGAAATGAATGAAGATTTGCATTTTAATTTCGTAAGAAATTCCGTGTTCCTATTCATTCCATTGTGTATTTTCAAACCATGAGATCATGGGTTTCATGAATATTATGATCAACACAGTTCTTTAGTGTCTTTACCACTTATCAACAGTAAATAAAATAATTATTGTACTGCACTCTATATATAAATTGCAACGAAAGTACAAGTTTCTGCATAACAAATCATTTTTAAAAAGATGCCTGAGTGTGAGTGTGCGTGTATGTGTGTGTTAGCAGCATGACTGCAGGCCAATTTTACAAAAAAATGATAATGTTGTTTAACTCGGATAAAAAGTGTTAAAACTGTATTTTGGTAAAACAACTGTTACACCAACTAGTGTAACGGTTACCGAGGTCTGCAAACTCGGTTAAAGCTCTAGAAGCAGTTTCCAGATCGAAGTTAGAGAAGCAAAAATTAAAAATCTGATGTGTTACACTCACATGACTTTCTCTACTCTTGTACAAACTATATATACAAACGATTATTCTCCATCTACTTCATGTTAATCGAGATAAACATTAGCAGAGTCTATCTTATTGCTAATTTTCTTGTAGATGTAAGGAGAATATATATTTACAAGGGCAATTTGGAAATACAGTAGCCTTTAAGCACAATCTCTTAATAGCTGGTTGCTAGGTGCAGCACCATTCCCTTTCCCACAGATTAATACTCTTTGCATATCCAAGACAAAAGAAAATGAATAACGAATTCCCATTTGAGAAAATAAGTATTGAAAAATTTAAGGGAATAACAAGCAATATCTCGAAAATGGTTCACTCAACAACAAAAATGTATATGGCATAAATTGAGTATTTTATCGCGATCTACATTTTTTGTGTTGTAAAATTTTGTCTATCTCTTATGATTTACCAGTTATGCAAAAGTCGTTCACAATGAAGAATACTTTTGGAGACATTCCCAGGAAATTCAAGATATACATTTTATTTGTCATAAAAATAATTTAAACATATGATATTTTAATCAAAATCGTTAGAGCCATTTTTGAGAAAATTAAAATTTCGAAAAATGTTCCATGTAAAGGGTAGTCTGGAGTGGGGGGATTTTCTTGAAAACCTTCGTGTCGCATAATTGGAAGATACTGAACCTAAATACCAAGTTTGGTGTTTATCCGACTGTTCGTTTCTGAGTTACGCTGTTCACAGACAGACACACACACAGGCACACGGACACACAGACACTCACACGGATATGTTTCCAAAAATGCTTTTTTTGGATTCAGGAGGTCTGAAAACATGTATTTCCGGTGAAATCTCGGTATCGAATTTTTGGGTGGAATACAATACTTCCCCTACTTACTATACGTAGTAGAGAAAGTAAAAATGGCCAGGCAACAAGCAATGTGTTTAGTTATGGAGAACGACGGATATGAAGGTAGGGACGATTAGTTCCTGCAGTACGAGGGAAACACGTGACACCAAGTTGGATCAGTGAGCGAAACAATCATTTCAATACCCAGGGTGTTACACAATTCAACGCACAAACTTTCAGAAATTATAGTGGAGTGTTAAGCAAGCAATTTGATACAGGATATTTATGGTCTGTGAGTTCCTGGTTGTTTGCAATACATCAAAATCAATAACGAGCCAGTATGCCACTGATAACATCCCTGAGTTGCTGCTACAGACACGTAATCGTGGTCATGCTATGTTCAAACATTCCATGTGAATATCTCTGTAATATGTACTTTAAATTCGAAAGAAACGCGAGAAATTAAAATTCGGTTCTCTCCAAACGTAGGCATGTCGTTCATGTTTTTTTTCTTAATGTTTAACCGCTTGTACGGGGTTTGAGTCCAGCACCACCTGTTTGACAGCCGAGCACACTAATGACTACTCATTACTACAGCTAACTGTTGGCTGTCCCTCTGATTCGCACGATTCTCCATGTGAAAGTGGAGGTATCAGTGGTGCACTACCCTTGCTGACGGAGCATTGTTTTAGAAAAAGCATGGCTCATAACTTTGAAAATACCGCAGTAGTAGCTATTTTGCAGTTTTGGAAGAGCAAATAGTTATTTTAGAGCAAAAATTAATACTGCTATTAAGTGTTTATTTGTTTCATTTATCAGTACGAATACTCAAATAAAAATTATTACATAGCTTCAAAGTTTGTCGTCACAGACCTAGATGCCCTGTTTCAAGGAGTTCATAGACCATTCCTCTCCCCTGAAAGTTTCAAGGTTTAATTCTGTAACATCTTGTATAATTATGATGATATCGTCTTTGTGACGCGGTTTCATTTCACATTTTAGAACAAATAGAGCAAGAATGGGAATGTAAACAGTTAATTGATAACTAATTAAATTTTCAAAAATATCTAAATTGAAGATTTGTGAATCACAGGATTGATAATTATTTTATCCATCACTACACCTAACCTCATTTCTCTACTGCATCGTGAGGCTGCCTCCTGGCATACCGGAGTCAGCCACGCACAGAAGTCTACGACTGAGAGGGATCTACCTGATTCTGTGCACGGCTGTCACTGGTTAGTACAGCAAAGCGTAACGTAGTCACAAAGACAGAGAGAATTATTTACTTGCTAAGTCACCGTAACCTGATTTGAGGTCTTCTCGACGTAGCTTCTTCTTCTGCGTTCCCCATTGAATGTTGATTGATAGTAGTTTTGGGGATTAATGTTTAGTTTTGCCTCAGCAGGAATCAGGATCTGCCTTTGTAAGGATAAGCTTCGAAGATCTCGAATAGGAAAAACAAACTCAGGATAACTTAGGCACTGCGAAGTTCACTAAACTGGAATTTATTCACACATTTCTTCATAACGCTATATCAATATTCCTGATCAAACGATTATAAATATTCCTGATCACGTATAATTGTTCGCATGTCACCTCGCGTGGGTAACAATGTTTCTTTGATGCATTAATATTTATACACACGACAATATAAAAATGTTGTTTGTGCAATAACTGGCACCTTCGCGGCTCTAACGCAAAGATCAGAGTGTGCTTCGGCACTCTGTTAAAAACAATGAACTTTCCACGGAATAATTCACTTTACATCACGCTTTTTGCGCTCCAACATGTATCGAGCGATGTGGATTTTGAAGAAGAGACTATATAGCTACTGTAGGAAATCTGTAGCTTTTTTTTAGTTTTTTTAAGTGGGGTCTGCCCCACACCCGCCTCCCTCGTCGACGATCATCCTCAGAGGCTGCATCATCTCATGCGCATGCTTTTAGTGGCTAAACATGCCGGCTAAGGGCCCCCCCCTTGGTTTGTTAGTAGTTGCGTGCAAATGTGTGGTGGAGGTGTAGTAAGGAAGGTGTTCGGGTTCCGCGGAAGCACCCCGGTTAGTATCGGTTAGTTCTACTCATGCTAGAACTAAGCGTTGCCGTGGTTTCCCGGCGTCCGCCATGACTAGAACACGCATTATTTATATAGGATGTATCTTTATTGGTGTCATATATTTGGGGGACGTGCTTCTGACATAAAAACAGTAAAAAAAGTTCATATGAACATGGGTCTAAAAATCATTTATTTCAGAGTTACAACACAAAATCGAAAGTTACAAAAATTACTCCAAGTGGCTTCCTCTTGCTTCGATGCATGCAGTAAGCCTGCGTTCCATGCTCTTGCGTACTCTGTTGAACATTTCTGGTGTGTTTCGTATTTGGTCCAATTCAGTTTGGATGTGTCCTCTCAAACTGTCAACATCAGGTACAGGAGTCGCATAAACCAAGGACTTCAAATGTCCCCTGGCGAAGAAGTCCATGGGATTCAAATCAGGCGATCGAGTAGGCCATGAAATGGGTCCCTCTCGACCAATCCATCTTTGCGGAAATCGATCATTCAACAATTTACGAACTATCATAGTGAAATAAGCTGGAGCACCATCGGGTAAAAACCACATTCGTTGGATGATGACCAGAGGCACATTATCAGTTAAGTGATGCAACTCATTTCTGAGAAATTGGAGATTCACACGCGGAGGGAAGAAGTAGGGACCAATAAGGTGATCACGTATGATTCCACCCCAAACGTTGAGAGAGAACCTCTGCTGATGGTTGTCCTGTCGTACTTCATTAGGATTTTCAAATGCCCAGTTATGAGTGTTATGAAAACTGAAGATGCCGTCGCGAGTAAAACCAGTCTCATCCGTGAATAAGATACAGGCTAGGAAATTGATGAACACAGCGCACTGCTGTAACATGGGTTGACAGAAATGTCTTCTTGGCTGAAAGTCCGCCTCATTTAATCCTTGCACACGTTGAAGGTGATACGGGTACAGAAGATGCTCAATCAGAATTCTCCAGATAGCCATATGACTAACTCTTTCCCTTACAGCCATACGTCTTGTGCTTTGTGATGGGTCTGCATCCACAGCATGAAGAACTCGTTCTTCAAGCTCAATGCCTCGTACCGCTCCCAAGTTCCCTAGTACTCTGAAATGCACCATTCTCTCAAGCGTTGGTGAATTCGTGCGAATGTTCTTGCACACGGTAGCTGCCTGTCAGGGTACCTTTCTGCATAAAGTTCACGTGCTCGTGCTGCATGCCATCTGCACGGCCGTACGTGTAGTGCATATCCGTCTGTTCACTCATGGAATATATCGCCTTTGACCTATAACAACGAAACGGTTGATTTTCGGACCCGGTGCATATGAACTTGTTTTACTGTTTTGATGTTAGGAACACGTCTCCCAAATATATGACAAATAAAGGTACACCCTGTATTCTTTCATCTCCCATCGATAATTAGCGTTACAGCCTTACGATTTGTGAATATTTCGCGGGGTTGCAAGAGTGGATCTAACATTACGCCACTAAGCTGATATCTGATAGGTCACTTTCTTACATCATGTAACTTTTTCTTACGTCATTTAGTTCTTTCCGTTCTATCTCCCGTCTACTACGCCTCAAACGAACACAATTAATGAACACCGCGTTCCTCTTCTCCAGAATACAATAGATTTCAACTTTCTCTAAGATCGTAAACCTGAGACTTCCCGACAAAACTGCAGATTTTAAGTATCGAAAATCTAGTGACCTGGGAACATTATATGCAGATTAAATATTACACTACCAGAAAATGAATATTTTCACTTGATCTGTCTTATCCACCTATAACATATAGATATCAAATTAATCCCTGAAAAAATAGTATAATATAAAATAAATTCTGGCATCATAGCTATAATCGTGTAGTGTCATTCCTGATGCATGACCGCTGTCCCTTACGCACCACAAATAATACGTGTGCATTGCCGTATTAACTGTTTAATTCTCGACTTATTTTTAGTAGAATAAAATATAGCCAAACTTTTCAGTTTCCACCCCCGCTCTTCCTTCCACAGCCTAGGTATCTATATCATTGTTGTTACGAAACATCATGTGATCGTTGTAATTTTTCAGACGAAAGAAAGCGTCATAATTCTTTCGTATATGTTACGTTCACATTTCAGACGCTATACCATTTTGTTCCAAAATGCAGAGATACAAAACACATCTGCCTGTGCTTCAATTAAACGCGGTTTTGATTTTCAGTGTACAGGGAAATGCAACAACCGGAAGCAGCGGACAGCATTACTCGTTTTTTTATGTATGAGAAATTGCTGCTCGTGTAACACGCATAAACCCAAAGCTACGATTTCTTTACCTGGATTTATAACCTTGCAGCGAAACATGCTTATATGTTCTAGCGATAAAGAGTATATCTTGGTTTACATAAACCAATGTAACAGGAAAAATTATCGCTGTTGGTGAAGCCAGCCATTAAAAACAAAAGCTTCCAAGAGGGTCCCTTGCTCCTAAGGGATTACGTGGGATTACTTTATTATAATAATAATAATAATAATAATAATAATAATAATAATAATAATAATAATAATAATAATAATAATAATAATAATAATTGTTGTTGTTGTTTTACAAGGATACAACAGGAATATTTTCAAGAAAATCGCTCTACTCCAAATTATTCACAAGGTATTTTTTCGTTATTTTTTATTTTATGGAATGTGGCTAACATCTCTGATTGAAGATATGTTTAAGATATTTGCACGAAGCATTTAGTATATTCCTTGTATTTACTGCGAATAGCAAGTGTGAAGTCCTATTAATTCTAAACGACTTTTATATAATTTTGTGTAACTAATAACACATAACAGACAGTTAAGAGCTTACTATGCGAAAAGTGTTTATCTTATTAAAATACGCATTTTATGTCAAATGTATATATTTTTGACATTAACTATTTGTGAAATATTTGTTGTTATTGGTTTCAATTTTCCAATAATTCATCATATACTTTTCGAAGTGTTAGGT
The DNA here is from genome assembly GCA_030765065.1 of Deroplatys truncata. Classification (NCBI taxonomy): domain Eukaryota; kingdom Metazoa; phylum Arthropoda; class Insecta; order Mantodea; family Mantidae; genus Deroplatys; species Deroplatys truncata. Next base: position 201,757,398 of record CM060983.1, on the reverse strand, counting down.
CAGCAGTTTCTCGTGATGTCATGCAAAGAATGGAATTTCAAATCCAGCGCAAAGTGACCCACTATGTAAACATTTGACTGTCGCGTCAGCCTCTTGACAGTGAAGCCAACCTTGTCTCTTAGCAAATGACGTCACACTTGACCTTACCCTGCCTACCTCGTTTTGCGTTATGAAGCACTTACCCTTCATGCGTGCTCACTGACGGCTGGTCGCAATGGCATGTTATTGAAAACCCATGACCACATGAATACGTCATAGCTCTGCGAACAATGCGTGGGGGTAAATCCGCCCACCCTTCTTTCGCTTAAAGTTGGGCATCATTGCTCTTGAACCTCACCCCACCCCTATAACTAAATGTGTATGCAACTATTTGAGCAACGTTTATCTCAATTGACATGAAGTAGCAGGAAAACTAAGCTTTTGTAGGAATATTTTTGTAGAAAATATATAAAACTGAATGATAGCGGTTACAGAAAGCTTAGAATATAATGCATCAGTTTTATCACAAACCTTATTTTCTTTCTAATTCATGAGTTATATGCCAGAAAAACAGAGGTAAGCTCAAATAACGTTTGACAATTGCTATTCCTTTTGTACCTATAGCAAATGTGTAATGGAACTATTTCTGCAAACGTTTATTCCTATGAACTTGAAGTATATAGAACAATAAAATTTTATAAAAATATTTTGTAGAAGTTATATAAAAATAAACAAAATCATGTAATGTAACACATCAGATTTTTCAACTATGATTCAAATTCCAAAGTTAGTTAAATTGTGCTCTCGTGTAATATTTATGTTAATTAAATACTTACAGATATATTTGTGGTATGAGTTTTGAGCTTAAAAAATCACTCAATTAAGATAACCTTTCTGAATAAGCGAAAGTAAAGTTGTGAAAAACTGGTCCGAATGTTACAAATTATAGGCAGGCTGCTGCGTTCATTATTCTCTTGCCATTTGCAAGCGGGTCTTATTTCAGGTCCCAAATGGGCTTGTCCTCCAGACTTTATGGTTGGCAGAGGGATGTTCACATTCTTCAAGAGTTGGCACGTTTATTTCGTTCGTGGTGGTAGCGGCAGATTAAAACAAGTAGCCAGGAAATTGAAAAGGACGAGGAACGCTTGGAGAGAAAGTAAGCTTTTAGATAAAGAGAAGCCAACATGCTACGAGTTCGCATACCAGTGCGCAGATTAGTTGCCTTTCTGTTGTAAATTATAACGTATGTGTATATCTGTCATTGTACATGGCAAAGAATTCCAAAAAACATTAGAAATATAAAATGTAATACAAAAAAAAATGTCTATTTAGAAATACAAGCAGACCTAAAAACATTAATAAAAATAACACATTATTGAGAGAGACATTTTCAGCTACGCCCATAAACGGGCCTGCATAATACAGGGTTATTCAAAAAGAAGGAACAGATTTTAAGTATTAATTTCCAATGAACGACAACAGATAACGACACACACCATACATCAGTAGACAGACGAAAGTTCAAAGTTTTAAGACCGCACCTATTAGATCCATTAAGTGCTTATATAGGCGCGATAGTGGCGACGCCACAGAAAAAATTGTTTTGTGTGCTGCAGCATGTAAAAAGTAAATCCATAGCTTCAGTGCAACGCACATTTCGTTGCAAGTTCAACATAGAACCGCCTCTCGTAAACAGATTTACAATTGGTACAAGAAACTCATTGAAGATGGTTCTATATGGAAAGGCGAAAGTACTGGTCGTCCTCGCATAACAAATGGTGCTCTTGTTGAATGCATAAAATAAAACTTTGAACTTTCCTCTGTCCAATGATGTGTTGCATGTGTGTCTATCTGTTGTCGTTCATTAAAAATAAATATTTAAAACTTGATCCTTCTTTTTGAATAACCCTGTATATAACAGCAAACAAATAGTATATTAAGAATAACGTAGCAAAATGGAGACAGAGGGGAAAAAGATAGAAGCTCAGTAAAATAGAACCAAGGAATAGAATTAGTTCTTAACACTAGAAGCGCCACTTTATAAAACTTTGACTGTTCTTTGGGGAATTTTCACTCATTTAATGAGGTTTACACCAAGAATATTGTCGTCCTCCGTGGTCTAGTGGACCGTGCTAACCTCTAGTTCACGAAGTCGCGGGTTCAAACCCGGAGGAGGGGAAGAGATATTTTTGGACGTAAAAATCCTTAGCATGGCTTCCTTCGGAAGTAAAACCGGTAGTCCCGTGTCGTAGATTTAAGGTACTAAAAGAACCTCAAGCCTGATGAACAGGACTCTGAGCAAAATTTCTGGTCTTTCACGCCCAATTTAGAATAGCACGCTAAGAGCCATAATAATAGTTAAAGAGTGTCGATAAATAAAAATGAATTTAATTTTTAATCAAGAATGTTTGTTGCGACGTGTTGTACAGTTTATATGTCTAGCGAAGCATTTTGTTGCATTGTACACGTGGTGCAACTATAATATTTTGTTTTTATATTGTTGCATTTGCACGCATTGTTTGAAATACATACATTGCACACAACAGAAATGTAGCGCACAGGTGTTGTACTAGATGGCTTAAAGAAAAAGGTATACAACCTCGAATTGATGAGGAGAGTATAGATAATTCCACAAATATATAAAACGAGATATCATTGCCAAATAATGAAGCATAATGGTAATAAAATCAACGTGAAGTTTTAGCAGTGCAGAATTTGTTTACAGGAAATTCAGTGGTAAAGCAGGAGCGTCATTTCAGTTTCTGCTTGGGGGCAGATTTGTTGAAACAGTTGTCCGAATTTTTATGTGAATTTTGATGACACATTTAGCCTAAGAGAAAATCATATTTTATTTCTTAAATGTGAAATTGTCTTAAAAGTACAGTGCTCATAATTTTTCTTTCGGTAGAGCAACAATAACCAGTAACCTAATTCTTTTTCATAACTTGGGGGCGGCAATTGACCCCCCTGTACTCCGAAATGACGGTCCCTGTAGTAAAGTAATGAAACATTAGTTGCTTTTGTGTGGAATGTTCAAATTCCTCAGGATACGTAACAAATGGTAGCCATTAAATGAAACAGGTGTTAATTTTCACGTTAAAATGTTACATTATGGTAGCAGGCAACTCATGGGATATTCTCTAGTTGAAATACAGGTATCATCAATCTCTGTATTCATACATACCTGTATTAACATTTCTTTAAATTGTTAATGTTAATTTAAATTGCTAAATAAAAATAATAAGTAATAAGTAATAACACAGCACCAGATATATTACTAGTTATATAATGTTTTGCCATAACAAAATTTGACGAAATTTGCGAAGTCAAAATGACGTGAACGGAAGTTTTAGATATACAGTTTATACGGCGCTTCTAGTGTTAAAATCGAAAAACAATTCATTAATCACTGCTGCAGAGACATCGATGATCAAATCCATTTTCAGACCGAAGCCCTTCTAAATATTCACTAGATGCAGTGACTTGACTAGACGTCCCGATTTGGCCGGGACAGATCCGATTTTTGGAGTCCAGTCCCCTTGTGCCTATTGGGTTCTTTCGGGACGCCTAAATGTTCCGGTTTTTAGAAATCAAATCAAATTCTCGGTCATGTGATGTTTCAATATATAATTCTTATGTTTCTAGCATTGTAAAAGTACCTATACTTTATTCCAATATCTATCCTTAGTCTAACATACCATGACCCGTATTATATAGTGCATTCACACGGCCTACTTGACGGTGCTTTCAAGTTCGAGATCTTCAATAATACTTGCACTGAAGTTGGTATTATTGAGTTGGATTTGCTTAGCGGTAACCCAAATGCTTTCATGTGCATTTCGTTGGCGTGAATATTGAAGGACGTATAGCAGCACGGCCAATCGGATCTTTATTCACTTGGTTTAGACTATAACCAATTCCGCAATGTCCAAGCGTACAGAATTTTCAATATGTAACTTCAGGAGAGGTAGGTAACGTATTCACAATCCAATGTCATAAACAATGTGATATAATTCTGTTTTTAATTAAGTCAAATTTAAGCAAACAACTCTCATACATCATCATTACATTAAAACATGTTTGTCGTCCTCCGTGGTTTAGTGGTACCATGCTAACTTCTAGTTCCCGAAGTCGCGGGTTCAAACCCGGAGGAGAGCGAGGGATATTTTCGGGCGTAAAAATCCTCAGCATGGCTTCCTTCGGAAGGGAAGTAAAACCGGTGGTTCCGTGTCGTAGGTTTACGGCACGTAAAAGTACCTCAAGCCTGATAAGAGGCCTCTGAGCAAAATTTCCGGCCTTTCACGCCCAATATAGAATGGGACGCTAAGGACCATACTGGTTAAAGAGCGTCCATAAATAAAACTCAATTTAATTTTTACTCATAATAAAGTTGTCGAACGTGAGACAGAATGTGCCCGGATTAATTTTATGTGATAATTTATTTAGTGATTAATTTGATATATGAATGATATATATGTATAATATGAACAACGTGTAAATAACTATTTCTGTGTAATGTAATATTTGTCTTATACATACATATATATGTGTGTGTGTGTTCCTGTTTCACTAGTTTAAGGATGTGTTAAACTCTGCAGTGTGGTAGAAAATATGCTGTTCGCGTGTGCAGAGAAAGTTGAATGTTTTGTGTTAGGATCGAGGGTAAGGTTTTATGACCTTATTTGTCTCCGCTCCGGAAGTATGGAGTATATATATATATATATATAAACTAGCCAATAAGAATATATATAAATGAAATAATATTTAGCCACGCAGAGAGAACCGTGAAAATTCCTCCAATGAGAAATCAAATCCTAAAATTTCAAGTGGGGGATCATATTCCATAAATAGTCGATATTTACCCCAGAATTCAGGAGTTGACTTGTAGTTAACGAGGAATCCACGTTACTCCGTAAGACAAAGTTGGGGTGTCCGTTTGTGTGGAAGTGTAAATGTATCTAATCACATATTAACAGTGTATAGGTGATTCCCGAGTTCTATATAAAGTGATAAGTGAACAGGAATATTATTTAGTATTTTTAGAGTGAAGAAGTGACAATATATAGCAATAAATCAAACATTATGATGAGTAGTGAATTCACCTCTGAGCTCCTTTGTACCACTACCGAGGGCAACGAGCTTATTAGTAATCCTGATAGGCAAAGTCCATACTTATATCTCCGCTGAGAGCAACTAACCAGGGCCACAGCGAGAATTATCATACATTTAAATCACCTTTCTACGGAGATTTGCCTAATGAAGGCGAAGCCACGTCGGACGGAGGACACAAAGTAGATACAGTGAATTTTACCATTACTTCTCCTGTACCTAGCACTACCGCGTTCGATTCCAACCGGTGCGGACATCGAACCTGGGACTGCAACCCAAAGATACAGCTAGGCCACCTCCCCGGGGCAGTCTTCGAAGCAAGAGGCGCGAGGAATGACGCAAACGGACTAGATGTCCGTTGCACGGAATGTGGAGGTGAGTTTTCTGTCGCCATGGAGGGAAGCACGATGTAGGGTATGATTTGAAAACGACCAAATACAAGTAGGCAGATACTAGCGCCGCATCTTCGAGAACTTTAGTGGACTTCTTTCGGTAAGTTTCTCCAAGTGATCAGGAACTCAAAACTGTCTGCAGTGGAATACACATGGGTCTTCCATTTAGCACAAGAGAACCATTGCTTTCATTCAAGTGAGTGTACTCGTACGTCTAAACTTATTCGGAAATGCTTCGAACTAAGTATACTTGTGGTCGCAGAAAATCACAAGCCTTTTAACGCGGTCGCTTCACATTGCCGTGATGATTTGCAGAGGAACTGTACAAAGTAAATTGCATTACTGTTCTTTCTGAAGCATCTAATCATGGAAACACAAAAATCTTCACTGTTGTGTCCGATACTTCTTGCGTTCAGTTCTTAAACATTGCACTCTCACTGTTCCCTGTGTATAATAACGCAATGTATTATGTAGCTATTTCTTCATATGTTGTCTCGATTGAAAAGAAGTAGATAGAAAAATAAGCTTTCTTTAGGCTAGAATTAATTGTTCTCCAACACAAAACGTGTGTTGGACAAGCTTGAAAAGACAGAATCAGACGATTGAAGAAACGTTGCCATGGTAGTTCAGTGGTTAGAGCAATCGGAGGAGACCCAGAGATCCGTGGTTCAAATCCCGACGACGGCACTGAAGTTTTCAGTGTCTGATTCTGCTTTTCTTAAGGATAATTTGTATACCCACTAATAAATTATAGAGGGTAGAGAAAGTTATGTCTTTAAATCAGATTTTTAGAATTAGCTCCGTGCGTGTGTGTGTGAACAGCATCACTCAAAAACGAAAGGTCGCATGGATACCAAACTTGCAATATCTACCAAAGATGCAATACGAAGGTTTTCAAGGAACTCCCACCCCAACTACCCCTTAAATGGAACATTTTACGAAATTATAGTTTATATAGATATATATGGTTATTAATTATAATTGTTTTCTAAAACTCGCTCTAACGATTTTAACTAACATACCATATGCCAAAGATGTTTATATGACAAATAAAATGTACATCTTGAATTTTCTGGGAATAATCTGAGAAGTTCTCTTCATTTGGCAGGAATTTTGTAGAATCTTGTAGAACTGGTAAACGTTAAGTGAAAGACGAAAACGTAGTACACAAAAAATGTAGATCTTCTCTTTAAAACACACAATTTATTTTAAATAACGTTTTTGTGGCATCAGCCATTCTGAGATATCCGTTATTAATAGTTCGAGTTCAATATTTAGCTGTTGTTTTAAAATCCTGTCGATTTTCAGTTTTTCTCAAGATGTCACGGAAAGAGTTTTTAAATTTAAGGCCAGCGTTTAGCGTCCAGTTCTTAAACGTTTGACTATCGCTATTCCCTTTTTACCTATTACGAAACGTGTAATGCAGCTATTTCTGGAAAGATTTATCTCGATTAGAATGACGTAGACAGGAAATAAACTTTCATAAGAATAATCCGTATACCCACTGTAGCGGCAACCCGCCACAGAATATATAATTTCGCCACAGATTGTACATAGTTATCAACTTTTTGACACACGGTCAAACGCCACAAGGCGCTAGAATATAAGCAACATGCACACAATGTAAATGCCAGTTAGTTCCTTACATGCCACAACAGCAATTTAAAGATTATGTTTACCCTTTCTTCGGGACATACCGTTGGTTCAGAATTTCATTTTATCTGTTTTTATGGAAATACCTAATAATTTATGTTCACACGAAGAAGAGAAGGTTAGGTATTTCTGATCTCATGCTCTACTAACGTCAGATATATTTCTTCCTTCCGCAGGTATTAAAACGCTACCTGTAAAAGCTCTTGACAGAGAGGTAGAAGTTTTCCTGTACTTGAAGTCAAAGTTTTCCAAAACAGAGGTGCAAAAACTGAATACAGTACGTTTACTCCTGTCTAAACTTGTGGAAGATACAGATTTTGGTTCCGTATTCTTCTTTCTTCCATACACTTACCTTAATGTATGCATCGGTTTGTCCAGCTCGTAATTCCTCTTCCAGCTAGCACTAGTTTTTCCTTTCCCGGTTATCATTTCATTTCATACCCTCAGTGCCCACCATCAGTGCCGTATATAGTAAGAACGGGCGTTAAGCACCTCTAAACAAAACAAATCTGATGTAATGATTTACACGTTTCTCTCTACCCTCTATCTTTTATTAGTAGGTATACAAATTATTCTTACTCAAGATTATTTTTCTAACTATTACATTTTAAGCCAAATAAACGTTTGCAGAAATAGCTACATTACACATTTCGTTATAAATACAAAGAGAACAGCGATAGTCAAATGTTTAAGAACTGGGCTCTATGCGCTGGTCTTAAACTTCCATACTGTATTCATACAATCACGAGAAACAACTGAATGTTGAAAGGACTTCCAGAGAATGACCAAGAAATGAATAATTCGAATCTTTAATAATGGATATATCAGAAACGGCTTATATAAACGAAAAAAAATATTTGAAATAAATAGTGTGTTTTAAACAGATCTAAATCTTTTTGTAGTACGTTTTCGACTGTCGCTTAACGTTTACCAGTTATACAATATTATACAAAATTTCTTCCAAATGAAGTGGGCTTCACAGGCTATTTCCAGAAAATTCAATATATACATTTTATTTTTCATGTAAATGTTGTTAATATATGGTATATTAAAAACATCGTTAGAGCCATTTTTTAGAAAATAAAAATTTTCGAAAAATCTTCCATTAAAAGCGTAGTTTGTATCGGAGATTTTCCTGAAAATCTTCGTGTCGCAGCTTTCGAAGGTACTGAACTTAAATACCAAACAGCTTTCCGTTTTTGAGTTATGCTGTTCACAGATACACACATGGACCTTTTTCTAAAAATCTAATATGTTGCACTCACATTGCTTTCTCTGCTCTTGTACAAAGTATTTTTACAGACGCTTATTCTGTATCTATTTCATGTTAATCGAGATAAACATTTGCAGAATAACGAAATACGAATTCCCATTTGAGAAAGGTCTATCGTATTGGAAAATTCAAACAAACACCAAGGAATATCTCGGAAATGGTTCACTCCACAAAAAAAAATTATGACATAAATTGTGTGCTTTAACGAGATCTACATTTTTCGTGTAGTAAAATTTTGTCTATCTCTTGCACTTTACCAGTTATGCATAAGTCATTCTGGGGACGTTGCCAGATAATTCAATATATACATTGCATTTACCATGAAAATATCTTAAACATGTGATATTTTAATCAAAATCATTAGAGCCATTTTTGAGAAACTCAAAAGTTTCGAAAAATATTCCACGTAATGGGTAGTCTGGTGTGGAGGGATTTTCTTGAACATTTTCGTGTCGCATCCTTGGAAGATAGTAAACTCAAGTACAAGTTTGGTATTTATCCGATTTTTTGTTTTTGAGTTATGCTGTTCACAGACTGACAGACAGACACACTTACGGGCATGTTTCCAAAAATACTTTATTTTGAATTCAGGGCACCTCAAAATATGTATTGCTAGTGTAATCTCGATATCGAATTTTTGGGTGGAATACAATTCTTCCCCTAATCCACGCAGTAGGGAAAGTAAAAATGTCTCTAATTTCCTAACCGGATTTAGATATGCGCTGTGTGATGATCCTATAGGCTTCATCCCACTGACGTGAGAGGAATGCGTATGGAAGTCGAATCTCTCACTGTTAGGAATATGAACTACATGGTTAAAGAAATAAAAACTAAAACTACGGCTGGCAAAATAGTTCAAAGAGTTTATAAATATTGACCATCAATGGGTCAACTGCTATACTTTTAACAGACTGAATCCTATCCAAGATCCTTTGATCAAGCTAGTTATTAACGTTCATTGAAGGTCCAAGAATATGTTGTAGATTTGCTGATGCTTCTGAGTCTGAGGAGATTTAAGTGAATTGCAATAAACACTTTTTTTTCTCCTCCAGTGCTTAAGACCCGATCAATTCCTAAATTGGCGCGCAGCTAGAGGCGCTGTATTGCATATTACATACCACCACCTTAAGACGGAGAGACGGGTTATCTAATGACATTCTGTATCTTACCTGTTTCTCCAGCAAACTCTGAACAGCCCTGTCCGGATGTCCTGTTGCAGCTACACTTTCTCGTAGTGCAGAGAGGTTTGCCAGTCGCACCGAACCCTCGTACCGTGCTCTGTCTGAAACAAATAATAGTAATAATAATAGTTATTGAAAATAGATAATACAAAATACAATAGATTTTAAATATTTAGGGGTGGAAATAACCATTAGTAGGATACTGCAAAACGAAATGGTTTCACAAGCAATAAAAGCTAATCAAGTGTCTGGTTTCCTGAACGATGTCATATGGAAAAATAATTATTCACATACCGAACTAAGGTAAAGATTTATAAAAGTATCATTAGACCAATATGAACATAGTAATCCAAAATAGAGTAGACACTGTAAAGGCAAACAAATTCCTGGAACAGAAATAAAAATCCTGAGAAAAATAGTGGGGTAACGAAAATGATAGAAATATAAATGAAGATATTAGTGACAACTGCAGGATAAAGCATATTGTGGAATGGACATAAAAAGGAAGAGAAGAATAAAATGAGCATATTTCATTAATGGCACCTGATGGAATTTTAAGAATGTCTACAGATAACATTCCAAAAGGGGCGAGAAACCAAGAAAGACCAAGGAAAGCATGGTGCATGTCATACGCTAGAAGAAACAGGCTAGTAACCCAATTCAAGCTAACAATAACACTGTATTTTGTATATTAGTATTTTGCTGTTTCATCTTAGTAGAATATTAGCTTACACTAGAGGTCTTGCGCTGACAGTTTTGAATTAGATTTTCGTCGCATGGGCTTGAGTAAACAGGAAACGGCGACAGTCTCATCGATTGCAATAGGTCAATAATTACTATATCCAATAATTATTATATCTAAGGAATTGTAACGTGAAGTTGATGCTTGAGTTAAGCACACTAGTTGCACATTCTTAGTTGAGTTTTAGGCGGGAGGTAATTCACGTATTACAATACACCCAAAAATGTTCCTTGTTCTTAGGACAGCTACGGAGGGGGATTTAGCAGCTTGACCTACAATATCTGTTGTGCCTAAGCCCCTGACGGGCTGCTCTCGGGAGGGAAATTTGAGGTGAAAAGAGACAGAAGATGGCCGGACCAGGAGGCACGACAGAGCAGACGGTAGGGTCACTAACTTTTATTGATTGAAACTCCCGGCATGGCAGCTGATGCAACCGGCTTCTCTGCAGGCAACCGGCCTGCAGGCTTGCACAACTCAATGAGTGGCCCGGGACCCGGAGACCGCGCCCATTCCGTGGGATGAAGGGTTACACAGAGCATCCTTTTCCCCTGCCATTGCAACCCCGAGGCTCTCGCCGACACTTTCAAGCCTGAAAGAGCCAAGCACAAGAAAGGTGAGGTGAAATGGAGGGACAGGAAATTTGGGGAATGTAATGAACCTTCCCAGCATTCGCCTAGCGATCCAGGGAAACTCCGAAAATACCCATGGGTCAGGAAGGTCTGCCGCGGTAATCGAAACCACGACCTTCCGAATGCGGGCCACAGACGTTTCAGCCTGAGCCAACCCACTCGGTTTCTTATGTTATTTTTGCTGTTAAGAATTGCACTGGAAATAATACAAGATTTCTAATCACAACAAAAGAAAAATAAAGGTTTAACCTTTTTCGTTGTATCTCAAACGTCATCTTCGCGTTACAATTTATTGGAATGTAATTGACCTACTGGATGTAACAAACGCCGTTGTTAATGTTATTTTATCAGTTTCACCCAAAATAATATGGGATTTACATTTAAATAATCGCAAATTTATGTTGAAAGTCCTACTTGCTTAGAGTTTTAATGGCTTATATCGTTTACTTTAATATCTATTTTCCCTATCTTCGTGTATGTGAAAGTAGTTTTTCAATTCCTATTTTTATTTCAGAGATAATTGGGGTGGAAGACTTAGCTGACTCATCGTGTATTACTTGAGAGTTTCTTCCTGTTTGATAACATAGTGTACCAGTTAGGTTTGTTCGAGGCGCGTGAGGTTCAAAGTGTGCTCAAGTGCTGCCAAGGCCCTGAGTTGACAGGCGTCATGAGTGGAGGGGTTAAAAGAAACCGAAGTCAAGGTAACCAGACAAAGGCATGTCTTGCTGACTTAATATTCAAATCGAATATAATATATTGTGGCGAAACCCACGTGATGCAGTCGGCCAAGCCAACGGTGAAGACTTTGAGAGCGGGGGATTCGAGAAAGTAAACCCGCATGGTACAGTCAGCCAAGCATTGGAAGTTTGACTGGCTACTCTTCGAGAAAGTTCGCTATCTGAAATTTAGTAAATTCTGGAACACTGCATTAATGAGGCTCCCTAGCAACAGGGGCACAAAATAAATGTGAGTTACGAGCGATTTGTAAGTCAGAGCTGCAAAGCGAAGCTTATAGTGCATTTCGGGCAGTAAATAAAATTTGTTAGGTGTTAACCGGTGTTTTACCGCGCGAGATGACTCCGCGGTAACGTATGAGGCTCGTATTCGGGAGCTCCCGGGTTCGATTCCTGGTTGCCGCCCACTCTGGCCATGGGTTTTTCGTGGTTTTCCCTGGTTGAAATAGGAGAATGCCGGAGTGGTGTATTGTGGGCAGATGACACAGAAACTTCTTCTCAGCTCTGCTAGAGGGAAGCCTGCAGAACCTCCGCTTCTGGGTCGTGTGTTACTAGACCGTTTAGAGGGATGTTTCCGGGCGATCCTCCCGTGTCAAGACTGGAACTGTTAGGAAATTCTCCATCCACACGTCTCTTGCGGTTCCCTCACCTCAACTGTTCCTCCCGGGGGTGCACACATAAAAGATTCATTGGGGGTCGAGATGTTAGTGTCCCCTTCGTTAACTAGTCGTATCCTATCCTAACTGGTGTTTTAATATGTACGATATGCAATTTATTTCAAGTAATATTGCTCATAAAGGTATACGAGAATGATAAATGAAACGTATTACCAACGGTATCTGGAAGTGAAACAGTTTGGAATTGTATGTATATGTTAGACAAGAAAGTTCCACCGAGCGGGATGGCTCGGCGGTAACGCCTGTGGCCCGCATTCGTAAGGTCCCGGGTTCGAATCTCGTGGGCCAACCAATCTGACAGGTTTTTTCGTAGTTTCCCTCACCCGCAAAGGTAAATACCGGATTGGATATTTAATACTTCTACACAAAGTTCCACGTTAAGTCTAAAACAATAGTAAAAATGAAAAATAGGTGGCAATAGCAAATGCTGTGCGATCTATCCCCAGACCATGAAAGCAGGTTGACTGGACGGCACCCTAATGCCATCTGTAAGGCACGAAGCAGAACATCCAGCTGCTATGCGCTAGGGCTTCTGTGGACACGTAACGAAGCAAGATATGACATAGTTACAGGGATGGGACCTAGAAGGCTAACTGTTCGCCTTTCTGTGTGAGGGCGGCGGTTGGACTGGACGGCACCCTAATGCCATCTACACGGGGCAGGGGATCCGGTTGCTATGCGCTAGGGTCGCTGTGGACACGACGAAGCGGGTGGTTACAGGGATGAGACCTAGAAGGCTAACTGTCTGCCACACCTCGATCTAAGAGTTATTCACTAACAGATTCGTCGCGATATGATCCTGTAGTTAAAGCGACGTAAAATAGAGTAATAATAGTAATAATAATAATAATAATAATAATAATAAAGTCCCATCTGATAATTTTAAGAAGTGAGGCATATAAAACAAACAGAATACATTCTTACACACGGTGTTTCTGTTCGTATAAAACAAAACACACTAAGCAGAGAAATGAGAAAAGCACTAAGCATACACGCAAGGTGTACTTAATATACAAACCAGTTTCCTGAATGGATGGATGAACAAACAAGCAAACAAGAACGCAATAAGAAACGCTTTATGAATAATGTACTAGAGAGCGTAATATTTGTCAGAGAGCGCTAAGGCTTAAAGCAGATTGGATTTTGTTTCCCTGCTGAAGCGAATTTGTAGATACGTGCCCACAAGGAGAAAAGGCAAGTAATAAATGCAAGAGAACAAAGAAAAATATAAAAGACGAGTGGAATTTTTCTAAGCTTTACGGTAGCTCTTCTGTGAATTTAAATATACATGCAAACCGACTCAGAAAGATAAGCACGATGTTCATAAGATGGCGTGCTCGACAATACTGATACAGAAATATACTATTGTCTCTTGTTAACAAATTATTTAGCATTGCACTGTGTTGTATTCCTTAGCGGCAGGTCGTGACTTAAACGATCTTTTCAACAAAATAAGATATGCAACTTAACGATTTGTATGTGTTGACCCTCCTATCCTTTCGGTTGGCGCACTCACTATACCTTTCGAAGTGCCTGATGTACCACTTCGCACCTTTTCTTTCCACTTTATGTGCCGATACACTAAACTGGCTTTGGTCTATCCGTAAATATCACTCTTTTTTTCGTCCCCAGTCCACCGCGAAAAAGACTTTCGTAACACGTACCACACTTTGCGAATTTATAGCAAATCGCCAATGGTTGATCTCCTTTTAACACATAAACTTATTGCTGATATTTTAATTCACACTTGCAAACTTTCAAGACCATACACACGACAATAATCGCTATACCGATTGCACGCAAGCTGAACTGACACTGCAGGGCCGCGTCCGAGAATTGGGGAGTTTGAAAAGTGATTTTAGAGGGAGAACATTCCGTCATCCAAGAGAAGGGAAGTTTGCAAGTTTATATAAGATTTTATAGGTATCAGTGACCAAGGAATAGCCTCTACAAGAAGCATTTCGTTAAAGAAAGAATTAGCTTCAACGTAGCGAGCCTCCCCAAGTAGCTGCTATAGCAGATATGGGCCGCAGTTATATAACAACATTCTGGAGTTATGGAGTACAAGATTCAGCAACAGTGGAGTACAAGCCACCAACCAGTGTAACAAGTCTCGTTATCGGCTGCAAGACATTACTACAGCTCTCACGTGCTATAATAATGCGTGCGCTCAGTCAGCATTGACGGCATCGGGGTTTTGGCAACGTCACCAACGTCATCATCACGTGGTCTCTGCCTGTGTGCCTCGAGCAAGAGCTTTCGCCCCGGAGGAAGTGGACTTTCTTCTCAGCTACTGACTAGGATAGACTTGTCTTGGAGGCGGCCGTCTCCACACTTTTCGGCTTAGTCAAAATTGCACATACATTCTTTTGGTCTTAAGCAGCCTCATAATTTAATTCTTATGTGTGGAGTGGCGAATTTATATTTATTTGAGCGAGTTCATCTTTTGAAATACTGAAATTCTGTTAAATTATATTAAATGGGGAACATGGTGCCAGAAGGACAGACAAATAAATATTTAAAATATGACAACTGCAATTTCTTAACGTTGTTAAATTTTCACGTGAATATATTTAATGTTATTCAGCTGCAAGAATATTAGTAGTTTTATTTTGGAGAAGTGTGTTAAATCCTGGTCGTAATTCCTTTCAAGTAATTTCTGTAAAAGAAATTATTATTCTGGGAAATACTTCCTATAGAATGGGCCCAGCACGTAAGACTTTATATTAGCTGTCTGTCTGCGATTACAACTCTGGTAGCTGCGTATAATTGCAGTTGGGAATTTTGATGAATTTGCAATTTGTAGTGGATCTTGCAATGAAGAAATATACTCTTGCTATTAGAAATCGAAAACTCATTGCAAACCTGTTACGGTAACCTCGAAGAATGTAGTTTGTAGGAGTATATACCTCTCATGCAGTCCAAGCTTGAGTTGGTTGTCATGGCAACTAGACATATACAGTGCAGCTAAAATCTGAGTCAAGAGCAGCTGCAACTAACCATTTATACCTGCTCATGGACACTTCGCTCACTTACAACCCATTTTCCTTATGTACGGCTACTGCCGTGGTAACACTTCGGAGTGGGCAATTTTCGCTCTTACGATACAACTATATTCCTCTATGTGAGCAGTGATATATTTAAATATAAAATGTTTAAAATCGGGATAAAATTATATTTCAATGCACCTAGTTAGAAAACAGCTAAAGTGCCGCTTGACTACCTTCGCCTGAGGGACCGTCCCTGTTAAAATAAAAGAAAGCTTAATAAAGGAGTTTATCCACTAATCTTGCTTTATAAGAATCATTTAAATCGACATAGCCGTCAGTAGTTATTTTTACTTTGAGGCAGTATTTTTAACACTTAAATGATTTCAGTCTAATTATATAATATATAAATTCAATAATAGACCACCTTAAAGCAATATGTGTATGTAACAATATATAAAATGCATGTAACAGTCATTGTATATGTTTATATTATTGTATACATGTTATGTGAATGTATTACGTAATTTAATAGTGTAGGAGCTGTGAGAATAATAGGTTAAACATTGCTAACAATGAGGTAACCTTGAGGCAATAATGAATTTAATAATTTAACAATACTACTTGTAATTCTTGGAAGCAATAATGTAATTTTTGTGACAGTTTATAAAATAGCCAATCAACAACCAGAAAAAGCTTTAGTTAAATGAAGGTATTCTATTGGACTAGGATTATCCAATCACAGACTTCAAATACAGAAATTTACAAATTTAGGCGGTAGAAATCAAGTCAGTTGCTTATAGACAGCGCTCATAACTGGACGCATTACTTGTAGACAGTGTTCCTAACCGGACGCGAGATGCGTCCTCGAGAAATTTAATACGTATTCAGTGTGAGACGAAAATAGTTTACGTGTTTAAAAGGTGCAAATATTTAATAAAAGAATCTTACAACTCTCTATATCAGTGAAGTGTTATTTAAATCGTGTCAAGAATTAATAAAAAGGAATGAATTAAAAATTATAATCTGTATAAGCCTACATTCTTCAGCCGCACCACGTCTTGCACAGAAATCCATGTCTCTAACAATAATACTGACACAGCCGAGGCAAACATAAATATATAATATTTAAAGAAACAGCCAAATTACAAAGTTAATTTTTTTTTTTTTTTTAAATTTTGGGACGAAGACTACCGGGTACCATACGTGCGATTGCAACTGCTTCAAGTTCGCCTCCCAAAACGTGAGGCAAATAATAATACAACAAAAGAACAACTTCAAATTTCTCTACTACGTATAGTGAGTAGGCAAAGTATTGAATTCCACCCAAAAATTCCGTACCCTGATTTCGCCGGAAATACATGTTCTGAGGTGCCCTGAACCCAAATATAGCATTTTTGGAAACATGTCCGTGTGTGTGTCTGTCTGTGAACAGCATATTCAAAGAGGAGAAGTTGGATAAATACCAAATTTGGTATTTGAGTTTAGTGTCTTCCAAGGATGCGACACGAAGATTTCCATGAAAATCCCACCCCAGACTACCGTTTACATGGAACATTTTTCGAAACTTTTAATTTTATCAAAAATGGCTATAACGAGTTTTATTAACATATCTTATGTTTAAGATATTTTCATGGAAAATGAAATGTATATCTCGAATTTTCTGGGAATGTCCCCAAAAGTCCACTTCATCTGAATGACTTTCGCATAACTGGTAGAACGTAAGAGATAGACAAAATGTTACTACACAAAAAATGTAGATCTCGTTAAAACACACAATTTATGTCACAGTACCTTTTTCCAGTGAACCATTTCCGAGATATTCCCTATTTGTTTGAATTTTCCAATACGTACACTTTTTTCTCAAATGGGAATTCGTATTTCGTTTTTCTATGTCCTGGACATGCGATGAGAATGAAATGATCCACGAAGCAACGAGCTCTTAAAAGATTTGACTATCGATTAAAGCTTACCATGTTCCCCTTGAACATATAAGAAAATTAGCAATAAAATAGATTCTGCAAATGTTTATCTTGATTAACATGAAGTAGTTAGAGAACAAGCGTTTGTAAAAATAGTTTGTACAAGAGTAGAGAAAGTCTTGTGAGGGCAACGCAGATGTTTTAAAAACTAAACAGGCACAGGAAAGGGAACTGTGAATCATAAATATGTTCCAGAGAGAAATGAATAAATGTTTTAGAGTAAAGTGTCGGCTTTGGTGGACTGTTTTCAGCCATGTTTCAGCATTCGCTTTTATTAAAGTGAATGCTTCATTGTGGCAGCTTTTGTCAGCTACCGGACAAATTAACCAAGCTGTAGGAATGTGAGTTGCCAGATACACATGCAAACACCCCCAAATAATTATAATATCAAAAATACGCCCTTATGTGTTATAGCATTAATTTCCTTTACACACAGAAATTTGCAAAAGAAAACAACGGAAAAACGACTCCCGTGT
This sequence comes from Deroplatys truncata, assembly GCA_030765065.1. NCBI lineage: Eukaryota > Metazoa > Arthropoda > Insecta > Mantodea > Mantidae > Deroplatys > Deroplatys truncata. Next base: position 201,739,584 of record CM060983.1, on the reverse strand, counting down.
TATTAAGGGAAGTGTACCTTTTTTAGATGAGAATTCACATCAAGCACTCTGAATGATCACAGTAATGTCACTGAAATTAGCAAGAGGCATTTACTAGTGTTTAGCGCCCCTGTATGTCTCAACACAGGAGATGAACACTGACGATACATCAAAGTACTGATATTTGGCAAAGGAATTTTGGGAAGGATACGACCCCAAAGCCTTTTCACTACTCATTTGCAAGTTATGAGTACTGAGGAACACCTGGAAAAACTCTGCCAGGGGAACGGTCTTGGCGGGATTCGAACTGTGGACCTCCCGAATGCGACTCTCTCACGTTACTGTGGAGCCATCTTGCTCGGTTGATGTGCTGATGGGAGTAAAGTTCTGAGTATCATGTTCACTTTATATGCTATGGCTTGAGTTAACCATTTTGTATAATAACTTACGTAGTAACAAGTAGAAAATAAAAACCTCCAAATGTTTACTTTCTCTACTACGTACATAAAGTAGGTAGAGCAAGTATTGCATTCCATCCCAAAAGTATAAGACATTGAGATGTAACAGGAAATATATATTTTGCGGTCCCCATTTTTACTTTATCTACTACGTATAGTAAGTAAGGGAAGTATTGCATTCCACCCAAAAATTCGATACCAGATTTCACCGGAAATACATGTTTTGAGGCCTCCTGAATCCAAAAGTATTTTTGGAAACATGTCCGTGTGTGTCTGTATGTGTGTGTCTGTGTGTCTGTATGTGTGTGTGTCAGTGAACAGCATAACTCAGAAACGAACAGTCGGATAAACACCAAACTTGGTATTTAGGTTCAGTATCTTCCGGAGATGCGACACGAATGTTTTCAAGAAAATCTCCCCACCCCAGATTACCCTTTACATGCATAATTTTTCGAAAATTTTAATTTTCTCAAAAATGGCTCTAACAATTTTGATTAAAATGTCATATATTTAGGATACTTTCATGACTAAAATGTATATCTTGAATTTTCTGGGAATGTCTCCAAAAGTATTCCCCATTGTGAACGACTTTTGCATAACTGGTAAACCATAAGAGATAGACAAAATTTTACTACACAGAAAATGTAGATCGCGTTAAAATACACAATTTATGTCATATAATTTTTTTTGTTGTTGAGTGAACCGTTTTCGAGATATTGCTTGTTATTCCCTTGAATTTTCCAATACTTATACTTTTCCGCAAATGGAAATTCATTATTCATTTTTTTTGTCCTGGTAATGCAAAGAGAATGGAATACTCCAAATAGCAACCAGTTCTTAAAATATTTGACTATCGCTTAAAACCTACCAATTCCCCTTGCATCTACAAGAAAATTAGCAATAAGATTAACATCTGATTAACATGAAACATAAGGAGAATAAGCGTTTGTAAAAATGGTTTGTACAAGAGTAGAGAAAGTCATGTGAGTGTAACACATCAGATTTTTAAGAAAGACCCTTGCTTGTCTGTGTTGTCTGAGAACAGCATGACTCAAAAATGAGAAATCTGATAAATACCAAACTTGATTTAATTTCAAAACTTCCAAAGATGCGACATAAAGATTTTGAGGCAATATTTTATATCATAACATGCTGTGAATGCCAGAGTGATTGTAGTGTAAGTTAATATTATTGTATGTACAGGATTTTAGATGTCTGTTAGCCATAAGTATTGTTAGGAAATAAGTTTACACGGCATAACAGAAACTGACAATAGAAGTGAGTAACAATAAACCGAGGGGGTGAGTTGTTTATCACTAAGAAGAGATAAACAAATCACGTCAGGGTAGCGTGCCTTTTTTTAGACATGGAGGGAATATCTTCCCTAGAGTATATATGTTAGTAGTAGTGATTGGCTGACTATAACAGACGCTAAAGTGGGCGCAATTTGGTAACAAATAGCAGCTCTATTATAATGTTTAGGCAATTCGAGGTGAAGGAGTATATATTCTCGAGCCATAAGCAAGTGTCGCACAGTTCGGAAGAATCTCTCATGAGGTGCACGTCGCAGAGTTATTTACAAAAATGTAAAGTACACGAAGTAATTGGTGCGCGGCAACTAAAACGACTGTAGTTACATTCGGAAATATTACAGTTCTGAATAATATCTCACGAGGTGCACGTCACACAGTTCTGAAGAATCTCTCACGAGGTGCACGTCACAGAGTTAGTTACAAAAATGTAAAGTTGATGCAGTAATTTGTATCACAAATTACTTTAATGTAAATAATGATTGTAATATGAATATGCATTTTTATGTGACATTGATTTGAGATGTTTATTGATTGTAATTATTATAGGGAAGTAAGTTTATACTGCCTTACTGAAACTGACAATAATAGCGTGCAATAATGCAGCGAGGGGGGTGAGCTGTTTATCATTATTGGAAACGAGGAAGTTACGTAATGTTGGCGCGTTTAGAATATTCTGGAACGTTTCCCTAGAGCATATGTATTCATAATTTTCATTGGATATAAAAATAGACGCTAATGTTGGCGCATTTTATTAGCCAATTGCAGCTCAGTTATAATCTTTAGGCATATCTGGGTGAATGAGTATAAAAAGAGTAGGTTAGAGGTAGACCCCGTCAGTTCATCGAAAATCTCAATACATTACACGTCGTCTTCGGTCTGTCAGTTCGTCAAAATTATTTGTATACTACACGTCGCATTCCCGTCAGTTCGTCGAAAGTATTTGCACGGCACACTTCGGATATCAATTTGCAGGTTACGCGTAACAGAGTTATGAAATCTCAAGTGTTATAAAGTTAATTTTACAGAAAGTTGAAGTACGCGAATTAAGAATTATCAGTAATGAAGTTATTATAACAGTTTCAGTTTGGCGAGTGTCAAAATCAATATGTAAATGTGATAGTGACTGTGTTTCGACAATAAAAGTGTATAATAAATTTCTTCATCAGTGTTATCTTTGGATAAAAGATTCCTTTCCGTTTACACAACCTGTATATAGATAAGTGCTCGACCCAAAAGCTAGCCGGAGGACAAAGAACCAAAATTAAATAAAATAACTAGCATTTTTTTTAAACAAAAAAACTAATACTGCCGCAAATTGCTAACACCAGATGGAGCTAACAAACCTAAAAAATGAATGACGTCACAAGATGGCTTCACATGAAGTAAACACACATACACAAACATTTGTAAGTAATACCGTTACAAATTGGCACCCAGAACGTGGGGCAAAGTGACCAGGAAAGGGGCAAAGTAACCAGGAAAGTAACAGAATTAACCAGGATGTGGAACGAATGGAGCAGTGAACTGATCTACAAGACGCAGATTCCAGAAACAACAAAAGGGACGACAGACTACGCGGATGATTGGACATCTAATTCCGAGATTAAAAGGCAACAGAGAAATTCAACTACAGAACACCAAAACGACGTAGATTCATCATAACACAACGCAGAAGCAACATATAACCTAGGAGAGAGGGACAGAAAGCTGGACATCAAAGCTACATCAGCAGATAGCATCAGAAAGGTTAGAAACGTGTGATTTTTATTCTAAAAAAAAAGGTGTAAAATTTTAAATGTACCTTAGGAGCGGTAGGATAAAGAAAACAATGGCTACTAATAATACAGAAGAAATAATTATGGAGGGAGATAATGTAACAGTTAGCTGTAATTCAATACAGGATACAGAAAATAGCTTAAACAATGTATTATTTGATGGAGGAAATGTTAGTGCAGAAAGTCAGAATAGAATAGCAGGAAATGTTAATTTTGATGCTGGTATGATGATGGAAATGCTGAGAAATTTTGGTGAAACATTAAATAAGAGTATTACAGATCAATTGAGATATGATATTCGTAACACTAATGAGAAATTAAGGGAAGATATTGGTAAGAATAATGAGAAATTAGAAAAGAAAATAGATCAAAACAGGGAAGATATGCAAAAGAATAATGAGAAATTAGAAAAATTAACTCAGAGTAATGAGAAATTAAGGGAAGATATGCAAAAGAATAATAGGGAATTAAGAGAAGACATTGATAGGAGTTTAGAACAAAAACTAGATTAGAATAAGAGAGAATTAAGGGAAGATATTGGTAAGAGCTTAGAACAAAACAGGGAAGAAATTGAAAAGAAATTCATGGAGCTAGATAGTAGTATGATTAGAATGAAAAATGAAAATCAAGAAATGATAGCAAATGAGATAGGGGAAGTTTCAAAGAAAATGTTCGACATGAGCAGGGAAATATCTAACCAAAAAAGTGAGGTTAATAATAAAATAGAGCATGTTGATGTAGAATGTACAGAGTTAGGTAGTAGAATGAGTAATATTTCAAGTGAGATAAGAGAGATGAAAGAGGTTATGAATGTAGATGTGAATCAGGCACAAGCTAATTTCAGAGGTGAGATATCTGAAATTCAGAAAGAGTCAGTAATGCAAAGAAATAAATTGTACGAAGAAGTTAAAGTTTTGCCTGTAAATAATAAAAAGCTAACTTCTGAAATTAACAAGTATCATGATGTTCAAAATGAAAACTCCAATCCAGTACAGCTTATGACAGATTTGTCAGAGTACTCTCAAATTAAAGAGATGGTAGAAGAATTGAAAATGACAGTTGTTAAAAGATGTGTTGTTCAGAGAACTTAAGATTGTTTTCAAATCTTATCAGGGGACGAAATATCATATGAATCCTTTAAGAGGTTATCCATTAACAAATTTTTGAAGGTTAGGATACAGCTACGAGTAATGTTTAGCCACAGACAATTTGATCCAGGAGGGTAAATAACAATGAGATGTAAACTAAATGCTGGATAGTTAAAGATGACTTGCAGAGCAATGTATTGGATTGTAAGAGGGTTAACTATTTATATATGTCATGTGAAAAGAGAAATAAATTCTGGACAAAAATTAAATGTTTAAATGTTAAAAAAAAAGGAAAATTAACACTTTTTTTTAGTAACTGTAACAGTATTTGAAATTAAAACTGTAAAAAGAATTGAAACTTAATGTGATATTAAAGTAAAGTATGTAGATATAATTCCAAGAGTATTGTGAATATACAGTACAAAACAAAAAAAATTGGGTAAAAATAATTAAAACAAATACTTGTGTAGCAAACAGAACATGTGAAACAGTGCCTAGATTTAAGAGATGTAAATATATTTGTGTAAAGGGTGAATATTTTTGGTAAATATGTTTAATAATTACAAAAAAAAAATTCTAGAATTGATAAATTTTTGTTAACAATATAAGAAAGTAAACCATTTTTTGAAACAGTCATTAAATAAGTCAGGGTACAGTATTTTGCTATAAAAAATTTGTGATGTCAGATTAATGTCTAAACACATTAAACCAGAGCCAGTAAGTAGTGGCGAGATAAAAAAAAAACATATGTCGTGTGTTAAATACGTGTGAAGTGTTAAGTGAAAGTGATAGCGTGTGTTCCAAGATTTAGGAGACTAAAAACCCAATTATAAAATTTCCAAACAAGTTGTAAATATTTATAATTATGTTTCTAGTGGGGCATATGATGCAGTAATTTGTATCACAAATTACTTTAATGTAAATAATGATTGTAATATGAATATGCATTTTTATGTGACATTGATTTGAGATGTTTATTGATTGTAATTATTGTAGGGAAGTAAGTTTATACTGCCTTACTGAAACTGACAATAATAGCGTGCAATAATGCAGCGAGGGGGGTGAGCTGTTTATCATTATTGGAAACGAGGAAGTTACGTAATGTTGGCGCGTTTAGAATATTCTGGAACGTTTCCCTAGAGCATATGTATTCATAATTTTCATTGGATATAAAAATAGACGCTAATGTTGGCGCATTTTATTAGCCAATTGCAGCTCAGTTATAATCTTTAGGCATATCTGGGTGAATGAGTATAAAAAGAGTAGGTTAGAGGTAGACCCCGTCAGTTCATCGAAAATCTCAATACATTACACGTCGTCTTCGGTCTGTCAGTTCGTCAAAATTATTTGTATACTACACGTCGCATTCCCGTCAGTTCATCGAAAGTATTTGCACGGCACACTTCGGATATCAATTTGCAGGTTACAAGTAACAGAGTTATGAAATCTCAAGTGTTATAAAGTTAATTTTACAAAAAGTTGAAGTACGCGAATTAAGAATTATCAGTAATGAAGTTATTATAACAGTTTCAGTTTGGCGAGTGTCAAAATCAATATGTAAATGTGATAGTGACTGTGTTTCGACAATAAAAGTATATAATAAATTTCTTCATCAGTGTTATCTTTGGATAAAAGATTCCTTTCTGTTTACACAACCTGTATAAAGAGAAGTACTCGACCCAAGAAAAGATAATAGCTAGCCGGAGGACAGTAAACAAAAATTAAATCAAATATCAGTCGCATTCTTTCAAACAAACACTAATACTACCGCAAATTGCTAACACCAGATGGAGCGAACAAACCTAACAAATGAATCACGTCACAAGATGGCTTCAACGCATGAAGTAAACACAAATACACAAACTTTATAAGTGATACCACTCACAAATTGGCTACCACAACGTGGGGCTACAATAATATTAAATAAATACAACATAAAAACCGTTACAAAGTACACGAAGTAATTGGTGCGCGGCAACTAAAACGACTGTAGTTATATTCAGAAATATCACAGTTTCAGTGTATAAAGGTTAAATAGGTGAATTATGAATTAATTGTGACGGCAATAAAAGTCTAGATTCACATTTTTTTATCAGTGTTATCTTTTAGCAACAACTCCTTTCCGTTTACACGCCCTGCTTAGAGATACTTGCTTGACTGAGTTATAATAGCTAGCCGGAGGACAAAGAACCAAAATTAAAACAAAATAATTAAACAATAAGTGCCCAACCAATAAGACAACACAAGATATTGAGAACTGCGACAATTTTCAAGGGAATACCCCCAATCCAAACTATGCTTTACTTGCATGTACGCTTAATTGTTTTTCCTAGAAATAAATCTCGCCGAAATCACGTATTAACATTAACGCCTTCTAAACAATAAAATAAACTGTTTAGCATATAATTAAAGGGTAACGAAACACAAAAATGAATATTTCATTCACCACGTTAGTTTATAATAACAACGCAGGGAGTTTCAGATCCCAAGGTGTTACCAGGTTACGGCCTGTTGTTGAGTTGACGCGTGACGTCATGAGAGCACACTGCACCCAGACAAGAAGTACGTAGCATAGGTGCTTTAAATGAATAACAAGCTCACGTGTTAATTTCACTAAAAGTTCATAGCTTCTCTGAATAACAAAGATCAGAACTAAAGCTAGCTGATCACTTTTCATAATCCAGTTAATATCTATTAAGTTATAAACAGTAGTCCAACAATCTGCTTTGAAAATGAGTGAACGTGGTAGCCGACCTTTTCAGTTGAACCAGAAAAAGAACGATTTTGAAGATTTACACCAATCTGACGATTCCGAGACAGTTACTGTAAACATCGAAACTGTGCTGGCTCCGTCCATTGGTGTAAGTGTAAGGAATATATACCTACGAATAATGATGAGGAAAGTGTGTGTTACTCGGACTATGAAAAAACAAACTTGGCGAAGAGTGATTTTGTATCATGAAGCATCCTAGGTTTCATAAATTAGTTATAGATCGTGATGTTTTGAATATTGTAAGGCATAACTTAGCGTTAAAAACAAAAATTTGAGCTAAAAAGCAAAATCACCGCAACAATCCTGCTAATATGACCTGGCGATATTGCTACTACAAACAGTTTACATTCATTCATTCATTATCTGTTTACCCTCCTCTTATGTAGGACTTACACCCCCCAGGACTTACAAGCGGGTGCCTGGGGTCAGAGGCCCGTCGAGGAGCAGACACTCATGGATGAGACAGAGCATCCAGGATGGGTGATCAGCCCGATGCCTGGTATGGGATGAAGGAAGTAGATGAAACGAAATGTTGGTGAAATGGATGAAAGGAAAGGTGATGATGGAGCAGTTGGTGGAATGAATGGCGGGGGAAACCGGAGAACCCGGAGAAAACCCGCCCAGACGCCGCTTCGTCCACCACAAATCCCACATGCAGGTCCCTGGGATTGAACCCGGGCCGCCTAGATGGGAGGCGAGCGGCGCCGCCCCTACAAACAGTTTACAGCCTGGATTAATTCTTGGACTGCTATTGGACACAGAAGAGTTTTCATGCCATCATATATAGTGCTTAATATTAGAAATGCTTTTCTAGAACCCAGCGAAGTATGTGTAGGCTTCAAAATCCACTAATAAACACACAAATTAAAATAGTAAGTTTAAAATTCAACAATTATTATTATTATTATTATTATTATTATTATTATTTAAAATGCTATAACGTGTTTGTGACCAACCTTCTTATGTTGACTGAAAACACGAGAAGCGCTTCAATCGCAGTAACCCTATTAGTTCGAAGCGTGGGAGCTGTATTCTTCGGTAAAGACAGACCAATTGCTGCATCCGGTAATGGATCCACACAACGTGAGGGAGATTCTTTTTACGCATTATTAGCAGTTTCCATGATTCGTTAGATGCTTTGGAGTACTGAATTTTGACATCCGTTTTCTTTATTTACATTGCCATTGTGATCTAGCGCTGCTATCATGGATCAGTTTTGTATATGTGCGCAAAGGAGGTGGTTATGTGTGTTTCTAAGTTATTCATGAAAAAAATCAATTAGGAACGCTACTAGCGGATTACCTTTGGCTAAGCTGATCTGTTGTTAATAGCTATTGTTAAATGTGAAACTGTTTTGTGAGAGAAAAGGTCTGTGAGATCTATAAGTAGGGACCTGCGTTTTTCGTTTTATTTTTTTGTGGAAATCGGGGTTATTTTTGGAGAATTTGGCGTTATTTTTTCAGAACTTCGCGTTCGTTTTTCTATTTTTCATCATATTTTGGGATTTTAAAGGTGCTTTTCATGTAAGTAGGTTATTGAAAACCAAATGTGTAGTTTTATTTTAAAAACACACATTTTTATCATTCAATTGTCACTGAAGAAGACATAACATGAAAGAAAAATAAATATTCCTTTTTCTAACTGTCAAAGGAGAATATTATCGCTTTCCTGTTGCAACCCCAGTCGCTAAAAGTTCCTGGGTAGCAAGAAAAGAACATTTCACAGTCAACATTAGACATTAATACTATAATGACTGACTTTTAAGTCTCACTGAAATGGACATAATACCATAAAAGAAAAGTACATTATGTTGTGTTTTCTAACTGTCAAAGGAGAATATTGCTATAATGTTTGCATTTTCTTCTTTCATGTTGCAGTGTAAGTCGCTCAAATCTCCCGAGTAGGAAGAAACGTATTTTTCCATCTCGCAACATAATTTGATTGGTTTGCTCTTGAAGTTCACTGTGCCCTTTTGTAATCACTGAATCATTCTCATTTTAAAGAATGGAATAGACTTCACTTTTTTCACTATTGAATCCATATTACTGTTAATGATGAATACTGGAATGAAAACACTTCAAGTGTGAATAGTCAGTAACTGCAATTTTACAAATGCTAATTGTGCAGTGTTTTTCACAGCTGATGTAACATCTTGCTGAACATCTGCGCTTCTGATGCAATTTAGCTTCTCTTCTGTTTCATTATAAAAATTTCCTTTCTTGCTACTTCGAAATTTTTCAATATTTTCCTGAGTTTCCATAAAGTGTAGAACTTGTTGGGTATGAAGATCATACTATTTCAGTGATTGTTCATTAAATCATTGACATGCTCCTTGACGAATGTTGCCTCTGCTGAAATTATACTTCATCATTTGTCAATGATTTTATAAAATCGATACCAGCATTGCTGACTGAGTCCAGATCTTCTAAGTGCACGAACTCAAATTATATCACGAAGATGCTTCTCAAAGTAGAAAACGGCCTCGAACCAAGTATTCCATCTTGTCCGTACTGGTACTGGGAACATTAACGTTTCTCAGACGGATACTTTTCTTTGAGAAATCGAACATACAGTGCTTTCTCTTTCCCGTATTGAGAAACACAGCTTTACCCTTAGCTACCGCTGCATTAAGTTTCGCCAGTTCTTTAGTGAATATGCATTATTGCGCATATAAATTGATAAAACTGACATATTCGCGTAATTGTCTCATTTCGTTTTTCTGTCTAATTTTCGAAATGTTAACAACGTTATGTATAGGTAACTGTTTCCCAAGCATTTTAGGGAATATTTTTAAAAAGTCGGTGTTATCGCAAGCGCGAAAAACGCAGGTCCCTATATATAAGGTCATCTATTTCCTCTTGTGGTATGTTGTTGTGGGTAAGCCATTTCTTTAGTAGGCGCAGGAGTTCATCTATCGGGATACTTGAGAACAGGGCTGTGACATCAAAATATATCAGTTTATCTTCCGGTTACAATTCTTTGTGTTCTATTTTCCTAATTAGGCCTGAGAATTGCTGAAGCTTAAACTGTTGTATTTCGGTAGTGGTATGAATTTCTGTGTCAACCATTTTGCCAAGTTATAAGTGGGTGAATCAATATTTTTTATTATGGGTCTCATTTTGTTGCCTGATTTACGGATTTTAAGGTAGTACATGCAATCTTGGTAAAGTGGGTTGACTCGGCATGATTCGATTTTTGTTTTTCTGTTATGGTTTTAACTTTATCCATAGTGAGATCGGAGGCTTTCATCTGGGATTTTAGTGAATCAGTTTTCATTTCTGTGTACGTTTGTTCTTGTAATAGTTTTCCCATTGTGGTAATGTAATCCTCTTTGACTAGGATTACTAATTTGCCATATTTATCTGCTTCTTGTATATTACTGGTTTGAATTTTAAGTATTTAAGTGACTTGTTTGTCTGAGTATTTATTGTATTTGTTATATTATTTGGTGGCGGTAATACTACCTCAAACTTCATCAGTGGCTATATTAATTAAGATGAGCTGAAATTCCTCTGGAATGTTTCTTTTCTTTTCCTTTTTTTTTTGGCTTTACTGTATCAGAGAATTCCTCTTCTTTACACTTATTTTAGGATACAAATTCCTCATAGCATTATTATTCATACTTGTGGTGTTTAATCTTATAGCGGCTGTACTCCAGGTTTAGATTTCTGATACGGGGAGTTCACTTTTAGCCATTTTATCTTGTGACCTTCACTGTCTGTATTTTTGATTATTTCCCCAGACTAATTAGATAAGTGTTTGATTTGTATGTTTTATTTGATGTGAAATCTTTTTGCCTCGTACCCGTCGAGACCGTATTTTGCTACCACAAATAAATTACTCATATGTATGTTATTATAAGGACTATATACTTATATACAGGCTGGATCATTTAAATTGAGACTGTGCAATATCTCCAAAAGTTGCATGATATTATGGGGGAAAGTGAATGCCATTAGTTATTGTTTGTTTGATACTCGTTTTAGGGTAAATTTAATTTTTACTTTCTCTACTACGTATAGTAAGTAGGGGAAGTATTGTATTCCACCCAAAAATTCGATGCCGAGATTTCACCGGAAACACATGTTTTGAGACCCCCTAAATCCAAAAAAAGCATTTCTGGAAACATGCCCGTGTGTGTCTGTGTGTGTTTCGGTGTGTCTGTCTGTGAACAGCATAACTCAGAAACGAACAGTCGGATAAACACCAAACTTGGTATTCTGGTTCAGTATCTTCCAGAGATGCGACACGACGGTTTTCAAGAAAATCCCCTCACCCCAGACTACCCTTTACATGGAACATTTTTCGAAAATTTTAATTTTCTCAAAAATGGCTCTAGCGATTTTGATTAAAATATCATATGTTTAAGATATTTTTATGACAAATGAAATGTATATCTCGAATTTTCTGGGAATGTCTCCAAAAGTGTTCTTCATTGTGAACGACTTTTGCATAACTGGTAAACCATAAGAGATAGATAAAATTTTACTGCACAAAAAATGTAGATCGCGTTAAAATACACAATTTATGTCGTATACATTTTTGTTGTAGAGTGAACCATTTTCGAGATATTGCTTGTTATTCCCTTAAATTTTCCAATACTTATACTTTATCTCAAATTCGTTATTCATTTGTTTATGTCCTGGACATGCAAAGAGATTGGAATGCGCCACATAGTAACCAACGCTTAAAAGATTTGACTATCGCTTAAAACCTACCATATTCCCCTTGCATCTACAAGAAAATTAGCAATAAGATTGACATCTCGATATCTCGATTAACATGCAGCATATAAAGAATAAACGTTTGTAAAAATAGTTTGTACAACAGTAGAGAAATTCATGTGAGTGTAGCACATCAGATTTTTTTAAATGGGAACTACCCTTTTTATGTTGTTTTCTCACTCCTCATATAAATCTAAACAACATTTGTATAAAGTACTTTGCAGTTGTTCTTACACTAAAGTAAATAGCAACGAAAATCCTGAATGGCTGTGTACGAACAGCACAATGAATGGTTAGACCATCCATGGATGGTCATTTTAGGGTCTAGTTACGTTTTGTAATTGGGAACCAAAATGTTTTATTTTGTTCCCTTATTCCTCATCACAAAATAAACAGATATTTATAAACCATTTTCTAATGAGAAACAACATACAAGATGTAAGTTCCCATTTAAAAGAGTTAAATTGACCTTAAAATGAACACCATAACGTCCTCCAAACACATGACTAATGGCATTTACTTTCCCCCATAATGTCAAGCAACGTTTATTAAAGACATTTCTATCTACGATGCTTCGTTTTGGAGATATTGTACAGTCTCAGCTTAAATGGTGCATCCTGTATATGTATTTGTGTTATCATCTTATCCAGTTACCTATCCAAGAACCGAGATCTCGTTACCGCTAACAATTTACGTTAGCAAAGATCCATGTCTCTCCAAACCTTCATTTTATTGATATCAGAATGATAGCGCCGAGGTAGCCCGTCCCTCCGTTGCAGTCGTCGGCCAAGGTAAACAAAGCGTTCAGGCCACACAGTTTTCAAGTTGGAATATACATGTATATGACTATGTATTAAGTCAGTCCTGGAGAGTAACAATAAGAACATCCCCTCCCCCAGATTCAAGTGCGTGCTACCCACTTCCAAGAAAGGGTGACCGCTTTCAATTACGTTTGATTGTTGACTGAACTAAATAGGAGAATAATGCTGTTATACGCTAATTCCTATTCTGGCCCCCAAAGGTGTCAGAAAAGAGGGACATTAATATCAGCCGGGATTATGGACAGTAAAACACATGTGGTATCACTCGAATATTTTCACTGGCTTTTATTTTTCCGTTATCCCATTGCAAATGGGTGACACAAAAACGGATTTTTTCCACAGTAGCGTTGTAGAGAAGACTGTAAAAATTGACGATCAATAAAAATAACTGAATACGCATTTATCTCAAATTAATACTGCAAAATCAGAGCTAGATCAAAATTAAGAGATGGTAATCCTTGTGCTTTATCATATTTAGCCCTTAGAAATATTACCAGTCCAGAGCTTCAATTTGCTATGGATAGGACAGGAGAATGATGGAAGATAAGCAGGAGGTAGAGGCTGGCATTGCAGTTATGTTCCTTCTTTAATTGCTTCCTATTCTAAGAAGAGGCAAAGAAAATATTATTTCAGCAACAATGCGAGATACATATCTTGCGGTCCCTAAACCACAGCATATTGGAGACTACTAGGACATTCACCTGTTTAAAAAGCGGGTCGCTATATGCCGGCTTTAATATTACATAATCTTTCTGTGGTCCAAAGAGAAACAAAAGAACGTATAATATTTCAAAAGTAATTGTTTAAAATATTGGAAAATACAAATAAATAACGGAAAATATCACGCTAAAGCTAAGAAAAGAAGTGAAATGTGTGGAAATATACAAATTGTGTATTTCTTCAAATGACGCAGAGATGCTCTAAATTCAGACCTGGGACGTTTCCTTCCAAAAACTTCTTTCCTAAATTTCATTTCATTTCATGCATCATCAGGAACCTCTGGAAGCGTTTGTAGCGTGAGCAGAAGTTAAACATTGCTAAAAAATTTAAAATTGTGCATTTCAAAAAACTGACACTTTCTGCGATAATTATTTTTTATTCTTTATGGTTTCCCAGTTACACAAAGCCATACAAAGTTCGATCATATTGAACAGAAGGTTCACAGAAAATTCAAGATATATGTTTTATTTTTCATGTCAATAGCTCAAAAATACGATATTTTAATCGAAATAATTACAGCCGTTTTGAGGAAAATAAAAAAAAATCTTTCTGAATGGTAGTTGGAATTCGGGGGAACTCATTTAAATCTTCGTGATACTCCTTGAAAGATTATGGATTTAATAACAAAGTTTGTTATTTATCCAACTTTTGCTTTTTGAGTTATGCTGTTTACAGACAGACTGCGGTAACGCTTGCGACTCGTATTCGAAAGATCCCGCGGTTTTCCTCGGTCACTAGGTGATGTTGGGTTTGATAATTTGAACCGCAAATTTTCCTATCATCACTTACATCATTACATTTCATTCCCTTCTTCTCCGCCGCCATACAGATACTGGGCTATCATCCATCCTGGATATGCCCATACAGAGTTAGCTTGCTCCTCGTCAGGATCATTGGTTTGTAAGTCCTTGGGGGTGCAAGTCTTACATGAGGAGGATAATCCGTTGAAGAAGATTACGAAGAAGAAGAACTTTAACAGAGAAGCATAGTTAACATGTTAGAACATTTTTCCCCGCTTATGGGGTTATATGAAAAGCAAAAGCTGATATTTGATCCCATTTATAGCAAAGTCTTTGAATGTTTTTAATCTTTCATGAAAGAAAATTAAAGTGAACCCATAAGATTGCTTATGGCGTTTTACTACAGCTCAACGTTGTAATGAATACTTTATGGCTAAAAACTAATTTAGATTCATTCAATGTTTCCTTAGAATAAATTCACCCAACACTTTTCCATTCTTTATATCCTGCTAAATTACTGTCTATAACGTTTGCAGTGACACAACCGTAATAAACCTTTCTTTTTTATTACTATATCTTAATCTCCAGTACAACCGCTCAGAAAACCATCCTGTATACGCCCACAGCGAACAATAGAATGGGAGAGCTAATATCCCACGTGATGAACATTTACTACGTTGGCTGCACTGTTAATCGTTATCTTGATGCCCTCTCGTGCGTCCCACTTGGCAGTGACCGCTAGTGACGTCGTCGCTGAATAATCCAAACCAGCTTCTCTCATAAATTTAAAAGTTAACCAACCCCCTTTTCCTGCTTCCTTTTCCACGCACGTCAAATAAGCACCCATGCATGCATCAGTTTATTAGGACCTCTGGGAGTTTCCAGTAGGTACCTTCACTGATATATTATGTGAGTCGATAGGAAGCAAAATATCTGTCACTCAAGCCAGGAAAGAAATAGAATCCACATGCATAATTGAATACCATTTAGGTTTTGACGTGTACCATACCTCCAATATTTAATTAATGTAACTTTTCCCTTCTTTATGAATGCTATTTCAACGAACTTGCAAGCAGTTTTGATAACAGAGTGCGTGTCCTTTAAACTTTTTCTGTAAGAAATGATTTATGTTCATCTTGTAGACAAATGTTAAGGGTGCTTTATTACATAGGGGAATAAACTGTAACAGATAATTTTACATTTTGCTTTGAGTTTAATTTCCTTTACATACATATAGATCATAACCTATATGGTAAAGGTAAAATGTCTCCATGACTGACAGCGTTTTACGTACTTTCTACTTTCTCTAGCACGACCTAGTAGGCAGAGGAAATATTGTGTTCCACCAAAAAAGCCCATATCAAGATTTCACCCGAAATACATGTTTCTGATGACCCTTGAAGCAAAAAGAGGCATTTTAGAAAAAGGTCCTTGTGTATGTTTGTGTGTGAACAGCATAACTAAAAAAAACTTCCGATAGATACCAAACTTGGTTCAGCAGCTTAAGATGCGACACAAAGATACTCAAGAAAATCCCGCCCCTTTGCTTGAACATTTTTAGAAATGTATTAATTCTCAAAAATGCCTGCATTTCGATTAAGATACCATAATAAAATACCTTGAATATTCTGTAAACCGCCTGAAACCTTCATGTCGTGCATTTTTTCTAACTGCTAAACCTTAAGGGATAGTCAAAAATTCCTACACAAAAATATAGAACTCTTTAAAGCACATAATGTTTTTAAATAAACGTTCTGTGGTTGTCAGCCATAACCGAGATATTATTGCTTTGAATTTGTTAATAGGGTATAGAGTATACAACGGAAAGGGATACTAAATAAATTAATAAATAAATAAAAATCAGTAATACTTAATCCTGGTACGTAAGTCCTTAAACCAGGGCCTATATTTCAGATCCTTATAATTTATTAACTTTTTCTAAACAACAGAATATTTTACACACACACACACACATATATATATGTATATATATATAACTTATAACCAGGGTTAGGATTTTTAGGTGCAAATTTCAGTTAAAAAAAGGAAGGGAAAAGGTGCTCAAATAAGGTGATAAAAGGGACAATAACGTGCTGGTTTATTTAAGGGGATACAAAACTAAAATTGCTATTTTCTAAACTATTCATTCAATTGTACTGAAATTTTAACCACATGCCAGCAGTCTTCTTCAGATATAATGGTTTTGTGAATTTCAATTCAAAATCTGAATTAGTTTTCAAGTTATTAATTTTCAAAATATAAAATTATGGATATATGCAAAATGCAACACATGATGCATTTTTAAAAAAAAAATCTTATGGTACTTCTATATCAAGGAACTACAAACTGTAATATAATTGTTTGTCTACCATTTTAGTTTAAGAGAAAAAAGTTTTGCAGTTTTGTATTTGCATTTTTTCGTTTTTTTTGGTATACATTGTTATCTTCAAAAATTAGTAGCGCAAAAAGTATTTATTACACAGAAAAATTATATTATAGTTTTATTTATTTGGGTTTTGAAATAAGCATAAAAAATGTCAATATGAATGGATGAAAACTACATCGTGTGGAACATTTTGAATATGCAGAAATGCTGAAAATAAGAAACGCCTTAAAATGATGTTTTAAAAATATAAACAGCTAACAACCAAATGCGCAAGGGTATTTAAAAAGTCTCATAAAGATCCTGAAGCGTTCACTAGGTAAAAAATAAAAGTGGATTCTAAAACTACAACCAATGGGGAAGTTTTTGGGAACATATTTTTTGGGGGGGATTTTTTTTAGATTTTGGGTTAATTTCAGTTGTGCATTCCCTTAACTAATTCAACGATTTCTCTTTCCTCTATTCTAAATTATTGAACTACAAACAAGTATATCATCAAAAGAAGGAAAAAACACGAAGCTGTTGTACTTCAAGACATTAAGCATCTCCACATTTTTAAAAGTAAGTCTGTTTCTATTAGGAGATAGAATGTCTTTGTAGATGCTAAAGCTTCTTTCAACATCCACAGAAACCAGTGGGGCAAACCTTGTATTCACTCGGAAGCAACTCTACAAATGTGGCGAATTCCTCAATGTCTGGATTCTTCTGAAGACTAGATTCAAGTTTGTCTTTGGCAAAGCCATCTAAGTGCTTTCTCACGAAAGTAAAAATATCCGATTGTTTTTCCTTTTCCAGACCTTGTCCTTCCAATCGTTTAATACTGCAGGCAGGTACTTGTAACTAGGGACACAATATAGTGCCGTCTGCAAATTATGTTTTTCTCCTGTAACAGAAGTTGTTGTCCCTTGGAAATTGCACCTGCGTCGGATGGATCCAAAGAAAGCACAAACTCTTTAATTTTGTCAAAATTCTCACACGACATAGCAGCACACTCAATCCAAGATCCCCAGCGAGTAATGACCGGGAAATTTGGAAGGGGCAGGCCAGTGATTTCCCTGTAGTAAACAACACGGCTCAGAGTTTTCAGCAGAATCTTCTTCAGGGCAAAGGTGAATTGATTTGCGATGTCGTATTCGTTCTTTATGTATTCACAAACCCTGTGAAGGACATGGGCCAAGCATGTCGCATGCTTCAAGTTAGGAAATAAAGATTTCAATTGGTTAACATGGAGGCTGGTCCGTAACCACAAGAAGTTTTTCAAACTCGATACCAGTAGGCCAGAGTTTTTGGCAGAAATCCATAATGGATTGCATTACTGTACTGGCATTGGCTTTCTGTAGCTCGTACATTTTTAACAACACGGGCTTAACTTTCTCCCCTGCTAAGGGAAAAACTAAAATGTTCAAAACATACCGTTCCATGGAGTCTATGGTTTCATCCACAATGATTCCCACATTGCAATCAGACACTTTCTGCTTGATTCTTTCTATAGTTTTTTGGTAAACAGGCTCCATGTAGTTTTTTCTTAAAGTACTCTTGTGTGTTTTTCAAGAAATCCCTTGAAGGCTGGATGGTTCACCTTCTTGAGTGGAATTCCTGCTTGTGTAAGAGCTGCACACAAATCAATATTTAATTCCTTCAAATTTTGGCTTTTTGAAGAACTCTGTTGAAACGCATTTCGTAATAGAGGTTGCCGGATTTGTTTGCTTGAAGAATCTTGTTCATTTGATGCTTAGAGCTGGAAATGTGTTGTTTGATGTGATCTCGCTGGTGTTTTTCATCTAACAAAATTCCTGAATCACAAATAGTACATCGCATAACAGTTCCATCAGTGTCTATGAAATCTTGTTTGAATTCCTCAGCCAGAACAATGAATCGAGCACTGGACACCTTTGGCACGGTAAAATCTAGTACTAATACACTCTTTGGAGAGCTAACACTAGTTCACTTGCTAACACAATGCGACTGTCACACAACTCACTCTTGCGCCCATTCTCTGTCCACATTCTCTTATAACACCGCGATAATTACCAGAATGTTCTCATTCATGCTGGAACTTCAGCCTCAGCGATTTCTAGTAGTTTAGAACAGAACCCAGTCTTAATAATTCTCGGAACTGCGCGGGTGAGGTTACTGCCGTCTCTGCGTGCCCAGCCTTCGCCTCCACGCAAACAGATGCGTCTTTCACAGTAACAAACTCACATTCACGAACAGCAGGATACTGATTCTAGTGGGATAGAATCACTCCTTGTCAATTGAATTATTGCGGGCTACTTTATAGCGGTAGAGCGAGAGAAAGAAATTTTCGTCGAACACACAATTTTTTCCATTGTTGCTGGTGTGGTTTTAATTCCCACGCGACGTTTACTGAAATAGGTAGGCTTACTATTCACACGTACACAGCAAGCTGAGAAGACGTTAATTGAAAGTTAAAGAATAAATTGGAATGAAACTTAAAAGAAAAAAGGGGGAAAAGGGGATTATGGGCATGGTTGGGGGAAATGGGATAAACGTGCCAAAAAGGGGTAAAGGTCCCCAAAAAAGGGAAAATGTGCAAGAAGAAATGCTCTTTTTGCAACTAGAAACAAACTCTCACACTGTGATATCTTTCAGCACAGCTTTAGCTTACTCAAAGAAAAAAGGTACGCTTCTAAATATCCTAACGCTGCTTATAACTAATTCTAAATTAAGTAGCTAAAGTAAATAAGTAAAAAAATATATTGAAATATATAAAATAAAATGAATTAATATTAATTTAACAAAATATAAATATATATAAATATATAAAATAAAAATAATTATTATGATTATATGAAATAAGAAGGGAAATATAAATACAATACTGATATAAATATAAAATAAAAAATGTAAAACAATTATTTTATTTTATTTTAACGGAAGGGGACACCTCGCGCACCGCAATCTACATGAGATCTATTGCGGCTGCCACCCCCCCCCGAGGAGGAAGGGATGAGGTGAAGGAACCACAGCTACAACACGAATTTTAATTACATCAGAAGATGTAATCCATTCATGAACAATCCAAGAATTGTAGGACCGCAGGCAGAGAGACCACAGATACGCACGGAGGTCCCTAATAGTTCCTAGCTAGAGGTCCCGTACCACGGCGGAGCTGCCCAGAGAGGGCGATGAACCAAGCAGTCCTCTACTGTCCATGGAGGAATAGTCTTTCCTTGGAGCAAGCATCCGTGTCAACTGCACGAAACCTAGAAGCACAGTATGTGTGTCTGTGAACAGCTTAATTCAAATGCGAAAAACCAAACTTGGTATTTGAGTTAAGTATCTTCCAAGAATGCGACAGAAAGATTTTCAAGGAAATCTTCCCCTACAACAGATTACGCTTTACATGGAACATTTTTATAAAATTTTGATTTTCTAAAAATGGCTCTAACGATTTTGATTAAAATATTATATGTTTAAGATATTTTCCTGGCAAATAAAATGTATATTTGAATTTTCTGGGATTGTCCCCAAAACTCCTCTTCGTTCTGAAAAAGTTTGACATAACTGGTAAACGTAAGAGATAGACAAAATTTTACTGCCCAAAAAATGCAGATCTCGTTAAAACACGCAATTTATATCACATACATTTTTTTTTGTCTAGTAAACCATTTCCTAGATATTCCCTGTCATTTGTTTGAATTTTCCAATACTTCTACTTTTTCTCAAACGGGAATTCGTTATTCGTTTTTTTATGTCCTGGACACACAAAAAGAATGAAATGCTACACATACCAGCCAGCTCTTAAAACATTTGACTATCGGTTAAAGACTACCATATTCCCCTTGCACTTACAAGAAAATTAGCAATAAGGAAGTTTCTGCAAAAGTTTATGTCGATTAACATGAAGTAATGGAGAATAAGTGTTTGTAAAAATAGTTTGTACGAGAGTAGAGAAAGTCATGTGAGTGTAATTTATCAGATTTTTTAAAGTGTTCTGGCTATTTAGTTGTTTCTCTTGTTGACATGGAACGAGTGTGCAATAGCTGTCAGCTTTTAAACATCTGATTATCCATTCAGGATCCTCCGTCCAGTTTGTGCCTACACTGCAAGTATTTCTGCAAAACTTTATCTCTATTAGCATATAGTATACCGGAAAAGAAGCTTTCATACGAATAATGTGTAGAAGTTATATAAAAATAAACGATAGTGGGTAGTGAAAGTCAAACGAATTTAAGACATCTTATAATTTGTTATATAATTATAAAATGTTAGCCTCCACCTAGACAATTCTTAATCCACTATTTATTATGAATAAAAATCCTTCACAAATTCGTGATTTGCTTATCTGCTGCCGTTTTGATTAACGCTTCCGGTGCACCAGGCTAAGAATTAGGTTTACACAACTTTGTAAGTTTACACAAGAGAGATTGCAACCAAGACCATCAGGGTGTGATGGTTTACAGGGTTCTAAAAGTACGAGATTACGTTCACGCACTTCAGCGTTTATTAACACGGAGCTGTATGTACATTAGGCGTCCACGTTCCCTGTTTACGGAAAGCGCACGTACTAACACGCTGAGTTTACCTGCCCTGAAGGTTCTGCAATCTGGTAAACAATGATCAATTCTCTTGAGGGGCACCTGATCGATAGTCTGTGTAGTGAGAATCCTGGAGGATGTCTCGGATTCAAGTACTGAATTAAAAGGTTACGCACGTGCAACGGCGAAAGGTCACAGAAGGTAGAACGGTGACCGATTCCCCTCCAGTATGTGCTATAGAATATACAGCTGTGTGGATAAACAGAGAGTTGCACACACACCTGAGGACACTCTGTGCTGCTCATAGTGAACGCTGCAAATATTACTCCTTACTTGATATAATCGTTCTACTCTTAGAACTTAACTTAAACACATGAAGTCATTCTAACCGCGATACGCGGGAAACTAAAACACCCCGTAACATAATACCCTGAATTACAAGTTTGAACGGGCGGGACTGGCCAGGCCCGAACAGAACCGAACCCTAGAATAGATTATACTGCACCACCGGTACGGGTCCGGTTGTCTATTTCTGTTTAAATTATTTAGGTGTTATTGACTATTATTATTGTTATTATTATTATTTCACTAAACGCTTCTGGCTGTGGTGCGAAGGGACTCGAGTTCGCTTTCCGGTAACGGCATAGGAATATTTTCACTGGAAGGGATACACTTAGGTCTTTGCGACCAATTGAGGAGCATTTTTACAGAAATAGTAGCGGCTGAGGTCCTGGAGCCTTCATGTAGGTCTTATTGACTACATGCCGCCCGTATCACTGCCCTCTGCCGAGGTTGTCCTGGGTGTGGGTGGGCGAAGGAAGGTGGAGTTTGCAGCTGCTGTGCTGCATAAGGTTATTCGCAATTGGTTGAAACGAGCATTTACTATTATTATGTACTGCTATGGTCGTATGAATTCTGTGATAATTGTGCTATTCTGGGCTTCTCAGCATCGTAGGACAAGTAATGTAACAAATTAATCCTTTTCGTTAATTTTGATTTTATAAAAAAATGGCGCTAATGATGTTCATTAAATATGTATGTCTAAGAGATTCACATGGCAAATAAAATGCAAATATTGAATCTAATGTATATATTCGTTTCGTCTTTATTTTCAAGGCCGAGCACGAGAAACATTTTTCAAATTAAGCCCGAAGCAGGCTCAAGCCCGTCCAAACCTCTACCTTAAATATGTGCAATTATCTGCGAGTTTTCAAGAAGTGTATTAATCAAATGTAGTTCGAAGCATTTGATTAATATTAAATAATATGAATAGTAAAACGAAAGGATAGTTGAGACAGAATGTGCCCGAATTTTATTATGTGCTAATTTATTTAGTGTTTAATTTGGTATATAAATGGCATGTGTACATTGTGAATACCATGAAAATAGTCATTTTGTATAATGCAATATTTGTCTTGTACATAATGTTCCTGTTTAACTAAGTTTAAAATGTCTTGAACTCTGCAGTTAGGATAGAAATATGCTGTTCGCATGTGCAGCGAAACGGGATCTTTTGTGTTCTAGACTAAGGTTTTATGACTCTATTTGTTTCCGCTCCGGAAGTATGGAATGAACGGCAGTTTACCAAGAGAAGCCAGGGAGAAAGGTCACATGATATATACAAACTAGCCAATTGGAATCTATATAAATTAAATAATATTTAGCCACGCTGAGAGAACCGCGAAATTCCGCCAATTAGAAATCAGATTCCAAAATTTTAGGTGGAAGATCGTGGTCTTTAAATACTCGAGATTTACCACAAAAATTGAGAATCCACGCTTCTCCGTCAAACAAAGTTGGCGCGCAAATGGTGTTCTATATAAAGTGTTAAGTAAACAGGAACATTAAGTAGTGTTAAAGTGAAGCGACAATAAATAGTGATAAACCCAACATTATGATGAGTAGTGAATTCACCTCTGAGCTCCTTTGTACCACAACCGAGATCGACGAGCTCATTAGCAATCCTGATAGGCAAAGTCCATGCAGACATCTCCGCTGAGAACCAACTAGCCAGGACAAGACGAAGCCACGTCGGATGGAGAACATAAAGTAGGTACAGTGAATTTTACCATGACTTATCCTGTAACTTCCACTACACCGCGTTCGACTCCAACCCGAGCGGGCATCGAAAGCGGCACTAACATCAACGGCGCAGTCTTCGAAGCATAGAGAGGCGAGGACTGACGCATAGTTTGGAGTAGGGCTTTTGTTGAAAACCTTCTGTTGCATCCTGGAAGATTCTGAACTTAAAATACCAATATTTAACGCACTTTTTATTTTAGAGTGATACTATTTATAAACACAGGCTTGTTTTCTTAAAAACAATTTATTTGCACTGAAATCTCGGTATGGAATTTTTGGGTGAATTGCAATACTTCTTCTACTTAATACAGGCAATCATTAAAGAAAGTAAGAAGGTCGATTATTTGGAGATTCTGTTTGTTGCGTGATTGTGTTATACATTCGTCCCAGCGTCAGCTCTGATGTAAAATAGGAGTATTTTATTTGACGTAATTCTTTTATAACAGCAAAGCTGCAGTTATGAAGATAGCAATCATAATAATATGTATTTGAATGTGGCCGCTGAGTCCAAAAATAAAAATAGATAGGATGGATAATATTTTGCTGGTGTTTAACGAGAAAAAATTTAAGTCAAGTCACCTTTAAATTATTTTCATCCCGCTGTTTGTGTTAGTATGGGCTTCATTCCAAGATTTCCCTAAATACAGGGTTATTCTAAATTAGTTACCTGACAATAAAACTAAATTATACATAGTTATCTTACGTAGTTTATTTCCATTTCCATTACATACATTGACATTAACATTAAGTTTTATTTGCAATGTTTACAAATGTTCAATGTGACTCCCATTTGTCATTTCCATTACATACATTGACATTAACATTAAGTTTTATTTGCAATGTTTACAAATGTTTAATGTGACTCCCTTTTGTCACTCGGCAGATATCCCACCTCTACGACAGTTCATCCCAGATACGCGTAATCATGTCCGCATCTACCCGAACTACCGCTACGTTAATTCGTTGACGAAGCTCATCGAGATTGGTCGGCAGTGGAGGGTTGTACACGTTATCTTTAATGTAACCCCACAGACTAAAATCCAGCGGTGTTAAATCGGGAGATCGTGGAGGCCAAGCTATGTTCCCGCCACGTCCAATCCAAGCGGAAGTGGTGTGGGATAGGTACGTAGTGACCTCATGGTGGTAATGAGGAGGTGCTCCATCTTGTTGAAAAATGAAATTATCTCTCATATCTTCTTGCAGCTGTGGCATCAGGTAGTTTTTTTAACATATCTAGATATGTGATGCCAGGCACAGTCTTCTCATAAAAAAAGAATGGTCCATACACTTTCACGGAGCTTAGCGTACAAAACACATTCAGTTTTGGTGGGTCACATGTATGTTCCAGGCATTCCGTCGGTTTCTGTGTACCCCATATCCTTCATTGTGGCGATTAACTGTACCACTAAGGTGAAAAGTTGCCTCGTCACTGAACACAATCTTATTAAGAAAACTATCGTCTTCTTCCATCCTGTTCAGCTGTCCGCACAGAACTCATAACGTTTAAGCTTGTCATTAGCACTCAATGCCTGAACCAGTTGCAACTTGTACCCCTTACACTGCAGTCGTCGTAAAATTCTCCATACTGTAGGTTGTGGAATGGTCAGCTGCAAACTTGCTCTAGTTGTAGACTTCTTTGGACTTCGTGCATAAGTTCTTCTCACGGCTTCCACAACGTGGCCTGCTACAGGAGGGCGTCCCTGTCTTTTCTCTCGGTGTCCTACACAGCCTGTTTCTACGAATCGATCATACCATGTTTTGATAGTTTTCACCTGCGGGGGAGTTTTTTGATACTTTGTACGAAAACGTCTTTGTGTGCTAATTTGCGGTTTAGTTTCATGAAACCACAGACAACACTGCGCGCGCTCCGCACCGCTGTAAGACTCCATGGCGACTGCTTACTAGGTTCCAGGTGTTGCGAGTGCTTCACATTTTCCTCGCCAGACGAGCGAGCGAGAGCATGTAGCGAAGTCTGCCGACCATGTTTATAACTTGATGATATGACATAAGGTTTGATGAACATCGGAATAAATTTCCGTCAACAGTTTCGAAATAATTCATTCATACTTTCAGGTAACTAATTTAGAACAACCCTGTAATAAAACTGTCTCATCTGCATAACGGAATATAACTTTATACATTTGTAAATCAGTTTTCAATAAATCATTAATGTAAATCATATATAAAATATAACCAGTACCACACCCACCAACAATGTTACTGTTTCGAACATTACTAATTATGTATGTATTTGTTACTTTATTACTTTGAGCCGTGGTAAGCTTTGTTTACAGCAATCTTCAGCTGAAGGAAGCACACATTTGCATTAAATTCTTTGTCTTACTCCGATATATCTAAGTAAATCCTAGCTCTCTTTCTTAGAGAAAGAGAGCTGGGATTTTTGCTTCCCCTGCCACACAACATTTGTAAGTAGAGAAAGTACCTATTGTGTTTCACCCAAACATCCGATATCTAAATATCATCAGAAGTACACTTTTCGTGGTTCCTTGAATCCCCTCCCACAACACATTTTTACTTTCTCTACTGAGTAAAGTAAGTAGGGGAAGTATCCCATTCTACCTAAAAATTCAATATCGATATTTCAGCGGAAATACGTGTTTTGAGGTTCCCTGAACCAAAATAAAACATTTTTTGGAAATATGTCCATGTGTATATCTGCCAGTCTGTAAACAGCATAGCCAAAAATGAAAAGCGTGGTAAATACCAAACTTGGTATGTGATTATACTATCTTCCAGGGATGCGACACGAGGATTTTCAAGAAAATCCCCCCACCCCACACCCTTTACACGGAAGATTTTTCGAAAATTTTCAGTTTCTCAAAAATGACTACAACGATTTTGATTAAAATATCATATGTTTAAGATATTTTTATGGAAAATGAAATGTATATCTTAATTTTCTAGGAATCTCCCCAAAACCCTCTTCATTCTGAATGACTTTCGCATAACTGCTAAACTGTAAGAGATGGAGAAGAGTTTACTCCACAAAAAATGTAGATCTCGTTAAAACACACAATCTATGTCATACACATTTTTTGTGGAGTGAGCCATTTCCGAGAAATTCCTTGTCATTTGTTTCCAGTACTTATACTTCTTCTCAAATGGGAATTCGTTATTGGTTTTTTTAAGTCCTGGACATGCAAAAAGAAAGGAATGCTCTACATAGCAACCAGGTCTTAAAAGATTTGACTATCACTTAAAGCCTACCATATTCCCCTTACATCTACAAGAAAATTAGCAAAAAGATAGTTTCTGCAAATGTTTATCTCGATTAACATGATGTAGGTGGAGAGTAAGCGTTTGTAAAAATAGTTTGTGCAAGAGTAGGAAAAGTCATGTGAGTGCAACGCATCAGAGATTTAGAAAGAGATCGGTGTCTGGGTGCCCGTGAACAATCGTAACTCAAAAACGAAAAGCCAGTTAAATTCGAAACTTCGTATTTAGGTTCAGCTTCTTCCAGGAATACAACAGGAAGATTTTCAAGAAAATGCCTCTAACCGAAACTATTCTATACAAAGAAAATTTTCGTTATATTTTATTTTCTCAAAAATATCTCTAAAAAGTTTGTTTAAAAAATTAAGGGTTTGAGATATTTGCATGATAGGAAAACGTATATCTTGCATTTTCTGTGAATACCTCGTAATGTCTTTTTCATAACGAATTAATTTTCAACAAAAGATGGATAAAAGCTTACTGTATAACTAACGAAGATCTTGTTATAAACACAATTTATGTGATTCTTTTTTGCATAAATCATTTCCTAAATATTCATTGGTTTAAATTTTCAAATAGATTATTACTGTTTTGAAGTTACTCTCTTTTGCGTAGAACGAAATATGTAATGATACAATTTCTGTAAAGTTTTATAATGATTAATATTAAGTACATAGCAGTCAAAGCTTTTGAAAGAATAATTTGTAGAATAGTGGATATAAAATGTTATGCGAGTATAACAAATAATATTATTGTTATACTAGGGATCCCATAGTTTTAAAATGAAAAAGAAGAACAAGTACTGAAGAGCGAATAATTAAGAAATAATAATATAGATATGCTTATTGAACCGTACGTTAGGTAACTTAGGCTTCATTCACAATGAAATGTAAGCGCTAACGTAAGCAGGTTTGAGGGAAGACTATTCACAATGCAGCCGTAGACGTAACGCAAGAAGTTTGCACGGGCTTCTAGATCCTTAAACTAACTGCGGAAATGTTCCGAGTGCACCGTAAGTTTTCAAATTGAATAATATAACCAACAATACCAAATAAGAAAGTTCACTCAATATTTTATAAATAAGCAGGTCACAAAACACACACACACACACACACAACACACACATACATACATACATACATACATACATACATACATACATACATACATACGTACATACATACATAATACATACATACATACATACATACATACATACATACATACATACATACATACATAGTCCAACAGCCGTCCGTAGCGTTAGTGACATCACGACTGTTTGCTCAAAACATTGAAAGTAGTTGTGAAGTACTATGGAAACAGGGCCCTTATTCCGTATGTGGGTAGTGAGCACTTTCTCTATCAATATGTAACACACGCACTTGTATCATGTTAACGTTGCTGTCGTTGGCATTCTGCTGCCAAAATTGTATCATAATGGGCTACTACGTATAGTAAGTAGGGGAAGTATTGCATTACACTCAAAAATTGTATACCGAGATTTCAGCGGCAATATATGTTTTGAGGCACCCGGAATCCAAAAAAAGCATTTTTGGAAACATGTCATGTGTGTGGCTTTGTGTGTGTCTGTGAACAGCATAACTCAGAAACGAACAGTCGAATAAACACCAAAATTGGTATTTAGGTTCAGTATCTTCCAGAGATGAGACACGAAGGTTTTCAACAAAATCCACCCACCCCAGATTACCCTTTACATTGGAAAATTTTAATTTTCTCAAAATGGCTCTAACGATTTTGAATAAAATACCATAAGTTTAAGACATTTTATGGCAAATGAATTGTATATCTCGAATTTTATGGGAATGTCTCCAAAAGTATTCTTCATTGTGAACGACTTTTGCATAACCATAAGAGATAGACAAAATTTTACTACACAAACAATGTAGATCGCGTTAAAATACACAATTTATGTCACATACATTTTTTTTTGTTGAGTGAACCATTTTCGAGATATTGCTTGTTATTCCCTTAAATTCTCCAATATTTATACTTTTTCTCAAATGGGAATTCGTTATTATTTTTTACTTTCTCTACTACGTAGGGGAAGTATTGTATTCCACCCAAAAAATCGATACCGAGATTTCATCGGAAATATATGTTTTGAGACCCCATGAATCTAATAAAAGCATTTTTGGAAACATATCCGTGTGTGTGTGTATGTGTGTGTGTGTGTGTGTGTGTGTGTGTGTGTGTGTGTCTGTGAACAGCATAACTCAGAAACGAACAGTCGTATAAACACCAAACTTGGTATTTACGTTCAGTATCTTCCAGAAATGCGACACGAATGTTTTCAAGAAATTCCCCCCACCCAAGACTACCCTTTACATGGAACATTTTTCGAAAATTTTAATTTTCTCAAAAATGGCTCTAACGATTTTGATTAAAATATCGTATGTTTAAGATATTGTCATGTGAAATGAAATGTATATCTAGAATTTTCTGGGAATGTCTCCAAAAGTATTCTTCGTTGTGAACAATTTTTGCATAACTGGTAAACCATTAGAGATAAACAAAATTTTGCTACACAAAAAATGTAGATCGCGTTAAAATACACAATTTATGTCATATACATTTCTTTTGTTGAGTGAACCGTTTTCGAGAATTGCTTGCTATTCCCTTAAATTTTCCAATGCTTATACTTTTTCTCAAATTCGTTGTTCATTTTTTTATGTCCTGGACATGCAAAGAGAATGGAATGCCCCACATAGCAACCAGCGTTAAAATATTTGACTATCGCTTAAAACCTACCATATTCCCCTTGCATCTACTAGAAAATGACCAATGAGATTGACATCTCAATATCTCGATTAACATGAAGCATATGGAGAATAAGCGTTTGTAAAAATAGTTTGTACAAGAGTAGAGAAAGTCATGTGAGTGTAACACATCAGAATTTTTTTGTATTGGATGTGCAATTAGTTTTAATCTGTGGCAAAGAGAATGGTGCTGCAAATAGCAACCAGCTATTAATAGATATGTCTGTGCTTAAAGGCTATTGCCCTTGCAAATACAAAACAAGGGGAACATGGTAGACCTTAAGCGATACTCAAATATTTTTTATACTGAGAAATAAACGAACTGCTATGATTTTGTGAATCTTCTATCGCCTTTTGCTTCAAAGGAATGCTGATTTGAACCAATTTCGTAAGATCGTTTCATTTTATTAATTCATACCTTATTGTTCGTTACAGTAGCATTTTAAATGTTCCTACTTTAGTTTATATGTTTTCACGGCTTAAAGGCTTTTTCATTTTATTCATTCATATATTATTTTTTAAAGTACCATTTTCAGGTGTTTCTGTTTTGGTTTCTGTTCTTTGTTTACTGGTGTACGTCTTAAGACTTTTCATAATGCCTAGTAAGAAACGAACCAGTTTTAATTTTAACGTTAAGAAGTTGTTTTCCGTGAAATTAGCCAAAGTGATTGCTGGCACCTTCAGCCAAAATAACGACATATTTGGTGAGGTTAAAAACACACAGTGCAGAAGCAACTCGGTGATGGCATTATGTTTTTCAACTGTAATAAATATGGATGCTTGCAGTTCTGATGTAATTGATAAAATTCTTCATTTACGCAATGATTTGCACTTAAAATCAATTTCAAATTATGATGGTGTTATGCCATATCCGCCATGCCATATGAGGTTTGGCTGCAGAATATTGTAATTGATGATGTAAAAGTAATCTGCAATGCAGTGTCAAATAATTTTGCATTATAGGGGATCATACCGAGGGATTTAGGCAGTGTGTTTTTTTACATGTTTCCAGTGCTATCACTACGGTGTGTTTACTGCACAGTTAAAATCTGTAGCTCTTATTTTTTTTTTTTTTTGTTCTGGTAATGCAAAGAGAATTGAATACTCCAGCGCTTAAAATATTGACTATCGCTTAAAGCCTACCAATTCCCCTTGCATCCACAAGAAAATTAGCAATAAGGTTAACATCTCGATATCTCGATTAACATGAAGCATATGGAGAATGCTTGTAAAAATAGTTTGTACAAGAGTAGAGAAAATCATGTGAGTGTAACACATCAGATTTTTTTTCATCACGTTCGCAATATCTTCTGGCAAGATTTCCGCAAAAGCTAAGCGGTCGCCAAGAAGGGCCCAATGTTTTCGATAAAACAACTCCTACACAATTTAAGAACCCAGGATACTACACAATCAAACCCGATTCCGTAAGTTTCTTAAAATTTAACACCTCCTTCCCGCGTACGGAATAATATCCGGAAACTGCAGCAAGTTATACATGTGATGATACAGCTGCGCAAGTTATATTCATTATCTCTTAGTGCCTGAGCCAAGAAATCTAGGCACAGATGCTGGGTTCATCCACTAAATGAAAGAGGATTCAGTAAGGACACTACCATAACCTCATGAGAGAAATGAGAGATGGTGACCCACAATATGTGTGTCACGTCCTAATGGAAGAGTGCACGCATGTACATTAGACGGCTAAGTCTCGCATCGCGATCGTCTGCTGTTGAACAGCAGGCAATGCAAAGAGAAAGAAATGCACAATTATTCCTCTATGCACGCAACGCAAACATCAAGTTTGGAGTTTGCAAACTCTTGCGTTGCGTAGCGCGTTTCGTGACTCTGTGTGAATGCTTCCATTAAATAACATGAATGCAAACGACTTGCGCGTACATTTCATTGTGAATGGGCCCTTAGAGACGAACTTATTGATACAACGGCCTGCCAAGGTCATTTCCTCTATCGATGCAGGGGCTGGGTTGTATTTGGAACCGTGGACCTGAAGAAGTGTCTTAGGAGTTTGTATGTTTCTGTATTTCATTACCACATGCCTTGTAGAAAAATCTTATGTGTTACATTCGCATGACTTTCTCTACCCACTCTTCTACAAACTATTCTTACGACGCTTATTCTTCTACTATCTGCTTCATGTTAATCGAGATAAAGTGTCGCAGATTTTTTTAACGTCCATTAACCGGGTAGGTCATATCGGACGATGAATGAATGAAATGGATGAAACGATGTGCTCAAATGACAAATGAGCCCGGGGTTCACAGAGCTTAAAGTTACCGACATTCATATTTTCAGGATAGGGGAAAACTCTGAAACAATCTTATCCGGGTAACTCATCCTAACCGAGATTCGATACGCCCGCTCACATCACGGAGATGAGCAGAAATGGTTGTATTACACATGTCTTTGCAGGTACAAGGGGAATACAGTAAACTTCAGCGATGGTCAAATCCATTCCGTTTTCTTTACTCTGCCACCTGAATAAAACGAATTGCGACTTACACTTGTGAAAATGCATACCAATAGCAAACAATATCTCAGAATGCTTAAACTTCCAGTATGTTATATATACATCGTGTTCTTTAACTAGATCTTTAACTTTTGTATAGTAACATCTCTTACGGTTTGGTAATTATCGAAAGTTACCCAGGATGAAGAGGTCTTCTCAGTTTATTTCCAGAAAATTCAGCATATGCATTTTATTTGTCATAAAAATTTCTTAAACATGGTGTTTTAAACAAAATTCTACAGGTAGAGAGGGGTAGTACAAATTGTGGTGTTCTTAAAGAATTTGGCTTATACAATGAAACCATACATCTGAGTGTAAGAGCAGTTAAATACTGGTTACACATAGTACGGCGAGATCAGGCGCGGTGTGTTTCAGGGAGCAAGTACGGGAAGGGTGGGATACGTGTTGGGCAACTAAAGTGCTCAGGGCTTAAAAGAAATTGCAGTGGGATACATTTGGCTACAGGGGTGGGACAGCGGATGGAAGATAACTCAGAGACAACTACGGGACATTGACAGAATTTAGAATCACAATATACGGCTAAAATTTCACTTAACTTACAGTGTCAAATAGGGCGGGGATGGGGGAGGGAAGCTTATTTAGATAACTGTACGCGAGAGGAAAAAAGTGGTTTGGCCTGGTTAAGATTGGGCGCCTGGAAGGGCAACAAATTAAATAATGACCCCGGAGTGAGAATACGTATGTCCATTCTGTGGTGCAAGGGAAACATGAAATCATATTCTGGTTCAGTGCAGGGAAACTGAATTACTAAGAAAACAATATTTACCACCACAGTTTCTGGAAGCCAATAGGGGAATGGAGGCCTGCTTGGATGTAATGTTAAACGCGGGGTGTCATAAAATGGGTTCTTTTTTGTCTAATATTCGGCAAAGGCGATCAATGGCCTTGGAGAACGGTAGAGGGGAGAGCGAGTTCATAAGGGTTAGAGCACTGTATACATTTGTAATATAATTATAATTCATGCTTATTATTTTTCTCTCTTTTTTGTTCTTTTCCTTCTTCATTATGTTAGTGTGCATACTAGTACATACTTATATATAGTAAGTATATATTCAGTACTATATACGCATTGTTAGATATAGGGACAGACAGGAAAAGCATGTGCAGCAATCAGGCCCAAGAATAGACTGAAACTGCTTACTGTATGCAAGTAGTAGAGGAAGTAAAAGTGCCAAATTGAAAGACATCGTAATTTTCAAGTCCGATTCAGTCTTCCAACTTCGGTTACACACAGCCAGAGTGTAATAATAGTTACCTACCAGTTATAAACCAACCCCACAATGTCTTGCCTGGAAGTAAAAGGTATATGTGCAGCAATGCAGAGCTTTTCTGTAATGTATGATGTCTCGAAATAATTTAGATCGGTTTGTACGTTTACCGGGATACGAATTAGATGAGAGAGAAGGGGAGGGAAGAAGAGAGAGAAAGAGAGGGAGAAGAGTCGAGGGCAATTCGTTTTACTCTGTTGTAATTATTTACAACCTGTGTATAGTCTCAAATATGCGGACGGTGTGAAGCTGCAGCTCCAAACGCGCCAAAAATATAAGAATGTTATTGGATAAAAGGAATTAGAGAAAGCGAAATTATAATCAGCTGAATTCATTGTTTTCTTACCTTATTCTGTCCTTCCTTCCTTCCTTCCTTTCTTTCTTTCTTTCTTTCTTTCCTTCTCGTTATATTCGCGTCAGAGTGGTATTAGGGTAGTTTTCAGTGTTAAAGTTTTGAGCAGTCGGCCTTGAACTCAGCAAGTGAATTGGACAATATCACAAGTAGCGAAAGCTTAGCACGCTGCGGATTAGCTGAGTACGCTGATTATAAAGCATAAAACTTTAAATATCACTCAGGTACAAAACCGATCCCACCTAAAATAGGTTATCATGCAACCCGAACTAATTCCCAGTTTCAATTAGTAGCTTTTAATATTTTGTTACACGTAATTTAGGGTTGGTCCTCTCATGTATGATTAGCCCATTTGGTATGAAAATTACTAAGTGTAAATTTCTATATCATTCAGCTTATGTTTCCTTATTGAGCATATTGTTGTAGAAATATTATCAAAACGACACTGCCAGCCACTGGTTAATTACTATTTTTTAAATAAATGTTGGTTATCTCCACTTCCAAGCTCATTTTTGTTAATGTGTGCCTTCAAGAGCGATCCTGCTTTAAGAAATGGGAATAAGAAGTCAGGCCGCACGCGCGCAAAATAAACGCACAGAACATTCCCGAAATCAAAATAGCAAACGCCAGAGGAAGCAAGAGAAATGTGAAAACGATATAAGATAAACAATGCATTTGGCAATAAAAATAACAAAAGGAAACTACAAAGAGAAAAAGGCACAGCGTTCGAAAGAAATAACAAAGAAAATAAACAAAAGCAACCATAAGATACTTCTACTTCCGCTGAGCCCAGAAAGTTTCTGCATATGGCATATTCATCTTACGTCTTCCCGGTATCAGTTTCTCTCTTCAACCGTTTTCAATATCGTTCTTTCTTTTCAAAATATTCTTTTCATAGAAAGGGTACAGATTTCTCCTAAATTTATTGTCATCGCCTTACTACGGTTTCAATTTGCAAAGCTTTCTATACCGGCATTTTTACTTTCACTACCACGTAAATAGTAGATAGTGTTGCATTCCGCTCAAAAATTCATTACCGAGATTTCAAGGAAGTACAGGTTTTAAGGTCCACTAAATATAAAAAAGAGGCACGTTTTAGAAAATAAAAAATTTCGAAAAATGTTCCATGTAAAGCGTAGTTTGGGGTGGGGATTTTCTTAAAAGTCTTCATGTCGCATATTTGGAAGATACTGCATCTAAAACCCAAGTTTGATGTTTATCTGACTTTTCGTTTTTGAGTCATGCTGTTCACAGGCTCACACAGACACAGAACAGACACACACACGGAACCTTTTCTAAAAATTCATTCTTTTGGGGGGGGGGGATTCGTGGGGGCCTCAAGAAGTATTGAGGTGAAATCTGGTCTCGAATTTTGGGTAGAATGCAATAACGTTTCTACCACCTATATACTAGAAGAGAAGGTAATAAAAGGGATAGTAGCTGAAATAGTTATACCCACAGAAATAATCTGAAAAGCTTAATGAGATATTTTACAGTTTTCCTTGGATAAGTTTCCACCTACCTTTTTTTACTTTCTCTACTACGTATAGTAAGTAGGGTAAGTATTGTATTCCACCCAAAAATTCGATACCGAGATTTCACCGGAAATATATGTTTTGAGAGCCCCTGAATCCAAAAAACGCATTTTTGGAAACATGTCCGTGTGTGTGTCTGTCTGTGTGTCTGTCTGTGAACAGCATATCTCAGAAACGAACAGTCGGATAAACACCAAACTTGGTATTTAGGTTCAGTATCTTCCAGAGCTGCGACACGAAGGTTTTCAAGAAAATCCCCCCACCCCAGATTACCCTTTACATGGAGCATTTTTCGAAAATTTTAATTTTCTCAAAAATGGCTGTAACGATTTTGATTAAAATGACATATGTTTACGATATTTTCATGACAAATAAAATGTATATCTTGAATTTTCTGGGAATGTCTCCAAAAGCATTCTTCATTGTGAACGACTTTTGCATAACTGGTAAACCATAAGAGATAGACAAAATGTTACTACACAAAAAATGTAGATCGCGTTAAAATACACAATTTATCTTATATACATTATTTTGTTGAGTGAACCATTTTCGAGTTATTGCTTGTTATTCTCTTAAATTTTTCAATACTTATTTTCTCAAATGGGAATTCATTCGTTATTCATTTTTTTGTCTTTGATATGCAAAGAGTATTAATCTGTGGCAAAGGGAATAGTGCTGTACCTAGTAACCAGTTATTAAGAGATATGTATGTGCTTAAAGGCTACTGTATTTCTATATTGCCCTTGTATTTCTGTATTCCTCTTACATCTACAAGAAACTTATTAATAAGATAGAGTCTGCAAATGTTTATCCCGATTAACATGAAGTAGATGGAGAATAAGCGTTTGTAAAAATAGTTTGTACAAGAGTAGAGAAAGTCATGTGAGTGTAACACATCAGATTTTTTGTATGCCATTCAGTGACAATGATAAAATCTTTAAAGGCATTTTTCAGAAAACAAATATGGAACATTTTTCCGTGTTTCATAAGTAACGCAATTCACCTACCAATAAAACTCAAATATATTTTTATACTTTCTCTAACATGTAGAAGTAATGACATCTCTGACTAAATGAATTGTTAGGCAATTCTTTGTTTATATAAACACATAAACAAATAAACGATACAGTGCTGAAAAAACGTGGTTTTTGCTTTCAAAGAGAAAGTTCACAAAGTCTTCTGAGCATGTTCTATTAAAGACACGCCAGAAATTAACAAATTCAAAATGCAAGTCTGTGATGAAGGGAAAACAAATAAATTCTTGAAGAGAAGACGTGACGTGGTTGAAATTCTAAAAGCGCATTACGATAACGTCATCAGATGAGTTAATGCTTCCAGAATTCACCGCACATCACATTCTTAAAGCACGTATGACGTTGTTGTACCAAGCTAAGGCTGGTGGCGAAGATGATCAGAAAAAGAAACACGGAGGAAGTTGTAAGAAAGATAAAAGGCTACGACTCTCGGGAGAGAAAATGTAGTGTCAGGAGCCCAAGGTGGAAAAGCTGCACAAAAGTTAAACTCTCAGTTAAAGCTGGGGGCATTCCTTTAATTTAGCGGGTTGTAAGTGTGCAGATATTGAGTTTCAGGCTTCTAGCGTGTCGCTTCTGAAGAAAACACAATTTATCATTAATTACAGACCTGGTTTCTTTACTTAAACAGCTATGTGACTTCAAAACACTTTACGTTATCTAGCACTGTAATAATCAGTGATGCTTTAGTTCGTAGTTACTAGGCAACAAAACATATACTTTATATTCTAACAAAATACAAAACATGTTATCAAAGCATAAAATACATGTTTAACAAAATATAAAATACATGATCATGTATAATGTCCATAGGCTGCAGCACTCTCGTATCGGTAGGTTGGTAGTAATGCTGTATATTGTTGACACTAGTTGAATTTCGCATACCACAAAATGAAGGTGACACAAGAGGAGCAATAAAATTTTGTTTTCGTTTAAATCATACAGCCTCTGAAACTTTGGAAAAACTGAAGCAAGCATATGGTGAAGATGCACTACCTCGTGCAACAGTGTTTAGGTTGTTCAAAGACTTCAAAGTAGAGCGAGTCCTCTGTGCTAAGCAAGGTGGGCCTGGTGCTTCGGCTTCTGCTATGACTGAAGTCCACATCAACACAGCTGCTGTGATTGTTGTTCCCACTCACACCACTGTTACAGCAGCGTACTACATGTCAGTATTGGCTACACTGAGGAAGCACATTGCAAGGAAACATCCAGAACTTAGCACAAAACGTGCGGCCTCACGTTGCAAATCAAGTCCAGGAATTTTTGGCTAAATTCAACATTACCTGTGTGCCGCATCTGCCTTATAGCCCCAATCTTGTCCCCTGTGATTTCTTTTTATTCCCATCACTAAAGGCAAAGCTCCGGGGCATTCGATTTGAGAGCACTGAAGCGTGCTGAAGAAAAGTGAGGCGATTCTCAAAGACCTGACAAAGAATGGCCTGTACCATGTGTTCGAGGACTGGCAGAGACGGTATAAAAAGTGCATTCAAAGAGGACTACTTTGAAAAAGACATGTCAACATTGAAATGGAGTAATAAATATCTGTGAAAAAAATTAGCCTGTCTTTATTGATCAGTCCTCGTATATACTTTTGTTTCCCTTATCTTCACAATAAATGCTGAACCCACATCCTCAACATCAATAATCGTCAGTTTATACAATTCTTCACGACGACACGCTCCACGTATCCCAAATATAAGAGCAATATTCTGTAATAAATGTTTTTCATCAATTGTGTCACTTCATCTCGGCTTAATATTTTCGACTTCTTACTACGATAAGCTAGAGATTATCTCTTTAATTCATTCATTCATTATCTGTTTACCCTCCTCTTATGTAGGACTTACACCCCCCAGGTCTTACAAGCGGTTGCCTGGGGTCAGAGGCCCGTCGAGGAGCAGACACTCATGGATCAGACAGAGCATCCAGGATGGGTGATCAGCCCGATGCCTGATATGGGATGAAGGAAGTAGATGAAACGAAATGTTGATGAAATGGATGAAAGGAAAGGTGATGAATGAATGGCGGGGGAAACCGGAGAACCCGGAGTAAACCCGCCCAGACGCCGCTTCGTCCACCACAAATCCCACATGCAGGTCCCTGGGATTGAACCCGGGCCGCCTCGGTGGGAGGCGAGCGGTCTAACCACTCGGCCACGGCGCCGCCACGATTATCTCTTTAAAACTGCCTTTAATTTTCTAAAATTACTGATATCAATATTATCATTAATCAAAATAGTTGATCCCACTATGGAATATTCACTCCAAAGACTCGAAGCTTTAATACTTTTCGACTTCTCATAAAAATATGCCAACAAAGAATCTTCATTTACGTCTGCTTCATTACCGACACACCAGTTCTTGAATTTCGTATAACTACATAAATAAAGTTCCTCGACTTTTCCGGAAGTATATTAATAGTTGAATCTTGACTGATTTGAAATTTTTTTCTGATGAACCGTGAAAAACACCTTCTTCACTCGTTTTTACTTTAAATTCACATATGAAACTAGCATCCAAAATTGCAGAATATAGAAACAAAGCTTCTTGATTTATTGTGTCTGTTTATTTTTCAAAGCTCACATTACTCTTTCTCTAAACACATTGTTCCCGCAATAAATATATTTTATTGAATATATTAAATAAACAACATATACTATAATACTCTGAACGTAGATAAAATATTGTGGACAACATGTTACGAATTAAGTTCAGTAACTAGTCCACTAAATAACTATCAGGATATGTGTGATGTTTACCAGTTCATAACTGAATAACGTTATAATTTATTCTTATTTTATTAACCGCCTGATGTGGGATTGTTGATGGCAATGGTGTTAACTCGTGTAACTCTTGTCGTTGGGATTTTTGCACTTTGGTTTTTTCCCCTTTTGTTTCTTAATCATAAGATCATATACAGATTCACACTTCCAGACTTGGGGAGGATAGAGATTAATCTTGGTTAGAGAAAAATTCCCACCCCCAGCCGGGAATCGATCCCGGAACCCCTCGCACAGCAGGCAGTTGTTACGGAGCCAGCCTGGAATTTTTATGCGAGGAAAAATGATAAGGAAAGGAGATGTTTCTCGGCTAACTTTGGCAAGAATAAGTGATTTAAAAGGAATGAGGCACTTCTCTCAGGAAGTGTGGACAGGAGATAAGTGATAACTGTCCATTTCTCCTTCAGGCCTTCTTTATATGAAGCTTCACACCGTAAATTAAGTAATTCCCTTCCTCGTACCGTCACACAAGACTTATGTGACCCCACGATCAAATTAAATTCGTTGCGTCTTGTTTCCCATATCCTAACCACGATATGAGGCCAAGTATCCAAGTTACACACGTTGAAAATGAGCTGCCGCACATCCATTTTCTAGTTTCGTCATATTTATATTCTAGTCACATGCTTTTTGGTTTCTGATATGGCTCTCTTGATAATTTTTACTAGGTATTTGTTGGTTAATATTATTAGGAAGTACACGTTTCTAGCGTCTTCCATTACCGGGTTATTTTCTGTGCGCCTGACTGAGTTTTACAGTTGTGGTATTTCCCAGTATTGTGCAAGCGTACCCTTCCTCTCATCAAACGTTTGTTTGCCTTTACCTGCAATAGTCCCTTCGCTGATTGCGTTCTCCGGCTACAAGTTCGTCATTCTAATACCTTTCACTTTTACCTCAAGTACATGCTGCTACTATATTCTTAATATGTATTTATTTTATTTAATTTATATATATATATATAAATTTATGTATGCATGTATATATATATACATACATACACATACCCTTTTTTATTGCATGTTTGTTATTCAGCTTTATTTCTTTCGCATTTCGGTTCCATTTTAATTCGTTATAATATTTTTCGTATTGCATTTTCTGTAATCATTATTGCTGGGGCAATATTTCAGCCTCACGTGAGAGGAGTAATGAGTCGTTTAAAATACTAAAAACTAGGCACACCAGGTTAATAAGTGACCTACTGAGCCAGATGGTTTCGCGGTAACGTGCCAGGCTCGCATTCAGGAGGTCCTGGGTTCAATTCCTGGTGCCGGCCACTCTAACTATTAGTTTTTCGTGGTTTTCCCTGGTTAACAAGGCAAACGCTGGGGTGGTTTCTCTTCTTGTTTCACGTAGACTTAGAGGCTGTGCAGTGTCGGACAGATGACGAAAATGCTTGCTCGCTGGACAGTTCTCGGTACTGATGGATGGCAGCCTTCTCTGAGCCGCCTTAGGTGATACCGGGTCAAGCTTGGAAACGTTAGATACCTCTGCTAATCACTGTCGATCGGTTTGTCTGCGGCCTAATACAGCCGCCTGCGGTTCCTTCATTTCGTCCATTCCTTCTGGGATGGCAAGCCTTCCCTGTCCTTGTAATGGTCATAGCCATAATAACTGATAAAGTATTTCTTAAAAAATATAAAGAATAACATTTTCTGATGTTAATGTAAAATCCGCATATATAGCGCACAAGTTGAGTAAAATACATAATAATACATTATGAATTTGGTTTACTATGTTACTACTAGCTCAAGGTAATATTAAACGGCTGGAATAATACGAGAATTGCTCTATTTATTTTTCTATACCTTATTCATGTATGTTTGGTATACATTTATAACACTTGCATGGGTCATTAACAAATAAAACTCATCAATGAATATATGTGGTGAAAGAAGAAGATTATTCTGAGTGAAAGTTAAAAATGCCCAATATTTCGCATTTAAGCCATCATCAGTGTATTTAAATAGGTTAAAGATACACACAAGGTGAGCCACACTTGACTGTCGACTGCACTGATCAATAATTAACCATTTAATAATGAACCCGGGAATCGAACCCGAGAACTACCTTTCACATTACCGGAGCCCCCTCAATCAGTGAGTATGACTAGATACTGGTGTCTTTATATGTCGGCTTGTTTTAAAGTACACAAATAAAGCGGCTCTTGTCGGTTATGTTTGCCGGCTCGTACAGACAATTCCAATGCAGTCTCTTAAAGAGTGGATTTGAAGGGAAAAATCTTATCTGTGATGTTCACTAGCTTTATATTTTGTGAACAATAATCCTGAGTGTTATTATAGCAGTAAGTGTTTAATTATGCAAGCTTTTCTACTCATTAATCCTTCTCTACTAGAATGGGGAATACCTTAGGTAATGAAAAATCCCTCTCTCTACCCAGTAGTCGAACATCGGACTTCTGAATTGAGCTAGATATTACTATGTGTATTTAAAGAGAATTTATAAGTTGAAAGGTTTTTGTGAAACCATGTTCTAAATATGAAAATTCAACTTGTGGACAGATAGAAAAATAAAGGAAAAGGCATAACGCTGAATTGATTCCGTGCTAGATTTGGCAACTGGTGCAGTAAATAATGTTTTAATTACAGCACTGCATTAATACTGCATTTGTTATGCGACGAGATTCCTCTTGTTCTTAGGGTTGTGATTTGCAGAGAAAATTTTCCTTAGGCAATAATGAATAATTAAACGTTTTTATATTTAATTAAATCTACGTATATTTTTACAAGATGTACTTACATAATAATAAGCTTTGTAGTTGTTTTCTTTATGCTTCTCGCGTTCCTAATTGAAACTGAAATTTTTTACGCGGAATTTAATACCTGATATATAACTACTTCACGCGTATGTATTTAAATATTTATAAAATGTATTTGACAATCAAAGCATGAAGATTCAAAGTCGATAATGAAAAATACTTTAAATGTCATACATGTCCAACCTTCTCTTCTCTACGACTTGCGAGAGCTATTGTTTCTTCACATGCATCGGAGACAATGTCAGAGGGAGACAATGTCCAATGTGATTGGACTAAATCTGATATAATACTCCTGAATTTAGATTTAAAATTAACATATTAACATAAAGTCCAGGGAGCCGGAACCAGGAGACTGAGCTTCTTTCAGACCCCCCCTCCG
Source organism: Deroplatys truncata (assembly GCA_030765065.1). Classification (NCBI taxonomy): domain Eukaryota; kingdom Metazoa; phylum Arthropoda; class Insecta; order Mantodea; family Mantidae; genus Deroplatys; species Deroplatys truncata. Next base: position 201,697,547 of record CM060983.1, on the reverse strand, counting down.
CCCGATATTTAGAAAGGACGCTGAGCCCCTCAGCGTTTTATCCTAATTTTATTATTTTTTACTGCGGTGATATAAACAAGAGAGTAAATACATATTTATATATTCCCTGGAGCAAACACGACCATTGTGTTTTGGGAACACGATTATCTCGTTCCGGACGCGGTCAGTCCATTAATGTAGTATTGACGCGTACCTACATGTAATATTTTAGTGTAAATGTTAACTGTCAAAACATGTACTATTTCAAACAATTAAATTAAGCTAATTTCAAACTCTGGACATTTAAATACTGCTTAATTATTTTTGAAAACACATAATATGCTACACACAATATATTAAGTGTAATGCATTCTGAAATTATTGACCCTCCTCAACATTATCTTTGTTCTGGCGCCTCTGATATAACCTTTATTTAGCCGGAAAAGCATTGGTTTAAAACACTATATTGTTTGAATATATTGCCGTCCGAGTGTACCTAAAACAAGCGTTCTGTTTATTTAATATTGTTACAAAATACAAATCACGTTTGAAACATATAAGCAATGAAATAATTCACAAATTCATGTATTACAATATGAATATTCAGCATACATGGATCACGAATGCATTAACCACTACTCCTTTGATACAAGTTAAATTTAAAATGATTTAAATAAAAAAGAGATCACTTAGTTTCCCTTGTGCTTGCAGATTGAATGTTTCATAAGGCAGGGATCCAGATTTAAATTTGAAGAACCTGCAATAAGCTGGATTTCCAAGCCAGTTGTTTAATCAGCCTTTATTAAACCGAGACTAGCAAGCAGTCGAACATCTGGTTACAACTTGCCCATTGTATAATGAAGAAAGAAGACACTGCAGAGTTCGGACTGCATCCAGACAGCTTAGGAAACCTATCCAATATCAGAAAAATTGTTTTTTATATAAAACTCATAATTCTGTACACCAAAGTTTAATTCTGCCAACACAATGTAACTCTTCCTTTGAGGCAGCATTTTTCACACATGTACATTAATTAAACAACGCCTCAGCCCAAACAATAATTATGTGTCAATGACTTAGTCAATTAATTGTCTTGCATTTTTTTATTGTTTATGTAGTAGTTAGCAGTGTTTATGTTTAATTTGAGATAGATATTGTAAACGTATAGGGTTGTTTCATAAGTTCGTTGCTTTTCGTTACGTTTCAATCGCTAAGAACGCCTGGGAACACACCTCACCCGCAGCATAGCTACGACAGCGTAGTTGCCGAACTTTCAGTTTACAAGCTTTAAACACAAGGTCGTTCAAAAGATAAATAACTACGGCAGTTAGGTTTTGTAAACAAACTATTTATTTCCTGCAGTATACACCATTATTGTCGACAATATATTGCCAAGTTCCTGGCTACAGTGGCACGAGCTAAATTGAGCTTCAATTCCAACGCCCAAGTTTTAAATCGTGGATTGTTGATTATCGTTTCATGAATTCTTTTCACGTCCGTAACCATTGTCCGTCCAGGCCGCGGTTTATCTTTTAGGGAGAAATTCCAAGCTCGAAATCGACTAAACCACTTTTGACATGCTCGCTTCGTTCCTGCATCTACCCCGTAGACAGCACAAATTTTCTGCAGGCATTGTGAGGTGCTTTTACCCTTACTATAGTAAAATAGCATAAGATGTTGGAAATGTTCCTTTTTGCTTTCCATAGTTTGTAAACACAAGTTCACGCCCTTCTATCCAACGTCAGTCACACATACACACTGACATATCCAATATTGAGTCTGGTTGTTGTTCTCCAAGTCGTAGGGGTGGTTAGGCAACTAGGATAACTTGAGTGTACAGAGGGTTCAGGGTTTTCAGGCGCTATAGATGGAACTTGCGAGCATAACGAACGAACTTATGAGACAACCCAATATATTAATAGAAGTACACTATGAGTTCTCTGTTGTGCAGAGGGAAGATACCAGCTCCGAAGCCAGGCGAAATACATAAAACGTCATTGCCTAGGGGGAAAATGTGCGAGGACAAAAAAGAAGAAGAAGAAGAAGGGAAGTGTGAAAAGGAACGCGCTTAGTAATTGTAGCAAATTCATGTGCTATTCGAAATAGCTAATAGTAGAGCTAGGAGGTAGGTTTGAATTATTTAAGACAGCCAACCAGAAACATGTAAGAGTAAATATTCAAATATTACACGCAGGTTAGTGAAGCCACGTTAAAACTCCTCAACGGAATACAGCCAGTGGAAGCTTAGACATGGGATAGATCAGATCGCTGTGAGGTGCGTTCGCGTAGAATGCATTAACAATTATCAGTGATTATGTGGGAAAAGTGAATTAAATATCACAGCTCCTTAGTGGAAGCCAAGAGGTTGACACTGAACTAAATTTCATTAATGGGTTAAGTTCTGTAAATGTGTAGATAACGGATTTATTCATTTTCGCGAGGCAATGAAGGGCGATCATAACAGCTCGCATCCATATACTTGTAATAATCAGAGAACAATATACAGCGTGAGTCTTCTCATCCTGCGGATTGGTAACTAGGCAAACCTGCCTTTTACAGTCGTTGCGAAATGCATGTGCTGACACTGCATTCGCCACCCCACTGATTAGGGCTACGGTGGTGCTCCTTGTTGGCGTGCTCTAGTACTGCAATGGTTAACATGCTGGAAAATCATAGCGAAGATCGCAGTTCAAGTCACATCTGTGAATAAATGAGTTGCTTATTCATTTCTTGCCTTTATGTTATGATTTCATTAAAACATATTCTAACAAGTAACAATTTGTGTTTTAATGAAATCCACATACACTAATTAAGTAAAACGACGCTTCCATGCTAAACTCTCAGTTCTCGTTAAATTTATTAAACACAAGAAGTACTTTCAACTGGCAGTACTTGAACCTGATACCATCACCATGAAGGCCAATGTGCATTTTGTTGCCCTACGACTGCAAGTCGCTGCACGCACAGCGGTGCAAATCTGTCATTTCGGACGAAATTGATACGACGCGATGCTGTGGACAGTGTTTATGGCATAGCCTGTAGAACGCTGGGACTGCATAACTTCTCAATCCGCAGGCTGAGAAGACTTCTTCACTTCTTTCACGCGCCACCCCCTATAAGAGATACTTGCTCGACCACGCATAACAGCTAGCCGGGAGTTTCTTCATATTAATGATATAAACATCTAGTACAATCACTTAAATTCTATTTGTCATTGGTATAAACACTGGCGTTCAACAGTAACCGAAGTCAATAACTTTAATGAACATAGCCACTCCCGTTGGGGAACTGTTCGAATTGGGTTGGTCCCGACGGGACAGTGGTTCCCGATACCCATGGGAGATTGGGTACGTCTGTATGGGTTTCCATACAGACGGCGTTGTGAGACGCTTCTATGTCCTCCAGTACCGACCTGGATAGCCGGTAGATGGCTTGCTAGAATGCTGTCGGCCCTACCGAGGTTATCGGTAATCTCCCTTTTGGGATGACGCGCCTAAGTGGCGTATGCACTTGTATCTCCGCGCAAGAGGGTGGGGCTTTTTAGGAAACAAGATATTGGCCTCATGGGAAACCCCCCCCCCACGGTTTGGAGAGCAATTTGGTGGGCGCTGAACCCTGGGTATAGAAGGGGACTTGGGCTCCGGCTCTTGTCCTGGTAGACCTTCGCTCAGCATGTTATAACATGTGCATATTACTTACTGTAACTTACACTGACAAAAGTTATGCAGTATATTGGTACGGTCGCGATAAGACAAAATTGTTCAAGCGACTTATAAAAATAAGTAACAATCGATGTTGGTACGGAAAGAATTGGCTCGTAATTTTTCAAACGAGGATGCCACGAAGTCTGTCGATAACCGACTTTTATGCGCTTTCCTAAAAGTTAACTTCTGCTGGGCCAAGGAATTTCTATTCCAAGAAAAGTTTGTTTAGAGATTTTCCATCTCTCGCTTCTCAACAGCCAAATTTTATTCCAGAGAGCAGATATTCGGATGCAAAAGAACTGGCAACTGCTCACACCAATTGAAAGGCTCAGGAAATCAAGAAAAAACTAAAATGGAAGTTCGCAAACCTACCAAACAATCGCAAGGAATAATTTCATTGTTTTCCTATTGAAAAATCTTTAATTGAACTGTCACTTATCTTCATATTAAAGTGCTCATACATTATTTTCGATGAATGCAAACGATGGATGGATAATGGTATTAGTCCACATTTATACCTTTTAACATTCAACAGCGAAAATTTCGGAAATGGCTGACGCTAAGAACATTTTATTCAACCAACCTTACTTCAGTTTTAAGGTACGATGGGAATTAAGATGAATATCTTGAATTACTACCTATCAAATTACTTTTCATAACATTTTCGGTCTGATTCTAATTTCTCAACTTTAGCCTATACAGGGCGTGCGTGAAAAAACAATTATTACTGACTGACTTAATATACGTTAATTTGAGACTCGGCAGTTAAAGTATTTAGAGATTGTAAGTACCATTGGGGTGTGTTATCTGAAAATTAATTTAACAACGGCTTGCTTTACTGGAAGAATGTGAGTCGGTTACAGAATTTAATGTCGTACTGAACTTTTGCTATGGTAACTCTGATGCTTAGAGCAAAGACGTGGTAAGACTAGAACCTTGGTTCCAATATCGACTATGGCACTGACATTTTCGGACTGATTCTTCTATTCAACTTTAGCTATACACGGTGTTTGTAGAAGAACAATTAATTATAATATTTTAAATGTTACGTTTCTTTTCTTGTTTCGCAACCAGTCATACAAAGGATATGCAATATAAAGGCTTATATATTTGACTTGCTTTTTAAAAATAGAATGTGGCCTCCGCCCCCTCTTTGTGCCTACGTACCTATAAGAACAAACTGAAAACATTTCCGATAACTTTGTGCAGAGAAATAAACTCTTGTGTACATAATTCGTAGAATAACTATGAAAATGCATTGCAATACAATAGATGAACATTAACTATTTGAATAAATTACGTAACATTGGTTTACCGGAATAAACTTAAATCAGTATGGCTTGTTTGGTATTCATCACGTATACGAACAAACGCCCAAAATTGCACCAGTTCTCTTCATTAGCTTCGGAGATAGCTGACTGTTAATCCGCTAAATTTAATACTGCTAGTACAGAGCATTTTGAATTCTCATCATTAGCTTCAGAGATAGCTGACTGTGAAGCCGCTAAACTTAATACTGGTGGTATAGGGCTTTTGAATTCTCATCATTAGCTTCAGAGATAACTGACTGTGAATCCACTAAATTTAATACTGCTAGTATAGAACATTTTGAATTCTCATCATTAGCTTCAGAGATAACTGACTGTGAATCCGCTAAATTTAATACTGCTAGTATAGAGCATTTTCAATTCTCATCATTAGCTTCAGAGATAACTGACTGTGAATCCGCTAAATTTAATACTGCTAGTATAGAGCATTTTGAATTCTCATCATTAGCTTCAGAGATAACTGACTGTGAATCCGCTACATTTAATACTGCTAGTATAGAGCATTTTGAATTCTCATCATTAGCTTCAGAGATAACTGACTGTGAATCCGCTAAATTTAATACTGCTAGTATAGAGCATTTTGAATTCTCATCATTAGCTTCAGAGATAGCTGACTGTGAAGCCGCTAAACTTAATACTGCTGGTATAGGGCATTTTGAATTCTCTTCATTAGCTTCGGTGATAACTGACTGTGAAACCGCTAAATTTAATGCTGCTAGTATAGATCATTTTGAATTCTCATCATTAGCTTCAGAGATAACTGACTGTGAATCCGCTACATTTAATACTGCTAGTATAGAGCATTTTGAATTCTCATCATTAGCTTTAGAGATAACTGACTGTGAATCCGCTAAATTTAATACTGCTAGTATAGAGCATTTTGAATTCTCATCATTAGCTTCAGAGATAACTGACTGTAAATCCGCTAAATTTAATACTGCTGGTATAGAGCATTTTGAATTCTCATCATTAGCTTCAGAGATAACTGAGTGTGAATCCGCTAAATTTAATACTGCTAGTATAGAGCATTTTGAATTCTCATCATTAGCTTCAGAGATAGCTGACTGTGAAGCCGCTAAACTTAATACTGCTGGTATAGGGCTTTTGAATTCTCTTCATTAGCTTCAGAGATAGCTGACTGTGAAGCCGCTAAGTTTAATACTGATGGTATAGGGCTTTTGAATTCTCATCATTAGCTTCAGAGGTAACTGACTGTGAATCCGCTAAGTTTAATACTGATGGTATAGGGCTTTTGAATTCTCATCATTAGCTTCAGAGATAGCTGACTGTGAAGCCGCTAAACTTAATACTGATGGTATAGGGCTTTTGAATTCTCATCATTAGCTTCAGAGATAACTGACTGTGAATCCGCTAAATTTAATACTGCTGGTATAGGACATTTTGAATTCTCATCATTAGCTTCAGAGATAGCTGACTGTGAAGCCGCTAAACTTAATACTGCTGGTATAGGGCATTTTGAATTCTCTTCATTAGCTTCGGTGATAACTGACTGTGAAACCACTAAATTTAATACTGCTGGTATAGGGCATTTTGAATTCTCTTCATTAGCTTCAGAGATAACTGCCTGTGAAGCCGCTAAATTTAATACTGCTGGTATAGGGCATTTTGAATTCTCTTCATTAGCTTCAGAGATAACTGCCTGTGAAGCCGCTAAATTTAATACTGACAGTATAGGGCAATTTGAATGCTCTTCAAGCTTCGGAAATAACTGACTGTGAAGACACAATTGACGGTAAACGGCATTTTGAATCCGCTTAAACGAGAATGCGATCCCAATATATTTTGCTTGCCTCTTTTGCCTGCTGCCAATGTAGCTGGCCCAACGGAAATCAAACCTGGGACCTCTCGAACGCGGGACACAGCATTGCCGCTTAATCTTATTCTAGAGAACTCTACCAACTGCTCCGAAGTAAGCTACCCTGAATCCTGGTTCAGAATAACCCGAGAACGGAAACCAGAAGGAAATGATAACGGAGAACAAAACACCATACAACGTTTTGGCTGATAATAGGCTGCGAACGAGAACTGGTGCACATATTGATGATCATGCCGATAACAAAGTAGACCGTCAATTTTGCGCATTGGGATATCATTTGCTTGTAACTTACCTATATAATTTTTCACCTGTTTCCAACTCATCCAACATAATGCAGATTAGCTAACGTCAAAGTTTCGTAGAGTAAACCTTTTCTAAGCAGATCTGCTAACATTTGCGATTCCTCTAGTGGTACCAAGCTTCATTCCTTTATTGACAGCGTGTATTAAATTTATTTGTTGTTGGTTATTATTCTTTGTTAATTTATACCAACATTGCTGCTATGAAGCTTTTGCTAATTGTTGTTTTTGAGGCAATAGCCATGTTCTTGCACTGATATAAACAAACTACAGATGACACTTTCGCTAGAAGAACCAACAGTCAATGAACATGAGCGAGGCGGGACGCACATTTGCTGGAATTTCTGCCGGTTTCACTTTCCTAGCTTGCGAACTAGAGTGTGCTTTAGCGGCTGTTTCATGTCATGGCCCCCTTGCAGAATTTTACAATGTAGAACCTAATATGCACAATTAAAGTAGTAGGTTTTGTTGTATTGTTATTTTTACGTTGTTATTTGCCCCACGTTTTGGGCGTCAATTTGAAGTAGGTTGTATTGACTGAGTTGTATTATATTTCAACTGTTGGGAGTCGAACTTGAAATTCGTTTCAACCACACGTATAGTACCGGCTTTCCGGTAGCCTTCGCCCCAAATGTACCTTCCGGTGGCCTTTGCCCCCCCCCAAAAAAGTCTAAAAATATTAACTTTGTAATTTGACTGTTTCTTTAAACATTATATATTTATGTTTGCCTCGGCTGCGTCGGTATTATTGTTAGAGACATGTTTCTCTTTGCAGGGTTGTGGTGCGACTGAAGAATGTAGCCTTACACAGATTATAATTTTACTTCAATCCTTTTATTAATGCTTGACACTATTTAAATAACACCACTGATATAGAGGGAGCTGTGAGATTTTTTTAATTAATTACTTGCACTTTTTAACACGTAAACTATTTTCATCTCACACTGAATACGTATTATACTTCTCGAGGACGCATCTCGCGCCCGGTTAGGAACACTGTCTGCAAGCAACAGTCCAGTTATGAGCGCTGTCTACAAGCAACTGAATTGATTTATACCGCCTAAGTTTGTAAATTTCTGTATTTCAAGTCTCTGATTGGCTAATCCTACTCCAATAGAATACTTTCGTTTAACTAAAGCTTTTTCTGGTTGTTGATTGGCTATTTGTTAAACTGTCTCAAAATTTACATTATTGTTGCTTCAATAATGACTAGTAGCATTTAAGCTTTCAAATTCATTATTGCCTTAAGGTTACCTCATGTTAGCAACTTTTAAACTATTGTTCTCATAGCTCCTACTTTATTAAATTACGTAATACATTCACATAACATTATTGAACATGTATACAATAATATAAACATTTACAATGACTGTAATATACACTTTTTATATATTGTTACATACACATATTGCTTTAAGCGGGCTGTTATTGAATTATATATTATATAATTAGACTGAAATTATTTAGGTGTTAAAAATACTGCCTCACAATATGGATCTAATATGCCGTTGCCGGAAACGGGATCAGGAAAATTAAACGTTTACCAAGTCTTCCTTCGCGTTACCAGCACACAGCAAAGCTTCCTGTTAATTGTGAATGCTCAAATTATAATACATATATTCTGTCTTTATGGCTGTTGTTCTGGCTTCCGTTCTCGGAATGAGCCTTAGGTATATACAAACTAAAATTGATTTAGATTCACTAAAATTTGCAAATATTTTAGGTATGGTTGAGGTTCACAATGTTACGGGACTCCCTGTATATTTGCCCTCTCCCAGAAGTACCAACGTCATGGAAAGACTTGCAATTTTATTGCCTTTTTCCGTGAAATAAGAGGTTATTTTCCACTAGGGAGGGTTTTTTTTACTAGTACTAAGGTCACGGCTACGCAATAAATCGCCATGGAGTATTATTACACAAGTGAACATTCCTACCAACAGGAAGGTTGGCCTTACGAATGACTTATGACAAGCGCAAGCGCAGAAAACAGCGTGTAAACCATTATGGCACTTGACGCCATAATAATTTAGCGAAGGGGAAGAAATAATGCGTGATGTTGAGCGAGGAAGTGGTCGGCTTATAATTGTTCTTTGGAAGAGAGCACAGTATGCGTACTCAATGAGTGTGGTAGAGGAAGCGCTCTGTTTCGAAAGCACGCACTTACTGTTACACAAAGGCCATCCTTTACACCACACACTATGTTCATCGCATATACAGGATGCTCATAATATCTTTTAACTCGAGGAAAGCTCTGTATGAACTCGATACCAGCCAGTATGAATACTCGGGTTCTGGTATAAACAATCTCTTGGATGTCTGACATGCGGTTAAAGCATTCCTTTCAGTGAGTAAATAATTTCGTGCGCTTAAAAGCCATTATCAAGTGAAACCTTTTAAATCAGATGTGCTCCATTCACATCTCTCTCTCTCTACTCACTGTTCTATAAACTATTCTTATAAAGGCTTGTTCTTTTATCTACTTTTTGCTAATCCCGATAAACCCTCATTACAATTTTACCAATATCGCTGTAGGTATAATAAAAGCGGATCGCCATGTGATCACTGAAAATCGTGCTCCTTGCATGATCAAGAGAAAAACACGTAATGTTCTTGCACTCGCATGACTTTCTCTATTCACTCTTACAAAAGCTTATTCTTCTATCTGATTCCTGTTAGAGATAACGAAACAATGTCCATATAAGGAATAGTTTGGGGTGGGAGAGATTTTCTTAAAAATCTTCACGTCTTTCTCCGGAACGTACCGAACTTAAGCCAAAGTTTGGTATTCATCCGACATTTCGTTTTTGAGTTATATTGTTCACATACGCATGGATCTTTTTATAAAAACTATTTTCTTTTTTCAGGGGTCCTCAAATCATGCATTTCGGCGAAATGTCGACATTGAAGTTTAGGTACAATACTTCCTCTTAGCTACTATAGGTAGGTGATAGAGAAAGCAAACAAGCAAAAAGGCCCCAAATGGCGATAGTCATAAACACTAAAACCCCTTGGCAGCGAGAGGCCAGTAATAACGTTTATCATTATCACCAAAGAAGCTTTAGTTTCTTTCTTGTCCACTGATGGGCTGTAATCGGATTTTGGGATACCCAAAGTGTCAATCTGAGTTTAACCTCGCTGGCGAAATACACTAATAGTCGAATGCATCAATCACTGTATATAAAGCTGTTACGATGCCGCGGTTTAACTATAACTGTGGTAAAGTCATGAAGCCTGTGCAGCTTTGCCAACTCCTGGTTAGAGTACTGCGCTTTCATAGCGCCTGGTTTTCTCACTATTTTTCTCCTCCGAAGCAATTCATAGTAGTATTCAAAAGGCAGTGATTAATTTCGACAGTCATTTGCTTGTTGTGTTTATGCATAGCGAAGACAATGGCTAGCATTGGTAGCTTACATTTAACCTGTGTTTCATCAATTTCTTACTTTCTCTACTACGTATAATAAGTAGGGGAAGTATTGTATTCCATCCAAAAATTCGATGCCGAGATTTCACCGGAAATGTATGTTTTGAGGCCACCCGAATCCAAAAAAAGCATTTCTCGAAACATATCCGTGTGTGTGTGTCTGTGAACAGCATAACTCAGAAACGAACAGTCAGATAAACGCCAAACTTGGTATTTAGGTTCAGTATCTTCCAGAAATGCGACACAAAGGTTTTCAAGAAACTCCCCCCACCCCAGATTACCCCTTACTTGGAACATTTTAATTTTCTTAAAAATGGCTCTAACGATTTTGATTAAAATATCATATGTTTAAGATATTTTTATGACAAATGAAGTGTATATCTCGAATTTTCTGGGAATGTCTCCAAAAGTATTCTTCATTGTGAAAGACTTTTGCATAACTGGTAAACCATACGAGATAGACAAAATTTTACTACATAAAAAATGTAGATCGCGTTAAAATACGCAATTTATGTCATATACATTTTTTTTTTTTTTTTTTTTTGTTTGTTGAGTGAACCGTTTTCGAGATATTGCTTGTTATTCCCTTAAATTTTCCAATACGTTTTCTCAAATGGGAATTCGTTTTTCATTTTTTTTATGTCCTGGACATACAAAGAGAATGGAATGCGCCACATAACAACCAGCTCTTAAAAAATTTGACTATCGCTTAAATACTACCATATTCCCCTTGCATCTACAGGAAAGTTAGCAATAAGATTAACAGTTCGATATCTCGATTAACATGAAGCGTATGGAGAATAAGCGTTTGTAGAAATAGTTTGTGAGTCATGTGAGTGTAACACATCAGATTTTCTCAAAATATATGCGCATTGGACCCAATGAAGAATATGGGCGATAAACCTAATCGCCTAATAAGCCTAATATATACCTAATAATCACCTAATTTTGGCACTATGAGGGTTCCGTGTTTACTGGATTAGTAGATACGTAAATAAAAATCGAATACAAAAAAGATTGGTGTTACCGTTATATACAAAGTGAAAGCTTAGCAAAAATTCAAATCTGCTATATACACATTACTTTCTTTATCTACTATCGTTTATTTTTGTGTAATTTGTACTCACCGAAAGCAAATTTTTCTAACTATAGGTAAAGGTACGTATCATGGAGGGGGCCCCGGAACTGGGACATAGCACTGCATATAGGCCAGTTGGTCCATTGAGCTTCCAACGTCACCTCTGGGAGGGATGGATGAGGAGAGATCCATATGCCGATAGAGCGCAAGCATGGACGGGGCCCCTAACGTTTCCAGATAGGCGTTTCCACTCCAGCATTCGCCTGGCGACCCGGGGAAATTACGAAAAACCCATGGGCCAGAGTGGGCGGTCGCCGGGGATCGATCCCGGCACCTTCCGAATCGGGCCACAGACTGAGCCACCCCGCTCGGTTCTATCTACAGATACTTCATGTTAATCGGGATAAACCCTTGCAGAAATAGTTACATATTGCAATTCATTGTAGATATAATGGGAATGGAGGAAATCGAATCGATAGTTAGATATTCAAAAGGAGTGACTGTGTGCTGTTCTTGAAATTCCATACTCTTTCGGTGGTATCTAAGGGAGAAACAACTGAATAGTACTTTAAAATTAGTAGTGTTAAAGAGTTCAAACCAGTCTCTCGAAAATGATAGATGCCACAAAAATTTATTATAAATAAATTTACCAGTCAAAAAAACTTCTTTCTGAATAGAGAGGACTTTACAACGTGCTATTCCCAAAAATTGAAGAGATATTTGGCATGTAAATATCTTAAATATTTGGTATTTTAATCAAAATCGTTTAATCAAAGTTTAAAAAAATATATTTCGCAAAATGATCCATGTAAAGGGTTTATGACGTTTCTGGGGGTATTGGATGTTTCCTTGCTTTAGGGAACTGGAGTAGTTCACCAGTTACATCTAAAATTGCAGTAATCTTTCCTTTTTCAACCGGAATATTCGAAATAAAACGTCGCTCAGTTCTTCAAATATGTACTCCCAGGTGCGAAAAACGTACCGATGCTTTTGGTTACTTTGAATGTTTTTCATTTTTGAATGTTTGCAGAATCACATCATTTGTGTTCCGCGCCTGCTTTAGGTGAGCTATCCTCTGATTGATTTTAGCTGAAGTGCGATGCGCTAGCATTACCCTATGTAGAAAGCACATGCCTAGCCGGGTGATGAAAGGGGTGGAGAATCGATGTATGTCACTTGAATGGTTGAAACAATATGCCTTCCAAAGACTGCCCCTGAATGAGTCCGACTCTTTTTGGTTCAGCATTCAAGCATTAACCTCTATAACCGAGGGATAGAAGGTGCAGCAGAGGCGTGTTAATTATTGATTGCCAACTTAGACTGCGGTTCCTTACATCGGCACGTTTTTCTGCACTCGACTGTACACTTCTTCTGTGTTCTCTCTCTGAAAATCGATGAAAATATTCATGGTACAAATGTAATGGCTGAGCTTTCTTCTGGATTCTTAACCGCGGTTTTCTTTGAAAACCACTCACCAGCAAGATGTAAACATTTTGCCACGATTAAACGCCGGTAAAGTCGAAACCGAGTTTGTTGCAACAGAATTACGACTTTGCCCTGGTAAACGATGAACTTTACCGTGGTATTCTCTTAACCAGGAATGATGTACCTGGCTACAAATTCCTGAACTACTAAATGCCGGTATCTGATATGAATTGCACGGTACAGCAAACTAAAACATTCAATGTAGGTAGAAGGTGTGGTAATATGGTTTAAACCAGTCACCATCATCTCAGTCACGTTTTAAAACCTGAAGTCCGAACATGCATAAAGCGGAAACTAACATTTGTAGTATTTTTTGCAATAGTTAGTGACTGGAAAAACGCTAATGGGAACCTGGAACAATGAATACGAAGCTTGGGGAATATTCAGGGAACAAGAAAAGGGAGTAAGATAAGCTATGCAAATACTTCTTAGAGATGAAAGATAAATAGAGTTTGTCTTCTTTTGTTTTTCCTCTTTACGCAGTTCCTATCCTTCTTTGTTCCACTTCTTCCCCTCCACGAGTACAATTTATCACTTTCAGATTCTGCAAGGCTTTTTTGTTCAACTTCATAATAGTAAAACTAAATAGATGTCTCGGACCCAGATATCAGAGAATGGCTGTGCTTATAAGTTTTTATGGGCTTTTGAACCGACTACCATTTTTCACATGAATGCTTAAATGATAGTCGACATAACAAGTAAGCCCACCTCCACTAGCAGTGTCTCTCGGTACGTCTAGCTAGGTGTGTTCAACACAGAGATTGTCCCTCTAAGTCACCCGCCGCTCACGTTGGAGGCGATGGTGTACATAGACGTTATTTCGTCTATACCCTCAACACTTAGCTCTAATTGGTTCAGAGCATTTAGAAAACTCTTACAACTGGACATTTCCACCATAGTCGGTATTTGCCTCCAAAGGCTTAATTTTATAACAGCTGTCAGTCTTTCTTAGAGAAGTATCTGGAAATTGGATTTCGCATGACCTACCTGAACTTAGCTAGAGTATTGTTTCCGTTGCGAACCACAGACAATAAACAGGAGCAGGACTAGGCGCGGAGGGGGAATTAGCACTTCTACCTGCAAGATCGTTTATGCCTAAGCTCCTGACGGGGTGCCCACGGAGGGAGGGGTGAGATGACAGGAAACAGAGGGCGGCCGGATCCGGAGGCACGAAAGGGTTACAGATTGAAACTCCCCGAATGACAGCTAGTGCAAACAGCCTCGCTTCCCCTGCAGGCTTGCACATCCCACTGAGCGGGCCGGGACTCAGAGACCACCCCATTCCGGGGACAAAGGGTTACATAGAGCATCTTTTTTCCCTGCCATGCAACGCCGAGACTCCCGCGATACTTCTGACCCTGAAACAGACCAAGCAGATGAAAGCCCAAGTGAAATGAGAATGGAGGTGAAATTAAGGGACACGAAATTCGGGAGATTTAATTAACCTTTTTAGCATTCACCTAACAACCCGGAGAAACCCCGAAAAAAATCCAAAGTTCAGGAAGGTAGGCTGCGGGAATCGAACCCACAACCTCCCAATGTTTGCAAGACGTCTGCTCCTCAACACATCGGCGCAGGTATTTCTTGTCCAAAAATATTATTTTTCTCTTTGCTAAGTGAAATCCTAAATTAAATCACTCAGAGTGAAAAATTTAATTCCATAGTTAGCTATGGCAGTGAATTTTTCAGTCTAATCCTTCCTTTCCAACTTTGGACTCTAGGAAAGGTTTATTACTCCAGAAGATTACAGGAAATTAGTAGTAGTATTTGTACATCAGTCTCCACAGAAAAGCATGAAAAGCTGAGTAGAATCGGGGAAAAATCTGAAATCAATAAAGGAGGAGACTAACTCCCGGAGGAAAGTGGCGCTAGCAGTACAGAGATGGAGATTTTAAGCGCTTTCCCCATCTGAATATCCTATTTCCCAGGCTTTGAAAATATCTACAAAGATGTCATGTCGCCAAGTTTGAAACCTGTAAGCAGTTTTCAATGGTGACGTCCCATTGGGGAGGGGTTTTTACTCCTTCATCTGCCGTAGTGTAGTAACTGAGGACCCTAGCGCTCGTGGTAATTCTGAAGTTCCTAGCAATACGTCGGGCCGAACATCTGAGCCTTTCCGTTTTTGGAGTTGAGGCAGTATTTTTAACACTTAAATGATATCAGTCAAATTATATAATATAAGATATAATAACAGCCCGCCTTAAAGCGATATGTGTTTACTATAATATGTAAAATGTATGTAACAGTCATTGTATTATGTTTATATTACTATGTGCATGTATAATAATGTTATGTGAATGTATTAAGTAACTTAACAATGTAGGAGCTGTGAGAATAGCAGGGACAGTTGCTAACAATGAGGTAACAATGAAGCAACCTTGAGGCATAATGAATTGGAAAGTTTAATAATGCTACTAATAATTCATGGAACAATAATGTAATATTTAAAACAGTTTATAAATAGCCAATCAAAAACTAGAAAAGCTGAAAGTTAAATATTCTATTGGAGTAGGATTAGCCAATCAGAGACTTGAAATAGAGAAATGTACGAATTTAAGGGGTAGAAGCATGACAATACTAGGCA
Source organism: Deroplatys truncata (assembly GCA_030765065.1). NCBI lineage: Eukaryota > Metazoa > Arthropoda > Insecta > Mantodea > Mantidae > Deroplatys > Deroplatys truncata. The sequence continues at coordinate 201,681,832 of CM060983.1, read as the reverse complement.
GCGTTCCCGAGCACTTCGTTACGGTACAGTTTAAGTGTGAGACATAAAACTTCATTACAGCGAGAATAAAAATAAAGTTTACGTGTTAAAAAAAAGTGAAAATAATAAATAATCTCACAGCTCTATAGTATGATATATCAGTGAAGTGTTATTTAATCGTGTGAAATATAAATGAAACGAAGTTAAATACCATTATAATTTGTGTAAGCCTTCATTCTTTAGCCACACCACCCCTGCTAAGAGCTACATGTTTCTACAAATTACTACTGACGCAGCCGAGGCATACATAAATAATACTTGAAGAAACATTAAAATACAAAGTTGATTTTGTAAACGTGGGGCGAAGGCCACCGGAAAGTGAACTTGCGGCGAAGGCCACCGGATACATTGTATCATACGTGGGGCTGCAACTACCTCAAGTTTGGTGCCCAAAGCGTGGTTTTAATAACGTAAAGATATTCGACTACAGAGTTACTTGGATTGGGTTAGACTCGGCAGTGCAGTGGTTCCCTATACCCGTGGGAGATTGAATGCGCCCGGACACTGATGCTTGGCGGGATTGTGAGAAGCTCAATGCGCTCCAATACCAGCTTTAACAGGTGTGTTAAATTGATGCCGTCCCTACCGAGGTAGGTTTCCCGTTAGGCACTATTACCGTACACACTCCCATCACTGAGAAGTCTTTTTAAGAAATAGGGTGTTGGGCTAAAGGAAGGGGGGAACCACTAGGTTGGTGCATTCCCCTGTTGCAGGAAGAGAGCTTCGTCTCCGGATAGACCTTCGTTCTATAATGACAATGATAGGATCAGGAGAATATGCATATAGTCAAGGGGGGTACATTGAGAGCATGGACCTTTCTACTACTTCGCAAATTATACAGCTATATAGGGAAACAACAAATTGCACATCAATATAGGTAGAGCGACCTTCGTATCTATTGATTATAATTGCATATTTTTGTCAAAATATTTCCGTTTAAATTTGTACTCCTCACTTCAAAATCTTGAGGCGGCTTTATTTATTACGATTCTGCATAACATATATTTTATATCACCCTGTCAAATACATTCTTACACTCTATAAAGAGGAAGACCATTTGTTAAGCAGGATTATATTTAGGGGCTAAGACAGATATATTACCAAAAAATATAATAAACGAAAGTTTGGAGCATTATTAATAATGAAGAATGTAATGTTTTTATTGGAAGATATGTTATCACGTTCACATTAAGCAGAAGATGTAGTGAAAAGAACTTGATGGGAATTCTAAATGACTTGAACTTCAGTGGACATGTAGTGTTAAAATTTGGTACAAAGAACACATGAAGAAAATGCACTCTTCGTAATACAGATAGAACACAAAGATATGGTGCTTTCATATTACTTTCTCAATCCAACAGCTACAAACGATTCTTATGAAAGCTTATTTTCCTATCTACTTCATAAAACTTTGCAAAAATAGTTTCATTTACAGATTTCGTTCTAGGTAAAAGGAGATAGAGGAAGGAGTCGATAGACGTTTAAATAAATGCCGCATCTGGCATTAAAATTCCATAGTCTTAACATTGCATCACGAGAAACACCTGAATAGCGACAGCACATTAAGAATGACAAGAGTTGACAAATTCAAACAAATAATAAAGGTATCTCGAGAATGGCTGATGCCACAAAAACTATTATTTGAAATAAATCGTGGGGTCTATATGTTTTGTGCATAAGCTTTTGTCTATTTCTTACGACTTATCCGTTGTACAAAATTAATAAAAAGTTATTTCCGAATGTAGGGGACTTCAGAACGTATTCCAAGAAAGTTCAAGGTATGTATACATTTTCTTTGTTGTGTAAACGTACTTTAATCAAAATTTCTAGAACCATTTAAGATACAATAAGAAATATCGTAACATATTGTGACGCAGAGGCGGGAGATCGGCGCCGGGCGGTCGCAGTAAACAAGATAAGTGTCACTTTCCAGCGTAAACACCGGGCACCCAATCGGCAGATAACTAGAACCTTCTGGAAGCTTCTTCTACATGGAAGTGTGTCTAAATAATTCTAGAAGTTCGAGAACTTTGTGGAAAGATTCCACTGCCTATATAAGCGAGCGTTCTCGCGAGCTGCTTTGTTGAGCGACCAAGTTAACAACTGCGTTTCTGGTGCGACATCAAGAGCCATTCTCCGAGTGAGGACTCCCGAGTGAAGTGAATCGTCCGGCGTAAAGAGGCTACGTCTCGATGTAAGTGAAGTGAGAGAGAATTGACATAATTCACCTTAGTGAAGTGAGCACCTAGTGAAAGTGAGCTACATAAAAACGAAATAGTGACAATGAGAACTTGGCGAGAAAGTGACAATTGAAAAACTGGAGTGTCACAATATTCTACGTAAAGGGTAGTTTGGCGTTGAGGGATTTTCTTGATAATCTTCCTGTCGCATCTTGGAAGATGCTGATCTTAAAGACCGCACTTGGTATTTATCGAACATTTCGTTTTAGAGTTATGCTGCTCACAGGCAACACATGGACCTTCTTCTAAAAATACTTTTTTTTATTCACAGTAAACCTATTTTTGAGTGCAATACAATCCTTCCTCTTACCTAGCATAAACAGGTGGCAGAGAACGTAATAAGATTTCAAAAGCAATACCATTCCATAAATGTGAAAGTAGATTGTAGCGTAGGAAGACCACAAGCTATGTAGAAGGAGAACTAATCATTTACCTGGTGCTATGAATGGAAAGATATACTCTTTTAGTGCAAGGTATGATGTTTCAATCTCACTGTCGAGGCAGAATATTGTTTTAGTAGGAGTCCAGAAAATTGCTGCCTTTGTGGCAGACTCTTTCTTTTTCATAAGTGCGCCCTTAGCGATAATCCCTTTTCTTGGAAATATCTGCCACGTAATAGATACTTTTGTTCGAGCCTCTGAGGAACTTAGCGGCGAACCCCTTGTGACACGGATTACACTCCGTTTTCCGATACCAGTTGGTATGGAAGGCGACATCTAGACTCTACAGAAAAAGAAATAGGAGGATTACTGCGTCCTCTATCGACTAAGAAAAGAGGGGAGCTCGAAAAAGTAAAGGTCGCGAAATTGAGCTTTTGTACGCATTCGCCTGCGCGCGTCCATGCGTGAACTTATAAGTTTCATTCTGAGCCAATCCTTGCAGGAACTGGACAAAGGAGCTCGTTATGTTCTGGTTAATTGCAAGTGGCGTCCTCTCTTTCTTTTTACAACAGCAACAGGGAAGACGATCAAGGATGTACAAAGTGGAAGAGAATGCAATGAAGCAATATAACCCGTGCTTAGTTTTACGACACGTTTAAAATAACCTCAAATATTAGGTTACTAATTTGACCATTAAAGGTAAAAATAAAAATCAAATAAAAGCTAAAATACAAAACCTTTAAGGATTAGCCTGCACCTTCTCTGAAATAACCAGAAGAGTGATAAACACTCTATTTTCCAATTTGCTTTGCTACGATTAAATTCATGTGTCAGTATTTTTTAATCTTTCAAAATCATAACTCTTGATTAATTGGCATAATAAAATGAACTAAAACTTGTTTTAACAAAAACTATTAGACACCTGTATATAATGTAAACTTATTCATAATTGTGGTAGAGTAACGTGTGTTACAATTTTGAAAATGTTTCCTTAAAACCAAACTTTAAACTAGTGATAACACTATTTCTCGATTCTCTATTTTTAAACTCTATACTCGATACTCACTTTATAAAAAACTGTAAAGGCGATAGCTATTAGTAGTTTTATGTGTATAAACGCATGTAACTAATTTTGTATTGTATGCTAATTCCACAGGTTATATATCACCTATTGTAAGTCAAGGCTAATAATAATAATAATAATAATAATAATAATAATAATAATAATAATAATAATAATAATAATATAATAATAAATGTCTTTGCTTCCCTTATATTTTGTGCTGAAAAGGATTTTATATTCATAGATAAACAAATATAGCAATTCGCATTCTTGAAAATATAAACTAGTATATATTTTTCATGAAATTCAAAAACTAAAAATGACAAATATTTCCATTCGCTGTATCATCCCGTGTCATAACTTCTGATTTGTATCTGCTAGATTCACAGAGTAGGTAAATGTATTGGCTGAGAGTGAGTCACCGAGCCAGGCTATTGCAGAAACGTGATTTAGTGCATTAGCTATATCAGTTTCATTCACAGCTCGGTTAACATCCAATGTAACACGAGTACGTCTAATCCTTCCACATTGCTTTTAATGCTTTCATTTAGACACAAGAGTCTATGGAATGTTGCATTCTGTCACCCACAGGAAACCCAGTCAAAATCTATCAAGAGTCCAGCAACTCTTTGGGGATATGTGCGTGCGAGGCAATAACAACTCCTTTCTTAGCCAACGTTAAGCGTAACTACTTTCAATAATGCAAAACTTAAACATTTAGAAGTATCGGATGATTACCTCAAAGTACTAGACATACTTCGGTAACACCGAATATCGAAGGTATCGAGGTCCCATCCCTACTTTAAACATTTCACTTAGCTACGTAATGTTCCTCGCTCTTTTACTGAGTATCAGGATACTTGCAATGTTTTAATAAAATATTCTCGCTGCATTAAAAGATGCTGACAATGTAAATCTAATACCTAGCTCAAAATGTGCACATACTTACATATTTAAGCGGTCAAAATATTAACCACCATATTCAATTGAAGTTACAAGATAGTATCACAGCGACCAAAAATGTTCCGGTTCTCAACTGAATTTTTATTATTATTATTATTATTATTGTTATTATTATTAATGATGATGATAGTAATAATAATATATTCTATGCAAGAGTGAGTCTGATAACTACGGTCTCCTCCGGTATTTTTGGTGCAAGAATACTTTGCATTTCGACCATGACACAAATATAGATCACATGTAAATCACTACAGACTTATGCTCAAGCTTACTCAAGTTGGCCACGTTTGTCTTGAGACGCAGAAAAAAGAACCGCAGCACGTGGAGCTTAGTTTGAATGTTCAGTTAAAATGAAGAAAGACTTGCTCAGCATACATTTACGCCATTTTGTGGATGTTTTTCAATCCTTTATAGTACGAATGAAGTACAACACTTGAGAAGAAAGATTAATTTTGCAGCAGATTCCATGCAAAACCAATCATGAGTATTGATAGACCACGAGAAGAAGGCAAGCGAGAGGAATGTGTAACAACACTTTCCTGCGTCCGTATAATATTTACGCTCGCCGTGTGGATACGATAAGCATCTTAGGAGGTTATAAACTACTACACAGTGTTGTTAAGTACTCACCCATGGCAAGAGCCAATGCGTTAACACTTATTACGGCGGTTGCTGTTCTACTAGTAGGTATCAGATCTGGCAGCATGGGTGGCTCATTTGCACACATAAAAACATTTCGTAGTAAACGTAGTAAACAATCGACAGTACGTGAGTACATAAACAGTTATAGAACCGCGCTCGCCCCTCAGGCCTCGCTCGCCTTCTTCTCGTTGTCCAACAGTATGTCACTCTTCGCTTTTCTCATTTAATGTTTCCATGGCATTATATTTCTGCACAGAACACTTGTTGCATGACTTACAATTTTGTTTTCATTATTGTGTGTGTCAGAATAGGTTGCTGTTTTAAGTAAAGTGTTTCCAATTTTATATTTGTTGTTCATGAGTTTAAAAGTAATGCAGATGCTGTAAACTGACAAAAATTTAGATGTCAGCCATTATGTTGATATTCTAATAAATTTCGAATACAATTACTTAACGATGATGGAATCACACCTCACTGCATACTTTGAGGGGAGCATAACGGCTTAATAACAACCTACTATTTTATGAAGCTTTTATGGCGTAATAATTTAATGAGGTAGGTTGGTAGTTTTAATATATTAAACATTGAAGATATGCATATACACTGGAATATTATGTGTACGAATACAAGAATTTTAGAATTAACAATCTAAAGATTATAGATCTTGGATTTAGTTCACAGTTTACCCATTTGGGGATGAGGCTTTATGAGATGACAAATTTCTTACTCTCAAACCTAAAAGTAAAGGTTTCGAGATTAGCAACACTGGTGGAGACCAGCGGTGGCGGGCACTTGAGTGAGGTTAGCGGACTACTCGGCTGCCAAGCGTGGTCACTAGTAGCTTACAAAGTTAGTAGGTTACTCGTAGGTGCTAGTTAATACGTGTTTTATGTACTCATAGTGATATATCAGAGAGGTGTTTCAATCAGCGCCGAATAGTTACGCTACTTTTGCGGTCAAGTTAATATTAGTCCAACTAAAATTATTTATATGAAGCTGCAGTTTTTTTGGAACAACACTCAAAAGAAAGTACAGATTGATATATGAATTAATTATTGAAATATTTTCAGAGTTAAAGATAGAAGTTGTTTCAATTGGATTAATTACTTCTGAAAGTCCAGAAAGAGACGACCATAATTTTTGTAAAGCTATGACATTACTTGTTTACACTGTGTGAAAAGTAGATCTTAAAGGAAACAAATGAAAGAAAAATATTGGTCAATGAAACGAAATTTCTTAGGTATATAGTAATGTATACGGTATGACGTGAAAAAGGGAAATGATAAATTGAAACTACTAGAATTGAATCAGATCAGAAGTGAAACCACGAACTTTCTTGAAACCATAATGCAAAATAAGACAAGTTATAGAACTTAACAAATATAAGGACCATAAGCATATAGACAATAGTATATTGTGATACAAGTGTGGTAAGTGCATCTTTGCAGAACAGGAAGAAGTATAAAAGTCTCGTTCTCATACAGAGAAGTGGAGTATTTTCACTTCCAAATTTGTGTATTGCATACTATTTTTTCTACGACAGTGAATAGTAGAAATGTTTATGCGAAAACAAAAGTAATCACTATCAGCTGTGCAAAAGCAGTATCAGAGTCGACTGCGTTTGCCGCTGGAGTGATTGATTAGTCATGTCTGGTAGTGTTGACCAAGCCAGTTAACAACTGGAGGTGACGTGGCTACTTGCGCCGAAAGAGTTATATTTAAATGCTGCATTAATTAAATCGTAAGTTTAACGTTAGTAAATAAAGGAAAATAGAGACGGTAAGATTAAACTATGAAACATTATTATATTGCACGTTTGCAACAGTAAAATATATAAATATCAATTGTTGGAGGATCAAATACACATTATTAACATCTGCGGTAAAAGTACAAAACGCATAGAATGCGCGATAGCATGGCTGGAAGTGGATAGAAAACACTATTCTCAATGAACCAGTTGTACAATCCAATCAAGAAGCAAAATATGCAGACCTGAGAAGACAGGGTCAGGAACAATCTAAAAGCTCAAGCCCTGCAGTACATGTTGGTGATATGGAACCTTCGGCTGCGTATCTTAGTGGCTTTGAGAGTTGTTATGCCTTTCCTGTAAATAAAAACAAAAACTATAAGTGCTCGTTTGGTACTAAACTTTGAATTACTACACGACCAGGCGCAAAGTCATGGAGAGCTGTTATCGTTTACTTTGATTCCACAAGGGAGTGAAAGATACAAGTGAGTAATGAATCTTGCCGTTATCGATACACTTTAGCGTAATTTATTTTGCTATAACTTTAGTGAACAACGTCAAGTTGAATAGCATAGAACGTCTGATAGCATAGAATTTCATACTTGGGACCTCCATTCACATGGGTGATCTAGTAGTAGCAAGTTGGATTCTTGCAATATAGGCCTATACTCCTTGGTTCATAGAAGTATGTTAATCAATTCGTGGGTTTGATGTTTATCAGGAAAATATAGTAGTTGACACGTACATTGCAAACAAGTGCATGACGTCAAGAACGTCAGAGGCTGTTTCTTGTTCTGCTTAGAGTAAACAGTTGTATGGGACTTACTGTGAGATTACCAAATGGGATGGCTCAGGCGGTTGCGTCTGTGGCTCGCATTCGGGAGGTTGTGGGTTCGATTTCCGCAGCCGAACTTCCTGACCCATTGGTTTTTTCGGGGGTTTCCCCGGGTCACTAGGCGCATGCTGGGCTCATTGTCTCCGCCGAATTTGTCTTCCCTCATTCCCTCTCATTTCATCTTCCTCTTTCACGTTGCAGGTTGGTTCCGGGGCTGGGAACCGATAGCGCAGATGGCATCCGCGTTGGAACTTCCTCTCGGCCACGTTAGATGGAGGCCACTCGAGTATCCGCTTCTGGGTCGAGTTTTCCCAGGTCTCAGCTGGAGGGGAGCCGGTGAGCCACCCTCCGGTGGCTTAGGTGGGCTACCTTGAGCGCTCTCCAGCTGGGTGGTCAACCTCGGAACTGTTAGGGACCTCTGCGCGTCTTGTTACCTGCGTCGGCCGATCATGCAAACCCATACGTTACCTGCGGTTCCTTCATCTCACATGCACAAAACACCCCTGTGTGGAACGAAGTGCTAGGTGTCCCTTCCGTAGCGTAATCCTAATTCTAACGCTACTGTAGGTTTGATGGGGCTTTCTCGGAGATACTGTATTGTGTATGGAAATAGGAAATGTAATTCATTACCCTTTGTTCTTGATATTAATTTCTTTCCCAATAAACTAGTAATGATGTATACCTTAAAAACACAGTTTAAAACACACAATTTATTTCAAACAACCTTTTTTGTGGCATCAGTCATTTTCGAGATATCCGTTATTAATGGTTCAATTTGTTCAATACTTGTTTATTCTTTAAAGCCCTTTTAACATTCAGTTGTTTCTCGCGATGTCATGGAAACAGTATGGAATTTTAAGGTGAGCACATAGCGTCCAGTTCTTAAACATTCGACTGTCGTTGTTCACTTTGTATCTATAAGAAATGTGTAATGTAACTATTTCTGGAATGTTTTAATTTGATTAAAATGAAAATAAACCTTTGTAAGAATAACTTCTCTAACCACTTATAAGCGCTAGAGGGTAGAGAAGGTCATGTGAATGTAACACATCAGTCTTTTCTTAATGTGCTACAAAAAGCGCTCCTTAAAGTAAGAGTTTTCAAAATGTAACAAAACTTCGGATTTACTTCCCAAGAATATCGATTTAAACGGTTTTAGGATGATTTTAAATGAAGTAAATATTGCTTCAGAAAAAAATGATGAGTTACTCATTTAGAAAAAAATTTTAATACCGTAACTTTGTCCAGTTTTCACTACCACTTCACTTAACTATCACGGTTACTTCACTAACGTGATCTATTTAAATTTTCCTCGTCACTTCACTTTTCTTCGGGACGTGACGGCGTAAGAAGCAGCCTGTTCTTCATTACACTTCACTCGCAGCCTTGACAAAGCCTTGAGGCAAGACCTCTCTAATCTCTTGCAGTTCTCATCACAATAGTCTTCGCACTTGATGTCTAATAAGAAACGTTCATCAACTCACTAACTGGCTCACTCGCGAACACGCTGGCTTATGTAGGCGAAGGAGTTTCCACAGAGTTCTAGAATATTCTAAGAGTCGGGGAGAAGGGAAATTTCTAGAAGATTCCGGTTATCCCTTGAAAGCGTTTCTGGTGTTTACGCTGGGCGAGAATGCTGCTTATCTCTCCGTAGTCTTACTGGCTGGGATCATAGCAGCTGCGTCACTTTACAGACTTTGAGGATTTGTAGTGAGTGGGGACCAAGACGATTAAGTTTAGCATAGGAACTTGTCCGGAAAGGTACCATTTTTCCGATACACGCAAAATCACCACACACGCTTTCTCGGCACCACTCACTAGGATGGTCTTGACCAAGGTAGTCCATACGTCATTCACCGATTACCTGATGCCCCAAGTCCACTACACGTTTGTTTACATGCCATTCTGTGGAGTTTGTGATGGGTTTCAGCAACAATACGGTCTGAACATTTGGGCAGGGTTCCTTGATGGGTGTGTAATTGGGCGATACCTTCTTCCACCAAATCTCACGGGTGACGTGTACTTGAGAGATTTCTTGAAGGTGTACTGCATGGTTCTTGGAGGATGTGCCACTGCATGTGCGTCAAAACATGTTCTAGAACGACGGTGCACAAGCTCATTTTGCACTTGCGGTCCGACGTCATCTGGACCAACGATATAGGCAACGGGTATAGGTCGTGATGGTCCGATTACTTGGCCTGCAGGTTCTCCCGACTTGACGCCGCTTGACTACTACCTGTGGTGTCACACGCAATCCTTGATTTACGAGACTCCTGTGGAAAAACGGTACATTTCCGGACATGAGTTCCTATTATAAAGTTAACCGTCTTGGTCCCCACTCACTACAAACCTCAAAGTCTGTAAAGGGAATTTAAGCACACGAGGGATGTTTTTAAAGTATGGTCCGTTATGCAATAAAATAAGAACTACAAAATATTTTGGTTACCTCATTATTTTATTCCATAAAAAGTAATTACGTATGTATGGATATATATATATATATTACTTTTATTTGCATAAAAATTTTCAGTGATAACATTTACTTACGTTGTTATAGGTCTGTGGTGCAAAATCAGCTTGGATGAAATTTGCAGCACAACTAGGAGTGTTTTGTACATTCACATACGTTGGAAACATTTATTTGCTGTGGGCAAATAATGCAAAACAACTAAGTGTATACTTACGACTCAATATTTTGTTTCTGCACTAAATTCAGTACATTTGGGAAGAGATTAACGGTAGAAACTAGGCACTGACTTTGGGGCTTGTCGAAAGCTTGAATGACGGGTAATTAAGTAAACCAAAATCGATCACATTCGTTAATATGCATAATACAGAGGTTCTATGGAACATTGAAATGCAGAACAGTCTTCCATTTCTCATATTCGAATAATTTCGAAAGCTAAACACCCTCTTTGGTTGGAATTTTTGGACCGCGGTTGTAATAGCTCTGACAGCACATTTTACATACCTTTGTATGCTATCTTACACCAGGCATACACCCGCCACTTTCCTTATTAATAATAGAGCAACTTTGACTAAATTTATTACAAGCTCCGCCTCCCTTACCCACGATGCGCACTTGTCGAATTCTTGCACCACTTTCTCTGGAGATATGGCTAATCGGATAGTCTGTCTGTGAATATTTCTGGCCCTAGCGCCAGGAATGTTGCTTAAATGTGCATGCAGTAAGTGGACAACAGCTAAGATTTAAGCCATTATCAGCTTTAATGTGACAAAGCCAGGTATAAAGATTACCAGTACCTTGGAATGTTTGATCACATCTAGAATGCTGTAAAAGTAGCCCCACAAAATGATTTCATTCTGCTCAGCCGAGTCCAACCCAATTCGAACAGTTCCTATTCAAAGAAGGCCTCACAAAGAGGAACAACTTCGGTAAGAAATATGCGGTAGGAGAATACGAGCCAAAACAGCCTGAACTATGCAGAACAAGCTTGTGAATTCAGAGCGTCTGCGTATCGCAAGGATACATAACATTTCCGAGCCGTTCCCCTTTCCCAAACTCTCATTTTGTCTCATTTTCTTCCTTTCTTTTCTCGCTTCTATGTGCATGGATTCGTTCCTCAAAGACTTTGTAGTACTGTAGGATCAAAGAGCCAGCTGGCAAAGCCAGGTGTAAAATGGTAGAGTACACTAGTATCCAATGTACCTCAGTTTTATCTAGAGTTTCCCATATAAGGAAAGAAAATAAATCAAAATGGGATCATACTAAAACATTATTGATATCTTAATTTTGACAGGAGAAAGAGAGGCGAAACCCAAAGGTTTCTGACACATTTTGCTTTTAAGGGGAACCAACCTGTGAAATTTTCAAATTCTGGTATCGTTAAGCAAATACCTTAAGTTTTTATCACATATTCTTGGTACTATCTATACGCAAATAATTTCCAAATGTTTATATAATGCATGAAATAGTTGTTCATAAACAATATTTTGTTTTTTGCTTTTGACTGCGCTACAGAAAGCTTCTTGTGATGTAGCTTTCAAAAAATTGTAAAGAAACTTCAGATTTACATCTCAAGAATACCACTTCATAAAGTTATCGGATGATTTTAATCAAGTAGTACTGTAGAAAAAATGTTAAACTGTTTATTAATTTTTCTCATTTTAGACGTAATACATTATGTTAATGTATACACATAATCAATTTGAACTTGCTTAAAAATTCCAACGATAAATTATATATATTATGAAGCTAAGGAACTCTGGTGCAAAAATCCATCTGATAATTAAAATTTGCACCTGCAAAGAGCACTTTGAACATTCGCTGGAAAGGGCTTATGAGAAAATCGACTTTTAATGTTTGAGCTAACGATTTTTACCCCCAATACTGTCATTTAAATGGTCACGTGACGCGTTTAAAACGCTGCTAGCTGAAAATCTATAAGAATAAAAGTGTATTAATGTGGAAAATTTAAAAAAATCGATATTTCTAAGAATTTTCGACAGTTTACAAAGTTTAAAGAGGAAAAAGAGCATCCTTAGAAGAAGATCTTTCCCACATATAAATTAAACATTACAGCTAAAATAATGCTTTAGTGTGACAGAATTTGAAATGTCACACAGAATTTCTAAATTGCTTATTATAATAATAAAAAACATACTTCACAATAAAACACCTTCCATAGTACAACTTTATTGCCACTGTCTGACTCTTTAACTGTAATGCATCATGCCATCAGCTTTTTCACAGCTGGTTTATACGAATGGCTTATAAGTTACTGGAAAACAATGTCATCATATGAAGTAAAATCTAATAATGGGGAAAACAAAAATAGCACGTTGCCACTGAGAACAGACTCCCCCGGGTTCAATGATTAGTGTAATCCACGTGCAAAGTTCTGTTTAATAATCCGCTTGGATTATTACTGGTTTGAAAGCTTAAAACCTACAATAAATATGTTCCATTCATTTAGAAATGCGCTTCATTAAGGCTCAAAAACATTATCAACGTGCATTAATAATAATCATTCTCATTCTCTTAATAGATACTGCTGAAGGCATAGACCCTCGATTTGTGTATTAACCGTAAAAACAACAGATATTCTGAAACATTAAAACACTAGCTCTGCAATAAAAATGTTATTCCAATTACAGTAATGCCATATTTGCATTTAATTCATCTCGTCAAGATGAACACCATTACGGCTAAACTTAATACTCTTCTCCTCCACTACCCTTATCACCACAATCTTCTCTCCTCATTCTTCTTCTTAAAGACTACGCCTAAGTAAAGTTCATTATTCTGTTATAATATAAATCGTTCATTTATGTTTAATTTGCTAACGTTTAAGACATAATTTTATAATTCTTGTTGTGTATTTCCATTATAAAACATTCATTAAGTTATTTCGGAAACTTATTCCTCTGCCTTATTACTACTGTATTACTTTAGAGGCTGTAGTAATTAAAGGAAGTGTTGTATTCCATTAAAATACTGTGTATCGAAGTTTTGCGGGAATTGCGCGTTTCGAGGTCCCCTGAATCTAGAAAAGTATTTCTATAAAAAAATCTATGTATGTATGATGTGCGTATCTGTGTATGCCTGTATAACTCAAAAACGAAGAGTTGGGAAAGTACCAAAATTGAAATTTTCCAAACTACACTTTACATAGAAACATTTTCAAAATTTGTTATTTTCTCTATGGAAATGATGGTTCTGGCCCACTTAATTTATGCATGGAATGCAATTAATATGCTAATTAGCCCCACTCCCCCTAATTAGCCCCCTCTCATTTCCCCCTACTGATTAATCGCTTATATCTCCTGAATGAAAAGAGATAGAACAATGGGATAAAAACTAATCACTTCTTTGGAATGCGCCGCGTCCTTGAGATATTAATCCGAGTTGGCCGGGATGCCTGGGTTCGAATCCTACGAGTAATTACAAATTCAACTTCTAATAACTCGGAGACTAATTAAGATAAAGACGCCAAATAACTTTTATTACATTTATATCATTAGGTAATTTCTTCTGAATGTATATTTGGGTACCTGGTGTCCTGGGTTCGATCTTTAATTTTTAAATCGCCATTATCTCGGAAACTAAGAAAGGTAGAGGGATGTACCAAAGCATGTTTGATAGCTGTTATAATGTGAAATTAATACTGTATATAATTTTCAAACAGTTGTCCCTAGTTCGAATCCCGATTTTTTAATGACTTCCTTAATTTTTTCTCTATACTCTAGAATATATCACTTAGATTGATGCTGTAACTGCAAACAGCTCTTTTTAACATATAAAACTAATTTTATAAATGATTTTGTTTCTGGTGTTCTGGGTTCGAATACCGATAAAATGTAATTTACTTATAAATTTAATAACTCCTAAACTACTTAAGATAAAGACGTCAAATAAACTTTATTACATTTATATCAATAGGTAGTTTCTTGCGGATTTATATTTGGAGATCTGGTGTCCTGAGTTCGATTCTTAATTTTAAATCTTCATTATCTCTGGAACTAAATGAGGTAGAGGAGTGGGCCAAAGCATGTTTGATAGGTTCTGTACTGGGTAATTAATGCTGTATATAATTGTCAATCAGTTGTGCTTGGTTCGATTCCCATCTTTTAATGAGTTCCTTAATTTTCCTCTGTACACTAGAATATATCACTTGGATTGATAGCGTAACTGCACACAGCTTTGTTTAACATGTCAAGCTAATATTATAAATTATTTTGTTCCTGGTGTTCTGGGTTCGAATACCGATTTAATGAAATTTACTTGCAAATTTAATAACTCGTAATCTATTTTATATAGACACGTCAAGTAAACCGTAAACAGAGTACCTAGTTCCTGAATATCGTTATCATGACAAAAAGTACTTTAAAGTACTCAGATCGAATCCCGAAGGGGTGATTTCATATATCTTCAAGCCTATGAATCCTATCAGGTTCGAGTAAAGATTAAATGGTAGATGCTGATGTGAGGGAACTAAATTACTAAAAATACATTTATTAAAACTATTACCGGGTTCGATTCTAGAAGCTTAGAATCTGTGAAACTCTGGAAAAATTGCTTTTCTCGTGATTGTAGTGAAATGTAATGGTCTTTCTGGAAGAAGATGGAAAGGAAGAATTGAAAAGGGAATGAAAACATGAAATAATGTAGTATATACACACATTTAAGTAAATAAGGAGGAAAATCTTCTACGTTACCTTTTAAGCCTTTACTTTTAAGTATTTTGATAATAGAGATTGTACTAGCTTTGGTGTAATGGGTGGTGGTAGGCTTTGAATGGAACCTCTGACTGAATGAGCGTGTGGGAATACTTCTCTTGTTGGTGTGACAGCATATACATGTAGTTTAAACGTGTTTGATACTGCCAGACATCCTGTCTCTGGGTGTGACATCATAGGCATCCTGACTCTGGGCGTGAGGTTAATACGCGTGGAGCAAGCATATACAGCTAGTTATGGAGCGAGTTTATGATTGATCTAAAAGGTTCGTGCTCCCTCTATAAATATGGTGATCTAGGGTATTGGACTTCATTGTGCTAATTAGCCTTGAGGTGTTAACATTGTGTTCTCTCCAAGAATAATCAGCTTTATAAGTGATATCAAGGTGAAGAGGTCTGAATTTCCCTTGAAGAAGGATTAATACGTTATTACATCAAGAATAAAGATGAATAACTCAGCGTATAAGGATATTATTCCACGCGCTACTGGATATGCATGCGGAAAATGTGGGAAGAAGTTCCTCCGAGGTTATCACAAGAGAAGACACGAGATGAGCTGCAAGAAGCTCTTCAAATGTAAACATTGTAGCTTGACCTTCAATGATGGTTGTAAGGGCCAGCGACACGAAAATATATGTGAAATAAGCAGTCCTCAGATGAAAAGAAGATTGGAGCCAACTAAACATCAGTTACTGTCAACAATGGAGGACTGTGACATGAAAGAATACGAAACTTCATTCGAAGGACGATTGAAATCGTATTTTATACGATGTGAATCACCTAAGGACCTGAATATGTATCTGCATGAAGCAAAACAACGCATAATCCAGGCTGTGCATAAAGAGCTTGGTATTCACAAGAGTGTTAAAATTAATCTGCTGGTTGAGTGTCGATTTGTTAACAGTATTGGAGAAACCTGTGACAAAACATTTAAAACACGGAATCAAGCTGTTTTCCTGGAAACTGATATGGACTCAACGATGGAAGTGAAATTCAAGAAATTGGTGACTGAAATGGAGGAGTCTCAGCTTAAGGGTAGCAGCTGGGCCCTACTTGCTGTGGAAGGAGTTCGACTTCGTATCAACAAGTACAACCCGTTACGAGGAAGTAGCTACATACCTCTACCGTCATCTGTCGGAGCTAAAGAAGCGTGTATAAACATTCAGAACTTTATCGACGAGAAATGTTTCATCTACTCTATACTGGCCAAATTCGTCAGCACCAAGCCTCAACGCGTCAGCAAATACAAGTAACTTCAAGATAAGTACGACTTCAGCTGTGTTTCCTATCCTACTCCACTTTCTCAAATACCTAAATTTGAGAAGCTTAACAAGATATCTATTAACGTTTTCGGTCTAGATGAGAAGCATGAGGTGTATCCAGTAAAGGTTGCTGATATTGAACTACCTGAACATCGTGACCAGCTACTATTGAGTGACAGTTGTGGAAAACATCACTACGTATATATAAAGAATTTTGAGAAACTCGTTCGACGTCAGAAAACTAAATGTAATGGACGGGTTTATACTTGTAAGCGCTGCTTTACACATTTTGATGATCGATATGGACGAAGTGGACAGGAAAAACTACAAGAACATGTGACTATCTGTAATCAACATGGTGTTGCAAGGGTAGTTATGCCTACCAAGGAGAAAGCAATTGTACAGTTTAAAAATGTTGAGAGGATGCTGAAAGTACCTTATGTCATTTATGCGGATTTTGAGAGTATTCTCACTCCATGCCATACATGTACACCCAATCCTGAAACTTCCTATACAACCCCTTATCAAGAGCACACACCAATGAGCTTCTGGGTTTACGTGAAGCCTACATACAGAGTTGAACATCTCGAAACTGGTCTTCCTAAGC
Source organism: Deroplatys truncata (assembly GCA_030765065.1). Classification (NCBI taxonomy): domain Eukaryota; kingdom Metazoa; phylum Arthropoda; class Insecta; order Mantodea; family Mantidae; genus Deroplatys; species Deroplatys truncata. The sequence goes on along the minus strand of CM060983.1, from coordinate 201,664,855 downwards.
AACCCTATGTGTATCGTGGTGCTGATGCTGCTCAGAAGTTTATGCTGTACCTGACATCTCTTGCAAAAATGATTGATGACATATACAAATCTGCTAAGCCTCTGAAACTTACGGATCAAGAGCAAAAGGATTTTGAGTCTTCTACGACATGCTACTTGTGTGGAAAACCCTTTACAGAAGAGAACTATAAATTACGCGACCATGATCACATCAGCGGTGAATATCGTGGAAGTCTTCATAATGAATGTAATTTAGCCTGTAAAACACCTAAATATATACCAGTCTTCATGCATAACCTTAGCGGATATGACTCTCATTTCATTGTTAAGGAGCTGGTTGTACAAGTGAACGTGTGGAGGTAATTCCTAACTCTGAAGAAAGCTATATCTCATTCACCAAGTATGTAGGAGATATAAAGCTTCGATTTGTGGACAGCTTCCGATTCCTCAGTACAAGCTTGGATAAGTTGGTAAAAAATCTAACCTCATATCCTGAAACACTAAAGTACTTTGGAGAAGACAAATTGAAGTTGATGACCCGTAAGGGCGTATTTCCCTATGATTTTGTTACGTCATGGGATGCCCTGAACGAGACCTGCTTGCCTCCTAAGGACTCCTTCTACAATAGATTAAATGAAGAAGAAATTACTGATACTGACTACGATCATGCTAGAAATGTATGGGAGCTGTTTAATGTGAGAAACCTGGGAGAGTACAGCGATCTCTACTTAACCTCAGATGTACTACTCCTAGCCGATGTCTTTGAGACGTTCAGAGAGCAAACCCTCAAAACACACAAAGTTGATCCTGCCCATTATTTTACCTCTCCAGGACTTACATGGGATGCTATGTTACTGTATACTGAAATTAAGCTGGAGCTGTTACAAGATTATGATCAACTACTCATGGTGGAATCAGGTATAAGAGGAGGTTTATGCCAAGTTTCCCATCGGTATGCTGAGGCTAATAACACGTATATGGAGAAGTTTGATCCGTCGAGACCAACCCAATTTATCACATACGAGGACGCCAATAACCAATATGGGTGGGCAATGTGTCACGCCCTTCCTTTTGGTGGATTTCAGTGGGTGTCGCCTGAAGAAATCAACTTAGAAACACTACAATAAGATGATCGTCATGGGTACATATTAGAAGTTGATATCGAATATCCTGCAGAACTTCACGATCTACACAACGATTTACCTTTCCTGCCTGAGTGTATGAAACCATTGGAAGCATCTACAAAGAAACTGATACCTCATCTTGGACCTCGAAAGAAGTATGTAGTGCATTACATGGCTTTGAAGCAGGCTCTTAGTCATGGACTACGTCTAACAAAAATCCATCGTGTGCTACAATTGCTAAAGTCTCGGTGGTTGAAACCTTATGTGGAATTTAACAACAGGCTACGACAACAAGCTGCAAATGATTTCGAGAAGGATCTCTACAAGCTCTTTAACAACGCCATGTTTGGAAAAACTATGGAGAACCTGCGTAGCCGTGTGGATATACGACTGGTGACAAATGAAAAAACTCTAGAGAAGCTGATCGCCAAGCCTACGTTTATCGACAGGACGATATATGCTGCTAATCTAGCTGCTGTACATATGGCCTCTCGTCAGATTGTGTTCAACAAGCCTATATACATTGGTATGAGTGTGTTGGACATCTCCAAGACATTAATGTATAACTATCATTACGACGTGTTGTTGCCTTATTATGGAGCTGAAAACCTGAAGCTTATGTATATGGACACTGATTCGTTCATTCATCGTGTTACAACTGAAGATGTGTACCAGGACAAGCTACATTTTCTTGAGCATCTGGATACAGCTGATTACCCTGTCAATCATATATGCCACTCTACTCAGAACAAGAAGGTATTGGGAAAATTTAAAGATGAGGCTAATAGCAAAATCATCCTACGCTTTGTTGGACTACGTCCTAAGATGTATGCCTTAGATATTCAAGGCTCAATGATAAAAAAGATTAAAGGTATAAAACGTAGCGCTATTAAGCAGTACATTTCGTTTGACAGCTATACAGACTGTCTTAAAACCTGTGAAATCATCAGAACGCCCATGAATCTAATCCTATCGCGAAAGCATGCTGTTACCACGGTGCAAGTGAATAAAATTGCATTGAATCCCTTTGATGATAAAAGAATTATTGCTGAGGACGGTATAACTACCTATGCGTATGGACACTACAGTATTACAAACAGTGCTTAAGAGAATGTAAGTCGAAGATGGAGATTTTCTCGTGAGTCTACAATGTTAAAAATGAAGTTTATCCGTGTACTGATATGCAACTAGCAGACGCCTGATGAAGAAAGAAGAAGATGGAAGGGAAGGTGGTAACCCTGCCATTAGGAGCAATCCTAGTGCTAGTCTCAAGCCTAGATAAAAGGGGAGAGACATCTACAACAAACTTAAATAAAGGTATGTTGACGCAAAGCTTTTCAATTTGTGAATCAATATGCAGTTTATCCCTCTCCGCATCGTACAATAAGTTTGTAAGATTTAGAAAAAAGTATATAAATTGTTGTAACGTTGGATAAGAAATGTTTATGATCTAATTACTCTCTATATTACCATGAGTACCTGTGATACTAGCTGAGTGACTTTAAACACCTATGTTACTTGAATTATCCTAAATACCTACGATACTCTCTGAATTACCTGTAACATCATACGGAACTATGCTATATCCGCTTCCCGGAACCTGTCCTACCCTGTGATACTAACTGAATTACTTACCTGTTAGTGTGAGTGGGTTAGCTTTTCCCATGAGAGGACCGCCTTTTCCCTGCCGTTTTCCCTTTGCTGGTCACCTTTTTCCCTTTACTGGTCACGTTTTTCCCTTTGCTGGTCACCTTTTTCCCTCTGCTGGTAACGTTTTTCCCGTTGCTGGTCACCTTTTTCCCTTTGCTGGTAACGTTTTTCCCTTTGCTGGTCACCTTTTTCCCTTTGCTGGTCATCTTTTTCCCTTTGCTGGTCACCTTTTTCCCTTTGCTGGTCACGTTTTTCCCTTTGCTGGTCACGTTTTTCCCTTTGCTGGTCACCTTTTTCCCTTTGCTGGTCACGTTTTTCCCTTTGCTGGTCACGTTTTTCCCTTTTCTGGTCACCTTTTTCCCTTTGCTGGTCACCTTTTTCCCTTTCCTGGTCACCTTTTTCCCTTTGCTGGTCACCTTTTTCCCTTTCCTGGTCACCTTTTTCCCTTTGCTGGTCACCTTTTTCCCTTTCCTGGTCACCTTTTTCCCTTTCCTGGTCACCTTTTTCCCTTTGCTGGTCACCTTTTTCCCTTTGCTGATCACCTTTTTCCCTTTGCTGGTCACCTTTTTCCCTTTGCTGGTCACCTTTTTCCCTTTGCTGGTCACCTTTTTCCCCTGAGCGAGTCACCTTTTCCCTGAATAGGTTACGTGATGAGCATGTCTAGAATTAGCGCTCTAACATTGACATGAAACATATTTCCATGAAGTTCTCGCCTAAAGTCGCTTTCAAGGTCTAGCATCTCCTATTCCCTATATCTCCTGTATATAAGTCCATATTCCTACTGCTTCACTATCTGTCTAGCCTACCGACTCTCCTCGTTTCCCTATACCTCTCATATAAACCATACTCTACTCCTCTACCTCTGTCTAGCCTAACACCACTCCCCCGTATCCCCTACCTCTCATAAGCGCATTCCCGTCCTGCCCCCTGTCTATCTCTCCTTGGGTTCCTATCTAGCATATATAAAACACATTCTACCTTTAGCACCTGCCTATCCTAGCATTGGATCTCTTCGTTTACTCATCTCTCCTTATAAACGGCTACTCAACCTCCTTAGCCCAATATCTCTCCTCCTGTTCCTATATCCCTCATGCATATAAACGCATACTCTAAACCTCTGTCTAGTCTAGCGTCTCTCCCCGTATCCCTTGCCTCTCATAAAGCGCATTTCCCGCCTGCTCCTGTCTAGCTGAGTATCTCTCCTTGGGTTCCTATCTAACCTATAGAAAACACATTCTACCTTTAACAGCTGTCTATCCTAGCATAGGATCTCTCCGTTTTCTCGTCTCTCCTTATAAACGCATACTCAACCTCCTTAGCCTAATACCTCTCCTGGTTTTCCTATATCTCATATAAACCATACTCTACTTCTTGACCTCTGTCTAACCTATTATCCCTACCCCCTGTTCCTTAACTGTCTCATATATAAAGATAAGCTCTATCCTTCAACTCTGTCTAGCCTAACACCTCTCCTCCTGTTCCCTACCTCTCTCATATAAAAGACATACTCTACCCTTCAACCTCTGTCTAGCCTAACACCCCTCCTCCTGTTCCCTACCTCTCTCATATAAAAGACATACTCTACCCTTCAACTCTGTCTAGTGTAATACCTCTCCTCGTTTTTCCTATACTTTTCATATAAACCATGCTCCTCAGCCTCTGTCTAGCCTAACAGCTCTCTACTATCTCTTCCATATAAACGTATTTCCCTCCTTCAACCCTGTCTAGCATAGTATTGGTCGTCGTATTCCCTATCTCTCCCATATAAACCCATTTTCCTCCTTGAACCGCCCCATCTAGCCTCGTTTTCCCTATCCTTTCCCATACATGCCCAAAAAAGTGGCCTCGCTCTCTTCTAAATAACCTACTGACTGTGTATGATAGAAAAAGCGAAAAACGTAGTTAAAGTGAAGTGCCCGCGCATGCGCGTATGTGCTTGCTTGTGGTTGTGGATAGCGTACTGCAGGAGAATGCACTGGGATAAATACCAGATTTCATACTTAATTTACCCACCACTTATGGACATGAGACGGAGACATCAAGAACTCCCCAATCTAAGCCATTCTTTACTGAGACACTTCCGTTGTTTCCTAAAGAACTGTCTGCACGATTTTGGTTATAATATCACCAAGTTTTATATCACCATTTTCGCACTATTTTATGGACCTAGTGGAACACTATAAATAAGGCGGCCAAGAAAAATAAGAATATAGCAAATTAGCGAATTCTCTTCGTGTGGAAATGGGTAACTTCTGAACCTTGAAGAGGAAGGCGACGAAGAAGAAATTAAGTATTAGCAAAGTAAATAAGATTTATATTTTTGCTTTTTTGTAAGCAGTGGTTGAAGTCCTGATAAGTTCTGATGAAATTTTATGTAACTGAGAATCCCTAAAACCTATGAAAAACATATATCTGTAACAATGCAGGACTCAGAAAAATATCTAAATGTCAGCCCTGTTCGTAGCATATACCATTTCCAAAATACTTGCCATTGTATGCTTACATGTTTTCAGGTTTGCCTCCTTTTTGCTTATTTCGAATCAAAGTCTATTGAAATAGAGATAGCTAAGTGTTTTCTCAACTCTCCAAGAAATATTAAGGTTTGAGGATCTTATTACACGGATGTTTATGATGGTTAATGCAAAGCGAATAGAATACTTTAGTTTTTTATGCTCATAGAGTAAACATACAATTATAAATTGACAATGCTAAGGTACTTATACGGATGCATTCAGATTTTTTTTTTAAATTTACCGCTAATCCACTGCAGTAAAACAAACAAATGCTGTAGATTTGCGAGATATACTTAACTTTCACAGAGCTTTTCTCTAAATGATAGACATACTATTCCATAGAAAAAAACCAAAGTCCAAAAATTCAAATCTGCTGGGCTATGGAATTTTATCCTGGATCTCCCTAATGTAGGCCAGTGGCACTACCGCCAGGTTGGTCTATCTTACGAACATATTCTCTTAAATATTACACACACACACATATATATATACACATACATATATAATGTCTTTGGAGTAGTGATTTTGTGTAACCTTTGGATTGCATAAATAGCTTTGTTGTAATATTTTATAAATTTCATGAATGACTTTTAACCACCTTATAAACAATTAGTTATTTTATGCGTAAAAGTTTGGATTCGATTTAATTAGTACACCGTCACGGCCGGAATTGCAACTATTCGGTTTTCCATGTAGATACTCTACCCAAACGTACAGTGTTCTTTAGACTACTCTCACCTGATTCATGTAACCCAGTAAATCTCAAAGGCGATCTCAATAATTGCTCCGATTTATCGTGACCTAAATGACACAGTCCTTCAAGTACTTACAATTTCGGTTTCTTGTTAACCACATTGTTAGGTTAATTTAATATGAGAATTTATTCTTTTAAAGTGACTGTTTACTGGCCAAGGATGAACGAGGTTTGAAAAAAATCTGATGTGTTACACTCACATAACTTTCTCTACTCTTGTACAATCTATTTTTACAAACGCCTATTCTCCATATACTTCATGTTAATCGAGATGTTAATCTTATTGCTAATTTTCTTGTAGGTGCAGGGGGAATATGGTAGTATTTAAACGATAGTCAAATCTTCTAAGAGCTGGTTGCTATGTGGCGCATTCCATTCTCTTTGCATGTCCAGGACATAAAAAAAATGAATAACGAATTTGAGAAAAAGTATAAGTATTGTAAAATATAAGGAAATAACAAGCAATATCTCGAAAACGGTTCACTCAACAAAAGAAATGTATATGACATAAGTTGTGTATTTTAACGCGATCTACATTTTTTGTGTAGTAAAATTTTGTCTATCTCTTATGGTTTACCAGTTATGCAAAAGTCGTTCACAATGAAGAATACTTTTGGAGACATTCCCAGAAAATTCGAGATATACATTTCATTTCTCATGACATTATCTTAAACATATGATATTTTCATCAAAATCGTTAGAGCCATTTTTGAGAAAATTAAAATTTTTGAAAAATATTCCATGTAAAGGGTAGTCTGAGGTGGGGGGATTTTCTTGAAAACCTTCATGTTGCATCTCTGGAAGATACTGAACGTAAATACCAAGTTTGGTGTTTATCTGACTGTTCGTTTTTGAGTTGTGCTGTTCACAGACACACAGACACACACACAGACACACATACGGACATGTTTCCAAAAATGCTTTTTTTTGATTCAGGGGGTCTCAAAACATGTATTTCCGGTGAAATCTCTGTATCGAATTTTTGGGTGAAATGCAATACTTCCCCTACTTACTATACGTAGTAGAGAAAGTAAAAATTAATGACATGGCCGAGACTGGAATCATGAGGTGCGTTAGAAACATTAAAGAAAAGTCTTGCCCTATCATAAGGGTACAAGTAGTTTTTACTTTCTCTACCAAGTACCAAGTAGGTAGGTACAGAGTCTATTGCATTCCATCCAAAATTTTGATACCTAGATTTCACAGGAAATACTGTTTTGAGGCTCCCTGAATAAAAAATGCATTTTTAGAAACATGTTCGTGTACGTGTGGGTGTGATGTATATATGTAGATGTAGAGAGAAAGATAGAGGGAGAGACTACAGCACAGCATAGCCCAAAAATCGAAATATCTGATAATTATTAATCTTGGTATTTAGATTCAGCATCTTCCAAAATGCGACACGAATATTAATCAAGCAAACCCTTACACCCCAAATACCCTTTAGATGGAGCATGTTTCTCCAAAACACCCCTAAACGTTTTAATTAAAATAACATACGTTGCAATTTTACTTACATGTCAAACAAAATGTATATATTGCATTTTCTGGGAAGAGCTTTAAGTCCTCTTTATTGCTAGCAATGTTGTATAATTTTATATAACTGATAAACCATAAGACATAGACAAAAATGTAATATACAAAACTGTATATTCTTTAAAATATGCAACTTACTGTAAATAACATAAGCTATATTCGAAATATCGCCCATTATTGATTTGAATTTTTCAATACTTTGTGTTTTTTTAAAGTGCTGTCCTGGAAAGACAACTATTCGATTTCTTCTGGCCCCCTTGTGCACTCGGTCAACTTAAAGCTGGCCGATGTCAGAGACGGAGCTCGAATCATTTAGTTCGTGGACATTGGGAGCGCCAGGCTTTGTTCACAATACTGTGTATATTCTTGTTGTAGTTATAATGGGGAACACAACTATAATCATTAAAGTCTTCCGAGAAAATGATTCGTATACGGGATTTCAAATACATATATTTCGGAGTGATTGAACTCTGAATATTTGTAATCAAAACTCACATTATTGATTTAGGGTTCTAAATTGGAATAATGACTGAAGCGCGTTACAATGCTACGCGAACCGCAGCACTCTTAGCTCAGTGGCAGAGAGTTAACTTCCTGTTATAACCGAACGAGGTGGCACAGTGGTAACGTGTGCGACTCGCATTTGGGAAGTCCAGGGTTCAAACCCCCGGGACCGACCAATGTGACCGTTTTTAGGCGGTTTTCCTCGGTCGCTATGCGAATGCTAGGTTGGATAATTTAATCCGCTAGTTTTCCTATCATCCCTTTCATCACTACGTTTTATTTCCTTCTCTTCCCCGTCATGCCAGGCAATGGGTTGATCACCCATCCTGGATATGCAATGATCCAGAGTTTGCATCGACTGGTTACTGACCCAAAGCATTGGCGTGTTAGTCCTTGGGGACTGTAATTCCTACAAAGGGGAGAATAATCAGTTAAAGAAATAGAGCACAAATATAACAATTTATTCATTTGTATGTATGTGGCGTACATTTAATAGTCCGTCATACCGGTAGATGGCAACTATGACATTAATTTATCGGTCGGGGTGAAGCTTCATACTTAATCAACTTAATTTTATAACAACAAATTTCACAATTATTGTAACTATACTTGTAAGTCAAATGAAGTAACACAAACAATATTATTTAAATATATTACAGTAAAAATAAAAGATTATCCACTACGGAGAATCGAACTCGTGCTGCTTGCGTAGAAGTTTAAGCACTGCTTCACGCCAAGCACGCTTTGGAAAACGCCGAAATCACTCCCTTGTGACTTGTATTATAGATTTAGTCTAAGTGGCGCATGGAAGTGGACGGTTGTGAACCACGCTCTCTCTGGAAGTATTTGAATAAAAAAATCTGATGTGTTACACTCACATGACTTTCTCTACTCTTGTACAAACTATTTTTACAAACGCTTATAATCCATATGCTTCATGTTAATCAAGATGTTAATCTTATTGCTAATTTTCTTGTAGATGCAAGGGGAATATGGTAGGGTTTAAGCGATAGTCAAATCTTTTAAGAGCTGGTTGCTGTGTGGAGTATTCCATTCTCTTTGCATTAACGGAACAAAAAAAATCTGATGTGTTACACTCACATGACTTTCTCTACTCTTGTACAATCTATTTTTACAAACGCCTATTCTCCATATGCTTCATATTAATCGAGATATCGAGATGTCAATCTTATTTGTAATTTTCTTGTAGATGCAAGGGGAATATGGTAGCTTTTAAGCGATAGTCAAATATTTTATCGCTGGTTGCTATGTGGCGCATTCCATTCTCTTTGCATGTCCAGGATATAAAAAAATGAATAACGAATTTGAGAAAAGTATAAGTATTGGAAAATTTAAGCAAATAACAAGCAATATCTCGAAAACGGTTCACTCAACAAAAAAAATGTATATGATATAAGTTGTGTATTTTAACGCGATCTACATTTTTTGTGTAGTAAAATTTTGTCTATCTCTTATGGTTTACCAGTTATGCAAAAGTCGTTCACAATGAAGAATACTTTTGGGGACATTCCCAGAAATTTCGAGATATACATTTCATTTCTCATGACATTACCCTAAACATATGATATTTTCATTAAAATCGTTAGAGCCATTTTTGAGAAAATTAAAATTTTCAAAAAATCTTCCATGTAAAGGGTAGTCTGGGGTGGGGGGATTTTCTTGAAAACCTTCGTGTCGCATCTCTGGAAGATACTGAACCTAAATACCAAGTTTGGTGCTTATCCGATTGTTCGTTTTTGAGTTATGCTGTTCACAGACACACACACACACAGACACACACACAGACACACAGACACACACACAGACACACACACGGACATGTTTCTAAAAATGCTTTTTTTGGATTCAGGAGGTCTCAAAACGTGTATTTCCGGTGAAATCTCGGTATCGAATTTTTGGGTGGAATGCAATACTTCCCCTACTTACTATACGTAGTAGAGAAAGTAAAAATGAATAACGAATTTGAGAAAAAGTATAAGTATTGGAAAATTTAAGGGAATAACAAGCAATATCTCGAAAATGGTTCACTCAACCAAAAAAATGCATATGACATAAACTGTGTATTATAACGCGTTCTACATTTTTGTGCAGTAAAATTATGTCTATCTCTTATGGTTTACCAGTTGTGCAAAAGTCGTTCACAATGAAGAATACTTTTGGAGACATTCCCAAAAAATTCGAGATATACATTTCATTTGTCATGAAAATATCTTAAATGTGATATTTTAATCAAAATCGTTAGAGCCATTTTTGAGAAAATTAAAATTTCCTAAAAAATTTCTATGTAAAGGGTAGTCTGGGGTGGGGGATTTTCTTGAAAACCTTCGTGTCGCATTTCTGGAAGATACTGAACCTAAATACCAAGTTTGGTGTTTATCCGACTGTTCGTTTCTGAGTTATGCTGTTCACAGACACACATACACACAGACACACACGGACATGTTTCCAAAAATGCTTTTTCTGGATTCAAGGGGTCTCAAAACATGTATTTCCGGTGAAATCTCGGTATCGAATTTTTGGGTGGAATGCAAAAAATGTAACTGCTGAGGAGATCGGATACTTTTAGTTTGACCGAGTGTGGCTTCAAAGAAATGTGTGGTGTAACTATTTCTGCCAATGTTTATCTCGATTAACATGAATAAGCTTCCTTTGAAATAATGTTTACAGGTTACATAAAAATAAACTATGGTGGACCCTTCATTCTGAACAACTTTGTATACTTGGTAAACCGCAAGAAATAGACAAAATCTTACTCCATAAAAATGCATATGTCATTAAAAACGCAAAATTTATGTCAAATCAACTTTTTGTGGCGATAACCATTTCCGAGATATTCTTCGTTATGGGTTTGAATTTTCAAATACTTTTATGCTTTTTACTTCCTCTACTACGTACATAGTAGGTAGAGAAGGTATTGCATTCCACCCTAAAATTGGATACCGAGATCTCACCAGAAATGTGTTTTGAGGCCCTTTGAATAAAAAAAAAATACAGTTTTAGAAAACGTTCCTGTGTGTGTATGTATGTATGCATGTGTGTGTGAGTGAATATAATAACTCAAAAACTAAAAGTCAGATAAATACCAAACTTGTCTATGTACTGTCCTAGTTTATTGTGTTTTCCTCTGGTCTTAGATTTAAAACTGATTTAAAATGTCCATTCCTTAACCCACTTAAGTATGTTACACCAGTTCTAAACCATGCCAACCTTTGCCTTCCTGCTTTGTCACAAGTTTCAATATATTTTTCTCTTCTCCAATCATTTTTCAATGATCTGTATAGTTTTAAACATCTGTTGTTAACAAGATTAGCCCATATCGTCTTTATCTTCAAAATACTCTATTCTTGCTTTCGCCCACTTCCAAAATCGTTTTCCCATTCTTTCCCTATAAACCATATTATCTTACTTCCTAAAGGATATTTTGGAGTACATGTCCAAGTTTCTTTCCCCTTAATTTTCCTTGCGTTACCAAGCACTGTTTACGATGTTCTCGTCTTCCGAAATCCATATTCCATACCAACACTTCACTACTCTTTCCACTTCCTTACTTTTATAGCGTAATCGTACTAATTCCATTAAAGAATTAGAACTCATTACACGAAGATCTAAGTAATCCTACAAAATAGTACATTTATCACATTTATTGATTTCCAGCGCTCATCTGAGGCCCAAATTTCTACTGTATACATCATTCTGCTCTCTACTTATTGAACCGCATACCCTTTCCAACCATTTTACCGGCATATTTGGTATTGGATGTTACACAAAACCATTTCAGTTTATTCTCTTCTCTTCAAACTTGATATTTTCAATATTGATATAAAATCTTGGCTCGGATCCAGTATTCACTCTGCATTAGGTATGCGATAAAGTAAATTGTTTGATACTGATTTCATTGGTATACCCTCCCGCTATAGATATGCCAGAAACATTACAACGTGAAATTATTGCAGTCGTATGAAGACTTGTATTGCCCTTTTTATTCCGAAAAGTTTAACCTCTCTTTTAACAAATCAGGAGAATAAAATGTGTGCGTTGGTGTTGAAAAGAACTCGGTTTACAGTGACTGAGGGTTACTCGACTTTTCTCTTGTGAGACTAAGGAAAAACGCCCGGAAAAATTATCCGACAAACTGACAACAATCGATATTCAACTCAGGGTGTTTATTTTTGAAGGCAGAAATTAGAATGTCACATTTCTATGACCTTCCATAAACTACTCATAAGTAATTTTATTTTATCCTCTTCATGCAAATTGATATAAACCTTTGCAAAAATAGTTTCAATGCACATTCCGATATAGGTGCAAGAGGACAACAAAAACGAATGGAAAGTCAGATGTTCAAAAGCTAGTCGCTATATGCTGGTCTTGAGATTCCATACTCCTTCCAATGATATCATGAGAACCTCTGAATAGCGACAGATCTTTAAAAAAATCTGATGTGTTACACTCACATGACTTTCTCTACTCTTGTACAATCTAATTTTACAAACGCCTATTCTCCATATGCTTCATGTTAATCGAGATATCGAGATGTCAATCTTATTAGTAATTTTCTTGTAGATGCAAGGGAAATATGGTAGGTTATAAGCGATAGTCAAATATTTTAACGCTGGTTGCTATGTGGCGCATTCCATTCTCTTTGCATGTCCAGGACATAAAAAAAATGAATAACGAATTTGAGAAAAAGTATAAGTATTGGAAAATTTAAGGGAATAACAAGCAATATCTCGAAAACGGTTCACTCAACAAAAGAAATGTATATGGCATAAGTTGTGTATTTTAACGCGGTCTACATTTTTGTGTAGTAAAATTTTGTCTATCTCTTATGGTTTACCAGTTATGCAAAAGTCGTTCACAATGAACAATACTTTTGGAGACATTCCCAGAAAATTCGAGATATACATTTCATTTGTCATGACATTACACTAAACATGATATTTTCATCAAAATCGTTAGAGCCATTTTTGAGAAAATAAAAATTTTCGAAAAATGTTCCATGTAAAGGGTAGTCTGGGGTGGGGGATTTTCTTGAAAACCTTCGTGTCGCATCTCTGGAAGATACTGAACCTAAATACCAAGTTTGGTGTTTATCCGACTGTTCGTTTTTGAGTTATGCTGTTCACAGACACACAGACACACAGACAGACACACACACGGACATGTTTCCAAAAATGCTTTTTTTGGATTCAGGAGGTCTCAAAACATGAATTTCCGGTGAAATCTCGGTATCGCATTTTTGGGTGGAATACAATACTTCCCCTACTTACTATACGTAGTAGAGAAAGTAAAAAAGACAGTGTTGCACATTTCATAACGGAAGTGTCTCATGGTACAAAAAAGTTGTTTGAAATAAACTGTGTTTTAAAGAGATTTACACTTTTTGTGTAGTACATTTATCTTTCTCTTATTGTTTAATAGTTTAAAAAAAATTCCTTTCGAATGAAGAGGGATTCAAAAGCTATTCACAGAAAATTCAAGATGTACATTTTGTCATTAAAATATTATAAACACGTGATATTTTAATCAAAATCACTATGGCCATTTCTGAGAAAATACTAACAAGGAAAATTTCTCCAAATAAAAGGTAGTTTGCGTTGGAGGGTTTTGTTGAAAATATTCATATGGTGACTTTGGTGGATGCTGAACTTAAATATCAAGTTTGGTATTTAACCAGCATTTCGAGTTTCAGTATGCTGTCCACAAACGCACACGCGCGCGCACACAAGTGGACCTTTTTTATTTTTTTTTGAGGGCTCTATTCGGCGAAATCTGGTATCGAATTTTTGCGTGGAATACAACACTTCCTCTACTTACTATAGGTAAGCAGTAGAGAAAATAAAAAGCCCTTAAACTGTAAAACGAATGTGGTCTGTGCACATTGGCTAACCGTACTTATAACTTTATTTTAGTCGCGGTTAACCTTAGTTAAGACTTGAGGTTGTGAACGACACCATCGCACATTACGGGAGGAAGTGGCTCTATTTCCAGAGTGGAAGAGAAGCACCTCCGGAAATGGTACTTCAGGCTCAGCGAGATTATCCATATTAAAATGGTGCAACAACCGAACAGAGAAAAGAGCAGAAAAAAAAAGGAATATGCCGGCAAAACGAGGATTTCTACCCACAAGCTGATTTTAATGAGGAACAACAAACTTCGATTACCTGTTACAACTAGAAAGGAAGGTTTATCGGCTTGGAGCATTGCCACAAAAGCTATCCATTGTATCTCCACCGTGAAAAAAAACACCACTCGATCACACGCAACAAGCCCGCCCTCCATTTGTCGTTTATAGTTCAAACCTGTATTGTTCTACCATACAACCACTTCGCTGCAACTGCCGCATTGTTGAGTACCATGAAAAAGCTTTGTTTAGTGTATGACTTCCAATTTCGTTGTAAGGAAGGTCACATAATTCCAGCATATCAATATTGTAGATTTACCACCTCCAAAGAAAATACATTATGCTACATGAGTAATAATAATAATAGTAATATAATAATAATAATAATAATCTTACTAACCCTTAAATTCGCAAATTCTCATTTGGTTTTCAAAACTTTAACTTATAGATTTTTATTTGTCTTAAGGTCCAAGGAAATGCATTTATAATGAATAAACTAGTTTTTAATTTTTTTTATTCATTTTTTGAGTTGTATCTAAATGGATACATTTTACATAAGTGCTTAAAGAAAGGCAAAATAAAAATTATTACCAAATTATAGAAAATAATTATGGCTTTACCACTATATACATGTAAAAAAATTATTTTTCATTTTTTATGAAAATTTAGTTACTTCTGGTTCAACCCAGGAACAGAAACCACGGTGAGCACGGCTAGAATTTTTTCTTCTCTGCATCTATAAAGCTTCTTCTGAAAATATAGAGGTATTTCATTATTTTATGTAGATGAATACTGCTTGCAAAACTATATAAATATGAGTAGTGCCAAAAATTCTGAGCTCAGACTGAGTAAAAACCATTTTATAGGTGTTAAAAGTTATTTATTTCTGTATGTTCTGATAACAAACACGAATTGCTTCCTTTATGCGTATTGTTACGTTTGTATTACATGCAGGCAGGTTTTACGTGTACTTTTGAATACATAGTTATTTAGGTCGAAATATATCACTAATCACTAACCTAATTTACTAAACTTATACACAAATTTAATCTGTGTGCATTTAATTCCACTTTAGAGAATTAAATGTCACTCAAAGATATTATAATATCCACAAAAATGCAAACAATTACCTCAAAGTGCAACGCATTTTCACATGAGCAGCCATTTTGATTACCGCTCCATGCAAAGTACTGCAAGTGTTGAGAGGTGGCAGCACCACCCAAACACTAATCTAGATATGTACAAAAGCACACATGTTGAGAGTAAGCACGCGGAAGTAAATTAACTGTATTTAAAATATTATATAAAATATTAACTAAATTTAATATAAAATACATACAGCATGGAAATTTCAACTGAAGAAACTAAAGTAATGCATTTAAAGGTACTCACTCGGTCCGGTCTAAAATAATGCTAGAAAATAAAAGTATACAACAAGTGTTAATGTTTAATTTTCTAGGATATGGGCCTGAAATAGACATTAATAAAAAGCTAAATAAATTCATTTACATAACGGGAATCATAAAGAGAACACTAAAAACTAAAATTAGAAAAGATTCAATAATAAAATTGTATAAAGCAATGGCCAACCCCACAGTAACTTATGGATCTGAAACATGGACGGTGACAGCAGATAATAAAAGAAGGATGCAGGCAGCTGAAATGACATTTCTCAGACCTATAGGAGGATACACAAGACTGGATAAAAAGCCAAATAATGAAATAAGACAAAAGTTAAAAATAGAAGAGTTAAATAAAGTAAGAATAGAATAGAACTAACTGGAAACAACACTTAGAAAGAATGTCATTAATAAGATACCCCGAGCAACATATAACTACAGACCCCAAGGATACAGAAACCCAGGATGACCAGAAAAGAGATGGACACAACAAGATTTTGAAGCCGGAACAGGCTAAATGGCTAAAACCGTGAAGTAGAAGAAGAAGAAGAGTGTAAAATATTGCATCGTTTTGGATACATTTTCAAGAAAAGGGGAGGGAAAGAACGGTTCACAGGGATGCAGTGCAATAACGCACTGCTTTTATTGAAGTTCGTTACAACGTAGCCCAACATTGAGACAGTAACTATGGTTATATATATGCCGTATATACAATAATGTGAATTATAATGTGAAATGGTATTAATAAGAAAAATACTTGTTGTATAAATAGAAGTTAAGGCATAAGTTTTATGTATGTGCAAGTGTTGAGCTGGAGCTGTTGAACCCTTGTTAAAAGCCGACAAACATATATTTGTGTTAGAATTAGGGCCCAGGCAAAAAGGACTTGTACAGGAAAGTCATAAAAGCCAGACCTTGAGTCTTTGTGAAATAGAAAAGGCGACAAGCGAACACAACATATTTTTGTAGAGAGGCCACATGTTTGCAAACGTAGAACAATAGTCGGGTAAGTCTTCTGGAAGGTTCCAAGCTGAACGAAGACAGACAATGAAATTTTAAGGAAGAATATGTTTAAAATCTTTAAGGGGAGAAATGTTAGTTCTAGCGTCCCCATCAGCCAGGGCGGTTGAGTATAAAGTACTACGATGTGAATAATATACATGTAAGCTCTCAGAAGCAGGCGTTATTAGTTACTTCTTACAATGTAGTAGGAACGGTGAAATGTTATGAATTTAAAAGTCCATACGAACGTGTGATAATAATTATTACAATTATTTCTAGAGCACGTATAAAATACTTGATTGCTCAGCGACCGTAAGTTTGGCTTACGAATGTGGTAGGGCTCGACCGTTCTACAGCTCCAACTAACATAAGAACTGTGTAGATTATTACTAAGACAGTAAATGTGTGTGCCATTAAAGCATAGTGTTCTTCATTAACTTAATCTATTGTTAGAGTTGTTACTTATTACCTTCCTTCCCGTATCACACCCTGCAAAGTTATACAAGCTCTACCAAAAACCTAAATAACAGCAGCCGTGGCAAGAAATAAAAATAACACTTTAAGAGTAACAACTAAAACTCAAGATAATTATCAGTATCATCATAGTTCATATATTAATTCATCGGACATACTGCGAGTTATGCTCTCCCTCCACGAGTATACCGCAACATTTGGGGAAGAGAAAGACCTGCTAAGACCCAGTTTCACAGTTTAAGCTCATGCTCTGAATCTGGCTTAAGCGGAGGTTTATGCTACAGAGGAATTTTTCAGTGCATAGTTCAAGCGATACGCTGAGCTTATATGTAGCTTGGCTTAAACCATATTGAACTGTGGTTTAAGCTAAGAAGTCGCCGTGTTATCTGAAGAAGACGATATTAGTAGTGAGGAAATGTCAATTGTTTAAACAGAACAACCATCTAGAATGTTATGAATGCGTCAAACCGTTTTCACGTATGAAATGACCGAGCATTCTAAGAGAGATTTCAGATTGCCATGCGGGGTCCAGCTGTACCCCAGTGTGAAAATTTTTAGTTTTTATGAGTGAAATGTCTAATTTAAGATTTTGAAATAGCTTTATTATCATAAAATAGTTCCATAGATTGTTCAATATATACAATTCTAAAAAAATAAAATACAACTAGGGGTTCGCTTGGACCCTCATAGCAGTTCATGTTCCATAAAATGTTCTGCATCTTGAGAGTTTTATGTTGACTGCCTTGTGTTTTTCAATTATTCCAGCAAGCATTATTGGTTTGAAATTGTGTGGAAACAGTTCAGTACTCTCCTAGTGTGCATTGTAAGGTATAGTCATGTCGAAACGAAAAGATGAAACTTTTAAAAGGTCGATATCAGTTATGTCCAAGAAAAAATGATAGAAAAACTAGAACAAAGTGTGAGAGTTACAAGAAATTCATTTCCAATGCAGAGAGTAGTTTGTCTTGGATGTTACACTTAGTGAATATGAATTGTAAAACTCCATGTAAAAAAACTAAACGGTACTGGCAGTACAATATAAAAATGTTAAAATATAGTTGTGAATACCAGTGAAAAAATATACAAAATAAAAAGTGAGAAATAAAAAATAAAACAAATTATTTCATCTAATGCAATAATGCTGGAAAATAAAAATAATATTGTAATTTTTAATTGACTTATTCGTTTGACAACGCTAATTTTGAGGTACATTGTAGGTAAACAAATATTGGGACATCAGAATTGCTGTTTTAAAATGATTTTATTTGTTCTAAGCAGAGCATAAGATAAATTATATTATATAATTCAAACTTTCTGCCTGGGATCCATTTGGGACCCTCTCAGTGGGTACAAAAGCATAGCAGTCTGAAAAGGTTAAATAACAATCGGCAATGAATGGCACCAGAAACATAAAACCGACTGGTAAGAGGCAAAACTTAATTGGCCTTCATTTTAAATTCGTACGATAAATTTATACACAACAATTTGTATTTGATAAGCAGTATTGCCAATTATTCGTTAACATGATGATGCGCATCACCTCCAAGGAGAGCAGGGCACATTATTAACCGAAACAGCAGAAACCGCCATACGCGGAACCAAAAAGGAAAATACGTACTTTTCCTTTAAAAAACCCTATGCTTGGCAACCCTAATTTCCGGAAATGTTTTGATGTTGCGGCCGACGGAATGTTAAGCTCAGTTTATTCTTAAATAAGGCGAAACGAAGTTACTGCATTCGTGGTTAGCAGTACATCAGAAATTAAAGTTTGTGCTGTGGTCTCAGAGAGCGAGTTAGAAGTACGAAGCGGAACCTGGTCCCACTGAATATGCAGTGGTATATCAGCTTGAAGTTTGTCAACTACGGCAATGCAGAGTGAGGTCTGTTCCAACTTGCTCCAACTAAGCTAGTACGTTTGCTTCTAAAGAAATTGTGAGCAACTATTCTAGAGGTGTTGCTAGAATATTGTTTAAAACGCCTTTGCGTTTACCACTTAATCACTGAGAAACGACAACAGAACAAGTAGCTACAAAACAATGCAGGATGAAAGGGGTGCTTGGTAATAAGAGGAACAAAAATCTATTCATTTTGTTATATCACTCATACTTTTAAGGTTATTAATGATCCCCTGTAATATAAGGTTACAACGTCGCATGTTTGACGGCAAGGACAGAATTTCACACACAGTGTTAAACGCACACCGAAATTCTTCATTTTTAACGTTTACTACGACTATGACAACGTAACGGGAAGGGACGCAAGGCGAATCTTTTTCGGTACAACCCCTCCAGGAGAAACAGCTGAAGTGAAGAAACCGCAGGAACTATAGGCCACAGGGCAGACAGGTCACAATGACGCTCTGAGGTCCTAATATTTCCAAGCTTGAAGACCAAGCCATTACAGGTCGGCCACCAAAAGAAGGCTTCCCACTGGAGTCGGACAGAAGGCCACCCACCTTAGGAGGCTCTGGCAGGGCCGAGAACTTAACAATCAGCAGACATCTGCGCCATTTGTCCGACACTAACACTGCACAGCCTCAATCCGTCTGAGACATGAGTGGGGCAACGAAATAAGGGGGTATAAGGGGACAGAAAAGTCGTGGTAGAGGAGGAACCACCCAGCATTTGCCTACCAACCTGGGGAAGCCACGAAAAACCCATAGTCAGAGTGACCGGCCCGACGGGTATTGAACCCGGATCCTCCCGAGTGAGAGTCTCACGTGTTAATACGGAGCCCTCTCGCTCAGCCATTTTTAACGTTTGAAACAAAACGAGTAGAAGAAAATATTATTAACAAGCTCTTACGGTCTTCCTCAATGGTGACTGTCTAATAATTACTATGCGTTTTTACAACAAATGTATGAATAGTTATGTTTTAGTTTATGAGCATACCGTAACATACAAATCAACACTCTTTGTCCAGTAAGACTTCGGTCACTTACACTATGGGACCCAATAAAAATGACTGGCAAACCTGCATTTCTCAAAACCCATCCATATCGTATTTACAACTTGTTATCATGAAATCTGCAGTGTTTAACCCATCTGCTCTAAATATTGCATAACTATTATTATACTGAGAGCCTGGCAAAAACCACAAATTAGCTTCCAGAAACTACCCAATCATTAGTTTCATTAACATACTACATGAAATTTTTAAAGAGCTTCTCTTACCGCAGCCTTATCAACATTACTTCGCAGGAGTCACACCTCCACCTCCATTGCTGCCACGCTTCAGTGCAGTAGTGTGCGGACTGCATCGACAGCTTCCACACTTCCAACTCTACCGTTGACCTTCAGTGATGAAAACAACGCGCATCCTCACAACAAGAGGACTGTCGCCGCTGGCCATTTTGGGGTTTTGGGATGCGGCGGACTATCGTGGTGCCTTGGATGATGGGCTGCCTGCCCTCGGGTAGGTATTCCCCGTCTAGGAGAGTCGGTGCAGCCGTCCCACCCCCTGCCGCCGCAGCTGCTGCTGATTGCATAGGTCGCTTTAAGTTCCAGGTGGCTTGACCAAGGAATCCTGAACACAGACGACCGCCGAACATCTACAGCTTCACCGCTTCACAGATGCCATACCAGCCAACCGCCGCCGCTCAGCCACGCTCCATCCACTCTCACAAAGCCGATCTCCAGACCACCACTCGCCTTGATTACAGCACAGCACCGCAAACCTCCACGCCCAACTTGCAGACAACACATCAGCTCTTCAGAAACTATGGATGACACTACAAAGCCTTACAGACCGCATTACGTGGGAGGAAATCATGCGAGTACCCTAAAGGAGTCCAGTGTGAATCACTGGAAGTGAATAGATACAATCAATTTGGAACTGTTGATCCAAATGAGATAGTATCTAATAAAAACATAATCAATGGACTCCTGAGACTGATGAGAGTTTATGGATGTGGTGATTGACAAAAAAGGAAGAAAACCGTAGAATAAACCTAAAGTTTCAGTGCATGCAGGTAGGGGTATGTCCCTCCAGTTCATCTCACTGTCAAATATCTAATCTAAGGGACCACATCAATAAACAACTGGCAAGCTTGTCAAAGTACAGATGCAGATCCCCAGGTGCCAGACGGACACACGGGGAAAATCATCACACGGCTTAGCCGGATAGAAGACTTACCATAACCAGACTTAAGCGTCTTCCACATCAGATGCCCCCCTCTACCAAGGGAGGACATACCTGTTTAGATATCCACCTCAAGCTGCAGGTCAAGGTCAGGACCTCGGCAATGACATTCTCCCTGCCCCCACTCATTTATGCCCAAAATCACACGGTTCTCCGCACAAGCGGAATCGAGATCCTAAATTATGTATGTATACCCACGAACATTCGATTCCCTCAGGCGGTACCGGATCCCACAGTTACCCGATATATCAAATAAAGAGTATCCCTACTTACTATAGCAAATGTGTTACGTTAATAATTATAAATTTAAAGTTAAAAATGCTTCTAGCATTTTAGTTCAGGCATTAGTCACAGCACCGAGAGGTACAACGAAAGGAGGCACAGCGATGTCTTCGGACCGATTTTATGTATTTTCAGTACCTAACAGTAATCATTCCCAAATTCAACATTTCATATACCTTGACTCATATAAATGAAACCTTTAGAGATTTCATTTTGGAGGATAGTAACCGGGTCAAATGTGAAAGTTAGGGGTAAACGAAATATCGTAGGAAATGTAATACTGGTAAATTCGTTTTTATTTTTGGTTTGGTATAACCTGAGTCCAAACCACAATCATTTTAAATAGTAATTATGTTAAGATGTTTGGTAGTTTCATATTTATATGCTTAAGTTACATTTAAAAATGCTTTGAATTTGAAGGCATAGCTACCGAGCGAGATGGCTCCGCGGGTGTGAGGCTCGCATTCGGGAGGTCCCGGGTTCGATTCCTGGTGGCTGCCCACTCTGAGCATGGGTTTTTCGTGGTTTTCCCTGGTTGACATAGGCGATTGCTTGAGAGTATATTCTACCACGGATTTCTTCTTTCTCTCATTTCATTTCCCTTTCATGCTTCAGATTGACTCCGGGGCTGGTTTGGTCGGGACAAGAACTTGCGATTTAGAACTTCTTCTTCTCCTCGATCCTGCTAGAGGGAAGCCGGTCGAGCCACTGCTGGTCCCACTAGAGAGACGTCTCCGAGCGGCCCTCCCGTGGCCGGATGGTCAAGCTAGGAACTGTTAGGGAACTCTGCCTACTTCCGCCGGCCCCGCACAAAAGTGTACGCACAAAAGATCCATTGGGGTTGGGGTCTAGGTGTCCCCTACAATAACTAGTCATATCCTATCCCTATTCTTAAACCGTAGTAAATTCATTTTGTTTGTCTGTAAAGAGTATTAGATTTGTATAATTCCTCATATTCTCATTTCTTAATTATTACTCCATCTCAGTTTATTTTTCTTATTTATACTCATTCTCCGCCTTGAATTTATTCAAATAATTGAATAGAATAATTGTGAATATCAGGAGAAAGCACTTTTATTCAATTTAAATTTTCAATATTGTTGGTCAACTGTTCAAGACTTTTAAGAAGCTAAACTTTTCAGAGTTACTTTCACTTTTGATTATTCATGTTCATCAATATAGACCTCTGTTCGTACTGTTGGGAAAGGAGAAAAAACCAACGACCACGATATACTCAACAAGTAAATAAAGGACGGCACTCTACTCGAGACTTTCAAAACCCAACCTATTCTTATTTCAAACTAATGTCAGATAAGATAGCTGATTAATATATAAGCATCAGCTGCTCTAAGAACGATACATTACTGTATCTCTGTGGCTGTTAATGTTAGATAACGCAGAAAGTGACAAGAGATAGCTAATATGTTCAATTATGTAATATACGTATACTTTTAAATGCACACAGTAGGCATGCTTAGATTCTCTTTCCTAACACACGTCTATCGTGAGCACCGCAGCTGTGATGCTATGCTGTAACTCCGGCAGATTATTTGAAAGAGATATTTTCATGCAGCTGGGTCGAGAAGGACAACAGCGTTGCGCAAGGTAATCATGAATGTGCCAAGTTCACAATTAAAAAAAAGAAAACACATATTTCAGTCTAGTGCCATTATGTTGTTCTAGTATTAAAAGACACAGAACTACAATATTGTGAAATCGGCCCGATAGCTCTGGGTCACCCTGTATTCGATAACTTATTGTTAGTATAAGAATATTTAAGAGCTGACTTTTTCAGTATATTGTGTCAACGTAAATAAGCCTGGATGCCAAGCCTGACCGGCTTTTAAACAGATTTTTAATTTCTCTACTACGTATAGTAAGTAGGGGAAGTATTGCATTCCATCCAAAAATTCGATACCCTGGTTTCACCGGAAATACATGTTTTAAGGTACCCCGAATCCAATAAAGCATTTTTGGAAACGTGTTCGTGTGTGTGTGTGTGTTTCTATCTGTCAATCTGTGAACAGCATAACTCAAAAACGAAACGTTGTGTAAATACCAAACTTGGAATTTGAGTTTAGTATCTTCCAAGGATGCGACATGAAGATTTTTAAGAAAATCTTCCAGCTCAGACTATCCTTTACATAAAACATTTTGATTTTCTCAAAGATGGTTCTAGATTGTAATTAAAACATCAGGTGTTAAGATTTTTTTATGTCAAATTAAATGTATATCTTGAATTTTCTGGGAATGTCCCCAAAGGTCCTCTTCATTCTGGATGACTTTCACAATACTGGTGAATGTTTTACTACAAAAAAATTTAGATGTCGTTAAAACACATAATTTATATTATGTATATTGTTTTTTTGTCCAATGAACCATTTTCGAAATATTCCTTGTTATTTGTTTGAATTTCCCAATACTTATACTTTTTCCCAAATGGGAATTTGTTATTTTATTTTTTTGTATCCTGGACATTCAAAGAGAATGGAATGCTCCACTTAGCAACCAGCTCTTAAAATATTTGGTTATCGCTTAACGCCTACCATGTTCCCCTTGCACCTACAAGAAAATTAGCAATAAGATAATTTCTGCAAAAGTTTATCTCATTAACATGAAGTAGATAGAGAATAAGTGTTTGTATAAATAGTTTATACAAGATTAGAGAAAGTCATATGAGTGCAACACATCAGATTTTTCCTAAACCGCACACACTTAATTATCGATTGCTGCTGCAAGAATCTCATTTAAGACTTTAAACCTTTAACGCGAAAGGAGCTGTCTGCCAAAACTGACGGTGAATAACGTAACCTTTTGACTTTTCCCGCGATTAAAGTAAAGGGATCATTGGAGAACTCAGAATAGGCATTGCTCGACGAAGCAGTAAGGAAATGAGGGCCTCTTTGCAGAACTCAAGTGGTGCGCATATCTTTGGATATGGCAACCGCTGGACTAACGATGTACTCTGAGGTGTGATGAAGTGTACCTCCAAAGTGAAGAGCAAGTTTCGAACGTCACTCCCTCCTTTCGCTATTTCTACAAAGAAGAAAAAAAAACAAAACTTGTGCAGCTGGCCAGCTTTAAGAAGTACTGGAGTACGTTTAAAAGCAGCAACTCCATAAAGTTTCCATACCTAGTTCCTCGGCAAAAAAACAGCCCATCCTAGATTTAGAACTGTAATGAACCCGGAACGTAGAGAGGATGGTCATATCTTATTATTCTTCCCCTCATTAATATTGTGATGCTTATGATCTATCCAGTTGTTTCTACGTTGGGATGACTTTTATGCATTTTATGGATGCGTTCTACTAATGGGAAATAACCCTCATGGCGTTCCAAGTTTCAGCTAATAAATTGGTATGTGAACAGAACAAGACACTCGCCGAAAGGGACAGTTTAATGAATACACTGTTGCAATATCAGAATGGGAATTTGTGTTCTATGATGTACCTTGGGTCTGTCCTCATTGGCCACTGACATATGTTTTAATAATAATAATAATAATAACATGGGATGTAACACTTTATATGTTACTGGTAAAACCTGAAAGACGTGAAATCCAGGTTTGATTAATGACAATTATATTAAACTAACGATGCTATTTGAAGTGAAATGAGAAAATAATTTTGAAGAATAGAATTATATATTATACGATTTTTATAGTAAGTTAAAATATATAATGTATCAAGAAGGCTCAGCAAAAGTAACATTCAAGTGAAAGAAGAACCAAATTTTACGATATCCACGTGGTTGCAACTCTATTGTTACATGCGTTGGGGTAAACTTCTATTTATCCATTACATTACTTCAACTCTGTGGTCAGAGGGAGATGGAAAACGAAGGGGTGAAGCTGGGGAACCCTCGGGAAAAGTAAAGAATCAGTCACAAGATAAACAGGAAAAACAATAAGATTTGTGAATTAAAATGACATTGTGTAGAGGCACTTCGAGAGGCACGAAACTGTATCCAGTGGCAATAGAGAAGTAGTGTGATGTCACCATTTTTACGTTCATTAGAGGGTGTTTCGGATATCTTTTTATGCTTATAATCCTTATATTACTTTCGAGAGTGAAAATGTGCTATGGGGTATTAATTGAAAGATTTACTCTCTAGTAAGGTTTACTTGAATGATTCTTCTTTGATGATATTCAAGTTTTAATTGTCAACTTTATTATTATAAATGGAACATACTAGAGAGCATAGGTTTCTATAAGATACATTGGATGCTGGTTTTGAAACGATCCAGTTTCGGAATTACTAATGAAAGCATTTAAGGGGAGGACGCTTCACGCCTTACCACTCTGTTCGCGAACCAATTTACGACTTGCGAAGTTCACTCACAGTAAATATTGAAATGCGCCGCCGCTCATCTGCAAGCATGACGCAACGCGCTGTCGGAATTCGCAACGCACAAGACACAGAGTTGCGGGTGTAATAGTACAAATTACAGCGTTTATTCTTTGCTTCATATTTTCCACAGTAGTCGGCTCTATCCTGTAAACTTTCTCTTTGAAAAAGAAGGAACTTAGGGGCTACTCCAAAAAACCTCCGAGGCCTATCCACCGTTGAGGGAATCTCCTGTTTAGGATCTCCGTCTTGTTGAAACCACAAGCTCAAACGCACAGCAAAAGACACTACTTCCAGCAATCTTCCTAAACTGTTACTCAGGAAATCGCTGAACATTTTCCCAGTGAGAGTGTTATATAAACTGGGACCAATTTGGTATCTCCAACTATTCCATACAATACATTTATTAATCATATGTGTTGATACTGAACTTTACGTAACTAGTGAGGATTTACAGTAGAACAATAATGCATGTTATGCCTGTTTACTTCATCCAGATTGCTAAATGTTGTTTCGTCGCTAAAGAGGTTGGTGGACAACATTTCATCTGTCACACTGGCCTCGGCACATCTGCAAAACGTTCGTCGATCGAAGTCGTTACCATCAAGTCAGCGGTCACAGATAGTCGATATGGGTGTCATTTATGTTTGAAAATAATGCGTCATACCGTGGTAGGATTAATGTTAGCACCATCAGAAATATTTCGCACACTACATGAAGATCTACTTGCAAAGCACCCAAAAACGAATATTGCGTTACCTTCCGTCCTCGCCGTTCTCAACGATGATGTGTGCGTTCTCTAAGACACACGGATGTACAAAATGTTGAAGCAGTAGGATGTCCACTGTTTGAATATTGGGCAACATGTGCCCAGGCAGCTGCAGCAGTTTTTCTTCCAAAATTAGAAACAATTCAACGTACTGTTCAACTGTTTAATTCATGACGAGCACTGCTTCGAGAACCACTCTACGTGCCGTTTTATACCAAACTATGTGTTCAGAGATACTCGCACTCCGCTGTAGACAACACGTGCTGCGCACAGGCACTAGTTAAAGCGGCCGATGCTTGCTTACACTATTCCTGTTTCTCGTGTACAATAAAGGACTTATACAAGTGTGCTTATAAAGAACTGCAATGACTCAATAGGTTTA
This sequence comes from Deroplatys truncata, assembly GCA_030765065.1. Classification (NCBI taxonomy): domain Eukaryota; kingdom Metazoa; phylum Arthropoda; class Insecta; order Mantodea; family Mantidae; genus Deroplatys; species Deroplatys truncata. The sequence goes on along the minus strand of CM060983.1, from coordinate 201,637,834 downwards.
TAAAAGTTACTGAAGCAATTATCGTAACTTTCTAACAGTCTCCCTTAACAAAGGTTGATTCAAATGCGTATGTTTTAATACAGTGAAATCCTTGGGAATTTTTATTAGGAATTTTATTGTGTGGCGCTATAATTACTCCCACATCGTGATGTGTTTGGTGGATGAACATAAGCCGTATTTTTGCTCATCCTTGGAAGGTAGCCATACCAAAATACGTAACAAACCAACACTAAGTCAGTACTGGTGATTGCAGAACAGCGTCATGTAAATCATAGCATTTGACATCTACCTATTAGAGAAGAATACTATAAATTGGCAAAGCTTTTACTGAGCGGTACAAATAGGCTTACGCAAAAATACATCAGTTTATGGCTTAAAAACACGGAGTATCAAGAATGCAAGGTATCCAGCTGCACCGTCAAGACAAGAGAGGATATTCGAACGCAACCGTGCTTTGGTGGCATCTTATGTCAGTGTATTGTCAGGAGCGGGGGCATGAAATCAGGTGTCGCGTTGCGAAAATTCACACCTGTGTATCTCCTAAACCATTGGGACTAGAGGGTTGATTCAAACGCTAAATTGCATCTATTATTCAAACAAACTCTGTTATTGTGGTAGACATGCAACGTTCCATTTAAAAAACAAAAGCTTCACTTATATCTATGCTACAATAAAGAGTAAGACATCAGTGTTTAGTGTGAATTAGAATCTTACTTAATCACATAATCTTACTTAATGTGTCACAAAAGATCAGGTCCCTATCGATTCTTGTCGAAGTGATATTAGCAGATGAAGGATTATCTGAAACACCTCTATAAGTAACTACATAGCTCAAGTCGGTCCAATTTTCTCAGATTTCCTCATACCATTGATACAGTTCACTGTCAGAATTTGGCGGATAGTTCGTGGAAAACAATAATGTATATATCAAGTGTTAAAGTCAGTTCCGTATCGATTACGTGAAGTGCCGGAATGTGCAACGAGGTCATTAGTGAACAAACAGCCTAGTCTCTGACATTTTATCATTAGTAAAAATAGTACTGAAGGTGCATAAATATTATGACTTCTTTTTCCAACAACACAACTTGGTATCATCGTGTACTATATTCTTATATTTGCTTTAACGAAATTCCTTATCTAGAAGATCCTAAACAAATCAGCTAACTGAGGATGTCATTACATACGAGAAGAAGGAGGTTCATCAGGAGCAGGTAGTCGTTACAAACACGCCCAGCATGGAGCTCCTAGTCACCAATAAAGGTAGGATAGGATTCGACTAGAAGAGGAGGGGGATTAGCACCTCGACCTATGCAGATCTTTTGTGACTAGGCCCCTGACGGGGCGTCCTCGGGAGGTTGCGATGAAGTGAGAGGGGACAGAGGCCGGCTAGACCAAGAGGCACAAGAGGCAGAGAACAGGGTCCGTACCATTTACAGATTTGAATTCCCCGGGTGCTGGCTGGTGTAGTCCCCCCCCCCGTGGGCTTACACATCACCTGGGAGTCCCAGGATCCGCAGACCCCTCGCAGTCCAGGGAACAATTTCGTAAGAGCCTCCTTTTCCTCTAGATGCGCACGCCGAGACTTCCCGCCGACACTTGCAACCCTGAAAGAAACCAAACAGATGGAAGGTGAAGTGGAATGAGAATGGAATTAAAATAGAGTGGGAAATTCCCGAAAAAAAACCATGGGTCAGGAAGCTCGGCCATCAGAATCGAACCCATGAAGGCAGGAGGCTATGGCGACCCCAACAGTTCCACAGTTCAACACAGTAAGTGTCGGACAGTTTTGTCTAGTTTTAATGACTAAATGACAAAAAATTACTTTTTAATTTTTATGCAGTCTTATAAATTGAAATTTCCTTTTTAAGTTTATACATATGTTATCATTCTAGGCACAACACCTGTTTTAAAATATGTTTCACAAATATGGCATTTTGTAGTGTGAATTCCGCACCACTTCACAGGAAAACAATTACTGCATATGTTGGGGTAGAGAGGTAAACTTTAGCCATCATAGAGCTGACGTTTTGCTCTACAAATTGGTTCTACTGTTAAATATGCAAGTTTCTGTTGTTGAAGCAATGTGGTTTGTTTCTTTCCAAATATATAAAAAAAATTGTTTCTTCCATTTTTGCTTTTAACACCTTTTTCTATGAATGAAGTGTCTGGTATAAATGACTCCTTTTCTGAGAAACTGTAGATAGCTATTATGTACTTTAGAACGATGAAGCAACCTCCAAGAGCTGCAGTACTTTACTGTTAGTTACATATACGTTTATTTAAAAAATACAAATTATTGGTGATACACAGGGGGGTCTCTTCCCGCACCGTCTTCGCTTGTACTGCTTTCGGTCCGCCTGCTGCATGACGTCATCGGGAGTGAAGTTTTAGCTAGCCAGTATTCTGCACCGTACTTTTCGGCATGAAAGTTCGTATAATATTCTCGTTTTACGATCTGTTTCGACCCTATACTACTTGAAACAAAATCGCATCTATAACTAGACTTAGTCTTGGAAATAATAAACACAAACCTGTCTTTTTACAGCTAAATACCCAACTGGCGCCAATTTCATTTCTGCTTGAAATATTCACTAAAACGCTGTCGATATATGAAATTTGGTCTTGAGGGATGACTTACAGCATACATGTTATTCAAAGAAAGAGAGATATTGTGGCATGTGTACAGATTATATTAATGGTAATACGCTCTCTGGTAACCGGGTCGGAGGTGGCAGTTTATCTGAGAGTAGGGGCGATTCAGGGGAAGCAGTGTGTCATTGGGGGGGATATGGCGTTACTGACGCCAACTTGTTGTGGATTCATTCTGTGACTAGGCTTCGCGTGAGTAGACGGATAACTGCCTAAGACTTGGCGTCCTCGCCCGGCAGACACATGGGGTAAGAAAACATTTTATAATAAATCTACCAGCTATCCATTTCCTTGCCGTTTTAATTATGATAGTGTAGAGTTCCTTGCCTCTCCCTTCAGCCAGAAATTATGTTGGTGTAGTAATTATTTTTATAATCTAACTTTAGCTGCATCCCTTGTCGATGCCTCGAGTTTAAAGTTCTTTGTTTGTTCAACGATCCCTCTCATAAGCGAGTAGCTCTCCTCTGAAGTTAAATAATAAATAAATGTGAGGTATACGACAAATTGGTGGGTGGCGCCGAGTAATTGGTTTGATTTGTTTTGAGATTTTAAGTGCAAAAAAATTTTTCCCCTCCAAATTTAACGGTTTCTAGCCCTCCACGTGGTCGCGAAAAATGTAAAATTTGTTTCTGGCTAAAGGGTAAGGATTTTTATACTTTAATTTGTGATTCTCTTCTTCTAAATTTTGTTTCCATCATATCTGAAAGTCTGGTTTCGAAATTTTAATTTTGAGCTCATTTTTGTATTTTTCCATTGTCTGCCGGCGTGACGCTAAAACTTCTGACTCCATTTTCCCCTTGTGTTGGCTTCATTTCTTTTTAAATTGTATTGCTGTGCTAAGTGGTTCGTGCTGGTTGTTTTCAAAAAAATGTTTTTGTGAAAGTTGAGTTGTGAAACGAGCGACATAGTTGTAGTTTCAAAATGTGCTCGTCACGTGTTGGCTATCTGTTTGCAAATCTTGTTTTCTGTGCTTATTAACAGTGGTTTGGAAACGTATAACTTTATATTCCAGTGATTGTGATTTCTAGCTATTTACTGCACTTTTCTGGGTCTTTTTCGTGTAACTTTTATGTACGCACGTGTGTTATGTAATTCCCGCGTGGTCGTGCATTTCAGCAATAATTTTAGCTTGTGAAACCAGTCTTCCTCAGCACGTGTTTTGGCGCGTTTATTTGCGTGTGTATATCAGGTCAGATACATTTGTTTTAAAAAAAAAGACAAAAGAGAAGTTTGGTGTGCTAGTATAAATTACAAGTCTGTATTCTGCTCCTTTTGAGAATCTTAGCGGTGGTCACAGTAGGTGTGACGTGGTTTTTTTTAACTTCCAGTTCGAGGTTTCTCACTGAAGCTACCATTTTGTTTTCTTCCATGTGTTCATTCTGATTAAAAATCTTGGTATTGTGTCCAAGTGGCTTGTGTAGACGCGTGTTGGTATAATATTCTTATATTTCGCCGCGGGCGCTTTATTGTATTCTTTCTGCAACTGTTTTATTTGGCTATGTTCTGATCTTGCTACTTACATTCATGTGATGCTATAAGTGTTTAGTTTGGTGTAATCTGTATTGCTTGGTCCTACTGTTTGTTTATTGGTTGCGTTATCTTTTGCGCTGCAATCATGCCTAAGCGGCGTACTGCACAGAAATCTGATATAGCAATTGCTCCAGTTAGCGAGCACAGTGAAGTAGAATCTATGTCCAGTGTTAGTACGCCTGTTGTTACTCAGTTACTAGCGATGTCTAATCCGCCTCTCGTGGACAATGCACCGCAATCAGCTGTCTGCCGCCCGGTCATTGACCCCTCGTACTTTGAGAATTCCAGTAGGATGTCGGCGCATGAATTTCTGCAGAACTTTGAAATGGTCGCTGCTGCTAATGGCTGGTCAGAAGAAATGAAATTGAAATGCTTTCCATGCTATTTACGAGATACTGCTGCATCATGGTTTCAAACTTTTCGCCATCGGCACCCTCACCATGATTGGATTTTCTTGTCTACACAATTTTTAAATGCATTTCAGATAACAAACCAGAGTGATATTCTGGAAATGAAACTCAGACAGCGGGTACAGTTGGATGATGAACCTGTTATTAGTTACATCTATGACGTGCTATCTTTATGTGACCAAGTCAACCCAGCTATGTTGCAGTTGGAACAAATTAAACACTTGCTTAAAGGTCTTAGACCTCTGTATGTACAAGCTTTATTGCCATTAAATCCTCAAACTGTTGATGAGGTAATACAAATCATTCGACGAGTGGACAAAGCACAGTTTTACATGCAGAACCGTGAACATCTAGTGTCTGCTCAATCTCAGGCTGCAGTGGTTACGCCACCCTCTTTTCTATTTAATACTGCATCTGTTCCTGCTGTTACTTTACCAGCCTCTCCTCAGCCTTCTCAGGCTTCTTCTCTTGTGGGCGTACCTATCGATCCTATGCATCAGCTGATTGATCGTGTGGAGCAGTTATGTAACAGAGTTAACCAGTTTCAGTTACCATCTTCGGAGAGAACTTCCCAGCATTCACAGCTTCCACGGTCACCTGACTTCAACCGGAGGGATCCACCCGTCACCTGCTATAGATGCAACAGGCAGGGCCACCTGGCTCGCTTTTGCCGGAGCCGCCTCCCGCAGTCAAAAAACGACTGGCGACGAGACGTAGCAGCAACACCACCGCCCACCAGCATGGCTGCACCTCAACGGGACATAGCTACACCTCAACGGGATGTGTCTGCATTATCAGGTCAGATATTTCAAGTTCCTGGTCGTATTGCCCAGACAGAGCTCTCCATCTTGCTCGATACAGGAAGCGCAGTGAGTATTGTGAATGCTGCACATGTTCTTGATCATTCTACATTAAAACCTATAGAGATGATGCTCCGCACTGCAGGAAACAAGTTACTTGATGCGCCTTACCACACTGTGTTAGATTTCCATATTAATGATGTTCTTTTTCAGGAGGATGTACTAGTTGTGAAAGAGTTGTCCCATGATTTGATTTTAGGCAATGACTTTTTGCAGACCCATGATGATATAATTGACTATGCACATAATCTGATAACCTTGAAATCTTCTAAGAATGATGCGTTCAGTATACCTATAACTCTAACACAAGGACCTTTTGTTGATATGGCAGTAAACCCTCTCCAAGATAATGATTGTGCAGATTCTGGTGTTAAAATGGCAGTTATGCATGATGTTAAAATTCCACCTCTGTCTACATGCTATATATCAGTTAAGCCTTTGTCAGCCATTAGCAATGAGGTTATGTTTGAACCTGCTCTTAACATAATGCAAAAGAAGAATCTTTCCATTCCACCGTTATTGTGTCATTCTGCCTCTGAACTTACTATTCCAGTGCATAATAATACTTCAGTTCCACAAACATTGTTTGCAAATACAGTCTTAGCTAAAGCTTATGATGTTGCACTTGTTCAGAGTAATTCTGTTTTGTCATCCGATGTTACTCCTCTACCAGCTCCAAATTGTAATTTTAATGTTAATGGTAAACTCTTGGAAACCCAAAAGGCTGACTTACATGCTTTGTTATTGAAATATAGTGATCTTTTTGCCACAACATTACAAGAACTTGGTACTACGGATGTTGCAGAATTTGATATCAAAGTAAATGACCCTAAGCCAATTAAGCAAAGACCATATAGAGTTCCTCATAAACAAAAGGAAATTATTGCTGAGCAAGTTAAAGAGATGCAAGATGCTGACATTATCAAGGAATCACAGTCCTCCTGGGCTTCTCCTGTAGTACTTGTCAAAAAGAAAGATGGCTCCATGAGATTTTGTGTCGACTATAGAAAATTGAATGCTGTTACAGAGACCACCTCTTTCCCTTTACCATTGATAGATGATTTGTTAAGTTATTTGGGGGAGGCTAAATGGTTTGTCTCATTAGATTTACTGTCAGCATACTTTCAGGTACCTATTGCAGAGGATAGCCAGAAGTACACCTCTTTTGTCACTTTTCAGGGTCAATATCAATTTACACGCTTGAGTTTTGGGTTGGCAAATGCCCCTAGGTTTTTCAGTTACATCGCAGACAAGTTGTTAGGTGATTTGAATTTTAAAAAGGCTATTGCATATCTGGATGACATTGTTGTTTTTGCTAAAACCTTTGAGGTGTTGTTGCAAAATCTTGAGGCCGTTTTTCAACGCCTGGATCACCACAAGTTTAAACTTAAACCAGAAAAATGTTTCTTCGCCATGCAAAAGATCAAACTCTTAGGCTTTGAAGTTTCTAAAGATGGCATTTCACCTGATTCTGACAAAGTTGTTTCCATTCAAAATTTGCCTCGTCCTAAAAATGTTCGAGATGTGAGAAAAGTTTTGGGATTGTTTAATTTTTACAGGAAATTCATCAAGGACTATGCTAATATTGCTCAACCTCTAATTCAGTTGACTAGGAAGAATCAAAGTTTTATTTGGGGATCTGATCAGCAAACTGCATTTCAAAATTTGAAAGACTTATTGGTTTCGGCCCCTGTCTTAGCTCACTATACTCCTGGTGCTTATACCGAACTACACTCTGATGCCAGTGGATTAGGGGTTGCCTCAGTGTTGTATCAGAAGATTGATAATGTGTTGAAACCAGTGGACTATGCTTCAAGGACACTATCTAAATGTGAACGTAATTACAGTGTTCCTGAGTTGGAATTGTTGGCCATCCTGTTTGGACTTACCCACTTCCGCAGTTTTGTTTATGGCTACAAGGTTCATATTGTATCTGATCATCACTCCCTTTGTTATTTAAATAATTTGAAAGATTTGACTAGGCGTTTGGCACGATGGAGTTTGAAATTGCAAGAGTTTGATTATACCATTTCTTATAAATCTGGCAAGAAACATCATGATGCTGATACTCTATCGAGATTTCCTGTGTTACAACCTACAGAAACTGATCTTGAACAGCTTGATGAACTCCCCACATGTTTGCTGTCATCAGTTGAAGTTGCTGACCATCAGAAGAAAGATACTGGGTTACTTGAGCTTATTAATGCTCTCCATGATCCTCCGTCGGCCCCTGCTAAGCTTCAGAGACAAGTTTCCGACTACACACTCAAATCAGGTGTTCTTTATCGTAAAAATGCTGGCTCCACTGGCCCTCTCCATCTGCTGGTTATTCCAGAAGCTCTAAAACATGAAATTCTTGCTTCATGTCATGATGATCCCCTTTCAGGCCACTTAGGATTCTCGAAAACATTTGCCAAAATTCACTCCAGGTATTACTGGGTTGGTATGAAGAAAGATATTGAACATTTTGTCCGAACCTGTCCCAGCTGTCAAACAAGAAAGGGACCGAAGAATCAGAAACCAGCAGGCTTATTACAACCAATTCCGGTTACATCTGTAGGCGAGCGGTGGGGTATTGATTTGCTTGGGCCTCTCCCACGCTCCAATTCTGGACACAAGTATGTTGTCGTTGCGACCGAGTATGCTTCTCGCTGGGTCGAATCTGCGTCGCTTTCTTCAGCAACAATCCCTCAAGTTGCTAAATTTATTTTGCATAACATCATCTGTAAGCATGGAGCCCCTGCTGCCTTGTTATCTGATCGTGGCTCAGTTTTCTTAAGTGAGGTGACACAAGAATTGTTGAGATCTTTATCAGTGTCTTCCAATTTCACCAGTGCTTATCATCCAGCTTGCAACGGACTTACTGAAAGATTTAACCAAACCCTCTTAAATATGCTCAGCCATTTTGTGGATAATAATCAGAAGAATTGGGACTCAATATTGCCCTATGTCATCTTTTCATATAACTCGAGTGCTCAAGAGTCTACTAAATTTTCACCCTTTTTCTTGATATATGGTCGAGAACCTTCTTTACCTAACCAGGTTCAGCTACAAGCTACGTCTAATGACCTTTTTGTGAGACAGACATTGCAAGAGATTCAGAAGGCACGAGAGGTTGCTGTTGCTAACATTACAAAGCAGCAGGTGAAGCAAAAAGAAGCATTTGATGCTAAACATAGAGATGTGGTTTATAATGTAGGTCAATTAGTTAAAGTTTTCACCCCCATTAGGAAGAAAGGTAAATGTACAAAGTTGTTACATAGATATTTTGGCCCTTTTGAAATTATCCGACAGATCACTCCTGTTACCTACCTTGTTGGTCGACCTCATGCTCCCCGTACCAAACATCAGAGTGTTCATGTGTCACGCCTTTACCCTTACTATGATCCTGTGGGTCCTTATAGGCTGTAAAGTCTGAGTTTCTGATGCTTAATTAAGCTTTACTTTTCAGGAATATGTGATATGAATGTCTCTGCTAAATTACGAGTGTATTATTATTGTGGGTGTAATTTAAATTTTGAATTATGTTTTGGGAACTGCAAATCATTTGTTTTGTTTGTTGTATTATGCTGCAGGAATGTGTTTCAGGTGTACTATGTGCTTAATTGAGCTTTCATTTTCAGGAATGTTATGTGACAATATTGTTTTGAGTAATGATGTGATGTTGTTTTGTTGCATTCGATTTGATTTGATATGATATGATTTGATTTGACTCGATTTGACTTTGGGTTTCATAATGATGCTGTGATTTTTATTTGCAGAAAATTGTTGCATGAATAGTGTGTATTTGAGGTTATGTGATATATGTAAGATTGGCCTCGGTGGAAGTGCCAAAGAGTAACCCCGACGGTGTTAATGAGATGAGGACAGATGAGAAGAGATGAGATGATGTCAGCTTCGGTGGAAGTGCCACAGTGTAACCCCGACAGTTGTTGTATGTTTTCAGAGATTTTGCTTATTGGTGTTGCTGTAACGTGCCCAGTATAGCGTGTGTGGATGAATTCACACGAGAGATTAAATGCATGGAAGTGATTGTACTGTGAATAATTTTTTTTCTCTGTTTATGCAACAAGTTTATTACCATCTTAGATAGCAAATTTTAATACCACCTGTTTTCCAGCTTAATTTTCATTTGGAGGATGTGGATGCAACAGTATAGTGTCATGTTATTTGTGTCCTTCCTGAATTGTTAATGTGATTTCTTGAAGGTTATGCCTATGTTAGATGTTTTGTTTTGAAGAGAAAATTGAAAGATGATGATGATTGAAGTAATGATCGAGATTGCACTATTACTGATGATGATTATGAAAGATGTTGATCATAATGAGATGAGAAAGATAGCGATGTGGACGAGAAGTTGTATTGGTGACAAGAGTAGGACAATAGTAGTTGAAAGCATGTCACGTGGCGTAGTTTAGAGATGTATTGTGGATGTAGTTTGTAGTGATGCATACACTAGTTTGAGTAGATAGTTAAGTGAGTGTTGTGTGTAATTTGGGCCATGGTCAGTGTGAATGAGTTCATTTCATTGTCATGTGTGATTGTCTTGTAAGTGAACTTACTTTCTTTTGTTAGTGATACCAGCTGGTCATTTAGATTTAATATTGGGATCCCAAAATAAGGTTATGTTTCATTTCTGTCATGTTCATGTATTTTGAGTCTGTTTTACTGTTTTATTTGGATTGTAAAGCATTGTAAGTTAAATTTTGGATGGCAACTCTGTAAAATTTAGTTCTTATGCCAATTTGTACTTATTTTTTTCTCTTTCTTTGCCCCATGTCATAAGAATTTTTAGTGTACACTTTTCAAACTTTAAAATCTTTAATTGTACATGACATACCATTCTTTTATGTGTGATTGTTTGTGGGAGCACCCTGTTTATTGTGTGGTGGTTTTGTTTTAGTATTTCGCTGTGGCGGAGAGCGAGAAAATTCAAGAGCATTCCCGGGGCACACCAGAAGTCAAGAAACACCACAGGGAAGCTGTCGGGCAGCCACTATACTGCCGTGGCATAAGGAGCCACCATGTCGGGAGGCAGTCCAAGCCAGCGACTGCCCACCCTGTTGTCATCAACAGAGACCTGCGGTGATAATTCTACACCAGGACAAATCGTCGTTGTGGGCACTGTCTAAACTCGCCCACAAACAGTTACGGCAGACCATCGCTATTTTGTGCAGTGTAGTGTGCCTGTGAACTGAGGCAGCGTGGTGTGTGCGTGTGCGGGATGCTAAAGATAAGTGCATTAACAATACTAGTCAACAGCACTTACGTCTCTCGTCTCTCGTTATCGCCCAGCAATATTGTATCGTCGGCTGGGTGCTTACCACACATGTATATTGTTGTTATATTTTGGTTCATCACACATGTGTATGTCATTTTGTTTTGTTCTTTTCATGTTTATTGTATTTATTTTCCTTATGTCGCCGAGGACGTCGACTTCGGTGGCCAGGGGGAGATGTGGCATGTGCACAGATTATATTAATGGTAATACGCTCTCTGGTTACCGGGTCGGAGGTGGCAGTTTATCTGAGAGTAGGGGCGATTCAGGGGAAGCAGTGTGTCATTGGGGGGGATATGGCGTTACTGACGCCAACTTGTTGTGGATTCATTCTGTGACTAGGCTTCGCGTGAATAGACGGATAACTGCCTAAGACTTGGCGTCCTCGCCCGGCAGACACATGGGGTAAGAAAACATTTTATAATAAATCTACCAGCTATCCATTTCCTTGCCGTTTTAATTATGATAGTGTAGAGTTCCTTGCCTCTCCCTGCAGCCAGAAATTATGTTGGTGTAGTAATTATTTTTATAATCTAACTTTAGCTGCGTCCCTTGTCGATGCCTCGAGTTTAAAGTTCTTTGTTTGTTCAACGATCCCTCTCATAAGCGAGTAGCTCTCCTCTGAAGTTAAATAATAAATAAATGTGAGGTATACGACAATATGTAGATATAAAGCAGATATTTGTTATACTAAAGTTGTTCAGAAGCTCTAAGTTGCAAGCTTTAGAACCATTTTCTTAGTTTATGCTATTGCTTGACTTTAATTATATTATGTTAAAGAAAACCAATAACACATTATTCGGCCAATTTTAGCAACGAAAATAAAATACGTTATACGCTATATAAAATTCAACGTTATACTCTATCGGGTCTTAAACTTTGATTCGAAATTAAATTGTATTGTTTGTTTATGGATTGTGAAAAACGCAGCTTAATGAGAGAAACTGTATGTTGATCATGCTATTATGTAATATGACTTAAACATAGCAGTTTTAAAAGTCATGATAGCTGAAAACTTGACATATGTGCATGCTTTCCGAGACTTTTTTTTTCGCGTCTAGGTAAAAGCATGAATAATCGACATGCATATTTAAAATAATTTTTTTAAAAAGAATTTTATTAATATAACTATTTTGGCAGAAGAGAGTAACTCCACAAAATGAACTAAATTCAAATAACATTCGAATACTTGAAGTAGATAATGAACACATGCTGAAAAACAGTTATCTGCACAGCAAGTCTTGCAAATATCCTCCAATTTTCAAATAAACCGAATTTACAGAGTAGTGTACATTCGAATGATGTGTTCAGAATTTGGATATTTTGGCTTCATTATTTAGCCTGAGAATGTGCTTATATAAACCTAGTTTCTTAATTATTTCTAGTATAAAGTTGTTTTAATTTTTTAATTAATGAATAATTAATTGTACATAGTTCCCATTTGATCCTTCCTACTTGAAAGAGTAAGAACAAGGATGCGTCTAGCCTTAATATTTTGGAGATATTAATTTTAGAACAACCTTTCCTGTATGCTTTAGTATACGCTCGCAACCAATACCCTTAAAAGCACACAAATGTAATGCTTTCACCCACGGGAAAGTGGGTGTTGTTAAAAGGAGGTGTATTAGTGTATTGCACTGGCGATCATTGAAACATATTACACTAATCTTTTTAAAAGGAGGTAGATCTAAGGAACTTGCCAATTGTAATTAGGTGCCTATATTATTTAGTATTTATGCAAGGAAAGTGCAATAACTTATTCGTATCTTAGTTTTCGTTATTTTGTATAAAACATGGACACATTTCACGCCAAACTGGCAGGAGAGGCTTTACGAAACAAATCAATATTATGTGAGCAAATACAGGGGAGATGAACGTAAATACACGAGAGAAAATGTCAGAGCGGTGTTTTATAAGCAGGGCGCGGATTTTGATGACTAATTTTTTTTTTAAAATGACCACATTTGTTTCAAAATTACTTTGTAATTACAAAAAATTATATAAAATGAGATTTATTTGATGTGCTAAAATTAGTGTACAGAAAGTTATAAATTATTTTATATATTGATATAACTCCTATACAAGAAGAAAAAATAAGTAAAAGAGCAGTGAAAATGTTCTTGTTCAAAGAATCTGAAAAGAAAAGAAAATTTTCTTACTTTCCTTTTCAGATTCTTCAAACAAGTAAGAAAATTATTTTCTTTGCTTTTCAGATTCTCCAAACAAGAACATAGAACAAATATATTTTCAATTAATTTTATAACTTATTGTGTTTTTAAACAGGTCTTACAAAAGTGTAGCATTAACTCTTTTGAGAACTCAGAATAAGCAATGTTTATTGCAAATGAAGAGGAGTTCACAGTCCATGTCATACATAAATAAGAGCAATACGCACTTATTAAGCAAAAAAAGGAAAACTGACCTCTTCATCCCTAATTTTGAACATGAATTCATAACAGTAGTTATACCTGTTTCCACAAGCAACTTCTTTCCAGACCAACCAATAATCTTTATATACTCTATACTTATGCAAGGAAGTTACCAAATAAAGCGGCAAAGGACAAAGAAATTACAAATTAATGATGTAATATCGAAAAAAACATTATCCAAAATAAAAAACTTGAAACTACCAAAATGACCTAATATATATATATTTCTTAATATGGGACCCATGATAAGGATTTATGTACACTTAAGCAATACCTTTATTGCAAGAATTAACAGATGGCATGTCATCTGAATCCGGATCATGCTTATATGATACTTGGTCTTCAAATAGCTTCTGCTCACAATAATATACTGTTTAATACGCATTCCTGAGGAATACAAAGAACTTACTTTTTGGCAGGTAGGCCGACTCATAACATGAAAACAGATGTAATGCGGGCCAAAGGTATTGTTCCCTGAAAATGGAAAGCTTTTCCAGGTATATAATCCTTTACAGAACCACAGTGAACGGAAAAAGGTTGTTAAACTTTGGCTGTAAGAGCAAACAGCATTTCCGTTGAAATAATTATGCCACTCAACTGCGTAAAAGGCAACAGATATTAATCTGAGCTTCTCTTCGCTTTAAAAGTCACGTACAATTATCCTACTTTATCTCGCTATGTTGGCGGAAACTTCACAACTTAACAACAGATGTACGAAAGTACATTGTTCCTTATCACTCAGTCAAATACCCCCCCCCCACTTCAACAAATAAGTTGCACACACATATTTAAACTAGAATCTTGAGTATAGATCCAGTTTTCTCTGCTTTGGTGAAGTGTTTAAGTCGGTGTGCAATGCGTAAGAACGTTAAGAGTAGAATGTATTGTGCTGTAGCACAATACCGTAATCAAGGTTTTAAAACGGTTGGTGTGAATTATCACACATTTCCAAAAAAAAAAATTAGCAATTAAAGCGCGTGTGGGTGTCTCGCTGTAAGCGTACTGACAAATTTAACGCTGATAATTCACGTGTATGTTCAGTGCACTTTCTTCCTAGTAACTATAAACGGGATTTGAAGAGTGAACTTTTAGGTTTGCCGGTTAAGAAAATTCTGCTCCCAGATGCAGTTCCGTAGCAGTTCATTCCCGATTGGCATGGATATGCACTTAGTGAAGGTCCAAGTACAAGTGGAATGTTGCAGGTATGTCTTTTTCATTTTTACATCCTGTAACAGAATAATGCATTCTGGAATTATTGTTTTCATTTCTTACGGTAAAAAAAATACACCAGCATATCCATTTAGCGATTCCTTTAGAGTAGTTGTAAATTTTCCTTTAGTACTAAAGTAATGTATGTTTGAATCTCTTGTAGCGCCTACAGTTTACGTTGAAGTCCTGGATGTGTTCCAGTAGTTTTGTTTATACGTAAATATATTACTAATGTAATGCAGTTTCCATTCGTTTTGCTTTATGTCTAGCCCACAATGTTTGTAGAATGCCATGAAATAGTATACCTTTTAAAAAAAACTGGAAGAAGTGCTAATAATAAACAATTGGGAGTTAATCGGGAGGAATTTAGCGTGTTCACTGCGCTGTGTTTGTATTCCGCGCGCTCGTCTTCACTCTCACTTACGTCACAGGCGGGCAGCCAATGGCAGCTCCCACCCCGGAGTGGCTCACCTTAGTTATCTAGCCACATTGGGTGATACATTTCAATCAAGGATGGTATAATTGATAAACGTATCCCATTTCCTTAAAAAACAAAGCTATTGAATAAAGGAAGATCGTAAACGTAGAAAACATTTATCTATACCCTGTAAAAATTCAATCTCATATGTTTAATAATATCTGGGTTAGTGAGTCATGAACGTAACATCGGCAGGATTATGACTTTTAATCTCCCCTTAAATACAATCATTTTGAAATTTCGTGTTAAAACGGTATTTCATAAAGGATGTTTCGTGGTGATGATACAAACTTTTAGGGAAGATTAAAAAGGACAAATGCATGAATTTGATATAAGGAACCCCGGAAACAACTGCGTCGCAAGTTATAGGCGAAAGTTATTTTGGGATACCTATGAACATGAAATTATGCGAACTTACCAATATCTGTATTTTATTTCGCTGCACTACTTACACAAGCCGTAATACTACATCATGTGTTCAAAATGGCGTTCTTCAGCTTTGATGCAGGCATGACGATGTCGAAGTTCTGTCGTACTTGGGCGAGCAACCCTAGAGTAAGAACACGGCGATTTAATTTCGATTTCTTAGCCTGTTTCCCTAAACCTATTTACAACATTACGAATAGTTTCTCTGCGAGGCGCACGAACAGCAGAGAATCTGTCTATAAATCGCCATTTCACTTCGATACAATAGTTTGTTGTCGCATAGGCACCGAGGCGTGTATGCGAGGTCTGCATTTCAAAACCTGTCAGGGCCATCCTTCCTCAGTTATTTTTCCAGGTTTTCCTCAATCCTCAAAACTGGAAAATGCCAGGGAAGTACTCTAAACTTAAACCTGGAACATTTCCTTTCCAAATTTCCTTTCTCAATCATCATTCCATGTATCATCAGTGTCCACCGTCTGTGGTGCCATATGAAGTAAGAACGGGCTTTAAACTCTACTAAACCCTTGGAATTCAAGTAAACGAGAATTGGAGGTTTAATGACTACATAGATAAAACTGTGAAGCATGCATTTAAAAATCTTGGATTCACATTTAGAAATTCAAAAGTATGCATTATTTATCAAACTTTAATTTCTTTTATAATGTATATGTGAGATCTAAGTTGGAGTATCTTTCACTGATCTGGAGTCCTTACTTTCAAATCCATCAAAGTAAAGTAGAAAAGGTCCAGAAGAAATTTTCATATATTTCTATTTTAAGATTACCAATATTGCAGCATTCTACATGGACATTCATTAATAAGGATTTACTGACTAAATTTAAATTAATTAAGCTGAGTACCAGAAGAGACGTTGGGCAACAAACTTACTATATAAGTTAATAAACAGTCTAGTGGATAATCCAACATTTGTTCAATGCCTGAATTTTAAGATAAATAAATCTTATGAGTAAATACATTATATACATCAAATAAATACATTACAGTACGACCACGAAATTCCTAGCTCAGTAACTTTTAAGAGTTCAGTATCATTAAGAATATGTCTTAAAACAATAAAATGTTGATTAAATTCAACCATTTGGATTTTTCCATCGGTTTCTGTGTGTCTAAAAGGGAGCTTTATAAAGCTCTTGTCTAATTATTCGCAGTTTAGTCTGTGCGACTTGAGGTAGTATTTTTAACACTTAAATGATAGCAGTGTAATCATATAATATAAACTATAATAACAGTCCGCCTTAAAGCAATATGTGTATACTATAATATATATATACATATATATATATCAAATGTATGTAACAGTAATTGTATTACGTTTATAATATTATATACGTGTATAATAATGTTATGTGAACGTATTACATAATTTAATAATGTAGGAGTTATGGGAATAGAAGCCGCAGGGTTGCTAATAATGAGGTAACCTTGAGACAACAATAAATTAGAAAGTTTAATAATGCTACTAATAATTCTTGGAACAATAATGTAATATTTAAAACATTTAATAAACAGCCAATCAACAACTAGAAAAAGCTTAAGTTAAATAAAAGTATTCTATTGGAGCAGAATTAGCCAATCAGAGACTTGAAATAGAGAAATTTACAAATTTAAGCGGTATACGCCAGACGCTAGAAGATAGCGTACCTGAGCAATTCGTTAGCTCGTTATGTATTAAGTGTTTGACATAAAAATGCATTACGGTATGAATAATATAAAGTTTACGTGTTAAAAAGCACAAGTAACAATAATCTCACAGCTCTACAGTAGGATACATCAGTGAAGTGTAATTTAATCGTGTGAAGGATTAATAAAAGAGTGAATTAAACAATTACAGTTTGTGTAAACCTTCATTATTTAGCCCCATCACCTCCTGCTAAGAGATACGTGTTTTTCTGCAAAAAATACTGACGCAGCCGAGGCAAACATACATATATAATATTTAAATAAACATTAAAATTACAAAGTTGATTCTTTATAAAGCGGGGCGAAGGCCACCGGAAACTTTGTATCGTACGGGGTTGCAACTACTTCAAGTTTGGCTTTCCAACAGTGGAACTACCCTCTGCATATACAATACACTTTCTTCAGAGTGCGTGTAATTGTGTATGTTGTATTTGTGTGTAAGTATGTATGTATGTTTCTCTCCTTTCTGTAACTGGGACTTACTGTTGAAAGGAGTAAATAAATAAATAAATAAATGTAAGATTTCTGTTGCGTCCAGATCAAGGTGGTCTACTTCCATTAATTATTGGTTATCAATTATTTCAATGATTTAGAAATAGTTCAAATTGTGTGAATCCACTGGCGTCTAATTATGTTAGCGTAATCAACAAAAGATAATTGTACGTTACGACGAAAGCTAAGATAAGAACGGAAATAATATAATATAACATAATATAATATAATATATCTGAGGTGTAACAGTCTCTAGAATTTGTTTATCTAGTATTGCTTACTTTTATAACATTCTAAAAATTATTTACGCAAACGATTACCTTATTCCGAACTTATAATCATGGCTTAATATACGCTAGTAAATTTTTACTACAGATTTTGTGGTTGGAACCAAAAACGCCGGTTGCATGAGTAGAGAGTCATCTGCATAAAAATAAGATGAATAAATACTTTAATATTACTCACTATTGCGTGAGCTAAACGAAACAAAAGAAAGAGCACTTAATATTTTAAGGTGGACTACTTATAAAATCAAACAAAGTACAGAGAAGGTTTCCGGTGTCTATTTAACGCATGTTGTACATACGAGTTACACATTTTCTCAGTAATAAGATTTAAGCTTTTGTATATGTATAACTGGATTTCTCAGCTATAAAACACTGAGAATGAAGAGGAATTCCTATACTATCTACATAAAATTCAGGATATTTTATTCGTTATATCCTCATCTCAAATGTGTGATGCTTGAAACAAAAATGTGGAGGAAACTATAGAGATGATGGCAATAATAACAACAAAAACTGAGAGGGATGGGTTAATTTCCCTGAAAATATTAGCATTTTATCCTTAAAAAGCGCTCGACTTTCTAGGCTTTCGGTTTTGGGGCGTATTGCTGAAAGACAGCCCGACGGACGGAAGAGCAAACCCTTTATTTAATTTTTCTAAAATAACCTTTTTCCTTTCTTTTTCAGGACACCTAGAGCCTGGGCTTACAGAGAAACACCATGGAGCACAATACATCTTCTACCAGAGATAAATTACTCCAAAACAAATAAATTACCAAAAGCATTTAGTATCTTCTGAAAGATTTGAATTTGGCTTAAAAATTTCAATATTACGACTGGGATTCCAACTGATGAGATATCGCTACTAACTTTTAACTTCATCTAAGCAAGTATCCTTGTAAACCTAAAAGGCGATTTCGAATACTCAAGATGTCGTACCTCAAAGGTGAGTTGCAATTTTGCAAGTGCTTTTAATTTCAAATACATCATGTATAAATTATAAACTAATTCTAAAACAGGTTAAATATAAATCTCGGAAATTAAAAATACTGTTATCAAATTCAACAGTTTTTATTTTGGTGTCAACTGTATATTAAAACACCCCTCGCATATTTAAAATATGGAATTTAAGGAAGTAAGGACATTTTAACTGATTCCAAGTTAATGGCAACACACGTATACGAATAGTAGGCGAAAGGGCATTTATTAAGAGCATTTATTAAATTCAAATGCTGGTTGGACGTCTGAACTCTTCCAATCCGCCAATTTTGATCTGCTAAATTTATAACCCATTATCTGAGAAAGTATTCAAGATATTTTTACAGCACTTGCATAAACACCCACTAAGTTCACTGCTATAAATTCATCCGATAAATTGTTTTATTAAAGAAGATAAGATTTTTCTCAATTTACCAATATTTGGTTATAATTTATCAGCAATTATTCTTTTAATACTCAAGTATGTCATTAACACTACCTAAGTACATTCACAAAGGAACTTAGATGTTCTTATTTAATTTAGCTATCTTCAACAGTTTCTGAGAAAGTGGATCATTTATACCAGAAAATGTCATTCACGGAGAAGCTATTCAAAGCTAAAATGGAGAAAACTGCAGCGCTATACAGGTTGTGTCTAAATTCGCTTTCCAGACTTTAAAGTCTTGTAGTGGGACTAAACCGTTTAGCTTTAGCATCGGAACTCATATCCGGAAACGTACCGTTTTCCCATAGGGGTCTCGTAAATCAAGGATTGCATGTGACCCCACAGGTAGTAGTCAAGCGGGGTCAAGTCGGGAGAACGTGTAGGCCAAGCAATCGGGCAACGACGACCTATCCACCGTTGTCCAAATCGTTGGTCCAGATGACGTCGGACCGCAAGTGCAAAATGAGCCGGAACATGCTTTGACGCACGTGCAGTGGCACATCCTCCAAGAACCCAAGCAGTAGGCCTTCAAGAAATCTCAAGTACACGTCACCCGTAAGATTTGGTGGAAGAAGGTATGGCCCCATTACACACCCATCAAGGAACCCTGCTCAACTGTTCAGACCGTATTGTTGCTGAAACCCATCACAAACTCAACCGAATGACATGTAAATAAACGTGTAGTGGACTTGGGACATCAGTGAATGGCGTATGGACTACCTTAGTCAAGACCATCCTAGTGAGTGGCGCCGAAAAAACGTGTGTGGTGATTTTGCATGTAGCAGAAAAAGATAGAAGTCCTCAAAATCTATAAAGGGAATTTAGACACACCCTGTGTTACAAAGAATGATCACGTGGCTTGAGAACACAGAAGCTGCCATGCTTTACACTAGCACCAAATCGTCGATCAAACCTTTGCCTAAAAGATCGACTATAGTTTACCACTCCACTCCAAAGCGTCTAGGAGTTATGATGTTTTTGCTGTGACGCAGACTTCATTGTACAATATGACATATGCAGTATCATTTTTAAAACTACATTTAAAATTTAACTATTGTGTCTGCAGTGATAAAATATGCATAAAATGAAAGAGGAACTTCCATTTAATAAGACTATAGAAACAAATAAAAGTGTAATTTTTGTCAATTATCGCCATCTCTAGTCGTATCAAAACCTCCGGATGTGCTTATGAAACAAAGAAAGCAGTCGGAGGTGAGGGAACCATAACCAGCCTGAAAACATCCTCACTTCTTCTGGATTGGTTCAGATCCACAAGTCTCAAGCTTAGTTTTGATACTATAAAGCTTACCAGAGATTCGATGACGGTTCTGTTACTAGAATGTCCATGTAACCTGCTTTCCATCCACGCTTCGAATTTGATGTCTCATAGGACGAGGTATTTGTGGTACACAAAGCTGTTATCCTCCGGGCATTTTGATTTCCCTTGTTGTTCAATATTAACTGTTCCATCATTGCCCTAGTGGAATTTAATCCACCGTCCGATGTGTAAACTGAAAATGACTATCGACTGGAAACGAAGTCATCTTACCGCAAACACGTGGAGTACTCCGTAGTGATGTTTGCATAGTTTACCTTGCCCAGCTCTAAAATATTCCTTGTTGTTTAGATTTAATATTATCTTATGTGTTGCATTCACATTACTTTCCTTACTCACTCTTCTACAAACTATTCTTCCATCTACTTCTTGTTAATCGAGATAAACTTTCTTTACACAGTTACCCCTTTGTGGATGGTATAAGAAGAATGTAGTAGGTTAAAGCGATTGTCAAGATTCATAAAAAGTGAACCACCATGCCATGGCTTTGAAAATCCATGTTCTTTGCATGACCAAAGAAAAACGAACAGCACCTAATCATTTGAAGAAAATATAAGTGTTTGAAAATTTAAACCAATAACAAAGAATATATCGGAATTTTTTGATGCCACAAACAAATTTATTTGGCATAAATTGTATGTTTTAACCAGATCTGCATTTTCTATGCAGTAAGATATGCTTACACCTTACAAGCTAAACGAAAGAATTTCAGAATGAAAAGGTCTTCACAGTTTATTTCTATAAATTCAATATATGCACTTTGTCATCCAAATAACACATGGCATTTTAATCAAATCGTTAGAGTGTTTCCTAAGAAAATACAGTCACAAGAAATGTGGGGTGGAGGGATTTTCTTGAAAATCTTTGTGTCATATCTTTGGAAAATGCTGAACTTAAATACCAAGCTTGGCATTTATAGAACATTTCGTTTTAGATTTATGTTGTTACACACACATATATTACCTTACTTACCTACTTACTTTCCTCGTACTTAGGGCTTAAACCCCTTAGGACTTACAACCGAGCCTAGCCAGAGGTCTGTAGCGGAGCAGACAAACATTAAATCAAAGAATGAAGAACCCGGAACGGGGGATCGGCTCTTAGCCAGGATTGAGAGAGAGGGAAGAAGATGATGTGAAATGGTGGCGAAATTGATGAAAGGAAAAGTGATGATGGAGTAATTGATGGAATGATTGACGAGGGAAACAGGAGAATCCAGAGAAAATCCGCTAGATGCCGCTTCGTCCACCACAAATCTCACTTGCGGATTCTTGGGATCGAACCCGGGCCGCCTAGGTGGGAGGCGAACAGTCTAACTACTCGCTCACGGCGCCGCTACATACTCACAGACATGGAACTTCTAATTTTTTTTCATCCAGGGGTCCTCAAAACATACCTATATTTACGGTAAAATCTTGCATGAGTTGAGAATACAATACAAGGTAGGTTGCAGCGAAAATGAAAACTCGAGCAGAGTCTAGCTGAGGCGATTCACAGTAACAAGTCCACCAATATAGTTCTGTAGGTATTAAATCTGAAAGAAAACAACATAAAGAAGAAACTTAACAATACATATAAAAGGCATTATTTCAAAGAATTCCTCCAGTGTCTTGCCAAATGTAGGATTGTCAAGGGAGTGCTAAGAAAGGAGCACTTAGAGTAACAAAGTTTTTTTATTTTGTTTTTTGGAAGCTACAATGGTCTCAGGCGGCCTTTTCTTTGGAACATATTATTGCTCGTAGGCAATGGTGTTAACTCGCATTCGCTTGTCGTAAACTTTGGGTGTTATTTATTAGATGACATACATTCACACTCTCATTCATACTTCCAGACTCTGTGGAGAGGGAATAATCTTGGCTAAAAAGAAATCCCCTCCCCAGCCGGGAATCGAACCCTGTATTCCTAGCACAGTAAGCAGCTGTTCTACCGACTGAGCTACGAGCACATCAAAGTATAATTGTTAAATATCCTCATGTAGATACCTTGAGCAAGAAGAAAATTATCCAGCACTATTCGTGTTAATATCGTGGAAAACCTCCAAGATTGTTTGCATGAAGAGGCTTTGGATTGGATTAGATTGGATTGGCTACGGAGGGGATTCGACAATGATCCACATAGTGGATGTTGTACCTACTAGGCGCAAGGGGGCGTCCCCGGGAAAAAAGGATGAGGCGAGTGGAAACGCCGGGAGACCGGAACCAGGAGTGAGGCACAGGAATGGCAGGGTCCCTATGTCTCCAGATAGAGTCTCCCCGGCAGACCGGGGACCCAAGGGTGGGTCGGATACGCCCGGCATCCAGCCGAAAGTGAAGGGACTGAGCGAGTCACAAAGAGCATCGATTTCCCCTGCCACACTGCACTAAAACACCATCGCCAACACTTCCAACCCTGAAAGAGACCAAGGGATGAAAGATGAAATGAAATGTGGATGGAGATGAAATGGAGGGACAGGGAATTCGAGAGGTATGAGAATCCTTCCCAGCATTGGCCTGGTAACCCGAAAAAGTTATGGAAGAAGAAGGTCGGCCACGAGGATCAAACCAACGACCTCCCGCCGGCCACAAACAAATCCGCCTGAACCCTCCCGCTCGGTTAAACACGCCTTGGACGTTGGTATTCAGCGGATAATGAAAGAAGCTTGGCCTATTCCTTTAACGAATGCTACAGAAGTGATATTATCTGTGACATTTACATAACGGCGGTGAACTGAGGGAAGAGAAAGCTCATATTACCGTATTCATAGCTGCAGGAAACAAAGTGAACGAGATATGCCTCTTTAGAATTAATAAAACGTGAGTAATTGGAATCTGAATGAGTGCAACCCTTCAATAAAAGAAGCAGTAATAAAAAATGCTCTCCAATAACTGTCAGTCTCGTTTTAATTTCATCAGAGCAGACTGGCGTTTAATTTCGTTTCATGAAAGGAAAAGAAGAAAAAGAGCATGTCCTTTACTTTTATATTGGAAATAGTTTTGCCTTCAAGCTCAGAGAATACGTCTCAGCAAAGTTGCAGCTGTTCATATGAGGTGCAGAATTTAGACACACTTTTCACGGTGGCGATTCCTACGACTGTTTGGTAAAGTGTGAGGCTCGCATTCGGGAGGTTCCGGGTTCGATTCCCATTAAGTGGCCATTCTGACAATGTGTTTTTTTTAACGAAGCTCAAGCCTGATAACGGAACCTCTGAGCAAAATCTTCCGGTCTTTCACGCCAAAATAGAATGGGACGCCAAGAACCACAGTAGTTAAAAAGCGTTCATAAATAAAATTCAATTTAATTTATGGGTTTTTTCGTGCTTTCCCCGGATAGGTTTGCGAATGTAGGATGGTTCCCTTCTGCCACGAATTCCCGATCCATCATTTCCATTCATCTGTTTTAGGGTTGTGGAACTAGGCGACAGCGGTTGGAGTGTTTCAACAGGACGGTGGAATTCCCTGGCGCTTAACGCGAATACAAACTAGTGCCACCTTCCTTCCTGGGAGTTGCCTTGTCTATTCCCGAGTACCCAGGTTGTGGGTGACTAAGACAGGGGTAGCCGGCATCAGGATTAGTGCCATATTGGAATCGTTAGGGACCCTGTGCTGGCTAGCGTACATCGTCGCCCGAATGTGGTCGCCTTTCGGATCTCCTCCTCATCCAGGGGTCACGTTGGAAGCACGAAGTGCCCAGTGACCTATATGCGATGTTATGCTCCAAGCTCGTCTGACTACTCCAACCCATCATCTATTTCCAGGGATGTCTTCTGTCTTTTCTTTACACAACAGAATCTGTAATATCTGGCATTAAATTTGAAAACGAAATTGTTTATACTTATAACTTGTACTTTCATGCTATACAGTTGGTTTTTAATATCAAGAATTTCAAAGCCACAAATAGATATATAAATTAGGTGAAGCACCGCGTTGAACCTTAAACTCTATTTTGCTGAATTTTGTTCAGGATTTTTCACTATTCAAAATGTTCCTTGGATTACAGTTTATAACTTATTAGCTCAAAATTTTCAAAAAAGAGCTTCAGGAATTACGATTTAAAACTCGATATCACCAGTTTAAAATATTAAATAGTTCAGCTGAAATTAATTATTTTCCATAACTCACATTAAAAATTTCGAAAAATTCAATAACATGCATACAGCTTTTTTTTCTCTTAAACTAATAAAGAAACGCCTGTTCAGTAGTGCCTTAAGTCTGTATACTAACTTTAAATTAAAACATTAGGTTCGAGTTTCCTTCGGAAGGGAAGTAAAGCCGGTGGTCCAATGTCGACACGTAAAAGAACCTCAAGCCCGATAAAGAGGCTTCTGAGCAAAATTACCGATCTTTCACGCCCAATGTAGAATGGGACACTAAGGACTACAGCAGTTAAAGAGCGTCCATAAATAGAAAACTCAATTTAATTTCAATTTGATTAGATGTGATAACTGTATGCTCCAAGGGGCATTTCATGGTACTATATGAAAGAGTGATTGATTACGAATAAAAAATTAATATCGTAACAACAGTTAGGGCATATCTACCTCGTGTGTACAGAATAGGTACATTGTGTACCATTGTGATACATTCACATGACTTTCTCTATACTCTATCGTTTATTAATGCGTATACAAACTATTCTTACTAAAGCTTATTTTTCTATATGCTACATTTTAATTGAAATACACCTTTGCAGAAATAGCTACATTATAGTTTTGTAATGATACAAATGGAACAGGGATAGTCAAATATTTTAGAATAAGATGCTATATGCTGGCCTTAAAATTCCCTACTGTTTTCATGCAATCGCAAGAAACAATTGAATGTTGATAGAACTTCAAGAGAATGGCCAAGTATTGAAAAATTCGAACCATTATAAATATATATCTCAGAAATGGCTAATGCGAGAAAAAAATTATTGGAAATAAGCTGTGTGTTTTAAAGAGATCTATATTTTTAATGCAGTACGTTATACAAATTATACAATATTCCGTCCAAATGAAGCGAATATCACAGGCTATTCCCAAAAAATCAAAAAATTCAAGATATATATTTTATTTGTCATGTAAATATCTTTAATATACAGTGTTTTAATGAAACGCGTGTCATTTTGTTTCTGTTTTTTTAGAAAACAAACATTTTTGAAGAATGTTCCATGTAAAGGGTATTTTGGGGTGGTGGTATATTCTTGAAAATATTCGTGTAGCATCTTTGAAAGATACTGAACCTAAAGAGACTCCGACTTTTCGTTTTTGAGTTATGCTGTTCACAGAGATACACACACACACCCACGGAGGTTTTTCTAAAAATGCTTCTTTCTGGATTCAGGGGGCCTCAAAACACGTATCCCGGTGAAATATCGATATACAATTTTGGATGGATTATCTACCTACTAGGTACGTGGTACAGAAAGTAAACGGAGAAAGCAATCGGAAGATATCTATGAATTTTAATAGATACATTGCTTAAATAGATTGAATGATATCGTAACTATTTCTGTAGATGATATTTTCCTATTCACTCAGAATGATCAACTTCTCTATTTCAGTAATATAAAACATAGAAAGTAGCAGTCGTTTATACGCTTCCCTACTTAAATATTTAATTTCAATATAGATGTCAAAATTATCAATGTTCGCCCTCGATGTGAATAATGAGCTTGTTAATTCCATTTTAGATTATAATATTTATGTTTAAATACAGGCCAATTAGTTTATATTGTCGAAACCTCTTTACTTATTCTAGCTCAATGGGGGGGGGGGGTAGAGCAATAGGTACCGTAACCGGGATCGAACATTCTATCATAAATTATGCGAGGTACGACGGGGTAAGCTCAACGAAATTCTAAAAATATACCTAAAGGTCCCTACTAATATTTCTAATTCATTATGTGGATAAGGGAAAGATCTATCTACTATAGAAATTCATATTAATCCGAACTGAATGGTAACTATTTATTATAATAAAAAAGAATTACAATACCTCCTTGCCTGTTCGTGGGGACGCCATGCTGCATGCACGGACAAGCTGCACACACACACCTGGTTGCAAGCAGAACCTCGACTCGACTACTAGAACCCACGTTAACTCGGCGTCAGCACGCTACACTAGGAACCGGTTTTCCATCCCCACTACTCTTGCACAATATCCGATCTGGGCCGCCAGGTCACGTACGTAATAATGTCAATAATGCCAACTATATTACAAATGTCACAATATGTGTATTTTACTACGTTTTATAAATATGAATGATTATAACTATGCGTTCTTGTGCGATACAGCTTGTTCAAGGATCTCGTGTGAGAGTTTTTCTAAATCCTTTTCTGCTAGTAATGCTCTATAACGATTTATAGGAAGTTTTGTGTTTTCACAATGTAAATAAACAAATGGAGACATCTTACCCGGATTTTAGATGTTCGTACGTTGTAAGTATCCAAATATGTTTATAATTACACTGAGGCAATGCCTATTAAAACATGATCGTTACACACATTACAGTTACACTTGGTCCTATGTTTGTTTCGTCACGCCGATTTAACTTTAAGACCTATCAGGATTGACAGATTAGTTTTCTCGCTAAATATAAACAAATATATGATACTTGAAGATTATCATGTGATGTCTTCAGATATTACGTATTAACATAAAACATGACTGTAAGAGACGGTTTTCATAAATTATACATAATAATATTTAAAATTTAAGGTTCAAAATAAATGATTAGTTTTGTAAACAATTTGAGGCAATTCCTATCTCACTCCGATAATAAATATGCACACCTGTATAGTAAACCTGGCACTCCGGACGGAATGTTTGCTATGGCGTTAAGAATGTAAATCCATGCAGCGTTTTGTTCTAGCAGCCACAGCGGAAATAATATTGTAAATTGTTATATTAAAATGTTTAGTTACAATTGTTTTGTTATGCTAAGACAAAATATAAGAAGAAAATAACAAATGAAAAATAGATAAAACAATTTCATTTCCACAAGTTTGATGAAAACGCCCAAACAAGTTTATATATTTCTAATAATGTAAATAACTTCAGAAAGTAATGTTAAAAAGGTTTCACGTGTAATTAATTATTTTATCACATTCAATATTGAAGGTGTTTACTGTAGTAAACATTGTATTATAAATAAAAAAATCTGATGGGTTACACTCACATAACTCTCTACTCTTGTAAAACTATTTTACAAACGTTTATTCTCCATCTACTTCATGTTAATTGACATAAACATTTGCAGACTCTATCTTATTGCTAATTTTCTTGTAGATGTAAGGGGAATATATATTTACAAGGGCAATATAGATATACAGTAGCATTTAAGCATAGACCTTACTCTTAATTACTGGTTGCTAGGTGCAGCACCATTCTCTTTGCCACAGATTAATACTCTTTGCATATCCAAGACAAAAAAATGAATAACGAATTCCCATTTGAGAAAATAAGTATTGAAACATTTAAGAGAATAACAAGCAATATCTCGAAAATGGTTCACTCAAAAACAAAAAAAATGTATATGACATAAATTGCGTATTTTAACGCGATCTACATTTTTTGTGTATTAAAATTTTGTCTATCTCTTATGGTTTACCAGTTATGCAAAAGTCGTTCACAATGAAGAATACTTTTGGAGACATTCCCAGAAAATTCAACATATACATTTCATTTGTAAGAAAATATCTTAAAACATATGATATTTTAATCAAAATCGTTACAGCCATTTTTGAGAAATTTAAATTTTCGAAAAACGTTCCATGTAAAGGGTAATCTGGGGGTGGAGGGGATTTTCTTGAAAACCTTCGTATCGCATCTCTGAAAGATACTGAACCTAAATACTGGGTTGGTGTTTATCCGATTGTTCGTTTCTGAGTTATGCTGTTCACAGACACACACACACACAGACAGACAGACACACACGGACATGTTTCCAAAGATGCTTTTTTTGGATTCAGGGGTCTCAAAACATATATTTCCGGTGAAATCTCGGTACCGAATTTTTGGGTGGAATACAATACTTTCCCTACTTACCTTACGTACTAGAGAAAGTAAAACTTATGTCTTACTGGTTGCCAAGGAAAATCAGCAGATATAGAAAATTTTCTCTTAAAATATGGCTAAGTTGTGAAGAGATACTACAGACTAAATAACAGATTATTATTCAACTGCATAACTAACGCCACCAAAAAGGGACAAGTAATAAAATTCTTGAGTTATTGCTAATGTTAATACTTAATAATTGCACTCACAGATTGAGAGTAATAAAGGGAAAGGTTGTATACTCGCAGTACAATCGACGCATACTAGAACAAAGTGTTTGCTATAATAATGAGTTTCAGATATTATTGTGATAAAGAGTTAAAGAATTGCTAATTTAGGACTGTTAATATGAGTTTATATCTGTAATAGTATTATCTACTAGAAGATAACCGAAAGTAAGTACTGCCTTAAATAAAAACAAAACTTAAACTTATTTCGTTGTCAACTAAATACATTGCCAACCTAAAAGCACTAGAGCACGCCATCACTACACATAGACTTATGACCGTATCAAAATCGAGGGCAACTAACCCTGGGAAAAAGAGAAATCTTTGCCACATTGTTACACAGGCGTCGCTACAACATCCTGAGGAAATTAAAAATGAGACCAGTACATCACATCAAGAGGTACCATTCCATCCACAGTAACAAGGATATTCTCACTATACCTTGCCGACTATAGAGAGAGATAGCTCCACGGTAAAGTGTAAGGTTCGCATACGGGAGGTTTGGGATTCGATGTCCGTCCACCATTCACTCTGATCTTGCGTTTTTCGTGGTTTACCCTCGTCGATAAGCGCATGCTGGGGTGGTTTCTCATCTATCAAGCTCTCCTTTCCATCATTTCCCTTTCATTTCGTTTCCTTCTAGGTTTCGTGGCGTATGGCGGTGTCGGACAGATGGCGCGGATGCGTTTTCAAAGGAAAGAGTACTCCCCGTTGACACAAGAGAGCTGTTTGATCGGGGAATCGTTCATCGCTCTCTCTATGCAGACCCATGGGACGGGTCTTCGAGCTTGGAACTATTAAGGACTTCCGCGCGTCTCTATGGCCTGCCTGTTCGCGGCCTGTAGCTTCCTGTAGCTCCTTCACTATATCCCTTCCTCCTGGGTGGTGTTAGTCACAATAGATCTATGTAGATCGTAGTGCCTGAGGTATCTACCTCCGTTGTATAACACTGCAGACTGTAGCGTTTTTCTTTTTCTGGGGATAAACTTTATTTCGCTTATAACTCATGGAAGTGGCAAAACAATAGTTTAGCAACGACCACAAACCTAACGTATAATAATATAAACTTAATATAAGCTTTATAGTAAAGTAATAACTAACATGGCAGAACATCGGTCACGTGGTTTTAGAGTTTACAGTACCTCAAGAGCCAGTAAGTAATGTATTCCAAGAATTCACCGAAAATACACCTTTTGAAGTCTCCTGAATCCAAAAAAACTAATTTTCATAATAAGGTTCTAGTGTAGTTGTCTGTGAACATCATAACTCAAAAATCAAATCTAAATACCGAACGTGATATTTAGGTTCAGCATCTTTCAAGGATGTGACATGAAGATTTTCAAGAAAATCCGTCATTCCCAGACTACCCTTCACATGGAAAATGTTTCTATATTTTTTATTTTCTCAAAAAATGGGTCAGTTTTAGCTAATGGCATAACAAATGAAATGCACATTTGATATTTCTGGGAACAGGCTGTGAAGTTTCTTCATTCTGAATGACCTTTGTATAACTGGTATACCAGAAGATTAGACGTACATTCACCATCCTGTTACATCTACTGTACTGCTCCCATACCACTCTCAACATGTCATTTGGATATTCAGGTATAAAGGTCATCCAGAACTGGAACACAATTATATATCAAGTCAGGAATCAAATACGTCATCTATTTCCTCCACTGTGAGAGAAGTGTCATTCACAGTTCTGTAATTGATCACTTCCTTCTTTATTTCAGAAAAAGACCTATGGAATGAGCACGGGCAGTAGAAAGGGAACCAATGACTTCTCTCTTTCACCTTCTTTTCGAGTTCTGCACCTTAGGATGTATGTCGTTTATGTTCTTCCAAACAAGACCGTTTATAAAAGCCAGCAATACTGGCAACCAAGTTGTTTAAAATATGCAGCAAGTATGCTGTTTTGTGGACTATGATATATAAGCTCTTGTCTCGTTTTAGAGCGATCTTCTGAATCTTGTGAAAACGAGAAAGCAAAACCACTATGATTGTAAAAACAAATAAGGATATGGTGCAGATATAATAACATGTATTCCTCCGCGGCACGCCAATTATTTTGCCTTCTGGAAAGTATCGTTCGGAAAGAAACTGAAACGAAGGTAACACTGTGTGTTAATAGTTTGTTGTTCTAATATTACATCTTTTCCTCCTTTCTCTTTCATGTTAGAAGCGCACTACACACTAGAATAGATAAAAGAGGTAAGAATAACTAATAGGTTGATAAAAAGAAAAAGGAAAGTGCTTCCGGATTCTTCGGAAGTACATCAAATATGAGAGTGAAATGTAAGAAAACGAACAAATGAACTACAAGGCTCACATTCCGGGAGACAAAATAGTTTAATTATTAATCTATCCATTACTACGATTAAGAAGAGATATTCCACTACATCCAAAAAATATTATGACATCTCCGGTAGAGCACACTCTGAGACGTCCTCAATAATACTAATAATAATAAGTGATGTGACCTCGATACTGTCGATACCTCGACACTCGCGATAGTCGGTGGTATTGAAGTATGTCTAATACTTTGAGAAAAACCTTCGATACTTCTTCGATACTTTCAAATTTTTACTTTCTCTACTACGTATAGTAAGTAGGGGAAGTATTGTATTCCTCCCAAAAATTCGATACCGAGATTTCACCGGAAATACATGTTTTGAGACTCCCTGAATCCAAAAAAAATAGCATTTTTGGAAACATGTCCGTGTGTGTGTCTGTGTGGCTGTCTGTGTGTGAACAGCATAACTCAGAAACGAACAGTCGGAAAAACACCAAACTTGGTATTTAGGTTCAGTATCTTCCAAGGATGCGACACAAAGGTTTTCAAGAAAATCCCCCACCCCAGATTAAACTTTACATGGAACATTTTTCGAAAATTTTAATTTTCTCAAAAATGCTATTACAATTTTGATTAAAATATCATATGTTTAAGATATTTTTATGACAAATAAAATGTATATCCTGAATTTCCTGGGAATGTCTCCAAAAGTATTCTTCATTGTGAACGACTTTTGCATAACTGGTAAACCGTAAGAGATAGACAAAATTTTACTACACTAAAAATGTAGATCGTGTTAAAATACACAATTTATGTCATATACATCATTTTTTTGTTGAGTGAACCATTTTCGAGATATTGCTTGTTATTCCTTTACATTTTTCAATACTTATTTTCTCAAATGGGAATTCGTTATTCATTTTTTTTTGTCTTGGATATGCAAAGAGTATTAATCTGTGGCAAAGGGAATGGTGCTGCACCTAGCAACCAGCTATTAAGAGATATGTATTTCTATATTGCCCTTGTAAATATATTTTCCCCTTACATCTACAAGAAAATTAGCAATAAGATAGACTCTGCAAATGTTTATCTCGATTACCATGAAGTAGATGGAGAATAAGCGTTTGTATAAATAGTTTATACAAGAATAGAGAAAGTCATGTGAGTGTAACACATCAGATTTTTAAGTTTTGCTTAATTGAAAGTTGTTGCGCTTAACATTATGCTAGATAAGGATAAGGAATGAAAGGAGTCGAGACTTCACGTTTTTACCTCGCACGTGTCTCCAAAATGTTGCCAGACTATAGTTCTTAATAGAACTTGACTGCGTTTCCTGTGTGTGAATCAACGCAACACTGCATAGACTGTTGTGTCTAAATGAAAACTTGCAAAGCAATGGGGGAAGGAATGGAGATACTCATGTAACATGCAGCGTTAACTGAGTTACGAATGAAACTGATTTAAATGACGCGCTAAATCACGTTTCTGCAATAGTTGGCTTGGTGACTCACTTTCAGCCATTACATTTACTTACTCCGGTGAACAGAGTCTGCAAGTTCATCCAGAAGAAACAAATGAGAACTTAAGACTTGAGGTAATGCAGCGCGTGGAAATAGTTGCTTTTTCCTTCCATCTGTTAGTTTGAATTTACGCAAGTCAAGCTCGGGTCACGAGCGTTGCTTACAGGTATACCGTACGTCTAATTTTCGTCAGATGGATAGAAAATTATTTAAAAGAGAGTTTTCAGCACCAAATATACGAGGGCTGATCAATAAAGGCTGAGATTGATTTTTTCCTGTAGCTTTCTTGAGAGTTTCTTGTCTCTACCATGAATATTTGAAAAGAGCGGGGTTTCATGTATAATGTCATAGGCGGCAGCACTCTCGTGTCGGTAGGTTGGTAGTAATGCTGTATATTGTTGACCCTAGTTGAATTTCGCATACCACAAAATGAAGGTGACACAAGAGAAGCAATAAAATTTTGTTTTCGTTTAAATCATACAGCCTCTGAAACATTGGAAAAGCTGAAGCAAGCATGCGGTGAAGATGCACTACCTCGTGCAACAGTGTTTAGGTTGTTCAAAGACTTCAAAGTAGAGCGAGTCCTCTGTGCTAAGCAAGGTGGGCCTGGTGCTTCGGCTTCTGCTATGACTGAAGTCAACATCAACACAGCTGCTGTGATTGTTGTTCCCACTCACACACTGTTACAGCAGCGTACTACACGTCAGCATTGGCTACACCGAGGAAGCACATTGCAAGGAAACATCCAGAACTTATCGCAACAACTGCGGCCTCACGTTGCAAATCAAGTCCAGGAATTTTTGGCTAAATTCAACATTACCTGTGTGCCGCATCTGCCTTATAGCCCAATCTTGTCCCCTGTGATTTCTTTTTATTCCCATCACTAAAGGCAAAGCTCCGGGGCATTCGATTTGAGAGCACTGAAGCAGTGCTGAAGAAAAGTGATGCGATTCTCAAAGACCTGACAAAGAGTGGCCTGTACCATGTGTTCGAGGACTGGCAGAGACGCTATAAAAAGTGCATTCAAGTAGGAGAGGACCACTTTGAAAAAGACCATGTCAGCATTGAAATGGAGTAATAAATATCTGTGAAAAAAAATTAGTCTCAGTCTTTATTGATCAGCCCTCGTAGTTACATAAAGAGAGAAGCAAAGAAAATATTATTTATTATTATTATTATTATTATTATTATTATTATTATTATTATTAGTCTTGGCTATAAAAGGGAATATATAACCTATAGCATCCTAAAGAAAAAAAGATTGCTGTCAATTGAATGTCAAACAGGAAAATTAAGGAATTACAATTACCATACAATACAAAATTGGTTACACAGAATACTACCAAGAAGAACATAAATAAATGAACAAGATATTGTCTTTACAGTTTTTTATAAAGTGAGTACCAAGTATCGAGAATTGAGTATCCATGCTCAAAAATCAGTATTGGTATCGAATGTTCAGAAATAGGAATCGTCCCATCACTAATAATAATAAAACTAATATGTTACATTCATATGACTTTCTGCAGCCACTTTCATTGATGTTTATCTCTTATATACACGAATCTCACAAACGTTTAACTTTCTATCCGCTTCATGCTACTCGAGATAAATACATATCTGCAGAATTTCATTTCGCTTTTCGTTGTCGATACAAAGGAGGTACAGGCGGTTGAAGCGATCTTAAAAAGTGGCTTGGTTTATACTGACTTTGAAACAGCATTGTTTGTATTGCACCAGGAGGTACAAAAGAATTGTAACTACGCCAGAAAATATATGACGAAATTCTAGCCAATAGCAGCGAATATATCTGAATGTTTAATGCCATAAAACAATTTGAAATAAATTGTTTGTTTTAACTAGATCTAAATGTTTTGTGCATTAAGTTTTCATCCATGTCTTCATAATTATACAAAATTATAAAAAAATCATTCGAATGAGGACTACACCGTGGAAGTGCTTGAACAATAACATATCTAAAAAATTAGCCTACTTCAAATCCATATCCAGAATCGTTCAATGATGCAACAAAAAATTTTCCCATCCCATACTTCCCTTATATGTAAAGAATTTCATTAGTAATTAAAATGTCTTAACCATACGTTATTTTAATAAAATAACGAATTTTTAGAAAAAGGTGTTTCATTTGAGGATGTGGCAAATATATTTTTTACAAGATCGGACTTCCGACTGGAAAGAACATTTACAACTGATGAAACTTTCAATAATAACAAGAAAGACTTTAGAGTGCACTGGCTTTCATTTATGCCGTCCCCGCAGCTTTGGGAGGTATTCTACTGGCCTTCACAGGAGAGCAGCAAGGAGGAGGTGTGTGTACGTATTTACCTTTTCGCGCATGCAGTGTCATCCTGTTTTACGTGCAGTTTTAGATTATTCGCATATGAATATATAACTTTGAGCAATTACTTTACTCATCATCACTTACATATAATAACCATGTTTAAATGGGGTATAGAACTAGAACCAGCAAATAAGGGCTTACTTGCTCAGAGTAGGATCATCGCGAGCGATTAAATTCATTAACGAAGAAGGCATAAGAATCAGACCCTGGTGTAGAGAGGAAGAAACTTGGATTCATATTCTAGCGTAATGTACTAAGACAGAACAGTTGAGGAGAAAATATCTGCCAGGTGTCTTCGGTAACTCAAGGATAGGCTTAAACTTTGTTGGACATTGCTGTTTTAGAGAGGAAGGAGTGGAGCAATTGGTAAATTATTACAAAGGTTATGCAGCTCAGATCACAGTGTAAGGGAGAGGGTCAAGAGTGGGAAGGGGAGGATTAGTGGCTTAGGGGCAGATATTTGTGGTTTTGTAAACAAGTTTGTTTTCTCTACTTCTGTTTTGTTTGTATAATCTTTTTTGTTAGTTTAGCTGTCTTTTTCTTTTCTTTCCATTTCTTGTAAATATCATTCATTACCTTTAAAGTTCAGTGTGATGAATATAGCCTGAACATGTGAGCTAAGGTTTTATATAAGCACGTACGGTCTATCTGATCCGTGCGATGTATGAGTTTGAACGTTAAAATGTTTAAGACCAATAAATACACGACTCCATTCTACTCTATATAACTAAATAAAACCCTGTTTTACATAATTTTTTTATTGAAAAAGTATTTTTAATGGCAACCTAATATAAAACTGAAATACATTAGATATAGTTTTTACTATGAAATAGGACACATTTACTAGGCATTATTTTAGTAATTGAGGAGCGTTACTGTAACTTGAAAATTACTTAATAAGAAAAATAAAAACTAAAGCTAGAGAACGTGGGAAGCGCGAATAAGGGGAAACTGAAAACAGTCCAGATGCAAACTTAGCCCCTTTTTAATAACAAATGAATAATAAAATAAATCTCAAATAAAAACAAATAATAACAAAGGGCAGAGTAAACTTGCCGCAAAACTGCGCTACAATGAATAAAGTTACATAAATGAGGAATCCTTCTCATTACCCTATCCTTCACACTGCTGAGTTTGCGGCTTAAAAGCATTAAGCTAATAAAGAAAAGCAATACCTTCACTGAATAACGTGGTACTAAAGTAACACAAGTACTGAGAAACCCATTTAAGTACTGTCTTTCACCATTGCGTAAAGGTAACGGTAAAGGAGGGGTCCCCGGAACATGCCAGAGCACCGCAGGAAGGCCAGTCGGCCCATTGTGCTTCCAAAGTGACCCCAGGGAGGGAAGGATGAGGGTCCCGAAGGGCGACCAGATCGGGATACCGACGAGCGCAAACACGAACGGGGTCCCTAACGTTTCCACATAGAACGCATCTGACCGCACGGTCCCTGCACAAAAACACCAACCTCCAAGGTCCCCGGAGCGGAGCCCAACGTTAAGGAGAGACCTAACTGAGCGCTACTACAGCAACGGCAGGGAAGAAACCTTTACAGAGCGCAAGCCACCGCCCAGCCGAACACCGTCGCCTGGGCCTACAACCCTGAAACAAATGACAGGGAAGATGATGGGTACAGGAAAAGAGCGGAAGGAGAGTCGTGCTAGAAGATGAACCACTCAGCATTCGCCTGGCGACCCCGGGAAACCACGAAAAACCCATGGGCCAGAATGAGCGGTTACAGGGATCGATCCCGGAACCTTCCGAGCCATCCCGCTACTTTCCACTGTGTAACTCAAACACATTTCACCAAGTTGAAAGCAGAGAATAAGCATATTTCCCTGAACTAATAATAATAATAATAATAATAATAATAATAATAATAATAATAATAATAACAATATAATACATTACTTTGACTTAGAATGGTTAACTAATTGTAATTTTAATTTACATTAGTACTGAACTAGAATAGTTGGCAATTGTAATTTTACTTTACACTGAAAAATAATTAAGCATGTTAAGATAATCACTCACAACTGAGGTAATTTGCTATGCTATGCTTTTTGCTCTGAACAAAAATATAATGCTTAAATGTTCAGTGCAAATCACTAACAAAGCAACAGAACTAGATGTAGAAACTAAATAAAAAATCTTTAAAACCCAATAAATCAATTCTACACATAATGAAATGAACTGAAACTTAAAGCTTCCAAAACATTCATAAAAAGATGTGAAACATAGCAGAATTTCAATGCTTGAGCTCTGGCACTAGAAACCTAGGAACATAAGTGCATAATTACCCTTATGGCAGAAAGGCTTTAACATTAATTGTTAAACCAAGCAAATAAATTTTGGCAGAAGTTGATCAAAGGGACCATAAAATTATGCAGTTACTATTTGTGTATAAAAGCTGATATATGGGCTATACAAATGGAAAGCTGTGTTAACGCGGAGAAAGGCAATTACTAGGGGCTTTCAAAAGTAATTGGTACTACAATTTTTTGTGTTCACAGGAACCGTTTACTGAAAAAAAGAATACAGATTATATTACAAGTATTCCCCGCCATTGTATATGCGCTTTTGCCATCGTTCTGGCAGTTTCCATATTTGCGTAGCAAACCATTGTTTGGAGATATCCCGGCGCCACTGGTGGACAACTGCATGAAGTTCTTACCCCGCATTACCTCTTTCATTGCGTCGAACAGGGCATAGCTGCTAGGAGTCAGATCCAGCGAATATGGAGGATGTGGCAGCACAGTAAACCCTAGTTTACGTACGTTGACAATGGTCTGGCGACTGGCATGTGGCCGCGGATTGTCATGTTGGAGAAATACGCCACGACCCCATTGTTAAATGTGCCAGCGACTTGGTGCGTGAATTGCAATACCGATCACTGAAAGGGAGCCAGTCCACCAGATTTATCCCTTCCTGATCCCAGAACACAGTTGCCATTTGTTTCTGCACGAATAATCTGGCCGTGACTTCTTGGGACGAGGGCTGCCAGTATGCTTCCACTGCATAGACTGGCGTTTGTTTTCTGGAGCCTCGTGGAAGAACCATGATTCATCAACTGTGACCAAGAGCTGCGCTGGATGCGCACTGTACTGCTGCACACGCTTCTGTTTCTGCGCAATGATGAGGGTATGGGGCACCCATTGTGCACACACCTTCTTCATTTTCATGGATGATGGTGTGGAGGATTCCCCATGATAGACCCCTTGCCTTCTCTAGATCATAAAACGTAATTCACCTGTTCTCCATTATCAAGGCATTCATACGTTGGACACTGGTTTGCGTGCAGTTGCTGGACGCCCAGTGCTCTAGCGTTTTTCAACACAGTCCCTACGTCTTTGAACTGTGATACCCAACGAAACACGCATCTGCGAATAGGTGCTGTCTCCCCACATATGGCTATTAAACTCTTGTAGATGTTTGAAGCAGTCACTCCTTCCCTCCAGAGAAACCACATTGTACACCGTTGCCAATGCTTGTCTCCTTCGATGTTGTATTTATCAATGTCCACAAGTGTACTCGCAAGCCGGAACAATTGCTGCTGCAATGTTCTACCTGTGGTAAACAGCAACCTCATCTGGTGGTAATAGACAGTACTATAGTCTATCTTCACGCATACTTTGACACACATTTCAAACTTTTACTTTGGAGGAATTATAGGGGAGTGTCAATCAATAATGATGAATTAAATAAATAAGCAAAGTGAAAGCTCAACACACTATGATAGCATATGTTTCATAACAACCTTAAAGTTATTAATAATAGATAATGCTTATTACAAGCATCCCTATAAAAAGTACAGAAATATAAAATAACGACTGCCCAAACGTGCACTTTATTTGCAACTAGCCGGAACTCCTATAAAGTGGAATTACCTGAACTTTCACATGAAAGTTCAAAGAACAAAATTTATAAGCAACATAATAACGAAATCAAAAGCCACGCGCTAGAATAATGAACAGCTTAAACACGAAACTATAGGTCGTATCCAGAAAAAAAGATATATATATATATTAAATGTATTAAAGAAAATATGCAGAGTAGGGCACAATAATTTGGTAAAAGACGATATGTCGTGCATTAAGAAATTGCGAAATAAGGTAATTTTAAATACTAGGTAACCACAAATTTTAAACTACCAAAGAGAATTAGTACTACGGTATTGTAAAGCTTTCGTTTTGAGAACTACTAAGTTAAGCTTAACTCTTGTGCTCCTTAAAACCACCTTCCTAGAAGATAAATATACGTATAAAATAACCGAAGCAAATATGCTTTATGCTGCCCAATATGATTTCAAACTCAATTACAACAACCTTTAGTTACATAGCTGTTACAAAAAAATATGAAAGTAAAACGGAACACACATAACATTGGATTTCCCCAGCACACATGGATAAATATAAACCGTCACAAATTATGACAACTCCGGCTCATATATGAATATATCTGTTTGCCCGAAAATTTGCAACCATAGCTTCTGGATAAATAGGTACTCGTATATATTGACTGCGGACTACTTCACCTTTTTGTAGAAACAAAGAGAATAATGTAGATAATCACGGACATTAAATTACAGGAGCAGCTGAAATCACCGCATTCAGCGGTTTGGTCGAAATTCTATTTGCACTTTGTACAATAATCACTAGCAAGTAACTTGACTAAAGGAGCTAAGAAAAACAAGCGTATTAGAATTTAACTAAGAACAGGAACAACCAACTCCTTACACTTGCTAATAAAAGTCAATTTTGCACTCGGTAAAACGACCAATCACCAAATAATAGTACTGGTACTACAAATTTAAAATAAATAGCAAAACAGAGAATGCATAAAAGCCATTACCTTTTTATAAATCAGGCCGACAGCATAAAAAACGCCAACACAAAACATCTGATAAAAAATGGCCAAGGGATCAACTCGAACATTCATGTTAGCCGATGATTAACACCAGGAAAATATCGGAGACCGCCAATAAGGAAGGTACTCCCAAGGCCTGCCTTCCACCCCGTGCCCGCAGCAACAAATCGCTAGGCCTGCAGCAAAAAGGTGAAGAGCAAATACCGCGCTGCATAGTGGAAAAATCCACAAGCAAGTAAGAAGCAACCGAACCAACATACACACGGAACTAACAAATGTGTGTGTGTGTGTGTGTGTGTGTGTGTGTGTGTGTGTGTGTGTTTTATATATAGCACATAATTTGTCCAATCTCCATTCTTCTCCAATATCTGATTTAACCGCCTAGAGACTAAATCACTCGTCGCCCTCTGGAAACACTGTCATGAAATGTGGGAACTTTATATACGTTTAGAACTACAGTTCTTCCAGCATCTAAGCGATTAGGCGCCTAGCGGCTAAATCAGTTATTTGACAAGAATGGAGACTGGACAGATTATTAAAATAATGTCTAGTAAATGTGCCCTCTTTGAGAGTAAAAATGATATTGTACCTATTTCAGTTTCACATTATGTTGACATTAACCAATATCGTGGAGATATTGTGCAAAACATGGTTTTATGTAGCTATAAGTACATTATTTTAACATGGTTATTATAACTGATGAAGAATAAAGCTGTTGTTCAAAGTTATATATTCATATGCGAATAAACTAGTGCTGTGCATTAAAACAGGGCGCCACTGTATGTGTGAACAGGTACACGCACCACCTTGTTAACATTCTCAAATGTGGAGGCCAGTAGAATGCCTCCCAACGCTGCGGGGACGGCATAAATATAAGCGAGTGTACTATTCCGGACGGAAACCAAGTGTAGGACGCCCGTATCTGGGATAGAAATATCAGAATTTTCTTCATTGACCGTGAGGACGGAAAGTTTCAGTGATGAACTAAACCGTGTAGATTGATGACGATGAATGAAAAACGTTTCACCTAATGGTAGTCTGAGATGGGAGATTAAACTCTGTGTCATATCCTTGGAAGATACAGAACTTAAATACCAAGTTTGGTACTTATTTGACTTATCGTTGTAGAGTTACGCCGTTTACAAAAAAATTCTGATGTACAACATTGACATGGTTTTTTCTACCCTCTAGCGCTTATTAATGGGTATACAAATTATACTAACGAAAGTTTATTTTCAATATACTTCATTTTAATCAAGATAAAAGTTTCCGGAAATAGCTGCATTACACATTTTGTTATATAATATAAAGAGAATAGCAAAGTCAGATGTGTAAGAACTCCACACCTTAAAATGCAATAATCTTTGCGTGCAATCGCAAGAAACAACAGATATATCCGAAAGGTTTATGCAACAAAAAACTTTTTAAAGAGACCCAAATTATTTTATGAAGTAAGTTTTCGTCTATTGCTTAACCTTTATAAAAGATCTCTCTATGCAAGCTAATTCAACATTTCTTCCGAATAAAGTGGACTTCACAAGGTAATCCCTGGAAATTCAAGATATGCATTTTATTTATCATGTAAATATCCTTAATATATGGTACATTAATCAAAGTCCCATCGATTTTCAGTTGTTTCTAGCGATTGCATGGAAACAGTACGGAATCTTAAGGCTGGCATATGCTTGGAAAGTAAAAAACTCTGTCATACATTACATGATTTTCTCTACTCTCTGTCGTTTTCGCGTCTCCCATGGTCGTGGCTCATGCAACCAGTACGTCACAATGCTTCAGGGTGATGACATCATTCATAACCAGAGAAAGCCAACGAACAACATACTGTCAGGAGTGACGTAAGACATCACCTTATCACGTAATACATTAGGCACGATCGTCATTGACTGGGTTGCGACACGCCACTGATGCCAGCGCCATCATCTTCTCCGACGGTTCCTGGAACTCCTGGGCAGACAGAGAAGAGGAGTCGCTTTTTCGCCAGGGACCGAGGCGGAACAACTAGCCATCGTGACAGCGGGGTTCGTCATAATTCACCAAGGGTTATTTCGGCCTTTTCTAAATTATCTTTAAAACCTTCTTTGGTAAGCTTTTCAAAATTCAATCTTTAACTCTTGGTGCTTTTCCAAATTGTTGTAGGGAGAAGTAACTCACGTAACTTTATGGTATCCCTTACTTTGTCATACATTCTTT
The DNA here is from genome assembly GCA_030765065.1 of Deroplatys truncata. NCBI lineage: Eukaryota > Metazoa > Arthropoda > Insecta > Mantodea > Mantidae > Deroplatys > Deroplatys truncata. The sequence goes on along the minus strand of CM060983.1, from coordinate 201,595,835 downwards.
AAATGCACATGGCAACTTTAAGCGTAGAAAGCAGCAAAATATCACATTGTATTTGAGCATATTAATTTGTTAAACAAGTGTTAAAGCAAGCTGGTCTAATCATTTTAAACGAATATATCACTTGAAAATAAATTGTTATTCTATGAGTTGGTGAATATTAGCTACTTGCTGACTCCAAAGCAATTGTCTCGTTTTCACGAAAACTTTTCCCTCTGAGTATGGTAAACGATACTACTGCAAATGTAACAGAAATACAGTACAATAAACGCACAGTGCAAAGTGATAGCAGAGCGCAAGAAGTTACTGCCCAGTGGTGCAGTGGGTGTACAAACTATTCTTGCTAAAGCTTAGTTTTTATCTACTACATTTAATCCAAATAAACCTTTGTAAAAACATTACACATTTCGTTATTAATACAAAGACAGCAGCAATAGTCAAACTTTTAAGAACTGGAAGCTATATGCCGGCCTTAAGATTCCGTACTGTTTCCATGCAATCGCGAGAAACAACTGAAAATCGACGGGACTTTAAAATAATAAGTATTGAACAATTCGAACCTTTAATAACGGATATCTCAGAAACAGCTTATGCCACAACAACTTTTTAAGTAAATTGTATGTTTTAAGGATACCTACATTGTTTGTATGGTCCGTTTTCGTCTATCGCTTAGCGTTTACTGGTTATACAAAATTATACAAAATTTCTTCCGAATGAAGAGGACCTTAAAGGCTTTTCCCAGAAAATTCAAGACATACAATTTATTTGTCATATAAATATTCTAATATATATTTTCATCAAAATCGTTATAGCCATTTTTTAGAAAATAAAAGTTTTCGAAAAAATGTTCTATTTAAGGTGTAGTTTGGGTTGGGAGAATTTCTTGACAATATTCGTGTCACATCTTCAGAAGTTATTGAACCTAAATACGTATGGTGTTCATCCAACTTTTCGTTTTTGAGTTATCCTGTTCACGTTTACACAGACACACACACAAAAACCTTTTTCTAAAACTGCTTTTTTGGATTCAGTGCACACAAAACATGTATTTCCGGTGAAATCTCGGTATCGAATTTTTTGGTGAAATGCAATACCTTCTCTACCTCCTATGTAGTACGTGGTAGAGGATGTAAAAACACACACACGGATGTTTTCTCTAAAAGGCTTTTTCGGGGGAGGGGATTCATGGTGATTCAAAACATGTATCTCTGATGAAACCTCGATATTCATCTTATTGATGGAATATAATACTGCATCTACCTAAAAGGTAGGTGGTAGAGAAAGTAAAAGGAGTAAATCCGCTGTGCTGCCTGGACCTAAGAATTTTCCTTCTGTCCTCACGCTTTTTTAAAAAGTTTTTTGCTTCCAGCACTACTCGGTTTCCCTTTGTGACATTATTTTTATTACTGTCAGAGAGGCCGCAGGCAACAGTGCATTTACTTTTCTCGACAACCGGAAGCAGTCATTTATATCAATTACACGCGGGGTCACAACGAAACCGACACTCACATAAAAAATTAGCACCTCTCCACAGAAAGGAACGTTTCAACACAGTAACAGCCTGGGGGTTGCTCCTGGAAACCTACCAATTAAATTTAACACATTTTGTCTCGGCTTCTTTCTCTCTGCCATTGTTAAGTACTTTCGAACTTGCTAGTAATGCTCGAATAAACGTACGACTGAACTAATTATCATATATTTTAATACATGCTCTATTTAAGAAGAACTTCCAAACATATACTTAATTTTTTAGTTAGGAGCAAATATGTTAATGCATGTAATGAATCATTCTCAGATGGAAAGTTTGTTTATTTACTTTCTCTACTAATTACATCAAGCAGACGAAGTATTGCATTCCACCCAATAATTCGCTACTGAAATTTCACCGGTAATACACTTTTGAGACTCCCTGAATCCAAAATATCTTATGTGATACAATCACATCACCTTCTCTATCCTCTATCATTTATTAGTGGTTATACAAACTATTCTTACTAAAGCCTACCTTTCTATCTACTTCGTTTTAATCCAAGTAAACCTTTGCATTACACATTTTGTTATAGAAACACAGGGAACAGCAACAGTCAAACGTTTAAGCACTGGACGCTATACGCTGCCTTAAAATTCCATGCTCTTTCCATGATATCGCGAGAAACAACTGAATGTTGCAGGCCTTCATGACAATGTAGAAAGTAATGAAATTCGAACCCTTAATAACGCGTATTTCGGAGATAGCTTATGCCACAAAAAAATGTATTCAAAATAAATGTGGGTTTTAAAGAGATCTAAATTTTTTATACGTTTTCATCTATCTCCTAGCGTTGACCAGTTATATAAGATATTACAAAATTACTTTGGAATGAACAGGACTTCATAGGAATTTCCCAGAAGATCGAAGATATAGATTCTATTTGTTACGTAAATATCTTTAATGTATGGTATTTAAAAAGAATCGTTACAACTATTTTTTAGAAAATAAAAGACTTCGAAAAATGTTTCATGTAAAGGGTAGTTGGTTGGGAGAATTTTTGAAAATCTTCATGTTGCATGTTTGGAATTTATCCGAATTTTCGGTTTTGAGTTATGCTGTTCACAGGACACACATACATGCGCGCGCACACACAGACACACACGCACAAACACGTACCATTTTCTAAAATGGCTTTTTTTGTTGGGTTCAGGGGGCTTCAAAACATATATTTCCGGTGAAACCTCGACATCAATATTTCAGATGAGTGTCTGTGAACAGCATAACTGTAAAGCTATAAGTAATTTACATAGCAAACTTGGCATCTAACTTCAGCATCTTCTAAGAATGCAACGAAAATGTTTAATAAAGTATCCCTATTATACATTACCGTTTACATGGAAAATATTTCAATTTCATTTTATTTTCTAAACAACCATTATACCATTATATGTGTAGAGTATTGCAGCGATCCGAGTTGTTTAAGCTCGGAACCTACACAGACCGGGTAGTTCCGAATAGAGGTTACTTGCTAAAGGCTGACGGGAGAGGAAATCGGACAGAATAATTAATGCGAAATCTGTCTAACATTATCCCCAAGATAATGGCTGCCATCGGCCCTAAGGACCTAGTCTGGACGCTTCAACAAATACTCATACCATGACATCGCGAGAAACAACTAATAAGATAGAGAACTTTCTAAATGACGAAGTATTCAATAATTCAGAGCAGTAATAACAGATATCTCGGAGAGGCCGATGCCACTAAGAAGGTTATTTTAAATAAATTGTGTCTTTTAAATAGTTTTACATTATTCTATATTTTTTTATATTTTCCACGCTTTTGTCAATCTCTTGAGGCTTATCAGTTATTTGAAGTTATACAAAATTACTTCCAAAAGGATATTCCTATAAAATTCGAGATATATAATTCAAGATATTTATAATGTGAATACAATAAATATATCGTGTTTTAATGCTAACGGTTAAAGACATTTCTGAGAAAATAGATTTCAAAATATGTTCCACATACGAGTACACGATAGTTTGGGGTGAGGGATGTTCTTTGTAATCTTCGTGTCATCTTTGGAGGATACTGAACTCAAATATCAAGTTGATATTCATCCGACATTTCAATTCTGAGTTGACGCAGTAATTTGTATCACAAAAATGTAAATGTCAGAATGATTGTAGTGTGAATATGCATTGTTGTGTGACATTGATTTGAGATGTTAGTTGATTGTAATTATTGTCGAGAAGTAGGTTTATACGGCCTTACTGAAACTGACAATACTAGCGTTCAATAATGTAGCGAGGGGGTGAGCTGTTTATCATTATTAGAGACGAGCAAATGACGTCAGAGTGGCGCGTTTTTCTTAGAATTTGCTGGAACATTTTTCCCCAGAGCATATGTTTTCGTAATTTTCATTGGATATAAATATAGACGCTAATGTTGGCGCGTTTTATTAACCAATAGCAGCTCGGTTATAATCTTTAGGCATATCGGGGCGAGGAAGTATAAATTCAGTGTCAGGGTCAAGTTTCATGTAGTTCAACGGAGGCAGTCATGGAGTATGTATCGCACGAAGTTCATCAAGGTTACGCGTAGCAAATTTGTGAAAAATCTCTCGTGTCGTAAAGTTAATTACATAAAAAGTCGAAGTACGCGAATTAATAATGTGCAGTAAAGAAGTTATTATAACAGTTTCAGTTTGGCGAGTGTCAAGATTAATAGGTGAAAGTGAATAATGTGTTACGACAATAAAAGTGTAAAACAAATTCTTTCATCAGTGTTATCTTTGGATAAAAACTCCTTTCCGTTTACACACCTGTAAAAGATAAGTGCTTGACCGAGAAATCATAGCTAGCCGGAGGACAGTGAACCCAAAATTAAATACAATAACAGGCGCTCAGTAAAAGAAGTGACCGCGACAAACTGTCTTTCATACGTGCGGCAGATAAAAATGAAACATCTTCCAACTACCAACAAATACTCCCGCAGAGTTACTCCCGCTATTCATAGACGGACTTAGACACACACACGCACGCGAGGACCTTTTTATAAAAATGCCTTTTTTGTTTCAGAGACCCTCATTTCCGGTGAAATTTTGATATCGAGTTTTAAGGTGGGTTATAATACTGCTTCTTACCTATTATAGTTAGGTGGCAGAGAAAGTAATGACTTCTTAATTTAAATTTGTGTACCTATGTACGGGACATTCCATGTGAAATCAAACGGCAAAAATCCTCGCATTTTTGTTTGCGTTGTAATTCTTCTTATTAATGAGGGGTGCTAAGGGAAGCATATTTGTTAAATATTAGAATCTGAAACCCAACGTTCATCGCGTTATTGAACAATAAATGTATCTATTAATTCATTTTGTCGCATTTTAAGCGCCCATAGCTCCTGAACCCTTTATTTCAGAATATCGTCTCATTTTTACATAAACGTCCGCATTTCATTACAGCGTATACTAATTATTTTTATAACATTCACAGAGGTATATATAGACTTTTTACTTATTTTAAGCATCTCCGATTTTTATAAAACTAAAAGATTAGTTTCAGAAGAATTCATAATGTTATTAAGAGAAGCCGTCAATGTCGGTAGAGTGGTTATGTTAGGGTGTTCGTAGTTGTAACGCAAAACGTGGTTTATGTGGCTGTTGTACGATGATCACCATCATGAGAACGCCCTTGTCAGATCCCTGGGGGACTACTAACCCACAGAACGTGGCTACAGGCACTACCGGGTTCCCCGCATGGCGTATGGGTAACGAAGGCCCTAAACCAGTCAACAGCATAACGCTGACAGCAAGTACTCCCCCCTCCTCATGGGAGCGGTCATTCAAAATTTAAAACATTTAATCCATTTGGAACAAAAGGCACCAGCGGAGCAGCGGATGGATGCTGCCCCTGAAACGGCAACCGTTGAGGAGCCTATAAAAATACAGAAGCTACCTCCTATGAAAACCACCACCATAAAAACAAAAATCACCATCCTACAACCATCCTACCATCTGTATGGTGAAGCCCTACCAAGAGCAGGTACACAGCAGCACTACTTGGGCTCACCACGAGCCTACCAGACTGGAATGAGTGAGTGAGTGAGTGAGTGAGTGAGTGAGTGAGTGAGTGAGTGAGTGAGTGAGTGAGTGAGTGAGTGAGTGAGTGAGTGAGATCACCAAGCGCTCTACAGCAGGACACACATTTGATGCAAGGAAGGGACGTGATTCAGTAACCTGGCTCAACACAAACCTGCAGTTTGTGTTTTTTTTTCCGTTTGCTTCAGTCTTTCCGCACTAGCAACGTTAATAGAACTGTTGTGAGATAGCGCAAGTGATATTAATTATATTTTGATACGTTCTTGTGAGTCCTTCATCAAGGTAGGAACATTAAAATCTAAAGAAGCTTTTATCAAGTTAAGGTATGTCCTAAGATAGCACTGTAATATGCATAATACTGCTTAGTAAACGTTCTCATTGATTAACCTTAGGCATGGCAGCTTTTTTGACCTTCACTTCAAAACAAACAAGCCAGAGCAACCATGAGCACGTAAAGTAATTTACTTCTTTAATTATTTTAGAGAAACCTTATCATTACCATTACAGTAAAATGTATGTTTGATTGCGTTTAAAATACGGAATCTTACCAATTATGATAGAATTATTTTTCTTAATCCGAAACCATCTACACTTGAAAAATTCTAAATTTCTTACTTAAATCAAAATAAGAAGAACATGTTTACTTTATTAGTATGAAATTAAAGTTTAGGGAATCCAAACAAAGCTCGATTTGAATAATTGGATTTAAAGGTTTCAGAGTTATAACAGCTTGAAGTTGGGAATTTTAGGAAGGAAGATACGATAAATCTAAACAGTTTTAAATACAAAACTATGATCTGAATTTTAAGAGTTTACACAAAGCATTGCATCAGGCTTTTCCCCAAATGCCAAAATGATTCGTTTCGTATTAAAAAACTGCAAAGTGTATTTTTCATCTATTTCCGGCGATTTGAATTGGAATATCCCTTATGTAAAAGACATTGAAATATATCTATTTCGCAAATATGTTTTATCGCTTTTGCATCAGCATAGGCACAAAACTTCACCAGTAACATTATTTAAGAAAACAAAAACACCACTAAAAGTTTTAAAGAGAAGTACTTAATGAATATTTTATCATGCAAGCATACCTGCAACGGAGTATAGAGCTACAGCAGTGAATATCGGAAGCAATCTCTTACCTGTAAAATAAAGAAAATACATCTTAATATACGCTCAGACTATAAATGAACACAGCACAATCTACAATACACTTCAATTCTGAAATTAAACTAAAATAATTTTAAAGTTTTCAGTGTAATAAAACTGAATTTCACTATAAACAGGATAAACCACCGCAAATACGTCTAAATCAATAGTAGGGATTGAAAAATGACAGCCACAGGCATTAAGGTAGAAGAGGGGCTCATTAAATTAGATGATATCGTCCATTTAAAATGTTAGCGAAAGAGGTGGCGCCGCGGTAAGGTTGCGACTCGCATTAGGGAGGTCCGGATTCGATCCCTGGGAACACCCACTTTGGCCCATGTGTTTTTCGTGGTTTCCACAGATCGGTAGGTGAATGCTGGGGTGGTTCATCTTCTACCACGACTCTCTTTCCTCTCATTTCCTGTACCCATCATTTTCCTTGTCATCTGTTTCAGGGTTGTAGGACCAGGTAGGCAGGTTGCGGCTGGGCGGTGATTGTGCTCTCTGTTTTTTCCTAACGCTGTCCAGGGACTGCTCGGCTGGAACCCACCTCTAGGTGCTTTCGGGGACCCCCCGCAGGTTCGGGGCCTAATGAGTGGGCTCGGCGGCGTTGGAGGCGTTCAATCTAGAAACACTAGGGACTCCGTCCATGCTTACGCCCGTCGGCATCCGGATCTGGTCGCCTTTCGGACCTCTCCCCTCATCCCTCCCTCCCAGGAGTCACGGTAGAAGCACAAGAGGCCGAATGGCCTGCGTGCGGTGCTCTGCCCCGGGGCTTCCGTTCTTCAGTACCTTTCTCGTGCCATTTAAAATGTTAGCAAATATTATTTTGAACATAAACTTGTGCTTTTTAAATGACCCCCTGTTATTTGGACGCAACTGATAGCATTAAGCATGGCGTTTGTTGCGTCGCTGTAGGTCAGTCACAACCTGGAGAATTATAACGTGAAGTTGGCGCTTGAGAAACAACGAAAGAGGTAGATTTTATTCATTTTAGTTTTTCTTTAGCGAATAATAACCTCGTATTATTTCTAGCGCAAATTATAACACGAAAACAACATTATGAACTGTTTTTGTGGCATTTTAATACTCCAATCACCTCGCACTACACTGCAACGTAAAGTTCCCACTTGAGACTCAACGACGCTGTTGAACCTCAGTATGAGCAACTGATGTGCGTTTCGTCAACTTCAAGTTACAATTTCTCGGGATGTTGACTTGTTGCGTACAACAAACGACAGTCTTAATGTTATCTTTCTCATATAAATCTCGTCAAAAACAATAGGAGATTTCCATTTAAAAATCAGAAGTTTATATTAAAAAATCATATTTGCTTACATTAATGATCCCCTTCCCTACTCTCATATCTCTGAAAGTCTTTTGTTTCAGAGATACTGCAGTGGAAGGTCTAGGTGAAACACCCTGTATGCTAATGTAGCGGGTACTTAGCGCCAAAATGCTCTGTAGAAACACTTCCCTAATCAACTTGAGTTACCTGTAAGCATAAGTAAAGTTGCCACAGTTGCCTAAAATTTTACATCACTGAAACCTCATGATTCTTTATCTTGTTGATCTGAATAACCGCGGGAAGATAAAATCCGATATGTCACATTCACATACACTTCTCTACCCATTATCGTTTATTTTGTTATGGCTTCCACAAACTATTTTTACGAAAGTTTAATTTTCTATCTAATTCATAGCAATGGAAATAAGCCTTTACAGCATTTTTTTCATTACACATTTCTTGAAGGTATATGTATAAGGAGGATAGGAATAGACCAGGAATGGGGAAAAGTGTGTTTCTTTTCCTTCCAGCGTAGATTAACCGTTTCCACCGCCAGATAACAGCATACTCGCCCTCTGCATGCCTATACCCAATTCCTTCCGTAGTTAGGCCAATCTTTCACAAGTTTGAGGCAATGTACGAGGGCGAATCAGAAAGTCTTTGCCCCTATTTTTAGCCAAATTATGGCTGTAAATGCAAAGTCAAGATTTCCATTCCCAGCGGTGGACTTTCTTGGACTGGCCCGTCCTTATCTGTCGGTAGCTCCGCAGCACGGCGCTACTGTCAGTTGTTAAAGATGGCAGCTGTGCCTGACACGCCTACGGCGTACGAGCAAAGAAGTGTGATTCGTTTTCTATGGAGCAAGGGACGAACGCCCATCGAGATCCTCAGAGAAATGCAGCCCACATATGGGAAAAACTGCCTCGCTTTGAGAAGTGTGAGGTAATGGTGTTATGAGTTCGCAAAAGGCCGTGAAGTCTTGCATGACAATGAGCGTTCGTGGAGGCAGCGTTCGCCTTTGACAACAATTCATGTCGGTGGGTGCCTAAGCAGTTGGGTGAATGATGAAAGGCAAGCGAATGATTGCTTCACTGAATCATCTGCAACGGTACGCCGAGGAGGGTGAAGGTTTCCTGAACCGCATTCTTACTGGCGATGAAACGTGGATACTGCATTTTAGGTCGGAATCGAAGCAGCAGAGCATTGGGTGGAAACATCCGGGCTCGTCTGTGACAAAAAAAGTTGCGTTCAGTGCCATCTGTTGGGAAAGTGATGTTAATGACCTTCTGGGATCGCCGTGAACCGCTCATGCTGGAGTACATGCCACAAAGTGGAACCATCAATGCCGACAGTTATAATTTCACACTGTCACGTCTGCGGGCTGCCATCGGGCGAAAGCGCCGAGGGATTCTCGATGTGGACGAAGTGATTCTCCTCCACGACAATGCTAGGCCACCTGTGGCAATCAGAACAGCTGACAACCTCCGGACATTTCACTGGTAGAATATGTACCACCCACCATGCAGTCCAGACTCTCGCCTAGTGATTTCCTCGTTTTCAGACCGCTGAAGAACCTGGCAGCACAACGATTCATATGCAACGATGAAGCCAAGACAGCAGTCCGACGGTGGTTCCACAATCAGCCGGACGAATTCTACCACAGGGGCATCTCAAATTTAGTGCTGCGATGGGACAAAATATGTGTGAACCGGTATAGAAACTTCGTGGATAAATAGTGTAAGGTAGTTAGAATATGACACAGATTTGTAATTGCCTGTATATACCTTATTTTGGCTAATTAAAATAGGAGCAAGGACTTTCTGATTCGCCCTCGTATATCAGTGGCAGAATAATGTCCCACAGCAAAGTAAAGAGGTACATTTATAAAGAAATGGGAATATAAATAATTTTGTGTTCCTCTAAATTGAGTGTTTAGTGTGTCTCGGCATTTTAAAGCTCCATGAACAGGAATGTAGCGAGAAGGATTTGGCAGTTAATAATTTAAATTTGTATTGTTATACATTCTTATGTCGGTAATCGTGATATTGTAGCAAGGTGACGGGTTTTGTAGTACTTTGACCAATTAAACACTAAATTACTTCCTTATTCGTTTTGAATAGGGCTGTCGGGCCAATTAAAATTGGAGAAGTTAAAAACCGCATTATAAATCAGAGAGGAACCAGCTTCGGTTTGATTAGCAACAAGCATACTGCGAGTTAGCTATCTACTCTCAGAACTTATAGCAAAGAAATTTAGGTTTTTCATGGAAGGAGAATTTACTAATGCTTGATCATCGCCTACGAGTATGTTTCTCCAGAAAAGCTAGTTCCACTTTCTCGTAGAACTGTAGCAGACAGGATTACCGAAATGGCTAATTATGTCGTAAATCAGTTCATGTGTAAACTAAAACAGGTGAAATTGTATTATTTAGTCGCTAATGAGAGCATTGACATGGACGATACAGCTCAATTAGCCATTTTTATTCGGGGTTTAGATTCTGCACTCAATATATTTGAAGAGTTCCTTGATTTTGTTCCTTTGGTAAACACCACCAGGGGGAAGACATTTTCTAGGCTGTGCTTCATACGAATTTCCTTGGGGTAAATTAGTCTGTTATGCTATAGATGGCTCCCCATATTGAGAGGAGAGCAGAAGCGCTTCATTGGAATCTTAAGGCAATTCTTAAAGGCGATTAATGAGGAGACAAAAGAACTAGTGGCAATTCACTGTTTTATCCACAGAGAGGCATTGTGTGCCAAATAATGCATCTTTAAATAACGTGATGCAGATAGTCATAAAAGCAGTTAGTGTAACTAAACGGTCGTCACTCCTTCATCACCGATTTCAGGCATATTTAGGTGACATTGGAGCTGATTTCACAGATATTCCCTACTATTGTCAGGTACGATGGTTGAATAGGGAGTCAATGTTGAGGCGTTTCATCGCTTTAAGAGCAGGAAGGAATGGGAATACCAGAACTGATGAATGAATAATGGATATGCAATCTCGTATTTCTCACGGATTCAACAACTCATTTAGATAGTTTAAACACTATATTACAGGCACCAACATACCCTTCGGTTCACTTCCCTAACTTAAAAAACGCTTTTGGACTCTGGAAATATGTGCAAAATACAACGATATTTTAAGCATCAATACAGGAATTTCGAAGACAGATTTTGCGATATAAGATCAATGGATATGGAATAGCGATTGTTCAATGGAATTTTCAAAGAGGCACCTGCCTCAATGCAATTAGAAATAATGGAGTTACAAAACAACATACGGTGTTTACAGAAGTCGGTGTCGAATCCTTTAAAGGACTACCGGAAACTAATTTTCCTAACCTCTGCAAGTTTGCTGGTCGATTGTTAGCTATTTATGGATTTACAGGGTTGTCAATACAATTTAGTGGCCGGCGGAGCGAGGTTATGCTAGAAAGAGACTCCGAATCGTCGGGCGTAAAATGTTTACTAAAAGCGATGTTGAAAATGTTCCTGAGCAACAATACATTAATGACATCTCCGTATGAAATTCCTGTTCACTTCCAATAGTTCCTCAGAGTAATTGCAGCAGTTTGTTGTGTGATACTTGCTTTTAGATCTTCAATTGTATGCAGGTTATTTTGATACACCTTCCCCATAAATAAAAATCACAAGGAAGGTATCAAAAGTCATTTTGTAGCCCTGATTTAACGCTTTGTTATTTTTACTTACGGGGAAACTTAAAGAAGAAGCTGTATCAGAACAATCTCCATACAATTGAGAGTTTAATAGCAAATGTCACACAAAAAATTGCCCCAAACACGCCTCAGGAGCTAAAGGAAGTGAATACGAATTTCATACACAGAAGTCACAGATGTATTGCTCGCTTATAACACAGGTTAGTGTTCTATTATTATTATTATTGTTATTATTATTATTATTCCATCATTAGTTTTGCTGTTGTTTTCACTAATGCTTTCAGTAAACATATCACGCCTGAGAATCGGAGTCATTTTGCCACGTAACACACTGCGCTCTGCCGGTCATTCGGCTGACAGCTAAGCCGGTCACTAGTTGTAATAAATAACCCTGTACATATGTATGTGAACAGATGCTTTCGAAAATTAACGTTGTAGAATCAAAGAAGAGATCACAAATAACAGAATTTCATCTTGTATATGTGTTTCAATTAAGTTAAAAAAAACTTCACACCTGATATATACAAATTAATGTCAAAAAAGCTCACACAGGTACCTGTACATCTTATGAAGATATATTATTGTGTCCTTTGCAAATATTGCTTCATAAGTTTTAAGTATTCATGCTCCCATCAATTCCTCTGATGCAATAAAAGTATTGGCATCCTATTTACTTTATTCATTACTCATTCGATTGGTACATCGCCTGAAGCAAGAATTATTTTTGTTCCATTGCTGTAAACACATTTGAATTATTATAATGTAAGCGCCTGTTTTGTTCTATAAGCCTTTGTTAGCGCTCTATTGGTTTAGGAGCTCACAACTGATACATCGCTGAGTTACACCACAGGACATAGTAGATTCAGCTTGAACACAAACAACCCCGACCTTGCACTGGCTGTGAACGAAGTGGAGTAAGCTACACATTACGTTTGTTCCACCCCGTTTCCCCATCGCTGGAATAGACCGATAGAGAAAGGCAAAGCGTTAGCCAGACATTTAAAACCGGATCGCTCTACGCTGGCCTAGAAATTCCAAACTCTTTCCATGACATCATGAAAAACAAGTGAATAATGACAACACTTTAAAATAAATAACAACGTATTAAAAATTCAAAACATTAGTACTAATACCTCGTAAATGGCTGATGCCACAAAAAATCTTATTTGAAATTATTGTGTTTCAAAAATATCTACTTTTTAGTGTACTACGTTTTAGTTTATCTCTTAACGTTTACCATTATACAAGCTTATTTCCGTACGAAGACTTTACAGGCTATTTCCAGAAAATTCAAGGTATCCATTTTATTTTGCATGAAAATATCTTAAGCATGTAGTATTGTAATTAAAGTCGTTAAAGCCATTTTTGAGAAAATCCAAAATATCCTATGTAAAGGGTAATTTGGTGTGGATAGGTTACTGAAAATCATGTTGCATCTTTGGAAGAAGTTGAGCCTTGAGACAATATTTTTAACATTTAAATGATTTCAGTCTAGTTATATAATATAAAATTTAATAACAGTCCGCCTTAAAACAATGTAGTAAAATATAACATATAAAATGTATGTAACAGTCATTGTATTATGTTTATATATTATTGTGTACATGTATAATAATGTTATGTGAATTTATTACGTAATTTAATAATGTAGGAGCTGTGAGAATAGAGGCCGAAAGTTGCTAACAATGAGGTAACCTTAAGACAACAATGAATTAGAAAGTTTAATAATGCTACTAATAATTATTGGAACAATAATGTAATATTTAAAACAGTTTATAAATAGCCGATCAAAAACTAGAAGAGCTGAAAGTTAAATAAAGTATTCTATTGGAGTAGGATTAGCCAAGAAATAGAGAAATTTACAAATTTAAGCGATAAACGCCAGTCGCTAGAAGACACCGTTCCTAACCGGACCTAGACGCGTTCTCGAGAAGTTAAATACGTATTCAGTGTGAGACGAAAATTCATTATGGCAAGAATAAAATAAAGTTTACGTGTTAAAAAGTGCAAAAGTGCAAGTAATTATTAATAATCTCACAGCTGTCTATATCAGTAAAGTGTTATTTAATCGTGTGAAGGATTAATAAAAGAAGTGAAGTAAAAATTATAATTTGTGCAAACCTACATTCTTTAGCCGCATCACCCCCTGCTAAGAGATACATGTTTCTACAAATTAATACTGACGCAGCCGAGGCAAACGTAAATATATATTTAAAGAAACATGAAAATACGAAGTTGATTCCTAAACCTTGGGGCGAAGGCCACCGGAAAGTGAACGTTGGGGCAAAGGCCACCGGAAATTTTGTACCATTCGTGGGGCAGTTACTTCATCAAGTTTGGCTCCCCAACAGTGGAACTACAATACATACCTCCTTCAAATTGGCATCTAAACAGGAGGCAACAACTACTTCAGCCTAAATACCAAGTTTAGTATTTATTGGACTTTTGTTTTTGGGTTATGATGTTCATAGACACACATACACATATGGAGTATTTTCTAAAAATGTTTTTTTTTTATTTTCTCATTCAGGGCCCTCAAAACATTATTTCCGGTGAAATCTAGACATCGAATTTTAGTCTAAAACAATACTTCCTATTATCTACTATAGGTACCGAGCGGGATGGCTCAGGCGGTTACATCTGTAGCCTACATTCGGTAGGTCCCGGGATCGATCCAGGCGAACCCCACTATGGACAATGGGTTTTTCGTGGTTTCCCTGGATCGGCAGGCGAATGCTGGGTGGTTCATCTTCTACTCGACTCTCCTTCCTCTAATTTCCTGCACCCATCACCTTCCTTGTCATCTTTTTCAGGGCTGTAGGACCAGGCGACGGTGTTGGACGGGTTGCGGCTGGACGGTGACTTGCGCTCTGAAAAGGTTTCTTCCCTGGTGTCGCTGCGGTACCGCTTAGTCAGGTCTCTACTCAGTGGGGCTCCGCTCCGGGGGAAACCTGGAGGTTGATGGCTTGTGGGAAGGGACAGGGCGCCGGCAGAGGAAGCGTTCTATCTGGAAACGTTAGGGACTCCGTTCATGCTTGTGCCCGTCGACATTCGGATCTGGTCGCCCTGCGGGTCTCTCTCGTAATCCTTGCCTCTCAGGCGGTCACGTTGGAAGCATAAAGGGCCCACTGGCCTACCTGCGGGGATCTGCCCCGGTTCCGGGGACCCCTCCGTACTACCCATCTTTACCTTTTTTACTAGAGCAAGTTTTTTGACTAACGACGTAATAGGATGATGTTGACTAAGAACCCGTGAAATGAACTTCAGACGTGTGTATATGTTAAAATAACATTTTGCCTAAAATCCATTAACCTATCTCATTAATTGGGAAGGTTATCACTGGGACACAGAGAGTTTGTTCCCGAGGTCGCGTGCTCAAACCTGGCGGAGGGCAATGGATTTTTCGGGCGTAAAAATCCTTAGCATGGCTTCCTTCGGATGGGAAGTAAAGCCGTGTCGTAGATTTTCGGCACGTAAAAGAACCTCAAGCCTGATAAAGCTGCCTCTGAGCAAAATTACCGGTCTTTCACCCTAATATGGAATGGAATCCTAAGGACCACAGCAGTTAAAGAGCGCCCATAAATAAAACTTAAAAATAAAAAAGCTTGCTCGGCATTGCAATACCAATTGGAACCACTACCTTCCTATCGGAGTTCGACTAGGCCGCCAGGCCAGCAGCACAGTCATGAAGCCCATATATTACAGATTGAAGTGGTTCGATACTGGCACTCCTGGTGGCTAGCTACTAGGATCATCTCAACAGACGATATGAATATTGGAATGGTAGAACCAGACTTAAAATGCAATGCTATAACGGGGATTTAAACAACTATCTTCCCGTTTCCGTCCTGTTGCTGTGACCAACTGAATTACCAGGCAACATGCCAGCACGACAAATTCCCAAATAACTCTCATTGGAGTATTTCGACATTGTAAGTCGTCATTGGGGTATGTCATCTCAAAGTGAATTTGAGATCTCCTTGTGGTTTACCGGGAGAAATTCGAGACGGTTAGAAAACTCGATGTCGTGACAGCATATTGCTATGATAGCCCAGTTGGTTAGAACAACCGGACGGAAACCGGAAGATCCCTAGTTCAAATCCTGGCTATGGCATTTAATTCTTCAGTCTGGTTCTAACTTTCCAACCTTGTCCACCTTACGGTTATGTGAAGGAACAATTAATACCAGAGATGAATGTGGTTTAAGCATTGGGGAACATATTTGAATTAATAGTTTAATGAAGTATAATATATTGCACCATGAAAACTAAGACGAGGGAAATAACTAACCTTGGAAGATATTAGACTTAAATTCGTAACTTGACATTCAACCAACATTTTGTTTTTCGGTTATGCTGTTCTCTCTCTCTCTCTCTCTCTCTCTCTCTCTCTCTCTCTCGCACACACACACACACACTCACGGACCGTTTTCTTAAAATTATTTTTTATTCAGAGGGCATCAAAACAAGTATTACCGGTGAAATCTCGATATTGAACATCTGGGCGGAATGAAATACTTCCTGTACTTACGTGGTAGAGAAATTAAAAATTATATCAACAAACAAAACATTTTCCAAGAATTTCGAAATATGGGGAAATGATACTTTTTGTTTATTGAGAAAAAAAAAGAGATTGTAGAATTACATATGCAGATACATTTTGTCGGTAGCCAAGGCAATTCCGTAAAAGGCAAGGAAGGATTTCCTCAGGAGAGCAAGAATGGCTCTATTTCATGTTGCACAGTTCCGTTATCCTGATAAACATGACAACATGGCTAAATGCTCTCCAACAAAGTGGTTCGGGACCTCCCAGAACAACTATCCAATAAGAAGATGGGCTCGCCTGCATATGTTGTCTCAGACGTAAAGCACATATGCCGGACAGCGGGGGTTATCAAAAACCTCCTATCAAAGTAGCATTCAATGATTATGGGCCCTGTATCGAAAAAGAATAAGAAATGTAAAGCATGTAACTAAAATTTTCATGCTGACGTAATCGCACGGATTTTGCAATGGAATCTTAAGGAATATACTATGCAGATAGGTATAATAATTTTTTAATATCAAGCGATTATAGGGGTTTTAAAGTAGTATCCTTTCTATGCGGTATACAGTATAATTTTTAATCGTAACTAAAATTGATAAAAAGCTATGGCAATTGCCATAACACAAATTGCGTAGTGTTCAATGTGGTATCCGTTTGTGATACGACATATATCCAGCTTGGTGGTTCACTGCCACACTGACGTTAGCATGTCTGGTGTAACTGATCCTACTGCTCCAATAATTCTCCATCTCAACACAGGTAGTGGATGCACGTTCTCTTAACGCCTTCTGCATTGCCATTGTTGGAATTGCTAGTTCTCGACTCGCCCGCCGCACAGGTATTTTAGGAGTGCGCACGAAAATCATTCTGCTTTCTTGTCTGACACACGCGGCATTTCCTTTACAGATACCCGTGGTATGGATCTGCTTGTATCATCTACGAATGTTGTTACCAGAATCTTGGTCTATACCAGTTGAACGATAATCACTAAATTGTGTTTCACGAATTGCAAGACCCAAAAAGCGTTTTGCATGCGAGTTCCCGTGTTTTGTTTATTTTATTTCCATAGCTATAAAAAGATGTGCATATAGATTTTAGACTTCACAGTTACTCTTTAATTTAAGTTGTGATTCAAAATTATATTGTGCAAGTAAAAAATATAAGTGTAAAACCCCTATAATCGTTTGCGTACTATGCACACGTACTATGCGTACGTTTGTATTCTACGCACAAATTAGAGAAAAATGCTTTAATTTTCTTCTGAGCGTATTCTCTAAATGTTCTCATTATCACCAACTTCTCTTCCTCGTCCTCCTCCTCCTCCTCCTCACGTCCTCTTTTCTTCTTCTACTTCTTCTTCAAGAGGTGAATTTCATGATCCGCACCTTTGTGTTAGCCATCCTAAATCCTAACGTTTGAACATGGGCTTTCCGGTTTATTTTATTATTATTTATTTATTTTCTATGATCTTTGTAGACTGTAAACATTTTTATTTTGTCTTTATTTCCTTACTTCGTGTGCAATCTAGCAATCCTGACAAAAGCTTTTGTGTTACAGCTATAAGAAACAGCATACCGCATGAACCTAGATCTGCCAATCCCGATGTCCTGTTTGTAGCACCTCTTCAACACCGTATACATTAAGTAGGCAAATGCAAGGTTAATGAGGGACTTGTAAGGAAGGAAGAGCAACTCGGCTTGAGCGTCAACATCATGCAAACACGTTTCTAGTAGGAAGTGCAATAGCATTCGCAACTTCTGAATTGTTTGTTTATATAGCTATAACATGAGAAGCTTTACATTTATAATTTTTCCTGTGCTTTATTATAGTTTTTTTCCTCTAAATATTAAAAATTAGAAGTTTATGTCAGTTGATTTAGCTGCTCCTATATTTAAAACGGAAGACGAATGCTTTCTGGAGTCAATGTTTCTTCAGGAAAGCCATTGCTGAACCCCAGACGTTATATATATATAAATGACCCTTGACTCCTACCCTTCCTTCTGTTTCCTTCTCTATGCCTGGTATTAACTAAACCTAAAAATCAACAGGGTTATTGGGAATAATTGATTTGATGAGTTTACTCTCGTAAATAAACCTGTTCAACTAATTGTTTCTACCCATTTCTTTTTGCTCATAACGCAATTCCCTACAGTAAATTTTGAAAGCCCTCCCTGCAAACGTGTAATCTCAGCAGTATGTATTAATTACTTCGTAGAGCTGTCAAAATAAAATATAAATTGTTAAAGTCCTAAGTAGGGTATTCATCTTGGAGCAGTTCTGAAGTCTAATGGTGATGATAAATTTATATTTAAAATAATAATGAATAAATAATAATTTCACAGTCTGTGAAGCAATTTGAGTTCCGCTCTAATTAGTGTCCTAAGATTTATAGTTGACAATCAGCCAGTGAGGATAGTAGATGAAGACGTCACACAGTGGAGTAATACTTGCATTGTGGATTTCGTTTGCTAAAGAAGAGAACAAATTCTTATGCTGTCATTCAAGATTTAACGTTCTGAAATCGAGATGTTAAAGGATGACAGCTGGTGGATTCTAGATTAGTTATATTATTTGTTAATTGCATTAACTGTGTTGAAGGCCTATGAATGCCATTAGGGATATAGAAATATTTCCTTCAAAAGTGAATTAAAACACAACTCTGTTATCATGTGCATGAAATGTGCCAAGTGGTTTCACCAAAATAGAGCAATTGACAACTTTATATAGCAAAATGTTAGGGATTTTTAATACGTTTACCAAACACAAAGGGCGAGCGTCACAATGCACAGAAAAATTATTCTTTTTCAGAAAAGCTTGGATCTGCCACCAACTACGTCATCGAAATCGACAGTCCTCTGCTGACTCTGACTTTATTTTCTCTGCCCTTCCCTCCCTTTCTCAAGCGATATCCCCTTTATATTTTTCTCCTAGAGTTTGAGAGATGTCACCTCCTTCCGAGGTTTGGAAGATTAAATTGATTCCCTCAAGGACTGCTGGTTGAAGTTGAATTGGATAATCCTCTCACGCACCGACTTTTTGTTATGTCCAACTTCTCTTTTCAAGTCGGTATGCTTCACTGAAATGCAGGCATTTTAAACGGTTCTAAGTATATTTACAAAATGCAGTTCTTTTTTCTGCTTCCTGTATTGTTTGAATACTAAGTGATAAACAACTCACCCCCTCGCTTCATTGTTACCCACTCCTATTGTCAGTTTCAGTGAGGCCGTGTAAACTTATTTCCTAACAGTGCTTATAGCTAAAAAACATACAAAATCATTGTCATACAATAATGTTAATTTACACTACAATCACTCTGGCATTCACAGTGTTCTGATATAAAATACTGCCTCAAAGATGAACCATCCTAGCATTCACCTAGCGACTCGGGTAAACCACGAAAACCAATGGACCAGAGTGAGCGGTCGCCGGCGAATGATTCCGGTACCTTCCGAATGCGGCCCACAGACGTAACCGCCTGAGCCATCCCACTCGGTATTGATGGCTGTAAATACAAAACTAAATATTTTAGTTACTTGTTACCTGGGAGATCGCTCGGTCCTTAAAACCTGTTCAAGAGGGTGAATTTGTGAAACTACGGTTGACAAACGCTGTGGAAACCATGTGACCTCAAGAACTTCCCAATTTTAATTATATTAATTTATCTCATAGAATAATTACAAGGGGAGTGAAAAACCTTTCAAAAATTATAAAGTCAATTTAAACACAATAAAATAGTGAACTAAACTACTATCAACTGTTACTGTAGGAGCTCTACAACCGTACCTCCCCCCTTCCCTCGCAGCAATGCCTTACTTCAGTGTTGATTGTGAGGGTTACGTTGTGTTGTGTTATCGGCGCAAAACTGGCTTCTGCTCATCTCTTGTAGAAAGCATTATTCAAAAACGAAAATTCGGTTAAATACCTACCTGGGTATTTATATCAGTGCATTCCAAGGATGTAGCACGAATATTTTCAACAAAATCCCTCTACCCTTTACAAGGAACGTTTTCGTTATTGTTGACTTTCTCATAAATGAGTAATACTTTTCATTATGATATCAAATGTTTAAGATATTTTCATGGAAAATAAAATGTATATTTTGCCTTTTCTGGGAATAGCCATTGAAGTCCTTTAATTCTGCATTACTTTTATATATCTACTCGTATAAAGTAAGAGAGAGACAAAGTCTTTCTCTGAAGTACAACGTGTTCTCTTAAGAGCTAAGGCTCAAAGTTCGTAGTTCACCCCACCTACTATATTTGAAGAGATTGACAAGCTTAACCAATGGAGTTTCATTCCTTGGCAGCAGGAGTGGAAGTGAGTGGGAAAGGAAACTCCCTTCATCACCTCTCTCTGTAAGGTTGGGCTACCTTTACTATACATAAAGTGTAGATATAGATAAATTACACACTTTATGTGAAATAAAATGCTTTGTGGCGTTAAACATTTCCGATATAATCTTTATCATTAGTTTGAATTTCCAAAAACATCATTTTATTGAAGTGGGAAGTCATTATTAGTTTTTCCTTGTGGGCACTCAAAGAGAATGGAATTTCAAATCCATCACATAACGACCCGCTTTATAAAAACTTAACTATCGCTTTAGAAAACAGTATTCTTCTTATATGCACAACGAAACGTATAAACGTAAAATGAAAGTTTATTTCGATTAACAAGAAGTGTGAGTGGAGGAAGTTATTTGAAGCTTTTTGTTTTTAATCCATTTATGTTTTGTCTTTATTTCAGTATTTTGCAAGGAACGCTTGCACGTTATTTAAGAAAGTTGTTCGAGTGTAAAGCATAAATAGGAATAAGTTCTTATCGCTCCCTAATGAGAAACTAGTTTTTGCTGCTTATCTCAATCTTCACCCAAAGATTGTTAGGATAAATTGGGGGATCTACCGATAAAGTTAGATATTAAATCCTCCATAGAAGACAGAGAAGCTTTGTTCCTCAAACGGGGTTTGAACTAAATTTCGTGGCTCGCTTTTGTGGCAAAAGGAGGACAGCACAGGGCACGTAACGTTCGAAATGCTTTAAGTAATATTAATTAGGGAGTTTACTACGTTTGTATTTTCATGATACACAGAGAACGGGGGACGAAACTGCAGAATATGTGGAAAGTTGTGCATCTCACAAGGGAATTAAATTGCTTAGCAAAAAGGTGCTCATTCTGAATAATGCATATACTGCAGCTATCAGCATTATCTTTCTCTGCAACCTCCACCAGTTTCCTAGCTCTCTCTATTGCTCTCTGGGTGCTCCTGTTTGATAGTACAGTGCTACGGATCTTAGGATACGACTATATTCACATTTTTTAGATACAATTTCTGCAAAGTGGTTTCTTTTCCCGTGAAGTATCCACAGGTGCCTAACTAAAGTAGAGACAGTCCCACTGAATTTTCGTATCTGCTTCCATCTATGATTGATTGAGGAACTTCTTGGAAAATTAACTAATATATAGTAATATTATAAAGAGAGAACATTTGTGTGTGTATGTGTGTGTGTGTACGTAGAGTTTTCTCAAAAACCACTCAACTGACTTTGGTAATTTCTTACCGCTTATAACTCATATTCTTTCTGGCGGAAATTGGGCTATAAAACATTTTCTAATTTTAATTCATAACATACTGAAATATTAAAGCTGACTGTCAAAGCCTTCGTTGAGAATGCCATGGAGTAGAACATAGTTGCAGTGCTCCACAGAGAATGCGTGTGGAAACAAAAGACGGTTAATTGCTGCACTCCGCAGATAATGCATGTAAAAACAAAAGTAGTTACATTTTACTCCAAGCAATATATAAACCATGGAGTAACTTAAAAAACAGAAGACAGAGCTAAAAAAGCGAAAATCCGTTGCTTATAACGGTATGAATCGTATATTGTATCTATACGATTCCTAGCTTCATTCTAATTCTATAAATATGTGCTCCGAAGTTTTTAGATGCCAAAACATTATAAAAGCTCTCATATAAGAACGTTTGGTTCTTATGCTCTAATCAAGTTCGTTAGCAGAGCATGGTTGTATGAAGAGGAAAAATGGCTAATATTAGAAATCAATAAACCGATACTTTATATTAATAACTGACAAGATTACTTTTCTTGATAGTCGAAGACCATGGAGTTTTCCACAGTGTTTGAGGTTAAGGAAGCCAGACGTTCCGCTGATGTTGCAGACCCTTTTGCGTATCAGGGGATTTTTCATCCGTTATTAGCCAGAGCTGTAGGAAATTATAGTTATAAGGGTTAAGGGGAGAGACGACCTTTAAAAACACTGCGTGCGCCAAGTTTAGCGATGGGTACTTTTGACGTCGTCTCCAATACCTGCTGATGAATCTGCTGCCAGCCACTACAGTGGTTGGCTATAATATCTTTCTCTCAGGATACATGTGGGTGGGTGTGAGGATAGACAACACCAGATAAATTCACTGAGTAATTTAATGTATGCTAATATCTGAGTTTCTGAAGCGAGTTGACTACCGTTTGAAGAAGCAGAATTAAACTGACTCTGAATCGTACCATTAGAAATTGTATCAACTGAATTATTATACCTGCTAACTTCTGCAGTATCACGTTTATGGTTTGAAATAATTGTTTTCGCAATAAAAACTAGACGCGTAAGTTGCCATGAGTCGTTAAAATGCTTACCGGCAATTACCCCTTGGGCCACCGCTAAGTCTGCGATACCCAGCGCGGTATTTATACGCTAGGGACTGCCAATCATCGTAAAAAACTGTAAACCGCTAGGATGTACCCTAATGGAAGACAAACGACGCAAATGTTATTAATGCATGCTCCTTTATTAATTTAAGTTCCGCCTACTTCATAACTAACCCCCCCCCCAAGTTCTTACGTATACTCTGTCAAATCTTACGCATCTGAAACACAAGTTTTGCTCTTTGACTTGCTAAATTCTAATAATTCTTTCTTTCCTCATTTTTCAGAACTGGCCTAGATGCACTTTCACACACCTCTTACTTTTTAATGTCTTGAGTTCTAGCTACCTGAACCATGAGCTAAGGAATTTCTTGTTGACTTGAGTTCGCCGGAACCTAATTGCCTACGCTACTCTACCTTCTTACTAATTACTTTTCCTGAACTGGTAATCTCCCTGGTCTGAATTCCTTATTTACTTACGAAGTTGTAACTCTTTCTTCTTCCATTACGCATTGATTCAATATATAAAGTTGTTTATTGCAATTATTTATGTATCTCCATATGATTTTATAAAATTATTAATCGTACGAGTTAATAATTAACTCGTATTTGTATCAAAACGTCGAGTAAGCTAACTATGGCGGGAAAAAGAAAGAAAGTAGCAGATATATGTACATAAGGTGAGTCTCGGCTGATGCAGCTTGGGGGCTAATCAGTGGCATCTTGTAGGGTGATAGTGGAAGATATGTTACAGGCCTGCCGAAAGCCAGTTATTACTTCAATAGTTTCGAAGAAAGGTGGAGAAAAATTTGGCACTGGTATGCCTGTGTCTGATATTTTAATACCAACTGAAACGGCAGCCATGTTGCACCATCAAGATTCTTTGCAGGTAGTTCTCGTGTACAGATTTCATTCTGCGGAAACTTAAAAAGGATTTTCAGTTCACTAGTAGTATATGGAATGTTTTATATAAGATTTTTGTTTATTGTTTTATAGTCCCTTCAGTTGCACTAGTTTGACTTCAGGAACAACTGCTAGTATTTGTAGCTTGTTTAAATGTTATCTCTTGATTGATTCATTTGAAAACATTGAATCAGAAAGGAATCAAAACCTGGACATCCTTGATTAAGTGAGTATGTTGACTTATAGATCCCAAAGACAATCGCTTGTATTTTCTTGTGTTCTAAATCCTGTTATTCTAAATCGAGATAAGTCCAGATATCATTTAGAATAAGCAGGTGTGGGTGCATTTCTGTATTCCGATGCATTGGATATGCCTTCCTAATTTCTTTCCAATAGGTTTGAAAAACAAACAATTGATTACTTTAAGGTCGATCAGTATCTAAGGCTTTCATACCATGCTAGGCGTAAGCATGTGTTTGTGCTATATCTACAACCTTAAATATTAAATCTTGTCTCGTTGTTCCATATCTATAATACGCACAATAACATTCAGTATAGTTTGAAGAATGATAAGTTAGTGTTTTTAAGTTTTCGTAATGTCGTTTTAAGTGCACACTGCACACTTAACCCATGTATGGATAGTGAAATCCTGATGATATTGTAAAAAGGATGAGTTCTGAGGTAGATTATAGTATTTCATCGACAAATTCCAGAATGCATTCGACAACGTTCAATGAACCTTTATGTCCTAGATAAATTCCAATCTCTAATAACCATATTTTCCAATAGAGTTTAACGAAGACGTTGCTGAAATTTCTTTATCATTGACGCTCCATTAAATATGCTAAAGCCAATATTATGGTGATATACTTTAAGCTTAATTCATTGGACGTATGCCCCTTAATAGTCATATCAAGCTCAAAACAACCCCAGAGTGTTTACTAACAATTTACGTGAATAAATAAATTGTGACACAAAACATCGCATCTCCATATCGTTACACCGATGTTATTTAAGCAAACTTCGAAGCACTACTAAAATATATTACCAATTTGGTTCCGAAAGAAGGTTTCAGAAAATACAAGGTATTTCAAAAATAGACGGCATAAATTCAGATATGCATTCCCCATATGTAGACAATAAAAAAGCTCCATTACAACATGTGTCCGGAATTGCTTGATTTCTGAGTTATGACCTTCGAAACAGTGATATTCACCGGAACGTTTTTCTTCCCGCATGTAGTTGCCATGGCACAAGATATTAACAGCACAATCTGAAAGTTCATTCCGAGGCGTAGGGTAAATTGAGTTTGTGTTTAGCGTTCGACTGAGCATGCACTCAAATCAGGAGCCGACAGAAATGTACGGTAAGGCGGACGACAATGCTGTACTGGCTCGTCGTTTGTAACAAGAGAGGTATCTACAGCGAATATGTCCAGATCGGAAGGCATTTGAACGTCTCCATCGCCGTCTGTGCGCTAATGGGACATCCCCCGGTTTGGGGAAGGGACGACCAAGATCTCAGATGTAGAAGAGGAGATTCTGGATTCTGTGCACACGACTCCCTCTAACAGTACACGAAAGTTAATGTTGCAAGTGAATGTCCCTCATACGACTGCCTCATACTTGCATGTTCGCAAGTGTAACTTAATTTTCCTTAAGGGACAGTTTTACTTTCTCTACCACTTACCTATAATAAGCAGAAGTATTGTATTCCACCCAAAAATACCTTACCACGATATCACCAGAAATACACGTTCTTAAGAAAAGGTCCTCTATGTGGTGTGTGTGTGTGTGTATGTGTGTATGTGTCTGTGTGTGTAAGATTTTCCAGAAAACTCCTCGCCCAAACTACCCTTTAATTTTTATTTTCGCATAAATGGCTCCAATGATTTTTATTAAAGTACTATATGTTTAAGAGACTGAATTTCTGGGAAGGCTTGTGAAGTTCTCTTCATTCGGAGTGATAGATAGACAAAATCTTACTACATAGAAATGTAGATCTCGTTAAAGTACAGAATATATGTGAAATAGTTTTTTTCTGTATTTTCGAGTTGTTCTTTGTAATTGGGTTGAATTTTCAAATAATTACACTTTTTCAAGTTTTAAGTTGCTATTCATGTTTCCTCGTGTTCATGGAGGGGGCATGGAACTTCAAAGATGTCATAAAGGGAGTCGCTTTTTAAAAATCTGACTATCGTTATAGCTTACTGTCTTCTTCTTATACCTACAAATAAATGTGTAAATGTGTAATGAAGGTTTATCTCTATTAACAAGAAGTAGACAGAAGAATACTATTTTTAAGAGTAGTTTGTAGAAGAATGAGTAGAAAAATTCATGTGAATGCAGCACACACACTGTATATATAACCCTGATGTTTTAGCATGTCACCGCTTTACTTCTTATACTTCTTGTCAATTTATAGATTACACCCAGCTACTTGCGAAGACAGTAGATGCTATACATACAGGACAAAGAATTCTTATCAGCTATTAAATATAATCAGGCGGCGCCGTGGCCGAGTGGTTAGACCGCTCGCCTCCTACCGAGGCGGACCGGGTTCAATCCCAGGGACCTGCATGTAGGATTTGTGGTGGACGAAGCGGCGTCTGGGCGGGTTTTCTCCGGGATCTCCGGTTTCCCCCGTCATTCATTCCGCCAACTGCTCCATCATCACCTTTCCTTTCATCCATTTCACCAACATTTCGCTTCATCTACTTCCTTCATCCCATACCAGGCATCGGGCTGATCACCCATCCTGGATGCTCTGTCTGATCCATGAGTGTCTGCTCCTCGACGGGCCTCTGACCCCAGGCACTCGCTTGTAAGTCCTGGGGGGTGTAAGTCCTACATAAGAGGAGGGTAAACAGATAATGAATGAATGAATGAATGCATATTAAATATAATCTCATGTACAAAATATTAACAAGGGTTTCTATTCGAGCAGAAACACTTCCGTTTTCAGTAATGGCATTTCTTAATCACTTCAACTAAAAGTCGAAAGGATCAGAATACTCAAAGTTTAATTACCGGCTTAAACTCAGAGCAGATATGACTAGAAATTGTTGAGAAGGGCAACGTCCCCTCCTAACCTCTTGGTCAGGGCGAGGTAGTGGAAAGGGTGCCCTTTTGTCTAGAGGGCACAAATTAGAAGCCTCTTGCACGCCTACATCTGATTAACCCCGTGTATGGCGGCAGCAGTCACGAGTTCATTACCGTTTTAAGGATATAATTAATATTAAGAGTTCTCCCGCTACGGTTTAATTTTCTTGCAAGACGGAAGGAGACAAAAAGGCGCAGCAATAACGTGACAGAGGGGAGACAAAGATAATTACGGATGAAAAGATGGTTTATACAGTCCTCTTTTCTTAAGTAGTCATGTGTCTCCTAATTTTGATTTTTATTACTACGACTAATACTACTTTAACGTGTGAAGCAGTAATATATCCCATAAGTAATATTTTGTAATTATAAAATGCATGCATGTATGTTTACAGGATAAACCACCACCCGACAATCATTTATTTCGAAAAACATGGCATTAAAATGTTCGAAACGTATATAAAGCTAAAGCACATGTGAACCATTACTTGTGCTTTATTTCATCCATCAGCCATAACCTGAGTTGTGGTCAGTGGTATATTACTTTAACAGTCCAAACGGGAATGCTACTCAAGTGGGATACCATCTTGAAAACAACATTAACTTTTATGGTCATATTTTACTTGAGAACTACAAACGGTGATTGCTTGTTCAACTGCAGATTTTATTGCCGTTGTTTTTTTAATACTTTTTACCATTAAAAATTCACAATGACTCCCACTTCATACTTCCAGAAGGTAGGAGAATACGGAATGACTCTGGTTAAAGAAAAATTCCCGCCCAGCCAGAAATGGAACCCAGGACCTCGGGGTTGAGACACCAGAACACTGACCATTCGCCCCATTCAAAGTCTGGGTCAATAACCTAATAATAATCCACTTTCATTAACTGTTTCCC
The DNA here is from genome assembly GCA_030765065.1 of Deroplatys truncata. Taxonomy (NCBI): domain Eukaryota; kingdom Metazoa; phylum Arthropoda; class Insecta; order Mantodea; family Mantidae; genus Deroplatys; species Deroplatys truncata. The sequence goes on along the minus strand of CM060983.1, from coordinate 201,568,046 downwards.
GAGATAACCCTTCCTCACATCCTTATGAGAATCCCAGGTAGGGAAATACTTTCTTTCCACTACCCTCAGTTATTAAACGAACCATAGAGAAAACATGGTCGAGAGAAATTATATCCCTCAACATAAAATGAATGAGCTATCCAGATTGATAGAAAATAATAAATCATGCAAAAGGAGACCGCCTTACATGTATAAAAAATCGGATGTGTTGTATACTCATATGACTTTCTCACTCTTGTACAAACCATTTTTACAAACGCTTATTCCTCATATACCTCATCTTAACCGAGATAGACCTTCGCAGAAATTATCTTATTGCAAATTTTCTTGTGGGTGCAAGGGGAATATGGTAGGCTTTAAGCGATAGTCAAATATTTTAAGAGCTGGTTGCTATGTGGGGCATTCCTTTACATGTCCAGGACATAAAAAATTAATAAAGAAAAAGAAATAAAAAACTGATAACGATTTCACATTTGAGAAAAAGTATAAGTATTAGAAAATTATAACAAGGAATATCTCGGAAATGGTTCACTCGACCACAAAAAAAATTATTGACGTACATTTCATTTTACATGAAAGTATTCTTAAACATGTGATATTCTAATCAAAATGATTAGAGCCATTTTTGAGAAAATCGAAATTTTCGAGAAATGTTCCATGCAAGGGTAGTCTGGTGTAGGGAGATTTTTTTTTAAATCTTCGTTTCGCATTTTTTAAAGATACTGAAAATAAATACCCAGTTCGTTATTTATCCGTCTTTTCGTTTTTGAGTTATGCTGTTCACAGACACACACATGGACCTTTTTCTAAAAATGCTTTATTTTCAATTCAAGGGGCCTTAAAACATTTATTTCGGTGAAATCTCGATATACAGTTTTTGGGTGGAACGCAATACCTCCGCTCTTACTTAATGTAGTAGAGAAAGCAAAAATGGATTGACGTCACAAATTATCTGTGCAAAACGATGCTTTTTACCCTAAACAAGTAGTAGGCAAATCTCTTCCCAGTCATTTTATACTGCCTCTTTATCGTTTGTCAATGGAGTATATGTGTGTGTGTGTGTGTGTGAGAGAGAGAGAGAGAGAGAGAGAGAGAGAGAGAGAAAAGTCGAATAAATACTTGGGGTTAGACATTCTCTAAGGACGCAATCGAAGACTGAAGAAAACACCCTTATCCCAACCCAGTCTTTACGAGAAAAGCATTTGTTACCAGAGCACGAGATGGCTTTATCCCGTTTCTCTAGATACGTACATGTATTTTATGGTAGTAAAGTAAGCACTAAGTAGATAAGCGGTTAAGAACTAATGTTTTAAGTTTGTTGTCCGGAAAATAGACATATCGAATAAAAAATTATCTTTAAATTTCAAAATTCTTATTTTATAGGTTTACCACACCGAAAGAAATATCAGATGACAGAACAAATGACTGAGCTGAAGTTTTGAACAAAACAAAGAAGCTATAAAGCAAATAAGCCGGATGAAAAGGTTATGTATCAAAATAACAACGAAGCGTTATTAATCTAAAGAGGCAAGAAAAGGCGTCGATGGAAAGCTGTTTGGAAGAGCAAATAGAATGTCTGAGTTGAAACGAATAAAGACGAATTACTAGACGGCAATTCCTAACGAATACTTCTGTATAGATATAAACGAGACTTTTGATAACATGTTTGAAGCGTGTTGTGAAGATAAGGACTTTTCCTTCACTTGATTATCTTGAGAACCCATCTTATCATAGGGATGGCTTATGCAAAGTACTGTCGCAAGATGACACGACTGTTCCATGCGGTATTTTGTTTTCTTCTAGTGGTTCTTTTGTTTTGTATTTAAAAGGAAATCAAAGCTACAGTTTTATATCTTTAAATGCATGTAGCTGACCTCACAAGTAGGTGGAGCACCTGACTGCTTTGTGAGGGGTACGCGGTTCGATTTTCCGCCGGAAACAAGCAACTGTTCTTTAACTAAGAAGTTTCTCAGTATCCGAGTTTGGTGTGTGGATGTGAATCTGCCTGGATGTGTGTCGTAGTTTACTCAACAACAACAACAACAACAACAATAATAATAATAATGCATTCGACCTTATAACCAGATTTCAGCATTACCGCTGTTCAAATATCTGATGACACGTGCAGAGTTATATATATCTACCTATAAGATGACAATCTAGAATCCGCACAACTGCATGACACAAATAGGTACTACAGAGGGAAATAAATAAAATCCTGCATGTGATTACTTCTCAATGAACAATTTCTCTATAAATGGACGAGGAAAATTGAATTATGCAGAAAATAAATACAGTTGGCGGATTGAGTGAAAATAAGCACGCACTTAGTCTAAAATGAATCAGTTTTGTAAACATAAATACAATAATGCAGGCACCAATGGTGCATTTGTCTTCTAACGGCATTTATTGCACCTAATCGCATACTGTTATTGGTGTTTTACTGGATGTATTAATTTTAGCAAAAACTGAAGTATTCAAAAATAAATACAAGACATAGTTCTCGATTATTATTTAATTGCTTAATTTACACAACCTGAACTCCAATGTACACATTGTATTCTTTCTTACTTATTGCATTACTTAACTCCCAAACGGGAGTTTCACCCAGTATATGAAGATACTTAAGATGCCGTAGCATTTCTTGTTGACGGTTGCTTCAGAGATATTTCTTCTTCTTTCAGGAGTACATAAAACTATTAGACATAAACCTTAAGGATCTTTACATGTTTAGAAAATCTCATGGATGCTACTGAGATTAAGAACTTATAAATGCTTTGTGGTACGGGTTTAAAATTGTTTCGCTACAGACTTGGTTTTTTGAAACGTTTTGGTTACGGAAGTAACGTGTTTGTGCTGTCATGAGTGAAGTCAGAATCCATAATTAATTCAAAACCGGCATCTATTATAAACTGAGTATAAAGTACGAGATCCTAATTCCTATTCATTTAGCCTTGTAAATACATGCGTCCTAAGAATTATGTATTTTGATGACAATTATCTACCGAGTTGGACGGCTCACGCGGTATCGTGTGTGGCCTGCATTCGGGAGGTCGTGGTTTCGATTCTCGTGGCTGATCTTCCTGGCCCATGGGTGTTTTGGGGGTTTTCCCGGGTCGCCAGGCGAATGCTGAGCAGGATTCTCACAATCTTCGAGTTTTCTTATTTCCTTCCGAATTTCTCTATCTTGTCTCAGTCAATATTTAAACGTAAAAACTAACACACTTTTTTCCACATTATGACAACTATTTGTTATCCATTTCGAGGAATTTAACATTCAAAACTTTAGCAGTGCATTTTCTATAAACAAATTCTGCCCGGAAATTGAGGAAAACCCTTTTCCTTTCGAGTGTCCGAAGACGATACTCAACATAATAGGTGTTCATTTTGAGCCACTGTAGGCCAAAAAATAGTGGGTTTTATCTCTTCTTTTTTGCTTTTTTCGGCTTCTTGGTCTTTTTAACCTTTTTTTAGGTCTTGACTGTTTTTAATTCACTTTTTTTCGACGTTTTTAACCTTCTTTCTCAATTTCAACCGACAATGATTTATACAGATTAATATAACAATCTAAAAAACATCACTGAAAGAAAAAGCATTTTATCAAAGTTTTTCGCACTATATGTTTCATACCACCAGAATTCAGAAATGTGTAACTGTATTTCAGAGAATAACATTCGGGAGTTACATGATAAATTAGTATCTGTCCCTGACTGAAAGAATATGTATTAATGTATATCAAGACTCCATAAATAACACAAGCTGGGGAGAAATGACACACATTCCCTTTGAATAGTCATCATTATGAATTGGGCCTATAGATCTGTTCCGTTCCCATCAGAATTGCTGATCCAATGTAATATAGCACCACCAAGATTTCCTCTCCCTTTTGCAGAGTGGTCGAAAGCTCTTTCTTGGGATGCGGGATTTGTCCGGATCCGTCCGTTCTTCCCAGATGTTCCAGCCAGTTGTTTTGACGACCTTGATTTTTTCCGCTATATTTTGTATATGAAACTTATGTATAATATCTTCGTTTCTTATATGTTCCGTCAATTTTATACCCAGCACCGATCATACGAATTTCATTTCTGAAGATTCCAGGTGTTTTTTATCTTTCTGTGTTATGGTCCATGTTTCTGCTTCATAAAGAAGTTGTGGAATTGCTAGAGATTTATAAAAGTTTAATTGTGTTCTATTCCCTAAACATCTTCTTATAGTTCCACATGCATATTGGCATTTATGAAGCTTCTCTCCTGTATCCATTCGTCTACATTTTAACAATGGCTCATGTAATAATGTTGATGCCTATTGTCAGGCATTATTTCGTCATTTAAACATGTAATTAAAACTTAAATTATTTAAAATATTAACTAATTTTCAACGTTTTTTTCAGGTATTAGGTCACTTTAAGGATACTTTTAGGTTTTTCTATACAAGACTGCTCAAGACACATGTGCAACGCAATAATTCACTTCACCAAACACATCAACAATGTCAGATTCCGCAACAATGTTCTTGGTGGAAATCTAAGACTCCTATAGTACAGCAACTTCGAGGGTTAACTCACCTAATCATGTATTCCCCCTCTCTAACTACCATAGGCGGACATGCCTCTCCTACTCTGCTTCTGAGTCGCTGCTAAACCACCACACGCCATAATTTCGCCTAGCCCGTGGTTTACTTTACTTTATTTTCACAAAATCGTTTACCACTTAATCATACTACTGTTATAACTATCCAACTATAGAGGCAGGGCTAAAGACACAAGAGCATTCCAACCAAAATGCTGCGTTTGTAGACTGCTATTACGGGCCACGCAGAGAGCAGGTACAGTAGGTGTGAAAGCAAGCGTTTGCATACAACTAGCGATAGCATTTCACATATATGCAGTATTATCGTAGGATACTTTCCGAAAGTTAATTCACACTTTTTTGTTTATTTCATAGCCTTCACTCCCCCATCTATATCTTCAAAGAAAAAAGTTCCTCGCTGGTTGATTTTCGTAATACAAAATATTTCAATTGAAGTTTTACAAACAAAACTAGCGGCTTTAATTGTTTTAGACGCCATCATCATGTTGAATCTGTGCCCTTTAACTGTTCTTAGAGAACTGGAATACAGATTTAGTTTTTGAGTTATCACGATGGAAACAAGGTCTTATTAAATGTTTCTATACTATAAAATTGCTGTGTTCACACCAGTGATGTGGTACTTGTTTCTCGCGTATCAGCCACTTCCTCTTTAAAGATACCTCATTGGATAACTAAATAGCTAAAGGCAAAAGACAAGTAGAGTGGGGAAGATTTATCCCTCCTGAATACTGGCGCAATCCGTAGACCGAGGGATTTTACTAGAATTAAATGCGTCAAAATGACCTGAACAGCAGTTCTGGTGTAAAACCTAAATGTAAAACAATATTAAAATTCCTGTCTGTGCAGTAACAGCAACGGACGCCATTGCCAAGCTGTTGCAGAATAACCAATCACCTGAAGTGGCAGGACTCATGTTGTAAGTAATGAGATGTTTAACTCAGCATCGCATATTACCTAGAATACGGGTACAAGAAAAGTTTCATTAAAGCACACTGAAGATGTAATGAGGCTCTTTTGTTTCTTATCGCTCGTATACACAGGCTCTTTGAGCGTGACTTGTCACCAAGATCTCTCTCACCTTACAGGGTCCTTATTTTCTTTACAATAATTAGACTCCATATCTCTAAAGGCTATTTAAAACAAAAAGATGGCCGTAATTCTCGGCGAGAAACAGGTCCTGGATTTTGCACTTAAAAATAAGGGTACTCTGAAGAGACCGAGGTTAATGCTTACATTGTAGTAGCACACTACTGTTGAAATAATACAAAACATTAAAGGTCGACAAGGGAAATGGCTTAGGGGTAGCTGTTGTGGGAGGTCCTCGGTACCAATTCCGAGGACCAATCAATCTGAGTTTCGTCATTTTCCTTAGATGTTTTAACGGATATCGGGTTAGCGTTTCAGAAATTTCCACGAACCTCACATTTTATTCACTTGTGACACTGTCTTCCTTTTTGAGCTTTCAGCACTTTGTTGTACAAAATACCTCCAGCAAGTAGGTGAGGTATTGCACTAAAACATTCGATACCGAGGTTTCATCGGAACTGGTCGGCCACGATATGAGTGTGCTTGGAGGGCGCCACTGTTTTTGTTGACGGTGCAAACGTCGTATAGGCTAGTGATCAGAGGCAACGGGGAGCAAGGCGATAGGGGAATGCACAGTTACACAATGAAAACTATTATATTTGCAGGCCTTAGCCTCTCTAGTAAATGCAAGTCGTAACTGAGGATCACCAGACTGTGCTTCCGATGCCCCGCCCACTTGTTCTCCAACTGTTTAGCTCCTCTTCCCACCGCACGCACTCATATCATGGCCGACTAGTACACGTTTTAAGACTTTCTGAATAAAAAATAAGAAATTTTATAAAACTCTCCATCTGTGTGTTAGTGTGTGTCTGAGAACAGAATGGTTAAAAAATGAAAAGTCGGTTAGTACAGAACTTGGTATTTTTTAACTTCAGCGTCTTCCAAGAGTCCAGAGGATTTACAAGGGAATTCTTCTACCCCAAGCTACAATTTCGTTGTTTTTTATTTTCTCGAAAATGGCTCTAATGATTTTGATTATAATACCATATGCTTAAGACATTTGCATGACAAATAAAATAAATATCTTGAATTTTCTGGTAGCAGCCTTTGAAGTACCTGCTCGTTATTCTGAATGACTACTGTATAATTGGTAAACCGGAAGAGATATAAAAGATCTTACTGTAGAGAAAAATGTAGATACTTTTAAATCACACGATGTATGTATGTATGATGTATGTTTTTTAGCGTTACCCATTTGGGAGATATTCTTTGTTATTGGTTTGAATTTTCAAGCAAATATGCTTTTTACTTTTTCTGCAACCTGCAAGTATTATATTCCTAGAAAATTTCTATGTCGCCATTTCACCACAAATGCATGTTTTGAGGCTCCCCGAATACAAACCTTAGAAAAAGATTGGTGTAGGAGTCTGTGTTTTCTGTGTGTGTGCGCGCGTACATGTGTGTAATAATTGTGCATGTGAAATCTCGATAAACACCAAACTTGGTAGTTGGGTTTATTATCCTCCAAAGGTGCAACACAAAGATTTTCAAGGAAATCCACCGACGAAAACCACCCTTTACTTGGAAAAATTGTCCATATTTTTTATTTTCTCAAAAATGAGCTTAACAATTTTGGTATAGTGAAATGTGTATGCTGAACTTTTTGGGAATAGCCTTTGAAGTGGTCTTCATTCTAAAGAGGTTTTGTGTAATTTTGTATAAATGAGAGATAGACAAAAGCTCACTTCACAAAATAATTAAAGTTCTCTAAAACACACTTTGTTTTGTTTTGTGGATCACACATTTCCAAGATATTCGTTAGCATTTCTTTGAATTTTTCAATACAACACACTCACATTTTCAATACTTCTCACTATTCAGTTGCTTCTCTCATCATGAAAACATTATGGAATTTCAAGGCCACTTTATAGCAACGCGTTTAACAACTGACTTATTCGGTTTTCTCTATCTCTCTTGTATCTACAAGGAAATGTGTAAGAAACTATTTGTGGAAAGGTTTCTTCATTAAAATGAAATAGATAAATAAGCCTTCGTAAGAAAAATTTGAAGAAGCTATATAAATAAAATCAGATTTTACATTCACATGACTTTCTCCATATCGTATCATTTATTAATGGATATGAAAACCTATCTGAAGAAAGCTTATTTTTCTGTATACTTAATTTTAATCGGGATAAACCGTTGCAGAAATAACTACACTACACGTTTCGTTATAAATGCAAATGGAAAAGCGATAGTGAAATGTTTCAGAACTGGACGCTATATGTTGGCTCTTCTTTCCATGCAAGAAGCAACTGAATGTGAATAGGACTTAAAAAGAATGACAAAAGTACTGAAAAAATTGAACCATAGTAACGGATATCTCGGAAATGGCTTATGCAACAACAAAAAATAAATTATTTGAAATGAATTGTGTTTTTTAGACACACCTACATTGTTTTGTAGTGCGTTTTCGTCTATCGCTTGAAGTTTTCCATTTATTCAAGGTTATACAAAATTCCTTCCGAATGAAGAGGACTTCGCAAGCTATTCACACAAAATTTAAGGTATACATTTATTTGTCATGCAAATATCTTTAATATATGGTATTTGAATCAAAATCGTTAGAGCCATTTATGAGAAAATTGAAATTTCGGAAAAAGTTCCATGTAAAGAGTAGTTGAGAGTGGGAGGAAATTTCTTGAAAATCTTCAGGCATCTGTTGAGGGTAATGAACATAAATAACAAGTTTAGTATTTATCCGACTTTTCGCTTTTGAGTTATGCTGTTCCATGGACACACACACACACACACACACACACACACACACAAACACACGAGCGGGATGGCTCAGGCGGTTACATCTGTGGTGCGCATTGGTGAAGCCCCGGGATCGATCCTCGGCGACGGCCCACTCTTGTCCACGGCTTTTTCGTGGTTTACCCGGGCCTCCAGGCGAATGCTGGGGTAGTTCATCTTCTGCAATGACTCTCCCTCCTCTCATTTCCTGTACTCATCATCTTCCTTTTCATCTGTTTCAGGGTTGTAGGCGACGGTGTTCGGCAGGTTGCGGCTGGGCGGTGGCTTGCGCTCTGTAAAGGTTTCTTCCCTGGCATCGCTGCGCTACCGCTCAATTAGGTCTCTCCCAGCGTGGGGCTCTTCTCCGGGGATCCCTGGAGGTTGGTAGCGTGTGGGCAGGGACCGTGCGGTGTCTTATGCGTTCTATCTGGAAACGTTAGGAACCCCGTCTATGCTTGGGTTGTCTCTCTCCTCATCCTTCCCTCCCAGGATTACGTTGGAAGCACAATGGGCCGACTGGCCTGCATGCGGTGCTCTGCCCCGGTTCCGCGATACGTACCTTTACCTTTACCACACACCAGGCAGCCTGAAAACGTGTATTCTTAGTGAAATCTCGGTAAGGAACTTTTAGTGCAATACATTACTTTCCCTACTTACTATACGTAGTAGAGAGAGTATTAAAGAACAACGGGTGGAGAAATTTAACGCATCAGATTTCCAAGCTGCATGCGGTATGCCAAATGATAAGCTGGTTTAATATCAGAATATACATACGCATTCCTTTATGCAAACAACGTAAGTAGCTGAGGCATATATGCCAAAATGGATCCTTCAGGGCAGAGAAATTACTGTGATAAAGACTAACAATAGAAAAAGGGGATTCCACTCGAAAAAGCGGGCGCGCACATTCACAGTGGGAATTGTGTAGTTAAATAATGGCAGCACTTCTCTCCCACGCCTCTTCAGGGCTTACTCTATTCTTTTCATTATTTTTGTTGCGCTGGAAATTACCTCACATTGAATCAAACGCTGAAATACAGAGGAAACGAAAATGTGGCTGTAAAAAGTATAAACTGCACTAAAAGTATGAAAAAGCAGAGAAGCCGAGATATCTTTGCCAAATTGCTGCGTTCAAACTACTATAGGCTTTGGAGAGTTGAATAGAAGATTAAAAAAATCCTTGAATGTTCGATTCACATTACTTTCTCTACCTACTGTCGTTTATTTTTCTACAGCCTCTGCAATTTTTCTTATAGAAGCTTATTTTTGCCTTACTTCATGTTAATCGAGATAAACATTGGCAGAGATGACTACCTTAATCATTTCAATGTGGGTAAAAGGGCGGTAGTCAGATGTTTAAAAGCGGCCAGCTATATGCTGACCTTGAAATTTCATACTCGCTAGACATACTCCAGAATATCGCCAGAAGCAAATGAACAGCGGCAGCACTTAAAAGAATTACAAAATATTGTTAAACTATAAACAGTGTTAACGGAAATGGCTGATGCCATAAAACTGTATTAGAATTAAATATTTTAAAGAGATCTGTATTATAGCTTTAGGACGTTTTTGTCTATCTCTTATGGCTTGCCCCTATTCAACATTATACAAAATTTCTTCCGAATGACGGGCTATTTATAGAATATCTAAGATACACTTTTTTTGTCACGTAAACATCTTAAATATTGGGTATTTTAATCCAAAGCGCAAAAGTCATTTTTGATAAAATAAAAAATCTGATATGTTACACTCACATGACTTTCTCTACTCTTGTACAAACTATTTTTACAAACGCTTGTTCTCCATATGCTTCAAGTTAATCGAGATATCGAGAATGTTCAATCTTATTGCTAGTTTTCTTGTAGATGCAAGGGGAATATGGTAGGTTTTAAGCGATAATCAAATATTTTAAGCGCTGGTTGCTATGTGGCGCATTCCATTCTCTTTGCATGTCCAGGACAAAAAAATCTGATGTGTTACACTCACATGACTTTCTCTACTCTTGTACAAACTATTTATACAAACACTTATTCTCCATATACTTTATGTTAATCGAGATAAACATTTGCAGACTCTATCTTATTGCTAATTTTCTTGCAGATGTGAGGGGAAAATATACTTACAAGGGCAATATAGAAATACAGTAGCCTTTAAGCACATACATATTTCTTAATAGCTGGTTGCTAGGTGCAGCAACATTCCCTTTGCCACAGAGTAATACTCTTTGCATATACAAGACAAAAAATGAATAACGAATTCCCATTTTGGAAAATAAGTATTGAAAAATTTAAGGAAATAACAAGCAATATCTCGAAAATGGTTCACTCAACAAAAAAAAAATGCATATGACATAAATTGTGTATTTTAACGCGATCTACATTTTTTGTGTAGTAAAATTTTGTCTCTCTCTTATGGTTTACCAGTTATGCAAAAGTCGTTCACAATAAAGAATACTTTTGGAGACATTCCCAGGAAATTCAAAATATACATTTTATTTGTCATAAAAATACCTTAAACATATGATGTTTTAATCAAAATCGTTAGTGCCATTTTTGTGAAAATTAATATTTTCCAAAAATCTTCCATGTAAAGGGTACTCTGGGGTGGGGGATTTTCTTGAAAACCTTCGTGTCGCATCCTTGGAAGATACTGAACCTAAATACCAATTTTGGTGTTTATCCCACTGTTCGTTTCTGAGTTATGCTGTTCACAGACAGACACACACACACAGACACACAGACACACACACGGACATGTTTCCAAAAATGCCTTTTTTGGATTCAGGGGGTCTCAAAACATATATTTCCGGTGAAATCTCGATATAGAATTTTTGGGTGGAATACAACACTTCCCCTACTTACTATACGTAGTAGAGAAAGTAAAAATGAATACGAATTTGAGAAAAAGTATAAGTATTGGAAAATTTAAGGGAATAACAAGCAGTATCTCGAAAACACTTCACTCAACAAAAAAAATGTATATGACATAAATTGTGTATTTTAACACGATCTACATTTTTTGTGCAGTAAAATATTGTTCTATCTCTTATGGTTTACCAGTTATGCAAAAGTCGATCACAATGAAGAATGCTTTTGGAGACATTCCCAGAAAATTCGAGATATACATTTCATTTGTCATAAAAATACCTTAAACATATGATAGTTTAATCAAAATCGTTAGCGCCATTTTTGAGAAATTTAAAATTTGGAAAAATGTACCATGTAAAGGGTAGTCTGGAGTGGGGGATTTTCTTGAAAACCTTCGTGTCGCATCTCTGGAAGATACTGAACCTAAGTAACAAGTTTTTTGTTTATCCAACTGTTCGTTTCTGAGTTATGCTGTTCACAGACACACAGACACACACACACGGACATTTAAAATTTTCGAAAAATGTCCCATATAAAGGGTAGTCTGGAGTGGTGGATTTTTTTGAACACCTTCGTGTCGCATCTCTGGAAGATACTGAACCTAAATACAAGTTTGGTGTTTATCCGACTGTTCGTTTCTGAGTTATGCTGTTCACAGACACACAGACACACACACAGACACACACATGGACATGTTTCCAAAAATGATTTTTTCGGATTCAGGGGGTCTCAAAACATATATTTTCGGTGAAATCTCAGTATTGAATTTTTGGGTGGAATACAATACTTCCCCTACTTACTATACGAAGTAGAGAAAGTAAGAATATCGAAAATTGTTTTCATGTACAAGGTAGTTTAGCATGGAGGGATTTTCTCGAAAAACCTTGTGTCGTGTCTTTGGAAGATGCTGAAATTAAATGCCAATTTTCGCTCTTAAGCTTTTTGTTCTTGAGTTTACAATCCCACAGACACACAAACAAACACACACACGAATGTTTTTCGAAAAATGGATTGTTATTTTTTATTGACTTCTTTATCGTCTTTATCGCTGGTCGGTTTAAGTGAATGACGTCACTATTAGCAGCGAGCCCCTTGTCTCAAAGAAGAGGTGCGGAATTGAACCTCGGACTGCATGCCTTTCCTGACTTCGTAAAGCGTTGATGTAATGTGATGGTGTAAAACTGTTTTCAAGAGGATATTTTGTGCGTTGTTTGCACGCGATTTGGAAGTGACCACCGATCACAGAATTTGCATGCTTGCATGCACTTCCAAACTGAAGAATACGAGGGGGGACTCTATCGTTACGATGCTATCGTGTGAATGCTTTTCTCCGTTCTTGCCCAGAATTTTATCAAGTCCCGAGACAAATCATGATAAAACACAAAACGCAGCTGTTTTTATTACTTTACTCCAATTACTTGAGTTACCTATCAGCAAACATGCTGAGATTGCGAGTTTACGAAACGCAAGAAAAAGAAGTTCCAAATGTAAATACTGGAAAGTTACGATACAAGTCGCATTTCACTAAGGTGACTTCGAAATTGTTGACATCCACCGTTTCCACTTGTAGCGCTATTCTCGCCTACTCACCTCTGAAGGAAAAGAATCCTTATCTAACGGAAATTAACAAGTTATCAATAATTCATTAATTTCCAAAATAATAAATGTCCACAATTCTTATCCGATTGATTGTAAAGTTTATCTATCTGAAAACCATTGAAAATGTGTATGAATGTTTTAAATTCCGTAAATGCTAATCAATAAACCTCGGAACAATTACGCAAGAAAATCTGCAAGATTTCGGTTGAAAAAGATCACTGTAGTCTAGTCAGATGTTATGTTATACCCATAGTGTGGGGCAATAAACTGTTAATCCTCTTTTATATTGCGAGAGAATTACCCGTCTTCCTTGGGATATAGGCGTCCTTCAACGAATTTTGAGGACTGCCATAGTACTACTACACTAAAAGGTGTAATGAAACCATTTCGGGAAAAGTTTATTAGGTTAACAAGCAGTAGAAAAATAAGCTTTTCAGGATTAATGTGCAGAATATTTATGTGCAACACAATTTCAGCCGATAGAGAAAATGGAGCAACTCTAACACATCAGGTTTTTCAAGCCTTACTTAACTTTTATAAGGCCTGGATGAAAGAAGAACTTTAGACATGCAATAAGATTTTCTTATTTAGGCTAAATCTCCTTTAACTTTCTCTACCACCTACGTATGGTAGGTAAGAGGTACTATTGAAGTGCACCCAAAAATTCGATGTCGAGATTTTATCAAAATACATGTTTTCAAGCCCCTGAACCAAAAAAAAAGCATTTTTAGAAAAAGGTGCGCGCGCATGTGTGTGTGTGTGTGTGTGTGTGTGTGTGTGTAGTCTGTGAACAGATAACTCTAAAATGAAATCTTCGATAAATACCAAACTCGGTATTTAATTTCAGCATCTTCCAAATGTTGAGACACGAGGATTTGTAACAAAATCCACCCGCCTCAAACTATACTTTACAGTGAAAAAATTGCGATGTTTTTATTTTCTCATAAATGTTTTCTGGAAATTTCTTTTAAAGTCCTTCTATTCTGAATGACTTTTGTATAACTGATAAATCGCAAAGGGATAGAACAAATTCATATGACCTTATCTATTCCCCATAGCTTATTAGTGGCTATGCAAATTATTCTTACGAAATTTGTTTTTCTGTCCACTTCATTTTAATGAAGATAAACTTTTCCGGAAACAGCTACATTATACATTTCGTTATAGATACAAAGGGAACAGTGATAGTCAAATGTTTTGGAACTGGACACTGTGCGCTGGCAATAAAACATCGCTAAACAACTGAAAATTGACAGGACTTGAAAGGAATAGCTGAGTATTTATTGATCATTTCGAACCATTGATATCTCGCAAATGACCGATGCCACAAAAAAGTTATTTTAAATAAATTGTGTGTCTTAAAATGATGTGCATTTCTTGTGTAGTATATTCTGGTCTATCGCTTAACTTTACCAGATATACAAGATTTTACAAAATTACTTCCCAATGAAGGGGATTTCAAAGGATTTCTTCTTCTTTTTTGTTTACCCTTCCCGTTGTTATGCGTTACTCCCCAGGCTTTACAAACGGATGCTTGGGGTCAGACGCCAGTCGGGGAGCTGAAACTATGGATCAGAGAGAACAGTCAGGTTGGATGATCAGCCCGAAGCCTGGTATGAGAGCGAGGAAGGAGATAATATGAAATGACAGTGAGATGAATGAAAGGAAAGATGATGATGGAGCAATCGGTGGGCGGGGGAAATCGGATAACCCGGAGAAAATCCGCCAAACGCCGGATTGTCCATCGCAAATACCACATGTGGTTCCCTGCAATTGAACCCGGGCTGCCTTGGTGAGAGGCGAGCGGTCTAACCACTCCGCCATGGTGACCCCTAATTCAAAGGCTGTTCCCAGAAAATTCAGGATATACATTTTATTTGTCATGTAAATATATTTAATATATTATATATTTCAATATATTTCAATATAATATATTTCAATCAAAACCGTTAGAATCATTTTTACAAAACCTTTCATGTAAAGGGTAGTTTGGGGTTGGGGATATTCTTTAAAATCTTCGTGTCACATCTTTGAAAGGCACTGAACTTAAATACCAAGTTCGGTGATTATCCGAGTTTTCTCTTTTGAATTATGCTGTTCACAGACACACACACACACACACACACACACACACACACACACACACACACAGACACATGTGAATTGAAAGCTTATTTGGATAGAAATAAATAGAATCATAAGATTTATTAGAATAGTTTGTGAAGAGCAAGTGCATCATTTCAGATTTTCAGAAAAAAGGGTCGTGTGTGAACAACATAACTTGAATACCAAACTTGATACTTAAGTTCGTGTCTTCCACAGATGCGACACATTCTGAGATATCCGATATTATTGGCATTAGTTTTTCAATAGCTTGTGTTTTATTTATAATGCTGTCGCCATTCAACTGCTTCTCTTGTACCTAGAGCCGAATGTATGATGAAACTGTTTCTGCAAATGCTTATCTCGATTAAAAGAAGTCGATCGAAATGTAATTTTTCTTAAGAATAGTCTGTAGAAGGCTATTGGGTACACACAGTCAAGTGAATATAACACGTCAGATTTAACTACTTCTAATAATCAAATTGAACCTTTACAAAACGAGTGTATTTTGTTTATAAAGAATGTTGTTAACGACGAAACAGTAAATCCAAATGGATCGCTTCAGGCTACCGATACATTTATTTTATGAAAACGAAATAAATAATTGCTATACCAGCCAAATCATCAAGCCTGCAGATATAGTTGTATTTGCATCTGTGTACAGCTTTGTTTTCAATTAAAATCACAGTTATTTAAATAACGACAAAGTTTAAAGTTCCTGCAGGCGATATACTGGAACTTCTCTCTCGTCCAAACTATGCCCAACGCGCTCACCATTTGCTGCAGTTGCTTACAGTCATTTACTTCTCCACTACTCACCTCTAATAAGTACAGAAATTATTGCATTCCACCCAATAATTTATAAGGAGTTTTCAATGAAAATGCGTGTTATGAGTATCCCTGAATGAAAAAAAAGCATCTATAGAAAAAATAGGATGCGTTACATTCACATGACTTTCTCTACCTTCTATCGCTTATTAGGGCTATACAAATTATTCATACGATAGTTTATTTTCCCATCTAGTTCAGTTTAATCCAGATAAATCTTATTATTGGTATTCGTATGACATTTTGGAATATCGGGTTTTGTCCATCCTATGCAAATCTATCTTTCTCTGCATTGTTTTATGTTGTCATTAATAGGACCAATATCTAATTCCTCCCTCATTTCTTCATTTTTTATTTTATCCGCTATTGTACATCATTTAATAGCTATGAGGTGTTTCACTTCTGCCGTGTTTATTTTATCCTATTCTTTTTTCTTCATAGTCCATGTTTCACAACCATACATTAGGGTTGGAATCATCACTGTCTTATAAAATTTTAAGCTAGTTTCTTTTCTTGTGCTTTTTAATGTTGTTACTAAAATTTTACAGTTATTTTGGAACTTATTTTATTATTTTAATCCTGTTTATCTAGATACGTTATACTACATCCTAAATAATTAGATAAACATTTTTACATTTTCTACTAGTTGGTTATTTATTGCTATTTTGGATTTTGGAGGATACTTTCTTTGTAAGACCATTACTTTTGTTTTATTAATTGATATCTGGAGTTCATATTTTGGCAACACACTTCCGAGTTTTTAAACATTTTTCTACAAGTCATTTTCTCTTTCTTGGATTATTATATTGTTAACACAGAGTAGCACATTCATTGTATTATTCTTATTTTTCAGATTCCTGAAGGCATTTTCTGTTTTATTTTTCTAAGAAATTCGCCATTATATATTAAAGCATTGTGCATGGACAAACTGCAAATTATGTGTTTCTACAAACTTCATAGTTTTGAAAAGGTATACGATAGAGTAAAGAGAAAACTACTTTGGGAAATATTAGATAAGAAAGAGTACTACAGACATCTAATCAAAGCACAATATATGTAAAGCACTAAAATAAGGATTAGATTAGAAAATTGTCGATTTTCGCAGCAGCGAAACCTGATCTATCATAAAGTGACTCGATCTTTCACTTTACCAGCCAGGACTGCAGCAGACTATTGGGCAATGTTGACATCACCGTCTACTTGCTTTAAAGTCAAGCTAACGTGACGACCTATCCGATAGTGCCAAAGGTTGTATTAACACACTGCATGGCTCTGCCGTTTACTGAAAGTCACTGTGAGTTATATTTGCTCGGCTCTAGTGCAGACGGATGTGCAAGCCGATGTTAATGGGTATTTTATAATACGAATGGACCTAAAGGCAGTTTATGGCACACACATGGATAAAAAAGGTTGTGAACCACCACACAAGTTTTTATACTGAGAGAAATTCTATCCATTACATTATTCACGATAGATGTTTACGTAGGAATAATTTCAAATTAAGTAATAAGCACTTAGTAACATACAACATGCAAAAAAACATTCGACTGTTTATATCATAAACCGTAGTAACAAGATAATGAGAACGAACAGAAAACACGAATCGGTAACTTTCAAACAGCGTTAGATACATGGTAAAATCTAAACATAAAAGGGATATTCTGGAAACAGCTAAAGGTACGAAAAGAATTGTTTGAGACAAACTATGTCCTTTAATGAGCATTGTTTTTTATTCTGCAGTAATAATCTCTCTCTCTCTCTCTCTCTCTCTCTCTCTTAGGGCTTGCAAGTTATGTATAAACCAGTAAGGCCGAAGAAGACTTCACAAAGTAGTTGGAGACACAATCTTGTCATGCCTAGATTTTAAACATGCGATATTTTGATCAAAATCTTGAGAAATAAAAAAAAAACGCAAGGAAACTTTCGCCATTATGGTGGAAGAAGTTGCTAATATTCTTCCTGTGTATCTCTGAAAGATGCCGGGATTAAGTAGAAGTTTGGTATTTGTTGAACCTTTCGGTTTTAAGCACACACTTACAGATATACGGACACACACGCTGGTCTACATTTGCGTTTTTTGAATTCATGCAGCTTTAAAACGTGCATTTGCGGTGAAATGTCATGTCCTATTTTTCATAGGTAAGCAGTGAGATTAGTGTCAAAACAGTCTCTCTAAATGTTCTTACCACACGTGTCATGGATTTACGTACTTATAGAGGACTCTGCAAACACTCAAAAGCTGAAATTCGGAGAAATAACTGCGACACGCGTTTTCAAAAACGTTCATGACTGTGTACAGATCTTGCAATCAAAAGTTAGCTAGAGTTAATTAGGTTTGTTACTTCCTTCAGTAATGATAAATTCTCAATTCGCCGAAATTCATTGATGCGGGAGGCTGCTTGCAATTCTCAGTACTCTGCGTAATGTATGTTAAGTCCAAACAGTCACGTTTTTACTCTCTGGTTAAAACTTGATGTAATATATTTGTTAGCCCCACGTTTAGGTGCAAATTTGTAGTAGAATATTTGTTGTTAGTTGGAAGATGCTTCATGTTTATCTGCACCATGTATGGAAGTCAATTTGTCGCAGTCCCTTCGTGTTATCTTATTGCTGGGCGCCTGTTATTGTTTTATTATTTTGCATTTTGGGTTCATTGTGCTCCGGCTAGCTATTATTATTATTATTATTATTATTATTATTATTATTCAGTCGAGCAAATCTCTTAAACAAGGTGTGTAAGCGGAAAGGATTTTGTTACTCAAAGATAACACTGATAAAAGAATTTGTTTTTCCAGTATTATTACCGTCACAATTAAGTTCACATATTGACTCTTGATACACGCCAAACTGAAACTGTTATATTTTCTAATATCACTATAATCACTTATTTACTGCACATTATTAATTCGCGTTTCACATTTATAACAAACTTTAAGACGCGAGAGATTCTGTAGAATTGCGACGTGTACTTTATGTATGCTTCCGTTGAACTACACGACGTATAACCCGCGAACGATTCTGATGAACTAACTGTGCGACGTATAACGCGTGAATACTTCTGTTGGACTGACGAAATCTGCCTCTGACTTTAGCTTTTTTATACTCCCACACCCCGATATGCCTAAAGATTATAACCGAGCTGCTATTGGTTAATAAAACGCGCCAACATTAGCGTCTATTTTTATATCCAATCAAAAATTACGAAAACATATGCTCTAGGGAAAATATTCCCACTATTCCTAAGAAAAGCGCGCCAATCTGACGTCATTTGTTTGTCTCTTCTAATTAATATTCAACTCACCCCCTCGCACATTGTTATCCGCTCCTGTTGTCAGTTTCAGTGAGGTCGTGTAAACTTATTTCCTAACAATGCATATAATTAACAAACATCTCAAATCAATGTCATACAATAATGCTTATTTACACTACAATCACTCTGGCATTTACATTATTGTGATACAAATTACTCCAACAAACTTCATTTGCTTAATATTCATTCTCCATTCAAGAGAGAAAATATTTTATTATTACAGGGAGAGTTTCTTGTTTCTAAATTATTTAATAATGAAAATAACATGTTGCGATCGCCCATTCTGATCTATGGGCTTTTTCGGGGTTTTCCCGGGTCGTCAGGCAAATGGTGTAGAGGTTTCTCTCATCCCTCAAATTTTCTGTTCCTCATACCGTTCCATTAATCATTTCATTCATCCTTCACGCAGTGGGTCTATTTCAGGTTGTAAGTGTCGCGTTGTTGTTCTGTTGCAGGGGAAAAAGGATCTGTGAATTTTCTCGGTCCCTCGGCTTTTGGATGGTTATGCACATGTTTATTCCAATTAACATAAAGCAGATAGAAGCATAAGCTTTTGCAAGAATAACTATATAAAAAAACTTATGTGATACATTCACATGTTCTTCTCTACCCTCTATCGTATACAAATTATTCTTACGAAAATGTATTTTCCTATATACTTCATTTTAATCAATATAAAACTTTATGGAAATGGCTACAATTCATATTTCGTTATAGATACAAAGGGAATAGCGATAGTCAAGAAGTTTAAAAGAATGGCTAAGTATTGAATTCGAAATTCGAACCTTAATAACGGATATCTCGGAAATGACTGATGCCACAAAAAAACGTTATTTGAAATAAACTGTGTTTTTATCTAAACCTTTTGTAGTACTTTTCGTCTAACGCTTAACATTTATCGGTTATAGAATATTATACAAAATTCGTTCCGAATAAAGTAGACTTCACAGGCTATTCTCAGAAAATTCAAGATACACATTTTATTTTTCATGAAAGTATCTTTAATATATAGCATTTTAATTAAAATCGTTGTAGCCATTTTTTAGAAAACAAAAAAATTTCGAAATAACCTCGAAATATACTCAAAAACGAAAAATTGGATGAACACTAAATCCGGCATTTCAGTTCAGTACCTTCCAAAGATGCGACACGAAGATTTTCAAGAAAATCCCCCACCCCAGATTACCCTTTACATGGAAGATTTTTAGACAATTTTTATTTTTTATATTTATTAATATTTATTGTATATATAAATGTACAAATCTAATGTATATATTGAATTTTCTGGGAATAGCCTCTGAAGTCCACTTCATTTGGAAGAAGATTTGTATAATCTTGTGCATCTGGTAAACGTAAAGCGACAGACCAAAACGTACTACAAAAAAATGTAGATCTCATTAAAGCACACCAGTTAATTAAAATAAGTTTTTTGTGGTATAAGCCGATTGTCACATCTGGTATTAAAGGCTCGAATTTTTCATTTCTTGGTCATTCTCTTAAAGTCCTTTCAACATTCAGTTGTTTCTCGCGATTGCATAGAAACAGTATGGAATTTTAAGGCCAGCGTATAGCGTCCAGTTCTTAAACATTTGACTATCGCTGTTTCCTTTGTATCTATTACGAAATGTGTAATGTGACCATTTATGCAAAGGTTTATTCGGATTGAATTGTAGTAGACAGAAAAATAAGCTAGTGTAAGAATAATTTGAATACCCACTAATAAACGATAGAGAGTAGAGAAAGTCATGTGAATGTATCACATCAGAATTTTTAGTTTTGGATTCAAGGGAACTCAAAACATTTATTTCCAGTGAAATATGGGTATCGAGAAGGTAATAAACTATTTAAAAACACAAAGTAGTGGAAAATTCAAGTCAAGAAAAAGGAACAACTAGGAAATATTTAATGCAACAAAAGTTTGTACGACAAGTTGTGTTTTTTAACGAGATCTGCAGTTACGCAGAATTATAGAAAAGTGGTTCCGAATGAAGAGGATTTCACAGGCTATTCACAGACAATTCAGGGTATACATTTTCTGTTATAAAAGTATCTTTGCACAATTTTAATAAATTACGGGATATTAATCAAACTGGTTATAGTAAATTCTGATAACGAACATTTTTTCCATAGGCAGTTTAGTGTGGGAAAGTTGTCGTGAAAATCGCTGTCTCTCACCCTTATAATCCTAGACGCATATGCACACACCTACCTAGGCACATAAACAGAAGCTCACACAGACATTTATCTATACATACTTCTTTGGATTCAGGGGAGCACAAAGCTGTAAACAGTTAACTAAAAATATGACTGTATTCCATGTGTGAATGCATGAATGAATGAATGAATGAATAGCCGATTTGTTCCCGAAGGGGTAGCTCGATATGACTCATGCAGGAAGCTAATCACATAAGTGGTGTTTTCGTTGCGTTCTTTCTTCCGCACTTCGCACTATTGTTCACGCACTTCATTGTGATCAGCACTTCATGATCTTGTTTGGGGTTCCTCACTTCCCACACTTCTTCCCTTAATTCCCATCGGACACTAAGTGGTTGTGTTTAGCACTCCTGACTTCTTCGGATGTCTCTGCAGCTGTTGCGGTCGTGTGCAGTCCTTGTCCAGTAGCTCTTACTGCTTTCTTGAAGGCGTCGGTCCATCCTTGTCGTCTCATGCGGAAATGTGTGCGCATCCGTTATTTCGTCACTGGCCTCCGCACTTCCATTTCAAACTAGCAGCTCATTGGGATACATCTTCCAGCTTTGTTGTTTCCCTTAACCTGATGTTGGAGACTCTGTCTTTAAGGGATGGCCCTAACACCTTCCTCTCCATTTTTCTCTGGCAAGCTCCAATACATTTCCGTAAAATTCAAAGTTTGGCGCTCATATACCAGTGACAGGAATATGCAGGAGTCTAGTGTTTTGTCTTTTATTTCCCGGTTGTGTTTCTTGCCCAGTGGAATGAATTGTAGAGCCCAAAATGATTTCCATGCTATTGCTATTCTGCGTTTTAGTCCTTCGTCCATGTTGTCCTGCAGTCCTACCAGTATACGTATTCTGGCACACACTGTAGTACTTTAGTGTCAATTGTGATTGGTATATAATAATAAAAACTTTATAAGTTTATGGCTGTGGTAGGAGTAGTGGCTAAAGACTGGAAAGGACAGTAAAAATAATTGTATAGGTTAGGTTGGTTGCAACGAATGCCGGAAAACCGACTTCCCAAGCATGTCATGCTGGATGAGTTCATCAAAGAGCACAATCGCACAATAAAGTATTTATTTTCATAGCATTTAGAGATTTTGAAAATTCTACTCCATATGTTGGGGTTATTTTGGTGCCTGGTCTGTGTAGCATAACTGAAAGCAGAGGGTTCTTTCATTATTTCCTTTTCATGTGATAATCAGAAAAATCTACTTCTAAAATGAACAACTGAATGCTGCCTCTGCTTATAAACACAGTCTGTGCATTATATTACAGAGTGAGCCAAAACACTCCGAACCGCCTGCACGGTGCTTTTCCTGTCCGCGTTCTCGGCGCTCTTTGCCGTCTGCCGCTATCATAGAAAGGCGCGGATGAAATCATACAACATTTTTAAAACTACTTTTAAAGGCTTTACTTACCAACTTTACGAAAGGAGATGCTGAAACTGGCCACCGTCGTTGTCCATACATTTTTGGCACCTGTTTAGGAAACTATCCATCACTCGCCGTAGTTCACGTTGAGAAATTTCCTGGCGGATATTTTATTTTAATTCTTCCAGGGTGTGTGGGTTTGTCTTGTACACTTTATGTTTTAAGTTACACCGGAGGGGAATTTTATTAAAAATATTAGCGGGTGCGCGGTGTTTTTCCATAAAAACATGATAACGTACTGCTGCTATAAACAAAGTCATGTTGTTGTGGTTTTGCTGTGCAGTTTGAAGTGCAGTTTTGAGTTGACGGTGATGTGATGTAAGTAGCAATAGAATAGCGACTTAAGCGCAAAGGAAGATGCCGACAAGCGATAAAGTTCTTTGTTCTACGCCGACAAGCCCCGCCCCCTCCCTTTGAGGGCTTACATACCGCCAGGTCTCGTGTCGTTAGGCCCCGCCCCCTCTCGCTTTGTGTGCTCACCTAATGCCGACAGTGTCTGTGCTAACAGGTTCTACCCCCTCCCCCATGCGTTCTACTGTGGCGTCATGACTTGAGGGATTTGTTTTCTCGAGTCCTGCCGCCCCTCGGCAAATTAATTAGGTAATGTTCGTCAAACATTTTTTTTTATGATTACTAAGGTCTGCACATTGCATCCTCGAGCAATTAAGTTTTTTGAATAATGAATTGTTTTGTTGGGGTGTGAGTATAAGTAGTCTGCTCACGGGAACAGTCTGTCATGTAATGAGAACACTGCAGCCTTCTTCTATCTGGGGAAAGCGCTTGTCCATTAGCTGAACATGTTAGACGCTTTCACAACATTAATAGGCTTTTAAGTTTACATTCCGGATCTGTTTACATACATTAGCGATCAACGACATACTTCCGTCTGGAGGTAACGGTGACACACATTAGCTGACCCGTTAGACGCTTTCACTCCATTAGCGAACAAGAGCCCGGCATGTAATGAAAAAACCCGTAACCTACTTCTGTCTGATGGTAACGGTGACCTCTATTAGCTGACATCTTTAGACGCTTTCACCTCATTAGCGAACAATGCCAGTAATTGTTTTCCTAAGTGCTCTGAAAAACCCCCAGACACTCAATGTAAATACCTTTTAGCTCGTAGAATTTCCATCACAAACC
The DNA here is from genome assembly GCA_030765065.1 of Deroplatys truncata. Classification (NCBI taxonomy): domain Eukaryota; kingdom Metazoa; phylum Arthropoda; class Insecta; order Mantodea; family Mantidae; genus Deroplatys; species Deroplatys truncata. The sequence continues at coordinate 201,544,154 of CM060983.1, read as the reverse complement.
GTGGAAAAACCCAAGTCTAGACAATTTTTTCCCTGATAATTAATGATTAAGTTTCATAGTTCTTATTTCTTTCAATAAAATATTGCGAATAAAGTATTCATAATTCAGAAGCGTCTCATTGATTGGTGAATACTACATATGTTATTAAAAGTAAAATAAATACGGATAACATTATAGTTAAATATTATAAATGTTATTAAAAAAGGTGATTGTATTCAAAAAATAGACAGCTGGGCTCTGCCTGGAGACGAATAACAGGTCTCAACATGCATTCATCCCCCTCCACAGCCGCGTGACGTCACAGTCATCAGTATATAAGGAACGTCGGCAGCCAGAGCGATCAATTTATTGTTCGTTCAGTGATAACCGAAATGGCTGGTGATAATCGTGCATCTGAGATGAATGATTACTGGAGCGAGTGCGGAGAAGATTATTTTCACTACGTATACTTCCATACCGAAACATGCAATGGTTTAATGCATTCAGTGTTGTGTACTCAACCATCGCATCATGATCAGATGACTACACTGGAAGTGTGTACAGAGAGCTGTCCTGTTTATCGAGGAGCGAACATGTAAGTAATATATATATATATATATATATATATATTTCTATAACTCGGTAATATATTGTACGTATGTTAAATGAAAACTAACTTGAAATTATTTTATTCTTTCAGTGAAAATCGCATGGGTGATGATGTGGACGACCTTAGCGATGTCGAGGAAGTTGACGATGTCTTCGTCTCGAAACATCTAACAGAATGTGATACAGAGTCGTGCACGGGATACATGCATTCTATACTTTGTACTAACCCGGCCCAGCATGAACGCATGACATCATTCTTCCTATGTAACGACAACTGCGACGTCTACCAACGCAGGAGGGGAAAACTCGAGTAAGTAGAAGAAACGTTAAATTACATTTTCATTTACTGCTTCTAATGCTACTCTATGTCTAACCTAAAATTAAATTATTACAGACAGCGAATGACTGAGCCTAAGGTACCCGTGCCAATAGAGGAGCTGGATCCTGAGAGACGTATTGTCGATATAGTGGAATATCCAATCGCAGAGCGCCATACACAGCCTATGGATGAGGATGGCGCTCCACTACCAGCCATTACTACTACCTCTGATGATGATAAAGCAACGATGCTACAGGATGGGATAAATCAGACGATTCCAGATTGCTCGCCCGAGATACACGCAGAAACGCGCAAACCCTTGAAGTGAGTATGACACGCTTTGATAGTACTTTTTTTGTGTGGCAATGGGAGAGGATTTTTCTAATATTTGTATTTTCTCTTTCAGAAGGCATGAAATCATTAACTAAACCTATTTCTAACATTGTTTTGAATATATGTTGCAGGGGTGCGAGGAGGGAGCGGAGGAAGAGGCAGAACGAGACTGGGAAGAGAAAGCAGAAGAGTAGGTGTAAGAGGAGGATACTCAGCGAGGGTCCTAGGGTCTTCTTATTCATTGAAGATACCCCGGAGGAGCATGGAGAATCAATCACAGGCGTTTGATGACGTCAGCATCTCCCCCTCCCATTCCGTGAACATTGGACTATACTATGACATTCCATCCCTCTACATAAATTGTGAAAGTGATAAATCAATTGTTTATATTACAAAATCAGACTGGGATATAATATCCAAAAACATTTCAATGATTGAAGATTACCTAAGCCAAGAAAAAAAGTTTGCGTGTGATGAATATTGTGACAATGTAATTTATGCATACAATATTATTGTATTTTTTGACAGTTCAATTCATTTCATAAATACGTGTTTAAATAATAATGTAATATCTTTAGGCATTGAGGGTGTAAGGAACCTAAAACGGCTATCGCCCTATATTGAAAGACATTTGAATATTTTAAATGATTTCTGCAAGTCAGGAGCAATTAGTTTTTCAGGGAGTAGGAGGGGAAGAAGGAAAATGCTTGAAATGTATGCTAAAGTCAATAAAAGAGTGTTTTAGTATATGAATTCAATTTATTATTCATAAAACGTATCCTTGTACATTCCTTTACAAAAACCATTCACCCAAACGTATGCATAATTATATAAGTGCTTGCATCACGTGAGAAAGAGGTTTGTAGGTAAATACTTTGTCGTGTAGAATCAGGCAGTACAGTGACGTCTGGGCTGGTATATTTACAGATGCTTGAATCTCGATTCTGATGTTCACAGCTCCATTTATAACCTCCTCGGGTTGGTGAGAACAGTCTATTACGAATAATGGTGCACGGTGAAGAAAATCCTTTCTCTTCAAGAGGGGATAATTCTCTCTTTCATAGTAGGAACTTTGAAATTTACAGTACATTTCATATAGTGAAGCAAACTTTGAATTTTTAAAGTCCAAGTTCAAATCATGGTAGGGGTAACATTCACTGTTGAGGAATAGTCTCATATTAGTAATGTTGCAGTGATCAAACTCGGAACTGTTCTTGCTATAATCGCCCAATCTTGCAGTCTGAGCACACACTATGATGAAGCGAGGTTTCTCGAGCTTAGATGTTGTTGCTACATTCCACGTGAAAGATCTTGTCTGGGGTACAGCAGGCTGGGTATGAAGATCCATAGATCGAAAGGCAATGTGTAGAGGTTTATCAGACTTGACAATTTTTAGAATGTGAACTCTTTCAGCATCGGAAAGACGAATTACAGGCATCCTCCATTCGATTCTAGTTAACTTTACATTAGCTTCCTCTCCATTCGAACTCAGGACACAGTTTCTAGAGTCTTTGGATCTTATGAGAATCAATTCAAACTTGCTGTTGAGTATAAGTTCCTTGTGGTCATCAGCAAATCCTAGGAGCATCGAGAGAGGGACTACAGCATTGAAAGCTCCATTCGTCGCGTGTACTATATCAACTTCTTCACCAGGATAGGCCCATCCAGCATTCAGCAGACGATTCGATTCCATAGGGTTGAGAGTCACATAATTTCGTATAGTTGTAGTAATTCCTGGATTCCTTGTTCTGTCTATAGTTGTAGCATTCATATCTAGACGTATCTCATCAAACATGAAGGTTATAGCATTATTAGTGAGCTTCGATGTAGTAGTAGGGGATCCATCTACCTTGGCGAGAGCACCTTCGATGTAGAGATAACTCTTGTTAGGTAGCGTATACAAATCTTCAGCTTGGCATGGTATTCTAATTTCATCGTTTACATCCAGAGCGGAGGTGTTGTATGGAAGAAAAATATGCTCCTCCTCCTTGGTGATCTTGTCGTCAAAGGCTGGAACTTCTGTCACATTTAAGATGTCCATTATAGCGTCCTGTAACCTAACTCTTCGAGGAACTTGCGGTTAGCACGTGTTAACTCCTCGGAAGTTGAAGAGGTAGTATGCTTCGATCGCTGTGTACGTCGTCTATTATAGTATTTGAGGTGTCTTTTAAAATGTATTGCCATTACGTCTTATGTGGAGTCTTGTAGTGATAACTTCGTTCCTGAAGTTGATAGCCTTCCCGTGTTGATCTACCACTCGAATAGTGATCTGGTCTATATAGTTTGTATCTATGACTGGTAAATATATTGGGTTCGAAGGTTCTTGAGAGATATGATAGCCTGGCGGAACAGAAGGGAAAAACTCGTAGAGCGAATGTCCGCTTTTACCGTCAATGAAAGAGCCTGTTGCAATACTGCACTCCACACGTATGATACTCACTTTAAATATATTCACAAGATCGTCAGATTCGAGCGCTTCTCCAGCAGGAATTATTTTAGTGTCTGTGAATCCTAGAAGCGAACCAATAGATCTTTCCTTAGAAAAGTCTATTGTATAAGGACATTTAATTTCAGCCTTCATTGTATTATTGTTAGGCCTTATGAAGAAGACTTCATCATTCAATTCTAGTTTATCCTTTAGAAATGTATTGATATCGGCAATCTCGTAGGTTCCATGAGGGATGACAATGGTTTCAGGTTTACCATTATGAATATAATGAAATCTATTATTACTTTCATCGACATTTGGTATTGAATAGAATGTTTCAAAATTCAAGAGAGCAATCTCATAATGACCTGGAGGATCTAGCTGTAGAGGAGGGTTTAGATACGTTGAAATAACAGTGTCTGACCCACTCACTGTAACTGTATAACTCATCTTGACGATGAAGCAGCTTCTAGGATAAAAGAAATTGCAAGCACAAGTGCCCGCAGATGACTGAATCGAAATTCTGGTATCTCTGTGTATTATAGTAGATTTTAACACCGTGTAGATATTTCTCAATCTCAGGAGGCGGCTTCAAATTACCGAAACTATCAAAGTAGTATGCGACATCACCTTCTTTCCTTATAGCAACCCAGTGTGTTCCTTCATTATCTGATGTATCGAGATTGGTAATAAGTCTCTCTTTGCACTGCGGTTTTAAAGGAAGTTTGTCAATCATATAAACACCTCTAAAATAAGGAATTTTTAAACGTTTAGCATAATATTCGAGGGCTACGTTACTTAGGGCTTCCTCCGGTATATGTACAATCCTCTTCCTCCGTTTTTTGCCTTCTTCTTTAAACCCTCGCCTTTAGATCCTCTTTTTTTCAAAGACGTTACTATTTTAGATGCAGCGGCTAAAGACGACATCAGCGGCATTGCAGGTAAGAATCCTCCTTTATTCCTCTTCTTACACCTTCTCTTCTGGAGTCCCTTTCCTCGGGTCTCCATCGCCTTGTTATGCCTAGCAACTTCTGCTAAGTGTCTATCAGCAGCCTTTTTTCTATTGACTGCAGAGGCTATCTGAGCAGCACCACCTGCTGCAGCGCCTAAAGCAGCAATGATGGGTATCAACGGTAAAAACCCTCCTCTCTTCTTCTTCCTCTTTCCGGCTCCCACTGCAACCTTTCCCTTCATGATTGCAGTTACTAGCCTTGCAGCTAACCTTTCACCAAAAGTTGAATCTGATGACTGCACACGTTTCCAAGCCTTCTCTGCAAGAATCTTATCCGCTATTTGTCTTGAAGCGGTGTCCTTATTCTCAGCGTACGCGAGGTCGTGCTGTTTGCAAGCTGTGTCTAATTGGTTAATTCCCGGGTCTCCTCTTTTTAGACGTTTTTCCAATTTAGTACCAGGCCCGCAATATCTATATCCAGGTAAGTGAGCTTCAAAGGGGAGCGAATTAATTATGGAATTAATAATTCCAGAGCCGCGCTTATACTGCAACGACCTCCCTCTCTTAGCTCTCATGATAGACTAAACGAGTAATTGAATGCATTAGCCCTTTTATATCATTGCAGTCAATCATTAACTACTTTTACAAACGGTAATATATATAAACAATGCACATACATGTTATAAGTTAGTTGTTAACATGGAGCTTGTTAAGCAGCACTGCTCTCTACCTATTCAGGTATTAGACTTTTAAAGTGACTTTAGAAGTGATCGTCATGGCAAGTTATTTCCATCTAATGTCAGAGCTCTTATTTTAGGGAGCTCCAGTGCAGGGAAAACAAACGTATTACTCAATATGCTACTCCATGAGAATGGACTACGTTTTGAAAATTTATATATTTATTCAAAGTCTCTCTATCAACCAAAGTACCAATATCTAATTAAAGTGCTTGGAAACATCGAAGGTATAGAAGTGAACACCTTCGACAACGGGGATGATGTTTTGCATCCTTCTGAAGTCGAAGAAAATTCAATCTTTATATTTGATGACGTCATCACTGAAAAGCAGGAAAAGATAGCATCCTTTTACAGTATGGGTAGACATCGAAATGTCGACTCTGTATATCTAGCACAGTCCTATGCTAAAGTTCCAAAACATTTAATTCGCGATAATACAAACATGATAATACTCTTCAGGCAAGACAATTTAAACTTAAAGCACATTTACGAAGATTATGTAAATACCGACATGACCTACAACGAATTTAAAGATCTATGTAAGAACGTTTGGGAGAGCTCTACAGAAGGAAGACCCTTTGTTGTGATAGTTCCTGAATTTCACATGAATGAGGGACGATATAGGAATGGTTTTGATGTATATATTAAGCTCGACAAAAAAGAAAATGATCATTCGTAGTTAACCATGAGCATCGATAGGTTCGGTTCTCAGAGAACTGGTCCAGTTAGAAGAGTGTTTGATCGTTTTATCATAAATAGAGATGTCAAAGGAAATTATCAATTCAAGAATAAGAGATTGTGTAACGTTCACGATCCTGAAGATAATCATGATGCTTCCAATAAGAATTATGTGGATGCTCTCGAAATTAGAATGCAAGATTTCTCTCAGCAAACTGCTAACAATGTTGAGGTTATGGCTAAGACCCTGTTCGATGAATTGATTTCAAGATATATCCTCAAGAGAGATAAGGAAAATAACATTGTGATTGATAAAGTTAGATTGAAGGTATTGCTAGATCCTGTTCACGATAACGATATTGTGAATAAAAAGTTCATCGCTGGATATGTCAATTCACGCACGCAGACGAGAGATGGTAATGGTAACATTATATTCGACAATAAGAGAATCACTGATATAGCAGATCCTCTCGGAGATACAGATGCTGTAAATAAAAGATATGCTAGAGCTATGATCATTAGGAAATCGAACGAGACGCGACAGCAGTTAAATAGGTACTTACCAAAGGAAATCGAGATGCAAATAGGTAAAAAGCTGCTAGACATCACAGCAAATCTGAATAAAACTACGAGTAAAGTGGATACTCTAACAACCTCTACAAAAGACAGAGTGGATTCTGTAATGGACTCCATTAAACAAGTTACCGCAGAGCTTGATAGAGAAAAAACAAATCTTCAGAATCTTTGCAATCAGAAAATTAGCAATTTAGAAAAGTTAGCGATGAAGCGAGTTTCAGATTTAGAGGCTATAGTCGGACAGTTAAAGACAGAGGTTTTGAATACTCTCAAAACTGATTCATGCAATGATAAACTTAAGAAAGTGGAGGAAAATGTAAATATGATGATGGACGCTTACAAAACTAATGTGCAGCAAATGACGAGTCTAGAAGAATCAACCAGAAGCCTGTACGCTAATACGGCAATCTTTGCTGAAGCGTTCAAGACACATACGCAGGAACATAAGAAAGAAACCGAGCAACTGAGAACTTCGATAGAGATGTTAGCTAAGGCTATCGATACGATGAGAACTCAAAGTGGACGCAGACTATAAATTGAATGTAATCGTCTATTTTCACGTCATTTGTAAGATGGATAGTGAAAGCATAAGACTTAAAGAGTCTGTAGCCGAGCATACCAGGGCTGTAAAAGAAAAACTGAGAGCTCTAAAAGGTCTCAGGTTTGAGACTCAGCATATCATGTCCGAAGCTTTGAAGCCTGTAACCGCTCCCCTCAAGGATATTTTGGACAGTCAACGAGGGTTGGCTGTGGAGACAGTCAAGAATGAAGATGATGATTCTACAAGTATTTCTACTTTCCTTCAACACGTTCGCTCAAAAGACAAGGACCGGATTGATACATTGTACGGGGTGAGATATCAGGATGGAAGTTATATGCTTGGAAATAAAGATATTCATTTTATAAATAATCAAATATTGATAGGTGATGAAACGTATGAGTCTACAGACGGTTTGACGGAGCTCATCTTTAAGCGAACGCCTCAGATTTCTGCATACACCAGTGAAGACTTGGAGACGTACGCTAAGATTATGAAAAGTACTTTTCTTCATAGATCTGGTTACACCAGACACGGTCGTTTGAAATCTGGTAAATCGTATAAATACAAGAATATAATACGCCCCTTGCTCAATACACATTCAGGTCTAGGACTGACATGGAAGGAGCATAAGTCTGATAAGGAGGTTGACTACGTTTTCTGGAGAAACCCTAACACATTAGTAAATAGGCTGAGGTTACTAATTGCATCGAGGGGTGCTGGTAATAATAGTCACACTCAAGAGATTGAGGAAATTATCAGGGAGTTGAAAGCATCTAAAGTTATAGCATGACAGCCAAACAGAATATCGCCAGAGAGCTTCACGGGTCGGCGAGGAGGAACTATTTACGACGCAAAATTATCAGCAAAGGTATGAACGATTTATTACAAATTGATTTGATTGAAATGATACCATATGCAAGAGTGAACAAAAATTTCAAATACATTCTGATCGCAATCAACTTTTACTCTAAAATGGCATATGCAAAACCCTTAAAAGATAAGAGCGGAGTTAATGTTGCAAAGGCAATGGAGGATATATTACAAGAAATGGATGTCCCTCCCCGGAATATTCAAAGTGACAACGGGAAAGAATTTTATAACACATTCTTTAAACGGCTAATGTTTAAGTATAATATTAACCACTACAGCACCTATACCAATGTGAAGGCTGCGGCTGTTGAACGTTTAATTCGAACCTTGAAGAATATGATGTACCGAGAGTTTTTAGTCCAAGGCTCATACAAGTGGCTAGATCTTTTACCTAGAATCCTTGTAAAGTACAATGATACTTTTCATTCAACTATCCGCATGAAACCTAATGAAGTGAAAAACAACGATCTTCTTCTGACTGCGTATAATTATAATCAAGAACGAAGAGAGAAGAAGGCTTCAAGGAAGTTTAGTGTTGGTGATTATGTCAGGATATCTAAACATAAAGGACATTTTGAAAAGGGTTATGAATCTAACTGGAGCGTTGAAATCTTCAAAGTATTTCGTGTGAACCGTACCAAGCCTACAACATACATACTAAAGGATAGGAATGGTGAAATCATAAAAGGTGGCTTTTATGGACATGAACTAAAAAAGACTAACTATCCTAATACATATTTAATAGAAAAGGTTATACGTAAACGTGGAAACAAAGTTCTTGTAAAGTGGTATGGTTTTCCAGATACTCAATGGATTGATATAAAGGACTTGGTGTAATATGTGAAGAATTAATAAAGACTAAAGTTTTATGATTGTAAAACCATGAGTATTTTTATTTTAAAAGCGTTCATATTTTTCTTTCTTTTTTGAGGGAAAAGTGTTACACAAAAAACCCTCACACATTTGATATCTATTTTACACAATATATACATTATTTAAAAGTTTAGACACTAGCAATCACCGGGTCTAAGGGAATAATGGCCCCACGCTACAGTCTTATAGCTTCCTTCCATCAACTTCCTCTTATCGTCACCCCCCTTCAAAGCCAATTTGTTTGTTTCAATTGTTGTAATTTTGTGGTGTTTACTCCGAAATGTTTTTTGTATCGAATAAATTTTTAGGCTATGGTCTTTTAAACATTCAAAATAATGGTCGAAATCTATTTTATTCATGCCTGCCCTGGTGATGCCCTTAGCTTTCTTAATTGTCTGCCCTCCGTATCTGTATGCGTATAACTTTGCTCTTATACCGACATACTCCTCCATAACTAAGCCGCCCAACTCATCCTTGAACAACCCAATCTTTTTCCTATTGGCTTGCTTAATGCCATATGCATTATCCTTTTCGAAGTTTGAAGTGTCGAAATATTGGGGGTTCTCCCTGATGAAATCATAGATATCAGAACTCGTTTCAAAAATGAATGAGTCTGTATCCATGTAATTCAGCAGCAAGTCTCTTAAATTTGGTTTCATGATATTGTAAAAGAAGTCATACATGATAAATTTTGAAATGTCCAAAATTGCGTGTCCTATGTAGATTGGCTTGTTCATATGCACTTCCTCTCTACCCAGCTCGATTCCTACAAGATTTTCTTCAAAAATTATGGTGCGTAGGTATGTGCCGCGTGCTATCAACTTCTTTGCCTGTTTCCAGCTTCCAACTATTTTGAAATCAGTGTATTTCCTGACATTTTCTATAAATTTTCCATATACGGCGTTATTCATCTTTTTCCAAAGGTTTTGCCCGAATTTTGACTTTTCCTGAATTCTTTTCTCAGTGTTCACGTCGATATATGTCTTCAACCAGTTAGACTGGTCGTAGGATACCACTCTGTGAATATGTCTCACAGTTAGCCCCTGTTCAATACACTGCTGCATCACCCTGTAGTGCAAGACATATTTGCTTTTCTGTTCTAATGTCGCAAGCAGTTTCTTGTATTGGCCATTCGGTGGTATCGCACTCTGTGGGCAGAAAGGAAGCTCGTTGTGGGCGTCGTGGATATGGTCGGGGTATTCGATATCAACCTCTAGCACATAGCCAGTCTCAGAGTCTTCTTTGATTTCAGCGAAGTTTATGCTATCAATTTCTTCTCTGGTGAGCCATTTCAGATTCTTGTACGGGAGGGCAGACCCCATAGAAGCTCCATATAAGTTGTTTATGTCCCAATAGGACAGGTGTTTAACAGGAGCATGCTGATCAAAGTTGGACATGTACCTGTGGTTAGCTTTGGTATAGCCCTTCACCACTGTGCACAGTCCGCCTCTAATTCCCGACTCGAAAAATTCCAGCATGCTCTTGTCAGATATTAAGGAAAGTTTCGCCTTTGTTATCTTCAACATAGCGTCAAATGCGAGTCCTGGTAATGTATAAAACCATGCTGGGTCAAGTTTATACATCCCCAGGATGAGATCTCGAAACTTTTCGAAAATATCCGCCAAGAGCAGTATATCTGTTTTCAGGTATAGATCGCTGTATTCTCCGAGATTCTGGATATTAAAGGTATCCCAGACTTTTTCAGCATGCCTGTATTCCTCGTCTGTGATGTGACTGTCAGTAAGAGTGCTGTAGAAGGCATCCTTCGGTGTAGAGAAGTTTCTTTGAGTATGTCTAGGCTTGAAACATAATCATAGGGGAATATTCCCTTGCTCTTCGCCAGCTTAAAATGCTCCTCAACAGGATATTCTGCCCTTGTTATTTTAAAGTCACTCTCCTCCAGCATGTCAGCCAGGCTGGACAGCTTGTCGTCAAGAAACTTAAAGCTGTCCAGAAACCTGAAGCTGATGTTCCTGTACCGTTTGCTAAACGCTATATACCTTTCACCACTTTGAGCGATGCACGATATGGGCTTATTATCATACGCCAGGCGTCTTATCAAGAAGTGGCTGTCATAATTAGATAGGCAATGAAAAAAGATCGGTATAAAATCAGGGACCTTTCTATTCAAATTACATCTATTATGAGCAGCACCCAGATATTCCCCTGTCACATGATCGTGATCCCTCACACGCAAATCGCTCACAGTGAAAGCAGCAAGGCATATATGACACTCAGAAGCATTGTCAAAATTCTGTTGCTCTTCAAGGGTTAAATCCATGGGTTTAGGATTGGAATACACATCGATGACTTCATCAGCAATTGATTTTAATTGTTTGATAAAGTCATCGATGGCATTTGGACCTCTAAAGAGAAAGAATTTTGACAAGGCCTCGTCATGCCTACATACCACCTTCAAGGCAATAGACATTGCTTCATGCTCTTGAATGGCTCGGGTCCAACTCGAGCTGCTTGAGGGCTCGCAAGAGTGAACCTTCGCCAGAACAGATTCAATGTCTGCGTATATAACAAAAGGTACAGGAACGCTTTTAGAGAATGCTTTAAATTCAAGGTATTCATCCTGTTGGGGCATTTTAAGCAGTTGGCATTTCCCGCATCTTAACCTATGTGCTTCCAGAGCTTTTTCATTGGTGCATCTCTTGAGACATGCCTCACATGTCCATATTCTATGCTGGTACTTAGTAACTTGACTCCTTACTAGTCTGGATAGGTCTTTAATGAGGCAATAGTGCGACTTATCATCCTCTTCAATATATAGCATGTTTACGTGGTGCTGCTTCTTTTCAGCTGTTTGGTATAGGGGAATAATGTTGTCATTCTCCTCTATACCAAACAGTGAAATGGATACTCCATTATTCTGATTTTCAAAGCATTCAATTTGATGTAAGGGTACTGGAAATTCGATACCTTCATAATTGAATACCTCGAAAAGCAGTTCCTCAGGGTATTTTGTGGTTCTCTGACCGTCGCGTTTAACAGGGTATTTAGAGGCAAGCATGCACCATGCGAAGCAGAAGTTGTCTTCATTCTTTATGTTTATGACTGCATGTTTTTTCACAATTTTCTGTGGTAGTTCAATGTATGAACCTGCATGTAAAGGATCGTAGTGTGTAAAGCCAATCACCAGTCTGAGTATCTTTGACAAGGACTTTGACGATGCTCCCCCCTCAAATGTAGAAATGTTTTCCAAAATATCCCCCGCAATTGAAGAGAAGATCTGATTGAGGTTGCTTGATGGAAGAATCAGTACAGGCTTAGAATTAAAGCCAGTGGAAAGACACTTCTCTTCATCAGGTTTCTGGATTAAATATTCAAGTTCCATGGAACAATGCATCTTTAATCCACTCCTGCTTTTCTGTAAAACGTTTTCCGCTTCTTTAATAATAAGCTCCTTGCACTCATCTAAAAAGACTCTGGGCTCGAGTATTTCTAATGTATTTTCTATTCTACTATTAAAAATACGTCCCTTGAATGCCGATTGGATGGTATTGCACTCTAGACCCTGGCAATTGCTAGCACTAACCTTGACTTTTTTTATTGTAGGCTGTTCCCTCCCATCCAATGTCGGTCCTCTCTTTCTATTAACTGGTTCTACATCATTGGATGATGATGAGGAGGTTGACGGTGTAGCGGCTTCATCGCTTGCGTCTGAGGAGGTCGATGGTGCAGAGGTTTCATTGCCTGCGACTGAGGAGGTCGATGGTTCACCTTGTATAACTTCCTCCAGAGTGTCGAGCGATGAGGAGGCGGACCGTGCAGTGGTCGAGTCTTCACCAATCTCTGGCGATGCTGATCCCTGTGTTGCCAGGTCCATAGGCTAGCTTCCAGCGTCACCCAGATCATTTCCTGGAATAATAATAATATTAATAATAATAATAATATCCAATGTGTAAAAGAACTTCATAAAATGTTGAAGGATTCTTACCGTTCGACTGTTGCTGCACACATATGTCAGACCCCCATCCCTGCTGATTTTGTATAGGGAAGGCTGTTGGTACAGCGCTCGCATGTTGAGCGATACCGCGCCCGAAATAAAGTCCACTTCCTGGAAATAATAATATTAATAATAATAATGATAACAGTATAGAATGTGTAAAAGAAGTTCATAAAATGTTGAAGGGTTCTTACCATTCAGTGGTTGTTGCATGTACGGGGCAGGGCCCCACCCCTGCTGATTTGATGCAGGGAAAGCTTGTGGTGCAGAGTGTGCGTGAGGAACAAACCCGTCTCCGAAATAAAGACCACTTCCTGGAAATAATAACAACAATATTAATAATAATATAAAATGTGTAAAAGAACTTCATAAAATTTTGAAACATGTTCTTACCTGTCGGTGGTTGCTGCATGTATGGGACAGGGACCCAACCCTGCTGATTTGACTCCATGAAGGCTTGGAAGCCAGACGGTGCCTGTGCAGCGGACAATGGCTGACTCATCCCAAAATAAAGTCCACTTCCTGAAAAAATAATAATAATGATAATATTAATAATAATATAGAATGTGTAAAGCAAGAAGTTCATAAAATATTGAAAAACTCTTACCGTTCGGTGCTTGCTGCATGTAAGGGGCAGAGCCCCACCCCTGCTGATTTGGTACCAGGAAGGTCTGGAAGCCTGGGGGTGGTGGTGCAGCGGTCGCGAAGCGTTGTGGTGCAGGTGCAATGGTTGCACGGCATGGAGGTGCCGGTGCAGCGGTTGCATGTTGAGCGATGCCGCCCCCGAAATAAAGTCCATTTCCTGGAAAAAATAAATAATATTAATAATAATAATATTAATAGTATAGCATGTTTAAGTACAGAGTTCTAAAGAATCTATACGCTATACGTGAAAAATAGATGTTTTGAACACAGGCGTGAAAATACACGGTATTCTGGGAGACTGAAAGAGTTATGTGACTGCATATGCGGTGAGAAACTCCCCTTAAATATATCCTTTTCTCCTTATACAATCCAGAACTCTATGCTGTCGTAGGTAGGTCTTTGTATGCTAGAATCGCCCTTGTATACCTATTATTAAATAATTTTTAGTTACAATTGCTCAAACACTGGTCTGTAAATTCTTACCATTCGAGTGTTGCTGTATGTACGGGCCAGAGTCCCATCCATGATGATTTGGCACCAGGAAGGTTTGGAAGCCTGCTGGTGCCATTGCAGCGGTTGATGGATGACAGACTCCGAAATAAACACCGCTTCCTGGAAATAATAATACTAATAATAATAATAATAATAATAATAATAATAATAATAAAGAATATGAACAAGAAGTTAATATGAATTGTTACATTAATTTTTTTAAACTCTGAAGAATGCTTACCATTCGGTTGTTCGGGTGCCTGAATCATAGCTGTATTTGAGGAACGATCCTGCTGGAGCTGGCTGTATGCCTCAGCTACGTTAGCAGAACTGAATGCTGAAAACGTAATTAATTTACGCGTTAGATTTTTATTTATTTATTTACTTATTTTTTTAAAGAAAAGTTATATTATTAAGTTAATTTACTTTATTGCGCATTGCTTATACAGGGAAATGTCGATGTATTTTTAAACACCTGAGAAATTTCTGTGACAAAATAAAGCATTTGTATTATTCGACACACTCATGGAAAATATCTCTTTTTAACGTGATGGAAACAGACTGGAAGTTTTTACTAAATTAATTGCACAAGAGGAATGAAACATTAACTGATGAATGTTCGATTAATGCATGCAAACATGAAGTCCCCGGATCGAATACCGCCGCTTACCCTCGGAAGAATATTTATACAGAACATACTTTATTCGAATCGTAGGGTAATCAAGTAATTGTATTTTGTCTAGAAAGGAATATAATTCACTCTGTGAAACCCTGTATTTAAATATCTGGAATAATAATTTCTCAACAAGATGAATACTTAACTAAATTGTTCACATTTTTTGAGAATTCGCGCAGTTAGCTATTAAATGTAGAATAAGCTTGTCTAAAATGAATACTTAACTAAACTGTTCACATTTCAGAAAAAATTCAACTGTCTAGCTATTAACTTTTAGAATACTCAGCTATTTACAAATAAAGGGCCGTCATTAAAAACAAGAACGCAAATATAAGTTAAATGTACTAAGTAATAAGTTAACTTTTTAATGAAGATGAATTGGTGATACAACTTACCAGACATGATGTTCGATGTAATTTCCACGTTGAAAGAATAAAGCTTGCAGAGTGCTTAGATCGCAGTGTTCTTACGATACTGTGAAAATCATTGGAGAAACTGCTGCTTTTATATAATTCCCCCCACTAAAGCTGAAGTAGTGAGAGATTGTAGAGCACTTAGGAAAACAATTACTGACATTGTTCGCTAATGGGGTGAAAGCGTCTAAAGTTGTCAGTTAATAGAGGTCACCGTTACCATCAGACAGAAGTAGGTTACGGGTTTTTTCATTACATGCCGGGCTCTTGTTCGCTAATGGAATGAAAGCGTCTAACGGGTCAGCTAATGTGTGTCACCGTTACCTCCAGACGGAAGTATGTCGTTGATCGCTAATGTATGTAAACAGATCCGGAATGTAAACTTAAAAGCCTATTAATGTGTTGAAAGCGTCTAACATGTTCAGCTAATGGACAAGCGCTTTCCCCAGATAGAAGAAGAAGGCTGCAGTGTTTCATTACATGACAGACTGTTACCGTGAGCAGACTACTTATACTCACGCTCCAGTCAACAATTCATTAATCAAAAAACTTAATTGCTCGAGGATGCAATCTGCAGACCTTAGTAATCATAAAAAAAATGTTTGACGAACATTACCTAATTAATTTGCCGGGGGGCGGCAGGACTCGAGAAAACAATTCCCTCAAGTCATGACGCCACAGTAGAACGCATGGGGGAGGGGGTAGAACCTGTTAGCACAGACACTGTCGGCATTAGGTGAGCACACAAAGCGAGAGGGGGCGGGGCCTAACGACACGAGACCTGGCGGTATGTAAGCCCTCAAAGGGAGGGGGCGGGGCTTGTCGGCGTAGAACAAAGAACTTTATCGCTTGTCGGCATCTTCCTTTGCGCTTAAGTCGCTATTCTATTGCTACTGATGTAGTTCAGTTATTACGAGATATTTATTATTTTGTCCTGCATTTAGTCACAAAGTATATTATGGTTCAGTTTGTTTTCTACTGCACAGCGTGTATTTATTTATGATTCGTATGTGTTAACTCGGTCAGCTCGCCAAGTGAAAGTACGATTTGCAGAAAGATTTCCAGGTGTAAAAGTTCCAGGCCGTACAACCATCCATGAGCTTTACAGTAAATTTCAGGGCACAGTAAGCGTTCAGGCTAAGAAAAGACAGTTTCTTACCGAAGAAACATTAGACGACATCGGTCATCGTTTGGAAAATTCCTCCCAAAAATTCCATAATGGATAGTTTCCTAAAGAGGCGCCAAAAATGTATGGACAACGGCGGAGGCCAATATCAGCATTTCCTTTCATAAAATTGGTAAGTAAAGCCTTTAAAAGTAATTCTAAAAATATTGCATGGTTTCATCCGCGCCTTTCTATGATAGCAGCAGACGGCAACAAGCGGCGAGGACGCGGACAGGAAAAACACCGCGCAGGCGGTTCGGAGTATTTTGGTTCACCCTGTAATAGAAATCATTGCTACACGGACACATATTCCTTGTATTAAGAGAAGCAATATTATTTCTGTATTATTTATGTATGATTGGTTTGTAAATTAGGAAGGAGTAAAGAAAATCATGTGGCCCACTGTCTCGGGTATATCAGGTGAAGTATCATTATGCAGCTTATTACTTTCTTTAGGTAGAGGATTTATTGCATTACATCAACATTCGATATATGCTTTTGGAATTCTCCCGTTTAGAAAACGCTCCGCGCGCGTGCATATAAGTGTCAATCTGTCGTCCATGCTTCTAGGTATCTCACTGAACAGCAATGCACAAAAACGAAAAGTCGGTTAAATACTAAAATTGGCAATCAATGCGACACGATGATTTTTAAGAAAATCCTTTACCCCAACTACTCTTTGCATGGGAACATCTCTTTTTTTTATTTTCTCAAAAAGGTTGTAAATGTTACATGTATTATATATTCACATGGATAGTACAATATATAGCTCCAATTTTCTGCAATTGTCAGTGCAAAGGTTTCTTTGATTGAATTCTTTTATAATTTTGTATAACAAACACATTTTAAGACAGAGACAAAAACTTACGGCAGGAAAATGTAGAGCTCATTAAAATACAGAATTTGTCACACATATTCTTTTTGCTTTGTAACGTTAGCTGTATTCTAAATATTGCATATCGCAAGTACAGACCTTTCTTAGACGTCGTTTAACGGACATACCACGGTTCGCCAACGGAAAGAAAGTCCCTGACAGGAATGTGCTAGCATAATCTGTTTGGAAAAAGTGCGACAAGGACAGTGAATGTGTGACGAAGAACGCATGCTACGCAAGGAGTAAAACTATTCAACTGAGCTGTCGTGTGTGTCATACATAAGGGTAACATAAGCAAGTAGGCAGGGTTCGGGCCGCGTCTAATCAGCAATTTCCCCTCTGCCCTTTATTCTCCGGGGACTTTCTTGATGTGGAAGGCAGTAAATAGTCTTTCTTTCCTTTTCCCCCAATTTTTCTATGCGAGTTCCAAGAGCTTGTATCTCCATTAGACATTTGAATGCTTTTCTGCAAGTGGAAACCTTCTTGCTTCCTACCTTGAAATAATTGCTAGACAAAAATGTACAATAACATAATAGCAATATAAGAATTGTACTACATACGAATAGTATAATTATGATGAATACGTATTTGTGAATTTGACATTAGCAGAGATCATGCATTACATGCATTTTTTCTCCCGTTATCGAAGTAACATTATGCTGGTGCGCAGTGCTGGAAATAAGAGAGGAGGGACATTCCTGGTCTTATCTAGGAACATTAAGCGGGCTTATTTGAAGCGCAAGAGCCGGAACATTCCTGGTCTTATCTAGGAACATAAAGCGGGCTTATTTGAACCGGAAGAGCCGGAACATTCCTGGTGTTATTTAGGAACATTAAGCGGGCTTATTTGAAGCGGAAGAGCCGGAACATTCCTGGTCTTATCTAGGAACATTAAGCGGGCTTATTTGAAGCGGAAAAGCCGGAACATTCCTGGCCTTATCTAGTAACATTAAGCGGGCTTATTTGAAGCGGAAGAGCCGGAACATTCCTGGTCTTATCTAGGAACATAAAGCGGGCTTATTTGAAGCGCAAGAGCCGGAACATTCCTGGTCTTATCTAGGAACATAAAGCGGGCTTATTTGAAGCGGAAGAGCCGGAACATTCCTGGTCTTATCTAGGAACATTAAGCGTGCTTATTTGAAGCGCAAGAGCCGGAACATTCCTGGTCTTATCTAGGAACATAAAGCGGGCTTATTTGAAGCGTAAGAGCCGGAACATTCCTGGTCTTATCTAGGAACATAAAGCGGGCTTATTTGAAGCGGAAGAGCCGGAACATTCCTGGTCTTATCTAGAACATAAAGCGGGCTTATTTGAAACGCGAGAGACCGAAACATTCCGGGCCTTATCTACGGAACATTAAGCTGCCGATTTGAAGGGCATGAGATCGAAAACATTTCAGGTCTTATCTATGAAACATTAAGTGGGCTTATTTGAAGGTCATTGGACCGAAACATTCCTGGTATTATCTACAGAACATTAAGGGTACTGATTTGAAGCGCGAGAGGCCGAAACATTCCCTTCCATATGTACGGAACATTAAGCGGGCTTATTTGAAGGACATGAGACCGAAACATTCCTGTCTTATCAATGGAACATTAAATGGTTATTTGAATGGTAAGAAGCCGAAACATCAGCCACGTTATCATTAAGCAAAAATTTGACATTTAATCCGTAAGCCTAATCGTATTAAACAGGCCTTTGTGCCTTCCCTGAGAGAAACTGAATTGTAATTTTTGGCATATTTTACACAGATAGTAAAGCAATAAATTATATTGACTCGTAATGTGACAACTGGAAAATGAATATTTGATAGGGGTTAAAAATTATTGAAAAAATACGCAAAGAGAAATAAATGCCAACCCGCGAAAGACTTGAATGTGTTTACATCCAACTTATATATCCTAATTCCTTTAAATCAGATGGACCCAGGACTCCAGCCACAGCAGGTAGGTGCTCCACCGACTGATCTACAGGGCACAATTAAGTCGTTCCTTGAAAGCGTCTACCGAAATAATCACCGCTAAAGTTAGTAATAAAGTCCAACAATAATATAACTATGTAAAGAAAGAAAAGACTTAAATTCTAGTATTTTAAGGGAAAAATTAAAGAGGGTAGAAAACAACAGCTTCAGAACTTGCAATAGATCGGACAGAAGTGAGGATCATTTTTATGAAACATGAGATTTAAAGGTATATCGGATTGAGCAGATGGGTATCTTGCACAGGAATAAAACCTTCTATGCGAGGTAATACATTTGATATCTTTCCATATCCGTCAATAAAAGAGAGTGAAAATGTCGTCACTTTAAGAGCTATGACGTAGTACTGTCAATGGACAGAGCGAAGGTTTGAAGGCGATCTCCTAACTAGAAAGTGAAGGTTTTTGGAATTTCAATATTGGAGTATATTACAACCTGGTTCGTCATTCATGTCTTCTTCCTTTAATCTCTCTTGTGGGGAGATGACTCCCCTTCCTTCTCTCCCTTTTCTTTTATCACAAGAACTGTATTCCGAGATGTTCAATTATTCCGCAAAATAATGAACTTCCACAGGAACTAAAACCTCAAGTGTCGTTATTCATCTTTTCATGTCGAAATCTATGAAAAGCAGAGACAGAAGTTGGGACGAACGTTTCGCTAGTCAGTCGCCTTTGACTGCATTTCAAGCTGCACGTGCCGCAGATGGTTTTAGATCACGGAAGAGTACGGTAGGTCATTAAGTAATATTACACCAGTTCGGAAACTCGATGGCGTGAGGGCGCACATATAAGTGAAATATAATTCACCTAAAATTATTTACACTGGAAACACGCTTAACACTAATATATTCTATAATATCTTCTTAAAACCTTGACCTACTATGTTTGTACCTTCTGAATAATTTCATGAATAGATGCAACCCAATAACTTACGGATCCCTATTAACTAATTTGATATTAAAGGCTTTGGTATAGATATTTATTGACTGTATCACCCAAAATTTCCAACACAAATGTATCTGAAACAAAAATATGGGTTTGAAAAGAGCTTTCATGGGCACCAAGGTAGGGGAGAAGCTTATGAATGTAGATTATATAGACCATTGCCTCAGGCGGTACTGTGGCCCGCATTCGGGAGGTCGTTGTTAGATTCCCACGGCCGACCTTCCTTAC
Organism: Deroplatys truncata; assembly: GCA_030765065.1. Lineage (NCBI taxonomy): Eukaryota > Metazoa > Arthropoda > Insecta > Mantodea > Mantidae > Deroplatys > Deroplatys truncata. The sequence continues at coordinate 201,523,889 of CM060983.1, read as the reverse complement.
CATGAGGTTTTTCCGGGTTTCCTCTAGTCCTAGGCGAATGTTGAAAAGGTTCATTACATCCCCCGAATTTACTGTCGGCGGGAGTCTTGGAGTTGTATGGATTTATTTAACACTTTGTACCCCGTAATGGGGGCGGTCACCGAGTCCCGGGTCCCCAGTGAGATCTGTAAGTCTGCAAAGGGGAGGGGAACCGGTTGAACCGGCTGCAATCTGGGTAGTTTCAACCTGTAAAAGCTAGGGACTCTGTCGTCTGCCCCGTTGTGTCTGCTGGTCCGCAGCCCTCTGTCTCCTCTCACTTCAGCCCTTCCTCCCGGGGGCATCCCGTCGGGGGCTCAGGCACAAATGATGTTGTAGGTCGAGCTGCTAAACCCGCCCTCCGAAATTAGTCCTACTTCTCTTACTGCTAGTCCATTAAAAAACGTAAGCAAATATGATTTTCAACAGAGATGAAATCGTATTATTTTAACAGAATTGATAACATGGAAAGTAAGAGCAGGAGTGGTGATTGTTGCATTGTAATATGTGAATTACATCCAGAGAACTTGCAACGTGAAGTTGATGCTTAACATACAAGGAAAGTAGTGAATCTTCCTTTTTTCTCGCAAGGGGCAAAGGAGGATTTAAGTATTGAGGCCAGGAGCCTATTGTGCCATATGTCACCTCCGGGATGAAGGGGTGAGATAAACCAAGTAGTTGCAGGCGCGGATATTGCGAGGTTCTTAGAGTTCACAGATGGAAACACACCTGCAGGCACCACTCAGAGCCCCTCCTGGCCAAACAGGTCGGAACTGCCCTGGTTCAGTTCCAGAGGAGGAAGAAACAGTCTCAGAGCGCATATCCACCGCGCAGCACACACCACCAAAATACCCAGTCAAGCCCCGTACTCCGGAAGATGAGAGGAAATAAAACCTTGGGGAATGAGGGACCGGAAAAAATTTGTGCTGTTAGAAAAACCACCAAGCATTCGCCTGGCGACAAGGGAAAACCACGAAAAAACCTAAATCATAGTGGGGTCGCCGCGAATCGAACCATGGAACCTCCCTGATGCAAATCGCACTCATTACCGCGGCGCCACTTCGCACGGTCATTTTACTTGTTTTTGGAATAGAAAACCCGTGTTGTTTCCTGTGCAACTGACAACAGCGAAAATAATATAAATAAGAGTTTTTGTCTCATTCATTACATAGGGTTGTGAGACATTACTTGTGATTGACCTTCTGTTACCATATTTACTCGCTGTTTGTTTGCATTGCCTGTTGCAGGTTTATCAAACTTTCTTCTTCTTTTCCTTTTCTTTCCAGGAGTCGTAAGTAATGCTGAAGGGCCAAATTCCTCTTCTGCTTTAGATTTTTCTTTACGTATAATTACAATAGTATTTTTATAGATATTTAACGCTGCACCGGTTCACTAAAGAATCTTTTGCACGGGAATCAGATGGTCACCATTATCCCTTTCTTTTTCAAAATATTCTCCAATGGCGCATACAAGAACCTTGGCTTGACTTCTGGTAGTTACACCTTTCTGTAACTCGTATCCTTTGCATTTACCACGTCTATAAGATATTTTGGAGTCAACAGTGCCACTTTTAGTTCTAAGAATTAATTGATAATGGTTCATTGTTCGTGGAATAACAACAAATTCCGCGAGATATAAGAATAGTATAGTTCTGAATATAATATAACTCTGAGAATCATTAAATCCTTACGGAATCACTGTGGATACCATTACTGAACACTTCGCTTGCAAAAAAAGAATCAGGTCAGCACATGCATGTTTCAACGCGCGTAAATTTCCATTGAAACCGTAAGTGCTCCAACGCCGATGACGTCATGCCTCTGACGGCAATGCATTCTTATCTGATTGGTCAGCCCCTGCCAGCTGTTACACACCGCACAAGTGTCTCACAGGGTAATTTCTCACCGATGAACGTAATCTCCTCGCGATTAACTTAACGTGAAGTTCGCGATTGAGATTCAACGGCGCGGTTGAATCTAGAATGTGCAACTGTGTGCACATATAGCTGAGGTTTATTTTCTTTGTTTTCAATTGTGTCAAAAATATTATGGGGTTTGCATTAAAAAACAAATTTATAATAATATTTTCTTACATTTTTGAACGGGCTTATAATATTATCTACTTTAATGTGTCGCTTCCCTACCTTTAGGCTTGTAAAATTCGTATTTTAAATTCCAATTTGCGGTGAAAATTTTAGGTGACTCACTTGTAGATATCCCCAATGTTTTAAGAACAAATTTGAGTACCTATATTGTTAACATTATTGATTTTGAATAAAATAATGTAACTATAAAAACAATTAAATTTCTAAGGTAAGGATTTATTTCTGTGTATTTGAATTCCAAAGCTTTTTAATTCTTTCTTATAAATTATTATCATTTTTACTTTCCCTACCACGTGTATAGTAGGTAGAGAAGGTATTCCTTTCCACCCAAAAATTTGATACCGATATTTCACCGGAAATACTAGTTTTAAGTACCCTTGATCCCTCAAAAAGGCATGTATGTGTGTGTCCGTGATTAACATAAAATTTCACTCAAAAAATGAATAGTTTGATAAACACCAAAACTTGGAATTCGGTGCGCACCTTCCAAAGACACGACACAAAGATTTTCAAGAAAATCCCTAAACCCCTTTACATGGAATATTTTTTGAAAGTTTTGTTTTTCTAAAAAAATGGTATAACCGTTCTGATTAAAATACCATATATATAGGGTATACAAATAAAATGTATATCTTGAATTTTCTGGGAATAGCCTGTGAAGTCCTGTTTATTGAAAGGGGTTTTGTATAATATTGTGTAACTGTAAATGTTAAGTGATAGACGAAAACGTGCTTCACAAAAATGTAACCCTCTTTGAAAAACAATTTATTTAAAATAACTTTTTTGTGGCATCATCCATTTCCAAGATATTGTTATGAATGGCTCGAATTGTTCAATGCTGAGCATTTGTTTAAAGTCCTGTCGATTTTCACTTATTTCTTGCGATATCGGAGAAGGGATGTGGAATTAGACAAGCATACAGCTTCCAGTTGTAAATAAAATATCCCTATTACTTTGTATCTATAACAAAATATGTAATGTAGCTATTTCCGGAAGGGTTTATCTCAATTAGAATGAAACCGATAGGTAAATAAGCTTTCCTAAGAATAAATTGTATACCCACTAATAAGCGATAGAGGGTAGAGAAAGTCATGTGATGTAACACATCAGATTTATAATGATTTCTTTAGTGTCGCTCCAACATTCAAGTCACATCCTGACGGTTAATAAATTGTGAGTGACAATAATTAGTTTAGTTACACCTTTATTTAAATGTGTCCTCAGGTCAAAATTTAGAATTTAAAACAGTAGCTCCACATTGACAGTTTTTTTATTATATGTTTTTTTCTATTTCAATTTACATGTTTGTTTCATCCTGCAGCATTTGTTACAATTGGCTATGCACCAATTCATTTACTCTACATTATTTCCAAATACACCATGTAACTGTAATAAAGTTCATCTTAAAAAGGGTGCTACTAGACATCACCTGAGTAAGGTTTGCTAATGACATTCATCCACCTTTAAATGTAATGCATATTAATAAAATCTAAGCCTGAAGTTTTGTTACAAAATTATGAAAACTGCGTCACAAAACGCATTACTCGTAGCGCAGTTAAAAAGAATTCTACTTCACGTGTTTGTATAAAAGTTTCACTGGACTCTAAGTAGCAAGAGATCCGGTTCCGTGTTTTACTCAGTGATTTTACTTAAAGTAAAAGCTACGCATCGTTCGCTCATTGTGATTATCTTACGAATCCCTCTTTTGCTTACTATTTTTCTTAGATAATTTAATGGGGCTTTCAAACACATGAAGTACAGCAAGCATTCGTTAACCTAATTAAATTACCGAAAAGATATCAGCACTGGTGATATTATGAAGATACTTTCTGCAGTGGCGTTTATTTCATGATTTAATCGTTTGAAGTAAGGTTCTTAACTGATACACTGCAGAACGCAGATGCTGTTCCTCGCTAAGTGTTCTGCATGATATAAAAATTCCACGAAATAGAACCGGAGGGGCGATCTCAAGAACCTCCGCTTTAATCTGAATTGAATCTGAATTTATAACTATTAAAGTCCCTAGCGCCTTACACTGCAAAAACAACAGCTTGGGGCTAAAAACGTTCTTGATTTTTATTATGCAATTACAGCATCGTCAAAATGCAAACCAGGTTAGACTTTACCCACTTATGGATAATAGAAGCTAGGAGCAAGTTGGAAAATGAAGGCGGGATATGGGGGCTGGTTACCTCGGAAGGAATATTAGATTGGCAACACATATCTCCTGGGGACCACTCCCTTTATAATGAGGTTAATCACAATGAATGGCCTCCAGAAGAAGCACTGCAAAAACGTGGGCAAGCATAACCTATATTTCTTGTCGCACTTGCTTGCTTTTTTAGCTTCCGTACTACTTACCTAAAGTAGAGAAAGTCCACAAAAAATTCGATACCTAAATTCACCAGAAATACACGTATTGAGATTCCTTGAATACAAAATACGCATTTTCAGAAAAAGGTATGTGTGTGTCTGTTTCTCTGTCTGTCTGTGAATAGCATAACTTAAAAAAAGAGTTGCTTTAACTCCAAATTTTGTACATAAGTTCCAAAACTAACCTTTACATGGTCTTATTTTTCCAATTTTTTTTATTTCTTCAAAAATTGTTCAAACTATTTTGATAAAAATACAATATACTCAAGATATTTACATGACTATGTATACATACCATTTAAGTTGAGACTGTACAATATCTTCAAAAGCAAATGTTGTAGAAAGGAATGTCTCTATTAAAAGTTGCTTGATATTATGGGGGAAAGTAAATGCCATTAATTGTGTTTTATTTGGAGGGTGTTGTGATGGTCATTTTAGGGTCAATTTAATTTTTTTTAGATGGGAACCTATCTTTTTTATGTTCTTTTCTCACTCCTAATAAAGAACTAAACATTTGTATAAAGCACTTCACAATTGTTCTTACACCAAAGTAAATAACAACAAAAATTCTAAATGGTTGTGTACGAAGAGAGCAATGAATGGTCCAACCATGGATGGTCATTTGAGGGTCAAGTTACATTTCGTAATTGGGAACTAAATTTTTTTATTTTGTTTGTTATTCATCTCAATATAAACAGCTTTTTATAAACCATTTGCTAACGAGAAAACAACATACAAAATGTAGGTTCACATTTAAAAACATTAAATTGACCCTAAAATGGTCATTATAACGTCCTCCAAACAAAACACGACTAATGTTATTTACTTTCACGCATAATATCAAGCAACGTTTATTCAAGACATTTCTTTCTACAATGCTTAGTTTTGTACTGTCTCAACTTAAATGATCCACCCCGGTGTATATATATATATATATATATATATATATATATATATATATAATTGTCTGTAAATAGCCTGCGAAGTCCTCTTCATTCGGAAGACATTTGATATAATGTTGTATAACAGTAAGCTTTAAGAGAAAGACATAATCGTACTACACAAAAATACAGAACATTTTAAATCACAAAATTTATTTTAAATCGCCTTTTTTGTGACATCAGCTATTTCTGAGATATCGTATTATTGGTCTGAATTTATAAATACTTTGCATTTTTAAAGCGCTGTCGCTATTCAGTGTTTCTCGGATTTCATCGAAAGAGTGTGGAATTTTAAGGGCACCATACAGTGCTTTGAAATTAGTTTCCTCTATCGCTAATGTATCTGTAATGAAGTAAGTATTGAAACTATTTCTCCAAAGATTATCTCAATCAACGTGAAGTGGATAAAACAAAAAGTCTTCACAGAATGAATTTGTGGAAGCTAATGTAAATGAGCGATAGTGGTAGAGAAACTCGTGTGAGCGTAAGACGCAAGAGCTCAGTGTTTACTTTATTAATCCAAAAGAATTCCACTACATTGTAAGCATATGTCAATCTGCGCTGTAATAGTCTCTATTGCAGTTATTTAGGGCAATAGAGAAGCGCTTTACTTTGCTTCATCAAGCGAAAACCGCAACCTTGTGGGCTATGCCCCCCGTAGAGAGCGGAGCTATGCAGCTAATGTAGGTCCCACAAATTATTCATATAGCAAAAACAAGACCACAACACACAGCTTTGATGTCTGCAGCTTAAACCGCTGAATACATACAACCTGAACATGAGTTAATTGGGATCTGTCTTAGTGCTCTCCCATTTCACTCAGTTACCAGCGTCTCTGTTGTGCTCCTGGTACTTACTTTAGTAAGAATCACTAGTGTTTGTTGTACAATGTCGCTCTTCTACACACAAATTAATGCAAATATAAACCAAGAAGTAAAACCCTGTTAGCATACGTATACTTATCACAATGGTTTGTAACCTAATCAGATTAGTATCAGTGCTCAACATAATGTGATAAACATGCTCTTAGTAGAAATAAATCATCAGCATAAGCATTACAAATAGGATGTTGACTTTGTCTTGACTTGTCTGTTCCGATACAGCTTTCGGCCTCTCACTTCAGCCTATAGGCTTATTGTGCTATCGTTTTAATACCAACTCATTATGTTTGTATCCTTTACCAAAGAATCTGATTACAGATATTGTTTCAAAACCTTCTGGTACTAAAACATTTCCCCAAACCTTCTGTAAGCTAAGGCTTTCAGCAGTATATAATGTGGTGGGCTATTTCAGCTCCTTTCCAAACTAAGCAATCCCATCGTATTAAGATGCTTTTTCTCAAGAGCATGTCATTTGAAGAAAGTAATGGTTCTTAGCTGGAATTTATTGCATTTAAGCAAGTTTTCATTTTCTTCTTGCAACCAAACTATTTCCTGGAGTTTTAAGCCAGGTTTCATAATGCTTTGCCTCAGACCAGTACTTACTGTCCATTCCAAACCAGAGTGCCTTTCACTGAAAACAAACTCTTCGTATTATCCGCGAAAGTAGTTCGCAATCCCCGCCCATAATGGCTGCTTGTTCCCCTCTCACGTGCTTGTTGAACACTATTTAATCTATAAAAAGGCGCCCTGCGTGTGAATCACGTGAATCATAGTTCAAAATGCAACCTGAGGTAACAATCGATTTTATAAGTATACGGCAATGAACATTTTACTTACGTTGATCACAATCCTTGGGCAAAAGTGCAACACCCAAATCCGAATCCTCCGAAGATGGCTCAGCTGCCAAATCAGAATCAGAACTACTCTCCAAAATAATGACAAGCTTATCCACAATTCCACAGCATTTGACCTGAGCTGAGTATGTGTGTGTTAGTGTATTATGAATGACTGTTCGCTTATCATATATCCTGTGTTACGCAAAGTGTTTATTCGGTACTCAGATAGCACCTCTGGGAATTCTATGCTGCATTTCTTGTGCATGTAAGAGAGTGGCAGTCATGCATTACGGTTGGTATTAACAAGCAAGATGCTCTCGGCGTTAGCGCAAAGCAGACGAAACTAGTATTTTGTAATCTCTTAACAGCTAGTGTATATCCATTACCTTTAACGATGAGTTCTTATGATAACCGCAATAAAATGTGCAGTTCTATACCTTTCCTGCTCTAATATTTCATATACAATGCATGTATTAAGGAACTATTTACGTTGGCGTAAGAGTATATTCTGGGGTTCGTGACAAACTGAAGCACGTGCTTCTGTTTACATCAGAGGGAACTCTGGTTTGGAATGGACGGTAGTATCCTCCTTTATCAAACATCGCAATGTTCCTCTGGTCCTATTCTTTGGGAAGCTGCCCCTAGTTCATTAGCTTTTTCATTTCCCTCAATGCCAAAGTGACCTGGTACCCAGATGAGCTAAACTTAAATCTGTTCTGCCAAGCTTGTGAACATATTTAGGCAATTTATGTAAGATCAGTTCTGATGTTGTCTTATGACTACTTAGAAGGCTAATGGCGTGCTCCGTCTATCAGCAAATTTATAAGACGTTCATTTTAGTGATTACTCTTAAAGCTACTGTTGTACAGTCATAATCGCAATACCCAGCCATAAAGGAAACATGGGGAAATATATTCTGTTCATCCCATTACATTACATCGTAACCCCATTACATTATGATTAAGAAATTACGCACAGCATGGGAACAAGGAAAAACTTTTCATTGAACTAAAAATCCGTAATTAGGTAATTTTATATTGATTCGTTATCTATCAAATGCCAAAAGCAGAAGAAGTATTGTACTTCACCAAAAATTCAATATGGAGATTTGAACGGTCGTCATCCTTTTTTATATATTGTAAGCAGCATAAGTGAGAAATCTAATATGATACATACACATAACTTTCTCCACCCCCTATCATTTATTAGTGGCTATACAAACTATTCTTACAAAAGTTTATTCTTCTATCTACTACATTTTAATACAAATAAACCTTTTCAGAAATAGCTGCATTACACAGATACAAAGAGAACAGCGATAGTCAAATGTTTTAAAATGGACGCTATAGGTATGTCGGCCTTGAAATTCCATATTCCTTCCATAACATCACGAGAACCAGTTGAAAATCAACAGGGTTTTAAAAGAATGCTAAGCATTGAACAATTCGAATCATTAATAGCAAATATCTCGGAAAGAGCTGATGCCATAAAAACGTTTTTTTTAAAGGGAAACTATAATTAGGGTCAAATTAAATTGACCCTAAAATGACAATGTCCTCCAAATAAAACACGACTAATGGCATTTACTTTCCCCCATAATATCAGCAACTTTTAAAGACATTTCTTTCTACAACGCTTAGTTTTGGATACATTGTAAAGTCTCAACTTCAATGGATACGCCTGTATATATAGCACTTCAATCTAAATCGTTATATCCATTTTTAAAAATTAAAAATTTCGAAAAACGCTGCACGTAAAGCCTAGTTTGGAGGAAATTTTGTTGAAAATCTTCGTGTCGAATCTTTGTAAGATCCTGAACGTAAATACTAAGTTTGGTGTTTATCCAACCTTTTATTTTTGAGTTATGCTGTTCACACACACACACACACACACACACACACACACACACACACACATGGATCTTTTTATAAATTTTTTTTTTCCTTTTCTGTTTTAGATTCAGGGGACCTCAAACGATGTATTTCCGGTGAAATCTAGGTATCGAATTTTTGGCTAAAATGCAATACCTTCTCTACCTACTATGTACGTGGTAGAGAAAGTAAAAGCGACATGTGAGATAGATAAGAAATTTGATATTTAAGTTAGGTATATTATGAAGAAATTATACTCTAATATGAAAACAGAAATTAAACAAGTAAGAAAACTCTCAAAACCAATTTACCCAACAAACGGCAGGGATTCTGTATGGCCTCAACTTTATTAAAAATATATTTGAATGAAATTCCTAAAGAATGGCAGAATAAACGTAGAGGAACGGGATTTAATATAAGCGATATATGAATTTGAGATGAGAAAAGTAATGGAAATAGCTGGAAATAGAATCGGCTGGAAAGTAAAGGAAAAAAAAAATTATTTAATGGTGAATGATATTGCAAAGAACCTAAAAGCAGAAATGAAGCTTTTACAGGATAGGCACAAATATTCCGGAATGAAAACAATAAATAACTAAGCAAGTAGTATAGAAATATATATTAGAATTTTCCAAGCAGACAAACCATAAAGATTTTAAACTCCGTTTTGTGTTCACCTAACATTAATAAGGCAACAAAAAAGAACATTTTTGGTTGTATAGCACAATGTACGTATATTGCTATATGGTACTGAATCGTGGAAACTGAGAAATAGGCATAAACAAAATCTTGAGGCAATATAAATAGATTTTATATTAAGCTGTGGGGTTTTAAGATGAAAGTGCGTTGTAATGAATAAATAAAAATCAGAAATGTTCCATTCATATGAATTTCTCTACTTGCTCTTTCACAAAAGATTCCTACAAAGACTTATTATCCTGTCTACTTCTTGGTAATTCAGATAAACTTTGAATTTTCCTGCAGGCATAAAAAGAATATAATAAGTAAGGCGATAATCAGATATTTAAATTGTGCCGCTTTGAAATTCCATGCTCTTTGTATGACCACAAGGAAAAACCAATACCGACTTCTCACTTGAAAAGAATTGCTTGAAGATTCAAACCAATAACAAAGAATATCTCGGATGCCGCAAAATTTTATTCAACATAAACTGTGTATTTCAGGAAGACCCCATATCAAAAATATAAAACAGAATATTATTAACATTTTTTAGTTTTAATAGTTTACTAAAAACACTGGTCTTGTAAATCAAAAATAAGAATAATTAACTTTTAAAACTTCAAAGGAAAGAAACTCATCATTAATTCCCAAAATTAATATTTTATTATTAAACTACCCTTTGATATTGGTATGCGGTATTAGCAAAGCAGTCTATTAATTTATTCGTTTCTGTCGGTAATTATTAGCCAAGTAAGACTCAAGAAATAAAACTACCAATTAAAGTGAAGTGCTTAGATAAGAAAAATAACCTTGAAATGTTTTGTTCAGTAGCTGGGAAATGAAGAGAAACTGGAAAGAGTATGAAAGGTCAATTGCTCAGATAAGGAAGTCCTATACTGCGCTCCTAAGGAAGAAGGTGTTAATCTACAGAAAACGGGGCATTAGGAACCAAATGTGACTATCTCAGACTTCCTAGTGGGAGAGGGTATAACAGTTTTAAAGCAGCACAAATGCTCTTTTGGCGATATTTGCTGGAATGTGCAATAGACTTGTATTGCGCAAGGAAGACTTTATTGAAGCAGCTAAGGAACCCATTTTCTATAAAACTCTAACGGATAAGACATTTCGTAGCATACATGTTTGACTTTAGCATTTGGTAGCCTACGGATGGTGCTCCTTAAGTGATTTTTTAATGCCTTACTGAGGAATGTAGATGGGTCTGAGAAAATAGCCACTGATGCATACAGATGGCACCATTGTGAGCCTACAGAAATGGCTCCTTTTCTAAGTGGCATGACTCACCTACTAAAAAGAATCGAGATGCAGTGACAGGTTTCAGTTGCTGCTAACAGGGCACGGCAAGTACTCGCTGTATGCTTAATACCATCCAGTCACGTCTTTAAGCTAACACATGAAGCCTTATCTTTCTCTCTGTCACACTACTCTTTAGAAATGCCTTCACGACTGCATCAACTAAAGCAAAGTGCAGCTATTCAGATTTGGATAAAAACGAATCTGATGTGTTGCATTCACATGACCTTCCTTAATCACTCTTTTACAAACTATTTTTATAAAAGCTTACTCTTCTTGTAATTCGAGGTGCACTTTCATTACACTTTTACAATTTCGTTGTAGGTGTAGGGATATAACAGGCTAAAACGATAGATTTATAAACAAAATACCAAAAAGACCCGAGAAAAAACGAAAAGCGACTTGCCGCTTTTACAACGTATATTTATAAATTAAAAATAATAGAAAAGAATATTTTGGAAATGGTTAACGCGAAAAAAAGCTGTACATAAACTGTTTGCTTTAACGAGATCTACAATTTTTGTGTAGTAAGAGTTTGCCTTTTGCGATTTATTATTTATTACACAAAAGTCATTCAGAATGAAGATGAAGTCACAGGCTATTCCCAGAAAGTTCAAGTTATACATTTTATTTGCCTTGAAAATACTTTAAGTCTATGATATTTGAATCAATCTAATTTTGAATAAATAAAATATAATGAAAACTTTTGCGTGTAAAGGGTACTATGGAGTAGGGATTTTTCCTGTCGCATTCTTGGAAAATGTTGAGTTAACCAAGCTTGACACTTAACCAATTTTTCCTTTTCGACTTATGCTATTCAAAAAGCACGGACACATACACACACACACACACACACACACACACACACACACACGCATACACAGATATCTTTTCCTAAAAAAGGTGAAAACGTGTGTTTCCGGTGAAATCTTGGTATCGAATTTTTGAGTGGATTGCAATACTTCCTCTACTTACTATAGGCAAGTAATAGAGAAAGGGGAAAAATAATATTATGTGTTACATTCACATGACTTTCTCTAACCACCATCGTTTATTTGATATAGGTACTACAAAGTATTCCTAAGAAAGCTTATTTTTCTGTCATCTTAATCGAGATAAACAGTTTCATCGTTGCAGGGCAAGTTTGATACAGAAAACGTAATCATAGTCACCAGACATACTCTATTGCTTGACATCGCGAGGAACAACTGCATAGTGACAGCATTTTAAAATGACAAAATTATTGAAAAATTCAAAACATTAATAACGGGATCTCGAAGATGGCTGATGCTCTAAAGAGTTATTGTATATAAATTGGGTGTTCTAAAGACACATGCATTTTTACTTTCTGTACTATGTATAGTAAGTAGGGGAAGCATTGTGTTCCACCCAAAAATTCGTTACAGAGATTTCCCCGGAGATATATATTTTAGTCCGCCTGAATCCAAAAAAAAAAGCATTTTTAGAAAAAGGCGTGTATGTGTGTGTGTGTGCGTCTATGAACAGCATAACTCAAAAAGGAAAAGTCCGATAAATATTTGGGATTTAATTCCAGTATCTTCCAAAGATACGACACGAATATTTTCAAGAAAATCCCCAGACCCCAAACAACCTCTTACATAGAAAATTTTTCGAAATTTTTGATTTGTGACTTAACTATTTTGATTAAAATACCTATATTAAATATATTTACATGACAAATAAAATGTATAACTTGTATTTTCTGGGAATAGCCTTTGAAGTCCTCTTCATTTGGAAGGAATTTTGCACAAAGTTGTATTGTTAAGCAAAAGACGAAAAGTCACTACAGAAAAATGTAGAACTCTTTAAAACACATAATTTATTCCAAATAACCGTTTTTGTGGTATAAGCTATTTCTGAGATATCCGTTATTAATGGTTCCAATTGTGCTTTACTTGGTCATTCCTTTAAAATCTTGTCAACGTCTAGTTGTTTTTCGCGTTGTCATGGAAACAGTATGGAATTTTAAGGCCAGCATATAGCGTCCAGTTCTTAAACATTTGACTCTGTCTGTTCCCTTTGTATATATAATAAAATGTGTAATGCAGCTATTTCTGCAAAGGTTTATTTGTATTAGAATGGAGTAGACTGAAAAATAAGCTTTAGTAAGAATAACTTGAATACTAACTAATAAATGATAGAGGGTAGAGAAAGTCATGTGAATGTATGACAGATTTGTGCGTGGTCCTTTTTCTAAATAAGTCTTTTTATTTTATTCTGGGAGCCTGGAAACATGTATTTTAAATGCAATCTCTATATTCAATGTTTGGTGGAATGTAATACTTCCCCTACTTAGCTAAGTAGTAAAGTAAGAGCTTAATATATTGAAAGTGATAAAAATAAATTAGCGCAAAATATTAAAATTTGGTTTTCATAAAAGCTCTCAATAAAATTAATACTAGTCCTCGCTTGTAGAAGGAATGTAAGAAACGCCATTTTATGCGAATTATAAAAACAAATACTCAGCTATAGTAAATGAGTGCTGTTGCGAAAATAAAAGTTTCTTCCATGATCCTTCTTCAATTCACCTCAAGGGCTTGCTCCAAAGAGAAAGCAACTGCACTGCATATCGACCCTTGGAATGAAGGAACTCTAAGAGCACATTGGATGTTAATTAATTTATGCTCCTTATAAATTATTTTCCAAACTTACTCAGTTATTAGCTTCTCCTCTGCTAAGTTTAAACTGAAAAGCCAGTACTCGTAGTTCCAATGACCCGTTCTTGGTTGTTTTAAAAATTAATCAAAGTTTCCTGCTACAATTTTAATACAGAGATGTAGTCAACTCGTCCAACTTTGCTCTCATTACGTGCCTTATGAAATACAAAATAGAGAAATAAACTGAATTTTTAAAAAGTGCTCATAGAAAGGCTAAATGACGAAAATCCCCCCAAAAATGTGTTCAGTCTTTTGTGCACTCATATTAATTGGAATTTTCTGTTTGATATATAGACACAAGTTAAAATGTACTGCATCTGTCATTTTGTACTGTGAGTTCTACACCACTTCAGAGAGAAAAATCATATTCCTACACACTTTGTAGTACAGTGCTAAATATTAACTTATCTTTTAGGGAAAGTTTTGTTCTGTAAATTATACTACTGTTCAGTGTGTTAAGTGAAAGTTTGTTTCCTTCATTTTTTCTTTGTATAGTTTTTTTCTGTGAATGATATTTTCTGTTATAAATTGCCTAATTCTAATAATAATAATTATAATGTATACTAATTATGTTTCCTCAGAAGCTATTGAAGATAAATAATTTAATTTTAGGATGATAAAAATAATCTCACCCGGCGAGGTAGCACCGCGGTAACGTGTGCGACTGGCGAGGTGACGAGTAAAATTGCCCCGGAGCCGATCAATCTGATCCAAGGTTTTACCGTGGTTTCCTCGGACGCTAGGCTAGGACGCTGGTTTGGATAATTGAAGGTGCTTTAAGCATATTTTGTTTTATGTATACCCATAAGAACTATCCAAGGGTGTTACGTCGGGTGAATGAGGAGGCCAGGTGATAGGTCCAGCACGTCCAGTCCACCTATCATCAAACTTCTCATTTAGCAGTTGACATGTGTATATTGAAAAATATGGTGGTGCACTATCCTGCTGATACCACATTTCTCTTCTCAAATTGAGGGACACGTTTTCCAATAAGGCAAGTAATCAAGATTGAGAAAATGGCAACATGATTCACCAGTAATTGTGCCTTCAAACAAGTAAGGGCCAATGACACGGTTATCAAGAGTTCCACACCAGGAACCATTCCAATTCATTTGGGGTTTTCGTATGCCCAGTAATGCATACTGTGCCTATTAACTTGTCCAACATTTGAGCTTCGTTTGTTGCTTCATCCGAAAATAATGTTCTCTGCAAAATGACATTACATAACCACTCGCATAAAACAACTCGAAGCTGAAAATCTCTTTGTGTGAGCTCTTGATGCAAACATGTGGTAAGCTAGCATTTCTGCTGCATTAGTATCCGCTGTACTGAAGTGTGGCTAATCTCACTGTCTTTGAACAACTCACGTTGACTTAGAAAGGTAGAATCAGATGACTGAAAAACTCAATGCCATAGCCGGAATTTGAACCACGGATCTCCCGGTCTCCGTCCGGTTGCTCTAACCACTGAGCTACCATGGCAACATACCGACACGACGTTAAATTCTCCAACTGATTCGCATTTTTCCCGGTAAACCGCAAAGAGATCTCAAATTGTATTGAGATGTCATAGCCCAATGGCGACTTACATTCTTTGTAAGTACTTAAGTCTCGGGCTTTATAGTACAACCACTATTAGGTCAATTAATGGAAGTAATTGTTATTTCACACAAGCCGTGTGTTGCCATGGTAGCTCAGTGGTTAGAACAACCGGACGGAGACCGGGAGATCCATGGTTCAAATCCCGGCTATGGCATTGAATTTTTCAGTCATCTGATTCTACCTTTCCAACCCTGTTCAACACACGGCTTGTGTGAAAGAACAATTAATTCCATCACGTTGACTTATCTGTGAAGAATATTCATAATTCACATCTCGCACTGCCTTTGGATAATTCTTCTTGATTTAACGGTGCATTTATTTCTATAGCAGCAAGAATATTTATAGTATTTCATCATTCACTTTTGATTTCACCTTCAAGCGATTCTTGTTCTTTGCACTTACATATATACGTAGTCGTGTTGTTTATTTTGTCACCATACCTTGTATCTTAAATATGCATGTACGGTCAATGACCCATGCACTAAATACTTGTGTAATACCTTCAATAATTTGAAACCAATAAAGATACATTATCCACCCACCCATCCACTCATCCACCAATCCATACATCCATTCATCCATCCATCTGTCTGTCTGCCTATCTAAGTAATCATGTTTCCAGTCGTTTGAATTTCATATGTGATATTTTCATCCCGTATCTCTCATTGAACATTGACGATGCAGTTCGATAACTTCTCTGCATTCACCTAGTACTAAAATCATATTTACTTCTATATCAAAATCTGCCATATTTATTTTAATTTTGAAGAGCCTCAGTAAATAATCAATATGACAAACTACATTAGGTATTGTATTTTAGGAGTTCAGGTGGCTTTGAAACGAATTCTTTCATTTGATACATTATTTCCTCCCTGAGTTCATGAGGTGTAACGAATTCAATGATAACATCCTATAACAGCCCAACCATTCATTTTAAGAAAAAGTGTTTTAATAGCAGTTTCTTAGTTTATTGCGTGGAACCAGAATATTAAAACAGATATGGTTTCATTTATAATTCTGAGGTTGGACCCCGTGTGTCCCATAATGGGCCCCATGGAAATGTTTCCCATATCCCAATTTGGAAAGCCCCTTGCCTCTCTAACATTTGGAATTCTTGCCATCTTGTTTTTTCTATTCTTTTAAGACATGTAATGCTTTATGTGGGCCACCCAGTATATACAATATATTGTCGCGGTATTCGCCGTTTTCGTCTTATCTGCATCGTCATAACCTCGTCGCTTTGGCGTCGGTGTCGGCGCCGTGTTCTAGAATCGAACTCGCCGATGTCAGCCAGCAAGTACACCACGACGTCTCAAGAGTTCAGCTGTCGGCGAATCGATCTTTGTCCTCTATAATGGTTATGTATGGATAGGAGTCGAGAGTGAGGTAACTCCTGGGTTCAGTTTAAAAGGAAACGCAGTTTTCACTTTTTCACTCCTGCGCGTCTTTATGCGGAAAATCCTACAAGATTTGTCATGTTTTGTCATTGACACTGACGACTCTTTAACAGTGTACCCCCACGGTTTTATCACCAGGTCCAATAATATATTTGCTCCGTCTAATTTATTCAAGAGATTAATGCTCTATCGCCATTACTTGAAATCGTGTATACTTGAAATCGTCACTGGGCGGGTGTGTTCTTCACGGTGTTTATTTATAAGCTTGTGAAGTTGCTCCGACAATTATTATTAAAACGATGAATAAATATTCAATACTAGCCACTTTCCCGTTATATAGAAGTTACTTTCAGCGCTCTGCGCGGTACTTAACAAATTTAGTAAATTAGCGTTCTTTTCTGAAAAAGAGCATTACGTGTTCCCTCATGACGAGCTGTGTGAAACCCACGCTTACGTTCACATATACCAAGTTACTACTAGCCTTAGGATTTCTTTACATGAAGTCCCGTCTTTGTATCTTCTCATTGGTGGTAGCAATCATTCTGTGTATTAATTGGCTCTTCGGTTGAAAATTAGAAGCAGAAATGCTACGTTACTCGTAGCGTCTGCTTTCTCTGGAGCTCGGTTCATCCCCCCGAAATACAAAGAAACGTTGGAGTTCTATGACCCCACGCTCGAAAAAATACAATTAACATTTCGAAGCGAAACTACTCTATTTCGCCTAAATCTTGCCGATTTCCTTACCAATTATGCCTTTATTTATTTGACAATATTTATGAAACTTATAACAAATTTATAGTTTTTGAAGTACTCTTGATTGATGTAGTTCTTAAGCCAATCAAGCTAAAATTCTAGAAAAATCATCAAGTGACGTGTTAATTAATCAACAATTCATAAACCATAATTATTTAACATTTCCTTTTTTACAGATGTAGTCAGCGGAAATATCGCTACAATATTATATATATGTATATATATATCCCACAGATATTTATAAAGCCAAGAATATTCAAATTATGTAAACTCTATATACTTGTACATATTTTATACTAGCTGGCTTACCCAACTTTACACGGGTAGCTCGAATGACATATTAATTCATTTTATATACTTCCCCTCGCTGTTTATGAAATTACTGTACAATGATGCAGATAATTTTTTATGGTGAAACCTCCCCTTTAACTCTTATAATTGTAATTTCGTCTAGTCCCGACTGATCCTAACAACGAATGAAAAATACCCTGAAGATATGAAAAGGCGAAATATCGGCGAAAGTCTGACTTCTTTAATCTCCACCCGACTTCTCCCAAGTTATAGAAATGTTGCACTGCCTATAAGTACCCTTTGGTGATGCAGATATGATGGGCGGTAGAAATGGTCAAATAATTTTTTACATAATATAGGCGAAGTTTTAAAAGTTTGTACATTTTCTTTGGTCTCATAGTTATTTAATAACGTAAAAGCTACATAAATAGTTTTCGCACAATGCTGAAAGCCTTAACATATATAACAAAATTGAGGTGAAGCTGGTGAATATGTAGATTTAACCTTCCCAGGCTACCAAGTTAACCTCTTTGGAAAAGGTTGAGGGGGGCGACGATTTTTTTCGGGCGTAAAACTTCTTAGGGCGGGCGCGGCCGAGTTGTTAGGTCGCTCGCCTCTCCTATCAAGGTTCAATCCCAGGGAACCGAATGTGAGATGTAGTGGACAAAGCGGCGTCTGAGCGGTGTTTCTCCGGGGTCTCCGGTTTCCCCCGAAATTCATTCCACCAATTGTTCCATCATCACATTTCCTTTCATTCATCTTACCGTCATTTCATATTCTCCCCTTACTCACTCTCAAACCAGGCTTCGGGCTAAAATTAAAATTAAACTAGTTTTATTTATGGACGCTCTTTGGTCCTTAGCGTCCTATTCTGTATTGGGCGTGAAAGACTAGTAATTTTGCTCAGAGTCTCTTTATGAGGCTTCAGATTCTTTTACGTGCCGTAAATCTACAACACGGGACCACCAGCTTTACTTCCCTTCCGAAGGAAGCCATGCTAAGGACTTTACGCGAAACAATTCATCGCTCTCCGCCGGGTTTGAACACGCGACCTCGGGAACTAGAGGCTAACATGGTAACCGCTACACCACGGAGGACGACATGCTTCGGGTTGGTCACCCATCCTGGCTGTTCTCTCTTATCCATGGTCTATGCTCCCCAACAGGCGCCTAGCCCCAGGCACCCGCATGTAAGTCCTGGGGGTGTCATCCCTAACAACGGGGAGAGTAAACAGAGAAAGAAGAAGAAAAACGAGTAAAAATTCCAATGCATAATATACTATGGGGTTGTTAACAGAAACGTTGTATCTTTAACACAGGACACGCGAGAATACGAGGTAGTTATTGA
Organism: Deroplatys truncata; assembly: GCA_030765065.1. Lineage (NCBI taxonomy): Eukaryota > Metazoa > Arthropoda > Insecta > Mantodea > Mantidae > Deroplatys > Deroplatys truncata. The sequence continues at coordinate 201,504,809 of CM060983.1, read as the reverse complement.
TACTGGATCGAATATTGGCCTATCGGTTCAAAATTCGTTCTCTTTAGATGGTGGAAAGCAAAAAGAAAAGCAAGAGCCCAAGAAATACATAAAATCGATTTACTTGGAGAAGAAACCATATGAAAATTATGTAGTAAAAGAATGGGGCAATATACGGGAGATGTTAAGTTCAATGACAATATACATCAGAATTGGAATCAGCTGGAAAATGTCTTAGAAGTATTAAGCAAAATAAAAAATGGAAGACGAAAAATAGGACTGGAAGTTTGGAATGATGGTATAAAAGGGAAATTTAACAGAAAAACACAAGCATATTGTAAGTATTTGCAAACTAAATCCTTAGACGATAGAACTAATTATAAATTAGGATATGCAATAGTTAAAAGGGAGGTAAGGAAAATAAACAGATATCACAGGGAAAAATACATAGCAGATATAGAGTAAGTATACATGAACTTCAAAGAAAGACATATATTGCAATGAAACGTTTGAATAAAACTTAAAGAGACACTCTTCAATTTAACCCAATAGTATTACAAGAATGGGAACAACATTACACAAAATTATGGACAGATACAAATGACCGCCCTTGAATATTAGCAAAACAATTATCCATATATTGATTATATCACTTTGAATTAATTAAAATAAGCCTGAAGAACAAGTAAAAATAAGACGTCTCCAGGTACTATGAAATAAATAGTGAGTTATTAAAATATGCAAGTGAAACCTTTTTAGAATTGATAAGTTTATGCTGGAGAAACGTATTCGTAGCAGATAAATGGAACCACTGTATAAAAAAGGTGACAGAAAAAAACTGTTCAAATTACAGGGAATAAGTCTTTTGAATTCCTCTTATTAGGTTTATGCAAATATTTTAACAAACCGTTTAAACACAATATCTAAAACTAGTTTACTAAAGCAAAAACACGGCTGTAGAAAAGGGCGTTCTTGTACAGATTGTGTATTTGTAATCTTCCAGCTTATAGAAAAGAGAAGAGAATATAATGTTCCAATACATATGGCTTTTATAGATTATGTAAAAGCCTTTGTTAATGTACAAAGGAACTCATTGTGGAAAATACTAAAGAGAAAAAGCCTTCCGCCAAATCTTATAAGAGTTATTCAGAGCCTTTATATAGAAACAAAAACCAAATACAGAGTGGTGATAGAAGAAGCAAAGAAAATATTTTAATGAATTTAAGTGCTCGACAAGGGTGTCCATTATCACCCATATTGTTTAATTTATACATTGACCAAGTCAGCAAAGAATGTCTAGATTGCAGAAACAAATTATATAAAATGTATTAACAACTCTTCTATTCACTGACAGTGAACTATAATAACCACTTCAGAAGATCAGTATCTCCAGAAACTAATATATGAATTACGAAACACAGCTTCTAGCTATAATGTAAGCATACCTCCAACAAAAACAAAACTTCTAGTTTCAAGGGAAAAACACACGTGCGGTGTAATAATGTAACACAAGAAGTAAAATATTTAAATAATTAAGTTGTGAATTGGCAATACAAAAGAATTAGACAAACAAAGGAAATTACAAGATGTTTAATCAAATGTGTGAAAATGAACAAAACTCGAAAAAATACCGTTGAATTTTTAGCAGTACCACCTTCTCTTTATGACCCAGATTATTGGACTATCAAAAAAATCAAAAAGCAAAAAAAATAGAAGCATCAGAAATGGGATTCTTGAGAGCGGTCGCTGGGCATAGGAGGACGGACCAAAAATTACAATTATGAAATAAGGAAAGAATTGAACATATTTGATCTAAATAAAGGTATAAAAGAATATCAAGAGAAATATTATGCTCATGTGTAACGGATGCCAGAATCCCGCACTCCCAAGAAGATCCTGGAATCCAAAGAAAAGAGACAGAAAGGAGGACCCGTGAAGAGATGGATGAACCAGATTTTAAGAGCTCGGAACAGGTCCAAGGGCCTAATCCCTGACGCTAGTGATGGTGAAATTAGGTGTGTTTTAGCCGATGTCCGCAAAAATGAATAGGAAGTTTCTATGGTGAAAACATTTTCATAATCGGTTGAGTGTTTTTTTTTTCAGATTACCTACACGCGCATGCACACTTGAGGTAGCATTTTTAACACTTATATGATTTCTGTCAAATTATATAATATGTAAATTCAATAACAGTCCGCCTTGACGCAATATGTGTATGTAATAATTTGTAAATTGTATGCAACAGTCATTGCATATTCTTATATTATTGTAAATATGTTCAATAATGGCATGTGAATGCATTACGTAATTTAATAATATAGGAGCTGTGAGAATAATAAGTTAAACGTTGCTAACAGTAAGGTAACAATGAGGTAACCTATTGGCAATAATGAGCTTGAGAGTTTAATAATACTACTTCTGAGTATTAGAGTAACAATAATGAAAATTTTAGGACAGTTTATAAAATAGCCAATCAACAACCAGAAAAAGCTTTAGTTAAAAGAAGGTATTCTATTGGATTAGGAATAGCAATCAGAGACTTGAAATACAGAAATTTACAAGTTTAGGAGGTTGAAATCAGTTCAGTTGCCTATAAACAGCGTTACTAACTAGACGCAAAAAGTGTCAAGAAATATAATGCGTATTCGTATGAAACGAAATATAAGTTTACGTGTTAAAAAGTGTAATTAATTAATAAAAAGAATCTCACAGCTATCTATATCAGTGAACTGTTATTTAAATCGTATCAAGCATTAATAAAAGCAGTGAAGTAAAATTACAATCTGTGTAAGCCTACATTCTTGTCGCATCACAACCCTACTAAGATAAATGTGTCTCTAACAATAATATTGACGCAGCCGAGGCAAACATACATATATAATATTTAAAGAAACAGTCAAATAACAAAGTTAATATTTTTTTAAACATGGGGCAAAGGCCACCTGAAAGTACATTTGGGGCGAAGACTACCGGAAAGCGGGTATTATAGGTGCGGTTGCAACTACTACAAGTTCGGCTCCCCAACAGTTGAACTATAATACAACTCCTTCAATACGACCTACTTAAAAATTGGTGCCCAAAACGTGGAGCTAATAACGTAAAAATACTATCTACTTCACGCTACATACATAAATGTATATGTTCTCTTTTTATAATATTAGTATGGATTTGTTTCTGTAGGCAGCCCACACGCCAAACCAAATATATCACATCCGGGGGATAAATACTTAATAATCTATATTAATACTATTAAGAGAGAAAATGTGTTTTAAAATCAAACAAGCTTTAAAATCATTTCACATTTTTTTTCATATTCATGTCGCCAAATTTCAATTCCTTTTCACAAGAATACTCATATCATAGCCTATGTAAACTCTATATTGCAAATATGGCAGATTTGTAACGACTTCGAGCCCAAAGGAGTAAATGGGGATGTTTTAAAACCGAGTTATTTTAGGGGGTAGTGGTGTATCTAGTGCAAAAATGTAGTTGAAATATTAATAAGTCATTTTAATGAAAACACCGAAATTAATCAATCTGATTATCATTTCAGCGGGTCATATTTCGACACCATTCATAATGGTTGTAGAACGTTGGGTGTCAATTGTGTTGTGGGTGCCTCGGGTTAACTCATCTCGTGGGCGTGAGTAATATGCTTCATTGCCCTTTAGCGCTACAATTTATATTTATTTTCGGGAGTCCAGTGAAACAAAATATTAAACTACGTTACGACAAACCAAATTATTACCACATTACACGAATACACAAACATTTGCCTATTGTGGACGTTACTCATTCAGTTAATGTCGTTTAATGATCCAGAACATTGTGATTTACCTCGTCGCGAGTGAAGTGCGTTGAATACCTGAGAGGCGAGGGCTGAGTTCTTGGAGTTCCGACTTGAGTGAATGCTGAATGAACGAGGTGCGTCGACACACGCCTTTTGATTTCATTTATGCTCTGCCTCCCGCTTATTGGTTTTCTCTAAATTGTGACACTTATTCTTTCTATCTTCCGTTTGCCTGTATGTTGCCACAACTACTTACAATAGTTGACCATTTCTTAGAACACCCGATCCTTATGCATCCACCTGGAATTTACCTAATCACGTAAGATACGAAGTACGCTTCCTAGGACTTAACTAACAGCTTACCCCAATTTGAACCACTAACTACCTGCTAAAGTATTAATCTTTCCCTCTTTTCCAGTTCCAAGTCTTACACAAAATATTACGTGAAGAATTAGTAGCGGGGTCTACTATACTGTCTCAACCTACAGAGTTCAATGAATTTGTAATCTAAGCGTGCCTAAGTAAAACCTTTTTACCTAAATTTTCTATGCAAATAGAAATATTTTTCTTACAAGGGGAATTTCTATGTTTGCAGTGTCAGGATCTTGTCTTATTGCTCCGTCTTCTGCGCTGAAAAATGAACAGTGCCCATTGCAGGGTGTAGAGGAACACCCACCCCATAATCAATATGCACAAGTGATTACGAATAATATAATCAAAGATATGGTCATAAACAATAGAGAAACTAATAGAAAAGTGTGACACAAAAGCCAGTTGAAAATGGGAAAAAGCTCCCTCTAAATATATTAGAGTACGTTCACTTTTGTGAAATTTTGTGAGCTGGATAACGTCTTATTGTACAGTTTTGAAATTATTTACTTATTTATCATTATTTAATTTTTATTTATTTACTTATTTCCTCTTTATACCCTAAGAATTGTCCAACTTTTAACTATCACAGTTTTTAAATTAGTTTCTGTGTATTAAAAGGATTAGAAGTTGAAGTAGGACATAGTAAACAACATACTTAACAACGTCTGTGTTTTGCTTAGCTTGTTTGAAGCTATTGAGTTGGGAATGAATTAAAAATAGATTGTTTCCAATTGAGAAACTAAAATTCATTGAGAATGATATTGTTGAGTCCTGAACGAGTGGAGCTAGTACTTCTCTGTGGGGACAACCATAGAACAGTGAGAGAAGCTGCAGACGAGTTTCATTGTCGTCATCCAGACCTTCCAAAACCACCTTACCAGAATGTTGCCAAATTATTGCACAAATTCAAGACAAATTTCAGTGTACTCGACAAGAAACGAAGTGGTCGTCCCAAATCTGCTATCAGCGAACAGAATACAATAAAATGTGATTGCAAAGATGACAACCAGCCCTAAAAGATCAGTGCACCATGTGGCTCGAGAAAGTGTATCATTAGAGAATCTGTACCCAGAATACTAAAATCAGCACGTTTTCACCCCTACAAATTACAGCATGTGCACACAATGCACGAAGAGGATCCACTCAAGAGGCAAACATACTGCAACTGGATCACGCAACGTTTGCGTGATCATCGATTCTTCCTTCAGCATGTCCTGTTCAGTGACGAATGCCTATTCTTTATGGATGGTTACGTTCATATACAAAATGCACGATACTGATCCAGAGAAAACCCAAGTTGGATGCGACAATCAAATGACCCCGGTACTCCAAATGATATGGTCTGGTGTGGAATAATTGGTGATATGGTTGCTGGTATGGTTGCTTTGATGGATATATAAACCAACATACATATGGGAAATTGCTGTACACCACTCTACAGAGTTCCTGGATGGTATGCCACTGAATCAACTATAACTAACTGAGTTTTATTTATGGACGCTCTTTAACTGCTGTGGTCCTTAGCGTCCCAATCTATATTGGGCGTGAAAGGTCGATAATTTTGCTCAGAGGCCTCTTTATCAGGTTTGAGGTTCTTTTACGTACCGTAAATCTATGACACGGGACGACCAGCTTTACTTCACTTCCGAAGGAAGCCATGCTAAGGATTTTTACGCTCGAAAATATCCATCGCCCTACCCCGGGTTTGAACCCGTGACCTCGGGAACTAGAGGCTAGCATGGTAACCACTACAGCACGGAGGACGACAAATCAACTGCTAACATGTAGTTTCAACAAGATGGGGCCACGGAACATTATGCTCCGACTGTTTGCCTGAAAATAAATGAAATGTTCGGTGTGCAATGCATTGGACGAGGTGAAACTCAGGCGTGGCCTCCACGGTAATCAGACCTCACACCCCTTGAATTTTTTCTATTGTGTATGTGAAGCAGAACGTTTTTCAGACAAAGCCCACAACTTTGGATGAGTTAAGACAAGGATCATACTATTCAGAATACCCCACCTGCAACACTTTCAAGAGTGACAGAAGAATATTGGGATAGAGTGAGGCACTGTCTTCAAGTAAATTGACGGCATTTTGAACATCTCCGGCAGTGAATATATACTGTAACATAAATTTAATTCACTGTATAACACACAAATTAAAATTAAGAAATAATAATTAATTTTATCTGTGTTTGACATAAACCAACTGTATAATACGGAAATAATGACAAATAAGTAAATAATACAAAAATTTTCCAATAATACATTACATAAAAGTGTGCTTTAGAACGGAAGTTTTTTTTTTCCATTTGTCAACTGACTTTTGTGTCACACAGTATATAGGAAAAAGGAAAATCAGTAAGAAAGGAAAACAGATGTAAATAAGAGATATTGTAAATAATATTGTAATATAAAAGATTACAACCTTATGTATGGAACAACGTGAAGGATACGTTAGACAGGAAAGGCAGCTAGCGGGTTAAACAACTAGCATATGAGCTTTAGCAGCACAGGGAGTTGCTAAAAGTAATAGTTTGTATGCGAGAGAGAACCGACGTGAGAAAGAGACATAGATACATGGAATTCCCAAATATGGCACCAGAAGTGTGACAGCAGAAATACGAGCGTTTGAACTTGCGGGATACACCTGTTGGGAGCATAACTCGCAGTATGTCCAATATATTAATATATGAATTAATATATGAACTATGGTGATAATCTTGTGTTTTGGTTGTTACTATTACATTTTTATGATGTTATTATACTCCTTGCCACGGCTGCTGTTGTTTGGGTTTTTGGGTAGAGCAAGTTTAACTTTTCAGGGTGTGGTACGGGAAGGAAGGTAAGAAGTACTAACTCTAACAAAAGATTAAATCCATGAAGAACATAATGCTTAAATGGCACACGAATTTTCTGCTTTAGTACGAAGCTACACAGTTACTTTAGTTAGTTGGAGCTGTAAAACAGTCGCTGAGCAATCAAGTACTTTTATAATTGATCTAGAAATAATGGTAGTATTTATCACACGTTCCTAAACTATACATGGTTTCCCTTCTCATTTCTTTAACTTTTAAATTGATAACATTTCAACTTTCCCACTGCATTATGAGAAGTAAATAATAACGCCTGCTTCTGAGAGCTTACATGTATGTTATTCACATCTCAGCACTTTACACACAACTGCCTTGGCTGATGGGGACGCAATAACTAACTTTGCTGCACTTAAACATTTTAAACATATTCTTTCTTACAACCTTATTGGCTGTCTTCGTTCAGCTTGGAAGCTTCTAGAAAACTTACCAGGCTATTGTTCGTTGTTTCCAAACGTGTGACCTCTATTCAAAAATATGTGGTTAGCTTTCCGCATTTTCTTTTGCACAAAGACTCAAGGTCGTGCTTTTGTGACTTATCCCTACAAGTACTTTTTGCCTGGGCCCATATTTTAACAAAAACATGTTTGTCGAGTTTTAACAAGGGTTCCACAGCTTCAGCTAAACACACATACATAAAACCTATGCTTTTAATATTATTTTACATTAAAATTTACATTATTATGTACATGGTATATATAACCATAGTTACTGTCTTACACTCTCATACAACAGTATGAAAAGCAACAATCAAACCAGATGGTTTGAGGATAGTGAGGCGAATGTGCGCATCAGACATTTTCATATAAAAACCGAAATTTCGTCCACATTGAGCCGAACGCTGTGTGAAGGATGGGAGAAATATATGTGACAATGATTTAGCTTCCACAAATTACTATAAATAGCGGGTATCGGGAAAAAAGGGTTAAGAAAACAGAAAGAACTGTAGTCATGTAAATAAGGAGCTTTTTATATCTGAAATAAAGTCCAGATAATAAACGGACGCGTGGTTATATCATTGCCTGAGATAAAGTCGAGAGATACGCCAGTAGTTTCCAGCACGAGAGAGAAGCAGCCGGCGGACTTCGCTGACTTAGCGTAACTTGAGCGGCATCATTCTAACACGCAGGAACAGATAATAACAAATACTCCGATGCTACTATAGTGGCTGCTATTAAGACGGTCGAAGATACGTTAAACATCTAAATCGATAGGCAGGAGCAGGATGGTTGTTGATGTTGAAAGAATTTCATTTGATTTGAAATACTTAGATTTGAATGTTAAATACTTCCTAAAATGTTAAACCTCCTAAATCAGAAAGAGTTTTTACTTTCTCTACTACTCACCATAGGCATCCACTCAAGCGAAATATCACTGAACTACACGCTTTGAAGCTGCCTGAATCCCTACCCCCAAAAATTGAAAAAAGAGCCTATGTGTGCGCGTGTGTATCTATGAACTCAAAAATAAAAATTCTGATGTTACACTCACATGACTTTCTTTACTCTTGTACAAACTATTTTTACAAACGCTTTTTCTCCACATGCTTCATGTTAATCGAGATGTTAATCTTAGTGCTAACTTTCTTGTAGATGCAAGGGGAATTGGTAAGCCTTAAGCGATAGTCAAATATTTTAAGAGCTGGTTGCTTTGTGGAGTATTCCATTCTCTTTGTATTACCAGGACAAAAAAAAATGTATATGACATAAATTGTGTATTTTAACGCGATCTACATTTTTTGTGTAGTAAAATTTTGTCTATCTCTTATGGTTTACCAGTTATGCAAAAGTCGTTCACAATGAAGAATACTTTTGGAGAAATTCCCAGAAAATTTGAAATATACAGTTCATTTGCCATAAAAATGTCTTAACCTATGGTACTTTATTCAAAATCATTAGAGCCATTTTTGAGAAAATTAAATTTTTTGAAAAATGCTCCATGCAAAGGGTAATTTCGGGTGGGGGAATTTTCTAGAAAAACTTTCGTGTCGTATCTCTGGAAGATACTGAACCTAAATACTAAGTTTGGTGCTTAGCTCGTTTCTGAGTCATGCTGTTCACAGACAGACACACACACGGAAATGTTTCCAAAATGCTTTATATGTATTCAGTGCACCTCAAAACATGCATTCCCTGTGAAATCTCGCTATCACATTTTTGGGTGAAATGCAATACTTCTCTACTTACTATACGTGGTAGAGAAAGTAAACGTCGGTAAATACCAACCTTAGTGTAAACTACTTCTAAAGTACCTTTTAAAGGGAAATGGAAAAAACTTTCCTTATTTTTGATTTTTTCAAAAGATTTCTAAGATTTTGTTTAAAATGCCATGCATTTTAAAATATTTCATGAAAAACAACGAATATCTTGAAGTTTCTGCGAATACCCTGCGAAGTCATCGTATTACAAATACTCATACATTTTTCAAGGGCTAATTCGCTATTCGCTTTCTCTCGCGATCCCACAGAGTATGCTTCAAAGCCATCACCTAGCGATCCGCTCTTTAAAAATCTGTCTATCATTTTAGCCTACTGTACGAGGACGATAATGAAAACTTTTAGAATGCCATGTTTCTAAAAACAAATGTTTGTTCGCCGTGTAGTTTGTTTGATATGCTCTATAGTCTGTTAATTATCCTTATTTAAAGATTTTATGTTCACCCAGAATTTGACTAGAGGACAATTCCGGGCTATGATGTTTTTACGATTTTAAATCGCCATTGATGCCTAAACAATGTGAAGATCGGCTTAGAAATGCATTGGGCAAAGAAGCCCCATCTAAAGCAACAATTCATGTACAGTAGTACAGCTAAATCAAAACAGATGTTGTTTTCTTAGAGATGAATTTTGTGAAGGACGCCCAAAAACTGCTGTTACTGAAATATTGCCCTGTTCGAACAATGCTTGAAGATGATCGACGTTCATCTTCTGAGTTTATTTGGGCGATACTGGGCATTGGTTTGAGTCAAATCCAAACAGACGTGAAAAACTGTTGTCGGTGAATTCCACATAAACTGACTTCCGATCAAAAACAACAATGCATTGATTGGTGCAGATAAACGTTGGAAAAATTCAAAAGTTTGGAATATCTTTACTGGTGATGAATGTTGGATTTAATGTTGTGATTCTGAAGAAAAAAGCCAATCGGTATAAAGGGCATAAGTCTACAAAAGTCCGATGAATTCGCAGTGCTGGGAAGAAGATGGATGCTAGCTCTGTTTTCTAAAACAGGCCATATTACTACTATAGCATTAGAAGTTAGACGTACCGTTACTGCTAATTGGTAGACAAATGTCTGTTTACAGCAACTTTTTGAAAAAAGTTCGTAAAAAAAACTCAAAAGGAAAAATAATGTTACATCATGACAACGCATACATCAAAATCAACAACTGACCATCTGGATGACCTAAAGGTCAGCACCATGGACCCTTCACAATACAGCCCTGACAGACCTTGTGATTTCTTTTTGTTCCCAGACATAAGGACTGTTTTAAGGACTGGTTCCATCGAAAGCAAAAATGTGATGTTAAAGGGGAATATTTTGAAAAACAATAAAATCATTTAAACGTTTTTAAAGCTAATCATATCCTTCATGCCTACAATGAAATGGGTAAATGTGTAATGAAAGTTACTTCTCGATTAATAATAAGTAAATACAAAAACAAAACAAAAAAAAGCATTTGCAAGAATACTTAAAGAGTGAACAGAGAAAGACATAGGAGTGCAACAAACAGATTTTTAAGCGTTTCCGCGAGAATTAAAAGCATGGGAGATAAAGCCATCTTTCTTCTACTCTTTCTACGTACAATTAGCCTATAAGAGGTTCGAGGAGGTATCTCACATCCCGCTTAGGATATACAGGTAGTGTACTGGCAAGCCCTAACTAGCTCACTCTCTTTGCTCTGTTCTATGCTCGAGCTTCCATTGCTGAAATAGATTTATACTGTTACTATATACATACACCCCCAAGCTATGTAGCACAATGCCCGAGGGATTTACATGGAACATTTGCCGCCTCTTCGTTATCAGCAGGGCAAATAACAAAAAAGTAACGTCACCACAACGACAGCATTATGTGGTGTGAACGCGCTCATTACACGGGATTATAGTCTTGTATCTGTATAAATCTGCTATTCTAGGCGTACTAAGTCTTAAATTACGTTTATTAATTAATTGGCTGCCAGTCACGTATGTTCAGTACACACACATTCATCAACCTTATTAAATATGCACATTTGTCACGCATTCAGGCTTATTATTAATATTAATTAGTTATATTTTTGCGCCCTTATATGTGCAGGAAATGGAATTAAGCCTCAAATGTAATAAAATTAGTTTCTCTTGCTTTTTACTTTCTCTGCTACGTAGAGTAAGTAGGGGAAGTATTGTATTCCACCCAAAAATTCGATAGAGAGATTTCACCGAAAATACATGTTTGAGACCCCCTGAATCCAAAAAAAAGCATTTTTAGAAACATGTTCGTGTGTGTGTGTCTGTCTGTGAACAGCATAACTCAGATCCGAACAGTCGGATAAACACCAAACTTAGTATTTAGGTTCAGTATCTTCCAGAGATGCGAAACGAAGGTTTTCAAGAATATACCCTTACCCCAGACTACCCTTTACATGGAACATTTTTCGAAAATTTTAATTTTCTCAAAAATGGCTCCAACGATTTTGATTGAAATATCATATGTTTAAGGTATTCTCATGAGAAATGAAATGTATATCTCGAATTTTCTGGGAATGTCTCCAAAAGTATTCTTCATTGTGAACGACTTTTGCATAACTGGTAAACCATAAGAGATAGACAAAATTTTACTACACAAAAAATGTAGATCGTATTAAAATACACAACTTATGTCATATATATTTTTTTTTGTTGAACCACTTTCGCGATATTGCTTGTTATTCCCTTAAATTTTCCAATACTTATACTTTTTCTCAAATTCGTTATTCATTTTTTTTATGTCCTGGACATGCAAAGAGAATGGAATGCGCCACATAGCAACTAGAGCTTAAAATATTTGACTATCGCTTAAAACCTACCATATTCCCCTTGCATCTACAAGAAAATTAGCAATAAGATTGACATCTTGATATCTCGATTAACATGAAGCATATGGAGAATAAGCGTTTGTAAAAATAGTTTGTATAAGAGTAGAGAAAGTCATGTGAGTGTAACAGATCAGATTTTTTTGTTTTTACGTACATTGTTAAATTAACTGAAACTGCCTTTTGTAACATGGTGTGTACTGCTCATAAGTTTTGTTAAAGTACATTAGCAGGTAATACTGTAACTCCGCTTAGCGTAAGAAAATAGTCCTTCCGCTGGTGTGTTCGCAACCATCAGTACGTTGCTGGCTTCAGGTCAAGAGCGGATAAGCTCCAGTTTGGATAATGTTTTAGGAATGGAAATACAATTTCAGAAAAGTGGCTATGTCTCCATGTGCGTGCTATTCGGGTAACATCGACATCCAATTTCAATAAAAGCAGCCTATTCTCATACAAATTGGCGCAATGTAAAAGCTGTGGTTTTATCATTTAAACCGAGCGAGATGGCTGCATGGTAACGTTTAGGGCTCGCATGACTGTGGGTTTCTCTAAGTTTTCCTCAGTCCTCATAACTGACAAATGATAGGCACCCTAGATTTAGTCCTGGAGTGTTCCATTCTCAAAATTCCTTTCCCAATTTTATTTCATATATCATTAATGTCTACCGTATGCGGTGCCATACGTGTAAGAACAGGCGTTAACCACTGCTAAACATATATAGTTTAAAGTGATATGTTTTTGAAGTTAATGAGTGCCAGCACTTGAATGACTGTTGGTATACATCGTTACGCTAATATTTTGAGCATTTTTTAAATTGCGATAAATAAGGGAATTCCCAATAAAACATTTAACAATGTATTAAGAACTAAAGGTAAATATGAATATGATACTGCATTCATTATGTATTACGTTGTATTATTGTTTGATTCCGTGACAGAGGATGACTTTCAATTCACGAACATTCCGGTTTGATTATTCAAATATACCTATATAGAAGTGATATGTATTTGATATATCCTACAGCAGAGCTTCATAAGAAATAAGGTTGCGACTTTTAAGAGAAAAATAGTATTACAGAGAATTATTAGTAAACAGAGAATTGATAGTTGGCTAATACTTCCAATAATATCCATGACGTTAACCAAAATTTTACTTTGTAATAATTGTTACATATGTATTGATTGTTCCAAAGTTTATAATAATGATTATTAATAGCTGAAGCTGAGGTAGACGTTTTACTGATACAACCTAATTCTCCGCGATCCTTATATTTAGCATCTTCCACAAATCCTAACAATGCCCGTACCTTCTTGCAGTATTTTGGAACATGCTGCCGAAAGACATGTGGTAGAGAAAGCAAACCACGTATGTAGCAGATAGAGAAGGTAATGCATTCCACCCAAAAATTTCATACAGAGATTTCGTCGAAAATACATGTTTTGAGAGCCTTGAATTAAAAGAAATCATTTTTAGAAAAACGTCCCTTGTGTGCCTGTGTGTGCGTGAACAGCATAACTCAAAAACGGAAAACGATTACCCTTTACATGGTTAAAGATATTGTTTAGAATACATATATTAAAGATATTTACATGACCAATAAAACGTGTATCCTGAATTTTCAGGAAATAGCCTGTGAAGTCCTCTTCATTCGGAAGGAATTTTGCATAATCTTGTATAACTGGTAAACGTTAAGCCATAGCTCAAGCTTACTACACAAAAAATAAAATCTCTTTAATACACACAATTTATTTAAAATATCTCCTTTTTTGTGGCATAAAGCATTTTTGAGATATCGTTATTAATGGTTCGAATTGTTCATCACTTGGTCATTCTTTTGAAGTCCTTCAACATTCAGTTGTTTCTCCCGACTACATAGAAACAGTATGGAATTCTAAGGCCAGCATATAGCGTCCAATTCTTAAACATTTGACTATCTCTGTTTTCTTTGTATCTATAAGAAAATGTGTAATGTAACTATTTCTGCAAAGGCTTATTTGGATTAAAATTAAGTAGACCGAGAAACAAGCGTTAGTAAGAATAGTTTGTAAGCGATGAAGGTTAGAGAAAGTCATGTGAATGTATCACATAAGGATTTTATTCCCAGCTACTGAGAAATACAATACGAGTATTCATAAAGACTTTTATAAAACATTTGTACGATGGCAAATTTACACAAATCCTGATGTGGCTTGGTTTCTTAGTTTACTAGATAATTAATGGAATTTGATTACCTTTTCACCAATTGACATTCCATATGGATCCAAAGCTAATTTTGCCAATAACGTGAAAGTTGCCACTTATATCTTGCCGTCTTAAGCAAGAGAAATATTAGTTATATACTAAGGTACTTGTCATATCGGCGGCCGCATCAACCCTAAGAGAACGAATCGCGGGGAAGCCACATAAGCTTAAGATAGGAACAATAAACTCAGGTACGAGGAGCAGAAATCACATTACTTTTCAAACAGTATATTATTGAACTAAATTCAACGCTTACATATAAATAACTTATGTAATTAAATATTCAACAAATAATTAGCCTTTCATTCACAGTCTCATGACTACACCTCGGACTTCATTGCCTTTACATTGCATCGGGATTAGATACACGTGTCTGTGCATGGACTATAGCCGCGTATTACGTCATGTCCATCCCTCCAGTCTAGTTATACGGCAACAGGACAGGCACTGGTCAACACGTACAGCAATTTGTCATTTTCTTGTAGAGAGTACCGAGTTGTAAGAGTTTCAACGTTTGTAACGTTTTCTGAATACAAAGGATTTTTAAGTTCTACGCGGAGGAGTATTTCTTTTGAAACTAGACTTTACAAAATATATTGGTGTTTATTGTAACAGAACTGTGGAAACATAAATAAGAGGTCATAAAAGGAAATTATTTTATCGTTTATAATCTATTAATATGGGGTCTTTCAACAAGAGTGTCCTATCTTTAACATGTGATAGCTGCCGTTGTTATTGAGTTACAGAAGTCATATTTTTCATGTGGTTACAGTTATTACTGAACGTTACAGCATTCAGCAACACGTAGAAATTGTAAAAAATTATTATCAAAATGGATCATCTGTTCACCAAACTTTCCGTGTATTGCGTGAAGTTTACGGTGCGCATTATCGTCCCTGCGAGAGAACGATTCGGCGTTGATCGATAAACTTGAAAAAAGTGGTTTTGTCAGCGATCAAAGAACGCCTGTACGCAATCGACGTAAGCGCTCCAACGAAAACTTAGGCGCCGTTCGTGAGAGTGTACGCGAGAACGGAAACAAATCAATTGCTCGTCGAGAGCAAGAATTGGGGCTTTCACCGACTAAAACTTGGCGAATTCTGCATCTGGACTTGAAGTATCACGCTTACAAAGTGGTGTTAATTCAAGAACTATAGCACAACGACCATAGGTTGCGCCGTGTATTCGCTGATTGGGCTATGGAGCAATTGGAAGCTGACCCGGATTTTTGTCGAAAAATCGTCTTCAGCGACGAAGCCCACTTTTGGATGGATGGTTGTGTTAACAAACAAAATTGGCGCTATT
Organism: Deroplatys truncata; assembly: GCA_030765065.1. NCBI lineage: Eukaryota > Metazoa > Arthropoda > Insecta > Mantodea > Mantidae > Deroplatys > Deroplatys truncata. Next base: position 201,489,194 of record CM060983.1, on the reverse strand, counting down.
GGAGTAATCACAATCCAATGCAGATTCAAGAACGACTACTTCATCCTATAAAGGTTACTGTGTGGTGTGAATTTTGGTATGGTGGAATAATTGATCCATATTTTTTCCAAGATGAAGAAGCTCTAACCGTCAATGGGGAAAGATACCGGACTCTTATAAGGGACTATTTTTGGCCTAAATTGGATAGTATGGATCTCAGAAACATCTAGTTCCAGCATAATGGTGTCACACTACTCTCGAAACAATCGATCTTCTGAGGGAGAAGTTCAGAAGTTTCATCATTTCCCGTGGTGGTGATGTTAATAGGCCCCTCAAGGTCATGTGATTTAACGCCGTTGGATTACTTCTTGTAGGGTTATGTTAAATCTCGAGTTTATGGCAACAAGCCAGAAACAGTAACTGATCTTATGAATAACATCACGCGTGTTATTCGTGAAGTTGGACCTAATTTACGCTTATCTGTCATTGAAAATTGGGTCAACCTTATACGCCCAACCCAATGAAGTCGCGGCGATCACTTAACTGATGTTCTCTTCCACATGTAATGGCATTAATTATGTTCCAAAATAAAAAAATAAATAAACCTCTATCATTTATAAAACGTGTTTTATTTAAGACCAAAGATAGGACACTTTTGTTGAAGGACCTTATATATACATTAATTTTTGGTATTAGAATGTGTGACAATGAAAGTATATTGCAAAAATACTGACTCATGCTAATCAAGTTTGCCCTTCTCTGCACTGATACAATAAGAAGTGAATGAGGCATTGTCTCCTCGTCCCTCCAAACCAGCATCTTGGTATGCACCTAACATTCCAACCGCAGGTAACTTGAGAAAGTTCGCAATGGAAGTCTGAGGTCTGTTCACGACAATGTAACACGTAGTCAATTTTTATTAACACCTGTTACGTGAAGTACATTTACGTTAATAGCAGTTCGTATTGAATGACAAGAATGAAACCGACTTTTATGCATTATAATTGCAGATATTATGTTTCTAATTTTATGCAGCATATCATCAAAAAGATATAAACGTTTATCAGTCACAGCGGACCTACATATATTTAAATTTGACAATTCATTTTTACTTTCTCTACTACGTATAATAAGTAAGGAAATATTGCTTTCCCTCCAAAAATTCGATACCAAGATTTCACCGGAAATATATATTTTGAGGCACCCTGAACCCACAAAAAAGTAATAATAATAATAATAATAATAATAATAATAATAATAATAATAATAATACTTTCAGAAAAAGGGCGATATCTCTGTGTGTGTGTCTTTAACAGCATAACTCAAAAACGAAAAGTTGGATAAATTCCAAAACTGGTATTTAGGTTCAGTATCTCTAAAAAATGCGACATTAAGATTTTCAAGAAAATCCCCCCACCTCAGACTATCCTTTACATGGAATACGTTTCGAAAATTTTGGATTTTATCAAAAATAGCTGTAACGATTTTGATTAAAGTGTCATATATACAAGTTCTCTTCTTTCTGGATGGTTAAGAGATAGACAAACTTTTTCTAGACAAAAAATGTAAAGCTCGTTAAAACGCGCAATTTATGTCACATACATTTTTTGTGGAGTGAACTATTTCCGAGATATTTCTTGTTATTTGTTTGAATTTTCCAATAGTTATACTTTTTTGAAATGGGAATTCATTTTTCGGTTTATTTATGTCCTAGACATGCAAAGAGAATGGAATGCTCCACAGGGCAACCAGCTCTTAAAAGATTTGACTATCACTTAAAGCCTACCATATTCCCCTTGCACCTACAAGAAAATTAGCAATAAGATTCTGCAAATGTTTATCTAAATTAACATGAAGTAGATGGAGAATATGCTTTTGTAAAAATAGTTTTCTCAAGGGTAGATTGTAACACATCAGATTTTTAAAATAGCTTCACGTCGATTCGAACACTGATATTAGACCTCCTGCAAAGTCTTTCAAACGAGAAAGTGTGTCATTCGGAGACAGTTTTTTAAACTCAAATTGACTTCCTTATATCTGCGCTTCAGTACGTCATTACACTGCATATCAGTTAATAATGTGAGCGCCTAATCTAATATAATCGTTTGAAATTCATGAATAAATTAATCTAACACAGGCTCACCGCTTCCTTTTATTTATATTTTTGAAGCTTATAGGTAGATCAAACAATAGCAGCTCGCGGGTTGGATTCGGCCCCAGGGTTGTAGTTCAGCAAACCTTTGAGTAAAAGGTAAAGGTACATGTCACGGAGGGGCCTCCGGAATCGGGGAAGAGCATAGCACGCAGGCCAATCGGCCCTTTTTGCTTCCAATGTGATCCTTGGGAGGGAAGGATGAGGGGAGAGACCGAAGGGCGACCAGATCCGGATGCCGACGGGCTAGGAATGGACGGGGTCGTTAAAATTTCCAGTTAGAGCGATCCGGCGCCGCACGGTTCCTGCCCACAACCCACCAACCTCCAGTTGCCCCGGAGCGGAGCCATACACTGAGAGACCTAACTGAGCGGTACCACAGCAAGAAACTTTTACAGAGCGCAACCCGTCGAACACCATCGCCTGGTCCTGCAACCCTTAAACAAATGATAAGGAAGATTATGGGTACAGGGAATGAGAGGAAGAGAGTCGTGGTGGAAGATAAACCAACCGAGCATTCGTCCGCTGACCCTGGGAAACCACAAACAACCATGGGCCAGAGCGGGCGGTCGGCGGGAATCAATCCTGGGACCTCCCGAACGCGGGCCACAGACGTAACCGCCTGGCCATCCCGCTCGGTGATCCTGGAGTAGTACATTAAATACAGTATATAAAATGCGCATTAATTCGCCGTTTATGGTTTAAGCTTAATTTTTGTAATGTTCACAAAGATTTTGGAACCAGAATTATTACATGACTCATCATTGATGTGAGGTCTGGAGAACGGGGTGGTCAAAGAATAAAACCTCCTCTTCCTATCTTATCCATGAGGATCCACATACCTACACAAGGTAAAATTGAAGTGAATCAGTTTTAATTGAGGGATTTTCATTTACAGAAAGCGAAACTTTCGCCAAAAGCTCAGTATAGAAAGGTTATCTTAAATGAACTTATGACGAAAGTTCTCACACTTATCGAATTCACCCGAACAACACATGTTTTCGTTTTTGTGGCACTTTAGTGTTATATGCTACAGTGCCTCAATTATCCATATAACTTATCTATTGTCGCTTTCTTTCTTTGTCGTACACGCAGAATAATGACTTTAAATGGAATCCAAGCTTTAAAAAATTTGGATTTTTTCTGAGCTCTCAAGAATTTAATGAGTATCTAGGCGCGGTGTAATAGTATCGTTTGAGTGAAATCAAGGATAACGATGCCTGCTTTAAAAGGTAAGGCTAGACACGCTTGAAATATGCTTGATCATTATCGCTATCATTCACAGCAGTGCTTAAATTTCGCTATATAGAAATGACGGTAATTTGCGCATGCATTTTTTGCAGAACAGGTAAGGCCTTTCTTCATAAAAGTAATTGAACCTCATTTGTTATAACAAGATAGCGAGAGAGGGATCAAGTAGAGTCTGATTTATTATTTTTCGCACGGCTTTGTGATTTTAATGGCGCCGGGTTACGTGAGTTATGGATGCCTTTTTGACGTGCTGTGGCAAAAGGTAGGAAGCAACCACTATTGTATTCTATTTAAAACCGCTTTGGTTAATCCACTTCGTCTTATCATTATTCCAGCCGGATCAAAATGAAATTCTACACTATTATAAAATATTTTATTGTTATCACTCCAAATAATACAGCTATAAATAATTACGTATTAATAATAACGTTAATAATAATAATAATAAGTAGGCGTAGTATTGTGACGTAGTGGCTATGGCCCAAGGCTATCGGGAGGTCGGCGCCGGGCGGTCGGAGTAAACGACTTTTTCTACCTGTTCATCAAACCATTATTATAAAAGCTTATTCTTCTATCTACTTCATGTTAATCGAGACAAACATTTGCAGAAATTCTTAGTACATATTTCCTTGTAGCTACATGGGGATTAGGAGAATACGGTGGGTTTAAGCGAAAGTGAAACCTTTTGTGTGCTGGCTTTGAAAAACCGTTCTCTTTGCATGACAACGAGGATAAAAGGAGGCAGAATACGAATTTTCCACCTGAGAAAAGTATAAGTAGTTGAAAATTCAAATGGATAACTAAGAATAACTCTAAAAATGTGAACGCCACAAAAAATTTATTTGGCATTAATTTTGTGCCTTAATGAAATCTACATTTTTTATGCATTTTAGTTTATAACTTACGGTTTGTAATTATACAAAACTCATTTAGAATAAAGAGCACTACGTGGGCTATTCCCAGAAATTCAAGTTCTTCTGGAAAGTCTTCTTGTTACATTCTTGGAGGACCCTAAACTTAAGTTAACAAGTTTGGTAAGTAATCACCCCTTCGCTTTTGAGTTATTCAGTTCACACACACACGCACACACACACACACACACACAATGCACACACGGAGCTTATTCTAAAAATATCACTCTTACAAAATCTTATTCTTCTATCTTCTTCATCAACGGATTACCCTCCTCTTTGTAGGTCTTGCAAGAGAATGCCTGTCGAGGAGCAAGCAAATTCTGAACCGTAGCATATTCAGGATGGTAAATCAGCCCAATGCCTGGTATGGCGGTGAAGAAGAAGAGAATGAAATGTAGTGATGACACGAATGGTATGAAAATTCGGGGATCAAATTATCCAACCCAGCATTCTCCTAGCGACCGAGGAAAACTCCGGGGGTTTGAACCCGGGACCTACGAATGCAGGCCACTACGTTACCGACTGAACCATCTCCCTATATTATTTTGCTGTTATTTCAAAACGTGTACACATTTTCTTGTAGGATACGTAGTTATAGCGTTTGTAAGATTTTTAAAGCGGTTGTCGCTATGCAACTGAGCGAGGTGGTGCCACGAGAAAAAAAATGAATAGCGATTTAACAGTTGAGAAAAGTACTTATAGGTATTTGAAAACTCAAACCAATAAGAAGAAATATCCTGAAAATGGCTAATGAACACACAAACAAGTATATATATTATTTGTCGTAAATGTTATACTTTAACGAGATCTACATTTTTTGTGTAGAAAGATTTTGCATGTCCCTTACGGTTTACCAATTATGCAAAACTCATTTAGAATGATACCGACTTCACATGCTATTCCCTTAAAGTTCAAGATATACAGTTTATTTGTCATGCAAATATCTTACACATTGTAATCAAACTCGTTATAGGAATTTCTGAGGAAATAAAAAAAATCTTATGTGTTACACTCACATGACTTTCTCTACTCTTGTACAAACTATTTTTACAAACGCTTATTCTCCATCTACTTCATGTTAATCGAGATAAACATTTGCATACTCTATCTTATTGCTAATTTTCTTGTAGATGTAAGGGGAATATATATTTACAAGGGAAATATAGAAATACAGTAGCCTTTAAGCACATACATATCTCTTAATAGCTGGTTGCTAGGTGCAGCACTATTCCCTTTGCCACAGATTAATACTCTTTGCATATCCAAGACAAAAAAATGAATAACGAATTCCCATTTGAGAAAATAAGTTTTGAAAAATTTAAGGGAATAACAAGCAATATCTCGAAAATGGTTCACTCAACAACAAAAATGTATATGACATAAATTGTGTATTTTAACGCGATCTACATCTTTTGTGTAGTAAAATTTTGTCTATCCCTTATGGTTTACCAGTTTACCAAAAGTCGTTCACAATGAACAATACTTTTGGAGACATAAATTCAAGATATACATTTTATCTGTCATGAAAATATCTTAAATATATGATATTTTAATCAAAATCGTTTGAGCCATCTTTGAGAAAATTAAAATTTTCGAAAAATGTTTCACGTAAAGGGTACTCTGTGGTGGGGGAATTTTCTTGAAAACCTTCCTGTCGCATCTCTGGAAGATACTGAACCTAAATACCAAGTTTGGTGTTTATCCAACTGTTCGTTTCTGAGTTACGCTGTTCACAGAAAGACACACAGACAGACACACAGACACACACACACACACGGACATGTTTCCAAAAATGCTTTTTTTTGGATTCAGGGAATCTCAAGACATGTATTTCCAGTGAAATCTCGGTATCGAATTTTTGGGTGGAATACAATACTTCCTCTACTTACTATACGTAGTACAGAAAGTAAAAAGTTGAAAAATGTTTGCATGTAAAGGGTAGTTTGGGTGTTCTTAAAATCTTCGTGTCCCAATCCTTTAAATATTAAGTTTGGTGCTTATCAGACTTTTCGTTTTTGAGCTATGCTGTTGAGACACACATGGGCTGGCGCGCTCGCGCGCACACACACACACACACACACGAAATTTTTTTCTAAAATGCTTTATGTTCTATTTAGGGGTTTCAAAACATGCATTCCGATGAAAACTCGATATCGAACTTTTGTATGAATACAATATGTTTAGCTTACTAGGTACGCAGTAGATCGGCAAAACCTTTTGCTTTTAGTTGTTTAGTAAAGCACAAGTATTTTCATACTTTGTTGAAATTTACTTGTTTCTCAAGCAAAACCGCTGGGAAAATTGAACTTTACGGTTCGGCATTTATACGTTTACATCGCATTTCAGGAACTTCCAGGCATTATTTGAATAGTTGCCTTCCCCTACCACCTGCTCGAGCAACTTTTAACTGGTGGTCTTAGCTATACACTTTATTTATTTATTTTTACTATGAATTTAATGGGAAAATGAACTTCCATGATTGTGTGAGTTTTGTTCTTGGACATACATATACAGTGTACTTCTGGAGTCTTGAGAGCAAGTTCGCGCACATGGAATCAGTTGAACTGGCAGAAAATGGCGGAATCAGGCAGACCTGATGCTACGTATTTATGTTACCTTCACTCTGGACTGAAGCTAACTGTCACGACTCTATATATTTCACTCTCCACTTTTCTTTCTTTTAAAACTCACTGAACTAACCATCCCTGGGACTCGAGTATTTAGAATACGTTTTGGCTAATCCGCTATCTGAATTTCCTCATTTAAAGTCATGCTTCCTGTACTGCTAGGCTGGATACGAGTATATGGTCCTGGTACTGGACATCCAATCCGTTATTTTCTGGTGACCAAGGAAAACCACGAAAAAGTATGTGTTGCATTCACATGACTTTCTCTAATTACTATAGCTTATTTTTATATAACTTCTGCGAACTATTCGTATGAAAGCTTATTTTTCTATCTATTTCATGTACCTATATCTGATAAACATTTGCAGAAATAGTTTCATTGTGCATTTCATTTTAGGATGTAAGATAGGAACCCTAATGGATAGTCACATGTTTAAAAGCGGTTCGCATTTGCTGGCTTTGAAATTCCATACTGTTTCAATAACATCGCGAGAAACAAGTGCATAACGACAGTACTTAAAAACATTACAAGTTCTAAAAAATTCAAACCAAAATTAACGGATATCTCAGAAATGGCTGATGCTAGAAAAATGTATTTGAAATAATTTTTTTTAAAGAGATCTACATTTTGAGCACTAAGTTTTTGTCTATTTCGTGTGGTTACCCGTTATATAAGATTGTTCAAAATTCCTTCCAAAGGAATTTAACTTCACGGGATATTTCCACAAAATTCAACATATACATCTTATTCGTCATGAACTATTTTAAATATGCGGTAATTTAGTCAAAACCTTTACAGTCGTTTTTGAGAAAATCAAAAACATCAAAAAGCTTCCCATGTAAAGGGTAGTTTTGGATGGGTTGATATGATATTCTTTAAAATACTCTTGTCGTTACTTTGGCCGATAGTGAAAACTAGTATCCAACATTTCGTTATAGAGTTATGTTGCGCCATATTTATGTTACACACACACACACACACACACACACACACACAGACAGACACACACGCATGCGTATTGACATTTTGTAAAAATTCTTTTCTTGGATTCAGTGGGCCTCAAAACATGTATTTCTAGTGAAATCTCGACATTGAAGTCTTGAATTGAATACAACCTGTTACTTACTATAGCTATGTGGCAGAGAAAATAAAAGGTTAAATTAGATTGTCTGGCACACGGTTTTGAAACCGCGAACTCCCGAATGAAATTCATAGGCGCCAACGCCTAAACCATCGTACATGACTTTGAAGTATTGTATAAAGAAACAATGAGAGTTACATGCCATGTTGCCGAACTATTTGTTCAATAGAACCTTACAGAGCTTGAGCACATTTAATGTTCTATTTACTGCAATTTTTCGTCGTCCTCCGTGGTCTAGTGGTACCATGCAAGGTTCTAGTTCCCGAGGGCGCGGGTTCAAACTCGGCGGAGGACGATGTCTTTTTTTCGGGCGTAAAATTCTTAACATGGCTTCCTCCGGAAGGGAAGTAAAGCGTTGGTCCCCTGTCGTAGATTTACGACACGTAAAAGAACCTCAAGCGTGATAGAGGCCTACGAGCAAAATTTCCGGTTTTTCATGCCCAATATAGAGTGGGAGCTTTGAACCATTGTTATTAAAGAGTGCCCATAAATAAAAACTCTACTTAATTAGTGCGCTTTCTCAACTTGTTTAGACGCACATGTCACACTGGTCTACTAGAAACTGGATAAATTGACTACACAACAAAATGTATTAGAATAAGCAAGGAAGAGAAGGAAAGAGACACATAGGTTTTGCGGAAACTTGCAGGCACAATATGCTTAGTTTGTTTTGACTGCATGAACCACCTCGTACAACAAGGCACGTGGCTTGTTGAAAGTTTTAATATATGGCCTCTTACAAAGAGGGGTATATTGTTTTTACCTTTTCTGAACCTTTCCTCTATCACGTACATAGAGAGAAGGTGTTGCATTCTACCCAAAAATTCTATATGGAGTTTTCACGAAATACATGTTTTGAGTCCCTCTGAAACCAATACGAATATTTTTAGAAAAAGGTCCGTGTGTGTGTGTTTGCATCTGTGAAAAGGACAACTCAATGACGAAATGTCGGATAAACACTAAACTTAGTATTTAAATTCAGTATCTTCCAAAGATGTAACACGAAGATTTTTAAGAACATCATTCCGCCCCAAACTATCCTTCACATGAAAATGTTTCGAAATTACTTATTTTCTAAAATATGCTAAAACTATTTTGATTAGAATACCCTATAGTAAATATATTTATAGGACAAATAAAATACATATGGAATAGACTTTGAAGTCCTCCTTATTTGGAAGGAATTTTGTATCATCTTATATAACTGGTAAACGTTAAACGATAGACGAGATCTCTTTAAAACACACAATTTATTTCAAATAACTTCCTGGTGGCATCAACTATTTCCAAAATATTCGTTATTAATGATTCGAATTGTTCAATACTAACATATTCTTTTAAAGTCTTGTCGATTTTGAATGTTTTTCGCGATGTCATGGAAAGAGTATAGAGTTTAAAGGTCATCGTGGAGCATCCAATTCTAAAAAAATCTGATGTGTTACACTCACATGACTTTCTCTACTCTTGTACAATCTATTTTTACAAACGCCTATTCTCCATATGCTGCATGTTAATCGAGATATCGAGATGTCAATCTTATTGGTAATTTTCTTGTAGATGCAAGGGGAATATGGTAGGTTATAAGCGATAGTCAAATATTTTAACGCTGGTTGCTATGTGGCGCATTTCATTCTCTTTGTATGTCCAGGACAAAAAAAAATGAATAACGAATTTGAGAAAAAGTATAAGTATTGAAATATTTAAGGAAATAACAAGCAATATCTCGAAAACGGTTCACTCAACAAAAGAAATGTATATGACATAAGTTGTGTATTTTAACGCGATCTACATTTTTTGTGTAGTAAAATTCTGTCTATCTCTTACGGTTTACCAGTTATACAAAAGTCGTTCACAATGAAGAATACTTTTGGAGACATTCCCAGAAAATTCGAGATATACATTTCATTTCTCATGACATTATCTTAAACATATGATATTTTCATCAAAATCGTTAAAATTTTCGAAAAATGTTGCATGTAAAGGGTAGTCTGGGGTGGGGGGATTTTCTTGAAAACCTTCGTGTCGCATCTCTGGAAGATACTGAACCTAAATACCAAGTTTGGTGTTTATCCGACTTCGTTTTTGAGTTATGCTGTTCACAGACACACACAAAGACACACACACACACACACACACACACACACACACACACACACACACAGACACACACGGACATGTTTCCAAAAATGCTTTTTTTGGATTCAGTGGGTCTCAAAACATTTATTTCCGGTGAAATCTCGGTATCGAATTTTTGGGTGGAATGCAATACTTCCCCTAATTACTATACGTAGTAGAGAAAGTAAAAATTGACTATGGCTATTCCCTTTACATCTATAAAGACATAATGCAGCTATTTCCGGAAAGGTTTATCTGGATTAAAATGAAATAGAAAAATATATTTTCGTAGGAATAGTTTGATACCCACTAATGTCATGTGAGTGTAACAGTTCAGATTTTTACTTTCTCTACTACGTATAGTAAGTAGGGGAAGTATTGCATTCCACCCAAAAATTCGATACCGAGATTTCACCGGAAATACATGTTTTGAGACCTCCTGAATAATCCAAAAAAAACATTTTTTTAAATAGTGTTTAATGCTAGCTCTTACTGCATACGTCACTGCAGGCGGCGACATGGGTGATAATTGAAAGTAGTATTGGGGAAAGAAACCTTGTAGGCCTAAGTTTAGGATTCCTCCCCAACCAGTTATGAGGAAAGAGGAAAACCCGGACGAAACCTTTGTCAGGGAGAATGGTCCTTGCGGGATTTGAACGAGTCCGTCGTGCCTTAATGACTTCGGCTACCTGTGTCGGTGTTAATGGACTAAAAATTACTGAAATTTCAAACAAATACAAGGAACAACGCATTAGAAACGGCAGAAGAGCGGGGGAGGCAGCAGAGGGCGAAAATTACGGAATTACTGCACCAGCAAATTTGACTAACCACGGAGAGAAAACTTCGTTCAAAGTGAGATTACGTTTTTTACTGCAAAGGTGTTACCTACGTTGTAATAAAGCTAGTAATTACACCTCGGGGCGTCGGATCCATGGATGCAATTCAACTGAAAAGCTGATTTGTCAATAATTAAGTAATTTAATTGACCAATCCTGCTTCACACTTTTCGTAAATTAGTGGTGTGTACTGTTACAGTAGGAATGCTTAATTAAACGACAAAAACATAAAGACCAGTAAACCTTTCAAATTAGTTCTGTGCTTTCACGAAATTAAAAGTCTGCAACTGTTTTCACCTGAAAGATATATTACTGACATGGATCAGTACATGGCAAGTTTATAAAAGAATACAAGAACTGGATAACAAAACAGCATCAAACGAAGGCATAAAATATTATATAAACAGAAGTAAATACGATAGGAACCATCCTCTAGATACAATTTTACCCAAATGTCAAAGGGGGCAAATATTATTTACATTTCTGTATGCAGAGTTTAAGATCAGAGAAACTCTTAAATGTCCTCTAACTTCTTTATTTAATTTTAAGAACACTTTTAGCTGTATCACTGACCACATATCGGAATATCAGGCGAATTAGACTGCGGCAACAACGCCAGTGAAGCAGACTGAATTCTTTTTCGGACAGGAATTAATACACCAACTCGTCGACGTTTGCTGCAAGATTCTAGTGCAAGTGGTTTACGAGAAATGTTGTTTTGAAGCTTTTACGCGCCGACACTTGTACAACCTGTGGTAACACAAACTAAAGAAAAACAAATGGGAATTACAATACTGCTGTAGATTTTTACAAGTAAAGAGAACATAGCCCTTCAAAGGTTGTGTTCAAAATGATTACCGGCAACTTCAATACACGCTTCCGGTCTGCTATGGAAGGACTACTGAACACGATCTAGTATTTCTGCGGAAATTTCAGAGCAGGCAGCAGTAATACGTCGTTTCATTTCGTCTAATGTAGTTGGTACATCCTTGTAGACAGCGTCTTTCAGCCTTCCTCACAGAAAAACGTCTAAAGGGGTCAGATCCAGTGAACGGGCCGGCCAAGGTACACATCCTCTTCGACCAATCCAACAATTTGGAAACAATCCGTTAAGACAAGCTGCAGTACTTGATGCACTATGGGCTGGACAGTCATCATGTTGGTACCACAAGTTCCTACTAGTCTGCAAAGGAACGTCTTCTAGCATCTGTGGCGGATGGTCTGTCAGGAGGCTGCGATACTTGTGCGAGTTCGTTGTTCCTTCTATGAACAAAGGGCCTATGAGCTGATGGTTCCCAATTCCACACCACACGTTTAAACTCCAGGGACGCCGACGTTCCACCTGACGAAGCCAACGGGGATTGTCAACAGATACCAATAGTGCGCGTTTCTGCGGTTTACCTGGCCATGATTAGTAAATGTTGCCTCATCACTAAACAAGATGCATGATGAATCTGGAGTATCGTGTTTTAATGCCCATGTACAAAAGTTAACACGATTCTCAAAATCTTTTCCATGCAGCTCTTGATGGGGAGAGATGTGATAGAGATGGAACCTATGTCGATGGAGAATGCGCAGTGCACTTGCGTGACTTATGCCACTTCCACGTGCGAATGTGCGGGAACTAATTTGCGGATCTACTGCAACAGCAGCCAAAACATTAATTTCTGCCTCTCCTCTTCTCCCAGCCGCTTGTTTGTTTCTGTTACGTTTTCTAGGTATTACAGTACCACTTTCACGTAATTGGTTGAAGAGGTTGATAATTAATTGCCGAGATGGTTGACGTCTATTGGGATACGTTTCCGCATACACTGTACAGGAACGAACTGCATTCTTCCTGCACTCTCCATACGCCATGAGCATGTCGGCTTTTTCTGCATTAGTAAACCTCATCTTCCAATCACGTCTTACTGCTTAAACTGTCACAAACTAACTGACCAGAAAGTCGCAATGCAATCAATGAACAATTGTCGGGGTGGGCCGTCGGAAACAATATACCATTGTGTGCCGCTTCCCTGTGTAGCTTCATTTCGGCATGTTCTAGTAGCTTTCACTTTTAGAAAACTCCGCTTTATATGCGAAACGTATATCAGGGACTGCTCTAACCCGGGAGTTCGGTTAGTTAAGGAGTTACGAAGTTAAGTGCAGTCGAAAAGTCGAAGAGTTTGGGCAATTAGAAATGCACAGTGGTGCAGTTCAGGTGTTAGTTGTGACTCCACAGCTTAGTTGTGATTCGATTCGACTGATCAGTTGTGTTCTGTTCTGAATGTGTGCCAAATATATCTCAAGTGTAAAATTTTGAGACAAGGGTTATGTCGTTGAGCAATCTGATGCGTTGCACTCATATTACTTTCTCTACTCCCACTTCTACAAAATATTGTTGCAAAATATAACCGAGATAATATATCGTTAAATATTTACAGATTTCCTTGTAGCCATTAAGGAAACAGTAGGTTAAAGTTATAGCCAATTTTTAATAAGCGTGTCGTTATGTGATGGCCTTGAAGTCATCCTCTTTGCTTGGCCACAAGAAAAAACTGAATAGAGTCTAAACACTTGAAAAAATCATGTAATTCATGACATTCTCTAATCTTCTATTTACTATTCTTTCAGAACTGTATTCTTCTGTCTATCTCTTGTTCATCAAACTTTCATTACACATTTACCATTCGTTGTGGATATAAGAAGAATATAGCAGGTAAACGCGAGCCAAATTAAAAAAAATATACTTATATTTTGATGCCTTTGAAATTTCTTGCTCCTTACATGACCGCTGGAAAAAAGAACGACTTACCATCTGAAAATTCAAAACAATACTAAAGAATTTCTCAGAAATGGTTAACGCTATAAAAATGGTATTTGACATAAAGTGTGTCCTTTAATGAGATCTAGATTTTATCTGGTAAGGTTTTGTCCGTCTCTTACGGTTAAGAATTATACAATCATTCAGAATAAAGTGAGCTTCAAAGGGAATACAAAGAAAGTTCAAGGTATATATTTTATTTGCCATCCAAATATCTTAAACGTGGTATTTTATAAAAATCGTTAGATCTATTTTTGAGAAAATATAAAATAACGACGCCTCAGTCGCACATGACGCACGCTTTTTTGTTTTTATTACTTTCTCTACGATATAATAGGCAGAGGAAGTATTGCAATCCACTCAAAAATTCGATATCGAGATTTCACTGGAAATACATGTCTTGACGCCCCCTAAATAAATAAGATTTGAGAAAAAGGTCTGCGCGTGTGTATGTGTGTGTCTGTGAACAGCATAACTCAAAAACGAAAACTCGGATAAACACCAAACTTGGTATCCAGATTGAATACCTTTCAAAGATGTCACACCAGGTTTTTAAAGAAAATCCTCCCACCATAAAGTGCGCTTTACATGGAAGATTTTGGATTTTTTTGATTTTCCAAAAAAAATGACTAACGCTTTTGTTTAAAATGCTTATATTAAAGATATTTATATGAAAAATGAAATGTATATCTTGAATTTTCTGGGAATGGCCTTTGAAGTCCTCTTCATTCGGAAGGAATTTTGTATAAATTTTTATAACTGGTAAACGTTAAGTGATAGACGAAAACGCACTACGTAGTAATTTCAGATCTCCTTAAAACACACAACTTATTTCCAGTAACGTTTTGGCGACATCAGCCGAGATATCCGTTATTAATGGTTCAAGTTGTTCAGTACCTGGTCATTCTTTTAAAGTCCTGTCGATTTTCGGTTGTTTCTAGCGATGCCACAGAAGGAATACGGAATTTTAAGGCCAACATAAGGCGTCCAGTTCTAAAACATTTGACTATCAGTATTCCCTTTATCTAGATTTAAATGAAGCAGGTAGGAAAGTAAACTTTCGTAAGAATAGTTTGTATACCCACTAATAAACGATAGAGCGTAGAGAGTCATGTGCATGTAACACATCAGATTTTATTTTTGATACCTGCATCTAAATGTGTAAATGAGTAATGAATAATTATATGTATTAACAAGAAGTAGATATAAGTATAACTGTTTATAAGAATAGTTTGGAAGAGTGAACAGAGAAAGTTATATGACTTCAACACATCAGATTCTGTTTTCTAATAAAGCTTCCTTAGAAATATAGTACTTTAACAGTTATATAATAGTTGAAAAATTTGGGGACTTCTTTGCTTATTTATTTAACTTTCTCTATATATTTGGTTGCTCTTCAGTACTGTCGTCACAGTAAACGTGTGATCACAGAAACAAATAATAATCTGTATGTAGTGATTGATCTGAATGCAAATAAATAGTTAGGTATCAAGATTTGTGTTGTGGCGCTGTTCATAATGGTCAAGCTGAAACGCTATACCCGCTTCGGTTTGATCTAGTAGTTCTCTGATGATCTGGTAGTCTCGGATACTGTAACTTGTAATTGCCGGATTTGAATTCACCGCGCTGGTTAAATCAGTTTGTAATATTGTGTCTGCCACGTTTGGTAGAAATGATCCTTGGTAGAAAGTTTTTTCCACTAGTTATTTCTGGAATTCTAATTCTACGGCGTGTGTTGCGCTTTGGAATATTTTTAAAACTTTATTTTAATGTACTTGGTTTTCCGGTGTATTTTAAGTGATTTAATTACGTATAACTCAGTTAATAGCAATCTACTCTTATCCAGAGCTTCTTTACGTGTTTTTAAGGTAAGCCGATAAAATAAGAATAGCAAAAATAATTTTCACTGAAAAGTTATTTTCTCACTGGCAATGTCAATGACAAAACGTAGAGCAATAGTTACCTTTTTAATTCAGTTTTACTTACTTACAATTTTATGATTCTGCTTGTTGCCTCTTTATATTAGTTCAACAGTTATTGATCATCTCTTGCGTAGAATATAATATAATTCAACTTGGAAATAAATATTTGGATTGAGCGTTGCACAAGACGTGTTTTTTTCCCCGGTTCCATTTATATCCCGCCTTTAACTACATTGGTTTTATCGGCGGCTTTTCCTTTAGGTTTGATATTGTTTGCTTATCCTAGCTTGGTTTTTAAGCATAACTAAATAAATTACAATTTATCTACAAATTATAGAAGTCAAGTAGATCACACATAAATGTAAATAACATGTTAATATTCAAATTCATTTTTAATATATTTCAATTATGATTTTATCTTTTGTTGGTCTTTTTATGTCATACAATGTTTAAAATATTGCTAATGCAATGTTTTCCGTCCTTTCTTTATAACGCGTTTCCCTTTTGACGTTATTCATTTGACGTTTTCTCGTTTGTAAGTAATACAATTGTATTTGATTTTTAACACCATATAAGTACTTTTTGCAATTTTTATTTTGTACATGGTATTTTCTAACAATATAATTCATAATTATTTCACAATGTATTCATGGTAATGATATATGTGTGAATCATTACCCAATTCTTGGATACTTTGTAATTACAATGTGGTTCAGTAATTTATTAAATACATCAATTACTTTCATTTCGTTTAAAAACTGCGTCAAAGTCTAATATTACTGCTGCAATTGGGCAAAATAGTGAATAAGACGAAGAAAGTATGAAGTAAATATGAAAGGTGCCGAAACACTAAACCTCATTAGCTGTGGTTGTCGATGGGGACAACGTTCGTAAGCTTTAATGAAGAAGTGCGAGTTTTATCCATTTCTGCACCTGCAATTTCCTCTTTTCGTGATCAAAAATCATTCCTTCCTTACAGACAGCATTACAAAACCTTTGTCTTTATCATAATAGTTACTTTCATTACAACAGTAAGCAATAAAGATCATATTTTAGGAATGATATAGCCACTCTTGTGAAGGTTTCTTCTAGTATAAGTCGAAGGATTGATTTACACTAGCGCATAGAAAGCAAGCAGAACAATATTGTTCTAATCGACTTTAGGGTAGCGGAGTGACGCATAGTTTAAGAACGTGATGGAACACGTGGTAAATCTGCATGTAATCACAATTATTTAATTTAAGCCAATATTCTGTGAGATATTGAAAACAATAACCTAACATTTCGATTTTTCTTTTTAGTATTTTTATTATACCTGTAAGTGTACTTTCGCGTTACACACAACTTTTTAATATCAATAATTCTGAGGCAAATATTGGTATTTAGTTCGTCCTATACTATTTAGGTAAAGCACCCCTTTGAGCTTCAAACTCAATTGTTTTCTCAATTTCTTCTTTAAAGCATTTCGTCATCATTCAAAATGGTGCTTGGACCACCGTTGAAAATGTAATAATATGTACATATGCAATTTTTCCTCTGTTAAAATAATCAAAATTAAGAAATACCCATACAACAATTTCTATATACTTGAGTACTAAGCTCAAATCAAAAAAAAATTGAGAGCGATAAGATAAACCTTAAGGTTAAAAATTGAAACTTTATCAAAAAGTGATTAATTACGAATAACAAAACCAATATATTAACAGCGGTTTGACATGAAAGCAAACAAAAGAAAACTGTGGATTTTTCGATTTTTATAGTTACCTTTCCCTAAGTTCTACGCTGTTGTCAAGGATTATTTTGATTATTGCTAAATTAAGAATTGCAGGAATGGCGAACTTGAGTTGAAACAGAAAGAAACAAAAAGGATACAAAAAGGAAAAGGGCTGACAAGGTCAGCTAATCCTTACACAAAAGGAAAAGAATAGATTACTTATATCGTTTATCGCTCAGGGTGGTAGTGTATATCTAATCTATAGGACAAAACTGTCCCTCAGGAAGGAGTTCCGTCCGGTTGAGAAGAGAAAGCAACAGTTGATCCGGCACTAGATTGGTGTTGATCACGTGATTTTGGTCTTGTTTCCCCTTAATTCCCTTCAGAGACTTTCAGCTTACCTCTGCTAGGTCCCAAGTGTTTGCTAACGGAAAAAGAAAATGAGATTTCCGAACAGACAGAAACCTCACCAATCCTTCCTTCTATAGGATTTTATAATAGGTTCCTATCGCAACAACTCTCTTAATCTGATTTGCACGGCTGAGTTTGTAAATCTGGAACAGTCCTTCTCTTGTCTCCGTTATTACTACAGGATGCAACATAAGTCACAATCCAATGCATTTTGTATTGAAACAACACATGTCGCAAACGGAAATTACCTATTCCTAAACTGAGAGGTATATTTTCTACCCTGAAATATGGTGATGGTGATGATTAAGGAGACTAAGAAGAAGCTTGCACGTAGGTTCTTTGAGCCCTCAGTGCCTCTTAATCTCGGCATTCAATCGAATTCAATGGATCCGATAAAACGAACCAGTCCTTGATATTTACCCTAATTATATCCCCAGCCACCAAGAAACACTAGCCTGAGAATACGTATTTATACAAGCCAAAACCTCCGCACACGCACATATATGCTTGCAGATTTAATTTTCCGTTTGACATGTCCTGCATAAAGAGTCTTATATAAGTCCCATCCTATGAGACGTCTATGCAAGTATTTATGTCCCGTAAAGATAGCGAACAACACCTCTGAGTTTTCTTTTTTACTTTCTCTACTACTATGCTACGTAGGGGAGCATTGCATTCCACCGAAAAATTCGATACCGAGATTTCACCGGAAATACATGTTTTGAGACCTCCTAATAAAAGAATCGCTTTTAAAAAACGTCCGTGTGTGTATGTGTGTGTGTGGTTGTGTGTCTGTGAACAGCATAACTCAAAGTGAAAAGTCGGATAAATACCAAACTTGGTATTTAGGTTCATTATCTTTCAAAGTTGCGACGCGAAGATTTTCAAGAAAATCCCCCCACCCCAGACTAACCTTTACATGGAACATTTTTAGAAAGTTTTGATTTTCTCAAAAATAGCTGAAAGGATTTTGATTAAAATACCAATTATTTAAGACATATTCATGACAAATGTAATGTATATCTTGGATTTTCTGGGAATGTTCCCCAAAGTTCCTCTTCATTCTGAATGGATTTTGCATAACTAGTAAACCGTAAGAGATAGACAAAATGTTTCTGCTCAGAAAATGAAGATATCGTTAAAAAAGGCAATTTGTTATCTACTTTTTTGTGGAGTGAAGCATTTCCAAGATATCCCTTGTTATTTTTGTGAATTTTCCAATACACTTTTTCTCAAATAGGAATTCGTTATTCTCTCTCTCTCTCTCTCTCTCTCTCTCTCTCTCTTTATTAATATGTCTGGACATGCAAAGAGAATGGAACGCTCCGCACAGCAGCCAGCGCTTTAAAGAGTTGACTATCGCTTAAAGCCATTATATTCTCTTACACCTACAACAAAATTAGCAATAAGATAATTTCTGCAAATGTTTATCTCGATTAACATGAAGTAGATGGAGAATAAGCGTTTGGCAATGGTGTTAACTCATATTCTCTTGTCGTTGGGTTTTAATCATTACACCACACACACATTCACACTCTCGTTCATACTTCCAGACTGTGGGGAGAATAGGGAGTAATCTTAGCTAGAGAAAAAATTCCATTCCCAGCCGGGAAACGAACCGGGATAATTTTGCACATCAGGCAGGTGCTTTACCACTGAGCTACAGGGCCAGCTACTTAAATTCAAAAGAAGCTTACTCTGCCTATCTCCTGGGCCCAAACATAATTCATGGGCTTCCCTTGCAGTAGTTTGTTCATTCTAGTATTCAGATGAGCCCTACTCTTTAGTTGGTAATCTCATACTTGATACTTCTGAAAGACACGCTCGGGTCCTATGAAATTAAGACTCGAGCCCCTTTTTGCGACCAAGTGTCTATAATACCTGCATGCCCGTGGACCCAGTTGGCACAGAGTCTGTCCGACAATCAATTTTGATAACGCTTTAACTGCCTTAAGGGCTTTTAAATCTGCCTGGTTATCCGAGCTTTTAAAGCTGCCTAACTATCCGAGCAGATATTCACTGCGGCCGTTTGCCTGGCATATTTATGAAGTGCAATCTACAGGCTAGGATTGAGTATATATTATAAGCCTGGAAAACAGTGACCTTCCCAAAGGAACAGAAGCCTGAATCTAGAGCCCCAGTTCTCAATCGGCGCCATCACTATACCATGTGTGGCAACTAGTTTTCAGGGAAGAACCTTTCTCTGGGTCTCACTCATTCCTGAGGACTATTACACTGAGAAAAGTTGACTTAAAATACACCTAGCCTCATTAGATCTCCTCCCAACAGTTTCCGAGGTCGCGGGTTCAAACCCGGGGGAGGGCGATGGATTTTTTCGGGCGTAAAAATCCTTAACATGGCTTCCCTCGGAAGGGAAGCAAAGCCGGTGCTCCCGTGTCGTAGATTTACGGCAGGTAAAAGAACCTCAAACCTGATAAAGAGGATTCTGAGCAAAAATAACCGGTCTTTAAAGCCCAATATAGAATGAGACGCTAAGGACCACAGCAGTTAAAGAGCGTCCATAAATATAACTCAATTTAATTTTCCTCCCATCAGGGTAATGGGACATGTCTCTTGAAGACTGGCTAAAACGAGGGAGTTTCCTTAAAACTTAGCTTAAGAGACGGTGAGCAATCACGATAGTGACCTCATTTACAAACACATGCAAGGGAGGAAGATGCACCAAAATCTCTAAGATAGACTGTAGGGTAACCCGCACCGCCCCGATTATCATTAAATATGATAATCTTTGCAGCGTATTAAGCCTGGCAGCAACACAACTGTCCTCATAGAGGTAGCAGTACACCAGACCAACACCGCATAAGTTATTGAGGGCTTATAACCGAGGTATAGAGCAATCCTTGGCCGGAGGCTCCATCTCAGTTCAATAGCTCTCCTGTAGGTCACCTTAGCTGGTAATAGTCTCTTTCCCGAAAGTCAAAATTGTGTTTACAGGACAGAAGTTTCCCGGCGTACGTTTCTGAGTAGATTAATATTGGTTATTGAGTTACTTTGTTTCATCTTTGTTCTGTATGCAGTGGCGGATACAAGCAGATACACAGTTAAGGGAGTCCAATGATCATACATCCTTGTAATCGCATTATTCATTAAAGCAAAAACCGAAATGGAGAAACATGTGTAGAAATCAGAGAAAACCTTTTTCATTGCTTCAATAAAGCAGTTCCAACTGAAGCTAATTTACGGAAACTGGAGAGGAAAATGCTCGCAAGTGTTTGTATACAGGATACTAAGTGCTGTGGAAGTCTTAAAAGTATCGTAATAATGCCTTTAGTGATAGTGTGAATGAATCATTGGAAGTGGAAGTTTCACATGGTCTTCAAAAAGCCTCGACCTCACGACATGCTGGCTCTGCTCCCATCTAACGAAAATTCCGGGAAGTTAGACCTATGACACCTAGTTACGAGTTAATATCTTCAGTCATTGATGTTGATGTGTTAAATTAATAATAAATAAATAATATAAATACTGGAAAAGTAAAATCCGACAACTCAAAAAGTCAATGACATAACTGGGATTTGCACCACGGATCTCCGGGTCTCCGGTTGCTATAATCACTGAGCTACCATGGCCACATTCCAGTACGACACTAAATTCCCCAACTGATTCGCACTTTTCTCAGTAAACCACAAGGAGATCTCAAATTGTATTGAGATGTCATACCCCAATGGCAACTTACAATGCTTCATAGTTTCGACCACTATTAGGTCAATTAATGGAATTAATTCCTCTTCCCTGTGTGTTGGACAGGGTTGGAAAGGTAGAATCATACAACTGATAAATGCAGTCATTGTGAATAAGTTGGGGAATTTGATGTCGTACTGACCTGTTGTCATGGTAGCTCAGGGGTTAGAACAACCGGACGGAGACTGGGAGAACCATGGTCCAAATCCCGGCTATGATATTGAATTTTTCAATTGTCTGATTCTACCTTTCCAACCGTCTTGTGTGCAAGAACAGTTAATTGTAATGTAAATGCTGTTTCAAGTTTCAAAGACCTGTGGCATTTTATTAACTAATAAAGCAAATATACGATTGTGATTTATGATCCACCCTGTACTTTTGCTCTTTATATATTTATTCTGTTTGCAATTATACAAGGAACTTCTTATGTTTGAACTTACCACTTTTAGATAATATAACTGTAAATTCTAAAACCACACATTGTATGAACAAAAATTCTCCAGAATCAATATTCATGGAAATGGAAGGAAATCCGACGGCTACTATACTTCTGATTACTTTCCTTCCATAATAGCTTATAAAGTTTTAAAATATTACATAATTTGTATGTAAGCAGCTTTCAGCAGTGACAGAATTATTACTCATACTGGTCGATAAATTTTGAGGCAAACACATATAATAGTGTATAAGGTGATAATGGGGGGGGTTTTCAGCAGTACTGCGGCCAATTCTAGACAAACTCGGCTTCCTGGAAGGAATGGGTGAGGTGAGGGAAAAACCAAGGACGGCTAGATCTGCTGGCGTTCCTGAGTTCTAAATATAGATTGTGCGTTGAGTGCTCCTCCGATACCATGCCTACTAGAAACCGGTGCAGGTCACAGGTAACCTTGCCAAGGTAGAAAATGTTCTCTTCTAAAACCACATCCACCCGCTAATGCCTCACACCACCATCCAATACGCCTGTCCCTGCAACTCTCAGAGGGAAACGAAAGGGGGAGAATGAGAGATAGGAGGATTCGTGGTACGAAAGACCCTCATTCAAACATTCACCTGGTGACCAGAAAAAAAACTGATGTATTGCACTCACATGAATTTCTTCTCCATCTACTTCGTGATAATCGAGTTAAAAATTTACAGAAATTATCTTACTGCTAATTTTCTTGTAGGTGCAAGGGAATATGGTAGGCTGTAAGCGATAGTCAAATCTTTTAAGAGCTGGTTTCTATGTGGAGCATTCCAAACTCTTTACATGCCCAGGACATTAAAAAAAACAATAAGGAATTTCCGTTTGAGAAAAAAGTGTAAGTATTGAAAAAATCAAACAAATAACAAGGAATATCTCGGAAATAGTTCAGTAGAAAAAAATGTATAGGATAGGAATTGCGTGTTGTAACGAGATCTACATGTTTTCTGTAGTAAAATTTTGTCTATCTCTTACGGTTTACCAGTTATGCAAAATTCTTTCAGAATGAAGACAACTTTTGAGGACATACCCAGAAAGTTCAAGATATACATTTAATTTGCCATGAAAGTATCTTAAAAATCGTAAGAGCCATTTTAGAGAAAATCGAAATTTTCGAAAAATGTTCCATGTGAAGGGTAGTCTGATTTGAGGGGGGATTTACTTGAAAATCTCCGTGTTGCATCTTTGAAGCATACTGAACCTAAACACCAAGTTTGATATTTATCGACTTTTCGTTTTTGAGTAAAGTTGTTCACAGACACACAGACATCCATACACACACACACATGGACCTTTTTCTATAAATGCTCTTTTTGATTCAGGGCGTCTCAAAACAAGTATTTCTGGTGAAATCTCGATATCGAATTTTTGGGTGGAATGGATTACTTCCCCTACTTAACTATACGTAGTGGAGAAAGTAAAAATAGACAAGAAGAAGCCATCGTAAGGAATAGTCAACATCTCGAAGTATGAAACCTGGACCATCCGAATGTGAACTTAGAGCTATAGACTGGGCCATCCGACTCATTAAATAAATAAAATATATGGGATTTTAAATTATTACTATTTTTCTCACCGCAGCGTTTGTGTGATCCGCTCTTTGGTAGCATCTGCTCAGCAATGAAGTGGCATTTTTACCTCAGTTCCATGTAGACTTTGATTCAGCAGTATAATATATGTCTCTGAAAACACCCATAAGACAACATCTCAAACTTCGGAACTGTGTTGTTTGATTTGCCAGTTGTTAAGGAGAATAGTGCGCCTGTGTGCATACATTAGTTAAAGAGAAAGGAGCAAGTTGGTAGTAGCACGCTTGCTTATGAACATGTATATCTTTCGCTTTCCTCTCTACCGAGTTTTTAAATTACATTTTTCTATCTCCGTTGTCCTGCTGACGAGGAGTGAAATCTCATTTAGCTGATTTAGGAGTCTCATATCTGGCTCTCCTTCAAGCAAGTTAACGCAATTTTGAGGCCACCAGGAACACACTCAACTGTAGATTTTACTCAAGTTCTTTTTTCCGGGATTCACATCCATGGCAAAAGATATACAAAGAGCAAGAGTTAATGCAATGAAAGTGTAATAAGAGCTCAGAAAGATTTAGTTTCGCTCTGCCAAGCATGGGCAGTGCTGTTTACAACGTTAAGCAGAAACAAAACAAGTAATTTGAGAGCGAAATACGGGATATTTTCTTCTTCTTCTCTCTCTCTCTCTCTCTCTCTCTCTCTCTCTCTCTCTTCTTATACAATATGAAGCCCCAGTTGTTCCCTAAGAATGACTCTACCTCCTACAACTCTAACTGCAGAGACTGCAAGTCGAAGTTTTAATTGGCCAAGGTTCTCTCTCAGAAAGCAGAAGTTATGTGATATTTACAGAATCCATATAGAATTTTTTGTTACGAATCACCAGAATAAGTAACCAAAAAACAAGCTTTCGGTTAATTATTTTATCTTCCACACATGTATGCATGTAGGTTAAACTTGGCAAAATTGCACTGAAAAGTTGGAGTGCAAATTTTTATGCCATAGCACCGACAAAATGCGAGTCATTTAGGGGATTAATATCGTAACGACATGTTGCTATGGTAGCTGAGTTGGTTATAGTAATGCCACAAAAACCGAAGATCCGTGGTTAAAATCCCAGATATTATATTGAATGTTTACTTTCTCTATCACGCAGTAGGGGAAGTACTGCATTCCACACACAAATTCGATACCGAGATTTCACCAGAAATACATGTTTTGAGGCTCCCTGATATAAAAGCATTTTTAGAAAAATATCCGTGTATGTGTCTGTGAGTCTCAACAGCATAACTCAAAAACGAAAAGTCGCATAACTAGCAAATTTGTTATTTAGGTTCAAGATCTTTCAAAGATGCGACACGAAAATATTCAAGTAAATCCCCCATTCCGGACTACCTTTTACATGCAACATTTTTGGAAAGTTTTGATTTTCTCAAAAATGGCTCTAACGATTTTGAATAAAATGTCATATTTTTTACGATATTTTCATAACAAAATGTATGTCTTGAATTTTCTGAGAATGTCTCTAGAACTACTCTTCATTCTGAATGGCTTTTACATAACGGATCAGCCGTAAGAGATAAACAAAATTTTTCTACATAGAAAATCTAGAGTTCGTTAAAACACACAGTTTATATCGTATACATTTTTTGTGGAGTGAACCATTTCCGAGATATTACTTTTTTATTTATTTGGATTTTCCAGTACTTATACGTTTTCTTAAATAGGAATTTGTTATTCGTTTTATGTCCTGGCCATGCAGACACAATGGAATGCTCCACACAGCAACCAGCTCTTAAAAGATTTGACTATCGTTTAAATACTAACATATTCCCCTTGCACCTACAAGAAAATTAGCAATAAGATTAACATCCCGATATCTCGATTAAGATGAATTATATGGGAATAACCATTTGTAAAAGTATTTTGTACATGAATAGAGAAAGTGATGTGTGTGCAACATATTGGATTTTTCAATCTTATTCCACCTTTCCAAGTTCTCTGTTCTTTAGGCTTGAATACCACAAACCAAGCTATTTCAGCAAGACTTATCGCAATAAACTCAAGATGTGGGAACAGATGATCCCACGAGGGGTGACTTATCTGATGAAACTCGTTACTTTCACTGGGGTTTATTAACACTTTTCCCTGAAGAAAGTGTAACAAATTATATTTAATAATTACTTTCATACTTGCATTGTTTAAAATCGAATCACATTGTGTCAGCTGTCAGATCATGAAGTATCTACTAAATGAGTGAATAATGGAATATTTTACGGAATATTAACCAATGTGGGAATGATAAAAATATTAACCACAAAATAAACTAAAATCAAAACACAATAAAGACACATCTTTTCAACAACATAACGTATTTGGAAACTGACACTTTTTGAACGTGCACTGATTAAAAACAACTGGATAACATGGTCTATTAATCACTGCATACTGATACTATTCAGTAACGAGCTGACATTTTATCCGATAACATCGCATTACCGACCGTCGATTTATCGATATTTGTCGATACCCGGGATATAGCTAAACCTTAGGTTAATAACAAATACACTGCGTATGAATGGAATAATCATTAGAGTGTATCTAACTGTAACACCTTCTTACTTTCTTTTAGCCTTTCTTACTTTCAAAGTAACTGCTTGTGTGCTTATTTACTCTTTAAGACAGGGAAGTAAATAGTTAGCGTTCTATTATTATTATTATTATTATTATTATTATTATTATTATTTTACTTTCGCTACCACGTACCTAGTAGGCAGAGGAGATATTGAATTCCCCCAAAAATTCGATACCAAAACTTTCCAGAAATGCATGTCTTGAGGTGCAACGAATAAAAAAAGCGTTTTAAGAAAAAGGTCCGTTTGTGTGTCTGTGTCTATGAAGAACATAACTCAAAAACGAAAAGTCGTATAAACAGCAAACCTGATATTTAAACTCAATATCTTCCAAAGAAGCGACACGATGATTTCCAAGAAAATTCCTCACCTGTAACGATTTTGATTAAAATACCATATATTAAAAATATTCACATGACAAATAAAATGTATATCCTGAGACTACGAGTAGTCTTTGAAGCCCTTTTCATCCGGAAGGAATGTTGTATAATCTTGTATAACTGGTAAACGTTAAGCGATAGAAGAAAGGCATAATTAATTGTGGGAATTATTTAATACTCGCCATTCTTTTTTTGTCAATTATCAATTGTTTTCGCGATTGCATAGAAAGAGTTCAGAATTCTAAGGCCAGCATATATCGTCCAGTTCTTAAACATCTGACTATCGCTATTCCATTGTATCTGTAACGAAATGTGTAATGCAGCTATTTCCTGAAAGTTGTATTTGGAATAAAATGATGTAGATAGGAAAATAAACATTGGTAAGAAGAATTCCTATAACCACTAATATATGATTGAGGATAGAGAAAGTCATAAGATTGTTACTCATCAATCCCTTTCTTTCTTTTTTTAAGCAATTAGGTCCTTGCCCACTTTCTGAGAGTATTTTGCCTTCCCTGATGCCATTTTGGAAAAGATGAATTAAAAGTATGTTATAAATGCTCAGATGAGCCCAGGGTGCATAGAGCTGAGAATTTCCCGATACTTGCCTTGCCTTTAAAAAAAACAATAAAAAAGAAACTTACCCCCACTTTGATCCACACTGAAACATATTTTTTTTCAAACTGATGGAAATTCATATCAGTCAGTTAAAGCATTAAATCCCTTTGCTTACTTCCTTCTTCCGTCTTTCTCCCATATTTTATTCTTTTTTTTTAAATCTGTACAGCTATTTTAGCGTTTGTTACTTTTTGAATAATGAAGTAAAGCCTGTGAATGATATAAATAACAAACGAAAGGTTGGTTAAATACTAAACTTGGTGTTTCAAGCAAATCCTGCACCCCAAAATACCCTATACATGGAAACTTTTACATTATTTTTTGATTTTGTAGAAAATGGCTGTAACAATTTTGATTAAAATACGATATATTTGACATACTTACATCAAAAATGAAATGTATATCTTGAACTTTCTGCAAATAGCCTGAAGTACTCACGTTCTGAATGACTTTTGTATAAATGGTAAATCGTAAGAAATAGATAAAATCTGACTAGAAAAATTAAAACACAAAATTTGTTTCATACATTTTTGTGGTACAAAACCTTGTGGGGTATTCTGTGTTAATGGCTTAAATTTTCAAATTCTTATACATTTTTTCAAGTGATTAATCGCTAATCGTGTTTTTCTTTCTTTCTTTATTTGTTTCATTTTTTTTCGTGGTCATACAAGAAGCATACAAGTCCAAAACATCACATAGTGAAGCACTCTTTAAAAA
The DNA here is from genome assembly GCA_030765065.1 of Deroplatys truncata. Classification (NCBI taxonomy): domain Eukaryota; kingdom Metazoa; phylum Arthropoda; class Insecta; order Mantodea; family Mantidae; genus Deroplatys; species Deroplatys truncata. The sequence goes on along the minus strand of CM060983.1, from coordinate 201,461,292 downwards.
TCTGACTATCCTCACCCTCTGTATCCTTCTTATACCTGCAAAGAAATGTTTAATGAAAGCTTATGTCGATTGAAAAGAAATAGAAGTAAAAGCTTTCGTGTGTAATGTGGAACGACATGTGAATGCAATACATCAGATTTTTTTTCTTCGTTTGTGGTTACATTTATGCAATGGGAAAGATTCATAAAAAGCAATTTTTGGTCGTAACCAGAGTTTTAACGTTAATTTCGTTCGAAAATAAAGGTTAAGACTTTAAAAATTGCTGTTCCAGCACTACTTGACCATTGTGACTTTAGAACGAAGCAAACTGGGAAGAGACTGCTCCACAGAGCTTGTTCAAAGAAGAAACCGCAATGGGTTGTGGCTTACGCTTCAAGTGATTTATGCAGGACAGTTTCTCGCTAGCAATGCTGGTTCCATCTAGGACACAGCAAAAACAACAATAAGGACAGTATCTTGAGTAATATTTCAGTGTTTTGTCACTATATAAATCCCTGGAGTGAAGGCGCATTGTGGAGCGTTCCCGTCGAGAACAGTGTGCGTCGTAAACGATGTGGTTGAATAAAACTTGTCAGCAACTTGCTTTATTGTGCTAGTAGAGCGAAACGTTCAGCTTTCTTTTTGTTTACAGAGAAACTGGGACTGCCTAGTGATATTGTTAACAAAGCCTTTCACTTAAGTTGTAATGCGCTGCTCTCAAGGAAACAATTGGTTTTTAGTATCAAATATCATCATTAAAAGAAAATTAGAAAAAGGACAAAACACTTTGAAATATTATAGTTTAATGCTGCTTCATTATCATACGTTGAACTATTTTTACAAAGTTTATTCTTCTGACTACTTCCTGTTAATCGAGACAAACTTTCATTACACATTTCCACATTTCGTTGAGGTATGAGAAGAATAACAGTAGGCTAAAGCACATAGCTACGTGATGCTTTTGTCATGCTCTTTGCACGACTAGGGAAAATACATATAGCGACTTACCGCTTGAGAAAAGTGTAAATATTGGTTGGTATTCAAACCAGTAGCAAAGAATATCTCGGAAATGGTTTACACAAAATAGTACACAAATTGTGTGATTTAATAACACCTATATTTTTGGTAGTATACTTTTGTCTATCTCTTACCGTTTACTAATTATATAGAAGTCATTCAGATGGAAGACAATTTTACTGCCTATCACCAGAAAATTCAAGATATACATTTTATTCGTTACAGTCATTTTTTTAAATAAAAAAATAATACAAAGTTTTATTTGTAAAGAACGAGCGGGGTTCTCAGACGGTTACGTTTATAGCCCACATTTGGGAGGTTCCGAGACCGATACCCTGCGACCCCCCTATGGGTTTTTCGTGGTTTCCCCGGGTCGCCAGGTGATTGCTGGGGTGGTTCATCTTCTACCACGACTCCCTTCCTTTTATTTCCTGTATCCCTCTGTAAAGGTTTCTTCCCTGGTGTCGTTGCGGTACCATTCAGGTCTCTCCTCAGCGTGGGACTCCGCTCCGGGGGTTCCTGAAGTTTGGTGGCTTGTGTGCAGGGAACGTGTGGCATCGGATACGTTCTATCTGGAAACGTTAGGGATCCCATCCATGCTTGCGCTCATCAGCATCCGGATCTAGTCGACCTTCGGTTCTCTCTCCTCGTTTCCTCCCAGGGGTCATGCTGGAAGCACAATGGGCCGACTGACCTGCATGTGGTGCTCTGGGGGCCCCTCCGTGATACGTAACTTTACCTTTTTCCTTGTAAAGGCAGCTGGTAGGGTAGATCATCACTTGATGCTCTACTGATGAACAAGGTGATACGGTCAGTGCATTAGAGAAAGCTGTGATCACTGCGTTGATATTATATACAACTGGCATTGTAATAATAAACTCCAATTCAATGCAAGTAAATCAGTGGGAATGATGGTAACCAAAAAGAGAAAAAAATTAACATTAGTTACTCACGTGAACTAGGAAGAAATTAAACTTCTTGATCGTTAATTTTATCTTCGAGTAATTATTCATAAAATGGCTTTCAAACCACATCTAGAAAGCTTGGTCAAAAGAACAAGACAGTTTCAAACAGGTTTGGCGCAAGCAACTAATCCCACATGCGATATCATCTCAGAAGCTTTGCGCACTATTTATCATGGAGCAGCAGAACCAATGGAGACGTACTGCGTGTCTACTTACCAACATATTTTGAATAAAAATTGCGCCCAAATAAGGCTTCTTCAAATACAACGTGGCTCTGCAATTCTGATCACGAAAGCGTACAGAACAATTTCTACGGATCAGCTTTAGTTGTAGCAAGCATTCCAGCATTGTATATAACAGCCAATGCACAATCTGAAATGACATAGGTATGTAAAAATTATAGGATTTAGTTCTCAAATATCTCAACAAGATTTTAAGATTGAGAGGAAAACGTACTTCTTATCAGCAGGGCATCCGTGTGACTGTAGATATTTTGTTAATCAAGGAAAGTGTAATTTTAGACATGAAGTTCACATCTACACGGATGGTTCTCTTACACAGAGAGCGAACAGAGGTGACATTGTTGAATGTCTACTTAGAAGGTATAGAAATTTTCACAGCAACATATGGCTGGCTCCTATTGCACCGTCGTCCAAGCAGAACTCTCTGCTGTTCAATAAGCAGTCGATTGGTACATACATCAAAAGATGAATTATTATGTATATTCAGATTCTCAAGCTGCCTTTCTATCAGTCGAAGATAAATATAATTTACATCCACTAGCCACAGAAATTAGATCAAAAGTCGTAGAATATAATAAACATATCTGTATTTCATTGATAAGAGGAATGTCGGGAATGAAAGGGCGGTCATTCTAGCAAAAGAAGCACCTTCCAGTAATGACAAGTATGCCTACAACAAATGTTCAATATCAAGACTAAAATTAGAGTAAAAAATGTAGACGATAAATACATGGAATTCACTGTAGATTCGCCTAAAATGTAAAGTATCCTTTCCTGATTTTATACTAACCCAATATGTTTCTGGTCACCCAATTTGGTACATACCTCCGAAGATTTCATATTATCATAGAAAAGCATCTCAATTGCTCTTGTGGAAATGAAGAAACAATAGAACATTTACTCTTTAAATGTCCTCAGTTACAGAAGATACTGTTTGAAGCTTCATTTAAACCACTCTAATATAGAATTTATAATACCACTGTATAAAATTTTTAGTAGATGTTGTTACAAGCATTTTATAAGTTTGTTCACCACATCCATCGAACACTGAAAATGTAATTAATTATACTAATTTAATTCTTTTTAAATTATAAAACTACAACCGTAATATACAACTTAAAATGGGTTTTAATCTATAGAATTAACAAATAAAAAAGGGTAGTTTGGAGCGTGCACATTCTCTTGATAATCCTCATGTCGCATCCTTAGAACATGCTGAAATGAAATATCAAATTAAGTATTTAAGCGGTGTTTTTAATGCTTTTCACAGACAGAGGGACAGACACAGAAGGGACCTTTTTCTAAAAATACCTTTTTGAATTGGATTCAATACCTTTTTGGAAGCCTCAAACGGGTATTTCCTGTGAAATCTTTATGTAACACCTACGTTCTCCATTTTAAATACTGTAGCTAAGTAGTACAAAAATAAGAAAGTTTTGAACAAATCAATCCAATATTGAAATTTCGGAAATGGGTGAAGCCACAAAAACAATTATTGTATATTGACCTTTTATCTTTATCTTTTGGTTTACCAGTTAAACAAAATCATACCAAAATGGCTTTCGAATGAAGAGGACTTCCCAGGGTATTACTAGAAAATTTAATATACGTAGATATTTTGTTTTTCATGTAAATATCTCAAAATATTGTATTTTAATAATCATGGTTAGTTATTTTTAAGAAAATAAAAAGTATCGCCAATGTTTCCACGTAAAGGATAGCTTGGGTTGGAAAGGTTTTCTTAAAAATCTTTGCGTTGCATGTTTGGAAGATTCTGAATGGTGAGATTCAGTTTATCGTAGGCAAGAAAAGATAGAATTCAGGAAAATGAAAACAAATATTCTTTCCTTCCAAAAAATGTCATAGACGAATAGTAAATTATGGGAATGCACAGGATGGTTATTTCTCTTTGCAACGCCTGTATTTACCTTTTGAAGTTTAAATTTGTCTTCAGTAACTGTCTGACATTTTAAGAACTGTCGAGTTCTTTAGAGAATTTTCTTTGGAGAAAATCTTCAAATAACAATATAACCAGCGATTTAATTGTCTGTTCATCATTTTACTGAACGTTATAAATTATATTTTCACGAAGCTATCGTGCACCGCTATAGTTTATGCAATAATTGGTCATCGAATCTGATTTAATTTATCAGAGTTATGTATACACTTTTCCACTTACACTTAATAGGGAGGTATGCCAACTGGACAAGCTAGATTTATCGGTATACACGCAAATTTGTAGTCGATAAGTGCATGGTAAAAGCCATTCCTCTAGCACTTTCGCTGTCGCGAGATACGCTGATTCGAAACTTGCACTATTCTAGAATTGCTCTAACACGTAAAGCGTACAGAATAGATAGGATAGCCTGACGCCACAAACGACACGTCCCTCCTTTTGAATTCTTGGAGTGACAGACTGACAGTGCCATCTTACAGACCTGGATGTTGCATAACAATAGAGTTGTCACTCAAATAATTCTTCCTAAACCAACATAATTCATATGTTTTAGAGCAAGGATGGCGAAAACACCTTCCTTCTGCGAGTCACCAAATATGCAACACGCACTGCATCACTCAGTAGCACGTGAAAATCAAACGGACGGTTGCAGAGAGGGAACGTGCGCCTGCGAGTCAAAATAACTCGTGAGTCACGTTTTCGCCACCTCTGTTTTAGAGTATAAATTCGTTATCCGAAGACTGGAAAAACTATTCAGGAATAAAAGATTAACCCTGAAAACAACGTAAAAAGTACACGATAAAAGTTTTGTAATGAAATTACATTCCGTTGTGTACCACCAGTTCTCCGCAGCCGGGGTCTCAGGACTGGGAGTGAGACAGAGTGAAACAGCCCCTAAGCCCTTAGACCTGGACCTAGAGTGGGTACCGGAGGCGTCGGCAGGGACCTGACTAGCGGTGTCGGCAGACTACCGACATGCCGGACAGAATAACCAGAATAACCAATAGGAGGCCGCGAACCAACTCCCCAACCCCAAGGTTACACGACCCGTATGTAAAGGTCGTTTGGGGTGAAAGCGTACAAAGCACATGGGAGATGTGTCGCTAACGGATCCTCTGAGATACTGACGACCTCTCAAAGTATATTGTCTTACCCTGGCATGCGGGGTTCTTCCTGAGCGGACCTGAGACATCCACAGCTAATATGAGGAATTATAGTCTGCTATAATTCCATTAAACTGGGGGGGGCTTCTCTACAGGGTCTCCAAGAGAATCAATAATAAGGTTGAGGTCTGGGGCCTCGAAGGGATCCAGGCTACCAAGACTATAGTAATGGAGACAGGAACTGTGACTCCCGGAGATGTGGAGAAGCAGGCCCTGTCTCCAGAACCGAAGGACCGTATGAGGCCGTATTATTGTTATATTATTATTAAAAGCCCTAAGCTTGGGGCCCCCTGCTTAGCAGTACGAACAAATGGAAGTGGGAACTGTGACTCCCTCCAAAGAAGGGGGATATATACCCCACAGTTATCCCAAAGAAGAACCAGGTGTCTTTTAGAGAAATGGACTCTAACAGAAAAGGGTTAAGTGAGACAGGGTAAGCAGCGGTGATTTCATTCATTCAGGCCAACTTGCAACACAGTATTACCGCCTCGCGAGCTCTTTCTTTTAACGTAACAAGGCCTCACCTAGATGTTGACATAATTCAAGATTTCTGCAGTCATATTATGGGACTATATAACAAGGGTTTTACCATTTTCAGTGCCTCGCCTGATGAAAAACCCAGAACATGTGTCTTGGCAAGACTAAGTAATACCTGGGCTCTGTCGCGCTTTTTTCGAAAGATCTGGTGGCAGGCATAGTGAGCTATGAGGAGGATGGAGTGTCAAATCTGGTGGTAGTCTGCTCAGCCTACTTGCGATATGACTTTGAGGAATCCCCTTCTCTTCATGATTCCAGAAACCTCGTGCTTTATTGCAGGGATAGAAACCTCAACATGTTGATGGGTTGTGACTCCAACGCTCATCATAGCGTCTAGGGTATTACGGATATCAAGGGGAGGGGGTAGTAACTGCTAGAGTATCTGTGTTCAACAGATCCCGATATCTTGAACCAAGGGAACGTTTTGTGAATAATCAAAGAGAGAAGGTCTTAGATTATAACTAGCATCCTCCGGGATTTTGAGGGGACCTGGACGGCGGGCTTAAAACGGACCTCAGATCAAGTTAAGAAGTGTGAGAACCTGGAAGTGGCCTGCCTCGCTTGTGAAGGCAATTGCTGTCAAGCTGGATTTGCTGCAAAGATTGGTATGTGTGGTGATAATTGAGCAGTGCGCAAGACCCCTCAGTCCGCCTTAGAGCTTTTGATTGAGCTTCCCCCTTTGCACGTGTTTATGAAGGAGGTAGCCAGGATGAGTGCGTATCGCCGCTGTACTCTAGGTGTTGGTCGATTTGATGGGGACTAGATTGGATGTAAGTCCATCCTATACGGTGGTAATACCTTCCAGGGATCTGTGGGAACCAGAGACCAGGTCTCTCCCTAGATTGGATGTAAGTCCATCCTATACGGTGGTAATACCTTCCAGGGATCTGTGGGAACCAGAGACCAGGTCTCTCCCAAAGGCAGGGGGAGGACGTGGTTTACGGACGTTTCTCGCCTCGGGGGCAGGACGGGGCTGAAACCTGGAGCCCTAGAACCAGGCATGTCATTTCCCTTTGTCGAGTTCCCCCGGCTTTTCAGGCTGATGTCTATGCGATCTTAGTCTGTGTTACACATATTTTGACTGAGCCAAGCGGACGAGCGGGTGTACATCTGCTCGGATAGTATGGCAACTTAGAAAACCGTTATGACCGCAATACTACATCCAGATTGGTGTGGCAATGCCAGAGTATGTTAGATAGACTCTGCAGTTGCCCGGTTACACCTCCTTGGATTCCTGGGCATGCTGGTATTAGAGGGATCGGGGCTCGATTTTATTGGACCTGAGCCCTTCTGCGGTGTCCACTAGAACTATCAAGTATGACATAACCGAGCTTACAGCGAGGGTACATCTTGAAATCTGGAATAAGCAAACACTACCATACTTTGATATCGGGACCTGACCGGAAAGTGAGTTTTCCCTGAATTTGACCAGATCGAGACTCAGAGGATTTGTGGTGGGCTATTTTACAGGACACAACACTCTGTGCAGACATTTACACATAATAGGGCTTACGCAAGTCCCTTTATGTCGGAAATGTGTGAAGGATTTTGAGACTTCACAGCATACACTATGTGAATGTAAAGGTTTTGCTATGCATAGATACGTATTCCTAGGATCCTTCTTTTTGGAACCTGAGGAGATAAGAAGGGCAGATATCAGGGATGTGGCAGATATCGAACTCGAGTAATGCCAAGAATATGAGGTACAAAGGGCTCCATGAGCCTACGTGTAGGCCTCTTTAAGAGGCCACACAGTGATCATCATCCTCATCATCATCACCAAATTGTTCACAAATCTTTAAAGATATGTTGATAAACACATGGAAAAAGAGTGGATTCATTACTGTCAATAGGGGCGGAGTTTTCGAAATGTCTTAAAATGCTCCATGCTACGCATTTGTATGTGTCGAAGTGTTTGCACTGTTCCAGGATGCTGTATCCGGACCACTTTGTTTCAATTCCACATTATCAGTGGCCACTGATAAAGATGGTGCTAAAGTAAATGTTACAAAAAGAAGTGTTAATATTACAGTATGAACGTCATATAAAGGCCACAGCCAGCCAGAGTCGAGAGGCATATGTGAATTCAAATTTCGAATCACAATATCTCGCAATAGGTGGAAAAGTTGCGTAATAGCTTTTATCATGTTTTGTTGGTCAAAAATCGAATATATACTGGTTTATAAATATATTGACATGTCCAGTGAGAGTAGTGATTTTGCTGCTTGCCTACCCTCAATGGAGTTTAAACTCAGGATAGATAGGAATAAGGTGTTTTAGGATGATTGTTTAGAATTAGGTTGACGTGATGGTTGACATGTTGCTCTCCAATGGGTGCAACTATCCTAGTTCAAATTGGTCTTAAAGTCTATTATGGGTATTGGTTTTGAACTTTTATGCTGAAGATGTCTTAGTTGAATTATATGATGGTCAGTTTTCGCTGCTTTTGGAGGTGTCCCAGTACTACCTGAGATGCCTACAACTATCCCGGGGAAACCTGTGTTGCCTGAAGACGAGTTCAGAGGTCGTAAACCCAAAGAGTCCTAACCAGGACACTCCGATGTTGAGGCAAATGTCTAAAATTTTGCAGTCCGAACGCCTAATTTCACTTTTTGCTGGTGCTGAAGGAGCGGCCGACAGAATAGATGGACTCCGTCCACTATTAATGATGGGCGGAATCCACTATTCTGCGCCCGATGAAGTCATAGCAGCCAGCTGCCTTCGCCGTGCCCCAAACCTTGCAGGCGTAAGTCATGGAGGGCTTGATAAAGGCATAGCTTCAAGTGAACAACACACAGGTCTTAGCATGAGGTACAGAGAGGCTGTGTCTACCTGTACCAGAGCAGAAAGGTCTGGGATGTTTTCACGAAAAGTTAAGACTCTTCTCCAGTTTCACTGTCGAAATGTTATATTCAATGTCTATGTTCTGTGCATAAGGTCTTGTAGCCCAAGTAGGATGTAGTATGCAGGATGTGTTTAAAGAGGGAGACACCTCGCGTACTACGACCAGCTTGATCTATTGTGGCTACATCCCCTGGAAGCTGGGATGAGGTAAGGATTTCTAGGCTGAACATCCGCACCCCAGTAGAGGCGAAGAACCCCGTGAGAGGGTGAAAAAGTGGCCCCAACGGGCGGGATAATGCTCCCTGTCGTTCACATCCTTCTGATCTACAAGCATCCACGCAATCTGCCTGACACCGGTAGCATCGCAGGATCTGAAAACATACCTGAAACATGAAAGGGAGGGAGGAAATGAGAGAAAGGGGAAATCGTGGTAGAAAACCCCGGCATTCGTCTAGGCGATCAGGGGAAAACCACGAAAAAACCTCACACTCAGAGTGGGCGGTCCCGTTGCCGTCTGAACCATCCGGCTCGGTTACAGCTCAAGTAAATTAGATTTTGATATATAATTGTTACATTGTTATTTACTATTCTATGGTGTTTCTTCCTCCTAGATCATCAGCTTATCTTTAGTTTTTAATATTCTGAGGATTAAAGTTACACAACAGTACTTTATGCAACAATTAATTATTATGACACGTAGTCAAATGAGTGCACAATTTCGCGAATGTCTTATTAAGATTATTCACGATACACATTGTATACAACAATTTTATTCGATCTTAGGATTATAAATCAGGAAGTAAATAATGGAATAATTCAACATCCGTAGCTGATATAAGTGAGAGCGTCCTCATGTGTTCGTAAATGAGACCTTAATTTTTCTCCCTGCGCTTCATTCAACCTGGTATGTTGAACCGGTAAGCAAGACAGTTGCATGCATTCCCTTCCTGAGAGAGAAGTGAGAAGGTGTTACAGATTGTGATGTAGTCTATTATCAGCACAGTATGATAAGTAATTATCATTTATTTACTTACAATTCTTTAGTTATTTACTTAAAATTATAGGTAATTATAATATCAGATCTTATTTGTTATAACGTACAGAGGATTTTTGCATCTTCTTTGCTTAGAGAAAAGAATATCACAAGATGCTTTCAGTTTTCCTCTCTAAGCCACAATAAATTGTAATATCCGTATTACAAGTCATTCCTTTAGGAAATACACCATTAATAACGCGCTTGCCATAATGAGCCTCTTAAGCACGGTAACAACCTGTTTATTTGCGAGGGCTACATAAATTTATTTAATGCATAATTTAAGATATAAAAATTACTTGTCAGAGATTTGCTAAATCTGTTTTCGAGATAAATGTACTTAAGAAACACAAAGTATTTAGTAAAATGCGTTTAATTTTTTCTTTTACCGTCTTCTAGCCTCCATGATTTGGATGGAGACAGAGGTTTCTGTAAATAACGTCACATTTTCTTGGAAGGATATAAATAATAACTTCAATTTTAGTCAGTAGGCCTAAATTTACCTTTTCTCTTCAGCAGAATTGTAAATTTGCAGCTAGCAAGACTGAATTCATGTAGCAGCATTAAAATTACTAGGCTCTTCAATGTGCATAATCTGAAATAGCACGGAATCTTGATGAAAGCCAGTAACAAAGCTTTACAGAGGGTGCACTCTACATAACAAAAGCTAGAGTATCCTCCGCTATGAAACCTAACTCCGGGAGTTCTGGCATTATGACGGAAATGCATTCTCGTTTCAGGATATTCCGCTCGTTCTATTTTGCTCATAAAAGTTGATAGTCGCGAGGCTTTTCCTTTTGAACTCTCTGTTCTTTTTATTGGGTTGCCGATTTCTCAAGGGGAAGAAGGTACTTTCCTTGTTGAGTCCGCGAGGCCTTTTTCCTTTCTTCTTTTCCTTCCACAGCGGGTAAATATATCACCATGGGATAGAAAGAGACTTGCAAGATCTTTAGGAACTCCAGTGCGATGAGAACGCCTTTATTTGGATTGTATACACCACTGTATCCTATACACATTTAACACAGTGAAGAAAAGACTTTCACTGTCAGCATCAGAAGTAATAACTTTCTTTGCTGATATTATTATTATTATTTTTATTATTATTATTATTATTATTATTATTATTATATTTCTTTGTTACACACTGAATCACAATATAAACTACATAAACTTTTAGCGCATGGGAGATCACAAACCCCTCTATTAGCAATTAGTAGGGTCTTCCCACTCCTTAACCATAGCCGGTGGCCTTGTCACTATATGCAATCAAAGTCAAGCGTTGTTCAATATCATTTCTGTTGTTTCTTCAAGACCTTCAATTTGTTAGCAGCTGTGGCAGCTATGACTGGGAACACGTGTTTTTTTGTTTTTGTCTTATAGTTAAACTTATATCTGCATTTCCAAAGAAACTTCAATATCGAATTTTTGGGTAGAATGCAACTCTTGCTATATCTACTAAGCACGTGTAGAGAAAGCGAAAAAGTCTAAGTATTTGAAAATTCAAGCAGATAACAAACAATATACCAGAAATCGTTAATGCCACAAAAAATTGTATTTGACATATTTATGTAGTAAAATTCGGTCTCTCTGTCTAAATATATAAGAAAATATTTACCAAGTATACAAACGTCATCGGAATAGAGGACTTCACAGGCTATTAAAAGAAATTCAAAATTCACTTATAATGCAAATATCTTAAGCATATGGTTAAAATCGTTAGAGCCATTTCTGCGATAACCGATTTTGTTTTTATTTAAAGTTTACTTTGTGAGGAGGGATTTTCTTGAAAATGTTCGAGTCGCATCCTCGAAAGATCTGAAGTTAAATACTTCTCGTGTTTGAGTTACCTATCAGACACAGACAGACAGACACACACACACACACTCTCTCTCTCTCTCTTTCTCTCTCTCACACACAGACATTCCGGAGGTTGCAAGTTCAAACTCGGCGGAGGGCGAGGATGTTTTCTAGTGTGGCTTCCTTCGGAAGTAAAGTAAAGCCGGTGGTCTCGAGTCGTAGATTTACGGCACGTAAAAGAACCTCAAGCGTGATAAAGAGGCCTCTGAACAAAATCTCCTGTCTTTAACGCCCAATACAGAATGGGACCTAAGGACCAAGTAGTTAAAGAGCGCCCATAAATAAAACTACACGGAATTTTTTTCTAAAAGTGTATTTTCAACTAATCTCCATATTCATTTTTTTTTTGGATGGAATTAAATAGTTTCTGTATTTACTCTATAGGTAAGTAAGTACTAGAGAAAGTAAGAATGCTTAAGTGTCGCCTTGTTTCCAAGTTCTTGTACTTTGCAGACCTATAAGTCTTCACAATTTCAGAACCAGAGTTAACAACAACGCTGAGAGTATAAAGATTTATAAGAATATGACTTGGTATATTCGGTCTACAAATCAAACTCACCTGGGTGAATAATGACTTCCTTGAAATCTCTAACCCAGCTTGGCAAAACTCTCGTAAGGCCATAAAACTTCTTAAGAATTGCACTGCATTGACATTTTCAGCCCAGTAAAGGCACGGAAAAGCAGAGAATTGTTCGTAGTAAACAAATGGTCAGTGGATATTCCCTGTTAGCTTCAGATTGATGCTCTTATCTCCAGCAAGCCAATGGCGGTTCGTTAATCCGTCTTTTGTTACAACACCTGTGTTTTTGTGCAGCAGTTGCCATTGTCTCTGCCGTGAGCATGTGTTAAACCTCGCTGTATACCGCACGTCCGTTGTAATCCGTCCTTTGTGGCGACATCTTGTATTGTCGCAGCAGGAGCTGTAACACAAAGAACTACTGGTGTTCCTATACTAGCAACATTTCACTCTGCAAGACGTTACCTTCATCAGGTTATGGTGTGATATTCGTATCTCGGGAATGGACACGATATAACGTCCATTGTTGCAGAAATATGCGAATTACTCTTTTTCCCATTCGTTCAGTAACCAAGCGAGGCAAAATAGTAAAACGATACATGTTAATGACGCAAATACATCAAGACACTATGTAGCAGAACTCGTATTTTTACCTACTCTTCTACGTAGGGGAAGTATTCCATTCCACCCAAAAACTCGATACCGAGATTTCACCCGGAAATACATGTTTTGAAGCGCCCTGAATACAAATAAAGCATTTTAAAAAACATATCCGAGTGTGCGTCTGTGTGTCGGTCTGTGAACAGCATAACTCAAGAAAGAAAAGTTGGATAAATACTAAACTTTGTATGTGAGTTTAGTATCATCCAAGGATGCGGCACGAAGATTTTGAAAAAATATCCCACCCCAACTACCCTTTACATGGATTATTTTTCAAAAATTTTAATTTCCTAACAATGTCCCAAACGATTTTGATTAAAATACCGTATATGAAAAATATTTACGTAACAATTAAAATGTGTATCTTTAATTTTCTGGGAATAGACTAGGTAGTCCTCTTATATTCGGAAGGAGCTTTGTGTAGTCTTGTATAACTTGTAAATGTTAAACAATAGATGAAAACGTAACTCAAAAAATCTGATGTGTTACACTCACATGACTTTCTCTACTCTTGTACAAACTATTTTTACAAACGCTTATTCTCCATATGCTTCATGTTAATGGAGATATCGAGATGTCAATCTTATTGATAATTTTCTTGTAGATGCAAGGGGAATATGGTAGGTTTTAAGCGATAGCCAAATATTTTAACGCTGGTTGCTATGTGGCGCATTCCATTCTCTTTGCATGTCCAGGACAAAAAAAAAAAAATCTAATGTGTTACACTCACATGACTTTCTCTACTCTTGTACAATCTATTTTTACAAACGCCTATTCTCCATATGCTTCATATTAATCGAGATATCGAGATGTCAATCTTATTTGTAATTTTCTTGTAGATGCAAGGAGAATATGGTAGCTTTTAAGCGATAGTCAAATATTTTATCGCTAGTTGCTATGTGGCGCATTCCATTCTCTTTGCATGTCCAGGACATAAAAAAATGAATAACGAATTTGAGAAAAAGTATAAGTATTGGAAAATTTAAGGAAATAACAAGCAATATCTCGAAAACGGTTCACTCAACAAAAGAAATGTATATAATATAAGTTGTGTATTTTAAAGGGATCTACATTTTTTGTGTAGTAACATTTTGTCTATCTCTTATGGTTTACCAGTTATGCAAAAGTCGTTCACAATGAAGAATACTTTTGGAGACATTCCCAGAAATTTCGAGATATACATTTCATTTCTCATGACATTATCTTAAACATATGATATTTTCATCAAAATCGTTAGAGCCATTTTTGAGAAAATTAAAATTTTCGAAAAATGTTCCATGTAAAGGGTAGTCTGGGGTGAGGGGATTTTCTTGCAAATCTTCGTGTCGCATCTCTGGAAGATACTGAACGTAAATACCACGTTTGGTGTTTATCCGACTGTTAGTTTTTGAGTTATGCTGTTCACAGACACACACACACAGACACACAGACACACACACACACACACACACACACACAGACACACACACGGACATGTTTCCAAAAATGCTTTTTTTGGATTCAGGAGGTCTCAAAACATATATTTCCGGTGAAATCTCGGTATCGAATTTTTGGGTGGAATGCAATACTTCCCCTACTTACTATACGTAGTAGAGAAAGTAAAAAAATCTGATGTGTTACACTCACATGACTTTCTCTACTCTTCTACAATCTAATTTTACAAACGCTTATTCTCCATATGCTTCACGTTAATCGAGATATCGAGATGTCAATCTTATTGCTAATTTTCTTGTAGATGCAAGGGGAATATGGTAGCTTTTAAGCGATAGTCAAATATTTTAACGCTGGTTGCTATGTGGAGTATTCCATTCTCTTTGCATGTCCAGGACATAAAAAAAATGAATAACGAATTTGAGAAAAAGTATAAGTATTGGAAAATTTAAGGAAATAACAAGCAATATCTCGAAAACGGTTCACTCAACAAAAGAAATGCATATGACATAAGTTGTGTATTTTAACGCGATCTACATTTTTTGTGTAGTAACATTTTGTCTATCTCTTATGGTTTACCAGTTATGCAAAAGTCGTTCACAATGAAGCATACTTTTGGAGACATTCCCAGAAAATTCGAGATATACATTTCATTTCTCATAACATTATCTTAAACATATGTTATTTTCATCAAAATCGTTAGAGCCATTTTTGAGAAAATTAAAATTTTCGAAAAATCTTCCATGTAAAGGGTAGTCTGGGGTGGGGGGATTTTCTTGAAAACCTTCGTGTCGCATCTCTGGAAGATACTGAACCTAAATACCAAGTTTGGTGCTTATCCGACTGTTCGTTTTTGAGTTATGCTGTTCACAGACACACAGACACACACACACACAGACACACACACACACACACAGACACACACACACACACAGACACACACACACACACACACAGACACACACACGGACATGTTTCCAAAAATGCTTTTTTTGGATTCAGGAGGTCTCAAAACATGTATTTCCGGTGAAATCTCGGTATCGAATTTTTGGGTGGAATGCAATACTTCCCCTACTTACTATACGTAGTAGAGAAAGTAAAAACGAATAACGAATTTGAGAAAAAGTATAAGTATTGGAAAATTTAAGGGAATAACAAGCAATATCTCGCAAACGGTTCACTCAACAAAAGAAATGTATATGACATAAATTGTGTATTTTAACGCGATCTACATTTTTCGTGTAGTAAAAGTTTGTCTATCTCTTATGGTTTACCAGTTATGAAAAAGTCGTTCATAACGAAGAATACTTTTGGAGACATTCCCAGAAAATTCGAGATATAAATTTCATTTCTCATGACATTATCTTAAACATATGATATTTTCATCAAAATCGTTAGAGCCATTTTTGAGAAAATTAAAATTTTCGAAAAATTTTCCATGTAAATTGTAGTCTGGAGTGGGGGGATTTTCTTCAAAACCTTCGTGTCGCATCTCTGGAAGATACTGAAATTAAATACCAAGTTTGGTGCTTATCCGACTGTTCGTTTTTGAGTTATGCTGTTCACAGACACACAGACACACACACACACACACACACACACACACACACACACACACACACAGACACACACACGGACATGTTTCCAAAAATGCTTTTTTTGGATTCAGGAGAACCTAAAACATATATTTCCGGTGAAATCTCGGTATCGAATTTTTGGGTGGAATACAATACTTCCGCTACTTACTATACGTAGTAGAGAAAGTAAAAATCTGGATCTCTATAAAACAACATTCACTTAAAACATTTTTTGTGGCATAAGCCGTTTCTCAGATATTCTATTAAACTTATTATTTGACCGTTATTAAAGGTCGAATTGTTCAATACTTGTCATTCTTTTAAAGTACTATTGGTTTTCAGTTGTTTCTCTCGATTGTATGGAAACAGTATGGAATTTTAAGGCCGGCACATAGCGTTGAGTTCTTAAACATTTGACTATAGCTATCCTCTTTGTATTTATAACTAAACGTGTGATGTAGTTATTTCTGCAAAGGTTTATTTGGATTAAAATAAGCTTTAGATAGAAAAATAAGCTTTAGTGAGAATAGTTAGTATGCACACTAATAGAGATAGAGGATAGAGAAAATCATGTGAATGTATCACATCAGAGTTTTACTTTCTCTGCTATGTATAGTACGTAGGGGAAGTAATGTATTCCACCCAAAAGTTCGATATAGAGATTTCACCGGAAATATATGTCCTGAGACCCCCTGAATCTAAAACAAGAGCACTCAGAGAAAGCATCCTTGTGTGTGTGTGTGTGTGTGTGTGTGTGTGTGTGTGTGTGTGTGAAGCATAACTCAAAAAGAAAATTCAGATAAATACCAAACTTCTAATTTAGGCTCAATACCTTCCAAGGATACGAATAGAAAATTTTGAAGACAACTCCCCCACCCCAACTTCCCTTTTCATGGAACAGTTTTCGAAAATATGTATTCTCTTAAAAATACTTCTAATAGTTTTGATTAAAATACAATTCAGTAAAGATATTTACATGACAAATAAAATATATAATTTGAATTTTCTGGGAATATCCTTTGAAGTCCATTTCTGTTGGAAAAATTTTTGTATAATGCTGTACAATTGCTAAACGTTGGGCGATAGACGAAAACGTATTACACAAAAAATGTAGATCTCTTTAAGACACTCAATTTACTTCAAATAAGTTTTTTGTGGCATAATGAGATGTGCCATTTATGAAATATCGTAATTAAAGGTTGAAGTATGGTGCTTACAGTGATGAACTAAAGAGGAGATTCCCATTAATAAGACTGAACAATAAACTAAAACTTTGATGTGTTACACTCACATGGCTTTCTCTACTCTTGTAAAAACTATTTTTACAAATGCTTATTCCCCATATACTTCACGATAATCGATATAAAGTTTTGCAGAAACTATCTTATTGCTAATTTTCTTGTAGCTGCAAGGGAAATATGGCAGGCTTTAAGCGATAGTCAAATATTTTAAGAGGAGGTTGGTATGTGGAGCATTCCATTCTTTTTGCATGTCCAGGACATTAAAAATAAAAATAAAAGAAGAACGAATTCCCATTTGAGAAAAGTATAACAACTGGAAAATCAAACAAGTAACAAAGAATATCTCGAAAATAGTTCACTCGATAAAAATAAATGAAAATGACATAAATTGGTGTTTTAATGAGATCTACATTTGTTGTGCGAGAAAATTTTGTGTATCTCTTATTCTTTACCAGTTATGCAAAATTCATTCAGAATGAAGAGGACTTTTGGGGCATTCCCAGAAAATTCGAGATATACATTTCATTTACCATGAAAGCATCTTAAACATATTTTAATCAAAATCGTTAGTCATTTTTAAGAAACTCAAAATGTTCCATGTCTGGGGTGGAGGGCTTTTCTTGAAAATCGTTTCGCATCTTTGAAAGATATTGAACGTAAATGTCAAGTATTTATCCGACTTTTTGGTTTTAAGTTATGCTGTTCACAGACACACATCCGCACAGACACAGATACACACACACAGGAAATGTTTTCTAAAAGGGGGCCTCAAAACATGTATTTCCGTTGAAATCTCGATATCCAATTTTTGGGACGGAATGCAATACATCCCCAATACGTTGTAGAGAAAGTAAAATGCAATTTTAGCCAACTTTCGTTATTTAATCTCCCCTTAAACTGGTTATTGACCCAGCACATTCAGTATTAAAATATCACGTAGTGTGAAATACTTTGCGAGGACAAATTTCTTAGTTGATAGCTTTCACTGGCGTTAATGTAGCTCTGATGTAGTATTGATTCATAACAAATAAGAGTGGGAAAAAGACTGCAGTGTTGATTACGTAGTACCTTTTCATTCTGAATCTCGTTTAGCAGAAGGGAAAGCAAGAACCTTGACTAAATTTGCAGAAGGGATGAGGGGTAATTAGAAAACTGTAGAAGCTCAACTCTTTCCTCACTTCTCACACAAGACCCATTTCCACAAATTTCACCAGGATGTGTTTCCTTCCTTTTTCCACCCAGAGCTCACCAACCAGCATTCAAAGTACTTGTTTGCATTCATTAGGACATATTACGTTCCGTTCCCACTCATGAGACACGTGAAAGTTTCACTTTCTTTCACCACTTCCTCTGCTCATAACCTATCGCAACCCCCGCCCCTTTCTCCACTCCTATTTGTCGCTGTAACTTCCCGCAGGATAACCGCGGCTCATTTCTTTAGCGCGCTCAGGTTGTATAACTGCAGAAAAAAAAAGAAGATTCGGCTGGAATTGGTTTGCTTTTCAAAACATTCGCCATCTCTGTATTCATGCTCGTAAATTACTTGTTAAAACTCGAGGCGAGTGGAAACAGCAGCGGAAAATGAATATAAAATTGTAGCAAGGTACGCTGTCCGTCAGCTTAATGCTAATTTCACTGCCAAGGTTTCAACTAAAGCAAATAAACATAAGAATATAATAATTTGCTACAGAGCGGGTAATGAATGATAAACACAAACTGCTGCATTTAACTGATATGATTTTTAAAGCTGGTTCCCCATCACAACAAAACAAACGAGTCGAATCTGTTTATAACGCTGGGATATACATGCAATACCAATGCCAAAATATTTTAATAACCCCAATGTTATTTCTTGTGTAATCAACTTGGTTAGCATGGCATGCTAAACAATTGTACAAAGAGAAAAAATTGCTAAGATTAGAATTAACTAAGAGTATATGTCTTTCCCAAAGAGGTTAACTTGGTGGTCTGGGAGTGGGGAATCTGCATATTCACCAGCTTCAGCTCTATTTGGTTGTATAAGTTAAGGGTGCAGGTATTGTGTGAAAACTATGTGTCTTTTAAGTCATTAATAAATATGGTACAAAAGAGAAGATACGAAGTTTTAAAGTGTCACCTAATGTGATTATCTAAACAAATTACTCCATCATTTCAATAATGATTCCGCGCCACAGGGTGCTTATAGGCTATACAGCATTCACCATAAAAATCTTGTAGATAATTGTACAATTGTTTCATAAAGAACAGGATGGAAGTAAACGAAATTAATTAAGTCGTCATTCGAGTTTCAAAAGTTACCTATGCACCATCGGGCAGCCAGCTATTATTATATAATTTTGAGTCATAACTTAAGTTTTAATTTTATATGTTCATGTTTTGATTTGCATTGTTTTGTAGCCATGACAACGAAAAAAACAATATATGGCAACTTACGTGGAAAATATTTTTATGTCTGGGAATTCGCGAAGATTTGGTCTTAATGCCCCTTCTGGTAACAACATTCGTAGGTGGTACAATCAGATCCAAAGAATGGGGCGTCTCTGTAAAGGAAAGAGCACCGTACAGCAGATGAGAATGTGGAGAGCGTCAGAACGGCTTTCGCGCGCAGTCCTAAAAAATCTGTGCGGTGGGCGAGTCGAGAACTAGCAACTCCAGCAGTGACAGTGTGGAAGGTGTTTTAAAAACGTACCACTAGTACCTGCAGACTTACCTGAGTTGAGACGGAGAATTGGTTACATCAGACATGGACTACCGGCTGGATGTATGTCGTGTCACAAACGGATATATTTAACAGTTTTAATTTGTTTTGTGAGAACTTCCACAGATTTTCTTCAATCTATATTAGGATTGAAAATGTTACTATATTGTGTGCCGCAGAGAAAATATATAAGTCCAAAACCGTGTATAATACTTACATTCTAACTCAGGTGTCAGTGGTTGTCTGCCCGGCATTCGGTATTTTTCCAATTGTACGCTTGCTTGATGGTACATTCGCTCCTATTTATGCCGTCACCGCAGCTTTGGGAGGCATTCTACTAGCCATCACAAGTGGAGTATGTATAGCAAGGAGGAGGCATGAGTGTATCTGTTTACCTTTTCGTGCATGCAGTGGCGTCCTCTTTTACGTCCACAATTCTAGTTTATTTACATATGAATATATAACTTTGAACAATAGCTTCACTCATTACTATGTTTAAATATATAACTAAATAAAAACCTGTTTTGCTCCATATTTCCACGAAAAAATATTTTTACTGGCAACATTATGTAAAACTGAAGTATATTGTGGCTTTTACTATCAAAGAGAACACACTTACTAGACATTATTTTAATATTCTCTCCAATCTCCATTCTTGTCCAATACCTGATTCAGACACCTAGGTACTGGGAACAGTGTCATTAAATGCGGGAACATTTGCGTTTTAGCCAGAATTCTTCAGAACCTAAGTGAATCATATGTGATTCAGTAAAGCTGTTGCTCAAAGTATATATTCATATGTGAATAATCTAGGCTTGTGCACGTAAAACAGGACGCCACTGCATGTGCAAAAAGGGTAAACATACGCACAGCTCCTCCTTCCTATAGATGCATTCTCCACCTGTGAAGGCTAAAAGGATGCCTCCCAAAGCTGCGGTGACGGCATAAGTGGAAGCAAATTAAATTAAGCTGAGTTTTATTTATGGACCCTCTTAACCTTAGAGCCCATTCTATATTGAAAGACCGGTTATTTTGCTCAGAGGCCTCTTTAACAGACTTGAGCCACCGGCTTTACTTCCCCCGAAAAAATACATCGCCCTTCGCTGGGTTTGAACCCGCGACCTCGGGAACTAGACTAGCATAGTAATGATTACACCACAGAGGACGACATATATAGAAGCGAGTGTACTGCATACACTACACGTTGTATACGGCGAACAACAAGCAGCCTACCTGCAGACTGTACTAGCATTCATTGCACATCGAGTTTAGTCACCAAGAAGATGCATCAGGTTTACTACCAACAAAACGCTAAGCTGACGTCCCTTACTCCAATTTAAGTAGGTTGAAATGCGTGTTAAGCTCCACAGAAACCAGCCTAATACAGCCAGAAGGCTTGTGTAACAGTTTCCTCCCATTTCTTTTATGTAAGTTCGCTACATCTTTCCCCTCATTTTCGTTTGCAGCCGCAATAAAAAAACAGCCCTTTTCACTTGGTGTGACGTAACCATGACTACTTCTCTTTTGACAATCAGCCGAGAGACTCACCCTTCCCTTTCCTGGAAATATTTCTTATTCATTTATTCCGTCTCGTGGTTTGCAAGGCTTTTGGTTATCCGGGAAGGAACCAACGATGCAGAATACTGTCAACTCCGTCAAACTCAATTTGCTGATGCTGTGAGCACGTCCTGGCTAACTGGGGAATTGGCCCCGTATCACTACTGCTTGTTTGATATGCTACTGACACATATTGCGCCTGTGTAATATGGGTTTATTATTATACTTGAAATAAAACACTAACTGTTAATTTCAAGTATAGAAATAAAGGTTGATGTGTTACATTTACATGTCTTTCTCTGTTCACTATCGTTATGCTGGCATCTTTGCATCATATCGCGAGAAATAAGTGAATAACGACTGCACTTTAAAAGAAATTATAAAAGTATTAAACAATCCAAACCAATAATAACGAATATCATGGAAATGGCTCATTTCACAATTTAAAGATATCCAAGTTTTTCTGTGTACTACGTTTTTGTCTTTTTCAAACGCAGCGGTCCCGTATGGTAGTCTTCTGCGCCCATTTGTCGTGGTGAAGCCTCGCAAATTGCCCCGCCCATTTCCATTAATTTAATTCTTACCAGTGCCGCAAGGTGTAGAACTATAAGGGCTGTGAAAGTTAATTAAAAATAAGTAACAATCTATGAAAAGATTACATTTAAGCTACGTTAAATTTGAGAATTAATACAAGTCCAAATGAAGTTCAAAGTGTGCGAAAATTAATATACACAGCTCAGTTCATGGAATAGTTAATCACGTGAGTAAAATAGAGCTGCCTCTTTGAAGGAGGGCTTTGTTCTTTATGGGATAATACAGACTCCATTAATTAATTCATTCGTGCTTTTGTACAAATTAAACAGAGTTTGTTTTTAATGTTTTGTATTTATGGAAGCCCTTTAACTAATATGGTTCTTAGCGCCCCATTCCATATTGGGCGTGAAAGGCCGGAAATTTTGCTCAGAGGCCTCTTTATAAGTCTTGAGGTTCTTTTACGTGCCGTATATCTAAGACGCGAGACCATCGGCTTTATTTCCCTTCCCAAGGAAGCCATACTAAGGATTTTCACGCCCGAAAAGGTTCCATCGCCTTCCGCGGGGTTTGATCTTATGAACTACAGGCTAGCGTGGTACTCCTAGACCCCGGATTGACGACATTAATCAGAATTATACACAATTCCTTCCGAATAAAGTGGACTTCACAGGCTATTCATAGAAAATTCAAGATATACATTTTATTTGTCCTGTGATTTTTTAAATATTTTAATTAAAATCGTCAGTCATTTTTGAGCAAATAACAATTGTCGAATTTTTGCCATGTAAAGGGTACGTTGAGATTGGGGATTTTGTTGAAAATCTGTGTCGCATCCTTGAAAGATGTTGAACTTATATGTATTTGAGTTTCAGAGTTATGCTGTTCACACATACACACAAACACGCGCGCGCGCGCACGCACACACACACACACACATTCACAAACACGACACTGGACATTTTTCTAAAAATAAATAAATGGATTCAGGGCCTCAAAACGTGTATTTACGGCAAAATCCTACATCGAATATTTGAGTAGAATGCAAACCTTTCTCTTATTTACTATAGATAGGTGGCAGAGAAAAAAGAAAGTTATTTTTTTTACCATCTTTAAAATATCCTAGTCCATTATCTTTCAGGGATGCAACTCGAAGATTCTCATTAAGCTGGTTTCCGTTGCTTTATACTTTATCAAAACATTTGTAAGGATTTTGATTAATTATCATAGGCTTGAGGTCTTGCCATGATATATAACACACTTAATACTTTATGAATAGTCTAACAGTAACCGCATTGTTACTGAAGTTGTTGCTTGAAAACCTCAACAGAAAGACGTACAATAGAGAAAAATGCACAACTCATTAACACACAATTTGTGTAAAGTATGTAACATTTTCGTAATATTAACATTCCCGGAAAATTCTATTTTTACATCTTCCCAATTAGAAATGCTTCGTCTAATGGCAATCTTGAAAGATCGCAATTCTTTTTTCGCAGAGGGGCGTCTTATGAGGTCGTAACTATGACTTATAATATAAATAGCAGATATTCTTTTCACTATTTGCAGGTACAATGAACTCTTATCGCGATCATACAAAGTTGGCAACGCGTCACAGCAACACTAAATTACAACACGATGTAATAAAATACGTTAGAGTATACACAAACACCTGAAATTAAATAATTTGAAACAATTTCTTATTTATCGTTGGTAACGTATAGTGAATAGAAGAACCAATTTATATGCCTAATTATGTATGTATGTATATGTGTATGTATATATGTATGTATGTATGTATGTATGCATGTATGTATGTATATGTTATACTACTTTTATTATATTATTATTTAAGTCGAGTGAATGTAGCACACTACAGCTTTAGTTGGGCTGTTCAATCAGACATCTATAAATGTGCTGCGTGAAAAATGCATTTATTTTTAATCCGGGACTTCGAAAACGCATGTCCGAATACATTATTATAGAAATTCTTTCGAAAAATACTAGGTTATTTTTATGGCTATTATTATTATTATTATTATTATTATTATTATTATTATTTGTTGTTGTATTTATGCTGTTGCTACCTGCTGCTGTTGAATCCCCGTATTAATAATAATAATAATAATAATAATAATAATAATAATAATTATAATAATAACAACAATAATAGTAATACATCTAATATAATTAATAATCATGATAGCAAGCGAACAAATGCCAGTGAAACCATACGTGCTCTCATGTTTGCAGGGTTTATTTTTTACGGCGCTTTAATGTTCTCATTTAATTCTAAAATACTATAGTCCGTAATGTTAGACAAGAATAGTATAAACACAATTTAATAAAATAGCTATCGGTTCATACTGATAGGTCCCATAAAGACTTAATAATTATTTGTCAAACTAAAAATTTAGTTTATTCCCTTGAAAACAAAGTCTGTGTAACTGAAGCGGAAAACATTCTAAGGCTTGTTCGGTCTGTAAATAGTTCACTGTTTTTGTCTATCATCACGGATTGTGCACTCTAGTGCAAACCTGGAACTACTGAACTGAATCAATCGATATGAGGTGTTGTATAGAACGGTTTAGTAACAAATATCTAGCAGTTAAGGCAAGAATGAATACTAGGAGTTCAATGTACGTTTACTAATGACATCTTGAGCACCTGCTATTTGCAAAAATAATGAGCTGATGTAACAAGTAACAGATTATAAGTGTGTTTTATGTGAAGTTATTGCAGTACATTTGACAAATCGTTTAACTTATATGTGGCGCTGTGGGAAAGAAAGAAGCAGCGTGCAAAGTATACCTCCGTACTTGTCCACATAATGAAATGTCAAAATGTGTTCCTTCAAGATAAGAAAATGGTTAAGAAAAGTGGGCAATGGTGATGACTTTGCTTGAAGGGAACGAAAGTAAGCCTCCTTCCCTTTCTACTTCTCTACCCCCCTTTGAGCGAGAGAAAACACATTTCTGTTTTTTCTTTCGTTTTAGAAGAAACACAGACGGAAAAAGTTTCGACATTGTTTCTTACCTCCCACTGAGAGGTTTTCTTCCACATCTTTTGTTACTTTCGCATTGCGATGCCATTCTTTTTGAATCGAAACTTCCTCTAATTGTTTTAGTTTCAAAGTATATTTATAATGTGGTTTTTTAAATCTTTCAGAGGTGATAGCCGTTTTAGAAACAAGTGAATGCCTGGATCACTATGGTCATCTAATATAACGCTATTTTTTCGACGATAGCGGTTTTTATCCACTATCGTCTGGTAACCTAACCTACCTACTTGTTTTGTCTATTTTACTAGACGTGTATGCATGAACTATATTAAATCCTTGGAAAGGTAGAACCAGATGACTGCCCTACAGCAATTAATTTATATTAAATCCTCAAACTTTTGATATATGTATTATTGCAGACATGCAATATAATAACTTAATCTTTCCTGGATATTCACTTCTTTTATATTTGTTAATATTTATTTACGCTAAGTTGAACTATAAGTTATTCACCCTTTTAAGGGCAACAACCAGGCGTGAATATTCGATCGCTAGTTCGCAACCAACGTAAATCTTGGTTACCTTGTTGAACCACCATATTCAACGGCTGATAGTAATGAAAGTTTGTTTTCGTATAAGAACTATTTATATTATTCACTATCGTCGCAAAAAAATAGTATGTAATATACACATGCTTTTAAGTGCAATGGAGAATCTCGGAGGTAGAAAATACTCCACTTTGTTCCGTATTATCAAATTCTTCCTCTTTCTTCAACGACTACAACACTTACTATACTTTTGCTACATTTACTACACTTGTATCATAATATACTACTATGTTATTAATGGTGCATATTTTATCACTAGATTTTGAGATGCAGATAATGCTATATTATGGCATTGAATCTCAGCGCCCTTCGTAAACACGGTGGTTCCGAACAAGTACAAGTCATTATCCCTTAGAGAATAAACCCTTATTCTCCGAAATCCGAATTACAATGCAGTTAAACTGCATTGGGGATATGTTGCGATGGCACAATAGTAAGAATTTAGCTCAGTACGTCGAGTAGTTCGGGCTGCGGCAATAGTCTACTTAGCTTTCCATTTAACAATTATTAGACAGAAATTTATCCTAAGAAAGAATTTGAAAAATTGCAGTAACTACATCTCATAGAGACTGAAAACACCTTGAATGCTGAATAAGATTAGAGTAGTTGAATTTTCATTCAGAGGATCGTCACGATGGCACAAGGGCACTATGTCGGGCTGAGATGATTAAGAACCGACATGGTGACACATTTTTCAAGTATGATTAATCTTTCCAATTTTGTAGTTTTATTAATCTACAAGGCTACGAAAGGATCAGCTGCTTAAAGCATTTTCAATATTATTAGACGCCCTATTTCGTTTTCATTTCAATGTTGAACTAAAACGTTAAAATTTATAGCTCTGGAGTATTTTAACAGGTCAGAGATGCAAATTTCGGTGTAGAGTTTACTGAAACGTTGCCAAATCAAGCAGTTTTTTTTAACTAGAAGTAGCTAAATCAACAGAGATCACTTCTGCGCTATGAGATTGTCCGATTTTGTTTGAAAGTGTATTTTGAAGCTACGTTTTTACATGTAAATTGTCGCTTTTGAACAAACGCAATTTTTAATGAAAAAAGGTACCCAAAATTTAATATCAAAGTTTTACAGCTCATTTCCCACGAATTACATTTTTCTAAACCTTTTTCTTGACAATACAAAAACTACCGAAGGTTGTTAAATGAATTTTTATGCATGTTACTGTATACATAACCTAGGAATTATGCTCCTCTTTTTCATAGTTATTTTCTGAAAAAAACGTTATGATAAAATAATCTAGTAAAATTGAATTCCAAAGTTATGGTCACTTCCCTAAAACCAAAGTTAAGCTTTAAAACAAAAAAGAACAGAATTGAAATATCTTCTAAAACTGTGTCTCAGGGAAAATCTTGGTTCCAGCATAACAAGAAGCAGCCAATTTGAATAATTAAACTAGGCATGTAAATTAGTTTTGTGAAATTGAAATTAAGTTCATCTTGCATGAAAAAAGTGTCAAGTTTTATGCCTTCAAAAGCAGCTTTGTACGGTTGTTCCATACACAGGATTTAATTATTCAATATATATAATTTTTATACCCCATACCTGCTCCCTAAATTTCCGATGGGCACGTGGGGTCTTTAGTGACCCCATTCTACTATTTTGGTTTACATGTCCACAGTTAATCCATGTACAATGCTAAGGTATCATGACACCTCTTTTTGAGAAATAATTTATGAGCTCCTGACGTGAAAATATCAAGTAAAATGTTTTTCTCCGAATTATTCAGATGCAATACAAGAATGAACGGCAATGGGCACCTGGGTCCTTTAAAGTCCCCAAGTACTTTTTACTTTGTCTACTACGTATAGTAAGTAGGGGAAGTATTGCATTTCACCCAAAAATTCGATACCGTGATTTCACCGCAAATACATGTTTTGAGGCCTCCTGAATCCAAAAATGTATTTTTCGAAACATGTCCGTGTGTATGTCTGTCTGTGAACAGCATAACTCAGAAACGAAAGTCGGCTAAACACCAAACTTGGTATTTAGGTTCAGTATCTTCCAGAAATGCGACACGAAGGTTTTCAAGAAACTCCCCCCACTCCAGATTACCCTTAACATGGAACGTTTTTCAAAAATTTTAATTTTCTCAAAAACGGCTCAAAGGAGTTTGATTAAAATATCATATATTTAAGATAGTTTCATGCAAATAAAATTTATATCTTGAATTTTCTGGGAATGCCCCCAAAAGTCTTCGTCATTGTGAACGACGTTTGCATAACTGGTAAACCATAAGAGATGACAAAATGTTACTACATAACAAATGTAGATCGCGTTAAAATACACAATTTATGTCATATACATTTTTGTTTGTTTGTTGAGTAAACCATTTTCGAGATATTGCTAGTTATTCCCTTAAATTTTCCAATACTTAAACTTTTTCTCAAATGGGAATTCGTTATTCATTTTTTACTTTCTCTACTAAGTATAGTAAGCAGGGGAAGTATTGTATTCCACCCAAAAATTCGATACCAAGATTTAACCGGATTTATATGTTTTGAGACCCCTGAATCCAAAAAAAACATTTTTGGAAACATCTACGTGTGTGTCTGTCTCTGTGTGTGTGTGTGTGTGTGTCTGTGAACAACATAACTCAGAAACGAACAGCCGGATAAACCCCAAACTTGGTATTTAGGTTTAGTATCTTCCAGAGATGCGACACGAAGGTTTTCAAGAAAATCCCCCCATCCCAGATTACTCTTTACATGGAACATTTTTCAAAAATTTTAATTTTCTCAAAAACGGCTCAAAGGAGTTTGATTAAAATATCATATATTTAAGATAGTTTCATGCAAATAAAATGTATATCTTGAATTTTCTGGGAATGCCCCCAAACGTCTTCGTCATTGTGAACGACGTTTGCATAACTGGTAAACCATAAGAGATGACAAAATTTTACTACATAACAAATGTAGATCGCGTTAAAATACACAATTTATGTCATATGAGTAAACCATTTTCAAGATATAGCTTGTTATTCTCTTATATTTTCCAATATAAATCCCCCCATCCCAGATTACCCTTTACGTGGAACATTTTTCGAAAATTTTAGTTTTCTCAAAAATGACTACAACGATTTTGATTAAAATATCATATGCTTAAGATATTTTCATGACAAATGAAATGTATATCTTGAATTTTCTGGGAATGTCTCCAAAAGTATTCTTCATTGTGAACGACTTTTGCATAACTGGTAAACCATAAGAAATAGGCAAAATATTACTACACAAAAAGTGTAGATCGCGTTAAAATATACAATTTATGTCATATACATTTTTTGTTGTTGAGTGAACCATTTTCGATATATTGCTTGGTATTCCCTTAAATTTTCCAATACTTATACTTATTCTCAAATAGAAATTCGGTATTCCTTTTTTTGTCCTAGTAATGCAAAGAGAATGGAATACTCCACATAGCAACCAGCTCTTAAAATATTTGGCTATAGCTTAAAGCCTACCAATTCCCCTTGCATCTACAAGAAAATTAGCAATAAGATTAACATCTCGATATTTCGATTAACATGAAGCATATGGAGAATAAGCGTTTGTAAAAATAGTTTGTACAAGAGTAGCGAAAGTGAGTGCAACACATCAGATTTTTTCTCTTTGTTGAGTTTTCTGTAGTAGTGTTTACTGGCTAAACTGTCGAACAATCAAAGTATACTTGCGGGGAACCATAGACACAATTGTTGAAGTCATACTGCAGGAAACAGCTGATGTAAAGCTATTCGAATTCTATTTTCACTTTTTCTACTGCGTATATTAAGTAGGGAAAGTATTGTTTTCTCTCCAAAAATTTGATACCGAGATTTCACCGGAAATATATGTTTTGAAGCGCCCTGAATCCAAATAAAGCATTTTTGGAAACATGTCCATGTGTGTGTCTGTCGGTGAACAGCATAACTCAAAAACGATAATTTTGATACATGCCAAACTTGGTATTTGAATTTAGTATTTTCCATAGATGCGACACAAAGGTTTTCAAGAAAATCTCCCCACCCCAACTACCCTTTACAAGGAACATTTTTCGAAAATGTTGATTTTCTAAAAAATGGCTGTAACGGTATTTATTAATATACGATATATGGAATATATTTACATGACAAATCAAGTGTAAATCTTGAATATTCTGGGAATAGCCTAGGTAGTCTTCTTCATTCACAAGGAGTTTTGTATAATCTTGTATAACTTGTAAACTTTAAGCGATAGACGAAAAGTAACACACAAAAAATTTAGATCTCTTTAAAACAAAAAAGTATCTAAAATAAGTATTTTTGTGGCATAAGTTGTTTCTGAAATATCCGTTATTAAAGGTTTGAATTGTTCAATACGTGTCATTTAGTCCCATCCATTTTCAGTTGTTTCTCACGACTGTACGGAAACAGTATGGAATTTTAAGGCCTGCATATTGCGTCCAGTTCTTAAACATTTGACTCTGGCAGTTCTCTTTGTATCTATAACGAAATGTGTAATGTAGTTATTTTTGCAAAAGTTTATATCGATTAAATGTATTAGACATAAAGACAAGCTTTACTAAGAATAGTCTGTTTACCCACTAATAAAGATGGAGGTCAGAGAAAATCATGTAAATGTATCACATAAGAAGAAATAATACCACTATCAGTTCATTGTCACTGAAAGATGATAGTTAAATAAGAATGCAGCATATTTGTAATGGAATAGATTGGAGTTACAGTATACATAAATTGGATTTATGATAAGGTTATCCCCGACGAAGATGCTGGAGTTTCTCGTTGAGATGTTACATGAGAAAGATTATAACGAAGAGATTTATGAAACGAATGATAATGAATACCTGCCTTCACATAGCGAAGAATATTAAGACGAGGTAGAAAAGGAGGAAACAGTTGTTGATGTTAGTGATGAGCATGATGTTCCAGTAAGTTCTAATGATATTATGGTGCACATAATTTCACTAGAAAAAATGGAATGGTTTGGTACAAAGAGCCTCCTGTTAGTAGAAACCAAACTTTCTCTCATAATATTCTTCGTGACAATCCAGGTCCTAAAGGGGATCGCTTTGAGATAAGTACATTCTCTGTCGTTGGATTTTTTTACCTCTCGCTGAGAGGTTTCCTTCCACATATTTTGTTACCTTTCCTATATTTCCGTTGAAATAGGATTTTATGAAATGTTGTTACTTGTATCATTTGTATACCTAAACACCATCCTGAGTCATACCCATATCTTCTTTATAGTCATCAAACACAGTAATAGGTGAAGAGAGGAAACCAGAAAAAAGTAAAACATTATAATAAATACAAAGGAGGAATTGAATCAATGCATCAACTTGTAGGCATGCTCACCGTGAAACGTTGGTCTCTTGTGTCGTTCTATAATATGTTTGACATTTCAGGGATTGCCGTTAGGACCATAAGGCTATATCATTATCAGAAGGTTTACCTACTGCTAATAAAAGGCGACAATTTCTATTGCAGCTAGCAAGGCAGTCGGTGCATCCTTACATCAACTGTAAACTAATGCATAGAAGATGCATGCAAAAGGAAGCAAAAAAACTTCTTGTCCTTGGACATCACTATGAGACTTGAAGGCACAATACAAAGGTGTTCCAAATGTTAAAGAAGTATTGGCAAATTAAAACATGTCAGAAATGTGCAAAATCTGCCTGCAGTACCCATTTAAGGAAAATTGTGATTTGCATGGAATATGGGTGATAGAATTGTGAAACAAAAGCGTTAATTATTTAAGTGGAAGTAGGAACAATTTAGCTATTTTTTGGGGGATAATTCAGAATTTAATATGTTCTGTGTCTTATAG
Source organism: Deroplatys truncata (assembly GCA_030765065.1). Classification (NCBI taxonomy): domain Eukaryota; kingdom Metazoa; phylum Arthropoda; class Insecta; order Mantodea; family Mantidae; genus Deroplatys; species Deroplatys truncata. The sequence continues at coordinate 201,430,061 of CM060983.1, read as the reverse complement.
GTAACAAAAGGGTTTCGAAAGTATAAAGATACGAATCACATTATCTGTGTTATGATAGAAAAGCTACAATTAAATTTATTTGTATTAATTGTGAATTTAAATAAGTGAAATGTAACACATAATATTGAAAATGTATACTTCATAAATAAGGTAGAAAACAATATAGCAATACCATTATAACACGTGAAGCAATAACAATGCATATAACGATTAAAATACCATGAGGTCCTGGAAGACACCAAGTGCCAAATTATTATTTTCACAGGGTTAAGTATTTCTAGTATTACCAGACGCGTTATTTCGCTTTCATTTCAACGCAGCTATTTAAACAGAGATGGCGTCAAGTCTTGGCATTTTTACTTTCTCTACCACGTACATAGTAGATAGAGAAGGTATTGCATTCCATCCAAAATTCAGTACCAAGATTTCACCGGAAATGCATGGTTGGAAGAACACTGAATCCAAAAAAAAAAAAAAAAAGCATTTTTAGAAAAATGCCCGTGAACAGGCATAACTAAAAAACGAAAAGTCGGATCAACACTCAACTTGGTATTTAAGTTAGTATCTTCCAAAAATGCGATACGAATATTTTAAAGAAAATCTTCCTACCCCAAACTATCCTTTACATTGTAGTTTTTTATTTTCTAACAAATGACTGGAACGATTTTGTTATAATACAATATATTGAAGATATTTACATGGCAAATAAAATGTATATTTTGAATTTTCTTAAAATAGCCGTTAAACGGTAGACGAAAACGTATTAAATAAGAAATGTAGACAAACGCACACGCGCGCGCACCTTCTTCTGAAATATGTTCTTTGGATTCAGGAGCTCAAAATATGATTTATGTTAGAATCTCAATTTTTGCGTGGAATGCAATACTGTGTACGCGCTAGAGAAAGTAATACGCATTCGTAAGCTTAGTGAGTAGAAACTATATAGAAATAGACGATAGTGAGTGGAAAAAGTTATGTGAACGTAACAGCAGATTTTTTACTATATTTACTAACTCCGAATAGAGGTCATATGAGCGGCAGAGGCCAGCGAAGTTTTGTTTGGTAGTGGTGTTCGTGTATCGATTTTCCTTCAAAGTGTAGGGTGGAAATGTCAAGGAGTGTCTTATTGGCCCCTACTTGTTGCCTCTCAACATAAAGGAGAACGGTATTTGATATTTCTTGGAGAGGATTTACAGCAGTGCCTGATACATGCTTCCTCCACAGAACTGGATCCCTATTTCCTTCTTTAAAAGTCCAAGATACTGAGAAAAGAATAATTTAAGTTCAGAAAACTACAAGGTCCACATTTAAATTATTATTACAATAATAATGAAGTATCCTCAACCTTACAAAGATAAAGACCCTAATTACGAGAATATTAGCCTAGGGAAGATCTAAGGGTGGAATATATAAAACAGTTCGTTTACAAAGATTGTGAAAATCATAGAAAATGCGAATTCATATCAAATCAACATTTGTGTCTGTGAAAAAAGGGAAGGAAGAAAGGGAACAAAGAGAAACTGCGCCATAACTTTAGGAAATATGATAAATGTAAATTAATTGTTCCCGCAGTGACTGGTAAGATTCATGTTCCCACATTATTAGCAGGCAGATAGGTCTCGACTATTCAAAAGGATGTAAAGAGTAGAATAAATTAATATAATTGAAAATACTGCGCTGAATGGCGCTGAGCTCTGCGAGATTCCAAGGTGAATGAAAGCAAATTAAAAGTGATGAAATGGATTATTGGGGAGGTAGCTGTATTTCTGGACTTCATACTATACCGAATTAAACTATACGACAATAGATGTAAGTGGCATTAAGTATTAGGAGTGATAGGGGGTTACATCTGTGGCCCGCATTCGGGAAGTCCCGGGATCGATCCCCGTCGACCGCCCACCCTGGCCTATGGGTTTTTTCGTAGTTTCCTCGGGTCGCCAGGCAAATGTAGGGGTGGCTCATCTCCTACCGCGACTCTACTTCCTCTCATTTCATGTACCCATCATCTTCATTGTCTTCTGTTTCAGGGTTGTAGGACCAGACGACGGTGTTCGGCGGTTTGCGGCTGGACGGTGTCTTGCTCGCTGTGGTACCACTCAGTTAGGTCTATCCTCAGCGTGGGACTCCAATTCGGGGGACCATGGATATTAGTGGCTTGTGGGCAGGGACCGTGCGTTCTATCTGGAAATGTTAAGGACTCCGTCCATGCTTGTGCCCGTCATCCTTCGGATCTGGTTTCCCTTCCGGTTTCTCCTTTCATTCCTCCCTCCCAGGGGTCACGTTGGAAGTACAATGGGCCGACTGGCCTGCGTGCAGTGCTCTGCCCCGGTTCCGGAGGCCTCTCCGCGATACGCATCTTTAACTTTATTAGCAGTGATTGTGTAAAACAGTCCATGGAAGTTAGACAAATAACAAGATGATCAGAAGAATAGAGTAAGATAAAAACGTGGATCAGAGAGACGCCATATTGCGTAAACAAAAAACAAAGGTCTCCGCTAATGTAACTATTGTTTTTGAACAAGTTATTCTGCTCTAGGGCCAGTATGATAGAGTGATTACCACAGTTCGTCTCAATGAAAGTTACTAATGCAATCTTTAACTTTATTTCACTTTGCTTTGCTGAAGCATCCAAGTCATTATGTACGAAATGCTCTGAACACTTGTTTTAAAATGTTTAAATTTCTTTCTAGCAATTTTAATCTCCCAAAATTTGGCTTTCTGGGTGGTTTCCAACCAATAGGAAACCAACGAAAAGTGATATCCTTATTCTTTTCTTTCTTTCTATGGAATTATATTCACTGCGATATTCTGCAGCAATTATCGTATAAATAACCGTTGCAATTTATCGTCTGGCGCTGAAATAGCAAATCTTGCAGAAGATTTATGTGACTGCAGAAAGGTCAACACTGATACTGAACTGTGGATATACTATAGAAGACGTTATCGGATTTTTACATGTCAAACGCTACTATGTTTACTCAAGGCCTTTCCCTTCAAGTTTTCATATTATTTTTTCGACGATAGTTCGTTTTATTCATTTCCCGTTCATGGTAGACAATTGAATTTCCTTCTTTCAGTGGTGGTAACCTAAACTGCCTGCGTATTTTGTCTATTTTATTGCACATACGTGCATGAACTTTATTAAATCCTTTAACTTTTGATATATTTATTATTGCAGACATGGAATAAAATACTTTTATAACTGAATTTTACCATTTAAATTTTACCTGTTACTTTACTTCCTTTTTATTTGTTAATATTTACTTACGACTTAATTCATGCAGCAGCTAAGAATGAGCTGCAAGTATTTTTTTTAAGATCAACAACCGGTGTGGATAATCGATGACTAGTTCACCACTAAAGTTAAGGTTGATGGGTTTGTTAATGGAAGCACCAAGTTCAACAGCTGTTAGTTATTAATTTTATTTGTTGTAGGTATCAGTTCTATTATTCACTATCCTAGAATAATTGGTATGCAATATGCATGCGTTAAGTGTAATGGAGAATCTCGGAAGTAGCAACTCTTCCTTCTTTTCCAATGATGCACTTGTACCAGAATATACGAATAGGGAAGAGGTAGGGCAGGTTGGATACAGGGGCAAGTTGGCACATGGTTTCTTACTTCAGCCCTTAGTAAACACATTGCAGTATAATGCAGACATACGGTTCCTTGTATCCGAATAACGTCCCAGCGCAATCCTTTGTGAGAAGTTGTCAAAGGAAGCCATGAAGTTGTTTTTGTACCTATCCAATATTAAATGGCTCCTAAATATTTTGTTTGAATCTCTTTTAAATGGCTTTATTCCCTGTATTTTAAGTATTTTATTCCTTATTCATGATTGCATATCGAACTTCTATTAAAAGAAGTAGACCAGGCACAATAAAAGGGGGCACGTTTCCATAATGATAGCAACAGGCAGTTTGTGTATTTAAATTGTTTTTCGGACATTTTCGATTAATTTGTGTACAGTGCTTCATTTTAGTTATACCATTTAAGTGTTTAATTATCCTTGGACGTTATATTTTACTTTATTGCCCTGTTGATATGTTTAGAAAACGTTACCCTGTGTTAGAAGTTTTTACTATGATGAATCTGTAATTATATATCTGAAGTGTTCTTAATAGCATGATCATGATACTGGTTTTTAATAAATTATTTAAAACATATATTCCTATTTAAATAACATGATGCCAGCTTACTCCATATCCTGTGCCAACCTGCCTCCTAGGTGGGGTAAGTAAGTGGTTTATTCACTATGCAATGGTTTGAAAGGTTGAAAAATTTAAGTTAAAGTACATGTAAAACAATGACACAATAATTAATATGTACACTTAAAGGAATTTATATAACACTACCATGTCACGATTAGCTGAAGTGATGCTGTAATAAAAGTAAAAAAGTAAAACTAAAATTTGTGCTAGTTTGCCCCTCTCTCTCCCCTACTGTTACACCGGACTTCTCCTTCTACTTGGACAGGAATATATTTCTTACTCAGGTTATCTTATTATTTGCTAATAATGTAACAAAGAAACGTCACATAAACATTTACAAAAGCAAGTTCAATTCAACACAGTGAAGCTCAAACACATCCAGACTGGAGTTACAATTGAGTAAATCCAGAAAAGTGCCGTAGTATATTTGTTAGTAGTTGGAAGATGCTTCATGTTTATCTGCACCACGTATGGAAGCCAATTTGTCGCGGTCACTTCGTGTTATCTTTTGCTGGGCGCCTGTTATTATATTACTACTTTGAATGTTGGGTTCATTGTCCTCCGGCTAGCTATTATTTCTCGGTCGAGCACATCTCTTGAACAGGGTGTGTGTAAACAGAAAGGATTTGTTACTGAAAGATAACACTGATAAAAGAATTTGTTTTTACACTTTTATTGTCGTCACACATTATTTAATTTCACATATTGATTCTTGATATACGACAGACTGAAACTGTTCTGTTTTCTAATATCACTATAAATCACTTATTTACTGCACATTATTAATTCGCGTGTTTCACATTTATAACAAACTTTAAGACGCGAGAGATTCTGTAGAATTGCGCAACGTGTACTTTATGTATGCTTCCGTTGAACTACGCGACGTATAACTCACGAATACTTATGTTGAACTGATCGACGTATTACACGCGAATGCTTCTGTTGGACTGACGTAATCTGCCTCTGACTTTAGCTTTTTATACTCCCACACCCCGATATGCCTAAAGATTATAACCGAGCTGCTATTGATTAATAAAACGCGCCAACATTAGCGTCTATTTTTATATCCAATCAAAATTACGAACAGAAATGCTCTAGGGAAAATATTCCCGCTATTTCTAAGAAAAGCGCGCCAATCTGACGTCATTTGTTTGTCTCTTCTAATTAATATTCAACTCACCCCCTCGCTCATTGTTATTCGCTCCTATTGTCAGTTTCAGTGAGGTCGTGTAAACTTATTTCTTAACAATGTTTATAATTAACAAACATCTCAAATCAATGTCATACAATAATGCTTATTTACACTACAATCACTCTGGCATTTACATTATTGTGATAGAAATTACTGCCACAAAAGGCAGATACTACTGCACAGGCGCATTTATTTAGGTGCTGCGTGTTTTTATTAAGGAATTTTATAATTTTTTTTAGAAAGATGTTAAACGCTTAAGTCCCGTGATCAACTCTATGCGTCTCTTGAGTTCAGGTAACCTTCTGTAGTTTAGTGCGTGATGCTCTTATTTTCAGTTTAAGCAGAATAATTAAGTATGACCACGGTATAGAAAAACTGCATTTTAGTATAAAAGATCATTTGATATGAATGCGGGAAGTACGAGGTGCGATTAAACATAAACCACACATTTTTAAAACACTATTTAATGGGTTAATTAACTTCAAAATAAATACATACTCTTTTCTGACACAGTTTTTACTATACTCTACATCGGTTATCAAGCTGCGCAAATGCATATTCAATGTGCGCAAATATGCTTCTCGGTCACAACAATGACTACTCCCACAGTTTTCCACCCCCTACCGTGATTTCTCGGGGGCTATTTTCCACGTGCTAGCGCAGCATTGATTACTCGCGCGAAGCTATGCTTGGCTGACCCTCAAAATACGGATAAATACCTATGAAATGGAATTGTACAGAGGTGCAAGAGAAAAAGTGTCAGACAGCTGAGAAAGTTTTCCTTTGAGAGTAATATAGAATAATATGCAGTATTTTCTCAAAGTATTAAAGAAACAAAACAAGGATTTTTTTAGGAAAAGAAGAAGGCCGAGATACATCTACGTTAAAACAAAATAGATATAAATGGAATATGCGTCAAGAAGGAGAGGCAATAGAAATGGAAATTAAATAAATACTATATAAAATATGTGTCGGTTTGATATTTAAGCATTAAGGTACAAAGTTAAATCAATAACATATTTTACTTTTGCTGTTCATTTCCTAAGCTTTAATGTGTTTTTACGTTACCTACAATTAATAAGTACGCATGGACTCAACAGTTGCGAGCGTTTAATTAGATATAATTAACGAAGTAAGATACTTTTGAAATTATAGTGTTGTCGACCAAAAACAGTCGTATGCAACTCGACTATAATGGTAACTAGGACGCTGGTATGAAAATCATCACACGTCATCATCAACGCGAATTACTACCATTAACGTCTTGTTGCATAATATACTATTGTTTGGTGTTATAAAATTTATGAACGCAATGGGAAGGACATTTCCCTTTCTCCTAGGTTAAAGATCACTATATTCTGTCTACAACTATATGTCATCTGATTGAGTGAACATGTGATCGAGAATTGAAATATTTTTAATATTTAAAAAAATCTGCTGTGTTGCCCTCACATGACTTTCTCTACTCTTGTACAAACTATTTTAACAAACACTTATTCTCCATCTACTTCATGTAAAAATTTGCAGAAGCTATCCTAGTGCTAATTTTCTTGTAGATGCAAGGGAAATATGGTAGGCTTTAAGCATTAGTAAAATCTTTTAAGAGCTGGTTGCTATGTGGAGCATTTCATCCTCTTTGCATGTCCAAAACATTAAAAAAAAAAAAATCTGATGTGTTACACTCACATGACTTTCTCTACTCTTGTACAATCTATTTTTACAAACGCCTATTCTCCATATGCTTTATGTTAATCGAGATATCGAGATGTCAATCTTATTGCTAATTTTCTTGTAGATGCAAGGGGAATATGGTAGCTTTTAAGCGATGGTCAAATATTTTAACGCTGGTTGCTATGTGTCGAATTCCATTCTCTTTGCAAGTCCAGGACATAAAAAAATGAATAACGAATTTGAGAAAAAGTATAAGTATTGGAAAATTTAAGGGAATAACAAGCAATATCTCGAAAACGGTTCACTCAACAAAAGAAATGTATATAACATAAGTTGTGTATTTTAACGAGATCAACATTTTTTGTGTAGTAAAATTTTGTCTATCTCTTATGGTTTACCAGTTATGCAAAAGTCGTTCACAATGAAGAATACTTTTGGAGACATTCCCAGAAAATTCGAGATATACATTTCATTTCTCATGGCATTATCTTAAACATATGATATTTTAAACAAAATCGTTAGAGCCATGTTTGAGAAAATTAAAATTTTCGAAAAATGTTCCATGTAAAGGGTAGTCTGGGGTGGGGGGATTTTCTTGAAAACCTTCGTGTCGCATCTCTGGAAGATACTGAACCTAAATACCAAGTTTGGTGTTTATCCGACTGTTCGTTTTTGAGTTATGCTGTTCACACACACACAGACACACACACACACAGACACACAGACACACACACGGACATGTTTCCAAAAATGCTTTTTTTGGATTCAGGAGGTCTCAAAACATGTATTTCCGGTGAAATCTCGGTATCGAATTTTTGGGTGGAATGCAATACTTCCCCTACTTACTATACGTAGTAGAGAAAGTAAAAAAGGACAACAAATCTGATGTGTTACAGTCACAGACTTTCACTACTCTTGTACAAACTATTTTTACAAACGCTTATTCTCCATCTACTTCATGTTAATCGAGATATCGATATGTTTATCTCATTGCTAATTTTCTTTTAGATGCAAGGGCTTAAACTATAGTCAAATATTTTAAGAGCTGGTTGCTATGTGGAGTATTCCATTTTCTTTGCATTACCAGGGGAAAAAATGAGTAATGAATTTGAGAAAAAGTATAAGTATTGGAAAATGTAAGGGAATAAAAAGCAATATCTCGAAAATGGTTCACTCACCAAAAAAAATGTATATGACATAAATTGTGTATCTTAACGCGATCTACATTTTTTTGTGTAGTAAAATTTTGTCTATCTCTTATGGTTTACCAGTTATACAAAATTCGTTCACAATGAAGAATAATTTTGGAGACATTCCCAGAAAATTCGAGATATACATTTCATTTGCCATAAAAATATCTTAAACATCTGATATTTTAATCAAAATCGTTAGAGGCATTTTTAAGAAAATTAAAATTTTCGAAAAACGTTCCATGTAAAGGGTAATCTGGGGTGGAGGATTTTCTTGTAAACCTTCGTGTCGCATCTCTGGATGATACTGAACCTAAATATCAAGTTTGGTGTTTATCTGACTGTTCGTTTCAGAGTTATGCTGTTCACAAACAGACACACAGACACACACACGGATATGTTTCCAAAAATGTTTTTTTTTATTCAGGGGGTCTCAAAGTATGTATTTCCGGTGAAATCTCGGTATCGAATTGTTGGGTGGAATGCAATACTTCCCCTAGTTACTATACGTAGTAGAGAAAGTAAAAATAACGAATTCCGATTTGAGAAAAAGTAAAAGTATTGGAAAATTCAATCAAATAACAAGGAGTAACTCGGAAAGGATTCACTCGATAAAAAATGTATATTACATAAATTGTGTGTTTTAACAAGATCTACTTTTTTGTGTAGTTAACCTTTGTATTTTACGGTTTACCAGTTATGCAAAATTCACTCCGAATGAAGACGAATTTTGGGAACATTTCCAGAAAATTCAAGATATACATTTCATGTGTCACGAAAGTATCTTAAACATATATTTTAATCAAAGTCGTTAGAGCCATTTTTGAGAAAATCAATATTTTCGAAAAATGTTCCATATAAAGGACAGTCTGGGGTAGGGGGATTTTCTTGAAAATCTTCGTGTCGTATCTTTAAAAGATATTGAACCTAAATACCATGTTTGGTATTTATCTGACTTTTCGTTTTTGAATTATGCTGGTCACACACCCATCCACACAGATGTTTTTCTAAAAATGCTTTTTCTGGATTCAGGAGGTCTGAAAGCATGTATTAGGTGGAATCTCGGTATCGAATTTTTAGGTGGAATGCCATACTTCCCCTACTTAATATTAGTAGTAGAGGAAATTAAGAGAGAACAATTTAATCAGACTGATACAAATGCCACTTTTGAGTAAGTTTAAGCATTTAAAACAGTACTCAAGTGCCAAATAATGATTCACAACTCACTACAATGAACAGGACAAAACTACACTACTGAAAGTGCGTGCGCACTCTCAACTTCAGGTCCAAAATGCCATGATAAATTTTTAGGATGTGTGCTATTTTCGGCTCTCTGCACAAGAGCAGAGTGTGTCTTTCTTATAGCCGCCGTCGCACTCATACTTTTTACGGATCACTATGAATACGAATCCGTAAAATAAAGCACAGTTTGCAGAAATTGAGAACCGGAAGCTATTTTACATTAATGAATATTTATAGGTGTGCAGCCTGAGGTGAGAAACCCTTTATGAACCATTGCCCTCCGCAGAATGATTTCATTTTGGTTACTGCTAACCACATGGGGAGGAGATTGGTCAGCACGTGGACTCCGCTAATCGCTAGTGGTTTACCTGATTGGTTTTGACTATCCAATTTGCATCCTGATACACCTGACCTCCGGACTCTGCTGTGAACTGGTTCTCTTTGGAGTTGGATCGAAAATATCTTCATATAGAGACACGAACCGTTTCACTTCATGAATGCTGATCAAAAATTAAAATTAAAATATATATGTATGTTAGTGATGAAAAATAACGTAACTGCAGATCTTTAAAACGAATTGCATCCACATGACCTTCTCTGCTCATTCTTCTGCAAACAATTCTTACAAAATCTTATTCTTCTGTATACTTCTTGTTAATTGAGATGCATTTTATTACACAGTTTCACATTTCGTTATACACATAAGCGATAGTGAAACTTTTAAAAAGTGGATTGCTGTGTGTTGGCTTTGAATTATCACGAGAAAAAACGGATGACATTCCACTTAAAAAAGTTTAAATATTTGAAAATTCAAACCAATTACAAAGAATATCTTCTAAATTGTTAAAGTCACAAGAGCTTTTATTTGATATAAATTGTCTTTTTAACGAGACCTGTATTGTTTGTAGGGTAAGATTTTGTCTATCTCTTACGGTTTACCAGTTATACAAAAGTCATCCACAATGAAGTGGACTTCACAGACTATTCTCAGAAAATTTAAGATATTTATTTTATTTGTCATGTAAATTACTTAAACATGTGGTATTTTAATAAAAATCGTTAGATCCATTGGAGAAAATAAAAAATAACGAAGATTTGTGCATGAAAGGATAGTTTGGGCAAAAAAATACCTGTTACGTATTTAAATATTTTTCGCTTTTTAATTACACTATTTACAGATACACACAAACACCAGCAGACCCTTTTTTTTAGAGAAAACGTTGTATTTATTTATTCGGGTAATACTAAAGGGTGAAATGTGACATAGAAGTTTTGGGTAGAATACTTGTACTTATTGTACGTAGTAGGGGAAATAATGTCTTTCGTCTTATCACTGAATCAGTCGCTCGTTGTAAGCCTTAACTTATAGAATATAGGAGGTGGAAAAATGTTTTGCTCATCCGTTAACCGTTGTTTAGTTGATAAAGAAGGTATGTTGTTTTGATATAACCGAAACCGGAAAAAAATCATTAAAATACCAGCTTCATTTGAGGATAGGAATAAAACAGATTCTTAAGAAGACTGCTAAACTACAGATCCTATAAGCGTAGTTATATAGACGAGATGCATAATATTATTCACTTACTCCAATGACTATATTGAAGGCAAAAGGGAAAACACTACAGATAACTAGTTGCATTCTTTTATGCGCCCTGACAACACGTGGACTCCAAGTTTGACGACGCATCCACTTTCGTTACTTTTTGACGCCGTACCCAATATCTGCTGCCAGCTGCTACAGTAATTGGGTATGAGATTTTTCTCTCAGGGCATGCGTGGGTGGGTGTGAGGATAAACAACACCAGTTAAATTGACTGAGAAACTTAATGTATGCTAATGTATGTATGTATGTATATATGTATGTATGTATGTATGTATGTATGTATGTATGTATGTAAGCTATTAAAAGCGGGTTGCCAACCTTTGAAAATTAAGAATTAAATTGACTCTGAATCGTAGCACTAGAAATTGTAACAGTTGAATTATTATACCGGCTAACGTCTGCAGTATAATTTGAAATAAGGTTTCCGCAATAAAAACTAGAAGCGTATGTTGCCGTGAGTCGCTAAAATGTTTACCGGCAATGCTTCGGCTGCCGCGTGATACCCAGCGGGGTCTTTGTGCGCTGTGGACTGACGATCACTGTAAAGGAAGTCTCTAAGGCTGTACACGAAAGACGAAAGCCAAACGAAGCTAATTTTAGCAATACACAGTCTTTTATTAACTTAAGTCTCCCCTACTTCAGGACTACCTCATCCAAGTTCCTACTCTACGCGTTGCCAAACTTTACTCCTCTGAAACACAACACTTGCTCTTTGACTTGCTAAATTCTAAAATACTTTCTGAACTGGCCTATGTGCACCTTCACACACCTCTTACTCTTAACGTCTTGAGTTCCAGTCACCTGAACCTTGAGCTAATGGGTTTCTCGTAGTTCTCGGAACACTTAATTACCTTAGCTACTCATCTTCTAACTAATGACTTTTTCTGAACATGTAATCTGCCTGGTACCTACTTCGTTATTCACGTACAAAGTTGTAGTCCTTTCTTCTTCCATTACACAATGATTCCAAATGACATTTATTGCAATTATTTATCTATGTCACTATCCTGTCATTAACAATCCCGGTATCAACTCGAGTGCAGCCAATTCCTTGTAAGTATTTTTAGAATGTTCTGGTGAAAATTATTTTTATTTTTTATAACATTTTCAAAACTTCCCGCCTTTCCAGCCAAACCACAGATACTACGCCAGCGATGACAAGTATGGCTCAAATAATTTCGATACCCATTGTTCCAGGCCTATGTCTTTAATAGAATCTTCTACTGCAGTAAAGTATAAAGAGAAAGTAGTTAAAAGGGGATAAGACCATCTTTTGTATAATAGCTGACGTCCGGTTTAGACGTTTAGTGTTTTGTGTGGTAATAAACACAAGGCCGCATGGGAGTCAGTTCTGAAAACTACACGTTCTTTATTGATTTTTTTTCTTCATGTATTTATTTTTTACGTCGCTTTAACTGCTTGGATATCGCGACGGATCTGTTAGTGGATAACTCATAGAACGATGTATGATAGACAGTCAGCCTTCTAGGTCTCATCCCTGTAAGCAGCCACTCCGTCACGTGTCACAGAGACCCTAGACATAGATACTGGATCCTCTGCTTCGTGCCATGCAGACGGCATTAGGGTGCCATCCAGTCCAACTGCCACTCTCACACAGAAAGGCCGGCAGTTAGCCTTTTAGGTCTCATCCCTGTAAGCAGCCGCTCCGTCACGTGTCACAGAGACCCTAGGCATAGCTACTGGATCCTCTGCTTCGTGCCATGCAGATGGCATTAGGGTGCCGTCCAGCCTAACTGCCGCTCTCATATAGAAAGACCGGCAGTTAGCCTTCCAGGTGACATCCCTGTAACCAGCCGCTCCGTCACGTGTCACGGAGATCCTAGGCATAGCTACTGGATCCTCTGCTTCGTGCCATGCAGACGGCATTAGGGTGCCATCCAGTCCAACTGCCACTCTCACACAGAAAGGCCGACAGTTAACTTTCTAGGTCTCATCCCTGTAATCAGCCGCTCCGTCACGTGTCACAGAGACCCTAGCGTATAGCTACTGGAACTTCTGCTTCGTGCCGAGCAGATGACATTAGGGTGCCATCCAGTGCAACTACCACTCTCACACAGAAACGCCGGCACTTAGCCTTCTAGGTCTCATCCCTGGAAATGCCATCTTGCTTCGTCATGTGCCCACAGAGACTCTAGAGCATCGCAGCCGGATTTTCTGCTTCCTGCCGTACAGATGGCATTAGGGTGCCGTCCAGTTTAACTGCTTACATTGTCTGTGGATACATGGTATAGCATTAGCTATTGCCACTTATTTTTCATTTTAATATTGTTTTAAACTTAAGGTGGAACTTTGAGTCGTGGTATTAAATATCCAATCCGATATTTACCTTGGGGACTGAGAGAAACCACGAAAAAATCTCAGACTTGGTCGGCCCACGGTATTTGAACCCGGGATCTCCCAAATGTGGGTCACAGACGTTACCGCCTGAGCCATCCCACTCGGTTTTATTGCTTTTCTTGGGAGAGAATATCCAGCAGTGTTCCAAGGTTCGTAGATTTAATTAGTTTTGTAGCAGGTGTGGAAAAATAACAGCTTTATGTTATGTCAACGAAAACCAATAATTCATTTAGCAGTAATATTCGTGCTCAGGTTTTGCTTTCTCATAACCAACAGTGTTTACAGTTCAGGTTTTGAGCGAATGGGAGTTTTAAAAACCCCTGTTCCATGTACATTGCTTTTCTCCTCTCTCGAAACAGTGAATTATGAAAGAGGCTGGAATGCTATGCTCGGGCAGTTTTATGTCAGAATACTTTTGTTGCTATTATACTCACTGAACTCTAATGAAATTCTTTACTGCTGTCATTTTCAGAGGCCGTATAGCAGTTAATCACTCAAGCAGAGGCGTTTGGGAGCACGCCGTGATGGATGATGAAGGGATGCCGGACAGTTCAGGTAAAGCACTTGCGGCCTGTAAACCGAGGCAGTTGTGAAAATAACCAACCATATCATCTCGCACTGGGGATTTGTGTGAGGTGATACGGTGCGAAAACGAAGCTTTTGTGTACATATGAACTCGGAATGTGATATGAGCCCTGCTTTGTTTTAGCAATTGCACCTTCGGTATTAGTTTGTACCCTTGAACCACGATGGCAGTTAGGCTCAGATTTGTAATCTAAAGAATAAACTGTAATTCTGTTTCTGTAGTATCCAATATTTTCATATACTTCTTATTAATGTTTGAATATTAGATTAAGCGCTTTTCTTGCTATTTTGTTCTTTCTTGCTGCTTTTTTGCGCAATTCAGTTCACAAAACTGAATCTGTAATACTTTGAGACAGAATGTGCCCGAATTAATTTTATTATGTGCTAATTTATTCAGTGTATAATTTGATGCATAAAGGATCTATGTGTACAATGTGAAAACCATGTAAATAGTAATTTCTGTATAATGTAATATTTGTCTTGTACATAATGTTCCTGGTTAACTAAGTTTAGAATGTCTTGAACTCTGCAGTTAGGGTAGAAATATGCTGTTCGCATGTGCAGCGAAAACGGGATCTTCTGTGTTAGTCTAGGGTAAGGTTTTATGACTCTATTTGTTTCCGCTCCGGAAGTATGGAGTGAAGGAAAATAACACACAACGGCAGTTTACCAAGAGAAGCCGAGGGTAAAAGGTCACATGATATATACAAACTGACCAATAAGAAATCCGATACCAAAACTTATGGTGGGAGATTGTGGTCTTTAAATAGTTGAGATTCACCCCAAAAATAAAACAGTTGACTTTTAGATACTGACAAGGAATCCACGATACTCCGTCAAACAAAGTTGACGCGCAAACGGTGTCCTATACAAAGTGAACAGGAACATTGTGTAGTGTTATATTGAAGAAGTGACAATAAATAGTCATAAACCAAACATTATGGTGAGTAGTAAATTCTCCTCTGAGCTCCTAGTACCACCACTGAGATCGACGAGCTTATTAACAATCATGATAGGCAGAGTCCATGTAAACATCACTGCTGAGAATCAACTAGCGAGGGCAACAGCGAGAATTAGCGCACAATTAAATCAACCAGCCAGGACAATAAGAAAAGGCCACGTCGGATGGAGAAAGAAGGTAGAGTGAATTTTACCATTACTTCGGTATCTTCCACTGCACCGCGTTCGACTCCAACCCGAGCGGGCATCGAACCCGGGACTGCCTTCGAAGCACAGAGAGGCGAGGACTGACGCAACGTTTATGATTCCAAACATGGAGTATGCTCATATCTTTTACTCGATTTTATCTCATCAATCTTTGAGAGGGAGAGAGGGCGAGAGAGAGAGAGAGAGAGAGAGAGAGAGAAGAGACAGAGTGATGAACGTTGAAGGGGGAACAACTACCTCACATTAAATATAAACAAATTACAAAAAAAGTATTAGAGGAAATAGTATAACTGTATGAACAAACATATCAAAGTATGTAATAGTAAAATAACAAATGACAAATAATTAAGAAAGAATAGAGAATGAGAAACCATTGCTATATAAATAAGATTGTAAATAATTAATAAAAATTAAGAATATTATATACGATACAGACATGAAAACTAAACACAGTAAAATTTGTAGAGGGAACTGGCTAACAGAAAAAGTAATTAGTAACCGGACCACAAAGGATAGTTGGGAAAAAACCATAACAGGGAGTTGGCTAAATAAGTAACCGAAGAAGCACATGAGTTAGTGACAGAGATAACTTGGAATTCCCATAATAGTCAAGTTCTGCCAGAGAAAAGTACATGAATAGTTTTATTTTCATAAGATGTCAAACACAACTTGAAAACACGTTATATATTGGACCGAAAAGTTGGTGTCTTTCTGGTGAAGTATAACAGGTAGATAATTTCGTTAACCGTTCTTACATTTCCGTCCACTTCACACCAGTCCTGCGGATGGGCAGATCCAACTTAGATGTTGACAAAGTAGCGGGGAGTTAACGGGAAATAAGACGTAATTCGGACAATCGTAAAGTGGTCCGTACAATTATATTGTAACAGCAGCTTTACTATGCTGTTTGTTTATTTAACTGGAATAAATCCAGACAAGCAGTAACACGTGGCTTTATTCAACTCACATTACCCGATCCGAGTAGCTAGGCAAGTAATTTAGGACAACCACCACGACGAGAAGAAGAAAAGCAGGAATCTCGAGCCAGCATCATAGTCCAACGCTAAAGTCGACATCACCCGTCACCGCTACAACGTTCCATATACCAGCTCAGATCTAGAGAAAGGATGAAAGAAATGGAGGAAAAGAATGCTCAAGTGAGCCTGGAGTTCATAGAACTGAGAGTATATGACACTTGCCTTCTTAATATAAGGAAAAGTCCCATGAGCTTCAGATAACTCACCCCAATTGAGATTCGATTTGGCCCTCCGGATTATAAGATAGATATGCTATTACCAAACCGTAAGATCTTTAGACCGTACAACCAACGTGTTTCAACTTGTATTTGAGTGCCAAGATACACCAAAGAGAGAAAATCTATATGTATGTATGAATGTAAGCTATGTTTGTAAAGGTGTTTAAAAATATTTCATATTTTCAGAGGTGGTAGTAGGGACCAAAACAAGTAAAAAAAACTACAGTAAACATGGGCTCCAAAATGCGCACCTTCAGAACTATGAGCAGTTATTCCTCTTCGCTGCTGTGAAACATATCTTCTACTGCAAGCTCTTTGCTATTACGTACGACCTAGAGCAGGCAGTAAATAAATGAGGACACATTATTCTGTTACTCTCTATGGATACAGCATGCAGTAAACGTCTGTGTTACTGTAAACCGTATTCACAGTTCTGAGTAAGTGCAACGCATTTCATTAGTTATAATGTAACCAGTGTTTTTTCTCATAGGTTTGTGAAGTACTTTCAGATTGCAGTTTTATCTTTGAATCTTTGGTGTATGCAACCCCCATTAATGATGTACAAACACTTCGGGAAGGCGTCATCAATGCCTACCAGAACATCCGTGGCCAACCTGGAGACGTTTAAAGAGTGCGTGATTCCCTAAGACGTCGGACAGAAGTATGCCTTACTATGAATGGGCACCATATTGAGCACCTCCTTTAACGATGGTTCACAAGTGCAGTCATATGTAATCGCAAGCAGTCTGCATAAGAAGCTATTCTGTGTCACAGTAACAGAGTGATGCGTCCTCATTTATTTACTCCATTCTGTAGCTCATACGTAATAGCAAAGAGCTTGCAATAGAAGAGATGTTTCACAGCAGCGAAGATAAACAAACAAGTGTTCATAGCTCTTAAGGTATGCATTTAAGAACTCATGTTTACACAACATTTTTTCTTTTTTTTGGTCCATACTACATCACAAAATATGGAATACCTTTTCTTTAACACTCTTTATGCATATCTGCGTATTATGTATGTATATATGTGTGTATATATGTATGTATGCGTGTATATTAACGTAACCCCCCAAAAAAACACTCAACGGTTTTCGATAATTCAGTCACCATTGAAAAGGTGTAGATATTTCATTCCAAACAATATATTATATGCAAAGTCAAAATTTAGTAGCTAATAAAACAGGAGAGGCAGCAAAACAAAAGAAAATCGAACCTGCTAATAAAACTACGATACGTATGTGACCAATGCCAAAACATTTTAATAATCCTCATGAAAGAAAGTTTTGATTTATTCCCTTTGTGCTCATGGTGTAATCAAATTGGTTAGCAGGGCAGGCCAGAAAAACCGTATAAGCTGAAAAAATTTGTAACAATGAACCGTTATTTCATGAGTAACAATTGAAAACATTGTTTTTCTCAATAGTATTAGCCTGTCTTTTCCAGAGACGTCAGTTAACTTGGTGGTCTTGGAGAGATGAATCTTCATATTCACAAGCTTCAGCTCTATGCGTTGTATATGTTAAAAACTTCTGCATTATTTGAAAACTGTGTAGCTTTTATATATTGAATAGCTAAGGGAAGAAAGAGAAGGTAGAAGTATTTAAAAGTTCACCTACTGTGATTATCTGAGAATCTATTGTAGTACATTCACATGACTTTCTGTACCATTCTCTACCCAGTTCTTAAACATTATTTTTACTAAAGCTTATATTTCTATTACTAAATATTAATACAAATAAACCTCTGCAGAATTAGCTACATTACACATTTCGTTAAAGATTCAAAGGGAACATCGATAGTCAAATGTTTAAGAACTGGACGCTATACACTGATCTTAAAATTCTATATAGTTTCAATGTAATCGCGAGAAACAAATGAATGTTGACAGGATTTTAAGGAATGACCAAGTAATGAACATTTAATAACCGATTTTTCATAAATGGCTTATGCCACAAAAAAAACTTATTTGAAGTAAATTTGTGTTTCAAAGAGATCTACATTTTCTGCGTAGTACGTTTTCGTCTATCGCTTAGGTTTAGCAGTTATACAATATTACATAACATTTCTTCCAACTGAAGTAATTTACAAGTATTCCCAGAAAATTCAAGATGTGCATTTTATTTGTGATGTGAATATCTTTAATATATTATATTTTAATCAATTTTAGAGCCATTTTTAGAAAACAAAACAGATTTCGAAAAATGTTCCATGTAAAGGGTGGTTTAGGATGGGGTATTTGCTTGTAAAGTATTCCTGTCGCATCCTTGGAAGATAGTGAACCTAAATACCAAGTTTAGTATTTATTCTACTTTTAGTTTTTGAGTTATGCTGTTCAGAGTCTCACACACACACACACACACACACACACACACACACACACACACACACACACACGGACCTTTTTCTAAAATGCTTTTTTTTGTTTAGGGGACTTAAAACATGTATTTCCGGTGAAATCCCGGTATCTGATTTTTGGCTGGAATACAATTCTTCTCCTACTTACTATATGTGGTAGAGAAAGCAAAAATTAGTCGACCATTCCGATTGATGATTCTTCCACCGCCAAATGATAATATAGGCTATACAGAATTTTCAGAATTTAGGGGAGGATAAGGAAGTCAGACGACCTGCCGGTGTTTCGCATTTTTCCCGTGAATATCAGGGGATTTTTCATCGACTCTTAGGAATAGGTGGGGCTGTATGAAATTACAATTATTATAAAGCGTAATGGAGAGGACTCCTCATAAAAATCCTTTTTAAAGCATGGCCTAAAAATAGAACTCCTAACACAGAGCACACCAGCTAAAAGTGCGATAATCTTCATTGCGGCCAACTTTGGTTTTAAATGCAATTACTTTTCATTATGTCTGTTTACATGATTAATTCCTCATGACGCTCGAATTATCTGTTCACGATACAAATGTCATACTTCAATTTATCGCAATTTGTTGTAGAGTTAACCTATACGTTATATTGGCAGCGTTCTGCTTTCTTTGTTATTCCTTTATCTAGTAAAAACTACATAAAGATTAAATGGTGGAAATTTTGAATTCAAAGCAAGCTGAAATGGAAGAGCCAGGAGAAACTACAGAAGCAGCAGAAAGAATAACATAGAAGTACTTAACCAATCATCGAGAAAGCAATATGGTAGAGCATTTAATCGCTTCATTATCTGGTGTAAACAAAATATGTTGAAAATAATTTCACTGAAAATTACTGCTAGCGAATCAACAAAGCAACATCTCGCTTTTTTAATCATTTCTTTTGTTTCAAGAACCGCGTTCTAAACGTGATATCTATGTTAGTTTCAGGAATCAATATAATATTGATGTTTTACAGATTCGAGCACTGTCTAAAGAATAGTATATGCCCCACATGCTATAAGTGATTTTATCATCGAATCATAATCTACTATTAGATCGCTGTACAATAATTTCATAAAGAACGGGAGGATGAATTAAATTTAGGATTCATCATTCTAAAGTTAATCGTGCTACGTCAGGTAAGCCAGCCAACAATACAAAGTTAAACGTAACTTCAAAGTCTTCTTTGTTACAACTCTGGTGTTGTAAAGTGTAAAACTGTAACCCAAGCTGGCACTGAAATACATATTTTCAAATAAATGCAAATAAACTCCGTATTTTCATGTCAGTGATTTGACCAATTATTCGCAATAGAGTGTGCAATAAAGAATAGCATAAAAGAGTCTGAGAAATGGCTTGTCCAACTTAGTCTTTCTTTTTCCCCAATTTATGTTCTACTTTGCAGTGTAATGTCACCCATATTAATTGTCAATGGATATGTTTAGCTTCACCACATCAAAAGACAACGTGATACTTCATGTGATCAGTAGATTTTAAAATTGCGTTTGATTAAGATATTATATAAATCAAACAAGATAGTCGAAGCACTTAAGGGTCGGCAAAAGAACATCAACTTGTATCTCGAAACGGCAGTTCCAACAAAGTGAATTATAAAGCCGAAGGGATGTGCTTGTTAGGCAAGATCTCCACAATACATATGTATGTGAACTTGGTGACATGCATTCGTTTGGATGGGTGTCTGCCGCCGTCGCCATCATCATTAAGGAAGCCTTGGAAAGTCTTGTTTCGGTCTCATGAATAGATGTTGCTGTGTCCATCTATCTTCGTCTGCCAATGCACCTCTTGCCTATAGGTTTATAACTAAGTAGCAGTTTTGGAATGTGGTAATTTTCCATTCTATCCACGTGTTCTTTCCAGTGGCCGTATTACCAGAATTGTTTACCCTCCATTGTGTTGTTTTCAATAGGTTCTGTTCCCTCTCAGTCTCCCTCTCACCGAGCGCGGTAGCGACGCGGTAAGTGTGCGACTCGCATTCGGCAGGTCCTGGGTTCGATTCCCGGGGAACGCCCACTCTGACCCATGTGATTTTCCTGATTCTGCAGGCGAATTCTGGTTTGGTTGCTTATTTACGATGACTTTCCTGCCCCTCATTTCCTGTATCCATCATCTCCCGCATTGTCATCTGTTTCAAGATTGTAGGACCACGGCGGGTTGTGACTGGACGGATGATGTGCGCTTTTAGAGGTTTCCTCCTGGCATCGGTCGGGGAGACCGCCGGGTTTAGGGATATTTGCTCGGGGTCGGACGGCGGATGCGCTCAATCTGGAAGTGTTAGGGAACCACCCATGCTTGCGCACGCCGTCATCCGTATCTGGTCGCCCTTCGGGTCTCTCCCTTCATCCCTCCCTCCCAGGGTCCACGTTAGAAGGAAAGGGCCGTTACGGCCTACTTGGTGCTCGTCCAGTTTCGGGGACCCCTCCGTAATATGCACCTTTACCTTTTTCCCTCCCTTCCGTTGGGCGGCTAATCAGTTGAGGCGAAGTCTTTGTACAGAAGTTGATACGCGGTGAGACCACGTTTGTCAGTGTTGTAGTGCGTTAGTGTTGCTGATATAATTACAAAAATGACCGCATACTTTAGCACACAAAATCTATTTATACAACCTATGTAGGGACAAACTTTTGTAGAGAAGTGAGACGGCAATTTATTAATTTATAGACAGATTCTCTGCTGTTCGTGCGCCTCACAGAGAAACGTTCGTAATCTTGAAAATATATTTAAAGAAACGGGATACATTTTTGATAAGAGACTGAAAGTAAATGGCTGTGTTCTTACACAGGAAAAACTCGAAGACATAGGAGAAGTGCAAACAAATCCTTGAAAGTCTGCACATTAAGCTGGAACTTCGTAAACCTCACCTTCGTATGCCAATAAGCTTTTAAAATTAAAACCCCATGGAATAAATGCAGTTCAGGAGTTGCAACCACGCAATAATGTGAGAGTTCACTTCTACAGTTGGGTGTTGAATAATGTTA
The DNA here is from genome assembly GCA_030765065.1 of Deroplatys truncata. Classification (NCBI taxonomy): domain Eukaryota; kingdom Metazoa; phylum Arthropoda; class Insecta; order Mantodea; family Mantidae; genus Deroplatys; species Deroplatys truncata. The sequence continues at coordinate 201,408,225 of CM060983.1, read as the reverse complement.
GTAATCATTCTAATGATCCGCCTTTAATTTTTGTTTATGGACGAAGCATGTTTTATTTACATGGCCATGAGGAATTGATGAGTGTTTTTGCAAGTTTTCTTAAATCACGTAAGAGATGTGTGGCGACATAAGGACATAATTTCCAACATCTTCTATGACGAAGGTATTTGTAGTTATAATTTGTATGAGAAAGCTATCCGCCTGAATTTAAGGAGTTGTGTGAATATCCGACTCCGCCAGCAAACAAAGTGCTTCACGGTGCCAAGCAAATTCCCGTTAGGCCGGCCACTCGTCCAAACGAAGGCTCTGTAGATGCGTATTTGGAAAACTATCTGGTCCCATCGTGAAGGAGACGGGGCGATAGCATACGAAATAAACCACAAGACTCAATAGGTGTAAAGAAATCTAGACGTGCTTTCTGCAGATAAAGTCGTAGCGGTGGTGCATCGCAGCTTCTTGATTAGTTCCTGAATACAAAATTTGGGCAGTAACTGCAGTTGTGGCTGTATATTGCTCTGAAGGCATGAACGTGCCTCGGAGAGAGAGGCTCCGCTTTTTTTCTTTTACGCTTCCATTAATTAAACCTGCCCTCAGGAAATTAAAACACCTGAAAAAAATAATAAGAACAATACTTTCAGGTTTGCCCTAAGAGGAATTTAATCAAGGGTATTTAAAGGATTAATGGAAAGGGCTACTTTCACAAAAATGTTTTTGCAAGAACGGAACGTGCTGTGCTACAGGAAACGTAAGTTTATAAAGGATAAAAAAATCAGAAATATGGCAAAAACAGACACTCCCGACGAAAAATAAATGTCTCAGCACTTTGGGGTGTACAAAAGCCTTCATTTATAGTACGTAACGCTCACAAACATACTAAAAGAATACGGATGTAGTTAAAACTCTGCAAACTCCTCCCTTTCTTGCATCAAATCTTGTGTATTTGGCACGAATATTGCCCAGCATGAGATACTGGGCACTGGAAAATATATTAAACATAAACAAGCGATTTATTTTTGATACAAATAATTCTATTTGTTTAGAATAACATTTGTTCTGAAGTGTTTTACTTTAAATATTTGAGATTTCATTGAGGATCTGTCATAATGCATTTCAATCAGATGAGAGAAGTTCAATGCTTGTTTCGAGAACATAAATATTGTGTATATATTTGACTTGATAAATTGTTTTCGTTGTTTATAATAAATAGCTGACTGAACAGTTACGCTCACTCAACGATATAACAAATACCAGTGAAATGGAGTTACGTGTACACTAACATGTTTTTACTTTATCTACTACTTACCTATATATGTAGAGGAAATGTATTGAACGCAAAAATTCGATATTGAGAAATGCACGTTTCGAGACTCGCTGAATCTCTCCCCCAGAAAAAAAAAAACATGTTTAGAGAAAGATCGTGTGGGTATGTATCTGTGAACAGCACTAACTCCAAAACTAAAAGTCGGTTAAATACCAATTTAGGTATTTCAGTTCACATCTAAGATTGCGACACGAGGATTTTTAAAAAAAAATCCCTCAACGCAAACTATACATGGGAAAATTTTTGAAAACTTTTATTTCCTCATTTGATTCTTTTGTAGTTGCGATTTCCTTTGGCCGTTAAGCCGTTAGTTTTTTTGGAGTTATGTAATTTTTTAATGTGTTCAAAGTTTAACTATCAGTATTTTGCGAGTGACATTCTTTGCGGCATAACGGGAATTATTTCATAGTCGTGTTTCTTTTTTTGTTTCTTTTTTGTAATAGCCAGGCAAGCGTGAGGTGAAGAGCCGCAACGATCCAGCTAAATGGGGCAAATCCGTTATACATTTATGCTAAGATAATGTGCCTTGTCTCCCCTCTGCAATAGTTACGTGATTTGTTTGAACTCATGTAATACATAATTTATGACATTTTGTGTGTTCATGTTAGAAATGATTATGTATATTGTAGCGCCCTGTGTAGAGTTCGAACCACGACCAGGGAATTGCATCAGATTGGACTAAGTTTCGAAATGTATAATATAGGAAGAACCGGCTTCTGGGCCCAGGTTGCTTGCTTAACTTGCAGATACACATATATTGGCCATGGATGTAGGTCATCGACTCCAAATTCTCTTCGACACACCATGACGCCGAGGTCACGTTTGTCAAAGCTCCCACACTCCACCCTAATATGTTAACATTTAACTTGTGTATCAGCAAGTATGACAACAGCACTATAGGTAAGGAATGTTTGAATACGTTTAAGTTCTTGCACATACGCCCCCTTTACGGAGGGGGCTCAACACCAGTTATCTGAGAATATGCACATTAGCTTTTGATATGACCCCTGGGCACTGCATTAACTCCCCCTAGAGATCAGACTAACCTCATGGCACCTTACCCCCTGGTATCACCCAGCTCTACCACCTGAACCTATTTCTCCAAGTTGTAAGGGGGCTAACTTCCCTAAGGGTCGCTAAAATATTGTCTTGTAGCAATATTTCTTAATAAAATCCAATAATAATAACAATAATTGTAATAATAGAGTTGTTCATAAACGCCCTTTAACTACTATGGTTCTTAGCCTTCCTTCTATATTTGGCGTGAAAGACCGGAAATTTTGCTCAGAGGCCTCTTTATCAGGCTTGAGATTCTTTTACGTGCCGTAAATCTACTACAGGGGCCCACCAGCTTTACTTCTCCTCCGAAGAAAGCCATGCTAAGGACTTTTACCCCCGAAAAAATCCATCGCTCTTCGTCGGGTTTCAACACGCGACTTCAGGAACCAGAGGCTAGCAGTATACCCGTATCTGACTGTTATGAACAAATGCTGGCGAGGGCAGCCCTGTTACCTTGTACCGTTCTTGCCGTCACCCCAGATGCGTTTCCTATTTTGGGCACCTTCATTTTAATAATGTAAGAGGCACGATTGAGAGTGTAAGGGAAAGGAATCAGCAGACTGGGAATTGACATACGAGAAGAAAAGAAAATATTCGGGATACAAGATAAAATTATGAACGCAGGGGCAGTATGTTTAAAAAACGAATAATTTCTAAAGTTTTCTAAAGCTGGCTATTAATTGCAGTTCTCGAGGGAAGACAAATTAGGGACGCCATGAAGAAGAATATGGTATTTCAATATATAAGTGTGCTATTTAAGTCACACCTGCATGCATATTTTCAACTTGTAATCTACCTATCCTCAACACTATCGAGAACACAGGCTTTGGCGATTTTGAACTGCTGACGGCCTCTAATGATGATATACGCTTTTAAGAAGACGTTAATAATCCTCGAAACGTTTCAGTCTTATTAAACTGGCAATATCACCAATTAACACAAGTTATGAACATACTTCAGTAAATGATAATTGATTTTTCTTGCATACAAAACATGTGCAGGCTAATGCTAGAAGGTAGAATCAGACAAAACTCATGCCACGGCCGGGATTTCAGCTAAGTATCTACGGCTTACTATGCCGCAACTCTAACCATGGTAACATGTCGGTGCTCATTAAATTCTCCAACTATCTCACATTTTCCCTGTTATACCACAAGGTGTTCTCAAATTCATTATGAGATAACATACCCCAAAGGTGACTTACAATATCGTAAGTACTTTAAGCATTAATATTGAACCTTGTGGTTTATCTTGAAAAACGTTTGTGGGTTGAGGAATTAAATGTAGGGTGCCATTTAGTTGAGTTGGTCAGAGCAGCAACACGGCAAGCCTAAGTTCCGTGGTTCAAATCCATATGGCGCTGAATATGGCATTACATTTTTCAGTCCGATTCTATCTTTGCAACATTTCAAGAAGGCAATTGAGCATTCCCAATTCCCCATCTGCATCACAGTGACTAACTTCAAGGCCATAGTGCAGCTTGTTGAATGCTGTATCCAGCTGAGTAATTCCAACATTGCTTTATACTTTGACCGCGCGCGCGAGCGCATTCCTACTTGCCTATCTCACCGGCTGGACATGGCTGGACCTTTGCTTTCAGAACAATAGTCGCATAACGAGCTCATTATATGCCACTTCCCCTCAGTTTAGGTAACTACTGTTCAAGAAGATTCCTTTGGGCCGATTCTAGTAACCCCTTTCTAGAACGTTCCTCTTTGTTTGCGGGTTCTATATAAGGAGCTGCTCTTGCACGGATAATGAATTCAGAGTTAAGAAGTTACGAAGTGAAAAGTGAACAGAAAGTCTATAGTGCCAGTGCAGTTCCGTTGTGAATTCTGACTCAGTAGTTTAATTGTGATTTGATTGGACGGATTAACTGTGTTGTGTTCATAGTGTGTCCAAAAGTTACTTAAGTGTAATGTTTATGCTACGCTGTATGCCTAAGTGACAAATAAATTGAATTTCGCAGTTTCTGCTGTTCTCATTTGTTACAATACACTCTCATACAGCTTCTATTACAAGTTAATAGTTCGGGAAAGCATGACACAAGCGGGCACTTGAGACACAGCTTTAGGCATAAATCAGTCTGTAAAAATAGCTTGTACTTGCATGGCAATAAAAGGGATTTGCTACACCTAATGCTTCCCTTCCATGGTCTTGGGTTTTCTTTTCTCCGCGTTACTTTCTTCCTCAGTCTGTGTAGAAGGCAGTGTTCTTTCCCTTTTCAGTGTATGTAGCTATCTTTTCCGGTGTTGAAGAATAACGTCTCCAATCAGCAATAATCATAATAATACACTATTTCTGTTTTAATTACTTTCGTTAACAACTATTCTTTAAACTCAGGCAAATTAAAAAAAAACCTGACAAATTACATGAATTTTTCTACCCATTATCGTTTATTTTTATAAGTTATACAAGCTATTCTTACAGAATTCATCTACGGCATATTAATTGAGATAATAATTGAAGAAATATTTTCAGTACACACAACTATAGGTACAATGGGGATAGAGAAAACCGAAAGGATGCTCACATGTAAAAGCGACTTGCTTTCTGATTGGTGTAAAATTCCGTACTCTTTTCATACATCTCGATAAACAACTGACTAGTGAAAGCACTTAAAAAAAATTACAAAGTAAGGACTAATTCAAGCCTATGTTAGCGGATGTGGGTGATGTAAATATCTTAAATATATTATATTTTAATCAGAACCTTTAGAACCAGTATTGAGAAAATAAAAATATTCAAAAATGTTTCCAGGTAAAGCATAGTGGGGGATTTTCTTGCGCCACATTTTTCGAATGTATTGAACTTAACTATAAAGTTTAATATTTACTCGATCTTTGGCTGTTTAATAATGCTGTTCAAAGGCACCACAAATGAACATTTTTTCAAAACGTATTTGTTTATTTAGAAAGTTTTAAAACAGGTATTTCTGGTGAATTCTCGATGTAGATTTTTTGGGAGGAATGCAATACTTCTACCTACCAAATACGTGGTGGAGAAATTAGAAATGCAAATTTCACGTAATTTATTAAACTTTTTGAAGCACTGATTGAACTAAGCCTTGAAATTTTGCGTTACTCCCTCTGCACTGAATTCGCTTTAGTAAATGCTTTTTTACGACGATAGTGATTCATGATCTACCTTCTGCTCCTGCTGTAATGGTGTAACGTTCAATTATCTGTATTCACAGCTCACAATCTCACCTTCCTGCGTCTATTTTACCTCACGTATGCATTAGCTATATTAAATCCTCTAATTTTGATATTATTTCAGATAGGGAATATAAGCGTATTTCATAGTTGAGTTTTACCATTTAGATATGACTTAGGTGTTCACTTCCTTTTTATTTTTCAATGCTTAAATCAGGATTTAACTCATGCAACGCCTAATTATGAGCTGCAAGTTAATGATAATATTAAGATCAATAACCATAAAGATCTTGATTCTTCCTATTCTTATTTTATTTGAACATAAGGTTAGCAGGCTTATTATGCTTAAAAATTTTAATAATTAATGTATACGGCGTGATTTCATTCAACCGTACATTAAAATATGTTAGTAGCTGTTTTATTGTCCTGAAATAAATAGGTTACTAAAACTTGTATACGTCATTAACATTAAATACTTTCACTTTTATATTATAAGGATAAGGACACTTTCCTTCCTAATTGGTCCTTTAGTTTACTCCTGCAATTTTATTTTATCGTAACTATCTAGAAAAATCTAAATTGCAAGATGTTCATATCTGTAAATGAAAGATTAACAATATTTATATAATGTATCCCTCTCAAACACGACCTTTAGCTCTGATTTCTTGGTTTGCTGAGATATCTCTGAGTCTAGCTGTCTCGTATAGTAGTCAGGGTACACGATGCAAATACGAGCTCTTTCCTAATTTATACTCATATTATAAAAGGAGAAAAATTGTATGTAAGTTCGTGTATGTGTATGGGCTAATCCCAAAAACCACTAAACTCATATTGATAATTCTTTCAACATTGGAAAGCCTTATTCTTTTGATGGACTTAAGTTATAAAACACCTTCGAATTGCAATTCATAAATTCCTAAAAGAATAAAAAGGATCCACAAAGCCTTGGTCGAGAATGTCATCGAATAGAAAATAGTTGTTGTATCCGTAGATAATATGTGTGAAAACAAAGGTTGGTTACACTTTATTCCAAACAAAATATGTAGATGGCCCATAATATAATACTGAAATAAAAAAACGACAATCAATCCTGTTTGTAACGGTACGAATTGTATTTTATATTTATTTTATATATGACATTTATCAAATACAGAGGGTTGTTCGCAATCTATGGTAACACACTTAACACCCTCTTACCTTATGAAAAACCACGCCTCCAACAGCACTGATGTTCTACCTGGCAGCCTTTAGCTTGAGCTATCAATCTGCAGCACAGCTTCCACTGGAGCAAAACTGCTGCGAAATACAGAGATGTCCAGTTTATTCCATTCCTCCTGGCAGTTTTCCAGAGACCATCCAAAGTTCGCGGACGTCTGCTTCCAAGGGGTCTTTTCAGTAACCCAAATGCACAGAACTCCATCAGCGATGCTACAGATGACTTAACATGGATGTTGCTGAAAGGTTTGGAATGTATTCCCATATCTGTCTCTACGTTCTCCAAAAATTGGTAGTTGAAGCAGATGATGCTTTATCCTGATGCAACCAGACTTTAATTACATCTGCACGAGAGCACAGATTTCTGTATGGAAAATTGGTGCCAGGACGTTAGTCTGATAATATGTCGAGTTGATTTTCACATTTTATGCACACGACGAATGGTAAATTTGCCATTGTAACGTACTTTGCTATTATCATGCACTAAATACTTGTGTAATAGCTTCAATAATTTGAAACCAATAAAGATCTAACTACTATTACCATGAAACCATTGGGGAGAATTTTCGTTAGTTTCCTTATACCAACTTTCAAATTTTTTTCTCCCCTTGGTCGGTAATATATAGCCCAAATTTGTTGCAGTCACATACAGAAGCACTTGCCTCATATAAAAAAAGACAACAAACATCCAATTTTCATTAGCTAGATATCGTTCATACTATCTTCTGCTGTTAGTGGCAGGTTCTGCAATGAGTTTAGGCAACAGCTTATATCCCCGTCTCTTATGACACTTTCCTAGATACAAATCCTGGTTGATTATGGTGTTCACAGTAGTAACAGAGATCCCTAATAGTAGTGCAATGCCCTCTGAGATTCAGGATTTGGTTCAGAGGCATGGGCATTCACCTTCCAAATTATCTCCGGGGTGTGACTGGTGGCCGGTTGTGGATTTCCCTGTTTCTTGCCCTTTGGAACAGGTCCTGATGTGGTCTTACCTTTTTTTGAGCGCACATGAGATCACTTTCTTGGATATGATAAAACCATGCCTCTTGCACTGTTTAGTAATCTTAGAATGCAAGTATTTTGCATCTGAAAGGACAATAGTGTGGCCTTATCAGAATGGTTCTATTTTTGACGGCATTTGATGCAGCAAGAACAAGAGCACACAACTGAGCAAACACGGTGATACACTCATACTTCTGAACTTACATTCGGTTTCAGCAATGTGGCTAGATATAACAAACTGAAATCGAGCTACTGTGCTCGTCTGACATTGTTTGGAAGCCAAAACCTTTTAATAGCACTCATATAAGAAATAGTTATATAAAGAGAAAAAAATTGCTGACATTAGAAATCAGCGAACCAATATGTTATAATTAACACCTGGAATAATTATTATTTTCGGTGGTCGCAGACTATATATGTTTCCAAAAGAGGTGGGCTTGGCGGCCTAGGTGTGCGGAATCTTCATATTTACCAGCTTCACCTATATTTCGTTGTATATAATAAGGGACTATGTATTATGTGTAAAGTATGCAGCTTTTATGTTATTAAGTAACTATGGGACCAAAGAGAAGGTAAAAAAAGGTTTAAAGTTTCATGTACTGTGATTTTAACAAGTTGCTCGACCATTGCAACCGATGATTGTTCCAACGCCAAGGTTACGTATAGGCTAAGCGGCATTTCCAGAACTTGTAAGACTGAAGGTGGGAGGGAAATTAAGGAGGTCAGACGTTTCGCCGATGTTTTACATGCTTTTATGTGAATATCAGGGCATTTTTCATTCACTATTTTGAATAGCCAGGGCTTAAGCAAATTCAATTATAATGTGTAAATGGGTTTATTAAAAACATCCTCTAGATCATTGTACAATACTTTCTTAAAGAACGGGAGGAGCTAAGTGAAACTAATTCTTCATTCGAGTTTAAAAAGCAACCCGTGCAACATCGGCTAAGCCAGCTAATATAAAATACAGTTGCGGAGGGCAACTTAGCACCTCGACCTACGAAGATTTTTGTGCTTAATCCTATGCCGGGGAGAGGAGACAAGAGGGCGGCGGACCAGGAGGTACAAGGCAGAAGGCAGGGTCACTACCTTTCCAGATTTAAACTCCCCGAATGACAGCTGGTACAATCGGCTCTCCTCACTCCTCCCCGTAACCCCCTCCGACCCCTTCAGCTGCTGTGGTGCAGGCATGCGGACCCTAAACACTCGTGATACTTCTGCATTACTAGAAGTGTGCTGAGCCAAATGACCGAGCCCCACCCACGAGGGTGTCGTTTGGATTGTGTGGGACTCGGCGGGGCTGTGGTTCCCGATATCCATGGGAGATTGAATACGTCTGTGCGGTTTTCCGTCCAGGCGGGGTTGTAAGACGATTCCATGGTCCTCCAGTACCGCTCTGGAGAGCCGGTAAACAGTATGCTAGGTTGCTATCGTCTTCTCCTTTTTGGGGGTTGATGTGTGTAAGTGGCGTATTCACTTCCACCCTGTAATGGGGGAGGCCGGATTTAATTCTCAGATGTCAGCCTACTGGAAAAGCTCTCGGGGGAGAGAGAGTCACTCGGATGACGCCCTTCTTCAGGAGTCGCATGGGGGCATAGTCTCCCTGCTGTTATCTCCTCCCCCCTCAGGCTTGCACATCCACTGGGGGCCCTGGGACTCGGAGACCGCTCCCATTCCGGGGGCAAAGTGTTACATAGATGGTCCTTTTCCCCTGCCATGCAACGCCGACACTTACAACCCTGAAACATCCAAGCAGATGAAAGGTGAAGTGAAATGAGAATGGAGATGAAATGGAGGGACAGCATTCGCCTAGCGACCCGGGAAACCCGATAAAACCCATGGGTCAGAAAGATCGACCGCTGGAATTGAACCCACGACCTCCCAAATGCGGGTTGACGCCAGAGCTGGTTGGCTGGTTAGTATAAGACCTAACATTTGCCTCAGCGTCAGAAGAATACTAATACGAGTTTTTGAATACTGTAGTTTGGAGAACTAGAGATTGGTGTCATGTACAGTTATGAGTATGAAACAATCAAACACAAATACCACAATAATCATAATTCAACTATGAATTAAAACAATGAAGTACATGAGTTAAAAATAAATAAACTGAACCACATCTTCTCCGTAGTTGAATATCCCACTTAAAAGTTTCCGTTGCCGAAATTCGGAGTAAGATTTGCTATTCGCAATCTTCTACAATTTTTTCATCCTCTTTTATCCGATTGGAGTCCCTGCCGAAGTTGCATGTCCCTCGGGAAGCATGAGCGAGATTAAGAGAGAGACCTGACTCACTTCTTCCCGTGGGTTCCATTCTCATGGCTGCTCTTGCAAATTTCCACTTTCCAACTCCGCGACCTAAGGGATTCGTTCTGTAGGTACACCTTTTCCGTCCGCCTTCTGCTAGCTTTTTACATTTTTTATTTCAACTTGTCCCTGATTTGATTGCGGATTTCTCGTGTACCACATCAGCAACACAGGCTTCTCTGTATATGAGCATAATATAAACCCTTAGATATGCCGGATGGAAGAGGTACAGATGTCATTAGCTTAGGAGGTGGTTTATGTACGTGCAGAGAGAAATAAAAATTCCTAATGCCATTAACAAACTGCTTTATAGGTCGGGTTTCCTCCGCCATTTCGCGCAGTTGGGACCTCTATCCATTCCCAAACTGCGACGCAGTAGTTTTTCTTAAAATTATAAAGTTATGTGGTTTTTTATTAGTCATGAAAACCAGGAGTGAAAAAAATCTGTACTGGTATCATATGAGAACTGAAGTTATAAATTAACTTAACGTATTACTGCATAACAAATTGGAACATTAACCTTGCTCGAAGAGAATTTAAAGAAGATAATATAATTCATTGAGTTATAGGCTTTAACTTTGAATTAATAACAACAATTTAATATTTAATATTAGGACAAACGTACTAGAACCACATATCAGTTTCATACCTGAAAAAAACCATTCAATATTTGAGTTAACCATGAATCGAAATCTATATAACTCAACAAACAAATGTTTATTAACGTGTTTCCAGTAACATGTTGCGTTAATAACTCTCTGTAACTTGCTTGAAAAACCAATAACCAGTGGATATTAATATTCCTAACCTAATTCTGGATACAAGAGATTGACCCATTAATATTATCACCATTCATCGGGCAGTACCCATTTCCTCACTACAATTCGGAATGAATACTTTTAACGCAGGGCTTTTAATTTCGGCTTTAAGAAAGCAAATGTCCGAGAACCTGGTAGTACCTACCATGTCACTCATCAAGAAACATTTACTTCGTTCTGGCCAAACTTCACTAATTTAAATGTACGTAAAACTTTGGTACTGCTCGTGAATTTAAAAATCTGCACTCCACATGCTAATACATATAAAAGAGCATTCTTACCCAGATTCATTATACTTGTCAGCATAACATTTCTCAAGCAGGGCAGGTTTACAATATTTGTAAAACTTTCCCCATAAACCTAGAATTACAAAGTCAAGTCATTTCCAATCCTCAAAGCATCTTTACTCAGCTCGTCGTTGTGTGTGTCACCCGTCCAAGCTATGTGTCTGTACAGCCAAGTCTCGTGTGGTTTCTCTGACCTCCCGTTCCTACTGGCCTTGGCAAATTTCCCCTCCCCGTATTCCTACGGTATTTCGGAGGAGGGAGAAGCCTTCCCCTACTGGCCTGATTCATCGCAACACACAAACGCAACAACATCCATGCACAAATATTCCCCGACTTATACTATTACAATAATGGCGCAAACACAATGACACAGTAGGAAGAAAATGTTTTAGCAATTTTCACAACGATGATGTTCAAATACGCAACTACTTATAGAACTATATCATAAAAGAACATCGGATGCACACCTCTACTTTACCGACTTTACCGAGTAATTCGATACCAGATTTCACAGAAAATGTTTTGAGATCCTCCAATCCAAATGTCCGTGTGTGTATATGAGAACAGCATTATCCAAAACGAAATGACGAATACATACCAAACTTGAAATTTAAGGTAAATATATTAGGAAAATACGACACGGAAATTTTCAACAAAATTCTCCCAACCCAAACTATCCTTTTCATAGAATAGTTTTCGAAATATTTGATTTTCTAAAAAAAGGATCTAAGAATGTTGATGAAAATACCACATATTTAAGATATCTGCATGAGAAATAAAATGCTTATGTTGAATTTTTTGGCAAAAGCCTGTGAAGTCTTCTTTATTTGGAAAGAATGGATTACCCGTTGTACAAAATTATTCGAAATTCCTTAACAATACAGCTAATTGTCTACCACTGCATGTGTACTAGAGAAGGAGGAAGAATGGAATAACATCCGTCGACCATTGAATGATACATAAGTTCACTCTGAAAGTTTTGAGAATGGGAAACAATAAGTTGTGTTAAGCCGAAGTAGGTCTTCGGAACCTCAGATTGAAGTTCAGATAGTAACGCGTGCAAACCCGTGTGCTCCAACAATGTGGAGCATCAGCACTTCTGTGTATGTCCATGTACCTTGCTAAGCCATACGCTAGGATGGATCTCAAGGGAGAGCATTTCCGTGCTATGCTTTTCTATATCTTTAAAGTCTGTTTAGGGAAGAGAGAATGCCTTAAAAGACTACACAGATCATTTTGGGATCTCTGTCCCAATCCATTATTTATCGACGGTTTGCAGAGATTACAATAGGGATCCCCTCGAAGAAGAAGACAGGACAGCAGGCTACAGCAGCAACCGATTATAAACAAGATGTGATGAAAGCAGAACACAGATTGCAGGAAGATCATCGTTGTACATATTATCAGCTTCAAGAAGCCCAGAATATTGGTTTGGCAGCAGTAAAACCCATCCTCAAAGAAAAAGTTGACGTCAGGAAGTCGTTGGATTCACCACTACCACCAAAAGAGCAGAAACAGGCACGCGTGCAATGGTGTCAGGAACGGGGGAAGATCCAAAAACATATTTGACATGTTAATAGGTGACGAAAGCTGGGTATACCAGTATGATCCAGAACCTAACCGACAGTCATCTATCTGGGTCTTACCAAGAGAGGATCCCCCAACAAATGTGGGGCAAGCAAGAAGTGTTGGCAATAAAATGATCTGCTCGTCATTCTCACCTAGTGGCCATATTGTGACAATTCCGCTTGAGGGACAAAAGACTGTCACTGCCAGATGATGCACCACAAAATATCTGCCACAAGTCTCCATTGAACTGAGAACAAAGCGTTTTAACACTAGTCTGTATGGGACTTCGTTGCACCATAAAAATCCTCTGATCACATTGCACCAGATAAAATTCAATTTCTGCTGGAGTTAAGAGTTAAATATTCTCCTGAACCTCCGCTCCACTCAATTTCAAGCAGGGATGTTTATCGGTATCGCAACTTAAGTAGATTTCACATGATTGGGGCTCCGATTTCAAGACCCCGCAACTGATACTTATAGCTAAACTTTAGGTATGTCCTTTTCCCACAGCAATTCCAACCTAAATTCAGGTATGATGCGTTTGATATTTTCCTTATAAACAAAAATGAACTTACCCCAGTTGGAACTGGAATCACAGTCTGAAGAGTAGAATCCTAATTACGGTATAAACGATCGAAAAGTTTTAATACACTCTGCGTTAATGCATGTATTAGAATATTAAACCTAACGGCAACATTTTGGTTTCTTCATAGGGGAAAAATCAGTGCAAAAACTGGATTGTGATCCTAAATACATTTAGTTTGATTATTTTTAAAGGCTATATACCGTTTTTATTTATGATAATACAAATTTGTGCTCAGGAAACTCCTTTTATTGTCCTGTGTTGATATGTTTAATTTGTGGATCCTTATACAGGCTGTATCATATTTGATAATGCAAACCCATAAGGCTGACAGCAGTTGCAAATAAAGCAAAAGGCTCCCAACAAACATTGGTACGCAAATGAACCGTTTTGAGTTAACTGCAAATGTGTAGCTACGAGTTCAATGTTTTAGTTCCATTTTATACCCCGCCTTTAACTACATTGGTCTTATTGGCGTCCTTTTCCTATGGAACTTATTATTGCCTGTGGCAATGGTGTTAACTAGTATACTTTTGTGGTGGTGTTTTTTGGCCTTTTTTTAATTATTAAAGCTCACACATATTCACACTCTCATTCATACTTCCAGATTCTGGGGAGTAATCTTGGCTAGAGAAAAATTCCCACCCCAAACAGAAATCGAACTCGGGACCCCTCGCACAGAAGGTAAGTAAATTCATTATTTTGAATATCGTATGCTTTACACATTGTGTCACGCGGCCCGGAGATATTGTACAGCCTCAACTTAAATGGTTCATCCTATATAAGATAGATGTAATGGCACGCTGTCAGTGTTTCTCAGCAGTTTATCCCATCTACAAGACAAGGGAGTAGTTAACAGTTCCAAATTTACGCTGACGTGGTAATTGGAGTAAATTTTTAACCACTTCCAAAAGTAATTCTCTGATGTAGAGCTACATTGAACTACAATATAACGATTAATAGGGAGATCTTGGAACTGTCTCCGCTTCCTAGTTCCAATAGAGGGCAAGCTTAATAGAAATATTTCGATCAATCAGATGTAAGTACGCTATAGAGCTCTTGGATAAACAACCAAAAGGCAATTATCCGAGATGCCGTTTTGAAATATATTATCATTATCATTATAGAAACTGACATGACAGTTAATACGTTAATGATGGACATGTATTTCATAAAGTGAGTTAAGTGAGCAGTAAATATAAGTATTCAGATTTAAGCAGCATATGTATTGTTATTAACTGTACGCTACAAACTCGATCGTGCATGGCTGAATGTTGGATGAAAAGAAGAGAGGAAAGAATTCGTAAAGGAAAGAAAAGTTACAATTTGATGTGAAAGAAGCCGTGTCAGATGTAAAAGTGAACTATATCTTGTTACGATTGAGTAAATAGTAAATACCCATGATGTCTTGGAACGATTTTTGGAACCTAATATTTTTACTTTCTTTTACAGTATCTACGAGTGCAAGCAATAAGTATCCGCAAACTATGTTTATTTTTTGTAGATTGGCTGTATCGGTTTGTGCGCGCGCACGTCAACATGGGATTCCTTTGTCTCACTAAACTTGTGGAATATTTGACATCACCCCAGTGAGTGTTGATTGTTACATAATAACCATGGCTGCACTCCTCACCGTTTGCACCAAAGGAGAACCGCGTGCAAACAATATGGTGGCAATGTTTACCCCGGCGAAATGTGCACGAATGGATTGAAAAGTTAAACAATGATCAGACAACTATGAAGGACGAGGAAGGAGCAGAACGCCCATCCATATCCACTAGTGACGCCAACTTTGAGCAAGTCCGTAGCCTGGCATAGAAACAAGATTGACTGTCGATGAAGTGGCAAAACATATACTTTTTGGTCCATTTAAAAATGTCTTGGGGCCGTAGCTTCACCACAGACCAAAACAAGTGAAGGAGGTGGTGCATACATGGCTTGCTATTCAGATAAAAAACTTTTTTTTCTGAGGGCATCAGAAAGCTTGTGCAACGATAGACCATGTGCATGGAGAAGTAATGACAGCGTTAAAAATGAAGTAATTGTATTATTATTATTATTATTATTACTATTATTATTATAAATTTTAAAAAATTATGTGCGGATACTTACTGACTTACTCTTGTAGTAGACAGAGAAGGATTGTATTCCTTCCAAATAGTCGATACCTCGATTTCACTGGAAATACAAATTTTGAGGCTCCTGAATCCACAGGAAGGTGAGGCAGTATTTTATATCACAACACTGTAAATGCCAGAGTGATTGTAGTGTAAATTAACATTATTGTATGACAATGATTTGAGGTGTTTGTTAGCTATAAGCATTGTTAGGAAATACGTTTACACTGCCTCACTGAAACTGACAATAGGAGCGGATAACAATGAAACGAGGAGGTGAGTTGTTTATTAATTAGAAGAGACAAACAAATGACGTCAGAGTAGCGTGCCGTTCTTTAGAAATGGAGGGAATATCTTCCCTAGAACATATGTGTTCGTAATTTTGATTGGATATAAAAATAGACGCTAATGTTGGCGCGCTTTATTAACCAATAGCAGCTCTGTTATCTTTAGGCATATCGGGGTGAGGGAGTATAAATTCTAAAGCCGGGGGCAGGTAACGCGCAGTTCTACAGAATCATTCACGAGACACACGTCGCGTAGTTCAACAGAAGCACACACGAAGTACACGTTACGCAATTCTACAGAATCTCTCGCGTCGTAAAGTTAGTTACAAAATGTGAAATATGCGAATTAATAATGCGCGGCAAATAAGTGATTATAGTTACATTCGAAAATATAACAGTTTCAGTCAGGCGTGTATCAAGAGTAATTATTTGAAATTAATAATGTGTGACGGCAATAAAAGTGTAAAAACAAATTCTTTTATCAGTGTTATCTTTTAGTAACAACTCCTTTCCGTTTACACACCCTGTTCAAGAGATTTGCTCGACTGAGTAATAATAGCTAGCCGGAGGACAAAGAACCCAGAATTCAAAAATAGTAAAACAATAACAGGCGCCAGCAAATAAGATAACACGAACAATACCGCGACAAAGGATGAGACAAGAAGTTTGTCAAGAAAATTCCTCCCATCTCAAACTGCCCTTTATGGAACATTCTTTATTATTTTTGAATTTATCAAAAATGTCTAACGATTTTTAATAAAACACTATATGTTTAAGATATTTGCATGCAAAGATGAAGGAGTTTCAAATCCATCACATAGGATCCGCTTTCAAAAAATCGCACAATCGCTTTAGCCTGCTGCATCCTTCTTATACCTACAGCAAAACGTGTAAATGTGTGATGAAGGTTTATCTCCGTCAGTATGAAGTAGATGGAATAATAAGTTTTTGTAACAATAGTTTATAGAAGAGTGAATAGAGAAAGATGATATGTGAATGCATCACGTCAAATTTCCTGCAACTGGAAGGCCAGAATTGTTAATAAAAACAACAATTTTCCCACCTCTGGATAGAAGAGAGTTGATCAGTGATGGAATGTGCATAGAAGTACTGCGCTACAATTGGCAGGCCCTCTTTGAGGATGACCCATACAGTTTCTCAGTACACCGAAATTATTTCCTGAAATTACATTTAATTGTTGTTGAATACTACTTTTATGGTATCTCTTCGATATTGTGCAACATTTACACAATATATAATTTAGGTTGTTTCTTAAGTTCGGAAAGTGGTTTAATTTAAAAACAATGCAATGTGCTGAATGTACCTTCGACAAAATGTGATTTAAAATTATCGTTTTGCGTGTAATATAGTTTAAATGCTCCCAGAGACTGAGTCAATCTGTATCCCGAATTACTCGGCAACTCTAGCATAGATATCAATACAAAAAAGTCGGATGTGTTACACTCACATGACTTTCTCTACTCTTGTACAAACTATTCTTACAAACGCATATTCCTCATATGCTTCATGTTAATCGAGATATCGAGATGTTAATCTTATTGCTAATTTTCTTGTAGATGCAAGGGGAATTGGTAAGCTTTAAGCGATAGTAAAATATTTTAAGAGCTAGTTGCTATGTGGAGTATTCCATTCTCTTTGCATTACAAGGACAAAAAAATAGGAGCTATAGATTTTTAACTGTGCAGTAAACACACCGTAGTGATAGCACTGGAAAAATCTTTTTAACACACTACCTAAATCCCTCGGTATGATCCCTTGTAATGCAAAATTATTTGTCACTGCATTGCAGATTACTTTTACATCCTCAATTACCATATCCTGCAGCCAAACCTCATCAGCGCACAAGTAAGGCGGATATGGCATAACACCATCATAATTTGAAATTGATTTTAAGAGCAAATCATTGCCTAAATGAAGAATTTTATCAATTACTTCAGAACTCCAAGCATCAATATTTATTGCAGTTGGAAAACATAACGCCATCATCGAGTTGTTTTTAACCTCACAAAATATGTCGTTATTTTGGCTCAAGGTGCAGGCAAACACGGAAAGCAACTTCTTAACATTAAAATTGGTTCGTTTCTTACTAGGCATTATGAAAAGTCTTCAAACGTACACCAGTAAACAAAGAACAGAACTCCAAATAGAAACACCTGAAAATGGAACTATAACAAATAATATATGAATGAATAAAATGAAACAGCCCTTAAACCGTGGAAACAAAAAACATAAACTAAGGTAGGAACACTTAAAATACTACTATAACGAACATCAAGATATGAATTAATAAAACGAAACTATTTTACGAAATTGGTTCAAATCAGCATTCCTTTGAAGCAAAAGTCCATAGAAGTTTCACAAAATCATAGCAATTCATTTGTTTCTTAGTATAAAAAATATTTGACTATCGCTTAAGGCCTACTATGTTCTTGTTTTGTATTTGCAAGGGTAATATAGAAATACAATAGCCTTTAAGCATATACATATCTCTTAATAGCTGGTTGCTGTGTGCAGATTCTCTTTGCCACAGATAATACTATTTCCAATCCAAGAAAAAAAAAGAATAACGAATTCCCATTTGAGAAAAAGTACTTATAAGTATTGGAAAATTTAAGAGAATAACAAACAATATCTCGAAAATGGTTCACTCAACAAAAAAATGTATATCACATAAATTGTGTATTTTAACGCGATCTACATTTTTTGTGTAGTAAAATGTTGTCTATCTCTTATGGTTTACCAGTTATGCAAAAGTCGTTCACAATGAGAATTGCTTTTGAAGACATTCCCAGAAAATTCGAGATATACATTTCATTTGTCATGAAAATATCTTAAACATATGATATTTTAATCAAAATCGTTAGAGCCATTTTTGAGAAAATTTAAAGTTTTCGAAAAATGTTCCATGTAAAGGGGAATTTGGAGTGGGGGGATTTTCTCGAAAACCTTCACGTCGCATCTCTGGAAGATACTAAACCTAAATACCAAGTTTGGTGTTTATCCGAGTGTTCGTTTCTGAGTTATGCTGTTCACAGACACACACACACGGACATGTTTCCAAAAATACTTTTTGTTTTGGATTCAGGGGCCTCAAAACATATATTTCCGGTGAAATCTCGGTATCGAATTTTTAGGTGGAATACAATACTTCCCCTACTAACTATACGTAGTAGAGAAAGTAATAACTTACACAATCCAAAGACATTAGAACAGTCAGAGGGACAGAAGTGCTTTTCCTGTTTCTTGGAAGTCATCCTGAAAGGCAATAACAGTTTCTTTTTATGAAATGAGACTGATGTGCTAAAATTGGCTGCGTTAACATCAAGGAAACTATCACAGCAATGTTTTACAATTCTGTTTTGGAAAACCAAAGCGATGGAAATAGCGGGAAACGTAAAACTGAAATCTGTCTCTATCCCCCTTTCTTCTCTGGCAATGATCTCAACATCTGTCGCAGCTATCTGGTGTACTGCAGCAGCCCTAAAGTTTGCTCCCTTATGTTCTTAAACTAAGGAAATGTTTGAGCGGGGCAGAAGCTCTGAATCTAAACGCATTATCTGTACTGTGTGTTCGCCTTCATCTTCATAGAAGAATGAAACAAGGACAAAGAAAGGAAGTTGATTATTTGTCTCTGCAAATCCTTACACACATTTTCTTGCAACGCCTTTGCAGTGAAAAAAAATGCTTAGAAGAAAATAACAACTACACTCTCATGGAAGGAAAATTGAAGTTTATTTCCAAACAAGTATTTAGTAAGTTGAGTATTTAGTAAGAGTAAATACAATGTTATAATCATGTACTTCGCCTAATTATACGTGATCCCATGAGGATGACGAAAATCGTAACATATTAACATAACAAATAAAATGTAACATATTATATATATAATAATTACTTTCGTACTTGCATTGCTTAACATACGAGTAACATTTCCATTGTGTCAGGTGTCAGATCACGACATATCTACTAAATGAACAAACTATCGAATGCGTTACGGAGTAGAAATGAAGGGGTAAGGGAAAATAATTGACCCCAAAATACCCTAAAATCAGAACACAATAAAGACGCATGTTTTTCAAGGACACGATTTGTTTCGAAACTGACCCTATTTGAATGAGTATTGACTAAAAACACATTTGGAAGACAAATTAATCTTTTAATCACTGCACAGTGATGCTATTACGGTTCAGTTATCACCTGCATTTTATTCGATGAAACAGCATCCTTACAGAGCATATTATACGATAAACAACTGTGATTGGTCGATATGACAGGCACTGCTAAACGATGTTGATCAACATAAAACGCACGGCGTCTCAATGGAATAGTCTCTTTAAAATATTGTAACCGAAATATAAAGCGCAAATGATATTAATGCCAAGAAAGCTCAAATTGTTATATTTTAAAAACTTCAGTCCTCCCATAAATTATTTATAGTCAGTATGTCTGATCGAGAAGATCCAGGTTTGAATTTTCTCAAACAGTTGTAAGAGCAACTCAGTTTTATCTCGAATTTTCTCTTATCTCAAAGCCTCTGAGCAACTTTAACATTTACAGACTGCGGGCTAGGCTTCGCATGAATTTGGGTTGTTAGATTTAGATAAACGTACACAAAGCCGCACTGTTTTATGAGTATAATTTTTAAAATGAAGACTTCATTTCCATTCTCGACCTAAATTTAGCATAGTGGGATAGGACTCAAATCCCGGTTCAGTTAAATATTTGAAGTCCTTCTGCATTCTGGAAAGGAACATTGGGTAACTTCAGTGATTTATGTCGCTTAAGCTAGTTTGTTTATTTGTATGATTTATGGTTGAATGCCATTAAACATATCAAAATGAAACAGAAAATAAAGCCGTATTCCTTGCTTTTGTGGACCTTTAGAGAATGCGCCAAGGAAATTTATGAAAATCTAAGCAAATGGGAACTAAATACGTTTGCATATAAATACTCATACTCGATAATTAAATTCCTGTCAAGTGGATGAAAACAAAAATAATTGACATTCTAAAATTAGATGGCAACTGTTTTATTTTTAATTTATCTACCACGTAGATAGAGTAAAAGGAGGAAATTTTCTATTATTGGAGAACGAGAAAGAGCAGGTAAATACAAAACGAGGTCAGTATTTTCTATTTCGGAGATTCTCCAGTAACTTAACGCATATGTATTGCAAACCATTCCTTTGACCATAGTCAAAAATAAAAATAGTAGTTATGCGAAAATATACGCATTAGTAACACCTGTTGAACATAGCGGTTCCATTGAAATGTTCGTCAACAGTAACCTTGATGGCGAACTGACATGCATTAACCAAAGTCAATAACTTGCAGCTCATACTTAACTGCTGCATGGATTATATCGTAAGTGCGTACCTGTTAACAAATAAAAAGGGAGTACAGACCCTTGCAAGATTTATATGGTAAAATTCAATTTTAAAATGTTTATATTCCACGATTGCAATAATAAATATATCAAAAGTTAGAGAATTTCATGTGGCTCATGCACACCCGTGCAATAAAATGGACAAAACATGCAAGTAGGTTAGTTACTAGCACTAAATACAGGAAATTCAGCTTTTCACAATGACAGCATGAAGTGGAACAAAAAAACTAATCGTCGAAAAATAAATATATGTATGTGCACGATATTCAGGCGGCAGCCACCGATTGATTAAGCAGGTCTTATCTTACGAGCTTATGAGAAACAAGCGTGTGCATATTTTCAAATACACTGCATAGATTACTTACACACAAAATCATTTAAACACACAACACGTATACATCGAATGTGGTTAAAACACAACATTAAAATAAATAAGTAAATAAATGTTGATTAAATGTACAATCATTATACAGTATCATCTTGTCCAATTTTATGGTTTATAATTGCATACAAAAATAATTTAAGTGAAACTATGTCGATGAATATTTGCATATAGTTCAAAATTGTCATTTTATTCGTCGCACCACTTATCTCAAACTTAACTATTGCAATAATAATTTTTGAGTCATTATATCTATTCTCCCCCTCCTCCTCCTCCTCATCATCATCATTATCATCAACAACTCGAACACAATCTCTCCTGTTTCGCTTCTTTCTATCTCCTTTAAGATATCCGAATGTTTATTCCTCCTATTACTTGTAAATGTACATGTTTCGAGATCCACTGAACTAAAAAAGTCAGTTTTAGAAAAGATCAGTACGAGTAATGCTTGGGTGTTTACAGCATAAGAACAAAAATGGAAACTCCAAGGAATACCATACATGGTATTTAAGTTCAGCATATTCCAAGAATGCGACAAAATTTTCAAAAAAATCCTCCTGCACCGAAGTAAGTTTTATATTGATAATTTTGATTATTTCTTATTTCCTCAAAAAATGGGTATAGCGATTTTGATTAAAACATCAATCCTTTTGTTTAAGATATTTACATGACTAATGAAATACATATCCTGAACTCTCGGCGAATAGCTCGTGAAGGTGTCTTCATTCTGAATTACATTTTTATAATTTGGTGCATGTGGTAAGCAACCAGAACAACAAAAAAGTGTCAAAAAAAGATATACATATTTTTAAAGTAAAACATTTATGCCAAATTAACCCATTTTAACCATTTTAGTAATATTCATTAAAATTGATCTTATGTATCAAATATTTTATCTTTCATTATAAGGTTTAAGTCACCATTAAACCACATGGTGGCATGCAAAAAGAGTGGAGAATTTCAAAGCCAACAAGTAGCAGCAGCTGCTATCCCCGTTCTACTTTCATCTAAATGTGTAATGAAACTATTTCTGCAAACGCTTATCTCGATTAGCATGAAGTAGACTGAAAAATAACGTGTCCAAGAATAGCTTGCACAACAGAAATAAAAATGAACGATAGTGAAAATTAAACTGAGTTTTATTAATGGACACTCTTTAACTGCTGTTGTCTTTAGCGTCTTATTCTATATTGGGCGTGAAATACTGGAAACTTTGCTCAGAGGCCTCTTTATCACGCTTGAGCTTCTTTTATCTGCCGTAATAAACGAGTGGCTAAAGAAAGTCATGTGAATGTAAATAACGAAAGCCACGTGAATGTAACTCGTTTTGTCTGCTTTGCTGTAGCCATCATTTCATTTCTCATTGTAATATACTTTCAGATGCATACATCTATGCAAAAGCAGTCAATTATTTTTTGTAAAATTTCAACATTGTTTCTTTTCTTATTTTCCTCTTTAAGTTTCTTGTCAGTATTCAATAAATATACTGAGTAAAATATTTTTTTTTCTTATAAGCCATATTAGATCCTAAATAATTAAAATGCTTTTATTGTTCTAACGCAATCTAAATTATAAAACTCCTCAAACTAAAATGCTTTTCATGGAATTGTTATTTTCGTTCTATTTTTTTAGATCTGGAGCCAATATTTTAATGAAAAATTTCGTCTCACTGATTCGGAGCCTAGCATGTATTTGACATCTCAGTTTTGAGTTAATTTGTTTCCCGCACACACACACACACACACACACACACACACACACACACACACAGGGACTAATAAAATCTTTTTCCAAAATATGTATTTTTACTTTCTCTACCAGAGGAATTATTGCATTCCACACAAGAAAGAAAGAAAGAAAGAAAGAAAGAAAGAAAGAAGAGGGTTTTAGAAAAAGGTCCGCGCTTGTGTGTGTGTGTGTGTGTGTGTGTGTGTGTGTGTGTGTGTGAACCGTATAATTAGGAATGAAAGGTCGGCTCAGCCTTGGTATTTAAATTAACATCTTTCAAGGATGCGCCACGAAAATTTTGAAGAAAATCTACCCATTTTAAACTACCCTTTGCATTGAATAATTTTTTGCTCTTTTTGATTTTCTCAAAAATGGCTATGTGGAATTTTTTAAAAAGTTAAGTTAAAAATGAATTTTTTATTATTATGGAAAATGGAGTGATTAGAAGATAAAATAAACTCTTTTTTAATTTTAGTATTGTAATTAATTTTGGGATCCATAATTAATGATTAAAAGATTAACCATATGCTTAAGATATTTACATGACAAATGAAACATGTTGAAATTTCTGGGATTAGCTGGTGAAGTTCTCTTTCTTTGAATGACTTTTATATAACTGGTAAACCGTAAGAGATACACCAAAGCTTACTACACAAAAGTTGCAGATTTTCTTAAAATGCACAACTTCTGTGGAATAAATTATTTTGCGAAATTAACCATTTTAGAGGTATATCTTATTATTACTCAATTCATTTTACGTCGCTTTAACTACATGGTCATATCGCGACAGATCTGTTAGTGGATAACTCTTAGATCGAGGTGTGGCAGACAGTTAGCCTTCTAGGTCTCATCCCTGTAACCACCCGCTTCGTCGTGCCCACAGAGACTCCTGCGCATAACAACCGGATCTTCTGCTTCGTGCCGTACAGGTGGCATTAGGGTGCCGTCCAGTCCAACTGCCGCTTTTCTGTAACCATCATTTCATTACTATGCGTTTCCGTATACTACCTATACGAAAAGCGGACAGTTAACCTTCTAGGTCTCATCCTGGTAACCATGCCATCTTACTTCGTCACATGTCCACAGGGATCCTAGCGCATGGCAGCCGGATCTTGTACTTCATGTCGTGTAGATGGCACTAGGGTGCCGTCCAGTCTACCTGCTTTCATTGTCTGTGGATAGATGGCACAGCATTCGCTATTACCACCTATTTTTAATTTTTACTATTGTAAGGTTTAATTTATTGTAAGTAATATAATTTATTAATTGTAATTAATTTTTACTATTACCTTTACTACGCTAAGGTGGAACTTTGGGTCGTAGTATTAAATATCCAATCCAGCTGAGGAAAATCACGAAAAAAAAACTGTCAGATTGGTCGGCCCGCCGGATTTGAACCCGACCTCCTGAATGCGGGCCACAGGCGTTACCGCCTGAGCCAGCCCGCTCGGTAAGATATTTCTTGTTATTGTTTCAAATTTTCAAATACTAATAACTTTTACCAGTGGGAAGTTGCCATTCAATTTTCTCTACCACGTACATAGTAGGTAGCAAAGGTATTGCATTCCATCTAAAATTCGATACCGAGATTTTACCGGAAATACATGTTTTGAAGCCCCCAGAAAACAAATAAAGCATTTATGGAAACATGTCAGTGTGTGTGTGTGTGTGTGTTTGTGTGTGTGTGTCTGAACAGCATAATTAAAAAACGAAAAGTCGGTTAAATACTAAACTTGGTATTTAAGTTCAGTGCCCTCCAAAGATACAACACAAACATTTTCAAGAAAATCGCCTTACCCCAACTACCCTATATATGGAACATTCTTTGAACATTTTTACTTTCTAAACATATAGTTGTAACAATTTTGATTAAAATACAATATATTAAAGATACTTGCATGACACATAAAATATATATTTTGAACTCCCTGGGAATAGCCTGTGAAGTCCTCTTCATTTGGAAGGAATTTTGTAGAATCTTGTGTAAGTGGTAAATGTTAAGCGATACACGAAAACGTACAAGAATTGTGAAACACAATTTCAAAACAAACAATTTGTTTCTTTGTGGCATGAGCCATTCTGAGATATCCGTTATTAACGGTTCTAATTGTTCATTACCTGGTCATTCTTTTCAAGTCCTGTCAAAATTCAGTTGTTTCTCGCGATTACATGGAAACAGCACGGCATATTAAGACCAGCATACAGCGTCCAATTTTTAAACATTTGACTGTAGCTGCTCCCTTTGTATCTATAATGAAATGTGTAGTGTAGCTAGTTCTGCAAAGGTTTATTTGCATTAAAACGTAGTAGATAAAAAAAGAGCAAGAATAATCTGTATATCCACAAATAAGCGTAAGAGGGTGTGAATGTATTACATTAGAATTTTTTCTTGTGGTGATGCAAAGAGCATGGAATTTCAAAGATGCATACTCTTTAAAAATGTGACCATCGCTTCATCTGCTGCATTCTACAACAAAATGTGTAAATGTGAATTTAAAGTTTATTAGGATTATGAAGAAATAGGTTTAGTAAGAATGTTTGTAGAAGACTGAGTAGAGATGGTCATGTGAATGCAGCACATCTGATTTTTATCACTCATGAAGAGTACGTTTTCGATGAAAACCAGGTATCGAATATTGGTATGGGATGCAATGCCTCCCCTACCATTGATAAAGGAGATCAATACCATGAAAGTTTCATTTATCTGTGGCGTTGATGGTGTTAAAGAACAAGTTTAGACGAGCAAGTAATTACAAAAGTACCTCAACTGTTGGCCGCAACCGCACAGAACCACCCAGAAAATATTGCTGAAATTTAATTAGCGCGTTACATAACTTCTCCTTGGTTTTATTAAAAAAGCCGACCGAACTGGTCACTTGCAATATATCGCGTGGCACAGTCAAGTTGGTGAGACATTGCGTGGAAGTAATTTGTGCGGTCAAGTGTTTAACATCCGCTGTGTTCAAGGGACAATTAAATTGTTTCCAAGTTGGACGTTACACCTGTCAGTCCTTGGCAATGTTCTCTCTCTTGTACTCAGCAATAAAGACAATACGCTACCCGCTCTCTGCTAACAATAGCAAACAATCATTTTAGTCTAAGGAGCACTTGACACTTTAATTAACTGGCTCCTGCTTCGGTTACAATACCAGAATGCGAAAGATAAACAGTAAATACTTCAAGGCAGATATATAACTTGGTACTCTCACAACATAGAGGGCGAATGTTAAATCCCATTATGTGCCCTTCTGTGCTGAGCAAGCACTGTTTTACTACATGTGCTTGGTTTATATACTCTAGTATATGAAGAAATTAAATTAAGGTCTAAATTGGAAGCATAACCATTGTATTGAATTCATATCTAGATGCATTTTTTTTAAGGAAAGATTAAAATCCCAGGTATCTCGACAAAGTTCAATTTTCTAAATTCATGACCAGTTATCTCAAACACTATTTGAAAGTCCTACTGAAATTGTTATAGGTAGGTATACGGTTATCACTTCTAATACGACTAATCTACTTTTATAAGTCATTTGTTTTTCTAAAGGAAAATGGGACATCTTTACCAAATAACCAAAACGTTACTAATACCAAAGTAGATCACAAAGGCACTTAGAGGTTGTTTTTATCGTCCTAAAATTTTATTTAGCTTTCTTCTGTAGTTTCTGAGAAAATGTAATTCACAGAAAAAGCTGTTAAAAGCAAAAATAAGAAAAAACTGTTAAAAACAAAAATAAGAAAACAAATCCATATATTTGTAAAGAAATAAACCACATCTTGAGCACAGAGAAGCTTTCATCTTTAATAGTAGAACTGATTTGTAGAGTAAACTTCCCCTAAAACATGGGCTAAAGTTTACCACCCTACTTCAAAGTGTGTAAGAGTACGATTTCTATTTTCTGTGAAGTGCTGCAGAATTGACACTACAAAATGGCAGATACAGCACAATTTTAAAAATATATTTAAAATATATAGCTGTAGTGTTACAGTAATAAAGTATATATCCTTAAAATGTAAATTCCAATTAATAAGATGCATAAATACTAAAAACTTGTCTAATCATTTTGGCAATTACCAACATTTAGTCTGCCTTAAATTGTATTTTTAAAGGTAGAAAAGCAAGACAATGAATCTGATGGAGATTTAAATTATGTAGGAACAAAGGGCTTATGTAGAATGTGTTTCACTAACACATATCGACATAATAAGCCTATTTTTCGGATGCACCACCTGAAACTAGAATTTTGTTTTCTGAAAGTACACCAAAGAAATGTAATGCTATCAAAGATCCTAAAACACATTAAAATTATAGCACCCCACAGTGAATATAGTCAAATGTCGGGCAATAAGCTGTTTTAAATATTAATTTTATTACTTTCTTTCACCGCGGAATATAGCTGCCTGGTTAAAAGGCGTTAACGCTATCGGGAAAAAGATGTATTATATCCAATCTACTCGTAGTGTAATAGAAAGTAGGCTATGTAGGTGTTAATGACGTTTCTTGTAGTTTTAAATGGAGAGGATTTATTCACTGAACAACTTTGTGTGTATGAGCTGGAAGCTGCACCCTACACTTATTTAAGTACAAACTCTTAGCACAGCACACTGGGAATATATATTACCACTATAAGGCACCAATTTATAGATCGTTGTAATGATCTCAGAGGACTATTGTCTGGTTGCGCAATAGCACGAAAATAAACAAGAAATCCCTATGACGCATCCTATAGTCTTAAGGCATACTCTCCCTCCGCTCAGCTACTTCACTTTCACCATAACGTCTTTGGCTGATTACTTACATATACAAACAAAAAAGTGGGAGTTTTCAAAACGTTACCCCTCATGGTGACCTATATGACTCGATTTACATATATATTCTGAGAATACCAAGTATACCTTAAGTGTTTAGTTTCTCTGTCGTGAAACTATAGTAAGAAGAACGAACTATGGCATTCCACCCAAAAATTCGAAGTCGAGGTTTCACCAAAAATACCTATTTTGAAGCCCATGAAGCCAAAACAAAAGAAACACTTTTAGATAATAAAAGGTCCTGTGTCTATCTGGCCTGCCTGACTATCTCCCTCTGTGTGTGCCTGTGTGTGTGTGTGTGTGTGTGTTTGTGTGTGTGTGTGTGTGTGTGTGTGTGTGTGTGTTTTCCAACAGAATAACTCCAAAAACGAAAAGTCGATTAAATACCAAAACAGGAGGGTAGAGAGATCCAGACCCACATGCATGGTGTCTAGCAGCACAAAAGTATCCGGAAGGGATGATCGCGTGGACACAATGAAAGAGAAAGGGTGTTTTTCATCACTAATAAATTTAAGGAATTTGCTGATTGCAGATAGAGAATGGCGATAGAATAGATGGAGGAATAAAGTTAAACGTGACCAGTTAGGTAACTGATGTGCGACAACTTATATCATCACCGCACTTATTCGTTAACATCAGTACCTCATACGTTCTTATCTCTTAATGTCTATGCTACGACTGAGAGACATGTTCCCAGGTTTCATTCTGGTCCCATAGCAAAAGCGAAACTACCTATTAAGAAGTAAAAGAGAATTTTTTTGTACTTCGACTAGACACGAAGTCGTTATGTAACTGTGATTCCGAAATGTAAGCAGCGGTTAGTTAATGAACTAAAGTCATCTATGCCAATATATTTGCAATAATCGACCATGGAGTTGAAGCCATACTGCATGTTAACCTAATTAACGTAAAGGTAAGGTAGACATCATCACTAATCAAGGTTTCCTGCTTCTAAAGGCAGAGGAATGTCCACACACAGAACAAACGACGTGACACATCTGAGATGTTCCTATTTGCCGGAGTGCAACGCCCCGTAACAATTGCTACATCGGCACAGAAATACTGCCAAGAAAGAAAAACGACTACGAGCCCAAGTAAAAGCGAGAGCATCATGCCATTTCTTGGAGCAGTTTTTATTCAGTTTGTACTTCTTTCGCACAAATGAGTGTACTTATAACCTTATTTAAAACTAATATGAAAGAGAAGGTAAGACTGTAATGATAGTATAAAGATCGTAATGGGATATAAATAAGTATAAGAGAAGAAACATTTTTCGCATTCCTTAAGATATAAAGGAAAATAAATAATTCGAAAGTATGGTTAAGTTCCATCTAATGCATAAGTGTTGAAGCTATGGCTAAACAGAAAATTCCATCAGCAGAAAAAAAGGGGAGCTTTGTGGCATCAAAATCTCTCTGGATTCCCTTATAATAAATAGTAATCAGATAGTGAAATTTTAATGAGCACTAATTATTAGCCACGCTCCTGGTAAACTATAAAGAGTAGTTATATATGGGTTGAGGTCCTGCTCGAATACGTACAATTACGTTTTTAAACGTTACTATAGCTTGTCTCAACCTTAAAAGGCAGCATGGATGTAAATGGGATATCTTTGTCTCTATCTAACACATGCAAGTTGTCATTAGCTTTGTCCTTTTCTACTTTCGCACTGCCACCAAGTTGCTAATAACATACTGTAAATATTGAATTGTTATAAATTTCAGCTTTAAATACATTATTTTATGCAGAATATTTTTACTTTCTCTACTACATACAGTAAGTAGGGGAAGTATTGCATTCCACCCAGAAATTCGATATCGAGATTTCACCGAAAATACATGTTTTGAGATCCCCTGAATCCAAATAAAGCATTTTTGAAACATGTCCGTGTGCGTGTCTGTGTGTTTGCCTGTGAACAAGGTAACTCAAAAATCAAAAGTCAGATAAATACCAAAGCTGGTATTTGAGTTTAGTATGTTCCAAGGATATGGTACAAAGATTTTCTAGAAAATGTCCGCCCCCCAACTAACCTCTATGGCACATTTTTCGACAATTTTGATTTTCTAAAAAATGGCGTTAACGATTTTGATTAAAATACTGAATATTAAACATGTTTAATAGAAAAACTTGAACTTTCTGGGAATAGCCTAGGAAGTCCTCTTTATTCGGAAGGAATTTTGTATAATCTTGTATAACTTTAAACATTAAGCGATAGACAAAAGCGTACCACACAAAAACTGTAGATCTCTTTAAGAAACACAATTTTCTTAAATTAAGTCTTTTTTGTGGCATAAGCCGTTTCTGAGATATCCGTTATTAAAGGTTCGAATTGTTCAAGGCTTGTCATTCTTTTCCCATCGATTTTCAGTTGTTTCTCGCCATTGCATGGAAACAGTATGGAATTTTAAGCCAGCATATAGTGTCTAGTTCTTAATATTTGACTATCGCTGTAACGAACTGTGTAATGTAGCTATTTCTGCAAAGGTTCATTTGAATTAAATGCAGTAAACAGAAAACTAAGCTTCAGTAACAATAGTTTGTACACCCACTAATAAAGTAGAGAAATTCGTGTGAATGTGTCAGATTTTATCACTTTTAGAGCCTTTATAGATTTTTGGGCACATTAATTTCTAAATAAAAGGAATTTTTCAGTAAAAGTCCAATATTTACGTCTTTTATGCTTATCACGCAGTAACTAATAAATTAAATGGTGGAACGCAAGATTACTTTTCTTGGTTAGAGTAGACTAGAGTGCCGATACCCTCCAGTTTGAATTCTCTATCTGTAATTATATGATCGTTATAATTTTTAAATTAAATATTTTTAGAAAATTCTATACCATTATTATTCGGTTTACAACAGGGAGCAAGCGCGAGAAAATAATGAGGAGGGTTGGAGACAGTTTAAGAGCAGGCGGAATTCTGTAACTTATTGCATTTATTGTTATGACAAACAAAAGTCATCCATTTAGATAACACGTGCCAGGTGCGAGTCAAAAGCCAGATAGGTTAGCATCAGTTAAAAGAAGGTGTGTACACTTACGGAGAATGGAACACTGTGAAATGTTATGTAGGTTATTTATTTAATATTTAACGTAAATATTAATGCTTCTGGAGGAAGAAGCTAGGAAGAGACGAAATGCTGGTAAACTAAGAAGAGACGCATAATGAATATGTTGCATTATTTTTCAAGAAAATGAGTGTTAGTAAGGCAGTAAAAGAAACAGCTAAGGTTACCGGGTGTTCAGAAACAATAGTATAAAGGATAAAAAAAAAGGAACGAATGAAAAGGATCTAAGGAGAGCTAAAGAGAGCAAAATAGGATGTGAGAGAAAGAGGAAACAAAGTGCAGTTGAAAATGAAATGTCTTACAACAGCCTTAAATAGCAGTGCATATATTTCATTAATTGGTGATGTATCATTCAATAGATGACATTAAATAGGCTGAGCGATCGCAACCGAGGGCTAAATTTGCGAGCGTACGTGTAGTACATGTGGCAACAGTGCGCTTCATTTAACCTGTACTGTCTTTTAAGCGTGAGACGTGATATAATCCGTTTTAACAGTCGCTATAAACGTAGTTTATACAACTGAGGGGGGACACATCGCGCACTGCGACCTACATAAATCTATTGTGGCTACCACCACCCGCCCCGCAGCAGGAAGGAGCTGCTTAGAGAGGGCGATAAAAGACCTGTCGATCAAGCAGCCCTCTGGTGTCCACGGGGAGTACTCTTTCATTTGAGTAAGCATCCCCGCCATCTGTCCAGCACCGTAATACGCCATACGAAACCTAGAAGCACATCTGAAAGATGAGAAGGGCAGGGAATGAAAGGGAAATGATGGAAAGGAAATCGTGGTAGATAAGAAACCACCCCGGCATTCGCCTACCGACTGGGGAAATCCTAAAACAAATCAAAGGTCATAGTGGGTGAACCCGGGGTCTCCCGAATGCAAGCCTTACGCGTTACCATGGAGCCATCTCGTTCCGTTTAACAACAGAAACATTATTTATAAAACCATACAGGTTTAAAACATAAAAATAGGTTACACATTGGGAGTCCTTCGACCTTAAATTGTCTGAAGAATCAGAAGTCATCTCAATGAAAAATTCAGCTTTGTACTATATCACCGCTAAAAGTAATTAACATATTATCTATTCCACTGATAGAAATATGTCTGGTAATGTTTATCCTTGGAAAACAAATTAGTTGAAACTTACCTGTTTGTACAGGAGGGCCCTTGGGACAGTTGCAAACTTCATCTTTACCATTTTCAAATCGGCACTGGTACACACAGCCTTCATCTCCGCATTCTGAAAAAACAATCAACCATATACACACTTTAGCATTTATCCTGAATGAAGAAAATCGAATTCAATTACCAACCGAATACCTACATTCAAAATACAACAAAATTCTCAAATGCAGAAAGTTGTGCTATATTTAAAAAATAAAAACACATTTGTTTTCATTTCCGTTATTACTTATGAAATATTATTTTTCTACAGTAAAACGTTTACGTAAAATAGAACACCAGGTTCCAAAGTATAATAATAATAATAATACTAATACTAATAATAATAATAATAATAATAATAATTATTATTATTTCTGACGCTACAGCCCATAAAGTCTCGCCAACTCCACTACCGGCAAAGGTTGGCGAGCACCATACGTATAGGTGATGTGGCCAGAATGAAGGTCTCCGTGGCCAGGATCGCCGCCTATCGCAGCTCCTCACTTTCCTCACGATGCTGAGTGGGCACAGGTTCTATTCCCGGGAGTTTAAAATCCCCACCCGCATGGGTGGGATCAAACCTGTGTGCATTCTTTGGCCGGAAACCAGAGCTCCAAGCTCTAAGTCACAATGCCATGGCGCAGCACTTCACAGTCTTATAATGAACCAAACTTTCACGTTATCTTCTTTACTTGATGGCTTTAGGCCCTTGGTATATTTCCACATCAAGAGATCCAGGCTCTCCATCTCCATCGGCCAACGTTTCTTTTTTCCTTTAAGTTTCGTAATGTAGTAGTATGTTGGTAATATATTAGCTGACATTCTTTCAACGTGATTAAACCAATTAAGCTTTGTAATCCTTCCATCAGGTTGTAGCTGTTTAGTTCTGCCCTTATTTCTTCTTTGGGCTTCTTATCTAGCAACCTGTAACTTGCTACTGAACTAGGAAGCCTTATTTCATCTGTTTCTATTTTTATTTTATCTGATCTAGTGATTGTTTCACGAATACGTTAATGTTGTTGCTGCCATAGCTTTACAGAATTGTATCTATATGGGCTTTAAAGTTTGGATTTTCAGTGCTCTTTTATTATCCCACACAGTCATGTTATAAAATATACGTAGTTTTATATCGCCACGGCCCTAATTTGAGGGTGATGTAAGCACATGGTTAGGGAACGAGGCCAGAGGTTGGGGTATTGCGAAGGAGAGAAAAGAACACCCACAATAGTATTATTCATCATATAAAATTACTTAAACCTATAAAAATACTGGGCGCAGATAATCCATTCAAAAAGCAATAGTTACTAATAATGCTAAATGGCAACGAGAGATTCGTTTTAAGAATCTGCTTCGGGACTTTGGCGAGAAGTGCTTGCCGAGCCCAGTTAGCTTCGAGGCACCACTTCTGCGGCGACCCTTCCAACGTTGATAGATCCAGAAGACAGGTGAAAACTGAGGGAAAAGACGAGCCTTGCGAACGTCTTTCAAGAATTATTTACACTAAATCCATCTATTTAAGCAGAAATCGTGGGCGATTGCTACCATTAGTGGCAAAAGAATCTTTGGTATGAACTCCGGATATACTGCCACAAGTCATAAGTAGGTGACAGTGCTACATCACTGGAAAACCAAGTGTTTGCAACGGTGATGCAACTATTGCAGCATCCAGGCACTGAGTTATATTTTAGAATCTCTGTCTAACAATTTAGAAATATTTGCTGATCTACATACCCTTGACTCTTATACGTGACAATATTAACAGCATCTTGTCAGGACCCTAGATTAATTAAACAAATTGACTAAACTTTTCTTACTTCACGTCATGGCAAATGGAGGGAACGTATACCTATTCGCTTGGCATGCAGAACTACGGAATTAAACTCAAGGGGATAACCGGGATTATTACGGAGAAATAAAAGAGAGAAGTTATTTAAGTTTTGACCATTTTAATAACACAAAATCTCTTACCTTACAAATCACATATGAACATCCTCAATCCAACAACCCCCTCACCCCGAGCCAGATGCCCGGAACACTTTACCCTGTGAAAGTCACATCACGAATCAAGCAATCTCATGACTTTTATAATTAATCATCCCACCCACAACTTCCGATTAATACATCACACCAAACTACTCGACTATTCTGAATGTTTTAACTTTTTCTGGAACACCATTAAGCTGACACTTCCGGGACAGGCCCACTAACCATTCCGGGAGGATCAACTAAACCTACAAGTGTTCGCCACAATATTTTTGTCTGTTGGATACATTAAATCCTAAATAATTTAAAATATTTACCTGATCTATTAGTTTGTTATTAGTAATTATTTTACATATTTTGTTGTTTGTCTCTAAAATCCATTAGTTTAGTTTTGTTGGCTGAAATGCACATATAACAACTACTAGCTATTTAATTTAATTTTAAGCCTGTAATTTGTAATTCGTCTTCAGTATTACTAAAACTCACTGGATCTGTAAATAATAATGTATTAAAGACTGTGCCATTTATAATAAAATCCTTACCCAATTGTTCTCGCCAACGTAAGCATTAAACAATACAGGGGATAATGAGCAGACCTGCTTCATTTATTTTCTTCTATTGATTTATGGCTAGTTTTACCTATTGCTCTGATTGTAAGATCAGCCAAAAAATTAAGGCCTTGAATTGCTTTTATGAAGTGTTCCGGAAGTCCTCTTTTATACAGTTTCTCGAAGTTTCCTTCTGACATGTTATTGAAAGATTTTAAATACTCTATGAATAATAACACATAAGTTGGGAGGATTTTTACTTTCTCTGCTTTACTTATAGTAAGTAGAAGAAGTATTACATTGCAACCAAAAAGCGATATAGAAATTTCAGGCCTCCTGAATAAATAAATAAAAAAGAACATGTTTTGAAAAAGGTCCGTGTTAGTGTCTGTGAATAGTATATACAAAAATGAAAAGCCGTTAAGTACCAAACACGAAGCTTTTCAAAAAAATACTATAGTACTCTTTAGATGGTAAACTTTTCGTTAGTTTAGATTTTCTCAAAAAAAAGGCTCTAACGATTTTGATTAAAAATACCATATGTTTTAAGTTATTTTGATGTGAGATAAACAGCACATATTTAATTTTCTGGGAATAATCTTTTCGAATGACTTCTGTACAACTGGTAAACCGTAAGGGACAAGACAAAATATTACTGAACAAAAAATCTAGATAATGGCAAATCAAAAAAAATTATGTCGAGTAACACTTTTTGTATAGTTAAACATTTCCGACATATTCCTTGTTATTGGTTTTAGTTCTCAAATATTAAAATTTTCTCGACTGGTAAATCGCTGTTCGTTTCTTTCTTGGTCATGCAAGGAGCATGTAATTTCAAAGCAAATATGATGTGTTACATTCACATGGCTTTCTCTTCCCTCTATTCGTTATTAGTGGACATACAAATTATTCTTATGAAAGTTTATTTTCCCATCTAAAGGGTCTTTCAACATGTCCTATATTTAACATGCCATAGCTGCCGTTGTTATTGAGTTAGAGCGGTCATTTTTAATTGACAAATAGCCATGGAACGTTACAGCATTCAGCAATGCGTAGAAATTGTGAAAATTTATTATCAAAATGGATCATCTGTTCGCCAAACCTTCCGTGTATTGCGTGAAGTTTACGGTGTGCATAATCGTCCCTGCTAGAGAACGATTCGGCGTTTGATCGATAAATTTGAAAGAAGTGGTTCTGTCAGCGATCAAAGAACACCTGTACGTAAGCGCTCCAACGAAAACTTACGCGCCGTTCGTGAGAGTGTACACGAGAACGGAAACAAATCAATTGCTCGTCGAGCGCAAGAATTGGGGCTTTCGCCGTCCACAACTTGCGAATTCTGCATCTGGACTTGAAGTTTCGCGTTTACAAAATGGTGTTAACTCAAGAACTAAAGCCCAACGACCATAGTTTGCGCCGTGTATTTGCTGACTGGGCTATGGAGCAATTGGAAGCTGACCCGGATTTTTGTCGAAAAATCATCTTCAACGACGAAGCCCACTTTTGGATGGATGGTTGTGGTAACAAACAAAATTGCCGCTGTTGGAGCAATCAAAATCCAGTGCAGATTCAAGAACGCCCACTTCATCCCCAAAAGGTTACTGTGTGGTATGGATTTTGGTATGGTGAAGTCATTGGTCCATATTTTTTCCAAGATGAAGATGGAGAAGCTCTATGGAGAAAGATACCGGGCTCTCATAAGAGGCTATTTTTACCCTCAATTGGATGGTATGGATCTCAGAAACATCTGGTTCCAGCAAGATGGTGCCACATGTCACACTGCCTTCGAAACAATCGATCATTTGAAGGAGAATTTCAGAGGTTTCATCATTTCCCGTGGTGGTGATGTTAACTGGCCCCCGAGATCATGTGATTTAACGCCGTTGGATTACTTCTTGTGGGGTTATGTTAAATCTTGAGTATATGTCAACAAGCCAGAAACAGTAAATGATCTTATGAATAACATCACACGTGTTATTCATGAAGTTGGACCTAATTTACGTTCTTTTGTCATTGAAAATTGGATCAACCGTATACGCGCAACCCAACGAAGTCGCGGCGGTCACTTAACTGGTGTTCTCTTCCACACGTAATGACATTAATTATGTTCCAAAATAAAGAAAGAATTAAATCTCTATCATTTATAGAACGTGTTTTATTTAAGTTCAAACATAGAATACTCCCGTTGAAAGACCTTATACTTCATTTTAATCGAGATAAAGCTTTCCGAAAATACACATTACACATTTCGATAGTCAAATGTTTAAGAAGTGGACGCTATTGCTGGTCTTAAATTTAATACTCTTTCCCTGACTTCGCGATAAATAGCTGAAAATCACAGGACTTGAAAAGGACGATTTACTTATATTATCCTTTTTAAAAGTTATTCATTGCCAGTTTCAAAATCGATCCATTGCCGGCTAAGTATTGAACAATTCGAACCATAAATGACGGATATCTCGGAAATGGTTTGTGCCACAAAACAATTATTTGAAATGTGCGTTTTAAACAGATCTGCATTTTTTTGTGTAGTGCGTTTTCGTCTGTCGCGTGATGCTTACCAGTTATGCAAGATTATATAAAATTCCTTCCGAATAAACAGGACTTCACACGCTACTCCAAAGAAATTTAAGATATACATCTTATTTGTCATGTAAATATCTTTAACACGTGGTATTATAAAGGAAATCGTTACAACCATTTTTTTTACAGAAAATAAAAAAATTCTAAAAAAATTTTCATGTAAAGGGTAGTTAGGGGTGGAGAGATTTTCTTGAAAATCTTCATGTCGCTTCTTTTGAAGGTGCTGAACTTAAATATCAAGTTTGGTGTTTAACCGACACGTCATTTTTGAGTTATGCTGTTTATAACACACACACACACAGACACACTCACAACATTTTTCTAAAAATGTTTTTTTTTTTTTTGGTTTTAGGAATCTCAATTGTGAAATCTCGATATCGAATTTTTGGATGGCATGAAATACCTTCTCTGCCTACTATGTACGTGGTAGAGAAAGTAAAAATATGATTATGGCTTTATCTAGGTGCTGTGTCCAACAGCGAAATGAGTAATGAAAGTTTATCTGCATTATCAAGAAGAGGACACAATAATAACTATTGTACGAATAGTTTGTATAAGAGTGAGTGCGAATGTAACACATCAGCCCTTACTATGAATATGCAGTCTAAACATGGACGCTCTTTCCCAAAACTATTTTCTCCTTCTAGTTTCTATATAGTCGTATATTTGCAATAATTATAGCTTATACTTTACTTTATTTATAACTCTTATGCATATAGTCAATAAAAGCCGAGAGTTGCGTGCACTATAAAATCCCAAAATAGGCATGCATTCATGAAATATCAAACCACAATATATGCACGATCAAGTAAAAATTACATTAAAATATGCACTACTATTTTAGTTGCCAATTCATTTATTCACTTCTCTTTTTGCACACTCAACAAATACATTTCTCAACTTTTTCCTGTGAAGTTCCTGTGCTTATCAAACTATTTTTGTAGGTACAAAATGAGCTCTCTACATCAAAGAAGTTATAGACGCAGTGTCATATCAAGTTCTTCATCCATTCTTTCACCACAAAGCACATTCTTCGCTGAACAAAAGAATCCATAGTCTGGGTTGCTGTTTATGATACTGTCCAGTTTGTTCTTTGTATCTACTCCCATTTCCCTTGGGCATGACTGAGGAATCTATGGAATTCCTCAACAATGACATTGAGTCTACTAGTGGTAGAAACGTGACTTCTAATTTTCTAATGTTTACACAAATTTAAATTTATTTCGGCAAATGCATTACGCAGGTCTACCTGATTTTGGAACATAAATTTTCCTCAATGTCGAGGAATCAGCGACATCTTTTGATGTATACTTCTCAAAAAAAAAAAAAAAAAAAAAAACTTAAGAGTCTCAAGTGGTATATTTGCTCCTACAAAAGCAACCTACAAATCCATGTAAAGTTATTTTGCGGTGCCTTAAGTGCGGGAGCAGTAAAAATGAGTGGATTTTGTTTGTTGCAGATACTTTTGTTTTTTGCATTCTTGCAATATGTGATGCAGATGCGACATGCTGTTCGACTTGAAATTTCTTAGTACATTTTATATGAAATTATAAACGTTCTTCCGGTTATATAGATATGATCTTTTTAAAAAAACTGACATTCTTATTTAATTATTTAAAATAAATTTAGTAATAAAATCCTTTCCTTTTATCCTTTCTGGAACTTTTAATTAGAGCATATTCTAAACACATTTACACACACAAACAGAATAACACAGACATTTACCACTTATGAGGTTCACACACGCACTACGAAGACAGTTTAGCAAATGATTTCAGTTTTAGAAGAATTAGATTGCTAGTAAGGTTTGCTCAAATTCAAAGACCACTCTGCAGCTGTGTCCGTCGCGTCAGCCGCGGTACCTGACTTAGAAGGCTAAATTTCCATTGCCGCGAAATCAAAGGCTTGCCGGAGATTGTTGTGGATAAATCTGTTTATGACAGGCAGTTTGCGGAGAGATGTCGATAAAATTCTGGAAAAGTCATACTATTGTGAGAATCTTAACTTTCTATCTCTGTTATTTCCCCCTTCTTTTCTTTCTTCAGTCCTGATTCCTGAAGCAAAAATAAGCATCATAAAATCGAATAAGTGAGGTGTCTACTCAAAACCATTAAAACATGCATTTAAACTGAAAACAATGTATACTGCCACGTGTTAAGTTGTGACACTGAGGGGAACAGTTAAATGAGGGATTGCAGAGGTAGAGACAATTATTAAAACGCTTGGCTAGAGCGATCTGACTATATTCTAAAGAGTTACATTTCTATCGTGCGATAGTAGGTTTTACAAGA
This sequence comes from Deroplatys truncata, assembly GCA_030765065.1. Lineage (NCBI taxonomy): Eukaryota > Metazoa > Arthropoda > Insecta > Mantodea > Mantidae > Deroplatys > Deroplatys truncata. The sequence goes on along the minus strand of CM060983.1, from coordinate 201,368,534 downwards.
CCAGGGATGATGGTGGTACTAGCCAACAGTATTATTAACAATTTATTTTATAATGCTTACCTTGAGAAACGTCTCATCGTGGATGAGGAGAGCCAATACTCAACACGACTTTGTCAAGCCGCTAGTGGTGCCAAATGAAACCATCCGGAGCGGACGTGCAGCGGCCGTCACGGGTACCATAGCGGTCCCGACCACATTACAACACAAAGTCCCCCGAGCAGAGCTCAGGCGCTTGCTTATATAGAGTTGAATACCGTAGAGGGGTTCTTTCTAATACCGTGGCAGCTATGACCAAATGTGGTCTGCCAACGTCCTGGAAAATGCGTAGGCTTAAGACTTCCCAAGGATCATGTGATCCAGGGGATACAGATAAGAGCCGTGCAGAAAGACACGTACTCTTAAGGAAATGATGGTATAGTGAAATCCCTTTGAAATGTCAAAGGAAGTGGCAAACCACTGTTTCCTGTCATATATACAATTTACTAAGACTTGAGCAGAATTTAGAATATAAAATATGATTCTATATGAATTCAGAAACTTGTGACAGGTTATAAAATAATGTTAATGAATATAAAATAATAATTACAATACGGATCTCCTCAGTCACGTTCGTGCCAATATTACATGCATAATTAAGTTAAAATGCCTTATATATGCATTATGCATGTTTTATCTCCGAAGAGGTGAAAATATGCACTGGAAAAGTAAAAATATTTGGAATCAAAAAGTAATGAAATGAATAACTACTAAGTTTGAGATATGTCCAATGATCTTATAAAAACATGGATTTGCATGGAATTGTCGTCTTTATATGATTTTTCTTTACGTCAGGCTCCGTGCGTATATAACGCACATGTTTCAGTAAATTCTATGTGTAACATAATTATACTTTTGTTCCACAAAGGTTTCCCCTCATTTCAATGATAAAATACAATGCAGGAGCAAAATCACGCTACCAGTAAGGTCTCGTTTGTTATAATCAGCAACACTCACTCATCTTAATTAACGCTTATTCCATTAGAATGTGCACTCAGGCAACAGCACTCTGGCTGCTATCTCGTGAAAAGAGACATCTATACCAGACCTACTCCATATTTCGTCCCCTAATGCCACAAGTAAAGAGAATAATCACGAGCTTTTAATGTGTAGGGATAAAATGTCTTATTTTATTGAATCACGGAATTTATAAATATCTATTGGTCTAATCAAAACTGTTTTAAGTTAAAATGACTTCATCTGCATTGTTGTTAGACTAAGAAGTTATCGAATAGTTATTTCTGTTTTAATCCTACAAGAAAAATCCGATGTGTTCCACTAACATGACCTTCTCTCTCACTATTCCACAAATACCGAGCGGAATGGCTCTGGCGGTAATGTCTGTGGTTCGCATTCGGGAGGTCCCGGGTTCAAATCCCGTGGGCCCACCAATCTGACTGAGGCTTTTTCGTGGTTTCCCTCAGCCGCTAAGATATTTTGTCTATTTGATTTACCAAATTATTATGCAAAATCCATTCAGAATGAACAGCACTTCACATACGGGATTTTAATCAAAATCGTTATAGCCAAGTTTGAGAAAATAAAACTAGCGAACCCTTTTAGATGTAAAGCGTATCGCTTCGTTGAAATAAATGCCACATTTGGTATGTAACTGACTTTTTGATTTTGAGTTATGCAGTTCACAGACACACCCATATGGTCATGTACATCATTCTGATCAAGATTTTACCGTGGCTTACCGCGAAACCATCAATTGCGGTCATCAACGACGGTAAAAGTTCGAGGACTTTGCCGCTGTTAAATCTGACCAGCCGTGAACGGCCGGTTTTCGTCCATTATCGCAACTTCACTTGCGTTGTAATGTTAAAATGGCGGAACGATATAGGTTAGAACGAAAAGAAACACCCCATTTTCGCAATGAACGCATCCGGATATTTTTTTTTTTGGAGGGGGAAGGGAGACAGAAGAAGAGTTAGATGGTGGAAAGAGTTGACTTATTTTGCTAGGGAGAGAGCTGGAGAAGGTAGAGTCCCGCTAAAATCCCCTCCGGCAGTGGACGCAAAAATCATGTAAATGCTACCGCCTTTTTGCGGGGAGCGGATGAAGGTGACGGTGATCTAGGTTACGGCCAGGGTATAAGGCCCTGACCTATAGCACATAGGAAGTAGAAGGGGCATAGGAAGGATTAGAGGGTGTAATTCCTTTTTATTTGAGGGTGAAGTTGTAGTTTCAGCGGCGATTGTTTCGAAGTCTCTCTCTTATTTGTTTGAATTGCTGTCCTCTCGTTGCCCAGACGATGTGGGAGCAGATGTAGTGGCTGCTGATCTTGGTCTGCATTCTGATGAAGTGGTTGGCAATTTTCAGGTGAAGTTGCTGTAGTGCGGGTTGAGCTTGAGGTGCATGTGTTGGTTGCGGCAGATAATTCAGACGTGTACCCACTGCTTAAGCCTCCCCGATGGACCTGATCGTGACTACTCCGGAGTCCAGCTGTTGCTGGTAGGAGTAGCGAAAGACAGTTGGGAAGCTGCGGTGGTGGCGCTAGTGGCTTGCAGGTCCTGGATTCCTGGACAGGCGACGGAGAATGATCTCTGCGTAGATGAGGTGTGGCAGCTTCCTCCAGGGTGAGCAGGCGGGCGCTGATGTTCAGGACCTCCAAGACCGCGTGGAATTCCGGGACGGCATCCCGCAGGGCGAGATGGGCGGCGTCATCCTACAGGCTGCTGCGAGGTACTCCGCACTGAACCTGGTGGAGTGCCTGCTGGGGACGTTGATAACGGGTGGTGACTGCGTGGATACAGAGGGACTGCTCCTGACTCGTGAATTGGCTAGAGCTACCGTTTCCTGGGCGAGTGGGCTTTGCATTTGGCGGTGAGACTAGTGGTTGAAGTGTGGCAGCGGCGGCAGGGTATCTCTCTTATCCGTTCGACTGGCCTCGATACGTAAGCACCGCCCTAATCAGGGCACGCCCTCCCACAAGGAGCTTTGTAGTCGCTAGGACCTGCAAGCTCCAGGCGAACGAATAGTGACAGCCCTATTCTTGAATAGATCCGGATGACTATTGCTTAGGGCCAATGCTGTTGTTGCGCTAAGAAGATGACGGGAGGTCCCGCAGAACCCCGTGAATGACGGCGCTATGTCTATGAGGAGGCACAGGCTGCCCTGGAGTGTCTGCGGAGGCTACTTTGCATGCACAGGGAAGCTGCAATGGCTGGTGAAGAAGCTTTGGTTGAGATGAAAGTCGCATCAAGTATCGACGGTGGAGCAGAGGAGGTTCCTGCCGGTGCTGATTCGGTGACTAGGCGATGATGCTTCTTTTCCATCTTCTTACTAACTGAAGTCGATCTAAAAAGAAATTCCTTAAACATCCTGATCGAGGACGTAACGAAGGTGCACACGATCACGTTGTTATAAATCATCATCATGATATTAGCCAATGTATAGATCCAAGAACAAATGCAGAAATAAGTGGAGTAATGAATGGATTTAGTGCAATTAGTACATTTTCAGGCATGTTAGGACACTCCGTAAAGCAATAGGTTTTGAGTTCAAATCTTGTCTGGCAATGTATGCATATATATTCTTTTGTTCTGTCTCTCTCTTTCAAAAGGCGAATGTCGACTAAGCTAAATGGAACTGTGAAAAGAAAGGAAAGAAGAAAACGGTCTACAACAGTTCAACATATTTTTCCACTCAGTTGTACGGCAAACTTTTCCCACGTGTAGATCTTTAAGCCATTGCTTCTCTTTACCTCCTATATTTTCTTAAATCTTGCATGTTAAATTTAACAGTATCTCTACTTAATGTTTAGAGACTTTGGGACAACTTTTGCTTTCCTCCATTGCACGCTGATCAAGTACATGCATATGCTTTAGCAAAGAGGTAGAATAAGTGAAAAAGAGACGATGCGGTGTACTTCCGAGTACGGTCAGTAGTTTATCTGCAAACTGATCGCCCGCGAGTTCACCACAGTCACCTAAACTGCGGTGAACATTGGTGCACTTGTAGCAGGAAAACGGGCGTCATTTGTAGTTGGTCCCCTTGGTTGATGCCCTCTGCTGCAGTATCCTGATCTCTGGCTATTGCTGCTCAGCAGCTGATGATTTTTCCATTCCTAATAAATTATCTATCTAGCTAATTTCACTGATCTCAGGTTTTCGTAGTTGAGGCAAATTAAAATACACTGCATTTCCCTTAAAATATGGTTTATTATCAACAAAATACTTGTGGGCGGCTAGCTTTTCCCATCTGTAACAATTCCTACCATAATAGTAAATTAGAATCATAATTTAACGGCACACACGTCCCACCCATATGCACACACGTGCATCCGTCGTCCACCGAGTATCACTGAGTGTCGATGAGATTCAATAAGAGAGTGAAAACCTGAGGCTTTCTTCCCCCTTTTATACCCTCACCGTTGCGCCTTAAAATGTAACGTCATTTCTAATTGGTCTTCAGATCGCGTCACATTATTATTATGAAAATATTCTGCTCCAAAACTTTTTGCACACGCATCCAGTGACGCGTCCGGAAGCAAATTCAATACCTTTGTCTCTTTCCTTTGTATATTTGTCTCTTTCTTATTTCTTGTTATTGCTTCAAGTTCCTTGCTCATTAGCTTGGTTAAAGGTAGTGGGTTCTACCTAGAATTACCTTTTGCCTGGAATTAGCCAGCTCGCCCGTCCCTCACTTATCTAAGTTACAATCTGCTTTGTACATTTCTTGGCTACTAAATATTCTAACATCTTTCTTGCTGAATTATATTATTATGTACAATTCCTGTTTCATACTGATTTATATGTCTATATGTATATAGGTATGTATGTGTGTGGTATATCCCCTTTCACACCACTATGTGTAAAATTCTTACTGCAGGAAGCTGAAGGTCCCTGAAGGGTTTGTTTAACGAGAATGGGCCAATAGACAGACAGACTCGCATACAAACACTCATACCCAAACCTTTTTCTAAAAATTCTATTTTGTTTGTATTCACCGGACGTCAGAACATTTAATTTCCAGTGAAATTTCTGTATTAAATTTTTGTTTGTAATAGGAATAAATTAATTACTCAACTTACTACAGGAAATGTAGATAAAGTAAAAGGCGTGGTTTCTCAGCAGGCATGTATATTTAATATTTAGAATGTAAAACAGCTTCTGTACGGATTATAACTTACCTATACAAGCGATTAAACTTGTTCACACTTTCCAGTGAGCGAATTTGAATGGATGAATACTAGGAGAGTAACGAGCCGTGTAATGCAATGGACCCATTCACAACACATAACGTAACCACTCAGCTCATGCAAAGATAGAATTCAGCTTTTATATCGCCACACGTCGCACTATGTAGGAGTCATCGATTGCCCTACCAAGAATGGCTGCGGTATCCATAAACATCAGATAATACGGATTTGGTTTCTATAACAATGGAATGTAATGACGCAATTCTTGATACTTTTTCTACCACTTACCTAGTAGCTAGAAAAGGTATTGCATTTACATTAATCCAAAAATTCGATATCAGTTTATACCATAAAAGCTTTGAAATACCATGAATCCTAAAAAAATATTTTTAAAAACAGTCGGTATGCATGCGTGTGTGAGAGAGAACAGCATAACTGAAAAACGAAGTCACGTACATACCTAACTTGGTATTCAAGTCAGCATCTTCAAAGATACGATACAAAGAATTTTCAAGAAATTCCCTTAAGCTACCTTTTACAAGAAAAGCATTTGGAAGTCTTTGATTTTCTCAAAAATGGCTCTAGTTATTTGTATTAAAACACTACACATTTAAGTTACTTAAATGACAAAATGTTTAACTTGAATTTTCTGGGAATAATAATATCCCCTTCATTTGGAAGGAGCTTTTATAATGTTGTATAATTGGTAAACCATTAAGGAATAGACAAAATTTTACTACACAAAACATGTAGATCTCGTTAAGGATTTCATAAATCTCGTTTATTTCAAATAACTTTCTTTGTGGCAGCAGCCATTTCCGAGATGTATTTATTAGTTTGAATTTCTCAATATTTGTCAATGCTATCGCTATTCAATTGTTTCTCGCGATGGCAAGGAAAGGCTTTCGAATTTCAAAGCCAGTATATTGCAATACGCTTCTCTTCTTACCACGAATAAACATTAGAATATTGTTTGCGCATGCTGTAACTAAGCTTTCTTGCTTAATCTTTAAATAATTTCTAAGCAAATGTGCACTTTAGTAACGTAATGTGGCAACAAAAATAAATTTTTAAATTAATATTATAATTATAATAGTTTTCACTACGTAACGTTTTCTAGCAAATGCTTAACGCTTACATATTTTCCGTTGGGACCACTTTGCATTAATTTTTCGCAAGTTTGGGTTATACTAAGAATGAACTAAACATAGATTTTTACAATATGTATTTATAATTCAGTTCCCTTATTTTAATTTTAGTTTCTTCTAATTTCTACATCCAGGCTAGAGTTGCTTGCTATAATTCTTTCTATCGACTGCATACATCTAACGTCTGGATTTTGGTGAGTTTTGATCCTTTCCAAATTATTCAGCGTTCTTCGCCTTCTTTCTAAATACTTTCCCTACTCTATCTAAATATTTTCCATATTCGCTAACCAAACCTGCCCTGTTTTTCCTAGAAATTATTTTCATTTAACATTCATTATCCAAATAAGTTCATTTTTTAAAATTTATTACTGTCGCTTTAACATTAAACTCATAACGCGACTACAACAAATTTTAATAATTACAATATTGTGAAACAAATTACAACTTTGATTATGTAACATTATACAATTTTATTTCTTTTAAAAACTCTCTATGTTATGACAGATGGTTGGATCACTCAAGGCCACCGAGACGTTAGCAGTCATACCACACTGAAGCCGATGAAGATCGTAGATAGGGAACTCTACAACTATATGCTGAACTGTGAGAATGGAGTGACAGTGCGCAGTATGTCAGATACGTAGCCTGGTGAGAAGTACCTGGTCACGACGAATTACATCTTTTATTGGGTAACTGAAACTAGGATTGTAGCTTAAGGCGATTAGTTTGCTATTGGATTTGGAACTCCAGTGTAGCTTCCATTTCTTACATATTTCATACTTTAGGGCATTTTGGAAGTCGTGATGCAGAACCTGGAGGTCGGCCAGGCTTGGAGAGTGGCATGTTGCTTCTTTAGCTGCTTCATCAGCTTTTTCATTTCCAGATATGTCCATGTGAGATGGTATCCACTAAATTATTAATAATACAATATACACCAAATAATAATATTAACAAAGAGAATAATAACAAAATAAATCACCATATAAGTAGAGACAGTACCATATCTCCAGATCTAAGCTTTGTAGAAAGAACTGCCTTTAACAAAAGGTTGCTTGATATTATGGGAGAAAGAAATACATTAGTCGTGTTTTGTTTGGAGGACGTTATTGTGATTAGTTTAGGGTCAATTTAATTTTTTACTTTCTCTACTACTTATAGTAAGTAGGGGAAGTATTGTATTCCACCCAAAAATTCGATACCGAGATTTCACCGGAAATACATGTTTTGAGACTCCCTGAATCCAAAAAAAAAGCATTTTTGGAAACATGTCCGTGTGTGTGTGTGTGTGTCTGTGTGTGTGTGTGTGTGTGTGTGTGTGTGTGTGTGTGTGTGTGTGTGTCTGTGAACAGCATAACTCAGAAACGAACAGTCGGATAAACACCAAACTTGGTATTTAGGTTCAGTATCTTCTAGAGATGCGACACAAAGGTATTCAAGACAATCCCACCACCCCAGATTACCCTTTACATGGAAGAGTTTTCGAAAATTTTAATTTACTCAAAAATGGCTCAATGTTAAAGATATCTTCATGACAAATAAAATGTATATCTTGAATTTTCTGGGAATGTCTCCAAAAGTATTCTTCATCCTGAACGACTTTTGCATAACTGGTAAACCATAAGAGATAGACAAAATTTTACTACAAAAAATGTAGATCGCATTAAAATACACAATTTATGTCATATACATTTTTTTATGGAGTGAACCATTTTCGAGATATTGCTTGTTATTCCCTTAAAGTTTTCAATACTTATTTTCTCAAATGGGAACTCGTTATTCATTTTTTTTGTCTTGGATATGCAAAGAGTATTAATTTGTGGCAGCAAAGAGAATGGTGCTGCAAATAGCAACCAGCTATTAAGAGTAATGTCTATGCTTAAAGGCTACTGTAATCCTATATTGCTCTTGTAAATATATATTCCCCTTACATATACAAGAAAATTAGCAATAAGATAGGGTCTGCATATGTTTATCTCGATTAACATGATGTAGATGGAGAATAAGCGTTTGTAAAAATAGTTTTGCAAGAGTAGAGAAAGTCATGTGACTGTTAACACATCAGATTTTTTAAGTGGGAACCTGCATTTTGAATACTGTTTTCTCATTATAAAATGGCTTATAAAACTCTGTTTATTATGTAATGAGGAATAAGGAAACAAAATAAAAAATGTTGGTTCCCAATTACGAAACGTAACTTGACCCTCAAATGACCATCCATGGATGGTTCCACTGTTCATTGCGCTCTTCGTACACAGTCATTCGGACTTTTCGTTGTTACTTGCGTTAGTGTAAGAACAATGCAAAGTGTTTTATACGAATATTGTTTAGTATTTTATGAAGAGTGAGAAAACAACATAAAAAAGGTAGGTTCCCATTAAAAAAAATTAAATTGACCCTAAAATGGCCATCACAACGTCTTCCAAATAAAACACGACTAATGACATTTATTTTCCCCCATAATATCAAGCAACTTGTATTAAAGTCATTTCTTACTACAGCGCTTAGTTTTGGATATATGTACAGTCCCAACTCAAATGGACAACCCTATATGTAGACGGTCTTGTGAGCTTTTTAAGCATCATATAACATTAAATAATCGTGTGAAATGGAGCGGAATTTCGAATTCTAAGCTAGACAATAATTTTCGTCTTGTGTTAGAGGTTACCTGTGCCAACTAACCGAAATGTGTGCAGTGTAGAGTCTATAAGGAAAAAAAAAACCACACCCACCCACCCAACCACCCACACCCACTCACACACATATACACTTGTACATATATTAAGACTTCCACATCTCTCTCTACCATAGTCTGTCTTCAGATATCTATATATTTCAGTGGCGTTTTACCACTAAAGATCCTGCCTCTCCATACCTTCAGTTCTTGGTTTTACTGTCTTCCAAAAACCTTCTAATTCATATTCCATCCCGATATGTTCCAAAATCTTAAAAGAACTAGCTTTCCCTCCAGCCACATTTCTCTTGCAGTGAGATGCAGTATTTTACAATATTACTGTCTTATAGAGATCCTATACAATATCAATAGTTTAATATCATTTCAACTATCTTATTTTTATTACTCCCCACTCTTCTCATTTCCAATAACAATGACATCATTTGGTTAGACTCCTGATAGACCTAACCTTAATATGAATCTCTATATAAATCTCCATATTGATCCACCCACCTTCCATTCCCCATATTTCTACACCATAAGTTATTCTTACTTCAACAATTGCACTATACATTCTTTCTAATAAGTGTATACTCATATATGTATTTTCTTAAATCGTGACCTAATGCTCTTCATACATATTCTTATTATGTTATATGTACTAAAGCTAAATTATAATTTTGAATTTTTCACAGTCAAAGTCGCATATATAATCTGAAATATTTGAATTTGTTTAAAACTTGCTTTTTAAGATGTATTTTAAGTGACGTTTGTTGATTGGGATTGATAGCTCCGTTTCTTTTATTGAGATGGGACTAGAGATAGGTGAAATATAACCATAGATCCAATTATAATACAGATCTAAAATAGCAGTCCTCCAATTTTGTACTAACCAGATCATCCCAGTATTTTTACAACCGGCTCCAAAAGTAACGCTCTGATTGCGTTACAGTTCAACATTTAGATTACGTGAGACCTTGGGTCAAGTTCTAGTACAAGGGAACGCTCTCTAGAAATCTTCAGGACAATGAAATTTAATTATGCTTATGAGCTTTTGCGATAGACATGCCAAAACAATGGCTCGAGATATCGTTTTGGAACATACAATCACGTAAACTGGTACATGATGATTCGTAGGCTTTCACGGCCGAAGTTGTAACTATACGCTCTGTTTCCTATTACCCTGTCCCGCTGATGTTTTCCTTCCCCTTTCCCTGATTAGCTACATACACTTTTGAACTCTGTCATTATAGCTGCACATTCTTGTAATGCAATATTTCTAATTACTATAGGTCAGTAGTAGAGAAAGTAATAACGATGTTTTCCATCTCTAGTTGTGACGAGGAAGCAGTACATTAACATTAGTTAACATGAGTTACTGTACGTTATAGTTTTAATTATGAACAGGGCTATTTATTCCAAAAGTTATATTATTCAGGCAGACATATTTGTTTATACAAAATGTACGTTGATTTGGTAACAACAACATAGAGATTATACACTTCTTAGGATAAGTTCTCAAAGTAATAACGCTTATTTGTGCTTATATAATAAAGCTGCAATGGCAGTACTAACGTTCATTCCCATATTTTCACTTCCACTTACACATAAGAGAACACTGACTCAGTGCCAAACGCTACCAAATGTAACCAATTTCTACGCCATTATTTAAAATTTCATGTGACAACCGGATATTATGACTCACACTGGAGGGGGGGGAGGCATGTACAGGCAAGGCAGTTCCCCTAGCCTTCGTTTGGACATGTGGCCGTATTACGGGGAACTGTTTGCCCTGCACAGTGCTGTTTCTAAACGATTCTGTTCCTCATCCACTTTTCCTCCTCTACGTATGCCGGCTAATCAGTTGAGCGAAGACTTTGCTGTACAGAGGTTGATTGTTTGTGGGACCACGTGTTTCAATGTTAGAACTGTTATAATGTTAAAAGGTAGGTATACTTTAGCACACAAAATCTTCATGTATGATTCCTATGATACATTAAACTCTTGTAGAGAAGTAAGACGGGGATGTATAAACAGATTACCTGTTGTTCTTGCTCCGCACAGAGAAACGGTTCGTAATCGTGTGAACAGATTTAGGAAAGTGGAATCTATTCTAGGTAAGAAACCTAGATCGACGTATTCTTACACAGGATAAACCAGATAACATCGGAGAAAAGTGAGAACGAAGTCTAAATAAATTGTCTTCAAATGCTACTAAACTTTTAAAATTAAAACCTTATAAACAATGCAGTTCAGGAATTGCAACCAGCTATAATGTGAGCCAAATTAATTTCTGTAATTCGCTGCTGGATAATGTTAAGATGGCTCTGTTGACTATTACTTATTTATTTATTTATTTATTTATTTTACGCCCGAAGGTTGGTTTTGTTGACATGGCCTTTAAGAATTCATGAGTGTCAAAGCAAATTTTCTTAAAAGGTGCGAGAGATGTGCGTACAGAACGTCATTTACAACATCCGACGAAGATATGTTGTATTGTAGTTATACATGAGAATCTATGCGCTTGAATATAAGGAGCTGTGTATAACCGACTCCGCCGGCAAACAACGTGTTTCCCGCTGTCAAGAAAAATCTCGTTGGGCCGGCCATGCGTCCAAACGAAGCCTCTGTACCTGTGGCTGAGATAGCGAAGAGGGGCTAGCGAGGTCGATCAGCTCGTCTCAAACCTAAACTTCGGCCACGATCGATAAATATAAATCAGAATTTATGCCAGTATTCGTCATCCAAGAAACAATTTTCCACTAGCGCCATTAATACTGAGTGTAATTAATCCTTTAATTGATATGTATTCATTGCAAGGGACCACGTAATTAGTCTTTACGCTCATAAATCCGGATTTTAACTTCAAACATCTAGGCTTTCAAAGCACTCGTAACTGTTTCGCGGACAACTGCTTTTGATGGCTGTAGAGAATCAACATCCCGTGTAAGATGAGACGCAGTCTTTTGTTATTTCCTTTTGGCACAACGAGCTCTTCGCCTCTGTCCTTTCCTACCCTCTCGTTATCCTTTCTTTCCTCCTTTCTTCTATAGCCCGTTTTTGTTGTGGGAACGACACACCTCTGTAATCTTCTCTGTCAGCTTCTACCTTGTGCTAACGGCGGACTTTGCTATCAACGTACACGATGTGCCTTTATGAGAGCCGTCTTTCCATCCACTCGAGGTTACTTTGCCATTTAGTTTTTTATTTTACTGTTGTATTAGCGCTAAATGAGGCCACATTTCACCCATGCTGTGTGTAGACACCGGCTGCGCAAACAATAATTACTGATCTCGCCAGACACGTCATCAGCCTGGCTTGGTATCAGGGAAAAGAAACTGTAGCTTCCTATAATGATGTTTCTCGTTCCTTGTGCTTAAAGCTGTTATCTTACAAGCACACATTAACGTACTGAGCATTATACGCTTCAAATTATTACATTAACGCGATACATCTGTGACATTTCAAAAAAGCTTTGAACATTTTCGATTTTTTGTTTTTTGCATTTTTGTTGTACTTATAACTTGGACTTTTATGCTACACAATTGGTTTTTAATATCAACAATTTCAAAGCCACATGTGATTATCTAATTGGTCCTATGCCATTGAACTTTAAACTCCAATTTACTCAATTCCTGTTTTTCAGTATTTTTTCATTATTCAAAACAGATTATAACTTATTATTTTGAAATTTTCAGGGTAGCTTCAGGAATTACGGATTAAAAGATTGTTGCACGTTGGTTAAAAATATTAAAATTATTTTCTATAACACATGACGAAAAAATTTAAACATTCAGTAAACGTATACAAGCATTTTTACTCTCTCTGCCGTGTACATAGCAGGTAGAGAAGGTATTGCATTCCACCTAAAATTTAAATATCGAGATTTCATCTAAAATACATGTTTTGAGAACCCCTGAATCTCCATAGGATGCATTTTAGGAAACGTTCTGTGTGTGTGTATCTGAACAGCATAATTCAAACACGAAAAGTCGGATAAATACCAAACTTGGCATTTAGGTTCACTTCTTTCCAAAGATGCGACAGGAAGAATTTCAAAAAATCTCCCACCTCAACCCTTTACATGTAATTTTTTTCGAAATTTTTATTATATAAAATGGCTCTAACAATTCTGATTAAAATACTATATATTAAAGATATTTATATGACAAATAAAATGTATATCTTGAATTTTCTGGGAATAGCTGTAAAGTCCTCTTGCTTGGAAGGAATTTTGTATAATGCTGTAGCTATAACTGGTAAATGTTAAGCGAAAGACGAAAACGTACTACAGAAAACGGTAGAGCTCTTTAAAACACGCAATTTATTTGAAATAAATTTTTTGTGGCATAAGCGCTCTCTCCAGATATCCGTTATTAATGGTTCAATTTGTTAAATACTTCAATGCTCAATGTGCCGTCGATTTTCAGTTGCTCCTCGCGAAGCCATGGAAACAGTATGGTATTTTAAGGCCAGTGTATAGCGTCTAGTTCTTAAACATCTGACTATCGCAATTCCCTTTGTATGTATAACGAAATATGTAATGCAGCCCGTAAAAGCGTATCTCGATTAAAATGAAGTAGATAGAAAAATAAACGTTCGTAAGAATAATGTGTAAACCCACTAATAAGCGATATAGAGAAAAGGAGGTCATGTGAATGTAACACATCGGATTCTTTTCTCTTTAACTAAGTAAAGTTAAAACATGCAGAAAAATTTCTTTATGTTTTTATACTAAGTCCTAAATTAAAAACTTTGGGAACAATACGACTAACCGGGTCCAGAGGAATTTCATATTAGCATATCAAAAAGTGATTAATTATGAATAGCAATTAATATCTTAACAACTGTTTAACATAGCCCAATAAACTTTGGTGCACTATATGTTTTATGTTCTATGTATACTGTAAAGGACTAAGCAATCAGAAGAATAATTGCAATTTTGGATTTACACAGAACAATCTTCTCTATAGAAAAATTTAACGAATGAAATTCATAATCACTGTTTACAGCCAGTGCAGTGAATGCGCAAGCGTAAACAAATAGTGTGCAATATGTCCCTCTATAATCTGCCCAATGCCTATCTCATCATTCTAGTTGAGTAAGCAAACTGTCGGCGTTAGGTTGAGGGAATATATTGGCTTCACTTATTGGGTAACCATTCATTTACATATACATGATGTACACAAATAATTATAGGGTATTTTAACTTATTTTTTTTTTCTCTGCGGTATACTTTAAGGTGAAGAGTAGCTCCAGAAGTTTGAATTCTGCTTGCGCAGATTTTGTGTGTTTGTTTCTATTTCTTTAGGCACGGCAACGAAATAAACTGAACATGGCAACATGCCTACAAAACACTTTTTGTGTTTCGGAATTCGCGAAACATAATTCAGTTCAACAGGCGTAGGCATATGCACAGTTTCATCTTATCGCCGATTCTGGTACCAGAGTTGAGACGGAGGATTATTACAGCAGCAGGATCAGTTACACTAGATATGCTAACGGCAATGCGACAGAAATAGACTACCGGCTGGATGTATGTTGTGCCACAAACGGATTTATTTAAAGGTACTCGTCCACGATGCCAATTTTATGACATGCCACTTTTCTTGCGGGCCACAAATGTGGCACGTTCTGTTTACACACAGCTTGCAAAGTTGCACGATTTCGAGTTGCGCCACTATAAAAGTGGCATGTCCACAGAAATGTTGCACCGAGCGTTTACACGATGCTATATTTGTGGCGGTTATTTTTCTGTATGCCACTTTCTAGTCAGCTGTGTGCTTGGTATGACGAATATGTCGTCTGATAATGAAGTTTTATCCGTAGCATACGTGTCTCTTATTTTACTTCGTCGACGTAGAGAAAAACGTAAAAGGACGGCCAGAAAGTGTTGGGTAAGAGAGTGGATTTTAAGTCGCGAATATTGTGGGGTTGTAAACAACTTGTTGCAGGAGCTCTACGACGGAGATCAAAATTTAGAATTTCCTACGCATGTCAGCGGTTGATTTTAATTAACTGCTTAGAAGAATAGCACCTGTAATCCAAAAGCAAGATACACTAATGAAAAGGTCAATATCAGCAACAGAACGTCTTGTGTTGCCACAGGTAATTCCGCTTAAAATAAAAGAGCGGCAACATTAACGAGTTTAATACATAACACGTTCGGCTGTCATCTATATAATTAATGTGATTTTTTTTAGGCAGTAGCTATCAGTCAAAGATGTATTTATTTCTTATATTTGCCACAACAAGAACTAAGACTTTGTGCCATTGCAAAGAACTGTAAGTATGAATCCTCATACTGCAGCAAAAAACGTTAGGAATTCAAGAAGTATTTTTTGCCGTGAAGGAGAGGTTCCATGTCAGTATCGCAAGAGTGTTGGTACTTACCAAAGAATCTACTCATCTACTGATCATTATTGGTGCTGGTGTGGTAAAACATAAACTGCAGTGCATCGTAAAATTCCCATTTTGTTTTATACTTGTCTTATGCACCACTTCCAGATTTCCCTGCCTTCATTTTGTTCCTTTCGTTGGTGAACCGGGTTCCCAACCTGTGGATTTTTACTTTAATTTCCTCTGCTGACATGTAGAACTCTATTTCTATATCATGTAACGCATTTTGTCACTTTTGTTTATTTCCGTAATCCGTAGTGTCTACTCTCCACAAGCAATCTTTGGTCTCAAACAGTTCAATAACTTTTTTGTCATTTCCCTCGTCCATTTATTGTTAAGGACATTATTAGCTATGAAGAAATAAATTGTCACCGTACTACAATAAATTGTTCGTATTATTAGGGAAATAAAATGCAGGTATCTGTCCTAATTCTGTATTTAGTGTAACACAAATTATAATGCTTGTACCTACCTCTCAAACAGCTATTTACTATCACAGCAGACGACATAACAAAGTTGCACGGAATACGCCAAAAAAGTTTTCTAAACTGTTCAAGCCACTTTCAGATGGCGCAACTTTCTTTTTTTCGCTGCGTACACGAAGCAACTTCCTAAGTTGCACGCCACTTAGAAGTTGCGCTGAATTTGAGTTGCACGTGCAATTTTCCTACTTGCTTGGCAGTTTACACGATGCAACTCCACTTTTGTTGCACAGTTCGAAGTTGCAAGCCATTTAAGTTGCATCGTGGACGAGTACGTTAAGTCTTGTAATTTATGTTATGGGTCATTCGCCGTGGCGCAGTGGGCTGGAGCTGGCTACGGAATGCGCTTGGGTTCATTCCCACCCATGGGGATGTGGCTTTTAAGCCCCGGGTATAGGATCGGTGATCACTCAGTCGTGAGGAAAGGCAGGGATAGGCAGCGGTCCCGGCCTCGTGAGTCAACTTCCAGCTGGGGATACGTAATGCTGGCCACACCACACCCCGTATCGGTTGGGTGATCGCCGTGCTTACGTGGGCGTGAGGCCGGCAGTGGGGTTGGTAGGCCCAGGCCTTCGTGAGCTGTAGCGTCCCAGGAAGTTATGATTCAAAATATTATATGCCGCAGAGAAAATATGTAAGTAAAAACCCCAATAATCGTTTGTATTCATCCTGTACAAGAAAGTACGTTAATGCTATATTATCATATACTCGAATTTCAGTTATTAATACACTTACATATGGTGATGTAGTTAATAAACAATTTGATTGTAGTAAATAAAATGATTTTATGCTTGGCAATTAAACTTGTGTAGAGGATTAATCGATGTTTAAAAATATTTGAGCGATGAGACTGTCTTCTGTCCTCTCAAGGTAGCGGTGCTTAAGGAGGAGAAATTGTTTAATCATAAATAAATACATAAGTTTTGTGTTTAATAATCATCATACATTTTTGCACCTTTATATGCAGTTTTATTATTTGATGCTTGACTTATTTTATTAAAACAGAAGTTTAGAACGAAAACTACTAAAATTCTCCTGCATTTTAGAACATTTAGCAGCAAGATCAGAAAGTACATAGAATTAAAATATTATAAGTAGTCGTATGGTGCCGAAAACTGGGCATTTAGTAGAGCAAGTAAAAGGGAAACAGAATCAGGATAAAGTAATTCTTAAGACAAATTTCGGGATATGCTTTCGAAGCCCATGCCTGTGATGCTAAAATAAGAGATCAATATTGATTAGCAAATAGATTCGTTGTAGTAGCAATTCGTTCAACACAAGAAGCGAAAGGATTCAAGGTGCCGGCCCTCGTAGCCGTGGTCGCTGGAGTGTATAGCTCCGGCGCTCCGCCAAGCTGAGGGTTGCGGGCTCGAGTCCCGCCATTGGCATAGGTGTTTGCGTGTGTATGTGTTGTGTAATGCGGTAATAAGCGGTAACGAAAAAAACAGTAAAAACACAGTATCATAAACTGGGTAAAACGAGGGAACTTTAAAAAAAACAAAAAAACACTCCACAAGAATGAAGCAGCGATGAAGGACTAAATTATAATGGAAAGATGCTCTATGAGTTGCAACGGGCTTTTAGCCTTGAAGTAGAACAAAAATGAAGAAGGCGGCAACCCTGATTATAATTTCACCTAAAATTACTATTATTGCTATTCTTTAGTGGCGATATATTAATTGTGAACAATCGCAGAATCATTCTCTTAAATCTGTTCCTTGATTCATAGATATAACATATTTTATCCTTCACCTTTGAACTTCTGTATTTCATATAACTCAGACTAACGATTTACGTATATTATTTCTTAAGATGTCAAGTACTCCTCTTTCATTCGCTTAACAGGAACTTTTACACCTGAAATAAGGATATCAAATGCTATATTTAGAATAAAGACTGAGCGTTTTTATTTCCACTTTCTCTACTACTACTACTACTACTACTACTACTACTACTACTACTACTACTACTACTACTACTACTACTACTACTACTACTACTAATAATAATAATGTATTGCATTCCACCAAAAATTCGTTACGCAGATTTGCTGTAAATACACGTTTGACTCCTTGAATAAAAAAAAAAGCATTTTTGAAAAACGTTCTGCGTTTAGTGTGTGTGTATCTGTGAACAGCATAACTCAAAAAACTACCCATTACATGGAAAACGTTTCGTTATTTTTTATTCTTTCAAAATTGGTTCTAAAGATTTTTATATTTTAAGATATATGAATAACAAATAAAATATATAACTATTAATAAATAAAACATACCATTCTAATTTTGTAAAATTGGAACAATGCTAGATACTATACACAAAATATAGACCTCTTTAAATCACACTTTCTATGTACAATAATTTTTACTTTTTCTATCACGTACCTAGTAAGTAGAGAAGGTATTGCATTCTACCCAAAACTACAATACCAAGATTTCACCGGAAATACATGTTTTGAGGCTCCCGGAATAAAAAAACCCATTAGAAACAGCTTCACATTTTGTGTGTGTGTGTGTGTGTGTGTGTGTGTGTGTGAACAGCATAGGCAACTCAAAAAGGAAAAGTCGGATAAATACCAAACTTAGTATTTAGGATCAGTATCTTATAAAGATACGACAGATTTTTAAGAAAATCCCCCACCCCAAACTACCCTTGCCATAAAAGATTTTTCAACATTTTTGTTTTTTGAAAAATGGTGTAACGATTAAAAATATGTATCTTGAATTTCCTGGGAATAGCTTGTGAAGTCCTCTTCATTCAGAACGAATTTTGTATACTGTTATGTAACTGGTAAATAAACCTTAAGCGACAGAGGAAAATGTTCTAAAACTCTTTGCTGTCACGTTCGTTTTGTATTTAGAAAGAAATGTATAGTGCAGCTATTTCCGGAAAAGTTTGTCTGGATTAAAATTGACGCAACTTTTAAATGAAAGGTAAGTAATGGATGTATTTAATAAATTACTAGGCCATATTGGAATAATAAATCCAAGGGATGGCTAATGATTCACACACATACACACACACACACACACACACACACACACACACACACACACAGTTTGGACCATTTAAGTTGAGACTGTATACAATATCTCCAAAACTAAGCTTGTAGGGAGAAATATCTTTAATAGAAGTTATTTGATATTATGGGGGAAAGTAAATGCCATTAGTTGTGTTTTATTTGGATGACGTTGTGGTGGTCATTTTAGGGTCAATTTAATGTGATCCTAGTTAAAGGTTCCCATTTAAAAAAATTAAATTGACCCTAAAATGACTATCATTAATTCCTCCAAGTAAAACACGACTAATAGCATTTACTTTCCCTCATAATATGAAGCAAATTCTATTAAAGACATTTCTTTCTACAGCGCTTAGTTTAGGAGCTATTGTACAGTTTCAACTTAAATAGTCCACCCTGTATATATAATTATTATGAACACAATGTGGAATACTTATCAAATGTTAAAATAGCATATATAAATAATATTTGCAAAAAGTAATTTTACTCTTCCGTTTCAAAATGAAGTAGATAGAAAAATAAACTTTCGTAAGAGTAACTTGTGTATCTACTAATAAGCGAAAGAGGGTACAGGATATGTGACTGTAATGCATCCGATTTTTATTTTATGCCGTTAACTTACTCCCAAGATATCCTTTGTTACTGGTTTGAATTTTCAAATAATGTGCCTTTTTTAAATGCTAAGGCACTATAGGTTTTTTCTCGTGGTCATACAAGGAGGAGGAATTTCAAAGTCACCACTTAGCGACTCGCTTTTTAAAAATATGACTAACGCTTCAGCCTATTGTATTCTTCTTATAACTAAATGTGAAAATGTGTAAGGAAAGTTTATCTCGATTAACAAGAAGTAGTAGCTTTTTAAGTTTTGATAATGGCTGTCGTTAATTTAAAATGGCGTATACGTATGCTTACTCTCATGTTAGTAGGTTGCGGCTGTGTTGAAACTTAAGTTTTCTTCCTGTGTCCCTAAAATTTAGCTGTGCAACTTCTGAACTTGCTCTGGCGTAAAGCAATAGCAAAAAAGGAAACAAGCATCTATGAGCATAAAATATGTTGCGTAAAACGACTCTGGGGCGAAGTATTAAAGCCAGGAGAGCGCAGTTTGCTGACTGCACTCAAATAGTGTATTGCTGAGAGGTACTCCATTCATACCACAAACATGGAGCACAGGTTATGAATTTTCATGGCAGAGAGGTGGTTGGTGTTGGAATTCTTTCGTCCGGGTGCACCTACTCAAACGATTTGATACAGCTACCTTCAAGTTCAGTCCATGTTTCATCATGCGTCCTTCCTAGATTTAAAGCTTATACATTGATTTTCTTTTCTAGCCTTCTAGCTAAATATGTATATCTACACTAATATATTTAAGAGAGAAAACTGTATATGTACATATGTATGTATCTTTGTGTATGGAATAATCTCAAAAAACATTTAACTGATTTTAATAATTCTTTCACGATTGAAAATTTCTATTCTTTCTGATATACACGAGCTAAAACAAATAATTTCAATTCATTAATTACTAAAGGACTAAAAAGCATTTACAAAGCCTATGCACTAGAATGCATGCATATTGGAATTATAAAACAGCATACTTGCCAAGAAAGTTGTGACTTTTCGTTGAGATTGCTACAGAGTAGAAAATAGTTGCTATTCTACAGAAAATGTATCTAGAATACGAAATATGTTGCCGATATTTTATTCCAAACAATATATAACGTATCTCCAGATTTTTCGGCATTTCCATCAGTCGGTATAAAAGTATGACGTCATTATTAGTTCAGCCAGCCCCTTGTCTCAAAGGGAGGTGCGGAATTCAACCTCGGACTGCATGTGCTTCCAAGTTCGTAAACGTTGATGTACTGAGGCGGTGCAAAGCTGATGTTCACTAGGACATTTTGTTCGTTCTTTGCACGCCAAATGCGATAACAGAATTTGCATGGTTGGGTACTACTTCCGAACTAGAAGTACGAAGGTATCGTTACGATATTGGCAGCTGTGAATGATTTTCTCCGTTCTTGCCCAGAACTTCAACAAGTTCCGAGACAAAACACGATACAAAACTGTTGTTTTTCATTTAATAAAAAAGGAGAAACAACTATAATACTTAAAATATTTATGAAGGCCACTTCAGTTGTTTTTAAAGTTGTGCCACTAAAGCCGAGAAACTCCACAAAATCCGTCCAATTTGATGGCATGTATCAGCATACATGCTGAGATTGCGAGTTTACGAGACGCAAGCGAAAGAACTTCCAAATATAAATACTGTAAAGGTACGATACAAGTCCCATTTCACTAAGGTGACCTCGTGACTGTTGACATCCACCCCTTCCACTCATTTTTCGCTAGTCCTCTGCTAGAGGCACTTGTGATAAATTAGCTTCAAGGTATTGACGACACAGACAACCGACGGGTGACAAAGGCCGAATAATCTGAAGACTCCGTATATGTTGGTTATTATTTAACAACTAAGAAAACATAGAACGCAGCAAATCAAAAGAGAATCGAATCTGCTTATAACGCTACATTAGGCATGCGATACACGTGTAAAAATATTTTAATAACCCTCATGTAAGAAAACATTACTTTACTTCCTTTGTGCTTACGTAACAATCAAGTTTGTGCTGATGACACAAATCGTGAATGATATTTCCTTGAGATTACGTCAGGTGGACTTCCTCTCGTGGTAATTTTATACCTCTCCGCGGGTTGTGCTTCGGTTTTGCCTCGCCTGACGCTTCAGGTTGGGCGAAGAGTCTTTCTGTACCTCTGCCAGCGGATACATCTGCAAACTTGGTGAGTTCCCGAACTGCTTGTTAAGTATGAAATTTGCTTTTTGTCAAGAGGGTTTCTGACGGGTATATTTTTTTCACCGGACTTGGCCGTTGTGTTTTGCTGCCTACCGTCTGCTATATACATGGAGAAACTTAACGGAGTCGGAGTCGAGATGTGCTTTTTCTTAAATGTTGCATAATTGTAACTCGGCCATGTGTATTAATATGAGTAATCTGGAACACACGACCGTTAACTAGTCTGGTTAGTTCTCCTGAGAGTTTTAAATTATTTTAGATGCTTTTAAATATTGTTACAAATTGTGCTTGTAATATTTATATATTTTTGTAGCCTGAAAGGTTATGGACAGGTTAAATGGGGATGATTTTTTAAATCATTAATGTGGCCAGTGTTTACGAAATTTCTATTTTATCTGGGCTAATTAGTTGGTCGTATTTACAGAGTTTATTCAGGTTTATTTTGTAAATAATGTATTACCTCATGAGGATTTGTTCAGCAGGTGGGGTGAATTTTGTGAACGCGGTTTGCACATTTATAATTTCAGGGCAAGTAAGGTTTATATGTCATGATTGTCAACTACCTGACCAATAAAACTCACAACTCTGTGTCCAACATTATATGTTTGGTGAAGCCTAATATACCCAGAGCTTGCAATTTGATTTCTCTATAATAAATGCTTTGGGGGGGGGGCATTCCTAGTCTTCACTCAGCGATTAGCCGTTACTCCTTAGTCTTGGTCCGTGGCTTCCTTTGAACTCCTGCATCTTCCTCGAGAATAGGTTTAGAGTAGCTAATCAAGTAGGAGGCAGCCTAGGGTTGTGCTAGTTTATTAGCATGTAAAGGGAGGAAATTGCTAGCATTAGAAATCAGTGTACCGATATTTTATGCGTAACAGCTGAGAATATTATTTTTCGCAGACTATGTGCTATTTTTCCAAATCAGTTAATTAACTGTGTACTGTGGAATCTTCATATTCACTAGCTTCACTTCTATTTTTTGTACATATTAAGTGTTTATATAAACTCTGTGTGGCTTGTATGTTATTAAATAACCACAGGACCAAAGAGAAGGTAAACAGCTTTACAGATTTCACCCTTGTAATTGTCTGAGAGGTTACTCAACCATTCCGATCGCTGATTGTTCCACCCCCAAAGGGTACATCTATACTATGAAGAATTTTCCGAACTTGGAGAGTTTTCGGGGGGGGAGGAAGTTAAAGAAGTCAAATGTTCCGACAATGTTATGCAGCCTTTTGCATGAATATCAGGGAATTTTTCAGCCGTTATTAGGAATAGCCGGATTGTACTATATTACAATTATAGGGGTTTTCATCATAGCAATCCTCTAAATCATTGTGTAAATAATTTCATACAGAAGGGGTGAGGTAAATTAAATTAATTAATTCGTCATTAGAGTTTAAAAAGTTAGACGCGGTACGTAGGGTATGCCAGCTAGTGTATTATAATTTCGTGTCACTTTCCAGCATAGTTTTAAAACGTCTGAGAGTTTTACTTTAATATGATTTTCAGTTTATGCGCTGAAATGTTTACTGAGTGTACTTGAAAAACTCTCTACCCAAGCTTTATAATTACTCATTTAGGTAAATTTACATAGGAGAATATTGGGTTTCCTATTATTCTTGGGCTAACATGATGGTATAAAGTGCTTTTACCATTGAGAAATTGTCGTCTTTGTGTGTGAACTGCCAGACTAAATAGGAGGTACGCCTTTTCACTTTGATCGCACTGATTTCACCGCAGATCCAAATGAAAGTTCTCATTCCAAAATGTGCATTTCCATGTGTGGGACTCAGGCATTTACCTTTGTGATGAAAGTGCAAATAGAATGAGGTATGATGCCATCAAACAGTCCGACGAAATGGATATCCACTTTCTGTAGAGTGTGACCCTCTGGGAATCTACCTCACTAAGCTGATTTGGCACGGAAAACAATGATTTATCTGATAACCGACTTATTTAGGAGATTTGTTGCCATTCTTAAAAATCAAACACCTTTTTGCTTCAAATGAGCTTAATCATAAAATAAACCGGTGAAACCGATCTCGGTCCCATTTTCTAATTTCGAATCCCATATCGGTTCTGTCTTCCAAAATGTAAGCAATCCCAACTCAATCCTGTGGGAAATTAATCTCATCTAGTTCGTAAATCATTTCCATTCCCATTTTAAAGGACTCAGGATATTCAGCAGATCTATAGTGACTGCAAAATGATATTGCAGTTTCATGTTTCACCAAAACCGATTTTATCCGGAAAATCAGATGTTACACAACAAACTTTGTTCTAGTAATGCATGTAACACACACACACACACAAAACAGTTGAAAAATTGATGAATTATTTAAAAAATTATACATTTAATAAAATTGAAATTTTGAAAAACACAAAATACGTAATCTATAGTAGCGTTTGTTCTTTTGTATACAGCTAGCAGGAATGTCGCGGTCACAACCAACTACTTGTGCGCAGTGCCAGTATGGATTTTTCGTAACAGGGATATCACACCACTTTACACTTCACTATACTCAGAGTATTATTACAGATTCATACTATATGCTACGGGACTGAGTTGGGTTGTTGAGACTGTATTATACTACGGGACTAGAGTTGGGTTGTTGACAGTATATGCTACGGGACTGAGTTGAGTTGTTGACAGTATATGCTACGGGACTGAGTTGGGTTGTTGACAGTATATGCTACGGTACTGAGTTGAGTTGTTGAGACTATATTATGCTACGGGATTGAGTTGGGTTGTTGACAGTATATGCTACGGGACTGAGTTGAGTTGTTGACTATATATGCTACGGGACTGAGTTGAGTTGTTGACAGTATATGCTACGGGACTGATTTAGGTTGTTGACAGTATATGCTACGGGACTGAGTTGGGTTGTTGACACTATATGCTACGGGACTGAGTTGGGTTCTTGCCAGTATATGATACGGGACTGAGTTGGGTTGTTGACACTATATGCTACGGGAGTGAGTTGGGTTGTTGACACTATATGCTACGGGAGTGAGTTGGGTTGTTGACAGTATATGCTACGGGAGTGAGTTGGGTTGTTGACATATGCTACGGGAGTAAGTTGGGTTGTTGACACTATATGCTACGGGACTGAGTTGGGTTGTTGACACTGTATGCTACGGGAGTGAGTTGGGTTGTTGACAGTATATGCTACGGGACTGAGTTGGGTTGTTGACAGTATATGCTACGGGACTGAGTTGGGTTGTTGAGACTATATTATGCTACGGTAACGAGTTGGGTTGTTGACAGTATATGCTACGGGACTGAGTTGGGTTGTTGACAGTATATGCTACGGGACTGAGTTGAGTTGTTGACTGTATATGCTACGGGACTGAGTTGAGTTGTTGACAGTATATGCTACGGGACTGATTTGGGTTGTTGACAGTATATACTACGAGACTGAGTTGGGTTGTTGACAGTATATGCTACGGGACTGAGTTGGGTTGTTGACATTATATGCTACGGGACTGAGTTGGATTGTTGACAGTATATGCTACGGGACTGAGTTGGATTGGTGACACTATATGCTACGGGACTGAGTTGGGTTGTTAACAGTATATGCTACGGGACTGAGTTGGGTTGTTAACAGTATATGCTACGGGACTGATTTGGGTTGTTGACAGTATATACTACGAGACTGAGTTGGGTTGTTGACAGTATATGCTACGGGACTGAGTTGGGTTGTTGACATTATATGCTACGGGACTGAGTTGGATTGTTGACAGTATATGCTACGGGACTGAGCTGGATTGGTGACACTATATGCTACGGGACCGGGTTGGGTTGTTAACAGTATATGCTACGGGACTGAGTTGGGTTGTTAACAGTATATGCTACGGGACTGAGTTGAGTTGTTGAGACTATATTATGCTACGGGACTGAGTTGGGTTGTTGACAGTATATGCTACGGTACTGAGTTGAGTTGTTGAGACTATATTATGCTACGGGACTGAGTTGGGTTGTTGACAGTATATGCTACGGGACTGAGCTGAGTTGTTGAAACTATATTATGCTACGGTAACGAGTTGGGTTGTTAACAGTATATACTACGGGACTGAGTTGGGTGGTTGACAGTATATGCTACGGGACTGAGCTGAGTTATTGAGACTATATTATGCTACGGGATTGAGTTGGGTTGTTGACAGTATATCCTACGGAACTGAGTTATAGTGCCATTTAAATAACCTGAGACTCCTGACAGCTCACTCGAAGCGGAGAAGTGGGAGAGGTGTATTGCCACGCTGCAGTAAAGCACCTGTCAGCTGTTTAACAGCGCGCCGAATAAGTAACACCTCACGAGGATTTACCATTTAATAAGTCCGGTGCGGTTAGAGCTAGGATCATAAACTAAATTGCAAGTTTTTCAACGCATAAGGGAACTCAAAATTCCAATATCTTTATTTTATTCCTACACTCTGCATTTAAAATACGGAGCTTGTTACATTTGACGGCTCTGCCACGCCTAATTTACCCAGCATCTATGTACTCGCCTAAAATTCCTTCTTTTTCCCATTATTCTTCGGCAAGCCTCTTGTTTTGTGATACCAAAGCTGTTCAACTGTCTGACGTCACTTGCTCCATTGCTTTCATTGCTAGCTGTTCCATTTTGATGGTGAAACAAAATTGCTTTTAGCCGCGTAACCTTGTATATATTGTAACGTATATTGCAGATGTTCCGCGTTTGCGCGGTGATTGAGACAGTGCCAGACAATATTACAATTACTGATATAGGTACCTGGTTTTACACGGCACTACTTTTAATTTATTATACGTTAAGGGCTATTAGTAATTGTTATAAACTGCTATTCTCCCCATACACACAACCACTGAACAACCAACAGGAGATATCGAAAATAAAGGGAATATAAATGAACGCTGGTAAGCAGGAGTAAACCACGTGCTACAGTGAAATAACATGCCAACACGTTACCCCTCGAAGTTCAGTTTGTACGCGAAGGGAAAGGAGGACGGTGGCACTTTACTGGCTAGAGCAACAGCGGAGGAGAGTTGCCATGGAAACCTACCCCTCCAAGAAATGTCAGAAGTCTCATGGTGTTTAAATTCTACCGTAGCTTGTTGAAGTATATGCTACGGGACTGAGTTGGGTTGTTGACAGCATATGCCACGGGACCGAGCTAGGTTGTTCACATTTTACTCACGAAAATAACGGGACCGAACAAGGACGCGTTGAAACAGACAAGGAGCAAACATTATTTTGGCTTTGTTTTGTTCTTTTGGCTTTTAAATTCATAGAATTTGAAACGGATTTTATATAGTTGGGCAGCGACTTAGGATTTAGGAGTAGTCAGGTGGAGAGCACAGCACCGCAAATGGACCATAGCTGGCCGTTCCAATATGACCCCTGGGAGGTAGGGATGAAAGGGAGATCTGAGGGGCGAAAGGTTCAATGTGCTCTAGCAAGACGGGGTCCATAACGATTCCAGTATGACATCAATCCTGACACCGGCTAGACCCACAACCTGGGGGTCCCGGTAATAGACGAGACAGCTCCCAGGAAGGAAGGGAGTATCAGCAGTCTTGCTAAACGCCAGTGAGAGCTCTTTCCAGAGCGCAAATTTTACCGTCCTGCAATACATCACCGCCGTCGCTTGGTCTTACAACCATGAAACAGCTGAATGAAGCAGACGAAAGAAAATAATGTTTATAGGAAATCATAGACAGCAAATTCGTCATAGAAGGTGAATCACACCAGCATTCGCGTACCGACCCGGAAAAACCACGAAAAAACCCATGCTCAGAGTGGCCGGCTCAACGGGAATCGAACCCGGGACATTCCGAATGCAATCCTCACACATTACCGCGTGGCAATCTCGTTCGGTGAGGAAGAACTTAAAATTAGGAAAAATAATTGAAGACCGTGTCTGCTTAGCATTTCCTGAACGTGAAACTCAATCGTTTCTATGGTCTTTGATACAGCGTGCTTCAATCAAGGCCTGAAGGTTCTGAATCTAGATTTTTGTGTAAGCTAGGCTGCCTTGCTAAGTTCCTCCGGTAGTTTTCCTCTACCCAAAAGGTATGAAAATCCACTATCTATAAGTGTTTCGGTTTTCACTTTTCTAGCGTTCTATAAGAATTCATTCAATCTCCTGATATTCACGTAATTACGTTCGTCTCCATCACAATCATCATCATCATCATCATCATCATCATCATCATCAGGACTTTATTCCGTTGTGGCTGTTTGAAATTATCTTTCCGTCTCTTTTTAGTCCACTGTTACATTACCCCTGTAATCTAAAACTAATCGTGGAATCCTCCCAGAAGCCATGTATCTAAATTGAAGCATGCGGTTCTTTCTCTTCATCTTTGTGTTTTATTATCTGTGTACGTTTAAAATCGAAAAATTGTTTGTAGAATCCTCTCAGAAGTCATGCATCTAAACTGATGCAGGAAGTTCTTAGGGGAATATGGGGAATAGGGGAATATAGTATGCTTAATCTATGGCTATCTATTAAGTGATGACTTTGAAATTAGGTTCTCTATGCATGACCAGGAGAACGAGATGTACATTTTTGTGTAGTTAAATTTTCTCTACCTCTTACCAATTGTCATGCATTCATTCAGAATGAGCAGGCCTTCAGAGGATATTCCCAGAAAATTCAATATATAGTTGAACTTTGCATGACATGCCTTAAACAAATGTTGTTAGAACAACTTTGAGAGAACCAAAACAGAATGAATTTGTTTTCCATGTACAGCTGAGGTTGGGGAAGGTGATTTTATTAAAAATCTTCGTGTCATCCTTGGAAGATGACACCACGTTTGGTATTTAACAAAATTTCCTGTAATTTATTTGTTTTTTTTAGATTAGTCGCATTTAACTCCGGTTCTTAATACATACTCCACCACAGACGATAACCGACTTTTCATTTATGAGCTATGCTGTTCACATATATACCGCGAGGAAGGGAAGTCATTGCATTAGTTTAAACGAGTTACAGATCTCATTATTTCATTTTCTTATATGACCACTTTCTGCGGAGATATTTTAAGTTTTTTGAGAACTTAAAACGCAAACGCTGGCAACGTAGCAGTGGCAGCCAATCTATAGCTGGGAGCGGGGTTGGCACTCTCATTTGAAAACCAGAAGTAGATCAGCGCGTAAACAGTTTTCACTTTCGCTGTATGGCGCCTGGTGATTATTCACTAAACACACCTCGTATTTAGTGGATGATTACTGCGATTCTTTATCACTAAACCTGTGTGCTTCAGTGCGTAGTACGACGTAGTAATGACTCAACTTCTAGTGGAGTTGACATATACATGGTGTGCTTTTCAGTCAGCGACTGCGTTGAATGCATTACACCCATACTTTTTGTGTAAGCCAATAGCTGCCAAGTTGTACTTGTCATTTTGCCAAAACATTACTCCACTCTTTCGTCGTGTTTATTTCGTTTAAGGCTCGTGTGGAAAAGAAAACCGCTAGTCCTCCACCTCCCAGTTTAGGTATGCTGTTTTGTTTACGTCCGACAGCGGTTCTCACACTGTCCTAATTTGACCTACTAGTTACCTATGTTTGCAACCACATAGGTGTTCGGAAAATGATTAATTATTTCAAAATCCTGTATGATATCACATAGTTACTACCGAAACTAGGTTAGAAATAGGATACTCTATCCATCTTATAAGTAACAAACTATTATATTCTTACATTCTCGTGGTATAAACTATCTAATTTGGAAAAAGAATGATATTTTTCGAAAACGGCTGATCACAGACAAAATGCATTGTACCTTTTTCTTTGTAATACCTCTATAAGTACCTTCCATCCTGTATACACGCGCGTGCTCGCACGCAATAAGACATTCATTTTCTATGGGTAATTTTGTTTTTATTAAGAGCCTCAAACATCTCTTTCCGGTAAAATCACGGTATTTAAGTTTTGAGCGGAAAGCAGTACATCCTTTACTTAGTATAGTTGAGTAGTAGAGAGAGAGAAAAAAATAAAGATAACATGACTCTTTCACGTGATAACGTGGATACTGATAAGAAAATAGATTCAAAGCTAATAACTGTTGTAAGAGAAATATTGAAGCATATCAGGAGATTCCTGTTCTCTTCATTTATTCTAGGAAAACAGAAAGACATTGACATATGTGGTGTACGGAATGCAACATCCCGAAAATGACAACACATTCGTCATCTGGATATGAACTCTTATCTCCACTACGTACGTGCAAGCTTGTCCTATTATGTTTGGAAATTTGGGAAATGAGCTCCGCAATACAAAAACGAATGCGTGGCTCCTGGAATATTTCACCTGTCAACTTCAGAGCCATTAGCGATTCATGTTGCTGGAAAGAAAACTCGGCAGAATAAGACAGATTTATACTGTTAATACAGGGCGTCTAACTTAAGCCGTTCATAAATTGCTTTAGGTAGCCCGCAGAACACCAACACTAGGTCTGGTGTTCAAATCCCACCATACCGTCCTCCCTGATTGAGGTTTTTCGAGGTATTCCTCAGTCATAACTATCAAATGCAAGGGAGGTCCCCAAACTTAGACCTGGAATGTTTCCTTCCCAAATTTGGTTTCCATATTATTATTATTATTATTATTATTATTATTATATTACTTCATGTATCGTCAAAATCACCGCCTGCTTCACTAAAGGACCTTTCAACAAGAGTGTCCTATCTTTAACAAGTGATAGCTGCTGTTGTTATGGAGTTACAGCAGTAATTATTTTCATGTGGTTACAGTTGTTATTGACAAATAGCCATCGAACCTTACATCATTCAGCAACGCGTAGAAATTCTGAAACTTTATCATCAAAATGGATCATCTGTTCGCCAAACCTTCCGTGTATTGCGTGAATTTTACGGTGTGCATAATCGTCCCTGCGAGAGAACGATTTGGCGTTTGATCCATAAATTTGAAAGAAGTGGTTCTGTCAGCGATCAAAGAACGCCTGTACATAATCGACGTAAGCGCTCCAACGAAAACATAGGCACCGTACGTGAAAGTGTACGCGAGAAAGGAAACAAACCAATCGCTCGTCGAGCGCAAGAATTGGGGCTTCCGCCGACCACAACTTGGCGAATTCTGTATCTGGACTTGAAGTTTAACGCTTACAAAATGGTGTTAACTCAAGAACTAAAGCCCAACGACCATAGGTTGTGCCGTGTATTCGCTGACTGGGCTATGGAGCAATTGGAATCTGACCCGGATTTTTGTCGAAAATCATCTTCAGCGACGAAGCCCACTTTTGGATGGATGGTTGTGTTAACAAACAAAATTGCCGCTATTGGAGCAATCACAATCCAATGCAGATTAGAGAACGACGACTTCACCCCCAAAAGGTTACTGTGTGGTGTGGATTTTTGTATGTTGGAATCATTAGTCCATATTTTTTCCAAGATGAAAACGGAAAAGCTTTAACTGTCAATGGAGAACGATACCGGGCTCTTTTAAGGGACTATTTTAGCCTCAATTGGATGGTATGGATCTCAGAAACATCTGCTTCCAGCAGGATAGTGCCACATGTCATACTGCTCTCGAAACAATCGATCTTTTGAAGGAGAGGTTCAGAGGTTTCATCATTTCCCGTGGTGGTGATGTTAACTGGCCCCCGAGGTCATGTGATTTAACGCCGTTGGGTTACTTCTTGTGGGGTTATGTTAAATCTCGACTTTATTTCAACAAGCCAGAAACGGTAAATGATCTTATAAATAATATCAGGTGTGTTATTCGTGAAGTTGGACCTAATTTACGTTTTTCTGTCATTGAAAATTGGATCAACCGTATAGTGCAACCCAACGAAGTCGCGGCGGTCACCTGATGTTCTTTCCACACGTAATGACATTAATTGTGCTCCGAAATAAAATAATAAATAAACCTCTATCATTTATAGAACGTGTTTTATTTAAGTTCAAAGATAGGACCCTCTTGTTGAAAGACCCTATACATGCAGTCAAAACTGTGTTAAACAATACTATATGAAAAGCCTGCACAAGCTTAGGATGCATACACATTATGTTTGACATCTGAAATGATTTCATTTTGTTTCGTTTAAGGGTAGACTTAGGCATAATTACAAACATTTAGCTATAATTTCCAAGGTTTTAGGATAATATGATGAAGCCTGTCATCATAATTTGAAATACAGTTGTTTATCAATGCTGTAAGTTTGAAATTTTTTTCTAGGATGTTTAAATCTTCATTTTAAAAATTCCTTGTTGTATGTCTTATGCAAATTAAAATGTAATAAAACTTTTGGTCAAGTTCCTTCTACAATCATGATAAATCGCATGCAATAGAACGTTGATTAAGCTAATACTTTTTGAACAGAAATCTAGTTATTTGTAAAAATTCCTCAAATTAATTGCTGTACACAAGCATAAATATTATTTTCAAAATATAAAAAATACTTACATATAATTTTTATCGTACACTTTTAGAAATTACTAGATGTTTCACGGCTCCGAGTTAGTTTAAGGGAAAAGCTACTGTTTGTGGAAAAATGTTATGTTACTCTATGGAAAATTTTAAAGTAACTTATTAGAAACGTACTTATGTACTTTCATGGAACTTATTTAAAATAAAATCTGAATATTACTCTCTGTCACCTACCTATAGTAGGTAAGGTAAAGTAGTGTATTCCAAAGTTAGATGTCGAGAGGTTACCAAAAATACATGTTTTGAGGCCCCCTGAATATAAAAAGGTGTTGTTACTTTTACAGCCATGTACCTAGTAGGTAGAGAGGTATCTATTGCATTCCGCCTAAACAATGTTGGTTAAAAAAGCGTGTTTAAGGTATTTGCATGACAAAAATTAACTGTGTATCCTGAATTTTCTGAGAATAGCTTGTGAAATCTTCTTTATTCTGTATGACTTTGTATGAATGGTAAATCGTAACAGATAGAGTAAATCTCATTGCACTAAAATGTAGACCAAGCTAAAGAATACAATTTAAGTGGAATAAAATATTTTGTGGCATGACCACTTCCAATATATACTTTGTTCTTATTTGAGCTTTGTAATACTTATACCTCTTTCAAGTGGTAAGTCGCTTGTTCAGTTTTTCCCGTGATGACGCAAAGAGCATGGAATTTCAAAGTAATCACAAGACTAGCCTCTTTTTTAAAAATCTTAACTATCGCTTTATCCTAGTATCCTTCTTATAGCTACAACGAATCACGTAAATGTGCAATAAAATTTTATCTCGATTAACAAGAAGTAGAAATAAAACTTTTTTTGGAACGGTTTATAGAAAAGTGAGTAGAGAAAGACATGTTCCTAAAATGAAAACATTTTGCATCCCATTAGAACCAATCCCGCTCTTTGGAGAAGGTAATTAAGATGCCAATTATGCTGCTGTTTAAGATGACAATGAGGATGATTTGATATGCGAGTATTTTACTGCAGAAATATGAAATTCCTAACTGGATTATATTAAGCACGGTTAATATAATAATAACATTAGTAGAGTGCAGTAGGATATATTACTAATTACGATATATGCAAAAGCATTTAGAATGCTAAAGAAATCATTTTTTCATTTATAGTGTATAAACAGCTAAATATAGCTACTTCTTTATATCATTTTGTAAGTATTGTATGGTATTCTGTAATAAATCTGGGTAAACTACAGAGGGTTTTTCGCAATCTATGGTAACAAACTTACCTTATGAGAAACCACGCCTCCACTAGCAGTGATGTTCTATCTGGCAGTCTTTAGCTTGAGATATCAATCTGCAGCGCAGCTTCTACTGAAGAAAATTGATACGAAATACAGGAATGTCCAGTTTATTCCATTCCTCCTGGCAGCTTTCCAGAGACCATCCAAAGCTAGCAGCCGTCTACTTTCAAGTGCTCTTTTCAGTACCCAAATGCACAAAACTCTATCTACTCCATCAAAGTAATACATCAGATGACTTAACACGGATGTCGATGAAAGGTATGGAATGTATTTCCATTTCTCTCTCTCTCTCTATGTTCTTCAAAAATCTGTAGTTGAAGCAGACGTATGGCTTGATGCCTTATCCTGATGCAACCACACTTTATTTACATCTGCACCATAGACAGCAGGGATTTCGAATGGAAAATTGGTTTCAGGACGTTAGTCTGATAATATACCGAATTGATTTTTACATTTTTTAAGTAATTCTTTTCTCCCCTTGGTCGGTAATATATAGCCCAGGGTTTGTGCAGTCACTTAGATAAACATATGCCTCATTTAAAAGGACAACAAACTTCCACTTTTCATCAATTAGGTATCGTTCATACAGCGCTCTGCTATTACTGGCAGTTCTGCAATGTGTTTGGACAACAGCTTATATCCCCGGCTCTTATGGAACTTTTCTACATTCAAATCCTGATTGATTATGGTGTCCACAGTAGTAATAGAGATCTATAATTACAGTGCAATCACCCTCTGAGTTGCAGGACTTAGTCCAAAGCCATGAGACTTCACCTTCCAAATTATCTTCGGGGTGCGACTTGTGGCCGGTCCTGGATTTCCCTGTTTCTTGCCCTTTGGAATAAGTCCTGATGTGGCCTTACCATTTTTGTTTAGTGCACATGAGATCTTAATAATCTTAGAATACAAGTATTTTGCATCGGAAAGGGTAATAATGTAACCTTATCAGAATGGTCCTATTTTTGATGCAGCAGGAACAAGAGCACACAACTGAGCAAACACAGTGACACACTCATACCGCTGAACTTTCATTCGGTTCCACATGTTTCAGCGCAGAGCTATGATGCACGTCTGATATTGTTGCCATAGATAGTGAACAACCTTCCGTATTGTAGAAATGTACTAACGTATTATACAAATGTTTCTGTGACGTAGAACATGTATAAACATGAAGCTTAATGCTACCGTGATGTCATATAATGAATGAATGAACCTCACAATAGAACTTAAATGTATTAATGCTTTTCTTCACATATAACAAACACTGATAGATGAAGAAGATAATATGTTTACGTTATTTGCTCCACGTTTTGGGCGTCAATTTGAAGAAGTTGTTTTGTTGTAGTTGTATTGTAGTTCAACTGTTGGGGAGCCGAACTTGAAGTAGTTGCAACCGCGCTGGTACCCGGTAGTCTTCGTCCCAAAATTTTAAAAATATTAACTTTGTAATTCCACTGTTTCTTTAAATATTATATATGTATGTTTGCCTCGGCTGCGTCAGTATTTTTGTTAGAGACATGTTTCTCTTTGCAGGGTTCTGGTGCGTCTGAAGAATGTAGGCTTACACAGATTGTAATTTTATTTCACTACATTTATTAATCCTTGACACAATTTAAATAACACTTCACTGATATAGAGAGCTGTGAGATTCTTTGTTAATTACTTGCATTTTTAACACATAAACTATTCTTCGTCTCACACGAATGCGTATTAAATTTCTCGAGGACGCATCTCGCGTCTGATTAGTAACACTGTCCTCAAGCAACGCGTCCAGTTATGAGCGCTGTCTACAAGCAACTGACTTGATTTCTAGCGTCTAAATTTGTAAATTTCTGTATTTCATGTCGCTGATTGGCTAATCCTAGTCCAATAGAATACCTTCATTTAACTAAATATTTTTCTGGTTTTTGATCGGCTATTTTAAAAACTGTCAAAAAATTTACATTATTGTTGCTCCAATCATGATAGTAGCATTATTAACTTCCTTACTCTTTATTGCCTCAATGTTACCTCATTGTTAGCAACTTTTAACCTATTATTCTCACAGCTCCTACATTATTAAGTTACGCAATACATTCACATAACATTATTGAACATGTATACAATAATATAAACATATACATTGACTGTAATATACACTTTTTATGTATTGTTACACACACATTTTGCTTTAAGGCGGGCTGTTATTGACTTTATATATTATATAATTAGACTGAAATCATTTAAGTTTAAAAATACTGCCTCATAGACACCGATAGAAGATAAATTCAGCACTTTGAGCTGTGTGCATAATAACAACCTTGAAATGGATTTTAGTATTTATTCGATAAAAACTATTGGTTGCCTTCTTTTCTAGATACGTGGAATTATTTTCCCTCATTAAATATATCAAATACGTAATAAGGTAACCAACGCAGGACCTACTCACTCACCCCCCCCCCCACACACACACACACTTTGGCAATGCTGTACATTGCTTTTGGGATACAATAACCGAGATCACTGATTGCGTTTAAAACCTTAAAACGCCACTAGCAATTCTGAAAGAAGAAGTGTATACAACTGTGTCGCTGCTTGCATACATACTAACTCCTAAACTACAAAAAATGAGATTCATTCAATCGCGGAAATTAAAGATAAGCAAAAAGCTGTTCTTCTGCTATTAAAAACTAAGAAATGCGGCTCAATAATTTCTTACTTCACTCTATTAAAGCGTCTCATGCATTTTCATGAATGCATAAATTATTATTTATTATATTCACACAAAATTCGGCTTTCAAACTAACTCAATCAAAGAGATAATCCAAAAATGCCTTGCTGCATTCGCTCGCAGCGTCACAGAAAGCAAGATAATCATTAGAATCCGGATGCTTAGGCATTAATAATAATCATAATGTAATGCAAAAATGTAATAAAAACGTTAGATCAATTTAAAAGAAGACATTAAAAATTTAAAAAAACGTCATAATGTATTTAATAGGCATTCTTTGAAGTTAGAGCAGATTTGTGCTATGTTGTAAACAGGCGTAGATTGATAAAATCCTTTTTTTCGTGATTAACTGTTACAAAAATTACACAATAAAGCTGTTGCATAAATTGCAAACACGTGGGCACCAAATTCACTATCATAACGGTGAAGTTTACCTTTCAATGGTAATGAAAGCGTCATAACTAAACAGCGTTATATCTGCTTTGAAGCGGCAGTAGCTGAACATCGCTATTTGTCAAAATGTTTTCCCTACAAAACTTCCTGACACTGGGAACCCGAACCCTTAGCAGATAGCAAATATCTCAATGCAAAACATGGTCACATTCCAATGCCCACAATGTACAAGTTTTACTCATCATCTAGAGTTCTCTGAATGTAATAGGAAAATTGAAAATAAATTGAAAATTAAGTTGACTTTAAAATGACAAAAATTGGCACTTATAATTCAAATTATGGCTACATACGGGCTACAGTGATCATGAATGTGACCTTTTGCACGAAGTCAGCTGCTAGTCAGAGGCAATTTATCCGTATTATTTCTTTTTGTCACCTTTAACTTGTACCTTAAATGTGCATGCATGGTCAGTGACCTGTGCACTAAGAAATTGTGTAATAATTTTAATAATTTGACACCAATCAAGATACCTTATCTATCTACAAAAGCGTATAACGACAGACCACTGTGAGCGTCTCAGATTAATTACAGTGTCTACTAATAAATATTTCCATATGGTCGCTTGTTCTGCTACTACAATGGTCTATATGACAGTTACAATAATTAATTACGTGTGTAGTTTCACCCAGTAATTCTATGTCAATGATAAGTCGTTGTTGTTTTAATGTGTGACCTTAATAAGATTATCTTAGTTCTATGTTTTCCTTACCTACTGTGTACAGCATTCTAAAGAAACATAATATTAATTGGCAAAGCTTTCCATGTTTTCAAAGCTTTGTTTGCTCTTAGCGAATTTTCTAGAAACTATGATAATAATGGTTGAAATCTCCAAATATTATTCTGCCATAGCAAGGAAGATTAAGCTCTCCCAAACAAAAGCAAACATCGAAGTTTTAGAATGCAAATCTTTTGGTCAAATCCCTCAGATTTACAGGGGAAGGAAAATCTATATAGGGTAAACGTAACTTGCGAGAGGTGAAATAATCACACCATAACAATTTCAAAATACATTTTTATAAATGAAAACAAAATGATGGGTTGTATTCATATGACTGTCTTCACTCCTGTACAAACTATCCTTAGGAAAGCGTATTCTTCTATTTACTTGTTATAATCTAGATAAACTTTAATTAGACACTCCGTTTTAGGTATAAGAAGGACGCAGTAGGCTAAAGCAGATTTTTAGAAAATCGTATCGTTATGTGATGACCGAAATTCCATTTCCTTTGCATGCCCGCAAGAAAAACTTCTCGAACAAACATAATATTTTGTAAATTCAAAACTACGAGAAAGAATATATCGGAGATGTTTAATGCCACAAAAACGTATATTACATAGATTATGTCTTTGTGTATTAAATTTTTCTCCATCTCTTACGCATAAAACTCCTTTAGAATTAAGAGGACTTCACCGGCTATTACAGATCATTCAAGAATACATTTTGTTTTTCATGCAAATATCTTGAACGTGTGGTGTTTTAATCAAAATCGAAAGAGTCATTTTTGAGAAAATCAAAATTAAAAAAAAACTTTTTCATGTAAAGGATAGCATTGGGTGGTGGAATTTTCTTGAAAATCTTTGTGTCGTATCCCGGCAAGATACTGAACTTAAATGACACCTTTGGTGCGTATTCGAGTTTCATTTTTGAAACCGAGCTTCTAAAAATTTGCTTTTTTATTTTTAGGGGGCTTTAAAACGTATACTTACTATAGGTAAGCAGTAGACAAAGTTAGAAACTAACTTAGAAGTTTTAACCAAGGGCATGTCCATAAAAAATACATTTGATTAAAAAGAAACAAAGATAGATAGATAGAGAGAGAGAGAGAGAGAGAGGGAGAGGGAGGGAGGGAGGGAGGGAGGGAGGGAAAAAAGGTTTTCATTGTGCACTCCCGACATTTTTTAAGATGTTTAATGCGATTGAAATGGCAATTGATGCTCAAATAAGTCCAGGGCCCAGTGAGCTGGGGTTTGTCCGGGATTTGAAGATCCAACAAGTTCACCCTATACTGACATTCGAACTCGGGCCTTCCAGGTTCTCCAGACCAAAGAAGTCGTCAAAGTAGGATAGTGTTAATTATCATAAAAACAAAAAGCATTAAACATTCAGTAAAAGCAACCTTTGCAAACCTTTGGCGGCAAATTTTATTATTTTGAGTTAAAGGTAAAGAATACAACAAAATGCAGAAAGAAGTATAACATTTTAGGTATTTTTACTTTCCCTAGTGTTACGTATAAAAACTAGTTACAACATTGCATTCCACCCAAAAATTCGATATTGAGATCTCTTAGCCCCCCAGAAAGAGTTTTCATAAAAAGGTCCATGTGCTGTGTGTGTGTGTGTGTGTGTGTGTGTGTGTGTGGCTGTCTGTGAAAAACATTACTCAAAACGTAAAGAACTTGCAGTCAAATTCGTCTTCCAGGGATGCTACAGCAAGATTTTCAATCTCCCAACCAAACTATGCTTTACATGAACAATTTTAGTTCATTTTGGTTTTCACAAAAAATGGCGGTGGCGATTTTTATTAAAATACCACACATTTAAGACACCTATCTCCATGACAAGTAAAATGTATATCTTGAAGTTTCTAGGAGTACCCTGTGAGAACCTCTTCATTCGGAATGCCTTCTGTCTAATTGGTAAACCGTAAGGAATAGACAAAATCTTACCACATAAAACATGTAGATGTCATTAAGTAGCACCAATTTATGTTGAATAAACGTTTTCGTGATATTAACATTTGCCAGATAGTCTTTATTACTACTTTGAATTTTCAAATACTTGGTTCTTTCAAGTGGTGAGTTGGTATTTGATTTTTATCGTGGCCATGTAAAGAGCATGGAATTTCAAAGACTTCACATAGCGACCGATTTTGAAAAGATCCGACTATCGGTTTAGCCTACTGTAGACTTCTTATACGTAATACTTACGTGTAATGTAAGTTTATCTCGTTTAAAAGAAGTAAATGAACGCCTCTCTGGTCTCGGAGTAGTATGTCTGCCTCACATTCAAGAGATCCCGTGTTCGATCTCGTTTAGGGCGAGTTACCCGAATAACGTTTTTCCGGATTTTTTTCTGAAAGGAATGTCGGGTAACTTTAAGCTACAGGGACCCCGGGCTCATTTGAGCAAAGTTTCACAGATTTCATTCAATTTAACCAGTTAAAGGACGATAAACTTAAAAAAAAGAAGTAAATGGAAGATTTTGTGAGAACAGCTGTAGATGTGTGAGTAAAAAGAGACACGTGAATGCATTACATCATATTTTGTATTTATTAAGCAGTATACACACAACATAATTTAAACATATATTACTGATGTCAAGGTATCGCCGTTTATACAATGTCAAATTTAAATGTCCCTGCAGCCTGTATTCATCAGCGATACAACTGCGAGCAGGAGTACAATAAATGTGTGTACCTATGCATCAGCGACAAGCAAAGTTTGCAAATTTAAGTGATGATTCAGGTTGTTCAAAATTTAACAAAAGTTTTACTATCTACTATTAAACCTAAGTTAGTAGAGGTTATCTTTCATTATAAAGCTTGTAATGCGTGTTTTTAATATGCCATAAATCGACAGAGTAATTATGACAACGCTGTTTGCTTCACGCTTAAGCACGTGCGAGAAGATAACACGTTTTGGCATTTTGTGTTATACTATGTATGATGTACCACGTAAGTATCGTATCTTCTCATTTGCTTAGTTATACATGGTAACCATTATACAGGGTGAACCATTTAGTTGGGACTGTATAATATCTCCAAAAATATGCGTTGTGGAAATAAATACCTTAGTAACAGCTGCTTGATGTTACGGGTAAATCTAAACGTCATTAGCCGTGTTTTCTTTGGAGGACGTAATTTAATTTTTTTTAAATGGGAACCTCACAACGTCCTCCAAATAAAGCACGACTAATGGTATTTACTTTCTCCTATAATATCTAACAACTTTTATTCGACATTTCTTTCTACAACGCTTAGTTTTGGAGATATGTACAGTATCAACTTAAATGGCCCACCCTGTATATATCACCTGGGTTTGCATATGCACGTTTTGGCTTTATTTTATCATTCCGAGAAAAATAGAAAGCCT
The DNA here is from genome assembly GCA_030765065.1 of Deroplatys truncata. Lineage (NCBI taxonomy): Eukaryota > Metazoa > Arthropoda > Insecta > Mantodea > Mantidae > Deroplatys > Deroplatys truncata. The sequence continues at coordinate 201,327,881 of CM060983.1, read as the reverse complement.
CGTTCTTAAACATCTTATACCAATAATCCAAAACTCAAATCTCATAACATTTTCATTTTCTCTGCAGCTCATCTATAATACGTACGTAGGCCTCTGACGAGAAAACGTTTACGGGGTGTACTACTCTCCGGAAGAGCGAGGGGGGGGGAGTACCACGTGGCAGCTCATGATGATGTCATAAATAGATCTACCATCTAAATTAGAAACATCGCGCAACGGTAGTATCCCAGCGTGTTTCACTTGGAGCAGTGTGTGTTTTTGTGATTTATAAAGTTATTTACAATGCCTAGTAAGAAAGGAAGAACACTGCACAGTCAAGGCCGAGAAATAGTTGCTAACGTTGTTGAAATCTTTGGCGAGGAAAGCAAACAAAACGAACTGGCTATTCAGCATTGCTAGTACAAGAGCGAGTGTTTTCTAACAAGCCTTAAGTCTTGTTAATATGTTGAAAGAGAGTCGTAATCTTTCTCAGATAGCGCTAAAACTGTTGATGTCAACGTATTCCTTACAGACATATTGTCGTGAGAGCAACACAGTTAAAAGGTAGATATTGCATTCTACCGAAATATTCAATATTCAGGCTTCAATGGAGACACTCTGAATAAAAAAAAAATAGAAAGAGCTCTGTATGTGTGTATATATGCGTATATGTAATAAAGGTGTCTGTTTCTGTGTGTGTGTGTGTGTGTGTGTGTGTGTGTGTGTGTGTGTGTGTGTGTGTGTGTGTATTTGGGTGAACAGCATAACTCAAAACGAAATCTTGGACGCATACTGTATCATTGTCTTCCAAGGATGCAATACAAAGATTTTCAAGAAAATTCCCAGCTCCAAACTACCCTGTACGTAGAAAAATGTAATTTTTTAATTTTTACTTTCTCTACTACGTATAGTAAGTAGGGGAAGTATTGCATTCCACCCAAAAATTCGATACCGAGATTTCACCGGAAATACACGTTTTGAGACCTCCTGAATCCAAAAAAAGCATTTTTAGAAACATGTCCGTGTGTGTGTCTGTGTGTGTGTCTGTGTGTGTGTCTGTGTGTGTGTGTGTGTCTGTGTGTGTGTGTGTCTGTGAACAGCATAACTCAAAAACGAACAATCGGATAAGCACCAAACTTGGTATTTAGGTTCAGTATCTTCCAGAGATGCGACACGAAGGTTTTCAAGAAAATCCCCCACCCCAGACTACCCTTTACATGGAAGATTTTTCGAAAATTTTAATTTTCTCAAAAATGGCTCTAACGATTTTGATGAAAATATCATATGTTTAAGATAATGTCATGAGAAATGAAATGTATATCTCGAATTTTCTGGGAATGTCTCCAAAAGTATTCTTCATTGTGAACGACTTTTGCATAACTGGTAAACCATAAGAGATAGACAAAATTTTGCTACACAAAAAATGTAGATCGCGTTAAAATACACAACTTATGTCATATACATTTCTTTTGTTGAGTGAACCGTTTTCGAGATATTGCTTGTTATTTCCTTAAATTTTCCAATACTTACTTTTTCTCAAATGCGTTATTCATTTTTTTTATGTCCTGGACATGCAAAGAGAATTGAATGCGCCACATAGCAACCAGCGTTAAAATATTTGAATATCGCTTAAAAGCTAGCATATTTCCCTTGCATCTACAAGAAAATTACCAATAAGATTGACATCTCGATATCTCGATTAACATGAAGCATATGGAGAATAGGCGTTTGTAAAATTAGATTGTACAAGAGTAGAGAAAGTCATGTGAGTGTAACACATCAGATTTTTTTAAAATGGCTCTATCCATTTTTTTTAAATACCACATATCTAAAATATTTACATGGCAAATATATATATATATATATATATACACACACACACACACACACACACACATATTGAATTTTTTGGGACTGACCTGTGAAGTCCTCAGTCCTCATTTTAAATTAGTAAATCGCAAATCGTGGTACCCAAAGAATGTATATTGCGTTAAAAGACACAATTTATGTAAATTCATGTTTTGTGACTTTAGCCACTTCCCAGATACTCATTATTGGTATGGATTGGCAATTCAACGTTTTACTTTCTCTACTGCTTGCATATACGTAGTAAAAAGGGGAAGTACTGCATTCCAACCAAACGTGGATATCGACATATCATACGAAATTCCTTCTTTGAGGCTGCTCACTGAATAAAAAAAACAAAGTTTACTTAGAAAAGTCCGTGGTGCGTGTGTGTCTGTCTGTGAACAGCATAACTAAAAACCAATTTCGGTTAAATCCCAAACTTGGCATTTAAGTTCAGCATTTTCCAAGGGTGGACCAGTGCTGGTGGTCCTGGAGATAATGGATATAACTAAACTGAAATTTATGGCAGACAATATAAGTGTACATTGAAATGTGTACGGAAAGATGCACTATTTATTCCTGAAGTCGTTCTAATGGATGCCCAGAGTGCAGTAAATTCATTGCTCTCTGGAAGGTCTGGTTTTTTTTAAAGAAATCGAACCTGTAGGAATGGATTAATACGTTTTAATTCACTACTACGATTAAAAACAGTTTTTAGGTTGCTAGGAATGATGAAGCAGAATACACTTTATATGGAAATATAGGATAAAAGTCTCGTGTTCGTGTGTTTATAAGCTTTAGCTGTTTATTTCACTGCGCTATAACTTTAATGCTACGTCAATCACGCGCACACCTAATTTAGCATAACCTGTCAATCAAATAGGGATGCCAGCATAACATCCGATGCAGAAGAGCTTGACAAGGTTGCAAAATATCCTATCTATATTCTGTCTAATAATAATTAAATGTGTCAAGGCAGCACCTGTCAGGTGAATCGGATGGAAGGAGCCTCGGTTGTTTTGCCCTGACGTTGACAAAGAAGTGACAGAGGGAAGAAGCGCTGAGAATCCTTATACTGCAAGTATCAAATACTAAAGCTTCTTTAAATATGTAAGTACAATATAGTTTTAATTACATCAGGAAGGCTTACTAAATACTAACAAAACAACTCAGTTTTTAAGCCGATTAACTCAGTTGAAAAGTATGTATTCCAGGAATTCTTTTTCCCTCCAAGGTTAAGCACAATACCCTCTCCAAGGCATTCACAACTGTGAAGATACACATTATGTATGTTATAGTGTTGTTTTATTTAGCTACTTTTTGAAACAGAACAAGCAAATAATTTATCCGATAACTGCTTATCCGTTTGCTGGCTTACTTGAACCTTTCACGGGTAGCTTTTCAAACACGAGTGACGTTCTAATTAATTTAATTTACTCCTCCCCCCGTTCTTTATAAATTATTGTACAATGATATTCAAGGGTTTTGGGTTAATCCTCCACTAATTCCTTATAAGTAATTTCGTACAGCGCAAGTTATTCCTAATAACGAATGAAAAAAGCCGATACGTATAAACATAAAAATCCGATGTGTTGCACCCACATGACTTTCCCTACTCTTGTACAAACTACTTTTACAAACGCTTATTCTCCGTCTGCTTCATGTTAATCGATATAAATATCGCAGAAACATCTTATTGCTAATTTTCTTGTAGGTGCAGGGGGAATATGGTAAGTTTTAAGCGATAGTCAAATCTTTTCAGAGCTGGTTGCTATGTGGAGCATTTCATTCTCTTTGCATGTTCACAATACAAAATAAATAAATAATAAATAAAAAATTAAACGAATAACGAATTCCCATTTTAGAAGAAGTATGAGAATTGGAAAATTCTATCACAACAAGGAATATCTCGGAAATGGTTCACTCCACAAAAAAATGCATATGACATAATTGTGTGTTTTAACGAGATCCACATTTTTCGCGCAGCAAAATTGTAACTATCTCTTACGGCTTACCAGTTATACACAGAAAGAAGAGGACTTTTGGGGAACCTTGGGATATTCACAGAGAATTCAAGATATACGCTTTAATTAGACATGAAAATATCTTAAATATATGATATTTTAATCAAAATCATTAGAACCATTTTTGGAAAATCAAAATTTTCGAAAATTGTTCCATGTAAAGGGTAGCCTATGGTGGGGGGATTTTCTTGAAAATCTTCGTGCCACATCTTTGAAAAATATCGAACCTAAATACCAAGGTTGGTATTTATCCAACTTTTCAATGCACACACAGTCCACACACAAGGACATACATGTTTTGAGGTTCCCTGAATCCAGATAAAGCATTTCTGGAAACATGTCCGTGTGTGTCTGTGTGTCTGACTGTGAACAGCATAACTCAAAAACGAAAAGTGGAGTAAATACCATACTTGGTATCTGAGTTTAGTATCTTCCATGAATGCGGAAGATTTTGAAGAAAATCTCCCCACCCCAGACTACCCTTTGCATGGAACAATTTTCGAAGTTGTGATTTTCTCAGAAATTGCTACAGGAAAAATTTAAATTTCGTTAAAACATATAGTTTATGTCTAATATACTATTTTTTGGTGAGAGACCCATTTCCAAGATATTTCTTGTTATTTGTTTGAATTTTCCAGTACTACTACTTTTCCTCAAATGGGAATTCGTTATTCGGTTTTTACTTTCTCTACTACGTATAGTAAGTAGGGGAAGTATTGTATTCCACCCAAAAATTCGATACCGAGATTTCACCGGAAATATATGTTATGAAACGCCTGAATCCAAAAAAAGCATTTTCGGAAACATATCCGTGTGTGTGCCTGTATGTCTGGGTGTCTGTGAACAGCATAACTCAGAAACGAACAGTCGGATAAACACCAAACTTGGTATTTGGGCTCAGCATCTTCCAGAGATGCGGCACGAAGATTTTCAAGAAAATACCCCCACCCCAGATTACCCTTTACATGGAAAATTTTTCGAAAATATTAATTTTCTCAAAAATGGCTCTAATGATTTTGATTAAAATATATGTTTAAGATATTTTCATGACAAATTAAATGTATATCTCGAATTTTCTGGGAATGTCTTCAAAAGTATTCTTCATTGTGAACGACTTTTGCATAACTGGTAAACTATTAGAGATAGACAAAACTTTACTACACAAAAAATGTAGATCGCGTTAAAATACACAATTTGTCATATACAATTTTTTGTTGAGTGAACCATTTTTGAGATATTGCTTATTATTCCCTTAAATTTTCCAATGCATATAGTTTTTCTCAAATGGGAATTCGTTATTCCTGTTTTTTTATCCTTGTAATTTAAAGAGAATGGAATACTGCACACAGCAACCAGCTCGTAAAATATTTGACTATCGCTTAAAGCCTACCAATTCCCCTTGCACCTACAAGAAAATTAGCAATCACATTAACATCTCGATATGTCGATTAACATGAAGCATGTGGAGAATAAGTGTTTGTAAAAATAGTTTGTACAAGAGTAGAGAAAGTCGTGTGAGTGTAACACATAAGACTTTTTTATGTCTTGGACATGCAAAGAGAATGGAATGCTCTACATAGCAACCAGCTCTTAAAAGATTTGTCTATCGCTTAAAGCGTGCCATATTCCCCTTGCACCTATAAGAAAATTAGCAATAAGATAGAGAATAGGCGTTTGTAAAAATAGCTTTACAAGAGTAGAGAAAGGCATGTGAGTGCAACATATGAGGGTTTTTTTTTTTTTTGGTATGTCTTGGGGCAGTTTTCATTTCGCGTTCCTTTCATCTCTCGCCTCTTGAAATGGATTGAAGTTTATACCATATTCCTTAAAATACATTTCTTATAGCATTTTAACTGTGACGATTCATATTTTTATAGCATCCATATAAGGATATCAAACGGAGAAGAATACAAGAAATAAATATAAAATTAAGGAGATAATTGTGCTTTTAAATAATGTTCATAATAAACCAATGAACTGAAACAAATTAGGATTTATCAACCTTCTTCTGTAAAGAAAGTTGTAACCAATAATGTTGATAATATAGGTTTTATTTGTTTAATATTTTCTCTAGTAGGAGCATTCCTACAAACATAGATAAAAGAATAGCGAATTCCGACTGCAAATTCCGTACGCCAGATACAGAAAATAGCACCTATATGATCATGTTGCACTGATCTAACAAAAAGAAATGTGACCTTACGTTTCTAAATTGTTTTCTAAAACAGCGCCACTTATATTGCAAATAAATATAAACGTTTATGATTTTATTATAAATCATTATTTGGGTCAATCACTTCATTTTATTTGTAAAACAGTCTTAGCAAATGCCGCTCATGATTTCCAAATCCTCTAGATAAATTCGAAACCACTCGTGGCATTACTACAGATAATCACAGTAGATTATACTTTAAACTTTTTCTCTTTGGTCCCATAGTTATTTAATGATATAAACGCTACATACTTTTAAACTAAAACAGAATTCCTGATCATATACAACGAATAGAGGTGAAGCAGGTGAATATGTAACCACTCGCCATTCCCCAAGTTAAACAACTATGGAAAAGACACAGTCTGCAACCTCGAAAAAAGAATCTTCTCAGTTGATAATTTTAAAACATCGGTTGATGATTTCTAATATTAGCGGGGCACAATTGTCTCTGTTTCTGCAAATAGAGTACCCCCAAATGAACAGATTACAACATAAAGGGTCTTTCAACAAGAGTGTCCTATCTTTAACATGCGATAGCTGCTGTTCTTATTGAGTTACAGCAGTCATTTTTTCATGTGGTTACAGTTGTTATTACAAATAGCCATGGAACGTTACTGCATTCGGCAACGCGTAAAAATTGTGAAAATTTATTATCAAAATGGACCATCTGTTCGCCAAACTGTTCCGTGTATTGCCTGAATTTTACGGTGTGCATAATCGTCCCTGCGACAGAACGATTAGGCGTTTGATCGATAAATTTGAAAGAAGTGGTTCCATCAGCGATCAAAGAACGCCTGTACATAATCGATGTAAACGCTCCAACGAAAACATAGGCGCCGTTCGTGAGAGTGTACGCGAGAACGGAAACAAATCAATTGCTTGTCGAGCGCAAGAATTGGGTCTTTCGCCGACCGCAACTTGGCAAATTATGCATCTGGACGTGAAGTAACACGCTTACAAAATGGTGTTAACTCAAGCGTTTGTAAAAATAGTTTGTACAAGAGTAGAGAAAGTCATGTGAGTGTAACACATCAGAGTTTTTTATGTCCTGGACATGCAAAGAGAATGGAATGCGCCACATAGCAACCAGCGCTTAAAATATTTGACTATCGCTTGAAACCTACCATATTCCCCTTGCCTCTACAAGAAAATTAGCAATAAGATTGAAATCTCGATATCTCGATTAACGTGAAGCATATGGAAAATAAGCGTTTGTAAAAATAGTTTGTACAAGAGTAGGGAAAGTCATGTGAGTGTAAGACATCAGATTTTTTTTTATTTGAATGCATTACCTGGAAAGTAACAGCTATTCTCTACTCCGTGTCAATCTCAACGAATAATGAAAGCATTCTTCGCAACTGCGCTTTTATAACTCGAAACGTGTTCATATTAGGATACATAGGCTTTGTGATACTTTTCAGTCTTTTAATGGTTGATGCCTTGAAACTAAGCGTTTTGTAGCATATGTCCTTCGGAAAGAATAGAGTTTTTCAATGCTGAAAGATTTATCAAAATCAGTTGAGTGGTTTTGAGATAACCCTACACTAACACACACACAATACATACATTCGTACAAATACATACATAAATATTCTCTGTTTGTAATGTTAGTACAGATGTAATAGCCGTTATGGAAACTGGACTGAGACATCATGTGTTTGAATCCCAAGAAAATGGTTTCGATTACTGAAAATCAGTGAGCTGCAGCTTCAAAAACAACTGGCATTTTGTTAAGCTTTCGGACCGTCTTTCACTTTGAAATTAGTGTAAATAATATATCTAAACAACATATTGTGGCATGTGCACAGATTATATATTGGTAATGCGCCCTCTGGTTACCCAAGTTGAAGGTTGGCAGTTTATCTGAGGAGGGGTGTTTAAGGGGAAACAGTCTCATTGGTGGGGGATGGCGTTAGTGACGCCAAGATTAACGGGTTTTTTCAAGTCAGTCTGTTACTAGTCTTCGCGGTGTTCAGGTGAACGGATAACTGCCCTACGATATGGCGTCCTCGCCCGGCGGACACATTGGGGTAAGGTAAGAGATATTATTATAATAAATCCAGCTATCCATTTCTTTGACTTTTTTAATTATGGTAGCATAGAATCCTTGCCTCTCCCTTCAGCCAGGAATTATATTAGTGTAAATTATGTTGTGAATTTAACTTTAGCTGCGTCCCTTTGTCGGTGCCTCTTAAATTAAAGTTTCCTTTGTTTGAATAACGATCCCTCTCGCAGCGAGTTGCCCACCACTGAAGTTAAATAATTAATTACAAAATGTGAGGCACGCGGAATATGGTAAGCGGTTATTTCTTCACATACGGTAAAATGGATGTTTGTACTTAATTTCTCTAACATCGTCCAAGCGTAAACGGACTTGTAGCACTAGTATGCGAGCTATCTACACTATTTTTCCCTTGCAACCGCCAGAGGTTTGTCCCATAAATACCAGGTGGCCCAACGTATTTGACGCGTGCAGATACCCTTCGTGCGTTAAAAGAGTTGCAGAACTCAACAGGGCAATTCCAAGTAAACCTAGGTCAGTGGGAAACTGGCGTATTAGCGCCCTAAAAACCCACCACTACACCAATGGTTCTCAGAAACGTCCATATGGATACACGGAGACGATTTGGAACGACGTGTCAATCAACAGGAGAAACATTTCAAACACCTACTCAATGAGCGAAGTCAGCATAATGGTACCGTTAGATGATGACAATAATATAAAATTTATAATAGAAAGCGAAAAAATGGCAGTGAAACACTGCGTTCTCTCATGTTTGTTGCATATAGTCCATAATGTTAGACAAGAACAGCGTAAACACTAATACAAATAGCTATGAGTGGATAGGTCAAATAAAGGCATTTTAATTATTTGTCAGACTAAAAAGTAAGTTTATCCCTTGAAAACAAAGCCTGTGCAACTTAAGTCGAAATTATTCTTAGACTTTTTCGATCTATTTTTGTCTATCATCATGAACAGTACACTCTAGTGCAGGGGTCTGTTTTTGTCTAACATCACGGACTGTACACTCTATTGTAAGCCTAGTAAGTGCCTTTCAATGTAGTTATCCGCTCAATATCCTTGCTGATAAGGAAGAGGAGTAGAACGAAGCTCGGCTATCCCCGTACTCAGTCGGTAGAGCACCTGCCTGCTGTGCGAGTGGTGCCGGGTTCGATTCCTGCCTGGGGGTTGGGAATTTTTCTCTAGCCAAGATTATTTCCTATCGTCCGCACAGTCTGAAAGTGTGAATGCGAGTGTGATGGGTATGTGATCTAAAGCTTAAAGCCCAAAGTTTACTAGAAATACAAGAGAATCGAATTAACGCCATTGCCTATGGGCAATAATTGTTCCAAAACAAAAACCGCCGGTTAGTAGTTAAAGTCGGGAATTTAAGAAAGAAAAAGAATGCAAACTCGCTCACCTAATTCACGTTCCTCACTGAGCTGTGCTTACGTAGAATTGCCCCGTTGAGTTCTGTAACTCTTTTAATGCAGGAGGGATAATTTACACACTTGAAATATGGCGCGTTTGGGCCACCTGGTATGTTTATTATCTAGATGAAGTAATCTATTCCATTCAAAAATTCGATGTCGATATTCCACCGTACATACATATTTTGAGGCACTCTGAATCCAAATGAACATTCTTTTCTTAAAGAAAAGCATTTATAGAAAAAGGTCCGTGTAAGTGTGTGTGTGTGTGTGTGTGTGTGTGTGTGTGTGTGTGTGTGTGTGTGTGTGTGTGTGTATCAACACAAAACGAAAAGTTGGATAAATAGCAAACTTTGTATTTAGGTGAAGTAACTTCCAAAGATGTGACACGAAACATTTTAAGAAAATCTCCCCACTAGTAAATCTACGTTTACATGGAACACGTTTCGAAAATTTATATTTTCTAGAAAATTAATCAGATTTTTGCTTTGTCTATCTTCATATTTTGATTGTTATAAAAGAGTGAACATGTGACATCTAGTTATCGTATCGCCGATAAATGAGTGAGTAGGATAATTGGACTAATCCAAAAATACTATTATGTCAGAGTGTGGCGCCTATCTTTAGTTGTGTATTCAATCTAAGCTTATGTTTCAGACTGTTTTAAGGCTATCGAATTCATAAAATATAACGACAGGACTTCCCAACGTGTAAAAGCATCCTATTACAGAATAGAGTACTTGAGATGCATGGAAGTTATACTTCCACAGAGACCTGTTTCCTGAACATGTTTCTCACTGCTCAGGCGGCCCCTTTCTTTTCTTTTTTGAAAGGAACTTCTGTCTGTAGGGGACTGGGGCTAATTTAGAGAATTCGATAGGAGGCAGGAACAGGAAAAGGATCTCCCTGTCACCTTCAGGCGGAGAGCGCAAAAGGATGCGTTCTCCCTTTGTCTCTATAAAACTCTGATTTTACGCTTGGCTGCCAATACTTCCTTTATTTATAAGCGCACCAGTCTCTCATCCTGTACTTATTTCAGTCGTTTGTAATGTCTAAAACCTGTACGCAGTTTACGTATAAAATAGCAAACAAGGAGTGGAATTTAGCGCAGAAGTAGTAGCAATAATTCCCTACTTTTTAGATGCAAGCTGACAGAAAAGCTATTTATTAATTTTGCATTTCCCTTTATCCTATCGTTTAATAGTATTGTGTTCCACCCAAAAATTCGATACCGAGATTTCACCGGAAATACATGTTTTGAGACCCCCTGAATCCAAAAAAAGCATTTTTGGAAACATGTCCCTGTGTGTGTGTCTGTGTGTCTATGTGTGTGCGTGTGTGTGTCTGTCTGTCTGTCTGTGAACAGCATAACTCAGAAACGAACAGTCGAATAAACACCAAACTTGGTATTTAGATTCAGTATCTTCCAGAAATGCGACACGAAGGTTTTCAAGAAAATCCCCCTACCCCAGATTACCCTTTACATGGAAGATTTTTCGAAAAGTTTAATTTTCTCAAAAATGGCTCTAATGATTTTGATTAAAATATCATATGTTTAACATATTTTTATGACAACTAAAATGTATATCTTGAATTTTCTGGGAATGTCTCCAAAAGTATTCTCCATTGTGAACGATTTTTGCATAACTGGTAAACCATAAGAGATAGACAAAATTTTACTACACAAAAAATGTAGATCGCGTTAAAATACACAATTTATGTTATATACATTTTTTTTTTGAGTGAACCATTTTCGAGATATTGCTTGTTATTTCCTTAAATTTTTCAATACTTATTTTCTCAAATGGGAATTCGTTATTCATTTTTTTGTCTTGGATATGCAAAGAGTTATAATCTGTGGCAAAGGGAATGGTGCTGCACCTAGGAACTATTAAGAGATATGTATGTGCTTAAAGGCTACTGTTTTTCTATATTGCCCTTGTAAATATATTTTCTCCTTACATCTACAAGAAAATTAGCAATAAGATAGAGTCTGCAAATGTTTATCTCGATTAACATGAAGTAGATGGAGAATAAGTGTTTGTAAAAAATAGTTTGTACAAGAGTAGAGAAAGTCATGTGAGTGTAACACATCAGAATTTTTATATAGCTTCTACAAAATATTACAGACTACTACAAACTACTAATACTAAACATCTACTTCAGGTTAATCGAGATAAACCTTTGCAGAAATTATTTCATTACAAATTTCGTTGTAGGCCTACGAAGCTAAAGCTATAGCCAGATTTTTAAAGAGCGGCTAATTATACGCTAGCCTTGAAATTCTATATTTTTTCCGCGACATTGCAAGAAACAACTGAACAGAGACAACAGTTTAAAAAATCACCTAGATCACAGTCATATGACCTTATCTAGCATCAGTCAGTTATTAGTGAGTATGCAAACAATTCTTACGGAAACTTTTTTTTCCTATTACTTCATTGTAATGGAGATAAAAATTTGCAGAAATAGGTACATTACACCTTTCGTTATAAATATAAAGGGGACAGTGATAGTCAAATATTTAAGAACCGGACGCTATATTCTGGCCTTAAAATTCCATACTGTTTCCATGACATCGCTAGAAACAACTGAAAATCGACCGGACTTGAAAAGAATAACAAAGTATTGAACAATTCAAACCATAAATAACGGATACCTTGGAAATGGCAAAAAGTTTACTTGAAGTGAATTGTATGTTTTAAATAGTTCTACATTTTTGTGAAGCAGGTTTTCGATAATCGTTTAACTTACCAGTTATATAACATTATACAAAATTTTCCGAATGAATATGACCTCACAGACTATGCCCAGGTAATTCAAGATATACATTTTATTTATGGTGTAAATATCTTTAACATATAGTATTTTGAGGAAATTCTTTAGAGCAATTTTTGAGAAAACAAACAATTTCGAAAAATGGCTCATGTAACGGTTAGTTTAGGGTGATGGATATCTTGAAAATTTTAATTTTGCAACTTTAGAAGCTACTGAACTTAAATACCAAGTTTGGTATTTATGAGACTTTTCGTTTTCGTTTTTTTTTTTTTTTTTTGCTGTTCACTGGCACACACATGATCCTTTCACTAAAAATGCTCTATTTTTATTTAAAGGGGCCTTAAAACATGTATTTTCATGAAATCTCGCCATCTAATTTCTAGGTGAAATGAAATACCTTCCCTACTTACTATATGTATGGCAGAGAAGGTATAAATGACAAAATTCAAACCAATAATAAGATATCTCAGAATTGGCTGATTTACAAAAAAGATACTTGAAATAAAGTCCGTGTTTTAAAGAGATCTACGTTTTTGTATAAATAAGTTTTTTTTTGTATCTCTTATGGTTTACTCGTTATACAAATTTCCTTCCGAATGAAGAGCTATTCCCAGAAACTTCACACAATATATTCTTTGTCATTTAAAGGGCTTCAATTGTGTGTTATTTCTAATAGAAACGTCTGATGTGGTACATTTACTAACTTTCTCCACTCTATATCGTTTATTAATGGGTATACAAACTAGTCTTACTGAAGCATAGTTTTATATTTACTTTATTTTAATTAAAATAAATCTTTGTAGAAGTAACTACATTACAGATTTTGCTATCGATGCAAAGGGAACAGCGATAGTCAAATGTATAAGAACTGGAGGCTTAACGCTGTCTTAAAATTCCATACTGTTTCCATGCAATCGCGAGAAACAACTGTATGTTGAAAGGACTTTAAAAGATTGACTAAGTAACGAACAATTCGAACCTTTAATAACGGATATCTCGGAAATGGCTCATACCACAAAAAGGTTAATTGAAATAAAATGTGTGTTTTAAAGAGATCTGTATTTCTTGTGTATCACGTTTTCGTCTGTCGCTTAACGTTTACCAGTTATACAAGATTATACAAAATTCCTTCCGAATGAAGAGAACTTCAAAGGCTATTCCCAGAAAATTTAAAATATACATTTTATTTGCCATGTAAATATCTTTAATATACGGCATTTTAATCAAAATCGTTATACTATTTTATAGAAAATCAACAATTTCGAAAAATTATCCATGTAAAGGGTAGATTGAGGGTCGGGAGAATTTCTTGTAAATCCTCGTGTTGCATCTCTGGAGGGTACTGAACATAAATACCAAGTTTGGTGTTAATCAGACTTTTCGTTTTTGAGTAATGCTCTTCACAGACAACCACACACACATACACAGCGACGTTTCTAAAAATTCCGTTTTCAGGGGCCTCAAAACATGTATTTCTGGTGAAATCTCGGTGCAGAATTTTTGGGTGAAATGCAATACCTTCTCTACCTACTAGGTACGCGGTACAGAAAGTAAAAAAATATGATATGTTAAATTCACAAGGCTTTCTCCACCGTTTATTATTGAGTAGGCAAGTTATTCCTATGAAAGTTTATTTGTCTATCTACTTAATTTTAATCCAAATGAATCTTTGCGAAGTAGTTACATTACACATTTCGTTATAGATACATAGAGAACAGCGACAGTCAAATGTTTAAGATATGCGCCCTTATGTTGGTCTTAAAATTCCATCTATACTGTTTCCATGCAATCGAGAGAAACAATTGAATGTTGACAGGACTTTAAGAGAATGTCCAAGAAATGGAACAATTCGAACCAATAATAACGGATATCTCAGAAAAGGGTTATACAACAGAAAGCTTATTTTAAATAAATTGTGTGTTTTAAAGAGAATCACATTTGTTTGCATAGTACGCTTTCGTCTGTTGTTTAACGTCTACCAGTTATACAAGATTATACAAAATTGCTTCCGAATGAAGAGGACTGCATAAGATTCAAGATATACATTTTATTTGTCACGTAAATATCTTTCATATATTCATTTTAATTAAAATCGTTAACGCATTTTTTTAGATATCAATTTTAGAAATCGAAATAAAAAATTTCAAAACTTTTTCCATGTTAAGGGTAGTTTACGTTGGGGGATTTGGTTGAAAATCTTTGTGTCGCATCTTTGGAAGATATTGAGCCTAAATACCAACTTTGGTATTTATCCGACTTTTCGTTTTTGAGTTATGCTGCTCACCAACACAGCCACACACAGGCGCGCTAGAGGACGTTATTATAAAAACGTTTTTGTTTAGATTTGAGGGACCTCAAAACATGTATTTCCGATACAATTTCAGTATCGAATGGTGGAAAGCAATATTTTCTCTACCTACTATGTACGTGATAGGGAAAGTAAAAATCGTTAGTGACATTTTGGAGAAAATCGAAAGTTACAAAAATCTTTCCATGTTTAAAGAGCAGTGTGATACGGATTTCCTTGAAATTCTTTGTGTCACATCTTTGAAAGGTACTGATCTTAAATCTCAGCATTTTAGTTCAGAGGACACAAACAAGCAAGCACACATAAACTCACACAAGGATATTTATCTAAAAAGGTTTCTTTTGGATGCAGAGCGCAACAAAACATATATTTCTAGTGAAATTTTGATATCGAATTTTCGGATGGAACGCAACAATTCTCTACCTGCATGTTACGCGGCAGAGAAAGTAAAATAGAAAATAAGCAAAAGAAATCTTCCTTACTCTTAGGTTTTTACTAAATTATCTGCACATATGCACACATGTGGGAGCTTACATGACGTCTCGTTCTTTTGCATTTGTAGATGAAATGGATTCAAAAGAGCAAATAGCATATCCGGAAAAATAAATGAGAGGAAGAAGCGGGGAAACAGCAACAAGAAAAGAAATAAGATAACTTGGATACGTACACAAAAATAGCGAGCTAGTGAGCGAATTGACGGCGGCATACGTGAGGGAAGGGAATCATTAGGACCCTTAGAGTTCCCTTCCTGCTCTGACCCTGGAAATCAAACTTCCTTGCGCTCCCTGCAGCAACTATAGCAGAAGAAGGAAAGAAACAGAAAGATTCATTGTGAAGAAGTGTAGTAATGGAGTTTGTTATTGTGCGCAGATGGCCGACCCGGCTCTGTATACACAACTAAGGAAGCAATAAGGCATGCGGTCTCAGATACAGAAAACGTGGCAGCCTTTTGTGAATTTCTCCGACCACGTGAACATGCTTCCACCTCGGCGGCGATCTCATTACGCTGCACAAACAATGGTGCAGGTGCCGCCGCCTCTTGGAAACTTTGTCAGACTTCTGAACAAAAGGCAGTGCGGGGAGGACCATCCGGGCGGACAAATTTGCTCCCCCGGTTAATAAGGCGCCAAAAGGCAAATTAAAACTGTAGCAGTTCAAATAATTGTCTGAAATAATGTGATTGCTCCGGGCTGTGTGCTTTGTAGCATGGAAACAATGTGGCTGTCTAATTGCCACCTCGATACGTTTGCTTCGCGGGCACACAAAGAAGGGAGAAAATCAGGAAATACACAACGTGAAAAGTAAGTCAAGCCTAATACCTACTAAAACACACACGAAGTTAGATCAAAACAAAGAAAATAAGGCCATATTCCATTATATGTTTAAACTTATTTCATTTGGTAATCGCTCAGTAAAATAAAAATGAAAGAAAAAAGGATACATTGCATTCACACCAATTTCTCTACTCAGACCTCTAGTCGTCCTCCGTGGACTAGTGCTAGCTCTTGTTTCCTTGGTCATGGGTTCAAACCCAGCAGAAGGCCATGGATTTTTTCGGGCGTAAAAATCCTTAGCATGGCTTCCTTCGGAAGGGAAATAAAGCCGGTGGTGCAGTGTCGTAGATTTACTGCACGTAAAAGAACCTCAAGCCTGATAAAGAGGCCTCTGAGAAAGATTACCGGTCTCTCACGCCCAATATAGAATGGGACGCTAAGGATCATAGCAGTTAAAGAGCGTCCATAAATAAAACTTAATTTAATTTTACTGAATCCTCTACAAAATACACTTTTCTTATAGGTATAAGAAGGATACAGTAGGCTAAAGCAGGAGTCATAGTTTTAAAAATCTTGCTGTATGATGACTTTGAAATTCCATGCTCCTTGCATGACCACGAGAAAAGTTCTTGCCAGCCTCTGTGGTGTTGGACCTCACATTCAAGAGGTCGCGAGTTCGAATCTCGGTTAGGGTGAGTTACCTAGATATTGTTTTTCCCGGGGTTTTCCCTTATCTTGAGAAGACGAATGTCGGATAATTCTAAGCGCTAAGAACACCGATCCCATTTGAGCATAATTTCAACCATTTCATTTTTTCACGTCCGATATGACCTACCGCTTACAGCATATTAATTAATCATCGTCAGCCAAGAAATATGATATCCTGATGGTCCAGGACCGCCGAAGACCGCAAAAAACTCGTTATGTGTTACGTTATTTTTTCTACCACTGTCGTTGTTTATTTTTATATACCTTCTATAAGCTTTTTTAAGAAACTTTTTTTTTATCTATCTACTTAATATTAATCGAAATAAACTTGTGCAGAAACATTTTTTGTACAATTCGTTGTAGGCAAAAGGGGGATAGAGAGTCGTCCTCCGTGGTCTAGTTCCCGAGGTCGCGGGTTCAAACCCGGCGGAGGGCGATGCGTAAAAATCCTTAGCATGGCTTCCTTCGGAAGGGAATTACGAGTAAAGCTGGTGGTCACGTGTCGTAGATTTACGGCACGTAAAAGAATCTCAAGCCTGATAAAGAGACCTCCTAGCAAAATTTCCGGTCTTTCACGTCCAATATAACATGGGACTCTTAAGAGCCATAGTAGTTAAAGGGCGCCAATAAATACAACTTAATTGTTTAAAAGGGGATGGAGGAAATCCAATCTACAGTCAGATATTTTAAAGCGGCACGCTGTATACCGACCTTAGAAATCCATACTTCGTCCTAGCACCGCCATAAACTGCCGAATAGCGACAGCACTTCAAAAAATGAAAGTATTGAAACATTCAAATCATAATAACAGATATCCTGGAAATGGATGATGCCATAACAAGTTTATTTGAAATAAACTGTATGTTTTAAAGAGTTTTACATCTTTCTGTTGAAAATTGTTGTCTATCTCTTATGGTTTACCTATCATACAAAATTATATAAAATTCCTTCCGAATATAGAGGTCTTCACAACCTATTAGCAGAAATTAAAGAAAAACATTTCATTTTTTATGTAAATGTCTTATGTTTAAGGTCTCTTCTTCAGCGATTGTACATTGCACTGAAAGCCTCTAATCCACAATGTAAACTGCACTAAGTCATTAAAGGTATAGGATAAATAAATCATTGGTTGTGTTCATACTCATTGTGTAATCTGCACTGTATCACTTGGAGTCATGGATGTAGATTGCGCTGAAAATGAGGGTTCAATGGTATTGCACAGACTGTTTGGAGTGCATTGCTCCTTCAATCTTCGTCCGTAGTTCATGTTACTTCACTTCCATAAATATATCATAAAAGGCTATAGAAATGTTTAAAATGTCCATAAAATTTTATTTATTTTTTTAGTTTACCTTAAAATATAGCAACAAGCGCTTTCGACAAATGCGAAGGGATCAATTGACCCTATTCGTATTTAATCATTTGCCTCTGAAGTTATGTGTATTTCTTGTAAAAGAATTGTTTACCCACGTAGGGTATTCGGTGCTGTTTTTTTGACACAGACAACGGTCTAATAAGACGTCATTTCTCCCACGAAAACATACACAAGTGTATGACAAGAATTAAAAGATTGCATTCAATATTAGTGAAAAGATTCACATGCAATCGTATTTCGTCCAGACTGTGTTAATCACATATGGGGAGGAAAATTACTTTTTCAGTACAACTCTCAGTCAAGTATGCGTTGAGCAGTGCACACTTGGCACAATGCACAGCCTTGAATTTACTTTTTACTAAATGCATGAAAATAGGGAACCGTGCTATTTACATCGTATGATTTCAGTTCTACAGTGCAGTTTGCATTGTAGATTAGAGGCTTTCGTTTTAATTTCAAACTTTTCTTATTTCAAGTGCAATTTCTTATATTTCAGTGCGATTTAATACCGCCCTCTTCTTCTTTCTAAACAAGTGTTAGGCTCTTACACCTGTTCCGAGGCTAATTTAACCTGTCATTCCAACTTCCCTGTTACCATCCACCGTTTCTTCGTCCAAATGGTTTATAAAAAGAGGCTTATCGTGGATACCTCGAAGGGGATATTCTTAACATATTATCTTTCTACTTTTTCCGATATTTTTTTGATCTCGTCAGTTATACTGCTTTCCAACATTATGATCTTATATCTGTGTTTCTCATTCTATCTAATCCTTTTTTTAAAGTTCCATTTATACACCACCTTTCCTTTGGAACTTATTGCCTATTAGCAACGATGTTAACTCGCTTTCCCTTGCCGTTGGATTTCTTGCACGGTTTTGGCTTTAATCATTATATCCCACACACATTCACACTCTTACTTCCAGACTCTGGGGAGGTTAGAGAATAATCTTGGATAGAGAGAAATTCCCGGGACCGCTTACTTACAATAATGGCATTTTAATCAAAATCGTTATAGCCATTTTATTTTAGAAACTCAAAAATAAGAAAAAATGTTCATTTAAAAGGTAAGGTAAAGATAAAGGCACGTATCACGAAGGGACACTCAGAACCGGGGCAGAGCACCGCACACAGGCCAGTCGGCCGATTGTGCTTCCAATGTGACCCCGGGAGGGAGATATGAGGGAAGAGACCTGAAGGGCGACCAGATCCACGGGCGTAAGCATAGGCGGTGACCCTAACGTTTCCAGATAGAACAGTCCCCCCACAAGGCACCAACCTTTCCCGGAGCGGAGTCTCACGCTGAGGCGAGACGTAACTGAGCGGTACCGCAGCGACGCCAGGGAAACCGTTATAGAGCGCAACCACCGCTCAGCCGCAACCCGCCGAACACCATCATCTGGTCCTACAACCCTGAAACAGATACAAGGAAGATGATGGGTACAGGGAATGAGAGGAAGCAGAGCCGTAGTAGAAGAAGAACCACCCCAGCATTTGCCTGGCGACCCGGAGAAACCACGAAAAATCCATGGGCCAGTGTGGGCGGTCGCCGGGATCGATCCCGGAATCTCCCGAATACGGGCCACAGATGTAACCGCCTGAGCCATCCCGCTGGGTTTATTAAAGGGTAGTTTGGAGTGGGGGAATTTTCGTGTCTTCGTCTCGCATCCTTGGAAGATGCCGAACTTAAATATAATGTTTGGCATTCAACCGAGTTTTCCTTTCTCAGAAAACAACAAAGTGGTATTTTTCTAAAAATGCTTTTTTTTATCCAGAGGATTTCAAAACGTGTATTTGCGATAAAATACCTATATATATTTTTTGGGTGGAATACAATATATTTACTACATAAATAGGTAAGTATTAGAGAAAGTAAAAATGAAAGGAAAAAAGATGAAAACAAAATAATATAAAATAAAACTAAAAACAGAGAAACAATATTTATCCATTTGCTCGCTTTTACCTTAAGTAATGCTGCAAGTGTTAAGCATCTACTCTGTAATCCAGATTTACACGTTCTGATTCCTAACTCCATTCAATTTAGTCAGGTTTAAATAAACACATTCAGTTTTTTTTGCTTTTATAATGCGATTCCCTCCGGTTTTGTTCACTCTCTGTGAATTGCTGCCAAAGTTTTATTTGCATCACTGGTATATGTTCTCTATTTCCATCACGTTTTAATTATTGAATCAAAATCTCTTACTATTCGCTCCATATTAATGAGAACAAAATTGATATATTAAATTCTCATTCCATTCACGGAAACAAACCTATCGAAAGAAAGAATACTTCTATATATTCATAGGGATTCATATTTGCAGAAACAAATGAATTTGCATATACTTTAGGATTTTCGGGGCAGCTGTGCCCTAAAAGAAGACCGTAATGGAAGTGATTGTGTCATTACCACGATATTCATTGCGCCTGTCATACACAATGTACTTTTGAATATTTGAATGCTATGTAGAACAAACTACGAGGGCTGATCAATAAAGACAGACTAATATTTTCACAGATAT
Source organism: Deroplatys truncata (assembly GCA_030765065.1). Classification (NCBI taxonomy): domain Eukaryota; kingdom Metazoa; phylum Arthropoda; class Insecta; order Mantodea; family Mantidae; genus Deroplatys; species Deroplatys truncata. The sequence continues at coordinate 201,307,427 of CM060983.1, read as the reverse complement.
TTATTACTCCATTTTAATGTTGACATGGTCTTTTTCAAAGTAGTCCTCTCCTACTTGAATGCACTTTTTATAGCGTTTCCGCCAGTCCTCGAACACATGGTACAGGCCATTCTTTGTCAGGTCTTTGAGAATCGCCTCACTTTTCTTCAGCACTGCTTCAGTGCTCTCAAATCGAATGCCCCGGAGCTTTGCCTTTAGTAATGGGAATAAAAAGAAATCACAGGGGACAAGATTGCGGCTATAAGGCAGATGTGGCACACAGGTAATGTTAAATTTAGCCAAAAATTCCTGGACTTGATTTGCAACGTGAGGCCGCACGTTGTTGTGATAAGTTCTGGATGTTTCCTTGCAATGTGCTTCCTCGGTGAAGCCAATACTGACGTGTAGTACGCTGCTGTAACAGTGGTGTGAGTGGGAACAACAATCACAGCAGCTGTGTTGATGTTGACTTCAGTCATAGCAGAAGCCGAAGCATCAGGCCCACCTTGCTTAGCACAGAGGACTCGCCCTTCTTTGAAGTCTTTGAACCACCTAAATACTGTTCCACGAGGTAGTGCATCTTCACCGTATGCTTGCTTCAGCTTTTCCAATGTTTCAGAGGCTGTATGATTTAAACGAAAACAAAATTGTATTGCTCCTCTTGTGTCACCTTCATTTTGTGGTATGCGAAATTCAACTAGGGTCAACAATATACAGCATTACTACCAACCTACCGATACGAGAGTGCTGCCGCCTATGGACATTATACATGAAACCCCGCTCTTTTCAAATAGAGACAGGAAACTCTCAAGAAAGCTACAGGAAAAAATCAATCTCAGTCTTTATTGATCAGCCCTCGTATGAAGTGAAATACGCCGTGTACCCATGTTTTACAGCTGTATATGTAATCGTGATTATAGCAGGATAGGTGCTCGTGAGGGAAAAGAATGGGAGAAATAAAGAGGTACGTGGAGGGATCGATTATTTACGTTTTGCAGGGAACACTTGCCCGTAACCAATAACATATACATGAGCAAATAATCATGTTGCAAAGAAATTAATAATCAATAGGCACAGAATGATATGCTAATAAATACAACAGAGAATAAACAACATGGAAGATATATTTAATGGGAAATAAGACGTATATAAAATATATATATATATATATATATATAAGCAAGGTTTTAAATAGCGTTGTGATTAGTATGTATTATAAAATATCAGAATGTTATATATATAAGATGTTAAAAAAAGGATTCCATAATTTCAGATGTGGTAGTATGGACCAAAACATGAAAGAAATGTTCAGTAAACATAGGCTTTAAAATCTATACCTTAAGAGCTATGAGTAATTGTTCATCTTCGCTACTGTGAAACATTTCTTCTACTGCAAGCTGTTTGCTATTACGTATGACCTACAGAATGCAGTAAACGAATGGGGAAACATTCTTACTGTGAAACAACATAGCTTCCAAAGTAATCAATATGGTGCTCATTCATAGTAAAGCATGCTTCTGTCCGTCGTCTTAGGGAATCACTGTCTGAAAGACTCTTTGGTCAGATTGCTCTGGTAGGCATTGATGACGCCTTCTTGTAATGTTTGTACATCATTAATGGGGTTTGCATATATCAAAGATTTCAAGGTAAAATTATAATGTAAAAGCATTTCACAAACTTATCAAACTGATTGCATTAGAACAAATAAGAATATCCGTTGCACTTATCCACAACTGTGAATACGGATTACAGTAACAACACTGAAGTTTACTGCACGCCGTATCAATGGGCAATAACAGAGTAATGTATCCTCATTTGTTTACTGCTTTCTGTAGGTCGTACGTAGGTAATAGTAAAGAGCTTGCTGCAGAGTAGATGTTTCACACTAGCGTAGATGAACAAGTGCTAATAGCTCTTAAGTTATGTATTTTAAAACCCATGTTTACTGGACTTTTATGTCTGCTTTTGGTCCATACTAACACCTCTCAAAATATGGAACCCTTTTTTTAACAACTGGTATGTATATATATATATATATATATATATATACATGGGAGGGGAGAGAGGACCGAGATGGAGAATAGAAGAAAATTCCCCGAAAGTCAAGTGAAGTCTGATTCCTAAATATTGGACAGTTTGGCTATCATACCACGCTAAGCAATTGACAATAAAAAGACACGTTACAAATTTTGGCGCGAATGGTTGTGCCAGGACATTCATGTATAGAAGCAGAAATTTGCCAGAACATACACTCTTGCTTTGCTACTGATGGTGGGACGAGGCGCTGCAACTGCTACATGTTGTGAAAGGTACTGTCAGTGACTCAGGAGATTGACTTTGTCCTTGAACTGCAAGCGTGCAGTGGACTGGGAGCTTCTTGCGTAAGGTGTAGATAGTGCAACACCAACAGTTCAAAAATATTCTCAACAAGTGCAGTCTTACTGCAGGCAGTGTCAGAGGATGCTACAGTGTTAAAACGCGTTGTATCGCGAGTGTCAAATTAATATAATCCATTACTGAAATGGCTAACTTTCGGAAAAGGGAAAAACCATTCATAGCGAGGCTCGCGAAATAATAAACCATGTAAACGAGCAATGCAAAAAGGAAGCAGAGCAGAAACAACTAATTCTACCGATTTCGCGAGGGATGAGAGAACAGGCAATTAGTGCGGTGTGTCTGTGGGAACAATTAAGAATATAAGACAAGAAATTGCGAAGAGAACAGAAGGAAGCCCTTTACGCACTGCAGGCAAGACAAGACCTCCAAATCCAGAACGAAATATAAATATAGGCGATTTCGAAATGTGCTCATTAAGCGGACAATAATGGACTTCTACGTCAATAAAAAGATAGTTCCGACATGCAGAAAGTTACTCCTGTAGTTAGAAGTAAGATACAATTTCCTTAGGGGGAGAGTTAAGGAGAGTTATTCGGAAATTGGGATTTAGATGGCGCAAGTGCCGAGGAAAGCGAACAATCTTAATCGAAAAGCCAAGAATTGTTGAATGGAGATGCAAATACTTGGCTGAGCTAGGGGAATACCGAAGTTAAGGCAGGGATGTCGTTTATTTGGATGAAATGTGGATGGACAATAATTTAACATTCAAGAAATGTTGGCAAGCTGATGGGACCACAGGGGTGCTTACTGATGGTAGTGTAGGAAACACTCATTGACCAAGAGAAAAGGTATTTAAGATTGACCGCATCCTTAATGCACATGGACACTCCACTCTGTATCTGCCGCCTTACAATTGCGATCTTAATCCCATTGAGGTTGCATGGGCGACAGTAAAGCACTTCATAAGGGAGCGCAACGTTACTGGGGAATTTTCGTTATTTCGTTTATTGAGTTTAACCACCGAAGGAATCTCTGCGGTACCTGCAGAACACTGGGTAGGATATCACCGGCATGTTAGAAAATTAGAAGATGGTTACTGTCCATGGATCGTGTGGTTTCTGATGTGATCGATCAGATTATTATTTCAAATGCAAACGACAGTTCTTCTGATGAGCAAGAAGGGATATCATCCGATGACTCGGACTCCGAATCATCTGCATCGATCTTGCATACCCTTTGGATTAATGAGGTTAGTAAAATAATATTCCACATGTATAGTGTCGTAAATATACTGTTTTACATGTATACACGCTTTACAAGTTCACTTATTGAAATTATGATCATGATTGTTTTGTTTGATGCGGTAATAATGTAATATTGATGTTACTTCGCCTAATATTTGTTGTCGCGGAAAGAAAGGATAAGTACGTTTGGAACAGGGTGTAAACAATAAAGCGATAGGAAAGAATAACACAACCCTCTCTCAGGTTCGCTTACGTCATCCTCAAGGACAAAGCTAAACTCCTGAGTAACAGACAGTAGGAAGAGATAGGATGTGAAGATGAGAAATGCTTTACCAAAACTTATTGAGATAGTAGTTATAGGAAATAACTCAGATATGTAAATAAGGAGATAGTGTTGCTAGCCACTTCACACTTTTATTTGTTGTTCCTGGAATAACTTCCAGTTTTAAAGCTGAACACCTGGTCATGTTTGCCTTTACCCACACCACTGGGACTGCAACGATAGAGCTAGGTTAGACTTTCAGCATCTCCGAGAACGAGTGAACGAGCAGCCCAGGATGCCCAGATGACCAGAGGACTCACGCTTAAGGTAGCGTGACAAGCGAGTACCCGCTACAGTATCTCGGACCGTGGTGCTCGGATGGTAAATAAGACGCCGTTTAAGACTAAGCAATTTTATTCACACACATTTCATTCCCTCACTTGTTCATCTCTCTTAGTAAGATCCATTCACACAAAGTATCCTCGAGTCGGCGGTATAACTCGCAAGCTTATCGCGTTAAACTTCCGTTATCGCGGGTATACATTTCACACATCACATGCCCAATACATTAACACTGTTATTTATAGCATTGACTCGTACAATTGCTTACGCGGACTTCGAAATCGCGAGCGATTCTTACTCGTGTACGACTACTATATACCTCTGACGAGAAAACGTCTGCGGGGTGTTCTACTTCCCGGAAGAGTGAGAGGGAGGTAGTACCACGTGGTACCTCAAGATGATGTCATAAATAGATCTGCTATCTGTATTAAAAACATCGCGCAGTACTCCAGCGTGTTTCACTTGGAGCAGTGTGTAAGGGTTTTCTAGTGATTTATAAAGTTATTTACAACGCCCAGTAAGAAAGGAAGGAAGGACTCTACAGTCAAGCGCGAGAAATAGTTGCTAACATTGTTAAAAATCTATGACGATGAAGTAAACAAAAGCAACTGGCTATTCAGCGTTGACTAGCACAAGAGTGCATGTTTTCTAAGAGACCTTAAGTCTTGTTGATATGTTGAAAGTAGAGCCGTAATATTTCTTAGATAGCGATAGATTTCCTTAGACATATATCTACTCATGGGAGAAACGCAGTGTATATCGTACATAAGACTCGTATTAAGATCACACCATATACAGTAGAGTATGGTTATCCGACTTTTAGTTGTCCGATATTTCATATTATCCGACTCTGTTCTATTTTACTGTAGTTATGGTGGGGCAGTTGTATTTCGTGATTCCGAGTTGTACGCGAGTTTGCGCATGCGCTAGTGCTGGAACGGCAACTACGCTACTCGACTTTGACTCAGTGTTGAGCGAGACTCTGTAGAATATGGTCACACTCGTTTTAAGTATTACTGACGCAAAACTTCTGGAATCGTGACCTTGATTGCCACCCCAGCTGCCGAGCCTAGGAATGGTTTATGTTTAGCTTAATCAACGAAAGCGATATGATACCTTTGCTTATTCACAGTGCGTAACACATACAGTCTGCATAGAAAGTGTCCGCATCTTGTAATTTCAAAGAGATCAGTACGTAAATAGTGCTTATTTTATATTTGTGATATTTATAACCATGGCTCCTACGTTTTCAAAGCTAAATGGTAAGGTATTACGTATTCAAAGCAGGGAAATAATTGCAAATGTCCTCGATTTCATGAAGCAAGAAGCAGAGATGAAGGAAGAAAATATATGCTTACCCGAGTTCCACAAAAGCCTTAACAGAGTGAAAGAAATTGTAGCCAAAGCAACTGTTGTTTCACTGAGTTCCGTTTCCAGATTTCTCAGACAAGAAAAGCCATATGGAAGAAAGAGTACCATTTGACACACTGTGAAGTAACATAAGGTCCCTAAACGTATTACAGAAATAGACGACTTCGACAAATGCGTCATTCGGTGCACGATTCACAATTTCTATGTGGAAGAAAAAACTGTGCCAGCAATAAGCAGATTGCTCATCAATCTGAAAGATGTCATAAATGTTCAAGGTGGTACTACAAGTCACAAATCCCGGCTATGGCAATGAATTTTGCAGTCTGATACTAACTTTCCAAATGACTATAATTTTATATGTACTTATATCAGCATACATTTTCAAGATGCTGCTACAAATCTCAAAAAAATTATAAAAGATTTAGGGTTTAAGTGAAGAAAACGAAACCAAATAGAGTTCTAATAGAAAAGCACGACATACGATCTCAGCTGGAAGAGTACTTTACTCAGAGATACAAATTGGAGGGTCAAACTATAGTGTATGAAGATGAGTCGTACATACACAGCAGTCATACATCTAAAAGTTGAAGTGACGATAGCGAATTAGGTTTTCAGGCACCTGTTGCCAAAGGGGAAATACTTATTATCGTTCATGCTGTTCGTTCCAAATGCCCTCTTTTACAAGTCGCAACAAAAAACAGGAGATTTTCATCAAGAAATGAATACAGAAAATTACATGAAGTGGATCAACACCATGTTGATACCTAATATGCCTGCTGGGTCTATTCTGGTTAACGATAATGCTTCACAATGTGGTAACACTCAAATTGACAAACAACCTACCTCAAATTCCTTGAAAGCAGAAATAAAAACCTGGTTGCTTAGGCATAATATAACTTTTGATGAAAGCATGAGTAAAACAAATATAACTTAGTTAAAGCCAAGAAATCCCTTCAGAAGTTATAACTCATAATACTTGGCCAGATATTAATACAACATCGCCATAATGTACTTAGACTGCCACCGTATCACCCAGATCTAAACCCAATCGAATTAAACTGGGCTGATGTCAAAAACTGGGTGGCCTGCAGAAATATCACTTTTAAACTAAAAGATGTGGAGCAGTTATGTCGCCAACGATTTGCGGAAATTGGAAGGCCAGAATGGGAAAATGTATATCGACATGTTGAATAAATTGAGAATCATTATTTCAAAAAATACGGAATTGCAGAAAATCAATTAGAAAAATTCTCATCCAGGATAATGGTGCAGAAAGTAGCGACAGCAGTGATGGCGGCAATGATGTGAGTGATTACGCAGAAGAGGAAGGGCTGTCAGGTGTGGAAGAACTGGAGGCAGATGGTTGACAGTGTTTTTATATTAAGGGCATTTTACAGCGGTGGATTTAAATATACTGTGTATACAACTAAGTTTATCGTGTAGTGCAGTGCATAACCGGTGTGCGAATATATGACAATGACTGTCCCACGCACTCCTGCAGCATGCAGACGACCGGTCACCACCTGATCTGGTATGTAACTCGCTTCATAGCTGTCATTAAGATTTTCACGTGTCTAGAACTGTTGCGCCAGTTATACCTTGTGAGTTGTTTTGTGTTTCTTGTGAGTATGACCAGTAAAAGGAAGAAAGTGATTTATTTTCCATGGAAGACAAGTTAAATTAATTAAACAGACTGGACAAAGGTGAAAAACTTCAAAAGTTCCTTCAGACTACGGTGTTGGGCGTGATTCAGTAGGAGATGGAACAGAAAGCGGGAAGAAATCGAAAAGTGGTGCTCTGCCAGGGTAACAGACAGCATTAAAAACAGAAAAATTATAAAAAAAATTCTGATGTGTTACACTCACATGACTTTCTCTACTCTTGTACAAACTATTTTTACAAACTCTTATTCTCCATCTATTTCATATTAATCGAGATAAACGTTTGCAGAAACGATCTTTTGACATACAAAGAGAATTATATTTTACACATAGCGACCAGTTCTAAAAATATTTGACTAAGGCTTAAGGCCTACTAAGTTCTCCTTGTTTTGTATTTGCAAGAAATACAGTAGCCTTTAAGCATGGACATATATCTTAATAGCTGGTTGCTAGGTTCCCTTTGCCACAGATTAATATCCAAGACAAAAAATGAATAACGAATTCCCATTTGAGAAAATAAGTATTGAAAAATTTAAGGGAATAACAAGCAATATCTCGAAAAAAATGTATAAGACATAAATTGTGTATTTTAACGCGATCTAAAATTTTTGTGTAGTAAACTTTTGTCTATTATGGTTTACCAGAAGAATAATTTTGGAAATATTACCAGAAAATTTAAGACATACATTTTATTTGTCATGAAAGTATCTTAAACATATGATATTTTAAACAAAATCGTTAGAGCCATTTTTGAGAGAATTAACATTTTCGAAAAATGTTCCATGTAAAGGGTAATCTGGGGTGAGGGGATTTTCTTGAAAACCTTCGTGTCGCATCTCTGGAAGATACTGAACCTAAATACCAAGTTTGGTGTTTATCTGACTGTTCGTTTCTGAGTTATGCTGTTCACAGACACACACACATACGGACATGTTTCCAAAAATGCTTTCAGGGGATCTCAAAACATGTATTTCCGGTGAAATCTCGGTATCGAATTTTTGGGTGGAATACAATACTTCCCCTACTTACTATACGTAGTAGAGATAGTAATAAGTAAAGCGCATATTGTTTCACACAAAACCGGGACAAAAGGTTTGCTAATGTCAGCTCCTATTCCACAAAGGAGAACAATTTATTTTCTACATGAATTCAACGAAGGGGACTTTAACTTCAAGGCCAGTGTAGGGTGACTTGCCGGCTGAAAAAAAATTACAGCATGGCTTAATGTACGTGGAGAAAAACTGTCTGCAAAACTTGAAGAAGTTTTAAATATTAAAAAGAAATTTCAGAATTTCCTTCTATCTGAAGGATTAACTGGGCATCAATTATTTAACTGCGATGAAACTGGGCTAAACTACAAGATACTACCATCCATAGCACTTGCTGTCCAAACTGTGACTTCTGTACCAGGCTACAAACGTTGTAAGGAAAGAGTAACAATTCTCGCATAAAAATCCTTCTAAGCATTTTAACGCTTTTCGGCCAATGCTTTACCAGTATATTACACGCACCAAAAGACGCCTGGATGTCTGCTCACCTCTTTAAAAACTAAGTTTTCACACAATTTGTCCCGGCTGTAGGATTTTTCACCTCGATTATGTGCCAAGAAAAGCGTTCTTGTATTCGACAATGCCCCATCACACCCAAATGAATAAGAACGTAGAATTGGGGACAAAAGTAGTATTTCTCCCGCTTGGTGTTTCTTCATTATGTTAGCTTATGGGCCAAGGTGTGCTGGAAGCACTGAAGAGAAAATATTATCGAAAACTCCTTTCGTCCCTGATAGAAGAAATCAACGGTGGTAAGGACGTTGATACACACACACACACACACACACACACACACACACACACAAAAGAAAAATTAAAGATGTAGTTTATTGGATAGTTGAGTCTTGGAATAAAATTGAGATAACAACCTTAGTGAAGTCATGGAATGTGTTGTTGGGTGAGGAAGAAAATCAAAATGGGAAGAAGATACACAAAACATGCTTACTTTATTGAAATGTATTCCTAGTTATGAAGATGCTACGAAGATGTGAGTGATTAATATAAACAAGATCAGCAGTTAGAACTGTCAGATACCGACATCAGGTCTAGATCTAGTAAATAGAAAAGAAAATGAAGAAGAACCAAGTACTATCGCAGAGCAAATGGTGCATAGCGAAGGATTAAGCCCGCTAACTTACATGGAACGAGAGTCTAAAGGCAGTCTACGCACATGTTGGTGGCGGGATCTCGCGGCGATAAAACATCAATCAGAAGACAAGCATACAGTAATAACATTTGTTCTCTTCTTTCATAAACATTGTAAACTCGTATACATACGCATGTGTTCTCATTCTTCATTAACGTTCAGTTCTACCCTTTCTATTGTTTACTACAACACATGTTTTATTGTAGCGCAGGCCTACATCTCCTAGTAATTCAGCATTATCAACATTTCCCTTATTCGATCTCTACCGATACAGTTTAGGTCGAATAATAGAGACTACTATGCATTTTACTTTCTCTGACGTGGCACTTTTCTTAAGTTTTATTCCCCATGCATATTTCTTTTCATTATGTATATTTTCTCAACCTCTCCGCACCTCTTCGTCTTCTTTTTTCCTTGAACTAGGCTACTAGCCTGTTTCTAGTAGTTTTGTTACATGAATTCGAAGCAAAAACGTTCCCACGCGAACTGATACGTTAACAATATATCACGTTCTTCTGAATCCTTAACTTCCCAGAATTAATCCTAGCTTGTATTGATATGCGCAGTTCGCTTACAAAAGAACTTAAAGTACCATAACCCGGCACCACCACATTGCTCTGTTAAGAGGAACTGTAACCCACTGAACTTGTTTTCTCTGCAAGCCCGAACTATGAGATTCAACAACAGATCGAATTATTAAAATTATATGAGGGCACACTCAACATTTTTAGAAAATGAAATATGGATTAATTTTTAAACAATTAAATAATATTGTTGTTTTTCAAAATATTCCCCTTTAACATTACTACATGTTTGCATCCGATGAAACCCATCCTTAAAGTAATGATGCCTGGTTTCTGAAGTGTTCCACTACTTCATCTGATGACGAAAAAATGATTTCACGATAATTTTTGGAAACAAGAAGAAATCACAAAGTGCAAGGTCAGGGACGTATGGTTGAGGGTCAATGGTGCTGACCTTAAGGGCATCCAAATACTCAGTTGTTAGTTTTGTTGTGTGCGACGATGCATTGTCATGATGTAGCATTATTTTTCCTTTTGGGCGTTTTTCACGAGCTTTTTAAAAAAATTGCGGTAAACAGACACTCGTGTATAACCGTCAGCAGTAACGGTTCATCTATCTTCTAATGCTATAGTAGCAACATGACCCGTTTTAGGGGAAAAAAACAAAACTAGGAAATGGTTCACTGGATCGAAAAAAATTATATGACATAAATTGTGTGTTTTAATAAGATCTACATTTGTGTAGCAAAATTTTGTCTATCTCTTATTTTTTGCCGTTATTCGAAAGTCATTCAGAATTAACAGGACTTTTGGGAACACTCCCAGGAAATTCAAGATATATATTTCATTTGCCATGAAAATGTCTTAAACAAATGATATTTTAATGGAAATCGTTAGAGCCATTTTTGATAAAATCAAAATTTTCCAAATTTTTTCCATGTAGAGGGTAGTCTGAGGTGGGGGATTTGGAATTTATCCGAGTTTTCGTTTTTAATTTCGGCTGTTCACAGACAGCAGACACACATACACACAACCGGACATGCTTCCAAAAATGCTTTATTTGGATTCAGGTCATCTCAAAACAAGTATTTCCGGTGAAATCACCGGTAAAACGTTTGGTGGAAAGCAATACTTTCTTTACAACCTTACGTAGTAGTAAAAACACAGCGCATATCCTGGACTGTTTACACGAAGTTACTTTTTAGTTGCCTTTGAAGGTGACATACATGATTAGAAATGTTTTGCACCAAAATATCAACAGTTTTAAGTATCAAACCATTCAGCAAACCTATAACTTGAATAATATTTGAAGTTCGCATGGGATAAATTGCGATACTCATTTTCAACAAAACAAACGGATTTCTACATCATCTGTGATTAAAAGTGAATAAATATACTCTGGCATGGTCATTAGCAGATACATTTAGCTTAACATATTAAAAAAAATTCACTTTTTAATATTTATTCTGCAAGGTGACTTTAAGAACAGTTTGATTCGGATTTTGTTTCAACATGTGCTATATTCTTAACCTCTCCTTTACGTGCTTATAGTTAGTAGAGTATATTGTATTCCACCAAAAAATCTAAGTCGAGGTTCCATCGGAAATACCTGTTTTAAGGTACCCTGACCGCATTTATTTTTCTAAAACAGCTCATGTATGTGTGTATGAACAGTTAAAATAAACAGTCGCAAAAATATCAAACTTGGTATTGAAGTTCAGTATATTACCAAGCTACGACACAAGCCGTCCACCCAAGCTACCCTTTAAATGGAAAAAAATATCAATGTTCTTTATTTTATATAAATGTGCAATTTTTATTAAAATACCCTATATTTAATATACTCGTATGACGAAAAATATTCATCTTGAATTTTCTGGGGGTAGCTTGTAAAGTTCTCTTCATTCAGAGGAAATTTTGTGGAATTTTGTATAAGGAGTAAACTAAACGGAAAGACAAAAGCTACTACATAAAGGTGTAGATCCCTTTAAATTTCAATATAATTTATTTCAAGCAACTATTTTGTATCATCAGGCATATTCGATATATCCGTTATTAAATTCTCTACCCCGTACATAGAAGGTAGAGAAGGTACATATTGCACTCCAACCAAATTTCAATGTCGAGATTTTGCCCGAAATTTATGTTTTGAGGCCCCCTGAATTCAAAAAGAGCATTTTCAAGAAAATCCACCACACCAAACTATCCTTTATATGGAAAACCTTTCGATTTCTTTTTCTTAAAAATGTCTCAAACGATTTTGATTAAAAGACTGTATATTACAGATATTTACATGACAAAATGAAATGTATATTGAATTTTCTGGAAGTAGCATCTGAAGTCCTCTTCATTCGGAAGGAAGTTTGCATAATCTTGTATAACTGGTAAAGTTAAGCGGTAGTCGAAAACGTACCAAAAAATGTAGGTCTATCAGTTTATCTCAAATAATTTTTTGTAGCATTAGCCATTTCCAACATATCCGTTGTTAATGGTTCGATTTGTTCAATACTTTCATTATTTTAAAGTCTCAAGATTTTCAGGTGTTTCTTGCAATTGTATGGGAACAGTATGAAATTTTAAGGACGCGTATAGCGTCCAGTTCTTAAGCATTTGACTGTCGCTGTTCTCTTTATATCCTAGTGAAAATGTGTAATGGGCAAGCAATTCCCCGAAATACAACTACGCGTCGAAAAGAAGGCTCTCCACCACTACTGCTATCTACTTTCGGGATTCCAATTTTGTTGCCTAATGAAGTGTAATTGTTTCTTCTTTCAGTTTAAGGTCCCAGCTTGAAATGAAGGTAGAAATTAATAAAGAACAAATTAACTTGTTCCAAATATAGGGAGTATTGTATACACAAAGCAAATGTGATTAGAATAATAAATCTGCAACCATGGTAACTTGTAACAATACCATTAAAGCATTCATTTTTAAGTTGTAGAGCTACAAAGATAGAGGGCAGAATTTATGACTGGACTATGTAGTTCTTTCTTAATTTGGAATCATTTCTAGATAAAAATGTACCGTGAATAGAAGAACCAATTTCTAATAAAGCCTATATGGTATACGGTAATGGGTAGGGAAAGTTATGCGTCTGTGCCACCTCAGATTTTTGTTTGCACTTTGTTTGTAGAACGGTAACCTCCCATTATATCTATCGTATGAAGGAACATTTATCACGTGTTGCTGTCAGTAGACTGCACGTTGTAGATATGTCAACATCATGTGAGACAGGTGGAAGTATGACATGTTTGATTATCATTGGCTGAGACATTATCTTTGAGGGCACAGTTGTCAGTACAAGCGCGAAGACCACTATTAGCAGTGAAAGCCAAATAATTAGCAGAATGAAAATAAACGGACTGAATACAGCAGATAACAGGACCAGATGTATTGCGTTTAGCATTGCTTCACACCTCTTCCGTAAATTGCTGCTGCCAAATGTGCTGCACAAATTAATTTCAATTATCCTTTCGCACCAAGGGAAATAACTATGATACGTTCATACATCCATATGACTTTCTCTACTCACTATCGTTTATTTATGTGTAAGGCTTATTTTTCTATCCATGTTAATCGAAAAAAATCTTTGCAGAAATAGTTCTATTTCACATTTCCTTAAGTAAAGGGGGATAGAGGATATCAAAATCGATAGTTAAACGTTTAAAAGTTAGTCGCTATATGCTGGCCTTGAAATCCATACTCTTTCCATGACATTGTGAGAAACAAAAAAATACCGACAGCACTTTATGCACAATTTTTAAAAACTCAAACCGATAATAACGGATATCACTGAAATGGCTGATACCACAGAACAAATTATATGCAATAAATTGTGCCTTTTAAAGAGGTAGCATATTTTTGTCTATTTCTTATGGCTTACATACTATATAAAATTCCTTCCAAATGAAGAGAACTTCATTTCCGATTATACTTGCGAAAAATACATTTAATTTATCATGCGAATATCTCAGATATATACTATTTTAAACAAAGTCGTTAGAGCCATTCTTTAGAAAATAAAAATAACGAAAATATTCCTACGTAAAGAGCAGAATGAGGTGAGGGATTTTCTTCAAAATCATCGTTTTCTATCTTTGGAAGATACTAAATTTATATGCCAACTTTGTATTTCTCGGGATTTTAGCCTTTTGAGTTGTGCTGTTGACAGACAAGCAGACACACATAGAAATACGCTTACTTAGTTGACTAACTCTCCTCGTAAAATATTAAAGATATTCAATCCAACAATATTGTTATAACAATTGAAGAAGTATTTAATCGTAGGGCTTACATCCCCAAGGACTTACAACCTCAGAGGCCTGTCGAGGAGAAGACGAACATTGAATCAGAGAATGAAGAACCGGAACGGGGGAACAGGCCTATAGCCATGCGAGAGTGAGGGAATAAGATGATATGAAACGAAAGCGAAATCGAAGAAAGAAAATATGATATAGCAATTGTGGAATGAATGGCGGGAAAAACCGGAGAAACCGCAGAAAATCCGCCCAGACGCCGCTTTCTCCACCACAAATTCCACATGCGGGCCTCTGGGATCGAATTGAGGCGAGCCGTCCAACCACTCGGTCACGGCGCCGCCCGCGGATATACACACGGACCTATTTAGCATTTTTCTGTTCATGAGGGTTCAAAACGTATATTCCCAGTAAACTCTCGACATCGAATTTTTCGGCTGTATACAATACTCCCTATATTTGGAACAAGTTAATTTGTTCTTTATTAATTTCTACCTTCATTTCAAGCTGGGACCTTAAACTGAAAGAAGAAACAATTACACTTCATTAGGCAACAAAATTGGAATCCCGAAAGTAGATAGTAGTAGTGGTGGAGAGCCTTCTTTTCGACGCGTAGTTGTATTTCGGGGAATTGCTTGCCCTTTACTGCACTGTTTTAACCGGTTCTGTCCCATATTCACTTTCCCTTCTTCTCTCTTTGTGACCGTTAATGAACTGACGCGGTCTGTGTTGCTCAGTGGTTGATACGTGCTGCAGTGTTGTAGTGTGTTAGTGGTGTTTATAACGCCAAAAATCGGTTTACTTTATCACACAGGATATTCATTTATGATTCCTATTGACAACAAACTCTTTTAGAGAAGGTGGAAGGCCATTCATAAACAGATTCCTCTGTTCGTGCGCCTCACAAGGAAACGGTTCGTATTCTTCTGAATAGATCTATGGAAACGGTTTCTATTGTTGATAGGAAACTGGAAGAAAACCGCCGTGTTCTTACAGAGGAAAAAATCGATGATATCAGAAAAAAGTTATTGAAGCCCAAAGAAATCTCTGAGAAGCTTACACAGGAAGCAGGAATTTCGCAAATCTCGGCTTGGAATGCCAGCAAACTTTTAAAATTAAAACTCTGTAAGATATGTAGCTCAGGAACTGCAACCACGCGATAAAGTGAGTAGAGCCGTGAAAAATTAATGAGTGATAACGGAAATGTTCTTAAAAGATATGAGAAATGTGTGGCGACACAAGAGCATCATTTCCAACATCATCGTTGACGAAGGCATGTGGTTACTGTAGTCATAATTTGCACGAGAAATCTATGGGCTTGAACTTAAGCTATGAACATTCGACTCGTCCTGCGCCGTGGCGCAGTGGGCCGGAACGTGGTGCTCTGATTCCCGAGTTAGATGCCACCCTGGGGGTGCGGATTTTAAGTCTCGGGTATGGGAGAAGGAACATTCAGCATCGCAAGGAAATTGAGCAGCTGCGTAAGGCAGCGACCCCAGCGTTGAGAACCAATATTCCGGCTGGGAGATGCGTGATGCTGGCCAAACCTTCTTCCACTATGGGTTGGATGATCGCCTACCTCTGCCGTGCGTACGTGGACGTGAGGCCGGCAGTAGGGTTGGTAGGTCAAGGCCCTGCTTGCGCTGTAGCTCCATGGGGGAGAATATCCGACTCCGCTGGGAAACAGCGTGCTTCCAGGTGCCAAAAATATTCCCGTTAGGCCAGTCACACTCAAAACCAAGGCTCCCTTAGTAGAATATGCGTAATATATGTCTTAAATGCATTAGTATATATTGATACGATGTACACCGTCGTTTATTCCTTTCATTCTTCGTTCCAGAAGAACACTGGATCTAGTCTTGAGCACGGGAAACTATAATGGCTTATATTTCCTAAGCCACTCCACATAGACAGGTGGGATTAATTCTAATTTAGTCATAGTAATCTTAGATTAAACCTGATGCTTACTTATCCACCTGAAGCTCCGGGCTCGAGTCTTAATGTTTAACTTGTTTATCTCTATATTTCAAAAGGCCAGAGACTTAAAAAAATTATAATATGAACTTGTATTAGGAACATTAAACCGGTAAATAATTGGACTCTAGATACCCTGTTCGATTCCCTGCTCTTGCAGTGTCTTCCCTTTAAATTTTCTTCTGTATTCTCAACTGTAATAGCTAAATAACAGATGTAAAGCATACATAACTACATTTACATGACTTTGAAACAAGCTCTTTGTAATTGACTACGTCTGAAGAAAATCCATTGTGTGCTACAATTCCGTCAGCTTACGCAGAATTTGACAACGGTCTACGACAACAGGCTACAAATGATTTTGTCAGGTGTTGTTGATTTTTCTGCAGATAATCCTTCAGCGGGGGTGCGATGGTGTGACGTGTTATTTTTATCAATTCTTGCTTCTGTATTCCAATCTGAATTATATTTGACGCTGCTGTCGAGATGGATGAGGTAGATAATTAATCACTGCATATTGCAACTATTATGTCCCAGCTGAGGTTTTATTCAATAAAATCGCATTATTCCAAGCAACTATAACATAAATCACTGTGATAATTAATATCCTAGACATTGCTAAAGTTATTGGTTCATATCAAATACGTGGTATTTAAATGGAATTGTCATTAAAATCATTGAACGTTGTATATCGATAATCTACTTTTGTTTTATACCTTCTTCACATTAAAATGTAATATAAATAGTTAGTATCCTGATAATGTGATAAGGGATTTGCAACTAAATTCCGTTTTGTGCATTTTCTCAGCATTGTAAATGTTCTACAGGATGGAGCTTTCATCCAGTCTTTTTTGAAAATTTCATACCAAATTCCTGAAATGTCAGCAAATAAATCAAAGAAACGCTTTTTAAGTTTCAAACAAGTATTTGGTTACAGCTTTAATTTTAAATTTGTGTTTGTGTTTCCTGTTTAAAAGTGAAATTACATACTTTTTAATGTACTTTCCTATAAGAAACCACTGATAATAATCCATTCTTACGTTTAAAATGTAAGCATTTTCAAATTTTCACCTTACAGGGCTCTTTCCAAAAGGTTACGATTTCCTTTTGAAAGTCAATATCTCAAAAACTGTTAAAGATACTGAACTGAAATTTAAATACCACTCGTATGCATTCGCTGGCTTGTCCGACGTACCAGTGGCAGCTTTTTAAACTAGGCTTATTTAATTAATTTCATTTACATCCTGCCGTTCTTTATGAAACGATTATAAAATGATCTGAAAGGATCTCTTATAATGGTAATTTTGTGCAGCTCCGGTTATTCTTAGCAATGGATGAGGAAAAGAATGTGAAAATGGGCGGTGTTTCTGACTTCCTTAACCTCACGCTGACAACCTTCCAAGTTTTGGAAATTCCGCATAGCCTATACCTACTGTAGGCCTCTGACGAGAAAACGGGGTGTTCTACTCTCCGGAATAGTGAAAGGGGATAGTACTACGTGACATCTCACAATAATGTCATAAATATATCTACTATCAGCATTAAAAACATCGCTCAGCCATAGTATCTCAATGTGTTTCACTTGGAACAGTGTGTAAGTGTTTTCTAGTGATTTATAAAGTTATTTACAATGTTCAAAAAGAAAGGAAGAACTCTACACAGTCAAGCCCGACAAATAGTTGCTAACCTTGTTAAAATCTGTGACGAGAAAGCAAACAAAAGCAACTGGTCATTCAGCATTACTAGCAGAAGAACGTATGTTTTCTAAGAGACCTTAACCTTAAGTCTTGTTGATATGTTGAAAGTAGAGCGTAATATTTCTCAGATAGCGCTAGAATTATTAATGTCAACACATTCCTTACAGACACATTCTCGTGAGAGGAATACATTACGTACCCTTTGGTGGTGGAGCAGTCTTTGATCGGAACGGTCGCGTAATCACATTGGGTGAACTTTTTCCTTTTACCTTTTTTTTAGTCCCAACCTATTTAATAACATAAACACTAGTCGTTTTCAAGTATTACAGAAACACTCAGCATATCAAAGGATAAGAGCTGAAGCTAATGAGTATGAGGATTCCCCACTCTCAGGCCACCAAGTTAACCAACCGCTTTGGAAACGACACATAGTCTGTGGCCATGGAGAAAAACAATATTTTCAGTTGTTAATTATAAAATAATGGTTCACTGATTTTAACGTTACCAACACACAATTTTCTCTCTTTGTACAATTATTTATCGACTCTGCTAACGAACTTGGTTACAACATACAAAGGAAATAAAGCAAAACTTTCTTATACGATGATATACTAAACTGTTGGTGTTGTATGCGTATCAGACCGTTTTAAATAGATTCGATTTTATTATGTTTTATAATTTGGTTGTTAAATTGTGACCATACATACATATTGTCTGGAATAATTATCCGCGGCATTTGTGTTATAACAACTTGTTGTTATACAACACTTTGTGTGGAGTAACAACTTGGCATTCTTGACGAAAATTCCAATCCTTCTTCGCAAGAATGTTCTTTTATAACTCTAATGTGCTCCATTTTAATAGATTGTCCTTCATACCCACACACACACATATATATATACATACATACATACATACATACATACATACATACATACATACATACATACATACATACATACTGTGGCATATGCAAAGATGATAGGATACACGACTCTCTGGGCACCAAGATTTGAGATGGCAGTTGGTTTGGGAGTAGGGGGAACTAAGTGTTAGGGAGGGGATGGCGTGACTGACGCTTGAGGTTAGCGTGGGCTTGAGAGGGAGTCAGTGAGTAAGCTCCGAGTAGGAAAGACGTACAACTGCTTTCTTCGTGCTAAGGCACGATGGCCTCGCCGACAGACATTGGGCTGAGAGTGTAAGTACTGTAATCCCTCTTTATACATTAAATCCAGTAGCCATCCATTTAAGGAAAGTTTCATTTATGGTAGTGTAGTGTCTTTCCTCTCCCTTAAGCCAGGTAGTATTTGGAATAGCAATTATTTTGGTATTTAACTTAGCTGCGTCCCCGTCGTAGCCTCGCCATGTGAAGATCTTGTTTAATTTACCGGTGCCTTTTGCAAGCGAGTGCCTCCCCGTCAGTTCTGAGTAGTATTATAGTAGAGAGGCTACGACAATACATACATACATACATACATACATACATACATACATACATACATACATACATACATACATACATACATACCATACATAACAAAGCTGGTGATCCTGTGGTCGCAGAACCTCAAGCCTGATAAAGAGGTCTCTGGGCAAAATTTCCTGTCTTTCACGCCCAATATATAGGGTGGACCATTTAAGTTAAGATTGTACAGTATTGCCAAAACAGAGCGTTGTAGAAAGAAATGTCTTGAATAAAAGTTGCTTGATATTATGGGAGAAAGTAAATGCCATTAGTCGTGTTTTATTTTGAGGACGTTGTGATGGTCATTTTAGGGTCAATTTAATTTTAAATGGGAACCTACATTTGTAGGTTGTTTTCTCACTCCTCATAAAAAACTAAACAACATTTGTATAAAGCACTTTGCAATTGTTTTACACTATCGAAAATAACAAAGAAAATTCGGAATGGCTGTGTATGAAGAGCGCAGTGAATGGTTGACCATCCATAATTGGTCATTTGAGGGTCATGTTACGTTTCGCAATGTGAACCAACATTTTTTGTTTTGTTTCCTTATTTCTCCTTACAAAATAAACATATTTTATAAACCATTTTCTAATGAGAAAACAACATACAGAATGTGGGTTGCCATTTAAAAAAATTATATTGACCCTAAAATAATCATCACAGGGTCCTCCAAATAAAACACGACTAATGCCATTTACTTTCCCCCATAACTTCAAGCAAGTTTTATGCAAGACATTTCTTTCTACAATGCTTAGCTTTGGAGATACCGTCTCAACTTAAATGGTACGTCCTGTATAATGGAACGCTAAGGACCTAGTAGCTACAGAGCATTCATGAATAAAACTACATTTAATTTAATTTCTACATAATATACACACCATACATGCGTACATATATACTAATTTTCTCTCCTTATAAAATCAGCATAGATTAACAATACCGATTGGGTGATAGGTACGCATTATTGTTTAACACTGAGTAGGGGGCAAACTCAAATCTTACACATTGGTTATTAATTACAAATTACTATCAGACGTCTCTATCTTTTGCTTTATTTGATTAACTTTATTATTTACTTTGACCCTAAGTAATCAATTAACACATTTCTAATCCCATTAGAGAATCCTACTACAAACCTTCGTTCCTGTTTTTCAGACTGTTCGGACCACTGTAAAACATTTACGACTTTACCACCTACGCTGTTAACATTCCTAAAGACTTAATGGCTCTTTCTTTAACTCAAACAAGTAAGTATGAATACAAAATTTATTTTACAAACTTTCTAAAGACTACTCGCGTAAACTGCAAAGTCCCCCCATTCAATTTATGAAGCCAGAATATTTGGAGAGCCAGAAATACGTCTGTAAAAGCGCAAAAGAAATCACAACTTCTGTTCATGCGAGCTCCTTCATTAGAGGGAGGTAAAATAAGTTTTCCGAAACAGGGGCTGGAGGTTTCTTCTCTCCAAACGAAATACATAACGAACTGTTCAGTGCAGCGGAGCGCTTTCATCAACTGCGATTTTGTGGATATAATGAACAAACTTCCAGCTAGGCTTGACTTGCTTTCACATTCCTACTGAGAAAATGTAAAACGAGAAAAAAGCACTGTAGATATTTCAGAGACACTGCTACTTCTACCATGAGTCACTAGAGAATATGTATATACTTAGAGATACAGACCCATCCATAAACAATAAGTGATCTACCAGGCAATTCATAAATGAATGCCTTGATGTATGGTTCCATATTGTTACCGAGTCATTTCAGATCTATACAAATTCTTAAGTGTTGCACCTTAATGATTTTTCTTACTCACTCTTTCACAAACTATTGTTACAAAAACGTATTCTGCTATTTACTTCTTGTTGATCCAGATAAACCTTCATTATATATATATATATATATATATATATACCCAGTAGCTTTACGTTTCTTTGAAGGTATTTAGAAAGTATTACACAAATACTTAAACAAAGAGTTAATTAAAGCTCTCACAATTCTATAAAGAACAAAAATATTAAAATGATGAGAAAATACTATGCAAAAGCACTGCTAAACAAACACAAATATCACAATTTGTAATGATAATTTTTCGTGAATGCAGCTAAGTAACTTCTAGGTTGTCATATTTGGGCTTCCTCGTAGTCACTTATAGAGAAAATTTCGGTTGGGAAGAAATAATAATAGTTTAGGTAACATAAACATAACCGTGTTCATTCTCAGTACATCCTTAGTACAAAACTGCTAAGAAAAGAAAGACGAAGTAAAATGAAGGGCAAAATTAATATACAAAGTAAAGTAGACTAGCAACAAGGAGTGGTATTTCGAATTGTTTGATGTTGTTGGTGTTATCATAGGTGGGATAGGTGTTGTAATTATGTTATTTCTCCGGATCAATATCAGAGCGGAGATCAATGCATATGTGAATTCACAGTTCCTTTGTTATTTCGTGAGGCTGTGATACCTAAGTAATTTTTATTCTTATGTAAAATTTTCTTATGCTTGACATATTACGATTATGTTGAGAAAGGAACAGATGGTCCTGCGAGCTCTTGTAGGCCTTACATAAAATTAAATAACTAATCGTGTGAAATAGGGCGTGATTTTTAATTTTAAGCTAGACAGCAATTTTGCCTTGTGTTAAAGGTTATCTGTGCCAAGCTTGGTCGAAATCAGTGGAGCGGTGTAGAAGCCTATAAGGAATGTACACGCACGCGCGAGCGCGCACGCACACACACATACACTGAATTTTATTTATATAGATTTCCGTGGGTATAAGAAGAATACAGAAGGCTAATTCTATTGTCAGATTTTTAAAAAGCACAACCCTATGTGATAACGTTGAAATTCTATGCTCTTTGCATGATCATGAGAAAAAACAGAATAGGGTGTAACTTGAAAAAAGAATAGGTAATAAAAAAATGTAGACCACTAATAAACAATTTCTAGGAAATCGTTAATGCCACAAAGAAAATTTATTTGATTTTACCGTGTGTTTTAACGAGATATGGGTTTTTTTTTTCTTTTTTTTTTGAGTAGTAAGATTCTGTATACCTCTTTATCAATTATACAGCATTCATTACGATTACAGAGGGCTTCACGGGCTATTTCAAGGAAATTAAAGATATAAAATTTATTTATATATATTTATCTTAAACGTATGGTACTTTAACCGAAATCAATAAATCCATTTTTGCGAAAAATAAAAATAAGAAACAATTGCCATGTAAAGCATAATCTGGGGATGGAAAATTATCTTGAAAGTCTTCGTGTTGCATCCTTGGCAGATGCTGAACTTAAATACCAGGTTTCATTAAATCGACTTTTTGTTTTGAGTTATATTGTTTACAGGCACGCGCGCGCACGCACACACACACAGTAGTACGTTTTCTAAAAATACTTCCTTTCTGGTTTAGATAGTCTCAAAATGGCATATCCAATAACATCTCGATGTCGAATTTTTCGATAGAATACAAACTTCCTCTAATTAAGTAAGTTGTGGAGAAAGTAAAAATGTGGCAGCAGTAATCTAACACAGGCAGCTCGACGATTTACTTAAGCTTACAGCAATAATTTATCTCAGTGTGCAAATAATTATTCTTAATTTCGCTTACACATGCATTCAATTTTTCAACAATTGCGGACATGAAATGGAAGTAGTATTATACAGCGCAGCCTACACACAATTGTGGAAGTACAGGAAGCATGTTTCTCAAAGGCGACAGTAAATACATTCCCCATATTATGCGAGGCATGCATTGTAGCTCCTAAAACACATTATGATTAAGAAGAGACTAAATGGCTAAAATTACCAAAACATTACATTTTTAGTTATTCTACAGTGTGATAAATTTGAATTTCCTACGCATCCGCTATGGCCCAAGGTTATCGTAAGATCGGCATCGGGCGGTCTAAGTAAACAACAGTGTAAACACCGGGCGCGCTATCAGCAGATAACAAGAAAATTCTGAGCGCTTTCCTTCCCTCCTCCAGGAAGTCTGTCGAAATAGTTCTAGAATGTTCGATATTCCACTGACTATATAAGCGAACGCTCTCGCGGCAGTCGAGTCAGTGCCAGGTGAGGAGTGGAGTTGTTGAGTCAATGGGTGAGCGAGTGCGTCCCTGTTGTGACATCAAGAGCATTCTCCGAGCGAGTTGATGAGGCAGTTGAGGCGTGCAGGAGTGGTACTGCGGAGCGACGGTTGTGGAAGTGTTGTGCTCGATTCCCGAGTGAAGTGAACCGTCTGGCGTGAAGAGGCTACGTCACGAAAGAAGTGAAATGACGGAGTATTGACCTAGTCCACAGTGAAACAGTGACAGACAAAAACAAAACAGTGACAGTAAGAACTCACAAAAGTGACGGTTGAAAAACTGGACATAGTCACACTGGCGTCAGGAGTGGGATTAAAACAGCCAAAATGGAGGAAATGCATAACAAATTATTCGCCGGAATGCAGAAGCTGGAATCTGGGATGGCGGAGATACGAACTGGAGTGAAGACGGTGAAGTTTGGAATGGAGAACATGGAGACAAAAATGGAATCCGGAATGGACTAGCTGAAAACAGAAATGAAGACCGGAATAGAGGTAATGAAATCCGGAATGGTCGAGATGAGAAGTGAAATGAAGAATGTGGAAACAGAAATGAAGACTTAAATAAAAAAAATTAAAACCTATTCCAGGCATCAGTGTAATTTCGTCCAGTTTTACAACTGTCACACAGTTCTCATGTCATTGTTTGTTTCATCTAGTTCACTTCCTTCACACTTTCATTTCACTAAAGGTAAACTAGTTCCATTCTGCGTCACTTCATTTCCTTCGTGAAGTAGGGTGTTTACGCCGGACGGTTCATTTCACTCGGGAATCGAGCACAAGACCTTCCCAACGCACCGCTCCGCAGTAGCACTCGCTACACGTCACAACAGCCTCCAACTCTAATCCTCACATCGCACTGACTCGACTGTCGCAAGAGCGCTCGCTTATACACTCAGCGAAATCTTTCCACAAAGTTCTCGAACGTTCTGGAACCATTTCACATACTTCCTGGTGGAGGGGGAAAGCTTCCGGAATGTTCCAGTTATCTCCTGATACCGCGTCCGGTGTTTACGCTGGCGAGTGAGCGTTATAGTTGTTTACTTCGACTGTCCAGCGCCGACCTGCCGATAACCTTGGGCCATAGCCGCTGCGTCATAAAATCATTGTAGAAACAAAACTCATATTTTAAATTTGTATTTAAAAATTATACTGCAGTGGTACTGTATATTCTGCACCCTTGACAGAAATAAATTTCAACTCTTACTTTGCAGTACAGTGGTAGAGTTAACCCGTATTTTAGTGGAAGTTTTGCTCTACAATTTGTTATTGCTGCTAAATTTAGCAGATTCTGTGTGCTCAAACCATGTGATTTATGTTTTACAGGCATATATGAGGTTTGTTTTCTGTATTTTTGCTTAGAGCACCATTTTCTGTAAGTGGTATTTTCTGGTAAAAATGACCCATTTTCTCAGAAACTATTCAAAATAGCTAAATGAAACTTTAGGATGATAAAAACAACCATTAAAGGCTGTTGTGGATCAATCTTATGTAATAATTTTTAGAAAAATATGTGTGTCTGTGTGTCTGTGAACAGCATAGCACAAAAACGAAAAGCTGGATAAATACCATACTTGGTATTTAGGTTCAGTAGCTTCCAAAGATGCGACGCGAAGATTTTCAAGAAAATTCCCCGAACCAATTACAACTTAAATGGAACAGTTTTCGAAAATTTTGATTTTTTTAAACAATGGCTCTAACGATTTTTATTAAAATATCGTATATTAAAGATGTTTACATGACAAACAAAATGTAGATCTTGAATTTTCGGGGAATAGCATGTGAAGTCCTCTTCAAATGGAAGGAATTTTGTATAATCTTATATAATTGGAAATGTTAAGCGATAGACGAAAACGTACCATTCAAAAAATGCAAATCTCTTTAAATCACACAATTTACTTAAAATAAGGTTTTCTGTGGCCATATTCCGTTTCTGAGATATCCATTATTAAAGGTTGAATTGTTCAATGCTTATCATTCTTTTGAAGTCCCATCGAATTTCAGTTGTTTCTCGCAATTGCATGGGAACAGTATGGAATTTTAAGGCCAGTGTATAGCGTACAGTTCTTAAACATTTGACTGTCGCCGTTCTCTTTGTATCTATAACGAAATGTGTAATGTAACTGTGTTTACAAGGGTTTATTTGGATTAAAGTGTACTAGATAAAAAAAAAGATTCAGTAAGAATAGTTTGTAAACCCACTTATTAGGATACGGAGTAGAAAACGTCATATCAGATGAAAGTCAAGTCAGATTTTTTGTTAAAAAATAATTGCTGATAAATTTTAATAAAATGGTATAATTAATAAAATAAACGCATCTTACTTAGTAAACAACAAATTTATAGTGTAAAAGTAAATCAATGAACATAGAAAGTATGCATCTGCATCTTATAAAACATTTAGTATAATTTATTACATAGATTCTGAGATAATGGGCCGTGAATTTAACATTGGCTAGACAGGGATTTTCAATCTCCTCATAAAAAATTACGGTTTAGCTTCCGAAACAAACTTTTTTCGAAATTTATCTGGTTTTCATGTGTTTTATTTAGCTGTGGAATTATTAAATTATGCATTTCTAAAACGCTATATTTAATGGTTTCTACATTAATCCACTACTAACCAGTAAAATCTTTAATTATACAGAAACTGAAGCATCTCCGAATAAATATATTTTTTCTATAATGCTATATTTCTGATAAACATAATTTCTGCTTTCTGCATTTATTTCTCCTGACTTTCTTCGAAGATCAGCATTTCATAAACTAATGTGAATGCTGGCAAAATCGCAATCTCATTAAATTGCATTTAAATGTATTCCTTCCTTCCTTCCATCCCTTTCTTCCTTTCTTTTTTTCTTTCTTCCTTTTTCCTTCCTTTCGTTATATATACACAGGGAACAGTGGTAGTCAAATGTTTAAGAACTGGGCGCTATCTGCTGGCCTTAAAATTCCATACCGTTTCCATGCAATCCTGAGAAAATCTGAATGTTTATAGGAGTTAAAGAGAATGGCCAAGTAATAAATAATTCTAACTATTATTAACGGATACCTCAGAAATAGGTTATGCCACAAAATTATTTAACATAAATTATGTGTTGTAAAGAAATCCACATTTTTATAGTATGTTTGCGTCTATCGCTTAATGTTAACCAGTTATACAATATTATACAAAATTCCTTCGGAATGAAGACGACTTCACAGGCTATTCCTAGAATATTCAAAAGTACATTTTATTTTTCATGTAAACATCTTTAATATGTGGTATTTTAATCAAAATGGTTACAGCCATTTTTTAGAAAATAAGCAGTTTCGAAAAATGTTCCATAACAACGATGGTTAGGGATAGGAAACTTTCTTGAAAATCTTCGTATCGCATCTTATGAAGGTACTGAACTTAATTACCAAGTTTGGTATTTATGCGATATTTCGTTTATGAGTTATTTTGTTTACAGACACACACACATACACACGGACATGTATCCAAAAATACTTCATTTGGTTTTAGGGTGCTCAAAACATATATTTTCGGTGAAATCTCGGTACCATGTACATGTAGTTGTTACTGCCTAATTTTTATGTTGTTAAACTGAACGTATCTTACCATTTAATCTTTAATTTGCTAAACTATTACATCATTTATGGTAGTATTATATTGTACTGTATCATACAATTTAATACTAAGTTTGATAAGCTAATACATTATTTGCTACGCTGTTAGATTGTGCTGTATCATACAATTCAATCACTAATTGCTCATTTGTTAAGTTGGTAGAAAATTTATTATATTAATATACCGCTTAATTATTGTTCATTGAATTTAACCTTTGAGTTAGGCGAATATATATAAAGCGATTAAAAAAACAACAACAGAATGTTTGGAGACTGAAAGAATTTTGTACAATGAATAGCCATCTGTTTAATCAGCAACTACATGAAAATTTGACAACCCACTCTAGTCCCGTGTACGAGAGTAAAACAAAATAAAACGAAATTAGTATTTTGTCATTTGAAGTGAATATACTGAAAATTATATATATATATATATATATATATATATATATATTTCGAACCCGGGTCATCCTGAATAAAATTGATGATAGAAGTAGCTGCGTTTTATCCTCCTGCGGACAAAACACTTGCTTTGCTTGAGAAAAGCTTTACTTTAGTGTTTAAACACAATATACGTGGGCTTTCTCATCTTTTAGAACCTTAGCACTGTAAGAAGATTTCGGCATGGAGCTTTGAAATCCTTCTCTTATTATTTAATACGGACTTCACGTGAAAAGCTACTTTTCCCTCGTTTTAAACCTTCTTTATCGGAAGTGAATAGACAGTATAAATAGGAACACAGAAGAAAGAGCATAGATGGGATAAGGGCCGATAACAGCAATAGCAACTACGGTTTAAAAAAAGGTGCTCTTCCTTTCATGGAAACGTGTAAGAGACATTCGTATGAAGTCGAAATACACACGGCATGATAACATAAACATAAAAATATATTTGTCATCTACATCACGAAAACTCCGTCTATGTCATAGTATTAAAACTAGACTGAAGAGCTCTGAATTATAAGTGCGCTAACCACCACTATATCCAAGTTGAGGTTTTTATATGTTTTAAGTGTATTTTGTTGAGAACTACAAATATATTATATTTGGTGATCTCTTATCAATTAAATTTTTCAATAAATAAAAACATGTTGAATTATTCAACTACGGTATTCAAACATTATAATTTCAGAATTTGAACCACATATCTTCCACTTTCCGCGCTATTGCTCAGACAACTGAATTACCATGCCCCTCCCCCCAAAAAGGCACGACATTACATTCTGGAACTTATTCACCTTTTTGTTTCTCCCGGTAGACACGAGGCATGTTCAAATTCATTTTGATATAACATACCCCATGGTGATTTACAATATCGTAAGCACATTAAGTCCCGGGCTTCATAGTTGGGTTAATCAATCTTAAAGCAAAGGAACGCAAAGTGAAGATCCGTGGGTCAAATCCCGTCTGCTCAACGTTAACATCTAGATCAGCGATGAGGAAAGGAGTGGGACAAACAGCTTACTCCACTTCTCTCACAGACGGAGTAAGGTCAGGTGTATCTCTTTCGGGGTTGTTTGTATTCAAGCTGAATATACATTGTACAGTGGCATAACTCGGCGATGTATCAGTTGTGTGCTTCTAAACCAATAGGGCACTAACAAATGCTTATGGAACAAAACAGGAGCTTACATTACAGTAATTCAAATATATTTACAACAATGATACCAAAGCAATTCCTGCTTCATTCGGTAAGCAAATCGATTGAATAATGAACAAAGTAAGTTTAATGCGAATAGTTTTATTGTATCAGAAGAATTGTTAGACAGCATGTTAACAAATATTGATGCATTCTTTACAAAATAAATAACAATATATTTTCACAAGATGTGACTGCGTGAGCTGCTTTTTGACATTAATTTCTCTATATCAGGTGTGAAGTTTTTTGAGCTTAATCGTAACACAGATCCGGATATAGTTCTGTTATTCTTGATGTCTTCTTTGATTTTAAAGGATCATTTTCGAAAACATCTGTTCACACACATATGTAGATTCATAGAGAGTTAAACGAAAACTGGCAAAGGTTAGAAAACTTATTTTCGGGTAGTCCTTTAAAGGTTTCGACACCAAAGTTTCTGTGAACATCGCATTTGAAAGATCGTTATTTCTAATTGCAATGAGGCAGGTGCCTCAATTGCTTGAACAGAGAAAATATCGTTGTACAATCGCCATTCGAATTCCATTGATCTTATATCACCAAACCCGTCTTCGAAATTCGTGTATAGAGCGCTTGTGATGTCGTATTTCGCACATGTTTCCAGAGAAGCAATAGCGTTTTTTAAGTTAGGGAAGTGAACAGTATTTATAATTTTAATTTGTTGTGAAAACGATGGAAGTTTTGACATAAAAGTCTTAACAACATCCAATAGATCTACGATTGTATGGTTCTACCCCTGAAAAGTAGTGTTTAAATTATATAAATGAGTTGTTAAATCTGTGCGAAATGCCAGATCACATATCCATGACCACCGTTTAATTGCATTAGCTACTTTTAGGACTATTTGCAGTACATAATTTAGAGAAGCATATTTGGCACACAATGCTTTCGGTGGATGAAACAGTGAATTGCCACTAGCCCATGAAAGGGTCTATACCATACACACACAATATATATATATAAAAGAATTGTACATAGTAATAATATAATTCACGAAGAAACGTGTTAAAATATTTAACAACCAAGGATTGTACAAAGCAGATTGTAAGAGACGGCTGAGCTAGCAAATTCCAGGTAAAAGATAATTCTAGGTAGAGCCCACCTTTCATCAAGCTAATGAACAGGGAGCCGGTAGCGGTAAGGAGAAATAGAAAGAGATAGATAGAGAAAAGAAAGAGACGGAGATAGTGAATCCGCTTCCTGACGCGTCATGGGGACCCGTAGGCGCAAAACTTTGGAGTAGAATATTCTCGTACACGTTAAGGTAACGCGATCTGAGGACCAATTAGAAATGTCGTTACATTTTGAGGCGCGGAGGTAAGCATCACTAGGCTCAGGTATATAAAGGGGAACAAAGCCCTAGATTTTGACTCTCTTCTAGAATCTCGTCGACACAAAGTGCTACTCTCTTGATGACAAATGCACGTGTGCGCATGTGGGTGAGAAGACATGTGCGTTAGTTTAGGCTCCTGAGTTATTCAAATGGTGGGAATTGGTATAATGGTAAAAGCTAGCCACCCATAAAATATTTGATTTGATAATAAACCACATTTATTAAGGGAAATGCCTCACCTACGTAACCCTGAGACCCAAGAATTAGCTGTATAGGTAAAGATTAGGAATGGTAAACACAGCCGCCGCAAGCAGCAATAGCCGAGGACAAGAATACTGCAGCAGATAGCATCAACCAGAGGAACGACGCTTTCCAGATGCTATCTTGAGTGCAGAATCCACACCCCGTATAATAATGGCTAATTGAGCTGTATCATTCATGTCAGTGCTCTCATCAACGGCTAAACAATACCACCCCAGCTGTTTTAATTTATATATTAACTGATGTTCCACATCATTAGCCATTTCAGTAATCCTGTCTGCTACAGTTCTACGAGACAGATGTAATAATTGGAACAATTCTAGCTTTTCTGGACAAACATACTTGGAGTCGATGATGAAACATTCTTTAATAAATTCTCCTTCCGTGAAACACCAAAATTTCTTTACTATATGGTTCGAGAAGAGATAACTAACTCGCCGTATGTTTGTTGCTAAACGAACCGAAGCTGGTTTCTATCTGGTATTTAATGCATTTTAGCTGCTCCAACTTTAATTGGAGGGATGACACTATTCAAAAAAATTGGTGTTTAATGAGTCAAACCACCAAAACCCTGTCAGCTCGCTGTAATATCAGGATTACTGATATAATAATGTTGCGAAGATATAAAAACACAAATTCAAATAATTACGTGCCAAAACCCTCTAGCGCCTCATGGAGCCCAGACACATTAAACAAGGAACAGTACAAGTCCTTTCGCCACAACAGACACAATACTTTATGATATCGAAGAACATGAAAATATGTTTATTCCCATTCGTCTTTATAAAGGTACCTCCTTATTTTACAGTGGGATATTATTCCGCCACTGATGTACTTGTGAAAGAGAGACTCAACTACGGAAGGAAACGGGTATAGGCATGCAGAGGGCGAGTATGCTGTTATCTAGCGTTGGAAGGGGTTAATTTACGTTGGAGGGGGAAGGAACACATTGTGTGATCTAGATTAACATAATACTAATAGTATAAACTTTTTTAAGACTATAGTGATAATATGATGTATTAATGGTGCCTACTGAATTATGCACATTATAAGAACGTAATGGTAGTAGAATGCAATCATAAGAAATTACATTTCTAATATGAGTTGTAGAAAGATACAATAAGGAATAAAGACAGTAATTAAATATCTGGAGCTTGGAAGGAAAACTAATAAAATAGTAACATTAATGGCGAAACCATGAGCACTGGAAGCTTCGCATTTCAAAGTATGACATTTCAACAAACAGCAAGAAAGAACATATACATGCGAAAAAAGACGAATATAACAATTCCAGGAAGTCGCAAAGAATATCTTCTTCTTCAACGGATTATCCCCCTCTTTGGTGGCCTTATCCCCCCAATAACTTAAAAGCTAATGCCTTTGGTCTCTAGCCTTGTCAAGGAGCAAGCAAACTCTGAATCAAGCAAGGTATATTCAGGATGGGTAATCAGTCCAATGCTTGGTATGGTGGTAAAGAAGAAGGAAATGGAATGAGTGATGAAAGGTATTATAAAACAAACTCGCAGATCAAATTATACCACCCAGCATTCGCCTAGCGACCGAGGAAAACCACAAAAATATCTTCGGTCAGGTTGGTTCCCAGGGCCTTGAATCTGGGACCTCCGACTACGAGTCACGCACGTTACCGCGGCGCCACCTAGCTCAGTCGCAACGAATATAAAATGTATAGCAAGAAGAAGAGGAAGTTCAAATGTTTACACATTACCGTAGAACCATGATAGTAATAATGGCAATAATAATAATACAATGTAATATTGAGGCTTTTAACCTCGAAGCTGCAAATTTTGCGATAAGTGTGTCTTATGATGGTTTTACCCGTGGCTTCGCCCGCATGAGTATTAGTTTACAGTCCCTCAATATCACGTGATAGCATTTCAAAAGGTACCTAATACGCTATCCCCTAAACCGAATATCTGGTTAAAAACATTTCTGGGACTAGGTCATCCAATTCAACATAACATATTTGCCTTTACCGCCCAAGCGATTGAAGTCAATTAGATTTTGCTTCGGTTTTAGCAATTTTAAACTCATAGCCGGCTCTCATAGCCGAGGTCGCTGGATAATATAGCTTCGGCGCTTCGCCAAGCAGAGGGTTCGCGGGTTCGAGTTCCACATGGGCATGAGTGTTTATGTGTATTTTATGTGTAATTGGGGTAATACGCGGTAAAGCAAACAGTAAAACACAGTAATAATAAACTGGGTAAAAAAGGGAACTGAAAAAAATCTCTAGCGTAATTCACGTACCGTGCGTAGCCAAAATATACCAAATTACGGCAATGTACGCAGAATACCTTTAGGGACCGGCATGCTGCCAAAGTAGCTTAGTTGGTACAACAGCTGGACCATAAGTCAGAGTTCCGTGGTTCTAACCCCGAATATGGCATTGAGTTTTTCAGTCTGATTCTGCCTTTCCAACTTTAGCCTAAACACGGCATGTGTGAAAGAACGTTGATTGAATAATTTAATAAAGAATAATAATTAACAATAAAGAACAATAATTAACACTGATTCACATAACAGTGGTTAACTTTGAAGGCGGGTAGCCAATGTACTTACGATATTGAAAGTCGTTTTGGGGTGTCTTATCTTAAAATTAAATTCAGAACTCCTTTTGGTTTATTGGAAAAATGTGAGATGGTTGTGAAGTTTAATGTACCGGAATGTAACTCGGTTAAAACAGGGTAAGCCGAAAATTCGTGGGTGAGTTTCCGGCTTTGGCAAAGGATTTTTCAGTTCGATTGTATCTTTCCAAAATTGGTTAATTTTGGTTAATTTATATATATATATATGCCTTTTTTTAAAACCCTTTTAATTTCTAACCCTTAGTATTGCAGCTTAGGTAAAGCTGTTTTCAAAACGAAAATATGTTAATACAATACCAAAAATATTAGAAGAATGCTAGGTGATAAGTTTATCAACTTATTCGTCCCCGTTTTTAAATCTGGAAGTTATCAGAACACAAATAATTTCAAGTCTTTACTTCCACAGCACATATAACACTCAGGGAAATGAGCAAGCGACGAACAGCAGTGACGAGAATGTCTTTGTTTACCGAATCAACAAAATATGAAAAACGCATAATTTCGCCCGGAAGCGCGTAGAATACAAATAGCTAGCCATAAAAGGAGAGGCACTGGAACTTCCAAGTGGTGTTATGGAACCCCCAGGCTTGCCTCTAATACCTAGGCATCTTCTCTGCCGTAGCTGTGCGACGGGCAAACGCATTTCTAGGCGATGTATGGTCGACCCATAGTAACACAGCAGAGAATGAATCTGCCATACATAGATTAAATTATTGGTGTCTCAGAATTCTCAATTGTTGAAACGCTTCGTTATTTTTAACATAAACAGAAGTACAAAAAGAAGCAAATACAAATAAAAGAAAGAGCTCAAAAAATTAGTCCTCTAATATTGACGTTGGGACAAAATATTCCATATTGTCTAGCTAACTTTATAGCGAAAATTACGTTTGTGTTATAAAGATGAATCTTGTTAGATAACTTGTGTTCGAAAACACAAGCAAACAAACAAACAAACACAACGCAGTTTAACAAATTAAGCTTTGCAATATCACACAGTCCAAATAGACCACAGGCACTACATCCATTTCAGTTAAACATAGTAGCATATTTGGTAATCCTCTGCAACTGACTAGATTAGGTAACTACTAGTTTCTCTACCACATACCTAGTAGATAGAGTATTGCAGACCGCCCGAAAATTTGAAATCGAGATTTCAGTGGATATACATGTTGCTGAGGCTCCCAGATAATAAGGCATTTTTAGAAACAGGTCCCTGTATGTGTATTCTCAAAAATGAAATGCCAAATGAGTACCAAACTTGGTATTTAAATTCAGTAACTTCCAATGATGGGACATGTGTTAGGCATATGCTATGCTTATAGTGATTTTCTTATGTAATATTAAGTTAGCATTAATTGCATTTTGGAAATGCCTTGTCACTACTTGTGACAACCCAGAATGTAACACGTCACATTAATATCCATTAACGTTCTCTTTCATACTAATCTACCTAAAACACTGGAAGTTACCCATCCTAAAGGCCAACGGTTTGATTTGTGAACGAAATATCTATAGTTTTCTTTACTTTTTTACTTTAATGTGAATGCAAAATTTACAATAATCCTCGATCAAAAAAGTTTCTAACACATGAATAACCTTGAAACATGATAATATTTTAAATACCATTAATAAAACTTCTCATATAAATTTTATCACTGAATAAATTAATTATTCTCTTGCACTGTCCATGTTGCTTATTTCTTTGATTTCTTACTTCACTTATTGAAGTTTTTGCAACTTAATTTTAAATGTTATCTTCACAAATACTAGTTTTGCAAGATACATGCATTTACGTTACATAATATCTTCTGTATAATCCAAACTTTGAACACCTTTATATTTGTTATTATAAAATTCTTTATATGCTTTTACTACAATTTTATGTTTTTTTTCCCATATTACCACCGATTGTTTGTTCAATGAGTGTTTGTAAGCAGCCCTGAAAACTTTACTACAAGTCTAACCTTAATTGGAACGTCATTACCGGATTTATTGCCTGCTCCGCATTCTAGGTATGTTCGGATAGACGTCCATGCATGGTCCTCGGACGTGGCAAGATCTTGTAAATAGAACGCTTTCTCGGTTTCTTCGTCTATTGGGCTCATCGAACCATTCTTGTGAGTGCACGAGTCGTCTCTAAATACAACCTTCCTTTACTGCTCCTCCAACTTACTTACCATGCCTACATCACTCTCCATTTCTGTAACTTTATTAATGCGATTTCATTAGCTTCGTATAACTGGCGCAACAGTTCTAGACACGTGAAAATCTTAATGACAGCTATGAAGCGAGTTACATACCAGATTAGTAGGTGACCTGTCGTCTGCTGCTGCAGGAATGCGTGGGACAGTCATTGTCAAATATTGCACACTGGTTATGCACTGCAATGCGCTGATAAACTTAGTTATATACAGTATATTAAAATCCACGCTGTAAAAAGCGCTTAATATAAAAAACACTGTCTATCATTGCCTCCAATTCTTCCACACCTAACAACCCTTCCTCTTCAGCGGAATCACTCACATTATTGCTGTCATCACTGCTGTCACTACTTTCTGCACCATTATCCTGGATGAGAATTATTCCTATTTGATTTTCTGCAATTCCGTATTTTTCGAAATAATGATTCTTAATTTATTCAACATGTCGACATACATTTTCCCATTCTGGCCTTCGAATTTCAGCAAATTGCTGGCGTTATAACTGCTCCACATATTTTAATTTAAAAGTGATATTTCTGCATGCCACCCATTTTTTGCTATCAGCCCAGTTTAATTCGATTGGGATTAGATCTGGGCGATAGGATGGCAGTCTAAGTACATTATGGCGATGTTGTATTACTATCTGGTCAAGTATGTATGACTTCTGAAGCTGTTTGTTGGCTTTAATTAAGTTATATAGCTTTGTTTTATTCATGCTTTCATCTAAAGCTTTATTATGTCTAAGTAACCAAGCTCTCATTTCTTCTTTCAAGGAAGTTGAGGTAGGTGGTTTGTGAATTTGAGTGTTGACGCATTGTGAAGCATTGTCGATGACCAGAAAGGCATATTAGGTATCAACGTGGCGTTGATTCACTTCTTGTAATTTTCTGTATTCATTTCTTGATGAAATTCTCCTGTTGTTTGTTGCGAGTTGTAAAAGAAGGGCATTTGGAACGAAGCCGATCTTTCCAACAGCACGAACGATAATAAGTATTTGCCCTTTGGCAACAGGTGCCTGCAAACCTAATTCGCTATCGTCACTCCAACTTTTAGATCCTGTATGACTGCTGTGCATGTATGACTCATCTTCATACACTATAGAATTTTTCTGAAATTTGTAGCACCACCTTGAAAATTGATGCTGATATAAGTACACACTGATATAAGTACATATAAAATTATAGTCATTTGGAAAGGTAGAATCAGACTGAAAAATTAAATAACATAGCCGGGATTTGAACCACGGATCTTAGGCTTTCCGTGCCGTTGCTCTAACCGACTAAGCTATTGTGGCAACATTTACTTATTATTTTTAATTTTTTATTTTATTATTATGTTTTTATTTATTTATTTATTTATTTATTTGTTTTGCTTTTCTGTTAGAACTCTTCTATTTGATTTCGGTTTCTTCCACTTAAACCCTAAATCTTTAATAATTTTTCTGAGATTTGTAGCAACACCTTGAAAGTTTCTGCTGTCTTTCAGCTTGATGAGCAATCTGCTTGTTGTTAGCACAGTTTTTTCTTCCACATAGGAATTGTGAATCGTGCGCCGAATGACGCATTCGAAATCGTGTATTTCTGTAATACGTTTAGGGACCTTATGTTTCTTCCCAAGGGTGTCAAATGGCACTCTTTCATCCATATGTTTTTTTTTCTTTCTTATCTTTGAGAACTCTGGAAACGGAACTCGGTGAAACACCAGTTGCTTTGGCTGCTCTTTCACTCTCTTAAGGCTTTTGTGGAACTCGGATGAACATATATTTTCTTCCTTCATCTCTGGTTCTTGAAGTCGAGGACATTTGCAATTATTTCCGTACTTTGACTACGAAACACCTTACCACTTAACTTTGAAAACATAGGAGCCATGGTTATAAATATATCAAATATAAAGTAAGTACTATTTAGATACTGCAGCTCTCTTTAAAATTACAACTAGATGCAGACACTTTCTATGCAGACTGTATGTGTTACGCACTGTGAGTAAGCAAAGGTATTATATCGCTTTCGTTGATAAAGCTAAACATAAACCATTCCTAGGCTCGGCAGCTGGGCTGGCAATCAAGGTCACGATTCCAGAAGTTTTGCGCGAGTAATATCTATTAGTCGTACACATGACGTATACGTCCGTCTACGTCCGATTTCATAGAAATACGAAATGGTGTTAATAATTCCTGGAAGGTGATTGTAATAATTTGAGCAGGTCTGAATTATGTAAGACTTTTGTAGGCACTGTTAAGTTGTGGTAAATATGGTTTATAACATACCGACTAGAGCAAGAAGTTAAAATTGCTTAGCTCATTTCACGACGTTATTTCAAAACACATGTGTGCCCATTGTAGAAGAGATCATACTACACACACCACCTCGATGTTCTTTTCTCAGGAACTAGAATACGACTCCTATGCATTCTCTTGTATTGCTTAGCCCGCACAGTTGCGAGAGTTGACCTGCTTCTTTGTGACTGTATTACTACGCCTCTCTGTTCATTTGTTTATAAGAAGCGTAATCGTCAGTGGCGGCGTGTTGTTTTATCAAGTCGTCTTTCTATGCCGTCAATTTATAGTGCGTCTCATAATGTGTTAATTTGTGCGATTAGCGATCGTCACACGTGACATGAATATTTTCAAGAAAAAAGAATCCTATCCCAAACTACCGTTTACATAGAAAAACTTTTCAAAACCTTTTGTTTTCTCAAAATAGTTCTAATGATTTTCATTAAATACCACATATATAGCCGTCTTTTCACGAGAAATAAAGCGTATATCTTGCATTTTCTGTGGATAGTCTAAGAGCCCTGTTTATTGGGAGGGAATTTGTATAACTTGGTTTAACGGGAAAACAAAAGTTACAAAAGCTTACTGCGCCAAAAAGGAGCTTTTTAAAATACCTAATTTATTTAAAGTTATTTGTGGCTTTAGGCATATCCGAGATATCCACTGTTATTCGTTTGAACTTTTTAATACTTTGTCGCTTCTTGGAATTTTAAGGTCAGTAAAGCAATCAGGCTTTAAATGTTTGAGTATCACTATTGCTTTGTACCTACAACATATGGGTAATGAAATTATTTATCGAACACTTATCTCATTAACTTGAAATAAAGAGAATAATAAGCATTTGCAAGAATACTTTATGAAAGCTATGTAAAAATAAATGAAATCGGTAGAGAAATACATACGAATGTATCACATCATTTTTTAGTTTGTTCCTAGGTAAGGTATATGAATATAATAACAGCAGTTACTCTTTTTGTGTTAAAACTCGCAGAAAGATTGCTAGAAAATAACTTAAAAAGTATAACTACAACAGAGTAATCTAGGAATCGCCAAATAACGCAAATGTCATTTTAATTATTACGAAAATAATTTGTGGGTTTTAGTTTTAAAATGAACTTCGCATTAAGTGTACCATTTGTATGCATCGTTTATCACTGTATTTTTATAATTTCGTAAGCCTTTTATCGGATTTTATTCTCTATGTGTAACGTTTTAATATTACTTGCTATCTAGGAATATTTATGATGCCAATGTAAAGGGAATTATCCTGTGTAAGCTATAAAAGAACTAGTTACATAACTGATAATGTATATTGCAGCCTTCAAAATAATAACATCCTTTTATTAAACAGATTAAAGTAAAATGCCGATTTTTCAACTAAATAAATGAAAGGAATAATTTTGGAAAGCATATTGAAAATTATAGGTTTTACCCTAATTCGACCGTGTCTTGCAGAGTAGCAACGCACCTACTTTTGCAATTATTGTTAGCCTAATTTAAAATGTTTTTGTTGTTTTAATTTGATATACATTGGATTCCATATCTTTTGTAATTTTCATTATAACAGCATTTGAAATGTACTATTTGATATTTAAAATAATGCAAGGTATAAAACTGAATTTATACGTAAATTATTGTTATTATTATTATTATTATCATTATTATTATTATTATATTATTATTATTTTAACTTTGTAGTATACAGGGTGAACCATTTAAGTTGAGGCTGTATAATATCTCCAAAACCAAGCATTGTAGAAAGAAATGTGTTTAATAAAAGTTGCTTAATATTATGGTGGAAAGTAAATGTCATTATTCGTGTTTTGTTTGGAGTACATTATGAAACTCACTTTAGGGTAAATTTATTTTTTTAACGGGAACGTACAATTAGAGTCAATCTACATTTATCCTAAAATGACCATCATAATGCGCTACAAATAAAACACGACTATGGGATTTACTTTCCCCCATAATATCAAGCAACTTTTATTCAAAACATTTATTTCTAGAACGCTTAGCTTTGGAGATATTGTACAGTCTCAACTAAATGGTCCACTCTGTATATAGTTTGTCAACCTAACTTTCAGACTAAATTACGTTTTATTAGGAGCAAGAATGAAAGCTTCCTAAGCGAAAAAGTAAGCTAAACATACTAAGATCTAGGTATACTTCATTGGGTTGGACGTCCATATTTAATTAGTCCAACAAGTTTGCAAAAAACAAAATACTAATAAAAAAGGAAGATATTCTGTATAATATTAACGGAATCGTTGGTAGTTTTACGTTTATTTTAAATCTATGAGTATTTATATCCGGTTGTATGTAAAGATTTAAAACGTCGAAATAGTGCCTTAGGCCTGGAAACCTTGAATCGAAAATATAATGCTCAATAATTGCAAGATTCCATTAATTAGTATAATAAACCGTATTAAGTCCGCTGAGACATGGTATAAAGAAAACATTGAAAATTATATCAGTATCTATAAAATTAATCTACCATATCTTCTTGTTTTATTCTATTGTTCATTTCTGTAGCCTCCTTTA
Organism: Deroplatys truncata; assembly: GCA_030765065.1. Classification (NCBI taxonomy): domain Eukaryota; kingdom Metazoa; phylum Arthropoda; class Insecta; order Mantodea; family Mantidae; genus Deroplatys; species Deroplatys truncata. Next base: position 201,267,538 of record CM060983.1, on the reverse strand, counting down.
ACTTCTAGCCATTCAGGGGCTTTGACTTTAGAAACAAATAGCCCGTTGGATGTGAGTTTTAACTATTATTTATTTTTACTAATTTTCATTAGGAAACACTTACATATTCATGCTTGCAGGCTCTGCGGAGAATAGGGATTTCTATCGTACCTGTTTCGTATTCATTCATCACATTTTTATGGTACATTTTCTTCTAAAACATAATGGTTAAACGCTGCATATACTTCATCGTCATTCTCCGACCGATCGAGTGGAAGAACCATTGGAGGGGTCCAAAAAAGATGAAGTCATAACGGAGAAGAGAAAGAAAGATTCTACAACTTAGACGAAGTCAATAGAATGTAAAATACTCGTAGAAAAGCAAAGAAGTGCTGCAATTGATAAAATAAGAGAAATAAAAGCTATGTTACACATTCAAAACTGTATAAGACGAATAGAGAAATGAAGGAAAAGAGAAGAATTCTAATGGAAGAAGAAAACACATGAAACAGAAATAAAACACTGAAACTACAACCTACTAAAGAAGCAATAAAAATTATTTTAAAAAGCATAGAACAGAAGAGAAGAGGATAAGAGAAAAGAATAGGGAAAGAGAAGCGGAGAGGAAAGCAGAGCAGAGGATTTATCGGCATAAAGTAATCTCTTTCGCTTTCCTTCCTTGCAGAAAGGGCTAACACTGACGATTTCATCTTTTAGTATCTCTTTGAGCACCATATAAAGACACAGTTTATAATCAAACCCGGTGTTTTGTATGAAGAAGAACGTGAAAATCAAACAAAAATACACAGGTATATTCAGACGTGAATATTGATGAGAGGAAGAAGAGATATTGATAACGTTCTGCCCATCCTATGTCCTGGGACGAGGTTAATCTATCTGTTAACTGCTGCCAGCATATCTCTGAGCCGTACCCAAGCTAGGATTAATTTGTCGGAAACACAACTCTGATAATGGAAACAGATTTTAGCAGGTCTGCTAACTAAGCCAACTTGTATAACGTAAATTGTATACCAAATATCGTAAGAGATGAGGAAATTCTGCAGAAAACCAACCAAACACAAGCACTCGTTGGCAACGAGTAATTCTGCTAATTTAAATGTTTTACTTCTACCAGCAAAGGTCATGCGCAACTGTGTTGTTTAATAGTGCGTTACATATAAACCAATTACAAAGATCGGTATCATAGTCACGTCTATAGTATTTTTGAGCTTTTCTTTACCTTCGCTTTCTTTACTCTGTTTTTCTACACAATTTTAAAAAAATTGCTACTGTATGGATAGGAAGCATTTTTCCAAACCTACCTTCCTCCAACATTTACTTCATTTAAAACATTTTCAGAGGTTCTTTTCTTCTTATGCACTATTTAAGGTCACTCGGTTGTGGAACACTGTAAACTTCAATACGTAAATAAAATAAACAGCAAGGACGTTCTCTCAGAATTTAAATTAACTTTAACAATAGCATTTTTATTTATGACTAAATGATCCATCGTTTAAATGAGGGTAAGGAAATGAAATTAAAAGTTCACTGCATCATTTTAACAGTGATATGAAACCTTTTATTTATTTCATTTTCTGGTACATAATTACAGGATTTGATTTTGTTCTATACAGGTGTAAACCATTGCCCCAAATAATACCGTAATCTAAGAATTAATATTCACAAAAATTAATTAATTAGTAACATTTTTTCAAAAGGTATGAAATTGTTTAAACTATAAACCTACAAATATGTCATGTTCAGACCTTAAATAATGTCCATTAACGTTTTATTAAGAATTCATGGAAAAGAACTTCAGAATTAAAGAAAACATTGCACATGTTTAAAATTATTTACAGTAGTTACTGTTAAAATTGGTGTAATTATGCATAATCTACCCACATTCATATAGTTACAAGTAATCAATTCAGGAAAGATTAGTCAATCAGTGAACACATTTTTCCCGGTAAATAATTTAGATTAAGATGTTTTTTTCTGCTATATACAGAGCTTTCGCGCATAACTGTCCCAATGGCGCGGTGTTTTCATTCTCGGCGACTGCAAGCGGAGTTCCCCACTCTTTCCCCTACAAGTTGCGCACGCACATTATCGGTCCGATGTTTGCGAGACGACAGGTAGAAAGGTTCAGAAGAGACATTTTCATTTCCAGTAGCTTAAGGAGGAAAAGATATCACATGGTTTTAACAGAATTCTGTAGCTGCTAATACAATCCATGAATAAAATGAAGGAGGTGTTTGAAGATAGGGTGATTAATGCTGGTGTATGGTCCTTTCCTTCATCATATTTAACAGTGTGGGGTTACCTGAAGGACGGAGTTTATAAAACAAAGCCTCACACTTTGAAGGAACTAAAGGAACCTATCACAAATAAAATCAGAAGCATTACAGTGACCGACCTTAATCTTGTCCGTCTGAATGTGTTTTCATGATACAATGCCTGTTTAGTGGAAGGGGAACGCTATTAACAGCTTTTCCATGGGGTAAGATTTTATACACCATATTAGGAGCGAAGTTAAGTACGTTCTTAGGCGGCCACGACACATCTAACCACCACTTTGTCCAGTTCTCACTGTCACTTCATCAGTGTCATTTAGTTAGCTGCTACTGTGATTTCACTTTTCCTCGCGAGGCAGTGGCGCAATGAAACACGCGCGAAGAAGTCTATTCTTCCTTCCACTTCACTCGCTGGGGCGTCGAACAAAGTATGTCTCTAATCGCTTACAGTAGTAGCATTCACTGTACGTCCCAACATTCGTCAAAACCTCACTCGTAGAGTTGCCAACAGTTTATGTCGCATCGAAAATCACTAACTCACTGACTGACTCGCCAACACGCTCGCTTAGATATCACTGCAAGAGTTTCTGGAAGCTTTGTGGAAAGTGAGAAGGAAGCTTCCAGAAATATCTCATTGGGTCGCGACACTTCTGGAATTTACGTCCGGTGGAAGAGCGCTCCTTCTTGTCTCTATTTAACCCTTAAACCAGCAGTCAGTTGACACATCTAACTGATGCATATAGCTCCTAGTCACAATACATAGACATGGAGATTCTTATCATTCTGGACCTCTGCGGTTAAATTATGAAATTAATTATCACAGATCTTTCAATTGCTCAAACAAAAACTATTACAATAATAGTGACAAATGCACTGATAAAGAGAAAGGAACTTCAATCACATTTTTTTTATAAAAGCTGGTTTATACTGGGGACTATACTTAGTATAAAGGAATGGAGTAATCAAGATTTCTGCGATAACAAACCATTAAACCAATGAAAGTCTTATAAAAAGCGAAATATGATAGGAGCTTACCATCGGCATCTTCTGGATCCGGCAAAGCGATTTCACATCTATGTCCGGTGTATCCGGCAGTGCAGTTGCACAATACGGCGTCTGAACCCAGATGACTGGAAAGAAACAAAATAAGCGTTTATTTAACAATGTTTTTACACCAGAGACTTATGCTAAAGCCAACTAATTACGAACACTTTCATAGAAGCAAACAATTAAATTTACCGAATCTGTTTGTAGAAGTGATATTAATTTATAACGATTTATTTAATGTTTTATTTTAGAAGGTTTTTACAATTCTTCCTTTATATTTTAATAATCAACCTATTCGGTTTTTGCTAAATTAACAAGTTTGGAAGTAATATAGTATAGTAAAATTATACCACATTTCAAAGTCATAAATTATTTGAGCGTAGCATATAAAAAATCTTATGTGTTGTAGTCACATGACTTTCTCTACTTTTGTATAAACTAGTTTTGCAAACGCTTATTCATATTAATCGGGATAAACCTTTGCAGAAATTCAAGTTATTGCTAATTTTCTTGTAGATGCAAGGAGAATATGGTAGAGCGATAGTCAAATCTTATAAGAGCTGGTTGCTACGTTGAGCATTTCTTTCTCTTTGCATGTCCAGGACATAAAGAACCAAACAAACAAAGGAATAACAAATTCCCGTTTGAGGAAAAGTATAAAAATTGGAAATTTGAAACAAATAACAAAGGAATATCTCGGAAATCGTTCACTTATCAAAAAACATGTATATAACATAAATTGTGTGTTTTAACGAGATTTACATTTTTTGTGTAGTAAACTTTGTCTATCTCTTACGGTTTTCCAGTTGAGCAAAAGTCATTCAGAATAAAGACCACTTTTGGGGACATTCTCAGAAAATTCAAGATATAGATTTCATTTGGCATAAAATTATCATAAACATATAATATTTTAATCAAAATCGTTAGAGCCATTTGTGACAAAATCAAAATTTTCGAAAAATGTTCTATGTAAAGGGTAGGCTGGGTTGGGGATTTTCTTGAAAGTCTTGCTATCGCATACTTTGAAGACGCTGAACTTAATTCTAAGGTTGGCGTTTAACCGTCTCTTCGTTAAAATATTCAAATTTATAAAAATCGTAGCTCTAGTAATGATATTTTAAGTTTTGCATACGCTTGAGCGTTCATGCAAGAAGAGGAATTGTGTTTTTTGTGAACACTATTATCCTTTATAGGAAAACTTGGAGAGTTTCGTATCTAGAGAATAATTTTCAGGTCAAGTAACACAGAGAGAAGCATCCGTGGCAAGGCCAAAGGCCTGGCAGGAGACAACGTTTTCCTGTGCCTCAGTGGTTCAGGAAATTGCAGTGGTTTCTTCTACTACAACTGCGCATAAGTTTTTGTGTGTCTGGGGCTGTCAGACAAGTTCTGTGTAACTAGGAGCTCTAGGCTCTAGTCCACCCCTCTGAATAAACTTTGTTACTGTCCGTACCGCCACAACCTTAAAGGTATGTCAACTTAGAACGCTGTTCTTCTATAAAGGAGTCCAGCTTAACGGTAAAATTCTCAAGAAATTGTTATCTTAGTTGTTATTGTATTTTAGAAAGGAGAGTAAAGCACTACAAATGAAAAACACTAAAACATGCTTTAAACATTTGACGTGTTACAATCCCATGAACTTCACCGACGGGATGGTACAGGCGGCAACGGAGGTCTCGCATTCGATCCCCAGCAACCGCCCACTCTGATCCATGTTTTTTTCGTGGTTTCCACGGGGTCGACAGGCTTCTTCTCTGCCACGATTTCTTTCCTTCCTTCTCATCCTTCAGGTGTACATCTAGGTTTCGTGGTGTACGGCGGTGCCGGACAGATGGCGCAGATGCATGCTCACTGGTAGCTCTACTGCTCTCAGCGGCTCTAGCATTGGGGAGGGACTGCGAGTTTGGAAACGTTGAGGACTTCCGCGCGTCTCTATGACCTGTCTGCCTATGAGGTGTAGCCTCCTGTGTGGTCCCTTTACTTCATCCCTTCCTCCTGGGAGGTTGTAGGCCAATAGATCTCTGTAGGTCGCGTTACATGAGTTGTACCCGTCAGTTTAATTACCTATACATTCCTATGATCTTCTCTATCCATTCTTCTCAAAATTATCACAAAAGTTTATTCTTCTATCTGCTTCATATTAATCAAAAGTAAGATTTAAAGAAATGGTTTTATTACACATTTTGTTGAAGGTTCAAGTGTAATACAATAGGTTTAAGCGATACCCAAATCTTTAATTGTAGCTTTGAGATTCGTTGTATTCCTATGACCACGGGGGAAAAAGCGATTAACGAATTTACCAGTTGAAACAAGTATAAGATATTTTGCATAAATAATCAAGAAATTCCTCGAAATGGTTAACGTCACAAAAGTTTTTTGTTTGACAATTTTATGTTCTTTAATGAGATCTTTCTTTTCTGTGTAGTAAAGTTTTGTCTATTCCTTAATGTTTAGCTGTTTTATAAAATTCACTCAGAACGAATAGGATTTCACAGGTAATGGCAGAAGATTCAGGGTATTCATTTTCTTTGTCAAGCAAATATCTTAACCATGTGGTGTTGTAATCAAAATCATAACAGCTATTTTTGAGAAAATAAAAAATAACGAAACATTTTCTATCAAAGGAGAAGTTTGATATGAGAATTGCTCTTGAATCCTTTGTCTTGCTTCTTTTTAAGACGCTTCAATACCAAGTTAGGTTTTTTACCCAACTTTTTGTTTTTAAGTTATGCTCTTCACAGTCAGACAGGCACATACGTTCTTTCCTGTGAAATGTCGTTGCCAGAATGCAATACTTCCTCTGCTTACTATAGGTAAGTAATACAGTAAGTAAAACTGTTGATAAGTAGCATCGCACATATTTCTCTACCCATAATCGTTTACAATCACAACCATTTTGAAATTACCATATAAAAGCTTAATTTGGTCTGCTTTCTGTTAATTTTGATAATTAACCCCCCTCCCTTGAGATCATGGCAACAGGCGACAGTTTTGTGTATGTCGGACTTGATATTATATTCTCTTTGCTTCAGCGTACGAGACAGAAAGCAACGGCCATTTAACTCTTCAAAGGGCATTCAAAAATTCAAACCAACAAAAGCGAATAATAATGGATGTAAATAATTCCATAAAAGCTCCTATTGGGTATAAATTGGCGAGCTTTATGAGCTCTACAATGTTCCTGAAGTAAACTTTGACAATCGCTTATTGTTTCCTAATTACCTATATAAATATCAATAAAAACACTAAAAAGGACATCATAAAGTATTTACAAACAAATCGAATTATATCGGGTGAAGGGAAGTTATTACATTAATTTAAAGCAATTAAAGATCTTTATTTGGAACATATTTTGTAGCGTTAATTTCATTCTATGACCATTTTCTGCGGAGATGTTTTACGTTTTTCGAGAACAAAACGTACATGTTAGCAGCGTTGCAGCGGAAGCCGACCGATAGCTGGGAGCAAGAATGGAATTCTCCCTTTCAAAACCAAAAGTAGGTCAACGCGTAAACACTTTCGCTGTATGGCGCGTTTTTCATGCGTGTACATAGACATATCGTGCCTGTAACTTTCAAATAATTGCATCTGCATCTTCCAATGAATTATTTTGTAAACTAAGCTCAGGATCTATGGATAATTAGCTCGACAGCATTAAACTTCAAAACACAAAAACACAGGCTCTTACAAAATTTACTAAATGGTACTTTTAAGATGGACAGCAAAAGAATAAACAGTAAACCAAATTATTCACACGATTCGCAAATATAGTTAAAAACTAATTTGTTAACTAACTTGTAGGAAATTTGCATCTTACACTGAAAATAGAAAATAAATCACACTAAATTAATGTAAGAAATGTAGTAATTGAAGGGTGTAAGTTCATTCTGTTTTGGGATTAAAGCAATTGAAATCATTGATACTATATGAAAAGAATGCAACTAGGGATATATCTTGTACAATACAGCAGTAAATGTTTTAACAATATGATCTCTCTTGGTATTTATCGCTACACTTTAGGGAGAAATAGATTAAATTTAGGGCAATGGAAGTTAAGCAGCTGGGTATATTTTGATATGCATATATGAAGTTTTTCCTTAAGATTTCTCTGCACAGTGAATGAAATATTAGTACCTTCATTTCTAACACTTGCATTCTATTTCTAATTTGTCACTCCTCATATAGTAAAAAAGAACATCTGAATCCTCTAGGAATTAAGGTTATAGGTATAGAATTAACTGTTCTTCCACTCAATGGAAGAATGTGCCGAGGACAAGGTTAGAAAGGCAGAATCAAACGACTGAAAAATTCAATGTCATAGTCGGTACTTGAACCAGTATCTCTAAGTTTCCAGTTACTCTATCCAACCCGGTAGGTCACTAAATTCTCCAGCTGAATCGCACAAGGAGAACTTGTTTTGATATAACATAAGCCAATGGCCACTTATAGTGTCGTAAGTACTTTAAGTCCCGTCATATACTTTTTTGTCGAGTGAAACATTTCCGAGATATTCCTTATTATTTGTTTGAATTTTCCAGTACTTATGCTTTTCTCAAAGTAATTCGTTATTCTTTTTTATGTCCTGGACATGCAAAGAGAACGGAATGCTCCATATAGCAACCAGCTCTTAAAAGATTTGACTATCGCTTAAAGACTACCGTATTCCTCTTGCACCTACAAGAAAATTAGCAATAACATAGTTTCTGCAAATGTTTATCCCAATTACATGAAGTAGATGGAGAATAAGCGTTTGCAAAACTAGGTTTACAAGAGTAAAGAAGGTCTTGTGAGTGCAACAGATCAGAATTTTAGAAAAAGGTCCGTGACTTTGTGTTTGTAAACAGCGTAGCTAAGAACCGAAACATCGGATAAATAAAAAACTTAATGTTCAAGTTAGTATCTTTCAAGATGCTCCAGATGGATTTTAAGAAATCCCACACCCCAATCTACCCTTTTGATATTTTTATTTTCTCAAGAAACTGCTGCAGCGATGTTGATTAAAACAATATGTATTTATGTACTAAATAAAAGAATTTTCTACGAATAGTCTGTTATGTACGCTTCATTTGCAAGAAATTGTGTATAATCTTGCATAAAGGGTGAACTATAAAATATAAAAAAAAGTTAGCACAAAAAATGTAGATTCTTTATAGCATGGAATATATGTCAAATAACTTCTTTTTGTGGAATCAGCCATCTCCAAGATATCGCTCACTATTGGGTTAAATTTTTCAATATTTCGTAATTGTTTTAAAATTCTGTCGCTATTCACTTGTTCCTCATTATATTCATGCAAAAAGTATGGTATTCCGAAGCCAGCCTAGGGCGAGATGCCTCTGTTCCCTTTATACCTGGAAAAATGTGTAATTAATATAATTCTGCAAATGTTTATCTCGATCAACATAAAATAAATAGTCAAATAAGCCTTTGTATGGATAGTTTATAGGAGATATATGAAAATACACGTTAATGGATAATTAAATCCACGTGAATGTAAAACATTCATACCGCAATGTGCTTGTTAAATACGATGACGTTCTTTTTGTCACTGATATCGCTGCTTATTAGGTGAAGGCAGCCGAAAGAGGAGAGAAAATGACTATAAAATAATGTCCCACATACCACAAAGTTAGCTGAAAGAAATGGTGCCTTATACATAGATGTGAACAATTTCAGATTCGATGAGGAGATAACATTTGTAAAAGCCTCTTCCAGAATTGCAATATTTAAGTAAATGCCATCAGAGCTTCCTCTTCTACAAAGAACAGTTAATAGTTTGGATAAAAGCTGCCTGTATTGCTAATGATTTAAAGCACGAAAACTTCGAGGTCATTGTAACAGAAATATGGCATCTCTCATGAACTGTTGCAATGTTTACAGCAGATATGTAAACATTTAAAATGTTGCCTAAGGTTTTACAATATCGTTAGCCAAAACAAGCGCTTTTGATGGCCGAATTTTATTATACTAGGGTTATATGAAAATTTCCCGGAGTGAAGCACAAAATGAGGCTACAGATTTTTTAAATTGTTCATATTTTCTCTACTGTTTGCCTATAGTAAACAAAGGAGGTATTGTATTCCACCCACTCCCTGAATACACCGCCCAAAGAAGGATTTCTGTAAAAGGGAAGATTTTCAAGGAAACGTCTCACCCCAAACTACCTTATATATGGGGAAATTACTTATTTTATATTCCCTCAAAATGCCTCGAATGATTTTGATGTGCTTAAGATATTTGCATGACAAAATGTATATCTTGAATTTTCTACAGAGTTCTCTTCTTTTTAACGACCTTTCTATAATTGTTAAACCGTAAGAGATAGTCAAAATCTTACTGCACAAAATATGTAGAACTGGTTAATGCACACAAATTATACCAAATACATTTTCTGTGGCGTTAATACTTTCCGAGATATTCTGTTATACGTTTGAATTTTCAAATAACTACACTTTTTTCGTTTGGTAAGTCGCTATTTATTTTTACTTTCTCTACTACGTATAGTAAGTAGGGGAAGTATTGCATTCCACCCAAAAATTCGATACCGAGATTTCACCGGAAATACACGTTTTGAGACCTCCTGAATCCAAAAAAAGCATTTTTAGAAACATGTCCGTGTGTGTGTCTGTGTGTGTGTCTGTGTGTCTGTGTGTGTGTCTGTGTGTGTGTGTGTCTGTGAACAGCATAACTCAAAAACGAACAATCGGATAAGCACCAAACTTGGTATTTAGGTTCAGTATCTTCCAGAGATGCGACACGAAGGTTTTCAAGAAAATCCCCCCAACCCAGACTACCCTTTACATGGAACATTTTTCGAAAATTTTAATTTTCTCAAAAACGGCTCTAACGATTTTGATTAAAATATCATATGTTTAAGATATTGTCATGACAAATAAAATGTATATCTCGAATTTTCTGGGAATGTCTCCAAAAGTGTTCTTCATTATGAACGACTTTTTCATAACTGGTAAACCATAAGAGATAGACAAAATTTTACTACACGAAAAATGTAGATCGCGTTAAAATACACAAGTTATGTCATATACATTTCTTTTGTTGAGTGAACCGTTTGCGAGATATTGCTTGTTATTCCCTTAAATTTTCCAATACTTATACTTTTTCTCAAATTCGTTATTCATTTTTTTATGTTCTGGACATGCAAAGAGAATGGAATGCCCCACATAGCAACCAGCGATAAAATATTTGACTATCGCTTAAAAGCTACCATATTCCCCTTGCATCTACAAGAAAATTACAAATAAGATTGACATCTCGATATCTCGATTAATATGAAGCATATGGAGAATAGGCGTTTGTAAAAATAGATTGTACAAGAGTAGAGAAAGTCATGTGAGTGTAACACATCAGATTTTTTACTTTCTCTGCCGCCTAACTATACGATGTAAGAGAAAGTACTGTATTCAACTCAAAGGTTCTATGTCAAGGTTTCACCGTAAATTCGTGTTTTAAGAGCCCCTGAATACAACATAGTATTTAGTAAAAAGACCGCGAGAGAAGCTTCGATCAGCATAACTCAAAACAAAATGCCAGACAAATACCAAGTAGGTTCAGTATCTTCCAAAGGTGTTAAACGAAGATTTTCAACAAAATCCACCCCAAATTTTCCACAAAAATGTCTCTAATGATTTGGATTAGAACACCACAAGTATACGATATATACATGAAAAATAAATTATATACATATCTTGCATTTCTAGGAATAGGTTATGAGGCCCCATTCATTTATAAATCTTATATAACTTTTGTAACTTGTAAACCATAAGAGAAAGACAAAAACTTATTCCACAAAATATCCATAAATCTCTTTAAAGTAAACAATTTATTTCAAATAACTCTTTTGTGGCATCAACTACTACGAAATACTGTCACAATTGCCTTGGTTTGATTAATACGTTGTTTCTTTTAAGTGCTGCCGATATTCAGTTCATTTTCAAGATGTTATGGAAAGAGCATGGAATTCCTAGAGCAGGGTAGAGCGATCCAGTTTTTAAGCATCTCACTATTGATTTGGTTTCTTCTATCTACATTGTACGTTCAATGACAGGTGTATTTAAACTATTTCTTCAAAAGTTTATCTTGATTAACATGAAGTAGTTAGAAAAACTTTTGATGTGTTGCACTCACATGACTTTCTCTACTCGGGTACAAAATATTTTTACAAACGTTTATTCTGTATCTACTTTAAGTTAATCATCTTATTGCTAATTTTCTTGTATGTGCAAGGGGATATGATAGGCTTTAAACGATAGTCAAATCTTTAAAGAGCTGGCTGCTTGCTATGTGGAGAATTTCATTCTCTTTTTATGTTCAGGACATAAAAAACGAATAATTAATTCCCATTAAAATTCAAACAAATGACAAGAAATATCTCGGAAAGGGTTCACTCGACAAAACAAAATATAAATAAATAAAGAATATATATACATATATGACATAAATCCTGTGTTTTAACGAAATCTACCTTCATGTACACTAAAATTCTATCTCTTACGATTTAGCAAGTGTGCAAAAGTCCTTCAGAATGAACATTTCCAGAAAATTCAAGTTATAGATTTCATTTGTCATGAAAATATATTAAACATATGGTATTTTAATCAAAATCGCTAGAGCCATTTTTGAGAAAATAAACATTTTCGAAAAATGTTCCACGTAAAGGAAGATACTAAACTCAAATACCAAGTTTGGTATTCATCCGACTTCCTGAGTTATGCTGTTCACAGGGACACAAACAGGCACACAGACATATTTCCAAAAATGCTTTATTTGCATCAGGGCGCCTCAAAACATGTATTTCTAGTGAAATCTCGGTATCTAATTTCTGAGTGAAATGCAATACTTCCCCTACTTACATACGTAGTAGAGAAAGTAACAATCTGTCGTAAATACAGGTTGCAGAAGTTACACACAAAAAAGTCATAGTGAGTACAGAAAGTCATGTGAATGTAACATATTTTACTCCTGGTCATGCAAAGAGCAAAAGTCATTACATAGAGCAATTTGCTTTTTAAAAATCTGAGTATCGTAATCTTCTCATACCTCAACGACATGTGTAACAGTAATGTATAGCGATGAACAAGAAGGGACAGCAGAATGCACTTTTATAAGCATAGTTTGTAGAAGAGTGAGTAGAGAAACCCATTTGTATGCAACACATTAGATTTTCTTTGTGTTAAAATTAATTCAGGGATCTGTCTCTTTGCCAGTTAGTACCATATTGCAAGAAAAAGTTTGCATATTGAAAACGAATGAACTAACTTTGTTTTTGTTTGTTTGTGTTTGTTTAACGTCCTCTAATCTGATAGGTCATATCGGACGATAAATGAAACGAGTGAAGTGATGCTCAAATGAGCCCCATAGTGTTACCCTGCATTCGTCTTCTCAGGACAAGGGGGGGGGGAACGGAAAAAGTGTATCCGGAAAATCACACTAACCGAGATTTGAACCCGGGACCTCTTGAATGTAAGGCACATATGCTACCCGACACCGCAGAGGCTGACACTAAACGTCTCTGCATCAGGTGCTTTTACTGTGAGCAGAAAACAATAGGAAAGATGTCAGTTATTAGCAGCGCGGAGTGCGAAAATGATGTATTATTCCGCAGTTAAAGCAACAGTAAGAAATGCAATGGACGCATGAAAGTACAATGCTACTGAAAACAATTGTTGATAAAAATAAGTGACTGAAAGGGAATGGCATTGCTATCAGCCATCAAGTGGCCCTAGGTATTCTGCCTGTAGGTGTGGACATAACAGCTGCATCGTCATGGAGTGGAGTGCATCATGCGTCACAAAGCCGTTAACTGATAATGCCTTTGTATAGTGCGTCATGTGGACCTAGTGCTAGAATATACACAAGCATGTCAGCATCCCTCGGGAACTACCGCAATTAATGCCACAGTGCCCTTCTCCCTATCAAGTTCTCACCTGCGTCATTGTGGTCCTGCCATTTTCCGCAGGCTCTTTATCTAGACCAGTGAACTGCGTTGGTTTGCACACAATTCGATCTGAAAAGCACGCTTCTGGCCTAAGGCCGGCCGTTTCAATCGTCACACTCTGGGTGCACAGGGTAATCAAAAACGAAACAAGATTGATATTGCGTTTAGCGCTTCGCCTTCAAAGAGGTTGTTTACGCCACTATCCAACTGCTGTGAAACTAGACTCGACGTTATAAATGGTCCTTTGTGCGTAGAGGCATTGCATTTCTTTATTTCAGAACTTCTGTTGAATTATACAGGGTTATTCAAAAAGAAGGATCACGCTTTACATAACTATTTCTAATGAACGACAATAGATAGCGGCACATACAACACCTCATTGAATAGAGAAAAGTTCAAAGTTTTAAGCCTCACCTATTACTTCCGTTCAGTGCTCACAGGGCACTCTGTTTACAAGAAAATGGCCGGAAGAAAAGTCGTTTTGTGTGCTGCATTATGCAAAGAGTGAATCCATTGTTTCATTGCAGCGTGCATTGCGTTGTAAGTTAAACAACGAGCCGCCTCATCATAAAAAATTTACAATTGATACAATAAATTCGTAGAAGATGGTTGTGTATGCAAACGGAAAAGCACTGGTCGTCCTCACATAACAAATGGTGCTCATTTTGAACGCATAAAATAAAACTTTGAACCTTTCTGTATTCAGTGATGTATCGCATGAGTTGCCATCTATTGTCGGTTATTAGAAATAAATATGTTAAGTCTGTTCCTTCTTTTTGAATAACCCTGTATTTTGCCAGCTGCCTTAACCGACTTTGCCAAATAGTGAACTTTTTTCTCGATCTTCACTACTTGTTTTTTAATTTCTCTACTATGTATAGTAAGTAGGGGAAGTAAAACTACATTCCACCCAAAAATTCTATGCCGAGATTTCACCGGAAATACATGTTTTGAGTCCCTGAATCTAAATAAAGCACTAATGATAACGTGTGCCTGTGTGTGTCTGTGAACACTATAACATAAACGAAAAGTCCTATAAATAAAAAACTTGGTAATTAGTTTCGACATCTTCCAAAGATGCGCCAGGAAGATTTTATAGAAAATCCTCTACTCCAAACTACCCTTTAAATGCAATTTTTTTTTAAATATTTTATTTTCTAAAAGATGGTTCTAACGATTTTGATTAAAATACCATATAGAAGATATTTACACGAGAATAAAATGTATATATTGAATTTTCGGGGAATAGCCTATGAAGTCGTCTTCATTCGGAAGCAATTATGTACAGTCTTGTATAAGTGGTAAACGTTACGTGATACACGAAAACGTACTACACAAGAAATGTACATCTTTTTAAAGCACACGATTTATTTCAAATAAGTCCTTTTGTGGATAAGCCCTTTCTGAGATATCCGTCATTAGAGGTTCGGATTGGTCATTTCCTAAATATTCTTTCTATATTTAGTTGTTTCTCGCGATTGCATGGAAATAGTATGGAATTTTAAGGTCAGCATATAGTACCCTGTTCTTAAACATTTCACTATCACTGTTCTCTTTGTATCTGTAACGAAATGTGTAATGTAGCTATTACTACAAAAGTTTATTCCGATTAAAAACAAGCCTCAATAAGAATAATTTGTATGCTACTATTAAAACGATAGAGGATGGTAGAGAAGGTCATGTGAATGTATCTCATCGGATTTTTATAGGAAATTATTTAATATTATACTTTTCATTCCAATCACAAATTAATTAATTTAATTCACCTCTTGCGGTTATTTATAAAGTTATTACTTATCTATTGTTTTAGTTATCCTTTAATTTTTGTGGTCATATCGAGGGTTTTCACTTGACAATGGTGTTATTGCTTCTTGAACTGCAGATATTATTAACACTATTTTTATTTATATTAAATACACTCACATTATACTCTTCAGAAAATGGAGAATGATTTTGCTTAAAGAAAAATGTCAGGCCCCAGGCGGGGATCGAATCCGGGACCTCTCGACCTCAGAGGCAGTCTCCGAAATTATTGTACAATGATCTAAAGGATTTTTATGGTGAATCCTCCCCTTTACCACTTAAAATTGTAATTTAATAACACCCCGGCTATTCCCAATAAGGATGAAAAATGACCTGATATTTACGCTAAAAGATGTGTCTGATTTCCTTAACCTCCCCCTGACAGTCTTCCAAGTTCTGGAAATGCTGCACTGTCTATAAGTATGCTTTGACAGTAGAACAATCGTGTGTCAGAATGGTCAAGAATCATTTAGATAATTAAAGTAGGTGAAATTGTAATCCTTTGTACCTTCTCATTGGTCCCATAGTTATTTAATAACAAAACCTTAGCATGTACAACGAAGTAGATGTAAAGATGGTGAACATGAAGATTTCGTACTCACAAGCCACCAAGATAGCTAATTGATTTGGAAAAGACACACGTCTACGACCATTGAGAGAAATAAGCTTATCCATTGTTAATTATAAAACTTCTACAGTTAATTTTCTCTCTGTATACAATTATTTAGCATTCCTTGCTAATGAAATTTATTACAACATACTTACATGCTGGTTATGAAACTATTTTAGCATTGATATACTAGCGTTATAACAAGATTCGATTCTCTTATGTTTGCTGCGTCTTCTGTTTTTTTTTAGTTACTGAAATCGTGACAATCCCGTAGTATACTATTGTTTGAAGTGAAATACTCCACGACATTCTGAAAGAAAATCAAAGTCTAGTTCTCAAGCATGTTCTTTTTAACTCCAATCTGTTGGTATTCTAGTACATAGACCTTATAAATCTGTTTTACTCTTTTTGTAATTTATGAATTTAAATTACAAGGTGTTTTATAGCCCCATTTTCGTCAAAACGAATAGGTGAAATTCTTTTCAATGGTAAAAGCATTATCAAAATCGGTTGCGCAGTTGTGAGAGTACAATACATACGTACATACTACCCTACATACTACGTACATTTGAGTACATGGAATCATGCCGATATAATGCACACTGGTTTATGTTGGTAAGGAAATACTAAACCGCCACTACCACCGCTTACCTAGTTGCAGTACTCCACTTACCCTCCTTTTTCTTCGTCCGTGAGCTTGAAACTGATCTGTTGGTTGATGTTTTAATATCAGACGTTTAACATCAAACCAATACGATACGAACCCGTCCAGGGTTGGTGTGAACCGTTGTTGTAAAGCATGCCTTCCAGCCACTCAGGTGAAATGTTTCGATATTCCGTTCTTTTCGCCGTTCACCTAGGTATGACCTTTGTTTATAGGCAAATGCCTTTTTGTCGGACTTGAATTCAAACCAATATGTGATTGGCTCATCGGGGTCGGTGTGGAACACAGATAGGGAATTTCGGCCAACATTAAATAAAGAAAAGCACTACAAGAAACGAAAAGCATCGGCACGTTTCTGTGCACTTGACTGTACATTATATGTAAATTTTCTCTATATATAATCTTAGTATGGATTTATAATTATATTTCATGTTAAAACAAAAAGGAAAACCATTAGGAATACAGGATGTACACAAATGATATGGATGTTTTAAACTTAACTACAATATATATGTATATTGTTCTAAGATCTTTCTGTGTTTATATAGCCCGGAGCTAGCCCAGGTTCTATTCCAGGCCATGCAAAATAGTCAGCAACACTATTTTCTGCAACTATTGTTGATAGTTCATACGTTAATATTACCAAACAGTGATTATACTTTAAAATTAATAAAATATACGAGTTGCATACTTTAGTTTAGTTTACCATCCAGATTCATTTCTGTAAATAACTGTAGATAAGATTTTCCTAAACTAATAATCTGAAACTTTTTAAAAGCATTGTTTAATTACAACAAATGTTGCATTCATCAACCATTTATTTTGAATTTCCTCTAGATTCCATGCCCATGAATTCTAATAAAATGTGGATTGCATCTTCTTTATCCGCATATAGGACAGATGACATTCTGACCTTCCCTTTCTTAATTTATACGCCATCTCTTTAAACTATGTAATACCTTCTCTTTGATCCCTACTACACCTGTTTCCCATCATCACTGCCAAGATGTTTATAAACTTTTATAAAACTTTTTTCACACATTATCCATAAATTGTGTGTGTCCATATCTTCCAACTGGCATCTAAATGACACCGAGAATCCTATCAACATATCCCCTCCTGCTGGCCATATGTATAGCAAAGCATTTATATAATGGTATACAAACATATAATATAAAATTTGTAATTTCAGGTATTAAATATGGGATCTATTTGACAAGGAATACATCCAGCTGATAGATCATTTTTTGCCATGCTGACGTTAATATGTCTGATGTAACTGATCCTACAGCATGATCTGCAGGATGTAGGGCTTGACAATACCAACTGCAGACGATACGATCTCTGTTCGAGACACCTTCCACGCTGTTATTCTGGAATTGCTAGTTCTCGACTCGCCCGCTGCACAGAGATTTTAGACCTGCGCAAGAAAGCGGTCCTGACTCTCCAGATTTTCATCAGACATACGGTGCTCTTTCGTTTACAAAGACTTTGAATCTTTTTAATCTGACTGTACCACCTACGGATATTGTTACCAGAAGGGCATTAAGAAGAAATCTTCACCCAACGAATTCAATTACGAATAACAACTGAATATGTTTCACGAGTTCCAAGACACAAAAAGCTTTTTGCAAACGATTTGGCAGGTTTCTTTTATTTAGTTACCATGGCTATAAAACAAGCAAAATCTGCGCATGTAGAATTCAAACTTTCACAGTTATGATTCAATTTAAGCTGTGATTCAAAATTATATGGATACCACAGAGAAAAATATAAGTTTAAAATCCCTATAATCGTTTCTATACACACGTATCAAGAATCCTTAGAGGATTTGCCTAAAGGCTTCATTTGTTACCACTGATATTTTAATGCTTATACCTTCAAAATTTTTGATCACGCATTAATAATGTTCATTTTCTATAGTATCCTTATTTATGCTAATTTATTTGGTATAAAAGGTACCTATAGATATTATTCTCTTAACTCTAGATGGACCAAGATTTTTTTGGCGTGGCCAAGGGAAGACTAAATCATGTCCAGCATTATAGTTTACTCTTTTGGTTGTATTTACAATTTTTGTGTAAGTATTGTTTCTTTATTAAGTGAATTAAGTAAGAAATATTGTATATTAAGAAGCAAATATATATTTTTATAATAAATATTTTTACAGGATATTTTTATATCTTGAAAACTGTCAAACTAAATTAATTATTGAAAGTTGCTGCAGCCCAGGCTTTCAACGTATTATACTTGTAAAGTGTGGGACGAGAGCAATTAGGTACATAAACCATTCTACATACTTTCAGTCACATACTTCACAATTATTGCACTTGCACTAATGTTGTTATCACTAATATTCCTATTAGTTTCACTGTCACTTTAAGTGTATACAGTAAAATTAGATTCTTCGTCATCATCATTCTCACCATTTTCATAATCGCAGTCCATGTCTTCAATCTGATGAACTTCAACTTCAGTTTCACTACCACACTCAAAAAAATACTATAATTCTTCCTCGTGATGTTCCAAAACTGCTTCCGATTTGGCTTCTCTATCACACCACTATAGTTTTTTGCTGCACACACGGTGATAATCACCTTCATCGACGTGCACTTCCATCATCTTGATCAGAATTATTATTTATGTATGCATTAGCTGACATACAAAGAATTTTACGTAATCATTCCAAGTTCCTCTGGAAGGAATCACGGGATTACGTGTGCATGAAGTGACGGCGCGTGTATCCGCATGACTTGGAGTAATCCTGCAGCTTTGAGGAAATCAGGCGGCAGAATCATATAAACAGCGACTACTCGTATTACAACAGCTCGACACACCTGATCTGTTGTGTTGTCCAACGACTCCACGATGTGCAGCTCATTGAAGGGTGTGGCCTTTATCTTCATGCTAAGTGAGTAATATAACACTTCGTCTGTACTTAGGAGTGTCAAGTGCATATAGAAACACTACATCAGTGAACAGTAATTCATTTGAAATCAGTGCTATCTCATTTTAGGATATGATAAGACATTTAAAGTTAGGAATAGCTAGTTAGATTTATGCCTTCATGGTTTATTTTCTCTCATTTTTTCCCTCTCCACCTTGAAATCAGCATCGGGGTAACAACCCTATGCGAATTATACTTTTCCAGGTAAGTATGTCCAAGTTACATATTGAGTTACTAGTCTTGTTTTTGTGTGTAATTTTGTTACATTTCTTTAATTTTGTCTGTATGATCTGTTTTTTTTAGTTTTAGTTCATTGATAATTATGCAAAGTAAACATCATTTCCACCTTCTTTATCAGCACTTGTGGTTTCGTTGTCGCCTGTTCTCACAGTCATCTCGTGAGTGTTGCTTGTAGTACCTTCGGTAGCGGGGTGAAATTTCCGCTGTAGATTTCGGCCCCGTCCCGTAAAGGATCAGCAAAGCTGTTGACTCATGTATGCGAGCAGAACAGGTTTTAGCAAGTTTTATAGTTTTGGATACAGAATATACCTAATAATTCTTCTTTGTCCTTACATGGCACCAGATAGGTGCAAAATCGGGAGTTAATACAACTGGTCTACATACTTTATATACTTGCTCGTGTTGTCCAAAGAAAAGTGAGGATGTGCAGGTAGGTGAAGAAACGGAGTAAAGGGCAAATTCAGCAGGACATACAGGAATTTGTCGGGGTTTACATTTGGATAAGATAAATTCAGTGAGAAGAGTACTTCTGCCTGTCCTTAGAAACTGCCAAGTGCGTAACTGTGGTATAGATTATTATACTGATCTCTGGTATTTTTATAGGTAAAGGCAATAATTTGTACAAATCTTAAGTGTGATCAACTCCCTTTAAAGGAATTTGAATAGGTATTTGAACTATTCCTTTCACTGAATATGCATACACGTCACACATTTCATAATAGGTGTGCATGCTATTAAGATCTGTTCCCGAAAGGGATGAGGTTTCCAAAGGTAATTGTGTTACCACAGTTTTAAGAATTTCTGACAAAATTCTATGTGATACAATTGCGGCACTTAACTTGCCTGTAGTCATTACATCTAAACCCTCACGTAACTGCATGATTCGCTGTTGCTGATTTAAAATAAACAACACAATTTCTCTTATAACGTTAGAAATGCGTAACTCGTCAGATACCCACCGTTTCATTTCTGGTTAACTTTCCTGAGTGATTTTATTTTTCGAGATAATTTCCTGAGTATCCGAAATTAATGCAGTTGTCAAATTTTTAACGTTGTTTGTGTTGTGAGTTATTCTTTCATCAAGACTCTGAATATAAGTGAGCTGTTCTTCACTCACGTGCATTAATTTCGAAGCAACAGTTTCTAATTTAGCAATTTCATTGTGAATATGATCAATCTCAACACTATCTGGAGTTCCAAATAAAAACTTTATAACAGAACGTCCCGCATTTACTAGTCCTCGTCGTTCTCGGGGATGGGTGTCAGTTGAGAGTAAACATTCTTCAATATTATCAACTTCTATCTGCAAGAGTGTGAAAATTTTCTAACTTACTTATTTCCACCCAATCTATTTGAGCAGCCTTATCCGTGTTTTTAGCTAATTTCAATTCATAGAAGGAATTTTAAATGTGAACAACAGTATCTTTATAGTGATGTAAGGGTACGTCAATTCCTATCGTCCACTTACTGCCAGTGACTGGGAGCGTCTCTTGGTAGGAAAAGATCATCCCTTTCAACATGAGTGGTTCATTGGGAGGCATAAACGGTGGAGTATTAGGTTTCCTTTTCGTTCATTCAAGACCTGGAAACAGAATAAAGTTTGCGCTTTACTCTTATATGTCAAAATGTATCTCATTTGGCTTGATTATTTATTAACCGGCTCACTAATAGAACTAGTTTTCTCTTTCCCATGAGTTCGAACTCGCGGCCTTAGATTATACGGCATTTCCGAGGGAACGGTAGTATTTTCCCTACCTCTACCCCGCTGTCCAGTTAGGATGTCCGCGTTCATTATCCCTTTCGGGAGAACTTGGAATTTCGGTTTTAGTATTCACCTCATCACCATTATTTTGTTCTCCCTGGATATCCGCAGATCCTTGTTCCTGCATTTCATTGTCAGTCGGTGATTCAGTTATCGGTCTTGGCTCCAGAAATTCTCCTATCGGTTCTACATCTGTATAGCATTCCTTTAGTCTGATTATATGGACAGTCGTTGTACGTTTAGGGCTCAGTCTTATTTTGTTATTCAATGGTGGCAGTTTCTCAATTATTTGCCAGTGACCGCTACAGTGCGGAGCGAATTTAAGATTTGTTCCCTTTGAAAGGTATGGCCTACCTAAATACAAATAATCCCCTACATTAAATTCTCTTTCTACTGTTCTCTTACCATAATTTTCGTTTTGTTTTATTCGTCCTTCTATCAAATGGCAATACACACTTTTATATGCTTCTAATAATCGACATTTTAGCATTTCAATATGTTCCTCTGCTGAGGTTGCTTCACTTTCAATTCCTTTCGCTTCTAGCCCAATCACTGTAGGTAACCGCATTTCCCTAACATACGGGCTGTACATAGTTACAGTATGAGTTGCATACCTAGTTGTCATCAAGACAAATGGAGAATTTTATCCCATTCTTCTTTGTATTGAGACACCGCTATTGCAAGAGAATCATTTAAGTATCTGTAGAACCTTTCGATAATTGAATTTGACTAGGGTGCATAGGACTACTGTTGATGTGCTTTACATGAAATAACTTACAAATTTCAGCAAAAAGAGCTGCCTAGAAATTTGTTCCCTGATCGGGAACTTTTTCTGGTGCACCATGTCTACTAAATATTTCAACTACTAATGCACGTGCAACAGTACTTTCTAATTTATGCTTCATTGGTACTGCTTCAGATATTTAGTGAATTGATCCTTGGCAATCATAACATATTTATTTCCTGCAGAAGCAGTGCTCAATGGTCCCGTAATGTTAACAGCAATAATTTGGAAAGGCTTATTTGCAGTTTCATATAATCCTAATGGTTCAACGGGTTTTCTAGTCACTTTTCTCAGGGCACTTGTTCTGCATTTTTGAATGCAAAGCATTACATCTGTCTTTACTGTTGGCCAAAATTCCGATTTTCTATTATAGATTGCGTGCTTTTTATTCCCTGGTGACAGCCATAGGTAGCATCATGATGCATTGATATTATGTCGGAACTCATTCTGTAAGAATTGCAATTCTAGGGTTTTCCTGGTCTTTTAGAGGTAGAATACGATGAGAATCTTGAAAAATAGTGTTATTCAGTCCTAAATCCATTTCTCTCAAAAGTTGTAAGCAATAATTATCACGCACTTGTTCACCTGAAGACCATACCCTCCATCCGATGATGGGGCAACCTCTTCCGCACTCGCACCGTGGTGGATGGCTTCTCCACCCTAACTTCTAAGAGTGGGACAGTGCATCAGCTACGACATTTAACGCTACGACGATGATTAACTGCGAACTCATACTCACTTAAGGCAAATATCCACCTAGTCATCCTTGCATTTAGAGAACCCTTTGTTGTTAATAGCCATGTCAATGCTTTGTGGTCACTATAAATAGCAAACTTGTAACCGAATAGGTAAATACGAAATCTCTTACCGCCGAATACAACGCTTAGCAATTCCTTCTCTGTTGTAGTCTAATTAATTTCGGAAGCTGTAAGTAACCTACAAGCATAAGCAAGACTGACTCAAAACTGCCGATATTCCAAAATTTGAAACATCACACGCCTATTTGAATGTTATTGAAAAATTTGGGTGAGCCAGTAAAGAAAGAGAAGATAAAGCATTTTTGAGTCGTTGAAAGGCTCTCTCAGCTGAATGATTCCATTCATATTTCTGATTCTTTTTTGTTAATTGGGTCAAAGGTTTACTAATTTCCAAAAAATCGGGTATAAAGTTCCGGTAATAATCCACTGCATCTAGAAATGATCGGACTTGCTTTACAGTGGAAGGAAGAGCTAATTTCTGAATGGCTTCCATGTTACTAGGGTCAGGTTGTATACCCTTTTCGCTAACCACGTGTGCTACATACAGTACTTCCGGTTGAACGAAGCAGCATTTCTCTAAACCTGGTTTTAGATTAGCTTCCAGTAATTTATTAAAAGTTCTTCTGAGATTATTTGCATGTTCTTCAACAGCCTTACTAAAAATCAGAATGCCATCCATATATACTAAGCATATGGCTCATTCTGAATTTCCCATAATTAAATCTATGGCTCTTGACCAAGTCATAGGGGCCGCTATTAATCCATATGACATCCGAATAAATTCATAGCTGCCTTATTGACTGCTAAGGCAGTTTTGTGCCTGTCTGATTCCTTCATTTCTATAGCATGGTATGCCGAACTTATATCAATTATGAGAAATAGGTGTTGCCTGAAAGCATAGACAAGTTTTCTCTAATATCTGGTATTGGCCAAGTTGTTACTTTTGTTATCGCATTTAGGCGTCTGCAGTCTACACAAAGGCAGTATTTTACAACCCCATCTAAGGTTTTTTAGGTACAAACAGGCAAGGACTAGCCCAGTTTAATTGTGTAAGCTGAATGAA
Organism: Deroplatys truncata; assembly: GCA_030765065.1. NCBI lineage: Eukaryota > Metazoa > Arthropoda > Insecta > Mantodea > Mantidae > Deroplatys > Deroplatys truncata. The sequence continues at coordinate 201,243,635 of CM060983.1, read as the reverse complement.
TTTTCTGTCCAGCAGCTCTTGAATTTGGCATTTCAATTCGTCTTTTAAAGAAAATGGTACGATGTAAGCTCACAATCTAATAGGATTAGCATTCCCTGTGTCTATATCATACTCAACTACCGATGTACATGGCAATTCCCCCGAGGGTTCATCTAGGAACAAAGGAAGATAAATGATATAACACAGAAGAAATAATCTCTCTGTCCGGGGTCTTAAATGAGCTAGTTTTTTATCTATTAAGTCGCACATTATTGTTGTAGTTTCTGGGTTCATATCCATTCTCTCTTTTCCTTCTTAAAGCCGGTTTTGACACACTCGCAACGCGTACATAGTTTTGAATGTTATCTTGAGCTTCACATAAAATACATCTATGTTCACCTTCTAAGCATTTATCACCTTCATTGGCCTCCTTATTAATTCTAGGACGCGCACGACTTACTTCTTCCACCCTCCCCTACTCACAGCATAGGCCTGGAATTCCCTTCCACTCCGGATATGGTCAGGAATATCCCGACAGGTACTCACGATTTTCGGGCTCTGTTTCGTGGTCCTTTCCGTCGGAAAAGAACTGGCCAGTGATTCATAGCCTCCGGGGAGACGAGCTGCCGCCCTTTTGACCCATTAACGTATTGCTAGCATGCCATCCCCCTTCCATTCCTCCTCCAGAAATGAGATAGCTGCCCGCTGAACACGGCACATCAGAATGTCCCCTCCACGAACTCGGGTTACCTGCGCCCTTAACACTGAGATCGCCATGCCTCGGTCTTCAAGTCATGGGCTCATCACAATATTCAAGGGGATATATCTGTCTACTAACTACTTCTGTATCCTCTAGTAACATCGTACACTCAAAACATATTGAAATATTCACACTTTTTGGTACCGTAAAAGGAGAGCTCCCACTACGCATAACGTCATCATATTTAGTTCTCTTGCCTAACATTAGCCCCTTAGCTAAGGCAATTTCCCCTTCAGCTGGATTAAAATTTTTCATCAAACAATATTTACAATCCTTTGGTAATTTCCTAAGCCTTCGCCTTACCCATAACAAATTGTCTGCATCTTGCGTGTTTAAACAATATGTAGTAGGCACCATCCTTCTTACATAAATCTTATACACTCCTATTTCCACAGGTTTAACATATATCTCTTCTGGGAAGGGTAAACCCTTTATTCTCTGAATGCGAGCAAGTACTTGATTCTCCGATCTCCGTGGAATAATGACGTCTTCGGTTAAGACTATATTTCAAAATGGTTCTGAGGCAACTGTCTTCATCTTCTTCCCGTATCATGTGAATTCGTCCCGGTAACGGAGTGATCAGTCCCGAACCAGGGTTCACTACAGGTAGCCCTATTCTACCGTGTTCTTCCTCTTCAGACATCAATAATTGCTTCCCACTTTATCAAGGGATCTAACCCAGCAATTCCATGTGAAATCTCATAGGCGCAATACAAAAATTATGAGTGAATATTTCAGATATATTGTCTATAGAGTATTCAATTTCTTCTTCTCCCTCAATTCTTAACTCATTTCCTGTTATGCCTTACTCCTGTAAATCTAGGGGATGATACCCAGTTTGAAATTTCAAGTTTATTACTAATACAAGAAAACGTAGCGCCAGTGTCAACTAACATTTCATGCTCTTTACCACCAATATGGAGAACTAACATTTCCTTATGAAGTTTCTTAAGGAAAACATGGAATTCGTCTTTGTTCGTGAAGTGCCGGGTGCATCACGGTTAACCGTCACCCGCCTATCATTTGTTCCTACGGTGGTCGATTGATATGCGTAAATGTAACGCGGCGCCCAGTATCTGAAGCAGTTTTGAAGGTCGCGCAGATACTTTGATCTTGTTCATTGTTCTTAACCTTTTGTTTAAGTCTACAGTCGGCAGCAATGTGCCTCTTTTTGTTTCAACGGAAACATGTCTTGCCTGACCGAACCAAAAACACCTTCCTTAGTGGTTCGGTCAGGCAAGACATGTTTCCCTCTCTGTTTTCCGCGTTCTCTACGGTAATGTCTATTCGGATAGCAAAAATTATCTGGCATTTTAAATCTCACTTGCTGATCTACAGTACCCCTCAATCCATTCATAAAAGCAGCAAACAAACGTATTTATGGATTTCTGTACCTCAGGGTCACCCACTGTTCTAATCGTCTTCTGGCACAATTGACGACACCTATCCGCAAATACTTTTACTGATTCATCTGCCTTCTATATAGTATCCTGTAATGCGGTGTAGTGATACTGCGCTGGTGAATCGGGCTATCAGAGCCTTCTTAAAAGTCTCCCAAGTTACATCACTACCCTTAAGTTCTACATTTCCCCTAAAAACCTGGAGGGCAGTTCCTGCTAGTTTTGCTCTGGCAATGTTAAGCTGATCTATTTTAGACCAATTTCCCACTACAGCAAATTGCTCAATATTTTCAATAAAGTCGTTTAACCTGTCGTCCCTTGGGATCTCCCGTAAATTCCCTAATGACTGTAGCAATGCTAACACCTTTGATTTTTATTGCCGCAAGGTGATTTAACTTCTCCTCTACTCCTTGATTTCTCTGCTCATTATTGGCCATTTTCTTTCTTTCTTTTTTGTCTAAAATCTACAAATGTTCTTAAATCAAAATGGAAACAACACCCTTGTTAACCCAAGTGACAGTGGGGCCCACCCTCTACGTGATTCCAGAAGCTCCGGTGCCACACCCTGATGATGCAGCAACGTCAGCTTCTACAGCGGCAAAGCTGTATGGCGCGAGTTCTCGGGCTCAGATAAAGAGCCGGAACTGCCTGCCACACCCGTGCTTCACCAAACCCAACCTTATTCACCGATAAATACAATGGGATCTTATTCTAATTATCCCCTGTTGAAAGGATACACATTGTTGCCGGAAAAGCAGGAAAAGGACTAACAATAATCCCATACAATATGATGTAATCTGGTGTAAAAGAGAAAATATAGCGAATAGCCACCTTAATTTTATACCTTGTTTTTTACTTTTTTACTTCCCTTTTAACCCTTTTTAGTTTATAGCGAGGCGAAACATTTTGATAAGCAGAAATCCTTTTCCCCTCTGAAGTGCCAACCTTTTGCTGTAACAAAACCTCCCTTGACTCGTGATCTTACAGGAAGACTGTCGTTTCTATTTCTAAAATTTTGTACTGGCAAACAGGATCGATACACCTTTTTAAAATTCGGGTTTCGACATCGAACATAACAGTTCTATTAACATTATGGTGGGTGTAAACCTTATACGATGGGCAAGAAAACCCTTTGAATTTGCATTTGAAATCTAGTTCTATGCGTGAGTTACCAATCAAAGATTTAAATTTTTGGCTATGTTTTTCCAATAGTTGTAAATCAATGTCAGTATACTTCCGGAAAAACTCACTGTCAAGAGTAAGCGCAAACTCGTCAGCGGTTCTTAAAGCCTGAGCGCTAGTGCTGGAAACCACATGTACATAAACAATGACAATTGTAACTGGCTTAATTCTACATTCCCATTTGAACATACATCTAAACATACCCAACTTAAAAATTTACAACTATGGACCCGGATATTCCTAAGAGTATCTATCTAAACAAATCCCAAGGGCTGCCAACAATTTATAGCGTTAGGTGCTCATTGGAGGAAGTTGGGGTTGAGTTCTGAATTCAAACAACGCATTGTATTTTTAATCTAAATTTAATGGTAATGAAAAAAATCTGATGTGTTACACTCACATGACTTTCTCTGCTCTTGTACAATCTATTTTTACAAACGCTTCTTCTCCATATGCTTCATGTTAATCGAGATATCGAGATGTCAATCTTATTGCTAATTTTCTTGTAGATGCAAGGGGAATATGCTAGGTTTTAAACGATAGTCAAATATTTAAGCGCTGGTTGCTATGTGACGCATTCCATTCTCTTTGCAAGTCCAGGACATAAAAAAAATGAGTAACGAATTTGAGAAAAAGTATAAGTATTGGAAAATTTAAGGGAATAACAAGCAATATCTCGAAAACGGTTCACGCAACAACAAAAATGTATATGACATAAATTGTGTATTGTAACGCGATCTACATTTTTTGTGCAGTAAAATTTTGTCTATCTCTTATGGTTTACCAGTTATGCAAAAGTCGTTCAGAATGAAGAACACTTTTGGAGACATTCCCAGAAAATTCGAGATATACATTTCATTTGTCATGAAAATATCTTAAACATATGATATTTTAATCAAAATCGTTAGAGCAATTTTTGAGAAAATTAAAATTTTCGAAACATGTTCCATGTAAACGGTAGTCTGGGGTGGGGGGATTTTCTTAAAAACCTTCGTGTCGCATCTCTGGAAGATACTGAACCTAAGTACCAGGTTTGGTGTTTATCCGACTGTTCGTTTCTGAGTTATGCTGTTCACAGACACACAGTCACACACACACACACACACACACACACACACAGACACACACACGGACATGTTTCCAAAAATACTTTTTTTGGATTCAGGGAGTCTCAAAACATGTATTTCCGGTGAAATCTCGGTATCGAATTTTTGGGTGGAATGCAATACTTCCCCTACTTACTATACGTAGTAGAGAAAGTAAAAAGAGAGAAAATAAACCAGGAAGGCATAAACCTAACTAGCTAGCCATTCCTAACTTTAAATGTCTCATCTTATCCTAAAATGTGAGGCAGTATTTTTAATACTTAAATAATATTAGTCTAATTATATAATATAAAATGTAATAACACACCGCCTTAAAGAAATGTGTGTATAATATAATATAAAAATGTATGTAACAGTCATTGTATTATGTTTATATTAACGTATATATACATTATAATACATGTATAATAAAGTTATGCGAATGTATTACGCAGCTTTAACAAGGTAGGAGCTGTGAGAATAGAAGCCGAAAGTTGCTTACAATGAGGTAACAATGAGGTAATCTTGAGGCAATAATAAATTAGAAAATTTAATAATGCTACTAATAATTCTTGGGACAATAACGTACTATATAAAACAGTTTATAAATAGCCAATCAAAACTAGAAAAGCTTTAAGTTAAATAAAAGTATTCTATTGGAGTAGAATTAGCCAATCAGAAATTGAAATAGTGGAAATATACGAATTTAGGCGGTAGACGCTAAAAGACACCGTTCCCAACCGGATGCTAGAAGGCAGCGTTGCCGAGCAGTTCGCTCGGTACGTATTCAGTATGATACATAAAAAAATCCACTACGGCGTGAATAATATAAAGTTTACGTGTTAAAAGGTACAATTAACAATAATCTCATATCTCTACAATGGGATATATCGTTGAAGTGTTATTTAATCCTGTGAAAGATTAATAAAAGGAAATTAAATACCATTATAATTTATGTAAGTCTTCATTCTTTAGCTGTACTACCCCTGCTATGAGATACGTGTTTCTGCAAGTTACTACTGACGCAGCCGAGGCATACGTATAATAATTAAAATACAAAATCGATTTTTTAAACGTGGGGCGAAGGCCACCGGAAACTTTGTATCGTACGTGGGGCGAACACTAAGAAACATATCTCCCGCAATACGTGATGCAACCATAACAATTCAACTATTTCAAATGAGATAGCACTGATTTCAAATGAATTACTGCTCACTCTATATGCACCTGACACTCCTAAGTACAGACAAAGTGTTATATTACTCACTTAGCATGAAGATAAAGGCCACATCCTTCAATGAACTTCATATCGTGGAGTCGTTGGATAACACAACAGAGCAAGTGTGTCGAGCTGTTGTAATAGGCGCTGTTTATATGATTCTGCCGCCTGATTTCCTCAAAGGTGCAGGATTATACCAACTCATGCGGATACACGCGCCGTCACTTCCATGCTTACGTAATCCCGTGGTTTCTTCCAGAGGAACTTGGAATGATTAAGTAAAATTCTTTGTATGTCAGCTAATGCATACATAAATAATTATACTGCTCAAGGTTGTGGAAGTGCACATCGATGAAGATGATTAAACGTGATTACCACCGTGTGTCTAGTAAAACCTATAGCACGGTCAGAGACAAAATAGCACTGTTTATAAAATGAGTTATCAATCCATGCACATTGCCAACAATGCAATATAATGTTGGTTTCCAATTAAGCCCATTATTATAACATATGTTTGCGGTTTAGAACAATAAGGCCATTGTTAGAGGGTATGTTTATAATTTCGAGAAAAAAAATTGTTGCAAGTTGGACCAAGTTGTAACCAATTCAAAATTTAGTCCATATAATAGGTTTTTTCAACCCCCCCAAAAAACTTGTCTTTATTGAATAGTTAACTTTATACTATTTCTGACACAAAATTCAAACATCATAGCTTGAAAATGTTCTACACTATAATCGTAACAGTTCTAAAAAAGTGTGAACATAAATTAAACCCTCCCTTGGATTTTAACCCTCCCTAGGGTTAAGATCTGGACACAATGATGAATTGAAAAATTTAACACTGCCTTTCTCTTTAAACATGCATTTCTACAGGAAAAACGTTTTGAGTTGAAATGTGTTACACCTTATTCACATAAGGAAACATTAACGCAACCACATTTATAACGAAGCATTATAACAGTTACCTTAATGTTCAATTTCCTCATTAAGCGTATAGTTTCGGCAAAGTTTAGTATTTTTAATTTATAGGGTTGCAGTTAAAACGTGGCAAGAACGATTTTAAGTACTTAGGAGTATCTCACAGATGACACAGGCAATAACGTATCGCCATTTGTGAATAGAGTTACGAGTATTCTGTATGCTTTTATATATTTTTGTTGAATATTTCAACGAAAATAAAGCAGGGTGGTTGTTAATCGTTTATACTTAATTCACTTCAAAACGAATCTTTCGTTTCTTTACATTCGTTGAAAGGTACACAGAGAATATTTTTAAACATTTACTTTCTTTAGTTTTTTCAAACTAAGTTAAATAATTATGTCCAGTTTTAGTTGATTTCATGAAACTGTTTAATTAATTCCGCTACCAATACAAGAAAGATCTAGCTTAAGAATTAAATCACGCTAGCAAAGGTTAATAAAGCAATAAAACATTCGCGGCTGGTTTCGGAAACTATGCGCGCTTTCCATTACTAGGTAGCCGTCAGCTCGCTCCTCAATTGTGAGGGAATTGACTATTGGGGAAATACCTCGATTTTTAAAAGCGTCTTTCTACAAATCTATGAAAGAGACACAAAGCAAAAGGGTGACACTTTTTTCAGCGCAGCTATTAAGACCGCCTTCTGATTTAAAGGGTAACATGAAAATTATACGCTTCCATCCGGTATAAAATATAGTTCCTGAAACAGAGGCATGTTGCAAAAGAGTGGCTATATGAATATACCTTTTGGTGATATCAAAAGACAAAAACCGGGACAATACTAGCGCATCAAGTGATGACCCATTATCAATCTTGGTGGTTAATGAAAAGATGTTTCTAAAAACCTATTCATTTTAGTAAAAAACAACAAAAAAAACAAACAAAGAAAAATCCATGATACGAATATTTACTAAACTGGACAATCTCTTTCATAACTGAAATACGTGAAATAAAATGACATTTGTACTTTGCACTCCTTGTTCACGTTCCACAGAGCGGGATGACTGAAGAGGTAACGTCTGTGGGCCGCATTCAGCGGTCCCGGATTCAAACCCCCGGGGCTTCTTCGTGATTTTCCTCGGTCGCTAGGTTGGATAATTTGATCCCCGTGTTTTCATATCATTCCTTTCATCACTACATTTCATTTCCCTCTTCTTCCAGCCAAACTAGCCATTGGGCTGATCACCCATCCTAGATGTGCTATGATCCAGAGTTTGCTTGTTCCTCAACAGGCATTGGCTTGTAAGTCCTTGTGAGTGCAGATCATACAAAGAGGAGGATATGAAATTCAACTACTTGGTGTCATGTTGCCAGGTTCTATGTTCTGTTGATATGCTTTGTTTTGCTGCACTTAAGTACAGACAAGAAGTGCAACTGCAATGCTCTTCAAGAACTAAGAAAAATCAAGCTTCATTTGCAAAAAAGAATAGACGTAAATTAATTATCAAAAAAGTAAACAGCTTGGCAATGAGAATTAGGCAAAAAGGCTGTAAAACAAGTTTAAAGACTGCATTGAAGAATTCGATAAATCCTACGGCGTTCCATGGATATTCTAATCGGATTTTTACTTTATTCCAGGATATTAAGGTAATTTTCACTATGAGGTAAACAAAGGTGTTGCTATATAGTTTGTAAAATACACGCTTGATTATGCGCTACGCTGCTTCTATGATTGGAGTATCTAAGCAAAAAATCTGATTTGTTGCGTTTGCATGACTTTCTCTATACACTCTTCTATAAACTATTTTTACAAAGTCCTATTCATTGACACATTAGTATCTGAATAGTCAAATTAATAACAAAGAATATCTCGCACAGTGCCACGAAGGCTTTTGTTTGAAATACATTGAGTTTTTTAACGACATCTACATTTATTTTTGTGTGGGTAGCAATACTTTTTTACTGTCTTACGGTATACAATTACACCAAAGTCATTCAGAGTGAAGAGGACTTCTCAGACTTTTCGCGGACAATTTAAAGTATACATTGTATTTGTCATGCAAATATCTTAAACATATTGCATTTTAATGAAAATCTTTAAAGCCATTTGTGAGAACATAAAAAATAACGAAATGTTTTTTTTCCAAATAATGAGTATCTTGTAGTAGTAGGAGTACACACTGGAGTACAGTACCCCAAGTAGGCCACAGTAATCCTTTGTCTCTAACGTGACCTCCGGGAGGGGGAATGAGGGGTAGAAAGGTAGACTGTGTGCGCAAGCAAGGGTGGGGTCCTTAACGATACCAGATGGAGAACATCCCGGCGCCGGCTGGCCACGACTCAGCCCCGTGTCCCCGTACCCGAGACACGCAACCGAAGGGAGGCCCCAGCAGACCAATCGAACCCCAAGGAGAAACCTTTACAAAGCGCACAGTTTGCCGCCTTGCCGCAGCACACCAAAAGTTATCGCCAGGTCCTTTAATCCTGAAATAAATGAAAGGTAATGATGGGGACAGGAAATGATGGATACGAAATTCATGATAGAAGAGGAACTACACCAGTATTCGTATACCGACCCGGGGAAACCACGAAAAAACCCATGATCAAAGGGGACGGCCCAATGGGAATATAACCCGGGACCTCCTGAATGTAAGCCCCATAAATTACCAGGAGCTATCTCACTCGGTAATTTGCTGTTGGGGTTTTTCTTCAAATCTTCGAGCCGCATCCTTACAACGAACTTAGATACCAAATTTTGTTCTTAACGACTAACATTTTTGCTTCATGCTGTTCACAGGCAACACACGGATCCTTTTCTAAATATCTCTTCTTTTTGGATTCAGTGAGCCTTAAAACCTGTAAATCTACTGAAATCTCGGTATCAGAGTTTTTGGTGGAATGTAATACATCTGCTTACTATAGGTAGAGAGAAAGTAAAAGAAGGTACTGCAGATGCTTTATTGTTACTAACCACAATATACACTACGTGATCAAAACTATCTGGACACCTGGCTGAAAATGACGTACAAGTTTGTGGCGCCCTCCATCGGTAATGCTGAAAGTCAATGTGGTGTTGGCCCACCCTTAGTCTTGATGACCGCGTTCACTCTCGCAGGCATACTTTCAATCAGGTGCTGGAAGGTTTCTTGGGGAATGGCAGCCCATTCTTCACGGAGTGCGGAACTGAGGAGAGGTATCGATGTAGGTCGGCGTTCCAAAACATCCCAAAGGTGTTCTATAGGATTCAAGTCAAGACTCTGTGCAGGCCAGTCCATTACAGGGATGTTATTGTCGTGTAACCAATCCGCCACAGACCGTGCAGTATGAACAGGTGTTCGATCGTGTTGAAAGATGCAATCGCCATTCCCGAATTGCTCTTCAACAATGGGAAGCAAGTAGGTGCTTAAAGTATCAATGTAGGTCTGCGCATTAAGGAGTCTGCTGATGGAATTTCAAAATTCAGAATATTTTTGATATAGTGGAAGATCTTTTACCAAATTTCCAGGCATGAGGGGACCTGTATGGGTTTTATTAGCTGTATGCCACGTATTATTTCATGGTTAGAAGTCCAGAAGTGGTTGGCAACAGCAGATTTATCTATTTGTTTTAATTTAATATTTCTTTGGTGTTCACCCAAACTGTTTCTCGATTTCTCTTTGTTCTACCAATGTATGAACCCTGGCAGACTTGACATACAATATGGTATATACCTGATATTTTATATTTTATATTGTATTAGACAGAGGTGTATCCAAATATTTCTCAGGTTATAAATATTCTGGGTAACAAGCTGAACAATTGTGAACAATTTTTCAAAGTATTTGAACGTAACAGGGTTGTATGTGAATTTCCTGTACACTAAGTCTTTTTTATTAGGGATCTGTAAAGTACTGGTCATATTTAGAATATATTTCCTTTTGTATTTAGTAATTAAGTTATTAATAAGCCGTGGATTAAAACCATTTTCAATAGTCACATTCTTAATATATTCTAATTCATTATCATATTCTTCTTTTTCCATAGGTATATTAATTAGCCTGAAAACTAGGCTTCTAAACACTGCATGTTGGTGTGAAATAGGGTTGTAGAAATTATTTTTATGTAGATATCTACATGAGTAGGTTTTCTATAGATTCCAAAATTTAGGTTGTTGGCCTTTGTTTTAATAGCTAAATCCAATTTTGTCTATCACTTCTGGTTTACCAGCTTCTCAGAATGAAGAAGACTTCTCAGATATTCACTTAAATTCAACATACAGATTTTATTTGAGATCTTACACATATGGTATTTTAGTAAAAATAAGGCCACTTTGAGAAAATGTAAAATATCGAAAACGTTTCGGTGTAAAGGATATTTTGGAGTGAGCAGGTTTTATCAAAATCTTCGTGTCGCACTCCTGGAAGATACCGAACTTAAATATCAAGTTTAATATTTATCTGAAATTTCTTTCCGAGCTATGCTGTTAACAAATACATAGACACATAGACCTTTTTTTAAAAAATGCTTCTTTGGGATCGGAGGTCTTCAAAACATGCATTTCCGGTAAGATATGGAACTTTTGGATGGCTTCTGCTTATTATAGGCAAGCAGTAGAGAAAGTAATACGGGTAGCGTTTGAAATATAACCCCAAAACTATTGTCAACCATGGCGAGCATACAAGCACGCCATTCGAAAAGCTGAACTCCAACCTTTGTTACGGCCAGGTTTTGGATTTCAAGTGGGTATTTATAGCTTATCATTCAACAATACTAAATCCAAGGGCCGATATTGCAGAACTTAATGGATGTAATCCAGAGCTTATATACTGAACAACCTTTAAGCTGACACTGGACACGGTCATCCATTATCAGAGTTTACAAAATAATGAGATCACGTAAACAATGTGGATAAAGGGATTTGTATCGGAGTTAACGTGGTAAAAGCAATGGTATTCACATACGTATGTTCGGACTCTACTCCTTAAAACCAATTGCACATAATGATAAAGAAGGTAATAGCTAAAAGTAGGAGGAGAGTTATCAAATAAAAATCTGGTTTGTTACACTCACATGACTCTCTCTACTTTTGTACAAACTATTTTAACAAACGCTTATTCTGCACCTACTTCATGTTAATCCAGTTAAGCACTTATGGCTAATTTTCTTGTAGGTGCAAGGAGAATCAGTAAGCGATAGTCAAATATTTTAAGATCTGGTTGCTATGTGGAACATTTCATTCTCTTTGCATGTTTACGTCCAAAAAAATGAAAAATTTAAAAAAAAGGAATAACGAATTTCCATTTAAGAAGCACTATAAGTACTGAAAAATTCAAATAAATAACAAGGAATATCTCGGAAATGGTTCACTCCACAAAAACACTGTATATGACATAAATTATGTGTTTCAAAGAAACCTATATTTTTAGTGCAGTAAAACGTTTATGTATCTCGCATGGTTTACCATTTATGCAAAAGAATTCAGAATGAAGAGGACTTTTGGGGATATTCTGAGAAAATTCAAGATATACATTTAAATTGTCATGAAAATATCTGTAGTATATGATATTTTTAACAAAATCGTTAGAGCCGTTTTTGTGACAAAATAAAAATGTCCGAAAAAGTTCCATGTAAAAGATAGTCTGGGGTGGGGGAGATTTTCTTGAAAACCTTCGTGTCGCATCTTTGAAAGATACTGAACCTAAATACCAACTTTGGTATTTATTCGACTTTCGTTTTTTAGTTATACTGTTGACATACACACATCCACACAGACCTTTTTCTAAACATGCTTTTTTTTATTCAGGAGGCTTCAAAACATGTATTTCCGGTGAAATCTCGGTTTCTAATTTTTGGGTAGAATGCAATACTTCCCCTACTTACTATACGTAGCAGAGTAAGGAAAAATGGACGAAATAAAGAGAAAAGAATTTGTTTTAATGCGAAAACAAATAATATTTATTTTCTTGTTCCAAGGTGATGAGGGTGATGATGATGATGATGATGATGATGATGATAATAATAATAATAATAATAATAATAATAATAATAATAATAATAATAATACGCGCGTAATGTCCCCTTCATTTGCAAGATATTTTGTATAATTTTTATATACGTTAAGACATATTCAAAAGGTTACTACAAAATAATCTGATATGTTACACTCACATGACTTTTTCTACTCTTGCACAAACTATTTTTACAAACGCTTATTCTCCACCTACTTCATGTTAATCGAGATAAACATTTGCAGAGTCTATCTTGTTGCTAAGTTTCATGTAGATGTAAGGGGAATATATATTTACAAGGGCAATTTGGAAATACAGTAGCCTTTAAGCACATACATATCTCTTAATAGCTGGTTGCTAGGTGCAGCACCATTCCCTTTCCCACAGATTAATACTCTTTGCATATCCAAGACAAAAAATGAATAACAAATTCCCATTTGAGAAAATAAGTATTGAAAAATTTAAGGGAATAACAAGCAATATCTCGAAAATGGTTCACTCAACAACGAAAATGTATATGACATAAATTGTGTATTTTAACGCGATCTACATTTTTTGTGTAGTAAAATTTTGTCTATCTCTTATGGTTTACCAGTTATGCAAAAGTCGCTCACAATGAAGAATACTTTTGGAGACAGTCCCAGAAAATTCAAGATATACATTTTATTTGTCATAAAAAAATCTGAAACATATGATATTTTAATCAAAATCGTTAGAGTCATTTTTGAAAAAATTAAAATTTTCGAAAAATCTTCCATGTAAAGGGTAATCTGGGGTGGGGGGATTTTCTTGAAAACCTTCGAGTCGCATCCTTGAAAGATACTAAACCTAAATACCAAGTTTGGCGTTTATCCGACTGTTCGTTTCTGAGTTATGCTGTTCACAGACAGACACACACACAGACACACACACGGATGTTTCCAAGAATGCTTTTTTTGGATTCAGGGGGTCTCAAAACATATATTTCCGGTGAAATCTCGGTATCGAATTTTTGGGTGGAATACAATACTCCCCCTACTTACTATACGTAGTAGAGAAAGTAAAAAAGGTTGATTTCTTTTAAACAAGCATTTTATTTTAAATAAATCTGTTGTGGCATAAATAATTTTAGAGACGTCCATTATTACACTGTTTATTATTATTATTATTATTATTATTATTATTATTATTATTATTGGTTTGAATTTTTCAATATGTTTGCCACTTTTACTTTCTATACTTTCTTTCACTTACCTATAGTAAGAAGATGAAGTATTGTATTCCACCCAAAAATTACACCTAGATTTCACGAGAAATACACGTTCTGAGGCTCCCTGATTAAAAAAAAGGCAATTTAAAGTCCTCTTGGGATGTGTGTATTTCTTTTTGTCTGTGAACAGTTTATCCCAGAAACTAGGAATCGGTTAAATAGGAAACTTCCAAGGATGCGATACGAAGATTTTAAAGAAAATCCCCCCACTCCAACCTACCATTTACATGAAAAACGTTTCGAAATCCTTGATTTTCTCAAAAATGACTCTAAGCTATTTTGTTTAAATATTAAAGTATGTTATTTTCATGACAAATGAAATGTTTCTTGAATTTTCTGGATATAATCTCTAAAGTCCTTATTATTCTGAATGACGTGCACAACTGTAAACTATAAGAGATACACAAAATCCTATTTGACAAAATTGCAGATCTCGTTAAAGAAAACGAGTTATATAAAAACAGTTTTGTGGAGTTAATTTTTTGGAAATATTCCTTATTACTGGTTTGAATTTTCAACTTTTCTTAAATGTTTTTTTATTTATTTATTGTTTTTAAGTGGTTATGCAAAGAGCACAGAATTTCAAAGCCATTACACAGCGACACGCCCATTTAAAAATATAACTATCGCTTTACGTACTGTAAAATGTGACTTGAAAGTTTGTCTGAATTTAAACAAAATACGCTTTTGTAGGAATGGTTTGTAGAAGAGTGAGTACGGAAGGTCATGTGCATGTAGCTATTCAGAGATTTTTTTTAAAAAAATACCGCTATTCCGTTGATTCTTGCGAGTCATGGAAAGAGTTTGTAAACTTAGTCAGCATATAACCACTCCATTTTAAACATTTGACTATCCATTGGATTTCCTCTATTCTCTTGCACATACAACAAAATTGTATAATGTAATTATTTCTGGAAAAGTTTATCTAGATTAATACATGGCGTTGTGTCGGCGATGTTTATTTCTAGTTTTAAAATTGTGATTTTGAGGTTATTTTGAAACGAGGATTACACAGGATGACTTATGAAGAACTGACACATTTCTTTCCTTAATAATCCTGTTCGAAATTCACTCCATGCCCAATTTTAGCACCAAATTAAGCAGAATGTTCTGAGTTTTGATTGCCTGTCACTAGATGCGCAGATGTTCATGTTTTATTCGTAATTGTTAGTTTTATTTTCGGTAACTGTTTTTGAGATTTTGTTCTAATCCACGTGAAAATGGAGTACACATTAAATGAACGACGTTTCCTTGTAAAGCAATACTGGATTACGAATTCAAATACATCTACTCAAGGGCATACTAGAGAGAATTTGGTGTTCAGAATCCTCCCTAAAGAAACACAATACTGGGACTGGTAAACAAATTGGAAACAACTGGATGTCGATGAGTGAAAAAGGCAAAACTCGTTCATCTAGGCTTCCCACGGTTGTTGTTGACGTAAGAGCACAACTGGATCAGTCCAAAAAATCATTAAGACGTTTGTCGCAGTAGACAGGGTACAGCTACTCAACGTGTCAGAGAGCTGTGACAAGTGCAGGCCTAAAGCCGTGTAGGATTAGGGTTGTCCATCAGTTACAAGAACCAGATAAGGATAGACGACTGAATTATTGTCGTTGGTTTCAGACGTTCATTGTTCAAAATCCTGCCATATTGTCCATCACATGGTTCACAGATGAAGTTTGGTACCATTTATCCGGCTATCTGAGCTCAAATAACTCACGCTATTGGGCCAGCGAAAATCCACATGTTCTTCATGAAGCACCTATGCACCCGGTTGAAATCGAGTTTAGTGCGCAATATCATGGAGTTTGTTGAGCAACTAGACGATGTAGAGCTGAGTCAAGCAGGACGGCGCTACATGCCTTAGGTACATCAAATGAATCCATGACACTAATTGTAAGTTTCTTTGACGACCGGATAATTTCCAAGAACCTGTGGCCACCGAGATCTCCGGATTTGTAATCGCCGGACTTCTTTCTATGGGGTTACTCAAAAGACAGGGTTTATCCACACGCCCCAGACATTGAACGATCTGCAGCACAACATTACACAGGAGATTCAAGCTATTGACAACAGAGCCCTCCAACGAGTGGCCAGTAACATGGAACGACGTGTTGAGTTATGCCTTATGCAGGATGGAGGACATTTTCAACATTTCCTATAGAGGTAAACAATCTCCCAAAATTCCTCTGCATTTTAGGCATAATAAGTTGTCACTATCAATTTTAAAATTGGGACAATATTAACAGTAACTGTTAATTGATAAAATTAATGAGTCGAAATGATATTAAAAGTCTTCACTTACATGATCTTTTACATCATGATGTAAGTGAAGGCTTTTAATATCATTTCGACTCATTAATTTTATCAAGTTGTCGCTAGCTGAACTCGTTTTGAAACAATTAAAGAAATGCATGTGTCAGTTCTTCATAAATCGTCCTGTAGTCTTGACTCTATAATTGTACAAGCAGGAATTTCTTTTTATGAAGGTAATACAAATACAAAATACACTGAAAATTTCTTTTCGAGGATTCGACCACCGTCTCAGCAAGATGGAGATGGATGCCTGAATTCACGACTACATGAAAATACCACCTGATGAGGTAGATACACTACAGTTTCATTCTTGTGAAAAATAAGTTTTTATAAAATTTATATCGGTAACACATAAAAATTACTTACAGAAATTCCAATCGAGCGGGATGACTCAGGCGGTAAAGTCTGTGGCCCGTATTCGGGAGGTCGTGGGTTGGTTTCCCGTGGCCGATCTTCCTGACCCATGGGTTTTTTCGGGGGTTTCCTAGGGTCGCTAGGGGAATGCTGGGAAGGATCATTACGTCCCCCGAATTTCCATTCCCTCCATTTTGAACTCAATTCTCATTTCACTTCACCTATCATCTGCATGATCCTTTTAGTCTTACAAGTGTCGGCGGGAGGCATCGGCGTGTGCATGGCAGGGGAAAAGGATGCTCTGAGGAAGCCTTCGTCCCTCGGACTGCGAGCGGTCTCAGGATCCGGGGAGTTTAAATCTGTAAATGGTAGGGTCCCTGTCCTCTGCCTGTCGTGTCACCTGGTCCGGCCGACCTCTGTCTCCTCTCACCTCATCCCTCCCTCGCGGGGGTCCCCTTCCGGGGCATAGGTACAAAAGATCTGTGTAGATCGATGTGCCAAATCCCCCTCCGCGTTGAGTCCTAGTCCTAACTGCAGAATTGTTAAATGTGCCGTTATCGGCGCTAGTGATAGATCCCAACTGTCATGTTAAACCTACTGAGGTAGTTTCTCCGAAAACCAGCTGCATGCGTCTGCAACAGTAGAGGAGAAATCGCATCCGAACCGAACGTAGTGAATAGTCACACAGAAGTCGCAGTAAAGGTGTATCATCGCCCACAGACTTATTTGCAGCTGTGGTCACCGGTAGTGTTGACAAGAATATGGATGACAAATGCGGCCTACCAGACGCAGTGCTGAAAATGCCAACAATGGAGTGAGATGGTTTCTGATGAACCACTAGGTACATGTCAGGAGGGAATACACATGTCTGCTAGGGAGAATAAGGGCATCGGTGAGGTGGAGACACTAAGAGGTATTCTCTTTGTAGACACATGTTTTCTCAGAATTGAAATCTACCGAAAAAGTTTCCTCGGATTTCAGAAAAATATATTCATGCCTTTTGCAATATAATTTGGTAAAACGGATAAACCATAAGAGATACAAAAAGACTTGCTTCGAAAAATATGTAGAGCTCTTTGAAATACACAATTTATTTCAATTAAAATTTTTTGTGGCATTGGCCATTTCGATACATCCGTTATTATTAGTTTGCATTCTTCAATATCTTAGTCACTTCTCTCGATGTTACGGTGAGAATATGGAATTTGAAATCCAAACATGCCGGCTGAATTTAAACTTATATCTAATACGGTAGGTCAGTTCGTTTTTTAGCTTACATCACAAGTTTTCCCAACAGGGGACAGCAAAATCACCTGTTGATTTAATTTTTGGGGATCAGGGGAGGAGAGTTGAAATTAGTCGTCTTTCAACTAAAGTTGAGAGGAACTCTTCTGCCAAAAGCGCTTCTTAATAAAAACCTACGCACAGATGTGATGTGAGTTACAAAACGAACCAACTCACCGTATTACATAATGAACATAACATCACAGTTAATAATACTTCTATCAATCATAATCTATCTATTCGATTTACTATATCCCCCTTGTACCTAAAAGAAATATATATATATATACATTATCTGTTTACCCTCCTCTCATGTAGGACTTACACCCCCCAGGACTTACAAGCGGGTGCCTGGGGTCAGAGGCCCGTCGAGGATCAGCCCGATGCCTGGTATGGGATGAAGGAAGTAGATGAAACGAAATGTGGGTGAAATGGATGAAAGGAAAGGTGATGATGGAGCAGTTGGTGGAATGAATGGCGGGGGAAACCCGCAGAAAACCCGCCCAGACGCCGCTTCGTCCAACACAAATCCCACATGCAGGTCCCTGGGATTGAACCCGGGCCGCCTCGGTGGAAGGCGAGCGGTCTAACCACTCGGCCACGGCGCCGCATATATATAATGAAATATGTTTGCAAAGTTTTATTTCGGTTAACACGAAGTCACATAATATTTCCTAAAAATTGTTTTGTTGAAGATATATAAAACTAAAGGATAATGGGTAAATGAAGCCATCCATGTGAATGTAATAATAAGAGTTTTAGAATATCCTCGTTCAGGAACAAAGACATCCTACAAGAGTAGGAATGCTCTTACTCAGGGATGCCCTCCAAAGTTAGTTTGGGAACGTAATTTGAATTCTAAGACACGTGAGCTGCGCTTATAACCACAAACTCAGAAACTCTTCAGCCATGTGTTAGGTAGAATATCAAATTACCGCGTGGCAGGAAATTCGCAGGAAGAGGAAATTGCCGTCGCTTAGAAATGAGAAACTTACATAAAGGTAGTATTGTGCACCAAGTCTTCTAACAGAACCCTCCGGTGTTTGAGATGAGGAACAACAAATCTTTGGGTGTTACAGAATACATCTCTTGAGAAGATTTGTCACAATTCGCTGCTTCTTTCATGAAATCGCTTGTCTCCTTTAAATTATACGAACGTTTATTGTCACCGAAATCATAAGTCTTTAAGTGTTTCATTTATATGCCGCCTGTAACATTTAAGGTAATTCGGAGGCTTTTGTCTTTGGAACAATTGCTCATCAATAATTGTATTAACGTTGGATTTTCTTTATAAACATTAAATTCATACCCACATTTTCACTGCCACTCATACTTCCAGACTCTAGAGAGACAAGGAATAAGCCTGGAGAAAGAAAACTTACAATCCTCCATCCGGAAATCAAAATCACGATCTCTGCATTTAAAAATCGAGAATTTATTAATTGCTATTTCACATGTAAGAAGCAAACAATTTACCTCTTTGGAAATTTTATTTATTTCATTCGGTAGACTTCAGAACTCCAAGGATATATTTATTTTTATTTATTGAATCTGATGAATTGCATTCATATGACTTTCTCTACTCACTCTTCTACAAACTATTGTTACAAAAGCTTACTCTTCTCTCTACTTCTTGTTACTCGAGTCAAACTTTCATTACACATTTACAGTTTTGTTTTCGTATAAGAAGGATATAGTAGACCAAAGAGAAGTCAGATTTAAAAAACATCGTTGTGATAGCTTCGAGATTTCATGCTATTTGTATTACCACCGAAAAAACGAATATGCCATACCATTTGAAAAAGTATAAGATTTGAAAACTCATACCAATCGCAACGAATATGTGAAATGGTTAGTGCAAGAAAAGAATTGTGTTCTTTATCAACATCTACTATTTGTGCACTAAGATTTTGTCTACCTTTTACGGTTATCAGTTATACAAAGAGAATGAAGAGCACTTCACAGAGTATTCGCAGAAAATTAAAGAAATACATTTTATTTGTTATCAAATACTTTAAACCCACGGTATTTTATATAACATGTTTGACACATTTCTTAAAAATAAAAAATAAAGACATTTTTTCATATAAGGGTACCTTGTGATGGGGAGTTTTCTTGAAAATCTTCTTATTGACTCTTGGAAAGTGTTGAACTTAAACACCAGTTTGGATATTTAACGAATTTTCATTTTTTAGCTATGCTATGCACATACACACACGCGCGCGCGAGAGTTTTCCAAATAAGGCTTTTCTATTCAGGGAGCCTCAAAGCTTTTTGGTTAAATCTAGATTTGGGGTTTATCTGTCTTCTTAGTGTAGGTAAGTGGTACAGAAGGTAAAAAGTGTCGAGATAAACTTTATATGTACCTTTAAAAAGTGAATATTACAAGTGCAGAAAAGTGCCCAATATATAAACTAATAATTTTATACAAGGGCATTAATGATTTTTCAAATATGTAAAATAATAATAATAACAATAATAATAATAAAAAGGAGAAATTTGAATCCCTGTATGACACAATCTTTCGAATCATACAACGAACTCTACCTATTTATTCCCAAAATATGCTGTTTTGTTGTCAAATGTAAATTAAAAACCTCTACGTGTACTCTCTCCCTAGTATTACAGATTGGCTGCAGGTTTGTTGGTTATTATTTCCTCCACAGGGTGAGGTATGCAATTGGTGAAGAGTGCATCCGGAAGTATGAATGAAAGACGAATGCTGTGCATTTTGTTATTAATGTTGCATGCTATATAAAATTGTATTTGCAAGATCTCCACGGTGTTAAGCCAGATAATATTATTTAGGTAGAATCCACCTCTGGTTATTCCTCTTCACCGTCATTATAATCATCACTGCAGTTTATTGCTACTGTGATACAACAACATGATACAAGCATGAAGGTTAATCGTTATTAGTTTGTAAACGTTAGAGAAAGTCAGATTTACGTGTCTTGTTTACATTTTGTCCGTCCTGAGGCCCTCTGATTAGAAATCTCATGTATTTCACTAACATTTACTTTCTATACCCACGATCGTTTATTACTTTCTCTACTACGTATAGTAAGTAGGGGAAGTATTGCATTCCACCCAAAAATTCGATACCGAGATTTCACCGGAAATACATGTTTTGAGACCTCCTGAATCCAAAATAAGCATTTTTGGAAACATGTCCGTGTGTGTGTCTGTGTGTGTGTGTGTCTGTGTGTGTGTGTGTCTGTGTGTGTGTCTGTGTGTGTGTCTGTGTGTGTGTCTGTGAACAGCATAACTCAAAAACGAACAGTTGGATAAACACCAAACTTGGTATTTCGGTTCAGTATCTTCCAGAGATGCGACACGAAGGTTTTCAAGAAAATCCCCCCACCCCAAACTACCCTTTACATGGAACATTTTTCGAAAATTTTAATTTTCTCAAAAATGGCTCTAACGATTTTGATTAAAATATCATATGTTTAAGATAATGTCATGAGAAATGAAATGTATATTTCGAATTTTCTGGGAATGTCTCCAAAAGTATTCTTCATTGTGAACGACTTTTGCATAACTGGTAAACCATAAGAGATAGACAAAATTTTACTACACAAAAAATGTAGATCTCGTTAAAATACACAACTTATGTCATATACATTTCTTTTGTTGGGTGAACCGTTTTCGAGTTATTGCTTGTTATTCCCTTAAATTTTCCAATACTTATACTTTTTCTCAAATTCGTTATTCATTTTTTTATGTCCTGGACTTGCAAAGAGAATGGAATGCGCCGCATAGCAACCAGCGTTAAAATATTTGACTATCGCTTAAAACCTACCATATTCCTCTTGCATCTACAAGAAAACTAGCAATAAGATTGACATCTCGATATCTCGATTAACATGAAGCATATGGAGAATAGGCGTTTGTAAAAATAGATTGTACAAGAGTAGAGAAAGTCATGTGAGTGTAACACATCAGATTTTTTTTGCATTAATTCTACACACTACTCTTACGAAAGCATATTGTTCTATCTGCTTCATTTTAATCCAGATAAGCTTTAGTAGAAACAGTTTAATTACACTTTTAGTGCTAGAGGATAGGGGATAGACAAAACCAATACAGTGCGATGTTTAAGAGAGGCCCGTTGTATGGAAGTTCCACACTCTTTACATGGCAGTGCGAGAAAAACATCTAAATACCGACATCACCTTAAAGAACCTGATGCCCTACACTCACATCACTTTATCTACTTTGGTTTATTTCTACGTAGCTTCTAAAATCAGTTCTTACGAAAGCTTATTACTTTCCCTACTACGTATAGTAATTTGAGGAAGTATTCCATTCCAGCCAAACATTCGATACCGAGATTTCACCGGAAATACATATTTTGAGGTCCTCCTGAAACCAAATAAAGCATCTTTGAAAACATGTCTGTTTGTGTGTGTATGTGTGTGTCTGTGAACAGCATAACTCAAAAACGAAAACTCGGATAAATATCAAACTTGGTATTTAGGCTCAATACCGTGTATGAAAGATATTTACATGAAAAATAAAATGTATATCTCGAATTTTCGGGAAATAGCCTACGAGGCCCACTTCATTCGGAAGGAGCTGTGTATAATCTTGTATAACTGTTAAACGTTAGGCGATAGACGAGAATTTACTACACAAAAAATGTAGATATCCTAAAACACACAATTTATTTAAAATAATTTTTTTTGTCGCATAAGCCGTTTCTGAGATATCCGTTATTAAGGTTCGAATTGTTCATTTCTTGGCCGTTCTCTTAAAGTCCACTCACATTCAATTGTTTGTCGCGATTACATGGAAACAGTATGGAATTTTAAGGCCAGCATATAACGTCCAGTTCTTAAACATTTGACTATCGCTGTTCCCTTTGTATCTATAACGAAATGTGTAAGGTAGCTATTTCCGCAAAGGCTTATTTCGATTAAAATGTTGCAGATAGAAAAACAAGCTTCGCTAAGATAATTTGTATACCCATTGATAAATGATAATAGGGTGGAGAAAGTCATATGAATGTATAACATCAGATTTTTTCCCCATCTACTTTACGTTAATCATTGTAGAAATGGTTTATTACATACCTAGTTGAAGGTACAAGAGGGATAGAGAAAACCGAATCGATAATCAGATAAATAAAAATTGGACTGCTATATGCTCGACTAGAAATTCAATACTTTCCATGACATTTCGAGAAACAGCTGAATAACCAAAGTACTTTAACAACATGATAAGGTATTGAAAATTGAAACCAATAGCAACGGATCCTATGAAATGGACAATATCACAAAAAACGTATTTGAAATAAATTGTATGTTTTTAAGAGATCTACATTTTTTGTACAGTAAGCTAGTATCTATCTCTTATGATTAACCTGCTATACAAATTTTTTTTCGAATGAAGAGAGCTTCATAAGGTATCCCAGAAAATTCAAGGTAGATAAATAATTTTATTCATCATGTAAATATGTTGAGCATATGGTGCTTTAATCAAAATAATTTGTGGCAAGGAAACATTTTTCACACAAAGGGTACAAAGTGTAGTTTGTTGTGGAGGGATTTTTCTTGAAAACCTTCCTGTCGCTGAACTTACCCGAACTTTTAGTGTTGTTTACTTCAGTCCTGCAGGTTTCAATGTTAGGCGCATATTTTCATGGAATAATATTTGAATTTTTTTTAACATTTGCTTTTATAGATTGCTCAAGCTGTTTTATTAGAATACTGCATTACTGAAATACTGAGAGTATCAGTAAAAATGTATATAAAAATGTTCTGTAAGTATTTTTTTAATTTCTTTTCGTGTAGAATTCTATGTAAAACCCAACACTGGCAACTAACAATGAAGCTGAATTTCTGACCGTGTAACGTGTGTTATAAGTGTAATATCTGCCTGCTTTGTTTGTTGATTGTCACGACTTCGTAAGATTTTGAGCACCTGAATCCATTATAGTATCCATATCAGATGGGTTTTAGTGTTCAAATATCTTATATTCCCAAAATAGAAAATAATGTAAACACTAATTACAGGCCACTTTTGCTAAATAATTTATATTATCTCGAAGACATAATCTGATTTTAAAATTGTCCTAGAATCTACAAAACTCACTTTCCGACCTTTCTTTGCAATATTGTTCTCGTACTACTAGTTTTAAAATGCTACAGAGATATAACATATTAAGTTTAAAGTAACATCATAATCGATTCAATTCTAGTTGTATTAACTTTTGCTGTAATACACTTAATTTCAATTTCTCACAATGCATTGAAATCCAAGTTTCCATAGATACAGGTTAAATATTCCATATAAAATACTGCAATATGCTGGTTTGCAGTCTGCAGTAGAAGCTTGAAGCTATAGATTTGGTGAAATACCTATAATCCTTTAGAAATATAGATATTGATATGACAAATCCAGCTGCTGAGGTTTCAATCCCTTGCACATGAAAGAAAGTGTAGGAGAAAAATCCATAAGCTACGAGTGTCACTGCTAAAGAAACAGCATGCACGTTCTATCACCGTATCATTTTGTGAGAGTCAGTAAACTACAATATGTGCCAGTAAGATCAGTAATCTTACTATAGGTTGTGATTTTATCTAAAAAATCTGATGTTTTACACTCACATGACTTTCTCTACTCTTGTACAATCTATTTTTACAAACACTTATTCTCCATCTACTTCATGTTAATCGAGATAAACATTTGCAGAGTCTATATTATTGCTAATTTTCTTGTAGATGTAAGGGGAATGTATATTTACAAGGGCAATATAGAAAAACAGTAGCCTTTAAGCACATACATATCTCTTAATAGCTGGTTGCTAGGTGCAGCACCATTGCCTTTGCCACAGATTATAACTCTTTGCATATCCAAGACAAAAAAATGAACAACGAATTCCCATTTTAGAAAATAAGTATTGAATAATTTAAGGGAATGACAAGCAATATCTCGAAAATAGTTCACTCAACAAAAAAATGTATATGACATAAATTGTGTACTTTAACGCGATCTACACTTTTTGTGTAGTAAAATTTTGTCTATCTCTTATGGTTTACCAGTTATGCAATAGTCGTTCACAATGAAGAATACTTTTGGAGACATTCCCAGGGAATTAAAGATATACATTTTATTTGCCATAAAAATATCTTAAACAGATGATATTTTAATCAAAATCGTTAGAGCCATTTTTGAGAAAATTAAAATTTTCGAAAAATCTTCCATGTAAAGGGTAATCTGGGGTGGGGGATCTTGAAAACCTTCGTGTCGCATCCTTGGAAGATACTGAACCTAAATACCAAGTTTGGTGTTTACCCGACTGTTCGTTTCAGAGTTATGCAGTTCACAGACAGACACACAGACACACAGGCACACACACGGACATGTTTCCAAAAATGCTTTTTTTGGATTCAGGGTGTCTCAAAACATGTATTTCGGGCGAAATCTCGGTATCGAATTTTTGGGTGGAATACAATACTTCCCCTACTTACTATACGTAGTAGAGAAAGTAAAAAAGTTGACTATTTACGCGGGAAAGAAATGACGACCACAGAGAGTATTTTATAGCAGCAAATGGCCAATGCGGAAACTGCTCATTACCTCCTTATAGGGAGATAATAAAAACCAAATGCTATGGAGGTGATAAAAATTGTGGGGATAACCAATTATGATTGGTTGAAACACGTCATTCCGTAACGTTCTATAGGTAAAAAGTAGTAGCATAGTAAGATTGAACGACACTAATATACCTAAATGTTTAAAACTTTTTCGGAAACCTATTTTAAGGGACCAAGGGATTTACGAGTATTACTAGTATTGGCATTCCGTTTCATTTCATTAAAACAAGCAAATCATATGCATACAGAAAATACTAACAAAGATTCTAAACTATATTTTAAACGCCACTGCTACGGACGGGACTTGAATCATAGACTTTCCGTAGCAATGGCGTTTGGTTAACTGTCCATCTTAGCTAATTGGGATCGGATTTCAATTTTAAATTTCACGACTCTTTGGTAGCTTTCCGTCATGCTGTCATGGTGAAAAGTTGAATTTCCTGCATTCAGTGCGGCTACCTGCGTGTTTTGTCTATTTTATTGCAATTACGTGCATGAACTACATTAAATCCTCTTATGTTCTAATATATTTATTATTGCAGACATGGAATATAATCATATTTGATAGCTGAACTGCAACATTCAAATCTTATCCGGAAATTCACTTCCTTATTATTTGTTAATATTTACTTACGATTTAGTTCATGCAGCAGCTAAATATGAGCTGCTAGTTATTACTTTCTCTACTACGTATAGTAAGTAGGGGAAGTATTGCATTCCACCCAAAAATTCGATACCGAGATTTCACCGGAAATACACGTTTTGAGATCTCCTGAATCCAAAAAAAGCATTTTTGGAAACATGTCCGTATGTGTGTCTGTGTGTGTGTGTGTGTGTGTGTGTCTGTGTGTGTGTGTGTGTGTCTGTGTGTGTGTCTGTGAACAGCATAACACAAAAACGAACAATCGGATAAGCACCAAACTTGGTATTTAGGTTCAGTATCTTCCAGAGATGCGACACGAAGGTTTTCAAGAAAATCCCCCCACCCCAGACTATCCTTTACATGGAAGATTTTTCGAAAATTTTAATTTTCTCAAAAATGGCTCTAACGATTTTGATGAAAATATCATATGTTTAGTGTAATGTCATGACAAATGAAATATATATCTCGAATTTTCTGGGAATGTCTTCAAAAGTATTCTTCATTGTGAACGACTTTTGCATAACTGGTAAACCATAAGAGATAGACAAAATTTTACTACACAAAAAATGTAGATCGCGTTAAAATACACAACTTATGTCATATACATTTCTTTTGTTGAGTGAACCGTTTTCGAGATATTGCTTCTTATTCCCTTAAATTTTCCAATACTTATACATTTTCTCAAATTCGTTATTCATTTTTTTTATGTCCTGGACATGCAAAGAGAATGGAATGCGTCACATAGCAACCAGCGTTAAAATATTTAACTATCGCTTAAAAGCTACCATATTTTCCTTGCATCTACAAGAAAATTACCAATAAGATTGACATCTCGATATCTCGATTAGCATGAAGCATATGGAGAATAGGCGTTTGTAAAATTAGATTGTACAAGAGTAGAGAAAGTCATGTGAGTGTAACACATCAGATTTTTTTTTAAAGGTCAACAAACTGGCATGAGTAATCGATCGCCAGTTCACTACCAGTGTTAATGTTGGTGACCTTGCTAATGTTCAACATCTGGTAATTCCAATTTTATTTTCGCCTACGTACTGCTTCTACATCTACTATCGTTGCAAAATAGTATGCAATACACATGCTTACGTGCATTGGAAAATCTCGGAATTACAAAATACTTGACTTCGTCTCGTATTTTCAAACTCTTTTTCGTTCTCCATTGATGCACTTACTGTATATGTATCTCAGTATATCATTTACGAGTGTAATCCACGAAGTAACGACCGTTTGCACATTCCCGCTGATCAGATCGTGATCGTGCTTCTATCCAATGTAGAATGGTTTCCTCGTCATCCTTTTTCAGTTTAATATGAAACAAGTGGTTATTGCGCTTTCTGTGATGATTCAAAATTAACTTTGTGATACCTCACAACTAAGGTGAGAGGTATTGGATTACTGAACGCTCGGATATTGAAACCTACAGAAACACACACTCAACTAAAGAAAGGTATAGTGATACAGAAATGAACGAAGGAAATGTGTGAAAATGGTGGTAAATCTTAAAAAATGAACGAACAAAAATGCAAGAAGATACTCAAACCCGAGTTACTCACTTATTACAGATGATTTGAAGAATTGAGTGAGCAACAAAATCGTACAAGACAGACGTGTAACCCCAGATGAGTTCCAAATTTCTTTCCCAAAAATTTCTCGTTCTTTATTTACGAAACTGTATTCGAACATCTTGGGTTGATGGACTGGCGGTAGCCGACTGCAACACGGGAATTCTAAAGCTCGCGGACACACGACAAATACTTATATAATGGAGATGATTATGTGGAGAAATAAAAACAATCTTGAAATTAATAAGTGAGATGTTTTTATTAATATATTTTTCTAGAGATATTAAAATCCAAATGTCGCCACTTACATGATGTCCTTCCTTTAACGTTTGTTCTTACTATACCACAAGTGATGGACACTGATGACACATGAAGTGAAATTATAATAATTGGGAAGGAAACGTTCCAAACCAAAGTTTAGGTGCCGCACTGGCATTTGTCAGAGGGTTTGAAGAAAACTGGAAGAAACTCCAAGTCAGGCAGGAGGATCCTGGCGGGATTTGAAGCTCATGCCTCCCACAAACAACCTACGCAAATCAATTCAACTCTCTCTTCCTCTCAGTACAGTCTCAAATGTCCTTCTTTTACCAGTACTGATGAGCTGAGCTATCGTGACCTGAGTGTATTTGCGCAACCAAAATTTTGAGAGAAAACCAAATATATGTTGAATTCTCTCATTTATGAAGTTCTGATACAGTTCTGTTGCATCCAACAATTTTGGTCACCGAAGTAAGCAAGTGCACATGTCGTCCTCCGTCGTGTAGTGGTTACTTACCTAACCCCTCATTTCCGAGGTCGCGGGTTCAAACCCGACGGAGGGCGATGGATTTTTATGAGCGTAAAAATCCTTAGCATGCTTGCTTCGAAAGGGAAGTAAACCGTTGGACCCGTGTCGTAAAGAACCTCAAACCTGATAAAGAGGCCTCTGAGCAAAATTACCGGTATTTTACGCCCAATATAGAATGGGGCGCTAAGGACATAACAGTTAAAAAGCGTCCATAAGTAAAAACTCAATTTTTTAAGTAAGTAAATGTAAAGGCTAAAAATGAATCAATTTCCCATGTGCACAAACAAAGCAACGTGGTGGGTCACGTAAATTAGCTTCAATCGCGACCCAGTTTAGCGCTGCGGGCGATATTAAAACTTTGCTGTCTTTTTGGTATCTTTTTTTCTTCTTCACTACAAGGATTAGGCTTCCGACCTGTTCCGTCTTTACTCCAGGCATGTTTTATTTAGTTAAATATGCCGATGATTCAATTAGAGAAAACGCATTCGTGTAAGCAAGTCAAGAATGGTAATTCCAGCAATACTTGGTAACATACGCTGATCAACAATAGTAAATCTCAAATCTCTTGTCTAACTCAAATTGAAACCTAGCAACTGCCAATAATGGTGTCTGAAACAAAAATTAAACATTTAGAAGCATCGATGAACTATCGAAGGCTTATTAAAAAGTATTGCACATATTTTGGTACCACCGAGTTTTAATAGTAGCCACCGAACAAGATGGCTCCGCAGGAGCGCGTGAAACTCGCATTCCAGAGGTTCCGAGTTCGATTCCCGTTGGGCCGACCAGCCTTTTTTTTCGCAGTACTGGCATGCGAGTGCTAATATGCATTATACCTATATAATACCTAACTTTCGTGCCCCCCATTTCCTGTCATTTCATTTCCTATCGTGTTTCAGGGTCAAAGGATCAGGCGAGTGAACGGCGAGCGATCCGGTGGCCGTTCAGTTTACTTTGAGGAACTGCCGTCCTGGCGTTCAGTGTTTGAAGACGGCCTAAGGGACCTCTCCTTGGCTATAAGTAGCCTTTGGGCCCACCGGCTTCAGGATGTAAAATCTGGAAATGTTAGGGACCCCGCGAATGCCAGAGCCTGCCGCTCCGAATCTGATCGCCCCTGTGCCATTTACTTCACACCTTCTTGCTGGATATTTCCAGAAGCATAATAATCCTTCATGTGTGCTTAACTCTGAAATCCTCCTCTGCTTCCTGATAACCATAACTCGAAAGTATCGAGTTTCGATGGTAATCCTTATCTGTAGGTTTGGTCTATTTTTAAGCAGCTTGTTTGTTGTAATTTGGCCTTTGGCTTTCAATCAGAGTATTCTCTCTATAACGTAGTCACCTTGATAGTATTTTTGGAATAATATAACTGCGACCTCGTACAATACGGCGGTGAATTTGGCTTTCAGGCTCTGGGAGTCGAACAAACATACCTACACTTCGTTTCCTTAAGAGGAGAATTAAAAGTCCATTCATGGAAACCGCCAATTACCACCATCACCATCATCATCGCTTTTCATTCTTCAGGAATTTATGTGATAGCAATAGTTTTTTGTTAATTTTAGGCACCTTGAATGATAATGGGTTTTTTTAACTATACCTTGGCAAATATTTTACAACTCAAATGGTGATACCAAACTTAAATTTCTCACGATCTGAAAATGAACCTGCAAATGAACAAGTCGTAGTATAGTTTATCGTGTATTATTCCTCAAATCTTGTACCATAAGTTTATCAATCGCATTCTGTGCTAAGATAGGTCATTTATAATAATTCATATGACATTCTACTTCATGCCGATTTAGTTTAGGTTATTTATAGTATTTCGCGCGCACCACGAGTGAAAGTTCTGGAAACGTGCCGGATGCTATTTACTAGTTTCTCTACTGCGTTCAGCAGAATTTCATGCTTTGAGGTTAAGCAAGGACAAAAAAGAAACAAAAACAAGAGATTTAAAAAACGGGACTTTGAAGAGCACAATTCACGAACGAAAAGTCGCTTAAATGTTAACTTAGTAACCAAGTTCAGCGGCATTTTTATTAAAATGCCTTATTCTTTAACATATTTAAATGACAAATAAAATATATATCTTGAATTTTTTCAGAATATCTTGTGAAGTTCTATTCATTCTGAATGACTTATTTTGTAACTGGTAAGCCATAATAGATCAACAAAATATTAATGTTCAAAAATGTATATATCGTTAAAGCTCAACGCAGAAAATTTAAGTGTTTTCTTTTAGTTAACCTTTTTACAGATGTCTCTTGTTAATTGTTTTGAAATATTCATACCAGGTATGGGGAGCTGGTTCAGGACGGGTGGTATGCTCTCGTTCTCCTTCCACTTCCATTCGCACTACATCGAGTTGTTTCTCTCGTCTCGACATATCAGTGGCGGCACACACTTTCAACCTGCAAACTACTCGGTGGTGCGTAAATCCCATTTAACTGGCATATTTTTCGTTATACTAAGTTATCTATGTCAGACTGGAAGTACTCGTAGAGAGACTAATACTAAGACAAAGGTGTCATCATTAAATCTGGAGCGCATATGAGATTTAGAATAGTTCAATTTCGAAAATAGTTGTTTGCATGTATGTGTCGAACCAAGCATTGCCACAATGCAGCTTGCAAACTCTCTTAAGTTGGTGTATAAGTCCGTTGGTAACATCCGGTAGAGTTCCAAGCCCTGTTTTCCTATTGATTATTTCCCGGGTGCTATTTTGTAATGCAATTAATTACAACTGTAAATGAAGAGCAGATTCAACTACATTCAAATTCAAAGGATTATAAAATAGTCGCATGTCTGGTTCGATAACAGCTCTACGAAACTTTCTTCAAATACTCTTTAAAGGTTGTCCAGATACGTAATTTGTATACATACAAATGAAGTGCTTTAGTTTCCATTGAATTTAAACAGGAAGGTGACACGTGGCATTTTGTGCAAGTTGATGGTGCCATAGACGTAATTTGGACATAAATGTCCTTACCACATCCTTGCAGTTGGGTATTGAGTTAATTTAGATACTGTGTAGATCTGTTAAAAATGCGAGGTCACTAATCCATTGTGGATCCGATATTTCTGAGATAGTGGTCTCCTGTAAGTATACATAATAATGCATACATCAGTATAAAACGCAGTATTTTATACGCAATAGACATTATATAGCACGTAAACAGTATAAAACATAGTGCAATAAATTCATTAAAACACCCAATACTAACCTCCTGTTTTAAGAAGTTAGGAATTTCCTGGAGCAAATTGAAAAATTCTATTGATGGTACCCCTATTGAGGCCACCGTACTTTGCAGTAATAGGTAACATCGAAAAATTCAGAGCCAAGAACCTCGTGAATTGTGGATGTCGCAAGAATTTAGACTTAATGTGATTTACAGTCTGTATCACTAGGTTCATTACGTTTCCAAACTTGCGGAATGAGCACATAGCGCGTCCCGCTGTTCGAGGGTCGGCTGATACGTCCCGGGCCTCGCACAGAGATGGCGCGACTAGGCGAGTTAGACAGTAGCATCGTATAGTTTTACTGTAGACTAGCTTGTATCGATAGTTACAGGTCAATAACTTGTTTAGTTTTTGAATGACCGTATTTTAAACAAGGCAACTTTAGAGTTTTCACGAAAATGGAGGATTTGGAAAAACGAGCAGTGAATAAATACTTCCATTTGAAAGGCTTAACGCGTAAAGAAATCAAGGAGGAAATGGACAGTACAGTCAAAGACTATGCCCCTTCATATTCAATGATTAAAAGGTGGGTTGCAGAGTTTAAAATGGGACATACGAGCACTAGTGATGACCCTCGCTCTGGACGCCCTGTGGAAGTCACAACTCCAGAGATGATTGAAACAAATTCATCGTTTAGTACTGGAAGACCGCAGATTAAAGTTGTTTGGGTTAGCAGAGGCTGTAAACCTATCAAAAGAACGTGTAGATAATATTTTAAGTAATGTTTTGGGTTTTCGCAGGGTCTGTGCGAGGTGGGTGCCGCGTTTGTTGACACCTGATCAAAAGTTGCATAGAAAAACTGTTTCTGTTAAGAATGTGGAGCTCTACCCTAAAAATCTCAATGAATTTTTGAGACGGGTTATTACCATGGATGAAACTGTATTACCATTACTACACTCCAGAAAGTAAATCACAGTAAAAACAGTGGATTGTTCCAGGTGAACGAACTCCAAAAAGGGCAAAGTCAATTTTGTCAGCTAACAAGGTTGTGGCGAGTGTTTTCTGGGATGCACAGGGAATTATTTTTATTGATTATTTGGAAAAGGGTAAAAGTATCACTTACCCAAACTTACTGCAACGTTTAATTGATGAGGTGAAAAGACAAAGACCTCATTTGGCAAAAAACATCTTGTATCATCACGACAATGCTCCGACCCATCGTTCAGTCATTGCATGGGGAAAATTTGCGAATTAAAGCTCGAATTGCTTGAACATCCACCCTATTCGCCAGATCTAGCACCCAGTAAATATCACCTGTTCCCTAATCTCAAAACATTTCTTGGAGGACGAAGATTTCACAGCAACGAGGAGGCCATTGATGCGGTAAACAGCTATTTTGAGGACCTTGATTAATTGCACTGTAGATATGGTTTGATTAAATTAGAACACCGGTATGACAAATGTATTAACCTTTCTGGAGATTATGTTGAGAAATAATTGTCATTGAGACTCGAGACTTGTCAGCCGACCTCGTATAATAAAATGAACAGCTTTAAAGCCGTCTGTATTGATACCAAATGGCCTTTATAGAATATTTGCTAATATCCTCCTCATTTAAAAAATGTATGATTAAACTCACAAAACCAATGTATTTTCCTGACATTGATGGGGCACCATCCGTGACAAGATGCACGTTTTTCCATATCAAGTTATAATTTGTTACATCACGTAGGAAGGATTAAAAGTGCGACCCTTCAGGCGGTATTAAATCTAACAGTTCTTCTAACACAGTTAGGTAGTCATCAATGCCCCTAATAAACACAGTCAATTGGGTACTATCTACCTACAATATCGGTGGTCTCATCCAGCGCCAAAGAGAACCATTTTAAGGTATGAATTTCTGTGATTAGGTGCGCCTCAATATCACAGTTCTTTTGATAACCCTCTCAGAGACTGTGACGTGACAGGCTCATGTTTCTGAAAGAATCTACCATTTGAAATGCAATATCTTCAGCAGCCAATATCATGCACTCTTTAATGTATTTCCCGCCGCGGAATGGTTTATTTTCTCAGTAATATGTCTTGAAATCCGTAACTAGCACGAAATAAACATTCTGAAAGTGGGTTAAAAGTAGGTATGTATCATGAATATGTTCTTCTAACAGTATTACTAGATGTTTCTAATCATGCCTGTAAGTTTATCGCGTCCGTAGTCATTTGCATGTGAAGTGTGGAAATCCCGTCTGATATTGTGTTTCACACGGTGGAACTGTGTAGCACACAACAAACAAGCAGCTTCGTTGCCACCCTGAATACAAAGTAATACTTTCCCAAGTTTTACTGAAGTGATATCGCTGTTTGGAGTTTGCCGTGCTCGTTACTCAACTACAGCACACCGACCGTCACTGTGTAGTTTGTTGTCAGTCGTGGTGACAAGCGAACGTCTACAAGGACAGGTGCGTGGAAGGGGTATTGGAGGGATGGCTTTGTAATGGTCCATCAGAGTTCAAGCTCCCCATACCTTTCTCAAACGAGAAGTCGCTATTCGTTTTGCTTTACTTTCTGTGCCATGTACATGACAAAGAAGGTATTGCATTCCATCTAAAAATCCAATGCCTAGATTTAAGCGGAAATATATGTTTTGGGTCCTCCTGAATGCAAGAAGAAGCATTTTAAAAAATCTGATGTGTTACACTCACATGACTTTCTCTACCCTTGTACAAACTATTTTTACAAACGCTTATTCTCCATATGCTTTATGTTAATCGAGATATCGAGATGTCAATCTTATTGGTAATTTTCTTGTAGATGCAAGGGGAATATGGTAGCTTTTAAGCGATAGTCAAATATTTTAACGCTGGTTGCTATGTGGCGCATTCCATTCTCTTTGCATGTCCAGGACATAAAAAAAATGAATAACGAATTTGAGAAAAAGTATAAGTATTTGAAAATTTAAGGAAATAACAAGCAATATCTCGAAAACGGTTCACTCAACAAAAGAAATGTATATGACATAGGTTGTGTATTTTAACGCGATCTACATTTTTTGTGTAGTAACATTTTGTCTATCTCTTATGGTTTACCAGTTATGCAAAAGTCGTTCACAATGAAGAATACTTTTGGAGACATTCCCAGAAAATTCGAGATATACATTTCATGTCTCATGACATTATCTTAAACATATGATATTTTAATCAAAATCGTTAGAGCCATTTTTGAGAAAATTAAAATTTTCGAAAAATGTTCCATGTAAAGGGTAGTTTGGGGTGGGGGGATTTTCTTGAAAACCTTCGTGTCGCATCTCTGGAAGATACTGAACCTAAATACCAAGTTTGGTGTTTATCCGACTGTTCGTTTTTGAGTTATGCTGTTCACAGACACACACACACACAGACACACAGACACACACACACACACACAGACACACACACGGACGTGTTTCCAAAAATACTTTTTTTGGATTCAGGAGGTCTCAAAACATGTACTTCCGGCGAAATCTCGGTATCGAATTTTTGGGTGGAATGCAATACTTCCCCTACTTACTATACGCAGTAGAGAAATTAAAAAAATGAATAACGAATTTGAGAAAAAGTATAAGTATTGTAAAATTTAAGGAAATAACAAGCAATATCTCGAAAACGGTTCACTCAACAAAAGAAATGTATATGACATAAGTTGTGTATTTTAACGCGATCTACAATTTTTGTGTAGTAACATTTCGTCTATCTCTTATGGTTTACCAGTTATGCAAAAGTCGTTCACAATGAAGAATACTTTTGGAGACATTCCCAGAAAATTCGAGATATACATTTCATGTCTCATGACATTATCTTAAACATATGATATTTTAATCAAAATCGTTAGAGCCATTTTTGAGAAAATTAAAATTTTCGAAAAATGTTCCATGTAAAGGGTAGTTTGGGGTGGGGGGATTTTCTTGAAAACCTTCGTGTCGCATCCATGGAAGATACTGAACCTAAATACCAAGTTTGGTGTTTATCCGACTGTTCGTTTTTGAGTTATGCTGTTCACAGACACACACACACAGACACACACACACACACAGACACACACACGGACATGTTTCCAAAAATACTTTTTTTGGATTCAGGAGGTCTCAAAACATGTATTTCCGGCGAAATCTCGGTATCGAATTTTTGGGTGGAATGCAATACTTCCCCTACTTACTATACGTAGTAGAGAAAGTAAAAAAATCTGATGTGTTACACTCACATGACTTTCTCTACTATTGTACAATCTAATTTTACAAACTCCTATTTTCCATATGCTTCAAGTTAATCGAGATATCGAGATGTCAATTTTATTGGTAGTTTTCTTGTAGATGCAAGGGAAATATCGTAGCTTTTAAGCGATAGTCAAATATTTTAACGCTGGTTGCTATGTTGCGCATTCCATTCTCTTTGCATGTCCAGGACATAAAAAAAATGAATAACGAATTTGAGAAAAAGTATAAGTATTGGAAAATTTAAGGAAATAACAAGCAATATCTCGAAAACGGTTCACTCAACAAAAGAAACGTATATGACATAAGATGTGTATTTTAACGCGATCTACATTTTTTGTGTAGTAAAATTTTGTCTATCTCTTATGGTTTACCAGTTATGCAAAAGTCGTTCACAATGAAGAATACTTTTGGAGACATTCCCAGAAAATTCGAGATATACATTTCATTTCTCATGACATTATCTTAAACATATGATATTTTCATCAAAATCGTTAGAGCCATTTTTGAGAAAATTAAAATTTTCGAAAAATCTTCCATGTAAAGGGTAGTCTGGGGTGGGGGGATTTTCTTGAAAACCTTCGTGTCGCATCTCTGGAAGATACTGAACCTAAATATCAAGTTTGGTGCTTATCCGACTGTTCGTTTTTGAGTTATGCTGTTCACAGACACACACACAGACACACACACAGACACACACACGGACATGTTTCCAAAAATGCTTTTTTTTGGATTCAGGAGGTCTCAAAACATGTATTTCCGGTGAAATCTCGGTATCGAATTTTTGGGTGGAATGCAATACTTCCCCTACTTACTATACGTAGTAGAGAAAGTAAAAAAAAGGTAAGTGTGTGTGTGTTTTTAACAACATAACTCAAAAACGAAAAGTTGGAAAAACACATACTGGGTATTTACGTTCTGTACCTTCCAATGATGCGCCACGAAGATTGTCCAAAAATCGCGCACCACAAACTGCCCTTTACAAAGAAAATGTTTTCGAAAATTTTTGTTTTATAAAAACGGCGTAAGTATTTCATTAAAATATCATATATTAAACATACTTATATGACAAATAAAATGCATACTTGAATTTTCTGGGAATAGCCCGTGAAGTCCTGTTCATTCGGAAGGAATTATTTATAATCTCGTATACCTGGTAAACGCTAAGCGATAGACGAAACGTTCTACATAGAAACGTAAATATCTTTAAAATAGATAATTTCTTTCAAATAAAATTTTTTGTGGCGTTTGCCATTTCTGAGTTTTCCATATTAATCTCTCGAATTGTTCAATTCATTCTTATAAACTCCTGTTTTTAGTTGTTTCTAAGGTCAGCCGCTAGATGGCTTCTGAGTGTAGGCACTTCGTTTGTGAACTCCCGTATTTTACTTATATTTTCTTAAAACTTTCATCTCTCAGTACTTAAAGCTTTTAGGAGTGTAGTCGAGTTTAAAGTGCAGCTGCTTTCACTTAGGAATACATTTTTATTATACATTGTAGTGTAAAAAACAAATAATACCGTGTGTTCATATCAGCTGTTTACGTCCGCCATATTGAATTGATCTGTTTGTGTTTGTATAGCCTATTATTTCGTGTTTTCTGTCATTGGACGCTTAGTGACTTGTGTTTGTGCTTAACTAGGAAATTACTTAGTGCATTACTAGTGGTTTAAAAGGTGAAATAAGAGCTTGGTGTATTACCAGTAGTTTAAGAAGTGAAATAAGTGTTTTGGTGCGTTACTAGTGGTTTAAGTTAGGTAGACGTGTATTAGATTATCTCTTTATAACTGTATGTTATTTCTGTGCGTGTGTGTGTGTTGTAGAGTAACTTATTAAGATATAAAGCTGTAGGTGTATTATAAATTGGTATAACTGTAGTAATTTCTTTGGATAACTGCGACATAATAGTGGTGTTTTAAAATAAACCGTCCCACCCTTGCGTTGAATGTAAACAAACCTAACTGCTAGTGTATTTTGGAAAAACATTGTAGTCGTAACATAAGTGCTTGCAGATTGTACTAATCTTCTGACGGTGTTAGTTTACCTTTATTGTCTCTGTCAGTCAGTGTGCTAATAATGAGTGGTGAATCGTGTGATCTTAGTGGTAATTGTGGTGCTTGTCGCCGGAGGGTTAGCAAGGGTGTTTTCTGTGCAGGATGTAAGTTTTGGTTTCATTGGGCGTGTGCGAACATTCTTAGTGAGAATACGAGTAATTGTGCAGAGTGGTTATGTGAACTTTGTAAGTATAAGACACTGGTCAGAAAGCACGAGGAAACCATTTCCAACCTGAGAAAAGAACTAGACTTTTTCAAAAAATAAACTAGAAGCACTGTTTCGGCTTCAAATATTTTGGCTAATAACTTTCAGGACGTCAGGATGGTATCTAAGAAGAATCTCAGTAGGAAAAGGCGTTTCTCTGCAGATGATTAACATCTTATCCAACTGAGCAACAGATTCAGTGTTCTTGTAACGCTGAATGTTGATCAGGCCACAAATCCCCAAGAGCAGGTCTTAGATGAATCTGTAAATCACACAAAAACAAGGTCTTGTTGCTTGGGTAGTCATGGGAGGGGCATAGCATCCCTGCTCAAACGGGACTTGGGGTGTGATTATAATGTAGTAGGCATAGTTAAACCCAGTGCTGCGCTCTCTGATGTCACTGAAGACCTGGTAAAGCTAACTGCAGGTTTTACCAAGAGGGATCATGTAGTGATAGTGGGTGGGCCAGGGAATAGCCTGGATAGAAATAGTAGCTACATTATTGAAAAGGATCTGTGTGACATCAGTGAGACCAGCAGCCATACTAATGTAAAGGTAGTGGCACTTTTACATAGGCATGACAAGCCTCAGATTCATTGGAGGGTGAGACTTGAGCGTGCCTTGTTAAGTCCTGCTGCATCTCACATGTGTATGATAGATGTCGACGGTATAGGCAGGTATGGTTATACCTCTCATGGCCTACACCTAAATTCTAGAGGCAAAGAGAAGCTTTCTCTTCTTATTGCTGACAGAATTAAGGGTAAAATTCCTGTTGTCACTAGTAGGAGG
Organism: Deroplatys truncata; assembly: GCA_030765065.1. Taxonomy (NCBI): domain Eukaryota; kingdom Metazoa; phylum Arthropoda; class Insecta; order Mantodea; family Mantidae; genus Deroplatys; species Deroplatys truncata. Next base: position 201,204,815 of record CM060983.1, on the reverse strand, counting down.
TCTTTTTAGGTTAAGTATGTCCCATAGTCAACATAATCATCGACACTTAAAGCAAATTGAGATAACCATCCCAAATACCTCTGTATCCGCAAGTAACTATAGAAATAATGCTTCTGACATCAATAGTAATAATGATAATAATAAGAATAAAAACTGCCTGTCTGTATTTCATCAGAATATAAGAGGCTTAAGAAACAAAGTAGATGACTTACTATTAGTCTTGATACTGAAAACTCACTGCAACACATTTTATGTTTATCCGAACACCACTTGACACAACAGGAATTTCAATTTTACTGCATGGCTACTCTTTAGCAGCAGAGTTTTCAAGAAAAATCTTACATAAAAGTGGGGTTTGTATATATGTCAGAAATGATATGACATAAAGTTTTGGAATTATCCAAGTTTTGTAGTGAACAACACCTTGAACTCTGTGCAGTTCAGCTAAATGAAGGTAAATTGAATTTAACTATAGTAGCCCTTTCTCGATCTCCCTTAGGCAATTTTGAAATATTCAGAAAGCAATTTGAACATCTTCTAAAATTTTTATTCAAACCAAAAAGAGAATTAATCATATGTGGTGATATAAATGTTGATTATTTGAAACCTAGTCCTCAAAGGGAACAACTCAGCACTTTACTTACAACATACCACATGACACATACAGTAAACTTTCCCGCAAGAATCCAAAACAGCTCCTCTACAACTACAGATAATATATTTGTAAACTCAGATAGCATTAATTTTTGCAATGTCTCATCAATATCTAATGGCCTGTCGGATCACGATGCACAAGTTCTACACATTAAAAAGTTAAATTTAAAATCCAAACCTAAATATACTTATCAGAAATCTAGGGAAATAAATGAAAATACTCTGAGTGAGTTTAGCAAAATACTTGAACTTGAATCATGGAATCAAACTTACCAAACGAACGTAACCAATAATAAATATAACATCTTTCTTCAGTGTTTCAAAACCCACTTTGAACGCTTGCTTCCCGGTCAAGTTAAACAAAATATCTAACTTCAAAAGAGAGAATGCCTGGATCACTTTAGGAATTAGGACGTCATGTAGACGTAAAAGAGAATTATATGAGCAAGTAAGAATTAGTAATAATATAGATTTAAAACGCTACTTCAAAAAATATTGTAAGCCTCTAAAGAAGGTAATAAAAGCGGCTAGAATATTGCATTACAATAAACGGATTCAACTCTCTGACAATAAAATAAAAACTACTTGGAATATAATAAAAAGAGAAGCGGGTAAATCCTCATTACAAAATGACTTAATAGCACTAAACATTGATAATCAAGAAATTAGTAAGCCTCATGAAGTTGCAGAAATATTTAACAAATTCTTTTTGGATGTAACAAACAAAATTAGTATTAACTTTGGAAGTAAAGAGGCAGCTTTGGAATTTCTAAGATCAAATTTCACTAATGAAGTGCCTGAATTTAAAGTTAACCTGACAACGCCTTCTGAAATAAACAAAATTATTAACTCCTTCAAAACAAAAAACTCTTCTGGTTATGATGAAATAACAATAAAAGTCTTAAAATCATGCTCATCTCAAATTTCCACTCCCCTTAGTTATTTGTGCAACGAGTCACTAAGGTCAGGAATTTTCCCTGACAGAATGAAATTTTCCATTGTTAAACCACTTTTCAAAAAAGGCGAACGCATTAAGGTTTCAAATTATAGACCAAATCTCTCTTGCCAATTTTCTCAAAAGTTCTTGAAAAGGTGATGTTTAATAGACTTTATAAATACTTTGAATGTAACAACATACTTGTCAGGGATCAGTTTGGGTTCAGAAAAGGAATGTCGACCAATAATGCAACTTATAAACTTACTCATGAAGTGTTAACTGCATTAAACAAAAAAATGGATGTAGGTGGGATTTTTTGTGACTTAGCAAAAGCATTTGTCTGTGTTAATCATGATATTCTGATAGCAAAATTGAAATTCTATGGACTAAAAAATGAAACTCTAAGTTGGTTCGTATCATATCTAAATGAAAGAAAACAAAGTGTTGAAGTTGTCAATGATATTGAATTTGGAAAACATACATCAAAATGGAAAACATGGAGTGCCCCAAGGTTCAGTCCTAGGACCTTTATTATTCTTGATCTATATAAATGATCTATCATTTTATATAAAGGATATTCAAGTATAATTCTATTTGCTGATGACACGAGTGTTCTGGTGACTAGTAAAAGCTTGAATGAGTGTGTAATTACATTGAATTATGTTTTGAACTGTATGTCACACTGGTTTAAAGCTAACAAATTATCTGTAAATCTAGACAAAACAAAAGTTGTTAAATTTATAACCCATCGATCACTACACACTCCAATAGAAATTGGGATTAATGACATGTCATTAGAACAAATAGACAAGATTAAGTTTCTGGGCCTCGAAGTAGACAGATATTTAGATTGGAAAGTTCATATTACGTATATCATACCCAAACTCAATTCTGCCTGTTATGCTATCCGAGCACTGGTAAACGTCAGTTCTATAAATACGCTTAAATTAGAATACTATGCATATTTTAACTCTTATCATTTAATATGGAATATTATTTTGGGGAAATTCGGTAGAAAGTAAACGAATATTCCTCATGCAAAAGAAGGTTATAAGAATCATTTCTAGCACTCATAGCAGACACTCTTGCAAACATCTTTTTAGAAGACTGAAGTTATTAACCCTACCTTGCATGTATATATTTTCAATCTTAAAATTCTATGTATGCAATCGAACCACATTTATTACAAACATGGAAATTCATGAGATACACACTAGACAAAAGGGTAACATCCATCATCCCAGTGCAAAGCTTTCTTGCTTCCAGAAAGGTGTATATTACGAGACCATAAAAATATTTAATACTCTCCCTAATGATCTTAAGAGAAAAGTTCACAATTTCAATGTCTTTAAAACTGCTGTTAAAGAGTACCTATGCGCAAAAGCATATTATTCTGTACAAGATTATCTGAATGACAAATTATCCTGATGATAATGCTTATATAGCTCTGTAAGTAGTATTAGTAAATATTAATGACAATTGCCAGTCATATTTGATGCCTGCTCTAGAATTAATGAAGCTATTTAAATGTATGTATATTAAGAACTGACAGTAAATGCTATGCATTACAAATCAAATACAATAAAATGATCAGACGAGCATAGGTAAAATCCTAGTGAATGTTAAAATAACTGTTCTTGCCTATACGTATATTAACCTTATAACAGTAAGGAGGTATTCAACTCTGTACAAAACTACACTTGATTTGTTTCATTTTGTACATAATATGTCTTTATTTTATTTTAAATGTTCTGTATACTATGTAATATTTATGTATATATGTAACTTTATTGTACATTTCCTTGACACGCATATAGTATGTGTCTATTTTATATCAAATGTTCCATATTCTATGTAATATTTATGTTTATATGTAATTTTTGTACATTTCCTTGACATGTTCTATGTTCACAAGCCTTTAGTGAACTCACAGAATACCATCTAATCTAATCTAATCTATAGCGTCCTGTTGTTAAACATTTGTCTACCGTTGTTCCCTTTGTATCTATAACGAAATGTGTAATGCAGCTATTTCCGAAGAGGTTTATCTAGATTAAAATAAAGTAGACAGGAAAATAAACTTTTGTAAGAATAAGTTGTACACCCACTAATAAGCGTTAGAGTGCAGAGAAACTCATGTGAATGTAACATATCAGGTTTTTCCCCTGACCATGCAAAGAGCATGGAATTTCGAAGCCACCCATTAACATCTCCTGTCGTAGCTCAGTGGTAAAATGCATCCTGTTTCAGGTATGCCGAGGATCCAAGGTTCGAACCCCAGCACATGATTATACCTTTTATTCCAACCTTTTTACCTTGCGCAAAATTTTTCTGGAAGTTCTTTATGCACTACATTCGAACATTTACACTAAGGCTTCATCACAGTAATGCAGCATGCCACTTCCACGAGGTTGTGAGGACAGAATGCAGCTCAAAAGGGTGAAATTGTAGTCGTGCTACTCACGGTGAAAATGCCACGCAAACCGCTAGAGAATTGGGTTGTGTCCAAAGAACAGTGAAACAATGGCTAGACCGGTATCACGATGGAGAAGTTGAATGGGCCATATCACGTAGGCGTTCAGGTAGGCCTCGTTCAACAGCACTTGCTCTAGACGAAGCTCTGGTACCTTTAAGATATAGATCTGGCTTTCTGGACAAAGCAGTTGAGTATGGTTGTTCAATGATACCATATGCAAACGATTAAAGGATGCCGGTATTTCGTCGCATCGCCCTGCCACTAACCTCCTTCGCACTGAGGCACGCAAGGCAAGAAGGTTACAATGGCCACAGCGTAATATTGTCCTTCCTCAGGCTTACTGGGACCTGATAATCTGGAGTGACGAGAAATTATTTCGATCCGACCAGCAAGGGACCCTATGTCTGTATAGACCGTGGGGAACTAGAGACTCTCCTCAGCAGGTCGTTCGATGCAATTCGGGAAGAATTGCAGCACATTTCTGGGCCTATATGAGAGCATCAGGTCCAGGAAAGCTAATTCAAGTACCAGAAAGAATGACGAGTGCTGTCTATGTAGATATTATCGAAAACACTTTGCTGCCATCCCTTCGTCCTAGGTTCCCAGAACAAGAAGAATATTTATGCACGACAATAGCGGTGTCCATACAGCAAATATCACCCAGGATTGGCTAACGCGGCATCCGGAAATAATCTGCATGGACTGGCCTCCAAGATATCCTGAACTGAACCCCATTGAACACGTATGGGCCTTCACGGTAAAGGTTTCGGAAGAACGCCGACCAGACAGGGTACGAGTGAATCTGGTTGTTCACGTGATGAGTCTATGGCAACATTATCAGCAGAACCCAAACATGTGTTCTGCACTGGTTGCAAGCATGCACGGAAGAATAAACGATGTAATCGCAGCTGGGGGCGATTATACCAGGTTCTAGAACACAAGATTTCATTTTTCTTTTCCATTCGTTGTTTTGACATGTTACTTGTTCCAGGAGAAATACGTTGTCTATAAATATGAAATATTTCAGAAATTAATTTACTTCTTCATATATGGCGTGGCTTTAGCTATTAAATAGCAGTTGATTAGTTTGCTTTTTAAGAACCATTATCCTTGGTTATCGTCTTCTTTTTGTTATTTATAATAAATGGAGTAACTATATTGTAACTAGCAGCTACACAGAATATACCTTTTCAGTTTTATGCATTATACTGCATTGACTTTTACACAATTATATTTGCAACAAGTTTGTTTTTCTCAAGATGAGAATTTATCAGTTTCTTGTTGTTTTGTGTATCAGCTTATTGTTATGAACTGATGGATTGTATACAGCATTTAGAAGTTGGCTACATTAAAATTATCATTCAACCTCCTCGCATTTTCTTCGAAATCATGTAGTAATTGCCCAGTCTCAAGAGGAGTGTAAATTTGCTTGTTACTGTATATTACAAAGTGGAAAAGCTGAAATAAAAGATATGACCATATGCTGGGGTTCGAATCCTGAATTGCCGACACACTTGAAACAACATGCGTTTTACCACTGAGCTACATCAGGTGTAATTGCGTGGGTTATATACAACATAGATGTTGGTTCTATTAAAGTCATCATTCCTCGTGTTTTCGATTTTCTTGCGTATTCTCCAATGCCACGTAGTTAACAGCTCAACTGCAAGAGAATTGCAGCTTGTTTTGTGATATTTAGTACATATTTCGTCTTACTAAGTTAATATAGCTATAGAAACCTTCGAAGAGAGTGACAGATTAATATGGCGACAACGACATCTATGACCATGGCCGATTTCAGTTTTAGTTTTCATACCCCCCACACACGGAACGCCTGAATGATATTGACCTGCGAAAAGTGTACGTTTACTTTCAAATATATTGAAAATTTCTAATTGCATCTTAAGGATTAAACAATTGATATTCAGAGATAACTGGCTACTTGCCATTAAGTGCGTTTGTTGAATGCGTATTGAAGTCCGAAGTAAGAATGAACTGATTCTTAAAGACTTTCATTATTCTAAGGCAGAAACTTCAAGGTTTATTACAAGTTGTAATTTAGTTTTCTTAAACTGTTTCTATTCTGCTTAGAAAATATTTTACATAGCGCACTGATATGTGAGATAATTTCCTGTCAGAAAGAAGATTTTTTGTACCGTTTTTCTTATGACCTCTGTGGGTTGTTCCTAATGAGGGTTTCATACTTAGCAGCACGGGGGAGGGGTCATTACAACCTCAAAACACAAATTATACATTTAGGCTGTAGCGTTGCATCAGAAGCGGTGTGAACTCACTACCATCTGTTGGGCACTCACGACAGAGTAAAGAAAATACTGCACTTAATGCACAATCGTATTCAAATAGAGGTTTCTTATACCCGTGTTTATACACAACCATCCCTAAAGATATGTATGCGCTAACAATTATGAAAATTTATCGCTTGGTCTCTGGCAATATCTGCGGTGAGTCTCTATTTCCAACCTCCCTTTCTCTCCCTTCAGTTCGGTAGCGAACATCTCGGCACACTTAGAGTTCAAAAATAACACAAGGAAATCCAATACACATGCTGGTGTATGGTCAGAAATACATTCGGTGTGGCGACATTTCTTCGGCAATAACAGCGCCTTAGACAACATCTTCAATTAGGGTAGCGGACATAGCGAAACATTTGGAGGAGAATATAGCTATAGTAATTACGTAGTTACGGACCACTAAATGTGCGAAGACAATAGTGGCATGATGGCATTAAATTAGCCATACCGGGTAATACATTACGTTAACAATATTTTGTACACGATTTTATTGAAATATTAATGATATGCTGACGGAGAAGATACTTTAATTCTAAACAAACTAGGCTTATGAATGAACATGGAAAGTTTTGACATTTTCGTTAAAGCCATTTGAGAGAAACGTTTTTCATGTAAACAGTAGTTTGTTGAAGTACGTTTTCCTTGGAAATCACGTGTCGCATGATTACAAGATGAACTTAAATACCAAGTTCGGTATTCATACAACTTTCGTTTTTTGAGTTACTGTGGTTACATACATACACACACCATTAAATGATTTTCTACAACTGTTTCCTTTTTACTTTCTCTATCACGAACAGTCAGTAGGGAAGTATTGCATTCCACCCAAAAATTCGATACCGATATTTTACCGGATATACACGTTTTGAGCCCACCTGAATCCAAAAAAGCACTTTTAACAAAAGGTCCGTTTGTGTGTCTGGGTGTCCGTGAACAGCATAACTCAAAAACGAAAAGTTTGATAAAAATACCAAACTTATTTAGGTTTAGTATCTTTCAAAGATGCGACACGAAGATTTTTCAAGAAAATTCACCACTCCAGAATATCCTTTACATGGAACACTTTTCGAAAATTTTGTTTTCTCAAAAACGGCTCCAGCGATTTTGACCAAAATGTCATATACTTAATATATTTTCATGAAAAATAACATGTATATCTTGAATTTTCTGGAAATGTCACCAAAAGTCTTCTTTTTTCTGAATGGTTTTTTCATAACTGGTAAACCGTAAGAGATAGACAAAACTTTTCTACACAAAAAATGTAGATCTCGTTAAAACACAATTTATGTCATATACTTTTCTGTCGAGTGAACCGTTTCCGAGATATTCCTTGTTATTTGTTTGAATTTTTGCAATACCTGTATATTTTCTCAAATGGGAATTCGCTATTCGTTTTTTTTTATGTCCTGGACATAAAAAGAGAATGGAATGCTCCACATAGCAACCAGCTCTTAAAAGATTTGACTATCGCTTAAAGCCTACTATATTCCCCTTGCACCTACAAGAAAATTGGCAATAGATTTATGCAAATGTTTATCTCGATTAACATGAAGTAGATGGAGAATAAGCTTTTGTACAAATAGATTGTACAAGAGTAGAGAAAGTCATGTGAGGTAACATATCAGATTTTTTTCATTCAGGAGACCTCAAAGCAGTATAGCAGCAGTGAAATCGATTGTTTTAGGGAATGCAATACTACCTCTATCTACTAGAGATAGTAACATTGCAATTCAATTGGTCAATAGAGCAGCTTATGAAAGTGCCGATAACTCTTTTCGGTTTCTGGATACAAGTAGAAGAAGAGATTGTACGAGCACTTTTGAATCAGACTGCGGCAGGCGTTATTATGTGTTTTATTACTTTCATTTGAGACGTACACTCACGAAGTTTATTTTAAATTGGATCATATGTAGGATGTATGTACAGGAAAGGATGAGATTTGAAACGTGGTGTTGAATTTTAATACAATCCCCGGCGCTTGGTGGGGGGGACCCTCTATGTAGCAATATCATAGATTTAATTTCTGTGTTTAAATATTTACAAGTCTGAAACAGACATTTCTGAGTATGTCCCCCACAGCCAGGAGCGAAATGTCAGGTGAAGCTATTTTAATCTACAGACAATGGCTCAGCAGCCCGGAAGTTTTATAAATAAAGCATATTTTATGACTATAAAGCGAGACGAAAACGTCCACAGTCTAGGAAGGTATAAAGTTCTTCAAATAAGCAACAGCCCAAATGACTATAATAATGATGATAATCATAGGAATGGCAATTTGCTCCGTTCTCTTATTCTAATCATGCGGTTATTTATTTAGGGACCTCAGAAAATCTATCTCTGAAAAGAAATAAGAAACACAGAATTAATTCTTGCATTACTCAGAGAGTTTTGGTTGAAAGTAAATGAAGGAGTGGAAACTCTATTAAAAGTACAATATTCCCGCACTTGGAACTTGACTCCGAAATCAGTTTAGAGAAAAGTAGGTAAATCCTTGAGAAGCCTCAAGCCTACTCCAGCTTGTTCAATTATTCTGTCAGGGCGGGCGCGGGCGCCCACAAGTCCAAGTACTTCCAGACAGCAAGTCTCTGGTCCATGTTTAACCGGGCGCTAATGATGTTAGGCCTACACGTAACGAGATTAAGCTTTCTGCGGAAACTTCCTAGAGCCGGAACAACCGTCCACTTTATGAAGGGCAGAAACAAATGAATAGCTTCTGCAAATATGGCATGAAGTTGCGTAGTGAACTAAAATTCAAAAGGACGTGTCCTGATAAAACGTTTTACATAACAAAAGTTCGGAATTTATTAAGTTTGACTTCTGCAAATATTTAGAGGGGCATACTTTCTGAATTAAAGAAGACGAACAGGAAAATACACTTGTAATGTTTTTTTATGATTTATTATGATTATCAGATAAATAAATAGGTATACGTATAATTTAAAATAAAAATCTCATATTTTGAACATTTGGTAGGCTATATTGAAAAGATTTTGAGAAAAACCTAAGTTGTATTTTTAAAAGTAATACAGTAACTTTAATTTTTAAGTACAGAGGTTTGTTTGTACGCGTGGCCGACCTCACATGAGTTTTCATGGCACCGGAAAGCAAGTTGTTTGCCGACAGAGTCGGGTATTCAAAGTCGCTTAAATTCATTTCGCACAGATTTCTCATTTAAATTATACCTAACAATAATCACATATCTTTGTCATAGAAGATGTTGGAATTCTGCCCTTATGTCGCCACAGATTTCTCACACCTTTTAAGAAAATTTACATTAATACTGATGACTATGCTTTTATTATATAATTAATTTTAATGCATTACAACTATTGAAATTAATTATAGTTTTTTAAAGCATGCTTTAATATAGCTTTTATCATACACACAATATATATATATATAAATGTGTGTGTTCTTAATATATACCGGGGAAACAACTTGAATAAATTGTGGAATTCAATTTTCCACCGGCATGTTGTCACAATGGTCAGAGCAACCGCACGGAGAGTGGGAGAACCGTGTTTAAATCCTGTCTGTGGCAGTGAACTTTTCAATTGACTCTATATTAAACACTCGTGGCTATGTAAGTGAAACCTAAGCGGCGAAAACACAGCTGCTTGTAAGGAGACATACCTGATAGCAAACAAGCATAGGAAATAACAGCATTTAAATATTGGAAGCATGAAATAATTGGAAATAGTTTAAAATGTGTGAAACCAACTTGTAACATAACTGTTAGAACAGACGAGATAGAAAACGAGAGGTGAATGTCCATCAACACACGCGCTAAGGCGCACAGGGTTCTTTGCTAAGTCTCCGAAAATAGAGAGGATAGGGAACAGAAAGAGACAGAAATAGTGGTCCATTTCTCGGAACTCGAGGAAGTAGGTAAATAGAAAAGGAAACATGTACTTAAGAGAAGGACAGAGACATTGGGTTTTGCATAAGTCAGCAGGACGCGTGACTTCAGAAATTTCGCAAATTTTACTGTCATAGCATGCCATGTAACACTACTTAAGAACTAATGAAAATTGTTGTACCAAATAAAGGCGCGAGTTCTGGCATCATATGCAAACAATCAAAAGGGAGGGAGGTCCCGAGTTTACACGACTCTCTGAGGATACCCTCTTGGCATTATCATAGCAACCGATATTAGAATCAGTGACGTAATTCAATTGTGCAACCAAGTGGAACATGCTGCATATGTGGGTGGTAAGATCGTGTGAAGAATTAGCTTGGTCCACAAAATAACATAAAATTATAGCGGAAAGGTTTAAGCTATAAGATTTAATAAACGCTTCATAATGGAAAATTGCTAGCCGCATGAATAGACATAATTCTCTTCAATAAAGCAAGGTTATGGGAAAATCAGTTTATTATTTTGCCTTCACCTACAAAATCCCAGAGATTATTATCCAACTAGAGAGGATATTTTTTCCTCGGCTCTTCGATTGGCAGCCGGCAAGAACGTCTAGAAAACAACGAAGAACCAGGAGCTGCATGAGCCCAGGTGTACTCCCGGCACATGTTCAACTTATCTCTGCTTAAGAAAAGTATGGTCAGCAAGAGAGAAACTTATGCTGTAGGAATTACGAAGTAAAGCAGAGTCGTCCGTCCAGCCATGACCAAGCCCAATGCTGCTTAACTTGGCGGTGAGGTGTGAATAGGAGAATCGGCAAAAGTTAGCGATAGCTCATTCGTCTACTGGTCGTACTGCTGCAGTGTACACACAGAGGTGAGGTGTGAGTTTCGAGTACACTGTGCGACGGCCACAATGTAAGGGAGACCGAGCGGGATATGTGACGGGAATCTACGGTCAGTATCGTAGACCAAGGGTGGCGAATATGCCTTTCCTACACCACTCAGCCGCACATGGAAAACAAATGAATAGGCGGCTAGAAAAAGAGTTGCGCCTGCGAGTTCCAGTGCCTCACGAGTCGCACTTTCGCCACCACTGTCGTAGACCATCCTGAGTGTCTAGTTCCGCACCGCCTGCAATCTGCGAATGGTGGTCTGAGACACCGAACCTCAGAATCAGGGGCGGCACGATTGTATGGTAGGCTGTACCAATTTTATACTGACTACACTGCTGCTCTCTCCCTTCTTTTCGAGGAACTCTATTGTCTGATTAGAGTGAGCTGCCAAAATGAAATATTAGGCATACTTATGTTTCAGTTTCAAATCTTCCACTGTTGATTATTACAGCAAAAATCGCCTTAGCTGAGAAATGTAATCCTTTAAAGCAGACACAGTATTTCACTGTTAAAATAAGCTAAAAGCTCAAATATCACGTACAGTCCTGAAATACAGCGAACTAGTCTTCTCAAAACTTCGTTTATATATATTTATATATATTTATGATACCACTATTTATGGATACTCGATACCGATACTGATTTTTCGATGCTCGATACTCAATTTACAAACAAACTGTAAAGGCTAAAGCTAGTTCACTGAATTATGTTCTTATTAGCAGTTTTCTGTAAATAAACGTATTCTTCAATTACCAGCAATTTTTTATCTCCCCTATTGATAGTCGAGATTGCTGCTGCTAATAATAATAATAATAATAATAATAATAATAATAATAATAATAATAATAATAATAATACTTTATTTGTTACTTTTTATGTAACTATATTTTGTGTTGAAAGCTTTCTTTTGAAGGATTTTCTATCCATATTATGTAAATTAGTCGTACGGTGTACCTGTAAGCTAAACTCGTAACCTGAGTTTGACTTGCATAAGCACAAACTAACAGATGGAAGGAAAGAACAAATATTTCTATGCGCTTTATCATCTCACGTCTTAAGTTCTGATTTGTTTATGCTGGATTAAGACATCATAGTCACCGGAGTAGGCAAATGTAATGGCTCAGAGTGAGTCGCTAAGCCAGCCTATTGCAGAAACGTGATTTAGTGTGTCAGTTAAATCAGCTTCGTTCACAACTCAGTTAACGCTGCATGTTACACTAGTACCTCTACTCCTTCCCCCATTGTTTTACATGTCTTCATTTGGACACATTAGTCTATGGAATGTTGTATTGGTTCACCCACAGTCAAGGTCTATCAAGAACTATAGTCCAGCAAATCTTTGAGCAGGCAATAACGTGAAGGCTTGCCTTCTTTCATTCCTTATCTGGCAAAAACCTAAACGAACAACTTTCAATAATTCGAAACTTAAACAGTTAAGAGTATCAAAAAGGTACCGAAGATGTATCTCAACGTATTAGAGGTACTTCGATACAACCGAGTATCGAGAGTATCCAGGTATCGACGGTATCGAAGTCTCACCTTTGATATAAATAGGTACCTACACTTCTACCTGGGGTTATTACAGCTAGAAAGCTCAATTTACACGCAGTTAAAAGGGAATGCTGTTTTAATCCTTTAATAACTGACTGCGGCTAATGCGATTGAAGCAGCGTTACATTGTTAACATGAAAAAATGTGTAGCGGTAAGCTGCTACAAAACAACTAAGTTCACCACAGTTGTGCATAGCAAACAACTTTTTGATACGCGCCACAAACGCGCGAGAATATAAAAACGACACACAATGTAAGTAACAATTAGTTAACGTACGCACCACGAGAGCGCTAAGGCTTAAGTAGTTCAAGTTTAATAAATTAGATGACGCCACGCTCATCAACCTCGACGACACCATAGTAATCATGGAAGACTTCAACGCCACGCATGAGACATGGGGCTACGCTCGAACCACGGCCGGCAATACGCTGTACCACCAGATGAGTCTAAACTACCACGTAATCGTCACCACAACCGAACTTAACTTCATTCCACACTCTGCTGCACACGAACCGCATGTCCTCGATATAGTCCTCCTCAAAAACAAACACTCTCTTTCAGCATAACCTACATCTGGTAAACTCTCTAGTTTCAGATTACTACGCAATGCAGCTAGACATTAAAACCCCCCGAAGCAACTACTACCGCCTTCAGCCTGCTAGCCGATATCTGCAATTATTGCCTCCAGCTCGGCTGCTTTCCAAAATGCTGGAAAGCTACTTTCCATAACGCTGATGTTCCTCAAACCTGGCAAAGACAGAAAGGATCACGAAAACTACCGAGGAATTAGCCTGATCAATACCATGAGCAAAGTAGCTGAAAAAGTTATCCTCAAACGGCTCAACAAAGTAGGCAAGTACCCGACCAACACAGGAAAAAACCAAAATGCCCCTCCTTGAGTTCAACAGAGCCATTCCCATATCCAGCAACCAAACACAGGACCTACATCAATTCCTAGCACAACTCGTCCCCTGAAATAAAAGACAACCCAGGAAAGAAAAACTAACAAAAATAGTAAGGCAGACACAAAAAAGACAACACAAATATTAAGAGCATAGATCCTCCATATATGCCGACCAAAGCTAAGAAGAGCACACAAAGAAACAGAGAAAAAATTAAGAAAGAAAAAAGAATGCTTTTGCGGAGCACAGCGCACTCTCACGAGGAAGCCTGCCCACGACAAACCCAGGGACACTGAAGCTTCATCCAGAAACTCCCATCCCAAGACGCAATACCACGCGAACATTTCAATCTACGAAACTCCGGGAAGTAACAATATGCAGAACTACCACCAGGATAAGTCCACGCTCAACAACACCCAGGAAAACGGGAGCCACACAACAACGAAGCGAGCACCACACAGGTACGCAGACCCACATATTATCATGACACCCATATCCAACTTCCACCTGCATGCTAATGCATTCCACCACTAACACATAGGTCCGGTTCTGTGCTACTTGAAAAGCGCCGCACCAAGCCCCATTCTGCCTACATGCTCTCTTACAAGTAGGCGCCTTTTTTTAGTGCTTACCTATTAAAGCCAGAGCGCTCAGGCGGTATCTGCCTTAGACGCTACCAGAATTTCCCTGCACTATGCTGCCCTACTTCTGTGGAAGTAGTTAGTGCACGGCAGGGAAGGCAACGTGGATCACTTTCGGATCATTGTCACCTAGTCTGGCGGTGATGGGGCCAGCCCCCTCTCCCGAAACCATTGCAGATCGGCTGGAGGTTGAATGTAGTAATGCATTTTTCCCTCCACGGAAAAAAAAGCAAATGGACACTTATAGCACTGAAGACATAGCTACTATTCTCCCAGAGCAGCGCTAGCTCCATGGTACGCTGAAAAATCTGCCGCCTTTGTCGCCGAAGAGCTCCTACAAAAGAGCTACCAGGTCCAGCGAGTGCCCCAAACCTGCATCCGCTGCCATATTTCCGAATCGCCGTACAGACGACCGACACCGCCAGAAACATATATCAGGAGAACGAGATGTTCCACGCCATGGTGCGCGTGGAGGCCTACAAGCCGCTACCACCACGACCGCAGCAGTGCACGCACTACCAGCAGTTCACACACCACGCAACTGGCTACCCAATACAGCTGGTCTATGCCTTTGGTGGGAAACTGGGCCACAAACGCGCGGCCTGCCAGACGCTCGATGTTCTCGGTTCATCTCCACGATGCTTCAATTGTGGAGATGCCCATTCTTCTCGCTATGCTAAATGCCCGATTCCTTAAGGTCCAGAGACGGGTAGATGTCCCGCTTAAATGCTAGACTCCGGGTACCGCACAACGCGGACCTCCCAAGAAAGGCGTACTCAGGGGCGAGGTACTCTGGTCTGTCCCCGCGTCAGCCTATAAAGTACCGGCAAGTAAAGAGACGCAACATGCCACACTCAACACAGCCACAGCGCCAATCACCAGCACTTGCCAAAAGATCTCTGCACCCGGAGTACCCACGGACTAGCAACATCAGCCGATTCATCTACGTAGTGACACCCAGCGGTGGGAACCCCGCCTGCAGCTGCCACCTCCCTTTCCTAGGCAAACACAGCCACCTCCCCTCTTATCTACCATCGCAGCCCTCCTAACCACCAGCACTTACCATGAATCACTGAACACCATGTATCAAATACCGTCCTCCCCGTATTCACCCCTACACTTACACTATCTTACGATTCTTTATGGCTGCTAGAGCCGGCGGTGTAACAAATCTCCTGTCTTTCAAACTCTGCTGTTGGAAAGCGAATGGACTCTGCCGGTACTCCAGGAGACCGCCAATTTCTTGGCCATTAAGGTCGTCAACGTACTCCTGTTACAGCAGGTACATCTACCGCCGTCCATAAAACTCACCCGACCAGGAATGAGCTGCTATACGACGGACAGGGCAGATGACTATGGAGGAAATATCATTTACGTTAGCCGTAGTGTTCTACACCACCAGCTGTACATTGGTCCTATCCCCAACCAGGAGGTCACTGGAGTGCAGTTGGAGACCAACAAGGGGCGCCTGAGGCTCTACTCCATGTACATATCCCCTAGCAGATCGGTGTTTTACCGAGAGTTGGATAAGCCATTCATCTCTAACACCGCCACCATCGCCATGGGGACACAATGCTTGAACTCCACTGTGCTCAACCATCGTGGAGCAACCCTGGAATACTACGTGCATAACAACAACTTAGCAGTGCTCTCGCCTTCCTCTACTACCATTACCCACGGGAATCGCCACCCCTGGACTGGTAGATATGGCTCTAGTAAAAATGTCCGGTGCAATCCCACGGTGTTCTCCCTTCCAAATTCTCTTCGCACCACTGCCCATTCTTCCTGCTGTTTACCTCGCGCCCTTCCTCAAAACACAACGCCTCCTTCCCATTCTTCGGTGCATTAACTGGCGAGAGTTTACCCAAATCATCGCCGCGAACCCAGTAGCCTTGGAGCCCTGCTCCACGGAGCAGGAAGCCGACGCACTGACTTTGAGGATCACCAACTCCATAGCCTCTGCAATACACCAGACTGCACTTACTGCAGACGGTTAGTCCAGGTAGCACCGAAGCTACCTCGCCACTTTCGCGAACTCCTAGCGGCAAAGAATAGGACGCGCCGTCGTGCAATTTCGCCAGGACAGGAGGGAGTATAAGTGGCTACAACGGCCCCCTAAACTGAAACTTGCGGACTACGCCAATGAGGAGTGGGGGCGTCGTCTATCTTCAATCGACACAGAGCATCAATCTCTTTGGTTATGTCCAAGGCCATGTTGCACATCCCCATAAATCATAAAACCCCTCCGCCTGGGCTACCGCCTGGTTCAGTCAGCAAGGGAGAAGGTGGAACTAGTGGTTGATTTCCTAGAACGCCCGTTCCATCCAGCGGATATCTGCAACATCGACCACATTCACCTGGTCAAAACGGGGATCCAGAATTTCCTATCCAGGCCATTTCTAGCGGAAGCTGTAGCCGCGATGTCACTGGAAATGATCCATCACCTTCTCTCTACCGTCGCCCCATACAAGGCAGCGGGATACGACAAAATCCTATGCGGCGCTACAGGCTCTTCCGCGGAAATGGAAGGAGCCACATTGCGCGTCCTTTCAATGGACTGCTTCGCCTGGCGTACTCCCCGACAGTTTGAAGCACGCCAAAATCACCACCTTGCCGAAGCCCAGGAAGTACGCCTCCTCCCCTGAAGGCTATCGCTCAATCAGCCTCCTCCTGCCCATCAGCAAGATTTTCGAAAATGTTGTGCAATAAGGCTCCATCAAGTCCTGGATACCCTCCAAGTGCTGCGACCTGAACAGTTCGGTTTCCGCCGACGGCACTCCACCATTCACTAACTTCTACAATAGTGGACGGCATCATCAAGGCGTTCAACAACAGATACTTTGTTGCTGTACTATTTCTGGACATAAATCGCGTCTTTGTCTCTGTCTGGCACGAGTACCCCCCGCATCGCAAAATACAATCTCCTATTGTTTTTTATCCATCTCATCCATTCGTACCTCCAAAACCGCACTTTCAGCGTTTCCAAAGAGGAAGTTACTTTAGCCTGTCGTACCATCCATGCAGGGGTCCCTCAAGGCAGTTTCCTTGGCCCCCTTCTCTTGTTGGTCTTTATAAACAGATTGCCATCCTATCCAGGCTGTTCCCTCTTGAACTTGCCGACAACACAGCCATAGCCTCAACAGCCAATCCTGAAGCATAGGGTTGCGGCACACAGACTTCAAAGCTAGGTCGACACCCTCACAACTTGCTTTGAAATGTGGTGCCTGAAAGTGAATACTGCCAAACCTCAGTCCGTTACCTTCACTCGGAGACTCGTATTGCATGACGTGTCTAATCTCCGAATAGTAGGCGGAACTGTAAACTGGTCCACGCACATTTAGGTGTTACATTGGATCAAAAACTAACATGGAAGCCTTATACAGAGGAACTAGCCTCCAAAGTCAACCTAGATTGGCAATACTGCATTTCTTATACTAGAGATTCCATCATGTGTGTGCGTAACAAAGTGCAAATGTACAAGCAAATACTTCGCCCTGCCCTAACGCCTGCCAGGTCTGTGGAATTATCACCAAACCTCACCTCCAACGCCTACCAACCCCACAGAACGATTCCTTCGTATCGCCCTTAACGCCGACTGGTACATCCCAAACAAAGACATCCATTGTGACCTTCACATCTCCGCCCTAACAGACTACTTCCTACATCCCAAACGTTTTATGACTCCCTTCTCCACAGCTTCAATAGCCTCATACACAGCATCGGAGAGTACGATATTGACTCCGGGGAACGCTACAAAGTCCCTAGACTTGTACTGGAAGCTTGAAAAAACCAACTATCAAACTACATCAACAATAAAACAGAAACGGGAAAACCGTATCCTGAAAACGCCCCCCTACCCACAAACGCTTTCCTGGAATCCCTTAATTAGAAACAACCGCTAACCTATAGTCCTTACACCAGACTCCACATTCAACCAGCGTAGGACAATCTGTACTGGAGTGGTAATAGTCGGAAAACACCACCTGCACGCAGTTGGCTCCATCTCCCAACGACGCCCTCGAAGTGAGTGGGCAGTTTCGTGAACACGGACGGGGAACAATGAACAGGCTAAGAGGGCTGTAACCGCCTTATACCCGGTCCTGGCTTCCACCATGCCGGTCCACTTAAAGTTATGCTTTATCTTGAAAATTCAAAATATACATTTTGTCATTTCAAGATTGAGACTTTGTCCAGTTTTTCCACTGTCACTGTTTTAAGTTCTTCTTTGTCACTGTTTTACTGGAAGTTGACTTCACTAAGATGTAATTCAGTTCCCCATCACTTCACTTCCTTCGTGATGCCGGACGGTTCACTTCACTCGTCGAATTCAAGGCCTCCACAACCCGTCACTCCGCATTGGCACTCGCTGCACGTCACAGCAGTCGTCACAAACTTGCTCGGAGAATCGCACGGCAAACTGCTTGGCAACTCAGCTCACATTCGACTCACACTCAACTCGACGGACTCACTCCCGCGAGAGCCGTCCTTATATAGTCAGTGGAATCTTTTCACAAGGTTCTCGAACGTTTTAGCACCATTTTCACACACTTTTTGCAGGAAGGAAAGATAAAGCTTCCAGAAAGTTCTGTTTATCTTCCGTTACCGCAAACGGTGTTTACGCTGAGCGACCGTTATCGTTGTTTACTTAGACCGCTCGTCGACGACCTCCCGATTACTTTCGGCCATCACAATATCTGATACTTTTGTTCAAAATCTTGATAGCTATTTCTGAGAAAATAAAAAGTAACGAAAACATTTTCTATGTAAAGTTTAGTCTGGGGTGTGGGGATTTTCTTGAAAATATCACATCCTTGGAAGATGCTGAACTTAAATACTCAAGTTAGTATTTAACCAACTTTTCGTTTCTGAGTTATGCTGTTCACAGCCGCGAGCGCGCAACACACACACACACACACACACACACACACACACACACACACACACACACACACACACACTCACACACACTGTAAGCGATTTAATGTTATTTATAACCCAGGTTGTGGTAGCCAATTTGAAGTAACATTATTTGTATATGTTTGTATTTGTTAGCCCCACATTTGGGAGCCAATTTGCGATGGTATTATTAATGTTGTTTGTGTATGCGTGTTTACTCAACGTGTTGAAGCCATCTTGTGACATCATTCATTTGTTAGGTTTGTTAGCTCCATCTGGTGTTAGCAATTTGTGGCAGTATTAGTTTTTTTTGTTTAAAAAAAATGCTAGTTATTTTATTTAATTTTGGTTCTATGTCCTCCGGCTAGCTTTTGGGTCGAGTACTTCTCTTTATACAGGTTGTGTAAACGGAAAGGAATCTTTTATCCAAAGATAACACTGATGAAAGAATTTCTTTTATACTTTTATTGTCGAACACTTTCACTATCACATTTACACATTGATCTAGACACTCGCCAAACTGAAACTGTTAAAATAACTTCTTACTGATCACTTTTAATCCACGTACTTCAACCTTTTGTATAATTAACTTTACAACACTTTAGATTTTTCATAATTCTGCTACGCGTAACTTGTGAATCTATAGCCGACGTGTAATATTTCTGCTGGACTGAAGGCGACGTGTATCATACAAAATATTTTCGACGAACTGACGGGAATGCGACGTGTAGTATACAAAGAATTTTGATGAACTGAGGGGGTCTACCTCTAACCTACTCTTTTTATACTCCTTCACCCAGATATGCCTAAAGATTATAACTGAGCTGTAATTGGATAATAAAACGCGCCAACATTAGCGTCTATTTTAATATCCAATGAAAATTATGAATACATATGCTCTAGGGAAACGTTCCAGAAGATTCTCAAGGAAAAAACGCGCCAACATTACGTAACTTCCTCGTTTCCAATAATGATAAACAGCTCACCCCCTCGCTGCATTATTGCGCGCTATTATTGTCAGTTTCAGTAAGGCGGTATAAACTTACTTCCCCACAATAATTACAATCAATATTCATCTCAAATCAATGTCACATAAAAATGCATATTCATACTATAATCATTCTTTACATTTAAGTAATTTATGATACAAATTACTGCATCATATGCCCCACTAGAAACATAATTATAAATATTTACAACTTCTTTGGAAATTTTATAATTGAGTTTTTAGTCTCCTAAATCTTGGAACACACGCTATCACTTTCACTTAACACTTCACACGTATTTAACACACGACATATGTTTTGTCTTTATCTTGCCACTATTTACTGGCTCTGGTTTAATGTGTTTAGACATTAATCTGACATTACAAAGTTTTTATAGCAAATACTGTACCCTGAATTATTTAGTTACTGTTTCAAAATGGTTTACACTCTTATATTGTTGACAAAATTTATGCATTCAAGAATTTTTGTACTTATTAGACATATTTACCAAAAATATTCACCCTTTACATAAATATATTTACATCTTTTAAATCTAGACACTGTTTCACATTTTCTGTTTGCTACATAAGTATTTGTTTTAATTATTTTTACCCATTTTTTTTAATTTATTATTTTTTTATTATTATTGTTTTGTTCTGAATTTATTTCTGTTTTCTCATGAAATATATAAATAGTTAACCCTCTTACGTTCCAATACATTTCTCTGCAAGTCATCTTTACCTATCCAGCATTTACTTTACATCTCATTGCTATTTACCCTCCTGGATCAAATTGTGTATGGCTAAACATTACTCGCAGCCGTATCCTAAACTTCAAATTTTTGTTCATGAATAACCTCTTGTATTCATATGAAATTTCATCCCATGATACCATTTGAAAACAATCTAAAGTTTCTTGAACAACAAATCTTTTAACAACTGTCATTTTCAATTCTTCTACTATCTCTTTAATCTGAGAGTACTCTGACAAATCTGTACTAAATTGTACTGGACTGGAGTTTTCATTCTGAACAGCTTGGTACTTGTTAACTTCAGAAGTTAGCTTTCGATTATTTACAGGCAAA
This sequence comes from Deroplatys truncata, assembly GCA_030765065.1. Classification (NCBI taxonomy): domain Eukaryota; kingdom Metazoa; phylum Arthropoda; class Insecta; order Mantodea; family Mantidae; genus Deroplatys; species Deroplatys truncata. The sequence goes on along the minus strand of CM060983.1, from coordinate 201,183,621 downwards.
ACCTTAACTTCTTCGTACAATTTATTTCTATGCATTTCTGATATCTCCCCTCTGAAATTATCTTGCGCCTGATTCACATCAACATTCATAACCTCTTTTATCTCTCTTAGCTCACTTGAAATGATACTCATTCTACTACCTAACTCTGTACATTCTACATCAACATGTTCACTTTTAGTATTAACCTCACTTTCTTTGTTAACTATTTCCCTGCTCATGTCTAGCATTTTCTTTGAAATTTCTCCTATCTCACTTGCTATCACTTTCTGATTTTCATCTCTCATTTTTGGCATACTACTATCTAGCTTCGTAACTTTCTTTTCAATTTCTTCACTGCTTTGATCTACTGTTTGCTTTAATATCTCATTCCTCCTACCAATACTTTCCATTAATTTCCTATGATCTATTTTTATAGCTTCTCTCAATTCCCTATTACTCTTTTGCATATCTTCCCTGTTTTGATCTATTTTCTTTTCTAATTTCTCATTATTCATTTCCATGTTCTGAGTTAGTTTTGTTCTAATTTTTCATTATTCTGAGTTAGTTTTTGTTCTAAACTCCTATCAAAATCTTCCCTCAATTTCTCATTATTCTTTTCCATATCTTCCCTCAATTCCCTACTCATATTTCTCAGCATTTCCATCATCATACTAGCATCAAGATTAACATTTCCTGCTGTTCTATTCTCACTTTCTGCACTAACATTTCCTCCCTCAAATACTACATTGTTTGAGCTATTTTCTGTAACCTGTATTGAATTACAGCTGTTACATTATCTCCCTCCATAATTATTTCTTCTGTATTATTAGTAGCCATTGTTTTCTTTATCCTACCGCTCCTAAGGTACATTAAAATTTTTACACTTTTTTTTTAGAATAAGAATCACACTTTCTAACCTTTCTGATGCTATCTGCTGATGTTGCTTTGATGTCCAGCTTTCTGCCCCTCTCTCCTAGATTATATGTTGCTTCTGCGTTGTATTACGATGAATCTACGTCGTTTTGGTGTTTTGTAGTTGAATACCCCGTTGCCTTTTAATCTCGGAATTACGATGTCCAATCATCCGCGTAGTCTGTCGTTCCTATAGTTGTTTCTGGAATCTGCGTCTTGTAGTTCAGTTCACTGCTCTATTCACTCCACGTCCTGATTCCTTCTCTCCTTCCTGGTTATTTCACTCCTTTCCTGGTCACTCTGACCCACGTTCTGGGTGCCAATTTGTAGTAATATTGTTGTTAATGTTATTTATTTAACATTATTGTGTAGCCCCACGTTTGGGAGCTAATTTGAAGGTGATTTATTATTGTTGTTTGTGTATGTGTGTTTACTCAACGTGTTGAAGCCATCTTGTGACGTCATTCATTTGTTAGGTTTGTTAGCTCCATCTGGTGTTAGCAATTTGCGGCAGTATTAGTTTTTTTGTTTAAAAAAAAGCTAGTTATTTTATTTAATTTTGGTTCTTTGTCCTCCGGCTAGCTTTTGGGTCGAGTACTTCTCTTTATACAGTTTGTGTAAACGGAAAGGAATCTTTTATCCAAAGATAACACTGATGAAAGAATTTCTTTTATACTTTTATTGTCGAACACTTTCACTATCACATTTACACATTGATCTAGACACTCGCCAAACTGAAACTGTTATAATAACTTCTTACTGATCGATTTTAATCCACGTACTTCAACCTTTTGTATAATTAACTTTACAACACTTTAGATTTTTCATAATTCTGCTACGCGTAACTTGTGAATCTATAGCCGACGTGTAATATTTCTGCTGGACTGAAGGCGACGTGTATCATACAAAATATTTTCGACGAACTGACGGGAATGCGACGTGTAGTATACAAAGAATTTTGATGAACTGAGGGGGTCTACCTCTAACTTACTCTTTTTATACTCCTTCACCCAGATATGCCTAAAGATTATAACTGAGCTGTAATTGGATAATAAAACGCGCCAACATTAGCGTCTATTTTAATATCCAATGAAAATTATGAATACATATGCTCTAGGGAAACGTTCCAGAAGATTCTCAAGGAAAAACGCGCCAACATTATGTAACTTCCTCGTTTCCAATAATGATAAACAGCTCACCCCCTCGCTGCATTATTGCGCGCTATTATTGTCAGTTTCAGTAAGGCGGTAGAAACTTACTTCCCCACAATAATTACAATCAATATACATCTCAAATCAATGTCACATAAAATGCATATTCATACTATAATCATTCTTTACATTTAAGTAATTTATGATACAAATTACTGCATCAACACACACACACAATCAAAACGTTTTTCCAAAACTGTTTTTTCTTGGATTCGGTGAGTCTCAAAATGTGTATTTTCTGTAAAATTTTTTGTTTTTTGGTAAGTAGTAGAGAAAGTAATGAGACTTGTTATTTTAAATTAGATATTTGTACCATCGCTTCATTTCTTTACCGACAGCTCTCGAGAACCAACTTAATTTATTATATAACCATTTTATATTGCTTCAACCATTAGAGCATGAATTGCTTCCAAGTTGTAAACCTACAATATAACCAACAATAGTTTCAACATTTACACAAAACTTACATTTAAGAAAGTAACAAACAACTCATTAGAAATTGCACACAAATGAATTAAAATTTGTGTTACAGCAGGTGCAGCAACTTATTTCCTAATGTGTCTAATGTCACAGAGATTGTTGATGGTGGAGTTGTGGAAGGGGACACGTTACTTAGGACGGAGATGAAGAGGTTATGGTAGCACCAGCAGTCTCCTTCTCCAAAATGGAGCAGCTGAGGCGAAGATAAAGTAGGCGAGACATGAAAATTCTGGGTTAGCGCTTGTAAGTTATTAACGTAGTTAAGAAAAGGACTGCGCGAAAGAATTTATAGCTTATTCTTCCATTAAAGTAGCAGGAAGGAGAATCGATGTTACAAACCGAGGAATTGTCACCTTATTCAAAAAGTTACTGCCAAAAACTTATGATTAGATACTGGAAATGTAATCGCCAGCAAAAAAGTTGAGAGGAGGGTTAATTACGTTTTGACAAGATAGTTTCTCCTGTGATCGACAGTACTCATGAATAACTGTGTAGAAGCCAGCATTTCCAAACTAATTTACATTGCGAACACCCTTTTGTACTAAGATAGGTTCCAACTAGAGTTGCGCTCTACCAAATCTACGGTACAGTAGATTTAGTACAATACATAAATGCCATAGGATTACCGGTAGTATTGATAGCATTGGTAGGGAATGAAACATATCATAAAACGCAACAAATTAAGAAAATTATTGAGAAATTAAAAAATAACGATTACTAACAACTGTGATTAAAATAAAAATTTTAATTTTCGATTCAAACTAACATTACTCGTGATTACTATCAGTGTCTTCAATCTGAACTGTAGTATACTCAGTGGAGGTTCCAAAAGTTTTTGAAGACAAAGATTCATTGTCTTCCACAGCACGGAAGCCAACGTTTCAGGAGAAAGCCTGTTTCTAATTTTACTATGGATCCTTCCATACGCCGATCCTCCCATAATCAATGCTTCTGGTTTCTGGAGCAATCTAGTACACCATTGATCTCAAACGTAAATAAAACGATCGATATAAGGTATAGGTACGCCCGATAGGTACGCAACACAACTAACATATAGGTAACGCGGGTACGATCTTAACTGACCAATTCTACTAGGAAAACTACCGTAGACTACTAAACTTATAATAGCTACGGTAGTTTTACAATTCCAGTTCCAACTATGGCGGTTGGAAGCATATAGGTACAGTGCTTTTCGCTCACATTGCGGCCAACGCAAGGCTACCGCACCTCGGCTCCCTCTGAAACAGTTATAATATCCTCTCAATCGTCTCACATTCCCATAGTTACATTTACAATTACAATGATAATAAGAGCATACCCTATCATAAGAGATGCTGGAAATGTACTCAATCCACATTTGCTCAGAAAATTATCATTCACAGTCGAGAGTTCAATATTCAAAATTGAGTGAATTTATCGTCTGATGTTTTATTTTAGTTCTTCCAAAGTATGGGGTTTGTTGCATACACCTTATTTTTCAACTCACCCATAGACAAAACTCCCATACAGTTAAATCACGAGATCGTGAGGGCCATAATCCTTACCTAATCACTCTATCATAAAAAATTTCTGAAAATGAATTTAATTACTCATCAGCTGTATACACAGTAGCAAAGTCTTATTGAAAAAAACCAGCCTCATTTTCAATGTCTATAGGCTTTTCCAAACATGGTGTAAGTCATTTGTGTATCTCTCTGCATTTATTGTTTGTTCAAAAAATATAGGGCGTATTATTCTATACGCATTTACTGCACACCACACACAAGAATTTCCGCATTATACACGGGGATCTTGTGTAAAATCGAGTTCCCCTGTGCTCCAATATCTGTTACTTTGTGACGAAACGTAACCATATAAATGGAACCATGCCTCTTCAGAGAAGAGTATTAAGCGTCAATTACTCTATTACTGGCATTTAGCAAACTCCATTAATAGACATTTACTACACCGATGATCACATGAAAAACAGAGTATGCTACAAATCCCCATATTTTGGACGAACTGAAAGAATACATCAGGTAAGTAGTTAACTAAATTTCGAATACTGAACTCTCGAATGTAAATGAACGTTTCCTGAGAAGTTGCCCAGAAATGTTTGGAGAGAAGATTACATTTTCCGCATCCCTTATGACAAAGTATGTGCTTATTATTATTGTAATTGTAACTGTAACCATGAGAATGTAAGGCGGTTGCGAGGATATTAGGATAACTGTTTAGACGGGAGTCTCAGTTGGGATGGCCGGCGTGCCAGCGCCGTGTGTTGGCAGCAGTGTGAGAGAACAGCATTGTACTTCCATGATGCACAAAACAGATTGCGCTGTTCTCATCCACTAAGTTGATAATTATCGTGGGTTCCTTTTAGCCAATGTACGGTCTCGTTGATCCCTTATTCACCAAAGAGAGTCGAATTTAATCCATAGTTTTAAACCATAATGCTCAAAACCGGTAACAAATGGCTTTTCTCCTACATCCATTTCTATTGTTATGAACTCTGCTACCGAGCGGGATGGCTGAGATGTTACGTCTGTGGTCCGCATTCGGGAGGTCCCGGGATCGATCCCCGGCAACCGCCTGCTCTGGTCCATGGGTTTTTCGTGGTTTCCTCGGATCGCTAGTTGAATGCTGGGGTGGTTTATCCTCTACCAGACTCTCCTGCCCCTCATTTCCTGCATCCATTATCTTCCTTGTCATCTGTTTGAGGGTTATAGGACTAGATGACAGTGTTTGTCGAGTTGCGGCTGGACGGTGGCTTGCTCTCTGAGAGGTTTCTTCCCTGGCGTGCTGTGGTACCGTTCAGTTACGTCTCGCCTCAACATGGGGCTTCGCAACGGGGACCCTGGAGGTTGGTGGCTTGTGGGATGGGACTGTGCGTCGTCGGATGCGTTCTATTTGGAAACATTAGGAACCGTCTATGCTTGCGACCGTCGGCATCCGGATCTGCTGGCTCTTCGGGTCTCTTCCCTCATCGCTCCCTCCCGGGGGTCACGTTGGAAGCACAAGGGGCCGACTGTCCTACGTGCGGTTCTCTGCCCGGTTCCGGGGGCCCCTCCTTCATAAGTAACTTTAAAAACTCTGCTTCGATTCGGCCAGGGATATAGGAAACCTATGCTCGTGCATCTTCCTATTTACTATTGGTGGTTGGTACAAACTGTAAAAATGGACAGATTTTGTGATCTATGAGTTCAACATATAACAGAAGCGGTACAGGATCTAACGCCGCATAATACGAAATGTGTTCAGCCAATTCGTAATTACAGTAAAAGCACACGCAAAAAGGCATCCTTCCCAGCATTGTATTCACTTCGGTGATTATACTAAAACTGAAAAAAGAAAAAAAACAAAGAAAAACAAAGACAACCTTCTGGCATTACAATTTATCCTACCGAATCTCAGTCTTGCTTATAATTTATTTTGGTAATTCAATTCAGCTTTCAAACTATTGCACTTATTTCTTGAGCTTCGGTGTCGAAATATTTATAATGCCAACAAGCAAACCGAGCGGAATGCCCAGGGCGACAACGTCTCTTGCCCATATTCGGGAGACCCCGGGTTCAAACCAGGGGCGATCAATCTGACTGAAGTTTTTTGCGTGGTATTCTTAAAAAGTGCTGGGTTGAATATTTTGATCCACGAATATTATCATCCCTTTCATCACTACACAACGGTGTTTTCTCACCGCTGATCATCAATCCTGGATATGCTATGATCCAGAGTTTGGTTTCTCCTCGATAGGCTACTGAACCAAGGATTTGGCTTGTAAGTCCTTCGGGGTGCAAGTCCTACAAAGGAGAGGGCATCCACTGAAGAAGAAGGAAAGCAACAGGCATTAGTTGATTAGTTAATCTCAATTAATTTACCTAAAATCTATCAGCGTTCGTGGTATTAGTAAATATAACCCTAATATGCAATAAAAATGTACTGATTAAGAATTATTACATAAATCGATACTAATATTATAAAGAGGGAACATAGGTATAGATAGTAATATAAAAAGCTCTTTATGCGAGAGAATCGTTCATGGGAAGTACACACGTGTCAATTGTAGGGAATGTATAAAATTCTTCAGATATAGGAGTATTACTACGCTGTAGCTTTATTTTATTATATCTTGGTACATTCCATATGTTTATTTATTTCCTATCTGACAACACAACAAAGCTTTAGGAAAACGCATAGAAATAATGGGCACTCATTTACCTTGTGGCTATAGGTTTGTAAGTTTGAATCAGGTATCATTGTTGGAATACATGCTTCTTTTATTTCTCATTAAGATTAGTTTGGAATGTTAGTGTTTATGACAATATTAACATATTATCTATTGCAATATTTGTTGTGTACAGAGCTGAATAATTCACCAGAAACCGTGAGTAATGATGGGTATGGTTACTTATATATACAGGAGGACCATTTAAGTTGAAACTGTACAATATCTTCAAAACTAAGCGTTGTAGAAAGAAAAGTCTTTTGTAAAAGTTTATTGATATTTTGAGATGCCATTAGTCGTGTTTTGTTTGGGTCAATTTTAGGGTCAGTTAAAGTTTTTTAAATGAAAACTTACATTTTGTATGTTGTTTTCTGATTAGAAAATGGTTTATAAACAGCTTTTTGTATAAAAAATGTTGATTTCAAATTACGAAACGTAACTTGACCCTCAAATGACCATGCATAGATTGTCCAAGCATTCATTGCGCTCTTCGTACCAGCCATTCAAATTTTCGTTGTTATTTACATTGGTGTAAGAACAATAATTGCAAAGTGCTTTATACAAGTGTTGTTTGGATTTTAATCTCGTAGAGATATCGTAGCTTAATATTCAACTTAATGAAATCACTTGAGTTATTCAACGTGGCCAAACACAGGTGATGTCGCTAAAGAGAGCCATGAACAACCTGCTGTTACGTGTCCAATGGAATCGCTGCACACGATAATTCAATGTTTTTACGTAATGTAGACGTAATTGGTTTTGACCAATACGAAACATCCTTTATGGCCCCCATAAGTATAGAGGTCTTAAGTCAGGGACCGCGGTAAATTTGATAGCGCCTCTTTAGCCTATTCCATCATCCAGGGAGATTTCTCTTACATCTCGATAATGTGAACTGGTGCATCATCTTGATAAAGACAAAACTCCTCATACAGCTCTCAGATCACAGGTAAAATCGATTTTTGCTGTATTTTGCAATAAAACAACATCGGGACTGCTCGAAGGATGTTCGATTCAACCCCCGAGAGGACAACTTACATCATACATTAAGGTCCCGAAAAACTGACGACTTTGTCCGCATGGGATCTAGTACACGCAATTCAGTCAGTTTACAGTCCCTTTCGGTTTGAATTATGCCTCAATCGACAAGGCAATCTCGTCTAGAAGCTCCATCCTCGCGCACCATGTTTACGAACCACTAGAAGCACTCAGTTTATCGATCTGGTCAAATTCATTGCATGTAGCAATCTCGGAGTACACCTTCCACTTTTGATGCACATCTTTACCAAATTTGAGCACTAGTATCTCAACTCATTACAATGCTATTGAAGATTAAACAGTGTATACATTTTTGGACCCCTCTGTATGTATTGAATATTCTGGAAATAGCCTCTGATATCCGCTTAATTCTGAATGACTTTTGTGTAATTGGTAAACCATAAGAAATAGATAGCTCTTATTACACAAAAATGAACATCTGGTTAAAACCAAAATCTCATTTGTTTAGTTGACTATTGTCGAGACATTCCCTTTATTAGTTTGAAGTTGAAAGTACTTTATACTTTTCTCAACTGGAAAGTGCTTATTCGTGTTTCATCTCGTGGTCCAATCATGCATTTGAATGTATGAATAAATATGTTCAACATAGTGTTCTTCAAACCAGCCAGCGTAGAAATGAAATAAAAACAAGAGGCTCAGTGAAGTCACGGATGCTTGACCACGAAGGGTTCTTGAAGTGGCTGTTGTCTTCAACGGAACAAAAAGTGAAGAGCTTTTATAATCACACTTATGTTCAAAGTGCCCCTTTGCTACCTTTTCTAGACAGCGGACAGGGGTGGGACTTGAGCCTTTTTTTAGTGGTCGTGGTACATAAACTTTTGAACTTTGAGAACCAGGTAAACGGTAACAAAGCGTTTTAATAGGATTAATAAACAACCAGATATGACAATACTTGACAATACTAACGAATTTGATCCTATTAAATTGTTGATTGTTGTTGTCAGGAAATGGAGAAGAATTACTGCACTAAGTCGCCCATCGTACTTCGTGAAACCTCCAGGAGGAAGGTTGTGACGTGAAGGACACAGAGGGTGACCAAATCCGGCACAGCAGGCTCGGACATAGGTGGGGTCCCGAATGTCTGTAGATATTATATCGTCATATCTCTTTTCGAGGAGAGGTCCCTCTGAGGTCCCGTCACACATGGAATGCCAGGGCACATAGTTCCAAACTCCACCGCAATGCGCTTCGCCCACCGTCTACTGGCTTGATTCTTCAACCCTGAAATCTGATAAGGGAATGAAAGGGTAGGAAATGAAGGAAAGGGAAATTTCTACCCCAGCATTTGCCTACCAATCAGGGAATACACGAAAAAAACCCAAGGACAGAAGGGCTCACCCAACGAGATTCGAATCCGGAACCTCCCGGATATGAGTGTCACACTTTATCGCGGAACCATCTAGCTCAGCAAATCACTATTAAACACTTGAATCGCCCGACAGACAGTACTGGTAGACAATAGTATACACAACAATTACAATTATGCACTGGAAATGAACCCGGAGACGTAAAGCACTAATACCATGTGATAACTTTCTATGAATTGCGATAAAATCGTTAGAACCATTTTTGAGAAAATAAAAATAATACATTTCTTCCATGTAAAGTGCAGAGAATTGCATCTCTGGAAGATACTGCACAGAAATATTGGTATTTAAGGGAATTTTCGTAATTATGCGGTTCAGACACAAATAGACCTTTTTCTAAAAATGCTTTCTTTGGTTCAGCGGACCTCAAAAAGTGTATTCGCAGCGAAACCTCGATATCGAATTTTTGGGTGCAATACTCCTCTTACCTTTGTAGGTGATAGAGAACGTAGAAAGGAAAACGCGAAGGGTAGTTAAGGAGTAATTCGTCCATGGTGGTAGTTGTTTTAATGTTGTAACTAACAGCAACTACTTCAGCCTTTTCGATATATCTACGGCAGCATGGTTTGTTGTAGCGATCCTTAGAGGGTACACACACACACACACACACACACACACACACACACACACACACACACACACACACGCATGTTCTCTCACTGTACGCCACAACTGTCGTCACAAACTTACACATACTTGCAGAACCGGACTACCTGATATTGCATCAGAGACGTACTCACAACCCACTAACTTCGAATACTCATGGTTTAGCAGCGGGACTCCTTTACAGAGTTCCAGAACGTTCGAGAAACGGGAAGAAGGGAAACCTGCAGAAGATTCTGGCTGTATCTCGATAGCACTTTTGATGTTTTCGCTAGGCGAGAGCGCTGCCGCGTCTCCTTATCTCTGTTTTTCCCTCCACTCCCGATAAGCTTGGGCCACAGTCAACACACACACATGCACACGCACGCACGCACACATACACACATACATACATAGCGGAAAGGTCCCTAATTTGAACCACCTCTTAAATTGAACCGATATTTTCTAAACTGTTTGAAAGATGTCACCATAATCCTAGCAGAAGCGTAGCGTGTACAGCTATGAATGCTTGGAGTTGTTGACTTTGCATTCTAAGCTGTGGATTCAGTTCTATGAAGTGTTGTGTGTTTTTAGCGCTTCAGAAGTAATATTTGAGTCATCTAGTTAAGCTTATACGACCAATTAGATAAGTTTCAGATGATCTATATATATATATATGTAATATATATATATATATATATATATATATTACATGTTATGAAGTGTTTATCTAGCAACAATATTCATGCATACGTTTTTTCAAGCAGCGTCTCTCCTTGTACATAGATGCTAAAGCTTCCAAACATACATGGCTCGTAATTTGAACACTGTTTGCACCCTATATTGAACTGGTCCAATTTAAGAAATCTATTGAGTTCTAGGATTGCTCAACTGCGAATAGTATATCGTGTGAATAAATATCGATATAATATGCTAAGTTAAAAAAAAACAAGTTAAAAACAGTGTATGACATGAATATGTGAATTGTGAATTGTCTGAAATGGACATGATCCAGTGTATGAGTTGTAGGATATGGCTTCACCAAATGTGTGCAAAAGTAGGTGCCAGGAAGAAAGTATTTTATTGTGAAGACTGAGTATAATTGACTCTTTTGTCTGAGAGTAAAAATTGGTTAAAACTCTATATTTGCAAATAATACCTATTCCAAAACGCAAGTGATTGTCATATAAATATTCAATATGTTCAAAAAAATTGCTATTCTTATCACAATTTTGGACTCTACTTTTTTGCTGATAGCATATTTCTTTTGAATGTACAAGAAATATGTGTATTTTGTATTAAAAATACTTTTTAGCTTAAAAGTATGTGGTTCACTTTTAAGACACGAGTGGTGCAATTTAAGGACCACGTTCCTAATTTGAACGGATTTACACCATCTTACTTTTTAAATGTTATTTAATTGATAATTGTATTAATTTTAAATTGTGTTTAGGATATTTATAGCGCAAGGATTTGTCACTTTAACGCTTGTGTTTCTGAAAATTTTGATTTGAAATTATAATTTTTATTTACTATTTAGTAGTAAGTGGTTCAATATACATACATACATGCATACATACAGACACACAGACACATACATACATTGTATGTATGAAAATGTATTTTTGATAGTCTTAACTATTTTAGGTTCCTCGCGGGATATCGGACTATTGTTACCTCAGAAGGAGTTTACATAACCAAACTGTTCGAAAATATCTGTTGTGGATATGGATAATATTCGGGGGATATAACAAAACACTAGGGCTAACGTACGAATATTATGAACCGGAGCGGTCTGACATACTTAGGCGAGCATCGCATTTGAGAACGACAGGCTAGTGAGATATGACCTGCCTGCTCTTAGGTTAAACAGACGAAGTGGCTCGAGTCGATTCCACGCGTTACGCAAACAAATGACACTCGATGTCTATCGCCGCTGGTACGTCAACTCGAAGAATTATTACTTCTCTACGATTTTGGAGTGGCAAAAACTTTTCAACACATTAATTCAATGGAAGCGTTCACAGTTTAGATACAAGAGCTAAAACTGAATATGGAGAATGAAGCAGGTGCTTGAGAAGTGAAACTGGTATTTCCTTATTTCAAATGATCATTTTCGCTTTCTATATGTAGTTTCCTTTGTTTTTCTTCTTCTCTCTTCTACGTTTCTATTTACGTTTTCTGATACATACGCATAAGCATAACATAATATTGCACTCCACCCAAAAATTTCCATACCGAGATTTTACCGGAAATACGCATTCTGAGATCCGTTAATCCACCAAAAGTATTTTTAGAAAAAGGTTCATGTGTGTGTCTGTCTTGTCCGTGACCAGCATAACTGAAAAGGGAAAAGTAGATTGAATGCTTAACTTGGTATTTAAGTTCCATATCTTCTAAAGATGGCGGCGCCGTGGCCGAGTGGTTAGACCGCTCGCCTCCCACCGAGGCGGCCCGGGTGGGATTTGTGGTGGACGAAACGGCGTCTGGGCGGGTTTTCTCCGGGTTCTCCGGTTTCCCCCGCCATTCATTCCACCAACTGCTCCATCATCACCTTTACTTTCATCCATTTCACCCACATTTCGTTTCATCTACTTCGTTCAGCCCATGCCAGCATCGGGCTGATCACCCATCCTGGATGTTCTGTCTGATCCATGAGTGTCTGCTCCTCGACGGGCCTCTGACCCCAGGCACCCGCCTGTAAGTCTCGGGGGCTGTAAGTCCTATATAAAAGGAGGGTAAACAGATAATGAATGAATGAATCTTCTAAAGATACAACTAGGAGATTTTCAAGAACATTCATCTATACCAAGTTACTCTTTACATACAAAGGTTTCGTTATTTTTCATTTTGTCAAGAATGGCTGTAACTATTTTGATTAAAAACCCATATGCTTAACATATATATAAAACAAATAAAATGCATATCTTGAACTCTCTGGGAATAGATTTTGACGTACTCTTCTTTCGGAAGGAATTTGGTATAATTTGGATTAACTGGTAAATCATAAAAGATACAAAAAACCTACTTGTACAAAAAATTTATATTTCTTTAAAACACACAATTTGTCTCAAGTAATAACTTTTTGTTGGTATCAGCCATTTCCGGGATTTCTGTAATTGTTTAAATTTTCAATCCTTTCTCATGTTTAAAGTCGGTATTCAGTTATTTCTCGTTATTTCAGTTATGCCATGGAAAGAGTATGAAATTTTAAGGCTAGCATATAGCGAAACAGCTTTAAACATCCGACCTTCGATTCGGTTTCCTCTATTCTTCTTGTGTCTACAACAAAGTATGTACCTAACGAAACTATTTCTGCAAAAGTTTATTATGATTAACATGAAGTAGATGCATAAATAATATCTCCAAAGAGTACTCTATGGAAGCTATGGAAAATAGAGGATAGTGGGCAGAGAAAATCACGTGAATGCAACACCATATTTGTAAAGTGTCATGGAAGGAGTATGGAGTGTCTAGGTCAGTATACATTCGACTAGCTATTCAGTTTACCCTATTCCCCTTGTATCACAAAATATGTGATATCTCGATTTTATCTCGATATAAAGGTAAAGGTACGTATCACGGAGGAGCTCCCAGGAACCAGAGCAGAGCACCGCACGCAGGCCAGTTCGGCCCAGTGTGCTTCCAACTTCACCCCTGGGAAGGTAGGCAGAAAGAAGACACCCTAAGGGCGACCAGATCCCGATGCCGACAGCCGCAAATATGGACCGAGTCCCTAACGTTTCCAGATAGAACGCATCCGACGCCGCACGGTCCCTGTCCAGAAGCCACCAACCTCCAGGATCCTCCGGAACGAAGCCCACGCTTAAAACAGACCTAACTAAGTGGTACCGCAGTAACGCTAGGGAAGAAACCTCTACAGAGTGCAAGCCACCGCCCAACCGCAATCCGCCGAACACCGTCGCCTAAGTCCTACAGCTCTGAAACTGATGACAAGGATGATGATGGGTACAGGAAATAGAGGAAAGAGAGTCGTGGTAGAAGAGGAACCTGGCGACTCGGGGAAACAAAAAACCTATGGGCCAGAGTGGGTGGTTGCCAGGGATCGCTCCTGGGACCTCCCGTATGCGGGCCACAGACGTAACCGCCTGAGACATCCCACTCGGTTTTCTATCGATGTACATGAAGTCGATAGAAAAGTAAGCTTTCCTAATATTTGCAGAATCTATGTAAAAATAATGTATAGCCTGCAGAAGAGTTCATGTTAATGTAGCGTAACGCATGAATTTTATCGTTTCTTGCCTCTTTTTTCTTTCTTTACACTTTTCTTATTTTATTTTCATACAACTTAATGGAGTAAGATATCGAAAGTTTATATAAAGCTCCTATTTCGCGGGTATGACGAAATTAAAGCAGAAGAATTTGATTTATGCTATATTCATTTTCAGTAAACATAAGAAATGATTCGGAGAAGAAATGTGAACATAATAGAATATAATGTTTTTAAATGGGAAGTGTAATACTTCTGGTTGAAAATATTTAACGCTTATTTGTTTGAAAAAGAAACAATTCCTCGAACATTACAGAGAAATAAATAATCAAACAATGATTACTCTTTTTGTTTCATACATACGCTAGAACATTTATGGGGACCACAAATGACAATTGTAGAATTATAAATTATAATGCATGTATTGAATTTATTTTCTTTAGTTTAGGAATAAAAGTTAGGTAAACCTAAAAATATTAACTATATCGAAATCTTGTACCTTACTAAACTGTCAGCACCACAGAAATACATTGTGCTGCATTTTGTACATCCATGTAGTAAGTGATAAACTTCCATATGTTTATATTATTTATTGCATTTTAAGAAATAACTGAAGACGTCATATACTAAAAAACAATTTGGAACCTGGGATTAAAATTTTTTCTAGTGTTGCATTCACATGACGTTCTCTACTCGTTCTTATGCAAAATATTCTTCTACCTAGTTTTGTTTTGTATTATATGTCTTTCAACCGGGTAGGTAGTAACAAACATTCATATTTTCAGGATAAGGGAAAACCCCGAAAAAAACCTTATCCGGATAACTCACTTTCGCCGAGGTAACCATTTCTTGTTAAATCCAATACACCTCCATTATGCAAAGAAAACATTTCGTTGTAAATATAAGAAGAATACAGTAGGCTGAGGCAATAGTCAGATTTTTAAAACGCAGAGCACATGTGATGGCTTTGAAATTCCTTGCTGCTCACATGATCACGAGACTTGCAACTTGAAAAAAACTCTAAGTATTTGTGAATTTAAACCAATAACAAAAATATTTCTGAAATGGTAAGTACCGTAAAGTTTTAGGGTAAGCTGCATTACGTTGGTCTTCAAAAGTGATATCACTCTATGTCAACCTCTAGCTCATCGCTGGCAACATATTAATAACAAATGCCACCAATGCCAGTAAGATACCCCCAACGCTCGCAGCGTGCGTTCTAATTACTTTTTATTTTACGTTTATTACATTTTTCCGTTTCTGATATACGGAACGTTAGTTTAGGTTTCTTTCGTTCTTTCTTTATTACTTTCTCTCCTACGTATAGTAAGTAGGGGAAGTATTGTATTCCACCCAAAAATTCGATACCGAGATTTCACCGGAAATACATGTTTTGAGACCCCCTGAATCCAAAAAAAGCATTTTTGGAAACATGTCCGTGCGTGTGTCTGTGTGTCTGTGAACAGCATAACTCAGAAACGAAGAGTCAGATAAAAAACCAAACGTGGTATTTAGGTTCAGTATCTTCCAGAGATGCGACACGAAGATGTTTAAGATATTTTTACGACAAATAAAATGTATATCTTGAATTTTCTGGGAATGTCTCCAAAAGTATTCTTCATTGTGAACGACTTTTGCATAACTGGTAAACCATAAGAGATAGACAAAATTTTACTGCACAAAAAACGTAGATCGCGTTAAAATACACAATTTATGTCATATACATTTTTTTTGTTGAGTGAACCATTTTCGAGATATTGCTTGTTATTCCCTTATATTTTTCAATACTTATTTTCTCAAATGGGAATTCGTTATTCATTTTTTTGTTTTGGATATGCAAAGAGTTACAATCTGTGGGAAAGGGAATGGTGCTGGACCTAGCAAACAGCTATTAAGAGATATGTATGTGCTTAAAGGCTACTGTTTTTGTATATTGCCCTTGTAAATATATTTTCCCCTTACATCTACAAGAAAATTAGCAATAAGATAGAGTCTGCAAATGTTTATCTCGATTAACCTGAAGTAGATGGAGAATAAGCGTTTGTAAAAATAGTTTGTACAAGAGTAGAGAAATTCATGTGAGTGTAACACATCAGATTTTTTCTATGAGCTTAGGCTAGTGATTCAAGTGAAGTTAGGTTTGGTTTCTTTTTACATAGCTTACCTTAATTATCTACCAGTGGTTACTGAAAAGAAAATTCTTTATTAATATTTAGCATCGCGTATATTGTATTTTCAGATCCTCTGCAAGCTATTTTGTTTCCGGTATTGCACTGCTAATAACAATGAATTGTGTCTATATCAGCTGCAAAAGAAAAGAAGAAGTGGAAGAAGTAGTAGTAGTAGTAAGAACACATCGCTTATTCCGCGGATTTCGGTTCTCATTGAGGTTGGCAGTTCCCATTGCGCAGGTGCAATAGCGACAAGACGGCTAATTTTGCTCTCTTTATACCGTAATTTTGCTATAAAAGTAAAACACCTAAAACGGGCGGGCAAGTGGGCACCAGCTATAGAACAGACTACTCCTAAAACCCGCTCCTAAGGTAATTTATTCACTTTCCTTTAGCTTTTATTAAATTTTTCAATGAATACCAAAGTAATGCAAGAGAGCCAAGTTTTATTTCACATAAATTGTGTGCTTTAACGAGATCTACACTTTTGAATATTACGGTTTACTTAGTACACAGAGCCCATCAGAATGAACACTACTTCACGGGCTACTTCCAAAAAATTGAGGATATGCATTTTATTTGTCATGTACGTATCTTAAATATATGCCGTTTTAATAAAAATCGTTAGAGCCATTTTTGAGAAAATTAAACATTTCGAAAAATCTTCCCTATAAGGGTTAGGCTTGAGTGGTAGAAATCCTTGAAAATGTTCGTGTCGTATTTTTGGATACGACTAAAACATTAAGTATTGTACTTATCAAACACTCCGTTTTTCAGTTAAATTGTTCAAACATACACACACGCACAAACGGATCTTTTTCTAAAAATGTCTTTTTGGATTCTAGGGGCCATAAAACACGTATTTCCGTTGAAATCTCGACATCGAATTTGTTGGTGGAAAATATAAGCAGATGGCAGAGGAAGTATAAACAGTATCTCTGTGTATGTTGGAATTCATTTTCAGATATACACTGCGGTTTGTGAAAACTGCAACACCAAGACAGAATTTCCCGAATAACTCCAAACTTGGTGGAAGTGTAGAAGAGTGTGCAAGCAATAAGTGATTATATTTGCAGAGAGATGGAATACACGTAGGCCGAGCAGAGCCTTCTCGTGTCGGTCCGACAAGGTCAGTGTTGCGCCCAGTGTAGTCAGTGCAGGGCTGTCAAACAAGGTGGAAACAGTAAATTGAGCGCGAATATGCATTGTCGACGTCAAAGGGGGCCATATCGGCATGTGAGTGAGTTCGAACGGGGCAGAATGATCGGTCTCCGGGAAGCGGTGTGTCATACCGTGACATTTCGGCTCGTACAGGGCATGCTGCTACGACAGTGATGCGTGTGTGGAAGCAGTGAATAGATGAAGGTCGTACGCAGCGAAGAGCGGGTACTGGACCACGGAACATGGCCACAGCACGGGATGACCGTCATCTTGTACGCATGGCCATAACGCACCGTACGGCTTCATCCACAGTGTTGGCTCGACGCTGGAGCACTGCAACAAGTGTGAACTTGCCTGCATCAACGACTCGTCACCGTCTGCTGCAGGTTGGACTGGTTGCATGCATGCCATTTCGTCGGCTTCCATTGTCCAGAAACCAGAAGCTCCTCTAACTGCAATGGGCACGTGAACACCGTCACTGGGCTGCTGAGTGGCAAAATGTAGTCTTTTCGGACGAGTCCCGCTTCAACGTGTCCTACAATGATGGCCGCATGCGTTTCCGGCGGTACCGTGGTGAGCGCAACCTGGAGCGCTGCATTGTTGAGCGGCATAGCGGACAAATACCAGGTGTGATGGTTTGGGGCGCCATTGGTTACAACAACCGATCTCGCCTGCTTCGAATTGAGGGCACTTTGAATAGCAACCGGTACCTAACGGTGGTTGTAGAGCCTGAGGTACTACCTCTGCTTCAGGCTTCTCCACAGGCCACATTTCAACAGGTCAATGCCCGGACACATATTGCGAGGAATGTACAAGGCCTCTTCGAAGAACGACGGGTACCGTTGCTTCACTGGCCTGCACGTTCGCCTGACATGTCGCCCATCGAACATGTCTGGGATATGGTTGGTCGGCACCTGGTGCGTCACGGTCCTCCAGTAACCAGTGTCACGGATTTGTGGGCTCGAATACAAACTGCGTGGAGGGAAATCCCTCAGGAACTTATTCAGAACCTTTTTTATTCAATGCCACGATGTACAGCAGCTCTAACTGCAGCGCATGGAGGCCACACCAAATACTGAATATTAGGGGTCAAAGGTCGTATATAGATTTGAATAGTTTATCATTAGTTACTTGTATTGTACCTAACCTGTGGTATTAGATTCATTGAATTCATGCGTTTCCTTCTTGGCGTTGCAATTTTCACAAACGGCAGTGTATGTATACAAAATATACACATCTTGTTGATGATGGTAAATCATTAGTAAAATGATCTCAATATAGATTTTGTTGTAGAGAGCACATGTAAGACTGGGATGAGAGTCAATTGCTTACAAAGTAACTCCATAATTTCCAGGATTATTACATATTGTATGCTCATGAGAAACAAAACAATGACCATTTGTAAGTGAATCCTTTAAACAATGACAAATATTTCCGAAATGATTTATACCATGCAAAATATTTTATTTTAAAGAGGTATAGTTTTTCCCTTGGTAAGAATTTTGTCTGCGTCTTCTGTATCCTATTACAGAAAATTCAACTTTTGTGTTTTATTCGTTATGGTAATATTTCATTTAACTGAAATAATTAATAGAAGTTTCGGGCAATAAAACAAAAATCATATTCAGCAAGATGCCCGGCGTGACGTATTGCGCGGCGCGCGTTTGCCGTAAACCGTTACAGTTGCCATACTTATATTATCCGTCTTTTTTTTTTTTTTTAAAAAAAATCTTCGCCATCTTAGTTCACAAATTCACGGCTAATTCCTTCTTGTCATTTTTCATCCAATCAACATCGATTTTATTTTCGCCTATCACATCACGTTATTTCAATTTGTCCTCCTATCAGAGATCGTCTTATTTTCACCAATCACAACGTTCCACGTCACTACTTGTTCTACTTTTTAACCCTCGGTCGTGCATGTTTCGCGTCCTTCAGTGCCATACTTATATTATCCGTCTTTTTTTAAAAAAAAAATCTTCGCCATCTTAGTTCACAAATTCACGGCTAATTCCTTCTTGTCATTTTTCATCCAATCACCACCGATTTTTTTTCGCCTATCACATCACGTTATTTCAATTTGTCCTCCTATCAGAGATCGTCTTATTTTCACCAATCACAATGTTCCACGTTTCCAGGATTATTACATATTGTATGCTCATGAGAAACAAAACAATGACCATTTGTAAGTGAATCCTTTAAACAATGACAAATATTTCCGAAATGGTTTATACTATGCAAAATATTTTATTTTAAAGAGGTATAGTTTTTCCCTTGGTAAGAATTTTGTCTGCGTCTTCTGTATCCTATTACAGAACATTCAGCTTTTGTGTTTTATTCGTTATGGTAATATTTCATTTAACTGAAATAATTAATAGTAGAATTGTTCTACTTTTTAACCCTCGGTCGTGCATGTTTTGCGTCCTTCAGTTTCCATACCTCTCACACGCAACACCACAGCGCGATAACATGTCCACGTGCTAGCTGGTGTTCCGGTACGATCGCCTCCTGGGCCTGCTCAACGCCGAGGAAGTGGTAGTGCAGACCTGCGCACCCGTGACGAACCAGGTCATGTACGTGGTGTTGAGGTAACTCCGAGAAGAGGCCAATTTTTGAACGTTGGATGGTAGTTTTCGTGAGTGGATAGAGAGATGGGGCGATATGAGACGCGGTGGCGAAAATGGGAACTAAACAAGATGGCGGAGACAAGAGGTCTAAGGACGAGGAAATTTCGAGGTTAGTGGTCAACATGGCGGTCGCAAGAGGTGGGGGCAAGGAGACGCGGTGGTGAGAATGGGAACTAAAAGAAGATGGCGGAAGCAAGAGCTTAGAAGAGCAGATTTTGAGGTTAAAATAGTGGGAACTAAAAATGGCGGAGGGTCGGCCACAAGGAGATGCGGTGGCCAACGTGAGAACTAAACAAGATGGCGGACGATATTTTATGGTTCACCCGCTATGCAAAAGACGTTCATAATGAAGAATACTTTTGGAGCAATACCCAGGAAATTGGAGATATACATTTGATTTGTTATAAAAATATCTTAAACATATGACATTTTAATTAAAATCGTTAGAGCCATTTTTGAGAAAATTAAAATTTTTGCAAAATGTTTCATGTAAAGGATAATCTGTGATGGGGATTTTCATTAAAACCTTGGAGACGCATCTCTGGAAGATACTGAACCTAAAAATCAAGTTTGGAGGTTATGCGAGTGTTGGTTTCTGAGTTATGCTGTTCACAGACACACGTATTTCCTGAGAAATGTCGGTAACGAATTTTTGGGTGGAATACAAAACATTTAACCTTTTTCAGTTTAATAATGTTACTTTTAGCATTTTTTATGCATTCTGGTAGTTGGTTATGTAATATCGCCCCATTATTTATTATGTTTTTGTTGCTGAGCGAACCCCTTAATGTAGTTTGAAAAAAAATATTTTTGGTTTTGCAATTTCATTTTTTCAAAATTGTATCATTTAATTAGAAAAGTTGTCTAGACCTATTGAGGTTTTATATTTTAGTTCATTTATTTCTCTAGTTTCCTCGTCTACAGTCGTTTCTAGTAGTACCATGAGTTGCAGGTTTGTTTTTTGTAATCCATCTTTGTTAACATATGATTTGCTTTTATATTTAGACTCCACAATATTTACATAGTGCACATTAAAAGCATCAGCAATTATTACTAGCTTATCTAATTTTATATTATTGTTTTCTAAAATAATATTTTCCGTCACGTTTCCAGTTTGTTTATGCACTGAATTTACAATTCCCCAAGTGGTTCTAAATTTATTTGTTGAACTATTTATCTAGTGCCTTGTTCAACTTCTTGGCTGCCTCATTTACATTTTTAAAATGGTTTTCATAATTTTTATATACCGTAATGATTCTTTGCCTAATTCAAACCACCTCAGCTCAATAAAAATGCCATTCTTTGTTTGGATACTTGTATTCCTTTTGTGACCCACAATTTTTTCTTACTTTGTGAACCATTTCCTAAATAAACAGCTATTTTAGGAATAGCACTTTCAAGTAGTATTTGTAATTTAGTGTAAAATAATTTGTATTTATGATTTAGTGTGTCAGTTTCATATAAATTTTTCCAACCCATTTGCTCAGGTTGTGTTTGCAAATTCTTTAAGTTCTCATTATTTTTCGTTTATACTCTACTACCCTTTCTTGTGTTTTAGTGCTCTAAATCGTTTTACCTAGACAGGGCTCCTTTCCTTCTCCTTGTATTTTCATAGTTGTCATAAATACAAATAGAAACTTCCATTTTCGCAATCCATTATATAAAATTAATGCAAAAAACTTATGCTAAAAACGTATTGCCATGAAAAACAAATAAACAATACCTCTAAACGAAATGCGTTGAAAAGGAATATGAACATGAAATAAGCCGAAAAGCTATGACAGCTGTGACGGTGTTTGGCGATCATACGGGGAAGCACGTGCTGTACGCGTCGTGCAAACTGCACAACTTGAAAAATGATCGTGTGAACGGATGCTGATGAAGTAGTCGGTTGGCCGCCGCGATTAAAGAGCTGCAAAACTGCGCGAACCAACTTCCCAGTGTGCCAACTTTCAACATGCATTGCCCTAACAAACAACGTGCAATTTGTGCCTTATCAAGCGGTATCGCTACTATTAAATGTGTGTGTGTGTGTGCCTATTTAATTTTTATTTCCTTTTGCACTGCACACTTTTGTGTTAAAATATATATACATTTTCAATTTTGTCATTGTGTGGATTTTGTTTGTTAAATTTTTTATACGCTACTATTATAGTGTGTGTGTGCCTATTTAATTTTTTAAAAGCCCGAAAAATAGAAAGAGTTTGTGAGCGAATGTATGTGTGTGTGAATGTGTGTGTGCGAGTATGTGCCTAGTATCCGTGCGCTGACAAGGGAAAACTTCATTTGCCTACCGGACAGGGACAACCACGAAAAACCTGAAAAACCACGAAAATTAGAAAGGGCTTCGTCAACCACTACAGCAAACGCCTACCAACCAGGGAAAACCTATGAAAAAGCAGAAAGAGCTTGCATTCGTCTACAAACGAGGGAAAACCCCAAAATAGAAAGAGCTTTGTAAGCGAATGTATGAGAGCGTGCGTGTGTGTGTGTGCGCACACACACACACACACTGAGCTACATCCCGCCAACAGGGGAAAACCGCGAAATACGAGAAAGAACCTAAACAATTGCCTACCGACCAGGGAAAACCACGAAAAAACTGGGAAAACCACCAAAATAGAAAGAACTTCGGCAACCGCTTCAGCAAACGCCTACGGACCAGGGAAAAAGTATGAAAAAAGCAGACATAGCTTGCATTCGTCTACCAACCAGAGAAAACCCCGAAAAACTAGTTATTTTTTTTTTTAAAAAAAAGACGGATAATATAAGTATGGCAACTGTAACGGTTTACGGCAAACGCGCGCGCCGCGCAATGCGTCACGCCGGGCAATATTTTTCAAGTTATCGCGCAGTTTGCAGCTCTTTAATCGCAGCGGGCATATCGTGACGCACATCGACTGCTGATTACCACTCTTGCGTCTGCCATGTTGACCACTAACCTCAAATCCCCTCGTTCTTCACTTCTTGTCTCCGCCATCTTGTTTAGTTCCCATTTTTGCCACCGCTCCTCACATCTCCGAGCCAGATTGCCGGCAAGAACAGATTTCGTTCATTCACACCTCGACGGTTGACTCGACAGTAGCTACTGTGAACACCTGCGTCGTACACTTTTTTGACCGCTGTCGACCGGCAATGAGAACCCTGCTCCTACGTACGCTAGCGACCATTACGATGGTCCAGTACAAGGTTTTTGGTATAGTTAAATTACGTCTGTGCAAAGGGCGTCTGTACCGCTTTAAAAAACCTAGGTATATCAGTGCGTAGTGATGTTGGTTGATCTTAAATCTGGTTAAGCATTTTCAAAAACAGTTTGCTTTTATTTTTTCGCGTCGCGTGAAGCTGCTGCGCTTTTGGTGACGCATCAACACCAGTAAGAGGTAAGTACCACACGCATAATTATTTTTCGGGCCTGCTTGGCGTAGGAATATATCCTTTGGTGTTTCGGTACTGTAACCTCAAATCTCCTTACCCTCCTCTTGCGTCCGCCATATTGTTTAGTTCTCACGTTGGCCACCGCATCTCCTTGTCGCCGACCCTCTGCCATTTTTAGTTTCCACTATTTTAACCTCAAAATCTGCTCTTCTAAGCTCTTGCTTCCGCCATCTTCTTTTAGTTCCCATTCTCACCACCGCGTCTCCTTGCCCCCACCTCTTGCGTCCGCCATGTTGACCATTAACCTCAAAATTTCCTCGTCCTTAGACCTCTTGTCTCCGCCATCTTGTTTAGTTCCCATTTTCGCCACCGCGTCTCATATCGCCCCATCTCTCTATCCAGTCAACAAAACCACCATCCAACGTTCAAAAATTGCTGATGAGTTCTCCACAGGCTTTTGCAAATCTTGTTGCTAGCAAAACTTACCTTTCCCATCACCTCCAACATACCCTACTCCCACACCTTTTTCTTTCCACCAATCATAATCTCTCTTATTCTTACCAATCAACAACTTTCATTTGTTCCTTTCCACCAATAACATCACTTCTTATTTCCACCAATCACAACTTCACACGTCACTTTCTGTTATACTTTTTATCCCTCGTTCGCCATCTTTTCCCTCTTTCAGTCCCGACCTCCGCACAGACAACACCTCCGCTCCTCTCCATCACGTGTCCTCCATATTCTTTTATCTTCCTTCCTTCATCTTCCACCCGAATTAACGAACCAATCACATTTCGTCTTATTTTTACCAATCAAAACCCTCCACCTCACTTCCTGTTTTTCCTTCATCTTTCCCTAATCCTCAATTCTATCTCCTCGTCACCATCTGTTGCGTTCGACATCTTTCGCATGTTGACCCTAACCTCAAATCTCTTCGTCCCTCGACTTCTTGCCTCCGACATCTTGTTTAGTTCCCATTTTCACCACTACGCCACCGCCATCTTGGTTTAAGTTCTCCACGTTTACCTCATATTTTTAACCTGAACTTCATGCCTCCGCCATCTTGTTTAGTTCCCATTTTTACCACCGCGCCTCACATCTCCTCGTCCCACCCTTGCCTCCGCCATATTGGATTTAGTTCCCCTACTTACGTCCTGTTTTAACCTAAAAATCTTAACCTCAAATCTCCTTGCCCACCGCCTCTTGCAACCGCCATGTTGACCACTAACCTCGAAATCTCCTCGTCCTTAGACTTTTTGTCTTCGTTATCTTGTTTAGTTCCCATTTTCGCCACCGCGCCTCACATCTCCTCGTCCACACCATTGCCTTCGCCATCTTGGATCTCGTTCCCATGCTTACGTCCTGTTTTAACCTAAAAATCTTAACCTCAAATCTCCTTACCCTCCTCTTGCGTCCGCCATCTTGTTTAGTTCTCACGTTGGCCACCGCATCTCCTTGTCGCTGACCCTCCGCCATTTTTAGTTCCCACTATTTTAACCTAAAACTCTACTCTTCTAAGCTCTTGCTACCGCCATCTTCTTTTAGTTCCCATTCTCACCACCGCGTCTCCTTGCCCCCACCTCTTGCGTCCGCCATGTTGACCACTAACCTCGAAATTTCCTCGTCCTTAGACCTCTTGTCTCCGCCATCTTGTTTAGTTCACATTTTCGCCACCGCGTCTCATATCGCCCCATCTCTCTATCCACTCAACATAACCACCATCCAAC
Source organism: Deroplatys truncata (assembly GCA_030765065.1). NCBI lineage: Eukaryota > Metazoa > Arthropoda > Insecta > Mantodea > Mantidae > Deroplatys > Deroplatys truncata. The sequence continues at coordinate 201,158,532 of CM060983.1, read as the reverse complement.
GTTCAAAAATTGCTGATGAGTTCTGGATAGGCTTTTGCAAATCTTGTTGGTAGCAAAACTTACCTTTTCCATCACCTCCAACATACCCCACTCCCACACCTTTTTTCTTTCCACCAATCATAATCTCTCTTATTCTTACCAATCAACAACTTTCATTTGTTCCTTTCCACCAATAACATCACTTCTGATTCCCACCAATCACAACTTCACACGTCACTTTCTGTTATACTTTTTATCCCTCGTTCGCCATCTTTTCCCTCTTTCAGTCCCGACCTCCGCACAGACAACACCTCCGCTCCTCTCCATCACGTGTCCTCCATATTCTTTTATCTTCCTTCCTTCATCTTCCACCCGAATTAACGAACCAATCACATTTCGTCTTATTTTTACCAATCAAAACCCTCCACCTCACTTCCTGTTTTTCCTTCATCTTTCCCTAATCCTCAATTCTATCTCCTCGTCACCATCTGTTGCGTTCGACATCTTTCGCATGTTGACCCTAACCTCAAATCTCTTCGTCCCTCGACTTCTTGCCTCCGACATCTTGTTTAGTTCCCATTTTCACCACTACGCCACCGCCATCTTGGTTTAAGTTCTCCACGTTTACCTCATATTTTTAACCTGAACTTCATGCCTCCGCCATCTTGTTTAGTTCCCATTTTTACCACCGCGCCTCACATCTCCTCGTCCCACCCTTGCCTCCGCCATCTTGGATTTAGTTCCCCTACTTACGTCCTGTTTTAACCTAAAAATCTTAACCTCAAATCTCCTTGCCCACCGCCTCTTGCAACCGCCATGTTGACCACTAACCTCGAAATCTCCTCGTCCTTAGACTTTTTGTCTTCGTTATCTTGTTTAGTTCCCATTTTCGCCACCGCGCCTCACATCTCCTCGTCCACACCATTGCCTTCGCCATCTTGGATCTCGTTCCCATGCTTACGTCCTGTTTTAACCTAAAAATCTTAACCTCAAATCTCCTTACCCTCCTCTTGCGTCCGCCATCTTGTTTAGTTCTCACGTTGGCCACCGCATCTCCTTGTCGCTGACCCTCCGCCATTTTTAGTTCCCACTATTTTAACCTAAAACTCTACTCTTCTAAGCTCTTGCTACCGCCATCTTCTTTTAGTTCCCATTCTCACCACCGCGTCTCCTTGCCCCCACCTCTTGCGTCCGCCATGTTGACCACTAACCTCGAAATTTCCTCGTCCTTAGACCTCTTGTCTCCGCCATCTTGTTTAGTTCACATTTTCGCCACCGCGTCTCATATCGCCCCATCTCTCTATCCACTCAACATAACCACCATCCAACGTTCAAAAATTGCTGATGAGTTCTGGATAGGCTTTTGCAAATCTTGTTGGTAGCAAAACTTACCTTTTCCATCACCTCCAACATACCCCACTCCCACACCTTTTTTCTTTCCACCAATCATAATCTCTCTTATTCTTACCAATCAACAACTTTCATTTGTTCCTTTCCACCAATAACATCACTTCTGATTCCCACCAATCACAACTTCATACGTCACTTTCTGTTATACTTTTTATCCCTCGTTCGCCATCTTTTCCCTCTTTCAGTCCCAACCTCCGCACAGACAACACCTCGCCACCCCGCTCCTCTCCATCACGTGCCCTCCATACTCTTTTATCTTCCTTCCTTCATCTTCCACCCTAATTAACGAAACAATCACATTTCGTCTTATTTTTACCAATCAAAACACTCCCCGTCACTTCCTGTTTTTCGTTCATCTTTCCCTAATCCTCAATTCTTTTAGCTCGTCCCGGATGAACCAATTGCAATAACGATAATCCTTCCGCTCATGGCGCTTTTCAAACTTACCGCCGTCGCTCGCAGCGACACTAGCGCCCCTAGCGGCCGGATTATCGTTAATCCAATTGGCTCATCCGGGACTTATACTACTGCCACGCCTAATCTCACGGACAGAATCTGGCAAGCATTTTCGTGCCAGGGAAGAAACTGCTCTCCCCTCACAGTGCATCAAACTCATCCGCCACATACATAATGTCCAAAACGCCTGGCTCGGTAACCTCGAAAGGATCCACATCAGCATTCACCTACCGATCCGAGAAACCCATGAATTCAAGATCAGGGTGGACGATTCAAACGGAATGGAACCTAATACCACGTCACCAACCGATCACTATAAAGGTTCGTAGTAGGAACACAATTTACTGTTGCTAGATGTGCCCATATACAGATTTTGAGATTGCAAAATTATTTTATATGCAATGTTTGATATGACCAACACCTTGCTCATATTGAATATTTTGGCTGCGGAGATTTAGCATCACGTGTTTCGCATCACGTAATTTGCACATGGCGTTCTGCAGGAAAAATGACAGTAGAAACACTTAGTCCGTGTCGTAGATTTACGGCACGTAAAATAACTTCAAGCCTGATAAAGAGGGCTGTGAGCAAAATTTCTGGTCTTTCAGTCCCGATATAGAATGGGACACTAAGGACCAAACCAGTGAAAGAGCGTCCGTAAATAAAACTCAGTTTAATTTTTACACGTGTCTTCATTAGATCCGTCATGTTGGAGCCTACGATTATGAAACTTATTTGTGGCGTGTCAGATGTAAACAAAAGGTACCCTTGTACTAGTCGGTCATGATATGAATGCGTGTGGTGGGAAGAGGAACCAAACAGTTACGAAACAAGCGGGCGTGGCATCGGAAAGTCAGTCAGGTAAAGAAAGCATAGTATTTCCGAGTGGCATTTACTAGCGAGGCTGCGGCCTGCAAATATACTAGTGTTTTCATTGTGCAGCTGTACATTTCCCTCGCTTTGATCTCACTCCCCTCTGATCCTTGATCAGCCTTGATTGTCAACAAACACAGTGGCGCCCTCTACCAAGAGCATTCATATCCTGGCTGACTATAGTTCAGCAACTTAGAAAAATCCTTTGGGAGGGGTAACTCACCTGGTCATGTATTTCCCCTCTCTACTGCCTCGGGAGGGCATCCTCTCCTACTCTATTTACCTCTGAGTTGCTGCTTAAGCACCACACGCCATAATTTCGCCTAGCCCTGGTTTTATTTTATTTTATTCTCACAAAAACGTTTTTCACACCACTGTTGTAAATATCCAACTGTAGAGGCAGGACTAAAGAAACAAGGGCATTGCAAAAAAACTGCTGTTTGAACATTGCTGTGACAAGCCACGCAAAGAGCAAGGTGCAGCGGGTGTGAAAACAAATGTTTGCATATAACTAGCGATAGCATTTCACATACATGCGATATTATCATGGAATATTTTCCAAAAGTTAATTCACACTTTTTAGTCTTCAATCCCCCATTTAGCTCTTCAAAGAAAAAGTTACTTCGCTGATTGATTTTCATAACACAAATTATTTTAATTGAAGTTTTACAAAGAAAAATAGCGGCTTTAATTTTCTTACAAGGAGACCAATTACATATCATCATCTCGAAACTGTGTTCTTAACACAACTCTTATAGAACTGGAATAAGAATTTTAGTTTTTGAGTTATCACGATATAAACAAGATCGTATTAAATTGTTGTACACTATAAAATGGCTGTGTTCTCAACCGTGAACGTGACACTTGTTTCCTGCATATCAGCCCACTTTCTCTTTAAAACACCTCATTGAATAACTCAATAGCTAAAGGCAAAATACAGGTAGAGCCGGGGGGATTTATCCCTCCCGAATACTGCGCAATCCTTACAGCGTGGGATTTTACTAAGATGTTATACTATAGTACGTACTAGTCACTGTAGTCACTATAGATGTGTTTGATGTGAAGTCTTGGTAGTGCGGTCTTGTTCAATATAGTTCGCGCAAGTACTATTGGTTAGTTTTTCACTTTTGTATCAGTGTCCATTAGTTGAGACAGTACGTTACATTTCATTTTGAGTGGCAAATGAAGATGTTTCATAGTCAGATTTTAATTATGTTTATGCAGCGCTTTCCGTACTATATTGCATCTGCTAATCTAAGAACCTAACCTCAAAATGCTTAGTTCTGTTCTGCCTTTCTATACTTATATAGCTCTGTAAGTAGTATTAGTAAATATTAATGACAATTGCGAGTCATATTTGGTGCCTGCTCTAGAATTAATGAAGCTATTTAAATGTATGTATATTAAGAACTGACAGTAAATGCTATGCATTACAAATCAAATAGAACACAATGATCAGACGAACAAAGGTAAAATCCTAGTGAATGTTAAAATAACTGTTCTTGCCTATACGTATGTTAACCTTATAACAGTAAGGAGGTATTCAACTATGTACAAAACTACACTTGTTTTGCTTCATTTTGTATATAATATGTCTTTATTTTATTTTAAATGTTCTGTATACTATGTAATATTTATGTATATATGTAACTTTATTGTACATTTCCTTGACACGCATATCGTATGTGTCTATTTTATTTCAAATGTTCCATATTCTGTGTAATATTTATGTTTATATGCAATTTTTGTACATTTCCTTGACATGTTCTATGTTCATAAGCCTTTACGGCTGCTAGTGAACTCACAGAATACAAGCTAATTTAATCTACAATTTTCTGCTCATTATTTTTTCACATCATATGTAATATTTTTCAGGAGGAATACAACCACCAATGTAACGTCATCAGTACGAGGTATTTAACAGAGAAAGCGTTATGAATACAGCATTAACATACTTTTGCCGCACCACAGAGAAGACTGACTAAGCATATTAAACTAATAAAGCCAGTAAACATACGAATATCGTCTAAGCAGAGCACGATAAAGTGTTACACTGATCTCGTTCTACGGAGCATAGCGGAAGTTCAAAAGCTTCTTGAAAGCCTGGGAACCTAAGAAGTATCACAAAGTTAAAAGAGCCGGAAGTAATAAGCAGAATTTACTACAGGTATAGACTAAATTAAGGTTCTCAAGATTCCACTTTCAAGGAGATTTTTCAGTAAGCACGCCTTTAAATTAAATTAAATGTCACATTAGCCTCCGAATGCACAAGAAAATTTATTCCTCTAAAACGCGCTCTCCGTTGAAAAAAGAAAAGAACTGCATTATATCGCTGTTCCTGCAATTAAATTGGCCGAAGAGGTTTAACACTAAATGTGAGCTACTTTATGAAATTGCTTGACCTTCTCTTATTTACCGGGTTGGTTGGCTGGCTGACGTCGGAAAAGTAATCCATTTTCCGCTTAGTCTTCCCGCAGCGCTCTCACAGTGATGAAATTTTAAATGAAGTGCACAAGGAAATGTGATACTATTCCTTTGTCTACGTCGACTCAACGGGAGAGAGAAAAAACCCATACAGAAGTTCTCGGCGAATTATCTTCGCACACAAGAAATTAAAGAGAAAAGAAGAGGAAGAAGAAAGGACAGCTATACTCTCTCTGTCTCTATCTGAGAAAGAAAGCTAAACATGTTTTGCTGCGGTAATACCCTCACAACACGTGTTTTTTAACTCGAGCTAAGGAAGAAGAAAAGAATACGCTGCATTTTCTTATTCCAAAGCTCTGTAACCACCACAACCATCACCACCAACACAAACCTCGCTTAGATCTTTCACTTCCCGTGTTCACCAAGACCGACTTGTGACTAAATAATGCGGTAGCTGGCGCCGTTAGACTGGACTAGACGGGTATAAAGTAAATTAAATAAAACAAAATAAAATCTGCAATACGCCGTCCTTGTACCTTGTTTCCTACACCAGGACGTGTATTCCAATTTTTAATATGTATTTAACATTTTCTTTCATGGTAGTCATTATTGCTTTGCAGACTTTAATTTATATTCTAGTAAACAAAATAAATTAACAACAATATTAATAAAAATCAATAAAAGTAAAATCACAAAATCTACAAATATAATTGAAATTTAAAGACTTAGAGAAAGTAAATTCTACTATTGTTATTGGGAGGCAGCGGCATAAAATGACTGCTATCCAGTTATTTTTAATTTCTAGTTAATAATTATTAGATTATTCTTCTTCTTTAACGTATTACCCTACTCCAAGGACTTACAAGCCAATGCCTTGGGTCAGTAGTCTGTCGAGGAGCTAGTAAGACTCCGGACCATAGCATATCCAGGATGGGTGCCTGGTATGGTGGTGAAGACGAAGGAAGTGAAATAAACATAAGTACACTTAGCTATATATGTCGTATATAGGTATTTATTTATATATTGCTTTTCATATAATCATAAAGCCTTAATTGTTCGTATTGCACATTTCTTAATCTCTATAAATTTTGTAATAGGTTTATGTTATGCATTCCTTATATAAATTAGGTTTCTTTCATATTTTACTTATAATTACAGTTCCTTTGTAATAATTTTACTCTGAAAATTATTTTATAGTTTAATGTACAAATTCAAAATTGTAATTTCTGTATTAAATAGCGAATAGGGAGATTATAATTTTCAAACATTAGACCGAATTACTTATTTAAAAACGTTTATTTTAGACTTGAAAAGGCAATTAAAACAGCCACGGCATAGTTACGAAAAACCATACCGCTACGCTTATAACAGTATTTTGCAGAATCGTGTGTATTCTATACGTTCCCGATGATATTTATTTAGACGGAAATTTAGAACTCTAACACTTGAAATTGGAAACACCAGGTAAGGAAACATTTGAAGCTTTCATTTACATCTTTTAAATAACTATTAATAATGTATTACAGTGAATAACACACTTCAAACAAAATAACTTGAGTTATTTCAAATATTTTTTAAAACTAATTAACTATAATAAAAGCGAATGGACATTTCATGCCTCATTTTAGATTTTCAGGAACCAATGACGCGCACCCATGCTTTTTCTATATCTGCGTCTTTATAATCCTCGCCTCGACTTCAAATTCTTATTGAAATACTGAATTTCTTTTATCGTCCATATTATTATTTTCAAACAGCCCGTTTTGAGTTACGACATACACCATCGAGCAATTGATTTACAGCCTCCTATGTGTAATAAGCCATTGTATTAGTTACAGCTATTGAATTGGCGGCATTGCGTTACCGGAAGTCCGAGGTGTTTATGGATGAGCTCATTAGAATTTTTTTTTATTAATGATAATTAATTCAAAATAAAACACACGATCTTGGGATACACTCTAGTCTTTTCAAATCATTCGTACGTAATAATGCATTTCCCACTCTCATATAGAAATGTATTACTTATTATTATTATTATGTATTAGTTATTATTATTAATATTATGATTTATTATCATTTTGACATTTAAGGTCCTTTAACTTGGTAGGTTTTATCGGAAATGAACGAATGAAAGGGTGAAATGATGTTCAAATGAGCACGCGGTCCAAAGAGCTTAAAGTTATCTGACATTCGTCTTCTCAGGATAAGGAAAAACCCCGGGTGACTCACACTAACCGAGATTCGAACTCAGGACGGACACACTACTCCCGCACCACAGAGCCGGGCTACGCATTATTCTGCAAACTATTCTATATTCTTTTCTTGGGCAGAGAAGAGGGCATCTCTGTTTTCATCTTGCCTTGGAAAATCCCGAATTCAACGTCAGTAAATTTTTGGCTAATTAGTCACTGGTGTAATAAATATAAAATATTAAAGATAATTTGCATGATATAATATATTTGGAAATGAATGATCAGCTTTTATTTCCTTTGAAGCTTTAAAATTATAACCGTAATGCGGGATTCTTTATTTGAACTCATGCTTTGTAGTGTTCCTGAAGCTCCGCAAGGCTGTGTCGCTCGCTTCACTTATCTTTGACGGTCACACCGAGTACAAAGAGTGATTCACATGTACATCCATTTATATAGATGGTGTCTCATAGGTAATGTCGGATTTTAAGTGAAACTTTATTTGGAACGTTTTCTAACAAGAAATTAAACTACTGTTCAAAGTAGAGACCATCAGATTCTATGTTCTTTCAGCGAGGTTTATTATTCCGCGACAAGGCGCAAGACCAGGTTGTATGCTGGGTGTGGTAGCAGTTCGACTCCTTCCAATTGCTGAAGTTTTGTCATGATTGTTCGTGCAGTATGGAGTGTTGCATTGTCCTGCTGCAAGATAAGTATATTTCTGTTAACTAATGCTGAATATTTACGTCTCAGAATTTCATGAACTCGTTCCAGTTGTTGAGAATAAAGATCCTCATTGACTGCGTGCCGGTTTGAAACAAACCCCCAATGAACCACTCCTTCAAAATTTTACCAGACACACAACAGTACTTTGGGGCCGAACTGATTTTTTTAACTATGAACTGACAGGTTTGACCAGGACTGAGCCATTGTTTCGAAGCGTCAGATTTGCGGTAATAGACCCATTTTTCATCACATGTGACAATTCTCCTGATAAATCTATGGCATAGATCCATGGCTACCGATAAGCTGACGGCAGATATTCTCTCCACGTTGAACCTGTTGTGGTACAGATCTACAGCTTCTGTTTGATTTTCCAAGTTTCTTAATCTTGCGATGTATGGTATCTTTCGATTGACCAAGTTCTACTGACAGTCTACGAGACTTGTTTGCAGGTTTTCTTCCAAAACCCTGGATGTATTCTCAATATCCCATAATTTAGGTCTTCCAGAACGTGGTGAATCTTTAGTGTTTTCTTCTCCAGGGTTGAAAAGTTGGAACCATCATTATGCCACCAACGACCCTCCTTCCAGTTCACATATTTTTGGAGCCGCGGCAGCAGCTTTATAATTTTGTTTCCAGTAGTGCTTTGGAAGGACTCTAATCTCAAATCTTGTAACTTCCATTTTCAGATTGCGCATTAACAACTACGAATGACGCATTCTTGCAATATACGCAATACTAGCCATGGCGTCATGTAAATAGCATTGGCGAACCAAAGAAAAACAGCAAAATTAAAAACGGGCATTACTTATTAGACAACCTAATAATTGGCTTCCAAATATTAAACAAATTCTTCCTTGTTAATTTCTCCACCACTATGAGCACTTTATTCAGTCCAAATATTTGATGTCAAGATTTCACCGGAAAAATATGCTTTGAGGTAGCTTGAATCCCCTAAACCTCAAAAACAAAATTCTGATAAATAGCAAACTTGGTGTATATATTCAACATATTCAATGCATGAAACAGCAAACTTTCAAGAAAATTAAACTGCCTTTGTACTCAAAATGCATTTGTTTTTCTGAAGCATTGCTTTAATGAATTATTAAAATACCCTATGTTGAAAATTTGCAATTGAATTCCTGCGAATAGTAATGAAGTCCTTATCATTCGAAATGAATTTCTGTATAATATTGCATAACTGATAAGAGATAAGAACATAATGCACCAAAATGTAGACGTCGTTAAACTATCTCGTACTTTACGTCAAATAAATGTTTTTCTAGCATTAAACGCTTTTGATATATACGTGGTTATTGCTGTGATTTTCCAAAGTTGCATGACAAATCTCCTGAACTACTAAGTTGCATTCTTTTTGTTTCTCGTGATATCATGAAAAGAGTATGGAGTTTCGAAACATTATAACCTCCTCCTAACAAAAAATTTACTATCGCTACTGCCTCACCTATTGACCTTGTAGCTAAATGAAATTATTTTTGCTATGTTTGCCACGATTAACATGAAGCAGACAGAAAAAAATCTGATCCTTTACACTCACATGACTTTCTCTACTCTTGTACAAACTATTTTTACAAACGATTAATCTCCATATATGTTAATCGTGATATCCAGACGTTAATCTTATTGCTAATTTTCTTGTAGATGCAAGGGGAATTGGTAGGCTTTAAGCGATAGCAAAATGTTTTAAGAGCTGGTTACTATGTGGAGTATTCCATTCTCTTTGCATTACCAAGACAAAAAAAAGAAGAAGAATAACGAATTCCCATTTGAGAAAAAGTATTGGAAAATTTAAGGAAATAACAAGCAATATCTTGAAAATGGTACACTCAACAAAAAAAAAAAGAATGTATGACATAAATTGTGTATTTTAACGCGATCTACATTGTTTGTGTAGTAAAATTTTGTCCATCTCTTATGGTTTACCAGTTATGCAAAAGTCGTTCACAATGAAGAATACTTTTGGAGGCATTCCTAGAAAATTCAAGATATACATTGAAAGTGTCATAAATATATGATATTTTAATCAAAATCGTTAGAGCCATTTTTGAGAAAATTAAAATTGCAAAAAATGTTGGGATGGGGGGATTTTCTTGAAAATCTTCGTGTCGCATCTCTGGAAGATACTGAACCTAAATACCAAATTTGGTGTTTATCCAAATGTTCTTTTCTGATTCTGTTCCCAGACAGACAGACACGCGGACATGTTTCCAAAAATGCTTTTTTGGATTCAGGGGGCCTCAAAGCATATATTTCCAGTGAAACCTCGGTATCGAATTTTTGGGTGGAATACAATACTTCCCCTACTTACTATACGTAGTAGAGAAAGTAAAAATCTGATGTGTTACATTCACATGACTTTCTCTACCCTCCATCGTTTATTAGTGGCTATACAAGCCATTCTTACTAAAGCATATTTTTCTATCTACTACGTATAATCCAAATAAACCTTTGCAGAAATAGCTGTATTATACATTTCATTATGGATATAAAGAGAACAGCGATAGTCAAATGTTTAAGAACTTGACGGTATATGCTGGCTTATACTGTTTCCATGCAATCGCGAGAAACAATTAAATGTTAAAGGAGTTTAAGAAAATGACCAAGTAATGAAACAATTTTGAAGCCTTAAAAATGGATATCTGAGAAATGTTTTATGCCATAAAAATGTATTTGAAATAACTAGTGTGTTTTAAAGAGATCTACATTTTTCTTGGGTAGTACGTTCGTCTATCGCTTAACGTTTATTAGTTAAACAAAATTATCCAAAATTCCTTCCGAATGAAGAGGACTTTGCAGGCTATACCCAGAAAATTCAGGATATAAATTATTTGCCATCTTTAATATTTGGTGTTTTAATCAAAACTGTTAGAGCTATTTTTTAGAAAATAAAACATTTTGAAAATGTTCCATGTAAAGGGTAGTTTGGAGCGGAGGAATTTTATTGCAAATTTTCGTGCTGGCATGTTTTCAAGGTACTGAACCTATACACAAAGTTTGGTATTCCATCCGACTTTTGGTTTTTGAGTTATGCTGTTCACAGCCACACACGACACGCACGCACACATATTGCTTATTTTTTTTTCCATTGAGGGGTCCTCAACACATGTATTCTAGTGAAATTTCGGTATCGAAGTTTTAGGTCGAATCCAATATCTTCTCTACCTACCAGGTACGTGGTAGAGAAAGTAAAAGTTAAGCATACATTTTACTCGTCATGCAAGAACCTCAGAAACGTATTTCAATCAAAATCGTTAAGGAGGTTATAAGCATAAACCTTACAAAAAATGCTTGTATCTAAACAATTGGTTGTTTAGGGTAATTAATTCATAGCCCTGTATCCTTGAATGTTTGTCTGATTCAAGTATGAAATTTGGTAACTATGTGACTTTTCTTTATGAGTTATGTCCTTCAAGGATATTCGCCCAATTACAGGGACCGTTCGGGGGATTTCAAAATCTGTATTTCAAGTGAAAATCTCAATATCAAATTTTTTTAGTGAAATAAGGCACTTCCTCTAACTGCTATAGAGCAGTAGAAAAGTAATGGAATATTAAAATATTCCCATTTTAATGACAAGGCTACGGAAACTTATAATTCGAAACTCAATTAAAATATGCACAGTGGAAGCTAAGTATGGTAAATTAATATCAACACTGAAATCGAAGTGAATGAGGAGGCAGCTCAAGCAGTTGCGTTTTTCTAATCAATCAAGCAGTAAATTCTAATGATTAAGGAAAACCCAAAATAGAAAATTAAATACTTACATAATACCAAATATCTCGTAAAGGAAATTAAGCCCATTTAAAACTGAATATTTGAAAAAGGAATAGTGTTTCACGGCATACGAGTGCGAAAGCAAGAGAATTATTAAGGGAAGTTTGAATAAGCGGCATGTTCCAAGTGAATCGGCTTGCTAACTAACACAGAGTAACAAACCTTGTATCTCTCAAGGCAGGTACTGAGCAATGCATTAACTGTTAGAAAAAAAAAGCTGGCGAAACATACTGCGACTTCATTCAGCTTTCTCTGACACTTCATTAATGTGATTTATTTCATTTTCAGTCACTTCGCTAATGTGATTTAGTTCAGTATTCACTGTCACTTCATTAATGTGATTTAGTTCAGTATTCACTGTCACTTCATTAATGTGATTTAGTTGAGTTTTCATCGTCACTTAACTAATGTGATTTAATTCAGTTTCCATTGTCACTTCGCTAATATGATTTAGTTGGTTTTTACTGTCACTTCACTAATGTGATTTAATTCTGTTTTCATCGCCACTTCACTAATGTGATTTAGTTCAGTTTCCACTGTCACTTCACTAATGTGATTTAGTTCAGTTTCCACTGTCAGTTCACCAATGTGGTTTAGTTCATTTTGCACTCCCACTTCACTTTTCTCCGCGGGTAGCGGCATAATGAAACGCGCGCGGAGCAGCCTGTTCTTTCCTCAGCTTCACTCGCTGCGGCGTCGAACACAAGACCTCTATACTCGCTCGCAGCAGCACTCACTGTATGTCAGAACTATGATCACAAGCTCAATCGTAGAACGCACTCAGCTACCAGCACTTTGTGTCGCATCAGAAACGCACTCACTCATTGAATGACTAACTCGCAAGCACGCATGCTTATATATAACTTTTGGAGAGTTCGAGAACATTCGCGGGAGCCGGGGGGAAAGAAGCTTCCAGTAAATCCCGTATCTCTCAATAGTGCTTCTGGTGTTTACGTTGTGAGAGCGCTCCTCCCTTTCCATATCAATCCAACCGACCAGTCGGTCGGCGCTGAAGGACACCGACATCCACGAATCAACTCTCTCGCAGCAGTTAAGCCACAATACAGATTCCCCATATCTATTCTTTAAGGTAGTAATATAACTGGAGCTTTACATGTTATAATTAAAAGTACCAGGAACTTCTAATACATCTTCCTTACTCGCGAATTTATACAAAATCTAGAGCTCGAGCTGCATTTATTTTAACTGTTTGTATGAATGAAACGATAAAAGCAAAAGAACATATACATACAATGCTGGCTGAAATATCCGGTGTTGCCCGTGGTTTGACAGCTCATTCCTAAAACATTTAACCTTAGGCTGCACTTATCCATTAGACTGGCGTTTCTTTGGAGGCATTTAAAAAGTATTACAAAAGATAGTTAAACATAGAGATAATTAAAACTCTCAGAGCTCTATAAAGAACTAAAAATTAAAAATAAAAAACATTCTGATAAAACACTGCAAAAGCACTGCTGAACAACTACAAACATCATAGTTTATAATGATGATTTCTCGTGAATGTAGCTGAGTGACCGTTCCATGCTATCACATTCGGAACGCCTCGTTGTTATTTACAGAAAAAATCTCAATTGAGAAGAAATAACAGCAGTTAAGTAACGTCAATATAACCTTCTTCATTCTCAGTAATCAACATACACTGAACTACTAATAAAACACACGAAAATTATAAATGACTCTACAAAGAAAAGTGGAATAATAATAAGAAGTACTTCGACTGGTTTGATGCTGTTGTTGTTATCCATCCCACTGTCATTTTATATGTCAGCAATTTTTTTATGCTTATAAACGCATCACAAACTTCTCACAGAGAAAGAAACCTGCTCTCTACAAAAAAGAGGAACTACAAATTATAATAAGTAAATATCGAACATCGAAGAATGGTTGACGAATTAATCCGTTTGAACTTCGACGTATTTATTACTCTTATATTAGCAATGTTTGAGCACCACAGAGACTTTTGTAGTCAATGTCGAATGCTTTGATGTTATTTTATATCAATATGCAATAAATAATCATATGAAGATAAAGAAGAATAAGAAACAATGGAATTTTGTCTGCTTTGATACTGTTGCTGTCATCACAGTCCAATATAATAAGTTGAAATGTTGTTAATTTTTTACTAAGCGCAATCATAGCTACAGGTGGCATAGGTGTTTAATTTATTTGTTTGACTGTGTTATTACTCCATGATCAATGTCAAAGAGGGTAATAGTGAACTCGTTGATCCTTTGTTATTTTGCAAGGCCGTGAAAGCCTTAACAACTATTTTTATGTTGGCAATATTCTAACTATTAAGATTCGATTATCGTTGAGAAGGATATGGATGGTCTTATGAGATTTTGTAGGCATTACATATAATTAAATAATTAATCGTATGAAATTGGGCGGAATTTCGAATTCTAAGCTTTACAATAATTTTTACCTCGTGTCAAACGTTATGTGTGCCGTATTTGGTCGAAATCGGTGCAACGGTGTAGAAGCCTATAAGGAACACACACAAACACAATGACTTTTATAAATATTAAGATTATTAGAAATATATAGTAGGTTAGTAGTTATGAATGTTGAATTCGGCGTTTGGGCGGCGCCGTGGCCGAGTGGTTAGACCGCTCGCCTCTCACCGAGGCGGCCCGGGTTCAATCCCAGGGACCCGCATGTGGGATTTATGGTGGACAAAGCGGCTCCGGTTTCCCCCGCCACCTTTCATCCGCCTTCATCACCTTTCCTTTCATCCATTTTGCCTTCATTTCGTTTCATCTACTTCCTTCCTCCCATACCGGGCATCGGGCTGATCACCCATCCTGGATATTCTGTCTGCTCCATGAGTGTGTCTGCTCCTCGACGGGCCTCTGACCCCATTCACCCGCCTGTATGTCCTGGGGGTGTAAGTGCTACAATGAATGAATTCGGCGTTTTGCTTTCTGTCAACAGTGGAACAGATGAAGATGCAAATAAAACAGTTGACAACACTAGGAAAAATCAAATAGTGAAAACAATAAGATTACCAGGATAGAAAACTGTGACTGACTCTTTTTCGAAGTCTTTCTATACAGATAGATCACTTTGCACCGAGAGAAATATGTGGTTACTTAAAGCAACAGCGTGTAACAGGTTTGTGTTTGTGTGTGTGGGTGTGTGTGTGGGTGTGTGTGTGGGAGAGAGAGAGAGAGAGAGAGAGAGAGAGAGAGAGAGAGAAAGGTAGCGCGAGAAGGAATAAAAGGTTAACAGATGGTACACTTTTATTATTAAAGGAAGAAATATGGAAAAGGGAGAATAGAAATAAATTATGAACATTATGAGTAGTGTCGTTCTTTGTTTTTCTAGATTCCACTCTAACAAACCTAGGATACCGCTATGGAAATAATACTATTAGTACTATTTATACACCTAATTAAAATTTATACCATAAGACTGCAGGAAATGTTTTACTGACTTGTTGTTTTAACTGAGTAAACGCATCAGCCACCCAAAAAAGCACACAACGTTTTCAAATGTGATTCTTAATTATAAATACAGAACCTTCGTTTCGACGCGTGGCCATATTGCCAGGAATTGCTTGCCGTGTACTGCGTTGTTTCTAACCGGTTCTGTTCAGTCTCCGATAATCAACTAACCCAAATCTATGCTGTAGAGGTTGATAACCTTGTGAGACTACGTGTTTCAGTGCTACAATGGGTGATATAAATAAAAAAAGCAAAAGCTTGTGAGCTGTAGCTCCAAGCAAGTTGAGAAACGAGCATCAGGTCGTGGTTTGGTATAAATAAAAATTTCCCCTCTTCGATGAGCTATTGCTATCACCTACCAAGCTTTTGCTCAGTGACCTTCACCACGACACGTCATCTGAGTAAACAAACACGCCCATTATTTGTCAGGAGGCGATTTAAATCTTTACTGCACCTTAATATACATATACTCATTCATGTTAATCATACTCTCATTTATGAAATCTAATAGACATGCAGATTTTAAATAACACAATTATAATTAAAGATTTCGCAAATGAAACAGACATTGAGATTCACCCAACTTTTAACAGATAACGCTCATCCCCTTTCTACATCCAATCCCTCATTTCCTAATTTGATAGTATTACAAACGTGTCACCAACTGATATATTGAAAGTAGATTATTTGTACTTCTGTTTCTGCACCTTTATATTGATATCCTCTGCATCTATATAAAATATCACTACGTAATTCCAAGAATTTATAAGATGTTATCATGAATTAAAGTTAAACTGGATTAAAGAGTTTCATTTGAAAGTTAAATTTAAGCTTGGTTTTAATTGAAATTTTTTAGTAATAATCCGATTTTGAGTTTTAATTGAAATTCTTTAGTTATAATCCGGTTTTGATTTGTGCGAACATTCTACTCTATGCAAGTGTTTATTTGTATATCGCTTTGATTATATTACCAGTCTTCCGGTAATAAGAGCGGCTCGCTATGACCTCACTCACATTCTGTTTAGCATTATTTACCCAGATGAAAACATGTCAGGATCTTTTCAGCATTGTTAGAAGGTCCACCTCGTGTTTCATTTGCCTCTGGAAGAAAATGTTGCGCAACCTTTTACATTTTCTCTTTTAAATAACTCTTTATATCAGCACGCATCCAAGTTCTTGCGTCTTGAAGTTTAATTTCACTATTACTTACGTATAGCAAGTAGAGGAAGTACGCAAAAATTCGATACCGAGATTTCATCAGAGATACACGTTTTGAGAGTGCCGGAATTAAAAAGAAACATCCTTAGCAAATGTGTTTGTGAACAACATAAATAAAAAAAACTAGTTCAAACTTAGTATCCTCCAAAATGTGATAAGATTTTCAAGAAAATTCGTCTATTCTAAAACTATCCCTTTTCCCAAAAATGGCTCCAACAATTTTGATTAAAATCCACTATTGTTCAAGATATTTACATGACAAATATAATTAGGTATATTTAGAATTTTGGGAATAGCCAGTGATGTGCTCTTCATTCTGAATGAATTTTATGTAACGCTAAACTGTAAGAGATTCTACTACAAGAGTCCTACTACGCATCTGTGTCTGAACAGCAAACTCAGAAAGGCAAAGTCGTTAAATAACAAGTTTGGTATTTAAGTTCAGCACCTTCCGAACATGCGTCAGGAAGATTTTCAAGAAAGTTCCCCCCCCAAACTGCCCTTAACATGGAAACTTTTTCCAAAAGCTTTATTTTCTCAAAAATTACTCAACGATTTTGATTAAACACGACATGTTTAAAATGTTTTCATGTCAAATGCAAATATTGCATTTCCTGGGTATATCCTCCGATGTCCTCTTATTTCTCAGTAACTTTTGCACAATTGGTAAACCATAAGATAGGCAAATCTATCTACAAAAAATCTTACTACAAAAAGAAAATTGTTCTGGTTAAGCACACAATTTATGTCAAAGCATTTCTTTTTTACTTACTTTTTTTAACTTAATCATAAGTGAGATATTCCTTGTTATTGGTTTAAACTATCAAATAACTACTTATAATTCTCTCAAATGGGAAGTCGGTTTTCGATAATTTCTCGTGGTCATCATGCAAAGAGCATCGAATTTTAAAGCCTTCATATAGCCAAGCGCTCTTCAAAAAGCTGACTCACTTTACCTACTGTATCGTATAACAAAATTGTAAATGTAAATTGAACGTTTATCTGGATTAACAAGAAGAAGCTGGAATAATAAGCTCTCGTAAGTATAGTTTGTAGAAGAATGATTAGAGAAAGCCATGTGAATGTAGAACAACAGGATTTGTTTTTCTTTTTTTCCGCGATCATCTGAAAAGAACGGAATTTCAAATCCATCAAATAGCGACCCACATTTAAAATATTTGACTATCCCTTTAGTTTACTGCAATCTTCTATTCCTACAATGATAGTTTATCTCGATTAACAAGAATTAGCTGCCAAGAATAAGGTTTTGTAAGAATTGTTTGTAAAAAGAGTGATGGAGAAAGTCGTGTGATTTTTATTTTCCTCTCTGGAACCATGATCATGAACTCCACCAATGTATTAAAATGCAGTTGAGCAAGCTGAGGTACCTACGGAGGTACCTCAAGAAATAGCAAGCAAAAGCTTACTAAAGGCGAGCAGGACTTGTTTTTATTTATACCATATCGCGAGCAATAGCTCAGCGATCAAGGTCAGCAAGCTTTTGCTCGCGAGGAGGTTGAGCAGAAAAGTTTTATTTATACGAAACCGAGCAAATGCTTGTAATTAGTTAGAAATGAGCTAATGCTTGCTTTTACTTATACCACCCAATGTGTTAGTGATGTTGTAATACCAAAACGCCAGTACACTTTAGCACATATAATCTTTAAGTATGATTCCTATGTAGCAATAAACTCCTGTAGAGAAGTAAGACGGCGATTTATAGACAGATTCCCTGCTGTTTCTGCGCCTCATAGAGAAAAGGTTCGTAATCATTTAGAGGAAGAAATGAAGACAGAAAAAGTATAACAAACGCCAGTCCATTAAGGCAGTAAGTGGTGACAAACATCAAATAAACCATTACAACATAAGTAGTAAGGAGATTCAAGAGCATAACGGTGATGGAAGAAGAAGAGGAATAAGTTTCAAAATATATGTAGTGTGGTCGAAGTTTCTGTAAAGTTAAATGAAAGCTAGCGCCTCTCGCAGAAACTTAGCAAGATGTTTACCAACATATATCGTCTTGCTGGCATGAGGACATAACGCAACTTTATAAGATAACCCTGGCTTTACGCAACATCCCGTTAACGACTCTGGCACTTTGAAACTCAGTTTTGTTTGAGTTCAGGAAAACTTTAGCCAAGTCGATTAGCAAAACGCAACGCCACATTATCTAGAACCTAAGGGCTGTATGTCTTCTTATAGGGTGTTCTTCTTTATCTCCTTCTTAAAACTGACATGCACATACTTTCGGAGCACTTTAAATGTGGACATATAAAAATAAAATCTAAAACATTCCGTCCTGGTATCTAATTTCCTACACCCGGGCGTGTATTCAAAGTTTTCTATTTATTTCTGAGAACCTTATTAATCTAAAATTACTATATATTTATATATCTGTCACAACATATGAGATTATTAAATTCAGAATATTTAAAGAATACTGTGACGCAGCAGCTCTGGTTGAAGGTTATCGGGAGGTCGGCACCGAGCGGTCGGTGTAAACAAGATAACCACCGCTTGCCAGCGTAAATACCGGTCATGCTATCAGGAGATAACTAGAACTTTTCGGAAGCATCTTCTCCCCCTTCCACTAGAAAGTGTGTCGAATTATTCTAGAACGTTTGACAACCTTCTGTGAAAGATTCCATTAACTATATAAGTGAGCGTTCTCGGGCAGTGCATGTCAAGTGCGAGAGATTTGTTGGGTCAGTGTGCAAACCAATTAGCAACTGCGTTTCTAGTGGGACATCAAGAGCGATTCTCCGAGCGAATTGGTGATGATTGTTGTGACGTTTAGGAGGTCTTGTGCTCTACTCGCGAGTGAAGTGAACTGTCCGGCGTGAAGAAGCTACGTCACGAGGTGAAGTGACACTAGTGAAGTGAACTCCCAGTGAAGGTGAACTACATAAAAACGAAACAGTGACAGTGAGAATCGATAAAAGTGGCAGTTGAAAAAGTGGACAATATTGTTATACAGATTTAAGTAACTACCAACAAAACAAAACGAAACAAAATAAAACAAAACAAATTATAATTAAGCTATAATTCAACGGAATATTAGTAAATTACTACTTATACTGGAAGTATATGTATATATCACAGCAATCATATGGCACTTTAACTACAACATTTACAACAGGTGTATCAAACTAGTGATCCGCGGATCACAAGTGGCCCTTGCATGCTTTTATGCGGCCCGATACATGGAAAAATACAATCACAATATACCTACTTAAATTTAATTTTGTATTTACCACTCCAGGGGAGGTATTAAACCAGCTGTGGCAATTTTCGATATGCCTGCAACCTATCGAAACAACAATTACTATTTATTGAACATTCATACTGACTGTTTGGGAAGTTAGTGTTGCCCATAGGTTAACTACATTTAGTTTCTCGACCGAGAATGTTCTAATATATTGTATTGTGTTATACAGAGTGAATGAATATTGCATAACTGGTAAACCGTAAGAGATAGACAATATTTTACCACAAAACGCACAACTGCATATTTTGTATGCAGTGAATCACTTCCGACATATTCCTTGTTAATACTTTTTCTCAAATGGGAATTCGTTATTCGTTTTTTTTTCTTTTCCTTTTGGACATGCAAAGAAAATGGAATGCTCCACATAGCAACCAGCTCTTAAAAGATCTGACTATTGCTTAAAGCCTACTTTATTCCCCTTGCACCTACAAGAAAATTAGCAATAAGATCGTTACTGCAAATGTTTATCTCGATTAATATGAAACAGATGGAGAATAAGAGTTTGTAAACATAGTTTGTACAAGAGTAGAGAAAGTCATTTGAGTGTAACACATCAGATTTTTTTACTTTCTCTACTACGTATAGTAAATAGGGGAAGTATTGCATTCCACTCAAAAATTCGATACCGAGATTTCACCGCAAATACATGTTTTGAGGCCTCCTGAATGCAAAATAAGTATTTTTGGAAACATGTCCGTGTGTGTGTCTGTCTGTGTACAGCATAACTCAGAAACGAATAGTCGGATAAACACCAAACGTGGTATTTAGGTTCAGTATCTTCCAGAGATGCGACATGAAGGTTTTCAAGAAAATCCCCCCACCGCAGATTACCCTTTACATGGAACATTTTTCGCAATTTTAATTTTCTCAACAATGGCTCTAACGATTTTGATTAAAATATCATATATTTAAGATACTTTCATGACAAATAAAATGCAAATCTTGAATTTTCTGGGAAGTCTCCAAAAGTATTCTTCATTGTGAACCACTTTTGCAAAACTGGTAAACCATAAGAGATGGACAAAGTTTTACATAACAATAAATGTAGATCGCGTTAAAATACACAATTTATGTCATACACATTTTTTTTGAGTGAATCATTTTCGAGATTTTGCTTGTTATTTCCTTAAATTTTCCAATAATTATTCTTTTTCTCAAATGGGTATTCGTTATTCATTTTTTTTTGTGTTGGATATGCAAAGAATATTAATCTGTGGCAAAGAGAATGGTGCTGCACATAGCAGCTAGATATTAAGAGATATGTCTGCGCTTAAAGCCTACTGTATTTCTATATTTCCCTTGCAAATACAAAACAAATGCAACATAGTACGCCTTAATCGATAGTCAAATATTTTTAGAACTGGTCACTATGTGTAAAATGTAATTCTCCTTGCATGTCAAGAACACAAAAAAAAGAACAACGAATTCTCAGTTGAGAAAAAGTGTAAGTATTGGAAAATTCAGAGAAATAACAAGAAATATGTCGAAAATGGTTCACTTTACAAAAAAAACTTTTTATTACATACATATATAAAAATAAATCACCATTCACAATGAAAATTAAGCATAAAAATAACGACATAAAACATAAGAATAAAATTAACTCGACATGTCCCTCACGTAGAAAAAGGAAACAAACTACAGCTAATCGTAAGAGAGCTATTATGGAGGCCTGCGAAGCAACCAGAAAAAAAAAGTTATATACATGCATCAAAAGGAAAAAGGCTACCTAACTCTTTCTGTGATTTTAGCTCATAAAAAACACCAACTACCATCATGATTCGTTTTGCTGCGATTTTTATAGGTATCCCAGCGATTCCTGGTCCATGATGTTACACAGAAAGGCAGTTAATGAGTCAACAGTTGGCGACGGAAAATCCGATGTGAGATGGCAGAATGATCACGTGATGAGGTGTATGGAGAGTCGCTCTCTGATTGGCTAGTTTCTTATGTTTGACGTAGACTTAAGCATGAAACTTCAGACAATGTGGACGCATTGAAACAAGCTTCTATGCTTACGTTATGCTTATTCTAAGTTTCACTATGAATTGCACCTAACACCTTTCTTTCTTATTTCCAACAGGTTATTGCATCCGCAATTTCTTATACCTCAAATTTACTGTATATCTGGGATTTTACTATTAACCTAATAGAAAACAAGAAGATTTTTTATAAAATTTTATAAAACTACGGCAGTGCCCGTTTTAACGTATGGAGCCAAGACCTGGGACATGAATAGTAAGGAACAAGGAATAATTGGAACGTCTCAGAAATGAAATTTTTAGGCACGTATCTGGCTATAGTTTTAAAGATCACATTAAAAGCGAAATAGTAAAATATCAATTAAAACCTTTAATTTAAATAATAAAATAAGAGAATACAGAATGAAATGGAAAAATCATATCTTCCGAATGTCGGAGAAAAGACTAACAAATAGGTTTTGCAACACATACCAGTTGGGACTAGAAATATTGCCACGTAGACGCTAGGAAGATCCCTTCTGCCTATCTTGAAGGACGATGATGATGAAATTGTCCTCCCTCTTGCATAAAGCATAACTCAGCAAGCCGTAACACGTTACTGGCTGCTCGTTGGAGGAATGTGCATGTCATTGATATCCTGTCTAATGTGCTTCAGATCGTCCAGTGTCTGGGGGCGTGTGCGTCTTCTGTTTTAATTATTAATCAATTAATTAGAAAAAACATTCAATTGGAAATTGAGGACGTACAGCTTAACATGGAATCTGAGCCACTGTGGGTTAAATTTTGCCCCACATAGTTTATGCCAACAGTCGAGGGTCATTCGTCCAAGTACTGGCCAACCTCAAAGCTGCTTAACTCGAAGATCGTCTCACCCATCTTGGTTTTTAAGAAACATCGTAGGAAGAAGTCGGTGTTTTAAGAACACGAGATATTCGTGACGACAGATTCTTGGGGATTATGCGTTAGTCAAAGAAAGTTTCACTTCGGTGGTAAGACAGAGCGCCATCTTATTGAAAACACCCACGGCAGCTCTGCATCGTTCAGTTGCTCAAACAACTCCATAAAAACCCATCGGTACTCTTCACTGTCCATGGTCTGGCATAAGGAAAATGGCCCCACTATTCTCTGTGAGCATATTACCCTGACTTTAACTTGGTGCATTACTTCAGGAATTATATTTTGTTTTTGGACGCGGCTATATAAGTTCACATAGCTGCGTCAATGAACCCATACTTCATCTGTGATTCATATGATGGACAATATACCATGATTTTGCACAGTGAACTCCTGAAGCCAACAGCAATTCTTCACTTTTTATCCTTGTCTGGTTCCTGCAACTGCGTCTAAAGGACAACTGTAACGCTATAGTTTTAGGTGAGCCTTTTGTAGTTCTCTGATACATTACGTAGGTGTACCCGATCTCCTGCGACAAACATATTAATGTATTACGGAGTGGCCGCTCTAATCATGCGCGGACGTCCACAGCAGCCCTGGACAATATAAATTAGCTTAATTTGAAGTTAAACTGGGACACCGTGTGACTTTCCAGCCAAATAAATAAAGAAAAAAATGGAAACGTAGAATCAGACGACTGAAAAATTCAGTGCCATAGCCAGGATTTGAACCACGGATCTTCCGGATATCGTCCGAATGCTCTAACCAACTGAGCTACCATGGCAAAATGCCGGTACGATATTAAATTTCCCAGCTTACTCTCATTTTCCCCTGTAAACCACAAGGAGATCTTTTGATATGATATTCTACAATGGCGACTTAATTGTCATAAGTCCTATAAGTTAATGTTTAATGTCGTACCGGCAGGTTACGATGGTAGCCATGGACGGAAACCGGAAGGTCCGTTGTGGTAATGTCGTGTAAGGCATTGAATTTCTCAGTCATCTTATTCTACATTTCCAACTGAGGCAGTATTTTTAGTACTTAAATGATTTCAGTCTAATTATATAATAAGAAATTCAATAAAAGCCCGCCTTAAAGCAATATGTGTATAAATAAAAATATATAAAGTGTATGTAAGAGTCATTGTATTAATGTTTATATTATTATGCACATGTTTAATAATGTTATGTGAATGTATTACGTAATTTAATAATGTAGGAGCTGTGATAATATAGGTCAAAAGTTGCTAACAATGAGGTAACAATGAGGTAACCTTAAGGCAATAATGAATTGGAAGGTAATAATGCTACTAGTAATTCTTGGAGCACAATAATGTAATTTTTGAGACAGTTTATAAATAGTCAATCAACAACCAGAAACAAGCTTAATTAAATGAAGGTATTCTATTGGAGTAGAATTAGCCAATCAGAGACTTGATATACAGAACTTTACAAATTCAGGTGGTAGAAATCAGTTCAGTTGTTAGTAGACAGCGTTCCTAATTGGATGCGAGATGCGACCTCGAGAAGTTTAATACGTATTCAGTGTGAGACGAAAATTCATTACGGAGAGAAAGTTTGCGTGTTAAAAAGTACATGTAATTAATAAATAATCTCACAGCTCTCTATTTCGGTGAAGTGTTATATAATCGTGTGAAGGATTAATAAAAGGAGTGAAGTAAAAGTTATAATCTGTGTAAGCCTACATTCTTTAGCCGCATCACTTCCTGCAAAGAGAACACGTTTCTACAAATTAACATTGACGCAGCCGAGGCAAACATAAATATATATAATATTTAAAGAAACATTAAAATATAAAGTTGAAAGTAAAAGTTGGGGCGAAGGCCACCGGAAAGTAAAGTTGGGGCGAAGACCACCGGAAACTTTATACCATACGTGAGGCATACAACCTTGTCAAAATGTACCGTAGTGGTTGCGACTTCTTCACAACCTTGTACTATACACAGCTTGTGTAGAAGGACAATTTATTACTAGAGAAAGAAATGTTTTAGTCGTACATTAATCACTCTGAATAAGTCATGTGTTCGAACTAAGAGACAATTCAATTGCCGCTTTCATATCCAGTGGTAAGTTATGAAGCTATTTAACTAACAATTTAATAAATTCGTTACACTTTGAATCATAGTTAACGATATTTACGTAATTCTGGCATTGTCTGGCCCAGAAAAACAATGACTGTTAATAAAAGCAGAACATTTCAAGAAAGATGGGAGGTCAATGTTTTTTCAAAGAGGTGAAAGATGAAATTTAACTTACGTGTTGTAATGCATCTATGACTGTTGTGAAAGAATATAACATTTAACGGCGCTATGGTGCAACTCAGTATCGTTTTACTGCTTTAAGGATAAATTAAGAGAAGAGGAGATAAAGGACATGGAAAATAAATTGCAAAGGTAGTACAGGGTATTAATAAACACGAATAAGAGTAGTGAGTTAGCAGTGAAAGCCAGTATGAAATCAGCAATTAGTGGCAAAATATTCCAAACCTTTTAGTGATGGGTCCATGGCTAATGAATAATAATAAAAGCGGCGGAAACGTCTGTGTCCGGATGAAGTAAACTGCACCAAGAAATGTGGTTGAAAACAAATCAATTGCTCACAGAATACCTGAAATAGCTGACGACTTAAATGAAAAACTATAATTAAAATCTTCATGTTTCAATACTTTTCAATAGCAGTCAATAGCTAATGACATTTTCGTTGTTCCGTTATTTCTTCTGAGCCTGCGACGATAACCTCAAAGTAACTAAAAACATTTGGAGTTGATTCCCATTCTGGAACTACTACTGGGGAAGACATTTTTGATACTATATGAGTAACCTTACAATATACAAACTTCCTACCCAACTGGCAATGATTGGCAGAGACAAAGGATTTGCAGAGACATTAGAAAAGAAAGCTGATAGGCGAGTATCCAGAAAAACCAAAACTGAAAACGTCCCAGTACCTTATTCATCAGAAATGCCTTGGATACAAAGTGATAAAAATGGACAAAAATGTAAAACTGTGAGCTTCTTTCTATCCAGAAGGGATTTCCACATTTTTTAAATAATATTACATCTATCTTCCACTACCAACAGCAAAGCGATCACACGTTCTTTAGGGAGGTGACCGTGAAGTAGAGTTCTCAGCCAGCCGGACAGGTTTGGGGTAAGAACAACTGCGTCGTTGACTATCTACCAGCTCATTGAACTGCCCCAGACACAGTTCAGAGAGGACCAAGGCAGGGAATTCCCGCATTGGTAACATCCTTATTGGACCACTGAGAGGCGAAGACTACTGGAGTAGATGACCCTTTGGAGCCATTCGCCCCAACAACGAGCACGAACTCCATTCCCGCATCAAGCTACAGGATAATTTTTAGTTATTTAATATGCGTGCCTTCTTAGGTGCACCCTGGAGATTATTACTTTTAATTATTCTTCACCAAACTGAAAAACGTAAGTAGTATAGCTTATTTCTAAAGGTTTACTATATTTTTTATTTCCAATAACAGTTCCAAAGCAACAAAAATGCTGAAAAGCTTTAAGCTACATTGTAAGATTCGAACCACGTTGTCAATTGGTGAAGAACCAATTCATCCACCTAATACTTTGAATCCTGTTCTGTTTTAAATAGCCTTAATCTAGCTTATACTAGGCAAATTACTATTTCCAAATGGAAAACATTTTATGTTATTTTTTCAACATTACCTTAAGCCTGAGTTGCAGTAATAAATCTACGAGTGCATCAAATACACGAGATGTGATTTACGTCAACTTCAAATAGTAATTTAAATCACTTTGCCACTGTACAACACCCACTACAATAATGAGCTGTAAAGGGCCTATGAAATGGTCATAAAACACATCTGCTGTTTAATATTTGCATAATAAAATTTTTGATGTGTTACATCCGCATAACTTCTAACCTCTATCGCTTATTTGTGAGTATACAAATGAGGCAGTATTTTTAACACTTAAGTGATATCAGTCTAATTATATAATATAAAATATAATAACAGCCCGTCTTAAAACAATATGTGTACAATATAATATATAAAGTGTGTGTTATAGTCATTGTATTATGTTTATATTATTATGTATATGTATAATAATGTTATGTGAATGAATTACATAATTTAACAATGTAGGAGCTGTGAGAATAGAAGCAAGCTGCTTTCCGTAGCAAACAGAATTATAAAGTAGAAGCCGGAAGTTGCTAACAATGAGGTAACATTGAGACAACAATAAATTAGAAAGTTTAATAAAGGCCACCAATAATTCTTGGGACAATAATGTAATATTTAAAACAGTTTATAAATAGCCAATCAAAAACTAGAAAAAACTTAAGTTAAATAAAAGTATTCTATTGGAGTAGGCTTAGCCAATCAGAGACTTGAAATAGAGGAAATGTGCAAATTCAGGGGGTATACGCTACAAGATAGTGTACCCAAGCAGACGCTACAAGATTGCGTACCCGATCGGTACGATACAAGCTCAATGTGAGACATAAAACTTCATTGCGGTGAGAATAATATAAAGTTTACGTGTTAAGAAGTAAAATTAACAATAATCCCAGAGCTCTATAGTAGGATATATCAGTGAAGTGTTATTTAATCGTGTGAAGGATTAATAAAACAAAGTACAATACAATTATAATTTGTGTAAGCCTTGTTCTTTAGCCGTTGCAGCCCTGCTAAGAGATACGTGTTCTGAAAATTACAACTGACGCAGCCGAGGCATACGTATATAATATTTAAATAAACATTAAAATACGAAGTTGAGTTTTTAAACGTGGGGGCGAATGCCACCGGAAAAGTGAACGTGGAGCGAAGGCCACCGGAAAGTTTGTACCGTACGTGGGGCGAACACTCCAAGAAACATATCTCTCGCAATACGTGGGGCAGCAATAACCCTTTCAAATTGGCACCCAACGTGGGGCAAAAAATCACCCTCAAGTTTGGCGCCCAACGTGGGGCAAGAGTTCGCAAGAATAGGTGAAAAGAAGAAATTAACCAACATTATAAAGCTACCAGAATCGATGAAACCACAGGACTTCACTACGAGAACTTCAGAGAACTTCAAGATCATCATACAACGTCACCCAAGGACAGCAAACAATTCTTTCAGGAGTACGCAGCACGCAGTCAACAATTCAACTAGAATCTACGATGGAGTACCAGAATAAAAAGGTTTACTAATACAGCCAGAGAAAAGGTCAGAAAATTCCAATACTATACATTTAAATAATTGTTAAGATTGTTAAGAAAATATATATTGTTATTAAGATAATTTCATGTTGCTAGGAAGTGAAAAATTAAAATTCAGCAGTTCCAAACCAAATATAACAAAAGAAAACATACAAAATAAAATGGAAACAGAAAACAATGAAAATATGGAAGTAGGAGAGGATAAGTCAGCCATTAAAGATTACAGTGTAAATTTACAATCAGAGCAATAGGAAACTTTGTACCGTACGTGGGGCTGCAACTACCTCAGGTTTGACTCTCATACATGGTGCAACAATTAATGAAACCAATACAAATCCGCTCCTATGCGTGGGGAAAATAGTCACGCTCACAAATTATTCTGACGAAAGCTATTTTTCTATCTGCTGCATTTTAATCGAGACAAACCTTTCCGGAAATAACTGCATTACACACTTTATTGCAGATATAAAGGGAGTAGCCATAATGAAATGTTTTAGAACGGGCGCTGTACGCTGGACTTGAAATTCCATCCTTTTCCATGACGTCGAGTAACAATAAATACATAAATAAGTAAGGTCTGAATATACTATCCCGATACCTTGGTCACTACACCGGAACATACATTCAAACTTTACATTTATTCTTACAACACATTTACATTTTATATTACATAAAATGTTTTCATATAAAATAACCAAAGCTTCAGAATCTCTACAAAATAATAAATACAAATAAATAAAGGGAAAAAACATACAAATTATTAAGTTAGAGTAAACGTGTAAACAAAGCTTAATTACAATCCTAAATTCTATATTTGTCTATACTTGCTCGAAACCAGCAAGCTTAGCAACTAGTAACTAGCTACTATCTACTCCTATTTAACCATATGCACTGGAAACCAGCGAAGGACATCGAGAAACACCTGAATATCGAGAGGAGTTTAAAAGAATGGCTAAGTATTGAACAAATCGAACCATTAATAACGGATATCTCCAAAATGAGATACTTTGTCTAATGCCGAAAAAATGTTACATGAAATAAACTGTGTGTTTTAAGGAGATCTACATCTCTTCTGCTGATCGTTTTCATCTATCTTTTAACGTTTACTGCTTATACAAGATTACATTAATTTCCTTCCGAATGAAGAGGACTTCACAGGCTATTCTTTAAAATTTTAAGATATGAATTTTATTTTTCATTTAATATCCTCAATATACGATATTCTAATTAAAATCGTTAGAGCCATTTTTTACAAAATAAAAAAATTCGAAAAGTGCTCCACGTAAAAGGCAGTTTGGGATGATGAGACTTTCTTTAAAATCTTCGTGTCGCATCTTTGGAAGGTATTGAACTTAAATACCAAGTTTGGTACTTATCCGACATTTCGTTTTGAGTTATGTTCTTTAGAGAAAACACACACACACACACACACACACACACACACACACACACACACACACACACAGACACTCAGACGCACACGGACCTTTTTCTAAAAAATGATTTTTTTATTAAGGGGCATCTAAACATATATATATATATATAATCTCGGTATCTAATTTAAGGGTGGAAATGCAATACCTTTTCTACGTACTATGCCCGTGGTAGCGAAAGTAATAAGCTCCTCGGGCAGGGAATTCATATTGTAAGAAGTGAAAACACTAGTTGTTGCAAAACACACTTTGCCTCTTAGGTGTACAGCGTAGTTGAAAGTTAACACTTGAGACACTTTTGGCACACACTTAGAACAGAACACAACTGGTCCTTCGAATCGAATCACATCTGAACTACTGAGTCACAACTAACAACCGAACTGCAAAGTTACAACTGAGAACTGAACTACTCTCGGCACTGTACACTTTTAACTGTCCAAACTCTTCGACTTCTTGACTGCACTTAACTTCGTAACTAACCGCCCAGGTAAGATCAGCTCCTATATAGGCCCCGCATACAAAGCGGAATGTTCTAGAAGGGAGAACTGCGGAGAAGCGGAACATAAATGGTTCGTTGCGCGTTGCGTTTTTCTCAAGATCTGTCGAGGGCCCTACCTAGGTGACGGTTTATCGGTGGCTACCAGGAGCCTCGTGCCAGCGCCAATCATTGCTTTTAAAATGTAATTTTTGTTCTTATAAAAGATAATGAAAATACGAAAGGAATGTTATTCCAGAGTGTATTATAAACTGTTAATTGTGGTAGCATTGTGTAATATTTTATAACAAATTAGTCCTGCAATAAAGTCTCTAATCCTGCTTACAAAAAACCTGTGCCAAATAAAACTGCGATGGTTTCAGACAGTCTTAAATATTCTTATGATTAACCTGTTTATTCTCACTCAATCTTATGTAACTTGGAACCGTGAGAGAGTGGCAAACACTTACTGCAGAAAAACTATACATGTTGCTAGAATAACTGTATATTAAATAAACAATTATGCAACATTTCCAAAATTTCGATGCCTTTTTTTTCTTTCTTTTTTTTTATTTATTCTCGGTATCCAATTTTTGGGTGGAATACAATACTTCCCCTACTTACTATACGTAGTAGGGAAAGTAATATAAGTATTGATGATCCAGTTGTGGTTGACAAAATTTATGAATGAAAATTTCGTTCACAGTTACAGTGAATGCCATTATGGCTGTACACTTGAAAATAATAACCATTACTATTATTGTTCATGCCCTTTGTTTATGGTGGAATTTATTATACTTCATAAAAATATTAAATGAAATATGCTCTACAATTTTTAAATAATGGGATATTATTTTTCCAAAACAACACGATCACGAAAGCATATTTTGTCGTTTGCTGACATTAATTCTAGTAGCTAGCCACCAGGAGCGTAGCATCAAAGCGACACATTTTCACTACATTTGGAGCTTCGTCATTGTGAATAAATAATGATGGCAAATGACAATTTGCTGCGTCGGGAAAATAAAATAAAGTATATAAAGAAAACGAAAACACTATATTCTTTACATGTGAAGAATCTCACTGATATCTCTGCAGGGTGATAACCCGAGCAGACCACGTTACCGCTCCACCGCTGCAAACACACAGGATGTAATGAACAGAGTGCTGCAATAGGGGTGCTTGTGGTCAGCATACTAACTCTGGCCTCTTAGGGGCGGTTTGCGAGACCAAAGCCGCTGCTTCTCCATCAAGTAGCTCCTCAGCAGGTCCCCAAGATCACGAGGCTGAGTGTACGCTGTTCTAGACACAGGGGGAAAAAATGCCTAAAGCGGTACTAGTATCCAACACGGGTCCTTTCAGACGAGGGATACGAAAAGTTAACGGCTTCATAGATACACATAATGAACCTAATTCAAGGAGCATTTTCGCTTCAGTGTACTACAATTAATTATTTTTATGTTATTAATTACAGGAATTTTACCGATAGAGCCTTATCAAAAAATAATATTTCTCTGAAGCACTAGGTAGCCTCTTCTTTTAAGACAAATGTTGATAATAATGTGCATTGTCATAATCTAAAAATGTCTACAGTGTGAACGTTCCTGGTGACGTCGTCCTCGTGGTCTAGTGATACCTCTAGATTCCGAGGTCATGGGTTCAAACCCGACGGAGGGCGATGGATATCTTCGGGTGTAAAAATCCTTTGCAAGACTGCCTTCGGAAGGGAAATAAAGCCGGTGGTCCGTAGACCGTAGATTTACGGCACGTAAAAGAACCTCAAGCCTGATAAAGAGACCTATGAATAAAATTTCCGGTCTTTCACGCTCACAGCTAAAGAGTGTCCATAAATAAAACTCAGTCTTTTCCTGGTGGCATTAAATGGTATTATTTGTCCAGATAATGTAATTTCAGTCATTTTAATGCCCTACGTCAACAGATACATTAATTTATGTATTATCATCTATCTTTAGAGAATTTTTGTCTTCTTAGCTAATCAACACTTTCCAAAATAAGAAATATACTTTCTTTACAAATATGAGAGTAAAAAGGAGATAAAATACGTAAGTAAACAAAACAAATAAATTGTGTTAGCATATTAAGTGACTATGTCCAGACAAATCTTTAGCCCTGCTTCTTTATTCTTTGAATAAAAGGACTAGGTTGATTGCTTCCTATTGTGTATTTTTATATCAGCCCCAGAAAAGTTTTCTTTATGAGTAACATGCCTTCTTAAAGGAGGTGCTCATATTAAATAAATGGATAGCTAGATATCCCTCTTGATCGGAAGCATAATGAAACATTGAGGCCGTGACACTATATGGCTCTATAATGCATTGTTATAAGCATCTTTCATTCTATTTGTGTTCAGTTGTAAATGTGTAAATTATTTAACAAATATAAATGTTTTGGTTAATACTTACCTGTAACTCAAGCATCAGTAATTTATATGTGTTAACTATGAATACTGCCCTGAGACAGTTAATATAGAATTTAATATAGAATAATATAGAATTTCTAGTAGTTCTGGATTTTGTTATTTCTCATTAGACAGTATTGTTTGTTATGGTTTGAGTTATCCATGCTCACTTATCTCAAATTGTCATTTGCTTGCTCCAAAGAGTTCTGTGCAGTAAAAACCTCTAAATTATTTTACTGTATGATGATAATTGTTCTTCCACATAAGCCGTGAGTAGGCTATGTTGGAAATATAGAATCAGACTGCAAAGTTCAATGTCAGGCGGGATTCGAACCACGCGTATTCGGCTTTCCGTATAGCTCTCTAAGAAGCTGAGCTACCATAGGGACTGAGTTCTTCAATTTGATTCTACCTTTCCAATTTCAGCCTACACACGCCATGTGTCAAAAATAACTAAATATGTTTGATTGACACAGTGGGCAGAGGTTAACTATGAAGACCGAGACTTAAAATACGACATTGCAAGTCGCCATTGGAGTATGTTATCTCAAAATTAATTTGAGAATGCCGTCTTAGTTTAACAAAAAAAATTTGAATCCGTTGGGGAATTTAATGCAGCACATGTAGTAATTTAGAGCAATGGTACGTAGAACTGAATATCCGTGGTTCCAATCTCCTCTATAGTATGAATTCTTCAGTCTGATTCTGACTGTCCTAGTTTAGTTTAATTTAGGTTCTATGCACGTCTTCCTTGCTTATTAGAGTTCTCAAAACAACATTCTGATTTATTTTTGATGGCATAATTTGTACTAATCAAAACAAATTGATACTTTTTATATAATTATTTGCAAAAACCAAATTTTTCCTTTGCTTCTTTAAGTCTTCTTAGGTAGGAAGAAGGTAAGCAGATTTTTCGCCATCTCATAATGACCTGACTTACACATACCTTACATTCTGCTAACAAACACCGACATTACTAGCGCTTACTAAGCGCCGCTACTGGGCTTCTAAACCCGAGCAAACTTTGAATGTTACTACGCGCATCCCTTCATTGGCTGACCAAATGTCTATTTTGTAGTTAAAAAAATACGCATAACTGACGTTATCTTATGTTAGCAGCTTGAAACGCCGGATCTCTAATCACAGAGCAAACCTTATTAGTAGCATAAAGATCAACTATTTCCAAGGCTACAAAATCACTTCACCTCAGCCACTCCTATATTTCCTGTTAATAACAATAAAGAAGCCTCAGAAATCTACAGTGATCTACATTTTTGTGTATTAGGTCTCTCTCTTGCGACTTACCAATTATACAAAAGTCATTCAGAATGAAGAGGACTTCACAGATTATTCGCAAAGAATTCAAGATGTACGTCTTCTTTTTCATGTACATGAGTAGGTAAATATAGAGAGATCGAGCACAGTTTTTTGCGTTTATATGGGAAAGGATAGGGAAAACGAGGCTAGATGGGGCGGATCAAGAAGGAAAATGCGTTTATATGGGCGAGATAGGGAATACCAGGGCTGATGCTAGGCTAGTCAGATGCTAAAGGAGGGAAATACGTTTATATGGAAGAGATAGTAGAGAGGTGTTAGGCTAGACAAAGGCTGTGGAGTAGAGTATGGTTTATATGAAAGGTATAGGAAAACGAGGACGGGTGTTAGGCTAGACAGAGATTGTGGAGTAGAGTGCGGTTTATATGAGAGGTATAGGAAAACGAAGAGAGGTATTAGGCTAGACACAGGCTGAGAGTAGAGTATGCGTTTATATGTATGAGAGGTATAGGAGCAGGAGGAGAGGTGCTAGGCTAGACAGAGGTTGAGTAGAGTATGGGTTATATGAGAGAGGTAGGGAACAGGAGGAGAGGTGTTAGGCTAGACAGAGGTTTAGGAGTAGAGTATGGTTTATATGAGAAATATAGGAAAACGAGGCGAGGTGTTAGGCTAGACAGAGGTCGAGGAGTAGAGTATGGCTTATATGAGAGGTATAGGAAAACGCGGAGAGCTATTAGCTTAGGAGAATTGAGTATGTGTTTATAAGGAGAGATGAGAAAACGGAAAGAGATCCTATGCTAGGATAGACAGGTGTTAAAGTTAGGTTAGATAGCAAACCAAGGAGTGATACTCAGCTAGAGAAGGGCAGGAGGGAATGCGCTTTATAAGAGGTAGGGGATACGGGGAGTGGTGTTAGGCTAGACAGAGGTAGAGGAGTAGAGTATGGTTTATATGAGAGGTATAGGGAAACGAGGAGAGTCGGTAGGCTAGACAGATAGTGAAGCAGTAGGAATATGGACTTATATACAGGAGAGATAGGGAAGAGGAGGGGGCTAGACTTTGAAAGCGACTTTAGACGTGAACTTAGTGGTAAACTGTTTCATGCTAATGTTAGAACGCCAATTCTAGACATGCCCATCACGTAACCCATTCAGGGAAAAGGTGGCTGCTCAGGGAAAAAAGTGACCCACAAAGGGATAACGTTGACCTGCAAAGGGAAAAACGTGACCAGCAAAGGGAAAAAGGTGACCAGCAAAGGGAAAAACGTGACCAGCAAAGGGAAAAAGGTGACCAGCAAAGGGAAAAAAGGTGAGCAGCAAACGGGAAAAAGGCGAGCAGCAAAGGGAAAAATGTGACCAGCAAAGGGAAACATGTGACCAGCAACGGGAAAAAGGTGACAAGCAAAGGGAAATAGACGAGCAGCAAAGGGAAAAAGGTGACTAGCAAAGGGGAAAAAGGTGATCAGCAAAGGGAAAAAGGAGGCCAGTAAAGGGAAAATGTGACCAGCAACGGGAAAAAGGTGACCGCAAAGGGAAATAGACGAGCAGCAAAGGGAAAAAGGTGACCAGCAAAGGGAAAAAAGGTGACCAGTAAAGGGAAAAAGGTGACCAGCAAAGGGAAACATTTGACCAGCAACATAAAAAGGTGACCAGCAAAGAGAAAAAGGTGACCAGCAAAGGGAAAAGCTAACCCACTCACACTAGCAGGTAAGTAATTCAGTTAGTATCACAGGGTAGGACAGATCCTGGGAAGCGAATATAGCATAGTTCCGTATGATGTTACAGGTAATTCAGAGAGTATCGAAGGTATTTAGGATAATTCAAGTAACATAGCTGTTTAGAGTCACTCAGCTAGTATCACAAGAGGCTAGTTTCCAGGGGCAGGACGTATCATAGATGCATATTTTTCACAGGCAATTCAGCTACTACCGGAGGGCATTTAAGCTAATTCAGCTGGTATTACAAGAGGCGGACTGCATCATAGCAGTGTATGAATTCACAGGTAATTCAGTTAGTATCGTAGGTATTTAGGCTAATTCATCTAGTATCACAGGAGGATAGATTCCAGGGGTTGGGTATAGCATAGTTTCGTATTTCACAGGTAACTCAGCTAGTCTCGTAGGTATTTAGCATAATTCAAGCGTCATAGGTGTTTAGAGTAATTAAGCTAGCATTACAGGAGGGTAGGTTCCAGGGTTGGTTATAACGTAGTTTCGTATTTTACAGATAGTTCAGGTAATATCGTAAGTATTTGGGTAATCAGCATAGTTTCACAGATACTTGTGATAATTTAGATCAGAGATTTCTATCACAGCTATTTAAGGCAAATGCAGGTGATTCAGGTTGTATTAATGGTATTTGAGTCATTTTAACAGGTAATTCATCTAGTATCATTGATATTTAAGGCAAACCAGATAGTATCACAGGTGCTCGTGCTAATTTAGAACAGGAATTCGTATCAGAGCTAGTTAAGGTAATTTCACATGATTCGGGTAGTATCACAGGTATTTAAGTCATTTTAACAGGCAATTCAACTAGTATCACAGTTACTCATGGTAATATAGAGAGTAATTAGATTATAAACATTTCTCATCCAACGTAATACAAATTTATATACATTTTTCTAAATCTTACAAACTTATTATATGTTAAACACTTATTGTACGGTGCGGAGAGGGATAAACTGCATATTGGTTCACAAATTGAAAACCTTTGCGTCAACATACCTTTATTTTTTAGTTCATTGTAGATGTCTCTCCCCTTTTATTTAGGCTTGAGACTAGCGCTAGGATTGCTCCTAATGGCAGGGTTACCACCTTCCCTTCCATCTTCTTCTTTCTTCATCAGGCGTCTGCTAGTTGCATATACAGCACACGGATAAACTTCATTTTTTAACATTGTAGACTCACGAGAAAATCTTCATCTTCAACTTACATTCTCTTAAGCACTGTTTGTAATGGCGTAATGTCCATACGCATAGGTAGTTATTCCATCCTCAGCAATAATTCTTTTATCATCAAAGGGATTCAATGCAATTTTATTCACTTGCACTGTGGTAACAGCATGCTTTCGCGATAGGATTAGATTCATAGGTGTTCTGATGATTTCACAGGTTTTAAGACAGTCTGTATAGCTGTCAAACGAAATGTACTGCTTAATAGCGCTACGTTTTTGACCTTTAATCTTTTTTATCATTGAGCCTTGAATATCTAAGGCATACATCTTAGGACGTAGTCCAACAAAGCGTAGGATGATTTTGCTATTAGCCTCATCTTTAAATTTTCCCAATACCTTCTTGTTCTGAGTAGAGTGGCATATATGATTGGCAGGGTAATCAGCTGTATCGAGATGCTCAAGAAAACGTAGCTTGTCCTGGTACACATCTTCAGTTGTAACACGATGAATGAACGAATCAGTGTCCATATACATAAGCTTCAGGTTTTCAGCTCCATAATAAGGCAACAACACGTCGTAATGATAGTTATACATTAATGTCTTGGAGATGTCCAACACACTCATACCAATGTATATAGGCTTGTTGAATACAATCTGACGAGAGGCCATATGTACAGCAGCTAGATTAGCAGCATATATCGTCCTGTCGATAAACGTAGGCTTAGCAATCAGCTTCTCTAGAGTTTTTTCATTGGTCACCAGTCGTATGTCCATACGGTTACGCAGGTTCTCCATAGTTTTTCCAAACATGGCGTTGTTAAAGAGCTTGTAGAGATCCTTCTCGAAGTCATTTGCAGCTTGTTGTCGTAGCCTGTTGTTAAATTCCACATAAGGTTTCAACCACCGAGACTGTCGGAATTGTAGCACACGATGAATTTTTGTTAATCGTAGTCCATGACTAAGAGCTTGCTTCAAAGCCATGTAATGCACTACATACTTCTTTCGAGGTCCAAGATGGGGTATCAGTTTCATGCTTCCAATGGTTTCATACACTCAGGCAGGAAAGGTAGATCGTTGTGTGGATCGTGAAGTTCAGCAGGATACTCGATGTCGACTTCTAATATGCACCCATGAGGATCATCTTCTTGTAGCCTTTCTAAGTTGATTTCTTCAGGCGAAACCCACTGAAATCCACCAAAAGGAAGGGCGTGACACATTGCCCAGCCATATTGGTTATTGGCGTCCTCGTATGTGATAAATTGGGTTAGTCTCGTCGGATCAAACTTCTCCATATAAGTGTTATTAGCCTCAGCATACCGATGGGAAACTTGGCATAAACCTCCTCTTATACCTGATTCCACCATGAGCAGTTGATCATAATCGTGTAACAGCTCTAACTTAATTCCAGTATACAGTAACATAGCGTCCCATGTAAGACCTGGAGAGGTAAAATAATGGGCCGGATCGACTTTATGTGTTTTGAGGGTTTGCTCTCTGAACGTCTCAAAGACGTCAGCTAGAAGAAGTACATCCGAAGTTAAGTAGAGATCGCTGTACTCTCCCAGGTTTCTCACATTAAACAGCTCCCATACATTTCTAGCATGATCATAGTCAGTATCAGTAATTTCTTCTTCATTTAATCTATAGTAGAAGGAGTCCTTAGGAGGCAAGCAGGTCTCGTTCAGGGCATCCCATGACGTAACAAAATCATATGGAAATACACCCTTACGGGTCATCAACTTCAATTTGTCCTCTCCAAAGTACTTTAGCGTTTCAGGATATGAGGTTAGATTTTTTACCAACGTATCCAAGTTTGTACTAAGGAATCGGAAACTGTCCACAAATCGAAGCTTTATATCTCCTACATACTTGGTGAATGAGATATAGCTTTCTTCAGAGTTAGGAATTACCTCCACACGTTCACTTGTACAACCCAGCTCCTTAACAATGAAATGATAGTCATATCCGCTAAGGTTATGCATGAAGACTGGTATATATTTAGGTGTTTTACAGGCTAAATTACATTCATTATGAAGACTTCCACGATATTCACCGCTGATGTGATCATGGTCGCGTACTTTATAGTTCTCTTCTGTAAAGGGTTTTCCACACAAGTAGCATGTCGTAGATGACTCAAAATCCTTTTGCTGTTGATCCGTAAGTTTCAGAGGCTTATCAGATTTGTATACGGCATCAATCATTTTTGCAAGAGATGTCAGGTACAGCATAAACTTCTAAGCAGCATCAGCACCACGATACACATAGGGTTGCTTAGGAAGACCAGTTTCGAGATGTTCAACACTGGATGTTGGCTTCACGTAAACACAGAAGCTCATTGGTGTGTGCTCTTGATAAGGGGTTGTATAGGAAGTTTCAGGATTGGGTATACACGTATGACATGGAGTGAGAATACTCTCAAAATCAGCATAGATGACATCAGGTACTTTCAGCATCCTCTCAACATTTTTAAACTGAACAATTGATTTCTCCTTGGTAGGCATAACTACCCTTGCAACACCATGTTGATTACAGATGGACACATGTTCTTGTAGTTTTTCCTGTCCACTTCGTCCGCTCTGGCCATCAAAATGTGTAAAGCATCGCTTACAAGTATAAACCAGTCCATTATGGTTAGTTTTCTGACGTCGAACGAGTTTCTCAAAATTCTTTATATACACGTAGTGATGTTTTCCACTGCTGTCATTCAATAGTAGCAGGTCGCGGTGTTCAGGTAGTTCAATATCAGCAACCTTTATCGGATACACTTCGTGCTTCTCATCCAGCCCGAAAGCGTTAGACATATTCTTAAGCTTCTCAAATTTAGGTATTTGAGAAAGTGGAGTAGGGTAGGAAACACAGCTGAAGTCGTACTTGTCTTGAAGTTGTTTGTATTTGTTCACACGCTGTGCATTCTTCCCTATGAATTTAGCTAATATAGAGTACATGAAACATTTCTCGTCGGTAAAGTTCTGAATGTTTATACACGCTTCTTTAGCTCCGACAGATGACGGTAGTGGTATGTAGCTACTTCCTCGTAACGGGTTGTACTTGTTGATACGAAGTCGAACTCCTTCCACAGCAACCAAAGCCCAGCTGCTACCCTTAAGCTGAGACTCCTCCATTTCAGTCACCAATTTCTTGAATTTCACTTCCATCGTTGACTCCAGATCAGTTTCCAGGAAAACAGCTTGATTCCGTGTTTTAAATGTTTTGTCACAGGTTTTTCCAATACTGTTAACAAATCGACACTCAACCAGCAGATTAATTTTAACACTCTTGTGAATACCAAGCTCTTTATGCACAGCCTGGATTATGCGTTGTTTTGCTTCATGCAGATACATATTTAGGTCCTTAGCTGATTCGCATCGTATAAAATACGATTTCAATCGTCCTTCGAATGAAGTTTCGTATTCTTTCATATCACACTCCTCCATTGTTGATAATAGCTGATGTTTAGTTGGCTCCAATCTTCTTTTCTTCTGAGACATGCTTATTTCACATATATCTTCGTGTAGCTGCCCCTTATAACCATCTTTGAAGGTTACATTACAATGTTTACATTTGAAGAGCTTCTTGCAGCTCATCTCGTGTCTTCTCTTGTCATAACCTCGGAGGAACTTCTTTCCACATTTTCCGCCAGCGTATCCAGTAGCGCTTGGAATAATATCCTTATACGCTGAGTTATTCATCCTTATTCTTGATGTAATAACGTATTAATCCTTCTTCAAGGGAAATGTAGACCTCTTCACCTTGATAACACTTTAGAAAGCTGATTATTCTTTGAGAGAACACGATGTTAACACCTCAAGACTAATTAGCACAATGAAGTCCAATGCCCTAGATCACCATATTTATAGAGGGAGCACGAACCTTTTAGATCAATCATAAACTCGCTCCATAACTAGTTGTATATGATCGCTCAACGTGCATTAACCCCCAGCCATATAACCTCACGCACAGAAGCAGGATGTTTATGACGTCGCACCTAGAGACAGGATGTCTGGCAGTATCAAACACGTTTACAGTCGTCTCGTAACTACCTGTATATGCAGTCACACCAACAAGAGAAGTATTCCCACACGCTCATTCAGACATATATTTCAAATTCAAGCCTACCACCAGCCATTACACCAAAGCTAGCACAATCTAAAAGGCTTAAAAGGTAACGTAGAATATTTCACCCTTATTTAGTTAAATGTATGTATATACTACATTATCTCATGTTTTCATTCCCTTTTCAATTCTTCCTTTCCATCTTCTTCCAGAAAGACCATTACATTTCATCGCAATCACGAGCATAGCAATTTTTCCAGAGTTTCACAGATTCTAAGCTTCTAGAATCGAACCCGGTAATAGTTTTAATAAATGTATTTTAGCTCCCCCGCATCAGCATCCACCATTTAATCTTTACTCGAACCTGATAGGATTCATAGGCTTGAAGATATATGAAATCACCCCTTCGGGATTCGATCTGAGTACTTTAAAGTACTTTTTGTCATGATAACGATATTTAGGGACTAGGTACTCTGTTTACGGTTTACTTGACGTGTCTATATAAATTAGATTACGAGTTATTAAATTTGCAAGTAAATTTCATTAAATCGGTATTCGAACCCAGTACACCAGAAACAAAATTACTTATAATATTAGCTTGACATGTTAAACAAGGCTGCATGCAGTTACGCTATCAATCTAAGTGATATATTCTAGTGTACAGAGGAAAATTAAGGAAGTCATTAAAAGATGGGGAATCGAATCAAGCACAACTGATTGACAATTATATACAGCATTAATTACCTATTATAAGAGCTATCAAACATGCTTTGGTTCACTCCTCTACCTCTCTTAGTTTCCGAGATAATGAAGATTTAAAATTAAGGATCGAACCCAGAACACCAGATCCCCAAATATAGATCCACAAGAAACTAGCTATTTATATAAATGTAATAAAGTTTATTTAGTGTCTTTAGCTTAATTAGTTTAGGAGTTATTAAATTTATAAGTAAATTACATTTTATCGGTATTCGAACCCAGAACACCAGAAACAAAATTATTTATAAAATTAGTTTGCTATGTTAAAAAGAGTTGTATACAGTTACGCAATCAATCTAAGTGATATATTCTAGTGTACAGAGAAAAATTAAGGAAATCATTAAAAAATCGGGATTCGAACTAGGGACAACTGATTGGAAATTATATACAGTATTAATTACGCATCATAACAGCTATCAATAATGCTTTGGTCCACCCCTCTACCTTTCTTTGTTTCCGAGATAATGGAGATTTAAAAATTAAGGATCGATTAATCGCTTATATCTCCTGAATGAAAAGAGAGAGAACAATGGGATAAAAACTAATCAATTCTTTGGAATGCTCCGCGGCATTAGGGTATTCTTCCAAGTTGACCGGGAGATCTGGGCTCGAATCCTAGGAATGATTAAAACTTCATCTTCTAATAGCTCAGAGACTAATTAAGATAAAGACGTCAAATAAACTTTATTACATTAACGTAATTAGCTAGATTCTTTTAAATTTATATTTTGGTACCTGGTGTCCCGGGTTCGATCCTTAATTTTTAAATCTCCATTATCTCGGAAACAAACAAAGGTAGAGGGATGGACCAAAGCACTATTGATAGCTGTTATGATGCGTAATTAATACTGTGTATAATTTCCAATCAGTTGTCCCTAGTTCGAATCCCGATTTTTTAATGATTTCCTTAATTTTTCTCTACACCAGAATATATCACTTAGATTGATTGCGTAACTGTATACAACTCTTTTTACATAGCAAACTAATTTTATAAATAATTTTGTTTCTGGTGTTCTGGGTTCGAATACCGATAAAATGTAATTTACTTATAAATTTAATAACTCCTAAACTAATTAAGCTAAAGACACTAAATAAACTTTATTACATTTATATAAATAGGTAGTTTCTTTTAGATTTATATTTTGGTACCTGGTATCCTGGGTTCGATCCTTAATTTTTAAATCTCCATTATCTCGGAAACAAA
Organism: Deroplatys truncata; assembly: GCA_030765065.1. Classification (NCBI taxonomy): domain Eukaryota; kingdom Metazoa; phylum Arthropoda; class Insecta; order Mantodea; family Mantidae; genus Deroplatys; species Deroplatys truncata. The sequence goes on along the minus strand of CM060983.1, from coordinate 201,116,128 downwards.
GAAAGGTAGAGGGGTGAACCAAAGCATTATTGATAGCTATTATGATGCGTAATTAATACTGTATATAATTTCCAATCAGTTGTCCCTAGTTTGAATCCCGATTTTTTAATGATTTCCTTAATTTTTCTCTGTACACTAGAATATATCACTTAGATTGATTGCGTAACTGTATACAACTCTTTTTAACATAGCAAACTAATTTTGTAAATAATTTTGTTTCTGGTGTTCTGGGTTCGAATACCGATAAAATGTAATTTACTTATAAATTTAATAACTCCTAAACTAATTAAGCTAAAGACACTAAATAAACTTTATTACATTTATATGAATAGGTAGTTTCTTTTAGATTTATATTTTGGTACCTGGTGTCCTGGGTTCGATCCTTAATTTTTAAATCTCCACTATCTCGGAAACAAAGAAAGGTAGAGGGGTGGACCAAAGCATTATTGATAGCTGTTATGATGCGTAATTAATACTGTATATAATTTCCAATCAGTTGTCCCTAGTTCGAATCCCGATTTTTTAATGATTTCCTTAATTTTTCTCTGTACACTAGAATATATCACTTAGATTGATTGCGTAACTGTATACAACTCTTTTTAACATAGCAAACTAATTTTATAAATAATTTTGTTTCTGGTGTTCTGGGTTCGAATACCGATAAAATGTAATTTACTTATAAATTTAATAACTCCTAAACTAATTAAGCTAATGACACTAAATAAACTTTATTACATTTATATAAATAGCTAGTTTCTTGTGGATCTATATTTGGGGATCTGGTGTTCTGGGTTCGATCCTTAATTTTAAATCTTCATTATCTCGGAAACTAAGAGAGGTAGAGGAGTGAACCAAAGCATGTTTGATATCTCTTATAATAGGTAATTAATGCTGTATATAATTGTCAATCAGTTGTGCTTGATTCGATTCCCCATCTTTTAATGACTTCCTTAATTTTCCTCTGTACACTAGAATATGTCACTTAGATTGATAGCGTAACTGCATGCAGCCTTGTTTAACATGTCAAGCTAATATTATAAGTAATTTTGTTTCTGGTGTACTGGGTTCGAATACCGATTTAATGAAATTTACTTGCAAATTTAATAACTCGTAATCTAATTTATATAGACACGTCAAGTAAACCGTAAACAGAGTACCTAGTCCCTAAATATCGTTATCATGACAAAAAGTACTTTAAAGTACTCAGATCGAATCCCGAAGGGGTGATTTCATATATCTTCAAGCCTATGAATCCTATCAGGTTCGAGTAAAGATTAAATGGTGGATGCTGATGCGGGGGAGCTAAAATACATTTATTAAAACTATTACCGGGTTCGATTCTAGAAGCTTAGAATCTGTGAAACTCTGGAAAAATTGCTATGCTCGTGATTGCGTTGAAATGTAATGGTCTTTCTGGAAGAAGATGGAAAGGAAGAATTGAAAAGGGAATGAAAACATGAGATAATGTAGTATATACATACATTTAACTAAATAAGGGTGAAATATTCTACGTTACCTTTTAAGCCTTTTAGATTGTGCTAGCTTTGGTGTAATGGCTGGTGGTAGGCTTGAATTTGAAATATATGTCTGAATGAGCGTGTGGGAATACTTCTCTTGTTGGTGTGACTGCATATACAGGTAGTTACGAGACGAGTGTAAACGTGTTTGATACTGCCAGACATCCTGTCTCTAGGTGCGACGTCATAAACATCCTGCTTCTGTGCGTGAGGTTATATGGCTGGGAGTTAATGCACGTTGAGCGATCATATACAACTAGTAATGGAGCGAGTTTATGATTGATCTAAAAGGTTCGTGCTCCCTCTATAAATATGGTGATCTAGGGCATTGGACTTCATTGTGCTAATTAGTCTTGAGGTGTTAACATCGTGTTCTCTCAAAGAATAATCAGCTTTCTAAAGTGTTATCAAGGTGAAGAGGTCTACATTTCCCTTGAAGAAGGATTAATACGTTATTACATCAAGAATAAAGATGAATAACTCAGCGTATAAGGATATTATTCCAAGCGCTACTGGATACGCTGGCGGAAAATGTGGGAAGAAGTTCCTCCGAGGTTATGACAAGAGAAGACACGAGATGAGCTGCAAGAAGCTCTTCAAATGTAAACATTGTAATGTAACCTTCAAAGATGGTTATAAGGGGCAGCTACACGAAGATATATGTGAAATACGCATGTCTCAGAAGAAAAGAAGATTGGAGCCAACTAAACATCAGCTATTATCAACAATGGAGGAGTGTGATATGAAAGAATACGAAACTTCATTCGAAGGACGATTGAAATCGTATTTTATACGATGCGAATCAGCTAAGGACCTGAATATGTATCTGCATGAAGCAAAACAACGCATAATCCAGGCTGTGCATAAAGAGCTTGGTATTCACAAGAGTGTTAAAATTAATCTGCTGGTTGAGTGTCGATTTGTTAACAGTATGGAAAAACTTGTGACAAAACATTTAAAACACGGAATCAAGCTGTTTTCCTGGAAACTGATCTGGAGTCAACGATGGAAGTGAAATTCAAGAAATTGGTGACTGAAATGGAGGAGTCTCAGCTTAAGGGTAGCAGCTGGGCTTTGGTTGCTGTGGAAGGAGTTCGACTTCGTATCAACAAGTACAACCCGTTACGAGGAAGTAGCTACATACCACTACCGTCATCTGTCGGAGCTAAAGAAGCGTGTATAAACATTCAGAACTTTACCGACGAGAAATGTTTCATGTACTCTATATTAGCTAAATTCATAGGGAAGAATGCACAGCGTGTGAACAAATACAAACAACTTCAAGACAAGTACGACTTCAGCTGTCTTTCCTACCCTACTCCACTTTCTCAAATACCTAAATTTGAGAAGCTTAAGAATATGTCTAACGTTTTCGGGCTGGATGAGAAGCACGAAGTGTATCCGATAAAGGTTGCTGATATTGAACTACCTGAACACCGCGACCTGCTACTATTGAATGACAGCAGTGGAAAACATCACTACGTGTATATAAAGAATTTTGAGAAACTCGTTCGACGTCAGAAAACTAACCATAATGGACTGGTTTATACTTGTAAGCGATGCTTTACACATTTTGATGGCCAGAGCGGACGAAGTGGACAGGAAAAACTACAAGAACATGTGTCCATCTGTAATCAACATGGTGTTGCAAGGGTAGTTATGCCTACCAAGGAGAAATCAATTGTTCAGTTTAAAAATGTTGAGAGGATGCTGAAAGTACCTGATGTCATCTATGCTGATTTTGAGAGTATTCTCACTCCATGTCATACGTGTATACCCAATCCTGAAACTTCCTATACAACCCCTTATCAAGAGCACACACCAATGAGCTTCTGTGTTTACGTGAAGCCAACATCCAGTGTTGAACATCTCGAAACTGGTCTTCCTAAGCAACCCTATGTGTATCGTGGTGCTGATGCTGCTCAGAAGTTTATGTGTACCTGGCATCTCTTGCAAAAATGATTGATGCCGTATACAAATCTGATAAGCCTCTGAAACTTACGGATCAACAGCAAAAGGATTTTGAGTCTTCTACGACATTTTACTTGTGTGGAAAACCCTTTACAGAAGAGAACTATAAAGTACGCGACCATGATCACATCAGCGGTGAATATCGTGGAAGTCTTCATAATGAATGTAATTTAGCCTGTAAAACACCTAAATATATACCAGTCTTCATGCATAACCTTAGCGGATATGACTCTCATTTCATTGTTAAGGAGCTGGGTTGTACAAGTGAACGTGTGGAGGTAATTCCTAACTCTGAAGAAAGCTACATCTCATTCACCAAGTATGCAGGAGATATAAAGCTTCGATTTGTGGACAGTTTCCGATTCCTTAGTACAAACTTGGATAAGTTGGTAAAAAATCTAACCTCATATCCTGAAACGCTAAAGTACTTTGGAGAAGACAAATTGAAGTTGATGACCCGTAAGGGTGTATTTCCATATGATTTTGTTACGTCATGGGATGCCCTGAACGAGACCTGCTTGCCTCCTAAGGACTCCTTCTACAATAGATTAAATGAAGAAGAAATTACTGATACTGACTATGATCATGCTAGAAATGTATGGGAGCTGTTTAATGTGAGAAACCTGGGAGAGTACAGCGATCTCTACTTAACTTCGGATGTACTTCTTCTAGCTGACGTCTTTGAGACGTTCAGAGAGCAAACCCTCAAAACACATAAAGTCGATCCGGCCCATTATTTTACCTCTCCAGGTCTTACATGGGACGCTATGTTACTGTATACTGGAATTAAGTTAGAGCTGTTACACGATTATGATCAACTGCTCATGGTGGAATCAGGTATAAGAGGAGGTTTATGCCAAGTTTCCCATCGGTATGCTGAGGCTAATAACACTTATATGGAGAAGTTTGATCCGACGAGACTAACCCAATTTATCACATACGAGGACGCCAATAACCAATATGGCTGGGCAATGTGTCACGCCCTTCCTTTTGGTGGATTTCAGTGGGTTTCGCCTGAAGAAATCAACTTAGAAAGGCTACAAGAAGATGATCCTCATGGGTGCATATTAGAAGTCGACATCGAGTATCCTGCTGAACTTCACGATCTACACAACGATCTACCTTTCCTGCCTGAGTGTGTGAAACCATTGGAAGCATGAAACTGATACCCCATCTTGGACCTCGAAAGAAGTATGTAGTGCATTACATGGCTTTGAAGCAAGCTCTTAGTCATGGACTACGATTAACAAAAATTCATCGTGTGCTACAATTCCGACAGTCTCGGTGGTTGAAACCTTATGTGGAATTTAACAACAGGCTACGACAACAAGCTGCAAATGACTTCGAGAAGGATCTCTACAAGCTCTTTAACAACGCCATGTTTGGAAAAACTATGGAGAACCTGCGTAACCGTATGGACATACGACTGGTGACCAATGAAAAAACTCTAGAGAAGCTGATTGCTAAGCCTACGTTTATCGACAGGACGATATATGCTGCTAATCTAGCTGCTGTACATATGGCCTCTCGTCAGATTGTATTCAACAAGCCTATATACATTGGTATGAGTGTGTTGGACATCTCCAAGACATTAATGTATAACTATCATTACGACGTGTTGTTGCCTTATTATGGAGCTGAAAACCTGAAGCTTATGTATATGGACACTGATTCGTTCATTCATCGTGTTACAACTGAAGATGTGTACCAGGACAAGCTACGTTTTCTTGAGCATCTCGATACAGCTGATTACCCTGCCAATCATATATGCCACTCTACTCAGAACAAGAAGGTATTGGGAAAATTTAAAGATGAGGCTAATAGCAAAATCATCCTACGCTTTGTTGGACTACGTCCTAAGATGTATGCCTTAGATATTCAAGGCTCAATGATAAAAAAGATTAAAGGTATAAAACGTAGCGCTATTAAGCAGTACATTTCGTTTGACAGCTATACAGACTGTCTTAAAACCTGTGAAATCATCAGAACACCTATGAATCTAATCCTATCGCGAAAGCATGCTGTTACCACAGTGCAAGTGAATAAAATTGCATTGAATCCCTTTGATGATAAAAGAATTATTGCTGAGGATGGAATAACTACCTATGCGTATGGACATTACGCCATTACAAACAGTGCTTAAGAGAATGTAAGTTGAAGATGAAGATTTTCTCGTGAGTCTACAATGTTAAAAAATGAAGTTTATCCGTGTGCTGTATATGCAACTAGCAGACGCCTGATGAAGAAAGAAGAAGATGGAAGGGAAGGTGGTAACCCTGCCATTAGGAGCAATCCTAGTGCTAGTCTCAAGCCTAGATAAAAGGGGAGAGACATCTACAATGAACTAAAAAATAAAGGTATGTTGACGAAAAGGTTTTCAATTTGTGATCCAATATGCAGTTTATCCCTCTCCGCATCGTACAATAAGTGTTTAACATATAATAAGTTTGTAAGATTTAGAAAAATGTATATAAATTTGTATTACGTTGGATGAGAAATGTTTATAATCTAATTACTCTCTATATTACCATGAGTAACTGTGATACTAGTTGAATTGCCTGTTAAAATGACTTAAATACCTGTGATACTACCCGAATCATGTGAAATTACCTTAACTAGCTCTGATACGAATTCCTGTTCTAAATTAGCACGAGCACCTGTGATACTATCTGGTTTGCCTTAAATGTCAATGATACTAGATGAATTACCTGTTAAAATGACGCAAATACCATTGATACAACCTGAATCACCTGCATTTGCCTTAAATAGCTGTGATACAAATCTCTGATCTAAATTATCACGAGTATATGTGAAACTATGCTGATTACCCATATACTTACGATATTACCTGAACTATCTGTAAAATACGAAACTACGTTATAACCAACCCTGGAACCTACCCTCCTGTAATGCTAGCTTAATTACTCTAAACACCTATGACGCTTGAATTATGCTAAATACCTACGAGACTAGCTGAGTTACCTGTGAAATACGAAACTATGCTATACCCAACCCCTGGAATCTATCCTCCTGTGATACTAGATGAATTAGCCTAAATACCTACGATACTAACTGAATTACCTGTGAAATCATACACTGCTATGATGCAGTCCGCCTCTTGTAATACCAGCTGAATTAGCTTAAATGCCCTCCGGTACTAGCTGAATTGCCTGTGAAAAATATGCATCTATGATACGTCCTGCCCCTGGAAACTAGCTTCTTGTGATACTAGCTGAGTGACTCTAAACAGCTATGTTACTTGAATTATCCTAAATACCTTCGATACTCTCTGAATTACCTGTAACATCATACGGAACTATGCTATATTCGCTTCCCAGGATCTGTCCTACCCTGTGATACTAACTGAATTACTTACCTGCTAGTGTGAGTGGGTTAGCTTTTCCCTTTGCTGGTCACCTTTTTCCCTTTGCTGGTCACATTTTTCCGTTTGCTGAACACCTTTTTTCCCTTTGCTGGTCACCTTTTTCCCGTTGCTGGTCAAATGTTTCCCTTTGCTGGTCACCTTTTTCCCTTTACTGGTCACCTTTTTCCCTTTGCTGGTCACCTTTTTCCCTTTGCTGCTCGTCTATTTCCCTTTGCTGGTCACCTTTTTCCCGTTGCTGGTCACATTTTCCCTTTACTGGCCACCTTTTTCCCTTTGCTGATCACCTTTTTCCCCTTTGCTGGTCACCTTTTTCCCTTTGCTGGTCGTCTATTTCCCTTTGCTGGTCACCTTTTTCCCGTTGCTGGTCACATTTTTCCCTTTGCTGGTCACATTTTTCCCTTTGCTGGTCACCTTTTTCCCTTTGCTGGTCACGTTTTTCCCTTTGCTGGTCACCTTTTTCCCTTTGCTGGTCACGTTTTTCCCTTTGCTGGTCACGTTTTTCCCTTTGCAGGTCAACGTTATCCCTTTGTGGGTCACTTTTTTCTCTGAGCAGCCACCTTTTCCCTGAATGGGTTACGTGATGGGCATGTCTAGAATTGGCGTTCTAACATTAGCATGAAACAGTTTACCACTAAGTTCACGTCTAAAGTCGCTTTCAAAGTCTAGCCCCTCCCCTCCTATTCCCTATCTCTCCTGTATATAAGTCCAGATTCCTACTGCTTCACTATCTGTCTAGCCTACCGACTCTCCTCGTTTCCCTATACCTCTCATATAAACCATACTCTACTCCTCTACCTCTGTCTAGCCTAACACCACTCCCCGTATCCCCTACCTCTCATAAAGCGCATTCCCTCCTGCCCTTCTCTAGCTGAGTATCACTCCTTGGTTTGCTATCTAACCTAACTTTAACACCTGTCTATCCTAGCATAGGATCTCTTTCCGTTTTCGCATCTCTCCTTATAAACACATACTCAATTCTCCTAAGCTAATAGCTCTCCGCGTTTTCCTATACCTCTCATATAAGCCATACTCTACTCCTCGACCTCTGTCTAGCCTAACACCTCGCCTCGTTTTCCTATATTTCTCATATAAACCATACTCTACTCCTAAACCTCTGTCTAGCCTAACACCTCTCCTCCTGTTCCCTACCTCTCTCATATAACCCATACTCTACTCAACCTCTGTCTAGCCTAGCACCTCTCCTCCTGCTCCTATACCTCTCATACATATAAACGCATACTCTACTCTCAGCCTGTGTCTAGCCTAATACCTCTCTTCGTTTTCCTATACCTCTCATATAAACCGCACTCTACTCCACAATCTCTGTCTAGCCTAACACCCGTCCTCGTTTTCCTATACCTTTCATATAAACCATACTCTACTCCACAGCCTTTGTCTAGCCTAACACCTCTCTACTATCTCTTCCATATAAACGTATTTCCCTCCTTTAGCATCTGACTAGCCTAGCATCAGCCCTGGTATTCCCTATCTCGCCCATATAAACGCATTTTCCTTCTTGATCCGCCCCATCTAGCCTCGTTTTCCCTATCCTTTCCCATATAAACGCAAAAAACTGTGCTCGATCTCTCTATATTTACCTACTTACATGGTATTTTAATAAAATCGTTAGAACCATTTTTGAGAAAATAAAGAATATGGAAATATTTTCCATAGGGTAGTTTGGTGTGGAGAGAATTTGTTTTAAAATCTTCGTGTTGCACCACTGGAAAATTCCAAACAACGCACTAATATGGGTAACTAGCAGTGAAAGTAAAAGTAAAAAAGAAAATACTAAAAAACACAGAAGTCCTAAAATAATTGCAATATGCAAATTCTGTTAAATTGGTACTGTATAATTTAATTTGGCTGCTTAGAAGCAAATAATTACTACTTTTAATAAACTATTTAATTTATGATTTGTTTAAACTTGTTCCTTACTCTATTAAGTGCTTTATGGACGTATGACACTTGCATTTTACACCCGATGTACACATTTTGAATGATGTATTCAGAAATTAATCTGTGGAGACAACAGAGAAAATTGCCACATCGTACGAAATGCCGATGCACCTTCATAAGGTTTTCCTGCAACATTTGTGACGTGTTTTGCAGTTACTCTTAAATTAAATTTCACATCTTGCTGACGAAGGTTCCGACAGTGCCAAGTACCAGACATCTCCTGACGAAGCTTTGCAAAACAGCTCAGCACCTGGAGTTACTTCACTTAATGACATTTGTTTCTTTTCTCTCTCACTTTCTTCTTGCTTGTTCTTTCAACGTGTCTTTGTTTTTTCTTTTGTCTGACGTGGCTTCCCTAGCTCTGCAAAGTTTATAGGTCTGTCTTCTTCACATCGAGCAAAAACCTACTGCAATGCCTACCCCTCTAACAAAAATACATGGCTTACGAAAGCTTATTTTCTATCTACTTATTCATGATCGAGATACAAATTTGCAAAAAATAGCTTCATTACACATTTCGTTAAAGGTACAAGGAGGTTAGAGGAAACCGAATCAATATTAGATGCTGGATATATTTTGCGTCACTATGTGCTGGCCTATAAATTCCATTACATCCTGAGAACAACTGCATAGCGACAGCACTTAAAGAAGTGACAAAGCCGTGACAAATTCCAACTATAACAACGTATATCTCCGAAGTTAGTGATACCACAATCAATTTACTTGAAGTAAATTGTATGCTTTAAAGATATCTATAGCTTTAGTATAGTACGTATTTTCTATCCCTTATGGTATACAAAATTTCTTCTGAGTGAAAGTGGATTCACACATTATTCCCAGAAAGTTCAAGATACTCATTTTATTTGTCGTGTATGTATCTGAAACCTATGGTATTTTAATCAAAATCGTTAGGGTATTTTTGAGGAAATCCAAAATTACGGAAAAATCTTTCATGAAAAGGAAATTTGGAATGAGGATTTTCTTGAAAATTGCAAAATTGCGTCGCATATTTGGAAGACGCTGAAAGTAAATGCCAAGTTTAGCACTTATCAAACAATTCGTTTTGCGGCTATGCTGTTCACTCTCTCTTACACTTCTTTTTCACAGGGACTATTTTTAAAAAATGATTTTTTTAATCAGAGTTCTCAAAACATGTATTTCCGGAGAAATCTCGATATATAAAGTTTGGTTGGAATACAATACTTCCAGTTATATACTATAGACAGTTGGCGGAGAAATAAAACCAAATTAACAGCAGAAGGAGTATTAAATCCGGTCGTCTCCTTTTTCTTCTTCTTCTTCTCCGGATTTTGCCCAATTGGATATTCCGTTTTGGATTGTCATAGTCCTTGGATTGTCCAGTCTTTTGCCCATAACTTTTTTAGTATTTTTCCCACGTCAGCTTTGGACGGACTCTTTTACGTCTTGTTTTGGGACACCATATCCTCATAGATCATCTCATGTCCTCCATTCGTTTTGTATGTCCATACCACTGAACATTTTAGTATTTTTGTTACTGAATTATCTACCCTTGCCCTCTTCCATACTTCCTTATTTTGTACTTTGCCGAGCCTCATAAAATCTAACTTCTCAGTTTCCCGTCGTCAAATGACATAATGGCTTTGAAAGCCACTAAATATGGTCAGTTCTTGAATTTATAAACTTTATTTGTATACCTACATAGCAAGTAAAAGATGTATAAAAGTTACGATTTTTCCTTATCTATTAGCACTTAGTAGTAACAAAAATATATTACTTTCTCTATCACTTACAAAACAGGTAGAGAAGTTATTTGCACTCCAGCCAAAATTTTGTACGGAGATTTCACCGGAAATGCAAGTTTTGAGGCTACCTGGATCCAAAAATATCCATGTGTGTGTGTCTGTGAACAGCATAACTCAAAAACGTAAATACGGATAAATACCAAACTTGATATTTAGGTTCAGTACCTTCCAAAGATGCGGCATGAAGATTTTCAAGGAAATTGCTCCGTCCCAAACTACCCTTTACATGGATCATTTAGTGAAACGTTTTATTTTCTAAAAAATGGCTCTTAACAATTTCGATACCATATATTAAAGATGCTTATATGACAAATAGAATGTATATCTTGAATTTCTTGGAAGTAGCCTATGAAGTCCTCTTCATTCGGAAGGAATTTTGTATAATCTTGTATAACTGGTAAACTTTAAGCGTCAGACGGAAATGTACTACACAAGAAATGTAGATCTTTAAAACACAATTTATTTCAAATAACTTTTTTGTGGCATCAGTAATTTCCAAGATATCGGTTATTAATGGTTCGAATTATTCAATACTTAGCCATTCCATTCAGTTGTTTCACGCTATTCCGCTGAAGCAGTATGGAATTTTAAGGCAACGTATAGCGACCACTTCTTAAACATTTGACTTTCGCTGTTCCCTTTGTATCTATAACGAAATGTGTAATGTAGCTATTTTTGCAAAAGCTTATCCGGATTAAATTAAAGTAGATATAACAAAATCTGATGTGTACCACTCATATGATTTTCTCTACTCTTATACAAACTATGTTTATAACCGCATATTCTCCATCTACTTCATGTTAATCCAGATAAAATTCTTATTGCTAATTTTCTTGTACGTGCAAGGGGAATATGATAGGCTTTAAGCGATAGTCAAATCTTTTAAGACGGGTTGCTATGTGGAGCATTCCGTTCGTTTTGCAAGTCCAGGACATAAAAAAAACCAATAAGAAATTCCTATTTGAGAAAAAGTATAAGTATTGGAAAATTCAAACAAACAACAAGGAAATGGTTCACTCCACAAAATAAAACAAAAATGTATATGACATAAATTGTGTGTTTTAACCAGATCTATATGTTTTGTGTAGTAAAATGTCCGTTTCTTACGGTTTACCAGTTATGCGAAAGTCATTCAGAATGCAGAGGACTTTTGGAGACATTCCCAGAGAATTAAAGATATACGTTTCATTTTCCATAAAAATATCTTAAACTTATGATATATTAATAAAAGTCGTTGGAGCCATTTTGGGGAAATTCAAAATTTTCGAAAAATGTTCCCCGTAAACGGTAGCTTGGAGTTGGGGTATTTTCTTGAAAATCCTTGTGTCGCATCCTTGGGAGATACTAAACTCAAATACCAAGATTGGTACTTATCCGACTTTTCGTTTTTGATTTTTGCTGTTCACAGACAGACACACACACGGATATGTTTACAAAAAAATTTATTTGGATTTAGGGCACCTCAAAACGTGTATTTCCAGTGAAATCTCATATAGAATTTTTGGGCGGAATGCAATATGCCCCTTCTTACTATACGTAGTAGAGAAATTAATACGCTTTGGTAATACTAGTTTGTTCACCCATTAATAAACGATGAAGAGTAGAGAATGTCATGTGAATGTATCACATACGTTTTTTTGTTCTTTGCATTCTAATCCAGATATATGTTTAAGTAGCAAGGACATATTTTAGGAAATACTACCATAATACACATTATTTGCGTAGTACACGGGTTCTTTGTTTCCTTTAGATATTTAATCATTTATAGCAGCTAAACACTACAAAGACGGCAAATTAAGTCCATGAACGCTCAAATGATTCCGGGGAAGGATTACCAGCATCCTTAGTCTGTATTTTAAAGTCCATACTGCAGCTGACATTTATTTTGAAAAAAAATGTTCATATTTTCTAGAATCTCTAAACAATTTAATTTTTGAGCAAGCATTTACAACTGATGCTTTAGTTCAAGGGTGGCGAAAAAGACTTCCTTCCGCGATTCACCAAATATGCAACGCGCACTGCATCTCTCAGCAGCATGTGAAAATCAAACGGACGGTTGCAGAGAGGGAACGTGTGCCTGTGAGTCAAAATGACTCGCGAGTCACGTTTTCGCCACCTCTGCTTTAGTTTATCTAGCGTAAATAGAGACTAAGGTTATAGAAGAACTTCAGTAAACAGTGACACGCTCAATGAGTTTATCCTGTCCTCCAGAGCACAAAAAACTGGATAGCAATGTTATTCTATTCTAGATTCAAAGCAAACTGTCAGAATTTGTGAATAAATTTATATACGAGTTCTGTGTTATAAAGCAAAGGAATCTTCTATTAAGGAGTTTCAAAATCACGAGTTCAAATTATTAAGACAATACCATAAGTAAAGTATAATATTTTACGTAAGTAATGAGTCATTTTAAATACTGCAATAACATAAATATGTTTAAATATCAGTTATGTTAGAACGTTTTATTATTATATAATTAATAATAATTCATAACTAATGATATTAATTATACTTTTTAAAGACCTAACATGTCTGGACATTGTTTTTAATATACAGTCAGCTAAAAAATTCAATATCTCAGGCGGGATTTGAACGCGTTTCGGCTGTTTTCCGACCGGTTGCTCCAATCATTGAGCTATTGTAATAGCATACTAGTGAGGCAACCGCACGGAAAGCGGGAGAACTGTCTTTAATCCCGGCTGTGATATTGAATTTTTCAGCTGACTCTATATAAAAAATCGAATGTTATTTAAAACAAAATCTGATGTGTTGCATACACTGATTTTTTTCTAAGACACCCTTCTACAAACTATTGCTACAAAAGCTTATCCTTCTATTTACTTCCCGTTAACCAAAATAAACTTTCATTACACATTTACACAATTCGTTGTAAATGTAAGAAGAATACAGTAACCTAAAGCGATATTTAAATTTTTAACGCTTTCCAGCCCAATGGTGCCATTTGGCATCATTGTATATATTTGTTGTTCGTGGTAGGTAAACAAATTGGACTTGCATTGGTTAACTTTCAATAATATCTCTACTGTTATTGGTTTATATTTCAATATTTTCTTTAAAGTTAATGACATCATCGCAGCTTAAAACAACAAAAATAAAATCTCTTCCTTTATACCTTTTTTTCTAGCACAAACAAAACGCCGTAATCTGCTACAGTGCCTTCAAGGTCCAGTCAATAGGTATGCCAATCAGCGTTTGCTCTACATGGGCCCACCCCTTCCTTTATCACAGTAGCACTGCATCGAGTATTCAAAGGTTAACCTCTGACATTGAAATCTTGATCAGTGACGTTCAGTGCTTTAGCCAACTGAGCTACCTACATTAGGAAGACACATTTTTAAATATCCATCACACTGCCATCAGTTTCAAACAACGGTTTCAGTCGAAAATAAACCGAGCTGAAAAGAGTTCAGTCCACCAACTTCTCCATCATCACCTTTCTTTTCATTCGTTTCGCCGTCATTTCATATCATCTCCTCCCTCACTCTCATCCAGGCTTCGGGCTGATCACCCATCCTAGCTATTCTATGCGATCCACAAGTCTGTCTTCTCCGCGACATGTGGTTGAAGTAAGACACCGCTTGTAAGTCCTGGGGGTGTAAGTCCTCCCAATGGGGAGGGTAAACAGAGAAAGAAGAAGAATCGCTATGTAATTGCTTTAAAATGTCATGTTCTTTGCATGATCACTATACAAAAATTAAATAACGACTTTCCACTTGAAAAAAAAAGTATTCAGAAAATAACAAAGAATATCTCGGAAGTGGTTAACGTCACAATATATTTATTTGTCTTTACGGATCTTTATCTATAAATGCTTTCTTTGGATTCAGGGAGTCTCAAAAACGTGTACTTTCGGTGAAATCTCGATATTGAGTTTCTAGGTGGAATATAATACTTCTTTTATTTACTATAGGTAAGCAATAGAGAAAGTAAACATATAATTATTTTAGCTAATATACCTTATCTGTTATTACTGTATATTTGCTATTTTGTTTTCGCTCTAAGACTACAGTTTGGAATTGGTATCTTTTGGGAACAACCATCCATTACATTTGCTGAAGTAAAGTTATAGCACATGATACAGATTCAGTAAAACCGTGGACTCAAATTGATAGAGTCTGCTTAAGAATGAAGTACTCAGATGATATTATTATACTTGTGAAAGATTTGATAACATTCTCTATCCTGTATTGTTTTAACTGTAGGGTCATGAGAATGAAATGAACCCCACGTGGAATTCAAATCATAGACCACTGCGTAACCTCGCAGGTGGTAAAGCGATTATCCAACGTTTAATTCCGCCAAGCTCTAGATCGACCACGTAGGTATTTTAATGAAAGAAAGGGTAAGAAAGTGGGAGGGTGAAGAGAAGTGCGCTGATAATGACGATGATGACTACAGGAGGGTTCCTCTTTAGATGTTACTTAACCGTCCGGAATGCAATCTCATTAGTGGCTCACGCCTTCTGTTAGAGCAGAGATTTTTCATCAAGCACTTCTCTCGCTACCCTCAATTATCACTCCCTTTTCTCCTCCCAATACGTGTCGAAACCACAGATCTTCAACCTGAGAAGAAACGCGAGCAGAAAATCCGCTTGCAACGTCACAGACACTGAAATGATAGCCATGTGCCCAATTTAATGAACTGACTAGGATACAAATGTTCCACAGGTATATGACTAGCGACAGGCAAAACACGATGAAAAATTTCCCAAAGTTTTAAGGAAAAGTCCCAAAATGTTATGGAATATACATTTCAAGGACAAAGCATTCTAACTTCACTTCATTAGTTAAGAAAAATCTGATGAGTCACATTTATACGGCTTTCTCTACCCTATATCGATTATTAGTGCGTGTGCAAGTTATGCTTAAGAAAGTTTGTTTTCCTATCTACTTCATTTTATTCGACATAAACCTTTCCTGAAATAGCTGCATTACACATTTTGTTGTAGATACGGGGAAACAACTGAATATCCAAAGGACTTTAAAAGAATGACTAAGTATTGAACAATTCGAACCATTAATGTCGCATATCCCGGAAATGGCGTATGCAAAAAAAGCGTTGTTTGATTAATTTTCTGTAGTTAGTTTTCATCTATCGCTTAACGTTTATCAGTTATACAGAATTGTACGAATTTTCCTTCCAAATGAAGAGGACTTCGCAGGCTATTCCCAAAAAATTGAAGATATACATTTTATTTGTCATATGAATAACTTTAATGTATGGTATTTTAATCAAAATCGTTAGAACCATTTTTCAGAAGATAAAAATATTCCAAAAATGTTCCATATAAAGGGATGGGGGGATTTTGGGGTGGGGAATTTTCTTGAAAATGTTAGTGTCGTATGTTTGGAAGGTACTGAGCTTAAATACCAACGACAGTTCCTTTATTAGTTATGCTGTTCACAGACACTCACACACACACACGGACCTTTTTCTAAAAATTATTTTTGTATTCAGGGGGTCTAAAAGGATTAATTCCGGTGAAATCTCGACATCTAGTTTTTGGGTGGAATACAATACTTCCCCTACTTACTGTATGTAGTAGAGAAAGTAAAAATCATATTTATAGATGTTTGTCTAAGTTTATTAATAAAACATCAAGTGAAATACAACAAATTACACGAGGTTTATAATTATAGTCTTGTGAAATTCTCAAACTAAAAAAAGAAGAAAAATAAGCAGCTAGATATTTTATCCTGGCTTAGTACTAATTACAGTATCCACTAAAAGTATCGATTCGCGAAAATAAAAACTCTTCAAGAATAGAGAGCATTTAATTTCACGTGTGACGTCACATAGAGGAAATACTACATGCTCTACCTAGTTATTGGAAAGGGTGGTGCTGGTTTTCCCATACGTATTTTCTAGAAAAAGTTGCCTGGGAGTTCTAAATGTGTTTCACTGAAAACTGCCCAAAGCCGAGTTCATTGCTAACGGAAGTTGCCTTAAAAGCGAAAAAGTGTACATCTCACAAAATCTAAAGAAATGTGAACTTTTTAGCACATATTTATGTCATTTATATTTTACCAAAGTATAATGAAATATGAAATTCTTTGTCTCATGCATTGATTTCTACACAGTACAAAACGTAAACAATTCTTGTTCTCATAATGATAATAAGTACATGTGTTATAGATTATGATACTTCATATTTTGCCTGTCTATATATGACACACTATGTCATTGTTAAATACCAGTACATTTTCATTATCTTCCGTAGATGCATGTAAATTTCTGTACCAGATATATAGTTTAGGCTTTCGGCGTTTTAACTTGATAATTAATTACAGAGATGGCTTCGCGGTAACATGTGAGGCTCACATTCCAGAGGTCCCCGGTTCGACCGTTGGACCGGTCACTCTGACCTTGACTACGGACCTGTGAAAACCGTAGGGGAATGCTGGGGTGGTTTTTGTAACGCCGCCAATTTTCCTGTCCCCTTTTTCCTTGTCACGTTTCAGAGTCAGAGGATCAGGTGAGTGGACGGCGTGTGGTAGTGGAATTTGCTTTGAATAACTGTCTGTCCGGATGTCCAGTATGTGACGAACCTCCAACAAGGTTCTTCTTGCGGATTGAGGCTTATTTGGGTGGTACCTCGGATCTGGTCGCCCTCCCTTTGGCTTACTCCCGTAGGTCCAGTAGTGCTACGGGATTTTTTAATATACTGTTACTAATTGCTTACTTTGCCTGGGCTTTGACTATATTATCTCGGCATGGGTTTGGATGAGTACTAGGTTTCGAAATAATTATAATTTTGGTTCATTTGTAAACGTAGTATAATGTAAACCTTTATTTGTTCCGCCACCTTTAAAGTATGTGCGTAATGCAATTTACCATCTTTTGTTGGCTGTCATATCACCCTGAGCCATTTCCCGCTCTTCCTTTATGTTCAACATTTACGCTAGACCTGTGATGGCCAAGACCGTGACGCAACCAGTATAAAGGAGCAATCGAGACTGTTAGAAGATTCGCCAGATGACGTCTTTTTCCCCCTTCCTCTTCAAGTGGCATTGAGGTTGGATGATATCTAGTCACATGCTTTGTTTCTCCGCGGATATCTAGGCAGCGAGTACGAAGAGAAAGTCTGGCCAGTTGAGGATTTACCGACGATCTCATCAGCAACTTTAGTTTGACGCAAGAAGTAGCGGCGAAAACACACGCTTTTCTGTCGAGTCTAAATTATTTTCAACATCTTTGTAAGTAACATTCAAAATTTCTATACCATGCGTGTGACAAATAGTGAAGTGCCGAGCGAGTTTATTCAAATTGATTGTAACAGAAATCAAATAATTTAAATTCGTTCTAGAATATGCAAGAAGAAGAACAAAGACTTTCAAACAGATTTACTTTTGTAAATTTTATGTATACTCAAAGAGTGTTTTTCAGAATTTAATATATTTACACAATAACTGCAAGAATTATAAGTATTCTTTGAGCTATTGAACTATGCTTCTTTTCTTATTATATAGTGAGTCAACCATTGTTCATTTAATGTTAATGTGCACGTTTTCATGTTAAGAAAAGAAAATAACATACAGTTATGATCGTTGCATTGTACTGAAGCAGAGCTATAATTAAGTGAAACTTGTAATTGACTTGGAATATTTCTAATTGCAAACACGATCCAACCTAGATATTGGAAAAAATGCGTAGGCAGTGCTTGTGCTAGGTGACATAAAATTAATAGTACCATCATCCAGTACCAAGAGTCCCATTCACAGTTATGTACTTAGCAAATGTACATGTTGTGTTATTAGTGCTCTCTAAGTATATACATATGTGGTCCCAAGCACGTCGCACTTTGCTTGTGAAAAATTGTGTTTCTGGTGCGTATTGCACTATACGCGTGATAATAGTGTGTTCCGGTGCATGCGGTTTGGCTTGGTGTCTACGAGGTTTGCATGCGGTTGTTATCATAACCACGCCCATACCTTGCCATTTCCCTGTGACTTTCTATATAATCCTATTGGTGGATTTGGTTACGATATTTCTGATTAGGTCGCGGAATTTGTACTTTCCCTTATATCCTCCAACAAATATTTAGCATGGTACATGATCTCGCGTAACTTTACAAGCTTCGACTCTACCACCTTAGCCCCTTACGCAGACTAAACTCGCGTCTCGATTAGGTGAACAAGATTTCTAAACGTTTGCTGTCGTGGAGCAGACCTTTTGCCAAGAGGTTAACGGTACTTTGGCTGTGTCCTAGGCAAACTTCACATTTAACTCTTACAAACTATAATTATTTATATGTATATAGAGGCCAGGTCAAAACATGTATACACACTTTGACAGGAGATATATACATATTTAATATATTTCAAAGTTGGATCCGAAAACAACAGTAATCTATAGTATGGTGTTTTGTAAACAGGTGTGATTCACATACGTTATGCTAGTGTTGCTACGCGACAGGTAAATCAACAATGAACAAGTGCAGCCAAGATTATCGTACGATTTTCTGTAAACACGTATGACTCATATTAGTTCTTACAACAAAACGAAGCTACGATTATCGTTTGAACAGCGGACAGCAATTTTGAAGTGGTATTGGAAAACCGAAAATGTTGTTGAAGTTCAACGGCAATGGAGACGTGTGTACAGAACAGAAGCGCCACGCAACTAAAATTGCACGCATTCGAGACAAATTTGAGACTCATGGTTGCGCATGCTATGTTCACAAAGGCAGATCTGGGAGACCTCGCACAGCAACAAGCCCCGCGTCCACGGGTATGTTTTTGGAACATCTTGAGCACTCACCGCGAAATCTACAGAGCAATGTGCACGCGAGACTTCTTTCAGATCACTGGATAGGACGAAGAGGTCCGACTGAATTTCCACCGCGTTCTCCGGATCTAACTCTGTTGGACTTCTACTTATGGGGAACCCTTAAGGATGTTGTATACCGTAGAAAATCAGCTACACTGGCAGCACTTGGTGAAGAAATTGAAACGATATGTGCTGCAATCGCTTAGGACATTTTCGCAAACGTAGCCCGATCACTACTTCAACGTATTCAGAAGTGTATCGAAGCTGATGGTGGGCATTTTGAGCAACTGTTGTAACTGTAAAAGTCTAAGATGATTAGTGCTCATCATTTTCTGTTTGTGTGAATTTAGCTTTGTTATGTTAACACTGTTTTTTCTTTTCTTGAAGTGTGTACACATTTTTTTGCTGACTCTGTATATATGAGACCATCCGGTGTCGCTTCAATTTTTTTAAACTGTTATTTCGATGTTGCATCAATTTTGATAACACTTAATGTTACCTGATTTGTTGTTGGGTGCTCCGATGTCAACATCTAGCTAGTTCTTCATTTTCTAGTGCACCAGCTGCTTCAGTGGTGTAACTAGGAGTTCTTTGTCTCAGTGTATGCGTGAATGTAGTGTAAAATGATAACACAAGTTTAGTTAGCTGATAAACTTTAATGTTGACTAAAATGTTATGTTGAAAAGAGTCGCCGACTGTTGATTTAAAGAATTAAGTTATTTCCATAACAGTAATGCAGAGAAGCGTTAGATACCGTAAGTCGCAGAAATTTCACTCGGAAAGATCCCTCACAACAACCGCTAAATTTTTCTGGCCCAAGCGCGTTACTGGGCGATATACAGCTTAAAACGAAACTACAGATCACAAGAGTCGCACACGAGTAAGTGACTAAGTAAGTCTAAGTAAAAATTAAGTAAATCTGATTTAGAATGATTACTATTTTCTTAACTCTGCCTACCGATCACTACCCCTACCAAAGTTCTTACTTACGCGGTCCAATCCTAAAATTCTAGGTATGTGTATCTGACGCCGTTTCTATTATGTGTCTTG
Source organism: Deroplatys truncata (assembly GCA_030765065.1). NCBI lineage: Eukaryota > Metazoa > Arthropoda > Insecta > Mantodea > Mantidae > Deroplatys > Deroplatys truncata. The sequence goes on along the minus strand of CM060983.1, from coordinate 201,095,672 downwards.
CTCAAATCTAAGAACTTCATTTCCCTTTCTAATTTACAGAATTCCTGTCTACTGACTTTGCAAACGTACTGAACTCAACCCTAACTGCATTGCGGGAACCTTTACGCTAATGTGTTCTCTACTAGGCTGATACTACTGACTTTCCTTAACATGACTGCTAATGACCATTTTCTTCAAACAAATCTTTTAACTCAGGCTTATTACATTATATATTGATTTAATATGCGGAAATTATTTATTTCAATCATTTCTCCATCTTACTATTATTTGTTTATTTAATTATTTATACCTTCCTGTCAATAATTACGGTATCGTATATTATAAACATAGAATTATTATTATTATTATTATTATTAATAATAATATTATTATTGTTATTACTATCATCTACAGAAGGATACGTTCTGCTGCATTATCAGTAGATACAACTGGCCTCCTATGTTCTGTGCCGAAATTCTCCTCCCCATCTAATCCACATCTACAGAAAAAGTCTGAATTATGATACATCACTTTCTCCACCAATTTAGATATTCTCTTACTACACTAATAATATAGAAAACTATTCTTTACGGTGATTAAATAGACTTTTCTCCGAAAACTGTTTCAATATTGGCTTTGTCATATGATGCGGAAATAACACTCAACTATACGATTGAGGAGTCGATTTTTTCAGTACTGAGCTAAAATGAAGAAAAGATGAACTCTCATTTTCAAAGTAAACGTCAAACTGGGAAAAATTAAACACAAAACAAAACAGACGCTGTTGATTATTTGACTTATGTTGATAATCTTAATTAGCTAAAATTTCCTGTAGTGAGTTTGCCTATCTCTTATAATTTCGAAGTTGTGCAAAATACGATAAGTACGTAAAGGACTTCAGATAAAATTATTAAGCAATGCATTTATTTATTATATAAATACCTCAAATCTAATAATAATCCTTAGTTACAATTTTGAGAATATAAGTATGACGAAAATTGCGGCATTTCAAGCGTTATTGTTGTAGTGGTAATGGGGGAAAGTTGGTGAAAATCTTCTTATTGCTCTCCGCAAGGTGTCTGACTTAAACGCGAAATGTATTATTCATTCCTTTCTCATTTTAGTAAGATGTTCTATCCCTCTCTCTGTCTGTCTTTCTCACACAGACGCGCGCGCGCTATCTTGGATTCGGGGTAACTAAAAATAGTGTATTTGTTTTGAAGCGAAGGTATCCAATCTTTTGGGTCGAGTGCAGTGCTTTCTATACCTGCTTTAGATACGAGGCGTTTTTTTAAAGTAAGTAACGATAATTTCTTAAAACATAATAGAATATTATTTTCCAAAAGCTTTATTATCATTCATTACCTTACACCATTTCTCCATAAAATCACTGCCGTTATTCAGGCACTTGTCGTAACGGGAAACCAAGTTTTTGTACGCCTTCGTCAAAGAATGATGCCGCCTGTGATGAAAGCCAAGTCTGCACTTCTTGTTTCACAATATCATTGTCGCTGAAATGTTTCCCAAGAACATGAATAAACAGATGAAAATCGCTTGTTGTCAAACCCGGATTATAGGGAGGGTGGCCGAGTTGTTCCCAATCAAATTATAAGATCAGATCTTGAGTTTGTTTAGTTGTGTATGGGCGGGCATTGTCACTCATTTTGTTCCCCATATATCGCGCAGAATTGGCGATGATTGTTTGCTAGCGTAACATTTCTCGCATTCAAAAAACGAATCACTGATATGACTTCACAGTCGGTGGGCCGTTCAATTGTTTTGAACATTTCGAAACGCTCTAACAACAGGAAAACACAAAGTGTCGCTCGCTCGCAGCTGCGTCTGGCTTCCTAATGCATGGGGGAAGTGATCGCGCCTGCTGAAAAACGCGACTGCAGCGGCAAAATATTAAAACGGTACTTAGTTTAAAAACACGCCTCGTAAACTGTGGATAAAGTAAAAATAAAATGGTACGTTACATATTTATAGCTTAAGCACATGCCTTAAATAACACCTTTACCTCTGTTATGTGGTAGAATATGAAAACAAATCTAACCTATGGGGAGTGTTTCATAAGAGTTCCGATAGGGGAGACAGGGCGATATGCAAGGGAAGTCCACAGATTTTACATGCCCTTCCTGCGACACCCCTGTCATCCCCTTGCTCATAGTAACAACTCCTTTTTAAACCAAGCATTCTGCCCTGCTAAGCCTGGACACGAGGGAATGTGCCCTGGCACACATACACATACCAAGTAGACTACATTCGCCTGAGAAGCGCGCATCTCTTGCATTATCAGCTGTTGAAACACTCAGGGTGTGTGTCTATAATACTTTTTGAGGTGACAATTTATGCAGAAATTATTTAAATATATTAATGACTCAAAATTACAGGGAGGACACGTGGCGTCTAGACTGAGCCGCCATACACATGTAGTAAGTGTTATACGAGTTATAGGTTATCTAAAATTTTAATCTAAAAATCTACTCAACTTAATTTACAAAAACCAAAAGTAAAGACATTGAGCAGTGTATTTTGTAACGCATTATAACAAGTGCCAAACGTTTTACAGCAAAATGCTTCTGTGTTCGTTCTACAATAATGTTTTATTTCTGTATGTTGCGTTTAGAGCTCAAAGGGTTGGGGCAACAGATACACAGGAATTCTTTCAGAGCCTCTTGGCTGTGTTCCAATGTACTCTACGAAATTCGAGCTTTTGTCGCGGACTGAGGGCTCGTAGAAGTTGGCACAATGCGAAGTGATGAGAAAACAATGACTAGGGCGAGGGAGAGAAGCGGAATGGTGTGAAGGAAAGCAGAACATTGATAAAACACATACATCCACACGGGCAGCAGAGTACGTGATAGCACGTATCGTGTATAACGGAAGCCTGGAGTTTAAGGGCTGCGCAAGGATTAAAAATCTGATTGTTGCATTCATACAACTTTCGCTATCCACTCTTACAAACTTGTTGCAAAAGTTTATTCTTCTATCTAGTTCTTGTTGATAGAGAGACATTTCAATACACAGTTAAGCATTTCATTGTTGGTATAAGATGAATATCGTAAGCTAAAGCGATAGTCAGATTTTTATCGTTATGTGATGGCTTTGAAATGCCGTTCTCTTTGTTTGACCACGAGGAGAAATGAATGGTGACTTACCACTTGTAATAAAGTCTGTTTAGCAATTCATACAAATAAACAATAACTTGGAAAGATTAACGTTACAAGACTTCTATTTAACTTTTCGTATTTTAGTAATGCTGTTCACAGAGAGGCGCGCGCGCACACACACAAACACACGGATTTTCCTAAAAATACCATCTGTTACATTAACATGGCTTTCTCTACTCAATATTGATGTCCTCCGTGGTTTGTTTAAGCTATTTGCATGACAAACCGAATATTTATGTCGAATTTTCTGGTAAAAGAGCTTTGTATAACTGGTAAACGTAAGAGATAGGCAAAATATCACTACATAAAAAATGTAGTTGTCAAAGCACACAATTTATGTCAAATATATTTTTACTTTCTCTACTATGTACATAGTCGGTAGAGAAGGTATTGCATTCCACTACAAAATTTGCCGAAAATCCATGTTTTAAGGTCCCCTGAAAAGCGTTTTTAGTAAAAGGTCCGTGTGCATGTGAACAGCATAACTCAAAAAGGAAAAGTAGGACAAATACCAAACTTGGTATTTAGGTTCCGTGCCTTCCAAAGATGCGACACGAAGATTTTCAAGAAACTCCCCCGACTCTAAACTATCCTTTACATGGAACATTTTTCGAAAGTTTTTGCATTTTAAAAAATCGCTAACGATTTTGATCAAAATACCATACATTGAAGATATTTACACGAAAAGTAATATGCATATCTTGAATGTTCTAGAAATAGCCTGTGTACTCCTCTTCATTCAGAAGGAATTTTGTATAATCTTGTATAACTGGTAAACGTTAAGTGGTAGACAAAAACGTACTGCGCATAAAAGGTATATATCTTTAAAACAAACAACTTCTTTGAATTTTTATAGCATAAGCCATTTCCGTGAAATCCATTATTAATGGTTCGAATTGTTCAACATTTTGTAATTCTTTCCAAGTACTTTCAATATTCAGTTGCTTCTCGGGATTGCACACAGCGCATGCAATTTTAAGGCCAGCATATAGCTCCAGTTCATACAGATTTGACTACCGATACTCCCTTTACATCTACTACAACGAAATGTGTAATGTAGCTGTTTCCGGAAAGTTTTATCTGCATTAAAATGAAGTACATTGGAAAATAAACCTTCATAAGAATAATTTGTATATCCATTAATAAGCGCAAGAGGTTAAAGAAAGTCATGTGAAAGTAGCACATATGATATTTTTCAGTTAACCACTTCCAAGATATTCCTCGTAATTCGTTTTAATTTTCAAATGATTATAGCTTATTCACCTGGGAAGTCGCTATTCGTTTCTTTCTCGTGGTCATGCAAAGAGCATGGAATTTCAAAGCCACTACATAGCGACTCGCTCTTTGAAAAGTTAACTATACGGTATCATACAGCGAAATTGTAAGTGTGAATTTAAAGTTTGTCTGGATTAACAAGAATTAAACAGAAGCTTTTGTAAGAATAGTTTGTAGAAAAGTGAGTAGAGAAGGTCATGTGAGCATCCTATTTATTTTTAAATGTCATCAGGTGAATAATTTATTAAGAACATGGCATTTATTTTGCAAAAATAAAATCTTGATGACTAAAGAGGATAACTATTTGGAATTTAAAGCAATTTTAATAAACGACAAACTTAAGTACAGCTAAATTGATTGTTAGTCATTAAATCTGGCTTCAACACCTAACAACTGGAACTAGTTTATTTGTGATTCATCTCTTCACAGAAATTACACATATTAATTGTTTTTTCCGGAACGTTGATTTGCCCTGTATGTTAAACATATGTTTAAACTGATATTTAACCATAACAGAACAGATGAACAAAAAATAATCTGAAGGCATGGAACGGTGTTTCTAATTAAAGATCATCTTTAGAAATATTATATTCATTTATTTTCCTTTATCTACTACCATAATAATTAGGGATGCTTTAGTTCGTGTCTAGTAGGCAACAAAACCTATACTTTATATTCTAAAAAAACACAAAACACGCTATCAAAACATAAAATACACGTTCAACAAAACGTAAAATACACTTTAATGATAATCATTTTTATCTTATTTTCCTTGATAATAGTATGCATTAAAACAGAAACTTTCCCCTCTAATTGATAATTATTATAATATTACAGCCATTACGATCTGTAATTCACTCAAAGACTCTAAGTTTTAATACTTTTCCACCTCTCATAAAAATACGTCAACAAAAATCTTCATGCCTCTTCATTACCCACACACTAGTCCTTAAATTTCGTATAACTACATAATTAAACTTTCCTTGACTTTTATGGAAGTATATTAATAGTTGCATCTTGGCCTGTTTTTAAAACTTTTCCTGATGAAGCGTGAAAATCACCTTCCTCGCTCATTTTTACTTTAAATTCACTTACGAAACTAGCATCGAAAATTGCAGAATATAACAACAAAGTTTGTTGATTTATGTCTCTTTTTCCAAAGCCCATATTACTCTTTCTCTAAACATATCGTTTCCGCAATACATAAATTTCATTAAATATACAACATATACTAAAATGCTCTGAACGTAGATACAATTTTGTAGACAACACGTTACAAACTAGTCCTCTAAATAACTATTACTGTCTCAAGCAATTATAACGATTTTCGGAAGTTGACAGCAACACAGAGTGTTAATTCATGAACAAGGTTTGGACCGTTTATTTCCTTTACTGTGCTTAAATTTTAGTATTTATTTTGGAATGGCATTCCCTTGTATTCTACCCAGCGTGGTTAACAGGGCAGAGTTCCGTATTCCAACATTTTTCATCCATGTAAAAGAAAAAGAATCTATAAAACAAACGTGTTTGGTGGTGTGTGGAATCAAATATTGCATGGTTTGCTATGTACATAAGAGAATACACAGATAATAACCGCACATTTTCCGTGTATGTGCTCATAACTGCATATTCTGGTATTTGTCCCGCTACTTTAACGCTTCCACAAAAAAATTCATGCAGTAAAGAACAAAGCTAAACACGAAAAAGGTGGCCGTGGTTTTCACCGCACTGGCACAGGCCGCAAATAACACCCACATACTATTGGATATTTTATCCTGTTATTTCAACGGAAAGCAAATAACAGGAAAGTGACAGTATTACATGGAAAAGTTGATGGAAAGTTACTGAGTTGTTGAGGTCGTTTCTATTTGTTTATGTGTTCAGGACGCATCGAATTTGTATCATCTGTGCGAAGGGATCGAAAAATGGTGGGAGAATTCCACCTTATTACTACTATTATTATTATTATTATTATTATTATTATTATTATTATGAACTGAAGTGAATCTAATTAATTTTGTTATTTCTATGCCTCGGCTTTTACTGTAAGAATCTTCACGTGTTTGCATCTCACTCATTTCCGACATCTCCAACGACCATCCCTTGCAGGATGCAGTTCAAAACCCCATGAACATGTGCACCTCCCTTTAGGCAATATCGAGGAAGCTCTCGCCAACATCACTGCTCTACACTCTGAAACATGTCTACTCCACCGGAGTCGAGGACCTTCACACCATCCCTCCTCCACTTACTAGCAGAAGTTGGATTCCGCCACCTCTTCACTACTGTATTTAGATGAAGGCCCTAGTCAGCTCCTAAATCGGTTAGAACAATATCCTATAGCTATGAATGCCCTACCAGAACCTTTAATCACCTTTTAAACAGCAATCGCTGATATATTTTTCAATAAAAACTTCGCCTTTCCAAGCTTCGAATTATCCGCCGGGCCGCTGTTAGGGCTTTGGCCACCGCAGACCCCGAAATCCTAACCACTCCGTTCCTGCTCATTGAGCAACAGCACTTATGTCTAACGTACACCAATATCGGGAGTGCTTAGGCGGAACCCCATCCATGTCCCAAGCTTCCTTCCGAATTCACACAATCCCGCGGATTAAATATATAAAACAATCTCTTGCAAGCTTACTTTAATCACTTTGCGTTCTTGGAGACGTTCGTTGCTTGTCTCTCCAAGGAATTCCCTTACAGCGAGGCCCAAATTACCGGATGAATTAGTCGCGTGCAGGTTTTTTTTTATTTACTTTTTTAATTTACGTTATTTATTAAGTTGCAGAGAAAAAAGTAGCGCGGATCCCTCTTCTTTGCTCACTAATCGCTGGCGAAGGCCCGACTGGAGTAGATTTAGTCGTTACCCCAAATTAGTGTCGAATTTAACATATTTTGAATTCATATGAGGTAAACTGGAACGCAGGTCTGTTTTCCGTCCTCACAACAGATTTTACCTTTGTCGGTCGAATTAGGGAGAAAATTTTAAATCAATTAGGCCAAGTGACTGTAGAATATGCCCCTAAAAACGACTTGATACGACTTTCTCTACTCACTCTTCTAGAAAAACTATTCTTACAAAAGCTCATTATTCTAACTACTTCTTGTTAATCAGATAATTTAATATTTCAATTCATATTTACACATTCCGTTCTATGATAGAGTAGGTAGACTTTTTGCATGGCTGCAAGAAAAATACGAATAACGGCTTCCCATTTGAGAAAACTATAGGTATTTGAAAATTCAAGCTAATGAAAAGGAATATCATGGAATGGTTAAGTTATAAATTGTGTACTTCAACGAGACCTACATTTTTTGTGTAGGTACTAAGAGATGATCTATCTCTTACCAGGTATACGAAAGTCAATCAGAATGAAGAGGACTTCACAGGCTACTCCCAGAACATTCAGGATAAACATCTTATTTTGTCATGTAAATATTAACCGATCTTTTGCTTTTGGTGATGTTCACACACACGCGCGCGCGCGCACGGACTTATTATATTTTTTTCATTTTTTTTACATTCAGGGTATCTCAAAACCGTGTATTTCTGTTGAAATTAAAATTATGTTGAGTTTTATTTATGGACGCTCTCTGTCCTTAGTGCCCCATTCTATCGGTAATTTTGCTCAGAGGCCTCTTTATCAGGCTTGAGGTTCTTTTACGTGCCGTAAATCTACGACACGGAACCACCGGCTTTACTTCCCTCCCGAAAGAAGCCATGCTAAGGATTTTTACGCCCGAAAACATCCCTCCGTCGGTTCGAATCCGCGACCAAAGGAACTAGAGGCTAGCATGTTAACCACTACACCATAGAGGACGTTTCCAGTGAAATCTTGATATCGGACGTTTGGGTGGAATACAACACTTCCACTACCTACTAGGCTCGTGTTAGAGAAGGTAAAAAATATACCATCAATTTGAAGTGTATATTCTCATCCTGCGGCAGAACACACTCCTTTAGTGTCTTATTAGTCATTATCACAAGGTTCTGACTAGGGATGAGACCTGGATATCGTCGATAGCTAAATACTCTCGAAAATCGGAGGTATCGAAGTATCTGTAATACTTCGAGATAGATCGTCGATATTTTTTCGATACCTTTAAGTTGTTAAGCTTTGTGTTATTGAAGGTGGTTACGTTTAACTCCATGCTAGAGAAGGAATGAAAGCTGTTCTGTCCCCAAATAGTTGCTGGACTATACTCTTGATAGACCTTGATTGCGTTTCTATGCAACGTTCCTAGACTCTTGTGTCTAAATGAAAACAATGGGGGGAAGGAGTAGTGATACTCATGTGACACGCAACGTTAATTGAGTTGTGAATGAAGCTTATAGCTGGCGCACTAAATCACGTTTCTGCAACAGCCTGGCTTGGTGACTCACTCTCAGCATTACATTTACCTACTCCGGTGACCAAAATCTGTGATTCCAACAGAAACAAATCAGAAATTAAAACGTGTGATGATACAGTGCATGGAAATATCTGGTTTTTCCTTCCATCTGTTAACTTGTGTGTACGCAAGTCAAACCTTTGTATTAAACATGTACATATACGTTAATGTATGAGGGAGGGTAGTAGAGAGGCTTAATCCACAAACTTAGCGTGTTTCCGAGTGTTATATGACTAATTTCATATCACCGGATCAAAAAATGCATATGTTATGTGGCTGATGTGAATAGTGGTAGAATGGTGTAACACACACATTATTTTTAATTGTTTGAATTTCGTGTAAATAAAAAAATATAAACTAATTTTTAAACTACATATTAATTCATATTTTCAAGATTACAGAATAGGACATAAAAAGGAAGGAAATAAATTATTATTATTATTACTATTCTTATCCTTGATACAATACCTGTGGCATTATCAAGATAAAATTGCTGCCAATTGGAGAACGTCAAACAGGAACAATATCGCAATTAGCATACAAAACAAAATTGGTTAAATGCATTTATACACAGAAAATTACTAATAGGAACACAATTCCGTGAAGAATGTATAGTTTTTACAGTATTTTTTTATAAAGTGAGTAACGGTATCGAGTATTCAGAAATAGTGGTACAGTCGCATCAGTAGTTCTGGCGTAAACTTTATTCCATCAATAATTTAGAAATAAACTTACTTTGTTTTAAATAAATATCTGACTTAAATAACTCCTATGCAAAACTTTGCTTTAACTTAATTACAACCACATCACTCAATGCATATTACCACTCAGCAACCTTATGGTGGCTTCACAACTGTTCTTTCACATGGAGAACACCTGCATCTAATATATTTCGCCTTAATTCAGCACGTGGTGATGAATCTTGTACTAAGAGAAGTCCCGTAATCCGGACATAGTAAGTTCGTTTGTAAAAATGTCTGCCCTAAAACCCAGTGAACTAGAGTGAAAATTGTGCAGTTTCCATTTTCACACCTCACTCAACTAAAAGTGTCATTTATAGTAACTGATAAAGCTTCAGGAAATAATAACTGAACCTGCCAGATGGACCAACTGAGTTGGATAACAATGGAAGATAATGGGGAATGTATTTCATAACAGGCGTAGCGGCACGCGGGGCAGCGATCCTATTTGTTGCGCCAATAGATCATCCATTTTACAGTTGAACCCAACTATTAGTGGCAACAAACGAGCGGCCAAACAAAACGTAGAAGTTAACAAACAATTAACGCCATTGAGGTATTCGAGCGCAAGGAACAAATGACAATCGCTAAACAGTTAATTGCCGTTGATCCTGTCCCAATCGACTTCTCTACTGCACTGGAGCTTCAGTTACCAGTTTTCTCATATTCTGTGCGTTATAATAATTACGTCACTGTTTTAAACACCACGAGTTTGCAAGCAGTTTCATGCAGTCAGTTTTGGTAATTGTGGAAATAGTTGTTCTTCCATAGAAGCCGTGTGTTGGACAAGGTTGAAAAGATAAAATCAGACGACTGAAAAATTCAATGCCATAGACGGGTTTTGAACCACGGATCTCAAGAGTCTCCGTCCGGTTGCTCTAACCACTGAGCTACCACGGCAACATTCGATACGGCATTAAATTCCCCAACTGATTCGCATGTTTAACGGGAAACTACAAGGAGATCTCAACTTAAATTGAGATGGAAAGGTAGAATTAGATGACTGAAAAATTCAATGACATAGCCGGGATTTGAACAGGGATCTCCCGTTCTCCGTCCAGTTGCTCTAACCACTGAGCTACCATAGCAACATGCCGACACGACATTAAATTCTCCAGCTGATTCGCATTTTTCCCGGTAAACCACAAGGAGATCTCAAATTGTATTGAGATGTTGCCATGGTAGCTCAGTGGTTAGAGCAACCGGACGGAGACCGGGAGATCCGTGGTTCAAATCCCGGCTATGGCATTGAATTTTTCAGTCGTCTGATTTTACCTTTGGTAATTGTTTTTACATGTGGAGTACGTATTTTATTTATCCTTGAATTTGTTATGGTTAGCATAGTGATGGGATGATACCGCTATTTCTCAATACTTGTATTCATTTTATAATAAACTGTAACTGCGATAGCTTGTTCACTGAGTTATGTTCTTATTAGTAGTTTTGTGTGTATAAACACATATAAGCAATTTTGCATTGTATGCTAATTCCGAAATTGTTCCTATTTCATACTCTCCAATTGGCAGCAATATTTTTTGTCTTGATAATGCCATAACTTATGCATCCCCTATTGTTAGCCAAGGTTAATAATAATAATAATAATAATAATAATAATAATAATAATAATAATATACTTGCTTCTCTTTATATATAACCGTATTTTGTGATGAAAACCTTCTTTTAAATGATTTTCTATCCACATTTTGCAAATTAGTCATATGGTACACCTATAAGCTATGCTCGTGAACCGAGTTTGACTTGCATAAACACACACTAACAGACAGAAGCAAAACACAAATATTTCCATGCGCTTTATTACCTCACGTCTTAAGTTCTGATTTGTTTCTGCTGGATTCACAGATTTTGGTCACCGGGGTAGGTAAATGTAATGGCTGAGAATGAGTCACCAAGCCAGGCTATTGCAGAAACGTGATTTACTGCGTCAGGTAAATCAGCTTCATTCACAACTCAGTTAACGCTGTATGTTACATGAACTCCTTCCTCCAGTGTTTTGCATTTTTCATTTGGACACAAGAGTTTATGAAATGTTGCATTGATTCACCCACAGCAACCGCAGTCAAGGTCTATCAAGAACTATAGTCTGATACCACTGCGAGTCAATAACGTCTTAGTCTCGACACCTTTCATTTCCTATCTGGTACAAAGTTAAACGCAACAACTTTCAGTAAAGCAAAAGTTAAATATTTTGAAGTATCGAAAAGGTATCGAAGGTTTGTCTCAAAAAATTAGACATATCTCGATACCACTTTCGACGGTATTCAAATCCCATTTCTAGTTATCAGAAAGCTCAGGAGGATTTCGCACTCAAGCGCACTCGAATTGTGCTTCTGGAAACATCAGGTGGAAGAGGTGAAGCGAAGGTCACAGAGGGTCATCGGATCCGGGGCGGAAAGCTTAGATACAGACGGGGTCCCTAACGTTTCAGATATTACATGCTGATCTCAAAGGACTTCCCACGCAGGGCTACCTTTCTACATGGAGAGGTGTCTCTGAGAGCTCATTACACACAGAACTTCAGGGTAGACAGTTCTCGCAGCAAACTGCACCGCATAGCATGTCAAAGTCACATTAGGGAGGTCCTAGGTTCAATTCCCATTGTTTTTCCATGGTCATCCAACAGAGCGGAATTTCAAAGCCATCACATAGCGATCCAGTTTGGCTACAGCTTTAGTTTACTGTATTCTTCTATTGCCTACAAGAATAGGTATAAATGTATAATGAAGATATAACTCTATTAACAATAATTAAGACAACTAGTTTTAATGCTAAGAATTCTATCTATAGCTTATACTGATTTAGCTGTTTTTATTTATTAACTCATGCTTTGTTTAAAGCATTATTTATATGAAGAATGTTTCGTTTTAAATATTTGTAGAAGAGTGAGTAGAGAAAGTGATGTGAAGTAACACATGAATTTTTTCTCGTGGTCATGCAAAGGGTAGAGAAATTCAAGGCTTTTTAGAAATGTGACTATAGCTTTAACTTACTGTATTCTTATAGCTACAGCGAAATATATAGGATATGTCTAAATTACCTTTATAAACTTTGAGGACTTGTGGTGTGGACCAAGGCGGTTAACTTTAGCGTTGGAACTCATGTCCGGAAACGTACAGTTTTCCCACAGGGGATTCGTAAATCAAGTATTGCATATGATTCCACAGGTAGTAGTCAAGCGGGGTAAAGTCGGGAGAAAACGTGCGGGCCAAGTAATCCGGCCACCACGACCTATCCACGGTTGCCCAAATCGTGGTCCAGATGACCAACCCAAGATAACCCAAGCAGTAGCCTTCAAGGAATCGCAAGTGCACGTCACCCGTGAGATTTGGTGGAAAAGGCATGGCCCAATTACACACCCAAACCCTGCCCAAATCTTCAGACTTATTGTTGCTGAAACCCATCACAAACTCAACTGAATGGGATGTAAACAAACGTGTAGTGGACTTGGGACATCAGGTAATCGGTGAATGACGCATGGACCACCCTAGGCAAGACCATCCTAATGAGTGGCGTGTGTGGCGATTTTGCATGAAGCGGATAAACGGGACGTTTCCGGACACAAGTTTCTATGCTAAACTTAATCATCTTGGTCCCCACTCAAGTCATAAAGGTCTGTAAAGGGAATTTAGACACAGCATGTATAAATGTATAATGGAAGAATGAGTAGGCAAAGTTATGTAAATGCAACATATCAGATTTTTTTAAGTAAGTTTTGGTTGCAAATATATTTCTAAAGAGCTATGAGTAAGCTGGAGATATTTACAATAATAACCAAATGATAATTAATGCAGATTTCATGTTTATTTTACTTTAAAACTATATTGTGAAAGTATGTATAATGCGGATAAAGATTCGTAAGATGAATGCGATGGTGAGATAGCGTGATTCCTCGACCCTTTGAGATCTAACACAGCAGCAAAAATTACTGTGGATGGTGAACACGGCCCTAGGAGAGTGGTAGAGACCCTCATCCCATTGTGCTGCAAGGGTTGGTATTAAATCCGGCGGAATGACTTCCTTTCCTGCACTTGTTTAACATCCTGTGCAAAGCCCTTGGTGTCCCCAACGGTTTTAACTGCTTTGTGCATCTTTATTAAATTCCATCCTTCCGCTTATAGCCCACCCGCACAATTCCCTATTCCAATTCACTTAAAAGCCTCTTACTGGCCGAGTGAACCTCCCGTGTAATTGTTTCTCACGACCTCATTGAGTCTCCCAAGTCCTCCATTCCCATTCTCAGAATTTGTGTCTTCCTTTTGGTACAGCAGAGCCATTAAACCCAGGCGGTGAGTAAGATGAGATAGCACCGTCCTCCTATTTGAGCACAACCGAAAACATACTTTAAAAGAAAATGCGTTTTCAAGTACCATAATAGCCCTGTAACATAATTGAGGCATTAGTTACCGCTGCTCCACTCGCTGCTTTGCGACATTCTCAGTAGAGAAACTGAAATGAAAGATACTACTATCTTGGAGCGCTTGATTTCTGGAGTATTGTGCCCTTAATAAGTTTCATGAACGTATTTTAGCTGCCGTAGTACCACTTAATTCCGTTTAGCGTAAGAAACCAGTGCTTCGCCGGGAGGTTAGCTGGACAGCTGTTAAAGCTTACAGCGTCATAAGGTCGCTGGCTTAAGGTTGGGAGCGGATGAGCTCGAGTTTGGGTTGTGTTTTCGAAATCGGAATTGCAGATTCAAAATTCTAGCCACGGCCTTCTTCTTGCAATGCTACATTAAACATCCAGATGAGATCTACATCCACGCTCAATGTTTTATTCATAGCCATTCATTCTCATTTAAATCGGTACAATATAAAAGTTATGATTTTATTATACACATTATTCCCCAACGTTATATTAATGGTTCACGTGATAAGACTGTCACGTTATACCGGTAAGCAGCTGGGTCTTGAATTTACTATTACACACCAATTGGTGATATCTTAATATTCGGCCACATTCTTCTAAATTTATGTAGAATCGTATTCTACTTATTTCTTAGTTTATGACATTTCTGTTAATCTTGTGTACGTGACCGGACGCTAGCGGTTGCTTATTTCCTAGGAGTGTTTCTTGGGATTTACAGTGACGTCAACTTCCCCATAGAAACTCATGGAACAATGTTCCAGAAATGAGTATGTGTTTCCGGGAAAGTCATGCGCTCTTGCGTAACTCTAGGGCGGCTTCGAACCATATACGGTAATATCCGCTCGGACAATATGGAGACCCCGATAGAAGCCGGGCTTCTATATAAGCAGGCGAGCGAAGCCGCTCGGGGGTCTTGCTCTGCTTAAGTACGCATGGGAATCGTGTACCGGTGGTCACGATTGGCATCGACTTGCAGCTCCTTCTTGTACGACGCACATATCTCCAAGGTAAGCCCAGAAGGGTATTATTATTATTATTATTATTATTATTATTATTATTATTATTATTATTATTATTATTATTATTATTATTATTATTAGTAATTGCTTTTACTATCATACAGTCATGTAGGTACAAAGTCATAGACAAAACATTGTAAATCCGCATCTCAGGGTTTTTCCGTCAAAATATATTCATGCAGTCAGTAGCTTAAGCGAGTGTCACACCCAGTGGTGGGTTGTGACATATGGTGGAGGGCCGGCTTTTCATAATACTTTTTTTGAGAAGTATCGTTTCGCTCCCGGCCCTTTCAAACCTTCCTAATTTGCGGAATGGTAAAGGCTTCCGGCCTTTCTACAGCTTTCTTTAAGTCCAATACAACGTAAAAGCGGCATGGTTCAATCCCAGCCCCTTGATGTTGTTTTTCATCTGATAATAACATTTGTAGGCCCGAGTTTACCTTTCGCCGAAGCACGATTCGCTTCCTTACTTCGGGCAAGTCATTAGTTCCAGAATCCCAGTAAATACCGCAGTGTTTCATTTTCGGCTTGTCTACTTTTAGATCAGTCATTATTTCACATCATGAGCGTTGATACTGTCACGGTAGGATTGCCTTCTGATCCTGTCCACCTACGCTTCCCGGTCACACCCAGTGGTGGGTTGTGACAAGACTAGACTTAAACTAATTGTTCGGACAACGATGATTATTTTAAACTCGCCTAAACACTAACGTCATAACGCGACTATTAACACCATCATAATGAATAATTCTTAAACTAATTAACACAATCTTCTTTTACGATATTGATTAACACAGCAAAAAATTATAAACTATGTTATAAATTTATGTATTTAAAGAAGTGAAGAACTTCAGGGTAGTTAAATGCTTTGGTCAAATCTGTGGAGATGTGGTGTAGATCTCTTTTTCCTTTGAAGATGGAACATTCGGTAACAAAGTGTTTAAATGCAAGGATGGTGTTGCAGTTAGAGTTATCCTTACGTAACAGATATGCATGTGTCAGTGAGGTGTGTCCAACTTGTAACTTGTTAGAGCAATTATTGCCTTCTTGCGGCAACGTAAGAGGTGGTGTGACTTCAGGATAAGACCTGATCTCGTGGAGTTTGGTGGTAGGTTGATTCAACCATTGTTGCTTTCAGTGGTGCTTGAGGCGTCGTTTTATATGGCTGAATTCATCGCTGTGGGGCACTGGGATTGAGTGGTCGCTCACTGGGTGTTTGGTGGATTCTTTGGCAGCTACATCTGCCGCTTCATTCCGGTGATACCCACATGATATAGTAAGTAGCAAAATATTACTTCTTTACGTTGGTATTAAAAATCCATATTTATATTGAGAATATCTTGAGCCATTGTGAGATGTGTGTTTCTGTCCTGAAGGGTTTGTAAGACACTGAGAGAATCAACTTCTTAATCTTATGATAATTTGCGCATTTATTTATCCGTTCTTTCATTCTTAAGTGAGTTTTTGTGAGATGCAATGCACTAAAAGCGAGCAGATGGGATTTTAATTTAAACATTCTTATTATATCCAGAATCTCATCACGCCATGGACTCAGAGTAAGTATAACTATTGAACTGCTTTGTAATAGAGGTTTACAAGCCTCAAGTAGTTCCTTAATGGACTAGCAATCACATGTTATTCCTTTAAAACTATACTTCCGCCAAGGGGACACATGCCCCAATTTCATTAGATAAAGGAATCTGACGTGTTACACTTACATGACTTTCTCTACCCTTGCACAAACTATTTTTACAAACGCTTATTCTCCATCTACATCATGTTAATCGAGATAAACATTTCCAGAAAGTATCGTATTGCTAATCTTTTGTAGGTGCAAGGGAATACGGTAGGCTTTAAGCAATAGTCAAATATTTCAAGAGCTATTTGCTATGTGAATCGTTCCATTCTCTTTGCATGTCCTGGGCATTAAAAAAAAACAAAAAATAGAATAACGAATTCCCATTTAAGAAAAACGTATAGGTACGTATTGGAAAACTCAAACAAATAAAATGTATATCTCGGAAATGGTTGACTCGACAAAAAAAGTATACATCATAAATTGCGTGTTTTAACGAGATCCGCATTTTTTGTATAGTAACATTTTGTCTATCTCTTACGGTTTACCAGTTATGCAAAATTAATGCAGAATGAACAGTGCTTTTAGGTACATTCCCAGAAAATTCAAGATATACATTTCATTTGCCATGACAGTATCTTAAACATATGATATTTTAATCAACATCATTAGAACCAATTTTGAGAAAATCAAACTTTCTAAAACGTTCCATGTAAAGGGTAGTCTGTGGTGAGGGGATTTTCTTGAACATCTTCGTGTCACTTCGCTGAAAGATACTGAACCTAAATACCAAGTTTATTATTTATTCGACTTTTCGTTTCTGAGTTATGCTGTTCACAGACACACAGAAACACGTCCATATAGTAGTGGTATTTATGAAGTATTTAGTGTTACGTTAACTGCATAACACAGTCGCATGGGTCATAAGACCGTACATGCTCTCTAGAAAAATACCTGGTCTGTATACGTGATTTGCAGAATCGACCAGAAACAACTATGTTTGTAATCACCACATTATATACATACATTTAAAATTGAGAAAACACTCTGAATCACACACGCAAACACACACACACAGACACACACACACACAAGTACTCAAGCACCACATATATTTAAAGAAAATTTACATAAACACCTTATCTCTTAATACACGTACTTCCGTTAAGTATGTGCCCAAGCTTGGCCGTTTTGACGGTTTAGAATAAAGTCCCAGCATGCTGCCCTCCGTCTGTTGGAAGCCAAAAATAGACATACAGACACATACAGACACATACACACACACACACACACATACACACGAATGCTTCAGGAGGCCCCATAATATGTATTTCCGGTGAAATCTCGATATCAAATTTTTGGGTGGAATGCAGTACTTCCCCTACTTACTATACGTAGTAGAGAAATTAATAACTGGAAAATATATTTAAAATGGATAAAGCCTCATGCGGGACATTTTGGTAATGAAGTGGCGGACCAGCTAGCGAAGGAGGCAGCAAATGACAATGATCTAGAAGTATGCTACAATAAAATGCCAAAATGTGAAATATACAATCAACTGTAGGACTTAACTTACGAGGAATACCAAAAAGAATGGCAATTAGCATCAAATGGTAAACTAACAAAGTCCTATATCCCCATCGTGCATAGCAGAATAGAAACAAAACAACATTAACGTCCAACATACGAAACGATTAACTGATCAGGCAAAAATAAATGTATATTTCCATAGATTTAAAATAACTGATGACCCTATGTGTAAGTGAAAACAGAACGAGCAGACTATAGAACACCTAATATATGAATGCATTTTATTAGATAATTAAAGAATACACTTAAAGAGAAAGATAACAGAAGTAAATGAAATGTTTCCACCTCAATTAAAAGATTTAATTCAAATATATGATAAAAAAATCTGATATGTTACGCTCACATGACTTTCTCTACTCTTGTACAAACTATTTTTACAAACGCTTATTCTCCATATACTTCATGTTAATCGAGATGTCAATCTTATTGTTAATTTTCTTTTAGGTGCAAAGGGAATATGATAACTTTAAGCGATAGTCAAATCTTTTAAGAGCTGGTTGCTATGTGGCGCGAGCCATTCTCTTTGTATGTCCAGGACATAAAAAATTAATAACGAATTCCCATTTGAGAAAAAGTATTGGAAAATTCAAGGAAATAACAAGCAATATCTCAAAAATGGTTCAAAGAAAAAAAAAGTAAATCACATAAATTGTGTATTTTAAGGCGGTCTACATTTTTTGTGTAGTAAAATTTTGTCATCTCTTATGGTTTACCAGTTATGCAAAAGTGGTTCACAATGAAGAATACTTTTGGAGACATTCTCAGAAAATTCGAGATATACATTTCATTTGTCATGAAAATATCTTTAACATATGATATTTTAATCAAAATCGTTAGAGCCATTTTTGAAAAAATTAAAGTTTTCGAAAAATGTTCCATGAAACGGGTAATCTGGGGTAGGGGGATTTTCTTGAAAACCTTCGTGTCGCATCTCTGGAAGATACTGAACCTAAATACAAAGTTTGGTGTTTATCCCACTGTTCGTGTCTGAGTTATGCTGTTCACAGACACACACACACACACACACACACAAACACACACACACACACATGTTTCCAGAAATGTTTTTTTTAGATTCAGGGAGTCTCAAAGCATATATTTCCCATGGAATCTCGGTATCGAATTTTTGGGTGGTATACAATACTTCCTCTACGTACTACGTAGTAGAGAAAGTAAAAAACAGTTTGTCACATTTGTTAACAAAATTACCTTGAAAATTTAAAAAATATGGAAAATTATATTAATTATTTACAGTAACATTGGAAGTAAGATGTATTGTTCTTTCGCAAAATAAGCTAACCAAAATGTAATGGCACATGCTGTAATAAATAAACAAATATATAAGAAAAACATGCTTCAATTTCAGCCTTGCTTAAAAGTAAAGCCAGGCACTTTAATTTTAATACCTGCATATTGCTGTCGTAACGCAAGTCTATTATTTTCTTTTTGAGCCTGACTAAGATTCTCCAGCCAGGGTTTTCGACTCAGGAAACTTGGAACATACTATTTGAAGATGTACTTAATGTGCAGGATATGTTAATTGCTATACCCGATTTGAATATTTTGACTGATTAAGATTCTAGGGATGAAGAAGAAGGAGGAACTCCTGACAGTGTTAGTCAAGACGACTTCTTGCTGATGCTGAAGATGGAGTGGAGATATTACCTCGATCACATGATGTACAAACATCGAACATGCAACATGAAGATGTACTTCTTCCACCAATGCCACTGCCAGCTCCAACACCATCACCAGCACTATCAACAGTTCCTGACAGGTCGTACACTTATTGTGATAAACGGTCTACCTGCGTTGAAGGAGATTTTGAAACGAGCCCGATACATAAACCAGCATACATAAACTCCAGGTATATTAGAGGAGGTATGCGACGCCATCGAAAAGACTCGAACGAACCTCAGTTTCAGTACTGCAGCAGAAGAGCTTCGGTTTGATGAAATGAGCCACCTGATTGTGAAAATATAGAAACTCAAAAAAGACGATGTGCTGGAATAAACTCAAGACTCCTACAAGAAATATAATCCAGGACTGTGTGTTGAATGTTTCGCTGCTTATCATACCAAATAATTGGTTGTTTTTGTTTATGACTTATATGTACTCATGTGTAACATTTGTTTCATTGCATTACAAACATTTGTAGCCTTTTCAAATAAATTTATGTATTGCTACCGTTAGTCCTTAATGTTACATATATGGCACAGCGTATTCTGTTAAAACCGAAAACGTAAAAGTTACATTTTCAATTATAATGTTTCTCTTTCAACCTAAGAAACAAGGAAGAGGTAATAGATTTTAAATCAACAAAAATTAATTCAGGCACTAATGGTTTACCAAAGTAAATCACACTTCATGCCATTTTATGGCAATGAGTGCCAGTAATGAAATGGGCTGGTAAAGGCTGTTGGTAAAGCTCGATATGCTAATATTGTGAGCATATTTTAACTGCAGTAAATATCGAGAATTCCCAATAAGGCATTTATAAATGTGTTTAGAACTAAAGATATACTTAAATACTATACGGCTCTCGTTATTGTTTAGTTAACATTTATATATGAATTGTGCATCTCATTCCGAAACCCAGAACAGAGACATTACTTTACATTTCACAAATATGCCATGTTGATAATAGAAATGTATAAATAAGTTATGTGTGTGTGTGTGGTGTAATATATTGTATAAAGAGTTTCAGAAGAATCTGCAAGAGATTCCAAAATTGTTATACATGTATTTGTTTACAAAGATTTATATGAATAATTCTCAGTTGCACTTAAGTTCACAATGTAACTGTCCACGATCCTTTGAGACTTATATATATATATATATATATATATATATATATATATTCTACAGTTCTGTGATGACAGCACCAGAATGGGATCTGCTGCTGTTATATAGTGCCCAATACAAAACATTTGCGTCATTCGGTATTTTAGTAGTATCAAATAGACAGCACTGCGAGGGAACAAATTATGCATTAGTTCTGGAATGTATATATATTTATACAAACATGATAAGAAATCGAGAAATCTTAGAAATCTCTAAATGTCTATGTATCAGAAAGGTTAGTTATATCTGTTTTCGCTGCTTGACAGACGACACAGCCGCTGCATTTTCAGCCTTCCTTCCATATGCACCTTTGGTATAGGACAACTCATATTAGTCCCCAAAAATCACTTGAGTCTGAGTGCTCCTCTCTGCAGACCTCCCAGAATAAGTTTAAATCCTTTTAATATCACGTTAAATAGGGAAAACAATCCGACTTCTCTTCTTTCTGATTTTTCTCTTTTCTTTCTTTACTCTCTCTACTGTATACGGAAGTATTGTATTCACCCAAAATTCGTTGTCAAGGTTGCAGCGCACAGTTCAGTGAGATTTCAACACATGTATATGTTTCAGAAAATCCCCACTCCAAAATACCCTTTATTTTCTCAAAGTAAGAAAGAAGAAAATAAAATAAAAGAAAAAACTCTAGCGATTTTTACTAAAGTACGATATATTTAAGATATTCACATGACAATTAAATTGTACATCCTGAATTTTCTGGGAACA
The DNA here is from genome assembly GCA_030765065.1 of Deroplatys truncata. Lineage (NCBI taxonomy): Eukaryota > Metazoa > Arthropoda > Insecta > Mantodea > Mantidae > Deroplatys > Deroplatys truncata. The sequence continues at coordinate 201,073,975 of CM060983.1, read as the reverse complement.
GCCTGTAAAGTCATCTCCATTTCGAATTAGTTTAGTATAATTCCTATACCGTAAGGGTTATACAAAAATATTACCGCATAGCAATGCAGATCTCATTAAAGAGCAGAATTTATACAAATAAACCTTTGTGGTATTAACCGTTTGCAGGATTCTCTTTGTTATTGGTGTGAATTTTGAAATACTTATACTCTTTCAAGAGGTAAGTCGCTATTCCTGTTTTCTACAATCATGACATTTTAAAGCCACCACATAGCGATCCGCTGTATAAAATCTCACTATCGCTCAACTCCTCTGTATTCTTCTTATATCTACAGCGAATGTGCAAATGTGTAATGAACTATCAAGAAGTACATAGGATAAAACGTTTCTGTCAAAATAGAGAAAGTCATGTGAACGCAACAGATGAGATTTTTTCTCGTATGGTGACAACATGTTTTCCAAACAATGCCGCACCTCAGTTTTTGGACGGCCATTATTGACGCTCTACATGGGTTTACTGCATGAGGTGCACTTTACTCGTGCTGGAACATGATGTTTCTCTTGTGAAGCTCTAGCATGTGTAGGGCGTGTGCTCTTGCACATAACAGCAGCCAAGCATTGTTGTAAGCACTGTACATGAACTCCTGCTTTCAACATCACTAACATGAGTTACTATAATAGATCCCTGGGTTTAATTTTTATCAGCTGCCATCTCTCAATAGACTCGCTTTGCGTGACAATCTATTGAGAGCCATCCGCTTTCATTAATGCAATTGCTGATGTATACATCCAGGATATTAGCATATAAACTTATGATTTTATTGGCAATGGTTTATAACTTGTTTTATAAAAACAGTGGTTTTGATATCTGAAACAATCTTTTACTTTATCTACCACGTATCTCTAGTAAGTAGAAGATATATTGTATCCCACCCAAAAATTCGTTAGCGAGATTTCACCGGAAGTACTCGTTTTAGAACACCCTGAATCCAAATAGGATAAAAAAGGATAGAAAAACGTCCCTGCGTGTCTGACTATGGACAGCATGACTCAAAAACAAAAAGTGGCTTTAATATCACACTTAATATTTGAGTTCAGCATCTTTAAAGAATTAGATACGAAAATGTGCAGGAAAATATCCCAATCAGAAATGCCCTTTAAATGCAAAACTGTAAGATAATTTTATGATAAACGAAGTGTATATCTTTATGTGAAGTTCTGTTTATTCTTAATAACTTTTGTATAACTGATAAGAAATCAATTTAAACACACAAAATGTAGATCTAGTTGAAGCACACAATTTATTCCAAATAGCTTCTTTTTGTGCAGTTAACCAGTTCCAATATATTCCTTGCTACTGGATTGAAGTTTTAAATATTTTTATCTCAACTGGAAAGTCGATATTCACTTTTTACGTGGCCTTGTAAAGACCAAGGAATTTCAAAGCGACACTTCTTCTTTTTCAACGGACTACCCTCCTATTTACAGGACTTATAAGCCAATTCGTGGCTGGAGATAATATATTCGACAGTAGTAGAGGCCAAAATGATGTATGGGACTGAAATATGGGGTATTGATGAGGGATGGCTAAACGTTAATTCGATTCACAGGTATTTCTACAAACAAACTTTAACTTTGGGGCTACCAAAAGGCTCACCAAATGGGGTTGCACAAACTGAACTAGATAGAGCTGGGTAAAGGAAAAATAATGGCAAGAACACTGAAGTATTGGTTTAGGATTCATGAATTTGGAAGAGAATAACATCTTGAGACATTGTCTAAATTTTCAAGACAAAACAATGAGGAGAAGTATCTGGGTCAATAGAATCAAAGATACCATGGAAAAAATCAAATTGGGCATGATGTGGTGTGACAGAGAGGTTAAAGAGAGGGATTTTTGGAAAGAAGTCAAACAAAGAATTGAAGACATTGAAGTCAAGGAGATATTTAGTAGTTTAAGCAACAAGATGTCATTGAGGATATACAGGGAGACAAAAAAGGGTGGGGTGGAGAGAACTATGTGGATAAAGGCAACCAGAGGACTCGGGAGGGAGTTGCATGGACCCGAATAGCGGTAAGGGCATTGCTGAATAAGATGGGGTTTGAAAATAGAGGAATGTCTAATGTGCGGAAGGCAAGATAATTGTTGGCATGCGACTCTGGAATGCGAAGAAACCAAAATAACGAGAGGGAAAGTTGGGACTGGGAAATGGGCTAATCTACCAATAGAGATAAACGGGGTGGGGGGAAGTTGATGGATTTGAGATTAAGGCAGGAAATTTTAGACTCTGGGTAGTATCTAGGCAAGGTTAATAGAACATGGAGAAAGAAAATAAACAATCTTGGAAAATCAGAAAGAGTAGAAATATAATTCGAACCGGATAGAGTCAGAATATACCGTTAAAGATGGTTGGGCTCGATAGTAGAACTGCAAGATTGAAACTAGACGGACCATTTGGTTTACTCAGCAACTCTCGAGAAAGAGTCACTTGTTTGGTAAAGAGATTGTAAAGGAATGTTATATATATTGTATATATTGCTAAGTGGATAATAAATAAATTAATTCACTCATACAATCCAATTCCTTGGGCAGTAGCCTGTCAAGGAGTAAAGAAACTCTGGATCATCCAGGATGTATGATCAGCCCAATGCTTGGTTTGGCGGTGAAGAGGAAGGAAATGATATTATGTAGTGATGAAAGAAACTACAGGAAAATTCTCTGAGCAAAGTATCTAAACCAACATTCGCCCAGCGACAGAGGAGAATCGGGAAAAAGCCTTCGATCAGGTTGGCCGTCCCTGAAGGGTTTAAACCTGGGACTTTCCAAATGTGAATTGCATACGTGACCGCGACGCCACCTCGCTCGCTACGTAGCAACACACTCTTTAAAATCTGACTATCGTTATATCTACTATATCCTACAATTAAATGTGTAAATGGAAGTTGAAAGTGTATCTGGGAATAATAAGCAGCTGGAATAATAAGTAATTAATTGTTCTTCCACACGAGCCGCGTGTAGGATAAGGTTGGAAAGGAAGGATAGAAAAACTCAGTGCCATAACCGGGATTTTCCAGTTGCACTAATCTCCTGAGCTACCATGGCAACACGCCGATATGGCATTAGATTTCCTAATTGACTTTTCTTTCCAACTTTATCTTACACACGGCTTGTGTGGAAGAACAATTAATTTCCATTGATTGACTAATAGTTGGTTAAACTATGAAGCCGGGACTTAAAGTATTTACGACATTGTAAGTCGTCATTGATATATGAATCTCAAAATGAATTTCATCTCCTTGTAATTTACCGAGGGGCAGGGATGGGAAATGGGAATCAATTGGAGAGTTTAATGTCGTACTGGCATATTGCCATGGTAGCTCGTTGGTTAAAGCCACGTTTGGCAACAGGAAGATTCGTGGTTCAAATCTCGGTTGTAATATTGATTTTTTTCAGTCGCCTTAGAATAATAAGCTTTAATAAAAGTAGTTTGTAGAAGCATGAGTGAATGCAACATATAAAATGTTTGTTCAGTGTAACGTAGCTAAGTTTGCAACCTTAAACTACATTATTAATGTTTCCACAGTAGAACAACTTAGTAAAATCCCTAGGTTCACGGACTGCACGGTATTCAGGAGGGATAAATCGCCCCCATTCTACTGTCTTTTTCCTTTAGCTACTGAGATATCCAATGATATGCCTTGAAGAGGAAGCAGGCTGATACCCAGGAAACAAGTATTATGTCACTCTTGTGAACACAGCAATTTTATAGTGTAGAAAAATTTAATAGGATCTCGTTTACATCGCGATAACTCAGAAACTAAAATCCTTACTCCATTTCTGTAAGAGGTATGTTAAAGAGCACAGTTTCGAGACGATGGTGAAGATGAAGATGATGATAACGATATATGATTAGTCTCCCTGTAGAAAAATTAAAGCTGCTAGTTTTCTTTGTAAAACTTCAAACAGAGGGGATCTCCCCCCCCCCCTTGAAGACATAGATGGGGAGAGTGAAGACTATGTAAGACCCCAAAAAGTATGAATTAACTTTTGGAAGACATCCCATGATAATACCGCACGCATGTGACATACTATTGCTAGTTATATGCAAACATTTGTTTTCACACCCGCTGCACCTTGCTCTTTGCGTGGCCTGTCACAGCAATCTACAAACACAGCATTTTTGTTGCAATGCTCTTGTGTCTTTATTTCTGTAGTTGGATAGTTACATGATTAAGGATAAACGATTTTGTGAGAATAAGATAAAATAAAACAGAGCTAGGCGAAATTATGACGTGTGGTGCTTAAGCGACTCAGAGGCAGAGTAGGAGAGGCATGCCTACCCAAGGTAGTTAGAGAGGGGTTATACATTTTCAGGTGAATTACCCCTCCCAAGGGTTTTTTTCTAAGTTGCTGAACTATAATTACATCATTGTCTTCGGATTCATCATCATCTTTTACTTCTTCGTATGCCAATGAAATAAATTTATGAGCCCGAATAGATGTGTCTGCGTCAGGCACTTAAGCTTAATTGTAAAATAAAGATATTCCTAGAAGGTTGAGGTCTTGAAGATGTAGTAATCAGTATTGTGATGAATGTGTTGGGACTGATTTTAACGCATAATGTGTGCTGGATTATACAGTAGATACAAAAGTGCTATGCACTAAGGTGACCGTTTTTAATAAAATGCGTGATATTGTAACTATTGGAACGGTGCTTCTGGATTATAAACCTATAAGTTAGAAAACAAGATCTGGAATATCTCAATAATACGGAAATCTTTCCGAATCGGAAAAATAGGATCATATCACTTCCGTCTTGAACAGGTTTCAATGTATAACACTTTGACAGGGTAGCGTTTGTTGCATTCCTTTACCAGGAGTAACTAACCAGAACATATTCCATGATGGTAGAAGTGAATCCAAATTAGCTAATCGTTAACAGTTTATACCTTCCTTTTTTACAAAAAGTTAGCTTACTGCCTATGCAACCATTAGCTTAAAATGCAGCCCTGGCAAAGCTATAGGCAGGTTTATATAGGAACGAAGGTATTTAAAGAATCAGCAAACCAGCATGCAATCCAATTTTACGAGAAAATAACTACTTGCTGAAACGTGATATTAAAAATATTAGCAAAGATAATTTTAATTACTTTTATCTTGATCTTTAAAACTTATTGTACTCGAGTACTGAAAATATTAGTCCAGCAATTTTCTTGCCATGTATTTTATTGCTTATAAACTTCGTTCATACAGAATGTTATCTATAATTTTATATATTTCCTGAAATAGTAAGAAAATTGAGTTTTACAGTAATATTTAAGTAGGGTTTTCTGAACACTTTAATTCAGATTTTGTCTTCTTATTAACTTCAGCGTGTCTGATTCTCTTACGGAAAAACCTGCTGGAGGGTAATTTCAATGCACAAAATAAATGGCGGAGCTTACCGAAAATAATTGAGGTTAGTGAAAAATGGGGACGATCGTAATGCAATCCCTTGTGCTAGAAGATGTTTTAAGCACCTAAGTTATTTCTTAGCGTTGAAAAATTATGGAAGAAGCTTGCTCTGCCCATTCCTCGGTCTGGGGGATTGGAGCGGGCGATGCGACGATAAAATGCTTCATTAATCATTATAAACCTCCATCCATCATTTTCAGAGCGCACAAGAAATCGCTAATATTACAGAGAGTTCTCAAAATCTGGTGTCACATTCTCCTTTATCACTCTTGGAAGAACAGGATGGTATAGGAAAAGATTGAGAAATTAATAAAGGTACCGGACATTTTGGCTTATTGTTTTCTTAAGGCTGAAATAAATTTAAACTTTAGCATACAAAGCTCACATGAATTACAAAATAAATTATTCGCGCGTTATTAATAAACAGATACTAAGAATTCCGATTACTGATTAATATAACTGAAAGATAACTCGATACAAATTACCATAACTAGGTACTTGAACTCTCGTTTCAAAGATGGTGAATAGTATTGAATAGTGTTGCAGTATTCACCGTATAGTATTGCAATGTGCATAGCACCCGCTAGAAATGAATGAGGCCACATCCGGTCACAGAACAGACAGAGCAAAGCAGAGTTGTCGAGATTGCACCGGAAATACATGTTTTGAGGACTCCTGAATTAAAAAAAAACATTTTTAGAAAAACGTCTGTGTGTATGTATGTATGTATGTATTTATTTATTCTGCAGTTGGGTACTTCCCGGTGGCAGAATTAAACCGTACAAAATTTACATCACCATGCCTAGCTTACAATAATAATAATAATAATAAACAAGACTAACAATACAAAATGATTAATTTTAAATATTAACAAAGATTTTAAAATCCCTAATTACTGAACCATTTATAATTTACTTAACTATTCACAATTACTTAACTATTCACCATTTACTTCACTATTCACAATTTACTTAACTATTCACAATTTACTTAACTATTCTCTGTGTGTGTCTGTGAACAGCATAACTCCGAAACGGAAAGTCGGATAAATACCAAACGTGGCATTTAGGTTCAATACCTTTCAGAGATGCGGCACTCAGATTTTCAAGAAAATCCCCCCACCCCAGACTACCCTTTACATAGAAGATATTTCGTAACTTTTGATTTTCTAAAAAATGACACTAACGATTTTGGTTAATATACCATATATTAAAGATATTTACAGTACGAATAAAATGTATATGTTGAAATTTCTGGGAATAGTTTGTGAAGTCCACTTCATTTGGAATTAATTATATATAATGTTATATAATGGTTAATGCCTTAGCGATAGACGAAAATGTACTACACAAAGAAATGCAGATCTGCTTAAAACACACAATTTATTTCAAATCAATTTTTTGTGCCATTAGACATTTCCGATATATTGTTATTAGTAGTTGGACTAGTTCATTACTTTTTCAATGCTTTTAAGTGCATCGATTTTGATGGTTTCTCAAAACTGCATGGGAATAATATGGAATTTTAAGGCCAGCATATAGCATCGTGTTCCTAAACATTGGACTATCGCGGTTCCCTTTGTATCCATACGAAATGTGTACTGCAGCTATTTCTGCAAAGGTTAGGGAAAAATGGATACTCACATGGCTTTCGCTACTTTTGTATAAACCATTTTTATACTCTTTCCATGACATCACGAGAAACAATCGAATGGTGCCCACTTCAAAAACTACATGACGAAGTATTGAAAACAATATAACAACGGATATCTCAGAAATGGCTGATGCCACGAAGAAAGTTATTGGACTAGAATTGTGTATTTGAAGCACTTCTACATTTTTGTGTAGCAAAATTATGTCTAACCCTTATTGTTTATCTTATATAAAGCTTCTTCCGAGCGAAGAAGACTTCACACGCTATTGACAGATATTCAGCATATAGCTGTATATAGTCGTGTAAATATATGAAATTTTTATAAAAGGGTTTAGAGAAATTTTTGGGAAAATAAAAAAACATGTTAATTTTTTCCACGTGAGGGATAGTTTGGAATGATAGGATTTTCTTGAAAATCTTCGTGTCGCATGCTTGGAAGATCCTGAAATTAAATACCAAGTTTGGTATATCCGACTTTCCGTTTATGAAATATGCTGCTTTTACAAACACACACAGACACACACACACATACACACACTCACTGACTTTTTTCTAACCTTTATTTAGAAGGACTTGAAACATATATTTCCGGTGATATCTCCATATCGAATTTTTGGGTGGAATGCAACAACTCCTCTACGTACTACGTACTATAGAGAAAGTAAAAATTATAAGGTAATAATGAAACATTGAACTAACAATAACGAATATGTTGACAATGGCTAATGCCATAAAATATTTGGAATAAACTATAATTCTGTGCTTTTAATTGATCTACATTTTCTGCATTGTATGAATTTGTGTACCTGTTAGGTTTACCTGGTGCACAAAGATATGTAAACTGTTTTCCAATGAAGAGGACTCAACTGTCTATTCCCATAACTTTCAAGAAATACTTTTATTTGTTATTTACATCTTATGGTTATCGTTAAAGGTGTTTTTGAGTAAATCAAGAATAATTAAACATGTAAAGGCTAGCTTGTGTTAGAGGTATGTTATTGAAAATCTTCCTGTCGCTTCTTTTGAAGATGCTGAAGTTAAATACCAAACTTTTTATGTATTCAAAATTTCGATATTCAGCATATCTGTCTCTCACCCCCCCTCTCTCTCTCTCACTCACACACTACAAAAGCAAACTATCTCTACCCCCTATTGTTTATTTTATATAGGTGTACAATGTATTCTTAGAAAACCTTATTTTAGTATCTCCTTGTTAACTGAGATTGCAGACGTTTGCAGACATAATATAGTTTATTACACATGCCGTAGGTACGCGGCAAATACAACAGTCAGATATTTAAAAGCGGGCCGCTATAAGCTGGCCCTGAAATTTCTACGGTTCCCATGACATCGAGAGAAATAACTGAATGCTAGAGCACTTCAGCAACACAGCAGTGTTGCACTCACATGACTTTCTCTACTCTTGTAAAAACTAATTTTCTTGTAGGTCCATGGGGAATATGCTAGGCTTTAAGCGATAGTCAAATGTTTTAAGAGCTGGTTGCTATGTGGAGCATTTCATTCTCTTTGCAAGTCCAGGGCATAAAAAAATGAATAACGAATTCTCATTTGAGAAAAAGTACAAGTACTAGAAAATATCTCAGAAATGGTTTACTCACAAAACATTCATGTGGCATAAATTGTATGTTTTAAGGAGATCTACATTTTGGTGTAGTATAACTTTGTCTATCTCTTACGGTTTACCGTTATGTCAAAATTATTCAGAATGAAGAGGACTTTTGGAAACATTCTCAGAAAATGCAAGATGTAAATTTCATTTTCCATGAAAATATCTTAAATGTATGATATTTTAATCAAAATCGTAGGAGGCATTTTTGGGAAAACCAACATTTTAAATGTTGCATGTAAAAGGTAGTCTGGGGTGGTGGGATTTTCTTGAAAATTTTCGTGTCACATCCTTAGAAGTTTACAAACTCCAATACCAAGTTTGGTATTTATCCGACTTTTCGTTTTTGAGTTCACAGACACACACACACACGTACATGCTTCCAAAAATGCTTTATTTGGATTCAGGAGTCTCAAAACATATGTTTGCGCTGAAATCTTGATACCGAAATTTTGGATGGAATGCCTTCCCCTACTTACTATACGTAGTAGGAAAAGTAATACAGTCAGTTTGATATTTTGGTTATAAATACCACAGTTTTAATCATAATACATTGGGAATAATTTTTATGCCCTTTATGAGTAAAGATAACTCAAAACTAATCCACAGCCTCAGAATTCCATCATTTTGGAGCATTTTAATACCTGAAACCCACTTTGTACCTTGTATTTTGCTTGAATAATACCGTTCCTAAGCAAGTATAGTATTTTTAAATAAATTATTCTTTTATTGCTAAATTATTTAACCAATGGTTTGGAAATTAATAACTTAATTCCTTTCAAAAATATGTAATAAAATGAAAAAGATCAGCACATTATTGTGGAAATTGGTATTTTCAGTACTAGTAAAACTTAAATGTAATTTTTGTATTATAATTCTGCGCTCAAGTAAATAATTTATAAAGTGTTGTGATGGGATCTTGTCCCGGCTGGAGACCGGCTTTCGCTGTAGCAGTTTAGTAGCGCCATCTTTCCTTGCCTTGCCGTGTGAAGTGCCGAGGAAATGCCATTAGGCTCTAACTCAATTCTTCCTCATGAAAAGTGTTCACAATTTGTTTTCTGTTCTTATACTACGCGCTAGCACCATAAGAAAAATAACTGGTGTTGGAGCAGATGAACATCACATGTTTTAAACTTTCTGATATAGCAATATAATGGCTTTAATGGATGGATTGTTGACTGGTCATTGTTCTATAATATATCTATCCACTGAACGGAATCTTGTATGGCAAAGGCATAGTTTTTCGAAAAAATCGCCAATTACAATACATTCTTTAGGTTTCAAATCCTTTTTTTCGTTCACACCAACACACAGACTGTTGTTGCTGTAACAGTATGAGTTAAAAGATCTAACAGGTTTGCTGATAATTTTTCCAGTAGGTCTTCAACAGGAGATTGTATTATTTGTAAATTTATGCGGTCTACCATTGTTTATAAGTCATCTGCTCTATGCTTTTTTCCTTCAAAGATGCCCCGATTATTATTGAACATGGTTTAATTCCCTGGTCAGTTAACATATTTCCTTATATAACAATTTGGTAATGGGGATTACAAAGCATTTATTAAAGATATTCCTTAAAGTTACAGATAACAATACCTGAATCTTCATCAAGCATCAGCTTCACATTCCCATGACGAGCGCAAACACAAGCAGAATGCGCACCTAGGGTACCTAGAAATATACCTACATATTTAGGTCTCAGTTGAGCAAATGTTAATAATCCTATTTTGATATTCGGATATATTTATCTTTAAAACTGCGGAAGGTTTCTTTTAGATTGCACAGAATCAATCTCTTCTGTTTTTGAATTTTCTGTCCTTCTTCTTTAACGGAAACATGATTGTGTTTTCCCGCTATAACGCTTTTCTCACCACAGAATATTTTAACCGATCACTAGATTTGGTTTCAGGAGTCGACAAAATCCCTCTCTGAACTATGTTTTTGCTATATTTATCATGTGGTTCCAAATATTGTTGCCAAAATGTTCCTTATTTGGTTGCCAGTAGTCAAAATCTCAATTTTTAAGTTCTAATAATTTTTAATATAAAATCAATCCGCTTTTTAATCATTTCTGAACCCAATTTTCTTTTGGTACCGATTAACTTCGATATGAGACCGCCCAATCTGGCCCATGAGTTTTACGTGGTTTCCCCGGGTCGCCAGGCGAATACTGGAGTGGTTCATCTTCTACCACCTCTCATTTCCTGTACCCATCATCTTTCCTGTCATTTGCTTCAGGGTTGTGGGACCTGGCGAGGGTGTTCTGCGGGTTGCGGCTGGGCGGTGGCTTGCACTCTGTAAAGGTATCTTCCCTGGCGTCGCTGCGGTACCGCTCAGTTAGGTCTGCCCTCATTGGTGTTCCGCTTCGGCGTTCCCTGAAGGTTGGCGGCTTGTGGTAATATATATATATATATATATATATATATATTCCACGTATTCTCCGTTTAGTAATATATATATATATATATATATATATACGGAGAATACGTGGATGTTTAAAATATTTTTAGGTTGTCGCTATATAACACAAAATCGAATTTTAAAAGTCCAAACTTCTGCGGTAAATAGCTAACTCCGTCATGGAGTTTATACGAGAATTTAAACGGGAGATAGAAACAGTTACATATGTACGGAGGCACACCAGCTTTTTCGAAAATTTTAACGTTGGCTGGTATTCAAAATATTGAAGTTAGGGACCAAAACATGAATGCATGTCCTTTATTTCAAAGTATCAAATGCACGCAATGATGACTTGGTGTTTCAACTTGACATGGAAAGACTCATATAGGTATAGCAGTTAGAATCTTTTGTTCGGGACAGAGTCAGTATGTTAAGTCGGGCAAAATCCACGTAGCAAAGCGTAGAGAAGTTAGCGCCCAAAACGTGTAAAGATATTCCGCGGAAAGTTACAGTGCGGCATAAACTGCGCAGGTGCTGAATAATATCGCATGAAGCTAATTAGAAAAAGTGTCGCGTAAGTAACAATAATACGTAATTAGCAGTGGCGAAATTCAGTGCGTGTGGTATACAAATATTCACCAGGAAATAACTAAAGCGGTACCTACGAAGTGTTTGAAAATACAACTTAGATTCAATTAGTACGATGTGTTATCACTTCTTCCAGCTACTTGTCCTCTCACTGAGATATACTTTACCGTTTATCAGTCCTATAAGCAAAGATCCTTGTTTCTCCAGACTTACACCTAGCCATCTAGCGGAATGGCTCAGGCGGTTAAGTCTTTAGCCCGCATTCGGGAGATCCCGGGATCCATCACCGGCGACCGTCTAATCCGGTTCATGGGTTTTTCTGGTTTATCTGGCTCGTCAGGCGAATGCTGGGGTGGTTCATATTCTACCACGACTCTTCTTCCTCTCATTTCCTGTACCTATTATCTTTCTTGGCCGTGCGGCGTCGGATGCGTTATATCTGGAAACGTTAGGAAACTCACCCATGATTGCGCCCATCGGCAACCGGATTTGGTCGCCCTTCGGGTGTCTCCCCTCCTCCCTCCTTCATTGGAATGAAACAAAAAGGGACTACTGGCTTACTTGCGGTGCTCTGCCCCGGTTCAGGGGCCCCTCCGTGATACGCACGTTTACCTTTTATACCTAGCCAGGGAAACATTTCTTTCAAAAGTGACAACAGCAGAATTCTGTGGAAAACTGGAGTAGAAGCAGATGCTACATCGAGACGAGGGCCTCTTCTGTAAGACCAACGGGCTTCGTACCTGAGATCTCGGTGCACCCAGTCAGCCTCCTAGTAACGTTCAGTGAGGTGTAACAAAGTTGCCGCCTCATCATACTTGACTGCACTCTATGTGATTAGATTGTCTTCGGTGGTCTGGTGGTACCATGGTTCCTCTGGTTCCCAAGGTTGCGGGTTCAAACATGGCGGAGAGCGATGGATCTTTTCGGAGGGGTAGCAGGTGGTCGCGTGACGTAGATTTACGGCACTTAAAAATCCTCAAGCCTGATAAAGAGGCCTCTGTGCAAAATTTCCGGTCTTTCACGCCCGATATAGAAAGGGACGCTAAGGACCGCAGCAGTTAAAGAGTGTCCATATAAGAACTCAATTTCAATTTATATGGGATTGTGCTCTCACCGTCATCGTCTGATCACAGCTTGCCCGAGATACACTGCTCATTATATGAATTGTGGAGTTCCAATTACCTACAGCTGAACTTGGGCGACCAACAATGCTACAGGAAAGTCGTCAGCTTCATCAAAATGTGCAAAATTGCTAATGATATTGAATGCATTGTTATGTTTCTTATTGTTTCTTATTCACTGCAAGCTTTAATGTAACATACTACAATTTTTAGTTCAATGTTAATCTCAGCTTTTAGTTGCTATATAACTTGATTGTTGAAGCGACTATGATTAAGAAAACAAAATTACATATTAAATTCATATTCCGTAACATCTTTTCCTTTAGGTCTACAACGGCGATGGTTTGCTTTTATTTATCTCTTCTAAAATATCTTCTTAACAATGTTCACGTTGCTTCGTTTTCTCCTCTTACAAAATGGTGTGTGCTCCCTGTCATATAGAAAGTCATACATTTTGGGAACCAGTGAATTTACTGCACTCTGAACATTCAAATACATTTGAAGTTATACCATCTGCCATCAATTTCAGTTTATTTATATAATTATCTGCAAGAAAGCCAACATTGGTCCACCATGTTCCTATCCAGCTACATAAAATCTACATATTTCATTAAAATAATTGCTGTGATTTACATTTTAGTAGCCGATAAAATATTGTATGCCACACGAGGTTAAAATATATTTAAAATTTTGTTCAAATTATCACCCTCGGCAAGCTTCAGGTGTTATATTTTTCGATCAATATTAAAATATTATTTTAATATCCTACATAAATTACTATTATCCTTTAAATATGACTCGAGGTGACATTTTTGGCATTAATCCGAGTATATTTCTCTATACGTGTAGAAAAGTTCTATGTGCCTTCTTGCAGCAGTTTATTTGAAGGAAAAGAAACATCTCACACGATAACGTTGAAGTTGACGTAGTTTGTGTTTTAATGAGCTGTACTAGGAGGCGCAGCATGCATAGGGAGCACCTAGAGCAAGAGACCATATTATTATCGGCTCAGCGAGTACTCAGAGAAGCGAGCGAGTGCCCGTGGCGAATAGGAAGCTAACAGTTATTGCACTCGTAAAAAGTTGGCAAGGGAAAGTTTGCCAGAGGTAGACAATTCACTTACCTGCAGGTGGCGCCGTTCTGACAGATGTTCCTGTCCGCCTCACATTCTGGACCATGCCCACATTTAGGCCCAGAGAAACCCTCGAAGCACGAGCACCCGAACCGCCTGCAAAAAACAAAAACCATTTCACTGCACTTGGCATTTCAAAATTATTTGTTAAGAGTACACTGCAGCGTTCAAGAGTGCCCGGACACTGGATGACTTCAACAGGCAATTACTGTTGGTTTAAACCACCAAAGCTTTAATTTGAGCAGAGCAGAGAAGCTTTTTAAGCACACCGTTGCTGCGAATATTTTGGTACATAATACAGTGTTATGTATAGACGGAAAAATTAGCAAACCGATAGTATCTGAGAGACTGTATCCAAACTACTTTTTACTTTTTCTACTACATATAGTAAGTAGGGGAAGTATTGCATTCCACCCAAAAATTCCGTATTGAGAATTCACTGAAAACACATGTTTTGAATCCAAAAAAAGCATTTTTAGAAAACGGTCCGTGCGTGTGTGTCCATGTGCTGTAGGTCTCTGGGTCTGTGAGCAGCATAACCCAAAAACAAAAAGGTCGGATAAATACCAAACCTGGTATTTAGGATCAGTATCTTTCAAAGACGCGACGCGAAGATTTTCAAGAAAATCCCCCCATCCCAGACTAACTTTTACATGGAACATTTTTCGAAAACTTTGATTTTCTCAAAAACGATTTTTATTAAAATATCCTATATTTAAAAAGTTTTCAAGACAAATTAATTCAAATTTAGAATTTACTGAGAATGTCCCCAAAACTCTTCTTCGTAACAGGTAGACAAAATGTTACTGTACACAAAAAATTTTAGATCTCGTTGAAACGCACAATTTATGTCATATACATTTTGGACCATTTCCGAGATATTCATGTTATTTATTTGAATTTTGCAATGTTTATACTTTTTCTCAAATGGGAATTAGTTTGTTGTTGTTCTGGACATGCAAAGAGAACGGAATGCTCTACATAGCATCCAGCTCTTAAAAGATTTGACTGTAGTTTATAACCTATCATATTCCTCTTGTACCTACAAGAAAATTAGCAATAAGATACTTTCTGCAAATGTTTATCTCGATTAACATCAAGTAGAGGGAGAATAAGCGTTTGTAAAAATAGTCTGTACAAAAATAGAGAAAGTCATGTGAGTGTAAAACATCAAAAATTTTTCTGAAGAAAGTTTGTGTGTGAAGGAGAAAAGTATCTCTTGTGCTACATTCACATGACTTTTCTATTCACTATCGTTAATTTTTAGATTTCTACAAACTATCTGACGAAAGCTTATTACTTTTCTACTACGTATAGTAAGCAGGGGAAGTATTGCATTCCACCCAAAAATTCGATACCGAGGTTTCACAGGAAAGAGATGTTTTGAGGTGCACTGAATGCATATAAAGCACTTTTGGAAACATGTCCGTGTGTGTGTATGTCTGTGAACAGCATAACTCGGAAACGAACAGTCGGATAAACACCAAACTTGGTATTTAGGTTCAGTATCTTCCAGAGATGTGACACGAAGGTTTTCAAGAAAATCCCCCACCCCATGTTACCCTTTACATGGAACATTTTTCGAAAACTTTAATGTTCTCAAAAATGGCTCTAACGATTTTGAATAAAATACCATAAGTTTAAGACATTTTATGGCAAATGAATGTATATCTCGAATTTTCTGGGAAAGTCCCCAAAAGTATTCTTCATTGTGAACTACTTGTGCATAAACCATAAGAGATAGAAAAGTTTTACTACAAAAAAATGTAGATCGCGTTAAAATACACAATTTATGTCATATACATTTTTTTGTTTTGTTGAGTGAACCATTTTCGAGATATTGCTTGTTATTCCTTAAATTTTCTAATACTTATACTTTTTCTCAAATGGGAATTCGTTATTCATATTTTTTAATGTCCTGGACATGCAATGAGAATGAAATGCTCCACATAGCAACTGGCTTTTAAAAGATTTGACTATCGCTTAAAGCCTACCATATTTACCTTTCATTTACAAGAAAATTAGCAATAAGATAGTTTCTGCAAATGTTTATCTCGATTAACATTAAGTAATGGAGAATAAGCGTTTGTAAAAATATTTTGTACAAGAGTAGAGAAAGTCATGTGAGTGCAACACATCAGATTTTTTTTCTGTCTACTTCATGTTAATAAGGATTAACCTTTGCAGAAAAAGCTTCATTATACATTTAATTGAACGTACCAAGAGGTATAGAAACGAATCGAGAGTCAGATGTTTAAAAGCGACTTATTATACCCTGGCTTTTGAATTCCATATTCATTCAAATATATCGCAAGAAGCAAGTGGGTAGCGGCAGCACTTTCAAAACATTACACAGTATTGAAGCATTCAAAGCAATATTAAGGGATATCTCGGAGATGATAATTTATTTGAAATAAACTGCTTTTTAAGAGATCATTATTTTTACTTTCTCTACTACGTATGGTAGTACTGTATTCCACCAAACAATTCCATACGAATTTCACCGGAAATGCATAGTTTTAGATTTCCTGAACAGCGTAACTCAAAAACGAAAAGTCGACAAGTACTAAACTTGGTGTTTGAATTCAGTATCTTCCAAGGATGCGACAGGAAATTTTTAAGAAAATCCCTCACCCCTTTACGTGGAATATTTTTCGAAAAGTTTTATTTTCTCAAAAATGGTTCTAACGATTTTGATTAAAATATGTGTTTATGATGTTTTCATGAAATGTATATCTTGAATTTTTTGGGAATGCCCGAAAAGATCTCTTTATTCTGAATGACTTTCGCATAACTGGTAAACCGTAAGAGATAGATAAAACGTTACTACA
Source organism: Deroplatys truncata (assembly GCA_030765065.1). NCBI lineage: Eukaryota > Metazoa > Arthropoda > Insecta > Mantodea > Mantidae > Deroplatys > Deroplatys truncata. The sequence continues at coordinate 201,057,189 of CM060983.1, read as the reverse complement.
CGAAAAATATAGATCTCGTTAAAAGACACAATATATGTCATATACATTTGTTTTTGTGCAGTGAACCGTTTGCAAGGTATTCCTGTTATTTGTTGGAATTTTTTAATATTTATATTTTTTCTCAAATGAGAATTCGTTATTCGTTTTTTATTTATTATTTTTTTATGTCCTGGACATGCAAAGAGAATGGAATGCTCCACTTTAGCAACCAGCTCTTAACAGATTTGACTATCGCTTAAAGCCTACCATATTCCCCTTGCACCTACAAGAAAATTACAATAAGATTAACATCTCGATGTCCCGATTAACATGAAGTAGATAACATGAATAAGCGTTTGTAAAAATAATTTGTATAAGAGTAGAGATATTCATGTGAGTGCAACACATTAGATTTTTTATGTGATAAGATTTTATTTGTTTCTTATGGTTTACCCGTTTGAAAGGTTAATAAAGGAATTTCTGCAAAGCTTTTCCGATTAAATTACAGTAGATAGTAACATAGGCCTTCTAAAGAATAGTTTGTAAAAGTTATAAAAATGAAACCATAATGGGTAGAGTAAGTCATGTGAATGTAATACATCAAATTTTCCTCTTAAATTTTCGTTTAGGTTAATGGCGGCCAGCCATCTTAAGATGTATTGTCGTTGATCTGCTCAATTCTGAATGCTTTTCAACTGTTTATGCAGATTTAATAATAGTGAATAGACTTTATTTAACACATCACGACAAACGAGTTTTAAATATACAAATTCAATTTTCTTTAATTTGTATAGACTCCTGTAACTTATTTGACCAAATCAGAATCTCTAACTTGAGAAACAGCTGATAGTTTCTTTCTCTATTTATTTCTTTCTTTATTTTATGTCGCTTTAATTTATATTGTCATATCGCCCCGTATCTATTAGGAGATAACTCGTATGTGGCTGACAGTTAGCCTTCTAGGTCTCATGCTGTACTATACCATCTTACTTTGTCACGTGTTCACAGAGGCCTTAGTGCTAGGCTACTGTACCTCCGCTGCTGCACGTAACAGGCAGATGGCTTTAGAGTGCCGTCCAGTCTACCTCCTTTCTTTATCTTTGGATAGATTCTCTGTCGGAGAATTCACTATTGCCATCTATTTTCATTTGTGCATATTATTATTTTTTTAAGTTCCCTTGTTTACCCAGTTTATACTGTTTTCGCTACCGCTAATCACCGCAATTACACGACACATAGACACCCATGACGGGACTCGAACCTGCGACCCTCAGCTTGGCGGAGCGCCCGGAGATATACACTCCAGCGACCACAGCTACGAGGGCCGGCTATTGTTTGAGAGCTAAAGTAGAACTTAAGGTGGTGGAATTAATAATCCAACCTTTACCTTAGCAACTGAGAGAGATCACAAAAGAACCTCAGATTAGTCGGCCACGGAATTTGAACCGGGGACCGCCAGAATGCGGGCCATAGACGTAACCGCCTGAGCCATCTCGCTCGGTGACTGACGCTTTGCTGAACTGTAGGCTTCCTTAACATTAATTTGATCAGTTTTTACTTATTCTATTACGTAGTTACAGGAATAGCAAGTAATGTATTCTATCCCAAATATTCGATGTCAGGATATACATATTTCCGGGCCCCCTGAATTCAAAAAAAGAGAATTCTTAGAAAAAAAAGTCCATGTGTATGCGCGTATGCGTGTCTATTTGTATCTGTAAGTGTATAAACAGCGTAATTCAAAAACGAAATGCTGAATAAATATAAAACTACACTTTACATGGAAAATTTTTCTAAAATGTTGAAATTCTCAAAAATGGCTCAAATTGTTTTGATTAAATTGCCGCACATTTAATATATTTACGTGGTAAATGAACTGTACGGCTTCAATTTTCTGGGAATAGCTTGCGAAGTCCTCTTTATTCGAGAGGAATTTTATATAATTTCATATAGCGAGTCAACTATAACATATAGACAAACACTTACTGCTCAAATAATAATGATCTCTCTATAACATAGAATCTATTTTAAATAATTTTTCTGTGGTATTAGCGATTTACGAAATATCCATTATTATTGCCTTGAATTTGTCAGTATTTTGTTAGCTTTTTAAAAGTCCCTGCCGCATTTCGATGTTTCTTGCGATGTAATTGAAAGAATATGGCATTTTAAAACAAATATATAAAAGACACGAAATTATCGAGTCTACTTTCTGCACTTCCCTTGAACCTATAAAGAAACGTGGAATTTTATTTCCTCAAGAATGACTCTAACGAGTTTAATTGAAATATTTATGATATTTCTATAACAAAACGTACATCTTGAATTTTCTGGGAATAGCCTGTACAGTCTTCGTCATTCGGAAGTAGTCTTGTATAATTTTGCATAATTGGTAAACAATAAGAAGTAGGTACTATAGGGAAAATGGACATATTTTTAAAATATACAATTTAAAATAATTTTTTGTGGCATCAGCCTTTCCCGAGATATCCGTTGTTACTGGTTTGAATTTTTCAGTACTTTGTCATTTTTTGAAATAGTCATCGCAGTTGTTTCTCGCGTTGTCATGGAATTTGAAGGGCAGCATATAGCGGCCCTGTTTTAAAATGAACTTAGCTTCGGTTTCCTCTATCCACTAGTAGGTGTATTGAAAGTATTTCTGCAAACGGTTATCTCGATTAATACTAAGTGAGTACAGAAATTCATTTGAAAGTTAAAGTATTTTCTCCTCTATTACGAGCGTTACATTCCTTTTCCGGCACTAATTTCCTTCCGGGCTGCAAATGATCAAATAAATGTCTTATTTTGTGAGTCACGTCCTACATACCATTAACTTCTCGCTGTTCTTATTTCAAAATCTTTTGTTATTGGATAAAACTGAAGGCAAATCTAAGTATAAGCTTTTAGCGGTAAGATGCTTTTGGCGGTATTTCATTGGCACTTTGCGTTTAGGAAGGGAAACGTGACGTGAAAATTACAATTAATTATAAATCTGGTAGAGCTACGATAACCTATCAAATATTTAGGAGAATCATATAAAAAAAGATAGATATTTGCATTAGCGAAATAAAGATAATGGTTAGAAAAAAAAGAAGGTAAACAGCACAGCTAGTTTTACGGGAGGCTAATAATGATTTAATGGATATTGGTGGTTGCGGAAGGGAGTATGTACAAAGCGAAGGGTCAATTAGTGGCTTAAATTAAATTTACTTTGGGCAAACTCAAACCACAGCTACAATATAATATTAATTTTTTCATATAAATGCCAAAAGATGACAATGATAATTATGTAATAAAGTGTCGCAACAAATTAAATATGCTATTATTTTTAACCGTACGGTAATGAAGAGAGAAGTTTGCTTAAAAGGTTGATATTTTGCAAGGACAGTAGTGGAAGGTTGGGAAGTGCCAATGTTTTGATAAATAAATAATGTTACAACTGAGCTCCTCTGGGTAAGCTTTGGTGTAAACCGGCATGCATTAAACTATGAGTAATAGGTGACATTGACAATTTTTCGACTAAGAAAAGTTTAGTTTCAAAAATAAATCACCTTCATGCGTTTAAGTGAAATTTGGGGATGGAAAAGAGTAGAGCATGTAAATAAAACGCAGGTAGCATTTTAGAAAAGAGTTCTTGGAGTTTCACAAGGCACATAAATTCTGGGGTACTTACTGAGGGAGGGTGGATGATAAATACACAATAAACTATAAAATAAGAGCAATGAGTTACTGGCCGAGGATGATACAGGGAGATTATTCTACACTACGCTTCAAATGTTATAAAACAAATGACAGAAACATATGGAAATGTGTCAAAAGAAAACTAATAGACAACAGCCGACAAGAAATAGGATCGGATTGTAAAATTAAACCTTCTCTAATTCTCGCAAATGAAATAAAATTGAATGGGGGTAAAGAGGCATATATACTTAACTTAGGAAGAAAGAAGATCAGGAATGGAATGGTTTAGACTGCGGGGGTGGAGGGCACAGAAAATGACTGACGATTCTGGCAGAAGAATCTACCCATTCTGTGGTTTGGATGAAGACTGGATACATATTTTAGCGGAATGCACACAGTGGGAGAACCAGCGAACAATTAAACTCAAAGAAAAATTCTTAACTCCTGCTAGAAGGAGATTGGCATGTGTAATCTACTGGCTGACTAGAGGAACTGGCAAAAATTGCCAGAGGCAATTTATCACTATTTTCCTTTTTCTTGTTTTTTTTTCTTTTTGTTTTTTTTCTGTTGTTTCCTTTGTCATCTTATGTTGTATCTTAAAATATGCACGTACGGTCAATGACCCATGCACTAAGTACTTGTGTAATAACTTTAATAATTGAAACCAATAAGGATATCTTATCTATCTCTTTAATTGTTTGCCTTTAAGAAATAAAGGAGAGGAGGAAGAGAAAGGAATGGTCTCAAATTATGACTAGCAGAAATACACCGTAATATAAACCCAATGTGGCTGGTATCACGTGACTAGGCGTGGGTAAGAAAGGAAGCTGATCAGGGTAATTTCTTCCAGCGTAGCGTCCTCTGACTGTCTTGAGTTGTAAGAACTGCTACAGGTCCCATGGAGTGGGATAGTCCTGAAGTAGTATGTGATGAAGAAACAGGTGTTAACATCCGCCAAGCTATATTCATGTTTACGCTTAGATACCATGACTTCATAATCACGCTGGTCACCATCTCATGGTGCCTAATTATAGCCAAATCTGCCACAGAATTGTTTACTAACAGATTTTTACGGATAACGATCAAGTGTAGAACCACGTATCTAGATGTGTGGACAACTGCCGTAAACACGAGCTCAACTTCGATGACGAACTTGATGGTAACACAGATTTGCATTTGCTCCGGTGCTAAAAATTCACTCTCCTCCCAGATACTCCCAAACTTGTATTTCAGAAAAAGGTTGCAATTTTTACACATCCGTGGTTATTTTGCCAGAATCTTACGTCACGGGGTTCCTCATCTGGGACATTCAATGTGAGATCAAACTACAGAAAACCTCGCAGTGTTTTGTTTCCATCTACTTTTTCCTGTTAATAAGGCTGCTAAGGAAAGCACATTTATCAATATTGACATCTAAAGCCCAATGGTTGTCACGCTATTGAGCGATAAATGTATCGTATTAATTCTTTTTGTCGCAATTTTAGTACGCAAGGCTCCAGAAAATTTCTGAATTATTTCAAAATACTGTATCAAATCTTATTTTGTAGATAAAGGTCCGCGTTTGATTACAGCATACTAATTATTTTTATAACATTCCCAAAAATGTATATACCCTTTCTATTTATTTTAAGCATCTTCGGAATTTTATATTCGTTTGAGAATAATCCATAGTGTCATGAAGAGAAGCCGGCAATATTAGTAAAGTGGTAGTGTTAAGTGTTCGCACTAATAACACAAAAAAGGAATAAACACAGTGATTTACGTGGATCATGCACGATGATTGCCAAGCTCTTTGTGAATCTGTGAGGAAATACTCAGAACCGCATACATCTTAGTAAGCGTTTCCATGCACAGCCGCTTGCTTGACCTTCAGTTCAAAACAAACGTGTGAGAGCAGCTATGAGCACGTATTTTACTACTCCCGCGCATAATTTAATTTCCTTCTTTAATTATTTTATACGAAACCTCATGATCATTACAGTAAAATATATATTTGTGTTTAAATCACGGAATCTTACCGTATATAATACAATTATTGTTCTTAATCCGTTACCGCCTGCATTTGAAAGCAAATATAAATTTCTTCAATTAAATAAAAATAAGAACATGTTTACCTATGAGTAGGAAATTAAAGTTTAGGTAATCAAAATAAAGCTCGATTTAAATAATTAGATTTCAAGTTTTCAGAGTTATAGCATCTTGAGGTTGGAAATTTTAGGAAGATAACAATAAATTTGAACAATTTTAATTACAAAACAATGACGTTCCGAATTTTAAGAGTTTGCATAAAACACTAAATCGGCTTTTCTGCAAATACAAAACGTTTCGTTTCGTAGGTAAATTTCTCTTCTGTTTCGGTCGATTTGAAATTGAATGTCCCATATGTCCTTTGTTTGCTACTACATTTCTTATATTTCATATTTATTGCCTGGGGAAATTACCCTAATACACCGTAGAAACTTTCCACTACTCGATTCTCCGTGGGAACAATTCTAGATCCTATATAAAGCACGCGTGTTAGAGTAGTATTTTAATCCCGTGTACAGCTATCTGAACAAGTTCACTTATAAAATTCGCGACTTTGACTACTTTGTTCTTTTGTCACCAGCATGTAACTGACCGGCAGCGCGAGGTCTCCTGCCTCTGACCTTTGCAAGCATAGGAAAATATAATCATGTTCCATTGGAATGTATATATCATCCGATAAAGCGAGAAGTACACAATATTCCCGATTAACATTTTGGAAAATTCCTTTATTCTAAGTTTCCCGATTGCTTCGATCAATTAAATGTGGTTGTAGGTTTATTTGTTTACCTAAGACAGAACGGCTTACCGAGCGGGATGGCTCATGCGGCAAAGTCTGTGACACGCACTCGGGAGGTCCCGGGTTCGATTTCCGGTAACCGCCTATTCCGACCATGGGGTTTTTCGTGGTTTTCCCCTGGTCGCCAAGGTGCATTCTAGAATGATTTCTTCTTTTCCCCATTTCCTCTCATTTTATCTCCATTTCACGTTTCAGGTGTGCTTTCAGGACTTGTGGTGCTGGATGGATGGCGTGGAGTATGCGCGTTGGAGTGATTTCTCGCCGTGAACGCCAGAGTGAGCTGCCCCGTCCGTTAGGGTCACTACATCGCCCTCTTGGGATTCCTCGCCACTGGGGCACGGGTGTTCAAACTAGAGAAGGTAGGAGCTTCTGCGCATCTCTGTGAGGCTGTCTGCCTGCGGAACTGGGACCTCCTAAGGGGATGTAACCACAGTAGATCAAAATGGTCGCAATGCGCGAGGTGGCCCCCTCGATAAGCACATCCTACAGGAACGGCGTCACCTGGAAGAGTGCCATAGTAAAGGCAAGAGCAAGGAAACTACGTTCGGAGGTTACCCGGTAAGGTGTTAACCCACCAGTGTAAAATTGTATACTCGTAAATCTCCGACAGTTAGGCGGATTGGAAAAACAGCAAAAAAAAAAAAAAAAAAAAAAAAAAAAATAAATAAAAGCTGTGAATAAAGAAATTTCGGAAGAACTCCACATAGCAACTCCGTAGACTTGCGGAGACTATCCAACAAAATGAATGAATTGGAAAGGTAATTACTGAACAGCCCACGTTGACCTGACCCTATATCGAAACCAAAAAGAAATTAAATAGATCACAAGCAATGGAGCATAGTTTACTATTTTGTACTGAAGTAGAACAAGAAAAAAATAAAGATGGTTTCTTCAGAAATAGCGCAATATTGCCCCGTAGCTCAGTCGGTAGAGCACCAGCCCGGCTGGGGAGGGGAACTTTTCTCTAGCAAAGATTATTCCCTATCCTCCACAGCGTCTGGAAGTATGATTGGGAGTGTGCATGTGTGTGTGATCTAATGATTAAAACCCAAACAGTGCAAGAAACTAACGACAAGAGAATATGAGTTAACACCATTGCCGATAGGCAATAAGCTCCAAGGAAAGGCCACCGATAAGACAATATAGTTAAAGGCGGGGTATAAATGGAATTAACAAAAAGGTAAATACTGATACACAGAAAAGAACTCACAGTGTGTAGTGATTTAAAACAACTAGAAGCTGTTTAACAGTAGTTGGCATTTATGCGACAGAAGAGTGAAAAACGGAAGAAAACAAAAGCTTCTATAAGACATTACAACATGTAGACACAAAAGCAATTAATGATTTAGTATTGGCTGGACTATAATCCTAGAGACTAAAATACCAACAAAAGATATAATGGAAAAAAGTTACAAATTTTGCAAGCTTTAACAAACTGAAAATCGCGAATACATTCTTTTGACATAAAGAATTCACAAGCACATATGATGCAGTAGAGGGCAGAGAGGTCAATTATAGATTATAACAATACTGACCGAGCGAGGTGGCGTCGTGGTAATGTGTGCGACTCGCATTCGAGAGGTTTCAGTTCTAAACCACCGGGGAGATCAACCTGACCAAAGGTTGATAAATATAACAGATGGGCTTAAATGTGTAGCCGTCTTCTATTCTATATGCTAGAGTAACTTTTACAGAGTTACGTAATTACCTTTCTGTACAATTTCTTTATGTCTATCTCTTTTGTTCTATAGGAGAAACTCTGGGTCGTGGTGTTGAATATTCAACCAGATATTTATTCGCGGTTTTCCTGGGTCGCTAGCCAATGATGGGTTGGATAATTTGATCCCTTATTACCACATTTCATTTCCTTCTTCTTCATCGCCATAGAAGACATTGGGCTCATCACCCATCCTGGATATGCCATCATCCAAAGTTTGCTTGGCTACAGAGCCGAGGCATTGAACTGTAAATCCTGTAAAGAGGAGCGTAAACCGTTAAAAAAGATCAAATAAAAAACCGAGTAATCAAGTGTTATATATCAGCTCGGATCATTTTATGCTTTCGTCTAAATTAAAGAGTTCATACAGGATGGGAACAAAATACAGATATTTATGTGGAAGCAGCGATTTCAGTTACAGTTTCAGTTGTTGGAAAAGGACAGCTAACGTCGAGATGACCGAGCGGAATGGCTCAGGCAGTTATGTCTATGGCTTGCATTTGTAAGGTCGTGGGTTCGATTACCGCGGTCGACATTCTTGAGCCATGGGTATCTTCAGAGGTTTTCCCGGGTCGCTAAGCGAATGCTGGGAAGGATTATTTACACCCCCCGAATTTCCTGTCCCCCATTTCATCTCCATTCTCATTTCACTTCACCCTTCATTTGCTGGTTCCTTTTAGGGTTGCAAGTGTCAGCGGCAGGCCTCGGCATGTGCATGGCAGGGGAAAAGAATCCTCTGAGGAAACCTTCGTCCTCCGAAGTGCGAGCGGTCTCCGGGTGCCGGACCCTTAGGGGATATTAAGTTTACAGGGCGAAGGGGCTGGCTGCACCAGCCAGCTCCTGGGGAGTTCAAATCTGCAAATGATAGGGACCCTGTACTCTACCTGTCGTACCTCTTGATCCGGCTACCCTCTGTCTCCTCTCACCTCAGCCCTCCCTCCCAGGGGCATAGGCAAAAAAGATCTGCGTAGGTCGAGGTTCTAAGTCCCCCTCCTCTTCTAGTCCTATCCTATCCTAACATATAGATGAATATTTCGATGATAGAGCAGTAAGTCTAGACGTAAACGCAGAATGGGAAGATTTTAAAGTTATAGTAATAAAAGCTAAACCAAAGCCTTAAGGAAAATACTTATAGAAGAATAAAAGTTTATTGTTATGTAACGAACATATTTCTGCCTTAGTAAAGGATAAAAACAGGGTATATATTAAATTTCTGGGCATAAAATGTAAAGAAAATAAAAGAATATGTGTTCGCCTGAAAAGAGAATCGAGAAGATGGAAGAGTATGCAAGCAACTTGGAGAATAACGTAGGTACATGGTGGACAAGTAAATGTGTATAAATTAATGAAGCATTTACACACAGAGGAAAACAGATACGGCAATAAAATTACAGACATTCAGGCACCGATGTTGGAAATGAGACTTTAATGCTATGAGGATTAATTTCAGCCCAGAAAATCTCGTCAAAATTAGGTCCGCCATCTCAAACAAAAACATGTTTTATGTATTGCTAGTGCCCTTCTGGATTCACAAAGACAAACACTTTGTAAATGGTAAGGGTGCATTCCATATTCCATTGACGTACGTAACATATCTGCGGAAAATGAATCCTAGACTGCTGCCTACACTTTTCGGAATTCGTTCTTCTGCTGCATGATGAGGACGATGTAATCTCCTGCTGCCCAACAGGCATTGCATTTTCCGTTTCTGCAATACACTGAACATCACTTATTGTTGTGCTGTGCTCTTCTCTGGGAATAGTATACAATGGAACAAGACTTTAATCATCATTATAGTCAAAGTTGCATACGATTGTTTTTGTCGACCACACTATAATGTTAAAACTTTGAGTTTATACAAGAAGATCTTACCTTACTAAGTGGTTAATGCAGTACTATTGAGTTCAGGCCACATTTATTGTTGTTTTGCAGGTAACATATATATTGTGCAATGTTGAAATGAACTAAATTTATTATAATCTTAAAATTACAATGAACAGAACCTATTTTATTTTAAATACACATACTTCATTATTTATCTGAGGAATGTGTCTCAGTGGACTGCTGTTTTGAAGGTATTAGACGGCATGGGCGATATGGCAGCTGCGCGTGCTGCTGAGTAAGGTCATAACGAGTCGCTGAAATATTATGTATGCCATTATAGTTCAGTTGTGTCACATTTAATCAGCGTATTATAGTGTGGTCGACCAAAAAATACATTATGTATTGACAATTTGCACCGAACGGAAGGCTCAGCTGTCAACGCTTTGGCCGGCATTCGGGAGCTTCCGAATTCAATCCCCGGTGATCGCCGTTTCTGACCCTTGGATTTTTCGTGGTTTCCCCGGAGTCGACAGGCGAATGCTGGGGTGATTTCTTCTCTACCAAGATTTCTTTTCCGTCATTTCCCTTTCACTCTATTCCCTTCTCATCTCTTAGGTGTTCTTTTACGTTTCTTGGTGTATGGTGTGCCGGACAGAGTGTGCGAATGCGTGCTCACTGGAAAGAATATTCTCTGTAGATAGCAGAATGCTGCTCGACTAGTGGTTCATTCATCTCCCTCTCTCGGCGGCTGCAGCAGTGGGGCGAATCTGCAAGTTTGGAAACGTTAGGGATTTCCGCTCGTCTCTGTGGCCTATGTGCCTACGACCTGTAGCCCCCTTTGTGGTTCCTTCACTTCGTCCTTTCCTCCTGGGCACAATAGACCTATGTAGGTCGCGATGCACAAGGTGTCTTTTTTAGTTCAACGACTTATACCTATACCTATTGGTAATTTTCATTATGCTTCCATTCGTCAGAGGGCAGAATTATATCCATGCACATTCAAATGGTACCTCACCTATCAACCCTTCAAGTGTACTACTAATGCTACCAAAACACTCGGATGCTTAAAAGCGGGCCGTTATAGGTGAGACCGTACATTCTGTCGATGAAAGCCTAACTCATTATTACATATATTAAAATAATATAACTAGAAGCAACATAATTAAGATAGCATATAAGCATATCAATACATATTAAAGAATATTAGTAGCAAAATGAACTCAAAGAACGAATAAAATAAAATAGCAACACGGAAAATAATTTCTGCCTGTACTGTAAAACAATAACAAATACGGTCGTTAGCAAACATCTGGCCAGTCCTCATGAACAACAACCAGCAGGTAGCCTAAAGGTACCGACTAGCCTGGACACTGCTCCTTTGTACTGTATTCCTACGTGGTCAGAACAATACGTACACAGCTTAGCTCGGGTTCGAAGCCCGCGTTCCTTATCTTAGATCTCAGATACCAGCGTGGGAAATAGCCATCAGTGGGCGTGTAATAAAATACAAACTGGCCAACCAGAATAAATTTAATAATTTCGATGAGAAAATAAATTCACAAGGAATAATATCACGTGACTAGAGAAAGCTAAAGAAGGCACGAGAGAAGGGGAAAATCGTGTCATGGCTGAAATAAGTTTACCTTGCTAACGACACTCGACAAAAATATCTTCGGAACCAAGACGTCGTAAAGCAGAGGGAGAACTTCCAACATAATAGTGTCTGTGACGTCAAGCAATTTACACACTAATGGAGATCCGACAAACGGCGCAAGCTCTTTCGACGAATATCATATTATCAATACGACGCGAGACTGCGTAGCTATCATAAACCTTATATCGGGCGGTTAAGGGTCATGACGAGCGAATATCTCATTACAATAGCCAGACCATCCTCATTAATTCACGCGATGGCGAGTGTTACGACAGATGAACAATAAATCCATTATATACAAAGGAATTTCTAGTGTATTCATTCAACTGAGCACACAGTACAAGATCCAGGGGACATCCACACCTGAGACCATTCAGAAGAGATCTCATGCGAACCCAGAGAACTCTCGAAACCAAAGAACCTGTCGTAACCTCCTAACCCTCCCGTATATCCTTAACTGACCACAAATTGTGAGACGACGAATGCACGGCCTCATATGCTGCACTTGAAATTCCATATTATTTCCACTTTATCGCGGGAAGCGACAACACTAAAAAAGTGAAGCATTGAGAAATTCAAACCAGTAATAATGGAGATCTCAGAAATCGCTGATGCCACAAAAATGTTATTTGAAATACATAGGTAGTTCTTTAATAGTGGCAACCATTTATTTATTGTTTGAAACCTCTAGAGTCCTTTAATCTAATCAGTAGCATTCTCAATAACCCGTTGCGGAAGTCATAGGGCCCCTGTTGCAGCGCCTTTTCTGCTGATGTTCCTGATGGAGCGATCTAATGCCTGCAGAATTTCGGGAACAGTCCTGAATCGAATTCCACGAAGCTGTTCCTTCATCTTCGGGATTAGGTCGTAATCATAAGGGCTAAGGTCCAGTGGTGGATGGAAAAACACTTCACAACCTCAGCGACGGTATAGATCACTTACAGTGCCACATTCGCCCGAGCATTGTGTTGCAAACTGATGGGAGGATTCCGTAAAAAGCGTCGCCGCTTTCTTCACAGCACTGGTCTGAGATGATGCTCCAAAATGAACAGAAATATTGCGCAATAACATTTTTCCTTGTTGTACGGTATGTATTAGGATAACGCTATCAGATAGTACACAAGAAACACATAACTTTTACACCTGTAACCCTCCTCCCCACTGTTCTGTATGGTAACGAAGTTCTCCACCTGTACGACCATTCACTCTTCAACCAAATTCAGTGTTCCTCTTTTGCGAACATGGCGAAAACATAACGCACAACAGTTCTATTTTCTACGCGCCACAGCGCATGCACTTTGAGTCGAATGGGAGTCGATATTTTGGGTGGTGGGCAAGACATAGGCAAATATATGGTAAACATGAGAATAATTTCTTCCTTCTCGTTTGTTTCCACAACAGTGTTGTCACTATTAAAGTTCCAATCCATGTAAATTGTGTATTTTAAAGAGTCCTATATTTTTTCTGTAATAGGCCTTTAGTTCTGAAGATTTGCCACAGGTACAAAATAAAAAATCCCCATCCAATTGAGGAAGACTTCAGAGGCTACTTCCAGAAAATTCTAGATATATAATATTCGTGTTGCATCTTTGGAAGATACTAAACTTTAACGCAAAGTCTGTTATTTATCCGATTTCTCTTTTTAAGCTATGCTGCTCATATACAACGTGCGCACGCACACACGAACATTTTTCTAGTTTTTTTTAAAGCATACAGGAGTGCTTAAAACCTGTATTTTCATTTAAATCCCCATGCTGAATTTTTGGGACTTACTATAGGTAAACAGTAGAGGTAGTAAACTTTTACAAAAAGTAAAATGACAGTGAATTTGTTAAGTCCACTGAAAACTGGCGAATGGAATGCAAATAAACTGAAAATTCTTGCACATTAATATCATGATTTGAAATGCTCTTTGGTGCACTATAGAGCAGAGTGTTACAATTTGTTTATCGGCTTACCGGAAACTACCTTCTTCAAGCAGCATACTCATACCCTATTACCTTGTAGAAATTAAATATTCTAAAATTATTCGTTTATTTAGCTGTGTTTAATTGCTATAATCTTATTATACCCAGGGCTTTGATTTCAGAAATTTGTTCTGATCTTGCTTTGCTTTATTTGTACTTTCCCTACTACGTGCAGAAAGTAGAGGAGGTGTTGCATTTCAGACAGAAATGCTCTGCCGAAACTTAAACTTAACAGAAAATACATGTTTTGAGGCCCCTAAACCCAGAAGAGCATTTTTAAAAAAAGGAACTCTGTATGTGTGCGTGCGTGTGTGCATTGTTATGTCTCCGATAAATATCAAACGTATTATTTAAGTTTACTACCTATCAAAGATGGGATACGAAAATTTTTCAAGAAAATCCTTCCACTTCAAACTACCCTTTACTTGGAAAATGTTTCGATATTTTGTATTTTCTAAAAAATGTCCCTGTTTTGATTAAACTACTATATATAAGGATATTTATATGATGTAGACATCTTTAAAGGGCAGAATATTTTTCAAATATTTTCTGTGGCAACGACTTTTTCCGAGATATCCGTTATTTTCAACGCATTTGTCATTTTCCTAGAGTTCTATCATTATTTAGCCGTTTCTGCTAACGTTAAAGAAATATTTTGAATTTGAAAATCAACATATACTGATTCGGTTTTGTCCACCCCTTTGCATACTCGGTCAAACTAAAATTGGCCGGTCTCTTGTGCAGTTAAAATTTTTCAAAGCCCCTTCCGGTGAGCAACACGGTTAAGAACCCTCAACTTCTGTGCTAGGTGTGGAACAACGGTTAACTACTTATACATAAGCAGCTCCAATTGGTTTCTCCGTAGTGGTTTGTTATATTTTATTTTTTACAACTCCTTCTACTGTAATGTAATTAAATAACGTTGCTTGTGTTACTTCATTTTACTTACAAACATACTTGCAATAATGGTGAAACCTGTGATTTTAAAATTAAATTGACTGTCAAGGTTGTAACCTACCGCTATGATGGACTAATAAATAAACGCTAATTGCATAAATAATGAAGAAAGCCTGTTATATTTTTACTCACGTATTTAAAATCAAGGGGGAGGAAAATCTTGAGTAGCCCCAAGGAGATTTGAACTTGAACCTCAGGAACAATAAGCTAAATCTCTACCAACGAGATAAAAGTGAGTAAGCGTGACACTGTAACAAGCTTTAGTCATACTGCATTTGAGAATCATAAATCAATAAAGTGTGTTTTGGTTACATATATTCAGTGTTGAAACTCTGAAACATTTATCTGTTTGAAATCTCGCACATGAATTATTTTCTTGGAAGACTTTTGCGATTATACTTGTGTTCCCCATTATAGCTACTTCAAGAATATGAGCAGTCTTTGAAAATAAGTTTGAGTACTTTCTACTTCCGAGATTCTATTATACACTTAATGCATATATATTGCATACTGATTTTGGAGCGATTGATATTAACTGTGGTAATTGCAATGTTACATACGTAATTGCAAATTAACAGCTGGTTGAAGTTCCAATATACCTAGCCACTACAAACCTTAAAATGACTGAATGAGAATACTTGTTTCATAGATATTTTTATTTTCTAATAAGCGCCAGGTCGATTAAAGT
Organism: Deroplatys truncata; assembly: GCA_030765065.1. Lineage (NCBI taxonomy): Eukaryota > Metazoa > Arthropoda > Insecta > Mantodea > Mantidae > Deroplatys > Deroplatys truncata. The sequence continues at coordinate 201,041,898 of CM060983.1, read as the reverse complement.
AGAGCCACGAAGGTTCATCGCCAAAAATTACTTTTGTGATATTAGGAAAATATTAATCGTACGAAACAGCATATGCTATATTTAAAAATCTGATGATTCACACTCACATGACTGTCTCTAATCTCTATGCATATTATTCGTACGAAAGTTTGTTTCCTATCTATTTCATTTTAATCGAGATACAACTTCCCGGAAATACCTACATTATACATTTCGCTACAGCTACAAAGGGAACAGCAATAGTCAGATGTTTCAGAATTGGACGCTATATTCTGTTCTTATAATTCGATAGTCTTTCCATCACATCGCGAGAAACAACTGAAAACTTATCTTCTATGTAAAGGGTATTTATGTTGGGGGATTTTGTTGAAAATCGTGATGTAGCATCCTTGGAAGACTTTGGACCTAAATACCAAGTTTGGTGTTCATCCAACTTACCGTTTTTGAGTTATGCTGTTCACAGGCACACACACAAACACTACACACGCACCTTTCTTTTTTTTTCTAAAAATGCATTCTTTTTTATTTACGTAGCCTCAAAAATGTATTTCCGGTGCAATTTCAGTATAGAATTTTTGGGTGGAATGTAATTGAAATGTAATATCTTCTCTACCTACTAGATACGTGGTAGAGAAAGTAAAAAGTGTTTAGATGAAGTGAAGAAGGTAAATTGGCCACTTTAACCTGGTATGCCCATGTGAAAATCAACACGAGTTTTCAACCCTCTATCGCTTATATTATGTGGGTATATAAATTACTGAAAATTATTCCGTATGCGGGTAGGAGGAGTATTCCGTATGCAGTTAGGAGGTATAAAATGTTAAGAAACTTACCGAATCGGGGTTTCAACATTGTAACATCGAGGGCCCTAAGCCGCAAGGCGTACCGAGGGATCTGCGCGCCTAAACTCGAATGAGAACCCAGAATACTACACAATCAATTCTACGTATTAAAAAAAACCCTGATTCCGCAAGTTTCCTAACATTTCATACCTCCTACCCGCAAACGGAATAACATCCAAATTATTTTTTCGAAAATTGATTTTCCTATCTACTTAATTTTAATCGAGCAAACCTTTCCGGAAATAGCTGCATTACACATCTAGTTACAGATACAAACAGTACAGCGATAGTTAAGCGTTTTAGACTGGACTCTATATGCTGGCCTTAAACCTCTATACTATTTCCATGACCGAAAAATCAGATGAAAATTAACATGACTTTGAAAGAATAGCTATGTATTGAACAATTAGAATCATTAATAACCGGTAACTCGGAAATAGCTGATGTCACAAAAAAGTTATATGAAATAAATTGTGTATTTTAAAGAGATCTACACTTTATTTTGTGTCGTACGTTTTCGTCTATCACTTAACGTTAGCCAGTTGTGCAAGATTATAATGGGTTAACAAAAGTCAACATAAACATTTTATTTGTCATGCAAATATATTTAATATATGGTAGTTTAATCAAAATCGTTAGAGGCCTTTTACAGAAAATCAAAAGATTGGAAAAAATGTTACATGTTAAGGTTAGTGGGGTGGGAGATTTTTGTGAAAATTTTCGTGTCGCATATTTAGAAATATATAAATATCAAATTTGGTATTTATCCCATTCGTTTTTAGTTATACTGGTCAAAGACATACATACATGGATATTTTTATAAAAATTTCTTCTTTGGATACAGGTGATGTCAAAACATGTATTTTCGATGCAATCTCGGTATCGAATTTTTGGGTCTACTATGTATGCGGTAGAGAAAGTACAAAAATTCTGATGTGTTACATTCACATGGCTTTCTCTATCCTCTATCGTTTATTAGTGAGTATACAAATTATTCTTACAAAGTTTATTTTTCTATTTAGTTCATTTTAATCCAGATAAACATTTGTAGAAATAGCTATATTACACATTTCGCTACATTGCAAAGAGAAGAGCAATAGTAAAATATTTAAGTGCCGGACACTATACGTTGCCTTAAAATTCCATACTGTTTCCATGTGCTCGCGACAAACAATTGAAAATCGATGGGACTTACAAACAACGATAAAGTATTGAGCAAATCGAGCCATTAGTAACGGATATCTAGGAAATTGTTGATGACACAAACATTTAATTGAAATAAATTGTGTATTTAAAAGAGATCTACATTGTTTATGTTTATGACTTAACGTTTATTAATTATATAAGATAATACGAAATTCCTTATGGCTATTCCCAAAAACCTCAAAATATACATTTTATTTGTCATGTAATATCTTTAATGTATGACACTTTATTCAAAATCGTTAGAGTTATTTTAAAAAAGTCGAAAAATGTTTCATATAAGGTGTAGTCTGGAGTGAGATGGGGTGGTTTTCTTGAAAAGGTTCGTATCGCAGGGTACTGAACCTAAATACCAAGTTTGGCATTTATCCGCACTTTCGTTTTTGAGTTATGCCGTTTACAGACACGCACGCACGCCACTTTTCTAAAAATGCTTTTTTGGGTTTATTGAGCCCCAAAACATGTATTTCCAGTGAAATCTTGGTGTCAAATTGTTGAATGGAATGCGATACCTCGTCTATCTACTGTTCATGTGGTAGAGAAAGCAAATACAGTGAAAAGACTGAATTGGTAACAGAATTAACTAAATGTATGACCATATTGCATGTCCATAAGAATAAAAAGCTTCTGACTGTGAAAAGAGAAGCCCGTATGGCCTGAAAAACAATAAAAGGGTTGAGTAGGTGAGACTGGCTACTACGAATGCATGAAAATCGAATTCCTAGCGATGTATGTTCAACGGTAAGGTCACGAAAAAACACGATTGCCTATAACAGTACTGTGCGATATACCTCCGAGATGGCAAAGAAGAAGCAACGTAAAGTCGCCGAGCCTGCTAAGGCAGGAGCGTCTTCTTTTCCTCCGGCACCCGCCGAGGAGAACTCGCCGCAGCTGCCGCAGCCCGGAGAAACTGTTGCATCGACCGCCGCTTCGCCGCCATCCAGCGCAGCTACGCTGCGACTCCTTCGCAGTTGCGCCACCTTCACTGGGGTTCACACCGCTGATCCTGGAAGCTTCCCAGCCTGCGCAGATCCAGCCTGTGCCTCATGGGATCGTCAGGATCGAGTACGCAGACCCTCGCGACTATGAAGCGGCCTTGAGGGCGGATCTGCCCTTGTTAGGGCGGTGCTTACGCATCGAGGCCAGCCGATTAGAACGCCAGGTGCCCTGCAGGCGCTGCTGTGCCTACGGGCATGAGGAGACGACCTGCTCAGCACAACCAAGGTGCCAATACTGTGGTTCCGCCAGTACAAAGCATTGTGTAAGCAGCACGATCTTCGTTGCCGCCGCCGCCGCTACTGTGCAACCTGTGGAGGGTGAACGCACTTCACCGGCCAGGCGCTCTGCCCCCTGCATCCCCGCAGGAAGGCACTGCCGAAGCCATCAGCACCTCACCGTAGCCAGTGACAGCCCCACAGCCGCCGACACCAGCACCATCACCAACGCCGATCATCGAGGAAGTCCAGGGCCTACTGACGCCGTTCAGAATCTCCATGCGGAGTTCCTGAACATGACGACGAAGCTGATAGCCCTGGAGGAACGCATCAGGGATCTTCAAACCACATCAGCTGCTCAACAGGTTTTCCTGGCTGGGCAGTTCGACAGTACTTCATCCAGACTCAAAGCCATCACCGAAGCCATATGGGTCTCATCTCTTGGTACCAAGCTGAAGAGCAACCCGGAGAGAGTCGCGAACTTCTTGCAGCAATGCAAGGAGTTTAACCAGCAACAGCAGTATCATCATCAGTACCATCCTCAATCCTAACTTCCATTCTCTTCCTAACCCTCGCCATTCCCACTAGTGTTGCAGTCAGGTTTCATGGCTGCAACCTAGTAACTACCTTTACCCGCTCCCGCCCATAGGATGGCTGCCAACATTCTTCACATACTAACGCGGGTGTTATGCGGGACCGCACAAAGCCACGATTTATTCCATTTTCCTTCTTCCTTTTTCCATCCGGTAGAGGAGGTTTTAGTGGGTATGCCGACTATTGCTGAGTTCCTCACTCTCAGTCTCGACTCCCATTGGAGCTGAGGTCCGTGATTAAATCATTTTCTCTTACAGTCGAAAAAAAAGGTGAAGCGCATCTTTGTAGAACGAGGAAGAAGTTTGAAAATACGAGACGAAGCCTTTTAACCTTGAAGTTTTTGCAAAGCACTTAGCGCTCGTATATTTAATACTGTTTTTAGACGATAGGGAATAATAACACCATTTACGCGAAAATAAAATTAAGTAATGTCACCTGTTCAAAAGATATCAAAATTGACCGCGCTGGGCTATTGGAACTGGTGATCGATTAGACACGCGACACGCCTGGTAGTGTTGACCAAGCCAGTCAACAACTGAAGGACAGATAGCTGCTTGCACCGAAAAAGTTATATTTAAATGCTTCAGTAATTAAATTCCATGCAAATGTTAACAAAGAAATAAAGACGAAAGATTTAAACATAAAACCCAACAATGATTATATTGCATGTATGCAATAATAAATATATACATCAGTAGATGGTTTTACATATACTTTAGTAACCTGTGAAAATCAAAACGCAAGGGGTGTAGAAATTTAAACTTCCCAGGCATGATAGTATCAGGGGAAAGTGGGTAAAAAAGCTATCATCGAAAAAACATATAATGAATAGCTTGGTCATTTTTCTGTTTTAGGGAAAATTTGTTTAAAATTCTAAAGACTGCTTTGCGAACGTTGCGATGCGAGAGGACTCCGATTGGATTCCAGGGACCAGTATGGAATTTTTCTCATGTTGGGAGGTCTGATACTCGGTGCACTTATTATCGAGAGATTTAGGACCTAGGAAAATAATCTTCTTATGGGGCTGGGGTACTTGACGTGCTGTCAGCAAGTCAGACCCAATATCTGTGTGGACAGAGACAAAGAATGCAGCGATCATGTGATAAAGGTTGGCCCTCACGGGCTTTCGCGTTGTTCTAGTTCCTTCTGGTTTTTGATTGTGGCACCACGTTAGGGAGCCAATTTGTGGTAATATTTCGCCTATTTGCGGTGCTATGTGGCTATTTTACGTTACAGGATTTGTAGGAATGGTCCCGGGTTCTAGCTCAGGGTTCTTTGCATGGATCTTGGATCTCGGGTTAGTGGTGAATACGACTGTTTGGTTTTCCTGCTCGTTTATTTCCCGTCGCCGTTTTTAACATTTGATTCCTGCTAATACTTTGACACACACACACACACACACACACACACACACATATTTCCTATTTGTTACATTTCATATCATCGCGCCTATCCGCCGACACTTTTCTGACAACCAACTCCAAGGAACTACCACTGCCAAGTGTGTATTCTAAACTCTCCTACACATTTTCTAACAAACTTCTCTAATGAGCCACCACGGCCAAGTGTGTCTTCTAAACTATTATGTTTCTCCGTTTCAAACGTTCTATTTCTCCCCATTCCACTATCACCTGATTTCTAGCTTCTTCCATTGGAGGCCTAAGGCTATCTGGCTTTTGGCGAACATTGACCCTTTTCTACACCTCTGCGTTCCAGCAAACTAACGGGATACTTAACAATAGAGGGAACAACCACCTGTTTCCGGTCACTGATGGCCTTGTCTCTCTCAACCCTTCGACAAATGTACAGTCACACTCGCTTTCCAGTTTTATTTAACTCTACCCTTACTGTTATTAATATATTTAGTCTCCCTATGACTGTAATTTTATTTAACTACTCAAAACGTACTGCTTCAGCGTCAAGAGGTGCTTTTGGTGTAACTTATACAGACAACATTAAACTTCTTCCAGTGCAACATGTGTATGACGTCTGTTGAATGAATTTGGTTGGTTTTATTATACAGAAATGAGTTATAAATTTTCATAAAGTCAGGGCGTAGTTATTAATCTTGCTGCGGCGGGAGCCCCGTTTGGGAAGTAATAAGGGTCTGGGCGAGGATCTATCTTTCAAATGTGTGTGTGGGAACACGATCTCTTAAGCTATTTTTCTTAAGGAATGCGGATTTCCTCCCTTTTCAATAGCCGCTAAACGCGATCGTTACGTAGCCGAGTTCGCTTCGTGATGAAGAATGGGGGGAGGGTCCCTTTCCTGTTGAAAATAAGTAGGGTGTGTGCCCCAGTTTCGGGACAAACCTCATTGGAAGAATAGATTTATATGAAGCTTCCAGCATAAGTAATTAATTATTGAAATTTAATAAATCAACAAGGGGGGGTGCGAGTTTGAATCAAGTTTTATTTGCATTTTAAACTTCACCCAAACACCTCGAGAATAAAACCACATAATCCGCTAATATTCATTTTGAAGCAAAACATTATTTAAAAATCCGTATATGTCACATTCATATTCTTTCTCTACACATTCATATAGAAACCATTCTTACAAAATTCCTCTATCTACTTCTTAATTTTATTGAGAAAAATTTTAATTACACATTTAATTATATGTAACCAAGCGACAGTAACGTCTGAGGACCGCATTCGGGAGGTCGTGGGTTCGATTCCCGCGGCCCACTTTCCTGGCACATGAGTTTTCTCGGGGTTTCCCCGGGTCGCTAGGCGAATGCTGGGAGAGTTGATTGCGTCCCCCGAATTTCTTGACCCTTCATTTCGCCTACATTCTCATTTCACTTCATCTTTTTATTTGCTTGTTCTGTTTCAGAGTTGACAGTGTCGGCGAGAGTCTCCGCGTTGCATAGCTGGGGAAAAGGACGCTCTATGTAAACCTTCGTTCCTCGGAATGGGGGCGGTCTCAGTTTCCGAGCCCCGCAGGTGACAGGTGAATTACAATCCCGCAGGGGGGAGGAGAGCCAGTTGCAACAGATGCCGTCCGGGGAGTTTCAATCTGTAAAAGATAGGGACCCTGCCCTCTGCCCTCCTGATCCGAGAGCCCTCTGCCTCCTCTCTTCTGAACTCTCCCTCCCGGGGGCACCTTGTCAAGAGATTCAGGCACAAAAAATCTTGTCCCCCTCCGCAATTGTCCTGGTCCTGTTTGTGGGGAGAAAAAGGAATAAGTACGCTGAAAGCGATGACCAGATGTTTAAAAAGCGGATCGCTATGTGAAGCTTCAAGCTCCTTGCTTCGTCAGAAGTAAAAACGTAAATTTGAAATTTCAAACCTATAACAAAAAGTATCTCGAAAAGATTAATGCCACAAAAATGTTTGTCATAAATTGTGTTTGGTGGAAAATTAAAGATATGGATTCATTTGTTATGAAAATATCTTAAACATATTGTACCTAGCTTTTTTTATAATCCATAGATACCTCCTTTAACATCTAAGGCATATCGACGGCTTTTTACCTTTGGAACAGTTCAGGGATAGAGACAGCAGAGCTGTTTTAAAAGCAAGCGATCTCGATAATTACAAGAAATTCACTTGTTCCGCGGGGAACGAGCCACCAACATATCGGCTTTAGATCGGTGAGGAAGTCCGAGAAGTTCAAGCGTGTTGAGCGGCCCGATAACCTTACGAGACTCGTAAAGTTTTTATCTGTTTTGGAGTAAGGTGAGTAGGAGGAGAAGAGAGAGAGAGAGCTTTACTTCCAATTGTCTGGCTAAAGTAAGAGAAACTCGAGAACCAATGCCGGCTTAGCCAGATCAATGAACCATTAGGACAAACTGGCCAGTATGCGTATCATCTTTTGTTGAAGGAATGAACAAAACTCATGAATAATGAATGTTAATTATTACTCTTACAAGAGGACTCACCGGGTGAGTTGGCTGTGACAACTGTGAGGCTCGATTCGGGAGGTACCAGGTTGGATTCCCTCGACAGCCCATTCTGACCTTGGGTTTTTCGAGGTTCTTCCTGGTCGTTTCGCGGATGCTGGATTAGTTTCTTATCTATCACGATTTCCTTTCCCTCATTTCCCATTCATTCCGTTTCCTTTTCATGTTTAAGGTGTGCTTCCAAGCTTCGTGGCGTGAGTCGGTGCCGGACAGATGACGCAGATGTTTGCTCCAAGAAAAGAGTATATTCCCTGTGTTCACTAGTAGGTCCCATCGTTCGACGAGTCGTTCATCGCCTTCTCTGGGCAGCTCCAGTGGTCTTCGAGCCCGGAACTATAGGAACTTCCGCGCGTCACTGTGGCACGCCTGTATTCGACCTGTAGCCTGCTGCGGTTCTGTCCCTTCCTCCTGGGGGTGTGTGCAAATTGTCCCTATTATATTGGCGAAACATTAAGTACACACACACACACACACACACACACACACACAATCATTAGCCGTCTAAGGCACCTTTTATTCAGCACGGCCGCGCTGTGGTGTACCGACCATTTGTAACACAATTATTTCGTTTTGAATAGCATTTAACGCCCGCTTTTACTACATATGGCACCACAGCGAGTGACACATATTGAAATGAAATAGCTGAAAAAGTAAACTTGGGAAGGAAACATTCCAGCCCTAAGTTTAAGGTACCTTCTGGGCATTTGCCTGTTATGACTGACAAAATCTCGAGGGAGGACGGTCCTGCAGGGATTAACCCCACAGACGAGTCCGTGCCTCAACCACCTCGGCTACCCGTGTCGGAGTAATTGAGGATTCTAATTAAAGTGAGCCGTTATAACGTGATTGGTAGTGATGCAATTTCCCTTTCGTAATTCCACTCGTGTTGAGGTTATAAATTATCTAGTGCTACATTACGATATTATTTTATTCATTTTATTGTAATAATTTTGTATACGGTATTGTTTCGGAATCATTTCTGCACTCAGAATAAAAGGCTACTTTTAGTATTTGTACAATCAATTACTTTAACTTAATTTCAATATTTTGTTGAATATAACATTCAAAATATATTATATCAAATGAAAATATAACAAAACATAACAATACTTGGCATCAGAACAAGCTTAAACTAGGGGAGAGAGAGAGAGAGAGAGAGAGAGAGAGAGGGGGGGCAGAGAACCGATTACGTTAAGACAATTTGTTAAAGAGACCCTGAGTTATGTCATAGTTCGCTGAACAAAAACTGCTACTGACGAGAAACGATATTGCTTCTTCTTTTCACTTCCCGGTTTAGCATCTTTTTCCAACTTTTCTTTGGTTGTTACTATGTTTCGATGTTCTGATGATCTGTATTGGGATGCTAATTTTTGAAGTCTTATTTGGACCATTCGGTGTAAGTGCTGTTTCCAGTTATTTTGATATTCTTAAATGTGATCATTACGGAATGTGTTTCTAATTATTTCTAATATCTTCATTTCGTGTGGTTTAGATTTGTATAGTCACTAGCCCGTCTCAAGATAGCCATTTCTGCACTCTTGAGTTCTACTATTAATTATATTAATCCGCAAGTTTCACTACAATAAAACTGTAAAGGAACAGGTAGTGTTTTACAGAAGTTTATTCTTATTTTTCGTCTCAATCTCCTATAAATTTTACTACATACCTGTTGAAATTTTCATAACTCTACATATTAAATGTCTTTTGTGTTTCAGATCACGTATTGAACTCCCAAGCTAGATATGTAAAGTTTAAGACTTTTTCTATTGATTTCTCTCTTTAAATAATGTTTTATCTTATTGGTGATTTTCCTAGAAATGCCACCACTTTAGTCTTTTCTTTTGATATTCTAAACTCGTACTGTTTGCACAGTGGTGGTGACGTAAATAATAGATATTGTAAGCATTCTTCTTTTGTTTGTACTATGAAAACATCATTGGCTTATAATAAAGTATTAAAAGCTTCACTGTTGCTTACTTTAGTCCCTTTATAAAAAATCTGAAGTACTACATTCAAATGACTTTCTCCACCCTTATCGCTTACTAATAGGTATGCAAATTACAAAGCTTATTTTCCTATTTTAATCGAGATAAACCTTTCTGGAAATAGCTGAATTACACATTTCGTTATAAATACAAGAACTGGACGATATATGCTGGCTTTAAAATTCTATACTCTTTCCATGACATCGCGGGAAACAACGTAAAATCGACAGGACATAAAAGAATAGGTACTAAATATTGAACACTTCAAACTATTAATAAGGGGTAAGTCCGAAATGGCCGATGCCATAAGAATTATTTGAAATAAATTGTGTATTTTAAGTAGACCAACATTTTATATGCAGTAGTTTTCGTTTATCGCTTAAGGTTTACAGTTATACGTGGTTGCAAGAATTCTCTTCCGAATGAAGAATAATTCACAAGCACTTCCCAGAAAATCCAATATATACCTAAATTTTGTCATATAATTATCTTTAATATATGGTAATTTAATCAAAATTATTAGAGTCATTTTTGAGAAAATCAAAAAATTCGAAAAATCTTCCATGTAAAGGGTAGTTTGGGGTGGTGGGATTTTATTGAAAATCTTTGTATGCCATCTTTGGAAGGTACTGAACTTAAATACCAAGTTTGGTATTTACCCGACTTTTCCTTTTTGAGTTGTGCTGCTCACAGAGAGACACCCCAAGGGTCTTTTTATAAAAATGCTTTCTTTGGATTCAATTTGCCTCAAAACATGTATTTCCGATGTAATTTCGGTATTGATTTTTTAGTGTAATGCAATATCTTTTCCACCTACTGCGCACGTGGTAGACAAAGTAATAAACGACAGCGAGATATCGTCTTCGATGAACATTCCACACACTGGAACGGTCACCCTACGCTGTAAGGTCCTGCGATCATTTCTCCAAGAGACATAGGATAGGGCTAGAGAGAAGACGTCCGACACAAATTGAGAACGGCAACGACTTTTCACGGCGAACTATTTTTATCTTTTTCTCGAGACTGATTTCTTTATGTCTGCAGTGAAGGAAGAAAAAGCTTCGGGAAAATTGCTTATCGTCACTAAACCCGTTTCTTGACGCCCGCCGTAAACGCTGCTTTTAAAAAATTGAAAGGTTATGATGGAATAGGTACACACAACTCTTTTCGCATAGCGATAAGCTCGATTGTTACCGTAATGCGATTTCATTTGTTAGCTTGAAGAATTACGTGAAGCCTCGTTCACTGTTGGAAGTAACGAGTCTTTTCTATAAGCTCGAAAATACAGCTTATAACAAATTGCTTCAGATATTATAAACCGAACATTAATGATGGACCTATAAATCTTGCTTGCATCTCCCTCTTTCTTGATGTCTCCCGTTTTTCGGAAATTGTCTGGTCGGCAGTCAGAACGGCAACTCTAGGCGAGTTTACAAAATGTCGTAAAACTGATTCCAATTTTCACAATGAGTTTAGCAATAGCATGTCGTAAAGTTTGAAATGCTTTTCTGCTGCAGCATAACATGCTGTCTTATTTTCTTTCCAACTTGGTCTGGTTTAAGCATTGTTATAAAATTTTAATTTATGCAACAAGTGGGTAATCTTGATTATTTTGTGACACTCACTATTTTTCGTGCGCCAGTTTTCACGAAAGTCATATTAGAGTAAAGTAGAGTTTGTATTTATTTGTCATAAACATTTTACAAGTTCAAACACATACATTACACGGGTCAGATAGACCGTGCTTTTTCAGGCTATATACATCACACTGAACTTTAAAATTAATGATATTTACAAGAAATGAAATGAAAGGGAAAAAAGATAAACTAACAACAAAGGTCACACAAACAATACCGAAGAAGAAGCGAAAAAACACATGCTATTTTTTACAAAACAAACAAGTACTCGGCCCTAAGCCACAACCCTCCCCCTCCCACTCTTGACCCCCATCCTTACACTCCAATCTGAGGTGCATAACCTTTTGTAAAAATACACCAATTCTTTCTACCCCCACCAGCTTGTAACGCACCCTTGAGTTAACAAAGGAACCTGGCAGTTACTTTCTCCTCAACTGTTCTGTTTTAGTACAATGCGCCAGAATATGAATCCAAGTTCGTTCCTCGATCCTCGAATTGGGTACATTTTATGAAACTTTAGCATTATAAATCGTGGAAAATAAACCATGAAATAATTCGGAATCTACCTATAGTTGACATAAGTGGGAGCGTCTTCGTATGTTCATAGATGAGATATTAACTTCCCTCCATACATTTCATTTTTTATCACCTGGCATGTTGAACCCATAGGCAAGAGGGTTACTTGAATACGTTCCCTTCCTGAGAGAGAAGAGATCAGGTGCTATAGACTGTGATGTAGCTTATCAGAGCACATCATGGTAATTTTAAATTCAGATCTTAATTATTCTATATTTAATAATGTACAGGGATTTTTGCAACTTTGTTGCTGATTTTGTTTCCTCTTTGTAAGCCATGGCAACTTGGAATATCTATACTACGGCATTGATATTATTGGCACGCGTAACATAATGAGCCAATTATTCTGCACGATACTGAATAGAGCAGCAACCTGTTTATAATGCTACGGTTGCATAATAGTATATTATGCAAAATGACTACAGCGGTAGTATTTAAGACGTGAGTATATTTATGAAACCAGTGATAGCGAGTTTCATAATTTTCAGCGAGCGTGTTAATTACTGTTATAGCTAAGTTTCATACCAATGTTTTTGGTTGACCACACTATAATTTCGAAACTTTGAGTTTTTACAAAAAGATCTTACCTTGTTAATTGTGTGTAGTTTAATGCTGCTCGGATAGAGCATTGATGGCAGGACCTTGAGCGTATTTCCGAGTGGTGCAACATGTGGCAGTACTGTCGATTTTAAGCGGTATTTTATGATGTTTTACAGCTATCGTAGAAGCAACACATATTGAAGCAAAGGAAATGAATTCAGTTTATTAAAATACTAAAATTACAACGAAGAGAAATTATTTTATTTTAAATATACATATTTATTGTTTATATGTAGAATGAATCCCCTTGGACAGGTGCTTTGAAGGTGTTAAAAGGTACGGGCGATAGGGGAGCCGACGAGTAAGATGATGATTCGCTGAAGTATTATGGATGCCATAACGATTGAGTTACGACATATGTGATCAGCCTATTTTAGTGTGGTTGATCAAAAAAGGTTTTATATGCCATAGCTCTAAATTTAAGGACAAATATAAGTAATTTAGGTTCGTAAATGTTAAGCAATTTGTAACACTGCAAGTCGGCTATGAGGATTGACATTATCTCTAGCATTTGAGATCGCTTGAAGTTTTTATGAGTACTTGAGTCAAATGAGAGTGTTTAAGCGCCTATGGGTATCTCGCCATCGTACGTAGCTCAAGCGCTAAGCGCATCGACACAGAGAGCCAAGTATCCACGGTTGCATCCCCCCATCCCCATAGGATTGAATTTTTCAAGGCTGATTCAATTTTCCATTAAGCACAGTATCTCTCACAAGGGATGTCCTTAGTCTCAGTACGTCCTGTTTCTTTCCTATGTCATGCTGTTCGAAATCAGATACACAGACACAATCGCGAGCAAACCTTTTTCAAAAAAACAAAATGATTTTCTGGAGAGGGGATGTTCAGGGGTGTTCGGTGTTACATTTCCAGTAAAATCTTCATATCTAATACAATGCTAATTTTTAGATAACTAAACGAATGGGCAGGTTATAAAACTGTCTTATTAACATGCATGGAGAGGTAGGCTGCTTTCCCTCATATAATCATGATAAAAAATAAAAAGCAAAGTTCAGATTTGGCAAGAGTACAGGAAAATTTCTTTCGCTTGAGATGTAGGCTGTACAAACACGGTTAAAAAGGCATCTAGAAATTGGCAACACTGAACTAGCTTCTGCATGTACACAAAATAAGATCCTGCTGTTTCTTCCTGTACAATTTTGTTGGATGCCTGCAGAATCTCATCCATTTCTAATTTCGCCACTGTGATTAATCGCAGTGGAGCAAAGGTCTTGTGTGATTTATTAGTACGTCTTCAGAATATCAAAAGTGAATCACAGGGTGTTGCTTTCTTATGTGCAATTGGAGAGTTAGGAGCTCTTATTTATTGTAGAACAACAGCGAAAGAAAGGAAAAAAAAACGCAAATATTAGAGATAATAGAAACAAACTTAAACTTAAACAAAGGCCCGTAATCGCAGTTTTCCAAAAATAACCCAAACAAAATCCTAGCAACAAAGGTGAAAACGTGTTATAAAATTAATTTTCATACTTCCATATTCCATGCAAATCTAATTTAATAAACAAAAACAATCTTCTTTCTTACAAGTCGTATTTCGTAAAGGTAAAATCTGACTCACAACTTCAATGACATAGCCGGGGTTTGATCCATATTTGTTATTTAGTTACGTTGCCCTAACTGATAAAGGCACCACAGCAACATGTAATCAAACTATATATTCCTCAAATGACTCACATTTTTACTTTCTCTACTACGTATAATAAGTAGAGGAAGTATTGTATTCCACTCAAAACTTCAATACCGAGATTTCACCGGAAATATACTGCCGTTTGTGATAATTGTAACACCAAGAAGGAAATGCATGAATTCAATGGATTTAATACCAAGGGTTAGGTACATGACAAGTAACAAATGATCAACTTTTCAAATCTATACATGACCTCTGAGCCCTAATATTCAGTATTTGGTGTGACCTCCATGCGCTGCAATTTGGAGCTGCTATACTCCGTGGCATTGAATAAAAAAGGTTCTGAATAAGTTTCTGAGGGATTTCCCTCCACGCAGTTTGTATTCGAGCCCACAAATCCGTAACACTCGTTACTGGAGGACCGTGACGCACCAGGTGTCGAACAACCATATCCCAGACATGTTCGATGGGCAACATGTCAGGCGAACGTGCAGGCCAGGGAAGCAATGGTACGCGTCGCTCTTAGAAGAAGGCTTGTACATTCCTCGCAATATGTGACGGGGCATTGTCCTGTTGAAATGTGACCTGTGGAGATGCCTGAAGCAGGGGGGAGTACCTCAGGCTCTACAACCACCGTTAGGTAACAGTTGCTGTTCAAAGTGCCCTCAATTCGTAGCAGGCGAGATCGGATGTTGTAACCAATGGCGCCCCAAACCATCAAACCTGGTTTTTGTCCGCTATGCCGCTCAACAATGCAGCCCTTCAGGTTGCGCTCACCACGGTATCGCCGGACACATATGCGACCATCACTGTATGTCACGTTGAAGCGGAACTCGTCCGAAGAGACTACATTTGCCACTGAGCACCCCAGTGACGGTGTTCACGTGTCCATTGCAGTCGGAGGAGATTGTGGTTTCTGGACAATGGAAGCCGTCGCAATCGCATGCATGCGGCTAGTCCAACCTGCAGCAGACGGCGACGAACCGTTGATGTAGACAAGTCCACACCTGTTGCAGTGCTCCAGCGTGGAGCAAACACTGTGGATAAAGCTGTACGGTCCTTTATGGCCATGCAGACCAGATGACGGTAATTCTGTGCTGTGGTCATGTTCCGTGGTTCAGTACCCGCTCTTCGCCTGGTACGACCTTCATCTATCCACTGCTTCCACACACGCATTACTGTCGTAGCAGCATGCCCTGTACGAGACGAAATGTAACGGTATTACAAACTCGCTTCCCGGAGACCGATCATTCTGCCCCGTTCGAACTCGCTCACATGTTGATATGGCTCCCTTTGACGTCGACGAGACATACTTGCAATCTCGTTATTGTTTCCACCTTGTTTGACAGCTCTGCTCCACTACACTGGGCGCAACACTGACCATGTCGGACCGACACGAGGGGGGCCTGATATCGGCCTACGTATACCCCATCTGTCTGCAAACTAATCACTTATTGGCACACTCTTCTACACTTTCACCAAGTTTGGAGTTATTCGGGAAATTCTTTCTTGGTGCTGCAATTTTCACAAACGACAGTGTACATGTTCTTGTCAGCGTGTGTGTCTGTCAGTCTGTGAACAGCATGACTCAAAAATGAAATACTAAACTTGGTATTTGAGTTTGGTATCTTACAAGGATGTGACACGAAGATTTTCAAGAAAATCCCCAACCCAGGCTACCCTTTACATGGAACACTTCTCGAAAACTTTTGATTTTCTCAAAAATGGCTCAAACAATTTGTATTAAAATAGTATGTTCGAGATATTTTTATGGCAAATGAAATGTATTTCTTGAATTTCCTGGGAATGTCTCCAAAAGAACTTTTCATTCTGAATGACTTTCGCACAACTGGTAAACCGCAAGAGATAGACAAAATGTTACTACACAGAAAATGTAACTCTCGTTAAAACACACAATTTATGTCATATACACTGTTTTTGCCCAGTGAACCATTTCCCTTGAGGCAGTATTTTTAACGCTTAAATGATATCAATCTAATTATATAAAATAAAATTTAATAACAGCCCGCCTTAAAGCAATATGTGTATAATATAATACATAAAGTGTATGTAACAGTCATTGTATTATGTTTATACTATTATGTACATGTATAAAAATGTTATGTGAATGTATTACGTGGTTTTAACAATGTAGGAGCTGTGAGAATAGAAGCAAGCTGTTTTCCATAGCAAACAGAATTACAAAGTAGAAGCCGAAAGTTGCTAACAATGAGGTAACAATGAGGTAACCTTGGGACAACAATAAATTAGAAAGTTTAATAAAGTCTATTAATAATTCTTGGAAGTATAATGTAATATTTAAAACAGTTTATAAATAGCCAATCAAAAACTGGAAAAAGCTTAAGTTAAATAAAAGTATTCTATTAGAGTAGACTTAGCGAATCAGAGACTTGAAATAGAGAAAAATTAGACATTCAGGCGGGAGACGCTACAAGACAGCGTTCCCAATCAGACCAGTTTAGATTGCGCACCCGATCAGTATGGTACGTGTTCAATGCGAGACATAAAAATTCGTTGCGGCGAAAATAATATAAAGTTTACCTGTTAAAAAAGTGCAAATAACAATAATCTCACAGCTCTACAGTAGGATATATCAGTGAAGTGTTATTTAATCGTGTGTGGGATTAATAAAACAAAGTACAATACAATTATAATTCGTGTACGCCAGGCTGCTAAGAGATACGTGTTTTCAAAATTACTACTGACGCAGCCAACGCATACATATACAATATTTTAAAGAAACATTAAAATACAAAGTTGATTTTTTAAACCTAGGAGCGAAGGCCACCGGAAAAGTAAACGTGGGGCGAAGGCTACCGGAAACTTTGTACCGTACGTGGGGCGAATATTCCAAGAAACAATCTCCCGCAAATTGGCATCCATTACGTGTGTAATCTAAAACAGCTTCAATTTGGTATACAATACGTGGTGCAACAAAAAAAACAATTAAACTACTGCAAGTGTGATTCCAGCCCCTGCAACGACTGCAAATTGGTTACCATACGTGGGGCTACAATAATTCTACTGCACTAGATATTCCTTATTTGCTTGAATTTTTCAATACTTATACTTTTTCTCAAATGGGAATTCGTTATTCCTTTATTTATGTCCTGAACATGCAAAGAGAATGGAAAATGCTCCACATAGCAACCACCTCTTAAAAGATTTGACCATCGCGTAAAGTCTACCATATTCCCCTTGTACCTACAACTAAATTGGCAATAATATTAACATCTCGATATATCGATTAACATGAAGTAGATGGGGAATAAGGGTTTGTAAAAATATTTTTTACAAGAGTGGAGAAAGTCTTTTGAGTGCAGCATATCAGATTTTTTTCTGTTAAACCACAAGGGTTTCTAAAATTCATTTTCATATAACACGGAATTTGTAAAAGAAATTGATTATCATTGAAACATTACAGTGATTAACTATAAAGCCCGGACATACGATATTGTAAGTAGCCATTAGGGTAACCTTGAGCCACAGACGCTGCGTCATAAAATGTGTATATACAGGGTGGACCTTGAATAAAAGTTGTTTGGGGGGAAGTAAGTGACATTAGTCGTGTTTGTTTGGAGGATATTATGATGGTCATTTCAGGGTTAATATATTGTTTTTTAAATGTGAACCTACAATTAGGGTCAAATTAAATTGACCCTAAAATAATTATCATAACGTTCTCCAAACAAGCACGACTAATGACATTTATTTTTCCGCATAATATCAAGCAACGTTTACTCAAGGCATTTCTTTCTACAACGCTTAGTTTTGGAGATATTGTATAGTCTCAACTTATGGTCTACCCTGTATATATAGTCATGAAATACTGTTAAACAAATGGTGTTTTAATCAACGTTATTAGGAGTTCTTGAGAAAACAAAAGAATAATGAAATATTTTCATTTTAAAACGTAGTCAGGGTCATTTAAAATCTTTCCTTGGAAAATGTTGAATGTAAAATACTAAGCTTAGAATATATTAATTTTTAGTTTTGGAGTATACTGTTCATAATCACACACATACATGGACCCTTTTCTAAAAGGCTCTTTTTCCGTTTAGTGGGCCTCAAGAGACGAATTTTTGTGAAATTTTGATATAGATTTTTAGTTCCCCTTCCGCGTACATAGTAGGTTGTCAAGGTAGGTATTGCCTTCCACCCCAAAATTCGATACCGAGATTTCCCCGGAAATAGATGTTTTGAGGCCCCCTGAAAAAAGAAGGAATTTTTAATATGGTGCGTTAGTGTGTGTGTGTGTGTGTGTGTGTGTGTGTGTGAACAGCATAACTCAAAAACGAATAGCCAGATAAGTACCAAATTTGGTATTTAAGTTCAGCGCCTTCCAAAGATGCGACAGAAAGACTTTCAGGAAGATCCCCACTCAAATGTTTCGAAAATTTTGATTTTCTAAAAAAAGGATCTAACGATTTATATTAAAATATCATATATTAATGACATTTACGTGACAAATAAAATGTATATCTTAAATGTTCTGGGAATAACTTTTGAAATCCTCTTCTTTCGGAAGGAATCTTGTATAATCTTGTATAACTAGTAAACGTTATGCGATATACGAAGCTGTACTACACAGGATATTCAATTAAAGTCCTGTCAACATTCAGTTGTTTCTCGTGATTCTTATGAAACAGTATGGAATTTTAAGTACAGCTTATGGCGACTGGTTCTTAAACATTTGACTATCGCTGTTCCCTTTATATCCATAACGAAATGTGTAATGTAGCTATTTCTGCAAAGGATTATTTGGATTAAAATGAAGTAGATATCAAAATAAGCTTTAATAAGACTATTTTGTATACTCACTAATAAAATGAAGGTTAGAGAAAGTCATGTGAATATATCACATGATATTTTGCAATGATTTCAATAGTTTCTCTAATAGCAGAGAACGCAAAGTTGAATTGTGGCGTTTCAGTATATACCTATAGTTATCTGATATTTACCTCAAATACTAAGTGAAAAGTTAGAAATCCCTATCCAAGCAGTAATTTACCCTAGCACACAACAGAAATCTAACCGCCGAACTAGAGTCTAGCTGTTAATCCTAACGCAGAGAGAAGTGATGCATTTGATGTTTTGGCTTTATTGAACTGTCTTCTAGTCCTCTCATACTTTCAACTGAAATAAGAAGAATACGCGCTCTGACACAAATCTAAAACAAAGCATTCAGTACCCTTTTTGTCACTAATGTAAGTATTTTAGCCTAAGATTGCCGAATTTGAATAAATTCATTTTCCAATGTATGACACAATTTAACAAAGCATAAATAAATGCTCAAGACATTCTTTGCATCTTCTAACCGCAGTAAATATCAAAGCTGTGTGATCAGAACAACGCATGTGTAGTCCGTAAAAATGTTGAAATGGATAATGAAAATAAGAAAGTTTGTATTTTTCGAAGCAATGTATATTTGACATCTTACGGATGTGCTTTCAATATCACTGTTTGTCTCATAATAATGGCTTAAGCTATTTCATCCTCACAGTAGTACAATTTCTGATAAACCCTATTTCACTCTTACCTTAGAATTGTGATTAAAGGAGATTTTTTAGGCTTCCGCTATTTCACACGTGAATCTGCTTATTGGATTTGTCCCTACAACCTTTCAAAATTCCCCAAATTAATAAAGGGTTTGTCCAATCGTTCAGAATCGTGGCAGAAAGCTTCACTGAAGGTACAGTAAAAATAATGAGACGCATTTTTGAAAATCCTGTTTGAGGAGCAACAGTGGCCTAACATGCAGGATCAATAAGGTTGGGAGTATGTCCGTTAGTAGCATTTTGGGTTTGGAATAATGCAAGGTCTTTAGAATAGTAATACAATTTTTAGGAAAAGTCATTAGGGAAAACTACATACACTATGGGATCAAAAGTATCACGACCCCCCACAAACATAAGTTTTTCATCTTAGGTTCATTGTGCTGCCATCTACTGCCTGCTACTCATTATCCACGACCTCAGTAGTCATTAGACATCGTGAAACAGCAGAATGGGACGCTCCGTGACTTCGAACGTGGTCAGATGATTGGGTGTCACTTGCGTCAGAAGTCTGTACGCGAGATTTCCACACTACTAAACATCCCTAGGTCCACTGTTTCTGATGTGATAGTGAGGTGGAAACCTGAAGGGACATGTACGGCACAAAAGCTTACAGGCCGACCTCGTCTGTTGACTGACAGGGACCACCGACATTTGAAGAGGGTCGTAAAGAGTAATAGGCAGACATCTATACAGACCATCACACAGGAATTCCAAACTGCATCAGGATCCATTCCAAGTACTATGACAGTTAGGCGTGAGGTGAGAAACCTTGGATTTCATGGTCGAGCGGCTGCTCATAAGCCACACATCACGCAGGAAAATGTCAAACGACGCCTCACTTGGTGTATGGAGCGTCAATATTACACGATTGAACAATAACAAAACGTTGTGTGGAGCGACGAATCACGATACGCAATGTGGCGATCCGATGGCAGGGTGTGGTCTGGCGAATGCCCGGTGAACGTCATCTGCCAGCGTGTGTAATACCAAGAGTGAAATTCGGAGGTGGTGGTGTTACGGTGTGGTCATGTTTTTCCTGGAGGGGGCTTGCACCCCTTGTTGTTTTGCATAGCACGATCACAGCGCAGACCTACATTGATATTTTAAGCACCTCCTTGCTTCCCAATGTTGAAGAGCAATTCGGTGATGGCGATCGCATCTTTCAACACGATCGAACACCTTTTCATAATGCACGAGCTGTGGCGGAGTGGTTACACGACAATAACATCCCTGTAATGGACTGGCCTGCACAGAGTCCTGACTTGAATCCTATAGAAGACTTTGGGATGTTTTGGAACGCCGACTTCGTGCCAGGCCTCACCGACCTATATCGATACCTCTCCTCAGTTCCGCACTCCGTGAAGAATGGGCTGTCATTCCCCAAGAAACTGTCCAGCACCTGATTGAAATTATGCCTGCGAGAGTGAACGCTGTCATCAAGGCTAAGGGTGGGTCAACACCATATTGACTTCCAGCATTACCGATGGAGGGCGCCACGAACTTGTACGACATTTTCAGCCAGGTGTCCGGATACTTTTGATCACGTAGTGTATTTCGCTGAAGGATTCCATGAGATGTCGCGTGCTGTGGGAACAAAGAAACGTAACTACTGTTTAGAGAGGCAGTTGGATGGAAACCACTCAAGAAGAAACATACACAGTCTTGGAGTTTAATGATGTTATGCGAAAAGGTACTATATGGATCACCTTCCCAATCCCAGCAAAACCTATACATAGCACTTATTGAAAGATATGTTACGAAACGTATCACGGAGGGGCCCCCGGACACGGGACCACAAGCAGGCCAGTAGGCCCATTGTGCTTCCATCGTGTACCCTGGGATGGAAAAATGAGGGGAGAGACCGGAAGGGCGACCAGATCCAGATACCGACGGGCGCAAGCATGGACGGGGTTCCTAACGTTTCCAGATAGAACGCTCCGCCGTCGCACGGTTCCTGCTCACAAGCCACCAGCCTCCAGGGTTCCAACGGATCGCAGCCCGATGCTGAGGAGAAACCTAACTGAGGTACTATCTATCAAGAAAGTAAATGTACACTTTTCGCCGGTTAGTATCATTCAGGCGTTCCGTGAGGAGGGGTTATGAAAACTAAATCGACCGTGGTCGTAGATGTATACTGCAATAGTCTCCATTTTAACCTGCTACTCACTTCGAAGATTTCTATTGCTACATTAACCCAGACAAAACAAGTAGCCTTTCTCTTGCTGCTGAGCTATATACTATATGTAAGAAAACGGAAAACACGTGGAATGATGAGTTTAATAAAATCAACATCTTTGTTGTGTATAACACACGCATTAACAGTTGCTGTGTAGCTCAGTGGTAAAACATTTCAAGTGTGCCGAGGATTCAGGGTTCGGACTCCAGCATATGTCATACATTTTCCAACTTTTTTACCTTGTATTTCTTGCGCTTGCGCAAAATGTTGCTGGAAGTTCTTAATGCACTCCATTCGAACTCCATTCCTCACAATAACGTAGCATGCCACCCACGTCTAAGAGGTTGTGTGGAGCTGACTGCAGTTCAAAAGGGCGAAATTGTAGGTCGTGCTACTCATGATGAAAATGCCTAGCAAATCGCCAAAGATTTGGGTTGTGACCGAAGAACAGTGAAACAATAGTTAGACCGTCATCACGAGGGAGAAGTTGAATGGGCCAAATCACGCAGGTAGGCCTCGTTCAACAGCACTTGCTCAAGACGAAGCTCTGGTAGAAGATGTAAGGAATCAACTTCTAAGAGACAGGTCTTTCTGGACAAAGCAGTCGAGTATGGTTGCTCATATAAAACTATACGCTGACGATTAAAGGATGCTGGTATTTCATCACATTGTCCTGCCACTAAGCTCCTTCTCACTGAGACATACAAGGCAAGAAGGTTACAATAGTCAAAGCGTAATATTGACCTTCCTCAGTCTTACTGGGACCTGGTAATCTGGAGTGACGAGAAGGTATTTCGATCCGACCAGTAAGGGATCCTATGTCTGTATAGACCACGGGAAACTAGATACACGCCTGAACACGTCAATCGAGCAGAACATTCGGGAATAACTGCAGCACATTTCTGAGCCTATATGGCAAAATCAGGTCCAGGGGAGTTAATTCAAGTACCAGAAAGAATGACGAGTGCAGTCTATGTAGATGTTCTCGAACACTTTGCTGCCGCTCTTTCGTGCTAGGTCCCCAGAACAAGAAGGATATGTATTTATGCACGACAATAGTGATGTGCATACCGCAAATATCATAGGATGGACTAACGAGGTATCCAGAAATCTGCATGGACTGGCCTCCAAGACCTCCTGATCTGAACACCATTGAACATGTATGAGCCTTCATGGTAAAGGAATGGGAAGAACGTCCAACAGACAGGGTGTGAGTAAATCTGATGGCACACGTGATGGAGCTATGGCAACGTTATCAGCAGAACGCAAACCGATGTTCTACACTGGTTGCAAACATGCACGAAATGATAAACGATGTAATCATGGCTGGGGGCGATTAAACCTGGGTTTAAAACACAAGATTTCATTTTTCGTTTCGATTTGTTGTTTCGACAAGCTACTTGTTATAGGAGTTACATTATTTATAAATCTGAAATGTTTCAGAAATTAATTTATTTCTTCATATATGACGTAGCTTCAGCTATGAAATATACTGTACCTAGCAGTTACATACAATATACCTTTTCACTATATGCACTATACTTCGACTTATACACAATTATATTTGCAGCTGGAGTTTGTTTTTCTCAAGATGACAATTTATCAGTTTCTTGTTGTTTTATATATTAGCCTACTGTTATGATCAGATGAATTGTATACAACATTTAGAATTTGGCTCCATTAAAATTATCATTCAACCTCCTTGCGTTTTCTTCTAAATCATGTAGTAATAGCCCAGTCGCAAGAGAAGCGTAAATTTGTTCGTTACTGTGTTTTACGAAGTGAAAAAGTATGACCACATGCTGGGGCTCGAACTCTGAACCCTCGGCACACTTGAAAAAAAAAGGACGCGTGTTACCACTGAGTTTACGACAGCAGATGCTAGTCCGTGGGTTGTATACAACATAGATGTTGGTTCTACTAAAAACATATTCAGTGTTCTCCGTTTTCTTGCGTATTCTCCAGTCCTATGTAGTTAATAGCTCAGCAGCAAGAGAATTGCAACTTGTTTTGTGATATTTAGTCCACATTTCGTCATATTGGGTTAATATAGCCACAGAAAGTGAGTGGAGGGTTAAAATGGCGACTACTACAGTATACATCTACGATCATGGCCGAATTAGTTTTAATACCCCCTATTCACGGAACGCCTGAATGATACTGACCCGCAAAAAGAGAATATTTACTTTCTTGAAAGATAGTACCGTAGCGATGTCAGAGAAGAAACCTTTACAGATGGCAAGCCACCGCCCAGCCGCAGCCCGCCGAACACCGCCGAAGATGATAGGTATAGGGAATGAGAGGAAGGAGAGTCGTAATAGAAAATGAAGCACCGCAGGATTCGCCTGGCAAGCCGGGGAAACCATGAAAAACCAATAGGCCAGAGTGGACGGTCGCCGGGAGTCCATCCCGAGAACTCGCTCGGTACTGAAATATGTGTAATCCAATAAGTAAAATGAGTTGATAATTTAGTTAATACATCCTGCTTTCAGCTTTTGTCCATGCGCCTATTCCTCACTAACCTTGTGCTCATAAGGAGTAAAATGTAATGTCATATTTGCAAGCTACATTATAAGACTTTCCAAAATAATAATTATGAGGAAAGGCTTGAAGCAACAGAAAATAGCGTTTGTGACGGCAGTTATCTCCATAAGTCAGAAAATCATTTGATATCAGCAAAACGTAACATTGTACTATTGGAACGTGCGGAAGCAAGGAGATCTTAGGCTCAGCATGAAAGAAGTGTACGGAAACCAGGGTTGCACGACAACGCCCGCGCGCTCAAACAGTAGCGTAGCCAGAAAAATATTAACGCGTGGTTATGTATAGGGATCCATTTCTTAAACAATTTACATCAATTAAAATGATAAATATAAATTAATCCTGAGTTAAAATATTTAAATAAAATCGATTTCATATTCGCAGATTAAGGTGCACAACTGGAATTCAAATTAGGATAGGATGTTTTTCGTATTCTAAGTGGTAAATGTGTTGTGTCAGGAGAATTAAAGACCCTATGAAGTATTTTATATTACCGCTGCAGGCCAGTTTATTGCAGTACAAAACAGGGGTTCTGTTATGTTCTTAACTGGGAGATACTGCCCTCATTTAGAAACCACTGAAAGTTGAGAATTTCACACAGAACGAAATTATGCCCCAGCATCTTAACATGTTGCACTAACGTCATCTAAAGTACAGTTTCTGTTGTTGTCATCTTTGAGGATGTTGACCAGGATATGCGGCGTATTATTCTAACGAAGCTAATTTTGCCATTAATTTTTACATTGTTTTAGCAACGCAGGTTACAATCCCCAATCCCACCCTAGCTACGCTCTGCGCTCAAGGGTCAAGATGTGCCACAGCATTTCTGAGGGGTGGCTGTCCACCATGCCTCTACATTTCCAGTTATTTGTGTTCAAATATTACCACAGTATATTTAAAAATGACGTAATCTAATCCCGCAATCGAATTAATCTCTCCAATTGTGTGTTGCGAAAATCTCATGTTGCAGCAAGTTTGGAAGAAGAATTCTGCATATGTCAATTCTACACATCAAATGAAAAACTAATTTGATAAAGCACTATACCGTAATTCAAATACGGGTATGTATAATTATATTTAATATTTTAGGTACATATCACGTTGGCAAATAATTTTCACCGAATTTAAATCACAAAATGAATAACCTGTCCATAAGAGACTTTGTAGGCCCACACGCTAACTTTCCTTTACACCTTGAGAAAATCGTAATGTTTCAAGGCAGATTTAGTAGTGCAATTTTGTCTGTTTGATTTCCGAATGCATCAAATATATTCACTTAATTTAAAATATAAGTATAAAAAGTGATAAAATTGAATGAAGCGAAATATGGAAAAAATATTCAAGATTTTATTACGTGACTATATCCAGCTAATGCTATGTGATAAAATAGCTAGTGTTTATAGGAAGTTTATATTTTTCAATTTTAAAAAGAGGTTCTGCATATTGTTAAAATGCTGTTTTAAATTCATGAGCTCGCTGCGCAATGTATATACCACTTTTCATTATCTGGGTGTCTGCGGGTTACACGTATGACATTTGCATTGCTATAGGCTGTAGAATACCTGTGTAGTTTACCGCCCCCGGCCTGATTACTTTTACTGGGAAAATTCCGATATGTTCTAGAACACTAATCCTACAATCCACATTCGTACGTTTTCTGCATTATTTGATTGTAAACATAGTAAAACCGTTTTTCGACGATAGGGTTTTTGATCCAGTTGCCGTTCATGCTGTGAAGGAGGAAAATTGAATTTCCTGCATTCAGTTAACCTAACCTACCTACGTGCGTGTTTTACTGCACGTATGTGCATGAACCTTTGATATATTTATTATTGAAGACGTAGAATATAATAACTTTGATAGCTGAATTCTATCACTTAAGCCTTACCTGGGTCTTTACTTTCTTTTGTTTGCAAATATTTACTTACGATTTAATATGAAATATGAGCTGCATGTTACTGCTTTTTTTAAGGTCAACAACCACAACCAGGCATGGATAATCGACGCCAGTTCGACACCACGGTTAATGTTGGTAACCTTATTACTAGAAAAACAGCTGGTAGTAATCAATTTTATTTTTGCCTAAGCACTATTTCTATTATTCACTATGGTCTGAAAAATAGTATGGAATACACATGCATGAAGTGCATTGGAGAATCCTGGAAATAGAAAATACTCACCTTCCTCGCTCTCCAAAGATGCACACTTGTGTTGGCCTTGTAAGTGTCGGTTCAGCAGATTTTAACAACCTTCGTGTTTATCTTTGGTTCTTATGGCACCATACTGATCTATTAAGAGAAATTACTGTAATTGCCTTTGTGTTCTGTAAATCCAAAGGTGTGAAAGCTTTTCTTCGTAAATAAAACATGTTTTTGATATTCTTGCTCCTTCAAAGCGGTCATCAGCATTCTCTATCACTTTTTGCGCTAACACAGAGATAAATATTGTAGTACGTTTTAATATTGTCTCTTACATTACGTTTTATTATGCATATTACCTATTACATTTGTATGATACTGTTGCACACTAACGATTGCGGTATGTTTCTTACACATATTAAACATTTAAAGAATAATATTTATCACACTGTTACACATTAATTAATAATTTATTATTTTTCCAAAAACTACTGCTTTTGAAATGTGTTGTGTAAACGAATAAACACTTCTCTAAAGCTTGTTTAGTACTTGAGCCGTTTCGGTTGCTCCTCCTCCCCGTTTTTCCATCTCCATGACGACAGCATCTCTACAACGCTCTGAGATTTTGAACCTGAACAGTTTTGACGTCATGTGTACCTGGTAACAGCCTATTAAAACGAATACTGTTGGTTGATTTTTGAGCCAATCACTAGGATAAGAAACTCAGTCGCCATATACACACATCCGGGCGACACACGCGGATAAAGACGGGCACACGACGTATAAGATTTTTTCGGAGTTGTAAAAATGTTTGATGTTCTACATGTTCGGTGAGTAAAGGTTCAAAATCTATAGATATGCAACGGATGGCAGCGCGTGATAGTGGATGAAAAAAAAGTATTTGTATGTAAAAATAAAAGAAACTGAACAAGACACTCATTTTGAGTTTTTACGTAATTTTAAAAGAAACAAAGTTCACGAAATGTTATTAAGATTATAAATATACATACGGTTATAACTGTAAAGGCCCATTCACAATGAAATGTCAGCGCAGACCTAGCATAAGCGTAAGACTTTGCATTCATGTTATTTAATGGAAGCATTCACATAGAGTAAAGCAACGCGCTACGCAACGCAAGAGTTTGCGAACTCCAAACTTTATGCTTGCGTTGCGTGCGTAGAGGAATAATTCTGTATTTCTTTCTCTTTGCATGGGTTGCTGTTCAACAACAGACGATCGCGATGCAAGACTTTACGCTGCCTCCATTAGGCCGTGCCACACAATTTGTTGTGTCATTTAATGGATGGACCCAGCATCTGCGCCTAGATTTCTTGGCTCATAAATCGTAAGGCGCAAAGAGATAACGCACATTGCATTAATATAACTTGTATAGCTGTATCATCACATATATAACTTGCTGCAGTTTCCATACTTGCACACTATTTTCAATATGGTGGTCAAACATTCCTCATTCACTAATGCTACGAGTGGCAGTTGGGCGTATGAAGTTTTTGTGACCTATTTATTTATAAAACATTGAGTGAACTTTCTTATTTGGTATTGTTGGTTATATTATTCAATGTTAAACTTAGGGTGCGCTCGGAAGGTTTCCGCAATTAGTTTAAGGATCTAGAAGCCCGTGCCAACTTCTTGCGTTACGCCTACGACTGCATTGTGAACGGTCTTCCCTCACGCCTGCGCTTTTACTGCGTTATCTTAGCGCTTGTATTTCATTGTGAATGGGGCCTAAACGGTTATCTTTTGTTAAAATTGTAAAATACGTTTGTTTCTATTGTGTGAGGAAAAAGAAAAAGACACTTAGAAATTCACATACTCTTAAAAGAAACTCAGCTCATGTTTCTTACATACACAAGCACAGATTTGTTGATTTTCTTGAAATAAAAGGAGACATATTCTAACGAAGTATGTAATGCAACTATATATATACAAGATACAAAGTGAAATAATTATAGTTTTCAAAAAATGTATAATAAACGGCTTTGAAAAGTGATAATGAAATGATAAAAAAATTGCTAATAAAAACCATTTGGGGAATAACAACGGAGAAACAAAATTACTTCCGATACTGTGGTATCGAAGGCCGGTCATTCGCAGTGACCGACGGAGACAACATAAGATTACCTTGCTGAACACCTTATGGTGCTTAACTCAGTGAGTTCCCTGGCGAATAAAGGTTTGGAAATTTATTTTAATTCCTTTTTGTTATGGAGTCATAAAACCTTGAATTGATAAATTTGTCATTCGCCCTATGCCCTAACACTTCTAATGAATGCTAATTTATGCCACCCATTAGTGATGAAATAAACACGTATTATGAAGGTAGGTATATCACCTCTAAATGTCTTAAAGTACCTTAGTTTAAGTGTCACACTGCACTTGAATCAAACATTTCTTATAAGTGAAATTTTCCAAAATAATCATTCCTTCTCATAAGTTCATTTTGCCACAAAACGAATTGTTGTACATAAATGAAATATGCGTTTTTATATATGCTAAGAGTGGTTAAATATTTTGAATCGGAAACTTAATGTTAAAATTAATTTAATGAAGCCAAAGATTGTTAAAGAATTAATAGATTTTAACTTTAAGAATATGAATACAATTTGTATCATCTAAACACAAAAAACAATTATTTGTGGTGTCCCTTTTATTTGTGTTTAACCCCCATTCCTATTACACAAGGACACTGATTATATGAAATTATAATTGTGAAAGCAAATCTGGGCAAGAAAAGCATCAAGCCAAAGTTTAGGGCACCTCCCTGGCATTTGACAGTTATGAGGGCTGGAAAACCTGAAAAAAACCCTCAGTTAGGGAGGACCTTCCTGGCGGTTTTTGAACCTCAGACCTCCCGATCACAAGTCAATAACTTAACGATTTCGGCTAGCTCATTCTATTTCTGGTATTCTAGATCTAATAAGTCATCTTAGGTTGTCTATTTTTGATGTGTTGTTTAATTGCTTGATTAACATTTTGAGCTGTTGCGTATTGCTTTTATATTTTCATATACAATAGAAACTGCAATATTACTTAATATATTTCGGTTATTTGTAATGCAGTTAGTATGTGCAAAATATATTAATTTTAAGCAAACCAAATGTCAGTGTTATCACTGTCAGACAATAATGTGCATATATCTGGATAATAAGTTAACATGCAGATACAGTGGCAAGAGTGTTTGACAATGTATCTATGAAAATCCAAAAATCCACAGTTTTCTTCTCATTCGCTTGACTTTTTTACCGTATGTTCAGAAGATAAAACATATATTGCACAAAACACTTTTACGAGCTATGTCAAACCCTTCTTAATATATTAATGCTTTTGTTCATAATCACTTTTTCATAAGGTAATATGAAATGCTTAGGTAATACAGTTTATCGTATCGCTGTCAAATATTTAATTTCAGCTACGTATATGAACATAAATTATTGTTTCTTAATTTTAATTATTTGAAGAGAAAAAGATTGTTATATACATGCTATAAAGTTTTTCAAGTTTGTTAATGTCAGCTATGGAGAATATTTAATTTCAACAGAACTATTTTTTATTTTTAACTAGTGCACAAATATTCTTAAATCCATAATTCCAGCAACTCTGCTGATTATTTCATGTCAATTTATTATAAATTATTGTTCAATGAACATTTTAATAATGAAAAATGCTTAGATGTTTAAAGATCAATGCGGCTCTTTACCTAAATGTTAAAAGACCAATCAAATAGTCGTTTATGCCTTTTAAGTTTCTGGTATTAGAAAACAATAGCATTACATAAATTATAGGTTAAAATAA
Source organism: Deroplatys truncata (assembly GCA_030765065.1). Taxonomy (NCBI): domain Eukaryota; kingdom Metazoa; phylum Arthropoda; class Insecta; order Mantodea; family Mantidae; genus Deroplatys; species Deroplatys truncata. Next base: position 201,011,447 of record CM060983.1, on the reverse strand, counting down.
TAATATAGAAATAAAAATGTCTGAAATGTTGCACTCACATGACTTTCTCTTCTCTCCTACAATCTATTTTTACAAACGCTTATTCTCCATCTATTTCGTGTTAATCGAGATTAACCTTTGCAAACTATCTTATTGCTAATTTTCTTGTAGGTGCAAGGGAATTGGTAGGCTTTAAGCGATAGTCAAATATTTTAAGAGTTGGTTGCTGTGTGTAGCAATCGATTCTCTTTGCATGACTAGGATATAAAAAAAAAAACAAACAGGTTCACTCGGCCGACAGAAAAAAACCATCTTGTATGGCATAAATTGTGTGTTTTAACAAGATCTACATGCATTGTGTAGTAAAATTTTGTCTATCTGTTACGGCTTATCGGTTATGCAAAACTCATTTAGAATAAAGAGGACTTTCGGGAACATTCCCAGAAAATTCATGATATACACTTCATTTGCCAGAAAAATATCTTAAACATATAGTGTTTTAATCAAATCGTTATAGCTATTTTTGATAAAATCAAAATTTTCGCAAAATGTTTCATGTCAGAGGTAGTCGGGGTGGCGGGATTTTCTTTAAAATCTTTGTGTCACATCTTTGAAAGTAACTAAACTCAAATACCAAGTTTGGTATTTATCCGACTTTTCGTTTCTAGTTATGCTGTTCACAGACACACACGGAGACTTTGCGTGATATTTTGATTTTTTATATTTTATATTTATCGTGCCTCAAAACATGTATTTCGGTGAAATCTCGGTATAGAATTTTTGGGTAGAATCCAATGCTTCTCCTACTTACTATACGTAGTGAAAAGGGTAAAAATTTAGAATTTTCAGATTTTTTTTAACAGTTTGATAGATGCATTACCTTAGTATACTCTATAGACTGAAACAACTGTTCAGAGAAATAAATAATAGAAATACTTACGTATAGTCCCGGTTCACGTAGCAGTTGCCGAGAAAGGAACACAGGTACACGTTACACGCATCCGGCCGCACAGGATTCTCTCTCCCGCTAATCTCGTACGTAATATTGAAACCGTACACGTCCAACAGGTGGTCCATGACCCGGAGGTGGTTACCCTCGAGTTGGTCCAGGGTGAAGTCGATGACAAGGAAAGGGTTCCTGGTCCAAAGCCAGTACACGAGCGTCACGTTCTGTTCGGTAACTGCGTGGACCAACCGACGACCGAGCTGTGTCGACCCTTTCTCGTAGTAGGCGAACTCGGTGAAGGTGAGTCCCTTGGTCACGTAGAGCTGAGTGAGGTAGACGACGATGGAGTAGTTGTTGGCTGGCACGCGGTCCGTCGTATCCAGCACCCACTGGCACCTGATCGGCACCGGAAAGGGACCCGGAAAGTTTGGGGTACTTATTGTGCCCCGATCACCTCCGAGTTTACCGCCACACTTCACCTCCTGCTGCAGTGATTCTGGATGCCTCTGCTGTCGACGTTGTTGAGCCATTTCCACGGGGTCTGAGCAACAGCACACGAAAACGCACACATACACCAACGTCCGCCACATAATAGGTCCAGAAAGGGGTTGGAGTTAACACCCAACACGGATTCACTTCTCTTCAGCTACTTCCCAAGAAGGATGTCCTCCAAAGCACAGTGACAGAAACTAATACGCAGCCAAAGAGCATTTAACAGTGTTCTTTATAGGACACTGGAGAAAACGGTATAAAACACAGTAAAATCTGTGGAATTCTTGAGATCGTAAAACATTAAACAAGAGAAAGTATTTCATCACTAGCGACAGAATCACTATCTTTTACGAGCTGCTTCCCAGATTCTCTAAAACAGTTTACTGGTTAACTAGCACTAGTCTTATCGCCTTCGCATAAAACTTCATTTACAGGCAACAGTCACTTATTCGAAACACTGCGGTTTGTTCTGATAAAACTGCGTTGTTTCTGATAATTTCCAGTTGAATAGGGGTTATCCGAATTTGACCAGTTTCATCCTCCTCATTATCTTCTTCCTCTTTCATCTTCACGCGAAAGTTATGTAGAAACCTCCAGTGGTCATACAACATGCTTGATCTGCTTTCTTATATCTTCGAAGCTCTCAAAAGAAGCAGCAGAAGTTCAGGCAATGACCTCTTGTGCATCTGTAAGCAATAAACGACTTGAATAAGTTTTCATTTTACTTTTTTAAACTGCAACTAAAAAATGTACAGGATGGAAAGGTATCAACATAGATGATTACTAGGACCTGGATTTTAATGTTAATTTAAATTATTAAAATAAGTGCACAGAAATTATAAATTAATTTATGCATAGGTATAATTGCTTCACAAGCAAAAAAAAGGTAGATATAAGAATAATTAGATAATTTACAAATACATTAAAAATATGTTTTGTTTTCTTGTTTGAACAATCTGAAAATAAAATTAGGAATATTGCATTAGTAGCAAGTCTTACAAAACTGTAGCATTAATTATTTTGTGTTCTCAGATTGTACAAAATACATCGTGAATAAAGAGAACTTCACAGTTGATGACACGCCATATTAAAAATAATGACTGTACTTAGGCACTCATTAATACGAAAAAAGGGAAACCCGACCTGTCTCATCCCCCTTTTGTGACACGACTTCAATAATTATATTTGCTCTCCTGATAATAGCCACCCCTCAACCCACAAGCAACCCTTTTCAGAATAAGTATTAAACAGGAACGTGATTTTCTCCCCAAGAATGTAGAAGATTACTCTTATTTTACATTTAAACAGTGAAATTTCTGAAGTTTCAAAAGTTATGATTATGTAAAATGCCAATAATATAAAACTGCATATTCATTGTACGAGGCGTATTTTTTAAGTAAGAGCACTACCGTCGCGATATTGAGCATGCGCCATTCATTAGGAAGCCAGGCTGAAGCGACCGTCACTTTCTGTTCTTCTGTTGTTAGAGTGTTCGAAATGTTCAAAGAAGCGAACGACCCGACTGTGAAAGCAGATCAGTGATTCGTTTTCTGAATGCAAGAAATGTTACGTCAAAAATGTTACATTAATCGTCAATTATGTGAGGTTTATGGGGAAACAATGACTGGCAATGCCCGGTCACACACAGCCAAAGAAACTCAATACAAGTTATTTCTTGTTCGCCTTCCTTCGTATGCTGGCTGCATGCTCCCTAAGGTTTACGTGATGCTACTTGAAAAGGCTAGCATCTCGTAAACCTTTGCTGTACGTATGATTATCCACTAAACGCACGGATTCTTTTATCAATGCATAGTACGATGTTGTTCTATTAATGACTCAACTTCTAGTGGAGCTGACATAAACATGATGTGCTTTTCAATCAGCTACGGAGAAATGCTTATTGGACGATGAAGGCACTACTTCCGTACTGTTAGTGTAGGCCAATAGCTACAAAGTTGTACTAGTCATTTCGCCAAAACATTACACCACTCTTTCGTCGTGCTTGTTGGAATTAAGGGTTCGTGTTGAAAACAAAACCGCTAGTCCCCCACCTCACAGTTCAGGTATACTGTTTTACTTACGTCCGAGAGCTGGTTATCACACTGATATACTTTGATCTAGCAACGTTGCCTATGTCTCCAACCAGATTACGTCTGTAAAACGGTGTTCAGAAAATGATTAATTATTTCGTAGCCCTGAATGATGTCATAAATTACTACCGAAATTAGGTCTGAAATACACTACTCTACACATCTTACAAGTAATAAACTATTATCTTCATAAATTCTCGTAGAATAAACACATAGTTTTAAAAAACAACATTTTTTCGAAAACGGCTGATCACACGACAAAATGTTATTGTACTTTTGTGTTTGTAATATATTAGAAGGCATGTAAAGTTCCCTTCCGTTCTTGTATTTGGAACTTGTTAAGAATATTACAATATTTTACACAGGCATAAAATCAATTACTAAAATCAATTAATGTCATGTTCCCTTACTTTATACATTATTAAGCAGGACGCAATTGTTTATTAAATACAAAACATTTCGAAAGTTGGTCGTTGTAATTGCCACCTTCTGTTCGGTCTTGGTTATTTCGCAGTGAACATTAGAAACACGTGAAGAAATACATTTTGGCAGATCAATACCGGGATTAGGTAAATTATCTTCAGATCGATTGAATGACAGGACGAAATGAAGAAAACTCGCAAATGTCAGGAGCTAAGGGGGGGCACATTGATTTCCACCATGGTTCCCGGAAACTCCTCATTGCATGCAAGCAAATGGATATGGAAATCATTAAAACTTCACTCTCTGCATTAAAATTTAGTCTTGTTTTCCAAAAGCCTTGGGCGTCTAGAAATGTGAATGCATCAGCAAGAGGAATGTCGATATTGGAAGAATGTTTAATAGCACATCGCTATGAGATTATTTTAACTTGTAACATTTAAAGGGTCGTTGTTCAGTATTAGAGACTACAAATAGACTGATGGGATAGGTGAATCATTTAACTCTGCCTTGGAAAAAAACCTTTCCAGGAATTCTGGTTTCTGGAATGCAATCATTCCGAATATTGAGAGGTATACTGAACACATTCCGTAATTTTACATCTTAAATAAGTCATTGCGCTATAACCTCAAAACTCAAATGAGTAACAATCATATGACATTCTCTAGCATTACCCCGTAAGATCTATTAATATAAAACGCACAAGCTTCAATAGGTTTTGCGTTAGGAATGATAAACATTTACTAGAAGTATTTTTAAATTGTTGTATGCTAAACGTAGAGTTTGGAAACAGCACTCTACAGTTTGTATGATAAATCGAATTTTAACACAGGTTCATTCGGAGGTTGAAAACAAATATGCTATATTTTAGTGATGGGACGATACCGCTATTTCGCGATAGCACCGATACCCGATTTTGTTAAAAACTGCAAGGGCTATAGCTTGTTCACTGAGTTATGTTCTTATCAGTAATTTTCTGTATATAAACGTATGTAACCAATTTTGTATTGTATGCTAATTCGAATTGTTCCTGTTTGACATCCTGCAATTGGCAGGAAGTTTTTATATTGATAATATTCTCTAATGTTGGTCAAATCTAATAATAATAATAATAATAATAATAATAATAATAGTAATAATAATAATAATAACAACAATAATAATAATTTCTACGCATCTCTTCTTATGTAACTATATTTTGTGCTGAAATTTTTCTCTTAAAGTATTTTCTAGCAATAGAGAAACAAATACTAGCAATTCTTTATTCTTCAATCTTGTAAATATAAACCAATATGTATTTTACATGAAACTCAAAAAACTAAAAATGTATGTGTTACACCATTCACAACTACCACATAACTTATTTATTTTTTCACCCGGCAATAGCTAATTAGCCATATAAACTCGGACACTAGTAAGTTTGTGGATTAAGTCTCTCTACCACCCAACCTCATATATTAGCATATACACGTGAAATACAAAGCATATTAGACACAATTAAAATTTGAAGAAGAAAACCAAGGAAGTATTGCTTGAAATGCGGAGATATAAAGGAAACAAAGAAGAGTTTTGTTTAAGAACACGCGCATTCTTGAGAGAACAAGTATTTCTATTAGCTGTGTTATCACACGTATTAAGTTTTGATTTGTTTCTGCTGCATTCAAGACTTTGGTCAGCAGGCAAATGTAATAGTTGCCAGTGCGTCACCACCCGGGCTATTGCAGAAAGGTGATTTAGTGCGTCAGCTAAATCAGCTTCATTCACAACTTAGTTAACGCTGCAGGTTACATGAATACCTCTAATTCTTCCCCCATTGTTATGCATGTTTTCATTTATACACAAGGTTCAATGGAATGTTGCATTCATTCACCCACAGGAAACGCAGTCAAGGGCTATGAAGAACTATAGTCCAGCAACTCTTTGGGGACACGTGCGAGGCAGTAACGTGAAGTCTCGGCTTTATCTAGCACAAAGTTAAACGGAACAAACTTTCAATAGTGCAAAACTTAAAGTTTACTAGACACATTTCGATACCACCGAGTATCGGGAGTATCGAGGGCCCATCCCTACCATATTTCAAATATGTCATATACAAGTTCATGGAAACAAAGTGTACGTGTGTGTGTGTGTGTGTGTGTATGTGAAATATGATTCAGTTAAGAGAAGCAAAATCTGATGTGTTACAAATTATTATTACGAAAGCGTATTTTCTTATCTACTTCTTTTAATTGAGATAAATATTTCTGGAAGTAGTTGCATTACGCACTTCGTTAAACACAATAGCTATAGTCCGGTGTTTTAGAACTATTCGCTGGCCTTAAAATTCTTTCCATTACATCGCGAGAAAGAACTGAAAATCGACAGGATTTTAAAATAACTGCTAAGTATTGAACAATTCGAACCATTACTAAAGGATATCGGAAATAGCACAGGCCATAAAAAAACTTATTTCCATTAAGCTGTGTGTTGTCTATCGCTTAATGTTTACCAGTTATACAAGATTACACTTACGTCCTTCCGAATGAAGGGGACTTCACAGGTATTTCCAGAACATTCATGATATATGACACGTAAACATCTTTAATAAATGGTATTTTAATAAAAATCATTACAACCATTTTCTAGAAAATAAAAAGAATTGACAAAAGTTCCAGTTGGGGTAGAGACATTTTCTTGAAAAATCTTAATGTTGCACCTTTGGAAGATATACTTTTCGTTTTTGAGTTATGCTGTTCACGGACACACAAACACACAGGAACATTTTTCTAAGAATGCATTTTATGGGGGTTCAGGGGCACCATAACATACATTTCCGTGAAATCTCGATATCAAATTTTTATTCGAATACAATACTTCTCCTGCTTAGTATACATTATAGAGGAGGTAACAAAACGACATACATTTTCAAGATGTTGTGGATGGACACTAACCTTCTTTAGCAGTTAGAAGGAAAACACTAATTTAAACTTAGGGCGGCATACACCAAACTAAAGTAAGTTTTGCTTCAGTAGTAAACTACAATTGAAGTCAACACGTTGAGTTTATACAAGAGTAAACTACTTCCGAAATATTTTACTCCTTTTCAGAGTAGATTACTATAAAGATGTAGATGTCAAGAGTATCGTCATTTGTACATTAATGCGGAAGTAAATAGAGCACGCAGTATAGGTTAAAATTTATTCTCGTGACCAGAATGGAACTGCAATACCTCACATGCCGCACGAGTATATTAAACCATTACTAAATCGTTTCCAAGAACTAACGAATCACTAATTTGTAGAAACGAAGTGATACAAACTTTTGTGATAACATTTTCAGGATATAGTATGCTTTGATGTCTTTGGAAATAATCGTAGTAATACACTCTTTTATAGATGTTTTAGTGCTTTTTATTATCCTAACACTAAACTGAGATATTTTGGAAGTAACAAACGTGCGCGTGTAAACCTATGGTTTTGCACCATTCATTTCCTTTATATATACGAATTAATGCATGGATTTCCTTGTTTTAAACTCTAGTTTAAATACTCATGAAGACATAAGGCTATCATTCACCGAAATTGCCATGCTTGGGCCCAATATCAGTAAATTTAGACCATTAGTATTTATGCTATTTCCGTTATTCCCGAAATAATTTGCACCGGTTGCATTATTGTCACAAACTGATCATGTTCCTTCCAACACTTAGGATATTATTTCAATTATTATTTCCGAAACATCATCCACGTATGTTGTCTGAGATATCGCCAGTTTTAAATCTTATGTTTCGTGGCTTTCGGTTTTTCAGCCTTTGTTGTTAGGTCTTTCCAAAGCAGCTCTTCGGTACGTCCGTTCGAAGCATTAAACTAGTCCGTCAGAATTTTTTTGACATTTCTTCTCTTACCCAGAATCTTTAAATCGTCTTTTTTGCACTCTATAACCTTAACATGCATTTTCCTTATCTCTACTATAAACACTTATCCATTTCTCTGACATTTCCCCCCCCTTTTGCTATTGCATATAACACAATCCCCGACTCTTTGAAGTAAATCGCGGGTAGTATAGTAGTAACTAAACGAATAAACTTTATTTCAACTCTTTCGGAGTAATTACTTTCTAGTACCCTAATTCCATAGTACGAATTCCTTTAATAAACGTTGCTTCCGAAGTAATTAACTCCAAAATAGTGCACCTACCTTTAGTTTGGCTTAATATTCTAAAATCTGTTAATCTGTGTGTTGTCCTTTGTTTCTCATTAGCTTAATCACGATTTTGTCTCTCTCTGTCTTTCTTTTAGACACACACACACACACACACACACACACACACACACACACATCCATAAATACACGACGCAGCAGCGAATATTTCGGGAATATTATAGAGAATAATTTCTTTTTAATAAACAAGTCTATGTTTAACAAGACATCTTTCCTAAAGCACGTATTATTGCACGTCTGTTGTGAGTTCCCAGTTATATAAAATCCAACGGGAAAGAAAAGAAATTCATCAGCTGTTTACACAAAATCTAATTTATAAATACTTCTCTCACGTCTGCATTACAAATACACGTATTCAGTGTTTTTTCCAAACTGCCTGATTTCAGTGTACGATTTCCTTAAAAGTAGGTAACACTGTTTTATGCCGTAATTCGCAGCCTACTGTATAGCAAAAAATATTGCAAACAACGCAATACCCTTCGAGTGCGTTTTATTATTTGTGTAAAAATAACGGAAAACTCGCATGCTTCATCACCTATAAGCCATTTACTCATAGAAATTACAGCAGAAGAGTTCCAAAGAGTTCCATTTCTCAAATATCTTCAGTTCCAGTTTTCCGAAGCTTTTGTTTTTCTATTTTCGTCTGTGACACCCACTGAACTGGTTTAAATAGACTGATTAAATGTAAGCTATCACATTTAAAAGTATCATAGGCGCCATCAGAACAGTAAAGATTCCAGAATGTTGTTGAGCGATTCTGACGCAGATGATGTAGTCATACAGATACAACAAATATCAATTGATGACTGACCAATAGCTTGGAGATTATTCATTCATATCTTACATTTTTGAGTCATTACCTCTATAGTCTTAAGACTTCAATGAGATTTGTTTAATTTTCAGAGTGCCTTATCTCTCCTAAGTTATGAAGAAGTGACTTACAGGGAATCACAAATTAAGAACCTATAGGTTTATTTGCAATGACAAGTAGACATAATAACAATAAGGTTTTACCAATTACAAAAAATCCGATGACACTACCTTCTTTACTCACTCTTCTCCAAACTCTTCTTACAAAGGTTCATTCTTTCATATGCTTTTTATTAATCAAGATAAACTTTCACTGTACATTTACACTTTTAAGTTAGGTAAAGCGATAGTCAGACTTTAAAAACCGATCGCTATGTGATGACTTGTAATTCCATGCTCTTTGCATACCACGAGAAAATAAACGATTATCGACCTACCGGTTGAAAAGTAGTAAGCATTTAAAAATTCAAAGCAATAACGAGGAATATCTCGGAAATGCAAAACAAATTTATTGGCATAAATTATTATTTAACTTTTTTTGTGCAGTAATATTTTGTCTACTTATGGTTTACCAGTTATACAAAAGGCATTCAGATTGAAGACGTCTAACAGACTACCCCCAAAGATTCAAGATATGCATTTTATTTGTCATGCAAACACCTTAAAACACATGCATTAGTAATCCAAATCTTTACAGTCATTTTTATAGAACAAAAAATTAGAAAGAGCCAAGGGTAATTTGGGGTGGAGGCATTTTCTTGAAAATTTTCGAGTCGCAAACCTGGAAGACGCTGAACTTAAATACCAAGTTTGATATTTAACACACGCGCGCGCACGGGCGTTTTTCTAAATGTTTTTTTTTTGTTTATTCAGAGCGTTTATTTAAAACGTGTGTTTTCGGTGAAATCTCGGTACCATCGAATTTTAGGTTGGAGAGCAATACTTCCTCTACCTGCTGCAGATAGGAAGTAAAGGAATTAAAAACACATTTCATTGGTGTTTACACACGAACCGTTTCCTATGCACCATGCTTTCCTGACAACGCAATGTATTCCAGTAAGCAGACGCTTCCCAATACCTTAGTGCCTGCCTTCTCAACAGAAGCGGAAGTTATCAGTGGCGTGCTAATTCTACTTTTTGGTACTTTAATAAATCATTCAAGATTTTAAAAGCTAGCAATTTTATAAGCGCTTTTTTGGGGGGGAGGGAAATCCCTTGAAGCGCTTTATGTTAATCAAAATTCGTTATTCATTAACACTCTCGTTGGTTGGTTTTATTTTAAAAGTGTACATATGTATGGAAAATTAACGTAAATTCTGTACTCAGAAGGCATAAATTATTTTAGGAGTTGTATTTTAATAATTTGATTGGTCAAGAACATGCAGTTCTTTAACAAAGTACCTTCACAGGAAAGGTAACCTTAAAGATTCTTATAATTTCAATATGTGTCCACAGAAATTATCCTAAGAAGGAATTGCTGTACATAGTGTTTCAATTTAATTCATATTTTATATATTTTTTCGACGATATTGTTTTATTATCCACTTTCCGTTCACGTTATCATGGTGAAAAGTTGAATTTCCTGCATTTAGTTCTGGTAACCTAACCTACCTGCGTGTTTTGTCGGTTTTACTGCACGTATGTGTAGGAAATATATCAAATCCTCTATTTATTGTTCCAGACATGGAATGTAATCATGTGTGATAATTAAATTTTGACATTTCAATCTAATCTGGATCTATTTGTTAACATTCAATTAAGTTTAATTCACGTGACAAGAGTATGAGTTGCAAGTTATTTATCTTTTAAAGCCAAAAATCAGGCGTGATAATCGCTGGTCTGTTCGCCACCAATGTGGTGACCAAGCTACTGAAACCACCATGTTCATCAGCTGATAGTAATTAATTTTATGTTTGCCTAAGTACTCTGTTATTCACTATCGTCAAAAAAATAATGCGGTACTCATGCATTAAGTATATTTGAAAATCTACAAAGCAGGAAATACTCGGCTTCGTATCGTATTTTGGAATTCTTCCTCGTTCTCCAATGATGTACCTTACTGCACTTGAATTACAATATACTATTGCTTAAATAAGGGTATAAACCACGCCCTGTTAGGTAAACAGATGTTTTGCCCTGAAATGCTCTTGATTACTCCCTAAAACTAGAACCGCAACCTAAAAAAAGAGTCTGTTTAAACAACTCTCCATATAAAGCCCCTCCTATTGATTCAGCTGGATGCACTTCAGTAACTACCGTGATGTGCTATCTCAATAGCTCTCACTCAGAGCTTCTCAAATCCCTATGAATGCAAAGGAATCATTGTGAAGCAGCGCGTAGGTACAGACACAAAGAAGATAGTTCTTGTTCTAGCGAAGGCGGGCTGAGGTAATGAACTAGCTCGTTGATGCCTCTAAAACACCGATGCATTTCATACAAGTCACTGTCTGTTTTACCAAAGCGCAGTGTTAGCGCCTTGTTAGAAGGCAACTACTTCTACTTTGTTGTGCTGCATGTAGCCTATAGAATGCGGCGTAGGCTGTCATGCGTTATAGAAACATTCAACGAACATTTTGTTTTAGTATATTACTTTCCCTACTACTTGCCTATAAAATACAGGAGGTATTGCATTCCGCCCATAAATTCCATCTCGTAATTTTACCGTAAATATAAGTTCTGAGGCTTCCTGAATCCAAAGAAAGCATTTTTACTTTCTCTAGCAGTACCTACCGCAGTAAGTATTGAAGGTACTGCATTCCACCCAAAAATTGAATACCGAAATTTCAACGGAAATACATATTTTGAGGCCCCCTGAATCCAAAAATTAAAGTTTTAGAAACATTTCCGTGCGTATGTGTGTGTGTTTGTGAACACCACATCTCAGAAACGAAATTAAGTCCAGTACCTTCCAAAAATACGATACGAAGATTTTAAATAAAATTCCCCATCCCAAACTACTCTTTACATGGAAGATTTTCTAAATTTTTGATTTTCTAAAAAAGAGTCTAACAATTTTTATTAAAATATAACACATTAAATATATTTACATGACAAATAAATGTATATCTTGAGCTTTCAGGGAATACCTATGAAGCCTCTTCATTCCGAAGGAATTTTGTGCAATCTTGTATAACTGGCAAACGTTAAGCTGTAGAGAAAACGTACTACAAAAAAATGTAGACCTGTTTAAAACGCAAAATTTATTTCAAATAATGTTTTTGTGCCACACGCCATTTCTGAGGTATCCGTTATTAATGCTTCGAATTGTTAATTATTTGGTCATTCTCCTCCTGTCAACATTCAGTTGTCTCTCTCTATTTCATGGAAACAGTGTGGAATTTTAAGGCCAGCGTATAGCGTCCAGTCCTTAAAAACATTTGACTATGCTGTTCTTGTATCCTAAAGAAATGCGTACTGTAACTATTTTTTCAAAGGCTTATTTGAATTAAAATGTAACAGATAGAAGCTTTAGTAGGAGTAGTTTGTATATTCACTAATAAACGATAAATGGTAGAGAAAGCCATATGAATGCATTAGATCAGACTTATAGAAAACCGACCGATTAGATTAGATTAGATTAGATTGTATTCTGTGAGTTCACTAGCAGCCATAAAGACTTGTGAACATAGAACAAGTCAAGGAAATGTACAAAAATTATATATAAACATAAATATTACATAGAATATGGAACATTTGATATAAAATAGACACATACTATATGCGTGTCAAGGAAATGTACAATAAAGTTACATATATACATAAATATTACATAGTATACAGAACATTTAAAATAAAATAAGGACATATTATATACAAAATGAAACAAATCAAGTATAATTTATTACAGAGTTGTATACCTCCTTACTGTTATAAGGTTAACATACGTATAGGCAAGAACAGTTATTTTAACATTCACTAGGATTTTACCTTTGTTAGTCTGATCATTTTGTTCTATTTGATGTGTAATGCATAGCATTTACTGTCAGTTCTTAATATACATACATTTAAATAGCTTCATTAATTCTAGAGCAGATTTCAAATATGACTGGCAATTGTCATTAATATTTACTAATACTACTTACAGAGCTATATAGGTTTTATCAGTAGGATAATTTGTCATTAAGATAATCTTGTACAGAATAATATGCTTTTGAGCATAGGTACTCTTTAACAGCAGTTTTAAAGACATTGAAGTTGTCAACTTTTCTCTTAAGATCATTAGGGAGAGTATTAAATATTTTTATGGTCTCATAATATACACCTTTCTGGAAGCAAGAAAGCTTTGTACTGGGACGATGGATGTTACCCTTTTGTCTAGTGTTTATCTCATGAATTTCCATGTTTGTAATAAATGTGGTTCGATTGCATACATAGAATTTTAAGATTGAAAATATATACATGCAAGGTAGGGTTAATAACTTTAGTCTTCTAAAAAGATGTTTGCAAGAGTGTCTGCTATGAGTGCTGGAAATGATTCTTATAACCTTCTTTTGCATGAGGAATATTCGTTGACTTTCTACCGAATTTCCCCAAAATAGTATTCCATATTCAATGATAGAGTTAAAATATGCATAGTATACTAATTTAAGTGTATCTATAGAACTGACATTTACCAATGCTCGGATAGCATAACATGCAGAACTGAGTTTGGGTATGATATACCTAATGTGAACTTTCCAATCTAAATATCTGTCTACTTGGAGGCCCAGAAATTTAATGTTGTCTATTTGTTCTAGTGACATGTCATTAATCCCAATTTCTATTGGAGTGTGTAGTGATCGATGGGTTATAAATTTAACAACTTTTGTTTTGTCTAAATTTACAGATAATTTGTTAGCTTTAAACCAGTGTGACATACAGTTCAAAACATAATTCAATTTAATTACACACTCATTCAAGTTTTTATTAGTCACCAGAACACTCGTGTCATCAGCAAACAGAATTATACTTGCAATATCCTTTATATAAAGTGATAGGTCATTAATATAGATCAAAAATAATAAAGGTCCTAGGACTGAACCTTGGGGCACTCCATGTGTTACTGTTTTCCATTTTGATGTCTGTTTTCCAAATTCAATATCATTGACAACTTCAACACTTTGTTTTCTTTCATTTAGATATGATACAAACCAACTTAGAGTTTCATTTTTTAGTCCATAGAATTTCAATTTTGCTATCAGAATATATGATTAACACAGTCAAATGCCTTTGCTAAGTCACAAAAAATCCCACCTACATGCATTTTTTTTGTTTAATGCAGTTAACACTTCATGAGTAAGTTTATAAGTTGCATTATTGGTCGACATTCCTTTTCTGAACCCGAACTGATCCCTGACAAATATGTTGTTACATTCAAGGTATTTATAAAGTCTATTAAACATCACATTTTCAAGAACCTTTGAGAAAATTGGCAAGAGAGATATTGGTCTATAATTTGAAACATTATTGCGTTTGCCTTTTTTGAAAAGTGGTTTAACAATGGAAAATTTCATTCTGTCAGGGAAAATTCCTGACCTTAGTGACTCATTGCACAAATAACTAAGGGGAGTGGAAATTTGAGATGAGCATGATTTTAAGACTTTTATTGTTATTTCATCATAACCAGAAGAGTTTTTTGTTTTGAAAGAGTTAATAATTTTGTTTATTTCAGAAGGCGTTGTCAGGCTAACTTTAAATTCAGGCACTTCATTAGTGAAATTTGATCTTAGAAATTCCAAAGCTGCCTCTTTACTTCCAAAATTAATACTCATTTTGTTTGTTACATCCAAAAAGAATTTGTTAAATATTTCTGCAACTTCATGAGGTTTACTAATTTCTTGATTATCAATGTTTAGTGTTATTAAGTCATGAGGATTTACCGGCTTCTCTTTTTATTATATTCCAAGTAGTTTTTATTTTATTGTCAGAGAGTTGAATCTGTTTATTGTAATTCAATATTCTAGCCGCTTTTATTACCTTCCTTAGAAGCTTACAATATTTTTTGAAGTAGTGTTTTAAATCTATATTATTACTAATTCTTACTTGCTCATATAATTCTCTTTTACGTCTACATGACGTCCTAATTCCTAAAGTGATCCAGGCGTTCTCTCTTTTGAAGTTAGATATTTTGTTTAACTTGACCGGGAAGCAAGCTTCAAAGTGGGTTTTGAAACACTGAAAAAGATGTTATATTTATTATTGGTTCCATTCGTTTGGTAAGTTTGATTCCATGACTCAAGTTCAAGTATTTTGCTAAACTCACTCAGAGTATTTTCATTTATTTCCCTAGATTTCTGATAAGTATATTTAGGTTTGGATTTTAAATTTAACTTTTTAATGTGTAGAACTTGTGCATCGTGATCCGACAGGCCATTAGATTTTGATGAGACATTGCAAAAATTAATGCTATCTGAGTTTACAAATATATTATCTATAGCTGTAGAGGAGCTGTTTTGGATTCTTGTTGGAAAGTTTACTGTATGTGTCATGTGGTATGTTGTAAGTAAAGTGCTGAGTTGTTCCCTTTGAGGACTAGGTTTCAAATAATCAACATTTATATCACCACATATGATTAATTCTCTTTTTGGTTTGAATAAAAATTTTAGAAGATGTTCAAGTTGCTTTCTGAATATTTCAAAATTGCCTAAGGGAGATCGATAAAGGGCTACTATAGTTAAATTCAATTTACCTTCATTTAGCTGAACTGCACAGAGTTCAAGGTTTTGTTCACTACAAAACTTGGATAAATCCAAAACTTTATAAGTCACATCATTTCTGACATATATACAAACCCCACCTTTATGTAAGATTTTTCTTGAAAACTCTGCTGCTAAAGAGTACCCATGCAGTAAAATTGGCTGAAATTCCTGTTGTGTCAAGTGGTGTTCGGATAAACACAAAATGTGTGGCAGTGAGTTTTCAGTATTAAGACTAATAGTAAGTTCATCTACTTTGTTTCTTAAGCCTCTTATATTCTGATGAAATACAGACAGGCAGTTTTTATTTTTATTATTATCATTATTACTATTGATGTCAGAAGCATTATTTCTATAGTTACTTGTGGATACAGAGGTATTTGGGATGGTTATCTCAATTTGCTTTAAGTGTCGATGATTATGTTGACTATGGGACATACTTAACCTAAAGAAGACCTCCTACTAGTGACAACAGGAATTTTACCCTTAATTCTGTCAGCAATAAGAAGAGAAAGCTTCTCTTTGCCTCTAGAATTTAGGTGTAGGCCATGAGAGGTATAACCATTCCTGCCTATACCGTCGACATCTATCATACACATGTGAGATGCAGCAGGACTTAACAAGGCACGCTCAAGTCTCAGATTCATATCCCTCACCCTCCAATGAAGCTGAGGCTTGTCATGCCTATGTAAAAGACCCACTACCTTCACATTAGTATGGCTGCTGGTCTCACTGATGTCGCACAGATCCTTTTCAATAATATAACTACTATTTCTATCCAGGCTATTCCCTGGCCCACCCACTATCACTACATGATCCCTCTTGGTAAAACCTGCAGTTAGCTTTACCAGGTCTTCAGTGACATCAGAGAGCGCAGCACTGGGTTTAACTATGCCTACTACATCATAATCACACCCCAAGTCCCGTTTGAGCAGGGATGCTATGCCCCTCCCATGACTACTCCCAAGCAACAAGACCTTGCTTTTTGTGTGATTTACAGATTCATCTAAGACCTGCTCTTGGGGATTTGTGGCCTGATCAACATTCAGCGTTTCAAGAACACTGAATCTGTTGCTCAGTTGGACAAGATGTTGATCATCTGCAGAGAAACGCCTTTTCCTCCTGAGATTCTTTTTAGAAACCATCCTGAAGTCCTGAAAGTTATTAGCCAAAGTATTTGAAGCCGAAACAGTGCTTCTAGTTTCTTTTTTGAAAACGTCTAGTTCTTTTCTCAGGTTGGAAATGGTTTCCTCGTGCTTTCTGACCAGTGCCTTATACTTACAAAGTTCACAAAACCACTCCGCACAATTACTCACATTCTCACTAACAATGTTCGCACACGCCCAGTGAAACCAAAACTTACATCCTGCACAGAAAACACCCTGGCTAACCCTCCGGCGACAAGCACCACAATTACCACTAAGATCACAAGATTTACCACTCATTATTAGCACACTGCACTGACAGACACAATAAAGCTAAACTAACACCGTCAGAAGATTAGTACAATCTGCAAGCACTTATGTTACGACTACAATGTTTACTACAGTTATACCAATTTATAATACACCTACAGCTTTATATCTTAATAAGTTACTCTACAACACACACACACACACACACACACACACACACACGCGCGCACAGAAATCACATACAATTACAAAAAGATAATCTAACACACGTCTACCTTACTTAAACCACTAGTAACGCACCAAAACAATTATTTCACTTCTTAAACTACTGGTAATACACCAAGCACTAATTTCACCTTTTAAACCACTAGTAATGCACTAAGTAATTTCCTAATTAAGCACAAACACAAGTCACTAATCGTCCAAAGACAGAAAACACGAAAAAATAGTCTATACAAACACAAACAGATCAATTCAATATGGCGGACGTAAACAGCTGATATTAACTCATGGTATTATTTGTTTTTTTTACACTACAATGTATAATAAAAATATATTCTTATGTGAAAGCAGCTGCAATTTAAACTCGACTACACTCCTAAAAGCTTTAACTACTGAGAGATGAAAGTTTTAAGAAAATATAAGTAAAAATACGGGAGCTCACAAACACAGTGCCTAGACTCAGAAGCCACCTAGCGGACCGTGTACGTATATTTGCGGTGTGTGTACACAAAGATAAAATGTTTGTCTTGAATTATCTGATAATTGTCTCTGGAGTCCTGTTCTTTCCGAATGCAATTTATATTCGTGGTAAACCGTAAGGGTTGAGCAAACATTTAAATCTCGTTAAACGACACACAATTTATGACAAGAAAAAATGTTTGTTGCATTAAGCATTGAGGAGACATTCGTTGTTATTGGTTTAGATTTTCAAGTACTTAGATATCATTATTTTCAAGTGGTAAGAAGGTGTTATTTTTTCTCTGGTCATTCAATGAGGATGGAGCTTCAAAACCATCGGCTTTTTAAAATATTTGACTATCGCTTTAGCCTCCTGTATTATTCTTGTACCTACAACGAAATGTGCAAGCGTGAATTTAAAGTTTATTTCGATCAACACAAAGTATGTAGAAGAATAAGCTTTAGTAAGGAAAATTTGTAGAAGAGTTAATGCAATTCTAAAATATCATCTTGATGAGTTATTCATTTTACTTCCACTTGCAACCGAATATTCCTGTCGGTAATTGATTAAGTAATAATATGCATTCACGTCAATAACCAATTAAGTAATGATATGTGCTGAGAACGTAATGAATATTACTTAACATACTTATTATGAAGATATCTGTAAGTAAAATATACGCTGAGAATATAAAACGCATTCTGAAGACAAGGAAAATTGTAGAATACTCTTGGAAGCAGAAACCAAGGGTTCCGCGGACGTCCCGTTAGCCCAGTTCTTTAACCTAGACTAACAAAAGGTAGGCATCCGGATAACTACAATAGTGTCCTTGTCTCGGCGTAAGACCGAACTAGTTTGTCGGGAAGTAAAATCTTTCGAGACTACAAGATAAGTGCATTAGAAACAATTAGGGCGGTTATGGCAATAAAAATTAACTCCAAAATATACGTGCCTTATCGTTAAATCTTAACCAGTGCAAAGATATTTCTGCTAGCAAAATAATGGGACCGAACAGAAGCAGGGGGACCAGGAATTGAGAACCACCAATAATAATTTTCCAAAATATTTAAAACCATGTATAGGAAATAGAATATATGTCACATGACCAATAATAACACGTGACCAAGGAAGAGAGGGGCGAAATATCCAATGTGCAGAATCTCCGAAAATTATGAGCAGCTGTGGCAAACTTATCATCACAGTGTCAACATCGTCATGCGAATAATTACGTATTGCAACTGAGAAGCTCCAAAAGTCATGTGCATACTGTTTCAAACTCACCATCAGCATGTCCGTCGTCACGCGAATAGTTGCTTATTAAAACCTAGTAGTGAATCGCAATAAAGAGTACAATGGAAATTTGCGCATTTATATAAAAAAACTGCGCGCCGAAAGAGAGACTTAGGCTACGTTATGCCGGAGTGGTTTGTGGCGAAGTCTCTAGGAGTGGAAGAATGCTAACCAGATCACAATAAATTGAGCAATAATTCTAAAGCCGGAATCAAGAATTTATTTATGTCTCCGCCAACACCTATACGCCATGACGTCAAGATGCCATCGCTGCGAGAGGAAGAGACATCATAATCCACACCTTCACCTCGCCCTTACTCTCCCCTTCTCTCCGCCCTCCAGACCGCAGCCGCCCGGCGAGTGGACCGCCACACACTACTCTCAAAAACCGATCGCTTGCCCTACTTTTATGACAAACATTTATACCTTTTGGCTGTATTAATAACACCAAACTGAATGCAACACATCAGATATTTAATGAACATAAATCTCTTGCCACAGGATAGTTCAGATTGTAAGCAAGCACGTTTGTGCACTATTAAACATTTTAATCACATTTTAAATTATAACACATCAGAAAAGGAATTGTGTTGCTATTTTCAAAACATTAAATAAAACGTACGTTGCACAGAGTATGAGGAAGAAAGAAAATGAATAATGAAACGTATAATGAGGAGAAGAAGAGGTAGGAGAGGGAGGTTGGAGGAGAGAATGGGAGAGAAAGAGATATAATCCTCGCAAAGGAAACTGCGGGCTCTGCTAATAAGTAAATAAACAAAGTGTGTCTTCACAGCATTTAGGATATTTAGTCATTTCTTATGCTTGAGGTTCACATCCTTTAAATGCATATCCAATCATGTAGAGTATATTCAAGCAAAATACATATTTGTTTCGGATGAAATAATCGTGTTTATAAAGAGAGTCATGATGTATTTTGAATGGAACAGTCATCCTACACAGAATTCCACTAAACTATGCCTGCTCTATATTACCATATGAATGAATCAAGCCCCGGTTACTTTGCTGTTACAATAAGGTACATATGCACAACACTGAAAAGCATGAATGCGCGCATAAAGAGCGTCTGTGGATATGCATCTCGTACGAGGTGCCCATTCATTTGTCAAAAAGCGCTTCAGCATGGAACAGTACACTCCAGCAAGCTTTCCACAACTCTTTATCACTACAGTGATTACTAGGGCCTGGATTCTGATGAGGTCATATTTTAATTGTTGTATCGCATACGTAAATCCGTATTAGGAGTCGTTTTCTTATAATTTTACGTCCATTTCTAAATTTGGTAGTTTTTTATTTTACATAATTATTTTATAATTTTGTTGCTCTTTGCGTTTAGTATTTTCTTGCATTTAGATTGCGTATATGATAAGATTTATGTTATTGACATTTTACATAAAGATACGCTTTCAATTATCAGAAGTTTCACTACCCAAATGAGAAAAAAAAAACTTAGCACATCTTTTGCTCGCATTTGAAAGAAATTATTCCTATTTAATGGTTAGTCTGGAATGAGTTCCTGATCAATAAAAGGGCAGCTATTGTCAGTGGAGCAGGTATGAATTTATATCCCAAGCTGGGGATGAGACAAGTTTGTTTCCCTTTTTTGTATTAATAAGTGCATCGTGGCAAAGAAGTTATATTGTGATGGTTACCATCCCATGTGGGTATAACCGGCAATGAAACGGCAGACGCAGCTACGAAAGAAGCCACCAAACGCCCAGTCAGTGACCATTCGATACCAGTGACACACACCGATCTGCTTCATCACGTTAAGCACCGTCTGGGGAAACGCTGGAAACTATATTGGACCAATTTAGATCCCACCAAACTGCACGAAATCAGAGTTTACCCTGAAACATCTCAACTGTAATGCCTGCCGTAAGAAGAGAACAAATGGCCATAACAAGACTACGTATTGGCCACAGCTCATTGACACACTCCTACCTGCTAATCAGAGAAGACTGTCCAAATTACAATACCCCTCTCACAATCAAATATGTCATCACTACCGAAGGCTCCAAGGAGAAAGAAAACCTCAGGCCATCTCCACAGATTTGCTCTGGAACCCGAAAATACTTGAATTCTTTAAGGATATGCAACTGTACCATAGGCTCTAACCCTAATTGTCAACAATTTTTTATGGTTTATCTAAACTTTTAATGTAAATAATTGACACTGTAAGGTGTTAAACGTTTATGAACTGTTGATTACAACTGAATTATGTTTTGTCTAAGAAAATTAATTGTTGAGTTTAACATATGAATATGAACACTAACCATTGTAACTACTGTAAACTGTAATGTATATACTATGTTAACTGTAAAATGCTGGTCGCGTTATGACTACTGTTGAAGCGACCACAAACAAACAAACAAAAAAAAACAAATGAGGTTGCTGTTGTCCTTATCCTTAAGTCGTACCATAGGCCGTGAAGTCCCCTTCATTCTCAATGAATTTTGTATAACCTGAGCATTCAAAAGAGTTTATGCTACAGCTTTATAAGGATTGCTTCAAAAACAACTTCAGTTTCTTCAAACAATCACATGGAAGAATTATACACTTTTAATTAATTTCTTAATTTCTCATAATTATTTTGTACCTACTTTTTGAATAATCTATTCCACGTATAGATTAGTTTCTAACGTTCTTTGCACTAATTTTAATAAATTAAATAAATTTCAGTTTTAGATAATATTTTGTAATTATTTTGCAATTTTCTATAAAATAATAATTTCATAGATAATTTCTCAAATATTTTAGGTCATCAATAACTGTTGAATTACTGTAACTGATTTTACGAGATGTAAACAAAAAGCACCTATTTGTGGACTTATAACAATGGCTTTAATCCACCCTCAGACCGTCAGGACTCCTTTAAGTATTCGCAAATAATTCACTTGTTCTTGTGGAATACGCAGTATTGTGGACTGTGATGCGTCCACTGTTGCGTGTTGTCACTACAGGAGGTTCGAGGTTGGGATGTTTGTTCGACCGACCGGAGAGGGCGCTGCCTGCTTGGTCCCGGGCGCTTCCTCAGGCGAACAAGCCGGGTTCGTCATCTCAGCTCGGCTGAATGTGGAGGTCCCGGTAGGGCGGATAAGGCTCCTCTTGGTAGTGTGAAGTACATTAGTGGTAAGACCACTGAGCTCAAACAGCCCGAAATGGTCAAATTGTCTCTACGAGGTCCCCATGGATTAGAGGAGACGGGAGATGGTCAAAGAGAGCATAGGATTTATTCCACTGATGATGAGTAAACTATTCTTCCGGTTTAAAGGACGCCAATTTGACAGGTAGCGAGGATCAGTTAAGACTAATTGTCTGCCACGTCTCGTTAAAGCAAATTTTTGTTGCATTAACCACTTCTATGATATTCTTTATTATTCTTATTATTAGTATTATTTTTGAATTTTGAAACTCTTTTTCAAGTGGTAGGCTACCACTCATTATTTCTCGTGGTCGCTACAAAGAGCTTTTCCGGCCCAGTTTTTATAATCTAACTATCGCCTTAGTCTACTGTATTCTTCTTATACGTACAACGAAATGTGTCAATTTCTAATGAAATTTTATCTCCATTAATAATAAGACATAGATAGGGCAAACTTTATTAATAATAGCTTGTAGAACTGAGCAGAGAAAGTCATGTGAATGCAGTACATTTGCATTAAATTATAAATATTAATTTATCGAAACGGCCTCTTCACTTCTGAAGTATAGGACCGCTCGTATCGTCGCTAACCACATTTAACAATGACAATTTCTGTCATTGTTTACATTTGCAGATGTCCTACAAAGAATTAAGTACGTATGTGTAAAGAACTAAATGCTGAAATAAGTGCGGTTACGGTTCTGACTGTAGTTCATGTGGGGGTGAGAGTCATAGAAATTTCGAGGATTTTCATTCATAAGCAAACTTGCCATACTACACTCGCTGCAAAGAAAAAGGGATTGACATTTCGCGGAGAGAGAGAGAGGCGACGCTGCCGGTTATCGCGACCACGTGGAGAGCGCGTTAGAAATTATGTGCACGATGGCGATTAGGTTGCGCTTGCATTGAAGGGCGGGTATTATTTGTATTCGTATGTTAAGACAATTATAAAGTAATTAATCTACATGCAAAGGATGGAACATGCATGAATATATCTGTGTAAATATCTGCGTTAACAAAAGAGACATGCCTGTAAAATCTTTATACTTATTCTAATGGGAAAATGCCACTGATTCTCTCGCGGAACATATTATTTCCCGTGTTTGTCTTTCATTGGAATGGCTTTACCAAATACAGTTTTAGTTTGTTACCGAGTACGCTCAGTTTTTTTTTTCATTTGGCTTGCTGTCTTTGTCACTATTTTTGGATATTGTTAAATATCCATTAAAAGTGTTAACTCAATTGCAAATGCTCACAACACACGCACAGATACACGGAATCAAACTCACGTAAACACAAAGAAAATAACCATACAAACAGGTTTAAGGAAAATAACTTATCAGTACACAGGCAATCTCTAAACTGATGTAAGCTGTGGCTAAAGGAAGGCGCTGTTTACAACTGCAGCGACAGCAAAAGATGAGACGTGCAGTTCATGTTACTGCGACGGTCGCTCGCCATACACGTGATGCCATCACGTGTTACAGTATCGCCAAAAGATTTATACGTCTATCGTTGCTATGGAAACGTCTGAGTTCTAATTGGTCCTTCTGTGCTATGACCTATTTATCCCCTCCCATTCATTTAAAGCTTTGCACCACGTGGTTAGTAACTGTCAATCCCTTTCTTGATTGGCGCCGTCTTTAGACAATCAGGATCTGAGTAAAGAATATGCTGTGCACGATAATACCGCGAAGCATCGCACACACTTTAAGCATAGGTTTGTGTGTAAGGGAGCACTTTAAGAATGGAGGGTGCAAGCAGAGGGTAATGGCATATTAGTTGGTATGTGATCAACACTGCTGTTACAACGGAGTGCTATCTAGTAAATGACAGCCTGCTACGTGACGCACAGGAACAGCTGCATTGTTCTCTAGCATAGCAAAGAAGAAAGGACAACAAAGGAGTACATGAAGAGGGATCCCGAAGCATCGGTATGTTCGCGTCATTTTAATAATTTGATGCAGTGGCGTCACGCGTTCTACAGTTACTCAGGATTGAGTTCGGTTGCTTTCGCACAGAGATAATTTTATTATTAAACGTCCGAGAGCCGCGATTAGCTTTAAGCATAATTCTTTTGATTTCGTCATTACATTGTTTCGTTTGCTCAAAATGCAACTTTTCACAATCAGCAAAACATATTGCAGTTCGTAGCGTTAAGTTTCTACGCGTAACTATTAAGTGTAGAGTATAAGTTCATTAATTCCATGAAACTGTGTGTAAAAATGTTACATTCACCTAAATTTCTGCACTCATTATCGTTTACTTTTTTTTCTCGTGTGCAATCTATTTACAAAACTTTGTTTATTTATTTATCTATTTTTATCTACCTTACTTTAATAGAGATAAACTTTTGCAGAATTGGTTTCGTTACCCATTTAATTTTAGGCACAAAGAGAATACAGGAGATGCGATTTCAAAATGTTTTAAAAGCTAGCCGCTGTAGGCTGGAATTGAAATTTGATACTTAAACAACTGAATAGCGACAGTACTTTAGAAAATGGCAAATTTTTGAACAATTCAAATCAATAATAACGAATAACTTGGAAATGGCTGATGCCACAAAGCATTTGAAACAAATTGTGCGTTTTAAAGATATCTTTATTTTTGCGTACAACGTTTCTATTATGAAGTTTCGTAGCTGACACGGCCAGTGTCATAACTAAGAAATATCCCGGGCGTGGTCTCCTGAAGGACAGAAGGAGATCTTACTTAGTTTCTATTATGGTTTACCAGCTATGCGAAAGTCATTCAGAATGAAGAGAACTTTTGGAAACATTCCCAGAAAATTCATGAAATACATTTCATTTGCTATGAAAATAGCTTAAACACGTGATATTTTAATCAAAATCGTTGTAGCCATTTTTGAGAAAATAAAAAATTTTCGAAAAGTGTTCACTATAAAGGGTAGTCCGATGTGGGGGATTTTCTTGAAAATCTTTGTGTAACATTCTTTAAAGACACTAAACTCAAATACTAAGTTTGCTATTTATCCGAGTTTTCGTTTTTGAGTTATGCTGTTCACGGATAGACAGACACTCGGTATCGAATTTTTGGATGGAATGCAATATTTCTCCTACTTGCTCTACGTAGTAGAGAAAGTAGAAATTAAGAAATGGGCATTATGCACAATTATACGCGGCAGGATCGGTGCTCGTGAAAGGAGAGGGAGAGAAATAGAGGTGGGTGGGAGGATTGATGATTGAAGTTCCTCGTGTTGTAGTGTTGTGATGTTAACTGAGGACACTTCATTCCCTCGCTTGTTTCTCTCCCTTAGTGGGATATAAACACAGAAAACAACTTCGTGTCGGCGGTCTAACCCGCGATCTTTTCAGGGTAAACTTCTGTTATCGCCATTGTCCAGGTCACATGCCCGATCTGCATCACTCTTGTTTTTATCTTTCCTTTGCAGACTCGTGAGTGATTTTACTCGTGGATGTGGGATTTCTCATATAAATTTTTGTTCCTCCCACTGTCGCATGCAACATTCCTTTAATATTATTCGTTGAGCTTATGTCTCTATACTAATGTACTTTTTCTGTTGGCTGGGAAATATTACAGGAATTCTGCACTTATTTGTGTTCTGTAATTGTGAAGCATAAGTTTTTACACGTGAACTGATACGTGAGAACTGATAGCTATCTGATAACAAGGTGAGTCACATTCTTCTGAACCTTAACTTTGCAAACAATCCTAGGTTGTACTGATACACGCACGTCTGTGCGTAGTTTCAGGGAAGATCTACCATTGTGACGCTGTTTCCCACTGAAATAATATTTCTCTGCAAGCCCAACCTGCTTTCAAAAGCGCATTGACTTATTAAAATTATATTAAACCATGCCAGAAATGGATTTTATTGTTTACTTTACTTATTTGATTGTGGACGTAATGTACAGTTTCAGATCACAATGTTGTCTACTGATCATGTTGTTGCCAGTGCATTAAACATTTCACTTTACTGTTCAGAGTTTTGCTTAAGAAATTGCACTCCAAAAATTCGCCAGAATCGGTCACAGGTTCTAGAGTTGTACTCCTTCACAATAATGCAAAATATCTTATAGGTGAACCGTTGGGGCATGTATTGAGCGATTACAATTGGGAACAACCGGACGTGCGTCCCCTGATTATTATAACCTTTTGTACAAACTTAAAAATGCACTTCCATGTCAGCGTTTTAAAATATTAAAAGAATTAATACTATTGTGATTCGACGCATCCGAAAATTCACTTTCTAAGATTATCCAATTATAAACACGGTGTGGAGAAGCAGTCATGTAAAACCAAATGTATTATTGGAGCGATATCAACATAAAAGGATTGAAAAAATAAATCATGTTACAATAAGTTGATGAACTTAGTTTCTGCCCCACGTATGGAAGCCAATTTGAAGAAGAAGAATTTTAGGAGGAATTGTATTGTATTTTGACTGTTGGGGAGCCAAACTTGAAGTAGTTGCAACCGCACGTATGGTAAAATGTTTCCGGTAGCCTTCGCCCCAAGTTTAAAAATATTAACTTTGTAATTTGACTGTTTCTTTAAATGTTATATATTTATGTTTGCCTCGGCTGCGTCCGTATTATTGTTAGAGACATGGATTTCTTTGCAGGGAGTAGTGCGGCTAAGAATGTAGGCTTGCACAGATCATAATTTGTACTTCACTCCATTTATTAATTCTTTAAACGATTAAAATAACACTTCACTGATATAGAGAGAGCTGTGAGGTTATTTATTAATTACTAGCATATTTTAGCATGTAAACTATTTTTTCTCTCACGCTGGATACGTATTAAACTTCTCGAGGATGTGTCTCGCGTCTGGTTAGTAACGCTGTCTGCTAGCAACTGACTTCTGAATTTGTACAATTTGCCCTATTTCAGTTTCTGATTGGCTAATCCTACTCCAATAGAATACTTACATTTAACTTAAGCTTCTTTCTGGTTGTTGTTTGGCTAATTTATAAACTGTCTCAAAAATTACATTATTGTTTACAGGAATGACTAGTAGCATTATTAAACGTTCTAAATCATTATTGCCTCAAGGCTACCTCATTGTTACCTCATTGTTAGCAACTTTTAACCTATTATTCTCACAGTTCCTACATCATTAAATTACGTAGTACATTCACATAACATTATTGAACATGTACATAATAATATAAACATTAATACAATGACTGTTACATGCATTTTATATATTATATTATACACATATTGCTTTAAGGCGGGCTGTTATTATATTTTATATTATATAATGTAACTGAAATCATTTAAGTGTTTAAAATACTGCCTCAAAGTAACTGTGTGATTACTTTTATTTTCCCATATTTAATGTCAACTATAAATTTGTGTAAAAAGAAGACAAATGAAAATCATATTTATATCGTTGCTTGTATGTTGATGATTAGTTTACTCAATAACGTTTTTTTATCTAAACAGTTCTGTCCTAAGGCAGTGTTGACATGTATGCAAATGATGTTATCGACTATGTCTATGTTAGGTTTATGAATATATTAATTTATTTTAGGTATAAGAGCATTGCCACGTAAATACTGAAGCTTATGCCGTATGATGTAGGTAGAGAACGTACACAAATAGCTGGAAACTCTATTTAGTTGCTGTTAGCAATCTGCCTACCCTGATTTCTAATCATGTCACTACAGCATGTTTATTACGACTATCCACGCTATCTTCTGCCTTGAGGTATATGCATTAATAATCCTTTGATGTGATATTAATTGTCCACTCTCCCCCAGATGCTCTGTAAATCTGCCTCGTGCTCCTCGCAGAATTTTGTTATCAGTTAATACTGCTAAT
Organism: Deroplatys truncata; assembly: GCA_030765065.1. Classification (NCBI taxonomy): domain Eukaryota; kingdom Metazoa; phylum Arthropoda; class Insecta; order Mantodea; family Mantidae; genus Deroplatys; species Deroplatys truncata. The sequence continues at coordinate 200,983,474 of CM060983.1, read as the reverse complement.
GAATATAAACGTTATTTGCTTCAGATTCAGGACATAGCTCAAAGCTCTGTAATGGATGACTCCATGGTTTTTAACTTCCTATGATATGCCATAGTGGGATTATACGGTGATATTGTTATTTAGCATACATGATTCAGTGGATATGTTTCAATTATTATTTGGCGGTGGAGTCTTCGACGTGTAGGCTAAATTAACGAAACCTGATATTGCATTCCGCACAACGGAATACATTTTTGAATAGAATCAAATATTCGCTAGACATATCTGCTACAACTCCAGCGAAATGTTTATTCAGCGCATTTTAATGATCTGTTGGAATTTTTTTCGAAAACTACTCAATACTGTTCAAAGCAGAAGCGTGAAAATGAACCTCTTTCATTGTGATGAGTTTTGACTGGATGCTGATCTACTGGGCATTTTTACTTTCTCTGCTACGTAAAATAAGTATTGTATATCACCCAAAAATTCGATTTCCAGATTTTACCTGAAAAACATGTTTTGAGAGCTTCTTGAATTCAAAAATTCATTTTAGAAAACGTTACAGAGTGTGTGTGTGTGTGTGTGTGTGTGTGTGTGTGTGTGTGTGTGTGTGTCTGTGTAATCAGTATAACTAAAAAAATGAGAAGTCGGATAAATAACAAATTGTTTCCAATATGCGACACGAACATTTTTCAAAATTCCCTGGCAACCAAAACTATCCTTTGCATAGTGAGGTTTTCAATTTTTTTCTACTTTCTATTTTCTACTCATTTATTTTATAATACTGTAAAATGACATAGAATTTATACATTGAATTTTCTTGGAATATCCTGTGAAGTTTTCATTCGTAAGGATTTTTGTATAACTTTTAATAACTAGTGAAAACTGGTAAGCCGTAAGAGATAGACAAAATTTTACTACACTTGTTAAAACACACGATTTATATCCTATACATTTTTTTTATCTAGTGAGCCATTTCTGAGATATTCCTTGTTATTGTTTGAATTTTGTAATATACTGTTTCTCAAATGGGAATTCGTTATTGTTATTATTATTATTATTATTATTATTATTATTATTATTTTATGTCCTGGACATGCAAAGAGAATGGAATACTCCACATAGCAACCAGCTCTTAAAAGATTTGACAATCGCTTAAAGCTTACCATATTCCCCTTGCACCTACAAGAACATGAGCAATAAGATAGTTTCTGCAAATGTTTATCTCGATTAACATGAAGTAGATGAAGAATAAGCGTTTGTAGAAATATTTTGTACAAGAGCAGAGAACTTCAAGTGTGTGCAACACATCAGATTATTTACTATTGTTGATACTATTTTGGCATACACGATGAAGACGAGTATTTCCATTATGTTGATTATAGTTTTTATTTTATATTGAAGTCAGAATCCGTGTCTTATCTAGAGCAACCGAACGGGGTGATTCAGGCGATAGTGTCTCAGACTCGCATTCAGAAGGTAGAAGGTTCCACTCCCGTTATATTGACCTCTTGAGCTTTTATTATTTTTTTCTAATGGTTTCCCTAGGTCGCTAGGAGAATGCTAGTGTGCTTTATACACTACCAAGAACTTTCCACTCATTTTCTCTCATTTCATTTTCGTCTTTATTTTAATGGTTGCAGGGCTAGGCGAGGTAGTCGGGTGTGCGCGGGTGTGCTTTAGGAAGGGAACTGTTTCTTCCCTTGTTTGGGACCCTCTGTCCGAACCGATCTGTAAGGATTGAGGGTTCATCGAAGGGGCGGCTGAAATGTTTAATCTGAAAACGTTAGGGATCCCGGTGCCCTGCGCCTAACGCCATTTGATGTAGCAGCTCTACCTATCTCTCGCCTCATCCCCTGACGTTTGTTGGGCAATAGGCACTCCGTGATGAAATTCTCCTCTGTTTCTTATTCCTATCTATAACAACTGTGTGTCTTAAAAACTGAACTCTTTGTAGAAATCGCGAGAATAGCATACTTGAAACATCTTTTTTACATTTTTTTGAATGCAAACTTTAGCGGAACTTTTCCCTTTTGAAGATACTCTGCTAAAATACAATGTCACGTGGTTTCGATATAACATTCGCAAGGGCTTCACGGTCTTTGTTCGAAAATCATGCTTTGACTTCTTTAAAAATTATGACATACAGTATATAATATATTTATTTAATTTTAATTCTTAATGTGTTTTTTCCAAATACAATTCCTTTAACGATAATATTTGCACAAAAATATCCATATTTATATATTTTGTTCCATAGTATAGTGTTCTTACTCTTCGGTTATTTATTACTGGTAAAGAAGGCTTACAAGAGTTGCACGGTTATTAAACTCCGATGACAAATTAGTTCATTTCATTTACCTCTTCCCATTGTTTATGAAATTATTGTTCAATGATCCAGAGGATTTTATTGCGAATCCTCCCCTTTACTCCTTATAAATATAATTGTATACAGCCGCGTTTATTCCTAATAGCGGATTAAAAATCTCCTGATATCACGTAAAAGGGTGTAAAACTCGGCAGAACGTCGTCTGACTTCCTAAACCTCCCCCTACAGTCTTCCAAGATCTGGAAATGTTGCGAAGCCTATACATACCCCTTTCCGGTGGAAAATCATAAGTAGGAATGGTAAAGTATTTTTTACAATCATAATAGGTAAACTTTTAGACCAATACACCTTATATTTGGTTCCGTAGTTGTTTAATATCTAACATAAAAGCTACATCTCGTACTCTCAAACAATGCAGAAACACTTAACATACATAACGAAATAGTGGTGAGGTTGGTGAATATAAGGAATCCGTACTCCCAGGCTCTTTGGAAAAGACAAATACTCTACTTTAGGAAGGGAACTGTTTCTTTCCTGGTTTGGGACCACCTGTCCGAACCGGTCTGTAAGAATTGAGGGTTCATCGAAGGGGCGGCTGAGATGTTTAATCTGAAATAATTTTCTCATTTATTAATTATAGAATATCGGTTCACTGGTCTAACAATTCTCTCTCTGTATACAGTTATTAGTATGTTCTGCTAGCGAACCTGATTACTGCAGAAATACAAAGGAAGTAAAGCAAAACTTTCTTTCGCGAGGCTTGTTGAAATATTTTGGCACTGGTATCGAATGCGTAGTTTAGCGCTATAAGCAGACTCGATTGTGTTGTTCTTGCGTGAGCATATATTTAATGTTCGAAATTAAATATCAGCGGCATTTTTCTTATTTTAGATGCATTTTCTGTGTAGCAACACCTGTTTTCTACTCCATGGCATTTAAATGTTCTTGTATAAGTACAATAAGTTAGTACATAGGCTCTGTAAATCCTTTATAGTATTTTAGCATACTTTGAGTTGTAATTGGATGGCGTTTTATGGCCCATGTCCGCGAGAAAGCATAGGGATCTTCAATGACGAACGACTTATTGAAAATCAATTTAATGGTTTTTGAGATTATCCTACGTACGTACAAAAGTTCTTTCTTTATAATATTAGTATAGATAACTCAAAATGTTATGTGATGTGAGTAAATCCAGAAAGTTTTGCCTATCTCTAGTAGAGCTGAAAACAAATGACAAATGAATGGGTATGTGTATTATAAAACTCGAACCTATAAAGGAAAGTGCTATTGGAAATGCGAAGTAAAACAATGCAAGGCAACAGCTATAGTTATACAGGAATGAAGTGGAGTAGAGATTTCAAAGGAATTGAAAAATCACCTCACTCACACCGCCTAACATAAAGGAAGCAGGAGCAGAAAGTGTCTCAGAGCGGCTTAAACGATAGCGGAAGAAAGATCGAAATAACTTCTGCACAATTGGACAGTGGATTCGTTCCCGGCTCTCGTATGCAGGGTCCAGGGTTCGATTCCTGGCTTAATATGCCGATTTTAGGTCATCTCTATCAGACTTGCTAATGTGGAGTATCCCCAAGGTCCAATGTGGTTCGGAATCCATAGTAAAAGCTGTAGGTCCCCTCATTCCACCACCATCCTCTTCATCACACTACCATCGGAGGCAACGGATTCCGCCCATCTCAGAAATGGGTCCAGTCATCGCCTGTTGGAATGAGGTATCCCCGAAGGTCATAGGCCAAATGGGGAGCTTAGAAAGGACAACATTGGGCGAGAACGAAGACGTGAGCAAACACCAAATTCATTGTCTCCTCGGGACCTTGCGCAAATACCAGCGGACTCTAGCAGGTTACCTGTATCTCATTCATCACTCTTCTGAGGAAGGAGAAAGAAATACAAAGAACTGTTTTTTTTTCTAATTTGCAACTTAAAGGAACTTGGAATGAACATCAACCGGTTTTATGGTTCATGGATAGGACATTTAAGGCAAGACCAAACTTATTTGCACAGTTATTCATAATTATTGGGCTTATAAGGATTTCTGGAAGAAATCAAGAAAAAGGGGGATATACAAGTGACAATACCTGTTTTCGCATTACTCTCCATCAAACGAATATACCGATCAATGTGCTGAAGCCACCGGTAGATTTTCATATAAAAATTAAACCTTTGGTATACTTCCACAGACCATGGTGCGGGGGTAGGGATCCACTTCACTTTCAAGAGGTACGGAATTCGAATCTCAGTTACGATGACTTGCCCGGATTAGGTTTTTTTTTGGCGTTTTCCCTTATCTTCAGAAAAGCGAATGTTGAGAAATTTAAGCACATTTGAGACATTTCATTATTAAAATATTTTGGCCATTTCATTAATTCATGGTCCGATATGACCTACATGGTTAAATGATGCTAAACTATTTAAATACACACACAGAGAGAGTTTAAGTTTAAACTGATCTAAAGCAGCGATAATTAACACCATGAGCACTCTAATGCCTAACAGGATGCATTTGAGCGCCCTCAGCCAACACCACTACCGACACCGTCGCCGCTGCCACCACCAGACAACATACTTGATAAACAACAGCATATACTCTTAAGTACAGGCATTTCTCCCAGTACATGAAGTTGAGGCAGTATTTTTAACACTTAAAAATGATATCAGTCTAATTATATAATACAAAATATAATAACAGTCCGTCTTAAAGCAATAGGTGTATAATATAATATATAAAATTATGTTACAGTCATTGTAATGTGTTTATTTTATTATGTAAATGTATAAAAATGTTTTGTGAAAGTATTACGTAGTTTAACAATGCAGGGGCTGTGAGAATAGAAGCAAGCTGCTTTCCGTAGCAAACATAATTACAAAGTAAAAGCCGAAAGTTGCTAACAATAAGGTAGCCTTGAGACAACAATAAATTAGAAAGTTAAAACAAGGCTACTAATAGCTCTTGGAACAATAATAATGTAATATTTAAAACAGTTTATAAATAGCCAATCAAAAACTAGAAAAGCTAAAAGTTAAATGAAGGTATTCTATTGGAGTAGGCTTAGCCAATCAGAGATTAGAAATAGAGAACATGTACAAATCCAAACGGTAGACGCTACAAGAAAGCGTACCCAAGCAGATCGGTTCCGTACGGGTTCAGTGTGAGGCATGAAAATGCATTGCGGTGAGAATGATATAAAGTTTACCTGTTAAAAGTGCAATTAACAATAATCTCACAGCTCTATAGTAGTGAAGTGTTATTTAATCGTGTGAAGGATTAATAAAAAACAGTAAAATACAATTATAATTTGTGTAAGCCTTTTTCTTTAGCCCTACCAACCCTGTTAAGATATACGTGCTCTACAAATTACTACTAACGAAGCTGAGGTTTAAATAAATAAACATTAAAATAAAAAAAGTTTGTTCTTAAACGTGAGGCGAAGACCACCGGAAAGTTTGTACCGTACGTGGGGCGAACACTCCTAGAAACAAGCTCTCGCAAATTGACATCCATTACGTGTGAGGCTAAAACAGCTTCAAATTGTTACCCATACGTGGTGTAACAACAACAATTAAACCCCTTCAGAGTGCAAGAATGCTTTGAAAAACTGAGAGAAATCACCGAAGATAATTTGATAGATCAATCTGAATCCAGGTATGTTTCTTGTAGAAGAATTAGTGCAAGAAAGCGATTCCACCTCGTTACCCTATGCGTATGTAGAATATATACCAAGCAACAATACATAATGTGCATATAATAATAATGTAAGCGAGGATTAACACTTCCAGCTTATGGGTAAACACTACTATAGCCCGTATTCAGCAGAACTTCAAAAGAGCATTCAGACAGCGAAACAGTTCAATTCTCGCATAATTGACTTTTGCTAACTTTGTGAGAGAAAAATCGAAAAACAATGGACATCATACACGAAAGTTTTCACTCGATAACGAATACTTACAAAAGTGAGAAAACACCACTGGAATATCTCAGAGCATTGGAACATAACATCCACATATAAATTCATTCCTAATATAGGATTTTTAACGACGAAACACATAATCGTGGAATGACCACAATACGATCAATGGAGACAACACTGCCAGATGCCTAATGATTTACAAACAGCACTTAACTATTCCATGTACCTTAAGATAAATTTATATAAAAGTATATAATGTTCAATCAGTTTGATTAATTATTATAGTACCACAATTTTAAACTAGCTCATTGTAATGGTTAAAAACTAGCAGTACGTTAAATAACCTCATTGTTTTATTGTTAAATATTTATTTTAACAGTTGTACAGTCGCGATGTAACTAATACGTTAAAGCAAATATAAACTCTCAAAATAAAAAAAATATTGTTGGTAAACATTATTGGGAATTTATATTAAGAAAGAGTTGTGATGTGGTACAGTCTGCCCTCTATCGCTTATTAACGGGTATACAAGTTATTTTTAGGAAGGTTTATTTTCCTATCTATATCATTTTAATCCAGATAACTCTTTCCGGAAATAGCTGCATTACATACTTCTTATAGCTAGAAAGGGAATAGCTACAAATGTTTTAGAACTGGACGCTATAGGTTGACCTTAAAATTCCATACTCTTTTCATGACATCGCGAGAAACAACTTAAAATCGATGGCACTTTAAAATAATGGCTATGTATTGATGAATTCGAACCATTAGTAGCGGATATCTCGGAAATGGCTGATGCCACAAAAAAGTTGTTTGAAATAAATTGTGTGTATTAAAGAGATCTATATTTTTTATCATTTAACGTCTATCGTTTAACGTTTACCAGTTATACAAGATTACAACAAATTCCTTCCGAATGAAGAGGACTTCAAAGGCTATTCCCAGAAAATTCAAGCTGTAAATTTAATTTGTCACGTAAATATCTTTAATAATTATATGGTATTTTAGTGAGATTCGTTAGAGCCAAGTTTTATAAAATCAAAATTTTCGAAAAATGCTCCATGTAAAGTGTAGTTCGAGGAGAGGGATTATCCTAAAAAATCTTCGTTTCGCATCTTTCGAAGGTACTGGACCTAAATATCAAGTTTTTGTGTTTATCCGCCTTTTCGTTTTTGAGTTATTCTGTTCAAGGACGGACACACACACACACACACACACACACACACACACACACACAGACGCGGTCCTTTTACTAAAAATGCTTTTTTAGGGATTCCGAGAGGCTCGCAACATTTACTTCCTGTAAATCTCGATATGGAATTCTTGAGAGGAATGCAATACTTTCTTACCTACCGTATACGTGGTAGAGAAAGTAAGAATGTAGAAGAATCACATTTTAGAAAAACACACATTTGGAAAGTAAAATAGGAAGAATTGTATTTTAGGAATTAAATTTGTCTATTCTATCTAAATTAAATATATTTAGTAGCTTTCAAAAATCATTTTAGGAAAAGGTTGACGATCGTCTGCGTTAAATTCCGAAGATAACCTCGCTCTTTAATGATACTGGTCTCCTCTTCTAGAGTGATGACATGCAATAAAATTTCCATACGTTGTTGAAAGCGATCTGAAGATTTATTTCGGACTACATTTACGTTAGTGACTGATCATAAACATAATCAAAGCTGATTGGTCTTCGTTGTCATTTTCAATTACTTGTGGACGAATAAGATTTTAAGAATTTGTTTAAAACTACGCAGACTTGCTCAGTATGGTTCCTTTGGACCCATGGAGATGGCGGTGCATTTGTGATTTTCTAGAGATATGACTCATTTTCCGTATCTAAAACTCTCTAGATAATGCTCCTTTGATTGACAATATAAATAAATGACCATAAAGTTATTAACAGAACACAAAGACAGTGACTGCATTTGGCACGTAAACAAAGCTTAAGATTATTAAATCGAACACTGCATAATTTACTTTTTTACTTTCTCAGCTATAGTAAACGAGCGGAATGGCTCAGGCGTCGGTGATCCGCATTTGGTAGGTCTGGGTTCGATTCCCGTGGCCGAACTTCCTGACTCATGGATTTTTTTCCGGGTTTCCGTGTCGCTAGTCAATGCTGGGTAGGATCATTAAATCCCCTGAATTTCCTGTCCCTCCATTTTTATTTCTCCTCATCCTTCATCCGCTTGGTCCCTTTCAGGGTTGTACGTGTCGGCGGGAGTTCTCGGCATGTGCATGGCAGGGGAAAAGGATGCTCTGTGGAAACCTTCGTCCCCCGGGAGGGGATCGGTCTCCGGGTTCCGGCCCCCTAGGGGATGTGTAAGCCCACAGGGGCGAGGGTAGCCGGCTGCTCCAGTGCTCATTAGGGAAGTTAAAAATCTGCAATGGTAGGACCTTGCCCTCTGTCTCCTCTCGCCTCATCCCACCCTCCCGGGGGCACCCCGTCCGGAGCAAAGGTACAAAAGTTCTATGTAGGTTGACGTGCTAAGTCCCTTCGTTGAATCCTAATCCTAGTGTATAAAACTCAAAAATCGATAAAACACATGTTTTCAGAATTCCTGAAAATATTTTGAAAAAGGTCCGCGCGTGTGTTTGTAAAGAATAATCAAAACCGAAGAGTCGGTTAAATGCAAAACTAGATGTTCAAGTTTATTCCAAGGTGGCAACAGAGAGTTTCAACAAAACCCCACCATCCAACTGCCCATTATATGGATATCGTTTCGTTGCTTTTTATTTTCTGAAAAATGCCTGTTATGATTTCCGTTAAAATGCCTACATTTAAGATATTTACCCAACAAATACAATGTACATCTTCAATTTCATACGAATAACCTGAATGACTTTTGAATAATTGCTAAATCTAAGAAATAGACAACACTCTTACTACATAGAAAATATAGATCTTATTAAAATACAATTTTATATCAAATAAATTTCTTGTGGCATTAACCATTTCCGAGAAATTCTTTGTTAGTGGTTTGAATTTTCAAACCTTATACTTAGTTGAAGTAGTGAGTCGCTAATCATTTTAGGTGGTCATGCAAAGAGCATGGAATTTCTAAGTTATCACATAGGAATCGCTTTTTAAAACCTGGATATCGCTTTAGCTTACGGTATTCATTTTATACTTACAACGATTTTCCAATGCATATGTATAATTAAGTTTGTCTCTAATAATAAGAAGTAAATAAAAGAATAATCTTTTGTAAGAATAGTTAGTAGAAGAGTGAACATGAATGCAACACATAAGACTTTTTTTGAAATGAATATATTAGCAATGATTTAGATTTCATTGATCTGTTCACCTTATGTAATAGACTTTTTTAAAATTAATTATGTATATAGAAGGACATTTAGAGGAAAATATATAATGCAGCGTAATTTCATCCCAGTTGTCAGTTGATTTTGTATAATACTCACATTAAAATTATGTTATGTGTTATAGCAGCAGCATCAACGGACTATTCGAAATGACATAAGGGTTTCAAACATCATCCCAGTGCGCCAGTTCACTTCACTCTTAAGTTATCCCGGATCCTTAGCCTGATTATAAGGTCAATATAAAGCAGGTATTGAAATAATACAGGAAACAGAAAGTCGTTCGATTAAAACAGAAAATCAGAAAGAAAAGTTTTGCATTCACATGACTTTCTCTACTGACTCTTCTACAAGCTAGTTTTTACTAAAACTAGTCTTCTCTCTACTTCTTGTTAATCGACATAAATTTTCATTACACATTTACTCATTTGGCTGTAGACATAAAAAGATACAGCAGGTTAAAGCGATACCCAGATTTTTGAAAGCGGGTCGCTTGTGATAACTTTAAAATTCCATGCTCCTTGCATGTAAAAAGGAATAGTAACTTATCATTTAAAAAAAGTATATGCCAGTTGTATCAGAATTAATAGCGTAAACCGAAAGGTTGAAAGTATACGATAACAGAAGCAAAATACGGTGCGCAAAAAAAAACCATGAGCAAGATTTATTATTGCAAATGGGTAGTAATGAGCCGCCACTCCTTAGGTGTGCTTCACTTGTTGCGCACTTAGAAGCGGTCCGCGGTGTGCTCTTGTTTACAAAACTGAACACTGCCACCAGGTGGAGTTGTAGCCATACCATACACGACAGACAATGGGCATAGTACACAGTCGAAACAGTCTGATCAGTGTCAGATGTGCTGAACTCTAGTTAAAATGGAACCATACAGCAACGAAGAGTATGTGGACATGTATTTCATGTATGGTTTGGCTAACGGCAGTTTGTACAAAAGAAAAAAAAACATTCTGTACGAAGACATCCGGAAGGTCGCAAATTTACAAGGATCCATCAGCGTTTAAAAGAACAGGATGGTTTCACACGTGGCAGAGGAGCAGGAAGGTCTGCACGCACTACGCCTGTAGTTGAGGAGATTATGATGGATGCAGTACAAATCTCTCCAGAAACTTCAACGAGAAGAATCGCCACACAAGTGCCTGTGCTAAGCCACAGTAGTTTATGGAGAATTTTAAACAGCAATATACTGTACCCTTATCAATGTACTTCAATGTCTCAGTGATCGGGAGGGCTTTGGTCCTAAAGTGAATTTTTGTCAGTGGATGCAAAAACAGCTGTAGCCAACCCTCGTTTTACACGTAACATTTTATTTGCCGACGAAGTGGGATTCACACGCGATGGTACTCTTAATTATCATAATACACATGCATGGTGCCAAGTAAACCCACACGCTGTTCATGAGTCACCACATTAGTAACGTTTCTTATTCAATGTGTGGTTAAGGGTAGAATGTATGGTCCCATTCTTCCAACAAAACTCAATGGACATACCTTCGGTTTTTGCAGCGGAATCTGCCAGAATTGCTTGAGTATATTTCCCTTGAGCAACGTCGGAGTATATGGTACATACATGATGGAGCACCGGCACTGTAAGAAGACATCTGACGTTGAGATATGGTCCAAGATGGACAGGTCGAGGAGGGTGTTTGCCTTAGCCTCCTCGATCTCATAACCTCAAATCTTGGGATTTTGCTGTATGGGTTCACCTCAAAAGTGTAGCGAACTGTCTTTTCGCGGATCAGTATGATTCAGGCGTTCCGTGAGTAGGGGTATGAAGACTAAATCAGCCATGATCGTAGTTGTATACTGTCATAGTCGCTATTTTATCCTGTGACTCACTTCGAAGATTTCTATGACCATATTAACCCAGTATGACGAATATGGACTAAATATCAAAACAAGTTGCAATTCTCTTGCAGCTGAGCTATTAAATACATAACATTGAAAAATATCTAAGAAAACGGAAATCACGTGGAATGATGATTTTAACAAAACCAACAGCCATGTTGCATATAATTACGCACTAATTAATAATTAATATCTGCTGTCGTAGCTCGGTGGTAAAACACGCAGTTTCAAGTGTGTCGAGGATTCAGAGTTCGAATCTCAGCATATGGTCATACTTCTTATTCCAACTTTTTCGCTTTGTAAGACGCAGAATCGAACAAATTTACAGTTCTCTTGCAAATAAGCTATTACTACATGATTTCAAAGAAAATGTGAAGAGGTTGAATGATAATTTTAATGAAGCCAAATTCTAAATGCTGTATACCAGTGGTGGCGAAAGCGCGACTCGCGAGGCACTGTGACCCGCAGGCGCAACTCTTTTCTAGCCGTCTATTCATTCGTTTTCCATGTGCTGCTGAGTGGTGTAGTGCGTGTTGCATATTTGTTGACTCGAGGAAGGCAGGCGTTTTCGCCACCCTTGCTGTATACAATCCATCTGATCATAACAATAAATAAAATAATAAGAAACTGATAAATTCTCATCTTGAGAAATACAAACTTACAGCTACAAATATAATTGTATATAATTAGATGGAGCGTAATGCGTAAAACTAAGAAGGTATATTCTGTGTAACTGCTAGTTATAATATAGTTACTCCATTTATTAGAAATAATAAAAAGAAGACGATAGCCAAGTATAATGCTACTTAAAAAGCAAATTAAACAAGTGCCATTTCATAGCTAAAGCCACGTTATCTGTGAAGAAGTAACTTAATTTCTGAAACATTTCAGATTTATAAACAATGTATTTTTTTCCTGGAACAAATAACTTGTCGAAACATCGAATGGAAAAGAAAAATGAAACTGTAATTTAGAACCTCGTATAATCGCCCCCAGCTACGATTATATGGTTTATTATTTCGTGTATGTTTGCAACCAATGCAGAACACCGGTTTGGGTTCTATGATAATGTTGCCATAGCTCCAAATATGAGCAACCAGATTCATTTGCACCCTATCTGGTCGACATTCTTCCCATTCTTTACCATGAACGCCCATACATGTTCAATGAGGTTCAGATCAGGGAATCTTGGAAGCCAATCTATGCAGATTATTTCTGGATACCTCGTTAACCAATCCTGGGTGATATTTCGGTATGCACACTACTATTTTCCTGCATAAATACATACGAGTATTCTTCTTGTTCTAGGAACCTAACGAAGAGATGGCAGCAAAGTGTTTTCGAGAATATCTGCATAGACTGCACTCATCATTCTTTCTGGCACTTGAATTAACTCTCCTGATGCTGTCGCATGGTCCTGCAATTCCTCCCGAAAGTTTTGCTCGAACGACGTGCTGAGACGCGTATATAGTTTTCCGTGGTCTATACAGACATAGGTTCCCTTGCTGGTCGGATCGAAGCACCTTCTCGTCACTCCAGATTACCAGGTACCAGTAAGCCTGAGGAAGGTCAATATTACTGTGCCCGTTGTTATCTTCTGGCCTTGTGCGCGTCAGTTAGAAGGAGCTTAGTGGCAGGACGATGCGATGCAATACCGGCATCCTTTAATCGTTAGCGGATGGTTTCATATGAATACCCTACCCAAATGCTTTGTCCAGAAAGACAGACCTGAGTCTTAAAGGTTAGTTTCTTACATCTTCTACCAGAGTTTCGTCTTGAGCAAGTGCTGTTGAACGAAGCCTACCTGAACGCCTGCGTGATTTGACCCATTCAACTTCTCCCTCGTGATGCCGGTCTAGCCATTGTTTCACTGTTCTTCGGTCACAACCCAATTCTCTGGCGATTTGCGAGGCGTTTTCAACAATGCACGGCCTACAATTTCACCTTTTTGAGCTGCAGTGGACGTGGCATGCTGCTTTACTATGATGAAGCCTTAGTAAAACCGAATGAGTCGCATAAAGAACTTCCAGCAACATTTTTGCAGATGCGCAAGAAATACAAGGTAAAAAGGTTGGAATAAAAAGTATTACCGAATGCTGGGGTTCCAACCGTGTTCCCTCGGCACACTTGAAACAGCGTGCGTCTTACCACTCAGCTACGACAGCAGATGTTAGTATGTGGGCTATATGTAACATAGATGTTGGTTCTATTAAAATCATCATTCCACATATTTTCCGTTTTCTTGCATATTTTCCAATGACGTATAGTTAATAGCTCAGCTGCAAAAGAATTGCAACTTTTTGGTGATACTTGGTCCATATTTCGTCATACTGGGTTAATAAAGCAATAGAAATCTTTGAAGTGAGTGACATTAAAATGGCGACCACGACAGTACACATCTACGACCGATTTAGTTTTCATACATACTATTCAGGTAACGCCTGAATGATACTGACCTGCGAAAACTCTACATTTACTTTCTTGAAAGACAGTATAGCACTCCCGTTGATACGGTTGAAGTACTGGAGATGATCCGGGTATTTGAAAGAATTCGAAACTCACTGCAGACGAGTGCAGTAATGCATCCAGGTGCAAGGACGACACTTTAAACACCTTCTTTAACAGGGAAGAGTGTACAGTATTAATACTATGCAACATACTATAGTAGAAATGTAGTCCTTGTTAAGTTCAGGTATGAGTGAATTGTGAGGCAACTTAAAATAGCAACTAAACGAAAACTCTACTTTTCAAATTCATTTGTACTTATTACAACGAAGTTTCTCAATGAAGTCAGTGGCGGCTCAGAACCACACATTCGCAATAAAAAATCTTGCACACGGTTTGTTTGAGAACCCGTGTTTTTTGGAACTTTGTTTGCCTTTGTTATTGTGTACACTCTACCGTTTCGGTTTGCGCTATTAATTATGATACATCCCGTATACAGAGCGGACCATTTTAGTTGAAACTGTACAATATCTCCAAATAAGCGTTGTAGAAAGAAATGTCTTTAATAAAAGCTGCTTGATATAATGGGGTAAAGTCAATGTCATTAGTAGTGTTTTGTTTGGAAGACGTTATGATAGTCATTTTAGGATCAATTTAATTTTTTACTTTCTCTACTACGTATAGTAAGTAGGGGAAGTAGTGCATTCCACCCAAAAATTCGATACCGACATTTCACAGGAAATACATGTTTTGAGGTGCACTGAATGCATAAAAGCATTTTTGGAAACATGTGCGTGTGTGTTTCTGTGAACAGCATAACTCAGAAACGAACAGTCCGATAAACACCAAACTTGGTATTTAGGTTCAGTATCTTCCAGAGATGCGACACGAAAGTGTTCAAGAAAATCCCCACTCCCCAGATTACCCTATACATGGAACATTTTTCGAAAACTTTAATTTTCTCAAAAATGGCTATAACGATTTTGAATAAAATACCATAAGTTTAAGAAATTTTTAGGGCAAATGAATTGTATATCTCGAATTTTCCGGGAATGTCTCCAAAAGTATTCTTCCTTGTGAACAACTTTTGAATAACTGGTAAACCATAAGAGATAGACAAAATTTTACTACACAAAAATGTAGATCGCGTTGAAATACACAATTTATATCATATACATATTGCTTGTTATTCCATTAAATTTTCCAATACTTATTTTCTTTCTAAAATGGGAATTCACTATGCATTTCTTTTTTGTCCTGGTAATGCAAAGAGAATGGAATACTCCACACAGCAATCAGCTCTTAAAATATTTGACTATCGCTTAAAGCCTACCATACACCCCTTGCATCTACAAGAAAATTAGCAATAAGATTAACATCTCAATATCTCGATTAACATGAAGCATATGGAGAATAAGCGTTTATAAAAATAGTTTGTACAAGAGTAGAGAAAGTCATGTGAGTTTAAGACATTAGATTTTTTTTAAATGGGAACCTACAATTAGGGTCAAATTAAATTAACCCTAAAATGGCCATCACAACGTCCTCCAAACAAAACACGACTAATGCCATTTACTTTCCCCCATAATATCAAGCAACTTTTATTCAAGACATTTCTTTCTACAACGTTAGTTTTGGAGATATTGTACAGTCTCAACTTAAGTGGTCCACCCTGTATATATAAAGTGTTGCATTCACACTACACACTCTCCTATAAATTATTCCCACAAAACTGATCCCTGTATGTAGTTCTTGATAATCGAAATAAATTTTCATTACACACTTGCACATTTTAAGGTACAGAAAGGATATAGTAGGTTAAAGCGATAGTCAGATTTTTAAAAAGAGATCGCTACGTGATGTTTTTGAAATTCTATACTCTTTATATGGCCATGCGAGGGAAACATACGCATTTGAAAATCCAAACTAATAAAAAGAATATGTCAAAAACAATTAATACTAAAATAACTGTATTTGACATAAATTGTGTGCTTTAAGAAGATCTACTTTTTTGTATGTTAAGATTCTTTCTATCTGTTATAGAAAACAATTCAGAAAACTCACTTCATTGTATTTGAGAAGTTCGTCCACTATTTTAATCAAAACCGTTAGTCATTTTCGAGAGAATCAAACGTAAGAAACATTTTCTATGTAAAGGGTACTTTGGAGTAGGAAATATTCTAGAAGACCTTATTTTGGCATGATTGGAAGACGGCGAAATTAATAATACCAAGTTTGGTATTCAACCGTTTTTTCGTTTCTGAGTTATGCTGTTCACACACACCAGGTACCGGTAGCCGAGATAGTTTACGCACGGACTCGTGCGGTTAAAATCCCACCAGGACCGTCCTCTCTAAGGTGTTTTTTTTTTTTTGCAGATTTTTCTCAACTCTCATAACTGCCGGGGATGTACCCTTAACTTAGGCATGGAACGTATCCTTCCCAATTATCATTCCATGTCACTATCTGTGGTGCCGTAGAATGTTAAGAACGGGAGTTAAACACTAAAAATACACACACAGAAACAAGCACACCCTTTTCTAAAATTCTTTTTGTTGATGAGGCCTTAAAACGTGTAGGTATATCCAATTAAGTCTTCCTCTAGCATAGCTAATTCCTCCGTGTTGTAGTGGTTACCATGCTAACCTCTGGTTCCCGAGGTCGCGGGTTCAAACCTGGTGGAGGGCGATGGATTTTTTGGGGCGTAAAAATCCTTAGCATGGTTTCTTTCGGAAAGGAAGTAAAGCCGGTGGTTCCGTGTCGTATATTTACGGTACGTAAAAGAACCTCAAGGCTGATAAAGAGGCCTCTAGCAAAATTACCGGTCTTTCATGCCGAATATAGAATGAGACGCTAAGCAGTTAAAGAGCGTCCATAAATAAAACTGAATTTCATTTTAAGTAATAGTGTCAGTAATAATGAATGTTGATACATGAAGGGAACAATAATCGGTGGAGGAGCAGAAAAGTTAGCAGAGGGGAGAAACAGAAAGAAAATCGGGGAACTTGGAGGATATCAGACACGAGAAAACTGACTGTATGGGAGCTAAGGGACGGAGAAAAGGGCGCACAATAAATAAACGAAAAGAAAAGACGAGTGACAAATTGAAAATTTTCCCGGATTGTAGTAAACGGGAAGTAAAATTCCGATATGAATTGGCAGTTCTATTAAAACCCCAAAGAACGGAGATAAAAAGTAAAAGAAAATAGGTAAAACAAAGCAATGAAAACATCTAGGTATATGAAAGCGCATATTAATAACATAAGAAGGATAGAAGTGTTAGTGGATAACAGAGCCCTGTAGATCTCGGAACAATACATGCGTGTTCTCAACAATGCCGGCTGTCTCGTGTCGTAAGCAGAATGTCTCAGAGGTCCCCGGAAACCACATTATCTCCGGTTAATAATTTCCAACCGGATGAACCAACCCTATTGGATCTGCTACTTGCTACGCGACCCCTGAGGTCCTCATTACGCCCATGCGGTATTACTTCTCAAACTCAGCTGGGCATGTAATTTAATCTTAATGGACGCATGCTTGTCCCCCATCAGTCGGCAGGGTAAATAGCTTCAGTCAGAAATGAAATAGCGTCCGGGTTTTTAGTTTGTGTGTCACGGTTGAAATTCTGCATCATGTGAATAGTTTCCTTTACAATACATCCCAAATTAAATTAGAGATTTCCAGAAGATTTCCCTACTCATTGTTTCACAAACTAATATTGTAGAAGCTTATTCTTCTATCTGCTTCATATTAATCGAGACACACATTTGGAGAGATAGTTTTACGAGGCGTGTTTTTAAAGTGACTACCGATAAATTTTTTAAAAAGTAACACAACATTATTTTCGAAATACTTTATTATCATTAATTACAATACATCTTACACTACTACACATAGTCACTGCCGTTATTCAGCAACTTGTAACGGGAAACCAGTTTTTGTACTCCCTCATCAAAGAATGATGACGCCTGTGATGAAAGCCAAGCCTGCACATCTTGTTTCGCATCATCGTGGTTGAACTGTTTTCCAGCAAGGAATTTCATTACATGAAGAAACAGAAAAAAATCATTTGGTGCCAAATCCGGACTGTAGGGTGGGTGGTCGAAATGTTACCAAACAAATGATGTGATCAGATCTTAAGTTTGTTTTGCTGTGTGTGGACGTGCATTCTCAGTCATTATTGTTTCTCCATGAACTGCACACAATTGGTGATGAATGTAGCATTCTCGCATTCAAAAATGAATCAATGATCTTACTGCACAGTTTACGGGTCGTTCGATTGTTTTGAACATTTCAAACGCTCTAACAACAGGAAAACACGAAGTGACGATCTCTCACAGCCGACTCTGGCTTCCTAATAAATGGAAGAAGCGCTGCTGCGGCAAAATATTAAAACGGTATTTACTTTAAAGCCACACCTCGTAATAAACATTTCGTTGCGGGTACAAGGTACTACAGTAGGTTTAAGTGATAGTCAAACCCATAGCTACGTGATGACCACAGGAAAAAAACGAATAATGACTGACCTGAATCCAAACAAAAGCATTTTTTTTAAAAAAGGCCCTGTGTGTATGTGTGTGTGTGTGTGTGGACACATAACTCAAATACGAAAAGTAGTTGGCGCTAAATTTTACTTTAAGTTCAAAATCTTAATGCGATACCAAGATTTTCAAGCATATCTGTAATCCAAACTACCTTTTACATGTAAAAGTTTTCGTTATTCTTTTATTGACTCAAAAGTGACTCTAGCGATATTGATTTATGTTTAAAATATTTATAAGACAATTAAAATGTATATCTAGAATTTTGTAAAAATAGCCTGTGTAGTCCTCTTTATTCTGAATGACCTTAAATCGCAAGAGACTGACAAGTCTTACTTCACAAAAAATGTAGACCTCGTTTAAGCACACAATTTACCTATGTCATTTAATTTTTTGTACCGCTAACTATTTCCGAGGTATTCTTTTATTTTTTGTTTTAGTTATACAAAAGCATGTAATTTCAAAGTCATCACATAACGATCCACTTTCAAGAAATCTGAGTATTCCTCATATGAAATGTGTAATGAAAATTTATCTTTATTAACAAAAATAAATAGAAGAATAAGATTCTGCAAGGACGGTTTGCAACGGTGACAGTGACCTTCACCCTTGCGTAGTGAAAGCAACACATGTTTTTTTTTCTCGTGGAATCTTATACCAATATGTATATCAACATAGCTCCTTTGACCCTCGTCAGAACCAATTGCCAATCTATGTATAGGCTGTTTGGGATACATATTGTGAATTTGTTCTACTATCACCTCTCTCTTCTCACTGTCACTGTTTTATGTTCTTATCCAGTTCAACTTCACTGGGGGGTTCACTTCGTTCACATTATCACTTCATTAAGGTGAACTAGTTCAATCCTCTGTCACCTCACTTTCTTCGTGATGGAGCCTCTTCACGCCAGACGATTCACTTCACTTGGGAGTCGGACACAAAACCTCCGCAATCCATCGCTCCGCAGTAGCACTCGCTGCACGTCAGAACAGCCTTTCTGGAGGAGAGGGGAAGAAGTTTCCAGAAGGCCGATAGTGTGACCGGTGTTTACGCTGGCGAGCGATACTTATCTTGTTTACTCCTACCGCCCGGCGCCGACCTCCCGATAACCTTGGGCTATAGCCGCTGTGTCACAATACTATGAGCATCAGAATGTGTGGCATATCCACGCAGTTCGCAGGGAGGGCTTTATAAGTAGTATTAACTAAAAGTTAAAAAATATTCAAATAAGCTACATTCTGATTTGCACACCATGCAACTCTCCTCATTAGACCTTCAGTCACAATATCACGAGAGTTTGGAATTAAATCTTCTGTAGTTCTCTGTAAGAATTTGAAGCTGGATTTATAGACCAACATTAACAGAGGTTAATCGATTTAATTGTATAACGTATAAATTAATACTGAAATTATGTGAGAGTTTATAAACTTAATCGAACACATGTAACCAAAGATAGATACAATCAACATGTAAGGAAATAATACACATTAAGGGGATACATATCTGAAATTGGGACAAACATGTTTAAAAATTAAATTTATTTATAGTCAAATAATAATAACAGGAATTCTGAAACTTACGAAACCCTGTTATCTTTTGCATTTAGCACATTTAAACTACGAATAAAGTGACTTTGAAATGGACTAGCGCATGTTTTTTAATATAAATGCCGGCGCCGTGGCCGAGTAGTTAGACCGCTCGCCTCTCACCGAGGCAGCCCGGGTTCAATCCCAGGGTCCCGCATTTGGGATTTGTGGTGTTTTCTCCGGGTTCTCCGGTTTCCCCCGCCTAATTCCACCAACTGCTCCATCATCACCTTTCCTTTCATCCATTTCGCCATCATTTCGCTTCATCTACTTCCTTCCTCCCATACCAGTCATCGGGTTGATAACCCATCCTGGATATTCTGTCTGCTCCTCCTCGACGGACCTCTGGCCCCAGGTACCCGCCTGTAAGTCCTGGGGGGTGTAAGCCTTACATAAGGGGAGGTTAAACAGTGAAAGAAAGAAAGAATATATATGTGTGTGTGTGTTTATTAATCTTGTTTCTCTGTAAGCTATTTTTCAGCAATTTTTTATACTGAAAATGCTCCACAGGATGCAATTATTTACTTATTTGTTTAAAGAAATTGTACTTGATCTCAGAAATATTCTTCTTATGTCTACAACGAAATCGGTAATGAAATTTCATATCAACTAACAAGAAGTAAATGGAAGAACAGTTTGTAGAAGAGTAACGTAGAGAAAGTAATATGAATGAAATACATTAGATTCCTTTAGCTTATTTATGTTTTTTGAGCACCAAACCCATTAGATATGGGCTCGCATGGCTTAGATCGGGAGCATAGCGGACGATAAAAGTTAATGATGAAAGTGGTAGGAGAATCTGCCCAATTTGGGAAGAAGAAGAAGAAGAAGAAGAAGAGTCACGGGTTCGGAGGGGTACGGAGGAATGGAGGGAAAAATATTTATACTAGTCCCGGGCATCCTTTCCCCAACCGGCTTCAAAGCGAACGGAAAGCTTTGAAGCCTGACCATAAACCCATCAGTAAACGATTAGTAGGGTCTTCCCATCCCTTAAACACAACACGTGGTCCTTTCTCCAGCTCCACCAAAGCAAAGCGTTGTTGCAATGTCATTTCTGCTGTTTCTTCGGTTTTATTTTAGCAGCTGTGACTGTTCGCTCGTGCTTTTCTTCCATGTTCAGCTAAGCTTCTATATTACTTCTTCAGAGAAGTTATATAGTGTTTTACTTAGTGCAGTTTTGTAAGTTTAGCAGTGTTTAATAGTTATTAGCGTTTAATAGTTTAATTAAGATGTGGAGACCTTGGGAAACGAACCAAGTTGATGCCCCTCCGGTCGCACCAGCAAGTGACCCTCTGCCGAACATCAGTAATGCCAAGACCACGAAGAAAAGGGCTACAAAAACTGAATAAGCAAAGCCAGATTTTTATGTGTAATGTTCAAGAACATGTAGAAAAGAACCTTTTATGTGGAAAAATGTTTGTTATTGTTTTGAATTTCTCAAAAACAGCTTAACGATTTTTAGTAAAATACCGCAAGTTTAAGATATTTGCAGGAAAAATAAAATTTGTATCATGAATTTTATATTCTGGGAATAACTTGTAAAATTTTCCTCGTTCTCAACTTGTTGTATTACTGGTAAATTCTAAGAGAGAGACAAAATCTTACTCTGCGTAAAATGCAATCTCGGTAAAGGACAAATTTTAGGTCAAATTGTGTTAACCATTTCCGAGAAATTTTTTGTTGTTGGTTTGAATTTTGAAATACAAGTTGGAAGTCTCTGTTTGTATTTTCCTCGTGGTCATGCTAAGAGCATGGAATTTCAAAGTCATCATATAGTCATCTGTATTTTAAAAATCTGACTATCGCTTTAGCCTATGTATCCTTATATTTACAACGATATGTGCAATGAAATTTTATCTTATTATTTAAGAAGTAGATAGAATGAGCTTTTGTGAAAGTAGTTTGTAGAAGAGTGAGTAGCGATAATCTTGTGAATATAATACATAAGATTTTTTTTTTATTTTCTTTCTTTTGCCTTCGTATTTTTACTTATCCTGCATTTTATAATAAAGCTATTCATTTAAGTAAACAGAAGATGTCATGCTTATAAATCTTACACCTTAAACAATACACAACTTCTTGTATTAGCTTTATATTAATAAAACATTGTTGTGATACAAGTGATAAAAAACTTTTTACCATAGCTCCGCGCACAGCATAATCAAAAATGATGCTTTGATTTGGGAGTAAGAGTTCCTTTCAAAATAAATTAATATTTATGTATTTTAATTATTTAATGATAGTCCAACAATGTATAGTTTATTCGGAACATGTTTCTAAGTTTCTCTCGGATATGTTAACATGCATTTCTATTCTTGTAGCGCAGTATATTAGTTCAGATCATTCATTAGTTCAGTTATATTTTAAAGCGTTTGCAACTTAAATGTAATTACTATGCGATTCATAGTTATTTACATAGTTATTTTGTGTGTAAAGCAAGCAGACAAACTGCATGATTGTATTCTGTACATGTGGAAATCACCTGCAAAGTTTTGCTTTTAAATACTATTTTTAATTTTGGCAACAACGCGCATATGCACATGGATGTCACTAAGATTTTATGGTGCTTGCGGTTAGGGAGGGTAGGGAACAAGTGTTTGGCTACTGCACAAAGGTCGCCGCTTGGGGATCCGAAGGCTGCGATGACCATACCGCGATTGTTTACCACATCGAATGGAGAGTTAAGAGCATGTTGGACGCTACTGGCAGGCAGGGAAGACATGGAGAGGATAGGTAAGTTTCTACTTAAGGCAAGACAGCTGACATCTGAGTAGGCTGATAGTAGGGAAGCGGAGGTGTAGGAATAGCTCATCGTTGGGGTTGGTGCTTTAGTTTTTGCCTTTTTTCACTTAGTGTGCTGTATATATTCTCTTAACTGTTCTGTTTTTACTATAATAGGGTATAATAATGCATCAGAATACGATTTACCGCTGTTTTGGGGGTTGTGGATATTTAATATGCTATATTTAAACATGTTTTACTTTTTTCACGCAATAGTGTTTTCTTGTAGTGATACTTCTTCCATTTGATAACTTTTCTTCTTCCTCTTCTTCTTATTATTATTAATCTTGCTTATTTTTCTGGGTTTTATAAGAGCACATACGGTCTGCGGACCCTGCGATTGATAGAAATCTATGTATGTATACCGTTATGTAAATAAATACACTGAGTCATTCATACTGACGTTTTTATACAGCAAGGCCTAAAAGTATAACTTCTAACACAGTGCACACAAGCTAACAGTGCGATAATCTGTATTGTGACCCTCTTTGGTTACAAGTTTTCCTACTCGCAAAATAAAACCACCTTTACACCTTGTATCATAGTCTAGTATTATTATCATTTATGTTTATGACACTGAAATCATGATATTGAATAAAAGCATAACAGAAACGTAGGAAGTAACTTAGAAAGGTCTGAGAGTTTAAAAACTTCCTCCAAAAACGCAGAGGCGAGGCTTATAACTTCGCAAACATGTTATCCGGAATTTCCCATCAAAATCATTTTTCATTCAAAGCAACATGTTCCCCCAAACAAGAACAGAAGCACGTTCCAGGAAAAGAAAGGAAATTTACTCGACCGAACTATGTTGTAAAGATGATGGAAGAAATAACCATTCTCCAAAGAGAGAAAAAGGAAGAAAAAGACACCTCATCAGTTGCTGGCTCATTTTTCCGCTCGGCTTACTCGCTTAACGCAGTCAATTGAACAAATGCGCCACCTGTTTGACTTCTGGAAATGGTAGTAGAAGGAAGACGTACAGTTCACTGCTCTTCTGTTGCGTCATAAATAAAGGAACAAACAAAAGGAATACTATAGTATAGCAACTCAATAAAATCCCTCGTCTATAGACTGCTCGCGTATTCAGGAGGGATAAATCGTCCCACTCTGCTTGTCTTTTGCCTTTAGTTACTGAGTTATCCAATGAGGTGTCTTAAAGAGAAAGTGGGCTGATACGCGGGAAACAAGTGTCACGTCACTGTGTGAACACAGCAATTTTATAGTGTAGAAAGATTTAATAGGTCCTTATTTACATCGTGATAACTCAAAAACTAAAATCCTTATTCCACTTCTGTAAGAAGTATCTTAAAGAGCACAGTTTTGAGATGATGATGATGATGTAGGATTGGTCTACCTGTAAAAAAAAACTTTAAGCAGCTGGTTTCCTTTGTAAATTTTCAATTGAAATAACTCGTATTATGAATGTCAACCAGCGAGGAACTTTTTTTCTTGAAGAGATGATGGGGAAGTGAAGACTATAAACCATCCTAAAAAGTTTGAATTAACTTTTGGAAAATATTCCATGAGAGTGCTGTCTCTATCACTTGTTTTCATACAAGTTACACTTTGCTCTTTACGTGGCCTGTCACAGCAATATACCAACTCAGCATTTTTGTTACATTGCTATTGTGTCTTTAGTCCTGCATCTACAGTTGGATATTTACAACATTGGTGTGAGGAGGTGATATACGATTTTGTGAGAATAAAATAAAATAAAATAAAATAAATCGCGGGCTAGGCGAAATTATTCCATGTGGTGCATCAGCAGCCATTAAGAGGGAGAGTAGGAGAGGCATGGAGTTAGAGGGGCGGTAGTACATGACCAGGTGAGTTACCCTTCCCAATAGTTCTTTCTACGGCCAGAACTATAACTTATGAGTTGCTAACAAAACCATGCGTCGGCATTTAAAATGGAAATAATCCCTTTCTGTCAAGATATGGTATAACAACTTCATGAAACGATTGTTTTTTTTAAATAGTTCCACCTACATTGTAGGTAGACCAAGTATTGCATTCCACCCAAAAATTCGATACATGGATTTCACGGGAAATATATGTTTTGAGGTGCCCTGCATCCAAATAAAGCATTTTCAGAAAAATGTCCGTGTGCGTGTGTCTGTGAACTGCATAACTCAAAAACCAAAATTTCGGTAAATACCAAACGTTGCATTTAGCTTCGGTATCTTCCAAAGTTGCGACACCAAGAATTTCAAGGAAATCCTCCACCCTAAGCTACTCTTTATCTGGAATCTTTTTCGAAATTGTTTATTTTCCAAAAAATGATTAAACGATTTTGATTAATATACCATTTATTAAAGATATTTACACGAATTTCCCGAATTTTCTAGGAATAGCTTGTGAAACTCTCTTCATTCGGAAGAACATTTGCATGATCTTTTATAACTGGTTAACGTTAAGCAATAGACGAAAACGTACTACACAAGAAATACACACCTCTGTAGAATACACAATTTAATTCAAGTAAGCTTTTGTGTGGCATAATCAATTTCTGGAAATCCGTTATTAGTGGTTCGAATTGTTCATTACCTGGTCATTCTCTTAAAGTCCTGTCAACATTCAGTTCTTCCTCGCGATTGCATGGGAAGAGTAAGGAATTTTAAGGCCGGTATATAGCGTCCAGTTCTGAAACATTTGACTATCCCAGATCTCATTGTATCTATAACCAAGTGTATTTATATCTGCAGAGTTTATTTCGATTAAAAGGTAGCAGACGAAAAATAAGTTTTAGTAAGGATAGTTAGTATACCCAGTAATAAACGACAGAGGGTAGAGAAAGTCAAGTGAATGTATTGCGTCAGATTTTTTATACTTAGTAATATTGGAATGCTTAATAATATACATTTATAAGATTTTAAAATATATAAGGAATGAACTAAAATAACATTTTGGGGAAACGAACATGTACGATCGTTAACTGTGAATGATAATCACATTTTAGAGCAAGTATCAAGCTATTCCTAGACCATGAAGCTGCCCGTACTCATTGGGTTATCCAATCCCTCATAATTTAGGACGGAGATGGATGCTGCGTTGATGAAACAGATATCCTGGAAGGTGGGATGTGGAGCTTTGGGATTTATGTCGGGGTATGCCATTGTTGCTACTAGCGGGACACTCTTACTTCAAGTTGTTCAGGGTGTTGGTGTGCTATGAGTTGATTACAAGGTACTCTAGAATATACCCAGCGCCAGTTTAACGTGTGTTTTATTCCCTATAAGCTTATTTACACTCGCCACTGTTTGTATTGCTAACTTAAGTATATTATCAGCCCTACATACAGACAGGGTAAACCCAGTAAACAAGCAAAAATGTTACCAAGTATATTAATTAGGTATAATTATATAAGTGAAGTTAAGTATGAATTTTTTTACTTAAAAATTAAAGTTGCATTTAATACCACATTCAATTGAACTTAGATTTTAAGTAAAAATACTTAAATTAAGTTAAGGGACGAGAAGACCCTATAGAGTTTAATATATATTTAATTAATTAGGTTAAAATTAATACATTTATTGTTTTTATAAAACATATTTGATTGGGGTGATTAAGAGATAAAATAAACTCTTTTTTGATTTGATAAGGTCAGTTACGTTTCCAGATACCTAGATTTTTAATTTCTCTACCACGTACATAGTAGGTAGAGAATGCATTTAATTCCACCAAAAAATAAGGTACAGAGATTTACCGGAAATACATATTTAGAGGCCCCTAAATCCAAAAGAATAATTTTTAGAAAAGGTGTGTGTGTGTGTGTGTGTGTGTGTGTGTGTGTGTGTGTCTGCGAGCGCGCGTTGTGTGTCTGTGAGGAGCATAACTCAAAAACGAAAAGTTGGATAAGTAACGAACTTGGTATTTAAAAATATGTAATACAAATCTCTTCCCTCAACTATCATTTACAATATACATTTTTGGAGTTTTTTCTTCTAAAGATTGGCTCTAACGATTTTTATTAAAATACCATATATTAAAGACATTTACATGACAAATAAAATGTATAGCTGATGAAGTCCTCTTCATTCGGAACGAATTTTATATAATCTCGTATAACTGGTAAACGTCAAGCAATAGACGAAAACATACTACACAACAAATGTAGATCTCTTTAAAACTCACAATTTATAACAAAAGCCATTTCCGAAATATCCGTTATTAAGGGTTCGAATTATTCAATTTTTAGTCATACTTTTAAAAGTCCTATCGATTTTCAACTGTTTCTCAAATACCATGGGAAGAGTGTGGATTTTCGTCAGCATATAGCGTCCAGTTCTTAAACATTAACATCCGATTTTTTTAAGCGGATCGGTAAGTAATTTTAAATGAGTCAAAACGTCTCCAACGGCGCTTCTACTGTAGACGTGCCAACATTTCCTGTGCACACAGGAACACTTAGCTTCTTTCCCATCATGGCGTCAGAAATATGTAAGATGTTTGTTTGCTCACCGAATATCTACCAATTAAGAAAGTTATTTCCTCCTTCAGAAGAATGCACTAGCTCAATGAAGTGGGAAGGATATTGACCAACAGGTGCTGAAATGTTAGTACTTCTGGTCTCTCTCTAGCTCATTAAAACAACAATTCATCACTATGACATGAAACATTGTTAAATGAAATTTACATGGTGTAGTAACTCATTCAGCATTCATTTACTGTGATTTATTATACAACCTTCATCCACATCCTCTCCCAGAGAATGCCTGCTATATTAATCCAAATGAAGTATAAACTGTAGCATTAGCCAGCATCAGGACTGAAAACATTATGCTAACAGGATGTAACGGCATCCACAGAGAGGTTAATTAGTCGACGTCGGCTGGCATAATAACAACCATCATAAGAGAACAAAGGGAGAGCAGCCAATTATTACTCACTTTAATGCCATAGCCAGAAATACCGGTTTTCAGGATTATTTTGACCTTGTAGGACTTAAGAACAAATTTTATCATTTATCATGAACTTAATGGCAAGGATGACGACAAATGTGACACAATGTGATTGCACTAAATAGGATGACCTTTAAAATGTCCCTAATATTATAATTTGCAATTTTCTGCTTAATTTTATATGTAATTTATCATTTTGGAATTATATATTTTTAACAAACTTTTAAAAATGGTACTGCATCTGCTATTTTGCACCCAGAATTCCGCACTACTTCGCAGGAAAAAACAATTCGTATATACACTTTTTGGAGCGGAAGTAGATATACATTTCAGCTTATGAACTTTTGCTGTAAAAATTGGTTCAGTATGTCCAAAAATGCGAGTTTTTGTTTGTAAATATATGAGCATATCTTTCCATTTTTATTTTTTCTATAAACTACATTTTCTCGTATAATTAAGTATTTTTCAGGAACCATTGAAAATAGCTAAATTCAATATTGTACTATTAATCTCTTTGGTATTATTAAATTGTTGGTAATGTTTTAAAAACTTAATTTATAATAAACTCAAATAAAAAGATGTATAATTAAAAATCCTAACTTCCTTAACAACACCATATTATTGTACAAAAAGGATCAATGAACTAAGAAGACATGAATCTATATCCTGTGAAAATTTCAATCTCGTATATTAAATTCATGAAGTAAACCGCTTTCCACGAGGAACTACATACACTATATGATCAAAAGTATCCGGACACACCCACAAACATACGTTTTTCATCTTAGGTGCATTGTGGTTCCACCTACTGCCTGGTACTCATTATCCGCGACCTCAGTAGTCAAACAGCGGAATGGGACGCTCCGTGGAATTCACGGACTTCGAACGTGGTCAGGTGATTGGATGTCACTTGTGTCAGAAGTCTGTACGCGAGATTCCCACACTCCTAAACATCCCAGGTCCACTGTTTCTGATGTGATAGTGAAGTGGAAACGTGAAGGGACATATACAGCACAAAAGCGTACAGGCCGACCTCGTCTGTTGACTGACAGAGACCACCGACATTTGAAGAGGGTCGCAAAGAGTAATAGGCAGGCATCTATCCAGACCATCACACAGGAATTCCAAACTGCATCAGGATCCAACTCCAAGTACTATGATAGGCGTGAGGTGAGAAACCTTGGATTCCATGGTCGAGCGGCTGCTCATAAGCCACACATCACGCAGAAAAATGCCAAACGACGCCTCGCTTGGTGTAAGGAGCGTCAGCATCACAAAATTGAACAGTGGCAAAACGTTGTGTGGAGTGACGAATCACGGTACACAATGTGGCAATCCGATGGCAGGGTGTGGGTATGGCGAATGCCCGGTGAACGTTACTACCAGCGTGTGTAGTGCCAACAGTGAAATTCGGAGGTGGTGGTGTTATGGTGTGGTCGAGTTTTTCCTGGAGGGGGCTTGCACCCCGTGTTGTTTTGCGTGGCACGATTACAGCGCAGACCTACATTGATATTTTAAGCACCATCTTGCTTCCCACTTTTAAAGAGCAATTCGGGGATGGCGATTGCATCTTTCAACACGAAATAAACAATATCACTATCACTAGTTATATGCAAACATTTGTTTTCACACCAGCTGCACCTTGTTCTTTGCGTGACCTGTCACAGCAATCTACAAACACAGCATTTTTGTTGCAATGCTCTTGTGGCTTTAGTCCTGCTTCTACATTGGATAGTTACAACAGTGGTGTGATTAAGTGATAAACGATTTTGTGAGAATAAAATAAATCACGGCTAAGGCGAAATTATGAAGTGTGGTGCTAAAGCAGCGACTCAGAGGCAGAGTAGATGAGGCATGCCCACCCAAGGTAGTTAGAGAGGTGGAATACATGACCAGTGAGTTACCCCACCCAAAGAATTTTTTCTAACTGCTGAACTGTAATATTTTTATCTCTTCCTTAAATACGTATGTCACAAGTGTTCGCATAGTGAATAGTAACTATTTGGCTGGTCCTAGCAGTGGCCGGAGGACTGGTAACAGTAGACAGCATGTGACGAGATTGCGGATTACGGTGCATTAACACTCATAGTGTATGTGTTTAAATTTTCAAGTAGTTTTACTTCACAAGTAATACTTGAAAGCTGAGAGTTAACTATTTTCTATGAAGTGAGCAACAAACGTAAATTTTTTAGCCTTACAGTTGTATAATTTTTTAAATTAAAAAAATAAAGTAGAAGACAAAGCATGTTAAAATTCTGCAAATAGGGCTTCCTCTGGTGACGTTGACATGATTAGAAAAGAAAAAGAATCTTTAGTGGATGAAATTAAAGATGTGCTCCTAGTGCTTCAGTAGAAATAGCTAACATCTCCACTATTTCAAATGATGTTGAGATTGTCGCAGGAAGCCAGGTAGACCAATGAAAATAGTAAAATAAATAACTATACATTACATCTTAACTCTCGTTGATCAAGGTGTAGCGAATAGCAATAGTGCGGCGTTGCCTCATACGGACAGCACTTCTCGTCGCTGGTAAAACTCGAATTACAATATCAAGTGCGCGCATTCGTATTCCATATTTCAGAAAAGCAACATGTAGCTAGGATAAAAGGCGACGTTTACCTGAACAAGTACAAAAAATAAATAATAATAATAAAAATCATATTTTTACAACCTATGGTTCGTCATTAATTTATAGTTATCTTTCGTGATGTTTAAACGGAGACTTTTAGTTATAGTTATGCTTGTAATAGTAATAAATCTATTGCTGTTGTAGTTATTTTATGTATTGTTATATCATAAACATAATTATCACTCAATAATGTGCAATTCTCTATTTCTATTATTGTGACTCTTCTTGTTTTCTTATAGTTTTTAAGTGAACATTGGATTGCATTTATAAAAAACGCGTAATGTTCTGACGAAGCGAAGTGAAGTTTGGCAACCGCGCGGTCACTCCGTATTGGCTGTCACGAAACGTCCACAACGTTACCGCACAGTAACGTTTACTATACTATAACAGTTTCCATAAAATAAACCTGGGAAATTTCAACACTACGGAGGTAAAATGTCCCAATTGCTCGTTTTTGCTTTGGTACTGGTATGATAACTAATGTTTTTTTTTTAAAAAAAAAAAGGTTAGCCGTCTCCCATTTTGGAATTCTGGATTCGCCTTTAGTTTACACTGCTGTATTTACGTCAGAAGAAAGCAAAATCCTTGAATGAAGTGTTATTAGCATAAAACGAAACCAGCATATGTATGTGCATATAAAAACAGAAGACAAAAAAGAAAGAAAGAAACAAAACAAATCTATCGACAATTCTAAAGCGAAGTTAAGCCGACGTGTATGAAAAGTCTACAGCAGCTGCTAGTACTACATAACAATGTTATCATACACCATAAGCTCTCAATGATGCTCTTAGGACTATACTTTTTGTTTCCCAGAAAAGGTAACAATGCATGTGTAAGGCTTTGTGAACAATGAGAACCTGAAAACGGCTTATGGATACGGCTAGCTAATCCTGGCGGCGGCGAGCTTATCAGGGAGGAAACAGAAAAGCCATTCCCCAATATGGCAAATACGCATTCAGATGCAGACTATAGGAAAATTATTAGTGGTACGCGCATAAAACAGAAAAAATATTAACAGAACATAAGGAAACTGCATCATTCAGATTTTGTGTTTCGAAGGAAACAAAAAATAATACTTTCCTCGAAGAACAAATAGAACCCAGATGTATACACATCTTCGTCAGATCATTAACCTGCAGATTCGGACAAGAATTTTCTCTTAATGGCATGGCTTAATATGTTTATTTATTGCTGAAATATAAAGCAAAGACTTTGTTATTATATCTGCTTTCAACATGTCTCTTTTATCAGTATTTACTGTCCTCTTAGAAGCA
Organism: Deroplatys truncata; assembly: GCA_030765065.1. NCBI lineage: Eukaryota > Metazoa > Arthropoda > Insecta > Mantodea > Mantidae > Deroplatys > Deroplatys truncata. Next base: position 200,951,893 of record CM060983.1, on the reverse strand, counting down.
AATATGCAAAGCGCACAGAAATATCGCATTTTATTCGTCAAACTAATATAAAAAAATCTGATGTGCTACATTCATATAACTTTCTCTAAACTGAGGCAGTATTCTTAACACTTGAATAATTTCAATTAAATTATATAATATGTATATTCAATAACAGCCCACCTTGAAGCAATATGTATGTAATAATTTGAAAAATGTATGTAACAGTCATTGCATATGCTTATATTATTGTAAACATGTTTAATAATGTTATGTGAATGCATTATGTAATTTAATAATGTAAGAGCGTGAGAATAATAAGTTTAACTTGCTAACAATGAGTTAACCTTGAGGCAATAATGAGTTTGAGAGTTTGAATGCTACTAGTCATTATTAGAGCAACGATAATGTAAATTTTGTGACAGTTTAAAAATAGCCAATCAACAGCTAGAAAAAACTTTAGCAAAATGCAGGTATTCTATTGGACTAGGATTAGCCAATCAGAGACTTGAAATACAGAAGCTTACGGGTTTTGACGGTTGAAATATGTTCAGTTGCCTGCAGACCTTGGTAGTGAACCGGATGGAATATGTGTTCTCTAAAGAAATATTACGTATTCGTGTGAATCGTAAAATATGTAGGTACACGCGTTAACACAGTGCAAGTTTTAAATTAAAGAATCTCATAGCTCTTAATATCGGTGTAGTGCTATTTAATTTGTGCCAAGGATTAATAAAAAGAAGTGAATTTAAACTTAAAATCTGTGTAAGCCTACATACTTGTCGCACCAAGCCCTGATTAAGAGAAACGTGCCTCTAAAGTAATACTGACGCAGCCGAGGCAAACATAAACATATATACTATCTATAGAAGCTGTTTAATAACGAAATTAATATTATATTTTTTAAACAAAAACATCATCTTCAAAATCAGCTGCTCATACGTAGAAGCATATTACGTAACAAACAATCTTCTTAAAAAGTGACGTCCATACGTGTAGAGAAATAAATAAACAACTCCATCAACTCCAAAAACATCAACAAACTCCTAAAGACAAAACTTCTTCAAAACACTATCGTTTTCTTTTATATATACGGACGTGTTTTTAAAGCAAGTACCGATACTTTTTAAACAAATAATATTTGTTTCCTAAACACTTTATCATTCATTGCCTTACACCTTCTACATCTCCATATAGTCACTGTCGTTATTCAGGCAGTTGTCGTAACGGGAAACCAGTTTTTGTATACCTTCGTCAAATGATGCCGCCTGTGATGAAAGCCAAGTCTGCACTTGTTGTTTCACAGCATTGTCCTTTAAATGTTTTCCACCAAGGAAATTTTTAATGAACAAACAGATGACAGTTAATTATTGTAGAAAACATATTGTAGGATTAAATTTTTTTTATCAAAATTGGAGCATTAATTTAAAAACGTACATGGTTTGTTAAACGTACTTCTGAGATCAAACACATTTTTTTAAAACAAATAAGAAGAAGTAACATCGTGTGGAGCATTTATAGTATGGAAAAATGCTGAAACAAGGTTTGCGAGATTACAACCTTAAATTTGTGTATGCCTAAGCATGCGCCTGACCATTTGAAACCTTGCTTAGTTGGTAGTTTGAATATTCCAAACAAAAAAAGTATGTGTCTTCTTAAGCTTCAGAATTCATATTATTTTATTATGAAAAACAGTATTTCAAAATATGTTACAAATTTTAGTAAAATCTCACTTACGCTTCACCTTAAAGGCACTTCAGGATACTACAACATTGTGACCACAGAATAAAATATCATGGAAAAAAATAATGGGATGTCGAATACACTTTTAAAAATGCACTTTTTACTTCCTCTACTCGTATAGTAAGTAAGGAAAGTATTCCATTCCGCCAAAAATTTAGATACCTAGATTTCCCCGAAATACATGTTTTGATGTCCCCTGAATAAAAAAAACATTGTAGAAGAAGATCCGAGTGTGTGTTTATGTGTCTGTCTGTGTGTCTGTGGACAGCAGAACTCAAAAACGAAAAGTCGGATAAATACCAAACTTGGTATTTAGGTCCAGTAGATTTCAAAGATTCAACACGAGGATTTTCAACAAAATCCCCCCACCTAAAACTCCCTTTACATGGAACATTTTTCGAAAATTTTGATTTTATCAAAAAGGCTCTAACGATTTTTTTCAAAATATCGTATATTTAAAACATTTTCATGACAAATTAAATGTATATCTTGAAGTTTCTGGAAATGTCCCCAAAAGTACTCTTCATCTGGATGGCTTTTGCAGAGCTGGTAAAGCGTAAGAGTTAGACACAATTTTTCTACACATAAAATGTAGATCTTGTTAAAACACACAAAATTTATGTGATATACTTTTTTTGTGGAGTGAACCATTTCCGAGATATTCCATGTTATTTGTTTGAATTTTCCAATAGTTTATACTTTTTTTCAAATGAAAATTCGTTATTCGCTTTTTATGTCCTGTAATGCGACACATAGCAACCAGCTCTTAAAAGATTTGACTATCGCTTAAAGCCTACCATATTCCCCTTCCGCCTACAAGAAAATTAGCAATAAGAAGTTTCTGAAAATGTTTATCTCGATTAACAAGAAGAGATGAGAACAAGCGTTTGTAAAAATAGCTTGTACAAGGGTAGAGAAATTCATATGAGTGTAACACATAAGAATTTTTTCTTCTATAGATCACATGTGAAATATTACCTTAATATGTTTTCTTTTTTCCCTTCCTGCTTACACTACATTACGCTCTTTACTTACTTTTTCGCTTTTGTAATTCACTTAAGTTTAACTTCATAAATCTCAGCCTAGTAATAAAGTCGTAGCTCTCAGCAAGACTTCGTCTTCAAAAACCTTCTTTTCTGACCTTTCCGCGCTTTTGTAGTCGTGCCACAAAGGTTTCTTTCAGCTCTCTGCTTTGAAGTGCAGCAAGTCATAACAAAGTGTAAGAAAAGTTATGATGTGTTAGTAACGTCCACACATATTCTTTGTTAGCCTCGAGATACTGTTGGCTCTTTCAGAGATGAGAGACATTTACTGCTAACATGACTGGAATGAAGTCCTCTGGTTATTCATATATTAACCTTACTGAAGGCCGGCGAAGCTACTGGCTGTAAAAATAAACCTACAAACCGCTTTTGGCTGTTAGTTGGCATCTTTATTACTTTGAAGACTTAGAGCACTTAGCGTATTGCTATCCGATAAACTTGTTTTAGAACAAATTCAATTAATATACAATATATAATCATTTTAACACCTGTTTATACTTCATATTCCTAGGATACATTCTGTAGGTTAGGGTTAGAACAGTGATGCCCAACCTTAAGCGAGAGAGGTGAGGGCGTATTTACCCCCACGCATTGTTCGCGGAGTTATGACGTATCCATGCAATCATGGTTGTTAAAACTTCAATGTTTGGTTTACCTTGTAACACGCCATTTCGTCCTGCGTCAGTAAGTGAGTCAGTGAAGGGGGAATGCTTCATAACACAAAACGAAAAAGTTGGAGCAAGGCGACAATGTGACATCATTAGCTCATAAGAGACAAGGTTGGCCTTCACTGAGTTAGAAATAAGAACAGGGTTAGTACCTAAACATCGTGAGGAATCTGCCATTTTCGTTGAAACCTAAAGCCTAATTTCCAGGATTTTCTCAATATTGGCCAATGGTGCAGATTTGTGCATTAGAAGTTGAAAATCTGAATATGGATAACATATTTAAGGAATATTTTACTTTTCCCCGAATCCTGTACCGTAAGAGCACAAATTTGTATCCTGGTTGGCCATTAGGTGCAATTTTATACATAAGAGGTAGAAAATAAGGGTAGAGACATTTTAAAAAACGTGATGTGTTATATTGTATAACCTTTCAGTATATACTTGCACATTTCGATGTAGGTACAAGGGGAATGCAGTGGGCTTAAGTGACAGTCAGATCTTTCAACAGCTGGTCTCTATGTCATGTCTTTGAAGTTTCGTTTTCTTTGCGTGACCTAGAGTGCAAAATGGGAAAAGGAACAGCCACTTATGAGTTGAAAAAGGTATCAATTATTTAAAAATGCAAACCAATAACAAATAATACCTTGCAAATGGTCAACAAACAAATATTTTTATTACATAGATTGTGTGCTTAAACGAGATTTTCATTTTTTGTGTAGTAGATTTTGTACATCACTTACGGTTCACCAATTATACAAAAGTCATTCAGAATGAAGAGGACGTTAAAGGTTAGTCCTAGAAGATTCAAAATATGCATTTTATTTGTCATGCAAATATCTTAAGCATATAGTACTGCCACTGTCCAGGTTCTTATCTAGTTGAACTTCACTCGAAGTTCATTTCATTCACACTCACTTCACTAAGGTGAACTAGTTCAATTCTCCGCCACCTCACCTCTTTCGTGACAGGGCCTTTTCACGCGGACGGTTCACTTCCCGGGAGTCGAACACAGAACTCTACAACCCGTCGCTCCGCAGTAGCACTCGCTGCATGTCACAACGGCCGTCACCAACTAGCTTGGAGAATCGCTCTTGATGTTGCATGGGAAACTCACCCGCAAACTCGCTCTGTGATTGACCGGCGCAGCTCAAACCACACTCGAATCGCGCTCTCTGCTCTCGCGAGAACACTCTCTTATATAGGCAGTAGAATCTTTCCACAAGCTTCTCGAACTATTTCGACACACTCTCTGGAAGAGGGGGAAAAGAAGTTTCCAGAAGGTTCTAGCTATTGCTGATAGCGCGCCCGGGGTTTACGCTGGCGAGGGGTGCATATCGATGTTTATTCCGACTACCCGGCACCGAACCTCCGGATAATGTTGGACCATAGTCGCTGCGTCACTGTATTTAATCAAACTCGTTAGAGCCATTTTGATAAAATAAAAAAATAATTATTCTATGTAAACGGTAGTTTTGGTTGGGGTTATTTTCTTGAAAATCTTTATGTCGCATCTTTGGAAGACGCTGAACTTAAATACCAAGTTTGCTGTTTAACCAACTTTTCATTTTTGAGTTATGGTCTTTACAGAGCACACGAATCTTTTTCTAAAATGCCGTCTTATGGTTTCAGGGAATCTCAAAACGTGTATTTATGGTGAAATCCCGTTATCGAAGTTTGGGTGCGATGCAATACTTGTAAGTTGAATTACTACCAATAACATGTACATTGTTTATAAACTCACCTAGTTTTTGTGACAGTGACAAGTATTTTTTTAACTCTATGTGTTGTCATACCCGCGTAGGCCCATAGCCTCATAATTTTTATTGTTACAAAAACTTGGAGAGTTTCTAAACTAGAAAACATAAAAATCATATTGTAAACTTAAACTGAGTGAGGAGATATTCACACATGTTATTAGTGGTGATTCAACGGGGCACACCGTATGCTTTCTCTGCTTAAAACAAAATAGTAAAGAAAGTGAAAACGTCGCTACCATATGATTGAAAATAAGGCTTTGGTAGTTTTCGGAAGGTATAAGGTAAGCTGAGATTTCGGTATGATTAAACAGTGTTTTGTCCAGATAAGTAAACGGGTTGATGATATGGGAGAGGAAATAGTGAAATTGTCGGGACCCTGCGGTTACCTGCCACAGCTAGGCATTTTCTGATTCCCCTTTGTACAAGATGCTTCCCCTACCACTGAAGTGGTCCGGGGTGGTGGGATAGGTCACTGGTCAGAGGTGCGGAGGATATAGTGGAGAGAGAAAACGGAAACTTCGCAACCATGTGATGGATTTATCATTGTTCACATTGTTTTACACGTCCGTTTTGTTAAACAATGCATTATTTTAAAGGAAGGGTCAAGGAAAGAAACGTTTGCACGTGGAAGTAATGTATTGTAATTGATTTATTTTAGAGCAACGGGGCAAGGGAAGGATAGTTCGTTCGTAGAAGCAATACGGTTTATTTTATTTTAAAGCAACGAGGCAAGGGGAGGATAGTTTGCACGTGAAAGGAATACAATTAATTTTATTTTAAAGAAATGGAACACAAGAGGATACTTTGTACGTGAAGGAATACAGTTTTGTTTATTTTAAAGAAATGCGACACAGGAAGGATAGTTTGCATGTGACAGGAATAGTTTCTTTTATTTTAAAGAATTGGGTCAGGGACAAGATAGTTAAAGGAATACAGTGGAGAAATTAAATAGTGGTGGGGACGATTATGGTCGTATGGCTAGGTATCAGGGATAGTCACGTGGTATGAGAGGAATCAGTGGTGAGGGCACCTTCTTGCCCGGAAGGTAATCGGAAAACGGCCGGATATGTCGGGTAAGCGCAGTCTCGACAATTTCACTATTACCAGGCTGGGTTTTAAAATTTGTAAGGTTACCGCCTACAGCGTAAGTGACAACGTCCTATGCATATAGATCACACACTGAATACCCGTACGTAAGGGGTTGAAAATGGTTAGGGGTAATTTTTGAAGCAAGTAGTTAATGAACAATTTTCCCTGGAACCTAAAGCTTAAGCATTCAAACTTTACTTCATATTGGCCAAAGTGTGAAGTTAAGCGCTGAAAATGTGAGTACGGGCGGCTTTTTAAATTTGTAAGGTAGCCTAAAGTTTTTGTCCAGTCCTATGGCTCAAGCACACAAATTTATGAGCTATTTGTCTAGGGGTCTGAAGGATAAGGGTAACTTTAGTGACATTTTCAAAGAAAAGTGTTTTAATCTTATGCCCTGAGCAGTGAATGTTATACAGAGTGGACCATTTAAGTTGAGGCTGTACAATATCTCCACAACTAAGTGTTGTAGAAAGAAATGTCTTGAATATAAGTTGCTGATATTATGGGGAAAGAAAATGCCATTAGTTGTGTTTTATTTGGAGGACGTTATGATGGTAATTTTTGGGTCAATTTAATTTTTTTTAATGGGAGCCTACAAACAAAACACGATTAATGGGATTTACTTTCCCCAATAATGTCAATAACTTTCATTAAAGGCATTTCTTTCTACAACGCTTAGTTTTGGAGATATTGTACAGTCTCAATTTAAATTGTTCACCGTGTATTTGAAGTCAACTGGATCACTAGTACAGTCGCAACTGCATTCGTCGCACGTGGCGTTTCCCAATGCACTTATTAATGGGTGTTGCGAAATTTCGAAAATCTTAAGGCCTTAATGGAAAAGTATGGTTTCAAACTTTTTATGACATCTTCTAAGAGTATTATGGATGGGCAAATCTTCAAGTTTATTGAACGATTTTAGTATAGCTTCTGCCACAAATTATTAGTTACACCTAGCTAATTACGTTAGTGAATATATAAGTTTTACATCAACACTTTTTGGATTATTCTTTAAAAATCCTACTGCAAAGTACCTACTTACAACATATGTTAGCACTTACAGTATGCATAAAAGAATTTTAAATGTAGAGAAAAAAATTCCTTAAAGCTAGGAGTTTCTGGTATTATTATAGTATTACATTTTTAATAAGAAAAAATCACTTGAACGTCACATAATATTAGGAGTTCAGAAATGTTCTTCTGTTTCAGTTTTCTAAACTAATGAAGGTTTCATAATTGTGCTGCAAAGATTTAAACTACTGCACACATTGTTCAGATCAATAGTTAGCTACTAAGAGTTTAACCATCACACCATAACTCAAAACGGAAAGCACAACTATTTCTCGAATGTATTAGTTATTCTTCCTTGGATAAGCACAACAGAACAATCCTAAGGAATCTCTGGGAATGTTTATCTGTTGTTGTTTGTTCAAGCAAAAAAGATGGGTAGCGTTTATCGAAGAGTTACAGTCGCCCAAGGATATTTATAATTCATAATACTTTCCGAACTGCATTTGTAGTATAAAAGTCAAATACAAACACCTTATTTACACATGTGTGATATATTTGTTAATCAGTGTGTATTTTGTTGACATTCATACACCTGCTGGCTCAATTGTGCGCACAGCAGGTCCTAGAAAATTCTATGTATATAAACCTGAGTTTCGATTTTAAAATGATAGGTAATACTAGCACTTAAACCTTCATACCTTATCCCTCCCGATTAAATTTAGCTTTACCTGCTAAAATACACACGATTAAATACTCGTAGAAGGACAATTACTACCACCGCAAATATTTCTGGAACAAAAGTGCTATGGATGTCATATGTTCATAAATTATATGTTAAAAAATCTGATGTGTTACACTCACATGACTTTCTCTACTCTTGTACAAACTATTTTTACAAACGCTTATTCTCCATATGCTTCATGTTAATCGAGATTTCGAGATCTTAATCTTATTGCTAATTTTCTTGTAGGTGCAAGGGGAATATGGTAGACTTTAAGCTATAGTAAAATCTTTTAAGAGCTGGTTGCTATGTGGCATATTCCATTCTATTTGCATGTCCAGTACATAAAAAAATGAATAACGAATTCCCATTTGAGAAAAAGTATAAGTATTGGGAACATTTAAGGGAATAACAAGCAATATCTTGAAAATGGTTCACTCAACAAAAAAAATGTATATGATATAAATTGTGTATTTTAACGCGATCTACATTTTTTGTGCAGTAAAATGTTGTCTATCTCTTATGGTTTACCAGTTATGCAAACGTCGTTCACAATGAAGAATACTTTTGGACACATTCCCAAAAAATTCAAGATATGCATTTTATTTGTCATGAAAGTATCTTAAATATATGATATTTTAATCAAAATTGTTAGAGCCATTTTTGAGAAAATTAAAATTTTCGAAAAATGTTCCATGTAAAGGGTAATCTGGGGTGAGGGATTTTCTTGAAAACCTTCGTGTCGCATCTCTGGTAGATACTGAACCTAAATACCAAGTTTGGTGTTTATCCGAATGTTTGTTTCTGAGTTATGCTGTTCACAGACACACACACACACAAACACACACACACAGACATACACACACGGATATGTTTCCAAAAATCCTTTTTTTTAATTCAGAAGGCCTCAAAACATGTATTTCCGGTGAAATCTCGGTATCGAATTTTTTGGTGGAATGCAATACTTCCCCTACTTACTGTACGTAGTAGAGAAAGTAAAAATGCGGTTCACAAATGCAAGGATTCCAAAATTAGCAGGAGTATTTTTAACACAACCTTATTTATGTATAGGTAAAGGTTATACATTTCACGCACTGCGTTCTATAGCTTGTCTTAACCTTAAAAGACAGTGTGCAGGTAAATGGAGTATCTCTGCCTTTAACGCATACATGTTTCCATTAGCTTCATCCTTTTCTACACTCGCGCTGTTGCCAGGTTTCTAATATGTAATAACATGCTGTAAATATTAATTTGTTATACTTTTCAGCTTGAACACATTATCCTACGCAGAATATTTTTCTCTATGAGATTATATCATTTTTAGAGCCTTTATAGATTTTTATGGGTATTCATTTCTAACGAAAACGAGTGTTTCAGTAAAAGTACGATATTTGCTTATCACCAGTAACTAATAAACTAATGGGTAGAATGCAACAAGTTTTTTTACTTGTGTGCTGATGCTGTCCTGTCTACCTGTACTAAGATGAGCGCTCTATTTTTTAAGTTAAACATTTTCCGAAAATTCTATACCTATGCAGTAGAAAAATCAGCCACCGAGAAACGTTTTTGCTGTTGGTTTCCTACTGGGACCAAGCAAGAGAAAAGTTAAGGAGTTTTGGAGACAGTTTTTAAAAGAAGCCGGGATCCTCTAACCTCTTGCATTCATTGTGTATGGCAAAGGAAAGTCATTTATCTATTCAGTTTACAGGCCAGGTGCAACGTAGAAGTCAGTAAAGGTTAACATTAGTTGTAAGGAAGTAGATGCGTTTACAGTGTGAAGTCTTTTGTATAATAGGTTATTTATTTATTTTGCGTAAATATGCGTTATGAAGAGTGAAGCTAGGAAGAGATGAAATGTTAGTAAACTAAGAAGAGCAATAATGAATGTAGCTCAGTTGGTAGAGCAACTGCCTGCTGTGCGAAGGGTCCCGGGTTCTATTCCAGGCTGGGGGTGAGAATGTTTCTCTAGCCAAGATTATTCGTTATTCTCCCCAGAGTCTGGAGGTATGAATGAATGTGAATGTGTGTATAATCTAATGATTAAAAAACCAAAGTGGAAGAAACCCAATGACAAGAGGTATACGAGTTAACACCATTGCCAATAGGCAATACGTTATAAAGGAAAGGCCTTAACGAACTGAAAAAAAATGAATGTGTTAGATTATTATTCAAGTGCAATGAGTGTTAGTAAAGCAGTAAAATAAACGTCTAAGGCTACCCGAGTGTTCAGAAACAGTAGTGTGTAGGATAAAAAGGGAACGAATGAAAAGAATGCAAAAGAGATGGGGGGGACGAAAGCACGCTAGGTTAACGCAATATAATGGAATAGTGCAAAGCGGAGCGTGGCACATCGTTCATTCTTTACTGTTTGAAAATATTCCAGCCACGTTAATTTTATCAAGGGTAAATAGTGATAATACCCTACCAAATTATAGCTGTTTATCATTTTATATCTACATAGTTCTTTGATAATATATATTATCAAACCTGTAAAACCGCATTTCTAAGTACTAAAAACATAAAGTCATAAAGTGCAGGCGAAAATTGAATTTTACGATTGCCTTAAACAGCAGCGATACTTTACTATTTGGTGATGTATCATTCACAATATGACATTAAATTGGTAGATCGATCACAGTTGGGTACCAGATTTGCGAGCGTACGTATAGTACATGTGGCAGTAGTGCACTCCATTTAATCTGTATTGTCTTTTAAGCGTGAGATGCGAGATACATAGATCGATTGTGGCTACCACCCCCCAGGAGGAAGGGATGAAGTGAAGGAAACAAGGAGGCTACAGGCCGCAGACAGACTGGTCACAGAGACGCGCGGAAGTCCCTAGCAGTTCCTGGCTCGAAGACCCGTCTCACTGCTAGAAATGCCTAAAGAAGGCGCTTGAACCCGTCGACCAAGCAGCCTTCTGGTGCTCACGGAGGGTAATCTTTTCTTTAAGCATGCATCCGCGCCGCGAAATCGTGATAGATGCGATATCACCCCAGATTTGCCCACCGACTAGGGAAAAACACGAAAAATCCATGGTCAGAGTGGGAGGTCGACGAGAATCTAGCCCTGGATCTTCCGAATACGAGCCTACCGCGAAGCCATCTCGCTCGGTTACATGCTGTATATATATATATATATATATATATATATATATATATATATACACACACACACACACACGATGTATGACCATAAGCTTACCTATAGGTTATAACTTATATAAAGGTTTGCAAGCTCCAAGTTTTCCTATCTTTCATCTTTCTACATCAAATATACGAAACTGACCAATCAGAGAGCGATTCTCCATACACCTCATCATGTAATCACTTTGCCATATCTTATTAGATTTTGTGTCCCTATGTGTTGACTTGTCGTTTTCTTTGTAAGATCACGATCCAGAAATCACTGGGATATCTGTAAAACTTGCAACAAAACAAATTGTGATTATGGATATGGTGCTTCTTGTGGGTTTAACGTCCTATGGAGTTAGCTCTTGTTCTTTTTGTACATGCGCACAACCTCTTTTGATGTGTGTACTGCCGGTGGTCACTTCACAGGCCGCCATATTAGCTCATCAGCACTTTGTTGTGACTGGCTGCTGTTTGTCATCGTTTGTCGCTGTGAGTGACAACATATCGCGTTAAGTTAATGCTTAAGTTTGCAGTAGTTTTAATTTGTATTGTGAATGAACCAAACATTTGCAAGGCTCTAGTCCGAAATTAATTTGGGGTCGAGTAAGAGATCGAAATGTGTTACTGAATATCTGTTATTTGAAAAGGTTCTCTGTAACTGTTAATATATTTTCCTCATTTGGATATAAGATCACTTTCATTCTTATAGAGTCTTAGCTGATCACTCGATCGGTTTAAACCAATCCTCATTTGGTTCAAACCAAAGTCCAACAATGCCACTCTTTGCAAGAATGTTACTTTCGGAAAATCCTAGGCTTTAGGAAGAACGTTGGTGTGTTTCCTGGCCAAATACCGAATTTCCTAAAGACCTGATCGTAGAAAAAGGAAAACTTGGGACTTATGGTGTAAGATCATGTACATGTTGACTTCGTAGAAAATTGTTTGGACGGCTTTAGATAGTTATTTATGCGGTATAATTAATATATGCTATTGTGGCTTTGGGTTTGCGATAGTTAAGTTTTAAACGACATGAAAAGCGACATCCGTGGATATAGGTTTGTTAAGGATCGAACGAGCTAATTTAAGAATCGGTAACATTGAGGATGCACTACATAGCCTAAAGCCTTCTGAAATAATGAAACTGGTTACTTTGTCGGTCAATGAAATATATGCGCTATTAGTTATGGGCATTAACTTTGAGGTAATATATGATCAACGGCACTTCTTAGGGCCTCACAAGCCGATCAGAGTTGCATAATACTCAACTTTTAAATAAATGTTTGTATCCTGTTTCTAACTGTTGTCCTATGGATCTATTATACAGGTTGGAGGGCAATTTAGCTGCTTTTATTAAGCTATAAGCTTTTCCCTGAATATATGTGTAGGGAACAGTCCTGGAAATTAAACGCTAATAACAAAGAAAATATCCTACCTATAAAGTAGTCCAATTCGCATCGGCATTGGAAGCAAAGTGCGCATTTTGTCCGCGATGGACCTGATATTACCATCAAATGTGATTTTCTCAACTAACTTCAAGGGAAATCACGCAACTTCTCTGAATTTCAAAGTGGTTTTCTAGAAATCTGTGAAAAATGGAAGAAAAGTGTTCATAAACTTTTTCAATGTACACAACGAGCTTCATCACCTGGCGTAGGTACTCCTTCCATCGAGTGCACCAATTAGAGAATAAAGCATATCACACATAATAAATAAATAAATAAATAAACTACATGACACCAGAGAGAAGAAAGTAGTCAAAGTGTACGACATGCTTAGTGAGGTTTGATTGTTTTATATTGAAGTTAAACACTACTTTTATAAAATATGCTATTAACATATGAGTGACTAGTCTTCAGTTGCAGACATATTAACTGATAGCACACATACATTTCTCTTACCCAAGTTATATTCTGTAGAACTTCTGAAATGTCTAATTATAATATCGGTGTTCGCTCCAGTTCTGTGGCTCATGGTCAGTAGCTTTTCCGCATTCGGCTACCGGGTCTACCGTTGGAGCTACCATTCCATTGATGACTATGTCTTGATTGGGTTACCTCAGTTAATGAAAATACTCCCTTGGCTATGCTGTATTCACCTCATTCTCATCTCGTCACATAATATAGCCACGTCTTACAGGCAGTCAACGGTGAGCAGCCGGCTACAGCTCAGCCATGCCAGTCAAAAAGATCAGAAAAATTTGGGTGACTTCACTAATGAATGTACATGTCACCACGTAAGATGAGGCACTTGAGACGTAGACTTTCAATGCTTTAAATCAGTGTCCGTGTGTGAGTGTGTGTGATGTTTTATTAGTTTGTATTAGCGAGCTGGTATATTTACTTAGCCTTGCACTAACTATTACTATAACTATTTTGGTTTCTGTTCTAATGTGGATAAGTGTATAAGCAATGGATTCAAATCAGAACCGCCTGGGTGCCGTGTATGCAGTAAAAACGGTATTAAACACTACAAATAACAATAATAAAAAAGAATTAAGCACAGAAGTTCGATATCACAGACGTATATGTTCGTATGTGTTTTGAGAACCTCTGCATTAGAGAAATTTTTGAAAATGGCCAGTTATGTATGGGAATAGACGTTAACCATTTTCGAAATATTTGCTCTTGGATGTTTAATCTTTCGGAATTTAAAAGAATACCTACAAAGGGTACCTACCAAAGAAATCATCCACCAAAATCGCAAAAGTAGTTTTCAAATATGTAAACATAAAATCCTTTTAAGATGTGGGTGAAATGTTTAATACATGATTTTCTGCGAACTAACGGTCTTAATTATGAATATAGAGGCTTAGGTTCAGATAGAAATTAAGCCTATCTTTAAAATAATAATTTTTGTTTTCAAAACTGCACATTTTAACATGCCAAATGACCCATACAGAGTAGGTTTCTTGTATGAACATAGCGAACATGTATTCAATTTGTGGTGTCCTTTTCTGTTCTTGAAAATAATTTGTGCCATAAATTAAATAATTCGAAAACTATAGCTCTTAACTTTAAAATGTATGACACATATTTTGTTTCAAACTTAACAGTTTAAAACAAGGCGGTATTTTTTATAATACTAGAAGCAAGGTAGTGGTAATACTAAAAATATAAAAGAAGCAATTCTATCCCAAAGGAGGAATTTCACAAAATGAACGTCACTATATTGCTGTCAGAAACGTTTATCTCTTATAAACCACTTTAACAATTCCAAAGTGCTGCTCTTCATAGTCAGGGTCAATAAAGCGTTTGGTTCTGGTTTTCCGTTACTTGGGGGAATGTGATTTCGAGAACTCGGACATTGGTTTGTGTGTGCGCGCGCGTGTACAAACAAAGAGAACCAGAATGGTGCAACAGAAAGAATAACCAAATGATGATAAGGACTAAATTTAAAGTCATGAATTTTATACATTCATTGCCAAACAGAAAATTGATGCTCATTTTGTAACATTGCAAGGAAATTGGATGAAATGTGTATAACATTTCTCTTCTGGCCTAAGTGCCCTTATGTGGCTATCCTTCTGTTTCTCAGCAGCTCATAGTTACTGCTTAAAACAAAATGTGCACCGTAGTGGCATGACCTAATTAAAACAATTTTACACATATGGCAGCCAGGATACTGAAAAGAAAATAACGACTACATGGCATTTCAACGTATACCGCTTATAACATAAGGCATTGTAAACAGTAGCGATGGTATCTTAAACGGTTAATGGCACATATACACTTTATTTGACAAGCATACCCATCTTTGAAGTTAATAAATTCGATACCTTCAGTTGGACCCATTTGAAATTTTTAATACAGCAATCGGGATTTAATGGGCAATATGAACGCCAAATTTTATGGATAATTTTAAATTACTTACCGAGATATTAATTGTTATTACCTTTTCTTACGTTTTGAAGCATTGCTCCACACGATGCAATTATTATAGAAACAATTAACACTAATTAATTAAACCTTAAAAGTATTAAAATAAATCGCAGAAATGAACTTTTAATTTCTCCACTACTTTGGGAGAAAATAAATGTTAAATATGAGACTTGTTTAATATTTACACAATATCAGTGTTATTACTTAACAATATCACAACTAAGTATATTAACAAACGTTCATATCATTTTTACTGTTTCTAATATTTAATTACCTAAAGTAAGTAGAGGAAATATTGTATTCCAACCAAGAACTCGATACTGAGATTTCCCCAGAAATATATTCTTTGAGACTTCCTGAATAAGTATTTAAATTCAGCATTTTCCAGGATACGACATGAAGATTTTCAAGAAAATCCCCTCAGCCCAAACTACCCTTTACACGAATATTTTTTGTGAAAATTTTAGTTTTCTCAAAAATGGCTGAAACGATTTTGATTAAAATACAATATATTTAAGATATTTTCATGGAAAATAATATTTTTTTAATAACCTTTGAAGTCCTCTTCATTCTGAATGACTTTTACATACTTGTAAGACCTAGACAAAATCTTTTACACAAAACATGTAGATCTCGTTAAAGCATACAATTTATGTCAAATATTGTGTATTGGTTTCCATCTCTAATATATTCTTAACTATTTGAATTTTCAAATACGTATAGTTTCCTCAAATGGGAAATCGTAATGTTTTTTTTTCCCTAGTGGTCAACGAAAGAGGCATGGAATTTCAAAGCCATTACAAAGCGACACGTTGTTTAAAAATCTGACTATCGCTTTACCTACCGTATCGTACAACGAAAATGTGAATTGAAAGTTTAGCTGGATTAACGAGAAGTAACTAGATTAATAGGCATTTTCAAGAAACGTTTATAGAAGAACTAATAGAGAAACTAATTTGAATGTGATATATTAGAATGTACATTGTGTGGAAAAATATGAAAATGAGAATGTGCTGATAGATGAAAACCCAGAAGAGAGAGATTAAAAATACACTAAAATAACAGTTTCCGACGTTATACTGTTTAAAAAAGAGTTAGTGTATACACAGGAGCTCCTTAATATTTTTTCTGCTCCTCTGCAGCTAATTAGTATTTAAAGATTCCTGAAACCTATCTTGAATGGCTTGTTCACTAAATATAGGTAAAACTTCTCCTTCTTTAATGCAATGCTATAGTAATGTTACAGGCAGCATTTAAATTCTATAATAGACACGGTTTAAAAGGTGGTATAGCTAGGTATATTGGGTGCTAGTGATGGGACCATACCACTATTTACACTCGATACCGATACTGATTTTTGAGCACCGATATTCGATACTAGATACCCACGTTATAAAAGAACTGTAAAAGCGATAGCTTGTTCACTGAATTGTGTTCTTATTACTAGATTTCTGTGCATAAAAACATGTAACCAGTTTTTATATTGTATGCTAATTCGGAAATTGTTTCTGTTTGACATTCTCCAATTGGCAGCAATCATTTTCCTTCATAACGCCACATATGTACTTTTTCATCGCGTAATATGTAATTAGACATATAACACTCGGAAATACAGTAAGTTTACGAGTTAAAACTCTCCCTACCTACTCTCATACATTAGTATATGCACGTTTCATACAAATGTATGTTAAATACAATTAAAAATTTGAAGTAAAAATCAAGGAAGTATTATATAAAGTGCAGAGATATGAAGGAATTAAAGGTTTTTGAATATCAGTATTCATAAAAGAACAAATATGTCCATAAGCTGTATTATCTCACGTCCAAGGTTTGATTTGTTTCTGCTGGATTCACAGATTTTGGGCACCGGATTAGGTAAATGTAATGGCTGAGACGCTATTACAGAAACGTGATTTTGTGCGTCAGCTAAATCACCTTCATTCACAACTCAGTTAACGCTGCATGTTACACGAGCACCCCTTCTCCTACCCTCGTTGTTTTGCTTGTTTTCATTTAGACATAAGATTATATGGAATGTTACATTCACCGCAGTCAAGGTCTATCAACAACTATAATCCAACATTTTTGGGGGGTACACGTGCGAGGCAATAACATGCCTCACTCCTTTCATTCCTTATCTATCATAAAGTTACACAACAACTTTTAATGACGCAAAACTTAAACGTATTGAAAAAGTATCGAAGATTTATCTCAAAGTACCAGAAGTACTTCTATACCACCGAATATCGAGATATCGACGGTATCGAGGTTCTATCCCTATTAGGTACATAGAACAAAAGTAGATTTGTAGTGTTTAATAACTCTAAAGTCCATATTTAGGAATTTTAGCAATTTTGTGACTTTTTTCACGGATGAGTATCCTTAAGTTGTATATTTTTACATAGTTGCGTTTATCTTGTAGTATTTATGGTTACAAATTCAAGAATAAGAAGAAGAGGACTTCACCAGCTCTGTGTGGAAAATATTTATTTATTTACGCTGCTAATATTTAAAATACGGTATCGTAATCAAATTGTAAGAGTGAGGTTTGGAAATAAATAAATAAATAAAGGGTTGTATGATATAGAGAAATTCCTTAGAAATCTTCACTTTATATCGGAAGACAAAAATTAAAACTTTGCATGCATTCAATGTTACGCTTCTTCATTATTCTGTTCACAGATGCGCGGGCTGGCCTATTCCCAAACGCTTTATTTGGGTTCTTATGAGTCTTTAAGGTATATTAGCAGTGAAATCTCCAAAGCAAAGTTTTGCGTGGAATACGACTGTTCTTGTACCTTAGTTAAGTGTAATATTTTGTATCAGAGGGTAGAGAAAGCCGTATTATAGTTGGCATCAGATGTGTATTATGTTTGTTGTCATAGAAGCCATGTTGTACGGCAGTTTAAGTTCAGAAACACTTCCATTAATAATTTACAAACAGGACATTTTGACAGCAGCAGTGTCTAGTCACTAGTATCGGTGAAACCTTCACCACTACCTAGGTTACAAAGTTCACTTGCGCACCTGGGACTCGAGTAGCTTTCCTAATATTAACCGTCTCCTATTCCATTTCATATCGGGAAGCCCTTGGCACGAATTTGCTGTTTGTCTACTTGCTATCTTGGATATAGTCAACAGTTTATCCTCTAATTGGTCAAAATCAGCAATATATCTTATAGTTTTTTGGACAAAATAAGATACCAGAATTTCAAATATTTAGTGAAACACTAAGCAAAGGGTGTATATCATTTAACTGTATTACTTTCTATATGAGATATAAAGAATATTAACGTAAAAGCAACCTAAAAAGCCTTCTCGTTTCTCAAATAGGTGTTAATTCCTCTACCTTTTCCGTTTTTGGCATATAAGTGTTTCATTCTTTCTACTACGTAACTTTGCTAGGCTTATGGCTTTTTAAGGAACAGTGCGATACTTTCCCTTTCTGTTCCACGTACATGTAATATAGCTACCCAACGCAAATGTTTCTAGTTTTGTAGTGCAGGAACGTCAGTTGTCATCGTGTTAACGAAAGCTATACTCTGTCTCAGACAAGAACGATCCTGTTGTAAACAAGGCGGAGCGGACTCAACTCGTCATCTGCTTGACGTTATTTGTGCTCATAAGCAGCGCTAACTTCTTGACAATGAATCGAATAAGACGTTGCCAATAAATTATTAAATGTATGTGTTAAAGAATTAATATTATCATGTAGTGGCATAAGGTTACGCTTCGGGGATTCTTTGTAAAGCGTCGGAAACAACGCGCGATCATTTGCCTCTCGCCACTTCTTAAGATTTGCCTCAGCTATGTTTTATATCGGCAGCTTGAAAAACCTGCTCGATGATGATAAGCTAACTGCTTTTAAATTGTATATACGTTAAGTGTTCTGGCCTTGTGAAGCATGAGAGAGGCGTGGGAAATACAATGTTACAGTAGGTCTACCAGGGTAAGAGCCAATAGCTCTTGCCCTCTTGAAGTACCCGGGGACAGCAAAAACCATCCCATGAGGCCAATACCTGGAAGCTAAAAAGGCCCCCCCCTGCAGTGCAGAAGATGGAAGTGGATACGCCACTTACGCGCGTTACCCCAAAGGGCAACTACCGAAAACCTCGGTGGGACAGACAGCAATCTAGCATGCCGTCTACCGGCTATCCAGGGCGGTACCAGAGATCATTTAGGCGTCTCACAACCCCGTCAGCATGGAAAACCATAAGACGTACCCAACACCTATGGGTTTCGGGAACCACTGTCCCGTCGAGTCCAACCCAATCCGAACAACTCCCCAGTGGGGAGGGGCTCGGTTCGTTCGGCCCAGTGTACTTCTCGTAACGTCAGAAGTACCACGAGTGCTAAGGGTCCGCAGCGCCCGCACCACGACAGCTGAAGGGGTCGGAACCCCTCCCCTACGGGGGCAAGGGAAATACAGTCTTAAATATCAGAAGCTACACTGCACGATTAACAATAACATTTGAATCAGCATTCACTAGAGAACTATTTTGTTCCGAAAGGGCTGTATAGTATAAAGGCATCATGGAGGGGCTCCCAGAACCGGTGCAGAGCACCGAAAGCAGGCCAGTCGGCCCTTTTTGCTTCCAAAAGGACCCTTGGGAGGGAAGGATTAGGGGGAAAACCCGAAAGGTGACCAGATCTGGATGACGACGGGCACAAGCATGGACGGTCCCTAACGTTTCCAGATAGAACGCATCTGACATCGCACTGTCTCTGCTCACAAGCCACTAACCTCCAGGGTCCCCGGAGCGGAGCCCCAGTTGAGGAGAGACTACGAGGGCAGTCTCAGAAGTTCCCGATCTGATGTATAGATATGGTTGTTGTTGCAAATAAATTACTGTGGTAGAAAGTACCACCCTTATAAAGCTTAAATTTGAAGTTTGATGATACTACTTCACACCTGAGACGAAGGAGCAGTCAAAACAGTGGATTGAAAGGGGAGAATCGGCTCCAAAGAAAGTGAGGCAAGCATGGTGTCAGTTTTTTGGAATGTGTGTTGAATAATTTTCATTGATTATCTTAGAAAAGGAAAATCTATCATTGGCGAACATTATGCAAACTTATTGCAGAATTGAATGATGAAATCCAAGAAAAACGGCGTCATTTAGCGAAAAAGAAGGTTCTGTTTTATCAACTAATGCACCAGTTCATACATCTATTGTCGCCATGGCCAAAATCAATGAGTTAAAGTTGGATTTCTTCCTCATGCACCCTATTCACCAGATTTAGACCCTCTGATTATTTTCTATTTCCAAAGTTAAAATGGTATGGTGCTAAAGGATTTGCTAGGGGTGAAGACCTGGAGTCTGCAGTTGATGGATATTTTGAAAAACTCGGTGGTTCTCAACATAAACAAGGTATCGAAATATTGAACACCGCTTGGAAAAGTGTACCGAGCTGAAAGGAGACTATGTAGAGAAATAAAGAGGTTTATTCCCAACATTTTTATGTTTTCTTTGTTAGGTCGGGTACTTCTGAGACAGCCCTCGTAACTGAAAAATTAAATTCAGTTTTATTTATGGACGCTCTTTAACTACTATGGTATTTAGCGTCCCATTCTATATTGGGCGTGAAAGACCGGAAATTTTGCTCAGAGGCCTCTTATCAGGCTTGAGGTTCTTTTACGTGCCGTAAATCTACAACACGGAACCACCGGCTTTACTTCCCTTCGAAGGAAGCCATGCTAAGGATTTTTACACCCGAAAAAATCCATCGCCCTCCGTCGGATTTGAATCCGCGACCTTGGGAACTAGAGACTAGCATGGTACCACTAGTCCACGGAGGATGACGTAACTGAGTGGTACCGCAGTGACGTCAAGGAAGAAAATTCTACAGAGTGCAAGCTTTCTCCCAGCCGCAATCCGCCGAACACGGTCGCCTGCTCCTACAACTTTGAAACAGACGATAAGGAAGATGATAGGTACAAGAAATGAGAGGAAAGAGAGTCGTGGGAGAAGATGAACCATCCCAACATTCGCCTGGCGACCTGGGGAAACCACGAAAAACCCATGGGCCACAGTGGGCGTTCGCCGGGAATGTGTCCCGGGACCTCCCGAATGCGGGCCACAGACGTAACCGCCTGAACCATCCCGCTCAGTACCGTATGGTATAGGGATATAACTTATGTACGAAGTTCGTCCAATAAGTAATTTTCCCTATTATATATATATATATATATATATATATATATATATATATATATAAAACATTTCACACAATTGATCATGTTGAATTAATTTCATTTATATTGTACATAGTCAATATGTTTTTCCAAGCATTTTTGGGGATTGACAAGTTTTTCCATACCAGTGTGTAGCAGGTCGGGTCCTGTGCTCGCAACGAGTTGCTCACTGATTTGACTTCATCATCGGTATTAAAGGTGATCCAGACGGAGCTCAGAAGATTCAACTGGAAAGTTTTCTCGCATCCTCAAAAATCATCTTGGAGGTAAGCACTTTAACATCATGACGAAGATCAATCAGAAGTGAACAGCTGGTTACGAGCACAGGACCCGACTTCAAGATTCAACTGTGAAATTTTCTCGCATCCTCCATATTCACCAGATCTTTTCCCAAGTGATTTTCACATAATCACCGACTCAAAGATCATCATGGAGGTGAGCACTTTAACACCATAATATGGATAGAAAATCTTTTAAAAGAAGTTTTTAAGCACAAAATATGATTACATAACAAGGGAAGCAAAGAAATAACAATTATTATTATTGTTGTTATTATACATGACTAACAACAGCGGGTATAAAATCTATGGCACTGTCAAGTTAAAAATGCCTGTTGTGTTACACTCATACTCACTCACAATGACTCACAAGTACAAACTGTTTTTACAAACGCTCATTCTCCATCTTACTTCATGTCAATAATCACGCTAAACATTTGCAGAAATCAAATTGCTAATTTTCTTGTAGGTGCAAACTGGAATATGGTAGGCTTTAAGCGATGGTCAAATCTTTTAAGAGTTGATTGCTATGTGGAGCATTCCATTCTCTTTGCATGTCCAGGTCATAAAAAAACGAATAACGACTTCCCATTTGAGAAATAGTATAAGTATTGGAAAATTCAAAAAATAACAAGCAATATCTCGGAAATGGTTCACTCCATTAAAAAAAGAAGAAAAAGTATACGTCATAAACTGTGTGTTTTCTAACGAACTCTACATTTTCTAATGGGAAAATTTTGTCTATCTCTTATGGTTTACCCGTTATGCAAAATCCATTCAGAATGAAGACGGCCTTTGGGAAATTCCCAGAAAATTCAAGATATACATTTTATTTGTGATGAAAATATATTTAATATATGAAATGTTCCATGTAAAGGGTAGTCTGGATTGGGGAGATTTTTCTGAAAACCTTCATGTCGCAACTTTAAACGATACTGAACTTAATACCAAGTTTGGTGCAAATCCGACTTTTTTTTCAATTGTGCTGGTTACAGACACACACACACACGCGCGCGCGCGCACACACACACACACACACACACACACACACACACACACACACAGACGTTGTACTAAAATGCTTTTCTTTTTGTATTCAGTGGCCTCATATTTCCGGTGAAATCTCGATATCGAATTTTTGGGTGGAATGCAATACCTCCCCTACTTACTATATGTAGTAGAGAAAGTAAAAAATTCCTATAAATTCGAGAATGTCAAGCAGCAACAATTCCAGAATTAGCATACAATACACACAAAACCACCAATAAGAATATAATTCAGTGAACAATCTATCGCCTTTACAGATTTTTTTATTAAGTGAGTATCGAGTATCGATGCTCAAAAATCAGTATTGGTATGAATTATCGAGTATCTAAAAATAGTGGTATCCTCCCATCACTATAAGTACGATTTGATCAACTAGGTTGTGAACCCATGCAATTATAACACTGACCGTAATTAGAAAACAGTAGCATGCGGAAGGCTTTATCCTCCCTGTTTCTGTTCCAGGAATGGCAGGTGCATATGGAGGGGGGGTGAAATGATTACGTGCAGTAATGAAATCTTTTTGACACGAACTGCATTATTCATCATGCGATAATGCATGTTCTTTACCGGGCGTAATCCATAAACATGTGACGCAGACAGTCAGCCTTTGAGAGGCTCAGCTGAAAGGGTATGTGTGTTCCTGTGGAGCCGGTGAAATAAAAGCTGCAGGTGATAGAGCACTGGAGTGATTACAGCTGGTCCATAATTGGAGTTATCCGCACCTGCATACTTCATCTTGCACTCTGCACATTATTGAAATTGGGAGTGAGACAGCTGGGAAGAAAACCACTCAGCAAATGAGCATAAGATACCTAATGGGGCTGCATTTCTGAGGAAATTAATGCATTAATAAACTTATGTGCAGGTGCACAAATTTTAACACAGCTTTAGTAATACTTACCTCTGAGACGTAAATGAAGGATATTTAAACAATATATTAAAACGTTACAGTTCTTTTTTTTTTAAGTTTCATTTATACCCCGCCTTTAACTACCTCTGTCTTATCGGCAGCCTTTTCCTTTGGAACTTATTGCCTAAGGCAATGGTGTTAACTCGTGTAACTCTTGTTGTTGGGTTATTTGCACTTTGGGTTTTTAATCATTAGATCACACATACATTCAGACTTTCATTGGTACTTCCAAACTCTGGGGAGGATAGGGAATAATCTTGGCTTGAGAAAAATTCCCTCCCCATTCGGAAATCGAACCTGATCCCTGGCGCAGTAGGTAGATGCTCTACCGACTGAGCTGCCAGCGATTAAATTCTTATTTCAGTAATGTGCGTGTTTAATAGGCATAAAATAGGGGTTTATAAACTGAGCGAGTGCGGGGAGGCAAGGTAACTTATTCAGAAATATAAATACACTGGTTATACCATAAATAATAATAATAATAATAATAATAATAATAATAATAACAATAATACCTATAATTACGTTATCTACTTCGTCATTACAGTAAGCAGAACTTCTATATACCACCAAGAATTCGATAGCGAGATTTCGCTGAATGCACGTGCTTATGAGGTCCCCTGAATCCTATCGTTAGAAACATCTTTGAGAACATCAAAATTAACAAAATATTTTCCATGTAAAGGGCAGTTTGGGATTAGGGACTTTTCTTGAAAATTGTCCGCGTGGCATCACTTGAAGACACTACTTAAATACCAAAATTGATGTTAAACCGAAGTTTCGTTTTTGAGTTATGCTATTCCCACGAGACAGAGACCATTATTGCCTTCCTTACTACGTATAGTAAGAAGGAAATCCTTTTGCATTCCACCCAAGAATCCGATATCGAGATTTCAGCGGAAACACATGTTTTGAGGTCCCCTGAACCAAAAAAGCACTTAAGAAAAAGGTCCCTGCGCATGTCTGTGAACAGCATAACTCAAAGACGAAAAGTTGGTATTTAGGTTCAGTACCTTTCAAAGAAACGACATGAAAATTTCAAGAAAACCACACAACCCCAGACTACATGGTACATTTTCGAAAATTATGATTTTCTCAGAAATGTCTCTAACGACTTTGATTAAAATATCACGAATTTAAGATACTTTCATGACAAATAAAATGTATATCTTGAATTTTCTGGGAATGTCCCCAAACGTCCTCTTCTTTCTGAATGCTTTTGCATAACGGTAAAACTCGTTAATGCACAAAATTTATATCATTTACATTTTCGTGGAGGGACCATTTCCGAGATACCTATTCCTTGTTATTTGTTTGAAGTTTCCAATAATACTTGTACTTTTTCTCAAATGGGAATCCGTTTTTTATGCCCTGGACATGCAAAGAGAATGAAATGCTCCACATAACCAACCAGGTCTTAAAAGATTTGACTATCGCTAAAAGCCTACAATATTCCCCTTGTACCTACAAGAAAATTAGCAATAAGGTTTCTGCAAATGTTTATCTCGATTAACATGAAATATATGGAGAAAAAGTCTTTGTAAAAATAGTTTATACAAGAGTACAGAAAGTCATGTGAGTGTAACATATAAGAAATTTTTATACATGCTTTGTTATTAGGCAGTCTTAAAATTTGTATTTCTTGTAAAATATCGGTATTGAATTTTTGGGTAGAATGCAATACTTACTTTACTGTAAGTATGCAGTAGAGAATGTAATCAATGTAACATGATCTAAAATATAAATTGAATGATTCACGCTCCAATAATTAGGCAGAATAAATGCCTACCTTACAGACGTTAAAGAAAATTCTCGAAGTGAAGATAGATTAAGAGTGATACAGGACGAATGGCCGTCACTTTTAAAACCGTTTAATTTACTTGCTTCGTTCATTCTCCTGCTGCGATCTCGTAACTCGTTCTCTTGTCTTTGTACCAGGTACTGTAGTGATATGTTATGAGATCTTTCTCGCAGGATGTGCTGGATGTATTGTAAAGGATGACACCAGTTTAAATTGACTGAGAAATTTAATGTGATCTAATACTTGTGGTTTTGAAGCGAGTTGCCAACCGTTTGAATACAAAGAATGAAACTGTTTATTAATCGTAATACTCGAAATTGTAACAACCGAATTATTATACCTGCTAAATTTGCTGTATAAAAATTACAGTTGGGAATAACAGTTTCCGCAGTAAAAGAAACAGAAGCCTTACTTGCCGCGAGTCGCTAAAATATTTATCGGCAAGAGCTCTCGCAACAGCCGCGAAATCTTACTCACACAAGTACGTCACACTAGCAGTATGTATTAGTGCCGTCATTAGGGAGAGAGAGTAATTCTCTGATCTAAAATTGCACGCCTTCATTACTTTTAGTTCCGGCTACATATTATCCCCCTCCAACATTCTACCTTATACGTTGTCAAATCTCAAATCTCAAAAGAGTGTATGTGACACTGTTACTAGGCCAGAGCTCGTTTTCCTTTGAATTACCTTCACCTCTCTAATTTCCAGAATTGGTCTACTTGCATGTGCAAGCGTGCTGAATTCACGCCGAAACTGCCATTCCGAAAGTCAAAGACAATGTGTTCTCTATCCGCTGCCACGTGAGCTTGTTACATGGCTCGCTAATAACCGTTTTTCTTTCCGGACAAATCCTTCAACTCAAAGCTTGTTACATTATACGTTGATCTAATCTAAAATTATTTATTATCTTACTTTCATTTGTATAATTATTTATATATCCCCGTCAATAATTACGTCATCAAGAGTCAAGCGGCAGAATGCTGCAATTTACACGGATAGTAAGATAACCCTTAATTCAGTGAATAACAGTGACAAGTAGAGGTACATAATAGAAGAAATCGGAAAAGCACTTCAGCAGCTATTAAACCAAAAATGGGTTATTCATTTCAAATGGATAAAAGCATATGCAATTGAAAATGAACTGGCTGATAAACTAAGGAAATAACCTGAGAAATAAACACGGACATACCCTAAAAGTAAAAAATAAGAAAACAAAGGAGAAGGAAGTGAAAGAGGTATTGAAAAGTGGCAACAAAATGTAACTTATCCAAGGGAAAAGTAACCGAGCAAGATGGCTCAGCGGTAACTTGTAAGGCTCGCATTCAGAAGGTCTGGGGATCGAATTCCGTTGTGCCGGCCATCTTGACGTGGGTTTTTCTTGGTTTCTCCAAGTTGGTAGGAGAATGCCTTAATGATTCCTCTTCTATCATTAATTTCCTGTCCACACCTTGGCACTTGGCAGTAAATGTCTCGGATTCGATTCAGGGAAGTTTGTTTATTGAAAATCTTTCACTATCCTCCGCAGAGTCCAGAAGTATACACGAGGTGGTGAATGTGAGTGGGTTTCAAATCAGAACGATAAAAAATAAATTGAATAAATATAGTCAACGAGTTCTATCTCAAGCAAAGCTCTCAGATAAGTTAAAGGGCCTACAAAAATGAAACAAAAGAAGAGCAATCCCCATGTTTAGTGATATTTCTGTCACTCTTTAGTTACGACATTTGGTATCTGTTTTACAAATCCTGTTAGCAACGGTCAGCAACGGGTAAAGCAGCTAGTCTGTGTATAATTTCATAAGCCTTTCACTACTTTCGAGCTCATTAAATTATCTCCAAAGTAACAGTGGTAATGCCCGAGCGAGATGGCAGGGCGATGACGTGTGCGACTAGCATTCGGGAGATCCTGGTTTCGATCCCCGTCGACCGCCCGCTCTAGCCTATGGGTTTTTCGTGGTTTCCCCGAGTCAGCTGGCACGTTCAACTTCTACCACGACTCTCCTGCCCCCAATTGTCCTTGTCATTCTTCAGGGTTGCAGCACCGGGTGAAGGTGTTCGGCGGGTTGCGCCTGGACGGTGGCTGTGATCTCTGTGGAAGTTTCAACATGACGTTGTCCAGGGACTGCTCGGCTGGAAGCCGCCTCTGGGGGTTTTCGGGCAGGAGCTGCTTCGGGGACCCCGGAGTGGACTCGGGCGGCTGGAGACGTTCTATCCGGAAACATTAGGGACCCCGTCTGTGCTTGAGTCCATCACCGGATCTGGTCGTCCTTCGCTCACTCTCCTGATTCCTCCCCTCCCGGTAGTCACGATAGTAGCAAAAGGGGCCGCCTGGCCTGCATGCGGTTCCCTGATCTGGTTCGTCCCTAACTTTACCTTTACTAGTGATGATACACTACATCAATTAGACTACAGTATACGTCTTTTTACTTTCTCTACCACGTACATAGTAGGCAGAGAAGATATTTATTGCATTCCATCCAAAAATTCGATAACGTTATTTCATCAGAAATACATGTTTTGAGGCCATCTGAATCCATCTGAAGGCATATTTGAAACAAGGTACGCGCACGCGTGTGTGTCTTTGAACATCATAACTCAAAAACGATTTTCAAGAGTCTCCCATTCCAAACTACCCTTTACATAGATCAGTTTTCTAAGTTTTTGATTTTCTAAAAAATTACTGTAATGATTTTTATTGAAATACCATATATTAAATACATTTACATGAATTTTCTGGGAATAACCTGTGAAGTCCACCTCATTCTGAAGAAATGTTGTATAATCCTACATAACTGGTAAACCTTAAGCCATAGACGAACACCAAGCACACAAAAAAGTATATCTCTTTAAAACACACAATTTATTTCAAATAACTTTCTTGTAACATTAGTCATTTCCGAGATATACGTTATAAATGATTCGAATTGTTCAATACTTTGTCATTTTTTTCAAGTCCTTTCGATATTCAATTGTTTCTCACGGTTGCACGCAAAGAGCATGGAATTTTAAGGCCAGTACATAGCGTCCACTTCTTAAGCCTTTGGCTGTCGCTATTCATTTTATGTTTATAAACAAATGCGTAAGGCAGCTATTTCGGAAATGGTTATCTCGATTAAAGCGAAGAAGATAGGAAAATAAACTTCCATAAGAATAGTTTGTATCCCACTAATAAGCACTAGAGGGTAGAGAAAGTCATGTGAATGAAACACAACAGTTTTTTACTAAATTATTGCTTTTACATCTTATCACGCATTTCACCATGTAAAAACCTTCGAATAAATTCCAGTGTACACCACTGAAACAGGTCACAACACATAGAAAATATGGAAAACAAGCAAGCTGTGAAAATACTGGAAGCATTGACAAGTAATTCTCGCTGAGAAACAGCTGTCCACAAACAAGTGAGTTATTTCTTCCCGCTTCTAAGCGCTGCGTCAACAAAGTAATAAAGCAGGGGCAAAAACAATTTAATGCCGCATAAAAATACTCTTGGCCTCGCGAAGTTGCACACACTGGGGCATGACAGTTCTGATACTATAAGTTAGGAAAGAAATGGCTCCCATTTCCTGGCATAAACTTTGGCTCTAAAACAAATTCCCGAGTTTTAAATATTTACGTCACTAAGCTATAGCAATGTCTGGAAGGGAGAATCATATGTGCTCTGTTTAATAAAGAGATCCAATAGTTTCACCTATTTCAACGGAAATTATCGCGGTATAGCCTGCAAGCTTTATTGCCTACAGAATTATAGTTCTACAGATAGACCAACACCGTTTCTATACATACGCTTTAGTTTCTGTACCACTTACCCATAGTGAGACCGAGCGAGATGGTACAGCGATAACGTGTGTGACGTGCATTCGGGAGGTCCCGGGTTCGATGCCGGCGAACGCCCACTGACCCAGTCGTTTTACATGGTTTCCCCGGGTCGGCAGGCGTATGCTGGGGTGGTTCTACTAGGACTTGCCTAACCCTCATTTCCTGTACCTATCGTCACCTTCATTATCATCTGTTTCAGGGTTGTAGGACCAGGTGACGGTGTTCGTCGGGTTGCGGCTGGGCGGCGCATGTGCGTTGGTAAGGGTTTTTCCCCTGGCGTCGTTGCGGGACTGCTCTGTTAGGACCCGAGTGGGTCCCCATCCAGGGGGTCCGCCGTATGGAGGCTTGTGCGATGGGCCTGGTCGGCGTCGGGTGCGTTGTATCTGGAAATGTTAGGGAACTCGTCCACGCTTGCGTCCGTCGTCATCCGGATCTGATAGCTTTTCGGGTCTCTCCCCTCTTCCCTTCCTCGGGTCACCGTAAGAGCAAAAAGGGCCATCGCGGCCTACTTACGCTTATTTTTCCAATTGTGGGGGCCCTTCCGTTTGTCCGTAACCGTATCTGCACCCCTACCCATAGTAAGTGAAGGTAGTATTGAATTCCTAGGTTTCACTAGAAATACCGTTTTGGAAATACTCTATACTAAGCTTTCAGCTTTTCAGCTTAAGGTTCATGTGTAAGTCGTGCTTCCGTGTGTCTTCAGTGAACAGCATAACTCAAAAACGAAGAATCGGATAAATATAAAAGTTTGTATTACGTTCAGCATCTTCCAAAGGTAAGATATTCAAAGTCATTCCATCCCAAATTATCATGTACAAAGACTTCTTTTTATTAACTGAAAAACAGAACTAACCATTTTAATTAAAAGTCATATGTTTAAGATATTTGCATGACTAATAAAATGTATAGCACGAATTTTCTGGGATTAGCCTATAGAGAACCCTTCATTACAACGAATTTTGTACAATTCTATGTAACTGGTAAACTGTTAAGAGATAGACAAATGCTTAGTACACAAAAGATTTATATCTCGATAAAATACACAGTTTATGTCAAATATTGTTTTGTGCATTTACCATTTATGACATATTCTTTGTTGATGGCTTGAATTTTCAAACACTTTATAATTTGTTTCAAGTGCTAAGTCGCTATTCTTTCTTCTTTTGTGTTCATGCTAAGGTTGGAATTTCAAAGCATCCCACTTTTTAAACATTTCATTAACGCTTAAGCCTCCTGTATCCCTCCTAGTGCCTACAACGAAATGCGGTATTAGAAAAATTCTTCAAATATTTATCTCGATTAACAAGAAGTATATAAAAAAATAAGATATTGTTAGAATAGATTGTAGCATAGTGTCTAGACAATCATGCGAATGTAACATATCAGAATCTTTTCAATTTATAACTTGCTATCCATGTTTACTTTATCTACCACGTATACTGATATGCATAAAATGTGGGGCATAATGGAACAGAGCTATTTATGTTGAATCCGACAAAACATAGCTCCACCTACTACCCACATGGCGAGCTCTGTTTTTTGTATAATTCTAGCCACTGGATTGGCAGCGTACTTTACCCTTCCCAAAGTATGGCCGAACTGCCGAAGGGTAACATTACAACTTAAACTTTATATTTCCGTGCTACACTACGTTTTCTTATTGCCGTTTAGTAGCAGCAAAAACTTAACCTTTGTTTTCATGTCGCTAATGAAGCTCTCATATATGCAAATGTCGAGCTCTGGTTCAGTTTAACCGCACATGCAAATAATTCTTCAACCTTTCCTCTAGAAAGCCAAATTATATTCTAATTGGTTTAGGTTTTCCTTGTGTACCAATCGTAATAAAAACGTGTTTCGTAAGGTGGTGTCATACCACACCTTCATTCCACATAGGTTATAAACATCGGTCAATGGTTAGCTTTAGAGGCTATGAATTGTTTTTCAGGCCAGTCACACAGAGAACTGATTCCGGTCGGGCGGATTCAGAAACCTTACCGAGAGAAAAGCACTATGGTGATCTAGGGGTGTGGTTAACTTTTTATGCACAAAAGTGTACATAATAGATATACAAGTTATTGAATTCCAGTCAAAAATAATATATCGAGAATTCACTGGAAATACACGTTTTAAGGCCCCACTGATTAAAAAAAAGAAGCATTTTTAGAAAAATGTCTGTATGTGACTGTGCACAGCAAAACACAAAAAAGAAAAGTCAGATCAATTCCAGACTTGGTATTTAGCTCAGTACCTTCCAAAGATGAGACACGATGATTTTCAAGAAAATCCACCTGCCCAAACTATCCTTTACATGAAACACTTTTCGAAATGTTTGGTTTTCTAAAAATAGCTCTAAGGATTTTGATTAAAATGCCATATTTGCGTGAAAAATAAAGTGTACATATTTAATTTCCTGGGAATAACCTTTAAGTCCTCTTCATTCGGAAGGAATTTTGTATAATCTTGTACAACTGGTTAACATTAAGCGATAGGCGAAAACATAGGTACTGCATAAAAAATATAGATCTCTCGTAAAACGCACAGTTTTTTTCAAATAACCTTTTTTGTGACATCAGCCATGTTATAGATATCCGTTTAATTTTTCAATACTTAGACATTCTTTTTAAGTCCTGTCGACATTCAGTTGTTTCTCTCGGTTCCATTGTAACACTATGGAAACGCTAAAGCCAGCGTATAGCGTCCAGTTCTTAAACGTTTGACTCTCGCTGTGCCCTTTGTATAAACCTATAAATAACGAAACTTTTCTGAAAACGTTTATTTAGATTAAAATGAAATAGATATAAAAATAAGCTTCAATAAGGCTAGTTTATATACCCACTACTAAACCATAGAGGGAAGTCACGTGAATGAATCACATCAGATTTTTTTAAATTGATAACTTACTATCCGTTTTTACTTTTACCACGCGCATAGTAAGTAGAGAAGGTAAAGCATTCCACCCAAAAATTCGATGCCGAGATTTCATCTGAAATACATGCTTTGGGGCCCCCTAAATACAAAAAAGAGCACTTTTAGGAAACGTTCCCTGTGTGTGCCTGTAAACAGTATAACTCAAAACTCCGGATATACGCCAAACTTGGTATTTAGGTTCAGTACCTTCTAAAGACGCGACTCGAAATTGTTCAAGAAAATTTTCCACCACAAACTACACCTTACATGGAATATTTTTCCAAATTTTTGATGTTCTAATAATGACTGACGATTTTGATTAAAATGTCATATATTAATGATACATGACAAATAAAATATATATCTTAAATTTTCTGGGAATAGCCTTTGAAGTCATCTTCATTCGGAAGGAATTTTGTATAATGTTGTCTCGTATAACTAGTAAACGTTAAGCGATAATCGAAAACATATTACACAAGAAATGTATACCTCTTTAAAACACACAATTTATTACAAATAACGTTTTTTATGTAATCACCCATTTCCGAGATATCCGCTACCAATGGTTCGAATTGTTTATTACTTTGACCATTATTTCCTTTCAACATTCAACTGTTTCTCGCGATTGCACGGAAACAGTATGGAATCTTCATAGCAGCGTATAGCGTCCAGTTCTTAAAGTTTTGACTATCACTGTCCCCTTTGTATCTATGACGAAATGTGTAATTTGGTTATTTCTGCAAAGGTTTATTTGAATTAAAATGAAATAGAAAAATAAGGTGAAGTAAGAATAGTATGTGCACTCACGATAGCGGGTAGAGAAAGTCGTGTGTACCTAACATCAGATTTTTCTCGTGGTCATGCGAGGAGCATGACATTTAAGCCATCACACAACGACCCGTTTTAAAGGATGTGACTGCCGCTTCAACTATCCTTGTACCTACAGCTAAATTTGCAATGAAAGTATAAACGCTTATCTGAATTAACGTGAAGTATATGGAAGAATAAACTTTAGCATGAATTTGTAGAAGAGTGGTTAGAGAAAGTCATGTGAATGCAACACATCAGATGATTTTTTGGATTTCAGGGGCTTTCCCTGTGATGTGGAATATTTTGGTAGAATGCAATACTTTCTCTACCTACTAGGTGTGTGATAGAGAAAGTAGAAATAAATTATTGACAAATTAATAAGGCAAATTTATTTTTCAAATTTTTTTCACGTACGTAAATTACTGCAAAATATTAAAAAGTGGACTGCCTATATTCTGTTATTTCAGTAATGCTGTGTATAAAATAATAAACAATCTATATTAAACGTTCAACAAAAAGCTTACAGTATAATATTACTAACAAAAGGAAATTTCTAAAAAGGAATTCCGCTCTCCTCCCCCCCCCCATTTATATGCCGACTTAACATCTAAGATCATATCGGCGGCTTTTCCTTTGGAACAATTGCTCTGGCAATAATGTTCACTCTTTAATATTGTGTATGTTTGGGTTTGTTTACATTGGGTATTACTTTATAAATATTAAATCACAAAACCCATTTACACTCTCACTCACACTTCTAAACTCTAGGGAGGATGGGAAATAATTCTGGCTATAAAAAATCCCCATTCTCCGCGGAGTCGAACCCGTCCCCTCTGGATTTGGAAGCTAGTATGCTAACCACCAGACCACAGAGGCAGTCCTCTTCATTTTTTGGACGGAGCCAGTCATGTACAATTTTCAGTTTTTCACTAAAATATAAAAGCTTAGTCCTTTATGGTTAAAAATTCCACTCTTTTCTGAGCTAAAAATGACATAACCCTTGAATTCCGCTGCAGTAGATGGTTGTGTCCTCCGTGGACTAGTGGTACCGTGCTAGCCTCCAGTTGCCAAGGTTGCGGGTTCAAACCACGCGGAGTGCGATGGATTTTTTCGGGCGGGAAGGGAAGTAAAGTCGGTGGTCCCATGTCGTAGATTTACGGCAGGTAAAAGAACCTCAAGCCTGATAAAGAGGCCTCTGAGCAAAATTACCGGTTCTTTCACGCCCAATATAGAATGTGACGCTAAGGACCGCAGCAGTTAAAGAGCGCCCATAAATAAAACTCAATTTTGTTGTGTCCTCCGGTCCAAGTTGGTCCTAGTAGGAAGTACATTATTAAATTTTCTTTCTAGTTTTCATTGAAAAACATATCCTCCTTACGTGTTCATAGGTGAAACATGGTTCCATTTATTCGGCTATGTGAACTCACTGAACTCTTGTTCCAAAATCCACATGCCATTTAAGCACCTATGCACCCTGTTAAAGTCGGGGTTTGGTGAGTAATTCCCTCACGGAGAAGTGCAGACTATCGACGGATTTTCATGGCATTAGCACTGATACAGGTATAAACCCACTATCTCATTGAATCCCGGATGCACTGATGTATCCCTGGAGAATGTTCCGCAACCTTCCACAATACGGGCACTAAGTCTCTCTGCATCTTGTACATCAAATGGGCATCTGCCAACTTCGCATTTGTGTCAAATTCCATTGCACTGTGCCGGAAACCAAGTCCGTGATGAACACTACACTAACTGATGCCACGTAAAGTGAGGCAATGAAATGAGTCGCACATCAACATTGCCTTCGTTTAAATGAAACACAAAACACTGGTGGTAAACCTAAAAATGCAACTTAACCAGACAAAACCAAGAGAACATTTTGAATATTTAATGTAAGAAGCTGCTTATGTGGTATGCTGGTACTTCTGTTCCTGTATATTTCCCATGATTAATTTACAATTTAAAGTTGTCAAAAATGCATTCTAACATGGAAATAAAGCTTTTCTGGAATGTTCATAAATGTTCATATAACATTTATCTCATTAAAATCTGAGGAATGTGTACTGAAAGCTTGGCCTACTTTATTGTTACATTATATGTAAATCACTATTTGTGCAGTACGATTGGACCTTTTCGTGATTTAGATTATCTCCGTTGTTAAATTGTAACTGCTCATTGATCCTACATACGTTTAATTAATCACAGAAATATTTTTAATATTATTTCCTTTTCCATGCTCCATTTTCAATTTATAAATAGCTGTGTTCCTACCCATACGGAATGGAGAGGTCGTTTATTATTGTGACACGTGTTCCATTCTAGCGCAGACAGCGCCTGTCTTCTTTCGTCATAAATCTGCTAAATATGACGTCGCTAGGTTATAGATTTATTAAACGGAAGTCTATAAACACTTATCCCACATTTGGAAAAAGGTGTAAAAAGTGCTTAAGGTATAAACTATCATCTGAATATTACTCGTCCTAAAATTTTAATTGTCTTCCCTTCTTTTAATGTAGATTATTGTTTTTTAGGAAATAATATAACAGTAGACAATCAATTGTAAGAATTTCAAAGATAGTAAATCGGGTTTTCCTCAATGCAGGACATTTATATTTGTACAGAGCTACATTACATATCCTTTTATTATAATTACAGTCTTGCAGAACATTGGCCTTCTTCAACAATTAGCCTTCTCATTCACTTTCTGACTTGTCATTTCAATCAACTTCACTCTAGTTCCACTTCTCGTCGCCTTCGCCCGTGTCCTATTTTGCTCTCTTTGTCTTCACCCCCTATATTAGTTAGGGGCAACAGTTGAGCCTTTGCTCTTTATCTCGCTGTCATTATGCATAAACTCGCCACTTTTCAGTCCTGCTAATATTCTCATCATCATTTAGTTTCCGGCTCTTGGAGAATTCTCATTACATCATGAAGAATGCAATTAGTTCTCTACTCTAAGGAAGATATTAGCCTTCATGTTCTCCGGAGAATCTTTGTATTAAAACAATGGTTTAAAAATGTACAGCTTGTTACGTGCGAAGCCATGAAGACCGTGATTCTAAGGTTGCATCTTTCCTCAACGTTTTACTGAATGTTTGACAAAACCATTTTCCTTTTATCTCCCGCATTTCTTTTTCAGATCCGTTTTGTGCTACTCTTTTGTCTTCACTTTGACAAGAAATTTTAGCTTACTGATATTCATTTCCTATTTTGCTCTTATGTTTAAATATAACTTTTCACGTTACTGGAAAATTAAATCAGCACTTTCGTTCTGTAACAAGTGTGCTAGGGATGGGATCTCGATGCTCGGTGGTATGGAAGTATGTTTACTACTTGGAGATAAACCATCGATACTTTTAAATTTTTAACTTTTGCATTACTGAAAGTTGTTGCTTTTAAGTTTATGCTGGATAAGAAATGAAAGGAGTCGAGACCACGATATTG
The DNA here is from genome assembly GCA_030765065.1 of Deroplatys truncata. Lineage (NCBI taxonomy): Eukaryota > Metazoa > Arthropoda > Insecta > Mantodea > Mantidae > Deroplatys > Deroplatys truncata. Next base: position 200,915,663 of record CM060983.1, on the reverse strand, counting down.
CCTGTACGTGTCCCCAAAGGGCTGCTGGGCTACAGTTCTTGATAGACCTTGATTGCGTTTCCTGTGGATCCATGACTTCAACATTCCATAGACTCTTGAGTCTAAAACAAAAACATGTAAAACAATAGGGGGAGGGGTAGAGATACTCATATAACATGCAGCGTTAACTGAGTTGTGAATGAAGCTGATTTAGCTGAGACACTAAACAACGTTTCTGCAATAGCCTGGCTGGGTGACTCACTCTCAGCCATTACAATTACCTACTCTGATGAGCAAACTCTGTGAATCTAGTGAAATAAATCAGAACTTAGGCGTGAGATAATACAGTGCATGGAAATATTTGTTCTCTCAAGAATGCTCGTGTTTTTAAAACAAAATGTTTGATTCCTTTATACCTCTGCATTTCATATAATACCTGGTTAATTTATTTCAAATTTGTAATTGTGTCTTTGTATTAAATATGTATGTGCTAAAGTATTTGGGTGCGTAGTCCAGAGGCTTAATCCACAGTCTTGCTATGTTTCCGAGTGTTATTGCCAGATGGAAAAAAATAGATATGTTATGTTATTGTGAATAATGCTAGAATGGTGTAACACAGACATGTTTAGTAGCTTGAGTTCCATGTGTAATACACATATTCTTTTATATTTTCAAGACGGCAGAATAAAGAAGAATTGCTAGTATTTGCTTTTCTATGGATAGAAAATCCTTTAAAAAATTTTCAGCACAAAATATAGTTGTATAAAAAGGGTACCATAGAAATAATAATAATAATAATAATAATAATAATAATAACAATAATTTATTATTATTAGACTTGACAAAGGATAGAGGTACTATAAAGATAAAAAAATGCTGCTAATTGGAGACTGAGAATCAATTTTAGAATTAACATACAATACAAAATTGGTTACATGCGTTTATACACAAAAAACTACTAATAAGAACATGACTGAGTGAGCAAGCTATCTCCTTTATAGTTTTTTACAAAGTGAGTATCAGTGGTAAAAAATCAGTATCGGAAATAGTGATATCGTCCCATTACTGCTATTTTTTATTAATTTTCTAGCAACACTAACTCCTGTGATTCATATCTGTGTCATTCCCTCCCTTTCACTCTAACTTTATCGCTCTGCCTTTCTCTTTACTCCATCTTTCTCCTACCTTTCTGCCTCCTCTACTCTCCCCCTGCATCTCTCTCCACCTCTTTCGCTAAAAACGTACATAATGTAATGTTTGAAAGTCAGTGGAAAAAAACGGCGCTCAGTTTTTTGTTTAATCCTGTATTTGGTTTCAGTTGATGCCATAAAATACCCGAACATCAATTACTTGAATAAAGTAAACACTAGGTTTAATGAAAATGGATGGGTTTTCAGATTATTCTGATTTTTTCCGCATACACTTTAATACTCAAAGTTCAATTTTATCTGTTTTGTTTTCTTTCTTTCTTACATGGTTCTGGTATTTTATCAATTTAGGCGATAACATAAGATTTTTCTGACATGATTGGGAAGAAATGATATAGCCTTATAGCCTTGCGAAGCCTATGAGATTAGCTAAAGGGATGTCTAATCATAAAGAGTGAAGCAGTTTCGGAATACAAACCACCATCTCCTGCTCTCTACCCAGTATTTATATGGATGGCGGCAGAGAACGTCACACGGGGTGAGAGTGGTATCGTTTGCACTCGACTGGTTTAGACTTTAGATTTAATAGAATGATTGATGTTATAAATATCTGATTCTGTATACTTTATGTATTATCAAATACGATATGAGGGCATAGACACGGACATTCAATAAAACGTGCCGTGAAGAAAAGCAGAATGAAGAGTCAAATTCTAAAAATATTAACAACTGTATCTATTTAGCTCAGTAAAAAGGCAGTTTTAACACTGCTTCTACTGTAAAATATAAATACAGACTTTAAATCAAGACAAGTAAAATACGAAACCAGAAGAATATAACAAATAATTCATAATAATTAAAAGAATAAATATTAAACGATAAACTAAAGTTTACATAAAACAAATTCTGGATTTTTAAGACGCACTCCTCATGAAAAAATGCCATTGGTTTATACGTATTTATACATAAAATAAAATTCTGAGGTGATACATTCACATCACTTTCTCCACCCACTATCCTTTATTTTTACATAACTTTCACACATTATTCTTACGAACGTTTATTTTTCTATCTACTTCATGTTAATTGAGTTAAACATTTACAGAAATAGTTTCATTACACATTCAGTTTGATACAAGGGGGAAAAATGACACCGAAACGATAGTCAGAGTTTAAAAGCGGGCAGCTCTACGCTGACCTTGAAATTCTGTACTCTTTTCATGACAACTCGAGAAACAACTGAATAGTGACAACGATTAAAAAGATACAAAATGTTGAAAAGTCGATCCAATAATACCGGATACCTCAGTAATGGCTAATGCCACAAAAATTATTTAAAATAGATTGTGTGTTTTAAAGAGTCTTACTGTTTTTGTGTAGTACGTTTTTTGTCTTAAGCTTTACCAGGTAAACAAAATTACACACAATTCCTTCCGAATGAAGAGGACTTCGCAGGCTATCCCCCCCAAAAAAAGAATTCAAGGTATACATTTTGTCTGACATACAGATATCTTTAATACTTCATATTATAATCAAAATAGTTATAGCCTTTTTGAGAAAATGAAACATAAAGAAAAATGCATATAAAGGAAAGATTATAGGGAGGGGATTTGTTTCTTCAAAATCTAAGTGTCGTATTTTTGAAACATCCTAAACTTAAATACATAGTGTGATTTATCCGACATTTCGTTCTTCAGTTATGCTGTTCTCTCTTTCTCTCTCTCTCTCTCTCTCTCTCTCTCTCTCTCTCTCTCTCTCCCTATATCACTACACACACACCTAAATTGAATTGAATTTTATTTATGGACGCTCTTTAACTACAGTGATCCTTAGCGTTCCATTCTATATTGGGCGTGAAAGACCGGTAATTTTGCTCAGAGGCCTTTTTATCAGGCTTGAGGTTCTTTTACGTGCCGTAGATCTACAACATGGGACCACCGGCTTTACTTCCCTTCCGAAGGAAGCGATGCTAAGGATTTTTACGCCCGAAAAGAATCCATCGCCCTCCGCCGGGTTGGAACCCGCGACCACGAGAGGCTACATCTCTCTCTCTCTCTTTCTTTCTCTCTCTCTCTCTCTCACTCACACATGAGCAATTGTTCAAAAAGTATATTTTTTTGGATTCAGGGGTCCCTAAAACATATATTTTCGGTGAAATATTGATAGCAAAAGTTTTGCTGGAGTACAATTCTAGCTAAAGAATTCTACTAGGTAAAGAAAGTAAAAATCCATCTGTTTAGCATTTCCTTTAATTATGTATATATATATATATATAAAACCATTTAAATCAAAATATTTAGCTTGTTTCAACATTTACTGTAATTTAAAACCTAGATTTCAATTTGGGTTGCTTCCATAAAACATTAAGGACTTCGCTGGAAATATCCCACAAAAGAACTGTCTGGGAAGTTTATATCATGAGGTAATATAATCTCGGCTGCCTTTGGAAAGTTGCTGTATATTCTGAAGTCGGAAGGCCCTCATCACAGTTCTGAAGTGCTCACTTTCTCAGGGTAAGTGCACGGTTGCCAAATATCCCTATTTCTTAAATCGTTTTTCTACAAACCTAATAAAATTGCACATAACATGATCGATGTCACTCTCTGCTTTAAACATGATATGGTATATCGGATGAAGTTGATCACCCATAATAGTCATTTAATTTCGGAAAATAACACATAACTTTCGAGACAAAAATGTCATAACCAGCACATGTGAACTTCTTGCGCTTGAGTTCATGACTCAGCCATAACCCGAAGTGAGGCACTGGCATATCACCTTAAAACTTTAAATGGTAATGGAGGTGAAACAGAACTCATCAGAATACGTAACCTTCGTAGTAAACGCTTTTGTTAATTCATAACTCTTTGAAGAATAAAAGTTTATATGTATTTTTGTTGTGGCTAGGCTGCAGTTGTCCATTTGCTTGCACAGGAGCAGCAAGATGCCTGACGTCGTCCTCGTGGTGTAGTGGTAACTATGTTAGTCTCTATTTCTCGAGGTCGCGGGTACAAACCCGGCGAAGGCGATGGATTTTTTCGGGCCTAAAACTCTTTAGCATGGTGTCCTTCGGAAAGGGAGTAAAGGCAGTGGTCTCGTGTCGTAGATTTATGACACATAAAAGCACCTCAAGCCTGATAAAGAGCAAAATGTCCGGTCTTTCGCGCCCAATATAGAATGGGACGCTAAGCCACAGCAGTTACAGAGCGTCCATAAATAACACTCACTTTAATTTTAAATACGCCTGACGATCACGTTGAGGACATCTCTCAGGGTACATACGCTCGGCAGACCGATGTTCGGCCAATACCATCCATCAATCTATCAAGACTTTCACTATTTTTAGCAGAAGCAAGGTGTTTGTAAGTTAATGTTTATGCTTATATAATTAGCCACAAAAATAAATAAAACAAAACACTTGATTGTCATTGTATAGAGAAAGGCCATCTAAGCTTCCTTACCTACTGTAATTTTAATGTTCTTCATGTAGGATTTCTTAATCTGAATGGTATTGCTATTTGCATATCTGGGATTCGGGTGAGCTGATTTTTCGTATGGGTTTCTTCTTGAAGGTCTATGAATTAATAAATTTTCCTACGAAAGTTGTTTGTTTTGAAGAGCTCCATCTAAATTGTACCTTATTAAACCCCCATTCTCATTTGATAGTTTAAGATGATATGCCACTGAACCTACTTCCGGTAAGGCAGATTGATGAAATCAAGCACAGGTGAAAGTTCACATGCGATTTAGTTATATCACTGACACGGGTAGTAAAATTCATTAAAAAAAAATAAACAGTCGTGAACGAAAGGTCCGCGGTTCAAATCCATCGTCCTTCAAGTTCTCCTCAGTCCTCATAACGGGCAAATGCCGGCGAGGAACCCTAAACTTGGACCTAGAACGTTTGCTTCCCAAAATTCCTTTCCGAAATATCATTTCATTGCATGTATCATCAGTAGACAGAGGGGTTTTATAGTTAAGTAACTTAGAAAAAGCCCTTGAGAGGGGTAACTCATCTGGTCAATTATTCCCCTTCTATAAACTGCCTTGGATGGGCATGCTTTTTCTACTCTGCCTCTGAATCGGTGCTTAAGCACCACGCGCCATAATTTCGCCTAGTGTTTTATTTTGTTTAATCTTACAAAATTCTTTATTATGTAATAATACCACTGTTGTAACTATCCCACTATAGAGGCAGTACTAAAGACACAAGAGCATTGCAACAAAAATTCTGTGTTTGTAGATTGTTGTAATAGACCACGCAAAGAGCAAGGTGCAGCGAGTATGAAAACAAATGTTTGCATATAACTAGCAAGAGCATTTCACCTACATAATTTTTGTACGCCCTTTAACTGCTGTGGTCCTTAGCGTCCTATTGTATACTGGGTGTGAAAGACCGGCAATTTTCTCAGAAGCTTCTTTGTCAGGCTTGAAGTTCTTTTATCTGCCGTAAATCTACGACACGGGACCACCGGCTTTACCTTCCGTCCGAAGGAAACCACGCTAATTATTTTTACTCCCGAAAAAAATCCATCGCCCTCCACCGGGTTTGAACCCGCGACTTCGGGAACTAGAGGCTAACAGGGTAACCACTACACCCCGGAGGACGACATTTCACATGCATGCGGTATTATCTTGGGATATCTGCCAAAAGTTAATTATACGTTTTAGGGTGTTTCATAGCCTTCACTCACCCATCTATCCCTTCAAGGAAAAAAGTTCCTCGGCGTTTGATTTTCATGATACAAATTATTTCAATTGAGGTTTTACAAAGAAAACTAGCGGCTTTAATAGTTTTACAGGGAGATCAATCAACATCATCATTATCATCATCTCGAAACTGTGCTCTTTAACAGAACTCTTACAGAACTAGAATAAGAATTGTAGTTTTTGGGTTATCACGATGTAAACAAGATCCTATTAAATTTTTCCACACTATAAAACTCCTGTGTTGTATCTCTTTAAGACACCTCATTGGATAACTCAGTAACTAAAGACAAAAGACAAGTAGAGTGGGGCGATTTATCCCTTCTGAATCCTGAATACTCGCGCAGTCCGTAGGCCGAGGGATTTTACTAAGTTGTTATACTAGTATTTAGCAAACCATTAAGTTAGGAACGCACCGAGTGTTGGTGCGAGAGAAGGTGGAAGGGCTTGTAACTTTGCGGTCTTCTCTGTAAACAACATATGAGGTACAGTTTGAAGTCAGCACACTCTACTTCGATAGCAGATAGACCAGAATTAAGGAGTCTTAGAAGAAAAACGCAATGTTTTGTTTAGCTATTGATAGTATGCAATAAAGTTGTTCCATTATCTAATTAAGACATTGAAATACTCCTTTCTTTTACATCGAAAGCTGTACATTTTTAAAGCAATATCCGCTTTTATTAGGTATTACACAGATCCTCGAAAAGTTCTGATCCATAGTTTGTAGTTGAGGAGGATAAAAGTCCACTTTTCCCATTGTTCCTTTCTAATAATGTCACATATTCCTTGTGTTAAAGGTTGTTTAACATGATGCTTTAAACGTCCTTTGAGTTCTGTGACATCTATGGTTTGGTCATGTGTGCTGAAGTGTTCCATGTCAAATTTCGCAACAGACGATGTTAATTGTGATTACATTTTTTATATATGAACTGTTCTTTACTTTAAACATATTGCCACAGTTCTCCATTGATCTATATATGCATCGAATAAACGGAACCCTCGCAACAATACCTGACATCACCAATGTATACTCCGCGCGGTAACACAATTGCTCTGTTTACTTACTAAAATCCCTCTGCCTGATCATCAGTGGCCACCGCTTATGGTGCCTATATAGTATAAATAAATAGTTAAATAAATATTTTTCTCCAACATGTTAATGGCATATTTCTCGAAATAAATGACTGTTAGTCTGGTTCAGTCTGTATACACCAGCATCAGAATATGTAGCGCTTCCCGACACACTAACAACCACTAATTGCCCCGTAGAGAGCAAACTGGTGTGTTGAGCTAATGTGAACTCACTGAGGTATCTGTGTTTCCGGTATTTATCTATGCTACAGCCGGAATGTTAAGCAGGTGGAAGGGCCTGCAGTAACTGGAGCGCAGCATCGCAAATAGTCCCCAGTGGGCACGTTTTGCTTCAAAAGTTACTGGGAGGAAGGGATGATCCGGACGACGATGTGCGCTAGCAAGGACGGGGTGCCTAATGATTCCAACATGGCACCAATCTTCACGACGACAAGATCTGCCTAAAATCACTCGAAACCAGGGAGTACCGTAACAGTCGAGACAGCCCTCAAAAAACCTGCTTTCGTTTCAAACAATCGAAACAAATAAGGCTACTCCCACAACTACCAGGCAGTCACAGTTTTCATTAGATTTATGTAAATCCTTAGATTATGCTGCCAGAGTCTAGCACAACAACATTCACAGCAATACCTTGTGATAATGTGCAAAAATAAAAAATGTGATGTGATACATTCACATCACTTTCTCTACCCTCTTTTTTATTAGTGGGTATACAAACTATTTTTAGTAAACCTTTCTGTTTTATCCACTACACTTTAATTCAACAAACCTGAGCTGAATTAGCTGAACATTTCGTTATAGATACAAAGAGGAAACAGCCATAGTGAAATGTTTAAGAACCTTGCGCTATATGCTGGTCTTAAAATTCCATACTGTTTCCATGCAATCGCGAGAAACAACTAGATGTTGAAAGGACTTTAAGAGAATGCCCAAGTAATGAACAATTTGATCCTTTAATAACGGATATCGCAGAAAAGGGTTATGCCACAGATGAACTTATTTGAAATAAATTCTGTATTTTATAGCGATCTACATTATTTGTATAGTGCGTTTTCGGCTAACGCTTCACGTTTACCAGTTATACAAGATTATACAAAAATCTTTCCGAATGAAGAGGACTTCCTAGGCTATTCCCAGAAAATTCATGATATGCATTTTATTTGTCATGTAAGTGCCATTATTTGGTAGTTTAACCAAAATCGTTAGAGCTATGTTTTATAAAATCAAAATTTTCGACAAATGTTCCGTGTAAAGGGTAGTTGGGAGTGGGGAATTTTCTTGAAAGTCTTTGTTTCGCATCCTTGGAATTTGAGTATCGCTGTTTCGTTTGTATCTATAACGAAATGTGTAATGTAGCTATTTCTACAAAGGTTATTTCCATTAAAATGGAGTAGATAGAAAAATAAGCTATCTTAAGAATAAACGCAGAGGTAAAGGATGTCATGTGAATGTAACATAAACACATTTAAAATTTCTTCTTTTTCTACTTCATGAACTTAGGCCAGTAGGCCTGTTTCCAATCAAGACAGCGCTTTAAAATTTATAATGCCCTTTTTAAATTTGCCATGTATTCTATTCTTATTGTACATTTTGCCTGCCTACTTTGATTTTAATAAATGCCTAAACATCCGACCTGTATTAAATTAACTAATTCCAGTTACAAGCAGCAGAGTGCACTGGCCTAAGCTTAAGCTATGGCGCGAAACTAGCGTTCTGTAGCGGCTTTGGGTGATCCCATAATCGAGTTTTGGTGATCTTTGTTCATTCCGTTTGAAGTAAACAGCGGTTTTGCACGTTAGTGTGACACTAGAGAGCTGCTTTATGGTTTATGTAAACGACAGTTAATTGCTATTAGTGCGATACACTACTATTTACTGGAATATGCCATCAAAACATCAACATTTTATGTGAAACATGGCTGCATGACGCGCTTCTAATGATGATGCATATGCTCTCGTTAAAGAGTAAAATGACCTGTCTGCATCATGTTTGCTGCAGCCTCTTCACCTATACTGACACCGCCTCTGTCACTTTTTGCAGTGGCGTTGCCAAACTGGAGATGAAACATGACTTTTGGACTGGTTCCTATCTCTCTATGTAAAGTTCAGGCTCCTTTCATGACAGGCTCGTCTCTATGTTCATATTTAGTGTAATGCTGAATTATATTATTTAGAATAACTTCCAATAGGCTAAACCTAACTTGGCAGCACATCAAAGAAATAAATGAAGATAATTTAGTTCAACTGAGAAAAATAATTTACATAGAACCAAAAACACTTTTCCTTTACAGATCAAATGTTTAACTTACATAAGGTTAAGCTGAGGGTTACCAACTCCTTTCTCTGCCCAGCATGTGGCCTCATTTGTTCGTTGTTTCAAATGGAAATGATTTCTTTGTAGATGAAAGATTTAAGACAATGTATCTGTGAAAAATCCAAAACTACAGAATCTTCTTTTGCTGGCTTTGACTTTTTTATCATATACTCAGATCATGAAACATATACTGTGCACAGCATTTTAACGATCTATGTCAAACCATTGCTAATATCTCAACTATTTTGTTAACAATTAATTACTTTTTAATATGGCTACTTTGACTCTGCGTATCATTGTATCGCTTGTATACAAACTTAAAGAAATTATGTGCAAGCATTTCTTAATACTAATTAGTTTAAGAGAAAAAAAATAATACGTCCCCTACATATAGCAAATAGGGAAAGTATTTCATTCCATTCAAAACTTTGACATCAAGATTTCACCGAAAATACATGTTTTGAGGCCCACTAAATCCAAAAAATGCACTTTTAGACAAACGTATGTTTATGTGTGTGTGTCAGTGAATACCATAACTCAGAAACCAAAAGCCAGACAAATACCAAACTTGGTATTTATGTCCAGGATTTTTCAAAGATGCGGCGCGAAGCTTTTAAAGAAAATCCCCCAATCTAGACTATTCTTTACTGTAACATTTTTCGAAAATTTTTATTTTCTCAAAATGCCTCTAATGACTTTGATTAAAATATCATACATTCAAGATATTCTCATGACAAATAGAATGCATATTTAAATTTTCTGGGAATTTACCCAAAAGTCCTCTTCATTCTGAAGGTTTTTGCATAACGGGTGAAACGTGAGAGATAGACAAAATTTTTCTACATATTAAATATGGGGTTCGTTAAAACACACAGTTTATATCGTATACTGTTTTTTTGTGGCGTGAGCAATTTCCGAGATATTCCTTATTGTTTGAATTTTCCAATACTTGTTCTTCTTCTCAAATGAGAATTTGTTATTCGTTTACATTTATGTCCTAGACATGCAAAGAGAATGAAATGTTTCACATAGCAACCATTAGCAATAAGGTAGTTTCTGCAAACTTTTACCTCGATTAACATGAAGTAAAATATAGTTTGTAGAAGAGTAGAGAAAATCATGTGAGTGCAAAACATCAGACTTTTTTTAACACACTTTGCGAACGGAGACAGACCTGTCAGACCTGGAGACAGAATGGCTGGACTGTATTATAGACTTAAAATTGTGCTAGAAGCTTGTAACATAGAAGCAAGGATAAGAAGAGGTAAAAATCTGATGTGAGACATTCACACGATATTCTCTACCTTCTATGGTTTATAAGTGGGCATAAAATTATTTTTATGAAGGTTTATTTTTATATCCATTTAATTTTAATAGACTTAAATCTTTGCATAAATAGTTAAATTACACATTGTGTTATGAATACAAAGAGAACAGCGGCAATCAAATGTTTAAGAACAGGGCGCTATATGCTGGTCTTAAAATTCCATACTGCTTCCATGCAATCGCGAAAAACAACTGAACGGACTTCTAAAGAATAACAAATTATTGAATAATGCGATCTATTAATGACGGATAACCCATAAATGGCTTATGGCACAAAAAGTTTATTCGAAATAAATTGTCCGTTTTACAGAGATCTAGATTTTTTGTGTCTATCGCTCAAAGTTACCAGTTATATAACTTCCCTTCCGAATGTAGAAGACTTCACAGGCTATTCCCAGAAAATTCAAGATATATATTATTTGTCATGGAAAGGTCTTAATATTGTATGGCATTTCTAATAAAGTAAAACCAGACGTGGTACAGAAATTTAACGCATATCTCTTAAATGGCTGATACCACAAAAACGTTATTTGAAATAAACAGTGTATTTAAAACAGATACACAATATGAGATCAAAAGTGAAGGGACATGTACAGCACAAAAGCGTACAGGCCGACCTCGTCTGTTGACTGACAGAGACCGCCGACATTTGAAGAGGGTCGAAAAGAGTAATACCCAGACGTCTATCCAGACCATCACGCAGGAATTCCAAACTGCATCAGGATGCACTCCAAGTACTATGACAGTTAGGCGTGAGGTGAGAAACCATGGATTCCATGGTCGAGTGGCTGCTCATAAGCCACACATCACGCAGGAAACTGCCAAACGACGCCTCGCTTGGTGTAAGGAGCGTCAACATTACACGACTGAACAGTGGCAAAACGTTATGTGGAGTGACGAATCACGGTACACAATGCGGCGATCCGCTGGCAGGGTGTGGGTATGGCGAATGCCCGGTGAACGTCATCTGCCAGTGTGTGTAGTGCCAACAGTGAAATTCGGAGGTGGTGTTATGGTGCGGTCGTGTTTTTCCTGGAAGGTGCTTGCAACCCTTGTTGTTTTGTGTGGCACGATCTCAGCGCAGACCTACATTGATGTTTTAAGCACCTTCTTGCTTCCCACTGTTGAAGAGCAATTCGGGGATGGCGATTGCATCTTTCAACACGATCGAGCCCCTGTTCATACTGCACGGGCTGTGGCGGAGTGGTTACACGACAATAACATCCCTGTAATGGACTGGCCTGCAGAGTCCTGACTTGAATCCTATAGAATACCTTTGGGATGTTTTGGAACGCCGACTTCGTGCCAGGCCTCACCGTCCTACATCGATACCTCTCCTCAGCTCTGCACTCCGTGAAGAATGGGCTGCCATTCCCCAAGAAACCTTCCAGCACCTGATTGAAAGTATGCCTGCGAGAGTGAACGCTGTCATCAAGGCTAAGGGTGGACCAACACCATATTGACTTCCAGCATTACCGATGGAGGGCGCCAGGAACTTGTACGTCATTTTCAGCCAGGTGTCCGGATACTTTTGATCACGTAGTGTATATTGGTGGTGTAGTACGTCTTTGTCTATGAGTTAACGTTTACCGGTTATACAAGATTGCACAAAATTCCTTCCAAATTGGAAGATACTGGACCTAAATACTAGGTTTGATGTTTGTCCGACTTTTCATTTCTTAATTAATGGTGTTCAGAGACACAAACACACACGTACGCGCGTGCGCGGACATGTCTGCTAAAATGCTTTATTTGGATTCAGGGGCTTCAAAACATGCATTTCTGGTGAAATTTCGGTATTGAGTTTTTGGGTGAAATGCAATACTACCCCTACTTATTGTACATAGTAGAAAAAGTAAAAACAATTCGGAATGAAGTTTGCTTTAGGGCTATTCCCACAAACTTGAAGATATACACTTCATTTGCCATGCAAATATCGTAAACATATGGTAGTTTAATCAAAATCCTTAGAGCCGTTTTTGAAAAACTAGAGAATAAGAAAAGTCTGTGCACGTACAGGGTGATTTCGGCTGGGATTATTTTCTTAAAAATCTTCATGTCGCATCCTTGGAAAACACTGGAGTTAAATAACAAGGTTGGTATTTAACCTAAATTTTGTTTTAGAGTTATATTATTCACAGACACAGACACAAACATATTTTCTAAAAATTATTTCTTTGGATTCTGGGAGTCTCAAAGTATATAGGTATTTCCAGTGAAATCTTGTAATCGAATTTTAGGGTGGAACACAAATACTTATTCTATTTTATATACCGAATTTGAAATAGGTTCTTTAGATTAAAAGGTATGTGTGAGTTTATGTGTATGTGTGTTTGTGTTAATGTGAATAGCGTAGCATAAAAACGAAAAATCCGTTAAATATCAGGCTTAGTATTTAAGTTCGGCATCCTCCACGGCCTAGGACACAATATGCTCTAATTCCAAATTACAGCTTTTATTAAAAATGGTTTCTTATTTTTGATTTTCTCAAAAATGCCCCTACAATTTGTTTAAGATATGTGCATGGCAAATAAAATACATACACTCTACTATGTATAAGTAGCAGGGGAAGTATTGCATTCCACCCAAAAATTCGATACCGAGAGTTCACCGGAAATACATGTTTCGAGGTGCCATGAACCCAAATATGGACTTTTTGAAACATGTCCGTGTGTCTGTCTGTGAGCAGCATAACTCAAAAACGAAACGTCAGATATATATCAAACTTGGTATTTGAGCTTAGTATCTTCCAAGGATGCGACAGGAAAACTTTCAAGAAAATCCCCCCACCCCAGACTATCCTTTACATGAAAATGTTTTCGAAAATGTTGTTTCTCTCAAAAAAGCCTCTAACGATTTTGATTAAAATACCTTATGGTTGAGATATTTCATGGCACCGAAATGTATATCTTGAATTGTCTGGGAATATCTCCAAAACCGTAAGAGAGACAACAGTTTATTACACAGAACATGTAGATCTCGTTAAAACAAAAAAAAAAATTATGTCATGTGCATTTTTGTTTTGTCTAGTGAACCATTTCCGAGATATTCCTTGTTATTTGTTTGAACTTCCCAATACATTTTCTCAAATGGGAATTCGTTATACATTTTTTTATGTCCTGCACATGGAAAAAGAATGAACTGCTCCACATAGCAACCAGCTCTTAAAAGATTTGACTATCGTTTAAAGCCAACCATATTCCCCCTGTACCCCTAGCAAGAAGAGTTTCTGCAAATGTTTATCTCAATTAACATGAAATAGATGGAGAATAAGCGTTTGTAAAAATAGTTTGTGTAAGAGTAGAGAAAATGATGTGCAACACATCAGAGTTTTTCTCAATTGCCTGTGAAGTTCCCTTCAATCTGAATAATTTTTGTATAATTGGTAAATGGTATGATATAAACCAAATCTTACTACACAAAAAATGTGCATCTTGTTAAAGCATACGATTTATTTTAAAAGGTTTTGTAAACGTCAAATTTTTCTAAGATGTCTTTTGTCAGTAGTCAAAATGATTAAATACTTCAAAATTTTAAGTAGTAAATCGCTATTTGTTTTTGTCGTAATCATGCAAGGAGCCAACACCTAGCGAATCGCTGTTTAAAAATCTGATTAACGCTTGTACTATTGTACTATAGTTTGTACAAGGGTGAACAGAGAAAGTTATATAACGCAACGCATCGGATTTTGCATATTGTGGTAAGATTATGTACTCATGTTCAGTTTGGTGGAAATATAATCTTATGAAATCGTCCAAAAATGTTTAACGAACTTGTTTACGTATAATACATAAATAATGTATTTTTATGAGACTGTGTACATAAATGGTCTTTAATGTTTCCCAATTTCAACCAAATGTTAAATCTGTCGATAAATATCGTTCACACTCATGTTTTGTGTACCTGCTGCCAAACTGTGCGACCTAAAATGCACTGTAAAAAGCCTTATCTAATATGAAGTTTGCGGGGCATTGCTACTAACTGCCTATTTAAACAGCTGAGAAGATAGCTCTCAACTTTTCTTCTTCCTCCTGACTCATATGATCCATTTCAAGATTAAATAATTGCTGTTCTGCAGACGTGCAGCATTTCACCAGCTGTCTTGTGTTTCTTAGATTGAGGTACAAAGACTGTAGAAGGGTTAATGAAACAATTCTTAAGCTAGAAGCAGACTTTTCCTACTCGTGTATTTAATAAGCATCATTCTAACTGCTCATTGTAAAAAAAGCTATTAGGTGTCAAGAATAGGTGTGCTTGTGCTGCCATCATTAGCAATGGTATGCGCTCTTCACATGCGAATGAGAAAATGGTAATGGTTTTTAGAGTTGTGAAATTAAGACGCTAACTGAAAAAGCTGCAAGGGATTATTTAAATGTTCCCTTGTGTTTTCTGTGGTTGACTTTACCGCCTTATACAGCAATTACTGTTACACATACAAAACACACAGAATATGAACACAAACACCATTGCCCAGACTCGAACCCTCGACCCTCAGCTTGGCGGAGCTCCGAAGCTATGCGCTCCAGTGAACATGGCTACGAGGGCCAAAAGTTAAGCAAGACGCGTATGTCTGTGGATTGTATTCTGGTAGCTCTAAGTATTTAAAAAGAATGGGTAAAAAACTTCTTTTGGGGGACTGCTAGTAAATATAAAAAGATAATTCAACAGTTACACAGTATGCGATCAAACTTTTTCCAAGTGAATAAGAAAAACCAAAAAGTGGTATTAACCTATTAAATATTCATCTAAACAACATTTTGTAAACTTGTTACAATCACTATGCTTATAAGCTTTGCAATGTAATATTTCTGAGAAAAAAAGCTCAGTAATAAACTAAATCTATTGATTTGTTGATATTACTCCATTGAAGTCCCGGGGAGAAGTAAAGAAGATGTGATATACAAATAAATATCTAGGTATTTTATAAATCAGAGGAGGCCTAGGTTTTATAAACAAAACATATAAGATTACATTCTAGAAGAATTTCGTCTTCGACGGTGTGAAGAGAGGTCTCCACAAGCTCTGAGTAGTGAGTAACTGTCTTTAAGTGTTGCGTTTGTATAACAGTAAAACAGAAATATACACTATGATAGGAGTAGTAGTTCGACTGAATAGAATTGCAATAACATTTCCACGGGACCAAGCAAGACCCAATCCTTATGACACACAGGTATGGATAGCAGAAAACTAAAGGTTAGTGTAGAACAAATGCTTGCAATTCAGGTCATAGGTAGAGAAAATACCGTTTATATTAAAGTGTGTAATCTATGAACGGTTATTTCAACTATATCGTAGTGACTCCACGCGTACCCTCTCAGATGGAACTATAATACCAGTAAACCTAGGACCTCCAGATGAGATTTATACTCAAATATGGATACGGGATGTTCCTCTTGAAGTCACACATGAGAGACTTACAAGTGTTTTATCACAGTATGACATTGTCTATATCGTTTCAGTCGAATTCTGGTCTCGGCGATACTAGCTTCCTGTTGATACAGGCATATAGGAGAACATTATGCAACTACGTGAACAGATACCAACTAAACTACGCATCGCAGGTGAACAAGTTTTGGTTACTTTATTTATGGACAACCAGCACAGTGTTTTATATGTAAGAGTACTGAACATCTTAAAGATGGTTCTCCCCGCAGGATGTATAGAGCTCTCGTTACCGTTCGACCCAGAGATCGTCTGACTTTCAGCGATATAGTAGCCTCGCGTGGTATGTTTTCGGAACACGTGAACCCAGGAAAGAATGCGTACACGTACACACAATTATACATGCAGCCTATCTTATATTAGTGCTGGTGCTAATTCCGGATCCGATGCACTGGGGTACTTGGATACGAGCAATGTAGGCTATGTGAATGCTGCAGGTGAATGCTGACTAACACCCTATTGTTCGCTACACATTAGGTTGCTACGTAACTCGATTTCATTTTCCCCTGTCCCCACACCTTATCCCGTGGGGGTCATGAGCCCAGAACACAATTCTATTGCTGTTGTTGCAAAGTTCGCAGTAAATCAGAATCGTGGTATAGTTTAACATTATCGCAATATGCTGGATGATATCAATGTAGTGATTCCAAATCCTAGTAACAGTGGTGCATCATTTGACACCTGTGAATCCGGTAGCTGTAGGCAGCTGCAATGGTGGTAGTAACTGAAGTGATGCCGGAAGTGATGCCTGGTCGAGTCGCGAGTTGAAAGTGAGTCGAGAGCAACTGAGTGGAGTCAGTGCGAAGTGAGTGCGTGTTGAGTGCGAGTCGAGGCAGGTCGACTATGAGTTGAGTGAGGGAGGAGCGAGTTGGCGGGTGTTTCCCGTGCGTCACGAAGGAGGTAAAGTGATAGAGAATTGAACTAGTTCACTTTAGTGAAGTTATATTGGTGAAGTGAACTCCCAGGAAAGGTGAATTACATAAAAACGAAACAGTAAGATTGAAAAACAAAACAGTGACAATAAAAACTGAGCGCAATTTTTCAATTGTCACTTTTTACTAAGTCCCAATATCTACGCACCGGCAGGTAGCAATAATCAGCGATCCTTGAAATGTTCTTCACGGATGCCTTGACAATTCGTATGTATCGTGCACAGCAGTCAATCTTAGATGGAGATTTTTAACTGTGCACATACAGCAAGCAAAAGATCAAAAGGGCTATCCAAATATTAGCCCTAGTTACTCAAGTTGTTAGACAGTTGAAACTTACAGATGCCTGGGACCACCAGCACGGTTCCGGTTGGTCTATACCTTTCACCGAGGTCCGTCAACGTCGAGATTAGATCGTTTCTACTTACCTAGAGCAATCATGTTGTGATTCTCCTTCTGTACCAAAACAGAATTCCTCTTTCCTATGGAAGAGGTTATTGAAAAATACCTAACAGTATAATGGAACGATCTCATACTTTAGAATGAGTCCCTCAGAAGTGGGATAGACTTAGACCATATATTGAGATAACGTTTCAAAAGTGCCACGATCAATGTGGCGAAACTCGCTATCAGGTCATTTAACTGGCAGGCGGTTAAGGAGAGAGCAAGGGACCGGAGAGCGGCCATGGAATTTTATGACAATGCAATGTGGACTTTGTTTTGTAAGCAGCAGAGCGGAGAGGACGTGACACGGGCTCTTAGGCTTGTTAAAGAGCGGATTCAGTGGATACAGCATAACTGCTTGGAGGACACACCTATTAGTGGACATAAAATTCTTCACGAACGTCTTTCATTCCTCCAGATAACGAAAGAACGGACATGGACCAGTAAATCATACGTTCATCAAATCCGTTCTGGTGACCAGGAGATAATCACCTGGCAACATCAGTTTTAAAGGTATTTAAAACGTTTTTCCGATATTCCTTTGCGCGAGAGCCACTACAAACGCACGTATCCCAGGTAGTCACCATAATGTGTAAGTTCGCCTACTAGGGGAAGTAAATAGATGTCATATAATTGTAGTCTATTCTCTAAGTACCTACATGTTGTATATATCAAGTGAATGTAAGATTCATAAGACAAATAAACAGACAGACAAACAAGGCACATAACTACCATTTTGAGCGAAAAGTATAAACACACACACACACACACACACACACACACACAGGGGATGCTGGTTTAATCCCGAAGATTATTCTCAACCATGGAAATTATTAGATTCTGAAGAAAAAGCTAAACGCGCCTATGAACATTTTCCCTGCATGTAATCACTAAAATATCATTTCAAATGTACTCTGATAATAAAATACGAACAATGTTCGACATTACCTCGGCTACAAGGGTAATATAATTTATAACATATTGGGCATGTATACTATAAATTGGTATAAATAAAAGACATTTTTAGGAAAAGGTCCGTGTGTGTCTACCTGTGTGTGTTTTTGTGAGCAGTGTAATTTAAAAACCAAACGCCGAATACATATCATACTTGGAATTTAGGTTCACCACCTTCCAAAAATCCCCCAATCCAAACTATCCTTTACAGCAACATTTTTCGAAATGCTTGATTTTCTAAAAAACTTCTCTATCGATTTTGATTTAAATATCACATACTAAAGATATTCACATGACAAATAAAATGTATATCTTGAACTTTCTGGGAATAGGCTGTGAAGTCCGCTTCATTTGGAAAGAATTTGATATAAATGATAAGCGATAGACGGTAACGTGGTTCACAAAAAATGCATATCTTTTTAAAATACACAAATTATTTCAAATAACTTTGTTCGTGGCTTCAGCCATTTCCGAGATATTCGTTATTAATTATACGAATTGTTCAATACTTAAACCATTCTTTTTAATTTCTATCGATTTTCAGCTATTTCTCGGGGTGTCGTGGAAAGAGTATGGAATTTTGAGGCCAGGATATAGCGTCCAGTTTGAATATCGATATTGCCGTTTATCTATAACGAAATGTGTAATGCCGCTATTTTCGGTTTAGCTCGATTAAAATGAAATAAGTAGAAAATATAAGCCTTAGTAAGAATAGCTTGTATACCCACTAATAAGTGATAGACAGTAGAGAAAGCCATGTGAATGTAACACAGATTTTTAGGTCCGTGCTTGTGTGTGTCCGTGTGTGTGTCTATGAACAGCATAATACAAAAAGAAAAATTCGGATAGATACCATACTTGGTATTTAAGTTCAGTATCTTCCAACTCCCAACGCTACACTAAGATTCTCAAGAAAATCCGCCCACCCTAAACTATAGTTGCTGCAAAATATAGAAAACGTTGAAACGATTTGTGCTTGAAAGAAATGATAAAAGTTGCCATTCTTTCCTAACGAGTTACTTTCAAATTCTATCCTATGCAACAGAGACACGTGTTCGTTTCTGACAAACAAGCGGTACGGCATGTGGCTTGCTGAAAGTTTGCGTTTATAGCCTTTTAAGGCGGTTTTCCGCTGTCTCTAACAATAAACAAAACATGTTTATTCAACACCTTGAACTGAACATGTCGGCAGTAAACCGGCAGGGAAAACATATTGAGTGCGATCAAACAAAAGATAACTGGCCCATCATAGTATTCATTGCTTACTAGCGAGAAAACTCTGATGCGTTGCAGTCACATGACTTTCTCTACTCTTGTACAAACTATTTTTACAAACGTTGTTCTCCATCTACTACATATTAATCGAGATAAAATTATTGCTAATTTTCTTGTAGGTGCAAGGGGAATATTGTAAGTTTTAAACGACAGTCAAATCCTTTAAGAGCTGGTTGCTATGTGAAGCATTCCAATCTCTTTGTTCAGGACATAAAAAACCGAATAACGAAGTCCCATTTGAGAAAAAGTACAAGTATTGGAAAATTAAATAAATGACAAGGAATATCTCGAAAATGGTTCATTCGACGAAAAAAATGTATATGACATAAGTGATGTGTTTTAACGAGATCTACATTTTTTGTGTAGTAAAATTCTATCTATGTGTGACGGTTTATCAGTTATGGAAAGTCATCCAGAATGAAGAGGACGTTTGGAGATATTCCCAGAAAGTTCAAGATATACACTTCAGTTGCCATGAACATATATTAAACACGTATTATTTTAATCAAAATCGCTAGAGCCATTTTTAAGAAAATAGAAATTTTCGAAAAATGTTCCATGCAAAGCGTAATCTAGCGTGCAGGGATTTTCTTGGAAATCTTCGTGTCTCATCCTTCGAAGATACTAAACTCAAATACCAAGTTTGTTATTTATCAAAATTTTCGTTTTTGAGTTATGCTGTTCACAGACACACACACACACGCGTAGACAGACAGACACACACAAGGACATTGTTTCCAAAAATACTATATTTAGATTCAGAGCACTTCAGAACATGTATTTCCGGTAAATCCCAATATCGAATTGGATATTTCGAATGCATTCGGTATTTGGAATGCAATAGGTTCCTTGCTATACGTAGTAAAGAAAGTAAAAATTTGATGTGTTACACTCACATGACTTTTTCTACTCTTGTACAAACTATTCTTACAAACGCTTGTTTTCCATTTACGTCTTGTTAATCGAGATATCGAGATGTTAATCTTATTGCCAATTTTCCTGAAGGTGGAAGGGGGATATGGTAGGCTTTAAGCGATAGTCAAATCTTTTAAGAGCTGGCTGCTATGTGGAGCATTTCATTCTCTTTGCATGTCAAGGACATAGAAAAACTAATAACGAATTCTCAATTGAAAAAAGTATAAGTATTGGAAAATTCAAACAAATAACAAGGAATATCTCGGAAACGGTTCACTCAACAAGAAACAAAGTGTATAAGACATAAATTGTGTGTTTTAAGGGGGTCTACAGTTTTTGTGTATCAGAATTTTGTATATCTCTTACGATTTACCAGTTATGCGAAAGTCATTCAGAATGAAGCGGACTTTTGGAGACATTCCCAGAAAATTCAAGATGCACATTTCATTTGCTATGAAAACATCTTAAACACATGATATTTTAATAGTAAGATATATAGAGGAATTCTGGCGCAGTTTTTTGGGCATATATGGGAAAGGATAGGGAAAACGAGACTGGATGGGGCGGTCCAAGGAGGAAAATGGGTTTATATGGGAGAGATAGGGAATACGACAGTATTAATAGAAATGTATGTTCAGAAACAAAGGAGATGTAGACAACTGATAAGGTGTAGTAAAAGAAATGTTTGAGCACACAGAGAGATGCCGACAACTGATAAGGGAGTAGTCATATCCTGGCGACTTGAGCACACAGAGAGATGCCGACAACTGATAAGGGTAATTACATGTGTTTTAACGCATGTAAACACATGTAAACATGTGTAACCGCTAATGACACGTCTAATGGATATGCGTGGTAATACATATGTAAACATGTGTAACCCGCTAATGACCGCCGGAGATGCCGACAGCTGATAAGATATAATCGACATCGTTTGTTCTGTGTTACCGCCTCCCGCCGGCTCCCTTTGAGGTCTTAGATACCGCCTGGTCTCGTGTCGCTAGGCCCCGCCACCTCTCTCTTTTGTGTTCTTACCTAATGCCGATAGGTCCTACCCCTCCCCCCATACGGTCTGGTCTCGTGCCGTAGCGTCCAGTCTTGAGATGTGCGGTAGGGATGCCTTCCGCCCCTCGGCAAATCAATTAGGTAATGTTCGTGAAACATTATTGAAAAAAAGAATTGTAATTTTATGACTACTAATGCCCGCACATTGCATATCTAATGTTCCTCGATCAATTAAGTTTTTTTTGATTAATTAATTGTATATGAATTGACTCGAGCGCAAGTGGTAGCGTGTGTATAAGTAGCACGCTCACGGAACAGTCCGCCATGTTATGAAAAACCCCGCAACCTACTTCTGTCTGAGGATAACGGTAATATCTATGTATACACACATTAGCTGACACTGTTAGACGTTTTCACCACATTAAACACATTAATAGACTTTAAGATTGCATACCGGATCTGTATACAGTCATTAGCGGACAATGTCAGTAACTGTTTTCCTAAGTGCTCTGAAAAACCTCAGACACTCAATGTAAATACCTTTTAGCTCGTAGAATTTCCATCACAAACTGTGGAAAAACCCTAGTCTAGACAATTTTTTCCCTGATAATTAATGATTAAGTTTCATAGCTCTTATTTCTTTCAATAAAATATTGCGAACAAAGTATTCAGAATTCAGATTGGCGGAAAGAAATATTACATACGGTATTAAAAATAAATAATCGTCTCATTGATCAGTGAATACCACATATGTTATTAAAAATAAATGCGGATAACATTATAGTTAAATATAATAAATGTTATTAAAAAAATAAATGATTCTGTTAACATTATAGGTGAGTATTACATACGTTATTAAAAATAAAAAATTGCCTCGCTGATCAATGAATACAATTAAATATTTTTATTAATTAATTGTATATGAATTGACTTGCGCATTTTGGTTATTGCGCTGTGTCTCCCTAACGTTTCCAGATCTAGGATTGTTCCAGCTAGTTGCGCGCTTCTGCCATCTACCTTCTAAAGTAAAGTTGTGCGCTTCTACCATCTTCATTCTAAAGTAAAGTTATAGAACAATGACATAAAAACTAATCAATTCTTTGGAATGCGCCGCGTCATTAGGATATTGTATCAAGTTATCCGGGATGCCTGGGTTCGAATCCTAGGAGTGATTACAAATTCAGCTTCTAATAACTCAGAGACTAATTACGATAAAGACGTCAAATAAAGTTTATTACATGAATGTCATTAGGTAGTGTCTTGTGAATGTATATTTGGGTACCTGGTGTTCTGGATTCAATCCTTAATTTTTAAATCGTCATTATCTCGGAAACTAAGAAAGGTAGAGGGGTGAACCAAAGCATGATTGATAGCTCCTGTGATGGGTAATTAATACTGTATATAGTTTTCAATCAGTTGTCCTTATTTCGAATCCCGATCTTTCAATCACTTACTTATTTTTTCGCTATACTCTAGAATATATCACTTAGATTGATGCTGTAACAGCATACAGCTTTTTTTAACATATCAAGATAATATTGTAAATAATTTTGTTTCTGGTGTCCTGGGTTCGAATACCGATAAAATGTAATTTAATTATAAATTTAATAACTCCTAAAGTAATTAAGATAAAGACGCTAAATAAACTTTATTGCGTTTATGTTATTAGGTAGTATCTTGTGAATGTGTAATTAGATACATGACGTCCTGGGTTCGATCCTTAATTTTTAAATCATTATTATCTCGGGAACTAAGTGAGGTAGAGGAGTGGACCAAAGCAAGATTGGTAAGTTCTATACTGGGTGATTAATGCTGTATATAATTGCCAATCAGTTGTGCTTGGTTCGATTCCCCATCTTTTAATGTCTTCCTTAACTTTCCTCTGTACACTAAAATATATCACTTAGATCGATGATGTACCTGCATACAGCTTTGTTTAACATGCTAAGCTAATATCATAAATTATTTTGTTCCTGGTGTTCTGGGTTCGAATACCGATTCAATGAAATTTACTTACAAATTTAATAACTCGTAATCTAATTTAGATAGACATGTCAAGGTAAACGCAAACAGAGTATCTAGTCCTTAAATATCGTTATCATGACAAATATTACTTTAAAGTACTCAGATCGAATCCCGAAGGGATGATTTCATATATCTTCAAGCCTATGGATCATATCAGGTTCTAATAAAGATTAAATGCTTGATGCTGATGTGGGGGAGCTAAAATACATTTATTAAAAGTATTACCGGGTTCGATTTAGAAGCTTAGAATCTGTGTAGCTCTGGAAAAATTGCTTTTCTCGTGCTTGTAGTGAAATGTAATGGTCTTTCTGTGAGAAGATGGAAAGGAAGAATTGAAGCGGGAATGAAAACATGAGATAATACAGATGGAATTAACCTTGGTACAATAGGTGGTGGTGGTGGTGGTAGTGGTGGTGGTGGGCTTTGAATTTGAAATATATGTCTGAATGAGCGTGTGAGAATGCTTCTCTTGCTGGTGTGACAGCATAAGCAGGTAGTTATGAGACGAGTTTAAACGTGTTTGATGCTGTCAGACATCCTGTCTCTAGGTCATAAACATCCTGCTTCTGGGCGTGAGGTTATATTGCTGAGGTTAATACATGTTGAGCGATCATATACAGCTGGTTATGGAGAGAGTTTATGATTGATCTAAAAGGTTCGTGCTCCCTCTATAAATATGTTATAGGGGAAAGGATGCTCTCCTGAAACATTAGGCATCTAGACAGAAATTGTTCACAGAGCCGGAGACGTCAGGACGGATGGGTCAACTCCAAGTTCAAATCTTTAAACGGTAGGGCCGCCCCCTTCTTGCCTAATACGTCTCCTGAACCACCCTTACAGCTTAACATTACGTTACAATGC
This sequence comes from Deroplatys truncata, assembly GCA_030765065.1. Classification (NCBI taxonomy): domain Eukaryota; kingdom Metazoa; phylum Arthropoda; class Insecta; order Mantodea; family Mantidae; genus Deroplatys; species Deroplatys truncata. Next base: position 200,891,248 of record CM060983.1, on the reverse strand, counting down.
CACGTAACCAGATTAACGACGGTCAGTCGCTCAGATCTTTGATTTTTTGTGGTTTTCCCTGGTCTGCAGGCGAATGCCTGAGCAACGTATGCTACAACATTTTTCATGTTATATCATTCTATCTTAACCTACATGCTTCTAAGGTACTCTGACTGGATTACCGTCGGTCACTCGCTCAGACCTTTGATTTTTTCGTAGTTTTCCCTGGTCTGCATGCGAATGTCTGCTCAAAAAGACACTTGTCCCTTCCTCGGTTGACGGCTAAGGAGTACGGTATACGATTATATGAGGAATATATGGAAAACGGAGACAGACTGTATTATAGACAGAAGCTGGTCCACTTTTGCGTTTATATGGGAAAGAATAGGGAAAACGAGGGTAGATGCGACGGTTCAAGGAGGAAAATGCATTTATAGGGGAGAGATAGGGAATACCAGGGCTGATGCTAGGCTAGTCAGATGCTAAAGGAGGGAGGGATATGCTTTATACGAGAGAGATAGGGAATACAAGGAAAGATGGTATACTAAACAGGACTTGAAGGGTAGAATATGGTGTTTTATATGAGCGATATAGCGAACCGAGGAGAGGTATTAGGATAGGAGTTTTGAATGATAGAGTAGGCGTTTATATGCGAGAGATAGGGAATACGAGGGTCGATGCTAGGCTAGACGGTGGTTGAAGGAGGGAATGCATCTTATATGAGAGATAGGGGAATATGAGGAGAAGTGCTAGGCTAGTCAGGAAGGTCTGAATGGCATGGCATGCGTTTATATGGAGAGACAAAGAAAACGAAGGTAGGTGCTAGGTTGAGAAAGTCTTCAAGGAGGAAAATGCATTTATATGAGAGCGGTAGGGCATACGAGGAGAGGTGCTAGTCTAGACATGGTTTGAGGAGTAGAGTATACGTTTATATGGGAGAAATATGTAAAACGGAAAGATACAAGGATAGACAGAGGTTGAAGGAGGAGGAATGTAGGTTTATACGGTAATATAGAGAGTAATTCGATTATAAAACTTTTCTCATCCAACGTTACAACACTTTTATATACTTATTTTCTAAACCTTACAAACTTTATATATGTTAAACAGTAGTGCGCGAGACGGGGAGGGACAAACTGTATTTTTCGTGGTTTTCCCTGGTCTGCAGGCGAATGCCTGAGCACCGTATGCTACCACGTTTTTCATGTTATATCATTCTATCTTAACCTACATGCTTCTAAGGCACTCTGACAGGATTACCGTCGGCCACTCGCTCAGACCTTTGATTTTTTCGTAATTTTCCCTGGTCTGCATGCGAATGTCTGCTCAAAAAGATACTTGTCCCTTCCTCGGTTGGCGGTTAAGGAGTACGGTATACGATTATATGAGGAATATATGGAAAACGGAGACAGACGGTATTATACACAGAAGCTGGTCCACTTTTGCGTTTATATGGGAAAGGATAGGGAAAACGAGGGTAGATGCGACGGTTCAAGGAGGAAAATGCATTTATAGGGGAGGCTTACTCTTGTTTGGGTTTTATGGGTTTCAATGAAATTTATTTATTTTTTAATAATTGATATTATTTGTGTTTTGTTGCAGAATTCACAATTCAGCATTTAAACTGGCATATAAATCCTATACAAACATTAAAATATACTAATTGAATACAAATATAAATTTGAAATAATGATGCAGAATGTTAATGTTATATGGTAGGGGTCAAAATGATCCTCTGGATGTTAGAGAGGGCAGGGAAAGGTCGGGCTGTCCTAGCGTTAATTGATAAATTAGAAAACTAGCAGTTCAGGGATTAACAGGGCTTGGATCAATTCATATCTAAGAAACAGAACACAATGACTGATAGCTCTGCTAAGCGTAAGGAAGAGACATGGAAATAAATTTCAAATGAGTACAATTCTAGGAAGATCATCCAGTGTGAATGAAAATCCCTGAAATGATATTATGAGAACATAAAGAAAAGAATGAAGCAAGCAAATGCCATTGACAAGGTACGATTGTACAAAACTGGAGGCGTATGTATGTACCTCCTTTCTTAGACAATAGTAGCCAAATAACAATTGTTGCTCTTCTATTCAATCGCCAATGAGTTTGATGATGAAGTTGGATTCCATTCAGAAGTAATCACCACAGTGAAGGACATTGAAATAGTAAATCCAGATCCAACATGTCCTTCAGCAATTATAATAACAGGTGAGGAATTTGAAGAAAGAGAAACTGTAAAGGTGGCGTCTGCAGTTCCCATACAGAACTTTCAACTCCATTGCCTGAAAAGAACAAAGATGGCATAAGGGAGGGTTTTTATGAGAGGAGGCTTGAGTGTTTGGAAGAAGAGTACACAGTGAAAATGAAGATCTTGAAATTGGAACTAGAAATGAAAGAATCTCAGAAAAATTAAGTGTTGTTAATAACTTATACAACCATAAATATATTACAAAAAATGTAATGAAACAGGCAAGGAATAATATGGATAAAGAAACTGTTAAGCAGATCTACTACGCTTTCATTTATTTGCACATACTCAAAGTATGGAATTACACTTTCGGGAAATATTGCAGAAATAGACATGAAAAAGATATTTACGCAAAAAATAAAAAAAAGGACTGAGAATATTAGAAAAAGTAGATAAACAGCATTCATGTAAACCAATTTTTAAAAATCATAAAATTTTAACTAAATTAAATTGAATTTTACCCTTTTTCCATCCCTGCCTCCCTCCCTTTCTTTCTTTCTTTCTTTCTTTCCTTCTTTCTTTCTTTATATTCATTTAAATAGTTTTATATTTATAATGCTGAAGCTTATATACCTGTGCATCTGAAAGGGCTTATTTTGAACTCATTATTACTGTAATATTTAATTGCATAATTTCAGAATGTAATAGAGCTTTCAATAGGTAACGCTAAAATTACTGTTTATGGAAAGAGGATAGATGCACTATAAGATACAACCTGAGCCAAAAGAGCATTTACAGAATGAAAACTACACCATTTTCATTTCACTATTCTTTCCTTCTTGAATCGAGAATTATGTTTCCATAATTCACAATCTTCATTTTCATTTGGTGCCCCGTTTCTTTCTGTTTTTATCTTAAAACAAGGTTAAATATATTCCTTGCCTAGAACACCCTAGGGTGAGTGGTAGATGCTATCCAGCAGCCTAGCCTGCAGGGGTAGGAGCTGTCTTCAGCCATAACGCATATCACCAACACCACCGTCGCCGCCAGTGCCACCACCACCACCAACTACTACTCACATTTACTGAAGGCGGAATTTTATTGAAAGAAATAAGAGCTATGAAACTTAATCATTAATTATCAGGGAAAAAATTGTCTAGGCTAGGGTTTTTCCACAGTTTGTGATGGAAATTCTACGAGCAAAAGGTATTTACATTGAGTGTCTGAGGTTTTTCAGAGCACATAGGAAAACAGTTACTGACATTGTCCGCTAATGACTGTATACAGATCCGGTATGCAATCTTAAAGTCTATTAATGTGTTTAATGTGGTGAAAACGTCTAACAGTGTCAGCTAATGTGTGTATACATAGATGTTACCGTTATCCTCAGACAGAAGTAGGTTGCGGGGTTTTTCATAACATGGCGGACTGTTCCGTGAGCGTGCTACTTATACACACGCTACCGCTTGCGCTCGAGTCAATTCATATACAATTAATTAATCAAAAAAACTTAATTGATCGAGGAACATTAGACATGCAATGTGCGGGCATTAGTAGTCATAAAATTACAATTCTTTTTTTCAATAATGTTTCACGAACATTACCTAATTGATTTGCCGAGGGGCGGCAGGCATCCCTACCGCACATCTCAAGACTGGACGCTACGGCACGAGACCAGACCGTATGGGGGGAGGGGTAGGACCTATCGGCATTAGGTAAGAACACAAAAGAGAGAGGGGCGGGGCTTAGCGACACGAGACCAGGCGGTATCTAAGACCTCAAAGGGAGCCGGCGGGAGGCGGTAACACAGAACAAACGATGTCGATTATATCTTATCAGCTGTCGGCATCTCCGGCGGTCATTAGCGGGTTACACATGTTTACATATGTATTACCACGCATATCCATTAGACGTGTCATTAGCGGTTACACAAGTTTACATGTGTTTACATGCGTTAAAACACATGTAATTACCCTTATCAGTTGTCGGCATCTCTCTGTGTGCTCAAGTCGCCAGGATATGACTACTCCCTTATCAGTTGTCGGCATCTCTCTGTGTGCTCAAACATTTCTATTACTACACCTTATCAGTTGTCTACATCTCCTTTGTTTCTGAACATACATTTCTATTAATACTGTCGTATTTCCTATCTCTCCCATATAAACCCATTTTCCTCCTTGGACCGCCCCATACAGTCTCGTTTTCCCTATCCTTTCCCACATATGCCCAAAAAACTGCGCCAGAATTCCTCTATATATCCTACTTTTAATCAAAATCCTAGAACCATTTTTCAGAAAATACAAATATTTGAAAAATGTTCCATGTAAAGGTTTGTCTGGAGTGGAGATTTTCTTGAAAATCTTTGTGTCGTATCCTTGGAAGATATAAACTCAAATACTAGGTTTGGTATTTATCCGACTTTTTTCTATTTATGCCGTTCACAGACTGATAGATAACCACACGGACATATTAAAAAAATGCTTTATTGTGATTCAGGGCATCTCAAAATACGTATTTCCGGTGAAATCTCGGTATCGAATTTTTGGGTGGAGTGCAATACTTCCCCTACTTACTATACGTAGTAGAGATAGTAAAAATGGTGTGGACGAAAGAAAAGATAACGCAATTAATGAGATTCATGTCAACTGTGTATATCCCTAAAACACTATGGAAATAAAATCAAGGAAAGGGAGCGTTTACATGAACTTTTTAATGACAAAGGAAGAAAAAACGAGGTTAAGCCTAATTTCAGTTCAGCTAATACGGCTACTCTGTAATTGTCGCCTGGTGTGCAATTGCTGGTGAAATGACAGCCACCAACAAATTGAAATCTTGTTTTTCCATTCTTAGAACATTCTTGAAGCCGAATTTACCCTGAACTTTTAGTTTAGACAAGATGCCGCCGATATTTTATTTTTATTTTATTTATGGGCGCTCTTTAACCACTATGGTTCTTAGAGTCCCAGTCTATATTGGACGTGAAAGCCCGGAAATTTTGCTCAGAGGCCCCTTTATCAGGCTTGAGGTTCTTTCACGTGCAGCTACGACACGGGACCGTCGGCTTTACTTCCCTTCCGAAGGAAGCCAAGCTAAGGATTTTTACGGCCGAAAAAAATCCATCGCCGGGTTTGAACCCGCGACTTCAGGAACTAGAGGTTGGCATGGTACTCCATACCACGGAGGACAACGCCACCTATATGACCTTGTAGCAGTAAAAGGCGGTGTATAAACGGAACAAAAACTAAGATGCTATTACATTGTTTCTATTGCTTAGAAAAGGGCGTAGCCATAACTCTCTTCTTTTATCCTGGCGCCTCTTTCATCAAGCACACACTGTGACTACAAAGACTAAATCGTCATAATCAGAATCTATGTGATTATTGATACTAACAAACGCAACATGTTAACACTTTGCCTCACTTGTTAATGCAGTGGAGACTGAATGTTGAATGGGAATTCCAACTACACAACATGTTTCACATTACATGTTTTTAAAGTTGTTTATGTTTAGCGTTGAGTGTTGTGTATTGAGGCAGTGGAGACCCGCCTTTACAAAGAAGCGGCATATCGTTTCTATCTTTTCTAAATTTTGCGAGAAGTAATGGAACATATAAATGATAGAGAGTAGAGAAAGCTACGCGAATGTAAGTAATAGTTTTATCTATTGTAGCAGTCAAATTATTTTGGCATTAAAATTCTCGAAATACAAATACTTATAACTAAACCGCATATGAACTTTCAGCTGAGCTTGGTTTCATCAATCAACCATAACCGAAAGTGGGGTCAGCGGTGTGTCACTTTAAACTATCAAACGGGAGTGGAGGTCAAATAGTGTACGCTTAAGTAGAGTTCTCCAAAACCAATAACTTTCGTAAGAAACGTGTTAATTCATACTCTTTCAAGGAGGAAAGCTACGTCTATTTTTGTTGTGGCTAGGCTGCAGTTATCCAGTTGTTTATACAGGAGCAGCAAAACGCCTGACAAACACGTTGACGGTATCTCTCAGCGTGCATACGCTACCATTAGTATATCAAAACGCTTGCTATTTGTAGCAGAAATAAGGTATTTATGTTCACTTATAACTTTTATACTTATTTCATTACCCACAAAAATAAAGAAAACAAAACACTCGGTTGTCCTGGTATTGTGAAGAGCGTCCTTTGCCAACATTAAATTTCTTTTTGAAGCATTTCTCAATATGAGTGGCATTGCTATGGCATATCTGGGGTTCGGGGTCGCTGTCTTTTCTCTTTTATCCTTGAAAGAGTATGAATTGCTTTGAAGAGCTCTATCCAATGTATTACCATGCTAGTCTCTAGTTCCCGAGGTCGCGGGTTCAAAGCCGGTAGAGTGCGATGGATTTTTTCGGGCGTAAAAATCCTTAGCATGGCTTCCTTAGGAAGAGAAGTAAAGCAGGTGATCCCGTGTCGTAGCTTTATGGCACGTAAAAGAACTTCAAGCCTGATAGAGAGGCCTTTGAGTAAAACTCGGTCTTTCACGCCCAATATTGGTAGAATGGGATGCTAAGGACCACAGCAGTAAAGAGCGTCCATAAACATATCTCACTTTTTTTTATTTTCCTCTCCCCACTACCATTTGAAATTTCCAGTTAGGGCTGATTGATGAATTGTGACAGTGTTTTAATTATTAATATTTTTATGTCGAAAATGTATATAGGTATTATAGGCTATGCACGGAGGACACCTCGCGCACTGCCACCACCCCCAGGACGACGGGATGAAGTGAAGGAACCAGGAGGCTACAAGCCTCAGTCAGACAGGCCACAGAGACGCGCGAAAGCCCCTAACAGTTCCAGGATCGAAGACCCATCCCACTGCTGGAGCTGCCTAGAGAGGGCGATGAACAACCCGTCGATCAAGCAGCCCTCCTTGCATTAGGCAAGCATCCGCGCCATCTATCCGGGACCGCTACGAAACCTACAGGCACGCCTGAAATATGAGAATCGAAACCGTAACCTCCGAATGCGATACTCACACGTTACCGCGGGGCCATCTCGCTCGCTATGGTAATGCCGTGTTTTTTTTAAATAAATGATGGTTAGGAAGTTGTGGTTCATCCTGTATATTGAAGTATACATTGATAGATGTTATATATGAAATCCTTATGCGTTCGCACTGAATAACAGTGCTGTCCAAAGGCTTTATATAGCAAGCAAAATATTTACTCAGAGTAATTTGTCGTGGACAGAGGAATGGGCACGCATCGCGCCAAGTGACAAATGAGCGTTCCAGGCGAGGTGAAACAACTCATCATCAATCCAAAGCATCAAGTTTGCACTGCAAAACAATCTACTCCATTTAGGATACCCCTGTGACCCCCAACAACGCTCCCTCTTTCGACTGATGCTAAGCTCCATCATTTGGATTTTCCACATTCATTTCTTTGCTATGAATAAATGATATTTTTCATCGTATATAAATTGGCAAGCATCAATGGAGGATTTGTTTCAAAGCTCTTTGCACTGAAAGAAATTATTAGCGGGCGAGGCGCTTAGTATCAAACAGATGTGTAGCGTTTCAATGAATAATTATTGTACACCAGTGTGCACAAAACGCCCAGAGCATTTGAGCGCTTTGTGCATTTTAAAAGTGTGTGTCATCTCCAGAACATAAGCGTTCGTTAGGCGTCTAATTTTCATCTGTCTCTTTTTCTGGCTCATTAAAAACAAAACCGATTCTCAGGTATTCATGTAACGATAATGTGGAATTTGTTATCGAATAATTAATTAATGGATTTCACTATATACTCCAAAATTCACTTATCTCTTTTTTTTCTCTTCTCACCAAGTCTTTAAATCCTTCCTAAAGGGATGGATTTATCCACTACAGACTGCGAGTACAGATTAAGTAATTTACACATAATTTGTTATTACTTTCTCTATACTTACCTATAGTAAATGGAGGAAGTATTGTATTCCACCCAAAAATTTGATGGCGAGAATTTCAAGTCTGTGTGCCTGTGAACAGCATAACTCAAAAAACCAACTTGGTATTTAACTTCAGCAACTTCCAAGGCCGCGAAACGAACAATCGCAAACTACTCTTTACAAGAACAATTTTTCGTTAAATATTATTTTATCAAAAATTTCTCTAACGATTTTTATTAAAATACCGTATGTTTCAGACATGCATGACAAATAAAATGTCCTGCGAATAGCCTGTGAAGCATCTTTGTTCTGAATGGCTTTTGTATAATTGTTCTACAAAACCTTACTACACAAGCAATGCAGATCTCGTTTAAGTACACAATTTATGTCAAATAAATTTTGTTGTAGAGTTATTCATTTCGGAGATATACTTTGTTATTGGTTTGAATTCTCAAATACTGTTTTTCTCAACAGAGAAGTATCAATTCGTTTTCTTCTTAAAGCCACGTAAAGGGCATGGAATTTCAAAATCATCACACTCTCTTAAAAAACCTGAATGCTACAATAAAATGTATAAACGTGAATTGGAAACTTATTAGGTAGAAGGTAGAATAATAAGCTTTTATAGAAAAGCTATGTGAATGCAACACATCAGAATTACTTAATTTATTTTCTCGATGCATTGTTTTTGATTTTATATCTAAAATGACACCTTGGTACTCGACTACGAGCTACAAGTAATCGGCGCGTGTACTTTCGCTTCCATATACTCGTATATGCCGTCACTGCAGCTTCAGACGGCATTCTATTGGCCTTCACAGATGGAGAATATATATCAGGGAGGAGGTGTGTGTAGTTTACCTTTAGGTGCATGCAGCGGCGTCTTATTTTGCGTGCACAGTTCTAGATTATTCCCAATGCATATATAACTTTGAGTAATATCTTTATTCACCATTACTTATAATAACCATGTTTAAATAAATAAAACTCTGTTTTGCACAATATCTCCACAAAAATAGATTATAATACAAGGGGTAAAAGTAGGGTTTTAATTCTCAATCCTTCGAGCAATTTAAAATCTCTTTTAACACGTGTGACATGACCCGAATTTGTAAAATACCAGTAACATTACATTGATTCCAGTAACTAACAGAGGACACGTTTAGAACGCGGTTTTTGAAACAAGAGAAATGAAGTTAAAAAGATATCAGATGTTTTGATGTTTTGTTGAATCGCTAGCAGTAATTTTCAGTGAAATTATATTCAACACGTTTTGCTTTACACCAGCTAACGAAGCGATTAAATGCTATATCATGTTGCTTTCTGGATTTTTGGGTAAGTACTTCTAGTATTATTCTTTCTGCTGTTTCTGTAATGTTACTTCCATTTCAGTTTCTTCGGAATTCATAATTTCCGCTATTTAATCTTTATGTAGCTTACACAAAGTATAAGAATAACGTTTAGATCAAGGAGGTAGAAGGCTTCAATATAACGTATAGGTCAACTCTACAACGAAATGCGATAAATTGAAGCATGACGATCTGTATTGTGAAGAGATAATGCAAACGCCATGAGAAATTAATCATATAAAATGTAAGCACTAGTGCGATAATCTAAAGCTCTTAGCTCGTGTACACTGTGTAAGAATTTCTACTTTAGGCGATGCCACCTAAAAATATTTTAGCAGAAAGTAAATGTAAAACTGAAACACATTTAGTCGACCTTATTGGAATCACATGTTCAATCTAAATATACAACTGAATAAGAGCCCGTTTTGCACAATTTATCCATGAAAATTATTTTTAATAAACGTATAATGTAAAAGCGAAGTAAATTATACTTTTTACTCTCAAAGCGGAACATTACTAGACACTATTTGAACAATTTGCTCATGCGAATGCTGCATAACATTGCCCTAGCAATGTCTTAAAATGGAAAGTTGGTTTCCCGCATAACTACAATTCTTCCCAATGCACTTCCGAAATATTTGCATACATCGTGTGAGCTACAGTTAACACACACCGCGAAGGAGAACGCTCCAGACACAACCCTGCCGCTGAAAAGATTGGTAAAATGACTTACGAAGCTGTGGTGACGCATAAATGAAAGTGTGTGTACATGTTCCGTGTTCCGTTCCCGAACTCATTATTCACAATAGGAAATTTCTTCCTGAATTCTGGTTTAATTCGATTAGTTAATGTCAGGAGCTTTTCCTGAAGGTTTTGCCCAACTTCCTCTTCGCCAGAATAATTATCCTATGTCAATAAATACAAACCTAGAACTAGGTAATGAACTTTAGAATTTTAAAATCAGAGAAGTAGCATTTTTATTCGTAAACTTAGAACATTGTAGCGTTTATAAAACTGTACTCTAGTATTTTATAGTGTTTTGATAAAAAAGAAACAATCTGAGTTAATTGTGAAAAGCAAGTAATGTATTTTAAAATACCTTCAAGAGTTAAAGCCACAGTTGTAAAGGATTAATATTGTGGTAAAAGTGCACAAAGGAAATTGTGAATTTACATTAAATGATTGTAGGTTAAAGCAACACAGAGTCAAATAGTGCGAATTTGTATAGGCTAAAGGATGACACAGGAAAAAGAGAACTTTATATTGATACAAAACCAGAAATATTTTGTTTGATTCAATCAAGTAACATCCTCTGTCTATTATCTTCTATTTTATATACTAAAACTCTACAAACTATTATTTAAAAAACGTATTCTTCGATCTAAATGAAGTGTATTGAGATAAACGTTTCTATAAATAGTTTCATTATACATTTCGTTATAGGTAGAAAGGGAACAGCCATAGCCAAGATTTTAAAAGCGAGCCACTATATATTGGCCTTGAAATTCCATTCTTTCATGACCCATAAGAAACAACTGAATAGCGATAGCACTTTAAAACATGACCAAGTGTTGAAAACTTCAAATCAATAATAATGCCACAAAAAGAGATATTCGATATAGCTGATATGTTTTAAAGAGATATACACCTTTCCTTTTGAATTAACCTTTTGTTAATCCTTTATTTATAATGGGTTTTTCAGAATTATGCAAATTTATTTCACAATGAAGATTCCTTCGCAGGCTATTCTTAGAAAATTCAAGATTACATTTCATTTGTCACGTAAATATGTAAAATATATGGTATTTTAATCAAAACCGTAAAGAGGTAGTGTTGAGGAAATAACGAAAATTTTCCATGTGAGGAGTAGTTTAGGATACAGATATTTTCTTGAAAATCTTCGTGCCCTATCCTTAAAAGATGCTGAACGTAAATACGAAGTTTCGTATTTAAGGGATTTTTCGTTCTTTAGTTATGTCACAGACACAGGCAGGCACTCACACACACACACACACACACACACACACACACACGCACACACACATACGGACACACACATGCACACACTAATACACACTCATTGACCTTTTTATAGAAATGGTTTTTGGGGATTCAGGGGATCTCAAAACACGCATTTCCGGTGAAATCTCGATATCGAATTTTTGGGTGGAATACAACACTTGCTTTAGCTACTTACGGGAAGTTAGTATACAAAAAGTAAAGTTAAATATGCTTTCCCTTTAATATGTTTTTTCAAAAGCTAAAAGTCTTTAAACAGTAAAAAAATAGTCTCAAGTGGGAGATTTTCAATATTACAGCAACAGCACAAAATGCTGAAAAAATGAATGCTAGAGAACAGGACTTAACGTTTGGAGTGCTGATAGTAAGTATGGGCTTTTCCTCTAAAACACCACATGGTTATATATTAAAATGACGTCATATAAAGGTTATAACCTTTTCGAAAATTTATATTACTTATAGTTTTATTTAGAACACAATGATTTTTTTTAATTATCACGATTTTGAACCAATTAAAACAATTGGCATACGAACATATAGATACAGCATACAATTTGTAGGTCAGTGAATCGTGTGGTGGACTCCACAAAAACAAAAAACAAAAATCTGATGTGTTACACTCACATGACTTTCTCTATTCTTGTCAAACTATTTTTACAAACGCTTACTCTCCATTTACTTCATATTAATCGATATAAAAATTATTAATTTTCTTGTAGATGCAAGGGGAATATGGTAGCCTTTAAGTGATAAGTCAAATCCTTTTAACAGCTGGTTGCTATGTGGAGCATTCCATTTTCTTTGCGTTTCCAGAACATAAAAAAAACTAAAACTAATAACGAATTCCCATTTGAGAGAAAGTGTAACTACAGGAAAATTCAAACAAATAACAAGGAATGTCTCGAAAATGGTTCACTCGACAAAAAAATATATCAGGCATAAATTGTGTGTTTTAACGACAATTAAAATTTTTTATAGTAAAACTTTGTCTATCTCTTACGGTTCACCAGTTATGAAAAATTCATTCAGACTGAAGGCGGATTTTGGGGACACACTCGGATAATTAAAGATATATATTTTATTTGGCATGAAAGTATCTTAAACATATGATATTTTAATCAAAATTGTTAGTCATTTTTGAGAAAATCAACATTTTCGACAAAGTTCCATGTAAAGGGTAGTTTGGAGTGGGGGATGTCCTTGAAAAATCTTTGTGTCACATCTTTGAAAGATACTGAACCTAAATACCAAGTTTGGTATTTGTCCAAATTTTCGCTTTTGAGTTATGCAGCTCACAGACACAGACACAGAACACACATCCACACCAGACACACACAGGTACTTTTTTTCTAGAAAGGCTTTTCTTTATTCAGGGGGCCTCAAAACAAGTATTTTAGGTGAAATCTTGGTATCTAATTTTTGGATGGAATGCAATACTTCCCCTATCTACTATACGTAATAGAGAAAGTAATTAGTCGATAGGACATTGGAAAATACACAAATAAACTTCGGTTTCCTAATGGTCTCCCCTAGAATACCAAATTACCCAACATCCTGAATTAAGCGAATGTTATTAGAAATTCGTAATTATTTAGTAGATCTCAGTTAAAAAAGTTGGAGGATTTATACGAATATCTATGGATTTCCACACCTTAGCGCCTAACCTTCAATAATTCTCACTTTTAGGGAGGAAACCTTTATAGGAGCGTAAAATACCACTGCTGCTTTGCGATGGCTTTCGGACGCTTCAGAACCACGTAAGTGTCATTTCCTGGGCTGCAAACTTTCCGCTCCTCCATAAAACGCGCTACTCTGTGTATCGGACCCAATCGCGGAAAACACTTTCTAACTTGCTCATCGAAGAACGGGGAGGAAAAGAATCGAAGAGTCCATAAGAAGTATCTTTACCCTTTTGGGACAGGAGGACGGAGGACGATGAAAAGAAGCGAGAAGATTTAGTCAGATAGAGGGAAGGAAAAGTTTAGAAGCCATGCAAATAAAGCGCAACTGCGCGGAAGAGCAAAGATAGAGCTGGCAGGTTGTTCCTTTAGTCATACTGGAGTAAACTGACATAAACATGCCTGCCTTTTAAACAACATTCAAGTGTATACGAAGCTTAGCAGAAAATTCTTCTAGTTTAGATCTTTTTGAAAGCTTAAAGGTAATTTAACTTTCATAGAGGAATTTGTAGGAAAATATAATTTTAGATATAAACAATTCTGATGTGTTGCATTCATAAGAATTACTCTATCCTGTATCGTTATCCCTTATTTTAATATTGCAATCTGCTCTTACTAAAGCTTAGTTTTCTAATCTCTACATTTTAATCCAAATAAGCATTTGTAGAAATAGCTACATTACACATTTCGTTATAGCTACAAAGGGAACAGCGATAGTCAAACGTTAAAAACCGAACGCTGTATGCAATTGTGAAAAACAACTGCATTTTGACAGGACTTCAAATGAATGATTAAGAAATGAACAATTCGAACCTTTAATAACCGATATCTCAGAAATGGCTTATAACTAAAAAAAACTTATTTGAAGTGAACTATGTATTTTAAAGAGATACATTTTGTTGTGTAAAAGCCTAACGATTATTATTTAAACAAAATTATACAAAATTTCTTCCGAGTGAAAAGGACTTTACAGGTTATTCCCGGAAAATTTAAGTTATATACGTTATTTGTCATATAAATATCTTTGGTATGTGGTATTTTAATCAAAATCGTTTCAGTCATTTTTTAAAAAATAAAAAAATTTGAAAAAAGTTCTATGTAAACGGTAGTTTGAGGTAGGGTACGTATTTTCTTGAAAAGCTTCCTGTCCTTTCTTTGGAAGGTACTAAACCTAAGGTTTGATTTTATCTAACTTTTCGTTTTTGAGTTATGCTGTTCACAGACACATACACGAACTTTTTATAAAAAGTATTTTCTATGTAATCTCGGTATGGAGTTTTTGCGGGGAATGCAATCCTCAACTTACTAGGTACGGGTACAGAAAGTAAACTTGCTAATTTCTAGGGATTAATTACTTGTGTTAAGTATGTATTCACGTTTAAAAAGTGTTTTTCCTAAAATATGTCATCTGGGTTTTCATTTTTTATACTTTATTGAACTATAGTCCTTCCTATTTAAAATTGTGTAAGTTTTAATAAAATATTCCGACGCTTAAGTGGACTAAAATGGATTTAAATGGTGCGCTGCGCTCCCGGATTTCCGAAAGGTGGGCGGGGCAGCATATTTCGAGTTACTTTGCTCCTCATTCCTTTGCTTTTTGCGATTCAAATCTGCCTCCTTCAAACTTCTGCAAACATTTCATCATGCTTTCAGTTGATGAAACTAAAAGGAAATGCCATATGGATTGTATTTCAGGATTTATAGAGCCCTTGGCATACCGCCCCTTGGAGGCATCGTTTGATTATATATAGTCTGTTAGCATTATGAGTTAAAATGGGTAAGAAAACTATTGTTCATTCACGGAAGAGAAAGTTTCACACTAAACAGTGCAATGACAGCAGTGAAGGTGTTCGGACAGGGGAGTACTAATAAACAGACAGTGAATTCTAATAAGCCCAGTGCCAAGGATTGAATTGGTTGACAATGCTAATTTTGACAGTGATGTATATTATTAATTAATTAAGTGATTAATATTATTTAAATGTTATACGATTTTATACATCCTTTTATAAATAATGCCTTGATAATTTAAACTTTTCAACTAAGCGCTTGTCATTCTGAATAACACATTAATTGTTAAACTCCTTATCTCAAAAAATGAAAATGTTTACGCTTTGCAGTTTTCAAAACAACAAAAGCTGTATCCATTATAAATTGGGCTAGAAGTTTCATTTATACATCAATTAAAATAAAGGAACAGGCTCTTTTGTGAACTAGAGCTTTTAAATCGCAGTGGAAATTATCGCTGCTATGAAACTTTCAAATAAATGTACTCAAATTCTTCTATGAATTTAGCCCAAATTTTCTTTATGAATTTATTCAAAAAATTGAATCATAATCATGAGATATAAAATATTGCAGTTCATAAAATAAAACTCACATTAGGCTGTGAATAAAAACAAAGCTTAGAATATTGATTCTTGACAGCGATGGATTCTTAGAAAAATGGCATACTTTTACATGTGTTACATTTCCCTACACACTCTTCTACAAATTATGCCTAAAAAAACCTATTCCTCTACTTCTTATTAATTAAGTTAAACTTTCATTTCACGATTACACATTTACTGTAGTTATAAGAAGGATATATGGGCTAAAGTGATAGTCAGATTTTTAAAAAGCGAGTTGCTATATGATGGCTTTCAAACTTCATGTCCTTTGCATGAACACCGGAAAAAAGGGTCCTACGATTTAAGAAAAGTAAATGCTGAGACCGGAATAAGCCAAAGGGCTTAAACCATGAAGGATGATGATGATAATTATTTGTAAATTAAAACATAATACTAACATTAAATGTCTTTGATATAAATTATGTGCTTTGACGAGATCTACATTTTTTGATTGTAAACTTCTGTCTGTCTTTTACAGCCTTTTACTCTAAATATATAGTAGAAAAAGTAATAATAATAATAATAATAATAATAATAATAATAATAATAATAATAATAATATGACAGTCGTTCGATCCAAATTTACTTAATCACACAGATATCGACCTAGAAATTTTAGAAATATTATTTCAGAAATGTAAACTATTATACGCAGGATATCCAGATAACATTCAGCAAAAGAGTTTGTACCTGTATTGCAAACTCTTTAGCAATATGGGGAAAAAAGGAGTATCCCTCGTTTTCAAAAGCTCTTCATTGGTAAACCGACGTAAGAGGGAAATTTTTAAATGTACCTATCTACTGTGTTTCATAGTGGTTTCGACAGTATTACCAATAGAAGCAATGTAATTTGTAATATTACAAACCACAGCCTTTTACATAAAAAATCTGATGTGCTACACTCACATGACTTTCTCTATTCTTGTACAAACTATTTTTACAAACTTTTATTCTCCATATACTTCATGTTAATCGAGATATCGAGATGTCAATATTATTGATAATTTTCTTGTAGATGCAAGGGGAATATGGTAGGCTTTAAGCGAAAGTCAAATCTTTAAAGCGCTGGTTGCTATGTGGCGCATTCCATTGTCTTTGCATGTCCAGGACATAAAAAAAGTGAATAACGCATTTGAGAAAAAGTATAAGTATTGGAAAATTTAAGGAAATAACAAGCAATATCTCGAAAACGGTTCACTCAACAAAAGAAATGCATATGACATAAGTTGTGTATTTTAACGCGATCTACATTTTTTGTGTAGTAAAATTTTGTCTATCTCTTATGGTTTACCAGTTATGCAAAAGTCGTTCACAATGAAGAATACTTTTGGAGACATTCCCAGAAAATTCGAGATATACATTTCATTTCTCATGACAATATCTTAAACATATGATATTTTAATCAAAATCGTTAGAGCCATTTTTGAGAAAATTAAAATTTTCGAAAAATGTTCTATGTAAAGGGTATTCTGGGGTGGGGGATTTTCTTGAAAACCTTCGTGTCGCATCCCTGGAAGATACTGAACCTAAATACCAAGTTTCGTGTTTATCCGACAGTTCGTTTCTGAGTTATGCTGTTCACAGACACACAGACAGACACACACACGGACATGTTTCCAAAAATGCTTTTTTTGGATTCAGGGGGTCTCAAAACATGTATTTCCGGTGAAATCTCGGTATCGAATTTTTGGGTGGAATACAATACTTCCCCTACTTACCATACGTAGTAGAGAAAGTAAAAATTAACGAGTTTATTTGACCTTGATCTGCATATAAAATTTGTAACATTTTAAACATATGGAGACAATATTAAAAAAACAAAAACATAGGTACTTCCCACAAGAGTTTCCATTTGATTTATACACCATCTTATTAAGAAATTTGTTCATTTTAAGATGGGATAAAAATCCGAAAAAGTAAAAGCTTATTTTTTTCGTGTTAACTCCTTAAGGAAAAAAAATCTTTGTAAATGCATATTCAGAAACTGTGGTGTGTAGAATAAGAACGGATCAAATAGAAAAGCCCTGAAAGAATACTTGTAAAAAATTCTGTAAGAACCTATCGCACCAAAAAAAGAAGAATAAAATAAATAAATAAATAAATAAAATTATAAAATAGTACATGCGCCACATTGTTCATTTCTGCTTCTTGACAAAATTGGCTCACATTATTTTGAAGCAATATTATTAAATCAATATGCCATGAGATTTTTCTTAAACTCTCAAAACCCCGTTAATTCGAGTGTTGTATTCCACCCAAAAATTTCATACCGAGATTTCACCAGAAATTGTGTTTTGAGGCTTGAATAGAAACGAAACAAAGATAACTTCTAACAAACGGCCCGCGCGCGTGTGTGTGTGTGTGTGTGTGTGTGTGTGTGTGTGTGTTTGTGTGAAAAGCATAACTCAAAAACCAAAAGTCGGCAAAATACCAAACTTGGTATTTAAGTTCGGCGTAATTCGGGGATGCGACACGAAGACTTAGAAAATCCCCCACCCGACATCCCTTAAGATGGAAATGTTCGTTATTTTTTATTTTCCCAAAAATGGCTCTAACGATTATAATTAAGATATTTTATATTAAAGACGTCTTCACAGATAAAAAACTTTACATCTTGAATTTTCTTGCAACAGCCGTGAAGTCCTCCTCATTGTGAATGAATTGTACAATTGGTAAACTCTAAGAGATATACAAAATCTTAGTCACAAAAATGTAGATCTTATTAAAACAGACAGTTTATGTCAAATACATTTCTTTGTGTCGTTAACCGTTTCCGAATTATTTGTTATTGGTTTAAACTTTCAAATACCTATACCACATAAAATATTTCAAGTGGTAAGTCATTATTCGTTTTTTCTCTTGGTCATGCAAAGGGAATGAGATTTCAAACGACCTTCCTTATAAACAATCTGACTATCGCTTTAGACTGCTTACACCTACAACGAAATGTATAAATGCGTATGAAAGTTTATCTCGATTAACAAGAAGTATAAAGAATAAGTTTTGTAAAAATATTTGGTAGAGGAGCGCGTAGAGAAAGTCATGTGAATGGAATACATCAATTTTTCCCGTTTCTCTTTCTTTCTTTCTTTCTTTCTTTCTTGAAGTTTTTCTCTGTGTTTAAAATAGTTACCACACAGCTTTAACACTTCGAATGTCCAAAATTAAATTAAATTGAGTTTTATTTATGGACGCTCTTTAACTGCTATAGTACTTAGCGCCTCATTCTATATTGGTCCTGAAAGATCGGATGTTTTGCTCTGAGACCACTTTATCAGGTTTGAGGTTATTTTACGTGGCGTAAATCTACGACACCCGGCCGCCGGCTTTACTTCCCTTCCGAAGGAAGCCATGCTAAGGATTTTTACGCCCGAAAAAAATAGAACGCATTCTTGAGTTTACCATTTATTAGATAGTCTGTTTGTTCCATTTATATGCTGCGTATTTGACCAATAATGATTAGAAAGATTCCCACCCTCCCAGCCGGGAATCGAATCCAGGACCCCTTGCATATCAGGCAGGTGCTCTACCGACTGGGCTACGGGGCCAGCCTGTTTTTATATAATGGGTTACATTTTAGTCTTAATCAACCCCATTCGAGGTCAAGAGTTTCGCACTCGCGAGATTTAAATTGAAATATGAGCATTTTGACGCTATCGGACCGGTCTACGAGGGCGGTGTGATAATAACGGTCCGAGTGCTGAGAAACCCTGTCGTCACCTTTCACTGCCTAGTCTCTCAGTATCAGTTGTACTTCTAATAGTGTTGCACTGCACTTTTGGCAGTGGAATATGGAAAATATCCTGTTATCTTGGCCATCCTTGCTTCGTTGGCTTTCGTATTGCTACAAGCGGGTATTTGTTGTCCTCTTCTAAGTTTCATCTTTCAAGGTAACCCGATTTTAAATAAAAAGTTTCAATAGTAAACGTTTTGAGATTAGGCAGTTAAGAATTACCAACTGTCGTGTGGAATATAGCTCTATCTCTTTCTACTTTTGATGTTTCAACTTAAACCAAATGCACTATACCTATGATAAAATTCAGACTTTATCACATTGAAGTCTGATGATTTAATCAAACTGCTGTAAATAAAGCAAACGAAGCAAGCTTGCATATCGTCGTTTTTTATTTGTGTGCTTTAGGTGGGAGGGTCGGCAAGCGCGCGCCAAAGTTTTGCACTTTATTGTTTATAAAACATAGTTCCTATGTCTTGAAATAGCATAATATGCAACAAGAGTATAATGGTAGCAATTAAGATGCGAGTAAGTTTATGAAATGAGGCGAAGCGAGTTTCATAACTTTTATACGAGCATGGTTTAGAGCTATGAATTGAATTGTAATTCACTTTGGCAAAAATCCTAGAAAGGGAGGTAACCCCTTATAAATTGCTATTATATTCAAGTTTCATACGACTGTTTATGTTCGACCACATGTCTAAGTTTAAAATATGTATACATTATTTTGAATATTCGACGTTACCTGAAACAATAAGTGGATTGACCTTACCTTACGCAGTAAAACAGCTGGCAGTGTTGTTGTAGATGCGTAGACGTGAGAGTATTGATTTTTTCTGATCTCGACCTTAACACAATATTCGATGATACATACATAGACGCGAAAGTATTGATTGTTATATGCGGATCTTCTGATTGGTGAAAACCTACGCTTTAATGAGGTCAATTAAAGTGCAGCTACGAGACGTATTATGGTCGAGCATAAAACTAGTTACTGCGTACATAAGTAATTCAAATTTATTCATTTATGTCACTATCGTCAGTAGAGAGAGACCTGTATTTAAACATGAGTAAATTATATGTTTCTCTATCCATTTATGAACATGAGTTACTCGCATGGTTCTCTTGCGTTCATTAATTATTTTATAACTGCTTCGGTAACATATTTTATGATACATATTAACTTTAAGGGGAGATTAAGAACTCTATTCCAACAATGTTAATGTGCTAACCTTATGACCCCTTATCTCATAAATTACCAGGATATCACACTGAAATTTTTACAGAAATTTTGAGATGCCTTCCAAGTTCACTAATCTACGTTAAACCAGTATGTTTGTTTATTAAGGAAGAGAGTAGCTTTTTCTCAGTGATAACATCCTTTGATTATAATGTATTAGCAATTATTTTTTAAAAAGTAACCAAACCTGTTATTAACACAAATGTAGATCCATTAATAGACTTTGGAGGTTGCTTTTATCATTCTGGTATTTTATATAGCTTTCCTTAATAGTTATAAGAAAACTGTGCATTTATACCAGAAGATATCGTTCACAGAAAATTCTGCACAAAGCAAAAATAGAGAAAACGAACTCTCAGGATATTTGCAAAGAAAGAAACCATATGGCGTGAACACAATATAGCTGCCATACTTAATAGCAATACCAATTTCAAGAGCAAAGCTTCCCCCAATAAGATGGGCTAAAGTTTACCTTTCTACTTCAAAGTGTGTAGGAGTTATGTGTTTTTCTTTCTTTCTGCGAAGTAGTGCAGAATTTTCAGTACAAAATGACAGACGCATTGCACTTTTTTAAAATCTGATATGTAATGGTGACTTTCTCTATTCACTCTTGTACAAACCATTCTTCTATCTATTCCATATTAAATGAGATAAATATTTTCAGAAACTTACTTATTGCATATTTCTTTGTAGGTACAAGGGGATTAGGTGAATATAGGGGAATATTTAAGCCATAGTCAAATCTTTTAAGAAGGATCGCTATGTAATGGCTTTGATATTTCTATTTGCATGACGAGAGAGAGAACAAACAACACTAACCTTCCATTTAAGAAAATTATAGGTATTTTAAAATGCAAACAACTATTAAGGAATATCTCGGAAATGGTTAACTCCACAAAAATTGTATTTGAAAATTTTGTGCTTTATTGAGATATACATTTTATGTGTAGTAAGGTTTTATCTATCTCTTACAGTTTACCATTTATATAAAAGTCATTCACAATGAAGAGGACTTCAAAAGTTATTCGCAGAAAATTGAAAATATCCTAAATATATGATATTTTATTCAAAATCGTTACAGCCATTTTTGAGAAAATGAAACATTTCTAAAAATGTTTTATGTAATGAGCAGTTTGGGGTAGGTGAATCTTTTTGAAAATGTTGGTATCGCATTCTTGGAAGATGCCGAACATCGGTTTTTAACCGATTTTTCTTTGAGTTATGTTGTTCCCAGACACACACACACACACTTGGACATTTTTATAATTTTTGGGGGCTTCAGAGGGCCTCAAAACAAATAATTGTGGTAAAATCTCGACAAAGAATTTTTCAGTTAAATACAATACTTCCTCTACTCAGTATAAATAGTAGAGAAAGTAAATATGTATTTAAAACATAAGTATTCTGTTTAAAATTATATAATATATAGTAGGGAGGAATCTCCAATGTTTAGGACTGCATAAAATCTGATGTTACTCTCACATGACTTTCTCTACTCTTGTTCAAACCATTTCTACGAACTCTTATTCTCCATATGTTTCATGTTAATCTTATTGCTAATTTTCTTGTAGATGCAAGGGGAATTGGTAGGCTTTAAGCGATAGTCAAATATTTTAAGAGCTGGTTGCTATGTGGAGCATTCCATTCTCTTTGTATGTCCAGGGTATAAAAAAACAATCAAATAAGTAACAGGAACAAGGACAAAAAGTGCATATGACATAAATTATGTATTTTAACGAGATCTACATTTTCTGTGTAGTAAAAGTTTGTTTGTCTCTTATGGTTTACCAGTTATGCAAAAGTCATTCAAACTGAAGACGACTTTTGGAGACATTCCCAGAAAATTCATCATTTGCCATGAAAATATCTTAAACATATGATACTTTAATCAAAATCGTCAGAGCCATTTTTGAGCAAATCAAAGTTTTCGAAAAGTATTCCAAGTAAAGGTTAGTTTGGTGTGGGGGAATTTTCTTGAAAATGTTCGTGCCGAATCTTTGAAAAATACTGAACCTAAATATCAAGTTTGCTGTTCACAGATACAGACACACACAGGGACCTTTTTCTAATTTCTTTTTTATTCAGGGCGACTCACAACATGTATTTGCGATGAAATTTCGATATCGAATTTTTGGGTGGAATGCAATACTTCCACTACTTATTACACGTAGTAGAGAAAGTAAAAAAGTAAAAAATGTAATTTTCTGCTAATTTTCGCTATTTAATCTTTCCTAAATCGTGAAACGCTGCTAGTAGCAGTTGCTACATTTCAAATGTTTTAAAAACTGAAATATTACTTACCATAAAAGCAACGGTTAATGTCCGACAAAGCTAGGCAGAAACACTAAAGCATGGCCTTACTCCTTGACAGGGTCAGTCATTGCACTATGACGCAGCCGCTGCGTCTATTTGCACACTACCAGCCGTATTTGGTGCTAGTGCAAGAGGTCATAACTCGGTCACGACATCAGTTGAGGCTGCCCACATTCCATACAGCCTTCCTTTCCTAAACCGCTAAAGGTCATGACACAGGCGGCAGTCTCCTAACACATTTACCGGAAGCTTCATCTGGGATGGAAGGAAAAGGGAGAAGGAGAGGTTGCGAGTGCACAGTGGAATGCTGGAGCTTTTCGTGTGTCGCCTGACCCACTGCCTGGAACACTAACCTCACCACAAACTGCTGACTTTATATTTTACCCTTAATTTACATTCAAATGTTCTTTCTCTTTAGTTCATTTATGATGGTTATGTTATTTTAAACAGCCTGAGCTGTAGTTAAAATATTAACATCTGCGTTGTGACACAGTATATGTGAACTCAGCTAGTAATTAGTATTCAGTAATAAATTACATACATATGAAAGTGATTTATAAGAAAAACCAACTCCATGTACGAGGACGACACTGAATTTTTTGGGAAAATCAATAAATGATTAGTTTTAAAACATTTAAATAATGTTACTGTTTTTAAAAATATTCCTCTTTAATAGCAATATATTTCTACATTCGATGAAACCAATCCTTTAAAGCAATGATGCCACTTTTCCTGGGGCACTTTAGAAACCACGTTTTTATAATGTTCCACTGCTTCATCTGATGACGAAAGAGTGATTTCACGCATTTTATCTTAAACTTTTTGGATACAGAAAGAAATCACAAGGTGCTAGGTCAGAGTTGCATGGGGAGGGTCCATGGTGCTGACCTTTAGGGCATATAAATACCCAGTTGTTAGTTCTGCTGCATGCGACGATGCGTTGTTATGATGTAACACTATTTTTAATTTCTCTACTACGTATAGTAAGTAGGGGAAGTATTGCATTACAACCAAAAATTCGATACCGAGATTTCACCGGGAATACATATTTTGATACACACTGAATGCAAAAAAAAAAAAATTCTGATGCGTTACACTCACATGACATTCTCTACTCTTGTACAAACTATTTTTACAAACGCTTAATCTCCATATGCTTCATGTTAATCGAGATATCAAGATGTCAATCTTATTGGTAATTTCCATGGAGATACAAGGGGAATATAGTAAGTTTTAAGCGATAGTCAAATATTTTAACGCTGGTTGCTATGTGGCGCATTCCATTCTCTTTGCATGTCCAGGACATAAAAAAATCTGATGTGTTACACTCACATAACTTTCTCTACTCTTGTACAACCTAATTTTACAAACGCCTATTCTCCATATGCTTCATGTTAATCGAGATATCGAGATGTCAATCTTATTGGTAATTTTCTTGTAGATGCAAGGGAAATATGGTAGCTTTTAAGCGATAGTCAAATATTTTAACGCTGGTTGCTATGTGACGCATTCCATTGTCTTTGCATGTCCAGGACATAAAAAAAATGAATAACGCATTTAAAATTTTCGAAAAATCTTTCATGTAAAGGGTAGTCTGGGGTGGGGGGATTTTCTTGAAAACCTTCGTGTCGCATCTCTGGAAGATACTGAACCTAAATACCAAGTTTGGTGCTTATCCGATTGTTGGTTTTTGAGTTATGCTGTTCACAGACACACACACACAGACACACACACACACACACACACAGACACACACACGGACATGTTTCCAAAAATGCTTTTTTTGGATTCAGGAGGTCTCAAAACGTGTATTTCCGGTGAAATCTCGGTATCGAATTTTTGGTTGTAATGCAATACTTCCCCTACTTACTATACGTAGTAGAGAAAGTAAAAATGAATAACGAATTTGAGAAAAAGTATAAGTATTGAAAGATTTAAGGTAATAACAAGCAATATCTCTCAAACGGTTCACTCAACAAAAGAAATGTATATGACATAAATTGTGTATTTTAATGCGATCTACATTTTTCGTGTAGTAAACTTTTGTCTATCTCTTATGGTTTACCAGTTATGAAAAAGTCGTTCATAATGAAGAACACTTTTGGAGACATTGCCAGAAAATTCGAGATATACATTTTATTTGTCATGACAATATCTTAAACATGTGACAGTTTAATCAAAATCGTTAGAGCCGTTTTTGAGAAAATTAAAAATTTCGAAAAATGTTCCATGTAAAGGGTAGTCTGGGGTGGGGGGATTTTCTTGAAAACCTGCGTGTCGGATCTCTGGAAGATACTGAACCTAAATACCAAGTTTGGTGTTTATCCCACTGTTCGTTTCTGAGTTATGCTGTTCACAGACACACAGACACACACACAGACACACAGACACACACACACACGGACATGTTTCCAAAAATGCTCTTTTTGGATTCAGGGGGTCTCAAAACATATATTTCCGGTGAAATCTCGGTATCGAATTTTTGGGTGGAATACAATACTTCCCCTACTTACTATACGTAGTAGAGAAAGTAAAAATATTAAAAAATCGTCCGTGTGTGGATGTGTGTTTCTGAACAGTATAACTCGAAAACTGAAAGTCGGCTAAATATCAAACTTGGTATTTAGGTTCAGCATCTTTCAAAGTTGCGACATAAAGATTTTCAAGAAAATTCCCCACCCCAGAGTACCCTTTACATGGAACAATTTTCGAAAATTTTGATTTGCTCAAAAATGGTTTTGATTAAAATATATGTTTAAGATATTTACCTGACCAACAAAATGTATATGTATATGTTTCTGGGAATGTACCAAATAGCTCTCTTCATTGTGAATGGCTTTTGCATAACTGGTATACCGTAAGATATAGATAAAATTTTTGTACACAAAAAAAACGTAGATCTCGTTAAAACACACAATTTATGTCATAACATTTTTTGTCTAGTGAACCATTTCCGAGATATTCTCATTATTTTTTTGAATTTTCCAAAACTTATGGTTTTTCTCAAATGTGAATTCGTTATTCTTTTTTTTGTCCTGGTAATGCAAAGAGAATGCAATACTCCACATAGCAACCAGCTATTAAAATATTTGACTATCGCTTAAAACCTACCATATTCCCCTTGCACCTACAAGAAAATTAGCAATAAGATGCAAATCTTTATCTCCTTTAACATGAAGAATACGGAGAATAAGCGTTTTTAAAAATAGTTTGTACAAGAGTAGAGAAAGTGATGTGAGTGCAAAACATTAGATTTTTTCTTTTTGGTACTATTCACAAACTTTTTGAAAAATTTGTGGTAATTATCATTTGTGTACCAATCGGCAGTAACAGTACGTGAATCTTCTAATGCTATAGTAGCAATATGGCTGGTTTTAGGGGGAAGAAAACTAGCAACCAATATCTGAGACTTTTATAGGCTTAAGTTCTATTCGAAAGACCTACTGAGCCAATTGACTTTCTTTTCAGGATCATAACAATAAATCCAAGATTCACCGCCAGTAACAATATTCCAAACCAAATTTGAAGTACCGCCTTGGAATTTTTCCAGATGTTTCCTGCACCAATCAATGCGTTGCTGTTTTTAATCGGGAGTCATTTTATATGGAATCCATTGACCTCAAAGTTGTTTCACTCTAACTTTTGAAGTAAAATATTTTGGATTTGACTCATACAAATGCCAAAATCGCCCAATAAATTCTTAAGATATACGTCGATCTTCTTGAAACTGCTGGAACAGTAGAAATGCGAAATACATTTCTAAGTCAAACTTCACATTGTTTAGGCGTTAATGACGATTTAAAATCGTAAAAAATAACCCGAAAATGTTCTCTAGTCAAATTCATTTTGGGGTGAACTTAAAACATTTAAATGAATATAATTACAAACTATTAGAGCAAACCCAACAAAGTGCATGCAATCAACTCGCAAAACATTGTAAAGTAACTGTTAAATATAAAGAAACCTCATTTGTTTTTAGAAATACGGCACTATAAAAAATTTCAGTATAGCTCTCTTATTTTAGGTATTAATTTAACTGGAAAAGAGGAAAAGATAGCATTTTGGTAGACGGAAAGTAATTAGTGGCTCAGGCCGTATGCAGCTATTGGTGAAGTCCACGGTAAGGGTTCTGGATTCCAGATGGAAGCAGATAGATTAGTTTCTGAGCCATTTTAGGTCTATTTGGCAGCATGCAACTTCGGGGAAACAATAATTTAGGGGAGAATATTATATGTAAATATCGAACCGTTAATATTATGCTAAATGAATAAACCAATAATGCGTTCGCATTAAAAGAAGAAGTTCTAAACCGGGAGGTGGAGCATAATGAAGTAATAAGGCGTGTGTCGACGCGCCTCGCTCGTTGATTCAGCACTGAAAAAGCAGTCAGCATTCTCAGTCCGCGCTTCTTACGTTGTTCAACTCGCTTGAATCGCGACGATTTAAACCCGTTAAATGTTTTTATATAATCTAGTGAACGCCATTAATTACTTGAAAGTATCGCCGGCAATAGGAAACTGTTTATTCGCCTAACGCGATAATAGCTTGGCTGGACGTAACGTAATTTAATACCTTATTTCATGGACTCCAGCATATAAACAGAGTTAGCGGTAAAAGGCAGCGAAATTATATTACGTTATTTCAAAATCACGGTATATAAGCTTTACTTAGGTGGAGGTAGTATTAGATTTGACACAAACATTTCTAAGTTTCACTATAAATAAAATATGCCCCCCCAAAAAGCACTTTTAGAAAAATGTATATCCCTATCTGTATCTGCGAAAAGCGTCAGTCGAAAACCAGAATCCGAACACAAACCCTACTTCATATTTAATTAAGCTAGGTTTATTAGGATGCAACTAAAGATTTTCCAGTAAATTACGGAAACCCCCACACAAAAAAAATATATTTAAACACAAAAACATTTCTTCTTATTTATTTCTCCAAATACTTCTTTCACTTGACGATGTATGTATCAAATGTACACGGGGTTTCATTAATGCCGTCTGTTTTCCTGTAATCAAATTATTACGCCAGATTTCGTGATTATTTTAATAGTTTGCAGAAAGGAGGTGTCTCTGCAGATCTTTCACACATTCTATCACTCTCAAGAGCCGTAACAAGATTTTCTTTTACATTATTTCCACGTGAAAAACGGACAGCATTAATGAACCGAGGCTATAAGGAAGTGTGGTTATCTACCATTTTTATGGAAAACAAACAAATTTTAATGCTCATACGCCACTACCTATACGATATCTTGAGGATACTATATGACATAATGACATATGAATATATAATAATATTCATCGAGATTCCTGTTGCCAACAAAGGGATCGTTTGCCCTTCTGTGCAGTGAAACACTTAGGTATCACCTACTTATCTTCTTGCCTTTGAGAAGAAACACGTGGGCATCAGCTACAATACCAATGTATATAACGAATAAAGAAGATTACAAAACCAATCATACCATTGCTTTTTTGGAAACTACAAGTAGTCTACAAAATGAAGTATTTGGAGTGACGTTGGGCTGCAACCTGGATTGGTACTCCCACACACAATATTTAGAAAACAAGTTATTGCGTATTCGTAAAAGCCTAATTCGCTGCTCATAAGCAACCTGGATCATATCATTCCGCAACATGACACTATACCAATACGCCAACCTTCCGGTCATCACACACGCCGCAGAAGTCTGGTTTATCTCAACATCAAAGAGAGCTGAGGAAACATTGTAACGTATTCGTCTTTCCTAAAGTTTACTACAAAAGCCTACTGAACAGTCTCCAATGAGACGTCCAAACCATCGCAGGAGTAATGCCTATCTTAAAACTCTGCAAATGCACGAAGATCTACGGCCAATCACAAATGACCAAGCTATAAACGCAGGCATACCTGAGTTACGGAAGATAGAAATCCCTAAAAAACAAAAGGAATCCATTTTTAAGAAAATAAAATGTTTCGAAAAATTTTCCATGTAAAGGGTAGTTTGGGCTGGGGGATTTTCTTGAAAATTTTCACATCTTTGGAAGGTACTGAACCTAAATACAAAGTTTCCTACTTTTCGTTTTTTAGTTATGCTGTTCACAGACACACAGTTCCACGGACACACAGACAGACAGACACACACACACACAGAACTTTTTATAAAAATACTTTTTTTTATTCAGGGTGCCTCAAAACATATATGTCATGTAAAATCTCGGTACCGAAATTTTGGGTGGACCTTCTCTACCTACTATGTACGTGGTAGAGAAAGTAATAAAACAAATTTAAAACACACTGCTGAATGAAAGGCAGCAACAATGGACAAGTTTGACTTAGAATGGCAACTTAGACAGTTTTGGAAAAGTTGTTAATAAGACCTCTAAATCCGGATGAATAAAAACTTTAAGCAAGAGAAATATTCAAGGAAATGAAGAAGTAGAACAAGTAAACCAGGGGAAAATACCTGAAAGTTCGAGTAGATTGGAAGATAGGAGATAAATGCATTTATACTTTTGTGCTATGGGTGAAAAAGAATTGTATTTTGGCTCAGTAAGCGTCAAACAGCTGCAATAGCTTCATCAGACACATTAATACTATAATACAATGTAGGTTAATAACAACACGAGTGAGAAATCCAAATAAACTATAAACACGTCTGCAATGAGAACATGCAGAAGGTCAAGAGTACAAGAATTTAACATTAGTATTTAGATGACAATAACAGTATCCACAACACGTTAAACAAGAAATTAATAGGGTCACAATTTTTGGAAGAGTAACAGCAAAGAACACGAATAACTACATTAAACAGTTATTTTAAAAAACGAATGAGGATGATATTGTTACATCAGCAGGATGAAGAGCAACTAATTGAAAACTACTATAACACAATAGATAGAAAAATAACAGGAAATATGATACCCACAGGAAGTTTAAGGAGATGAAGTTGGTTTTAGCAACAATGAGTATAATAATAAGATGGGGAGAAATTACTGGATTAGCAACAATCACTTGTAGAAGAAGAAGACCGAGTAATTTTAGAGAGAGAATGAATAAGATGTTTATAATAACTGCGACATAATATGATTTGACATTTTGAAGATGGCATAGGAGACTGAACAAATGGAAAGAATACTAGATCTTACATGAAGAATGAAGATCGTGAAAAGGAGTGGTTAGTTTCTGGAGAGTGGAAGAAGAATTGTATAAGTAGAGGAGAATATTTATTAAAACTGAACAGGAGACAGATCGGTATGTATATACGAGATATATCAGGTGGCCCAAACAAACCGTCCTTTGCAGTTTTGTGTTTCCCGCATACATAGGTGCAAAAGGAGTTGCCGCATCACTGATGTTCAAAGGAGTAGTGCAGCTATAAAGCGAAAGGTTACCGAGGTAGTGCTGCTGTCTGCATGTATTTACTTGGTAGTTTTGTACTGATAAGCGTCACATGGTCGCCTGTTTGCAACTCGAGCCAGGTCATTCAGACGAAATGGTATGCACCAATAACGAACACACGATCTGTGCAGAGACGCACCAAAATGCAGCTGGAGCTCGAAGGCTGTGTTCTGAACATTTTCAGATACGACATCTGTCTTCTGCGCACCTTTTATTATTATTATTATTATTATTATTATTATTATTATTATTATTGCTATTATTATTATTATTATTATTACTGTTACTATTTACGTGCAGAGATAACATTAAGAAATGAAGAATCATTCCAAGTAGATCGTGGACCTGAGAAACCGTTACAGCAATTCGTCCACCAAGGCGGGCATGTTTTTGCACATGCTTATTATGAATAACTTCTTTGTAACCCACCTTTTGAGACATATAAATATAATAGGAATAGCATTTTTGTTTAATCTTTATAACTTTGCGGCACCAATTGGTGCCATATACCCGTGAAATGCCCGGAGACAAAGACAACTTTCTTGAGCTCAACCGGTAATCGAGCCCGGGACACCTCATATAGCAGGCAGTTTCTGTACCGAATGAACTCTGGGGCCCACAATAGCAGTTAAAGTGTTCGTTTTCAAGCACTGGTCTCTTCCCTGTCGGAATGGAATCCCCTTTGCAGTTCTGCTTAGGCAAACCTTTTGACATTCGCGCTATCCGGTATAAACTAACTTCAACTAAGGACGGCTTGTGTGGGCCACCTGGCATGTTCTTTCTTCTTGAAGTTTAACGTTGTGTAACGTTAGGTCATATCGTACGACGAATGAATGAAATGGGTGAAATTATGCTCAAATGGGCCCGAGGCCCATAGTTCTTAATGGTACCCAACATTTACATTTAGGATAAGGAAAAAATCGGAAAAATCCTTATCCAGATAACTCAACCTAACTGAGATTCCAAATCGGACCTCTTGAATGCGAGACATACACGTTGCGCCCACACCAGAGAGGCGGGCAAAGTAGTTGTGACGAACCGACTCTCTCTTCCCGATGAAGATTTGATTCCGGTAGAGCAGAGAAATGGATAGCAGAAGGGTTTTTTGAGTAGAGAATACAAATAGTATTACAGTAGGTTCACTAGTCCTGTAGAATAGTAAGTTAGAAGTTTACTTAGGATAGGTAGAGCAGGGGAACTGCCTGGTGAGGTAGGACTTGTTTAGGAATACTGAATTAGAGATGTAAGGTTGCTGGAATTCCAGTAGCTCTTAGTTTAGTTACTTATTAACTAACTTAATTATGCTGAAAATGTTTTCAGATAAAGAAAGGTAATAAATGTAATAAAGTCTGGCATACAGATGTTCCCGCATAGACTCAAAGTGTTGGCTCTGAGAATGACAGTCTCTTTTACAGTTACCTAGTTATATTGAATGATGCAAAATGCAATAAGAATTAAGAGGACTTCACAGACTATTTACAGAAAAATTAAGGCATATATTTTATTCTTCATGTCAGAGTCTGAAACATATTTTAACCATATGAGGGGGGATTATTGAAAATCATTGTTTCCGTCTTGAAAGATGCTGGCTTTATACGAAGTTTGGTATTGATAAGGTTTCTCGTTTCGGAGTTATACTAGTCATAAATGGATGAACAACCATTCGCCCTCCTTGTATATTCCGGTGAAATTTCTACATCGCGTTTGTGTGCGAATGCTTTGTAACTGAATAATGCCACGACAAAGGTTATTTATACACTTTGGGGTATATAATAAATCTAAGATGAGACCTAAGACAAACAAATATTGAGAGTAAGGAAGTCTTTACTATTTAGTTAAATGTAATTCAAGATATGAGTTATGCTTTCTCCCTGTAGCATACAAGTTTTGAGCATAAGGAAGATTTCACTATTTAGTTACACCAAATGTGAAGTGTTCGTTGTTATTGTTCTTCTCTCGCCCCCTCTCAGATAGTGCATACTATCCTAGCTATTATTATTATTATTATTATTATTATTATTATTATTCGCAGAATATTAACTGATTTTTATAAAACTGAAGACTGATGTATCTATACTTAATAAACATGCTGTAACTTGTTCAGTTTTCGCTGCTATTCCACTAATGTGATTTAGTTCAATTTTCACTTTCACTTCATTTTTCCTCGCGCGTAGCGGTGAAATGAATCACGCTGTGCCCATAGCTCCTGCGTCACAATACAAATGTACACAAACGTAAAAGAGCAGCGTTTTGCGATGACAAAAACAAAATTAACCTTAAATATACAGAACACGTGAGAAATCTGCAATAATAAACATTTACCTTTCTACTTCTTGAGATATTGTGTTCTAAGTTTCAAGAAGTACTGTTTTACGTATTGGCTTCATTCCTAGAGTAGCGAGTAGGTCCTGAAGGACGAGAGGGAGTGAACAAAACAAGCAAGTACGAAAGACTGCTCTATTAGTAATAGTAGTAGTAATACTATTAGTATTAATTATTTTTTTTATTCAGGGCATTTATGCATTTTCTAGTGAAATTCCGAAATTGAATGTTAGTGTGGATGACATGTGATGCAGATTTTAGCTATGGTGCCCAAATATATTTTTGTGCTTTGTAATTTTCTTTGCCCGTAATTTTGATGTACAGACTGTATATGTAGATAGTCTGAATCATGTGAAATTGTTATTTTATTACAGCATAATGTCTAGCCTATGTATAAGCTTCCTGGTCCACGAGTTGGTAGTTGCCTTAAATCCGACGGTTTCGTCGGAAGGGAGCCTGTCTACGAGCGTTGGAAGCGGAAGACATCTGTGACACGAGGGGAAAAAGTCGCATGATAAATGCAACCAATGAGATGCTAGAGAAAATACAAAATGTTAAACAGACGCTTAGCATCTCGCGAAAAGTGGTCCAATAACGTAGCAGAAACTTTAAGTATCGAGTGGGGGATAGAATGCATAAATATCTCAGGTTCGCCCCAGAAAAGGGCCAGTCGATATGTAATCCCGGTCACAGACTCCACGTCACTCACGAGCAGAATTTGGCGTGCAAATAGGGCCCGGAAGATTGTGGTAGCTTCTCTAAAGTGCCGAATCGTCGCGTGAAATTGTAGTGCTGCATCGCGGAATAAGTGATGTCCTCGCGCAGCAGACTAACAAGGGGCCGTGAGCCGCGCGAGAAATTGGTCAGCTCCAAGTAACCAGGAACATTAGTTATTGTTTTTATGGTATAATACATTTCAGTTCTGTGAAACTCCGTGGGGCTTCATGCTTCCCCTGGACGTCCTTTATCCCACAACCGGGATCGCCGATAGGCAGAGTCTACGTGCACATCTCCACTGAGAACCAACTTTGCCGAGGCCAACTACCAACTAAATCACTACAAGACATCATACGCCGACTGAGGAGAGCAGAGGAAGAAGCCCCGATGAGAGAACCTCAAAACAGGTACGGTAACGTCGAGGCCGCGGCGACCCTTACCCGCGCGAGGTCAGGCGTAGGCTTCTGAGCGAGGCGCCAAGGAACCAGCCTCACATGGTTCTTGTACCTTACATAAACGGTAGACAAGTTAAAATAAGGGCAGCCTACGTCAAAAACGGTTTCATGAGCGCATCTCCTATAGTCGTCCTGTTCAATAATTTCTATAAAATGGGAAACATAATCTGGAGCATGTGATATGCTATCATAGCGTAAGCTATGCTCGTTAACGGTGCTATGTTTGCCTGTCTTGAAGACTGTCCTATTTTCCAGAGAGAGGAAAGCATCACTGCAGAGGAGGCATGATTCCCTTCCCCGTCCTTTATGACGTCATGATCTGGTTTCTGGCCAGAAGTTATGATGGTGGATTGGAAGCAGCAAGGTTGGGGGAAGGGTTCTTTCATCTCGGAAGGTCTTAACAGAGTTCTCCCACCCTTTTCCCTCCAAATATGAGCAAGCTTGCTATTTTTTCCTTATATCTATATTTATTTTATTTTTCTCGTTCCCTTTGCCTTCCTCTTATCTTTCTTTCATTTCTCATGGCCGCATCTCTGCAGAACGCTCGCAGATTCCGTCTGTTACTTCATCAAGCGATACTCACGCAGATATTGCATGCTTCCTTATAATACATTCTAAATTAAATATTGAAAGTTTCGAGCACGTAGGATTTTAATATTTCACGGAATCTACCCTGTAAGTAAATACATCTCTTATACTCGCAGTCCTAGAGGCTAAGAGTTAAGTGACATTTCTTTAATATTGGAGTCACGATTTAAGATAGAAACTTATGCAGAAACATTAAATTTCGTTTTTAATTTATCTTAGTTATATTACAAGACATTACACTTTTAGTCCTTTGTGCAGTATTATCAATAGAAATTTGTCGTCCTCCGTGGTATAGTGGTCACCATGCTAGCTTTTAGTTCCCGAGGTCGCGGGTTCAAACACGGAGGGCGACAGATTTTTTTCCGGCGTAAAAATCCTTCGGAAGGGAAGTAAAGCCGGTGGTCCTATGACGTAAATTTACGGCACGCTAAAGAATCTCAAGCCTGATAAAGAGGCCTCTGAGCAAAATTGCCGGTCTTTCACGCCCAGTATAGAATGGGATGCTGAGGATCACAGCAGT
Organism: Deroplatys truncata; assembly: GCA_030765065.1. NCBI lineage: Eukaryota > Metazoa > Arthropoda > Insecta > Mantodea > Mantidae > Deroplatys > Deroplatys truncata. The sequence continues at coordinate 200,856,477 of CM060983.1, read as the reverse complement.
TAAGGAGCGTCCATAAATAAAAAACTAAACTAAATGACAGACTTTAGGCGATACTCAAATCTTTTAATGCTGGTTGCTATGCGGAGCATTTCATTCTCTTTGCATATCCAGGATATAAAAAAACGAATAACGAATTCCCATTTCAGAAAAGTATAAGTACTGTATAAGTACAAATTAAAACAAATAACAAGGAATATCTCCGAAACGGTTCACTGGACCAGAAAAGAAAATTGTATACGTCATAAAATGTGTGTTTTAACGAGATCTACATTTTTATATACAATTTTATCTATCTCTTACGGTTTACCAATACGCAAAAGCCTGAATGAGACTTTTGGGGTCATTCCCAGAAAATTCAAGATATACATTTGATTTGTCTTTAGAATATTTTAAACAGAATCTCAGAATCGTTAGAGCCATTTTTAAGAAAATAAAAAAGTTCGAAAAATCTTCCATGTAAAGGGTAGTCTGGGGTGGGGGGATTTTCCTGAAACTCTCCGTGTTGCATCTTTGAAAGATACTGAACCTAAATACCAAGTTTGGTATTTATCTGACTCTTTGTTTTTGAGTTATGCTGTTCACAGACACACACAGAGACACAATGACACATACACACAGACCTTTTTGTAAAAATGTCTTTTTTTTATTCAGGTGCCTTAAAAGATGTATTTCCGGTAATATCTCGGTATCGAGTTTTTGAGTGCCATACAGTACTTCCCCTACTTACTATACGTAGTAGAGAAAGTAATAATGGCACTGCATCTGTTTTGTAATTGAATTCTGCATCACTTCCCACTCAAAAAGAAAAAAAAATTCAAACTCCTACACACTTTGGAATAGAGAGGGAAGCTTCAGCCAGCCTTTTAGGAGAAGTTTGTTCTACAAATTGGTGCTACTGTTAAGCAAGACAGTTACTGTGTGCTAAACCCACATAGTTTTTTGCTTTGCAGTATATGCGATTTTAGTTTCTCCACTTTTGTTTTGAACGTCTCTTTCTGTGAGTGACAATTGTTGAAGTAGATGGCTCTTTTTTCTCAGAAACTATTAAAGAAAACTAAATTGAATTCCAAGATGATAAAAACTTTCTAGTGCTTCTGTACATCTGTTTTGATGCTAATAACGTGGTCGTATTTAACAAAAATGACATAAATTTTAATCAGAAGATGGTGTTGTTAAGAAAAGAAACTCTATCTTCCTTAATAAAATAAAGTATTGCATAAAAGTAGATCAATGAACTAAGAAGGCATCCTAATACATACTGTAAATTTGTCATCTGATATCTTGAATGCTTCCCGAGATTTATGAATATGGAACATTTAACATCAGCGGGATAGGCTTGTAACGGAAACGGTTGCTGGTCGACATTTGTAACGGGAAATCATTGGTCAGTTGCATCTGGAAAGCGCCGTTCCTCTGGTTGATGCTATCTGCTGCAGTGCTCTCGTCCTCGGCTATGGATGCTCGTCGACTGCTGTGTTTTCTATTCCTAATCTTTCCCTATATATCTAATTCTTGGTTCTCAGGCTTATCGTGGGTGAGGCAAATTAAAGGTATACTGCATTTCCGTAATAAATGTGGTTTATTATCAATTTACAGATTTATGGGCGGCTAGCTTTTCCCATTATACGTACTAATCCCACCATTTGAATAAATCAGGAGCCTAAACTAACTGCACACATGCCCCGCCCATATGCACACACGTGCTTCTGTCGTCAAGAGCGTAGCATTTTGTGACGCCGAAATTCTAGAAGAGAGTGAAAATCTGGGGCTTTACGCGTCACCATGACGCTTTGGGAAGCGGGTTCAATATCTCCGTCTCTTTCTTTTCTCTATCTATCTCTTCCTATTTATCCTTACTGCTACCGTCTTCCTGTTCATTAGCTTGGTGAAGGGTGGGTTCTACTTAGAATTATCTTTTACTTGGAATTTGCTAGCTCGCCCGTTTCTTACAGTCTGCTTTGTACAATTCTTGGCTGTTGAATATTTTAACATATTTTTTGGTGATTTATGTTATTACTGTGTACAGTTCTTATATATGCATGGTAAATCCCCTTTCAGGCTTTAAATCTCCCCTTAAGAAGCTCACCCTACTTCTGCTTTCTCTCCCTTTATCAAAAGCAGCAGCATGGAATTGGACTCAAAACATTCTATGATGAGAAGTCAGCGAAAATGCACGCTCTGAAGTCTCCTGAATCCCCCAAAAATAAAATAAAATCTGATGCGTTGCAATCAGTTATTTTCTCTGCTCATTACCATTATTTTTCATATCTATCCTATAAGCTATTTGTATCAATGTTTGTTCTTCTATTTACTTCTTATTAATCATGATAAAATATGGCAGAAATGGTTTCAATCAGATCCATTCAATGAAGCCCAATCTATTATCTTAGGTGTTCAAAGGCCATAGTCACCACACCTACTATTTTTAAGAGATTGACAAGCTAAACCAATCAAGCTTCAGTCCTTGGCAGCACGAGAGGAAATGAATGGGAAGGGAAACTCCCTTTATCCCCTCTCTCTGTAAGGTTGGGAACCCCTGATCTGTATTTATCGGAACAGACACAAGAACACCATTTTGCTGCTGACGTCACGAAATGAGCGGTTGATAGTCGTTAGCGCGGTGAGAAGCTATACGCTATGGAAGAAACTTTGATAAACAGAATTGTTGCATTTGTGTTATGCGATGCCCCTTTGTAAGAGTAGAGAGGTGTTGTCTTAAATGATAAACATCCCTGAGATCGTAGCGTCATGCACGTAAGCGTAATTGCAGTTTGGATTCTGTATGTGACTGCCTATCACTTTTCAAAGGAAATGAATCCGATATATGTACATACACACAGAAACATAAAATTAAATACCGTAGTTCATAAAGATAGTGCGTATTCAACGGATTCCAACCAACGGAAAATGCGTCCCTTTGTACTTAAAACAATTTAAACCATATTTATTATTTAGCTTATAGAAATACACAATGACGAGCTCTACTACAGTTAATAACTTATAAATAATGAAATCTCTAAAATGATTCAAAGTATTGAATAGCTACTTTTTCTGACAAAGTACTTTAAGAACGACGATATTCACTAAAGATGCAGCATATGTCAATTCCCTTGTGCTTTCTTGCGCCCGATTGACATTTAATTTAAATATCATGTTTATGCTTATATGGACAACTGTTGGTTCTTAAAACGTAATACTCATAGATTAATATAGGTTACCTTGCAAAATGTGCTGCTTTGGATTGTTTGCTAAACTCTAAAATGCATGTGTCTTTCAAGATGGAATTTGCGTCCTGGGGTCTTTTTAACATATAATTACAAACACACACATTAGCAGCGAAGTATTTTAGTAGCGGCCTATGTTCAAAGAAAAGAAGGTTCAACATTTACATAGAAACAAAAAGCTAAATTCTTTTGCAGCGGAATTAGATATAACATATATACTCTGAACTCTTCACTGGGTTTCACAAAGAAGTTAACAAGCAGTAAATTAAATAAAGTCTGTTCTCGTTTATTCTTCTTGCACAAACACAATGACTTTCGTCTATTAGAATTAACAAATTCCTGTATTACTAACTCGCTCTATATCGCCCCCATTTTAAAGGTACGACACACAACTTGATCGGCTAAATTCAGAATCTTGCTCACAAAATGTATGAGTAGAATTTTGTACTAGGCCGAAATTGCGTGTGGACGACGCCGCTTCCCAAACAGCCGCTTCTCTACGCTGGCTTCTCCGGTGATAATCAATCTTCCGCCAATTCCTCTTCTACATATCTAAAGCTGCCCGTCCTCCCACCTGAGGAGTATACCATAAGACTCCACGTCCTCTCCACTAGCTCCCTCTGGCGAGCTATCGGGCCGGCCTTTATAGGTGAAGAATTCTTGACGGCTCAGCCGACGGTCTCTGTGGGTTGCATACTCCAATGCTCAGACGAATAGTTTTTGATATCGATGAAGGCGATGTATGACTTTTATCGCCTCCCGCTTGTAAAGACGATGATAATTTACGAGGAGACCCAGTATGGCTCAAATGAAATGAGCAGGGTATTTAGTTTTGTGTACATCCCTCGCTATGAAATTTATGAATATACTAAGCTTTGTGTGTACGAAAATACGTAACCACAAACCTGACTTCAGAATATTCTGTTTGCTAAGCAATATAACGAGAAATGGAACAAGAGAAATGTTAAGAGCCATTCACATATAAACATAAACATTAACGCGAGGACATAAAAGTATGACAGAAACATAAAATTTGCCTTGCTATTCACAGTGCCAACAAAGCGTTAGCGTCAAAATAAGACTATGGAAAGCGATTAAAAATAGAGGCTGTGATGATTGACGATGATGCAGCAGTGTATTTTATGTTTCTAAAAACTGAATTAACTTATGTTTGTATTATATTATATTTCTCCATATATAAAAGAAAATGGAATAGTTTATAACATATAAAGTTACACACAAGACCGAAAGACACATAGTAATAATAACTAAAACCTATTCAGTGCATTCACAATCTCATTCCAAATACTTGTTTTACAAAATTATATAGGGTAGTTAAATCATATTCGAACCCACTGGCGGCTTCTCTCTACTATGCGAGACAGCCGGCAAAGACGGGTTAAACTTTTTACCTTATAATAGATGCTGGAAATGTTGACCTGCTCTCAAATAGGCAGCATATCTCGTGTAAATATTCTCGCTCACTCTCCGAAGCTCAGCAGCAGGAATTTTTGTATTGGTGCCGCTTTGGAGCGTTCACCAAGAAAATCGCTGGAAAAACTAGCGCAGCAAACAGGCGTATCTCGATCTTCTGCGAGAAATGCTACACGTCTGTTGAAACTGAATCGCTACAGCCTATCGCTACACACGAGTGCAAGCGTTAAAGGCAAATGATCCCGCTAAACGTGTGAATTATTGTAACTTTCCAATCCGTAGAAAGAGGTGTCATTGACCCACAGCTTTTGTTTTTCACTGATGAATCTTGGTGTCATCTAAGTGGACGTGAGAATACTCACAACAGTCGATACTGGGCTTAAAAATCCTGTGCTACCGGATGAAACGCCTCATTATGATCAGAAAATTGGAGTGTGATGTGCGATAGGTGCTAGAAGAATAATAGGGCCCATATTCTTTGATGAAACAATAAATGCAGAGCGATATCAGATGTTAATTCTGAAGCCATTTTGCAATTGCTTGACAGATGGTTGATTCCAGCAAAATTCTGCAACAGCACATACGGCTACCGAATTATTACAGGCAATAAGAGAGGTGTTTGATGACAGAATAATTAGTGTTTATTTGTGGCCCCCTCGTTCTCTGATCTAACCAGTTGTGATTTTTATTTATGGGGTTCTTTAAAAGACAAAGTATATCGTTCCAACCCTCGCACACTACAGGAACTTAGAGAAAACATTGTGCAAGAAATCACAAGAATTCCTGCTGCTGAGCTTCGGAGAGTGTGCTACTATATTACACAAGATATGCTGCCTGTTTGAGAGCAGAAAGTCAACATTTCCAGCATTTATTATAAGGTAAGGATTTTAGTCCGTATCTGCCGGCGTAATTTCCCGGCGACTGCCGGCTGTCTCGTGCATTAGGGAGAGGCCGCGAGTGGGTTCGAATTAATTTAACTATCATATATTTGTAAATTTATGCTTTTTCATAAAGACAATGATTATTTTCATATAAAACAATTAACTTCGCATCAAATTCCTCCATTTCCTCTCTTTTCTGATTCTGTGCAATGCGACAGTGTTATATTCTTCTCTCTCTCTCGAATTCTATTAACACAAACATGAAAGCTTGGAGATTGCAAGGTATGGCGTTAGCGTCTGGCGATAGGGTTCATGTTAACGAATATCATTGTGAATGGCCCCATTTATTAATCTGGCCGCAAGCTTTTGTGTTCGTGTTGCATTTGCGTTAACGTTTCTGTGTGAATGATCCCTTAGCGTTGTAACTGACAGTCCGTATTTAAACATCTAACTGTATTACTTTCTATTTTGAGCCCAAAATGTGAGTATTTGATAATTATTTGCACTCTTTATCAACGTGTTATACTGTTAAGCTGCGGAGTATCGCTTACGCTCGTGACGTTTGTATGACCCGGAAAATATAGAAGGCCCTACATCGAAAAACATTTTGGACAAGTACACTAAACATATAGGAGACTTTATTCAATAGTCAACTGTTTTGTATATTACATGCGCTTAACATCTGCTCAGGAGAAACAGAAGAACGATACTTGAAATACTTGCCTATATGACTGGAGAATTCAAAATGACAGCGAATATCTCACAAATTGTTAAAGCTAAGACAAAAGCTTATTTGAATAAAATTATGTATTTTAGTGAAGATTCTTTCTTAATAACGTTTAGTCTGTCTCTCATGCTTTCTTAGTTACATAAAATTATATAACATGCCATACGAAAGAAGGGGAGGTACATAATCTAGTCATACAAAATTCAAGATACACATTTCATTTGTCCTTAACGTATCAAATATGGCATTTCATAAAAATAAGAAGCCATTTTTAAGAAAATAAGAGCTCTCAAACATGTTTACATTTAATGGGTAGTTTGGGATTGGAAATTTTAAGGTGTTCCTATTCTATCTCTACAGAACTTTCAAATATTATATTTGGTTATTTATCTGATTCTTCGTATTTGAGTGGTGCTGTTCATAGCCTACAACACACACACACACACACACACACACCTAAACAGACCAGTTTCCAAAAGTGCTTCTGTATATGTTCACACACCAAACCTGTATTCAATCTCGGTATCGACATTTTGCATGGAATGCACTATTTGCTCTTCTATGAACAGATAAGTGGCAGAGGAAGTAAAAAAAATGTTATGCGTTACATACTTATGACCTTCTCCACCTACTATCCGAATCAACAGTCAGCTGTTTAAAGGTTATTGTCAATATGCTGGTCTTCGAATTCCATACTTTTTCCATGATATCGCGAGAAACAAGTGAATGGCGACAGCACTATCGAAATATCTGAAGCCACAAAAAGGCATATGAAATAAATTATGTATTTTAAACAGATGTACCTTTATTGTGTTGTACATTTTTGTCTATTCCTACCAGTTATACAAAATTCCTTCTGAATGAAGTGGACTTCATAGGATATTCTCAGTACATTCAAAATGTACTTTTTTGTCGTGTGAATATCTTAAATATGCGGCACCTTAGCCAAAATCATTAGAGAAAATTTTGAGAAAATACAACATTTCAAAAATTTTTCCATATAAAGGGCAGCTTGGGGTAGTTCTTTGCGTAAAGAGAAAAACGAGATACCAACTTACCACTTGATAAAATCTCATATGTTGCACTCATGTGACTTTCTCTACTCGCCTTTCTAGAAATTATTATTATTATTATTATTATTATTATTATTATTATTATTATTATTATTATTACTACTACTATGCAGGTATAGGAAGGATAGAGTAGTAAAGCATTAGTCGTGTTTCAAAAAAGCGGATCGCTAAGTGATGGCTTTGAAATTCCCTCTATGCATGACCACAAGGAAAGTAATACCCAGGGGCAAAAGCACCCGCTGAACCCAGGGAGGGGGACGCCATCCGAGTGCCACTCCCACCCCGGAAGGATTTTCCTGTAGGCCGGCACCTGAAAATTTAAACGGCCCCTCCATTACAGGATGACAGGGTATACGTCACTTACGCGCGTCAACTCCCAAAGGTGAAGACTACCGCACAACCTCGGTGAGGCCGACAACCCACTAGCGGGCCGCCCATCGGCTCTTCAGGGCGATACTGGAGGACCTTGAGGCGCCTCATATGCCCGCCCGGACGGAAAATCGTCCAGACGGAACCACAGCCCTGCCGAGTCGAAACGAATCCAAAAAACACCCTGATGGGTGAGCTCGGACGTTTGGCCCAGCGTACTGCTAGTAACATCAGAAATATGAGTATTCAGGGTCCGCAACGTTCGCAGCACGGCAGCTGAAGGGGGGGACCTCAAGGGAAATCAAATAGCGACATTCTATTTGAGAAAAGTATAAGTATTTAAAATTTGAAACAATAACAAAGAATATCTCCGAAATAGTTAACGCCACAAAAATGTTATTCGACATAAATGTGTCGCAGTTCTCAATGGCTTGTGTTATCTTATTTGTTAGGCGCTTATTGTTTAATTATTTTTTAATTTGGGTTCTTTGTCCTCCGGCTAGTTATTATAACTCAGTCGAGCACGTGTCTCTAAGCAAGGTGTGTAAACGGAAAGGAGTTGTTACTAAAAGATAACGCTGATAAAAAAACATTTAATCTAGACTTTTATTGCCGTCACACTTAATTAATAATTCACATATTTAATCTTATACACGCCTGACTGAAACTGTGATATTTCTGAATGTAACTACAGTCGTTTTAGTTGCCGCGCACCTATTACTTCGCGTACTTTACATTTTTATAACTAACTCTGCGACGTGTGCCTCGCGAGAGATTCTTCAGAACTGCGCGACACTTGCTTATGGCTCGAGAATATATACTCCTTCACCTCGAATTGCCTAAACATTATAATGTAGCTCCTATTGGTTACCAAATTGCGCCCACTTTAACGTCTGTTTTGGTCAGCCAATCACTGCTACTAACATATATACTCTAGGGAAGATATTCCCTCAATTTCTAAAAAGAGGCATGCTGCCCTGACGTTATTTGTTTATGTCTTCTTAGTGATAAACAACTCACCCCCTCGGTTTATTGTTACCCACTTCTATTGTCAGTTTCAGTTATGCCGTGTAAACTTATTTCCTAACAATACTTATGGCTAACAAACATCTAAAACCCTGTACATACAATAATATTAATTTACACTACAATCACTCTGGATTCCCAGCATGTTGTGATATAAAATATTGCCTTAAATGAGGTGCTTTAACGAGATCTTCATTTCTGCGTAGTAATGTTTTATCTGCCCTCTTACCGTTTACTAATTATATACAAGTCATTCAGAATAAAGAGGACTATACATGGCATTCGTATAAAATTCAAGATGTGCATTTTATTTGTAATGAAATTGTCTTAAACATATGACATTTTAATAAAAAAAGTGTTAAAAACCGTTTTGAGAAAATCAAAAATAAGAAAAATTGTTCTTTGTAAAGCGTAGCTATGTAAAAAGTCTATGTGTCACATCCTTAGGATATGCTGAATTTAAATAGGAAGTTGGTGTTTAACCGACTTTTCGTTTTTGGGTTATGTGGTTCACAGACGGACACATGTATATGGAAATTTTACTAAAACTGCCTTTTTTGGATTCAGGGAATCTCAAAACCTGTATTTCCAGTGAAATCCTGGTGTTGAGAATTGGGTGGAATGCAATACTTCCTGCAATAACTATGGGTAATACGAGTAGAGAAACTGATATAGCTTGAATGATTCTTGAGAATTCTTGCCAAAGCATAGGGGTGCCTAAGCGAAAAAGTATATGTAACAAAGCGTATTGGGTTGCAAGAAATAATACGAAGATTTATGAGATAAAATGTATTTTTATTCTTCCAGCCATGGTTTAGGTCGAAGTCGTTCTCAGATTTCCCAAAGTTTCCTTGGTCGTCCGACTGATCTCGATCTGTAGATTTGTAGTTGAAGGCCTATCTAGGAGTTCGTTCTTCTGGCATTCTTTGTACGTGTCTGGTCCTTTTCTGTCTTGTGTCTGGTAATTAAGTCAAAGGTGGACTGTATACCTAATTATTTCTAATTCTGTCAACTGAGAGTAAGAATCTCATTTCAACTGCTTGCAGTTTACTTGTATGTTTCTCTTTAACTGTCCATGCCTCACTTCCACACAAGACAGGTATTATTATATATTTCAATAAATTCTTAGCTTGCTCTCATTTCTAACTTTGTTCTTAAATGTCTGGTGAATAGCTCCACAAACTGCTTGGAATCTGTTAGTTTTTTGTTTGTATCACTATCTTAGCCACATGCTTAATCGCTTCCTAAATACTGCAAGTGACACACTTGTTCTATGTACTGCCTTCAATCATAATCCTTGACTTTACAGGATAAATGACCTGGAATGTCATTACTTTTGTTTTTTCTATAGATATACTTATTTTAATTTTTTTGCATATTGTGACACAACGGCTATGACTAATAGTTACTGGGAGGTCGGCGCCAGGCAGTCAGGGATAAACAAAAATAAGTCGCGCCCTCACCCGTCGAAGCTGGCAAGTTAGCCCTTCACAACGTGTATCCAGATAGTTCTAGAATGTTGTATGGAATGTTCCATTGGCTATATAAGCGAGCGTTCTCGCGAGAGGAATTAGTTGAGTTGGTCAGTCAGTTAGTTGGTGAACGAGTTAGTGAGTGCATTTCTGATGTGCCGAAAAGTGCCGTTTACCGAGCGAGGTTGTGACGACTGCTATGGCGTGCAGTGAGTGCTGCTTCCGCGAGATGTTGCAGAAGTCTTGTGTTTGACTCCCCAGTGAGCGAACTGACGTGAGTATTTCGTTTACCCGCTGTGCAACGAAGAAAGTAAACTGATAGTGAAAACTAGGTGAAGCCACACATAGAACTTAAGAGAAGCGACAGTTAAAATATTTCGTATAGTTGATATATGGGATATTGTAATCTATCTTCTCTATCAAATATTAAAGTCACATCGCCTGTAAATAGTAAAGCATTCAATTTCCATAAATTTGTTCCTTGAGAAACTAAAATTTTCCATTATTTAAGAATGTCCTCAATGTATTCATGAAAAAGAATTGGAGATACGACCATACTACAGGTTAACCCTAGACCACAGTTTTTTTTTCTTTTTCTGGTTAGTTTGTTATTAACATCAATTACTGTGTGTTTACACATAGGTTTTGAATAACCTTTATTAAGCGCATTAGATATCCTCTCTTCTGTAATATGTGCCACATTACAGGTCTTTTCATCTTATCGAAGGCTTTAGCTAAGTCAATGAATTCCCATGTGGATTTAAAGGTTATATTCCCTGCGTTTCTCTTTAATTTGTTTAAGCATATTACTTATACAAGTCCTGCTATTTCTAAATCAACTTTTCTCTTCACTGATGTTTACTTAACTTAAAGTTTTCGTCTTGTAAATATAATTCTGAGACATATTTTGTATATTTCTATTTAATATACATATACTTCGATAATTCTTGCCTTCTTGACCTTTTTGGAAAATTGATATAAGTTTAGCTGTATGGCATTTGTAGGTATCTTCTTTGATCTACATATTTTACAAATGCAAAAGTCGAAATGGTAGGGAAAGTCCTACATATTTGAATATGTCCAGCGGCATATTCCTGTTTTCCATGTTTCTAATAGCTTCTTGTATTTAATTTAGTCTTATTGAGTCACTGTGCTTTCGGCTTGCTCTTCCATGTAGTTTCTCAATATTTTAATCAACAGAAGGTTTTTATACTGTCTAACACGTTCAGATTCTGAGATGCAAGTCAATTTTGCTGTAACTCCTTCTGTTGACTTCAGACATCTCATTACCTTCCATGCTTAGATCTTGTCTTCCATAAACTTCGTGCTCTATTTTTGCTATAAATTGCAATGATTGCACATTACTTTCTTTGACTTTGACTCGTTTCTTCATTTGAAGTTTGTAAATACTTCATATACACTAGTTTTTATTCTTATTTGCTAATCATATTTATTTATTTATCTAGGTCCGTTTCTCCTTTAGAAAGTATATTTTACCATAAGCACTTCTTTGGAAGGTTTTATGTATGACCTGTTTTATTATATCGTATTCTTTATCTAGGCCATCTTGTCCTAATTTCCATTAAACATTGTGCCATTCTAAGCTGAAAGCGATAAAATTTCAAAACTGCCACCATAATCGTACTATATACACTATGTGATCAAAAGTATCCGGACACCCCACAAACATACGTTTTTTCATCTTACGTGCACCGTGCTGAAACCTACTGGTACTCATTATCCGCGACCTCAGTAGTCATTAGACATCGTGAAACAGCAGAGGGACGCTCCGTGGAACTCACGGAATTCGAACGGTCAGGTGATTAGGTGTCACTTGTGTCAGAAGTCTGTACGCGAGATATCCGCACTCCTAAACATCCCTAGGTCCACTGTTTCTGATGTGATAGTGAAGTGGAAACGTGAAGGCACATGTACAGCACAAAAGCGTACAGGCCGACCTCGTCTGTTGATTGACAGAGACCGCCGACTTTAGAAGAGGGTCGTAAAGAGTAATAGGCAGACATCTCTCCAGACCATCACACAGGAATTCCAAACTAATTCAGGATCCACTCCAAGTACTATGACAGTTAGGCGTGAGATGAGAAACCTTGGATTCCGTGGTCGAGCGGCTGCTCATAACCCACACATCACGCAGGAAAATGCCAAACGACGCCTCGCTTGGGGTAAGGAGCGTCAACATTACACGATTGAACAGTGGCAAAACGTTGTGTGGAGTGACAAATGGTGGTACATAATGTGGCGATCCGATGGCAGGGTGTGGGTATGGCGAATGCCCGGTGAATGTCATCTGCCAGCGTGTGTAGTGCCAACAGTGAAATTCGGGAGTGGCGGTGTTATGGTGTGGTCGTGTTTTTCCTGGAGAGGGTTTGCACCTCTTTTTTTTTTTTTTTTTTTTTGCGTGGCACGATCACAGCGCAGACTTACATTGATATTTTAAGCACCTTCTTGCTTCCCATTGTTGAAGAGCAATTCGGGAATGGCGATGGCATCTTTCAACACGATCGAACACCTGTTCATACTGCACGGGCTGTGGCGGAGTGGTTAGACAACAATAACATCCCTGTAATGGACTGGCCTGCAGAGTCCTGACTTGAATCCTATAGAACACCTTTGGTATGTTTTGGAAAGCCAACTTCGTGCCAGGCCTCACCGACCTACATCGATCCCTCTCATCCGTTCCGTACTCCGTGAATAATGGGCTGCCATTCCCCAAGAAACCTTCCAGCACCTGATTGAAAGTATGCCTGCGAGAGTGAACGCTGCCATCAAGGCTAAGGGTGGGTCAGTACCATATTGACTTACAGCATTACCGATGGAGGGTGCCACGAACTTGTACGTCATTTTCAGCCAGGTGTCCGGATACTTTTGATCACGTAGTGTACATATTAAGGAATTTTTTCCTTCAAATTGTTCTACAGAGTCGTCAACGGTTCCCAATGCCACAGACTTCTGGTGTAGATGGAAGCGTTCCATAACTATCGTTGTGACAATGTGCGCCTTAACTGAAAGCGTCAACCGGTTTTTAGGAATTACACCTTAAGATTTCATGCAAAATAGAATTTGTACGAGAAATAGATCTATACTCAACTTGGATGCATATAGAAGTAATAATTTATGATATTTTTTGTAAGCTTTTGACATATTGTGGCCCAACTCGCGTGATAATCGGACAAGCTTGGAGACGGAGATCCGAGAAAGTAAACCCGTATGGTACAGTCGGCCAAGACATCGATGAAGGCTTTGAGCGTGGGAGATTCGAGAAAACAAACCCGTGCGGGTACAGTTGACCAAGCCATCGATAAAGGCTTTGAGCGTGGCAGATTCGATAAAACAAACCCGTATGCTACATTTGACCAAGCCATGTAAAGGCTTTGAACGCAGAAGATTCGACAAAACAAACCCGTATGGTACAGTTGAGCAAGCCATCGTTAAAGGCTTTGAGCAAGCAGATTCAACAAAGCAAATCCGTATGGCACATTTGATCAAGCCACCGAAAGGCTTTGAACGTTGCAGATTCGATAAAACAAAGCCGTGCGGTACAGTTGATCAAGCCATCGAAAGGCTTTGAGCGCGGGAGATTCGACAAAACAAACCCGTATGGTACATTTGACCAAGCCATAGAAAGGCTTTGATGGCGGCAGATTCGATAAAACAAACCCGTATTGTACATTTGACCAAGCCATCGAAAGGTTTGAGCGCGGCAGATTCGTTAAAACAAACCCATATGGTAAAGTTGACCAAGCCATCGATGAAGACTTTGAGCGGTGAGATTCGAGAAAGTAAACCTGTATGATACAGTCAACCAAGTATTGAAAGAGACTTTGACGGCTACTCTTCGAGGAAGTTGGACATCTGCAGTCTGATTAATTCTGGAATATTGCATTAATCTGTTTTTCTAGAACAGGGGACTATGAAAAGACGGCAGAAAATAAATGCGAGTCAGTTGCCAGCAAGTTAAGAGCTGCTTGTAAGTCAGAGCTGCAAAGCGAGTCTTGTAACGCGTAATGAATAGTTTGTTACGAGTTAACCGGTGATTTTATTTGTCACAGTATTATACTTTCTTAGAAATCACGATAAACCTTAAACATCACTGAATACCGGCTAAAAATCTATTCTAATACTGTACCAATGCAACAAGCGCCTAGATAGCGTCATTTAACTATAATTTTCCACAGTAAGAGCAGATTGCTAATACAGACAATAGATATAGTAATATTGTAAGGGATCAACATTTGCTTTTTACGATAAGGTAAGATGTCAGGGAACAAACATACTCGTTGTTCCTAAATAGAAAGATAAATTAGAGACAAGAAATTAATGCAACTGTTTGGATTCCCTTTGTATTTTGCTTTAACGATTGCTCTGCTTCATACTCTTCACTTTTTTGTGTTTCCTAAGTGCCTCTTCTTCTAACATCAGTCACACAGTCTCTCACTAAGGAGCAAACAAGAAAAGTTATGCTACATCCTGAAGGAGCTGAAACCCTCGCATCAACTTTAATTTCATTCTTTTCATCCATATTTTTTTCCTTCGCCTCTTTTCCTCCACCCCTACTGTTTTTGTGTATCGTCGGAGACAAAACAAAAGGAAATAGAAAATATATATAAAATATCCCTGTCAAGGTCTTAATGGCAATAAGCGAGGGAAATAAGTAATAACCTACGGAAAGGTTAGAAGAAAAATGATGAAAGCTGATGCAAAGCAAGATATATACATTCCTTGAGGGGGCTCTTAAAATAATAAATTGAAGATTAACAAACGGATTACTTTGTAAATGTTAAATACTATGTAAGGTCGCGCCGTGGCCGAGTGGTTAGACGCTCGCCTTCTAACAAGGCTTCGATCCCAGAGGATTTTGGTGGACGAAGCGGCATCTGAGGGGGTTTTCTCCGGGTTATCCGGTTTCCCGCGCCGTTCTTTGTATCAACTGCTCCATCACCTTTCCTTTTATCCGTATCGTCTTCATTTCATATGATTTTCTTCCCTCGCCCTCATACCTGGCTACCGGCCGATCCCCGGTTCCGGGTTTTTCATTCTGTGATTTCATGTTCGTCTGCACCTCTACAGGCCTCTGAACGTAGGCACGGTTGTAAGTCCCGGGGGGGGGGGTGAGCCCTACATAAAGGAGGATAAGGCGATTAAGTAAATAAGTAAGTACTAGGAAACATCTATACCACAATATTTTAACGAGCTGAGCTTTTGTCCTGTTACAAGCGATCATCTTCCCCTTGAAGATTTTTAGTTATGTGAAATCCAGTGGCAAAGAAGAGAACTTTACAAGCTATTTAATGAAAATTATAATATATATATTTCACTTGTCCTACCAATGTCAATTTATCAAAATCGTTAGCAGATTGTTGAGAAAAAGAAATACTCCGACGTGGTTTTTCCAACCTTAAAAATGAAACTTGATAGCTATCACATTCTTCATTTTTGTATTATGATGTTCACTGTTTTTCTCCCTCTTTCTCTTTCACCACCCCACACATCTTTTCCTGAAATAATGCTATTTTATGTTCAAAAGACTTTATAATGTGACCGCGCGCGAATTACCTACGGACCAGCTGTGCGAGCGCAACACTACTCGCCTACCTGCATGACTGGGCGTGGCTAATGACCTGTCCGCTCCAGAAAAATGGGAATGTAGAACAATATCCATTATGTGCCGCTTTCCCGCTCCAGGGGATTCTTTTGGGCTGTTTCGAGTAGGTTCCGCTTCTAGAATGTTCTCCTTTGTATGCCGGCCTATATAAAGGGCCGCCCTTGCGCGGGGATTCATTTGAGTTGAGTTCTGTTTGTCAAGAGGTGACGAAGTGAAAAATGGATAGTGCCAGTGCAGTTCAGCTGTAAGATGTCATTCGACGGATCAGTTGTGTTGTTTGATTCAAGTGCAACGTTTGTGGATGTTTACCTAACTGAGTTTTGCAGTAGCTGGTTTCTC
This sequence comes from Deroplatys truncata, assembly GCA_030765065.1. Lineage (NCBI taxonomy): Eukaryota > Metazoa > Arthropoda > Insecta > Mantodea > Mantidae > Deroplatys > Deroplatys truncata. The sequence continues at coordinate 200,840,309 of CM060983.1, read as the reverse complement.
ATTTCTTACAATGTGTATTTCTGATGAAACCTCGATATCCAATTTTTTGGGTTAAATGCCACCAAAACCTCTACCTACTACAGAAGAGCGGTAGAGAAAGTAAAAATAAACGTCGAGCAGCAAAAGAATTTCTAAACACAAACCTAAACGTTTTTTCTCTCTTTATGTACTTTGGCATACAGAAACCAGCGCACTCGATCGAAGAATCCGATGTACAATTGCGCGTGTTTAATATAAAAGAGCCGTTTCCACAAGAAAAGGTATGCATGGCGTGAGAAAGAGAGAGAGAGAGAGAGAGAGAGAGAGAGAGAGAGAGAGAGAGAAATGTGAGTGGAGATTTATGTAAAAACCGCAATTGTTTTTTAAATTAAACGATTTTCTAAGAATAAATTGCCGCGATTTTCAGGAAACTCTTTCGACGCCAACTAGGGATTGTTTTGAAATATTATATTAGGTTTTCTCAGAAGTGAATTCAACGATTTTCATTGAAGTATTGTGAAGAGTGGCATCGGTAGTGCATTTTACGAGATAAAACAGCCTGTTATGTGTTTTCCCTCTTTTGAAATTTTATTATGTATCACGGAAAACCAAAACAAAGGTTTACTAGAGGAACATTTCATATGCTTTTAAAGTAAGTATATGGTCTACATCAGAACCTTTTCTTTTTCTTTCCTTTTTGTATTTTTCATTTCCGAAATCTCTGTTGTTATACTTTTAATTGTTCCCAAATTCAGTATAGTATCTATCGATGGTTCAATCGTTTCCTGTGATCACTGCTTTCATAGCTTTTCCGAACCTGTAATTAGCTTATAACCTATAACATAAGTAGCAAGGTAAATACATTAATTACACTAGTATGTTTGTTATTGCATCAAAACGAAATTAGATTTCACATCTTCCTATAGGGTACAGGGTGCCCCCCAAAAAGGTAACCGAAATGCTATGTCGTCTTTAACATACTTTTAGTTTATAAACAATTATATCAATTAATAGAGTGAAGAAGAAACGAGTTAACGACGCACCAGTACACCACACAAAAGCGCTCCTGGGCCGTTGCACATTATTTTGGCTCTTATGGTATTGAAAGTATTAATGGGCCATCACTGAAAACTGATTCGCTAAGTTTTTAGGGTGTGTTTCATAAACCGCCACTACCTAAATAAATCTTATGTGTTACACTCATATGACTTTCTCTACTCTTATACAAACTATTTTTACAAACGCTTTTTCTCCATATGCTTCATGTTAATCGAGATGTTAATCTTATTGCTAATTTTTTTATAGGTGCAAGGGGAATATGGTAGACTTTAAGTGATAGTCAAATCTTTAAGAGCTGGTTGCTATGTGGAGCAGTCCATTCTCTTCGCATGTCCAGGAATAAAAAAAACCAATAACGACTTCGCATTTGAGAAAAAGTATAGTATTGGAAAACTCAAACAATTAACAAGAAATATCTCGAAAAAAATCTGTATCTCACATAAATTGTGTGTTTTAACGAGCTCTACACTTTTTGTGTGGAAAAAGTTCTGTCTAACTCTTACGGTTTACCAGTTATGCGAAAGCCATTCACAAAGATGAGGACTTTTGGGGACATTGCAAGAAAGTTCAAGATATAAATTTTATTTTTCATGAAAGTATCTTAAATATACAATATTTTAATCATAATCTTTACAACCATTTTTGAGAAAATCAAAATTCTCGCAAAATGTTCCATGTAAAGAGTAATCTGGGGTGGGTGATTTTCTTGTTACATCTTTAAAGATACCAAGTTTGGTATTTATCCGACTTTTCGTTTTAGAGTTATGCCGTTCACAGTCACGCGACACTCACACACACACACACACACACACACACACACGCACACAGATGTTATTCTAATAGTGCTCTGTTTTGGATTCCGGGGCCTTAAAACATGTATTTCCAGCTTAATCTTGGTATTAAATTTTTGGGTTGAATGCAATACTTCTCTACTTACTATACGTAGTAGAGAAGGTAAAAACAATTCTGCATTGGGTGGAAATGTTTCGAAACGCAGGTTCTGTTACCAATCACGACTGCGGGAAGAGTGGTCGACCAATTACCACAAGAACAAATGACAATATTGGACGCGTACTGGACACAACCCTTACTTCTCCAAAGAAAAGTCAAGAAAAGATAAACAAAAAAAAGTCCTGATCTCTGTCTTTATGTGATGCTTTTCTGTAGTGAACAGTGAAGCAATAGTGCTTCATACCCGATCCACTTACTGTACACGCTCTACATTCTGCACAACTTAACAAGAGAACAGTATGATGCTATGGTCACCAGGATGGTAGAGCGCTTGGAAGACGTCATAGCCAATGACGGAAGGCAGGTAGAACATTTAGTTGTACAATAGTTGTCATACTCTGTGGTACAAACATTTCGGTTATCTTTTTGTTTTTTTTTTGGGCCACCCCTAGAACAACTATCCCTGCAAGGCTTAACAGTTCCCCAGTCAGTTCTCAATTTATATGCGTATAGAAAGTAGACGGCAATACATTTTGCATGATTCGATTTCAGTACTTTGCATTTTATGGGTGTTTAATGCTTTTTTAAATATTGCTTAAAATTTTAAAGTATTATGTTGTTTTCAATACTGCCTTCGATGCATTTATAGAACAGAGGAATGAGTTGTTGAAATCGACGAATTGACTTAATTTTTTTATTAATACCTCAATTTTCACGACTTAACGAAATTACTTCTTGTTCACTTTAAATGATATTTCTTAGGATTTTCAGGCACTATTTAACAATATTCTCCAAGATAGCTACTTCTTTCAACATAAATCCATATACGAAAACCCAAATATGACCATTTCAAATCAAGTATTCAAACCATTCGCTTTCAATGTGCGCATTGTTGATAGTCACTTAATTAGTTGTAATTAATTCAATTTATAACAAATAAACATTTCTTCAATTAAGCAATAAAGTAGAACGTTAAACGAAAAAAACCACTGATATGTTACATTCCCATGACTTTTCCAAATCATTATTCAAAGACTATTACTACAAAAGCTTATTCTTCTATCTACTTCATTTAATCCAGAAAAACATTTGCACAAATTGTCCTATTGCATATTTTTTTATTGATACAGATGGAAATGGGGGAATAATGAGGGAATAATGGGGGCTTTTAGTAATAATCATACATTTTAAGGACGGGCCGCTATGTGAAGGCTCTGAAATTCCGTTCTCTTTACATGACCAAGAGGGAAAAAAGAAAGGAATCGAAACACGAAGAATAATTTTCCTCCTGCGAAAACTTTTTACAAATTAAAATCAATAAAAAAAACAATATCTGAGAAATGGTTAACGTCACAAAAATGATATTAACGTAAATTGTGTGCTTTAACGAGGTCTATGTGTTTTGCGCAGTAAGATTTTGTCTATCTCTTACGGTTTATCAGTTATGCAAAAATCATTCAGAACGATTTCACATACACACTTTTTTCTAAAAATATTTTCTTTTGTTTCAGGAGGCCCCAAAATGCATTTCCGGTGAAATTCGGTATAGAATTTCTGGGCAAATACAATTGGGAGCAAGCATCTAGTTGGCACACGGTTAATAACTTTGCAACCCTACGACTTTCTGCAAGGACACTTAGACAAGGGTCTAGATATCTACCGTTGGCCTTTGCTATAAGTTCTTATTGCATTTGGAACCGTTATCATCTTACTCTGTACTTTTGTACTCTCAGGGTGGCCGTAAATAATCTATCCTTCCGAACAACAAAAGTTTACAACACCCAGTTTTAAAAAATAGTTCCTTTTGTCCTGTCTGTTTGGAGTAAAGACTTGCAACTACATGTCTGGGTATAAGGTGTTATACTGGTGTTTTCTGACAAAACCGAAGCATCTTTTCAACAACATACATTGGCACATGTTTTATGGGGTAAGTTGATTCACTGAGCCAACTAGTCTCGCCGCTAATATTTCTAACATTTTCCAACAAAAGCTTTACTTAATTTTGTGTGTCGGTGTTTTAGCAGCCGCAAATATGCCAGGAACATATCATAGAAAAACGAATGAAGATTTTCCATCGTCTTATGTCACTGATAGACCTAACCCATCAGTGGTCATTGACAAGCCTGGCTCCTCTAGAGCACAAAAGCCATATTCAAAATTACATCTCCTGTAGCCACGATATATCAATTCCACCTAGAAGCTGAAAGAGAAAGCCAAATATCAATATTTTTTCCTTTCCTTTACTTGTAATTATGATCAGATCACCATTGTAATCGACTATGGGCTTGTATTACGATCTCCGGTTAAAAGCTGAAGTTTTCTAACCTATGGTTAATGCTACCTGTTGGTTAAACGGAATACCTCGTATTACGAACGCTAGGTAACTATAGGGTAGTTAACCTAGGGTTTTGTTAACCAGCGTAGTTGGCAACATTTTCTTGTGCGATTACATGTCAACTAGGCGGAAACTTGTAACATTAGATCTTAAAAATAAACTTTCTGCTGTAATTTTCTTGAGCTTGCCGTCTGATTTCTGTTTATAAAACACAAACATTTGTATTAAATTAATGTAGTGGCTTTCGTGATTAATATAGATCCTTTCTGATACCTTGATAATAGGCTGGATGCATTCAGGAACGTAATAAAGCATAGCTGTTGTTAAAATTTGGGTTTCTATAGGTTAGCTAGTGGCACACTTCTAAGGGTTATGCCGGTAGGTTCGTTCGCATTGGAATAGGTTGAGTGCGTTACGGTATGTTTAAAAAAATGATTTGTCATTAATACAGTTCTTGGAGATAGTGTAAAATAGCATAGCTACACGTATGCGTGGTTTCAAAATAGGTTAAGGCATTTCAGAGAATTAGGTTATGTGGGATTTCACTCCCCTTAATGGAAAAATAGATTTTGTATATAATATAGGAACGCGTTGGTAGCGGAGAAGCCTGAAGTCTTTCTCGACTGTGACATACGCTAACACGTATTGTATTAATTATGCTGTTAAAACATTCTACACTGAATAGGGCAGCAATGAAATGGTTTACTTTACCTGATATACAAGCATCGTACTTATTTTACTTCTCAAACTCAGTAGGAGGTTTGATGTTGCTACACATGTTTACAGAGCATAAGTGTGATGAAAAATGGAACTATAGTACAGTTTTTGCTAACTTTAATATTTCCCAATTTCCTCATTCCTCACCTCGAATTAATTTTTCCGAGACCTTATTCCTATTACATAAATAATGGCAGCTCTTCAGCTCGGTATTGCTACAACAGCAATAATGTAGGGTTTTTGCTAGACTAAAAATTTCAGAATGCTAACATGCTCTATGTAGTGTTAATGAACATACTAATAAATGATTTAGTTTAGAAAAAAACAAAAAAAAAATTTAAAGCCAATTTTACGTAAGATTTCGCCGTTAATATACTCGTGTTGATTGGTGCGGAAATACATATAGGGTGATTTGGAAGTAATAAGTTATACGTATTTTTCACTTTTGGCTACCTATAGGTTAGTAGGAAAATATTACATGCAAAACGTACGAACATCGAGTCAATATCAGTTGCATTATATTAAAGCAAATATTGCTGTCATTCACGTAAAAAAAAATAAAACACTAAGCAACGATAAGTAAACATGCCTATGAATAACGCTAGAAGTATTATGCATATGCAGCAGAAATGTAATAGGAGTTAAAGGAACCAGTACAACTTTCGACAATGTTATATCGTTTACCAAATTCATCTTCGTCCCAACGTAAGGTTAGCTCCAAGTTAATATCCTAACCGCTACTCGATGTGGCGATTAGTTCATCCCAAAGAATATCTCCCGGTTAGCTGTTAACCGAAGGTCGTAATACCATAATTTGCCCTGTCTCCCAGTTTATATCCAACCTGGAACCTTAACCGGACATCGTAATACAGGCCCTAAAGTAACAGTTGGATGTGACGACCACCAGCTTCATCTAACATAATGCAACGAATTACGTTCTGGTCATTTACTCCAACACATCTAGTTGCATCCTTATGACTGTGCAGGTAAACAATAAATGATTTACATATCTTATATTAGTCTTCGCTTAAAATCATCTCTAACGACAAGCGCAAAGCAAGAAATTTAACGAATGTCGATAAAGGCTGAAGTAGTCTTCTCGTATGTCACCATGCGCTGCAATTTCGACGATGGTTGTCGTTACGGTCGATGATGCTGCTCGTCATCTGGTGTTGTAGATCCTGTCTTCATGGTCCTCGGCTAGCTATGATTTCTCGGATTCTTGTGTTTTATAGGCAGGAAGTAAGTTGGGATTTGGTCTTAGGCAGAGTGAAGCATAGACTTTGGTGGAATATTTCCGGTAAGGACTCATCGGTGAACTCATTGGTAGTAACGAAGGAATAAAAATGCGTTTGCTTTGAAGTTGATTAATTATATCTAGGGAAGTAACTGGTGCAATCTGTCAGGTTTTGAGACACAACTATATATGGTAGACTTGTTTTGTAACTTCCCTATTAATGCACGTGTTTTAATTTTATAATATCGGTAATAAACATTAATGTTAAATTTAGTTTTTCAAGGCATTTCCAATTCGCGATACTTTTCATTGTCACTTGGAATACTTCACGAAATAGTAGTAATATTGCATTTATTAGCAAATAAACATCTTCTTATCACCCGCAAAAATCTTACATTGAGCGACACACCAAAATGTGACAAAACAAATGACACTGAAATTCTCGATTATTTGCTGTTCAAGCTTCCATAGCAATGAAGTATGTATTTAGTGTATATAATATTTTGGTATATTTTGAATTTAGTTTTGTTTTATCTCTGAAGTTGTGGATCTTACAACAGAAGAGAAGATGTTTATCTAGGTCATACAAAGTAGGATGTCAGAATGGACCGAGTTAAAGAACAGTAATAAGGAGGCACAAAATAACAAAACAATGTTAGATGTCCTATGTCAATGAAAGGGTAGGATTAGGAGTGCATATCAGGGAGTGCTCTCCGAAACCGGAACAGAGCACCGCAAGTAGGCCAGAAGGCCCTTTTTTATTCTAACGTGACCCCTGGAAGGGAAAAATGAAGTGGAGACACAAAGGGCGACCAGAATCGGACGACGATGTGCCCAAGCATCTATTCCAAGAGTATCCCAAGAAAATTCAAGATTTATTTTGTTTGTCATCTAAATACTTTTAATATATAGCATTTTAGTAAAAACCGTTGTAGCCATTTTTTTAGGAAAACCAAACATTTCGAAAAATAATCCATGTAAAGGGTAGTTTGGGGTGGGAATTTACCGAAAAATCCCGTGACACCACTTTGGAAGATATTGAACTTGAATATCACGTTTGGCATTTATCCACTTTTCGTTTTTTCACGAAAATTTTCCTAAAAATGCTTTCCCTTTTAATCAGAGGGCCTCGAAACATATATTTCCAGTGAAATCTCGACATCCAATTTTTGGGTAGAGTACAATAATTCTCCTATTTACTATACATAGAAAAGAAATTGCAAAAGCCGCCATTATAACCTTGGATGTTAAAGGCCGTATATAAACGGAACAAAAAGGTAATAATTTGTAGAAAATTGAGTAGAGAAAGTCGTGTGCGTTTATCACATCAGATTTGTTCCACCTCTTTTTTAGCAAATATATCCGCTTCATATATTGACTTTTCATTTCATCTGGTAATTATTATTTCATTGACTTTTCCGCAAACTACTAGAGCTTTGCCTGTATGTTTCTTATTTAGGTGGGTTTTTGTTGTTAACCCTTGCCATGGAAGCGGTGAGGTCACGTTCTAGGCATACACAAACTACGTCAGACCTTTTCTCCTTAACCTTAACGACTTTGCTAGCCCTTAATAAAGGCCAGGGCAGCATTAGTGGTCAACTTCAGCACCGGGCGCTTATGAGACTGAACACTTCCCCTGCGCCTACTATCAAGGAACCAGGAATTTGGTTTTGTTCTCCTCTGATGCCCAGTTATGAAATAACGTCGAATATTTAATTCCCAACAAAGGCACGGGCAAAGTCTTCACTTCATAATGCACTGCCGCTTCCATAATAACGTTGGAAGCGTTCTTAAATGAGAGGAAGGCATCTATTGAAGGGGAAGCTTATTTCTTTATTATCAGCTCCTGCTGCTGCTGCTCCTGCGTTTTGATCCCAAGCCTCCTTATCAAAGAATTCTGTGCATTAAAAAAGACATAGGGGCTGGTATCATAAATGAAGTCCATAATAAAGTTTAACACATAGAACGGAAAACTAAAATCTGCTTACCTTTTCTTGACTCCTATAGTTTCAAAGACAATACTTTGATACAGCTACTACTAAAAATTGAGCTTTTAACACGAGCCACCCATACAAGAAATTGAAGATTATAGCACTTAGTGTAAATATAATGTTTATATCACTCCGTTTTTGCCGTCCTTGGTTTTTGGAATTGAAATTATGTGTAGGTATATTAAGCGAAGACCTTGTATCGATTAATTTTATGGCAGATTATTTGGAAGACTCGGAAATGGATTCGACAGAACCAGAAGAAATTTTGCAAGCAGCGGAGAGGACAAAGTTTGAATTGTTACCAAAAGAAGTCGAGGAAGTAGTTCAACATTGCATGACAGATTTGCTCAATGGTGCAAAGTAAAAAAGCTGACGTGATACATTCACATGACTTTCTCTAACCACCATCTTTATTAATGGGTATACCAACTATTCTAACTAAACCTTATTATTCTATCTACTGCATTTTAATCCAAACAAATCTTTGCAGAAATAGTTACATTACACATTTCATTACAGATACAAAAGGGAACAGCAGTAGTCAAATGCTTAAGAACTGGACGCTATACCTGGCCTCAGAATTCCCTATTGTTTCCATGCAACCGCGGGAAACAACTGAAAATCGCTGAAACAATGACAAGTATTGAAGAATTCGAACCTTTAATAGCGGATATCTCATAAACGCCTTATGCTATAGAAAAACTTGTTTTAAGTAAATTGTGTGTTTTAAAGAGATCTACATTTTTACTTTCTCTACTACGTATAGTAAGTAGGGGAAGTATTGTATTACACCCAAAAATTCGATACCGAGATTTCACCGGAAATACATGCTTTGAGACCCCCTGAATCCAAAAAAATTTTGGAAACATGTCCGTGTGTGTGTCTGTCTATGTGTCTGTGTGTCTGTGTGTCTGTCTGCGAACAGCATAACTCATAAACGAGCAATCGGATAAACACCAAACTTGGTATTTAGGTTCAGTATTTTCCAGGGATGCGACACGAAGGTTTCCAAGAAAATCCCCCCACCCCAGATTACCCTTTACATGGAACATTTTTCGAAAATTCTAATTTTCTCAAAAATGGCTCTAACGATTTTGATTAAAATATCATATGTTTAAGATATTTTCATGACAAATAAAATGCATATCTTGAATTTTCTGTGAATGTTTCCAAAAGTATTCTTCATTGTGAACGACTTTTGCATAACTGGTCAACCATAAGAGATAGACAAAAGTTTACTACACAAAAATGCAGATCGCGTTAAAATACACGATTTATGTCATATACAATTTTTTTGTTGAGTGAACCATTTTCGAGATATTGCTTGTTAGTCCCCTAAATTTGTCAATACTTATTTGCTCAAATGGGAATTCATTCTTCAATTCGTTATTCATTTCTTTGTCTTGTATATGCAAAGAGTATTAATCTGTGGCAAAGAGAATGGTGCTGCACCTAGCAACCAGCTATTAAGAGATATGTATGTGCTTAAAGACTACTGTATTTCTATATTGCCCTTGTAAATATATATTCCCCTTACATCTATCTACAAAAAAGTTAGCAATTATGCAAATGTTTATCTCGATTAACATGAAGTAGATGGAGAATAAGCGTTTGTAAAAATAGTTTTACAAGAGTAGAGAAAGTCATGTGAGTGTAACACATCAGATTTTTTTGTATGGTACGTTTACGTCTGCCGCTTAACCTTCACCAGTTATACATGATCTTGATTATACAAAATTCCTACCGTATGAAGAGGACACAGGCTATTCTCAGAAAATTCAAGTTATGCGTTTTACTTGCCATGTAAATATCTTTAATATATGGTATTTTAATCAGAATGTTAGAACCAAATTTTATAAAATCTAAATTTTTTAAAATGTTTTATGCAAAGGATGGTTGTGAGTGGGGTGATTTTCTTTAAATTCTTCGTGTCGCATTCTTGAAGGATACTGGACTTAAACACCAAGTTCGGTATTTATCCGACTTTTCGTGTTGAGTTATGCTTTTCACAGACACACTGACAGACAGACAGACAGACAGACAAGCAGACACACACACACGTCTTTTCTAAAAATGCTTTTTTGGATTTGGAGGACCTCAAAACATGTATTTCCGGTGAAATTTCGGTATCGGATTTTTGTATGTAATGCAATGCATTCTCTACCTACTATATACGTGGTAGGGAACGTAAAAATGAAATAAAGGTGAACTTTTCTATAATTGCCGTTATGGTCTGGCGATTAGCATGCTAGCTTTCAAATCCAAGAGTCTCCGGGTTCAGTTTCCTACTGGAGGATGGGAATGTTTCTTTATTCAGGATTATTTCTCATTCTCTCTAGAGTTTAGAACTATGAGTAAGAGTGTAAATGTGTGTGTGAGTGCATCTAATGTTTATAAAGAAAACCCAACGTGAACATACCCGATGATTATCTGAATAGTAAACGAGTGAACATTAATGCCGATGAGCAATTGTACCAAAGGTAAAGCCACCGATAAAAGCGGCATATATGGGTCAAACAAACAAATAGTTTTTTTGTTTTACACAGCCTTTCATATATCACAGAAGTTCATGATTGTGTAAATGATCATGTGGGCAACACTAATGATATGAAGGTTAAACAACAACGAAGCCAAACAAGAGCATACTAGACCTCACCATTGCGCATGTCTATGCATACTGCTATTACCACACACATTTCAGCTGGATACTTTATAATATATATTCAAGGCTGTCTAAAAATACTGCATGATAACATATGCTAAAAGTGAGTTTAGTTTGCTCGTAGAATTCCTACACTCGTCTTTATCCTCTTTCCGTAAACTTTCCTATTAACAAAATAACACCCTGCTTTTAACGCATGTATAGTCAATTACTGTTTTAAATAAAATTGTAGCCTTGCTGCTGAAACATCATCCTTCTGGGCTGGTCCCGTAGCTGGCCCCGAGTTGGCAGAGCACCTGTCTGTTGTGCATGGGGTCCCGGGTTCGATTCCCGGCTGGGAGGTGGGAATTTTTCTCTAGCCAAGGTTAATCCCTATCCTCTCCAGAGTCTGGAAGTATGAAAGAGAGTGTGAATGATAAAAACCCCAAAAGCGCAAGAAACCCAGAGAATGCGAGTTAACACCATTGTCAATGGGCAATAAGTTCCAAAGGAAAGGCGCCGATAAGACCAATGTTGTTAAAAGCGAGGAACTAAAGAAATAATTTAAAAAAAATTACCCTTTTCATAAACGAGAAGAAAAATATGAAATTAACTTCCAAGCAGATACGTAGTATTGTAGTGTTAAAAAAAATGATGCAAGAATAATTACGTATTCCCAAGCACAGACTTTTCACAACCTAGCGGAATGGGTCAGGCGGTAACGTCTTTGGCCAGCATTCAGGAGATCTTGCGTTCAAATCCCGTGAACCAACCAGTTTGGCTGGGTTTGCTTTCGTGGTTTCCCTCATTCCCCAATTGATATTTAATACCACGACCCAAGTTCCACCTTCAGTCTAAAATAAGAGTAAAAATGAAAAGTAGATGGTAATGGCAAACGCTCTGCCATCTATCCACAGATAATGGAGCAGGTAGACTGAACGGCATCCCAATACCATCTGCCCAACACGAGTAGAAGCAGAGATACAGTTGCTGTGCACTAAGGTCTGTGTGGACACGTGTCAAAGTTGCTATTTGCCCTTCAAAGAAGTAGAGGTACACTTGCCTTGCACATGGCTCCATGCACATGTGACGAAGTAAGATATTATGGTACAGGGATGAGATCTAGAAGGCTAACTGCCCGCCATACACGAGGTATCTCCTAATAGATCCGGCGTGATATGACCACGTAGTTAAAGCGACGTAAAATTAATAGAGAGAAAGAGAGAGAATCATGACACTTTATGTTAAGAACAAGTACAGAAAATTTTCAAAAAATAAGGCAAAACATTTGTGTATGTTTCTCTTTCTTTTATGAACTGTATAAGGAAAAATTAAAACCAATATCCTGTGCACAAAAACAATTACCAATTTTTATTTTCTGTACAAACCACGTTTAGTAGCTGTGTGTACGAGCGTGTGTTCTTGATTTTAAATTTCTCTCCTACTTATCTGTTATAAACAGAGGAAGTATTACTTACCAACGGAAAACTCGATGCAAAAATTTCATCGGAAATACACTTTTGAGACTTCCTGAATAAAAAACCATATGTGATGCATTCACATGACTTTCTCCACCTTCTATCATTATGAGTGGGTATACATTCTATCTATTACATTTTAATGCAATAAAACTTTGCAAAAATAGCTACATTACACATTTCGTTATAGTTACAAAGAGAATAGCGATAGTCAAATGTTTAAGAACTGGACGTTGTGTGCCGGCCTTAAATCTCAAACTGTTTGCATGTAATGGTGAGAAACAGCTTAAAATCGACTTTAAAAGAGTGACAAGTATTCAATAATTGGAATGTTTAATAACCATATCTCTTAAATGGCTTAGACAACAGAAAAGATGATTTTAAATAAATTGTGTGTTTTAAAGAGATCTAGATTTTTTGTATGGTACGCTTTCGTCTATCGCTGAACGTTTACCACTTATACCAGATTATACAAATTTCCTTCCGAATTAAGAGGACTTCACAGGCTATTTCCAGAAAATTAAAGATATACCTTTTGTTTGTTACGTAAGTATGTTTAATATGTAATATTTTAATAAAAATTGTTAGAGCCATTTTTTAAAAAATCAAAGATTTCGAAAGGCGAAATGTAAAGGTAGTTGGGGTGGGGGATTTTCATGAAATTCTTCGTGTCGCAAACTGAAAGCTCCTGAACCTAAATACCAATTGTGGTATTTATCCGACATTTCGTTTTTGAGTTATGCTGTTCACACACACACACACACACACACACACACACACACACACAGGACCGTTCTCTAAAATTGCTTCTTTTTATTCAGGTTGCCTCAAAACGTGTCTTTCCGGTGAAATCTCGATATTGAATTTTTGGGTGAAATGCAATACCTTCTTTATCTGCTACGTACGTGCTACAGAAAGTAAAAGAAGTATCTATTTTTAGAAAAGGCCCGACTGTGAACTAAAAAGCGAAAATTCGGTTAATTACGAACTTACTATTTAAGTTCAGCGTAGGTAGGTAGGTAGGTAGGTAATCTAATGTAATTTAATGTATGTATGTATTTGTATAATGCTATACAAAAATCTTACAATTACTTTGAGTTGCTATTTATTTAATTTATTTAGTCCATCATGCATTTTAAGACCGTGGTTATTTATGCATGGTGGCTCATAACAAATTCATATTGCTTTATTTTTCCAAACCATTTTTCTCTTACTCTACCCATATATTCTCCTATTCTTTTTATATCCCTCTCCTTTTGTATTTTCATTATCCTAACTTTTAGTACTTCTTTGTTAACATTCTCCCATTCTTTAGGTAAAAACTGATCTCTCCACAACTTGATTTCTTCACATTCAGTTGTATAATGCAAATCATTATCTGCCCCTCCACAAAGAGCACACCTATCCAAATTCGCTCCCTTCCTATCTTCCCTTAGCCTTAATCTGGACCAGGCCCACCCTTCTCTCACTAAGCTATTACCTACATCCACGTACTTCTCCCTTCTCCAGTCCACCTTTAATTGTCTATATAGTTCCAAACTTTTCTTTCCTTCCAGACTTTGAAATAATTCTTTTTTATCTATATCTTCCATTCTGTTCATCATTCTTTCCAGAAACCTTTAACTAACTCCTCTCTTTTCTACGACAGGAACATTTTCAATAAAATCCTTTACCCCAAACTACCTATAGCATGGAAAAAGTTTTTTATTTTTATTTTCTCTGAAATTGGTGTAATATTTTGATTAAAATACCACGTGTTTAAGGTATATGATGAACGACAAAAAATAAAATAGTCTGTGAAGACCTCTATATTCTGAATTACTTTTGTGTCACTAAGTTTACTACAAATCATAGTTTATAATTTTTTTTGTTCGTTAAGTGCTGTGTTAAGCAATACAGCAAGTCAACATTGTGTTAACTAATATGTGAACCGTTCACTATGAGATGTTAGTAATAGTGTTATGGCTTAGTGTTCAAGCGACTTAAAAAAATTGTAGGTCTCATTAAACCATATAATTTCAAATAAAAAAAGGTTTGTGGCGTTAACCATTACAAAATGTTCTTTTCGGTGGTTAGAATTTTCAAATACATGCTCTTTTTTAAAGTAATAATTCGCTACTGGCTTTTTACTTTCTCTACTACATATAGTAAGTAGATCAAGCATTGCATTCCACCCAAATACGATACAGAAATTTTACGAGAAATGCACGTTTTGAGGCTCCTGTATCCAAAAAGGTATCAGAAAACGTCCGTGTATGGGTCTATCTGCGTGTCTGTGAACAGCAAAACTCAAAAGCGAAAAGTCGGCTTACATGGTATTTAGGTTCAGCTTGTTTCAAGGATGCGATACGAATATTTTCAAGAAAATCTGCCCAGCCCAGACTACCCTTTGCAGGGAAAAATTTGCAAAAATTTTGATTTTCTCAAAAATGGCTCTAATGATTTTGATTAAAATATCACGTGTTTAAGATATTTTCATGGAAAATGAAATGGAAAGCTTGAATTCTCTGCGAATATCTCCGAAAGTCCTATTTTTTAACGGTTTATTGCATAACTTGTAAATCGTAAGAGATAGACAAAGTGTTACTACACCAAAAATGCAGTTCTCGTTAAAACACGCAATTTATGTTATATACTTTTTGTTTGTCGAGTGAACCATTTCGAGATATCCCTTTTATTTGTTTGAATTTTCCAATACTTATACGTTTTTCTCAAATGGGAATTCGTTATTCTATTTTTTTGTTTTGTTGTTTTTTGTTTTTTTAATGCCCTGGGCATGCAAAGAGAATGCAATGCTTCACATAGCAACCAGCTCTTAAAATATTTGACTATTGCTTAAAGCCTACCATATCCCTCTTCCACCTACAAAAAAATTAGCAATACGATAATTTCTGGAAATGTTTATCTCAATTAACATGAAGTAGGTGGAGAATAAGCGTTTGTAAAAATAGTTTGTACAAGAGTAGAGAAAGTCATGCGAGTGTAACAGATCACAGTTTTCTTATGCTAATGCAAACAGCATGGAATTTCAACGTCATCACATTTTAAAACCCGACTATCGCTTTACTGTAGTCCACTGTATTCTTATACGGAGTGTTGTCCCACTTAAGCTCGGGCGATTTTGCTTATGCTTTTTCATGGCGAGATTCTCTATCGCCATCTCCTATTGTGTTCAGTGTGATTTCCACGGGCTTTAACTATGGCTCTGCAGCGCAATTTCCATTGAAGAAGGCTGCGTCTAAGAACAGGAAGGGAGATGTTAGCCCACTGCCTCTGGCAGACTTTCCAGAATCCTTCAATTGTAGTGGGATGCCGAGAAGCAAGGCGCTGTTTCAGCAGACCAAATCCGCAAAAATCCTTGGCGAGGCATCTGGTGACTTCACAGGTATCCTTTTAAATGGTATCACACTGACACCCGTTTCCATAGCTTTCTGGTGGTAGTAATGCTGGGAAGACCGAAAAGTGTGACTGGATGCTTTATCCATGTGGATCCAAACATTTGGGGCATCCTCACAATACAACAAAGGAATTTCTATATCAAAAATTGGATTCAAAGCATTCCTTTTTACATTGTATGCAACTCTGTGAATGCCGAGTTTCCCCCGAGAGCAATAACCTGCAACCACTATGAATTCCTTGGAAAACTTTTCCTTGTCCTCCCGAATAAATTTGGAGCGTCCCTTTTGGCGCACTTGATAGTAATAAATGGCTCGGGTTTTTTTGTGTCACCTAAATAAACCCATACTTCATCTAAAGAAACCACCCATTGCCACTTTTCACCTGCCAGGTGGTGTTCATAGTTTCCTTGCGCTGGTGAAGCATTCTGTGATGTGCCGCTCTTTAAAGGCGTGTCCACATGCTTTATGGGACCCAAATTGTTGTGTATTATCTGATAGACGGTCTCTTTGGATATTCCAATGCGTATGGAATTCTTCTTTGGGTTGGTGGGTTTTCTTGAGTCACTTTTGCACTCGCCTTGACTACTACTGCTTTAGGTCGTGTTGGTTGTGACCTTTTTCTTACTAGTTTTTTTTTGCACACTGAGCTTCAGGTGGGAATGCATTTTTGTGCAGTTGTGTTATACGCCCCACACACAAATTACTTATGGTAAGACCTTTTTGTTTGAGTCTTTGCACTATGATTGAAAGGCTGTAACCGGCATCGGAAAGCCCAACAATGTACCCCTGCCACAAGTCAGCGATTGTTGGAGCCATTACGAGTAAACTTTGCTTCAGACTGGCCCAGCAGACAGCTGACACTCGCAATGAGTTGATGCAATAATAAGCATAAGCAGTTTGACCAATGGCAGAGTGGGAGGGCGATTCAAGTTCGTCCGAGCTTAAGTGGGACAACCCTCCGTACCTACGACAAAGGTGTGAATGTGTAATGACAGTTTACCTCTATAAACTGAAGTGAATAAGAGAGTAAGGTTTGTGAGAATAGTCTGTAGAAGAGTGAGTAGAGACAGTCATTTGAATGCAATATATTTAAGATTTGTGAATGCATACAATATTGTTTAATTTTTTATGCTCATTATGATACCAATTGCTTTCTAGTCCTCTACTGAAGAAAATCCCTTACACAGTGATTAAGAAAACGCTGCTTGCAGTCCAGTATGGTAGGTTCTTCGACTCTCTTGAAAGGAGAACGTCTTCTGTGTTGCATATGTACCTCTGCTTGAAAGCGCAGGCAGCGGATATTAAAGTTAGCTTATCCCCCTGCTTCCAAAAGAGGGTAGGGTGGGTGAGATGGACAACTAGCTAGAGAGGTTTCCCTCCGGCTAACCCGCTACCTAAATCCCTCTCTTGTTTACCACGCCACCCGCAAATCTAAACCCAACTAGAGGCTCACCTACCTACTTAAAGTAAAGTACATAGTCCAAACCCAATGGACATCCAATAAACACACGCCAAAAAGAGGATCTGGAACAAGGGATGAAGGAAAACAAGCCAGAACTTTAGTATAGATATAAATACATCATCGATTTTTCTCCTGCATTAGGTTATCAGGCCAGTACCACCTTCAGCATGAGTTACATCATATGTTTTGTCTTCAACATGAAGTGCAAAATAAGTTTTAGATGCTTATAGTGCCCCACTCTTTATTTATGAGCTTTCAAGTTCTGTCTGTGTTCCTATTATATATATATATATATATATATATATATATATATATATATATATATATATATTATCGCAAGTATTTTCACCTTCCTTAAACTCTTTCACCTTTCACCTGTTTTAAAAATGTTAATTTTTACTTCCTTGCTTAAAAAGACCCTGATTCGCAATGAAATGTCTACAGAGCTCTTTTATAAACTTTTTTTCCATGATCGGGTATTTTTGGGCCTTACAGAGCACAGAAAGGAACACCAGAAGCGGGTTTCACAAATTTTATGGACAATGTATGATTGTAAGCTTACAGATTCCATGTCTTATGTCTAATTAGCTTCCTTCTATTTATGCGCATAGTCAATAACTCCGCACTCCTGAATCCATCGTGGTATAATTTAGGTTAATAACGTAATTACTTAGCTTTTTCCGTTAAGTCAGGTTGGCATTTGTATGTTTTTAGTGTCCGGGTTCAAATTCACCGCTACTAGTTAGCTATTCAACTGTCCTGCCCGCGCGAGCTATACAGATCTATTGAACATGGTCGCCACTTGGACGGATGACCGCTCAAGTAGTCGCCGTAGCCCAGGCCAAAGGCAGAGCAGGAAGCTAAACCCAGCCCATTGATACACAAACACAAAGCTAGCAAACATTCCTTTAACCTACTTTATCGCACAGATAAAGCCGTGTTAAACGGCTAACTACTTTGGCGAATTTCATCCCGTACAGGTACACCTGGGCGACCTGCTCTCGATTGCTGGATTGCAACTTGGGCATTCAGTTCCATGAGAGTCTACAAGCAACAACTGCTCCATCAACATGTTTATGCTCGAGCAATTATTAAAGAGATTCCTGAGATTGGTACTGTTTAACTGCCGGGCGTCGTAATCTAAACCTACCGAATCAGTGCTTTAACTGTGGTTAAACACTGTAATAGATAACCAGACTTGGATTGAATAATTTTATTTGGAATTAACAGTAAAACAAGTAACGTTATAGAGCGAATGTTAATGTTATTACACTTAAATGTAATATAATTAAAACGTAGAATAAGTAACGTATGAAAGAAGTCCACTTAACGCTACAGAGCGAAAGTTTCTTTCTTCGTGTAAACTGAATATCGCTCATAAACAAATGCTCTGGAATAACTTAAGAGTGAAGTGAAGTTTACTATGCTTCGGGTACGGTGGAGTCAGGTGGCGCTTTTTTGTTTACCTGTGTCCTGTACAATCCACTTCGTGATTAGAGGTACAATACAATTTGTCTCTCATTCCAATGTATGGGTCCTACTTCATTTTCCACCTCACTAGACTGTACTGTTTACAGTAGCAAATAAGGCAGCGCATTGGTGTTTTTGTTTACATCAACAGTGCTGTGTTTACGGGACTCTATAGTAAGGTTGTACATCTTTGTATGCTAACTTGTCCGGGGTCCTTAGCTTTCTAGGTTATAAAACTTTCTAAGTATTTTTAGTTTTATTAGTTTCAATTTCAATTGTATTCCTGTTAACTACTCCATTAATTCATTACATTGTTTAATATGGTTTCATATAGAATTGTTAAATAAATTATAGTTAACCATATTTTACCGTTTACTAATGTTTCCTCCTGTAAATCGATCCACTTCCTCTTCCTTCCACAAAAAATAAATACTCTACACTCTGGCGAAGGGGGAAGGTCTTGTGTAAGCACGTTAAAGAATGCCCAGCAGCGAGTATAGCATTGGGGTTATATTATTGGGAGTAATCCACCCGCGTCATATTCAAATGCCTACTCAACTAAACAGATATAAATCCCCTAGCAGCGAGGGTGGTAGCAGCTTAATGCTTAAAAAGTAATTTAAAATCAACCAATAAGTATCTTTTGCTGAAACTTTGCGTGTACACAATATTAAAATTCACAAACGCACCAATACTGTTCTCCTAATACTGCTGTGGTGTGTGATAGACCTCAAAAAATTCTCTAATTGATGAGCAACCGCACACTTTACAATTTCACAATTGATGTGTCAAGCCATCGGTTTTTGCTCCAGTACAACTGAATACGCAATTTTCGCAATAAAGACATCAAAATAATTAAACCAACATAGGCCTTAGATTCATATTCCGTAGTGTTAGAGTCGTTAGACCATTTTTCAACATCTTTCAACATTTTTCTGTCGGGATTGTTCAACTGCCTTGTTAGGTAAGCATTAGTTTCGTCACTATTTTGTCAAATAAAGATCCCATGTATTCCGAAAAAATTGAAAGAGCAGATGGCATCTGCGACGAATGCCTGTTCAGTAAGTCTACACAAATACCACTATTGGAGTAAAAGGAGGCAGCACGGGGTTATTATCAGTTTTGGTTCAATTCCAGTCACACGGTTTTTTCTGCGTCGTAGTACGAATGTGTTTTCAAGGGCCTGCGCGTCATCAATGGCTTCATAATTATTTTCCTGTCTGCTTTCTGCACTAGATTCATTATCACTGTCACTAGAACTTCCTTCAGTCTGTTTCATATTCAGAAAAATCACCACTTTCACTATCTAATGCATTTTGTATCAGTTTTCACAAACCCTCCTCATCATCCTCACGCATTCTTTTCACGGCCATGAAGGGAAGAATAGAATTATTTGTTCTTGGTTGAAACACAGTTGGTGAGGTCATACTGAGGGAATTACAAACATGACATGTCAGCACTTCATTCCAAACGTATACAAATGATACCTGTCAGATACCTATATACAGTTATAGACAAAATAAAAACGGCGGCGGAGCAAATGATTGAATGTGATACAACTTCAAAATATCCCTTCGGTCAAATAGAAATGTATGAAGTTCAAAGAGCTTCGTTCACTCGTGTACACATAGTTTAATCAGACTTAAACAAATCCAATAAGGACACAGTGCATTATATTATAATATGAAATAACTGCCGGGGAGTACCTGAAAGGATTCTATGAAAAAATGCATATGTAGGATATAGGGTTTACAACGGAGGAGGACACCTCTCGCACTGCGACCTACGAGAGATTTATTGCGTCTACCAACCCTCCCAGGAGGAAGGGATGAAGCGACGGA
This sequence comes from Deroplatys truncata, assembly GCA_030765065.1. Taxonomy (NCBI): domain Eukaryota; kingdom Metazoa; phylum Arthropoda; class Insecta; order Mantodea; family Mantidae; genus Deroplatys; species Deroplatys truncata. The sequence goes on along the minus strand of CM060983.1, from coordinate 200,819,750 downwards.
ATCACACAAGCGACTACAGGTCACAGAACCCTAACTTTTCCTGGCTCGAAGACCAGTTCCTTTACTGGAGATGCCTAGAAAGGGCGACGGAAAATGCATAGGTAAATACTAGAGGACAAAACCAAACATTTCGATTTGAACGTTTTGTTCGTTACTACATAAGTAGAAAACTCAATTAAATTGAGTTTTATTTATGGACGCTCTTTAACTGCTGTGGTCCTTAGCGTCCCAATCTATATTATGCGTGAAAGGCTGGTAATTTTGCTCAGAGGCCTGTTTATCAGGCTCGAGGTTCTTTTATGTGCCGGACGACCGTTTTACTTCCCTTCCGAAGGAAGCCATGCTAAGAATTCTTACGGCTGAAAAACTCCATCACCCTCCGCTGGGTTTGAACCCGCACATAAGCAGAGGAAGCTTACTCTCACTGGCAAAAAGTGCTTTCGTATATAGAGAACTTAACTCCGGTCGCTTTTAAATGTACACACGAAGTAAGGAAACGAAGAGAATAAAAAAATACAATATTTTATGTGGACCCGTTATTTTCTATCACTGCCCCTAATGATGGAATTCACCACTTCTTAAAAAATTTCTGTGCTATGACTCCTGTGGTGTCTTCTACAGCACTTTGGAGCATTAATGAACCTGTGTCCTCGAGACAGCCTTTTTGTTATTTTCTCCCAAACATGTTCTATTGGATTCCGATCTGGTAATTTCGAAGGCCACAGTAGTTGTTGAACAAATGTATGTGTTCCGAAAACAGTTTAAACCTTACTCGACCTGCTAGAATATAGGTAATACTTCCTTCAGGATAATGCTCTCAGGCAGATGGTAGAACATATTCTAGGATTTCAATGTACGTTTCGCTGTTCACCTTTCATGCACGGGTTGTAACATACCTGCCCATCTCCGAGATATCTAACGCTCATTCGATCATTTTACACGAGTGGCCACATGTGGTGGCGAGCCCCGTGGTTACAGTTCGGAGTGTAACCTCCAGAAAATGACTTCTCTCCAATCGAAGTTCTGTTGTAGTGCTGCAAATGGCAAGTTGTCAGTGGAAGAAGGTGAGTCAGCTTTTAATTACTGCACATCTCTGCCAAATTCCGGCATCCTTGCAACAGTTGTTAACAGTCTATGCACAATCAGAAAATAAAGATAAGCCCTGTACTCAGTTCCGTTTCGCAAGGGGCCTCTTTCGAGCTCCAGTTTAGAACTATTTTCATCTTCTTCGGAGACATGCATGCGACCAGTAGGGCCCCATTCACAACAAAATTAAGCGTAAGCATAATGTAAAGTTAAAAACTAGTTTACATATAATAGAACCGTTTACAATGAATCACATAACAGCTGTGCTGTGTAAAAAACACATTCCAGCATGTTCCAACGAGCTACAGGAATTTAGCAACAACATCCAAAACTGGTGCAATATATGGAGAATAATCCTCAATTCTTGTAAGTCAAAAACATTTTGTTTATCTACAAACAGAATATTATCTACCAACTGATAAATTTAGGATCAACCCCCATACAGACATCGACCACAATACATATCTTGATTTGACACTTGACTTTAAGCTCATTTGGAATTCGCATATATCCGACATATTGACTAAATGATGAAACAGAATTCATCAATTGAAACATATACTCAAAGTATAATCATCACTTGCACTACAATATACGCGTCTCGTATACAGAGTGGACCATTTAATTTGAGACTGCACAATATCAAAAAAACTAAGCGTTGTAGAAAGAAATTTCTTTAATAAAAGTTGCTTGATATTATGGAGGAAAATAAATGCCATTAGTCGCGTTTTGTTTGGAGGACGTTATGGTGGTAATTTTAGGGTCAATTTTATTATTTTAATGGGAACCTATAATTATCTCAATTTAAATTGACCCTAAAATGACCATCATAACGCCCTCCGAATAAAACACGGCCAATGGCATCTACTTTCCCCCATAATATCGAGCAACTTTTATTCAAGACATTTATTTCTACAACGCTTAATTTTGGAGATATTGTACAGTCTCAACTTAAATAGCCCACCCTGTATACCTCAGTATTTCAATCAATTTGGCAATATGGTTGTTCAATCTGAGGATCCGCTTCTGCCGATAAAACTAAAAGGATTCAGACCATATTAAACAGGAGCCTACGACTGATGACGGGATCACCATGGTATGTGAGCAACGTAGTTGTGTATGATGACTCAGGAATTCCAGAGGAAACGACGTTCCTCCGCATGAATTACATACGGTTTCAAAGAACATTCGAAAATCATCAAAATCCTCTCACTCAGCAAATAACAGGCAATCTACCATCTGACCCACCGCTCCGAAATCTAAAACGAAAACGTCACACCGACTAACGACCATAACTCAAATGAGTAAATACTCAGGCTTATCGCGGGATAAGTACCTGATCACAAGTTTCGTGTTATTTATTTATTAACCTAAATGTATGCACAGCTGTACTGTATTCAATTTGTACAATAAAGTTATCTTAATACAAAAAATGAATCACATATACTTACATATAAACATTGAATTATACGTAAACTTAGAAGCTTATAGGGTCTAAGCCTTCAAGTTTATGTCTACGTCATACCTACATAAGAAAACTAGTTAATCAAAGACCAATTCTCATCATGTGATTATTCTGTCTTCTTATATAGGCTTTCCCGTTGCCATTTGTGTTGGTTCTCTATCTGAATTTCTGTATAAAAGGCAAAAGGTCACGACTGAGCAGTCCCGACCGACAACAGGGAAGAAACCTCTACAAAGCGCACATGCACCGACCAGCCGCAACCCGCCGAACATCGTCGCTCGATCCTACAACCCTGAAATAGATGAGTATGAAGGAGGTGATGGGTACAGGAAATGAGGGGCAGGAAAGCCACGGCAGAAGAGATACCATCGAGCATTCAACTGCCACCCCGGGGAAACCACGAAATACCAATGTTTCAAGCGAGGGCATTCGCCGGGATCGAACCCAGGAACTCCCAAATGCCAGTCACATAAGATACTGCGGCGCCACCTCGCCGAGTGAATTTCTGTGTGATATAACTGGCCAGGAACCACTGGGATATGAATAAAAATCGCAATAAAAGAAACTATGCTAGTAGGTGGTGCTCTTTTGTGAGTTTACATCCTCAAACGGGATAGCTAGCTTTTGTTTATTTTGATACATATACATAACATCTTTTGTCGTGCGTACTATTGGCGGTCGCTTCGATGGCCGCCATATTAGCTCAGTTGTTTCACGCTCTGTTACGACTCCTACTACGAGGCGTGTTTTTAAAGTGTCGATACATTTTTAAAAAATAACAGAACATTATTTTCCAAATCTTTCGTTACCTTATACGTTACACTACTTCTCAGATAGTCACCGCCGCTATTTAGGCACTTGTAAACAGGAAACCAGTTTTGTATGCCTTCGTCAAAGAATGATGCCGCCTGTGATGAAAGCCAGGTCTGCACTTCTTGTTTCACAACATCAGAATCGTTGAAATGTTTTCCATCAAGGAATTTCTTCACATAAAGAAACAGATGAAAACGCTTGGTGTCAAATCCGGAATGTAGGGATGGTGGTCGAACTATTCTCACGAAAATGATTGGATAAGATCTTGGTTTGTTTGGATGTGTGTGGCCGGGCATTGTCATGAACCCAAAGAATTCCACGCGAAACCATTCCACGCCTTTTGTTCTGTATTGCACGACGGAGCTTTCGTAGACTTCTTTGTTGATTGACGCATTCCTTGGAAGGAATTCAACCAGCAAAACACCTTGTCTGTCCCAGAAAGCCGTGTACATAATCTTGCGAGGGTATAAATCGTCTGAATTTCTTCTGCACGGGGAATTTTGTGTGCCTCCACTCCATGGATTGATTGTTGCTTCGATTCAGGAGTGATGTGAGACACCCATGTCTCCCTTATATGATGTGGGCTAGCAAATCATCGCTTTCCTCAACATATCGCGAGAGAAAAGCCAATGCAGCGGTAGATCGCTTGTTCTTGAGCTGATCAGCAAGATCTTGAGCACAATTTCCTAAATCCTAAGCGTTCTGTCGCAATGTTATACAGAACTGACCTCGAAAGTTTTGGAAAATGCGAAGACAACTACGATGTGGTGAAACGTCTGTCCTCGCGAATGTTTGCTTCCAGAGCTTGCACCAAATCATTCCTGATCACAGACTGTCGGTCGCTCCGTGGCACATCGTGCACATTTTCTCGACCTTCCTTAAACTATCTAACCCACTTCCTCACCATTCAATCAGTCATTATTGTTTCCCCATAAACCTCACACAATTGGCGATGAATTTTTGCTGGTGCAACATTTCTCGCATTCAAAAAAACGATCATTGAAATGACTTCACAGTCGGCAGTTCGTTCGGTTGCTTTGAACATTTCAAAACGCTTTATCAACAGGATAAGTCAAAGTGACGATCACTCATATAGGCGTCTGGCTTCCTAATGTATGGAGGAGTGATCGCGCATGCTTATAAAGCGACTGTAAAGCATTACTTTAAAAACACGCCTAGTATTTATGTTTCCATTTATGTTTATGAATGACAATATATCTCATTAAGTTTATGCTTAAGTTTAATGTCGTGTTAATGCTCAATTTTCATTGTGAATGGTCTCGTAACCGGATGAAATTTCGCCCACCACCTAGCAGTGGATTGTAGAACACCGCAAAAACATGCTCAGGTGGCAGTATACCCTTGTCGTGAGAATAGCAACAGGCTTATCAACGGCCTCTACAATTGCTAATAGCATTGACAAGCAATAAGAGCGGTATATGTGAACGTAACCTGTGAGCCAAGAACAAATAAATAAAGGAAATAAAAAAGTAACATGGAAACCAGACTTATCGTCAATAATTGAAATGTTGGTTGAGCCAAACATCAAGGTATAATATTTATGCCCAATATGTATTCTATGAGTATAAAATATTATAGAAGATCTGTAATTTTAATGTAAGAATGAGAATTGGAGCTGTCGAGTTAAGAAGAAAGAAAGAAGGAAAGAAAACAAATCTGATGTGTTACACTCACATGACCTTCTCTACTCTTGTACAAACTATTTTTACAAACGCTTATTCTCCATCTACTTCATGTTAATCGAGATAAACATTTACAGACTCTATATTATTGCTAATTTTCTTGTAGATGTAAGGGGAATATATATTTACAAGGGCAATATAGAAATACAGTAGCTTTTAAGCACATACATATCTCTTAATAGCTGGTTGCTAGGTGCAGCACCATTCCCTTTGCCAGAGATTAATACTCTTTACATATCAAAACAAAAAAATGAATAACGAATTCCCATTTAAGAAAATAAGTATTGAAAAATTTAAGAGAATAACAAGCAATATCTCGAAAATGGTTCACTGAACAAAAAAAATGTATATGACATGAATTGTGTATTTTAACGCGATCTACATGTTTGTGTAGTAAACTTTTCTCTATCTCTTATGGTTTACCGGTTATGCAAAAGTCGTTCACAATGAAGAACACTTTTGGAGACATTCCCAGAAAATTCAAGATATACGCTTTATTTGTCATGAAAATATCTTAAACATATGATATTTTAATCAAAATCGTTAGATTTTAGAAAAATCTTCCATGTAAAGGGTATCCTGGGGTGGGGGGATTTTGTTGAAAACCTTCGTGTCGCATCCCTGGAAGATATTGAACCTAAATACCAAGTTTGGTATTTATCCGACTGTTCGTTTCTGAGTTATGCTCTTCACAGACAGACACACACACGCACAGACAGACATACAGACAACACACACGGACATGTTTCTAAAAAATTTTTTTTTGGATTCAGGGGGTCTCAAAACATATATTTCCGGTGAAATCTGGGTATCGAATTTTTGGGTGGAATACAATACTATACGTAGTAGAGAAAGTAAAAAATAGAAAGAAAGATAGAAGGAAGGAAAATATTATCACAGAAATTTGTACCAGTGTTGCTAGTGCATGAAGCGATGCGTAACTTCTGAACCACGTAGTCTAACATTTCAAAGGTTCTATTTCCACGTCCAATTCACACACATGCAACTGCAACAGCCATGGCTTTCATGGATATCATATACCGTAGCTGTACGGGTATAGCTGGCGCAAAACTTCTGGAATCGTGACCTTGATTGCGACCCCAGCTGCCGAGCCTAGGAATGGTTTATGTTTAGCTTAATCAACGAAAGCGATATAATACCTTTGCTTACTCACAGAGCGTAACACATACAGTCTGCATAGAAAGTGTCCGCATCTTGTAATTTCAAAGAGATCAGTACGTAAATAGTGCTTATTTTATATTTGTGATATTTATAACCATGGCTCCTACGTTTTCAAAGTTAAGTGATAAGGTATTACATAGTCAAAGCAGGGAAATAATTGCAAATGTCCTCGACTTCATGAAGCAAGAAGCAGAGATGAAGGAAGAAAATATACGTTCACCCGAGTTCCACAAAAGCCTTAGAGTGAAAGAAAGAGTAGCCAAAGCATCTGTTGTTTCATTGACTTCCGTTTCCAGAGTTCTCAAAGATAGGGAGAAAAAAAAAACACATGGATGAAGGAGTACCATTTAACACACCTGGAAAGAAACATAAAGCGCCTAAATGTGTTACAGAAATAGACGATTTGGACAATTACATCATTCAGCGCAGGATTCACAATTTCTGTGTGTAAGAAGAAGCTGTGCAAACAATAATCAGATGCTCATCAAGGTGAAAGACAGCATAAATTTTCAAGATGATGCTACAAATCTCAGAAAAGTTATAAAAGATTTAGGGTTCAAGTGGAAGAAAACGAAATCAAATAGAAGAGTTCTAATAAAAAAAGCACGACATACGATCTCAACTGGAAGAGTACCTTACAAATTAGAGGGTCAAACTAAGTGTATGAAGATGAGTCATGCTTATACAGCAGTCATACAACATCTAAAAGTTGGAGTGACGATAGCGAATTAGGTTTGCAGGCACCTGTTGCCAAAGGGCAAATACCTACTTATTATCGTTCATACTGTTGGAAAGATCGACTTCGTTCCAAATGACCTTCCCATTTACAAGTCGCAAACAAAAAGCAGGAGATTTTCATCAAGAAATGAATACAGAAAATTACATGAAGTGAATCAACAGCACGTTGATACCTAATATGCCTGCTGGGTCCATTCTGGTTATCGATAATGCTTCTTACCATTAACACTCAAATTGACAAACCACCTACCTACCAGATGATTGACAGGTTCTTATATTAAGCGCTTTTTACAGCGGTGGATTTAAATATACTGTATATAACTATACGTTTATCAGTGCAGCGTAATGTAGTGCAGTGCATCACCGGTGTGCGGATATTTGACATTGACTGTCCCACGCACTCCTCCAACATGCAGACGACCGGGCACCTCCTGACCTGGTACGTAACTCGCTTCATAGCTATCATTAAGATTTTCACGTGTCTAGAACTGTTGCGCCAGTTATACTCGATGGGTTACAGGGGTTTTCAGTTCATTGGTTGTGTTTGTCAACCCAGTCTTGCTTGCTCCTATTTGTATAGTAACCAGTGAAAACATATAATCATACAGAAATATGACATATTAGACAACGAAGAGTGAGGAAAGGTGAACTCTTTTGCTTTAGCATACCTCTTTCCTTACCAGGAAACAAAGAGGACGTGTTTTAGGACACTTCCAATTTACGTGCTGGACAGACGATAAGGAACACTAGTGCCATTGCTTTGTTACCTTGGTTAAAATGTTCATATGATATCTACTAGGTATTTTATTAAATTTCAGGGCTTAAATTATTATTATTATTATTATTATTATTATTATTATTATTATTCGCAGAAGATTGAGTGATTTTAAGAATACTGAAGACTGATATATACTCAATAAACATGCCGTGGCTTATTCAATTTTCACTCTCATTCCACTAATGTGATTTAGTTCCATTTTCCTCGCGCGTAGCGGTGAAACGAATCACGCTATGCCCATAGCCTCGGCGTCACAATATAAATGTATGCAAACGTAAAAGAGCAGCGTTTTACGATGACAGAAAAGTAACTTAAATATACAGAATGTGTTGAGAAACCTGCAGTCAAATAAACATTTCCTTTTCCGCTTCATGAGACATTGTGTCCGAAGGTTCAAGAGGTACTCTTTTGCGTATCGGCTTCATTCTTAGGGGAGCCAGTACACCTGAAGGGAGAGGAGGAGTCAACAAACAAGCAAGTACAGAAGACTGGGAACATCTTTTAGATTAAGCATTTGTGCTTGTTTTAACAGCATTCAAAGATGACGCCAGCTGTACTCCTAAAGAGGTGGGAACTGTGTTTCCCAAAATAAGAGGGTTTCCTTAGCAGATGCTATATTGGTACAGAATTATGTACGTCAATAATAAACTACTTCATAAACTTCCTTGCAGATTATCCAACTGTAATAAACCTCCTGATGATTAAGTAGAATTTGTAGTGAAGGGAGGGCCATAAACTTGGCCACAAAACAACGAAATCTATAAACTGTCAAAACCCCAGGAAATAGAAGAAGCCAGAAACAGAATGACAACGCAGAACAGCGCCCGTACAGAAGGGAGGTAATTCAACGGGCAAGAGAATACACGAAGATGCAGCCCAGCAACCCTATACTAACAATTATCAAAATGTACGATAAAGGGAAGGAATACAAATAAGAAGACACCAAGATAGACTAGTACAGTAAAAAGCAAAATGCATTAAAAACTGATAATAAACAATGTTATGTTAACAAAATGGAACTATCACGGAAAGAGAGAAAGTACCGTCATCCTTCCGTAGCTAATTCAAATAAAGTAGCAAGCAGCTGAACAGGGATAATCCCTGAAGTAGCCATAGGGTAAAACAAATCCTTAAATTCCCCCATTATTACGTGATAGCTCAGGCGATAGAGTCTGAGGTTCGAGAGATCCCGGTTTCGAATTGCGTTGGACCGGCCATATTGATCTTACGCGTTTTCATGGTTTTCCCAGGTCGGTAGGCAAATGGGCGGATTATATATTACTTGTTTCTTATTTCCTCTCATATTGTTCCCTTGCATCTCCAAGAATAGTAGCGTAAGGCGTTGTGGTGGACATGGTTTCAGAAGACAATGGTTTGTCTTGCCCGAACGTGTCCCTAAGGTTAGGTGGGATATTATTGGGATAGCGAGGAAATTAAATCTGTAAATGTAATGAACCCCTTCGCGTTGCGCCTGCAGCTATCAGATTCTCTCTCTCTCTCTCTCTCTCTCTCTCTCTCTCTCTCTCTCTCTCTCTATTTCCCAAGTATAAATGTGTACACAACTGTATCTTCTTGTTGCTTGGCTACAAGTATAAATGTGTACACAACTGTATCTTCTTGTTGCTTGGCTACTATAGCTCTTTATGAAACAAACGTTATATCTAGCCAATACAGGCATATAAAGTGAAACAATGGACCATTAGCTTTCATTCCCGACAGCTTTCTATAAACTGCATAACCACGATTGGGCGTGAAAGAGAGGAAATTTTGCTCACAGGGCTCTTTATCAGGCTCGAGGTTCTTTTACAAGCCGTAAATCTACGACATGGCACCACCGGCTTTACTTCCCTTCCGAAGGAAGTCATGCTAATGATTTTTACGCTAGAAAAAATCCATCGCCCTCCGTCGAGTTTGAATCCGCGACTTCGGGAAGTAGAGCTACCATGGTACCATTAGACCATGGAGGATTCAATCAAAGATTATCATTAAGGTAATAATCATGATTATTCACACCTCTTCGATTGCTTGACTTTGCATTCAATCTAAGCAATGTAAAAGTACATAATAAATAGAAATATATGTATAAGAATTAGATTATAGTTAGAGATGAAATAATAGGGAAGAAAACCCAAAAATTATCTTTTATTTTCTGTCTCTTCAGTGTTAACGAATGTTCATATGATTTCTTTTGATCTCGTACAAAGTATCAAAAAAACCCTTGGGATATAAGCTTGAAGGATAAAATACCAGACCATCTAAGTTATTTTAACAATAATTTCCTTTCCAAAATTTTACATTATAATTACTAACACGAAATAAACCTTTTGTAAGCCTTTCGGGTTCAAAGTGACTTTCGCATTATAAAAAAATTCAAGTTTAAACATAAAACTAGAAAATGTTACATTAAATTTACTAAATAATCAATGGGCGAATAGGTGACCTTTAAGAAGCAACTTACATTATGTCATGCCCAGAGTACCATATATTGCCATAATCGTCGTCGTCGTCAACATCTTGTACATTAAGCGATTCAATACACAAAAGCGACGTGTTTTTACCTTCTTTACTACTTACCTATAGTACTCATAAACAGTGGAAGTATTGCTCTCCAATCCATAAATTCGATACCAAGATTCCACTGGAAATACACTGGTTCCAAAAAAGTATTTTTAGAAATATCCGTGTTTGTCTGTGAACACTATAACTGTAAAACGAAACCTCGGTTAAATAACAATTTTCAAATTTAAGTAGGACAAAAAGATTCTCAAGAAAATCCCCTCACCCTTAACTAGGGTTTACATGAAACAATTTTCCTTGTTTCTTTGATTTTCTCGAAAACGATTTTAGCGATTTTTAAGATAACGTGTTTTAAGATATTTCCATGACAAAGTTTACGTCTTTCCTCTTCATTCTAAATTACTTCCGTATAGTTGTAAACCGCAACAGAAAAATCTGAGTGATTTTATCCGACTACAAAATATATGTTAAATGAGTTTTTTTTTGTGTGTGTTAACCATTTCCGAGCTATTCTTTGTTGTTGGTTCGAAGTTTCAAATGCTTATACTTTTTGATAGTAGTAATTCGCTGTTAGTTACCTTCTCTACTAGGTATATAGTAATTAGAGGAAGTATTGTATTCCACCCAAAAATTCGATATCGAGATTTCACAAGAAATATAGTATGTTTTGAGGCACCTGAATACAAAAAATCATTTTTAGAGAAAGATCCGTGTGTGTGTCTGTCAGTCTGTCTGTGAGTAGCACAACTGAAAAACCAAAAATTGGATAAACACCAAACTTGGAATTTTGGTTCAGTACCTTCCAAAGATGCCATGCGAAGATTTTCAAGAAAATCCCCAGATTACCATTTACATGCAGATTTTTCTAAGCTTTTGATTTTCTAAAACATGGCTCTAACGACTTTTACTAAAATACCATATATTAAAGATATTACATCATAGACAAAATCTATATATTGAATTTTCTGGAAATAGCCTGTGAAGTTCTATTCCGTTGGAAGAAATTTTGTATAAACCTTAAGCTATAGAACATAAACGTACTAAACAAAAAATGTAGATCTCTTAAAACACTGAATTTGTTTCTAATAAGCTTTTTGTGATATAAGCCATTTCTGAGATAACCTTATTTAAAGGTTATAATTTCTTGGGGTACCATTTCTTGGGTATTCAATTAAGTCCTGACAACATTCACTTGTTTCTCGCGATTGCATGAAAACAGTACGGAATTTTAAGGTCAGCATATAGCGTCCAGTTCTTAAACATTTTAATATCGCTATTCCCTTTATACTATAACGAAATGTGTAATAAAGATATTTATACAAAAATTTATTTGCATTAAAATGAAGTAGATAGTAAAGTAGAAAAGTGGATAGAAAAATAAGATTTAGTAACAACAGTTTGTATACCCAGTAATAAACTATAGAGGGTAGAGAATGCCATGTGAATGCAACACATCAGTAAACTTTTTCTCGTGATCATGTAAATGGAATTCCAAAGCTATCACATAGAAATCTGACTATCACTTTAGCCTACCGTATCCTTTTTACTTTCTCTACTACGTATAGTAAGTAGGGGAAGTATTGTATTCCACCCAAAAATTCGATACCGATATTTCACCGGAAATATATGTTTTGAGACCCCCTGAATCCAAAAAAGCATTTTTGGAGACATGTCCGTGTGCGTGTCTGTCTGTGTGTCTGTGTGTCTGTCTGTGAACAGCATAACTCAGAAACGAACAGTCGGATAAACACCAAACTTGGTATTTAGGTTCAGTATCTTCCAGAGATGCGACACGAAGATTTTCAAGAAAATCCCCCCACCCCAGATTACCCTTTATATGGAACATTTTTCGAAAATTTTAGTTTTCTCAAAAACGGCTCTAACGATTTTGATTAAAATATCATATGTTTAAGATATTGTCATGACAAATAAAATGTATATCTTGAATTTTCTGGGAATGTCTCCAAAAGTATTCTTCATTGTGAACGAGTTTTGCATAACTGGTAAACCATAAGAGATAGACAAAATTTTACTACACAAAACATGTACGATCGCGTTAAAATACACAATTTATGTCATATACAGTTTTTTTGTTGAGTGAACCATTTTCGAGATATTGCTTGTTATTCCCTTAAATTTTTCAATATTTATTTTCTCAAATGGGAATTCATTATTCATTTCTGTGTCTTGGATATGCATAGAGTATTAATCTGTGGCAAAGAGAATGGTGCTGCACCTAGCAACCAGCTATTAAGAGATATGTATGTGCTTAAAGGCTACTGTATTTCTATATTGCCCTGTAAATATATATTCCCCTTACATCTACAAGAAACTTAGCAATAAGATAGAGTCTGCAAATGTTTATCTCGATTAACATGAAGTAGATGGAGAATAAGAGTTTGTAAAAATAGTTTGTACAAGAGTAGAGAAAGTCATATGAGTGTAACACATCAGAATTTTTTTTATTATTCAATTGTTCCTTTTTACTCCGCCTTTAAATGTAATGTTCACATTGGCGGTCTTTTACCTTTGGAAGACATTAACTATTGACAATAATGTTAACTCATATAGTTTTTCATTGAATTTATTTTTCTTTGGGTTTTATACATTAGGTCATACATTTACACTCTTATGCATACTTCAGACTCTGGGAAGAATGGGGAATAATCTTGGCAAGAGAAAAATTGTTGGCATAAAGCTAGAAATCGAACCTGAAACCCCTTGTATTCTTCTTATATCTCCAAGGAAATGTATAAATATGCAATAAAGTTTATCTGGATTAAATAGAAGTACTCACAACAACAAGCGTTTAAAAGAATGGTTTGTAGACGAGTGAGTAGCTGTCATGTGAATGCAACATCAGGTTTTTACTTTTTCTACTATGTATAGTAGTTAAGGTGGGGAAGTATTGTATTTCACCCAGAAATTCGATATCAAGATTTCACCGCAGTATATGTTTTGAGACCCCTGAGTAAAAAAAGTTAGAAAAACACCTTGTATGTGTGCGTGTGCGCACGTGTGTGTGTGTGTGTGTGTGTGTGTGTGTTTCTGCACAGCATAACTTAAAAACAAAAGGTCGAAAAAATACCAAAGTTGGTTTTTAACTTCATACGTTTCAAATATACGACAAAAGAATTTCCAAGAAAATCCCCAACCCACAACTAAAGTTTACGTGGAACTTTTTATGCATTTTTTATTTTCTTAAAAACGGCTCTAAAGTTTTTGATTAAAATACCATAAAGTATATGAAACATATTTATATGACAAATAAAATGTATATCTTGAAATTTTTGGAAATATTCTGCGGAGAAAGGAATTTTGTATAATCTTATTTATCCCGTAAAGGTTAATGGATAGACCCAAACGCATTACACAAAAAATGTAGATCTCTTTAAAACACACAATTTATTTCAAATAAGTTTTTGTAGCATAAGGAGTTTCCGAGATATCCGTTATTAATGGTTCGAAATATTCCATACTTAGTCATTGTTTTAAAGTCTTGCCAATTTGCAATTGTTTCTTGCGTGAGAGGATATGTAGTGAAAGAAGAAAGAAGGTTTAATATTTGGTTAAAAGAGGTAAAGGTTTAGTATATGTGATAAAACTTAATATTGATATACAAAACAAATAAAAGGGAAGATAATAGAAAATTAATATGGAGATTAAATAACATTTTATAAGGTAAATAAACAAACAAACAAACATAAATGCATAAATAAGGATATATATTAATTAAACTAAATATTAGGCCGTATAAATTAAATAATAATTATAAAAACAAAGAAACGTTATCAGTACACAACCTTAACTTTATAATTTTTAATTAAGGAAACATTTAAATAAAACATAAATATAAATAAACTTATTAAAATGATTAGTAGCTTATTAGAAGTTTTTTTGCTGGCTACCAGTAGATTTTGAGGGCTTTCAGTGAATATAGTTAAATAGGAGTAGATAGCAGCTGGTTACCAGTTGCTAAGTTTGCTGATTTACAGCAAGTATAGATAAATATAGAATTTAGAATTGTAATTAAGTCTTTTTTACGCCATTATTCTACTCTAATAATTTCTATTCCATTTATTTATTTTAATTTTATTTATTATTTTGTAGATATAGTGTAGATATAGTTATTTTATCTTAAAAAATTAGATGTAATATAAAATGTAAATGTGTTGTGAGAATAAATGTAAAGTTTGAATGTATGTCCCGGTGTAGTAACCAAGGTACCGGGATAGTATATTCAGACTTTACGACATTTTAATGCCAGCGTAGAATGATCAGTTCTAAAACACTGACTATAACTATTCCATGTATCTAAAAGGCAATGTGTAATTTAGATAATTCTGAAAGGTTGTTTACCTGGATTAAAATGAAGTAGATAGAAAAATACACTTTCGTAAGAATACCACTAACAAGCGATAGATGGCAGAGAAAGCCATGTGAACGTAACACGTAAGAGTTTTGCAATCATAACTCATATTGAGCTGTTCACGTAGATCGTTGTTTAATGAGAGAACTTGATTTTTCATCGGAGTGCAAATTCAAAGCAGATTTAAGTGGCTAGACTTGGTTTTTTGTTTCACTTGGTTTTACATTGTAATTAAGTACCTAATTATTCAGCATCTTAAACTCAGCCCTAATTGTTTTTGTTGGCAACCTTCAGTTCGTAACTGGATATTTTGAGAGTAGACATTCAACAAATATTTTGCACAGGACTAACCCTTAATAAGCTCTTGTGCCTCAGGAAAAAAGTGGAAGAAAACAAGCGCTATTCTGTTTTGTTGTTTCTCCTTAGGTAAAGGCAGAGGAGAGAAGCTTACGGCTGGTAACGATACGCAGATTGTGAGCATCAGGGCTCATTATAAGCCCAGCACCCCGGGGAACCGGGGCAAGTCCAGCCCAGACCTGCAGCTCGAAACGCCTGGAAAGACAGAGCTCTCACACTTTTTTTAACCTCCCTCTTTTTAAAATATTACGAAGGTTTGTTTAGTCACATGAGAGAAAGTACGACCTTTTGCTTTCTTTACACACATCCAAGTAGGTGAAAGCATTACACCCGACCTAAAGACTCCACGTATACGATGATTTTGTCATTTTGAAGCTCCCTGAATTGAATAAAAGCTTCTAAGAAGTACGTGGGCGCCTTTTGTTTTCTGTCTTTCTGTAAACAAGACTTGGATGTTGAGGCAATATTTTATATCACAACACTGTGAATGCCAGAGTGATTGTAGTGTAAATTAATATTATTGTATGTACAGGATTTTAGATGTTTGTTAGCCATAAGTATTGTTAGGAAATAAGTTTACGCGGCTTCACTGAAACTGACAATAGAAGTGGGTAACAATAAACCGAGGGGGTGAGTTGTTTATCACTAAGAAGACACAAACAAATGAAGTCAGGGAGCGTGCCTTTTTTTAAGAAATGGAGGGAATATCTTCCCTAGAGCACATATGTTAGTAGCAGTGATTGGCTCACAAAACAGACGCTAAAGTGGGCACGATTTGGTAACCAATGGCAGCTCTATTATGATGTTTAGGCAATTCGGGGTGAAGGAGTATATATTCTCGAGCCATAAGCAAGTGTCGCGCAGTTTTGAAGAATCATTCACGAGGTGCACGTCGCATAGTTACAAAAATGTGAAGTACGCGAAGTAATTGGCGTGCGGCAACTAAAACGAGTGTAGTTACATTCAGAAATATCACAGTTTCAGTCAGGTGTGTATAAAGATTAAATATGTGAATTATTAATTGTGGCGGCAATAAAAGTCTAGATTCAATTTTTTTTATCAGTGTTATCTTTTAGTAACAACTCCTTTCCGTTTACACGCCCTGCTTAGAGACACTTGCTCGACTGAGTTATAATAGCTAGCCGGAGGACAAAGAACCCAAATTTAAAATAATAAAACAAGAGGCGCTCAACAAATAAGATAACACTAGCCATTGAGAACTGCGAAATATCTAACATTTCGTACTCAAACAGTATGTTCATAGTACAAGGCAAGGATTTCGAAGAAATATACAAATACACATGGTAAAATTTATATTTCGCTTTATATCTAAAAAATTTGATGTGTTACATTCACATAACTTTCTCTTCCCTCTCCGTTATCAATGGGTATACAAATTATTCTTATGAAAGCTTATTTTTCTATTTACTTTATTTTAATGGAGATAAATTTTCCGGAAATAGCTACATTACACATTTCGTATAAATACAAAGGGAACAACGATAGTCAAACTGGACGCTATATGCTGGCCTTAAAATTCCATATTCTTTCCATACTTCGCAAAAAACAACTGGAATGACAGGACTTAAAAGAATGACAAAATATTGAACAATTTGAACCATTAATAACGGATTTCTCGGAAATGGCTGTTGCCATAAAAAAGGTATTTGGAATAAATCGTGTGTTTTAAAAATATCTACAGTGTTTGTGTAGCACGTTTTCGTTTATCGCTTAACGTTTACCATTTACACAAGATTATACGAATATTCTTTCAGACTGAAGAGAAACTCACACGCTATTTCCAGAAAATTCGGGATTTACATTTTATTTGTTATCTAGGTATCTTTATGTACTACTATAATAATCAGTGATGTTTAGTTCGTAGTTACTAGGCAACAAAACATATATGATTCATATTCTAACAAAACACAAAACACGCTATCAAAACAACAAAGTTTGTTGATTTAGCGTGTTTTTTTTCCAAAGCCTACATTGCTCTTTCTCTAAAGTTATCGTTTTCGCAATAAATAAATTTCATTATATATAATCAATATACAGCATATACTAAAATACTTTGAACGTAGGTAAAATATTGTAGACAACACGTTACAAATTACGTTTAGTAACTAGTCCTCTAAATAACTATTAATGTATGGTATTTAAGTCAAAATCGTTAAACCCATTTTTTAGAAAATCGTTCCATGTAAAAGATACTTTGAGTTAGGAAGAGCATCTTTGGAGAGCACTAAACCTAAATACCAAGCTTGACTTCAACCAACTTTACGTTTTTGAATTTTATGCTGTTCACACACAAATAGACATACATATATATATATATATATATATATATATATATATATATATATATATATATATACAGACCACACACACACAACGCTCGCGGATCTGTTCCTAAACCTTTTTCACAAATTGTGTGTGTGTGTGTGTGTGTGTATGTGTGTGTGTGTGTGTGCGCGTGCGCGCTTGCACCTATGTCTCTATCTGCGTACAGCGTGACTCAAAAACAAAAAGTGGTTAATTCACGCTACGATGTGAAACGAATATTTTGAAGAAAGTCACCACAAACCGCTCTTCACATGGAAAACGTTTCGTTATTTTTAATTTTCTCAAAAACGGCTCTAAAGATCTAGATTAAAATACCATATGTTTAAAATAATTGCATGACAAATAAAATGCACATCTTCAATTTTCCGGGAATAGTCTGTGAAGTCCTCCTCATTCTGAACGACTGTTGTGAAATAAATAAGCTCTACGAGATAGACAACATCTTACTGGAGAAGAAATAAAGCGCATAGTTCATGTAAAATAACATCAGAGATACAGTTTTTCATTGGTTTGAATTGTCAAAAATTTATACTTTTCTCAACACTTAAGTCGCTAATCATCTTTTTCTTGTGGTCAGCAAAGAGTATGGAATTAGAAGCTATCACATAGCGACACGCAATTTAAATATATGATGCGTTACATTCACATGACCTTCTCTGTGCTTTATCGTTTATTAGTGGGTATACAAATTATTCTTACGAACGCTTATTTTTGTACTTGTTCCATTTTAATCGAGTTAAACCTTGACAGAAATAGCTACATTACACATTTCATTAGGTTAGAAAGGGAACAGCGTCAATCAAATGTCTAAGAACTTGAAGCTAATGCTGACTTTAAAACTCCATACTCTTTCCATGCAAACGTGAGAAATAAGTGAATGTCGACAGGACTTTAAAGTATGGTTAAATATTTAACAATTTTAACCATTAATAACGGATATCTCAGAAATGGCTTATGCTACAATAAACGTTATTTGAAATAAATTGTATGTTATAAAGACATCTATATTTTTTGTGTAGTACGTTTTCGATTTATCGCTTAATGTTCACCATTATAACAATTTATAAAGTTCCTTCCGAATGAACAGGACTTTACAGGCCATTCCCGGAATATTTAACATGCACGCTTTCTTTTTCATGTAAATATCTGTATTATACCTGTGGTATTTTAACCAAACCGTTAGAGCTGTTTTTGAGAAAATAAAAAAATCGAGAATTATTCAATGTAAAGGGTAGTTGGGGTGCGGAATTTTCTTGAAAATCTTCTTGTCGTGTCATAGGGAGATACCAATCTTAAATACTAAGTTTGGTATTTATTCGACTTTTCGTTTTTGACTTATGTGTTCAAAGTCACACAGGCAGACACGCCCATCCATCCCCAAACACGGACGTTTTTGTAAACTTTTCTTTTTTTGATTTAGATTTTTTTTAGATTGTGGATCCTTGTGAATAAAACACATTTATCTCGAATTCCCGTTCACTTCTTGAAGTTGTATCCCCTAGTTGTGCACGGCGAGTTGGTAACCTTGGTTGTATGTTGAGGGGATTCAGGAGTAGTACAAACTTGAATCACTTAAAGAGTTGTAGTTTTTTGCACAATGTAGACGTAGTATATATAAAGCGCAGCATATATTACAGATACACAGCGGTCGCTATATGATGGGGCCATAGATCGTGTATATGGATGCTACGCCTGCATTGCAGTGACCTCTTTTTTTTGCGCACTAGTGGTAGATGACCCTCTCAGCGTTTACCAGCTGCGTTATACTTGTACTGCATCAACTGTTACATTCTGTTCGTGCTATAAACACTAGAATTTGTGCATTGTGCACCTCAAAGGTGAAAGTTCGTTCAAGACATCTGTATTGTGTGTGATTTGCTTAAGGATGCTCTTGTTATTGTTGCTCTTCTTGTCTTATTATTAGTCCACCAAAATGCCTAGCGACAAATTCACGCTTGAACAACAAATTCTTATGTACGATACATACATAAAAACCGAATCATGTAGACAGGTGTGCACACAATTTCAGGGGAAATTTCCTGGTATTCCAGTTCCAGGTAGAGAAACTGTTAGACATCTCGTTAATAAATTTAAGACAGAGGGATCGTTAAACGCTAAATCTTAGAAGCAAAAACGAAATGTTCTAACGAAGGAAAAAATTAAGGAAGTTGTGTATCATTCCAACCCTAAAAATAAAGTTTATAGGAACAATCCTCGCACTATAGACGAACTTATGGACAAAATAAGAACAGAAATTGCTAGAAATTATGCTTGTGAATGGAAATTTCATCGAAAGATACAAGGAATAGTTCAATGCAGATGAACATCGCTTTCAACACCACTTATAATAAGGCTAGTAGCATTATAATACATGTTACTATCACTGTGAGTAAGTAGCACGGGAGATTTAGAACGGAAA
Source organism: Deroplatys truncata (assembly GCA_030765065.1). Classification (NCBI taxonomy): domain Eukaryota; kingdom Metazoa; phylum Arthropoda; class Insecta; order Mantodea; family Mantidae; genus Deroplatys; species Deroplatys truncata. Next base: position 200,799,977 of record CM060983.1, on the reverse strand, counting down.
ACCCCTCAGTGCAATAGACAGTGCGCGAAGCACGCATACGCGCGATCCACGGCCTGGCAATATTACGAACGTTCTGTATATAGCTCGCCAGACCGGAGCGGCGATTCGATCTCGACACCTCTTTATTAGAAACCCGCCTCCCTAATCACTCTTACACAAGTCACAGCTGATGATATCTATGTCAAAGCTGCTACCTATCAGCTAATTTTCAGATTTGTGACGGACGTGGGTATTTATTATTATTATTATTATTATTATTATTATTATTATTATTATTATTATCATTATTATTATTATTACTCGTAGTAGTAGGTGGACTGCAATTTATTATAGAATATTTCATTAGTATTCGACTATTGTAATACAATATGAAGTATACGAAGTAGTAAATTAGAAAGGGGAATGAACCTAAGGTTTCGCATAGAAATAGTGTCAGATACGCATACTTAAGAGTCTTAAGATTAGACCGCAAGAGAGTGGACTTTGATAGGGGAAGCAATACGTAGGCAGAGCTTACGTTAAGAAAAGGACATGCATTCTAAATCAGAGTCACTTATTTACTTAATCCTGTGGCTTACTAATCTAATGAACCTAGTAAATGTGAGTTCCATGTTAGTGTAGCGGATAGCGACGCGCTTGAGTATGATTTCTGCGACTTATGGCAACACTCTTCAGTTAATTATTGTTATAGAAGTAATTAATTAGTAAACTCAACAGCCGGCAAATCATCTCAAACTGAATATTTTAGTCAAAATTAAAATTTATCAACGAACTAAACTGGTGTTATACTTGAAATACATAAATTTACAAGGTAGGCGGTTGAAATCAGTTCAGTTGGTTGCAGACAGCGTTACTAACCAGACGCAAAAGGTGTCCTCAAGAAATTTAATACGTATTCGTGTGAGACGAAAATAGTTTTACGTGTTAAAAAGTGCAAGTAATTAATTAAAGAATCTTACAGCTCTCTATATCAGTGAAGTGTTATTTAAATCGTATCAAGTATTAATAAAAGGAGTGAAGAAAAATTATAATGTGTGTAAGCCTACATTCTTAGCCGTACCACAACCCTGCCAAGACATCCATGTCTCTAACAATAATACTGACGCAGCCGAGGCAAACATAAATATGTAATATTTAAAGAAACAGTAAAAATACATTTGGGTGAAGGCTACCGGAAACTGTTTACTATACGTGCGGTTGCAACTACTACAAGTTCGGTTTCCCAACAGATGAAATATAATACAACTCCTACAACAATATAACTTCTTCAATACAAAACTCCTTCCGAATGAAGAGAACTTCACAGGCTATTCCTAGGATATATAAAATATATGTTTGATCTGTCATGTAAATATCTTAAATGTATCTTGTTCAAAATTATTAGAGCCATTTTGAGAAAGTCAACAATAAAGTAAATTTTCTATATAAGGTGTTAGGGTGGAGGATGTTCTTGAAAAATCTTCGTTGTAAGATGCTAAACTTATTTTCCACGTTTCGTATTTAACTGACATTTCTTTTTGAGTGATGCTTCTCTCAGACAGACAGACAGACAGACAGGTGCACAAACAGACACATACACAGACTCACATATACACGCACACAGAAACTAAGAACTTTTGTTAAAAATACTTTTTTATTTAGAAACTCTCAAAATGTGTATTTCTGGTGAAATCTCTGTATAGAATTTAGTAGCGAAGGTAAAAAGAATTAAAAGAAGTTTTGGTTTTTTACTCATTACATATATTAACATCGGATTTCAAAAACACTGAATCTCTCAAATATTAATTTAATGAAAGCCCTACATAACGAATTGGAATCAATAGATTTTAACAATATCTGTATTAAAGATATTTTTGTAATTATCAAAGTGAATTATATAGCAAGTAATCATGTTTCAATCTACGCGTAGTAGCAACCGTCATTATTGATTCACGATTCATTAGTGACTATAATCTCCACTAAAGCCTCCCATGTACATATACCTAACATATCATCAGGATAAATGTCACCCTTGCAGTGTCCTGGAAGTGGTAGTTAGCTCTTTCTGCTAATGCAAATACTCTTGAAAAGAACCAATTTATTAATATTCGATTCAACTTCTTACCGCTTCTTTCCTTTGTTTGGATACCAAATTCAGCTTATTTAGATCCTTTCGATTAAGTTCATACTTCACCAAATACCATCGGCCGTTTCCAGCTCACTGATTGTATTCTGTTACTAAAATATTACTCTAATAAAAACACACATCTAAACTACTGGTATACGATCAGAGTGGAGCATTGGATTTAATCTCAGCCAAATGCCATTTTAAATTGTCTCGGTAGAAAGAGCGTGTTCATTTGATGTTATCCCAGTACGGAATAAAATTGAAGTAAAAATGAATGAGGGTCATTTCATGTACAACAGGTGCTCGAAAAAGAAAACAAAACATCAATATTTCAAAATAAATATACTTAGTATTGCACTCCACCCAAAAATTCGATATCAAGAATTAACTGGAAATACATATTTTAGGCTCACTCAATTCAAAAAGAAAAAAAAAATTAGAAAAAAGTCCTGTGTGTGTGTGTGTGTGTGTGTGTGTGTGTGTGTGTGTGTGTGTGTGTGTGTGTGAACAGTACAACTGAAAGACAAACAAAGTCGGATAAACACCAAATTCCGTATTTAAGTCAGTACCTTCTAAAGATCTTCATGAAAATCGCCACACCCCAAATTACCCTTTACGTGGAACATTTTTTGAAATTTTTTATTTTCTAAAAGTGCCTCTAACGATTTTCATTAAAATACCACATATTTAATCACATTTCCATGATAAATAAAACACATGCCATGACTTTTTGGAAATGGCCTTTGAAGTCCCCTTCATTAGGAAGGAGTTTTGTATAATCTTGTATGACTAGTAAACGTTAAGCGATAGATGAAATCGTACTACAGAAGAAATGTAGATCTCTTTAAAACACGCAATTTATTTCAAATAACTTTCTTGTGTCATCAGCCATTCCCGAGATATCCGTTATTAATGGCTCACTACGCGGCCATTCTTAATAGTCCAGTCAACATTCAGTTGTTCCTCACAATTACCTTGACACGGAATTTTAAGGCCAGGTTAGCGTCGAGTTCTTAAACATTTGACTATCACTGTTCTCTTTGTATTTTTAACGAAATGTGTAATGTAGCTACTATTGCAAAGGTTTATTTCGATTAAAATGTACTAGATAGAAAAAAAATCTGATGTGTTACACTCACATGACTTTCTCTACTCTTGTACAATCTATTTTTACAAACGCCTATTCTCCATATACTTCATGTTAATCGAGATATCGAGATGTCAATCTTATTGGTAATTTTCTTGTAGATGCAAGGGGAATATGGTAGGTTTTAAGCGATAGTCAAATATTTTAACGCTGGTTGCTATGTGGCGCATTCCATTCTCATTGCATGTCCAGGACATAAAAAAAATGAATAACGAATTTGAGAAAAAGTATAAGTATTGATAAATTTAAGGGAATAACAAACAATATCTCGAAAATGGTTCACTCAACAAAAGAAATGTATATGACATAAATTGTGTATCTTAACGCGATCTACATTTTTTGTGTAGTAAAATTTTGTCTATCTCTTATTGCTTACCAGTTATGCAAAAGTCGTTCACAATTAAGAATACTTTTGGAGACATTGCCAGAAAATTCGAGATATACATTTCATTTCTCATGACATTATCTTAAACATATGATATTTTAATCAAAATCGTTAGAGCCATTTTTGAGAAAATTAAAATTTTCGAAAAATTTTCCATGTAAAGGGTACTCTGGGGTGGGGGGATTTTCTTGAAAACCTTCGTGTCGCATCTCTGGAAGATACTGAACCTAAATACCAAGTTTGGTGTTTATCCGACTGTTCGTTTTTGAGTTATGCTGTTCACAGACACACAGACACACACACACAGACACACACACGGAGATGTTTCCAAAAATGCTTTTTTTGGATTTAGGGGGTCTCAAAACATGTATTTCCGGCGAAATCTCGGTATCGAATTTTTGGGTGGAATGCAATACTTCCCCTACTTACTATACGTAGTAGAGAAAGTAATAAGCTTTAGTAAGAATAGTTTGTATACCCACTAATAAGCGATAGCGAGTGGAGAAAGTCATGTGAATGTGATACATTAGATTTTTAGAAAAAGGTCCGTTTTTCTGAGTGTGTGTCAACAGCACACTACAACTCAAAAACGAAAAAAAAAGAGATAAATACCGAACTTGTATTTAAGTTCAGCATCTTTCAAAGATACAAACGGTGTAGCCGAAGTCGTTAAGGCTTTGACTCGTGAACGGGAGGTCTGCGGTTCAAATCCAGCCAGACCATCCTCTCTGACTGAAGTTTCTTCCAGGTAATTCTCAGTAGCCTAAACTTAAACCTGGAACGTTTCACTCCCAAACCACCTTTACCAATTAACATTTCATCATCAATGTCCACCACCTGTTGTTCCGTCTGCAGTAAGACGCATTAAACCTTCCTATATGATACATAATCCTCCAAATATACACCATGATAATTTTAAAGAAAATTCTCCAGTACCAAACCATTACATTGAACATTTTTCTTTTTTTTTCCTCAAAATTTGCTATAACGATTTCTTTAAAATGATATACATTTTCGATATTTACATGACAAATAAAAATCTGTATCTTGAATTTTCTAAGAATATCTTTGAGATCTTCTTCATTGGAAAGCAATTTTGTGTAACTTTATATAACGAATAAACGTTAAGAAGTAGTAAAAAACGCATGGTACAAAAACAGCAGATCTCTTTAAAGCACACCATTTATTCCAAATAATTTTTGCAGCATTACCCGTTTCCACTGTATCCGTTATTATTCTCGGCATGTCATGGAAGGAGTATGGAATTAAAGTCTGGCATAAACCACTAGTTTTTAACAATTGACTATATATTAGATTTCCTCTACCCTGTCCGTGTACCAACAACGAAATTTGTAATAAAACTACTTGTGTAAGGACCAGTTGGAAACTGGAATATAATAGTTTCAAGTAATCGAAATCATTCAAATAAATGTTAAGATAATTAAAAATATGACTAACCTTTTCATATTATTAGATCTGAATCTGTATTTAAGATGCATGCTATGCTTTGCTGTTTGTAAACTTTGGAGAAAGTGTGCCCTTATCACATACTTGCTGTTTGCTCCAATTGTATATTTCTACATCAGTAATAATAAAAAAAGGCTTATCCGCAGTAACGTAAAGTAGGTAGAAAATACGGTTTCGTAAGAATAGTTTGTAGAAGTTATAGCAAAAAAACGTTGTTGAGTAGAAAAATCAGTGTGATTGTAATGTATCATAATTTATAAATTAGGTGCATATTTAACCGATTGTTTTCATGTTATAACGTTTTGTAAATTGAGTAGGCTTGTGATCACATCTACTTTCGATATTTTAACGTGCCACAACATAACACCTGCATTGCGTCGGGAAGCGTAACACACAACGAAATTGATGATGCTTGAGAATTAAAAGAAAATAATCAAATCACATCTGAAAATGCAATCTATAATTTCTAGTACACTACAAAATCGCACATATATTTTATCGACTTTCGCAGCCGAAAGTTTAAAACTAAGCTAGTTACAAAATACAACATACCAGTGGAATTTTTGGATGGAAAACGAATACTTCCCCTACTGACTATGGGCAAGTAGTAGAGAACGTAAAAATCTAATGTTGTTCGTGCACATGACTTTCTCTACTTGTAAGAATTCTTACAAAAACTATTCGCAATCTATGGTAACAAACTTATGACCCCCTACCTTATGAAAAACCACGCCTCCAATGATGCTCTGGCAGTCTTTAGCGTGAGCTACTAATCTGCAGCAAAGCTTCCACTGGAGGAAAGTGCTACAAACCACCGGGAAGTCCAGTTTATTCCATTCCTCCTGGCTACTTTCCAAAGACCATCTAAACTTCGCGGTCGTCTGCTTTCAAGGGCTCTTTTTCGTAACCCAAATGCACAAAATGCATCAGTCATACTTCAGATGAGTTAACACGGATGTCGCTGAAAGGTGTGGAATGTATTCCCATTTCTCAATTTTCGTATGACTTGATGCCTTATTCTGATGCAACCAGACTTTATTTACAACTGTACCATAGGGAGCAGGGATGATCGTCTTGAGTTCATCGTCGGTTTGAAATCGTTGTCCACCCAGCCACGGTTTCAAATGCAAGAAGGGGAAATAGTCGCTTGGTGTCAGGTCGGGACTGTACGGAGAGCGGTCAAACAGTTCGCAACGAAGCTCTTGAATCTTCTCTTTGACTTTGGCAGCGGTGTGCGGGCGTGCGTTGTCATGCAGGAGGATGATTGAAACGACAGTTTCCCGCGGCGTCGATTTTGGATCGCAATGTCTCAGTTTGGTAAGCGTTGCACTGTTCACGCCAACTGTAATTGTTGGCCCACGGTCCATAAGGTCAATCAAAAGGACGCTCTTTTCGTCCCAAAACACGGTAACCATCATTCTGCGATTCCTGTGGCGATTGCCTACACTTTTTTGGTTTGGGTGAACCGGAACGTCGCCAATGCATTGACTGTTGTTTCGATTCTGCATTGGTGTACGCTATCCTTGTCTCGTCGCACGTAACAATGTGGGGAAACAAACATTTCCATCTTGTCATTACCGCTCCAAAAACTGTCGTGCACTACGCATTCGTTGCTTTTTATGCTGACGGTGAGCAGTTTTGGTACAAAGTTTCCAATATCCAAGCTGTTCAGTGACAATTCTGTAAAGTGAGGCTAGAGCAACATTTGGGAATTCATCGCCAGAGCACCAATCGTGAAGTGCCGATCATTTCGAAGTTTTTGATTCACTTGCTCAACGATGTCGTCGGTTCGAATACTGGGCATGCCACTCCACGGTTCATCGTGCACATTTTTGCGGTCATTTCGAAATTCTCGACACCAGTGTCGAACCTGTCACTGTCACTCATTATGTCGGATCCATACACAAGGCATAACTCACGATGACGATCCTTTTGCCAGTATAAATCTAATCACACCGCGCACTTCACAACTAGCTCGATCTACGATTGTCGCGGCAATTGCGATCTGCTCTCACCGACTGGCAAACGCCTACTGCATCACACCAATAGTACGGTAGGTTACTCAGGAGTCGGTAGACAGCGCTGCAGGCATGAAACGTCATTCAGGCCTACCATCCGTTAAATATTGTTCACTGGACCTTAGTTTTGGTATACACCTCGTATCTCCGGGGTGCGACTGGTGGCCGATCGTGTATTTCTCTGTTTCTTTCCCTTTGGAATAAGTCCTGATGTGGATTTATCATTTTTGTTGAGTGCACATGAGATTACTTTCTTGTATACGGTAAACCCACACATCTTGCACTGCTTAAAAATCTTAGAATGCAAGCATTTTGCATCGTAAAGGGCAAAAATGTACATCTAGCAGAATGATTCTATCTTTGACGCCATTTGATGCAGAAATAACAAGAGCACACAACTGATTAAACACAGCGATACACTCATACTGCCGAACTTTCATTCGGTTCCATATGTTTCAGCACGGAGCTATTGTGCTCGTCTGATATTGTTACCATAGGTCGTGAGCAACCCTCCGTAGCAGGGAGAAAGTATTGCATTCCACAGAAATTTGATATCGATTTCACCGAAATGCACTTTTTGAGACTGTGAAAAAAATATTAGAAAACACTCCGTATGTATGTGTGTCAACAAAATTACTAAAAAACGATTATTCAGTTAAATACTAAACTTGTATTTGAATTAAGCATCTTACAAGGATGCAACATAAAAATTTTCAAGAAAATCCCCTCAACTCAAACTACCGCGTTCGTTATTTCTTATATTCTCAAAAATAACCTTAACGATACTTAATATTAAAATAGCATATGTTTAATATACCGGCAGGAAAATAAAATGCATGTCTTCAATTTCTAAGAACAGATCTGAAGTCCTCTTCATTCTGAATGAATTTGTATAATTGTGGAGCATAAAAAATTTAGATCTCGTTAAAGATCTCGCTTATGGAAATAAAGCTTTTACTGGCGTTAACCATTTCCGAAATATCCCTTTTATTGGTTTGCATTTTTGAACACCTGCTTATAGATTTCTCACATGTAAGCTTTTCTCCGTGTAAACAGCATGCAATTACAAAGTCATCACATTGCAGCATACTTATTAAACATCTGAGTATCGCTTTACCTACTGTTTCGTGCGTCGAAATTGTGCAAATATGAAATAAAAGCTAATCTGGATTAAGAGGAGGTAGATGGAATAATAAACAAGTTTTTGTAAGAAACGTTTTTTTAAAAGTGAGTAGAAAAAGCCATGTGAATGCAGCACATTAGACTTTTACTTTCTCTATTATGTTTAGTAGGTAGGGAAATTATTGTATTCCACCCAAAAATTCCATGTCAGGAGTTCATCGGAAATATATGTTTTGAACCAAAAATAGTACCTTTAGAAAAACATCCTTGTGCATGTGTCTGTGTGTGTGTGTGAACAGCATAACTCAAAAACGAAAACTTGGATAAACATCTAACTTGGTATTAGGTTCAGTACTTTCCAAAAATACGACACGAAGATTTTCAAGAAAATCCCCCAACTCAAAGTACTCTTTACATGGAACGATTTTCTAAAGATGGCTCTAACGACTTTGATACAAATACCATTATGTAAAGATACTTACATGACAAATAAAACGCATATCTTGAATTTTCTGGGAATAGCCTGTGAAGTCCTATTCATTCGAAAGGGATTTTATATAATCTTGTATAATTGGTAAACGTTGAGACATAGCCTATACAATGTAAATCTCTTTAAAACACACAATTTATTTCAAATAACGTTTTTATAGCGTAAGGTACTTACGAAATACTCGTTATTCATGGTTAGAGTTGTTCAACACTCAGCTGCTTGTCTCTTTGGCCATAAATTCAAGTGGTCCCGAGTCTCGGTTAGGGTGAGTTACCCGGGTAGTGTGTTTTTGAAGGTGTTTCCCCTTATCCTGAGAAGATGAATGTCGGTTAGTTTTAAGCTCTTCATCGTCCGATATGACCTACTCGGTTAAAGGACGTTAAACTTAAAGAAAAAAAAATTAGCCTTTCTAAAGTCCCAACGACATTCAGCTTTCCTCACGATGTCATGGAAAGAATATGGAACTTTTACGCGTATAGCTTAAGGCGTCCAGTTCTAAGATATTTGACTATTGCTATTTCCTTTGCTTTCTATAACGATATGTAGTGTAGCTATTTCTACAAAGATTTATCTCGATTAAACTGAAGTAGATAGATAAATAAGCCTTCGTAGGAACAATCTGTCTACCCACTAATAAACGATAGAAGGCAGAAAAGTCATGTGAATGTAATACATAAGATTTTTCCTCTCTAAAGGGTCTTTCAACAAGAGTGTCATGTCTTTAACATCTAATAGCTGCCGTTATTGAGTTACAGTAGTCATTTTTTTCATGTGGTTACAGTTGTTACTGACAAATAGCCATGGAACGTTACAGCATTCAGCTACGCGTAGAAATTGTAAAACTTTATTATCAAAATGGATCATCTGTTCGCCAAACCTTTCGTGTATTGCATGAAGTGTACGGTGTGCATAATCGTCCCTGCGAGAGAACGAATCGGCGTTTGTTCATATATTTGAAAGAAGTGGTTCTGTCAGCGATCAAAGAACGCCTATACGTAATCGACCTAAGCGCTCCAACAAAACATAGGCGCCGTTCGTGAGAGTGTACGGAAACAAATCAATTGCTCGTCGAGCGCAGAATTGGGGCTTTCGCCGAGCACAACTTGGCGAATTCTGCATCTGGACTTGAAGTTTCACACTTACAAAATGGTGTTAAATCAAGAACTAAAGCCCAACGACCATAGGTTGTATTCGCTGACTGGGCTATGGAGCAATTGGAAGCTGACCTGGATGTTTGTCGAAAAATCATCTTCAGCGACGAAACCCACTGGATGGTTGTGTTAACAAACAAAATTGCCGCTATTGGAACAATCACAATTCAATGCAGATTCAAGAATGACCACTTAATCCCCAAAACGTTACTGTGTGGTGTGGATTTTGTATGGTGGAATCATTGGTCCATATTTTTTTCAGATGAAGATTGAGAAACTCTGTTAATGGAGAAAGATACCGAGCTGTTATAAGGCAGTATTTTTAGACTCAATTGGATGGTATGGACCTCCAAAATCTGGTTCCAGCAAGATGTCAAGACATGTCATACTGCTCTCGAAACAATCGATCTTTTGAAGGAGAAGTTCAGAGGTTTCATCATTTCCCGTGGTGGTGATGTTAACTGGCCCCCGAGGTCATGTGATTTAACGCCGTTGGATTACTTCTTGTGGGGTTATGTTAAATCTCGAGTTTATGTCAACAAGCCAGAAACAGTAAATGATCTTATGAATAACATAATGTGTTATTCGTGAAGTTGGACCAAATTTACGTTCTTCTGTCGTTGAAAATGGGTCAACCGTATACGCTAAACCCAACGAAGTCGCGGCGCTCACTTAACAGATGTTTTCTTCCACACATAATGCCATTAATTATGTACCAAAATAAAAAAGGAATAAACCTCTATCATTTATGGAACGTGTTTTATTTAAGTTCAAAGATACAACACTCTTGTTGAAAGACCCTATACTTCATGTAAATGGAGATAAGCTTTTGCTGAAATGTTTTCATTACACATTTCCTTGTAATTACAGTGGAACCAAAAGATATTAGAGCAAAAATAAGCTGTTCAGTAGATAGATTCATGCCTATGTATTTCTATGACATTTCTGATAAGAGTGAAATTGTGAAAACCTCTAACAAAAAAAGGTCGTAGTGAACCACTACACCTGTATCCAAACTGTCCCCTTCTTCCCGGTTTTCATCATTGTTCCTAAAGCATAAATAAAGACAGTTTCTTCAAGTTGTGACTTTATTCGGCGCAGCAGCTCTGCCTTTAAAAGATCTGACAAAGTTGAGTTTAAACCACAAGTTATTTGTAGTAGTGCCATGGGTGGTTTCCAAATCATCGATATATTCTCGAGCCACGAGTGACGAGAAAATTCACCTAGTGGATTTGGAAAACACGAGTGGCTTATGCTAAGATTATTTTACGAATAAAATGAAGTGATTTACCCCAAAACTCAGGATTAATATCATAAAACGTTTATATTTATTTGCAATATGAGTGGCGTTGTTTTCGAAAACAAGTTAGAATTGTACGCTCACGTTTTGTCTGTTTGTTCACTGCAACTTGATTATATAGGTATTATTTTCTGACATCTGGCGTGCGAAACTTGAAGTAGGAATTCGCTGTTGTTTTATCTATGATTGTAAAACCACTCCTAGTAGAGAAAATATTAAAAGAATAATAAAATCTATGCTATCAACATTATAGGTTATGGCTTTCTTAGAGAAAAAGGAGGATAAATATTATTTTATTTCGATTCATTGATTTATTATGAACATTATTTCAAAACACAATTATCTTATCAGTTTTTAGTGTATTCCTTGTATTCTCCGTTTAAATTCCTCACATTGATGCTATAAAACAATGTGGAAAGCCACAGCTAAACGGCTACAAGAAATGTATTTAAAGAATATCATATAAAGCTCAATCCATTTGAAGACCAGGAGATTTAGGAGGCGAGAGATGCAAGGAAAGCGGAAAAAGTACTGCTTCAAAACTTAGGAAAAAAGAAAGGTTAGTGCAGTGCGTTTTAAAGCCCGAAGAATATGAAACAATGATCAATTTATGTGCTGAGAATACCCTGCAGGATTACAAATTAAGTTCTTCCTTATCGCTGCCCTAAATTGGCATGCCTAATTAATAATTTCGTCTATATCTTCATTTGGGCGTTACAAAATCTCGTTTCTACCATTTTAGCTTTCCCTACTTTCTCTCCACCCAAAAATTCGATATCCAGATTTCATCGGAAATACATATTTTGAAGCCCCCTGAATAAAAAAAGGCATTTTTAGAAAAGTTCCGTGTGTGTGTCTGTGAACAGCATAACTCAAAAAACGAAAAGTCGAATAAATACCAAACTTTGAATTTGGGCTCTGTATCTTTCAAAGATACGACACGAACAATTTCAAAAAAATCTCCCCACTCCAGACTACCTTTTATGTGGAACATTTTTAGAAATGTTTCATTTTCTCTAAAATGGCTGACAATTTTTATTCAAATATTATATGTTTAAGATACTTTCAGGGCAAACGAAATGTATATCTTGAATTTTCTGGGAATGTCCCCAAAAAGTCCCGTTCATTCTGAATGGCTTTTGCATAACGGGAGAACCGTAAGAGATACACAAAAAGTTTCAATATAGAAAATGTAGAGCTCTTAAAACACACCGTTTATATCATATACATTGAAGTGAATCATTTCCGAGATATTTCTTGTTAATTGTTTTTGTTTTTTCCTCTTATGTCCTGGACGTGCAAAGAGAATGGAATGCTCCACACAGCAACTAGGTCTTAAAATATTTGACTATCACTTAAAGCTTACCATATTCCCCTTAGCAATAGGATAGTTTCTGCAAATGTTTATACCGATCAGAAGTATATGAATAATAAACATTTGTAAAAGTAGTTTGTACAGGAGTAGAGAAAGTCATGCGAGTACAACACATAAGATTTTTATGTATAAACATAGCGGCATTGATTGTTAGTAATTGAGTCCTGCAAAATGATAATCAAAACTCTTCAGAGTATAAAAAACGGAGAAGCCCAAAGGAGGAAGTGATAAAGAAACTTCGTTAAACATTGAGTAGAATGATGGCCGAGGCTGGTTCAAAAACAACATTCCTTTAAACGTGTTTGTTCGTTATCTCTCATTTGTGGCATGAGTGAAATAGCCAGTGTACGCTGTTAAGAACTTAATTGTTAAAATCCCTTTACTGAGAAACGACTCACGAACCTTCAGTCTGCAGAACTTGTGCCGCCTTAGTGGCGATTGGCAGTCGAGAACACTCTAGGGACAACCTTCATTATCCCAATGATAGGAGAGTGGGATAGAAACTGTCAAAGAGAGAGCAGGAAGATTATCGTGTAGTTTCGAGAGTCCACATCTGTTTCAGTGTTGATTGTGGTAAAGCCTGACTAACGAGAAGATGTAATTACTAAGCTGTAGCTCATTTTGAAAGGAAATCGTGTCGTCTGGTTAACAGTCCAACAATCACTTGTATCGCTTCTCCCTTCTAGTAGTATATTTTATTTTCTCTGATACTTATCTATAGTAAGCACAGGAAATATTGTATTTCACCAAAAACCGAACTTTCCCGAAATAAACCCTTTGAACGATTCCTGAATCCAAAGAAAAGCATATTTTACAAAATCTGTTACATTCACATGACTTTCTCTACCCACTGTTGCTTCTTAAATTAAATGGAGTTTAATTTATGGACGCTGTTTAACTAATATGGTCCTTAGCGTCCCATGAAAGATCGGTAATTCTCCTCAGAGGCCCCTTTATCAGGCTTGAGGTTCTTTTACGTGCCGTAAATCACCGAACGACAGGGACCACCAGCTTTACTTCTCTTCCGAAGGAGGCCATGCTAAGGATTTTTACGCCCGAAAAAAACCATCGCCCTCCACCGGGTTTGAACCCGCGACCTCGGGAATCAGAGGCTAGCGTGGCAACCACTACACCACGGAGGACGACTCTATTGCTTATTAGTGGGTATACAAACTATTTCTACTAAAGTTTATTTTCCTGTCTACTGCATTTTGATCCAAATAAACCGTTGCAGAAATAGCTACATTACACGTCATTTCGTTATAGCTACCAAGAGAATAGTTTTAAGAACTGGAGCTATACGCTAGCCTTAAAAACTCCATAGTGTTTCCATGCAATCGCGAGAAACAACTGAATATTGACAGGACTTAAGAGTATGACCAAGAAATGAACAATTCGAACCTTTAATAACGGATATCTCAGAAAGGGCTTATGATACAAAAAACCTTATTTGCAATAAGTTGTGTGTTTTAAAGAGATCTACATTTTTTGTGTAGTACGTTTACGTCTATCGCTTAAGGTTTACTAGTTATACAAGATTATGCAAAATTTGTCACAAATGAAGTGAACTTCACAGACTATTCCCAGAAAATCCAGAATATACATTTTATTTGTCATGCAAACATTTTAAACATATAGTATTTTAATAAAAATCGTTAGAATAATTTCATTATAAAATCGAAAATTTCCAAAAATTCTTTCATATAAAGGGTAATCTGGGGTATGGGAATTTTCTTGAAAATCTTTGTGTCGTATCTTTGGAAGGTCCTGAACCTAAATTCAAATTTCTAGGTAGAATACAATACTTCCCCTACTTACTATACGAGATAGTAGAGAAAGAAATAAACTAATACAGTCCCCTCGGAGATGTTTTACGAGAGTAGTTGGGGTACACCTATAGCAAGCTGTCGTAAATGCAAAAGTGAAGGTGTGTTAAAGAAGACAGCGTTGTCACGTATTGAATCTGTCACTATGGAAAGTATTAAAACATAATCAATTCATGTTTTGTATTCCTCTTCCTTTTTTCTGTTAGTTTTGTAAATGTATGTGTGTTTTCATTAGTTTACCAACAATACGGTTAGATATGCAATCGTATATTGTATACCTTAATCTATAACGCTTATTCGTAATTTGAATATTGCTCAATTCCAATTACTGGAATCATAATAGGATAAATACTTTGTTTCTTTGTCTGTCTTTGTCTTTTAGGACTAGTTCATTCTCTTATCAATGTTCTTAATTGAATCCGCTGTCAAATTAAGAACTTCTCAAACAAATTTTCTTCCAAAAGTAAACCCAATTTGTACTTATTTTTTTTAAGTTCAGACCAAACTGTTGCAGAGGATTCAGACAATAACGCTATACCAGTAGCCACAAAACTTTACCTCCTCTTAAGCTGATCCCCCATGAACGTTACTTCCCGGTCTTTTTCTTTCTTTCCTTGATCAGTCTATTAGGTGTACAAATGCTTTCTTCCGCCGTACACCTGTGTTTTCACCTCCTCCTCCAGTATCTGTAATGACTATCCGCTTCACTACCTCTCATGGAAGCACATTTTTCCTACTACACGGCAAACAAAGCACGGGACTAGGCAGAAGCTCAATGCCAAGCACTGCTTGGCACGCGACCACTTGGACTCTGCCCTCGGTGTTATATTCTACCACTTTTAAGCACTTCGGAGGTGATTGCAACTTGCATCAACGTCGGCATGTTAGTTCTGATACCTCATTTCACATCTTACTTACCTATTCAGTCACTTTAAAAAAACCGCAAGGAAGATCGGCTCTCGTGGAACAATTCCACTTGCTCTCCTTTCGATGTCAACATTTTAGATGAAATGCAATTGATCATTTCTTGTAAAAATGTTATATCTAATACCGTATACAATAATGAAGTATTTGTGTTTTAATATCTTGTATACGTTTGTGGAGGTGGAGATTCATTAATATTCTTTACAAAACTCCAACAGTTTATGGATAATTACGGTGATCATGTTTCCTGAGTCCGAATTCGGAACAAATGAGTGGTTCAGTTATTAAAAATAGCCCCCATTTCCTGTCCGGTTAGAATAGCTATTGAAATAAAGCAAGCTTGACTTTCGTTGTTACAGTTATTACCTCTAAATTGAACACTGTGTTGTTCGGCTACTAGTAATTATACTATTAGTCCTCTATGTCCCCAACACAATTACTGCCTACGCATTTCTTTCAATATCATACATAGGTTGGACCATGTTACCAATTCGAAAATATTTTAATTTCATTACAAATTCTTTTTAAGTATAGTATTCAAAGTTATAGGTTTACTTCAGTAAAGTGCAGCATTCACAATTAATTGCGTGCTGGGCCCTTGTATATTATTTTGATTTTGTTACGTGAAACTGTGCACATTTAACTTTAAATTGAATAGTGGTTGAATACGAAAGAACAAGGTTAAACAACACAGAGGATAGTTGTGTTTCCTGCAGTTAGTATATGAATATATTAACTCTGAAAGCACTCTAAGTTTACAAATACGAAATTGGAAGTATGTAGTCTTCTTCTTGCACATTCTAGAACAAATGTAAATAATCACTTTTAAAATTACAAACAATTTGAATGAGCTCGCTCGGATCATGACGATCCACTATGCTTCACGCGCATGATATAGAATTGTGAAGATTACTCACAAAAGTATTATAGACATTTTGACTAGGCCAAAAAGCGTGTGCTCTCGTCACTACCCCCAGAGTAGAGCTAAAGCTGCCGATGCATTCGTTGGTAAATCCTCAACTGGCGGTAAGGTCATGGTAGGCGCAACACATACGTGATTGAACTGATGGCCATAACAAACATCTGTAACCACCACAAGTCTGGCGTAAATGGTGAAGATAAAGAAGAGTCAGAGCTGGCTCAGCATTTAAAGTACTAATAATAGGTAGTTTGAATCAAAATTATTAATTTCAAAGGCTCAGTTTCATTACATAGATATCAAGAATAATTGTAAGCGTTAGTTTCATTAAAACACTAGTGTATGTAAAACAAATAAGATATTAGCCATAAGCAGTTTGAATAAAAATTATTAGTTTATAGTATGTAACCATTTCATTCTAATCTAAGTCTGCGGTTGAAGTGGTTAACAATGTTGATTCTGTGCACCAAAGGTACTTCTTTATGAGCCCTTTGCATTTTTATGTTATTTTTTCAAATATTTATACATAAGAATTCCAATTATTCATTTGGATAATCGCCAAAGCATTAATATATTTGTCTTTGATGATTTCTCGATCCCCACAAATTACTGATGATCGACAATTTCCATATACGAAAGCATTGCTTCCGGGAAGTGGCAAAACGAATTTACACATTCTGTTCAAGTTTGGAACGGTTATGTCTTGTTTATTCAGATCCAAAAACCATCTCTGTTCGACTGTCAGTTGTTAGTTAGGCTACTGGTTAGGAGTCTATAGAGCTAATAATAGTGCGTCATGTCGTTATTTAAAACTAATTATATTGGTATTTTTTGTTTCGCCCCTTCATTCTCATCATAAAATAAATTCATAATTTAGACAGGATGAAATTTCGGAATTCTATGCAATAATTCAGGACTCCAGTACAGACCCATTCGGTAATATTCCGAAAAATTTGGTACGTAGAATCACAGATTTATAACGACATATTGCAACTCTATGTGTAAAAGCTTCAGCATGAAAAAGCGGGTAGACTTACCCTACTGTTGTATCTGTAAAGTCCAAAGTGATAAAGGATTGCTGAAAGGACAGACAATAAGCTTCGAGTCAGGTGCCAGGTTAAGATGTTAAGTGATGTTCGACGTGGGGGACTTGTAATGGAATCCCTCTGTGTGTGTGTGTGTGTGTCTGTGTGTGTGTGTGTGTGTGTGTGTGTGCGTGCGTGTGCGCGCCTGGAATTTATGTGGAGCCTTGGTCTGTTATACTGAGTGAGAGCTTAGCTCAACAAGTGTTACTTGCTCTGTATAAGCCACTCTGATGGATTTATAGTTTTACTGAACATAACCTTCACAGGGGAAATTCGGGAGATAAGGAGTTGTTAGCAAGTTCGTTAGAGTGCCGTCTGAGCACTGGAAACTATTAAATGTTCTCAATTTAAGCTTAGTTTAATTTTAATGTTGCACTATAAAACTCTAAAAGCTTATAAACCTTGTCTTTGCAGAATAAGGGGGAAACGTAAAGGTAGGACGAACGTAGGGGCAGAAGAACCGCAAGTAGTTTGCAACGGTCCTTTTGCCTCTACCGTGACTCCTGGGAGGGAGGAATGAGGGGAGGAACTCGAAGGATGGCCAGATCCGGATGACGACGGATGCAAGCGTGGACGGGGTCTCTAACGTTTCCAAATCGAACGCATCCGCTGCCTCCAAAGAGAGACCCGTCTAGAAGCACCAGGAGGTGGGTACTAACCTAGCAGCGACCCGCCCTGCTGCCAACTTGAATACCCCCATTTCATTACCTAGTATTCCCATCTTGCTTTGCTGCCATGCCGGCCTGCTTGACTTGACCACACAAGCGGTCGCCCAAGTTAAGCAGCATCGGACTTGGTCACCACATGGTCGCTAGTCCGCCCATGTGGAAACACCGAGACCCAGCCAATGGTAGGGCAGAAAGCTAAACTCCGCCCAAGACAAATAATCAAAAGCTGGTGTATAATCTTTAAACCTCCTTTATCGCACAGGTAAAGCCGCATTTGCGACTAGGTACTGTGGCGATTAAATTCCGCCCAGGTGAACCTGGGCGACCTGTTCTCGATTGCTGGAAACGATGCCAAGGAAGAAGTTTCTACAGAGCGCAAGCCACCGCCCAGTCGCAACCCGCCGAACGCTGTCTCCTGGTCCTACAACCCTGATACACATGACAGATAAGAAGATGATACAGGAAATGAGGGGCAGGATAGATGTGGTAAGATGAACTAGCCCAGCAGGAAAACTCGTAAGTTAGCTAATCCAGGGAATTCATTTCGGCCGAGGTACAAACAAGTTCTAGGCAAGCATGCTATTCATCACAAAGGGCACAAGCCAGCTGCTACTGTCGGTATGATCGATAGAATATTCCTTCATCAAGATAGTGACACTGAGCGTGACCTGGCTGTAAGAAGATATTAGTATTCTATATTGCCATGATAATTATGATAGTAATAATATTTAAAATAATAAATATAAGTAAACTAAATATTGTAAGTCCATATGGTCATTACATCTAGTTCTATTCTGAATTTTCAAAATAGTGGTTTATTTTACAGATACATGCAAATAAATATTAATTTTTCGCCCGTAATCTTGTCATCTGAAAAATAAGTTTACTCCCTAACAAACACATTTGAAATATATGTATATACAATTAGTTTTTCGCCAAAATTCCTTCAAAACTTTGCGATCCAGTTTTGTGCGATACGTAATTTATACCCTAGCCTATGGTATCTAAGGAAATTCTGTAACATGGATATCTTTGTCTTCACACTTAGCGAGATTACTAATATGGCAGATGTTATAGCGTTGCTTTTAATGCATGTTTAACACACAGATGACACCAAGGAAACATTTTCACAACTGAAAACGTGTACTGTGTCAAGCACATATTTCATATTATGCCAACTTGGTTAGCAAACTCTCGTGCTTCTAGACAGTTCAGTTGAAAAAATCTGATGTGTTACACTCACATGACTTTCTCTACTCTTGTATAAACTATTTTTACAAACGCTTATTCTCCATATGCTTCATGTTAATCGAGATATCGAGATGTTAATCTTATTGCTAATTTTCTTGTAGATGCAAGGGGAATTGGTAGGCTTTAAGCGATAGTCAAATATTTTAAGAGCTGATGCTATGTGGCGCATTCCATTCTCTTTGTATGTCTAGGACATAAAAAAATGAATAACGAATTTTCGTTTGAGAAAAAGTATTGTAAAATTTAAGGGAATAATAAGCAATATCCCGAAAATAGTTCACTCAACAACAAAAATGTATATGACATAAATTGTGTATTTTAACGCGATCTATATTTTTTGTTTAGTAAAATTTTGTCTATCTCTTATGATTTACCAGTTATGCAAAAGTCGTTCACAATGAAGAATACTTTTGGAGACATTCCCAGAAAATTGAACATATACATTTCATTTATCATGAAAATATCTTAAACATATGATATTTTAATCAAAATCATTAGAGCCATTTTTGAAAGAATTAAAATTTTGGAAAAATGTTCCATACAAAGGGTAATCTGGGGTGGGGGAATCTTCTTGAAAACCACCGTGTTGCATCTCTGGAAGATACTGAACCTAAATACCAAGTTTGGTGTTTATCCGACGGTTCGTTTCTGAGTTATGCTGTTCACAGACACACACAGACATGTTTCCACAAATGCTTTTTTGGATTCAGGGGGTCTCAAAACATATATTTCCGGTGAAATCTCGGTATCGAATTTTTGGGTGGAATACAATAATTCCCCTAATTACTATACGTAGAACAGAAAGTAAAAACTGAAATGTGGTATCATTTTAAAAACACATTTAGAATATAAATATTGTATCTACAAGTACAATATAAACATGAAGTTTAAGAGGCAATTCCAATCGATAAGACTCTAAAAACTGAAAATGTACTTTTTGGGCAAACTTCGTTCATTATCTCCCTTTAAAAATATTGATGTAAAGATATAACATAATGTATGATTATCAAAGTGGATAATAAAAGCAAATATGTTGCTGGATGAGCTTTAAACAAAGCTGTTATATACGTAAGATAATTTCCCAGTACCTGTCACATGCATCTATAGAAAGTGAACTCATGCAGCATGACATATGCTCAGGTGCGTATCTGTGGCATTAATGCTGATCCTAATCCTCTAGGGGCATGCGTATTAGAGATCTAATGCCCCCTCCTGAATGCCACACTAATTATGATATCATGAATAATGAACCGTGTGATAATGACACTAATGGAGGAGAGGCAGATTAGGAATCAAGCGACACACTTGTGTATTAAAATATTAGGTAAACAAATAAGATTTCCTTCCATGTTAAATAATGCTTTTCTGGAAAGCGCTACTTCGGTGGTTGGTTTGAATTTCATAACTTTAATATAAACAACTGAAGTTAAACCAATATGTGAATTCAGATTAAAACCGTCGTGTGAGTAGTTTATTTCTTTATCGTAGGACTATTGACTGTCGGACGATCCAAGGGTAGCTTCCCAAACTCGAATCACAATTTAATTAATTTCCTTTACCCCCCCTTTCGTTATAAAATTATTGTATAATCGTGTAGAAGATTTTGTGCAATACCCCTTATAACTGGAATTTTCTTCAGCCTCGGCTATTCCTAATAACGGATGAAAAATGCCCTGATATTCACATATCGGCGTAATGTGTGACCTCCTAACCCCCCCCCGACAATCTTCCTCCAAGTTCCGAAATTACTGCTTAGCTTATAAGCATCCTGAAAGGGCGGGTTACGAGAGAAGTATTTTTTCCTGAGATCCAGCATGGGCTCCAGAGCAAAATACTTGTGCCGAGCATTGTGCTTTCTCAATTGCTATCTGGTCATGACAAGTTTAAGTCATATTCCATGCGATCTAAGACAATGTTCCAGATAACTATTCATGCTTCTGTGGATCCTCTCAAGCTGTACAACACCTTGAAGATCAAGATATACCCTAAACAATCACCTGAACTTTTGTGGCAATGAACTGGCAAATCCTCTATTTCATATAATCAAAAAACAATGTTATTATATCCATACCCCTTACAGAGATTTACTGCTATTCACAAATAAGAAGAATAAAAAGCTCTGGACCACATACTGCAATGAAAGCGGCATAGGACTTTTATACGAATACATGCCATCTATATATAAACTAAAAGTAGTAGAAGGTGGAGGACTCTGTCGTCATTAGCTTGAACCTCCTGTGTAATGTTGTGCTTCATATCGTCCAATGTCTTTTAAGTAACCCCATAGAAAGAAGTCCGGCCATGTCAAATCCGGAGATCTCGATGGCCACAGGCTCTTGGAAATTATCCGGTCGTCATAGGAACTTACAATTAGTGCCATGGATTCATTTGATGTATGGCATGTAGCGCCGTCCTGCTGAAAATATCCTTCACTCAGCTCTACATCGTCTAGTTGCTCAGCAAACTCCATGAAAATCCGTCGGTACTCTAAAGTGTCTACATTGTTTAAAAAAAATTGGTTCCACTATTCCCTGTGCGCATATTGCGCACCAAACTCCGATTTTAACCGGGTGCATAGGTGCTTCATGAATAACATGTGGATTTTTGCTGCCCAATAGCGTGAGTTATTTGAGTTCACATAGCCGGATAAATGGAACAATGCTTCATATGTGAACCATGTGATGGACAATATGGCAGGATTTTGCACAATGAACGTCTGAAACCAACGACAATAATTCAGTCGTCTATCTTATCTGATGGATAACCGTAATCCTACACGGCATTAGACCTGCACTTTTCACAGCTCTCTGACACATTAAGTAGCTGTACCCTGTCTCCTGCGACAAACGTCTTAATGATTTTTTGGGTGACTGATCCAATTGTGCTCTTACGTCAGCAACAGCCGTGGGAAGTCTAGATGAAAGAGTTTTGCCGTTTTCATTCACCAGAGATCCAGTTGTTTCCAATGAGTTTACCAGTCCCGGTATTGTATTTCTTTGGGGAGGATTCCAAATACCAAATTCTCTCTGGTATGCCCTTTGAGTAGCTGTAATTGAATTCGTAATCCAGTATTGCTTTACAAGGAAGAGTCGTTCATTTAATGTATGCTCCATTTTTAAGTTGATTAAAACAAAATCTCAAAAACAATTGCCGACAATAAAACTAACAATTATGAATAAAACATGAACATCTACGCATCTAGTGACAGGCAATCGAAATACCAGAACATCTGCTTAATTTGGTGCTAAAATTGAGTGAATTTCGAACAGAATAATTAAAGAAAGAAATGTGTCAGTTCTGCATAAATCACTCTGTACTAAACATATAAGTATGCACTATATTACATACTAACATAATGAAGGAAGAAAGAAAAGAGAAAGAAAAATGAAAGAGAAACAAAACAAAAAAACGAAAAAAGGCGAAAATAATTAATAAGCATGAATTACAATTAATTACAATATATACAGTGCTCCGAACTCGCTCTTATGTACCTCCTCCCTTCCATTCTCCATTGTAACTAACCTCCTTTACCAAATCTTAAACACAAAAGAACCCAATTTATGACACCCCGCGTCCAACATTACATCCAAGCAGGTCTCCGTTCCCCTATTGGACTCCAGAAACTGGGATAAATATTGGTTTCTTAGTAATTCTGTTTCCCTGCACTGAGCCAGAATATGATTCCATGTTTCCCTTTCACCACAGAGTAGGCATATTCTCACTCTTCTGTCATTAATTAAGTTGCATATAAAGAAGGGATCATGTTTTACTGCAAATATTAAGAATTGGACATACCAAACTAACTCATTCCTATCTGACATCCAAAGAGACGGTATGTAGCTCCTGTGGAACACTCCTAACTGTAAACCACATCCTTACAGAATGGACCATATACAGTAATTCTACAAAGAAACACGGAAAATAAAAAATTCCTACACCTCTGAATAATCTAAAGTTCTTTCGTAATACTATCTGTTATTTTAAAGATATTTCTGTCTATAAATCAATTTAAATTGTAACACTACGTTTTAGTGCTTAATGATTTGTCATGCTCATGTTAATTACTTATTTAACACGCTATATTTGTTCCAGCAATAGTCTGTTACTAAATTATTGATTTCTTTGTTTATTGCTGTAATATTGTGATCGCAAAAAGGAAAACATTGAGCTCTGTGACCTTAAATAAATATTTAAAAAATGTTGTTATTCTCACTTTCCTTCATCGCACCTTTAATATGCTTTAATAATAATTTTCAATATGTTTGTTATTATGTAATTATTAAATATTATTAATGTGCGTGGACAATAGCGTTTCTTTTCTGTTTTCTGGAAGTTCAATAATAATTACATATGTACCATTCGGCAGTGAAAAAATCATCCTTCGGAATGATCGACTAATTTTTACTTTCTCTACTACGTATAGTAAGTAAGAGAAGTATTCCATTCCACTCAAAAATACGATACCGAGATTTCACAGGAAATACATGTTTTGAGGTGCACTGAATGCATATAAAGCATTTTTGAAACATGTCCGTGTGTGTGTCTGTGTGTGAACAGCATAACTCAGAAACGAACAGTAGGATAAACACCAAATTTGGTATTTAGGTTCGCTATCTTTCAGAGATGCGACACAAAGGTTTTCAAGAAAATCCCCCACGCCAGATTACCCTTTAAATGGAACATTTTTCGAAAATTTTAATGTTCTCCAAAATGCTATAATGATTTTGAATAAAATAACATAAGTTTAAGACATTTTTATAGCAAATGAATTCCTGGAGCTCAAATTTTCTGGGAATGTCTCCAAAAGTATTCTTCTTTGTGAACGACTTTTACATAACTGGTAAACCATAAAAGATAGACAAAATTTTACTAAAAAGTGTAGATCGCGTTAAGTACACAATTTATGTCATATACATTTTTTGTTGTTGAGTGAACCATTTTCGAGATATTGCTTTGTTATTCCCTTAAATTTTCCAATACTTATACCTTTTCTCAAATAGGAATTCGTTATTCATTTTTTATGTCCTGGACATGCAAAGAGAATGGAATGCTCCACATAGCAACCAGCTCTTAAAACATTTGACTATCGCTTAAAGCCTACCATATTCCCCTTGCACCTACAAGAAAATTAGCAATAGGATTAACATCTCGATTAACATGAAGTAGGTGGAGAATAAGCATTTATATAAAAAGTTTGTACAAGAGTAGAGAAAGTCATGTGAGTGTGACACATCAGATTTTTCGGATAACTACTATAGGGACGTTTTAAACCCTTGTGCCTTCTCCTTGGAAACAGTTATTTAATAACATAAAAGCTACATCGTTCTCACAAAATACTTGCATAGACCCTTCAAATATACAACGAAATCGAGATGAAGCTAGTGAATATGAAGATTCCCCACTCCCAGGTACCAAGTTAACCGCTTTGGACTATTCTATAAACGTAATATTCTAAGTTTATAGAAGATAAAGTATTATAGAATATCTGTTGACTGATTTCTAATGATATACAATTCTCTAGATATACAATTATTTAAAATACCGTGCTAAGAATGTTGATTATAACATGAGAATGAAAAAAAGCAAAACTTTCTTACTTGAGATAATTAAAAATGTTGGTATTGGTATCGCATGCATATCCTACCGTTGTAAGCAGATTCGATTTTCCTTTGCTTTGCTGTGTTTTAGTTGCCAAATTCTGACCATCTATATATATATATATATAATGCTTGGAACGAAATATCCGCGGCATTTGTCTTATTTTACATGTATATTCTGTAGAGTAACAACAACTATTTTTTTACTCCATGTCATTCTTAATTAAAACTCAAAGCAAACTGGAACAAACTACCATGAAAACTACCTCACAGCCACTATAACAAATATTCTCAAATACAACACGGTATGGGTACTCGGTGAAATGATTGTATATCTGGCGCCTGTCTTGATGTTTGTTTAGTTATTTACACAAATTATTATTGTAGATTCTTATTATTCTTGGGTTCTGTTCTTGCCTCGGTTAACTCAGTTTAGATTTAGTGGAGCATTTATAACTTGACAGGGGTGGAGACGGGTAAGGAAGGTGTATTTGTGTAACATAAATTTAAAGCACAGGTATTTCTGAGAAAATGCCCATCTTTAATGCACACTAGAGCAATTGTTTAACACTCTGTTGCACTGTTCTAGTATTATATAACTTTGTTCGATGAAGCTGTGGTATTTAGCTTGTGGCGATGTCATCGTTACTAACAGTAAATTTCTAAGTTCATACTTTGTGTTTTATATAATAATCACACTACATAAAAATACTATCTGTTTATTACTATCGCAATGTTAAGAACTTCACAAATAAAACATAATTTCTGTGCCTTCTACGTTCTTTACGTTACAATCACTCCCGTATTACTCAGATGCAACTACGATCTGCACAGATGACGAGCACCGAAGAACTAACTTTAGCGTGGGTACTCTATCTCTTACTTCCTACACTCATACATTTTAAAAACCGTACATTTAAATCTCATTGGCTACATTACTTTTACTAGAAACATTTTAAATTTAACTTTCAAGCTGCCATTTGCTGCTACCTAGCATGTGAGTAATGTTTGTATCTGCAACGATTTCTGCTGCTTCGTCTGTTTGCCATAGAAAATTCCCTTAGCTCCCCAGCTTCACATAGAATATATCGAGGACAGGTCTTTTGTATCATTCAACTACCTACTGCCTGGTGTAAGATCCTTGCACTTAAAATGTGACTTTGTGCACTTTTCTAGCCACCAACAGCCTCAACGACACTTACAACCTAACGTAGATCACAAGAACACAATTAGGTGTATTAACATTATGTTGCACGTTTTGATATCATGTGATTACATATTCTTAGGGGCTATTAATTACGATTGCAATAATTTACCCTTTTAATACCTATAAGTGACCAAATCTACCGTCATAATACCCTCACCATAAACAACATTGAAACTCGTACAAGCACATGGAGTCCTACAAGGGGCCCACTAAGCACACTATTCAGCATCGCAACCGCAGATGTAATAAAAGAACAGCAAATGAAAACATCGAAGTATACCTATACGCAGGCCATAACCTCCACAGAAATCTAAAACCTGCAAAGAAGCCTGAACAATTTAGTAAAGTGGGCAGAGGAAAATCCCTATAAAACAATATCAAGAAAAGCGGCCTAATTATCTTCAGAAAAGGGGGAAGAGACGCAGAAAAGGAGAAACTACAACTAGGAAATGAGAACCTCGAAGCAATGTCGACGAGTACAAATACCTACAACAGTGGCATAGGCAGAAAAATGTTAAGGGGGAGTTTAATTCTGAGTCGAAATGTTTAATTACAAGTAAATCGATTTTATATTCACAAATTAATGTGCAAGAACACATTAAAATTATATAAACTCCAAAGAGATGGAGCCGGCAATCCAGCTCCGTTCCGGGACCCAGGGATCAAGTCGATGGGACTTTCCATTAGGACGTGCCTATTTTACATACAGCCCACCCCTGCTTTCACACGCGCCACTTACGCGCGTCAACCCTGAGCTTGCGTATTCTAAGCAGCAAACGTGTTGTGTCAATATTAGAATGAATGACCACTGGGAAGTATTTTATGTTACCGCTGCAGGCTATTCTATTTAACTACAAAATAATAGGGTTTCAGTTATGTTCTAAACTGGCAGATATTGAACTAATTTGGAAACCACTGAAATTTAGCCCAGGGTCGAAATCACGCACCTGATATCTTAACGTGGTTACACCCATGTACAGCACAGTTTCTGTCACCTTTGGCGATATTGTATGCAGCGTAAATATAGCATTCGCAGTGATATGATTAGGAAGTATCCCGTTCCCCAAACTATTATTTTAAGGAAGTAATTTTTGCTATTAATTTTTACATTTTTGAGCAAGGCGGACCAAATCCTCAAAACCCCTTCCTAACTACGTTTCTACTTACGAATCACCCTTCAAACCTCAGGTAATTCATTTAACAAGCAGGTGACACATAAAGCAATAACAGCATCACGGCAATGAAAGATATTAGACAAATACAGTTAGATCCCTACTTACAGCAAAAAAATATCCATGCTGAGCTTTGGGATATACATAACATGGGGATACTTGAAAATGTGCGATCTGAAAATAATAGAAAACGTCACGATCTCATACCTGAAGAAATTCCTCGGAGTATCAAAACAAACACCATCCAAATATGTATATCTACTTACCAGAGAATCCTTCCAGATTGAGGATTACGGTCCTCACTGCCACCCACTGATGGTTATAACAAGCTACTACAAGGGAGACATGGATGGCTCCTTCGCTTTTGGTCTCTTCAGGCATAGCGCTGACCATCAAGTCTAATATGTCACCTCGTTATCGACTACGCCAGACCTTTTATCGCCTACCTACTTTTCGCCAACGGAAAGAAAGTCCCTGACAGGAATCTGTTAACCTTATCTGTTTGGAAAAAGTGCGGCAAAGACAGCGAATGTGTGTCAGAGAACGCATGCTACGCAAGGAGTAAAACTATTCAACTGAGCTGTCGTGTGTGTCATAAATAAGGGTAACATAAGGAAGTAGGCAGGGTCTAATCAGCAATTTCCCCTCTGCCCTTCATTCCTCGGGGACTTTCTTTGCCGTGGAAGACAGTAAAGGAACGATGCAACTAGCATGTCCTGCCTGCCTAACTACTAAGAAGGAGCTCCGCTGTACATGCAATAGAAAGCGGGCTGGTTGCATGCAATGTGGACTGGTGCTGCAGGACATCACGTGACCCTTTTCCGCAGATCCGAGCCGTGCTGGATTAAGCAAGAACAGTGAAGATTAGCTGATATTCTACGATCGTTGAGAAGGAACCTTTAACTCGTGGCTTTGGAAAACGGCCACGCCCACACGTTTTTCGGTTCATTCCAAATTCTTTAACGCATTCTTAAGTAACATTCCAAATTCTACTAATTCAGCAGGTGTAGTCTACGGTTAGTTCGTGGACTAGCGCGAGTTGTGCATTTTAAAGATGTGTAAAGATAAATTAACGTAATTGTTTTAGCAACAGGAACAAAGACTCTGGAATGCATATCGAATATAATTTGAATTGTAAAGCTTTTACAATTTGTTAATGTTTGATAGAATATATTTTAATCACACAATTGCAAGAATCAAACGTTTTATTTATGGAAGGTGTTGTTTCTAAACCTCGTTTCATTGTTCCTCGCCTTTCAAATGAGTCAAACTACTATTTTATAATTCTTTAAAGAGTGTTCATACATCTATGTATTTAAAAAATCTGATGTGTTGCAGTCACATGACTATGTCTACTCTTGTACAAACTACTCTTAAAACGCTTATTCTCCATATGCTTCATGTTAATCGAGATATCGAGATGTTAATCGTATTGCAAATTTTCTTGTAGTTGCAAGGGGAATTGGTAGGCTTTAAGTGTTAGCCAAATGTTTTAAGAGCTGGTTGCTATGTGGAGTATTCCATTCCCTTTGCATGTCCAGGAAAAAAATGAATAACGAATTCCCATTTGAGAAAAAGTATAAGTATTGGACAATTTAAGGGAATAACAGGCAATATCTCGGAAATGGTTCAGTGAACAACAAAAATGTATACGACATAAATTGTGCATTTTAACGCGATCTACGTATATGTTTTGTGTAGTAAAACTTTGACTATCTCTTATGGTTTACCAGTTATGCAAAAGTCGTTCACAATGTAGAATACTTTTGGAGACATTCCCAGAAAATTCGAGATATACATTTTATATGTCATGAAAATATCTTAAACATATGATATTTTAATCAAAATCGTAAGAGCCATTTTTGAGAAAATTAAAATTTTCGAAAAATGTTCCATGTAAATGGTAATCTGAGGTGGGGTATTTTCTTGAAAACCTTCGTGTCACATCTATGGAAGACACTGAACCTAAATACCAAGTTTTATGTTTATCCGACTGTTCGTTTCTGAGTTATGCTGTTCACAGACACACAGACACACACACACACGGACATGTTTCTAAAAATGCTTTTTTTTTATTCAGGGGACCTCAAAACATATTTCCGGTGAAATCTCGGCATCGAATTGTTGGTTGGAATACAATACTTCTCCTACTTACTATACGTAGTAGAGAAAGTGAAAATCAAATAGACCCAGCACGCATTACTAGTTGATATAGTGAATAATGGAACTCAGCTTATTAGGACTAAAATAGGTAGATATTCAATGTACACTTGTGCGTGTTTCCACTTTATTGTTGAAGCCTTCTTCCCCAGTATGTTCTTTCATTACTCTAATATGTTAGTATTCAGGTACAAATGCTTTATAAATACTTATTAATCTTTTAGTAATTCATTATATAAAATAAGAAGCTGTTTTATAAATCATGTCCATCAGAAAGAATTACGCCTTTCAATGGTGAAACAATTATCAAAATAAGCTAAGTGGTTTTTGAGATTAACTTTCGTACACAGGCGTACACAGACACACATACACTTTCATACAAATTTACCGAGCGGGATGGTTTAGACGTGTACGTCTATGGCCTCCATTTGTGAATTCTCGGGTTTGATTCCCGGTGGCCGTCCACTCTGACCATGGGGTTTATCGTGGTTTTCCTCTGGTAGCCTAAACGAATCCTGAGGTGGTCATTCTACCACGATTTCTCACTTCCTATCATTTCATCTCTCTTCCTTTCACCTTTCAGGGAGTGTCTTCGAGTTCCGTGGTGCGGCTAGTGTCGAGCAGATGACATGTTTGTTGCGTTTTGTAAAGTATTTCTCCCCGTATAAAATCCCAGGGTGGTAGGCTCGTTTGCTGGGGTAGCTTCGTCGCCCTCTCACGGGATACTTCGCCTCTGATGATGCAGGCGGGTGTTTCAAACCGGAAATACACTGCCTTCGTTTTATGTAAAGACCACAACCGCCTGATATGTGTATCGGTCGAGACGACAGTGACCTCGGTATTACGCCACAGCGCAGAAGCGGAGCAGGACGTGTTCAAGGGTACGTTTATCAGCTGTAAGTTATCTCAGACGTTGCTCTGTCTTCGTGTTGTGAGGTGTTTCGAGACTACGCCTGTTGTGTGTGATTTCTTTAGGAATGTTATTTCTTATTTGACCATGGAAATGGCTGCCAACAAATTCACGCTTGAACAGCGTATTTTATGTACGATACCTACGTGAAAACTGAATCATGTAGACAGGTATGTAGACAAATTTAGCAGCAATTTCCTGATTATCCAGTTCCGAGTAGAGACACTGTGAGATGTTTGGTCAATAAATTTAGAACAATCGGATCGCTAAACGCTAAAAAATGAATTTTATCGGAACAAACCCAACACCAACTTAAGGACAATATAAAAGCAGAAATTATTAACATTACGCAGGAAGAACTTATGCGTGTGACTAGCAATTTCATCCGACATTGTCAAGAATGTCTTCGC
The DNA here is from genome assembly GCA_030765065.1 of Deroplatys truncata. Lineage (NCBI taxonomy): Eukaryota > Metazoa > Arthropoda > Insecta > Mantodea > Mantidae > Deroplatys > Deroplatys truncata. The sequence goes on along the minus strand of CM060983.1, from coordinate 200,769,286 downwards.
GCAGATGGGCACCACTTTCAACAACACTTACAACAAGGTTAGTACTCATTACACATGTGTTACTAACACTCGTGAGTAAGTAACGCGGGAGTTGCGGAACGTGAAACCCTGCAGTGTAGTAGACTGCGTACGAGCACGCATTCGCGCGATCCGCAGCCTTGATATAAAACGAAGGCAGTATATTAGGGCCTACCTTGCATCTCTATGGGCCTGTCTGCGGGCCTGCGACCTCCTGCGACTCTTTCACTTCATTCCTGCCTCCCGGAGGCTGTAGTCACAGTAGATATAATTGGTCCCAGTGGCGAGATGACCCTCTCTGTTGAATTATCTCTACCTCTCTACATATACATACAGTTTTTCTCACTTTATAATATTAATATAGATTGTTAGCTTCTCTTACTTTTGTCATTTCAGTCCTTTGTATTAACTAGCTGACGGAATGATGCTGTTTTAAAAACAGACATGTTAAGTGAAAATCAGTAATATAACCATGTTATTGTTGTATCTGATGACAAAGCAGTTATTTATTACATTATACAAACACAATTCATTATTTTGAATTTATCTTGATAAAGTCAAACTATCTCGCGATACTACCTGCCTTTGAAATGTCCTAAACACAAAACTATCCATCCCCGTTGTGCAGAATGCTGTATTTAGGTCAGGATTACGATGTATTTAACATGAGTTAACGTGACGGGACGTAGCGTGAAGTTGAAATGCTGCTAAACCGAAGGTCCAATTAGGATGCACTTAACGCAATGGGATTTATTCTGATTGGTAGTTTATTTTATTACTTCGAGCTACCGCTTCACACCGATCGGTTCAAGTTCATCATGTGATATCTAACTTAACGTAAAGGGAAGGAAAAGTTTGAAATTGGCAACGCTTAAGTTACGTTGCGTTAAGTTACATTAAGTCAACGCTATATAGCTCCAATTAAACATTTCTTTCATAGATATTGGTGAAATTCTGTAAATGTAGAGTTTCATAGGAAAAGAGACTAAGCGAAGTTATTTTAATTACGAAATAAATGTTCTGTTATATGTAGTTCTTTCCAAGTGTTTTTTGCGGCTATTAGGTAACCATGCTGCAGGCAATTTAAATCTTACTCACCAGCCACTATTCATACACTCTTGTAAGTCTTGTAGAGATTACTAAAGTTGACTGCAGCAAGTTGTGTGGGAAGATAGCTTACATCTACGCCTAGCTAATTGTCTAGGTCTTAGGTCAGGTTGTTCCTCACTCATTCATCCCTGATCTTGCTGAGCAAGTTGTGGCGGTGACGGGTAATGTCGACTGTAGCGGTGTGCTACTGAAGTCCGGGATACTTACTTGAACTTCGATGCTTTTCTTCTTCTCCTTGATGTTGCCTTAAATTGTCCTTATCTCGGGTCGGGTAATGAAAGTTTAATAAAGCCACGTGTTACTGCTTGCCTAAATTATTCCAGTTAATGAACAATAACAATGAAGCTTTTAGGCACTTTGCAATTCCCCGAATTACACAGCACACTTACTTCCCGCTACTTTGTAAAGATCCATGCTCAATATATATTTGAGTTCACATGCTTCACCCACATAGAGCGACGTGAAGTGGACTTCTTCCAGGTCAGAATTGGAAGAAAATTTCTCGAATTGTCTCTTCCAGACAGACACTAATTCTCCCGCTGTAATATATAACATACCTTTCTATTGATGCTTCATGAAAATAAAATAATACATGTATATTCTCTGAAAAACTTCACAACTTTGGAAGTTATCTGTATCTTTCTAATATTATCTCACTCGCTATAGCCACTATTTATCCTAAACCCTGTTCTCTTTGATCACTTATTTAGCCTACTACCTGTGATGGTTTTTCCCAGCTCCTATGTGTAGTCTGGTTGCTAATTACCTTTCTATGTTAGTCAGCTTCCTGTACAGTTTTACCATTTACAATATTGAATCCTGCAGGCATATACCCTCTTCTATACTATATAATTTATTTACATAATTATTTACTATTCCTATATGCTTTCTCAATCTCTCTCTTAATCAGTGTCTCTTTTATTCTACCATTTCCTGGATTGGACTGAATGTCAAACGGAGAGGATTTGGCACCGATCCAGGAATGAGCATATTGTACCGACACAACACGAGGGGCACCCCCGGGAGGGATGGGGTGAAAGGAGACAGCGGGGGCGTCCAAACCGGGAGAGACGGGACAGCAATGACACGGTCCCTACAGTTTCTAGGTTAAGATTTCCGACAGTCGGACAGGCAGACCGAGGAGTCCACCCCACACTGAGGATCCAACGTCCCCAAGGGGCGGTACTTATACCCCGGCAACTCCGTAGGCCGAGGGAAGACAAAGTTCACAGGGGCATCCTTTTTCCCTGCCACGCTGCACCGAAACACCATCGCCGACATTTCCAAACTTAAGCAGACCAAACGAGGTGAAGGGTGTGTGAAGTGATTAATTGAACGAAATGGGAGGACAGGAAATTCCAGAGGAAGAAGAAAGCACTTCAACATTCGCCTGACGACCCGCGAAAACCCCCGAAATAACCCATGGTTCAGGGTGGTTGGTCGCCGGGAATCGAACTCGGGACCTCCCGAATGCGAGTGGCATGCGTTATCGCGGCACTACTCGTTCGGTATCATCATTTCCTACTTTGATACATATGTTTCTTCCTACAGTTATTATCTCCTCTAATATTTATGCAATTTATTGATATCAATGTGAAGTAGATGTTCCCCCTGGAAGTCTGAACACTAGCCTATGAGCCAAATTTACAAAAGTGTGACTCCATTTGTACTTTCTAAGTGTTTAAGCTCTCACGACTATAGCACGAGAAAATATTAGTTGTGTAACATATTTTCCTCCGATTTGTCTATAGAGAGGATGCTGGATAGGAGTGCGTATTTTCATGTACACTTGTACTGTTTTTCTTTCGGACCGTATTCTAAAATATGTAAATATCATGCACCAAAGACCAGAGAGCGTTAAAATACGAACTCATCATGACATCGGTCTTGCAGCATGCAGCGCGAAGATAACTATGGAATGAAAAAAAAGGCTACCTCAAACAAGGAAATCCCCTGCTTGCCAAAACAAAAAGGGACGGAGGAATGGGAACACGAGGGTGTGAGGCAAACAACGTAAATTAGCAACAACACTATGTATCTCCTCCTCCTTCTCCTTGCTCATTGGAATTTCCAATTAAGCACTGCTCTGTGTACTCTACGTGAGCAAAGCGGAGTATACCTGAAGTGAAGGATACGGCACGATCGTTTTAAAACGCCGTATTTTCTGCTTCCAAACATAAACAAAACAGTTTGCGTCCGACAGGTTAAACTTCCTTGTAACTGCAGGAAGTACGTATCAGCTTCTATAAGCACAAACTTGCAGCAAATATATTATACCGCTGGTTACTCTCCCTGTCTCTCCCTCCCTCCCTCCCTCCCTCCCTCCATGTGACACCTGCGTAATTTAGCTTCACTATTGTTCGTAATATTTACCTTAGTACACAAATTAAAATTTATAGCTAACAGTTACTATCTGTTTTAATAAATCTGTATGGTCCATTTACATGACTTTCTCTACTCACCCTTATAATTGATTCTTCTAAAAGCCTATTCTTATATCTCTATTTTAATCCAGATAAACGTCCAACTCACATTTACACATTTGGTTGTATGATACAGTAGGCGAGTAAAGCGATAGTCAGAGTTTTAAAGAGCGTGTCGCTATATGATGGCTTTGAAATTCCATGCTCCCTGTAAGTTAAATTAATTGACCTTTATTTATGGACCCTCTTTAACTGCCATGCTTCTTAGCGTCCCATTCTATATTGGGCGTGAAAGACCGAAATTTTGCTCAGAGGCCTCTTTATAGACTTAAGGCTCTTTTACGTGCCGTAAATCTATACGGGACCACCGGCTTGGTTTCCTCCCGAAGGAAGTTATGCTAAGGATGTTTACGGCCGAAAAAATCCATCGCGCTCCACCGAGTTTGAACTTGCGACCTAGGGAAGAAGAGACGTCTTTCGTTATGTAGTGGTTATCATGCTATACTCTAGTTATAGTTACTGCAAGAAGTATTATCGTTGTCGTCTCTAACGCTCCTCATATCACCTATCACCTTGGGGGTAAACCTGAGGTGGGGGCACCCAGGGGGCGGAGTTGGTTACCTATAATAGTAGAGTGATGATGTCTGAGTTAAAGGCGTAGATAGAGCAGAATCAATCTCCAGACCACCAGAATGAGAGCCGGAAACGAAACCCTGCGCCCCTTGCCGCCCCTAGCAAAATGTACTTGAAAATTCACACGAATAAAAGCAATATCTCGGAAATGGTTAACACCAAAAAGCAATTTATTGACAAACTGTGCACTTTAACGACATCTACATTATTTTTGCATTCACATTTTGTTTACCTCTTAGAGTTTCCAAAATATACAAAATTCATTCAGAATGAAGAGCACTTTAAAGGCTATCCCATAAATTAAAATTATACATTTTATTTGTCATGCAATTTCTTAAACATATGGTACTTTTAACGAAAATCGTTATAAGCATTTTTGAGGAAATGAAAAAAGATCGCATACTGTGTCGCATACTTGCGAGACGCTGAATTTAAATACAAAGAAACACACGCGTGCACCGACATTTTTCCAAAGATGCCTTTTTCTATTATTATGGTTATTCGGGGAGTCTACAAACAGAAATTTCTAGTGAATCTGGTATCGAAATTTTGGATGGAATGGAGTTTTTCCTCTACTTACTATCGGTAGGCACTAGATAAAGTAAAAAATTTACTGGACCAGGAAATCTGAATTTATGCAGAAATTTACCTGAATAAGATTACACTGTAAATGCATAGACAATAGAATATTCATTCATAATAAACCAGTATTTCCTGAAGTGACTGATAAATACGTGAAAGCAAATCTGTTTTACATACAATTAATTATAACAATGAACTAAGAATCTTGAAAAGCTGATATTTTCTCTATTGCTGGGTCTCTGGCACACCAAGAAATCTTGAGATCTGATTTTTTCTAATTTATGTTTCTAAGCGTTTACTGTGTAAACCACTGCATACACTTATCCATCCTAAAATAAGCTGTCCTAAATAATAGTATATTCATGTAATTATATATATTGAAGTCGGAATTATAAAGGCAATAATTATCATAATAATCTGAGAAGGATAGTGATATAAAATAAGTAATAATATATTTAAAATCAGTGTATGTATAAAAAGGAGAAGCATTGTGAAAATTGTTGACTGTTATAAGCGACAGAAAAACCAGACAGGCACAGTTTTGTTAATTAGGGACCAGCTTCAGGTAGAAAGGGTAAATACCATTGAAGCAAGATTTTCCTGGTAAACAGGACGAGAGTTAAATACAGTTAAAAGTCTTCCAATAGAAGCACCATCATTCTTTGAGACGGATACAAACACTTGCTGCCCGTTATGACAAAAACTTTAAAGACTTGCGACGAAGTAGTTTACTTATCTGCAACCGCCCTATTAACTATCACTTGTTTCGTCATTCCTAGACACCGAAATATGGTTTTACTCAATATCTTTATTTTATTTCTGAAACTATAGTTCAAGTAATACTAATTGTCTTCTTCGGATTACCTCCGCTTTGGAGGACTTACACCCTCAAGGACTTAAACTCAGTTGCCTGCCGTCTTGTGCTCATTAACAAATAGAAAACCAGACATTTTAGTGACCAATGATTTCACTGCACTCAGAGCATCCATTAGAAGGTTTTCAGGGATAAGATTACCCCATTTCCGTACGCATTTTAATTTACACTTATAGGTAATATCCCCTGTGAAGTAATGTTGATTCACATTAACTTATAAATTAGGGAACCTGTATACATGGGCAAAACCTTACTAGAGAAATATTTTCTCGTTCATTTGAATTCTCTAATATTTCAGTTCCAAACCTTGAAAAGTTAAAAGAACTCTTGCATTTATAAGCCTATTGTATAAATAGTTGACTACTGTTTCAGCCTACTTTATGCACATCTATATCTTTATAAACATGAAAAAAGTCTCATGTCTTGCATTCACGTGACTTTGCCTACTTCTCTTCTGCAACATATACCCATAAAATCTTACTCTTATACCTACTTCCTGTTAATCTCTTATACCATTATCACTTCCATTACACATTTCGTTGTAGGTATAAGAAGGATTACAGTAGGCTATATCGATAGTAAGATTTTAAAAAAACGCGGGTCACTACTTTGAAATTCCATGGTCTTTACATGGCATAGGTTGAAAAAGTGTAAATATCTGAATATTCAAACCAATAACCAAGAATATCTTGGAAATGGTTCACGCCACAAAACCTTTACCTGACATAAATTGTGTGCTGTAACTAGATTACATCTTTGTGCTGTAAGATTTTGTTTATCTTAGTAATTATTATACAAAAATCATGAAGAATGACGAGGGTTTCTCAGCCTATTCCCAGAAAATTCAAGATGATCGCTTTATTTTCCAGAAGGTATACTAAAACGTAAGGTATTTTAATGTAATTCGTTAGAGACATTTTTGAACTAAGAAACGACTAACATTTTACCGTGTAAAGAGTACTTTGGGGTGGGGTGATTTTGTTTAAAACCATCGTGTGTCATCCTTGGAGGCTCCAGAACTTAAATGCCAAATTTGTGTTTAATCGACGTCTAATTTTTGAGTTATGTTTCACCTCCACCTGTTCACCTTTATCCAAAAATACCGAAAACGTGTACTTCCGTTGTCCTCCGTGGACTAGTGGTACCGTGCTAGCCTCTAGTTCCCAAGGTCGCGGGTTCAAATCCGGCGGAGGGCGATGGAGTTTTTCGGGCGTAAAAATCCTTAGCATGGCTTCCTTCGGAAGGGAAGTATAGCCGGTGGTCCCGTGTCCTAGATTTACGACAACCTGTTAAGAGGCCTCTGAGCAAAATTTCCGGTCTTTCACGCCCAATATAGAATGGGACGCTAAGAACCATAGTAGTTAAAGAGCGTCCACAAATAAAACTCAATTTAATTTTAAATCCCGGTATAGAATTTTCGGACGAATACAACATTCTACTCCTACTATGTACTGGTACAGAAAGTAATAAGTGCTTGCAGGAATAGCTTGTAGAATAAACATGAAAAATAATAATGGATAAGGAAAGCCTCTTTTAAAATAAACACATAAGCTATTCAAATGTTTTATAGCCCAAAGTCAAAATAAATAGTGAAAGCTCAATGCAAAACTCGCAGTTACAATTCGTGTCTTCACCTTTAAGTCTGCAGAGCATCGAAATATTGGTGATCGATTAGTCCACTGCCAAGGGGAAACCTCTCTGACTACATTCTTTCAGATTTGAAATTCTTTTATTATAACTCGTCTAAAATTGCGAAATACAATTTTACAGAATCACGTACCCACGATGTCATAGAGTGCAACATGTATTATGAGAAAAAAGTGCTTTTTAACATCCAGACAAATTTTTATTGACGTAGACATATTTAACACCTTTAATATTATCTAGGGTTTACAGAGTAGAGAATGAAATGGATAGAATGATGCTCAAATAAATATGGGTTCCACATTACTCTTATGAAGCTAAGGGAAAAAAACCCTTGTAGTCACATACCCCATTCGAATTTCAAACTAAAGCCACCCCGCATTAAGACACACACACACACACACACACACACACACACACACACACGCACTACGTAACATGCAACTTCATCAACATTCCTGAACTGTTCATTTGCAGGTTATTACTTTATCTACTACTTGTCTATAGTAAGTAAGAGGAAGTATTGCATTCCACCCAAAAATTTGTTACCGAAATTTCACTAGAAATATACGTTTTGAGAATCCTTGAATTCAGAAAAGCATTTTAGTAAAACGTTAGTTTGTATACATATTTGTATATATGTGTGTGCCTGTGAATAGAATAACTCAAAAACCAAAAATCGGTTAAATACTAAATTTAGTACTTAACTTAAGTGTCTTCCAAGGGCATGGCCCGAAGAGTTTCAACGGCAGTAGCACTAGTGGTGATAGTTTTATACAATTTAATTGAGGTTAACGAATGCTTCTTTTCATGACAATTATTTCGAGACCGAAGGTCGAGAAATACTTATGAAAATATGCATGAGTTTGAAACCGAAATTAAATTGTCGCAAAACTATTAGCACGAGTGCTTCTCGCCTAGATAATCACACGAAAAACTTATTATCAACTTACCTAGTTTAACGCCAACCATGTTTGCTGGAAGCAATTTCTATGTCGCTAATTGAGCCGTCAATTTTATAATTTCTCTCCGTACAGAATTCTGAAAATTGGTTCGACACCATTCTTTTGTTCTTCTTTGTGTTTTCTGAGGTTAAATTATCTACAGCTGCTTTTTATATTGTCAATATTTTGACTTCCAAAGCGCGGCATTTTCAGTTGCTATTATTGTAGTCACAGCCTACGTGATCTCAATCACTGCATCCATACAAATTAAAAAAAATCTGATGTGTTACACTCACATGACTATCTCTACTCTTGTACAAACTAGTTGTACAAACGCTTATTCTCCATATACTTCATGTTAATCGAGATAAACATTTGGAGACTCTATCTTATTGCTAATTTTGTTGTAGACGTAAGGGGAATATATATTTGCAAGGGCAATATAGAAATACAGTAGCCTTTAAGCACATACATATCTCTTAATAGCTGGTTGCTAGGTGCAGCACTATTCCCTTTGCCACATATTAATACTCTTTGCATATCCAAGACAAAAAAAATGAATAACGAATTCCCATTTGAGAAAATAAGTATTGAAAAATTTAAGGGAATAACAAGCAATATCTCGAAAATGGTTCACTCAACAAAAAAAATGTATATGACATAAATTGTGTATCCTAACGCGATCTTCATTTGTTGTGTAGCAAAATTTTGTGTATCTCTTATGGTTTACCAATTATGCAAAAGTCGTTCACAATGAAGATAACTTTTGGAGACATTCGCAGAAAATTCCAGATATATATTTTATTTGTCATAAAAATATCTTAAACATACGATATTTTAATCAAAATCGTTTGAGCCATTTTTGAGAAAATTAAAATTTTCGAAAAATGTTCCATGTAAAGGGTAATCTGGAGTGGGGAGATTTTCTTGAAAACCTTTGTGTCGCATCTCTGGAAGATACTGAACCTAAGTACCAAGTTTGGTGTTGATCCGACTGTTTGTTTCTGAGTTATGCTGTTCACAGACAGACACACACACAGACACACACACGGACATGTTTCCAAAAATGCTTTTTTTGGATTCAGGTGGTCTCAAAACATGTATTTCCGATGAAATCTCCGTATGGAATTTTTGGGTGGAATACAATACTTCCCCTACTTACTATACGTAGTAGAGAAAGTAACAAGTGCACCATCATGAAATACTATCAGTGTAGTAATCGAAGGTGAATTGCAGTACGGCTTTGATTGGTCAACTGACTAGCATTCTCTACCTGCCATTGGCTAATGACATATTGAGTTGCGATTATCACTCCTGTTTAGGGCATCAAGTTTTCAGCAGTACATTCCTGCAGTTTCTTAACTTTTTGACAGCATGATCTAAATAAAATGTCGTATTATTCGGAAACCAACATTCATCACGCGCGAACACAGTTTGCTACGCTTAGTATCGTCGAGCCTTTTTCCATGATCTTCATCACACTGTCACATTTCTCCTCTCCTCTGAATAATGTCCGGACATTACTTTTAATGTATGCCAAAAGAAAATTAATGCTGCAGTTTTCACAAGCTCTTATTATTCTTCAGCATGTTCCACTCTTTTTAATGCATTCGCTTTTACGAACAAGTGACAAATTACAGCAATTAACATCACAAAGAGCTTCACGGAGCTGGGTTCTAGCCGAGGTTTGAATTGCTTTACATTTCAGTATATTTAAATGCAATGTTTCGCAAAATCTATATGTACATATTTACATTTAGACTGCAACGAGCAGCACAAGGCTAACGCATTGGTATGAAGGACACAAAAGTCGTACACTGCGGACTATATAACATACAGAACTTTCATGTAAAGAGTAAGCATCTCAAAGAAAATGGCGAATAGTGTTAGGACCAACCAGGATGGCTCAGGCGGTAATGTCTGTGGCCCGCATTCGGAAGGTCGTGAGCCAACAAATATTACTGGATTTTTTTCGTGGTTTCCCTCAGACGCTAAGGTAAATACGGATAATATACCTCATAACTCGACACAAAGTTCCATCTTAAGTGTAAAACAATAGTAAAACATAAAAATAGATGGTAAAACGATTGCTTTGTCATCTATCCAGATAACGAAAGCAGGTAGACTGCACCGCACCCTGATGCCATTTGCGGAGGGGGTTTTGCTTTGATATTTTTGGGAGAATATTCAAGAATTTTATTTATGAGAATGTTGATATGTGTAATTTTTCTAGGTTCTAATTTAAACTCATTTATGTTTTATTTGAAGTTAATTTTTATTGCTTTTTTGTATATTTGACTTCGTGGGACCCTCCCTTCCGGCGCATGTGGAAGCAGAGGTACAGTTGTTGTACACACGCCTCGTGGACATGTAACGAAGTAAGATGGTATGTTGCAGGGATGAGACCTTGAAGGCCACGCACTGATCCACAAGGTAGGAGTACTTACAGATCCGTCGCGATAGTTAAAGCGACGTAAAATAATGAAGAGAAAAAAAAGTATTTGATAATTCCAGTTTATTCATGATAAGTACTTTACTCTCTGAAGGAGTTCGTTCTTAAAGTACTACAGAAAGCTTGTCATACCTAACCTTATTACTAACAGACAACACAATATGTATCAGTCCCTATCTATAGCATAACCGAACAAAATAAGCACAAATCCTGGCTATGAAATTCAAGGGATAATTTTACATAACCAATACAGCGCTATTGAACAATTTCTGTATACTTCATTGCCAAATTGTACATCTAGTGTGTGACGTTACAACTTCCGGAACATGTTAATTGTTTGGTAGACACGCCATTACACTGCCTATTCCGCTATATTCTCCACCTCCAAGAAAAATATAAAGCCATTGAGAATATAATCGTTGTCATGGCCACTTGGGTCTTGGTGGGGGTGAACACGATTTCAAGAAAATGGTTTGGATTTCATTTCGTTTTGGCACTGGTATGGTGAGTCGTAAAATATTTCACACCGTAATATTTAGATATACAACTATGCAGGTACGCTATTGCGTTTTTCTATTCTATAGCAGTTCACAGAACTGGTTACGTAAACTGAATGTTGGCAGGCAGCATGTGTGTGTGTGTTTGTTTTTTCAGGATGATACTTAGATGAGTATGTTAGTCATATTAACAGTAAAACAAAACAAAAAAAGTAAAAGTAACCAATGCATAATTTAAATTGTGAAATTAGATGCTATGTAGATAAACTCAGGAAGTATGTTATATCTAACTTGAATGGTAAGTTATTATGGAATAAACAGGTCAAAGAGAAGCTAAAACTACAATTTTTAAAACAAAAGTTAGAAGTGTCATAACCTATAGCTCCGACGTGTGGTCTCTGGATTATCAGTTGAAAAAAACTAATGGTATCAGAAATGAATTATTATCGGAGGAGATCTGCTAGGATATCCAAAAGAGAAAAAAATAATTTATAATTATTATAAATGAGATTATAAAAGAAAATACGAATGTTCATAATTCAATCTTAGATTTTATTCAACAGAAACAATTAGAATGGTATGGGCATGATAAAATAATGGGAGATGATAAGATTACCCAAAAGAATAATGGAGTGGACGCTACCAGGAAGGATGATAAAAGGAAGACCACACAGCACCATTCAAGAAATTGGGGAGCAATGGTGGATTGGGAAATTGAGGACGGTTTATGATCCAATAGGCAAGAATGGAGAAAAGTAATGAGATGTTAAAAACTGAAGCTTTGGTGACGGAAAAATGTTTCTACGTTAACCATTAAGGTTAAAAGGGGTAAATTTTAGTGTATGTGATCAGAAAGTAATTTAGTGCAGCTTCGGATTATGTTACTTTCTTTTTTGGTATTCAAATTAGGTTTTTGATTCTTGCATATGTGAATTTATTGTTCTTCTATTTTATAACCGATCTTGCAGTTTATATTGATGCACACATTTAAAAGTTATAGCTTTGTCCATTCAGAGTATATTTACCAAAAATAAGAGTATATATACAAAACATACGTATCTTTGAATATTTTTGTACAATTGTTTAGCCAATTATAACTTTAGTGGCAGCTTTCGTACTCTTCAGCTGCCGTGGTGCGGGCGCTGCGGAGCCCTAGAACTCTTGGTACTTTGACGTTAGCAGAAGTACGCCGGGCCGCCATCTGAGACCCCGCCCCCGGAAGGGAGTTTTAGGATTGGGTTGAACTCGGCGGAGCAGTGGTTCCCGACACCCATGGAGAATGGGGACGTCTGGGCTTTGCCCATAAGGCTTTGCCTTAATGTCCCCTGGCACCAACCTGGAGAGCTAGTATACTGGATCGCTCTAGAAAATACACTTTTGTATTGCTCCGCGCACGTGCAGCTATGCTATCTAGCGACCGACGATAAAGAAATATTCTTGCCTTCATCCATGTCTTAGAGGAGATTTGAAGTATAAGAACATCATACATAAGAGGAGCCTTACTTTCCGACTCAATAAGCTATGTTCACATATTAAAATGAAAGGGATATAGAGAGCAACTTAAAACATATACATTCAAACGAGGCACGAATTTCAAGTACTTGCTTCCGTATATTAATCAGATTCACAGTATTGATCACTGGAGGTAAGACAGCAACTCTGAAGTCGAGTCTGAGGATGTCAACCCATACTTCTGAGGTACAATTGCTCTCACTAACCCAGATCTCAATATATGATTATGTTTTCCCTTTGTAGTGGCGAATGTTCCTAGAAGTTAATGTCTTCGCAATGGAATATCACCCCTATTCACGCTGACAATTTTCTTTTCACTAAAGAAAATCCCATATCTAAAAGCAAAGATTGGAAGCTCGTTCGCTTAAAGTTCGGTAAATCAGAGTTACTGTTGTCGATGCTTTGTTCATTGTGGTTCATTATCAAGACAAAGTTTTGCGCTTTATAGCACATCGCAAATAACCTATCTTTCTAAAAACTTTTTAGGTCATTTGGAGTTATTTAACACCGCAAGTCTCTTTTAAATTATTTTTTCACATGAACGGCACTGACTTCTGAAATATATGTATGTATACTCTGCAGTCAAGTTCACCAAGTCGTTCACTGGATTGCCAAGGTTATATTCTAGTAACTTGTGAATAACGTTTAAACTAACTTGTTTCACACTTTTTAATAGCTTACCTTTAAGTTTTTTTGTAACCCTGCACGCTTAATTTAGCCGCTGCTGCATTCACACCAGCCACAAGGTTGCCAGCATATTCCTCATTAACATTCTGCTTGTTTTCCTTCAAAGTCATGATAACTGTTCAGTTACAGTAAGCTGATTAGTTGTTTTATTTCCAAGTAACAGAGAATATGTAACATATTGCAATGAAATCATTGAACTTATGCATTAGCTCAGTGGCGGCTGTTGGGTACGTATATATTTTGTCAGACAACCCTGAAAATATGAAATAGCACCTGCTGTATAATAGTTTGGATTATGAACAAGTTGATACAACTGTAGCCATTCCTAACAGCATCAACAAAAATAACAGTAATAATAATAGTAATAACAACATTAACTTCTCTGACGAAACAAGACGTTGTTTTGTGGTTGTATACATAATTACATATACCATGTTAGGGCAAGAACGAAGTAATTTGTAAATTGAACTGTATTTGAGTGTATAAAGAAACCGGGAGAATTTTTGTCCTTGTGCACGTTACGTACTTCTGCTACAGTGACACTAACTTCTGCCCTAGTGTGTGTGTGTGCTATCACCTAGCGGCACTGACGTAAAATTGTAGTAATAATCGAAACATGCGGGAAAAACTTCGCGCGCTAGTACACATCTTCAAGTGTGCACGTCCCGTACGTGTTTGGCCCCATAAAGTAATTACGTCATATCAGTTACGCATGTACAGAAGCTCGTTAAAACGTGCACAAGTCAGGATGTGCTACGACTTTGTTGCCCAATGTTTTATCGGGTTTAGGAGAGTAGCGCGGTAGATTTAAAAACCGCAGATTTTAAATTACCCATATACGTTACGTTTAATAGTTTTCAAAGAAATAATAACCGATCAATCCGCAAGATATCAAAATTTAAGGTGTTCATCTGCTCTTATGCAGCAAACGCCACTGCATCAGCCCCATTTTGAAAGTAATAGCATAAAGAAACAATGGGTCCTGTTTGTACTCTAAAGCTGAGCGTTGCTGTCAGAGACCAATAAGAGCATTCACTGCGGCCACCTGCTTGAGACCGCCTCTCGCCTTTCTTTTCCTTAAATGGTTTCTTATTTCGGGAAGTAGACGGTCGTCCCCACCAAGGTCTTCGGCAGTCTTTCTTCCCTTTGGGTTGACGCGCGTAAGTGGCGTATCCACTTCTGTCCCTGTCAAAACAGGGGGTGGGAGTTTATAAAATAGTCACTGACCTTATAGAAAGACTCATGGAGTTAGGGAGGAGCTAGGTTGCCGACACTTGCTCGTAGTGGTTATATACCTAGTCTTGACCCAGCAACTTGCTTACAGCAGTTTTTGTAGCAGCACGAAAGGAACAAAATATCAACGATGGAAATGTGTGTTATGCTGAATGGGGCACTAGATAGCAGAGAATAAAGATGCCACGCAATTTAAAGATTTAAGAAAATTTACGCAAGTTAGCAAGTGCTTTACCGAGGTTGTTGAGCTGTAGAAATACCAGGTGGCTCACACAAGCCATCCTTAGTTGAAGTTAGTTTATATCGGATAGCGTGGACGCCATAAGGTTTGCCTAAGCAGAATTGCAAAGGGGACTCCGTAGCGACCGAGAGGAGACAATTAAAGGAAAGAGCAACGCTTGATAACCAACACTTTAACTACTATTACTGGTCCAAGAACTCTTTCTGTAGAGAAACTGCCTGATATATAAGGTATTACGGGTTCGATTCCCGGCTGTGCTCCAGCAAGTTGTCTTTAATCAAAAACATTTCAAGGTATTCCCAGTGTGTGGTGTTTGAATGTGAGAGAATGTGTGTGTGTGTGTGTGTGTGTGGGGGGGGCTGTTATCGGTTATGTAATAAGAAATTCGCTCATTGACAAGAATTCTGGACTGCAGCTTGACGCAAACCTGAGCACACGTGTTAAGTTATTTAGTTCCAAGACAGTTAATCTACAATTAGTACAACTATATGGCGCCAATTGATGCCGCAAAGTTAACAAGATTAAATAAAATGCTATTTTTATTATATTTAGGTACCCTTAAAGGGGCGTTAGAACTGAATTATTTTCTATTATCTCATTATTCAAAATAAGCATGTGCAAAAACATGCCCGCCAGTTGGTGGCCGAATTGATTAAGGGCTTCTCAGGCCCACGTTTTACTTGGAATGATCCATCGCTTTTTAGTATTATTTCTGTACGCCAATGGAAAGCAAGAAAGAAAAAGAAAACGTGGACAGAAGACACATGCCGCGTCTGAAAATGTTCAGCACACACACCTCGAGCCTCAGCTGCATTTTGGTGCGTCTGCGCACACATCGTAATCATATCTGAGTGTTCGTTATTGTTTAAGGTTACCTTTCTGTCTGAATGATCTGGTTGAACTGCATACAGGCACCACGCGACGCTTATCAGTACGAATCTACCACGTAAACACCTGAAGACAACAGCACTACCTCACTGATCTTTCGCTTTGTATCTTTGAACAGCAAAGATGGGGCACCTTCTTTTGCACTATGTATGTGGGAAACATAAAACTGCACAGGGCGGCTTGTTTGGGCAACATGATATCTAAATACGGGACCGGGTCTGCCAACGCAGAGACCACACCCTCGCAAACCCAGGAGTAAACTCGTGGGGCTTTCCATTAGGAGCGGTGCCTATTTTATATACCGCCCCCCCTGCCTGGTCGAAATCGGGCCAGAAAGCTCCAGCACCGACCCTTCCAAGCAGGGACGGAAGTGGATACGTCACTTACGCGCGTCAGGCCAGCAGGGCGAACCCTAACTGGGGGAGACTACCGAACAACCTCGGTGGGGCCGACAGTTTCTAGCTACCGTCTACCAGCTATCCCTCATGGCTGGTGCCGGAGAGTCTCGAGGCGTCTCACAACCCCGCCTGGGTGGAATTAACATAGCCAAGCGTACCCAATAACCCATGGGTATCGGGAACCACTGCCCCGCCGAGTCCAACCCAATCCGAACAACTCCCATTCGGGAGGGGCTCAGATGTTCGGCCTAGCGTACTTCTGGTAACGTCAGAAGTACCACGAGTGCTAAGGGTCCGCAGCGCCCGCACCACGGCAGCTGAAGGGGTCGCAACCCCCCCTTACGGGGGGGGCAACATGATATATATTTAACAACAGTGGCACGTAGCGAGTGCCCACACACTAAATGACTACTCCAACTACAACCTATAATCTGTAACCATACGACGCCATCCCAGATGAAGAAATTAAGCAGGTATTATAATAAGTAATTTAAGAAGATATTTTGAGATAATAGCAAAATCTGATGTGTTACACTCACAATCTGTACTCTTGTACAAACTATTTTTACAAACTCTTATTCTCCATCTATTTCATATTAATCGAGATAAACATTTGCAGAAACGATCTTTTGACATGGGAAGAGAATTTTATTTAAAACATAGTGACCAGTTCTAAAAATATTTGACTATGGCTTAAGGCCTACTAAGTTCTCCTTGTTTTATAGAAATACAGTAGCCTTTAAGCATGGATATATATTTTAATAGCTGGTTGCTATTACCATCCTCTTTGCCACAGATTAATACTCTTTGCATATCCAAGACAAAAAATGAATAACGAATTCCCATTTGAGAAGATAACTATTGAGAAATTTAAGGGAATAACAAGCAATATCTCGAAAATGGTTCACTCAACAAAAAAAATGTATATGACATAAATTGTGTATTTTAACGCGATCTACATTTTGTGTGTAGCAAAATTTTGTCTATCTCTTATAGTTTACCAGTTATGCAAAAGTCGTTCACAATGAAGAATACTTTTGGAGACATTCCAAGGAAAGTCAAGATATATATTTTATTGGTCATGAAAGTATCTTAAACATACGATATTTTAATCAAAATCGTTAGAGGCGTTTTTGAGAAAATTAAAATTTTCGAAAAATGTTCCATGTAAAGGGTAATCTGGGGTGCGGGGATTTTCTTGAAAACCTTCGTGACGCTTCTCTGGAAGATACTGAACCTAAATACCAAGTTTGATGTTTATCCGACTGTTCGTTTCTGAGTTATGCTGTTCACAGACACAGACAGACACACACACGGACATGTTTCCAAAAATGCTTTTTTTTTGGATTCAGGGGGCTCAAAACATATATTTCCGGTGAAATCTCGGTATCGAATTTTTGGGTGGAATACAATACTTCCCCTTCTTACTATACGTAGTAGAGAAAGTAAAAAGCTGGTAATTGGAGAGCAGGAGAGAACTTATCTAAGTGATCTGAAAATATGGAATTACACTTATTTTTCTTCCACGACAAGAATTAGATCTCTCAATGCTTTTAACAGTCCAACTCATACAGTATTGCACTTAAAAGAAGTTAAAGTTAATTAAAATTCTTAATTTCAGACATGCATTTCAAATTTGTATTGTTAGTGTTCAATGTACAGGTATTTAAACACTTAGTTATACTGTAATTTTCAGTGTGCTCAGTGTTTTAATAAATATACTTCAGTATTATTTTAGTGTATATTGTAATTTTTGTGATGTAATGAATAATTAACCTCCTTAAAACCCTTATTAATACTGTATTTTTCTCTATTTCCTAATGTATAGGTATTTAACATATATTTAGTATCATGTAACATAAGGCCGCTGTAAGACCTAGAAGGTTTTCGACGTAAAATAAGTTGTAAACAAAAAGGATTTCGATGTGTTACATTCACATGAACTTCTCTTCCCTGTATCACTTATTAATGGGTATGAAAGCTTATCTTCAGAAAGCTTATTTTTCTCTATACTCCATTTTAATCGAAATAAACCGTTACTGAAATAGCGACATTACACTTTTCGTTATCAATGCAAAGGAAATGGCGATAGCAAAGTGTTTTAGAACTGGACACTATATGCTGGCCTTATATACCCGTTCTATGCTGTCGCGAGAAACAACTGAATGCCATTTGGACTTTAAAGAATGACAAAGTATTGAACAATTCGAGCCTTAACAACGGATATTTCGGAAATGATTTACGGCACAAAAATGTTATTCGAAATAAACTGTGTGTTTTAATGAGCCCTAGATTTTTTGTGTTGTGCTTTTAGTCTATATCTTAACGTTTACCAGTTATACAACATAATGCAAAATTCCTTCTGAATGAAGAGAACCTCACAGACTATTTCCAGAAAATTCATTTCTCAAGTAAATATCTCTAATACACGGTATTTTAATAAAAATCGTTAGAGCCATTTTTCAGAAAACCTAACATTTTGAAAAATGTTCCATATAAGGTGTCTCTCCGTCCCTCGGCTTTCAGCTGGCTGCCGGGGAATCCGAACCCCGTTGAGGGACATTGGACCCCCTCTGTGTGGGATGGGGTCCCCGGTCTGCCTTTCCGCCTACCTGGAGGTATCTATCTGAAAATTAGGGACCCTGTCATTGCTGTGTCGTCGCTGCTGGTTCTGGCTGCCCGGTGTCTCCTCTCACCTCCTCATCCATCCTTCTGGGGACGCCTCCTCGTGGGGCGTAGGTACTCTGGATGTCCACTCTGGAGCAGTGCCGACTCCGCTCTGTAGCTAATCCAATCCATATAAGGAGAAGTTGGGGTGGGAGGGTTTCTTGAAAATCTTCGTATCGCATCTTTAGAAGGTACTGAACTTACTTTTCGTTTTTAAGTTATGTTGTTCACAGACACACGGATGCACAAGGACGTTTTTATAATAATGCCTCTTTTTTGGATTCCCTGGGCCTCAAAACATATATTTTCGGTGAAAACTCGATTTTAAATTTTGGGAATGGAATGCAATACCTTCTCTACCTACTATATACGTGGTAGAGAAAGTAAAGCACAGAATACACCACTGGAGTGGGTTCCTACTTCAAGAAAGTTACATTGATCTTCACGTCTTCAAAATGGTCTGCCTCTGTTTCTGTATCCTTGGGGAACATGATAGAAGATTATTTTCGGAAATCTGCCATGTGGTATTCTCATTATATGTCAATATTTGTAGTTGTAAATTTCTGTATATCTCATTGAGAATTTAGATTTACAGTTTCTTTTTTACTTCTATACTACTCTTTTGATCTATTAACCTATATATTCATAGTCTGGGAGGCTTCATTTTTTAGCTTTCGGTTCTTCTGTGCTGTATACTTATAGTCCAGCTTTTACTTCCGAGACAGAAGAATGGCACCGCTATTGTTTCGTACAGTTTCACTTGAAATTTATTTAGTTTTGTATGTATGTCTTTCCTATAATCATACGCAATATTGTAGCAGAAATAATTGAATGTGGTGAGCTATTTTATGATTTTATTGCTAAGTATAGGTTATACAACGGCGGGGATACCTCGCGCACTGCGGCCTACAGAGATCATATAAGTAGAAGGGATGAAGTGAAGGAACCACAGGAGGCACTAGGCCCAGGGAGACAGGCCACAGAGACCCGCGGAAGTCCCTAACATTTCCTGGATCGAAGACCCGACCCACTACTGGTGCTGACTAGAAAGGGCGATGAACCCGTTCAACCAGGCCGTCTTCCAGAGTCTCTTTTGTTTGAGTAAGTATCCGCGCCATCTTCCCCGTACCACCTCAAGCCACGTAACTTAGAAGCACACCTAAAACATGAAACGAAATCAAAGGAAACCATGATAGATACACAAGATCAGATCGGCCGGTCGACGGAAATCGAACCCGACCTCCAGAATGCAGGCCTTACACGTTACCACGGAGCCAACTGGCTCGGTTAAGTTAAGTAGGATTTTTCATCTCAAGCGATCTTTCCTTTAGAATTCATAGCTTTGGTTTTTGGTTACGAAATGTTAAAATTATATTGTGTTCCTATTTTATGTAACTGTAGAGTGGGTTACTAAAATTCATCGTTTGAAGCAACAAATTATGTATTTATTGGTTTATTTGCACTAAGCTTTTTACATAGCCTGCAACTAAACCAGGTTCCATTCCAGATCAGACAAAATAATAAATAACACTACTTTCTACAACTGGTAGCAAATCCTTGTCGTATTTACCACTAGGTCCACTGGTATTGCCGATATATACCAGGCGAGTCACCTTACCCTAGGTATTTATATCTATACAACTCGCAATTTATGGTTTAATGTGAGGACGTTGTTCCTTTTTTGAACAAGTTATTATTGTAGCTGTGCCCTTGTATTATTCTTATTCTTTATTATGCGCCACCAGCATTAATAAATAAAGGCTGAATGAGTACCAACGAAGTGTACAAAGCTTAAATAGGTCGGCCTTTCATGGATATGAAGCCAGCAAGGTGATAGAGGAATCTTTTGCTGAAGATCGACTTAGAAAATGTAGCTTCTGGCCGAGGAACTAGCTGCCGGAATATAGTGAAACAAGCGTTAGGTTTAGAGGTTCGAATTTATACTGATGTTAGTGTTTTCTATTCTTTTTTTTCTTTCTTTCTTTGCCCTTGTCTTTATTTTCTGTATTTTATTTTGTATTTAATTGTGGTTTAAATCTCCTATGAGCCAATGATCGACAATTACAATGAGATTATTCTGCACTATGTTTAGCTTGGTGAGCTCTATTATAGCCGGCGGTGTAAGCTGTGTTACTTATTTGGTTTTCATTCTTGTGGGCGTATGCCGAAGATATTAAATTTAACAGTTCCTATAATCAGCTTTATTTCATATGTAATGCATGTGTTTCACCTGTTATAGTGACATAAAGTAAGTTGTAGAGGTCCTTAAATTCAGGGTAAGAATGCAATTATTTAAAGCTACTTTCTTCATCAACAAAGTCAATGGTCAAAATGACGATCACCTTCATTAATGCATATTTGGGTAAGTTGCCGGAGAGGCACTTTTGGATGATGTAACATGCGCGGTGTAATCTGCTTGGTTCTTCATTTACGAGTGTCCGCAGATAATTTGGGCTTTGTGATTCTTGCCGTATACTCATTCCTTTAAATAACCCCACAGAAAGAAATCTAGTGTAGTGAGGTCAGGTGATCTAGCGAGCCATGCAATGGGGCCTCCTTTACCAATCCATTCTTGCGGATATGTTCTATGGAAGTGATTCCTTACAATTGTGACCAGTATAGCCACATCCTCGTTCTTTTCACTAGCGACATTTCTTCTTGCAGAAATTCAGGGTATCGAGCTCCTGTTAGGTTGCCCTTAAACAAGTGCGGTCAGTTAGCCGTGCCTAGTATTCCCCACCGAGAATTGATGCTCTACTGTGCCTAAAGTGCAGCTTCTCTTATGCAGCGAGGACAGGTATGCATATTATTGCTGTGGAATGTGGTTTCATCGCTGAAGATAACATTTGTTTTTAGTAAATATGCATCCATTTGCGTTTGCTGCAGTAGCCAGTAGTGCAATATTACTCGCGCTTGGTAGTCGCGTCCGTGGAGAGCTTGGTTTAGAACGCTTTACGTTGTTTTGGTAGTTATAAGTCAAAGAATAAAAACTGCATCAGCCTACTCTACACGCTGCTATAAACCGTAGTTTCTGCCAGAATGGAAATTAACTACCTAATAGTAACTCTAACGTGCATGTACAACCCCCATTTGTTGGCTGAAGGCCAATTGGTCACATTGCGTAGATCTGCCATTTTCTTTTCAAGCCCTTTTTTCAAAGATACGTACAGGTAGTTCTTTCAATGGGAGTGTTCTTAGGTGTGTACGAATATATGCCTTGCGCTGTTCTAAACCTATCATTTTCCGCATTGCGTAGAACTGTTATTTTGTTTTCGAATATTTTTTTTTGAACAGAAGCATGTGATAGATTGTTGCTTTGGTGCGAGGTATGTACGAATGTATGCTGAAGAATAACGGTTTGCAAAAGCCAGCTAAAAATGCTGCTGCAGCTCCCAATGTCAGGGCAAGAAGTTTTTGGAACCGACATACCTACATAGCGAATGCTTTCTGTCTCGTAAAACACTTATGCACTGGGTTATCTACACTCTTCTATTAAGTTTCACCCAAATGAGCCCAGGCAAATATGTCGCTGAGCGCATTGCATAAATCCAAAAATACCTAGTGGAGGCGACTCAACCAGCACAAGGTTATCTGCGTGTCTATATCTTATTAATATGTGCTGGGTTCTTCATTCTCTCAATATAGCCCTAGCTTATTCCTTTCAGACTTTATGATTGTTTGTTTGTAATTAAAGAATACGAAGTCCATAGATTGTACTACCCTATTCTTTATCAGATCCATTACAAACATGCAATCCTTACAGGAGCATCCCTTTCTGAACCCATATTTATCTCCTCCTTAGTATAGCGTCATTCTTTATTGATTCAGCGGGTATATCTATGTTTCCTACTTTCCATATTTTCGGTTTTTTGAATCTATTTTAATACATGGGAAGCTGATGTAATAAGAAAGGCAAGTTGCAGATTCAGATTAAAATTTTAGATACAGTTTGAAGGACTATAGAAATTTTAATATCTTAATATATAAGAGCCAGTGTATGTGTGTGTGTTTGGTTCCTTATAGACTTCTAACGCCGTTGCACCGATTTCGACCAAACTGGTCACGTTTGACACAAGGCGAAAATTACTGCCTAGCTAAGAATTCGAAATTATGCTCCATTTCACAAGATTGGCTATTTCATTTTATGTTATGCCCACAAAAGCTCACAAGACCATCTATATATTTCTCAACAATAATCGTAATAGATCGAACATTGCCAACATAAGAATAATAATTACTTAGGCTTTCATAGCCTCACAAAATAAGAAATGGATAACACCAACAGCATAAAACCAGTCGAAATACCACATCTTAATGCTATTCTTCATTTCTTTGTATATTAATTTTGGCTTTCGTTTTATGTTGTGTTTTGTTGGTTTTCTTAACAGTTTTATGTATGTTAGCTACTGAGAATGAACAAAGTTACTTAAACTGATATTATTTCTTCCCAACTGAGATTTTCTCTATGAAAAACGACGAGGCAGACCGAATGTGACAACGTGGAAGTCACTCAGCTGCATTTACGAGAAATCATCTTTACAGACTGTGATATTTATGATTGTTGAGCAGTGCTTCTACTAGTTATCTCTTGTTTATGTAGTCCTGAGAGTATTAATCAGTCTTTGTATAATATCTTGTGTAACAATCTTTAATGCTTGAGGCAGTATTTTATATCACAACACTGTGAATGCCAGAGTGATTGTAGTGTAAATTAACATTATTGTATGACGATGATTTTAGAAGTTTGTTAGCTATAAGCATTGTTAGGAAATAAGTTTACACGGCCTCACTGAAACTGATAATAGGAGTGGGTAACATTGAAGCGATGGGGTGAGTTGTTTATCACTTAGAAGAGACAAACAAATGACGTCAGGGTAGCGTGCTTTTCTTTAGAAATGGAGGGAATATCTTCCCTAGAGCATATGTATTTGTAATTATGACTGGCTGACAAAACAGACGCTAATGTTGGCGCGATTTGGTAACCAATAGCAGCTCTATTATAATGTTTAGCCATATCGGGGTGAGAGAGTATAAATTCTTGAGCCAAAAGCAAGTATCGCGCAGTTCTACAGAATCATTCAGGAGGTACACATCGCGCAGTTCTCAGCAATCTCTCCCGAGGTATACATTACGCAGTTCTACAGAATCATTCACGAGGTACACATCACGCAGTTCTCAGCAATCTCTCGCGAGGTACACATTACGTAGTTCTACAGAATCTCTCGCGTCGTAAAGATAGTTACAAAATGTGAAGTAGGTACGCGACAACTATTACGACAGTAATTACATTCGGAAATATAACAGTTTCAGTCTGGCGTGTATCAAGATTAAAGATGTGAAATTAATTAAGTGTGACGGCAATAGAAGTGTGAAAATAAATTCTTTTATCAGTGTTATCTTTTAGTAACAACTCCTTTCCGTTTACGCGCCCTGCTTAGAGATATTTGCTCGACTGAGTAATAATAGCTAGCCGGAGGACAAAGAACCCAAAATTCAAAATAGTAAAACAATAACAGGCGCTCAGCAAAAAAGATAATACGAACAGATTACTACCACATGCTCCAAAGAAACGCAAGACTATTGGGTAGGTGCAACCGAAGGCTAAATGTTAAAGGGATAAACCTTCAAACCACGGGTAATGCCGGGTATTTCAGCTGGTGTGTCTCTGTGTATGTGTATTGTATATTCAGTGTCCGACCGAAACGCACAGCAAAAATAGATAAGCAAATCCAATAATTTTCATGTATATATAATGGATCCTGTATATATTTTATACGTGTCTACCAGATATCTGTTAATTTAAATCGTTTTAAATTAATGAATTCACAACATTCAGAATAACGTAAAACTTTATGCGCAAATAAATAAATAACTTCTTTAAATAAATTCATAATGTGAAAGGGTAAGTATTTATATTCCGCAAGTAAACAAACACCCATATACATAAGCACATAAGTCGGGGCATAATTCACTCCAATGTTATGTCTCAGTTTAAAAGGAGAGAAGGAATTCTATTATTTTAAACAAGTTATCATCGCAGTTTAACACAATAATTCTCCTCTACGAAAAACCCGACATTAAAGATAAAAGACCTTGTTGCAGCAGAATTCAGAGAAAAAGGTTCTCTTGTCTCTCACCAGCAATTTTTTATTATTAGGCGTTGGTACATGAAAGGACTCACACTTGTACACTTTTAATGCCCATGAAAAATTACCCCAAATGTAATTAATTATTCAGAGTGAAATTGGCGAGAATATTATGCAAATGAGGTGTCGAGCATGGTGCGACAAGGATGCGCTCTGAAGACGGTGTGGTGGGGGAAGCGTTGTCCTCTGTGGGGATGTTGCGAAACTTTGTTAACGCTTTTTTCAGTCTCGTGGAGATACGGAGAACAAGCGGTGTGGAATTTGACGGTAAAGAATGGTGATTAGGACAGCGAATGGAAAAAGAGCAAGAAAAGATAGGACAGGTTGTCTAACGATAGCAGTTCTGCAGCTATAAAACTGTTGAGTGTTATATTTTATGCTTTAAAGTAAAGGACATTCAAAAGCAGGAAAGCTTATCAATTGGACCAATAAATTGAAGCACACATGCGCAGTAGAAGCAGACTTAATGGAGTTGTTCATCCTCCTCCTCGTCTAGCCACAAGGATTAAGTTTCGCAGCATTTGTGGATGTCCTTTTTTGCGTATCGGTTGTTGCTTTGGACGAGTGATTCTGGTTCATTTTCTCAACATATTTCCCATATTTGTATTATATTTGTTTAGGTATACTTTACCTTCGATTGCAAATGTGTTCAACTCATTGCTGAACGTACAATTTTGTGCTCTAACTTTTCATATACATTCTAAAATGGAACACAAATTTTTTCTTTCCACAGCCATCATAATCTTGGATGCAAGATTATGACATAGTAACACTGCATTTGTTATTGATTTTGATTTGCGTTTCCCTGATAGCTTTGTTTTTACCTCCCCTGCCCTTAATTTTACTATCCGTCAGGGGAGTGTGTGTGTGTGTCTAACTGTGAACAGCATAAGTAAAAACCAAAATTAGGCTGAATACCAAATTTCGTATTTAAGTTCAGCGTCTTCCAAGGATGCGACAAGAGGATTTTCAGAAGGGAGGTAACAATTTTTAAAGAAATTTACTTTTTTTTATCATTTGTTTTTTTATTCCAAACTCCCTTTACATGGAAATAATTCTGATTATGTTTTATTTTAAAAAAAAAACCTGTAATGTTTTTCATTAAAACGCAATAAGTTTAAGATATTTATCTTCATAACAAATAAAATGCATAACTTTAAATTTATGCGAAGTCCGTGGAGTCCTTCATTTGGAATGCATTTTGTAAAACTGGTATACCGTAAGAGGTACAAAAAAATCTTATAACACAAATACTGTAGATCTTGTTATATCAAATAAATTATTGTATGGTGCTAACCATTTTCGAGATAATCTATGTTATTGATTTGGATTTTCAAATACTTCACAAGACTTTTTCAAGTCTTAAGTTTCGCTATTCCTTTTTACTTTCTCTACTACGTACAGTAAGTAGGGGAAGTATTGTATTCCACCCAAAAATTCGATACCGAGATTTCACCGGAAATACATGTTTTGAGACACCCTGAATCCAAAAAAAGCATTTTTGGAAACATGTGTGTGTCTGTGTGTGTGTGTGTGTGTGTGTGTGTGTGTGTGTCTGTGAACAGCATAACTGGGAAACGAACAGTCGGATAAACACCAAACTTGGTATTTAGGTTCAGCATCTTCCAGAGATGCGACACGAAGGTTTTCAAGAAAATCCCCCCACCCCAGATTACCCTTTACATGGAAGATTTTTCGAAAAGTTCAATTTTCTCAAAAATGGCTCTAAGGATTTTGATTAAAATATCATAGGTTTAGGATATTTTCATGACAAATAAAATGTATATCTTGAATTTTATGGGAATGTCTCCAAAAGTATTCTCCATTGTGAACGACTTTTGCATAACTGGTAAACCATAAGAGATAGACAAAATTTTACTACAGAAAAAATGTAGATCGCGTTAAAATACACAATTTATGTCATATACATTTTTTTTGTTGAGTGAACCATTTTCGAGATATTGCTTGTTATTCCCTTAAATTTTTCAATACTTATTTTCTAAAATGGATGTGCAAAGAGTTATAATCTGTGGCAAAGGGAATGGTGCTGTACCTAGCAACCAGCTATTAAGAGATATGTATGTGCTTAAAGGCTACTGTATTTCTATATTGCCCTTGTAAATATATATTCCCCTTACATCTACAAGAACATTAGCAATAAGATAGAGTCTGCAAATGTTTATCTCGATTAACATGAAGTAGATGGAGAATAAGCGTTTGTAAAAATAGTTTGTACAAGAGTACAGAAAATCATGTGAGTGTAACACATCAGATTTTTTCTCTTTGTCATAGAAAGAGTATGGTATTTCAAAGACAGCATATAGTGAGACCCTTTTAAACATCTTACTATCAATTCGTTTTTGCTCTTCCTCTTGTACCTAGAGCGAAATATATAATGAAACTGTTTCTGCAAATGTCTATCTCGATTAACATGAAGTAGATAGAAAAATAAGCTATGCTAACAATACTTCGTAGAGGCTATATAAAACTTCTTGGGTAGCGAAAGTCATACAAATGTAACATAAGATTTTTTTTAAAACATGTACTGTTTGTCCACCATTTCACGGCCCCTGGCAGGAATGCAATCAGTTCGCAGTTCTGTAAACATATTTGACGCTGGACTCGCCCTTATAGTTATACTTATTGCAGTAGCGCCAACCTAGGTATTCTCGCTGGATTAAAGCTAGAATACATACCCACTCCTAGGTTGGCGCAAAACTCAAAGTTATTAGTTCGATGCACTATATGATTTAACAATAAGGTACGACCAAACTCATGACACATTTCTTACGCGTAGAAGAAGTAGAAGAAAGCATGTTACACGGCCACGGTTCCATAAACACACCATTTCCATGTTAGAACTCGTTTTCTACATTTCCTCATAGTGCATTAATCATGGGAAACACACAGAAACAGAAGTTACCTGCTAATCATATGAAACTCTTTCTTTCATTAAAAATCTTCAAAATGCCTTGATTAACATTCATACATGGATCAATCCGCCGTCGCAATCTATTCCGGATGCCCTTGGATAATTGCCTTCTACAATACGGGAACTTGGGCCGGAGTTCGGTACACAAGAGCTTTTTTTTGGGGGGGGGGCGTAAAAATTCTTAGTATGGCTTCCTTCGAAAGGGAAGTTAAGCCGGTGGTCACGTGTCGTATATTCATGGCACGTAAAAGAACCTCCAGCCTGTTAAAGGGGTCTCTGAGCAAACTTTCTGGTCTTTCATGCCCAACATAGAATGAGACGCTAAGGACTACAAGAGTTAAAGAGCGTCCATATGTAAAGCTCAAGTTAAACACAATAGCTTTCAAATGCCCCACAATGCCCCCCAAATTGTCGTGAACATAAGAATTACAACTTAAACATACGTAACCAAGAGAGCATTTGGAACATAAGAAAGAGTTTCATGTGGTATGCGGGTATGTTCTGCTTCTGCGGGTCTTCCGTAATTTAGTTACTATGAAGATTGTAGAAAATGAATTTAATACGGAAATGAATCGCTTCCGGGCTCGTATCCATGTAACCAGGCTGAGAATCCGACGCAATTTAGGAACCAATGTACATGTAACCTTACTAGAGGGTTCCATAAACAAAGACACCAATGCGCTTTCTTTTTTGCTACTGTAAACAGTACAGTCTAGTGAGGATGAAAAAGTAGTAAGACACATACATCAGAATGAGAGACAAAGTGCATTGTACTCTAATCCCGAAACGGATTATATACGGCGTCACAGGTAAACAACATCCCAATGCGCCACCTCACTCCACCCTACTCGATGCACAGTAAACTTCATTTCATTCTTAAGTTATACTGGATACCTAGGCTGCATATAAAATATTATGTTCTTCTATGTCCGAGGAATGTGTCCTGAAGGTTCGGCCTTACCTTATTGTTGCATTTACTTCACAGAAGTGTTTGATCAGCTCTTCAGACAATATAACCGTTTTCTAAGTTATACATATATCTGTAAAAAGAAAAGAAAAAAGAAAAAAACCTTTCATTTACTTTGGTCATAGGTAACACACCATCAAGCGTTATATCACGCATTTTCTTTTCATCTCGGCCAAAGATAGTTCTATGGGATATGTATGGGAGAAAGTGAGCTTTTATTTGTTCATATTTACCTACGATTTAATTCATGCAGCAGCTAAGGTATGAACTACAATGTATTGCTCTTTTAAAAGTTAATAATCAGACGTAGGTAATCGATTACCACTTCGCCACAAATGTGACCTTTCTATTAGAACCACCATGTGCAACAGCTGTTAGTAAGTTATTAATTTTATATACGGGAAAGCACCATATCCTTTATTGACTGTTTTTAGAAAATAGTACACAATACATGTGCGTTAAGTGCAATGGAAAATCTCTTAAGTAGAATATATTCAACTTCGACTCATATTTTGGAATACTGCCTCATTTTACAATGGTACACATACCGCAACTTGTAGCCAATATACTATCGTGCTATGTTGGCAACATTTAACAACAGCAGCATAACAATGACAAGAGAGAGACCGAGCATCTCTCCTTCATTTTCAGGAGACCTTAAACTGATTTACAGACAGTAGTAACCCACGCAACGAGCTAAAACGAACTTCAAAGCACAGGGACAACGGGTATAATTACTAGGGCCCGGATTTTAAGTAATATCAATCTCAGAAATATGTTCATAAGAGTGTAACCAAAAGTAGTTAAATATATAAGGAAACAATTATATGTAAAATCAAACTTTTAATTTCTTTGTTAGAAAATACAAGTTTACAGGAAGTCAAGTTGAGATTACTATACTAATCATAACTACATTATTCACTTCTGCAACACAAAGTAAAGACTGATTTTTCGTCCTGAATCCGTTTATCTATATGTGCAGTAGCTGGATAAGTCCATTATCTTCTGGGAGGGGTGTTGGGTCAGTAGTAACAGAGTAGCAGCCGCGTACACAACGTGAGATAAGGTGACATCACCACACGTTCCGAGTGATTGCAGTACAGTCGCGTGCATAATTATTATTTTTCTATGTCTGTAGCCGAAAATAAATTGGGTGGAAGTAAAGTTCTGCATTCACAGACACGCGATAGACAAGTGATACACAATGTGTATAATCACTTTAAGAAGAATCTAGACCAAGGACAGTCACTTTACAAACCAGTTGAAGAGCCTACCGTTGTATCTGTGAGCAGTACGACTTTTGACAGTACTGTACATGTTTACATTTGTGGTTTGGTTGCTTATTTTACGCATTCCTATCGTTTCAATCAAGGGGAATACTGCCAGCCGTTCTCCCCCTTCCTAAACTACCTTCTCCTCCTCTGCGTTTCTGCAGGGTCAGGTCGAAAAAATCAGCCCGTATTGACACATACATACTGATACAGAGTTTGTTGTTGTTTGGCCTTCGTTGTTGTTGGACATTCAAAGCACTAGTACTGACAACATGATCCTTTATATAATATTAACATTCTATACTTCATATAAGACTATAGCAGAACAAATCAACAGAATAAATGTAACAATAATTTTATTAATAAGCATATACTTTGTTTAACATCACAAGTACAGGTGTTCCCTATTCAAGCTTTGAAGTTACATAGGAACGGGATGCACAATTAATTATGGTATACTTTTCCAAATGTTCTAGTGGCATACATGGCGTAAGCTCGATCAACGACGCAAGAAGTCAAAGGTGTGTATTAGAACGAGTCATTGTTGTCCACATTGAAATCGTGAAAATTATATTCGAATGTAATCTAAGTGACGACAATGTATAAGTAGCACAGTAATATTAGGTTGTCTTATAAGTAATGTCGGTTTTTAAGTTTGATGTTTTATAAAATGGAAATGGTTTTCTTTGGTTCGCCAATGCTATTTGCAGGATGGCGATTATTGTTATATTGCGAGAATGTGTCAGCCGTCAGTTGTTAATACACAATCACAAAATGGAAGTTACAAAGTTTGAGATTAGAGTCCTTCTAAAGCACTACAGGAAACAACCGCAGCTCGAAAAATATGTGAAGTGGAAGATGAAGGTATCGTAAGTGAGCGTGTAGCACAACGATGGTTCCATTGTTTCAACACTTGAGAAGAAAACACTAAAAATTTACAACTTTCTGGAAGACCTAAATTATGAAATATTGAGAATACACGCAGAAACTTGGAAGAAAATCCGCAAAAAAGCACTTGTAGGCTTGGACCATCAACATATACCATACATCGCCAGATTAAGAAACATGGAAAATCAAACAGAAGC
The DNA here is from genome assembly GCA_030765065.1 of Deroplatys truncata. Lineage (NCBI taxonomy): Eukaryota > Metazoa > Arthropoda > Insecta > Mantodea > Mantidae > Deroplatys > Deroplatys truncata. Next base: position 200,738,082 of record CM060983.1, on the reverse strand, counting down.
TGTAGATCTGTACCTCATGAATTGACACCTCAACAGGCTCAATGCAGAGTGGACATCTGTCGAGCTTATCGGGAATCCCATGGATAATAAATTTATCAGGAGATAATTGTCACATGTAATGAAAAATGGGTCAATTACCGCAACTCTGACGCCTCGAAACAGTGCTCAGTCCCCATCAACCTGCCAAAATGATCGTTAAAAAAATCAGTTCGGCACCAAAGTAATGTGTGTCTGGTGGAATTTTGAAGAAGTGATTCACTGGAAGCTTGTTCCAAACGGGCGTACAGTCAATGCGGATCTTTATTTTCAACAACTGGAACGAGCTCATGAAATTTTGAGACGGAAATACCCATCATCAGTTAACCCAAATAGAATTCTCTTACAGTAGGACAATGCAACACTCCATGCTGCACGAACAATAATGACAAAAATTCAGGAATTGGAAGGAGTCGAACTGCTACCACATCCAGCATACAGCCCTGAACTTGCGTCTTAAGATTACCATCTATTTCGATCCATGGTCCATTTGTAGCGAGGAAGAAATTTTGAAAACGTTAAAGCTGTGGATGTGGGTCTCAACGAATTCTTCGCATCAAAACCCAGAGACTGATACAATCGCGAAATTATAAAGTTTTGCTTAAAAACCGAAATTACTTATGAGACACCATCTATAAAAGATACCAATAGATTTTTATTTCTTGCCACGGTATTAGATAACAAAAAAAAAAAAAAAAATAATAGTGTCATAGAAGTGCAAAATCACCAAAATAGTATAATAATTCTGCAATAAGGTTAAAATATGTGAAATTAGGTAGTGTGGTATGAAATATGTAATATTACACGAAATATGTAAATAAATATCAAATAAAATTTATGTTCAACATTCCTATAGGTGTGTCACGTCAACATTTACTTTTATTCGTGCCTAAATATGAAGCATTAAAATACGTATTTACATAATATAATCCGGGCTCTAATAATTACCCAATTTCTCGGCAAAGTAGAATCGTCCCTTGAGGCAGTATTTTATATCACAACACTGTGAATGCCAGAGTGATTGTAGTGTAAATTAGCATTACTGTATGACAATGATTTGAGATGTTTGTTAACTATAAGCATTGTTAGGAAATAAATTTACATGGCCTCACTGAAACTGACAATAGGAGCGGGTAACAGTGAAGCATGGGGTGAGTTGTTTATCAATTAGAAGAGACAAACAAATGACGTCAGGGTAGTGGGCCTTTCTTTAGAAATAGAGGGAATATCTTCCCTAGAGCATATGTGTTCGTAATTTTGATTGGATAAAAAAAATAGACGCTAATGTTGGCGCGCTTCATTCACCAATAGCAGCTCTACTATAATGTTTAGGCATATCGGGGTGAGGGAGTATAAATTCTGGAGCCAAAGACAGGCATCGCGCAGTTCTACAGAATCATTCACAAGGCAAACGTCGCGCAGTTCTAAGAAATCTCTCTCGCGAGTTACACGGAAGCATTCACGAAGTACACATTACGCAATTCTACAGAATCTCTAGCGTCGTAAAGTTAGTTACAAAATGTGAAATGCGCTAATTAATAGTGCGCGGCAAATAAGTGATTGTAGTTACATTCGAAAATATAACAGTTTCAGTCAGGCGTGTATCAAGATTAAATATATGAAATTAATTAAATTGTTTTATCAGTGTTATCTTCTAGTAACAACTCCTTTCCGTTTACACACCCTGTGCAAGAGATATTTGCTCGACTGAGTAATAATAGCTAGCCGGAGGACAAAGAATCCAAAATTCAAAATAGTAAAACAATTACAGGCGCTCAGCAAATAAGATAACACGAGAGATTACCGCGACACCCTATACAAAAAGGGAGTTTCTGGACCGGTGGCATCAGTATTTATACCACCTAGTGTCTTAATGTGTAGCCCTTTAAGATGTATGGAGTCCGTGTTACAGGAAGTTCATTTAATTGCTTTACGGCGACTTGGTGGTGAAGAACCGGGCAACAAAGTTCCCTACAATGAACCACACATCATTATCAAGCCCTTCTACTGCAGACTGCTGGCAAAGAATTAAGATGGCTCAGAGCCACCCCAATTCGTCCGTTGGCAACCATGAGCAGTAATAGTGCTTCGTATCTTCTTTGAGATCGATTACTCTACAACATGACCCCGAAACTTCCTATTCCCTGGAGACAGAAGCGATAGTTCAACTCCCTCTCTCTTCTCTCTCCCACTCACGCCCTACAAATTCGAGCTTAATTGAAATGCAGCTCGAAGCTTATGGCTTGTTTATTTTTTTCTTCGGCTATTAATCAACGTCAAACACAAACTTTAGTTTGGAAACGTTCTTGGGACCTGACAAGCACAAGGGAACAATTTTGTTTTTTCTGGCACCATTTCTTTCTCTTTCAATTTTGTTCTGGGGTATTTTACAGCTCTTTAAGCTGGATAACAGCTGTCTTATGGTATTTTAGGCCGCTTACATCAACGTATGTTTAAAAAAATAAGTGGTACATTCCCATGATATTTTATATCTCCTATCGTTTATTAGTGGGTATAGAAATTATTTTTAGGAATCTTTATTCTCATATCTACTTCATTTTAATCCAGATAAACCATTCCGGAAACAGCTACATTATACATTTCGTTATAGATACAAAGGGAATAGGGATAATAAAATGTTTAAGAACTGGACGCTATATGCTGGCCTTAAAATTCCATACTTTTCCATGACATCGAGAGAGAGAAGAGAAACTTGAAGGGCATTAAAGGGTATAATTCTTATAGGAGGTCAAAAGGATCGTCCTCCGTGGACTAGTGGTACCGTGCTAGCCTCTAGGCCAAGGCTAGCCAAGGTTGCGGGTTCAAACCGGGATGAGGCAATGGATTTTTTCGGGCGTAAAAATCCTTAGCATCGCTTCCTTCGAAAGGGAATTACAGCCCGTGGTCCCGTGTCGTAGATTTACGTAAAAGAACCTCAAGTCTGATAAAGAGGCCTCTGAGCAAAATTACCGATCTTTCACGCCCAGTATAGAATGGGACGCTAAGAACCACAGCAGTTAAAGAGCGTCCATAAATAAAACTGAATTTGAAATTTAAGAGAAACAAATGAAAATCGACAGGGCTTTAAAAGTATTTTTAAGTATTGATCAATTCGAACCATTAACAATCGATATCTCTGAAATGGCTGAAGCTAAGAAAAAGGTTTTTAAATAAACGCTGTGTTTTTAAGAGATCTACATTTCTTGTGTAGTACATTTTCGTCTATCGTTTAACGTTTACCCCTTATACAAGATTGCATAAAACTTCTTCCGAATGAGGACTACACAGGCTATTCCCAGAAAATTCATGATGTGCATTCAATTCTCATGTAAATATCTTTAACATATGGAAGTTTAATAAAAAATCTGATGTGTTACACTCACATGACTTTCTCTACTCTTGTACAAACTATTTATACAAACGCTTATTCTCCATCTACTTCGTGTTAATCGAGATAAACATTTGCAGAGTCTATCTTATTGCTAATTTTCTTGTAGATGTAAGGGGAAAATATATTTACAAGGGCAATTTGGAAATACAGTAGCCTTTAAGCACATACATATCTCTTAATAGCTGGTTGCTGGTTGCTAGGTGCAGCACCATTCCCTTTCCCACAGATTAATACTCTTTGCATATCCAAGACAAAAAAATCTGATGTGTTACACTCACATGACTTTCTCTACTCTTGTACAAACTATTTATACAAACGCTTATTCTCCATCTAGTTCATGTTAATCGAGATAAACATCTGCAGACCCTATCTTATTGCTAATTTTCTTGTAGATGTAAGGGGAATATATATTTACAAGGGCAATATAGAAAAACAGTAGCCTTTAAGCACATACATATCTGTTAATAGCTGGTTGCTAGGTGCAGCACCATTCCCTTTGCCACAGATTATAACTCTTTGCATATCCAAGACAAAAAAAATGAATAACGAATTTGAGAAAAAGTATAAGTATTGGAAAATTTAAGGAAATAACAAGCAATATCTCGAAAACGGTTCACTCAACAAAAGAAATGTATATGACATAAGTTGTGTATTTTAACGCGATCTACATTTTTTGTGTAGTAAAATTTTGTCTATCTCTTATGGTTTACCAGTTATGCAAAAGTCGTTCACAATGAAGAATACTTTTGGAGACATTCCCAGAAAATTCAAGATATACATTTCATTTCTCATGACATTATCTTAAACATATGATGTTTTCATCAAAATCGTTAGAGCCATTTTTGAGAAAATTAAAATTTTCGAAAAATCTTCCATGTAAAGGGTAGTCTGGGGTGGGGGGATTTTCTTGAAAACCTTCGTGTCGCATCTCTGGAAGATACTGAACCTAAATACCAAGTTTGGTGTTTATCCGACTGTTAGTTTTTGAGTTATGCTGTTCACAGACACACACACACACACAGACACACACACACACACAGACACACACACACACAGACACACACACGGACATGTTTCCAAAAATGCTTTTTTTGGATTCAGGGTGTCTGAAAACATATATTTCCGGTGAAATCTCGGTATCGAATTTTTGGGTGGAATACAATACTTCCCCTACTTACTATACGTAGTAGAGAAAGTAAAAATATTTTGAACCATTTTATACAAAATCCAAAAATTCGAAAAATGTTCCATGCAAATGGTAGTTTGGGGTAGGAGGAATTTCTTGGAAATCTTCTTGTCGCATCCTTGAAGGTACTGAACTTAAACACAAAGTTTGGTATTTCTGCGATATTTCGTTTTTGAGTTATGCTGTTCACAGACAGACACACACACGGATATGTATCTAAAATGATTTTTTTATTCAGGGGCCTCAAGACATATATTTCCGGTGAAACCTCAGTATCGAGTTTTGGTTGGAATGCAATACTTTCTCTACCTACTACGTATGTGGTAGAGCGAGTAAAAAGGCGCAATAGCATAGAATCTCAGCACAGTAGCACAGGTTACATTTGTAGCATATGGGAAAAGGCACATTTTTTATAGTAGTCTAACAACTCGCTCGTATTTGCTCTACAACGCTGCCTTTTCTTACTGTCACTATCGCTATAAAAATTCTTCCTTTTGCAGGTTTTCAAATTCATTTTAACGCATGAGCCGTTAGGAAAGGCATTCAAAAATTCCAAATACAGCAACTCCGTGTCATCAGCTTGGTTTGCGGTAGACATTTTACAAATTCTAACATTTGCTGAACGCCCTAATACAATTCATGTAATAGTGTTTAACGCCCGCCCCTACTACATACCGCACCTGGTGTTACACACATGAAATCATTGGGAAATGAAATGTTTGCCCAAGTAATATTCAGGTCTAAGTTTAGGTTGCCTCCACGGCGTATACCAGTTATAAGGACTAAGGAAAATCTAGAAGAAAGCTCCGTTAGGGAGGGCGGTTCTAGTGTGATTTGAACCGCGAACTTCCGGTTCTCGAAACTATACCTTAACCACCTCGACTACATAATGGTGGCAATGTTAAAATATTTAACACACAGTTAGGGCTAACAGTTATGAAACACAATTTGCGTTAACTTCAATGTTATGCTATTCCATTGACTTTATGATTCAATACACCAGTCATAAACTAATGTTTCTTATGTTTAGTTCCAAATAAATGCCTATTTGCCACACTGCAAAGTTTAAAATCATATTTATACTTCGCTTTTGAACACATATGCCGTAATTATTGACGGGAATACATAAATAATTAAACAAAAGAAATAATACTAAGATAGAGAAATAATTGCAATAAATAATTTCCTTATATTAATACAATTTGCAAATAACAAGCTTGAGTTTTCGAAGAAGGTAATTAGCCTACGGTGTAACGAAAGTCATTAGTATCAGCCGAATAGGGAACACATTAGTTTAAGAATTTGAAACGCAGTTAGGTTATAAGTTCAGTATGCTTTTGGAAAAGAGAAAGACACTTATATTCTGAGAATTTAACTGGACCACATGGTAACTGTTTTAAGTGTTGTTTGTGCGTGAAAAATAACGCTGGTGGGGAATAATGGCGTAGCTAGAAATAGTAAAAGCGTGCAATACTCTCTTTCTCTCTGGTACCGGCACTGGTATTTACATTTGTTAGCGCACACAGTTGTGCGCATTTGTTAGCGCATTAGTGACTCTGTTACCGTCACAAGCACGTACTGCTCATGTGATATCTTAAGCGCCTAGTGACGCGTTTGTGTGAGTAAGATTTCGCGGCTATTGCGAGAGGTCTAGCCGATAAGCAATTTAGCGACGCATGGCAAGTTACGCTTCTAGTTTCTTTTATAACGGAAACAGCTATTTCCAACCGTAACCTTGATACTGCAGAAGTTAACAGGTATAATAATTCAGTTGTTACAATTTCGAGTGCTACGATTCAGGATCAGTTCCATTATTTTACATTCAAACGGTTGACAACTCGCTTCAAAAGCTCGATCACATAAAATTTCTCAGCCAATTTAAACTGGTGTTTTGCTTTAACAAAACGCCCATGCATACCCTGAGGGAAAGATCTCCCTTACCACTGGAGTAACTGGCGTAGAAGACAGCAGAATGAGCTACAGACCGTGGTAGAAGAATCAACCACACCAAAAGCAGGTAAAGCGGCTTCAATGTGCCGACCAAAGTTACTGCTTCAAACTGGTGCACCATCATCGCGGCATCATTGATACTGCTTCAAACTGACGATCATCGCGGGGCTGTGACGATCATCGTTTCTGTTTCAACTCTAAGTACAACAAGCCGTTACATTTAAAACTATATTCCGTTAAAGAAAGTAAAACTGAAAGTAGCTATGCAACAGCCTGAATATTTAAAGATTCGTGTAGTATACCCTTTGTTACATTATATAAGCTGAGACATCAGCCAAGTATTTGTAAATGCAGCAGTTCACGTTAAAATATTTATATTTTATATAATTGTATTTAATATGTTTAAATATCGTCTAAAAACGAAACATTACATCGTAATTTCTGCTCCTTCCTTATGAAGAATGAAATTCAGTTTCTCAACTCAAAGCGTCACAAAAAGTTGTCTCTGAGGAGACTATGAGCAGGATTACACCCCCCCCCAGAGTTAAAGAGCCTTTTCGCAACGCAACGCTGCCCCGTAAATGGTACCTCCTTTAATCGTTTTGCACATCAGGCTACTTATCCCTTGAATATGTTATACACAAAATCCTTAATCCGCCCTGTGTTTTTCAAATGGATTCTTGAAGGGATATTGACGAACATTTAACAAGGTTTTAGCTTATTTTGAAAGAGTTTGTATTTTAGATTTCGAAAACATCTAAAAAGTGTAAATTAATGGCATTTAAGTTAATTGGAATTTAAATCCCGTAATTTATCCATAGTCGAGTGTTTTTTAAGCGGAGCAGCCCAATGTTTCCGAAACGCTTGGAACGTTTATTAGTTAAAAGTAAAACACAGTACAAGTATATAGGTAATATAGGGCGGAGAAATCATATGTTTTATTTAATGTTTATTGTCAGAAGCAAAATACATACACAATGCAATTCTGTGCAGTAGTCGTAACGATAACGATGTCTTTATATCTATGTCATTGATATACACAACTTCCGCGGTGTATGGGTTAAGAAAGAGTCTTTGAGTCTGGTTCGATGTAACATTACAAATCACATTTTTATTTTACAATTATTGCAATGAATTGAGAATGCGCTTAGGTATGTCAGAACTGTCCGGATATCACCTAAGATATAATGCAACACTACCGTTAAAAGTAAATAAACCAACATATCACATAACGCAGTTTTAAAATCCTCAAATGGCTAGACACTCTTACAAAGTGTAAAATACATTTGGTCAGTTTAAAACTGGCCGGCGTCTGAGAGACGTAGTTCGCGGCACTCGGTACAGTCAGGCTTTGTTCACAAGACTCGTATATTCTTCTAGTGGTTATAATGGGGAACACGACTATAATCACAAAAATCTTCCGAGAAAATAATTCATATACAAAGTTTCAAACGGACCAATGCTTCAATGTTTCAACACTGAACATTTGTAACCAAAATACACTTTATTGATTTATAGGTTTCAAGTGCGGTATGACTAAAGCTCGTTACAATGCCAAGTTTATAGAAACACTTTCAACTCCGTGGTAGAGGGTTAGTTTACTGTTCCTGTGGTTCTAAATTCGAGTTTTTGTGAAGCTTCTCATGTTTTCTTTGTCTTTTATTTTAAGTACATGAATAAAAATATAACAGGTTTTATTAAATTTTTATTATTGTGGCGTTTATTTAGCAGTCCATTATACCAGTAGATGGCAAACATAACACTAATTTATCGACCGGGAAGATGTTTCATAATCAATTTAATTTTATAATCACAAATTTCACCATTATTGTAATTATATTTGTAAGTGAGATGAAGTAACATAAGCAATATTATTTAACTAAATTATAATAAAACGAGTTATAAAAAAGACGACAATCCACTACGGAGAATCGAACTCGAGCTGCCTGCAAAGAAGTTAAGTAGCTACGACTGCTCTACGCCAAGCACCATGTGGAGGTAGTGCAAATCAGTGCCTTGTGGCTTGTATTATACAGTTAGCCAAAGCGGAGCACAGAAGCTGATGGTTGTGAACCGCGCGCTCATTCGAAGGGACTTTGAAAAAAAGCTAACTGTTCAAGAGACCGGCCACTATTAGTTTGACCGAGTGTACATTGGTTCTCCAGAGTCCTTTTTACTAAAATTGGATTGGGGTGTATGACAATTTATGCTCTATTTAGACATTTATCAAGGTTGTGCGAATTATTCGCAAGGTTAATCTAGTCTCGTTATAAAATCTTTAGGCACGTCTCCTAAATAGTTTGCATTACTAGTAACAGCTGTCGCGAAACTAACTTGTGCAATCAATATATAAATGCCACAAAGATATTAATGTCAAACTATACTAATTAAGCGTTTTAAAGGTATTCGTTTAAATGATTACCTACGAAACTATAAACTAAGAAATGATGTCTCACAAAAGTTACATGAAGTATAATAAATAGTAGTTGACTACGATGTTGAATAAATGCGTCCTAAACGGGACTAATCTGTGAATTTTCCTAAATACCTAAAAAATGCTTGATTTTTTAGAATTGTTTATCACTTCTTATGTATGCATAAAGAAGTCCGGTGTATATATTTGTGTCAAGTCGATCCTGGATTATGCATTTCTAAATACAACTGTAAAGTGTTCCTTACGACGCAATTTTCATAATGTTTAAACAACATTTAAGATTTATATTTCTTTTTGAGTTAGAAAATAATTTTACAAAATGATTCTTCTTCTCCTTTTTAATTTAGGACAATGTCCCATTTGTTTTAACTGCCTTATTTCATTGGTAATAAACTCTGTCCGTCGTGTTGACGATCTTCCCAGCGGTCGTGATGTGTGTGGTTGAAGTTTTGGGAGCCGATTTTCATCCCTTCTATTTACATGACCTTTCCAATCTTTTCTCCTTCGTTTTATCCATCTCGTAACGTCTACAGTCCCATATATACTCCTTATTGCTTCATTTGTCTTTCTAACATACATTGTATACCCTGTTATTCATCTTAGCATTTTCATTTCATTTGTTCTAACAAGATAATTAAATTGATTTACAAAAAATAATTTTTCATAACCTGCGGGTTTCAGTTTTTGCAAAAAAATATATAATTATCAAAATTGTTTGAGCCTGGTTTATAACACATTTGCCTGGTATATTAATAACTACATAACAAGCTTTATTTAGCGTGTATTGGGCAGACTATTTTCAAAATTGATTCCCTTAACTTAAAAATTGCATCATTAGGGACATCTTAAATGGTGAAAAATGTCCAAAATGTTATAACCGAGAAAAAGGCACAGCAAAATTGGCTCATATTAACGAGCCTAAAATTATTCTAATGGGTTTTTCATAAAATAATAACTCTGAATTTAATTGCTGATAAACCACGCACTCTCTCACACAAACACACACAGTTTTTCTAATAAAATATACTCTAAAGTGTTTACGAATGACCCCAAAAGTGTTATTTACAGTGATATATTGATATTTAATTTTTATTATAAAATAAAAACAAGAACTAAACCACTGTTGAATGAAAACTTTCTCTACGAGATGTTCCTACAGCCAACAGACATTAAGAGTTAAGTGAAATTTCAGAAGCTAATAAACACTAGATAGGACAAAAAGCTTTATTTTATCTCCAGAAGGAGCAGCCTTCAAGGCGATTTCTTTTAATATTTTATCTTTTTAATAATAAAATATTCTTAAAATAAGTAATAAATCTTAAAGTAACATAATCTCATTCTGGACTCGAAAAAAAGCTTTTATATACCTTAACGTAGCTGACTTTTGCTAGAATAAAATAGTTCATGTTCAGCTTTAAGAGGTGCTATTCAGCCGAGATTCAAAACGGTTTGCGCTGAGAATGATCTGGAACCTAAGGAATGATTTCACTTTCATTATAAACGCAATTTTTACCTAGTTAATGAGAGTTTACGAATTTATCTGTTGTAACTAGTTACCTCGAATTGTATTTATTAAGACTATTCCATGAATCAAGTACATGTATGCGTATATATGATCATTCCAAAAGCTTTGAGAATGGAGTAATAAAATATTAAAAATTTAGATCCGATCATTGCATCTTTTCAAAATATTCTCCAGTGTATTCCATACACCTTCTCATCCTTTCTAACCATTTTTCAAATGCTGAACGCCATTCTTCTTTGGAGAGAGTGCAAATACATTATTCGTAAGCAGCTACTGAAGTTTCAAGTGCCTCAAATCGTTGACCTCGAATTTTTTCTTTCATTTTAGGGAATAGAAAAACGTCGCATGGGGCCAGATCTGGACTATAGGGAGGATGGGACAATTATCTGACTCCGGCAGGAATTGGAATGTTTCTTGTGGAGTGTAGACATAGTTATTGTCATAGTGCCACAAAATTTCACGCAGACCAGTCTTAGAAGGTTTTTTTCAGTTCATTGAACACTTGTGATAGACATTTTGTGATGTAACATCTGCCAGTAACAGTCTTTTGTCCCTCAAGCGGAATCATCACAATGTGGTCACTTGCTGAAAAGGAACAGAACATCTCCCAACACGTCTCGTTCGCTTCACTTTTATTGGGGGGTCTTCTGCTGGGAAGACGCAGAACGATGGCTGTCGTTTACTTTCTGAATCATACTGGTAAATCCAGCTTTCGTCACCTGTTACGGTGTTGTTTTGGATCTTCCTCCATTGAATTTTTCAACCATTTCCTGGCACCAATGCACGTGTGCTTGTTTCTGCTCATTTATCTCATTTATTTATATATATAAATTGCTTTTTTACTTGTGTTGTTTAAGATCAAATCACCATTATGAAGGCTGTCACATCATGGCATACTATAAGAATGAACAATCGAATGTGTTACGGAATACTTACCAATGCTGCCAACAGTGGGAATGCGAAAATAGTTAACCTCAAAATTAATTAGGTTAAAATCAGAACAAATAAATACTCGTTTTTCAAGAACATAACTTATCTGAAAATCAGCACTATATCTATGTATTAAAACACAAGTTTTACGAGTAAATTTAAAGGAATCTGCTGGTTTTCGGTAATGGAAAATGAACTAGATGTTGAGGTAGTACGATTTGGTAGCTTCTCCAGGATTGATGAATGATGTTGTTGGATTATCTGTAGATATGACTTCAGTGAAGGTGTGCTGGCATGACCTGTTGTTTTAGTATTATTAATTGTTGCTCCTGTATTAACACGGAAGTCATGCTTGTCGAGATGCTATCGAGCTGGATGACGTAGCCTATTAATCACTGCATTCTGATGCTATTCGGATCAGTAACGACCTGACATTTTTATCAGATAAAATTGCATCTCTTTAAGCATATAACATAAACAACCGTGATTAGTTGATATCCAAATCAGTGCTAAACCTTATGGATCAGTATTAAATACGTGGCACATAAATGGAATAGTCACTTATTCTCTTTTAAGAAACATAAATAACAACCTTTACAACGATAGAAAACATTCAACACTAATCATAGTTATACTTTATAAAACGTTTTGTATATCTGCAGCAGTGGGGGGGGGGATGAAAAGAGGTGATGTCTAACTGGGGCTGCTTTGCTGACCAAAACAGCTTTGTGAAGTAACTATTTGCTTCGTAAACCAAGATTAAGTAGGTATGAATGCGACGGTGCGTTTCGCCTGCATTAGTACGTTTAGGCAACTTCTTCCTCTAGGCAGCACTGCGGGTTGCCGTTCTAAGGAACTTTGGCACTTTAGTGAACAGAATCCCATTTAAGGCGGGATCTGTTGGAACCTTCCTCTTGCCCAGTTAGCGAACCTACAGAAGAGAATGGGAGGAGAGCAAGAGAGGGAGGGAGAGATGGTATTCCAATATTCTTACAGAATATTAAAATTTCTTATCTCTCTTGTCATTTTCTTCTTCCACTCGAATTGCTTGTCTAATCAGTTTTTGCTGGCAACTAAAGAATCAACTATTTGCACCGCTATTAAAGTAAATGCTGCGTATATAATGTGGTTTTCACATCACGTATTTATGGTTTTCAGTATCTTTACCATAAACAGTCATGTATGCATTTGTCATTTCATTATCCAACGTGGAAAACAGATAGCAGTGACTTCACATTTCCAGCCTGGTTTCTTGTTTACATGGCTCATTATATGTGAGATAACGAAGGATATATGATCACGCCTAATGCTTGTTATAATGAACATAAGGCTGCAAGAAACTGAAAATTTGGATTCACTGACTTTAGTGTTATATATTTGGGTGGGTTAATTCTTAAATAAAATCAGTGTAACTTATACATAAAAATACTTAATTCTTTTGCCTTTTTAAAATAGAGAAATTTACCACAGCGTTACAGTCAAAATCCACGTAGGCCAATCACCGTTCATTTTACATTTGCCCATTCCCTCCTTTACCTTTTTCATTGCTTTAGACATGAGCTACAAATCCGAAAAAGGTAACAAAGATGTTTAAAGGTACAACTTTTAAGACGGAAAAACCGGTTTGGTTACAAATAAATGGAGCCTGAGGGTTAAGGAGCCCTTTTTTATATAAATGTGTTGGAAATATACTTCTGTAACTTACAACGTACTATTTACAGTTATAGAAATATCTACAACTTTAGCTTCTCTTACCCTTGCAAATGCTGGAATTTTTATATTAAAACGTTACGACATACACAAAAACAAACCAAAATCGGATGTATTTATTCAAATGCTTTCTCTATCCACTAGCGTTTATTTTTATTTAGCTTCTACAAACTATTCTTACGAAACCTTATTTTTCCAACTTGTTAATTGAGAACAGTTTCATTAGATACCTCGCTGTAGATACAAGGGGGACATAGGTAACCATTCAACAGCAAGATGTTTACAATCTGGTCGCTGTATGCTGTCCTTGAATTACATACTGTTTCCAGGACATCACGAGAAGCAACTGAATAGCGACAGTACTCAAAATGACAAACTTATTGCAAAATCCAAACTAGTAATAACGGATATCTCGGAAATGACTGATGTCACAAAAAGTTATATGATATAAATTGTGTTTAAAAAGTATTTATGTATTTTCTGTGCAGTAAGTTTTTACCTATCTCTTTCATTGTTTACCGTTGTACCACAAAATTATACGAAATTATTTCCTATTGAAGATGACTTCATATGCTATTCTCAGAAAATTCAATGTGTACATTTTATTTGCCATGTAAAGGACAATATATAATGTATTTTAATTTAAATCATGGTAGCCAATTTTGGGGAAATTAAAAATATCGAAAGTATACCATGTAAAGGGTTGTTTGGGGGCATTTTCGTGTTGCATCCTTGGAAGATACTAAACTTAAATACCAAGTTTGTTGGTATGCAACCCACTTTTGGTTTTTTACTTAAACTGTTAATAGGGCCTCAAAACGTTTATTTTCGGCAAATATTCGGTATCGAATTTTTGGGTGAAATGCAATATTTGCTGTACCTAATATTGTGTTAATGTGGTGGAGAAAGTAATAAGCTGACTAAAAATAGTTATACGATCCATCATAGATACAAGGGTATACAATCACGGACTCGCTAGTTCTAAATTTCATTTTCAATTCCCTCAAGGTTTAGATCCCTTAAGAACCAAAATAGTTCTCCATGGAAAACCCATTGAACAGGTGAATAGTTTTAGTTACCTGGGTTTCAATATCTCCTATTTTAAAAAAGATTTAGCAAAGTTAACTACGAGGATAAGTCAACAAGTATCCACACATTATGTTTAAATGTATTATAACAATATTAGAAATTTAAAATTACCTCATTTTTAAAGTAGTCCGTCGTTGCACAAGCTGTTCTATTGAGCAGAAAACCATGTTTGCACCCCTTCCTTCACTTCTTGATCGTGGTGAAGCGACGGCCCCTTAAGGCATTTTTGAATGGACCAAAAAAGGATAATGATTTACCACTTCATCGACAATCACTCTTCAGTTCTCTGAATCAGGATACGGACTTGCTCATTGTTGGCGTCACTAGTGCTTTCTCCTCTTCCTTCACAGTTGTCCAAACATTTTTGAACTTTTAAAAACCATTCGTACACACTTTACCGGAGTAAACATTGCCCCCATATTGTGCAAAAAGTCTTCAATGGATTTTTGGCTCCTGGTACACCTTCAGACGACGAGAAACGGATAACCGCACGCTGTTCTTCTATGGTGCAAACGGTCAGAGGTGCAGCCTGCTTATTATGCAACAATACAGCGCTCACTGGCGTGATAACTGTCAAACATTCCACCAGCGGAGACAAAGAAACAACATGTCAACGTGCGCGCGCACAAACCGATACAGCCAACAGACAAATAATTAAAAATAGTTTCCGGATACTTATTGATTTGCCCTCGTATATATGTGGGAAAATTAAGAGAATGTTAAACAATATTAGAAAAGAAACCAAACTAAAGCTTTATAAGGTGATGGCGTGATGTCAGTTCCCACATTACTGTATGCTTGGGAGTTTTGGGTTTAAACTAAAAGAGAAGAAAAGATGATTGAGGCAGTTGAGATGAGATTTTTGAGAGGTCTGGCTGGCTGTACTCTCTTGGACAGAAAGAAAACTAAAGATATCAGAAGTGAATTAAACATCTTTAAGTTGATGCATATATTAAATCAATTTAGAAGTAATTGGAAAGGATATGTCCAAAAAATAAAAGAACATGGCATACCAAAGATCATATTGGATTATAAACAGAAAGGTAAAAGAGATGTTGGTAGACCAAGAAGCGATGGATTCAACTTTTCGTTTACAAAAATCTACGAGAAAAAGCCGTGAATGTCGTTGTTGTTTATGATACTATCCCTTCCTCTACACCATAAGTAAATGGTGGCCATTCAAGTAAATGCGTGTCAGTAATTAATGGTTTCGCTTATATCAGCTAAAAAGGCTATGCAAATTTTATCGTCTTATATGGTTGTACCCTATTTCAGCTTTATTCTTTTCGGAGTGTTCTGTCTTTTGAATTGTTTTATTTCTAGAGGACTCATGTAGATGCCTCACGGCTTCTGTGCTATCCGCGACTCGCCACAGTTTATCATCGCCGGGGGGGTGGACGCGCTAGACTAGGCGTTCACAACTATGGTACGTGAGCTACTGGCGGGTGGTACGTAAAAGGTTCAGCAAATAAGATAAATTAACATTTGTTTTACAAACAACAAGTGTTTGACAGTTCTACTATAATTAAACGGAAACGTTAGATTTTACTTCATCATAAAAACCTTTTGTGTGATATTGACACAATAATACGTAAGTTCAATTTCAATCCTACGAAAATAACAGAGAGGAACTCGAATATATTTGATCACGTATCATTAGGAAAAATCTTGTGATTTATTTAGCTGCGAGACGGATTTACAGTTAGGAAAGCGATGGAGTTACATTATTTATCCTGAATGCGAGATTTTGTTTGTTAAACTGTCAGATTTAAGGGTATGTGTAGTTTGTGCCAGATGTAGAAGTAAACCAGAACATGGATAATTGGTTAATTATAGGAGAAACTGAGTGCGAGCGGAGGAACAAAATCCCCTGCACACAAGGCAATGCGTGAGTGCAATGTAAGATATTTATTATATGGTTTCATATACGTAAATTGAAGATACAGAGGAAAGGTGATTTTAAACTCAAACCTTTAGTATATTTTCAGAGAAAACTATCAGATTTGTCATCAAGGAAAAAGCAACTCTCCTCATTTGCAGTATCTAATATGAAGGATTTTGGGGCTTGTTTTTAACTCAGTTTTAAGAATAGATAAAGCGGAAAAAGCTCAAATGGTGGAGAGTCATTAATATTACCAGAAACTGTATATATTGTTAAACACCATATCCGAAAGAGTTTTAGATTCGTCTGCAAATATTAAGCAGCAGTTAATAGAAAAAAAATCGCGCTTGTGAATACAACTAATGACATGAACATGGTCCATTTTCTTACTTAGGTAAGATTTATAGATGGAGACACAGCGAAGGAGGAATTCTTGTTTTGTAAATTACTGTCTGCTCAAACAACCACAAATGAAATGATTTCAAAATTAGACTAGTTTATGAAAATTTGTGGGTGTACAACAGAAAAAATCCGATGAGATACATTCACATAACCTTCCCTACTCTCTAATAGCATTAGTGGATATACATGCTATACTTACTAAAGCTTACCTGTTCCTATCTACTACATTTACTCCAACTAAACCTTTGAAAAAATAGTTGCATTGCACATTTCGTTATAAATACAAAGAGAAGAGCGAAAATCAAAGTTTAAGAACTGGACGCTGTATGCTAACCTTAAACTTCCATACTGTTTCCAAGCAATCGTGAGAAACAACTGAAAATCGATGGGACTTTAAATGAATGAGTATTCAACAATTCGAAGCTTTAATAATGGATATCTCAGAAACGGATCGTGCTACAAAGTAAAGTCATTTAACGTAAATTGTGTGTTTTAAAGAATCTATAATTTTTATGTTGTACGCTTTCGTCTATCGCTTAACGTTTTCAAATTTTAGAAGATTATACAAAATTCCTTCCGAATGAAGAGGACTTCCTAGGCAATTCCCAGAAAATTCAAGATATACATTTTATTTGTCATGCAAATATATTTCATACATAGTATTTTAATCAAAATCGTCAGAGCCATTTTTTTTAGAAAATAAACAATTTCTAAAAATATTCCATGTAAAAGATAGTTGGGGATTTCTTGAAAATCTTCGTGTCACACCTTTTGAGATACTAAACTCAAATACCAAATTAGGTATTTATCCGAATTTTCGTTTTTGTGTTATGCTGTTCACAGACACACACACGGATATATTTCCAAATATGCTTTATTTGGATTCAGGGTGCCTGAAAATATGTATTTCCGGTGAAATCTTGGTATCAAATATTTGGTTGGAATGCAATACTTCCCCTACTAGAAATGTGTTGGTGTTTGTTCTGATGGAGCCTGTAGACTGAGAAACACAATGGCGTTGTTGCAAAGATTAAATAAGCAGCTCCAGAAACCAAATGAGTACATTGGTGCATTCCTCGCGAAGCTGTACCCTCAAGAAGGATGCCTGTTGCTCTAAAAGTGTGGAAGTTAACAAATTCACTAATTCCAGAGCAATGAATTTACGATTATGTACAATATTGTGTAATGAAATGGGTGCTAAATATCATTCCCTTTTCTTCACACTGATGTTAGGTGCCTGTCGAGGAGACATGTGTATAACCGAACCGTCTGTTTGAACTTTTCAGAAGTCAGAATTTTCTCTGCGACTCATTCTCAGATTTCATTATTTCATGATGAGCTGTGTGGCTTGCCCGGTTGCCTGATTTGTTAGATGCGTTTTGCTGCCTCAACTAGCTGAACAAGAGTTTTCAGGGCGCACTTACTTCCATATTCTTGGTACGAGATAAAATTGCGGCGCTTGAGAAAAAACAAGGCTTTATGATAACGGAATTAATATTGAAAACAAATCTTACTTTTCATTGTGGGATGTTTTCTCAAGTGAAAATGAAATTCTCTTTATTGTGAACTGGCTATGGATATTACGTGAGCATCTTGGGAGTCTCCTCTCAAGATTTCATGTTATATTCCCAAAAACCTGGGTTCCAAATTTTGGATTGCAGATCCTTTTCTACTGCTGATACCTTTCTCCTTCCGAGAAAGACGAATTAGTCGAACTGTCATGTGACGGACGTCTCAGGTAAATGATTAATAAGCTTAACTTAACAGTCTTCTTGCTGGTAAGAAAAAATTAATAAACAATGATCTCGGAAACATGTAACATTTTTGTTGGTGTTTGTAAGCATTAACCTTTATGGATGTAGACTTTTTTATAATCTATATCAAAAGTAGTACAGAAATACATTGAATGTTCATCCCGATTTAAGACTAAAATTAAGTCTGTTGAAACCAAACATTAAAGAACTGTGTTTGTCTAAACAAGTACAACCTTCACATTTAAAAAGAATATGAATCAGAAATTAGTTCGATTTGTGAAGTTAATGGTTTTTATGCTGGTAAGTCTTTGTATTGGAGTACCAGTATTAGGAAATGTGCCTGTCGAAATCTCTTTAAGTATTCCTCCACTACATTTTAATCTTAACAAAAGTAATTTTAAGATACAATGCATTGGGTTGGGATAGATTGAATAGTCTTTATCCAATGAATATCCAATTCTAAATACTACATAGAAGAAATGAGTAAATAAATAACTAGTATTGTTATAAATAACAATAACGTTGTAAATAACAAGAGGGAACGAGGGGCTTCAAAATTAGGCAAAAAGTAGATTAAATATACACCCAGCGGGATGGCTCAGGCGGTTACGTCTGTGGCCCGCATTCGGGAGGTCACGGAATCGATCCCCGGCGACCGCCCAATTTAGCCAATGGCTTTCTTCTAGTTTCCCCTGGTCGTCAGGCGAATGCTGGGGTAGTTCATCTTCATTTTCTGTACCCATCATCTTCCTTGTCATCTGTTTCAGGGTTGTAGGTTCAGGCGACGGTGTTCAGCGAATTGCGGTTGGGCGGTGGCTTGCTCTCCGTAGAGGTTCGTTGCCCGGCGTCGCTGCAGTATACCACTCAGGTCTCTCCTCAGGGTGGAGCTCCGCTCCGGGGGACCGTGGAGGTTAGTAGCTTGCGGCGGCGTGCGGCGTTGGATAAGTTATATCTGGAAACGTTAGGTACCCCTTGCTTACGCCCGTCGAGATCGGGATCTGGTGCCTCTTCGGGTCTCTCTCCTCATCCCTCCCATGGGTTGGAAGTAAAATGGCCCGACTGGCCTGTGTGCGGTGCTCCACTCCGGTTCCGGGGGTCCCTCCATGATACGTACCTTTACGTTTGCCTTTAGATCAAGTATACAGATTATTCTTCAAAGAACTTTTGGGATTAATCAACTAACATTGTAGCATTGGTAGAATAAGGAAGAACAGGGACGAAAGTATAATTGTGGAAACATTCTTGAAATACTGGTACAGTTTCCTTCAAAGTGAACATAGAGATACATTAAAGATTTGTGTGAATCAACAGAAGATAACTTCAAATAAGAATGGCTGCTGGGCAGGAATAAGAAGAGATTAGGAGAACATACAAATGAGGGATATCTGTCAATTAGATGGGAAAAAGAACATAAAACATTTTGGAAAGTAGTTAGAAATAGGATAGAAGATATAGAGAAACAAGAAACCTTTGGAACCCTTGAAAATAAAAAAGTCCTTAAGCTTATATAAAACAAGGTTATATTGACATATGTAGCAGACAGGAGCGGGAAGGTTTAGCATGGGTGAGAACAGTGGCAATGTCCTAGGAAGGTTAAGAGGGAGAGATCCGGAGGTGAGTCATATGTGGAGAAAAGGAAAGTAA
Source organism: Deroplatys truncata (assembly GCA_030765065.1). Taxonomy (NCBI): domain Eukaryota; kingdom Metazoa; phylum Arthropoda; class Insecta; order Mantodea; family Mantidae; genus Deroplatys; species Deroplatys truncata. The sequence continues at coordinate 200,718,149 of CM060983.1, read as the reverse complement.
AATACGTTAGTGGACAGAATGTAAAGAGTTAGAGAAATGGAGACAGGATGTTTTAGATTGGAAATGAGCGAGGAAACGGTAGCTATAAAAATATTAACAGTTATGGGAGAAAAAAGAATAAGGCTTTGTGTGAGTTTTCAAGGAAAATCGAGAATAAGTTTCTTAACGAAGATAAACGAAAAGCAAAAACAAGGGAAAAGGAGCAAGAAGAGTGAGGAAAAGCAGAATAACAGAAAGTAGGAATCACAGAAATGGAAAGGGAATGAAAATAATAAGGTAGAACCGAAAACCAAATGGTGCCAGGCGCTAGTAGCCCTTAAAGCAAAGAAAAATCGGACTCAGATTGCGCTAGAATGTACGTAACTATAAAATCTAAATTAAATATATCTAACAATATTGTATGAGTTGCGGTACAAATAAATATTCTATTCTAAATATTTTATATATTCATGAATGTACAGAAATACTTCTTTTGACACGTATACCACAAAAATCACGCATTTTATTAGTAAAATTTGCTTACTGGTACATCGAATACCCTACGTTAAATGTAATGGTTCGGCACTGGAAAAGGTTTTGCTTAACATACAATGAATTAATATGAATTTTGGGGGATCTCACACGAAGTATTAATTTCATTTTCTTTTACCTATTTCTGTTTATGTGACTTTATTTATTTCCTTTGAAACATCATAAAGATCCACTTAAACTGAAAAATTAAGGGATAACATAACAATAAGAAACTTAAGCATAACAATGTGATATGATGTCATTCAGAAAAAATATACGAAACATAAACAGCAGCTGATCGTGAAACAGTTGAACTAATATGGCGGTCTGCGAAGCTACCACCCACAGAACACTCCACAATACATTATAAAATGAACAAGAGGTAGCCAGCCGGTTAAAGTACGTTAACTCACCAGCCCCCTCCAAAAAAAGCCCCCACTTCCATCAAAATTTGTTTGCTACGATTTGTATAGATATCCTAGTGATTTCTGGCCCGTGATATTTATTATACAAGGCAGTTAGCGAGTCAAAACATGCGACGGAAAATCTAATATGACGTGGCAGAATGATCACGTGATGAAATCGCTTTCTGGCTGGCTCGTTTCTTATGTTTGAATACACATAAACATGCAGGCTTAGAGCTTGCAAATGGCTATGTTTACGTTTTCATTTTATGCCCACACGTATATCGACACCAGCCAATATGGACGCGTACATTAAGATAACATGAAACAAGATTGTATGTTTACGTTTTGCTTAAGTCCAAGTTTCATTATGAATGGCTCCTGAGATTTGTTTAAGGGACATATGTATACCACAATGGAGCCAAGTTCTGTACCTGCGCAGTAAGTACTTATGATTCATAACACGACAGAAGTATTAATTAGCTCACAAAATACTGCTTGGTTGTTTCTTCTTCAGATATATGGTTTTTTATCAACATACTCTGAACTCATCGGATCACTTTATTTACGTAACTGCATTTTTCAATGATAGTGTTTTATCCACTTCCCGTTCATGCTGTAATAGCGGAAAGCTGAATTTATTGCATTCAGTACTAGTAACCTAACCTACGTGCAAGTTTTGTCTATTTATTACACATGTATATTAATTATATTGTCTTCTTAATTTTAATATTTTTAATACTTTATCTATTATGTATAGTAAGTAGGGGAAGTATTGCACTCCACCCAAAAATTCGATACCAAGATTTCACAGGAAAATACATGTTTTGAGGTATACTGAATCCAAATAAAGCATTTTTGGAAACATGTCCGGGTAAGTGTCTGTTTATGAACAGCATAACTCAAAAACGAATATTCGGATAAACACCAAACTTGGTATTTGAGTCTAATAATTCCAAGGCTACAATACGTAGATTTTCAAAAAAATCTCCACCCAGACTACCCTTTACATAGAACATTTTTTGAAAATTTAAATTTTCTCAAAAATGGCTCTAACGATTTTGATAAAAATATATGTTTAAGACATTTTCATGGGAAATGAAATGTATATCTTGAATTATCTGGAGATGTTCCCAAAAGTCCTCTCCATTCTGAATGACTTTCGCATAACTCGTAACCCGTAAGAGATAGACAAAATTCTACTACTCAAAAAATGTAGTTCTCGTTATAACAAACAGTTTGTCATGTACATTTGTTTTGTCCAGTGATCCACTTCCGATACATTCCATGTTATTTGTTTGAATTTTCCAATACTTATACTTTTTCTCAAATAAGAATTCCTTACTCTTTGTTTATGTCCTGGACATGCGAAGAGAATGGAATGTTCCGCATATCAACCAGCTCTTAAAAGATTTGACCATCGCTTAAATCCTACCATATTTCCCTTGCACTTACAAGAAAATTAGCAATAAGATAGTTTCTGCAAATGTTTATCTCGTATTACCATGAAGTAGATGGAGAATAAACGTTTGCACAAACAGTTTGTACAGAGTAGGGAAAGCCATGTGAGTGCAACAAATCAAATTTTTATTACCCGTGGAGTACATTCATGTTTGACAGCTCAATTGTACCATTTAAATCTTCCTGGATCTTTACTGCCCTTTTATTTGTTAATACATATTTACTTGCGATTTAATGCATGCATAAGTTAAATATGAGCCGAATTTATTATCTTTTTTAAGGCCAGCAACTAGGCGTGATAATACTCGATAGCCAATTTGCCACCTACATGGTGACCTTACTACTGAAATAGCGTTTGCAACACTGTTAGTAAATTATTAATTTTGTTTTCGTATAAGTACTATTTCTATTATTCACTATCTTCGAAAAAATATAGTCCCTAGCAATACAGAAGCGTTGAGTGCATTGGGGAATCTCGGGAACGGAAATTACTCGACTTCGTCTCGTATTTTCAAAAAATGATGCACTTATCGCACTATTATTGTGATATACTAGTTCACCTCACCAAGAACAAGTAGTTTGTGTTTCTTTGAAGCGAAGTTTTACTTTCTCTCCTGTTTCACCATACTTCTGCATTACGTTCCTTTCTTGTTGAATGTTTGAGAATCTGCCACTTAGAGCCGGAGTGTAGGATGAAGGAAATTTCTAGCCAAGTGTTATATAGACCACCTGGTACCTCTTCTACAGCTTCAAAACTTTGAAAAGGCTTATATGCTTACACAGTTAATGGTGTCACTTGATTCTACCATTAATTCTGCCTCAGTTTTAAAACTTTCTAGCACTACTCGCCATCTATCGTTTTTCCCTCTTTTTTCCCCCTTTGGCCCATTATCGATGGCTTACCCACATGAATTTTTTATGGCTGAGTTTTGGGTCAGAAGACGCCAACATGGGGAGCTGCGAAAACTTCCAGGGAGCGAAGCAGAAAAAAATGGGGAGACAAAAAAATTAAGGTACTAGAAAATTCTACTGACGTCACTCAAACTCGCAGAAACATCAGCGAGGTTTAGAGCTTCACATTAAATTCTGATGTATGAAGCGGATCGAAATGCTATTTTCATTTGCTGCACTTTGTAGCACAGCTACATCTAGGCCGAATGTTTGAGAGTTTTCGAAGCACCAATTTTCGGCTATAAATGAATCCCTGGTTGTCTTTGTTTGCCCAACTAAATGTTTTTGTCATTACCTTATAAACAGTTTGACCCGTATATAACTTTTCAACAACAATACATAATAATAATCGTAACAGGAATCCGGTAACTGAAGTTCATTACAGCATGACACCAGCAAATAATGAGCCTTCTTTTTGACCCTTGGCCGGTCTAACGGGAATTTTCTTGCCACATAGAAGCTCTATGTTTGCCGGCGGAGTGGACTTTCACAGTCCCTTTAATTCAAGCGTTATCATTTAAATTATATTTACAATAGCCACATACCTTCGTCACAGAAGAGGTTAGAAATTATGTTATTGTACCACCACACATCTCCCACATCTTAAGAAAATTTCCATGAACACTCTTTAATTCTTCATGGCGAAGTAAATAAAGCTATATTTCTTCCGCAAACAAAATAGAGCACGTCAATAGAGCGTTCATTGACATCATCCAACATCTAATTGGAGAAATCCACTTTAACACATTATCGCGTGGTTGCAATTTCTGAACTACAAATGTCTTATAAAGTTATAATTGTTAAAGTTTAGTGGCGTTCTAAGCCGAGGTTTTTGAAATTTCCGATTTCTGTGAAATATTTCTCAGAGATTCTTTGGAATTCATCACAACTTTTCTCGGTTGTCACCGTATATTTTTCTATAAGCTCAAGCCGATTTACTTTCGGTTTCTTGTTAAGAATACATTACATTTCCCTAAATATATTTACAGGATTACCAACTGGCTAGTCCTCTCAGTCGCTAGAGCGCCTGCCTGTTGTGCGAAGGGTTCCGGTTTCGATTCCTGGTTGGGGTGGGAATTTTTTGCTAGCCAAAATTATTCCCTACCCTCCCCCAGAGGCTGGAAGTATGAATGCGAGTGTGAATGTGTGTGTGATCTAGCGATTAGAAAAAAAGTGCAAGAAACCCAACGACAAGAGAATACGAGTTAATACTATTGCCGATAGGCCATAAGTTCCAGAGGAAAAAGGTCACCGAAAAGACCAATGTAGTTAAAGACGGGGTACAAATGGCATTTAAAGAGAAAGAAAAAATTACCAAACTGCTCCTATTTAAGGCGCATGAACAGCAGAAATCAGTCTATAAATTACCGTCTCACTTCTCTACAAGAGTTTGCTGTACATAGAAATCATACATGCAAATTGTGTGTGTTAAAATATACGGATTATAATAGCACAGACACACCATTACACTTAAACACATGGTCTCAAAATACATCAACTTCTGTGCAGCACAGACTTCGTATCAAGTGAGTATTGGGCCACGGAGAGGATGGAGACTGGACGGGAAGCAGAATTGGTTAGAAACATCGCAGTGCAAGGCAACCAATTCACCGTAATACGGCTACTCGTCCAAACGATGGTTCTATATACTGTTTCTTAAAATCCAGTTTAGGTATATTAAGCTTATTGTATAATTTTTAGTAGAGAGAAATAAAATTATAAAATCTATCTTTTGAAACCAGTGCAGAGAAACTTGTATAGCAGTTTACATTCTAATAATACTTTATCTGTGGTTACTATATCAGATTGTTTCAGCTTGCATTTGCAGGTATCCAAAAGAATTCAAGAAAACAGAGCCTGTAAAAAGGATAAGTTGGATTGGGCGTTAAGGTAACTTATGTTTTTCTGTCTGCAGTAATAAAACACATCTCCATTGTGTCGGGATGACGTTTTGTGATGTTCGGAGGTCGCAATTTCGAATCTACGTCGAGTTGGCTCGGCAAATATTTTTCCTGGGGGTTTCCCTTAACTTCATAAGAGAAATGTGTGTAGGTAATTGTGAGATTCATCGTTCATTTTAGCATAATTTTACTCATTTCATTCATCCATCATCCGATATGACGTAGCCGGTTCTAGAACACTAAGCAAGAAAATAAAATAAAAATATGAGATAAATAAAGAAACTGTTCAGTAAAGACCAAATACTGTCCATAGGGATACAATGTCAATGTAAGAAATAAACAAGAAAATAGCTAAGTAAATAGTAATCGGCTTCTAAATCCAGAGTTGGTTTACCTATATTTCACTATCTGTACATGTCCACATTCGTGGTTGGAGTGTAGAATGTGTGCGTTCTGACAGTGCTACAGTTCGAATCTTAGTTGAAGTGACATGGGTAAGCTTTTTTACTTTCTCTGCTACTCGTTTATATAGAGGAATTACCGAGATTTCATCGAAAACACACGTTTTTAGACTCCCTCGATCCAAACACAAAGATTTTTTAGAAAAAATATCCACGCGTGTAAATAGTATAACTAAAAAATTTTATGTGATACATTCACATGGCTTTCCCTACCCTGTATCGTTTATCAGTAGGTATAAAAACTAGTCTTACTAAATCTTACTTTACAGCTACTTCATGTTAGTCCAAATAAACTTTTGCAGAAATAGCTACACGCTACACATTTCGTATAGATACAAAGAGAGCAGCGATAGTCAAATGTTTAAGAACAGGGCGCTATATGCTGACCTTAAAACTTTATACTGTTTCCATATAATCGCGAGAAACAACTGAATGGCTAACTATCGAAAAATTTGATCCATTAGTAAGGAATATCTCGGAAATTGCTGCTGCTACAAAAAGTTATTTGCAACAAATTGTATATTTTAAAGACATCTACGTTTCTTGCGAAGCAAGTTTTCGTCTATCGCTTCACGTTTATCAGTTATACAAGACTATACAGAATTCCTTCCGAATAAAGAGTAGTCAAGATATACATTTTATTGGTCATGTAAATATCTTTAAGATATTAGAGCCATTGTTTTAGCAAGTAAAACGTTTGGAAAAATGTTTTATGTATAGTGTAGTTTGGTATGAGTGGATTTTCTTGAAAATCTTCGTGTCGTATCTTTGGAAGGTACTGAACTTAAATACCAAGATTGGTATTGATCCGACTGTTCGTTTTTTAGTTATGCTGTTCACATACACATATACTTACACGGGCATTTTTAAAAAATACTTTCAGTGAATCTAAAAACACGTACGTATTTATGATGAAAGCTCGGAATCGAATTTTTGGGTGGAATGCAATACCTTCTCTACCTGTATGTATGTACGTAGTGGAGAAGGTAAAAACGAAAAGTCGGTTGAATACGAAAATTGGTATTCGATTTAAGCGTCTTCCACGGATGCGATAGAAGGATTTTCAAGAAAATCCCCTAACCCAAATTACCCTTTTACATGAACAAATTTGGTTATTTTTTATTTTTTCATAAACGGCCCTAACGGTTTTGTTTAATATACCTCATGTTTAAGATATCTGCATGACAGATAAAATGTATATCTTGGATATTATGTATATCTTCATCTACTAGAATAATCAGTGATGCTTTAGTTCCTAGTTACTGGGCAAAAAAACTTATAGTCTATATTCTAACAAAACACGCTATTAAAACATAAAATACAGGTTAAGGAACCCAAAAATACACTCTTATAATTTGATCTCACCATGGAATATTCCTCCAAGCCTCGAAGCTTTAATACATTTCGACTTCTCATAAAAATACGCCAACAAATAATCTTCATTTACGTCTGCTTAATTACCCTCATACCAATCCCTGAATTTCGTATAACTTCATAAACAAACTTTCCTTGACTTTTCTGGAAGTAAAAGTTGCATCTTCGACTGCTTTTAAAATGTTTCCTGATGAACCGTGAAAATCATCTTCTTCGCTCATGTTTACTTTAAATTCACCTACGAAACTACCATCCTTAAATTGCAGAACATAATAACAAAGTTTGTTGATTTATCCTGTCTTTTTCTTTTGTGCTGATTGCTATTTTTACTTTCCCTACTACGTATAGTAAGTAGGGGAAGTATTGTATTCCACCCAAAAATTCGATACCGAGATTTCACCGGAATATGTTTTGAGGCCTTCTGAATAAAAAAAAAACATTTTTGGAAACATGTCCATGTGTGAGTGTGTGTGTGTGTGTGTGTGTGTGTGTGTGTGTGTGTGTGTGTGTGTGTGTGAGACTGTGAACAGCATAACTCAAAAACGAACAGTCGGATAAACACCAAACTTGGTATTTAGGTTCAGTATCTTCCAGAGATGCGACACAAAGGTTTTCAAGAAAATTCCCTCACCCCAGATTATCCTTTACATGGAACATTTTTCGAAAATTTTAATTTTCTCAAAAATGGCTCTAACGATTTTGATTAAAATCTCATATATTTAAGATAATTTCATGACAAATAAAATGTATATCTTCAATTTTCTGGGAATGTCTCCAAAAGTATTCTTCATTGTGAACGACTTTGGCTTAATTCGTAAACCATAAGAGATAGACAAAATTTTATTACACAAGAAATGTAGATGTTAAAATACAGAATTTATGTCATATACATTTTTTTTGTTAAGTGAACCATTTTCGAGATATTGCTTGTTATTCCCCTAAATTTTTCAATACTTATTTTCCCAAATGGGAATTCATTATTAATTTTTTTGGTCTTGGATATGCAAAGAGTATTAATCTGTGGCAAAGATAATGGTGCTGCGCATGGCAACCAGCTATTAAGAGATATGTCTATGCTTAAAGGCTACTGTATTTTTATATTGCCGTTACAAATACAAAACAAGGGGAACATAGTACGCCTTAAGCGATAGTCAAATATTTTTTGAACTGGCCGCTATGTGTAAAATGTAATTCTCTTTGCATGTCAAAAGATCGTTTCTGCAAATGTTTATCTCGATTAATATGAAATAGATGGAGAATAAGATTTTGTAAAAATAGTTTGTACAAGAGTAGAGAAAGTCATCAGATTTTTTTTTAACTGTGATATTGTTATGTTTACTCCCAATCACTTGCGTCGTACTTTTTTTTACGATCTTTTTGTCCACTCTCTCCCGCTCCCTCTCTCTTTACGTCCTCTTCGGATTGAGGGTGTGGCTCACTGTGTCGCATGGTGTGGCTTGCCGGCTCTTCTCTCGTGGCAGACCTGGCACGGCATTAGTACGAGCGAGATAGAAGTTATGTGTATTTCTCTGTGGGAGCGAGATGGCTGCAATTTGCATTTTTTTTTTTTTTTTTTTTTTGCCAGAGCTTGCAATATTTGAGAAGTTTGTTGTATATCCCATCATGGTTAATGTAAATTAGCTAAAGTGTTTGCTACGTTTCAAAATTAGTTCGCTGGCATAAATTTTCAGTGTATTCACGAAAGCTTTTTCTACTCCAGCGTATGTGAAGATAGGAACTGTTGATCAGCTCGTTTTATTTCTTGTTCTTTCAAAGTGAATGGGAGTCACCGTAGTATTCAGAGGTTGTACCAAGGCTATCGTAAGTGACTGATTCTGAGGTTTAGCATACAGGATAATTTTGTGTGGCTATTTTATTTGTGTTCGGTTTTTCAAATTTTATAGATACAGTTAAAGCTTTGACCTATAGCATTCTAAATTTGTTAAAAATATGTTTATTGAAAGTTAAATGTGTGTTAAGTTTTTAGAGTTTGTCAAAGTGTTCATTCTATTTCCTTTATATTCCGTCAATCTTTAAATTATATTTCTTGAGAAAATCCCAGGAGATGTTTGTGGCTTTGAAAACACATTTAAAGAAGGTTAGGGCATAGTAAACCAAAATCTGTGTGTGTTATATTTGTCATTGGTTAAGTTTTGGATCAAGCTACATTAATAACCTTCATAAAGCAATACGTTAATTTGCCCCATTTGAAAGTGGGAGTATGAAAGTTTGCCACTTGAGGAAATGATTCGCTTTTGTTAATTTCAAATTATATTTCTTGTAATCCTGTATTAGCGATAGGTCCGTTATGCTACAGATTTAATAACAGCTGCATTAATTGTACCTTTTCTAACTTCGAAGATATGACAGCAACACTTGCAGTATAGGGGAGATCTAGTTTACAAAAAAACTTCTCTACATTCCTTCTGGTCGCGTGAATACCATTTTGATGTTTTCCTCCGATTTTTGTGTTTGACCATCTGTCATTCCTTTGTTTGCTCAACTATGGCCCATTTGATTGTCTTGTAGCTGATGTTAAATTAAGCTTTGCTCGGGTTTTCACTTGTGACCTGTTATTAATAAATTCTATTCTTTAGTGCACGTGTTTGTCACGATTTATGCTTGCCTTTAAGTGCTTGTAGTTAATTTCATATCCTTCTATTTCAGCTATATTATTTACCGAGTTATTTTAGGGTTTGAGTTTATGTAAATCTTTTATTCAATACTAGTATTTGTTCTATTATCCTGCTTCCTATAGTTAATTATAATAGTGGATTTATAAAAGGTGATTTACCATTTCTGAACTTTAAAAAAATCTTAGTGTGCAATATATTTCTTTACCAGATTACAATTTAATGACTTTGCAATATATAAGCATGTTTAAATGTGGCCCTGAAACGACTATTTAAATCATTTGGTTTTTGTGCTTTGTTTTCTTAGTTTTAATTTCTATGGTTGATTTCAAAGTTGTGCATTTTTGGCTTACTTGAATATTGGATGCTAATGTACTGTGCTTTATTGGCCATTCAATTTCTTTTTTGAGATCGTAAATTATTATAAATTCACTTTAATTTTTGTTTGTTACATGTTGCTTTCTTTTCAAAATTAAATATTGGCTTTCCTATTTAAAGGCATTATCGAGGTTTATATTTAATTTAATGTGGTGCTAATTATTCATTTAAATTTTTGTTTATGTTTTCTTTAAAGCTTTGAGGTTTAGTGTATTATTCTTGATTTATTATTTCATGAGCTTGGTGTTAATATATTGTGAGTTGCTTATTTGTGAGGGGTTATGTTAATGTGGCATAGTTTATTAATAAAATAAAGCCACTTAATAGCTAAATTTGCTCCTGTTCTTATGCTGAAAAATTTTCCCTGGGTCCAGATTTTGGAATAGGTGATCACAATTCTGTTTGTTCGTTTCTTTGAATATACACCTACGGCATTCGTTAGGCCTGTTCTTTTCGTCTTGTCGGGGTTCCCAGCGCCTGACAAATTTTCGTAAGCGGCTGCGTGGCTTCGATGTCTTCCCCATGCAGAAGCGCCTGATGAAGCCACCGTGAGCCATCGCACTTTCCAAAGCCCACATCACTCTTCTTCTAAACATATCGTTTCCCCAATAAATAGATTCCATTAAAAATTACCAAATAAAATACTTTGAACGTAGATAAAATATTGTAGACAGCACGTTACAAATTAGGTTTAGTAACTTGTCCTCCAAATAATATTTTGAAGTCACTTTATCCACTATATCTCACAACGAAATGTGTAATGAAGGGTTGTCTGCGTTTACAAGAAATAGAAGCCTTTGTATGAATATTTTAGAGCGTGCAGAGACAGTGATGTGAATGCAACATAAGATTATTTTTAAGCAAGCATTGAAGGAAAAATGTTGCTCTTCCTTGAGCAACAAGGTCCCAGAACAAGCACATTCTACAGTTTCACAACTCCTATTTGCATTCACCCTTGCTGAAATGCAGTTCTAGCGCCAGAGGCGAGTACCAGAGTTTCCTTCGCGTAGTCTCTTAGACCGCTGCACATTAAAATAGTTAACATATTACACCTGCAAGACAGGAGCAGAATACAAAGCCATTTGTGGAGATAGTGCTATCTTTATGGTTTTTAAGGAAACAACAGAGAGGAAAGCTTTCCTTTTAGGGCAAAATGTGAACTCACATCAACAGTGTAAATAATTGCGAATATGGTTTTATCTAAAGAAATAGCCGCCATACTTTTCTTTGTCCAGTTAGGAATGCATTCCGCTACTGGTAAGTGTTTATTCTACTTTGTTTCATAGAACAAAGCGCTATAGAGTGCTGACGCAATGCTGATTTTTATTTACTTATTTATTTACTGATAAGTTGTCCTACTTGAAAATACACGTGCGCTTTTTTCAAATTAATAGGTACATGTATAAGCTGCAAATTGTATCAAAAAATCCAATGTGTTACATTCACATGACTTTCTCTAGCCACTATCTCTTATGTTTATATAGCTTCTACAACATATTCTAGCAAAAGCTTATTTTTTCTCTCTATTTTATGATGATCTAGATTAATGTTTCCAGAAATAGCTCCATTACACATTTAGTTATCGGTTCAAAGGGATAGCGATAGTAAAATGTTTAAAGCGGGTTTCAGCATACTGGTCTTGAAATTCTATACTATTCCATGACATCGTGAGAAAGAATTGACAGTAATTAAAAAAATAAAAGTACTGAAAGATTCAAACATATAACAATGGATTACTCCGAAATGGCGGCTGCAACACAAAGAAAAACCTTATTTTAAATAAATAAATATCTCTTACGGTTTAGCAGATATATAAAATTATATTTAAAAATCTCTTCCTAATTAATAGGCTTCACAGCCTAATTAGTCTAAGAAAATTTAAATAGAGTATTTCTGTGCCATATAAATATCCTAAAAATCAACACTTTAAAAATATTTTCCAAGTAAAGAATACTTTGGGGTGGTATTTTTCTTGAAAATCCTCATGTAGAATCTTTGGAAGCCACCGAACTTAATACGAGGTACAAAAAAACAACAAAATAGCAAACAAACAAAAACACACAGGTTTCTCTACTTCTTATTCGGGGATTTAAGATATTTCAAATTGTTGCTCGAATGCAATAATTTGCCTAGTAGGTGTGTGGTAGAGAAATTAAAAATCTGATGTGTTACACTCACATGACTTTTTCTAATCTTGCACAAAATATTTTTACAAACGCTTATCCTCCATCTACTTCATGTTAGTCGAGATATCTAGATGTTATTCTTATTGTTAATTTCCTTGTAGGTCCAAGGCGAATATGGTAGGCTTTAAGCAATATTCAAATCTTTTCAGGACTGGTTGCTATGTGGAGCATTCCATTCTCTTTGCAAGTCCAAGACATAAAAATAAATAAATAAGGAATTTCCACTCGAGAAAAAGTTAAAGCATTGGAAAATTCCAACAGATAACAAGGAATATCTCGCAAATTGTTCACTCGATCAAAAAAGTGTGTATGATATAAACTGTGCGTTTTAACGAGATCTAGACCTTTTGTGTAGTAAACTTTTGTCTGTCTTACGGTTTACCCATTATGAAAAACCCATTCAGAATGAAGAGGACTTTTGGGAACATTCCCAGAAAATTCAAGATGTACATTTTATTTGTCATAACAGTATTTTAAATATATGATATTTTACTCAAAATCATTAGAACCATTTTTGAGAAAATCAAAATTTTCCATGTAAAGGTTAGTCTGTGGTGTGCGGATTTTCTTGAAAATCTTCGTGTCGCATCTTTGTAAGATACTGAACCCAAATACCAAGTTTGGTACTTATCCGACGTTTCCTTTTTGAATTATGCACACGAGCAGCTTTTTCTAAAAATGCTGTTTTGGATTCAGAGGGTGTCAAGCACTATTTCCGGTGGAACCTCGATAATGAATTTTTGGGGAATGCAATACTTCCCCTGATTACTAGACGTAGTAGTTTTTTAGATAAGGAGCTGGACACTTTGTTTCTCCCTCTATACAAAGATATTAAATTAAATAATTCTAAATTAGGGAAACCAGGGGCTCAAACATTTAAGGGGATATGCTGACCACTTGCGGGATAATTCACAAAGCTCCTAAAAATCCAAAGAAGAATACAAAATTGCAACTTTATTTATAACAACTGAGTTCCTACTTGCGCAACAGCTAATATTCATGTGTTAATGTGAAATTTTGCATGATTTTTGTAATTCTGGTATTCATTATTTAGAATATACGCATGTATGTTTCGATTAGTGCGCAGGCGTGAAGTCAAAGATTATCAACTCTAGGTTTGGCTTTTAAAATCTTATACAAACTTTTTACTTTTTCTGCTACGTATAGTAAGTAGGGGAAATATTGTATTCCACCCAAAAATTAGATAGCGAGATTTCACGGAAATACGTGTTTTGAGGCCTCCTGAATCCAAAAAAAGCATTTTTAGAAAAAAGTTTTAAATAAATACCAAACTTGGTATTTAGGTTCAGTGTCTTTCAAACATGCGACACGAAGACTTTCAAGAAAATCCTCTCACCCCAGACTACCCTTTACATGGAACATTCTTTAAATTTTTTATTTTCTCAAAAGTGGCTCTAACAACTTTGATTAGAACATCATATGTTTAAGATATTTTCATGACAAATGAAATGTATATCCTGAATTTTCTGGGAACGTCCACAAAAGTCCTCTTCATTGTTAATGGTTTATTCATAACTGATAAATCGTAAGAGATAGATACATTTTAGTACACAAACATTATAGATCTCGTCAAAACACACGATTTATGTCATACACATATTTTTGAGGGGTGAACCATTTCTGAGATATTCTTTGTTATTTGTCTGAATTTTCCAATACTTACGCGTTTTCTCAAATGGGAATTCGTTATTCTTTTTTCTATGTACTGGACAACAAAGAGAATGGAATGCTTTACATATGTGAATTATGTCCAACTCTTAAAGGGTTTGACTATCGCTTAAAGTCTACCATATTCCCCTTGCACCTACAAGAAAACTAGCAATAAGAGAGATGATCTCGATTAACATGAAGTAGGTGGAGAATAAGCGTGTGTAAAATAGTTGTACAAGAGTAGAGTAAGTCATGTGAGTGCAACACATCAGATTTTTCTGAGTTCTGCTGCTAGTTGATTAGAAAATGAAATGGACGGTGGAAACAAAAGAGTTGCAACAACTACCCGACGTCCAATGTTGCTAATATGTACTAGGATTATCACAAGCTGCGGTAGCATACAGAATAAAAGAAATGAGGGGAATGGGGTATCCACATCACTCAAAGTATTGCAGAATCTACAACGGCGCAGTAACTCTTTGTTCCGTACTGAAAGAAAGAATGATTCAGGTACTTTAGCATTTGTGGCACTGTTTATTAAAACAGCTTCCATGCGGCTGTCTTTTTAATCCTGGAAAGAGATGAAAATTTGCATCGGAAGTCTGTGTATTACGGTTCATGTGTTTCCACTTAAACCTTGATTGCAAGTCTGACTTGTGTCAGCTCGGTAGAGCGAGTTGCATATCATCGATCGAGCGGTAACTGTGAGGGATACATGAAATGTGCGTCACGGCCCACAATTTTCTGTTAACAACGAACTAGACAGTTATCAGTTACATATCTACTACCTCTGTCCATTCGTTTATAAATCAGTTTACTTCAGAGCAAAATACAACTGCACATAGGTTTAATTCTCTAGATTTACCACTACTAGGGATTGACAAACAGTTATTTTCGAGCAACGGTTATAACTGTCGTAGTTACAGTGCGTTAACGGTTACATGTAACGGTTACCAGAAGCGATTAAGTTTTTTTCCTTCATGGTTATCACGTTGCAGTAGAATGCATTAGCGGTTACCAGTAACGATTAGATGTAACTACGCTCCAATACGAGTGATGTCCTTTTCGAGCTTGAGCATGTTTTATTATTAATCAGTATTAAATTTGTTTTCATACCCATCTACCCGTGATGTATAAAACACCTCTTAATGCAATGCAGTGCTGACTGGCTTGTCATCTGTGGCCTGTGACCTATATTCGAATCAATAAGCAACACGCTGTAATAAATGAATATATACTTGCAATTCCATGCGAGGATGACTCAAGTTGTAAACGAATTAAGGTAACTAGTTCCCGATAAACGATACCAATGCCGCGCACATGCAGTGAATTATGTCATCCAGGCTCTGTAACCGTTATTGGGTAACTATGTAGTTACTTTGTATTCGTTACTTTGAGACAGTAACTATGGTTATATATGCCATGTATGTAATAATGTGAATTATAATGTGAAATGGTGTTAATAATCAAAATACTTGTATAAATAGAAGTTAAGGCATAAGTTTTATGTATGTGCAAGTGTAGCTGGAGCTGTAGAACCCTTGTTAAAACCCGACAAACATATCTTTGTGTTAGAATTAGGGCCCAGGCAAAAAGGACTTGTACGGGAAAGTCATAAAAGCCTTGAGTCTTTGTGAAATAGAAAAGGCGATAAGTGAACACAACATATTTTTGTAGAGAGGTCACATGTTTGCAAACGTCGAACAATAGCCGGATAAGTCTTCTGGAAGGTTCCAAGCTCAACGAAGGCAGACAATGAAATTTTAAGGAAGAATATGTTTAAAATCTTTAAGTGCAGAAATGTTAGTTGGTCCGACCCCATCAGCCAGGGCGGTTGAGTTTAAAGTGCTGCGATGTGAATAACATACATGTAAGCTCTCAGAAGCAGGCGGCATTAGTTACTTCTCATAATGTAGTAGGAACGTTGAAATGTTATCAATTTAAAAATCTATAGAAACATGTGATAAGTACTACAATTATTTCTAGAGCACTTATAACATACTTGATTGCTCAGTGACCGCAAGTTTGGCGCACCAACGTGGTAGGGCTCGACCGTTCTACAGCTCCAACTAACTTAAGTAACTGTGTAGCTTATTACTAAAACAGTAAATGTGTGTGCCATTAAAGCATAGTGTTCTTCATTAACTTAATCTATTGTTAGAGTGGTTACTTATTACCTTCCTTCCCGTATCACACCCTGCAAAGTTATACAAGCTCTACCAAAAACATAAATAACAGTAGCCGTGGCAAGAAATAAAAATAACACGTTAAGAGTAACAACTAAAACACAAGATAATTATCAGTATCACAATAGTTCATATGTTAATTCATATATTAATATATTGGACATACTGCAAGTTATGCTCTCCCACCACGAGAATACAACAACTTTGGTAAGCGTTCATTACTTTGTAACCGTTACGTTATCTTCTGCCCATCCCTAACTGCTACTTATTTCAGTGATGTAAACAAACTTTTTACATTTTTACATTTTAACTGCAGATGTTTCAGCAGGGAGCTAAGGAAGTCCCATCAACTTCTCCATTCGTCAATCGCCATTTATTTTGAGTGGCCCGCGCCATCCACTACCACAGACTTGGTAGCACTGCAGCGAGTACTTGAACCGAGCTGCCCTCCGACCTTGAAATTCTGGCCGGTAGGATTCAGCGCTGTAGCCCAATTAGCTAACAACTCGAAGACTGACAGTAACATTAATTGCAATACGGCAATTTTTAAAAATCGGCTTTCGGAGAAAATAAATTGTGTGTGAAAGCGTTAGACCTTGGACGCTTTGCCAAGTACTAAAGTTGCGACTTCCTTTCCAAACTATTGCCGCTTCTTCGGTGAGCAGAAGCAATGTTGTCAACTCGGAGTCTCAAGTAAACCAATGGCGTTCTGCAGCGTGGAGTTAGTGAAAAACAATGTTTAGAAGTGACGGATAATATCTACTGTAGAAATGGGCTACTGAAGTCCATGAAGCTCTCTTCTCGATGTTGTTTTAAGTTGTATATATTCACCTAGCCACCGTTATCTCGGTTCGGTTACTAACAGTTGAATAAATCCACGTGTTACTGCTCGTCTGAATTTACTGTAGTTAAATAAACAGCAATACTGAAGCCGCTGGCTACGCATTATACTTGTCCACTTTACAATTTCCTGAATTACATATTCTTCCCGTTAACTCGCCGCTATTTTGTCAATATGTATATTTGAGTTTACATTCTTCCCTCCCACACAGGCTGACGTGAAGTAGTTCAGAATTGGAAGAAGGTCTCTCTTAATAGGGACAGATTAATTTTCCCACTGTAATACATGTCATTTCCCATTGGTTAGTGAGTTTGGCGACTTATGGAAATAAAATCGTTATGTAGTTTCCTCGGGCAAAACTTGACTACTTAGAAAATTTCAAGTTATATCTGTCTCTTTCCAATTCTACCATCTCACAATTTCTTCTCACCCCTGTGATGCTTGGTACTTGTTTAAACTACTTCCTGCGATGAGTTTTTAGTTACCTGCATGGTCTGGTGGCTAATTACCTTTCTCTTTAGATAACTTCTGTACAAATTTTACCTTTTACAATATTCAGTTCCCCATGCATACGTAAGTACGAGACATAATATTCCCATTTTCCTTACATACTTATTATCAAGCGGGATGGCTCAGACGGCAACGTCTGTGGCCCGTTTTCGGGAGGTCCCGGCTTCGATTCCCGGTGGTGTATGCTGGGGTGGTGTATTCTACCACGATTTCTTCTTTCCTTCATTTCCTGTCATTCCATCTTTCTCCCTTTGATCTTTCAAGCAGTGTGTCCGGGTTCCGTACTACGTCCGGTGATAGAAAAATGTCATGGTCGCTGCGCTTTGTAAAGATTTCTGCCCGCCAACGACAGGGAGCATTGGCCTGTCTGCAAGGACCTCTTCGTCGCTCTCTCGAGGGACTCTTTGCATTTACTGGCACAGTGCGGGTGTTTGTACTGGAAATGATAGAGACTTCCGTGCGTCATCTGTTATCCCGTCTGCCTGCGGACTGCGACCTCCTGCGGCTCCTTCACCTCAATCCTGCCTCCTGGGGTTGTAGCTACAACATATCTAGTTGGTCGCAGTGACGAGGTATCCCTCTCCGGTAAATATCTCATACCTCATTCATACTTATATTAATTTTTTACTTATTTACTATTCCAAAACTTTTTAATTCTTCTTTCATACTATCATTATTTCGCACTTTAATGTTTCTTCCTAAGGTCATTCTTACTTCTTTAACACTTACATTTTATATAATTTCTCTGTATTTTAACTAAGGTAGGCGTTCCTCCTACAAATGGAACTTCTTGTTACAATCTTTCTATGTACCCGGCAACTGCCACTGCAAGAAAGTCGCGTGCATGTTTAAGCAGGTAAAGAGAAAAATTTTAAGTTAAACTAGAGGGATATAAAAATCTTAAAAGTCCAATATCGTAGTCCTGAGTTTAGGTTGTAACTGAACATGCTATAATTTCATAATATAATAACCTAATCAGTAAACAGAGTAATAATATAATACTTGCTTCTCCCATATTCATCCCTGTGGGGTTAGTGCTTTTCCTCGTTCCGATCTGAAGCCAACTTTTAAGTTTGACTAATTCCTTTTTGATCCAGCAACCGGTATTACGAGTAATGATACTAGCTGTCTTAAAGGTCTAAGAGCTTATGGATGAACCCGCGGCTATATCTGGATTTAAGTAATCGGTTAATCCAAATAAGAATTATGAAACAGTGTAATGTGGTTATTTTATGACATTGTTACTCAAGGAAAAGCAAATGTTTCCTTTATGGTGCCTAATAGCTGTCAAACTTTGTAAAATAGCTGTATTTGTATTAGAGGTGTACAGGCCAAAATGCTTGGGCCCAGCCGTCTGAACCGAGCCCAAGAATAGGTTACACCGTACTACTCGGCCAGGGTCGATTGTCTAATTTTATTTTATATAAAATTATTTTGCAGTTATTGACTATTATTATTCGTATTCTTATTAGTTCACGAGACGCTGCTACCTGCGTTCGAAAGGGACCCGGGTTCGATTTGGTACCAGCATGGGAATGTTTTCCCTTGTAGCAAGGTCTGGTAAGGGCCTTCAGGTCCTTGGGACCAATTGAGGATGCACTTTACAGAAATAGTGGCTGATTAAGTACTGGAACCCGTATGTAGTAATCGTCATGTTGACCACATACTACCTCGTTTACCATATGCCGTCCCTATTACTGCACTCTGCCCTGTATGTCCTGACTGTGGGTGAACGGAGGGAGGTTGGGTTTGGTTTGCAGCTTCCTGATGTTGTAAACGTATCCGTAATTGGCCGAAGCAAGCATTTATTTATTAGTACTACTGCGATGGATGTATGCATGCTCCGATAATAAAAATGCGATAACATATGTTTTCGTCTTTATTTTCCCTTTACATGAAAGAGGTTTTGTTAGCGTTTATTTTTTCAAAAATGGCGTTATTTATTTTATTAAAATATCAGATATTAGCATGGCAAATAAACTGCTATATTGAATGTGATAAATTATTGTTTTCATATTTATTTTCAGGCCCGAGACACACAAACATTTTTCAAATTGAGCCCGAACCCGGCCCGCAATCCGGCAGACCTCTATGTAGACTTGGGTCGAGCGATTCTGTTTCAATAATCGATTCATACGATTCGTTTGCGATTCATAAATCTTCCCCATGCCTATTGTCGGCTAGGCTGTCCTAGTGTACAATTCGTTCATGCTGCTGACCGCTTGTCTGTGCTACTCTACGATTCGTTCATGAATCGTCTTTGAATTCTTAGATGAAATGTCCCTGTGTATAGTACATAACCACGAATTTGTGCTTACATGGAGATGGGACTATTAAACTCCTTTAACATAAAAAGCAGTATTCCATATAAAAACGTCGCTATTCTTTTTCATGTTGTACTGTTTAATACATTTGGGGCAATTTCTTCCATTTTACCTGAAAAATGTTAATATGAAAAATGTGTATAAATATATAATAGCCCCATACATTTCGATTACATGACGGTATTCAACGTGTCTATAATGTAAACAAAGGTATCCAATAAATTGTATAATTGGATAACATATTATTGGATAACAAGGCCGCAGTAGTGCACAAAATTATTATTATTATTATTATTATTATTATTATTATTATTATTATTATTATTATTATTATTATTATTATTATTATTTCAATTCCACATCAACATATTCGAGAAGTCCTTACTGCCTTAGATTAGGTTAGATATATCGATGTATGTTCCTATACATTTAATACAGATTACAGTATAAAGTACACAATTTCTTAAAATGATATCATTTTAGATATTTTTAAAAAAGTTATAATAAAATCTCCTTTAAGCCAGAAGGAATTCGCATTAATCAAGTAGCAACTAGCGAAGCAAAAAGGACAATAATTTAACCTCATTGGTATGGATCATGTGACGAAGTCGCCTTTTCTGTTGCATACAGCAGGGATATCCTTAAGCGCTAGCCATCGCATGATTGGTGAAAAGAGAAACTGGGGGGGGGCGTTTCCAGCCCAGAAAGAATCTGGAAGTCTAATGGAGAAGAATGGCGAAGCTTTGAGAACTGACCATTCCTCGGTGGTGTAAGAAGTTTCTAGAACGTTGTTGCAGATATAAAGAGGGGTGTATTCGCAGCGGCACAGCTTGTTATTGTGGCATACAGGGCTTTGTGCTGTTTGCTACTAAGCGAATTCTTCTCAGCGATACAGCGAGAGAATAGAAGTCCTGTGTGCGACAATCCAGTGATCGGCCAGAAGAGAGAAGAAGAGTCCTGTGTCCGACACTCCAGTGAAAAACCGTAAGAGTCAAGAGGAGTATTGTATTCATCACTCTAGTGAGCGACCGGAAGAGAGATGTGAAGCCCACATTCCAATGAGCGAGAGGGGTCTTGTATTTGTCACTCCAGTGGGCGACCGGAAGAAAGAAGGGGGGGTCCTTGTTCGACCCTCTAATGAACGACCGGAAGAGATTAAATGAGCCTGTATTCGACACTGCAGTGAGCAACTTCAAGAAATAAGAGGTGTGTTGTGTTCGACATTCTAGTGAGTGACTAGAAGAGGGAAAAGGAATCCTGTGTTCGACACTCCAGTGAGCGCCCGAAAGAGAGAAAGAGGAGCCATGCGATAGACACTAAAGTGAATGATCGCGGGAGAGGTAAGTGGAGCCCTGTATTCGACACTCTACTAGATAGAATACGCTGCTTTACGCGTAGTTTACTACAATGCTACTCGCAAGGAAAAGGTGAAGATTGACTGAGGGAAATCTTATACAAGGTCATAATATGGCAATGGCTAACCACGAGCTGCCATGAAAATATGAGGAAACAAGCTCTCTTATTGAATAAGTCGGGAAAGAAGCTGGAAAAATCGTAATGATTTCACTTTTTTATTTTAGGGTAATAATACATTGATGTTCTGAAAAGTAGTCTAAGTTCCGCATTAAATCCCCTGAACATTTTCTAATTCCAGTTCCGTTGCAACTTTATGTTTCAGGTATTAAAATCTAGGCTTTAGTTTATATCGTTATAAAATAACTGTATTACATATGCATACAAACAGCTCTAACGATTTTATTTAAAATACCTCATGTTTGGGATATCTGCATGACAAAAAGAATGTACATCTTGAATTTTCTGGGAATAGCCTGCGAAATCCTCTTCATTCTGAATGAATTTTTATAACTTGTAATCCGTAAGAGAAAAACAAAACCCTAGCACATAAAAAGATAGATCTCGTTAAAAAGGAATTTATGTTACATACATTAACCATTTCCATTGAGAAACAAACCGGGTATTTTAAAAAAAACACAACCCATTGGGTTAAGTTGATTTGTATGGGTTTTATTGGAATATTTTGTGTTTTTTGTACTGATAATTAAATAATTCAATTTAAATTATCGATTGATTAATTTATTCAAAAGACTAACGCATTCTTATAACTCTTTCATTAGTAAAAACTTAACTAAACAGGCAAAAAACTGGTAAATTAAATATTCTTGTGTTGGCAGCCAGAAGCAGTGTTCCGCTTTAGCTAGCTTAGAGTTAAATCTAGCTGTTTGAGATTTCACTTAGCTATAGAAAATAATACCATTTTACATTACGAAAACATTATCTTAAAGGGATCTAGCTACATAAATAAGAGCATTTTTGGTAACATGCGTTTTCGCTACTTATTAGTTATGCGTTAGCTATATTTCAGATAAGTTTGTTTAAGGACATGGTTGTAAAGAGAGTATAGTTGTGAAAATACATGCTTTGTTTCAGCATTGTATACATATTATAATTATTCTAAATATGTAGAAACTGTAACGGAGCACTCGAAAGGAGTCCCTGCTAACATTAGTAAAATCTTGGATAATGTTATATTGTTAATCATCTTCTCCGACAACTGTCAAAGATTTGTAGAGTATGGATCTTCTTCAAGCAGACACAAATGCTGCGGAACTATGGATTGATCATTTAGAAAATCCTGATGTTACCCTATAAGAACACAATAAAGAAACGAAAGGAACAAGCACTAGACCCCTTTTACTATCTTGCTAATATGTTAGGTCCAAGATTCAGAGGGAGAATTTTAACTGCAAACAAGAGGAAAGTGCAGAAAACTGGCTCATAAGATTCACTGAGAGTGGTTTTTAAGTTTATGGACTCTGATTACTTTCCTGTGACGACGTTTTATGATGTAGCAGTAACACAGTTCAATCCAAACAAATGGTAGAATATAATGGAATCGAAGACAGCAAAGGAAGGAAACTTAACTAATAGGATGTGTTATATAAATAACTTCCTGTGGAGCTGCAGCCCGCGAAGGGCCGGGCCTGCCGATCCGACTTGCGGCCTCACGCCCACGTACCACGACAGAAGTGGGCGATCTTCAATCAATACGGGTAGGTGATGTGACCAGCTTCCGCATCTCCCAGCCGGACAGTTGGCTTATTAGGTCAGGACCGCTGCTTATCGCAGCTCTTCCTCACTGGTCCTATACCCGGGACTTAAAACCCAGACCTCCATGGGTGGGATCGAACCCGAGTCAGGAACTACAGCTCCACGCTCTAGCCCACGGCGAGGGAAAACATGAATTATAAGTTTGGTAAAATGCCCCATGTCTTGCCCTGCATCCACTGAGAGAATCTTCTCTATCTACGGGCTTGTTTGGTCAAAATTAAGAAATAATTTACGAGAGAAAAGAGCTGAGAAATTAGTGATGATCTACAAATTTCTCCATGTTTCCAAAAGGGACTAAATTGTAATGTACAGTCGTTATCACCACTCTACAATAATAACACATCAAGTTGATTTTTTTTTACTGGGGAATGTAACAGTCTTTCTTACATTGCAACAAAGGTTAAAACACAATATTAATAAAATAACCTCTGATCAAAATAAATAGTTTCATTCAATAACTACCTGCGTTTTAATTTGTATAAGCCTATGTATATTTTCTATTTTAATTCAATTTTATACATAAATATAGGGGGTTTTATTGGGATTGGGCGAGGTTTTGTAATTTTTTTAACTCTAACGGTTTTTAGGGTCGGGTTAAATTACAACAACCCTGTATATAAACCAAGAGGAAACGGCAATATAGGAAGATTAAAAGATGACACGAAGAAGATAAATAGATTGCAGCATGCAGAAACGTCGTAAGCTTGAAGGCAAAAGAATAAGCGCATGTTTTAATGGAATGGCCAGTGGCCATCTGAAGTGCATCTGTCGTGGACATGATGCTGTATTGTTCACCAAAGCAACAAATACCAAAAGGTTAATATATGTTTTGCAATTTATCCTCTATACAATTATACAAATCATTCTGTTCCAATAATTAAAGGTTTACAATTGCAAATTTGCTAAATGGAATGTCAGCGGAACTCCATGATTTAATTCTGCAAAAGCAAATTATTGACTATAATAAAACATACTGAAATATGTAGCTAAGCTCGTGTAGAATAAAAACTAAGTTAGCTATTCAAATACATTATGGCTTTTTAAACACAATCGGGTTTTTAATTACACACTTACTTATTTAAGACGCATTTTTTCTCCTTAGTTTGAGAGTATGACGCTGAAGCCTTGGAACAGGAAACATTTGCAAATAAAAACAAAAAATCTTTGTTTATTGCACTGATTACCACGTACAAATACGTTAAAATGAAAAGCCGCTTTAAAGCTAATAATCCCACAGTAGATGTAATGACATTTGATATTAGGTAATAAAATCAAGGAAAAATTGTTATTTTCAAACTGGCACAAATAGTTTATCTCTATGAGCAAATATCTGTTTGATTTAACGTTGCTGCAATTAATTATGACTGTGTTTTCACTTTTGTTACACAACAGTTTTTGTAAGCATAAGCAACTCAAAAACTCCGCAAGCGAAGCTAATATGAATGATAAAAAACTTGAATCTCTCTATGAATAATTAACGCTTTCCAGATATCACATAAATGTTAATTACATTTGACGTAATTTGGGATTGTTGAAAAGCTACGAGTGCAAATGCAATGAAAAGCACAGGCTGATCAATAAAACATGATTTAACTCGCTTCAGTGTATCAATAAATAATTATCTCTCATATATCAACATATGATTGCTCAGATTAAAAGCAGTATGTAAATAATTCTCTGTTTGACATGCTCATAAACAAGCGTTGTATCCCAATAAATAACTATGTCTATGGGGTGGAATTGAGATGTTACGAAACAATTGGCTTATACTGCTGCTTCTAGCGATGATTGGAACTAGTATAAACTACAGAACTATCTCTCGCCCTCCGTGGTCTCGGGGTCCCATGCTAGCCTCTAGTTCCCAAGGTCGCGGGTTCGAACCCGGCGGACGATTTTTTCGGCTTAAAAAGCCTTAGCATGGCTTCCTTCGGAAGGGATGTAAAAGAAGCTCATGAATGATAAAGACCTCGGAGCAAAAGCTTTTTTTCCAAAATGAATTACTATTCAGGCGGCGCCGTGGCCGAGTGGTTAGTCCGCTCGCCTCCCACCGAGGCGGCCCGGGTTCAATCCCAGAGACCTGCATGTGGGGTTTGTGGTGGACGAAGCGGCGTCTGGGCGGGTTTTCTCCGGTTTCCCCCGCCATTCATTCCACCAACTGCTCCATCATCACCTTTCCTTTCATCCGTTTCACCAACATTTCGTTTCATCTACTTCCTTCATCCCATACCAGGCATTGGGCTGATCACCCATCCTGGATATTCTGTCTGATCCATGAGTGTCTGCTCCTCGACGGGCCTCTGACCCCAGGCACCCGCTTGTAAGTCCTGGGGGGTGTAAGTCCTACATAATAGGAGGGTAAACAGATAATGAATGAATGAATTACTATTCAATTCATAATTCAAAAACTTAATAATTCTTACATCAACAATTTTAACTACAGGGAAAAAAATTAAAAAGGTCTTAATAATAAATACATATGTACGTGTATTCCAATTATTCTTAGTTAACTGAATAAGACAAATATATATATTATTAAATTTATTATATACTAAAGTATTTTCTTACAAGTAGACAGCTTCCATTTACCGATCTTTCACACCCAATATAGAACCGAACGCTAAGAACCGTAGTAGTTAAAAAGCGCCCATAAGTAAAAATTAGATTATTATTTACAAAACTATCTGCATTCTTCTTACTTGGAATTGAACGGAATGTGTATCGAAGGATATATTGTACCTGCGTCCCTTGAGGGGACGTCCCCGGGTTGGAGGATTGAGACACCGGGTGGCCGGAACTAGAAGTGACGGCACAGCAATGACAGGGTTTCCATAGTTTCCCGATGGAGACATCCCGCCAGTCGGTCTGGCACACCGGGGATCCTGCCTCACTCAGAGGGTCCAACACACCTCAAAGGGGAGGTCCGTATACCCCGGCAAGCAGCCAAAAGCCGGAGAAAGTTCACAGAGAGCATCCTTTTCCCCTGCGTGGTCGCACCGGTACGGCATCACCGACAGTTTCAACCCTGAAATAGACCTAAAGGAGTGATGGATGAATGAAATCATTAATGGAACGAAATGGAGGACAGGAAATTCGGAGATGAGAGAAACCACTCCAGCATTCGCCTGGTGGCCCATGGGTCAGAGTGAACGGTTGCCGGGAATTGAACCCGAAACTTCTCGAATGCGAGTCCCTCACAAACAGGTTTTCCCCTCAACCCCACTATGACAAGGATGAACTCTGAGCTATCGATCCGAAAAACCTGATGGAATGATGCTGAAATGAGACAAAAATGAGCTGAGTTAACTAACATATACTTTAAGAGGATAAATATCCACAAAAAGCATATCAAGGTGGCTCGTCCCTACTCAGCCCTACTATTTCAAAGGCACAATCCCTACTCCTTACATCATGCGGTGGAAGCAATGTAATACGATGGAGAAAAAAGTTAGAGATCGGTGCTTAAGAGGGCAGCCTGAAAATGCTTAGAAAATCAAACAAGGATTGTTTTGAAAAATTTAATGAATTTATTGCTTTTCAAAATATTCCCCTTTTACATCAATAAATGTTTTGATTCGATGAAACCCGTCCTTAAAGTATTGATTCCACTCTTCTCGGGGCACTTCAGAAACCCGGTTTTTATAATGTTCCACTGCTTCATCTGATGACTAACAACCGATTCCATGCATTTATCTTTATGTTTGGAAACAAAAAAAACTCAGAAGTTGCTAAGCTGGTGGAGGGTCCATGGTGCTGACCTTCAGGACATCAAGATACTCACTTGTTAGTTTTGCTGTATGTGCTGCCATGGTGTAACATTATTTTTGCTTTTGCGCGGTTTTTACGAACTTTTTCAAAAATTTGCTGTAAACAGTAACTGTACGTCTATCTTACAATGTTATAGTAGCGACTAGCAACCCTCTTTTTACCAGCACTACGAATTCGTAGGACATATGTAGGCTTACGTTCTGTTCCAAAGATCCATTGAACCGATTGACTTTTCATTTTAGGATCATAACAATAAATCCAAGATTCACCACCAGTAACGATATTCCAAACCAATTTTGAAGTGCTGCCTTGGAATTTTTCCAGAGTTTTTCTGCACTAATCAATACGTTGCTGTTTTTGATTGGAAGTCAGTTTATGTGGAATCCATCGTCAAAAAAGTTTTCTCACTTCTAGCTGCTGTTTTGGATTTGGCTCATGGTAATGTCCAATGTCGCCCGAATAAATGCATAAGATGTCTGTCGCAGTGGAGGCTGGCGATGGAGGACTCTAATGCGGCGACCTCCGCATAAATAAAAAAATAAACGCAGGAAAGGAAGCATAACTTCATATATCACTACAGTATTAGTTTCTTCACTTCCCAATTTGTTTTATAGATTTTGTTTTGTTTGAAATATTTTTGCAACGCTTATGAGCCATTTTCAATAGATCGCTCATTTCAGTTCCCCACCCGAAAAAAATAACAATAATTTTCTCTACTCCGCACAAAGGTTAGGTGTCAAGGAGTCTCCGAAAGAGTTTAAGCACCTACACAAAAAATGTGTTGTTATCTATAGAGGTATGAAATTTTAATTTATTTTCACTGACTTTCACCTTCGTTCTCATCTGGGGTAGAGTTAGATGCTCACAAAACAGCTGTACTGTTCAAAGTACTTGAACCAATTTTGTGAATCATCCTGAAGAACAGTTTGTACTTTGTTCAAACATACAGAGCACTATTATACATGCAAACTGACGTGCAACTTTACATTTTCAATGTATTTCCCGATTGTGCCAGAATCCATTGTACCTAAAAGTATGTTTCAGCAAGTGTCTCTGTCTTTGTGCCGTCCAGCTGCTGTAGGACAAATTGACACCATCTGTTTACCTTAGAAGTTTTTTGTACAAGATCTTCCTTGAATCTATGGCAAACCTGGTCTCATAAAACACTCCTCGAATTTTGTTTTTATTTTTATTTGGACAAGGAATCATTATAAGAAATATTCTGAACACATCACGATACCTCATACAATTGGCAAATTTGGTTCACTTTCGAAGAAGCTCCCCTCCAAATTTTGTAAACTTAACTCTCTTTTTACTGAAATACTCGGAAGGAAGACTTTTCTTTCTTTCCTTTACCGTTTTACAACGCTACCAGGAATCCTTATAGTCAAAATACTGAATTTCAAAGCTGATTCCAATCTGGTGTGATCCAACTTCGAAGACTTCAAGCTTCTTCCTCACTTCCCCTTGTCCAGTTCATATTGTTTTCTTAACTGATTCTCTAGGAGCCAGTGATCCTACAGAGGTTTTGGATTATGCCTTAATATGAGTACGCCTTAGTTTTCATCTTAGCTGCTTATTTTCAGTGGTTTTCTCACCTTATTTGCTTTTTTTATAGTTTCCTTAAGTGCCTTCTTCGATTATTATTCTCTCTTATTTAGTATATTGTATCTACTAACTGCTTATGGATAGTAAAATTCATTTTATATTAATGTCTTTTCTTACTATTTTAATTGAAATAACAAATATTTAATCAAGGTTATGCATCGTGTTATAATAAATCGTGAACACTATCAGAAGATAACAAATCATCGCCTCCATCCCTATAAAAATGGTGAAAGAGTGGGACGGAGATGGGAATTGCACGTAAATTAACCTTTATGCCTTTTCCTTCGGCAACGCTGTTCAGTTGGCTACGCCATTACTTTCCCGCCAAACATTAATGTTAGGAAACAAAATATTCAAATTCACAGTGTTTTCTTACTAAGAGGCAAACTGAAACGGAGTTGAAAATGCACAGTGGAACAAAACACCGAGTAATTTTAAAAGGTTCCAGAACATCCGTAATTATTGATGAATTAATGAATTTAAAGTCAATACAGGAGCTTATTTTCCTGACAGTCTTTGCCATTCAGTTGCAGACTTCAAGCTGCACTCTACTGGCAAGAGAAGGAGGCACTTCTTGGGACGGACGTCAGACAGAGAAAAAGAAGCTTCAAGAAAAACAAACATCCCTTTTCTGCTGCACGGGCAGACAAATATTGTTAATATACATACTTATACTCTATATATTTCACTCATATCAGTCTTATGTAAACACGAATAATTAAAGCAAAATTCTTGATCACAAGTGCTTAACTGTTGTCACTCTGAATGGAACCAGGGGACGGAGCTTGAGATTTACGCAAATTTTGGGTGTATAAAAATTAGAGTGATAAAATTAAGTTTTCATTGGTTGATAACGTAAATGAGTGCTTATAATTTACTTTTATTATAACATAAGTGTTGCTGAAAGAGTGATTTATTTGTAGCGCGAACGTTTTAATTACAGAGTGTATTTCGGACTACATCAAGTCCGTCCGGGAATCTTGGCGTTTGAGGATACCGTTGGAGATGTTATGTGCAAAGGGGAATGCTTCAAATAAGGGCAAGGGGCGTAGAGAGGTAATAGTAACTTGGCGGAGTCCGAAGCGCTTCGCTTCGGTTCTTTCTCCACGCGTTCTTTTCCATGTGGAGTCATTAAATTTCGCTGCCGCCACCATATGAAAAAAAAAAAAGATTCATTCCTGTTCTAACTGTAATCCTCTTATATAAATCATTAAAAGTTTAATAGAATTCTAAGTTATAATGCGATTTAAAGTATAGAGTTAAAATGATTCAGAGCGGAAAATGAATAATTGCCTATGTTGGTCACTTGTTTGTGAGTCACATAATCACAGCGCACGCGCTCACAAAGAGTGCTGTGCTTCACACACGTACGTGTTATTGCCTACAGGTTTCTGAAGCAGTAAATTCAGTGAAAGTGGTATGCTGTTGGTGGAAACTGTTAAAATAAATCTGTAAAGTGTGCATTTAAGGTTACTTAATTATTTAAGGAATCTAATGAACAGTAAATAGCAACGCATCATTTGCTCGATTCCAATAACCACTTCAGAGAGTGAAAGATGTTTTCCAATTCTCAAGCGGATAAAAAGGTTCGCTAATGTTTAGCGATATAGTTGTTACGCGTATATTGAGAAGGCCCTGATATCATTTATTTTGCTGAACGAAATGAGAGGAGAATGGACTCATCTATAAAAATATTAACTAGATTAATTTAGTTATAGACAAGAATTGTTATTATTATTGTTATGATTACTATTATATTATTATATTTTTGTGCTTCTAACGTGCCCCCTGGGAGGGAGGGGTGAGGGGAGAGACACGAAGGGGGACCATATCTGGCGCAAGCAAGGTGGGGGTCCCTAACATTTTAGATAGAACGCATCCGACGCCACCCGGTCCCTACCCGCAGGCCATCAACCTCTAGGGTCCCTCGTAGTGGAGCCACACGCTGAGGAGAGACGTAACTGAGCGATATCGCAGCAACGCCAGGGAATAAACCTCTACAGAGCGCAAGCCCTGCCCAGCTGCAACCCGCCTAACATCGTCGGCTGGTCCTACAAACGAGAGGAAGCAGAGTCGTGGTAGAAGATGAACTACCCCATCATTCAACTGGCGACCCGGGTAAACCACGGAAAACCCAAGACCCAGAGTGGGCGGTTGCTGGGGATCGATCCCGGGACCTCCGAATGCGAACCACAGACGCAACCGCCTGAGCCATCCCGCTCGGTTTGAGAGGCATGTAGATAAATAATAATTTCCTACAGTTCATTTTATACTCTTGAACTTTTTTGAATGCGTGTTGTTAATTGCTTGGTATCATCACATGATATTTGGACACGAGTAAGGGAAAAATAAACTAGGAGTTTCCACTTAAGAAATTCTGTTCTTACGCTGACATCAGAATAAATACTATTATAGAAGGGGACTAAAACTGGGAAGAATTATGTTCAGGAAACACGAGTTTATCGATGTGCAAGCATGTGTGATTAAGATATGTAAATCATTTATTTCGAGAAAACAAAGCACGGAATATTCATTTGTTACAAAAATGCCTGAAATTTTAACCGATATTCATTAACGTACGGGTGTCCCGTATAATATACATCACAAAAGAGTTTCTGCTACTGAAAGTATAAATACAATAATTATTACTAATATAGTTTTCGGTAAAGTGTGGAATATAACCTGCCGTGTAAAGCGTGTTTAATACAAAAACATCACCTGCCGTCCTCCCAAACTTGCAATTCACGAGCCGCCGCTGCTCTGTCGATCTTCTTCATGCATTGCTCCAACAGAGGCAATATGTTCATCAGCTACAGCAGTTCTTGGACGTCCTTCACGAAATTCATCACAGAAAAAACCAATTTCTTTTGAATTTGCTGTGCCAATTATAAATTGTTTCCTTAGTTGGGGCTTCTTGGCCAAATGCGATTCTAAGCCGATATTCACATGTTTAGAAGCTAATGATCATTTAAAATGGTAAAACATCATAGCCTGGAAATGTTCTCTGGTTGAAATAACTTAGGATGAACACAAAACTTTTAAAGGATGATAATTAACAAACTATTCGAGCAAATCTAAAAAAAAAAACTACACGGCAATTAACTTGTAAAACATTAGAAAGTAGCTGTTAAATAAAAAAACAAATTTAATTTGTTTTTAGAAACATGGCATTCTAAAAAAATTCAGTATTGCCTTGTACAACATAGTTCTATGTCTTTTTATTTCAACGTTAACGATCGAATACAACGGGAAACCTTTTTTTTTACAATGCCTAACTGCTTTGTTTGTTTATTTGTTTGTGTGTGTATGTTACTTCAATGCATACTATATGTTACTGTAAACCAATTAAATTCCTATTTCAAAATTTTAAAATATAATTTATAGATATCCTTGAACAAAACATAAACTCATTAACAGACAGGAATTTCTAAGCATTAAAGCCAGAAGGAAAGGAAATAAGGTTGAGAACACATGAAATTCTTCTGACCGTGTACCAAAATGTCCTGAAAGCCCGTATCCATTCCTGAAATGCTCTAAAATGGTCAAAAACGTAACTAAAAAGTTCATAAATGGATACTAAAATTCTCTACAATTCCTACTCCAGTTGATAAAATACTTTCGAAATGCCTACACCAATACCCTAAAATACCTGTTTCTGCGTCTAAAAATGTCCTAAACCCCGTAAGAGGCTGCCAAATGTCTGTTCCACTGCATCAAAACACCATCAGAATACCTGCAAAGTAAGCTAGATGTGTTCTCAAAAATGCCTTCTAAGTACTTTCGAAATAGTTATATTGAGCCTGTGTCTGTGCCCGTGCACTAAATAGCCCTGAAATTGTTCCCACCCTTCTGGAAAAACACCCTAAATATCTTCAATCCCTGTCTTCCCTAGCATATCCCCTCGTATTCCTTGTCTCTACTAACATAAACGGCTTTTCTAGTCCTCAACCCGTACTGGTCTAGCATCTCTACACGTTTTTCCCTATCTTTCCCGTATAAAACCCATATTCTGCCCGTCAACCTATAGCTTAGCATCTCTCCTCGTTTTCTCTCTCTCTTCCCATATAAACGCATTTATACCTTCAACCTCTGTAAAGCCTAGCATCTCTCCTCGTATTCCCTATTACATCTACATAAATGGCTTTTCTATTCCCCCCTGCCAAGCCTTGCAACTCTCCTCGTATTCCTATCTCATCTTATATAAACGAATTTTTAGTCCTCTACCCCCGCGTAGCCCAGCATCCCTCTTTGTTTTCTATCTCTCCCATATAAACGCAAATTTTACTTTCAATTCGTTCATATCTCCCCTAGTATTCCCTATCTCTGCCATACAAATACATATTCTATCCATAAACCTTTGTCCAGCCTAGCATCTCTCCACGTATTCCCTATCCCCCCATATAAACGAATCTTCAGTCCTCTACCCCTCTTAGATTGGCATTTCTCCTTGTTTTCCTGTATCTCGCATATAAACGTATATTCTACGCTTCAATCCCTATCCTCCCTAGCATCTCTCATCGTTTTACCTATCTCTTCTCATATAAACGCATATTCTACCCTTCAACCCTGCCTAGCATATCTCCACGTATTTCCTATCCCTGGCGTATAAATGCATATTCCACCCTTCAGACCCCTGCCTAGCCTAGCATCTCTCCTCGTATTGCCTATCTCCCTCATATAAACACATATTCTACTCTTTAACTCTGTTCTAGCCTAAATGTTCCTTGTTTTCCGCGCTCTCCCATATAAAGCACACATTCTACCCTTTAACCCTGTCTAGCCTCGCATCTTTCCTAGTACTCCCTATCTCTGCTATATAAACGCGTATTCCAGCCTCAACCTTTGTCTAGCCTAACATCTCTCCTCCTATTCCTTATCTCTCCCATATAAAACAGATACTCTACCCTCACTCTCTGATTAGCCTAGCATCTACCTCGTATTCCCTATCTCTGCCATATAAGTACATTTTCTAGACCCCTACCCCCCACCCCTTGTCTATCACCACTCCTCGGTTTCCTATCTCTCCCATATAAACGTATATTCTACCCTTCAACCCCTGTCTAGCCAGCATCTCTCCTTATATTAACTATCTCTGCCACTCTGCATCTCTCCCCGTTTTCCCTATTTATTCCCATATAAACGCAAAAAAAGTGGTCTAGCTAGCTCTTATATGTCCTACTGACATACGTTTTTGCTGTATTTTGTCTAACTTTCTGTAAGCAAATTCAATAATAATTACTTTTACAGGATGCAAGCACTATACATTTCTTTAGTGTTATTTCCAACATTTCGTTCACGTCAAATTAATTTCTAATACATTTATATTTATTATGTATTATTTTCACTAAGTTTTTGTGCGAAGTGTTTAGTTTCTTGGCTGGGAGCAGTTTCTAGGTAATGAACATAACTTTTACATGAATTAGTTTCTCACTGAGGATTTGTTTTTTCAGCAATAGCTCTCTTTTCAAAAGCGTGACAAAAATCGAAAACTACCACACATCACATTCAAATGTAAATAAAACCAAGCAGTTTGGATGCACTGATCAGCTGCTGAATAATCTATGCTGTACGGATTGGCGATAATATTTAGGTTCTGTAAATGTCCCTAAAAATTCCAATCACCAAAATGTCCCTCATGATTTTCTGATTTTTACTAAGCAAAACAGTAACAACCAAAAAATTCATCATTTTTCCTATTCTGGACCCTCTTAATGACACTCCTCTTGTTGAGTAACTATGCATGAACGAACAAGAGGCCACCAGGGCGATTGACAAGAAAACACGGCAGTGAAGACACTGCCTTACTTAAGAATAAGGGTGCTCCTTTGTATTTTGTGGGGGGTAAAGGAATCAAGACATCATGACAGTTAACTTGGGTTCTGCTAATGAGCGGCTAATAAGACCTTAACTTGTTAATAGTTGCCAAATATTGCAAGCATATACTTAAAATAGCGTTACCTATTTGAAAACAGCTAACTTTTGTTGGTTAAGCTTTCATTTCATTGGAATATTCAAATAACCAACGTGCACAAAACTAAAAATGTCTTCAAATTGACATTAAGGGTTTAAGTTTCTGAAGTAATTTAAATTTATGTTTTTCAGCTGTATCTAAAGTAAGAACTTGCTTCAGCGGATGGTAAGCTTTTTTGTCAAGCTTACAAGCTTTTACTTCCTAGACTCAAGGAATTTGCGCCATCACCTCTCTTCTATTTTAGGCCACAGGATTGTGTAGAATGGGAGTTCAAGAAGCAATCGTCAATGGCGATATCCTTATTGATTGCTTATCGTTTTAATAAACCTTAATAATTGTATTCTAACGTAATACATTACTTACGTACTTGGTAATTATACTTACATTAAATGCTGACTTCCGAAGTAATAGGTTTCCGGAACACAGAAGACATGTGATTCAATCGTCCCACCTGAAAGGAAAATGAAGTCTCAGTAAAGCCGAAATCAAATACTGTACAGAAACAAGCTCTTATGTACCACTATAGTCAAAATAGAAAGTCATTTTCACAAAACTATACAGGCTAGACCATTTAATTTGAGACTGTACAGTATCTCCAGAACTAAGCGTTGCAGAAAGAAATGCCTTTAATAAAAGTTACTTGATATTATGGGGGAATGTAAATGCCATTAGTCGTGTTTTGTTTGGAGGATGTTATGATGGTGATTATAGGGTAAATTTACTTTTTTTTAAATTGGGAACCTATTCTTTTATGTTGTTTTCTCATTAGAAAATGGTTTATGAAAAGCTGTTTATTTTGTGATGAGGAATAAGGAAACAAAATAAATAATGTTGGTTCCCAATTACGAAACGTAACTTGACCTAAAATGACCATCCATAGATGGTCCAACCATTCTTTGCGTTCTTCGTACACAGTCATTCAGAATTTTTGTTGTCATTTACGTTGCTGTAAAAACACTTACAAAGTGCTTTATACAAATGTTGTTTAGTTTTTAAGAGGAGGGGGAAAACTACCTAAAAGATTTGATGTACTACACTCACATGACTTTCTCTACTCTTGTACAAACTATTTTTGCAAACGCTTATTCTCCATATGCTTCATGTTAATCGAGATATCGAGATGTTAATCTTATATGCTAATTTTCTTGTAGATGCAGGGGGATTGCTAGGCTTTAAGCGATAGTCAAGTATTTTAAGAGGTGTTTGCTATGTGGAGTATTCCATTCTCTTTGCATTACCAGGACAAAAAAATGAATAATGAATTTGAGAAAAAGTATAAGTATTGGAAAATTTAAGGGAATAACAAGCAATATCTCGAAAATGGTTCACTCAACAAAAAAATGTATATGGCATAAATTGTGTATTTTAACGCGATCTACATTTTTAGTGTAGTAAAATTTTGTCTATCTCTTATGGTTTACCAGTTATGCAAAAGTCGTTTACAATGAAGAATGCTTTTGGAAACATTCCCAGAAAATCCGAGGTATACATTTCATTTGTCATGAAAATATCTTAAACATATGATATTTTAATCAAAATCGTTAGAGCCATTTTTGAGAAAATTAAAATTTTCGAAAAATGTTCCATGTAAAGGATAATCTGGGGTGGGGGGATTTTGTTGAAAACCTTCGTGTTGCATCTCTGGAAGATACTGAACCTAAATACCAAGTTTGGTGTTTATCCGACTGTTCGTTTCTGAGTTATGCTATTCACAGACACACACACAGACACACACACACACACACACACACACAGACACACACACGGAAATGTTTCCAAAAATGTTTTTTTTATTCAGGGGGTCTCAAAACATGTATTTCCGGTGAAATATCGGTATCGAATTTTTGGGTGGAATACAATACTTCCCCTACTTACTGTACGCAGTAGAGAAAGTAAAATGAAGCTCAAAGTTTCTTAAAACAAAGCAAGTGCTACAGCTAGTCGGTAGTTCAGCAAGAAATTCTCATTAAGAAACTATACTATAGTTTCTTCAGTCTTTAAACGTGGAGTTGAAGATTGATGCTGAAATACAGTGCGAGTTGGGAATTGAACCTTTAGTTTTATAAACGACGATAATTTGAACCAAAGTTTGAGTGATGAGGAGGACGAATCTTCAGCTGTAAATCATGAAGATTATAAACCGAATAAATATTCGAGGAAATCCAGTGTGTTTGTATGTCGCTCTCCTTGTGCTATTCAGTATTTGCCACAGGTATATGTGTATATATCTTCCGGCGTGTATCTTTGCAAAATAACATTTAACTGTTTCTTGACTTCTCAAAAGCAATAAAAATATCTTTTTTTCTGAATGGTACATTTATAGACCTGTTAAAAAGTTAGTTTTCTTCTCTGTAAATAAAGTCTGTTTAAAATAAGAAAGGTAATTTTTCAATTACCATGAAGGATTTTAATTTATGTTTATGTGGGGATGGACAATACGACCTTCCAGGACTTTCTGCTAAATATGCGATATTTCTATAACAAATGTGGCAACAAATAAAATATTAGACTCCATAATTGTACAGAAAGGAAGTATAACTTGTGATATTGAGAAAGCTGCTTGCGAAATATACTGACTTCTATGAGCGAAAACCTGCCCGTGGGTAGTAGAGATTTAATGAAAAAGAAACTTCCGCATATACGCCATGAATTTGATATATGGAATCTTGCTAAATTGCTTATGAAAATGTTTAATAAGATTCCAAAATCGTCAGTCCTTCCTAAATGGAAGCTTTCAATTTATAATCATCTGTGGTGAGCATCTGCTACTTGTGAAAATCACGGTGTACTCCTAAAGGAAAAGCTCGTATAAATCCTAAATCACATGACTAATGTCCATAATAATTGGGAAAGTTTTGTGAAATTTCATTCACATGCTAATGATGTATTGAATGAAGAAGAAATTAAAAACAGAAACTGGCTATGTAAGAATTGCATAGAACTTAACGACTTGTGCAGTATCATAAATAATGGAAGATTTTTAAGTAACATTACGCAAGTATAATTTTCATTATTCAGGAAGCATTGAATCCTATCACAATGAACGCTAGGAGTATGTCCTAAATTGAACACATTTTTTCATGGCATGGATGTCAGAACAATGATAGCTCCTCTAGATCATAATTTTTTCCAAGGGAAACGAGTGGGTAGTTCGGTGAAATATTCTAAATCGACTGGCATATAAGAAAATGTATAAGAAAAAATGAGTGGATATAAACCCTGTAACACAAAAACTGACATTCCTTGTAATACTGGCTCACTCCAGAAAATTAAACCTAATAAGCAGGCAATGGAAGGCCAGTACTTCTCTCAGATTGGATTCCCTTTGTAAGAAAACGGAGAAGGAAAAAAAACTTAATTATTAATGAGACAAGTTCAAAGTAATGCAATTTTAAATCCGGGATATTCAAGGCACCGCAGTGACCACATATTCGCATTGAAACTTAACGCTATGACTGATCAGATGCTCCTGCAGGAGATACTTGCATCAAGAATGCTGGCCAGCTACATGACGTCACCAGTGCGCTCCCGGTATGAAAAACACCCTGCAGATCCTGCATTTTTCCGGTTTTCAACATCATTATGCACAACCCAGGATCTTGTAGAATATCACGTAAAATAAGCATGTGAGTTTTTAGTTCATTGCTCCTTTCTTAACAATAAAGAAATAAGTATTTTTTATTTAAAGGTTTTCGGTAACATTCATACAAATTAATTCTACAAAATATTTTAGTTAAGAAGAATTGTTATTCATTTAAGTAAAGGAATTACGAGAAGCAAATATGAGGGTTATTAGCACGTGGGTTTACAACAAAACAGGAAAGCAGAGATTAATAAAATGTTATTGGTGTCAAGTATTTCTAGTTCTTTCTCTGCGGCATATTCACAGTAGGAATACATTTCACCGAAAATAAATACCGGTTTTGAGATCCCTCGAATCCTCCCCACCCCATCCCCCCAAAAAACAGCAGTTTTAGTATAGGTTGTCTTTTCTCCCCTTGCTTGTTTGTGTGTGTGCGTGTGCAAGGGCGCGTGCGCGAAGTGAACCATTCGGGTAGCTGGTACTTTTTAAAAAGTCAAAACGAAGATTTAAATAGGACAATGCCCAGCCCAAAAAATCCTTATATGGAAAGATTTGATTTTCTCGGAAACAGTTTTTAAAGTCAAAACCTCCGATATGACCACAGAAGTTAAAGAGTTACAAATGAAAGAATTAAAACATATTCCCATGGTAATATTTATTGTGAATTTACTGCGAATGCTCTATACATCTTTAGTGAGTTTTCTATAACTCAGAAACCAAAATGTATACCAATTATGTGAAATAAACAACTATAGCACTAGCCTGAAATGTTTGTTGTGGTATATTTTTTCGACGTTGAAGTGTATATTGTGCAAATTTAAGATTCTTACCCTTCTCTCCTACTCCTACTCCTACTACTACTACAGGATAATACAGAAAGTCATGTGAATGAAACACATTCTATTTTTCTAAAAATGCTTTACGGGGGGGGAGATTCAGGAGCCTGAAGACGTGTGTTTCTGGGAAAACTCGAATGGAATTTGAGGTGAAATATAATACTTCCTCTGCTATAGGTAAGTGGCAGAGAAAACAAAAACAAATAAAGAAAAGTATTTTTGTTATAATCATTTTTGTATATCTTACTGCCGTAGCTGGTGTTTCATAAGAAAATGTTATTCGCTTGGCTCTTTACACGAGTCACCATTAGAACACCATGAAAGTGCTACAATGGCTGACAAACACTCTTATCAGACAGAAAGATAAGATATGTGTGCAAACAACCACAAAACAATAAAAGAGCTAGCTGCTAAAACTCTGAAATTGTACCACTACCACCACTGCTACTCCCAAAGCCATCGAAGAAATAGATTTACACATAAATATTGATGATCTTCTAATACGATAACGAAATTCTATAGAAATTTATAATATATATATAGTTTTAAATAAATCCTATAATTTTTAAATTAAGAATTTAAAATTCTCGCTTGGTAAATATTATTAGAAGGATTAACATATGTGATTTTAAAATATTTTGAAACCTATAGTTCAATTAAACAAACAATTGTTATTTTTGTTTCATATTTTACACACAACAAATAAATATAGCTAGTTAACTAAATTGGTGTGTATAGAAAATAATAACGAAGAGCTTTGATTATTTTAATTTAATATAATTCTACGGTTTCTTTGTGATCACTAAATTTTGCAAAAATTGGATACCACAATAGCTGTGATGATAAGCTTCCGATTTCACAAAATATTTAAATGAAATTTAAACTGACTTAAGACATACAGTTTTCAAGAAAATTACTCCCTCCCAAAAACAACTCATTGCTAAACTTTCGTTTATTCCTATTTTTTCAAAACAGTCTAAATCCTCAAATGTGCATTTAAGGGGACATATCCAGTAACAAATGAGCATAGGATATAACAGCATATAAAATATTGGAAATAGGATTAAGAATCAATGTTAAAATATTGGGAATAATTTAAAATATGAAACCAACTTGTAACACAGCTGTAATTAGAGCAGGTGAGCTAACAAACGAGAGGTGAAATTTCATCAACACGCGCGCTAATGTGCACAGGGTTCGGGCTAAAACATCAGACAACAGAAACAGTGGTGCATTTCCCGAAATCAAAGGTTGGTAAAATAGAAAAGGAAACATGTACTTAAGATAAGGACATAGACATTGGGTTTTGCCGGATAAGTAGCAGGACATTTGGCACATTTTATTGTCATAACATTCCATGTAACGCTACTTAAAAACCAATGGAAATTGTTGTAACATATAATGGCGTCATAGGAAAACGGATAAAAAAGGAGGGAAGCCCCGAGTTTAGACGACTATCTGAACTACCCTCTTGGCATTAGTTAGCATGCTATACCATAGCAACGATATTAGAATCAGTGATGTAATTAAAATTGTGCAATCAGGTGGAAGATGCTGGGTATGTCGATGGGAGGATCGTGTGACGAATTAGCTAGGTCCACAGAATAACATAAAATGGTAGTGGGAAGATTTAAGCTACAAGATTT
Source organism: Deroplatys truncata (assembly GCA_030765065.1). NCBI lineage: Eukaryota > Metazoa > Arthropoda > Insecta > Mantodea > Mantidae > Deroplatys > Deroplatys truncata. The sequence continues at coordinate 200,677,820 of CM060983.1, read as the reverse complement.
AATAAGCACTTCATAAGAGGAAATTGCTATCCACCTGAATAAACATAATTTTCTTTAATAAATCTTCTTCTTTCTCTGTTTAACCTCATCTTATTTAGGACTTACACCTCCCAGGACTTACAGGCGGGTGCCTGGGGACAGAGGCCCATCGAGGAGCAGACACTCATGGATCAGACAGAATATCCAGGATGGGTGATCAGCCCGATGCCTGGTATGGAAGGAAGGAAGTAGATGAAACGAAATGATGGTGAAATGGATGAAAGGAAAGGTGATGATGGAGCAGTTGGTGGAATCAATGACGGGGGAAACCGGAGAACCCGGAGAAAACCCGCCCAGACGCCGCTTTGTCCACCACAAATCCCACATGTGGGTTCCTGGGATTGAACACCTCGGTGAGAGGCGAGCGGTCTAACCACTCGGCCACGGCGCCGCCTTTCTTTAATAAATCAAGGTAGGAAAATCAGTTATTATTTTGCCTTCACCTAAAAAAAATCCCAGAGATAATTATCCAAGTAATAGGATAAGAATTGTTTCCTCAGCTCTTCGGCTGGCAGCCTGCAAGAACGTCTAGAAAACAAGGATCCAGGAGGTACATGAGCCAACGTGTGCTCCTGCCACAGTATCTTTGCTTGGTGTTAAATACTTTTAAGGAAACGCATTTGTTTATGTGAAGATGTGGAAACAGAAAACAAACAATCCTGTCGCAGAGCTGTTCTCATTAAGCGAACTTTCACAAGTTATATATTCCGTATAATAAAAGCTGTACAACAGCATTTTACGTTTATAAATAAGATATATAACTGTTTAAAATCAAGAACACATGTTAAAATAGCAATTTACAAAGCTCTTGAGAATATAATGCTGTCCAAGATAGGGAAGCTTCTCAACTTCTAAACAGCAATTATAATTCCGTTGTTTGCGCCTCACGCAATTAAGATCTAAAGTTACAAGAAAGGAAATGAACCCAGTTTTGCCTTCTCTTGTGCTACGGAAGAAGGGGAAGTCTCCATGTTGTCTGCTGCGTATATTAAATTTCCTTGAAGACAGCGCAAAGGGGCTTGCGTTAAAGTTTTGGTGTAGCTGAGCGCTGTTTTCTTCGAGTAGGTAGCCGGCTAAGAGATCTGCATGCAAAGTAATGTAATTCATCCTTTCAGAAGTGTCGCATAAGAGCAGACAGATGCACGCAGGGAAAGGAAGTATGTAGTATGTAAATTCTTCCAATGTTTTCCCACCAAATAGTTGGTGTAGCGCTGGCTCACAGACGCTTGGGATAATATTTCGTACATGGACTTACTGTTCTACTGCAGCAGACCCCAGAGATAGGGGGAGTTCATTTCGTATTCATTTACTCCTAGTCTGGATTCTTTCATTATTTCCCAGAGACTTCAATGCATATTATATTTCCTCATACTTCCGCTAAGCCGGGTTCATATACAAGCTGTTTCTCCCGCACCCGACCGCCTTAAGCGAGTGTCTGCATGTTTCCTGCTGCTCAAGCTATGGAACGAAATTGCAACTTTCATTAATAAATATTCCTCCTCCTTTTTCGTCATTTTTAACACAATCTACAGTCTTATAACGCGCAGAAAGCAACAGATTGCGTCTGTCGGCTGCTACGTTAAGCGTGATACAATATAACGCAAAAGGGTACGAACATTCAATTTCTTGTAACAATCTCATCCATAAAATTGCATTAAGGTCCTTCAAATTTCCTCTACGAAGGAGAAAAGCTGCTAAAATTTGGTAACGCTCTAACATGATGATCGGAAGCAGTAACTGTAACACGAAGTATTAGAAATAATAATATTGCTAACTGGTATTCATAACTACAAAATGTGAAACTTGGAAATCCTTTACAATCCGAAAATAATATAATATGATTTTGGAAAATCATATAAGAAAATCTTTCGTATTACTTTCTCCGCTCACTTCTATAAATTATTATTACACATTTCGTTGTAGGTATAAGAAGAATAGTCATTCTATATTGAGCGTGAAAGACAGGTAATTTTGCTCAGAGGCCTCTTTTATCAGGCTGAGGTTCTTTTACGGGCCCACCGGCTTTACTTCCCTTCCGAAGAAAGCCATGTTAAAGATTTTTTACGCCCGAAAAAATCCGTCGCCCTCCTTCGGGTTGGAACCGGCAACCTCGGGAACTAAAGGCTAGCATGGTAACCACTACACCACGAAGGAGGACTTGGTCTTTGTATGACCACGCGAAAAAACGAATTGCGACTTACCACTTAAAAGACGTATAGCTATTTCAAAACTCGAGTAATTAACAAAGTGTATCTCGGAAATGTTCAGCGTCACAAACAATTTTATTCGGCATGAAATATTTCTTTTGCGTAGTAAAACTATGTCCATCTTTTACAATTTAACTATTATTCAAAGTTCATTCGGAAGAAAGAGGAGTTCAAAGGCTATTCCAAGAAAATTCAAGATATACCTTTTATTTGTTACACAAATATCTTAAACATATGGTTTCTTAATTAAAATCGTTAAAGTAATTTTTGGTAAAATAAAAATTAAGGAAACATTTTACATGTAGAGGCTTGTTTGGAAGGGGAATATTTGAATTATGTTGCTTTGGATTTTTAAATATATTGCTCTTTTTTTATAAGAATCAACTCGCTATTAGTTTTTTCTCATGGTCATGGAAAGAGCATGGAATTCCTAAGTAATCCATGGCGATCTGTCTTTTAAAAATGTGACCATCGCTTTATCCTTCTTCTTATATCTACAACGAAATCTGTAATGAAAGTTTATCTGGATAAACAAGAAGTACATAAAAGAATATGCTTTCGTAAGAATAGTTTGTAGAAGAGTAGAGAAAGTCATCTGAATGTATCAGAGATTTTTATTTATGTGTGCATAATGTTTTCATTATCATGAACCCTTCATGAACACCCCTTGTTCACCCGCTACTTCTGCACAAATACTGGTACTTATCTCCCCTGTGGAGGTTCCAGAGAGCTTCCTGTGTCTCATATTGTTTTTCGTGAAGTTTTCACACATGAGGCATAAATTGAATTTACAAAACAGTGAGGCTTATCATTATGGATAAATATTCTCAAAAGATATAGCCAGTAATCAGCTTACATTAAAATGCAATACTTAACGCAATTCAACTGCATGTTTTATTGCTGTTACAGAACGAGAAGTATAAAATTACATTACTAGGACCTTCTCCATGAAACCACCTCTGTCTATGACAAGGACACAAGGTAAAGGTGGTGATTTAAGATGTCTGCATTGAAACTGACATAAGCCACTTTAGGAATAACTGTCATAAGAAAAACCCTAGAAACAATTTGAGATAAAAACAAATCTGGCGTTTTATATTCCCATGACCGCATCTACCCATTATCGCATAGTGTCTAAAAGCTATACTCACAAAATTATTTGTCTATTTCCTTCATATTAATCCAGATCCTTCATTACACATTTTAGTTGTGGCTAAAATGCGGATAGTCAAATATTTAAAACAGTTTCTCATAGGCTAACTTTGAAATTCCACTCTTTTCATAATATCGCGAGAAACAAACGAGATATGACCACTTCAAAAAAATTATTGGTATGGAAATGTTCAAAACGATAATAACGGATATCTCAAAAATTGCTAGCATCAAATACGTTATTGTAAATAAAGTATGTGTTGTGTATGTCTTATGGGATACCAGTTATACAAAAGTATATTTCGAAATGACTTTAGAATTTTTTTTAGTAAATGTATTATACAATGCATTTTAATGAAAATGGTTCCTGTCAGTTTTCAGAAAGTAAAGAGTAACCAAAAGTTTCGCATTTAAAGTGTTTTTTGGGGTTGCGGGATTTTCTTTAAAACTTTCGTATCGTATCTTTGAATAGTACTGAACTTAAATACAAGTTTTAAGTTTGCTGTTTGCAGACACACACACGCACATACACATACACAGCCTTTATATAAAACTTCTTTTTTGGATTCAGTAGTCTTCAAAACACGTATTTAAAGTGAAATATCCGTATACAATTTTTGAATGCGCTGCAATGCTTTCTCTACCCAACAGTTACATGATAGAGAATATAAAAACGAGGTCTATCTAAATCCTCATTAAGAAAAAGGCAAATTAGGATTTAATAACGTACCACTTTAGCTTTATACACTGTTTTTTTCTCTACCACGTACATACTGGGTGCAGGAGATATTACATTCCACCCAAAAATTCGATACATTTATTGAGGGCTAATGAATGCCCCAAAAAGGATATTTAGAAAAATGTCCGTGTGTGTGTATTTGTGTGTGTGTGAAGAGCATAACTCAAAAATATTCAAACTTGATGTTTAAGTTCAGTATCTTCCAAAGATGCGGCATAAAGGTTTTCAAGAAAATCCCCACCTCCAACTACCCTTTACACAGAAGACTTTTCGAAATTGTTAATTTTCTGAAAAATTGCTCTATCTATGTTTATTATATCGTACAGCAAAGATATTTACATGTCAAATAAAATCTACCAATTTTCTGAGAATAGCCTATGAAGTCCTCTTCACTCATTTATATAATCTTCTGTAACTGGTAAACGTTATGCGATAGTCAAAAACGTATTACACAAAAATATAGATCTCTTTAAAACATACAATTTATTTCCAATGAGTTTTTTGTGGCATAAGCCGTTTCCGAGAGATCGTTATTAATGGTTCGCTTTGTTCAAAACTTTGTCATTCTTATAAAGCCCTACGGACATTCAGTTGTTTTTCGCGATTACATGTTTTGAGTATGGAATTTTAAGGCCATAGGGCCCAGTGCTTAAATATTTGACTATCGTTATTCGCTTTGCATCTATAACAAAATGTGTAATGTAGCTCTTTCAGTAAAGGTTTATCACGATTAAAATGAAGTAGACAGAAAAAGAAGTTGTCATAAGAATAATTTATGTACTACTAATAAACGATAGAGGGTAGAGAAACCATTTCTGGTTTAAATAGATCGGATAACACACAAAGGGCAGCAACAACAAACACATGTTTAATTTTTTTCAACAGAGGACGTACTGCAGCGATCTCTATAACTCTGTTTTAATCCTGTCTACATCATACATAGTTTGCATATCTTATGCGATCCTGTCAGATGCCACGCAAGTTACAAACTTCTGGCATTCCAATCTTGCCTTAAGCATTTACATTCTGCTTTTCTCCATTGTTTTGTGGCGATGACGCCATATCATGGAGAGGCAGTTCAGGCATTATTAATCCAGTTGTGCATATTTTCCTGGTAACACGGGCTTTCAACCAACAACAAAAACAAGATAAAATGGTTGGAGAATGCACTAAAGTTGTCGATGAATATCGATTCCACAACTCGTGATACGATCAAGCGACCGTAAATAACTAAAAATAACAATAGCAACAACAAAATTTATACTGTATATGGCTTTACCATCCAATTGTTTTGAAAGTATCAGAAATTAGTGAAAGTAGTGTTTAGTGTTTACAGTGTTTGTAACGTGTAACGTAGAAACTAATGCGATTCAGTCAAATTTAAGACTCACTGAAGATATTATATGCGAACATGTTATTTTAATATTTGAAGCTCTTTATATTGCCCCTATTAATCTATTTTCTTACAGTAGTTACCTTCGATAGTTTCTGATAAAACGGATCATTTATACCAAAATGCCATTCACAGAGAAAACAAAAATACAGAAAACAATCTCGTATATATTTGCAAACATATAAACCACATGGCTTGGGCACACAAAGCCTATTATCATTAATAAAAAGTACCAATTTTTAGAACGAACCTTCCCGCAAAATACGGGTTGAAGTTGCCTTTCTACTAAAAAGTGTGTAGGAGATATTTTTCCTTGCGTGAAGTGTTGTGTAATTCACAGTACAAAATGGCAAATGCAATACCATTCACAAATATATTTAAAATATAAGTATTATCCCTACAACAAATCAAATTAAAGAAGCCATTCCAAAACACACAAAACTAAAAACATCATACCCGTTCCACTGTACCCAATCAAACTCATAGGTAAATGTGTGCATCCACGACTAAGGCTTAATAGAGTGACAAGAGAGGGCACTAATCACTGCACCACATGGCAACTATTTGAAACAGGTTAACAGGATCCCGCTTAAAATGACTACAAAATTAAGTCAAATTTAGCGTATTTATTTAGTCACGCTGGTTTGTTTTGCAATTACATATACAGGATGAAACATTTAAGTTGAGACTGTAAAATGTCTCCAAAGCTAAGCGTTATAGAAAGAAATGTCTTAAGTAAACGTTGCTTGATATTATGGGTGAAAGTAAATGCCATTAGTCGTGTTTTATTTGGAGGACATGGTGATAGTCATTTTAAGGTCAATTTAATTTTTACTTTCTCTACTACGTATAGTAAGTAGGGGAAGTATTGCATTCCACCCAAAAATTCGATACCGAGATTTCACCGGAAATACATGTTTTGAGAATCACTGAATCCAAAAAAAGCATTTTTGGAAACATGTCCGTGTGTGTGTGTCTGTCTGTGTGTCTGTGTGTCTGTGTGTCTGTCTGTCTGTGTGTCTGTGAACAGCATAACTCAAAAACGAACAGTCGGATAAACACCAAACTTGGTATTTAGGTTCAGTATCTTCCAGAGATGCGACACGAAGGTTTTCAAGAAAATCCCCCCACCCCAGACTACCCTTTACATGGAACATTTTTCGAAAATTTTAATTTTCTCAAAAACGGCTCTAACGATTTTGATTAAAATATCATATGTTTAAGATATTGTCATGACAAATAAAATGTATATCTCGAATTTTCTGGGAATGTCTCCAAAAATATTCTTCATTGTGAACGACTTTTGCATAACTGGTAAACCATAAGAGATAGACAAAATTTTACTACACAAAAAATGTAGATCGCGTTAAAATACACAACTTATGTCATATACGTTTCTTTTGTTGAGTGAACCGTTTTCGAAATATTGCTTGTTATTTCCTTAAATTTTCCAATACTTATACTTTTTCTCAAATTCGTTATTCATTTTTTTTATGTCCTGAACATGCAAAGAGAATGGAATTCGCCACATAGCAACCAGCGTTAAAATATTTGACTATCGCTTAAAAGCTACCATATTCCCCTTGCATCTACAAGAAAATTACCAATAAGATTGACATCTCGATATCTCGATTAACATGAAACATATGGAGAATTGGCGTTTGTAAAATTAGATTGTACAAGAGTAGAGAAAGTCATGTGAGTGTAACACATCAGATTTTTTAAATGGGAATCTACCATTTTTATGTTGTTTTCTCACTCCTCGTAAAAAACTAAACATTTGTATAAAGTACTTGGCAATTGTTCTTACACCAAGGTAAATAACAACGAAAATTCCGAATGGTTGTGTACAGAGGGCAATGAACAGTTGAACCATCCATTGATGGTCATTTGAGGGTCCAGTTACGTTTCGTAGCTGGGATCCAACTTTTTTACTTTCTCTACTACGTATAGTAAGTAGGGGAAGTATTGCATTCCACCCAAAAATTCGATACCGAGATTTCACCGGAAATACATGTTTTGAGAATCACTGAATCCAAAAAAAGCATTTTTGGAAACATGTCCGTGTGTGTGTCTGTCTGTGTGTCTGTGTGTCTGTGAACAGCATAACTCAAAAACGAACAGTCGGATAAACACCAAACTTGGTATTTAGGTTCAGTATCTTCCAGAGATGCGACACGAAGGTTTTCAAGAAAATCCCCCACCCCAGACTACCCTTTACATGGAACATTTTTCGAAAATTTTAATTTTCTCAAAAACGGCTCTAACGATTTTGTTTAAAATATCATATGTTTAAGATATTGTCATGACAAATAAAATGTATATCTCGAATTTTCTGGGAATGTCTCCAAAAATATTCTTCATTGTGAACGACTTTTGCATAACTGGTAAACCATAAGAGATAGACAAAATTTTACTACACAAAAAATGTAGATCGCGTTAAAATACACAACTTATGTCATATACGTTTCTTTTGTTGAGTGAACCGTTTTCGAGATATTGCTTGTTATTTCCTTAAATTTTCCAATACTTATACTTTTTCTCAAATTCGTTATTCATTTTTTTTATGTCCTGAACATGCAAAGAGAATGGAATTCGCCACATAGCAACCAGCGTTAAAATATTTGACTATCGCTTAAAAGCTACCATATTCCCCTTGCATCTACAAGAAAATTACCAATAAGATTGACATCTCGATATCTCGATTAACATGAAACATATGGAGAATAGGCGTTTGTAAAATTAGATTGTACAAGAGTAGAGAAAGTCATGTGAGTGTAACACATCAGATTTTTTTATTTGCTTTCCTTATTCCTCATCATAAAATAAACAGCTCATTATAAACCATTTTCTAATGAGATAACAACATACAAAATGTAATTTCCCATTAACAAAATGTTAATTGACCCTAAAATGACCATCATAACGTCCATCATAACGTCCTACAAGCAAAACACGATTAATGAAATTTACTTTTCCCCATAATATAAAGTAACTTTTACTAAATACATTACTTTCCACAACGCTTAGTTTTGGAGATATTGTACAGTCTCAAGTTAAATGTTTCACCCTATATCTTTCTTTGCAGTATTCTTTTAATTAGTTCAATTTCAAAACGTTTAGACTCGGTTCAGATATATTCAGCTGAAATCTGGTTTCGTAGGTTATTTACTTTTAATTCTGAATGGCAAGTTTCTAACTTGTGTATAACATTTCAAATTTTAATTCTTCGATTATCCTGAAGTCTATATTTTAATTCGACCAGGATTCTGAGTAATCTCACTGTTCGTCTAAAAACTGAAAATATGAAGCAGTCTCTCCATGCAACATTTTGTATCAATTTCAACCATAATGACAAACTCCTATTTATGAAACCTCAACTCCCTATTTCCAGTGGATGGTGACTAGGACGGAAGGACGGACGAACAAAGTTATACTTCGCAGTAACATACGCACCTAAAAAGGAAAAAACGGGAATACTATCGAATTTCATATTAAGACGGGCATCTGTAAGGCAATCTTCAGGTAATTCTCTTCACACCAAACAATATTTTACATGAAAGATACTTTTCATCAGTTTTGGTTAGAGACCATAACGATTTTAACGAAAGTATTACGTGTGTTAGATACGGTCATGAAAAATGGCTTCATTTTAAATAAACTATGTTAAAATACCTTTTATTAGCTCAAGTTTCTCAAGATTTCAGTTTACTTATTGCCGTACAAAAATGTAACCTATATGAAAGTGGGTGATCCATTTCTTTTAGCATAATAATTATTTAAAAAACGAATATGTCGCATTTACATGACTACTCACACTTCTACAAAGTATTCATAGAACATTTTCCTCTTCTTTCTTCTATCTAGTTCTTGCTAAGGAGATAAACTTCCATTACACATTTCCACACTTCGCTGCATCTGGGTGGCTCAGTTGGTTAGGCGCTGGCCTTCTGATCCCAAGGTTGAGGGTTCAAACCCGGCCCAGACCGATGGTTTTCAAGTGTGCTTAAAAGCGAGAGCTCCATGCCAGTAGAGTTACTAGCACATAAAGATCTCCTGTGGGACGACATTCCGGTAACGGACGCTGCCGATATGATCTTGGTAATTGACAGCGTCGTTAACAAACTATTTATTTTACGTATTAGAAGAAAACAATAGGTTAAAGCGACAGTCAGATTTTTAAGAAGCATAATCGCTATACGATGGCTATGAAATGCTATGCTCTTTGCTTGACCAATAGAAAAAGAACGAATAGCAATTAATCACTTGAAAGACCTTATGTGCAACATTCGCATTATTTTCTCTATCCACTCTTTCTTTTATAAACCCTTCCTACAAAGGCATGTTCCTGTTAATGGACATAAACCTTTGCAGAAATGGTTTTATTACATATTTTGTTGTAGGTAAAAAAGGAATATAATAGAATTAGCGATTTTTAAAAGCGAATCACATTCTGATGGCTTTGAAGTTTTCTCCTTGCATTACCATGAAAGTCTCTTAAATATGTGATATTTTAATCAAAATCTTAAAGCCATTTTTGAGAAAATCAAAATTTTCGAAAAATGTTCCGTGTAAAGGGAAGTTGTGGTGGGGCAATTTTTTTGAAACTTTACGTGTGACTTCTTTGAAAGATAGTGAACTTAAATACCAAGTTTGGTATTTGTCGGACCTTTTGTTTTTGATTTATGCTGTTCACAGACACACACGTAATTTTTTCTAATTGTTTTGTTTTTTGTTTGTTTGTTTGTATTCAGGTAGCCTCAAAACATGTATTTTCGGTGAAATCTCAATATGAAATTTTTTGGGTGGAATGCAATACTTCCCCTACTTACTATACGTAGTAGAGAAAGCAAAAATACCTGCGAGTTGGATACCCTTATGAATGTTTACGTTAGATTTGTTTCTTTACGTCATCTTCGTCCTATCTCAGGATGCTTCTTTTAACCATTCTTTTTACTTTCTCTACTACGCGTAATAAGTAGGGGAAGTATTGCATTCCACCCAGAAAGTCGATACTGATATTTTACCGGAAATGGATGTTTTGAGGCTCCCTGAATACAAAACAAGCACTTTTAGTAAAAGGTCCATGTGTGTTTGTGAACAGCATAACTCAAAAACGAAAAGTTGGATAACTACCAAACTTCGTATTTAGGTTCAGTATCCTTCAAAGATACGACAGAATATTTTCAATAAAATCTCCCCCTCCCCATACTGCCCTTTACATGTAACATCTTTCGAAAATTTTGATTTTCTCAAAAAGTTCTCTAACAATTTTGATTAAAGGTTATATATTTAAGATATTTTCATGACAAATAAAACGTATATCCTGAATTTTCTGGGAATGTCCTCAAAATGCTTTTGCATAACTAGTAAACCGTAAGAGATAGAAAAAGTGTTTCTTCACAAAAAATGTAGAGCTCGTTAAAGCACACAATTTGTCATATGAGTCATTTATTTCATGTCAAACCGAACACACATAAAACGTCACTTTCTCTGAATTTTCTGAGTTTTAGTTTACGTGCTCCACACATATTTTGTGTTTTGCAGAAAATCAAATTATTTTAGGATTTACCGCGTACTTATAACATTTTTCTTACTACGCGCACAATGTTACATAAAAGTAATTTATTCTCGGAATACAGAATGGTCAGGATAAGAACAATACGTCGTTTTGTAAATAAAACCATTATGGGTTTTCTTATATAACATAAGATTTTTGCGGAATAAAAAAACAATCACATTTTTAAGTATGAATATTTTGAAATCATCATATTTAACCCCCTAATATTAAAATCTGAAAAAATACATGAGGAAACTGTGATATATTTTGTTTTAAATCTGTTACTATCAGGATGGGATCTTCCTTAGAAGTACGCTTTTAAACAGTTTATGTTAGCAAGTGGGATCTTAGAGCATAGATTGCTGACTGAGAGCTTTGCACGGCAGCAGCACGCCGCGCCGGCCGATGCGTTACAAGGTACAAACGTGATAGTCTATCACTTCCGGTGTTGAGTGTAACTTAGTAACTGGAATCTCATCTTCTATAAAGTTTCTCTCCGCTGTTTCATTTTATATACTACTATGTGCTCAGCTTTTTGCGTTAGAAGATCATTCTTAGCTCTGTGATTTCTATAAGTGCATAATGAGAGCACTGAAGAAACGTAGCTATGACTATTGCTTCAATTCATCTAATGTTTCTAAGCAAAACACAAGGCACAAATCATTAAGCTTAGTTACCTACAATTTGCTTACAAACTCAAAAATGGAGAATTTAACTTTGTCACCAAATCTAAAACCATATGATACGTGTCTGAAAAAAAAAGACAAAACAGTGATCCTGTGCTACAAAGTGCCAATGCGGTGAATAATCCAAAATGACTTTGAACATAGTGCTCATTTTAAGGCAAGAAACAACAATGCGGGAGGGATCTCTGGTACCTTAGAGCTAAATTCATTTACTCCAACAACCAATAATGCAATAATAACCAAATGGTATTCACTTGAGTCTGAAGGGAAAAAAGTGTACATTAAAATTGTATTTAAGCTGCTTCCCATAGGATGAGATTGAAAGCTGGAATGTTACTCAACTGTATGCCAAATTTAGATTACATGTGAACAAACTAGTACAACTAAGGTGCTGTGATCAGTTGACAAGGCATTCAATCCAGACTGCTCCTGTTCTCCAGCCGCGCCGCGCTGGAATCCTGCTACGCGCTTTGTAAGTTATTTTGTTAAAAATTAGTTCTATGGGATCCCATCTTTGTTTTATGAAAACATATACAAAAATCTCTGAGAAATTTATTTATAATTTTTATAGGAATTTAAACATGAGGATTAATAGGGATATATAAGCTTCAAATGTTTAGATTTTAAACATTAATGTAAATAATAAATTATATCAATTATTTAGGTAAAACATTAAATATTAATCTTTCCATTGCACTTTATAACATAATTTTATCATTCATTGCTTGTGAGATATTCTAATTTAAAGGTGCAGAGGTGTTGGATTGCGCAATATTAAAAAAAAAGTATTACGGTTTAAAAAATTGTGAAATTAAAATATAAGTCACTTTACTATTGTAATCCATGGACAAAACGGAAGTGAAACGGAAACATGATGGTCATATTTTGCGAAAATTTGTGCGTGTTGATGTGGAATGACTCATATACATCTTTTTGCCGAGATATTCCTTGTTATTTGTTTGAATTTTCCAATACTTACTTATATCTTTGCTCAAATGCGAATTAATTATTAGTTTCTCTCTCTCTCTCTCTCCCTCTCTCTCTCTCTCCCTCTCTCTCTCTCTGTTTTTATGTCCTGGACATGCAAAGAGAATGGAATGCGCCACATAGCAACCAACTCTTAAAAGATTTGACTGTCGCTTAAAGCCTACCATATTCCCCTTGCACCTACAAGAAAATTACTAATAAGATAGAGAATACGTGTTTGTAAGAAAGTTTGTACAAGAGTAAAGAATGTCATGTGAGTGTAACATACCAGAATTTTCTCTCAGTGCTTTTTCTGATATGTATTTCTCTTTCTTTTTCTCTCTTATTCACTGTTCCACGACTGTGGTCGCTTAAAGCTATTCTTTCTCATTTTAAGCGTCTTCATTGATGGTCATGTGAATGTTTAATGGCTTTTGATTAAAATCCAGAAGTAGTTTTAGAGTGGTTCTGGAAATGTAAGAGGGACTGTGTCGTCAGCCAACCGTAATAATTGTTCAGGCTTTTCATTACACTTGAGTCTTATCTCAACTTGGTTCCGCAGTGGGAAATACAGAAATGCTGGCTTTTAATAATTTGTTGCGAGCGGCGCCGAATACAAACAACGAATGGAAATTAAATGAAACAAGTCTTTGAGATTTATTTATAAAGTGCACGCTCTCCCTCTTTCCCTTGACAAATTAAAGTCGAGCAACAAGGGGAACGGTCAGCTAATATTTTGGTTATTAAAAACATGAGAGCAGTATGAACCCTCTGGCGATTAACAAATGACGCTACCCCTCAAGCGAGGCGAGTTAAAGCTAACAGGCTAATAACTTTTAAGTTTTTCCCCCAAATAATGCGGTGAGTTTAGAGTAACAGTTTGGGAGTTTTCCTACATTTCTTGCGCTTGGTGATAAAGAAACGGCGCTTATTATTATTATTGGTAGTCAAAACAGATGAGCTATACACCAAGAAAAGTGTGATGTGATACATTCACAGGACTTTCTCTGTCCTCTATGATTTATAAGTGGGTACACAAATTATTCTTATGAAAGTTTATTTTGTTAATACTTCATTTTAATGAAGATAAACTTTTCCGGAAATAGCTACATTACACATTTCGTTATAGATACAAAGGGAACAGCGATAGTCAAATGTTTAAGAAATGGATGCTATATGCTGGCCATAAAATTCCATACTCTTTCCATGACACCGTGTGAAACAACTAAAAATCGACAGGACTTCAAAGAATGGCTAAGTGTTGGAAAATTCGTGCCATTAGTAACGGATATCTCGGAAATGGCTGATGATAGAGGAGAGTTGTTTAAAATAAGTCGTGTTTTAAAGGGATCTACGTTTTCGCATATCGCTTAACGTTTACCAGTTATACAAGAATATACAAAATTTCTTCACAGTATATTCCCAGAAAATTCAAGTTATACATCCTATTTTTCATACAATATTTTAAATAAAATCACTAGAGAAATTTTTGATAAAATCGAAAATTCAAAAATGTTCCACGTAAAGGGTATTTGGGGTTGCGGGTTTTTCTTGAAAGTCTTCCTGTCATATCTTTGGTAGATTCTGAACTTGAATAACAAACTTAAATACTTAAATACCAAAGGAAAATTTTGATTTCCTCAAAAATGGCTCTAATAATTTGATTAAAATTTCATATGCTTAAGATACTTTTATGAGAAGTGAAATGTATATCTTGAATTTTCTGGGAATGTCTCCGAAAGCCCTCTTTATTCTGAATGACTTTGGCATAACTGGTAAACCGTAAAAGATAGACAAAAGGTTTCTACACAAAAAATGTAGAACTCATTAAAACTCAGAATTTCTCATTCTTTTTTGTTTTCCGAGTTATTCCTTGTTATTTGTTTGAATTTTCCAATACTTACACTTATTCTGAAATAGAATTAGTTATTGTTTTTCCCTCTATGTCCTGGATATGCAAAGAGAATGGAATACTCCACATAGCAACCAGCTCTTAAAATATTTGACTATCGCTTAAAGCCTACCAATTCCCCTTGCATCTACAAGAAAATTAGCAACTAGATTCTGCAAATGATTATTTCGATTAATTAATATGAAGTATATGGAGAATAAGCGTTTGTAAAATAGTTTGTATAAGAGTAGAGAATGTCCTGTGAGTACAACGCACCAGAATATTTTTACTTCCCTATGTAAGAGGAAGTATTGTATTCTACCAAAATTACGATATCTATATTTCACCGGCAATACATGCTTTGATCTCCCTAAATCCCCCCAAAAACATTTTCCCTTAATAGTGGAGGTTTTCAAACCTGAGAATCCGCCGCAAATATAGGCTGGTAAACTTAATGGTGGAAAGAAAGTTTGTTTTTTTCGATCCAGCAGTTGTATTGATCCACGTTTCATCTAATTAGTATATCGCTTTGGTTCCTTTTCTATTGACGCATAGCTCACAAGTATTTGCGCTTCTGCAATGCATGCCTTCCCTGTCTATTATTGCACTCGCTTTCTTTCTTTTCGGTTCATGAATCCTATTTCTAAGAGCAGTTTGTGAAAATATGTCGACCTATTATAGACCGGAAAATCTGGGATCACTGCGTTTAAAACCGCCTGCTGTTTGTAGTTATCAAATAAGAAAACATGAACACCATAAGGGAAAGCACACTTTACAAAATTGTCCACTTTGTCCAACGCTGTTCTGGGTTTATTTCAGAATACCTGTTTCTTTGAACTCTTTGCAAATATCTATCACAGATCAGCAGAGCTAGGACAAATATTCTTTGCCTTACAATGTGTGTACGCTGCGAGTTTGTATCGACAGTGTGACGAGGGGTAGGAGTCAAGTAACCTGTAACTGCAAACAGTAGCGTTAGAACATAACATAACCACAGAGCTCACATAGAGCAACTCTACTATAACAGCAACGCAAGCGAACTGCTGACTGTCGACTGTGCAGTCCTGAGCCCATGTAGTCAGTAGTACGACGTCACATGTATTAAGTAGGGTGGTAGTTATGTTGATTCCTCGCTCAATGGATATTAATTGTCCTAGCTCTACAGATCACTGAGAAACATCTGCAAACTCCGCCGTAAGCTGCAATATCATTTACTGGCACTGTGGAATTTCTCTTCATTTGAAAATTTAACACGTTTAGCACTATTTGCTTTTCGTCACTTTTAAATAGTTTATCCTTTGGGTGTTTTTTAATGTCAGTTATGTTCAGTTATTGGCAATGCACCTTAACCGAACTTGCACTTGACTGAATCGTACTAAACCAGCTGTAGCACTGAAAATGCCACCAAAAATAGATAAAGAGGACCTGTGTAAGTTGAATATATTTTTTCTTTCTCATAAGAAAACATCCCTAAAATAATACACCCACCTTGTAATATTTATTTTATTCACTCACTTTAAAGATACCTTTATAATTACATGGCGATTGTGAGCAATGTGGTACTATATCTTGTTTAGTGCTCATTAAGAGATGGTCGTAGCGGTAGCTGCACTTGATTAACGGCTAATTACATTCTTTCTGTGACACATGTATTTATTTACATCCAGTAGGCTAGTTATAATGTATATATAAACTGCATCCTGTAGAGAATACCGAAAGTTGCTAACGTCAAGGAAGCGAAACTGGGCTGAAACGGTATTAAAAAATCTCGTCGGTCTACTCCATCTAGCGATTTTCCATAAGTATGACTAACGCCAATTTTTATTTTGTCTGGAAAAGCAATGCAAATGCGAGTTTTCTTTAAACAATAGTAGGCACAAAAATTTGATATATATATATATATATATATATATATATATATATATATATATGTCGTTATACCGTATTCGTAATTATTTAAGTTGTTTTAGACTTCAACGTGTTGTATAATATTAATTAACAGTCATTATGACCGACGAGAACTTTGTCCTGAGATATTGATGGCCTTTTGGTTACGTTGCTAGGTTACTGCGTGGTTATTAACAAGAATTCAATATGGAAGCTTTACCAAAAGCATGCATGCAATCTTAAATTCCAACTGAAATTGTAGATTAAGCTAGCAGGGCCGTATTAAGTTTGTTACCCAGTAAGTCAAAACAGCGGTATGAGATGCAATATTCTTTGTATAATGAGCCGAGACAGGACAAAAACATAAGCGTATAAGAATATTTGCGGAAAATAGGTTGCTCGCTCATTTGAACATTTAGGTTAATTTGCAATAGCTTTTCGATAGTTTTTAATTGTACATTTGTTCGGTTTACAATTTTACATAGTATACGTTGTACATTTGTTTCATAGGAAATATCGTAAGACTGAATAACGATGATTTCTGTTGTTACTTAGTATGTCGGTAAGGAAAGATAAAGCCTGTGGAATAAAATAAATAAATATGTGCATATCAATATTGCAGCCAATGTTATAACCACTCGTTTAGGCCGTTTTCGAGTAAATAAAATTTAACTAATTTCTTTCTATGTAAAAATGTAGTTTAATTTGACCAAAATTCGTGAAAACCTTCTTATCGCATTCCTGAAACATGCTGAATTTACACACAAAATTTGGTATGCTGCCGAACCGTACTTTCTCTACCACATACTTAGTAGGTAGAAGAAGTATTGCATTCCATCCAAAAACTCGATAACAAGACTTCACCGGAAATAAATATTTTGGAGACCCCTAAATAAAAAAGAAAGTAGGGAAAAAACGTGTATTTTGTGTGTGTCCCAAAGTACCCCTTTATTGGAAACATTTTCTAAGTTTCAGATTTTATCACAAATCACTATTTTTATTAAAAATAGCACATATTTAATACAATTTACCTAAATGAGAAATAAAATGCATATATTGAATTTTCTGGAAATAGCCTGTGAAGTCCTCTTCATTCGGAAGGTATATTGTATAATTTTGCAGAAAAGATAAACCATAAAACATGCTTAGAACACAAAAGGTTTAGATTTCTTTAAAACACAAATTAATTTAAAATAACTCTGTAGCATCAGCCATTTCTAAGATATTCTTTGAATTTTCTAATACTTTGTCATCAATTTCAAGTGCTTTCGTTATTTAGTTGTTTCTGGCAATGTCACGGAAAGAGTATGGAATTTCAAGGCCGGCATATACCGACTAGATTTAAACATCTGATTATCAGTTCGGTTTTTTCTATCCCCCTTGTACCTACTATGAAATATGTCATGAAACTATTTTTGCAAATGTGTATCTTCATCAAATTGAAGTAGGTAGTAAAGTATGCTTTCCTAAGAAAAGTTATGTAAGCTGCATAAAATAAACAATACTGGGTAGAGGAAGTCATGTGAATGTAAGGCATCAGGGTTTTTTAAGTATTGTCGTTAATGTTTTTTTTCCTGGCAATTTCAGGTCAGAATAGGACGCTCCGTTTTAGAACATTTAACTACCGTGTCTCCTACTTACTCTTTGTGCCTTCAACGAAAGCATTCCTGTAAATGTTTATCTCGATTAACTTAAGGTAGGTAGAAAAATAAAACATTTGTTGCAATAGATTGCACAAGCGTAAAATAAAACGGCAGTGGATAGAGAAATTCATGTGAATTAAACACATGATTATGTATTAAAAAAGTAACACGTGTCTTTTATTAAAAGGTTCTCAAAAGATGTATTTCCGCTGAAATGTCGATATGGAATTTTTGAATAAGGAGTACAGAATGTAACACACTACAGTGGGTAGAGAAAATCATGTACGTGCAATACATCAGAATTTTACTTTCTCTGCTACGCAAAGTAAGTAGGGGAGGTATTGCATTCCACCCAAAAATTCAGTAACAAGATTTCACCGGAAATACATGTTTTCGGGAGCCCTGAATACAAATAAAGCATTTTTGGAAGCATGTCCTGTGTGTGTCTGTCCGTCTGTGTGGGTGTGAACAGCATAACTCGAAAACGAAAAGTAGGATACATACCAAAGTTGGTACATAGGTTCAGTACCTTCCAAAGTGAATAGTTAATTATTAGCCCCACGTGTGGAAGCCAATTTGAGAAGAAATTTGTTTGTTGCTGCTACGTACGGAAAGCCAGTTTGAAGAAGATGGTATGTTTACGTTATTTGCCCCACTTTTGGGCGTCAATTTGAAGTAGGTTGTATTGAAGGAGTTGTATTGTAGTTCAACTGTTGGGGAGCCAAACTTGAAGTAGTTACAACCGCACGTATGGTACCCGGATTCCGGTAGCCTTCGCCCCAAATGTACTTTCAGGTGGCCTTTGCCCCAAGTTTAAAAATATTAACTTTGTAATTTGACTGTATCTTTAAATATTATATATTTATGTTTGCCTCGGCTGCGTCAGTATTGTTAGAGATACCTTTCTCTTAGCAGGATTGTGGTGCGACTGAAGAATGTAGGATTACACAGATTATAATTTTACTTCACTCCTTTTATTAACGCTTGATACGATTTATATAACACTTCACTGATATATAGAGAGAGAGAGTTGTGAGATGTTTTCATTAATTAATTGCACTTTTTAACACGTAAACTTATTTTTCGTCTCACAGGAATACATATTAAATCTCTCGAGGACGCATCTTGCATCCGGTTACAATCACTGTCTGCAGGCAACTGAATTGGTTTCAACAGCCTAAACTTGTAAATTTTTGTATTTCAAGTCTCTGATTGGCTATTCCTAATCCAATAGAATACCTTCTTTTAACTAAAGCTTTTTCTGGTTGTTAATTGGCTATTTTTATAAGCTGTCACTAAAATTACATTATTGCTTCCAAGAATCATAAGTAACATTTAAACTTTCTAATTCATTATTGCCTCAACGTTACCTCATTGTTAGCAACTTTTGACCTATTTCCCACAGCTCCTACATTATTAAATTACGTAATACATTCATATAACATTATTGAACATATATGCAACAGTATACAATAATATAAACATATATAATGACTGTAATATACCTTTTTATATATAGTTACATACACGTATTGCTTTAAGGCGGGCTGTTATTAAATTTATATATTATATAATTAGACTAAAATCATTTTAGTGTTAAAAGCACTGCCTCAAAAGATGCCACACGAAGATCTTCAAGAAAATCCCCCAACCCAGACTAACCTTTACATAGAAGATTTTTGAAAAGTTTTATTTTCTTAAATATGATTAACGATTTTGATTAAAATATCATATATAAAAGATATTTACATAACAAATAAAATATATATCTTGCATTTTCTGGGACTATCCTGTGAAGCCCACTTCATTTGGAAGAAGTTTTGTGTAATGTTGTATAACTGGTAAACATTAAGACAAACGAAAAGGCACTACACAAAAATGTAGATCTCTTTAAAAGATATAACCTATTTTGTGATACGATTATAAGCCGTTTCTGATATCCGTTATTAAAGGTTTGAATTGTTAATTTATTTGTCATTCTCTTAAAGTCCTGTCAACATTGAGTTGTTAAACAATTAACTGTCTATGTTCTTTTTGTATCTAAACGAAATGTAGCTATTTCTGCAAAGGCTTATTTGGATTAAAATGTAGAGCATAGAAATATATGCTTGAGAAAGAATAATTTGTATACCCACTAATAAACGATAGAGGGTAGAGAAAGTCATGTAAATGTATCACATACGATTTCCATTAGTTACCTATTTTCTTCAGAGCCAGCGGAAAGAAACTTAAACAAGTGTTTGAAGACCTTTTTTGGTGTTCAAGGGACCTCAAAAGGTGTATTTTCGGGGAAAGCTCTATATTCATATTTGGATGGAACATTATTTAGAGGAAGGGAAAGAATGGGGGCGGGGCAAAACTGCATATTATAAGGTTGCGAATCAAACGAAATACGTGTAAACAACGCTTTATTGCTTTTCTGTTTTTATTGCTTAAGATATCTAGGCGCTTAAGTTCACTTTTGCAAAAACTACGAAATATATGAAAGGGACAGGGGACTTATTATTGTTAAAAATGTGACCTCCTCCTCAGAAATAAGAGCAATAAATGTAGCAAAGGGTGTAGGGCAACCCCACGTTCAGATAATGAGAATTGTTTCTATAAACTCAAACACAAAATTGAATTTGGAGCTTTTTGTGTGACAGTCACGCAATCCGTTTACACGGTCCAATGCTTCGATGCTTCCGCATTGTGGCAATTCAATTTGACTCCATACTCGTCCACTCTCTCGCCTCTTGGTAAGCGCGTTAAATCTTGCTCAACAGTAATTGGATTTCCATCAAACTTCAAACTAAAACTCGCTACAACATCTAGCTTGCATTAAGATGTCAACAAGCCCTCTTTACTAAGAGGAAATGTTTTATAGCCGCCTTTATTATATGCGGGATACACATTTACCTCATTATGAAGTTCTGGTTGCTGAGAAAATTCGCACATAGCTGTTACACTCTTTATGGGAAGAGAAAAACACCTCTGTATTTCAATGAATATTCACGGGAAAAAGATGTTGCATTCACATGACTTTCTCCACTCACTCGTTTACAAACTATTGCTATAAAACTACTCTTTTTTTAATCGATATAAACTTTCATAACCTATTTACGCATTTTGTTGCAAGTATAAGAAGAATACAACTGGCTAATACAGTATTCAACTTTTTAAAAAGCCGATCCCTATGTAATGGTTTTGAAATTCCTTGCTCTATACATGACCACAAGAAAATTAGGAGCTGCCCCGCAACTCAGTCGGAAGAGCACCTGCCAGCTCGGAATCGATTCTCGTTTAGGGGATGAGAAATTTTCTCTAGTCAAGATTATTCCTATCCTCCCTAGAGTCTGTAAATGGTAAAGGTACGTATCACGGAGGGGCTCATGGAATCAGGGCAGAGGACCGCAAGTAGGCCAGTCGGCCCTGTTTGCTTCCAACGGGACCCCTGGGAGGGAAGGATAAGGGAAGACCAGATCTGGATGCCGACGGGCGCAAGCACGGACAGGGTCCCCAACGTTTCCAGATAGAACGCATTCAACGCCTCCCAGCTTCTGCCCAACCACCAACCTTCAGGGTGCGGAGACTAAGGTGGGGAGAGATCTAACTGCGGTACCCCAGCGACGCCGAAGATTAAACCTTTACCACCGCCCAGCCGCAACCGGCCGAACACGTCGCCTGATCTCACAACTTTGAAACAAATGGCAAGTAAAATGATGGGTACAGTAAATGAGAGGAAGGAGATGCTGGTAGAAGATGAACCATCCCAGCATTCTCCTGGCGACCTGGGAAAAACCCATGGGTTAGAGTAGGATCGAGGATCGATTCCCGGATCTCCTAAAGGCGGCCCACAGACGTAACCGCCTGAGCCATCCCGCTCGGTCCCCAGAGTCTGTAGTATCTCCTCAAGTATGAGCGAGAGGGTGAATATGTGGTGTGTGTGTGTGTGTGTGTGTGTGTGTGTGAGAGAGAGAGAGAGAGAGAGAGAGAGTTAATGTATAAAACCCAAAGAAAAAAACAGAAATCAAATGACATAATTGTACGAGTTAACATCATTGCCGATGAGCAATATGTTCTAAAGGTAAAAGGACGCCAATATGACCATTGCAGTTAAAGGCGGTTTATAAATACAGAAAAAGCGAACACCCGCTATCTTTTAGAAACAGTATAAGTATTTATAAATGTAGGGTGCGAAGACAACATTCAATTCTTTAAATTACAGTCGATTATAGTTAGTCTTAGTCGAAAAGTCTCTATTAAAAGTTATGGATTTTATAAGGAAAAGGAGGAACTATTTATTTTTATAGTAACACGCACGAGTCTTTCTGATGTCTCATTGATGGCCTTATCCACGAATCAGAATCAAACTTAATCGATAGTTTTAAAGCGTAGTGTTTCCTGTTCACTATTGGCGATTGGAAGAAACTAGAAATAGTGACATAGCCAAATTAAAAACATAAAAGAAACGGTAGAAAATCTAACCGCATAATACGAGATCAAAAAGTGATTAAATTAAAAGTACAAAAAAATGACATATTTCTCTCATTGTATTCACTTCAGAGATGATAATAAAAGAAAAAAGAAATGGGTTCGTTTTCACATGTAATTATCTTGCCAAATTCCCCTCCTGCATACAATTTTTCTTAGGTAATTTAATTCAGTCTTCAAACTCATGCTTGCTGTCATTAGATAACTATTTCTATAAATTCGACCTCGAAATAACTATCATGAGAACAAGCACTCATTAACCTCAATGAAATTACTGAAAAAGATTAACACTCATGGTATTACTGAAAAAAACGTTAATCCAGGGAGACCAAACTAAGACGTCAACGTGATAAAACGTAAACATATATCTCAGCCATGGCTATCGTAACAAGAGAAAGTAATTTTATACAAATTATTTACTTAAAATATTTTCCTTAATATCTTTAAGTGCTTCGCGGTTATATAAAATGCAATATGAAAGAAGAAGGCTGCTTACATAAAATCCAAGATGTCTACTTTACTCACTATAATAACAACTCAGACTTCTGGTATTTCAATCCCTTTTTCAAAACATTGGTATCAGCCAAAACCTGTCCATGTGAATGTTTGTTTGGAGAACTTTTTTAAATTTATACCCTGCATGCTCAAGATTTAACGATAAATTTAGTATTTATCCAATTTTTGAGTTTGAGTACTGCTGATCGCAGATAAATATATTGTGGTGGAAAAAAAGTTGGATCGCACTCTGAGAGAAGGACTTATTCAATTTACACAGCGGGACTCACATGAATCCGTTTCCCATGGTTACGATATTACCAAAACAATATCCATGGTATTACTTATCTTTGTCCAGCGCATTAATATGAGGCAACTTAAGATCTTCTATTTGTTCCCTGACAATCAAAGGGGTGGTTGAGCAGGTCAATTCGCTTCCTATCTTTCTTCGTAACCCAATGTGTTAACAGAACTCAAAACATGTCTGTATGGTTGTTATGATCATTGGAGCAACCAAAACGGTTGACGAACGCGGCCAATATGCTGAACCCATGTAAGCCATCGAAAATTTATACAAGGAGAAATATGACCAAATCAAGAAATCCATGGTTCGTTTGTTAATTAGAAGTGGAAACAGAACCTTTGATAGGTAAGAGTAAGTAGCTCATAGTCGTCCTCCGTGGTGTAGTGGTTACCATGCTAAGCGTCTAGTTCCCGAGGTCACGGGTTTAAACTCGGCGGAGGGCGATGGATTTTTTCGGGCGTAAAAATCCTTAGCATAGCTTCCTTCGAAAGGGAAGTATAGCCGGTGTGTCGTACATTTACGGTACGTAAAAGAACCTCAGGCCTGATATAGAGGCCTCTGAGCAAAATTTTCTCTCTTTTACACTCAATATAAAAATGGAACGCTAAGGACCACAGCAGTTAAAGAGTGTCCATAAATAAAACTCAATTTTTAAAGTAGCTCAGACGCAAAGCAACACGGTTCAAATCTCGATGATAAATTTTCCCCTTTTATATTTTCCTCCTTTTTACCTATCCATCCATATATAGTACTCTTACATTAAACCTCCATATATTTTTCATTACATTATGTCATGTCATAATGCCATTTTTGTCATTCTTTTGTTTCCTCTCTTTCTATTATGTTTAAATCTTTTGGTTGGTCCAATACATTACCGAAATAAAGTGGCTATCGCTTTCTACACAATTACCCTATAACGGTGCATCCTGCCATTTCTAGCAGTTGCAGAGGCCACTGATAAGTTTTCTTCTGTCCCCGCATTTGTTTCACAGGGACATGCGGTCATCAGAGCAGGTAACATTTGCAGTGTATCATAGTCCACTGGAGGTGGGTGAAATTTTATCGAGGAAAGGGACAAGTTACTGCAAGAAAAAGTACAGTTGGTCCACTTGTCTCTACAGAGGATGAATGTTGCATGGATGCCGGAATTTAGCGTTGACATGCGGAAATTAAAGAAGAGCTAACCGAAACGCACATGATTGGCAGCTTTCTATATGAGAACTTTGAATGGAGAGAAGCAATTTTCTCGAAGTACTTCTACTCTGTTTACAGACTCATGGGACTCTGTACATCAGACGCTATCTGGTCAATTCTGCAAGAGGTGGTGGAATGAGAGTTACTGTTTGGGTGTGGATATCACGAGATGGAGCAGATACACTGGAATTAATTCATGGAAACCTGAACGGCGAAACGCAAACTTAAATACTGCATCATGTTCTCCTCCCGTCTGTCCGAAGGAACTATTACATTTCAGCAGGATAACTATTCGGTCTATAGGTCGGTCACAGTTCAAAACTGGTTGGACAGTACACGGCCATTTTTGAGCAGATTCCATGGCCCACAAATCACCAAGTTTGATCATATAGAATATGCTTGGTTTTCTCGATACTCAGGTTCACTAATGCAACACAGCTAGTATGTTACACAAGATCTTTAGAAGTCACTAACAGAGATACCAATTATTTCAGAAACCTGGTGGATGCAATGCCCCCGAAGACTGAGGGCAATGATAGAAAATAACGCGGGCCACATAAAATACTGAAGGTCTTGTCATTCTTTCTGATTGCCTTAGTTTAATCAGACTTTGTCCTTTTCATTTAAGAGCGACCGGAGTTTAGGTCGCTGAATGGAATTCCGGATTCACATTTTTTCTACCTTTTGTGAACAGTGGATAAATAGGTCACACATTATAGAATACTATATCTATAGTATCATAAAACATAACCGCCATAAATGCATAAAATGACAATATGGAAGATGCATGAATAAATGTATTTTATGTGATACATTCACTTGACTTTCTCTACCCTCTATTGTTTGTTAGTCGGTATAGAAACTGTTCTTATTAAATCTTATTTTTCTGTCTACTAACTTTTGATCCAAATTGCCATATGCTGGCTTTAACATTTCATACTGTTTTTATGCAATCGCAAGAAACAACTGAATGTTGGCAGAACTTCAAGACAATGGCCAAGTTTTGAACAATTCGAACCCTTAATAACGGATATCTCGAAATGGCTTATGCCACAAATAAATTGTGTTTTAAAGAGATCTACATTTTTTGTGTTGTACGCTTTCGTCTATTCTTTAACGTTTACCAGTTATCAAGATTATACAAAATTCCTTCAGAATGAAGAGGACTTCACAGACTGTTCCAAGAAAATTCAAGATATACATTTTATTTGTCGTGTAAATACCCTTAATAGGTGGTATTTTAATCAAAATCGTTACAACAACTTTTTAGAAAATCAAACATTTCAAAAAATGTTCCATGTAAAGGGTATTTTGGGGGCGGATTTTCTTGAAAATCTTCGTGATGCATCTTTGAAAGTTACTGAACCTAAATACCAAATTGCTTTATTATGGTGTTCACACATACACACGCATGCACACGAAAATTTCTCCAAAATGCTTTATTTTGGATCCAGGGGCCCTAAAATGGCATGCATTTGCGGTGAAATTTCGTATCGAACTTTCGGGTGGAACTAGTTACCAGATACGTGGTAGAGAAAGACATACTGATCGCGGGGTTCGAACCATTTCTTCAGGTAAACCATTGAACTTTAATGCGAAGAACGCTGGCAGCAAGCCATTTCTACCACGTAAAGTATTCTCCTCTGTTTTTTAACCAAAGGTTTTTGAAGAAAATCCTCCAAACCAAACTACCTTTTGAAATTTTTTATTTTCTAAAAAATGTCTGTAACGGTTTTGATTAAAATATAATGTATTACTGATATTTACATGACAAATAAAATGTATATCTTTAATTTTTTGGCAATAGCCCGTGAAGTCCTCTTCAATTGGAAAAAAAAAATTGTATAATGCTGCATTACTGTTATACGTTAGACGATAGGCAAAATATGCTACACAATAAACGTAAATCTCTTTAAAAACACACAATTTACTTCAAATAAGTTTTTTGTGGCATAAACTATTTCTGAGATATCCATTATTCTCGTACGAGTTGTTCATTACTTGGTCATTCTTTAAAGCCCTTTCAGCATTCAATTGTTTCTGGCGATTGCATGGAAACAGTGTGGAATTTTAAGGTCCGCGTACAGCGTGAATCTGTAACGAAATGTGTAATGTTTCTGTAAATGTTTATTCGGATTAAAATGTAGTAGATAGAAAAATAAGCTTTAGTATAAATAGTTTGCATACCCACTAATAAATGAAAGAGGGAGGGGAAAGTCATGTGAATATATCATCAGTTTTTTTTTATTAATGGGCCATAGTAATTATTCTTGCAAGAATTGATAATAATGAATAAATCTTGTGGCTGAGATGGACGATTATTCAAACTTTACGAGAAGGTATTGTGACCAGCATCACGCTTCCTGCAGCCAGAAAGTTCGCTCACGAGGTCAAGACGGCTACCTATTGCAGCTGTGAGATGCTGACTGCTATATATCCGGGTAAAATCCGCACCCCCATGGTTCTGTATCAGGGAAGCATAGCTCTGCTTCCATCCCACAGCGCCACAGTGCAGGACATGAATTCATAATAGCGTACTCTTTGACTGGTGTCAATATCATAATGCTCTCACTATTTGTATATTTTTGGTAGATATTAAATTTTGCTTATCGGTTGAGTTTCCTTTCACTCCTTTATAAACCTACTAGTTTATTCCATGCAGCAACAACAGCATTACCACTACCGATGTTTCTAATAAAAAGCAAAACAAAGGGCAGTAT
The DNA here is from genome assembly GCA_030765065.1 of Deroplatys truncata. Taxonomy (NCBI): domain Eukaryota; kingdom Metazoa; phylum Arthropoda; class Insecta; order Mantodea; family Mantidae; genus Deroplatys; species Deroplatys truncata. The sequence continues at coordinate 200,650,471 of CM060983.1, read as the reverse complement.
ATTTTGATTTAATTAATCCTCCGTGAATATTTTAAACCATAAATTGTAGCATATGATGCAACCGCAGCTTTTCACCGTAAACAAATGCATCCACACGTGGAAATGTGAGTACGCTTTTATTCAATTATCGCAACACTCTAACGGCTACCTGTGGAAGCGAAATTCAATCAGCATTGGACATTTTAAAACGTACAAATTCAAAACAATTAATTCTCGGGCTAATACAAAACTTTCAGTGTGCCTGCATGCATATAAAATACCCACTTTAATATAAAATAGCAAGGTTTACAAGACCGCTGAAATGCTGCGAATATATTACGTAATGCACTCGAATCCTTAGAAATAGAATATTCAATTTCAAACACCTTTTAGAAAACATGGCCTAATAGTAGTACTTCTAACACAGAACACACGAGCTAAAAGCTTTAGATTATCGCAGTAGTCTGTAACCAACTTTGCTTTCAAGTCAATCACATGGCAATTACCCTTTGTATTTGCACATGTTTAATAACTCGACTTGGTTTGATTAGGTTTACTTTTCATTATGTCTTTTTGCATGATTAATTTGTCATGAAGCTCGCATATCTGTTCACAATATAAATCACCATACTTCAATTTATCGCAATTCGTTGTAGAGTTAACCTATACCGTATATAGATCTAAAACATTCTTTTATCTAACTTTCATAAAGATTAAATGACGGAAATTACGAACTCATAAGAAACTGAGGACAATATCATCTTACAGTGTGCCCCACGGCGATGAATATGATGTGTTATATTGTCCAACAGATGTCACACACACACTATGCCATGCACTAGCTCAACACATGTCACGTATGTCATATGTTTATGCTGCCAACATATAACAAATTAATGCCGCCAAAACGAAAATTAATGCCGCGAATGCGGAAACGACCACAGAGTGTAGCCCAGGGATCTTAGACAACCTGTGCTTTATGAATTAACGGAAGGTTACGCTTACGTTAGATTTTTTATTTATGTAAGCTTTCGAAAGGTTAGGTTTAGGTTAGTTTTTTATATAAGCTTACGTTTCTGAATTCACGAAAGGTTAGGTTTAGGTTAGTTTTTTTATATAAGCTTACGTTTCTGAATTCACGAAAGGTTAGGTTTAGGTTAGTTTTTTTATATAAGCTTACGTTTCTGAATTCCCGAAAGGTTAGGTTTAGATTAGTTTTTTATATAACCATAGGTTTCTGAATTACTTTTATATATATACTTGTTTTAATTTGTTACCACTGTTTACATCAAAGCACGCTCGCTTCGCTCGCGTGCGTTCCTAAACTTACGTTTCTGATTCACGGGAGGTTAGGTTTAGTGTTTTTATATAAGCTTACGTTTCTGAATTCAGGAAAGATTAGGTTTAGGTTAGTTTTTTTATATAAGCTTACGTTTCTGAATTGACGAAAGGTTAGATTTAGGTTAGTTTTTTTTATATAAGCTTACGTTTCTCAATTCACGAAAGGTTAGGTTTAGGTTAGTTTTTTTTATATAAGCACAGCACGTGTTGAGTTAGAATGCTAAACACAGTATTCTCACATCCCGTGCAAACCATTTTGCTTTATATTAAATACGCACTGTTAATTTGCACGCGTTGCGTTTCAACAGAATCGCAGAACAACAACAACAAATAGCGGTAACAACGGCGCATCGCATTTTTAGCCGATTTCACATTTTTATTTACGTTGGCAGTACCCAATTTGCATGTAATTTTTTGCAAAATGGCTACGTTTGTTTACTTCCTGACGCGATTTTCCTATATAACTAAAATACCTTAAACGGGCGGGCAGGTGGGCACCAGCTATAGACGAGACCACATCGTGTTCTAAGCTCACTCTTAAGGTAATTTATTCGCTTTCCTTTTGATTTTAGAGGCATTTTCTACGGGCACACTATAAGATAATATTAGCCGAAACTGAAATGGAAGTGAAATTACAGAAACAGGAGAAAGAATAACACTAGAAGTATTTACCCAAAAAATCCAGAAAGGAATATGATATAGTACTTAATGGCTTCACTGCCTGGTGCAAGGCAAAACATGGTGAAAATAATTTCACTGAAAACAACTGCTAGCGAATCAACAAAATATCGAAGCATCTAACATCTCGGTTTTAACGTCATTTCTGTTGTTTCAAGAACAGCTCTAAACGTCATATCTTTAACTTCAGGAATTAATATAATATTATTGACATTTTACAATCTCGAGCTCAGTCTAAAATATAGTATATGTCACGGTATTAAAAGTGGTATTATTTTACCACCTATTCATAACATACTATTCCCTCCAGATTCATAAAACAACGTTAACAATACTGCTTATTTCGGGGACACAATCGGAATACGAGTGTAGCCCGAGATAGGTCGAAGGAAAAAAAAAGAAATGTTTACTACTTATTAATAACTTTAATATGCTCTTTAAAAGCCTTATCCCAGCAATGTATCTGCTATATTCATGACTCCGTATATCAGAAACATCAGAGATATCACACTGAAAGTTTTGCAGCATGTAAATATAGGCCTTCGGAGTACACTCGTTTACCATTGTACAAGAAGCTTTATATAATAAGGGAAGATAATATCTTTCTCAGTTATACCATGCTTTATCTTTCCAGCAATCTTTTTAAAATAATTATTCTATTAATAGGAAAAAATAAAAAAAATAATAAAAATAATGCCCCGCATTCGGGAGGTCCCGGATCCGAATCCCGTGGGCAGACCAATCTATCTGAGGTTTTTTCGTGGTTTTCCTCAGTCGTCAAGGTAAATACCGGATTGGATATTTAATACCACGACCCAAAGTTCCATCTTAAGTCTAAAACAATAGTAAAACGAAAAATAAGCGGTAATAGCGAATCTATGCCATCTATCTACAGACAATGTAAGCATTTAGACTGGACGGCACCCTAATACCATCTGCACAGCATGAAGCAGAGGCTACAGGAATGAGACCTAGAAGGCTAACTGTATATCACATATCGTTGAAAGTGATATCCATCAACAGAACCGAGTTAAAGCGACGTAAAATAAAATAGAAAAAAAGCAGCAAAAAAGATCCACAACAGTACCTTTCATAATAAAAAAATTAAGTTAACCATATTACATAATTATTGAGAAAGCGGTCATTATTGTCAGAAAATGTCACTCAAGAAAAAGCTGTTCAAAGCAAAACTGGAGAAAATAAACTCGCAATAGTCGTACTAGCAAAGAAAGAAACCACATTGCTTGAGCGCGCAGATGCTGCCATACTTAATAGTAGTGCGAGTGTTTACAGCAAACCTTTCCCTAAAAGATGGGCTAAAATGTATCTCTCTACTCTAAAGTGTGCAGCAGTTCTTTTCTGTGAAATGGTGCAGAATTCGGGGTACAAAATGGTAGATGTAGTATCACTTTTAAAAAAAACAATTAAAATATAAGTTCATATCAACTTGCAGACAAATTTACAATTCATGACACTGTACAAAACCTAAAAATGCATTTTTTTGCAATTTTCGCCGTTTAATCCCCATAACGGGAGATTATAACTGATAATTTTGTTCCAAATGCATCTTTTGTTTTTGGTGCCATATTAATTTTTGAAACTTTTTCTTATTCTGATGTGTTAATTATGTTTGATTGTCAGTTTATAGTTCTTTAATATATTTTCAAAGATGCCAGTGTATTCAAAATAACTAGAATAGAGTGGTGTATTTATTGGTCTTAAACATTTTACATGTTCAAACTTATCCATCGCACGGGTCAAATAAGCCGTACGTGCTTATATAATACATTGTAGTTCATATTTTTCAGACTATATTCATCCATTACACTGAACTTTAAAGTTAATGAATGATAGTTACAAGTAATGAACAGAAGGAAAAAAAGCGGATAAACAACACAAATCACTCAAACAAAAGAAGCTTGTTCACAAGCACATACTATTGTTAACAAAACAAACAAATACACGCCCCTAAGCCACAAACGCTCCCTTCCTTACACTCCGATCTGAGCTGCATCACCTTTTGTAAAAATGTTCTGTCTTAATAGATGCGCCAGAATATGAATCCAAGTTTCTTCCTCTCACCAGGGACAGAATCTTATGTCTTCTTCGTTAATGAATTTGATCACTGGCCATGATCCCAGTCTGAGCCAAGCAAGCCCTTGTTTGCTGACTCTATTTCTGGATAAAATATATTGTTCTATACCCCATTCTGTATTAAGTTTCGACTGTAAGTTTAATGATATTTTGTGATTACATAGTGACAGTGTCTGATGCCGATCTGTATCTTTCAGTCGCTTCTGTACTTTTCTCCACACATTCGCTCTATTTCCAGGTCCTTCAAACCAAATATTACCCATTCCTATTCTCTTCAGCCCTCTTTTGAGTTTCGCTGCCAACGTCTTGTCCCCTCCCATTCTGTTTCCTATTGCATACTCTTCTCATAAGTTATTGATCCCCTCTCATAATTCTCATCCAATATTTTCTAGCCCGTACCTTATAGTCAATTGTTTTGCTGTATTCTCTAAAAATGCCGCAGTTTGCCGTATCTTACCCACACCTAAGATACCTTTTAGAAAACCTGTTCTACCTTTCCTTTCCGTGGCTTCCCACCCCCATATCTCCGCCACAGCCATTGCGGATCTAACAATAGCCCCAAATATTGTCTCTAGATATTTTGCCGGTTTATCTGGGATTCTGCTGCGAGTGCGCAAGAGTTTCCGCAGCTCTCGTTCCTGCCTTGAATTTTGTAATCTCAACGTGTTTAGTCCATCTTCCGTTCATTGTGACTGTCTAAAATAAGTATGCGTGACTTCTATACACTATTCCAGAAAAAGATGCATAACTTTGAAACCATTGGCACTAGAAAGTTAGTACGTAGCTCTTTTTTAGCTTAATGTAGATTTTATAAATTGGTAGATTCATGAAGCTGTATTACATTTAATTTTGCAAATAAGGCAGAGCGAGTGTACTGGAATATCTAGGTATGAACATTAGAAAGAATGCAGTGAGCACATTAAGTGACTTGGATCGCATAGGAATCTTTAAGGCAAAAATTGCAATGCAAAATATGTCTACAGCAGCCAGATCTAACAGGAGGAGGATTAGACTGAAGCAGAAAGATACGGTGGAGGATGCTGATTTTAATCTGTATATATGTAATGACAGTTTTTTACATCTTTCTCCTAAAATGTAAATATAAAGTACATTATTAACCTTTATCACTACATTACTTTGGAGAAATTCTTTGTTATTTGTTTGAATTTTCATATAATTACAGCTTTTTCAAGTAGTAAGTCGATATTCGTTGTTTTTTACTTTTCTTGAGCTCATAGAAAGAACATGGAATTTTGAAACCATCACATAGCAAAACTCTCTTTAAACATATGACTATCACTTATTAATAATAATCAGAAACAGTAATCAAGTTTTGCAAGAATAGTTTGTGTAAGAGTGAGTATAGAAAGCCATGCGAATGCAACACATCCGATTGTTTCGAGTGGTAAGGTTTATTCGTTTTTTCTCAAGGTCAAGCAAAGGGTATGGAATTTCAAAGTCATCGCATAGAGATCAGTTTTTTAAAAGTCTGAGCCTACTGTACTCTTCTTATATCTACTACGAAATGTGTAATGAAGGATTACCTCGATTAACAAAAGTATAAGATTAGGCTTTGTAAGAATGATTTGTAGATGAGTGAGTAGGGGAAGTCATGTGAATGCAACACAGCAGAATTTTTTAATGGAGATAACACTCTTTTATTGCGCATCTCATTAATTTAATAAATAAAAGAAACCTTCTTCTTTTTTTGCAAATTATTGGCAGTAATGTTTTGTAAAGTAAAGTCAGGAGTCTGGACTGGAAATCTGCTTCTGTAAAAGATCCCCCTCCATTATGAAAGGATCCATTTATAAAACAGGCTTTTGCCAGCGAAGCTGTGAGGGAGAAATGTCAACACTGTGCTTTTCAATCACTTGCAAAATGTAATAGACAGAAAATTAATCTATTTTAAATAGCGTAATTGCCAAAGTATGCATCAGCAAATTTCACTGAGTACGTAAAATGTACACCTCTCGTACCATCTATTGATTACAATCATTGGCCAGGCAGCGACTGGTTATGTCCTAATTTGTACATACAGAGTGGCAGGAATATAAAATTTCATAACGACTGGAATATTTTCAACGTACTTATGGCCTAATTCCGTTGTAGAGGGTTTAGCACATCCAGTAAATCAGCATATTACATCGGGACGTGATAAACAGAAAAACAAAGCTGGTGCGTATTTTCCAATGCTCTTTAAATGTTCACGCAATTCTCATACAGCATCAACACACAATGGTGTCGAAAGGAAGGAAGCGAAGGAAAAACGTCTGATGCGTTCCACTCACATTACTTTCCTACTCTTCTACAAACCATTTTTACAATCGCTCATTTTACATCTACTTCACGATAATCGAGATAAATATTTGCAGAAACTATCTCATTGCTAATTTTCTTGTAGATGCAAGGGAATATGGTAGACTTTAAGATAGTCAAATATTTTAAGAGCTGGTTGCTATGCGGAGCATTCCATTCTCTTTGTATCTCCAGGACATAAAAAAAGAAAAGAAAAGAAAAAAGAATTTGAATTCCCATTTGAGAAAAAGTATAACTATTGGAAAATTCAAACAAATAGCAAGGAATATCTCGGAAATGGTTCACTCACCAAAAAAAATTCTAGAACGTAAATTGTATGTTTTGACGAGATCTACATTTTTTATTTAGTAAGATTGGGTGTATCTCTTAAGGTTTACCAGTTATGCAAAATTCATTCAGAATGAAGACAACTTTTGGTGACATTCCCAGAACATTCAAGATATACATTTCATTTGATATGAAAGTATCTTAAACGTATGTTATTTTGATCAAAATAATTAGAGCCACTTTTGAAAAAATCAAAATTATCGAAAAATGTTCAATGTAAAAGTTAGTCTGGGGTGGGGAGATTTTCTTGAAAATCTATAAAAGATACTGAACCTAAATACTAAGATTGGTACTTATCCGACTTTTCGTTTTTGAGTTATGCTGTTCAAAGTCACAGACACACAGGCGGCGTTTTTCTAAAAATGCTTTTTTTATTCTGTGGGTCTCAAAACATGTATTTCCGGTGAAATCTCGATATCGAATTTTTGGGTGGAATGCAATACTTCCGCTACTTATTATACGCAGTAGAGAAAGTAATAACGAATTCCCATTTGAAAAAAGTATAAGTATTGCAAAATTCAAACAAATAACAAGCAATATTTCGGAAATGGTTCACTTGACAAATAAACATGTATAAGATATAAATTGTGTGTTTTAAGGAGATCTACATTTTCGGTGTAGTAAAATTTTGTCTATCTCTTACGGTATACAGTATATAACATTCTTATTCGCAGACATCAGGTTTTCAATAAAATGTCACTCTGTACTTGCTTAAAAACTTGTGTTTTCTGTGAGTCATTTATACGTGCTTGATGAATCTAATTCAAACTAATTCCAATGAAAAAATGCATTTTAAAACCTACACCACTGCATGAAACAGCAATGGTAAAGAAGTAGCCCCCCATTTTATACAACTTTCTATTCGTACAATTGTTGAGCATGACCACTGTGTTGTAAACAGATTCAGCATGCGCGTGTTTCAAAGGTCGCTTAGGCTACTGTGGTCGCAGTTGAATACGTTTTGTCAGTAGTGATCGAAATGGGGAAGCAAAAGGAGATTAGTTCAGATCTGAAGCAAGTAATTATAAACTTAACACTTAGAGGGCATTCTCTCAGAAAAATAGGAGAGACAGAAAATAAACGGCATTCTGCCATTCAGTACGTAGTCAAAAAATTTAGGGAGCAATGTTCTGCAAAGAATTTACCAAGAAAACCTAAAAAAGAGAAAGATGGATGTACGAGAGGAACGTTACATTGTAAGCCGAATCCGAGAAAATCCTAAATTAAGTGTTTCTCAATTACGACCATTAGTAGAAAATGTGTCTGGAAAGAAGATGTCTGACCAAACAGTTCGTCGTGTCTTATGGAAGTGTGGATACCATGGCCGAACACCAAGGAAGAAGCGAGTTACATTTGCTAAAGATCACATTCATAAGGATCAGAACGTTTGGGACAGCGTGATATGGTCAGACGAGATCGGGTCAGATGGGATAAACAGAGTCTGGAGAAAAGCAAATTCAGGCAATGACTACAGAAACACTCTTCCCACAGTTAAGCATGATAGTGGTTCTATTATGCTCTGGGCCTGCATGTCATCCAACCGTGTTGGTAATATACAGTTTATTGATGGCACTATGGACAAATATATGTATTTTGACATTTTAAAGAACAATGTAAAGTAGAGTGCCGAGAAAATAGATATGGCACCTGGTTATAGGTTTCAGCAGGATAACGATAGTAAACACAAGGCAAGATTGAACATGAATTGGTTGATATGGAATGTACCCAAACTATTACAAATACCTCCTCAAGAGTCCAGACTTGAATCCAATCGAGCATCTGTGGACATTTCTGAAGAAACAATCCGTAAAAGCAGAGTAAAATCTAAACAAGAGCTTAAACGCGTTGTGGAAGAGGAATGGAATACAATTAGCCCAGAAGAATGCAAAAAATTGGTTACTTCTATGAACAGAAGGTGTGAGTTAGTTTTTAAAGCCAAAGGGTACGCAACAAGATATTAGATTATCAGTGCTGTATTTGTTATTAAAATATTACTTCTAATGTACGAATAGAAATGTTGTACAAATATGGTCATGTTTGTTTTACAATTTTATTTAATTTAATTTGCAAGTTCATAAGTTAATCTTGAGAAGATGATAGTTTTTGTATTCTTATTTGCCCCACACTTTGGGCGCCAATTTGAAGATGTTATTGTCTTTATGTTATTTGCACCACGCTTTGGGAGCCAATTTGAAGAAGGTTTGTTGCTGCTACGTATAGTAAGCCAGTTTGAAGAATATGTATTATATTTCGAGTGTTGGGGAGCCGAACTTGAAGTAGTTGCAACCGCACGTATGGTAAAAAGTTTCCGGCAGCCTTCGCCCCAAATGTACTTTCCGGTGGCCTTTGCCCCAAATGTTTAAAAAAATATTAACTTTGTAATTTTGACTGTTTCTTTAAATATTATATATTTATGTTGGCCTCGGATGCGTCAGTATTTATATTTTTTGAGACATGAATGTCTTAGCAGGGAGTGGTGCAGACTGAAGAATGTAGGCTTACACAGATTCTAATTTTACTTCACTCCTTTTATTAATGCTTGATACGACTTAAATAACATTTCACTGATACAGAGAGAGGGAGAGAGAGAGAGAGAGCTGTGAGATTGTTTTTATTAATTACTTGCACTTTTTAACACGTAAACTATTTTTTTGTCTCACACAAAATACGTATTAAATTTCTCGAGGACGCGTCTCGCGTCCGGTTGGGAACACTGTCTACAAGCAACTGACTTCTGAATTTGTACAATTTGCCTTATTTCAGTTTCTGATTGGCTAATCCTATTCCAATAGAATACCTTCATTTAACTAAAGCTTTTTCTGGCTGTTGATTGGCTATTTTATAAGCTGTCACAAAAATTACATTATTGCTTCCAAGAATCACAAGTAGCATTATTAAACTTTCAAATTCATTATTGCCTCAAGGTTACCTCATTGTTAGCAACTTTTGACCTATTTCTCACAGCTCCTACATTATTATTAAATTACGTAATACAGTCACATAATGTTATTAAACATGGATACAATAATATAAACATATATAATGACTGCATACACTTTTTATATATTGTTACATAGACATATTGCTTTAAGGCGGGCTGTTATTGAATTTTACATATTATATAAATTGACTAAAATCATTTAATGCTTAAAATGCTGCCTCAATCTTTAGTTAATTCCTAAAACTGCTCGTGTTATATTGTTCAACATGTATGGAAAAAAATATTAAATTAACCCTGTCTTCTAATAAATATTAAAGTATTTGCTTAGAAAATTGAAGTGTACGAATAAGAATGTTATATACTGTACCAGTTATGCAAAAGTCATTGAGAACGAAGAGGACTTTTGGGGACATTCCAAAAATATTCATATTTCATTTGCCATCAACAAATCTTAAACATATGATATCTTAATCAAAATTGTTAGAGCATTTTGCGAAAATCAGAACTTTCGAAAGGTGTTCCAAGTAAAGGGTAGCCTGAGGTGAGGGGATTTTCTTGAAAATCTTCGTGTCCCATTCTTGGAAGATACTAAACTCAAATACCAAGTTGCGTATTTATCTATCGCTCCGTTTTTTAGTTATGCTGTTCACAGACACACATACGGAAATGTTTCCAAAAATGCTTTATTTGGATTCAGGGAACCTCCAAACATACATTTCCGATGAAATCTCGACATTGAATTTGTGGGTGGAATGCAATACTCCACCTACTTGTACGTGGTAGAGAAGGTAAACAATCTGATGTGTTGCATTCACATGACTATTCTCTACGGTATAATGCTTATTAGTGGGTATAAAAATTAATCTTCCGAAGTTTATGTTCCTGTCTACTCCATTTTAATTCGCGACAAACCTTTCCGAAAATACCTACATTACACATTTCGTTATACATACAAAGGGAACAGCGATAGTCAAATGTTTAGGAACTGGACGCTAAACGTTGGCCTTAAAATTACATATTCTGTCCATGACATCGCAAGAAACAATTGAAAATCAACAGGACTTTAAAGGAATAGCTAATTGTTGAACATTGGAACCATTAATAATGGGTATCTCGGAAGAGGCTGATGCCACAAAAAACTTTATTTGAAATAAATTGTGTGCTTTAAAGAGATCTACATTGCTTGCGTAGTACCAGTTACACAAAAAATACAAATGAAGAGGTATTCAAAGGTTAAACCTAGAAAATTCAAGATCTACACTTTATTTGTCATGTAAATATCTTTAATATACGATATTGCATGAAGTGAATCATCACCATGTTGATATCTAATATGCCTGTTGGGTCCATTCTGGTTATCGACAATGCTTCTTACCATAACACTCAAATTGACAAACCACCTACCTACCAGATGATTGACAGTGTGTTATATTAAGCGCTTCTTACAGCGGTGGATTCAAATATACTGTATATAACTATAGGTTTATCAGTGCAAGCAGCATAGTGCAGTGCAGTGCATAACCGGTGTGCGGGTATTTGACAATGACTGTCCCACGCACTCCTGCAGCATGCAGACGACCGGTCACCTCCTGATCTGGTAAGTAACTCGCTTCATAGCTGCCATTAAGATTTTCACATGTCTAGAACTGTTGCACCAATTATAATAATAATGCACGATATTAAATGCAATAACAAGCTGTTTATTATGGTAACGTTATGTAGCATCTATTACAGAACTAAGAATTATTAATTAAAGTACTTATAAAATCCAATTAGCATGCATCATAGAAGGCTGATATTCTTGTTTGCGTACTATAAATCAAGTAGTTATTAGTGAGGGTTGGCACCAGGTCAGTAATAATTAAATTAAATTGAGTTTTATTTATGGACGTTCGTTAACTACTATGGACCTTAGCGTACCATCCTACATTGGGCGCAAAAGACCGGAAATTTTGCTCAAAGGCCTCTTTATCAGACTTGAAGTTCTATTACGTGCCGTAAATCTACGACACGGGACCACCGGTTTTACTTCCCTTCCAAAGGAAGGCATGCTAAGGATTTTTACGCCCGAAAAAATTCATCGCCTATCGACGGGTTTGAACCCGCGACCTCGGGAAGTAGAGACGAGCATGGTAGATCAGCAAAGCCTTTGATTTCACTGCAGTGTGTAATTTCATCATTGGATCCCACGTACCATCTTCGAGAAAAAATGTACATCATCACAACTTGATTACAATTACTAAACTAGTCTGTTTACGCTTCACAAGCCTTTATAACCGAATACAATGATTTAAGTTGACTTTATTATTTCCTTGTTTAATGAACGTTTATTGCTAGAAGAATTGAAAATTAAAAAATAGTGAAATAACCCATTCAAATAATAGCACCTTGCTTAATGTTCTTATCACTTACTCGTAATTTAATGATTACTTTTACTACCTTTAAATAATAGTGAATTTCAGAAACAACCGCTTTTAGCAATCCGCATTTCTGATTTATGTTCTGTTTGTGTGCAGCGAATTAACTGCAATATTTCAAATTATCTGCAACCACAGTGCATGCACAATTAGTTCAAGCTTCAACGTGGAATACCAACTGACAGCTAAATACTGTTTTCATTTACAAATAATATCGAATAAGAGAAAATCCTGTAATAAACTCCAAAATTATTTGCACATCCATGAAAAACTTAAAGTTTTATTTACTTTGATGTAAATGGGTCATACGGTCCTATTTCATAGAAGCATAGCGGAGTATGTTACAGATTACTAATGAAGGTTGTAATGTTGTCTGGAGGTTAATGCTTCTGCTCCAGGAGAGAATAATTATTGCGTCTACTAGTAAAGGTTTACAAATGACGTCATGCCATGAACAACCATTTATCTTCACATTTCGGTATTTCATTCCTCAACTTAGATTGTATTTGATAACTTAATTCTAACACCATAATTTACTGTGAACACTCGTAATGCAACTTTCAATGAGTTCTCTAATCTCCAAAGCTATAATTTTAGTTCACTTCCTTCATATACAAAAAATATCCGATGTGTTACGCTCACATGCCTTCCTCTACTCTTGTACAAACTATTTCTACAAACGCTCATTCTCCATCTATTTCATGTTAACCGAGATAAACATTTGCAGAAACTATCTTATTGCTAATTTTCTTATAGCTACAAGGGGAATATGGTAGGCTTTAAGCGATAGTGAAATCTTTTAAGAGCTGGCTGCTATGTTGCCATTCTCTTTGCATGTCCAGGACATAAATAAGCTAATAACGAATTCCCATTTGAGAAAAAGAAAAAATATTTTAAAATTCAAAAAAATAATAAGCAATATCTCGGAAATGGTTCACTGATCTAAACAAAAAGTGTATGACATAAATTTAACGAGAGCTACAATTTTTGCGTAGTAAAATTTTGTCTATCTCTTACGTTTACCAATTATGCAAAATTAAGTCGGAATGAAGACGATTTTTGGGGACATTCCCGAAACTTCAAGATATAAATTTAATTTGTCATAAAAGTATCTTAAACATATGATATTTTAATCAAAACCGTTAGAACCATTTTTTAAAAACCAACATTTTCTAAAAATGTTTCATGTGAATGGTAGTCTGGGGTGGGTAGATTTTCTTAAAAATCCCCGTGTCCAATCTTAGAAAGATACTGAACCTAAATACCACGTTTGGTATTTATCCGACTTTTCGTTCTTGAGTTATACTGTTCACACACACACACACACACACACACACACACGGACCTTTTTCTAAAAATACCTGTTTTGGTTCCAGCGGGCTCCAAAACATATTTACGGTGAAATATCGATTTTTTTGGTGGAATGTAATACGAGTACTTCCCTTACTTACTATACATAATAGGGAAACTAAAAATCTAAGAATCGTATGTGTTACACTCATGTGAATTTCTCTGCTCTCCATTCTTACGAATTATTCTTACGAATATTCATTTTCCTTATACTTCCTTTCAATCGAAATAAACCTTTCTGGCCATAGCTGCATTGCACAGTTCGCTACAGATACATACAATTTACTTCAAATACCTTTTTTTCGTAGCATCGGGCACTTTCAGGATACCCGTCATTATTGCTTCCAGTTTTTCAATAGTTAGCCATTATTTTAAAGTTCTGTAGATTTTCCGTTGTTTCTCGCAAGATCATGGTAAGAGTATGGAATTTTATAGCGCCCAGTTCTTAAACATGTCCATCGCTGTTCCGTTTGTACCTATAACGAAATGTGTAATCTAGTAATTCAGAAAGATTTATCTCGATTAAATTCAAGAAGACAGGAAAATAAACTATCGTAAGAATAATTTGTATACCCACTAATAAACGAGAGGGATAGACAATGTCATGTGAATGCAACACATCAGTTTTTTTTTTTTTGTGTAATACGTTTTCGTCTAACGCTTAACGTTTACCACTTATACAGGATTATGCAAAATTCCTTTGGAATGAAGAGAACTACACGGGCTAAATGTCTATTATATACAATGTTTTAACAGACAAACACGCACAGACATACATACCGGATCTTTTTACAAATATTCTTTTGGGTTTAATGGTACTCAAAGCTTCCATTTCTGGTAATCTCGGTACTATGTACTTAATTAGTATTATTTGTTAATACTTTCTTTTGCGACCGGCGCATATATTTCCCAGTATTTGAAACTAATACTGAAACTTACCTGCTGATATTATTATTAAAGCATAAACAATGTAGCATTGATTACCGAAAGAATGTTAACGGAGATGTATTGTTTCTAATGAAGTAAATAAAGGAAAGAAAACATTGTTTTCGCGTATTCTAAGACATTATAAAAACAAAACAAAATTAATAGTTTGATGCAAATTCATGAAGCAGACATTCCTCCACTTGCAGTGCGTTTATAACTGTTTAAGAACGAACGGTTCCGCTTTATCTTTCCTTCCTTCTTTAAAATTGTGCTGATCGCTAATTAAATTAATATGTAATTCATCTAATTTGTAACTCTATTCCATTCCTTGCTACGTTAGCGCCGGAGAGCCTTTTGGGAGCGTATCGAAGCTATTCGGTTTTGAGCAGAGGAAAGTCTCTTTGGCTATCTTTTGGTAGATTGGCTTCCATTTATGCCGTCACCGTAGCTTTAGGAGGCATTCTATTGAGCTTCACAGGTGAGTATGTATACCACGGACAAAGTGCGTGTATCTATTTACCTTTCTACACACGCAGTGACGTCCCGTTTTATGCGTACAATTCTAGATTATTCTCATATGAATATACAACTTTGAACAATAACTTTACTCATCACCACTTACATATAACAACCATGATTAAATGTATCACTAAATAAAACCCTGTTTTGCACAATTCCTCCATGAAAAGGTGTGCTAAAATACATACCTTTTGCTATTAAATAGGATACATTTACTAGACATTATTTTTATAATCCGTCGAATCTCGATTCCTGTTCAATACCTGATTTAGCCGCCTAGGCACCGAATCACTCGAAGCCCTCTGGAACACTGTCATGAAATACGGGAACATATGCGTTTAGAGACAGATTCCTCCAGCAACTGCTTTTGGGTGCCCTTAAATCAGATATTGGACAGAATGAAGATTGGACACATTATTAAAGTAATGTCTAGTAAATGTGTCCTCTTTCAGAGTAAAAGGTATAAGATATTTCGGTTTTGCATTATGTTACCATTAAAATAATTTTTGTGGAGATATTGTTCAAAACATGGTTTTATTTAGTAATATATTATTTTAAATGGTTATTATAAGTGATGAAGAGTAAACCATTATTGCTCAAAGTTATACCGGATGTTAAAAAAAAGTATTCCATACCTTGAGGGTTGTAGTATGGACCACAACAAAAAAACAATGTCCAGTAAACATGGGCTCTGGAATGCATACCTTAAGAGCTATGAGCACTTGTTAATCCTTGCTACTATGAAGCATCTCTTCTAATGTAACCCCTTTACTATTAGGTATGAACCTACGGAGTGCAGTAAACAAATGAGGACACATTATTCTGTCACTGCGAAACAGCATACTCGTAGTTTCTGTAGAACGTCTAAGGGAATCACGTAGTCTCTGAAAGACTCCAGGTTGGTCACGGATGCTCTGGCAGACATTGATGACGCCTTCCTGTAGTGTTTGTACATAAATAATGGGGGTTAATAGGGGTTGCATATACACCAACGATTTCAAGATAAAACTGCAACGTTAAAGCATTTCACAAACTTATCGAATTACAAACCGATTCCATTAAAACAAATAAGACAACTGTGAATACAGTTTACAGTAGCAACACTAACTGATGTTTGCTACATGCTGTATCCATCCATGAGCAATAACAGAGTAATGTGTTCTCATTTGTTTACTGCCTGCTTTAGGTGATATGTAATAGCGAAGAGATTGCAGTGGAAGAGATGTTTCACGGTAGCGAAGATGAACAAGTGCTCATAGCTCTGTACATTTGCATTTTAGAACACATGTTTACTGAACACTTTTTCTTGTTTTGGTCCATACTACCACATCTCAAACTATGGAATACTTTTTTTAACACCTGGTATATTCATGTGTAAATAATCAAGAACTATGTATATAAAACTGGACGCCACTACATGCCCGAAAAAGTAAACAGATACACGCACCTTCTCCTTGTTATACATACTCAAGCCAGGAGAATGCCTCACAAAGCTGCGGGACAGCATGAATTGAAGCCAGTGAACACACGTCTATGTACTCACGGTCTAGCATGGCGAATTAATTAATAACTTTATGGTTTTGTGGACTGATGGCTATCTTACGTGGTACGAAAGTTGTATTTCCCGGGAGAAGACGACGTTTCACGATCGTTTATTCTTAAGATGATTTAGACTGCCAAACGTGTGTTAGATCGCATTATCGAGGGGAACCTTTCCGTGTGACATACCCCTGTTGGGTTTTCTAAATTTTTTGGTGTAATGTTCCTTAATACTTGTTATTTGTTTTCTAATTTAGTAATTCTGCGTGTTCACAGTTTTAATTCGTTAATATTTTAGAGTTTGAAGTTTATAAGCCAGTAAGGTTGTAATGATTATTTGTTGATTTACTCAGCAAACTATGCACACTCTCAGGTAATCTCAGCTTTTCTCTCCGCGTTATCTTTACGCGTATTCAAATGCCAGAGACTTACATCATCAGTATCAGGGATGAGCAAAAAATAACGTAACGGTTACCAAAGTAACTGTTACCTTAATGTAACGGTTACCAAAGTAACTAGTTATTCAGTAATGGTTACCAAAGTAACGATTGCAAAGTAACTAGTTACACAGTAACGGTTACCAAAGTAACGAAGACAACTAGATATCGCGTTAATGGTTACTGGAGACCGTTACCAAGCCTGGGTGACATCATTGGCTGTATGTGCATTGGAACCGCTAATCGGAACTAGTTACATCAACTTGTTTACAACATGAGTCATTACCGCACGGAGTTGCAAGTGCATATTTTTTCATTACAGTGTGTTGCTTGTCGCCTTGAATATATGTAGGTCACAGGCCACAAATGACAGTTTAGTCAGCACTACATTGTATTAAGATGGTTATTTACATACGGTTATAAGTGCACGAGCTTTTGTACACGGCGGATAGATGGGTGTGCATAAACAATTATTGCTGCTCTGTATTCAAATATGCGCGGCCCGTTAAGCTCAAACAATGGCAATAAATTTTAACAATGGCAAATCAAGATCTATAGTTACACAATTTCATCAAGTCTACTCTCTAAGATTGGTTAAACAAGTGTGAAAGTGTGTGTTTCCGCTCTTTTGGATTTGTCATTATGCATATACCTTTATCCTTGCATGGCAAACAAACGATGAAGGACCGACAATGACAGCTAAATCATTATTTCCCGAATCAAACCATAAACGTTGAAAGGGCTCTCTCATAGCCATCACCATATACCATACTTGAAGTTGAATATTATTTATTAATATTACACAACTCAAATGCTTACGGCCTCGATTTGCGTTAATCTAATTTACTCACGGCTGTTCCCAACTGCACGTGCTAAGAGAGGGACACTTAGACACGATTAGCGTGGACAATAGGAGAAGGCAGCAAAGAACAAATATGTTTTATGTAGCCGTGTGTGCGCGCGTAATGCACAAGTAATTGCGAGTGCATTTTAGGATTATAAATCACCGTAGTGATCAAAGCGTTGATACAGCTAGAGTTTGGATTGTAACTAACTAACAAAGCAAGCCTGTATAGATATCGTTCATATTGAAACATGAATACCGCTAATCATTACTGGCAAACATTAATGTAATGTAACTGCGAATGTGATAATCGTGAAAGTAAATAACTTAATTGTTACTGGTAACTGTTACATGTAACCGTAAACGCGCTGTAACTGTGACAGTTATAACTGTTACTCGAAAATAATGGTTAGTCACCTCCCTAATCAGTACGGGTCATTAATGTATTCGGTTGTCTCATAAGTTCGTTCGTTTTGCTCGCAAGTTCCATCTATAGCGCCTGAAAACCCTGAACCCTCTGTACACTCAAGTTATTCTAGTTGCCTTACCACCCCTAGGACTTGGAGAACAACCACTAGACTCGCTATTGGATGTGTCAGTGTGTATTTACGACTGACGTTGGATAGAACAGCGTGAAGTTGTGTTTATAAACCATGGAAAGCAAAAAGGAACATTTCCGACATCTTATGCAGTTTTACTATCTAAGGGTAAAACCGCCTCAAATGCCGGCAGGAAATTTGTGCTGTCTACTGGGGAGATGCAGTAACGAAGGGAGCATGTCAAAAGCGGTTTAGTCGATTTCGAGCTGGGAATTTCTCCCTAAAAGACAAACCTCGGTCTGGACGACCAATGGTTACGGACGTGGAAAAATTCATGAAACGTTAATCAACAATCCACAAATTACAACTCGGGTGTTGGCATTGTAGCTCAATTTAGCACGTACTACTGTAGCCAGGAACTTGGCAATATATTGTCGACAAT
The DNA here is from genome assembly GCA_030765065.1 of Deroplatys truncata. Classification (NCBI taxonomy): domain Eukaryota; kingdom Metazoa; phylum Arthropoda; class Insecta; order Mantodea; family Mantidae; genus Deroplatys; species Deroplatys truncata. Next base: position 200,631,778 of record CM060983.1, on the reverse strand, counting down.
AATGGTGTTTACTTCGTATAGTTCGTTTACAAAACCTAACTGCCGTATTTATTTATCTTTTGAACACCTTGTGTTTAAAATTTGGTAACGGAAAGTTCGGCAACTACTCTGTCGTAGCTATGCTGCGGGTGAGGAGTGTTCCCAGGCGTTCTTAGTGATTCAAACGTAACGAAAAGCGAACGAACTTATGAGACAATCCTATAGAATAGGACAAACATGTTAAATACGGTCATGACTTTATACTTCCTTGTTGTGCATATTATTATTATTATTATTATAAGGTAAAAGCAGAACGATTGTTCACGTAAGAAAAGCAGTTTACCAAACCATGTGGCCAGGTTGTAACGTATAAACATGTTACTTATGTTATACGTGCTGCTCGTTTAAAATCTTTGATATTAAATGGCATCTCACTGAACTTTGCTATGTGGTATTTGGGGGACAATCTTTTCCTTGAAGTACTATGGTCCTTCCGCATTTTGATCTTGGCACTTCCATGTTCAGAAATTCAGAATGTGAATAAATGCAGCCATTACCATGAAAATATAAGTAATACCTGTGAAATGATAACAGGTACACAAAGTCGCCTTCTCCCAGACACACAAATCTGGTTTTTTTTATAAACTACAAAAGCTATTGAATAAAAGGTATATTCGAAAATTAAAGCATCTTAAATGCGGAATATATTTGGTGCTTGCTTTCTTGTTCAAATGCAGTTTCTGTATCAAATTTATGTTTTCTAAAAGCAGGAGTAATACGTCACTAAGGCATAACGAAACGGAATATTAATATGCTTAATAAAATATAAGCGCATTTCATTTATTATGATTCAAATGCAATTATTTTTAGTGCTATAAATATACAATAGCTAAATATAGAGAGCACCACAACCCAGATTCTTGGACTGTAGTCGTCTTTATTTATGCACACACCTTCGACCTAAATGCTGTATCACGGCCAACCGCATGCAAGAATCCAACTCTTCGTGTCACTGTCATCCATCCCTAAATGATTAAGTTCAAATAAATGAGCTTGCCGTGACTTAGCTGGGGTGCAGGCCTAACGCTGTCGCTTTCCAAGAGTCATAAGATAACTAAACTTCCTAGAAACACAATCCTAAAGGGCAGGAAAGAATTACTCTTGTAAGCAGAATAAACGTGTGTTCCCCACTGGAACGAACAATGAAGCGAAACAGTTCCACTGCCAAACTGCTTAACGAGACTTTATTGAACCTAATCTTATTGGCTGAATCAAAGTTTCCATTCACCTACCGGCCAAACTAATGACACTGTTACGGTGCATAAAGTAAAACTTAGGAGGGTCGTTGCAATTTCGTCTAAGAGACTCTTTTGAGGCCACAATGTTAATTCCCATTTGAATATATCTAACTTTTCAGTTACGATGTTTGTTTAAGGTCACATTATCAGATACATTTTAACTTAATTTTGGTACGACATTTGATGTTCTAATGGACGATCATTATAAAAAAACATTTATTGTGTTACTTACACATGACTTTCTCTACCGACTATCGTTTAGTTTTATACTGCTTCCACAGACTATTCTTACGAAAGCTTATTTTTTTATCTGTTTATATGGATCGAGATAAACATTTTCAGAAATAGCTATAGTTTCATTACGGATATCTCCTTGTAGGTACAAGACGAATAAAGGAAACAGAATCTACAGTCAGGTATTTATAAGCGACTCACCATAGCTTTAAAATTTCATACACTTTTTATGACATCCTTTATTTTTACAAATCCTCTACAAACTATTCTTGCAAAAACTTATTACCATATCCGATTAAAGTTAATTAAACGTTTACTTAGATATTTTCATTACACATTTATTTACAGTACAAAGATAAGTGGTAGTCAAATGCTTAAATTGGTCTTAAACATCTATTCTCTTTCCTTGACATCGGGTAAAAGCTGAACGTTGGAATTACTTTAAAAAGTGTCATTTGCTACGTTCACATGACTTTCTCTACACATTCTTCAACTAACTATTCTTACAAAAACATGTTCTTCTATTTACTTCATATTATGTGAGATAAAAGTTTACAAAAATATTTTTATTACATATTTCATTGCAGATAATATGTGGTTAAAGGAATACATTAGATTTAAGCAATTGTCCAATCTTTTAAGACCGGGTCGTTATGTGATGGCTTTGAAATTCGAGAATTCAAATTAATAATGTAGTACATCTGGGCAGTGGTTAATGCAGAAACTTTTTGAGATAAACTTCGTAATATTTTACAAGAACTATATGTTTTGTGTAATAAGCCTTTGTCTATTTCTTGTCGTTTACATGTTATTAAAATTCATTTCGAATGAAGAGGACTTCATAGGCTATTTTCACAAAAGAAATATATACACTTTATTTTTCATTTAAATGTACTATATATATGCCTTGGAAGCAGGGTGTACCACAGTGTATACAACGGAGGGAGGTATCTCGCGCACTGCGATCTACTTGAGATCCATTGCGGCTGTCACCTCTCAGGAGCAGGAGTTGAAGTGAAGGAAACACACAGGAGGCTACGGATTGCAGGTAAATAGACCACAAAGGACGTGCGGAAGTCCCTAATAGTTTCTGGTTCTAAGACACGTCCCGCTACTGGAGCTGTCCAGATAGGTGATGAAGACTCTCCAATCAGTCAACCCTCTAGTGTCCACGGGAGTACTCTTTGCTTTAAGCAAGCATATCCGGCGCCACGACACACCACAAAAATTGGAATTACACCTGAAAGAGAGAAGTAAATGGAATGAAAGCGAAATGAGAAAAATGAAATCGTGGTAGATGAGAAGCCACACCAGCATTCGCCTACCGACCAGGGAAAACCACGAAAAACCCTAAAACAGAGTGGTCGGTCGAAGGAATTGAATCCGGGAGCTTCCGAATGGGAGACATACGTTACTTGGGAGCTATCTCGCTCGATATGAGATGTACATACTTTCTTTTTATGTAATATTCGCAGATGCAATAAACGTCATTTCTGGCATGAAATTCGGCGGTTTCAAGGGTTTACCCTCATCATGTTAAGCTCTTTCTTCTTCAAGCTCACTTGAGCACTCATTATTAATCATCATTTCATTCAATGTCTCTGTAGAACCTAGGAGGGTCATAAGGAAGGTTAAATTACCATATTCTATTCTGAGCTTTTCCGAAGTACTCTAAAATCCTAAGAAATAATGTAGTGAAGAAAATTTTCAAGGAATTCTGTAGTATAAGATAGAATATCCGCACACGAAAACTCTAAATCTATGCTAACATTAGCTAACAAAGGAATGCCCTAGGATGCTTTTTTTCAGAATGCTCACCCATTAGCATTTTAGTTTAACACAGATTAAAGGGAAAGTAAACATGTAAAATCAAGCATCTGCGAAAGATTATGAAAAATGCATCCAGTCTTTCGAAGTCTGTGTGTATATATATATATATATATATATATATATATATATATATACAGGGTGAATCACCTAAAACTTGCACCGCGCTATTGATGTGGAGTTTTCACAGCATTGATTGGTAGTCAGGGGCTCGTACATTTAGCCTATAAACATATTTTAATAATACTGAGAAAGTGTATTTTTTGAGCAAACATACAATTTTTAAATGGAACAATGCCTAGTTACATCAACACTATAAAGGTAGGGTAATTTTGAATGTCATTGGCGTTTGTTGCAAGATTCTAGTGCAAGTGGTTCACGAGAAATCTTATTTTGAAACTTTTACGCACCGACACCTGTACCACCTGTGGTAGCTCAAACTAAAGAAAACCAAAGGGAATTCGAATACTTCTGTGGATTATTACAAGTAAAGAGAAGATAGCCCTTCAAAGGTTGTGATCAAAATGACCTCCGGCAACTTCAATACATGCTTCCGGTCTGCTATGGAAAGACTGCTGCACACATTCTAGCATTTCAGCGGAAATTTCAGAGCAGGCAGCAGTAATACGTCGTTTCGTATCGTCTGGTGTAGTTGGTAGGTACATCCCTGTAGACAGTATCTTTCGTCCTTCCCCACAGAAAAAAAGTCTAAAAGGGTCAGATCTGGTGAACGGGCCGGCCAAGGTACAGGTTTTCTTCGTCCAATTCAACGATTTCGAAACAATATGTTAAGACAAGCTGTAGTAATTCGTGCACTATGGGCTGGACAGCCATTATGTTGGTACCACAGGTTCCTCCTAGTCTGCAAAGGAATGTCTTCTAGCATCTGTGGCAGTGGTCTTTCAGGAGGCTGCGATACTTGTGCGAGTTCATTATTCCTTCTATGAACAAAGGGCCTGTGAGCTGATGGTTCACTATCCCACACCACACGTTTAAACTCATGGACGCTGACGTTCCACCTGGCAAAGCCAACGGGACTGTCAACAGAACAATAGTGCATGTTTCTGCGGTTTACCTGGTCATAATTAGTAAATGTTGCCTTATCACTAAACAAGATAGATAATGAATCTGGAGTATCGTGTCTTAATGCCCATGCACAAAAGTTAACACGATCCTCAAAATCGTTTCCATGCAGCTCTTGATGGAGAGAGATGCGATAGGGATGGAGCCTATGTCGATGGAGAATGCGCAGTACACTTGCCTGACTTATGCCACTTCCACGTGCGATTGTGCGGGAACTAATTTGCGGATCTACTGCAACGGCAGCCAAAATATTAATTTCTGCCACTTCCCCAGTTCTTTTTTGTTTATGTTACGTTTTCTAGGTGTACCACTTCGCGTAATTGGTTGAAGAGGTTGATAAATAATTGCCGACATGGTTGACGTCTATTGGGATACGTTTCCGCTTACATCGTACAGGAACGAACTGCATTCTTCTTACACTCTCCATACACCATCTTCCACTCACGACTTACTGCTTGAACCGTCACAAACTAACTGACCAGAAAGTCGCAATGCAATCAATGAACAGAAAACACAATGCACACAAAGACAACATGGTAACTAGCAACTAAGCAGGTTGAACGGGACAAACAATTGTCGGGGTGGAAATTTTTCAAAATACGATTTCGCGTAAACCACTTGCACTAGAATCCTGCAAGAAAGACCATTGACATTCTAATTTACCCTACTTTTATTCTGTTGATGTAACTAGGCAACGTTCCATTCAAAAAATTATATGTTTGAGCAAAAAGTACACTTTCCCAGTATTATTAAAATCTGTACGAGCCCTTGACTACCAATCAATGCTGTGAAAACTGCGCAACAATAGCACTTTCCATTTCCGAAATATTTGCGTTGCAAGTTTTAGGTGATTCACTTTTACTATATATATTATATACACCTCGTTAGCAGTAAAATTGTGTGTGTATATATATACATACACTTCGTTGGCAGTAAATGCTTCTGATGGTGTCAAATAACAGATGGTAATAACGAGATAAGAATCAAAAGATTTTATTTCACAATTAAGTATATGAGGTATTTAAATACATTTCAGACGCTGTGCGGAACCATCAAAAGAACCCCAACGAATAAAACAAGAAAACCTACACAATTAAAGCTGTACAAAACAATGACAGCACCACTCCTTTGTTACGGAAGTGAAAACTGCAGCGTAAGCAGCCAGTACAGAAGAAGAATTGAAAGCTCGGAAATGAAATTCCTTAGACTTCTGGTCGGGTATAAGTTAAAAAGAAACGTAGAAATAAAAAAGGAACTACAAATATATAACCTAAACAAGCTTATAGATAAATTAAGAACAGACTGGTATCACGTATAATGAGAATTTCAGACAGTAGATGATTGAAAATCGTATTCAATTATAAACCCCAAGGTTACAGAAACAGAGGTAGACCGCTCCTAAGATGGCAAGACCAATTCTTGAAGTCGGAGCAAGCCCGATGGCCTAATCCTTGTTGAAGAAAATAAAGATTAATGGTTATATTAAAAACTTCTTTTCAGGATTTAAAACTATAAACCTAGGGTCACAGTTTTATGTTAAAATTATTTCAATTAGTCATAGTAAGATCAAATACCATTAGAACGCATTTGCTCGCTTGAGTCATACAAACTAGCCTGAAGATCCGTGAAGTTCTGAACAAACACACCTGCGGCAAAATTTGAGAAAACAAACACCTGTATAGATTAGATAGATAGGATAGATAAGATAAGCTAGGTGGATGATGGATGGGTGGATGGATGGATGATCGATATTTTATCTTCTAGAGGTAGTAAGCCATAAGATAAATAATAAAATTACAACTTAAGATTAGGTTCATGCAAATCATAAGGGCACATTTTAATTAAAATTCGCTTAAGATTACTTTAAAAACCCTTATAATTAGTTGTAGATTTAATATTAACAGGCAAGGAATTAAACAATTTTAAACCATAAACCTTAGGAGATCTATTAAATTTCGTCGAGTGTTAAAATTATGTCTTATACGTGTACCATGCGTATGAAAATCAGCATTTCTGAGAAAGTAATCTTTGTTAATAAAATCAACTCCATTAATTTAAAAATATACAATCTGTGGACATTCAGTATATTAAAACTAATAAAATAATCCTTACAGGATACCTTACTATTAATGCCAGCAATACATGTGTTATACGTTTTGGGGCAATAAAACCCTGCTGCGTCATGGATTCTGACCCCATAAAACAAACCCATATGCCAATCGAGATGCAACATCTGCAAAATAAAACAAGAGAACAACCTTAATATTAAGACAGGATCTCAAAACCCGTAATTGGTAACAACTAACATTTAATTTTTTAATTAATTCAATACAATGGGATTGCCTAGGTAGATGTTCATCAAAAATAATTCCTAAGGATTTAGTATGCAAGGACAATGCAGATTCTGAACAAATATACTAATACATAATTGCTCAAGATTCCTTTTTTGATACATATGAAAATGAACAAAACCAGTTTTATTAACATTCAGATAAAGCATATTATTATTAAACAATGCTCTAGAAAACAACAGGTACAGACATTATCAGTTTTGATCCGGCTAGCTGCCCAGTCTGTATAGCTATACAAGTAGGAATTACTAAAATCCACTTTGAAAATGAGATTTCCAATTGAGCAAGTATGAGTGATAAGAATATCTGCACATGGCCCTCGGTTTCAATTCGTTGGCTTTATATTAATATAAAGCACTGATAAAGACTTCATGGACCATGCAGTTCAATTCATCTTCGTTAAAACATTTTAAAAAAAACTCTGCTGAATTATCTGCTACATCCGTACCAAGAGTTTTGGTTGCCGGTATTTTGGGAATCAAGCTCAAGTTATCAGGCACAAGTCATAATGATAACCCTAGTAATACTATCCCGCAGAAAAAATGTGCCTTCAGACAATGTGGTCGATCCCAGCGAAGAATTCTAAAAGAGTAGTCGTTTAGCTTCCTAAAAGCAAAATGGAGAAAAACAGACCGTGAGGATAAATTTCCAACGGTTTAATGGTCTATAGGCCTGCATTTTCTTAAATTGGCAGTACGTTTCGGCTACCGTGGACTTTATAAGGGAGTAGTGACACATAGGCCGAAAACATCAGCATTTGAAAAATTCGGTTTATATAGCAGCGCATGCATAGGTGCGAGATGACACAGCATTTCTATACCTACTGTTAATCTATAGGAATAATAATCAAAATTGAAGGTTTTGTTGAACCTGCTCATTATGAGAGTTTCTAGCTATTACAAACATTAATTTGAACACTATTTATCCAAACCTAAAAAATAATTGACCAGCCACTGCCAAAACTAAGTACGAATTTGAATTTAAAATAGGATTTTTCCACAAGAGTGCAATACCCAACGTTTATAGCCTACTTGCAGCAAGCAAATGTAATAATAATAATAATAATAATAATAATAATAAATAAATAAATAAAATAATTATAATAATCTAGAACAGCGGTTAAGAAGCTCTAATGAAATGAGAGAGAGGCATTTGGTTTGGAAGATAAGGGTGGTACTATATGCCAGCAAAGTATAGACTTTAACGGTAAAGAACAGTCTCAAAGTTTGTTCAAAACAAAATTAAATTCCTAAAGGCAATAGCAGAATGCCAGATTCTAGATAGGAGGAAAAAATTAAATTTAATTAGAGACAATAATTAGAAAACAATTAAATGCAAACTAAAAATTGAGTTTTATTTATGGACGCTCTGAGAAAACTAAGAAGTTTATGAATAATTAAATAAAATGCAGTATCAGAGTATAATAATAATAAAAATAATAATAATAACAACAATATCGTAGCAAAGCAGGCAGTCCGCTATAAACCTAAAGCCTCAAGCAAAGAAGGAAAAGGAATGAAAGCACAGAATGGCACAACTACTCTAAACTAATGTAGTATCAAAGTAAAATAATAATAATAATAATAATAATAATAATAATAATAATAATAATAACAATAACAACAATATCGTAGCAAAGCAGGCAGTCGGCTGTAAACCTAAAGCCTCAAGCAAAGAAGGGAAAGGAAAGAAAGCACAGAATGGCACAACTACTCTCAATTCCTGAAGGAGACTACGACAAACTATTATCACTAGACACTGGATCTGTATGCGCTTAAAGTATTTAAAATAACCGTGCGTTAGCTATCAAAATGTTTATAACATGGAAATATGTATTAAGTATGCACTAAAACTGTTCACTTTAAGCATATATTTTTCGGTACTTTACAACACACATCATTCTGGTCGTAGTAATTTGATTATACTGTATATAATGTTAATTTCCTCCAAATTTTCAACTGTAAGTTCATAACGTTTACAAGTTTATATGCTGAGAAACATATTTCCACATCTAGAGATGCTATTGGACAAAATTTGAAAACACTTACTAAGTCTAGGGAGATTTTATTATAGCACTGTGTTTTCACCTCAAATTATCCATAGAACATAAAACTTTAATGTCAGTATACCTCTTCAAAACACTGCATATTTACCGCTTAATTTTCCTGTCTACTTTAAAGGTGATTTCCCAAGTTTACTCTGAACCTGCATATGGATGTCTCAACAGGAGTAGTATAGGTTATACAACGGAAGGGTATACCACGCACTCTGCGACCTAGTGGATCTATTGTGCCTAACACAATCCAAGAGGAAGAGATGAAGTGAAGGAACCACAGGAGGCTACAGGCCATAAAGACAGTGTAACAGTTCCAGAGTCGAAGACCTGTCCCACTGCTACAACTGCCTAGAGAGGGCGATGTACGACCCGTCGAGGACGCAGCTTTATACTGTCCACAGGGAGTTTTCAGGGAGGTTTAAACAAACTCCGTGCCATAAGTCTGGCACCAACATACGCCACGAAACCTAAAAGCACACTTGAAAGATGAGAAGGAAACTGAATGAAAGGAAAACGATTCAAAGGAAAACGTGATAGATAAGAAACCAGCCAAGAATTCGCCTACGGACCAGGGAAAAACCACAAAAAACCTAAGGTCAGAATGAGCGGTCGACGGGAATTGAACCCGGGACCTCCGGAATGTGAGCTTCACACATTACTGCGGAGCCATCTCGCTCTGTAGCTTATCTCCACAGCAAGGGCTTTATTATTTTGTCACTAATGTTTTTCAATACTAAATTTAAAATTCCAATTATTGGAAAAACACTATTTATCACTATATCTTTCCCGATGTAAATTTGGGTTGCAATGTAAACAACAATGTGTTTTGAGTAACGCTTCATTGGCTGATTGAGCCACACAACTTCCATGCCAGCAGGCGCCAATGAAAATATAGTCCGTTAAGTAACTTGCAAAATAGCATTAAATTTAAAATAACTTCAAGAATTATTTGTAAAAACATCTTGAAAAGCTTCTAGTAAAAGTAAGTGGCATACATTAATATGAAAATTCGTTATTATTAGCAAATTTAACTGCGACACGAAGTGCATTTACATCAGCCAAATAAGGAAGTGAAGGAGCGGAAAAATTATAGTTTGTTCAAATTGGCGTCTCCGTGGAGTATTCCAAAGGGAAACCATTACGAAGTGGTGAAACGTGAATTGTTTTAAACGTATTTGCAAAGTGCTGTGAGAAGTAACTACAAGCCGGACTCTTCAAGAAATAGTAGGTTTACTGCAGAGCTTGCTGGTGTGTCAACTCAGAGCATCAGTTCTGCTCGAAGTGAAATAGTGCATAAAGGTCCTACATCTACACCAGTAAAACGCATAAGAGACAACAGCCATGTGCAGTGTGATAAGTTCGTGGGACATAAAGTTCATTACTTTTTTGCAAGGAGTGGGCCGCCACAGTAACTCAAGTCTTTCCTTTAGTGGACAGTGATCCTGAGTTGCCCAATTTCAAGATGACACTATTCTTCGTGAGATTGGGTTTGAATTTGTGCATAGAAGCAAGAAAAACTTGATTGTTGATCGCAAGGGGATATTATTGTGGTTTGTAGAGATTCCCACTTTGTCACTTGTGCTTTAAACCCAATAGAAACAGTGTGGAGCCTTGTGAAAGGTCACGTTGCTATAAACACAACCTTCAAACTAAGTGAGGTCAGGGGCTTACTTCAGGAAGGTTTGGAAGTGGAAGTAATTTATAGGCCATCTGGTGGAAGAAGAGGAAACGTTCTGGAAATCAAACGGTCTGTGATGCCATTGACCTCGCAGAGACAGCGGCAACGATGAGGAAGAACAAGAGGACTCGCTTAGCGGAATCCATGCCCTTTCAGATACTGATTAGGCATTTATGATATTTACTCTTTTTTTTATGGTTGCAGGTAATGCATGATAACGTGCTCCCTTTTTCTTCCAGACATTCCAGATTTCGTTTAGCGTAAGCAAAGCGATTCAACTGTTTATTCTGTTTATTTAACTTTGCTTTAAGAAATTTCCAAATCATGACTGCCAATTGGTTTTATTTTAGGAGGGTTTAGTCATTTAAATGTGCACTCTATATCACACGAGTAATATTTTGTTTTATTCTTTATTTACTGTAGAACATATTCAGAAGCTACTCAAACTGCGATGACAGTTCACATAATCCACATGTTAAGTCACCCATATTTCTGACAATTATAGGAGCCCGCGGAGGAATACAATTCTGCAACCCAAACTTACACCGGGGAAGGGATACGCACAAACGTTACACTTGAGTCACTTTGACACACACTCGAATGCAACACAACTGATCCGTCGAATCAGTTCACAACTGACTGCTGTGTTACAAGTCACAATTAAACTGCACGGCTCACTGTTACTTCTAACAGAGCTCAACATTCGACTCAATTCAACAATGGCTGCCCGTCGTGGCAGAGCGCCCCCTAATACATGTCCCGCATACAAAGAGAACTTTCGAGAACAAGAATCCACTAGAGCATGCCGAAATGAAGATTCCGGAACAAGTCAGCGGCATATAAATACATTGCCTATTCTCCTAATGTTTCCGCTCTCGCTATTGTTCCGACGGCTCTTCCCAGGTATTGGGCACTACCAGCCGGTCCCAGGTAGTGTCGCGTGCATAGTCACAATATACTTGATGCATGGAAAAATGATGCAATATGCAGCAAAATCGGAAATGTGCAACTATATGCGCTATAAAACTTTACTTAATTCCAGTAAAACAAACTGAATATACGTTTTCATATAAATCAGATGTTTAATCATAACTATTATATCACCTGTATCTGCTGCAGTTAGTATGTCACCACTGGATCGGAGAGAGTTTAAATATCAGAAATAGACGAATAAGAGGCAGAACAGTTTGAATATGCTGCACGCTGTATACAGGAGTGTTACTGACAGCTGTTGATCAAGTGGTCATGAGCTGGAAAAAGAGGGTATCAACATGCATACAGATAAAATAATTCATTTCTAAAACCGCTCTAGAGGCAGAGAAGTGTTCAAACATTTCGTTACAAGTGGAAACTTCACTCTGTGCTGTACTAAAATTATAGTACTTCCTCCACTACCCACCTATAGTAAGTGAAGGAAGTATTGCATTCCACCCATAAATCCCATACAGAGATATTACCGGACATACATGTTTTGACTCCCTTTAAATAAAGGATAGATAAAAAAACACAGGAGTTTTAGAAAAAGCTCAGTGTCTATGTTTGTGAAAAGCATAACTCCGAAAAGGAAAAGTCGGTTAAACACCAAACTTGGTACTTAAGTTCAGCATCTTCCAAGGATGCGACACAAAGGTTTTCAGTAGAACCTCCTACCCCAAACTACACTTTACATGAGTACGTATATCCTCAATTTTCTCGAATAGCCTGTGAAGTCCTCTTCATTTTAAGTGACTTTTGTGTAACTGGTAAACCGTAGAAGACAAAATCTATCTTATTGCAAAAAGAAATGTAGACCTCGTTAAGGTACATACTTTTGTCTTTTTTTTGTTAACAATTTCCGAGATATCCTTTGTTATTGCTTGAATTTTCAAACGCTTATACCTGTTTACGTTCTCTGCCACGTACAAGTAGGTAGAGAAGACATTCTATTCCACCCCACAATTTGATATCGAGATTTCACCGGGAATACATGTTTTGGGGCACCTGAATAAAACGTAGCATTACTAAAATAAGTTCGGCATGTATGTGTGCGCGCGTGTGTGTATGTCAGAATAGCATATCAAAAAAACGAAAAGTCGATATATACAACTTAGTATTTAAGTTCAGTATCATGGAGCATTTTTCGAAGTTTTTTATGTTCGCAAAAATGGCTAACAATTTTTATTAAAATACTATATATTAAACATGTTTATATTAGAATATAAAATTTATATATTGAATTTTCTGGTAATAACCTATAAAGGCCTCTTCATTCGGAAGGAATCTTGTTTAACTCGTAGTTGTTTACGATAGACCAAAACGTATTACACAAAAGATGAAGATTTCCTTAAAACACACAATTTATTTCAAATAACATTTTTGTAAAGTTCTGTCAATTGTTAGCTGCTCGATTGAATGGAAAGAGTGTGAAGTTTAAGGCCAGTATATAGAGTCCAGTTCTAAAATACTTGACTATCGTTGTTCCCTTTGTGAAACGTATAATACAGCTATTTCCGGAAATTCTATATCTCGCATAAAATGAAGCAGGTAAGAAAATAAGCTTTCGTAAGAATAGTTCGTACACCTATTCACTAATAAACGATATAGGTCAAAGAAAGTCATGTAAACGTTTTATAATATTTTGCAAGTGTTAGGTCCTATTCGCTTTTACTCGTGGTCGTGCAAAGGGCATGGAATTTCAAAGCTATCATACAGTGACACTCTTTTCAAAAACCTGACTATCGCTTTAGCCTACTGTATACTTCTTATACCTAGAGTGGAATGCGGAAGTGTGTAATGAAAGTTTACTTCGATTAAAAAGAAGTAACCAGAATAGTTCGTAGAAGAGTCATGTGATTGCAATACATGAGACTTTGGCATAAAGTCCCCTTCCACTCTGCTTAGTGTTATTTCATCCGTTAGCAGATTTCATTGCTTTTCAGATGTTGCAACAGTAATGAGCCAATACTTCAGATATCAGCAACTGTTGAAAGGAATATAAACATTCCTTTTTATGACCTGTCTCTTTTTATGAGCTTTCTTGGATTCTATTTTATAAATGCTACCATTCATTACTTCTGTTTATGAGATAAGTAAAGCATGGCAGTCTCCATTTAAGACGCAATAACAACTTCAAACTTCTTGTTCCTTTGAAATTTTAAATAAAACAGCGGCAGACTGATTAAAGCTCCAGATTGATTGTCTGAAGAAACAACTGAATAGCGACATCATTTCAAGAAAATGACAAAAGTAATGGCTGATGCCACAGAAACATTATTTGCAATGAAATGTGTATTTTAAAGTAAACTATCAACATCTTATATAACAGTTTTTTTGTTCTGTTTCGACAGTTTACACGTTATACAAAATTTAACCAGGAAATTCAAGGTCGTATTTTTTATTGGTCGTGTAGGTATCTTAGCTTTTACACAAAATCCTTAAAGTAATTCTTTAGAAAATAAACAAATATCGAAAATACGTCTATGTAATGAGTTGGGCTTAGGAAATACTCTTGAAAATCTTCGTGTCTCATCTTTGGATACTTACGTACCAACTTTAGTGTTTATCAGGCATTCCGTTTCACAGTTATGCGACAGACAGACATACATACGGACATTTTTCTAAAAATGATTTTTCTAGGTTCAGGGGACATCAAAACATGTATTTACGTTCAAATATCGAAATCGAATTTTTAGATGGAACACCATACTTTCTCTGTTTGCTATAAGTAGTAGTAATAGTAGTAGTAGTAGTAGTAGGGAACGTAAAGAAGCCTAAGATTTAATACTTAGGGTAGACTATTTACGTTGAGACTGTATAATATCTCCAAAACTAAGCGTCGTAGAAATGTCTTGAATAAAAGTTGCTTGAGTAACTCTTGTTCTACAGGGTAACTACGCTTACCACCAGACTACGATTTGCGTTGATTCACAGTTTAGTGATTACTTACTTTACAAGCAAAAGTAAGCGGAGGCTGAGACCTTTATGGGATCGTATCGTTAACTGGCTTTCCACAATACATTGACAATTGAGTGTTTGGTTCCATTTATTTTTGTGGCTAATGAAATATGTATTCATATTAATAGTAATTACAAGTACCCTACTTCTCCTACAGATGGCAATGGTATCATGCGAATGTCCGGGCTGCCCAGAGTATGTACACAGTGCCAAAAGAGAATCTTCGACGGATTTTGTATCGTTTTTTTTTTAGAAAATTACTAAATTACTAGTTAAAATATTCCAGGAAAGTGGGGAAGACGGTCTACATACTCGTCAGAAAGTGAGGACTCCCCGTAAAACATCCGAAGATGATGTTATTTGTTAGGTAAATGCAAATTACTCTTTTGTTATTGACTAATCATGTTTAGAAGCTAGAGATAAATCGGTATATGTACCTATATGGTTTATCGGATATATCACACATATTGCGGCAATAAAATTGGGTTATATTTTTGTCTATAATCCTATTGTATTTCCAAGATCAGCAATATGTTAATAAAGGTATACTAACCATTTATATTTTGGACTAGAGGTTGGGTTACCAATCACGATAAGAGGTGTGTATGAAAAACTAAATACACTCACTCTTTAACGCCCAATATAGAATGTGACGCTAAGAACCACAGCAGTTAAAGAGCGTCCATAAATAAATAAATAAAAAAACTCTACCTCTTTCTCTTTTTGCCAATACGATCGAGAGCGTAAACATACTTCATTTCCACGCCATTTTGCAACCTTTGTTGTGGATATTGGTGTAACTATTTAGCAAGAAGAGTGGCGCACCCTTGCACCTTGACCTAAAGCAACCAATGAAATGGTCATGGTTTCGCAAGGCCACGTACAACATAAATAATGTGGCATAGACATGAGGTGCAGGGGATTTTCTTTGGCGCTCTTTGTACGCTTAGAAACCAATAAAGTCAACGTGCTCATAAGACGTCATGCTGCTCGTGTACAACTGGATAACTGCACCTTTATCAAACAAAAACAGGCATATGATTTTCCTTTTAAAAGAGTATGAATTAAAAAACATATTTCCCTCAAACGTTGTTTGTTTTGAAGAGCTCTGTCTAATGGTACCCTATTTAACTACCACTCACATTTGAAATGTTAAGTGGTGCGTTACTGACCCCACTACTGATTATGGTTGATTGACAGAAACAAGCTAATGTGGCAGCTAACATGTGCTTTAGCTGTAAATACGTTTGTCTCTCAAGTTTTAATTATATCCGAAATAAATTGTTGGAGGTGGTCTGATTCAGCCCATATATTTTGTTCAGTGTTACTATAGTTCAGCTAGTTCAAACATTTTCTTTGTCATGGAGATTTTAAGCAAAAGTAGTATTTCTCTTACGAGGAGTGATCAGAAACTAACGTTACAAAGCCACTAGTGAAACGTGTAATTTTATTTCATACAACCAATACAGCCAAATTATAGTACATACATGTGGTTATTTTTCGTCATAGTCTCCACATCGGTTATGAACTTGTCGCTTCCTGAGATGAGTTTGAATATTCCCTCCTGGTAAAAATCATATCCTTGCTTATTCAGCCACGTTTTCGCGAAGTGTTTCATCTCTTCGTCTGAAGCGAATCGTCGGCCTCTTAGGTGCTCCTTCAGGTGAGGATAAAGGTGAGAGTCGCTTGAAACGAAGTCCGGGCTGTAGGGAGTGTGGTCGACGATGTCTCAGCGAAAATGCTTCAACAGCGTGGTGTCTTCTGGGCTGCAGAGGTCGCGCGTTGTCGTGCAGGAAGATATCTTCGGCGAGAAGTCCTGACGTTTCCTCCTGATTGCTTCGCGCAGTCGTGTCAAAGTCTCGCAGTAACTGTCAGCGGTCAATGTGTGCCCTATTTCCAAAAACTCCACGAGTATGACACCCGCGCTGTCCGAAAACATTGTGGCCATCACTTTTCCGGCAGATGGCATCCCCTTAAACTTCTTTGTCCTTGAAGAGGAGGGATGTTTACACTCCAATGATGACCACTTACTGCTGGGGGTATAGTGGTGGATCTATGTTTCATTACCCGTTACAATGTGGTGAAGAAAACTGCTCACTTCCGTGGAGAACCATTGCAAAAGTTGAAGACTTGCCCCCATGCGCTTCTCCTTGGTTAGTTGGACAGATTTCGTGGAACCCATCGGGAACAATGTGACGAAACTTCCGACAACATTCCCAATTCTACCCTCATATGCCGTAACATGATCCTCCTGTTGTCCTGAATCAGCTCCGGATGTTGTGTTCAAACCTGTGGATGCCGTGCTGGGTCTGCCACTGCGATCCTCGTCGGTGACGTTTTCTCTATCACCGCAAACTTTCGACACATTGTGCGACATGCTGACGAGACATTACAGCCTCTCAGTAAACATCTACCTGCTGCCGATGAGTTTCAGTCACGGTATGTTACGCCCACAGAAATCGAATAACGGAGCGAATTTCTTCGCGAGACAGTTTTCCAAACCAGTCGCCATTTATGTTTACGTACAACTAGCGCCAGTAGCGGGTGCCTGAAACTCTGCACAGTTGCCGACCGCATATATTAGAATTACCACACACTACTAGTTTCTGTATAACGGACGAAACTCCAGGAATAACGGCCTTGTAAACTTGGTTTCTAATCACACCTCGTATGATATGATTTTGTATAACAATAACGTACTAGTTAGTTTGTCAAGAAATGTATTGGCCAAATGTGATCTCTCCACAAGGTTGCTTGGTTCCTCTATTATTTTCTACAAGGACACTGGTACCCAAATATCAGTACATAAATAACCATTTATCCTACCACTAAACATATAACCTACACCCCCTCAAGAAAGTATTCGTGTGCGCTTTAAAAACTTCTAGCAGCCAAACTAATGGAGGGAAAAATCAAAATTTTTTGGACAGAGAGACTAATGGTAATACACTTAACGAATTTTGGTTTTTTTCAAATAGTTCATTTTATCAAGTTTATAATTTTTTAAAAAATGCCAAAATTGCATCTCTTTTGTACATGATATTTTTAAAATTATCTTACATGCATTGAGTAGAACCTATTTTTTGTGTGTGTGAATACTCGATTTTGCGACGAAAATAGGGTTTTTTTGTTTGACGGAGGAATAAAATGTTAAAGTTGGGAATTTTCAACGTTTTTACCTTAATTCCTCATTTTCGTCTCACTCTCTACGACTTCACGAATTTAGTTCTCCACCAGTTTAAGTCACATGTCGATGAAAGTGTGTGGATGTATGCATAAAAAATGCTCTACACAAACATTGATAAAACTGATAAAATGAACGATGTGAAAACTGCGAAAACACGTAAACTGGTTACCATTTGACCTTTATACGCAAAACAAATTGGATTTTTCCCTCCTTTAATTTTGCTGCTAGAATTTTTTGAAGTGCAGACGAATACTTTCTTTACGGAGTATATATTGTCACTCACCAAGCTAACAGCACTTATAGAAGCACATGCTTATCGCCTTACTGTCTGCTCATCATTATCGTGTGAACGTCATCACCTAAAATTAAATAATGCTACAACCTTCTTTAGTTATACTATTCACATATTCTTCAAACTATATTTAACATAAACCCACAGATAAACCCGCATATTCAGGGTACCATATTAAGTTATTGTGTGCTTTGGTTTCCGCGTATTGCGGAATAGTTAATGACGTCAAGTGTTTATATCCAGTTGGTTACTAAGAGTGGAACGATTGTAGAATGAGAAAAAAGGTGTTGATGCTTACTTTGACGTGTTTCTTAACGTGCAATCCTACACTTCTAATGGAACGTGGTTTGGACACTTTTCTAACTTTTCCTGCGTATTATTATTATTATATATATGTTCCAAGTTTGGCTACAACGAGTGCCATTTTCTGAAGCACCGCAAGCATCCCTTTCCTGCGTAGAGAGTCCCTCGTGACCACAGACTATTCCAACTCATGAAGAGCAGTTTAAAACTTGGAGAATTGTTTAAATAATTAAGCACGGCAGTAGCAGAGCAAACTTTGGGCTTGCTATGACTTTACGCTCTGAATTATTAAAAACGGCACTCAACACTTCAACCATTTCTTCATGTACTTTTGTTTCAACCAATATCGAGTTTCTTACAGAAAAACACCAAGTGACTGAGGCCGCTTTCAGCGATCCAGAAGAAGTAATTTCTATAAAATCGGTCTTCTGAAACTTGGAGGTTGTGTGACACACATACACACAAACGTCCTAGAAATATTTTCTCTGTGAAGTCATATTACTTTCTCTACTACGTATAGTAAGTGGGGGAAGTATTGTATTCCACCCAAAAATTCGATACCGAGATTTCACCGGAAATATATGTTTTGAGACCCCCTGAATCCAAAAAAGCATTCTTGGAAACATGTCCTTGTGTGTGTGTGTGTGTGTGTGTGAGTGTGTGTGTGTGTGAGTGTGTGTGTGTGTGTCTGTGTCTGTGTGTGTCTGTCTGTGAACAGCATAACTCAGAAACGAACAGTCGGATAAACACCAAACTTGGTATTTAGGTTCAATATCTTCCAGGGATGCAACACGAAGGTTTTCAACAAAATCCCCCCACCCCAGGATACCCTTTACATGGAAGATTTTTCGAACATTTTAATTTTCTCAAAAACGGCTCTAACGATTTTGATTAAAATATCATATGTTTAAGATATTTTCATGACAAATAAAACGTATATCTTGAATTTTCTGGGAATGTCTCCAAAAGTTTTCTTCATTGTGAACGACTTTTGCATAACCGGTAAACCATAAGAGATAGAGAAAATTTTACTACACAAAAAATGTAGTTCGCGTTAAAATACACAATTCATGTCATATACATTTTTTTGTTGAGTGAACCATTTTCGAGATATTACTTCTCTTAAATTTTTCAATACTTATTTTCTTAAATGGGAATTCGTTATTCATTTTTTTTGTCTTGGATATTCAAAGAGTATTAATCTGTGGCGAAGGGAATGGTGCTGCACCTAGCAACCAGCTATTAAGAGATATGTATGTATGTGCTTAAAAGCTACTGTATTTCTATATTATCCTTGTAAATATATATTTCCCTTACATCTACAAGAAAATTAGCAATAAGATAGAGTCTGCAAATGTTTATCTCGATTAACATGAAGTAGGTGGAGAATAAGCCTTTGTAAAAATGGTTTGTACAAGAGTAGAGAAAGTCATGTGAGTATAACACATCAGATTTTTTTCCATGTTTTCACCTTGATAAAATCCTTTCAAATAATAATAATAATTCATTACTACTGTTGTTATTTTTATTACATTATTTTATTTACTTTAGGCATTTAGCTCATTGTGGATTTACATCTTTCGCAATATTTCCCTGAGCATTTCCTTGCCAGCTTCTGAGCACCATTTAGCACATGGCGCTTTCTCACTCACTCTTTTTAGGTGGAGCCACTGTGGTCTGTATTTTATTATGTTTCTACTTACATGTTTTATGTTTAATACAGTTCTGTGAAATACTGAAAATAAATGAATAAATAAACATGGCAATAATTCGATTACGGCATTAATTTTAAGCTTGTTTCGGTGTCTTCTTAGAAGAAATGTTTGACATATGTTGATAAAAATATTAGGATGTTTTTCTTTACCTTTTATTTGTATTTTTAGTGATGTTTAACACCCGTTCTTACTGCAGACAGCAACAAACGAATAAACACTGATGTTACATGAGATTAAATGATAACTAGGAAACGAAATTTGGGAAAGAAACGTTCCAGGCCTAAATTTAGGATATCTCCATGGCACTTGTGAGTTATGAGGAATGAGGAAAACCTGATAAAAACCTCAGAACAGGGAGTACGTCGTGAACCGCAGACGTAGCACGGACTCCCATTAATGAGTCCATGCCTAAAAGACCTCGGCTGCCCGTGATTGTGCATTTCAGCCGTGTAAGTAACTCATTTCTCAGCCACCCAGAGACCAATTCGATCGCCATGGCGCCAGCCATTTGCTTGTTTAGGCGAATCAGAGTAGAGTTCAATAAAACAGATGATATTCGTTTCACGCCGAATATAACATTGCTCATTCGTTAAAGTTTGTTTCTTGGGATTTGTTTCAAGCCAATCACAGAGAGACGTGATTAGGACTGGGTGAAAACTAGTGCTTAGATAATAATTGTGAAAATCTTACGGAACAAAGCAACAATATTGCGCTTTAGTACAATGTGTCACTGTTTCTACCCCGACGTATACGATATACATAAGGAACCAACAACAAAGGAAGACGGCTTCGAATTATAGATACGGTGTCGCAAACTTTAAAATGCTTCCCGTTCCAAAATGTTTTCATTTTTTAAAATATTGGCAGATTGAACTCGCTCTAGAACTGAATTACAATACGTGAGGTTTAAGTTGAAACATGACCATTTTGACGCTACCTAACCGGTCTAGGAGGGGTTTGCGCTAAATGACAGTCCGAGTGGTGAGAAACCCTGTCAGTCATCCTCCACTGTCTCGTCTCTCAGTTGTACTTGTAACAGTTTTTTGCCAGTTGCACTTTTGGCAGTAAAATACCCTGACACCCTGGCCGTCCTTGCTCTGCTGGCTTTCGTGTTGTTAAAAGCGGGTATTGGTGCTTCTCTTCTGTATATCATGTTTCAACCTAACCCAGATTTTAAATAGTAACTTTCAAAGTAAAGGTACTGAAGTACCGCTTTCCATGTTTAAACTTAAAGCAAACGCACTATAAGTAATCCAGTAATATAGTTTTCGACAACAGAGTTGTTACTTTCTCTACTAAGTATAGTAAATAATTGTATTGAATTCCATCCAAAATTTTTATACCACGTTTTCACCGGAAACACACGTTTTGAGACCCTCAACCCCCAAAAAGCGTTTTTAGAAAAAGATCCGCGTGTGTGTGTGTGTGTGGAGCCCATAACTCAAATACAAAAGTCAGATAAATACCGAACTTGGTGTTTAAGTTCAGTACCTTCCAAAGATGCGACACGAATGGTGCAAAAAAATAAATAAATAAATACATAAAAAATTGAAATCTCCTCAATCCAAACTACCCATTATATGGAATATGTTTCGAAATGTTTGATTTTCTAAAAAATAGCTCAACGATTTTGATTAAAATACCGTGCATTATAGATATTTACATGACAAATAAAATGTATGCTTAAATTTTCTGGAAATAGCCTTTTAAGTCCTGTTCATTCGGAAGGAATCTTGTATAACCTTGTACATCTGGTAAACGTTAAGGAATAAACCAAAACGTATAGCACACAATAACTGTAGATCTGTTTAAAATACACAATTCATTTTAAACAACTTAATTTTTTGTGACATCAGCCATTTTCGAAATATCCATCACTAATTGTTCGAATTGTTGAATACTTAGCCATTCTTTTATAGTCCTGTCGATTTTCAGTTGTTTCTCGCATTGCATGAAAACAGTATGGAATTTCAAAGCTAGCGTATAACGTCCAGTTCTTAAACATTTGACTATCGCTGTTCTCTTTGTATCTATAACGAAATGTGTGTTGCAGCTACTTCTGGAAAGTTTATCTGGATTAAATTGAAGTATATAGGAAAATATGCTTAGTAGTAGTAAGAATAATTTGTATATCCACTAATAAGCGATATAGTTTGGAGAAAGTCATATATGTTTTATTTATTTACTTTCAATAACAAAGCGTGGATGAAAATCGATCACCAGTTTGTGGCGCCAAGGTTAATATTGGTGATTTTGCTACTGGAACCACTATGTGGAACAGCTGTTAGTAAAACATTTATTTTTATTTTCGTATAGTCACTATTTTTATAATTCACTATATTTAAAAAAATAGTGAGCAATACACATGCATTAAGTGCATTATAGAATCTCGTAAGTAGAAACTACTCGAATTTGACTCTTATTTTCAAACTCCTCCTCGTTCTGTAATGATGCACTTGCAGCAATTGCATCGCAATATATAGTAAAATTGATGTTTTATATACGCTAATACATCTGCTATATTTGTCAGTTTTTAAATGTTCCAAAATAAACAGTGCAATCACTTTGAACCCGATGCTGAAATGCAAGTTCACACAGTCCTTTGCCACACTATATACTAAACTGGATTACTACCTGTATCAGTTTATGGACCAGGCTATGTATTAACTACGCGCTGAGACAAAAGAAGAATTAATTACAAACACTAAAGCCGCTAGCAAACCGGAAAGCTAATTCTGCCTATGTGCTATATCACATTTGCTCTCTTTTGTCGGACACAGCCATTTTAAACTTTAAACCGTTGTTTGCTATTGTATTTTTGTATAATTCCTATAAACGTCCGCTTTTGTTTCGTGTTCATTAAGATTGTGTTTGTTCGGCAGCGGTAATTCATTTGATCCACTTTTAGTTTTTGTTTACAAACCCGCTTCCATTGCACTCTTCACATTTAACTCCAACATGTCATTTTAATCACTGCCTTTTGGTCACTGCCATTACTGCTATTATCCAATTATTATTTTTATGTGAATAAAAAATTAAAAGAGACAATAAAATCTAAATTCCATGTGTGCCAGAACACAAAAGGCTTTATCAATTACAGGATACAATGTCTACATGCTGCAGTCATATTACAACTTGCGAATGAAATAAACTGTTAATTCACTTATATTTCAAACCTAAATGGATGTCAATTGCCTCTGAATTTAAACCATTGGTATTGTAGCACTAGCAATTAAAATGTAGTTGGCAGCAAATGTACTGTAGGTATAAAACTGACTTTAATGGTACTTATTGACACACAAAATGAAATTATGCTAATATTAAATAAAATTAAATGATTAAAATGTGAAATATTAAGAACAGCAAGTAATGCTTCTTCAGTTTCATCTCCGTTTTCATTTCACTTCACCTCTCATCTGCTTGGTTTCTTTCAGGGTTGCAGGTGTCGGCGTGGGGGCTCGGCGTGTGCATGGCAGGGGGAAAGGATGCTCCGAGGAAACCTTCGTCCCCCGGACTGCGAGTGGTCTCCCGGCCACGCGTCCCCACCCAAGGGGATGTGTAAGCCCACGGGAGGAAGGGGGCCGACTGCACCAGCCAGCACCCGAGAAGTTCAAATCTGTAACTGGTGGGGACTCTGTCGTGCCTCCTAGTCCGGCCGCCCTGTCTCCTCTCACTTCATCCCTCCCTCTCGGGAGCGCCCCGTCGGAGGCCTAGGCACAAAATATCTGCATAGGTCGAGGTGCTAAGTCCCACTCCGCTTCTAAACCTATCCTATCCTAACCTAATGCTTCTTTAGAAAGAATTATTATTATTATTATTATTATTATTATTATTATTATTATTATTATTATTATTATTATTATTATTATTATTAATAATAATCCTAAAATTTTAAAGTAATTTAAATTCATATCCTATGTGGCTCAATATTTTACACTTAACTACACCGGCAAACTATACCGCGTATCATACTTAAAAGACAGTACAGGTTAAATGAGGAGCACTTATACGTACGCTCTGCTGCAAGCGGTCTACCGATCTAATACTCTCTTACGAAGGATACATCACCAAATATTGAACAATCTGTACTGCTGTTGAAGGCTATTGTAGAACATTAATTTTCACCTGCGGTTTATCTCTCCTCTATGTATTGTTTTTACTTTGGAATACGACGTTACAGGCATAAAATGTATATTATGAAAGAAATATGGAGACATAAAATAATAAAAACTTTAATTTGATAGGGTATGTTTACTCTTGACAAAATTACATTCTACGTTAGTGGAATGTTTTCAAACAGCAAAGAATGAACGATGCACCCCACTTTGCTTTGCGCTAGTCCATCATATTCCATATATCTAGTGTGTTTTTATTTCCCTTACCCTTTTTGTTTTCTTTGTGGTGGGTCCTTAGATGTTCTTTTATTCGTTTCTTTTTTATCATACACGCTATTGTTTCTGAATACCGGTAGCCTCAGCTGTTTCTTTTACTGCCTTCTGGCACTCATGTTACCTGAATAATCTAACACCATTATTATTTTACTTTTTTTTTTTTAGTTTACCAACATTTCATCTCTTACTAGTTTCTCCTAGCATAACCATAAATATATACATAAAATGTTTAATAAACAACCTACATAACACTCATTGTTCCACATGCCATACACGCAAACACTTCCTTATAACTGTTGTTAACCTTGTCTCGTACCTGTTAGCTGAATAGATACATGACTTTTGTTTGCCATACATAATGGTAAGAAGTTACAGGATTCCGGCTTCTTTTAAAAACTGTCTCCAATCCTGCCTAACATTTTCTCTTGCTTGATTCTCGCTGTAAATCCAATAACAAAAATGTTTCTTGCGGGCTGACATTTCTACTGCATAGGTATAGAATTTTCCGAAAAGATTTAATATAAAAAATTATAACACTAAATTATTAAAAATACACAATTTAAACTAGGCAGGTATCAGCACTCTAGTTTACTCTAGCTAAGAAGCACACATTGTTGCGTTCTGCACTTTAGTTACTGCATGATAAGCATACCAGTAGAAACAGCAAATATTGGACTTTTACTAAAAAACAAGATTTTTTTCGACGTTGCATCTATAGAAATGTAAGGCTCTAAAAATGATATAATCTGAAGGGAAGAATATTATACGTAGGGTGGTATGTTCAAAGCTGGAAATTATAACTGAATATTTACACCATATTGTTGGCGACTACGCGAAAGTAGAAAAGGACGAAACTAACGACAACTTGTATGCGTTAGATAGAGACAGAGATATCCCATTCACCACCATACTGTCTTTTAAGGTTGATACAGCTATAGCTAAATAATTCGATTCCCAGGAACATTATATTTAAAATGTACGTACAACACTGCGCAGAAAATGTGGTAAACCTTCCACATTTACCTAACACCTGACTGCTCAGTCGTTACATCTCTGTGTAACTAGACTGCAACAAAGAAACAAACATCTGAAGTGTTACTTTTACATGACTTTGTCTAAGCACTGTCATAATATATCGCTTCTTACGAAAGTTTACTTTTCTATCCACTTTATGTTAATCCAGATAAACCTTAGTAGAAGTAGTTTATTCATTACACATTCCAATGTCGGTGCAAGGGGCATACAGGAGGCTGAAGCGATAGTCAGATATTTAATAGTGAGTGATGATATCCCATGCTCTTTCCATGATTTTGCGAGAAACAACTGAACAGTTCTAGCAGCACAGAGCGGTTACCTCAAAGCGCTCCTCACTGCTGCAACCACCTCTTCCAACACCCGTCACCATCTCCGTGCCCAATGTGAGTCCTGAATCTTTCGCCCCGCTTCTCACTTTTATGTACAGAACATAAAAATGACAAATTGTTGAAAAATACAGACTAATAATAACGGTTATCTCGGAAATGACTGATGTCACAAAATAAGTTATTTTAAATAAATTCTGTGCCCTAAAGACTTCTACATTTTCTGTATAATAAGTTTTTGCCTATCTTTTGGCATTTACCAGATGTACAGAATTTTTCAAAAATCTTTACGAATAAAGAGGACTTCACCGACTGTTCTCAGAAAACTCTAAATATACATCTTATTTGTCATGTAAATACCTTACATAATGGTCTTTTTAGTCAAAATTGTTAGAACTATTTTTGAGAAAATCAAAAATTTCGAAAATGTTTCCTATAAAAGGTAATTTGGGGAGAGGTAGTTTACTTGAAAATCTTCATGACGATACTGAAGATGCTGAACTTAAACATTTAGTTTGAAATGTATCAGACTTTTCGTTTTAGAGTTATGCTGTTCATAGGCGCACACTTGCACACACGCACGCGAATAGACACTTCCTATAAGTATATACAGTTAGAAGAAAGTAATGAATCACGGATTGATGTTATATTCGGGGGAAATATGTTTTATTACAAGTGGTGTAAATAAGGAAAGGTGGTTAACCTAGTGCAATATTATTAGAAATGTTATCCTCTAGAGGAAGGGATGAGAAATGCGACACCCTTATGATTAAAATGCACACTAAATACATTCTGTAGTAGGCTTCTGGAGGTGATAGTGCTGATAAATCAGCTGCAGTGTTGATAGAGGTGCTGAATTATCTGATCGACACACAATTCAGTTGCTCAAGAAGTAATACTAAATAAATATGTTAATTTGGATTGGGTGTGCATTTTATCACATGCATATGCTTTCTAAACTGCATTAGAAATAACTCTTACGTATAACATTCACAGGACTTTCTCTAACTAGAGGTATCTCTTTAAATTATGTCATCCGTATAAAACCAGTTCTTAATATATCAACTATGACAAAAATACTTGCAGAGAAATAGTTTCAAATTCAGACATAAGTATGCGCAAGTAACATTCAACTGTTCACATCACAATAGGTTTTTGTTTGTCATAACTTCTTCCAAACACCAAATCAATTTTAAGTGTTCATAGCATACTTCAGCTTTGGAAAACTTAAGTATGCAGCAAATATTTCGGAAATGACAAACATAGGAATAGCTTATTTTATTTAAAATTTATATTCTCGTGAGCTCTACATATTTTCCGTGGAAAGTCTGGCTTAGCTTTTATCCCCTCCTTTTTTCAAAGTTGCTCATAAGTGTGATTCAATGAAAACTAAGGGATTTTCACTTAAGATTTGATACATACATTCTATTTCCGTTGAAATGCCTTACATATTATTAATAAACTATGGCTTTTTAATAAAATCATTAAAATTACTGTTGAGAAAATAAAAGTTCATAAATATATTAAAGGTAAAACGTGCTAGATTTAAGCATTAAGCTTGACATTTATCCACTTTTCACTTCAGAGTCTGGCTAATTAATAGGGTAAATTGAGGTTTACAACCCTTACATTTCCACCGAAAAAGTGTTTTGAAATCCAATTAGTGAATAAGCTCCTGCTCTAACTAGGAGTTATGGAAACTTCTATATGAATTTCTTGATGAAACACAATACTGCCTTTACTTAAGTGCCTAAGCGATAGAAAAAGTAAAGACCAAAAGCAGCAGGTACTTAAGAAATATGTTAGGAGCTACAATTAAGATTAGCTGAAGCAGGAAGGTAATTAAAAGGTAGTATACACAGTGCGTTTGTTATATTTCCGAGCCGCGGATAACTGTATGCGTGCACAGCGCATTGTGCATTTCTCTGAGGGGTTTTCCGTTCTAAAACTTTGCGTTACTTACTCACGAGTGACAATAACATACTCTATAATATTACTAACCTTGTTGTAAGTGGAGTCCATTTGCACTGAGATATTCCTGGCTTGGATGAACTTTCCAATCACATGATAAGTTCTTTTTGCGCAATTTTTTTTCTTAAATTGGTCTATGGTGTGGGGATAGTTCCTACAAACTTCTGTCTACATGATTCGGTTTTTACGTATGTATCGTACGTATAAATTCTTTGCCCAAGCATTTTTCGGTAGGTATTCGATGGAACAGCAAAAACAATAAGAATACTTTAAAGTAATTCAAAACACAGATGTTGAATATACTTTCACTTTTAAGATGTACAATGAACAAACTCTGGTCTTTACAGCTCCAATGAATGCAGGAACTGCCGCAATACAACACAGCTGATAAACATATCCTTGAGCGGGCCATTCACCGCTAGTGCACCAGTGGAACATACAGAGGTCATTGCAGTGCTAGATAGCTACTCATATACCTGATCTGTGAGGCAGTATTTTTAACACTTAAATGATTTCAGTCTAATTATATAATATAAAATATAATAACAGCCCGCCTTAAAGCAATATGTGTATTTAACAATGTATAAAAATGCATGTAACAGTCACTGTATTAATGTTTATATTATTATATACATGTTCAATAATGTTATGTGAATGCATTACGTAATTTAATAATGTAGGAGCTGTGAGAATAATAGGTTAAAAGTTGCTAACAATGAGGTATCCTTGAGGCAATAATGAATTAGAAAGTTTAATAATGCTACTAGTCATTCTTGGAGCAACAATAATGTAATTTTTGGGACAGTTTATTAAATAGCCAAACAACAACCAGAAAAAGGCTTAAGTTAAATAAAAGTATTCTATTGGAGTAGGATTAGCCAATCAAAGATTAAAACGGAGCAAAATTTACAAATTCAAAAGTTAGTTGCTAGCAGACAGCGTTCCTAACCGGACGCGAGAACGTCCTCGAGAAGTTTAATACGTATCCAGTGTGAGAAAAAAATAGTTTACGTGTTAAAAGGTGCTAGTAATTAATAAATAATCTCACAGCTCTCTCTCTCTCTCTATCAGTGAAGTGTTATTTAAATCGTGTCAATAATTAATAAATGGAGTGAAGTACAAATTATAATCTGTGTAAGCCTACATTCTTCAGCCACACCACACCTTGTAAAGAAATTCATGTCTCTAACAATAATACTGACGCAGCCGAGGTAAACATAAATATATAATATTTAAAGAAACAGTCAAACTACAAAGTTAATATTTTTAAACTTGGGGCGAAAGCTACCGGAAACCTTTTATTTTATCATGCGTGCGGTTACAACTACTTCAAGTTCGGCTCTCCAACATTTGAACTACGATACAACTCCTCCTAACATAGCCTTCTTCATCTGTGGCCCGGCTATAAATCGAACGCATGGTACAATGCAACAACCAAAGCTACAAATATTGCCTAGTATTGGGTAGAGTAATCAAATGGGCCTACGAGACAACTTGGTGTGACTTAAGAACATTTAAGGGATCTCCAGCAGCCAGGCTTAGCTATACCTATGCATTCCAATGGAAAAGATAGGCATACACTGGAGAGATACAGAGTGAACTGCTGAAACTATATTTACAAAGTGGTTAAACTTAGACATTGCCACTAGCGGTGAAGACAAAGTTTAGTGTTAAACGTTGCTTAAAATCGATGTTGAAGAACCGATATCTAAACACTGTCGATAGAACCTAAAAACTCATACTATATATAATTTGACTTAGTACCTGCAAGGAATTGATCATATTAACACACCGTCATGTGGAGACATCGTAGGAGGTTATAGTTCAGCAACTTAGAGAAAACCCTTGGGAAGGTTAACTCACCTGGTCATGTATTCCCCCTAACTGCCTTAGGCGAGCATGCCTCTGAGTCGCTGCTTAAGCACCACACTCCATAATTTCTCCTGGCTCTGTTTCATTGTATTTTATTCTCACAAAATTGTTTATCACTTAATCACAACATTGTTGTAGCTATCCAATTGTAGAGGCAGGGCTAAAGACACAAGAGCATTGCAATAAAAAATGCTGTGATTGTAGATTACTGTTACAGGCCACACAAAAAGCAATATGCAGCGGGTGTGAAAACCAACGTTTGCATATAACTAGCAATAGCATTTCACATACAGCGCATTATAATGGGATATCTTCCAAAAAATAATTCACACCTTTTAGGGTATTTCATAGCCTTCATTCCCCATTTATCTCTTCAAGGAAAAAAGTTCCTCGCTGATTAATTTTCATAATATTAAACCTCTGGAATCGTGGCCTTGATTGCCACGCCAGCTGCCCAGCCTAGGAATGGTTCATGTTTAGCTTAATCAACGAAAGCGATATAATACCTTTGCTTACTCACAATGCGTAACACATACAGTTTGCATAAAGGTGTCCGCATCTTGTAATTTCAAAGAGAGTTGTACCTAAATAGTACTTATTTTATATGTTGATACCTAATATGCCTGCTGGGTCTGTTCTGGTTAGCGACAATACTTCAAAATGCGTCAACAAACAAATTGACAAACCATGTACCTCAAATTCCTCGAAAGAAGAAATGAGAGCCTAGTTACTTAGGCATAATATAGCTTTTGATGAAAGCATGAGTAAAACAAATGTAACTTAGTTAAAGCTAACAAACCCCTTCAGAATACTTGGCCACATATTAATACATCGCCATAATGTTATATTAATATATCACCGTATCACCCAGATCTAAACCCAATCGAATTAATCTGGGCTGATATCAAAAATGGGTGGCCTGCAGAAGTTTCACTTTTAAACTAAAAGATGTGGAGCAGTTATGTCGCCAGCGATTTGCAGAAATTGGAAGGCCGGAATGGGAAAATGTATGTCGACAATGAATAAATTGAGAATCTTTATTTCGAAAAATATGAAATTGCAGAAAGCCAATAGAAAAAAATCTTATCCAGGATAATGGTGCAGAAAGTAGCGACAACAGTGATGGCGGCAATGATGTGAGTGATTCCGCAGAAGAGGAAGGGCTGTCAGGTGTGAAAGAACTACATGTAGATGGTTGACAGTGTTTTTATATTAAGGGCATTTTACAGCGGCGGATTTAAATATACTGTATATAACTGTAAGTTTATCAGTGTAGTGCAGTGCATAACCGGATATTTGACAACTACTGTCCCACGCACTCCTGGAGCATGCAGACGACGGTCACCTCCTGATCTGGTAAGTAACTCGCTTCATAGTTGTCATTAAGAATTTCACATGTCTAGAACTGTTGCGCCAATTATAAAGACAAAAGACAAGTAATTTGGGGGTGATTTATCCCTGCTGAATACTCACGCATGCCATAGGCCAAGGGATTTTACTAAGTTGTCATACTATAGAAGACATCCTCTTCGTCGTAACCTTCTGCTCGATCGCGGCAATCCTTTCTGATTAAATGTCGAAGCTAAATTAAAGCATGCTTTAGCTTCTTGAAGGAAACTGCGATATGGGTCATCTGCTACAGCGCGATAAGAGAGGTATTGCCCACGATAATTTAGCTTCTTCTGACATTAGGGTTCTTGACAGCCGGTGCATTTATGCTGTAAATTGTGACATCATTAAAGTCGGTACATCGACCGTATGCTTCCTACAATCAACTGAATGAGAGGAAGGGTGATAAGCTTCCCAAACAACAGGGAGTGCCTTTCATTAAACGTGATTTCCCTGTCGTTTCCATGTACCTAAGCGTTGATTCTTATGTATGTTACATAACTTGTTTATTATATGTGCACTAGTTGGCTGCCTCAAGTTGCAAGAGTTAACTTTTTAAACTCGAATGACGATTTAGTGAATTTCATATACCATTCTCACGTTCTTTATGAAATTTTCCAATGATCTAGAACATTTTTATGACGAATCTTCCCCCTTTACACCTTAAAATTGTAACTTGATACATCCCCGATTATTCCTAATAACGGTGAAAAAATCCCCTAATAATATGAAAAAGTACCTATATGAAGCATCGGGAGAACTTCTGACTTCCTTACTCTCCCAACAGTCTTCCAATTTCTGGAAATGCTGCATAGCTTATAATCACCGTTTGGGGCTGGAACCACCATCGGTCGGAATGGTGGAGTAATTTTTACTTTCTCTACTACGTATAGTAAGTAGAAGTATTGTATTCCACCCAAAAATCCGATACCGAGATTTCACCGGAAATATATGTTTTGAGATCCCCTGAATCCAAAAAAAAGCATTTTTGGAAACATGTCCTGTGTGTGACTGTGTGTCTGAGAGTGTGTGTGTCTGTCTGTGAGCCTGTGATCAGCATAACTCATAAACGAACAGTCCGATAAACACCAAACTTGGTATTAAGGTTCAGTATCTTCCAGAGATGCGACACGAAGGTCTTCAAGAAAATCCCTCCACCCCAGGTTACTCTTTACATGGAACATTTTTCGAAAATTTTAATTTTCTCAAAAATGGCTCTAACGATTTTAATTAAAATATCATACGTTTAAGATATTTTCATGACAAATAAAATGTATATCTTGAATTTTCTGGGAATGTCTCCAAAAGTGTTCTTCATTGTGAACGACTTTTGCTTAACTGGTAAACCATAAGAGATAGACAAGGTTTTACTACACAAAAAATGTAGATCGCGTTAAAATACACAATTTATGTCATATATATTTTTTTGTTGAGTGAACCATGTTCGAGATATTGCTTCTTATTCCCTTAAATTTTTCGATACTTATTTTCTCAAATGGGAATTCGTTATTCATTTTTTTGTTTTGGATATGCAAAGAGTATTAATCTGTGGCAAAGAGAATGGTGCTACAGCTAGCAACCAGCTATTAAGAGATATGTATATGCTTAAAGGCTACTGTATTTCTATATTGCCCTTGTAAACATATATTCCTCTTACATCTACAAGAAACTTAGCAATAAGATACAGTCTGCAAATGTTTATCTCGATTAAGATGAAGCATATGGAGAATAAGCGTTTGTAAAAATAGTTTGTACAAGAGTAGAGAAAGTCATGTGAGTTTAACACATCAGATTTTTTAGATAATCATTGTAGTTGACATTTTAAACTGTTGCCTTCTCTTTGGTTCCTTAGTTATTTAATAACATAAGTGGCTCCATAGACTAATACATAGACCTTTAACATATACAACGCCATAGAGATGAAGGAGATGAATATCAAAATTTCTTATTCTCAGGCCACCAAGTCTGCGACCATTGAGAAAAATAATATTTAGAGTTGTTAATTATAGAATACCATTTGATAGACTTGTTTTGATTGATGCTAGCTGGACACAAATTTCTCTCTTTACACAATTATTTAACACATTCTGCTAACGATCTTGACTATAACACACAAAAGAAATACAAAACTTTCTTACTTGAGGTTATTAAGACACATTGGCATTGGTTATAGATATCGCATGCGTATCGTATCATAAGCAAATTCCATTCTCTTTTGTTTTTAAATGTCTTAGTTGCTAAGTCTTGACTATATATGTTGCTTGGAATGAAAAACCCGCAGCATTTGTTTTATTTTATACACATTTTCTGTGGGGAAACGGCTATTTTCTGCTCAACGGGATCCTCAACTAAAATCCAAGACCTTCGCAAGTATATTCCGTTATATCCAATGTATTCGTATTCAAGAACAAGAGGTTTTAAATCCCTTTTTAATCTTTATTAAATTATAAAATGAAATCGGACCAGGAGAAGGAAATGGGCGTTTCAAGGACGAAAAAAATTATCAAAACCAGTGTAGTAGTTTATGAAATTACATTTACAATTGCACACACACCAAACAACACATTTTTACTTTCTCTACTAGGTTTAGTAAGAAGTGGAAGTATTAGATACCACCCAAAAATTCGATACGGGGATTTCACCAAAAATAAAAGTTTTGAGCCGCATTTTTGAAAACATCTCGTGTGTGTGTGTCTGTCAACAGCATAACTCAAAAATGAAAATTCAGATAAATACCAAACTTGGTATTTCAGTTTGTATCTTCCAAGAATGCGACACGAAGATTTTCAAGAAAATTCCCTACCCCAGACTACACTTTACATGCAACATTTTGATGTTATAAAAAATGGCTGTGATGATTTTGATTAAAATACCGTATATGAAAGATATTTACATGACAAATAAAATGTATAACTTGAAATTTCTGGGAATAGTCTAGGAAGTCATCTTCATTCGGAAGGAATTTTGTATAATGTTTGTAACTTGTAAACGTTAAGCAATAGACGAAAGAAAAATTAATTGTTCTTTCACACAAGCCGTGTGTTGGACAGGGTTCGAAAGGTAGAATCAGGTGACTGAAAAATGCAATGCCATAGCCGGGATTTGAACCAAGGGAGATCCGTGGTTCAAATCCCGGCTATGGCATTGCATTTTTAGTCACCTGATTCTACCTTTCCAATAGACGCAAGCTTAGCACACAAAGATTCTCTTTATAACACACAATTTACTTAAAATAGTTTTTTGTGGCATAAGCCGTTTCTGAGATACTCTTTATTACAGGTTCGATTTCTTCAATATTTATTGTTTTTAATTCCCATCAATTTTCAGGTGTTTCTCGCAATCACATGGAAACAGTATGGCATTTTAAGGCCAGCATATAGCGTCCAGTTCTTATACATTTCACTGTCGCTATCTCTTTGCATTTATAATGAAATTTGTTTTGTAGCTATTTTTGCAAAGGCTTATTTGGATTAAAAGTAGTAGATAGAAAAATAAGCTTTAGTAAGAATAGTTTGTGCACCCACTAATAAAGATAGAGGGTAGAGAAACTCGTGTGAAAGTATCACATTAGATTTTTCTCTTTATAATATTAATATAGATTATTCTGCCTACTCGTGATGCTTATATTATCATATTTTATATACGTTTTTACTTTATGTATCTCAGGCATAGTCATGCAACCAGCATAATATTATACTTATAGCCTTAAGTAAAATAGCCTTTGCCAAATGCTATATTCTACTGCATCTATGCTTTATGTAACATGTATTAATTACTGTAACCACCATTTAATTAATAAATGGTGAAAAAATACAACGAAGCTCAAGAAAGTTTGAAAAGCTTTCATAGGCGCAAATCTGTTGAGGAGAAGCCCCACATGGTGCTTGTACTAATGCTATAAGAAGTTTTTTTGTTTATTTAATTTTAATTGTGTTTCATTTTGGGTCGTAGAGGTGAAAGCAAATGCCTATTAATTCTGAGTGCGCACTTAGTGCTGTATTGTAGAATTCTTTTTATTTGTTTCTGGAAATTCTTTCTCAAATGCACAATAAAACTCCACAAGTACTGGTTTTAACTCTTTGGATAGAACTAGAATTTCTATGTTG
Source organism: Deroplatys truncata (assembly GCA_030765065.1). NCBI lineage: Eukaryota > Metazoa > Arthropoda > Insecta > Mantodea > Mantidae > Deroplatys > Deroplatys truncata. The sequence continues at coordinate 200,596,752 of CM060983.1, read as the reverse complement.
GTAAAACTCATTTATGTTTTATATAAATAATATTCCGCCTTTTCAGTAAATACTTCTTTTTAACTGCTTTGAACTGCAAACGAGGTTATCACTGAACGAATGATCGTGACAAGATTCAAGCACTCTGAAGCTTGATGCTGAGCGAGTTTCAAATTTAAGCTTAGACTTCTAATAGACTGCGTTAAAACCATGCCTGCTCATTGTAGCCATTTAGTACGGTTTTGAGTCTCTAACAGACGGATAAACGTTGCTAATTAAACTATTATGATGCATGGTGATTGGTTTCGTTTGTATGCGTGGCCGACCTAAGGAAATTAGAATTAGCAGCTTTCCCTTTATAATTCACGCTAATGTTCTTCAGAACATTTTTTTTCCAATATACGCCGTGAAGTGCTTTTTCTAGGGTATTTTGTCAATGCAAAGGTCGTTACGTAAATTGCAGAGTAGTCTGAATAATGTATTCCAGATGGAACTAGTTTGCGAGTGTATGGTATATAAATTTGGAAATAAAATGAATAAATGCCAAAATTTTAATAATATTAATGTGACCAATACATCGATTACAGCTCATTTCGATGTGTTTTGTACGCAAAGAGCTATTATAATTAGCTGTGTATTGTCAGTGTGCCTTTCACACGCAGGGTTACAAAATTGTTAGTTTCAAAATAAAAAGGATATCTAGAACTAGCATAACGAACATATGAACCAAAAGAAGAAAGAAATGTTTATTACGTATGCAAATGAAGCAGAGGTAAATAGCAAACAAGAACAAAGAGTGAGTGAAACATACGAGTACCAGCAGTAATTTGAAACAGTGCAACGTTCGCATAAAGAAATGTACTGTTTGAGCTCAACCAGCATAGATCGCGTCGAACATTCACCCGTAACATAAAACTGTCCAACAGATGCTACAGAGCAGAGTTAATTTTAGGAGTTGAGTGCTCTCTGACGCAAGATTTATATGCCTTTACTCTTTAACACAAATAGCTTAGATGACCGAAAATATAACTCTGCAACATACAAATACAGGTCAAAATAAGCCAGGCTTCCGAATCTCCAGCTGGAGAATTTTAGAATCCTCAATGACGTATGGCATTTATGGGAGGACTATGGCATCCTGGGAAGTTTTCCCGCATTCGCTGTAGCTAACCTAAACTATCCACCTCTTTTTCTGTTTGCTTTTGGTGTTGTTATTAATACAGACAATAACTATAATATACATTATAGTTACTTTTTGCCATTTACATCTTTCCCCTGTCTCATCCTTGTATTTCTTAATGTGCTTATAATTGTCGCATCAATGTTGATTTTCACACTAGTACACTAGGCGAAACTAGGGTGTTTGACTTTCTTCTTCATGTAACCCTTATCTAACCACTTTTTGAATACAGCATATGCTGTATTGTACCCTGATTTGGTTTCATTTTCCGACACAATTTTTCCGCCATGTTAACAACTTCTTAACTATTCCTAATACCAGGCGAAAATAATCGCTGGCAATGAACTTTCATGGCTGGAATTTAATCGACCTGTTATTTATTTGCAAATAAGCTTGTGCACTCTTATGCGGTATTCTTAAGGTTGGTTCTGGTCCATTTTGATACTTCAACCAGTTCTAAATGAGGAACTAAGTAGATAACACTAAAATCAACACAATTATCATAAATTGCATCAATCGCCAAAATATAATATTCAATATAAAGTGTTAAGTATCTAACACAATCGAGGACACATAAAACAGTATTTCGTCTAGTATTTTCAAACGTTTCCACGATTCGGTTATAATAAACCCCTTCAATAAAAAATCAAACACATGGCGCGCCAGCCCAGAAGCGGACCAAGGCCTACCGCCCCGACCGCTGCTTCTCCTACCTCTGTCCTCTACAGTGTCATTGGAGAGGGGCAGTACTGAAGGGTGGAACGCTCTCAGCACTCCGGATTCCTCGCGGCCGGTTAAGGCGGTCCTCTTAACCAGGGCCACGATGCTTCCATCGCGTAGCCCCTCAATTGGCCCTTCAGGGACCTAACGAACCTGAGTGTGTTCCGTGCCAGACCTCCCGACGGGGAAAGATCCCCACGCCAGTACCGGGGATCGAACACGGGCGCGCTACCACTGCGCTAGGGACCGTCATTTTTAAACCCCTTACCACCATTTAATCGCATAATGCTATATTACAATTTGAGAGCAATTATTTTGTTTTAAAAGGAAGAGCTGTTCGAAAAGCCAAGTATAGATATTATTTGTACAATCTTTACCATTTAGCTATGGTAAATGGAGGAAGTATTGACTTCGAGCCCAGAAAGTCGATACCCACATTTCACCAGGGATACGCGTTTCGAGCGCACGCTCGTGTGTGCGTTTACCACGTAACTAAAAAAGAAAAAAAAATCAGATTAATATCAAATTCCATATATATATATATATACATATATATATATATATATATATATATATATATATGCTTCAGGATACCAGGACATTTTCAAGAAAACTCCCACCACCAAAAAACCCTTTAGTTAATTTTTTCCCCAGAATTTTACCAACTATTTTTATTAAAATATCATTTGTTTCAGGTATATGAACTAGAAATAAAATCTGTATTTTAACTCTGTAGTCTGTGAAGTCCAGTTTATAGACGCCTTAATAGACAAATGTGGAAGAATGTAGAACCTAAAAATAGAGTCTATGCCCAATAACGTTTTCCGTATTATTAGCAAATTACAAAATGCTGGTTTAAATAATCTTTTAGATTTTTCGAGATTGAACTGTGATGCAGCATATATAAAACAGGTGTAAAGATATAGAATTCCTCTTTGATTTTCGGCATGACACCATTAGTATAATTGATTTGTAACATAAACACTTGTGTTTAATTTTCCATCGTGCATGCAACCAAGACTATAGTGTCTAATTCAAAATGTTTATAAGTGCTTAAATTTATATTGTAGTTGCAATAAACACAAAAATAAAATTCAAAGTTAAATAAACAGATATCATGGGAAAATTGCACACTTGGCACAATTAAAAATGGCCGTTCTCTTGTGCAGTTAAATTTTTTCTATGTCCATTCGAGTGAGCCAACGTCTGTGCGCCGCTTTGGCTAACTCTATAATACAAGCCACAAGGCACTAATTTTAGCTACCTCCACATTGTGCTTGGCGTGGAGCAATGGTTAAGTTACTTAACTTCTGCGCAAGTAGCTTGAGTTCCATTCTCCGTAGGGGATGGTTATCTTTTATTTTTGTAACTCGTTTTACTGTAATATAGTTAAATAATATTGCTTGTTTACTTCATTTTACTTACAGTATAATAACAATATAGGTTAAATTTATCAATATAAAATTAAATTGACTGCATATGAAACCTCCTCCTATATGACGGACTACTAAATAAACGCATATACCTGTGGAAGGAATATTGCTCCGGCATTTCGTCATATTATTCATTTTCTAGGAAGACTTGTGGTTATAGTTGTGTTCCCTTTATAACTACAAGAATATACGCAATATTGTGAACAAAACCTACTGTCCCGACCGCTCGCGTAAGTACAGCTTATATAAAACGTCGTGACACTCCATATGCGCAAGAGAGGTGAAGTGGTGAGAAGCAACAAATGTGTAGGGTTACCTTGCATTTGAACTCACTACAGCTGGAACACTAATCCTCACCTCTCTTATTATGCAAGTGGGCTTGTCAGTGCTACTGCGCTGCTATGCTTCAGGAGTCACGACATTTTATACAAGCTGTACCGGATTCGAGCTCCGTCTGTCAGACGCCGGCCAGTTTTAAATTGAACCGAGTGTACATTAAACCCTCTCATTCGATTCAAGTTTCCTAGTAGTCTACAGCTTACAGCCTACACACGTTTAGTGTGAAAGAGCAATTTATCAGATATAGACAAATCTTAAATTGGGTTAACAATTAAACCTACAAATTGAAAGCACTTCTGGCACTGCGTATCCCCTTTTGGTACGATATCTCGAGCTTTTGAGATCGCCTTAAGGGTTTGCCGGGATATTTGAATCGGGTAAGGGTAATTAATGCTCTCTGGGCATCTCGCTCTGGTATACAAGCGATAAGATGTTGACACGGAGAGCCGAAGATCCGTGATACGAGTCCCGCCTTGGCACTGAATTTTTCAAATGTGATTCAACTTGTCAACAGCCTACATAGTGTGAAAGAATATTTATCAGCTATTACACATCATTATAGTTTATTTTTGTATAGCTTCTAGAAGCTGTTCTTAAGAAAACTTATTTTTTATCCACTTCTCGTTAATATGCTCTTGTAGGTACAAGGGGATAGAAGAAAGCTAAATGATAGATTTTTAAATGCAGTTCGCTATATGCTGGCCTAGTAATCCATACTCTTTCCATGACATAGGGAGAAAGAACGGAATAGCACAGCACTTTAAAATGACAAAAGGTTAAAGAAACTCAAAACATAAAAATAAATATTTTGGAAATGACTAATGCCACAAAATATTAACTGAAATAAATTGTGTGTTTTAAACAGATCCGCATATTTTCTGTAGCATCTCTTAAAGCTTACCCGTTATAAAAATTATACAAAACTCCTTCCTAATTAAGAGGACTTTACAGGCTATTTAGAAAATTCAAGATATAAATTTTATTGGACTTTTAAATATCTTAAATACGTTGTATTTTAATCAAGTTTGTTACAACTTTTTGAGAAAATGAATAATATCCAAAATTTATCTATGTAAAGGACGGTAGGCTTTTCCGGAAAAGCCTTGTGTGGCATGTTTAGAAAATAATGAAGTTAAATACTAAATTTGTTATTTATCGAACGCTTCATTTTATAATTATGGTATTCAAAAACACAGACACATATGGATCTTTCTCTAAAATTACTTCTTTTGTTCAGGGATCTCAAAACATGTATTTCGGAGACATTTAAATTTTGTATGGAATACAATATTTCCTCTGCGTAATGTAATTAGTAGAAAAAGTGAAAATAACACTTTAATCACTAACTTTTAAAGATTGCATTGTGTGGAGTACTTGGGTAAGAGTTATGTATTTTTCTACTGAAGGTTAATATTTATACAACAAAGCAAGGTGAACTATGAAACACTGCAGGTACATTGCAGCTACTGTCAGCATTTTGAAATTATACATTTTTTAAGTTTCTACGTTTTACAGATTCCACAGCCGAGTCGCTTTAAATAGGAAACGTATAAGAGCAATCATATATAATTAATTAAGCAACCTCCAAAAATGAAAATATGTCACACAGTGTGCCAGTCACGTGCAATTCCGTGTTGACGGGCAGTAGTGTTAATGTATATCCCTGGCATATTATTGCGCCAGCTCTTGCCACCCTCCGCCATAACGATGTATGCTCTGGATTATCGACATTGCGATAAAAAGAATAAAACTAAACATACAGCTCATCAATAAATCCTTTAGAAGTGTGAAAGGCTTTTCGTCGGACACACGTACAACAAAAAGTACAAGTTAAGTGCATTACAAACACAACGAGAGTTATTCAAATGAATGCAGCGTAAACTTCGCCACACCGTTCTCTGTTTTATGTCACCAGCGGATTTGCAGCTCGGGCACATATCTTCCTACCCACCACATTATTCCATTATATAAAGCACCGAGTATTTTATATACATAATATATCCAGCTATGCGTTGTCCTCTGGGCATACAGCAGTGTCCATAGTGGCGGAATGGCCAGCATTTTCGAAAACTGTTTGGAATAAGCATCATTCATGTCTTTCTGCAAAATTAATTCACTTTTCTTTTAAAAAGAATGTTAGAATGTCTTAAGTGTGACAATTATTGGCTATTCGTGCGAATTTTGTATCTCTCCACATAATGCACAAAGCCTTCGTTTGGACGCGAGGCCGGTCTAATGGGAATTTTCTTGGCACTGTAAAGCACGCTGTTTTCCGGCAGAGTCAGATATCCATAGTCTCTTGAATTCTCAATCGTGCAGATTTCTCATGCAAAGTATAACCACAATAATCACATGGCTTAGTCATTGAAAATGTTGGAAATTATTAGCTTATGCCGCCATACATCTCTCACACCTTTTAAGAAAAAGTTCAATAAACGTTATCAATTTTTCATGACCATGTAAATAAAATCAAGCTTTCTCCGTAATAAAAACATTTACCGCTGGTCAACAGAGCGATCATTAACATCATCCAATATCAATTACATATTTTTACTGAATTCGCATTATCGCGTGTTTGCAATTCCTAAACTACCTTTAACTTATAGGATTTTAAAGGTTTAATGGCATTCCAAGACGAGGTTTGCGAAATTCCTTGTTCCTGTACAACCTTTCTCAGAGATGTCTTTGGACTTCGTTCAATCTTTTCTACGATGTCATGGAGTTTTTTTTGTGTAGGAACATTACGATTTACTTTCAGTTTCTTGTCAAGAGTAGATCCCGTTTTCTAAATATATTCACAAGATTAGGAACCGTTTCTCTGAGAGGCGCATGAATAGGTGAGATTCTGTACATACATCGTCGTCTCACATCGTGTTTATTGTTACATAGGAATCATACATGTAGACTCTGTGTGCTGAAGTGTACGGACGTTTTGGTGTTATAGCAGTACTAACACTGCATAGCATTGAAACATGCGGTATCACTACGTATCAACCTCTGTATAGCACAGAGTTCGCGTCAGCTGATTATCCGGCATACGTAGAGGGAACAGAACCGGTTAGAAACAGCGCAGGGCAAGGCAAGAAATTCTCCGTTAGTGCAGCCACGCATCGGAACGAAGGCTTATAACTCTTACGGTGGGTCAAGACAAGTCAGGATAGCTTGTAATACTCCTGAAAAGAGAATTAAAACAAGACAGAAAGAGCGCACTCGTAGCACCGGCAAACACCTAACAGCTTTCGTTCTAGGTTTGTACTGCGCATGCATAGGCGTCATACACACTCCATACCTCGTACAGCAAGTTGGCAAGACTTCTGATGGTGTGCAATGACATAAAGCGAAAGCTCCAGAAAATCATTAACTGTAAAACGTAATCTTCCTTCAGCTAACACCAAATACTTGTACTCATATATTGGACGACGCTATTTCACCAGACTTCATATTTTAGAGGAATGTGAATCATATAAATACCGTTTTCGGAAACAGGTGAATGCCTTGTATACGCGGCCTTTCCCCTCTCACAGTTAGTTTCCTTGCCGTTCATGGTAGTGCCCGGGTAGAACACACTAACTTGGTTTAAAATAGAGTTGAAGGTTGTTACACTACAAGGTTGTTACACACTTGGTTTCTGGTCTTCAAACCATGAAATCACTCCAAACATAAAACTCTTAAAATCGATCAACAGCAGCAATGAATTGGACATCTGGGGAAAAATTCATATCGTCAAACACAGGAATCACCTAATGAATTTCGAACTACCGCCACCCAGCAGCCTTGGAGGTTCAGCAGTCCAACACCAGAGAACACCACTAGCCACACACATTCCCCAGACAGTAACGGACAAAGTCAGTTGAAAACATGCTGACGATGGGCGCAAACCGTCTTCCGAAACGCGTTCAAGTAAGAAGATTTTAGTGATATAGTGTAACAACCTTCAACTCTATTTATTTTAATTATGCCGCATCACTGTTACAGCTTCTCAATCTTCAAAATTAACGCTAACTTGATTATGCTCGTGTAACCTCACGGTAAGCCTTAGGATTCGCAGATGTCATGTTGGCCTTGGCTTAAAATTGACATTGGGAATAATTTCCAAAGTTTGTTTATTGCACAGTTTTCCTCTGGCATATTAAGTGTAATTCTTTCTTTGAATCTATCAGGCTTATAACTTCTCGTTGTATACAACGTAAGACAACTGCATCTCTACTACTTTGTACCTATAGAGGAAGTATTGCATTACGCCCAAAACTTCGATACCGAGGTTTCACTGGAAATAAGTGTTTTGGGACTTCCTGGAGATCCACCCCCAAAAGCATTTTTATAACAAGTCCATACGCACGTGAGCGTGCAAGTGTGTTTGTGTGTGTGTGTGTGTGTGTGTGTGTGTGTGTGTTTGTGAACAGCATAACTCGAAACCCAAAAGTCGGTTACGTACCAAACCGTGTATTTAAGTTCAGCAGCTTCCAAAGATGCGACACCAAGGTTTTCAAGAAATTTCTCCACCCAAAACTACACTTTACACAAAAATGTAGTTATTTTGTATTTTCTAAGAAATGGCTCTACGAATTTGTATTAAAATACCACATTTTAAGATACTCACATGACAAATAAAGTGTATCTCATGGATTTTCTGGGATTAGGCTGTGAGGCCCTTTTCTTTCGAAATCGCTTTTGTATAACTGGTACACCGTAAGATATGGACAAAATGTTACTACGCAAAAGATGCAGATCTCGTTAAAGCACAACCTTATGTGAAACAAAAATTTTGTTGTTTAACCATTTCCGAGGTACATTGTTTCGCTTTGCATGTCCAAATATGTATAATGGAATTTCAAAGCGATCCGCTTTTTAAAAATCCGATTTGGCTTTGGCCTATTGTATCCTTCGTATACTTACAACGAAATGCTTAAATCTGTAGAGAAAGTTTATTGCGATTAAAAGAAGTAGATAGCAGAATAAGCTTTTGTTAGGAGTAGAGACAGCCATGTGAACGCAACATATCAGATTTGCTAAACGATACACGGTGAAACTGTGGATATTTATGTTTGCTTTCTTTGTGGTAGTACGTGACAAGGTGACCGAGAGGGATGGCTCAGGCGGTAACGTCTGTGGCTTGCATTCGGGAGGTCCCTGGTTCGATTTCCAGCGATTTCGAGGATTTTTCCGGATCGTCAGGGGAATGCTGGAGCGGTTTCTTTCATTCCCCGAATTTCCTGTCCCTCCATTTCGTTCATCCTTCGCCCCGTTTGGTCTGTTTCAGGACTGTAAGTGTCGGCGATGGTGTCTCGGTGCAGCGTGGCAGGGAAAAAGGATGCTCTTTGTGAACTTCCTCCACTCCCCGGCCGGTTGCCAGGGTATAACGACTGCCTCTTGGGACGATGGTAACTCTGTGGGGCGGAGTCCCTGGTCTGCCTGTCCGACTGCCAAGGCGTCTCAATATGGACTGTAGGGACCCTGTCACTTCTGTGCCGTCACTCCTGGTTCGGCGCGCCCGGTGTTTCCCTCCCTCTCTGCCCCCCCCCCCGTTGTGCTTCGGTACACATTTATTCCTAGATCGTTGCCGAACCCCCTTTGCTTCATCATCCAATCCAAGCATGATGAACTCCAGCACAGCGTAACTTCTTAAGAGCAGGACTGTGCTGCAAACATTCTCCCAGCTACGGATAGGTCTGCTTTATGAGATGTTAAAACATTGTGCCATATAGGGCAATACAGAGTGCGGTCGACACTGAAAATGTTGACATAGAGACTAGAAAAAGAATATGCAACGGCCAAGTAAAATTAGAATAAACCAACACCTCTTCCGCTGGATAGCTCAGTGCAGGCACTGCTAGAATTCCTACACTTCATGTTCATTTTGTAGTTGTAAATAATAGTAATAATAATAATAATAATAATAATAATAATAATAATAATAATAAGCTGTAAATAAAATAAGCAAGGTAAATAATAATATGCATAGTTTTAAGAAATGTCGTTGAAGCCAGTGCGGGCTTCCAGTGAAATATAAGTGAAACAACCTCTGTTTTGCAATAGAAATACCTTCCGTGAAGTTACGTCTGGCACCAGTGTGTCGCAATTATTTGCAAGTAAAACGGATGTACTCGTTGGCGATGATATGAGTGCAGTCCGTGGGAAGAGGAACAGTTACGGAACAAGTGGGCGGGGGATCGGACAGTCAGGTAAAGAAAACACCCGTAGTTCTGAATTGCACTTACTAGCGAGGCTGAGGCTTGCAAATGTAGTACTGGTTTCATTTTGCAACTGTAGATTCCCCTATCGCCTTACTCCTCATCACCCTCTAATCCCTAGACCTTGATGAAGTTAGACGTGTCAACAAAAACAGTGATGCCCTCCTTCAAGCACACTCATATCGTGACCGACTAGTACCGTATCAACATAAGCTAGGATTATATTTCGGGATTTAAGTTTTCAGAAGAACGTGACATATCTACTTATATAAATAATTCGCGCGAGAGCGTTTAGGCTTCAGAATTACACAGCAGAAATAAATGGGGAGTTTCTGTAATATTTCGGTCAATAGAAAAAAAAGAGGTTTATTACAGAGAAATACGTTCAGCGAATGATAGGTATTAAGGAAATGTGAGATCGCTCAAGAAGAGAGAACCCCGGGAATCACTGTCGAATGAAAGGTTTTACTTCAAGATTAGGAATAGAAATGTAATGAGGAGCTAAAAACCAGACTTCTGAAAGCCGTGTGCCAGGGAGCAGGAGGATTTGATGAAATTTGGATCCTTCACACCCGAATTTGCTGTCTGTCAAGAGGACATTTTTATAAATCACATTTTATGAGCCAAAAATGTTCCCAAAACAGTGGGCTTTCTGTCGTCGTTTGCTACGAAACATTGTGCTCAAAAGTCGCATAGCGAGCGAACATTTCTGGATGTTTGAATATTTTGAATGCTAGTATGAGGTAAAAATAAGAGAATATACCTACATACCTGACAAACTGAGTTTTTTCTGGGGAAAAATTCATAGTAGAAATCAAAAGATGAAACGGGTGAACTTGAAACCTGTTACACAGCTTATACTAACATTAATTCCAGTGATTTTAGGAAATAGTCCTGTTCTGAGGAATAAACTACAGCAACATTTGCCTTACTTTAAAGCGAACGAATGCAACTGGGTTTTAAATCCCTTGGATGTTACTGACACAAAGCACCTACCAATAGAATAGGCAGAAGATTTGGCTGAAGTTCAGGATGATCGAACTTAAAAACTCAAATATAGGAATTAATCAGTACTTCAGTTCTGAATTTTAGTAAAAATAAAGTTCCCAGAACCTGCAGCAGCACTAGAACCAATCAACATTCAACATCATTCTGCAAAATCTGTATTCATCCAGTGCTTATGACATCTTCAACGTATTCATGAGACAGGATGCGGTAGTTTGGAAAACTCTTCAGCCTATATACAATGGACGGTACCTTGTGGTCAAGCGTGCTGAAAAGTACTGCACTTTGTAAACGCCTCAAGGTCAAAGGAAAGACTTAAACCAGCTTTCTTGCTGCATAATATGGACACTACACCACCCAAGTACCCGATATTTAACCCGCCAGACAGTCATCACACAGCCCAGCGGACTACACGTTCTGGTCGCACAGTGCTCTTCCCAAGTGGTTTCTCCACATTGTCCTGGGGAGGAACCAGTATGTGGCGGCACCTAAGTAATTGCTCTATGTATACAACCAATGCTTGTTTCATTTTTGTTTATTGTGTATTTTTGTCTTGTTACCAAGAGAGACACCACATCTTGTTAATTCTCCAATATATGTTTAATGTATCTCTTAAATATGTTAATAAACCACACATTTGGAACAAAAGCTATAACACCTACTTTAATCAAAATCGTTGGAGACGTTTATGAGAAACTAAAAAATAATGAGGAATATTTCATATCATTGGTAGTTTGTGGTAAGGCAGTTTCTTCAAACTCGCATCCTTGGAAGATGTTGAACTGAAACATCCGGTTTAGACTTTGAACCGAATTTTCGTTTTTCCATTAGAATTTCAAGACAGCCATTTGCCCGCGGGAGTAACTCTTTCTAAAAGTAACTTTTTTTGGAGTCTCATAACATATATTTTCCGGTGAAATATCGACATAGAATGTTTGGGTGGAATGCAATGCTTCCTATACCTCTGTACGCAAGTAGTGGTAAATAAAAGCAATAAAATACAGTTGTATGTATTGAACTAAACTCTGTATTTCATGAATTAATTTATATCTGCTTAATATCCATTTGAAACATAATTTAATATTATTATAGATATCCTCCATGTTGTAGTGGTTACCATGCTGCCGGCCCTCGTAGCCGTAGTTGCAGGAGCATATAGCTTCGGTGCTCTGCCAAGCTGAGGTTCGCGGGTTCGAGTCCCGCCATGGGCATGAGTGTTTGTATATGTGTTGTATGTATAATTGCTGTAATAAGCGGTAAAGTAAACAGTAAAACACAATAATCATAAACTGGGTAAACAAGGTAACTTAAAAAAAAGTCCAAAAATATAAGAAAACAAACATGCTAGCTTCTATTCCCAGATCGAGGTTTAAACCTGGCGGAGCATGATGGATTTTTTTTCGGGCATAAAATCCTTAGCGTGGCTTCCTTCGGAAGGGAAATAAAACCGGAGATCCCGTGTTGTAGATTTACAGCATGTAAAAGAGCCTCAAGCCTGATAGAGACCTCTGAGGGAAATTACCGTTCTATCAGGTCCAATATAGAATGGAACACTAAGGACCGCAGCAGTTAAAGAGCATCCATAAATAATAAAAAAATAATATATATTGAAACTGTTAGAAAACAGGTATCAGTGCTACCATTAATTTCTATATTTAACAGATCGCACATTTCTCTCTATCAAGTGTACATTCCGCCACTGAAGTTTAGCGCGCGCACACACTTAATTGTGTACGCACACCCGGAGGTAAATCCTCGTTCGTCCTTCCATCTATTGTACAATTATTCCCATTACTTTTCATGCGTAGGTTAGAGTGCAGGAACAGCACATGTCAATATATAAATCAGCCTGGAATTCACAAAGGACAGCAATATAAGCAAAGCTCGCACTTATTTACACTCCACTCAAGTCAATACCAGTATCACTGGTCATGTGTGTGCCCGCATGCGCAACGGGCAATGCCAGGGTTTAAAACGGTATACCGTGTCGAGAGAGCACTCTCATCCAGCTCTGTGTGTATCAAGCACCCTCGTCAACACACAACCTCTAACCTGGACTTCAAAATTTATAGCTGCACAGCCCCTAAGGGACCCCAACATGTCAAGATTTCATCACCTGTCCTAAGGGCGCAAAAAATCACTCAAGTTGTGCAAAACTGCTGCACGTAAGAAAAAAGTTCCAGAATCTCTTGTCTCAAATTCTAATTCTCAAGCATATATGAGTTTATATTTTAATGTTATGCTAGAATTGGTAAGTTTCTAATCTGAATATATTGTTTTCGACGAATGTCCTTTCCCGTTCATACCGTCACGGCGGAAAGTTTAAATTCCTGCATTCAGTGTTCGTAACCTAAACTATTTTATTAATCCTTCAAATTCTCTCCGCTAAAATACATACATTATACTGAAACTTTACTTCCTGAAATATTCTGTCACCATTAGGGTTAATAATTTCATTTATCACATTTGTATACTTTCTTACAAGATACTTGAATGAATATTAAATATAATTCAAATGAAGGAAATATAAAACTAACAAATGCGACTTTAAATCGGCGGCTGTGGTGTGTGTGTGTGTGTGAGAGAGAGAGAGTGAGAGAGAGAGAGAACAGCATAACTCTTAAATGAAAAGTTGGATACTTAAATATCAAACTTCGAATTTAAGTACAGCATATTGTAAAGATGCGACACGTATATTTTCAAGAATATCCCCGTAGCCAATCGACCTTATTTTTAATTTTCTCAAAATTGAATCCTGATTATTTTTATTAAATTACAACGTGTTTAAGATACTCAAATGTCTAATAAAATCACCTTGAGTTTCATAACTATGTTGAACTTTCTGGGAAAGCGTACGAATTCATAAAACGAATGCTTTATAATTGTGTTAAGCTTGTAAATATAAGAGATTGAGAAAAAGTACTGCAAAGAAATGTATTACTCTTTAAAATACACTTTATTTCAATACTATTTTTACTTTCTCTACCACTTACATAGTGCGTAAATAAATTGAGTTTTATTTACAGCCGCTCTTTAACTGCTGTGGTCCTTAGCGTCCAATTCTATATTGGAAAGGAAACACCGGTAATTTTTCTCAGAGGCCTCTTTATCAAGCTTGAGGTTCTTTTACGTGCCTTAAATCTACAACACTGGACCAGCGCCCTTACTTCCCTTCCGAAGGAAGCCTTGCTAAAGATGTTTACGCCCAGAAATGTATAGTGCTCCGCGGGGTTGAACCCCCGCCCTCGGGAACTAGAGGCTAGTATGGTAACCACTACCCCACGGAGAACGATACACATAGTAGGTAGAGATCGTATTGCATTCGTTCAAAAATTCGATACCGAGATTTCACCTGAAATACACGTTTTGAGGCTCCCTGAATCCAAAAATGGCACTTTTAGAAAAAGATCCACGCGCGCGCCCGCGTGTGTGTGTTTGCCTGTGAATAGCATAACTCAAAAACGAAAAGTTGGATAAATACCACACTTGGTATTTAGGTTCAATACCTTCCAAAGATGCGATACGAAGATTTTCAAGAAAATTCCCCCATCCCAACTACCCTTTACATGAAACATTTTCGAAAATTTTGTTTCCTTAAAAATGGTTACAACGATTTTGTTTAAAATAACATATCTGAAATATATTTACATGACAAATAAAATGTATATCTTGAATTTTCTGGGAATAGCCTTGGAAGTCCTCTTCATTCGGAAGGAACTTTGTATACTTGTAAATGTTAATCGATAGACGAAAACGTACCACATCAAAATGTAGATCTGTTAAAAACACACAATTTACTTAAAACAAGTTTTTTCTTTGGCATGGAAACAGTATGGAATTTTAAGGCCACCATATAGTATCCAGTCCGTAAAACATTTGACTATTGTTGTCCCCTTTGCATCTATAACGAATTGTGTAATTAGCTATTTCTGCAAAGGTTTATTTGGATTAAAATGCAGTAGACAGAAAAATAAGCTTTAGTAAGAATAGTTTGTATATCAACTAATAAACGATAGAGGGTAGAGAAAGTCATATAAATGTATCACATCAGAATTTGTTATTACTTCTTTTAATCAACTATTATAGTTTATACCATTTCTGATCTATTTCAGCTCAATACAGTTGTTCACTCCCTCTTTTATCTGGTTTTCCTCGACTTCTATGGCTTGTGTATTGTAATTTAGAGTTATATGAGACTGGCTTCCTTCATTCTTTCTATTTACCTGACCAAAATGTTTTCCTCTAATATTTGGAGTTTATGACTAAAACTGTTTTATGTGAAAGGAATACCGACCCTCTGCACAATTAATTAGCACTAGCAAGAAATTTGTATGAGTTTCCTTCTCTTAAGTAGATTGCCTTCACCATGGGATAGATGATACTGTTTATCACCCCTTACAGTAAAGGTTGCTCCTAAAAGCCAACAAGGTTGTAATTTCTTTGCTGCCTTGAAGACTTTACACGCTAGGAACCTTGTGCAAGGCATCCTTCGACTAGGACTGCATATCAGGTCAGTGTGTACTGGAGCTGGTGAGGGAGATTATTTCATGCACCCGACTTTTTTCCATAATTTGTCAGTTTTTTAAAGTTTTTTCTCTCAGTCATAGGAGTATGAAATTATGGAATTTCAAAGCCAGCATACAGCGATCCCTTTTAAAGGTTTCGCGATCCCTTCAATCACCTTTATTCGCCTTGTATCTATAACGAAATGTGTAATGAAATCCCTTCTTTAAACGTTTCTCTTGATTAACAAAAGGTAGATATAGGGTGGGTCAAAGAAACTAGACATTTTAGTTTTTATGTTATTGATACATGAATTAATTAAGTGGATTTAGATGCATGCCATTGTTTTGTCTGGTTGCTGCAATTTATTAAACATGGAAAACTCCACTGGTAAGCAACGAGGATTTGCTGTAAAATCTTGTTATCTAAATGGGCAATGCGTCCAACCTGTTCGTAGGGAGTTTCGTTACCACTTTCAACTCCATCGTCTTGATCCTGTGCCCTTTGCCAATGGAATTAAAATCTGGGTTCGCAGTTTAGAGGAAACAGGTCCAGCACTAAAGAAGAAACCTCCAGGTAAAGTAAAATCTACTAAAAATATTGAGACTGTTAGAGTTGCTCTAATGAATAATCCGATGCGTTCGGTCAGAAGACATTTTCTGACATTTAACAAGAGCCACTCCAGTGTACGACGTATACTGACTAAATATTTACAATTTTACTCACACAAGTTGCAAACACATCGTGTTAGATTTTTTTTAATGAAATAGAACATGATGAAGACGTTGCTTCCATTCATGGATGTCTGTTGAAACTCACTTTCGTAAATAAACAGAATTTTCGGTATTATGCACAGGAAAATCTGCGGCATCTTCATGAGCGGTCCCTACATTCAGACAATGTGACAGTTTAGAGTGCTCTCTCTTCTAAAGGAATTATTGGGCCATATATATTTGAGGATGCCAATGGTCGCGCGCAAATTGTGAATTCAGCTGCTTATGCTACAAAGATTCAAAATTTCTTACGTGATCAATGAGAAGAGGAAATTTTCGTATCAACAGAACGACTTCGTTCCAACAAGACGGCAACAGCATATACTGCACGCATCTCTATAACGGAATTACGAAATTTGTTTGGAAATCATGTCATATCGAGAAATGGTAACATTCCTTGGCCTGCACAATCTCCCGACTTAATGTATATGATTTGTTTTTATGGGGTACCTAAAAAAAAGCAAATGCAAACAAACCGCAAAACATTCAAGAACTGAAGACAGCAATTCGTGAAGAAACTGGAAACATTACAGTCGAAATGTTCAAAGAATGATAAGAAACTTCAAAGAGCGATTGCAAGAATGTGGTTGAGCGCATTTGAATAACGTCATTGTCAAGGAGTAATGATTACATGCAAATGACATACTATGCTCTACATTTTCATATAATAAAAGTTAATGTAATATTGTATCTGAAGTTTCACTTCAATATATTTAAAACTTTCCCGTTTCTTTGGTCCACCCTATAGAAAAACAAGTTCTCGTAAGAGTATTTTGTAGAAGGTACATAAAAATTAACATGGTGAGACTTCAGAAAGTGATATGAAGTAACACAGATTTTTATCTGTATGTCTGTACGTGTGTGTGTGTGTGTTTCAAATAAAGACAACCGTGTTTCCGTGGGTTTTTAATGTTTCAATCTATACCTACTAATTGAGTTCTCGTTTAATAGTAATTAATGCCTTTGTATGAAATACGAGAAAGCTCTGTATCCATTTCGTGTTATTTTTTCATAATATGCCTTAAAGCAACATTTCAATTTTTCAGTTCATTATTTTTGAAATATGAATATCTGCAATTTGTACCAATCAAATAAACAAATTGCCTTAATTATTCTATGTAGCGTGAGGGTAGTGTTTCAGCTTTATTATCCATAGGATGAGTTCTTGATCAACCGAGTTACTTGGATAATCGCACTCAAAATGCCACTAGCCAATGATAGGTAGAGTATGATAGTCAGTTGGCCAATCAAAGCCGTACTACACTAATAGTAATTCACCTTCGATTACTACACTGATAGTATTTCATAGGGTGCACTTGTTTTTAATTTGTATGCATGCAGTGAGTGAGATCACGTAGGCTGTGACTACAACTGAAAATGCCGCGATTTGGAGGTCAAGATATTGATATATAAAAGCAGCTGTAGATAATTAAACGTCAGAAAACACGAAGAAGAACAAAAGAACCAATTTTCAGAATTCTGTACGGAGAGAAATTATAAAACTGACGCCTCAGTTAGCGACAAAGAGATTGCCTGCAACAATCATGGTTGGTACTAACCTAGGTAAGTTGATAATAAGCTTTTCGTGTGATTATCTAGCCGAGTAACACTCGTGCTACTAGTTTTACATGACAGTTTAATTTTGGCTTCAAACTCATGAACCTTTTCATAAAATCTCTGTACCTTAGATCTCAAAATAATTTTAATGAAAAGAAGCATTCGTTAACCTCAATTAAATTGTTGTAATACTATCACCACTAGTGCTACTGCTGTTGATAATACTTTTTCATAGGTTTCCCGTGGAGATTTATTTCAAAACGTGTGGTAAACAGTCTGCGAGGAACATACACTGAGAGTGAGGGTAAAGGAAATGCGTTAATTATGTTCTGTAATAAATTATCTAAAGTGTTGCCTTCACACGGCTTTCTCTACGCACAATTCTACAAACTATTCTTATAAAATGTTATTCTTCTGTCTATCTGTTAATACGGACAGACTTCTGCGGCTGTCACCTCCTCCGTCCGTTGCTGTTAGGCTTACCTAGATGCTTCTCCCGTTGCTTCCAGAAGTTCTCAGTGGGTTGGTTCTCTTCAATTTATCCTCGGCTAGCTGCAGTCATTTTTCTTAAACTATATGGGAGCATGGACTTATCCTCGGTAAAGGAAAACGTAGATCTCGGGTGGTGATATAGGAAGACATAGACTTGCTTTGTTTATGAAAAGATGACACTGCCGTTTCTTTTTATTTAATTAACACTCGTAGTATACAAAACTGGTATTGCCGCTGTAAAATACTGTCCACCGCTGTTAAACTATGGCGCGGATATGACACGAAGTATAAATATTCTTATTGTCGCTTTAAGAGTAGCAGATCTTAGGTGTGTTGCTAGAACTATCTTGATTCCCTGTTTCGGCGCGATATCTCACACATCCTGCAGCATCTCTCCCTGACCACACATGACATAAACTGTCGCACTGCAATGCTAAAATTCCATGATAAAACTGTTGACAATACTGTCTTTTTGGCGCGATATCTCACACATCCTGCAGCATCTCTCCCTGACCACACCTGACATAAACTGTCCCGAATTTTCCCCAAACAGATCCATTTATAGTCTCAGGCTTCTGAGGCTGCTTCCTTTCCTATTGGTCCATTTTTAGCGCGACTCGACGCGTCTAACTATTTCGAATAAACTTTCAGGGATCTCATTGGTCCAAGTTTAATATAAATCGCGGCTTTTCCTACATTTACCGTTAGGTTGTCTTTCTCGCTCACTTGGTCACGGCGAATTATCAAATAATGGGACAAAGGCTCTACACCCTCGCTGTAGGAATAATGGCACTGCGACTGAAGAGAGGTAATAAAACTAGGTTTTCTGCCTTCGAAAGCACTATTCCTGTAGCTAAAACATTCCATCGTGGACAGTATTTTAACATAGCGCTTAAATTATTTACATTAAACCATTTATAACTCTACTGATATTAGTAACCTAGATAGATACATAACGTTAAATCACCCTTCTTAAAATATACAAGCAGTATGAGAAAAAGATATTTACATAGTACGATTTAACATCAATAAAAGTTAATTAATAAATTATCTGTAATTACAGTTCTTGGGCTCGGCCTAGAGTTGCCGTTTCAAATTGCCCTGTTCTGGAAAAGAATAAATTTTTCAGCACTTGATACAATTTTCTTTTCCAGAATAATTCCTCTGATTATGGCCTTTGTTGGTTTGTTTTGTTGACAGAGACCCTTCGCTATACCTGTTCCTTCACAAGGGTTCTGACAAACCGGTGGTGCTTACATTTGGGTCATTCACTCTACACTTTGTTATGGTTGACCCCCTCTCACCATTTAAAAACAGGTTTTCTGAGAGGCATTCTTATGCACAATGCACTTCGCGCA
Organism: Deroplatys truncata; assembly: GCA_030765065.1. NCBI lineage: Eukaryota > Metazoa > Arthropoda > Insecta > Mantodea > Mantidae > Deroplatys > Deroplatys truncata. The sequence goes on along the minus strand of CM060983.1, from coordinate 200,577,222 downwards.
CACGAATAACTTGTAACGCAAACAAATACACTAATACCCAAATTAAGTTCTAAAATTAAATCTATTTACATACATATTGGTACATAACTATTATGCATTTATTTATTTCTTTACATCCTTATTTATCGGGTGTATTACCTTTACTATTTGTTCACAGGGTTGCTACCTCATTTCGAGTAAAACTGACCTGATTATTTTCATTACATTCTTCACCCTTTTCATTCTCTAAACATTTGTACGGTTTGAGCAACTGTTTATGGTATCTCCCTACGATCTTGGAATTCTTTATTTCTTGTAACTCATATGTATCCGAGCCAAAAATGTTAATCACCCGGTATGGACCTTTAAATAAATTTGCCATTCTATGATACCTCTTTTTTTTATAATTAATAAAACTAATTTATATGTTTAAAGAAAACTGTCAGCATATTGCTAGCATACCAACCAATTAATAATTTACAAATATTGCTAAATATCAAAAAAAAATAATAAATATTCTGACAATAAAAGCTGTTTCAACCTTAAGACAAACTTATTCAAGCAGAAAGAAACTGAAACATATTAATGGCAAAGGTGTTTCTTGTTCTTCTTCACTATCACTAATGAGCATTTAATACTCAAGTCTCTTTAATAATGAAAAAAAATGTTCTGCACAACTGCTTAAGACAATTCATTAATTCACATGTGAAAGCTCTCCTTTCCAGGCACTGTAGAGTCAGGATCAATGATATTATGTCTTTTTTTTTAGTTTGAATGCTGGATTTGTTTTTTTTTATACCAATACTAATTCTCCAAGTTCGATCAACCATTTCTTTCGCTTCTTTGTTTTAAATTCCTGCTTTCTTTTCTGCGCCCTCTTTGACATTCTTTCAAAAGCTTTCTTTAACGTCTCTTCTCCCGTTAGTGTTTTCGGATCTTTAGTTTCTAGTGTCTGTGGTAATTTCCCTTCAAGTGTTTCTATTAACTTCCCCTTCATCAGCTCAACTAATTTCCCCTCTAAATTCTTATCTTGTTCACTTAAGTTTCTTTCTAAGCCCTTACTCTGCTTATTTACGATTCTTTCTAAGTTCTTATTATGCTCATTTGATTTCCCTTCTAGATTCTTATCTTGTTCCCTTACGATTCTTTCTAAGTCTTTACTCTGCTCATTTACGATTCTTTCTAAGTCTTTACTCTGCTTATTTGATTTCCCTTCTAAATTCTTATCTTGTTCACTTACGATTCTTTCTAAGTCCTTACTCTGCTTACTTACGATTCTTTCTAAGTCCTTATTATGCTCATTTGATTCCCCTTCTAAATTCTTATCTAGTTCACTTACGATTCTTTCTAAGCCATTACTCTGCTTACTTACGATTCTTTCTACGTCCATATTATGCTCATTTGATTCCCCTTCTAAATTCTTATCTAGTTGACTTACGATTCTCTCTAAGTCCTTACTCTGCTCATTTGACTTCCCTTCTAAATTCTTATCTTGTTCCCTTACGATTCTTTCTACGCCCTTACTCTGCTTCTTTAATTTCTCTTCGAAATTCTTATCTTGTTCACTTACGATTCTTTCTAAGTTCTTACTATGTTCACTTAAGATCTTACCCCGCTCATCTAAGATTCTTTCTAAGTTGTTATTTTGTTCACTTAATTTTTTTAAGTTTTTACTCTGCTCATCTATGATTCTTTCTAAGTTCTTACTATGTTCATTTAAATTTCTTTTTGACTCCTTACTCTGCTCATCTATCTTTGCGCTCAAATGTTGAAGCAATATTAGCAGCTGGTTTTGACCTGCGTCAATGACCTGCTCAATCGGTGATTGCCTTTCCAGCCTAACTTCTACCTCTGCGGCACCCATATTTTCTCCATCTGTTGTTATGCTGACAATGGCCTCCCATTCAATTCTTTCAAATCTTCCCTTGACCTACTCATGGTTCCGTTAGTAAGTTCTACCTCCCTAGTAATGACTTTACCCCCTCTCAATAACATGTGTTCACAAAACTGAATCACTACTTTGCATGCCTTTTTGTTTGTTTTTGAATAAATGTTCTAACCTGTATTTTTTTAATGTTAACTGATGCGTTCCGAGTTCGAATCCTGGTGAAGTTCTAGAAGCGATGTTCTCAGCCGTTTTGTTGTCCCACGTAGGTAGACTAGAAGTTCGCGTTGTAATTTTGTTCTGCTGTGCCCCTTTCCTCTGAAGATTCTTCGTCTGTTCGTTGTTTCCTAGTCCTCCGTTTGTGTCGTTCTTCCCTTCGAGCTCCACGTTATGGCGCCAGTTTGGGGCGGTCACCTCCTCCGTCCGTTGCTGTTAGGCTTACCTAGATGCTTCTCCCGTTGCTTCCAGAAGTTCTCAGTGGGTTGGTTCTCTTCAATTTATCCTCGGCTAGCTGCAGTAATTTTTCTTAAACTATATGGGAGCATGGACTTATCCTCGGTAAAGGAAAACGTAGATCTCGGGTGGTGATATAGGAAGACATAGACTTGCTTTGTTTATGAAAAGATGACACTGCCGTTTCTTTTTATTTAATTAACACTCGTAGTATACAAAACTGGTATTGCCGCTGTAAAATACTGTCCACCGCTGTTAAACTATGGCGCGGATATGACACGAAATATAAATATTCTTATTGTCGCTTTAAGAGTAGCAGATCTTAGGTGTGTTGCTAGAACTATCTTGATTCCCTGTTTTGGCGCGATATCTCACACATCCTGCAGCATCTCTCCCTGACCACACATGACATAAACTGTCGCACTGCAATGCTAAAATTCCATGATAAAACTGTTGACAATACTGTCTTTTTGGCGCGATATCTCACACATCCTGCAGCATCTCTCCCTGACCACACCTGACATAAACTGTCCCGAATTTTCCCCAAACAGATCCATTTATAGTCTCAGGCTTCTGAGGCTGCTTCCTTTCCTATTGGTCCATTTTTAGCGCGACTCGACGCGTCTAACTATTTCGAATAAACTTTCAGGGATCTCATTGGTCCAAGTTTAATATAAATCGCGGCTTTTCCTACATTTACCGTTAGGTTGTCTTTCTCGCTCACTTGGTCACGGCGAATTATCAAATAATGGGACAAAGGCTCTACACCCTCGCTGTAGGAATAATGGCACTGCGACTGAAGAGAGGTAATAAAACTAGGTTTTCTGCCTTCGAAAGCACTATTCCTGTAGCTAAAACATTCCATCGTGGACAGTATTTTAACATAGCGCTTAAATTATTTACATTAAACCATTTATAACTCTACTGATATTAGTAACCTAGATAGATACATAACGTTAAATCACCCTTCTTAAAATATACAAGCAGTATGAGAAAAAGATATTTACATAGTACGATTTAACATCAATAAAAGTTAATTAATAAATTATCTGTAATTACAGTTCTTGGGCTCGGCCTAGAGTTGCCGTTTCACTTCCCTACAAATTCGTGTTTGATATAAAAGGATACATAGGCTAAAGTGATGGTCATATTTTTAAAAGCAGATCATAATATGATGACTTTGAAAGGGGCGGTGAAAACCATAGGTATTGGAAAACTCATATCAGTAACCAAGAAATATCTTGAAAATTTGTAACTTAAAAAATGTATTTTGCTTTAACGAGATGTGCATTATGCGTAGTAAGATTTTGCCTAATTATTACGGTTTAACATTAGTGCAAAAGTCATTCAGAATGAAGAGGACTTCAGAGGTTACTTCCAGAAAATTCAAGATATGCATTTCATTTTTTAGGAAAATATCTTAAACATTTGGTATTTTAATCAAAATCGTTGGAACCATTTTTGAGAAAATAAAACATTTCCGAAAATGTTTTGGGTAAAAGTTAGTTTTGAATGGAGCGACTTTTTTGAAAGTCTTTGTGTCCTTTCCTTCAAAGATGAGAACTTAAATACAAAGTTTGCTAATTAACCGACTTTTCGTGTTTGAGTTATTCTGTTCATAGACACTTAGACATACACACGCCAACCTTTTTCTAAAAATGCTTTTCTGGGAGGGCTTCAGGGGACCTCAAAGCAATATTTACAATAAAACTTCGATATCGAAATTTTGGGTGAAATAGGTACAATGCTTCCTCTGCTTACTAGGACCAACTTCGTTCTGCAACATCTTTTGTACCGAAGCCCCTGACGGGATGCCACCGAGAGGGAGGGGTGAGATGAAGGAAGACTGAGGGCGGTCGTACCAGAAGGCACAGCAGGGTAGAGGGAATGGTGCCTAGCTTTTAAAGGTGATCAAACAACTCAGAGCAACATATTATCGTCATCAAATGAACAACATATAGCATCCAAAATGGGGGACGGCAGGGTTACAACGGGAATTACCAAAAATTCGCTTAAACTATATCTGGAAAGGCGTAACGAAATACACACAGTGCCGCAAAAAAAGTCAAAAGACGACTATGTGATATAAACAGGCAGGAAATAGAATCTGAATGTAGACTAAGATCAACATTGGAGCTTCAAAACTAAATAAAAACTAGGTGAGGTAAGGAAACGCATAATTTGGAATTGAGTATAAAACAGAGGACGGAAATAGCATGGCTTAAGTTGGGAGGGTGGACAGCTCGCAAGATTGCTGATGATGATGGCAGGAGGATTTGCCCATTATGCGGGGAACAAGAAGACTGGGCGCATATTTTGACAGCATGCGTGCAGACGGAGGGTATTAGGAAAAAAACTATTACCGGAAGTATTTTTGGCTTCCAACAGACGGAGGACAGCATGCTGGGACCTGATTCTGAACAGTCAAAACTGGCCAAGCTTGGGCACATACTTAATGGAAGTACGTGTACTAAGAGATAAGGTGTTTATGTAAATTTTCTTTAAATATATGTAGTGCTTGAGCACTTGTGTGCGAGTGTGTGTTTCCGTGTGTGATTCACAGTATTTTTCAATTTTATGTGTATATATATAATGTGGTGATTATAAAAATAGTTGTTTTCTGGCCTATTCTGCAAGTCACGTATACAGACCAGGTATTTTTCTAGAGAGCATGTACGGTCTTATGACACATGCGACTGCGTTACGCAATTAATGTAATACTAAGTACTTAATAAATACCACTACTACTACTACTACTACTTTATCTACCATGTACATTACGTAAAGCAGGCATTCCATCCACACATTCGATACCAAGATTTCACCGGAAATACATGTTTTGAGACTCATTGACTCAAAAAAGCATAGAAAAAGGCGCATGTGTATGTGTGTGTCTGTGAACAGATTAACTCAAAAAGAAAGGTCGGATAAATACCACACTTGGTATTTAGATTTAGTACCTTCAAAAAATGTCATACGAAGATTTTCCTTCATCCCCAACTACTTCTTACATGGAATATTTTTCGAACATTTTGATTTTTTAAAAATTGGCTCTAACGATTTTGGTTAAAATAACGTGTATAAAAGATATTTACATGGCAAATAAAATGGATATCTCGAAATTTCTGGCAATAGCCTAGGAAGTCCTCTTCATTCCGAAGGAATTTTGTATAATCTTGTATAACTTGTAAACGTTAGGCGATAGACGAGAACGTACCACATAAAAAATTTAGAACTGTTTAAAACACACAATTTACAAATAGGTTTTTCTGTGGCACAAGCCGTTTCTGAGATGTGCGTTATTAAAGGGCTATTTTTAGTGCCATTTATCTCCGCCTATAGCTCCAATGCACTTATCGGGGCCTTTCTTTTGGAACTTATTAGATCATACACACTCTCATTGATACTTTCAGACTATGGGGAAGATAAGGAATAATCTTGGCTAGAGAAAAATTTCCACCCCAGCCGGGAATCGAACGCGGGACCCCTAGCACAACAGGCAGGTGCTCTACCAACTGAGCTACGGGGCTAGCCAGGGTCAAATTGTTTAATACCTGTCATTCCTTTCAAAACTCATCGATTTTCAGTTGTTTATTCGCGATTGCATGGGAACATTGTGGAGTTTAGGACCAGCATACAGCGTCCGGTTCCTAAACGCTGGACTCTCGCTCTTCTCTTTCCATCTATAACGAAATGTGTAATATAGCTATTTCTGCAAAGGTTTATTTGTATTAAAATGTAGTAGATAGAAAAATAAGCTTCAGTAGGAATAGTTTGTATACCCACGTATAAAGATAGGGATTAGAGAAACCCATGTGAATGTATCACATCGGATTTTTCACAAATTGAAACCCCCAGATGACAGCTGGTGCCCCCTTCCCTCCTGCTGGCTTTCACATCCCACGGGAGGAGCCTGAGACCAGAAGACTGCCCCCATTGTGAGGGTCAAAGAGTTACAAAGAGTATCCTTTTCCCCTGCCCTGCAATACCGAGACTCCTGCGGACCTTGAAACCCTGAAACAGACCAAGCAGATGAAAGGTGAAGTGAAATGATATGTAGGTGAAATGGAGGGACAGGAAACTCGGGGATGTAATGAACCTTCCTAGCATTCACCTAGGAACCAGGGAAAGCTCTGATAAGACCATGGTCAGGAACCTCGGCCACAGGAAGCGAACCCGCGACCTCCCGAACGAAGGCCACAGACTTTACGCCTGAGCCATCCCGCTCGGTTTTACCCTCCTTACTATACGTAGTAGAGAAAGTAAAAATATGGGTAGACAATTTCTCTCTACACAGTACTCCCAGTTTCACCTCTGCTGACGAACATCTCAGTAATTCATTGCATACCCGAGAGAGGTTTCAGACAAATAATGAACAATACCCATTCTTCCGGTCGTCCTCCGTGGTGTAGTGGTTACCTCTAGTTCCCGAGGTCGCGGGCACAAACCCAGCGGAGGGCGATGGATTTTTTCGGGCTTAAAAAATCCTTAGTATGACTTCCTGCGGAAGAGTAGTCAAGCCGGTGGTCCCGTGTCGTAGATCTGCGGCATGTAAAGGAATCTCAAGCCTCTTAATGAGGCCTCTGAGCAACATTACCGGTATTTCACGCCCAATATAGAATGGGACGCTAAGAAACACAGCTGTGAATTTTTTTCTATTCTTCCTACCAAAATATTAAGTATATCTGCATATTAAATACATACCACTCTCTGTTCCGGTGTTCTTCATAGCTTTAGCTTCTGAGTCGTTTACAGTATTTGCCCACAGCGAAGCGTTCTCTTAGGTGTTTTCTTTGCCACTGTGCCTTAGGTACCTAACAATTAATTCTGGATTTTTTTTTGTTACTTTTCTGTCTTTTTCAGAAAAATAAGACGGATCGAGATATTTTAGGCTTTAAACATACCGTTTTTATTCGAAAATTAATTTTTATAATTGAAACGGAATGGGGTTGAAAGTTCAGCTGTCCATATTTACTCAGGAAAATATGCAATATTTCGTTGTATTAATAAACTGCTTTAAGAGTCACACAGAATGAAGTCTATGACAAACAGTTACACACTCAGGAGAAAGATAACATTGTCAGTGCGCCATTGTCGCACGGAGATGTGGATAATGTACACGTCTACCCTGGACAGTCAAACATTTGCACAGAACATGAGAAGTGGAGTAAGCAGAGCACTGCTGAAGGTAGACATATGACAAAATGGCTATCCAAGAGATACCTACTAGAAGCCAGCTGTGGAGAAAAGTGAAGCTGGCATGCAACCACTTATTATTTTGTCGCTTCATCAGAACGGGAGTGTTACATAGTCTATCAGAGAGGAACAGATTTGTACGAGAGAGGGAAATATCTGGTTATCAATATATAATAACTACACATAAGTTATTTATATACAATAAAGACAACCATTAACCTTAGAACGAATGAAATCTAAAAACCAAAATCAGCTGAAACAATTTTTGTCTAAAATTTATAGTAGACAATGACTACACTGCCTACCCTGACGCTACGCCACTTGTGTTTATATACAGATTCCAAACATTGCCACAACGTAACATGTGGCGATACTAGCTTCCCGCATGACACAGGGTACCTCCGCTAATACAGCAAAAACTCCAAACAGCAGCCAAATCCGAGCTCCTTTGCCATCTTTCTAAGAGATGCTTCGACTCAAAGTTTACAATAGCACCCCCATAAATTTGTTTTTGAAAAGACACAATACCAGTGGTGCAGAACCGTTGTTGTACACTGACCAGCACCCGTCGAGGATAATCTTGCTACCTCCATTCACTCCCTCAACTTCACTCTCATAAGTCACCCTGCATCTCCCATCCTTTCTACAAGCAGTTAAACCCATCGCGGTTAAATACGCTTAATAACACTCCATCGAGCTGCCCTCAGCCTGCCAACATGATCGCTCGCTGCTTGCGTTCAGCATAGGAAAAAATTAAGATCATTTGCAAGCATCCTACAACCGGAATATCCCCACGAATATCATGCATACAGACTAACATACACAAAAATAAATAGGAAATAAATCAAATTTTAGAATCTGTGGTATAAGTAATTCAAAGTGCACAACATCGAGTTCAGCTATTCTGGACTCCCCTTTTAATTCCAGTCTTTCGTCTCACAAGGCTCAGTATTGGCTACACTAATGGTCATCAGCATTATTGACCAAGCTATGATCTTCACCTGAAAACGAGACGACGCAACCAACGTGGGTTGTCAGCCGTATCCAATGAAAGCAGCTGAGTTTTTCCAACTCCAGATGGCGGATTGGTTCCTCACTGAGTGACGTTAGTGATGAGTTACGTGTCATCACATGATCCCTCTCCGCAGGGATGAGGGCACAAGAGAGTTCGTCAGTCTAGAAACTACTCACAGCAAAGGCGGCGACTTTAGCTCGACGCGTGGGGTAGCGGTAATAGCCATCCGCTTTCAACTTTCTCCAAATGTATTTTATCACTTCCTGTACTAAATTACATCTCTATCATGAGTGTGACGTACCGTGAATACCAGTATTTGAGCGAGTTTTGATTCAAGGAGATCTCAAAGATAAATACTTGTAATTGATTTATCACTAGCAAGAAGAACAAATACTTTTAAGGGAAATATACGAAATGTGTGAAAGTAAGTGAAACCTCTGTCGAGTGTTTTAAATATATTAAGATTTTAACTGCAAGAACTAACGATTATTTCTTTAAACTATTTATATAACCTTGTTTGTCTGCTTACTTCTTACATGAGTCAACCACTAGATTACTTTATTGTGAAGAGTGTGCACGCACACGTTAAAAAAATGGAGAAATAAAATGAGCCCAGCATGCAATAACTTGAGGACGTTACACATCCTTAGAATCAGAGCACATAGTTTTAAATACGCTTATTAGAATTAATGAAGTTGTTTACAATGATCCGAGGACCGTAATATACGACTGCGATGTAACAAATTAACAGCCTGAAACAGAGTAAATGAATAATTATAGGGACCCCACATTTATCATCCTTTCATTTTTACTTTCTCTACCAGGTACATAGCAGGTAGAGAAGGTATTGCATCACAGGATAAAGAAAACATGCTCTCTCCTCAGGAATAATTTTTCATTAGTGGTTTTATATTCAAAAAATAAAGGAATAATAAAGGAATGCATGCATTTTTAAAAGGCATCACAGTAAAGCTTAAATACCTTGGATGATCTGCATCTTAATGATGTGAGGTCTGCTAACATCCATTGCCCAACCCACTTTGATGCTTTAAACGATGAAAGTGCATTTTTAAAGGGAAATGTCACTTCGAGTGCCGACTGGAAGGGGGTGCATTGCATTAATCTTGTGTAACGGAAACACCACCAAGTGATAAACTCACGTAGTTCTTGGAATTCTTTTTGTGGTTTACATCTGCGTCACAAAACCGATGTTTTTCAGTTCACCGCGCTGAAAAGTTCCATTTATAAGTCAAGTGTGATAAATCGCGCCATCCATCGCCATGCCATTTGTATGCAATTACACTCCAGAGTTAACCTCACCGAAGCAAAACGTATCAGAATTAGATTAGGTAAGCAAGCAAACATATGTATTTTCGACGCTTGAGCTATTTTATTTTGGCGTAGTACCAGCTTCAAGAGTTCTTACTGTGATACGTTTACATATGAAAGTTCAGTTCTTTGGTAATGTAAACATCTTCAGATTTTATCGTTAAATTCGCGAACAATAGGACAATTTCACGAATAAGATGACAAAATGAAATTACAAACAAACATGATTATGTATTTTTTTTATAGAAAAAGACTTGCATCTATGAGTGTCTGGTTTGGCATTTTAATTTCGTTTAAGATTCGAACATACGAAGGTCAAAAATCTACAATTCCATTTATTCACGTTTGTCAAATGAGAAATAGAAACATTATTAAATGAACAGAAAATTGGGTTTTGGTTTCTTCATGGAATAAATATGTTATAAAATTAGTAATTATAATTTATCTTCATATACATTAAAATAATAGTTATTACAAGTCCAGTTATCAAAATGGAATGAAGGACTGTTACATTCATGATTTACGTAATAATACTGACAAAAGAAGTAAATAAACAAATCAGGCATTAAAATCAAAGTGAAAAAACCTAAATCTATAAAACTAGCATTGTTAGAATTAATAGTTTTTCTAATCTGTCTTGATACCTCTCTACGTGTTAAAATTACCATACGTTTAAGGTATTCACATAATAAAATTTGTAGCTTGAATTTTACGAGAATGCCCTTGAAGTGCTCTTCATTTGGAAGAAATTTCATATACTTTTATACAAAGGGGAAACTGTAAGAGATAGAACAAAAGATACTACATAAAGACGTAGAAAACTTTGAAGCACACAATTTATTTTTAATAACCTTCTTGTGGCATTAGCCATTTCCGAGATATCCGTAATTACCTATTGTTTGAATTTGTCAACACTTTGTCACTTTGTGTCACTTTGTAGCTATTTAGTTCTTTCTCGCGATGCCACGGAAGAGTATGGAGGCGAGCATATGGCGTCCCTCTATTAAACATCTGATTATCGACTCGGTTTCCTTTATCAACAAGGAAATGTAATGATACCATTTCTGCAACGGTTTATCTCGATTAACATGAATCGATAGAAAAATAAGCGTTCCCAAGAATAGAACGTAGAAGTTATATAAAAATAAACGATAATGGGTAGAGAAATTCATGTGAATATAGCACATCGTAAATGTTTCCCTCACATGTTAGAAAACTCATCACGCAGTACATGTGTTATACTGATTTTTAAGGAGTTACTGTCTCTAGTGTTTTGGTTGTACAAAACCTTCCACTAATTGGAGTAACAGCAAATTATACGAACCGTGTTTTTAAAGTAAGTACCGTTTTGATGTTTTGCCGCTGCTGTTGCAATTTTGAGGTTGCGCGATTGCTTCCTCCATTCATTAGGAAGCCAGATGCAGCTGTGAGTGATCGTCAATTTGTGTTTTCCTGTTTATGTTACAGCGTTTCGACATGTTCAAAACAATCCAAACGACCTGCGAACTGGAAATATTCATTTTTTGAGTGCGAGAAATGTTACGCCAGCAAATATTCGAGGCCAATTGTAAGATATTTATGGAGAAACAATAATGAGTGACACAGCCAAACAAACTCAAGACCTGATCGCATTATTTGGTTGGGAACAATTCGACCACCCTCCCTACAGTCCGGATTTGGCACTAAGCGATTTTCATCTGCAGAAATACGTTGATGGAAAACATTTCAATGACGATTATACTGTGAAACAAGGAGTGCAGACCTGGTTTTCATCACAGGCGGCATCATTCTTTGACGACGGCATACAAAAACGGGTTTCCTGTTCTGACAGGCGCCTGAATACGGCGGTGGCTATGTGGAGAACTGGTGTAAGCTGTAAGATAATGAATGATAATAAAGCATTTGAAAATAATGTTCCTTTATTTTCTAAAAAAACTATTATCGGTGCTTTAAGAACACGCCTCGTATCAGGTCAATCAAAATTAATCATTGAGCTAATTATTTTACCGTTCAGAACAAAGGCACCTCGGGTTGTATGTACACGCCGTTAGGGTAGCTGGACTCTTATTTTATTCATGTAAGCTATCTGCTCAGTTGAATTAATGCATTCATGCGTTTGGCTGTACGAGTTTGTGCTCCGTAATACTATTCCAGATTTCGTTTCCACGGATTGTAATTAGCAGTGCCAATGAGGCTTAGCAGGCCCTACTCATGTCAAGTTAAATGAAACTTCCGTCTGTTAACCGAAATTAAATTTTCAGATGAGAATCTGCTAAAACACAATCTACGGAAATCTCACTTCCATGTACTTGAACTCATTTGTCAATAGATGAATTTTACAGCAACTCAAATAGTTTAATTGCTTTTTAATGCCTTTTGATGTTCTCCATGGTACTTGCCGGAAACAGTCAGATTAGTGATGAAAATTGCACCACTATAAATGGCATAACAGGATTTTATTTAGCAGTTAACATCAGCATACTTGCTAAGCTTTATCTTCTTTGTTATCAATACAGCCTTATTAGAATGTCCTCTGCTACCTACGTTCTCTGTCCTATTCATCCAACGTAGAGCAAGTATAGCATTCATCCCATTATTTTTATATTTTCCTGGAAATACATGCTTTTTAGTTCTGGAATATAGAACAGAGCCTTTAGAAGAAATCTTATGGGATATATCCACATGACTTTCTCTACCCTGTATCTTTATTAATGGGTATACAAACTATTCTTACTAAAGCTTATTTTTTACTACATTTTAATCCAAGTAAACCTTTGCAAAAATAGATAATTACACATTTCGTTACAGATGCAACGAGAACAACAATAGTTAAATGTTTAAGAACTGGATGCTATATGCTAGCCTTAAAATTCCACACTTTTTCCATGCAGTCACTAGAAACAACTTTAAAAGAATGACAAGCATTGAACAATTCGAACCTTTAATAATAGTTGTCTCAGAAAAGGCTTATACCAGAGAGAAACTTATTTTAAGTAAATTGTGTGTTTTAAAGAGATCTACATTTTCGTATGGTACGCTTTCATCTATCGCTTAATGTTTACCAGTTATACAAGATCATACAAAATTCCTTCCGATTGAAGAGGACTTTCTAGACTATTCCCAGAAAATTCAAGACACACATTTTACTTGTCATGTAAATATATATCATGTACGGTATTTTAATTAAAATTGTTAGAGCCATTTTTTAGAAAATCAAATTTTCAAAAAATATTCCACGTAAGGGTAGTTGGGATGGGGAGATTTTCTTGAAAATCCTCGTGTCACATCCTCAAATGCCAAGTGTGATATTTATCCGACTTTTCGTTTTTGAGTTATGCGTTCACAGTCACACACACAGGCACGCACACGGACCTTTTTCTAAAAATGCAGTTTTTGGATTCGGGGGGCCTGAAAAATGTATTTCGGGTGAAATCTCTGTATCAAACTTTTGAGTGGTAGAGAAAGTACTATGTACGTGGTAGAGAAAGTAAAAACGAACCTGCATAAATACTAAACTTGGCCCATTACATACTTTTCAGAGTTCATAATGTAAATGTCATTTAACTATAAAATTATTCTGGGAATTAGTAGTGAAGCAACAAACCATAAAAAATAAAGAATTCTTAAAGTTCATATACACGAATTCTACTTCTAACACCTATTACGAAGTTTGTTTGCCTCTGTAGAAATATCCTTGCATTGGCTTAATATCCTTTGATGGCATCCTGAAGGTTTTGTTCAGACAGATGTTTGGATTACATCCAGATTAACTAGAAAGAATACCACCTGCGTTTTACTTTCGTTGCAATAATCTACTATTCAATCTTCGATAAATATCAACTGCAACATATAATTGCGACTTAAATAATTTCTAGGATAATCCCGAATTAACTTTTCCACAGATTGCAAAATTATATCTGACGGAGGAATATTTTCCTTCATGGTCCTGAAGCTGTATTTTACGGTCAGAATCAAATAATTATAGTACATAATAAGGCAGGGGCGGCTTCTGGGCTAGTGCCACTATGCCACTTGTGTCAAAAGGAAAGAAACATAAGAGTATAGGAATTGAGCATAATACTGTCCCCTAGTATGTTCCCTCATTTGAACGTAATGTGTGTGTATGACTAAAGGCGCCCTCGTTTAATATGGGAATATCCGATCTAACATATTTAACTCATTACACACACACACACACACACACACACACACACACACACACACACCTCTTTATTTCTCCTTCTCGTTTCACCCATCCTACTGCCTGGTTTGGTTTCTTCCCATTTACTTTCTCTCCTCTACAATTGAGACAATATCTCCAAAACTAAACGCTGTAGAAAGAAACGTCTTGCATAAAAGTTGCTTGATATTACTGGGAAAAGTAAGTGCCATTAGCCATATTTTATTTGGAGGACGTTGTGATGGTCAGTTTAGGGTCAACTTAATGTTTTAAATGGGAACGTACCTTTTACAAGTTGTTTTCTCACTCCTCACAAAAAACTAAACAACATTTCTGTAAAGTACTTTGCAATTGTTCTCACACCAACGTAAATAACAACGAAGATTCTAAATGGCTGTGTAAGAAGAGCGCAATGAATGATTGGACCATTCATGGATGGTCATTTGACGGCCAAGCTACGTTTCGTAACTGGAAACCAACATTTGTACTTTCTCTACTACGTATAGTAAGTAGGTGAAGTATTACATTCCACTTATAAATTCGACACCGAGATTTCACTGGAAATACATGTTTTGAGGCGTCCTGAATCCAAAAAAAAGAGTATTTTTGGAAACATGTCCGTGTGTGTGTGTCTGTGAACAGCATAACTCAGAAACGATCAGTTGGTATTTAGGTTCAGTATTTTCCAGAGATGCGACACGAAGGTTTTCAAGAAAAACGCTCCACCCCAGATTACCCTTTACATGGAAAATTTTTAGAAAATTTTAATTTTCTCAAAAATGGCTCTACGATTTTGATTAAAATATATGTTTAAGATATTTTCATGACAAATAAAATGTATATCTTGAATTTTCTTGGAATGTCTCCAAAAGTATTCTTCATTGTGAACGACTTTTGCATAACTGGTAAACCATAAGAGATAGACAAAATTTTACTACACAAAAATGTAGATCGCGTTAAAATACAGAATTTATGTCATATACATTTTCTTTTTGTTGAGTGAACCATTTTCGAGAATTGCTTGTTATTCCCTTAAATTTTTTTTTTCTTGGATATGCAAAGAATATTTATCTGTGGCAAAGAGAATGGTGCTGCACATAGCAACCAGCTATTAAGAGATATGTCTGTGTTTATATTGCCCTTGCAAATACAAAACAAGGGGAACATGACCTTAAGCAATAGACAAATATTTTTAGAACTGGTCGCTCTGTGTAAAATTTAATTCTCTTTGCATGTTAAGAACATAAAAAAGAACAACGAATTCTCAGTTGAGAAAAGGTTTAAGTATTGGAAAATTCAAAGAAATAGGAAGGAATGGTTCACTTTACAAAAACTTTATGACATATATTGTGTGTTTTTTGAGGAGATTTACATTTTTTATGCAATAAAATTTTGTCTATCTTTTGCGGTTTACCAGTTATGCAAAAGTCGTTCACAATGAAGAGGACTTTTAAGGACATCCCCAGAAAATTCATGATATACATTTTATTTGCCATAAACATATGATACTTTAATCAAAATCATTCGAGCCGTTTTTGAGAAAATAACAATTTTCGAAAAATGCTCCATGTAAGGGGTCGTATGGGGTGGGGAAATTTTCTTGAAAACTTTCACGTCGCATCCCCAGAACATATTGAACCTAGATACCATGTTTGGTGTTTATCTGAATTTTCTATTTTGAGTTATGCTGTTCACAGACAGACAGATACACACAGACACACAAGACATACGCACGGACATGTTTTCAAAAATGCTTTAATTTTTTTATGTCCTGGACCTGCAAAGAGATTGCAATGCTCCACATAGCAACTAGCTCTTAAAAGATTTGACTATCGCTTAAAGCCTACCATGTTCCCCTTACACCCACAAGAAAATTAACAATAAGATACAGTCTGCAAATGTTTATCTCGTTTTACATGAAGTAGATGGAGAATAAGCGTTTGTAAAAATAGTTTGTACAAGAGTAGAGAAATTCATGTGAGTCAAAGACATTAGTTTTTTTTATTTTGTTTCCTTATTCCTCATCACAAAATAAACACCTTTTTGTAAATCATTTTCTAATATGAAAACTACATATAAAATCTAGGTTCCCATTTAAAAAATTTAATTGACCTTAAAATGATCAACTAATAACAACTAATGGCATTTACTTTCCCCAATAATATCAATCAACTTATATTAGTGACATTTCTTTCTACAACGCTTAGTTTTGGAGATATTGTACTGTCTCAACTTAAGTGGTCCATCCTGAGTAGAATAAGAATGCCGATACGGAAACAAAGGATTTTGCCGCCATCTGATAAGCTTCTTTGATCTATGCCGCTAGCCCCGCCCCCTCCCTTTGTGCGCTACTATTTGCCGCCCGGTCGCGTGGCGCTAGCTCCGCCCCCTTCCCTTTGTGTGCTGATCTAATGCCGACAGTGTCTTTGCCGGCAGGTTCTACCCCCTCCCCCATGCGTTCTACTGTGGCGTCATGACTTGATGGAATTGTTTTCTCGAGTCCTGCCGCCCCTCGGCAAATTAATTAGGTAATGTTCGTCAAACATTTTTTTTATGATTACTAAGGTCTGCAGATTGCATCCTCGAGCAATTAAGTTTTTTGATTAATGAATTGTTGACTGGAGCTTGAGTATAAGTAGTCTGCTCACGGTAACAGTCTGTCATGTAATGAAACACTGCAGCCTTCTTTTATCTGGGGAAATCGCTTGTCCATTAGCTGAACATGTTAGACGCTTTCAACACATTAATAGGCTTTTAAGTTTACATTCCGGATCTGTTTACATACATTAGCGAACGACATACTTCCGCCAGGCGGTAACGGTGACCTCCATTAGCTGACCCGTTAGACGCTTTCACCCCATTAGCGAACAATGTCAGTAATTGTTTTCCTAAGTGCTCTGCCCAACACTCAACACTTTAGATTTTAGCGATGGAAATGATATAAAAAGAAGCAGCTTCTCCAACGAGTTCCAAGTTGACCAGGATGCCCGGGTTCGAATTACAAATTCAGCTTCTAATAACTCAGAG
The DNA here is from genome assembly GCA_030765065.1 of Deroplatys truncata. Lineage (NCBI taxonomy): Eukaryota > Metazoa > Arthropoda > Insecta > Mantodea > Mantidae > Deroplatys > Deroplatys truncata. Next base: position 200,560,158 of record CM060983.1, on the reverse strand, counting down.
ACTAATTACGATAAAGACATCAAATAAAGTTTATTACATTAATGTCATTAGATAGTTTCTTGTGAATGTATATTTGGGTACATGGTGTCCAGGGTTCGAATACCGATAAAATGTAATTTAATTATAAATTTAATAACTCCTAAACTAATTAAGATAAAGACGCCAAATAAACTTTATTGCCTTTATTTTATTAGGTAGTATCTTGTGGATGTGTAATTAGATACCTGACGTTCTGGGTTCGAGCCTAATGTTTAAATCGTCATTATCTCAGAAACTAAGAGAGGTAGAGGAATTGACCAAAGCATGATTGATAGCTCCTATGATGGGTAATTAATACTGTATATAATTTTCAATCAGTTGTCCTTACTTCGAATCCCGATCTTTCAATCACTTACTTATTTTTTCTCTATACTCTAGAATATGTCACTTAGATTGATGCTGTAACTGCATACACAACCTTTAAACATATCAAACTAATATTGTAAATAATTTTGTTTCTGGTGTCCAGGGTTCGAATACCGATAAAATGTAATTTAATTATAAATTTAATAACTTCTAAACTAATTAAGATAAAGACGCCAAATAAACTTTATTGTCTTTATATTATTAGGTACTATCTTATAGATGTGTAATTAGATACCTGACGTTCTGGGTTCGATCCTAATTTTAAATCGTCATTATCTCAGAAACTAAGAGAGGTAGACGAGTGAACCAAAGCATGATTGATAGCTCCTATAAGGGGTAATTAATACTGTATATAATTTTCAATCAGTTGTCCTTACTTCGAATCCCGATCTTTCAATCACATACTTATTTTTCTCTATACTCTAGAATATATCACTTAGATTGATGCTGTAACTGTATACAGCACCTTTAAACATATCAAACTAATATTGTAAATAATTTTGTTTCTGGTGTCCAGGGTTCGAATACCGATAAAATGTAGTTTAATTATAAATTTAATAACTTCTAAACTAATTAAGATAAAGACGCCAAATAAACTTTATTGCCTTTATGTTATTAGGTATTATCTTGTGGATGTGTAATTAGATACCTGACGTTCTGGGTTCGAGCCTAATTTTAAATCGTCATTATCTCAGAAACTAAGAGAGGTAGACGAGTGAACCAAAGCATGATTGATAGCTCCTATGAGGGGTAATTAATACTGTATATAATTTTCAATCAGTTGTCCTTACTTCGAATCTCGATCTTTCAATCACTTACTTATTTTTCTCTATACTCCAGAATATATCACTTAGATTGATGCTGTAACTGCATACAGCACCTTTAAACATATCAAACTAATATTGTAAATAATTTTGTTTCTGGTGTCCAGGGTTCGAATACCGATAAAATATAGTTTAATTATAAATTTAATAACTTCTAAACTAATTAAGATAAAGACGCCAAATAAACTTTATTGCCTTTATGTTATTAGGTATTATCTTGTGGATGTGTAATTAGATACCTGACGTTCTGGGTTCGAGCCTAATTTTAAATCGTCATTATCTCAGAAACTAAGAGAGGTAGACGAGTGAACCAAAGCATGATTGATAGCTCCTATGAGGGGTAATTAATACTGTATATAATTTTCAATAAGTTGTCCTTACTTCGAATCCCGATCTTTCAATCACTTACTTATTTTTCTCTATACTCTAGAATATATCACTTAGATTGATGCTGTAACTGCATACAGCACCTTTAAACATATCAAACTAATATTGTAAATAATTTTGTTTCTGGTGTCCAGGGTTCGAATACCGATAAAATGTAATTTAATTATAAATTTAATAACTCCTAAACTAATTAAGATAAAGACGCCAAATAAACTTTATTGCGTTTATGTTACTAGGTAGTATCTTGTGGATGTGTAATTAGATACCTGACGTTCTGGGTTCGAGCCTAATGTTTAAATCGTCATTATCTCAGAAACTAAGAGAGGTAGAGGAATTGACCAAAGCATGATTGATAGCTCCTATGAGGGGCAATTAATACTGTATATAATTTTCAATCAGCTGTCCTTACTTCGAATCCCGATCTTTCAATCACTTACTTATTTTTCTCTATACTCTAGAATATATCATTTAGATTGATGCTGTAAATGCATACAGCACCCTTAAACATATCAAACCAATATTGTAAATAATATTGGTTCTGGTGTCCAGGGTTCGAATACCGATAAAATGTAATTTAATTATAAATTTAATAACTTCTAAACTAATTAAGATAAAGACACCAGATAAACTTTTATAGGGGAAAGGATGCTCTCCTGAAACATTAGGTCTCTAGATAGAAGTATTTATAGGGGAGAGATAGGGAATACCAGGGCTGATGCTAGGCTAGTCAGATGCTAAAGGAGGGAGGGATATGCTTTATACGAGAGAGATAGGGAACACAAGGAAAGATGCTATACTAAACAGGACTTGAAGGGTAGAATATGAGCGATATAGCAAACCGAGGAGAGGTATTAGGATAGGAGATTTGAATGATGGAGTAGGCGTTTATATGCGAGAGATAGGGAATACGAGGGTCGATGCTAGGCTAGACGGTGTTGAATGAGGGAATGCATCTTATATGAGAGAGGTAGGGGAATATGAGGAGAAGTGCTAGGCTAGTCGGGAAGGTCTGAATGAGAGAGTATACGTCTATATGGGAAAATATAGGGAAAACGAAGGTAGGTGCTAGGTTGAGAGAGTCTTCAAGGAGGAAAATGCATTTATATGAGAGCCGTAGGGTATACGAGGAGAGGTGCTAGTCTAGACATGGTTTGAGGATTAGAGTATACGTTTATATGGGAGAAATATGGAAAACAGGAGAGATACAAGGATAGACAGAGATTGAAGGAGGAGGAATGTAGGTTTATACTGTAATATAGAGAGTAATTCGATTATAAAACTTTTCTCATCCAGCCTTACAACACTTTTTATATACTTAATTTCTAAACCTTACAAACTTTATATTTGTTAAACAGTAGTGCGCGAGACGGAGAGGGACAAACAGTATATCGGTTTACAGTGAAGTATACGTCCTAACCTATTCCCACCTTGTTTGTTCTGGATCTTCTCATTGTCTGTCATCTAACGTAACCACGTAACAAGACGTAACACAGGAAATCATACATATGGCACATTAAAAAAAATAAAGGTATATATAATGAAACATAAACAAGTAGACAGAGGGTCGTCGATACATAGAAAACCAGGAGTTGTATGTACTGAGACCATAGATTAGTATAGGCAAACAACAAAGAAGTGAATTTATAGTGTAAATAGCCTAATATTTTCAAATATTATTATAGTCTAAAAGTATATAACTTAATTATGTATCGAGTATTGAGAAATAAACGTTATTCATTATTCACTAATCTCAGATCACTGCAATTGTATTGAATCAATTCACAATTGCTAATGCCATTCAACTTTCATTTGTCTCTGATACATAAACAAATTGCAAAATGGAGAAGGACGAAAGTAATAAAAAAACTCAGACAGCAAATTTTAAGAAAGAAGAGAAAGATATATGACCGACATTGTTTTAGAACACAAATTAGTGTTGAAAATAAAATGACTGATAGCTCTGCTAAGCGTAAGGAAGAGACATGGAAATAAATTGCAAATGAATACAATTCTAGGTTAGAAAAAGAAGATAAACAACATTCATGTAAACCAATTTTTAAAAATCAGTTTAACTGAATACATGTAAAAAAACATATCACTTTACAAAAAGTAATGCAGACAACATTTATTTTTTATAAACATTATCCTATTACATTCCTTTACAAAAAACCATACATATTTCCTAAAGGCAAAGGTGATAGTCTAGACATTCTAAACACTCAGTTATATAATCATATACATCACACAGAAAGAGACCATCATTATCAGTAAAAAGCTAAACATCTCAACAATGTCTGAATGATGTATTTTATAAGTACAAATTTTTTGATATTTCAAAGTTCCTGTTAACCATGGCAGTAATTGATTAACACAATTTCTCGATCCTGTCATGCTATAACTTTAGATGCTTTCAGCTTACTTATAATTTCCTCAATCTCTTGTGTGTGTCTATTATTACCAGCATCCCTCGACGCAATTAGTAACCTCAATATATTTACTAGTCTATTCGGATTTTCAAGCGTTGATATCACTGAATCATCATCATATGAAGATTTCATATTCTCGCAACTTCCGATGTATCCAGATTTTTCACCAACAGTAGTCTCCAGTGAAGGACAGAGGCTTGATACGGTATAACATTCCCCTCTATACATCTTCGGATCTTCAAGTGCAGGTGAGAGAGTCGATTCAGTATAACATGTTGCTCTATGAAACTTAAGTCTTGACAAAGAACGATTCTTAAAAATCCGCCCGCATACACAGCATCTAATAACGCGTTTTCCTCCATGTGTAATGTATGAAAAATCGAGTTTCTCATTCGTCAGTTGCACAGATTTTCTCGGGCAGTAGCTCATGCTAAAACTAAAAGAAATTAAATGAATACGTGAATGCTAACGCTCGAAGGAATTAAAAGCGAATGAATGAATTCATAACACGCACCTATGTATATATCCAGGATGAGGACGACGGAGGGAATTGCGATCAATGCATAGCAGGGAGAAAGGATACTCTCTTGAAACATTAGTCATCTAGACAACTATTGTTCACGGAGTCTGTAGACGTCAGGTTGAATGGGACAGACCTCAGGTTCAAATCTTTAAGGGCACGGACCCAGCCTTTTGCCTGTCATGTATACTAAACCATCCTAACAGCGTAACATTACGTTACAACGACACGTAACCAGAACATGGCGAGTGCGAGCATGGAAAAAAGGATGCTCTCTGGGAACATTACTGGAAAAGGATGCTCTCTGGAAACACTAGTCATCCACACAACGGGTTGTCCCTAACATTTCCAGATTTCGGGTCGTTCAACGTCGTGACGCGCCCCTGTCATCTACATTTGGACGAAATTTTACCTCCTGAATTAAAGTTTGGTGATCTGTATAGACCTGTACAACATGCATTACGCTATGTAACAGACTCATCACGTTATGTAACAACACGATCACGCTAGGTAACAACATGTTCACGCTATGTAACAACATGATCACGCTATGTAACAACATGATCACGCTATGTAACAACATGATCACGCCATGTAACAACATGATCACGCTATGTAACAACATGATCACGCTATGTAACAACATGATCACGCTATGTAACAACATGACCACGCTTTGTAACAAAACGATCAAGCTATGTAACAACTGATCACGCTATGTAACAACATGATCATGCTATGTAACAACCTGAGCACGCTATGTAACAACATGATCACGCTATGTAACAAACTGAGTAAGCTATGTAACAACATGATCACGCCATGTAACAACTGATCACGCTATGTAACAACATGCTCAAGCTATGTAACAACTGATCACGCTATGTAACAACATGATCACGCTATGTAACAACCTGAGCACGCTATGTAACAATCTGATCACGTTATGTAACAACTGATCACGCTATGTAACAACATGATCACGCTATGTAACAACATGATCACGCTATGTAACAACATGATCACGCTATGTAACAACATGTTCACGCTATGTAACAACATGACCACGCTATGTAACAAAACGATCACGCTATGTAACAACACGATCACGCTATGTAACAACACGATCACGCAATGTAACAACTGATCACGCTATGTAACAACCTGATCAAGCTATGTAACAACTGATCACGCTATGTAACAACATGATCACGCTATGTAACAACCTGAGCACGCTATGTAACAACATGATCACGCTATGTAACAACCTGAGTACGCTATGTAACAACATGATCACGCCATGTAACAACTGATCACGCTATGTAACAACATGCTCAAGCTATGTAACAACTGATCACGCTATGTAACAACACGATCACGCTATGTAACAACCTGATCAAGCTATGTAACAACATGATCACGCTATGTAACAACCTGAGTACGCTATGTAACAACATGATCACGCCATGTAACAACTGATCACGCTATGTAACAACATGCTCAAGCTATGTAACAACATGTTCACGCTATGTAACAACATGATCACGCTATGTAACAACATGTTCACGCTATGTAACAACATGATCACGCTATGTAACAACATGACCACACTATGTAACAACATGATCGCGCTATGTAACAAAACGATCAAGCTATGTAACAACACGATCACGCTATGTAACAACCTGATCAAGCTATGTAACAACTGATCACGCTATGTAACAACCTGAGCACGCTATGTAACAACCTGATCACGCTATGTAACAACTGATCACGCTATGTAACAACATGCTCAAGCTATGTAACAACATGATCACGCTATGTAACAACATGTTCACGCTATGTAACAACATGTTCACGCTATGTAACAACATGATCACGCTATGTAACAACATGACCACACTATGTGACAACATGATCATGCTATGTAACAAAACGATCAAGCTATGTAACAACATGATCACGCTATGTAACAAAACGATCAAGCTATGTAACAACCTGAGCACGCTATGTAACAACATGTTCACGCTATGTAACAACATGATCACGTTATGTAACAACATGATCACGCTATGTAACAACATGATCACGCTATGTAACAAAACGATCAAGCTATGTAACAACCTGAGCACGCTATGTAACAACATGTTCACGCTATGTAACAACATGAACACGCTATGTAACAATACGATCACGCTATGTAACAATCTGATTACGCTATGTAACAACTGATCACGCTATGTAACAACATGATCACGCTATGTAACAACCTGAGCACGTTATGTAACAACATGACTACGCTATGTAACAAAACGATCACGCTATGTAACAACTGATCACGCTATGTAACAACCTGAGCACGCTATGTAACAACATGACCACGCTATGTAACAAAACGATCACGCTATGTAACAACTGATCACGCTATGTAACAACCTGAGCACGCTATGTAACAACCTGAGCACGCTATGTAACAATACGATCATGCTATGTAACAACCTGATCACGCTATGTAACAACCTGATTACGCTATGTAACAACTGATCACGCTATGTAACAACATGATCACGCCATGTAACAACCTGAGCACGCTATGTAACAACATGATCACGCTATGTAACAACATGAACACGCTATGTAACAATACGATCACGCTATGTAACAATCTGATTACTATGTAACAACGGATCACGCTATGTAACAACATGATCACGCTATGTAACAACCTGAGCACGCTATGTAACATCATGATCACGCTATGTAACAACCTGATCACGCTATGTAACAACATGCTCACGCTATGTAACAACTGATCACGCTATGTAACAACATGATCACGCTATGTAACAACCTGAGCACGCTATGTAACAACATGATCACGCTATGTAACAACATGTTCACGCTATGTAACAACACGATCACGCTATGTAACAACACGATCACGCTATGTAACAACATGGACACGCTATGTAACAGCATGAACACGCTATGTAACCATACGATCAAGCTATGTAACAACCTGAGCACGCTATGTAACAACATGATCACGCTATGTAACAACATGAACACTCTATGTAACAACCTGAGCATGCTATGTAACAACATGATCACGCTATGTAACAACCTAATCACGCTATGTAACATGATCACGCTATGTAACAACATGATCACGCTATGTAAATAGGGTGGACCATTTAAGTTGAGGCTATACAATATATCCAAAACTAAGCGTTGTAGAAAGAAATGTCTTTAATAAAACTTGATTGATATTATGGCGAAAGTAAATGCTGCTAGTCGTATTTCGTTTGGAGGACGTAGTGAGGGTCATTTCAGGGTCTTTTTAAATGGGACCCTAATTGTAGGTTCCCATTTAAAAAAATAAATTGACCCAAAATGACCCTCATAACGGCCTCCAAACGAAACACGACTAGCAGCATTTACTTTCGCCATAATATCAATCAAGTTTTATTAAAGACATTTCTTTCTACAACGCTTAGTTTTGGATATATTGTATAGCCTCAACTTAAATGGTCCACCCTATTTACATAGCGTGATCATGTTGTTACATAGCGTGATCATGTTACATAGCGTGATTAGGTTGTTACATAGCGTGATCATGTTGTTACATAGCATGCTCAGGTTGTTACATAGAGTGTTCATGTTGTTACATAGCGTGATCATGTTGTTACATAGCGTGCTCAGGTTGTTACATAGCTTGATCGTATGGTTACATAGCGTGTTCATGCTGTTACATAGCGTGTCCATGTTGTTACATAGCGTGATCGTGTTGTTACATAGCGTGATCGTGTTGTTACATAGCGTGAACATGTTGTTACATAGCGTGATCATGTTGTTACATAGCGTGCTCAGGTTGTTACATAGCGTGATCATGTTGTTACATAGCGTGATCAGTTGTTACATAGCGTGAGCATGTTGTTACATAGCGTGATCAGGTTGTTACATAGCGTGATCATGATGTTACATAGCGTGCTCAGGTTGTTACATAGCGTGATCATGTTGTTACATAGCGTGATCCGTTGTTACATAGTAATCAGATTGTTACATAGCGTGATCGTATTGTTACATAGCGTGTTCATGTTGTTACATAGCGTGATCATGTTGTTACATAGCGTGCTCAGGTTGTTACATGGCGTGATCATGTTGTTACATAGCGTGATCAGTTGTTACATAGCGTAATCAGGTTGTTACATAGCGTGATCAGGTTGTTACATAGCATGATCGTATTGTTACATAGCGTGCTCAGGTTGTTACATAGCGTGCTCAGGTTGTTACATAGCGTGATCAGTTGTTACATAGCGTGATCGTTTTGTTACATAGCGTGGTCATGTTGTTACATAGCGTGCTCAGGTTGTTACATAGCGTGATCAGTTGTTACATAGCGTGATCGTTTTGTTACATAGCGTAGTCATGTTGTTACATAACGTGCTCAGGTTGTTACATAGCGTGATCATGTTGTTACATAGCGTGATCAGTTGTTACATAGCGTAATCAGATTGTTACATAGCGTGATCGTATTGTTACATAGCGTGTTCATGTTGTTACATAGCGTGAACATGTTGTTACATAGCGTGCTCAGGTTGTTACATAGCTTGATCGTTTTGTTACATAGCGTGATCATGTTGTTACATAGCGTGATCATGTTGTTACATAACGTGATCATGTTGTTACATAGCGTGAACATGTTGTTACATAGCGTGCTCAGGTTGTTACATAGCTTGATCGTTTTGTTACATAGCGTGATCATGTTGTTACATAGCTTGATCGTTTTGTTACATAGCATGATCATGTTGTCACATAGTGTGGTCATGTTGTTACATAGCGTGAACATGTTGTTACATAGCGTGAACATGTTGTTACATAGCGTGATCATGTTGTTACATAGCTTGAGCATGTTGTTACATAGCGTGATCAGTTGTTACATAGCGTGATCAGGTTGTTACATAGCGTGCTCAGGTTGTTACATAGCGTGATCAGTTGTTACATAGCTTGATCAGGTTGTTACATAGCGTGATCGTGTTGTTACATAGCTTGATCGTTTTGTTACATAGCGCGATCATGTTGTTACATAGTGTGGTCATGTTGTTACATAGCGTGATCATGTTGTTACATAGCGTGAACATGTTGTTACATAGCGTGATCATGTTGTTACATAGCGTGAACATGTTGTTACATAGCTTGAGCATGTTGTTACATAGCGTGATCAGTTGTTACATGGCGTGATCATGTTGTTACATAGCGTACTCAGGTTGTTACATAGCGTGATCATGTTGTTACATAGCATGCTCAGGTTGTTACATAGAGTGTTCATGTTGTTACATAGCGTGATCATGTTGTTACATAGCGTGCTCAGGTTGTTACATAGCTTGATCGTATGGTTACATAGCGTGTTCATGCTGTTACATAGCGTGTCCATGTTGTTACATAGCGTGATCGTGTTGTTACATAGCGTGATCGTGTTGTTACATAGCGTGATCATGTTGTTACATAGCGTGATCAGTTGTTACATAGCTTGATCAGGTTGTTACATAGCGTGATCAGTTGTTACATTGCGTGATCGTGTTGTTACATAGCGTGATCGTGTTGTTACATAGCGTGATCGTTTTGTTACATAGCGTGGTCATGTTGTTACATAGCGTGAACATGTTGTTACATAGCGTGATCATGTTGTTACATAGCGTGATCATGTTGTTACATAGCGTGATCATGTTGTTACATAGCGTGATCAGTTGTTACATAACGTGATCAGATTGTTACATAGCGTGCTCAGGTTGTTACATAGCGTGATCATGTTGTTACATAGCGTGATCAGTTGTTACATAGCTTGAGCATGTTGTTACATAGCGTGATCAGTTGTTACATGGCGTGATCATGTTGTTACATAGCTTACTCAGTTTGTTACATAGCGTGATCATGTTGTTACATAGCGTGCTCAGGTTGTTACATAGCATGATCATGTTGTTACATAGCGTGATCAGTTGTTACATAGCTTGATCGTTTTGTTACAAAGCGTGGTCATGTTGTTACATAGCGTGATCATGTTGTTACATAGCGTGATCATGTTGTTACATAGCGTGATCATGTTGTTACATGGCGTGATCATGTTGTTACATAGCGTGATCATGTTGTTACATAGCGTGATCATGTTGTTACATAGCGTGAACATGTTGTTACCTAGCGTGATCGTGTTGTTACATAACGTGATGAGTCTGTTACATAGCGTAATGCATGTTGTACAGGTCTATACAGATCACCAAACTTTAATTCAGGAGGTAAAATTTCGTCCAAATGTAGATGACAGGGGCGCGTCACGACGTTGAACGACCCGAAATCTGGAAATGTTAGGGACAACCCGTTGTGTGGATGACTAGTGTTTCCAGAGAGCATCCTTTTCCAGTAATGTTCCCAGAGAGCATCCTTTTTTCCATGCTCGCACTCGCCATGTTCTGGTTACGTGTCGTTGTAACGTAATGTTACGCTGTTAGGATGGTTTAGTATACATGACAGGCAAAAGGCTGGGTCCGTGCCCTTAAAGATTTGAACCTGAGGTCTGTCCCATTCAACCTGACGTCTACAGGCTCCGTGAACAATAGTTGTCTAGATGACTAATGTTTCAAGAGAGTATCCTTTCTCCCTGCTATGCATTGATCGCAATTCCCTCCGTCGTCCTCATCCTGGATATATACATAGGTGCGTGTTATGAATTCATTCATTCGCTTTTAATTCCTTCGAGCGTTAGCATTCACGTATTCATTTAATTTCTTTTAGTTTTAGCATGAGCTACTGCCCGAGAAAATCTGTGCAACTGACGAATGAGAAACTCGATTTTTCATACATTACACATGGAGGAAAACGCGTTATTAGATGCTGTGTATGCGGGCGGATTTTTAAGAATCGTTCTTTGTCAAGATTTAAGTTTCATAGAGCAACATGTTATACTGAATCGACTCTCTCACCTGCACTTGAAGATCCGAAGATGTATAGAGGGGAATGTTATACCGTATCAAGCCTCTGTCCTTCACTGGAGACTACTGTTGGTGAAAAATCTGGATACATCGGAAGTTGCGAGAATATGAAATCTTCATATGATGATGATTCAGTGATATCAACGCTTGAAAATCCGAATAGACTAGTAAATATATTGAGGTTACTAATTGCGTCGAGGGATGCTGGTAATAATAGACACACACAAGAGATTGAGGAAATTATAAGTAAGCTGAAAGCATCTAAAGTTATAGCATGACAGGATCGAGAAATTGTGTTAATCAATTACTGCCATGGTTAACAGGAACTTTGAAATATCAAAAAACTTGTACTTATAAAATACATCATTCAGACATTGTTGAGATGTTTAGTTTTTTTACTGATAATGATGGTCTCTTTCTGTGTGATGTATATGATTATATAACTGAGTGTTTAGAATGTCTAGACTATCACCTTTGCCTTTAGGAAATATGTATGGTTTTTTGTAAAGGAATGTAATAGGATAATGTTTATAAAAAATAAATGTTGTCTGCATTACTTTTTGTAAAGTGATATGTTTTTTTACATGTATTCAGTTAAACTGATTTTTAAAAATTGGTTTACATGAATGTTGTTTATCTTCTTTTTCTAACCTAGAATTGTATTCATTTGCAATTTATTTCCATGTCTCTTCCTTACGCTTAGCAGAGCTATCAGTCATTTTATTTTCAACACTAATTTGTGTTCTAAAACAATGTCGGTCATATATCTTTCTCTTCTTTCTTAAAATTTGCTGCCTGAGTTTTTTTATTACTTTCGTCCTTCTCCATTTTGCAATTTGTTTATGTATCAGAGACAAATGAAAGTTGAATGGCATTAGCAATTGTGAATTGATTCAATACAATTGCAGTGATCTGAGATTAGTGAATAATGAATAACGTTTATTTCTCAATACTCGATACATAATTAAGTTATATACTTTTAGACTATAATAATATTTGAAAATATTAGGCTATTTACACTATAAATTCACTTCTTTGTTGTTTGCCTATACTAATCTATGGTCTCAGTACATACAACTCCTGGTTTTCTATGTATCGACGACCCTCTGTCTACTTGTTTATGTTTCATTATATATACCTTTATTTTTTTAATGTGCCATATGTATGATTTCCTGTGTTACGTCCTGTTACGTGGTTACGTTAGATGACAGACAATGAGAAGATCCAGAACAAACAAGGTGGGAATAGGTTAGGACGTATACTTCACTGTAAACCGATATACTGTTTGTCCCTCTCCGTCTCGCGCACTACTGTTTAACAAATATAAAGTTTGTAAGGTTTAGAAATTAAGTGTATAAAAAGTGTTGTAAGGCTGGATGAGAAAAGTTTTATAATCGAATTACTCTCTATATTACAGTATAAACCTACATTCCTCCTCCTTCAATCTCTGTCTATCCTTGTATCTCTCCTGTTTTCCATATTTCTCCCATATAAACGTATACTCTAATCCTCAAACCATGTCTAGACTAGCACCTCTCCTCGTATACCCTACGGCTCTCATATAAATGCATTTTCCTCCTTGAAGACTCTCTCAACCTAGCACCTACCTTCGTTTTCCCTATATTTTCCCATATAGACGTATACTCTCTCATTCAGACCTTCCCGACTAGCCTAGCACTTCTCCTCATATTCCCCTACCTCTCTCATATAAGATGCATTCCCTCATTCAACACCGTCTAGCCTAGCATCGACCCTCGTATTCCCTATCTCTCGCATATAAACGCCTACTCCATCATTCAAAACTCCTATCCTAATACCTCTCCTCGGTTTGCTATATCGCTCATATTCTACCCTTCAAGTCCTGTTTAGTATAGCATCTTTCCTTGTGTTCCCTATCTCTCTCGTATAAAGCATATCCCTCCCTCCTTTAGCATCTGACTAGCCTAGCATCAGCCCTGGTATTCCCTATCTCTCCCCTATAAATACTTCTATCTAGAGACCTAATGTTTCAGGAGAGCATCCTTTCCCCTATAAAAGTTTATTTGGTGTCTTTATCTTAATTAGTTTAGGAGTTATTAAATTTGTAATTAAATTACATTTTATCGGTATTCGAACCCTGGACACCAGAACCAATATTATTTACAATATTGGTTTGATATGTTTAAGGGTGCTGTATGCATTTACAGCATCAATCTAAGTGATATATTCTAGAGTATAGAGAAAAATAAGTAAGTGATTGAAAGATCGGGATTCGAAGTAAGGACAGCTGATTGAAAATTATATACAGTATTAATTGCCCCTCATAGGAGCTATCAATCATGCTTTGGTCAATTCCTCTACCTCTCTTAGTTTCTGAGATAATGACGATTTAAACATTAGGCTCGAACCCAGAACGTCAGGTATCTAATTACACATCCACAAGATACTACCTAGTAACATAAACGCAATAAAGTTTATTTGGCGTCTTTATCTTAATTAGTTTAGGAGTTATTAAATTTATAATTAAATTACATTTTATCGGTATTCGAACCCTGGACACCAGAAACAAAATTATTTACAATATTAGTTTGATATGTTTAAAGGTGCTGTATGCAGTTACAGCATCAATCTAAGTGATATATTCTAGAGTATAGAGAAAAATAAGTAAGTGATTGAAAGATCGGGATTCGAAGTAAGGACAACTGATTGAAAATTATATACAGTATTAATTACCCCTCATAGGAGCTATCAATCATGCTTTGGTTCACTCGTCTACCTCTCTTAGTTTCTGAGATAATGACGATTTAAAATTAGGCTCGAACCCAGAACGTCAGGTATCTAATTACACATCCACAAGATAATACCTAATAACATAAAGGCAATAAAGTTTATTTGGCGTCTTTATCTTAATTAGTTTAGAAGTTATTAAATTTATAATTAAACTACATTTTATCGGTATTCGAACCCTGGACACCAGAAACAAAATTATTTACAATATTAGTTTGATATGTTTAAGGGTGCTGTATACAGTTACAGCATCAATCTAAGTGATATATTCTAGAGTATAGAGAAAAATAAGTATGTGATTGAAAGATCGGGATTCGAAGTAAGGACAACTGATTGAAAATTATATACAGTATTAATTACCCCTTATAGGAGCTATCAATCATGCTTTGGTTCACTCGTCTACCTCTCTTAGTTTCTGAGATAATGACGATTTAAAATTAGGATCGAACCCAGAACGTCAGGTATCTAATTACACATCAATAAGATAGTACCTAATAATATAAAGACAATAAAGTTTATTTGGCGTCTTTATCTTAATTAGTTTAGAAGTTATTAAATTTATAATTAAATTACATTTTATCGGTATTCGAACCCTGGACACCAGAAACAAAATTATTTACAATATTAGTTTGATATGTTTAAAGGTTGTGTATGCAGTTACAGCATCAATCTAAGTGACATATTCTAGAGTATAGAGAAAAAATAAGTAAGTGATTGAAAGATCGGGATTCGAAGTAAGGACAACTGATTGAAAATTATATACAGTATTAATTACCCATCATAGGAGCTATCAATCATGCTTTGGTCAATTCCTCTACCTCTCTTAGTTTCTGAGATAATGACGATTTAAACATTAGGCTCGAACCCAGAACGTCAGGTATCTAATTACACATCCGCAAGATACTACCTAATAAAATAAAGGCAATAAAGTTTATTTGGCGTCTTTATCTTAATTAGTTTAGGAGTTATTAAATTTATAATTAAATTACATTTTATCGGTATTCGAACCCTGGACACCATGTACCCAAATATACATTCACAAGAAACTATCTAATGACATTAATGTAATAAACTTTATTTGATGTCTTTATCGTAATTAGTCTCTGAGTTATTAGAAGCTGAATTTGTAATTCGAACCCGGGCATCCTGGTCAACTTGGAACTCGTTGGAGAAGCTGCTTCTTTTTATATCATTTCCATCGCTAAAATCTAAAGTGTTGAGTGTTGGGCAGAGCACTTAGGAAAACAATTACTGACATTGTTCGCTAATGGGGTGAAAGCGTCTAACGGGTCAGCTAATGGAGGTCACCGTTACCGCCTGGCGGAAGTATGTCGTTCGCTAATGTATGTAAACAGATCCGGAATGTAAACTTAAAAGCCTATTAATGTGTTGAAAGCGTCTAACATGTTCAGCTAATGGACAAGCGATTTCCCCAGATACAAGAAGGCTGCAGTGTTTCATTACATGACAGACTGTTACCGTGAGCAGACTACTTATACTCAAGCTCCAGTCAACAATTCATTAATCAAAAAACTTAATTGCTCGAGGATGCAATCTGCAGACCTTAGTAATCATAAAAAAAATGTTTGACGAACATTACCTAATTAATTTGCCGAGGGGCGGCAGGACTCGAGAAAACAATTCCATCAAGTCATGACGCCACAGTAGAACGCATGGGGGAGGGGGTAGAACCTGCCGGCACAGACACTGTCGGCATTAGATCAGCACACAAAGGGAAGGGGGCGGAGCTAGCGCCACGCGACCGGGCGGCAAATAGTAGCGCACAAAGGGAGGGGGCGGGGCTAGCGGCATAGATCAAAGAAGCTTATCAGATGGCGGCAAAATCCTTTGTTTCCGTATCGGCATTCTTATTCTACTATCCTGATTATAGCTTAGTCCTCTACTTTGGCTTTTATTTCAGATACCAATAAGATTGCTGTTTATGCATTAAATTGCCCGTGATAATGTGCATTTTAGAAACAAATAAGCCAATCCTAAGCGGTTGCTGGCTGCATGCGTATACAGCAGTGAAAAGGTTTAAGCACGCATCTGCTATGTCGTTCCTAAAATTAGGAAAGTGTATTATGTTTTTGCCACTCGTTTAATTAGTCCTATATAGCGAGAGTCCCAAGATGACTACGTAACAAGCATATCTTGATTAGTTCATTCCATGGAAGGTCTCGCACAAGAAAATGAACACATGTAGCGAAGCAAGGCTTAGCCAGGGGTAGATTGGAATAAACAAAATCCGAGGCAGTCGTGTTCGATGAAGCCTCCTCGTTAGTACCTGTTAATTTCGCGTTGTCGTGGATTATTATACTCTAAGCAGCTGAACCCAGCCCTGCTCTAAGCAACTGTAATAAAGAGGGCTGTGTGGGTGGACGTTGCTAATTAGTTCTACACCCAGTTGCCCACTAAACAAGCGTTTGTTAGGAAGGTCAACTTAATTCTTAGCGGGAGGTAAAGACCGTCGGTTGATTACATGCGCAGCGGGGCAAGACAGTCAGGGGTGTAGGAAAATACTTGTCGATTAATAAAAGCAATACAGAGAAGTGTGTCTCTAATACAAGGCTGATTATTACGCATGGCAGACGCCATTTTGTTTGCTCTAAGTTACCATAAGCTTGAATAAATCTGATTTGTTGCATATCCCCGACTTTCTCTATTCACTCCTATACAAGTTATTCTTAACAAACGTTTGTTCACCTACTTCTTGTTAATGGAGATAAACTTTCGTTACACATTTCGTTGTAAATGAAGAATATAACAGGCTACACCTATATCAAATTCTTAAAAAGCGAATCTGTATGCGAAGTCATGACTACGAGTAAAAACGAATAGCCCTTGCTACTTGAAAAAGCTAAAGGTCATTGAAAACTCAAACCAATAATTAAGAATATCTTGGAAATGTTTAACGCTTCAAACACCATTATTTCACATGAACTATGTGGCTTAACGAGATCTATATTTTCCGTGTAGTAAGTCTTTGTCTGTCTCTTGTGGTTTAACAATTAAATAAAAGACATTCAATAAAGAGTACTATAAAGGCTATTTCCAAAAAATTAAAAATACACATTTTATTTGACATGTAAATATATTAATATATGGCACTTTAATAAAAATCGTTAGAGCTATTTTAAGAAAATAAAAAGTTCGTGGTTTATCCATGTAAAGGGTAGTTTCAAGTGGTGTATTTTCTTGAAATCTTCGTGTCACATCTTGCGAAGCTACTGAGATTATGTACCAAATTTGATATTTATAGAGTTATGCTATTCACACACACACGCATGGACATTTTCATCTTCTTCTCTTTCTTCTTTAATTGATTATCCTCCCTTTTGTTGGACTTACGTCTGGGATTTGTAGCTTGTCGAGCAGCAAGCAAACTCTGGATCATGGCATATCCAGGATGGGTTATCAGCCCAATGCCTGGTATGGCGGTGAAGAAAAAGAAATGAAATAAAGTGATGAAAGGAATGATAAAATAAATCGTGGATCAAATTATCCAACCCAGCATTCGCCTAGCGACCGAGTAAAACCGCGAAAAACCTTCGCTCAGATTGGTCGGCTCCGAGAGCTTGAACCCGGGACCTCCCGAGGTCATCCCGCTCAGTGACCTTCTAAAAATGCTTTGTTTTTCTTTCTTGGATTTGGGTGGCCCCAAACTGCATTTCCGGTGAAATCTCCATAAAAATGTCCTATTTGTAGCGGAGAGACGTGTCCAGAACCTTTAACACATGTAAGCCGAGCTATATCAAATGTTATTTACTTGAATTTTATAGTTTCTTGCAAGTCTGACCTTGCCACCTACAAACAACGACAATGCAGAGACGCTCGACCGATTCATTGATGGTCAGTTTTTGCCTTAACACATCAAGGAATGCTCGTCTGTATAGAGCATGCTGCTTTCTATGCGTCACTTCCTGAACAAGCGGAACGCTCGAGTGTTCGTGGAATTATCTCGGGCTAAAAACATTATGTACCCTGAACAGTGTCGCGAACGTATCTCCTTTCAATTCCTGGTAAGCGAGGCAGATCGCAAAGAGCTTCGTTCGCATATCCGTACCCAGTTTAAGCGGCGCGGGTCTCCGTATACTTACTATATCAGGGTTGCCAAGTTGGAGGAATTTCCGCTAAATTTGACGGATTTTACACATCACCAACGGGTGAAATTTTGCATTTAGCGGTCAACGGATTTTTTAATGGATATATGGACTGTTGTCTACAATAATATTTTTCTGTTTAATTAAAGTTTCAATTATATAATTAGAGACCAGATTTAGTGGGAGAAATCCCAGATGAAGTTGCAACTTAATCTTTCCTCTTCCCACACACCCATTTCAGTCTTCAGTAAGTGATGAAACGTGCATTTTGCACAATACCATATGAAACATGCTATCAAGTATACCTTCATGTCCTGCGAGGAATGTGTTAATAGCAATGAGATAAACATATACATGTGATTATCGCAATGTGCGTCGGCCAAAGAAGACAGCTTATTCTCAAATTTGACTATCGCTGTTCCTTTGAATCTACGTATAACGAAATATGTAATGTAGCTATTTCTGTAAGGTTTATCTCGATTAAAATAAGTTAGATAGGAGAATAGGAGTGTACATCATGATTAAAAACGCGTTCAAGGTAGCAAATAATGCAATGTACATTAAATTCAGAAATAACTCGGATTGCACACACTTCTTATTTAAAGATACTGAAATAATTTCAAAATTATTATGTAAATCTAGTGCTTTGCTGTTCCGCAAAAGGGTTAACCGGTATTTAAAAAATGAAATTTTGCGGATCATTGATAAAAGTGTTTCTTTTTTTCTTCCCCCTTTTTATTTATTTATTACAATCCTCACTTCAATAAAGATAAAAGAGAAACACTAGATTCGCGGTTCTGGAGTGCACAACAGGTGATTCGCCGTCGCGCGTTTACCACAGCTATCGGTGCATCGAGAAAGATCTGATGTGCTACATTCACAAGACTTTCTCTATCATCTATCGTTTATTAGTAGGTATTCAAATTATTCTTATGAGGAAGAAGAAGAAGAAGAACAATAACGTACCATGATGACGAAAAAATTTCTTTCTAAGCTACCAGTATATTTAAATTTCACTTTTAAGAGGGCAAACAACAATAAGATTTAGCGGATTTTAGCGGAATTTCAACTTCAGTTTAACGGAATAATTAATTCCGAGTTGGCAACGCTGTACTATATGCTATTACTGCTCTGTGCATATGATGTTTTTGATGGAGGTAGAGGAAATAGCGTGCATACATGTGATGTACCTTGGCTGCTACGGTCTGCCATGCCAAAAGAAAGGGGGAGAAAAAAAAATATTATGCTCTGGGGGGGGGGGACCGTAGATGCCCGCTGTTCGGGGGGAAATAGCTTTTTAATTCCTGATACAGGACTGAGGTCCTTAGGGCAGGGAGGGTGAGCAGCATCCTGACCACATATCACCCCCATTACTGCACTCTACCCATAATGTGTGGACAGTGTCAGAGGATGCCTGTTTTACTTCTAAATTTATATTCCCAAATATTATACATATATATGCATATGCATAAAGCTATTTAATACACTTGCATCTTCCCGTAAAAGATACATAGATAATGTGTTGATTTCACATGGTTTTGTCTAATTCGTTATTGGTATAAGAAGGATAAGGCAGGTTAAACTTATAGATTTTTAAAAAGCGGATCGCTAAATGATGGCTTAGAAATCATATGTTCCTTGCATGACTACGAGAAAAGAACGAATAGCGATTTAACACTTCAAAGCAGTGAATTCATTTCAAGATTCAAACCATTAACAAAGAATATCTCGGAAGTATTCAACAGCACAAACATTTTTTAGATAAATTTTTCTTTTAACAAGATCCAAATGTTTTCGCTTGTAAGATTCTATCTATCTCTACGGTTTACCAATTACATAAAAGCCATTCACAGGTAATTTCCAAAAAATTCAAGATACACCTTTTATTTGTCAAGTAAATGTTTTAAAATTTTTGTGGTATCCTAATCAAACGCATTAGACATTTTTGAGAAAATCAAAACAGATAAAAGATATTCCATGTAAAGAGTAGTTTGGTTTGGAAACTTTTCTTCAAAATCTTCGTGTCCCATCTTTGCAAGATGATTAACTTAAATACCAAGTTTGGTGTTTCACGAGTTTTCGTTTACGAAACATACACACACATACACACACACACACACATGAAGGAAACTTTTTCTAAAAATATGCTTTTGTTTCAGGGGCCTCAAAACATGTACTTCCGGTGAAATTTTGGTATTGAATTTTTTGATGGAATGCAATGCTGCCGCTACTTACTATGTATACATACAATAAGGATGAAAGATGCAATGCTCTCTTTTGAATTGAAGTCTTTAACTCCCTCTGTCAGAAAACCTTGAGAGTAGGATTAGCATAGAAATTCTATGAGTTGGACAACCCTGTATTCTGAGCACATCAGCAAAGAACGCAAAGGATCTTTGAAAGAAAATGAAGTAAAGGATCACTAATTACTTAAAGGAGTAAGCAGCAGTCCCTGATTAATTGATCGCTTGACAAAAAATCTATTTTGCACTATAGAATAACTTCAGGGTTCCTTGATTGCGACGGAAGGAATTTATTTTCGCATTAAGTACATACTAATGATTTCTTTACAGAGCCTGGGAGATTTCACTTATTTGTTCAGTGACCTTTTTTCCTCTCCCTTTTCCCTTCTTAATTAGAAACCTGCAGAGAAGCTACCGAGCGCTCCACTGATGGCACTGATGGACGTAATCGCAAAAAAATGAGCACTTGCCCAGCTAACAGCATCCATTCTCTCGGTATAGATAATTGCGTTACCTTTCTTCCGAAAATATCATCTTTTGACGTTAAAGAAGTATTAAATCGGTTGTGCATAGGCTTTCAGTCTACTGGAGAGTCCCAGTTAAAATTTACTTTAGAAACAAATCCGAAAAGGGATGTACAGTTGAGTGTACGGAAACTTGCTAATGCCTGCTTCTCTTTATTTAATGTTGGCAGAAAGTTCTTATCATATCTGTCCCGCACCAGCATAAATGAGCCAATCGCTTATTGGTATGAGTTCACTGACAAACGCATTAGGTTATAAAGAAATGACAGGCATAGGTGAGCGGCGATAGGGGAGGAGTAGGATAACATTGCACCTGAGTGATTGAAGGCATACTTCGCAACGACGGTTCACATCATTCCATGGTTGAGTCAGCCTCGTATTGCTTTGATGTCAAAAGTTTGGTAGCACTCAAAACCTATGAACACATATCTGTTTCAGGTTCAGGTGCAAAAGGGGCGGGAGGAAGTATCAAGTGTAGTACTATAACCAGTTGCGTGGCAGAGGCGATTTAGTATTCCCTTATCAACATAAACAACTGCTCATTATATCGGCACGATTCGATGCTCTCGGGTACAGGGTGTCCCAATTTGGAATTCTTCCGAAACTGTTACCACTGGGAAGAGAGGCAGGATTATGTAACTGTGTGGCAGTGTATTTACTTAAAATTATCCCAATAATACGTTTCGTTGATAAGGAATATGTCGTAAAACATAAATATGGATTGCTACCTAATTTTTGCTTTCTCTACAGCTTATTTGCAGTAAGTGACGCAAGTATTGCATTTCACCCAAAATTTGATGCCAGATTTTACCGAAAATACACGTTTTGGGCTCCCTGAATACAAATAAAACATTTTCAGGAAAAACTCTCTTTGTGTGTCGGGGTGTGTGACAATAGCATAACTCAAAAACGAAAATTAGATTAAACACCAAAATTCGTATTTAAGTTCAGCATCTTCCAAGGATACAACACGGAGATTTCAAGAAAATTCCTCTAACTCAAACTACTCTTTACATGGAAAATGTTTCGTTATTTTTTGTTATATAACAATAACTTTAAAAGAATGAGTAGAGAAAGTTATTTCAATGCAACACACCAGATTTTTTAACATAAGTTCTTTATTCACCTACAGGAACCGTAGTAATAGTCAGGAATTAAGAATAATAATCGAGTATTTAATTTTCATTCAGAGTACTACAAATATATTTGTAGGTGTACAGGATGGACCATTTAAGTTGAGACTGTACAATATTTCCAAAACTAGGCATTGTAGAAAGAAATGTTTATAATAAAATTTGCTTGATATTATGGGGTAAAATAGCTGTCATTAGTCGTGTTTTGTTTGGAGGACGTTATGATGGTCATTTTATGATCAATTTAGTTTTTTTTAAATGAGAACCTACAATTAGAGTCATTTTAAATTGACCCTAAAATGACCATCACAATATCCTCCAAATAAAAACGAATAATGGCATTTCTTTCCCCCATAATATCAAGTAATTTTTATTCGACATTTCTTTCTACAACGCTTAGTTTTAGAGATATTGTAGTCTCAAGTTAAATGGTTCAACCCATATAAAACCTACCGCTAGAAAATGGTGTCAAAATATGTAATTTTATTTCCTCTTATAAGTCATTTATCGCATATAACGCTTCTTTACTTACTGATCTTTTAGACGACAGCCCCTCATAAGCCGTTAAAATAGTATGTGCCGTGTTAAAAGTTTGACTAACAACAGAAAGTCAAATATCTAATGTGCTTACTGGTATTTACAGTTTTAAATGAAACAATGAGAATAATGCTAATATATGCATGCATATTGAAAGGATAAATATGCACAGCAGCATTTATAATTATACTAGGAACATACAAAATCTGGCATTCACAAGTTTGCATGGAATAAGAAGGCAATATATATTCGTTTCTATAGCCTCCTTTAATTGCCATGGCCATATCGGGGGCTGTGACTGAAACATTTGATAAAGTTTTCACTCTTTGAAGCTTTAGGTTAGGTTACTGTAGATTTGTGTCTTTTTAACTTACTTTCACCTTGTTCACTCTGACGTCCACACTTCCAGACTCTATGGAGGGATAAGGAATACCCCCAATTAAAGGATAATTTCCAATTCAGGCCGGGAATCGAACCCGGGACCTTGGGTTGAGAAGTCAGCTCTCTGACCACTTGACTACGGAGGTAGTCTGAGACAAATGTTTAAACATATTCAAGGAGATATACTTACGGATAGCTGATTACACCTTCCCCAGAAGTAATGCGGTCGTTCCAAGTGATGCAGTGGATAATTTTCGGGATACTGGTAATTATTCTTACGCTATGTTCCATGGTGTATTGTGTCATCCTCCGTGGTGTAGTGGTTACCATGCTAGCCTCTAGTTCCCAAGGTCGCGGGTTCAAACCCGGCGGAGGGCGATGTATTTTTCGGGCGTAAAAATCCTTAGTTTGGCTTCCTTCGGAAGGGAAGTAAAGCCGGTGGTCCCGTGACATAGATTTACGGCACGTAAAAGAACCTCAAGCCTGAAAAGAGGCCTCTGAGCAAAATTACCAGTCTTTCACGCCCAAACCATAGCAGTTAAAGAGCGTCAATTTAATTTTAATGGCGTATTGTTGTGTTATTCGGGATATTTCTAACATGCAGAATAACTATATATATAGCTTTAACTCCTAAACACACATAAACATTCCCTATCTGCTATTTTGAATTAAACGCAGATTAATGTGTTTAAGTATCTTATTTCAGAACTACATTCCATCATTACGTAATTCAGCTATTTCTGCGTAGTTAAGTTGTTTTGATAATTTTCAATGTGTTTACACAGGAAAATGGAACATGGTCGCGTGCTTCAAGGCTATGAAACTAAAGTGGGCAATAGGTATCCAACTTATTATGTAATCAAAGGATATGTATTGGCACAGGAGCTCTGAAATTTACAGCCTTTATTTCCAAAAAAGGAACATATGATGTGATACATTTTCATTGTACATCTCATACATTTCTCTACTCACTTTTCTGCAAATACTCTTCAAAAGCTCTTCTATCTACTTGTTAAACCAGATTAAACATTTATCTTTTTAAATTTATTTATTTATAGTAGTTGAAACATCACAAGTCTTATATCGACTTTTACGAGGTAATACATAATGCAGTAAGTAGCATTCTATACAGTTATTATTACATAATTATGTTTTGGATACAATGAGAACAACATTGAGTGAAGTACTTAGTAATACTGTGGCAATACAATTGATCAGTAAGACAGTGATATTTAATGGTTGGTATAGCAGATGACGAGAGTGATTTACAGTGTATTTAATATTCCAATCTGAAAGATCTTCAACTTGAAATAAGCTGACGGGCTTTCGATTACTTTATGTAGTTCGATTGGGATTTCATATATTTTCCTCTTGTTGGCATTTTATAATCACATATGTGATTCTATTGTCAAGATAACGGAGCAAAAGGGACATTTCGGTGTCTCATATTTTATTATGAGATGAATATTCAGTGGCCTTTGCGAATTCTTGTTGCTATGGTTTGATCTTGGCATTCCATGCCCATTGTAAGGAAAAGATTTAATTCTGTTATTCCTAGCTAAGTGAAATCTTCTGTCGGAAGAAGAAAACCATTAAAATTTCAAATTGTTGCGTAGAATTCACTTGAGGTCTGGTGAGGAATTTTGGTGGAATAATCAACGAGTTTTGAAGAACAGATCCGTTAGCCATGGAATCCGTTAATTCATTACCGGCAATGGAAACATGTAATGGAATTCAGCTATATCGTAGTCCTTAGCGAAAATAGACTGCATCGGGCGGTGAATATCATGAACCTGAGGGTGGTGCGTGAATCGATCCGTTATTTCTTGAAGGAAGCTTTTGTAATCAGTAAAAATTAGAGAGAATTTGTTATCGGATGTCATAATATATATAGTGCTTCCCTGAGTCAGTAGTTTGCAGCAGAAGATCGAAAACTTAACAGAGACGCGATGGGAAGCAATGCAGGTAGTGTCTGTGGTCACTGCATATCCACATCCTGGTCCGTTTTTGAGCCATCTGTGTATAAGTGTTTATCTTACGCGTATTGAGATGTGAACTCTACTAAATGTTGAATATAGGTATTACTGCTAGTGACGGATTTTTCTTTTCTTGCTGAGTTCCATATTAATTTGTGGTATTTGGATCCTCCATGCTGGACATTCAAGTCCAATTAACGCGTCCAGTATCGTGAACCGGATATCATTTATGATTAACTGATATCTCCGTTGGAATGATGAGTATTTGGAAAACGAGATTGTGAGCGAAAAAAACAGGTGCATGTATCTGTTACTCTGGTCTTAAGTGCGTAAGTTAGGATGAATTGTTTCCTTCATCGGTTTCAACTTGGAGACTTGCTGTTGGGCTGCTTCTGAATGCTCCGAGGACTATGCGTAATGCTGATGATTGGATGGAGTCTAACGTTTGCAATAGATACTGTTAGCCGATATGTAGATAATGGATGCGTAGTCTATACATGTAACCAGTGTCACGGATTTGTGGGCTCGAATACAAACTGCGTGGAGAGAAATCCCTCAGGAACTTATTCAGAACCTTTTTGATTCAATGCCACGGCGTATAGCAGCTCTAATTGCAGCGCATGGAGGCCACGCCAAATACTTAATATTAGGGCTCAAAGGTCACGTATAGATTTGAAAAGTTTATCATTTGTTACTTGTCATGTATCTAACCTGTGGTATTAAATTCATTGAATTCATGCGTTTCCTTCTTGGTGTTGCAATTTTCACAAACGGCAGTGTACTTCACGACGAAATGGAGAAAATGAAGTCAAACCAGAGTTAACACCCAAAACTAGAATACATAAAATTAATTACAGATGATTTACCCACCGAGGTAGAATAGGAAGGAGAAGCTGCTGAAACATTAAACCCAAATCGGAAACAATGGAGTAGAGGATTTTTAAGGTTTTTATGGAAAATTTTTAAGAACAAATTAAATTAAAAAGAAGAAGCTAACATGTCCGAATTAAAAATAAACTTAAATAGTAAATAAGTAGTGAAAGACACGGAAGTGAGAAGTAAGTATAATGAACATATTAAAGAAGCAGTAGAGAATATAGGAAGCGAAGAAGAGGACGGTATAACTCATATTCAATATAATAATTACAAAGAAGGTAAAGAAGGAGAGAAAAAGGAGTTTTGGAAAGGAGATATTCCTTTAAACATTAAACAGATATACAATGAATTTGACCAAACATTAATATTAAGCAGATTAGAGGAGAAACAGTCGTTAATGGCTGCACTAAGACACATAACAAGGAAGTTGTACCGTAATGGTGACACAGTTGCATTTCCTGTGCCGGATGTCATTGACCGGATGGAGCTGAGAATGCAGAATATTACAACTAAGCCGCAAGAATTATTCAGCTCGCTGGAAACGGTATTTTAGTAGACGAAACGATAAACTTGATTTGGAAAAAATTTCAAATATTTCGTACTCTGTCATGGCAGAATTGTTTACGATTACAATCAAAATTGGCCTAACTGTTACATTCATATTAGATATGATGTAATACCCATTCCTAAATTAAAAGTACAAGCACTACTTTAACAAAATAGTCCATCTACCAACCACCAAATAAAGTATTTAAAAATCACGGAAAAAGGCACCAGACGCAAACAGCGAAATTGGTATAGAAGAGCTTTTGCAGAAACGAAAACCTAATTGGAACCTTTTTATCACAAGTAAATAAAAACACAAATATCAAAGCATGCAGTAAAAAGTAAACCAAATACCCATTGGTAAACTAAACTGCAGAAATCATCAATCAATAAGAGTTAATAAATTATCGAGAGAACTGACCAAACAAGGATTTAAAACAGGAACTAAACACTATTCTTATGCCTATGCAAGAGCGTTTTTGTTTTATAGAAGATACGAAAACTAGGTACAGGGGATAACCCCATAGCGGTTATATTAATAGTTAATCCAACTTTCCAAGTGGTTGATATTTCCCGATTAAACAACACTCGCATAAATTTGCATAGAAATTACAATTATAAGAGACAGCTTTATATTGGAAATTATTATTTTCAATTTAGTCACCCAATTGAAACTTATTTAGAACATATTCGGCAAATAAGTAATTGATATTCTAAAACCCTTATAGTTCACACCTTTGATGAAAACGCAAAGTCACAGTGGTGGTTTAACAATAAAACACACGAAAGAGGAGAGAAATTAGAAGAAATAATATCGGAATTAGATCTAATAATTTGCAACGAGCCCAATAACCCGCCAACATCTGATAACAGGGCTGGAGCCACGTCCAATATTGACCTGACATTACGTAATACTAAAGCAATGGAAAAATTTACCAACTGGAAAGTTGGACAACATATGACAGTAAGCGAACATCGACTTATATATTTCGACACTGAAATCGATTACGGAAATATACCACCTGGAATAAAATGAAATAGAATTTAATAACGTGTAAGTTGACTATTTAGGCACCAATGTTGAGAAGGATGCACATTAATTTAGTAGCTTCTGTGAAGGAAATTATGGCTAAGACTATACCAAAAACCAGAAAGCTTAATTATAAAGATAAAATTTGGACCGATGCGTTACAAAAACGAAGAAGAAAAGTTAGGAAATTAAGACAATTATAAAAAACAATAGTGGCGGAGAACATGATACTAATTTAGTAAATTACAGAAGCGTTAAACAAAGATATAAGGAGTTATTAGAAGAGACAAGCAGAAATTCTTGGGGAAAATTTATGGAGAAAACCCTAAGCAAAAATGTTTGGGGTATGCCATACAAACAAATTACGCATAAAATTAAAAAACCGGAAACATTATCTACACTGAATAAAGGAAATGGAGATTTGATCAAGAATTGGAAAGAATCGGTAACTTTTTTACTAAATGAATTAACCCCAAACGATAATATTGAAGGTGAGGCTATATATGCATGAATGACAATTTATACGCTATTTAGATATTGATATGCAAATGGGTTATCTGCTTTTAGTTTATTTTCACAGCTAGCCTCAAAAATAAGATTCCTAAACGTTACCAGTCATAATGTTGCATATCAATTGAATTTGGATAGGTCATGTTTTAACCTCTGTTTTCTAGCTAATACTTCTCAGTTATATCTTTAATAACCACACACACACACACACATATATATATACATATATATATACCTAAAAATTCTCATTAAATTACCATATGTGTATAAGATGTGTAAATAACAAGACTTAAGCATTTAAATTTCCAGTTTTAAATGGTCGTCATTTGCAACTGCCTGGAGGTAACAAAGAGAAGGGCAAACTTTCATCTATGCCATCAAGCGACATCATCACTTCGGTACTCAACCATTCACCACGAACAGAAACATGCGTAGCACGATTAATATGCTTTCTGCAGTGAATGGAAAAATTATTATACCTACAAGCTAGACAATCACTTGTTTTGTAATTAAAGTCTCTATAGTTTAATTTGTACTTTCTCTGCCATGTACCTAGTAGGTAGAGAAGATATTGCATTGCACCCAAAAACTCTATAGCGTGATAATGCCGGAAATACATGTCTTGAGGTCCCCTGAATACAAAAGGGCGTTTTTAGAAAAAGGTCCGTGTGTGTGTAAACAGCATAACTAAAAACCGAAAAGTCGGATCAACACCATACTTGGTATTTAAGTTCAGTATCTCCAAAGATTCGATACAAAGATTTCAAGAAAATTTCCCTACCTAAACTACCCTTTACGTGGAACATTTTTCGAAATGTTTGATTTTATAAAAAATGACTAAAGACTTTGATTAACATACCATACTTTAGAGATATTTACATGATAAAATGCATATCTTGAATTTCCTGGGAATAGCCTTTGAAGTCCTCTTCATTCGGAAGGAATTTTGTATAATCATGTACAACTGGTAAACGTTAAGTGATAGATGAAATATACATAGATCTCTTTACATAGTTTATTTCAAATAACTTTTGTGGTATCGGCCATTTCTGAGATATCCGTTATTAATGGTTCCAGTTTTTCAATATTTAGCCATTCTTTTATAGCCCTGTAAACATTCAGTTGTTTCTCGCGATTCTGTTGAAACAATATGGAATTTTAAGGCCAGCATATAGCATCTAGTTCTTAAATATCTGACAATCGCGTTCCCTTTATATCTTTAACCAAATATGTAATGTAGCTATTTCTTCAAAAGTTTATTTGGATTAAAATGAAGCAGGTACAAAAATGCACTTTAGTAAGACTAGT
Organism: Deroplatys truncata; assembly: GCA_030765065.1. Taxonomy (NCBI): domain Eukaryota; kingdom Metazoa; phylum Arthropoda; class Insecta; order Mantodea; family Mantidae; genus Deroplatys; species Deroplatys truncata. The sequence goes on along the minus strand of CM060983.1, from coordinate 200,530,680 downwards.
TTGTACATCCACTAATAAACGACAGAGGGAAGCGAAAGTCGTGTGAATGTTGAGATAGAATATCTTTACGTTATTATCACCACGCTTTGGACACCAAACTTGAGGTAGTTGTAGCCCCACGTATGATGCAAACTTTTCGGTGACCTTCGCCCCACATTCACTTTTCCAGTGGCCTTCACTCCCACGTTTAAAAATCAACTTTGTATTTTAATGTTTATTTATATATTATATATGTACGCCTCGGCTGCGTCACTAGTAATTCGCAGAAACACGTATCTCTTAGCAGTCGTAGTACGGCTAAAAATGAAGGCTTACACAAATTATAATGGTTTTTGACTTCGTTTTATTAATCCTTCACACGCTTAAATAACACTTCACTGATATATCCTACTGTAGAGCTGTGAGATTGTTGTTACTTGTACTTTTTAACACGTAAACTTCATATTATTCACGCCGTAAGGAATTTTTTGCCTCACACTGAAAATGTACCACCACCTAAATTCGTATATTTCCACTATTTCAATTTCTGATTGGCTAATCCTATTCCAATAGATTACTTTTATTTAACTTAAGCTTTTTCTAGTTGTTGATTTGCTGTTTCTAAACTGTTTTAAATATTACATTATTGTTCCAAGAATTATTAAACTTTCTAATTTATTGTTGCCTCAAGGTTACCTCATTGGTAGCAACTTTCGGCTTCTACATTGTAATTCTGTTTGCTACGGAAGGTATTTTGTTTCTACTCTCACAGCTTCTACATTGTTAAATTACGTAATACATTCACATAACATTATTATATATGTGAATAATAATATAAACATAATACAATGACTGTTACATACACTTTACATATTATATTACACATATTGCTTTAAGGCGGGCTGTTATTGTATTTTAAATTATATAATTAGACTGATATCATTTAAGTGACAAAAATACTGCCTCAATGTGTTAATCCGATTTTATTATGTGAACCAGAAAGTCTCTTTGGTAGATTGTTTAAACAGCGTTGCAGTGGTGCACATAAAGCTTATATGAAATTGTCTGAACCTATTGGATAACACAAGGAATCTACAGCTAAATATAGTTGAGGCATGTCATTTTCCTTCAAGGCTAAGCATATACAGTTGTAGCACTGTACCACATTAACACGTGGCTTAAGAGACTGTTACGGAGCTATAAATTAACAGAGAATCCATGAAGCTATGCCTCCTTCAAGGACTGGCTTTAAATCGTGTGCTTCTTTTGAACCGTTTAGTGTCAAGACAATAATAAAACGTATGCTACTAAGATGTTTATGGTTAAAAGTTCTCCACTTTAATTAGCTTGGTGCTTACGACACTCTGTGTTGTTTTGGTTATTTTAATGTAGACATACCTATTCCTTTCATATGCACTATATAAATATATGTAAGATTTACTACATTCTGCAGTTTTAATCAGAATATTTGCTTCGTTACAGGGTGGACCAATTAATTTGAGACTGTACAATATTCTCAAAACTAAGCGTTGTAGAAAGAAATGTCTTGAATAAAAATTGCTTGATATTATGGAGGAAAGAAAATGACATTATTCGTGTTTTGTTTGGAGGACGTGATGGTCATTTCAGGGTAAATTTAATTTTTTAACTGGGACCCTATCTTTTTATGTTGTTTTCTGACTCCTCATAAAAAACTAAACAACACTTGTATTAACCACATTGCAATCGTTTTTACACTAACGTAAATAACAACGAAAATTCTGAATGGTTGTGTACTTAGAGCGCAATGTTGGACCATCCATGGATGGTAATTTGAGGGTAAAGTTACGTTTCGTAATTTGGAAGCAACATCATTTATTTTGTTTCCTTATTCCTCATCATAAAATAAACAGCGTTTTATAAACCATTTTCTAATGCGAAAACAACATACAAAATGTAAGTTCCCGTTAAAAAACTTAATTGACCCTAAAAAGACCATCATAATGTCCTCCAAACAAAACACAACTAATGACATTTACTTTCCACCATAATATCAAGCAACTTTTATGAAAGACATTCTTTCTACAACGCTTTGTTTTGGAGATATTCTCTACTAAAGTATATATATGCGTGTAATACAGTTAATCTCCTTTAAAGTATAACGTTTTCGTTCTAGCTTCTCTCCTTACCAACAAAAACATAGTCCCTAACTCCTTACACTGTTGCACATGATATTGTTATAAACAACGGACAACTGCTAAACCCTGGAGCAAGTGATTGTCATGCTGGAACTTTCGGGATTCCTATGTCAAATCAGTTACAATAAGATAACAGCATTGGGATTAGCACACCACCTCGGTAAATGCAATTTAATACCTTTACTGGAACCTCAGACCCAATTGCTATCTAGCATGTTATGATAGTGCATTATGCAAACAAATAAAACAGAAATTTGGCCACAGTAGTTCGAAGACAGATGAGATACTTACTTAAGCTGTGCACAACGCATTCGATTTCTCTTAGTACTATTAAGAAGAGTTACCTGGAGTTCCAGTGAAATTGATCATGACTGTTTCCAGGATTACTGGACGCTTCGATAATTTTTAAAAATAACTAGTACCACCCATAACTCGAAAAAATCATCACTGCAAGGGGTAGGCAATTGCCCATTCTCTTGCATGGTAGTTCCTCGCTATAAAACCCAGGTGAGCAGTGCACCGTTATCCTTCCGTATTCGCGCTAGAAATACTGTCATACTTTCATGACCATGTGGCGAGTACACGCGGCACGTAATGCAGAAAGAAGAGTCCTTGTTCCGACAACTTAAACGGTGACTAGCATGTTCTGTTAAGGGTTAAAGAATAAGATTGATAGTTACAACAAAATAACGGCTTGCATATATAATAATAGTTAATTCTAAGCGAAAAAGTATGTAACAGGTATGCGATAACTAACATTTATTGCCTCTCTGGAAGCGACACTTTATCAAGAGTTGGCAGTTCACTTTTTAAAAAAAAAAACCGATGTGTTACACTCACATGACTTTCTCTACTCTTGTAAAAACTATTTCTACAAACTCTTATACTCCATCTATTTCACATTAATCGAGATAAACATTTGCAGAAACGATCTTTTGACGTGCAAAGAGAATTACATTTTACACATGGCGACCAGTTCTAAAAATGCTTGACTCGCTTAAGGCGTACTATGTTTCCCTTGTTTTGTATCTCCAAGGGTAATATAGAAATTCAGTAGCCTTTAAGCATAGACATATCTCTTAATAGCTGGTTGCTATGTCAGCACCATTCTCTTTGCCACAGATTAATACTCTTTGCATACCCAAGACAAAAACATGAATAAGGAATTCCCATTTGAGAAAATTAGTATTGAAAAATTTAAGGGAATAACAAGCAATATCTCGAAAATGGTTCAATCAACAAAAAAATGTATAGGTCATAAATTGTGTATTTTAACGCGATCTACATTTTTTGTGTAGTAAAATTTTGTCTATCTCTTGTGGTTTACCAGTTATGCAAAAGTCGTTCACATGGAAGAATACTTTTGGAGACATTCCCAGAAAATTCAAGATATACATTTTATTTGTCATGAAAATATTTTAAAAATATGATACTTTAATCAAAATCGTTAGAGCCATTTTTGAGGAAATTAAAATTTTCGAAAAATGTTCCATGTAAACGGTAATCTGGGGTGGGGGGATTTTCTTGGAAACCTTTGTGTCGCATCTCTGAAAGATACTGAACCTAAATACAAGTTTGGTGTTTATCCGACTGTTCGTTTCTGAGTTATGCTGTTCGCAGACACACACACACGCACACACACACACACACACACACACACACACACACAGAGGGACACGGACATGTTTCCAAAAATGCTTTTTTTGGATTCAGGAGGTCTCAAAACATATATTTCCGGTGAAATCTCGGTATCGAATTTTTGGGTGGAATACAATACTTCCCCTACTTACTATACGTATTAGAGAAGGTAAAAATATATTGTGCACTGTTATGAGAATGGCATACTTCACAAAATCTTTCTTTTATTTCCGGGTGTACCCAGTTTTTCCGTTTCAGATGTTTCTTTACTGTTAGACTGTACTTAAAACACCAGTGAACTCAGAAGTTAATTTCACTACTGCTTTCACGGGAAGTGTTGGATATTTCTCAAATAACTTGTAATAATCATTCAATACTATTTTTTTCACCACTAGTCAATGGTTTGCCCGGCTTATGCTTTATGTAGGTCGGCGAAGACGCAAAAGCAAATTTACCGTCCGCCACGATACTAAACAGAAACTGCTGATTTCTGCTGTAAACAATATTCTCTACACACCCGGAGTGACGTAATTCATACGAATTGCATGCTGGGACTTATAGTGCTGTTTAACTGTATAAATCGACGTTAATTAAACGCTTATGTATTTGTATAGAATATTATACCATTTAAGGATAAATACATTCTAAATTTTAGATTATTTGCAAGGAACTAATTTCCTGCGCGCATTGCTACAGTGTTGTAACACGGTGCACTGGTCACGTGGGTATGTTTTTACACGGATCAACCTATGAGTCAATAAAGTATAGTATTGGGTATTTCAGCTCAGTCATTCGCTTCATGTGCTGAATCCATTTTGTCTATGGTTCATTGCTTTATCGTATAAAGTTTGCACTTTGAGTTCCTATCTTATTTCTTCATTTTTAATCCTATCGAATTTGGCGCAAGCCTTAATTTGTCTAAGGAATCCATCTCTGCTGTCTAAATTCCATCTTTCTGATTTTTCGTTGGAACCCCAACATCACAGTCGCGCAGTATTTTGAGAATTTCCATAACTCTGTAGAGTTTTATTTTTACTTTCTCTACTACGTATAGTAAGTAGGGGAAGTATTGCATTCCAACCAAAAATTCGATACCGAGATTTCGCCGGAAATACATGTTTTGAGATCTCCTGAATCCAAAAAAAGCATTTTTGGAAACATGTCCGTGTGTGTGTGTGTCTGTGTGTGTGTGTGTGTGTGTGTGTGTGTGTCTGTGTGTCTGTGAACAGCATAACTCAAAAACGAACAGTCGGATAAACACCAAACTTGGTATTTAGGTTCAGTATCTTCCAGAGATGGGACACGAAGGTTTTCAAGAAAATCCCCCTACCCCAGACTACCCTTTACATGGAAGATTTTTCGAAAATTTTAATTTTCTCAAAAATGGCTCTAACGATTTTGATGAAAATATCATATGTTTAAGATAATGTCATGAGAAATGAATTGTATATCTCGAATTTTCTGGGAATGTATCCAAAAGTATTCTTCATTGTGAACGACTTTTGCATAACTGGTAAACCATAAGAGATAGATAAAATTTTACTACACAAAAAATGTAGATCTCGTTAAAATACACAACTTACGTCATATACATTTCTTTTGTTGAGTGAACCATTTTCGAGATATTGCTTGTTATTTCCTTAAATTTTCCAATACATATACTTTTTCTCAAATGCGTTATTCATTTTTTTATGTCCTGGACATGCAAAGAGAATGGAATGTGCCACATAGCAACCAGCGTTAAAATATTTGACTATCGCTTAAAAGCTACCATATTTCCCTTGCATCTACAAGAAAATTACCAATAAGATTGACATATCGATATCTCGATTAACATGAAGCATATGGAGAATAAGCGTTTGTAAAATTAGATTGTACAAGAGTAGAGAAAGTCATGTGAGTGTAACACATCAGATTTTTTTACTTTCTCTACTACGTATAGTAAGTAGCGGAAGTATTGCATTCCACCCAAAAATTCGATACCGAGATTTCACCGGAAATACACGTTTTGAGACCTCCTGAATCCAAAAAAAGCATTTTTGGAAACATGTCCGTGTGTGTGTCTGTGTGTGTGTGTGTGTGTGTGTGTGTCTGTGACAGCATAACTCAAAAACGAACAATCGGATAAGCACAAAACTTGGTATTTTGGTTCAGTATCTTCCAGAGATGCGACAAGAAGGTTTTCAAGAAAATCCCCCCACCCCAGACTACCCTTTACATGGAGGATTTTTCGAAAATTTTAATTTTCTCAAAAATGGCTCTAACGATTTTGATGAAAATATCATATGTTTAGTGTAATGTCATGAGAAATTAAATGTATATCTCGAATTTTCTGGGAATGTCTCCAAAAGTATTCTTCATTGTGAACGACTTTTGCATAACTGGTAAACCATAAGAGATAGACAAAATGTTTCTTCACAAAAAATATAGATCGCGTTAAAATACACAACTTATGTCATATACATTTCTTTTGTTGAGTGAACCGTTTTCGAGATATTGCTTGTTATTTCCTTAAATTTTCCAATACTTACACTTTTTCTCAAATGCGTTATTCATTTTTTTATGTCCTGGACATGCAAAGAGAATGGAATGCGTCACATAGCAACCAGCGTTAAAATATTTGACTATCGCTTAAAAGCTACCATATTTTCCTTGCATCTACAAGAAAATTACCAATAAGATTGACATCTCGATATCTCGATTAACATGAAGCATATGGAGAATAGGCGTTTGTAAAATTAGGTTGTATAAGAGTAGAGAAAGTTATGTGAGTGTAACACATCAGATTTTTTTTAGTTCAATTTATACCCCGCCTTTAACTCCATGCCTTATCGGCGGCCTTTCCTTTGCAAAATATTCCGTATTGGAAAAGGTGTTAACTCGTATTCCTTTGACATTGGGTTTCTTGCACTTTTTGGGTTTTTAATGATTAGATCACACACACACACACACACACACACACACACACACACACATTCACATTGTTATTCATACTTCTAAACTCTAGGGAGCATAGGAAATAATCTTGACTAGAGAAAAATTCCCATCCCCCAGACGGGAATCAAACCCGGGACACCTCGCACAGTAGGCAGGTCTACCGACTGAGATAGGGGGTTAGCAGTTTTATTACTTTCTCTACTACGTATAGCAGGTAGGGGAAGTATTGCATTCCATCCAAAAATTTGATACCGAGATTTCACCGGAACTACATGTTTTGAGGCCGCTGAATCAAAAAATTAAAAAATATATTCTTACAAAAAGATCCGTGTATGTGTCTATGAACAGCGATACTCAAAACTGAAAAGTCGTATAAATACCAAACTTAGTATTTAGGTTCATTGTCTTTAAAAGATGCGATACGAGGATTTTCAAGAAAATCCCTCCATCCCAGACAACCCTTTACATGCAACATTTTTCGAAAGTTTTTATTAAAATATCACACGTTTAGGGCATTTTTATGGCAAATGAAATATATATGATGAATTTTCTGGGAATTTCCCCAAAAGTGCTCTTTATTGTGAATGACTTTTGCATAACTGGAAAATGTAAAGACATAGATAAAAGTTTACTGCACAAAAAATGTAGATATCGTTAAAACACACAATTTGTAATACACATTTTTACTTTCTCCACTACGTATAGTAAGTAGGGGAAGTATTGCATTCGACCCAAAAATTCGATACTGAGATTTCACCGGAAATACATGTTTTGAGACCTCCTGAATCCAAAAAAAGCATTTTTGGAAACATGTCCGTGTGTGCGTCTGTGTGTGTGTGTGTTGTGTGTGTGTGTGTCTGTGTCTGTGTGTCTGTGTGTCTGTGAACAGCAGAACTCAAAAACGAACAGTCGGATAAGCACCAAACTTGGTATTTAGGTTCAGTATCTTCCAGAGATGTGACACGAAGGTTTTCAAGAAAATCCCCCCACCCCAGACTACCCTTTACATGGAAGATTTTTTGAAAATTTTAATTTTCTCAAAAATGGCTCTAACGATTTTGATGAAAATATCATATGTTTAATATAATGTCATGAGAAATGAAATGTATATCTCGAATTTTCTGGGAATGTCTCCAAAAGTATTCTTCATTGTGAACGACTTTTGCATAACTGGTAAACCATAAGAGATAGACAAATATTTACTACACAAAAAATGTAGATCGCGTTAAAATACACAACTTATGTCATATACATTTCTTTTGTTGAGTGAACCGTTTTCAAGATATTGCTTATTATTTCCTTAAATTTTCCAATAATTATACTTTTTCTCAAATTCGTTATTCATTTTTTTATGCCCTGGACATGCAAAGAGAATGGAATGCGCCACATAGCAACCAGCGTTAAAATATTTGACTATCGCTTAAAAGCTACCATATTCCCCTTGCATCTACAAGAAAATTACCAATAAGATTGACTTCTCGATATCTCGATTAACATGAAGCATATGGAGAATATGCGTTTGTAAAATAGTTTGTACAAGAGTAGAGAAAGTCATGTGAGTGTAACACATCAGATTTTTTTTCTTTCTTTGTACCGAGTGAACAATTTCCGAAATATTCCTTGTTAATGTTTCATTTTTTCAATACTTGTTTCTGCAGGATTCGCAGATTTTGGTAAATGTAATGGCTGAGGGTGAATCATCAAGCCAGGCTGTTGCAGAAATGTGGTTTAGTGCGTGAGCACCATTATTTTTCATGTTTCCATTTAGACACAAGGGTCTATGGAATGTTGCATACATCGCAGCAAAGGCCTGTCAAGAACTATAGTCCAGCAACTCTTTGGGGACAAGTGCGAGGCAATTACGTGAAGTCTGACTCCTTTCATTCCTTATCTAGCATAAAGTTAACGCAACCACTTTCCATAATGCAAAACTTAAAAATCTGATGTGTTGCACTCGCATGACCCCTACTCTTGTACGTACTAGCTACCTTTACAAACGCTTATTCTCCATCTACTTCATGTAATCGAAATATCCAGATGTTAATCTTATTGCTAATTTTCTTGTAGATGCAAGGGGAATATGGTAGGTTTTAAGCGATAGTCAAATATTTTAAGAGCTGGTTGCTGGAGCATTCCATTCTCTTTGCATGTCTAAGTCATAAACGAATACCGAATTCCCATTTGAGGAAAAGTATGTGTTGGAAAACTTAAACAAATAACACGGAATATCTCGGAAATGGTTCACTCGGCAAACAAAATGCACATGACATAAATTGTGTGTTTTAACCAGAACATTCCCAGAAAATCCATGACATACAGTTTATTTGACATAAAAATATCTTAAACATATGACATTTTAGTCAAAATGGTTAGAGCCAGTTTTAAGAAAATCAAATGTTTTTAAAAATATTCCATGAACAGGAAGTCTGGAGTAGGAGATTTTCTTAATAATTTTCGTATCGCATATTTGAAAGATACTGAACCTAAATACCAAGTTTGGTGTTTATTCAAATTTTCGTTTTTGAGTTATGCTGTTCACAGACACACACGGACATTTTTCTAACAATGATTTTTTTATTCAGGGGGCCTCAAAACATGTATTACCGGTGACATCTTGGTATCGAATTTTTCGTGAAATGCAATACTTCCCCTACTTACTCTACGTAGTAGAGAAATAGCCCTTAAAAAGTATCGAAAATGCGTTCAAGATTTATCTCAAAGTATTAGACATACTTCGATGCCATCGAGTATCGAGATATCGACGGTATTGAGATCCCATCCCTATTTTGAAATGTAAGCTTGTTGAGAGCTAATGCGTGTCGAACTTCATAATAAGATGATCCACTTTGCAAGTCTAATTATATCCATTACAGAAACATTCACATGTGACTACTTAGTAACCCACTTCCTCTTAATGGATTTAACTGTACGTGACCTCGCCCAGTTACCTTTTGCAAGGAAAGCATTGCGGCAGGAATTAGCAATCAAAAGCAATAGCAACTGCGTGGTGAAGAATAGACAGAAAGTCATAAAGGGCTGTATCGTTAGACACGCCAAATACATCCCCATGGAAAAAACTTGTAATAATAAATGGCCAGCTATAACTGTGTTAGGCAAGCTCTTGTGGCTTACTCTGCATGATTCTTGCCAACATTTGAGGAAGATACATTTTATTTTGATTTTGAATGGGAGGAATAAAAGGCAAAGAGAGAGAGAGGGGGGGGGAAGAGGTTAATATGGCTGCTGCGGTCTTAAAGGGAATAGCATGCCTTCGTTGTACAGCGGAATGAAATATACTATCATTACTCCATTCATATGCTGCGTATTTGATATTGAGCAATTACGATAACGTGATTGTTTATCCTACAATATGTTTATAAGGCTGCGGTTTTAACGGTTAAACGTCAGCATGTCACTGAACCGTAATAGTATCAGTATACCTTGATTAATAATATATGCAATTCGATTGTACTTTTAATCAATAAAAATTCAAATAAGGAGAATTTGAAAATAAATTATGTTTTTGGATGTATTTTCACTGTGTTCTTGATTTTAATTTATTTTGAGGTCAACTATTTTCTCATTCCGCTATTTTGGTAGCATTGGTACCGACACGTGACAATAGCATGCCTTCGTGAGCGGTTCAAATCCAGTCAGGGCCGTCTTCTGATTGAGATATTGTCACGATGCATCGATTAAATTTATTAACTTTGTAGCATTGTTCTTTCGCTCAATAGCGTTGGAAATTATTGTCTTGATCGCCACCCCTCCTTACCCTGCAAATTTAAGCTAGACCTTTGGTGAAGGCGTCTCTTTGAGCGCCCCATTGTCGCTCCTCCAAACATCCCCTCAATTGTCACCGCGACAGCTGGTGTGAGGCGCCTTGAAGCGTTCTCATCCCATGTTCCTCCCCTTTTTCCCTCCGCGACAATAATTTCCAGCTTCTCCTCAGTCCTTATAACTGGAAAATGCCGGATGTATGCCTTAAACTTAGACCTAGGACATTTCCTTCCCAAATTTCCCATTCCCAAAAATCATTTCATGTCGTGATCATTAGTGTCCACCGCCTGTGGTGCTATATGCAGCAAGAAAGGGCGTTAATCACTACAAAAAGTTTACGTAACATATTTGTCATTCATTTAGTAGGTATGCCGTGATTTGATTTTGAACAACACATACGGCAACAACTATTATTTATATAATACGTTATATTACATTGTAGACTAGCTTTAATCAATTCCATTCCAGGTTACATCAGGTAAATGGGATTAACCATGATAAACACAATACCAGTTCAAGGTTTATTGTAGAACAGAAACAATTTACTATTCCAGCATACAGGGTGAATATGAATGATTATACTTTAAACTTATGTCTGCGATATGCATTATAATTCTGTGTTATAATTTGAATTGAAAAGTAACTGCGGAAGTTTGAATGTGCGTGCGCAGATTCTGTTTTGCTTTTGTTTTTAAGCCATAGTAATGAAATAAAGTATGGTAACTCATTGCAAAAAGCTTTCTTTGTCTTAGAATCCACGAAAAAATACAGTTGCTATAACTGGCGCAAAACTTCTGGAATCGTGACCTTGATTGCCACCTCAGCTGCCGAGCCTAGGAATGGTTTATGTTTAGCTTAATCAACGAAAGCCATATAATACCTTTGCTTACTCACAGTGCGTAACGCAGTCTGCATAGAAAGTGTCGGCATCTTATAATTTCAAAGAGAGCAGTACGTAAATAGTGCTTATTTTATATTTGTGATATTTATAACCATGGTTCCTACGTTTTCAAAGTTAAATGGTAAGTTATTACATATTCCAAGCAGGGAAATAGTTGCAAATGTCCTCGACTTCATGAAGCAGGAAGCAGAGATGAAGGAAGAAAGTATATGTTTACCGGAGTTCCACAGAACCCTTAATAGAGTGAAAGAAAGAGTAGCCAATGCAACTGGTGTTTCACTGAGTTCCGTTTCCAGAGTTCTCAAAGATAAGAAAAACCATATGGATGAAAGAGTACCATTTGACACACCTGTGAAGAAACATAAGGTCCCTAAACGTATTACAGAAATAGACGATTTCGACAAATGCGTCATTCGGCGCATGATTCACAATTTCCATGTGGAAGAAAAACACTGTGCCAACAATAAGCAGATTGCTCAGCAATCTGAAAGATGTTATAAATGTTCAAAGTGGTGCTACAAGTCTCAAATCACTGAATTTTGCAGTCTGATTCCAACTTTGCAAATGACTATAATTTAATATGTACTTATATCAGCATAAATTTTCAAGATGCTGCTACAAATCTCAGAAAAATTATAAAAGATTTAAGGTTCAAGTGGAAGAAAACGAAACCAAATAGGAGAGTTCTAATAGAAAAGAACGACATATGATCTCAGCTGGAAGAGTACCTTACTCAGAGGTGCAAATTAGAGGATCAAACTATAGTGTATGAAGATGAGTCATACATACACAGCAATGATACAACATCTAAAAGTTTAAGTGACGATGGCAAATTAGGTTTTCAGGCACCTGTTGCCAAAGGGCAAATACTTATTATTGTTCATGCTGTTTGTTCCAAATGCCCTTCTTTTACAAGTCGCAACAAAAAACAGGAGATTTTCATCAAGAAATGAATGCAGAAAATTACATGAAGTGAATCAACACCATGTTGATGCCTAATATGCCTGCTGGGTCTATTCTGGTTATCGATAATGCTTCACAGTGTGACAAAACTCAAATTGACAATTGACAAACAACCTACCTCAAATTCCTTGAAAGAAGAAATGAAAACCTGGTTGCTTAGGCATAATAAAACTTTTGATGAAAGCATGAGTAAAACAAATATAACTTAAAGCCAACAAATCCCTTCAGAAGTCATAACTCATAAAACTTGGCCAGACATTAATACAACATCGCCATTAATGTACTTAGATTGCCACCGTATCACCCAGATCTAAACCCAATCGAATTAATCTGGGCTGATGTCAAAAACTGGGTGGCCTGCAGAAATATCACTTTTAAACTAAAAGATGTGGAGCAGTTATGTCGCCAGCGATTTGCAGAAATTGGAAGGCCAGAATGGGAAAATGTATGTCGACATGTTGAATAAATTGAGAATCATTATTTCAAAAAATACGGAATTGCAGAAAATCAATTAGAAAAAATTCTCATCCAGGATAATGGTGCAGAAAGTAACGACAGCAGTGGTGGCGGTAAAGATGTGAGTGATTCCGCAGAAGAGGAAGGGCTGTCAGGTGTGGAAGAACTGGAGGCAGATGGTTGACAGTGCTTTTATATAAGGGCATTTTACAGCGGTGGATTTAAATATACTGTGTATACAACTAAGTTTATCGTGTAGTGCAGTGCATAAGTGGTGTGCGGATATTTGACAATGACTGTCCCACGCACTCGTGCAGCATGCAGACGACCGGTCACCTCCTGATCTGGTATGTAACTCGCTTCATAGCTATCATTAAGATTTTCACATGTCTAGAACTGTTCGCCAATTATACTGTTCAACGGGCGTACAGGCGAAACATTTGTCTTAGCGCCCCTTCAGGTGCAATCAGATTCAAATGACGGGTGTCCTGTAAAGGAAAGAGCATGGGACGACTACGGTGTCAGTGTCAGACGAGAATGTAGAGGTAGTCAGAACGGTCCTCACGCACAGTCTTAAAGATACGTGCTGTGCGCAAGTTGAGAACCAGCAATTCCAAAAATGACAGTGTGGAAGGTGTTAAGAGAATGTGCCACCGTAACCTGTAGATCTACTGAGTTGACATGGAGTGTTATTGCAGCAATAGGACCAGTTAAATCAGACATACTAACTTCAGTACGGTAAGAAATGGACTACCAGCTGGATGTATACCAAGAGAGGTGTTATGGTAAGTTCCGCAGATTTTCTTCATTTTAAGTTGTGATTCAAAATACTGTATTCTGCATAAAAATGTGTGTTTAGAACCTCTATAATTATTTGTGTACACCCTGTACTGTTGTACTAAGTTACTTGCATAAAGCTATTTCTGTGGTCCTCCTTATCCAGGTAGGATAGGATAGGATATGACTAGGAGCGGGGGCGGGGGTACTTAGCACCTCGACCTACGCAGATCTTATGTACCTAGGCCCCTGATGGGGTGCCCTGGGAGGGAGGGATGAGGTGAGGGGAGACGGGGCGGCCGGACCAAGAGGCCCTCCCCCTGCGAGCTTACAAATCCCCTGGGGCCTGGGAACCGGAGACTGCCCCCAATCCAGGGGACCATAGTTTACTCGGAGCATTCTTTTCCCCTGCCATGCACACGCCGACACCTCCCCGACACTTGCAACCCTGAAAGGGACCAAACAGATGAAATGTGAAGGGAAACGAGAATGGAGATAAAACGGAGGGATAGCAATTTCGGGGGATATAGTGATCCTTCCCAGCATTCCCTAGCGATCCGGGGAAACCTCGAAAAACCCATGGGTCGGGAAGGTGGCCGTGGGAATCGAACCCGCGATCACCCGAATGCGAGCCACAGATGTTACCGCCTGAGATATCTCGTTCGTTTATCCAGGTAATTCAGCTGTTTGCGCTCTGTGAATATCTGAGTACTCACAAATAATCACCAGCCTATTATTATCCCTAAAGCTTCAAATCCTTGAAGCCCATGAAAATGCTTCTTACCATATTTTTAAAATATGCAAAATAAGTAAATAAAAGCAGTTATGCAAAATAGCATTAAGACATCGAAAGAGAACTGATGTTCTATAAGCTATGAATAATCTTATACTACAGCGTTCACTGCTGGCTCTCTCCCCCCCCCCTCTTCCCCCCTTTTCTTTATAAGCCTTGGTCTGCCTGCGGTCGCTCATGCAATAACGTGGGTATGAATTCAAAGTTGGTTATTTAAATGTTAGTTGCGAAAGCTTTCGTCTTATTTTGCTTTACCAACATGGCTTTTTGGCGCTCTCTTTAGCAACGAGAGTTTAAGTATTTTTCGTGGTCCTGTTCACGATCTTCTGTGCTACTGTTTCCTGTATATACCTTAACTTTTTCTTTTCCCCTTTTTTCTATCAGTGATCACAGCGGCAGGGAATTGAATCAATACATGTCATGATAGTATTTGGTTTTACAGTATAAAAACATATTTATGCTCTTATATTAAATTCTGTTTGTATCACATGAGAGACCTGAATACGGACAATATAGAATGGGACGCTAAGGATCACGACAGCTAAAGAGCGTTCACAAATAAAATACAATTTAATTTTAACTCCTTGTTAATTGAGACAAGCTTACATTGCACACTTACAACATTTCGTTAAGGTAGGCCATGATAGTGGGAATGCTTCATGAGTAAATTCGTTCTTCTGCATGCTAATTTGGTAAAATTATAACAAAATTCGGTAACTAGGTGCTGGATTTGATACTGTAACATACATTCGACAACTGTAACTAAAGGTAAAAGTTGGCTAACCACTAATAAAATCGGTTGTTTTAGAATAACCTAGATAACCAAAACAAAAGCTTAACGTTTGCATGGCCACCCATACTGACAGAGGTAGGCAAAATGTTACCCACCTAACGAAAGAAAATACAGCTAACATTGACTGTCAAAACCAAATGCAGACGCTACTGATTGAAAAAATGGTACTAATGCTAATCCCTCTGACAACGAAAAAATGACACCACAGAATGCTGAATGCATTACTGCCAACAGCCAAACACAAAGAAACCCAAGCGAAATAAGGAAATCTCCCATTAATGAACTTGTGACATCTACAAAACCAAGCTACTCTAATGTAACAATGCCAAACCCTACAAAAATAGGCAATTATTATTGAATCCCACGAGGGAATTGGTATCAAAGACTACATGCTTGTGCTAGGGAAACTCACTAACCCTAGTATCATACGCCCTTTCCTGTATATCGAGCGGAAGAATCTGCGTTTTATTATCCACTGTGAAATATGCAGAGGAAATCACCACAAAGCACAACAACATTTTTATCAACAGTATTTCCTTAGAAATCAGGCCCCTACTATAAGAAACAAAGGAATAGTTCTGTCCATTGTATGTCCGGCTATTCCTAATCACACACTACGAGACGAACCAAACAAACTAGTTTCATGTCAAAGATATTATCAATCAGAGCAGGTTAATCAATCCCAGGGTTCTCTCACATCTTTAGCTTTTGAAGACAGATGTATAACCACAATGAAGACTTTGACAAACTTTCAGAAAATCCTCAAATTCAACATGACGGCACTAATTACTTCATATACCTATCGTCTGGCCTTCCCTCCTGCTTTCTCTGTAAAAGCGAGGGATATTTAGTAAAGTATTGTCCTAGCACTACTCAAACACCTGAAAGCGCACGTTCTAATCTCTCCCATAGCATCACTGGCGAAAATTAGATTCTTCTGAATTTCCCGTCCTTAACGAGACAACATAAAAACTTACACCTATGCACAAAGAGAGCACTTCCATCCCCTCACCTCCAGAAAGGGAAAGCACCTCTCGGTGTACTCCAGACACAAATCCTGTGGACAGACCGGATCAAATTCAAGTTTCCTCAAAACTCTTCCAAACAACCACAGATCCCACTTTCTCTGCACAGAAAGAGAGTGTTAAAAGTCCTGTTCCTATGGACAACCAACTTCACAGATCTAAAAGACCAATATCAGTAAGCAGCACTGAAACTGACAGGGTTGATGAGAAACACAGCATTCTAAATGAATCTGGTGTAAATAAACAGGCTTCTAAATCAAAACTTAACCGACCTACCAAGAAAACTAAAAGGGACATGCAAGCCTCATCATTAGATGTAATACTTCAACCAATAAAACGGGTAATGAAAACCGAACCAAGCTCCTCACTCAATTATTTGAAATTTTTGTCTCTTCGAGAACACACCAAAGGTTTCTGATATAACCACAGTTGCATCTCATGCGCTTCAAAGCCTGCACCATCACTTTTCCAATAACGGCATAAAACAGTAGCACGCGCATTGTTAAAATGTTGCTCAATGCTGCAAACATGGCAAAGAACATCTCCACGCCAGACTATTCAAGCGACGATTCTTCCTATCTCGCACAATGATGGACTTAAAACCTCCTGGACTTTTAATCTTCTAAATGTCCTCAGTGATTCAATGGAATATAAACTGTTTTCAACAACAATTCGAATATCTACAACTACTAATATACCTTCACCTACCTGATATTATTCATCTCCAAGAAGAAAACTTCAGCCAGCGTTTTGTTTTCAACTTAAAACAATTTAAGGTATGCTATAATAACCGTACAACCGTCCTCCACGCTAGAGGAGGAGTGGAACATATGAAAAACAACTTGAATCACAGAAAAATCCCTTTAATTGCAGACCTAGAAGAATAGAGATTGTAATAAAACTACTACAGTCAACCTCTATCTGTAATGTTTACATTCCAAACAGCTGTACACTAGCTGCGAACTGTTAATTAACTTAATCTATCACCTACCAAAACCCTTCATATTGTTGGGAGATTTCAACAGTCATAACAACTTATGGGGATGTCGTTATACTGATAGAAGAGGAAAAATAATACAAAAATTATTAGAAGACTTTGACTTAATTATGCTCAATTCAGGAGACCCAATCCGCTATGATTTAGCTCATGGAACATCAAGTAGTATTGATTTAACCATTTGCACACCTGAGGTTCAGAATCTACTCAATTGGTCAATCTATTCATGCTGGTTGGGTAGTGACAACTCACCAATAACCATTTCTTTAAGTAATTCTATAACCCCAACTACAATATCAAGTGGAAATTTCTTAAAGTCAATTGGCCACTGTATCAAAACGTTATTAGAGAAGGTACCCGAAGAATTCCTCTACTCGCTACTCATTTTACCAATGAAACCATACTACTATTGCTTAAACAACAATATTAATTGTTACATCTGCAGAAGCTAGTGTATCACTAACCACTGCATCTACACTAACACATGTGTACCATGGCGGAACGAATCTTGCAAAATTGCTTTTAAGAACAAGAATAGCGCATTCTACAAATACAAGGGACACGCAGAGTCATAAAGGACCGAAAAAAACCTAAGCGTTTGTAATCTATAGCACTCCCTCCTTTGATGTTTGGGATAGTACTAAAGATAAGATCTCGTCATATAACTAATCTTTGGAATGCTGAGGAAATTAAAACCACTAGTTCTACTGACATCGCAAAGGTTTTCGCGAATACCTTCCACAATATATCAAGTGATTCTAGCTTCGTATGGTTTTATCATGCGACGGTTTTAATGTTACTTCTGTGTTTAACATTAATATCTAGCACCACGTTTGGGAGCCAATTTACGAGAGCACATATATGTTTTCTTCACGCGATGCCATCTTGTGTGACGTCACTCCTTGTTTGGTTCGTTTAACTCCATCTGGCGTAGCAATTTGCATCAATTAGTGTTCGAAAGAATTTAAAGTTTTGTATATTGTCCTCCGGCTAGCTATCATCTTTTCTTGGTAGAACTTGTATCTCTTGCAGGGTGTGAAGCGGA
Source organism: Deroplatys truncata (assembly GCA_030765065.1). NCBI lineage: Eukaryota > Metazoa > Arthropoda > Insecta > Mantodea > Mantidae > Deroplatys > Deroplatys truncata. The sequence continues at coordinate 200,512,419 of CM060983.1, read as the reverse complement.
AAGGAATCTTTTGTCTAGAAATGATATTGACGAAGAAATTGGTTTTATAATCTTTATTGCAGAACACGTTCACGAACACTTTCACATATTTATTTGGATACTCGCCATACTGAAACTATTTGTAATAACTTCTTATCACTTTTAACTCGCATACTTCAACTTTGTGTATTTAACTGTATAATACTTTATAAGATTTCTCGTACTTCTGCTGCGCGTAACTTAACGAAATGAAGGACTGACTGACAATATGTAGTGTACTGAGAATTCCGTTCAACTGGGGGAACGCTCCCTTGAATCTACACTATTTATAGGCTTGCCTCAAGATACGCCTAAAGATTATAAATGAACTGCCATTGGCTAATAAAACGCGCCAACATTAGCGTCTATTTTACTATCCAATGAAAACCACTAATACATATTACTTTTAGGGAAAATTTTAGAAGCTTTTACCGAAAAGGCGCGAAATATTACGTAACTTCCTGGTTCCCGGTAACGATAAACAACTCATCCCCTCGCTGCATTATTGCGTTATTGTTGACAGTTTCAGTAGAGCCGTATATTATTATTTACCAATAATAATTACAATTATTAAACCTCTGAAATCAATGTTACATAAAAATACATATTCATATCACTATCATTATTTACATTAAAGTAATTTGTGATACAAATTACCGTCTCATATGCCCCACTAGAAACATAATTATAAATATTTATAACTTGTTTAGAAATTTTAAAATTGTGTTTTTAGTCTCCTAAATCTTGGAACAAACGTTATCACTTTCACTTAACACTTCACACGCATTTAACACACGACATATGTCTTATCTCGCCACTACTTACTGGCTTTGGTTTAATTAATTTAGATATTAATCTTACATTACAATTTTTTTTATAGCAAATACTTTACCCTAAATTATTTAATCACTGTTTCAAAATTGTTTACCCTCTTACATTGTTGACAAAAATTTATACATTTAAGATTTTTTTATAATAATTATACATATTTACCAAAATATTTACCCTCTACATATATTTACATCTCTTAAATCTAGACAATGTTTCACCTTTTCTGTTTGCTACATAAGTATTTGTTTTGAATTATTTTTACCATTTTTGTTATTTTGAATTTTATTTTAACAATACTCTTTGAATTGTATTTACGTACTTTTAATGTAATATCATATTAAGTTTCCATCTTTGCATTCTTAATTTTTAATTCTTGGAATTGTATTTACGTACTTTTAATTTAATATCATATTAAGTTTCAATTATTACCTTCTTCTTTTCAAATACTGTTACAGTTACTAAAAATTTAAATTTTTTTTTTAATTTATTTCTTTTTTTTTTAAATGACATAAATAATTAACCCTCTTACGTTCCAATACATTTCTCTGCAAGTCATCTTTACCTATCCAGCATTTACTTTACATCTCATTGCTATTTACCCTCCTGGATCAAATTGTGTGTGGCTAAACATTACTCGTAGCCGTAACCTAACCTTCCAATTTTTGTTCATGAATAACCTCTTGTATTCATTTGAAATTTCATCACATGATAACATTTGAAAACCATCTAAAGCTTCCTGAACAATACATCTTTTACCAACTTTCATTTTCAATTCTTTTACTATCTCTTTAATTTGAAAGTACTCTGACAAATTTGTACTAAACTGTACTGGACTGGAGTTTTCATTTTGAAAATCTTGGTACAATTTATTTCTTTGCGTTACTGTTTCATTCTGTATTTCTGATATTTCCCCTCTGAAATTAACTTGCGCCTCATTTACATCTACATTTATAACCTCTTTCATCTCTCTTAGCTCACTTGAAATACTACTCATTTGACTTCCTAACTCTGTACATTCTACATTAACCTCACTTTTAGTATTAACCTCACTTTCTTTGTTATCTCTTTCCTTGCTCATGTCTAGCATTTTCTTTGACATTTCTCCTATCTCACTTGCTATTACTTCCTCATTTTCATCTCTCATTTTTGGCATACTACTATCTAGCTTTATAACTTTCTTTTCAATTTCTTCACTGCTTTGATCTACTTTTTGCTCTAATATCTCATTACTCCTACCAATATCTTTTCTGTTTTGTTCAAAGCTCCTACAAATATCTTCCCTTAATTCCCCATAACTCTTATCCATGTTCTGAGTTAGTTTTTGTTCTAATTTCTCACTATTCTTTTGCATATCATTTCTTAATTCGGTATGACTCTTTTGCATATCTTTTCTTAATTCCCTATGACTCTTTTGCATATCTTTTCTTAATTGATCTCTAAAATTTCTCAGCATTTCCATCATTATTCTAGCATCAATAGTAATATTTCCTGCTATTCTATTCTTAGTTTCTGCACTAATATTTCCTCCCTCAAATATTACATTGTTTAAGCTATTTTCTGTAATCTGTATTGAATTACAGCTAACTGTTACACTATCCCCTTCCATCATTGTTTCTTCTGTATTACTAGCAGCCATTGTTTTTGTTTTCTAAAAAAAATTACGATACCTTTGTGATGCTTTCTGTTGATGTAGCTTTGATGTCCAGCGTTCTGCCCCATTCTCCTAAATTTGATGTCGCTTCTGCGTTGTGTTATGATGAATCTACGTCGTCTTGTGGTTTTATAGTTGAATTCCTTGTTGCATCGTAATCTCGGAATTACGATCGAAGTCTGTCGTCCCTGTTGTTTCTGGAATCTGCGTCTTGTAGATCATTTCACCGCTGCATTCCTGGTTACTCTGCTTCATTCCTAGTTAATTCTGCTACTTCCTGGTTATTCTTGTTCCTTTCCTAGTCATCTAGCCCCACGTTATGGGTGCCAATTATGCGACGGTATTACTTACAATGTTCGTTTACCTCAATGTTGGTGGGAGCCATCTTGTGACGTCATTCGTTGGTTTGATTCGTTTAACTCCATCTGGCGTAGCAATTTGCATCAATTAGGGTTCGAAAGAATTTAAAGTTTTGTATATTGTCCTCCGGCTAGCTATCATCTTTTCTTGGTAGAACTTGTATCTCTTGCAGGGTGTGAAGCGGAAAGGAATCTTTTGTCTAGAAATGATATTGACGAAGAAATTGGTTTTATAATCTTTATTGCAGAACACGTTCACGAAAACTTTCACATATTTATTTGGATACTCGCCATACTGAAACTATTTGTAATAACTTCTTATCACTTTTAACTCGCATACTTCAACTTTGTGTATTTAACTGTATAATACTTTATAAGATTTCTCGTACTTCTGCTGCGCGTAACTTGACGAAATGAAGGACTGACTGACAATATGTAGTGTACTGAGAATTCCGTTCAACTGGGGGAACGCTCCCTTGAATCTACACTATTTATAGGCTTGCCTCAAGATACGCCTAAAGATTATAAATGAACTGCCATTGGCTAATAAAACGCGCCAACATTAGCGTCTATTTTACTATCCAATGAAAACCACTAATACATATTACTTTTAGGGAAAATTTTAGAAGCTTTTACCGAAAAGGCGCGAAATATTACGTAACTTCCTGGTTCCCGGTAACGATAAACAACTCATCCCCTCGCTGCATTATTGCGTTATTGTTGACAGTTTCAGTAGAGCCGTATATTATTATTTACCAATAATAATTACAATTATTAAACCTCTGAAATCAATGTTACATAAAAATACATATTCATATTACTATCATTATTTACATTAAAGTAATTTGTGATACAATCAGCACTAAATATCTAAACCAGAATCAGGGTTAGACTGAGGACTGTGAAGATAGCTACAATGAAGAATTAACATTGTACGAACTAACGAAAGAACTACAACGCTGTACACTTCTAAAGATATGGACCTGACAACATATCATATGAACTACTAAAGCAATTTCCTCAGAAGAACTTACATATCATAATGAAGCATACAACTTTGTCTGGTCAAATAAAATATTCCCTAACCAGTGGCGGCTAACGCTAGTTTTTCCGATACCAAAACGCACAAGGACCATTACTTTCCACAAATCTTCAGAGCTACTGCTCTCACAAAGACTATGTGCAAACTAATGGAAAAAAATTATTACCCGAAGATTAAATTGCAGTTTACATCAACGGAGCTTATTCAACGATACTCAAGGCGGCTTTCGCCGTCACCATTCGACCACCGACACCCTAATTACACTCGAAACAGAAATCCTAAAATTCATTCATTCATTATCTGTTTACCCTCCTCTTTTGTAGGACTTACACCCCCCAGGACTTACAGGCGGGTGCGTGGGGTCAGAGCCCGTAGAGGAGCAGACACTCATGGAGCAGACAGAACATCCAAGATGGGTGATCAGCCCGATGCCTGGTATGGGATAAAGGAAGTAGATGAAACGAAATGATGGTGAAATGGATGAAAGGAAAGGTGATGATGGAGCAGTTGGTGGACTGAATGGCGGTGGAAACCGGAGAACCCGGAGAAAACCCGCCCAGACGCCGCTTCGTCCACCACAAATCCCACATGCAGGTCCCTGCGATTGAACCCGGGCCGCCTCGTTGGGAGGCGAGCGGTCTAACCACTCGGCCACGGCGCCGCCAGGAAGTCCTAAAATGCTTTCTCAAAATCACAGCAATTCCCTATAATAAATTAGACCTAGAAAAAGCATGTGACATGGTATGCAAACCCGCACATTATTAGGACACTTTTGGAATTCAACCTCAAAGGAAGAATTATGGCATTTAGTTACAACTTTCTTCATAAACCGCAGTTTAGGGTTAAAGCCAACGGCATACTCTCCAAAGAAATCAAAGTAGAAATTGGTGTTCCTCAGGGCTCTGTGATCAGTGTGAATCTTTTCTTCGTAGCTGTAAATTATATTGTATCATTTCTTCACCCACCATGCATGCCTTTATGTTGCCGACCTTACAATTTTCTGCCAAGACAAAAACAGCCACCGCTCAAAAAATACCCCAGTTAGACTTAGATAATCTCCAAGAATGTCCGTCTACTACTGGTTTTAAATTCTCCAGCAGTAAAACGAAATGCACCACCTACAAAAAAAAAGATCTCCTGAGCAGGACCGTGAACTATATCTTAATGGAGAGAATATCAAAGTAGTTATAACAAAAAAGTTTCCGGGTGTTATTTTCCCATAAACTTTCATGAAACCTTTATGTTAAATCCTTAAAAGAAGCTTGTACAAAACGACTCAGCATTCTCAAGACTCTTGCCGCAAAAAATTGGGGTGCTGACTTATTCACGCTTCTCAAAACCTAGAAGGCCCTCGTTAGACCCAAATTGGACTATGGAGCAAAACTACAACTTTTAAAACCCTTGACTCCATACAGTCTACTGCCATAAGGCTGGCGTTAGCGGCATTTGTTACCAGTTCAATCTCAAGCCTCCAAATAGAAGCATCTGAACCACCTTTAAATATTCGAAGGAAAACATAAAGGAAAATATATGCTATAAAGATGACCTCACATCTATTTAATAAAACGCATAGCTATATCTTTCCATACACAGGGTGCCAACAGAACGACATAGCAGTCCGCTTTGCATTTGAATTCTCCAGTACCCGAAAGAAATAGATTTTAAAATCCCTTTTGATCTATCCCAGCTATATCGGTTGCGCACATCTGGCTGACATTGTGTACAAAGTCCACTTTCATCTCACTTGAAATCTCAAACACCTTCTTATACCCTCAATCAAATGTCCAATTCTTTACTGAAAAATATAACTCTACCACGAAAATTGTCACTAATGGCTTAATATCCACAGAAGGAAGAGGGTACGCCATCGTATATCCTGATCAGATAATTCTTACTTCAATTCTTACCTGAATTCTTTACAGTTTTCTCTTGTGGAGCATTTGTCATTAAGCATTTGCGACCAAACGCCACTACAACATCTTCACAGATTCATTAAGTGTACTAGTTGCCACCCAAATCTCTGAACCAAACCACGTACTGATCCATGAATTCCGATTGTTCAGTTGCGACATAAACAAGACCGATAAAAATGTATCCTTGGTTTGGACTCCTTCTCATATTGGCATAAAAGGAAACGAAACAGCATATGACGCTGCAAAAGAAGCAACTAAACGTACCGTCAGCAATTCATCAATTGCCTCTCCACACCAAGACGTCATCAGTTTCATCAAACACCGTACATGCAAAAATGGAAATTGAAATAGTCATCAATCAACAGCAAACTTCATAAAGCTCGCTCAGGCTGCACAAAACCTTTTCTGCATTCCCGAACTCTCAAAAACGAGATCAAGCTATCATCACCCAACTTAGAATTGGGCACTCCAAACTACCGCACTGTTATCTTCTCATTTAAGGACCAACCTCCAAACTGTACCAGCTGTAACTTTCCTCTAACCATTCAGCACATCCTTATAGACTGTCCACAGTACAGTAGATGTACACTACAAGCCGGCATTTCCAAACTTCCCAATGCAGTTAACAGGCTCAATATACTCAAGAAGACTCTACAGTTTCTAATAGATACAAAACTCACTGATTTACTGTAAATATTTGTGCAATAGTAAATTAATTTTCTTGGTGTATTTTTGTGATAACAGGTCGTGATAAGATCATGTAGTCAAAACGACCTTAAATAAACATTAAAAAAACATTTCGTTGACGTATATGAAGGATATAGGAGACTAAAGGGATAGCATGCTCTTTACATAACACGAGGGGGGTGAAGGAATGGCAACTTAAAAATTTAAAAAAGCAAAACTATTTGAAAGTTCAAACACTAATAAAAACACTTCGCACATTTCGTGACATAAAATTTTTTAATTTATATAATTTATATGCTTTATGAGATGTAAATTTTTTCATAGTAACATTTTATGTATCCCTTAGGGTTTACCAATTATACAAAAGTCATTCAGAACGAAGAGGATTTCACAGCTATTACCAGAAAATTCAATATACACAGTTTATTTGTAATAAAAATGTGTAGCATATGATATTTTAATCAAAATTCAAAGAAGCAGGCTTGAAAACTAAAAGATAGGGAATATGTTTTCCAATTTGAAGGATAGTTTGAGGTGGTGGGGATTTCCTTGAAAATCTTCGTATCACACCCTTGGAGATACTGATTATAAATACCAAATTTGGCATTTACTGGCCTTGGTTTTCTTCTTCTATCTTTTTCATTTATTTATTTATTTTTATGTAGTTGTACTGTTTACAGGAAAAAATAAGACATACAGACACACAAACAACACACATTTTTCTGAAGTCCCTTTTATTGATTCAGGGAATCTCAAAACGTGTATTTCCGGTGAAATCTCGGTATCGAATTTGCGGGTGGAATGCAACACAACAGGAAGTAGGGAAAATAAAAATATGTTTTTGCAATAAATTAATTTAAAATTAAGGGAAAGAACAATGCATTGGAAGTGCATCATAGCAATTCATGAAGTCGTTTGCTATTATAGTACTTCATTTTCATAAATATCAATAAATGTAACAACTCCAACATTTTATTTTACATGTTCGTTGATGTTTTCTTTTGCTTTTTCTCGTACAATACAATCTACGTATCAACAAAATAAGAACACGTTATTATATGTGTTCCAGTGAGAAAACTTTCATTTCCGGAAACTGAAAGCATGAGAGAAGTTTCATAATGTTTCAAAAACTGAGTGAAATATGAAGACACTGGGTATTTTCCAGACGGTTCCGTGCAATTCTAGCGGTCCATTGATTCTTTACATGTAGCACGAAGAATAATTTATGTTTGCACCAGAACTGTGAATGCACCTGTTCTTTCGCATATTCACCGCTATCTCTATGCTTCCCCATTTGAATTGTATTCTTTTTTGCAGCTCTCTTTATTTCTATTTCTCTGGTGCATGCATCGCCGCCTTAGAGCCTTTCATGTGAAATATCTGTAACCCATAGTTCTACTTAAAAGAAAAAGCATATTAAACGTATTATTGCTTAAGAACTCTTATGTTCAAGTCTCATAAAGACCGTCCTCCCTGACACTGTTTCTTTTTATACGATTTCCTCAGTCCTCATAACTGGAAGGTGCCCTAAACTTCGGCAAAGATCCCTTCCATCCCAAATTTCCTTTTCAATTACCACTTCATTTCATGTATCATCAAGTATCACTGTCTGTGTTGCTGAATGTGGTAAGTACGGCAGTTAAACATTATTAAAAGATCTGATGTGATACATTACATTACACTCTCTACCTCTATATTAGTGGGTATACAAACTATTTTTACTATACCTTATTTTATATCTACTTCATTTTAATCCAAATAAACTTTCACAGAAATAGCTACATTACACATTTCGTTATAGATACCAAAAGAAACAGTGACAGTCAAATGTTTAACAACTGGGTGCTATATGCTGGCCTTAATATTCCATATTGTTTCAACGGAATCGCGAGAAATAACTTTATAAGACTTTATAAACTTTATAAGAATGGCTAAGTATTTAACAATTAGAACCTTTAATAACGGATATCTCGGGAATTGCTGATGCCTCAAAGAAAGATTATTTGAAAAAAGGTGTTTTAAAGAGATCTGCATTTCTTGTGTAGTACGCTTTGGTCTAGCGCTCAACATTTACCAGTTATACAAGCATATACAAAATTCCTTCCGAATGAAGAGGACTTCAAAGACTATTCACAGAAAATTCAAGATATATATATATATTATTTGTCCTGTAAGTATGTTTAATATATTTTAATCAAATCAATAAAACTATTGTTTGGAAAATAAAAAATTTCGAAAAATTTTCTATGTAAGGTTTGTTTGGAGTAGGGGGATTGTCTTGAAATCTTTATGTCGCATCTTTGCAAACTACTGAACTTAAACCGTGTTTGTGTTGATCCGAATGTTGGTGTTTGCTTTATGCTGTTCACGGCACACAAACACACAGACCTTTTTCTAAAATTCTGATGTGTTGAACTCATGACTTTCTGTACACTTGTACAAACTATTTTTATGAGCGCCTATTCTCTATTTACTTCATGTTAATCGAGGTGTCGAGATTTTATTCTTATTGCTAATTTACTTTAGGTGTAAGGGGGATATGGCTTTAAGTGATAGTCAAATCTTTTAAGAGTTGCTGTGTAGAGCATTCCTTTCTCTGTGTATGTCTTGGATATATATATATATATATATTGTCGTATACCTCACTTTATTATTCATAAATGAACAGATGGGAGCTACTCGCTTGTGAGAGGGATCGTTAACCAAACAAAGAACTTTAATTTACGAGGCAACGACGAAGGACGCAGCTAAGTTGAATCACGAAATAATTACTACACCAACACAATGCCTGGCTTAAGGGAGAGGAAAGGATTCTATTCTACCATAATTAAAAGTTAAAAAAGCGTGGATGGCACACAATTTATTGGATGAAGTTAGTTACATACCTTTGCCCATTGCCTGCCGACGAGGACATCGTGTGTTAGCAGTTTCCCGTCTGTCTCACCCGAAGCCTACTCACTGAATGATACATGAAGCCACGCCAAAATACTCGGCGTCAGTAACGCTATCCCCTCCTATACACACTATTTCCCCTAATTCGCCCCTACTCACAGACAAACTGCCGTGCTTCGGAGTCCAGAGAGCGTCTTAATATTATTATCTGTGCACATGCCACATCTCCCCCTGGCCACCAAAGTCGACGCCCTCGTCGACACAAGGAAAATAAAGATAATAAGAAACATGAAAAGAACAAAAAAATGTCATACAAAAATGACATACACATGTGTGATGAACCAAAATATAACAATAATATACATGTGTGGTAAGCACCCAGATGACGACACAATATTGCTGGGCGATGTGGAGACACGAGACACTTAAGTGCTGTCGACTAATATTGTTGATGCACTTATACTTGAGCATCCCGCACACGCACACACCACGCTGCCTCAGTTCACAGGCACACTACACTGCGCAAGATATCGATGGTCTGCTGGAACTGTTTGTGGGTGATTTTATACAGTGCCCACAACGACGATTTGTCCTGGTGTAGAATTATCACTGCAGGTCTCTGGTGATGACAACAGGGTGGGCAGTCGCTGGCTTGGACTGCCCCCCGACATGGTGGCTCCTTATGCCACGGCAGTGTAGTGGCTGCCCGACAGCTTCCCTGTGGTGTTTCTTGACTTCTGGTGTGCTACGGGGATGCTCCTGGATGTTCTCGAGCTCCGCCACAGCAAAATACTAGAACAAAACCACCAAACAATAAAAAAGGTGCTCCCACAAACAATCACACATAAAAGGAACGGTATGTCATGTACAATTAACTATTTTAAAGGTTTAAAAGTTTGCACTAAAATTCTTTTGACATGGGCAAAGAAAGAGGAAAAAAAAATAAGTACAAATTGGCATAAGAACTAGATATTATAGAGTTGCCATCCAAAATTTAACTTACAATGCTTCACAAACCAAATAAAACAGTAAAACAGACTCAGAATACATGAACATGACAGAAAAGAAACATAACCTTATTTGGGATCCCAATATTAAATCTTAAGAACCAGCTGGTATCACTAACAAAAGAAAATAATTGAACTTACAAAACAATCACACATGACAATGAAATGAACTCATTCACACTGACCATGGCCCAAATTACACACAACACTCACTTAGCTATCTACTCAAACTAGTGTATGCATCACTACAAACTACATCCACAATACATCTCCAAACTACGCCACGTGACATGCTTTCAACTACTATTGTCATACTCTTGTCACTAATACAGTTTCTCGTCCACAGTACTATCTTCCTCATCTCATTATGATCATCAGTATTTCAATCATCATCATTACTTCAGTCATTAACATTTTCATCTCAACTTTCAATTTTCTCTTCAAAACAAAACATCTTCACTTACGTGTCTCATTTAACATGCTGTAAATTCAAAACATCTAACATAGGCATAACCTTCAAGAAATCACAGTAAAATTTCAGGAATGACACAAATAACATGACATTATACTGTTGCATCCACATCCTGCAAATGAAAATTAAGCTGGAAAACAGGTGGTATTAAAATTTGCTATCTAAGATGGTAATAAACTTGTTGCATAAACAGAAAAAAAATTATTCACATTACAATCACTTCCATCCATTTAATCTCTCGTGTGAGTTCATCACACACGCTATACTGGGCACGTTACAGCAACACCAATAAGCCAAAATCTCTGAAATCATACAACAACTGTCGGGGTTACATGTGGCACTTCCACCGAAGCTGACATCATCTCGTCTCTTCTCATCTCTCCTCATCCCACATTATCACCGTCGGGGTTACTCTTACGCACATCCACCGAGGCAAATCTCAACTCTTATTTCTCACATAACCTCAAATACACACATACATACACACACTATTCATGCAACAATTTTCTGCAAATAAAAATCACAGCATCATTATGAAACCCAAAATCAAATCGAGTCAAATCAAATCAAATCAAATCGAATGCAACAAAACAACATCACATCATTACTCAAAACACTATTGTCACATAACATTCCTGAAAATGAAAGCTCAATTAAGCACATAGTACACATGAAACACATTCCTGCAGCATAATACAACAAAATAAATGATTTGCAGTTCCCAACACATAATTTAAAATTTAAGTTACACCCAAAATAATAATAATACACTTGTAATTTAGCAGAGACATTCATATCACACATTCCTAAAAGCAAAGCTTAATTAAGCATCACAAACTCAGATTTTACAGTCTATAAGGACCCACAGGATCATAGTAAGGGTAAAGGCGTGACACATGAACACTCTGATGTTTGGTACGGGGAGCATGAGGTCGACCAACAAGGTAGGTAACAGGAGTGATCTGTCGGATAATTTCAAAAGGGCCAAAATATCTATGTAGCAACTTTGTACATTTACCTTTCTTCCTAATAGGAGTGAAAACTTTAACTAATTGACCTACATTATAAACCACATCTCTATGTTCAGCATCAAATGCTTCTTTTTGCTTCACCTGCTGCTTTGTAATGTTAGCAACAGCAACCTCCCGTGCCTTCTGAATCTCTTGCAATGTCTGTCTCACAAAAAGGTCATTAGACGTAGCTTGTAGCTGAACCTGCTTAGGTAAAGAAGGTTCTCGACCATATATCAAGAAAAAGGGTGAAAATTTAGTAGACTCTTGAACACTTGAGTTATACGAAAAGATAACATAGGGCAAAATTGAGTCCCAATTCTTCTGATTGTCCACAAAATGGCTGAGCATATTTAAGAGGGTTTGGTTAAATCTTTCAGTAAGTCCGTTGCAAGCTGGATGATAAGCACTGGTGAAATTGGAAGACACTGATAAAGATCTCAACAATTCTTGTGTCACCTCACTTAAGAAAACTGAGCCACGATCAGATAACAAGGCAGCAGGGGCTCCATGCTTACAGATGATGTTATGCAAAATAAATTTAGCAACTTGAGGGATTGTTGCTGAAGAAAGCGACGCACACTCGACCCAGCGAGAAGCATACTCGGTTGCAACGACAACATACTTGTGTCCAGAATTTGAGCGTGGGAGGGGCCCAAGCAAGTCAATACCCCACCACTCGCCTACAGATGTAACCGGAATTGGTTGTAATAAGCCTGCTGGTTTCTGATTCTTCGGTCCTTTTCTTGTTTGACAGCTGGGACAGGTTCGTACAAAATGTTCAATATCTTTCTTCATCCCAATCCAGTAATACCTGGAGTGAATTTTGGCAAATACTTTTGAGAATCCAAAGTGGCCTGAAAGAGGATCATCATGACATGAAGAAAGAATTTCATGTTTTAGAGCTTCTGGAATAACCAGCAGATGGAGAGGGCCAGTGGAGCCAGCATTTTTACGATAAAGAACACCTGATTTGAGTGTGTAGTTGGAAACTTGTCTCTGAAGCTTAGCAGGGGCCGACGGAGGATCATGGAGAGCATCAATAAGCTCAAGTAACCCAGTATCTTTCTTCTGATGGTCAGCAACTTCAACTGATGACAGCAAACATGTGGGGAGTTCTTCAAGCTGTTTAAGATCACTTTCTGTAGGTTGTAACACGGGAAATCTCGATAGAGTATCAGCATCATGATGTTTCTTGCCAGATTTATAAGAAATGGTATAATCAAACTCTTGCAATTTCAAACTCCATCGTGCCAAACGCCCAGTCAAATCTTTCAAATTATTTAAATAACAAAGGGAGTGATGATCAAATACAATATGAACCTTGTAGCCATAAACAAAACTGCGGAAGTGGGTAAGTCCAAACAGGATGGCCAACAATTCCAACTCAGGAACACTGTAATTACGTTCACATTTAGATAGTGTCCTTGAAGCATAGGCCACTGGTTTCAACACATTATCAATCTTCTGATACAACACTGAGGCAACCCCTAATCCACTGGCATCAGAGTGTAGTTCGGTATAAGCACCAGGAGTATAGTGAGCTAAGACAGGAGCCGAAACTAATAAGTCCTTCAAATTTTGAAATGCAGTTTGCTTATCAGATCCCCAAATAAAACTTTGATTCTTCCTAGTCAACTGAATTAGAGGTTGAGCAATATTAGCATAGTCCTTGATGAATTTCCTGTAAAAATTAAACAATCCCAAAACTTTTCTCACATCTCGAACATTTTTAGGACGAGGCAAATTTTGAATGGAAACAACTTTGTCAGAATCAGGTGAAATACCATCTTTAGAGACTTCAAAGCTTAAGAGTTTAATCTTTTGCATGGCGAAGAAACATTTTTCTGGTTTAAGTTTAAACTTGTGGTGATCCAGACCTTGAAAAACAGCCTCAAGATTTTGTAACAACTCCTCAAAGGTTTTAGCAAAAACAACAATGTCATCCAGATATGCAATAGCCTTTTTAAAATTCAAATCGCCTAACAACTTGTCTGCGATGTAACTGAAAAACCTAGGGGCATTTGCCAACCCAAAACTCAAGCGTGTAAATTGATATTGACCCTGAAAAGTGACAAAAGAGGTGTACTTCTGGCTATCCTCTGCAATAGGTACCTGAAAGTATGCTGACAGTAAATCTAATGAGACAAACCATTTAGCCTCCCCCAAATAACTTAACAAATTATCTATCAATGGTAAAGGGAAAGAGGTGGTCTCTGTAACAGCATTCAATTTTCTATAGTCGACACAAAATCTCATGGAGCCATCTTTCTTTTTGACAAGTACTACAGGAGAAGCCCAGGAGGACTGTGATTCCTTGATAATGCCAGCATCTTGCATCTCTTTAACTTGCTCAGCAATAATTTCCTTTTGTTTTTGAGGAACTCTATATAGTCTTTGCTTAATTGGCTTAGGGTCATTTACTTTGATATCAAATTCTGCAACATCCGTAGTACCAAGTTCTTGTAATGTTGTGGCAAAAAGATCACTATATTTCAATAATAAAGCATGTATGTCAGCCTTTTGGGTTTCCAGGAGTTTACCATTAACATTAAAATTACAATTTGGAGCTGGCAGAGGAGTAACATCGGATGATAAAACAGAATTACTCTGAACGAGTGCAACATCATAAGCTTTGGCTAAGACTGTATTTGCAAACAATGTTTGTGGAACTGAAGTATTATTATGCACTGGAATAGTAAGTTCAGAGGCAGAATGACACAATAACAGTGGAATGGAAAGATTCTTCTTTTGCATTATGTTAAGAGCAGGTTCAAACATAACCTCATTGCTAATGGCTGACAAAGGCTTAACTGATATATAGCATGTAGACAGAGGTGGAATTTTAACATCATTCATAACTGCCATTTTAACACCAGAATCTGTACAATCATTATCTTGGAGAGGGTTTACTGCCATATCAACAAAAGGTCCTTGTGTTAGGGTTATTGTTATACTGAACGCATCATTCTTAGAAGATTTCAGGGTTATCAGATTATGTGCATAGTCAATTATAACATCATGGGTCTGCAAAAAGTCATTGCCTAAAATCAAATCATGGGACAACGCTTTCACAACTAGTACATCCTCCTGAAAAAGAACATCATTAATATGGAAATCTAACACAGTGTGGTAAGGCGCATCAAGTAACTTGTTTCCTGCAGTGCGGAGCATCATCTCTATAGGTTTTAATGCAGAATGATCAAGAACATGTGCAGCATTCACAATACTCACTGCGCTTCCTGTATCGAGCAAGATGGAGAGCTCTGTCTGGGCAATACGACCAGGAACTTGCAATATCTGACCTGATAATGCAGACACATCCCGTTGAGGTGCAGCCATGCTGGTGGGCGGTGGTGGTGGTGCTGCTACGTCTCGTCGCGCGAGGCTCGGCGCCAGTCGTTTTTTGACTGCGGGAGGCGGCTCCGGCAAAAGCGAGCCAGGTGGCCCTGCCTGTTGCATCTATAGCAGGTGACGGGTGGATCCCTCCGGTTGAAGTCAGATGACCGTGGAAGCTGTGAAGGCTGGGAAGTTCTCTCCGAAGATGGTAACTGAAACTGGTTAACTCTGTTACATAACTGTTCCACACGATCAATTAGCTGATGCATAGGATCGATAGGTACGCCCACAAGAGAAGAAGCCTGAGAAGGCTGAGGAGAGGCTGGTAAAGTAACAGCAGGAACAGATGCAGTATTAAATAGAACAGAGGGTGGCGTAACCACTGCAGCCTGAGATTGAGCAGACACTAGATGTTCACGGTTCTGCATATAAAACTGTGCTTTATCCACTCGTCGAATGATTTGTATTACCTCATCAACAGTTTGAGGATTTAATGGCAATAAAGATTGTACATACAGAGGTCTAAGACCTTTAAGCAAGTGTTTAATTTGTTCCAACTGCAACATAGCAGGGTTGACTTGGTCACATAAAGATAGCACGTCATAGATGTAACTAATAACAGGGTCATCATCCAACTGTACCCGCTGTCTGAGTTTCATTTCCAGAATATCACTCTGGTTTGTTATCTGAAATGCATTTAGAAATTGTGTGGACAAGAAAACCCAATCATGGTGAGGGTGCCGATGGCGAAAAGTTTGAAACCATGATGCGGCAGTGTCTCGTAAATAGCATGGAAAGCATTTCAATTTCATTTCTTCTGACCAGCCATTAGCAGCAGCGACCATTTCAAAGTTCTGCAGAAATTCATGCGCCGACAACCTACTGGAATTCTCAAAGTAAGAGGGGTCAATGACCGGGCGGCAGACAGCTGACTGCGTTGCACGGGCCACGACAGGCGGATTAGACATCACTGATAACTGAGTAACAACAGGCGTACTAACACTGGACATAGATTCCTCTTCACTGTGCTCGCTAACTGGAGCAATTGCTATAGCAGATTTCTGCGTAGTACGTCGCTTAGGCATGATTGCAGCACAAACGTTTACGCAACCAGTAAATAAACAGCATGACAAAGCAATACAGATTACACCAAATTAAACACTTATAGCATCACATGAATGAAAGTAGCAAGATCAGAACATAGCCAAATAAAACAGTTCCAGAAAGAATACAGTTAAGCGCCCGCGGCGAAATATCAGAAAATTATACTAACACACGTCTACACAAGCCACTTGGACACAATACCAAGATTTTTAATCAGAATGAACACATGGAAGAAAACAAAATGATAGCTTCAGTGAGAAACCTCGAACTGGAAGTTAAACAAAAACCACGTCACACCTACTGTGACCACCGCTAACATTATCTCAAAAGGAGCAGAATACAGACTTGTAATTTATACGTAGCACACAAAACTTCTCTTTTTTCTTTTTTTGTTCTTAAAACAAATGTATCTGATCTGATATACACACGCAAATAAACGCGCCAAAACACGTGCTGAGGAAGACTGGTTTCACAAGCTAAAATTATCGCTGAAATGCACGACCACGCGGGAATTACATAACACACGTGCGTACATAAAAGTTACACGAAAAATGTCCCAGAAAAGTATAGTAAACAGCTAGAAATTACAATCACGGAATATAAAGTTATAAGTTTCCAGAACCACTGCTAATAAGCACAGAAAACAAGATTTTCAACTAGATGGCCAACACGTGACGAGCACATTTTCAAAGCTACAACTATCTCGCTCGTTATCTCACTCGTTTCACAACTCAACTTTCACAAAAACATTTTTGAAAATAACCAGCACGAACCACTTAGCACAGCAATACAATTTAAAGGAAATGAAGCCAAAACAAGGGGAAAATGGAGTCAGAAGTTTTAGCGTCACGCCGGCAGACAATGGAAAAATGCAAAAATGAGCTCAAAATTAAAATTTCGAAACAAGACTTTTAGATATGATAGTAACAAAATTTAGAATAAGAGAATCACAAATTAAAACATAAAAATCCTTACCCTTAAGCCAGAAACAAATTTAGATTTTTCGCGACCACGTGGAGGACCACAACCGTTACATTTTAGAGGGAAAAAAAATTTTGCACTTGAAAATCTCACAACAAATTCAATTATACCAGCCAAACTACTCGGTGCCTCACACCAATTGTCGTATACCTCACTTTATTATTCACAAATGAACAGATGGGAGCTACTCGCTTGTGAGAGGGATCGTTAACCAAACAAAGAACTTTAATTTACGAGGCAACGACGAAGGACGCAGCTAAGTTGAATCACGAAATAATTACTACACCAACACAATGCCTGGCTTAAGGGAGAGGAAAGGATTCTATTCTACCATAATTAAAAGTTAAAAAAGCGTGGATGGCACACAATTTATTGGATGAAGTTAGTTACATACCTTTGCCCATTGCCTGCCGACGAGGACATCGTGTGTTAGCAGTTTCCCGTCTGTCTCACCCGAAGCCTACTCACTGAATGATACATGAAGCCACGCCAAAATACTCGGCGTCAGTAACGCTATCCCCTCCTATACACACTATTTCCCCTAATTCGCCCCTACTCACAGACAAACTGCCGTGCTTCGGAGTCCAGAGAGCGTCTTAATATTATCATCTGTGCACATGCCACAATATATATATATATATATATATATATATATATATATATATAAAATTACGAATAACGGATTTCCATTTGAGAAAAAGTATAAGTATTGAAAAATTCAAACAAATACCTAACAACATATCCTGTAAATGGTTCACTGGACAAAAAATGTCTATGATATAAATTATGTGTTATATATCTATATTTTTGTAGTAAAAGTTTGTCTTTCTCTTATGGCTTACTGGTTATCAGAACGAAGAGGACTTTAGGCATCTTTCCAGAAAATTCAAGATACATATTTCATTTGCCATGAAAATATCTTAAACATATGACAGTTTAATCAAAATCGTTGTGGCATTTTTGGAAAAACCAAAATTTGGAAAATGACCCATATAAAGGATAGTCAGGGTGTTTTTCTTGAAAATCTTCGTGTCGCATATTTGCAAACTATTATACTTAAATACCAAGTTGGTGTTGATCAAACTTTTGGTGTTGGATTTATGCTGCTCAAGGCACCAAGAATTTTTTCTAAAATTCTGGTGTGTTGATTTCATGACTATCTCTATTCTTATACAAACTATTTTTATGAGCGCCTATTCTTTATCTACTTCATGTTAATCGAGGAATCGAAATTTTATTCTTTTCTGTTAAATTTTATTATTTTCTTGTAGGTGCAAGGGGGATACGCTAGGCTTTAAGCGATAGTCAAACCTGTTAAGAGCTGGTTGCTAAGCAGAACATTTCATTCTCTTTTCATGTTCAGGACATAAAAAATGAATAACGAATTCCCATTTGAGAAAAAGTACAAGTATTGGAAAAACAAATAACAAGGAATATCTCCAAAGTGGTTCACTCGATCAAAAAAAATGTATATGACATAAATTATGTGTTTTAACGAGATGTACATTTTTATGGTAAAGTTTTTCTATCTCTTACGGTGTACTAGTTATGCGAAAGTTATTCAGAATGAAGAGGACTTTTGGGCACATTCCCAGAAAATTCAGGATATACATTTGACATGAAAATATGTTAAACATATGACATTTTAATCAAAATCGTTAGAGCTGTTTCTGGGAATATCCAAGTTTCAAAAATGCTCCATGTAAAGACCTGGGGTGTGAGATTTTCTTGAAAATCTTCGTGTCGCATACTTGAAAGATACTAATATCAAGTTTGGTCTCTATCAGACTTTTCATTTTTTAGTTATTCTATTCACAGAGCGAAAGACAGACGGACACACAGATGGACATGTTTCCAAAAATGCTTTATTTCGATTCAGGGCATTTCAAAACATGTATTTTCGGTAAAATTTCAGTATCGAATTTTTGGGTGGAATGCAATACTTCCCCTGCTTGCTATATTAAGTAGAGAAAGTGAAAAGGCTTTTACTTATTTAGGGGACCTCAAAACATGTATTTCCGGTGAAATGTTTGAGTGGAATGCAATCCCTTCTCTACCTACTGATACCTGGTAGTTAAAGTAAGAGTATGCCGACGCAGAAAAGTATCAAAACCTGCATAGCCAATATAAGGAAATATGCCTGTTTATTCTCAGTGTTAACCATCAGATATACTCAGGGTTATAAACAATACTGCAATAGTTGGTACACAACGTTTGAGAATCTTGTGGAAAAGCTTAGATTGCTGCCTGGAACTAAGTAAGAATATGCGAATTATCATATCTGGATCCACAAGCAGTAATTAAACAAACATTAAATCCTACAAATTGTTTTATACTTAAGTTAAATACTAGTTGACTCTGGGTTAGTTGATTAGAGTTGCAAAGGATTGTAAAAAACCTTTTTGTTAATATGAAACACTACTCAGCATAGTTATGAAAGGAGAAGTACAAATATTTGAAGAGTAATTGGCGAAAGCAGAGATTTTAATGAAATCAGAGCTTCACTTTATAAGTTAGTAATCATAAAAATCTAATAATGTGGATTTTGTCTCTTCAAAAGCTTCTTGATTATACATCAATTATTGCACAATAATTAAACATGGTTAACAGAAGTAGACCACAACGTATCGGTATAATACAAGGTGCTAAAACTGACTGAAGCATTTGTCTCTTCTTTTAAGCCCCAATACAATTGTCTCATCCCAGCAATGCAAACTAAAAGTTAAGAAAATTTACTCTAATACACAAGCATCCGAAACAATGTCAAAACTGAATACCGCTCTCATAAAGATGAATAAAGGAAGCATTTTTGTGTTTTAAGTAAAGAAATGAGCATATCTATGATACATAGAAGCCTTTAGTTAACAGATTAGAGCTTACGATAGCCTCTTATCAACCCCAGTTATTAACACCATTCAGAGCAAACGTTCTTTACAGCTTGAGTTCATATAAAATTATAAACATGTAAAAGCGAAGGTAGATATTATATATTAGAAAAATGATGAAGAAATCTATATTAAACTCACTTGACTTTCTCTGCCCTCTATGACCTATTAGTGGCCACAAAATTATTCTTACAAAAGCTTATTACTTTCTCTACTACGTATAGTAAGTAGGGGAAGTATTGTATTCCACCCAAAATTTCGATACCGAGATTTCACCGGAAATACATGTTTTGAGACCCCCTGAATCCAAAAAAAGCATTTTTGGAAACATGTCCGTGTGTGTGTCTGTGTGTCTGTCTGTATGTGTGTCTGTGTGTCTGTGAACAGCATAACTCAGAAACGAACAGTCGGATAAACACCAAACTTGGTATTTGGGTTCAGTATCTTCCAAGGATGCGACACGAAGGTTTTCAAGAAAATCACCCCCACCCCAGAGTACCCTTTACATGGAAGATTTTTCGAAAATTTTAATTTTCTCAAAAATGGCTCTAACGATTTTGATTAAACTATCATATGTTTAAGATATTTTTATGGTAAATAAAATGTATATCTTGAATTTTCTGGAAATGTCTCCAAAAGTATTCTTTATTGTGAACGACTTTTGCATAACTGGTAAACCATAAGAGATAGACAAAATGTTACTACACAAAAAATGTAGATCGCGTTAAAATACACAATTTATGTCATATACATTTTTTTTGTTGAGTGAAACATTTTCGAGATATTGCTTGTTATTCCCTTAAATTTTTCAATACTTTTTTCTCAAATGGGAATTCGTTATTCATTTTTTTTGTCTTGGATATGCAAAGAGTTATAATATGTGGCAGAGGGAATGGTGCTGCACCTAGCAACCAGCTATTAAGAGATATGTATGTGCTTAAAGGCTACTGTTTTTCTATATTGCCCTTGTAAATATACTTTCCCCTACATCTATAAGAAAATTAGCAATAAGATAGGGTCTGCAAATGTTTATCTCGATTAACATGAACCAGATGGAGAATAAGCGTTTGTAAAAATACTTTGTACAAGAGTAGAGAAAGTCATATGAGTGTAACACATCAGATTTTTTTTTCTATCTACTTCATTTTAATAGAGATAAACCTTTCCGGAAATAGCTACATTACACATTGTGTAATAGGTACAAAGAGAACAGCGATAGCCACCTGTTTTAGAACTAGCCTTAAAATGACATCGCGAGAAACAATTGAAAATCGACAACAATGGCTAAATATTAAACCATTCAAACCATTAATAACGCATATCTTGGAAATAGCTGATGTCAAAAAAGTTATTGGAAATAAATTGTGTGTTAAAGAGATGTACATTTTTTGTGTACTAAGATTACGTCTACCGCTTAACGTTTACTAGTTATACAAGATTATACAATATTCCTTCCGAAGGAAGAGGACTTCACAGGCTGTTTCTCAGAAGTTCAAGATATAGATTTTAGTTTTCATGGAAATATCTTAAATTTTGTTGTAGTTAGAGAAGGCCAACATTACCAACATCTCTTATGACAAGATATGTGCTTATGATTATTGTAAATTGTAATTGCAACTATTAGAATGTATGGTGGCCACAGTGATAAGGAAAAGCGCTGTATTGTATAGGCTTTACTTACCAACTTTATGAAAGGAGATGCTGAAACTGGCCACCGTCGTTGTCCGTACATTTTTGCACCTCTTTAGGGAACTATACATAACTCGCCGTAGTTCACGTTGAGAAACGCTGGTAATTTCCTGGCGGATATTTTGTTTTAATTCTTCCAGGGTGTGTGGGTTTGTCTTGTATACTTTGTTTTAAGTTACCCAAGAGATAGAAATCGCAGGAGGTTAGTTCTGGGGACCGAGGGAGCCACACATCTGTACTAATAATTCTTTCCTCAAAAACACTTTCAATTTTTCTCATCGAAATATTGGCCGTATAAGCTGTTGCAGAGTTTTGTTGAAAAAAGGCAAAATCACGCTCCCTGGCTGTTAATTCTCTAAAAAAAAAGGCGGGTCAAAATTGTATTCACATATGTACGGGCTTCAACTGTTGAATCGAAAAAAATTGGCAAGTGATGGGGGTGCCAAAGATGTAAGGACATCGACGGTGGCCAGTTTCAGCATCTCCTTTCATAAAGTTGGTAAGTAAAGCCAGACAGCAACGAGTGTCGAGGACGCAAACAGGAAAACACCGCGCGGCGGTTCGTAGTTTTTGGCTCTCCCTGTACATATAGGATGGACCATATAAGTACAATATTTCTAAAACTAAGCGCTGTAGAAAGAAATGTTTTCATTAAAAGTTGCTTGATATTATGGGATAAAATAAATGTCATTAGTCTTGTTTTGTTTGGAGGAGTAATGGTGGTCAGTTTAAGGTGAATTTAATTCTTTAAATGGGAAAGTTATTTCGTCATTAGAAAATGGTTTACAAAAGCATGTTTACTTTGTGACGAGGAATAAGGAAACAAAATACAAATATATTGCTTCCCAGTTACGATACCTTACTTCAGCCTCAAATAATCATCCAAGGATGGCCAACTATTTATTGCGCTCTTCGTACACAGCAATTCAGAACTTTCGTTGTTATTTACGTTGATGTAAGAACCAAGCAAAATGCTTTATGCAAATGTTGTTTAATATTTTTATGAGGAATGAGAACGCAACATAAAAAGGTAGGTTCCATTTTAAAACAGTAAATTGAATCTAAAATGACCATTATAACGTCCTCGAAACAAAACACGACTAATGGCATTTACTTTCCCCCATAATATCAAGCAACTTTTATTAAAGACATTTCTGTCAACAACACTTAGTTTTGGAGATACAGTGCAGTCTCAACTTAAATGGTTCATCCTGTATGTCCTTAACTTACGATATTTTAATCAACATTGGTAAAGGGATTTTGGAGAGAACTTACAACGAACATTTTACAACCTAAAGGATTGGACTCTTAAAACACGCCCACCTTAAATAAATGACTCTATTTTCGACCTATTCTGCTCTCTCCTTGTCCCTTACTCACTCTCACTCTGTCTGTCTGTCTGTCTGTCTCTCTCTCTCTCTTTCTCTTTCCCTTTTATATAAACATGCATGCGCGTACCTTTTCTTAAACAGTTGTATATTATTTAGGATCCTTAAAATGTGGATTAGAGATGATTTCGCGTATAAAATGTTTGATATGAATATAATAGTCTGTCTCAGGTGAACGGTAAATGTATATATATATGTTTTTTTCTGATATAGAATTAAGCTTTGCAATACGCTTCATGTTCTTCTATGTGTTTGTGTAAAGTTGTATAGTGCATATAATTGCATATTTCCAATGTTGCTGCATATTTCACAATTTTCCATCCAACAGCATATATAATATGTATTTTTAAATCTATACTTTTAACAGTATTATTTAAGCACATTTGTGACAACCTTAATGCCCTATTCTATATTGGGCGTGAAAGACCGGTAATTTGCTCAGAGGCCTCTTTATCATGCTTGAAGTTCTTTTACGTGCCGTAAATCTACGAAATCTAGCAAATCTACGCTTTACTTCCCTTCCGAAGGAAGCCATGCTAAGGATTTTAACGCCATCGTCCTCCGACGGATTTGAACCCCCGACCTCGGGAACTAGAGGCTAGCATGGTAACCACTACACCACGGAGTACGGCCCTATATATAGGTTTAGAGTAAACTTGAGAGTGCTCCAAGAAAACTAAGGGTAAATTGTGCATTGTGCTAGAGGAATGTCCTGACATTAATGTTTTGTGTTCTATGGATACATATCTTCAAGATGAAAACATTTCCACAGAGCTAACATCTAAGTTCATTTCGGCGGCTTTGCCTTTGGAACAACTGCTCATCGACAATGATGTTCACTTCTTTTACTATCGGACTTAATCTTTGGATTTGTTTAATTTGGATTTTCTTTATAAACTTCAAATTCACACCATTCATACTTCCGGAGTCTAGGGAGGATGGGGAATAATGCTGATTAAAGAAAAATTTCCTTCCTCCAGCCGAGAATCGAACCCGCGACCTCTGAATTTGAAGCTAGCATGCTAACCACCAGACCACAAAGGAAACTTGCGTTAACACATAAGCGTGATAAAGTTACGCCTGAGCATTTGGAGGAAATGATCATTGTACCTATACAGCAATAAAAAAAACCCGAATTGTGTCTAAGGAAAAATGTACATACCTTGTAAGTTCCAAAAAAGTATAAGCCTAAAGTTAACACTTTTAGTACCTGTTTAGTGCATATTTTCGAAATTATAGCGCATATTTTAAAGAGCTTGACAGCACAAATGCATGCATATTTTAGATATATATTTTTAATTCATAAAAATCCGATGTCTATGGATAAGAAAATAACCACAATTGATCATATCTTATAAAGAGATAATATTGGGTGACAGCACCTAATAAAGCATCCCTAACCGGTGGAAATGACTGGCCACAGACACTTTAGGAACCAATTCGACTGCTATATTCGGTAATAATACCCACAAACAACTACATTTTCACTTACGTATTAAATAGGAAATAAGAATAAGTACAAACGTCTTAGACAATTGTTAGGTGAACCTATATGATGTGTTTCAGACAGAACTTTTACGGCAGGTGGCGGATATTACAGCCTTTTGTTTGTAAGTGCGAGTGTATGACGCTGCTCTCAACCCGGAAAATTAATATTTTATCCCCTCCTATGCTATTGTGGAGGTTCTAAGAACAGCCCGGTCGAGAGCAACTTAGGTCACTTTAGCCTATGTAGTGGGGGATGTGTTCGCACGTGAGTGCCACGTAGATGTTTTGGATTTCCGAAGTTTCCTTGAAGTTCTCTGCCGGGCTGCTTGTCGTAGAGCTGAGGAGAAATTCCTATCCTAACTAGCTAGTTTTATCTTTAACAGTATTTTATGCAGGCGAAGGCATATAATAAACTGACTCTCTCTTAAACAATTAAATTTATTCAAAATATAATGCCCATTCAGGCGGCTAGCAACTTTCCCTTCCTTCACACAAAATGGTACAAAAGCTGTACATGTAATCTTCCCGCTACTGTGAATTCGTTATATGGGCCTATCTAACTGCTTCATACAATATTTTCCCACGCACATACACACACAAAATCTTCCGCCTGAGTCACATAGGTTACATGGTTGGAGTAAAATCAGAGCGTGTAGCTTTGGGCCTTCTCCCTTTTTTATACCTTCCTACTATGGCGCTAAGATTCACGCTTTTATATGTAACAACCATTCTCATTGGTTATTTACTTAGCGTGCTATGAAAATAAAATGTTCCAATTTTGGGAGTCACGTCACCCTGTGACCTCTGGCAAACCTCACTATCTCCGTCTCACTTTACAGGTCTGGTTCCTCTTTCTGTTTTTCCAAATCCCTTGTCTTCCACGAATTGTACGATTATCTCTGTCTCACACTAATCTCGGATCTCTCTCTATTTTATACAACTTTGCCTAAACCCTGTGGGCATTAGCGTGTATGTGCATGTGGAGTTTACTACTGTTGATCGCTCGCCTGATGATTATGAATTACCCTGATCCTTACATGCTTGCATTCACATGAATTACATTCTGAGGTACAAGTTATTTTATAGGAAAGCTATTTCACATTACTGGTTATTCCTATTATTTCAATATTCTACTGTATTGGGTATATGTACCTTTATAGCTAGATTATCTGACTTAATGCTGACAGACCTGACGTCAAGTGTTCAACGAGAACTTGCTACATCTTGAAGGTTTACTAAAAACTTCTCAGCTGCTCAGCTTGTGCCATCTTATTTGCTATGTAGCCTAATTCCGGAGTTTAGGTTCGGGACTCACGTACAATCCCAAAAAACTTTATTTGGGCAGCATCCGTTACAACAGTCATTCATTCACGTGTAACATTGTCCATAGACGGTTGTGACTTAGAGCATATTGTCCCAAACAAAATTTGGATGTTTATCGGAGAGAAAATCCTTTATTCCAGAAATTTATGCATACTTAATTGAGCAAACGGTTATGCGAACATTGATTAAAAACTGAAGCTACAATGTAAGTGGCAAGAAGGGTATTTCCACATTGGCAAGGCGGAATAATGCATTCTGAAGTGCTTTTTAATACTGACATAAATACAGACCAACCGAAGACAATTCTTTCTACCTATCAACCATATATGTATTGCATAGGACACATCAGAAGATAAATGAATGGACAAAGAAAATATGAGGTTGGGGAACTAGTTGTGATAAACTGAGAGTCTTCCTAAACGGTGAGGTAGGTAAAGCCCCGAATAAAAGACTCAGCTAGGCATCTTGAACAAACACTGACCATAGTCAAGACAACTTAATCAGAGACTGCCTCTATCGTCTGTTGATGAGGGTGGGAATTTTTCTTTAGCCAGAATCATTCCATATCCTGCTTAGAGTCTGGAAGTATAACTGAGTATGTGAGTTTAATGTTATAAATAAAAGTAATATAAACCCAAAGATTAATATCACTGCCGATGAGCAATTATTCTAAAAGTAAAAAAATGTTAACATTAGATGTTAAAAGCGGCGAATATAACTGTGACATTAAAAAAATTAATCAGTGCTCTTTAAAGCAAATTTACTACACGTTAAAATCGAACTGAAAGGAATGTTTGCTGTTTCTGTATTATTTCTGAGCGTTTAGCCTCGATTCTATACAAGAGGGAATGGATTATGAAAATCAAACTATGGTCTATTCCACCAACATGGTACAGTAGAGCGGGAAAGCAAATCCTCGGCAGGTTTTTTGTCTCCCCTCATTTCTGTCTTGAATAATTATTTCTCAAAATTCGGAGTGCACAAATACAGTGTGTTCGTAGATTGGCCGGACCGTTTCCCGACGGCATTGGACTGGTGAGGATTGGCACGCCTTCCACCAGAGTTACACGTAAACGACCGGCAAGTCATGGGTTTGGAACACTAACTACTCTACTAACTTACATTAAACTTACCTGCACCACAACGGATGTTGAAATTGATGACCTTCAACGGTACGCATTCCCTATGTCTCCGAAAGCAATTCTTGTTTATTCGCAGAGTTCATGTTGACTGATTGCCTGTATTTCTCTCGCGATGTTGTCCTTCAATTCTTGTAACGTGTGCGGATTTGATGTGCACACTTCGTTTTTTAACGTTCCCCATAAATAAAAATCGCAGGAAGATAGGTCAGGGGAACGAGGTGGCCACAATCCTCGACTAGTTATTCTGTCACTATACACACTTGGCAATTCATAAACGTGTGAATCAACAGTTGTGTCGAAAAATATGGGACCAATAATTCTAAGCGCACTCACTGCGCGCCAAACTCCAACTTTTGAAGCGTGGTGAGGAACTTTATGAATAATATGGAGATTTTAGAAGGCCAATATCTATTGTTCTGAGTAGAAACGTGACCTTGAAGATAAAACCACGCTTCATCACTGAAGAACGTTAAAAGTGGGTCCACGCCGCCATTATGAACGGACTGCAAAAACCAATTGCAATAATTAACTCTACTTACAGGATCCTGTGGTTGTAAAGCATGAACTAGTTACCTGTACGGTTTAAGTTTCGCAAGTTTCGTTGTCACATTCGTTGCTGACATCTTGGAAATGTTAACTCTTGTGCTAAACGTCTCAGTGATTTTTGGGGTGAGTGTTCTAACTGGGCCCCTACTTCATCAAGCTTCTCTTCTGTCAGCACACGGGTTGTTGAACACGTTTCTTGTTCAAAAAAGATCCTACGCCTGTCTTTATTGACAAGGTCATGAATAGTTGACATACTAGGAATTCGAATAACTACAACCCGATGTTAAAATTCTCTACGACACCTTCTTGGAGAAGAGTATTTCACATACGCATCATAAAGAAGAATACGTCATTCTATAGTTTACTCAATCATTATTAATGGACAATTTATCACCAAGTGACAACACAATTTTACTCTAAACACGGGCACAGACGTCTTTCCCTCATGACGATCCAACTCGACTGACGCTATAGCGCTACTCTCTGGCGGCAGGTGCGCCACTCCTCATCCAGTCCAATGCCGCCGCGGAACGGTCCGGCCGATCTACGAACGCACGGTATATATATAAGTACGGACCGCTGCAAGGAATAAAAAATAAAAAGAGTCAGGAAAGTGCTTGGAGGCTTTGGAAATTTCCAGCACCTTCACCAAAGAAAGACGATTCTAACTATCGATTCGATTAACACCTTAAATTAATTCCTAGAACAAACGCTTTCGAGAAAGTATTAAAGTTGCTTACTTCAGTAAAACTCCCTCTGTAGTCCTGCGGTCAACATTCTGACTTCTCAACATGGAGGAAACCAGAAGCGGGGTTCGATTTCCGCCTAGGAATCTTTAATTAGAATCTTTCCCTACCCTCTATAAAGCTAGAGGTAGGCACGTGAGTGTTTTTTAAGATATAAATGATTAAACCTAACGTTGAAGAGCCTTCCTCAACGAGTTGCCCCTCAAGTCAAAGGCCCCGAAGTTAAAGGGGGCTACACAAATGAAACAATTAAAAAAAACCTGAGTGTCTCAGAAGTGGAAATAAAATAAGATCCGTTTTTGTATTTTAAATATAACACAATGCTTTAGAAGACTGGTATTAAGATCTGCAAGTCATTTACACCAGGAAGTGTTGCCAGGAAGCGATGTGTTGATATTACACTCGAGGTCGACGTTCCCATTGTTTCTGCTGCAGTAATCGCTGCATTAATGAACCTTCGCTGCCTTATTGATAATTAAGCTAGAATTAAGAAGCTTGATTGGTGTCTTTAGGATCTGAGGCTTAACAGTAAACAATAGTTCATACATATTCCAATGTAGCTTCAGCGCTCAATGGAATACACGGGTAGATTTCAACAACAATTTTGTTAAAGAAATAGTGATTTACCTTTAAAAGTTTCGTCAATGTAACGGGATTTATTTTAGTGCTTCAGCTTGTATGTTAACAACAATGCAATTTCAAGGAAGGCGGCTGTACTGACAAAATAGCTAAGCGCCTTTGCCACGATTGCCACATTGCGCCAAATTCTATCTGGAACACAGGTGCTTTTTCACGTACCGAAGGATGTTTGTAACATTTGGATCAGTTGGAAGCAATTATAACAGTGAATTTGAGTGAATAGTGAAGTATGTTCACTGCTTCTTCTAGTATTACTTTCGCTAGCACTTACTTACAAGCATTGTATACCACCAGAAATATAGGTTTTGATGTCCCCTGAGTAATAAAAGGAACGTTTTTACTCTACCACTTTACCTACAGTATGTAAAACGAAGTAATGTATTCCACCCAAAAAATTCTTATCGAAATTTCACGGGAAATACAACTTTTGGAAACATATGAAGCTAAAAAAAAAGACAAAATGTGTGTATCTGCGAACAACATAATTCAAAAGGCAAAATTTGTTTAAATACCAAACATAGTATTTGGCATCTTCCAGGGATGCAACATGAACATTTGCAAGAAAATCTCCACCCCAAGCTACACTTTACATAGAAAAAGTTTCGTTAGTTTTTATTTCCAAAATATTGCTCTAACGATTTTGATTAACTTAACGATGTTTAATGTATTTGAATGACAAATAAAATGTATATTTTGAATTTAATGGGAATAGCCTGTGAAGTCCTCATCATTCTGAATACTTTTCTATAATTTGTAAACCCTAAGAGGTAGACAAGATCTTATTACACAAAACATGAAGACCTTATTTAAGCACACAATTTATGTCAAATAATTTTTTTTGTCGCGTTAACGATTTTCGGGATATTCTTTGTTATTGGTTTGAATTTTCAAATATTCATATTTTTTACTAATATTTTACTTTCTCTGCCACGTCCTAATAGGTAGAGGCATTCATTCAAAAATTGGACATCGATATTTCACCAGAAATGTTTTGAGGCCCCCTGAATCCTTTTCAGAAAAAGCTCAATGTGTGATGTGTGTGTGTGTCTGTCTGTCTGTGAACAGCATAAATCAAAAACGAAAAGTCCGATAAATCCCAAAAAGATGCCATATGAAGATTTTCAAGAAAATTCCCACCCCAAACTACCCTTTACACGAAAAGTTTGTCAGTCATTTTTTTTTGGCAATTTTTGTCATTTGGTTTCCCCATACAAGTTAAGAAATTGTTAAAGTATAGAAGTCCCTCTTCTGCTTCTCAGGATAAAATGACCGTAACAAGCAAATGTTTTCGCACGTGAATTCCATATAGGCAATTTATAAAACTCGAAGCTCTCCATGAAAATATTGAAAGTCATTTTGATCCCTAAAATTAACTTCAATTAATACTGTGCCTATGCTATTTAAATAAATGCATTCATTCATACAAAATTCTGCGTCATCCAAAGAATTTTCAAAATATAATCCATTCATTACAAGGGAACCAGCGATAGGCTTCAACTCATTTTAAAAGGTTAACTAGAACGAATTCCCTCATCAGCTTTCACTGAAACGTGTGGTCGTTAATAAACAAACTTGAAGTTGGCTTAACTAACGATTTTAAAAATGTCCTATTACCCAAAAATGTTTTTGGAAGCTTAACTTGTTCAAATTTACACACATACATAGTATCGGAATAACTTAAACTAGCTCGTTATCATGGATGTTCAGGCATTAGGTTATACTATTGGTTTAGGTTTATACTGTTTTAAAATTGTAATCTCACTATAAATTCTGTTCCAGCTTCCTTTTAATGGCATATTCCCGCCGTTATGTATGCGTTGATTGCATGAATGCAACGGAATGGAATGGAAAAGGGTTTATTTTTCCCGACGGCTGTTCTAGCGATTTATCCCTCTTCAGCCACTTTATTATTTATTTGGGATTAGATTGGAACGGAAGGTGGTGGATATTTTTGTTTTATTCAATAACGTTGTTACACTGTCGGGAGTATTTACAATTTAGTTGATAAAGCAGTCGGGTATTGGTAAGAGTATTTACTGTTCCTTTTTGCGTATTATTTACAAACATATATACAAGTAGTCTCTTTAACTGCCTCTTATTTTTTGGTTCTCTTCCCTTGCTTCTTCATTTCTACTCTAATTTTCATATATCTTTGACACTGCCACCAGCGGTAGTCGGGTAGCTGTGCTGTAACTTCTTGGAATGAGTTCCTTGAATGAGTTCTGTGTGTGCGAGAGGTGTGTAGGCATTTCATCATTTTCTTTACTTCTCCTTCCATCGGTCGTTTCTTGACCACGGCGATAGTTTCTGCGCGACTCTTAGACGTTTCCTCTAGAATTTGGCGATTCTTTCTAATGTTAGCATATTACTGGCGTACGTGCAGATCCGCCTGAATATTGTATTATACAGCTGATTCAGGATTTTGGTTGAAAGGCCTTCCTATCCAATTATTGTTCCTAAGAAATGCAGTGTAGACACTGTTGTTTTGGCTTCTTTTAGCTTTTGTAAGTAATGTACAGTTCTAGTTAACTTTTCCGTTGGTGTGACTCCAAACGAGCGATTTGATTACGTGTCAGACTCACATTCGGGAGATCCTGGGTTTGATTCGCGTCCTCCCCTAATCTGACCTTGGGTTATTCGTGGTTTTCCTGGTCAACAGGCGGATACTGCGGTAGGATGTAGGAGGGGGACATCTAGTGTACTGCAATCATCTTGATCTATTATGACTAACCTCCGGGGAGGCAGGGATAAGGTGAAGGAGTTGTAGGAGGTCAGAGGTCCACATGCATATAAGCCCACAGTGACACGCAGAAGTCCCTAACATTTCCAATTTGAACATCCACGCAGCAGTGGCGAGGAACCTCAAGAGGGCGAGCATCGGCCTTAAAAGGTGGGACAACTCACTCTGGCGTTTACGGGGAGAAATCCTTCCAACACGCAGACATCCATGCCATCTGTCCGGCACCACCAGCAGCGCAGGACCTGAAATATAACATAAAAATGAAAGGAGAGGAAATGGGGAAAATGAGAAATCGTGGTGGAATACACCACTCCGGCACTCGCCTTGGCGACCAGGGGAGATCCAGAAAAACCCCATAGTCAGTGTGGGCGGTGGCCAGGATTCGAACACGGGACTTGCCGAATACGAGCCTTACACAATATTGCGGAGCCACCTCTCTCGGTGAATACTGGGATACTTTCTCATCACCCACAGTTTTCTCTTCCTCATTTCCGTTTCATTCCATTTCCTTTTA
The DNA here is from genome assembly GCA_030765065.1 of Deroplatys truncata. Classification (NCBI taxonomy): domain Eukaryota; kingdom Metazoa; phylum Arthropoda; class Insecta; order Mantodea; family Mantidae; genus Deroplatys; species Deroplatys truncata. The sequence continues at coordinate 200,480,013 of CM060983.1, read as the reverse complement.
ATCTTAGTTTAGTAGTGTGTGGCGGTGGCGCGGATACTTGGTCCAAGGAAAGAGTATTCTCTGTGGACACTAGAGGGCTGCTTGATTGGACGGGTCGTTCATTACCCTCGTGATGCTTTAGTAGAGGAACGGTCTTCGAGCCAGGAACTGTTCAACGTGTCTCTGTAGCCTGTAGCCTCCTGTGGTTTCTCTACTTCATCCCTTCCTCCTGGGGGCGGTAGACAATAAATTACACGCAGGCCCTGTGCGGAAGGTGTCCCCCTCCATTTTATATCCTGTGTGAATCCAAGATACATGTTTGATTTTACTTTGTGTTGGAATAGTGTATTTGTTGAACTTGATGGATGCTGCTACATGCTTATTCTCATGGTGGCTTCGGAATACAATTCCTCGTTTTTTGTTCGTGTTGATCCCCAACTTTGCTACCTATTTGCTTAAGTTTTCCAAGCCTCGGCTTGTTTTCTTCTAGTTTCTTTGCTGTGCACCAGTACATGATATCGGCGCATTGGGGGTTAGAATGACGGTTGTGTAGTATTTGCTGAGTAGAGCATGGTCAGATATCGTGTTTAACTTGAGTGATTTGGATAGCGTGTTGTTTACTTTTATTTGTGCGTTTCGGTCTTGTCCAACTCCTTAGTCTCTTAGGACCGTATTCATAGATTTCTGTACTATCTCCAGACTCATTTGGTCCAAACCAAAGGCCGACCGTTTTTAACATTCACACGATAAAAAGCCTCGGACTAACAAAGGTCGTAGATCAGCAAGGAGAAAATGTTACGCGATGAAGAAAGGAGTCATGCACGACTTCCATAGAGCAGTAAACTAAACACTTACTCTCTAGTTTTTAACTTTCTATGGTTGCTTCACAGCTGTTTCTTTTTCCCCATTGGCTCATTGCTCCTCCTCACCCTCAGCAAAAAATTGGAGATAACCAAGAAGCGTGCATTAAAACGGTCGGAGGAGGAAAATGCCCGTTTTCCTTATTGCAAAAAATTGTGGATATTATTGAAAACAAATCGGTTTCGACAAATGTAAACGCAGAAGAGGAGGCATGGAGGAAGATAATATACAGGCAGTTTTGTGTCACTTCTGAATTTCGGAAACGTTCTTATCCACCAGATACATAGTTTCATGGCATTGTTAATCATTTCAATAGGAATTTCACTTGTTGGAATATTAACTTATAACCTTAAAATCCCAGAATAAAATCGAATTTAAATGGCAAACAACATTTGCTGCTATTAAAATGTGTCTCACTCTATATCTTAACCAAATAATTAAATATTATGTGATAGTAACTATACAGAAACAATAACCTGAGGAACTCCTGATATATCATAAACCTTCCGGGAGCTATAATCCTCCTCTCCTCGCCGGGAAAACGTAAGTAAGCCTGAATTACTTTGAACTTAACCTAAGTGACTTAACACAACACGACGTAATTTAAAGGTCTTACACATTGTATTATATGAAGGTATTTAGGGTTGACTTAACGTGGCTTAATTTAACGCGACGTAACTTAAGAATTTGGCAGTGTCAAACTTTTCCTTCCCGTTACATCAAATTTAATGTCGTATGGTAATTGGAACCAATCGGTGTGAAGCAGTAGCATGAAGTAATAAAAGAACAATCAATCAAGTTAACCTTACTTTAGCAGAATTTCTTAACTTCGCGTTACATCCCGCCATGTTACGTAAAGTGCATCGTAATCCCGGTTTAACGAAGGGAAGTCTAGCAAAGGAACATGAGAAATTAGTTAAAATGCGGCTTACTGACACCTTACTAAGGTCAGCAGCGCCATCTTGATACCCTCCTCTTGCATAATACGGAAATGCTATTAGTATTTGCGTCTCAATTGAGATACTCAAGCCTCGGATATCGTCTGCTATATAGGTTAGGATATCCAGTTTTATCACCCTTCTAACTTTTGCTTTACTAAACCTGTATTTGTTTTGAAGTTTAGCTCGTCATACTTTCCAATTATGCCCAATTTTGGTAGATAGTTTTACTCCACCGTCTCATTTCGCGAATTCTACGCACAGCAGCCATGCCCATCACTCCAAAATTATCTATTTTGTAAAGATGATATTGTCTTTAATCTACTCCTCTGAGGTAGATAAAAATTTGGTCCGGACCAAGGCGTTTGATCCCCGAACCAACGCAAGTCCCAGTCTATGAATAAGAAGATCGATGATCCGCTGTAAATTCACCGGAAGTAGCAAGTTGGTCCGGACCAAAATCGACTATTAATACCGCCCTCTTGTATCCCGTTTGGGAAATTTTGTACAGCATGAACTGCTCGCCTTACATTTGCACATAACATAAACAAGGCGGTAAAGCGAATTTTGAAAAGTAGAAAGTTCAATTCTAGCAATTTCTATTGTTGACAAACTTGTGACTTGTTGCTTCTCAAAGACAACTAATTATCATAAATGTCAACTCACAATGACAAACGGTTTCAGAGATAAACTCTTCTGGGTTCGCACGAGGTCATAGTAATGCCAGACACAGACATCATGTAGTAAATGTCAGAATGTAAACGTAACATAGGAAATCGGACCAGGAAAAACAGCAATCCTAATAAATATGTCGTCTGCGAAATTTACCATCGTCCCTCTAACGTTGTTCGCTTGTAACTTTTAATGTGATGGAATTATGACTTTGTCACTTTAAAGAAAGTGTCAAGTAAGTCACTTACAACGCTTAATGCAAAGCTCGCATGTGTCATTACGGCCGACCATGCCTAAGCTTGTCTGCGATAGCACACATTTTGTGCCATGGTGGAGCAGTATTTGACATGATTATATTACCAACAATTCGTCTGGACAGCGCACAGTGCATTCTTGAAATAGTTCTAAAAGCTTTGTATGGTACATGTTCACATATGTATACAGGGGTGAGTCAACTAAAACTTTTACAAAAAATATTGCCGCACATCTAAGAAAACCCGATGATAGAGCCTAAAGCTCCGGGAATACTTTATAAATTTCAATAAGAATTTGCGACATTGCGAGCGAAGCCTACCACATGTTAGAATTATCCGGCCATAGGAAATCCATCCCAAAACTTTAAAGGATTTTGACTACAGGAACTCAAAGAGAACAGTTTGTACTTTAGATAAATATATTTCAGAATATGAGTAGGTTTATTATAAATGAAACTTACAAAACACGTGATATTACTTTTATTCCGATGAGGATTGTTTTACCCCCCCCCCCCTCATGTTGATACACTGCGCTCTAAAGAGGAATAATGCTGTATGCACCTCTATATTATTGTGTTAACTCCGCCCATAATCCCTACATCACTACCGTACAAGCTGCCAACACATAAATATTTAGTTATTCCAGATATACTATAATAAATTCCCAAAGCATACTAAATGTGACAATATCTCTGAAACAAAAATATGAATTGAAAAATAACTTTCACAAGTATGAAGGTAGGAAGGTGCTCATCAAATTAGATGATATAGGCACATTACATTAAAAATGTAAATAAATAAGATTTTCAATATAAACTTGTTTTTAAATAGGAACATCGTATATGTTTGTGTGCTTATTATCCTGGAAAACATTTGTTAAGACGTAACAAAATCTTGTTTGCAGTTTAGTGAATTTTTGTCGTTCTTTTGAACTTCTATAGCTCTTATTGAACTCGCTTGACCCCTTCGCATTATTCTGCAAGCCTCGTAAACATGACCACGTTGCCCCACTTCCGAAGCGCTCTAAGCACCTGGATACTCGTAGTCGCTACTGCTAGGTCCCTAGATGCGCATGCACACAATCCATCAAGCAACTCAACTACTTGACCGAGCACATACTAGCTAACTCTTTATATTGGGTGTTCATTTTAAATTGTTCTTGCTATAGTTCGCTCTTGCGCTCTATTTTGATGCGAGATTCACCTTCAGGAGTTGCAAAGGTGGGGTAGGTTTGAGTCGAAGTTGCCTAGTTCCCACGGCGTAACAAAGTCCTATAGCGGCACTCATGCCAACGGCTCTCTCTGTCAAACAACCGTCCTCAATCCCCGATACTAACCGAGAGGTTAGGTTACTGTTTACGTTTAAACTGTCCATTTCGATTCCTGTATTTCAGCAGGATCCATTATTGAATCCTACTTCAAAACAGGGGTTTTCACTGAAGGTAATATGAATATGATGTCAACCAATGTGCAATTGATATGGCAGAGAAATACTCCCAGTTTCAAAGAAAGTCTTTAAAGAAGCTGAAGAGGACAGTTAAGAAGCGAGTTAGTTTATATTTTATGTTGTTATGCATGTAAAAAGAATTTACTGTGAACGTGCATTGCTTCCTTAGGTTAAACAGGATTCGTGTAATAGAAAAATATATAAGACGGCGACGGTAACTGATAATGGTGCTTTACAAGAGATGCGGACTTCTTATGATGCGAAAATCGACATAACTATCAGAAACCCTCAATGACCTCCGAGGTCCTCAGATTTTACACCACTTGATTATTTTCTCCGGGGTTTTCTTTGCTAGACGTCCTGAAAATCCGAACCAGTTGCTGAACTTCATACCACAGACAAGATATCTGCCCGTAATACCTGAGGCTGTCTTCCACAACTTGGTCAAGAGGGTCAGGATATGCTTACAACGGAATCGTGGATACGCGAAGTCACTTTTTAAAGTTTTGTTATGTTAACTCTTGGAAAATTTTACAGAATTTTAGGGTATTTTTATATTTCTTACAAAAAAAGTTAATTTACTATTCAAAACATGTAAAGCGATTTATTTTATCTTGTTTGTCTGTCACTCTAGAATTAAAGAATATTAGTACTTAGAAACCCGAAAAGATTATGAACCCCAAGTTTCGAACTCTTTTCCTTCCACCCTATCCATGTAGCAGTTGCGGCCATCTGCGTATGGATTCATTAACATTTGAAGACCAATGGGCCGCCAATGAGCACTGGCGTCATATTATCTTGTTCAGTGTGCTGGACAATGAACCACAATAAAATGGACTCAGTATATCCATCAGCTAGTCAGATGTTTAAAAGTGGCCCACTATGTGCTGTCCTTAAAATTCCACACATTGAAGTCTTGATCTACATTTTTTGTGTAGTTCGTTTATCATGTACAACAAATTATACAAAATTCTTCTGAATGAAGACTTCAGAGACTACCAGAAAATTCGAGATATAAATCTTGTTATGCCAATAATTTAAATAAATGGCCCTTTAATGAAACTCCTTAGAGGCATTTTCGAAGCTTTCGAAGCCCTTTCTTGAAATTAATCATGTTGCATCTTCGGAAGTTCTGCATTGAAATACCAAGCGTGGTATCTATTGAACATTTCGTTTTAGAGTACACACATACGCTGACTTTTTTCTAAGCATACTTCTTTTTTAATTCAGGGTGCCTCAAGCAATATATATCCGTTAACATCTCGACATAGAATTCTTGGTTAGAATCCTTCACTCGATACAAGTGAGTAGCAGAAAATAAAAGTTATATAGAGGATAAATGATTGCAATTTTGTGTGTTTGTTTCGGAAAAGTTACACGAATATGAATCCATTCTACATATTTGAAGGCTACTGAAATGTGTTTGTTAAGGCTATAACAGAAGCGAATATAATGGAAACGGAAGTAAGAGTACGCTACAGACACCTTCTGTTCATCTCTGCCATCTGTGTGTGTCTGATTCGTTAATGTGCACCATTCTTACGTTAGCTGGTTCTATTATGCATAGAGCTTTCCACGCAAGTCTTCATAAGTTTTGAAAGAGATCAGAGTCAAATAGAGTGAAATGAAAAAATAAATTGAGTTTTATTTATGGACGCTCTTTAACTGCTGAGGTCCGTAACGTCCCATTTTATATATTGAGCGTGAAAGACCGGAAATTTTGCTCAGAGGATCTTTATCAGGCTTGAGGTTCTTTTTCGTGCCGTAAATCTACGACCACCGGTTTTACTTCCCTTCCGAAGGAAGCCATGCTAAAGACTTTTACGCCCGAAAAAATCCATCGCCTTCCGCCGGGTTTGAACCCGCGAAGAGTGAAATGGGATGGATACGGTAAGTGTTCTAAGGTTTACACTCCCAATGGTGCAATAGCATGTTGCAATACAAGAGTATCACTGGAGCAAAGGAAGAGCTTTCAAGATTCTACAATGCACTTAACGCATGTGTATTAAATATTATGCTATTATTATCACCATTATGTACAATTAATGAAATTAAATTAATTATACTTTTAACGGCCTGTCCGGCTAGGGAGTGTAAAACAGAGCTAGCTGAAAAATGTAACGTCACAGCCGGGATTTGTACATGGTTCTGCCGCTTTCCGTGCGGTTGCTCTAACCATTGAGCTATTATAATAAGAACAACCGCACCGAAAGCTGGAGAACCGTGTTCAAATCCCGGCTGTAACATTGCATTTTTCAGCTGACTCTATTTATGTTTATTATGTTTTGGAAGCTAATGAATAAAATTGCTTTCGAAAAAATAAAAGTAATTACTAACAGTTGTTAAACATGGTGATTCCAGCAGCAACGTCTGTGACGGTATTACTTATAATGTTTGTGTATGTGTGTTTACTCAACGTCGTGAAGCCATTTTGTGACGTAATTCTTTGTTAGGTTTGTAGCTCCATCTGGTGTTAGCAATTTGCGGTAGTATTAGTGTTCGTTTGAAAGAATGCTACTGTTATTTTATTTAATTTTTTGTTCATTGTCCTCCGGCTAGCTATGATCTTTTGGTCAAGCACTTCTCTTGTGTAAACGGAAGGGAGTCTCTTATCCAAAGATAACACTGATGAAAGAATTTGTTTTACACTTTTATTGTCGAACACATTTACTATCACATTTACACATTGATCTTGACACTCGCCAAACTGAAACTGTTATAACAACTTCTTACTGATCACTTTAAATCCACGTACTTCAACCTTTTGTATAATTAACTTTACCATACTTGAGATTTTTCATAACTCTTATACGCGTAATTTGCGAATCGATAGCCTGACGTGTAATATTTCTGCTGGACTGAAGGACTGAAGGCGACGTGTAATGTACAAAGAATATTGATGAACTGACGGGGTCTTTACCTCTAACCTACCTTTTATACTCCTTCACCCAGATATGCCTAAAGATTATAACTGAGCTGCAATTGGCTAATAAAACGCGCCAACATTAGCGTCTATTTTTATATCCAATGAAAATTATGAATACATATGCTCTAGGGAAATGTTCCAGCAATTTCTACAGAAAAACGCGCCAACATTACGTAACTTCCTCGTTTCCAATAATGATAAACAGCTCACCCCCTCGCTCCATTATTGCACGCTATTATTGTCAGTTTCAGTAAGGCAGTATAAACTTACTTCCCAACAATAATTACAATCAACAAACATCTCAAATCAATGTCACATAATAATGCATATTCATACTATAATCACTCTTTACATTTAAATAATTTGTGATACAAATTACTGCATCATATGCCCCACTAGAAACATAATTATAAATATTTACAACTTGTTTGGAAATTTTATAATTGGGTTTTTAGTCTCCTAAATCTTGGAACACACGCTATCACTTTCACTTAACACTCACACGTATTTAACACACGACATATGTTTTTCCTTTATCTCGCCACTATTTACTGGCTCTGGTTTAATGTGTTTAGACTTTAATCTGACATTACAAATTTTTTATAGCAAATACTGTACCCTGAATTATTTGATTACTGTTACCAAATTGTTTACTTTCTTAAGTTGTTGACAAAAATTTCTGCATTTAAGAATTTTTGCAATTACTATACATATTTACTAAAATATTCACCCTCTACACAAATATATTTACATCTCTTAAATCTAGGCACTGTTTCACATGTTCTGTTTGCTACATAAATATTTGTTTTAATGACTTTTACCCCATTTTTTGTTGTTTTGTACTGTATATTCACAATACTCTTGGAATTATATCTACGTACTTTACTTTAATATAACATCATGCTTTATTTCAAATGCTGTTACAGTTATTAAAAATGTTATTTTTTTCTTTTAAATATTTATTTCTCTCTTTTTTTCTGAATTTATTTCTGTTTTCTCATGACATATATATTTAGTTAACCCTCTTATGTTCCAATACATTGCTCTGCATTTCGTCTTTAACTATCCAGCATTTACTTTACATCTCATTGCTATTTACCCTCCTGGATCAAATTGTCTGTGGATAAACATTACTCGTAGCCGTAGCCTAACCTTCAAAAATTTGTTCATGGATAACCTCTTAAAGGATTCATACATATATTTCGTCCCCTAATAACATTTGAAAACAATCTAAAGTTTCCTGAACAACACATCTTTTAACAACTTTCATATTCAATTCATCTGCTATCTTTTTAATCTGAGAATACTCTGACAAGTCTGTAATAATCTGTACTGGATTGGAGTTTTCATTTTGAACAGCTTGGTACTTGTTAATTTCAGAAGTTAGCTTTTGATTATTTACAGGCAAAACTTTAACTTCTTCGTACAATTTATTTCTTTGCATTACTGACTCATTTTGTATTTCTGATATCTCCCCTCTGAAATTAACTTGCGTCTGATTCACATCTACATTTATAACCTCTTTCATCTCTCTTATCTCACTTGAAATGCTACTCATTCGGCTACCTAACTCTGTACATTCTACATCAACATGTTCACTTTTAGTATTAACCTCACTTTTTTGGTTAGATATTTCCCTGCTCATGTCCAACATTTTCTTTGAAGCTTCCCCTATCTCATTTGCTATCACTTCCTGATTTTCATCTCTCATTTTTGGCATACTACTGTCTAGCTTCATAACTTTCTTTTCAATTTCTTCGCTGCTTTGATCTACTTTATGCTCTAATATCTCATTCCTCCTACCAATACCTTCCTTCCATTCCCTATGATCTTTTTTTATAGCTTCTCTCAATTCCATATGACTCTTTTGCATATCTTCCCTCAATTGATCTGATTTTTGCTCTAATTTATCAATCTTCTGAGTTAGTTTTTCTAATCTCTCATTATTCTTACTACTATCTTCCCTGTTTTGTTCTAAACCCTTATTTAGTATTTCACCAAAATTTCTCATCATTTCCATCATCATACTAGCATCAAAATTAACATTTCCTGCTATTCTATTCTCACTTTCTGCACTAACATTTCCTCCCTCAAATACTACATTGTTTGAGGTATTTTCTGTAACCTGTATTGAATTACAGCTAACTGTTACACTATCTTCCTCCATAATTATTTCTTCTGTATTATTAGTAGCCATTGTTTTCTTTATCCTACCGCTCCTTAAGTACATTTGATTGTTACAACTTTGTTTTCTAAAAATAATTACGATACTCTGACCTTTGTGATGCTGTCTGTTGCTGTTACTTTGATGTCCAGCTTCCTGCCCCTCTCTCCTAGGTTTGTATGTCGCTTCTGCGTCATATCATGATGAATCTACGTCGTTTAGGTGTTCTGTATTTGAATTCCCCTGTTGCCTTTTAATCTCGGAATTAAGATGTCCAATCATCCGCGTAATCTGTCGTTCTTATAGTTGTTTTTGGAATCTGCGTCTTGTAGTTCAGTTCACTGCTCCATTCGCTCCACGTCCTGATTCCTTTGCTCCTTCCTGGTTATCTCACTTCTTCCTGGTTAATTCTGCTCCTTCCTGGTTATTCTGCCCCACGTTCTGGGTGCCAATTTGTGACGGTATAGTTGTGACATTATTTATTTATATTGCCCCACGTTGGGCACCAATTTGTGACGGTATTACTTATAATGTTTGTGTATGTGTGTTTACTCAACGTCGTGAAGCCATTTTGTGACGTAATTCTTTGTTAGGTTTGTAGCTCCATCTGGTGTTAGCAATTTGCGGTAGTATTAGTGTTCGTTTGAAAGAATGCTACTGTTATTTTATTTAATTTTTTGTTCACTGTCCTCCGGCTAGCTATGATCTTTTGGTCAAGCACTTCTCTTTATACAGGTTGTGTAAACGGAAGGGAGTCTCTTATCCAAAGATAACACTGATGAAAGAATTTGTTTTACACTTTTATTGTCGAACACATTTACTATCACATTTACACATTGATCTTGACACTCGCCAAACTGAAACTGTTATAACAACTTCTTAATGATCACTTTAAATCCACGTACTTCAACCTTTTGTATAATTAACTTTACCATACTTGAGATTTTTCATAACTCTTATCGCGTAACTTGCGAATCGATAGCCTGACGTGTAATATTTCTGCTGGATTGAAGGACTGAAGGCGACGTGTATCATACAAATATTTTCGACGAACTGAAGGACTGAAGGCGGCGTGTAATGTACAAAGAATTTTGATGAACTGACGGGGTCTTTACCTCTAACCTACCTTTTATACTCCTTCACCCAGATATGCCTAAAGATTATAACTGAGCTGCAATTGGCTAATAAAACGCGCCAACATTAGCGTCTATTTTTATATCCAATGAAAATTATGAATACATATGCTCTAGGGAAATGTTCCAGCAATTTCTACAGAAAAACGCGCCAACATTACGTAACTTCCTCGTTTCCAATAATGATAAATAGCTCACCCCCTCGCTCCATTATTGCACGCTATTATTGTCAGTTTCAGTAAGGCAGTATAAACTTACTTCCCAACAATAATTACAATCAACAAACATCTCAAATCAATGTCACATAATAATGCATATTCATACTATAATCACTTTTTACATTTAAATAATTTGTGATACAAATTACTGCATCACGTCACAACATAAATTTGGTGGCAAACTGGCGGTCGATTATCTATCAATAGCTTGCAACTCATGCTTTAGCTGCTGTATGAATGAAAATGTAAGTAAGTATGAACATATTAAAAGAAGGCAAGGAACCAGGTAGGAATTAAATGGTAAAATTCAAATATGATTATATTCCATGTCTGCAATAATAAATGTATCAAAGGTTAGAGGATTTAATATAGCTCATGCAAATACGTGAAGTAAAATACACAAAACACGCAGGAAGGTTAGGTTACCAGCAGTGAAGCAGGAAATTAGACTTTCCACAATCACAGCATGTACGAGAAGTAGATCAACAAACACTTTCCTTGAAACGAGACTCTGACAGGACTTGCATGTTGAAATGTAGCGATATAGGGCGGATAATGGGGTTTCCTCCATACCGTATGACTTAAACGGCAACTGCATGAATGAATTAGTATTGACGCTGAAGAACATCTTGTCTGTATGTATCAAAAAGATCATCTTGGAGAATGCCGGTAGCATACAGATATATAAAGTACCAACATATTAATGTTTTTATGCGCTATTCTTATAAAAGCTCACTCGTATATCTATGTTTGTTAATCGAGATAATGTTAGCAAAATGTTTTTCAATAGAAATTTCGTTGTAGGAACAAGAGGAATACAGAAGCCGATGGGTAAATCTTGCGGATCGGTATTTGATGACTTCGAAAGTTGCATGGCCACGAAAAAAACGGAATAGAGATTTGCCGCTTAAGAAAAATAAGTGTATTTTACAATTCAAACTAACAACAAAGAATATCTTGAAGTGGTTAACGCCCCAGAAATTTTGTTTGTATACTTTATCGACATCTACAGTTTTTGTGTAGTAAGATTTAGATTTTGTCTATCTCTTAGGGCTTACCAATTATAAGAAAGCTTCCAGGCTATTTCCAGAAAATTCCACGGTTGCATTCTATTTGTGGTATAACTATCATAATTACATAGCATTTTAATGAAAATCATTAGAAGCATTTGACGCAGTAATTTGTATCACAAATTATGTAAATGTCAAGAGTGTTTATAGTGTGAATATGCATTGTTGTGTGACATTGATTTGAGATGTTTGTTGATTGTAATTATTGTCGAGAAGTAAGTTTATACGGCCTTACTGAAACTGACAATAATAGCGTGTAATAATGTAGCGAGGGGGTGAGCTGTTTATCATTATTAGAGACGAGCAAATGACGAAATATTGGCGCGTTTTTTTTTTAGGAATTTGCGGGAACATTTTTCCCTAGAGCATATGTGTTCATAATTTCATTGGATATAAAAATAGACGCTAATGTTGGCGCGTTTTATTAACCAATAGCAGCTCGGTTATAATCTTTAGGCATATCGGGGTGTGGGAGTATAAAAAGGGCTCAGTCAGAGTCAGATTCCTCCAGTCCATCGGAAACATTTGTGCATTACACGTCGCTGAGTTCAACAGAAACAGTCATGGTGAATACATAGCATAGTTTATCGATTCGCAGGTTACGCGTAGCAAAGTTATGAAAAATCTCAAGTGTCGTAAAGTTAATTACACAAAAAGTTGAAGTACGCGAATTAATAATGTGCAGTAAATAAGTTATTATAACAGTTTCAGTTTGGCGAGTGTCACGGTTAATAGGTGAAAGTGAATAATGTGTTAAGACAATAAAAAGTGTAAAACAAATTCTTTCATCAGTGTTATCTTTGGATAAAAACTCCTTTCCGTTTACACACCTGTATAAGATAAGTGCTTGACCGAGAGATCATAGCTAGCCGGAGGACAGTGAACCCAAAATTAAATACAATAACAGGCGCTCAGTAAAAGATAACACGAAGTGACCGCAACAAATTGTCTTTTATACGTGCGGCAGATAAACAGTAGCATTCTTTCAAACAAACACTAATACCGTCACACATTTTGTAGAAAATAAAATCATTAGAATAATGTTCCATACAAAGGGTAGTTTGGCGTGTGGGATTTTCTTTGAAATCGTGTAGCAGTTTCGGAGATATTGAACTTAAATAACAAATTGGGTATTTATCGACATTTCGTTTTCGAATTATGCTGTTGTTTCTCAAAAAATGCATTTCCTGTGAAATCTTGACATCGAATTTTCTTATGGAAAACAATACTTCCTCTTATCTAGTATAGGTAGTCGGAAGAAAAAGTAAAAATTTAGATTAAGCAGCGGGTATATCATTTATTTTATTTAAATACTATAGAGGATAAAAAGCCTTGTTATGAATGCAGTATTTTGGCTTCAATTGTTTACAAACATAGTCCATCTTAGTACCGCTAAAGAAAACAGAGCTGACGCATATTTCAGCTACATAAAGTTTTGCAATATTATTCTCTGCGACATTCATCTCTACGAGTAGAATCCAGAGTTTTACGCATTGTTTTTCTGAAAACAAATGTTCCCAAACAAATCATAGGGATGCAGTGATAAAATCGTGCTATATAAAAACCCACGGAATCGACACCATTTTGACAGAGGCGCAGGCATACATATTTATGTGTGTGCAGTATAAAGGGAGAAGAAATACATTCCTTGAATTATGATACAAAACACGGAGCTGGTGGGATGTTGTAAAGAGTATGTATCTTTTTATTTTAGCTACTCCATCTCTGCCAAAACCTCGTTTTCCCTTTGTCGCACTTGCTCGCTACGAAACGAATGGGCAACACATCGCAGTCGAGTTCTAACATTTTCTTATTGTCTCTCACTTTCCTCTTTGTGTTTTTCAAGCTGAAGGTAACAATTCCGATATGTCCTATTCTTCTAAGTGTTGACAATGTTTGTTTTTGCAACTACCCGCAACGCTAAACGGTATTAACAAATGTTCAGCCGTATCTAAAGTACACTGACGTGCATAAAAAGTGGCCGATTACCGTAGCAGAATAGCGATAGTGTTTTTCTCCCCGTATTGCTTCCCCTTCACGCAACCAGCCCTTGACTCCACCCAGCCGGTATGAGTTCTCTATGTATTACTCGCGCAAAACTTCTGGAATCGTGACCTTGATTGCTACACCAGCTGCCGAGCCTAGGAATGGTTTATGTTTAGCTTTATCAACGAAAGCGATATAACACCTTTGCTTACTCACACTGCGTAACACATACAGTCTGCATAGAAAGTGTCTGCATCTGGTTGTAATTTTAAAGAGAGCAGTATTTAAATAGTACTTACTTTATATTTGTTATATTTATAACCATGGCTCCTATGTTTTCAAAGATAAGTGGTAGGGTGTTACGTAGTCAAAGTAGGGAAATAATTGCAAATGTCATCGACTTCATGAAGCAAGAAGCAGAGATGAAGGAAGAAAATATATGTTCGTCCGAGTTCCACAAAAGCCTTAAGAGAGTGAACGAAAGAGTAGTCAAGCAACTGGTGTTTCACCGAGTTCCGTTTCCAGAGTTCTCAAAGATAAGAAAAAAAAAACATATGGATGAAAGAATGCCATTTGACACGCCTGGGAAGAAACATAAGGTCCCTAAACGTATTACAGAAGTAGACGATTTCGAATGCGTCATTCGGCGCACGATTCACAATTCCTATGTGGCGGAAACAACTATGCTAATAATAAGCAGATTGCTCATCCAGCTGAAACACAGCAGAAACTTTCAAGGTGGTGCTACAAATCTCAGAAAAATTATTAAAGATTTAGGATTCAAATGGAAGAAACCGAAATCAAATAGAAGAGTTCTAACAGAAAAGCAAAATAAATAAAATAAAAAAATAATAGTAAAATAAAAAAAATAAAAATAAAAAGTAAATGTTGCCATAATAGCTTAGTCGGTTAGAGCAACGGCACGGAAAGCCTAAGATCCGTGGTTCAAATCCCGGCTATGGCATTTAATTTTTCAGTCTGATTCTACCTTTCTAAATGACTAATTTTTATATGTACTTATATCAATGTGTACTTATATAAGCATCAATTTTCAAGGTGGTGCTACAAATTTCAGAAAAATACTATAATGTATGAAGATGAGTCATACATACACAGCAGTCATACAGCATCTAAAAGTTGGAGTGACGATAGCGAATTAGGTTTGCAGGCACCTGGTGCCAAAGGGCAAATACTTATTATCGTTCATGCTGTTGGAAAGATCGGCTTCGTTCCAAATGCCCTTCTTTTACAAGTCGCAACAAACAACAGGAGATTTTCATCAAGAAATGAATACAGAAAATTACATGAAGTGAATCAATACCTAATACCTAATATGCCTGCTGGGTCTGTTCTGGTCATCGACAATGCTTCACAATGCGTCAACACTCAAATTCACAAACCACCTACCTCAACTTTCTTGAAAGAAGAAATGAGAGCTTGGTTGCTTAGACATAATAAAGCTTTAGATGAAAGCATGAGTAAAACAAAGCTATATCACTTAATTAAAGCCAGCAAACAGCTTCAGAAGTCATACATACTTGACCAGATAGTAATACAACATCGCCATAATGTACTTAGACTGTCATCGTATCGCCCAGATCTAAACCCAATCGAATTAATCTGGGCTGATATCAAAAATGGGTGGCATGCAGAAATATCACTTTTAAATTAAAATATGTGGAGCAGTTATAACGCCAGCAATTTGCTGAAATTGGAAGGCCAGAATGGGAAAATGTATGGCGACATGCTGAATAAATTAAGAATCATTATTCCGAAAAATACGGAATTGCAGAAAATCAAATAGAAATAATTCTCATGCAGGATAATGGTGCAGAAAGTAGTGACAGCAGTGATGACGGCAATAATGTGAGTGATTCCGCAGAAGAGGAAGGGTTGTTAGATGTGAAAGAATTGGAGGCAATGATTGACAGCGTTTTTTATGTTAAGCGCTTTTTACAGCGTGGATTTTAATATACTGTATATACTGTTTATCAGCGCAACGAAGTGCATAACCGGTGTGGATATTTGACGATGACTGTCCCACGCACTCCTGAAGCATGCAGACGACCGGACACCACCTGATCTGGTAAGCAACTCGCATCATAGCTCTCATTAAGATTTTCACGTGTCTAGAACTGTTGCGCCGATTATAACTGGTCCGATAAACACTTCAGGGACACAAAGACTATCCACTAAACGATGTTATAATCGATGCGAAATGAAGGGGTAGTTCGGATACCATCTCTGTGTGTTTGGCTACGATTAACACACAAGGAAAGGCTAAACCAATACAACATAATTTGGTCCACCAGAGAAAGGGATGAAGAATGATTTGCTTGTGTTCAACTGGATAACAACCACAACATTAAAAAAGAGCTCTCATCCACTATATGGGGACGAAGTTATTGCCGCCATTGAACGACAATAAGGTAACCGGCATTAAGGTAGTGTAGCATGAAAATACAAGGTTTAAGTTATTCAAGAAACAAACAGCTAAAGTTCTTAACATTCATCTTTATATCTTCTAGTGATGGGACGATACCACTATTTCTCGATACTCCATTATGAGCTGATTTTTGAACTCCAATGCTCCATACTCGATACTCAAGACTCACTTTTTAAAAATCTGTAAAGGCGATAGCTTTTTCACTAAACTATATCCTTATGAGTAGTTTTCTGTGTGTAAACGCGTGTAATCAATTTTATATTGTATGCTAATTCCGAAATTCCTTCGTGTTTGACATTGTCCAATTGGCAGCAATTTTTTATCTTGATAATGCTATAGGATATATATTTCCTATTGTAAGTCAAAGTTAATAATAATAATAATAATAATAATAATAATAAATAATAATTATTTATCCCCCTTTTATGTAACTATATCTTGTGCATTTAAACCTTCTTTTAAAGGATCTTTTATCTATAGAAAAACAAATACTAGCAATTCTTCTTTATTCTGAAATCTTGAAAACTTATATTGAAGCAGTATTTTCATCACTAAAATTATATCAGTCTAATTATATAATATAAAATATAACAGCCCGCCTTAAAGCAATATGTGTATAATATAACATATAAACTGTATGTAACAGTCACTGTATTATATTTATATTAATACGTACATGTACAATAGTGTTATGTGAATGTATTATGTAATTTAACAAATTAAGAGCTGTGAGAATAGAAGCAAGCTGCTTTCCGTAGCAAACAGAATTATAAAGTAGAAGCCGAAAGTTGATAACAATGAGGTAACAATGAAATAACATTGAGACAACAATAAATTAGAAAGTTTAATAATGGCTACTAATAATTCTTGGAACAATAATGTAATATTTAAAACGGTTTATAAACAGCCAATCAAAATCTATAAAAGCTTTAAGTTAAATAAAAGTATTCCATTGGAGTAGGTTTAGCCAATCAAAGACTTGAAATAGAGGAAATGTGCAAATTCAGCCGGTAGACGCTACAAGATTGCGTATCCGATCGGTACGGTACAGGTTCTGTGTGAGACATAAAAGTTCATTGCGGTGAGAATAATATACAGTTAATGTGTTAAAAAGTACAATTAACAATAATCTCACAGCTCTATAGTAGGATATATCAGTGAAGAGTGATTAAATAGTGTGAGGGATTAATAATAAAAAAGTACAATACAATTATAATTTGTGTAAGCCTTGTTATTTAGCCGTACCAGTCCTGCTAAGAGATACATGTTCTGCAAATTACTAATAACGCACCCGAGGCATACTTAGGTATATAATATTTAAATAAACATAAAAAATAAAAAGTTGGTTTTAAACGTGGGCGAAGACCACCGGAAAAGTAAACGTGGGGCGAAGGCCACCGGAAAGTTTGTATCGTACTGGGGGCGAACACTCCAAGAAACATATCTCCCGCAATACGTGTGTGGTGCAACAACAACAATTAAAGAACTTCAATTCTGGCCCCCATACGTGGGGCAGCAACCACTGCAATAGGTACTTTACATGAAACTCAACTAAAAATAATATATGCGTTACAATTCCACCACTATTCACAACAACCATTTAACATATTTTGTGATAATGTAATAATAAATTACTACATAATATTCAGAAACATAGTAAGTTTGTGGATTAAGCCTCTCTACTACCCACCCTCATACATAGCATATACGTGCTTAGTATAAAGGCACATTAAACACAATAAAATTTTGAAGAAAAATTCAAGAAAGTATTATATGAAATTCAGAGGTATAAAATAATCAAAGTTTTTTTTTGTGTTTAAGAACACCAGCCTTGCTATTCTACTTTCATGCGCTGTATTATCTCATGTCCTAAGTTCTGGTTTGTTTCTGGTGGATTCAAATATTTTGGTAACCGGAGCAGGTAAATGTAATGGCTGATGGTGAGTCACCAAGCCAGGCTGTAGCAGAAACGTGATTTAATGCGTTAGCTAAATCAGCTTCATTCACAACTCAGTTAACGCTGCATGTTACATGAGTACCTCCACTCCTTCCACCATTGTTTTGTGTGTTTTCATTTAGACACAAGCGCCTGTGGAATTCATTCACCCACTGGAAATGCAGTTCAAAGGATATCAATAACTATAAACCACCAACTCTGTGGGGACACGTGAGAGGTAATAACGTGAAGTCTTGGCTCCTTTCATTCCTTATCTAGTATAAAGTTAAGCGCAAAAACTTTCGATAATCACAAGCTTAACCATTTAAAAGTATCGAAAAAGTATCAGAGATTTATCTCAAGGTGTTACACATACACTACGTGATCAAAAGTATCCGTACACCTGAATGAAAATTACGTACAACTTCGTGGCGCCCTCCATCGGTAATGCTGGAAGTCAATATGGTGTTGGCCCACCCTTAGTCTTGATGACAGCGTTCGCTCTCGCAGGAATACCTTCATTCAGGTGCTGGAAGGTTTCTTGGGCAATGGCAGGACTGAGGATATGAGGAGAGGTATCGATGTAGGTCGGTGAGGCCTGGCACGAATTCGGCGTTCCAAAACATCCCAAAGGTGTTCTATAGGATTCAAGTCAGGACTCTGTGCAGGCCAGTCCATTACAGGGATGTTATTGTCGTGTAATCACTCCGCCACAGCTCGTGCAGTATGAACATGTGCTCGATCGTTTGAAAGAAGCAATCGCCATCCCCGAATTGCTCTTCAACAGTGGGAAGCAGGAAGGTACTTAATATATCAATGTAGGTCTGCGCTATGATCGTGCCACGCAAAACAACAAGGGATGCAAGCCCCCTCCAGGAAACACACAACCAAACCATAACACCACCACCTCCGAATTTCACTGTTGGCACTACACACGCTGGCAGATGCCGTTCACCGGTTATTCGCCATACCCACACCCTGCCATCGGATCGTCACATTGTGTACCGTGATTCGTCATGCCACACAACGTGTAATGTTGACGCTCCTTACACCAATCGAGGCGTCGTTTGGCTGTGTGGCTTATGAGCAGCCGCTCGACCATGGAATCCAAGGTTTCTGACCTTACGTCAAACTGTAATAGTACTGGGAGTGGATCCTGATGCAGTTTGGAATTCCTGTGTGATGGTCTGGATGGATGTCTGTCTATTACTCTTAACGACCCTCTTCAAATGTCGGCGGTCTCTGTCAGTCAACAGACGAGGTCGGCCTGTACACTTTTGTACTGTAGGTGTCCCTTCATGTTTCCACTTCACTATCACATCAGAAACAGTGGGCCTAGGGATGTTTAGGAGTGTGGAAATCTCGCGTACAGACTTCTGACACAAGTGACACCCAATCACCTGACCACGTTCGAAGTCCGTGAGTTCCACGGAGCGTCCCATTCTGCTGTTTCACGATGTTTAATGACTACTGAGGTCCGGATAATGAGTACCAGGCAGTAGGTAGCAGCACAATGCACCTAAGATGAAAAACGTATGTTTGTGAGGGTGTCCGGATACTTTCGATCACATAGTGTATTTCGATACCACGAGTATCGAGAGTATCGACGTACCATCTCCAATTTCTACCTTTCTAATACATTATTTTGCGCAAAAATTCAATAAAGCTTTACTTTAACAATACTCTGCTAATGGGAACATGGACAAATAGCTTGTAATGTTACTCTTCGCCAGTTTGGACATATTTTGAGAGAGGTAAAAATATTCTGTCAAGTCTAGTAGCTAGAATTATGCTGGAAGAACAGAGGGGGTCACAGGTCCGGATAATGAGTACCAGGCAGTAGGTAGCAGCACAATGCACCTAAGATGAAAAACGTATGTTTGTGAGGGTGTCCGGATACTTTTGATCACATAGTGTATTTCGATACCACGAGTATCGAGAGTATCGACGTACCATCTCCAATTTCTACCTTTCTAATACATTATTTTGCGCAAAAATTCAATAAAGCTTTACTTTAACAATACTCTGCTAATGGGAACATGGACAAATAGCTTGTAATGTTACTCTTCGCCAGTTTGGACATATTTTGAGAGAGGTAAAAATATTCTGTCAAGTCTAGTAGCTAGAATTATGCTGGAAGAACAGAGGGGGTCACACTGCCAGAGGATGGGCTAGATTTGCCAGTACCAGTATAAACAGTTGCGTTCCATTACGAGTCACCTTTTATGCAGTGTGCATATAGGTATGTCTGATTTAACACCAAAGCAAACATGTTATGCAAGTTTAATATAAGGTAACTATCATAGTTCTTAATGTGGCCGCTTGGACTGAACGCTCTGTCTTCAGTATGCGCACTGCGGTCTGATGATGTGAATTACTTGAAACTGTTGCGAATATTTCTGTAACTGTTAGTGATTTTCAGTATAATTTAACTGCGAACGGGTTAAAATCTTTATAATCGGATTCCAACAAAATTAGCACTTAAACTACAATACATATTGACTCGAAGTTAACAAAACTGGTTATTATTATAAAGCAAATGACATTACCGTGATGTCGTGTGGAAATGTAGAAACATTTGTAGAGAGTAGCTTACGTTTAAAGTGTTTAATGTTTTCTGTTTAAAATGGTTCTAAATAGAGGAAACATAGGGGCTACATTGTTGTTATTCGTTTTTTTTAAGGTTACTGTTTGCATTACTACACTAGCTTTATAAACTACTTTATGCAGAGATTGAAAATGTAAAAATTCATAATTTTGAGATTAAAATTTTCACATTAATATAACATGTTCCTAAAATTCTCAGCTCTACAATACTTTATACAAATGTTTAAATCGAGTTTATTTTTATTGCTAAAAGTTTAATTTTACACTGATACTGAAGTATATTCCTTTATTTTTATTTAAATGCTGCAATGTTATATGGTTTTACTTCATATTTAGGTGTTTTTTCTTGAAAAACACGTATTTTTTTATAAAATACTGGGTGTTCAATATTTTAAATATAAGCAAACATATATTTTATTATGATAATAAGTCATAAGGACTCGTCTAAACAAATAAACAGGCATTAAGCATTAATTAAGCATTAAAACCATGACGAAAGGTATTGAAGTTGAACTGTTACTGAACTTTACGCAATGTTATCGTGGGCTACAAACCATCCCCATCCGTCACTGACTTATGGTCGCTGTTGTTTACGTTTTTTGTATTACAGTCTTGTAAATTCCTATGCTAATGAAGTAACTTTTCTGCGCGAGGAAGCTATCTAAAAGTGCATGACATGGATTGTGCTCTTGCAATTTGTTGGCGAATTCAACGTCAAAAAGAACAAACATGTGAATACTATACCATGTAGAGCGTTGATTAGTATATTCGATTCTCACATGATTTGGTAAAGCAATAACACATTTATTAATTACTGCAAATATTGACCTCCTCACTGTCTCTAAGAAAATAATATACAGGTTTTCATCACACATTTTGCCTTGGAAATAGGAACATTTGAACCTCGATATTCTGTTCTCAGTGGATTCATGAGGAAATAGTTAAATACTTAAACGCTGAGATAACGGACTTCGAGACCTTACACATCAATGGTGCCCCGTCAGAAGTTACAAGATTTCGACTGAAATACTCTACCACATCCGCCCTATTCTCCAGATATTGTCAGTTCCGATTACTACGTATATGTTCAGATCGACACCTCACGTACTTGGAGGATTGCAGGCTCAACACGTAGCAGTTTATTATTGGCCAGAAAACCTTTTTGAAGAAATTTAGTTTATAACCTACTAGAAATATGTGAATATATGGTTGATAAGCAATAGGTTATACAGTGTGAATTAAAATGTTTACTAGAACATATGTTTTATTCTTACCTTCTATGTGACCATGTGCTTAATGATTTGAAGCTTGCAAATTCCACTACAGATTTTTCGGCATCTTCTCTATGATATTTCTGTAGAACATTCTTGGGTCACTTTCTGGAAAGCTGAGGTCAATGACTTTTAATTAGTTGTTAAATAACGAACCCCAGATAGGGTATTGTCAGATATAGACTTCTTACTGGCCATGGAAGAGGATCTGGACAATCGAAGACTTCTTTCAGGCGGTGTAGAACAGCCAATGCGAAACGGGCTAACGCCCTTCGTGTTGAAACAAACACTATTCAGGATTCCTGATTCTCCCAGTTGTGGATTAGCCAGTTTGCATTCGTTTGAAGTTAATATCATAAATAACAAAACCATTAAAATTCTGATGAGTTGCATTCATATGACTTAATCCACTTCTATCAACTACTCTTCAAAAACTTATTCTTCTATGAACTTCTTGTTAATCGAAATTAACTTTCATTACACATTTCGTTGTAAGTGTAAGACAAGTATTGTAGGCCTAAACGATAGTGAGATTTTTAAAAAAGCGGATCGCAATGTGATAGTTCTAAAATTCCATGCTTTTTGAATAACCACGAGAAAAAAAAAGAATCGCGACTTACGACTTGAAACACGTATATGACACTCCAACTAATATCAAAGATTATCCCGGATATGGTTAACGCCAAAAAAAAATGTTTATTTGAAATAAATTGTAACCTTTTTGAGTACAACTGAAACTGATCGTCAAAATGTTTAGATATTTTTACAGCAACAATTGCTTGACACAAAGAAAGGTCCATTGTGAGGATGAAAATATATTTCATTGTGGATTATCAAGCGGTGGCATTAATGCTGTAAAAAAGCGGTACATTCATGGATTAAGGTGTCACATAAATCACGCTCATGTATTGGAATTAAAAAGTCAACGAGTTGCCACAGAGATGTCCAAAACAGAAATAAGGGAAAGTAATTACATTAATAAAACAAAACTACCGAGTGATATTCATGCTAAATCATTCTGTCTTGCATTTTTAACCTTCCCCTAGAAGCATAAGCAGATAATGCGTTTGTTTCTCGGCTTGTGCATAGCTTGATGCACAAAAATACATAATGCGATTTTAGGAAAGGAAAAATAACAACAAACTGCAATTTGCTTGTAGTGTTTGTCATCTCTCATATGCGAATATGCTGGATTCATATTAACCTTTTCATCAGTGAGTCGTTCCAGCTATTTTCCAGTACCAGACTTTAAAACATGTTGAAGTTGATTAACACTGTTGACTTAAAGGGAGGAAAGAAAAGTATTTTGATAAACCAGAAGTAAATTAACTGATTCCGTAAAACTCGACAAAGAGTAATTTATGAAAAAACAACAACAGTTTTTCTGCCGGTGTAATGCTATAACATATTTTATACAACCCCACCATCATACATAGGTTATTCATTCATTCATTATCTGTTTACCCTCCTCTTATGTAGGACTTACACCCCCAGGACTTACAATCGGGTGCCTGGGGTCAGAGGCCCGTCGAGGAGCAGATACTCATGGATCAGACACAGCATCCAGGATGGGTGATCAACCCGATGGTATGGGATGAAGGAAGTAGATGAAACGAAATGGCGGTGAAAGGGATGAAAGGAAAGGTGATGATGGAGCAGTTTGTGGAATGAATGGCGGGGGAAACCGGAAAACCCGGAGAAAACCCTCACAGGCCGCTTCGTCCACCACAAATCCCACATGCAGGTCCCTGGGATTGAACCCGGGCCGCCTCGGTGGGAGGCGAGTGGTCTAACCACTCGGCCACGGCACCGCCTATGGGTTATTACTGTATTCAATATCGTGCATAATTGCCTCATTATGACACGTGTGCCAATAATAGAAATTACGTAATACCAGTTTTCCTAGTTTTCAATGGCTTATAGAGAGTAGATCAAACCATTCTGGGCAAGGAAGACGCAAAAAATGTCTTACATTATGAAATACAGGATAATCAGGCTCGGAATTTATAATTCCTTACCCTGCTGCGCTGATAATAGGCTACATCACAGTCCATAACACCTGCTCACTTCTCTCCAGGAATGAAATGCCTACAAATAGCTGGCTTGCTTATCGGTTCAATAAGCTAGGTAATAAATTAAATGTAGGCAGAGAAGCTAACATCTCATAACAAGGGTGGCGAAACGACTTCCTTCGGCGAATCACCAAATATGCAACACGCATTGCATCACTCAGCAGCAGGGTTGCCAAGTTAGCGGAATTTCCGTTAAATTTGACGGATTTTACACATCATCACCAACGGGTGAAATTTTTTATTTAGCGGTCAACGAATTTTTTAACGGATATATGGTCTGTTGCCTACAATAATATTTTTCTGTTTAATACACTGTTTCAATTATATAATTAGAAATCAAATTTAGTGGAAAAAATCCTAGATGAAACTGCAAGTTAGTCTTCCCTGTTCCCACACACCCATTTCAGTCTAAGTGATGAAACGTGCACATTGCACAATACCATATGAAATATGACATCTATGTATACGTTCATGTCCTGCGAGTAATGTGTTTATACGTAATGAGATAAATGACGGAGCTAATTAACTTAAAATAGTTTAGAAGTGCAACGCACATTGGATGTCTATTTTAGAGGCTGTCTCCCGTGTTCTGTCTCAGTGGCTTGAACTAAAAACGCACTTGATGAGAAATGCTATACTGCTCAACTTCTTTATAATATGAGTGGTGATGACATAAACAAAATTTACCTCACTTTTCTGAAACCTTATTTGGAAGAATGCCAGCTGGTAAATAAGGCATTTCAGTCAAATTCTGCAGACCAATCACGGCTTCTAAACGATGTTTTACTAATGAGTGGGCTCGTTAGAAGAATTGTACCAGGGTACAGAGGTGATCTTTTAACAGCTGATGTTCGTAAACATAAGTCGCCGAGAGTATACTTAGGTCATGATGTCGAAGTCTTGCTGCAAGATATGCATAACACCAACAAAATTTCATCCGAGGTTGAAAATGTCATAAGGAAAAGATATGAACATTTTCTTGTTTCCCTTGCTTCTGAGCTGCAACGCCGCTTGCCTCAAAATGTGAAGGTGTTGCAAAACGTGTCCTTAATTCCTCCGAGAGAATGCTTGCGAGTGATAAAAGAACTGATAGTATCCTTGGCCAAGGAAATGGTCTTATCCCACAGTACAGTAACCAAAATTGACTTTCAGTGGTCGAAGCTCACTACCGTGCAGTGGAAAGAAATACACAATGGGTGGAATGCATAAAGTCAAGCATAAGCTTTACCTTGCTAATTTTCAAGTGTAATCTTGGCTTTTGATGCATAAAACAGCTTCGACTTGACTTAAGTCTAGCATTTGCTTTGGAGCCAGCTAGCTGCCTAGCTTTAGCTTGAATTTTCCAGCAACGACTTGACTTTAAGTGCAAATCCGATGCATAAAACAAGCGAAAGCTTCACTTCCTCTAGATTAATCTTGACTTTTTTCAAGCTACCTCAGTAGGTGACTTGATTCATACAAGAGAAGTCTTAAGAGTTGTTTTATCACACAAAATGGCACAGTTCATGAATATCCGTCAAAGAAAAGTGTATCAAGCGAAGCGCCAGTGCAGAGAATGTGTGTACAAGTCATTTTATAGGTTCAATGAGGACAATTGATGGCAATCTTAAACTTTATACATACAAATGCAAATGGTTATCCAGCGCTGAGTGAAATATAAATAAATACCATCTGTAGTGTTTAACATGCTTATCGGATATAGTTACAGGTTCTGAATAAAATTTGATCCCTGTACTTCTATTACTGGAAGCACGCTCTGTTTGTTTAATATCTCCTCCTGCTGCATGCGTATCAGTTTCAATTGTTCTAAGAGTACCAATCTTTGCAGTTCATGCGTAGTCAGGTGTTTTGTTTCAGGGGTCTCAGGTAATTTAGATTTATTTGATTGCGTACCCTTTTCATTAGCGTTCTTATTGGGATTTAGGGCAATGCTCTCATTATTTGTAGTTCCAGATTCAACTTCAACTTGCTCCATTGCATCATTTGGTAGCTGTTCTTCCAAACCTTCCCCACCCACAGCACATCCACCTAAACAGTAAACAAAAAACCAAATAAACTAGCCGTAAGGGAGTCAAAAGGACAACTAGTTTATTTAGTTAGTGATATATTATACTGTTTGGATTTGATGACGCTGTAAGGTATTGCATTACTTTCCTGGAAATACATTGTCGCTCAGCTGTGGCCTAATTATTGCTGACTGCTCTGCTGCCAGTGCTACAAGGTCGTGTTTACAGATTAAGCTGATCCCCATGTTATTAGTAAGCCCCGGATTTTTAGGTTCTAAAAGGTTAAAATTAGGTTCTATGTATCAGTGTATTAGGATTTTATAGGATCTTATATGTTGAATTTAGGAATTTATAAGATCCTATATATATTATATTCATGCAAATCACTGGACACTTTGTTTAAAACACTAACTTTAAATTGTAAAAAGTTAAATTAACTAACTTTAGTATGTATTTGAAAGTACCAAATTCAAAAATATCGTGTTAGAAGCTCCCTATAACGGAAGAAGCAATAATGCATACTACTCAACAGCGCTATTAAAATGTTTGCCTCTAGTTTTCACCTATTATTACGCATATAAACATCTCACGTTTCAGAAATGCCGCGTGCCACTGACCACCTCTTTCGACCATAGCTAGAAAATGATAACTGAAGGCGGCGAACGTTTTAATTACTTTATTATTGTGGCGGACGGTTTAATTAAAGTTTATTATTGTAAGGTACTGCGCAAGATTTCACAATCTAATTATTTAATAGTTTCCTTATTCGGTCTCCCTTCGTTTTAAAAATACTTTTATATTCATAAATCTGCTGTTATTTGCTGAAATAAGCGAATTAGGCACTTTTAGGTTCTATCACAAAAAATAGGTTTTATTAGGTCCTAACGTAAAATTAGGTCAATTTAGGCTCTATAAAATTGAAGTATATTACTCGATGGTAACTAAAACATTAATATAAACCGAAGTTTGGAGTGTAGGAGGTCAGGAATAAAATAGGTCAGAACCTAAGAATCCGGGGCTTAGTTATTAGTAATGTAACCTTCATTAGATTATTCAGAGGTGAGCCTAAAAGTGAAATTTCTTCAGTAGCAGAGGGATACAGATGATGTCAATTGTCATTGTTCTTTCCATAATTAACATCTTACGTATAAATGCTGAGATTACTTTTGCTCATAATAACTTCAAATCTCAATGAAAATGAGAAATTTCTTAAGAGAAATTAGTTATAAGCTGGTAAAACTTGCTCCATCAAACAAGAGCTATAGACAGTTACATTTTGGAACTCTTCGAACTAGAGGAGCCACAATAGAAAAGAAAGATTTTCCAATAAAACTTATATAAATGGTAAACTCAGCAACGTCCAGTTGTTAACCAGAAATAAAGGCAACTAAAATAAGCAATTTTAGTGTTGTTTACAGGAAAGTCATGTGTAAACCCGTTTGTAAACTGTCTTGAAGAACCTGATAAAATTCATAATGAAGCAAAAAAAGAATTTGAAACTGTCCTTTTTTGCCAAAGTAGTATCATATTGTTACGTACTTTATCATTCGCTGTAATTTTCCGATATATTTATATTTTATAGCAGTTACGTATAACATGTATCACATTACAGAATACGTTTTAAATTGCATTTGATACTATAAACCAAAGCAAAAAAAAATTACACAGAAACTTCCAAATAATTGGCTCCTGAGATCGACTTGCATTCTTACCTGGAATCCTACCAATGGTTGGGTTACTTTCGCCATCAAGCAGCTGCAGAAATTCTTCTTCCCACCTTTTTAACCTTATTTTCTGATTTCCCGTGGCCTTACGGTCAGTTTTTCTTTTTAATTCAGTCTTCATATTCTGAATCTTTTTCTGCACCTGCTGTGGAGTGAATTTTCTGCCTAAAGTTTCTTCCAGTTTGATGCAGGTGGTTTGCAAAGCGTTCACTTTCTCTTCTTTGATGCTCGGGATTTGCGATTTATTCAACAATATTGGAAACTGCTTAAGAATTGCTAGAAAGGTATTCTGAATATTCACTTCGTCTACCATTACGCATATAACTTCGATATAGGTTAGGTACCGTATTCGCAAAACACTTCTGTACTCGCCACACGAGACAACAGTTATGAGCCGCATTTGGCAGACGACAGCTGCGCGCGCAACGTAATTCAAGCGTTTGCTGGAAAAACGTCTAGCGAAAGCTTGCTAGATTAAGATTCTTTTTATGCATGAGTTTAACAAGCCAAAGCTTAATCTTGTAGAGTAATCTTAAAGCTTTCGCTTTAACTTAAAGACTAATCTTCAAGACAAAGCTTGGATTTTATGCATTCCACCCAATACTGCGGCGTTCTGGAAAGAAGTTAGGTCATATAAGGATGCTAGCGGCTTAAATTCTTTCCAAGACCTTTCGTATCTGGCTTTAATACTTCTGGTTTTACCCTGGTCTAATCAGACATGGAGGGGCATTTAGCCAGTTAAACTTGATAAAAGAATCATTACGCAACAGACTTAACTACTGTTATGGTGAACGCCATGATTACAATAAGAGCTGGCCTTAATCGTCTGGGCAAGTGTTGCCATGATCACGAGCTGCCAGAGGATGTTCTCCGAGAAATCGGCACCATGAGAGCATACGACACAGACATTTCTCCAGCCGGCCCCAGTACTTCAGCAGTGGACAAAGAAGACGCTCTAATGCAGGATGAGGAGGAAAATGAAATGCTGTGGCTTGAACTACAATAATATGGTGAGTGGAATCTAAAATTTTAATAATAATAATAATAATAATAATAATAATAATGTATCATGATAAAGAAAAATGTTTGTAAGTTACCAGTACATTGAAATTTCACTTTTAAGAGGGCAAACAACAATAATAATAAGATTTAGCGGATTTTAGCGGAATTTTAACTTCAGTTTAACGGAATAAATGTTTCCGGGTTGGCAACGCTGCTCAGCAGAGCACGTGAAAAACAAACGCACGGTTGAAGAGAGGGAACGGCGCCTGCGAATCAAAATGACTCGCGAGTCACGTTTTCGCCACCTCTGTCTCATAACATATGAAGAGTCCGTGTTTATCCGTGCTATGGATGCCGAATTATTTCATGATTTATTTCCTACAATTTATAATGCTAATATTGCATAAAATGTTCTAACCAGCTCGTAAATAATCTTACTATGGCATACGTTAAAATTCTCACTCCCACTGTCGTTCGTGCGTCAAACATTTACTCGTGCCATAACCGTCAAGTTTTTCTACCTTTTGCATACATTATTATTATCCGCGACTCTGTAACAATGGTGATTTATTCATCGCCATATCAGCATGGTAATGAAATAGTATTACTTACATATCATGACTGATATTAAAAACGACTCCTAAAATATCATTATTATTATTATTATACTAAATTTATAACACTTTCTGCAATAAAATAATACATATCAGACGTTTATAAGCAGAATTTCAACAACACTATAACACATGTCACATTGAATATTTAAATATGAATTGATTGTTAAGTATAATCCCCCAGCAATTCTGAATTATTGCATTATCTTATCGGACAAAGAATATTCAAAGAAGGGATACTTTTTTTTAGAATCACTCATTATTCGGAACGAATTAGTCGATTTTCCTTGATTCCAGATAATCTACACCACATTTATAGTAAGCAAATTAATATCGTTACAGTAGTTATTTTGTTTCTAGACAAAATTTATGTGAACTAGACTTTGGTATACATTGAATCACAGAGTATCACAATGTTTATTGAATGATGATGCTGTTATTTATAAATCCACGATTGTATCATGAACGCAGATGAGGTAAGTAACTATTACTAAGTGGCGCGGATAAAACATTGTATGCAAGTAGTGTGATGAGAATAATTACCGCTCTCCGATAATTACAGAACTCGGCTTACGCCTTGTTCTGGTAAACTATATTCGAGCGATAATAATGCTAATATCACACTAGTGTCATAAATTACCATAAGAGCTATTAGCTTATTATGCCTGTAGTACTGGCCGAAGTGATATTCAAAAATATTTTTAATATAAGAATAATTAGAATAATTTGTATGCAGATTATTTTGCGGTTAAATTGTTCACACTAATCTAACAGTTCGCAGTTTCGAATTATTCCAATATTTGAAATACACCCATTTTCGAGTTATCCGAATTATTCAAATAGTTCTATTGTTCGTAATTGTCTATACCCTAATAGGCATCCCCATGGAAAAATAAATTATACAACTTCAGAACAAGAGAATCTCTCTGATGCTCTTTGACGAAAAATCTGTGTTGCATTCATATGACTTTCATTACACCCATCGTTTACTTTTGTATAATTTCTGCAAGCTATACCTAAGAAAGCTTATTTTTCTATCTACTTGTGTTAAAAGGCGTTTGCAGAACGTTTGCAGAAATAGTTTCACTACACAAGGATGCAAAGGGAGCATAGGAAACCGAATCGATTCTGATGTTTAAAAGTAAGCCCCAATAAGCTGGTCCAGAAATGTTATACTTACTCGTTGACGTAGGAAATAACTGAGTACTGACAGCACTTTAAAAAATGTATAATTTACATTCACATGACTTTCACTGTCCATATCGGTTTATATAGCTACTACAACTATTCTTACCAAACCTTGTTTTTCTGTCTGCTTTATGTCATCGAGGTAAACATTTGCAGAATTAATTGCATTACACGTTTCGTTGTAGGTACAAGGAGGATGCAGGAAACCGAAGCGATAGTCAAATGTTTAAATATTCATTCTATAATATCGCGACCAACAACACATCAAAAACTGACAAAGTATTAAAATTGGAACCAATATCAGCGAATACCTGAGAAATGGCTAAAGCCATTATAAAATTTATTTGAAATAAATCGTATTTTTTTAAAAGCATTTTAAGTTTTTCTGCAGTAAGCTTTTGCCTATCTCTAACAGTTTTATCGATTATTCAAAATTATACAATATTCCTCCGACTAAAGAGGACTTCAAAGTTTATTTCCAGAAAGTTTAAAGATATATATTTTGTCTTTAAAGTGTGTGGTATTTTAATAAAAATCGTTAGTCATTTTGAGAAAATAAAAAAGTTTAAAACAAATGTTGGGGTGGGAGGATTTTCTTGAAAATCGTCTTCTCGCATCTTGAAAAATACTGAACTTAAATACGAAACATCCACTATTTCGTTTTTAAGTTGTGTTGTGCACAGAAACACACACACACACACACACACACACACAACACAGATCTTTCCCTTAATTTATTTTTTTGAGGGGGCGGTTCTGGGTACCTCAAAACATGTAATTCTGGTAATTTTGATATCGAGTTTTTTGGTAGAATACAATACCTCCTCTACCTGCTAGACGCATGAAGAAAAAGTAAAAATGCCAAAATATTACACAATTTAAACCAATAATAACAGATAACTTGGAAATGGTCGAAGTAAAAAAAAATTGTTGAAATAAATTGTATACAAGAATAAATACAATTGTATTTTAAAGAGTTCTCTGGTTTTTATGCAGTACGTTTTTGTCTATCTTGAATTACCAGTTAAAAAAGTTATACAAAATTCCTTTCGAAGGAAGAGGACTTCACTGGCTATTTTCCAGAAAATTCAGGATATAAAGCTCATTTGGCATGTAAATACAGGTTGTTTCAGAAATACTTTTACAAACTTCGGGACTGGGTTCCTTACACCACAATAAGGAAAACAGTTCATATGAACATATGTCCCATAATCCTTTGTTTTCTCGTTAGGAGATGTTCAACACAGTGGTACCTTATAACACACAAAACTCATAATAAATGCTCGAAATGTCCTCCTCTTGCTTCTATGCATGCCTGTACTCGTCGAATCATGGAATGTCGCAACCTGTCAAAACCTCAGGGATGGTATCGAATGGTTTCGCATGCTTCCATGACACGTCGGTGAAGCGTTTCTTCATCCGGGATGGCTGCTCCATAAATCAATGATTTAAGATGCCCCCAGAGGTAACAATCCACAGGCTTGAGGTCTGGAGAACGTGCAGGCCATGGAACTGGTCCTCCTCTGCCTATCCATTAGTCATGGTAGATACCAGTCAGTGCATCATACGTTCCGGCGTACGAACAACTCTTGGTCTTCCTCGATCAATAGTCCGTGGTGCAACGGTTCCTGTCTCAGCAAGGCAACGATAAACAGCGACAAAGGTTGGATGACTCGGTTGTCTTCGGTCTGGAAACTCCATTTGATACAGCCGTGCAACCTCGTGTCCATTACCATTCGCGCGACCATACATAAAAATCGTGTCTGCCTGTTCACGAAATGAATATCCAGCCATGGTGGAACGAAACACGTGCAGTTAACTCACTACATGTACACAATTGAAACGTTGAAGACAGACTAATGAGAAATGACAAACGTAAACAAGTCTCCATGGCAACACTTCGCCATCTACCGTATGTAGTAAAATAGGTCGACTTCTATGAAGGCATAGAGATATGAAGTTTAGAGGTTGGACCCCGAAGGCCGTTGAACTCACACTTTCATTGTGACAGGAATAACGCGAAAACCAAGGATTATGGGACATATGTACATATGAACTTTTTTCCTTCTTTTGGTGTGAGGAACCTGTATCCGAAGTTTGTAAAAGTATTTCTGAAACACCCGGTATTTTAAATATGTGGTATTTCAATCAAAAACCTCAGTCATTTTTGAGAAAATCTAAAGTTTCGAAAAATGTTCCATGTAAAGATAGTTTTGGGTGATGGGATTTTCTTGAAAATCTGCGTATAGCATCTTTGGAAGACAACAAATTGCGCTTTTGAGTTACGCTTTCACAGTCGTATCGCGCGCGAGCCTTTTTCTAAAATTCCCCTTTTTGGATCCAGGGATCTGAAAACACGTTATTTCCAGTGAAATCTCAATATCAAATTTTTTATTGGAATAAATAGGTCCTCTACTTACCATAAATATGTAGTAGAGAAAGTAAAATTGCATATTTTGTATTCAGGGAATTTCAAAACCTGTGTTTCCAGGGAAATCTCGGTGGCGAGATTGGTTGGAATGCGATGAATCCCCCATATACTATAGTTAAGTAGTAGAGAAAGTAAATATTACTAGGATTTGCTGAATATTTATGTTATGGTTGGAAGTGCTTTAATTGGCTTTTTTCACAAACTAGTGAAAGGCTTAGTTGGCATCACTGATGTTAATACGCAAAGGAATAAACAAGAATATATTACTACAAGGATCTGTCCTAACGGAAAAGATCAGAAATTGTGCGCGTTATTACTTCAGCTATGGAAAAATAACTAAGTATTCAGGGCAGAAGATCCAAGTTCAAAATGAGGAAGCCAAAGCAGTTTAACTAGGCGAGTTGACTTCGGTGGGCAGAGCTGAAGACACAAAGGGGAATGAAAAAATAAAAGTTGTAACCGTCTGGAAATAATTTTCGTCCCGGTCATAAAACCCTTTTCCTTGCGACACATAACAAGTGACGTCCTTCGGCCAGATGCCGACAATAACATCTTATACTACGTTTCTGCCTTCGTCGAACTATATTTCATTACAGATGTTACGAGCGGAGTTATAGTACCTTGCTGTAGAGCAACAAAACTGAGATTTCTTCAAGTCTGTATTGTTTTCAATCTGAGCCAGTAATCTATCAAGGGATTACTGCTGAGTTTCGGTTTCATGGAATTCCATATAATATACCTACCCTCGTTTCGCTGACTTTGACGAAACCATAATAAAAGTACTGAAGTTTTTATGCAGCTAAGGGAGATGCGCAAACGTGATCTGACTTGCCTGGTTCCCAATGACGCTATTGAGGTAAACTGAAATCCTGCAGTGTTTGACAGACCAGCGTGCCGCTGCACCGCACTTGTTTTTGTTTACAAAGCAAACATTTCTAGTATTTGCCAAAACCGAATAGCTTGTCACTTGATTCATTGAGTATTTTAAAAATCAATTTACTATTACACGAAGATAGAACGTGGAAATTAGCTGTGGTCTAGCTGGCAAGATGTCCCTCAAAGGTGTAATATTTCCACTTCCCAAATAAAACATTTCATTTAAAGCTGCAGGGTAATTTTAAAGAATCAAAAGCTAGAACCCTTTACTTCTGCACTAATTACAATGTTTCCACACAGCAAAGTGATATCGTTCTATCGTAGTTTTATTTCCCCTAAAGCAAAGTGGTTCGAATTGGGAATAAATCCCGAAAGGATTAATACATATAAATGGCATGAATAATTTATGGTAACATGCACTGTAATATTCCTTTAACCCCTAATGTAGATTCTAATCCTATGTTGGCTGTACTGCATTCACAAATAACTTACACGTAATTGCAGCTACAATAGATCCAACCTTTGTGACACAAATGCCATGTGTTCTCATTTGTCCTATTTGTAATGCAGTAGAATGATTTACTATTCCAATATAAATAGTAATAATAAACACCGAAATAAAACCTGAGTTGAAATTAAATACAGGATAATTAAAATAAATATAACCTTTAGCTGTTGCTTTTGGGAGGAGGAATACAGTCTGGATCACCATTGTGCGATATTATTCACTTTATTTCTCTTTATAAATCTAAATCCAGATTCTAGCAATAATATATAAAAGGCGGATCGCTTAAAAGGAAGAAAAGATCGCTGTTGACAGAATTTAAGACTCAGTCTAACGTTGGTGGTTTGTTATTAATGAAAACTTGTGCACTTTTTTGCAAATAGTACATAATGGCAGATTTATCTGGTTTTGCTAGTTTTGACTTACGTCTACTTCTTTTCTTCCTTGGTGTTCGCAATGTTCTCGTTCCCTTTGCCCTCCACTTGGAAACAATCCGTAGTTAGTTAACAGTGTTATTCACAACGATAGTTGATTCACCTGCTAGTTTGTTAAAAACGTTCAACACAATTCGTTTCCCACCGCTTTTAATAGTTGATTCAATATTATTCATCTTTATTTCTCTCACCAGCTTAATCAGTACTTATACATAGAAGCAGCTATTTTTATCACTTTACTGACTGTTCATCATCATCTTATGATGCAGATCAAATAAAACGGGAGCTACAACCTTGTTTAGTTTTACTGTTTATACTACGCTTGATTAACATACTTCTTAAAAAGCCACAGAAAATCGCACATGTTCAAGCTATTAAGTGCTGTACTTTTGGAAAGGTAGAATCAGATGACTGAAAAATTCAATGCAATAGCCGGGATTTGAACCACGGATCTCCCGGGCTCCGTCCGGTTGCTCTAACCACTGAGCTACCATGGCAACATGCCGGCACGTCATTAAATTCTCCAGCTGACTCGCTTTTTTCCCGGTAAACAAGGAGATCTCAAATTGTATTGAAATGTCATACCCCAATGGCGACTTACATTCTTTGTAAGTGCTTAAGTCCCGGGCTTTTAGTTTCAACCACTATTAGGCCAATTATTGGAAATAATTGTTTTTTCACACAAGCCGTGTGTTGGACAGGATTGGAAAGGTAGAATCAGATGACTGAAAAATTCAATGCCATAGCCGAGATTTGAACCACGGATCTCCCGGTCTCCGCCCGGTTGCTCTAACCACTGAGCTACCATGGCAATATGCCGGCACGTCATTAAATTCTCCAGCTGACTCGCTGTACTTTTGTTTCCCGCATATCGCGAGCTATATTTCAACATCTTAGAAAAAACCATTGGGAGGGGTAATTCACCTGTCATGTATTCCCCTATCTAGCTGCCTTGGGCGGGCACGCTTCTCCTACTCTGCCTCTGGGTCGCTGCTTAAGCACCACACGCCACAATTTCGCCTAGCCCGTGTTTTATTTTATTCTCAAAAAATGGTTTAACACATCATTGTTGTAACTATTCAAGTGTAGAGCTAGGGACAAAGACAGAAGAGCATTGCGAAGAAAATGCTATGTTTGTAGATTGCTGTGACAGGCCACGCAAAGTGCAAGGTGCAGAGGGTGTGAAAACAAGTGTTTGCATATAACTAGCGATAGCATTTCACATACATACGGTATTATCATGGGATATCTTCCAAAAGTTTATTCATACCTTTTAGGGTGTTTAATTGCCTTCACCCCCATCTATCTCTACAAGGAAAAAAGTTCCTCGCTGATTGATTTTCATAGTACAAATTATTTCAATTAAAGCTTTACAAAAAAAAACTAGCTGCTTTATTTATTTTTTTTTTTTACGGGGAGACCAAATACACACTATCATAATCTCGAAACTGTGCTCTTTAACATACCTCTTACAGAATTGGAATAAGGATTTTTGCTTTTTAGTTATCCCAATGTGAACAAGATACTATTGAACCTTTCTACACTATAAAACTGCTGTGTTCACAGCAGTGACGTGACACTTGTTTCCTGCGTATCAGCCCACTTTCTCTCTAAGACACCTCATTGGAGCGATTTATCCCTTCTGAATACTCGCGCAGTCCGTAGACCTAGGGATTTTACTAAGTTGTTACACTATAGTTGTGATACATGCATGCAGTTGGGTTCTAAGAGTTATAGCTCTTAACTCGCCATTACGGTTTACTTGTATAAATGTTGACTACACATTCATTAAGATCATTATTTTGAGTAACTGAATTAAATCAATATTCTCCTATAGACATAGCTGTTTTGTTTTAACTGTGAGAAGGAAAACTCTGAATCAGCTCTCCATTGGAATAGCTCACTAGAACAGATATCAAACAGCTTTATTGATATATTAAATTAATCATTACCAAAGTGCGAACCTATAACCTATGCGAATTAAACAAGATACATCTTGATTCATCGTTCTTGGTCCCCTGCCCTGACTTCAGCTCTTGCGCAATCAAAGCATTGGCGAAAGGGGAGATATGTTACTGATATAAACTGTAGAATAGGTTTTCGTTACCTGACTTGACAAATGAGTTGCTCTCAATTTTTATACGTGATTGCTGTTTCTCAGAAACTATCTGTAATTATCCTAATTTTGGCATATTAAAATGAATGACATTTGCGGTTGTCACCTAATGTACCCAAGTTTATTTTGAGGATATACACAAGCTATAGATTGCAATTCCATGCAACAAAGAAACAAACGTGTATTGTATAATCGACTTTAGAGTTTAGAACTATGAGTAGGTTCGTTTAAATAGATTAATGCTGTTTGTGCATGCATAAACAAAGGGCTATTTATACGCGGTTTTGACCTTAATAAAAACTTATATTATATAATTTCATAATCATATAATTTCAATGTTTTGACAATGTTTTTTTGGTCCGCTTCCCGTTTATACTGTCATGGCGAAAAGTCGAATTTTCTGTATTCAGTGCTGGTAACCTAACCTACCTACGGTATTGCCTAGTTTACTGAACCTGTGTGTAGGAATGATATTATATTATCGCCTTAACTTTCGCTATATTTATTATTACCGACTGCTTTATGATTCACATTTGATAGTTGAATTTTAACATTTAAATCTTAACTATTTACTTCCTTTTATTTGTTAATATTCCTACGATATAATTTATGTAGCAGCTAAATATGAGCTGCAAGTTGTTGACTTTAAGGCACTTCGACAACAAGGTTAATGCTGGTGACCTTGCTACTAGAACCACCACGTTCAACAGGTCTTAGTAATTATCGCAATCACAAGCGTTAAATGCATTGGAGAATCTCAGGATCTCAACTTTGTCTCAAATTTTCAAACTCTTGGTCGTTTTCAGTTACTACACGTGTATCAAAATGTGCTATTAATGCCATTAATTACCGTTAACTTATATTGGACAAAAGCATACACTAATACTGCGCTACAAAACTATAAAAAAAACATTGGAGTATGATTCTGTAAGTGAATTTATTAGCGTATCACTTGCCCTTTCTCACTCATTGTTACGAAATAGTGGCATGATGCGGTTTAACAGATCTCACTGCTATAATATCTAGTTTATTATTCCCAAAATTCGAGGTATGCCTGGGATTCTAACGATATCAACTGCTTTATTCCCTCTTTCCGCCTAAAACGTTTATCACATAGTAAAATATAAACTAAAATCCTCGGGGATCTTAACCAATGACCAAAAACCAGCTTTTTTACTTCCTCTACTACCCGTCTAAAGCAAGTAGAGGAAGTATTTCATTCCACCCAAAAGTTCTATATGGATATCGATAAAACATTAAAATCTTCCGGGCTGGAAGGCCGTGGTCTAAGGGTAAAACTACTAGCACCCGACGTTTCGGTCAACTCTGTGGTTGCCATCTTCAAGAGTGTAACTCCCAGGACAGCTTGATAACGACTGCCCGGAAGATTTTAATGTTTTATCGATTAACTCCGGCCGTGAAAGCCTTCGCATTTATTTCTATATGGATATTTCGCTGCAATACACATTTTGAGGCCCACCGAATTAAAAACGTTTTAGAAAAAGGTAATCATGTCTATGAACAGCATAACTCAAAAATGAAGTACCAAACGTGGTATTTAGGTTTAGCGTTCTCCAAGGATGTGACACGGCGATTTTCGTCACAACCTCCCCACTTCAAATTACGTTTGCATGAAAAATTGTCGTTATTGTTTATTTTTTCAAAAAGGGCTATAACGATTTTGATTAAAATGACATATGTTTAAGATATTTACATTTCAAATAAAATGTATATATTGAATTTTCTGCCAATAACCTCTGACGTTCTCTTCATTCTGAATGACATTTGTATAAATGAAGGGCTCGGAGCAACACGGCCTTAACCCACCATTTTGTGCATTTTGGGTTTTGTGCTTGTTGTGACGTTTTTATCAATATATTACTATGTCTCTTTTACTGTCTGACGTTTGTTGAACTTATTTAACACATGTATTTCTTGCTCCGCTAATGGATAACAGTAATGAGGGATCAACCTGTCCTATGCTACAGCCTCAGGGATTCGGCGGACTTAGCACTAAAATATATACACATGATGTATAAACTTTCAAAATAGCTACATACAAGGAAATACATATGTGCAGTTCAGCAAGAAATGATTCCTGCAACAATTTGAAAGACAATATGTCCACAGAAGACAGCGTGGATGATTAACAACAGATCCAATACACATACAAAAGAATCTGTGAAAACATTTAGGCGTTTCATAGAACAACTATCTAAAGCCGCTATTAGAGACAAAATACCCCCATAAGGTTTATTTACATTGTGATATGATCATTAAATATCTCGTCTCTGAATTGGTAAGTGGTATGAAGAAAAACAAAAACCGCAAGTGAATTTGTGTTGTTTAAACTATTTATTTTACGTCGCTTTAACTACGTGGTCATATCGCGACGGATCTGTTAGTAGGTAACTCGTGGATCGATATGTGGTGGACAGTTAACCTTCTAGGTCTCATCACTGTAACCATCTTGCTTCGTTATATGTCCACAGAGACCTCAGTGCATAGCAACCGGATCTTCTGCTTCGTGCCGTACAGATGGCATTAGGGTACCGTCCAGTCTTATTTGTTTTACTGTCTGTAGATAGATGGCACAGCATTCGCTATTACCATCTATTTTTCATTTTTACTACTGTTTCAGACTCAAGGGGGAACTTTGGGTCGTGGTATTAAATATCCAATCCGGTATTTATCATGACGGCTGAGGGAAACCACGAAAAAACCTCAGTCAGATTGGTCGGCCTACAGGATTTGAACCCGGGAC
The DNA here is from genome assembly GCA_030765065.1 of Deroplatys truncata. Lineage (NCBI taxonomy): Eukaryota > Metazoa > Arthropoda > Insecta > Mantodea > Mantidae > Deroplatys > Deroplatys truncata. The sequence continues at coordinate 200,440,374 of CM060983.1, read as the reverse complement.
GTCACACTGCCTGAGCCATCCCTCTCGGTCGCAAGTGAATTGTGGCGGACTTTTTAAGATATCGCAAAATATTGCGAATGATCCTCAAAACACTTATCTAATAGCCATGGATCTTCAAAATACATGGAACACTCTAAAACTAACAGTCTCTCATCATTTTCAGAAACGGAAACTGTGGGCATATAACACAGATATCATTATTGCGGTCGGTCAAAATTTTGATACGTGTATTTCTGGCCAGAAAGTAACGCAAAGAAAGGGGTGGATGAGGTTGGCAGCATTTACTCTTCTAATATGTTCAAAGTAAAAACATAAAAGTGTGAACGGCTACATACTACAACATATATGCAAGGGCCCGAATAATAATCGGATGTCAATATGGGCTTGTAAAACAATCTATCATCACTTACCATTGGTAGGCCCCAGTCGCCTGCATTGCGACAGAGACTTTGTAACAACCGAGTTGTATTGTAAGAAAAGTAAAGCTCAACTTTACCCAATTGAGAAATGGGCCCAAGCATACTGGAATAAAAGAAGCATAAAAACTGTGGTGTAACACTGATAGAAACTACTGAGTTTAAACCGAGCGGAATGGCTCAGGCGGTTACATCTATGGTCCGCATTCGGGAGATCCCGGGATCGATTCCCAGCGACTGCCCACTCTGCCCTATGGGTTTTTAGTGGTTTCCCCGGGTCGCCAAGCGAATGCTGGGGTGGTTCATCTTCTACCACGATTCTCATTCATCTCATTTCCTGTATCCATCATTTTCATTTTCAACGTCTGTTCAGAGTTGCAGGAGTAGGCGACGGTGTTTGGCGGGTTGCGGCTGGGCGGTGGCATGCACTCTGTAAAGGTTTATTCCCTGGCGTCGCTGCGGTACCGCTCAGTTAGGTCTCTCAGTGTGGGGCTCCACTCCGGAGGAGAGTTTGGTGGCTTGTGGGCAGGGAGTGTGGCGTCGGATGCATTCTATCTGGAAACGTCAGGGACTCCATTCGTGCTTGCACCCATCGGCATCCGGATCTGGTCGCCCTTCGGTCTCTCCCCTCTTTCTTCCCTCCCAGGGGTCACGTTGGGCTTACTGGTCTGCGTGCTGTGCTCTGCCCCGGTTCCGGGGGCCCCTTCGTGATACGTACATTTACCTTTATCGAGTTTAAGAACCTATCTTGCTTTTCAGATCAAATTATGAAGGAAGCTAAGTCTATGGCAGTTTTCTTCATGCTTCAAAAATCCCTTTGATGCTTCAAGTGGCCTATGGTCATTATCTAGTACACTCAGTACTCACAAGTTGTAGCACCAAGAAGAGAGACAAAAAGTTTCGTGTTGTCAACCCGATGCAAGCGCCACAGAAATACAATGCTTCCATTTCCATCAGTAAGAACCAAGTGGATGGTCTCTTTCAATTTGAGTGAGTGTGTACCACGGTTAAACACGGATCCTTTTTCAGACGAAGGAAAGAAGTGTAACCTAGAATTGCCGGATACGCAGAGAGATAGAAGGGCAAACACAGACAGAAAATAACAATAGTGATCAGCTTTTTTAATACATTATGGAATTTGGTGTTTCATAGTGCCTATATTTTTATAAATAAATTATGTTCAGTAACATCCTAAGCGAAGGTAAACTTTTATTTCATTTAAAACGTTGGTGTCAGAACTTCAGAACAACACTGCTCTATCCTCAGATTTACACCTGCTACGCTTTTTTTTATCATATGTTGATATTAGTCGAATAGCGAAGAATCATACATACAGTATCTTCATAAATGTATCTAGATATAGGGGTAAACAAACCGCCAATTATTGTAAAAACAAGATTAATGCTTCTGTTTTCAAACTTTCAACAAATGCCTATATCTTAAAACATTGAAACGGTGGGTTAGCTGATGTGTAATGCGGTTTTTGTTGAGTTAATCATTTCCCAGATATTGTTTGTTATTGGCATGACTTTTCAAATACTTATTCTAGTTTGTTTTTTTTTTCAGGTGGCCGGCAGTTTTTTTTGTGGTGGTGGTGGTAATGCAAGGGGCATGGAATTTCAAAGCCATCAGATAGCAACGTGCGTTTTAAAATCCGACTATCGATTTAAGCCTAAGGTGTGAAAATGAAGAATTCATATAAGGACGTAAACCTTAAGCACAAACGTAGCGCGATATATTGCCATTCACAACCACAAATGGAAACATAAACAGCAGTCATTCGCAAGAGAGAGTGAAACACTTGAATTAATAAGACGGCCTGCTAAGCGACCACCAACAGGGCACACGACAAAAGAGGTTATGTAACATAAAAAAATGAACAAGAGCTAGCTAACCTGTTAAAGGACGTTAAACTAACAAAAAATGCACCACCTACCATCACAATTTGTTTTTCTGCGATTTTTATAGTCATCCTAGAGATTCCTGGCAGTGATCTTATACAGAGCGTGTCTTAGCCAGTCAATAAATAACGGAAAACCCGATGTGAGATGGCCGAAATATCACACGAGAAACGCTCTCTGATTGGCTACTTTATTATTTTTGATGTGGACATAAGCATAAAAGCTCGTGCATGCACCCTTCTGTTTTCATATTATAGGTTTATGACCATGTTTATATCAACGTCAAGCCTATGTGAAGCGTGCATTAAGATAACATTGATTGTGAATGTAATAAATAACCTAAATGACCTATTAAGTACAATTTCAGTTCGTCTTTCATAGTTAAAAAATAAAACTGAAGGTATTACAAATCTCAACAGATTAATAAACACGTCGTACACGATATCGTCTCCAGACCTGTTCCTGCAAGCGTTGCTCCATTTAAACCCTAGTTTTGTGTTTAAGGGGACATTAAAAGCTCTAGCTCACTGATGTTAAATTTGCTAACTTTACTGCCCCTTATCCCAGGAACTATTTAATATATCAGAGTGAATTATTTACAGAAAGTAGATGTTTACGGGTCGGCACCATGGCCAAGTGGTTAGACCGCTCGCCTCCCACAAAGACGACCTGGGTTCGATCCCAGGGAATCTATATGGGATTTGTGATGGACAACGTGGTGTCTTGGTGGGGTTTCTCCGGGTTCTCCGGTTTCCCCCGGCATCATTCCACCAACTACTCCATCATCACCTTTCCTTTCATCCATTTTACCGCCATTTCATATCATCTCCTTCCTTGCTCTCATACCAACTTTGGACTGATCACCTGTCCTGGTTCTTCTATTCGAACCATACCTCTGCCTGCTCCCCGACAGCGTTTGACCGGTGAGGGTAAACCAAAAAAGAAGAAGTATACCTGAATAGTTTGCTAATATATTTTCATACAACAATGCAATTTATTAAGGAAGATATAATTTTGTTCTTAATTATACAAGTTCTTTTATTAGAATTGATCAAGAATTTACACTTAATCAACCGACTTATTGACACCAAAGTAGATCAGTAACAAACTGACCATGGTTCCTGAGAGAACCGGTCATGTATATTAGAAACGTCATTCAGAGAAAACGCTGTTCAAAGTAAAAATGGAGGAAACCGCACTTATATTTACGAAGAAAAATCATATTGCTTGGACACAAGTAAACCATCATATTTAGAAACAGTACCAATTTATAGAGCAAAGCTTCCCATAAAATATCTGTTAAGATGTGTCTCTATACCCCAAAGAGTATAGGGCTTATTATTTTTTCTATGAGGGGTACAGAATTCATATTACAAAATGGCAGATGTACTTCCATTTTTAAAAACGTGTTTAAAATATAAGTATTGTGCCTGTAGCAAAAATATGTATATGTCAAATTAAACAGAAAATTTGAATTTATAAGACTAAGCCAAAACTTAAAACTGTCATTTTTTGGCAACTTTCGCAATTTAGCAGATGACCGAGACTTAAACCTAGATCGTGATGTATCTTCAATACTAGTCGCCCAGACATAATTGCGATTGGAAGTGAACAAGGGTCAGGGCGATAGGGAAATGTACAGTTTCACAATGAAAACAGTACTACATTTGAAAGATTGAGCCTTGCTAGTAAATGCAACTCGGAAATGCGCATTTTTTCTTTACTTGACTGTCTTTCCGGTGCCCCGTCCACTTGTTCCGTAACAGTACAGTTGCTCTTCCAACCGAACGCACTCATATCGTGGCCGATTAGTATGTCCGTAACCTAGGATTAGGATTACGCTACGCAGGGGACACTTAGCACCTCGACCCACACAGGGATCTGTTGTGCACACATCTCCGGGAGGAGCGGACGTTTGGGTTGCAGGACCGGCCAACGCAGGTGACAAGGCCGCGCAGAGGTCCCTAACAGTTGCAAGCTTGACCACCCAGCCGAAGAGCGCTTAAGGCAGCCCTCTCAAGCCACCGGAGGGTGAATCACTGGTTCCCCTCCAGCGGAGACTCGAGCGGCCTCCATCTGATGGGGTCGAGAAGAAGTTTCAACACGCAAGCCATCTGCGCGATCTGTCTGCAGTCGTCCGACACAGAGCCTTGGAGGCAACCTGTAACGTGAAAGAGGTAGATGAAATGATAGGGAATGAGGGAAGAGAAATTCGGGGAACACAATGAGCCTTCCCAGCACTCGCCTGGTGACCCGGGAAACCCCCGAAAAAAACCATGGGTCAGGAAGGTCGGCCGCGGGAATCGAACCCCCGAATGCGGGCCACAGACACAACCGCTTAAGCCATACCGCGCGGTGATGTCCGTAACCTAAGACGCTTGCTTAGCTTCGGCGTTCAGTGATGCAGGTCACTGTGGATCCCACTCCGTCTTGGGTGTTTGATCGTCCTCCGTGGACTAGTGGTACCGTGCTATCCTCTAGTTCCCAAGGTCGCGGGTTCAAACCCGACGGAGGGCGATGGATTTTTTCGGGCAGTAAAGCCGGTGGTCCCGTGTCGTAGATTTACGGCACGTAAAAGAACCTCAAGCCTGATAAAGAGGCCTCTGAGCAAAATTACTGGTGTTTCACGCCCAATATAGAATGGGACGCTAAGAACCACAGTAGTTAAAGAGCGTCCATAAATAAAAGTCAATTTAAATTTTAAATTTAAACTTGGGTGTTTGTGTGTATAAATTAGTATGAACATGAACATCGAAAACAACATACAACACAGAATAACAAACAGGTAGAAACAACAAGGAGGAAAGCACCATATAGATCACAGACAATAAACGCAGATACTGATATCAGATTTTAATGAAGGACTATGTTTTGATGAAACCTGTGTAGCGTGTTAACCACATTTTCAGCAGTGGCGACAACAATTTTATTATGTCTGTCAAAAATTATTCAAATAAAATGTTTTCATTCCTAAAAAATGCAGTTTCAATACAAGTTAAAAATATAAGAATATGTATATACAATTTCATTCGGCATTTATGCTATTCATATGTTTAAATGTTCCAATTTATATCGTCGAATCAGTGATGAGAGCAGATAATGTCAATGTTTATAATACAGCACTATGTTTACCTAATCCTCATAGTAACCTTTCCATAATATGTTAACACAAATTTTTATTTTATCTCCCATTTTTTAGTTGTGTACATACATGCATACATAAATACATACAAATTTTCTCTCTTTGTAATATTAGTTAATATTCACCATATTTTTAGGAATAAATATATTGATTAATAGTATATATGCTCCAAGTTTTGGATTTTGTTTTCTAATTTTAGTAAAATAAGCTTTGCACATTGTGCATTTATTCTTCATTTTGCGGCTGTCTCTAACAAACGCAAATTTGTTTCCAACTATCGCACTGCGTGTCATAAATCCCTGTCCCCATGGAGTTATAGGTTACCTGTATTGCGTCATCTGTGACGCATTAGTGGCAGCTTATGCTGACAACATACGAGCAGCGACATATTTGTCCTAGCTCTAATTACAACTTCCTCCCCTTGTAATCACTCATGTTAATGGATTGGTTGCATTGCAGCTTCGGGGAGCTTTTCCTTGTTCTAATATTAACAGAATTTTGAATATTGCTAGCACATCAGTCTCGCTGGTGCTACACGTTTCGCACCTCAATACCTCTGTGTACTGCTCTGATCGCGTGAATACGACTTCACTGTTGCCTAGAAACGATAGCCGAATGTAATCTCCTATCATATTACAGAAATATTTCACTGTATAAGACAGATAGCTGTATCTCCCACAACTTTGCATATAAGTAGAACATATAACTCAAAGACGATGAAAGCAGACATGATGAATGAATGCTCAAATATGAATGAATGAGGTGTTTATTTAAATAACGGTATACATACAGAGATCCCTGTCAATCGCACGGCCTGCAGACCGTACGTGCTGTTATAATATGCAGAATAATAAGCAATAAGCAATAATAATAATAAGAATAAGAATAAGAATGACAATAATAGAAGGAAACCAGAAAAAACTACCACAAAAAACACCATTGCACGAAAAAAGTAAAACCTATTTAAATATATCATCCTAAATATAAATAACCCACAGAAGAGCGGTAAACCGTATTCCGATGCATTAATATACCCTATTACAGTAAACAAAGAACAGGTAAGAGAATAAATATACTCAACACATTAACAATAAGTGAAAAAGGACATAAAAATAAAGCACTAACACCAACGTTTAGCTTTTCTTACACCCCAACTTCCCTACTATCAGTCTTCTCAGATCTCAGTTGTCTCGCCTTAAGTAAAAATTTACCTATTCCCTCCCTCCGCCTGCCAGTAGCGTCCAGCATGCCCTTAATCTCCATTCGAGGCGGTAAAGGATCGCGGTAAATATGTTTATCCTCCATTCCTCCGTACACCTATAGCTTGCCGAATTATGGAATCATGACTTTTCCTCCTCGCAAATGGGGCAGATTGCCTACCACTTTATTTTATCAGCCGCCATACTCCCAGTCTAAGCCCCGCGAACTCCTATCTATGGGTTTGGTGCCCGCTTTAATGTATTACTCCACATTTCACTCAGATTTTAGCCCAGACTGTACTTCCAATGAAACCTTCCCCGTGCATTGCGCAATGGTTTGTTGCCTATCAATATCACAAAAGCGGTAGTTTATCTTTCTCCATGCACTCCGTCTATTTCCGTGACCCGCCATTCAAATGTTACTCATCGCTATGGTTTCCAAACACCTCTTTAATTTTGAAGCCCATGTCAAATTTCCTTCCATTCTCAAATGTTCACGGTAATAAGCCCTAATTAGGGATTCGTTTCCAATAACGATTTTCATTCGTTTTTAACTGTTCGAACTTTGCCCTCTATCGTCTCACTACGTGCTCCAAATTCCCTCATAGTTCCGCAGTTGGCCGTACCCCTCCTTACATTCAGAATTCCTTAAAAAAAATCCGGTCTTCACTTGATCCAAATTTCCTGTTTGTTCGACCCCATATTTCTGCTTCATATGTCATCGCGGACCTAACAGTTACCTTAAACAGCCTCCAGTAAGATTAAGGAGATATCTGGAAAACTACTGCTGCTTTCACTCTTGCCTTGCGTTTGTGATGTCATGGTGTTTCTTCCATTTTCCGTTCATCGCAAACGTGAGTCTTAAGTACATGAAATTTTTAACGTTGTCCAGAGTCAGTTCATGTCTCCTCCATACTTAAACCAAACCATTCTTGAACGTTATTGTTTTAGTCTTATTCATATTAACTGTAAGTAGGCATTCGACGCAATAATCCTTAAGCCTGGCTAGTCCCCGCCAGTAATAACATCCACAAAGAGATCAAATAGTAACATGATAAAATGCAGCCTACCTCACACCCCTATACTTTATGCAGTTCTCGGAAACTTTCATGTCGTACTTTATACAGAATTCCACATTTTGAAATGCTTTAATCCTTTTATCTGGTATTCCCTTTGTGTGTAGTTCATGCCACAATGCACTCCGATTGACAGTCTTCTTAAAGTCTACAAACGCACAACGCAGCCTTCCTCACTAATTAGCTAATAAGAAAGGAACTTTTCTTAAGGTATTTAAAATAAGATCGGCGTCACTTAAATCCATTTGAAACGTTGAAAGTCTGCTAAATTTTAATTCCCATCACTTTATTCTGTTGTATAGTACTCTGCACTATATTTTCTCCATAATTGTCAACAAAGTATACCCTAAAGTTCTCCAGATTTCCCTTCCCTTTATAAATGGGGTGGATAATGCATTTGCCCCAACAATTAGGCTAATTGCCGTTGCATAACAATCTGTTACATATCTGGAGCATCTTATACCAAACCCATTTGCACCTACCTGCGACTTTAAAAAGCTTCTGGTGGTAACCCGCCCAACCTTGCAGCTTTACTTCCTCTTAGGCTCTTCAGCGCCTGTATTACCTCCCTTGTTGAAATCTCATCGTCTAGCATTGGGATATCCGAGGCTCTCAGAACGTGTACTTCTCTCACCATCCCAATTACTTCCCCTTCACCCCCCCCCAAATACTGCCTTAATATGCATTGCCCATTTCCTGGGAGAAATTTCGCGGCGTACCTGACGGTTACCCTTTAAATTTTTTATCACATACCAAATCTCAGCGTTATCCCCCTTTCCCGGCTGTTTAAGTATCCCTAATTTTCCCCGTCGTTTGTTTGCCAAATATTACGTTTTTCCCATATACGATGTTTGCATTCCCTTCGTTATGGTGTGAAAATCATCCTAACGCCCACCCTCTCCTCGCTTCTGAATTTTCGCAGCTCTTCCATTGCTTTTTCGCGATGTTGCATTGCTGGTCATACTAGCCTTGCGTTTTCGTGCATTCCGACTTTCATTGTCTTCGCGGAAGTAGCTATTATTTCTGTTTTATCAGCTGTTTCGTGTTCTTTGCCTTTAAACGCTTTTTCAAATTGTCAACAAAAAATTCTGCCTGCTCCGGCCTCTACATAAATTTGTTTACCAACCTTCCTTCGTTCCCACTCTTACCTTCGTTCATATACCTCAGGTTCCGCCTCTATATTCAGTTCCAGAGCAACTAGCACTGATGAGACTCGATAGATCACCCATCTAAAAATTCTTAATTTTGCCCATTAAACCCCGACTTAACAAAATAAGGTGTATTACACTATCGCCATTCTCACTGATGAAAGTGATCGCTGCCTTACTTGAAACTTGTATTGTTTATAAAGAGTCCTTACTGTTTGGCGGATCACCGCGTAGTTCCTCTCCGCCGTCACGTCCTTCGTTCAGAGAAATATTCTCCGCTCCTAATCTTGCATTAAAGCCTCCTAGGAGAATAAATTCAGAAGCTGGAATATTACTTTCTCTACTACGTATAGTAAGTAGGGGAAGTATTGTATTCCACCCAAAAATTCGATACTGAGATTTAACCGGAAATATATGTTTGGAGACCCCCTGAATGCAAAAAAAGTATTTTTGGAAACATGTTCGTGTGTGTGGCTGTGTGTGTGTGTGTGTGTGTGTGTGTGTGTGTGTGTGTGTGTGTGTGTCTGTGAATAGCATAACTCAGAAACGAACAGTCGGATAAACACCAAACTTGGTATTTAGGTTCAGTATCTTCCAGAGATGCGACACAAAGGTTTTCAAGAAAATTTCCCCACTCCAGATAACCCTTTACATGGAACATTTTTCGAAAATTTTAATTTTCTCAAAAATGGCTCTAATGATTTTGTTTAAAATATCATATTAAGATGATGTTTAAGATATTTTCTGAGAAATGAAATGTATATCTCGAATTTTCTGGTAATGTCTCCAAAAGTATTCTTCATTGTCAACCACTTTTGCATAACTGTAAACCATAAGAGATAGACAAAATTTTACTACACAAAAAATGTAGATCGCGTTAAAATACAGAATTTATGTTATATACATTTTTTATGTCCTGGACATACAAAGAGAATGGAATGCGCCACATAGCAAGCAGCTCTTAAAAGATTTGACTATCGCTTAAAGCCTGCCATATTCCCCTTGCATCTACAAGAAAATTACCAATAAGATTAACATCTCGATTAACATGAAGCATATGGAGAATGAGCGTTTGTAAAAATAGTTTGTACAAGAGTAGAGAAAGTCATGTGAGTGTAACACAACAGAATTTTTTCTGTAGTTGCATTATATTTCCGTTAAGTCGCTCACCAAGTTTCTATTTGCATATTTGGACGGTGTTCGCTGGTTATAGTATTATGAATTTAAATTACTAATAAATTTGCTCCCCTCACTCTCTGTGCCAAGGATACACCAATCATCCCATCCAAAATAATTTCCAATTTAGTTACCTCTGCTTGTTTCAGGAAAGATCTGAAAGAAACTGATACTCCCCGAGGATACCTATCCCTTGTCTCCCTCCCCTTATTAAAACTGTGGCAATTAGCAAGTGTAAAATTTTCACCGCTCTTTAGCCAAGTTTCTATCAAACATACAAGATAGAAAAGAAATACAAGACATTCTCACCACCCAACCTTTTTTGGAAGCGTTCAATGTTTCACGTGACTGTCCTTAAAGAGGGGTTGGTTACGGAAAATAGCTCAAACAATGTAGAATTTGAGGGAGGATATATCAGTGAAGAAAGTCAGAATAGAATAGTAGGTCATTCAACTCAAAAATCTGGGATTGTAAACATTTCAGGGCAGATAGCCGACGACAGAGATAGATATATTAGATATGTTGGTCAGAGCATTGTACCAAACAGTAGTGAAGTAACTGTAACGGGTGATGGAAATAAAGGATTACAAAGAGATGTAAATGCAGCAGAAAATGTTAATTTTGATGCTTGTATGATGATGGAAATGCTGAGAAATTTTACAGATCGATTAGAAAGGAATATGGAAAAGAGTAATGAGAAATTAGAACAAAAACTACTTCAGAACATGGAAAAGAGTAATACGGATTTAAGGGAAGATATTGGTAAGAGTTTAGAACGAAACAGGGAAGAAATTGGAAAGAAGTTTATGAAGCTAGATAGTAGTATGACAAGAATAAGAAATGAAAATCAGGAAATAATAGCAAGTGAGATAGGAAAAGTTTCAAAGAAAATGTCAGACATGAGCAGGGAATTATCTAACCAAAAAAGTGAGGTTGATACTAAGTTTGAACATGTTAGTGTAAAATATACAGAGTTAGGAAGTCGAATGAGTAGCATTTCAAGTGAGCTAAGAGAGATGAATGCAGATTTAATTCAGGTGCAAGTTAATTTCAGAGGGGAAATATCTGAAATACAGAAGGAGTCGGAAACACAAAGAAATAAGTTGTCCGAAGAAGTTAAAGTTTTGTCTATAAATTTGGATCAAAAACTAACTTCTGAAATTAACAAGCACCAAGATGTTCAAAATGAGAACAATAAAAAATTGGAACAGACAATAGAAAGTCTGCAAGGTACCGTAAATAGGTTAGGATTGAATTAAAGGGTCAATATATGTGATGTCAATGTATCTGATGCTCAGAATAATGATAGAGGTAGTTCCTCCGGTATGACTAATAATGTGAGTGACGCGGCGGCTTCATCCATAGCCCACGCTGAATCTCAGAGTGCACAAGTAACGTTAGAGAATTTAAATATGGGAATAAGGGACCTGCAAAACTATAATTATATCTTAAGTGATTTGCCACTTCCAAAATTTAATGAAAACTCCAATCCAGTACAGTTTATTGCAGACTTGTCAGAGTACTTTCAAATTAAAAAGATACCGGAGGCATTGAAAATGATAGTTGTTAAAAGATGTTTGGATCAAAAAACTTTAGATTGGCTACAAATGGTATCAGGGGGTGAAATTTCATATGAATCCTTTAAGAGACTATTCATGAAAAGAGTTTGAAACATCACGATAAAGCATAGAATACGAGTAATGCTTAACCATAGACAATTTGCTCCAGGAGAGGGAATAGCAATGACCGCAAAAAAAAAGCAAATCCAGGATAAGCAAAGCTGAACTGCAGAACAAAGTATTGGAATGTAAGAGGGTTAACTATGTATATCTGTCATAAGAAAGGAGAAATAAATTCAGGACAAAAATAAATGTTTAAAGGGAAAAAGAACATTTTTTTACTAAACTGTAACCACATTTGAAATGAAGCATGTAATAATGATAATTTAATGTCATTTTAAAGTAAAAGTATGTAGATATAATTCAAAGAGTATTGTTAATATAAAATATAAAACAATAAAAAATGGTAAGATAATTAAAGCAAAACATTTATGTAGCACACTGATAATGTTAAATTATGTCTTAGAAGTGAGAGATATAAATATATTTGTGCAGAGGATGAATATTTTGTTAAATATGTTCAATAATTACAAAATGAACCAGGGTAAACATCTTGAGTGTATAAATTTTTATGTCATTAACCTAAGAAAGTATAATCATTTTGTAACAGTGACCTTAATAGTTCAGGTACAGTATTTGATGTATAAAAAAGTAACTTGTATGGTCAGATACAGGTATATAAACACATTAGACCCGAGTCAATGAAAAAGGCAAGATGTATAACGTGTGTTAAATGCGTGTGCAGTGTTAGGTGCAAGTGATAAATACCGTGTGTTACAGGATTCAGGAGACTAAAAACCCAATTATAACATTTCCAAAAAAGGTTGTAAATATTTATAATTATGTTTCTAGTGGGGCATATGAGGCAGTATTTTATATCACAACACTGAATGCCAGAGTGATTGTAGTGTAAATTAACATTATTGTATGACAATGATTTTAGATGTTTGTTAGCTATAAGCATTGTTAGGAAATAAGTTTACACGGCCCCACTGAAACTGACAATAGGAGTGGGTAACAATGAAGCGATGGGGTGAGTTGTTTATCATTAGAAGAGACAAACAAATGACGTCAGGGTAGAGCGCCTTTCTTTAGAAATGGAGGGAATATCCTCCCTAGAGCATATGTTTTAGTAATTATGATTGGCTTATAAAATAGACGCTAATGTCGCGATTTATTAACCAATAGCAGCTCTATTATAATGTTTAGGAATATCGGGGTGAGGGAGTATAAATTCTTGAGCCAAAGGCAAGTATCGCGCAGTTCAACAGAATCATTCACGAGGTAAACGTTGCGCAGTTCTAAGAAATCTCTCTCGCGAGTTACACGTCAGGCAGTTCTAAGGAAGCATTCAGGAGGTACACATTACGCAATTCTACAGAATCTCTCGCGTCGTAAAGTTACTTACAAAATGTGAAATACGCAAATTAATAGTGCGCGGCAAATAAGTGATTGTAGTTACATTCAAAAATATAGCAGTTTCAGTCAGGCGTGTATCAAGATTAAATATGTGAAATTAATTAAGTGTGACGGCAATAAAAGTGTAAAAAAATTCTTTTATCCGTGTTATATTTTAGTAACAACTCCTTTCCGTTTACACGCCCTGCTCAAGAGATATTTGCTCGACTGTGTAATAATAGCTAGCCGGAGAACAAAGAACCCAAAATTCAAAATAGTAAAACAATAACAGGCGCTCAGCAAAAAAATATAACACGAACAGATTACCGCGACAATACGAGGCGCATCCGAAAAATAAACTTCCCAATTCTTTTACAACAAATAAAACATAGTTATATGAAAAACTTTATTGGCAACAGGTGCAGCAATGTTTGAGCTATTTTTCGACATAGTCACCACAAGAATAGTCACTTGTCATATCGTGGGATTAACTTGTGTATTCCGGTGTCGTAGACGTCTGCTGCCTGTGAATGGAATCAGCATGTGATAGTCGTCTTCAGCTCTTCGTCGTGTCAAAACGCTGACCGGAGTACAGGAATTTCGTGAGGTGCAACAAAAGATGGAAATCGCTGGGAGCAAGTTCAAGACTGTATGGTGGCTGATCAAACAGCTCCCAGCCGAACTCCTGCAGAACAGTTGCTGTGCGCCGAGACGTATGTGGACGAGCGTTGTCATGCAGCAGTACAACACCTGCAATAAGCATTCCACGCCTCTTGTTTTGAATGGCACGTAGCAATTCCACAGGGTTTCACAGTAGAGCTCAGCGTTCACTCTTTCATCTCTGGGCAGGAAGTCAATGAGCAAAATACGCTTCCTGTTCCAGAACACCGTGCACATCACTTTCTGCACAGACACAGTCCGTTTGAATTTCGTCTTGACCGGAGATCCACTGTGACGCCAATGCATTGACTGCGGCTTGGGTTTCGGGGTGAAGTGCGAATCTAGGTCTCATCGCCCGTGACGATCCTGTTGAGGAGCTCGTCGCCGTCATCATCATACTGTTGCAGAAATGCCAGTTCTGCTCCTAAGCGTTTCGTTTTGTGCTCGCGTGTCAGGATTTCGGCGCCCACCTGGCAGACGATTTCCTGAACAATAGGTGCTTAGTGACAATTTCATGCAACAGGATCGCGATATCTGCGGAAAATGGCTGCTGAGCTCCGTAATCGTGAAGCGACGGTTCTACGCGATGCGCTGCCGCACCAGCTCAACAGGATCATCACTGATGAGGGACGGTCGCCCACTGCGCTCTTCATCATGGACACTTTGACGACCTTCGGAAAACTGCCTACACCTCTGTTCGCTCATGATTTTCGGCCCGTAGACCTGACAGAGCTGACGATGAATTTTGATCGGCGCTATGTTTTGTGTAGTAAGGAACTTTATCACTGACCGAACCTCGCTGGCGGCGGGAGAATGAATAAAAGCCACCATTTTGGATCACTGCCTGTCCGGCCGGCATATGATTGATACGTCATAGATCTGTTACGCATGCGCAATTTTTCCGGCTAAATACGTTTACTTTAAAGGAACCAAAGTCGGGAAACTTACTTTCTGGGTGCGCTTCGTACTTGGCCATATGCTTTCCTTCTTCGCAAACATATGCTTGTTTCTCCAGTTTTGCTTTGAGCAAGTTTTTCTACGAATGCCATTTTTAACATAAATGATCCGTTTTCCCAGAAGTTACCGAAAATAGTGGAGTTAAATTTTAGAATGATAAAAACAACCTCAAGTAGTGTTATGGATTTACTTTGGTGTTAATAATGACTGATTATTTTTTTAAAAAAAGTAAATTGCTGATGAATTGTAATCAAAGTATAGTATAATTAAGAAAATAATCCTATCTACCTATAAATAGACTTATTGTATAAAAGTAGATCAATGAATTTAGAAGGCATACAACTATAGGCTGTAAAGATTTCAGTGTGATATGTTAAACAGATAATGAGTTATGAATTCAGCAGATGTAACACTGACGGGGTAGGGCTTTTAATCCCCCCTTAAACTATACGATAAGACAAATTTGTATACTAAATGGGTTTTCTAGGAAAAAATACTATAAGAAGCTATTTTCTAATCTTGTTTAATTAGTTTATAAGTCGGTATGAGTGCATTTGAAGAAGAGTGCACTGTTTCGTTGACAATGCGTTACGACGCCAAGGCTCGATATCCTAGGGGAGTGAGGGGCAAGGCGATAATAGCAACGTACTGTTGCACAACAAAAACAGTATTATTGATTTTGTTGTTGTTATTATATAAATTAATTATACTTTTAATAGACCTTAGGTCTAAGGTCTATTAAAAGTATAATTAATTTATATAATAACAACAACTAAATCATTGAAACCCTTAATAATAATATATAAGCACCCAGCACTGAAGTACTTGCAATAAGCAGGTCGCCGCTAAGTTTGTCATCTCGAGGGAGATGCCTTGGTAGGTATGTC
This sequence comes from Deroplatys truncata, assembly GCA_030765065.1. Taxonomy (NCBI): domain Eukaryota; kingdom Metazoa; phylum Arthropoda; class Insecta; order Mantodea; family Mantidae; genus Deroplatys; species Deroplatys truncata. The sequence continues at coordinate 200,424,795 of CM060983.1, read as the reverse complement.
TGGGAAAACAACTTGAGTCGATTGGGGAATTCAATGCCCCACCGGCATGTTGTCACAGTAGCTCAATGGTTAGAGCAACCGCACGGAGAGCGGGAGAGCCGTGTTCAAATCCCGGCTGTGGCGTTGAATTTTTCAGTTGACTCTATATTAAAAACAGTATTAACCTGCTGTAGTTCTCGGAAGCAGCAACACTATAGAACGGAAATTTTGTTTACCTGACTGCACTTCTGATATAGCGCCCACTTCAGCCGTAACTCATACGCACTCATATCGTGGTCAACTTATGCTCAACTTAAAGAATTAGCCGACCACGGAATTTGATGATTAAGCTTTTGCCTGGTGCATAGTTTATACACACGATTTACTGGCAATGACAATTTTAGCCCTGCTTCTAATCATGCTCTTATTTACCAGAATTCCTCAGCAACTAAGCAACAGATACAATAGAGAAGCACATATTTCTTGAAGGCTGTTGTTGCTACCTATTTTGGATTCTATTCCTTTTAGGAATACTGTCCTATGCCATAGGGATTAAAATATTGGGATATGAGCATCATTCCTTAGGAATGTGTTTTCAAACAAGAAGGAGTAAGCTGAGTTCTGTAACTACATGAGAGTGGTAATTATGTTCGTCTTATTATTTGCACACAATATTTCATCCGCGACTATTTAATAATAACTACTAACCCAATCTGCTTTAATAACATGATCATTGATTCATAAATAGGATCATCAACATTGTGATACCGTGTGATACAATGTAAATCAAAATCTACTTAATATTATTCCATTGATCATAGTAATGTTGGTCTAGAAGCAAAAGAAGTATTGTAATAATATTAATTCGTTTACGCTAACAATAGCCTGGTATAAATTTTCTGGAATTAAGAAAAATTGGCTAATTCGTTCAGAATAATGATAATTCTGAAGAGGGTGTCCTTTCTTTGAATATTCTTGGTTGGATATATGTAATAATTCAAACTGTTAGGGAAATGCTACTTAACGAACATCCAGTATTCAATTATATAATGTGATACTAATGTGTGTAATTAATAATAATTTGCAGGTGAAATTCGGTTTTTGATCATCTGGTATTCATTATTTTAATGCAAGAATGTATTATAATGTAACGGGGACCTAGGACGGATTATATGATTTTCTACAATTTTTTTTCAATCTTATTAAAATTTTGTATGTTGGTTTCCCTCATTCTAAATAGCAGTATGTGTAAATTTCAATAAAATTGATGAAGTAGTTTTCCAGATATGAGTTATTTTCTGTTTTTCATATCACGATATTTGAAAATTATGAAATACTCCATGCGGGACAAATTTTATTTTTCATCAGTGCCAATTTGTCACATTAATATTTGAACTCCTTTCAAATTATCCTAGTATGCTTTTTTCATTTTGTGCTTTGAATAACAAATTATTAATTATAATCATTAATGCAGATATTACAGCCTAAAAAGTAAAATTGTTTAGGATTAATAGCCCACTGTGTCCAAGTTTTACATAGTAGCCCAAAAATGATACTACAAATTCTTTAGATAGAACAGTAGAACTATTATACCAAGTTTCATGCAAATCTAAAGAAAACTGTCCCGCATGGGACATTTGACATATTGAAAAATGTCGTTCTGAGAAAACTTAAATTTTATATTGAAAACATTTATACAGGCTAATGTACCTGGTGTAAAGGGTTAAAATTGTCCAGAACCATAGCTCTTTCCCTCCTTCTTCTTCTTAGCCTCTTCTGCTTGCAATTTCAACACCTTTTTCTTCTTTCTGGTGGACTTCTGCTGTTGTAATGTGGAGCGGCGACTTTCATACTTTCTGCGAGAATCTCTTTTCAGGGCTATTTTTCTTCCTATTCCAGTAATTTCTTCTCCAGTTGAACTGACTTTTACTTCTTGTGAAGCAATGCATCCCATATTATATTCAGAAATGGCATCAATTACTCCTATGTCTAACCTTTTCCTGGAAACAAAGGTTTCCTTAGGACACTTTCTCCAAATTGAAGAATGCAAACTTTCATTTGCATTCTGAGTTCCACCTTGGGTGCATCTTGACAAAAGTTCAGTACAGGCTAGTCTTTGGTACAATGGTAGTATTTTTACTAGCATAGCAGAAGAAAACTGTATAGACATAACCTTATGGCTTTCTGGCTTTTTTTCTTCTGCAATACTTCTATTGTAGAAGCACCATGAATCCTTTCCAGAAGGACATTTACTATGTTTTGGGCTTTCATCAGTAGATGAGCAATGATACAAAGTGGCATAGATGGCAGATTTCATCCTATCAACATCAGGTAAATTAGAGACAATGGCATTCCTATAATAATTGGTTAACTTGACAATATTAGCTTCTTTTAGTGTTCCTGGTCCTCGCCCACCAAGTTGAGTGCCTTTTGCTTTCCATTCCTGTACCAAATTCCTTAATCCTGTACCCATCCTCTTGGCAATATGGTTAACACACTCTTCTTTTATAATTGTGGTATCTGATCCATATATAGCTTCCTTTGTCAGGTGAAGGAATGTTTTGGCATCACCGTCAGATAATAGAGTTGTGTAGCGCATGGAACACTCACTTACAGACCTCTTCCATAAGATATCTGCTGCAGAAACTTCCATAGCAACAGATGAACCAGAGTAATTCTTACAGCATTCTCCAGGTATACTTTTATGTCCTCTAAGCCATATGTTATACTCTGGAGCATCTTCTCCCAGTTCATTTTGAGAGAGGACACACATGGGGCAATATTTTGATAAAATTTCAAAGTTCAATGACTAATCCAGTTAAAATATCAATTACTATCCCTATCCCATATAGAGATCTGAACCCTCTCTTGTGCCAGGTTCCATCAAAAGACACAGCTATATCTATTACTTTCTTATTTATGTTTGCAGCATTCAGATCCTTATGGGCTTTATGCACTGCTTCTCTTGATTTGAAAGAACATTTTTTCTTATGGTCTCTGATTCATCTGCTAAGGCATACATATGCTTAGTGAATGTTTTAGAATCTATTATATTCAAATTCATGCTCATGCAAAATCTTTCCATTGTTCTGTGACCACCTCCAATTTTTAAAAATGACTCTATACATCTTCTATTTATTTCAAAAGCAGCCTTTTTACTTTTGGAATCAGTCCTTACTTTTGGGCTGGAGTAAACATCTGAAAATGTCTTGTCACAATTCTTACATTTTACAGTAAGCTTACATGCTAGGCCCTTATTTTCTCCTGTTTCAATAATCAAAGACTTTTCCCCACACTCATCACATACTATATTGCTACATAACTCATTCAGAACTTGTGAGTGAATTAAAATGTATTTATTTTCATATAGGTTAGGCTGTGTAAGTGGTGTTTCAAAATATCTGCGCTTTTTGTCACTGGCAGAAATTATTTCATGTGTACTGGTATGTGTGGGTAATGTATTATGTACAACAGAAGTAGAATCTGAAATTTCTGTACTACTATTTGAATCAGATAAAATACTTTTGTGATCATATGGCAATGTTGATGGGCCAGGTTGGGATTCTATAGTTTCTTTGGGAACACCTTTCCATCTTTTTTCAATATTTTTCAGAGTCTTTAGCTTCCTTTTACTCATCCTACCTGTGGGTTTCCTCCAACTTGCACTTAGTGTATGCATTTCAATTACCAATAAATAAACTTGAAAGACACTGACAGTAATAACCTCACAAAACCAAGCTGCATGTAAACATAACACATAATTATTTAAAACTTATAAAACAGATAAAATCTTACAAATAAATTCTTAAAATATTTAAATACTATAATAAAATATATTTTACTGGTGTGAGACGGCTGTATATTTTTTTCCTAAAAAATTCGGCTATATTTTAAACTCTTATGAAGATTAAGTTTTGTTGTAGTTACAGTAATGAACACCTGATGGAAGCAACAACCAATACACACTGACTATGGTGCAAATTTGAATGATTTTTTTGGAAAGAAAGTAACTATTTTGCAAGCGAGAACAAAAATGGGCGTGGCAGGCATTTAAATTTCCGTGCAGTGGTTTTTAAAAATGGCTACCAAACCCTTTAAAAAGGTGCTTATCAGCATAAAATGCATTTATATGTTTGACTAACATTATAAAGAGTTAATTTTTGCAGAAAACAAAAAATTGTAAATTTTGGCCATTTTGACTAAAAAATCTGTCCTAGGTCCCCTTAACGAACATCCAGTATTCAATTATATAATGTGATACTAATGTGTGTAATTAATAAGAATTTGCAGGTGAAATTCGGTTTTTGATCATCTGGTATTCATTATTTTAATGCAAGTAATGTGTTATAATGTAACAACAGATGTTTTTTCAGGAAACGTTTGGAATGTATGTTAAAGCTGGCATGCAAGTATATTTATTCATTGACGCACTCATTGCGGTAATGAGTTACATGTCGCACTCAGTAAATTCCATTGCTATGTGATACGATGACGGATAAGCAGCCATTAATAAGTGATCGTAATTTAACTTATGTTGAAATAAATTTAGAAAATTAAATGATATAGCGTTGGGACCTCAATACCGTCGATACCTCGATACTCGGTGCTATCGAAGTATATTTAATACTTTGATATTAACCTTCGATACTTTTAAGTTTCTAAGTTTTGCATTATTAAAAGTTGTTGCGTTTAGCTTTTTGCCAGATAAGGAATGAAAGGAGTCGAGGGTTCAAGTTATTGCCTGGCATGTATTCCCAAAGAGTTGCTGGACTATAGTTCTTGATAGACCTTGACTGTGGGTGAATCAATGCAACATTCCATTGATTCCTGTGTCTAAATGAAAACATGCAAAATAATGGGCGTAAAAGTAGAGGTACTCATTTAACATGCACCGTTAACTAAGCTAGCTGATACAGCTGGCGCACTAAATCATGTATCTGCAATAGCCTGGCTTAGTGACTCACTCTCAGCCCTTACATTTGCTTACTCCATGACTATCATCTGTGAATCCACCAGAAAAAAATCATATCTTAAGACGTGAGATAATACAGCGTATGGAAATATTTTTCTGTCCTTCCATCTGGTAGTTTGTGTTTACGTGAGTCAAACTAGGATCACGAGCATAGCTTACCTTTATACCGTACGATTGCTTTCCATAATATGGATAGAAAATCCTTTAAAAGATGGCTTCAGTTACATAAAAAGGGAAGGATATAAATTATTATTATTATTATTATTATTATTATTATTATTATTATTATTAGTAGTAGTAGTAGTAGTAGTAGTAGTAGTAGTAGCTGTAGTAGTAGTAGTAGTAGTAGTAGTAGTAGTAGTAGTAGTAGTAGTAGTAGTAGTAGTAGTAGTAGTAGTAATCTTGACTAACTATAGGGGATATATAACCTATAGTAATATCAAGATAAAAAAAATGTTCTCAATTGGAAAATGCGTTTATATACAGAAAAACTACTAATAAGAACATAATTCAGTAAACAAGTTATCGTCTTTACAGTTTTTATAAAGTGAGTATCGAGTTTCGACATCGAGTATCGCAGCTCAAAAATGAGTATCGGTATCGTCACATCACTATATAATAACCATGTATTATTCTATAGGTCCAAAATGAATTCAGGAAAACCAGATCTTGTTCAGATTGTGTGTTTACTGATAACCAAATAATTGAGAAGCATATGGAATATAATCTACCCACGTTAATGCTATATATAGACTTTGAAAAATCTTTTGACAAAGCTAACATGAATATATTGAAACCCGAGAGGTGTACCTCAACATTTGATAACTACATAAGCTTATATGCAGAAAACTAAATAACAATAGAAAATTGGAATAGAAAATAAACGGCCATAACAGCAACTATAAATAAAGTTGTAAGGGAAGGATGCCTTCTTTCGCCGTCCCTTTTCTAATTTATATATTGACGTTACCATATTAATTGGCAAATAATTGCAGACTTACTTTTTAAAATAAGGAATCATATTTAGGGTTATATCTAGCCCAAAAGGGTGATTTCCAAAAGGCTCTATATCGATTAAACATATTATAAAAACCTACAATTTTAATATATAAACAGAAAGGCAAGGTTTTAACATTTAAAGGTTTAGATCCCTTAAGAGTCAAAATAATTCTGAAAGGAAAACCCACCGAACAAGTGAGTTTAATTACCTAGGTTGCAATATTTCCTGTTTTATAAAAGATCTGTTTAATAAACTTAACAAATTTAACTACATACGCGGAACAATTAAGGAAATATTAAAGACAATTAGGAAAATATTAAAAAGTACTAGAAAATAAACTAAGCTCAAGTTTTATATGGTGATGGCAGTTCCCGTATTAGTGTATGGTTGTGAGTTTTGGGTTTTAACTAGAAGAGAAGAAAAGATTTTTGGGAAGTGGGGCCGATTGTACACACTTGGATAGAAGAAAAACTGAAGAGATTAGAAATGAGTTAAACATTTAAGCTGATTGATAAAATTAATCAATTTAGAAATAATTGGAAAGAGCGTGTCCTAAGAATACCAATGGTCATATTGGATTATAAGGTTAAAGGAAAATTTTGATTGAAAAGTTATGAGCCTTAAGTAGCTTCATAAATGAAATGATATATTAAAAGGTATCTGGCAGCATACTTTTCGTGTACGCCCTGTATAAATGGGCCGCGTAGCATGCAGATCTTCAAATCAAGCTCTGCATAAAGAGCGCTTGGTGTACTTAGAAAATGGTAATATCTCTGGATACGGTTCAGTCCTCTGGGGAGGTGTAGGGTGTAACAAGACAACCCTTACACCACTCAAGTTACAACCTCGAAAACACAGCTGAATGCGAAAGGAGATACTCAACAACCGCTTTCTTTGGCTCTTTTCTCCTCCCCGTGAATTTTTCAGCAGCCTCATTTTTCTTCCTTTCTTTCGCTATTCCCCCTTTTTTCTTCGACCTCACCTGCTGTGGATCTCTCACGTAAATACGTAAAGCGGCTGATGTCAACTTTAAGCGTCCCCAACTGGGAAATCGAAGAACGGAAACCAGAGAAAACCGTCAATTGAAGCCATCTCTATTTCCCTGCTTTTCTGTGTGAAAGAGAAACCGCAAGCCAACAATTTACAGCAAACCGGTAGAAAATATCACAAAATTAAATGCTATGGGCGCAGGGTAGAAGCGGTGTAAGTCCACAAATGAGTTTGTGAGAAAAAGAGGGCTTTGAGAAAACTATGTGTTACATTCGTTTGACTTTCTCCACTCACTGTCGTTTATTTTTATATACCATCTAAAACTTATCTTGCAAAAGCTAATTTTGCTATACCTATACTTCATGTTAAGGCAATACAAGGTGGTGTAAAACAAATACAAAAAATAATAATAATAATTTTTTCATAATAAAATAATATGAACTCTTAACTTCAAGAAAACGTTTTTTCTACTTGGCCATTTAAATACCGATTAAATGAAGCTATAAATGAACAAATGCATGCGTATTTGTAGGCACGCATAACCTTGCTTTCTCTAAAATACGTAGGTATTCATGCAGCACTTTTCCATAATCAAAATGCTTACATATAGAATTGTTTACTAATTTTTTTCAAAATTTAGTGCACTAAAGAAAATGGCCAACTACCTTTTTAAAATAATGCTCTAATTTTTAGAGATAAATTATTTACTTTTGAAAAATTAAGTATTTTACAATCATTAAGAATGAATATAAAAATATGATGTACAAGATCCTTTGCAAACTCATTTACTGTAAACCCTTAATCGTTTATGTAAATATTTTTAAGAATGCATCATGTGGAGTATTTCATTAGAACAATCAATTTAAGGAAGATAGACTTTTGAAACAGTTTGTGTGTAAGCGGTAATGCAAAACAGTAAAAATACAGTAATGATAAACTGAGTAACCAAGGGAACTTTAAAAAAAATAATAATAATAACACATGTTACATACTATGGATTTTCTAATTTTCGCAGATGCATTTAATAGAGGTAAGCGAGGTCGTTTATCAAGGAATCTTGAATGGGAGGTCTGCGTCTTAGAATTCCGAAATTTCCATAGGATACCTACATAAATATAGTAAAAGGGGTACCTTTAAACATTTCTTGTGAAATTCATATAGTTACCTTTAGGGAACTATAAATTTGTATACCTAAAGTTTTGAATTTTCTGAGATTTGTTTTCCAATGATGCGAAATGTCCCTTTGCGATAGCATAGCTAGTGAGCAAGTGAATCCTGAAAATCTCAGAAATATAAAAGTTATTTTTCTCTTAAGTGGACATTAAAAGCCCTATTTGTCAAAGTTAAATCTCATAATTGAGGGATTATTGCAGAAATTACTTCACATAACAGACTGCGCTTTCACAGGATGAGATGCTGTGAGTTCACTGTTGTTATGCCATAATGTAGTTTATTAAGGAGAATAGCGCTATTTTCTTAATTATGCCATCTCTTTACTAACATTTTTCACTATTTACCTTTTTAAAATAAAAAACAAACACATTATTAACACCAAAGTAGATACCCAAAAGACTTGAAGATAATTTTATCATGCTAAAATTTAACTATCTTCAATAATTTCGAAGAAGACGGGTTATTTATGCCAATCACTCACACCTCTGGAGAAAATAAACTCATATACCTACTTACAAAGAAAAAAATCTGACTTTATCGTTTATTATTAAGTATAAAAACTATTCTTACTAAGGGTTATTTCTCTATCTACTACATTTAATCCTAATAAATATTTGCAGAAATAGCTACGCTGTTCATTTCCAGAGCTAGGACAAATATCCTTTGGCTTACAATGTGCGCACGCAGCGACTTTGTATCGACAGTGCGGCGAAGTGATAGGGGTGCCACAAGTAACCTAAATTGTAAACAGAAACACAGAGCTCACAGAGAGCAACTCTGCCATACTAGTAACGCAAGCGAACTACTAATTGTCGACTGTGCAACCCTGGGTCCGTGTGTTCAGTACATCACGTGTACTAGGTGGGGTGAGTTATGTTGATTTCTCGCTCAATGGGTATTTGTCCTAATTCTACTCATTTCGTTATAAAATACAAAGGAAATAGCCGTAATAAATGTTTTAAGAACTGGACGTTATATGCTGGTTAACATTCCATATTCTTTCCATGCAATCGCGAGAAACAACTGAATACTGACAGAATGATGAACAATTTGAACTATTAATAACGGATATCTCAGAAATGGCTTATGCCACAAAAAAACTAACTTGAAATAAATTGTGGGTTTTAAAGAGATGTGCAGCTTTTGTGTGGTACATTTTCGTCTATCGCGTAAAATTTATGTTGTACAAAATTACACAAAATTTCTTCCGAATGAAGAGGACTTCACATGCTATACCCAGAAAATTCAAGATATACATTTTATTTGTCTTCTAAAAATCTATAATATATTGTATTTTGATCAAAATCCTTTGAGCCATGTTTTTAGAAAATTAAACATTTCAAAAAATGCTTTATGTAAAGTGTAGTTTAGGGTGGGAATATTTTCTTGAAAATCTTCGCGTCGTAGCTTTGGAAGTTACTGAACTTAAATACCAAGTTTGGTATTTATCCGATTTCACAGCCAGACAGACACACGCACGGACATGTTTCAAAAATGCTTTCTTTTCATTAGGGGCCTCAAATCGTGTATTTCTGATGAAATCTCGATATTGAATTTTGAATGGAATGGAGTACCTTCTCCACATACTAGGTACGTGATAGAGAAAGTAAGAGCCACATGGCTTTAGCACACAAAACTGCCATACCCAGCAGTAGTACCAATTTGCAGAGAAAAACTTACCCATAAGATGTCTTAAAGTTTATCACATGCTGGTCCCGTAGTTCAGTCGATAGAGTACCTGCCTGCTGTGCGAGGAGTCCCGGGTTCAATTCTCGGCTGGGAGTAGGAATTTTTCTTTTGCCAAGATTATTCCCTTTCCTCCCCGGAGTCTGGAGGTATGAATGACAGTGTGAATGTATGTGTGATCTAACGATTAAAACCCAAAGTGCAAGAAACCCAACGACAAGAAAATACGAGTTAACACCATTGCCAACATGCAATACGTTCCATGGAAAGGCCGCCGATAAGACCATTGTAGTTAAAGGCAGGGTATAAATGGAACTAAAGGAAAAGCTTACCACTATACTTCAAAATGTGTGGCAGCTAGGGCTGCATCTGTGAAGTGATGCAGAATCCATAATGCAAAATGGCAGATGCATTGTGCCTAAAATGATTTATTAGACATCGGATTTGTATGCACGTGCATATTCAGTTTGTTTTTTACTTGCGATATGGTTCGCAATATGCTTCATTTTCTCTTGTGCATGAATCTAATGTTTTATAACGCATATAATTACATATTTCCCATGTCACATTTTTCCATGTATCGAGTATATAATACTCATATTTTGAAATTTTTAATTTTAAAATCAATATTTAAATATATTAGTGAAAAAAACAATAAAAGTCCCTACTATAAGAATATCCATAACGAGCCTTTCCAGTGTGGTAGCTGTTCTCCTCCCTGCAGATAATTTCAATGTTGTTAAGGAACTCGTTAGTACGCTGAATCCAACTGACGCTTTGCCAATTCCACGTCCTCAGAATATTTTAATAGCGAGTATTCAGGGCCCATTTCAAGGTTAGCTGAAGCTACAATAAACTCTGGTTTGTCTTTACATGAATCTTTATAAATTTCTAATGAGGTTCAGAGGAAAATTTGGGAGCGCTCGCCTAAGGTACCAGGAAAATTAAGCGGTAAATTGTGCTCAGTTTTAGAGAGAAAGACTGACAGTAAAGTTTTGTGTCTGTGGATAAACATCTTCGAGGTCTCTTCCTGAAGAAATTTACCAGAATTAGTAACTATTTCAAATTTTTCCCAATAACACCCGTAGACGTGAAAACATCTTTCTAAACACTCTAACTTATGTTAACCGATAAATGACATAAACTTACATTTCAACATTTTGAGAGAATGATCATTCTATACTCCAAATCAAATTACAACGACCGAAATGATGTCTAAGAAAGAATATACATAAGGTATAAGCTTAAAGTTAACAATTTGGTGCAAATTTTCTAAATTATAGAGCAATGTCTTCAATGTTTTTTCAGCATAATTAAAGAGCAAAATCGAAATACAATAAGACCGCACAAAAACCTGAGAAATATCCTTTTAAACAACAATATCGAGCTTATAATTGCATTTTTTCTGTGTTGAACCAGAATGCTAGGACATTTTCTTCGACTTTGCCTTCTGCAGTCAGCTCATTTAGTTCTAACGCATTTAGTTCCCGACTAATGACAACACAAGATACGATTGTGATGGCGAAATCTAGTTGGGATAAAACAAAATTATGCGCGATATCTCTAGTTTTTAACTTTGTCGACATTCTGAGTAATATCGTATTTATGCGGTTGGGTTACGGCCCTCCGCGCAACCTTCAATCTGGAGGCCCAGGAGTTTGATTTCTGAGTTCTCTTCTCCTAGATGAGTTGCCTTCTTGAGCTGTTGAACCTCATTTGTCCGTTGTGGAATGTTCTTGGTTCCCCTTTTCTCTTACCGATTGGTAGCTAAGCTCAGGGCACTAAGCCTCTCCACCACGACAAGACGACATTCCCCCGACATTTTACTATAAACAACACATCTTTCAATACTTATTATTTGCTGTTGGATAGGTGGTTTTAACTGATACAGAATACAATTTAGAATGCGCCTTATTCAGTTTAAATAAATTTACTGCAGAATTTAACCTAACAATATCCACGACAAAGACAAAGGTAAATGGCTTTTAAAGGAAATAATAATAAATGGCAAACCAACATGAATCAGTTCAATTGCTTAGGATGCGCTATTTCATATAGACATATATACGTAACACGGAAATAAAAGTCCCAACATTTCAAAAATTAATAGGGACAATAAAAAAACTATAATGATACTTCGTTACAGGTGTGGACGTATATCTCATGCGGTCAAAGATTGCATTCGGTCCCATATACTACATATTCCTGCAAGCAGCAAACTGTACCATCCAACGTGTGTATGGTTCATTGTTCAGTATGACATATTCGAAATCATTGTGGATAGAAATATTATCAAGTCAAAGTTAAGGCACAAATTGTGAATAATATTCATGTTAAAATTCAGTGCAAAAGAGTGAACTCAGTGAAGGTATAAGTGATGTTAAATGCATGAACAATCAAGAAGCAAACTTAAGAGAACTAAATTATTATTGCACAAATACAGTGAAGAAAGAGATTTAAAACTTTATATTGCTATAATGCTTCTTTCATATTAAGGGGTTCACCCATGAGAATTATATATATATATATATATATATATATATACAAATGCATGTTGAGTCAGGTTTTATGCATGGAAGTTGAGAGTTTAAAATATATTTTTATTAACTTATGGTCTGGAACATTTAAGTCACCCACAATACCGAACCCTATCTGTTAATTCTATATGGTACACAACTCTTAAGATAATTTAAAATTAACTCCTACCTCGGAAATGTGACACTTAATATATGTTATGGTTAAAGTTTAAATAGGCAGGTATGGAGGTGTCGCAGAGGTTAGTAAGCTTTGAAATGGGCTACAGAACTCTGTGTAAAAAAGCAAGAAAGCGACTATACTTAAGTTCTACAAAGTAATGGCCGTGCCAATGTTGTTACACGGATCGGAAACAGACCGTGACTACACAACAGAAAAACAGATTAGAAGCACCTGAGATGAAGCTTCTAAGACCGTTTACAGGATGTAATTTACTGGACCATAGACGGAGTATGGATATCAGGGAGGAACTAAAAGTACCTTGTTTCCTAGAAGTAATAGAAAAATGTATACAAGGATGCCATGAACATTACATAAATGGAGATAACCCGCTTACCATAGATATTGCACAACTATAAACCTCAAGGAAGACAAGTGTAGGCCGACCAAGAAGACGATTGCGTGAACTAAACACTCTGTGGAGACGAAACGGACCATATTGCCTAAACGATATTGTTATTGATGATGATCTCTAATTATTTCGTTTGAAGCAACTGCTTTTACTTTCTTTACTGTTTACCTACAGCAAGTAGTGGAAGTACTGCATTCCACCCAAAAATCCCACCAAGATTTCAGCGCAGACATACGTTTTGAGGCACCTTGAATAAAAAACAAAATGTTTAGGAAAAGCTCCGTGTCTCTGTGTGTGTCTGTAAAGAACATAACTCAAAAACAAAATTGTTAGATGTGGGATAAATTCCAAACGTGGTATTTATGTTCAGTACTTTCCAAAGATGCAATATGAAAATTTTCAAGAAAATCCTCCACTCTAAACTACCCTTTGCATCGAAAACTTTTCGAATTTTTTATTTTTTGAAAAATGGCACTAACGATTTTGTTTCAAACACCATATAAAGATGACAAATAAAATTAACATCTTAAGTTTTCTCGGGATAGCTGTGAAGTCCACTTCATTCGGAAGGAAATTTATGTAATCTGGTATAACTGGTAATCGTTAAGCGATAGACGAAAACATCCTACAAAAAACATGGATGTCTTTAAAATACAATTTACTTGCAATAACATTTTTTTGTGGCATCAGCAATAGTCATTCTATTAAGTTCCTATCTATTTTCAGTTATTTATCGTGATATGTAAAGAGTATGGAATCTTAAGGCCAGTATATAACATCCAGTTCTTAAACATCTGAATATCACTGTTGCCTTTGTCTCTATATCGAAATGTGTAATGAACTAATTGGAAAGGTTTATCTCGATTAAAATGAAATAGATAGGAAAATAAACTTTCGTAAGAATAGTTTGTATCCTAATAATGAGCGATAAAGATAAAGTCATGTGAATGTAACACATCAGAAATGCTTTTTAAGTTTAGCGTCCTTTAACTGGTTAGGTCATATCGAATGAAGGAAATTTGTGAAATGGTGTTCAAATGAATCTTGAGAGTTCGAAATTAACCGACATTCATCATTTCAGAATAAGGAATAAACCTGGAAAGAATCTTATCCGGTTAACGCAACTTAACCGAGATTCGAACTCGGGAGTGAGTCAGCCACGCTACCCCCACACAATACAGGCGGGCTGCACCTGTATACCTCAACTCTAGTCTCTACTACTTAAAATGTATTACAGAAAGACCTTCGAGGAAACAGGAAATATTTGAAATAAATCACACTTACCACTTAATCTCTTCTGGAGAAATAGTCATGGAACGTACCTGTAAGAAACAAAAGGAAATATATAAAAATAACAACCTTCACTGATTAACAACAAAATAACGATATCCCAGTGCTAAAATGTTAGAACTAAACAAATTTCAGTTTGGAGAGCATAAATACTTTATAAACCCACATCATCGGGGTATAACCAGTGAAAATTAAGTCTTTCAAATTTTACTTCGGTACTTTCTCTCCTCCTGGTCATTTTCGGCTTTTAAATTGTAAAACACACACACACACACACACACACACGCACACACACACACACACACACACACACACACAGAACCAAAAGGGCAGGAATACTGCAGCAATATCATCACTAGAAAAGAATCGAACTATAAACAAAGGTGTCACAAAAAATGTGAAACTTATATCCCGCAGCCATAGAACGCGCGTAAGATAAACACTTTAGTAACGAACTTGACTTTCTTTTATTTACCAGATAAACATTTACAACCTATGTTTTGTCAGGGGCATATCATAGGATATTTACATATTTGTTACAGTATTTGACTTAAAGGCTGTAAAGACACTTTTGAAGTGAACAGAAGATGCTGCTGTGAGGGAGTTGACTTTACTATTCACGTCGTCTATTATTGAATGTTCGCACGAATTTATTGCTGGTTACTACTTGTCTCTACTGGTGCAATCAATTGTACGAGGGCTGATCAATAAAGACTGAGACAGATTTTTTTCACAGTATTTATTACTCCATTTCAATGTTGACATGATATTTTTCAAAGTAGTCCTCTCCTACTTGAATCCACTTTTTGTAGCGTCTCTGCCAGTCCTCGAACACATGATGCAGGCCATTCTTTGTCAGGTCTTTGAGAATCGCCTCACTTTTCCTCAGCACGCTTCAGTGCTCTCAAATCGAATGCCCCGGAGCTTTGCCTTTAGTGATGGGAATAAAAAGAAATCACAGGGGACAAGATTGGAGTTATAAGGCAGATGCGGTACGCAGGTGATGTAGAATTCCTGGACTTGATTTGCGACGTGAGGCCATGCGTTGTTGTGATCAAGTCCCCACCCATTCTGATGAAGTTCTGGACGTTTCCTTGCAATGTGCTTCCTCAGTGTAGCCAATACTGATGTGTATAATGCTGCTGTAGCAGTAGTGTAAGGGGGAACAACAATCACAGCAGCTGTGTTGATGTTGACTTCAGTCAGCAGAAGCCGAAACACCAGGCCCACCTTGCTTAGCACAGAGGACTCGCTCTACTTTGAAGTCTTTGAACCACCTAAACACTGTTGCACGAGGTAGTGCATCTTCACCGTATGCTTGCTTCAGCTTTTCTAAAGTTTCAGAGGCTGTATGATTTAAATGAAAACAAGACTTTATTGCTTCTCGCGTGTCACCTCCATTTTGTGGTATGCGTAATTCAAGTAGGGTCAACAATATGCAGCATTACTGCCAACCTACCCATGCGAGAGTGCTGCCGCCTATGGACATTATACATGAAGCCCCGCTCTTTTCAAATATTCATGGTAGAGACGGGAAACTCTCAAGAAAGCTACAAGAAAAAATCAGTCTCAGTCTTTATTGATCAGTCGTCGTAGCATTTTGTTGAAGCCCAGCGAAGAATGTACATACAGGTAAGCTCTGGCCTATCCTATCAGTGTGCAACAATTATCACGGTACGTTTGGTCTGTAATCTTAAGTTACAATATAATGAAATAGAATTTAATGTTTTGTCCTGTCCATGGTGAAAATTAACACTTTGAATCTACCCATAAATTCGTAAAAACTTTTCTTTTGCCGTAAACACATAAAAAGGTCTCCGTTCCCGTACATTTACGGGCAAACCGTAAAGGTTGGTAGGTAAGAACGTATTATTCCAGAAACAGAAAGGGTGATTTGAACGAAGTACGCCAAAAATGACAGATGAAAGCTTTAACCGCTCATTTATTAAGAGTAAGAGTAAGTTTAACCCGTATGTCCATCGATACGCTATCCCGATTCGAAATGCAGAGAAGGATCGGAATGTTATCGTTTGTAGCGGCCTCATTACTTTTTCACTTATTATACGTCCATACAAACACAGCGCAACTATAAAGTCATATGCAGTACTCCATCCTTATTGTTCATTCTCTTTCAAGTGTAACGGCATTTATCACTTGTGTACTGCCTTTGGCGTGCTGTCAACGTAGCTAGAGTATAGAAATACTTGTGTGTTTCCAGAAGGATCTTCCGTGCTGATCCTTTATATTATTTGAGGCACTGTTTTAGCACTTAAATGATTTCAAATTATATAATATGTAAATTCAATAACAGCCCGCCTTGAAGCAATATGTGTATTAATAATTTGTAAAATGTATGTAACAGTCATTGCATATGCTTATATTATTGTATCCATGTGTAATAATGTTATGTGAATATATTACGTAATTTAATAATGTAGGAGCTGTGAGAATAATAAGTTAAACGTTTCTAACAATGAGGTAACAATGAGGTAACCTTGAGTCAATAATGAGTAAGAAAGTTTAACAGTACTACTTGTGATTCTTGGAGTAACAATAATGTAATTTTATTGACAGTTTATAAAATAGCCAATCAACAACCAGAAAAAGCTTTAGTTAAATGAAGGTATTCTATTGGAGTAGGATTAGCCAATCAAAGACTTGAAATACAGAAATTTACAAGTTTAGACGGTTGAAATCAATTCAGTTGCCTGCAGACAGAGTTACTAACCAGACGCAAAAAGTGTCCTCAATAAATATAATATATATTCGTGTGAGATGAAAAATAAGTTTAGAGTTAAGAAAAGTGTAATTAATTAACAAAAAGAATCTTACAGCTCTCTATATCCGTGAAGTGTTATTTAAATCGTATCAAGTATTAATAAAAGGAGTGAAGTAAAATTATAATCTGTGTAAGCCTACATTCTTGTCGTACCAAAGCCCTGCCAAGTCTTCCATGTCTCTAACAATAATATTGACGCAGCCGTGGCAAACATAAATATTTAATACTTAAAGAAACAGTTTAATTACAAATTTAATAATTTTTTTTTTAAGCTTGGGGCAAAGACCACCTGAAAAATACATTTGGAGCGAAGGCTACCGGAAACTGTTTACCATACGTGCGGTTGCAACTACCTACTTCAAATTGGCGCCTAAAGACAATAAAACACTTTCTCAATTTTGAGTAGTTACAAACTCACACTAGCAACAAAATATCAAAGTAGCATTTGCAAATCCTAGGAAGGAAAGGTTTAAAATTTATGCAAATATAAAGCTAAATTATTTTGTAGCTGAACAACAATTAAATACCAATGTGTCCTGAATTTCCACTGAAATTACAAGCAGCTATCAAACACGTGAATCAATCTGTCCTTGTTTCCTTATCTTTCTTGCACAGTTCGGTTTTACAGAGAGCATACACAAAGTCTTTCAATAACCGCTAGCCCTAAACCGTTCGCACATTAAAAGCACGCCGCACGACTTTAAAATCAATTTAGAAGATTGCTTACTAAAGGTGAAACAGAGAAATTTTGAATAAGGCCGAAAAACGCGTGTGGACGTGCAGCTCCTCGAAGCACCGAGCTATGCTGACTTCTCCAGTGGCAATCTAGTCTCAGCTCACTGTTCCTTTTTCGTCAGCCGCTAGTAGTTATAGAAATCAGCCAGTAGTCACTGTGGGTTGCCTACTCCAACTTGTAGCCGATCTTGCCGTAAAGCAGAGCATGAAGGCGAAACATAACTTTATCGCCTCCCGCTGGCAAGATGACTATGCAAACATAGGAGGGGAGCCCAATATGCCTCACTTGCAAATACCTTATAAATTATCAGTGGTTAGTTTTCAAACTGTCACAGTGAGACGTCTGTAATAATGCAATATTTGAAAAATGCTATTTGCGCGAAATATTTGTGCGTAAGATTTCCTATGTTTAATAATTACGTACCCTGTACGTATACGTTTAAGTGAGTAGATATATAGATTTCGCATCAGACCACATGCGTAATATGTCCTCAGTCGGGGGGTGGGAGGAAGATACGTGACGTAAGCGAGTAACCGAATAAATGAGCTAGCTTTCAAAACACAAATAAGAAGTACAAATTACCACAACACCACAACAAGTTACTTACCACCTAAGTAACTTGTATGTTAACATACTACAGACTCCTCGTTTTGGTGCGTGGCCGTATGCGGGAAATTGCTTGACCTGCACTGCGCTGTTCTAACCAGTTCTGCTCCCTCTAGAGTTTATCTCCTCTACGTGTGCTGGCTAACCAGTTGACGTGAAGTCTGTGCTGTACAGAGATTGATACGTTATGAGACCGCGTATTTTAATGTTATAGTGTGTTAGTGCTGCTATAATTCCAAAAAGTTGGTATATTTTAGCACACAGAATCTTAATATAAGATTCCTACGTGACCAAAATCTTGCAGAAAAGTGAAAGGCGATTTATAGACAGACTCCCTGCTCTTCGTGCTCCTCATTGCAAGCTCTTTGCTTGTTGGAATATTAACTTTTTACTGCAAGAGCAACGTTGTTGCTATTTCGTGTAATTGAATCTAGATTTGTGAACAGAAAGTAAACAGAGAGCTAACATAGCAAAACCTGCTTTAATATCAGTATAACTTTTTTTTTTGGAAAATATTAAATTTTAGAGGCACTTTCATTGGATCTTACCTATAGCAAGCACGGAAGTACTGCAATTCCAGAAAAAAAATCCACATCGTGTTTTCACGGAATTACGTGTTTTGAGACTCCCTGAATAAAGAAAAAATGTTTTTAGAAAATGGTGTGTGTGTGTGTGTGTGTGTGTTGTGTGCCTGTTTGCCTGTAAACAGCATAAGTATAACAAAAATCTGTTAAATAACCAATGTGGTGTTTAAGTTCAGCGTCTTCTAAGTCTGAAATTAGAATATTATAAGAAACTTTCCACACTCCAAATTACCGTTTACTTGGAAAAATCGTCTTTATCTTTTATTTTCTCAAAACTGGCACTAAATGTTTTGATGGCATATGCTTAAAACATTTGAGGGATAAATGAAATACATGTAGGTGTATCTTGAATTTTATGGGAATAGCCTATGAAGTGTTCATTCTGAATGTCTTTTGTACATTTAATAGAACAAACTGTATCATAGAACCAACTGACTTACGAAAGAAAAAATGTAGAGCTAATTAAAGCACACAATTTATGTGGAATAAACCCTTTTTGTGCTGTTAACCATTTTCAATATATTCTGTGTTATTGGTTTGAATTTTTATATACATAATTATTTCAAGTGGCAGATCCGTTTTATTTTTTCTCGTGGTGATTCAAAAAGCGGAATTTTGAAGCCATCACATGCCAATCTGCACCTTAAAAACCGATTATCGCTTCAGTCTAATGTATTCTTCTTATGCCTGCAACGAAATGTGTAAACGTGTAATGAAGTTTGATCTCGATTAACAAGAAACAGAAGAAAAGCTTTTATGTTAATAGTTTGAAGAGCAGTGAGTAGAGAAAGTGAACGTGAATTTCAACACATGAGATTTTTTTTATTTTGGTGTTGCCAATAAACTCCAGATCCTATTTGCATATATCATCTGTATAAAGTGGGAAGATATATTAAATACTAGAGTTTTGAGGGTTTCTTTTTAATTTACGGACGCCCTTTAACTACTATGGTCCTTTTTTGTTTTGTTTAAAAGTTCCCTTGTTTTACCCAGTTAATACTGTGTTTTTACTGTTTTCGTTACCGCTTATCACCACAATTACACAACACAAACACCCATGCCCATGGCGGGACTCGAACCCGCCACGGATCTATACATTCCAGCGATCACGGCTACGAGGGCCGTCATGGTCCTTAGCGTCCCATTCTATATAGGGGCGTGAAAGATTGGAAATTTTGCTCAGAGGCCTCTTTATCAGGCTTGAGGTTCTTTTACGTGCCTTAAATCTACGACACGGGACCTCCGGCTTTACTTCCCTTCCGAAGGGGGCCTTGCTAAGGATTTTTACACCCAAAAAAAATCCATCGCCCTCCGCCGGGTTTGAACCTGTGACCTCGCGAAGTAGAGGCTAGAATGGTATTCCTAGACTATGCAGGACAACATATTAAATACTTATTTTACAATTAAGCTAAGATATTAAGACTGCCTTCGTGTGGTTATTGTTGCTGTTCTCAGCTATTTCTCTCTTCTTCTGGCATGATGTTCTCTTTAAACAAGGTTTCCTTATCTCCTTTATTACTTTGCTAGCTCTCAGCTTGCAGAAGGAAACTGGGAACTAATCGCAGTAGACCGCATTGTTTCCAACCTCCATAACGACTTGAGAGTGGATTTTAAGTGAAACCTGGGAACGTTACGTTCTTCTGGAATAAATGTAATTACAAGGGAATTATAGCAGCAATACTCCGTGCGACAAAATATAGAGAATGTTGACTTAAATGCTACAAAATAAATGAAAAAGTAATAAACAAGCTCTAGTTAGAAGATTTAGTGGGATACGAAAGACCACATTTAAGATGTGTAATAAAATATACTTTCTTTCAACTTCCGCCTGCTGTTTGTGTAGATAAAGCCCATTTTATCCCCAGCTTTACGATTAAAACACACAGGGCTAACTCGTATATAGTATTAGGAGCGAGCATTATATCCAACTTGAAAAGAAATCAGGTGAAACGGAAGTAAACCAGGTCATAACTTATGACTATATTTTTACTTTCTCTACTACGTATAGTAAGTATGGGAACTATTGTATTCCACCCAAAAATTCGATACCGAGATTTCACCGGAAATATATGTTTTGAGATCCCCTGAATCCAAAAAAAAGCATTTTTGGAAACATGTCCGTGTGTGTGTCTGTGAACAGCATAACTCAGAAACGAACAGTCGGATAAACACCAAACCTGGTATTTAGATTTAGTATCTTCCAGAGATGCGACACGAAGGTTTTCAAGAAATCCCCCCACCGTAGATTACCCTTTACATGGAACATTTTTCTAAGATTTTAATTCTAACGATTTTGAATAAAATACCATAAGTTTAAGACATTTTTATGAAAAACGATTGTATATCTCGAATTTTCAGGGAATGTCTCCAAAAGTATTCTTCATTGTGAACGACTTTTACATAACTGGTAAACCATAAGAGATAGACAAAATTTTACTACACAAAAATGTAGATGGCGTTAAAATACACAATTTATGTCATATCCATTTTTGTTTTTTGTTGAGTGAACCATTTTCGAGATATTGTCTTTTATTCCCTTAAATTCTCCGATACTTATACTTTTTCTCAAATGTAAATTCGTTATTCATTTTTTTGTCTTGGATATGCAAAGAGTATTAATCTGTGGCAAAGAGAATGGTGCTGCACATAGCAACCAGCTATTAAGAGATATGTCTATGCTTAAAGGCTACTGTATTTCTATATTACCCTGCAAATACAAAACAAGGGTGAACAGAGTAGGCTTTAAGCGATTGTCAAATACTTTTTATACTGAGAAATAAACGTACTGCTATGATTTTGTGAATCTTCTAGCTGCTTTTGCTTCAAAGGAATACTGATTTGAACCAATTTCGTAAAATCGTTGCATTTTATTAGTTCATATCTTATTCTTCGTTATAGTAGCATTTTAAATGTTCCTATTTTAGTTTATATTTTTTGTTTCCACGGTTTAAGGGCTGTTTCATTTTATTCACTCATATATTATTTGTTAAAGTATAATTTTCAGGTGTTTCTGCTTTGGTTTCTGTTCTTTGTTTACTGGTTTACGTTTTAAGACTTTTCATAATGCCTAGTAAGAAACGAACCAGTTTTAACTTTAATATTAAGAACTTGTTTTCCGTGAAAGCAGCCAAAGTGATTGCTGGTATCTTGAGCAAAATAACGACATATTTGGTGAGGTTAAAAACACACAGTGCACAAGCAACTCGGTGATGGCGTTATGTTTTTCAACTGTAATAAATATTGATGCTTGGAGTTCTGAAGTAATTGATAAAATTCTTCATTTAGGCAATGATTTGCACTTAAAATCAATTTCAAATTATGATGGTGTTATGCCATATCCGCCTTACTTGTACGCTGATGAGGTTTGGCTGCAGGATATTGTAATCGATGATGTAAAAGTAATCTGCAATGCAGTGACAAATAATTTTGAATTACAAGGGATCATACTGAGGGATTTAGGCAGTGTGTTAAAAACATTTTTATGCCCTGTACATTCAAAGAGAATGCAATGCTCCACATAGCAACCAGCTCTTAAAAGATTTGACTATCGCTTAAAGCCTACCATATTCCCCTTACACCTACAAAAAATGTAGCAATAAGATAGAGTTTGCAAACGTTTATCTCGAATAACATGAAGTAGATGGAGAATAAGCGTTTGTAAAATTAGTCTGTACAAGAGTAGAGAAAGTCATGTGAGTGTAACACATAAGATGTTTTCTTTAGTAAGTCTTTTGTCTATATGTTACAGTTTATTCTATTAAATGTACAAAAGACATTCAGAATGAAGAGGACCTCATAGGCTATTCTCAGAAAATTCAAGATAATATACCTATATTATTTTACTTATCATGCAAATATCTTAAACGTTGCCATTTTGGTCAAAACCTTTAGAATCAGTTTTGAGAAAATAAAACAAAGGCAATGCTTCCAAGTAAAGATAGTTTGAAGTGTGGGGATCTTCTTAAAAATATTGTAATTTTACCCTTGGAAGACGCTGAACGTAAATACCAAGTTTGGTATTTAACAGATTTTTTCATTATAGTTATGCTGTTTACAGACAGGCAGGCAGGTAGGTAGGCGCGCGCGCTCGCGCACACCCCCCCCCCACACACACACACACAATTTTCACAAGATTTTTTGTTCTTTCTTTGTTTATTCGCACGCACACACACACACTTTTCAAAGGATCCGTTTTTTTTTCTCCTTTTTTTATTACTCAGGGAGGTTTAAAATATCTATGTAATTCCGTAAACACTCAGTGTCGAAGTTTTGCTGGAATTGCAATATTTCCTGTGCTTATTATAGGCAAAATCCAATGAAATGTCTCCCCAAAATACAGATTTAAACTGATGTTAAAGAAGAAGGTGTATGTTAGCTCTCTGCTTGCTTTTTGTTCATATCTGCATTCCATTCCATTACACGAATTAGCAACAACGTTGCTCTTGCAGTAAAAAGTAAATATTCCAACAACAAAGAGCTTGCATTCCGGAGCTCGAGGAACAGGGAATCTGTCTATAAATCGCCGTTTCACTTCTCTGCAAGATTTGTGGTCACTTATGAATCCTACATGAAGATTCTGTGTGCTAAAGTTTACGGACTTTTTGGCATTATTGCAGCACTATTACACTACAACACTGACATATGTGGCCTCTGTACAGCACAGACTTCGCGTCAACTTACTTACTCAGGTTACCCTCCTCGTATGTAGGACTTATACCCCCTTGAGGTGACAACCGTGCCTGTAGAGGTGCAGACGAACATTGAATCAGAGAATGAAGAACCTGGAGCGGGGATCGGTGGGTAGCCAGTTAAGAGATCGAGGAAGGAGATGATATCAAATAAAGGCGAAATAGGTGAGAGGAAACATGATGATTGAGCAGTTGGTGCAATGAATGACGGGGAAAACCGAAGAACTCTGAGAATACCCACTTGGTTGAGAGCGAGAGGTCTAACCACACGGCTACGGCGCCGCGGTTCATAAATACAGATATCAATTTTGTCTTTGACTTGCACATTTCATAAAGGTTACGACTAGCTCGCGTAATCCCATTGTGAGATAATTGCCTCCTCCCCAACTTTCTCTGCCTGTCCGTCTATCACTCGCTATCTCTCTCTCTTTATCATCTGCTCATACGACATTAAGACCTTCATTCTCTTTCTTTGTCTCCGCCCAACACAATAGCATGACATGTGATGTTTCCCAGAAGTAAGACTGCTTTTACTGGTGTGCTATTCACCGGTTCAGAACTATTTCCCATGAAAACTAGAAAACAAAAAAAAGAGATATAAGTTATAATCCGTCGAGTAAAGATTAATATCAAAGATAAAATAAAGCAGGCACAACTGGATGGCGGCTGAGCTCTGGCCACAGGTGAAGCTCCGCGACATTGCCAAGAGTTAAAGGGCAGAGCCAAGTTGTATAAAATCCAATAAAATAGAAGAAATACAATCACTGTAACTGTTCTACGGGCGCTAACTGAATTTATTACCACTAACATTAAAGTTAGAACCTCTACTGAAGGTAAAACTTAACATCTTTGTAGCGTAACGCCTAGTCCATAATTAATATACACAAGGGAATGCAAACAATATAATCACAGATATATTAATAAACGATAAGGAGACAAATAGAAGAGAATATATATCAAAAAGAGAAATAAATAGGAAAGGGAAACATGTAAATAGCATGTAGTATAAAATATAATGATATGTATGGAACATTGATAAAGAAATGTTGTCCTTCGTGGTCTAGGGGTACCTAGTCGAAGTTTCGATCCCGGCGGAGAGCAATAGATCTTTTCGAGTGTAAAAATCCTTAGCATAGCTTCCTTCGGAAGCGAAGTGGTGGTCCCTTGTTGTACATTTACGGCACATAACCCTCAAACGTGATAAAGAGCGAGGAATTTTGTAATATCTTGTATAACTGGTAAAAGTTAAACGTTAGACGAAAACGTACTAAGGAAAAAAATGTAGATCTATTTAAAAAATACAATTTACTTCAAGTAACTTCTTTGTGGAATCAAGCATTTCTGAGATATCCGTTATTAATGGTTTCATTTGTCCACAACTTTGTCATTCTTTTTAAGTCCATGGATTTACGGTTTTTCTGGCGATTGCATGGAAACAGTATGGAACTTTAAGGCCAGCATATAGCGTCCAGTTCTTAAACATTTGTCTATCATTAACGAAACGTCTAATGTAGCCGTTTCTGTAAATATGTATCTGAACTAAAATGAAGTAGATAGAAAAATAAACCTTTAATGGCAATAATTTGTGTATCCATTAATAGAAAATAGAGGGTCGAGGTAGTCATGTGAATTAAACACATTAGATTTTTAGAAAAAGGTCCTGTGTGTGTATGTGTGTTTGACTTTGAACAGTGTAACTCAAAAACGAAATGTCGGATAAATACCAAACTTGGTGTTTAAATTCAGAACCTTCCAAAGATGCGACACAAATATTTTAAAGAAAATATCCCTACCCCATACTACTCTTCACATGGAACATTTTTCGAAATTTTTTATTTTCGAAAAAATGGCTTTAACAACTTTGATTAAAATACCGTATATTAAAGATATTTACATGACAAATAAAATCTATAACCTGAATTTTCTAGGAATAGCCTGTGAAGTCTTCTTCATTCGAAAGGGATTTCGTATAATCTTGTATAACAATTTATTTCAAATAAATACCACTCAAAATAAATCTTGCTTTTTTACTTTCTCTACTACGTATAGTAAGTAGGGGAAGTATTGTATTCCACCCAAAAATTCGATACCGAGATTTCACCGGAAATACATGTTTTGAGACCCCCTGAATCCAAAAAAAGCATTTTTGGAAACATGTCCGTGTGTGTTTCTCTCTCTCTCTCTCTCTCTCTCTCTCTCTCTCTGTGTGTGTGTGTGTGTATGAGAGCAGCATAACTCAGAAACGAACAGTCGGATAAACACCAAACTTGGCATTTAGGTTCAGTATCTTCCAAGGATGCGACACGAAGGTTTTCAAGAAAATCCCCCACCCCAGATTACCCTTTACATGGAAGATTTTTCGAAAATTTTAATTTTCTCAAAAACGGCTCTAACGATTTTGATTAAAATATCATATGTTTAAGATATTTTCATGACAAATAAAATGTATATCTTGAATTTCCTGGGAATGTCTCCAAAAGTATTCTTCATTGTGAACAATTTTTGCATAACTGGCAAACCATAAGAGATTGACAAAATTTGACTGCACAAAAAATGTAGATCGCGTTAAAATACACAATTTATGTCATATACATTTTTTTTGTTGAGTGAACCATTTTCGAGATATTGCTTGTTATTCCCTTAAATTTTTCAATATTTATTTTCTCGTGGGAATTCGTTATTCATTTTTTTGTCTTGGATATGCAAAGAGTATTAATCTATGGGAAAGGGAATGGTGCTGCACCTAGCAACCACCTATTAAGAGATATGTATGTGCTTAAAGGCTACTGTATTTCCAAATTGCCCTTGTAAATATATATTCCCCTTACATCTACAAGAAAATTAGCAATAAGATACTCTGCAAATGTTTATCTCGATTAACATGAAGTAGATGGAGGATAAGCGTTTGTATAAATAGTTTGTACAAGAGTAGAGAAAGTCATGTGAGTGTAACACATCAGATTTTTGTGATATCAGCCATTTCCGAGATATCTGGTACTAATGATCGAATTGTTCAATACTTAGCCATTCTTTAAAGTCCTGTCGATTTTCAATTGCTTCTCGTGATGTCATGGAAAGAGTATGTAATCTTAAGGGCGGCGTGTAGCGTCCGCTTCTAAAATATTTCATTATCGCCAATGCCTTTGTATCCATAACGAATGTAAAATACAACTACGAAGCGTATTTTTAAAGTAGGTACCGCTTTAATATAGAGTGAGCCAAAAGACTCCGAACCGCCTGCGCGGTTACTTTCCTGTCCGCGTCCTCGGCGCTCGTTGCCGTCTGTTGTAATCATAGAAAGGCGCGGATGAAACCATACAATTTTAAAACTACTTTTAAGGGAAAGGAACTTTACGAAAGGAGATGCTGAAACTGTCCATCGTTGTTGTCCATACATTTTTGGCACCTCTTTAGGAAACTATCCATCCCTCGCCGTAGTTCACGTTGAGAAATTTCCTTGAGGATATTTTGTTTTAATTCTCCCAGGGTGTGTGGGTTTGTTTTGTACACTTTATGTTTTAAGTTACCCCGTAAGGGTATTTTATGAACGATATTACCGGCTGTGCGGTGTTTTTCCACTGGGCGTGCGGAAATATGAAAAAACATGATAACGCACTGCTGCTATAAAGAAAGTCACGCTGTTATGGTTTTGCTTTGCAGTGTGAAGTGCAGTTTTGAGTTGACGGTGATGTGATGTGGTTCAGTTATTACGACTTATTTATTATTTTGTCTTGTAGCTTATTATGGCTCAGTGTATGTTTTCTACTGCACAGCGTGCATTTATTTACGACTTGTATGTGTTAACTCGGTCAGCGCGCCAAGTGAAAGTACGATTTGCAGAAAGATTTCCAGGTGCAAAAGTTTCAGGCCGTACAACAATCTATGAACATTACAGTAAATTTCAGGCCACAGGAAGTGTTCAGGCTAAGAAACCTAAAAGGCGGCGTTCGGTTCTTACCGAAGAAGCATTAGAGGACATCAGTTATCGTTTGGAAAATTCCCTCCAAAAATTCTATGATGGATAGTTTCCTAAAGAGGTGCCAACAATGTATGGACAACGTAAGAATAATTTGCATACCCACAAATAAGCTATAAAGAGTAGAGAATGTCATGTGAATGTAACACATCAGAATTATTTCCTATAGTATTATGCATTTCCTTTCATAAAGTTGGTAAGTAAAGCATTTAAAAATGATAGCAGCAGATGGCAACGAGCACTGAGGACAGAAAATACACCGCGCAGGTAGTTCGGAGTATTTGGCTCACTCTGTATATTGCCAGTGCAGCGCTGATTTCCTCCATACATTTAGGAAGCCAGGAGCAGCTGTGAGCGATCGTCACTTTGTGTTTCCCTGTTGTTAGAGCGTTTCGAAAGGTTGAAAACCATCGAACGACCCGCCGACTTATGTCAGATTGGTGGTTCATTTTTTAAGTGCAAGTAAACATTGATCGCCAATTGAGTGATGTTTATGGGGAAACAATAATGAGTGATAATTACGGCTACACACAGCCAAACAAACTCAAGATCTGATCACTTCATTTGGTTGGGAACAATTTGACCACCTCCTCTACAATACAGATTTGCCATCAAGCGCTTTTCATCTGTTTCTTCATCTGAAGAAATTCCTTGATGAAAAACAGCTCAATGACGATGAGGTGAAACAGGAAGTGCAGTCTTGGCTTTCATCACAGGCGATATCATTCTTTGACGACGGCATACAAAAACTGGTTTCCCATAACAAGTGCCTGAATAACGGCTGTGACTATGTAGAGAAGTAGTGTAAGGTGTCAGCTAATGAGTGATAATAAAGTGCGAGGACGTATTTGGAAAATAATATTCTGTTATTTTTTAAAAAATTGTCAGTACTTTAAAAGCCCGCCTTGTATTTCCGGAAAGGTTTCTCTCGATTGAAACGAAGTAGATAAGAAAGTACACTTTCGTAAGAATAATTATATATCCACATAAAGCTATAAAGAGTAGAGAAAGTCATGTGAATGTAACACATCAGATTTTTTCCTATAGTATTATGCATCTCTAAATGCATTTCTCGCAAGAGCAGCAAGAACCAAATAAACCTTCTTATGCAACAGGAAACTGTCTTACTCTCTAAATCGGTCACGCGCATTTTATTCCTTCCTTCGCCCAAACAGTTGTACCAATTGCTAGTAGGAACATTCTAAATGTTGGAGGCAAACCACGCGGGCAGTTCAAAATTAAACAAAATTAACATGTTCTATGTATGGATACAATGAAAAAAGTAATGAGGGAAAATAACTGCATTTGAAAAGAAATTGGGAAATTTTTTAACTTGTAATTATTAAGTAATATTCAGCTTCAGATATAGACACCAAAAAATTAAACAATTTACGGATTCTTCAGCTCTGTATTTAATGTTATTCTTGAACTCAATCACATGATGAAAAAACTTAATTGCCGATTAGAAGAGTCTGATATTTACTGAAACTCCAGAAGGCCAGTTTAAGTCCGGGGTTGTCAGGATGTTCTAAAGTTCCTAGTGTGTGTGTGGGGGGGAGGGTGGCTGTACGGGCGCACTCTCTTATCCCTTTAAATATCTCAGGTGACCATGATGTGTTTTGTTTTCAGAGCATTAAAAACTGCTCATGTCAGCTGAACACCAAAACAAAATAGAAGCTTCTCATTAGTTTAATTATTGTTTGATATATAGGTTCAAATTTATCCAGTGCAAATAGCGTGGCACTGAAACATGAAAAAAGAAGGCTTAGTGTAATGGAAATATTTTAATAATTTTTGCAGGGCTCTGTGGCTTGTGTAATATATCATTAAAGCGCAATGCAGAAAAATGTACATTACTAACAAAGAAAAATTACAAATATATAAAACCACAGCGAGTTTGTAATAATTAAGTACACGCACTACACAGTTCACTGCAGCATTGGAAAGCAAACGCATTAATGTGGTAATGTGGAAGCGAACGTACGGTTCAGTTTGAAATTATATTACAGATTATGTACCTCAACGCTTTCCATTAGGTATATATAATAACTTCAGTGGTTTAATTCTAAAGTAATGATGCAGTTATGTCCCCACTGTTGTTAACGTACTCTTGAAATAAATAGAACTAAAACTTATATATATATATGGGATATATATATATATATAAAAAATATATATATATATCCCATATTGTTAGTCATGGCCAATAATAACAGTAATAATAATTTCTTTGCTTCCCTTTTTATGTAACTATATTTTATGCTGAAATTTTTCTTTTGAAAGATGTTCTGTCCATTAGACACAAATACTAGCGATTCTTCTTTATTCTGCAATCTTGAATATATAAACCAATACGTATATATTTTACTGAAAGTCAAAGAACTAAACATAAAGTGTAAGTGTGTGACCATTCTACTGCTATTCACAAGCACCACATTACATATGTAATTTGGTTTTATCCAGAAATAAGTAATTAGCAAATAACACTCGGAAGCAGTCAGTTTGTTGATTAAGCCTGTCTACTCCCACACTCATATGCTAGCATGCAATAATATGTTTAATATAAACGCCTATTAGACACAACTATCTAACCATTTTAAGAAAAAAGCATTATATAAAATTCAGAAACATGAAAGACTTGAACATTTCTAATTAAGAACAAAAGTTTTAATGAAGGACAAATATTTCATGCACTGTATTATATCACTTCATAAGTTGTCATTTGTTTCTACTGGATTCACAGATTTTGGTCACCGGAGTGAGTAAATGTAATGGCTGAAAGTCGCCAAGCCAGGATAGTTCAGAAATGTGATTCAGTGCGTCAGCTTATCAGCTCCATTCACAACTCAGTTAACGCTGCAGGTTACATGCCTACCTCTACTCCTCCTCCCATTGTTTTACGTGTTTTCATTTAGAACAAGGGTGTATGGAGTGTTGCATTCATCGCAGTCAAGGTCTAAAACGAACCAAGTCCAGCAACTCTTTGGAGACACATGCGAGGCAACAATCTTGGAATTTGTAGGCCAGCACATAGACCAAATTTTAAACATATGGCTATCGATTCGGTTTCCTCTACACCCCTTGTACTTTCAGCGAAATATGTAATGTAACTATTTCTGCAGAGGTTTATCTCGATTAACAAAAACCTAATAATCTGTGCAAGCTATATTTTTATAGAAAAACTTCCATGTATTTGAACTCTAAAACGTTAAGTTCGATGAATTCCAAACTTGCTATTTAAGTTCAGTATTTTTTAAACGATGCGCCATAAAGTTTTTCTTTTTTAAAAAATATCCCAACCCTAACTACCGTCTATGTAGATACACTTTCGATATCGTTTATTTTCTCATAACGGTTTAGATTAAAAATATCGTTATCAAAATGTATATCTGGAATTTTCTAGGAATATCCTGTGAACTTCTTTTCATTCGGAGGAATGTTGTGTCATTTTGTGTAATGAGTAAACCATAAGAGATAGATAGAAGCTTACTGCACAAACAATGTAGATATGTTTAAAACGAACAATTTAATTCAAATAACTTTTTGTGGCATCAGCCATTTTCTAGATATCCGTTATTATAGGTTTGAGTTTTTCAATGTTTGTCTTTTTTTTAAAGTGCTGTGGTTATTCAGCTGTTTCTCGTGATGTCCGTGAAAGGTATGACATTTCACGAACTGCATACAACGACCTGGTTTTTAAATATCTGACTGCAGATTTGGTTTTCTCTATTCTCCTTGTACCCGTAACGATTTGTGTAATGAAACCATATCTGCAAAGGTTTACCTTTTTGAACGTGAGTTAGTTAGAAAAATAGCTTTTGTAAGAATAATGTTTAGTATATATAAATGAGCAATAGTGGGTAGAGATAGTCATGTGAATGTAACACATCAGAATTAGTTTTTAAATGCCTCCGCTATTCATTTCTTTCTCGCGATGTCATAGAAAGAGCATGGAAAGTGAAGGGGAGCACATGGTGGCCGTCATGTTAACATTTGACTATCGAATAGGTTTATCCTGTCCCACTTATACCTACAATAAATACGTGCTGGTCCCGTAGCTTAGTCGGTAGAGCATCAGCCTATAGTGCGTGGGGTCCCGGGTTCGATTCCCGGCTGGGGATGAGAATTTTTCTCTAGCGAAGTTTACTCCTTATCATCCCCAGTGTGTGTGATCTAATGATTAAAAATCAATGACAGTTACACGAGTTAACATCATTGCCAATAGGCAAGGCCGCCGATAAGACCAATGTAGGCGAGGTATAAGTGGAACTCAAAAAGCAATATGTTAAACTATTTCTGCAAATGTTTAACTATTTCTGCAAATGTTTATCTGGATTAGCATGAAGTAGACAGAAAAATATTTTTGTAAGAATAGACGGTAGAAGGCAAATAAAGTAAACGATAGTGTGGATAAAGTAATGTGAATGTATTATACTTTTTAAATGTTTATCAATTTCTGGTGATGAATTGCTTTCAGAGTTTTAGCTGAAATAGTTTTAATTTTTACAATATCATTCATGATAAGAGTTTTAACATTTATTTTGGCGGGGATGCCTGCTGTGCGAAGGATCCCGGTTCGTTTTCCGGCTGTGGGGTGGGAATTTGTCTCTAGTCAAGATTACTTCCTACCCTCCCCAGATCTGGAGTTAAGAATGAGAGTGTGTATGTGTTTGTGATCTAGTGTATAAAACCCAAAGACAGAAAGCCAATGACAACCGTATAGTTGACACCATTGCCGATAGACAATACGTGCCGATATGAACGTTGTAGTTAAACAATAAGAAACTAATAGTTCAGAGTGTTTCAATTTCAACTATACGAATTCTATTAATTTCTATTTGCAAGTTGCTGCATGGAGTCAAATAGGTCTCAGATAAGGGATTTTAATTTTCTATCTGAAGTGGACCTTTATTAACATTTTAAACGCAATGTTCTTTTCTGGGTTGAAAAGTTGGTATAGCTACATTCAGGATTGCATCACCAGTATGTGCTGTTTCTACCCCAGGCCGCGCGCTGGCAGTGGCTGTAGCACAACAAATGACGGTTTAATAATCGCTCCGAAATGGTGTTTGTTCGTTCGGAGCAGCTTTTTGCTATACATTCACTTGGTAGAAACACAGTGCAATACTCCATGAATGGTAAACATTTTACAACTAGTGTAATAATTATTGTAAACTTGTAATAAGCGACAGTCTCTGTATTAAATCGTAATACTAGAAGTAAACAAAATTATACTGTCGATGAATCTGAACGGTAATATCATAGTTGCTGTTGTTTAATATTAAATTTATTTCTCATTCATGCTTCATACAAAAGTATTTATTTGCTTTTTTTAAATAAAATTTTTATGATTCGTAATGAAATGATAAAATGACATGATGAATACGTTTTACGTTTTGTATGTGTTCCATATCACTTTTATATTACGCCCTTTTTAACAATAATACACCTAACTCTGATGAGTTTGTTTTCGATACCAAAAAAAATGTTTTGTAGGCCCGTATACCTAATCACCATTAAAAATGTTTTCAGTATACACGAGGAATTATTCTACAGAGCTTTCGTTTGGACGCACGGCCGGTCTGACGGGAACTTTCTTGGCACAAGGAAGCGCGCAGTTTGCCGGCGTAGTCGGATATTCATAGCCTCTTAAATTACAATAACCACACACCTTCGCCAGGGAAGATGCTGGACATTATACATACATTCTTAGAATATTTGCATTAACCCTTATTAATTCTTCTTCTGAAATTGAATCAATCTCTCTCATAAGAGAGTTCTTCCAAAGTAAGCGAGCTTTTCCAATACACACGAAGGTCCCCCATAAATAGAGATCGCTTACGATAAGTACGATTTTGAGAGAGCGCTGGTTTTAATCCCCTACCTTTAAGTATTTCCTAAATTATTGTTTTTTTTAGAAACCAGCTCTATGCCCTGTAGCTCAATCTTGTTGATAGTACGCCGGTGTACATTCAATGTCACACAGTTCTAGGAATGGCGTGATTATGTTATCCCTCACTCTGCCCATTGGATTGGATGGGCTACGGAAGGGACTCGGCACTGATCCACATGGGGAGATTTTGTATCTATGTCCCACAAGAGGGCATCCCCGGGAGGAAGGATAAAACGAGAGGAGACACCGAGCGGCCGTAACCAGGAGTGACGGTAGAGGAATGGCAGGCCTAAGGTTCCAGATAGAGACTCCCCGGCAGACGGACAGGCAGGCTGGGGACCCCACCCCGTACAAAGTGGTTTCAAAGCCCCTCAAGGAGTTTCGGATACCCGGCAGCTAGCCGAGAGACGGAGAGAGTAAGAGAGAGCATCCTTTTCCCCCGCCACACTGCAGCGAAACACCATCGCCGACACTCCCAACCTTGAAAGAGACCAACGGATGAAAGATCAAGGGAAATGAGAATGAAGATGAAATGGTGGGACAGGAAATTCGGGGGATGTGAGAATCTTCGACTCGGGAAAACCCCGAAAAAACCCATGGATCAGAAAGGTCGGCCACGGGACTCGAACCCACAGCGTCTCGAATGCGGGCCACAGACGAAACCACCTGAGCCATCCTACTCGGTACTGTGCCCATCCACTGCATCTCCGAAAAATATAGGCTGTGATTGTGTGAGCACTCACAGCACGCCAAACCAACATTTTTGATCCTACAACGGCATTTCCTGTACAAGTATGGATTTTTCTTCACTCCAGTATCTATTTCTACGTTCTCTACTACGTATAGTAAAGTAGGGGGGGGGGAATTGTTTTCCACCCAAAAATTCGATTTCACCGGAAATACATGTTTTGAGGACCCCTGAATCCAAATAAAGTATATTAGGACAAATATCCGTGTGCCTGCCTGTGTATCTGCGTATGTGTGTGTGTGTGTGTTTTTTTTTGTCTTCTAGTGTGTCTGTGAACAGCATAACTTAAAAACGAAAGATTGAATATCTTCCAAAGATGAAACACAAGATTTTCTACAAAATCCCACCACGCAAAACTACACTTTACCTGGAACATTTTTCGAAATCTTTTATTTATTTTCTAAAACATGCCTATAACGATTTTATTTAAAATACCATATATAAAAAACATTTACATGGCAAAATGTATATCTTGAAATTTCAGGGAATAGCCTATGAAGTCCTTTTTATTACGAAGAAGTTTTGTATAATCCTGTATAACTGGTAAAGCAATAGACGAAAACGTACTACACAACAAATGTAGATAACTTT
This sequence comes from Deroplatys truncata, assembly GCA_030765065.1. NCBI lineage: Eukaryota > Metazoa > Arthropoda > Insecta > Mantodea > Mantidae > Deroplatys > Deroplatys truncata. The sequence goes on along the minus strand of CM060983.1, from coordinate 200,389,998 downwards.
AAAACACACAATTTATATAAAATTAATGTTTTGTGACATAAACCGTTTCCGAGATATCCGCGTCATCCTCCGTGGTGTATTGGTTACCAGGTCAGCTCTATCTCCCGAGGTCGTGGGTTCAAACCCGGCGGAGGCGATGGATTTTTTCCGGCGCAAAAGTCCTTTGCATGGCTTCCTTCGGAACGGAAGGAAAGCCAGTGGTCCGGTGTCGTAGATTTAAGGCACGTAAAAGAACCTCAAGCCTTATACAGAGCCCTGTGAGCTAAGTTTCCGGTCTCTCATGTACAATATAGAATGGGACGCTATGGACCACAGCAGTTAAAGAGCGTCCATAAATAAAACTCAGTTTAATTTAATTTTCTGAGATATCCGTTATTAAAGGTTCGAATTTTTCAATACTTATTCTTTTAAGGTCCCATCGATTTTTAGTTGTTTCTCACGATTGCATGGAAACAGTATGGAATTTTAAGGACAGCATATAGAGTCCAGCTGTTAAACATTTGACTATCGCTGTTCTCTTTGTAGCTATAACGAAATGTGTAATGCAATTATTTCTATAAAGCTTTATTTGGATTAAACTGTAGCAGATAGAAAAAATTACAAACACTTATTCTCCATATGCTTCATATTAATCAAGATATCGAGATGTTAAACTTATTGCTAATTTTCTTGTAGATGCAAGGGGAATTGGCGGACTTTAAGCTATAGTCAAATGTTTTAAGAGTTGGTTGCTATGTGGCGCATTCCATTCTCTTTGTATGTCCAGGACATAAAAAAATGAATAACGAATTTGAGAAAAAGTATCAGTATTGGAAAATTTAAGGGAATAACAGGAAATATTTCGAAAATGATTCACTCAACAAAACATTTATATGACATAAATTTTAACGCGATCTACATTTTTTGTGTAGTAACATTTTGTCTATCTCTTATGGTGTACCAGTTATGCAAAAGTCGTTCACAATGAAGAATACTTTTGGAGACATTCCCAGAAAATTCGAGATATACATTTCATTTGTCATGAAAATATCTTAAACATATGACATTTTAATCAAAATCGTTAGAGCCATTTTTGAGAAAATTAAAACTTTCGAAAAATATTCCATGTAGAGGGTAATCTGGGGTGGGGGGGATTTTCTTGAAAACCTTCAGGTCGCATCTCTGGAAGATACTGAACCTAAATACCAAGTTTGGTGTTTATCCGACTGTTCGTTTCTGAGTTATGCTGTTCACAGACACACTGACATGTTTCCAAAAACGTTTTTTTTTGGATTCAGGGGTCTCAAAACATGTATTTGCGGAAATCTCGGTATCGAATTTTTGGGTGGAATACAATACTTCCCCTAGTTACTATACGTAGTAGAGAAAGTAATAAGCTTGAGTAAGAATATTGTGTATACCCCTAATAAAGGATATAGGGTAGAAAAGGTTATGTGAATGTATCACATTAGATTTTTTTGTATTTAGATTCAGCTTCTGTCCTCTTTTCAATTCAAAGTCTGGTCGCGATTTCTGAAGATTTGCCCTCACCAAATAAGGGAGATTAAAAGATGCATTTGAATGCATTTCTACTGGTTTTAACCCAGATATATTATTATTGTTATTACTTCAGACATTTTAAGGCATGAAAAGGGAAAGTCTATTTCTAACAATAAAAAACAACAGTATATGCATTACTTGATACTTGAAAATGTGAAAGAAGATCTGCATTGGCCATCTTCTTACCAAGGCTCGTTACAAATGCAGTATTTTTATTCCAATCCAGCTTTCCCTGGAATGTCTAGCACCAGTAAACTTCAGCCCAAAGCTAAAAGAGTAGTGGAACTCCTACTGGAAAATAGGTCAAGAATTTGGTGTTCTTGGAAGAGCTTAACGGAGAAAATTAGAGCGTAAGGAGAGTGGATGGTTTTATCTCGCATTCCTCTAAATTACTCCTTAGAGGGCCGCTTCGCAGACACATATTGCATTCTTTACGTCAAACAGAAATTGCCGTTTTGTGCACTGGCCTTGCGAGTAACATGACGCAAGTTAACTAACGTAGTAAGGGGGTTTTAAAATTTAATAACGTTGACATAATAGGTTATCAGTTTAGCAATAAGGAAATTGAGGTAAGTTTAGATTTTGACCGACAGATGTCGTTATATAATGCATTGGAAGACAAGGTTAACTTAACTGCTGCCTTAAATTGATCGACAGTTTAATTCAGATAAGATATGACGTCCGTTGTGTACATTTTCACATTTGCCTTATTTCCTAGTTATTACATTTTCTAGCACGTTCCTAGCAATTAGAGGAGTTACATTCCATCCAACTTTGTTTTTGAGTTTTACTGTTCACAAACATAATAATACATGGACACTGGACACACACATACGGAGCTGTATCTAAACATGCTTTGCTTGATTCAGAGATCCTCAAAACATTATTTTCGGTGAAACCCCGATATTGAATTTTTGGGTGGAATATTGCCTCCACTTACTATAGTAGTAGAGAAGTACTAAGTAGTAGAGAAAGCATATATATATATATATATATATATATATATATATATAGTAGTGGGAAATCGTTGGTCCTCTTGGTTGATGCCCTCTTCTGTAGTGTTCTGGTCTCCGGCTACCTCTGCTCAGCAGCTCATGATTTCTCCATTCATAACAAATTACCTATCTAACTAATTTCGCTGATCTCAGGGTTTTCATAAGTGAGACAAATTAAAATACACTACACTTCCCTTAAATGTGGTTTATTATCCAATAAACACTTATGGCGGCTAGCTTTTCCCATCTTTAACAATTCCCACCATAATAAATTAGGAGTCTAGTCTAACTGCACACGTTTCCCACCCATATGCACACACGTGCATCCTTCGAACAAGGAGTATCACTGTGTGTCGAAAGATTCTATAAGAGAGTGAAAATCTAGGGCTTTCTTCCCCCTTTTATACCCACACTTAATGACGATCACCTTCGCGCCTCAAAATGTAACGACATTTCTAATTGGTCCTAAGACGGCGTTACCTTATTATGTATGAAAGTATTCTGCTCCAAAACATTTCGCATACGCGCCCCAGTGACGCGACCGGAAGATGATTCAATATCTCGGTCTCTTTCCTTTCTGTATCTGTCTCTTTCTACTTTAGTTATTGCTTCAACTTCCTAGCTCATTAAGCTTGGTGAAAGGTGGTGGGTTCTGCCTAGAATTAGCTTTTATCTGGAATTAGCTAGCTCGCCCATCCCTTACTTATTTAAGTTACAATCTGATTAGTACATTTCTTGGCTGCTAAATATTCTGACATCTTTCTTGCTGAATTATATGATTTTGCACAGTTCTTATAATATGAATATGTATATGTGTGTGGTATATATATATATATAATAAAAACGACCAAATTATCTACGCAGGTAACTACCACTTCCAGTGATTTCTGGTACAAAGTTGCAGACATTTACAGTCCAATAAAAGTGCATCTTTCGTTTTCCAGATGGTAAAAACATTTTATTTCGTTGTTATAAATATGACAAAAAATAAAATGGAATCCGAAAACATATTTCGTTGTAGATATTTTAGGGTGGCTCATGAAGCAGCATATACGAAGACGCGATGGTGCGACAGTTTTGATAACATTGCAACACGATGAGACGCCAAATTTTGATAATGTACTCGTCTGATTTTTAAAGCCGAGCGATGGTGCGACAATGGAGCCGTTTACTTTACCTGCTTCGATGTTGAACATTCCGATGCTGTCATCTCAGAGCTCGTTCTGCGTTGTCTCGTGTTCCAGCTGCTCTAGTGATATGGCTGTGAGATATTTCTCTCAGGATATGCGTGGGCGTATTGTTAAAGGATAACATCAGTTAACTTGACTGAGAAATGTGGTCTTCAGCTATTGAAGCAGGTTTCCGATCGTTTGAGATGAAGAAATAGACTGACTCTGAATTGCAGTACTAGAAATTATAACAACTAAATTATTATACCTGCTAACCTCTGGAGTATCAAAGTTGTGGTTTAAAATAACTGTCTCCATAATAAAGAAACTAGAAGCCTAACTTGCGTGAGTCGCTAAAATGCTCACCGGCAAGATCCCTCGCAATAGCCGCTAAATCCTACTCACACACGAGTCGTCACAAGTTTCCAGAGTGGCGAATGTGTGTACGAACGATTGTTGATTAGCAACTCTCTGATTTAGATTGCAGCCCATATGTTACCTAAGCTCCGCCCACTTCAGAAACTACTCCTACCAAAATCCCTTCATATGCGTCTGTTACCTTGTTAATGTGGAAGCCTGGCTAAACTCTCAGAATTTCATTCACCTTTCTCTTATACACAATTATGGTCTACGTGACTCTGCAAACATACTGAGCTTATAACCTAACTGAATTCCAAGAACTTTAACACTAACGTGTTCGGTACTTCGGTTGTTATAATTGGCGCAACAGTTCTAGACATGTGAAAATCTTAATGACAGCTATGAAGCGAGTTACATACCAGATCAGGTGACCGGTCGTCTGCATGCTGCAGGAGTGCGTGGGACAGTCAATGTCAAATATCCGCACACCGGTTATGCACAGCTCTACATTGCGCTGCACTGCTAAACTTATAGTTATATACAGTATATTTAAATCCACCGCTGTAAAAAGCGCTTAATATAAGAACCTGTCAATCATCTGGTAGGTAGGTGGTTTGTCAATTTCAGTGTTCTGATAAGAAGCATCATCGATAACCAGAATGGATCCAGCAGGCATATTAGGTATCAACATGCTGTTGATTCACTTCATGTAATTTTCTGTATTCATTTCTTGATGGAAATCTCCTGATTTTTGTTTGCGACTTGTAAATGGGAAGGTCATTTGGAACGAAGCCGATCTTTCCAGCAGCATGAACGATAATAAGTATTTGCCCTTTGGCAACAGGTGCCTGCAAACCTAATTCGCTATCGTCACTCCAACTTTTAGATGTTGTATGACTGCTGTGTATGTATGACTCATCTTCATACACTTAGTTTGACCCTCTAATTTGTAAGGTACTCTTCCAGCTGAGATCGTATGTCGTGCTTGTTTATTAGAACTCTTCTATTTCATTTCGTTTTCTTCCACTTGAACCCTAAATCTTTTATAACTTTTCTGAGATTTGTAGCATCACCTTGAAAACTTATGCTGTCTTTCACCTTGATGAGCATCTGATTATTGTTTGCACAGCTTTTTCTTACACACAGAAAGTGTGAATCCTGCGCTGAATGATGTAATTGTCCAAATCGTCTATTTCTGTAACACATTTAGGCGCCTTATGTTTCTTCCCAGGAGTGTCAAATGGTACTCCTTCATCCATGTGTTTTTTTTCACATATCTTTGAGAATTCTGGAAACGGAAGTCAATGAAACAACAGATGCTTTGGCTACTCTTTCTTTCACTCTCTTAGTTTTTGTGGAACTCGGGTGAACATACATTTTCTTCCTTCATCTCTGCTTTTTGTTTCATGAAGTCGAGGACATTTGCAATTATTTCCCTTACCACTTAACTTTGAACACGTAGGAGCCATGGTTATAAATATAACAAATATAAAATAAGCACTATTTAGGTACTGCTCTCTTAGAAATTACAATCAGAAGCGGAACACTTTCTATGCAGACTGTATGTGTTACGCTCTGTGAGTAAGCAAAGGTATTATATCGCTTTCGTTGATTAAGCTAAACATAAACCATTCCTAGGCTCGGCAGCTGGGGTGGCAATCAGGGTCACGATTCCAGAAGTTTTGCGCCAGTTATACTAATGACTTTTAACTCAAGCTTGTTACAGTGATTTAATATACGAAAATTATTTATTGCAATTATTTCTCCATCTTACTATCATTTCTTTATTTAATTATTGCTATCATCCTGACAATAGTTACGGTATCACTCAGCACAGTTTAAATCTTTAAAAATTCAAGTAAAGTTGATATATTTTATAAACCTGCAGACATCTTGAACAATTATCCAAACATGTGACTGTCGACACTAACCTACTATTTGTTATCCCATAACAAAGTATTGTATTACTTAGACCTGCATTTTTAAATTATTGCTAAAAGTAATAGTCGTTTATTTTCATAATGGCGAATGGTATGAAGTATGCCCCAAAATAGATTTACCAAAATACAAAATAAAAAAAGAGTCACGTGGGTGGGGATTCCCACACATCCTTCATTCTAATGATAACTACAATCTAAGCGCTCTCATGTTTACTTTCTCACGCCCTCGAGCTTTTCTGAGAACTTATTTCTGTATTGAATACTATCATGGAATTGAAGACAACTAACATATCTATAATTATATGATGTGATCACTAAATTCTTTACACAATCTGTTGATAACTTATTTCTCTTAACTGACCAGTGAACTTTTAAATCTTTTGGATATGGTTTGGTTTTTCCAAGGCTGCGTTATGGTCCGGGAATGAAATTAAAAACTGAATAATTTGTAACACTTCGGTATATTCGTCATCTGAATGACTGCTCAAACATTACACCAACTATCTGAAACAGTCTCCCCTAAAAATGTTGCTCGGTCTTCTGATCCTAGCTGTTCAGAAACGAAACCTATTAGGCAGATAATTTCATTAAAGAGGCACTGATGTCTGCAATTCTCTTTCTGAAGTTCAACACACACTTTTCAACATTTTACCACTCGGGAAGTACAGAAACCGAGTAGCTATCCCACTTCCTAGGTTTTTTTTTTTAGTTCCATTTATAAGCCCCCTTTAATTCCAATGGTCTTATCGGCACCCTTCCTTTGGAAAATAATATTGCCTATAGGCAGTGGTTAAAAAAACTGAGTTTTATTCATGGACGCCTTTTAACTGATGTGGTCCTTAGCGTTCCATTATTGGGTGTGAAAGACCGGAAATTTTACTCCGCAGCCTGAGGTTCTTTAATATCAGACCTGAGGTTCTTTTACGTGCCGTTCTTTACTTCCCTTCCGAAGGAAGCCATGCTAAGGATTTTTACGCCCGAAAACATCTATCGCCCCCGCCGGGTTTCAACCCGCGACCTCAGGAACTAGAGGCTAGCATGGTAACCACTACACCACGGGGGACGATATAAGCAATGGCATTAACTCGTATTCGCTTGTCTTGGATTCATTAGATCACATTCACACTTCAGAATCTTGGTTAGAGAAAAATTCCCACCTCCCAGCCGGGAATCGAACCCGGGACCCCTCGCACAGCGGGCAAGTACTCTACCACTGGGCTACGAGACCTTGTAGATTATTAACTGGGGTTGAAAATGAACAATTAAAACCGGATTGCACTCGCCTAAATGGGGTGATTTGGTAACCCTACCCCAAAAGCAGTCACCCGCACTGGCTGCATATGACAATACGCTTGGAAATGAATATAAAGTCTAGTGAATACCACAGTTGCATGATACTATATAGTCAAAGTTTAAGGACTACCCCCCAAATTCCCCCACTTCACCCTAATGTAGAAACGCTTTATTCGGACTCGTACACCGCGTATGATGCTGCTCGGGTGTTAAATGCCATGTGGCAGTTGCAGGGTCATGATATTGTCGTGCGCTGTAGGACAGTGACGTAACACCACTTTTATGGTTGCGGTGCGATAATAAAACAACTTACTCTATCTCTCTAGACGTGTAATGAGCTCAGCTAATGATCGTAAAACGTGAACACATTGCGGAAGTGTTGCTGGATTTATTTCTGATCCATAAGTAAAAGCCCAAAAAATATACTAATTTTGGAGGTATTATTTTGTGCCTGCTATCTCTGTCATATATTCCGAGCATTTGTTTGCTTTAACGTGGTGTAACTGCTTTATACAAACAGGGCATCTTCTAACAATCTCACATTCATCACATGAAAACAAAATCATGTATGTGCTTCTTTAAATCTGCCCTAAGGTCAAGTGGTCAGCGTCGGGCTTCTCAATCCTGAGGTTTGGGGTTCGACTCTCCTCTGCAATCTGGGAATAAGCAATAGTGCGTGTGTTTAATATTAACTATGCTCACATTCAAGAGGTCCTAATTAGGGTAACGATGAGTTACCAGAATAGGCGTTTTTTCTTGTAAAGATGAATGTCGGGTAACTTTAAGCTCTATGGACTCAGCTCATTTGAGCATCAACTCACACATCTTCCGATATGACCTAACCGATTACATGAGGCTGAACTAAAAAAGAAAACAAAACAATAACTATTAAAAAAAGGAAATAAATAGAAACAAAACGCACAGTTCAGGGGTAAAAATACCATCAGTTTCTTTAGTGAAATCTTCGATGTGACTAGAAAATTTAAAGGGCGCTACACAAATGAAACGAACAAAAAGAAACTGATGTGTTACATTCGCAGAACTTTCTCTTCCTGCTATCGTTTATTTTTTATTATTTATTTATTTTTTTATTTCTGCCGATTTCTTAGATTATTCATACAAAGGCTTATTTTTTACTTACTTCAAGCTAATCGAGATAAAATTAGGTAGAAATAATTTCATTACACATTTCTTTGAAGGTACAAGGGGGAGCGGAAGTCGAACTGATAGTCAGATGTTTAAAAGGTAGGTATATGCCTGCCTAGAAATTTCATACTCTTTCCATGACCGCCGGAAACAACTAAATACTGACAGCACTTTGGGAAATTGACAGTGTTATAGGAAATAATTGTGTGTTTTAAAGAGATCTACATTTTTGCGTGCTGCTTTTCTTGTCTATTCCTAATGGTTTACTCGCACTACAAAAGTATAAGAGTTTCTTCTGAATGAGGAGAACTTCAAAGACTACTGCCAGAAATTTCAAGATATACATTTAATGTGTCATGTAAATGTCCTATATATAATATTTTAATCGAAATTGTTATGAGTCATTTTAGAGAAAATCAGAAATAACTGAAAAGTTCCCATGCAAAGTGTAATTTCGGATGGGGGATTTTCTTGAAAGCCTTTGTGCCACATCTTTGGAAAACAGACGGACTTAAGGTTTTTTATTTATGTTGTACATAAACATACACATAGGATCTTTTTTAAAATGCCATGAAAAGCATGAAAAGCTTTCTCCTAGGTAAGCATTGCTTTATAGACCATTTGGAAACAGAGGAACTGGACGACCCAAAGAAGATGGAAGAATCAGTTTGAAAATTAGCCTCAGGACAGATCGTCTGGCCTAATGCGTGTCTTGGAAGAGGAGGAGGAGGAAGAAGAAGAAGAAGAAGAAGAAGAAGAAGAAGAAGAAAAGTTATACAGAATTCCTTCCGAATGAGAACTTCAAAGGCTATTACCATAGTGTGAAATAAATATCATAAACATATGTCAATTTAATCCAAATTGTTGGGACCATTTTTGAGAAAACTGAAAGTTTCGAAAATCTTCCGTAAAGAATAGCTTCGTGTGGGGGATTTTCTTGAAAATCTTCGTGTCGCATCCTTGGAAGATGTTAAACTTATGCCAAGTTTGGTATTTATTAGACGTTTCGTTTTTCACAGACACGTAGACACAAAAAATATTTTTCTAAAAATACCTTTTTTTTTAACCAGATGGCTTTAAAATGTGTATTTTCGGCGATATTTCAACATCGAATTTTTGGGTGGAATACATTAATTCCTCTACTACTGTAAGTGCGTAGTAGAGAAAGTAAAAATGCCTTCTCTTTCATTTATGTATGTATTTATTTATTTATTCAATCAGCGAGCCTCAAAATGTGTATATCCGATGGAATATCAGTACCAAATTTTTGGGTCGAATGCAGTCTTTCTCTAGTCCGAAACACGAAACAAAGGAACTCGATAAAGAAAACTGAAATGATTAATTAAAAGTGCACGGAAATCCAAAAATGCTAATAATTTAGATTCGCGTAACCTTTTTTATGTGTAAGGCAAGCTAGCGTTGTTAAATCAAGGTTCAAATGAGGCTTATTATCATATGCAGCAGGGCGGGGTGTAATGTGTCATTTCGACCGATAATGTGCACTCGCTCATACACACCTACTCTCAACTGCATATGTAAATAAGTCTGCGAGCTACCAGTTTTGTTCGTTACAAATGAATACAGTGAAAGATTTGATTACTGTAATGGAAACATTATCTACAAATGTTATTTAAAAGTGCAGGACTTGTTAAAACGTAGCACTTTTTGTCCAGGACTGAATAATGAAAACTATTTGTGATTCTTCAATTGGTAGGTATGCAATGCACTCTAGCGGCAGTTACCGTCCCTCTCTCACATACGCCATTAACAGCCCATTCGCGCAACGCTTCAATGTGATCACGATGATTTGTTATCCAAATGGTTAGCAGCTCGACATAGACCACATTAACCTTCAGATAGGGCACCAACAGTTATATCCCTGGAATTTGTTGGCAAGCACACAAACTATTAGTGATAGTGTGCTAACATCTGGGTTATTTTAACGTCAAGGAATTGGCTATCTATTACTGCTAATGGCCACTTCTCGTGTCGTGTGCTTGTGTTTCAATCCAGGACCAGGAGGTTAGATTAAAGGTGCAAAATGTTCGTACAGAAACTGTATGTACAAGTCTTTCAAATTGTATCAAATAGGGCTGCAGCTGACTATAAAAGATAAGTAGAAAACTGGAGAAAGAAATATATGACGTGTTGCATTCGTATGACATAAAATCTTATTATTCTCTCTGCTTCTTGTTAACCGTAAGCTTTCATTAATTATTTGCACATTCTTATAACTACTTATACGATTACAACAGGCTTAATTGAAGGTCAGATTTTTAAAAAGCGGATCGTTATTGCATGACTGAAATTTCCTGTCTTTGCATGACCACGAGAACAAATGTATAGCGACACCACTTGCAAAGGCATAAATGTTTTAAACTTCAAAAGAATAAATTATAGGTCAGATGTGGTTAACGCCACAAAAAAGAGTATTTAACATGAATTGTGTCTTTTAACGAGATCTAAATTTTTTGTAATCAGATTTTGTCTCTCTCTTGCGGTTTACGACACACCTTTAGCAAAGTCATTCAGAATGAAAATGGCATCACAGGCTAGTGCCAGAAAATTCAAGATATACGTTTTGTTTGTCATGAAAATATCTTAAATATATAGTATTTTAATCAAAATTGTTAGAGCCATCTTACTGAAGATCAAATACAACAAAACATTTTTCATATAACAGTTAGTTTGGGGGGGATTTTCTTCAATATCTTCCTGTCGCATCCTTGGAAGATGAACTTAAAATCAAGTTAGTTGTTTAACCGACTTTTGGTTATTGAGTTATGTATGCTGTTCATAGACAGACACTCACGCACACGATGTTTTTCTTAGAACTATTATTATTATTATTATTATTATTATTATTATTATTATTACTATTGAATCAGGGAATCTCAAATTTTGATTTCTGGTGAAATCTAGATATCGAATTTTTGGGTGCAATGCAATACTTCCTCTTATTAAGTAACAGAGAAAGTATTGCATGTATTTATACTAACGGTGAAATATGGGAATATCTAGAAACATCTGGCACTGGAAAGCAAAATAGAAACTAGAAGCAAACGAAGTGATTAAATTTTAAGCAATGTGGGTGTAATGGAACCCCACCATAGATAAATAATAAGTTTACCACGCGGTAACAAATAGCTTTGATGCACGCTATAATGCAGCAAGTAATTGTAATACACACACCTACAAGTAAATAATTCATTAGGAATGTAAGTTCAACCGCGCGCCACAGCGGCGCTAATGTACAAACAATTTAAGCTAAATAAACAAGATGGTTCCACCGGTTCATTGTTACGCAGCGACCGCAGGTATAAATAGGTCGATCCAGGCGACAGTGATTAATTCAGAACTGGCTCCTCCTTATACGGTCACTAGCACAGACCGCGGGATGCGAATTCACGTGAAACGATAAACATTCATCTTTTGATGCCAAACCTTCAAACCCCTGTATCCCGTTTCTGCTCTCACGTACCCGTCGTGACCTAACTTTACCGACTACACGATCCCGGTCGGTGTTCGAGCGCAGTAGGCTTGCCTACTAGCTCTCTCGCATCGACAAGGGGAACTTAGCCGGGCCTAGCAGATCGCCGACGCCCTTTCGGGGCGATGTGACGAATCCTACTCGCTCCCTCGGAGCCCCCTCACTCGGAAGCGCTCGGCAAGAGCAAGCGGTGTCATGACCGGCCGATGGGTATTTCCTTGTATCTGACTTCTGTAGTAACGACACGCAACCATGGACGACACAAGGTGCACAACGGTGGGTCTTAGAGAGGGCTACAGTGTATCTTCCACTCTGAATGTTAATGCCATTCTAAATGAATAAAATATTTTAGTCAACCAAGGAATTATATTATCTGAGGGTATTTTAAGGGGAACAGCTACCCCATAAAGAATAAAAAACAAATACGGAACAGCAAATATAGATAATATAAACAGTGTAATAACCAGGCAGAGGGGTATTAGTAAGTAAACAGAGCAATCGTGCTGCTGCACGGGGTATAGGTGACGTAAGGTGTTATGACGGACACACTCCTCATCTTCACAAAACCCAGCTTCGTTGCGACTGTCCCATTTATTCGCTGTGTATCTACATACTAGGGGAGAACTGTGATAATATGCCTAAAATTAAGTAGAGTCACACACCAAAACAATCAACACAATTAGCATGGTTTGTGGCGGATTTTGGGAGGGAAACTTCAGCACAATTGGCGAAACTATCTAGAATCAAAATATTTAAGAGTACGGAACCTACATTTCCCTTGGCTCACAAGCAGTTGTAACTCGATGAAGGACATTGCTACAGGCTGCAATACATTATGCTCAATATTACCACAAAGTAGTTAATGTAATTATTGAGAGAAGAATGTCGCTATACCTACAGTAAAGGAAATAATTTCGCCATATTTGTTCTTAGACATTTCGTATATTCAGAATGATTTTGGTAATATTGCAAATACAATAATATATGCATTTGCAAACTTATACACTAAAAACCAGAAGCTCTTGAGGCAATAGAAGAGGTTTGAGAAGCACTGAGTAAGGTATAAAGCTGTAACTCTTAAAGCAAGGGTGACAAAGACACTTAAGCATTCTAGAGAAGAACTCGGTACAGAAATGATAACGAGGGACGTGTTACTCAGGCAGCGAAGCACAAGTAAGTTTGATATTTCGTTTTTTCTTTGCTCCTACTACGTCGGGTGATTTGGAATACAGTTTTTTTTCAAAATATAATAATGGTCTACGTGTTAATCGCATGCGATTTATCTTCCACGTATTTAGAAAATGCATTATTTTATATCTTAAAACTCACGATATAACAGAAAAGGCAATGCAACTCAGAATTCTGTATTGCACGCTACCAATAGTTAAACGTCTGCATTGTTTTCTTGCGATACTCCATTCGAAGCAGGGTGTAGTGCTTTCAACTGTTAATATTTATTTACAAAGAACAATGCAAGGTCGCTTCGCTTCCACCTTCCCTCGCAACCAAACCTCAGTGCATTCCTAACTTTATGGATTACTTACTAAAACACCTCTGCCTGCTAATAACATACAGTGTTTTGCACTCACGCTGTGGCCACCACTGGCGGCTGGAACGTCGGCTGCCTGGCCGAAAGAGTTATAGTATCCCCGCAGCCGCTTCACACCCTCATAGTTACAGAACGATACTTCTCACCAAGCAACAATCGCAGCAACTGGACACACAAACCGACTTATAGAACCTACTTCGTCCTCAATAATCCTTACCAACCATAGAAGGGGAGAGAAGAAGAACAAGCAACTTAGATACCTGGCTACCTACCCGTAAGCTGCCACTCGGAATACGACTGGAAATGTATGTTTAGCAACACAACAGAATGCGACGCACCACCACGAGGAAGTGGCACCTTGTATATTCGTTATCTGGCACGGTATAACAGAAGTACACCATCAGAAGAACCACTCCCCTCCCAGCCAGATGAACTCCGGCAAACCAGACCATCTAATCTTCAAAATACACCACGGGCACAGAAGAGATGTGCCACACCATCAAGCAGCCCACGTGTACGCAGCGCCAACAGGTAAGCTCACATCTACACCTGCATGAAACCCACAACCTATCCTCAAGCATTTGTATGTATTCTTCCATTCACACCTAGGTCCATTTCTGGGCCCCTCGCCAATGTACCTAGCCCCCCCTCTGTTCAGTTGCTCCCAACCCCAGAGTGCTTAGGCGGTATCTGGCACACTAACACCAGACCATCAGCACTACCTGCCCTGCACCTGTAGTGTAGTGTAGTTAGTGTATGGTAGGGGGTACGATATAAATCGCTTTTGGTTGATCGTCACCAGGGCTGTGCGGTAGTCACCTCCTCCTGTCCGTTGCTCGCGGCTTACCTTGCTGCATCCTCCACGTTGGCACCAGATGTTCGCAGTATGCTGGTTCTCTGCATTTTTATCCTCGGCTAGCTGCAGTAATTTTTAAACTATGTGGGAGCATGGACTTATCCTTGGTAACGGAAGCGTAGATCTTGGGTGGTGGTAAAAGGAGAAATAGACGTGCTTTGGTTACGAAAAGATGACACTGCAGTTTCTTTTTATTTAGCTAATCCACGTAGTACACAGCACTGATATTGCCGCCGTTAAAATACTGTCCACCGCTGTTGAAACACGGCGCTGATAGGACGCGAAGTTTAAATATGCTTCTTATCTCTTTACGAGTAGCGATTCTTATGTGTGTTTCGAAAACTGTCTTTATTCCCTTTTGGCGCGATATCTCTCAAACATCCTGCAGCATCTCTCCCTGCCTGTAGTTTAGCAAAATGTTCCCTGACCACATGACAAATGACCCTCAAATGACAAAAAGCCTCGAATTCGTTCCTAGCAGACCCATTTATAGTCGCAGGCTTCTGGGGCTGATTCCTTTCCTATTGGTCCATTTTTAGCGCCACTCGACGTGTCTCACTATTTCATATAAACTTACAGGGATCTCATTGGTCAAAGTCTAACATAAATCGCGGCTTTTCCTAAATTTACCGTTAAGCTAGCTGTCTCTCTCACTTGGTCACGGCGAATTACCATATAAACGAACAAAGACTCTACACCCTCGCTGTATAAACAATGCCCCTGCGACCAGAGAGACATCGTAAAACTAGATTTTCTGCCTTCGAAGATACTATTCCTGTAGCTAAAACATTTCGTCGTGGACAGTATTTTAACATAGCGCTTAAATTATTTACATTAAACAATTCATAACTCCTCTAATATTAGTAACCTAAATACATACATATCGTTAAATCACCCTTCTTAAACTATACAAGCAGTAAAAAGAAAAAGATATGTACATAGCATGAATTAACATCAATAAAATTAATTAATCAAATTATCGATAATTACAGTTCTCGGGCTCGGCCTAGAGTTGCCGTTTCAGCTGGCAGCAGCGGGGCTAGTCCCCCCCCCCAAAAAAAAAGAAAGAAAGAAAGAAAAATCATAGTTACAATTACAATGATAAAGGTAGCTAGCCGCTTTTATTTAATTATTATAGTAACGGGATTAAATCTCGCTGAAATACCAAACACAAGATAAGGGTAGCTAGGTATTGTTAAGTTGTTAATAACGTCTAGAAAGAAAAATACAAAACCTGCTGAAGATCAACTAACAGACCGGTCGTCCGACATAGTAAAATGCTTAAGATGAAATATACAACAACGTACAGCATAGCGATGTGCTCTCGCCACAATATCCAGGTGTATACTTAGTACAACTTGTGTAAAACGTCGTGAGGCCCCCACTTTTGAAGCATAGATGCACAATACCACTAACCAGCCCACATGCATAATACGAGAGGTGGGGGTCAGAGTTCTATCTGCTTAGAGTGGGATGTTGCAAGTTTACACAGTTGTTCATAATCCCTTGTGTATGCCATTGCTTTGAATTCTCGTATCACTCCTAGCCGCTTCCTCCCCACCACACTCCCACTTTTCCTCATTTCTCCTCTCTTGCGCATATGGAGTGTCAGGACGTTTCACATAAGCTGTATTTGCGTGTGATCACATAATATTTTTAATTTCAGCTTATAAATGAAAAATAATGGGTTTTAAAGGTTGAAATCAAAGGACTTAATTAGTGATGGGATGATAGCACTATTTCTCGATACTCGGTACCGAAACTGATGCTTGAACACCGATATTCGATACTCACTTTATAAAAAACTGAAAAGGCGATAGTTTGATCACTGAATTATACACAGGTAACCAGTTTTGTATTGTATGCTAATTCCGAAGTTGTTTCTGTTGCACATTCTCCAATTGACAGCAATTTATTATCATGATAATGTCACATATGTACTTCTTCATCTGGTAATAAGTAATTAGCCATATAACACTCGGAAACACAGTAAGTTTGCGGATTAAACCTTTCTACTACCCACCCTCACACATTAGTATATACATGTTTAATACAAAGGTATATTACACACAATTAGAAATTTGAAGAAAAAATCAAGGGTATGAGATATAAAGGAATCAAAGACTTTTGTTTCAGAGCACCAGCATTCATGAAATATTTGCTATCTCATGAATGCTGGTGCTCTTAAACAAAAGTCTTTGATTCCTTTATTTGTCATACATTAATCGCAGTCAATGTCTATCAAGAATTATAGTCCAAAAATTCTTTGGGGATACGTGCGAGGCAATAATATGAAGTCTGGACTTCTTTTGTTCCTCAGCCCAAAGTTAAACGCAATAACTTTCGATAACGCAACATTTAAAAATTTAAAAGTATGAAAACAGTATCAAAGGCTTATCTCAAAGCACGAGATTTCGTATTAGACCTACTTCGAGTATCGAGAGTATCGAAGTTCCATCCCTAGATTTAATAAAGAATAAAATTCTGAAATGAGTAACTGGTTTTAAATATATTGGCTGTGATATACGTTTTTAAGTATTATAAAAATATTGGATATAAAGTTTACAGCTTTCAAGCAATAGGTGGGCCCACTCAAAGGGCCTTAGGGAAGACACTAAAATGAAAGTATATCAGGTAATGTATTCATCTACGCTGTTTTATGGCAGTGAAACCTGGATACGAACTCAAAAGAAAATTAATGAAATTCATAGGAGAGTGAAGAATGTACAAGAATGATATACAAGAAGAACGAGCTGAACATAGAATCAATAAGTAATAAAATAATACACCATATGCTAAAGTGGAATAAAGATTTGCTAAAATGGAAAACAAAAAGATTCCCATAAGAAGACAACATGAAGAAAAGATCCGAGGACCCAGGAAACACTGGCGATAGGTGAGAAGCCGTAACGGACATATTGCCTATCACTGAAGTGGAGAAGAAGAGGAAAAAGGAAATCCCGTGTTTTGAATGTCAAACTTACGAATCATCAGGACGGTATCAAAATATGGAGCAGTTTCCCAACGAGCAGTTTCCTTGAGAGATACAACCAGGTCGTGAACCGCAATACGTCATTGATGACGGTAAATCATGTACAACATGCGAACTCAAGACTTTACATGCCTTAAACAACATTACATCATTTTACACTTTGTTTTCTGGAGCTTCCATATTTTGTTATCTGAAAAAAATCTAATATATTGCATTCGCATGACTTTCTCCACTCACTCTTCTACAACTTATTCTTACGAAAGCTTATTATTTCGTCTACTTCTTGTAAATCGAAATAAGCCTTCAGTATACATTTACACATTTGTTGTAGGTGTATGAAGGATAGTCGGATTAAAAACAATTTCGATGTGTTACATTCACATGACCTTCTCTGCCCTATGTCGTTTATTAGTGGGTATACAAACTAACCTTATTAAAGCTTATTTTTATATCTACTTCATTTTAATCGAAATATACTTTTGCGGAAATAGCTACATTACGCATTTCGTTATAGATACAATGGGAAGTGCGATAGTCAAATGTTCAAGAACTGTACGCCACATGCTGTTTCAATGGATTCGCGAGAAACAACTACATGTTGATAAGACTCGAAAATAATGGCTAAGTATTGGACACTTCGAATTATTAATAACCGATATCTCGGAAATGGCACATGCCACAAAAAAGTTATTTGTAGTAAATTGTGTTTTACAGAGTCCTAGACTTTCTGTGCAGTGCGCTTTAACTATCGTTTAACGTTTATCAATTATACGAGATTGTACTAAATTCCTTATGAATTCACAGGATATTCCCAGAAAATTCAAGATAAATAGTATATAATGTAATTAATCACCTTCAATATATTATATTTTAATCAAAACCGTTAGAACCACTTTTATTAGAAAATAAAAAATTTCGAAAATTTTTCCATGTAAATGGTAATATGGGGTAGAGGGATCTTCTTGAAAATCTTCGTGTTGCATCTTTGGAAGGTACTAAACTTAAATACCATGTTTGGTATTTATCCGCCTTTTTGTTTTTGTGTTATGCTGTTCACAGACACACACGGACCTTTTTCTAAAAATGATTTTTTGGATTCAGGGGGCTGAAAACATTCATTTCCAGTGAAATCTCGGTATCGAATTTTTGGGTGGAATGCAATACCTTCTCTACCTCTAGAGAAAGTAGAGAAGGTAAAAAAACAATGAATCACTATGTGATGCCTTAGAAATTACATGGTCCTTGTATGACCACGAGAGAAAATGAATAGTGACTTAACTTAAAAAAGGTGCAATTATTTGAAAATTGAAACCAATAACAAAGGTTTTTTGAAAATGGTCAAAAATTTTATTTGAAATAAATGTTTTTTAACCAGATATAGATTGCTTTAAAGATTTTATCTACCTCTTGGCATAACAGTTACACAAAAGTAATTAGAATGAAGAGAACTTCACAGGCCATTTCTACAAAATTTAAGATATAGCTTTATTTTATCTGCTATGCATAAATCTTAATTTTATGTTATTTTAATCAAAATTGTTAGAAAATTTTTTGAGAAAATAAAAAATAACGAATATTTCTCCACCTAAAAGGTGTTTTGGGGTGGCTGGATTTTCTTGAAAATCAGCTTGTCGCATCCTAGGAAGACGTTCAAACTAAATAACAGTTTGGAGTTAAAGTGAATTTTACTTTTTGAGCTATGCTTTCCACAAGCAAAAATCTCGGCATGAATTTTTGTGTGCAATGCAATACTTCCTCTATTTACTATAGGTAGGTAGTAGAGAAATTAAAAATGAGTTTTACTGTTTAAGTTGTACCTATGCACTGCACTTGGATGGAAAACAAAAAGGTTGAGTCCTTTTATTACTGCAAAGCGCCCAGGAGAATTGATGGTCTAATAACAGCAACTAAACTTCTATCACAGGAGCAAGAAATCACTTCAGTTATTCAAAAAATAAGGCGGCAGCTTTATATCGGGTTATATCTTAGTGGGTTCACTTCGGGAAAGAAGGGACATATCCCTTTATGTTCCGTAAACAAGACAAGGGCTCCATGAATGACACCTTCCTCAAAGTGGCATTAGGAGAGGAGATAGGTGACATAATTGGCCTCAGATGCATGCACAAACTGTGTTCCAGCTCTGCACTAACGCATACGATTTATCTTTCCATTGAACGTAGTTTGAGGACGGGAATAAAGCACACCCACCCCCAACGGGTGATAGCGAAATGAATTTTTTATTTTTTATATCATTTATATTTTTAATTAGTATTGAATTTTTTGTTGAATAAGATTAAGTTATGTATTTGGACATGAGAAAGCGTGATTACCCTTTCGAAACCTGGTGATGTAAGTATTCCCTTTTTGCTGCAAGGCGAGTCTTGTAATAGTTTATATATATGTGTGTGTGTGTGTGTGGAGGGGGGGTTGATTCATAGATCTAGGAGAAGAACGCTCCTAATATAAACGCCGAGCGGGATGTCTCAGGCGCTTTCGTCTGTGGCCCGCATTCGAGAGGTCGTTGATTCGATTCACTTGGCCACCCTTCCTGACCCATGGGATTTTCGGGTCGCCAGGCGAATGCTGGGAAGGATTCTCACATCCCCCGAATTTCCTGTTCCTCCATTTCATCTCCATTCTCGTTTCACTTTATCTTTCATCTCTTGGTCTCTTTCAGGATGGAAGTGTCGACGTTGATGTTCCTTCTGACTCTCTCCGTCTCTCTTCTTTCGGCTGGCTGACGGGGGTATCTGAAGCCCCTTTGGGGAGCGTTGGGGGTGGAGGTGAGATCCTTGATCTGCCTGTCCGTCTGCCGGGGAGTCTCTATTTGGAAACGTAGAGACCGTACCATTCCTGTGCCGTCACTCTTGGTTCCGCCCGGTATTTCCTCTCGCCTTATCCTTTCTCCGGGGACGCCCCCTTGTGGGGCGTAGGTACAATATCACCTAGGTGGATCAGTGCCGAGTCCCCTCCGTAGCTAATCCAATGCAATATAAACCCAGGAGGCGACTTTTCGCTATTTCTAACGACTTTCAGTCCTGTATTAGCGAGAGATTTACTCTTTTAGTATCTAACAACAAATATGATTTTTCGAGCTAAACGGTGCGAAATTACATATTCGTAATCGCTAAGTTACCTAATACGTAACTATAGATTTGTGACATCTCAAAAAGACAACTATAACCGTTGATTGTCTTTTACCTAGCGCATACTGCGTCGTTATTCTACTCGTCGGTTGTGATTTAATTCCTATTAATTATGCAGCATTAGCGGTGAAGGATAAACAGACGACACGTTTGCTGGGCTCAAAGTAATACACATGAGCCGTTACTGTGCCTGGTCGGTTCGAAGTGAGGTAATAATAATTACTGGTTGAGTCGGCTAGCTTCGAGGGCGTGTCTCCATATTTTAGTTGCTGCATTTCAAGTTCTCGGAGCCTCGGCTGATGATTATTGTTGACCATCAAATTGAATAATGGATACCTCAAGGCGTACCTCATAAGAAAAAAATATTAAAAATGGAGACACTTGTTAAGATTGAATTTGTAGTATTTACTTTAGCTAAGTTTCAAGTGTAAATTTTAAGATAATATTGCGTCGACTTAATTGTTCAGTGAAGGCAGTTCACTTGCACTTAACACCTTACTGAACGGATGTTTTCTTACTTCGTGCACACGACATTTCATTGTTTCTTACTACGCACACTTAATGCTTGGCTCTGAATTGTTTCTCTGATGGCGTAGTGTCCGGCGGCAGGTGAGTTCACACGAATACTTTAATTTTAAACTTGTTTCCGTCGCACACACGAGATTTCCTTGTGTTACATTTTTTTACCGTAAATTGGCACGGAATCTTTCGCGGAGTGTCACAGGTTATGCCTCCAAGTGAGTTCAACAGCAGACTGAATTTGTTTTCCGAACCTTAGCTTATATACTCTTAAGAGTATGGCGGTCGAAATTTACTTTAAATTTTCTTATGGTTTACTAGCAGCACGATATCTCAATTAAGAAATCTAGAAGTGTTTTAGTTCCTTCCTACTGGTTCCTCCAAAGTCACATGATTAAGGACAGTGATGAAATCCCCTGCTTGTGAATTTGTCGGGTATTCCCTCAGCGTCATTCACTTGTGCCTTTCTAGCGCGTACAGTTTATAAAAGGCCTTTTTAATTTTTCGAAAGTTTCCCCTCACCTTTGTGAGACGAGTAGTAAAAATTGTGTCCAATGGCAATGTTTTGCGTCTTGTACAAGAAAATATATCTAACATACAGTAAAATAACACACATATAAGTATGATTCACACTGTGATTATACCAAGAATACATAATATTTACATGTTTCTTAATAATGCATTGGAATGACATTGTTTGATACATGAAACTGCTTCACAAAATTAAAATTAAATTGAGTTTTATTTATGGACGCTCCTTAACTACTATGGTCCTTAGCATCCCATTCTATATTTGGCGTGAAAGAGCGGTAATTTTGCTCAGAGGCCTCTTATCAGGCTTGAGGTTCTTTACGTGCCGTAAATCTACGACACGGGACCACCGGCTTTACTTCCCTTCCGAAGGAAGCCATGCTAAGGATTTTTACGCCCGAAAAAATCCATCGCCCTCCACCGGGTTTCAACCCGCGACCTTGGGAACTACAGGCTAGCACGGTACCTTAGTCCACGGAGAACGACTACTGCTTCACTTCTACACAAATTGCAAGAGAAATTCGAATTACAACCCTCTTTATTTTATGACTTGGAGAGATATTTGGTATCCCGTGATGTCATTCCAGCTTCTGATATTGGTTATCCCAAGAAGAGTGATTGTTGCCGGGAGTTTCGAATTAATACTGAAGGTTTAGTTCAACTGTATGATAAAGCATTTAAGCTTCGCAATGGTATAAGCTGAAAATGTATTAATATTGCAGTATAACATTCTTATTGCTATACATTCCTAATTACAGACGATGGAAGTAAAACTGCGGACAGCGCCTAGAAGTGACTGGGTAAAAGAGTCTATTACAACCCAACCTGAACTACTGAGAAATCAAAAGCACACAGTTACACTCTCGAACTGAAATATATGCGAAATTACGTGACATAAAAACACAATGACACATTGAAGCAAAATGCGCATTTCAGATAGAAACCTGTCAGTGTTCCCGCCCTGAGCACAAGTACAGTCATATACACGGCGAGTCCACCAATGTAAGCATAACTAAACTTTTGGGGTTGTTATTACTGTATTTCAGTCCAAGCCAGAAGAGGGTGTTGTCACTTATCTACGTCCAGTGTAAATCAAATCAGCCACAGCTAGCACGTAGCACTAGCGCTGGAGAAAATAGGAGTCTCAGAATCTTACTCCTTTTAAATCAACGGATGTGTCCTGTCCTGCAACGAATTCGACTTCAGGATTGAACGCGAACGGAAACCTAAGGAAAGAAGCAACAGCAGGAAATGAAGATAATTATTGTGACGACGAGGTAGTTATTCTTCCGACAGCGAATAGATATATACAAGAAGTAATATAGTAAATGTTAATGCTCTTATCCCCTCTGCTTTTTGGAGGCATTTTGGCTGTATTTTAATATTATTTAGCGACTTTCTAGCATCAAGATAGCGAAAAATGTTGTTCACTTGTTGGCAACACTGTTCTCGATAGTCATAGTAAAGGCCAACTTCTAAGGGAAGACAGAAAACCCGGTAGGGCTATTAACCCAGCAGTGTAACACTTGTATACCTACTCATAAATATCAGAGACTGGAAATGCCAAGATGACCTCAGAGGGATGGCCTAGAGCCACCTCGCAGACGTTGATAATGACGACGAGGATGAGACAAGGGGGATGGGGACGATGATGATGATGGTGGTGATGGTGATTACCATGTTGCAGCTCCACCTACAAAATTTTGCCTATTTCTCTTCAACGTTAGTCTGCAGTTCATATAATGTTAATTGTTATTTATTGGCTATCTCTTAAACAGCCCATTAAAAAATCTGGTGTATTACATTCACATGACTTTCTCAACCCCTCTATCGCTTATTAATGGGTATACAAATTATTCTAAGGAAAGCTTATTTTTGTATCTATTTCACTTTAAAGAGATACACCTTTCCAAGAACAGTTGTATAACACATTTCGTTATAGACACAACGGGAATAGCGATAGTCAAATGTTTAAGAACTGGACGCCATATACTGGCCTTAAAATTCCGTGCTCTTTCATTGATATCACGAGAAATATGCGAAAGTCGACAGGAACTATAAAACGATGGCTAAATATTGAACAATTTGATCCATTAATAGAGAATATCTCGGAAATGGCTGATGCATAGAAAAATTAAATTGGTTGTTTTAAAGAGATCTACATTTTTTGTGTAGTACGTTTTCGACTATTGCTTAACGTTTACCGTTTATATAAGATTATACAAATTCTTTTCCGAAGGAAAAGGACTTTACAGCTATTCCCAGAAAATTCAAAATATACGTTGTAATTTACATGTAAATACCTTTAATACATGGTATTCTAATCACAATCTTCAGAGCCATTTCGAGAATTATCCCAAGTAAAGGTAGTTTGGAGTGGGGAGTTTTGTTGAAGAGCTTCGTGTCGAATCTTTGGGAGATATTGAGCTTAAATACCAAATTTGGTATTTGTCTGACATTTCGTTTTTGAATCATGCTGTACACAGACACACGGGATCTTTTTCTAAAAAATGCCTTTTTATTTAATTCAGGGGGGTCTCAAAACATATAGGATTTCTATGAAATCTCGACATCGAATTTTTGAATGGAGTGCAATACTTTCCCTACATACATTACGTAGTAAAGAAAGCAAAAATTGCGGAATATTAAGCCTGGATCCCAACATGCAAACCTTTATCAAACAGTGAAGTGATATATAAAGTAACAGTCGTATGAGTTATACGCTTTCTTCCACACGTTCGTTTCTTAGTAAATGATAAAAATGCGTAAAGGTTCGTTGAAGCTTATCTGTCAGCATTAATGCTTTCATCGAAAAAGGACAAATCTCCAAATGCGTTCTAAGTAATATTATAATTACATTTAATTATAATTATATGTATTTATTATAATTATAATTAAACTGTATGTTGGAGTTAAAAAGCCCACTCAACCGATTGCGATAATTCTTTTACCAATGAAAAGCCCCGGTTCTTTCAGACAGTAATGGACTATATAATGTTTACAAAGATTCCAAAGCTGGGGGGTTAGGGTTTATTTTTCACATTCATTTAGCCCAAATGCATTTAACGGCGTTTTATTGGATATGAATATCACTGTTATTTATGACACTTTATTGTAAATATGGCAGAATTTTAAACTTGAGTTATTGCGTTATATCGTGTTCGTACTAACACATTTCACTCAGATTTTGATTTCGATGAGCTTTGTTGTTAAATATATTTGGTAATGATAATGAAAAAACTCATACAGTGGTTTTAGAATCTGGCAAAAACGACTAACGAAGGAACAACTTTCAAAAACTTTCGTCTTACATTAAATCCCAATTTTCAAATCAACATTCCTGCCTATGTAGACGAAACTTTCGATAATAGTTATACTATAGATTACAACGAAAATTATAAGCAACCTTACAACTCTCAAAACCTGCCCCTACAATATTTTCAACCCTTTAGGTAGAAATCTGAAATATTTAAAGCATATGGTAAAAATAATGTAGAATATTATAATAGGAGTTAACAAAAATCGTGGGTTATCTTACACACTAACACAAATCTAATCTGTTACCTATACTACTCCAAATATTTTAACAGCCACTCTTAGTTGATTTTCAATCCCTTAGACAAGCTATACTGCTTGGTCAATCAGGGCACACATTTGGCGGAAATTGGTGAAAATGGGCGAAAATTAAAGGATACCACACAACTTGAAAATATGTACAAATTGGCCAATCTGGACAAACTTTTGAAACACGCTTTAGGAGATGTGAAAATGATTTGCTATTCATGACTTAAAAAAGCACCAATCCTTATTTTTCAACTCCTTTATTAAAGAATGCACCTATGAAATACCGCGTAAGACAGTTAGTGTTTCATGTCATATCCAAGTAGAGGTCTATTTCGGAAATGATTAATGCTACAAAAAAGCCTATTTAAAATAAGCTACATATTTTATGATTGAATGTCTTTTCTTTAGTAAACATTTTGCGGCTTTTTTAACTATCGTTGATGATTGCTGGATAAAAACGAAAGCTTTTCCAAGTAAATGTTTGTTCGGATTGGTAGAATTTACTCAAGTCCTTGTCTTGGATGGTTCATAAAAAGTGCCTGATGACACTTTCATTAAATTAAATACAAATTTAATTCTTTCTATTTAAGTTATGCTATGAACGTTAACTTTTTTTTCATTTACAAAATATTAATTACAAGACATTCTATGGATCATTTTATTCATTTGTGCATATGGGGGTGGCATTGGGTACTCTTTGAAAACTTTCCGATTTAGCCGAATTGCCATACTGGCACCGCAGATGAAATTTCAGACATTAGGGAAGGAAAAATGTCAATCTAGCAAATATGCGTATATGAAAGGGTTATTGCCCCACTGTTGAAGAGCCAAACTTGCAGTCGTTGCTGCCCCATGCACAGTACAAACTTTCCGGTGGCCTTCGCCCCACGTTTACTTTTCCGGTGGCCTTCGCCCCACGTTTAAAATTCAACTTTGTATTTTAATGTTTATTTAAATATTATATATATGCCTCGGCTGCGTCAGTAGTAATTTTTAGAACACGTATCCTAGCAGGGCTGGAACGGCTAAAGGATGAAGGCTTACACAAATTATAATGGTATTGTACTTTTTTTATTAATCCTTCGCACGATTAAATAACACTTCACTGATGTATCCTACTATAGAGCTGTTAAATTATTGTTAATTGTGTTTTAAACACGTAAACTTTATATTATTCTCTCCGCAATAAATGTGTTATGTCTCACACTGAACACGTACAAAAATCTAACTGCTTGCGTACGCTATCTTGTAGCGTCTGCAGCTTGAATTTGTATATTTCCCCTACTTCAATCTCTGTTTTAAATATTACATTATTATTGTTCCAGAAATTATTAGTAGTCGTAATTAAACGTTTTATTTATTGTTGTCTCAAGGTTACCTCATCGTTACCTCATTGTTAGCAATTTTCGGCTTCTAGTTTATAATTCTGTTTGCTACGAAAAACAGCTTGCTTCTATTTTCACAGCTCCTACGTTGTTAAATTACGTAATACATCACATCAATTATTATACATGTACATAATAATACAAACATTGACGCTGACCTCTGACACATCTGTGTTGTTCCCGGCAGTTGCTTCAGGAGACTCAGAGTCCCAGGTTCGATGGTTGGATGGCAGGGATTTGGAATTTGTTTTGGTAGAGCTGAGGTTCTGGTTTTCAGGGGTGGTGACACTGCCTTGATGATATTAATAGTACTGCCGGCGAAGTTCGAGTTATTTCTTTATTTTGTTACGTAGATTCCTATCTGGTCAATCCGCCACCTTCGTCGTCGGAAACCACTGTTATTTTTGTCGTCACTTTCGAAGTCGCTACTCATGTGTTCCTCCGACTAGCCCTCGAATTGCCTAGATTTCACAACTTCATTTTCACACTACAAACTTTCTGATTATTTTCTTCTTATTTTGTTTCGTCAACCGTCCTCGTGGTTAGTTTGTACCGGAATGTATCACGCCGTTTCTTTTTCCTCTTTCACGCCTTTCGCCAAACGTAAAATTTTCCCCCACCTTTCTTATGTTTCGTTCCGTTTTAAGTTCAAACGTATCATGTGATGTATACGCAATCTTTTGATTGGCTATCATTTTTGTTCCATGATTTTATTATTGGCTACCCCCACTTGACAACTCTCACATCTGCTTCTTACAGCTTATTTTGAGTTTTAAAATCTTCCCACGAATATTCTTAGATCGTAGATAAGGCACGTATACTTTCTGACCCTGCTAAGCTTTGACACCGTTGTAAACTACGCGTCCGAGCCAAAAGTACAAAAGCGAAACTTCCGGTAGGCTTGTTGTCGCCCATAGCAGGTAGATACATCTGCTTCGAGGAAAACAAAACTGGTATTTCTGCCTTTCCGACAAAACCATTCCTAATATGAATTCAGCACATTTTTGTCGATATGTTCGATCGTATATTATTATTATTATTATTATTATTATTATTATTATTATTATTATTATTATTTCTCCTGGGTCTCGATAACCAGCTTCAACATAATACAATGACTGTAATATACACTTTATATATTACATTATACTGGGCTGTTATTATGTTTTATATTATATAATTAGGCTGATATTATTTAAGTGTTAAAAATACTGCCTCATATATGCATGTCGTCTCATAGAGAATATTTATTTACTTTCTGACAGTACGAAAGGCATTAGCCCTAAAAGTTGTTCTGGCAAGCAGAAGGAGAAACGTGCTTCACTGGGAGGAATAGAAAGCCCATGAAAAATTAAGCATGAAAACGTTCCAATTAATTTCTATTTCTCACTGCATGTGAGGTAGAACAACTCATGGAATTTTGCTACGGAATTATTGAAATTCGCAAGAAGTATGCTCGCACAAATGCGTTAAATGCTATTGTTCATTACTGAAACGCAAAATACTCCCGTACCAGCCTGAATCACTATATACATAACACAATGCACCTACATTATTATTTCACTGTTTAACTGTTATCAACACAGATGATGGACACCAATTTATGCTGTAGATAACATATTTTAATACATTTATGATAATTATTGCCAATGTTTTTCCTTATAAAGAAGTTATACAATACATATCACACGCATCTCACCCCAGGCATTTTGTGAACGTTGCTTCTGCTGTCCTGTTGACAACATTGGCAACCCGAACAAAGCGGAAGTGCTACTACTCATTTAGGGCCCCAAGCCACAAAGCGTAAACCAGGTTTGAGAGCCCTAAGCTGCAAAACGTAACCGAGGGATGTTTTTTTTTATAAGCAGAGGAGTGAAGCAGTCATGACGGACGACAGGGCTGTGTATCTGTGAGGCTAACCCCTACTTAGTTTTGCATCATGTTCATATGTTGGTGACCTTTTGACTCCTTCAGTTGGCAACGTTTTACCTCAAAATGTCGTCATATAACTGTAGGAACTATAAAGGGTGGGTGGGAAATATTACTTCGGCAACATCTGCTGCTTAAATCATTCCTCGTTCATTAAGGATTATTATGGAAAACCACAATCCTGCTCTTATTCTTTGGTGACTCCCAATGGGAGTGGAACCCTGAAAAGATTAGAAGTCCGTATCGTCACATACTTACAATTTGTTCCTGTAAATGCGAGATCGATCGCGTTGGTCAATGATTCACTTTTTTATGTTACCACACTTTGCTATAATACAGTAACGAAACCTGAGGTTCATCCTCCGTGCTCTGGGGATACCATACTAGCTGAGGTCGCGGGTTCAAACCCGCGGAGAACGATGGATTTTTTCGGGGTAAAAATGCTTAGTATGGCTTCCTTCGGAAGGCAAGTAAAGCCGTAGATTTCCGTCACGTGAAAGAACCTCAAGCCTCATAAAAAGACCTCTGAACAAAAGTTTCGGTCTTTCACGCCCAATATAGAGTGGGAACCATGGTAGATAAAGAGTTTCCATAAATAAAGCTCAATTTATTTATTTTTCACGAAGCCTGAGGTAAGTTTTTGCAGCTGATACGATTACAGCGCTCCTAGCAGCCAATTACTAGAGGGATGCTTTTAACCAATCAAATAGCTAAGCTAATTTGTTGTTTGAGAGAAAAAAGGCATGTTTTATTTAAAATGTTCGTTAAAAATAATAATATGGAGGCGTAAGAAATGTTTGTAATGCTATAAATTGCACTAACAGTAAGAAAAGAGGCTAGATTTATCCTTCTTCGGATTTCCGAAAGATCCAATAAGACGAGTCCACAAGACATTCTATGTACATTAAAATGCAAAAATATAAATATTAATGATCCAGTTGTAGTTGATGCAATTTATGATGAAAATCACGTTCAGGTTACAGTAAATTATATTATGCCTATACACATGAAAACCATAATTAATGTATACTTGCTCGTGTCTTCATGTTTATGATAAAATATATCCTACCTGATTAAAATATTAAATTAAACAAGCTGTATTGCTCCAGGAGCGCTAGTGTCAAACCGATGCGTTTACTCAACATCTGGAGCTTCGTGACTGCGTATAGTAGACTAAGATGTTAGTTCATTCTCCCTACATCTAGCGTTTTGAATGTTTATTTTCGTATTAATTGCATATCTACTCATTTAAATCCTGCAAAAAATTCCTCCTCATGCTGTTAGAAGTAAATTTGGAAGTGGTTGTTTATCACGAGTATAACTTTTTGTCTGGTAGCTCTGGACAGAGAATTTTCCATTTCGATACTTGAAATGTTCAATAAATCAACACTCGCGGTCTGCATAAAGAAAACGTGAGCTGTAATGGAATCAAATGGTGTTTCGGATATATCTACGTTCGAGCATCGGACAGCAGCAATATCAATAAGACAAAGATATTGTAATTAGCAACCTAGGGTAGGTCAGCACGCATCATTGGTTTCTCCTAAAAACAATCACGGAACCTACCAACCGTCTACGCAATACACTGTCACGTAAATTTCAAAGTGTCTGATTCAGTATTCATCCTACTTATTACTTTCTCCACTGTTTACCTATAGAATACAGGAGAGTAGTAGGGTAATGGGGTTTCTGGCTCACTTAATATGCATGGAATGCAATTAATATGCTAATTAGCCCCGCCCCCTCCCCTCTCCCACCCCCACCCCCAGCTCCTTGGTAGTTTTACTTGCAGCTGCGGTCGTAAATCTTGTTGAGTACAATGGAGGCTTGACAGTTAAGCAATTAAGGCTGTCAATCAACTGTCAAAACGAACAAAGGGGTCATAAATTTAAGGTTCTGTAACAAAGGCGAGATGTTTTTCCTACCCATCCCACATCAGGCCACTTCTGCACCTGATCAGTTACCCACCTCCACTTCCATTGTGTGTCGAACACGTGGCATACTCGTTCCACTAGCTTTTAACAAAAGAACAATGCTTACCCTTCAGCTGTCAAAATGAACAAAGCCCATGATGAATTAGGGTTGTGACAAAGAGAACCTAAGCCAGTTAACAGAGAAACAAGTTCTATTGTCCGGTGCAAGCATTCTTTAGAAAGACCATCTGGCATACTCATCCCACAACCCAATAACAAAGCCTGACCCTTTCCATTGTGTAAGAGATTCTATTGTGTGTGCCTTTCTATTGTCCTGGGCAAGGCTAGTTTAGAAAGACACCTGCAGCGTTCCCATCCCACAACCCAATAACAAAGCCTGACCCTTTCCATTGTGTAAGAGATTCTATTGTGTGTGCCTTTCTATTGTCCTGGGCAAGGCTAGTTTAGAAAGACACCTGCGGCGTTCCCATCCCGCTACTCCATAACAAAGCCTGACCCTTTCCATTGTTTGAGCTTAACAAAAGAATTCGAGGGTTGCTTTATACTCGTCCTGTCCTTGTTTGTGTGAAAGAGAGAGAAACTTGTTTACCAACTCTGCGTAACAACGTCAGGTCGGCCATCATGATTTTGCCTGAGGGAGTTCTCTCCGATGTTTTACGACATCCTACGAATATATCCACTCGTCCTGTCCTTGTTTGTGTGAAAGAGAGAGAAACTTGTTTACCAACTCTGCGTAACAACGTCAGGTCGGCCATCATGATTTTGCCTGAGGGAGTTCTCTCCGATGTTTTACGACATCCTACGAATATATCCGAGCATAGTTAACAAGCATTCTGTTTCAGCCAACGACTCCGAAAAAGCGCCTAATATACATTTCATTACGTGCATTAAACCTCTGAGTGATATCCATAGATCGGTGTTTGATTCTTACTGTAATCAAAAGTTTATTGCTAATGAGAAATTAATGATTGATATTATTATATCATTACCCTAATTAATAAAAGTGCGTTCAGAGAATTCTAGCCCGACTCTTACCAAGTGAAACTCTAATGCTTAATAACTATTAAACTATGAAAGGTCAGATTAAAAAAATGTATTTATCAAATATAATTTAATTTTTTATATATCATTACCCTAATTAATGAAAGGTGTTCAGGGAGTCCTAGATCGAATCTGCGAAACTCTAATGCGCAATAACTATTAAACTATGCACGACCGGATTAAAATGTATTTAACAAATATAATTTAATTTTTATATATCATTACAATAATTAATAAAAAGGGTGTTCAGAGGGTCCTAGATCGAATCTGCGAAACTCTAATGCTCAATAACTATTAAACTATGCACGGCTAGATTAAAATGTATTTAACAAATATAATTTAATTAATGAAATGGTGTTCAGGGGGATCCTAGATCGAATCTGCGAAACTCTAATGCTTAATAAATATTAAACTATGTGAGTATTGCGCGGTCAGATTAAAACGTGTTTAACAAATATAATTTAATATACACGACATTACGCTGTTTAACGAGCTGTATTCTTAGGAACCAGAGGTACATAGTTCGAATCCTGCCCCGCGAAACGCTATAATAAATATTAAGTTATTGAAGCAGCGGGCGGTCGGATTAAAATTGCATTTAACAACTATAATTATTTATATTAAACCCTGATGCATACTAGATATCACAATGCCTAGAAACCATTCTTTCTTCTTCTCCTCTCTTTTTCTTTCTATCTATCTCTTTCTTTCTCCACGACTTGTACACATTCAGGCGTTCGCATATACACGAGCACTTGTACACAAATCAGCAAACATGCACTGGTGCACGCATGCAAGCACATACACACACACACACACACGTACATTCAAGTACACACACACGCACACACGAAAGCACATACATACACCGGCACATACACAATGCACATACATACAATAGTACACACGCGCATTCACGCACCTCATGCGTATACATACATACACCAGTGCTCTTACACTCACACATACATATACATGGACACACACACACGTGCAAGCACATATGCCTGTTCACTTACACCCAACTGTACCAACCCCCACACGCACACACCAACTCACGCGCATGTCCTGAATGAAAAGAGACAAAATGATGCAATAAAAACTAATTATAGCTAGGGATGCAAGGCTCCATTTACGATTTGCTCGAAACCGGTCTGGATACATGGGTTCGAATCCTAGGAGGGATTACAAATTCATCTTCTAATAACTCCAAAACTAATTAAAATAAAAACAGTAAATAAACTTTATTACTTTTATGTCATTAGTTCCGTGAGCATGTACATTAGAGTCCAGGTGTCATGGGTTCGATCACCTAATTTTAAAATCTCAGTTATCTCAGAAACTAGCAGGGATTAAGGTGCGGACCAAACCACAATTTTTAGTTTCTATGATGACCAATTAATGCTTTATATAATTTCCAATCAGTTGTCCCTAGCTCGAATCCCGATCTTTCAGTGACTTCCTTAATTTTCCACTGTGTTCTAGAATATATCAATTAGATCGATGCTGTAACTGCATACAGGTCTTTTAAACACAAGCTAATATTATAAATAATTTTGTTTCTGGCGTTCTGAGTTCGAATACCGATTCAATGAAGTTTACTTATAGATTTAATAACAGTAAATAATCAAGATAAAGGTACCAAATAAACCTATTACGTTTACGTCATCAGATAATATCTTGCGGGCATATATTAGGGTACCTGACGTCCAGGGTTCGATCCTTAAGTTTAAATCTCAATTATCGCAGAAACTAGCGGAGGTAGAGCTGTAGACGAAAGCATGTTTGATAGCTCAAACAATGAACAATTAATGCTGTATATAATTTTCAATCAGTTGCCCCTAGTTCGAATCCCGATCTTTCAATGACTTCACTGATTTTCCTCTGTACTCTAGAATACATCACTTAGATTGATGCTTTAACTGTATGCAGCTTTGTGTAACGACATTATGGATGTACTCTGTGTGAGAGAGAGCGAGAGATGGAGAGAGAGAGCGAGAGAGGGAGAGGAAGTGAAACAAGCAGGGATAGAAGTGCTGAGGGCCTCTGCGCATGCGTAGCAAGAGATGATGTCATTGGCTGCAATAATCACGTGATGTGTAAGCATCACAGCCATGATGACGTGCCGGCATCGCCTGGAGGGGGTTTAGATCCCTATATAAACAGATATCTGCCCATGTTAGAACTGCTGTGTACTTATTAACTTTACATTCAAGTTTTAAAGAGCTTTAAAAGCAACGTGAGCTGCAGGCATCTACACATTCAGCACATATCAAAACGTGGCAATGCAAGGTGAGTTTTACATAACTATACAAAATCACTGTTAGCTTTTACAATACATTTAATTTTGTTTAAACGTTACAGTTCATGAAAGACGATTCGTTACAAGGAGCATCATTCACATGGATTTCACTGCACTCTTCTTCAGTTCACATGATTTTCGCCACACATTCTTCTTACATAAACATTCATACGATTTTCCCCCTCATTCTTTGTTTCTCTATACACTCATATGAGTTCCTCTACTCATTCTTTGTTCCCCCTGCAGGTTCATGCTCTGTTAACATTCACACGACTTTCTCTGCACATTCTTTGCTTCCATTAACATTCACACGATCTTCACTACACATTCTTCTTACTTAAACACTCATACGATTTTCCCCCTCATTCTTTGTTTCACTATGCATTCTTTGGTTCTCTGCTGGCTCATCTTCAATGAACATTCACACGATTTTCTATACTTATTCTTTATTTCTCTACACATTCATAGGCTTACTTACAAAACATACACACCCTAGTTCTAATATAAAGAAGTGTATAACTTGTTCTTCAACTTGAATAATGTAGTGAAAATAAATATTCATGACAATGTCTGTTACAGATTGTTCAGCTGATAGACTTAACAAGATGGTTGAAGAGCGTAGTTTCCTACGGATTCGTCGAGTTCACGATCTCAAAATAGGTCATAACTATGAGATAAAGTCCTTAAAGAGAGTTCAAACAAGATATGGTACCAGGATCGTATCTTCGCTGGAGGATTGTCAAGTGTTCTTGCCAGAGCGCTATAATTCGTTAACCGATCAAGAGATTGCAGAAATACCTGGCAACGTATACCTCCAGTATAATGGCATGGCAGAGACGGGGAAATTTAAGACATGTAAATTGTCTTTTTTACATGCAAAGAAGGTGCGTAGAAGTGTCAAACTTAAGTATTGAATGTTCTCCCATTTCACAATGAAAAATTCATAAATAAAACAACTGACTCATTGATATTACATATAAAGATACAAAAGATGCATATTATAGAATTTTATAAAAAATTTACGAGATTACAATATCACATGCTTTGAGTTTAATTATATCTAGCGCATTGAAATAACTCTAAATATCCGAATGTTTATACAAATCTTTGTGCTTCTTTTTACATGTGCAATATGCTTCATTTTACATGTATCATAACAAAAAATGTAATTCTTTCCAGGTTGCCTTTACTTGACCAAGATAGTTTTCTAAGACTTTCATTGTGCAATGTTTCAGGCTGTGCAATAAGAGTAAGAAGAAGAGGAATAGCCTGCTGCCATGCAAAGGATGCTGACGCTATTGGAGGTTGGAATAAGCACAATCGGCACCTACAAGAAACATTTTGGCAAGAAACGGGAGCTGAGACATCTACATCTCCGAAACACATTAAGACAGGATCCTTATATAACATTACAGGGTATACAATGAAAAAATACGGTCAATTTTGTATACAATTCAATGCATAGCTGAGAGTTAGCTCGAACTAGTCTCCCTATATTCACTGAAATTAGGCATTGTGAGCAATAATTTAAGTGACTGTGAAAATACTTTAAGTAATGGTGAAATTTGTATCCTAAAAGACTTGAGTCCTGTATACATTAACAGCATTAAGACTGTTTGCCACGCTGGAATACAAATTATGAAAAGAAAAAGACTTTCATTTAAATAATAAGGAAATTTGCATAACCTGCTGTTACAAGTGTAATGACATATACAGAAACAATGAGTCGGACGAGAAAGTGATGGAAATGTAAGATAAATAATAACAATAAAAGAATTAAGGTATGCTTTTACATAGTGTTTTTATTCATTAAAATCCTTGCATTCCTAATGAAAAATAAAGCATTACAATGATTAGTTTAAGTTATGTCACAATGATCAAAAAGAGAACCGTCTTTAGATGCATTACTCGATCTTAAGTCAGAGCACCAAAAAAGACAAATCACGGCTTCTCCATTTTAGATGTGGTGTCACTATTCAGGTAAATACCTGTAACACAGCAGGTTGAGTATGCAGATCTGTGGTCCTAAATGGGTGAAACAGAGTCTTATCCAGCTTAACAGTCTTGAGATCTCAGCATCAGAAAGTCGAATCGCAAGCCTTCTCCACTCGATGAGTACAGGTTTAACAACAGCATTCTCTTCACCCTGAGACCATGTAAAGTATATAAATGTTGAACTTGACAAGGGATTCTAAACTCGTTGTTAGAGTCCAGAACTGATGTATTATTTGGTGAAAACACATGTTCCTCTTCTTAGTGATCTTGTCGTCAAATCTCGGTGTCGGTAGCATTGAAGATGTCCATGATTATAGGATTCTGAAGCCCAATAACTGTAGGAACTGCTGATTGCGTGATGTTAACCTGATGGGCGTCAAGGGCAGAGCATGATGTGTGCGTCGAATCATTCCATTATTATATCCTCGACGTCGTTGACTTCTTCTAAAAACTATAGGCATTATGCTTATATCCTTGTTTCTAAAGGCAATGATATTGCTGTTAGGCTCCCCTGTTTGGTCTATGAAGCGGAGCTTTATGAACAACAGGTAAAATTTGATTTGAAGGTTCCTGTGAAATACGTTATCCAGCCGTAACAGATGGGAACACTGGTAGACGGAGTGTCCACTTTTACTATAGAGGAAGGAGACTGATGCAATACTGCGCTAAATTCGTATGATGCTCAACCTAAATATATTCACTAGGAAATCAGATTCAGACAGCTGATTAGATGGAGTAACTTTGTCACTGAAGGGCCACAGAACGTTCCTATAGAACAATCACTGGAAAAAATCAAGAGTGAAAGGACATTTTAATGACATTTTTATTATTATTATTATTTTTATTATTCACTGATCTAATACAGAAGACATTCGCATCCTAATATGAGGAATCTTTAAACGTAGGGCATACAAGTCAAGGTCTATGTTACTGAATGCTTTTTCCGGCACAAGTATAGCCCTCTGCCTGAGTTTTTTGAATTCCCTTTCAGGCTCTGTCTCCTCTTCGTTTCTGTGCTTCTTCCCTTATTCTTCTTCACTCGAAAACCTCTCCCTCTTGCTTCAATTTCTCTGCTTTGTCTCATCATTTCAGGAAGTTGTTTATCTGCAGATTTTTTCGTATTTACAGCTGTAGCAATTTGTGATGCACCTCCAGCGGCGGCTCCTGGTGCTGCAATAATTGGTATGAGCGGTAGAAATCCTCCTCGTTTCTTCTTTTTGGACCCTCTGCCAACAGATACCTTTCTCTCAATTTCCCTCTTATGCCTCATCATTTCGGCAAGTTGTTTATCTGCTGCCTTTTTCTTATTCACTGCTGAGGCAATTTGGGCTGCACCTCCAGCAGCAGCGCCTAGAGCTGCAATAATTGGGATGAGAGGTAGAAATCCTCCTCGTTTCTTCTTCGTGGTTCCTGCACCTGGAGCTACCTTTCCCTTCATAATTGCTGTTACTAGTCATGCTGCCAACTTTTTCACCTAATGTAACATCAGATGTTTGCACGCTTTTCCAAGTCGTTTCAGCCAGATCTTGTCAGCAATGTTTCTCGAAGCAGAGACCTTATGCTGAGCGTTGGCAATGCCACTAAGATTACACGAATCGTCTAACGGAATGATTCCAGGGTCTCCTCTCTTTAATTTTTCTCTAGCTTTACCACAGTTCCTCAGTCTATGTAACCAGGTAAATGTACTTCAACGGTTGCATGCTAGTGAGAGAGTTAATTAAACCGAAACCTCTTGCGAGCTTAACCACCTTAGCTCTCACGTTATACTAATCCATTTTTATTCAGGATAGTTCTTTTATACTTTCTCATTAGCGTATATACATTAAGAGCGATTTATTTTACTTTAGCTGTCAAACTAGAGAGGATGAAACAAGAATGCTCACAGCCTATTGATATGTTAGGCTTTGAAAGCGACTTTAGATGTGAACTTAGTGGAAAACTAATTCATGTCAATGTTCTTGAGTTGCCTGTCATGTAACCCATTCAGGGAAAAGGTGACCAGCAAAGGGAAAACGTTACCAGCAAAGGGAAAAATGTGACCAGCAAAGGGAAAAACGTGACCAGTAAAGGGAAAAAGGTGACCAGCAACGGGAAAAACGTGACCAGTAAAGGGAAAAAGGTGACCAGCAACGGGAAAAAAGGTGACCAGCAAAGGGAAAAAAGTGACCACCAAAGGGAAAAAGGTGACCAGTAAAGGGAAAAATGTGACCAGCAAAGGGAAAAACGTGACCAGCAATGGGAAAAAAGGTGACCAGCAACGGGAAAAACGTTACCAGCAAAGGGAAAAAGGTGACCAGCAAAGGGAAAAACGCTACCAGCAAAGGGAAAAACGTTACCAGCAAAGGGAAAAAAGGTGACTAGCAAAGGGAAAAACGTGACCAGAAAGGGAAAAAGGTGACAGCAAAGGGAAAAAGGTGACCAGCAACCGGAAAAAGGTGACCAGCAAACGGAAAAACGTGACCAGCAAAGGGAAAAACGTGACCAGCAAAGGGAAAAAGGTGACCTGCAAAGGGAAAAAGGTGACCAGCAAAGGGAAAAAGGTGACCAGCAAAGGGAAAAACGTGACCAGCAAAGGGAAAAAGCTGACCAGCAAAGGGAAAAAGGTGACCAGCAAAGGGAAAAAAGGTGACCAGAAAAGGGAAAAACGTGACCAGCAAAGGGAAAAAGGTGACCAGCAAAGGGAAAAACGTGACCATCAAAGGGAAAAAGGTGAACAGCAAAGGAAAAAACGTGACAAGCAAAGGGAAAAAGGTGACCAGCAAAGGGAAAAAGGTGACCAGCAAAGGGAAAAAGGTGACCAGCAAAGGTAATACGTGACCAGCAAAGGGAAAAACGTGACCAGCAATGGGAAAAAGGTGACCAGCAACGGAAAAAACGTTACCAGCAAAGGGAAGAAAGGTGACCAGCAACAGGAAAAACGTTACCAGCAAAGGGAGAAAGGTGACCAGCAAAGGGAAAAAGGTGACCAGCAAAAGGGAAAAAGGTGACCAGCAAAGGGAAAAACGTGACAAGCAAAGGGAAAAACGTGACCAGCAAAGGGAAAACGTGACCAGCAAAGGGAAAAACGTGACCAGCAAAGGGAAAAACGTTACCAGCAAAGGGAAAAAGGTGACCAGCAAAGGGAAAAATGTGACCAGCAAAGGGAAAAATATGACCAGCAAAGGGAAAAAGGAGACCTGTAAAGGGAAAAATGGGACCAGAAGAGGGAAAAACGTAACCTGCAGAGGGAAAAAGGTGACCAATAAGGGAAAAATGTGACCAGCAAAGGGAAAAAGGTGGCCAGCAAAGGGAAAAAGGTGACCAGCAAAGGTAAAATGTGACCAGCAAAGGGAAAAACGTGACCAGCAAAGGGAAAAATGTGACCAGCAAAGAGAAAAATGTGACCAGCAAAGGGAAAAAGGTAACCAGCAAAGGGAAAAATGGGACCAGAAGAGGGAAAAATGGGAACAGCAAAGGGAAAAACGTGACCAGCAAAGGGAAAAAATGTGACAGCAAAGGGAAAAAGGTGGCCAGCAAAGGGAAAAAAGGTGACCTGCAAAGGGAAAATGACCAGTATCTCCCTCAACTCTCTCATTCTCTGTGCCAACTATCAAGAAAACTTGTACTCTTACCTCTATGAATCCATTTCTAACTACTTGAATCTGCTTGTGCTTAATGAGATAGTTATAATTAACGGAATTACAACTATTATGCGCGAATGCTACAATATTTTGCTTAGTCTAATTCGGACATGGCTGTTTATATGCATCAAAACCTCAGTACATATATAAATACATAAATGTTAACAAATAGCTCAGTCTCGTGTTATCGTTAACGAATTCAACATCTACAGTATACATTGACTAGTTTATATATACTGCTTGAGCATGAACACTCACAAAGACGGACAATTACAGTCAATTTACGAGAATCTTGATTTTTTCGTATGTTTCCCAAGGGGGGAGTAATCGCTTTGTTAAGTGCTGCATATGTAATAGAACTTTAAAAAACAGGACAATTTCAAGGCTTAAACAACATAGGAGAAGATGCTGTAAAGCAATGACCAGCTGTGCATTGACTACAACACCCAAACGAGATCCTGAAATCTTCTCAAGCCCCGAAGAGCGGGATTCAAGATGTACTGTACTTGGAACCAGTTCAAGCGACCCTGTAATAACATCAAGAGCTACCACTGATGAAGCAATGAGAGCAGTTTCTTTGAATGAGCAAGCCCTGAATAAACACACCAATGAAAGCAAGCATACTAGTGTCAACTCACCTAGATTACAAGATATATCCAAAGCGAATACAGAGGAGATGCTATGCCGCTACACCGATCCTAATGATTTGGTAAACATGCTAAGGGTACTCATGATGCTTCATACACCTGATAAAAATGACTTTTCCGATGCGATTAACGACATTATTCAGGATTTAAAGCTGGGTGGTTTTATAGCGTGATTAGCATCTACAGAACCTTGAAACCATGAAAGAGTTAGAAAGATTCCACATATTAGGATGCGAATGTCTTCTTTATTAGATCAGTGAATAATAATAATAATAATAATAATAATAATAATAATAATAATAATAATAATAATAATAATAATAAAAATGTCATTAAAATGTCCTTTCACTCTTGATGTTTTTCCAGTGATTGTTCTATAGGAACGTTCTGTGGCCCTTCAGTGACAAAGTTATTCCATCTAATCAGCTGTCTGAATCTGATTTCCTAGTGAATATATTTAGGTTGAGCATCATACGAATTTAGCGCAGTATTGCATCAGTCTCCTTCCTCTATAGTAAAAGTGGACACTCCGTCTACCAGTGTTCCCATCTGTTACGGCTGGACAACGTATTTCACAGGAACCT
Organism: Deroplatys truncata; assembly: GCA_030765065.1. Taxonomy (NCBI): domain Eukaryota; kingdom Metazoa; phylum Arthropoda; class Insecta; order Mantodea; family Mantidae; genus Deroplatys; species Deroplatys truncata. The sequence continues at coordinate 200,349,472 of CM060983.1, read as the reverse complement.
TCAAATCAAATTTTACCTGTTGTTCATAAAGATCCGCTTCATAGAGCAAACAGGGGAGCCTAACAGCAATATCATTGCCTTTAGAAACAAGGATATAAGCATAATGCCTATAGTTTTTAGAAGAAGTCAACGACGTCGAGGATATAATAATGGAATGATTCGACGCACACATTATGCTCTGCCCTTGACGCCCATCAGGTTAACATCACGCAATCAGCAGTTCCTACAGTTATTGGGCTTCAGAATCCTATAATCATGGACATCTTCAATGCTACCGACACCGAGATTTGACGACAAGATCACTAAAAAGAGGAACATGTGTTCTCACCATATAATGCATCAGTTCTGGACTCTAACAAGGAGTTTAGAATCCCTTGTCAAGTTGAACATTTATATACTTTACATGGTCTCAGGATGAAGAGAATGCTGTTGTTAAACCTGTACTCATCGAGTGGAGAAGGCTTGTGATTCGACTTTCTGATGCTGAGATCTCAAGACTGTTAAGCTGGATAAGACTCTGTTTCACCCATTTAGGACCACAGATCTGCATACTCAACCTGCTGTGTTACAGGAATTTACCTGAATAGTGACACCACATCTAAAATGGAGAAGCCGTGATTTGTCTTTTTTGGTGCTCTGACTTAAGATCGAGTAATGCATCTAAAGACGGTTCTCTTTTTGATCATTGTGACATAACTTAAACTAATCATTGTAATGCTTTATTTTTCATTAGGAATGCAAGGATTTTAATGAATAAAAACACTATGTAAAAGCATACCTTAATTCTTTTATTGTTATTATTTATCTTACATTTCCATCACTTTCTCGTCCGACTCATTGTTTTTGTATATGTCATTACACTTGTAACAGCAGGTTATGCAAATTTCCTTATTATTTAAATGAAAGTCTTTTTCTTTTCATAATTTGTATTCCAGCGTGGCAAACAGTCTTAATGCTGTTAATGTATACAGGACTCAAGTCTTTTAGGATACAAATTTCACCATTACTTAAAGTATTTTCACAGTCACTTAAATTATTGCTCACAATGCTTAATTTCAGTGAATATAGGGAGACTAGTTCGAGCTAACTCTCAGCTATGCATTGAATTGTATACAAAATTGACCGTATTTTTTCATTGTATACCCTGTAATGTTATATAAGGATCCTGTCTTAATGTGTTTCGGAGATGTAGATGTCTCAGCACCCGTTTCTTGCCAAAATGTTTCTTGTAGGTGCCGATGGTGCTTATTCCACCCTCCAATAGCGTCAGCATCCTTTGCATGGCAGCAGGCTATTCCTCTTCTTCTTACTCTTATTGCACAGCCTGAAACATTGCACAATGAAAGTCTTAGAAAACTATCTTGGTCAATTAAAGGCAACCTGGAAAGAATTACATTTTTTGTTATGATACATGTAAAATGAAGCATATTGCACATGTAAAAGGAAGCACAAAGATTTATATAAACATTCGGATATTTAGAGTTATTTCAATGCGCTAGATATAATTAAACTCAAAGCATGTGATATTGTAATCTCGTAAATTTTTTATAAAATTCTATAATATGCATCTTTTGTATCTTTATATGTAATATCAATGAGTCAGTTGTTTTATTTATGAATTTTTCATTGTGAAATGGGAGAACATTCAATACTTAAGTTTGACACTTCTACGCACCTTCTTTGCATGTAAAAAAGACAATTTACATGTCTTAAATTTCCCCGTCTCTGCCATGCCATTATACTGGAGGTATACGTTCCCAGGTATTTCTGCAATCTCTTGATCGGTTAACGAATTATAGCGCTCTGGCAAGAACACTTGACAATCCTCCAGCGAAGATACGATCCTGGTACCATATCTTGTTTGAACTCTCTTTAAGGACTTTATCTCATAGTTAAGACCTATTTCGAGATCTTGAACTCGACGAGTCGGTAGGAAATTACGCTCTTCAACCATCTTGTTAAGTCTATCAGCTAAACAATCTGTAACAGACATTGTCATGAATTATTATTTTCACTACATTATTCAAGTTGAAGAAGAAGATATACACTTCTTTATATTAGAACTAGGGTGTGTATGTTTTGTAAGTAAGCCTATGAATGTGTAGAGAAATAAAGAATAAGTATAGAAAATCGTGTGAATGTTCATTGAAGATGAGCCAGCAGAGAACCAAAGAATGCATAGTGAAACAAAAAATGAGGGGAAAATCGTATGAGTGTTTAAGTAAGAAGAATGTGTAGCGAATATCGTGTGAATGTTAATGGAAGCAAAGAATGTGCAGAGAAAGTCGTGTGAATGTTAACAGAGCATGAACCTGCAGGGGGAACAAAGAATGAGTATAGGAAATCATATGAGTGTATAGCGAAACAAAGAATGAGGGGGAAAATCGTATGAATGTTTATGTAAGAAGAATGTTTGGCGAAAATCATGTGAACTGAAGAAGAGTATGCAGTGAAATCCATGTGAATGTAAAGCACAGATTAGAAAATATGATGCTCCTTGTAACGAATCGTCTTTCATGAACTGTAACGTTTAAACAAAATTAAAAGCATTGTAAAAGCTAACAGTGATTTTGTATAGTTATGTAAAACTCACCTTGCATTGCCACGTTTTGATATGTGCTGAATGTGTAGATGCCTGCAGCTCACGTTGCTTTTAAAGCTCTTTAAAACTTGAATGTAAAGTTAATAAGTACACAGCAGTTCTAACATGGGCAGATATCTGTTTATATAGGGATCTAAACCCCCTCCAGGCGATGCCGGCACGTCATCATGGCTGTGATGCTTATACATCACGTGATTATTGCAGCCAATGACATCATCTCTTGCTACGCATGCGCAGAGGCCCTCAGCACTTCTATCCCTGCTTGTTTCACTTCCTCTCCCTCTCTCGCTCTCTCTCTCCCTCTCTCGCTCTCTCTCACACAGAGTACATCCATAATGTCGTTACACAAAGCTGCATACAGTTAAAGCATCAATCTAAGTGATGTATTCTAGAGTACAGAGGAAAATCAGTGAAGTCATTGAAAGATCGGGATTCGAACTAGAGGCAACTGATTGAAAATTATATACAGCATTAATTGTACATTGTATGAGCTATCAAACATGCTCTATCTCTGCTAGTTTCTGCGATAATTGAGATTTAAACTTAAGGATCGAACCCTGGACGTCAGGTACCCTAATGTACGCCCGCAAGGTATTATCTGAAGACCTAAACGTAATAGGCTTATTTAGTACCTTTATCTTGATTATTTACTGTTATTAAATTTATAAGTAAACTTCATTGAATCGGTATTCGAACTCAGAACGCCAGAAACAAAATTATTTATAATATTAGCTTGTGTTTAAAAGACCTGTATGCAGTTACAGCATCGATCTAAGTGATATATTCTAGAACACAGTGGAAAATTAAGGAAGTCACTGAAAGATCGGGATTCGAGCTAGGGACAACTGATTGGAAATTATATAAAGCATTAATTGTTCATCATAGAAACAAAAATCGTGTTTTGGACCGCACCTTAATCCCTGCTAGTTTCTGAGATAATTGAGATTTTAAAATTAGGTGATCGAACCCATGACACCTGGACTCTAATTTACATGCTCACGGAACTAATGACATAAAAGTAATAAAGTTTATTTACTGTTTTTATTTTAATTAGTTTTGGAGTTATTAGAAGATGAATTTGTAATCCCTCCTAGGATTCGAACCCATGCATCCAGACCGGTTTCGAGCAAATCGTAAATGGAGCCTTGCATCCCTAGCTATAATTAGTTTTTATTGCATCATTTTGTCTCTTTTCATTCAGGACATGCGCGTAAGTTGGTGTGTGGGTGTGGGGGTTGGTGCTGTTGGGTGTAAGTAACAGGCATATGTGCTTGCACGTGTGTGTGTGTGTCCATGTATATATATGTGTGAGTGTAAGAGCACTGGTGTATGTATGTATACGCATGAGGTGCGTGAATGCGCGTGTGTACTATTGTATGTATGTGCATTGTGTATGTGCCGGTGTATGTATGTGCGTGTGTGTGTACTTGAATATACGTGTGTGCGTGTGTGTATGTGCTTGCATGCGTGCACCAGTGTATGTTTGCTGATTTGTGTACAAGTCCTCGTGTATATGCGAACGCCTGAATGTGTACAAATCGTGGAGAAAGAAAGAGATAGATAGAAAGAAAAAGAGAGGAGAAGAAGAAAGAATGGTGTCTAGGCATTGTGATATCTAAGTATGCATCAGGGTTTAATATAAATAATTATAGTTGTTAAATGCAATTTTAATCCGACCGCCCGCTGCTTCAATAACTTAATATTTATTATAGCGTTTCGCGGGGCAGGATTCGAATTATGTACCTCTGGTTCCTAAGAATACAGCTCGTTAAACAGCGTAATGTCGTGTATATTAAATTATATTTGTTAAACACGTTTTAATCTGATCGCGCAATACTCACAAAGTTTAATATTTATTAAGCATTAGAGTTTCGCAGATTCGATCTAGGATCCCCCTGAACACCGTTTCATTAATTAAATTATATTTGTTAAATACATTTTAATCTAGCCGTGCATAGTTTAATAGTTATTGAGCATTAGAGTTTCGCAGATTCGATCTAGGACCCTCTGAACACCCTTTTTATTAATTATTGTAATGATATATAAAAATTAAATTATATTTGTTAAATACATTTTAATCCGGTCGTGCATAGTTTAATAGTTATTGCGCATTAGAGTTTCGCAGATTCGATCTAGGACTCCCTGAACACCTTTCATTAATTAGGGTAATGATATATAAAAAATTAAATTATATTTGATAAATACATTTTTTTAATCTGACCTTTCATAGTTTAATAGTTATTAAGCATTAGAGTTTCACCTGGTAAGAGTCGAGCTAGAATTCTCTGAACGCACTTTTATTAATTAGGGTAATGATATAATAATATCAATCATTAATTTCTCATTAGCAATAAACTTTTGATTACAGTAAGAATCAAACACCGATCTATGGATATCACTCAGAGGTTTAATGCACGTAATGAAATGTATATTAGGCGCTTTTTCGGAGTCGTTGGCTGAAACAGAATGCTTGTTAACTATGCTCGGATATATTCGTAGGATGTCGTAAAACATCGGAGAGAACTCCCTCAGGCAAAATCATGATGGCCGACCTGACGTTGTTACGCAGAGTTGGTAAACAAGTTTCTCTCTCTTTCACACAAACAAGGACAGGACGAGTGGATATATTCGTAGGATGTCGTAAAACATCGGAGAGAACTCCCTCAGGCAAAATCATGATGGCCGACCTGACGTTGTTACGCAGAGTTGGTAAACAAGTTTCTCTCTCTTTCACACAAACAAGGACAGGACGAGTATAAAGCAACCCTCGAATTCTTTTGTTAAGCTCAAACAATGGAAAGGGTCAGGCTTTGTTATGGAGTAGCGGGATGGGAACGCCGCAGGTGTCTTTCTAAACTAGCCTTGCCCAGGACAATAGAAAGGCACACACAATAGAATCTCTTACACAATGGAAAGGGTCAGGCTTTGTTATTGGGTTGTGGGATGGGAACGCTGCAGGTGTCTTTCTAAACTAGCCTTGCCCAGGACAATAGAAAGGCACACACAATAGAATCTCTTACACAATGGAAAGGGTCAGGCTTTGTTATTGGGTTGTGGGATGAGTATGCCAGATGGTCTTTCTAAAGAATGCTTGCACCGGACAATAGAACTTGTTTCTCTGTTAACTGGCTTAGGTTCTCTTTGTCACAACCCTAATTCATCATGGGCTTTGTTCATTTTGACAGCTGAAGGGTAAGCATTGTTCTTTTGTTAAAAGCTAGTGGAACGAGTATGCCACGTGTTCGACACACAATGGAAGTGGAGGTGGGTAACTGATCAGGTGCAGAAGTGGCCTGATGTGGGATGGGTAGGAAAAACATCTCGCCTTTGTACAGAACCTTAAATTTATGACCCCTTTGTTCGTTTTGACAGTTGATTGACAGCTTTAATTGCTTAACTGTCAAGCCTCCATTGTACTCAACAAGATTTACGACCGCAGCTGCAAGTAAAACTACCAAAGAGCTGGGGGTGGGGGTGGGGGTGGGGGAGGGGAGGGGGCGGGGCTAATTAGCATATTAATTGCATTCCATGCATATTAAGTGAGCCAGAAACCCCATTCCCTTTTACTCAGGAGGTATTGCATTCCACCAAAAACTTCATACCAAGATTTGCACTGGCAACACGTGGTTTGAGACTCCAGGAATATGCAGCCGGGGCAACCTATGCCTGGACCGCAGCTTCGCTGCCATCCAGCGCAACTTCGCCGCGACTGCCACCGCAGTCGCCGCCAAATTAACCAGGGTTCACGCCGCCGATCCTGGGAGCTTTCCAGCCTGCGCCGATCCAGCCTGTGCCTCATGGGAGGTACAGCGCTGTTATCCGAGGGGTCCCGATGGACCTGCCAGTCAGGTTCCTCGTCTGCGAGGCTCACCAGCAGTGGCCCGGAGCACAGGAACCCACATCACTCGTCAGGATCGAGTACACAGACTGGCGACTATGAAGCTACCTTGAAGACGAACCTGCCCTTGTTAGGGCGGTGCTTACGTATCGAGGTTAGCCGATTAGAACGCCAGGTACTCTGCAGGTGCTGCTGTGCCTACGGGCACTAGGAGACGAACTGCTCAGCTCAACCAAGGTGACACTACTGTGATTCCAGCTGAACCACCTCTTCGAGTACCCAAGCACGACCTTCGCCGCCGGCGCCGCTACTATGCAAACTGTGGAGGGCAACGCACTTCACCGGCTAAGCGCTCTGCCCCCTGCATCCTGACAGGAAGGCACCACTGAAGCCACCAGCTCCTACGCCGCAGCCAGTGACCGCTCCACAGGCGCCGACACCAGCGCCGACATCAGCATCATCACCAGCGCCGACACCAGCACCATCACTAACGCCAATCATCGAGGACGTCCAGGGCCTACGTGACGCTGTTCAGGATTTCCACGCGGAGTTGCTGAACATTACGACGAAACTGACAGTCCTGGAGGAACTCATCAGGGATCTTCAAACCACATTAGCTGCTCAGCTAGTTTTCCTGGCTGGGCAGTTTAACAGCACTTCATCCAGACTCACCATCACCGAAGCCATCCGGGTCTCATCTCTTGGTCCCAAGTTGAAGAGTAACCCGGAGAGAGTCGCCAACTTCTTGCAGCAATGCAAGGAGTTCAACCAGCAACAACAGCAGCATCATCAGTACCATCCTCATTCCTAAACGCTCATTCTCTTCCAATCCCTCGCCATTCCAACTAGTGTTGCAGTCAGGTTTCATGGCTGCAACCTAGTAACTACCTTTACCCGCTCCCGCCCATAGGGCGGCAGCCAACAGCTTTCACGTACTAACGCGGGTGCTATGCGGGACCGCAAAAAGCCACGATTTATTCCACTTTTCCTTCTTTCTTTTTCCATCCGGTGGAGGAGTTTTTATTGGTTATGCCGACTATTGGTGAGTCCCACACACTCAGTCCCGACTCCCATCGGGGCTTAGGTCAGTGATTAAATCATTTTCACCTCCACTCTCAAAACAATACATACATACACACGCATACATACCTACATACATTGCATGCATTACATACATACATTCATTCATTCACAATGTATAAATAAATTATTTTCTCTAAAATTTTGTATATATGTTAAAAATACCCAAGCAGAGCTAGTTGCTATAATTAGATATATGAATCGTAAAAGCTATATTATAATGTAATGTAATAAACTGTAAACATGTCATCGTAGATTTTAAAAGTAGTGTAACAGACTAGTGTGAAACATAGAGAACCTTATTGTTGTAAACGTATTTGATAATTTATATCAATAGAATATGAAAATAATGTTAAATGTAATCAAGCATTGTATATTGCACCAAAAAGATATTGTAAGTCGAACCAAGAGCATGTAGTATTACTTTTTAGTAATAGGACATGCTGGAAAAGAAAATAAGGCATTCCAGACGAAAAAATCTAATGTTTTACACTCACATGACTTTCTCTACTCTTGTACAGACTATTTTTATAAACGCTTATTCTCCATATGCTTCATGTTAAACGAGATATCGAGATGTTAATCTTATTGCTAATTTTCTTGTAGATGCAAGGGGAATATGGTAGGTTTTAAGCGATAGTCAAATTTTTAAGCACTGGTTGCTATGTGGCGCATTCCAATCTCTTTGCATGTCCAGGACATAAAACAAGTTTGGTGTTTATCCGACTGTTCGTTTCTGAGTTATGCTGTTCACAGACAGACACACAGACAGACAGACACACAGACAGACACACACACGGACATGTTTCCAAAAATGTTTTTTTGGATTCAGGGGGTCTCAAAACATGTATTTCCGGTGAAATCTCGGTATCGAATTTTTGGGTGGAATACAATGCTTACCCTACTTACTATACGTAGTAGAGAAAGTAAAAAATCTTATGTGCTACACTCACATGACGTTCTTTACTCTTGTAGAAACTATTTGTACAAACGCTTATTCTCCATATACTTCATGTTAATCGAGATAAACATTTCCAGAGTCTATCTTATTGCTAATTTTCTTGTAGATGTAAGGGGAAAATATATTTACAAGGGCAATATAGAAAAACAGTAGCCTTTAAGCACATACATATCTCTTAATAGCTAGTTGCTAGGTGCAGCACCATTCCCTTTGCCACAGATTATAACTCTTTGCATATCCAAGACAAAAAAATTAATAACAAATTCCCATTTTAGAAAATGGGTATTGAAAAATTTAAGGGAATAACAAACAATATCTCGAAAATGGTTCACTCAACAACAAAAAAATGTATATGACATAAATTGTGTATTTTAACGCGATCTACATTTTTGTGTAGTAAAAGTTTGTCTATTTCTTATGGTTTACCAGTTATGCAAAAGTCGTTCACAATGAAGAACACTTTTGGATACATTCCCAGAAAATTCAAGATATACGTTTTATTTGTCATGAAAATGTCTTAAACAAATGATATTTTAATCAAAATCGTTAAGAGCCATTTTTGAGAAAATTAAAATTTTCGAAAAATGTTCCATGTAAAGAGTACTCTGGCGTGGGGGGATTTTGTTGAAAACCTTCGTGTCGCATCCTTGGAAGATACTGAACCTAAATACCAAGTTTGGTGTTTATCCTACTGTTCGTTTCTGAGTTATGCTGTTCACAGACACACACACACACACACACACACACACACACACACACACAGACACACACACGGACATGATTCCAAAAATGCTTTTTTTTATTCAGGGGATGTCAAAACATGTATTTCCGGTAAAATTTCGGTATCGAATTTTTGGGTGGAATACAACACTTCCCCTACTTACTATACGTGGTAGAGAAAGTAAAAATGAATAACGAATTTGAGAAAAAGTATAAGTATCGGAAAATTTAAGGGAATAACAAGCAATATCTCGAAAACGGTTCACTCAACAAAAAATGTATATGACGTAGATTGTGTATTTGAACGCGATCTACATTTTTGTGGAGTAAAATTTTGTCTATCTCTTATGGTTTACCAGTTATGCAAAAGTCGTTCACAATGAAGAATACTTTTGGAGACATTCTCAGAAAATTCGGGATATACATTTCATTTCTCATGAGAATATCTTAAACATATGATATTTTAATCAAAATCGTTAGAGCCATTTTTGAAAAAATTAAAATTTTCGAAAAATGTTCCATGTAAAGGGTAGTTTGGGGTGGGGAATTTTCTTGAAAACCTTCGTGTCGCATCTCTGGAAGATACTGAACCTAAATACCAAGTTTGGTGTTTATCCGACTGTTCGTTTCTCAGTTATGCTGTTCACAGACACACACGGACATGTTTCCAAAAATGATTTTTTTTATTCAGGTGGTCTCGAAACATGTATTTCCGGTGAAATCTCGGTATTTTTTTTGGGTGGAATACAAATCTTCCTCTACTTACTATACGTAGTAGAGAAAGTAAAAATACACATAGGGAAAAAATATTTTAGACAAATCTCCGAGGGTGTCTTTGAATAGCATAACTCAAAGACGATAAGTCGGTTAGATACTAAACTTGGTATTTAAGTTCAGGTCTTCCAAGGATGCGACTCGGACATCTTCAAGAAAATCCTCCACACCAAACCACCCAGTATATGAGAAAAGTTTGGCTAGTTTTTGCTATTAAGAAAATTGCTTTTAAAGAAATGGATTAAAATACCTTATGTTTAAGACATCCGTATTAAAAATAAAATGTATATCTTGAGTTTTTTGGGAATACCCTGTGTTATCTTTATTTTTAATGACTTAGTAAACCGTGGGAGATAACAAATTCTTACTGTACAAAAAATGTGGATTTCGTCCAGAATGTATGTCAACACTTGTTGAAACATTAATCATTTTCGAGTTCTTCCTTATTTGGTTTGAATTTTCAAAACCGTACATTTTTTTTTTCTAGTGGCAAGTGATATTCGTTTCTTCTCGTAGCCATGCAAGAAGCAAGGTAATATCGAAGCATCATCATACGATTTGCTTTTCAAAAATCTGACTATCTAGCCTAACGTATCCTTATAACTACAACGTAATTGTAAATGTGTCATGAAAGTTCATCACTATTAAGAAGCAGTAGATAGCACTGGTAGCTCAATTGGTAGAACACCTTCCTACTGTGAGGGAGGCCCAGGGTCGATTCTCGGCTGGGCTCTTGAAATGTTTCTTAAAAACCAAAACAAGAAGGTTTCTCCGCATGCCTAGAGTCTGGTGTGTGAATGTGAGCGTTATCAGTTATTTAATAACCAATTCGCCCATTAACAACATTTCAGGTTTGTCGCAAGACAAAAGCCTGAACATACGGGCCAAGTCATAATTATATGCCAATAATGTAGTCTATAATAACCACAACATTGTGGCGCAAATATATGTGCCGCGAAGTTAACCAGATTAAAAAAAGACAGAAGTAGATGGAAAATCTTATTGTTGCATTCACATCAGTTTCTCTACTTTCTCTTCTACAAACTATTCTTGCAAAAATCGTATTCCTCTATATACAACTTAATACAGATAAATCTTCATTAATCATTAACTCATTTCGTTATAGGTATAAGAAGAATACGGTAAACTAAAGCGATAGTCAAATATTTTCAAAGACAGTCACTTTAAAATTCCCTTCTCTTTGCATGAACACCAAAACGAAGAAAAGAAATAAAATTAAAGAAAAAAGGACAGGGATATTCAGTTGAGTAAAGTATAAAGTATTTGGAAATTCAAACCAATAACAAAGAATATCTCGGAAATGCTTAACACCACAAAACTTTTATGTGACATAAACTGTGTGCTTTAATTCTAAAATCTAGATTCTTTATCTAGTAAGATTTTCTCTATCTCTTACGGTTTACCAGTTATGCAAAAGTGAATGAAGAGGACTTAACAGGCTATTCCCAGAAAATTCAAGATATGCACTTCGTTTATCATGAAAATATCTTAAACATACGGTATTTTAATCGAAATCCTTAGAGGCATTTTTGAGGAAATCAAAATGGCGGGACTTAATCTTCTTGGCACGTCCTTAGAAAATGCTGAATTTAAATACCAAGTTTGGTATTTAACCGACTTTTCGTTTTTGAGGTATACAGATACACACACATCTTTTTTTCTAAACAATGCTATTTTTTAGGTTCAAGGGACCTCAAAACATGTATTTCGATGAAATCTAGAGATTGAATTTTTGGTGGAATGCAATACCTCCTCTACTTACTGTTAGTACGTAGTAGAGAAAGTAAAGATAGGCTTTCATAAGAATTGTCTGTAGAAGAGTGAGTAGAAAAACTACTGGGAATATAACGCATTAGATTTTTCTTTTTGAATGTTGCTGTTCATAGACACAAAAGACAGACCAACAGATGCATTATTATTATTATTATTATTATTATTATTATTATTATTATTATTATTATTATTATTATTTTGTTTAATCAATTAGTTTGGCCTGAAAACCTAGATTTCCAGCGATATTTCGAAATCGAATTTTTTAACCGAATTGTATTTTCTTGATTAGATAAACGGTAAAGGAAGTAAAAGTTAATTTGAATAGTTAAACAATTACGCAAGAGGCAAGAACATGGATAGTACATAATTGATATTCAAGAAGGTATACTAAAGGTTAGAAGAAATGTATCAAACAAAGACAAAAACAACCGTTCAAACGGTTTGGCACAAAAGTGGTAGCTTAACACACTCGCAACTAAGTGCAAAAGCAAAACAGGCTCGCTCTTAACCTTTTTACATTCCGTGCAGTAATTAGCAGTCATTACAAAGCGCTGCACAAAGCAGGTGTAACCGCTTCTAGCGTTGACAAAAACGCATCGCCAGGCTCCTAAAACTTGCACTCGTTTAGTAGGCGGAAACTCTTCCGGGAAATGTTCGCCCTGTGTGGGCCACACTGTCATCCAACCTTGCATTTCCAAGAAACGCGACAGAGATCTGCTGTGCATTTGTTTTTAGTTTCCGCTACCGACATATCTCGAGAACATCTGCAGTTCTGCGTTCTGCGAAATAAGTGGAGAGAGAAAAAACACTTCCAAAGTTGACGGGGAACAAGGAGTTAATGCAGTTTCATATACCGACAAGAGTAGCTATTCGTTCTGATTACATTCTGCAGCTACTTTGTAAATATTCCAGTGTTAATTAAGATTAATATTAACCGAGCAGGATGGCTCCATGGTAACGTGTCAAGGCTCGTATTTGCAGGTCCTGGGTTCGATACCCACCGACCGCCCACTTAACCTTGTGTTTTTCGGGTTTTTCCTGTCGGTAGGTGAATGCTGGGGTAGTTTCTCATCTACCACGATTTTCCTTTCATTTCGTTTCCTTCTCATCTTTCACGTTTGCTTATAGGTTTCGTGGCGTATGGCGATGCCGGGAAGATGGCTCGGATGTTGGCACAACGAAACCAGTACTCCCGTGGACACTATCGGGCCGTTCATCGCCCCTCTAAGCATCTTCAGGAGTGGGGCGGGTCTTGAGCCTGCAACTGTTAGGGACTTCTGCGAGTCTCTGTGGCCTATCTGACTACGGCCTATAGCCTCCATCCCTTCCTCCTGGAGGGTGGTAGTCGTAAAAGATAGCAGGTCGCAGTACGCGAGGTGTTTCCCTCCGTAGTATAACATAACCTAGCCATAACCTAAAGAAGCTGTTAAGTTAAATCAGTATTAAGGAATAAGATACATAATATAGTTATTTATGATACAAGTGTTAAAAGTCGGAGTTTTATTTTTGCAGTAGGAATGTCTGCGGAACAAGGCTCAAAGCCGTTCTTACGAACAAAATGAAATCACTTTTAACATGTCATATAGTATATTTTACTCAGCCCGAATATTAAATTATAAAGTATCCAGCTCAAATTTGTGTGGAAATAGCAGTAACATTCCGATTTGCGCAATGGTGAGCTCTAGGCTGTTGTTGTTTGACCTTCATAGCACAGTCCTGACATAATCACCAGGCAGAGGAGTTTTAGTAAGTAAAACAGAGCTGTCGTATAACCGCACGGAGTATATACGTCACGTACTGTGACGAACACCTTCCTCCCCTTTCCTTCACAACGCCCGCTTTCGTTGCAACTCTTCCTTCATCCGCTGTACTTGCAATGAAGGAAATAATTTACCAACTTTGTTTTACGGTCTTTCATACATTCAGAACATTTCAGTAGTATTGCAACTACAATAAGATATGCAAGTGCAAGTAAGGACAGAAGTTCTTGAGACAATAGAAAAAGTTTCAGAAACACCGAGTGAGATATAAAGCTGGAATTTAAAGAAAGGGTGACAAAGAAAGTTAAAAGTATTCTAGAGAATACCTCAGGGTACGCAGAAATGTTTAAAGCGAATTACTGAGGCAGAGAATCTCACACAAGTGATATATTTCGTTTTTTATTGCTCCTACTATGTCGGGAGATGTGGAACATGGTTTTACAAGATACAATAAATGCCTACGTGCTAGTCACATGCGATTAATATTTCATATATTTCGAAAATACATTATTGCACACTACCAATAGCTAAACATATCCACATTGTTTTCCTCCGATACTCAATAATCCTGGTCTACCTACTTTCGAAGCAGGGTGTAGTGCGTTCAACTGTTCATATTTGTTTACAGAGAATACACCAAGGTCACAGTCGCATCCACCTTCCCTTGTCATCAACCTTCGGTGCGTTCCTAATGTGATGGTTTACTTACTAACATCCCTCTGCGAAATGATCACTTACACAATCCATGATATGATGTAAAGAAGGCTATCGGGGAGGGGGAAAGTGTTCTGGCTTTTCTTCATATTTAATTTTATGAATATAAAAGACAAAAATATATGTATTTTTCATCTTACACCATTAAATATATAATGCACTGTTACTCTCTCCTGCTTGCAAAATTTCTTCTTCCTGCCGAATGCATTTCCGAGTCATTCCAATAATCCCTCATTACAATCGAACAAGTCCTCCGCTTAATATGCGTGAACTAGTGTAATGGGTGAGGGTTGGCTGCTCCACTGTTCCTGGTGGATGCTTTGGAAGATCTTATAGATACAGATGCTGTGAACTTTGAAATGCTCGCTTCTCATGCAGTATGGCAAATTTATTCTAGTTTAGCAGAATGTATGTGAGTTCCTGGTGGATAGTTTTATTTATACCTTAATTGTTGAGCAACTACGTGTCTGTGTACAACGCGTAACTAAAACTTAAATGTTTGTTTGTGCCCGTTGTATTTTAAGATATACTTAAAATTTTACTAGTTCTTAATTGTAGCAATTGAATCTTATCTCAGGTTTGCAGTCCGGAGGTCGGCGCCGAGCGGTCCAAGTAAACAACGATAACGCCATTTACCAGCGAAAAACCCGGGAGCTATAAGGAGATAACTAGAACCTTCTGGAAGCTTTATCTCCCCCTTCCTCCAGAAAGTGTGTAGAAATAGTTCTAGAACCTACTGAGCGCTCTCGCGAGCACAGTCAGTGCGCGGTAGAGGTCAGGCAGTGCGTGGCGCGTTGTATTGAGAGTGACAGAGTGAAGTTGAGTCAGTGAGTGAGTGAGCGAGTTAGTGTCTGCGCTTCTGGTGCGACATCGAGGGATTCTCCGAACGACTTGGTGAAGGTTCTGTGACGTATAGTGATTGCTACCGCCGAGCGACGGTTGTGGAGGTCTTGTGTTCGACTGTCGAATGAAATAAACTGTCCGGCGTAAAGAAGCTGCGTCACGAAGGAAGTGGCGTGACGGAGAATTGAACTAATTCATCTTAATGAGGTGACATTGGTGAAGTGAACTGCCGAGAAGGTGAATTACATAAAAACGGAACAGCGATATTGCAAAATAAAACAGTGACTCTGGGCGAAGTGACAGTCGAAACGCTGGACGAAGTCGCAATATTTAATTATTTAAATAATAAATCCAATAACTGAACTGTCATTGTAATGTTGTTTTTATTTTATTTCTCAATGTACTTTACGACGAACAATATAGGACTGTTGAATCAAAATTTTACTTACATTTATTCTTTAATAAAGTAGACTCTCTTTGTATAACAATAATCAATTCTTTGATTATTTATCTTGAGAAAATTGGTTATTCACGTGGCGGATTATTATGCTTCTTTCGCTTATCCTGGAAGCGTTTTCTTCTTAATTACAATTTTTCTAATAATTTAACAAATGGATGTTTTTATTCAAGCTATCCTGGTTGACATCGAACGTAAAACAAATTAATATGACTTAAAAATTATCATTTTGCGTGGAATAAATAACATATTCATAAGAATAACCTATTTACAATCATATTATTTAGACACAAAACACATTTATAATTAAATTTCTGCTTTTTTTACACATTTCGTATTATTAGAATATTTTTTATTGTAAAGTCAATCTTGTTTCATGCACTGTATTTAACTTATTTTCGACGTTATTCAATGTTTTATCCTTCCTTAAAGCAATATATAGGAGGGCTGTCCCAAGAAGTACCCGCCCTAATAATGAAAACACAAAAAATTTGGGAAAAAACATCTTTATTTCTCTACATAGTCCCCTTTCAGTTCAATACACTTTTCCCAGCGGTGTTCAATAGCTTCGATACCCTGTTTATACCAAGGGTATAAACAGGGCACTGCAAAATAGTCATTAACTGCAGACTCCAGCTCTTCACTGTTGGCAAATCTTTTAGCACCAAGCTATTTCTTCAACTTTGGAAATAGAAAATAATAAGAGACCGCTAAATCTGGCGAATAGGGTGCATGAGGAAGCAATTTGAACTTTAACTCATTGATTTTGGCCATGGCGATAATGAGTGTATGAACTGGTGCATTGTCTTGATGAAACAAAAGTTTCGTTTTACTAAATGCGGACATTTTGCTTGATTTCATCATTCAAATGCTGCAATACGTTTGCTTAATACTCACCACTGATTGCTTTTCCTTTTTGAAGATAATCGATGAAAATTATTCCACACACATTCCAAAAAACTCACGCCATGACCTTGCCTGCAAATGGAACTGTCACACTTTCTTTGGAGCCGATTCTTCTCTTTCAATTCACTATGTTGAATGTTCCTTCGTCTCAGGTGTGAAGCGATGGACCCATGCTTCATCCATGGTTATGAATCGACACAAAAACTGGGCTTTATTGCAGCAAAACATCGTCAAACACTCAACTGAAACATTTTCACGATGCTGCTTTTGTTCCATTGTGAGTAAACGGGCACCCATTTTGCGCATAGCTTTCTATGTCCAAATTATCAGTCAGTATGCGATGTAGAGAACATTTTGAAATGCCTGCGATGTCTGCTAGCTCGCGCACTTCCAGTCGACGGTCATCCAATATCATTTTGTGGACTTTCCTCACAATTTCTGGCGTGGTTACCACATTTGGCAGCTCCTACGGCCTCGCCAACCAATAATTTATGTTGTAAACGAAGTAGCAGACTCCCCCAGAGTAGAATCTAGCTCACCTTTATATTAGTTGGACTAAGATCTTTGAAATGAAAGTATTGTATCACATTACGATGACCAGTTTTATCCACGTTTACAAATTTGCTGAGAGCATTCACTGCTGATGGCTACCAAACAATTACTAAACGACATAGTATCACAAAACTTCAGACTTAAGCTTTATAAGGTTGGTATACCACAGTCATTTGTTTGAAACAACAACCACTAGCTATACATCAGGTCGGGTACTTCTGGGACTGCCCTCGCACGAGGCGCATCCAGAAAGTAAGTTTTCCGATTTTGTTTCCTTGAAAGTAAACGTATTTGGCCAGGAAATTGCACATGCGTAACAGATCTATGACGTATCAATCATATGCCGGCCGGACAGGATCCGCCTGGTGCCAGTAGCGCGGCGGCTCTTATTCGTTCTCCAGCCACCAGCGAGGTTCGGTCAGTGATAAAGTTCCTTACTACACAAAACATAGCGCCGATCGAAATTCATCGTCAACTCTGTCAGGTCTACATGCCGAACATCATGAGCAAATAGAGGGTGCTGTGTGATTGTCGCTGGTTTAAGCAGTTTTTCCGAAAGTCGTTAAACTGTCCATGATGAGCGCAGTGAGCGACCGTGCGTCATCGATGATGACCTTGCTGAGCTGGTGCGGCAGCGCATCGTGGAGAACCGTCGCTTCATGATTACGGAGCTCAGCAGCCATTTTCCGCAGATATCGCGACCTTTTTTTATGAAATTGTCACTAAGCACGTGCTGTTCAAGAAATTGTGTGCCAGAATGGTGCCGAAAAACCTGACACCCGAGCACAAAAGGAAACGCAGCACTGACATTTCTACAGCGGTATCATGATGATGGCGACGAGTTCCTCGACAGGATCGTCACAGGCGATGAGACGTGGATTCCCACTTTACCCCGGAAACAAAACAGCAGTCGATGCATTGGCGTCACAGTGTATCTCCGATCAAGACGAAATTCAAACAGACTGTTTCGGTGCAAAAAATCTTGTGCACGGTGTTCTGGGACAGGCAGAATGCCCATTGACTTCCTCCCCTGAGATCAAACAGTGAACGCTGACAGTTACTGTGAAACACTGCGGAAATCGACGTGCCATTCAAAACAAGAGGCGTAGAATGCTTACTGCAGGTGTTGTGCTGGTCCATGACAATGCTCGCCCACATACGGCTCGACACACAGCAACTGCTCTACAGGCGTTCAGCTGCGAGCTGTTTGATCATCCACCATGCAGTCCTGATCTTGCTCCCAGCGATTTCAATCTTTTCTTGCACGTCAAGAAATTCCTGTCCTCTGGGTCATCGTTTGACAACGACGAGGAGCTGAAGGCGACTGTCACACGCTGGTTCCATTCACAGGCGGCAGACTTCTACGACACAGGAATAGAAAAGTTGATCCCACGATATGACAAGAGTCTGAATTCTTGTAGTGGCTATGTCGAAAACAGCTCAAACATTGCTGTACCTGTTGCCAATCAAGTTTTTCATATAACTGTGTTTTCTTTGTTTTAAAAAATAGGGAAAATTGCTTTATGGATGCGCCTTATATAATTGTAATTAATAATTTAAAACATATAAATGCTCAAGGCAAAGTTTGTGACACAAATTGTGTTTTAAAATATTAATTCAATAATAATTGTGATACACCCTGCATACATAAATATACAATACATGACATTTTTATCCACTCCATTGGATTTCCGTTTTAACATTCCTTAGCACGTTTTAGAAATTATTTTCGATCCTTTTACTAATATCTGCTTCAACAAAGTATATCTATCGCAAGAAACATGTATATCCTAATATAAGTATATGTATATCCTATACATGTATTTGGATATGCATGGTTCTCGTAATATCACACATCAGTATATTGCAATATGAATGTGCAAAGTGATTCGAGGAATGGTATCCGAGATTCTGTTTTTTGTTTCACATACATGTATGAAACACTATTTTTTTCATGATCGTGTATTTTATTATTTTGAATTAATTATTAATAAAAAAATCTATGTTACATTCACATGACGTTTTCTACCCTCATTATTAACGGTATAAACGCTATTCTTAGGAAAACTTATTTTTCTCTCTATTTCATTTTAATCGAGACAAAGTCTCCTCCGTGGTCTAGGGGTACCATGCTAGCCTCTAGATCCCGAGGTCACGGGTTGAAACCCGGCGGAGGGTGATGGATTTTTCTCGGGCGTAAAAATTCTTAACACGGCTTCCTTTGCCAAGAAAACAAAGCAGGTGGTCCCGTGTCGTAGATTTAGGGCACGTAAAAGAGCCTCAAGCTTGATAAAGAGGGCTCTGAGCAAAATTTCCGATTTTTCCCGTCCAATATAGAATGAGATGCTAAGTACCATAGCTTTTAGAGAGCGTTCATAAATAAAACTCAATTTTTAATCGAAACAAAGCTTTGCAGAAGTAGCTACATTGCAAAATGTTATAAATGCAAATAAAATAGTGACAGTCAAACGTTTAAAAACTAGAGACTATTTATTGACCTTAAATTCCATATTTTTCCCATGCAATCGCGAGAAACAACTAAATGCCAACAGGAGTTTCATAGAATGACAAAAACGTGAACAATGCAACCGTTAATAACGGATATCTCGGAAATGGTTGATGCTACAAAAACGTTATTTGAAATAAATTGTGAGTTTTAAACAGATCTGGTTTATTGTGTAGTGCCTTTTGGTCTGATACTTTAAGATTTACCAGTTATGCAAGAAATTTACAAAGTTCCTTCCGAATGAAGAGGACTTTACAGGCTACCCCAAAAAGTTCAAGCTACATTTTATTTGTAATATAAATATCTTTAGAGCCGTTTTTGAAAAATAAAAGAATTGGAAAAATGTTCCATGTAATGTGTAGTTGGGGTTGGGCGATATTCTTATGTTTATCTCGCATACTTAGAAGGCTCAAATATCAAGCTTGGTATTTGTTTGACTTTTCGTTTTTGAGTTGTTCATGCACCTCAAGACATGTATTTCTGGTGAAATCTCGGATTCGAATTTTTGAGTGGAAACCGATATCTACTATGTACATAGTAGAGAAGCTAAACAGTTACAGCTTAAGTATCACAGAAAGTGAAATAATCGATAATGAAAACTAACCCAATGAAAGCATTTCACATAAGATAAAAATGCATTTAATTGAGCACAACTGATAGTTTATAAGATTAAAACATGATGTGCTGCTTTCACATGACATTCTCTATTCATTCTTATTCAAAATATTTTACACACGCTTATTCCTCTACTTCTTCTTAACACAGATAAACTTCAATGTACATTTACTTCTTTCGTTGTGGATATAAAAAGGATAAGTAAACTAAAGCGATAGTTAGAATTTTAGAAAGGGGATCGCTATGTGATGTTTTTCAAACTCCATTATTTGCATACCCACGACAAGAGATCGAATAACGAGTTATAGGTTAAGAATGTAAGTAAAGAAAATAAGTATTATTAAAATAAGTATTTGAAAATTTAAACCATAGCAGAGAATGTTCCGTAAATGCTTAACTACCAAAAGAGTTATGTTTTAAATAAATTGCTACATTTTTTTGTGTAATAAGGTTTCATCTCTTATGCTTTACTAATTATACTAAAGTCATTCAGAATGAAGAGCATATCACAGGCTGTTCCAAGAAAATTCAATATGTATATTTTATTTGCCAGGCAATGTGTGAAACTTACGTTATTTTAATCAAAATCGTTACGGTCGTTTTTGGTAAAATAAATAATAATGAAGCATTTTAAATGTAAAGTGTAGTTTGTGGTGGTGGAATTGTCTTGAAAAGTTTGCTGTATCCTTGAACGACGTTGAACATATATACCAAGTTTGGTATTTAATCGATTGTTCGTTTTTTAGTTATGCTATTTACAGACACAGACTCTTACATATGGATCTGTTTTACTTTCTCTACTACGTATAGTAAGTAGGGAAAGTATTGCATTACACCCAAAAATTTGATATCGAAATTTCACCGGAAATACATGCTTTGAGGCCCCCTTAGGTTAAAAATAAGGTCTGCGTGCGTGTCTGTGAAGCATAACTCAAAAACGAAAAGTCGGTTAAATACCAAACTTCAGTATCTTTCAAAGATGCGACACGAAGATTTTTAAGAAAATATCCACATACCCTAGACTATCCTTTTACATGGAACGTTTTTCGAAAATTTTGATTTTCTCAAAATGGCTCTGACTAAGTATGTTTAAGATACTTTCATGGCAAATGAAATGCATATTTTGAACTTTCTCAGGAATGTCCCCAAAAGTCCTCTTCATTCTGAACGAATTTTGCATAACTGGTAAACCGGGATGGTCAACATTTTACTGCACAAAAATGTAGATCTCGTTAAAACACACACTTTATGTAATATACATTCTTCTTGTACAGTGAATCATTTCCGAGATATTCATTGTTATTTGTTTGAATTTTCTAATACTTATACTTTTTCTCCATTGGGATTCGTTATTTTTTCCTCGTTTCTTTTATGTCCTGGGTATACAAATAGAATGAAATGCTCCACATAGCAACTAGCTCTTAAAATATTTAACTATGATTAGAGCCTACCATATTCCCCTTGCACCTACAAGAAAATTAGCAAGAAGATAGTTTCTGCAGATGTTTATCTCGATTAACATGAAGTAGATGTAGAATAAGCGTTTCTAAAAAAATAGTTTATACAAGAGTAGAGAAGGTCATGTGAGTGTAACACATTAGATTTTTTATAAAAAGTTTTTCTTGTATTAAGGCAGCCTCGAAACGCGAATTTTCAGTGAAATTTCGGTATTGAAATTTTGGGTAGAATGTAATATTTATACATGCCTGGTATTCTGGCATTTGTGTGATCATCAAAACGAGTGACCGAATTCGAATCTCGGTTAAGGTGAGTTACTTGGATAGGATTTTTTCCGGAGTTTTCCCTTATCGTGAGAAGGCGAGTGTCGGGCAACTCTAAGCTCTATTTGAGCGTCATTTCATTCATCTTCCGATATAAACTACCAGTTAAATAACGTTAAAATACAACACACATATATATATAAAAGAACAAAAACGATATATAAACAAATTCTATCGTTAATAAGGCAAGCTTTCAATTTGCTTCTTATTCGGTATTGAACATGCAGTATCTGCTGTACTCTGGTGAGTGATGCAAATTCTGCATTTACAGTTACAGTTCTTTAGTTAACTAGTTTTCAAAACATGTCCCTGCTTCATCTCTAACATCTATGCTTCCATGCCAAAAAGAAAAGAAAAAAAATGGAAAATATGAAGGAACAAGAAAGACAAAATAGTTTGTCCTTTATTCTTTACTGTATTTTCCATTCCCTCTTGTCTTTGTGTTTTATGTTGTACACAAAACCGTGAAAGAGCTTTTTGCTGAAACTTCGTAATGAGAGATTAGTGTAGCTCACAACATTCTTCTGTTTTAATGGAACCTCTAAGAGACACCCTGGCTTTGACTCCAAGCCAAAGCTCATTAGCCATAGGGCTTAGTCCAGAGCCAAAGTACAGACTACCTCATCTGTATCAACCTTTTCCAAGAATACGTTTTGATACATTCAACACAACAATAAAATAGGTTTATGTATAGTAATTTTGTCGGAGAATCTCTTGTTCGTCAGAAAAATTATGTTCTGCTTCTTTTTATTGTAGAAGGATGTCTTAAAAGACTTCAAAATTGTGGAAATAATTCCCACTATTGACTATAGGATTATATTTGGATATATCTCCTAATAACACTCTCACAGCAACCCTTGTTCTACAAACTTTTTTGTTTGATTCGTGAGACATGCCATATCACGGAACAAATATTCAAGCACCTTAGAACTCAGCATATAAAAGTTGCCTACCAGAGTTTTCTGGTCACAGTACAATCATCATAACGTCAGGTTGTTGATGTATTAGCGACCATAGCCTGATACACCTAACATCTTCCTTGATTACTGTTTTTGTTAAAGTACTGTTTGTTCCTTTACAAGGATATATCTTCTCTTGTAGACATTTTCAGATTTTTGTCATTTTTCCCTGCTTTGGCTAAGTAATTTTCCACCATATTTATGTTTCATCCTGATTAAATATAGGATCCTGTTCATTTAAACTTCTCCCTCAGAATTATTCAATCTTTCTTACCACAACTATTATCTCCATAATTTAGGTTGTTTAGAAATAAAATGCTATAGTTCTCGCCGGATAATGCTCCACATGTTGGATATTAGACAGTTCCAAGCGTATACTCAATCTTCTAAATCATTACTGCTTTTCCAGACCAGATGAAAGTTTTCCTATTCAATTTATCACAGAACTGGATGTACCTCACGAAAGTTCTAGGAGAATTCTTATTCATAAAACTTGCAACTGCCTTACAGTATCTTAAATTTATATCTTACTCTTTCACAGAAGCCTGCTTAACCAAATATAACCGATCTCAAAAAACACATTCCAGCTGTATAAAATATAGAGAAGTGCGATATTCATTCCTTCAAAATCCTATTCTTAAATACACAGCTACCTGTATTATCTTATCGAATATTTTTGAAGTGCTCATAAGATTTTAAAGCTAATTATAAACTTATCTAGTGTGCTGGAGATGGATTTCAAGGGAACGGTGGCCGAACGAAAGTCCAAACATTTTTAAATAACTCTCTTTGATATTGGCAAATTTAAAAAGAAGTGCTCGAAAGCCCATCATGCAGGAGTGGAATGATTTATAAGATGGATAACGGATAGAGGAAATTAAGTGGATTTTGATATATATCAGTTAAAATAGGAAGTTCCACAGCAAGATATAAGAATATTTAACTACATTTTAAGAACGAACCCAGGCTGCGTTTGGAGTATAATCCCTCAATGCATCTCAAAATACGGAAAAAGAAGCAAGGAAACCTGAAAAGCAAGCAATTAGTTGCATAATTTGTAGGCCGAACGTATCACATTGACCTGATCCGGAGACTGATGATAAAGTTGGCAAAATGATACAGTACATTCTGAGACACAATATCTCTTCTTAAATTTACTATGTGTAATAATATCTTGTGCTCTCTCTCTCTCATACCTATACAGAGCAGTACAACTATATAATACACCGGATGATTTGTGAAGGGATGGCTATACTAGTCATCAGGTATTTTTTTACTGCACTCTGTAGTTAACTATAGATTTCATTTCATTGTATTGTGAAAACTAAATACAATTCTTTGTGCAATAAAGTTATGTTGTTTAATGCCTTCCGCAAATAAATACGAGACAACCTACAATGCTCTCACTTTTGAAGTGACTTTTGAAAGATCGTGTGCAACTGAAAAGCAATATTGAATTCACCAATTTATACAGATGGAGGGATGTAAGAAAGAGAGAAAAAAAAATGCTGTGTTGTATTCACATGACTCTCTACGCATTCTTCTACAAAGTACGTTACAAAAGCGTTTTGTTCTAGCTATTTCTTGTTAATAATTATAAACTTTCTTTAAACATTTAGACATTTTGTATTAATAGGCGACGTCATGGCCGAGTGGTTGGACCGTTTGCCTCCCACCAAGGAGGCCGGGTTTGATCCCGCGGACCTGCATGTTGGATTTGTGGTGGGCTTGTTCCAAAATCACCTTGCCTTTCATCCATTTCGCCTTAACTATATATCATCTTCTCCTCTCACTATCATGCCTGGCTACGGACTGAGCCCCCGTTCCGGGTTCTTCATTCTCTGATTCCGTTCTTCTGCTCCTCGACGGGTCTCTGATCCTAGGCACAGTTAAAGTCCTAGGGTGTATGCCCTATATACGAGGAGGGTAGCCCGAATAAGTAGGTATTAGGTAATTATGTGATGGTTCTGAAATTGAATTTTCTTTGTATAATCAAGAGAAAAACGAATATGACTTTTCTGAGGATTGATTAACGCCCTCTCACCGGGTGGGTCATATCGGACGGTGAATAAACAAAATGGTTGAAATGATGCTCAAGTGTGCCCGAGGTTCCTAGATCTTATACTTACCCGACATTCGTCTTCTCAGTATAAGGGAAAGCCTTAACCAGGCAGCTCACCCTAACCAAGATTCGAATTCAAAACCTCTTGAATGGGAGGAAGACACGCAACCCCAACACCACAGATGAATAACGGCTTACCACTAGCAAGCAGCTTGCAGTATTTGAAAATTGAAACCAATACCAAAGAATATCTCAAAATTGGTTAACGTTAACAAAAGAATAAAAACATTATTCCACATAAATGTTGTTTTAATGAGGTCCACATATTTGTGCAATTATTTTTTTTCTATCCCTTATCGTTTACATGTTACACAGGGTGGAGCATTTAAGTTGAGACTGTACAATATCTCCAAACCAAGCGTCGTAGGAAGAAATGTCTTGAATAAAAGTTGCTTGATATTACGTGGGAAAATAAATATCATTAGTGGTGTTGTATTTAGAGGGTGTTGTGGTAGCCATTTTAGGGTGAATTTAATTTGACCCTAAAATGACGATCACAGCGTCCTCCAAAGAAAACACGAATAATGACATTTACTTTCCCCCATAATATCAAGCAACTCTTATTCAAGACATTTCTTTCCACAACGCTTAGTTTTGGAGATATTGTACAGTCTCAACTTAAATGGTCCACCCTGTATAAAATCCATTCATAACGAAGAGGACTTCTCACGCTACTCCCAGAAAATACAAGATGTGCATTTTGTTTGCAAATATCTTTAAACTATTTCATTCAAACTCGTTAGAGACATTTATGAGAAAAGAAAAAAAAATAAAGAAACTTTTTCCATGTAAAGAGTATTCTGGGGTGGGTTTCTTAAAAGTCTTGTTGCGCATGTTTGGAAGGCGTTGAACTTAATACTAAGTTTGGTATTCAACCGACTTTTCGTTATGCTGTCCACACACACACACACACACACACACACACACACACACACACACACACACCAACCTTTTTCTTAACATCAAATATTACTTTCTCTACTACGTACAGTAAGTAGGGGAAGTATTGTAGGTATTCCACCCAAAAATTCGATACCGAGATTTCACCCCAAATACATGTTTTGAGACCCACTGAATCCAAAAAAAAGCATTTTTGGAAACATGTCCGTGCGTGTGTCTGTGTGTCTGTCTGTGAACAGCATAACTCAGAAACGAACAGTCGGATAAACACCAAACTTGGTATTTAGGTTCAGTATCTTCCAGAGATGCGACACAAAGGTTTTCAAGAAAATCCCCCCACCCCAGACTACCCTTTACATGGAAGATTTTTCGAAAATTTTAATTTTCTCAAAAATGGCTCTAACAATTTTGATTAAAATATCATATGTTTAAGATATTTTTATGACAAATAAAATGTATATCATGAATTTTCTGGGAATGTCTCCAAAAGCAATCTCCATTGTGAACGACTTTTGCATAACTGGTAAACCATAAGACATAGACAAAATTTTACTACACAAAAAATGTAGATCCCGTTAAAATACACAATTTGTCATATACATTTTTTTTGTTGAGTGAATCATTTTCGAGATATTGCTTGTTATTCCCTTCAATTTTTCAATACTTATTTTCTAAAATGGGAATTCGTTATTCATTTGTTTTGGATATGCAAAGAGTTATAATCTGTGGCAAAGGGAATGGTGTGCACCTAGGAACCAGCTATTAAGAGATATGTATGTGCTTAAAGGCTACTGTTTTTCTATATTGCCGTTGTAAATATATATTCCCCTTACATCTACAAGGAAATTAGCAATAAGATAGAGTCTGCCAATGTTTATCTCGATTAACATGAAGTAGATGGAGAATAAGCGTTTGTAAAAATAGTTTGTACAAGAGTAGAGAAAGTCATGTGAGTGTAACACATCAGATTTTTTTTGGGTGGAATGTAGCACTCTCTCTTACTATAGTTAAGTAGTAGAGAAGGTACATGATGCTTCAAAGAAATGGGGACAACGAATTGCAGAAGCTTTAAGGTTCGCTTGAAAAATAAGCAGATGACGCTAATATCCTTGTCACCATTACAAGACAACAATTTGGTACATGCGACATACGACCTCAAAATATCTGTACTTTACTTTGTTCTTCCTTCATGTAGATTAACCCACATTCTTTCATCATGATTATTACTAGCTGAGGCTCATTACAGCTGCACGTCATTGATATAAAACATGCATACACGGAGAGAGAAGAGAAATGCGGCTTAGGTGAGTAATAAGCAGAATAATCCCCTTGCTACCAGATGCGAACCTCAGGGATTATCGTACTGTGTAGAGTGGATATTACATGATAACATGGCAGCACATGAACTAATGGGTGTCATTTTGTTGAAAAATGTCGCAGCTCTCATTCAACATAGCGTTTCATTTTCTACCTACAGGAATATAGAATATGTACCTACACAATAAAACAGTGTTTCTAATGTTTGTTTTGTATATTGCACGTACAATATGATAAAATAAAGGGATTATATATTTTGAGGAACAAAAATGTTTATCACATCAAGAAAAAGGACTAATACAAAATTAATACCTTTAGAAAAAGATTGTTTTATATTTCCAAATAACAGGGAAATCGTATCATATTCCAATGAAATCATTAAACGTATTAAATTAGTGCATTTTAAACGCAATAGTATAAAAACAAATCAGCTGTACTTTTTTTTCTCTTAGGCTGAGTATTGCGGTCAGGGGCCAATGAGAGCATTCACCTCTCGCCTTTGTTTACCTGAAGTAAAGCATGAAAAATTGGTTAACATCTGCAGTATCAAAATAGTTATCTACGCAACTGTATGGGAAAGTGAATTTCTTCAAAACGAGTCAAGATGTTTGGGGCTTTGGCTCAAACATCAAAAATACTTTATACCGGGTGGAAGGGAAGTTATTACAGCAATTTAAACTAGTTACAGATCTCATTATTTGGAACATATTTTGTATCTTTCAATTTTTCTATGACCATTTTCTGCGAAGATACTTTAGGTTTTTCCACAAAATAAAGAACACATGCTGGTAATGTCACAGCGTGTAGCTGGTAGTGGTGGTGGGGTTCTCTCTTTCAAAACCAGAAGTAGGTCATCGCGTAAACAGGTTTTACTTTCGCTGTATGGCCCGTAATTCATGAAAGTAGATAGACGTCATCAACATATACTCGCGATTTGTAATGGCTAGCATCTCGTAATCCTTGTGCTGTACGTGTCATTATACACTAAACATACCTCGGGTTACTTTATCACTATACCTGTGAGTTTCAAATGATGTTACTCTAATAATGACTCGAATTCTGGTGGAGCTGACATAAACATGGTGTGCTTTTCAGTCAGTGACCGCGAAACCTTTAGTGAAGGATGAAGACATTGCTTCCATACTGTTAGTGTAGGCCAATAGCTACCATGTTGTACTTGTCATTTCGCCAAGGCATTACACCACACTTCTGTGGAAAACAAAACGGCTAATCACTCAGCCTCCCAGTTCAAGTATGCAGTTTTGTGTACGTCCGGGATTCGGTTCTCACACTGACCTATCTACCTTGACCTACTAGGTCAGAAACACGTTACTCTACCCATCTTATAAGTAAGAAACTATTATCTTCATTCATTCTCATGGAATAAACCATCTAAATTGGATAAACATCTATTAATTTTTTCGCAAACGGTTGAACACAGAACAAAATGCTATTATACTATTTGTTTGTAATACCTCTGGAAGTATATATTAAAGAAATGTAATAAGTGAACTTCCATCCTGTAAATCGGTTAAATATTGCACTGCATATTATATTGGACATGGACATGCAACAAGGCATATGCTTCATATACTTATTGCAGGGCCAATATATTAATTTGTTGATTTTGGAGTGTGGAAAAGTTCAATTCGACGTACTGTTTTGGAGACGGAAAAAGATTAAATTACAGACTTTATGAAACAAAGGGTTTATTATTTCATTAGATTTTTACTTTCTTTACCATGTACTTTGCAGTAGACAACCCAGAAATTCAATATCGAGATTTCAGATTCCATGAATAAAGAAGGCTATTTTTAGAAACCCTCTTTGTGTGTTTTTGTCTGTGGACGTATAATTCAAAAACGAAAAGTCGGTTACATACCAAACTTGGAGCATCTTCCAAGGATGCGAGACGAAGATTTTTAAAAACTCTCCATACTCCAAACTACCCTTACTTGGAATATATATCAACATTTTAATTTTCTCAAAACTGTTCCAAGGATTTTGATTAAAATGCCACATGTTTAAAATGAAATGACAATGAATGAATTTTGACAATGACAATGTTTTGAATTTTTTGGGAATAATCCTCTTCGTTCTGAATGAATTTTGTATAACTGGTAACTTACTACACAAAATGCTGATCTCATTAAAGGGTACAGTTTATGTCAAATGATTTTTTTTTAGTCAAACTTATCGAGATATTTCTTATTACTGGTTTTATTTGAAAATGAATTTTCAAATACTTGTACCTTTCTCAGTTCTCAAATGGGAAGTCGTTATTCGTGGTCATGCAAAGAGCAAGAAATTTCAAAGCTATCACATAGCGACACGCTCTTTAAACATCTGAGTATCGCTTTACATAATGTGTAAATGTGAATTGAAGATTTTTCTGGATTAATAAGAAGGTGCCAGGACAAGGTTTTATAAAAGCAGCTTGTAGAAAAGGAGTAGAGAAAGGCATGTAATACATCAGAATTTTTTTAGTGAACTAGAGTGACAAGATAATCACTTTTAATTCGTATGACTTCATTATACTCATATAGCAATTTTAAAAAATAAATACCTTTAAACATGTTTAAAACATGAACTTCCTGTATAGTGAGAGAAACGACACGACCAGATAGAGATGATGTACAGTCTCCAAGCAGAATCAAAACAAATGGTTGGAGCAAATGGACTGGACTGAGATCATCTAGAGAGGTGCATTAAGCAGTCAAAAGAAAAGACAAAGGACGACCGCAAAAGAGACTTATAACCAAGTACTGCTGGCGAGGAAGAGGTTCTAATACGTCTGGAGTGAAGAACAAAATACAGCGAATATCTACGCGAATATAGCGACAACCCTAGAGCAAACAATGTTTATATTTTAATAAACATGTTACACATACAAACCTGAGTATTTTGTGCTTTCTCTACAACTTATTACTTACTGTAATATGTAGAGAAAGTATTGCATTGCACCAAACAATTCGATGCCGAGATTTCACAGGTAAATTCATCTTGAGATGTCTGAATCCATTAGAAAAAAAAATGGAAACAGATCCACGCATACGAGCGCCTGAATATGTGTCGTAGGTCTGCAAGCAGCATAACTCAAAAAAGAAAAGTTAGTTAAATACTAAACTTGGCGTTAAATTTTGAACTTGCAGGGACGCGACACTGAGATTTTCAAGGAAATTCCCCAACACAAATTACCCTTTACATGGAAAACTGATCGTTATTTTTTATTTTCTTAAAGATGTCTCGAACGTTTTGATTAAAATTCCATATGTTTAAGATATTTGCATGACCAATGAAATGCATATCTTGAATTTTCTGTGAATAGCCTGTGAATCCTCTGCATTCTTAAGACTTTTGTATAACTCGTAAAACGTGGGACACAAAATCTTACTATACAAAATACAAATCTCGTTAAAGCACACAATGTTCGAAAGGTAGAATCAGACGACTGAAAAATTCAATGTCATAAACGGGATTTGAACCCGGTCTCCGCCCAGTTGCTCTAACCACTGAGCTAGGATTTTTCCCCGGTAAACTAGAAGGAAATCTCAAATTGTATCGAGATGACATGCTCCAATGACGACTTACAATGCTATAATTACTTTAAGTCCCGGGCTACATAGTTTCGACCACTATTATATTAATTAATGAAATTTAGCGGGAGAAAAGCGAATCAGTTGGGGAATTTAATCAGAGAAACCGGGTGGAGATCGGGAGATCCGTGGTTCAAATCTCGGCTATGGAACTAAATTTTTCAGTCCTCTGATTCTACGTTTCCAACCTTGTCCAACACACGGCTTTTGTGGCAGAACAATTAATTCCAAAGCACACATGTTAACCATTTCTAAGACAGGTTTGAATTTTCAAACACTTAATTCTTTTTACTTTCTCCACTACGTACCTACGATTCCGAAATTTCACCGAATATACATGTTTTGGGGCTCCCTGAATAAAAAAGAAGCAGTTTTAGAAAAGCTATGTTATTGTATTTATCTGGCATGTGTGTGGACAGCATTAACTCAAAAACGAAAAGTCGTATAAATACCAAACTAGTGTTTAAGCTCAGCATCTTCCAAGAATGCGACACAAAGATTTTCAAGAGAAAAGTTACCCTTTACATGGAACATTTTTTTAAATCTTATTTTCTCAAAAATGGTTGGAACATTTTGATTAAAATATCGTGTATTTAAGATATTTTAATAAGAAATGAAATGTATATCTTGAATTTTCGGGGAATAGTCTCTGCAAGTCTTCAATCTACATAAATTTTGCATAACTGGTAAACCGTAAGGGATAGACCAAATCTTACCACATATAAAGCATACTATTAATAAAAAATACATTTTTTGTAAAGTTAACCATTTCCGAGATATCCTTTGAATTTATTAATATTTATTAATAATTGCTAATCAAATAATGCCATTCTTTTTTTTCCCTCGTGGTCATGCAAAGAACATGGAATTTGAAAGCCATCACATAGCACCAGACGTTTTAAAATCAGACTATGGCGTCACTTAGTGTATACCTACAAGGAAATGTGTAAATGTGTAATTAAATGACTAATGAGAAGCAGACATAAGCAAAAGCTTTTATTGAAAAATAGAAGACTTAGTAGGGAAAGTGATATGAAAGTAGCATATTAGATGTTTACAGAAAAACTCATTCCTAGTTTATAGCACTAAGTAACCCTGAATTCCGTACGTATCGAATCTTTTTTATCTTTTCCCAAATTGACATTATCACAAACAGCATCAATATAAATCATTAGTATGTACGCAGGTCACAAATGTCTTGACCAGATGTTCTGAGAGTGAGATTAATTACATATCGATGAGACAGCTGCACAACCTTCGTTTGAATGCTCTTGGCTTATTGGCTGTCAGCCGCAGCCGGTGAAGCCCGATAAGGTTGATGCATCATCTTGTGTTCACTCACTTGCGATAAGAATTGTATCAGTAGATGTGAGCGTCGCTGAACAGCAGTTGCTGAATTATATGCAATCAATCCTAATTAACACGGTACCTAGGCATTCTGGCACATAGGTATTCCTCAAGAATGAGCATAAAAGGTTCAATAAATCTTCAGCAAAATCAAGTTGTTTTGCGGAGACCAGACAGCAAATACAACTCGGGGACTTTCTTTGCTCTTTACCAATTCAAATTACTTCACTGTTAATATAAAAAGTTCAATTCTATCAATTTTAATCATTATATATGTTGCCTAAAACTTGTTACTAAGCAATACGTAGGTTGTATGTCAAATGCGAAAACAAAGCGCAAACATTTTATTTCATTAAAAAAAAGGTATAAGTTAAGTAAATAAAATAAACTTAACAATCCATCATCTGAAAAAATGATCCATTGGATAATACGCTTGTCTTCTAGTGCCTCGGTTATGTAAAATGCGATGGCAATGAAAAGGGTTCAAAGGATAATTTTTGTTTACGTCGAGGTCTACCCGAAGCTGAAGCTCCCCACAGTATGCCAGGGGAACATCTCAGCCACTCCCGTGGTTCTTTCCTTCAGGCCAATACCTTATTTCTAAAAAGGCCCTTCCACGATTTTATTCGCAAGGACGGTAGTGGTTACGCCACTAACGCGCGTCAACCCATCCGGGATGGCTACCTAAGAACCTAGGTAAGAGTTACAGTCATCTAGCAGACCGTACCTATACCAGCTCACACTCGTGATTGGTATCTGAGCGTCTCACAACCCCGCCTGGGCGGAAATTCCAGCCAGGCGTAACCAGTCCACATGGGTTTCGGGAACCACTGCCCCGCCGAGCCCAACCCAATCCGAACTCCATTCCAGGAGGGGCTCGAATGTTCGACCCGGCGTACTTCTGGTAACGTCAGAAGTACCACGAGCGCTAGGGGTACGCAGCGCTCGCACCACGGTAGCTGGGGTTAGAACTTCTCCCCTAGGACATGGACTAGTAACAGAAACTTCAAGACATAGTTTTTCTGTTTTTAATGCCAATGTCTAAAAGATATGGCGGTTTAATACACTGTTTCTTTCTGAGAAAATAAAAACAATGATTTTTTCCATGAGCTGAGATAAATTTGTAGCAACTATGCCGTCTTTGTAGTATCTATTATCTTTTCTCTCTCTCACTTACACACCTTGCTTTTCTTGGTTTCACTGAATTTTCAGTGAATATGCAATACCAACCTTTTTGGTGAAATACTCTTCCTCTGCCTACCACAGCAGAGTGGCACTTAAGATCGAAGGCTGTGGTATAGTAAGCCTGCACTAAAGTGTGTTTGTTCGTCCATTGATTTAATCGATGACGAATAAAGTGGAACACCACAGTCATTTTACTTGTATAGGCTGTGCACTTTTATTAATACAATGTGGAAAAAATACTATATTGCGATACAAGAACGGTAAGTGCATCTTTGCAGAACGAGCAGAGGTTTGGAAACACGAGACGACGTCGAGTATGCATGTATGTTGCTTACTATTTTTTCGACGATAGTGAATAATCAAAATATGTCCGCAAAAATAAAATTCATCACTTACAGTTAGTTGTTCAAAAGGCAGTACAAAGGTCGACTGTGCTAACCTCTGCGAACTGATTAAACCAGTCAACAACTGAATATGAGATGGCTGCTGGCGCCGAAAGAGTTATATTTAAATGCTACATGAATTAAACCTAAGTAAAAGTTAAGGAATAGCGGGAAGTAAAGACTAGGGTTTAAATGGTAAAAATCAGCTATAAAATATGATTATGTTTGTTTGTCGGCAACAATAAGTATACATATCTGTAGTTGAAGGATTGAATACACATTACTAATATCTGCGGTAAAAATTCAAAAGCAGGGACTACAGGAATTTCGAGTTCACGCGCATGAAACAATGAGCGAGAAGTGGATGGAAATACACTACCACCGAAAAAAAACCCTATTACATACCCGCCAGAGATTTTAAAAACATAAGAATTATCTAAACAGGAAAAAGGGTCGACTTATCGTCAAGAACATTTACAAGGTTTGCGTATTTCAGCACTGATTGTATAGAGTAGGTATGTTTCTTAAACAAAGCAAGAAAGAGAGGGAGAAAGACGAATCTAACGTATAAAGCTCACACGACTTTCTCTTCGTTTTATCAATTCACGTTTACCCTTGTATCTGAAACTAAATTATGGCACTTCGGCCCATGCTGGGCTTGGCCTGTCAACCCGACTGCCAACTTAACGCCCACAAACGCATGGCAGAGGTGAGTGATCATCCAACCGATACGAGGAGGAGATGTGGTCAACATCACGCATCCCCCAGCCGGAATGTTGACTCTCGAGGCCTAGGCCGCTGCCTATCGCAGATGCTCACTTTCCTCGCGAAAGGGGGCTTTCGCGAAACGAGCGAAGAAGGCTTTTGCCATGTAGTAGAAAATAACAACTGTTACATCCCAGTAAATGCATGTAAAAATAAGTTTAAAGCGCCGATAGGACATAGATGGTTACGATATAACAATTCAGAAAATAACTAAGGCAGCAAAACATAAATCAGTCACATTTTCTAATAACTGCACGATTTGTATGCGATACTTATGCCAAAATCTTCTAAGAACCGTTTTATAAGAACGTTTTGTTGTTTCCCATGCGTACTGTAATCGAGTTTGTTTTTGGGCAGAGAATGCAGCAGGGAATGATCGATTGTGGTTTTTGGAAAAGGTTTTAGCATAGAAATTATAATAAATGTTTCTGAAAATTCATAATGTTTTCCTATTATTCCAAATTTTACCCGGGATACCCCTTTTTCAACACCTTTTACTTTCTCTACTACTATAGTAAATAGGGGAAGTATTTTATTCCACCCTAAAATTCGATACCGAGATTTCACCGGAAATATATGTTTTGAGGCCCCCTGAATAAAAAAAAAGCATTTTTGGAAACATGTCCGTGTGTGTGTCTGTGTCTGTCTGTGAACAGCATAACTCAGAAACGAACAGTCGGATAAACACCAATCTTGGTATTTAGGTTCAGTATCTTCCAGAGATGCGACACGAAGGTTTTCAAGAAAATCCCCCTACCCAAGATTACCCTTTACATGGAACATTTTTCGAAAATTTTTATATTCTCAAAAATGGTTCTAACGACTTTGATTAAAATATTATATATTTAAGATACCTTCATGAAAAATAAAATGTATATATTGAATTTTCTGGGAATGTCTCCAAAAGTATTCTTCATTGTGAACGACTTTTGCATAACTGGTAAACCATAAGAGATAAACAAACTTTTACTACACAGAAAATGTAGATCGCGTTAAAATACACAATTTATGTCATATATATTTTATTTTTGAGTGAACCATTTTCGAGATGTTGTTTGTTATTCCCTTAAATTTTCCAATACCTATACTTTTTCTCAAATGGGAATTAGTTATTCATTTTTTTTTGTCCTGGTAATGCAAAGAGAAAGAAATACTCCACATAGCGACCAGCTCTTAAACTATTTGACTATCGCTTAAAGCCTACCAATTCCCCTTGCATCTACAAGAATATTAGCAACAAGATTAACATCTCGATATCTCGGTTAACATGAAGTACATGGTGAATAAGTATTTGTAAAAATAGTTTGTACAAGAGTAGAGAAAGTCATGTGAGTGTAACACATCAGATTTTTCAAATTGATTTGCTTTTTAAAAATAGTTTTCGATGAAGGCTCTGCTGCTTTCTTTCCTTGTTTATAAATCCAAATAATTTTATAATTAGATAATTATCTACTCTTTTTTTTGACAGGGGAATTATTGACTGCGTGGAGTATAACTTAATTCTAATGTCTTGCTGTAACTGAGTTGAAGCACTTCTGCATAAGGAGATGCTATTCCCATTTCCTAACTGGGAGTTTAAATTTCCTTCCTACGTATTAGCACGTCTTCTACACTAGTAGAATGCTCTAAGGAAACCTTCCCAAATTAACTGTATAGTTAACGCCGAATGAAGCTCTACCTCGCGCGATAACAATTATATTCACTACTCTCGACGTGTTTTATTTTTGCAGATTTACTCTTCTCTCCTCGAGTTTTCTTGAATATTACTATGGCGTCTCTCTTGTGTTGTTAATTTTTCTCCATCTTAGCAACCGCAGCTTATTGTTTCAACTTCTTCGTTGCTACGTCATTCAACTATAAATGTTTAATTAATCTTTTTATATTTGAAATAATTACTTTCCAATATCTCTCTAGCGTTCTAATTCGCTATCATCACAAATTATATTGCTTTTTAACATTGTATGATAAGTTATTCTCTTATTTAAGACGTTTACATTGTTTTGTTATTTTTAAGTGAATTGATAAAAATATTGCAATCTAGTGTCAAACTAATATATTTACATTAGATTTCCCTATATGTTATAATTTTTTATGAAACTTAAATTTTAAATCTTGGAATTATTGTATCCAGATCGACTTTCGAGCGGGATGGCTCAGGCGGTAACGCCTGAGGCCCGCATTCGGGAGGTCGCGGATTCGATACCCGGTGACCGCCCACTCTGACCATGGGTTCTTTCGGGGGTTTTCCCGGTGGTTTCTTTCATCCCCCGAATATTCTATCCCTCCGTTTCATTCCTTAATCATTTCATTCAACTCGTTTTATGTCTTTCAGGGTTCGAAGTGTCGGCGATGATGTTTCGGTGCAGCGTGGCAGGGAAAAAGGATGCTCTCTCAATTTTCCCATCCCTCAGGCTTCGGCTGGCTGCCAGGGTTGGAGTGGGTAGTTGGACCCTGTAGGACCTTACAGTCTGCCTATGCGACTACCGGGACGTCTCAAACTGGAAACTGTGAGCTGTCATTTCAGTGTCGTCAGTTCTGATCCCGTCTGCCCTATGTCTCCCTTCACATATTTCTAAATGGCTAGTGACTATATACCATTTCCAGAATCTTTAATTCGGTCTGGGGATGGTGGCAAATCCTCACTTCACAAGTTTAACCTCTATTTCCTTGTGTATTGATGTTAGAAGTTTCTATATTATGTAAAAACTATACTCTTTATTTTATTAAATAACTGCTATATTAAAGAGAAGGTACAAACTTTTATAAATCGCATGTGATGTGATTATCCAAAAGCATATTCGACTATTCGACCAATATGAATCAGGTGAATGCAGAGTGTGGCCGTATTATGGGAAATTGCATGCCCTGAACTCCGCTGTTTCTTACCGTTCTGTTTCCCCTCCACTTTCCCTCCTCTCCGTGTGCAGATTAATCAGTTGACGCGTAGTCTCTGCCGTACAGAGGTTATTACATTGTGATAGCACGTGTATTGGTGGTGTTATTAGGCATGTGACCTCAATACCGTCGATATCTCGATACCCTCGATACTCGGTGGTATCGAAGTATGTCTAATACTTTGAAATAAGCCTTCGATACCTTTAAATTTTTAAGTGTTATATTATTGAAAATTGTTGCGTTTAACTTTATGCTATATAAGGAATGAAAGGATTCGAGATTTCATGTTATTGCCTCGCACGTGTTCCCATAGTTCTTGATAGACCTTGACTGCTTTATATGCAACATTCCATAGACTTTATACTCGTATCTAAATGAACACATGCAGAGCAATGCGGGAAGGAGTAGAAGTACTCATGTAACTTGCAACGTTCAGTCATACCTTGGTGCGTTGACTGACGCACTAAATCACGTTTCTGCAATAGCCTGGCTTGGTGACTCAACATTACATTTACCTACTCCGATGACAAAAATCTGTGAATCCAGCAAAAACAAATCAGAACTTAAGACGTGAGATAATACAGCAATTGGTAGTATCTGTTCTTTCCTTCCATCTGTTAGTGTGTGTGTGTGTGTGCAAGTCAAATTCGTATGACTAATTTCTATAATATGGATAGAAAATCCTTTAAAAGAAAGCTTTTAGTGCAAAATACAGTTACATAAAATGTGAAGCAAAGAAATTATTACTATTACTATTATTATTATTATTATTAACCTTGACTATCAATATGGGATATAGAATCTGTGGCATCATCTTCTTTAACTGATTACCCTACTCTTTGTAGGACTTGCACCCCCAAAGACTTACAAGCCAATGCCTGGGTCAGTAGCCTATTGAGAAGTAAGCAATCTCTGGGTCATAACATACCCAAGT
This sequence comes from Deroplatys truncata, assembly GCA_030765065.1. Lineage (NCBI taxonomy): Eukaryota > Metazoa > Arthropoda > Insecta > Mantodea > Mantidae > Deroplatys > Deroplatys truncata. Next base: position 200,311,166 of record CM060983.1, on the reverse strand, counting down.
AGTATTAGTCCCGACTTAGCCAATTGGATTAACGATAATCCTGCCGCTAGGGGCGCTAGTGTCGCTTTTAATCCGCTCTAGTGGCGGGAAATTTGAAGCGGCAGGTTTGCGTTCGATCCAGATGTCTAAGCGGGACATTTTTTTTTCTTTATTTTTTGTGATACATGTTTTTTTATTATTTATGGATTAAATACAAACATAATATGATGGATAAAAATTAAATATATAAGAAATGTCCACGATGTGGCAAACTTAGGAGCTAAATGGGCATGGTGTGATGGTTTGACCTATGGAATAACACTGGTTGTCACACTTTACGAACTAAAATTGTGATTACTTTTCACCATCGCGATGCTGGCGTAGCGGCGAACTTTGGAACTAGACGGCAAAACAAAAGCGCGGCGCTGGTGCTAAGTAGGTGTAAGTACTAAGGAGGGTACGTCTTGAGGAGGTGTGCGTACTGAGGAGGTGTAAGTATTGGAAAGTGTGCGGCGACGGAGGCGAAGGGATTGGAGGAGAAGGAGGGTATTTTCGGCGGCGTTTGGGGCGGCGGGCGCGCGCGTACGTCGGTTGAGAGGATGAGTTGGACGTGGGGAGTGAAATAGGATGACGTGATAGGTAAGGGATGTTGGGTATTGGTGCAGGTGGATCATGAAGGGTATATAAGGGAGGATATGAGGAAGGGGAGAGCAGGTTAGGTGTTTTTGAACGTGGGATGGTAGTTTTCTTGAGTGGATAGAGAGATGCAGCGATATGAGACGCGTTCCCACCTGTTGCTTTCAGCATCTTTCATATGTTGACCCCTAACATGAAATCTCCTCGTCCCACGACCTCTTGCCTCAGCCATCTTGTTTAGTTCCCATTTTCGCCACCACGCCTCCACCATTTTGGTTTTAGTTCGCAACATTTACCTCCTATTATAAACCTAGATTTCCTGCGTCTGCCATCTTGTTTAGTTCCCATTTCACCACCGCGTCTCATATCTCCTCGTCCCCACTCCTTGCCTCCATTATCTTTGATTTAGTTCCCATGCTTACGTCCTGTTTTAGCCTAAAAATCGTAACCTAAAATCTCCTTTCTCCACCTCTTGCGTCCCGCCATCTTATTTGCGTTCTCACGTTCGCCATCGCATCTCCTTGTCGCCGACCCACCGCCACCTTAGTTTTTAGTTCCCATGCTTACCTCCTATTTTAACCTCAAAATCTGCTCATCTCCGCTCTTGCCTCCGCCATCTTGTTTAGTTCCCATTTTTGCCACCGCGCCTCACATCTCCTCGTCCCCAACCTTGCGTCCGCAATTTTGTATTTAGTTCCCATGCTTACGACCTATTTTAACATAAAACTCTTAACCTCAAATCTCCTTACCCTCCTCTTGCGTCCGCCAGCTTGTTTAACTCTAACGTTGGCCACCGCATCTCCTTGTCGCCCACCCTCCGCCGTTGGTTTTTTCGTTTCCATGCTTACCTCCTATTTTAACTTCAAAATCTGCTCATCTCAGCTCTTCCTTCCGCCATGTTGTTTAGATCCCATTTTCACCGCCGCGTCCCAAATCTCCTTGCACCCGCAATTCTTACCTCTGCCATGTTGACCACTAACCTCAAATCCCCTCCTTCTTGACTTCTTGTCTCCGCCATCTTGTTTAGTTCCCATTTTTGCCACCGCTCCTCACATCTCCGAGCTAGATTGCCGGCAAGAACAGATTTCTTTCATTCACGCCTCGACGGTTGACTTCGACAGTAGCTACTGTGAACACGTGTGTCGTACACCTTTTTGACCGCTTTCGACCGGCAATGAGAACCCTGGTCCTACGTACGCTAGCGACCATTACGATGGTCCAGTACCAGGTTTTTGGTATAGTTATATTACGTCTGTGCAAAGGGCGTCTGTACCGCTTTAAAAAAACCTAGGTATATCAGTGCATAGTGATGTTGGTTGATCTTAAAGTTGGTTAAGCATTTTCAAAAACAGTTTGCTTTTATTTTTTCGCGTCGCGTGAAGCTGCTGCGCTTTTGGTGACGCATCAACACCAGTAAGAGGTAAGTACCACACGCATAATTATTTTTCGGGCCTACTTGGCGTAGGAATATATCCTTTGGTGTTTTGGTACTGGGTTTGAGTCCCAAACTACAAACTCCACATTCCACCACATTTTAAAATAGCGTTGCGGTAGAAATACATGGTTCAGTGTTCTGGTACCGGGTTTGAGTCCCAAAGTAAAAATGAAGTCCACATTCCACCAGCATTCCTATTTAAAATACCGTTAAAGTTCACGTTTAATTCGAAGTTGTGATGTCACATTCAAAACGAAGGTTCAAAGAGTAATTTTTTAATGTGTTGGGTTTTGGTACTGGGTTTCAATCTCAGCAGACGCGTTAACGATCACGGCTATCATCAATACCGCCGCAAGTCACCTTCACTTCGCCTTATTTATTCCTTTGTCCAATCCAATCACGTTTTATTTTCACCAATCACAAATCTTCTTATTTTCTCCAATCATAACATGCCACGTCACTTCCTTCCTTTTTACACAGGCATTATATTTCTGTTCTCCTTTGTGTTTTCAAGTTTCGTGTTAGTTACTTGACTGCTTCCATTCTCGTTCAAGGTATGATATTTATTTTTTCTTTTGTGAAATCTTCTTGACCACGCGCGTCCGCCATCTTGTTTAGTTTTCACAACATCAAATCTCCTCTTCACCACCTGTTGCGTTCGGCATCTTTCGCATGTTGACCGTAACCTCAAATCTCTTCGTCCCTCGACTTCTTGCCTCCGCCATCTTGTTTAGTTCCCATTTTCACCACTACGCCTCCGCCATCTTGGTTTTGGTTCTCCACGTTTACCTCATATATTTAACCCACACTTCTTGCCTTCGCCATCTTGTTTAATTCCCATTTTTACCACCGCACCTCACATATCCTCGTCCCCACCCTTACCTTCGCCATCTTGGATTTAGTTCCCATGCTTACGTCTGTTTAACCTAACAATCTTAACCTCAAATCTCCTTGCCCCCACCTCTTGCGTACGCCATGTTGACCACTAACCTCGAAATCTCCTCGTCCTTAGACTTCTTGTCTCCGCCATCTTGTTTAGTTCCCATTTTCGCCACCGCGCCTCACATCTCCTCGTCCACACCATTGCCTTCGCCATCTTGGATTTTGTTCCCATGCTTACGTCCTGTTTTAACCTAAAATCTTAACCTCAAATCTCCTTACCCTCCTCTTGCTTCCGCCATCTTGTTTAGTTCTCACGTTGGCCACCGCATCTCCTTGTCGCCGACAATCCACCATTTTTAGTTCCCACTATTTTTAACCTCAAAATCTGCTCTTCTAAGCTCGTACTTCCGACATCTTGTTTTAGTTCTCATTCTCACCACCGCGTCTTCTTGCCCCCACATCTTGCGTCCGCCATGTTGACCACTAACCTCGAAATCTCCTCGTCCTTAGACTTCTTGTCTCCGGGATCTTGTTTAGTTCCCATTTTCGCCACCGCGTCTCATATCGCTGCATCTCTCTATCCACTCAAGAAAACTACCATCCCACGTTCAAAAATACCTAACCTGCTCTCCCCTTCCTCATATCCCCCCTTATATACCCTTCATCATCCACCTGCACCAATACCCAACATCCCTTACCTATCACGTCATCCTATTTCACTCCGCACGTCCAACTCATCCTCTCAACCGACGCACGCGCGCGCCCGCCGCCCCAAACGCCGCCGAAAATACCCTCCTTCTCCTCCAATCCCTTCGCCTCCGTCGCCGCACACTTTCCAATACTTACACCTCCTCAGTACGTACACCTCCTCAAGACGTACCCTCCTTAGTACTTACACCTACTTAGCACCAGCGCCGCGCTTTTTTTGCGGCCTAGTTCCAAAGTTCGCCGCTACGCCAGCATCGCGATGGTGAAAAGTAAACACAATTTTAGTTCGTAAAGTGTGACAACCAGTGTTATTCCATAGGTCAAACCATCACACCATGCCCATTTAGCTCCTAAGTTTGCCACATCGTGGACATTTCTTATATATTTAATTTTTATTCATCATATTATGTTTGTATTTAATCCATAAATAATAAAAAAACATGTATCAAAAAAAATAAAGAAAGAAAGAAAAAATATGTCCCGCTTAGACATCTGGATCGAACGCAATCCTGCCGCTTCAAATTTCCCGCCACTCGAGCGGATTAAAAGCGACACTAGCGCCCCTAGCGGCAGGATTATCGTTAATCCAATTGGCTAAGTCGGGACTAATACTACTTACCCAAGATGGGTGATCAGATGGCGGTGAGGAAGAAAATGAAATGGAGTGATGAAAGGAATCATAGGAAAATTAGGAGGATCAAATTATTCAACCTAGCATTCACCTAGCGACAGAGCAAAACCGGGAAAAGGCTTTCGGTCATATTGGTCGTCCGCGGGGGTTTGAACCCGGGACCTCCCGAATGCGGACTATGACGTTACCGCCTGAGCCATCCCGCTCGGCCTGTGGCATTATCAAGATAAAAAAGTTGCTGCGAACTGGAGAATGTCAAACAGGAGAAATTTCGGAACTGGCATACAATATAAAATTGGTTACATGCGATTTTACGCAGAAAACTACTAATAAGAACATAATTCAGTGAACAAGTTATCGACTTTACATTTTTTTATAAAGTATCGAGTATCGGTACTCAAAAATCAGTATCGGTATCGAGTATCGAGAAATAGTGGTATAGTCCCATCACTAGATGTTATAATGCCAAAAATGCGCATTCTTCAGTACAGGAAACTTCATGTATGATTACTAATGAAAACAAACTCTTGTGTAGAAGTGAACAGATTCCCAGGTGTTCGTGCGCCTCACAGAAAAACGGTTGCTAATATTATCAATAGATTTAGGGGAAAGGGATCTGTTATTGAATAGATCCCATTAATTGCTGTGTTTTTACAGAGGAAAATGACATCAGAGAGTAGTTATAAGAAAGTTCAAAGAAATCTCTGAGAAGGCTTGCATAGGATTCAGGAATTTCTTTTGGAATGCAACTAAACTTTCAAAATTATATATCTATAAAATAACTGTAGTTCAGGAATTAGAACCACACGTTAAAGTGAGTAGAGTACATTTTTGCAATTGGGTGTTATAGAATGTCAATGATAGCTCTGATGACCCGCATTAATCTATTCACTTTTTTACAGACAAAGAAGGTTTTATTTACATCGCCGTGAAGAACTTTTTTACTGAGTGTAAATGTAGTTAATGGTTTTAATATGTGTGGTAGATGTGTGGTGGCACAAGGCCATAATTTGCAACAACTTCTATGACAAAGGTATGTGGTTAATATGGTTATAATTTGCACGAAAAATACATACGTTTGAATTTAAGGAGCTATGAATATCCGAATCCGTCGGCAAATAGAGTGCTTTCCATAGAGAAGTTCCCATTAGACCGGCCACTCAAAGGCTCTATACGTGACTAGATTAATAGCTATGTACTTCAGCATAAGCAGAATAGTTGACTCTTTCTACTCAGCTACGAGGGGCACTATTTATATTTTGAGCCTAATAATTAAAACAAACTAATTTCTGATTGAAAACTGCCTTATTGCTTTTCAAAATATTCTCCTTTATGATAAATACACTTTTCATCCGTTTGAACCATTTGTCAAAGCATTTATTCCAGTCTCCTTGAGAAACCTCCAAAACATGGTTTTTGAAGGCATCAATGGCTTCTTCTGTCTACGAAACTCGTTGTCCACGCAATTTATTCGGGAGCAAAGAGAAGTCATTGGGTGCCAAATCAGGACTGTATGCCGGATGATCCACCAATTCGATTTTTTGAGCCTTCAAATATCTGTTGTTAGACGAGATGTGTGTGCGCTCGCACTGTCTTGATGAAGAACGATCCTACGGTTATTGTTGGTTCTCCTTACTTCACCGAAGACTTCCGGCAAACAAATGGTTGTGTACCATCGGCATTGACCGTTTTACGTTCTTCTAAAGGCACTGTTGCCACATGGCCAGTTTTGCTGAAAAAGCAGGCGACCATTTGCTTCAAAGTGCTTCGAGGGCGAACAACTTTTGTTGGATTTGCTTCATCTTGAAACACCCATACAGTCGACTGCTGTTTACGTTCCGGGTCATACGCATAGATCCATGATCCGTCACCTGTTACAATCTTATATACGTCTTTTGAGGCACCGCCATTGTATTTCTTGAGAATTTGAGAATTTTTGTACACCAATCGACACCAGCATCTTTTTGAGATTGCGTCAAATTACGTGGGATCCAACGAGAGCAAACCTTTTTCACGGCTAAATAATTAATGCAATATTTTACATATGCTAATGGAACTAATGTCTAGGGTTGCCTCAATCTCACACTATGCCGCATGACGATCTTTCATTATAGTTTTTGCACAGAACAATGTTTTCTGGCACAACAACTGATTTTGGACGACCTTCACGAACTTCATCATTGAGCGAACGCCGGCCACGATTAAATTCGTTATACCAGCGTTTCACAGTGGCAAAGGATGGAGCTTCGTCGCCAAATGTGGAAGTTAGTTGATCGATGCACTGTTGTCTTGATAATCCATGTCGAAAGTCGTAATAAATCATTGCACGAACATTTTCACGAGTTAATTGTTGACACACAATTTTCAAGTTAGTGTAAACAAACCAAATGGCGCTCTATTAACAAAATGTTTGAAGTAGATTATAGTTAAAAATGTCAAACTTTCCATTGTAAACGTCAGATGGCATCTACAACATTCAGGGTTGCCAAGGCTCAAAATATAAATAGTGCCCTCGTATGACTAGTAACATATTTAAGTACACACAAGTAATACAAAGTTACATTACAAAAGTGAGATATTATGAAAAACTGATACTGAATATTTAGTGGTAAAAGGTATTAATTCTTACATGTAACATTAAACATACCTCATAACTTTTATACGTTTTAATCCTTAAACAAACAGGCAGAGAAATATTTTTATTACTTACACACTAAAATATCCTCCCTTAAAATGAATCACCAACAAACAGTCATCCACTCTGGGTATTTCTGAAAGAAATATCTAATGAGATACATCACATGAATTTCTCTACCCACTATCACTTATTTTTATTTAGCTTCTACAAAATATTCTTATAAAAGTGTGTGTAATATATACACACACACTTCATTAATCCAGATAAACCTTTGTGGAAATAGTTTCATTGCCGTTTCATTGTAAGTACAAGGGGGATAAAATGGACCGAAGCAATAATCAGATGTTTAAAACGAATCGCTATATGCTGGCCTTTAAACTCCATACTATTTGTATGACATCGTGAGAAATAACCGAATAATGAGAGCATTTTAAAAATGTGACAAGAAATTGAAAATAACAAAGAATGACGCATATCTCCAAATGACAGCTTCCATAAATGTATTCTCTGCCTACTTCTTGTGGTTTACATTTATACAAAATGATACAAAATTCTTTGCGCCTGAGGAGAACTTCAAAGATTACTCCCAGAAAATACAAGATATACGTTTTATACAGGGTGAACCACTTAAGTTGAGACTGTACAATATTCCCAAAACTAAGCGTTGTAGAAAGAAATGTCTTGCATAAAGTTGCCTGATATTATGGGGGAAAGTAAATGCCATTAGTCGAGCTTTATTTAAAGAACGTTATGGTCGTCATTTATTTAATTTTTTTAAATGGAAACCTATGTTTTTATGTTGTTTTCTCATTAGAAAATGTTTATAAAAAAGCTGTTTTGTAATGAGGAATAAGGAAACAAAATAAAATAATGTTGTTTCCCAATTACGAAACGTAACTTGACCCTCAAACGACCATCCATGGATGGTCCAACCATTCATTGCGCTCTTCGTCATTCAGAATTTTTGTTGTTATTTACATTGGTGTAAGAACATTGCAAAGTGCTTTATACAAATGTTGTTTAGTTTTATATGAGGGGCGAGAAAACACTATAAAAAGTAGATTCCCATTTTAAAAAATTAAATTGAACATAAAATGGACCATCACAACGTTCCCCCAAGTAAAAGACGACTAATGGAGTTTACTTTCCCCCATAATATCAAGCAACTTTTATTCAAGACATTTCTTTCTACAAACTCTGTTTTTAGATGTTGTATAGTCTCAACTTAAATGATCCACCTTGTATATCATCTAAATATCTTAAATATATGGTATAGTAATCAAAATCGTTAAGAGTTATTTTCGAGAAAAACAAAATGTCGAGAAAAAAATCAATATTAAAGTGTAATTTGGGCTAGGGGGACTTTTATCGAAAATATTCGTATCGCATCTCTGGAACGTACTGAACTTAAATGCCAAGTTTAATTTTTTTCCCAATTTTCGTTTTTGAGTTATACTGTTCACAGCCAGCCATCCTTCCCCAGAGACGTATAATTTTTTTAAATGCCTCTTTTGGATTCAGGGAGCTTGAAAACGTATCTTTCTGGTGAAATCTCGGTGTGGAATTTTTTAGTTTAATGCAAAAAGTAAATACATTATTGGTATTTGTTTGGTATATAGCGAAGTATTTTTCCACGTGAAAGGAGTGCACAGCATTTCATTTCTCATTGCCACATAAAAAGTGATAGAAGATATGAAACTTTTTACTTTCTCTACCCCCCTACCTACAGTATGTATGAGGAAGTATTGTGTTCTATCCAAATTTTCGATGTGGAAACTTCAAGACTCCCTGAAAAATAAATCAATAAAAACGACCGTGTGCTAGAGAACAGCGTGAAATGTTCCATAAATACCAAACTGGGTATTAATAATCAGTATTTCCCTAACCGCAAAATATTAGTGAAAAATATTTCGTTACATCTTATTTTTCCAAAAATGGCTCTATGTGAAGTCCTTGTTCTAAATGACTTTTGTATAATCGGTAAACTGGAGATATAAACAAAATCTTACCGCTCCAAAAATGTAGATCTGCCTAAAGCAAACCATTTATGTAAAATAAAACTTGTTGTGGTATTAACATTTTCGAGATATTCTTTGTTATTGGCTTGAATTTTGAAACACCATTACTTTTTATTATCTCTAATACGTACAGTAAGTAGAGGAAGTTTTGCATTCCACCCAAAACCTCGATACCGAAATTTCACCGGAAATACATCTTTTGAGGTCCCACGAATCCAAAAAAAAAGCATTTTTACAAAAAGGTCCGTATGTGTGTCTGTGTATCTTCGTGACTGTTTGTGTGTCTGTGAACAGCATAATTAAAAAACGAAAAGTCGGATAAATACCAAACTTGATATTTAACTTCAGTGTGTTTCAAAGTTGAGACACAAAGATTTTCAAGAAAACCTCCCCACCCGAGACTGCCCTTTACATGGAACATTTTTCGAAAATTGTGATTTTCTCAAAAATATTCTAACGGTTTGATAACAATATCATTTATTTAAGATGTTTTCATGATAAATAAAACATGAATCTAAAATTTTCTGGAAATATCCCCAAAAGTCCTCTTCTTTCTGAATGGTTTTTGTATAACTGGTAAACCGTTAAAGAGTTAGACAAAATTTTTTATCCAAAAAATGTAGATCTAGTTAAAACACACAATTTATGGCATATATATTCTTTGTGTAGTGAACCATGTTCGAGATATTATTTGTTATGTGTTTGAATTTTCCAATACCTATAGTTTTTCTCAAATGGGAATTTGTTATTCTGTTCGTTTATGTCCTGGACATACAAAGAGATTGGAATGCTCCACATAGCAACAAGCTCTTAAAAGATTTGACTTTCGCTTAAAGCCTACCATATTCCCCTTGCATCTACAAGAAAGTTAGCAATAAGATGGAAATGTTTATCTCGATTAAGATGAAGTAGATGGATTAATAAGCGTTTGTGAAAATTGTTTGTACAAGAGTAGAGAAGATCATAGGAGTGTAACATATCAGCTTTTTTCTAGTAGTATGTCGCTAGTCGTTTTTTTACGTGATGGAATCTCAAAGCCATCACATTCATAGCGATGCACTTTTTAAAATTCGAATTATTTTATCCTTCTTATATGCCTATGACGAAATGTGCAATGACAGTTTCTCTCAATTAACAAGAAGCAGATAAAAGAATAAGCTTTTGAAGGAATAGTTTGTTGAAGGGTAGAGAAAGTCATGTGAATGAAACACATTAGATTTTTTTTCGAGTGGAATGAAACGCAATGGAACTTGTTAAGAGGTGTTTGAAGTGCATGGAATGGAATGGGATTTAGCATACTCTGGGGACGAGATGCTTTTGTCTGTCGAATCCTATGTTAGTAAATAGCACAGGGCTCTATTTATTCGTGGCTTTTGTAGAGGAAATTAAACCTTCCTTAAAGGACTTGTGATAAAAAGCGCTCGCTCTCCGCGGTTAGTACCTATCTCGAGTCGCGTTGACAGTGAAACTAAATACAACACAAAGCTAACCCTCAATTAGTGGTCTTCTTTGTACTTCCTCTTAGGTTTTTGTACTTACGTTTTTGTCCCTGAATTTCTTCTGCTTTTTACTTTCTCTACCATGTACATAGTATTTAGAGAAGGTATTGCATTTCAACCAAATTTCTATATCCAGATTTCCCTAAAATTACATGTTTTGAGGTCCCTTTAATAAAAAATTTATTTAGAAAACGTCCGTGTGTGCGTGACTATGAACAGCCTAACCCAAGTACCCTTTACATATAACATTTTCTCTAACGAATCTGATTAATTGTTTACCGTATATTAAAGGTATTTACATTGGAAATAAAATGTACATCTTGAATTTTCGGAGGATAGTCTGTGAAGTCCGCTTCATTCGTAAACAATTTTATAGGAGTTTTAAGGCTGGTACATAGCGTCCAGTGCTTAACACTTGACTATCGCTACTCCTTTTATATCTGCAACGAAATGTGTAATACAGCTATGGCTTCATCTCGATTAAAATGAGGAAGATAGGAAAATAAACTTTCGGAAGAATAATTTTTAAATGGCCGAGTGGTTAGACCGCTCGCCTCCCACCAAGACGGTCCGGATTCGATCCCAGGGGCCCTCAAGTGAGATTTTTGGTGGACGAAGCGGCATCTGGATGGTTTTCCTTCGGGTTCTTTGGTTTTCCCTGCCATTCATTCCACCATTTGCTCCATCATCACCTTACCTTTAATTCATTTTGACTTCATTTCATATCTTGTTCTTTCCTCACTTTCATACCTGGTTAGGGGCAGGAGGCACAACAAGATATTTGGTAATTACGTCATCTTCGGAGGTCTAGTTCACAACCTGTGTCATAGAAATGCAACTTAGTGTGGATTTGGACAGCCAATGAGTTCGTTGCTGTCTCAAAATGGACCAATTAATAACCAAATTACCTTCTTGGCGAGCGAAAGAATACTAAAAACAGTGTAGTTGTCAGTTCAAAATGCCAGGAAAGTATTGTGTGCTGGGATGTACGCAAACTATTTAACAAATTCCGAAAGATATATAAGGATCCACATAGAAGACAGCAGTCGGTACGTGCTATTCACAGGAATAATTATAACCACGTTTGTTGTGGTATGTATTCATTTTTCTGAGCTGCATATAGTGAATAAATTTACTGCATGCAAAATGATGGAAGTGTTCTTATAGTAGCCAGGACAATTCTTAAACTTATTGTTATTGAAAATAACTTGCGCTCACCATTTTCTAGTTTACAACCCTATTTGTCTTCAGAACTAGCTCCCAAGAGTTAACTGCATGAAATTAGAGGGCTTCACTGTTTTCATAAGAAACAACGATGTGCATTAGCCTGAAGTTGATACCTCATTGTAAAATAACTGCAACTTATTATTCAAGTTTCACACGGTAAGCTTATACTCGTATTATATCATTAATTCAAATGGGTGCTTCTTGTGATGGGTGATGATCTTGTGTAAATGGTCCAAATTTGGTGTTCTTTTAACGTCATTTGAATGAACAAACAAACAAACAGAGAATAAACTATTTCAAGCTGCTAACAGTTTAAGAATGTTGTCAGAAAATGAATGAAGTTTCCACATAATATCCTAAAACTAAATTCTTAGAAGAGCAGGCAAGACTGGTTAATGAAAAAAGTAATGCAATATACAACCAATGCCCCGTTATGGGCGTGCTCAGTAATTTTTTTCTGATCCAACAGCTTACAGACAAGTGATTCCTATGTACTTTATTTTCAAACCCTTACTTCAAAACGTAATTACAAGTCTGCACATTTAGAATATACATTTAAAACAAATACCCAGTGATTAAGAAAATTGTGGATTTGTTGCTGCATGAAAGTTATGTAAAACAACAAATTTCTTACAATGGGAGCAAGATTCAAGGAATTTCACGCAAGACCCTGCACGAACAGTGCAGATCTCTGTGATAACATGTTTAACATCCAATAATAGAATTCTTATAGCTCTGTATTCAGTAAAACATTTAGCAGCCAAAAATTGTATCAATGTAATCTATTTACAATTAAAGCTTCCAGTTAATGTGGGTTTAAGATGTTCACTTTTATATCAATAATAACAAAATTAATACGAACACTTTCGAGAAACTGGCACGAAATTTTATGGCAGATTTCAAAATGCAGTTTATAAATGTAGGAGGAATATAATATAAAATATAATAACAGCCCGCCTTAAAGTAATATGCGTATGTAACAATATATAAAATGTGTATATTACAGTCATTGTATATGTTTATATTATTGTATAGTGTAATAATGTTATCTGAATGTATGTAATTTAATAATGTAGGAGGTCTGAGAATAATAGGTTAAAATTTCCTAACAATGAGGTAACCTTGAGGCAATAATGAGTAAGAAAGTTTAATTATGCTATTAGTCATTATTGGAGCAACAGTAATGTAAATTTTGAAACAGTTTATAAAATAGCAAATCAACGACCAGAAAAAAGCTTAAGTTAAGTGAAAGTATTCTATTGGATTAGGAATAGCCAATCAGACACTTGAAATACAGAAATTTACAAATTTAGGCGGTAGAAATCAAGTCAGTTGCTTGTAGACAGCGCTCATAACTGGACGCGTTGGTTGTAGACAGTGTTCCAAACCGGACGCGAGATGCGTCCTCGAGAAATTTAATACGTTTTCGTGTGAGACGAAAATAGTTTACGTGTTAAAAAGTACAAGTAATTAATAAAAGAATCTCACAGCTCTCTATATCAGTGAAGCGTTATTTAAATTGTGTCAAGGATTAATAAAAAGGAGTGAATTAAAAATAAAATCTGTGTAAGCCTACATTCTTAGCCGCACTACTCCCTGCAAAGAAATTCATGTCTCTAACAATAATACTGACGCAGCCGAGGCAAACATAAATATATAATATTTAAAGAAACAGTAAAAATACAACGTTAATATTTTTAAACATTTTTTGGGGTGAAGGCTACCGGAAACTTTTTACCATGCGTGCGGTTGCAACTACTTCAAGTTCGGCTCCCCATAAGTTGAACTACAATACAGCTCTTACTTCAAATTGGCTTTCCATACGTGAAGCAACAACCTACTTCAATGTAAACGAGAAGAATACAATTATCCGAATTTACATTGCAGGTAATGCAGCTAATGTTTTGCGCTCCCAATTTAAAAGTGAAAATTTTAGAAAAATATTATACTGTAAACCCACAATAGATTTTGAGTTTCAAAATGTTGAAGTTAGTGCTTACTTAAGAGTGACAGATAGGGAGGCCCATCACAGTTCACATGTGATATTGGCATGCACTTTCAGTATATTTAGTCTTTAATTTCTGAAGCATATGAATAAGAATTTAATAAAGTCTAAAAGCATAAAATTGGAAAAATGTAATTCCACATTTGGGTACCGAGATGTGTGACATTTATAATATTGGTGCTGACTTCAACGCAGCGATTGCAAATTGCCCAATGCTGCTTTGGTGAGAAATGTACTCCAAGTAATATGTAACATCCTTCCAAAAAAATACTGTATTATTAAGCAAAACAGTTTGCCGTTAGCTGCAGGCAAAATACAAACGAGAGTTGCAGACTTATTCGCATTGAGAAGGTTAGAAGATTGTCTGCCACAAACTATGGAAAGCATGCTTTCCATTTATTTACTAACATACATTAACCTTCAACTTTGAAGTGTAAAAATATAAATGATTGCTGCTTATTTCAGTGCTAACATACTAAAAATATTGTTAAAAAGCGCTTTATGTGTTGGAATTATTTGGTACATGGGCCTCGCGTTGTGACGTCACTAATCGGCCTGTAGATAGAACCTTGGCTGATCCCACGTTCCGGGATCTTCACTCTCTGATTCTATGTCCGTCTGCTCCTTGAGAGGACCCTGACCCCAAGCGTGGTTGCAAGTCCTAAGGGTGTAAGCCTTACTTAAGAGGGGGTAAGTAAGTTAGTAAGTAAGAATAATCTGTATACACTAATAAGCGCGTATCTTTTTCTCCTATTCCTTTTTGTTTACAATTCTTGTATCTACATTTATCTTAGTTCTTCTTCCAAACCTCTATTTTGAAACTGAAGGTTAAACAAGATCGTTTGCAGAAATACGAGGTGATACACTAGACAATTAATGGTATACTTCGGTACAAATGCGGTAAGAGTATCATTAGAGAACGAAGTCGTGATTCCGAGATTCTGCAACACACTAAACGCATGTGTATTGCATACTATTTTTAGGGGATAATAGAAATAGTAACTACGCGAAAATAAAATTGGTTACAAATGCCGTTGAACGTGCTGGTTCCTTAGCATTAATATTGGTGGCAAACTGGCGATTATCCAAAATTATCCTGGTTGTTGACCTTAAAAGAATCAAAACTTGCAGCACATATGTAGTTGTTGCATAAATTAAACGGTATATACAAGTTTAAAAACAAAACAGAAGTAAAGACAGCTAAGAAGCTAAGATTTAAATGGTAAAATTCAACTTTAAGATGTGATTATATTCTAAGTCTTTTTCTACTTCACTTCAAAGATTAGGCATTCCATCTGTTCTGTCTTGGCATTCTTCCCTTTACTCCCATCTTTTTCTGGGGCATCGGATCTCTTTTTTTCTGGTTTATATACAGCATGGACCATTTAAGTTAAGACTGTATAATATCTCCAAAATTAAGCGTTGTAGAAACAAATGTCTTTAATAAACGTTGGTTATGGAGGAAAGTAAACCGTCATGGTGTTCTAGAAGTTCAGTTCTGTTTACTTTCTTGTTATCCTTCCACATATTTATTGAAATTTATTTATCTTATTTTCTATACCTCTATCGACATGAAGCTTACGTCATAACCCAAGTAACCAGAATTTACGACTTGTTCCAGTGTATTATTTCCAATAAATATGTTTGTTCTCACTGTCATTTTACTTAGTGTGCCATTACTTTTGTCTTTTTATGAAAATCTTTAAGTTATATTTATTGCCCAGGTAGTACAATTTATAAACAAAGCGCTGTAGGTTTTCTTCGCTATTCTGCAGTATTACCTACCTCATCCTCGCATGTTATGTTTAAACATACATTCTTATTCAATTGTATTCCCGGATGTACATATATACATATAATATATATATATATATATATATAATTAAATGGGTGAAATGCTGCGTCCTCGTCTTACTACTTGCTTATTATTACTTCTGATTTTGATAGTCCTAAGTTTATAATAACTTAAGTATTTGTATATATATATTTTTTGTAATGAAATCTAAAATGTGCCAGGAACTATACCGTTTGTCCATTATCTTCTATAAAATAGCTTTATTCATAAAATCGAATGCTCATTTAAAGTCAAGAAAAGCAATAGTCTCTAAATTGACTTCGCGTCTTTTTTTTTTCTTTCTTCTAAAATTCGTTTAATACTAACATCATTATTGCTGCAATAACGTCCTTTTCTAAAGTCAGGTTGTTCTCCTAAAATAGCATCTGTTATGTATAGGTTTTAAACAAATATTAATGTATGTGTCCCAAGTCTACAATAATAAATATATCTAAGTAAAGAGATTTAATGTAGCTCATACAAGTACATGAAGTAAAATTGAAACACGCAGGTAGGTAAATTTGCCAGCACTGAATACAGAAAATTTAAGTTTCTAGTATGACAAAATGAATGTAAAATGGACCAAATAACACTATAGCCGAAAAAAGTAATAAACCTAGTTTAGTTGGCACAGTAGCTTGAAGCAGCATTTAGAGTACAAAATATGCCACCCAAGCTGTGAGAAATGAACGCTATTGTGTACGTTGAACACCACAGGCCTTGAGGAGATGTTTCATGTGGCCAAGATTGGAAATGATGTTTTGCTCGTAACAAGAGCGTCATAAATCTTCGAGGGAGCGATAGCAAAACGCTTTTACGAGACGTGCTACGCCCACTGACGCACTGTGGACGTCTAGTGTTGTTTTTACTTTTCCCTTTATTGTGTTCAGTTGGCAGGGACACAACTGTCGCCCTGTTGTAGAGGGACGCACGTGCACTTACCGCTTTTGGATCCTGACACGTTTCTAACTCCCATATATGCTTACTTGACTTTCTCCCCGCAACATTCACCATCTTTCCACAAGGCGCGCTAAGCTGATGGGAATAAAAAGTACACCAAAGAAAATGCAAGGGACTTTACAGCCCTACACGTAACATCTAGGGATCGTATTTAAGCATTTGATAATGGCGATCTTCTATGGGACATTGAAGAAATCGAATGCAATACATTCGCATAACTTTCACTACCCACTCTTTAACAAACTATTCTTACTAAAGCTCGGAGGCGGCGGCTGCTGTCGCACAGTGAAAACCCTAACTTTTGAAATCTAGAGGATTTATTGGTTAATTTTTTCTTTAGATGCTTTTAAACTTAACGTATATGCGTTAGCTTAAAATACAGCGTTTAAATCTACCTCCCTACTACTCTAAACTGGATGGAATGTGGCAACAGGGTCGGTAGCACATCTTGACTTGTGCATGTTTTAAAGCGGTTTTGTGCATGCGCAACTGGTATGATGTAATTACCAAATGCATACGGATCCTGCAGACATAAAGGCGTGCACCAAACTTCTCCTTTGCTGTGTCCCTACTATCACTACAATTTTAGGTTAATGCCACTACGGCAGAATTAGGTAACGTGCACTGCGCGGCAACTTCCTCCTCTTATTCCAGACCATCCATATTCAACTATAATTTAATTTACACATTATTTTGCTGTTGCCCTAAAACGTGCATTAGTTATGTATACAACAAACATCCACAAAATAACCATTTCTTTCTTCAGACGTGTACATTGTAATTCTTATTATTGTTGTTGTTAGGACCAGTAATATCAGTTTGTTTATAATCATAGCTATATGTAGGAGATCGTATTTTATTCAGGGCTATCCAACTACAACATTTTTTGAACACCTAGAATGTATACACACGACCACTACTGCTTCATGTTCGTTGAAGCAGGCAGACGTTGTTTTATTACACATTTCATTGCAGGTACAAAGTGCGTGTAGTAAGTGTAACGACAATCAAAACCACTGCTGTATGACGTGCTCTTTGCATGACGATGGAAAAAATTAGCTTTAGCGGTCTAAAAATGTATAAAGTACTTGACAACCCAAACCAATAATAAACAATATTTCGGAAATAATAAATGCCACGAAAAAATCTATTTTGATATAACCGTGTGCTTTAAAGAGATCTACATTGCTTGTTAAGTAAGCTTTGTCTAGTCCAAGTGTACATAAAATCGTTCAAAAAGAAGTGGACTCTCCAAGCTATTTCCAGAAAATTCAAGTTGTGCATTTTATTTGCCATGCGAATATCTTTAAGATATGGAATTCAAAATTGTAGGAGAAATTTTTGAGGATATAAAGATAACGACACTGCCTCTGTGGTCTGGTGGTAAGCAGTCTGGTGCTAACCTCCAAATCTATAGCTCTCGGTTTCGATTCTCGGATGGAAGGTAGGAAATTTTCTTTATCTAGGATTATTCCCTACCCTCCCTATAGTTTTGAATTATGATCGAGAGTGTGAACGTGTTTGTAAAATCAATACAGTAACCCAAAATAATACCAACCCAAAAGATAAAAACCACTGTAAAGCGAGTGAACTACACTGCGAATGGGCAATTGTTCCTAAGGTAGAAAGTCACCGATATGACCCGAGATGTTAAAGGCATATAAATAGAACAAACGAAATAAAAATTGTAAAGAAAAAAACATTTTTTCCATGTGAAGGGTAGTTTCCGGTGGGGAGATTTCCTTGAAAATCTTTGTGTAGCAGTTATTGGATGTCGCTTAACTTAAATACAAAGTTTTAACAGACTATGTTTAACACACACGCACACACAAAGGCTACTTTCTCTAAAAGGGTTTTATACAGGAACCTCAAAACGTGTATTTCCAGTGAAATCTCTTCATCATAATTTTGGGTGGAATACGGTATATTTCTTCTATTTTACATAAGTAGCACTAAAGGTTAAAAAAAGGGGGGCAGGCGCCTAAAATGCTTTAGAGTTACCGCATCATAGTTCAACATCCTAAATATTGCGTAACAACCAATATTTCGAACACGGCTAACACTACAAAAAAGCTATGTATATAACTGCATATTTCGATGAACTCCAGATTCTTGGTGGAGCAAGTTTTTGGTCTATCTCTTATAGTTTACGCACTATATACAAAGTTATGCAAAATTTATTTTGAATGAAGTGAACCTTACAGGCCATAAAATCATTTTATTACTCACGCAAATATTTTAAACACACATTTTAATCCAAGTGAATATACTTTTTATGAGAAAATACGCAACGAAAATGTTTACAGTTAAAAGGTAGTTTGGGATTTTTCTTGAAAATATTCGTGTCCTATCCTTCGAAAATGCTGAAATTAGAGGCCAAGTTTGGTATTTATACGGCTTTTGTTTTTAAATTCTGCTGTTCTCTCTCTCTCTCTCTCTCTCATACACACTCACACGAATCCTTTGTTATCTGTTTAGAGATCTCAAATCACGCATTTCCGTTTAAATCTCCACATGAATGGAATGCAGTGTTTAATGCGATAGGCAAGTGTTAGAGAAAGCAGAAGGAAAAGAAATGAGTTAATATTTTAGAAGAAATTAGCTGTTCCATTATTATTTTGCGGACCAGAGGCCCGGGTAAAAAACATGAAAGATACAGACGGATTTTAATAGCAAAAATGATATTCAATGTTAAGCACGCTCTCACAGATAGGTACACGCAGAAATGGCTAGTTCCTGAGGTCGCGGGTTCAAACCCGGCGGAGGGCAATGGATTTTTTCGTGCGTAAAAATCCTTAGCATGGCTTCCCTCGGAAGGGAAGTAGAGCCGGTGGCTCCGTGTCGGATTTACGGCAGGTAAAACAACCTCAAGCCTGATAAGAGGCCTCTGAGCAAAATTGCCGGTCTTTCACGCCCAATATAGAATGGGACGCTAAGGACCTCAGCAGTTAAAGAGCGTCCATAAAAAATAAAAAACGCAGAAATGGTGGAAAATATAAACACAAGGGATAATTACAGATTACCAGCTCGGATTTTATGTACCTAAAGAATTAAGAGTTGTGGGAAGACACAGTTAAAAAGGGACGTGCTACACTCACATTAGTTTCTCTATTCACACTTCTACAACATTCTTACGAAAGCTTGTTCTTCTATTTCCTATTAATGGAGATAAACTTCCATTACCTTACTTGTAGGTCTAAGAAGGATACAGTGGATTTAAGCCATAGTGAGATTTTAAAATGCGGATCATTATGTATTGATTTCAAATACCTTGTTCCTTGCATAAGTAAGAGAAAATAATAATAAGACTTTCCTCTTGAAAAAAGTATAAGTATTTGAAAATTCAAATCAATGAAGAATTAATTGGAAACGGTTAATGCCTCATAAAATGCTTATTAACCTAAATTGTGAGCTGTAACGGAATTTATATTTTTGTGCAGTCGGATTTTCTCTCTTACAGTTTATCAATTATGCAAAAGTCATTCAGGTGGAAGAAACCTTCCAGCCCATTCCCAGAAAAATTAAGATATACATTTTCTTTGTCATCAGATATCTTAAACATATAGTATTTTAAGAAAAAAGGTTGGAAATGTTTTTGAGAAAATAAAAAGTAACGAAAAATTCCTTAGAAGTTCGGTAAAATCTCTATATCGAATTTTTGGGTGCAATACAATACTTCCTAAACTTAGATTAGTAGTAGAGAAAGTAAAAATGTTAAGTTAGTGGGTTAAGTTGAAGATGTTATTACTGAATACATAAACGATAGCGATGATGATAATAATGATAATGATTAAAGGCATCTTAACTTTATCTCGAGATTCTACGTTAGAGGCCGCTCAAAACTCCCAATGCACAAGGGGACAAAGAGGGAGAGAAGGGAAGTAAGACGAAGTCTTGAATACTTTAGTGCCAGAATCGATCGTATTTGGTAATTTCTAACCGAGAGTCTCTTACGAGGAGCATCACGAAAGAGTAAGTCACTTTTAAATCAGTATATGATATTTCCGCTCATGAAGGCAGAATAGTAGTAGTATAGTATAGTACAGTATTAATTATCATACAACTGCAATGTAAAGCCAATATCCGCATGTAAAGGACTGATTAAAATTGTTGCTGATACTATATTAATTGATACTCTCATACATCAGTTAAAACTACACTTAGAATTACGACCACCGACGAGTAAATGTTGCGTAACTATTAAAGGTACACTCTTAGAAAATCAAAATACGCAGAAGTTTAAATATGTGAGGTTCTACTCGGTTCCACGGCCGTTTCACACTGGCATCTCTGTGCGCGAAAGTTTTCTTTAGTCTCTTACATTCTAAATACCAAATATGCACTGATAGATGAGCAGCGAGAACTACAATCTCACCCACGAATTGGGGTTTGGTCTTTTTAGATAAATGCAGCGTTGAGTCATGATGCAATTTCCAAATCCAAAGCCTTATTTGGTTTCAAGCTATTAATGCTCACTTTGAAAAACAGGAGTATTCTTATTTGTTTTAGTACTTAATACTGAACTATTAATTACTCTGAAATGAAAATCCGAATCAGAAGTACAAATTAACTGCCCGCAATCTTTGGGGAATTTAATTTAAAATGAATACAATTTACGTTTACGTTGTTTTATATAAACATGGATGCAGCCTAATTCAATCACATTTTGTCCAATAAAACTATGCTGTGTCGCATACTCTTTTCCACCCAATCTTCTAACTACTTTTATAAAAGGCTATTCTTCTATCTGTTTTGTGTTAACCATTTGCATAAATGGATTCATTACATATTTAGATGTAGGTACAAGGGGAATACATTGATGTAAGCGAAAGTGAAACATTTTAAAAGTGGGTCGTTATGTAATGACTTTGAAATTCTATTCTCTTTGCATGACTTACCATTTGGAAAAAGTACAAGTATTTGAAAATTCATTCATTCATTAATTATCTGTTTACCCTCCTCTTATGTAGGACTTACATCCCTCCAGGACTTACAGGCGGGTGAGGCCTGGGGTCAGAGGCCCGTCGAGGAGCAGACACTCATGGATCAGACAAAACGAAATGTTGGTGAAATGGATGAAAGGAAAGGTGATGATGGAGCAGTTGGTGGAATGAATGGCGGGGAAAACCGGAGAAAACCCACCCAGACGCCGCTTCATCCACTACAAATCCCACATGCAGGTCCCTGGGATTGAACCCGGGCCGCCTCGGTGGGAGGCGGGCGGTCTAACCACTCAGCCACGGCGCCGCCTATTTGAAAATTCAAACCAATAATAAACATCATTTCGTAATTAATTAACTTCACTAAAAGTTTTGAAATAATTCGTGTGCTTTAACGGTTATCTATATATTTGTATAACAAGTTTATGTCTATCTTTTACCCTTTACCAATTATACAAAACTCATTCGGAACAAAGAATAGCTCGGAATTGCTTAATACTACTAAAAACCTTTCTTGGCATGGAGTGTATGTTTTAAAAGATCTACTTTTTTGTGTATAGTAAGATTTTGTGAATCACTTACGGTTTAACAATTATACAAAGGCCATTCGGAATGAAAAGGACTTCAATGGCATTACCATAAAATTCAGTATATACATTTTATTTGTCATTCTGATATCTTGAACAAATGGTATTTTAGTCAACATCATTGGTCATTTTTGAGGAAAACAATAACAGTAGCGATAGGGTGGAATAAAATACTTCCTCCACTTACTTATTAAGTAATACGAAAATAATACTGCTGCATTTCTTTTAGTAGTTGACAGTTGAACAAAAAGTACACGTGGGTTCCAGCATGAATCGCAATAGCTCATGCGGAACGTTATGAGCCAAGGCAATTTTATCTCAAGTTTTTGACGATAGTGTTATTGCAGATAACACTGATCAGCCCGCTCCCCCACCTCACCACTAATGATTTTTATCTGTGGAAAGGCTTAAAAGATAACGCGTATAGTTAAAAGCATCACAGAGAGGAGGAACTGAAACATAACTGGGCCACGAAATTTCGTTAATTTCTAGACAAATGCGTCGAATTAAGAAAAGTTTATCCGTTGATGTCAGCAGTACATACAAAACGAGAGACAACACTTCCAGCACCTTGAATAAGATGAAATTAAGCTTTTCAAAATATGATTTTTTACATGCCAGCCAACCCGCACAGAGGCAAGCAATTGGGCTACTGCAGGATTAACTGCTGGCTAGTGGTCTCTGAAATGTTCGTAACAATTGACCGTGCATTTCGGAGAAGCTTAAATGCTGAGATAAGTTACAGTTTTAGTGGAAAAATTAAAGCGGTCAGCATTTTACGGTTATTTTGATTTCGTTATACAAAGCTTTCGTTTAGATGCGTGGCCGTATTACGGGGAATTGCTTGATCTGCCCTGCGTTGTTTCTAACACATTTTGTCCTCTCCAATTTCCCTCCTCTCCGTGTGCTGGTGATCAGTTGACACAAAGTCTTGTGGTATACAGAGGCTGATACGTTGTGGGACCACGTGTTTCAGTGCTATATGTCTTAGTGTCGTCATAATGCCAAAAGGTCCGTATACTTCAGCACACCGAATCTTCATTATGTGACAACAAACCTGTAAAGAAGTAAGCGAGCTGTTCGTGCTCCTCACAAGAAACGGTTCGCAATCTTTTGAATAGATTTACGGAAACGGTTTCTACTCTTGATAAGAAACATTAGCCATTTTCTTACAGAGGAAAACCTCCTCAACTAGGGAGAAAAAAGAAAACCAAGTCCAAAGAACTCTGTGAGAAGGCTTACATAGGAATAGGAATTTCGAAAATCTCAGTTTAGAATGTCACAAAACATTTAGCATTTAAAGCCTATAAGATAACTATAGTTCAAGAATTGCAAGTATATGATAATATGAGTAATTAATTTCTGCAATTTGGAGCTGGATAATGTTTATGATCGCTCTATTGACCCGTGTTTAATTTTTTTACGAAAGAAGCATGGTTTTATGTACATGGCGATAAATAATTCATTAGTGATAATACATTATTTTATAATAGGTGTTAGAGATGTGTGGCGGGGGAGGGACTCATTACTAACATCTTTTATGACGAAGGTATGTGGTTAGCGTAGTTATAATTTGCATGACAAATGTATAGGCTTAAATGTATGTGGTTATATGAATATCCGACTCCGCCCGCAAACAGCGTGCTTCCCGGCGCCAAGAAAATTCCCTTTAGGTCGGCCACGCATCCAAATGAAGGCTCACTACTTTAGTTAAACTTTTAGCGGAACAAATAAATGCAGTAGCTTTTATTATTATTATTTAATTATTGCCTTAGTCCATACACATCAACTCGCCGCACACACTCGTACCTAGTTGCTACATGCCATTTTGATGTATGACGATTTCGCAAGACAGTAACTGTACCAAACATGTTAGTCAATACTAGAGGTATTGTGTCTGGTTTGCAGATTCTAGGTGCTACCGCATATTTTTATAAAAAAATGGGATGATATGGTGATACGCTACGAACTGGAACCACCAGGCGAAAGAAGACTGAAGACTACATGATATTTAGACTTATAAAATGGGACTTCTGGTATGTATAGATGGCTTGCTTTAGGTATCCCTTCTTTAGCCAGTTTATTTTAAATTCATCTTAAATTATAAAGGCTGTCATGTTGATGGTGAAATATACTGCATTAAACCGTGAATTAAAAGTATGTTATTATATGGTCCAATGATCCAGTCTGAATCATTTTAACTGACTTGTTTCAAGAAGGTAAAAGAAGCGAGAAAAAAATCTGATGTGTTACACTCACATGATCGTCTCTACTCTCGTACGAATTGTTTTTACAAACGCTTATTCTCCATATACTTCATATTAATCGAGATAAACATTTGCAGAAACCATCTTATTGCTAATTTACTTGTAAGTACAAGAGGAATGTGATAGGCTTTAAGCGATAGTCAAATCTTTTAAGAGCTGGTTGCTATGTGGAACATTCCATTCTCTTTAGGTGTCCAGGACATAAAGAAACGAATAAGGAATTACCATTTGAGAAAAAGCTAAGCATTGGAAAGTTCAAATAAATAACAAGAAATATCTTGGAAATGGTTCACTGTACAAAAATAAAAATTCATATCACATAAATTTTATTTTTAACGAGGTCTACATTTTTATGTAGAAAAACTTTGTCTATCTCTTACGGTTTACCAGTTAAGCAAAAGCCATGCAGGAAGAAGAGGGATTTTGGGGGCATTCCCATAAAATTCAAGATATTATTAATTGAAAATATGTTAAATATACGATATTTTATTTAAAAAAGTTTTAAATCCATTTTTGAGAAAATCAAAATTTCCGTAAAAGTATTCCTTATAAAGGGTAGCTGGGGTGGGGGATTTTCTTGAACATCTTCGCGTCGCATTTTTGAGAGATACTGAACCTAAATATCAAGTTTGGTGTTTAACCGACTTTTAGTTTTTGAGTTATGCTGTTCACATACGCACACATGGAACTTCTTCTAAAGTGCCTGATTTGGATTAGGGGGCCTCAAAACACGCATTTCCGGTGAAATTTAGGTGTCAGATTTTTTGCAGAAATGGAATAGTTCCCCTACTTACTGTACGTAGTAGAGAAAGTAAAAATAAGTCAATAACCCGGTAATAGACGATGCAATTTCATCATTTCATTCATTCATTCAATTTCACCAGCAAAATGTATCACAATTATTCTGTGCAGCAGATTGTAATCCGTGGTGTTCATTTCTTTGAATGCCAAAAATTATCGAAACAAATCGGAAGTGGAGACCTCGGCTTGAAAATGCATAATAAAACGTGCGCTTTGAAAATTTGCTTGTTTCTACGAATAAATGGCCAATTCTACGCGAAATAAAAGTGTCAAAATGGACCCAGGTAACTACAGTTTACACATAATTTATTGATGAAAACCTATAAGAAGTTATTCATCCTGTTTAAGCCTAAGGCATTAGCCATACTATGATTGCCTGGTTAGGAGGAAAGAAGAAAGGAGAAAAATTATATGACGCATCAGTTTTATTGTGTAAATGTCGGGGAAAAGTTTGCTCTCCTAGAATAATGCAACTCCCAACTATTATTATATGAAAATAAGAACATATATTGGAATCCAAAATCATACAATTGTTTAATCACAAATTTTATAAAATCTGAAGTGCTTTTCTTCAAGAGAAATACCTTAGTTATAATTATTATTATCATCATAATCATATAACTATACCTGCTTATTTTCCTTAGTCTTTCGGTTTCCCACGTCCCTGTCCCACAGGAGTTCTTAGTTTTCAGAAAAATGAAAATTTCTCATTAGCAGGTTAATGTTCATGAAATGAAAATAATGCAGGTAGGAATGAAAAAAGTACTTCAAACAAGTACAGATTTATACTGTATAGTCCTCTTCAGCCTTCTAGGCATTGTCTTTCTTTTTTTTTTCCATATTCATACATGCAATACCGCGAAGCGTAGTTCAGCATTCCACTTCATTCAGATATTGACGAGTGTGTAGATAACAAAAATAAACCAAAACAAAGAGTCGACTAGCTCTACCATTTCATTTCTAAATGTTTCCCCTTCTATTTATGAGGTATTGTGTTTTTAAAACTTCTGCTAGCACATGTGTTTATGCGAGAATGAAATAATATCCAGAACACCGTTAATTATTGAAGTATAACACAAGAGGCATTAACAAAAACAAACAAAAGCGAGAGAGAAAATAGTATAGAAGATAGTGAAAAGTGGAAAATGCAGTAAAACAGTTATAATATGAGTTTTATTAACGTGGCAATCTGGAAACGGCAGTTTATTGGAGAATTTGCATTTTAAACTACTTTATTATAATTGAAGTAATCAGCATTATTATTTAACTTAAGTGAAGCCATTTTATATCCAATGCCTTAACAAGATGGATGACCCTTGTTATTTCGTAGCTTTTTACCGAGGGGGCTCGCAATCTGGAGATCCCGAGTTCGATTCCAGTTGGGCGCACATTGAACTTTTGACTTTTTTCGTGTTTTTCCAGGTGTGTAGATGAATACTGGGGTGGTTCCTCTTCTACTATGTATTTCCTGTCCATAATTTCCTGCCCCCACCATTTAATTTATTTTGTCTCACCTTCATGTGTCATGGTATCAAGACCAGGTGATTGGTACGTAGTGGTGTAAACGATTTCTTCCTGGCATGGCGCTTGGATGGCCGACTGGTGCCCTTTCTGATGGTCCTTATTTCGCGGACTCCCGTGTGGCAGACAGATGGCAGAGGCAAAGATTGGTGTCACTTTGGAATCCTTTGGGATCCCGTGTTTGCTAGTGCGCATCGTCATCCTGGACTAGCTGCATATCGGGTGTCCTCTTCATTCCCTTCTCTCAGAAGTCATGTACTAAGTAAGTTACACAATAGGTCTACTGAGATAGCCTAAATGTACTGCACAGTCCCAGTGACTGGGATGTCCACCGTTTGACTGTCCTATCCTTTCGTAGTTTTAGTATGCAACTCACAAGCCATGAGGACTGTCCAGAAAATAACCTCCGCAAGTGAAGTAGTGGAGGTAGCGCCTCCATTTTAACATCAGCGTGCGCAGTGGCTCAGTATGTTTCTAGCTGTCCAAGGTGGAGCATCGCGCTGCTGCATGTTTACCAGTTATAAAGTAACAACATGAGAGCCGAAATAAGAAATCCCGCCAAGCTTGAAGTGTGTGTGAAGTGTGAAAAGGCTAATAAGAACAATCCAAAACAAGCGTCGTGCTCTTCTTGACATGTGGTGTTGTGTTTTTGCATGACAACGCGCTCTCTCACACAGCAAACAACACAAATGAACTTTTGGCCAAGTTCAAATAGGACGTTTATGACTACCCCCCCTTCCAGCCATACTTGGCCCCTAGCGACTTCCATCTCTTCCCGTACATGAAAAAGTGGCTTGCAGCTCAGCGCTTTGGCAATGATGAAGAGCTCCAAAACACCGTGACAGGTTGGCTTAGGTCAAAGGCGGCAGAAGTTTATGGTACTTCAAAGAATGTGAAAAGGTATGACAAGTGCTTGCATCTGTTTTCAGGCTATGTGGAAAAATAAAGAAAGCTGTTGTTTTCAGGTGTATGTATGTTGTCATTTGTATGTATACCGATTTCATGTTTATTTCAAAACGGAGATTACTTTCTGAACAGCTCTAGTATATTGCAGCGATCCGACGTGGAATTCGATCCATGAATGGGGAGTTGCATAAGATTGCTTTAGGTTTCAAAAAGTGATCGACTGACGGAAGCGCTGGCATTGAAGGCACCAGGTTGCTGAGGTGTCTATTGAAAACACATTTATAGACCACTCAATTTACTTCACGTCTCGCTACGAGCAGAGGCCACATTAGTTTAGGTTTCCGGTATTCACACTAACTGGTAAACCTTTAAGATTGCAATTCAAGTTCTACCAGAGTCCTACAGGTAAGACATGTGTTGGCATAATTAAGTTCTTGCACGACCAACCGCTCTTCCCACCGGCCTCAACGTCACTCTAATTTATTCAAGATATAGCTAATAGGTTTTTTTATTGAATCCCTGAGTATTATTTAACACCTCCTCCCGAACATCCCTATAGCGCCTATTAACCGGTTTCGACCGTCTCTACCATCTGGTCCTACTCCCCACTGTTGTAAGCAACCCCCCGGGGCTTACTGCCCAAGGGTGCTGCAACATTAAGTGTAACATCGCTGCCTATGATATACAAGTACTGTAGCTTTCCATGTCTTTGCAAATCGATGAATCCAATTGTGACCTATTATTGGTGCGAACGAAGCTTTCGCAGGTACAGCTGTTCAGTAGTCTTCACAAAGGGGTATGAACATTAAATAAGGCGCTCCCCGAAGACTATGTACTATCCACCATGTTTTTCAGCGTCTAAGTGGCCGATCTTCCTACGGAGGAGCACATGCTGTTGTATTGTAGGTACTGTAGGCAGAGCCTTCAAACCTGTACCGAGATATACACGCTTCCTCCAAGAGTGGTGCACAGTTGGCGATTGTCCATCAACCCGGAGAGAAGCCACGTCATTACTTTACCTATAGCGCAACTTTCCCGCAAATTTCCCTCATTCACCAATCCGAGGTGAAAGACTGAATGGGCGATTACCTCATCTACTTAGAAGTTAAAGTAGATAAGGACCTAACTTTTGGAGAATTCATTAGGAACCTGCCGTATCGGGCCACTGGGGCTGTACCCCAGGCAGTCCGGGATATTTGTTGCCTTAAAGCTACATCTTTTCCGAGCTCTCATAATCCCGTCCTATTGTACACTGCAAGATCTGGGGCATGACCTGAGGCTCCAGTGTGCTGCTGCTACAACGGGTACAGAACAAAGGCGACCGTGCCATTTACCCTGTATGCCGTTCCTTCCCCTTCTCATCTTCTCCTTAAGTGGAGGATGTAATTAGGCGCCGGGCCGCAAAATGTTACACCTCAATGCCACACCATCAGAGCGCCCTCGATCAGTCCAAAGGTGCACAAGGGCTGTTGCACCCTGATCAGCAGTTGCCGAGGAGCAAATCTTGATATCTCCTTTCACACAAACCTACAACCACCACATCCTGTTTATAAAGTGCTTAAGCTCCATTAAGAGGAGATAAAAATACTTCCTCTATCTTAGTAGATACGTGGCAGAGAAAGTAACAAATAGTTTCTCTGTCTTAGTAGGTATGTGGTAGAGAAAGTAACTAAGAGCTTTTCTACCTTAGTAGGTACGTGGTAGAGAAAGTATAAATATTTCCTCTCGTTTAGTAGGTACGTGGTAGAGAAAGTAAAACATACTTCTTGTATATTAGTAGGTAGGTGGTAGAGAAAGTAAAACATACTTCTTGTATATTAGTAGGTAGGTGGTAGAGAAATATTATTTGTCTTATTTAGTGGGTACGTGATAGCGAAAGTAAAAGATTTCTTCAACCTTGGCGGCTGCAGGATAGAGAAGGTAAAAACATACTTTCTCTTCCTTTGTAGGTACTCCTATGTGATAGAGAAAGAAAAACTACTTCCTCTACCTTTGTAGGTACTCGTATGTGATTGGGAAGGTAAACAAAAATACTTCCTCTCGTACTCGTATGTAGTAGAGAAAGAAAAAAAAAATACTTCCTCTACCTTTGTAGGTACCTACTCGTATGTGACAGAAAAAGAAAAAAAAATGTTTTCTCCACCTTTGTAGGTATGTGAAAGGGAAAGTAAAAATCATGTAAATTGCTTTATGGCTGTGAAATTTAGATTCGCAGGCTCTTTGTTCGTATTATTATGACTGAATTTCACCAGCAAAATCTCGCTATTCTATTATTTACACTTCATTGTTCAAAATAGTCTATCATTCCCATTTTTGAAGAACTGATGACAACTCAGCAGGTTGGAATGGCATGTAGTGCTTATGAAGGCACAAGAAATGCGTGTTTTTCAAATTTTGTCTTCCATTTTTAAAGGATCGTCTGTTGTCGTGTGATCTTTCTCACTGCGTAGGGGTTTTATTAGGGCTGTTCATTCACAAATTATAATTACTTTTGTGAAATGATGGTCGCTTTAACCATCTTGGTCTTTCACGACCGATTTGAATTTCTTACACTTTTCTTACATACTAAATTTCTGACACTGTACATTTACAAGAATTGTGAATGAAATATAATTATACAGTTAGAACACAATAATACAAGCATAATTTACTAACAATACTCTTATAACTTTCTTCTTAACTCTTTTGTTTGTACTTTCTTTTACGATTCAGTTTCTCTGAGAAAGTTGATTACATTTCTAATGATAGAGACGCCATTGAGACGAAAATGTTTCGAATACCCACTGGGCAAGTCAATATTATGTGTTCTACTGTAAGCATTGTTTGGCACTTTTCACAAACGGGCAGGGACTTCCATTCAGCAGGTTAGGAATGTGTAATTGTGGTATGAGAACTCAGGGGTTTATCACAATTTGGTCTTTAAGTTGGGGGTTTTTTAACTGAGTAAGGTATTGATAAGTTACATTATGGAACTTACTGCTGCGGTTGTGCACCCAACTATACTCACAAGCTGATAGTGTATCTGTCTCTTGAAGTGTGTAACTGCATCGTAGTATGGAGTTGCTATGCTGGATCCTGTACAAGTAAAGGTTTTGCTTTTCTGCAGCAGCATCCACTTCCTCGATTCCAGTAGTACCCTGGTGTGAAGGTGCCCACCTAATAGTGATGTTCTTCCCCGGGTTAAATAGAATGGTACAGAGTGTGTCTTGAACGATGTGTTATTATAATATATATTTTGGAGAATTCTTAAAAAGAATGGCAGCCACTGATAAGGTATGTATTGTGGCGTAATAATATTGGCTTCATCTTTGTGTGCTTTAAAATACAATATATAGAATGTTTCAAATACAGAGCCAACAATGTTGTAGCATTCCCCATATATAGGCAGTAAAAGAAGTCCATTACAACATGCATCTGGAAATGCTTGGTTTCTGAGTTATGGCCTTCAAAACAATGATATTCATCGGAACGTATTTCTTACCGCAGGTAACTTTCTTTCAGGGGATTTCGAAGTGTCCACCTCTTGTTTGATCACAGGTCTCACTCACATCGACGTCTCATGGCCGTGCGAACACGACCCCAAATTCCAGGAGTATTGTGTATTTTCTCACAACCAGCCACAATTCGATTGTGAAGAGATTCCATGTCAGGCATCGGAGACGAATGCACTAACGCCTTTAAATGGTAAGTAGAAATCGGCAGGGTTCAAATCAAGTGAGCGTGGTGGCCAAGTAATTGTGCCACCTCTGCCTAACCATCGATCAGGAAACCTTCAATCCAAGTATCGGCGAGTGGTATGATTGAAGTGTGCAGAAGCGCCATCATGCAAGAAATGAGCTTGTTGACGAATGCTCAGTGGAGTGTCTTCAAAGCATGAGGTATAGTGTTTTGCAGGAAGTTTGCGTACCCCTGCTCCGCAAGTCTGTTTACAAGTACATGTGTCCAACTAACGGACCATCAATGATACCGGCCCACATGTTGAGAACTAACCGCGCTTGGTGACGAGATGGAACAATTGTATGTTGATTTTCATAAGTTACATGTTGGTTGTGGGAATTTGTAATGCCATTTCGTGTGAACTGTGCTTCAACTGTAAATAATACTAAAGGAAAGCAGTACACTCCTGTAGTACCTACACAGGATTTGCACTACACTGCTGCACGAACCACTGTCAGAACTTCAATGAGGCAGGGTAATCCGGCGATAGGGCCTGCACACGCTGCAAATGATAGGGATACAAGTATTGCTCCCACAACAGCCTCTAGACAGTCGTGTGAGCAACATTCACTTGCAACGCTAACCTTCGTGTACTTATAGAAGGAGTCGTGTACACAGAACCCGATTTTGATCGTCCCCTCCCCAAACTAGGAGATGTAAACTTCGCATGGACGTACAGACAGCGCTGGAGACCTTCAAGTTTCTTCCGATCTGGACATCTTTGCTGTGGGTACTTCCGTTGGTACAAACGACGAGCCAGGCAGCATTGCCGTCCGCCTTACCGTACATGAAGTGCACTTCTGCCAGCTCCTGAATTGAATACATGTCGCTCAGTCGAACGCCAAACACAACATTCAGTGTAGTGTAAGAGTGTCCTGTTAATATCTTCTGTCACGGCAACTGCCTGCAGGAAGATAAACGTTCCGTTAAATACCACTATTTTGAAGGCCATAATTCAGAAACCAAGCATTTCCGGACACTTGTTGTAATCGACTTTCTTTATTGTCTACATAAGAGAATGTATACCTGAATTTATGCCCTCCATTTTTGAAACATCCTGTATTTACACTTGGAATAATATTTTTAGTTATTACCGACTGTTATCGGCATAATAAAAACCGAAATGCCAGATAGATACCAACCAACCAAGATACTGAGATAGAGTTTAAAGAAAATTCCCTACTCAATCTACACTTTACATGGAAAATGTTTTCTCATTTTTGACTTGCTCAAAAATGGCTCTAACAATCTTATCTTCATTCAGAATGAATTTTATATGCTTTTGTATAAAGTGTAACCGTGAGAGACACACAAAAACCTAAGTACTACACATAACACGTAGTTCTCGTTGAACCACACAATTTATTTCAAATTATATGTGGCATTAACTACTTCCGAAACATTCTTTGTTTTTGGTTTGAATTTTCAAATAATTTATAATTTTATTAAGTGTTGAGCCGCTATTTATTCTTTCATATGAAAATGCAAGGTAAATGGAATTTCAAGGTCATTACTTACCCACCGGCTAAATAAATATTTGACTATCGCTCATGCTACTGTATTCATTTGAACCAAAACGAAATCTATATTTAAAGTATTTACTAAAAATTATCTCGGTTAAAGAAGTATATAGAAGCATAATCTTCTGTAAAAGTAATTTGTAGAAGAGTATGTAGAGAAAACAATGTGAAAGGAGCAACTCTTTATCTTTTTCTCAAGACATTGGTTCATAAAACGATTTGTTATTTTAGAGAATGTCGTTTTGAGCTTGAATTTTTGAAAATGTTAGTGAACTGGACGCGGAATGTGAATGTCTGGACATTTTGAAGCATCAGTAATAATATTTTCAGATAAAATGTGGCGAATGACAAACGTGGAGTAGCAGTTAAATTAAAACCATTATTGTATTTCGGAGCAAGTTATGCCATTATTCACAGAACACTTATCTAACCTTTGCATTCATTATGGAGAAGAAAGAACAGTTCACTTTCAATAGTAACGATCCGTCAGAATGAGTCATCATCGACTCCTCAGGACACGCAACATCTCGAAACACGCAATTTCTACCCCTTCATTTCGAGAGCTATTTCTTGCTAAGCCTTCTCAACCGCGTTTCCTTTAACCTAACACACTATGCAATCAAATGGTCATTATAAAGATGATGTATTGCATTCTCAACTCACTCTTCTACAAACTATCGTTTACGCATTGTTATTTTTCTATCTAGGTCTTGTTGATCGAGATAAACTTTCATTACACGTTTACACATCTGGTTGCAGGCACAAGGAGGATACGTAGGCTTGGTGATAGTCAAATTTTTAATTCTATACTCTTTGCATGACTATGACAAAAAACGAATAGCGTCTTACCACTTGAAATAATGTGTATTGCATTCACATGACATTTTTTACTCACTCCTCCAAAAACTATTCATACAAAAACTTACTCTTCTATTTCTTGTTCATTCATTCGTCCATTATCTGTTTACCCTCCTCTTATGTAGGACTGACACCCCCCCCAGGACTTACAAGCGGGTGCCTGGGGTCAGAGGCCCGTCGAGGAGCAGAGACTCATGGATCAGACAGAGCAACCAGGATGGGTGATCAGCCCGATGCCTGGTATGGAATGAAGGAAGTGGAACGTATGAAAGGAAAGGTGAGGCGGGGGAAACCGGAGAACCCGGAGAAAACCCGCCACAAATCCCACATGCAGGTCCCTGGGATTGAACCCGGGCCGCCTCGGTGGGAGGTGAGTGGTCTAACCACTCGGCCACGGCGCCGCCCTATTTCTTGGTAATAGATTTAAACCGTTATTACAAATTTCTTTATAAGAAGAATACAGTAAACCAAAACGCTTGTTAAATCACCTAAAAGAGGGTCGCTATCTGATGGCTTTGAAACGCCGTTCTCTTTGCACGACTACGAAAATAAAAAGGAGAAAAAAATTATTCGGGATTCGCAGTTTAAAAAATCTAATGATACTTCCACATGACTTTCTCTACCCACTATTATTTATTTTTACACAGCTTAAGCTATTCTAACGCAAGCTTACCTTTCTATCTGCTTTACGTTCATGGAGATAAACATTTTCAGATACAGTTACATTACACATATCGCTGAAGGTACAAGTGGAACAGAGGAAACCGAATCGATACGTAGGTGTTTAAGGGCGGCTCGCCATGGCTTTAAAAATATATACTCTCTCCATGGCATTGCAAGAATGTGAGTCAATAGCGACAGGACCAAAGATTTACAAAGTATTAAACAAATGAAACAATATTAACAAATATCTCAGAAGTGGCCGATACCACAAAAAGAATTATTTGAAATAGCTCTCTTCCATATCTTAATATAGTTCCCGCAAATATCCCGTAATTTAAAAATTAGAAATCACTAATCATTGAAACCTGTCCTATTTTCTTTTACAAATACCTTGTTTTTAAGTGCAGTTATTGACTTCAGTGAAATTTTGTCATTAAGATTTGTTAAAATATCTCGATTCATAGCAAAGGGTGTTTGTATTTTAGTTGAACTTCACGAATGGCAATAAAAATGATTCATGTGTTTAATAAGAGCCGAAAGCAGACATTAAAATATTAAGTTTTCTGTGTGAAGTGTGGTTTCGAATATACTGTTCCTCATGTTGCAAGGACATGTAGGTCTAAAATGCAAAAAAGTCTTATGTTATATGATTCCTTCTCATCTTATTTTTATTTTGCCTTTCCCTTTTCATTCTCTATAATATGTTCGCTATGGCTTTTCTTTCTGTCTTTCTTTTTTATTTTTCATTGGGTGAATATTACCTCACACTGCACAAAGCTAACACAGTGAGAATCAATTGGCAGCGAGTCGACAATGTAGCGGGAACAATACCATACATACCTACCTCTGTACTCCACAAAAAATAACACGACAATGAGACAATCATGCAACGCGAAAGCTCGACATATGAGCTTCACATCAGTTCACTGACACGTATGTATGTATCACCTCATATGCTATCTATTGAATGAAAAGTTTGAACACTTCAAAACTTGTACTAACTTTTTCCATTATTAACCAGTGAAAGGTACCTCATCCGCTTCCGTGGTAAACAATACTAGGGGCGGCCTGCCCTAGACCCATAGACCAAGTAATGTCCCGTTAAGACATTTTGAATGGGCCGCCGATTGGTCAACATCCGATGTGAACCTATTTTATCAACACAAATTCTTCCTCTTTCGAATCTGAAAAGAGCTTTATTCAAAAATACTCCCCATCCTTGCAAGTAGAAATCCAAAACCGCTCAGGACTTTGTGCTATGAGCATTTTTTGAATCATCCACTTCTAATTGTACTGAATTTTGGAAATATATCCCTTCATACCAGTTTCCTGAAATTGGTCTCCGGATCCTGGGGCCCCCAGGAGATGTGTAAGCCAACAGGCCATAAGGGAGCCGGCTGCAGAAGCCACCACTGAATAGTTCAAATCTGTGAATGCTAAGGACCCTTTCCTCTGCCTGTCGTGCCTCCTGGTCCGGCCGCTCTCTGTCTCCTCTTAGTTTAACCCTCCTTCCCTCCCAAGGAGCCCTGTCAGGGGCCTAGGTACAATAGATCTGTGTCGACCGAGGTGCTGTCCCCCTGCGCTTCTAGTCTGATCCTATCCTACGTCCATCTAAGATAATGATTGAATGTGGGTCAACAGTACCGTCCTCGATATTTTGTAAAATCCATTTACAGAAATTGACTAATTTTTCGTCGTCACTAGGTTTAATTCATGAACTGGCATTCTGTAGAGTTTCAATTTTAAAGGTTTAGCAGGTCTATAGAGAGAGGCTTTTTAAACACCCACTTGCTGTGCAACACATCTTGGACACCTCTTTGGAGATCATTCGAATGATGCACCAATTTCGTCAAACCTTTCCTGTGTTAGAACATTTCGTTTTCCTTCTTTGTTTTAGCGTTTAGTGATCCCGGTGTCCTAAACTTATTAACCAGACGTCTAACAGTTTCTCTGCCTGGAACAGAAATATCAGGAAATCGCACATAAAAAGTATTTGTTCAAGCGTGAAATTTTCGGTAGGCATTTCATTGGACTAATAAGAATAATCTAATGTAATTCATACACAACAGGGATGTGTTAAATAAACTTTCACTTTTGAGATGCAAAATGAACAATCTGGTCTTTACAGCTCGAACTGAGGGTAGTAACTGACACAGTATTACACAGCTGATAAACGTAGCCTTGAGGTCATTCACCGCTGGTGCACTAGTGGAAAAAGACCGAGGCCACTGCAGCGAAAGCGATTTGTGGCCCGGCTATAAAACGAACACAGGATACATGTCCCGTGTACATAAAAAATTACACCTAATATGAAACTGTTAGCTGAAAAGCAAGTTCAAAACTCACATTAACATTATGGGTCTTCAAAATCCATTGGAATGTTCTTATTAAATTGTGTAAATGGCATTTCTCTTACGATTAAATGAGTTTCGTTTTATGATAATTATAATGAAATATGTAAAAGTCTATGATGTCCTTTGAAAATAAAAGTCAATAACAAGAATAAAAATCACTTTTAAAACATTGTTGTATATAGGTATATCGGCCTAAAGCTACACGTATATAATAATTTAGTTCAGATTCATAATAGTTAATATACATTTGCTTAAATGGCCCTTCAAAAAAGTTCCATGAATTGATTGCCACAAGATTAAAATGTGTTGGTCACCCCTGGTATATGGTATCTCACCCTATTAGCTTCAATAGTAAACAATATAAGATACTTTGAAATCAAAAGTCAGTGCATGGCTCACACGTCTAACAACGATGGATTAAATTTCAAGATTCCATTCTTAATTATTTGTGAGGTTCGCTGCACCTAAACTTGAGATGCCATCCAAGTTAGTATTCCTATTGTTACAGACTGGGAAGTTTGATAAAACTCTATTAACGTTATCATGCCATTCTACTTGGTCTTTATCAAGCACAACGTGCCAATATTACTCCTGTTTTTGTGCTAAGCTCTCCCGATAAAAGTTGCTTCGATAATGAGTAGAACAAATAAAGGCAAATCGTATTTCATGTGGCGATCGAATATAAATGAAAACTCGAAAGCTTAATGATTAACTTATTTCAAATAATAGTGATACAGAGTGATTTATGAAGAACTGACACATTTGTTTCTTTAATTATTCTGTTCGAAATTCACTCAATGCCCCAATTTTAGCATCAAATTAAGCAGAATGTTCTGGAGTTTATATTGCCTGTCACTAGATGCGTAGATGTTTTATTCATAATTGTTAGTTTTATTATCGACAACTGTTTTTGAGATTTTGTTCTAGGCAACGCGAAAATGAGTACATATTAAATGAACGACTCTGTCTTGTAAAGCATTACTGGATGCTTACAGCTACAATCAATTACAGCTACTCAAATGGTATACCAGAGAGAATTTGGTGTTCGGGATCCTCCCCAAAGAAACACAATAATGGGACTGGTAAACAAATTAGAAACAAAGGTAAAACTCGTTCATATAGGCTTCCTACCCAAAAAAAGATCATTAAGAAGTTTGTCGCAAGAGACAGGGTACAGCTACTCAATGTGTCAGAGAGCTGTGAAAAGTGCAGGCCTAAAACCGTATAGGATTACGGTTGTCCATCAGTTACAAGAACCAGATAAGGACAGACAAATGAATTGTCGTTGGTTTCAGGCGTTCATTGTGCAAAATCATGCTATACTGTCCATCAAATGGTTCACAGATGAAGCATGGTTCCATTTGTCCGGCTATGTGAACTCAAATAACTTACACTATTGAACCAGCGAAAGTCCACATGTTATTCATGAAGCACCTATGCACCCGGGTAAAATCGGAGTTTGGTGCGCAATATCCGCACAGAGAATAGTGGGACCATTTTTTTTTCTGAAAACAATGTGAACACTGCAGAGTACCGGCGGATTTTCATGGAGTTTGCTGAGCAACTAGACGATGTAGAGCTG
This sequence comes from Deroplatys truncata, assembly GCA_030765065.1. NCBI lineage: Eukaryota > Metazoa > Arthropoda > Insecta > Mantodea > Mantidae > Deroplatys > Deroplatys truncata. The sequence continues at coordinate 200,272,998 of CM060983.1, read as the reverse complement.
AGTCAAGGATATTTTCAGCATGACGGCGCTACATGCCATACTTCAAATGAATCCATGGCACTAATTGCAAGTTTCTTTGACGACCGGATAAATTCCAAGAACCTGTGGCCACCGAGATCACAGGCTTATTGAAAGTCAAAAAGTGTTGCAACTGGGTTCTTAAGAGCTCAAAACTCCTTGAAATGCCCTCAGTTAACGGCAGCAGTTGATGGATTGTAAAATGATATTGTCGGAAACCAAACTGAGGCAGAATCACTGCACTATCCATTATAAATAAAATTTGTACAGTCTATTTTAAATGACGTTCTCAAATAGCTTGGAAAGAGTAGAGAGTATGATTACTAGACGAAGACTATAGAGCATATTTTCAGGAGCGAGAAAAATATCCGGAGCAAAAAGCGGCATGAATCTTAGATGCGCCAAAGCTTTCGCGATAAGATGTTTGAGGACAATATTAGCGATAAGGTTGTGCCCAGGAGTATTTTGATGCGGATGTTGTGAAGAAGCCGGTCGAATGCAGTGAATCTATTCGGGAACTGTCGAATAGTGGCAATCGCAGTTTCAATCTCTTCAGTAAATTCAGCGTCGACTAGAGAATTGGGCGTGAATGTATTCTGAAGAACATCTGTAAAGAGCTTAGATTTGAAAATGTGTAAGAAAGAACTGAGGGAGTGCTTGAGTAGTTTAATACGCGAGACCTTTTCGTTTTAGTTTATCACACGTTGACATTTGCTTCCTGCAAACAATTTAAATAAAAAATCTAGCAACTTCTTATAGAAATAAACACACTAATTTACGCACCTGGAAGTGCAGAAGCATTTTTAAAGAATAAAAATCCCTTGTACGAAGCGCTGACTTCCTTTATTATGTGCTAAATGATATCATCGCTGCTTCCAAACCATAAAGCATACGTGCTTACAAAATTCATACTGCTATGTATATGCAGTTGAATACTTTCACAAAACAGATGAAACCTTGTATGTAAGAAGTTCTAAAGGGATTTCATTAATTCGTGTGTATTACTGGGATATTATCTGCGATTCTTCTGCACTTTAAACCAACTCATTAAAAAAACAAAACTTTTGCTTCAGTAGAGGAAGTATAGCACACCATATGTTATATCATATTTCATAGGAAATACACGTTTTGAGTCTCCCTGAATAAAACACATTAGAAAAAATTCCATGTGTCTATATGAGTGTCTGTCTGTGAATAGCATAACTGGAAAACCAAACGTTGGTTAATTACCAAATTTGGTATTTGAGTTCAGCATCTTCCAAGGATATGACACGAATATTTTCAAGGTAATCCCCACCCCTATCTAGCCTTTACGTGGCAAAGGTTTAATTATATTTTATTTTCTTAAAAAATGACTAAAACGATTTTAATTAAAATACAACAGAAGGATACCATTTATTCACTCAAAGAACAAAACAATTTGATGTGTTGCATTCATATGACTTTCTCTAGACTCTACCGTTTATTAGGGGGTATACGAACTATTCTTACTTCTTACTATTCTTATTTTTCTATCCGCTTCATTTTAATCCAAATAAACCATTGCAGAAATAGCTACATTACAGATTTCATTATATATCAAAGGGGACAACGATAGTCAAATGTTCAGTACTGGACGCTATATGCCGGCCGTAAAATTCCATGCCCTTTCCGTGTAATCGCGAGAAACAACTGAAAATCGACAGGACTTTAAAAGAATGATAAAATGTTTTAACAATTCGGACCATTAATAACGAATATCTCAGAAATGGCTTAGGTCACAAAAACATTTTTTCAAATAAATTATGTTTTTAAAGACATCTACATTTTTCCTGTATTACGTATTATCTATCACTTAACATTTATAGTTATACAAGATTATACAAAATTCTTCAGAATGAAGTAGAATTCACAGGCTATTCCCAGAATACATACATTTTATTTTAATATAAATATCTTTAAAGTATGATATTTAATCAAAATCATTAAGAGCCACTTTTTTAGAAAATAAGACATTTCGAAAATGTTCCATATAAAGGGTAGTTTGGATGGGGGCGTTTCTTGAACTCAAGTACTAAGTTTGGTATTTGAGTTCGAATTTTGGTTTTTCGGTATGCCGTTCACAGACACGCGCGCGCGCGTGCAGACCTTTTTTCAAACATGCCCTTTTTGGGGTGTAGGGAGCCTCAAAACATATACTTCCAGTGAAATTTCGGTAGAGAACTGTTGACTGAGTACAATACTTTCCCTACATGCTGTACGTTGTAGAGAGAGTAAAAAAGGAGCTGCTTGCTTTAGCTAGCTGCCACATTATACACCTTACCATATTAATAATAAATAAGATATTTGCCTGGCAAATAATATATGTATTTTCAATTTTCTGAGAATAGCGTGTAAGGTACTGTTACTATGATTTGTTATAGCTCGTAATCCGATCTCGTTAAAGCACACGCGTTTGAAGAAATAACCATTTCCGAGATATTCTTTATCACTAGTTTGAGATTTCAAATACGATGGCTGAGCAACAAAGATTCAAACTGTTTTTTTCCTGTAGCTCCCTTGATGGTTTCTGTCTGTACCACAAATGTTTGAAAAGAGCGGGGTTTTATGTATAATATCAATAGGTGGCAGCACTCTTGTATCGGTATGTTGGTAGTAATGTTCTGTTTTGTAGTCACTGCTTGCATTTCCATACATCACAAAATGGAGATGGCGCGAGAGAACCAGTACAGTGTTTCCGTTCTAGTTTGCTAACTCCTAGTTCAAGGGGTTCAAAGGAGGCTAGTTCTCTGTATTAAGCATGGTAGGCCTAGTGTTTGGGCTCTTACAGCACGATACTGCACGTCAGCATTCGCTAAACTGAGAAAGCATATTTCAAGGAAACGACCAGAACTTCATCGGACTGGGTGGCGACTTCATCATGACAACGCACGGACTCATGTCGCAAATCAAGTCATGCAGTTTTCGACTAAATGGAACATAGCCTGTGTACCGTGTAGCGGGGGATGTGCTCGCACGTGAGTACCACGTGCTACCTCATGTAGATGTTGTCTCGGATATCCGAAGTTCCATTTAACTTCTCTGTCGGGTTGCTTGTCGTAGAAGTGAGAAGAAATTCCTATCCTAGCTAGCTAACAGGATTTTGTGTAGGTGAAGGCAAATAATAAACTGACTTTCACTTAAACAGCTTCATTGAGGCGTCTAGCAACTTTCGCTTGTTTGACAAAAAATGATACAAGATCTTTCCGCTACTGTGAATTCTTTACGTGGACCTACCTAACTGTGCCATACGATATTTTCCCACCCACTTACAGGCACAAAATCTATCGCCTGACTCATATGTGTTACATCGTGAGAGTAAAAATCAAAGATTGTATAACTTGGGACCTGATCTCCTTTTTCTACCTTCTTACTATGACTCTAGAATTCGCGCCTTTATATGTAACAATACTTACTTAGGGTGCTATGAAAATAAAATGTTCCAATTTTAGGAGTCACGCTTCCCTTTGACTTCTCTTATAAAACCCACTCTCCGTCTCACTTTACAACTCTCTTTTCCCTATCTGTTTTTCCAACTCCCTTGTCTTCCAGAATTGGACCACTATCTCTGTCTCACTCTAATCTCGGACCTCTCTTTCTATTTTCTATTACTTCGCCTAAACCCTGTGTGTAGCGTGTATGTGCATGTGGACTTTACTCCTGCTGCTCGCTGCATGCTTGCTGTCTCGTTAATTACATTCTGAGGAACAAGTTATTTTACAGTAAAGCTATTCCTCAATATTATTTTACATTATAAGTTATACCTATTATTTCAGTACTCCATTACACTTGGTATATGTCCCCTTACAACCACTTCCATCTTATAATCCTGATCTTGCACCCTGTGATTTTTGTTTATTTCCATCATTAAAGGCAAAGCTACGGGGCCTTCGATTTGAGAACTGAAGCAGTGCTCAAGAAAAGTGAGGCGATTCTCAAGGACCTCACAAAGAATTGCTGCTCTGTGTGTTTGAGGAATAGCAGAGACGCTATAAAAGGTGCATTGAAGTAGAAGGGTATTACTTTGAACAAAGATCATGTAAACCTTGAAATGGGAGTAAGAAAAATCTGTGAAAAAAAAATCAGTCAGTCTTTTTTGATCAGACCTCGTACTTATACTTTTTTCAAGTGGTATTACGTTAAAATCGTTTTTTTCTCGTGGCCATGCAAAGAGCATGGAATTTCAAAGTCATTATATAGCGACCTACTTTTAAAAAAATCTGACTATCGCTTTTGCCCACTCTATCCTTCTTATATCTACAACTATATATGTAATGTCTAATGAAAATTTATCTGGATTAACAAGGAGCGGACAGAAAAATAAGAGTTTGTAAGAATAGTTTGTAAAATGGTGGAGAAAGTCATGTAAATGAAAAACATCAATTTTTTTGTTAATGCTTAATGGAATATAACTGGACTTGCAGGTGTATTAGTGTTACGAAAAAAGTAACTAAGCTCCATTAGGATTCTGCAACAGCTGTTTTAAGTTTACATTGTAATCCCTTCTGTATAATTCGATTCTGTTGAAAGCAGAGTGATACCTTAATGGTCAGCGGAATTCACGTGACATCAGCATTCTCGGTACTCTTCTAGGCAGACGGTGAATCAGCTTGTCTGGCTATTCCAGCCCTCTGGAAATGTGTTTACGGTTTCACACAACAAAAATGCAACGTGGACATCGGCTAATGCATTTCCGCTGTATTCTGTAGGTGACCTGTGTATCATATTACATTCTCAAGCAGAAGTCCATAGCAACATAAACACAGAACGTCACTGAAGGCAACACAGTAGCCAAATATGCATAGTGAAAGTCAACATGGCTAGTGGCGCTTTTAATATTTGAGTACAGGTCTTAAGAGTCAGGGTGGCTGTTAGACATTGCAAAATATCAAGTAAGAGAGACCCGAGAATTTATCAGTAAATTTTGCTTTTAACCTTTTTCTTACTTTCTCTACACGTACATACATGGGTAGAGAAGATATAGCATTCCACCCAACAATTCGATACCGAGATTTCACCGGAAATACATGTTTTGAGGCCTCCTAAATAAAAAAAAAAAGCATTTTTAGAAAACGATCCGTGTGTCTGTGAACATCATAACTCACAAACCAAAAGTCGGATAAATACAAAACTTGGTATTTAAGTTTAACACCTTCCAAAGATGCGACGAAGACTTTTGAGAAATCCCCCACCCTATACTATCCCTTACACGCAAAATGTTTCGAAATATTTTATATCCTAAAACTGGCTTTAACGATTTTGATTGAAATAACATATCCTTAAGATACTTACATGACAAATCAAATGTATATCTTGGATTTTCTGGAAATAGCCTTTAAGGTTCCCTTAATTCTTAAAGAATTTAGTACAATCTTGTATAACTGGTAAACGTTAAATGATAGACGAAAACGTAGTTTACAGAAAATGTAGATGTTTTTAAATACATATTTTATGTTAAATATTTTTGTGGCATCAGCCCTTTTCCAGATATCCGTTATTAATGGTTTGAATTGTTCGATACTTAACCATTCTTTTAAAGTACTGTCGAATTTAAAAAAAATCGATGACTTTAAAAGGAATAGAACTTTTTATTTTTTTAAAAAATATAGAGATTAAATAAAATGTTACAAGGTAAACAAACGAACAAACAAACAAATAAACACATAAATGCTAAGAAAGGATATAAATAAATGGAACAGAATATTAAATTACTATAAATCAAATAATTATTATGGAAATAATGAAATGTTATAAATACACAACTTTTAACCTTATATTTTCAATTAAGGAAAGTTTTAAAGAAAATGTGGAGATAAATAAACATATTAAAATGATTATAGCTTAGCAGAAGGCTTTGTGCTGACCACCAGACCAATTTCGCTGTTTTCCAGTTTATACAGGGTGAATCACCTAAAACTTGCACCGCAAATATTTCGGAAATGGAAAGTGCTATTGATGTGCAGTTTTCACAGCATTGATTGGTAGTCAGAGCTCGTACATTTACCCTATAAGCATTCATTCATTCATTCATTATCTGTTTACCCTCCTCTTATGTAGGACTTACACCCCCCAGGACTTACAAGCGGGTGCCTGGGGTCAGAGGCCCGTCGAGGAGCAGACACTCATGGATCAGACAGAGCATCCAGGATGGGTGATCAGCCCGATGCCTGGTATGGGATGAAGGAAGTAGATGAAACGAAATGTTGGTGAAATGGATGAAAGGAAAGGTGATGATGGAGCAGTTGGTGGAATGAATGGCGGGGGAAACCGGAGAACCCGGAGAAAACCCGCCCAGACGCCGCTTCGTCCACCACAAATCCCACATGCAGGTCCCTGGGATTGAACCCGGGCCGCCTAGATGGGAGGCGAACGGTCTAACCGCTCGGCCACGGCGCCGCCCACCCTATAAGCAGATTTTAATAATACTGGGAATGTGTATTTTTTTAGCAAACATACAATTTTTTAAATAAAACAATGCCTAGTTACTTCCTAACAGAATAAAGGTGGAGTAAATTTTCAAATACCTTTCTTTAACTGATAATCCGCTATTGTTTTTACTCCTGGTCATGAAAGAAACATGGAATTTTTAGCCATCAAATAGGGATCCTCTTTTTAAAAGGTCTGATATGATACATTCACATGACTTTCTCTACGCTCAATCATTTATTAGTGAGTATACAAACTATTCTTACTACAATTTATTTTTATCTACTAGGTTTTAATCCGAATAAACCTTTGCAAAAATAGCTACTTTATATTCGTTATAGATACAAAGTGAACAACGATAGTCAAACGTATAAGAACTGGACAGTATATCTGGTTTTAAACTTTTATACTGTTTCTTTGCAATCGCGAGAAACAACTGAATGTTGAAAGGAGTTTAAAGAATGACCAAGAAATGAACAGTTTGAACCAATAATAACGATATCTCAGAAATGGCTTGTGCCACAAAAAAGAAGCTTATTTTAAATAAATTGTGTGTTTTAAAGAGATCTACTCATGTATTGCTTAACGTTTACTGGTTATACAAGATTATACAGAATTCCTTCGAATAAAGAGAACTTCATTGGCTATTCCCAGAGAATTCAAGATATATATTTTGCTTTGTCATGTAAATATACTTAAAATATGGTATTTTAATCAAAATCGTTACAGCCATTCTTTAGAAAATTAAAATTTTCGAAAAATGTTCAGGTAAAATGTAGTTGGGGTTGAGGGATTTTCTTGAAGGTCTACGTGTCTTGGAAGATACTGAATTTAAATACCAAGTTTGGTACTTATCTGACTTTTCGTTTTTGAGTTTTGTGTTCACAGACACACACGGACCTTTTTCTAAAAATGCTTTTTTTTTTGTTTATTCAGGTGGCCTCAAAACATATAATTCCGGTGAAATCTTGACATCGAATTTTTGGGTGCAATACCCACAAGACTTCCCCTACTTACTATGCATTGTAGAGAAAGTAAAAATCTGACTATGGCTTTAGCCCACTGTATTTTTCTTATGCCCACAAAAACGTTGCAAATGTGTAACGAAAGTTTGTATATCTTTATTAAGAAGAAGTAGACAGAAGAAAGCTTTTGTAAGACTAGTTTAAGAGCGAGTAGAGAAAGTTAAGTGAATGCAAAACATAAGTCTATTTTGCGACCAAGATCACATGCAGCATAAAAATAATGTTAAACGTACAGGGTTTCATTACATTAACCTACGCACCACGCATTCCTTAAATTTGGCAATAAACTAGTGTAATTTGGTAGTAAAATTGGTTAGTTCCTCCTTAAATAGTTGGGAAATTAATTCAAGCTAACGTAACTTTAATGTTATGGACGGGACTCTGAGCACCATTGGTTTTTCGTGTCGGTACTTTAATGCTGAAATAAATGCATTAAACCTTATTTGATTCAAATATCCTGGTAAACCTTCAAGGCGACTCAAACACGACTTGCAATATTTGCAATACAATTAGTTTCCGGATGTTTTATTTTGTCTGTATAATTGAAAACGTCAAAATATACATTAACAGTAACTCCGAGTATAAAACACAGAATCCAAAAGTACCTACTTGCATTGCAAGTCGGCTTTATGGTATATATCGAGAATACTTGACGCGAACATATTTAATGCAAGTGTCTCGTTATGGTAACCCACCGGTGTGGCAATGAATCTTCAAGTTTGACTTAGCTTTCCCTCTTCACGGATGTATGAAAGAAGAATTGCAACATCCTTATATATCTCTCTATTCAATTAACTTAGTTGATAATTTGAGATCGAGTGGGATGGTTCAGGCGATGTCTGTGGCCCGCATTCGGGAGGTCCCTTGTTCAAAACCCCGTAGCCAACCAATCTGACCGAAGCTTTTCTCGCGGTTTTCCTCGCTCGTAGATGAATGCAGGGTTGGATAATTTTATCCGCGAATTTTCGTATCATTCCTTTCATGATTATATTTCATTTCTTTCTTCTTCAACGCTATACCAGACATTGGGCTGATCACCCATCCTGGATATGCTATGATCCAGAGTTTGCTTGCTCCTCGACCCAAGAAATTACACCTTATTTTTCACCAGAAGTAGGTACCTCCACTATCCACAGAGGGCGCATGAAATCTCTTGGGGGGGGGGGAACTGTTGTGTTGCATTCACGGGAAGTTTTACTACTGACTCTGTTACTTTTCATATAAAAGATCTGCTTCTTTCTTCCTAATCTAGATAAACTTCTCTCATATATTTAATCATTTCGTTTTAGGTGTAAGAAGAATACAGCACGCTAAAGCGATATTCGGATTTTCAAAACTTGAATCGTTATGTCACGATTTTGAAATTCCAGTGACTTTTCTTAACCACGTGAAAGAAAGAAAGAAAAAAAAAACAATAGCATCTTGCCACTTGAGAAAAGTATAAGTATTTGAAAATTCAAACCAATAAAGAAGAATATCTCTGAAATGACTAGCGCCACCAGGAAATGTTATTTGACGCTAATTGGGTACTTCAACGAGGTTTTCATTTTTTGTGTAGTAAGATTTATCGTTTACGTTTACCAATTACAAAAAAGGAATTTGGAATGAAGAACGTCACAGGATATTCTCAGAAAATTGAAGATATACATTTATTTGTGCTACAAATAATAAACATACTATGGTATTAGAATCAAAATCTATAGATCCATTTTCAGCAAAATAAAAAAAAATAACGAACATTTTTCAATGTAAAGGATAGTATGGGATGGGGGGAACTTCTTGAAAATCTTCATGTCGTATGAGCTAGCTGATACAAGAATTGTTTATTGTAATGTTTAATGCATTTATGTGTTATGTTATTCACACATCTTTGATATTATTATGATTATAGTATTTATTTATTTGATTATGAAAAATTCCCTTTTAATACGTGTACATCCAGAATTTAAACTCATTTGTTAACATAACAGTAATTTAGAATATGCCATGGCTAACCTTAACTAAATTTATAAACAGAGAACATTTATATCATTACTTTAGATGACCACTGAAAAATAAACAGAAATGCAATCTTGTTATTTTCAATACAAAGAAAACATAAGATAACAAAGGGTATTACAAAGGAGAAGTAATTAACATTCCTCTTCTGGTAGAAATGTGTTAGTATCCCATCAGCATTCAAACTGTGCAGACTATTGTTCCACCAGCTCTAGATTATAGTACAGTATATAACACTCTTATTTGTACACATCATGTTTTCAATAAAAAGTCACTCTCTACTTGCTTAAAAACTTGTGTTTTTCTGTGAGTCATTTATACGTGCTTGATGGATCTAATTCAAACTAATTCCAATGAAAAAATGTATTTCAAAACCTACACCGCTGCATGAAACACAATGTTAAAGAAGTAGCCCCCAATTTTATATAAGTTTTCTATTCGTACAATTGTTGAGCATGACCACTGTGTTGTAAACAGCTTCAATATGCGCGTGTTTTAAAGGTCACTTATACCCCCGCCGCTATAACGTTGCACTTGACAGCTAGCGTTTAAGTTGGTACGCTCGCGAAAAAACAGATGAAAAGCTTCAACCGTTTGACTTCCTAAGCCAATCACAAGGCAGCATTCCGGATGGTCGATGACAAAGCGGAACCGGATCTAGAATCGGCTCTGTTGCCGGATGTAACTATTCCCAACCATGTGCTTCAGTTTGTGAATCTCTAGCAGAGCGTCGAGTTGATCTTTGCAAGCTACATATTGTTCATTGTTATTTGTTATTTAGATTTGTGGTTATTGTTTGATAGTTTTGTTATTGTTCGTTTATACATTTATTTATTTATATTTATCTATTTTATATATATTTCATTCATATTATTTATTTAAACAAAACTTAAGAGCGACACTGTCGGAAAAACGACGCCGATCGCCGAGTGATGATTCACGAAGTGAAAATCCTTTGCGCCGAGGTGTGCCACTTAATAGTCAGGCATTGGAACTATTATAGAGAACCCGGGAGTTCTTTGAACAGGAAAAGGAGTACGTGAAGCTTCACGGAAATCCCTCTATTCCTGCTGATAAAGCCGTACAACGAACTGCAGCAGCTCTTGATTTAAGCACGAGAACTGTTGTTCACAAAGGAGTGAAACTACAAGAGAAAGAGGACAAAATTCCTGAACCATCTGGAACACAACAGGTATTTCTATCAACTCCAGGGAAGAAAAAAAAGAAGCCTCGTCCAGTCACAAATATTGATGCTTTCCAATTAGACGCCATACGTAGACACATTTATGCCTATTATCATAGAAAGGAGTATCCGACCATACCAAAGCTGCTTATATCGCTTATTTTCAATTAACAATAATAATACGAAATAGTTATTATTCAGTGACGTTCGCTACTTACGTACACTTTCTGTATGCGGCTTAGACACGATAGAAATGAGAACAATCAGCTGTTGTTTACTAGCCACTCTGGCAACGTCGCAACCACGATGTAGCCAACCTTACGCGAAGCCACACGAACTGTCAAGTGCAACGTTATAGCGGCGGGGGTATAGGCTACTGTGGTCGCAGTTGAATACGTTTTGTCAGTAGTGATCGAAATGGGGAAGCAAAAGGAGATTAGTTCAGATCTGAAGCAAGTAATTATAAACTTGGCACTTAGAGGGTATTTTCTCAGGAAAATAGGAGAGACAGTAAATAAACGGCATTCTGCCATTCAGTACGTAGTCAAAAAATTTAGGGAGCAAGGTTCTACAAAGAATTTACCAGGAAAACCTAAAGAAAGAAAGCTGAATGCACGAGAGGAAGTTACATTGTAAGCCGAATCCGAGAAAATCCTAAATTAAGTGTTTCTCAATTACCGCCATTAGTAGAACATGTGTCTGGAAAGAAGATGTCTGGCCAAACAGTTCGTCGTGTCTTATAGAAGTGTGAATACCAAGGCGAACACCAAGGAAGAAGCCGTATGTAAGTGCAGCAAACAGGAAGAAACGAGTTGCATTTGCTAAAGATCACAGTCATAAGAATAAGAACTTTTGGAACAGCGTGATATGGTCAGACGAGACTAAGATAAACCTCTTCGGGTCAGATGGGATAAACAGAGTCTGGAGAAAAGCAAATTCAGGCAATGACTACCGAAACACTCTTCCCACAGTTAAGCATGGTGGTGGTTCCACTATGCTCTGGGCCTGCATGTCATCCAACCGTGTTGGTAATATACAGTTTATTGATGGCACTATGGACAAATATATGTATTTTGACATTTTAAAGAACAATGTAAAGTAGAGTGCCGAGAAAATAGGTATGGCACCTGGTTATAGGTTTCACCAGGATAACGATAGTAAACACAAGGCAAGATTGAACATGAATTGGTTGATATGGAATGTACCCAAACTATTACAAATACCTCCACAGAGTCCAGACTTGAATCCAATCGAGCATCTGTGGACATTTCTGAAGAAACGAGTCCGTAAAAGCAGAGTAAAATCTAAACAAGAGCTTAAACGCGTTGTGGAAGAGGAATGGAATACAATTAGCCCAGAAGAATGCAAAAAATTGGTTACTTCTATGAACAGAAGGTGTGAGTTAGTTTTTAAAGCCAAAGGGTACGCAACAAGATATTAGATTATCAGTGCTGTATTTGTTATTAAAATATTACTTCTAATGTACGAATAAAAAAGTTATACAAATATGGTCATGTTTCTTTTACAATTTTATTTAATTTAGTTGTAAGTTCATAAGTTAATCTTTAGTTAATTCCTAAAACAGCACGTGTTATATTGTTCAACATGAATGGAAAAAAGTATTAATTTAACTGTGTCTTCTAATAAATATTAAAGTATTTTCTTAGAAAATTGAAGTGTTCGAATAAGAACGTTATATACTGTATATACCTGCTCATATATCTCAATAGTTCTGAATATCTCGTATATTCAAATAAGTTGGCGGGAATTATTAAATTGATTCAAAAATAATTATAAAAGATGAAGAAATTTATTTAATAAAAAGAATTTAAGCTGGGAAAGAAGAAATTGTATTAAATTATTTGCACAATGGATTATTAGTTATAATAACGTCCCCATAGTCTCATAGCCCAAACATAATTAAAGAACCCAACGAGCATATTACCGCCGCTGAGTTATGCTGTTCTCAGTCAGAGGGACAGACAAACACACACACACACACATTTTTCTAAAAATTATTTCTTATCGTGGGCACTTCACGTGGGCACTTCAAAACGTCCATTTTCAGTGAAATCTCCGTATAACATTTCTGGGTGGAATGCATTTCTTCCTTTACTTGCTATAAGTAAGTGGTAGAAATAGTAAACAATTGGAAATATCTAGGAAGGAAGAAAGGAAAAGGCATTTTTATCGCTTTTACCGTAATTGGTATAGAAGGTTTGATTAATAATTTTGCAGCCGTCAGAGCTTTGAATTGTTTATTTCCAACACAGTGTTCATTATAGCCGTACTGAGTAAAGACTTCCCGTGGGAAGGAAACAGATCACATCCTATTTCGTTCACCCTGTGTACGTTCATTAAATGCAAACAAGGCTGTTAAACGGTAGGGAAACTTCGCTGTGGTGTCGATCGCAAGGTTATGAAACCTTCAGCGCTAAAACACAGGATGCTACTAATTGGGTTATTAAAATACTTTCTCATCATGCTACAGCTTCGGATATGCTTCACTCCTTTGATCTTTGATATTTTTTCCACCACCATCTCTCTGATTTATATGTAGCAAAATAAGAACAGAAGAAAAACCAGGCAAGCAACAAATAGGCTTCTAAAGGAATGACCGTAATGTTAATTTATTAAAAAGAAGGCTGTGCGAAAACTGGTAACAAATTACGATATCCTCATTTTATAACAGAAGGTTTGAGTTACTTTTAGCGAATTACTTAACAAACCAAATATTTTAAATATAGTATTTTAATCAAAATCGTTAGAAGCATTTTTGAAAACATACAAAACATTGAAAATTTTCCCATGTAAAATGTAGTTTTTGGCTGTGGAAGTTTCTTGAAAACTTTCGTATCACTTCTTTGTTAGATGTTGAACCTAAATACAATTTTGGTATTCATCGCACATTTTGTTTTTGAGCTAATCTTTTCACACACACAAATGAACAAATTGTACTTTCTCTATTACGTATAATAAGTACGAGAAGTATTGCATTCGAAGCAAAAATTCGATATCGAGATTTCACCAGAAATACATGTTTTGAGGCCCCCAAAAATACTTTTAGAAAAAAGGTCTATGTGTGCGTGTGTGTCTGTGAATAGCATAACACAAAAAAGAAAAGTCAGATAAATACCAAACTTGGTATTTAGACTTAGTATCTTTCAAAAATGCAACACGAAGATTTTCAAGAAAATCTCCCCTCTCCAACTACTCTTAAATGAAACATTTTTCGAAAATTTTTATTTTCTCAAAAATGGCTCTAACGGTTTTGATTAAAATATCATATATTTAATACAGAAGGTTTTATTTTGTTATTACTACTTTTTTGTTTTTGCTTTCTGCATGCCTTTTTAAGGAGTTTTCCCCGATGTTCCAAAGTTTATATCGGAATCGCACGCTTTACATGCGCAGAACCGTCTCTCGTTTTATTTCGTGTTAACCAATCCTTGAATTTTTTGTCTTGCTCCCACCCAAGTTAATAGTTATGGAAATATTTCCATTTTTTTTGCATACTGCCACTCTTTTAGTCATTGATCTTGAAAAATGCAACCTCTTAGTCAAGCTTAAGCTGTTTGTTGCTACTTGTACGGGAACAACACGCTTGCTAACTATAATTTATAATTACAAAGCACTATTCATTCTAAACTGAAACACGGCTCAGATTTCCTTAAATGAAACAGGGCAGTCAGGACTTCGCCCATATCCCATACAAATAGGAAAGCAGGAAGTGATATTATTGCAAAACATGATTGTATCACTATCAAAAGCAGCAATTTCTTTATTTGATTAAACAATTAATACTTAAGTTAATATATCAGGAAATATGCTCGTTTTCGTTGATAAAAAGTAAATCAGTAGACTAGATAATAAAAGTGGGAGATTTATTTATTAAAAAACTAGATATCATTGAAAACGATTAACATTTAATTGCTAATTAAGAATTCTCAATATTTATGATACAATAATTAACATCCTTAATTAAGTCTTTCAAATTCAAGAAAAAAAATTATAATTAATTTCATCTACGGAAAACTCAATAAGATTGGCAACTCTGCTCCGCATTTCCACAAAACTATAAGATTCTCCAATGTTTTGGTTACTTTATACGTACCTTTTAGTACGGTGTTTCAATTTGAGGTGGTATCGAAAGAGGTCCCCAAGCACACCTTGCATCGCCGGCATCAATTTAAAAGATATAAAAAATAATAAATTCTGAATTAATAATCAACTTTTATTCATAAAACATAATGGGATTAAAAACATTAAACTTAAAATAAGGACAAATTCTCACCATTATATATTTCCTTTTCTATATCATAAACATTTTAATTATTAGAATATGAGATCATATTATACAATAATAAATAAGTTATAAGCTTAATGTTAAGATTATGTCTTGAAATCATAATAAAGGGTTTAATTCCCTCTTATATTATGTTAAAAAGACAGGTGTCTATTTATAACAATCAATATAAAATAAAAAAGAGCACATAGGCTTTCAGCCAAGTTGCAAATGAGCAGGAATATGTTCGTTGCATTTAATGATTATTACTGCAGATTAAAAATCTTTCGAATTGAACACAAGACCTCCGCGTGCTAAGCGGAAATACTATCACATAGCTGTTGCAACGCCTTCTACTATAGCTCAGCACCTTAGAAAAAAACCATTGGGAGGGTTAACTTACCTAGTCATATATCCCCCCTCTCTAACTACCTTGGGTGGGCATGCTCTGTCTCTGAATCGCTACTTAAACACCACACGCCATAATATCGCCTAGCCTGTTTTATTTTATTTTATTCTCAGAAAATCATTTATCACTTAATCACACCACTGTTGTAACAAACTTTAGAGGCTGGAATAAAGACATAAGAGCGTTTCAAAAAAAAATTGCTGTGTTTGTAGATTGCTGTGACAGGCCATGCAAAGAGCAAGGTGCAGCGGGTGTGAAAACAAATGTTTGCATATAACTAGCGATAGCATTTCACATGCATCCGTTATTATCGTGGGATGTCTTCCAAAAGTTAATTCGCAGTTTTTAGGATATTTCATAGCCTCCACTCCCCATTCTATCTTTTCAAGAAAGGGGAAAAAAAAAACTTCTTCGCTGATTTCAATTGAAGCTTTACAAAGAAAACTGGCGGCTTTAATTTGTTTTACAGGGAGGCCAATCATCATCATCATCATTTCGAAACTGTGCTCTTTAACGTACCTCTTACAGAAATAGAACATAAGAGTTTTAGTTTTTGAATTATCACGGTGTATACAAGATCCTATTACATTTTACTACACTACAAAATTGCTGTATTCGCAAAGTGACGTGATACTTGTTTCCCAGGTATCATCCCATTTTCTTTTTAAGACACCTCATCCGATAACTTAGTAGCTAAACGCAAAGGACAAGTAGAGTGGGGGCGATTTATCCTTCTTGAATACTTAACGCAGGCCTTAGACCGAGGGATTTTACTAAGTTGTTATACTACAGCATTTCCAGTGCAATAATCTAACCTTATATGAGGATTGCGTCCACCCTTCCAATAGTAATACGAATAAAATAAAACGAAACAAAATGAGTCAGTTTATTTACTCCTGCCTGTTACTGCCAATTCCTATGGAATAGCACTCGTTAGGGAACATTTTAATATGCCGGGTCATCTTTAGAGGGCTCTCCACAACTAGGCATGCACAGCACCCTACAAGAACTTGCAACTTTCAAGGCGGTCCACCACTTTTTTCTTGGAGTGTACACTATAACGATATTATAGTTTATACACAATGGATGTACTGTTGAAGCGTTGAACTTAAAATATTTCTCTTACTTTCAGTAAAATCCTGGATGACCTGGTTGGTTTAGCTCTGCATTTTACATCAAAGTTTGTTAGTTCCATACCTGCTAATGAGGATGCCATTTAAGTATGTTTAAATTCCACAGATTCATGTCAGAACATTTTCTAGCATGTAAAATAGCTGCTATGGGACAAAGTTTCCCTGATAAGACCCCAAAGTTGTTGGATACGTTAAGTTGATACGTAAGTATTAGCAAAAAGATATAAATAATTAAACAAAGAAATTATAGTAAAATAAAGAAATACAAAGAACAAAAAAAATCCGTATATTAAATCAAATTATAATCCAATAAGCCTGAATTGAAAGACTTGTCGGAAAGAAAAAGTTAATTAGCAATCATGTAAGGAAGACGTTATCAGTAACAGGCGAGTATAGAAAACATTAGCTTAAGGTTCTTGGAATGCACTTAGCGTTTAGTTCGGTACTTGCATTTTTTTTTTTTTTTTGGACAGCAGTTTCGTAAATTAGAAAAGTAAAAGGTATCCAACAAGGTAAGAGACGCATACGTAGGGTAATAAGACTAGATCGAGCGAGAAGGAACGTTGGTAGGAATATTGATATGTGGGCGGCGCTTTGGTTAAGAAACGTTCGCGGATTCTAAATCAGAGACGCATTCGTACGTGCACGCATTCGTGACACATGTGTGACTCTTCTGAGATTCTTGACTCTCGTATGACACACTCGAGTGTAATTTTTTAAGTTGTGTAGCGCACATGAACGCGCCGGAGCTAGAAAGATTTGAGGGCTACTGAGAGGTATCTTTCCAAGTATAATTTCTGCGACTTATGGCAACTGACGCTTTGCATAATTAATGTTCTAAAAATAGCTTAATTCTTTAATTGAACAGTCCGTGAGTCTTTTCAAACTACTTTACTCAACATTAAAATTTATCAACTAACTAAAGTGGTGTTATCCTTTCAAAATACACTCACGCATACTCTGAAATAAAGAACTCATAGCTATACCACTAGAGCAGCTGGCGTACGAGACAACACGGAACGAGCTAAGAGATGAGGACATCATAAAAGTCTTCAACAAAGCAGATATCATTACATGTTATAAAAATTTGAAGCAGGGAGTAGCATCAATGTTGGCGCTACGATCGGCTTCAAATTTATATAGTATTATCATCGAAATACACCAAAATACAGATTTATTTGTTATAAAATCCATTAAGTGCTAAGTAATAAGAAAGCATTGTTTTGGAGAAATATTTTCTTTTTTAATATTGCAACTATCCCTTGATTCATGACAAAAACGTTTGTCAATAAGCCAACTTATTATCTTCGAATTAAGATATCCAGAGCTTTTATTACAAAAAGTGGGTTAATGGCAAATACATCATTATCATATTTTCCGTCCTAGGATACGTAAGAAAGAATTACCACCCTTGTTTAGAAACATGATTGATAGCCTCCATCGGCTCTTCAACTCTATTTTCTCATCGAAAGTGATATTTTTGGATTTAGTGAATATTTTTGCCTTATAAGTTCTAGTCTTGTTTCAGGTTTATAAACAGTCTAAATCTGGTTTACTATTTTGATGCAAGCATACGATAAACATTTGACAGGATCTGCATGATATTAATCCAGAAGTTATAATAGTTAGCTGACATATTGTGGAAAGGGGAAAACAACAAGGTAAGTTTGGAAGCTACCAAATGCATACCGTCCCACTTTTGGTTGCGTTCTTTACTCAAACAAATATCACGTGCAGCAGAAATAGGCACAATTTACCTTGCCCAACGATAGTGAGGACAAACTGTGCATCTTCACACAGCCTTCGCTCCAAATTTCACTCCTCGGCGATATCGTTTTTTGATCCACTTGCCATCCATGCTGTCATGGTGGAAAGTTGTCCTGCATTCAATGCTGGTAACATAACCTACCTGCGTGTTTGTCTGTTTTACTGCACGTACAGGCATGAACTATATTAAATCCTTTAACTTTTGATATAATTATTATTGAAAAGTTGGAATATAATCATATGTGATAACTGAATTTTGCTATTTAAATCTTACCTGGATCTTTACTCGATTTCATTTGTAAATATTTAAATAATGCAGCAGCTAAGTATGAACTGCATGTTATTTATTTTTTGACTTTTAAGGTCAAGAATCAGGCATGGATAATCGAATGGCGTTCGCCAATGTTAACTTGGCGGCCTAGTCACTGGAACCAATACTCAGCAGCTGATATATTTAATTTTCATTTCGTTTAATAACTATTTATAATATTTATTGTATTAAATGCAATGGAGAATCTGGAAAGAAGAAATTGCTCGACTTTTCAATCTCTTCCTCGTTCTCCATTGATACATTTACCGCAATTACATCGCAATATATTATTTCAGGCAATGCAAATTGCCGCGACTTCTTGCCGACCGGCCGCCCAGCAGCTGTTGAATGCTTCTCCACCCCTCCCCAGCCCGACGTTCTAAAAGCTCTCTTGCTTTATGCTGTAGGGAAAAAATAAGAAAAGAAACAAAATTAGCTGTTTTGCCCCCTTATTTTGCATTATTACCGATTGTTTTCATCTTTGAGCGTCTCATAATCCTGTTTAGGATGGATTCTGCCTTTACTCGTATTTTTTAAAAAAAAGTCCTCTCTCCGTATGGAGCTGTTAAGTGTTGCATTAGTTCGGAACACTGCGCTGTAATTAGCTAGCCCAGTTTCCATTCACAGATGGAGCTAATTATCTCTTTCCTTCTCTGTTTTTCCTTCAGTCTTAAAGGACGTGCGGACAAGTGAATGAATCTGTTACAACAGATTCATTCACCTGCAATAAGTTCATACGTTTATAAAACTGGGACCTTCAAACTTAACCCAGAGGTTCTCGAACATTTCACCGGATACCTGGGGCACTAATAAATAATGCCAACAGCCTTTTGTACAAGTCGCTAGAAGCTACTAGCTACGCTTCCCAAAAAACAAACAAAAATATCCACGAGGATATTGATATATGGTGAAGTACGAGGATTTATCAATAAAGACTGAGACTGATTTTTTTTTCACAGATATTTATTACTCCATTTCAATGTTGACATGATCTTTTTCAAAGTAGTCCCCTCCTAACTGAATGCACTTTTTATAACGTCTCTGCCAGTCCTTGAACACATGGTGCAGGCCATTCTTTGTCAGGTCTTTGAGAATCGCCTCACTTTTCTTTAGCGCTGCTTCAGTGCTCTCAAATCGAATGCCCCGGAGCTTTGCCTTTAGTAATAAAAAGAAATCACAGGGGGTAAGACCGGGGCTTTAAGGCGGAATGCGGCACACAAGTAATGTTGAATTTAGCCAAAAATTCCTGGACTTGATTTGCGACGTGAGGCCGCGCGTTGTCGTCATGAAGTCGCCACCCATTTCGATGATGTTCTGGACGTTTCCTTGTAATGTGCTTCCTCAGTGTAGCCAATACTGACGTGTAGTAGCTGCTGTAACAGTAGTGTGAGGGGAGGAACTGCATGCTGGTAAATCATTTCATTCCGAAACACCAGGCCCACCTTGCTTAGCACAGAGGACTCGCCCTTCTTTGAAGTCCTTGAACCACCTAAACACTGTTGCACGAGGTAGTGCATCTTCACCGTATGTTTCCTTCAGCTTTTCGAAAGTTTTAAGGCTGTATGATTTTAACGAAAATAAAATTTTATTGCGCTGTATTGCTCCTCTCGTGTCACCTCCATTTTGTGGTATGCGAAATTCAAGTAGGGTCACAATATGCAGCATTACTACCAACCTACCGTTACGAGAGTGCTGTCGCTTATGAACATTATACATGAAACCCTGCTCTTTTCAAGTATTCGTGGTAGAGACATCTAAAGACGGGACCGGGTCTGCCAACGCAGAGACCACACCCTCGCATACCCAGGAGTAAACTCGTGGGGCTTTCCATTAGGAGCGGTGCCTATTTTATATACCGACCCCCCTGCCTGGTCGAAATCGGGCAAGGACACCTCCCGCACCGACCCTTCCAAGCAGGGACGGAAGTGGATACGCCACTTACGCGCGTCAGGCCAGCAGGGCGAACCCTAACTGGGGGAGACTACCGAACAACCTCGGTGGGGCCGACAGTTTCTAGCTACCGTCTACCAGCTATCCCTCATGGCTGGTGCCGGAGATTCTCGAGGCGTCTCACAACCCCGCCTGGGTGGAATTAACATAGCCAGGCGTACCCAATCACCCATGGGTGTCGGGAACCACTGCCCCGCCGAGTCCAACCCAATCCGAACAACTCCCATTCGGGAGCGGCTCAGATGTTCGGCCCGGCGTACTTCTGGTAACGTCAGAAGTACCACGAGTGCTAAGGGTCCGCAGCGCCCGCACCACAGCAGCTGAAGGGGTCGCAACCCCCCCCCTTACGGGGGGTAGAGACATAAAACTATCAAGGAAACTACAGAAAAAAATCAGTCTCAGTCTTTATTGATCAGCCGTCGTACATTGCGGTCGTTTTAAGGTAAAGCCACAGACCGGCTAAGTGCGTAGCACGCTGTATGCAGCGACCGAAGTACTTTTTCGATGCATAAACTGGTGGCGCAGGACGTGTCCAAGGTTCTCTTTATTACTATAGCTGTGCTTCTGTCGCTGCTTTGTGTCCGTATTATAAAGAGAGTTTCTGCATTATGCATCTCAGAGGTGAAAGTTTATTCAAGGCATCTGTGTTAAGTGTGATTTACTTAAGAGAGTTAATGTCTTAATACTAGTCTACTGCAATGCCTGCCGGCAAAATCACGCTTCAGCAACGAATTTCTATGTATGATATACACATATAAACTGGATTATATAGATAGGTGTGTAGAAAATTTCTTGGTATTCCAGTTTAGGTAGAGGAACGTTATACATCTGGTTATTTAAGTTTAGGACAACGGGATCGCTAAACGCTAAATCTAAGAAATGTTCTAACGGAGGAAAAACTTGACGAAATTGGTGCTTCTATTTGTAAGGAAACCTAAAAACCAAAGTTTATAGGAACAATCCCCACACCATAGACGAACGTAAGGACAATATAAAAATAGAAATTATGAACCTTATGCAAGGACCTAAGCGTGTGAATAAACATTTCATCCGATAACGCCAGGAGTGTCTTCACGCAGATAGACACCACTTATAACAAGATTAGTACTCATTGTAGTGCATGTTACTATCACTCGTGTGTTAGTAACGCGGGAGCTACGGAACGAAAACCCCCAATGTAATGGACAGTATGCGGTGCACGCGCGATCCGTGACCTCACCATAAAACACCGCACTGTACTACAAATTTAATTGTACAATTATTACTACAAATTTTATACTCAGCAGAAGAAATCGTTTGAAACAGCTACAAGCAAAATTTTAATAATTCATCTTTAAAAAGGTTTTAAAACTTTCTCCAGCACATACTTAGTAGGTAAATGAGGTATTCTATTGCAGCTAAAAATTCTTTGAGGTTCCCTAATGCAAAAAGTCTTTTTAGAAAAATGTTCCCACGCGCGTGTGTATCTATGTATTAACTCAAAAGCTAAATTTGGGATAAATATCAAACTTGATATTTAAGTCCAGTATCTTCCTAAGATGCGAAACGAAAATTTTCAAGAAAATCAATCTACTTCAAGCTACCCTTCACTTGGAAAGGTCTTTCAATTTTTTTTTATTTTCTCGTAAATGGCGGTAACGATTTTGAATTAAAATATATTTTAAAGACATCTAAATGACAAATAAAATGTATATCTTGAATTTTCAGGGCATTCATTCTAAACGACATTTGTAAAATCGGTAAACCGTAAGAGAAAGATAAAACATTACTTCACCAAGATGTAAATCTCGTTACAGTTACAAATTTATATCACACATTGTTTTCAGGTGTTAAATATTTCTAAGATATCGTCAAATAGTTATACTTGAAAATGTTGGAGGCGCGTAGCAGTTGCTCGAGTACTGTCGCTTTAGGCTACTGTACCCTCATGCTTACGACGAAAGTGAAAAAGTACAATGAGGTGTATTTCACACATCAGACTTATTTGGTAGTGTTTAATGCCATTATAATTGCATACGGCACCACCACTGATGAAAGATGATACATGAAATGGTAATTGTGAAAGACATTTGGGAAGAAAACGTTCTAGGTCTAAGTTTAGGGTACCTTCCAGGCAATTTCTAGTTATGAGGACTGAGGAAAACCTGGTAAAATCCTTAATCTGGGATGACGGTCCTAGCGGGACTTGAATCGCAAGTTTCCCTTTCATGAATCCGTGCCTTAAAGGCCTATGCTACTCCTATCGCTGCAATCAAATTTATAAAAGCATAAACAAAAGATATAATTAATTCCCAGAAAAGGATAAGGTAAGTGTTAAAAGAGTTCACTGAGATGCGGACATGGAATTTGCACTCGGACAAGTTCAGCGATGCGTGCAGTCACCAGTAATGCTTTCTACATCTCACATTCTCGGCCTTGCAACTGGAATAGAGGCACATACTTTGACCTTATACGTGGGTGTGATTGCTGCATTTGAATCTTGTACTCTATGTGTTATTTTACAGCTGTCTTTCGTCATTCTGCTCTCTGTTCCCAGAAAAGCAGGCTAGAGGCCGAACTTTAATATCATTTTCCATTCTTCAACATTGTAATTCACCCGAGTATTCGGTATTGAACTGGCTTTTCTTAGTACAGAGTGAGCCAAAAGACTCCGAACCACCTGCGCGGTGTTTTTTCTGTCCGCGTCCTCGGCGCTCGTTGCCGTCTGCAGCTTTCATAGAAAGGCGCGGATGAAACCATACAACATTTTTAAAACTACTTTTAAAGGTTTTACCAACTTTATGAAAGGAAATGCTGAAACTGGCCACCGTCGTTGGCCATACATTTTTTGCACCACTTTAGGAAACTATCCATCATGGAACTTTTGGGGAAAAATTTTCAAATGACGACTGATGTCGTCTGTTTCTTTGGTAAGAACCGAACGTCGTCTTTTAGATTTCTTAGCCTAAACACTTCCTGTGGCCTGATATTTACTGTAAGGTTGATGGATTGTTGTACGGCCTGAAACATTTACACCTGGAAATCTTTCTGCAAATCGTACTTTCACTTGGCGAGCTGACCGAGCTAACACATACAAATCGTAAATAAATACACACTGTGCAGTAGAAAACATATACTGAGCCATAACATACTTTGTGACCAAGTACAGGGCAAAATAATAAATAGCTCGTAATAACTGAACTACATCACATCACCGTCAACTCAAAACTGCACTTCACACTGCACAGCAAAACCACAACACGTGACTTTGTTTATAGCAGCAGTGCGTTATCATGTTTTTATCATATTTCCACACTCCCAGTGGAAGAGCACCGCTTAGCCGGTGATATTGTTCATAAAATACCCCTCGGGGGTAACTTAAAACATAAAGTGTACAAGACAAACAACAAAATATCCGCCAGGAAATTTCTCACCGTGAACTACAGTGAGTGATAGATATTTTCCTAATGAGGTGTTGAAAATGTATGGGCTACGACTGTGGCCAGTTTCAGTACCTCCTTTCGTAAAGTTGGTAAGTAAAGCCTTTAAAAGTAGTTTTAAAAATGTTGTATGGTTTCATCCGCGCCTTTATATGATAGCCGCAGGCGGAATTGAGCGCCGAAGACGCGGACAGGAAAAACACCGCGCAGGCGGTTTGGAGTCTTTTGGCTCGCTCTGTATTATTGGCCGTTTCATGACAACCGGAGAATTGGCTACAAGGGCCATAACTTGGAGTGAATTCCACATTGTAGGGATGACGAATGATGCCAACTGCAGCGGTGTGTGCTACTTAAGTCGAGATTCCAGCTCGAAGTTACCTCATGTTCTTCTCGTTGTTATTCTAAATTGCCTATATCTGCCTAGTTACTTTTATCTCGGATCGGGTAGTGAGAGTTTAATAAACCCACGAGTTAGCGCTTGTGTGGATTTATTCCAGTTAATAAACAACAATAATGAATGGCAATTAATTGCTCTTTACACTAGCTGTGTGTAGGACAAGGTTGGAAAGCTAAAATCAGACCGAAAATTTTGATTTGAACCACGGATCTTGACGTTTCCGTCGGTTTATCTAAGCCACTGAGCTACCTTAATAGCATACCGGTACGGCATTAAGTTCACTAACTACTCGCATTTTTCTCAGAATAATTTAAATCTAAATACTTTAAGTCCCAGGTTTCATAGTTTCACCTACTACTAGGTCAATCGATGGTAATTAAATTATTGTTCTTTCAAACTTGGCGTGTGTAATTCAAGGCTGGAAATGTAGAATGAGACTGAAAAGGGTCTGATGGAAGTCAGTTGGGGAATTTAATGTCGTGTCAGCATGTTGTCATGGTATCTTAGTTGATTAGAGCAACCGGACGGAAACCAGAAGATCCGTGGTTCAATTCCCGGCTATGGCATTGAGCTTTTCAGTCTGATTGTACCTCTCCAGCAATAATGAAGCTACTGGACAGTTTCATTATTACATATTATACTTTTACGAACTACTTTGCAATTCCTGAATTACATATGCTTCCCACCTACAAAGGTCGACGTGAAGTGGATCTTTGAAAATCAGAATTGGCAAAGCATTTCTCTGTATCTCCCTTCTGTTATACTCTCCCAGATATACGCTAATTTTCATATAATGTGTTTTCCTAATGGCTAGACTGCCTGTGCTCTTATGAAAATAACAATGTTTACAGTGGTAGCTGAAGGAACACTTGAACACCCTAACTTTTGACACCTTGCGGATTTATTGGTTATTTTTGCTTTGAATACTATCACACATAACATAGATGCGGTAATTTAGAATCTACGGCCTTTAAATCTACCACGCTTCTCTAAACTTGATGAGATATGGCAAGAGTCTCGAGCACAACCTGACTTGTGCACGTTTTTGGAAGCTTCTGCGCATGAGCAACTGGTATGACGTAATTACCTTATGGATGAAATACATACGGGTCGTGCACGCCTGAAGACGTGCACTACCCCTTTCATCTCTCAGCAACAAGTTTACGTCAATGCCACTAGGTGGTGGCACCCTACAACGAAATTTAGATCTGGTGAGTATATGTTATATATATATATATATATATATATATATATATATATATATATATATATATATATATGTAAATGTGATGTTGCGTAGTTTTTTCTGTTTTACGTGCACCTTTAGTGCAGTGTCACGGGTTTTTATATAAATCAACTTGGGCACTATTCCTTATACGGGTAGGAGCTATAACAATTTTAAGAAACTTACGAAATCGGGGTTTTTATCTAGAATTGATTGTGTAGTATACCGAGTTCTTACATTTTTGTGTGGACTATGGAGGGACAAGACATTTTTAAAAGATATGTCGTTTTCCTGTTACAGAAAATGAGACTTGGTGACTGCTAGTAAAGTAGTAGTATTAATATGTGGCTGACGAAAGAATGCAAACGGAGAGTAGCCAAAGCCTGCACATTACTTCGTTCTTGCTCTAAACGGCTTATTGTGTACAAAACAACATAAATCCACAAAACAATTTTTTTTTACTTTCTCTACTACGTATAGTAAGTAGGGGAAGTATTGTATTCCACCTAAAAATTCGATACCGAGATTTCACCGGAAATATGTGTTTTGAGACCCCCTGAATCCAAAAAAAGCATTTTGGAAACATGTCCGTGTGTGTGTGTGTGTCTGTGTGTGTGTCTGTCTGTGATCAGCATAACTCAGAAACGATAAACACCAAACTTGGTATTTAGGTTCAGTATCTTCCAGAGATGCGACACGAAGGTTTTCAAGAAAATTTCCCCACTCCAGATTACCCTTTACGTGGAACATTTTTCGAAAATTTTGATTTTCTCAAAAATGGCTCTAACGATTTGGATTATGTTTAAGATATTTTCATAACAAATAAAATTTATATCTTGAATTTTCTGGGAATGTCTCCAAAAGTATTCTTCATTGTGAACGACTTTTGCATAACTGGTAAACCATAAGAGATAGACAAAATTTTGCTACACAAAAAATGTAGATCGCGTTAAAATACACAATTTATGTCATATACTTTTTTTGTTGCTGAGTGAACCATTTTCGAGATATTCTTTGTTATTCCCTTTAAATTTTCAATACTTATTTTCTCGAATGGGAATTCATTATTCATTTTTTAATCTTGGATATGCAAAGGGTATTAATCTGTGGCTAAGAGAATGGTGCTGCATCTAGCAACCAGCTATTAAGAGATATGGCTATGCTTAAAGGCTACTGTATTTCTTTCTATATTGCCGTTGCAAATACAAAACAAGGGGAACATAGTACGCCTTAAGCGATAGTCAAATATTTTTAGAACTGGTCGCTATGTGTAAAATGTATTTCTCTTTACATGTCAAAAGAGCGTTTCTGCAAATGTTTATCTCGATTAATATGAAATAGATGGAGAATAAGCGTTTGTAAAAATAGTTTGTACAAGAGTAGAGAAAGTCATGTGAGTGTAACGCATCGGATTTTTTTGTTAGACAAGTTGTGCATTATTATTACTGGGAGCGCTACAATTGCATAAATTTATTCATAATCATAACCTTATACAGTAGATGCTATTTCTTATTTTCAGGGCTGGCGGAATCTAACATTTTGTGAACACTCAAAATTTATACTCATGAGCCACCACTGATTATTTGTGTATTTTTTCTGGCAAAACTTGACTACTCTAGGAATTCCGAGTTATCTCTTGTTTCTTTCTAAATATTACCTATCTCACTCGCTGTAGTCACTATTTCTCCTCACCCTGTGCTCTTCGGGCACTTATTTCGCCTACTCCCTGTAATGGGTTCTTTTTCCAGTTACCTTGTGGTCCAGTTGCTAGATAACTTTCTTTATTAGCCTGCTTAGTATACAAATTGTAACCTTCAATATTCAGTCCTGTATGCAGAGATAATATTGTTTCTATATTATATTAATTATTTATAATATTTATTATTCCTATCTGTTTTCTCATCCTCTATTCTTTTTTAATTAGTCTCTATTGTATTTCATCATTATTTCCAACAGTTATTCTACTTCTTCATGATTATATTTAATGTGAGGTAGGTTACTCCTTAAAAAGTAAAACTCGTTTAGACTCCGGCGATTACATTCACAGTGGAAAAGACAATGACAGCTTTTGCACACACCATCATTTATACACTACCAATTCATGTTCTGAAATTTACATCTTTCATTCCTTCAACGTTCAGGGCTATTAAGAATAAAGATTTGCTTGTTGAACGAACAAACCCCTCAACGCGTTTGTTACACAACAGATTCGCATAGACGTCGTTTTAATACTGGTATAAGAGAAAGAGCACGATAGAAGCTTGTCATTTTAATTTTTTAATGTTTATTTATTCGTTTTGGCGTAAAATATAAATGTTAAGGATTGCGCTTGAGTAAGCACTGTTGCTAGTGATAACAGTTGTAAATGATCCTACCAACATAAGTTTTTAGAGACGAATTTTAATATGAAAGTAAATGTTGTGAAATCTCGTATCGTAATAAAAACATTTATTGATTTAAGAATTTTAGTTTCACATAGGGATAAATCTTGTGTTTATTCGCATGGTTCACGAATTCATTCGTCCCACTTTTAGGTTAAGGTTAGGAATTGAACCTTGAGAAACGTAGAATAGTACAGCGATACGTTTTCGTATGCAGATTTATTTCAAGATAATTTCCAATCTGCTAAAAGAATTGGTAGCAGAAAGCTATTTACCAGTTTATCGTAACCGTAGAAGTTCAATTTATACTGATGCTGTTGGAAGAAAAATAACTTAACAGCACTTTTGGTTATAAAATGATAATTTATACATAGTAAATTTGCGTATGATAAACAATCCGAAATAAAATACTTGTAGCTGCAACATTCCCCAAGATAACACAACAGTGAAACTAATCTTTCTTTTCACTGTGATCTTCCACTTAACGAATATATAAAATAATATGGATATTATAGATACCAATAATGGTTATCATTCAAAGATTAAGATGCAAGTACACAGAATTAAGCTAAAGTTGAACATTGCAAAATCATAAATAAAAAATAAGTACCTATTTATTCTTGATAATATACAT
Source organism: Deroplatys truncata (assembly GCA_030765065.1). Taxonomy (NCBI): domain Eukaryota; kingdom Metazoa; phylum Arthropoda; class Insecta; order Mantodea; family Mantidae; genus Deroplatys; species Deroplatys truncata. The sequence goes on along the minus strand of CM060983.1, from coordinate 200,244,420 downwards.
AAAATTTCAGAAAAATGTGCATACCACTGGTGGCTTTAAAAAGTATAATTAGAAGCCAAAAACACAAAGAATACTAAACAGTAATTGCGGGTTGGTATGAATTAATGAAACTTACATAAAACACTGCGTTGTTAATTCTTTCTTTTTTGTCATTCCTAACCCAAAATTAAACTCAATTTACAAGGTCACCGCCAACAGCTTGCCGAGTTTTCTCTATAAAAAAACTTATTATTTGGCGTAACAAGAAAATGTGAAGCAATGGGTGCGAATTTTAAAAATCCACTTTTTTTTTTCCTGTCACGTTTTCATAGCACGCCTTGGCAAGGAAAAGTAACAAAAGCACTCGGTTGTCGGTATTATGGCGCTGACGGCAGTGTGGAAACAAAACGCTGTCGCAGAACGCACGAATTTTCGATTAGTCATTCCACTGAGCTAACAAATCGCGACAATAAACACGTTACAGAATGCCAAATAACGGCATATTTGTTATGAGCGGATCTTTAAGTTTAACCAGTAATCCAACTCGTCTAGCTTGTCTTCTCTTCAGCAAGCACACCTTATGCTCTTTGTGTCCACATCAGCTCTATGTGCAGCAACCAAATGCACCTGCAAATTTGTTAAAACTTACTTCTGAATTCTCAGAGAGACTATTTAAACAAAAACGTTTTGTCATTGTGAGTACAATAAATGTTAACAGATATTATGAAACCTATGAGAAAGCACTAACATCAACACTTAATAAACTCGACAAAATAAGAATCTAAAATTACAAATTACGCGAAATTAGAGGGAGCTAAGCAGCTGCGTCGTCGTAAATTTAGGGCTGGTTGGGGAGGGGAGTTTGGGATCTAAACATGTAAAATAAGGAGGGCAGTGTAACTGAAGAGAGTGGAATTTCCCTGTATAATATTAGTATTCGCACAAATATGGTAACTTCAATCATTCTGCACTGCGATAAAGGACCTGCGGTATCGTGTATATTATCTATATGCTTTGTAACACTGGGGGTCACAAATCAAATTAATTATGCTGTTGGAATTATATTTTCCTCAGTGAACAACAAAGCAAACTTTAGAAGCCTAATTTTACTCCACCTATTTTGTCTTTTCAAGATTTGTGCATTTTTAAATACATTTAAACGTTTTCATTTATTTTAAATTTTTCTAATGTCGCGAGCTGAATCAAACCTTTTACATTTACGGGATCGGACATGAGATCGAAGCTAATTTCACTTCATGCATTAGTATTACAAACTTCCTAACTTCTACATGAACAGGGAGGAAAGGGAAACTCAAAATCTTAACATATATATTCAAAGAACAATTAGGAATATTTATTATAAAAAGGAAAGTTATAAGTATCATATGATTACCTGGTGGTCGGCAAGGGATGTGTGCTAGTTACGCTCCCATGTTGACTGCCTTACTTCTTGCTCACAAAAGAGGCAGAGAGTTAAATCTCCGTTAGCATATACCTGATAGCTCCTCCCTCTAATCCCTACGTTACTACCGGCCATATGCTGCCCCCTAAATATACAATCCCCCCAAATACACTAACATAATCCCCCCAAAACCCGCTAAACGCTACTATATTACATTCAGGGAATTCTAGATGATGGACACCACTTGGATATTGTGTCGGATTTAACCATCTTTCTCTTGTAATGCTTGCTATCTGCTAAGTGTTCAGCATTTCTCTCTGAAGGTAAGTTCCCCAATATCCCCATTTAGAGGAATTAGCGATGCTCAGTTACTGTCACTGAAAGTAGACATACTATTTTCTATATGTTTATTTATATATATGTATACATCTTATCTCTTGTTATTATATAGTTATTTTTAAATTTCTTTACATGTTTTCCTTTCTTTATTTGTACTCTGTGCACGGTTTTGTGGACTCTTATTTACTTACGGGGCCTAACTTCAGGCAACCATTGAAAATTAAACTTTACAGTTATGTTGCTCTTGTGTTTGCAAATATTTTATATTTTGTAAAAAGAACAATCACGAAAAAAAGTATTTTACAAATCAAAGTATATTAACAACAAAGCAATTTTCTCAAACTTCTAACAGTGGTAGCAAGAGTATATCAAACATCCGTGCCACATATAGCAAATAGTCACAGCTTCATTAGACTTGTATAAACCATTATTTTATGAATGCCGACAGAATCTTAACACAAAAGCATATACTATGTGATCAAAAGTATCCGGACACCCCACAAACATACGTTTTTCATCTTAGGTGCATTTTGCTGCCACCTACTGCCAGGTACTCATTACCCGCGACCTCAGTAGTCATTAGAAATCGTGAAACAGCAGAATGGGACGCTCCGCGGAACTAACGGACTTCGAACGTGGTCAGGTGATTGGATGGCACTTGTGTCAGAAGTCTGTATGCGAGATTTTCACACTCCTAAACATCTCTAGGTCCACGGTTTCAAATGTGATAGTGAAGTGGAAACGTGAAGGGACATGTACAGCACAAAAACGTACAGGCCGACCTCATCTGTTGACTGACATTTGAAGAAGGCCGTAAAGAGTAATAGGCAGACATCTGTCCAGACCATCACACAGGAATTCCAAACTGCATCAGGATTCACTCCAAGTACTATGATAGGCGTGAGGTGAGAAACCTTGGATTCCATGGTCGAGCGGCTGCTCATAAGCCACATATCACGCAGGAAAATGCCAAACAACGCCTCGCTTGGTGTAAGGAGCGTCAACATTACACGATTGAACAGTGGCAAAACGTTGTGTGGAATGACGAATCACGGTACACAATGTGGCGATCCGATGGCAGGGTGTGGGTATGGCGAATGCCCGGTGAACATTATCTGCCAGCGTGAGCAGTGCCAACAGTGAAATTCGGTGGTGTTATGGTGTGGTGGTGTTTTTCCTGGAGGGGGCTTGCACCCCTTGTTGTTTTGCGTGGCACGATCAGAGCGCAGACCTACATTGATATTTTAAACACCTTCTTGCTTCCCACTGTTGAAGAGAAATTCGGGGATGGCGATTGCATCTCTCAACACGATCGAGCACCTGCTCATACTGCACGGGCTGTGGCGGAGTGGTTACACGACAATAACATCCCTGTAGTGGACTGGCCTGCACAGAGTCCTGACTTGAATCCTATAGAACACCTCTGGGATGTTTTGGAACGCCGATTTCGTGCCAGGCCTCACCGACCTACATCGATACCTCTCCTCAGTTCCGCACTCCGTGATGAATGGGCTGCCATTCCCCAAAAAAATTTCCAGCACCTGATTGAAAGTATGCCTGCGAGAGTGAACGCTGTCATCAAGACTAAGGGTGGGCAAACACCATACTGACTTCCAGCATTACCGGTGGAGGGCGCCACGAACTTGTACGTCATTTTCAGCCAGGTGTTCGGATACCTTTGATCACATAGTGTATATAGCTACACATTGTGGTAATGTGCAAAAATAAAACAGTACGATTAGCATAATTTTAAGCCAAAATTCCTTATTAAATATAAGTAATTGTGACATTTTAAAGTTAATAATGCCTGTTTAAATTTACCGTGCCAACAACTTAAAACAACAGCACATCAAATAACTAAGAATTTAAAAATTCAAGCCGAATATCTCGGAAATGGATGATTCCAGAAAACAAGGTATTTGAAATAAAGTGTGTTTTCAAAGGTTTTCACGTTTATCTTGTAAGGTTTTGTCTAACTCATATCTTTTACCATTTACGACAAGGACTTCGCAGGCTATCCCCAGGAAATTCAAGATATAGGTACATTTTGTTAGTAGTGCAAATACCTTAAATATATGGTATTTTAACCGAAATTGTTGCAACCATTTTTTAGTGAATAAAACAGAATACTGAATATTTTTCCATGTAAAGGGTAGTAAAATTAATTGGAATGATATTATGATGCATCATTTAAACAATTTCTTTATCATACACATACACTTTAAACAATACATAATAATCATATAAACGTTGTTTTCATCAGAAAGGCCCCGCCCTTGGAACTACCACTTACTGTCTTGCCAATAGCCGGGTAACGGGCAACACAAAGAATTGTAAAAATGGTGCCTAAAAGGTATAACATTTACAAAGAGGCTTCAGAGGTGTGAGCATCAGAATCGATACCTGTTCTGTTTGGACATAATATCATACCATCCAAACAGATATACGTGTGTATTTTCAGAGAAAAGTGTAAAGGATTTTGCTTCTAGCATCAACAGTAACACAAAGAATAACAGTCAAAGTGCTTGATATTGTGCCGTAACTGGGGCAGATATGAACGATGACAAGAAAGGCCCATTAGGTTACATAGCATAATGCTATACTTGTTTTGTATTTAACCACGTTTTCTGTATAATGCTTTGCGTGGGAAATGTCAGCTGAAACGGCTATCAGTAACCTGGCCGTAGTCTAAATCACAGAAAGGGAGACCTGACGACCTAGTCATATTAAATGCTGCAAAAACATGCACTTTATTGCAAAAAATCTTATGTGTAAACACTCTCATGACTTTCTCTACTCTTGTACAAACTATTTTTACAAACGCTTATTCTCCATCTACTTCATGTTAATCGATATAAACATTTGCAGAGTCTATCTTATTGCTAATTTTCTTGCAGATGTAAGAGGAATATATATTTTCAAGGGCAATATAGAAATACAGTAGCCTTTAAGCATATACATATGTCTTAATAGCTGGTTGCTAGGAGCAGCACCATTCCCTTTGCCACAGATTCCCTTTGCATATCCAAGACAAAAAAATCAATAACGAATTCCCATTTGAAAAAATAAGCATCGAAAAGTTTTAGGGAATAACAAGCAATATCTCGAAAATGGTTCACTCAACAACAAAAATGTATATTACATAAATTGTGTATTTTAACGCGATTTACATTTTTTGTGGAGTAAACTTTTGTCTATCTCTTATGGTTTACCAGTTATGCAAAAGTCGTTCACAATGAAGAATACTTTTGGGGACATTCCCTGAAAATCAAGATATACATTTTATTTGGCATGAAAATATCTTAAACATATGATATTTTAATCAAAATCGTTATAGGCATTTTTGAGAAAATTAAAATTTTCGAAAAATGTTCCATGTAAAGGGTAATCTGGGGTGAGGGGATTTTCTTGAAAACCTTCGTGTCGCATCTCTGGAAGATACTGAACCTATAATCCAAGTTTGGTGTTTATCCGACTGTTCGTTTCTGAGTTATGCTGTTCACAGGCAGACACACAGACACACACACGGACATGTTTCCAAAAATGCTTTTTTTTGGATTCAGGGGGTCTCAAATCATGTATTTCCGGTGAAATCTCGGTATCGAATTTTTGGGTGGAATACTATACTTCCCCTACTTACTATACGTAGTGGAGAAAGTAAAAATCTTGTGTGTAGCATTCACATAACGTTCTCTACTCATTCTTCTACTAACAATTCTTCAAAAAGCTTATTCTTCTATCTAGTACTTGTTAAATGAAAGATGAGCTTTAATTCGTTGTAGGTATAAGAAGAAATCGGAAGGGTAAAGCAAAAGATTTTCAACAAGCGGATAGCCATATGATGGCTATGAAATTCTGTTCTCCTTGCATTACCACAGAAAAACATCTGATATGTTGCACTCATATGACTTTCTCTACTCTTGTACAACTATTTTTACAAACGCTTATTCTCAATGCCTCATATTAATCGAGATAAACGTTTGCAGAAACTATTTTATTGCTCATTTTGTTGTAGATGCAAGGGGAATATGGTAGCTTTAAGCGATAGTCAAATCTTTTAAGAGCCGGTTGCTATGTACAGTACTTCATTCCCTTTGCATGTCCAGGACAAAAAAAGCTAATAACGAATTTCCATTTGAGAAAAAGTAACTATTTGAAAATTCAAACGAATAACAAGGAATATTTCGGAAATGGGTCACTCGACAAAAAATATGTGTATGACATAAATTGTGTGTTTTAATGAGAGTTACATTTTTGTGTAGTAAAGTTTTGTCTACCTTTTACGGTTATGCGAAAGTCATTCAGAGCGAAGAGGACTTTTGGAAACATTCCCAGAAAATTCAAAATATACGATATATGTTATTTAAATCAAAATATTTACAGCCATTTTGTGAAAATTAAAATTTTAAAAAAGTTCTATGTAAAGGGTGGTCTAGGGTGCAGGGATTTTCTTGAATATTTTCATTTCGCATCCTTGGAAGATACTAAACTCAAATATCAGGTTTGGTATGTATAGGATTTTCGACATGTTTCCAAAATGCTTTATTTGGATTCAGGGCACCTCAAAACATGTATTCCCGTTGAAATCTCGGTATCGAATTTTTGAGTGGAATGCAATATTTCCCCCACTTACTCTACGTAGTAGAGAAAGTACAAACAAATACAGAGCAATTGAAATAAGTATAAGTATTTGAAAATCCAACCAATAACAACGAATATCTGTAAATGGTTAACCACATAAACGTTTGAGATAAATTGTGTGTCTGTGGTCTAGTGGGTAGTATCCTAGCTTCAAAATGCATAGGTCTCGGGTTCGGTACCGGTTGGAGGATAGGAATTTTGCTTTAGGCACAATTATTCCTCATCCTCGCTAGAGCCTGTGTCAGTGAGAGTGTGAATGTAATGTTTAAAAAAAGCAAACCTAAAGTAAACACTAACCCAAACAGTCAACGAGCGAACAATATTGCCATCAGCAATTGTTCCAAAGTCAAAGCCGCCGACATGACCGTAGTTGTTGAAGGTGGTGTATAAATGGGGAGGGGAGAGTGCTTAAACGAAGTGTACGTTTTTTTGTGTAGGAAGATTTTGTCTAACGCTTATGGTTCACCAATTATAGTCATTTAAAACAAGGAAAACTTCACGGGAAATTCTCAAAAAATCCAATATCTTATATTTGTCGTGCAAATGTCTTAAATATATGGTATTTTAATAAAGGTATTCGAGCCATTTTGACAAAATAATAATAATAAAACTTTTTTCTCTGGAAAGGGTAGCTTGGAGTGTGGGAGAATTTCTTCCAAATCTTCGTGTTGCCTTCTTGAAAGACGCTAAATTTAAATACGAAGTTTGGTACTTGACCTATTAACCTACTTTTCATTTCTGAGTTATGCTCCTCTCTCTCTCTCTCTCTCTCTCTCTCTCCATCTCTCTCTCACGCACACACAAACATAATCGTATCTTTCAAATGTATAAGTGTATACTTGAAGTAAGTACAGTCTAGAAAGCAACAAACAGCTATCGTAAAGCGCATATTATTTAAATAGCCCTTTTACGTAATCAAGAAGAATGTGTCCAAATAGAACGATCTCTACACGTGCTATCGATTCTGGAATAGGATTCCTTCTCTGGTCCCACGTGGACCTTCCTGCACCTTAATACTTAGGCTCTAGGGACTGTAAAGTTATATATAGGAAACTTGTCCCTGGGGATGATGGGAGAGTTGGCATGCCCTCCTACCAGGCTCAACTTCAACGCTTCCCTGTTCTTTATCCAATTTCTTTGTTTGTATTCACTTCTTGCCTTCCCTCTGTATTTGTTTCTCCATGGCTTTAAACCCTGTTGCTGTGTTTACCCTTGCCATTTTATTTATTTTCTTTTGTCTTACACGTATCATAGTCAAACACGAATTTAAATCAGAAACAAAACACATGAGAACTTTACACATAAGGTTTGCTGTAATTTCTCTTTCGGTAACAATTTAATTGTTTTTGGTATTCATAAAACGACAACTAGAGGTTTAATTGCATAGATGAAGGCGTCTTAATCACATATTTTATGTATAGATATATCTTAAACTGAATATTCTTAAGAAACTACTGTGAATCTTTTTGTTAATTTTTCTACCGCTCCTATGGCAGGCGGAGGGCCTTTGTCTGCAAATAATAGCAGATTATGATGCAAGGGTAAAAATAGGGTTTTATTCTGTGAGTAGGAATGTTTGCGAAACAAAGGCCCACGAACTCCGTTTCGCAATCCTAAATACAAAATAAAACCACTTTTAACACGTGTGACATGTACTTCTTTTTAGACAGTGCTCGAATTTACCAAACATCAATATTATATTGATTCCTAAAACTGACAGTCACGTTTAGAACGCTTTCTTGAAGCAAGAGAAATGACGTTAAAATATCTGATGTGTTACACTGGCATGACTTTCTCTACTCTTGTATAAACTATTTTTTGAAACGCTTATTCTACGCATACTTCATGTTAATCAAGATAAACATTTGCAGAAACTTATTGCTAATTTTCTTGTAAGTGCAAGGGGAATATGGTAGGCTTTAAGCGATAGTCAAATCTTTTAAGAGTTGGTTACTATGTGGAGCATTTCATTGTTTGCATATCCAGGACATGAAAAATGGAAGAAAGAAAAAACAGGAATTCCATTTTGAGAAAAGGTATACGTATTGGAAAATTCAAACAAAAAACAAGGAATATCTCGGAAATGGTTCACTCCACAAGAAAGAAAAACAAAGTATGTTACACAAATTGTGTGTTTTAAGAGACCTACATTTTTTGTGTAGAAATATTTTGTCTATCTCTTACGGCTTACCAGTTATTCAAAAGCCATTCAGAATAAAGAGGACTTCTGGGGACATTCCAAGAAAATTCAAGGTATATATTTCATTTGTCACAAAAATATCTTAAATATATTATTATTAATGAAAATCGTTACAGCCTTTTTTAGAAAATAAAAATTGTCGAAGAATGTTCCGTGTAAAGGGTAGTCTGAGATGGGGGGGATTTTCTTGAAAATTTTCGTGTCCCATCTTTGAAAGATACTGAACCTAAGCACAAAGTTTGGTATTTATCCGACTTTTCGTTTTTGTGTTATGCTGTTCATAGACACAGACCACATTCACACAGTAATACATATGACCTTTTTCTAAAAATGCTTTTTTTTTGGATTCAGGGAGCCTCAAACATTGTATTTTCGTGAAATCTCGGTATCAAACTTTTGGGTGGAATGCAATACTTTCCCTGCTTACTGTACTTAGTAGAGAAAGTAAAAACGAGATGTCAGGTTTTTTTATGTTCTAGCACTCATTTTCAGTGAAATTATTTTCAACATGCTTTGCCTTACACCAGCCAATGAAGCGAGTAAGTGCTATATCAATTGCTTTCTGAATTTTTTTTTTTTTGGATACGTAGTTCTAAGTGTGATTCTTTCTGCAGCGTCTGTAATTTCACTTCCATTTCAGTTTCTTCTGAATTTGTAGTTTCCGCTATTTAATCATTATGTAGGTTAGATAAAAGAGTAACGATTTGCATCAAAGAAAGCTGCCAATATATTGCATAAGTTAACTCTACAATGAACTGCGATAAGTATGACGATTTGTATTGTGAACAAATAATGGGAACGCCATGAGAAATTAATCATGTAAAACGACATACTGCAAAGAAAAACCTAATCAAACCAAATCGAATTCTTAAACATGTGCAAATACATAGAGTAACTGCCATAGATTCGACTTGAAACCAAAGTTGGTATCAATGCAGATTATCGCACTAGTGCAATAGTCTAAAGGGTTTTAGCGCGTGTGCACTATTTTAGAAATTCTGGTTTTAGGCCTTCCTGTCTAAAAATAAATTTTAGTTTCTCTACCACTACTTAGTATTCCCACGTACCGTAAATATATTTTTTGAGGCCCCCTGAATTAAAAAAAGAATTTTTTAAAAAATGTGTTTGTGAACATCATTACTAAAAAACGAAATGTTTGAATAAAGACCAAACTTAGTATTTAACTTTAACTTTCCAAAGATCTGACACGAAGATTAAAAAATCCCTCCACCTCAAACTACCCTTTATATTTGAAATTTTTCGAATTTTATTTTCTCAAATGGCTCTGTTGATTTTGATTAAAATGCCATATATTAAAGTTATTTACACAGCAAATAAAATTAATACCTTGAATTTTCTGAGAATAGTCTGTGAAACCGTCTTCATTCGGAAGGAGTTTTCTGATCTTGTATAACTGGTAAAAGTTATGCGATAAACGAAAACATACTACGCAGAAAATGTGGATATCTTTAAAACATACAATTTATTTCATTATTTTTTATGCATCGACCATTTCCGAGATATCCGTTCTTAATGGTGCGAATTGTAAAATAACTTGTCATTCTTTTTAAGTCACGTCGATTTTCGGTTGTTTCTCGCGATGTCATGGAAAGAGTACGGAATTTTAAGGCCAGCATAAAAATGATAAACTCTTCTGATCTCGATATGAATTTTTGGGTAGAATGCAATACCCTGTCTACCTACTATTTACGTGGTAGAGAAAGTAAAAATAGCATGAATGTGATTCACAAAATTCAACCATATTTTACTTTTACCAATTTTGTATTTTGACGAAAATACAATTTTACCGCCCAAATTAATCCGTTTCTTGAAGTAATTCATGCGCAAGCAATCCTTTTGAGTCGTATTGACTCAAGTTGGGTTATATTTGGAATTAGAAAAGATCTAATGTATTTTTCTATCAATTATAATAAAGTAATATTCCTTCAAAGCATTAAAATTTGCAACTATAGTTAAATCTCTGTCGCCGGTGCTTGTATAATAACTTATCTGTTTTGTTCCGTGCCCAGTGCTCGGTGCCAAAAGCACTTGAAAGAGCAATCAAAGAATATTTCAGAAATACTGTAGAATATACGCGCTGACATATACACAATTTGTGAGCTTTCGAAAGGAAAGTGGGCTGTTAAAAGTGCTTCATGGCTGCCTTTAAACCTGACTCATAAAAATTTATTATACGCTCGAAGTTCATTTACGAGGTTTCCTTGTGCGCAAGCCTAGCTTCCTTTTTTTCCCCCCATTCCGCGCCGTCTGCAAGATGGAGGTAAACAAATGTGACCTTCAAGTAATGGCAGTCATTCACTGTGAGCGAGGTCTATGAATGCGACGTCGAGGCTTTGTGTTCTCAAGGACGTGACGTTGCTTAATATTGACACTTACTAATGCCAGGCTTTGAGTGAGTGTGTTTTGTTTTAAAGTCTAAGCTGAAATATTTATTAGCTGCTGTTGGAAAATGGGAAGGATACGCGCAGCTTGAGGGTGACTGGCAAGAGAAAGAATGTACCTACGCCTGCCTGTGACATCAAACCTTAAAATAATTGAAGATGATAGCATCTGTGTAGGAAATACCCCGAAGGAGCGGGAGCTCGTATCGTACGGTGGTGGGGCTTCACACCTTCTCTTCATCTTAAAATCTGACTTGATTTAATGCCTCATGCTTTATTTCATACGATAAGTATAGCTTTTAATATATTCCTCATATAAAACCTGTGGTGCAGAGCACGTAAAATGTATGTATGGAGTTTATAACTAAAAAACACCAAATGTTTTAAATTCACAGGACTTTGTTCACCTCTACTTTATTTTTATATAGCTTCCACAGTTTGCCTTCCTAAAGCTTATTTTTATACATACTTTAAATTACTTGTATAAGCATTGGCAAAATATTTTCATCGCACATTTTACTGTCGGCACAAAGGGAACACAAAGAGAATAGAGGTAGTCAAATGTATAAAAGCGTGTCTTTGATTTTCAGGATCTTTCCATGACACGGTGAGAAACAACCGAATAGCGACAGAAATTTAAACAAAATCTGATGTGTTACATTCAGATGACATTCTCTATCCTTTACTTTTTATTGGTGGGTATAAAAACTATTGTTGTGAAAGTTTAATCGATAAAACGTTTTGCAAGATTGTAAGTACATTTCGTTATGGCTAAAAAGAGAACAGTGATAGTAAAAAATTTAAGAACTGGACGCTATATACCTGCCGTAAGATTCCATACTCTTTTCAAGCATTCCGGAGAAACAACTGAATATCAACCAGACTTTAAAATAATAACAAGGTATTGAAAAAATTCGGATCATTAATAGCAGTAAATGCCTTATGTCCCAAAAACGTTATTTGGAATAATTTGCGTTTTGAAGAGATCTGCATTTTCTGTGAAGTATTTTTTCGTCAATCGCTTGACGTTTACCAGTTATACAAGAGGGCTTGACCAGTTATTTTCATAAAATTCAAGGCATACATTTTATTTGTTATGTAGGAAATATCTTAAATATATGTCTTTTACTCAAAATCGTTAGCGCTATTCTTGAAAAATTAAAAACAACAGACACACACACACACACACATATATATATATATATATATATATATATATATATATATATATTCTTATGTAAAGGGTAGTTTTGGGTGGAGGATTTGCTTGAAAATCTTGTTGTAGCATCTTTTGAAGCAATTGAACTTAAATACCAAGTTTGGTATTTATCCGACTTTTCACTTTTGTGTTAAGCTGTACTATCTATCACACACACACACACACACACACACACACACACACAAACACACACACACACACAGGGCCTTTTCCTAAAAAAAATGGTTGTTTTGAATTCAGTGGACCTGAAACCATGTATTTCCGGTGAAAGCTCAATATTGAATTTTTACGTGGATGCAATACTTTCTCTATGTACCAATGTCTTTCTCTTGGACAGGACCGACTCGCGCGCGCGAACCTATATCTAAAAATCATGTGTTGTACTCACATGACTTTTCCTACTCACTTTGGAACAAACTATTCTTACAAACGTTTATTCTTCTATGTACTTCATGTTCCAGTTAAATATTTGCTTTAAGCGATATTGAAATCTCTTAGGAGCTGGTCGCTCTGTGATGGTTATGAAAATGGCATGGCCAAGAGAGAAAGAGAGAGACACAGGCAACCACGAAAGCTTCCCATTTGAGAAAAATACAAATACTTTAAAATACAAACCAATATCAAGGAATATCTCGGAAATTGTTAACTCAAAAAAAAACAATGCTATTTGACGTAAATTGTGTTCTTTAACGAGATCCTCGTTTTTTCTATAGTAAGATTATGGTATATTTATTGTGGCTTACCAATTATACAAAGTTATTCAGAACGAAGAGTACTTAAATGGCTCTTTCCAGAAAATTCCAGATATACATTTCATTTGTCTGAAAATATCTTAAACATTTGTTATTTTAATCAAAATGTTAGAGCCATTTTTGAGACAATAAATATTTTCGAAAACATTTCCATTTAAACGGTAGTTTGGAATGGAGGGATTTTCTTGAAAATCTTCGTGTTGCAACCTTGGAAGATTATACACCAAGTTTAGTTTTTAAATCTTTTTGTTTTTCAGTATTCAACGACACACACACATACACACACACACACACACACACACACACACACACACACACGGGTGCGCACGCAGTCTTTTTCTAAAAATGCTGTTTTTGGATTCAGAAACTCCGATGAAACTTCAAAGGTTGTACTTCCAGTGATATATCGGTATCGTATTTTTGAGTGGAATGCAATAGTTCCTCTATTTACTATAAGTAAGAAGTATAAGGACAATAGTAACCATGGTCCACTTATACAGTTTTAAAATACCAATACCTTCCACCAGCTAACACATTAGTTTGAGTATTTTTATAACCTGTTCCAAAAACAACGCTCCGGTCGTAGGGGGTACAGCATTACAAATTGGAACCGTCCCTGCTTCCATGTTCCAATAAAGAGCAAGGACCACAGAATTCTTCTGGTCAATCAGATGCTCTTGCGATACTCACATTAAAAACGACTCACCGGGATACCGCTTTGGAGCATCAGCGTCGTGGAAATTGAAGCGAGAGAGTTTCCAGGATAAAGATGATGGTGATGATGGTCTTAAATTCCTGTCACGTGACTTAAGTGAGCAGTAATTGTAACTTTTTAGACGTAACGCTGCGTATGTAGTGTTGTGGATTCGAATTCTCGCATGCATAGATGAATGTAGGATGTGAGAAAGTGAGTGGAACAGCGTCTTACTGCTTGACAAACCATAGTAAAAATAAGTGCTAATAGCGAATGCTGTGCGATCTATCCCTAATACCATCTGCACGGCACGAAGCAGAGGATGCAGTTGCTATGCGCTAAGGTCTGTAGATACGTGACGACGAAAGATGGCATGGTTATAGGGGTGAGACCTAGAAGGCTAACTGTTCGCCACACATCGATCCACGAGTTATCTATTAACAGATCCGTTGCGATATGACCATATACTTAAAGCGACTTAAATAAATAGATTAATAATAATAATAATAATAATAATAATAATAATAATAATAATAACATTCACTACTACGAAAGCAATAAACGCGTCTTAATTAAAGCAGGTTAGTTAAGTAATAATGAACCATGAGGATCTTACTGCTATGATTATGCGCAAATAATAAGTACTTGTAGACATACTTAATTGTTATTTAGAAGTACTTATCGCTTAATAAGCTCTACAGTTTTCTTATAGTTTCGTAGTAATGAAACTTTCAACAAGAATGCAGAGGACTCCAATATAATATTTGTTATTCTAAGTTCCAATATATGAAACATCATATTCACTTTAAATTATTAGAGCAATATTTTAAAAATAAAAATTACCTAAAGTTTTCTATGTAAAGTTGTGTTTGAACGAGGCCAATTTTTCAAAAATCTTCGCCTTATATTCTACTTAAGTGCGAAATTTTGTACTTATTCGATTTTCCTTTTTGAGTCGTACTGTTCATAAAAGTCTAAAATGATAAAAATGCTTAATTTTCTTTGGTTCAGGAAAGCTAGAATGTGTTGACATTTCGATATCCTTTATCCAATTCTTCCTCTGCCTACCATAACAGCAAAGAAATGAAAAGCCATAAATAAAAAACCCTAAGTTTATAACAGGACTGATGATTGGTGAGAAAATGTTCTCAAAATCAGAACCACTTATACTACTACTTTTGACTTTTAATCTGATATTTAACTGCAAAAATGACGATGTGTATTCCATTTGACTCTTTTAAACACCATAAGAATTAAATTTAAAAAATCAGCATAATTAAAATTATGTAAATTAAATGACCGAACCGATAGGAAAATGTGTGATAAGTTGATAACATACATTATAAAAGGAAAACATTACAAAAATTAATAGCTTTAGTCTCCTATATCAGATTTCAACTATAAACCTGTAATACAACTAGGTATTTTATTTTAAGAACTAAACTTCTTCACTTCAAGGCTTAGGCAATATGCCCATTCCGACTTCTCAGAATTAGTCCCGTCCCACGTCTCTTCAAGAACTAAACTTATGGAATATAATTTAATATTTCCTATATGCTTCAAGTGTTGTTTAATTCCTTGAAAACAGGTAGATAGCCGAATGATGATGGAAGTACCATCGACCATTACACTGGAATAAGCCATTTTTACAATAAACGGTAAAACAAATGACGCCAAAATTTTGGTAAATGACACAAAATATGTGCCTACAACAAAGTGTACATTGGTTTTTTTACTACTCTATTCATTTTATGTCGCTTTAACTACAGGGTCATATCGCGAAGGATTGTTAGTGGAGAACTCTTAGATCGAGGTGTGGCAGACAGTTAGCCTTCTAAGTCTCATTCCTGTGACCACCCGCTTCATCGTGTCCACAGAACCCTAGTGCATAGCAACTGGATCTTCTGCTTCGTGCCGTACAGATGGCATTCGTGTCCGTCGTCTAACTGCTCTCATTGTCTGTGGATAGATGGCACAGCATTCGCTATTACCATCTATTTTTTACTTTCTCTACTACGTATAGTAAGTAGGGGAAGTATTGCATTCCACCCAAAAATTCGATACCGAGATTTCACCGGAAATACATGTTTTGAGACTCACTGAATCCAAAAAAAGCATTTTTGGAAACATGTCCGTGTGTGTGTCTGTCTGTGTGTCTGTGTGTCTGTGAACAGCATAACTCAAAAACGAAGAGTCGGATAAACACCAAACTTGGTATTTAGGTTCAGTATCTTCCAGAGATGCGACACGAAGGTTTTCAAGAAAATCCCCCCACCCCAGACTACCCTTTACATGGAACATTTTTCGAAAATTTTAATTTTCTCAAAAACGGCTCTAACGATTTTGATTAAAATATCATATGTTTAAGATATTGTCATGATAATTAAAATGTATATCTCGAATTTTCTGGGAATGTCTCCAAAAGTATTCTTTATTATGAACGACTTTTTCATAACTGGTAAACCATAAGAGATAGACAAAATTTTACTACACAAAAAATGTAGATCGCGTTAAAATACACAATTTATGTCATATACATTTCTTTTGTTGAGTGAACCGTTTGCGAGATATTGCTTGTTATTCCCTTAAATTTTCCAATACTTATAGTTTTTCTCCAATTCGTTATTCATTCTTTTATGTCCTGGACATGCAAAGAGAATGGAATGCGCCACATAGCAACCAGCGTTAAAATATTTGACTATCGCTTAAAACCTACCATATTCCCCTTGCATCTACAAGAAAATTACAAATAAGATTGACATCTCGATAAATATGAAGCATATGGAGAATAGGCGTTTGTAAAAATAGATTGTACAAGAGTAGAGAAAGTCATGTGAGTGTAACACATCAGATTTTTTCATTATTACTGCTGTTTTAGACTTAAGGTGGAACTTTGGGTCGGGGATTGAATATCCAATCCGGTATTTACCTTAGCGGTTGAGGGAAACCATGACAAAACCTATGTCACATTGGTCGGCACACGGGATTTGAAACGAAACCAGGATTTCTGTAAGGGCATATAAAATGACGTTATCTTCTAGCGAAGTTCGGGAATATAAAGACATCAAGCGTTGAAACTAAAATAAAAAAATCTGATGTGTTACACTCACATGACTTTCTCTACTCTTGTACAAACTATTTCTACAAACGCTTATTCTCCATATGCTTCATGTTAATCGAGATATCGATATGTCAATCTTATTGCTAATTTTCTTGTAGGTGCAAGGGGAATATGGTAGGTTTTAAGCGATAGTCAAATATTTTAAGAGATGGTTGCTATGTGGAGTATTCCATTCTCTTTGCATGTCCAGGACATAAAAAAATCTGATGTGTTACACTCACATGACTTTCTCTACTCTTGTACAATCTATTTTTACAAACGCCTATTCTCCATATGCTTCATATTAATCGAGATATCGAGATGTCAATCTTATTTGTAATTTTCTTGTAGATGCAAGGGGAATATGGTAGGTTTTAAGCGATAGTCAAATATTTTAACGCTGGTTGCTATGTGGCGCATTCCATTCTCTTTGCATGTCCAGGACATAAAAGAATGAATAACGAATTGGAGAAAAACTATAAGTATTGGAAAATTTAAGGGAATAACAAGCAATATCTCGCAAACGGTTCACTCAACAAAAGAAATGTATATGACATAAATTGTGTATTTTAACGCGATCTACATTTTTTGTGTAGTAAAATTTTGTCTATCTCTTATGGTTTACCAGTTATGAAAAAGTCGTTCATAATAAAGAATACTTTTGGAGACATTCCCAGAAAATTCGAGATATACATTTTAATTATCATGACAATATCTTAAACATATGATATTTTAATCAAAATCGTTAGAGCCGTTTTTGAGAAAATTAAAATTTTCGAAAAATGTTCCATGTAAAGGGTAGTCTGGGGTGGGGGGATTTTCTTGAAAACCTTCGTGTCGCATCTCTGGAAGATACTGAACCTAAATACCAAGTTTGGTGTTTATCCGACTCTTCGTTTTTGAGTTATGCTGTTCACAGACACACAGACACACAGACAGACACACACACGGACATGTTTCCAAAAATGCTTTTTTTGGATTCAGTGAGTCTCAAAACATGTATTTCCGGTGAAATCTCGGTATCGAATTTTTGGGTGGAATGCAATACTTCTCCTACTTACTATACGTAGTAGAGAAAGTAAAAATGAATAACGAATTTGAGAAAAAGTATAAGTATTGGAAAATTTAAGGGAATAACAAGCAATATCTCGAAAACGGTTCACTCAACAAAAAATATGCATATAACATAAACTGTGTATTTTAACGCGATCTACATTTTTTGTGTAGTAAAATTTTGTCTATCTCTCATGGTTTACCAGTTATGCAAAAGTCGTTCAGAATGAAGAACACTTTTGGAGACATTCCCAGAAAATTCGAGATATACATTTCATTTGTCATGAAAACATCTTAAACATATGATATTTTAATCAAAATCGTTAGAGCCATTTTTGAGAAAATTTAAATTTTCGAAATATGTTCCATGTAAAGGGTATCCTGGGGTGAGGGGATTTTCTTGAAAACCTTCGTGTCGCATCCCTGGAAGATACTGAACCTAAATACCAAGTTTGGTGTTTATCCGACTCTTCGTTTCTGAGTTATGCTGTTCACAGACACACACACACACACACACACACACACACACACACACAGACACACACACGGACATGTTTCCAAAAATGTTTTTTTTGGATTCAGGCAGTCTCAAAACATGTATTTCCGGTGAAATCTCGGTATCGAATTTTTGAGTGGAATACAATACTTCCCCTACTTACTATACGTAGTAGAGAAAGTAAAAAGAGTTATTTTTATGTTGATGTTACCATCAAGATGAATGTCATCTGATTCTAGATCCTCATGCGTCATAGACAACACTGCCAATCAGGTTCGCCCATTGCTCTCTGTTAAACGCTGAATAATTTGAATCTGGTGTGCAAATCTGTCCAGTTCTTTAAACATCCACTGAACAGACCTATCGCTCAAACCAAGTTTCAGTGATGATCGTCGAAGACTAAGCTTTGGAGACAAACATCTGTTGATTCTCGTTTGTGGTGACGGCTCTTGAGCGATCTGTTTCGTTGATATAGGAACAACATTGCATAGTTCCATACAACGGAACTTGCCAAAGACAGTTAACATTATTTTGCTATTTGGTATCTCCTCCGTATTAAATCTCTCCTCGTACTATTCTTTAACGTGGATCAAACTTGGTCAATACCAGAGTGAATGCATGCATTAAGGGGGATTTAAACCCTATCGCTCCTACTGTTAAATTTGCTAAATTGATGACCCATTATCTCAGAAACTTTTTAAGATATCTGACTGAAATTTTTACGTGATGTAGAAACATGCCGTCTAATTATACTAATCTATTTCTACACAAACGTGGACGTTGCCTTATTAAGGAAGATAGGATATTTTTTCTCAGTGATAGCATTTATATACGGGGTGAAAAGGAAGACATTACATTGATTTAAACAGTTACAGATCTGATTGTTTGGAACATATTTTGTACCTTTCAATTGAATCGACCGGTGGAGAAAGGAATTAAGTCATTTTTTTCACTTTTGCATTTTTAGCGCATCAGTTATGATTAGACATAAATGCATTGACCTGTGTTGGAAGGAATTATGTCCAATGACTTCTTAGCGGAGAAAATCCACTTCCTGAATCTTCATCAGGAGGAGAAAGGAATTATGCCAGTGACTTAATTCCTTTCTCCTCAGGTTGATATGAACCGTATGTGAAGTGCTCTTATTGCTCCAAGAACGTGCTTCGACAAATGTGTGTCTTATTACAGCTGTGTCATTATTCTTGTTCCTCAGTAATTTTATTGTTGAGAGTGCAGTTGTTTAGTTGGAAGCTTGTTGTAGTTAAGAGATCATGCCACCTAAAAGAAAGAGAAATGATGAGCAACACAAAGGAAAAAGAATAAAATGTGTAAGAGTTCACGGCTTACCATACTTAAACTATCAGAGCAATCCTCTACCTGGAAAAAGCATCGGAGCAGATTGCAAGATAGTGAATAAAATAGAAAATAGAAAATTGGTGTTGCATTAACTTTTACAATCAGCCCTGCGACACATGCTAATATGATTCAACTCTTTTTAGGTGTCGGATGGAATGGTTTTGTCGTATTAATGAACGCTTAAAAATTCCGTCATATTTTCTGAACATAGAACATAAAAATGCTCAAGATATTACAAGGGCTTATTGTTGCTAAAGAGGTGAAGCAAAGACGACCAAGGAAACAGCAGAATGGACCTGCAGGTAACAAGAGACAACATTCTTTTGATTATTTTGTTGTTACAGAAGGCCTGGGCATTTGCAAACAAACTTTTCTTAACCTTCATGCAGTATTACAGAAACGAGGGTTTCGAATATCTTAAAGGACAAATTCCAAGGGATAAACGAGGTGAAAATGAATGCACTACCAAAATTACAGACAACGTCTTGAATGCAATATATGAACTTATCCATTCATTCCCCCTAAGGACAACCCACTATGCTGCCAAAGTAATAAGATACTTGGGCACACGCTTGAATATTAAAACAATGCATGGTCTTTTTCGGTAGAAACGTCCGGAGTTAGATGTTAAGTATGATTTTTTATATAAAGTACTTCTCTGAAAATGCATTATGCTTTTGGCTGCCCACAAATTGATGTTTGCAGCAAATGTGAGGAACTAGAGGCCAAGATAAAAAGCCCTCATATTACTGAGCTGCAAGAGGGCAGCACAAATTGATCTTGACGTACATAAGTCTAGGAGTAAGAGATTTTTATACTTCCTTAAAGCAACTTGAGCAGAATAAAGATAGCTATGTTGCTGGATTGGCATTTGACTTTATGCAGAATTTGGCTTTGCCAAACATCCATGCGCAGGAAACATTTTACCTTAGACAGCTATGGGTGAACAGCTTCTGCATTTATGACATCAAATCCAGATATTGTGCCATTTATCTCTTAAGTTTTATGAAGATCTGCTCCAGTGGCCAGTGATTTCGTAAAACATTCATTACAGATAAAAGAATATAACATTTATTTGCATTTTATTCATTGGTGTTTTTTCCAAAATTCTTGATTTCATTGCGAATTTTGATCTGCCTTTCAAATTGTGTTTGGTTTTATGAAGTATAAATATTGTAATTGTAATATTAAAGGTGCTAAACCTCAGTATTGTAACTAAAACCACATTTTGAAACTAATAAAGGTGCTAAACTGTAGCAAACTGCTCATCGAGTGGAGAAAGGAACTAAGTCATTTTTTTTCAAAATGACTTTTTGCGGCATTTACTAACAATGAAGTGAGTACATTTATATATATTGCCAAGACTGTAATACACAATGCAATAAAACGCCAAAAAGGAAATTCTGATAAGAAGTTTTATTTTAAGCAGTTTTTGTCTCTCTTGAAAAGTATCGAAAAATGACTTAGTTCCTTTCTCCGCCGAACGATTCAATTCTTTCTGACCATTTTCTACGAAGACTTTTTAGGTTTTTCGAACCAAAACACACACACTGGCAACGTCGCAGCGTGTAGTGGTAGCGAGGTGAGACTCTCCCTTTCAATACCAGAAGTAGGTCAGCGCGTAAACAGGTTTTACTTTCGCTTTATGGCGCGTAATTCATGAGTAGATAAACGTTATCAAGGTACTCACAATTTCAAAAGGCTGTCATCTCGTAAACCATGTGCTGTACGTGTGATTATCCACTAAACACACCTTGGGTTCTTTTATCACTAAACTTATGAATTTCAATGCGTAGTACAATGTTACTCTAATAATGACTAAACTTCAAACGGAGTTGACATAACTGGTCTGCTTTTCAGTCAGCGACTGCGAAACGCTTATTGACCTTACTTCCAAACTGTGAGTGTAGGCCAATAACTACCAAGTTGTACTTGTCATTTCGCCAAAACATTACATCACCTTTGGTTGTTTGGATTACGGGTCGTTGGAAATCAATGCCCCCCCCCACCTCCCAGGTCAGGTATGTTGTTTCGTGTACGTCCAGGAGCCGGTTCTTACACTGACCTAGCAACGTTGCCTGTCTTCTACCACATTACGTCTGCAAAATGATGTTCGGAAAATGATTAATTACTTCAAAACCCTGTATTATGCCACATAGTTACTACCAAAATTAGGTCAGAAATAGGTTACTCTACCCAACTTACAAGTAACAAACTATTATCTTTATACATTTTCATGGACTCAACCATCAAATTTGGAGGATAACTTTCTTTATTTCGAAAACGGTTGCACACGAAACAAAACCTTTTTTGTTTTTGTTTTGTTTGTAATACAACTATGAAGTACATATTAGAAGGAATGTATTAATTTCCTTCCACCCTGTATACATATTTATCATGTATATATGACATATATATACGCCTAGTATATCAAGTTAAAAAGGAAATGATAAAACCGCACAAAAAAACCTAAAGCTATGGTTTTTCAGCAATTTTCGCGATTTAGTCTCATGTTAAAATATTATGGACTCACAAAAAATGAATCTGTTGGTTCGGTGCATACGTTGAAACAGAATAACATTTGTATTAACTTTTCTGCAAACTATTTTTTACAAAAGCATATTCTTTTATCTCTTGTTGTTAATAGAGATAAACTTTCTTTACGCATTTCTCTGTAGGTAAACGAAAGATACAGTAGGCAATAGTAGTCAGATTTTTAAAAATCGAGTCGCCATGAAATTCTATGCTCTTTGCATGACCAAGAAACTTACTGACTTACCACTTGAAAAAAGTGTAAGTGTTTGAAAATTCAAAATAATAACCAAATATACTTCGGAAATGGTTAACGCCACAAAAATAAATTTCCATTTTTTTTGGATAGTATGATTTTGTCTATCCCTCACGGTATTTCAATGATACCAGTCATTCAGAATAAAGAGGATTTTACGTGTTATTTACAAAAAAATCAAACTATATAGTTTTCATGTAAATACGCTAAACATATGATATAAAAATCTTATATTTCCATCGAAATTATTAGGGATAGAGTAAATATAAAAAGATCCAAAAATTTTCCATGCAAAGGGTAACTTTGGTTAGGGCGATTTTCTTGAAAATCTTCATGTCATGCCCTTAGAAGACATCGAACCTGAATTCAAAGTTTGGTATTCATGAGACTGTTAGTTTATACTTTCTCTGCCACAAACAGTGGTTAGAGAAGGTATTGCATTCCATCAAAAAATTCGGAACCCATATTTCATTAGAAATGCATATTTCGAGGCTTCCTGAATCCAAAAGGGGGATTTTGGGAACAAGTTCGTGTGTGTGAGTGAGTGTATGTCTGTGAACAGCATAACTCAAAAACGAAATGTGGGATGAATACCAAACTTACCTACCAAGTTCAGTACCGTCCAAATATGGGACACGAAGATTTTCAAGAAAATATCCCGACCCCTAAATACTCCTTACGTTGAAAATCTTTCGAAATGCTTTATTTTCGTAAAAATGGATTTAACAATTAAGATTAAAATATAAAATACTCGTATTTCATATATTTACATGACAAATAAAACATTTATCTTGAATTGTTTGGAAATAGCGTATGAAGTCCTCTTCAATTAGAGAGTGTTTTGTATAATCTTGTATAATTGGTACACGTTGAGCGACAGTCGAAAACGTACTACACAATGTTTAAAACACAGTTTATTTAAAAATAACTGTTTCTGTGGTATAAGCCATTTCCAAGATATCCATTATTAAAGATTCAAATTGTTCAATACTTCGTCATTTTCAAAAGTCCTGTCCTTTCAGTTGTTTCTCGCGATTGATTGGAAAGAGTATGGAATCTTAAGGTTAGCATATAGTGCTCAGTTCTTAAATATCAGACTATGGCTGTTCTCTTTGCATCTGTAACGAAATGTGTAATGTAACCATTTCTGCAAAGATTTACTCATTAAAACAACTAGTTAGAAAAATTAGCTTTTCTAAGGATAGTTTGTATACGCACTAATAAACGATAGAGGGTAGAATGTAGCACATAAAACACATCAGAGTTTTTTTACTTTCTCTAGTACATATAGTAAGTAAGGGAAGTAATGTATTCCACTCAAAAATTCGATATCGAGATTTCACCGAAAATATATTTGGAAACATGTCCGTGTGTGACTGTGTGTGTGTCTGTCTGTGTGTGTGTCTGTCTGTGAACAGCATAATTCAGAAACGAACAGTCAGATAAACACCAAACTTGGTATTTAGGTTCAGTATCTTCCAGAGATGCGACACGAAGGTTTTCAAGAAAGTTCTTCCACCCCAGATTACACTTTACATGGAAGATTTTTCGAAAATTTTAATTTCTCAAAAATGGCTCTAACGATTTTGATTAAAATAGCATTAATTTAAGATATTTGCATGACAAATAAAATGTATATCTTGAATTTCCTGGGAATGTCACCAAAAGTATTCTTCATTGTGAAAGACTTTTGCATAACTAGTAAACCATAAGAGATAGACAAAATTTTACTACACAAAAAAGTAGAACGCGTTAAAATACACATTTATGTCACATACATTTTTTTTGTTGAGTGAACCATTTTCGAGATATTGCTTGTTATTCCCTTAAATTTTTCAATAATTGTTTTCTCAAATGGGAATTCGTTATTCATTTTTTTTTTGTCTTGGATATGCATAGAGTATTAATCTGTGGCAAAGAGAATGGTGCTGCACCTAGCAACCAGCTATTAAGAGATATATCTATGCTTAAAGGCTACTGTATTTCTATATTGCCCTTACAAATACAAAACAAGGGGAACATAGTACGCCTTAAGCGATAGTCAAATATTTTTAGAACTGGTCGCTATGTGTAAAATGTAATTCTGTTTGCGTGTCAAAAGATCGTTTCTGCAAATGTTTGTTCCGATTAATATGAAATAGATGGAGAATAAGAGTTTGTAGAAATAGTTTGTACAAGAGTAGAGAAAGTCATGTGAGTGTAACACATTAGATTTTTTTTATTTATGTTATTCATAGACACACATGTGGGCGTTTTTATAAAGAAAACTTTTTTTAATTCATTGAGCCTTAAAATATGTTTCTTTCCTGTGAAATCCAGAAATGAATGCTTTGTAGCAACTGTCGGTAAATACAAGAGCCACCAGTGCTAAGGACTGAATTATTTTAAAACAAATCCAAGAACGTCGTTGCAAGGAATGCTTTCACGAAGATTTCTCCGTACAAGTGAAGGAACAAAAAGCCAGAGCAAGACCAGTTGAGACAAATTAGTTGAGGAAAAAGAAAGGAAGGGTGGGGTTTGTAGAGCGTATGACGATGACAAATGGTCCATCAAAATCACAAAGTTATGTCTTACCTGCTATCACGTCAAGCTGAGGCGGTAAATCTACTGCCATAAATCGGTTGCATTCTGTTCCACCGCTCTTGAGGGAATCTCAGGTTTTACGGCCCCTTCACTGAGAAGGTGAGAACCTCAAGTAACTAGTCTTCACATAAACACCGCTGATTACGCGGGGTATAAATTCCTTATACGTCTTGTAATGTGTACTAAAGCCTACTTCCACACTGCTTATAGAAAATATGGAGATAAAATTTCTAGATACTCAAGTTTTAGTGTTAGTGCCCATTTTAAAACACAGATCTTAACGTTAGTGCAACTTCTGCTCATTTTGTTAAAGACCATGACTCGAGTGCGTTTCGACCTGTGTGGGAGAATTAATACAACGCGATTTTTAGGCGCTCTACAGTAACGAGGTTCAATAGCCTCAATACACTTCCAAAACGGTTTAATACCTTTCAAGAACACGGCGGCTGCATTCCATGCCCAAAGCAACATCCCCATGTAAGACTAGCACTAACTACGGAAGGAACGTAGCACTTCATCTATAAGATCTTTTGAGACTAAGGCCCTGACGGGGGAGAGAGGTAAGAGCAGACAGAGGGCGGCCGGACCAGAGGTCAGAGTCCCTACCTTTTACAGATTGAAACTCCCGGATGGCAGTTGGTGCAACCGGATTCCCTCCCGCCTGCAAGCTTGCACATCCCACTGGGGGGGGGGGGCCGGGACTGGGAGATCGCTCCCATTACGGGGGACAAAGGATTACATAGAGCATTCTTCTTCCCCTGCCATGCAACGCCGAGACTACCGCCGACACTTTCAACCCAAGTAGATGAAAAGTGAAGTGAAATGAGAATGGAGTTAAAATGCAGGAACAGGAAATTAGGGGGATGTAATGAACTTTCCCGCCACAGACGTAACCCTTGAGCCTTCCCGCTCAAGAAGGATTATGAATGATGGTCAGTGTCAGACGGTCTTTGCCAATATGCAGAATGTTAAAGAAAACTTATTCAATATTTTCTGAGGTGGTAGTATGGGCCAAAACAAACAAACAAAAAATGGTCAGTAAAGATGGGCTCTAAAATGCATACCTTAAGAGCTATGAGCTCTTCATCTTCGCTAGTATGAAGCATCTCTTCTACAGCAAGCTGTGTGCTATTATGTATGATCTACAGAATGCAGTAAACAAATGAGGACACATTACTCTGTTACTGTGAAACAGCATGGCTTCTAATGTAATCTGCTTGAGATTACATACGACCTACACTTGTGAACCATCGCTAAAGGAGGTGCTCAATGTGGTGCCCATTCATAGTAAGGCATACTTCTGTCTGACGTCTTAGGGAATTACGCACTCTCTGAAAGACTTCACGGATGCTCTGGCAGGCATTGATGATACCTTCCTACAGAGTTTGTACATCATTAATGGAGATTGCATACACCAAAGATTTAAAGATAAAACTGCTATGTAAAAGCATTTCAAAAACTGATTCCATTAGAACTAATAAGAATATGCCTAATCCAGAATTGTGAATACAATAACAACACCAACAGATGTTTACTGCATGCTGTATCCATGGACAATAACAGAGTAATGTGTCCTCATTTGCTTACTACCTGCTGTAAGTCGTACGTAGGTAATAGCACAGAGCTTGCAGTAGAAAAGATGTTTCACAGTAGCGAAGATGAGTAAGTGCTCATAGCTCTTAAGATACGTAGTTTAGAGCCCATGTTTACTGGAGTTTTTGTTTCTTGTTTTGGTCCATACTACTATCTCTCAAAGTATGGAATACTTTTTTTTAAAACCTTGTATAAGTGTGTTTTCATTTAAGTTAAGTTGAAAATGTTTGAGAGTGAATAGCCTGTTTTTAGTGGAGAATAGTTTAGAGAAGGTGGTAAATATGTAGAAAAACTCAAGCCAAAATTTGCAGAGCAGCTTTCAAATTTCAGGTTACCATTTCGGGAGCTGTTAATGCTTTAATATTGTTTGTTCAGAGTCTTTTGAGTCAGTGGAAGGGTAGATAAGGACATCGCGCGGCCAGTGCAGCAGCTATCAGAAAGAGTTGCCACACGTAGCGGACCTGGGCACGAGAACCCGGTTTTCTACCTTCCCCTATCCCTGTCTCAAAACACTCTGAACAAAGAACAGATCAGTTTCCTGAGACTGGTTCTGTTCATGACGTTGCGGGTAGTGATAGACCCGATTATTTCTTTTAGGGTGCTGACAGTCAACAGTATAAGAATATTCCGAAAAGAATAGCTGAACTGAAATTGGCAGTAATAAAAGAAGTAGTATAGACACTTTAATTAACGTTTTCGCAATAAAATTAAACGTATGAATCTGTGACTACAACAGAATGGAGGACATTTTCAATACCTTCTGTAAATGGTAGGTTAATTGTGAGTTTTGTTTATATGTTTTCTCTTTCTACTGCTTTCTCCAAATTAATTCCAACAATGGAGTTAGGGTTATTCCACCAGCGTGAAGGGACTTAAAGATCACACTGTGGACGTAAATACCTTTCAAAGTAAAGCTTTGTCGTAGTAAATGAGAGTTGTTAATGATGAATCAAACGAGAGCAGATCAATGCACCTTCGCAGGCCTCACCGGTAGAGCAGATGTAACGGAAACTCGAAGGATCCTGGCTAGGGTACAGACGTGAGTGTTTCAAATCGGTTCAACTTTCCATTGTGGCTTGCTGGTATCCAGTACTTCATATTATTTTCATTCTACAGTATCCCTCTGTCTACACTTAATTGGGACCTGGCAGCATAACGCGGAATCTGAACGGCTTCATTTTCATACACTGCAATTACGAGCTCTTTGAGATGGTATCACAGTCTTGCAAATTCCCAGAAAAGAGGAAAAAGGAAAAAAAAAACGCTTAAACTGAGTTGACCAATTGTATATTTAGCAATTGCATTTGACATAAAACAGAAAGATCCTATAATTAAATGGAATATTAAAGTTCCCATCCTTCTAGACCTCAAAACTCATATAAATCTTCTTTTCTATGTGATGTATTGTCTTTATTCAGGTTAAGGGCACTTGCGTCTTGTAATGTTACATTTTATAGTAGGAAAAGGTAGCGAGGGGCATCAAACATCTTGGTATTGGCAACACTGTTCGCTTGGTTGGTGTTACCATGCTCTAATGGATCTACATTAGGTTTGCGGCAGGATCGGTGCTCGTGAAGAAAACGAGAGGGAGAGATAAAGAGGTATGTGGGAGGGTTGATGATAGAAATTCTCTGTCGTGGTGTTCCGATGTTAAATAAAGACGCCGTTTGGGGCTAAACAACTTGATTCACATGTACATTTCATTCCCTAGCTTTTTACTATCCTTTGGTGCGATCCAACCACACAAAACACGTGTTTGCGTCGGCGGCCTAACTTGCGAGCTTTCAGCGGTAAGCTCTCTTATCTCCGGGCACACATTCTCCAGAACATACACCAACACTGCTTTCAGTAGCACTGACTTGCAGCTCTGCCTTTGCGGACTTCGATATCGTCAATGATCTTACTAGTGGAATGTAAGATTTCGCCATATTAAATTTCGTTTCTCGGATGATTTATTTCTTTAATACAATTAGTTTAAACGTATTTCTTTGTATTTACAACAAATATCCCTTTTTGTATTGGCCAGGAAATATTACAGAGGCTCTCCAGGGAGAGACTCCTATAATGTGAATCTGAAGCAAAAGCGTTCTTATGCGAACTGATGCGATAGCAAGATATGTTACGTTCTTCTTTATCTTTAACCTTCCAACCATAATCTTAGCTTATATATAAGTCGGCCACGATACGAGTGCGTTCGGTGGGAAGAGGAATTAAACAGTTAGGAAACAAGTGAGCGGAGCATCGGAAGTGCGATCAGGTAAAGAAAACATCCGCAGAGATGCTGCTTCCGAGCACCTGTACATTCCCACTCTCGCCTTGCCCCCACTTCCCTCGGATATCAAGTCTTGACCACGCTACGCATTGTAACAGTGGCGCCCTCCTTCAAACACACTCATTTCGTGGCCGACTTGTACATATTTGCACGTCTGTTTCACTTACAAAATACCTTTAACTGGACAGCCTGGTGCCACATGTGGGTCTTCCATTGTATTGCAAAAGAAGGGCTGTTCCCCACTGAGCTTATATTTCTCTGAGAGCCCATTAGGTTTCAACAACGCATTGGCTTCTTAAAATTACATTAAATCTATCAAAAACACATTTTATTATTTATTGTACTTATTTGATTGTGGGCGTTCTTCAGGTTCCAGAAATATTTTGAGAAACCTGCTATAAGGCAATGCCGCTTATGCACAGTTTGACAAACGCCGGTAAGATTCTTATAACTAGTTTCTCTCCGGATGTACAACTAGCCTGATGAGTTCTTTATTTCCTTTGGCAAATGCATAATTTCGCTTCCCGACTATTTCGAGGTCCGATTTAGAATTTCCTATTTACTCTGGGAAGTGTTTGCCAAGTCCCCATTCTGTCCCACTTGTGAACCGCCTGGTTCGAGTCTTGTGACTTCGACAATAATCATAAAACTTGTTTGTTACGGTGACACGAACTTCCAGGGTCAGCGGTTACCACGTTCAAACTTATCACATCAGCGAGCACTGTGGGTGAACTTTGTCTCTCTTAATCAACTCAGTTGTGCTTTACAGGTGTGGGTAATTCATTCAACCTCGGCACTACTGAAACCACAAGTGTTTGACGTTTCAAATCTTATAATGAGTTTAGTCCATAGCTCCGGCAGCTGAGTGTGTAGCGCTGCACATTTCCTTACTTGCTTTAGACAGAAAAGCTGTGTTACAGCGGAATGTAATCACTTTAAGTGGATAGCTCCAAGCAGAATCAAACAACAAATACATTCCCTCAAGAAAGTATTTGTCTGCACTTTAAAAAATTGTAGTAGCCCAATTAATGGAGGGAAAATCTATTTCTATTCGATAGAGCATTTTTTGTGCACACCTCCACATATTTTCATAGACATATGACTTAAACGGATGGAGAAATAAATTCATGAAGTCGTAAAAAGTGAGCCCAAAATGAGGAATTAATGCAAAAACGTTGAAAATTTCCAACTGATATTTTATTCCGCCGTCAAATAAAATCACATTTTTACCGCAAAATCATGTAATACACAAACAATTGCTGTATACTTAATGCATGTAAGAATTTTGAAAACACCACGTACCAAAAAGTTGAAATTTTTCCATATTTTTCAAAAATTTATAAAACTAATATAATAAAAGATCTGAAAAACCGCCAAAACACGTAAACTGTGTTACCACTTAATTATTTCCAAAAAATTAGATTTTTTCCTCTAATGATTTGGCTACTAGCATTTTTTAAAGTGCAGACGAATACTTTCTTGAGGGGTGTAGAAAACATCTGATGTGTTGCAGTCACATGACTTTCTTTATTCGATCTACCACAAACTATTCTTACCAGAGCTTATTCTTCGATCTACTTCTTATTAATCCAGATAAACCTTCCTTAAACATTTGTACATTTCGTTGAAGAATACAATAAAGCTACAGTCAGATTTTTAAAAAGTAGGTTGCTATGTGATGGCTTTGAAATTGCATGCTCTTTGCATGACCACGAGAAAAAATGAATGACAACTAACACCTGGAGAAAGTGTAAGTAATCGAAAATTCAGACCAATAACAAGGAATGTTTCGGAAATGCTTAACGTCACGCACATTTTGTTTGACATAAATTGTATGCCTTAACAAGACTTTCGTGTAACAAAATTTTCTCTATCTCTTACGCTTACGAATTATACAAAGGTCGTGCAGAATGATGAGGAAATCACAGGATATTCCCAGAAAATCGAAGATATGCACTTTATTATGTCATACAAGTATCTTAAATATATGGTATCTTAAACAAAACCATTATTGCAATTTTTGAGAAAATGAAAAATAACGAATATGTTTTCGTATAAAAGGTAGTTTGGGGTGTGGAATTTACTTCATTATCTTCGTGCCGCGTCCTCAGAAGACGCTGAACTTGAATACAAGTTCGGAATTTAACCAACTTTTCGTTTTTCAGTTTAAATGCATTAAATATAACACTAGATAAGGAGAAAGGTTAGGTTGTTAATAGTTTATTAATAATTGACCCTTTCAGATTGCAACTCGATGAAGCTAATGTTACAATGACATTACGTTCTTTTCCTATCGTCGTTTACTTTACAAAGTATTCTTGCTAAAGCTTATTCTTCTATCAACTTCTTGTTAATCAAGATAAACTTTAATACATTTCGTTACATTTTAATGCATAAAACATATAATAGGTTGTCTCATTAGCAATTTCGGTTTCTAAGTTTGGTGATTTATAAGATAGAATTGGTTTTCTATAGTTCGCCAATGCTATTTACAGGATGCCATGGCCGGTATTGCATATATTGTGAGAATGTGTCAGTCGTCAGTTGTCAATACACAGTCACAAAATGGAAATTACCAAGTTTGAGATTAGAGTCCTTCTAAAGCACTACTGGAAACAAGATTTACAAAGCTGCTTCCGCGGCTCGAAATATTTGTGAAGTAGTAGAATTTGTCGTTAGTGAGCGTGTGGCACAACGATGGTTCCAAGGTTGCAACACTGGAGAAGAAAACATTGAAGATTTACTACGTTTTGGAAGAACTAAATTATAGGATATTGAGAATACACTCAGAGGCTGTCAGAAGAATTCGGTCCATCAAAAGAAGCTGTAGAGCTGTACCTCATGAATTATCACCTCAACAGCCTCAACGTAGAGTGGATATCTGTCATCAGCTTATCGGTAATCCCATGGATTATAGATATCACGAGAATTGTCACGTGTGATGAAAAATGGATCTATTACTGCAACCCTGACGCCTCGAAACAGTAACTCAGTTCCCGCCAACCTGTCAAAGTCATCGTTACAAGAAATCAGTTCGGCACCAAAGCAATGTGTGTCTGGTGGAATTTTAAGGAATGATTCACTGGGAGTTTGTTCCAAACGGACGTGCAATCAATGCGGTTCTTTATTCTCAACAATTGGAACGACTTCATAAAATTTTGAGACGAAGATACCCAGCATTAGTTAACCGAAATAGAGTTCTCTTAGAGCATACTGCACGAACAACCATGACAAAGATTCAGGAAACCACACTCAGCATACAGCCCTGATCTTGCGCCTTCAGATTACCATCTGTTTCGATCCAAGGCCCATTTCTTGCGTGGGAGAAATTTCGAAAACATTAAAGCTGTGGAAGTGGGTCTTGCCGAATTTTGCGCATCAAAAACCTGAGTCTGGTACCGTCACGGAATAATTAACCTTGCTGAAAAATGGCTAAAGACCATAGAATCTGATGGTTTCTATTTTGAAGAGTAGTTTAAGTGCTTGTCAGAAAACGTTCCAAACAAAGTTTTGCTTAAAAACCGATATTAGTTATGAGACACCATATATATTCATTGCGTTAGAATTCCCCTGAATCATATGAAGTTTGTTAGTTGTTTAGCTTCCTCTTCCCTAAGTTTTACTACTTATTAACTGCTTCTTTGCTGATTTGTTAATATAAAGTGCGTTTTGCTATAATCTTCCCCTATTCCTAACACTACTGCCACTTTTTTGGAGATAATGTTTTTTTATCTACTTTTCGTTCATGCTGTCATGGTGGCTAAGTATGAGCTCTAAGTTATTGAGCTTTTAGGGTCAACAACCAGGAGTGAATAATTGATCGCCACTTTGCCATCAAGGTGACCTTAGTGACCTTGCTACTGGAACCACCTTGCACAACAGCTATCAGTAAATTATTAATTTTATTGTTGTGTAAGTACTATCTCTATTATTTATTATCGTAGAAAAAATACTATGCAACACACAAACATTAAGTGCAATGGAAAATCTTAGAAGTAAAAAATCTGACGTGTTACACTCACATGACTTTCTTTACTCTTGTACAAACTATTTATACAAACGCTTATTCTCCATATGCTTCATGTTAATCGAGATATCGAGATGTTAATCTTGTTGCTAATTTTCTTCTAGATGAAAGGGGAATTCGTAGGCTTTAAGTGATAGTCAAATATTTTAAGAGCTGGTTGCTATGTGGAGTATTCCATTCTCTTTGCATTACCAGGACAAAAAAAATGAATAACGAATTCCCATTTTAGAAAAGTATTAAGAATTGGAAAATTTAAGGGAATAACAAGCAATGTCTTGAAAATGGTTCACTCAACAAACAAAATGTATATGACATAAATTGTGTATTTTAACGCGATCTACATTTTTTGTGTAGTGAAATTTGGTCTATCTCTTATGGTTTACCAGTTTGAAGTGTGAATATTTGTTGGTAGTTGTAGGATGCTTCATGTTTCTATGCCCTACGTATGGAAGCCAATTTGTCGCAGTCACTTCGTGTTATCTTATTGCTGGGCGCCTGTTATTGTATTAATACTTTGAATGTTGGGCTCATTGTCCTCCGGCTAGCTATTATTTCTCGGTCGAGCACATCTCTTGAACAGGGTGTGTAAACAGAAAGGATTTGTTACTCAAAGATAACAGTGATAAAAGAATTTGTTTTTACACTTTTATTACCGTCACAATTAATTAAGTTCACATACTGACTCTTGATACACGCCCGATTGAAACTGTTATATTTTCTAATATCACTATAATCACTTATTTACTGCACATTATTAATTCGCGTGTTTCACATTTATAACAAACTTAAAGACGCGAGAGATTCTGTAGAATTGCGACGTGTAACTCGCGAACGATTCTGATGAACTATGCGACGTTTAACTTCTGAATGATTCTGTTGGACTCAGCGACGTGTAACGCGTGGATGATTTTGTTGAACTGGACAATACTTGCCTCTGGCTTTAGCTTTTTATACTCCCACACCCTAATATGCCTAAAGATTATAACAGAGCTGCTATTGGTTAATAAAACGGGCCAACATTAGCGTCTATATTTATATCCAATCAAAATTACGAATACATATGCTCTAGGGAAGAAATTCCCGCTATTTCTAAGAAAAGCGCGCCAATCTGACGTCATTTGCTTGTCTCTAATAATTGATAAACAACTCACCCCCTCGCTCATTGTTACTCGCTCTTATTGTCAGTTTCAGTGAGGCCGTGTAAACTTATTTCCTAACAATGCATATAATTAACAAACATCTCAAATCAATGTCATACAATAATGCTTATTTACACTACAATCACTCTGGCATTTACATTATTG
The DNA here is from genome assembly GCA_030765065.1 of Deroplatys truncata. Classification (NCBI taxonomy): domain Eukaryota; kingdom Metazoa; phylum Arthropoda; class Insecta; order Mantodea; family Mantidae; genus Deroplatys; species Deroplatys truncata. The sequence goes on along the minus strand of CM060983.1, from coordinate 200,210,220 downwards.
TGATACAAATTACTGCGACAAGTTATGCAAACGTCGTTCACAATGAAGAATACTTTTGGAGACATTCCCAGAAAATTCAAGATATACATTTTATTTGTAATGAAAGTATCTTAAATATATGGTACTTTAATCAAAATCGTTAGAGACATTTTTGAGAAAATTAAAATTTTCGAAAAATGTTCAATGTAAAGACTAATCTGGGGTGGGGGGATTTTCTTGAAAACCTTCGTGTCGCATCTCTGGAAGGTTCTGAAACTGAATAGCAAGTTTGGTGTTTATCCGACTGTTCGTTTCTGAGTTATGCTGTTAACAGACAGACAGACACACACACGGACATGTTTACAAAAATCCTTTTTTTTGGATTCAGGAGGCCTCAAAACATGTATTTCCGGTGAATTCGGTATCTAATTTTTGGGTGGAATGCAATACTTCCCCTACTTACTATACGTAGTAGAGAAAGTAAAAATAGTCAAGTTCGTTTTGTATTTTCAAAAGTATTCCTCGTTCTCCAGCGATGCACTTGCCGCATTTGTATCGCAATGTACTGTTGCTAATTGGACTTGGTTTACTAACTTTACATACAGAGTAGCCTCACAACCCAAACTGAATTCACTAATAGTGGAAATCACAGCAGTTTGTAGCTTCTTTTTAGATACAAAACCTTTTTTATATTTATTCCAAATCAACTATGCAAATTGTTATTTGCATTTTGAGTTTTTCCCTTAGTATACCTCTATAATAACATATTAATTTCCGACACACTACATAGTGTGAAATTAATGTTATCAATTCTCCTTTATCTTTGGAGGTGGAGATTATTAACTGTTAGCAATAGCGCGATTAAAAAGTCACCAATGTTATTCACCTCCAGGACATTTAAAGTCCTGTGAGTTTTCATCAGATGCCGTGCAGAGATAGTGTTTTGCAATTATTGCAGATTTCATATCCATATTTCATTATATCTACATTTGGAACATTGTTCTTAATTGCAATTCTACAATAATTTTGGAGTTTTACATAATATCAGCTTTCAAACTACCTAGTTTCTTTCCTCCGAGAGCTTCACCCTTCAATTTTGATTTTTTTACAGAATGTCTAATGCCTCTTCTCAAACGCTGGTTCTGATATTTATCTTTCGTAATCTGAATGCCTGGACCACACAATGATAAGGATTGAAGAAGCAGATGGGTCTTTTAATCACCATCAGAAACAATGGTGGTGTAACGGATATTACACTAAGCAATGGATCTTTACCAGTTATCCTTGGCAGCAGCTGCTTCCATAAATCCAGAAGATCCTGCCTCAAATGTACCACTTTCTTTGGGATTCTTAACTCACGCTTATATCATCACTGCTATCTCCCACCCCATTGTGCCTGTGTCGCAATAAAATAAATTCGGTGGCGCTACAGTCCACTAGAGGCCTGGGCCTGCCAACTCGACTGCCGGCCTCACGCCCACTTAGTCCGGCAGAGATGGCGATCATCCAACTGATACGGGGAGGCGATGTGGCAAGCCAGAAAGCTGGCTCACGATACCAGGACCGCTGACTATCACAGCTTCACTTTCTTTACGATGTTGAGTGGGAACCGGTCCTATACCCGGAGCTTAAAGTCCGTACCCCATAGATGGGCTCTATCCCGGGCCAATTCGGTAACCAATAACGAGCTCTATGGTCTAGCCCACAGCTCCACAGCGCAGGATACATGTGCCACTTGGATTTAATTTGAATATCTATCACCAAACCTCTGAGAACGTATTATCACAATCCCAACTCTATGCATAGAAGTATAGCCACTTTTATGCCAAGTAACATCATATGACTCCGATAGACCTGGATTGACCTCAGACTGACCCAGGAAGGATCTAAGAGGTGCTTCGAAGATAGGCCAAATCAAATATGTTCTACTTTTACTAGTAAATAACCTCTAAATTAGAATTAAGCTCTGAAAAGAATGTGGAGCAGAAAAATAAGTAATCAAACTACTTATATATTACCTTTAAAAGCCATGTTTGTTTAATAAATCATTTCATTAGTTTTATCAAAATTTACATTAATCTTTGCGTCCAAATTATAATTCGTCGATCACTTATATGATCTTTGGAAACCTAGAATTTAAAATGCTGTATTACTGACTCCATTTTGGTCTTTGGTAAGGTATGATTCAAAATACGTTAGCTCCTTCCTAAAGGAATCCTGGATGTAAGTGAGCTTGACAGACAACTTTGTGTGCCATAGTCAGCATCTCACATTGCAGCAATTCACTTCCTTAATTTCTAAGAGATGGTAATTTCTCATACCCATGGTCATACAGAAATTCTGCATACTTCCATGGCCTTTACTAATGCCCAGAAATTCATAAACCATTTTACTCTTTACAAAAAAGCGGCTGAGAATAATCACTGGTAACTCTAGGACTAGTGTAGGACAGACTTATTATATGAAGAGCATTGAGCAATTACTTTACAGGCAAAACATTTTGCATCAGTAAATTTTCCTTCCAAACCTGAAATCTACAATTTGTTTAAGCTAAATTGTTAAATGTTTGATGAAACGTGAATGTGTACAAGTACATAATGTGGACATTAATTTCATTTTCGTTATACTTGAAGAGCTTCTGAAAATTTTACCACTTGAACCACTTCCTCAAGATCTACTGCAGGCCTAACTCTACTTGTTTCCCCCACAGATTTACCAGTTCGCCATCTAGATACTATTTTTTCTTCCTGCGGAATTTATTTTTCTGCCTTTTCTTATTAGGCTTACGCATTTTACAATAATGTTATACCAATTAATAACAAGAAACTAATGAAAAGCTAGTCCATGTAATGAATAGTATGCACAACCGCATGTTATATTATGACACTGGGAAGAGAATTAGTATGTATACGCATGTGCTCTTGTCTTACATCAAGAAGATGCTTATTTAATATTCCGTGTTTTACTTTAAACTACGTGTATTTTTATTATTGTTATAAAAGCCTCTCTCTTGTACAAAGTTCAGAAAAACATAAGAGCACATGTTCATTCATTCACAAGCCAAGAAGCTATTGGAAGCTATATTTTCGCGATGTAAATATTTTCAGAAAATTTCAAAAGATGTCTCTGTTAACATTCACGAGCACTGAACACAACCGCCTGATTTAAAGCTCAACATTTTACTGGGGAAATGAATGCATTTCGGGAGTCAGCCCATCCGCACATGACTTAGCGAGCTTTTAATTGACACGACATAAATGCCGTAGATTCTGAAAGTAGAGCGTACAAACATAATTTTAAGACAATAAACGAAAAATCGGAAGTTTCCTTGTTTTTACCCAAATTTTACCGACGTCTCAGGCTTCTTGCAGCCGCAGTGACTTGTTCGACAAGGAACCACTGATTTTAGCTACCAAATATCTTTGATGCCACGTTAGGTAAAAGTATGACAGACATTATACATGGTGTTATTTATGAGTGGTTCAAAGGATCTTAGTTTAGTTCAAAGGCATGCGATTGTTAACCTTTCTCATTCCAATATTTAAACTACTCCTATGTCATTTATCGCTGATATCTTCATTTATTCATGCATTTCATTGCTCCTTCCCCTTCTGTAGAGCTCTTAAACGGTAGTTGAGGTACCACCTCTCATTCAGAGGAGGTGAATTAGTTGCTATTCAACCTGGCTCTTGTCATTTCATACAACTTGCCGCACCAGTGAGCGATCCCAATTAATAACAATGTTATTAATGCTTTGCTTCCTTTAGTAAACATTTTCATCTTCAAACTACTAGCAAACACTTTTTAATTACTCGAATGCATATTAACTACGAGGGCCTGCTGTTTCAAATACAGACTGCCAGAAATTTTACTTTTGAATGTTCCATGCTACATTACAAAATGTGCCTGCGTATGTGCACAATCAGTATAATTTTAGAGGGTATGCACCTGCCCAGAAAAGTTTTTTCGTATATATTTTCCAAGAAACATTGATATCAAAAGTTATTTTCAACAGAGAAAAGTTAGTCTTTATCATAAATCAAATTTAAATGTATAGTTTAAGCTATATAGTGGATCATATCAGAATATGAAGCAGAAAACTGTGCTATAAATACAGGGTTATTCAAAAAGAAGGAACAGACTTTAAATATTTATTTCGAATGAACAATAGATGCCAACACATGCTGTACATCACTGAATAGAGCAATGAGTACCATTTGTTATGCAAGAACGACCAGTGCTTTTCCGTTTGCATACGCAACCATCTTCTACGAATTTATTGTATCAATTGTAAATTTTTTATGACGAGGCGGCTCATTGTTGAACTTGCACTTTGCATACTGGAGCACACAAAACGACTTTTCCTGTAACGTTGCCATTTTCTCGTAAAAAAATCCAGCGCCACTGTAGGTACTGAATGGAACTAATAGGTAGGGGCTTAAAACTTTAACTTTCCTCTCTTCAATTATATGTCGTATGTGTTGCTATCTATTGTCGTTCATTAGAAATAAATATTTAAAGCCTGTTCCTTCATTTTGAATAACCCTGTACATCAAACAGAAGAATATTTGAAACGGCAGGGATGAAATTCCTCAAATGTGCTGCCGAACACGGTAAATTTTCTCAATTTTACAAATTATTTAGTTTGGGATATATAATACTTTATTTTCCCCTTATTGCTATTCAATGTTGTACATTTGTTCGTTGCTTTTGGAGAACGTGATAGGGGATGAATAGAAATACAAACTGATTCGCTTAAAGCATGAATGATGACAGTCATGGCCAGTCGTGATGGCATTCCTAGTCAGCATATAGCATAAAATAAAAAAGCAGTTCCTTATGTTAACATATTTAATGGGCACTTTTATTGCTGAGACAAGGTTACGAGGGCTGATTAACGGTGACGCAGAAGAGCAAGAGTCCTTGGTGCCAAATATAACCTGAGGTTCCCTTTCTTTCATGGAAAGACTCTGTCTATGCCTGTAACTTAATAGAAGAAGCCTTCTTACATATTTAATTTTTATAAATGATATCTTAATTCATATTTTGAAACTTTAGTTGCTATACATTCTAGTTAGCAAAAAGGATTCCACGGCATATATCTGGCAGGTGAGGAGGATTATTATTTTTTGGGGGGTGTTATTTTATGAGCTTACATCTATCAGTGGTTTTTTTGCATTTGTTGTAGCCTACACAAATTATAATTTTTACTTCACTACATTTATTAATCCTTGACACAATTTAAATAACACTTCATTGATATAGAGACCTGTGAGATTCTTTTATAAATTACTTGCACTTTTTAACATGTAAACTATTTTCGTCTCACACGAATACGTATTAAATTTCTCGAGGACGCATCTCGCGTCCGGTTAGGAACACTGTCTAAAACCAACACGCCTAGTTATGAGCGCTGCCTACAAGCAACTGACTTGATTTCTACCGCCTAAATTTGTAAATTTGTGTATTTCAATTTTCTGATTGGCTATTCCTAATCCAATAGAATACTTTTATTTAACTTAAGCTTTTTTTCTGGTTGTTGATTAGCTATTCTATAAACTGTCATAACAATTACATTATTGTTGCTAAAAATGACTAGTAGCATTATTACACTTTCTTACTCATTACTGCTTCAAGGTTACCTCATTGTTAGCAACGTTTAACCTATTATTCTCACAGCTCCTACATTATTAAATTACGTAATATATTCAGATAACTTTATTACACATGTATACAATAATATAAACATATACAATGACTGTAATATACACTTTTTATACATTGTTACATACACATATTGCTTTAAGGCGGGCTGTTATTACATTTTAAATTATATAATTTGACTGAAATCATTTAAGTATTAAAAACACTGCCCCATTCTTAATGTGTATTTAATCTGTTCATAATCACATTAGCATACCTATCTGCAGAAATCGCATTATTTCTTTTCATTCAAACATTTTTACTTTTTCTACTACTTAACTATAGTCGTAAAGGAAGTATTGTGTTTCACCCAAACATTCGTTGTCAAGATTTCATCTGAAATACATGTTTTGAGTCTTTCTGAATAAGTACGCCATTTTAAGACAAAGTTGTGTGTGTGGAGAGGGGCTGTAAATAGTGTATTTGAAACAAAAAGCCGGTTATGCACCCAGATGTTATTGAATTATAGCATCTTGAAAGGATGCGACACGAGAAAATCCTACCAGTAAAAAACTATTTATACCACATGATTAAGAATTTTGAATGAAAAGATGCACATCTTGAATTTTCTGAGTAAAGTTCTCTTCATTCGGAATGACTTTTGTATAACTTGTGTACCACAAGAGATTTTCTGCAGAAAAAAATTAGATCTGTAATAACACAAAAATTCCATCAACTAACTTATTCTGACATTAATAACTTCCGAGATATTATTTATTAGTAGTTTAAATTGTCAAAAACGTTATACTTTTATTCAACTGCTAGGTCTCTATTTACTTTTTTCTCGTGTTCATGCAAAGAGAATGGAATGGAATCATGTCCAAATAAAACCATCAGCCATAAATGACATTGGCGTAGTTTAAATATCCGAATGGGGAAGGTTAACAAGTTAAACTAAGATCCGTTGAAAATTCATAAACAACACCATTTAAAATTACTGTCATACTTTGACTTAACGTAGCTACCAAAGATTTTTATATCTAAAATCAGGTGCATTTTCTGTTATGGAACAAGTTCTACTGCGGTTGTAAGAAGCTATTTCGCTTGAGAAGATATCGGCAAAAATTGGGCAAAAAACGAGGAAACTTTCAAAGCCCCTGCTTTAAAAAGATTTAACTATCGCTTAAGCTCACCTAGTATCTACATCGAAATGTGTAATGAAGCAAATTCATGTTTCAAATAACATTATACAGAAAGAAGAATAAGCTTTTGTAAGAATAGTTTCCAGAAGTGTGGGCAGAGAAAGTCATGCGAATCAAAAACATTAGATTTTCACTTTCTCTACTGCGTATAGCAAGTAGGAGAAGTATTGCATTTTATACAAAGATTCGATGCTGAGATTTCACCAGAAATACATGTTTTGAGGTGCCTTTAATATATATAAAGTATTTTTGAAAAATGTCCACGTATGTCTGTCAGTCTGTGAACAGTATACCTCAAAAAGGAAAAGCCGGATAAACACCAAACTTGGTATTTAGGTCCAGTATCTTCCAGAGATGCAACACGAAGATTTTCCATAAAATTCCACCACTCCAGATCACCCTTTACATGGAACATTTTTCGAAAATTATAATTTTCTCAAAAATGGCTCTAAAGATTTTGAATAAAATACCATAAGTTTTAGACATTTTTATGGCCAATGAGTTGTATATCTCGAACTTTCTGGGAATGTATTCCTCAATGTGATCGACTTTTGCATAATTGGTAAACCATAAGAGATAGACAAAGTTTTACTACACAAAAAATGTAGATCGCGTTAAAATACACAATTTATGTCATATACACTTTTTTGTTGAGTGAACCATTTTTGAGATATTGCTTGTTATTCCCTTAAATTTTCCAAATGGAATTCATTATTCTTTTTTTTTTTTTTTTGTCCTGGTAATGCAAAGAGAATGGAATACTCCACATAGCAACCAACTCTTAAAATATTTGACTATCGCTTACAGGCTACCAATTCCCCTTGCATCTACAAGAAAATTAGCAATAAGATTAACATCTCAATACCTCGATTAACTGAAGCATATGGAGAATAAACGCTTGTAAAAATAGTTTGTACAAGAGTAGAGAAAGTCATTTGAGTGTAACACATCAGATTTTTTAAACATGTCCAGTATGTTTGTCGGTCTGTGAATAGTATAACTCAAAAAGGAAAAGTCGGATAAGCACCAAATTTGGTTATTTAAGTTCAATATCTTCGAAGGATGCCGCACGAAGATTTCCAAGAAAATTCCCCCGCTCCAGACTGCCCTTTTCTTGGAATATTTTTCAAAGATTTTGATTAAAATATATGTTTAAGATATTTTCATGGCAAATGAAATGTAGATCTTGAATTTTCTAGGAATGCACCCAAAAGCTCTCTTCTTTCTAAATGACTTTTGCATAACTGTAAATCGTAAGAAATAGACAAAAGTTTACTACACAAAAAATATAGATTTCGTTAAAATACACAATTTATGTCATACATTTTTTGTCGAGTGAACCATTTCCGAGATATTGCCTGTTATTTGCTTGAATTTTCCAATACCTTTTCTCAAATGGGAATACTTTATTGTTTTTTTTATGTCCTGGATACCTATGCAAAGAGAATGGAATGCTCCACATAGCAACCACCTCTTAAAAGATTTGACTATCGCTTTAAGTCTACTATATTTCCCTTGTAGCTACAAGAAAATTAGCAATAAGGTAATTTCTGTAAATATTTATCTCGATTAATGTGTAATAGATGGAGAATAAGCGCTTGCAAAAATAGTTTGTACAGGAGTAGAGAAAGTCATGTGAGTGCAACACATCAGATTTTTTAAATATAAAATGTGCTATTCGTATCCTGGTTTGGATTTATTAGGAGCCACAAAGCATTTTCTTGTTTACCACGCATCTTCAATTCCCTGTGCTTCTATCTTATTTGTAGACTGAAATAGAAGAATGGAGTGTTGAATAATTTTACGACTCTAACAAATGACGAAAGGACCAGGAGATAATGTAAGTTAAATGACAGGTGCAATATGAAGTACGACCAATAAAAATGTGACACACGACAGCTCAGGGCAGTCGGAACAGTAAATTCTTCTTTCACGACGTACATATCCCGTCTCACTTATACGCAGCTTGCATACTCTAAGACTGAGTATTAGTTTTGTGAACAAATATGAATCATTGCACATAACCTCAGCATCTTATCTATCCCATAAAAATCTTATGTATACACACATTACTTTTTCTACTCAATTTTCAATCTATACCATATCTTTCCTGATCTTTCCTTTCTTCCTAAATTAAGTATATATGCCTCTTTACTTCAGTTGAATTTTATTACATTTGCTAGACTTAGAGAAGGTTAAATTTTACAATCCGATTCTATTTTCTGTTGGTTGCTGTCTCTTAGTCTTCTTTTAACACCTTTCCATATGTTTTTGTCATTTGTTTCAGCTCTTAGTCATACTGACCCCATTCCTATTCTCCTCAAACCCCTTTCTAAATCAGCTGCCCAGAACTTAGAAGACAGGTTTTCTCGCTGGTATTTATAACATTTGGATCGTAGTTTGAAGTTATCCGCATGCATCAGCCTTAGCCAGTACTTCACTGCTAAGAAAAAGTATGAGTATTGAAAAAGTTCAAACAAATAACAAGAAATATCTCCGAAATGGTTCACTCCTCAAAAAAATGTAAATGACTTAAATTTTGTGTTTTAACGAGCTTTAGATTTTTTGTGTAGTAAAATTTTGTCCATCTCTTACGGTTTACCAATTATGCGAAAGTCATACAGAATGAAGAGGACTTTTGGAGAAATTTCCAGAAAATTCAAGATACACATTTCATTTGAAATAAAAATATCTTAAACATTGGTTATTTTATCAAAATCGTTGGGGTCATGTTTGAGAAAAACAAAATTTTCGAAAAATGTTCCATGTAAAGGGTAGTCTGGGGTGGATGATTTTCTTGAAAATCTTCTTGCGGCATCCCTGGAAGATACTAAACTCAAATACCAAGTTTGATATTTATCCGACTTCTCGTGGCACCTCAAAACATGTATTCCCGGGAATTCACGGTATGGGATTTTTTTTATGGAATGCACTACTTCCCGCAGAAAGTAAAAATATGAAACATGGATTTCTCCGACACATGCATTTATCTGCAATATTACGTACCAGTTAGTTACCATGCATACAGTTATAAAGTATGTATATCTTTTCTACTTATGTTTGGATATATTTTGCAAACAGGCCAGTAAAGGCAAATTATGTGTATATAGAAAGCAACTAAAACACACAGTTAAATTATTCAGGCTTACACTAAGTTTGACTTTCATATTCCGAGAAGAGTGTAAACGGATTTTTATTCTCCTGATTAAAATGGGAGGTTAATGATCAACAAACCCATGTACAGAGTAAATTTAAGGCTCTAACCTAATCTGATTTTATTATGTTATACCTGTAAACACCAGGCAAACAGCCAGCGGCTCGTCGTTTTCGTGTTCGTTATCCGTTTTCACGTCGCTTTCCCACGTTTTATCTTTATGGTCTGCCCAACTTGTTTATCTTGTCAGTGTACTTTACACTTTTTGCTTCCCTGGACTTTCGATAATTGCGTACACTCACTTTCCGTTTTGCCAGTTTTGCAATTTTAGGCTAGACCACGTCCGTATGGTGAGGTCATAAAGCGATGCCTACCTGTGGACATAATGACGAATCTGACCGCAATTTTTCTGAAGATACTGAAAGGAAGCAGAAGATCAGAAACGATGACAAGGTTTTATGATGTACATCGAATGGAGCACATAGATCCAAAAATAAATTCATTACGAATGAATTGGGAGTGGAATCAATAGGAAATAAGCGAGCGGGATGGCTCAGGCGGTAACGTCCCTGGTTCAAAACCCGTAGGCCGAACAATCTGATTGAGGTTTTTTCGTGGTTTCCCTCAATCATCAAGGTAAATACCGAATTGGATACTTAATATGACGACCCAAAGTTCCTCCTTAGGTCTAAAACAATAGTAAACATGAAAATAGATGGTAATAGTGAATGCAGTGCCATCTATCTATAGTTAAGATTGCAGACAGACTGGACGGTACCCTAATGTCATCTGCCCGACAAATATAGAAGCACAGATACAGTTCCCTGAGACTAAGATCCCTCTGAACATGTGTCGAAGCTGCTATCTGCCCGTCACATATAGAAGTAGAGGTGCAGTTACCTAGCACTAAGGCCTTTCTGGAAAGGTACGAAACAAGTTGATATGGTACAGAGATGAGACCTAGAAGGCTAACTGTCCCCCATACACCGAGCCACTAACAGATCCGTCGTGATATGACCAGCTAAAGCGACGTAAAATAATTAGAGGAAAAAAAATCTGTTTTACACTCACATGAATTTCTCTACTCTTGTACAAAATATTTTTATAAACGCTCACTCTCCATCTACCTCATGTTAATCGATATAAACATTTACAGACAGTATGTTATTGCTAAGTTTCTAGGTGGAAGGTTAATATGGTAGGCTTTAAGCGATAGTCAAATCTTTTATGAGCTGGTTGCTATGTGAAGCATTTCACTCTCTTTGCGTGTTCAGGACAAAAAACGAATAACGAATTCCCATATAAGAAAAAATATGAGTATTGGAAAATTCAAACAAACAAGGAATATCTCGAAAATGGTTCACTGTACAAAAAAAAGTATATAATATAAATTGTGTGTTTTAATGATATCCTGTAAATGTTTATCTCGATTAACATAAAGTAGATGGAGAATAGCTGTATAAATTGTACGAGAGTAGAGAAAGTCAGTGAGTGTAACACATCAGACTTTTTACGTTCTCTGTTCGTCCTCTAGTAGGTGGAGGAAATATTGTATTGCACCCAAAAATTAGATGTGGAGATTTCACTGGAAATGCTTTGAAGCCTTTCTAAATCGAAAAAAAAGCATTTTTATGAAAAGGTCCGTTAGGTGTATGAACAGTATAGGTAAAATATGAAATACCGGATATTTAAGTGCAGTGCCTTCCAAAGATGCGAAACAAAGACTTTCAAGAAAACACCCCCACCCAAACTTCCCGTTTAATAGGCAATTTTTCGAAATGTTTTATTTCCTCAAAACTCGCAGCAACGGTTTCGATTTAAAAAAAGACAACATATATTTAAAATACTTACATGGCAAATAAAATGCAAGTTTTGAATTTTCTGCAGTCCTCTTCATTCTTAATGACTGGTTTAATTAATTGGTAAACCGTAAAAAATGTAGATCTGGTGGAATGGTTTATTTTTTCTGTTTTCAGCTCTACTATTAGGACTATAAGTTTACTTCTACAACATGTTAATACCCTGTGTAATTCCTTGCTAAACACCATTCAAACCTTAAAGGCCTAACGTGACTGGACAGGACTTTAAGAATGTTATCACTTCAAATGGGGAATGATTTTACTTTACAATGTTCCGAATGTTAACTCAAATGTCTGCCCACTATTTAATACTCCTTACTTGCTTTAACTTCTATTTTAAATAAGCTGAAGTAACTACCAACAAACTACATTAACATAGAACTTCACTTTTGTATTGCGTTGTCTTTTAAACTTTTGCTTTTTAAACTTCCCATGAATAAATTACAACAAATACCTAATATACTAATAAATTTAAGACACCGTGATCAAATAAAAATAACAAGACTTCGCATTGGGCACACAAGACTCACACATTTATGTCAGGAACCGCCAACTGCATGTCAACATTGTCATCAAAACTTAACCATCTTCACAGAATGCCCAGCTAATGAAGAAAAAAGAAAGCAGTACAATATAGCAGCTCATCTTCAAACAGTATTCAATAACCCGAAAACATGCAAGCCATCCCGAAATTTGTTCATTCCACATCACTGTATAATCTCCTGTGACTATTTAATTGTGAATAATTCATTTTGTAAAATGTGTTGTATTATGTTGACTTAATTTGTTATTAGAAATATTTGCACTGTAATGACATTTTTGCATTGTATCATTGTATTCACATTATTCTGTATTATTGTATTCTTCTATATGTTACATTTCAATATATAACCGCTTGCAGTTTAGCGACAATAAATTAAAAAAGTCTAGTTAATATGCTTGAGTTTGTCCTTAAGTAAACTTTCCAAAATATTGATATTCCCCCGTTAAGCAACTACTCAATGCCGTGCGCAATGCAACGTTTGTGACCTGCATTCCGGAGGCCCCGGGTTCTATATCCGGCGACTGCTCAATCTAACCCAGTGGTTTTTTGGGAGCTTACCGGTCGGCAGGCGAATGTTGGAGTTGTTTCTTTTAACCCCGATTATCCTGTCCCTCCATTTCTATTCTATTCATCATTTAATTCAATCTCCACCCCGTTAGGCCGTGGCAGGTAAAAAGGATGCTCTTTGGACCTTCCCCTATCCCTCGGCCTTCAGCTGGTTGCCGGGATATCCGAACCCCCTTGAGGGGCCTTGAACCACCCTCTGTGTGGAGCGGATTTCCCAGTCTGCCTGTCCGACTGCCGGGTATCCTGTCACTGCTGTGCTGTCACTCTTGGTTCCGGCCACCCGGTGACTCTTCTCACCTTATCTCTCCCTCCCGGGGATGCCCCTCGGGGCATAGGTACAATATTCTCTCTGGATCGCTTCCGAGCCCCCTTATGGAAGATAAGATAAGACTACTCCAAAATAACTGGTATTACCTTTTAAAGTTGATGTTCTCCATGCAAACGGCTTTAACGCTGTCTGCTCAGTTGCCATGTTACGAACATAGCCTTTGCCCATGTCGGCATGTAATGAAGTTTCCAGCGTAATCACTATTATTCTTCCCTACACGACTGTGCATTGTGAGTGTAGTCTTCCTGATGAGTTAGCGACAGCGCAGTACTGACGATTAACGGCCCTCTACGGCCACTACTCCTGGCTGCCTGCCAGTGATTACTGTTTAGCTTAATACATGGCTACTTCTGGCTGGTGACTACGCCCTCTCCACTGCCTTCTTTCTATTTTTTGAGTGAGGGTGGTGATAACTAGGTGATAATTGGATAGGAATTGAAAAGGTAAGTGCAGAAGAGGGGATATTGGGGTATCGCGTCAGGAACTCCGTTAGTATATGTTAGTAGACGTTAGTACTCATACTAGCTGACCGGAGCGGGTAACTACCGCTTAACAGCCTAAGCGCAAGTCCCTGGATGTCACTCGGGGATCAGGGGATAAAAGCAAGGCGCGCGTTGAGGGAGAAAAGTAAGGAGTGTGTTTGTTGTTTCCTTATTTTATTGCTGAGAAATCTATTGTCAAGTGATGTCGTTGGGTCAATGCCGTGCGCTTGCGATGTCTTGTAAGAGTGTAAAAATGTTGGTTAAGGTTTTGGATGCCGTCATTTTTGAGAATGCCGAGTCAGTTCAGTAGCCTCTGAAGCTTCTTGAGGAGGTCGGTGTGAGATTGGAGTATTTGTTCATGACACTTAGTGACTGAGGCCTCAAGAGCGCCCAGCCAGCTTGTCGGTCGTTACAGGCGGTGATGATAGTGGGGTTTCGTGTGCTGTGTCCTCAAAGTATTTCTCTATTCTATACAGTTTACTCTGTAGGTGAGGGTTTCCAGATCATCTTCAGTGGCTAAGTCCTAAATGCTGGTCTGGATTGTTGTAAGTCTGGTTGCAGCTGTCTGGTAGTGACCTCTTTTGTACCTCTACGGCTTGAGGCGCGTAGTACAGAGTTCCGTAGAGTCTCTACGGTGCTGTTCAATCTGGAGACCTTAGACAATATGGCGGCTGTAGCGGTCCAGAGGTCGTCAATAGCTGCCAATATGAGGCGGAGTCTGGGCTGGTTGAAGTGGCGTCAACCGGCAGATGGTGCACATCCTCGAGTCAGTCGAAGCGATTTCTTTTAGGCGGAGTACGGCGACGGCGTGGCGCCTGCCACAGGTAGTGTAGGCTGCGTGTCTGGATGGGTGGGTTGAAGCTAGTGATGATGGCGTTGAGGAGGTGGTCTGGGGTACAGGAAGCTAGGCCCGTGAAGTAGTGACAGCCTCCAAATATGGAGCAGCATCGGCGACCCGGTGTAGTCTATTGGGAGGCTTGGCAGCCGCAGTAGTAGCAGCAGAAATTATGTACTACTTGGAAGCTTCTAGGCTTTCCATACATAGCGGGCTCTTACTCATACCCTGGCTGGCTGTTCCATTCACTGAGCAAACGTTTACGGCTGTTCGCTACTCTGTAGTGCGTCCCTCACCGTCTAACAATAACAGTTCTCTGCCAGCTTCTGTTAAGCAGCCTGAAATATTACCTGTTTTTTTCCTATCTTTTCTTTTTCGTTAACCGTTTCCAAGTTATTCTTTTCTTTGTTATTAGTCGAAATAACAAAGATACTTTTTTTCAAGTGATAAGTTGCTATTCGTTTTTTCTCGTGGCCATGCAAGAGACATTAAATTTCAAAGCCATCACACAGCGATCCGCTTTTTAAAAATGTGACTATCGCGTTAGCCTTGTGTACTTATACCACAACAAATCCGTACATTTTAATGAAAGTTTATCTCCATTAACAAGAAATCGACAGAAGAATAAGATTTTGTAAAAATATTTTGTAGGAGAACGAGTGGAGAAATTCATGTGAATGCAATGTATTAGATATTAACTTTCGAAATAGTAAATATTTCACCAATTCTAAAAACTCAGAAAGCTAAAATTTATTTATGTTTCCTTTCTTTCGTTAATATTTAGAACGGTAAAATTTTGCAATAAAGGTCATCTAAAGGGTAACATATATTTTTAATTAGAAATGAACACATTTTTACTAAACTCAGGAAAAAATAACTTACATAGGTTTTTTGTTAATTATATAGTTGATTGAATAGTAGCTTTTTATGGCTTTCAATCTGATAATGAATCATTTTTATCACTGATGAGATTTAAGCATATCCTTGAACCCAGATGTAGACAGTAGGTCTGAAGAAGATAAACCCCAAATTATGCATTGCGTCTTGCTCAGAGACTTTTAGTATTCGGTAAGACCATAATTCATAGTTAACACACTCACAAAATTAAACATTTCCAGCCTGGGAATATTTCGACACGTATTTTTACTTGTGATAGGACGATACCACTATTTCTAGATACTCGATACCGATACTGGTATTTGAACAGCGATATTCGATACTCAGGTTGTAGAAAACTGAAAAGGCGATAGCTTGTTCAGTGACCAGTGTAACCAGTTTTATATTGTGTGCCAATTCCGAAATTGTTCCTGTTAATGTCACATATGTACTTTTTCATCCGGTAATAAGTAATTAGCCATATACCACTCGGAAACATAATAAAATTGTGGATTAGCCTCTCTACTATCCACTCTCGTACATTAGTATATACATTTTTAATACAAATGTATATTAGACACAATTAAATTTTTAAAGAAAAAGAATCAAATAAGTATTATATGGGATATGAAGGAATCAAAGATTTTTGTTTAAGAACACGAACGTTCATGAAAAAAACGAATATTTCCATACACGTATTATTTCACTTCATATCTTCTGATTTACTTCTACTGAAGTCACCAAGCCAGGCTATCGTAGAAATGTGATTAGTGCGTCAGCTAAATCAGCTTGATTCACAACACAGTTAACACGAATGTTACATGAGTACCTCTATTTCTTCCCCCATTGTTTTGCATGCCTTCATTTAGAAACAAGACTCTATAAAATGTTACATTCATCGCAGTCAAGGTCTATCAAGAATTATTGTCCAACAACTCTTTGGCGACACGCGCGAGGCAATAACGTGAAGTCATTCCTCAGCATAAAGTTAAATGCAACAACTTGCATAACGCAAAACTTAAACATTTAAAAGTATCAAAGGTTTATCTCAAAGTATTACACCTACTTCGATACCATCAAATACAGAGTGTATCGAGGTATCGAAAGTATCGAAGTCCATCCCTAACTTTTACCCAACATTATGTAGTCACAGTTCGCAGAGTTATACACCGAAATTTAAACGGAGTACTTATTACATAAGCCGGATACATAATGATCAGAGTACGTTTACCAATCATTACAATAGCAGTTGTTCAACTTCAGTCATCAGCAAGTGTGTTTCTTTAAATATATTACGAACTCTTTGTATGTATTACCAAGTCTTTTGTTTTGAATCTTTGTTTTACGTGTCTTAGATTTAATTGATAGTCTAGACTAAGTATGCATTGTTTATTGTATTCGGATGCAAGGTTGCATTGCCAATTTTCTCACATGACCACATGGAACGAGAAGTGCGCCTCAGCATTATCAAGAAAGCTTCTCATATTCATCCAAAAACTAACAGTGTTTTCTTTCGCTGATTCATCACTTTCAGAACGTGACTAGCTACACTGCCGAGTGGTATGCGTTCTGCATTCCAAAGCTGGTGGTGATCTAACTCATGCTGTGGAGAAAGCAGAGCGGGCGAAAAACAGCATTAGGTTCACTTAATATGTTGTCATGTTTAACATAGTCCGGGACGTTCAAGAATAATCCAAATTTACTTATGTTTATAAACAAAAAGATGGTCTAAACATCCAAAGAAAGCTATATTAGAAACAGGTAAGTGAAAATGTTAAGAAAGAAAAAAAAACAGCAACAAAAAAAATTAATTAATTCACATGACTTTCTCTACTTACTCTTCTACAAACTATTCATACAAAATCTTTTCCTTCTATTTCTTGTTAATCGAGATAAACTTTCATTGCACGTTTCCTTGTAGGTATATAAGCAGGATACAATAGGCTAAAGCGATAGCCAGATTTTTTAAAGCGGATCGCTACCGTGCTCTTTCATTATCACGAGAAAATACAAATAGTGACTTACCACTTGAAAATTCAAAGCAACAAAATGAATACCTCGAAAATTTAACATGTGCTTTAATGAGCTCTACATTTCTTTAGTAGTAAGATTTGATTTGTATTTTATGATTTAGCATTTAAAATTACACACGCGCGCGTGCGAACCATTTTCTAAAGATATTTCTTTGTTTGGATTCAAGGTGCCTCAGAACATATGTTTACGGTGAAATCTCGACATCGAATTTTTTGCGCAACGCAATATCTTCTCTGTCTAAAACGTACGCGGTAAAAACATTCTTCTAGCACGATCTTTGAAGCGTTTTCACCTATTCTTCTTCCCAAGATGGCACTCACGCTGTCCTTAAGTATGTTTATATTGAGTAACACCGCCGAGCGCAACTTTGTTAGACTACACTAAGAAACAACGAATGAATGAATCGCTGCAGTTAAGCGATTAGCATTTTATACAGTTCTGAAGAAAAACTCAAAGCTCGTTGAAATCGGTATAAACTGAGAGTAGCTTTGTATATATTATATTTCAAAATATTAATATCAAAGCACCTGAATATAATGGTATTCATACAGCAACGATCTTATTTTAGCCAAACAAAAGTCATAGTTAAGGTTCTATTCGGGGTATTTTGTGCTTTAGATATAATTTACCTACGTTTTGTGACTGTCCAGTTTTTTTCAACTGTCACCTCTTTCAGTTCTCACTGTCACTGTTCTAAGTTCTTATTTGGTTCAACTTCACTGGGAGTTCACTTCACAATGTCACTTTAGTAAGGTGAACTAGTTCAATTCTCTGTCACTCCATTTCCCTCGTGATGCACCTCACCACGCGTGACGGATCACTTCAATCGAGAGTCGAACACAAGACCTCCACAACCCTCGCGCCGCAGTAGCACTCGATGCACGTCACAACAGTCGCTCGGAGTATTGCTCTTAATGTCACATCAAAAACGCGGTGGCTCGCACTCGATTCGCGACTGACTGGACTGCGCGAGATCGCTCGCTTATATAGTCAGTTGAATCTTTCCAGAAGGTTTTAGCTATCTCCCGATAGCGCGGTGTTTACGCTGGCAAGCGACCGTTATAGCATTTACTCCGACCTCTCGAATACCTTGGGCATGACCACAGCGCCACAGTTCTCACTCAAATATGTCAGCATATATTCACAATACTCCCAGTGGGATGGCTTACGGTAACGTGTGTGGTTCCACATTCGGGCGGTAACCAAGGTAAACACCGGATTAATAACACGACCCAAAATTCCACCTTAAGTCTAAACAAAATATAAAAAATGAAAACATAGACGGTAGTGGCAAATGCTCCGCCATCTATCCACAGATAATGAGAGCAGGTAGACTGGACGGCACCTTAACTGCCCAGCAGGGGTAGAAGCAGAGACACAGTTACCTGGTAATAAACGTCTCTGTGCGATGAATCAGAAATCTGTCCGTCACGTATAGAAGCCGTGGTAGAGTTGTCTAGCACTAAGACCTCTGTGGTCACGTGACGAAAGGAGATGATACGGTACAGGGATGAGATCACCGATCCAAGAGTATCTCCTAGTAGATCCGTCGCGACATGACCATGTAGTTAAAGCAGCGTAAGACAAATAGAGAGGGAAAGAATTATTGTTGGAGTTAAACTTAAAATTCAACAAAACGTATGGTAATAACAAACGGGCAGATATATAGAGTGGACCATTTAAGCTGAGATTGTACAATATCTGTAAAACTAAGCGTTGTAGAAAGAAATGTCTTGACTAATAGTTGCTTGATTTTATGGGGGAAAGTAAATGCCATTAGTCGTGTTTTGTTTGGAGGACTTTATAATCATCATTTTAGGGTCAATTTAATTTTTTTAAATGGGAATCTACCTTTTTTGCGTTGTTTTTCACTCCCCATTAAAACATTAAACAACATTTGTATAAAGCATTTTGCAATTGTTCTTACACCAATGTAAATAATAACGAAAATTCTGAATGACTGAGTACGAAGAGCCTTCCATAGATACTCAATTGAGGGTCAAGTACGTTTCGTATTTGGGAGCCAGAATTTATTGATTTGTTTCCTTATTCCTCATCACAAAATAAACAGATTTATATAAACCATTTTCTAATGAGTATATAACATACAACATGTAGGTTCCCATTTAAACAAAAATTAAATTGACCGTAAAATGACCATCACAATGTCCTCCAAATAAAACACGATTAATGACATTTACTTTCCCCCGTTTCATATTTAACTATCGTTAGGTCAATCAATGTGGTACAAATCTCAGCTATGGCAATGAATTTTTCAGTGTGAATCTACACTTCCAGCCTTAGCCTATACATGGCTTGTGTGAAAAAATAATTTATTATCATTGATTGACAGAATAGAAATTAAATATGAAGGCCGGGACTTAAAGCACTTACGATAATTTAAGTCGCTATTGAGATACATATGTTATCTCAAACTTAATTTGAGAACGTCTTGTAGTTTACTAGGAAGACTGTGAATCAACCAGCCGGCATGTTGCCATGGTAGAGTTACGGCACGGAAAGCCGTAGTTTCGTGGTTCAAATTCGGGCTATGCCATTGAATTTTTGACTCAGAGTCTACGTTTCCAACTTTAAGCCTACACACGGTATGTATGAAAGAACAATAAATTATTAAAGAAATTATCCTTTCGACAATTGCATGGGTATTTTATCTTGTGTATAAAAAATGTTTATTGGTTACTTTAAAATTTACGGAGCCTCCGCTTGCGAATTATATATGTATATATTTATTTATCTGTTTTGCTGTAGTTAATTTAGACATTTTCATTTGTTGGGTTATGTCAGCGTTCCTGAACCTTTCGTGCGTTCTTGGGTGTCGCGCCCCACAGTGCAAGAGCCAGTGCTCTTTGGATCAAATTAACCTCTCTTTGTGAGTTGTATTATTTCATTTACGAGTTCTCTTGTGTCAACCTGGATTTCTGTCAACGCACAGTACGAATACCAGAACAAATTAAACTAATGAGAATGTGATGCAGAGAGCATAATAATAAAGCTAATTAAACTCCAATTAATAGAGGTAGAAAAGAAAAACCAAGGGGTTATTAAATTTGCTTTATGAGCTTCTCTTCCTTTCCTTTACATTTCGTCAAACTTCTCTATGAATAGTTGTTCAGGTAAGCATTTGTGTACATTTTTCAATTGCATCACTTATTTTTACCACCAGATTCTTTATCCTCTCAGGTTTTGAAGTTTCTGGCGAACAAACTTTATCAAAGCATTGCAGTCGAAAGCCGTGTATACATAAACTATCTCTAGTACGGATAAGCAGTCGTTATGGTTATGCCTTTAGATGCTCTAGGCCAGGCATGTGAAAGAAATTCCAGGCATTTAAATCCTAAGTTGAAATTGAAAGCTTTTCCAATAGAAAACAGAGACTGGCTATCAATATGGTGTCACAAAGGCAGCGATGTAAAGGTTTGGATCATTGCATAAGGAAAGTAGAACTTAAATAATTTTAAATAATGTCGAAACAAATTATATTATATGAGATTATTGGTTCTCAGTATTAAAGTTGCTAATTTCTATAAACTTCAACCAACTTGGTTGAAAAGTTATTCAAATTAACAGAAAATTTAATTACACGGTCCTATATACCTAAATTTCAGAGAAAACATTTTCAAACCATGAAAACAGTAATATGTTAAATGCCCCACGTGATACAAGTTTGAAGATTTAGAACTTTTAAATTTTTATGTTATTTCTCGAATCTACTTTTCTAAAATTAAAAATTTAATTCACTGCAGACTGAAACATACACATAAATTTAATCCAAAACTATGCTTGATTTAAAGAAAAGGCTGCGTAAAGCATTTCAGAACACGCACTGACAGTTGGAAAGGAACTGAACAACAAATGAACATTCTAAGGTGACAAATTTGTAAGAAAGCAAGATTATGAGAAGCTCCGTCGATAGAACACTTGCCTGCTGTGCGAGGGGATCCTTCGTCAAGACTTTTGGCGTTTGTAGACAACACTCAAGCCAGTTTTTTTATCTATCAGAGCCCCTGGCCGCTGTTTTCCGCGTATTTCCAGTGATAATGGTTTGCGTGTTGATAACTTGGAGGTAATTGCTTAAGAGTTCCCATGTCTGCTGATTATTAACAGGAAGTAGGCAAAAATGTTTTTGAACCAATAATTTATAGTACTGATACGGAAACAAACGATATTAAGTAGGGAAGGTCCAGGGATTGCAACACATAAGATTTTTATAGTACAGACAGCAAATAAAACATTTAGGAAAACCCTGCGTTCCACCATTGCCTTTGTGTTTTGTGTATATGAGGCTCAAGCACTCAAGAATCCACAAAAAGTCGAAAAATGGTCGAGCAGGCCACACTACTACCTTGAATAAGGAATTTATTAGCGTTGACCACTCAAACAATTTCATGGGTATTTTAAAACTAGTTCAAGAGGCTTAGCATTTCCAATGGCAAGCACGATGGACTATGATGCATGTGTAAAATTACTAAATTATTTTCAGTCATTTTTTTCTAACGTTCTTTTACGGTTGTTAACAAACGCATCATATATTATAGAAATAACCTGACTTTTTGAGAAGCAAATCTTCAAGTTTATAGTTTAACATTTTACCTAGAATTCGTCAAATTAGATTCCACACATCTGGAGGTGAATATTAGAAAAAGCATCATCTGCTTACTTTCCCTTCCACGTACCAAGCAGGCAAGGAAGATATCGTATTCCATACAAAATTCCGAGATTTCACCGGAAACACACATTTTGAGGCCCTTGTATCCACAAAAGTCATTTTTAGAAAAAGGTCCAGTATGTGTCTGTGAACAGGATAACTAAAAATGATAAATATCAAACTTGGTATTTAATTCCAGTATCTCACAAAGATGCGAGACGAAAATTTTCAGGAGGAAAGTTTTCTTTGCAGGAAGATTTTCGAAATTGTTTATTTTCTCGAAAATGGCTCTAACAATTTTGATCGAATTACCTCATATATAAAAGACAAATAAAATGTAGGTATGTCTTAAATAGCCTATGAAGCACGATTCATTAGGAAGGAATTTCGTGTAGCTGGTAAACGTTAAGATTTAGATTAACATTAAGATTACCAGAGAGACAAAAACATACTACCGAAAAAAATCTATATCTCTTTAAAACACACAATTTATTTCAAATAAATGTTTGTGACATCACCCATTTCCAAGATATCCGTTAATATAGGCTTCAATTTTCAATACATTGTCATTTTGTTTAATTCCTGTCACTATTCACTTGTTTATCGCAATTTGATGGAGAGAGCATGCAATTTTAAAACCATAGCGAACCGCTTTTAAACACCTGAATATCCATTCGGTTTCATCTATCTCTAGTATCTACCCTCATATCGAGAGCTCTGACAGAAACATTTGATGGTGTTTTTACTCTTTGTACTTTTTCTTTAAATTAAGCTAATGCCCTTTTTTTAAACTTACTTTATACACATATTCACTCTTATATCCTCACTCTAGATTCTATGTAGTGTAGAGAATAACCCTACTTAAAGAAAAATGTGCACCCCGCAGGTCGGAATGAACCCGGGATCTCCGCCTGAGAAGTCAGCTCGCTGAACACTCGACGAGATGTGTAATGAACGAAATGCAAATTTTTACTATCTCGATCAAGATGAGGCATAAAAATAATCTTTCGTAAGAATAATTTCTACAAGATTATAAAAATAAATGATAGTGAGTGTAGAAGGTCGTGTGAATGTAAAACATCGGATTCATTTCTGTATGTGTGGTACGCAACAAGTTTTTGGTAGTTCGCTTTGTCTTTTCTTCCTTCTTATCTTTAGAAGGTTGAGGAAGTATTGTGTTACAACGAAAAATTAATGCCGAGATTTCACCGGAAATACACGTTTTTAGGCTCGCTGAATAAAAAAAAAGAATTTTTAGATAAACATCATGTTTGCATGAGTGTGTGTCTATCTCAAAGCGAAAAATTTGTTGATACCGTCATTATTGACGGGCAATTATGAGTAATTAAATAGAGAAATAATAGTAGGATAGAGAAATAATTGCAATAAATAATTTACATATAAGCTAGTCATAGTATTTCACATACATGCCATATTATCCTGGGATATCTTCCAAAAGTTAATTCGCACGTTTAAGGGTATTTCATAGTCTTCACTGCTCCATCTATCTGTTCACGGAAAAAAGTTATTCGCTAATTGATTTTCATAATACAGGTTATTCCAAAGTTTTACAAAATAAAAGAAGAAGAAGAAGAAAAGAAATAGCCGCTTTGATTTTTTTACAGGGAGACCAATCACACATTATCATCTCGAAACTTTTTATCATATCTCTTACAGAACTGGAATGAGCATTTTAGTTTTTTAGTTACGATGTAAACAAAATAGGTACTATTAAATTTTTCTACACTATAAAATTGCTGTGTTCACAACAGTGAAGTGACACTTCTCTCCTGCGCATCAGCCCACTTTCTCTTTAAGACACCTCAATGAGTAACTCAATAGTTAAAAGCAAAAGACAGGTAGAGTGGGAGAGATATATCCCACCTGAATACTCGCGCAGTCCGTAGATCGACTACCATCCGCAGGCTGCAGAGAGTCCAGAACAGGGCGCTTCGGATGATCTATGTTACCGGGCGTAGATTCCCGTCACACATCCTACACACCCACTCCGGTCTCCCATACATCGTGGACGTGGTGCGGCAGAGAACCCGTACCATGTACACGAATCACTTACTACACCAACCAGCTGCTGCACTCTTTGGGTCACTATGACATAGGGCGCCAAGGCGAAGAAAGAATTATCTGTTACCGAAGGACACAAGCGGTCGCCAAAGTTAAGCAACATCGGGCTTGGTCACCACATGGACGCTTTTCCGCCCAGGTGTGATCACCGAGACCCAGCCAATGATAGCGCAGAAAGCTAAACTCCGCCCACAGATAGAAATCAAAAAGCTTATGCAAATTCTTTTTACCTACTATATCGCACAGGTAAAGCCGCATACGCGGCTAGGCACTGTGGCGATTACATTCCGTCCAGGTGAACCTGGACGACCTGCTCCTGATTACTGGAGTCCGTAGACCGAGGAATATTACTGAGTGGTTATACTATAGTTTCTTTTATTGCGAAAACAGTTATTTCAAATTGTAAAATTGATACTGTAGAAGTTAGCAGATATAAAAATTCAGTTGTTACACTTTCGAATGCTACGATTCATAATCAGTTTTATTCTTTTTCTTAAAAAGTCGGCAACTCGATTCAAAAGTTCAAGTATTAGATCATATTAAATTTCTCATTCAATTTAAACCGGCATTATCCTTTCACAACACATCCACGCATACCCTGGAAAAGATCTCATACCTTACCACTGTAGCAGCTGACGCACGAGACAATATAACGAACTACGAGATCACGGCAACACAATCACGAACGAAGCAGGTAAAGTAAAGGGCTTCAAAGTGACGACCATTGTTACTGCTTCAAATTGGTGCCTCATCGTGGTGCAATAATCTTGTATCATGTATAAATACCGAACTTGGTATTTTAGTTCAGTGTCTTCCAAAGAATTGACACGAAGATTTGCATGGAAATGCCTCCACCCCAACTACCATTTACACATTTAATTTTCGTTATTTTTGATTTGCTCAAAATGGCTTTAACCCTTTTAATTAAAATGCCATACATATTTAATATTTAACTTGATATTTCTGGGAATAGCTTGTGAAAACCTATTCATTCTGAATGGCTTTGGTATGTTTCGTAAACCGTAAGAGGCAAATAAAACCTTACTACACAAAACATGGAGATTTCGTTAAAGCACGGAGTCAAATAAATGTTTTTAGTATCGTTAACCATTTCCAAGATATTCTTTGTTATTGGTGTGAACTCTCAAATGATTACACTTCAAGTGGCAAGCTCTTCGCTTTTCTTGTAGTTATGCAAAAGTTCATGGAATTTAAAAGCGTTGAATAAGCCTACTCCTGCTGTACCTGCCAAAAAAAAACCCACTTCTGCTAATATCTACATCGATTAACTTGTAACATACAGAAGAATGTTTTGTAAGAATAGTTTGTAGACGACGGGAAACGGAAAGTAATGTGGTGTGAATGTAACACGTCTTTTTTATAAGGATCCGGATATTTTCCCTAAAAAAAATGAAAAAATCAAATCCAATATGTTGAATATAAAAGAACTGAATTAAAAAGAACTCAAATAAAAAGTGTGGCCCAATTTACGCCATAGTGTTCATGAGGTTATCTGAAATACAGCTTTTAAATTATTCTCAAATAAACCCGTATTCTAAAGTAAACCTGTAAGAAAACAACTGAAATTGTGAATAATTTTAGCCACTCTATCTATCCTTATGCTAAATAACTATTAAAGAAGCAAATACAGTAGGGTACAATAGTTTAAAAAATGTATTTCAAGTTCTCTAAGCACACCTAAAAACGCAGCGCATCGCCTTTAAAAACCTTTATCATCCTTAATCAGTAAAGGTTCAATTAACATGGATGAAACGCTACTTGTATTTAACTATTAAACCGTGTACATATGGCTCTAAGCTTGTTAAAAGGGAAGGGAAATTTTGGCTCAAAGGGAGCTGATACGGTCATTTTAATCAATAATCCCATACAAGAGAGGTAATTGGGATTCGTTACGACTTCCTAAACGTGCAATCTACAGTTTTATTGAGAAGGGACTACACGGCTTATATTCACAAAACAGACTGAACCCTTAGGGTGAAATGTCAAGAATCATAAGCAGTAACGTCTTGAAAGTGTGTATTTTTAAACATAGGCTGCAGATTGCAGCTGTGTATAAGGAGTATATGAATATTATAAAGAGGGACAATTTCTACATGTGTGTGTGTGTGTGTGTGTGAGAGAGAGAGAGAGAGAGAGAGAGAGAGAGAGAATATACCGAGTGGAATGGAACTTATTACATTCCTTCCATATGTGCTTCATAGAAGC
This sequence comes from Deroplatys truncata, assembly GCA_030765065.1. Lineage (NCBI taxonomy): Eukaryota > Metazoa > Arthropoda > Insecta > Mantodea > Mantidae > Deroplatys > Deroplatys truncata. The sequence goes on along the minus strand of CM060983.1, from coordinate 200,183,743 downwards.
ATTACAAACAACAAAGTATAATGGATTTTGCTTTCTGATCAGCTGTTTGAAACAAATGGCTTTTATTCAAATGGAATGTTTTATTCATCGAGAATGTATAAATGTAATATTTTATTACTTATAAGAGTATAACTGTTTTTGTCATAGTTCCTATATGTGACATCATACAAGATTTTAAAATAATTAATCACTTGAAAGAATATTCCGAACACGGAATATTTTAGCAGACGTAATGTGGCTGTAGAACTCGACAACATTGAAAACAGATCGAGGTAGGTCACGCAATGTGAACTGGATTCAGGACGTAAACAAAATATAGCCTACCTCACTCCTCTCCTTTAATTGAAGGGTGACTAACGTTTAGTTTTCAACACGCCACTTAATACAAATAAACACGACGAAAGGGTAATGTAATGCTTTGGCGAAGCAACAAGTACAACTGCTTGTTATTGAGCTTCACCAGAACAGTGTAAAATGGAAGGAATGCCTTCAACGTCCAATAAGGGCCTAACGATATAGTTGTTCTATTTTTACTATCAGAAAGGTGGTTTGGTTGATTACAATGCAGCAGAATCAATTGCAAAACGTATTTAATGTTGAACGAGCTGATAAAAATATCCGTAGATAGTGAGTTTAGTCTACAAAATGTGTCATTGTAAGATTCAGATGGAATTATTAGGAGGTAACAGACACGAAACGTTTGTTTGGTTATGTTCACGATACCGGTAAAACCTATCTCGGTCCCATTTTCTACTTCCAATCCTAAATTGGTCACACACAGCCTACATCGGTCACGTCTTCCAGAATGTAAACAACCTAACTCCGTCCTATAGGAAATTAATCTCAATCTATTTCATAATGACAAATTTGCTTTCCCATTTTAAAAGGCTTAAGACTTTCAGCAATCCTATAGTGACTGCTAGAAAATATTGTAATTTCGTGTTTCACCAAAACGGTTTTAACCAAAATAAAATGTTATATAAAATAATGTCTCTACTAAATGCATACATTTTTTTTTAAACTCCACACACAAAATAGTTGAAAAATGGGTGTATTATTCAAAAACCTTGTAACCGGAATGAAATGAAAGATTTTCAATAATCCCAAAATACGTAATCTGTAATAATGTTTGTTCTTTTGTGAAGATCTGCCAGCAATATCGCGGTCACAACTAACTACTTGCGCTCAGTGCTACTATCGATTTTTCGTAACATGCATGCCACACCATTTTGCACTTGCTATACTCAGATTATAATAACCATTTCATAATATATACTACAGGGCCGAGTTTGATTGTTGACAGTGTATTCTACGAGATTGAGTTTGATTGTTGGCAGTATATGCTCCGAAGCCAAGCTGGGTTGTTTGTGTTTCACTCACGGAGATAACGGGATCGAATTAGGATGAGATACACGCCACTGTGAAGCCGAAAGTGAGACCTGTTTACGTGGTTTCCTCCAATTAGTTTGAAAGTGAAAGTGACAACCCCGCTTCCGTGGGTCAGCAAACCCTGCAACGTTATTAGCATGTCTGTTCTATGTTCTAGAAAAACTTAAAATATCTCTGCGGGAAATAGTCATAGAAAAAAACGGGAGTTATTTAATGTGATCCAAATAATGAGATCTGTAACTACTTCAAATTAATGTAATAACTTCCCTTCAATCTGCATATATGTATATATGTGTTTATGATAATATAGGAAACCATTCAACCATGTAATACCTTGCACCTTAAGAATAACTGATCTAACGGACAAACATGGGCTATAACACATTTTCAAAAAATTTAAAACGATGAATACGAACATCGTAGGATATTTTTCAGAACGTATTGCGAACATGGTAGATTTTTAGTTACTTCAACTCAAAGGGGTAAATAGGGAGACAAACTCTCTTAAAATTGAGTTCTTTAGAAGGAGAGTTTCACATCGCATTCATATCCCAATTTCCATTTCTTTTCACTGAACTTTGTTATTAAGGAGAATTTCTGGTATGATTTTCATCAAAGCTGTGTACACTTACACTGCAGAACCCAACGAAAGTTATAGGCTACTTTACAACCCCCAAATACTACCCGTACGTATTATTTTGAAATTTGCACTGTTATTACATTTCACAATTATATTGTAAGGTAGTATGGTCATCTTTGACCCGTGTGTCATCGCGTGTCAAACGACCTCAACCCTCACCTTCTCGTTTGCTGTTAACAACACCCAAGCAGTCTTCTAACCCGGTGGTGGAACACTGCTGTATACAATTACGAAATCACAATAGTTGGTCGGATATTTAGGGAGGAATGGGTTCTTTCATGTTTTGTAACATACAAACATGCTGCAATGTGCTATATCTAATATTTACGTAGAGCATTTATTACCAAGTTCAGCTTACCACTATTGGAGGCTACCATAAACAAAGCACACTTAACAAAAAAAAGGTACACAAATACATAATTGAAATTGTAAAGAACACCTACAAATAACTGTTAACAAAGTTGCAACTGTATGAAACACTACCTGAAAATAATTATAATCTGCAAATATCTGAAACAAACACCATTATATATATTATATTATATATTATTAAATTAGTTTACGTACCACACAAATGATGTTTTAATACAGCTAGTTACTCTTTAATAACATGAGGACCGTTGCTTTAAAAATGAATTGTTTAATTTATGTTTTCTGCAAAAGATACACAAAGTCATAGGATAGTGAACCTAGTTGAAATTAGTAAGCCAATGTCAGTTGAAGCAAGATGATGTTTGTTTAACGTAAAGAGCGCAAGTAATGACTAGACATCGTATTTGTATGCACCTGCATATTATGTCTGTTTTTACTTGTGATATGAAATTAAGTTTAGCAACATGTTTTATGTTCTTCTGTGCTTGTATGCAAAGCTATATAGTGCATGTAATTGCATATTTCCGATGGTGCTGCATTATTCATCAGTTTTCCATGCATCGGGCATATTATACGTGTATTTTCACACTCCAATTTTAAAATTAATATTTAAACACGTTAATGACAAAGTATATAAAGTATTTACACCCATACTCTTTCTCATGAGGTTCAGAGTATACTTGTGAGAAGCCCCTTCAAAGTACGCAGGAAAATTAAGGAGTAATTTGTGGAGTGTTTTAGAGAGAATTTCTGACAGCGAAATTTTGTGTTGTCGATAAATGTCTTCCAAGTGAAAACGTAGTAGGTCCTGAAGAAATTTCCCAACAGTTAGTAAGGCTTTCAAATTTTGCCCAGTAACATCTGTAGACGTGGAAAGATCCTTCTCAGCATACAAACGTGTTAACTGACAAATCTAAAGGTAAAGGTAAAGGTGTGTATCACGGAGGGGTCCCCGGAACCGGGGCAGAGCACCGCGAGCAGGCCATTTGGCTCATTGTGCTTCCAACGTGACCCCTGAGAGGGAAGGATGAGGGGAGAGACCCGAAAGGCGACCAGATCCGGATGCCGAAGGGCGAGAGCATGGATGGGGCCCCTAACATTTCCAGATAGAACGCATCCGACGCCGCACGGTCCCTGCCCACAAGTCACCAACCTCCAGGGTTCTCTGAGCGGAGTCCCACGCTGAGAGACCTAACTGAGCGATACCGTAGCGACGCCAGGATAGGAACCTTTACAGAGCGCACGCCACCGCCCAGCCGCAACGCGCCGTTCACCGTCACCTGGTGCTACAACCTTGAAACATATAATAAGGAAGATGATGGGTACCGGAAATAAGAGGAAGGAGAGTCGTGGTAGATCAACCATCCCGGCATTCGCCTGGCGACCCGGGGAAACCACGAAAAATCCATGGTCGGTCGCCGGATATCGATCCCGGGACCTCCCAAATGCGGACCACAGATATAACCGCCTGAGCCATCCCACTTGGACAGAAATGTCAAACCTGCACCTGAACATTTGGTGAAAATCATCATTCATGGTGCAAATCAATTTACAATGATACCTTTAAGAAGGATGTGAATTTAAATTAATTTGGATTAGCTAAAACTATGGAGTGTCATAAATACCCTCAGATCAAATTTCTTAATACCCTGCCTGAATCTGTTAGGAAATTGCCCACGAACACCCACTATTAACAAGCTGCATTTAAATGGCTAAAGACAAGCGGATTTATACATTAGATGAATTTATGTCGAAAAAATTACACATGTACACATGTTTTAATGTTAATATACATTTATTTTTATGCATGTATTGTTTTACTTGTTGCTATTGGACAATACCAATTTCATACTGTATTTGATTAATGGTTAAAAATAATGAATTTAAAATTTCAATTACAACGAGCGGAATGTCTAAGGAGGAACGTACGTTTTAAGCCCCAAAAGATATAAGCTTAAAGTTAACAATTTTAGTGCATATTAATGCATTTTTTGAAATTATAGAGCATATTTTAAACATTTTTACAAAATAAATACATGTGAATTTTAGTGCACACATAGTAATAACGCAGAGTAGGAACTTCGAAACCAATTTCGTTATTCAAGGTAGAAGCAGCCGGAAAATGCGCATACAAACGGGCGACATGCGCGACCAAAGCTCGCCTTGGAGTGCATCATATTCATGTTAGCTACCCTTACTGTATGCAGCAGAGCCACAACGGCAGAAGCCATATTAATTTCTTTTATGAACACAGTAAGTTTTGTAGCACTTAATTTATCTATTTATTTATACACTTCCTTCGTTATTTATATTATAGTAAAAATGGAAACAGTGAAATCAAAGAGAGGCACTGCATTAAGTGGCATCATTCAAGGATTGGCAGCGGATTGTGTTCTAATTACCGAAAACACATTTCATTGTGACATACGTAATATGGAAATAAAACCAACAAAACGGTCATTACTTCAGCGACATCGTGTCACGAAGAAACACTCTGCACACCTCTTATTGACACAAAATATGGGAAAATGAAGACGAATAACCGCCACAGACAGTCTGAATTTTCATCCAGTTATACCTAATGTTGAGGTGTTGCAGTATTCGTTTTTATAATTTGGAAAATTAAGGTTTCCAGATCGTTTATAGAACAATAGGCAGGTATGAAAATACCGTCACAAACAATCTTTTAGAAAACGTGTCTACAGATCAGCGTATGATAGATATTTTTGCTGACATAAGGTGTTCAGTGGCAGATAACAAGATATTATGGGTGCACTTGGATAAGACTGCGCGTCCCATTGGACGATTTGAAGTTAACGTAGTTGTCGGAATTCTTTCTGCAGATCACCCTGGCAAGATATTTCTCTCAATGTCACAAGTGACTGAAAAGGTAAATCACCAGACAGTGATATAGAATTTAGAAAGAGCAATGACCCTTTTCTGGCCTTGTGGAGTTAAGAAAGTAATGTTCTTCTGTTCATATCTGATGGTGTAACATACATAATAAAAGCTGCCAAACAAATGTGTAATTTGTGTCCTAAATTGATTCACATTACACGTTTAGCAATGCTTTCCACAGAATCAATCAGGTGTAGAACAATTTTTTTCTCATATGAAAAAGATACGAGGGGTGATCGGAAAAAAGGTTACAAAGCCTGCAGTGTAACGTGTAATTTTATTCAATATAACCAATACAGCCAGCTGATAGTACACACAACAGGTTATTTTTCGACATAGTCTCTGTATCGATTTAGGCCTTGCCGCTTCGTGAGATGTTGTTTGAATATTCCCTCCTGGTAAAAATCCTTTTCTTGCGTGTTCATTGTCGCGAAGTGTTTCACCTGCTCGTCTGAAGCAAATCGTCGGCCTCCTAGGTGCTCCTTCACGAGGAAAAAGGGAAAGTTGCTTGGAGCGAGGTCCGGGCTGTTGGAAGGGTGGTCGATCATGTCCCAGCGAAACTGCTTCAACAGCGTGGTGGTCCTATGGACTGTATGAGGTCGCGCGTTGTCGCGAAGGAAGATGACGTTCTCGGTGAGACGTAGTGGCCGTTTCCTCTCGATTGCTCCGCGCAATCGTGTCAAGGTCTCGCAGTATCGATCAGCGGTCACTGTGTGCCCTCTTTCCAAAATCTCCAAGAGTATGCCACCCGCGCTGTCCCAAAACTCTGTGATCATCACCTTCGCGGCAGATGGCGTCACCTTAAACTTCTTTGCGTTTGGAAGGGAGGATTGTTTCCACTCCACTGACAACCGCTTACTGCTAGGGGTTTAGTGATGCATCCATGTTTCGTCACCCGTGACAATGTGTGAAGAAAACTGTTCCCTTCCGTAGAGAACCGTTGCAAAAGTTGTAGACTTGCCCCCATGCGCTTCTCCTTGTGTTGGATAGATTTCATGGAATCCAGGGAAGAAACTTTCCGATACTGCAGAATGTCGTGAACAATATGACGAACGCTTCCGAAAGACATTACCAATTCTAGTCATACGCCGTAACGTGATCCTTCTGTTGTCTTGAATCAGCTCCTTCAAGCGAGATTTGCTCAAATCTGATGATGCCGTGTTGGGTCGGCGAAATATTCTCTACCGGCTGCAAACTTTCGACACCATTCTGCGGCATGCTGACGAGACATTACATTTTCTGTAAACCTCTACCAGATTCCGGTGAATTTCAGCCGCGGTGACATGTTTTGCCCACAGAAATCGTATAACGGAGTGGATTTCTTCGCGAGTCGCTATTTGCGTTTACCTACAACTAGCGCTGTAGGTGGCGGGTGGCTGAAACTTTGCATAGTTGCCAACCACATGTATTAGAATTGCCGCACATTACTAATTTCTCTATAGCGGACGAAACTCCTGGAATATCGGCCTTGTAACCTTAGTTTCTGAAAGCTTCTCACAGGATTGCAAAATTCAGAGAGTTAGCACCGGAAATACCGTTACCACCATGGCCAATGATAACCCGATGGGGAACATGGCAGGAGGCTGTACGATATTATGCCCAGCATCAAGATAAAATTGTTAGACAATTTAGAAATCAATGGCAGTTCTAGTATACAAACTGGTAAATGTCTAGTAACAACAGTTTCGCAAGAATAGATTATTGTTTAAAGAATTGTTCAAAGAAATTCCTACAACACTCACTCCTTAGAATGATGCATTTACCAATCTTCAGGCGTCCGCAAGTGTCATTGAAAATAATCTAGGGTCCGCCATGATGTGTCGCATTCGAGATGCACTTTTAGATTCTAGCAAGTGCTGTTTGCTTGATAATATAGAACTGGTCTCGTATTTCAACACATCATGCGAAGTAGGGCAGACATTTACACATTACAAATATTGTTTTTCTGAAAGTAAAATGGCATTTTCATTTTAAAGGCTTCAGAAGTACATTTTTGTTTCCAGTAACAGTACTTTAGATGGGGAAAATTCAGTTTGTTTACTTCTTTGTTTTTAATTTCCCAACTATGAAGTAGGCATTGTATTCCACCCGAAAATTTTATGTCGAGATTTCGCCGGAAATATATGTTTTGAGGCTCCCTAATCCCACTTCAAAAACATTTTTAGAAAACGTTCCTTGTGTCTGTGTGCATGTGAACAGTATAACTCAGAAACAAAAAGTCGGATAAATAACAAAGATGTTATTTAAGCTCAGTATCTTCGAAGAATGCAACACAAGAATTTTCAAGAAAGTCCCCCACCCCCAATTACACTTTACATGTAACATTTTTCGAAAATTTTGATTTTGTAGAAAATGTGTGCTGTTATGTGTTCGTATTATGTTTTGTAACTGTGTTATACCTACAGCCAGTCACTTTACGATGCTTCTTTGTTTGTCCCCTTGCTTAACTCTCTCTTTGGTGTTCCTTTTTTTTCTCCTCTCTGGTTTGCTTACGTGGCATGCACCTTGGCCGTACGCGGTGAGTGGTGGATTTCTGTCGCATTGCAGGGATAGCTCTCTGCCCGGCAACAAGTCATCCGGATTGTGGAATTTTTTTTTTTTTTTGGAATTGATTTAAGGAACTTCTTTTGTGATGTTTTGTGGATCGGCCTTATGTAAAGGTAGGCTTTGTTATGAGTTTGTATCTTGGTATTTTGGGGCGAAAACGTAATGTGTGTTTTGACACGAATTCGTAAAGTGACTGGCTCTTGAAATTGGTCGTATGTTTAGTGTGTTTTGCTTCTTTTGTTTTGTCAAAATTTAATACTGGGTTTTAATGAGTCCAGAAAGTGGATCACATTTCTATCTTATTGGCTTCCCCACCTTTAAGGAGTTTAAGAGTGCTTTCACTTATAAAGCAGCTAATTAGCTGTTAAAGTAAAACTCGCAATCCATCATTTGTCGTTGACTCAGAATGAGATAAAATACAGGAAAACAAGAAAATTCTGGAAAATACGTTGTTTGTGTGTATAAGGCAAAGAAATGCAAGAATCAATTCATTCTTTACACAACTTATTCAAAGCATCATAAGAACCAGGAAAATTTAACTGTAGCCACAAAGCATTACTGACTTTCTAGCTGAGTTGTATTTTCAATACGTGATTTTCAATGCATAGTTAGTTTAAAGTTACAGAAATTGTGTTTTGTTAATTATGAGAGCAGTAATTGCAGTTAAAACCCAATCATACTGAACTTTTGTACTGAAAACAGTGTGGTATAGCACATCGTAGCCATAAAGCGTTACTGAGCTCCCAGTATTTGTATTTTTAATGTATGGCAAAGAAATGCAAAAATCAATTCATTCTTTACACAACTTATTCAAAGTATCATAAGAATTAGGAAAATTTAACTGTAACCACAAAGCATTACTGACCTTCTAGCTGAGTTATATTTTCAATACGTGATTTTCAGTGAATGGTTAGTTTGAAGCTACAGAAATTGTGTTGTGTTGATTATGGGAGCAGTAATTGCTTTCAAGAACCCTACCATGCTGAACATTGAAAAACTGAAAACAGTTGTGTTGTAAACTACATCTAGCTCAGCTGGACTTTGAAGCTTGCTGTTCCTAGAAGTTCATAAAAGTCTGTTTGGGTCTTGACTAGATAAGCATAATTACTATTTGTGAGACCAAATCGTTCACACAAAAAGGGGGCAAGTAATGCTTCCAGTTTCTACTGTATTTTACAGTTTAAGAAAAGGTACCGATTTATAAAACATTGGTCTATGTTTATAATGGCCTTGTTTGTTAATTTTTGTTTTACTTAATTTTTGCTCTTTTTAAAACTTGCCTTACTGCTCTGCTCATTTGATGTTTTGGTTTGTTTACTTTTAAGCCATTTTTGTTTTACAGTTATTCTTTTAAGGTTGCTTTACGGTTCTGGTTATTAATGTTTGTTTATTATTATCATTAAAAAAAGAGAGAAACAATTTATCAATAGTAGTATATGTTTGAGAGTTCTGGTTTCCATGTTATTTTTTTTCTTCCCCTCGGCACTCGTTAGGGCTTCCATTTTCGCTTGGCCGGGGTTCCCTAACTCAGTCAAATCTTCTTAAGCGTCTGCATGGTTTCGCTGCCTTGCTCCAGTTTTATGTTTTGGGAGAAACAGTGGAACCATTGCAAATGGCTGTAACTATTTTGATTGAAATATCATATACTAAATATATTTACATCAGGAATAAGATGTTTATGTTGCATTTTTCTGCGAATAGACTTTAAAGCCCTCTTTATTCGGAAGGAATTTTGTATAATCTTGTATAACTAGTAAACGTTAAGCGAAAACGTACTACACAAAGAGTTGATCTCTTTAAAACACATAATTAATTTCAAATAAGATTTTTGTGGCATAAGCCACTTCTGAGATATCCATTATTAATGGTTCAAATGTTCATTACTTGGTATTCTCTTAACTCCTGTAAAGATTCAGTTGTTTCTCGCAATTGCATAGAAACTATGGATTTTCAAGGCCAGCATATAGTGTCCAGTTCTTAAAAATTTGACTATGGCTGTTGTCTTTGTTTCTATAACGAAATTTGTAATGTAGTTATTTCTGAAGAGGTTTATTTAGTTACAAATGTAGTAGATAGAAAATTAAGTTTGATATCACATTTTTTTTTCTCCTGGCCATGCAGGGCATGGTATTTTGGAGCCATCACATAGGGACTTGCTTTTTAAAACTATCAGTTTGGCCCACTGTTATCATTCACAAAGAAATGTATATAAATAGAAGTATATAGAAGAATAAGCTTTTGTAAAGTACTTTGTAGAAGAGTAGAGAAAGTAATAAAGTAATCTGAATGCAACACCATCACATCGTTTACACTAGCTCATACCAAATTCACTCTCTGTATCTTTCGGAGTGAAAAATAAAGACAAGCAACAAAGTGAAGGCGTGAATCCCAACTTCCAACCCCATGGCTATAAAAAACTCGTTGATGCCTCACACTGTTTTTATGACCGACCACACACTAGGCTTCAGTAGCTAGATATACATTTCCCAGAAAAAAGCTTTTCGTGTGTCCTGACAAGAAATAGAAACGGCTATTTCAAATTAGCCGAGTCTAAGCACCAAGGCGAGAAGTCGTGAAGCTGTGTAATTCCCTTTCCTCAAACTGAATTATTATTCAGTTTAATTTCCTTTCTTTTTAAACAAATTAGCTACTGTATGTTTGACAGACATAATGAGAAGTTTGCCCAACCATCACTTAATTTCGTTTCTTTTGATAAGTGTTTCTCACTTGAAGAATGCGAGGGATACAGACAAAGAGTATGATTGTATAATCACAAAAGTAATCTAACTTTAAAACAAGAATACAAGAAGCTGCACATATAGGATGCTCAATCATAGGTTTTTGTATTAAAGTGTATACGCTGAATCCGACATGCATGACCGAAGACGTTATGTCACTCGTAGATGGGAAGAACCAGAGTTCAAATCCCGCTGTCCTCCCTGACTGAGGTTTTTTCAAGTTTTCCTTAATCCTCATAACTGTCAAATTTCCTTTTCCACTTATCATTGCATTCAGGGGTATCTATGGAGCCTTATGTGGTAGGAAGGGGCGTTAATCGCTATTTAAAATTTCTGTTGCATTCCATAACCAGTATACTTTATTTTTCTAAAGCTTTGACAAGCTATTCTTGCAAAAGCTTATTTTTTTATCTTCATGTTAGTCGAGATAAACCTTTGAAGAAAGTTTTATTATAAGTTTCCTTATAGGAACAAGGGAGTTAAAGCAGACGGAAGCGATAATCAAATATTTAAAAATCTGATCTGTTACATTCACATGACTTTCTCTACCCTCTGTCGCTTACTACTGCGTATACAGATTATTCTTATAAAGGTTTATTTTACTATTTCATTTTAATCGAGATAAACATTTCCGGATACATCTACATTATACATTTCGTTTTAGATACAAAGGGAATAGAGTATCCAGTTTTAGAACTGGACGCTACACGCTGGCCTTAAAATTCACTACTTTTTTCATGACGTCGCGAGAAACAACTGAATGTCGACAGGATGCTAAAAGAATGGCTAAATATTGAACAATTCGAACCATTAATAACATATATCTCGGAAATGGCTGATGCCACAAAAGAAAATTTACTTGAAATAAATTGTGTGTTTTAAACAGATGTGCATTTTATGTGTGGCACATTTTCGTCTATCGCTTAACTTTACCAGTCATAAAGATTGTGCAAGATTCCTTCGGAATGAAAAACACTTCACAGGCCATTCCCAGATAATTCAAGATATACATCTCATTTTTCATGTAAATGTCTTTAATATATGGCATTTTAATCAAAATCGTTAGAGCCACTTTAGAAAAAAAATCGAAAAGTTTTCCATGTAAAGGGTTGTTGGGGTGGGTGGGGGATTTTCTTCAAAATATTTGTGTCGCATCTGTGGAATGTATTGAACCCGAGTACCAAGTCTGGTACTTATGACTTTTCAATTTTCAGTTATGTTGCTCACAGATACACACGCGCGCGCATACACACATGCAAACGCACATTTTTCTAAAAATGTTTGTTTTTTTATTTTTAAATCCCATTCAGTTTGCATGACTACAAGAAAAAACGAATAGGGACTTACCACTTGAAAAAATCACCTATAAATATATGTAAATTCAAAATAATAACAAAGGGTATCTTGGAAATAGTAACCCACAAAAAAATGTACTGAAACAAATTGTGTACTTTAATGAGATGTATATTTTTGTGTAGTCAGATTTTTCTATTCTTTACGGTTTTCCAGTTATACAAATTCATTCAAAATAAAGAGGAGTTCATAGGCTATTCCCAGAAAATTTAAAACGTTTTATTTGAAATGAAAATATCTAAAACGTATGTAATTTAATAAAAATATTAACTTTTTTGAAAGCAATCAACAAAAGGTTTCCCTTGTAAATGGTAGTTTGAGGTGGGGGATTTTGTTGAAACTCTTAGTGTCTCATCCTAGGATTCTATGAAAATGTGTTCTCTGTATTCAGGGCGCCTCAAAATAAACATTTCCGATGAACTCTCGGCATTGAATTGTTGGGTGTAATGTAATACTTCCTCTGTTTAATATAGGCAAGTAATGCAGCTGGTGAAAATGTTTTTTCTTTTCATTCAGGGGTCCTCAAAACATAATAAGTTTATAAACTTTCCGGTGAAATCTCAGTATTGAAATTTTGAGTGGAATGTAATACTTCCTTGTGGTTAGTGTGCCATCCAGTCGCGGGGTCAAACCCGTCGGAGGGCGATGAATTGTTTTTCAGGCGTAAAAATCCTTACCCTGCCTTCCATCGGGAGGTAAGCAAAGCCGGTGATCCCGTTTTATAGATATACGGCACGTAAAAGAACCTCAAGCCTGAATAGAGGCCTCTGAGCAACATTTCCGTTCTTTCACGCCCAATATAGACTGGGACGCTAAGAACCATAGTAGTTAAAGAGCATCCATAAACATACAAATAAATAAATAAAAACCCTTAATTTTCCAAATCCAGAGGTCTCCCCCTTCATCCGGGAATTTTTCTTTAGCCAGGATTAATCCCTATTCTACCTAGAGTATGGAAGTATGAATGAAGTGTGTGTGTGAATTTAATGTAATAACGAAAAGTAATACCAACTCAAAGATAACACCACTGTAAGCGAGTGGACATCATTGCTGATGGAGCAATTGTTCCAAAGGTAAAAAGCCTATATGACCATAGAGGGAAGGTGGAATATAAATGGTATATTAAGAATATACTTCCCCTATCTAATATGCATGTGGTAAAGAAAGTAAAAATTGAATAGTTCCAATGGAATACATATGGAAACAGCATCTCCAACCTTTTATGTCGCTTTGTAGGTCATTTATATTTGAAAACAATAAAGCCCTCAAATGTAACCGCTTTTCATTCTCATTGTTAAGAATAGGTTTTGAAGTATCGTACAATGGGATACTTGACAGGGCACTTCTTCCAATTGTACTGGCGAGAAACAAGATTGAAATAATCGAAGGTTTCGGGAATAGGACGGTTTACGACCCACTCTACTCCAGTAACTCCCACATACTTAGATAAGAGAAGACCTGACCGTCGTCATATTTGCAAAGAAAACAAGTCTCTACTGTTACTGTGTTGAGACAGTTCAGCTACTAAAATATTTAAGAAGGCATAAGCTGAGACAACTTAGATACAGGTAAATGCAAGACGCTATTTTAGCCTGGAGTCGTAACAAAATTATCAAAGAATCATTAAAATATACGGATCCTCTTATAGCTTCGTTTTTTTTTTTTTTTTTTTTTTTTTTTGCACAAGCTGTAAGAGGACTGCAACTCCCAGGAAGCTACTTTTAGTCAAACTCTTTACTTGCCGCTACAAGGATATACTTCAATGTGAATTGAAGATGGAATAACATTTATCTGAGACTCTGTTAATTAAGATGATAACTAATTTATAACGTCACAGGATTACAGCTATGACTTTGCTTTTCAAGTCCATCAAGGCCATCTACAAGAACTGAAAAACAAGACGAACACATCACAGCAGTGGTGATGTTCTTGATGCAGGTAAAGATGGAACAGATAAACTATTCAAAAGCACTATGGTGAACTTAGAGAAAACATCTAATTAACCATTCACTTTCAGAATAACTCTTCCTTTATTTATTTATTACGGTCTTGAAAACATGCATTTTCAAGCTTCCATTAAGTAAGCTGGATTCATAAGCTCACGAAAGTAGGATATAAGAGCTGAATATTTCTAAAAATGTAGTTTACATGTGGACTGTATATGCACAACGGTCATCCAGTCACTTATAATTTGGTTTTTTGGTGGACTACAATATAATACGTTGATTACATGTGAGATAACTGAACTTTTATGAAATCCATAATACTTCAACATCTCATGATTTTACTCGGCGGCGTGCGCAGTTCGTAGTGCATTGGGATCCGTTCCCTAGATAAACCATGAAATATTCCTTTTCTTTCTCTATTTACCTTCCCCGTTAGAAGGACGTACAGCCCCCAGGACTTACAAACGGCTGCCTGGGGTCAGACGCCTAGAGAGTAATTGGAATGGATAAAACAGTCCGTATGAGAGCGAGGAAGGAGATCACATGAAATAACATGAAATGGATGAAGGGAAAGGTGATTATGGAGCAATTGGTGGAATGAATGGAGGGAAAAACCCGAGAACCCTGAGAAAACTGACCTAGAAACCGCTTTGTCCACCACAAATTCCACTTGGCTGCCTTGGTGGGAGGCGAGCGGATTAACCACTCGGCCACGGCGCCGCCAACAATGAAATTTGTGTATTAAAAGTAAAATTAATTCTGTTCATTGTAATTTTACACTCAAATAAATGGAGTTCATTTCCTTTGTTTTAATATGTGATACTTTCACGTTAGCTGCAATAATCAATAAATGCGGCCTGGACTCGCAATACTGCCATCTGTTGCACTAGTCGCCAGCACTCTCAAGGTACTGCCATTCGATCAACATTAGCAAGGTAAGATATTTTTGTAAAAAACTCAAAAGTTTTGAAGTTATAGTATGGTCGACTAAAAACAGCCGTATGCAACTTGACTATAATGGTAATTAAGGTTCGCTACCGCTCGTTTCATAAACAGGCGTTTTAATTACTACCATTATAGCATTGTTGCACAATATACTATTATACCACCATCTGTTTTAAAAGAGCTTACAAACACAGGCACCAGATTAACAGGATGACATGTAGTACTCTAAAGGTAATATTTTACCATGTATTGAAATTCAGTATTTGAAATAATATATAAAACACTCATGAGGACAGCAAAGAGGACAAAGGTTGCCATAATTCATAAATATGGATTTTATTGTTATCATGCTCTACAAACCTTGCGGATTTTCTCGAAAATCTTCTAGTCGTAACTTCGGAAGGTACAAAACCTAAATACCAAGTTTGGTATTTATGTTATTTTTACTTTTTGAGTTATGCTATTTACACACAGACAGAAGGGCAGCCAGAGACACACAAACCTTTTTCTAATTTTTTTTTAATTCAGGGAGCCTCAAAACAGATATTTGCGCTGAAATCTGGGTATCGAATTTTTGGATGGAAAATACCTACTAGGTACTTTGTAGAGAAAGTAAAAAGCAAGTATTTTTCTCCACAGATATTAAGTGTTCAATTTGTCACAATTGGAAATGTTATTGACATATTTGAACTACTACTACAGCAACTAAGAATTACCAAGTTAACCTCTGGCTTGCCTATTGTTATTTTTTTCTGCAGTCTGAAGTTTATTTACAATTGACTCTGCCATATAGCCATCGGAACAAAATTACTCACATTCCCTTTTTAAGAATTTCTGGATGCTTCAGTAATCATGACAATTCCATTGCATCTGGCTGGTCAATAATTAGTAATACCATCAATATCCACAAAAGATTTCACTTCCTGCAACATATTATCATTGTATTTATCAAAACTTTCTAGATGCGTATACACGCTAACAAAAACAAATAAACGTCGACTTGTCAATGACAAAACGTTTATTAACGTCACAAATTGCGCAAAATCATACGCCAAAGTTAAATAATTTTATAATGCATATTAATAACCAATTGAGAGGTAATTTAGGAACTTTACGTAAAACGTTGTATATATCTCGTGTTTAATCTTAATGATGCACATACTATATAAATATTATCTACCATGGTTGTAAAATTGGATAATTAGTTGATTGTTTCCAGTCATAAAAAGAATATTTTAAAGAATGAGAACAAACATGCTAATAGAAACACTGGTTTCCCGCTTTTCGACTTACATACAAGTACGCTATGTATTGCATTCGCATTAGCTTCTTCACTTGCTCTTCTACAAATGATTCTTACAAACGCTTTTTTTCCTACTTACTTCTTATTAGTGGAGATAAACTTTCATTACAAATGTACTTACGCATTTATTGTAGACAGAAGGATCAGTAGGCTAAAGCAATAGTCAGATCGCTATGTGCTGGCTTTCAAATGCCATGCTCATTGCCCGAGAATGGGAGAAAAAGAATAGCGACCTACTGCTTGCAAAAAGTATAAGTGTTTTAAAATTCAAATCAATAATAAGGAATATCTTGTAAGTCGTCATCCTCAAAAACAAGTATCTGTATTCAAGGACTCAAAATAAGGTTGTAGCGGACGAATTAAGATGAGCCCGTTAAAGCTTTTGTGTACGTGATGAATACCATAGATTTTAGTAAAGGTTCTCTAAACTGCATTAATTAAAATAAATAAATAAAATGTAAGTACTGTATAAATACAAACGACATAGTCACTTGTTAACATATTATCATATTCTCACTGACGCCTGAATCCTACGCTATGAACCGAACTAACGCCTCCTATTTGAAATTAATTACATCCATGAATACGGAGGCCGGGCAATGTCGTCACTTTTCGAAGCGTACTCTTTGGTTCAATATCTCTGTTTATTCTGCTGCCGGTTGACTAGGAGATCTTTCTCTTAGGGTGCGCGTGGGAGTATTTTGAAAGAATAACACCAGTTTAAATTTAATATGATCTAATACATGAGCTATTGAAGCGAGTTGCCGCCGTTTTAACATAAAGAATGAAACTAACATCGAATTATTGTACCTGCTAACACCTGTGGTATAAATTTTACGATTTGTAATAAATACTGTTTCCGCAATAAAAGAAACCAGAAGCGTAACTTGCCGTGAGTTGCTAAAATCTTACCGGCAAAACCCCTCGCGGCTATCGCTAAGCAACTGATAGTGATAAACCCAACTCGGTATTAGGTGCTACGAACTGCCGGTCAGCGTAAAAATCTGCAAGCTCCTCAGGCTGTACACGAAAGAAAAGAAGGATGTTAATTTTAGTAATACACCTCTAATTTAAGCTCAGCCTATCTATCGCTACCTCCACCAAGGTTACTTCATGCATGCGCTCCAATCTCAAAATCCCCACTTATGCGTATCTGACACTATTACTGTTGGGTACCCAATCCCAGAATTTCATTCCTTTTCTCTTTTATAGAATTTCTGCTTACGTGACTCTGCAAACACACTGAACTTATAACCTTAACTGCATTCCAAAAATCTTTATGCCTACTCGGCATAATTCGCTACTCGGGCTATTATAATGGCTTTACTTAACATGACTCGCTAATGATCTTTTTCTCCGTGCAAATCTTTTCAATCAAACCTGTTACATTATATATTGATTTAATATACAGAAATTATTTATTGCAATTATTTCTGTATCTTCATGTCAATAATTACGGTATCAATATTCACCTAGCATTTGTTAATATTCTTTATTTAACACCTTCTCTCATTCCCTCATCATTTATATAATACCTATAATGGATGTGTCATGCATGGCTGCTAAGTTGGCATTTTGCAATCTTTTTTACCTTATGAGTGGAGCTTTACCGTTACGTTGTGCGATAGGTTGTTTTGCGAATCTATGAGATTCCCCAAGGTTTAATTTAATTCTACTTGCAGGTTTTTTGTTTTCATTTGTAAATATATCTTTGCGGGTGCACCTTGCAATTCTGGGCGCTTGTCAATGCATCCGAGATGCTTAAAAATCTCTCAATTCATTGCAATAAAATGAAAATAAAAAATAATGGTTAATGCCTCCTTCAGTCAAGCTGTAATAATGAAACCTAGGCTTTAACTATTAAAGTCTTAATAGCATAGATAAAAATGAGTAATATCCGATGCGGAATGGAAATAACTGTTTCGAATGGGAGTCTATAAACATTATTAGCATTTGGGCCAATGATGTGAATTCCATTATGATCGTATACCACTTCTAATGGCAATTAAAATGAAATACATACACATTGAACTTTAATCAGCACTTAACTCTTCTCCTATGTCAAGTTAATTCAGCTTTTTAAAAGTATAAAATGTATAAAATTACATAAGGTTTTTTTGTAATTCCAATGCTATATGTACAAATAATTGTAGGTTAAAGCGACTGTAAATAAAGGTTAGAATAAAAAAACAGGAAATACAGCGATTTATTGTTACCTCCCGCCGGCTTGCAGTCAATTACGTATGTATTTCGTTGCAGTATTTCGTTTGGGTATCAACGCTCCAAATTCTCAGTTGAAAATACTCGGTTACAACCTCGATTTCAAGGCTCCTTATTTTAACCACCCTGAATTTTGTAACAATTTCCATCAAATTTGAAATCTGTCTACAGTTAGGTCTTGTTTGTATATAAAATTTGCACCCCATATGTTCATTGGCTCACCTATGTATTGAAAATCGGTAGAAGTCTCCACAAATAACTTACCCTTAATTTTTTACCAATTACAACCAAGTATTAAACGTATTAGCACGTTTTATTCTAACTCCTACATATAGTATCTCAACTTAGTATTTGCAGCGGCTGTTTTAAGTGTGCTTTAGGACGGACGAACAAAGTAACAAAAAAAAAAAAAAAATAGATGTTCCTCAGTGGCGTGCGCTCCGAGAACCTATTGAAATATATATTAAGCAAAACAAGCCTAAAAACAAACAAGCGAGGATTGTTTTTAGGCTGGTCGTTATTCATAGTCGCATTGTGTTTAAGGAGAGATTATAGCAAATTCATTAACTTTGTGTATTAATGATTGCTTAAAGAACGGTACTTTCCCTGATTTTCTCAAAATAACCAAAGTCATACCTGTTAATAAGAAAGGTAATAAGAGCGAGCCTAATAATTACAGACCTATTTCATTATTTGCAGTTTTCGTAAAATTCTTGAAATTATTATGAAGCAACAGATATGTGATTATTTTGAATTAAATAATGTCTTTTCTTGTATTCAGCAGGTTTCAAACAAGCGCAATTACTAGCCTTGGAAAATTTATTTTGGAAGCTCATAAATCAGTCTTTGCTACTTTTTGTGATTTAAGCAAAGCTTTCTATTTTGTAAACCATGATATACGAAGTGCATCCAGAAGGTAAGCTTCTCGATTCTGTTTCCTTTAAAGCAAACGTATTTATCCGTGAAAATTGCTCATACCTAACACATCTATGACGTATGAAACATATGCCGGCCGGATAGGTCTCACCTGGTGCCAGTAGCGCGGCAGCAGTGGCCCGAAATGGCGGCTCTTATTCGTTCTCCTGCCGCCTGCGAGGTTCGGTCAGTGATAAACTTTCTTACTGCACAAAACATAGCGCCGGTCGAAATTCATCGTCCGCTCTGTCCGGTCTACAGGCCGAACATCATGAGCAAACAGATGGTGCGTCGGTCGTGTAGGCAGTTCTCCGAAGGTCGTCAAAGTGTCCATGATGAAGAGTGCAGTGGGCGACCGTCCCTCATCAATAATGAACTTGTTGAGCTGGTGCTGCAGCGCATCGTGGACAGTCGCTTCACGATTACGGAGCTCAGCAGCCATTTTCCGCAGATATCGCGATCCTTGTTGCCATGAAATTGTCACTAAGCACCCTGTTCAGGAAACTGCGTGCCTGGTGAATGCCGAAAAACTGGACACCCGAGCACAAAACGAAACGCTTAGGAGCAGCATTGATATTTCTGCAGTAGTATCATCCTCTACAGGATGGTCATGCGCGATGAGACGTGGATTCCGCACTTTACCCCGAAAATCAAGCAGCAGTTAATGCATTGGCGTCACAGTGGATCTCCGGTCAAGATGAAATTCAAACATACTGGGTCGGTGCAGAAAGTGATAAGCACGGTGTACTGGGACAGGAAGGGCATTCTGCTCATTGACTTCCTGTCATTCAAAACAAGAGGCGTGAAATGCTTATTGCAGGTGTTGTGCTGCTCCATGACAATGTTCGTCCACATACGGTCCGGCGCACAGCAACTGTTCTGCAGAAGTTCGGTGGGAGCTGTTTGATCATTCACCATACAGTCCTGATCTTGCTCCCAGCGATTTCCATCTTTTCTTGCACGTCAAGAAATTCCTGTCCTCCGGTCATCGTTTGACAACGACGAATAGCTGAAGACGACTATCACACGCTGGTTCCATTCACAAGCGGCAGACTTCTACGACACAGGAATACAAAAGTGACCCACGATATGACAAGTGTCTCAATTCTTGTGATGGCTATGTCGAAATTGCTGTACCTGTTGCCAATAAAATTTTTCATGTAATTGTTTTCTTTGCTTTAAAGAAATAGGGAAACTTACTTTCTGGATGCGGCTGTATTAATTTGTAAATTAGAATATCTTGGAATTAAAAATAATGCACTTAAGTTGTTTAGCTCTTATTTATGGAATCAAAAACAGTGTGTCGTCGTAAATGGTAAAAGAGTTGATGTTATTTATATAAATTATTGTGTGCTGCAAGGTACTGTGTTAGTCCAATCCTTTTTATTGCCATGATAAATGATTTAAAGTACAATGTTTCAGCTTATCTGTGATTTATACTGTTGACCCTACTTTTCTCAATAGCCATGTCGATATCGCTGACTTAAAAGTGGATGCGGAGCACACTTTTCTGAAAGTAAAAATGGTTCACAACCAATGGATTTTTAATGAGTGATAATAAAACGGATGCGCCAACTTTCACCTTGAAACCTGCTGAAACGAAGAAAATTGTTAATCTGCTTGATAACGTTTTGGAAACAACCTTGCGAACTAGTCATGTTGAATATGTTTGTAAAAGACCGTCTCGTGTTTTGTATTTCTTAAGAAATGTAATAATTATTGTTCCTAAAGAATACGCTAAAATTGCTTATTCATACTATTTTCAAAGTTTCATCAAGTACTTTATAAGAAAGCAATCGGCGTTTAACTAAGTCATTGTATACCACTATTTATTAAAGAAATAATAATTACTGTTACAATCTCTTCACGTACTTGATGCGCTAAATTTTAACTATGAAGAATTATTCAATTATGGCTATTAAAATAGCTAATAAATTGCCACTAAATATATTTCAATTAAGAAAAGCACAATTAAAAGGTTACGTCAAGTTGGTTCATTAATAAGGTTTGACTGATGAATATTTACACAGTGAAACTTATTTATAATTGCAAATATTTTTGAGTTCTTATATCAGCAATGCCAAATTGTACTCAAAGGTAGTAAATTGCACAAATACATATTAAGAGCTCTATGCCGACAATGCTAGATCTGCTAAATCTATGACCCATTATTTCAGAAACCATGCATACCTATCAGAATGAAATTGTTACAGGATATAGATGTATACCTTCAAGTACACTTATCTGTTTTTATCCAAGTAGTTTGTTTATTAAGAAAGAAATGATTATTTTATTAATTATACTATTTTTGATTAAATGTATCACCTATTATGTTTTTAAAATAAGCAACTAACTTATTAACGCCAAAACAGTACCGCAAAATTCTAGAAAACAACTTCCATTAAAATATGGCTAAAGTTTGCCTCTCTACTCCAAAGTGTGTAAGAGTTATGCTTCGTTGCTGTGCAGAACTCACAGTACAAAATGACAAATGGTGCCATTTTATAAATATATTGAAATATAAAAATTGTAGGTATAAAAATAAAATTTATATAAAGTTTAAGAGTAGGGATGTGACGCAGCCACGCTACGTCCTCCAACAATGAAGCACTACCTTTGCCTCACGATTGCTGCGTTTTTCCTCCTAGTTGGATTTTTTTTATACTTTGCCACGGCTGCTCGAGCATGAGATCTTAATCTCTGGGTAGGCGTGGATGTGTATAGAGAAACACGAATGCTTTCTTGGAACACTTTTATTTTCACCATTTAAAATAAAACTTAAGGTTTGCTGATCACTTTTAAATGCATACGATGCTACTGTGTCTTTACCAAGACCGAAGATATTAACTACAGCTGAACGTTCTACCCTCTTGCATGTTCGCCGCCAATGTTCACAACTCGACGAGAATGTCGTCCCGTTCTCACCAATCGCTCAGGACAGACTGAATTTCACCACCGCGCTACAAAGAGGAAAAACTCCTAACTTCCCCTACTCTCCCCTCAAACGCTCGTCACAACTGGGCGTCCTGAAGCCTAGAGTGACCTTCACCAGGCTAAGTGCAGCTGTTCTCGGCTGTTACCAGGAAAAACTTGCTTCAGTGGTATTTACCTTTTCTACCTGAGGCTGGTCCCTAATTAACAAAACTGTGCCTGTCTGGTCTTTCTGTCGCTTTTACAGTCAACAATTTTCACAATGCTTCTCCTTTTTATACATACACTGATTTTAAACATATTATTACTTATTTTATATCGCTATCCTTCTCAGAATATTATAATTATTGCCTTTGTAATTCCGGCTTCAGATGGAACCTCGATACCGTCGATATCTCAGTACTCTCGATACCGGTGATATCGAACTAGGTCTAATACTTTGAGATAAACCTCGATACTTTTAAATTTCTAAATTTTGCATTATTGAAAGTTGTTGCGTTTAGCTTTTTGCCAGATAAGGAATGGAGACCACGTTATTGCCTCGCATTTGCCCTCAAAGAGTTGATGGATTATAGTTCTTAATAGACCTTGATTGTGGGTGAATTAAAACATGCAAAACAATGGAGGAAGCAGTTGAGGTACACATGTAACATGCAACTTTAACTAAGTTGTGAACGAAGCTGATTTAGCTGACGGACTAAATCACGTTTCTGCAATAGCCTGGCTTGGTGAGTCAACTTTCAGCCCTTACATTTGCCTACTCCGGTGACTAGAATGTGTAAAACCAGAAGCAAACCAGAACGTATGACGTGAGATGATACAGCGCACGGAAATACTAATTCTTTCCTTCCATCTGGTAGTTGTGTTTACGTAAATCAAAGTCGGGTCACGAGCGTAGCTTACAGGGATACCGTACGTCTGATTTCCATAATATGGGTAGAAAATCCTTTAAAGGATGGTTTTCAGCACAAAATATAGTTACATAAAATGGGCAGCAAATAAATTATTATGTAGTACTACTAATAGTAGTGCTAGTATTGGTGGTAGTGGTAGTCGTAGCCGTAGTGGTAGTCGTAGTCGAAGTCGTAGTCGTAGTAGTAGTAGTAGTAGTAGTAGTAGTAGTAGTAGCAGTAGTAGTAGTAGTAGTAGTAGTAGTAGTAGTAGTAGTAGTAGTAGTAGTAGTAGTAGTAGTAGTAGTAGTAGTAGTAGTAGTAGTAGTAGTATTGACTAACAATAGGAGATTACAACCTATGGTATTATCAAGATAAAAGTTGTTCGCAATTGGAGAATGCGTATACACACAGAAAACTACTAATAAGAATATAATTCAGTGAACAAGCTATCGCCTTTACAGTTTTTTATAAAGTCCGAATCGAGTATCGGTGCTCAAAAATCAGTATCTGTATCAAGTATCGAGAAATCACTCACATCACTATTTAAGAGTATATTAAAATTAATAAGATTGCACAAAGAACTAAAACCGGCATTTTGTGGCAAATTTTGCTATCCAATCTCCCCTTAATTCGATGTTAATCTCTACGTTACTTCAGATTCCAGCCCAAATGAGTCGTTTCTTGAGCGATTTATTTTTTAAAGCTCGAGTTTATCAAGTTGAGGTGTAGCTTAACTGTATAATGTCTATATATTCAGTGAGGGAGTTTTAATTACTTATCACTGTACAAATGGATAAGTACTTTGAAAGAAATTGAACTGTAGCGACGCGCCGAAGTAGCTTTTGCAATATATCATAGTTGAAAATAAGGGAGATTTTGTCTGAACAAAAGCAGAACTTAGATAGCTAAAGTTAAACCAACTTGCATTTACCACTAGCATGAAACTCCTTGTTTGTTGAGATCTTCAGTTTCACTGAAAAGACGATTAATAACTGTGGTAAATGAAATAACGTAACACATTAAAGAGATAAGCTTTGTTTATTATTAACGATATGTACCATTAAAACCCACAATCTGATTAATTTAACTGAAGTAATATTACACATTAAAAGCGAATTATGTTCGCTAGTGGACTATTAAAGGCTTTTATTGAAGAAATGCGTTCTGAAATAAAAGAAACTCTGCTAATATTGACCTGTTTCTACTTCAAGACGGGCGACTTGTGGTGACGAATATAAAAAAAATCTTATGTGTTGCACTCACACGACTTTCTCTACTCACTCTTGTACAAACTACAAACGCCTCTTCTTCTATCTACTTCTTGCTAATCCAGATAAACATTTGCAGAAATTGTCTTATTGTATATTTTCTTGTAGGTACAAGAGGATTAGGGGAATACAGAAGGCTTTAAGCTATAGTCAAATACTTTAAGAAACGGCCTATGTAGGTAACGATTGAAATTCCGTTCTTTTTGCCTCACCGAGGGGAAAAAACAGATATTTAACTCTTGAAAAAAGTGTATAAGTATTTTAAAATGCAAACCAATAAGAATTAATACCAAAAAAAAAGAATAAAAAAAGAAAACTATTTGACATAAACAATCTGCAATTTAACGTTTTATGAGATCTACATTTCTTGTGTACTAAGGCTTACCAGTAACACAAACGCCAATCAGAATGAAGAGCACTTCACAGCCTATTCTCAGAAAATTCAAGATATACTTACATTTCATTTGTTATGAAAATATCTTAAACATATATATTTATTCAAGATCGTTAGAGCCATTTTTAGGCAAATGAAAAGTTTAGAAACATTTTCCATGTAAAGCAAGGGTGGCGAAAACGACTTCCTTCCGCGAGTCACCAGATATGCAACAGGCACAGCATCACTCAGCAGCATGTGAAAATCAAACGGACGGTTGTAGAGAGGAACCGGCGCCTGCGAGTCAAACTGACTCGTGAGTCACGTTTTCGCCACCTCTGATGTAAAGGTTAGTTTGGAGAAGGGAGAGTTTCTTGAACATTTTCGTATCGCATCCTTGGAAATTGCTGAACTTAAATACCAAGTTTGGTTTTTAGCAGGCTTTTCGTTTTCAAGTTATGCTGTTCACAGACGCAGATAACACAGCGGACCTTTAGTAAAAATTTTTTTTTTGTGTTCAGGGACTTCAAAACAAATTACCTTTGAAATCTTAACATCGAATTTTTGGGATTAATACATTTCCGCTACTTACTCTAAGAAATGGAGAAAGTAAAGAATATCTACAGAATCATCAGAAAGAAAGATCTTTAGATTTTCGAATATGAGAGATGAAGTCCAAATATAATTGTTCATAACAATAGGTATACCTACTCATGTAGTACATATTTAATGCTTTAAAATATTTGTTTAAACCTTTTGCTTATAGTACAAATTATGTAGGCCTTTAGCTTTTCTAGTTCATTTCAGTAAAAGGTATTGTTTCTCTCCATTGCAAAAGCATAGATGCTACATAATCAACATAACTGCATGCACTGTAGAAACAAAAGGCTGATGTGTAACATACGCAGCACTTTCTCCACCTACTATTATTTACTTACATCTATCTTCTGGAAATTACTCTTATGAACATTTATTTTTCTATCTGCTTCTAATTAATTGAGGTAAAAATATGCAAAATAATGTCAAACATTTCGTTGTAGGTACACAGTCAGTTGTACCTATAACGAAATGTTGGCCAACAGTCAGATCTTTGTAAAGCGTATCGTTACATGCTGCCTTTCAAATGGCTCAGTCTTTGCATTGCATTACCACAAACAAAAGAATTGTCTCTCAGCAGTTCAAAAACTGTATACGAAGGGATACTTGCAATTTTTAGAATGCCGTGCTTCTAAATTGACAGCTACTTTCTTTCTAATATTTTGCGAGTTGATTGCCGTGTAGTTCGTTCGATTTACTCATATAGTTTGTTGTCATCATTTAAAGATCCAAAAAATTAATCTGACTGGAGAACATTTCCGGGCTACGATGTTTTACGATTTTAAATCGCCATTAAAGCCTAAACAATGTGAAGAACGGTTTAGAAATGCATTTGGCGAAGAAGCTCTATCTAAGGCAACAATTTATAATTGGTACAACGAATTCAAAAGAGATCGCGTTGTTCTTAGTGATGAATTCCGTGAAGGACGGCCCAGAACTGCTGTTACTGATGAAAATATTGCCGCTGCTCAAGCAAAGCTTGAAAAATATAGGACATTTATTAATTTGTTTAGACGACAGCGGGCATTGGTATAGGTCAAAATCAAAATATTTTAACAGTTAGATGCGAGAAAACTTTGTTATCGATGGATTCCACATAAACTGACGGATCAAAAACATCAACGTGTTGATTGGTGCAGAAGAACTGTTAAAAAGTTCCAAGGCGACACATAAAATTTGGTTTGAATATCGTTACTGGTGATGGATTTTGGATTTATTGCTATGATCCTGAAAAGAAAAGTCAATCGTCTCAATGGGTCTTTCGAACAGAACCTAAGCCTACAAAGTTCCGAGGAATTCGCAGTGCTGGTAAGAAGATGTTTGTAATTTTTTTTTCTAAAACGGGCCTTATTCCTACTGTAGCATTAGAAGATAGACATACTGTTACTGCCGATTGATACACAAATATCTGTTTACCACAAAGTTTTGGAAAAGCTTTGTGAAAAACGTCCAAAAGAAAAAATATTGTTACATCATGACCATGCATCGTTGCATACAGAAAAACCTACAACTAAGTATCCGGATGCCATATTGTATCCGGATGCACCATGGCGCCTTGTGATTTATTTTTGTTTCCAAAAATTAAAGATAAAATACGTGGAATCACCTTTTCGTCATTAAACGAAGCAATGGGACATTATAAAAACCAGATTTCAAGTGTCTCAGGAAGAGTGTGGCATTATTGATTTTAAGACTGTTTCATGGAATGCAAAAATGTACTGATATTAAATGGGAATAGTTTGAAAACAATAAAATTATTTGATTTTTTAAAAATATTCCTTGTTTGATTTCCTAAACTTTTTCAGTGTTGCCCTCATATGAATGCAGTGGAAAATTCAAAGAAAGAGCAAGGAAAATTGAATATCTCTGTTAGGATTAATTTCACCGAAAAATTAATAGAAATCGTAAACCTTGTCTATTCCTTATGGTTTAAGTTGTATCAAATTGTACAAAATTCAATCAGAATGAAGGGATATCACCGTAAAATTAAATATATATATTACTATAGGAAAAATCTTTTTATATATCATTCTATGTAAAGGGTAGTTTTGGGTGTAATAATTTCGGGAAAATCTTCGTGTCGGATCGCTGAAAAATGCTGGACCCACACAGCGTACAGCAGTGGATCTTTTTCTAAAACTGCTTTTTTGGATTCTGGCGACCAGAAAACCTATACGAGTATTTCAGATAAAATCTAGATATTAAATTTGTACATGGAATAAAAAACTTCCGCTACTTACAATAAATATGTAGCAGAGAAAGTAAAAATGGGAAATAACCTAATGAAGACTCCAAGATTAAATGAATACCCTTACTTAACAAAGTAAGACCTTACAGACGAGTATTACAACCACGAAAGTTTAATTTAAATTAACAATGTCATCCTTATTAAGCAAATACTGACTTTAGTTTCCGGTTTCGTATGACTTTTGCCTCCTTAGAAGAAGTATGATAAAAAGTTCCTTACTTATATTGCACCAGAATGGCATATGCTGTTCTGAATTAATTTGAAGTAAAATAACTTTCTCTTGGAAGAAGAAACCACTAGAATTTGAGGACACTAATCTTCTAAAATATGCATTTTTCTTCGCTAGCTATTTCATATACTGAATTAAAAGTTTATCAAAAGAAATAAGGAGAAACTACGAGTTTCTCAGCTTCCATTATTAATGAATAAACTATTTATGTTGTCCTATTTAACATAATAATGGTTTAGGCTAGTTACCTGTTTCATACCTTTTAACCATTAATTAGCAGCTGGTAAGTTTCACAAGGAATAATAGCAGCTTTTCTTTCCGTCATTATTCCCCTTTCTTTATTGGGATTCCCAGCGGCAATGCCCTTGTAGCGGAACTATGGCCATTGCACTCATGGTCAGGGACCATTACATGCACATAATGACCTCTTATATCAAAGAACTCGGATGGGGCGGTTTTCATTAGTAAATTTAAATATACGACCATGCATCCATAAAATTTAAAAAAGAAATATCAAATACCAAACCGGAATAATTAAATTCTATATACCAAGGAAACCAATACCAAGTTTGGAATTTGTTCAACTTTTCATTTCTGAGTAATGCCGTTCACACACACACACACACACACACACACACACACACACACACACACACACACACACACTCAATCGCGGACATTCTTTTGGATTCAGGGACTCAAAACATGTATTTTCAGTGAAATCTTGGTATAGAATTTTTAGCTGGAATGCAGTACTTCCTCTATCCACTAGGTACACTGATGTGCATAAAGAGTGACCCATTCCTCTAGATCACCGGTGTTTTCCCCTCCGTATGGTTTCCATCTTAAAGCAACAAACTTTTGACTCCACCCAGCGGATACGACTTCTCTATGTGACTGGTCTGAAAAACAATACAGGGACGTACAAACTAACCAATGAACGATATTTACGATCTATATGAAATGGACGGGTGTTACGGGCACCACCTCTATGAAAGAGTTCCGCGACGATTGGTGCACCAGAAAAGGCTAAACCAATTACAATATAACTCGACCTCTAAACCAAGGGTGAGGAATTGTTTGCATGCGTGGTTAAACTGAGCGATAACTACGACATTTACATATGAGAGCTAGCTTCATCAGCGACTTGGAAATGAACGTTAAAGTTGTTGCCACTACTAAACGGCAATAACAAAACGGTAGTGTAGCATCAAAATATAAGGTTTAAATTGTAATGTTATCCTTCGCAGTACGGCCATACTTTGTGGGAGATAAAGCACCCTGCCACTCCAGTAGCTAGAATCATGTTCGAAAAACGTAGGTGGTCACGCTGGTAGGGAGTGGGGCTAGATTTTGTCAGTACCAACAAAATAGCTGCGTTTCATTATGGGCCACATTTTATGCACGCCAGCATTCATGGCAGAGAAAAGAAAAACTTGTATGATTATAAATGTTCATTCCATTGTAGTTTTTTTTTAGTAATTATGACCTTTTTAAAGTAATATATTTCATAAAACCCAGTACTAAGTTTATATACAGTAACCTCAGAAAGTATATATAGATTTTCTGTACAGTCGTGAAAACCCAAGGCTTTTGGGAAACAACAAATGCATATCCAGAACGATCACAAAAACAGCCAACATACGTAATAAAAATGCAAACAACATAGTGTTTGTGCTGTGCGCGTTGTTATTATTATTATTATTATAGTTATTAATAATAATAATAATAATAATAATATTATTATTATTATTATGTGTATAAATCTATTGTGATCGTTCTGGATATGCATTTGTATTATATATATTCTTTTTAATTGCACCAATTTTAAAAACATAAAGTGTACTGTTTACAAAATTTTATTATATGCATTTAGAAGAATAATGTTCCGGTATAATGCCTGCCAATGTCACCCACTGCTTTAAACTAGGGGAGAAATAAATTTCTGAAGTCGTAAACACTGAAGCGTTTATGAGTCATTGTAAAAACCTTGATAATTCCTGACTTTAACACTTTCCCCCTTTCAGACGAAACCAGTTTTCACAGCAATTTCAGTCATTATACCAAAACGATTACTAAATGCATGTAAAACAAATCTGTAAAGTTGATAAATTGAGTAACGTTTAAAAAAGACTACAAAACTAATGAAATAAAAAAATATTGAAAGACGTCAGAGCACATAAACTGTAAAACTGTTTGTTCTTCCTTCACAGTAAAAATTTTGATGTTATATTCACATTACTTTCTCTACCCTCAATCGTTTATTGGTGGGTATACAAACCATTCTTACGAAAGTTTATTACTTTCTCTAATACGTATAGTAAGTAGGGGAAGTATTGCATTCCACCCAAAAATTTGATACCGAGATTTCACCGGAAATACATGTTTTGAGGCCTCCTGAATCTAAAAAAGGTATTTTTGGATACGTGTGTGTGTGTGTGTGTGTGTGTGTGTGTCTGTGTCTGTCTGTGAACAGCATAACTCAAAAACGAACAATCGGATAAACACCAAACTTGGTATTTAGGTTCAGTATCTTCCAGAGATGCGACACGAAGGTTTTCAAGAAAATCCCCCCACCCCAGATTACCCTTTACATGGAATATTTTTCGAAGGTTTTAATTTTCTCAAAAACGGCTCAAAAGATTTTGATTAAAATATCATATATTTAAGATACTTTCCTGCGAAATAGAATCTATGTCTTGAATTTTCTGGGAATGTCTCCAAAAGTATTCCTCATTGTAAACGACTTTTGCATAACTGGTAAACCATAAGAGATAGACAAATTTTACTACACAAAAATGTAGATCGCGTTAAAGTACACAATTTATGCTATATACATTTTTTTTTGTTGAGTGAACCATTTTCGAGATATTGCTTGTTATTCCCTTAAATTTTCCAATACTTATACTTTTTCTCAAATGGGAATTCGTTATTCTTTTTTTTTTGTCTTGGATATGCAAAGAGTATTAAACTGTGGCAAAGAGAATAGTGCTGCACATAGCAATCAGCTATTAAGAGATGTGTCTATAAGGCTATTGTATTTCTATATTGCCCTTGCAAATACAAAACAAGGGGAACGTAGTAGGCATTAAGCGATGTTTTTAGAACTGGTCGCTATTTGTAAAATGTAATTCCTTTACATGTCAAGAACATAAAAAAAATATTCTGTGGACATAAGAGAAATGAGAACGTAGTAACAGTCAAAATGATATTTGTGATCCAAGCAAGAATACCGAATGCAAAAACACAGAGCAAGATATGATTATATACGAACGGAAGTACTGATGTGTGTGGATAAAGCAAGGTGTGATTATAAACGAGCGGAAGTGCGCTCGGATAAGGCTAAAATTGAGGTACAAGTGAGGCAGCACGTGTTTCCAGCAAAGCAGTAAACTAGAAGAAAGAACTCTGATGTGATACATTCACATTACTTTCCCTACCCTCTATTGTTTATTAGTGGGTATACAAAATATTTTTACTTAAGCCTATTACTTTCTCTAATACGTATAGTAAGTAGAAATATCGCATTTCACCTAAAAATTCAATATTGAGATTTCACCGGAAATACATGTTTTAAGCCCGATAATGCAAAAAAAAAGGTCCATGTATTAGTTTGTGTGTCTGTGAACAGCGTAACTCAAAAACGAAAAGTCGGATAAATATCAAAGTTGGTACTTAGGCTCAGTACCTTCAATAGATGTGACATGAAGATTTTCAAGAAAATCCCTCCATTCCAGACTACCCTTTACAGTGAACATTTTTCGAAGTTTTTTTTCTCTCAGAAATGGCTCTAACGATTTTGTGCATTTTAAAGACATCTACTTTTTTATGCAATACGTTCTTTCTGTCGTCTAATATTTACCAGTTATACAAGATTATACAAACTACCTTCCGGATGAAAAGGAATTCACAGGCTATTCCGAGAAAATTTTCGAGACATACTTTTATTTTTCATATAAACATCTTTGGTACGTTTGAGAAAATTGGAAATTAAAAATATGTTTCGTATAAAGGATAGTTTGATATGAGGGTATATTTGTTGAAATTTTTGTGTCGCATATTTGGAAGATAGATATATGCCAAGTTTGATATTTACCAGTTTTTTCGTTTTTGATCTCTTTCTGAAAATACCATTCTTATTTAGGGAGTCTCAAAACTTTTATATTCGGTGTAACCTCGGTATCGAATTTTTATGCGGAATACAATACTTAGGAAGCTGGATTTCCTATGATCAAGAGAAAGATTTTAATCAATAGCTAAATCAATTCAAACATATGTGCGAAATTATTGAGAGAACTCTAAAGGGAAAAAGGAAGAAAAATAAGATTATTAGATTTTATTAAGTAATGGTTGTGCTTCTACTGTTACATGGTAGTGAAAGCTGGATCCTCAATACAAAACTCTTAAAAGAAACATAGATACATCTGAAATGCAATTTCCCAGACGAGTAGCAGGATATACATGGAAGGGCTTAATCTCAAATGTACAAATATGTGAAGAAATAAATGTATATAAATTAGAAAATAAGATTAACAACATGAAATGGCAGTGCTTCCTACGTATATAAAGAATGGATGACCAAGAATTAGGTACTAAACAAGCATTCCAATACAAACCGGAATTGGAAGACCAAGGACCAGATTGGAAGATACACTATGTGATCAAAAGTATACGGACACCCCACAAACATACGTTTTTCATCTCAGGTGCATTGTGCTGCCACCTACTGCCTGGTACTCATTATCCGCGACCTCAGAAGTCATTAGACATCGTGAAACAGCAGAATGGGACGCTCCGTGGAATTCACGGACTTCGAACGAGGTCAGGTGATTGGGTGTCACTTGTGTCAGAAGTCTGTACGCGACATTTCCACACTCCTAAACTTCCCTAGGTCCACCGTTTCTGATGTGATAGTGAAGTGGAAACGTGAAGGGATATGTACAGCACAAAAGCGTACAGACCGACCTCGTCTGTTGACGACAGAGACCGCTGACATTTGAACAGGGTCTAGAGAGTAATAGGCAGACATCTATCCAGACCATCACACAGGAATTCCAAACTGCATCAGGATCCACTCTAAGTACTATGACAGGCGTGAGGTGAGAAATCTTGGATTCCATGGTCGAGCGGCTGCTCATAAGCCCCCCCATCACGCAGAAAAATACCAAACGACGCCTCGCTTGGTGTAAGGAGCGTCAACATTACACGATGGAATAGTGGCAAAACGTTGTGTGGAGTGGCGAATCACGGTACACAATGTGGCGATCCGATGACAGGGTGTGGATATGGCGAATCCCCGGTGAACGTCTCCGCCAGCGTGTGTAGTGCCAACAGTGAAATTCGGAGGTGGTGGTGTTATGGTGTGGTCGTGCTTTTCCTGAAGGGGGCTTGCACCCCTTGTTGTTTTGCGTGGCACGATCAGAGCGCAGACCTACATTGATATTTTAAGCACCTTCTTGCTTCCCACTGTTGAAAAGCAGTTCGGGGATGGCGATTGCATATTTCAACACGATCGAGCACCTGTTCATACTGCACGGTCTGTGGCGGAGTAGTTACACGACAATAACATCCCTTTAATGGACTGGCCTGCACAGAGTCCTGACTTGATTCCTATAGAACACCTTTGGGATGTTTTGGAACGCCGACCTCACCGACCTACATCCATACCTATCCTCAGTTCCACACTCCGTGAAGAATGGGCTGCCATTCCCCAAGAAACCTTCCAGCACCTGATTGAAAGTATGCCTGCGAGAGTGAATACTGTCATCAAGGCTAAGAGTGGGCCAACACCATACTGACTTCCAGCATTACCGATGAAGGGCGCCACGAACTTGTGCGTCATTTTCAGCCAGGTGTCCGGATACTTTTGATCACGTAGTGTATCTATTTGACGGAGCAGGCTTTATAGCCTAACCTTGCAGTAGAAGAATACAGTACTTCTTCTACTTACCATACGTAATAGACAAAATAACAATTCAAGCAGCAAAATAAAGTAAACCTTCTGATTATAAACATTTACAAACAACAAATACAGTATAATATTATGAGAATTTTCAATATTCTTCATTTTATAAGCTTAATAATATTGTTTACTTTGTCCTTTTTTTAAGCTATCGCCTTGCCAGTTCCCACTAACGTGTCCTTAAGTTCTTATCTAGTTCACTTTCACTAAGAGTTAACTTTGTTCGCACTGTCACTTCACTACGGTGAACTAGTTCAACTTTATAGTCACTTCACTTCTTTGTGACTTAGACTTTACTTCCGGACGGTTCACTCGCTGGGAAGTTGAACACGAGACCTTTGCAATCCCTCGCTCCGCAGCAGCATTCGCCACAAACTTGCTCGGAATATCGCACTTGATGTCGGGCAGGAAACTCACCCGCAAACTCGCACGTACACTGACTGACCGACGCAACTAAACTCATAACTCAAACGACTCCTCTCGCGAAAACACCCAATTATCTTCCACAGAACATTCTAGAATTATTTTGCAAAATGTTCTGGAGGAGGAAGGAAGAAACTTTTAGAAGTCTCTCATCTGCCGATAGCGCGCTCGCCGTTTACGCTAGTGAACGTTACTTATCGTTGTTTATTCACAATATCGGCGCCGACCTCCCGATAACCTTAGGCCATAGCCGCTGCGTCATAATATTTGGAAAATATTCCAATTTTTCAACTTTTACTTTCTCTATGACTCACACGAAAAAGCGTTTAAAAAAGAACATTTCGTGTGTGTAAAAATGACATCGAAATTTAGTTTACATTGACTGAGAAACAAATTCGTGGTCGTTAACAAAGAAATTTAATAAGCCAATTATTCACAATTTCAGTAACATCCCTCTGTCGTTTAAAAACTATTTCAAGTATTCTACATAATATTCTACTGTATACACGAAAGCTAATTTTGAAAAACAAAATATAAACATTTAAACAATTAACGCAATTTTCCAAAAATAATAGGAATATAAAACGATATACATTGAGAATGACCAGAATACGTAAAGTGTATTAACTTTATTTTTTGTACATATTAAAAATAAGGGCGGCGCCGTGGCCGAATGGTTAGACCGCTCGCCTCCCACCGAGGCGGCCCGGGTTCAATCCCAGGGACCTGCATGTGGGATTTGTGGTGGACGAAGCGGCGTCTGGGCGGGTTTTCTCCGGGTTCTCCGGTTTCCCCCGCCATTCATTCCACCAACTGCTCCATCATCACCTTCCTATCGTCCATTTCACCTACATTTCGTTTCATCTACTTCCTTCATCCCATACCAGGCATCGGGATGATCCCCCATCCTGGATGTTCTGTCTGATCCATGAGTGTCTGCTCCTCGACGGGCCTCTGACCCCAGGCACCCGCCTGTAAGTCCTGGGGGGTGTAAGTCCTACATAAGAGGAGGGTAAACAGATAATGAATGAATGAATTAAAATAAGACTTCGCTCTAATAATTGCGGCGAAATGTTCGTGTTCTGACTGTATCCGGATGCAGGCAAACAAAAATCAACTGTTGCTAATAACTGTATTTAAGCGGCATTTTCAAGGAAATTTTATATTTTCCGTAGTAAAACCGGGAATAAAAACATTAATTTCAATAGAGGATGGCGTATAGCACATGCGATAAATGATAGACATTTTTACTTTCTCTAATGCATGCCTAACAGGAAGTGTGGTATTCCATTAAAAATTCAGTACCGAGATTTATAGAAATACATGCTTTTAAGGTTCTTGAATTTAAAAAAAGCATTCTTAGAAAAAGGATCATGTTTATGTGTATATCTTAAAACAACATAACTCAAAAACGAAAATTCAATAAACACCAATCTTGGTGTTTAAGCTCAGCATCTCTCAAGATTTTAAGGAAAATTCCCGCACACCAAGCTACCCAACTTTGGAAAACGGTTATCTTTGAATTTCTCAAAAATGGCAGTAACGATTTTTATTAAAATATATACTTTGCAGGTATTTATATGACAAATAAGATGTATATTTGTATGTTCTGGGAACAGCCTGCGAGGTTCTCTTCATTATAAATGACTTGTTTTATTTGTTAAATTTAAGAGCGACAAAATCGTAGTGCATACCAAAAAAAAAGTCTTTAAAGCGCACAATTTATGTCAAATAAAATGTTTTGCGACGTTAAACCATTTCCGAGATGTTCTTTGTTATTAGATTCAATTTTCAAACGGTAGTAATGCTTTTCTTCATGTCGCAAGTCGCTATTCGTTTTTCACGTGATCATGCAAACCTCATGGAATTTCAAAGGCATTCATATGCCTTTTAAAACACTTGACTTTCGCTTTGGCTTACTTAATTATTTTTGAACCTACAATGAAATATGTAGATAATGAATATTTATCTCAATTAACCAGCATGTTACCTATAAAGTGTCATTGCTCCATTTTTTCCTACGTTCCTGTTAATTTCCTAATTGCTTTTCGGTTTATTTACACACAAATTTACTAACGTACAAAAACGCGTACCTACCCGAGACGGGACTCGAAACGCAGTCTACTGCGCCACGAAGCACATTAGCCAGCACAGGAGGACCAGCAGCTTTTGTAAGAATAATTTGCACATGTTGTACATTTGTACGATAATTCGTAGAAGAGTGAGTAAATAAATGCATTAGAATGCAACACACAGTTCTTTTTACTCTGATTTTAGAAAAAGAGGAATATGTTTTTATTTGAACACCTTATTGTGTTTCGGTATTTTTATGTTCCTGTAACAGAACATTTAACAAAAGAACATAAAAAGGAATACATTTCATAATTTGCTATCCATAAAACTTGGCTTGTTTGTAATTCTGGTATAAATCTTGTGGGACCAATAACAAACGAATTTAAATTCGTTACTGGTCATAAAACTTTATAGTATCGCTGCATGTTTTTTCTACTTACGTTTGAGCCCCAAAAGCAATCATTTAGGAAAGAAGTCTTCTAATCTACACCGAGAAAGGTTAAAATTATTTTTAACAAGTCTACTTAAAATTAAATACAATATATACTCTGCTATATCGCAAGCACTGTTTATTAGTATCAAGGAGTAATATTCTTTGGGGGGATAAGTAGGAATAAATGAAATATGTGAATAGGTAATGAGGAAGTTTATGAAATAAAACTCAGAGGCTATCAATCCTCTTGTGTGTAGTAAGGAATCTGCCCGCTGTAAAAAGCTCCGAGACATGATATGCTATATTTACATGCATGCATTCTTGTGAGAACACTATTTACTCTCCCGCTTTAGAACCTCAGGACCAGTTGCCATGGCTACAACGCTGACCTAGGTCACGGCGTTCTCTGTTGACTCGATTACTTCCCCCCAACAGAGATTCACAAGCTATGTCACTCACCTTTGGCGAACAGGCGGCAATTCCAAGCCACAAAGGCCTTTTCCCCTCTGTTATCCGCTCATACACTTTGCATATTCATTCACATCGGTTGGTTCACTGCACTTGAGTTATAAACAAACCACTTCAACTTTTCCTCTTTTTCCGCACTCAAAGTAACTTTTATTTACTCTCTGGCCGCAAAAACTATGGGTATTGAAACAGTTACAACTCCGCTTTTTGCTGCTGAGGTTTCCAGTTCCCTGCTGGAGAGCGTAAAAACAAAAACCGTGTTTCACTTTATAACGAGTCTTGCAAATACACAAAAACAAAACAATTCTTCTGTATAAAAGCAAGTACAATATTCTTCCACACTGTTGTATTTAAAGTTCTGCACAAGTACGGGGTTATTTTTAACGGTTTTTAACTTTAGCACTTTGATTTTAAAAACACTGTTATATTATAAAGAGAGGTTATACGACACCAAATGAGGGTGGTCAGATGTCATCGGCACTAACCGTCCTGAACTCGCACACGCCACAGTGTATAAATTACTGTTTTAGTCAGCTAACTCTTTTACTCCGAAGCGCTGGCGAATGGGGAAACCCGCCAAGACCACCTGCCTATTTGACCATCAGTCACGGAAACTAACGTGCACTATACTCCGGAACGCACGCACAAAGCGGCATTACTCCTCCCACTCCTTCCCCACCTAGCGACGGTGTTTCCCCCTCCATCAGTCACACTCTGCCTACCCCTTCCCCACATGCATGTTTCATTTTACAATCATAGACGTCGCAGAAAAAACGTAAAGAGTTCACGTACGAAGCTAGCTCACCGTAGCCTAATATAGACCGTCGCAGACTGGCGTTTGCTTTGTGTACAAAGCGTGGTGTAGGCCACGAGGAGAAAGAAGAACCCATCCGACCGACACCGTCGCGCGAGGGGGAGAATTTGCGGAAAGACAGAGTGAGCACGACGAAAAGAAAAGGAACAATCTTGCATGCTCAGTGGCGTGCTTTCCTAAATGCATGACATTCTCTCTGTTGTTTGTTTATTTTCCACTCTTCCTACTTGATATGTTTCGTAGAAGTTTTCAGGTTAACTTTATGGGCATTTGGTGCTTACTAACTGCATTTTTCTCATACTTAGAAAGTTTATAAGGGATTTGAAAGAGTTTACTGTTATTAGATCTTGGATTTTAAACCCTTAAAAACCAACTTTTAGGCATCTAAAATAGAGATTAAGGATATAATTTTAGGAACCTAAACACAGTTTTCGCAAGATAAACACATTTTATGTTATCTAAAATGTTTTTCCACTTTCTAAAGTTAGAATAAGCTTAAATTTCAATGAATTAGCGAGCATTAAAAATTACAGAATAAAATTACTAAATTATTATGGATAGAAAAAATGTTATTATGCCTTTAAATTGCAGTTTAAGATTGCTAATACATTATGTGATCTTGAAAAACGATACGTCAAAATGTGTTGAACAGATCACGTTGGGAATGCACCATATACTAACAATGAGACCTAAATCCTCTAGAGCTGACATGGGCCCGCCATTCAAACTTACGTTTGCAAAACGCAACATACCGAAAAGCACAGCATTGATTGAGGCAGTATTTTTAACACTAAAATGAGTTCAGTCAAATTATATAATACATAAATTCAATAACAGCCCGCCTTAAAGGAATATGTGTATGTAATAATTTGTAAAAATGTATGTAACAGTCATTGTATACGTTTGTATTATTGTATACATGCATAATAATGTTATGTGAATATATTGGAGCTGTGAGAATAATAGCTTAAAAGTTGCTAAAAATGAGATAACAATGAGGTAACCTTGAGGCAATAATGAATTTGAAAGTTTAAATGCTACTAGTCTTATTGGAGCAACAATAATGTAAATTTTGAGGCACTTTAAAGATAATCAATCAACAACCAGAAAAAGCTTTAGTTAAAAGAAGGTATTCTATTGGATGAGGAATAGCCAATCAGAGACTTGAAATACAGAAATTTACAAGTTTAGGCGGTTGAAATCAGTTCAGTTGCCTGCAAACAGTGTTCCTAACCGGACGTGAGACACATCCTGGGGAGATTTAATACGTATTCATGTGAGACGAAAAATAGTTTACGTGTTAAAAAGTGCAAGTAATTCATAAAAAGAATCTTACAGCTCTCTATAATAGTGAAGAGTTACTGAAATCGTATCAGGTATTAATAAAAGGAGTGAAGTAAAATTATAATCTGTGTAAGCCTACATTCTTGTCGCACCACAACCCTGCTAAGAGAAACGTGTCTCTAACAATAATACTGACGCAGCCGAGGCAAACATAAATATATAATATTTAAAGAAACAGTTAAATTACAAAGTTAATATATTTTTTTTAAACTTGGGGCAAAGGCAACCTGAAAGTGCATTTGTGGCGAAGGCTACCGGAAACTGTTTACTATACGTGCGGTTGCAACTACTACAAATTCGGTTCCCCAACAGTCGAAATACGATGCAACTCCTTCTAAAATACACCTTTCTCATGATAAAGAACTGTTTGAAATACATAAGAAAAAGCAACAGGGAAAATCTGGATAATGCTTGCGAACACATGCATATAACGGTTTTATTTCGATATGGATAGTTTAAGAAATGGGATTAGTTTGTTGGAAAGCTCTCATGAAGAACATTAACTTGAAACATTTGATAATGAAGAGAACGAGTCACGAAAAGATGAAAAATACGCCATTGGCGCTTCTTGCTCTTTGGAAGATATTTCTGCCGTACTGCATTCATCAACCAATACCAAAGTATGATAAAGAGAGTATTGTGTTTATGTTTCTACAAAATGACGAATTTTACTGATAACGTGCTAAAATAACCATTCTTTTTCCCAGAATGTCTCATTCTTACAATCAAACTATTACAAAGCCATTGAAACAACTAATCCCATGACACCAATACTTATATTTCATAGCTATATGGAAAGAAAATTAATGAAACAACACTAGTGATAGAATAGGCACTTCTAGGCTCTGAAGCCATAAAATAGGTTTGAATAGTCAAAATAGGCTGTTTAGGCACCACGAAATCCTTCCATACATTTATATAAAACGTGAAGACAGTTAAGCTGTTTTAGGTTATTAATAGATACACATACTAAACATAGACTTTAGCCTAAAATCCGAGGTCCAACTATTATACCACTGTTAAAACATGAAGGAGTTAAAAGCGATATCCATTCCGTGGAGGGGCGACGATAACTGTCTCAGATCGATTATTCTGCGTAGAAAAAGACTTAATTTAAATAGATTTAATGAAATCGAATTATTACTGTAGAGGATATTTTCTTTTCTCTTCACAATCTTTAACGCTTTCCCTGCACAAAGATTGTAATAATGTTGTAACGTTATCAATGGGTTATATGAATAAGAGATATATGTATCGAAAGTTTCTATGTTTCTTTTTTTATAAAAATTCAAATTATTTGCTTATATCAACGCTTTAAATAACAATACTCACTATGATCTATTAATTATAAAATTATTAACTTCGAATACTCTATTACACGATGATGAGCTTGCTAATTTAATGATAAATTATATTATGTTTATGTACCGGCGAAGGAGAGACTTCCGCGCATCTCTGTGACCTGTCTGCCTTCACCCGTAGCCTCCTGTGGTTCCTTCACTCACCCCTCCCTCGTGAGGGCTGGTAGCCAGAATAGATCTATGTAGGTCGCAGTGCGCGAGGTACCCCCTTTTTCTACATGTGTGTAGTAAATTTTATAAACATGAATCCTTGGACCAAAGCGTTATTCCGTGGTCGATCCTGTGTGAGAGTGATTTCCTAAATTTACTTTTGCCAGTAACGTTCTATAATAATACATAATAAGCGATTTTTACAATGCAATTAATGAATGCCAGTTAAAACATGATGGTAACACAGAAATTACATTTGGTCTAAATATAAAATAGATTTACATTTACAAAACGATATAGATTCTGGGCTTGTAGGCGGTGGTCCAACGGATAAAATTCACCCGACGTTTCGCCGTTACCAGTGAGGAGTCAACATTCACTGAAGATACTCAGCGAAGTATCTGCGAAACGTCCGATGAATTTTCATCT
The DNA here is from genome assembly GCA_030765065.1 of Deroplatys truncata. Classification (NCBI taxonomy): domain Eukaryota; kingdom Metazoa; phylum Arthropoda; class Insecta; order Mantodea; family Mantidae; genus Deroplatys; species Deroplatys truncata. Next base: position 200,142,481 of record CM060983.1, on the reverse strand, counting down.
GTTGGACCACAATCTTCATGCTCAGAATCTAGGTACAATTTATTGTATTAACACAATTTATTTTCAGTTGAAACCAATTTTTAAAACCTGTGGTATATTTCGGATACTTGTGCCTTAGAGCTTGCCTGAATCTCGGAGTTGTAATTCAGCAATGAACGTCAATAGTCAGGATTTCGAATCCTTGCTGCGGTGTTACAAAGTCTGTGGTTAAGGATGGGATGGGCCCATATAAAATTAACGGTGAATGACATGTGTGAGTGTTGTTAGCATTATAGCTGAACATATTTTTTAATTTGTATTAATATAAACAATATAAGAAATATTGTAGGCTATGATATTATCAAATTTAAAGAAGCATATATCACAAAGATAGAGAATTGCTGAAATTTAACACTTGTAAGTCTAACTTTGAACAAAAAATATACTAATGACGCTATATGATAGCATTGGTTCCCGGAGTCCCTCGGTTTTTTGAGCGTAAAAATCCTTAGCGTGGCTTCCGTCGGAAGGGAAATAAGTTTCTGTTCACAATCCAATAGTTGTAATTCCAAAGCATAACTGACACCGATGGAAACCTCTTCTTGACCGCCGATGCATTGGTGCATTTACGCGCTTTGTTGAATGAGAGAGACAGAAAAAAAAGGAACAAAAATCTCTCAATGTCTTGGAAAATATTTTAAATTCCTTTATGTTCGACCATGCCAAAATGTAGTATTTATACGACTGGTAGCAGTACTATAATGTGCCTCATTAACGTGCACCAGTTTATTAAAGTATTGGTATTCGACCAATCAGAAGTGGCCACGTAACATTGTGAAAGCGCAAGTATCGATTATTCTGCGTAGAACGTCTCACAACGCTAGAAACTTTGTTTGACACCAGAAACGAATACTTATGAAACCTTTAATTTAGATACATGGTCGAACATAAACAGCCGTATGAAACTTGACTATGATGGTGATTAAAACGCTCGTATGATAATTAATACCATTATAGCTTCGTTGCATAATATACTATTATGAATGGCACTGACTGCGATAAAACTACGTTAAGCCGATGAGCATAGTAGTGGAAGAATAGTGCACTTTTCTTCACTAACGCTTGCAACCCACTTAAATGGCCAGAAAATGTTGCAGCCCCGTCATATCCTTGAGCTCTGAGCTTGTTCTCAGACTCGCACTAAAAGTCTGTATGGATTTTATATATATGCTCACTTAACGCAACTGCAGAGCCATTATTGCTGTAAAGCCCAAAGCCTGTATTTCAAGCTGGTATACATAATGAATGACATTGGAAAGCTGAACAAATTTTGCAACATGTGTCGTTTCGTTCAGCATTACAGAGACAAAAGATGCCCATTTTACAGCTTTCCTTATTATGTTTAGCATAACGTCTCTAATACGCCACAATAACATTCCTTTGAAAACATTAACGTTTTATAAGCGTAGGTCTAATTTGATGTCATACCTGGATACCATGTGCAAGAACTCAATATGTTTCCCCGATTAAGGGATTCATTATGCTCGTTATGACCTCTGAAACGTAGCTCCTGCTTTACTTTGCCAGTAGGAAAGTTACATCGATTAATCTCTTTATTGTTATTTTCTCTATTAGAGTCAACTTCGGCGTTGTGTTTTCAAAACAATCTTCAAAACCTGCATTGTTCACTTAGATGAAAGTCTATCCTTGTTTTACCAAAGTTCTTAATTTCATGCGTTTTGGGTTTTCAACAAAAGTAAGACATAGTAAAAGTAGGCCTACTCCAGAAGTATGTACGTCATTTCAAAATTGAGTATTACAATTCTTCAAAATGGCTAACTGCATGTAAATCGAGAAATAAATTATTTTGCTGGAGTTATATTCTTTTTGAAACCAACAGAGAAATACGGAAAAGTGTAGGTTTCTCTGATATCAGTAATTTTCACAAAGCAAAGGGAGGAAGCAATCGCATTGACTGGCTGCGCTCCCGGATGACGTTTCAGTTGATATGAGATGCAGAGGACTGGCATCCTGAACCGAGTCCCTCTGCATAAATACCAAACAGCGTAAGACACGCAATACTGTTTTCATCCGTGTGACACTTCACAGGCACACTTTCAACACTTAACTCATAACACACAAAACGTACTAACATGTTCTTTCTAACAAGACTGGATACAGAAGTTGTTTACCAGCGCACGCCCAACCATGTGTTGTTTATAACGTGGCTAGTCCTAGGCGAACTGATTGGTTGTTGCTGACGGCAAGGGAGGGCTCGAGTGTTGGATAAGGTACAGGAGCTAAGCGAAAAGAAAAATTACTGACTGTTAAGTTAAAACATGAAATTCAATAAAGTTTTGTATATAAGCTAATGATACTTGAGGAACTAGTCTAGTTCTACTATTCCACTGACAGCACGCCCCTAATTTTAGTTTTTTGCTACCTATATGCACAAGGTAGAGAAAGCAATGCACTTAATACCACATTTCTCGAGAAATACCTTTGAGGTCCAATAAATTCCAAAAATTACGCTTTTAGAAAAGGATCGTGCATGTGAGTGGGAGGGGGAGTCGCTTATTGTTTCGTGGACGAAGATTTTCAGAAGATTTCCACAACTAAACTGTCTTTGTATGGAACATTTTCGTTATTTCTCATTTTCTCAAAAATGACGCTAATTAAAAGTATATTTTGAATTTTCTGTGAATGAACCTTAAAGTCCCTTTCATCCTCATTGAACTTTGTATAACTTTGTATAAACTGATAATCATTTGAGGTGGGATATATTATTTAACGAGCCCCACGTTGGGCGCCATTTGAAGTACTTTTCAAAAAGGGTCGAAGTTCACGGCCAGAGAGCTTCGGTTGAGCGTTGATCTCGGGCGTTGGTATTAAATTCAACTTATTTTCTTGATTTTAAATTAAAATAGGCTTATTTTGATTCAATTTTGCTTTGAGTATTTTATTTGAATGATTAAGTTAACATTGATACTTTTGCAATTGAAGTTACATGTGGTGTAGTTCAAATAATTACGCGATGTTTGCCAGATAGTTAAGTGTTTTCTTACTACGAAATTTAAGTAATTAGTTTCGTATGTCTTCTTTCCTACAGGGTTCAGGAAGATGTATACCATCGTGCCCTTCCCATACGGAGATTTTGTAGATAGAAAACGAATTTTGCCTAAGGTACAGTAATTAAACAAACTGTTTATCAATACATTGTTAAGAGTATACGGGTTTTCTGCATAGGGTAATTAATGTTTGTAAAAATTTAGGCAGAACTTCGATTGGCACATAAAATCATGAACATTTTTAGCATCATATGGAGTAAACAATCATGCATGATTAAGCAAGGGGTACATACATAATAAATTGACGTTAATGAGTAAATAAATAAACAAATAAGTAATAAATAAGTTTTAGGTATTACTGGATGTACATGTTGTTACACAGAAATAACACAAACACACATAGCAGGGCCCGAATTTTAATGTTGGAATAATGACTAATAAAATGACTAAAATGCTTTAAAAATGTTGCAACAATTACAAAAACTATCTAAAACTGAGATTTATTAAATTTATTAAAATCACTGTACAGGAAGTTATAAATGAAGTGTATCTTGAATTTTCTGGAAATAGCCTGTGAATTCGTAAGGAATTTTAAATAATCTTGTACAACTGGTAAACGTTAAGCGTTAGACGAAAACGCACTACACAAAAATTGTAGATCTCTTTAAAAGACACAGTTTATGTCAAGCAACTTTTTTTGTCATTAGCCTTTTCTGAGATATCCGTTATTAATTGTTTGATTTTTTTCAATGCTTTGTTATTCTTTTAAGGTGTTGTCGACATTCAGTTACTTTTCGCAATTGTCTGGAAAGAGTACTGAATTTTAAGGCCAGCATATATCGTCCAGTTTTTAACTATTGTCTTTGTATCCAAACGAAATGCGTAATATCTATACCTACTTTGGTATGAATAAGTTGTATATCCACTAACAGGATAACCACAGGAAGTTATGTGAATGTAACACATCAGAATTGTTTACCATATACTCAGAACATAAGCAGTTTAAATCCTTGTTAAGATACTAATTTTGTATTCATAATTCCCACTTTCTGATATGTAGTATTAAATACCTCTCGGACCTTACGGTTTATCGTATCGCTCCAAATTTTTTTTTATATAAACTTAATATAGAAACATAAAGAAATTCTTCTGCAGACATTCCTTAATTATAATTAATTAAATAGAAAATTCGTATTTTTTGTTATTAAATTTTTGAACTTTTTCGATGTGAGTTAAAGAAAATAATTCATTTCAGCTGAATTATTTAATACTTTTAACCAGTGCACAACAATTATTAAACCCGTGATTGTGAAGCTCTCGTGAAAATAACTAACAAGTCATAAACTGCGGTGCAAAGGGCCTTTTAAATAGTGAAAAATGCGAAATTGAGAAAACTCGAGTGTTAAGTTCAGCATGGTGTTTTACGTAAACGGTACAGGAAGAATTAAGGGGACAAGGTACTCTGAAATGGTGAAAAATCACATCACTACTAAAATCTCTATTATTCCCAGTTTCAGAAAATATATACTTCTTGGGACTTAAGAACTTTTTAAGACATTTGAATACCATTTAATTGCTAGTCTGCATTCCTTTAAAGCTGTCATACAAAGCCCCTTTTTAGAACATTTTTGTATCTTTCAACAATGAACAACTATATCGTGCCCAGCTAGCAGTTCAACAATTAATAAAAGAGGCCAAGACCAAAAGAAGGCAATCAGAAAAGCTGAAGAAATCCAGTAATGAAGCTGCAGATGATTATGATCCTGGAATGTACTGAAGTGTGCCAGAATTTTAATGACCAAACTTTAAATTCAGTTTTCTGAAAACAACATTTTTGGATACTTATGTGCCTTTTTCTCAGAAAGTATGAGAAGTAGAGAGCTGAAATTTTCAGTACATTTATGCAACACATAGTTAAACTTTCTGAACCACAGTCATCATTTTATAAGGTATATTAGTGACATTCAGAAAGCAACAACATTGCAAATTTTCCACATTTTTACTTTTTTGACTTTGCAAAGAAATTTTTACTATGTCTAGTGAGCTGATATAGAACACTAAATAATTGAGGTTCAGAAGAGAGCTGATTATACTAAAAACAAACATGCAAAAGTGTGATTCACATGTTTTAAGAGTAAATTTTATTATTTTTCTGCTGAATGAAATAATTTTTACGGACTCAGCTACATAAGATATCAATGTAAACAACCATTTGAAATAATTACCATGGTTTATAAAATAATAAGTAAAAAATGCAGGAAAAACCATTGAGAACTTTAAGAGCAGTAGTAATTTAACACACTTAAGGTGTAATTTCCGTTGTTCAGACTATCTTGTCCCCTTAAATAGCCATTTGCAATTTTAAAATTATTGATAATAACACGCTAGTTATTAGAATTAAAGTACAAGTTGCAGGAAGCGAGCGAGATGGCGCCACGGTGACGTATCCGACTCGCATTCGAGAGGTGTCGGATTCGATCCCCGGCGATCGTCCACTCTGACCTAAGCGTTTTTCGCGTTTTCCTGGGGTCGGTAGGCGAATGCTGGGGTGGTTCATCTTCTACTACGACTCTCCTGCTCCTCATCGCCTTCCTTTCACCTGTTTCGGGGTTGTAGGGCAAGGCGACGATGTTCGATGGGTTACGGCTATGCTCTCTGTAGAGGTTTCTTCCTGACGTCGCTCAGTTAGGCCTCGCCTTCGAGTTCTTTCGGGCAGGCGCTCCTTCGGTTGGGAACTTGTGGGGACTTGTGGGTGGGCCCGGGTGAAGTCGTACGTGTCAATCTGGAAACATTAGGGAGCCCGTTCATGCTTGCGCCCGTAGTCATTCGGATCTGGTCACCCTTCGAGTGTCTTCCCATATCCTTCCCATCCAGGGGTAACAGTAGAAGCACAAGAGACCGCATGGCCTACGTGCAGTGTTCTGACCCGGTTTCGGGGACCCCTCCGTCTATAAATTCAAAATAAATAAATGACATTTTCACACTTTCTGTGAAACTTCACAGATATATTTTCTAAAGGTGATCTGGCATTAGAACATGGCTTCGTTAATTTTTATTGTCCTGGATAACAAATAATTATTTATGATATCTTAAAGCAATCGTGTTGTAAACTATGAATCGGTTTAATCAAGGATACAAACAGCTTTTATTGGAAACTATATTTACAGCAATCCAGTTAAATTAGGTACTGTATAACCAGGTTAACGTATCTAAACTGAAAGCTTTTCAAAGTAAGAATTCTAATTGCCAATACATTGTAACGTATTTAGCAGCGCGGGTTAACGCGCAAACACAGGACTTTAACTTTTGCACTTGCAGTCCTACACTCCCATTCATCATCGAATGCATACAAAATAGACTGGTAAAACACAGAGCCAAAGCTTTGTCCAGCCAATAAAAACCTACATGTTTAGTTCATAAAACGTTTATATTTGGATTATTCACCTTTGAAGTCCTAGTCAAACAACCACTAGAAATTCAAGCAATAAATTAATACTAAAATGTTGAAATAGTACAAAACGACAAAATGAGATAACAATAGAACACATTATTTTAAATTAATGCCCCAGTCAAAATAACAAACGTGTTTATATACTCCGTTCAGAGCGGAATGGCTCAAATGGCAACGTCTGTAGTCCGCATTAGGGAGGTCGTGGATTCGATTCGTGCAGCGGACCTACCTGACCCATGGGTTTTTTCGGGGGTTCCTCCCAGATATCTAGACGAAAACTGGGAAGGTTTATTGCATCCCCCTAATTTCTGTCCCTCAATTTCACTTTTATTTTCGCTTCACTTCACCTTTCATCTCCTTCGCTGTTTCAGAATTGCAAGCGTTGCATGGCAAGGGAAAAGGGTGCTCTCTGCAACACTTTGACCCCCGGAATGGGGGTGGTCTTCGAGTCTCCGGCTCCCCAGGGGGATGTACAAGCCTGTAGAGGGGGAGGCTTGTGCACCTGCTGCCATCCGGGGACTTTTACTCTATAAACGTTAGTGATCCTGCCCTCTGCATTGTCGTGCCTTCTGGCCCGATCGCCCTCGGCCTCCTCTCACCTCACCCCTCTCTCTCGGGGGCGCCCGTCAGGGGCTTACGCACAAATGATCTTCACAGATCGTAATGCTAAGTGTCCCTCCGCTCCTAGTCCTTGGAAAGGTTTATTACATCCTCTGAATTTCTTGTCCCTCCATTTCACCTCTATTCTTATTTCACTTCACCTTGAACTCCTTGGCTGTTTCAGGGTTGCAAGTGTCGGCAGGGGAAAATTATCCTCTCTGTATCACCTGGACACCCGGAATGGTGATGGTCTCCGAGTCCCCGGCTCCCCAATGGGATGTACAAGACTGCAGGGGGAGGGGAGCCAGTTGCACCAGCTGCCATCGGGGGAATTTTAGTCTGTAAAAGGTAGGGACTCTGCTCTCTGCCCCATCGTGCCTTCTGATCCGTGCGGCAGTAACTCCCTAGTCCGTAGTTGTTTTGGTTATTTGTAATGCCCGTAGCTCTCGGCTTACCTTTCTGCAGCCTCCGCGAAGACTCTGGATGTTCGAAGGATGCTGATTCTCTTCATTTTTTTTATCCTCGGCTAGCTAAAGTTATTGCTGAAATATACCAGAGCATGGACGTTTCCTTGGTAAAGGAAACGTAGATCTCGGGTGTGGTAAAGGAGAGAAAATAGACGTGCTTTAGTTACAAAAAGACGACATCACTGTTTCTTTTATTTGGTTACTTCGAGTAGTTCACAACACTGATATTGTCGCCGTTTAAACACTGTCCACTGCTGTTGAAACACGGCGCTGATATGACGCGAAGTTTATATACTTAGTAGATCTCTTTACACGTAGCGATTCTTATGTGTGTTGCGAAAACTGTCTTAATTCACCTTTGACGCGACATCTCTCAAATATCCAGCAGCATCTCTCCCTGCCTGTAGTTTAAAAATGACCCCTGATTTTGGTCTTAGCAGATCTATTTATAGTCGCAGGCTTCTTGGGCTGCTTCATTTCCTATTGGTGCATTTTTAGCGCCACTCAACGCGTCTCACTATTTCATATAAATTTACAGGGATTTCATTGGTCGAATTTTAACATACATCGCGGCTTTTCCTAATTTTACCTTAAGCTTGTTGTGTCCCTCACTCCGGTCACGGCGAATTATTGTACAAAAGCACAATAGCTAGACACCCTCGCTGTATGAACAATGCCCCGGCTACCAGAGAGACATCCTTGTTGCCTTCGGAGACACTATTCCTGCAGCTAACATATCTCGTCGTGGACAGTATTTGAACACAGCGCTTAAATTATTTACATTAAACACTTTATTACTCCTCTAATATTAGTAACCTAGATACAAACATATCGCTAAATCACCCTTCTTAAGCTATACCGGCAGTAAAAGAAAAAGATTTGTACATAGCATAATTTAACCTCACTAAAAATTAATTAATCAAATTATTAATAATTACATAACTCGGGCTCAGCCTAGAGTTGCCGTTTCATCCGGCCGCCCTCTGTCTTCTCTCACCTCCACCCTCCCTCTTGGGGGCGCCTAGTCAGGGGCATAGACACAAAATATCTTCATATATCATGGTTCTAAGTCCCCCTCCGCTCTTAGTCTCTACATAATGCATGAAATGCAGACATATTAGTTTGTTTCTTTAAGTAATTATCGGGCATGCATGCAGAGAATGTGTTAGTAAAGAAAACAAATTTGATGTTATATACACGTTAATTTTTCCACCCACTTTGTTAAAATCACTCTTACAAAGTCATATCTCTTTATCCGCTTCATGTTAATCGTGAAAAACGTAGCAGAAATGATTTCATTACACATTTTGCTGAAAGTATAAAGGGAATCTGAAGCTGTAGTCAGATCTTTAAGAGCCAGTCGCTACGAGTACATGCTAGTTTTGCAATTCCATACCTTTCAGATGCGCACGAGAAACAAATGAGTGACATTTTAGCACTACAAAAAGTATACTGTAGTATAAATTGCAAGCAAATAATACAAATATCTCAGAAAATGTAGATTGCCATAGAATATTTATTAAAGATAAATATGAATTTTAACGTGGTCTATATTTTGGTATGGTAATTATTTATCTATCCCTTACTGTTTATTGGCGATTAAAAAGTATAAAAAATGCATTCTAAATGAAGAGGACTTCACAGGCTATATGCGAAAAATTCAATATAATATATTTTATTTTTCATAAAACAATCATAAAATTGTTTCAGTCAACAAAGTTAGAGCCCTTTTTTAGGAAACTATGAATAACAAAAGATGTTCAATGTAAATGGTAGATTAGGGAGGGGAGATTTTCCTGAAAATTCTGGAATGACATTATTGAGAACGCTGAGTTTAAATAACAAGTTTTGGCATGTATCCAACTTTTCGTTTTAAGTTATACTACCCACTGACATGCCTATCTTATGCCTGCTTATCTTTTTTAGGAATGTATTATTTTATTCCGGGGACCTCAAAATATTTATTTACGGTGCTAGAGAACAAAATAAACCGAGAATATGCAGAAACCTTTATTACAGAAGTACTGGCCATTTGAACTCATCAGCGCCTTCAAAGTAACCTCTTTAAGTGGTAACATACTTCTGTCAGCGCCCGTATCTTTTTGGAAACAGTCCAGCATTTTTTTCTTTAAACTTTCCACAGAGCATGTGTCGCATACGTATATCTCTTCAGCCGAATTGGACCAGGACAGGATGCACCACACAGTGAGGCAGTATTTTTAAAATTTAAAATGATTTCAGTCCAATTATATAATACATAAAATATAATAACAGCCCGCCTTAAAGCAATATGCGTATGTAACAATATATAAAAGTGTATATTAGTCACTGTATTAATGTTTATATTATTATGTACATGTTCAATAATGTTATGTGAATGTATTACGTAGCTTAATAATGTAGGAGCTGTGAGAAGAATAGGTCAAAAGTTGCTAACAATGAGGTAACCTTGAGGCAATGATGAATTAGAAAGTTTAATAATGCTACTGATAATTCTTGGATCAGCAATAATGTAATTTTTGAGACAGTTTATAAATAACCAATCAACAACCAGAAAAAAGCTTAAGTTAATTAAAGAATACTATTGGAGTAGGAATAGCCAATCAGAAACTGAAATAGTGCAAATTGTACAAATTCAGAAGTCAGTTGCTAGCAGACAGCGTTCCTAACCGGTTGCGAGACGCGTCCTCGAAAAGTTTAACACGTATTCAGTGTGAGACTAAAATAGTTTAAGTGTTAAAAAGTGCAATTATTTAATAAATAATCTTACAGCTCTCTCTCTCTCTATATCAGTGCAGTGTTATTTAAATCGTGTCAAGGATTAATAAATGGGTTGAAGTAAAAATTATAATCTACGTTCTTTAGCCGCACTACATCCTGTTAAGAAATTCATGTCTCTAACAAAAATACTGACGCAGCCGAGGCAAACATAAATATAATATTTAAAGAAACAGTCAAATTACAAAGTTAATATTTTTAAACTTGGGGCGAAGGCTACCGGAATCTTTGTACCATACGTGAGACATTCAATCATCAAGTTCGACTCCCCAACAGTCGAAATACAACTCCTAAAATAAATAACCTTCTCAAATTGGCTTTCCATACGTGAAGCAACAACCTACCTCAACAGGCAACGAAGATAACTTACATAAATAATAGTAATATTATAGTTTTGAAGACTATGCTATACATATGCAGGCAGGACAAAGAACTTGAAGAATAGTATCATATGCGCCTACGACAGAGACCCGTTCCATACTTGCGCGCGTTGTCACCCGGATCTGGTCGTCCTTCGGTCTCCTCTCATCCCTCCCTCCCAGGAGCACGGTAGAAGCAAAAGGGCCATTGTGGCCTACTTCTGCCCCGAAATCGAGGCACCTCCGTTCGTCTGTACCTTTATCTTTACTATAAGAGCCTGAAGACGTATGATATACCACAATTAGCCAAGATAACATAAGTTGTCTAAACAGAACACCAGAACAAGGCAAGTGAGATTAAATTTTGACTGTACTAGTGTTGAGTATTGTGTCCCGTTGCCAAAACATTGATACCCTTCATTGCCGGTTTCAGTGATTTGTTTTTTCCTTTATACCTGGTTTTGTATGTTTAGTTAAACGGAATCGTTTAGTGGAATAAGCTAAAAAAAATAAAAATCGTAAGCGTGAGATTAAGGACTAATATTAATACAGCCTGAAAATTGTCTAATTTGATTCAGTAATCGAAAGAAACACATAGAGTTCAATGGATAAATGAATAGGCATATAATGCAAAAACGATGCGAATTTATTTAAACCTTCAATGTCTTATTAATTTGGAAATATCCATAAATGTATATTTAAAATTTTGCAATAGTTTAGTAACGTCTGGGTTAACTGGGATGATGAATTAGGTAATAATATTGGAAATCAAAACTCCAACAAACCTTATAAGAGCATTGAAATATGATTATAGTGCTGGTTAGGTTGTAGTCAAAAAGGAATTCGTGAAAAATATGTGGTACAGTTGCCACTGTCTTCCATCACGTTGCTGATTTGCACGCAGAATCCTTTATAGGATCCAATATTGATAAAGTAATAAACGAATAGAAATAGGAGAGAGACATCAAGGATCATATATAAAGTGTTGTACTTATGTTTAGGGAATGGCAGACATCTGACAAAGGTTACTCTTTAAACATGTTATCTTCAGGAGAATATAAGAAGCTCTGCAATTGCCAGAGCTAGGACAAATATCAATTGGCTTAAAATGTGTGCACGCAGCGACTTTGTATAGTGCGGCGGGAGGAAGGTGGTGCCACAGATAGCTTGGAACTGTAAACAGAAGCGTCAGGGGTAGAACAGAACATAAGCACAGAGCTTACAGAGAGTAACTCTACCATACCAGTGACGGAAGCGAACTCTGCCAACTGTGCAGCTCTTGGTCCGTGTATTCACTACGACATCACGTGTACTAGGTAAGCTGGTAGTTACGTTGATTCCTCGCTCAATGGATATTTGCCTTAGTCTGATAGTTACGTTTCATGCGGTCTTTACTGACTGTCAATTAACATATCTTGCAAATTTAAAGCTCTAGAAAGACGGCTGTAGAAAAAGCGTAAACGTTGTTAGGTTGCCTTTGAAAGTACAAGTATACGTCTACAGACATGATGACAAGTAAGCCCCAACAGGCCTTTTTAGAAGTACTGCCTTGCCTTGCTTCAAGTCCCTTAAAAATCCAAGTCTTTGAAAAATCAACCAAACAAAAGTCAATCAATGTACAGAAGGCTCCAAATGTTTTCCGAGTGAGCAAGGGGTGTAGAGGTAGAGGGGGAAGAAATGTCTTCTCGGCTAGTCATGGCGCTATAGCCAACGGTAAGTGCCGGTATCGCCTCAAAGGTCACATTTACTTCCGTGTATGCTCGTATAATTCAGCGACCTGAATCAAAGAGGAAAGAAGACGAAACTAAATACTTTTCTCTTTACTAGATCTATTCAAGCGAAATAAATTAACATTTTCTTTGCATAATAAGTTGTTTAAAAAGCAAATATTGCACTTTTTATGCTGGTGCTACACAAGTTTAAGATTCAGTAATTTTCTTGAGAAACAAGGTTCGCATAATCTATATCTTGTTTTTAACGTTTGTTGCTAGTAATAAATAATAATAATAATAATAATAATAATAATAACAACAATAGTTTCATAATTATCACCAATAGAACGTTCTACGCGTACTCCGAAGCAGAGGGAGTTTATTACCTTGAATATAATTTCTTTTGCTTTTTAATTTTCATAGATATTAATCACAACGTTTAGCGCTAAGTGTGTAGTTCCATACAGTTGCCACATTCAGTTCTGATAATATTCAAGTAATGTTTTAAAAATATGTAAGCTAAAGTAATATTAATGTTAAACTATTGAAGCAGTTTGGGTACAATTAAGTGCAACATTAAATTTTCTTCAAAATGAGATATACTTTGCGTTTGTTACTGAAAAACGAATAAAGATTGTTTTATTTGAAATATAATTCTCTTTACACACACACACACACACACACACACACACACACACACACACACACACACTCACAAGAGGCAGGAAGAAAACCCGTGCCAATCGTATAGCGGACGTAGAGTAGAAACACCTATGTAGGTATTGTATCCAAAAGGAGAACATGTTAATAGATACGAGGAAACAACGTTCATCGTAAAATATGCAGTTTCTATATAGCTGTTTTATTCCGTTAGGATAACATATAAGCTAAATTTTAAAATAGTGACCCGAAAGTGTTAATGCAGACAAGTTGATGTGCTTTTGTTGCAATTGGTTCATTTGAAAGCACTCTATTCTGAAAATTAAATTGCTTTCAAGTTACAAATCTGAAAATGTCAAAAAAAAAACATAGGTACTTTGTATTACGATTCACGTTCTGCATTCTTAAAATGCTTCTCTTCCCGGTATGGAATGGAATAGAATGTGTAACGGAGGGGACACGACGACCCGATCCAGTGACTGAGGATGTGCTTGTGCCCCTCGAGTGGGCGCCCTCCGAGGGAGGGAGGGAGGTAGGGAGGGACGAGGTGAGAGACACCGGACGCCCGGAGCCAGGAGGGACGGTACAGGAATGGCAGGGTTCCTAAATTTTCAGATAGACTCCCCATCAGACGGACAGGAAGACCGGGGACCCACCCAGTACTGAGGGAGTCAAACGCCCCTCAAGGCGGTTAAGATACTCCCGAAAGCCAAGGGACAGAAAGCATCCTTTTCCCCTGATACACTACACCGAAACACCAACGCCGACACTTCCAACCCTGAAAGAAACCAACGGATGAAAGATGAAGGGAAATGAGAATAGAAATGAAATGGAGAGACAGGAATTCGGGGATGTGAGAACCTTCCCAGCATTCGCCTGGCGACCCGGGAACCCCCGAAAAAACCCATGGGTCAAGAAGGTAGGCCTGAGGAATCGAACCCACGACCTCCCGAATGGTAGCTTTGAAATTCTGTTCTCTTTGTATGAGCACGAGAAAGAAGGAAGAGAAGAAAGAAAGAAAGAAAGAAAGAAAGAAAGAAAAACAATACTTATTTGCAGTTGAGAGAAGTTTAAGTATTTCAAAATTCAAACTAATAACAAAGAATAGACTAATATTTCAGTATAGGTTAAATATAAAAGTTATTTGACATAAAATAAAAATATTATTTGATATAAATTTTGTGCTTTAACAAGATCTACAGTTGTGCAGTAAGATTTTGCCACTCTCTCTCTCTCTCTCTCTCTCTCTCTCTCTCTCTCACACACACACGATTTACTAATTATCAAAAGTCATTCACAATAAAGACTAATTTACAGACTATTTCTAGAAAATAAAAGACATACATTCTATTTGTCATGAAAATAGCTTAAACATATGTACTTATTCAAAATTCTTAGAGCCATTTTTGAAAGAATAAAAAATTTCGAATAATGTCAAATGCAAAGGGTAGCTTGGAGTGGGGGATTTTCTTTGAAGTCTCAGTGTCGCATTCTTGGAAGAAGTTGAACTTAAACACTAAGTTCGATTTTTAACAACTTTTTGCTTTTGAGTTATGCTGTTCGTGGACACACACACACACACACACACACACACACACACACACACACACACACACACACTTGGACCTTTTTCTGAAAATAAATTCATTGGATTCAGGGAGTCACAAACGTGATTTGTGGTGAAATTGTGAGATTGAATTTTTAGGTGGAACACAATACTTTCTCTACTTACTGTAACTACGTAGAAGAGAAAGTAAAAATGCTTACATTGAGTTCAGGCGTCTCAAAACGTGTATTTCCGTTGAATCTCGTTATTCAATTTTTGGGTGGCACACAATACTTTCTCTACTTACTGTAACTACGTAGTAGCGAAAGTAAAAATGCTTTCTTTGAATTCAGGGAGTCTCAAAACGTGTATATCCGGTGAATCTCGTTATTGAATTTCTGGGTGGAAGACATATTTGCTCTACTTAATGTAACTACGTGTTAGAGAAAGTAAAAATGCTTTCTTTGGATTCAGGGAGTCTCAAAACGTGTATATCCGGGAATCTCGTTATTTAGTTTTTGGATAAAATGCAATACTTGCTCTACTTACTGAAACTACGAAGTAGAGAAAGTAAAAATGCTTTCTTTGCATTCACGGAGTCCCAAAACGAGTATTTCCGGTGAATATCATTTAATTTTTGGGTGGACTACAATACCTTCTCTACCTCCTGCAGTTACGTAGTAGAGGAATTAAAAATGCTTTGTTTGGATTCAGGGAGTCTCAAAACGTGTATTTCCAGTGAAAGTCGTTATTCAGTTTTTGGGTGGAATTAAATGCTTTCCCTACTTATTATATGTAAATAGTAGAGACAGTAAAAACAAGAATTGTGGTATGGATAAACGGCTGTTTGTCGTTACGGCATCTTGCATGCAACCAAATAGGGAAAAGTGTAACTTAGACTGCAACTTGAAATAATTTTGGGCCTAAATTTTTGTCAGATTAAGGTAACAGCTGTATCTAACAGCTGTTCCATCCATAACAAGTGAAGGATATCTGTATCTAACTGTTGTTCCATCCATAACAGTGAAGGGTATCTGTATCTAACAGCTGTTCCATCCATAACAAGTGAAGGATATCTGTATCTAACTGTTGTTCCGTCCATAACAGTGAAGGGTATCTGTATCTAACAGCTGTTCCATCCATAACAAGTGAAGGATATCTGTATCTAACAGCTGTTCCACCCATAACAAGCGAAAACCCATACTTTATAAGGACATTACGAAAGTAAAGAACATAGGTTAGTTGATAATGGGTAGAGAAAGTAGTGAATATTGAAAACCAAACCATTTTGTTTTAACGTCGCTGTAAGGGAAATGTGTTGGAATGATATTTTCTCTTCGTAGAGCAGGTATGAGCTAAGGCACCTGGCATAACCTCTCGATAGGACACCCCGCTTACCTCCCTTACAGGCGGAACCGAAAACATTTGGAGCCGTCTGTATGAGAAGTTGAGGCAGCATAACCACTCTAAAGTAATAAATAAGCTGTAATGTAGCATCTTTCAGCACTTACATTTATAAGAGGAATAACCTTTTAAGTGTATGTGTAGGTAGTTAGATTGTAAAATACTCTTATGCACCAATGTAAAACTGAACATGTGGAGGTATGAGTAGGGAGCTGGAAACATAGAATTCCTGTACGAGAGAAAGTGGGATGTGCTGCGAGCCAGGAAATCTTTTGTATGGAGATGTTAGAGGAGATTCTCTTTGTGGTATTATTCCAGAAAAATGTACATGACCGTCAAGAACGGAAACTTCAAGATAAGTATAGCTCCAGGAATTATCTCTATAATCACGTGATTTAGCACGAGATGCAAATAATAAAGCAATGAAAAGTTAGAAACAAGCACAGGACGAGTTCTCGTACATTACGAAGATAAAGTAGGTGCTGAAATTTGTATAAACAATGGATATGTGAGTTGGCTCGTGGGTAGGTTGAAGTAAGATTTTCGCGTGTGGTAAGAACATGGGTCAGCGAAAGTATTAATTCGCTACCAAATGCCAGTTACTATTTCGTGAGGTGAGCGAGAGTGAAAAGTTTTGCGAAGGTAAAATATGGTGAAATGGAAACTGAAATATTAATGTATGTTACCAGTATGGTGAAATTAAAACGTAAGCATTAAGACGGAAGTTACAAACCATGTCCTGGGTATATCCTTACGCACATGAGTTAGTACCTAGAGGGATGGATCAGGCGGTTACATCTATGACCGGCATTCGAGATCGATCGATCCCTTGAGACCCCAACGCTTGTTTTTCGTGGTTTCCCCGGATCATCAGACGAATGCTGGAATGATTCATCTTCTACCACGGCTCTCCTTCCTCTCATTTCCTGTACCCATCATCTTTCTTGTTATCTGTTTCAGGGTTGTAGGACCGTGTTCGGCGGGTTGCGGCTGAGCGGTAGCTTGCGCTCTGTAAGGTTTCTTTCCTGGCATCGCTGCGATACCGCTCAGTTAGGTCTCTCCTCAGCGTGGGGCTCCGCTCCGGGGGACCTGGAGCTTGATAGCTTGTGGGCTGGGACTGTGCGGAGTCGGATGCGCCCTATCTGGAAACTTTAGGGATCCCATCCAAGCTTAAGCCCGTCGGCATCCGGATCTGGTCGCCCTTCGCGTCTTTCCCCTTATCCTTCCCTCCCAGGGGTCACGTTAGAAGAACAAGGGGCCGACTGGCCTGCGTGCGGTGCT
The DNA here is from genome assembly GCA_030765065.1 of Deroplatys truncata. NCBI lineage: Eukaryota > Metazoa > Arthropoda > Insecta > Mantodea > Mantidae > Deroplatys > Deroplatys truncata. The sequence goes on along the minus strand of CM060983.1, from coordinate 200,125,176 downwards.
CTGCCCCGGTTCCGGATGCCCCTCGGTGATACGTACCTTTACCTTTTACATCAGTTAGTTCCCGTAAATATAATTAGTTATCAACTTTAGAGCTCTTACTTTATTCATTCCTCAACACCATTGCTTTCCACAAACTTCTATTCTCTACTGTACTTAAACCACAACTTATTTCTTGCACACTAAGAAGAAGAAGAATCCCAGAAAATATATCTAGCCCAGGATTAGGAAGACAGGATCTATAACGCCACAGGACGGAGATTAAATACCGTGAAGCAACTTCTTCGGCGATAATAACGAACATCGTTCAGGGAGAGCCACACCACAACTTTACTGCTTCAAAATGAATATAGATGCAATGTTCTTCTCTGCCCCTAGAATTGAGTATTAAAAACTCTGAAAAGAGCATTCTTTAACATACGTACAACATACACCAACCAAGGACTCTAACTGACGATAAAAAGTTCAACTGGTGTATAATTTTTTTGACAATAGCAGGTAATTTGAAACAATACTGAGCAGCAGATTCAATTAATTTTCTGCGTCCAGGTGTTCATGGATTTGAGATTTATGGAGTTCACGAGGAACATTGCCCATTATTTTTACAGCTCCTCCCGTTTAGGGCTATTATAACTTTGCAGCGAATCCCTGTGTTTCACCTACATACAGTAACTCTGAACGGGAGAGCTATGGTAGAATATTTTCCTCTAAAGCAGAGGGAGTTTCGAACTGCGAAATGGAGTACACAAACGGATAAGTTTCAAGTTTGCTTTTGCTACGTCAGTTCTAAACGGAGTTTGAAAGTTGGTTTCTTGTTAAAATGCAGATCAAGATAACTGGCAACAGGTGTGTAGATCCGTACACAATATACTGATTAGTGTATACACTCTTTCCTTGGAGAGAAAAGCAGCAGGTTGTTTGAAATTAGTATAAGGTAAAGGTGAAGGTACTGATCAAGGAGGGCAGTCGTCCCATTGTCCTTCCAACGTGACCTCTGGGAGGGAAGGGTGAGGGGAGAGAGACCCGAAGGGCGACCAGATCCGAATGCCGACGGGCGCAAGCATGGACGGGGTCCCTAACGTTTCCAGTTATAACGCAACCGCCGCTGCCCTAACCCTGCCCACAAACCACCAACTTCCAGGATCCCCCGGAGCGGAGCCCCACGCTGAGGAGAGACCTAATTGAACGATACACCGGCGACGCCAGGGAAGAAACCGCTCCAGCCGCAACCCGAACACTGTCCCCTGGTCCTACAACCCTGAAACAGATGACAAGGAAGATGATGGATACAAGAAATGAGAGGAAGGAGAGTCATGGCAGAAGATGAAGCAGCCCAGCATTCGCCTGGAGACCGGGGAAACCACGAAAAACCCGTGGGCCAAAGTGGGCGGTCGCCGGGGGTCGATCCCGAGATCTCTCGAATGCGGGTCACAGAAGTAACTGCCTGAGCTATCCCGCTCGGTTTGAAATCATTATACGCCATATTGTAAATCAGGCTAATAAATTGACCCACCCCTCTGCTTCCGGGCCCACTCAGCCAAACGGATGGAGGTGGTGCGTATTCGTGGAATGTGCTAAAATATAAGGTCCAAGAATAGTGGAGAATTAGCGTGTATCAGAAAGTATATACGTTAGCTGCAGCTGTGAATTATTATTTTTTATATTATTGGTATAAATCTTTATGGACCATAAATATACGTTAGCGACTTTGTGGGTTTTTATTATAATTATTTATGAACAATAAATATATATGCATGTACGTATGTGTATATGACAAATTTAACACAATAAAAAGAATCGTGTAACATTAATAAATTGTTCTTCAAAATAGTTCTCATATATAAATTAGTAACTTTTGAAATAGCAAATGTCATATTTAGTGACTGAAAATCATAGCTTCTTATATTCAGAAAATCAGTTATAGATTGGATAATAAATATCACTTTTCACAAAACTGATAAAAAGATCCAATATTGAAGAAATGAAGAATAGCAGATATCTCTTCTGATTTACTGATATAAAATATACATCATATATAAGTCTCACACAAATTAAGTTCGCAGTAACAAATGCAGTTAACGTCTTTAAATTCACATTTATTCACAAATATGCCTTTATTGCGAATTCCAGGTATTTACTGTAATTAAAAATCATATCCTTTTCAGCCGTTTCCAATCCACCTTAAGTGCTTGCAGTTGTTAACTCAACATGAACATGAAGTTACTTTAAAGATTAAATGCCACAACTATTACATTGCAAAAATATTGAAAGAAAATTAATGGGATATGAATTTAGAATTCCGATGTGTACAGGATGGACGATTTAAGTTGAGACTGTACAATATCTCCAAAACTAAACAATGTATGAAAGGAACGTTTCTAACAAAAGTTGCTAGATATTATTGGAGAAAGTAAATCCATTAGTTGTGTTTTGTATGGAGGACGTTATGATGGTCATTTTAGGGTCAATTTAATTTTTTTATGTAACTACATTTGGTACAGTGTTTTCACTTTATAAAAAGCTGTTTATTTAGTAATGAGGAATAAAGAAGCAAAATAAAAAAGGTTGCTTGCCAATTTCGAAACGTAACTTGACCCTCAAATAACCATTCATGGATGGTCCAACCATTCAGTGCTCTCTTCATACACAGAATTTTCTATGTTATTTAAGTTTGTGTAAGAACAATAAAGTGCTTTATATACATGTTGTTTAATTTTTTATGAGGAGTGGGAAAACAACATAAAAAGGGTAGGTTCTCATTTAATAAAATGAAATTCACCCTGATATGACCATCACAATGCCCTCCAAATAAAATAATACTAATGGCATTTAATTTCCCCCATAATATCAAGCAACTTTTATTCAAGACATTTCTTTCTACAGCGCATAGTTTTTGGAGATATTTTATAGTTTCAGCTTAAATGGTCCACTCTGTACATTGCCTGGATATTAATGTAGCACATACATGGAGAAGATCGTGGCTACAGATTTGAATTTGGAGTTCTCACGCCGAAACGCTAGCCAAAGCTGGAGCTAATCCCCTCCACATCTGAAGCCAGAAACCTTCTGATGGTCCGAGCTTGAGTAGTTCATCTCTCGCAACTTATGGAAAGCATATCGCCGAAGTCTGTAAGTGATAAGTAATAGTCTCAAGGAGGATTAATGCAACGGAACACCATCAGCAAAACAATGCTGTTTGACAGGAAGTGTGAACGTAATGTACTGCATACTTTTAAATCATCCTACTTACTTTAGCCGTTATTACCTTCATTGATTATACCTGGACTTAACGTAACTATACATTTAAATAGAAATTAATATTGGCTGTGCATATTTCAGTGTAACACAATACCTCGACGCAAGACATTACGTCTTATTAAGTCCTACTGTCGTAAAATAACTCCTCTTGCACATAAAACTAAATTATATCATAAACACTGTCAATGACCTTAATCATTCGTCTTAGGCCTACATAGCTGCGACTATTTCATTTTCCTCTTTCCATGGCCTTCCTTTAAGCTGAAATAACATTGTTAATATTTGGTGGAGAGGGCAATAGGACTGAATAAGGAGAGTAAGCAATCTGAATACTTATAGAACAATTCTGATTTCTCAACCAAGTGGTCCCGCGATTGATTCCTAGTATAAGCAGGGAATTTTTCTTTATTCAGAATCATTCCCCAACCTCTTTAGTGTATGTTAGTAGAATGCTGTGGCTGTATTTTATATCACAACAATGTAAATGCCAGAGTGATTGTAGTGTAAATCAGCATTATTGTATGACACTGATTTGAGATGTTGGTTAATTATAAGCATTGTTAGGAAATAAGTTTACACGGCCTCACTGAAACTGACAATAAGAGCGGGCAACAATGTAGCGAGGGGGTGAGCTGTTTATTAATTAGAAGAGGCAAGCAAATGACGTCAGAGTAGCGCGCGTTTCTTTAGAAATGGAGGGAATATCTTCCCTAGAGCATATGTGTTCGTAATTTTGATTGGATATAAAAATAGACGCTAATGTTGGCGCGTTTTATTAACCAATAGCAGCTCGATTATAATCTTTAGGCATATCGGGTGAGGAAGTATAAATTCCGTGCCAGAGACGGGTAACGCGCAGTTTGACAGAATAATTCACTAGGCAAACGTCGTTCAGTCCAACAGAAGGATTCGCGGGTAATACGTCGTTCAGTCCAACAGAATCATGCAAAGGTTATACGTCGCACAGTTTAAGATAATCGTTCACGCGTTATACGTCGCGCAATTCTACAGAATCTCTCGCGTCGTAAAGTTAGTTATAAATGTGAGATACGCGAATTAATAATGTGCAGCAAATAAGTGATTATAGTGATATTAGAAAATATAACAGTTTCAGTTGGGCGTGTATCCGGAGTCAATATGTGAAATTAATTGATTGTGACGGTAATAAAAGTATAAAAACAAATTCTTTTATAAGTGTTATCTTTCAGTAACGAATCCTTTCCGTTTACACACCCTGTTCAAGAGATATGCTCGACTGAGTAGTAATAATAGCTAGCCGGAGGACAAATAACCCAAAATTCAAACTAGTAATACAATAACAGGCGCCCAGCAAAAAGATAACACGAGATACCGGGACAAATTGGCTCCCATATGTGGTGCAGATAAACATGAAGCATCTTCCAACTACAAACAAATATACTACTTCAATGCCGTAGTGAATGTGTTACACCGCGGAGGGAAAGGGGAAGTCAGATCACGCAACTTCGCCATCGTTCTTGATTAACCATCCAGATGTTTCGGGAGCGCCTTCTTTTATCTACAATCATGCACTGCCAGCGCAGCCGGACACTCCTGTTATCCACTTTAGAGGAATGGTCGGCTTCGGCACATTCATTAATATTTATGGTATGCTATGAATAAATGACAGATGTTAAAATAGTCATTAGATCATACATTTAATTCTAATTATCTACGACACGCTACACCATAACATCTGGAATTCTTGAAAGCAAAGAAAATCACCATGATTCTCCATCATTTTTAAAAAATAACGAATCAATTCTTTAAAATAAATGTGTTATTATTATCCTTCCCTTCTTTCTAAATTGGTATGCTAATCGTCAAAACTTCTGGAAACTTTCCTCCCACTTGTTTTACTATTAATCTTCTCTAAATTTTTAGAAACTAAAAAGGAAAGGTATACACAAGCAGGAAAATAGGTATCTTTTACGACCCTTCAATCTAATAACATACAATTGGTAAATTTCAGAGTGCCTTCCAATATCTGAAATTCGTTTCTGGTTTATTTTCCTATTTTGCAGGATTTATTCCTCGCACGTTTAAATTTCTGTTCTTAGAAGGAACATCATGAATTAAAGTCTTATAGATGAATCTACAGGATAGAGATACAGAAGTTCAGTTTTCTGATTCGGACCCATGTTTCTATTCTCAACGTGCCATTCTTCGAGGTTTCCCTTTTACTGGAACTACCCCTCTAGGTGTAGAAGTTAAGGTGTTTAAAATACAGTTTCGATTCTCAACGCGCCATGCTCTGGAAATATTCCTCTAGGTGTAGAACTTAAGGTGTTTGAAACACAGTTTCGATTCTCAACGCGCCATGCTCTGGAAGTATCCCTCTGGGTGTAGAACTTAAGGTGTTTGAAACACAGTTTCGATTCTCAACGCGCCATGCTCTGGAAATATCCCTCTAGGTGTAGAACTTAAGGTGTTTGAAACACAGTTTCGATTCTCAACGCGCCATGCTCTGGAAATATCCCTCTAGGTGTAGAACTTAAGGTGTTTGAAATACGGTTCCGTTCTCAACGCGCCATGCTCTGGAAATATCCCTCTAGGTGTAGAACTTAAGGTGTTTGAAATACGGTTTCATTCTCAACGCGCCATGCTCTGGAAATATCCCTCTAGGTGTAGAACTTAAGGTGTTTGAAACACAGTTTCGATTCTCAACGCGCCATGCTCTGGAAATATCCCTCTAGGTGTAGAACTTAAGGTGTTTGAAACACAGTTTCGATTCTCAACGCGCCATGCTCTGGAAATATCCCTCTAGGTGTAGAACTTAAGGTGTTTGAAACACAGTTTCGATTCTCAACGCGCCATGCTCTGGAAATATCCCTCTAGGTGTAGAACTTAAGGTGTTTGAAATACGGTTTAGATTCTCAACGCGCCATGCTCTGGAAGTATCCCTCTAGGTGTAGAAGTTAAAGTGTTTGAAACACGGTTCCGTTCTCAACGCGCCATGCTCTGGAAATATCCCTCTAGGTGTAGAACTTAAGGTGTTTGAAATACGGTTTCGATTCTCAACGCGCCATGCTCTGGAAATACCCCTCTAGGTGTAGAACTTAAGGTGTTTGAAACACATTTTCGATTCTCAACGCGCCATGCTCTGGAACTATCCCTCTAGGTGTAGAACTTAAGGTGTTTGAAATACGGTTTCGATTCTCCACGCGCCATGCTCTGGAAGTATCCCTCTAGGTGTAGAACTTAAGGTGTTTGAAATACGGTTCCGTTCTCAACGCGCCATGCTCTGGAAATATCCCTCTAGGTGTAGAACTTAAGGTGTTTGAAATACGGTTTCGATTCTCAACGCGCCATGATCTGGCAGTATCCCTCTAAGTGTAGAAATTAAGATGTTTGACTCAAGGTTTCAATTATCAACGCGCCATGTTCTGGAAGTATCCTTCTACATGTAGAAATTAAGATATTTGACTCAGGGTTTCGATTATTATCAACGCGTCATGCTCTGCCAGTATGCCTCTGGATGTAGAAGTTAAGATGTTTGACTCAAGATTTCGATTATCAACTCGCCATGATCTGCAAGGGTCCCTCCAGATGTAGAAGTTAAGGTGTTTGACTAACGGTCTCACAAAGCAACTGTTGTATGTGGTAGTGTGGTCAAATGGGTGCATAACTCGTGGAATGGAATAGAAAACGGGTTGATTACTCGATCACGTGGCTCCTAAACAACATGTCTTCTAATATCGGTTGACAAACAATGAACCTCTTTATGAGACCCACCATTCCACAAACGTTTTTACAGAGGTCCTGAATCATTCTATATAAGCAGTCGAGGAAACAAAGCATACACAATCTCGCACACGATATGACTCGTGTGGTCTCGGCCAGCTTGTAGAAAGGAAATTTCTTTCCATCGTGTATTTATTTGTATTGCTTTTGAGCATTGAAATGCAGTAGAGGTCCTAACTCTTCTTATCTATCCACTTTTTCTTTTTCTTTCTGTTCTTATATCAAGCTACTTAGCTTACTAAAGTGAAATTATACCTCTATATGAATACATCTGCTCCATTTAAGGCGGATTTCCACATAGCCTACCGTGTTCCCACTGTGCACCGACTGTGTCTCGGTCATGTGATGTGTTTAGGAGCAGCCAAGGAGCGCCTTCCATATAATTTATAAAGAGAGCTTTTTGTGCATTTTTACATGACCTACAGTGTCCCTGCTGTGCACCGACGGCGATCAGTTATGAGACTGATTTTATGAAAATGACCGGGATACAGCAGGCTATGTGGAAATGACCAAATGGCGACTAGCAGCCTCTTGCGCTTCGGCTATTTCCGGAATGTTCCGTATTGATACAAATAGATTTCACGCGAATTGTTCCGGGAAGTCATTCGCTGATTCAGCAGTACTCGGATCTATATGATCTGTCACATAAATGACAACATACTGATCAAAGATAACGTCTGGAAGGTTATAGGCGAAAGGCTGGAAATTCTCTCTTCTGTAAAACCAAATAAGCACCATAGAATATAACGATGTTTTTTTCTTTGATATTCTTGCTTATTGAAACAGATGACAAAAAGGTTAGATCGAATGAGAGGCAGATCCAGGATTCCTTTAGGGAGGAGCTAACATATTTTAAAAGATACTTTACCGATGTACTCATTGCAGTCAGAAATAAAGAATGTAAATTTCTAGTTCTCAAACGCCATATAAGTGGTCCACGAATTATTTTTTGATGCAAGGTTTAATTTAAATTTTGAGAAAACTTATGAACTCATTTATTAAATAAAGATGCCTTTTAAAGTTAATGTTTAAGTATTCTGATTATTATCAGTTTTAGTGTAAGAAATTGATCCTCATTGTAATAAAACTTAATTCTTATTCAGAAGTTATTTAATAGTAATCCATATTTGATTCGGTCTGTTTCTTTTCTTTCTTTAGTTAGTGGAACATATTTTGAGAGTCCACTACTAGTGATAAATTCACTGAGTATGACCTAATGGATGTCATCTGATTTAATAAAATTTAAAAGAAATAGAGGTGTTGATTTCGACTTTAATAAAGCAACACAATTTGTATGTTTTCTCTGTAGTTAAGAGGGGGTTATAGACCCTTAGCCCATTCCTGAGTCCTCTGTGGATCGAATCAAGCATGAAAATAGTCAGTGCACAGTCGGGAGACGGTAGGTTATGTGGAAATCAAAACGACACCACATAGCGACATGCTAAATTGTTTCCAATTATTTTCTATTCTAAATAAATTCCAAAACTGTCTAGTACAACAAATCGAAACATATAAGCTCTGTAATGTATGCTTTTGAACAAACAGTGGTTACTTACCTTAGCTGTTAGTAGACGTTCATGGAATAACCTTCTTCATGTCGGAGTATTGCCTCAATTCAGATCTGCAACAGAAGAAATTTGGTGGTTAATGCTACACGGCATTTAGCTGGGCGATCACGCACGTGCAGGTAAATGGCGAATCCAAATACTTCAGAATTGAGTATGCCAGCCTTGCTCGGGCCGAGGGGAGTCACTAACAGAAACGAGATCGTGATAAGGGACTTTATTTTGTAAAAGCTATAAATAAGCCGGAACGTAATATCACAGTTTACTTTTCCATGGATTTGTATTTAAATGTAAACTTATTCTATACACTGGTGATGATGATGATGACGATGATAATAGTAATAGTAATAATTCGTGAATTTCTCACTGCTCATAAAAAACTTAACAACATTTCTATAAAGCACCTCGCAATTGTTCTTACACCAACGTAAATAGCAACGAAAATTCCGAATGGCTGTGTACAAAGAGCACAATGAATGGTTGGACCATCCATGGATGGTCATTTGAAGGTCAAGTTACGTTTCGTAATTGGGAACCAACATTTTTTATATTGTTTCCTTATTCCTCATCACAAAACAAACACCTTTTTATAAACAATTTTCTATTGAGAAAACAACAATCAAAATCTTGGCCCGTATTTAAAAAAATTAAATTGACCCTAAAATGACCACCATAACATCCTCCATACAAAACACGACTAATGGAATTTACTTTCGCCCATAATATCAAGCAACTTTTACTGAAGACATTCCTTTCTACAATGCTTAGTTTGGAGATATTGTACAGTCTCAACTTAAATGGTCCACCCCGTATAAAAAGTCTTTAAAGCGTCATATCCCTGAGTTTCTTGGAACTAATAGCAAAAAATAAATAAATAAATAAATAAACAACAACAAAGATAAACAGAGAAATAATTTCTGTATCTACTATCGTTGATTTTCATAACTATTGCCAACTATTGTTACAAAAGCTTATTTTTCTTCCTACTTCAAATTAATTGAGAGAAATGTTTGCAGAAATAGTTTCATTATACATTTCGTTGCAAACTGAAGGGATATTCAAATGGTTATTAAAGGAGTAGCTACTTGCTTGCTTTGAAATCCCACACTCTTTTATGATATCACGAGAAATAAAATAATTAATATACGCTTAAAAAAAGTAGGTTGAAGTATTGAGAAACTCCAGCCATTAGCAATAAATGTCTCGTAAATGGTTAATGGGTAATGGTGATGACATGCTGAATATTAATTTCCTGAGTGAGTGAGTGTGAGATTGAGTGGGAATGAGTGAGCAATGGACAGAATTCCTGTGTTGAATAAAGAAAGTAATAAAGGTAAAGGTACAAAGGGGTCCCTGAAACCGCGGCAGGGCATCGCACGCAGGTCATCCATCCCTTTGAGACCCGAAGGGAGACCAGATCCGAAGGAGGACGGACGTAAGCACGGACGGAGTACCTGATTTTCCAGATCAACGCTTCCGACGCCGCTCGAACCCATGCATTGGGCCCCGAGTCTCCGGTGAGTCCGCGAAAGAGCGCCTGCCTGAAGAAATCCAGAGGTAAGTATCCAACCGACCGGTTTCTGGACGACGTCAGAGAGAAACCTTCATAGGGCGCATAGCCAGCGCCCAGCCGCAACCCGCCGAACATCGTCGCCTGGTCCGTTGAAATAGATGACAAGGAAGATGATGCGTGCAGGAAATGAGGAACAGGAAAGTCATGGTGGAAGATGCACCACCCCAGCATTCGCCTACGCAACCGGGGAAACCCCGAAAAACCTATAGGTCAGAGTGGGTGGTTGCCGGGGATCGAACCGGAGACCTCCCGATTGGGGTTGCAGACGTTATCGCGGCGCCACTTGTTCAGTAAAGCTACTGGTGGTGAACTGCGCCACGTCTTCCTAGAGTTCGCAGTTACTCATTTTGAACCCATTCTTACTGAAAAGTAAGCGCAAACGCAACATAAACCAAAGCTTTCCACACATGTTATTTAATGGAAGCATTCACATAGAGTTTCAAGAAGTTTCTCGGGGTGCCCAAAGGATGGTGTTAAATGCGAATGTGCTTGGGTGTGGTGTTGTGTGCGACCTTTGTATGTGTCTGTGTGTGTTATAATTTATTAAATAGCCAATTCGCCGTATAACAAACATTTCAGATTACTCCTGGATAAATACCTGAGCGCACGTGCCAAGTCTTACAATTATGACAAGTTAATCTAGTGTCACCACAACTTATGGCACCAATAGATGCCGCAAAGTTAATAAAAACGCAATAGTCACATAACGCAAGAGATTGCCAACTCCAAACTTTACCGTTGCATAGCATAAAAAGTTGAGAAACTATCAAAGTGCTGGAATTGTCCTTGACATTATTTACAGAGCCTTGTAATTGTTCTGAAACGATACAAAACATTTCCAACGGTCCCACTTCCCCTTAAGCTCGAAAGAAACAAAATCCGTTCGTAACATTGACAAGATCATAAACTTGTTTATTTTAAGAAGTGTGCCAAGCGTAATGGACTAACATAAAGAGACGCCGACAGAAATAACCCCCTTCAGGCACGTGCAGTTGATACTCACAGTAACAATGTATCATTCAGTCCTCGTTTTATTATTCTGGCACTTCGTGCTGGATTTGCAAGCGTTCAGACTTGTAACTTGGCTCATGTGAAAGAAGTCATTCATCTCATTCTTGGATATTCACGCACGATCGCCTTTCTGGGAAGGTAACGGCGTCATTCTTCCGATGTGACCTGGTCGATAAAAACTGTCGTTGAAGGAATCAAGGATGTCTTGAGGAAGAACATTTCAAACTGTAAAAGCTGCTTAGGAATGCTTTAAGACTTCTGTTATGTTTCAGGTGGACTGCACAAAGGTTTCACATTTTGCTTAACTTTCCTACCTCTGATTGGCAACTTTGACGTAGCCATTAAACCATTATTCTTTGAACAAAAACTCCCTAATGGCCTTCCCTACTCTTTGTTTTTTCACTTGAATTCCAAAGTGTTTTACAGTAAATGTTTTATCCATTTTATTAAATGAATCACGATGCGTCTCTGCGAACAGGTTTAGTACTGTGAAGGCCATTGTGTTACTAGGTTCACGGAGGGGTAGATTATAAATCCTGTGGTACTAAAGCTCGCGAAGGTCCTAGACTTGCCAAAATCTGCCGGCCTCACGCCCACGTAAGCACGGCGGAAGTGGGCAATCATCCAAACGATACGGGGAGGTGATGTGGTCAGCATCACGCATCCCCCAGTCGAAAGTTGGTTCATGAGGCCAGGGCCGCTGTCTATCGCAGCTCCTCACTTTCCTCACGATGCTGAGTGGGCAACGGTCCTATACCCGGGACGTAAAATTCGCACCCCCATGGTTGGGAACAAGAGCACCACATTCCAGTCGACTGCGTCAGATTACACCCTGACATACATGGTCACTAATACTACCTACACATTCAACGTATATTATTATTATTATTATTATTATTATTATTATCATCATCATCATCATCATTATCATTAGCTGCAGTACCCATTGGCCGAATCAGAAACGGGATTAGTGGGGCTTTAGCCCCCACTATCATTATAGCAAAACAAGTAAATTGTAAACTAAACGCTTTTATCTCTATTCCATTTCCTTAAACTAGATGACATCTGTTTGTTCATAGTTAATGTGCAAATTTATCTTGGCAATGCACTATATCCCAAAAGATGTCTCACTATGAGGGGCACTATTTATATTTTGAGCCTTGGCAACCCTGAATGTTGTAGGTGCCATTTGACGTTTCCAATGGACAGTTTGATATCTTTGACCATAATCTACTTCAAACATTTTGTCAATATAGCGTCATTTGTTTTGATTACACTAACTTGAAAATTGTGTGTCAACAAAAACATGGAATTAACTCGTGAAAATGCTCGTGCAATGATTTATTAGAACTTTCGACGTGGATTATCAAGACAAGAGTGCATCGATCAACTAACTTCCACATTTGCCAACAAAGTACCATCCTTTGCCACTGTGAAACGCTGGTATAACGTATTTAATCGTGGCCACTGTTCTCTCAATGCTGAAGTTCTGAAGGTCGTCCATAATCAGTTGTTGTGCCAGAAAACATTGAAGCTGTGCAAAAACTAATAATGAAAGATCCTCATGCGACATTGTAAGATTTAAATAACCCTTGGCATTAGTTCCACCAGCATATATAAAATATTGCATGATTATTTAGCCGTGAAAAAGGTTTGCTCTCGTTGGATTCCACATAATTTGACGCGATCTCAAAAAGATGCTCATGTCGCTTGGTGTACAAAAATGCTCAATAAATACAATGGCGGTGACTCATAAGACGTATATAAGATTGTAACAGGTGACGAATCAGAGATCTATGCGTATGAGTCGGAACGTAAACAGCAGTCGACTGTATGAGTGTTACAAGATGAAGCAAATCCAACAAAAGTTGTTCGCACTCGAAGCACTTCGAAGCAAATGGTCGCCTGCTTTTTCAGCAAAACTGGCCATGAGGCAATAGTGCCTTTAGAGGAACGTAAAACGGTCAATGCTGAATGGTATACAACCATTTGTTTGCCGGAACTTTTCGGTGAAGTACGGAAAACCAACAGGACCCGTAAGATCATTCTTCATCAAGACAATGCAAGCGCACACACATCTCGTCTAACAACAGAGTATTTGAATGCTCAAAAAATCGAATTGATGGGTCCTGAACATCAAGAATAAATTGCGTGGACAACGATTTTCGTTGGCAGAAGAAGCCGTTGATGCCTTCAAAAACCATTTTTGGAGGTGTCTCAAGAAGACTGGAATAAATGCTTTGACAAATAGTTCAAACGGATGCAAAAGTGTATTTATCATAAAGGAGAATATTTTGAAAAGCAATAAAGCAGTTTTCAATCAGAAATTGCTTTGTTTTAATTATTAGGCTCAAAATATAAATAGTGCCCCTCGTATCTCGAAAAGAAGGATAATAAACAGATATGCCGAATCAAGTATGATTTGTATTTACTATTAGATAACTTCTGAAAAAGAACGGAGTTCTCAAGGAATGGGGATCAACACTTGAAGTAAAGCAGAGTAATAGAATTACTTAAGGCATTTGTATTTAATAAATAACTTCATAAGTTTTCAAAGTTTGAATTAATTTTTACATCCAATGAATAATCCATAGATCACTTATATAATAAACGAAGATTCAAATTCTCTATTATTCACTGCATTTTTACTTTCTCTACTACGTAGGGGAAGTATTGAATTCCACCCAAAAAACTCGATATAAATATTTCACTGGAAATGCATGTTTTGAATCCAAATAAAGCATTTTTGAAAACATGTCCCTGTGCGTGTGTGTGTGCGTGTGTAAATATCTGTGAACAGCATAACTCAAAAACGTAAAGTAGGATCAATACCAAACTGGGTATTTGAGTTTAATATCTTCCAAGGATGCGAAACGCATATTTTTAAGAAAATACCCACCCCAGACTACCTTTACATGAAACATTTTTCGAAAATCTTTATTTTATCAAAAATATCTCTAACGATTTTCATTGAAATATACATAGATTTAAGATATTTTCATGGAAAATGTAATGTATATCTTTAATTTTCTGGTAATGTCCCCAAAAGTCCTCTTCATTCTGAAAGACTGGTAAACGGTAAGAGATCGACACGGTTTTACTACACGAAAAAACATCCAATTTATGCCACATAATTTTTTTTTATGGCGTGATCTATATTCGAGATATTACTTGTTATTTGTTTGAACTATCCAACACTTATGCTTTTTCTCAAGTGGGAGTTCCTTATTAGTTTGTTTATGTCTTGGACATACAATTAGAATGGAATGTTCCATATAGCAATAAGCTCTTAAAATATTTGACTATCGCTTTAAGCCTACCATATTCCCGTTGGACCTACAAAAAATTAGCAATAAGATTAGCAATAAGTTTCTGCAAATGTTTATCTCAATTAACATGACGTATATGGAGAATAAACGTTTCTAAAAATATTTGTGCAAGAGTAGAGAAAATCATGAGATAGTTTTTCATTGATAAGCTATCCTTCATAATAAGTTAGCCTCTCACTAAAAGAATCCTGGTAGTGTCAGCAATATCATCACCATTTTTGAGCATATTTTACACCTTTATAGGAGGTATGAATTATATTCTCAATAACATAAATATCATTATGCTATTATGTTTCTGAGATCTTTGTGATGAATAATATCTGCACTTTCGTGTTCTTTTGCATAACTCGGTTCCTGGAACCTTTTGCAATAACTTCTAATGATACAATAAACTCACCAACTTCCAAACATTTTGAGATTTTGCAAAAGAGCATGTATATAGCCATTTTTAATATCTCAATTAACCGGCAGGTTTTGGAGTTTCACTAATGGAACATACAACCTCTGAATTGCTCCTTTAAGTCTCCTGAATCGCTTCACTTGTTGGAGCACTTTTCTTCAAAACTCAGTTCGGTGTTTAGTTCACTGGAGATATCTATAGTGTCTTTCATTAACCTACCAAAGAGCATGTGCCATGAAAGGATGATCACTCATACCTATGCTTGCACATAGAATTGTTGATGAAATCAGCATTACGTTTCCTTTTCAAATTCATAAGACGTTCATATAAAAGTATGGAGCAATTAAAGGAATAATTAAAGTTAAATATCGCCTGAAAGTCATTTGTAATTAGGTTATTTCATAAGTAATATATATTTTTAAGTTTGGTGTTTTATAAGATAGAAGTGGTTTTCTTTGGTTTGCCAATACTATTTGCAGAATGTCATGGCTAGTATTGCGTATAATGCGAGAATGTGTCAGTCATTAACACACAACTACATAATGGAAGTTACGAAGTTTGAGATTAGAGTCCTTCTAAAGCGCTACTGGAAAAAGATTATACAGCTGCTACCGCGGTTCCAAAATATATGAAGTTAAAGGTGGTGTCGTTAGTGAGCGTGTGGCACAACATGGTTTCAAAGTTTCAACACTGGAGAAGAAAACACTAAATATTTACTACGTTCTGGAAGACCTAAATTATGGTATATTGAGAATACACGGAGTTTTGGAAAAAAACTCCGTGTATTATGAGACACCATCTATATTTACCTCTTACTATTTTAATTTTTACTTAACTATTAAGAATTTAACTTTTAACATTTATTTAAATTATGTTCGTAATACGAGAAATCATTCACTATTGTTATTTATTGTTTAGTATGGAATACGTTCTAACTATTTTAAAATACTACTTTGCAATGGGGAATGGTTATTAAAATCCTGCATATTCCTCATATTTGTTAATTTCCTTAAGTTCTCCCTGGAGACGATTGTAAAGCGTAATTGCAAGAAACTCCTGATAAGTTGATAATTAGGACGAAAAATTTGCAACACTCTCAGGTGGTCTGATTGTCAGGAATCCAAGAGCGCCAGTAATCACTTTCTTCTGACTACCATCTTTTGTTTCACCTGCTTGAATAAGGAAATATAATCGTTTTCTCCGGGCATTAACCCAGTTGGATCATAAGAACAGTGAACTCCTTTAACTTGACTGTCGTCATTTGCAGGTAAGGCAGACATTTTCCTTACAGCACATTGTGAAGTTTATGAGCGTAGGAGGACCAAGAAAAGGTGAACCTGAATGTTGTGAAGCATACTCAAAGTGAAGATGATTATCGAGATGATGTTTATTATGATTATTATTACTGTATCGCTTAACATTTACCAGGTATACAAGATTATACAAAACTAATTACGTATGAAGACTTCATGGACTATGCCTAGAAAATTTAAGAAACACATTTTATCTGTCATGTAAATATCCTTAATATAATGTATTTTAATAACAATTTTAATCAAAAGTTTCGAAAAATGTTCCATGTGAAGGGTAGTTGGGGGCCAAGGGATTTCTTGAAAATCTTCGTGTCGTATCTTTGGAAGATACTGGTATTTCAATACCAAGTTTAGTGTTTATCCGAATTTTCGTGTTTGAGTTATGGTGTCCACAGACACACACACACACACGCCATATGAGATTTTTCCAGAAATTCTTTTCTAGAATTCAAGGGCCTACAAAACTATTTTTAGTATTTCCGGTGAACTCTCTTTATCGAATTTTATATATATTCGATGGAATCAACACCTCTTGTACTTACTGTACATAATAGGGAAAGTAAAAGTGTAACTTGATAAATTACGACTTTATCTACAAATAAAAAATTCACATATATCCGCTATAGCAGCCTATAAAATCGTATGCCTTACCTTCACATGGCTTTCTCTAGCCACTCTTGTTTCTTAGTGGGTATACAAACGTTTATTTTTCACCTAATTCTTTTAACTGAGATAAACCATTGCAGAAATAGTTACTTCATACGCTTCGTTATTCATACAAAGGGAATAGCAACAATCAAATGTTTAAGAGCTGGACGCTATATCTGGTGTTAAAAGTCCATACTGTTTCCATGCAATCGCGAGGAACAATTGAACATCGAAAGGGCTTTAAAAGAATGAAAAAGTATTGAACAATTCGAACCATTAATAGCGGATGTTTCGGAAATGCCTTATGGCACAAAAAAGCTGTATGCAATAAAATGTGTAATTAAAGAGAGATACACCTGTAGCACGTTTTCGCTATGGCTTAAATGTTAACCCTTTATACAAGGTTATACAAAATTCCTTCCGAATGAACAGGACTTTACAGAATATTCCCAAAATATTTAAGATATACATTTATTTGTTATGTAGATATCTTTAATGTATGTATTTTAATAAAAATTGTTAGAGCCATCTAAAATGCTAGGGAAGATACCTACTCAATTTAAATACCAAGTATGATATTTAACCAAGTTTTCGTTGTTTTAGTTATGCTGTTAACACACACCCACACACACAGACCTTCTAAAGATGCTTGGATTTAGGGAGTCTCAAAACATGTATTTAAAGTGTAATCTCAGGATGGAATGCAATACTTTATTTACCTACTATGTAGATACATAGAAAAGGTAAAAATGAATTCCTTCTATCCAATACTCACAATAGAAGTGGTTTCAAATTAAGCAATGAGAACTTTATTATATACAATATGCGGCAACTGCGTTCAAATATTTAAGTGGTAGTAAGCTCTTGCAATGAAATGAAAGGACACAGAAAAGAATTACAAACGTTCAAATATGTCCGTTAGATGATGCACACACTTGCAATTGCTTAGAATATTTCTAAAACGTCTAGCACTATGAAAAATGAAACAAATTGCTTGAAAAAAACTTGCTCATGTTAATGAGCTCTAAATATTCCTTGTAGTAAGCTTTTGCTATTAGGGTATCCTAGTTATAAAAGACGATACAAAATCAACCAAATAAAGGGTACTTGAGGGGTACTGACAGAAAATTTGGGATATACAGTTTACTTGTATCACGTCAATATGTGAAACATGATATTTTAATCAAAATCCTTATAGTCGTTTTTGAGGGAAAGGCTCCCCGTACGGAGTAGTTTGAAGTGGCAGCATTTTTTCATGAAAACCTTTGTGCCTCATCCATGAGACGGACCTAATTTGAATTCATGCCATATTTCGTCTGCTGTTCACGCACACTCAGTTACTCATACAGAGAATTATTTTTCCTTCTCTTTCTTGTCTATACTTTTTAAATATCTGCTATCGCTGCGACAAATTGTAACCCCCTTGTTCATAGAAGGAAATGTGTAATCCAAAGGAATTCGCAAACCGTCATATCGATGAAAAAGAAGCAGATATATGAATAACATTTTCTAAGAATAATTTTTGAAGAGGCGTTACAGTCATGTGAATCTAACAATGTGATTTTTTGAAATTGTTATCATTCAATTGTTTAGCGAGAGATCATAGAAAGAGAAAGCAAGTTCAAGGTCAGCATATAGCGACACGCTTTTAATCATCTGGCTATTGATTCGGTGTACTATGTTCCTTTGTAGTTACCTACAACGAAATGTCATGTAATTTTTTACTTTCTCTACTACGTATAGTAAGTAGGAGAAGTATTGCATTCCACCCAAAAATTCGATACCGAGATTTCACCGGAAATACATGTTTTGAGACCTCCTGAATCCAAAAAAAGCATTTTTGGAAACATGTCCGTGTGTGTGTCTGTGAACAGCATAACTCAAAAACCAACAGTCGGATAAGCACCAAACTTGGTATTTAGGTTCAGTATCTTCCAGAGATGCGACACGAAGGTTTTCAAGAAAATCCCCCCACCCCAGACTACCCTTTACATGGAAGATTTTTCGAAAATTTTAATTTTCTCAAAAATGGCTCTAACGATGTTGATGAAAATATCATATGTTTAAGATAATGTCATGAGAAATGAAATGTATATCTCGAATTTTCTGGGAATGTCTCCAAAAGTATTCTTCATTGTGAACGACTTTTGCATAACTGGTAAACCATAAGAGATAGACAAAATTTTACTACACAAAAAATGTAGATCGCGTTAAAATACACAACTTATGTCATATACATTTCTTTTGTTGAGTGAACCGTTTTCGAGATATTGCTTGTTATTTCCTTAAATTTTACAATACTTATACTTTTTCTCACATTCGTTATTCATTTTTTTTATGTCCTGGACATGCAAAGAGAATGGAATGCGCCACATAGCAACCAGCGATAAAATATTTGACTATCGCTTAAAACCTACCATATTTCCCTTGCATCTACAAGAAAATTATCAATAAGATTGACATCTCGATATCTCGATTAACATGAACCATATGGAGAATAAGCGTTTGTAAAATTAGATTGTACAAGAGTAGAGAAAGTCATGTGAGTGTAACACATCAGATTTTTTCTGCAAGCGATCTCGATTATTATGAGGGATGGAAAAAATGGTGATGTGTTATATTCAGATGACATTCTCCACCCTCTATCGCTTATTAATAGACATACAAATTATTCTTACTAAAGTTTATTTTCCTATCTAATTAATTTCAATCGAGATCAACATTTCTGAAAACAGCTGCATTACATTTCGTTATAGATACAAAGAGAATGGTGATAGTCAAATGTTTTAGAACTCGACGCTATATGCCGGCCTTAAATTTCTATACTCTTTCCAGAAATAAATAAATAAATAAACAAACAAATAAAATCTGAACACACTATCCCGGGACCTAGTTTACTACACCGGGACATACATTCAACTTTACATGTATTCTCACAACATATTTCCATTTTATATTATATAAATTTCTTTTTCAAATAAAATAACCAAGACTACCAATATCTGCAAAATAATAAATAAAAATAAATAAAGGAGAACTAGAATATAAAATATTAGATTGAAATAAAAGCGGAAGAAAGGATAACTACAATTCTAAATTCCATATTTATCTACACTTGCTGGAAACCAGCAAACTGGGCACCACAAAACCTTCTACTAAGCCACCAATAATTTTAATAAGTTTATTTATAGTTTATTTAAAATTCCCGTACTTAAAGATTATAAGCTTAAAGTTTCTTTGTTTTTATAATACTTATTTGATTTATAGTAGTTTAATATTTTGTTTAATCTATATCTTTATTTATGCTTTTATGTGCTTATTTGTTTGTTTATTTATTTACCTTGTAACATATTATTTAATCTCCATATTAAGTTTTCCATTATCTCCTTTTTAATTTATTTTATATATCAATTTTAAATTTGATCACTATATACTAAACCTCTACCTCTTTTAATCAAACACTAAATCTTCTTTCTTCTATCACTATATATCTACTTACTTTACACCACATCGTTTCACTTCACTCACATCCTCCATTTTATTCTAACACCAACTCCACCTCCAAACCTACATAACCTCTAAACTCTCCCTCCTATTAATAAGATAAATACAAATTTATGACTCTATGCATCTAACATCACGATAACTCCACTCACTGTCCCTCCCAAACTACATTAACTGCTCCTCCAACAATGGCGAACATGCTCCCCAACACCAACGTCTTCTTCTCTCCTTTCCTCTTCTTCCTTCATCCTCCTTCTATAATCACCGCATTTCTCTCCTTCCCGTCGTCTTAAATAAGATTTTGTTCTCCCTGACCATTCCTGTCGTCCCGCAAAAACAACGAAGAACCTTCTTCTATTTATTCACAAATAAATGTTGCGAGAGACAACTGAATGTCGACAGGACTTTAAAATAATGGCTAAGTATTGAAACATTTGAACTACTAATAACGGATATCTCGTAAATGGCTCATGCCATTAACATTAACTTAACGTTTACCAGTTACACAAATAAAAGTACTTAGAAATGAAGAGGATTTCACAGGATATTCCGAGAAAATTCAAGATACACATTTTTTATTTGTCATGCGAATATCTTAAATATATGACTTTCTAATCAAAATAGTTGGTGGCATTTCGAAAAGTTTTCTTGAAAATCTACGTGTCGCACTTTGGAAGGTACTAAATACTTAAATACCAAGTTTTTGAGTTATGCTGTTCACAGACACGCATACAGAGAGACACATAGACACACACGGACCTTTTTCCGGAAAGTGTCTTTTGATTCAAGGTGCTTCAAAACATGTACTTTCGGTGAAATTTCGGTATCGAATTTTTGGGTGGAATGCAATACCTTCTCTATCTGTTATGTACATGGTAGAGAAAGTAAACGAGTCTGTAAGAATACTTTTAGAAGCTATATGAAAAACTATAGTGATTAGAGAAAGTAAGGTGAATGTAACACATCAACTCTTTTACATTCAATGCTGGAAGAAAAAAAAATTTTAAGGCCATAAAACTGGGCTTGCCTAGACATCGCTGACGTAAACCTTCGCAGACAGTCGTGTATTTATAATTAGAAGGGTGCGCTGAAGCACTGGTAGCGTACAATGCGTAACAATCAAGCTGTTTTCATTTACCATGACGAATAAAGCAATATCAGTGGAGACACTGCATTTTCAAACGAATGAGATCGTTTAATCTTAAATAAGAAAGCAAATAGCATCAACATCTTTAATTCGTTGTACTTCATGAAATATTTTGTAAAGGCAGTACACAAAGATGAGAAACGCCGAAGATCAAATTGAACTAAAATGGAAGGAATTATTTGTATTAGCCCAACATTTGCAAAATAATGCATGATGGCATTTTTCAAACATCCATTAATCAGCACTAAAAGACAAACTTGGGGATTTCAAGACTGTATGTTGAGACAGTAAAGGTAGACTTCGCTAATAATTAATATTCAATAATAAATAGGTAAATATGGTGCAAGTGATTAAGGGAGAAAACGGGGGAAAATGTGACCAAAATAACAAAATTTAACACCTTTTTGTACCAAAAATATTACATGGTTTGAAGTCTATATATGCAAAGTTTTAGGGCACTACAATGCCTAGAAGTTGCTCCCATTACAACACATTTTAAGGTCTGCGCTCCTTAAATGTCCCTGAGAAGGCACGGCAGGTGATGAAATCGCTACATGAAGGAAAAAATCTGCTTTTTTTTTTACCGATGTTTGTGGAATTTTTTTTCTGTGAAGGTTAATTTATGATTTGTCACAGCGCCACCGTGATCGGTATTACATAGTAACAGCAGCTCTGCGTGTAGATGTCGTATAACAACAAATTATATTGTGAGGCAGTATTTTATATCACAACACTATGAATGCCAGAGTGATTGTAGTGTAAATTAACATTATTGTATGACAATGATTTGAGATGTTTGTTAATTATAAGCATTGTTAGGAAATAAGTTTACACGGCCTCACTGAAACTGACAATAGGAGCGGATAACAATGAAGCGAGGGGGTGAGTTGTTTATCAATTAGATGAGATTAACAAATGACGTCAGAGTAGCGTGCCTTTCTTTAGAAATGGAGGTAATATCTTCCCTAGAGTATATGTGACGCTAATGTTGGCGCGCTTTAGTAACCAATAGCAACTCTGTTATAATGTTTAGGCATATCGGTGTCAGAGAGTATAAATTCTGAAGCCAAATGCAAGTATCGCGCAGTTCAACAGAATCATTCACGAGTTACACGTCGCGCAGTTCTACAGAATCATTCACAAGGCAAACGTCGCGCAGTTCTAAGAAATCTCTCTCGCGAGTTACACGGAAGCATTCATAAAGTTCACATTACGCAATTCTACAGAATCTCTCGCGACGTAAAGTTAGTTACAAAATGTGAAATACGCAAATTAATAGTGCGCGGAAATAAGTGATTGTAGTTACATTCGAAAATATAACAGTCAGGCGTGTATCAAGAGTAAATATGTGAAATTAACAAAGTGTGACGGCAATAAAAGTGTAAAAACAAATTCTTTTATCAGTGTTATCTTTTAGTAACAACTCCTTTCCGTTTACACACCCTGTTCAAGAGATATTTGCTCGACTGAGTAATAATAGCTAGCCGGAGGACAAAGAACCCAAAATTCAAAATAGTAAAACAATAACAGGCGCTCAGTAAAAAAGATAACACGAACAGATACCCCGACAATTGTTGCATATACATGAACCAGAAACAAGTGTGAATAATGTAAATAATACCAGTGATGAAAGGTTAGATGAGCAAGAATGTGGTGTAAGAAAAGTTTAAGGCAGAAACAGCTAGAGGATAATTATGAACATATACCTGTTATAAATAATGAAGAGTGTAAATATATATTGGTGGACACCAGTTTACTGTCATCATTAGTGAAAGACCTGAAGTGTAATGACCACGATCAAAACTGTTTGTACATAGGACTTGGCACTGAAAGGCTTGGCTTATGCCATAAAGTAGAACTGATTTGAGGTGCTTGTAAGGAAAAAAGAGTACAAATTACACATCTAAGCTGGACACATTACACATCTGTAAATTAAGCTCACTTTTCTTCATTTTAATTTTTGCCACACTTTTATTCATTAAAAAAAATTACGCATGTAATTTAGGATTAACTTAGTACTTTTTAAGATAAAAGTGTGTAGTGATTGCAAAAACTTTGAAGTTTTTGCTATGCAGGTAATTTAATTTCTAATTTTCCTTACACTTAAAATCTTGCAAAACCCATGCGTCCAGTTTTTCTAAACGACTTTCTGGTTTTGTAAAGAAAACAAACAAACTTGTGTTCAAGAAAGTGTGGAGTGAATTTCATTTTGAAGTTTGCAAATGTTTTTAAAGAAAATTTTCAATAACTCAAAAACTAATCGATATACAAAAATGAATAGCCAAATAGTTTCACATAACACCCCAAATATATGCACAAAAATGATGTAACTTTAAAATTGTGTAAACCAGAAATTTCGCCAATCACCCCCTTAATAAATGTAATAAAATTTAGTATTTAATGTTAATAACGATACACCATATGATTTCAGAACTTTACAAGTTTGTAAAATGCTTATTTTAAACTTCATTTGATGGAGTAAACAGAGAAGTCCTTTGGAATATCCTAAAAATAAAGGTCTCTCTACTCAGATCATAGAAACTGTTAAGAGCTTATATAAGGAAAATATATTTATATTGAACCTCCATTGACTAAAAACAACAAAAGCATTTTCAAAATAAACCAAGAGTTCGATAAGAGTGTGCACTTTACCCTGTACTCATATACTGACTATATTCTGAAAGAATGCAAGAAATTTCTAAATTATGAAGGAATAGTAATTGATAGCAGATATAAGATAAATGTGTTATTATTTGCAGACAATGTTGTTCTTATGGCAAAATCTGAAAGAGACCTGCAAGTGTTGGCATATAAGTTCCAATTGACAGGCAATATATACAATTGTAACGTATCAACAAGTAAATGGAAGGTAATGGCGTTTAGAGGAAAATAGATTATAAGATCTAAAGTTATCCTAGAAGGTATAATAATAAAACAGCATCAGATTTTCAATGGGGCGTGATATAACTTTTGGAGTAGATATAGAAAATAGAATATTGTGACTTTCTCCAGCTTTTCAACTGTCTCTTCTCTCAGTTCTCACTAACATTGTTCTAAGTCTCTATCTGTTCAGCTTCACTACGAGTTCACTTCACCAATATCACTTCAATCAGGTGAACTAGCTCATTTTTCCGTCAGTTCACTTCCTTCGTGACGTAACCTCTTCACTCGGGAGTCGAACACAAGTCCACAACCTGTCGCTCCCCGGTAATAGTCGCTGCACGTCACAGAAACCTTCCCCAGTTTGCTCGGAGAAAGTTTCACTCGTATGTGGAACCATTAAAAGAATCCTAGGCCGAAAAACTAGGAAAGACAGAAAACTCAAATTATATAAAACAATGGGCGACCCTTGTTATTATATGGAAGCGAAAACTGTATAATTAAATCGAAACATGAAAGTAAAATATAAGAGAGTAACTAGCTACTTTGTATAATGTAACCGTTATGTTATTTTCTACCCATCTCTAGCCTGCGCTACGAGTAATGGTCCATTTGCAATGAAATGTAAGCGCAGACGTAGCATAAGCGCAAGACTTTGCATCCAAGTTATTTAATGAAAGCATTCACATAGAGTCACGGAGCGTGAGTTTGCAAACTCCAAACTTTATGCTTGCGTTGCGTGCATAGAGGAAGAACTTTGCGTCGTCCAATGTACACGCATGCTCTCTTCCATTAGGCCGTGCCACAAAAATTGTTGCGGCTCACCATCTCTCATTTCCCTCAAGAGGTTATGGTAGTCTCCTTACTGAATCCTCCTTTCACTTAATGGATGAACCCAGCATCTGCGCCTAGATTTCTTGGCTCACAAATCGTAAGGCGCAAAAAGATAATTCACATTGCATTAATATAACTTGTGCAGGTGTATCGTCACATAATAATTTGCTAGAGTTTCCATATTGCACAATATGTTGGTCAAATTCGTGATGTTACTAACGCTACGAGTGGCAGTGGGGCTTGTGTATTTTTTGTGACCTATTTATTTATAAAATATTGAGTGAACTTTCTTATTTGATATTGTTGGTTATATTATTCAATTTGAAACTTAGGGTGCGCTCGGAAGATTTCCAAAATTAGTTTAAGGATCTGGAAGCCAGTGCCAAGTTCTTGCGTTACGCCTACGGCTGCATTGAGAATGGTCTTCCCTCACGCCTTAAGCTGCGTTATGGTAGCGCTTGTATTTCATTGTGAATTTACCTTAACGAAAACCTGCTTGAGATTTACGAATTTTGCAGGTGAATGCTTCGGAATGTCAAACAGTTCCCATTTTACTTTCACTTTTGTTATGGGAAGAATCGATTGTCCGTATCATATTACGGCACAGTGCTCACTTCATTACGGCAGCAAACTTGTAACTGTAAAAAATAAAGCATGAGAAGTCGCGGAATGACGCTAAGGTGTTCCTTCTTTTTTAGAAAAACAAAAGAACAAAGAAAACACGCGAAGGCGAGTAATGCTGAGAGATTGTGGTTATTGTTCCAGACAGTAGTGGGGGAGTCCTGAATGGGAATGTGGCGGGAGCGAGTGAGGGAGGGCAAAGAGCAGGTACAGTTCTATTCATCTCATGGAGCAGGTAAAATGGCGAGACCTTGCCAACGGGAGCAAAAGAAGATGGATGGGAGGGGAAAGTCGTGAGCAGTAGCGTACAAACCTTAGGCACTGTAAATAAAACATGTGTTTGTATAAGGCACATTCCTAACGCCGGTCGATACCCTGCAAATCCGAATGCAACGTTGATTTATTGCTTTCTTTTTCGCCTAGGCGAGTTCTCACATATTGCATTTAGAGTTTATATGAACAGACTTACTATACATATTGCCATTGTACTGTGTTTGAGGATATCCCTGATGCCATGGAAGTATAAAATAAATTAATATGCACTATTCTATTTGTAGAACTTTCACGGTTCTGAATCTTTTTCCTTGGTTATTCCTAAAGGGATAGACCCTATCCTACTTAATTAAACGCATCATTCCAGCTTGTTCTTAGTAATTCTACTTAACGGTATCACCTAGATATATCATTTAATAAAATTGTTGGCAAACGATCCCTTATATATACTGGTGCCAATTATTTTTATTTCCGCAGATCTTTAATTAAAGGTAAAACCTTTCCATGCACCTTAAATAAATTGTCATGTTTTAAATAAGGATGTGCAAATAATAAGCATATAATTTATAGGATAATCGGTTATAGAAGACCCCTTAAGGGGAGATGTAGTCTAGGGTTACCTCTAGTTCTAAAGGTCGCGGCTTAAAATCCGTCGGAGAGCAATAGATTTTTTCGGGGATAAAAGTTCTTAGCATGGCTTCCTTCGGAAGGGAAGTAAACCCGCTGGTCCCGTGTCATAGATTAACGACACGTAAAAGAACCTCAAACTTGATAAAGGCGACTCAGCAAAATCTCCGGTCTTTCACGCCCAATATAGAATGAGACGCTAAGGACGATAGAGTTAAAGAGCGTACATAAATAAAACTCAATTTAATTTTTTAAGGGGAGAATAACAGTCCTATTTCGCAAATGTTAAGTATGCTACATTCATAACCTATATCTTACCAGGTATCATCCCTCTTAAGATATCATAATGAAATGCTTACGATGTAAATAAATACCTTCTAATTTCAGTGATCTGATTTTATCCAATAAGTTTGTTTATTAGGAAGATGGAGTGTTTTTAATTACAATCATCTTTTGATTAAAACTTATCAGCAATTACTTTTTAAAAAATAACAAACCGACTTTTTAAAAACAAAGTTGATCCACATCACGACCTAGACCCTTATCAACCTAAAACTATATTTAACTATGTTCAAATGTTTCTGAGAAACCTGCTCATTTATACGGGAAAATATAGGTAATTCATAAAAAATCTGATGTGTTACACTCACATGACTTCTCTACTCTTATACGAACAATTTTAACTATTTTTATTCTCCATCTACTTCATGTTAATCCAGATAAACATTTGCAGACTCCTATCTTATTACTAATTTTCTTGTAGATGTAAGGGGAATATATATTTACAAGGGCAGTATCGAAATACAGTAGCCTTTAAGCACATACATATCACTTAATAGCTGGTTGCTAGGTGCAGCACTATTCCCTTTTCCACAGATTAATACTCTTTGCATATCCAAGACAAAACAATGAATAACGAATTCCCATTTGAGAAAATTATTGAATAACTTACGGGAATAACAAGCAATATCTCGAAAATGGTTCACTCAATAACAAAAATGTATATGACATAAATTATGTATTTTAACGCGATCTACATCTTTTGTGTAGTAAAATTTTGTCTATCTCTTATGGTTTACAAGTTTACCAAAAGTAGTTCACAATGAAGAATACTTTTGGAGACATTCTCAGAAAATTCAAGATATAAATTTTATTTTTCATAACAATATCTTAAACATTTCATATTTTAATCAAAATCGTTATAGTCATTTTTGAGAAAATTAAAATTTTCGAAAAATGTTCCATGTAAAGGGTACTCTGGGGCGGGGGCATTTTTTTGAAAACCTTCGTGTCGCATCTCTGGAAGATACTGAACCTAAATACCAAGTTTGGTGTTTATCCGACTGTTCGTTTCTGAGTTATGCTGTTCACAGACACACAGACACACACGGACATGTTTCCAAAAATGCTTTTTTTGGATTCAGGGGGTCTCAAAACATGTATTTCCTGTGAAATCTCGGTATCGAATTTTTGGGTGGAATACAATACTTCCCTTACTTACTATACGTACTAGAGAAAGTAAAAGTTATACGCAAGGTAAAAAAGATGAAAACAATCTCGCATATATTTGCAGAGAAAGGAACCGCATGGCTTGAGCTTCAGAAGCTGCCATATTCAACAGTTGTACCAATTTGTAGAGCAGAACTTCCCCTAAAAGATTGGCTAAAGTTCACTTCTCTACTCCAAAGTGGGTAGGTGTTAAGATTTAATCCTTGTTCTTTTCCTGAAGTGGTGCAGAATTCACAGCACCAAATGTAAATGCACAATCAATTTTAAAAGTATATTTAAAATATAAGTACTGTGCCTTAATGATTATACATGTTATATTATACAGAAGGAAATTTCATTTATAAGACTGCAGAGAAACAATGTCCTTTTTGCAATTTTCGCTGTTTGGTCTTTCGTTAAACGATTTGTGATTTTTTTTCCCTTAAGCTTGAAGAAATAATTTCCCATAGTCTTCGGTATCAGCAATACTTAACTAACCATTGGAACACGCTTGCCATCAATCTATTACACCAGAGTCGCGATTGACCGTCTATAGCGCTGTGACATTCCGCTTTAGCTACCTTTAGTGTTCCAGACATAACCTGATACCGATTTACTGAACGTTCTGTTAAAAGCAAACTAAATTTTGTAGTTGATTAACTACTTCCTGATATGCCAAAACATAGTTTAACATTAAATCACATTTTAATTGAATATTTTGGTATCATGTTTTACCATAGTAAATTTTTTCACGTGTAATTTCTGAAACATTTTCATTTTTTGTAAGTTTTGGGTATATAGACTTATCTTACGACTTATTATCTCGTGGGCCTGGGCAGGTTCTTTAGCCAAAGTTACGCAGAAATCTTGTTTCCTCGCAAGCCACTTCCGAGGTGTGAAACTGTCTTTTCTCTCATACACTCCCTTCCAGTTATGCCGTCACCGCAGCTTCAGGCGGCATTCTATACTCTTCACAGGTGAGCACCTATGCTACCTCTAGCAAGGCAGAGGTGTGTGTATCTGTTTACCTTTTCGCGCGAGCAGTGGCGTCCTGTTTAACGTGCACAGTTCTAAATTATTCTCAAATGAATACGAGTATATAACTTTGCTTCAGGCGTCATCACTAGGGCTAGCACAAATATCCATTGAGCAAGGATCAACATAATTATCACCCTACCTGTACACGTGAGTACTGAGTACACGGATCCAGGGCTGCACAGTTGACAGCTAGTAGATCACTTGCTCTCTGTGAGCTCTGTGTTTATGTTCTGCTACACCCTGAAGATTTTTTGTTGTATAATTAATAGCCCCACGCTGGGCGCCAATTTGAAGTAGGTTAATTTTTGTTGTATTGTTATTTGCTCCACGCTTTGGGAGCCAATTTGAAGAAGGCTTGTTGCTGCTACGTATGGAATGTCAGTTTGAAGAAGGTGTATTATATTTCGACTATTGGGGAGCCGAACTTGAAGTAGTTGCAACCCCACGTATAGTAAAATGTTTCCGGTAGTCTTCGCCAAAAAATGTACTTTCCGGTGGCCTTTGCCCCAAATGTTTAAACAAAATTAACTTTGTAATTTTTACTGCTTCTTTAAATATTATATATTTACGTTTGCCTCGGCTGCGTCAGTATTTATACTTTTTTTAGAGACATGTATGTCTTAGCAGGGAGTGGTGCGACTGAAGAATGTAGGCTTACACAGATTATAATTTTACTTCACTCCTTTTATTAATGCTTGACACGATTTAAATAACACTTCACTGATATAGAGGGAGAGAGCTGTGAGATTTTTGTTTATTAATTACTTGAACTTTTTAACACGTAAACTATTTTTGTCTCCCACAAAATACGTATTAAATTTCTCGAGGACGCGTCTCGCGACCGGTTGGGAACACTGTCTACAAGCAATGACATCTGAATTTGTACAATTTGCCGTATTTCAGTTTGTGATTGGCTAATCCTACTCTAATAGAATACCTTCATTTAACTCAAGCTTTTTCTGGTTGTTGATTGGCTATTTTATAATCTGTCACAAAAATTACATTACTGTTTCCAAGAATTACAAGTAGTATTGTTAAACTTTCAAATTCATTATTGCCTCAAGGTTACCTCATTGTTAGCTCCTACATTATTAAATTACGTAATGCATTCACATAACGTTATTACATGTATACAATAATATAAACATATACAATAACTGTAATATACACTTTTTATATATTGTTACATACACATATTGCTTTAAGGTGGGCTGTTATTGAATTTATATATTATATAATTAGACTGAAATCATTTAAATGTTAAAAATACTGCCTCAACCCCTGACCAGTTGTAGGTTACCTGTGGCACCCCTTCCCATCGCCTTACTGTCATACAAGCTGACAGCGTGCAAGTATTGTAAGCCAAAGGTTGTCCTAACTCTAGTCATCACTTATAATAACCATTTTAAATATATAAATAAATAAAACACTGTTTTTCACATCTCCAAGGAAAAATATTTTTAAAGACAATATAATATAAAATTGAAATACATTATACTTTTCACTCTCAAAGAGGACACATTTACTACACATTATTTTAATAATCTGTCCATGCAAGCATCAAATTAACTTGATAAGAGCTGAGTGAGACTCTTACGCCAGGCCATATAATTAAAGCGACACCGAAACAAACATAACCAAAGGACTGTAGAGGTAATAACGATCCCGGCGATGGATATTGTCGCCGAGAGGAAAACAGTCTAATGGTTTCGAAAATAGTTCACGTGGGAATAACTATTTTCGCGGAAGGTTTCTCCAGGCGAGGAGCCCACGAGATATTAGTGGCATCTCAAGAAGTGGAGCTGCTCAGATGGAAGAGGTAGACCAGGAAAACTAAGCAATAACCTTTCGGTAGAAAACATTGCACAAGATTTTCCGGTAGTATATTGCACAGGGTTAAGGTCCGAAGTAAGCTTTGAAGTTAATGGTGAACAATTGGTAATGCTTAAGGGTTATTCTAATGAAAATGTGATGAGATCTCCTACAATGGAAGTCAAAATCACAGGTAAATTAATAAAGTTTACAATGGATACAGGCGCCACTATGAGCGTCTGCAGTATGAATTTCTTTTGACTTATTAAGCAAAAATGTTAAGATGATGATGTTGCCTGCTTTCAACTTGGTATGTAAGGTACTTCGGTAAAATGTAGATTTCAAAGTACATTGCGATTGGAGATAGGGGGGTATTTGAATATATTTTCTTGGTTATCAACCATTTAATATATGATGCCATAATCGGTTGTGATATGTTATACGATTTGAGGTTATAATAAAATTTGCAGATAAAAACGTCAGAATAAATAAAGTCTAGGAATGGGACCTCAATACCGTCGATACTTCAATATTCGGTGGTATCAAAGTATATCTAATGCTTTGAGATAAACATTCAATGCTTTTAAATTTTTAAGTTTTGCATTATTGAAAGTTGTTGTGTTTAACTTTATGCTAGATAAGAAATTAAAGGGGCGATACTTCATGTTATTGCCTCGCACGTGTCCCCAAAGAGTAGCAGGACTATAGTTCTTGATAGACCTTGACTGCGATGAATGTAATATTCCATAGAAGTAGAGGCACTCGTGTAACATGCAGCGTTAACTGAGTTGTGAATGAAGCTGATTTAGCTGACACACTAAATCACTATTCGCAATAGCCTGGCTTGGTGACTCACTCTTAGCCAGTAAATTTACCTACTCCGTTAATAAAAATCTATGAATACAGCAGAAACAAATCAGATATTAAGAGTGAGATAATGCAGCGCATGGAAGTATTTTTTCTTTCGTATTCCTGAACAAACATCTTTGTTTCCTTTCTATCTCTGCATTTCCTATAATACTTCTTGATTTTTTCTTCAAAATTTTAATTGTGTCTAATATGCCTTTGTATTAAATATGTAAATGCTAATGTATGAGGGTGGGTAGTAGAGGGACTAAATCCACAAACTTACTAGGTTTCTGAGTGGCTAATTACTTATTACAGGATGAAAAAATACATATGTTATGTAGTAATTGTGATTAGTGGTAAAATGGTGTAACAAACAGATTATTTTTAGTTGTTTGGGTTTCATGTAAAATATATATTAGTATATACTTCCAAGATTGCAGAATAAAGAAGAATTGCTGGTATTTGTTTTTCTGTGGATAGAACATCCTTTAGAACAGAGTTTTCAGCGCAAAATATAGTTCATAAATAGGGAAGCAAATAAATAATAATAATAATAATAATAATAATTATTATTATTATTATTATAATCATCATCATTATTACCCTGACTAACAATAAGGAATATATAATCCTATCAAGATAAAAACATTGCTGCCAATTAGAGAATGTCAAACAAGAACAATTCGGAATTGGCATACAATACAAAATTGGTTACATGCGTTTATATACAAAAAGCTACTAATAAGAACATGATTCAATGACCAAGCTCTCGCCTTTAGAATTTTATTACAAAGTGAGTATCGAGTATCGAGAAATAGTTGTGTGGTACATCATCGCTAATAAAGCCGAAAAGAAAATCTTCGTAGCATTCGTTGTTCTGTTAGAAAGAACAAATTATTTAAAACTCCGGAAGATTTGGTTAGAAGGGGAAGAAGAACTATCTATACAATGCCTTGACGTTGGACAAGAATTACAGAGCTTGAAGATCGCTACAGCTGATATGAATAAGTAAACACAGATGGCAGGTATAACATGGGGAGAGACTCCCGAGCGAGAGAGAAAATATTTGACCCACATTCTGACGGTTGCAGGGGTGAGAACCGGTCAGTTGAAATACTGAAATAGACAGAAAAGCCTATTCGCTAACAGACGAACGAAGGTGTCGCTTAGAGGAGGTATTACTCATTAACTCCAACACTTTTACTAATATAGCGTGGAAATGCACTGGTTCAAATATGTAGTGAAGGTTGTTGGAACCTTATCACAGATATGGAGAGTTGCCGTTAGTCTTACAAGGGAAAGCGCACGAATTCATCAAACAAATATTTGCAAGGAAAAAGTTCACAAATACAATGAAACGATGCAAAATTAAATTTCACCGTTGTATACGTTATTCAACTGGAATAAAAACAATGCGTAGACTTAAAAATCGACCTAAGAATGTTGTATAAGCATCACACGGTTGGGTCGAGATGTGCCCAAAAATAGAGAAATTGTTAAACGAGTCGGTGAATCAAGTGACTGGATTTAAACCGGGAGGTCTTATGGAGGGAAGACATGTCAACCCTATGGACAGTTGTATCCGTCAAACAATAGAAGTAGGAGGCGCTGAATTCGAGACCGAGATGTTAAAATTAGCAGCCTAAAGAACTGCAGACCGAAGGAAGACCAAACATAAACCTAAGAAAAGGAAGAAGTGGGGAATGCAGATAAATTATCTTATCTTAGTACGCAACACAGTTTAGACAACGCACTTAACAAATTTAGTCATCGTTTGGCAATGCTATTCAAGGGTACATATGAGGTTGTAGAAGGATATGGGTACGGACACATTTTTGCTTTCAGAATCACAGAACGGTAAAATGGGAAGCAAATAAAAGGATGATACGAAGGTGTAATGTAAAGAGCGATCGGAATGTAAATCAGGTCAAAGCTTAGAAATTAATAAGTGGAGGGAAAAGCGAAAATGAAGGACAGGAAAAATGTAAACATTCGACCGGGAAGAGGGGGGTAAAAGGTAAAGGTACGTATCATGGAGGGGCCCCCGGAACCTGGGCAGAGCACCGTACGCAGGCCAGTTAGTTCATTGTGCTTCCAAAGTGATCCCTGGGAGGGAGGGATAAGAGGAGAGACCGGAAGGGCGACCAGATCCGGATGCCAACCGCCGCAAGCATGGACGGGATACCTAACGTTTCCTGATAGAATGCATCCGACGCCGCTCGGTACCTGGCCCAGCCACCAACCTCCAGGGTCCCCCCGAGAGGAGCCCCATGAGGAGAGAGGAGAGACCTAATGAGCGCTACCGCAGCGACGCTAGGGAAGTAAACGCAAGCCATCGCCCAGCCGCAACTCCTGAACACCGTCGCCTGGTTCTACAGCCCTGAAACAGATGATAAGGAAGATGATAGGTACAGGAAGGAGAGTCATGGTAGAAGATGTACCCACCCAAAATTCACCTGGCGACCCAAGAAAACCACGAAAAACCCATGGGCCAGAATGGGCTGTCGCCGCGGATCGATCCTAGGACCTGTCGAATGTGGGCCATAGGCGTAACCGCCTGAGGCATCCCGCTCGGCGGGAAGAAGGGGTAGTGGAGCGATGACTGTAAACAGATGTTTGTATTTGAGGGCTAAGGAAGACCCAGCAGGGCAATGAACTGTTGTGTTTACAATCCGGAAGGCCAGTTTGAAAAGAATTCCCTTGTACTACTGTAAGTGACGTATGTTAAGGAAAAGGGAAAACCAGGTACCTGGCCCGGAAATGAGAACGGAAGTTTTTAAAGGTGTGGTGCCATGTGGGCGAATGACTTCGTGAAAATAATTTTGGAGGAACTAAAACAATGCGGTGAAAACTTCACCGTATAGTTTAAAAACATGTTTATATTGTTTGCGCAGTTTGAGGCGGGAACGTCTTTCCTTTAGGCAAAATATAATTTTACATTAAATCTAATTTTTTATTCAGTACTTAGGTATCAGCTTTAGCATAGTTAATTTTTCCACATGGTATTTCTGGAATAGTTTCATTTGCTAAAGCCTTGTATATATAGGACTTATCTTGTAACACTATGTATCGTGGAACTGGGCAGATTTCTTACGCTAAAGTTACGCAGAAAACCTTGTGTCCTCGCAAAACCTTCCCTCTTTCTCTGATGTACCGTTGGGAGTGTCTATTCTGTATTTGCAGAGTATTTGCTAAGGTCGAGTGGCACGAAGAGAAATCCCGGTATTTTTCCAGGTTTACACATGATACAAAATTTGTAGCCAATGGAATAAGATAGGATAGGATTAACTACAGAGAGAACTCGGCCTTGACCCAGTGTGGATATTGTACCTACGCCCCATGAGAAAGCGTCCGGGAGGAAGGTTGAGGCGAAAGGAGACACTGGACGCCCGGAACCAGGAGCAGGGCACAGAAATGACAGGGTCCCTAAGTTTCCAGATAGAGACACCCGGAAGACGGACAGGCTGACCTGAGATTCCACTCCACATAGAGGGGGTCAATGACCTTCAAGGGATTTGGATACCCCAGCAGCCAGCCGAAGCCGAGGGACGGAGAGAGTCTCAAAGAGCATCCTTTTTCCCTGCTACGCTACACATAAACACTATTGGGACACTTAACCGCGATGGAACTAGCCAACCAGAAGTTAAATTTGAGAGTTTGGCAACAGTTTAAAAAGGCTTAAATAGAGTTTCCA
This sequence comes from Deroplatys truncata, assembly GCA_030765065.1. Taxonomy (NCBI): domain Eukaryota; kingdom Metazoa; phylum Arthropoda; class Insecta; order Mantodea; family Mantidae; genus Deroplatys; species Deroplatys truncata. The sequence continues at coordinate 200,089,553 of CM060983.1, read as the reverse complement.
AAGAACCCCAGCGTCATTTCGCATCCGTTATCAGTCATCTTAGGTCTGATCCTCGTGTGTGGTACCGGTATCAGGGGAATCCCGTGCCAGAAAGGTGTTTGTGTGCGAAAATAGAGCAAAAAAGCATTAAACAGAGTTTCGAAAAGAACGGTGTGATTAACGGAGTGCGTACAACTAACAGCACGGAAGAATGCGTTTGGTTTTTTACGGCGCGAAGTTACCGAAAAAAATATTTATGGTGGACTTATGAGAAGTGAGCGAATCTTTGAACTCACCTCAGGAATCATTATGGTTTGTAAAGAACATCAAGTTGGTCAAGATATCGCCCATTACCATATTCTCATTTCTACTAGATGGTTTATACTCTCATACAGTTTAAAAGCACCCACAGCAGACGAGCAGCCGAATGACAAGAAAGGAGACGGCAGACCAGCTCCGGGTGGAGATCCAAGGAAATCCCGACTTCGAGACCCACCATGTACATGCGTCGCGGAGAAGCAGGTAAAGGTGGCAGTGACCGCCGCAAAACAAATAACTTAACTCGTCACTGGTAACCGTTACATGTAACCCTTAACGCACTGTTACTGTGAAAGTTATAACCGTTACTCCAAAATAACTTTTTTTGTCAAATTCCTAGCTTAGGCTACTGATGTTGCTAATCTGTAATATAGTTCAAGATAAAGACATTGCATAACTGAATTAAAGAGAGACTAAATGGCAAAAATTACCAAAAAATAGTATACTTAGATTTTTTGCAGTGTTAGAAATTGTATTTCCTCTTAAATTTGTATACATTTTATCCTGTAGACACAATACCTACACCTTTAATACAGTTTTAAAAATGGTACTGCATCTGTACTATGAATTCCAGATCACCTTGGAGAAAAAAAATCGCAACGCCTATACACTTGGGAGAGAGAGGTAAACTTAAGCCCATCTTATAGGGGAAGTTCTTGTCTACAATTTGGTATTACTGTTAAGTATGACAGCTTATGTGTGCTCAAGCCATGTGATTTCTTTCTTTACAAATTGCCTTCTCATTTTTTCTTTGAGCAGCTTTTTCTGTGAATGACTTTTCTGGGATAAATGACACGTTTTCTCTAAAAAGTGTTGAAGATGGTTAAGTGAAACTTTTGGGATGATAAAAAAATTTATATGTGCAGTTAATGTTCGTTTTTAGTTATTTTATTGCAAAGAGATGCAACTGCTGATCTCAATTTTAATCAAAGGATGGCATAATTAAGAAGATAGTCCCCTGTGCTTTAATAATAGGGTTTATGGATGGAATGGATAATGAAGAAGGTTACATTTACATCCTGTAAAAATGCCAGTCTGTCTTAAACATTTTCTGAGATAATGTTTGAATTTAATTTTAATCTTCTCTTAGTCACGGTTTAATTGTAACGAAGCTACCAAAGATCTTACCGAGCGGGATAGCTCAGCGGCAATTCTGTCGCCCGCATTCAGCAGGTCGTGAGTTCGATTACCGCAGCCAACTATCCTGACACATCGTTTTTGTGGGGTTTCCCCGGGTTGCTAGGAATGTTCATTAGATCTCCCGAATTTCCTGTCTCTCCGTCCATGCTAGCTTCTAGTTCCTGAAGTCGTGGATTCAAACCCGAAGGAGGGCGATGGATTTTTTTGGGGCGTAAAAGGGAAGGGAAGTAAAGCCCGCGTCGTAGATTTGCGGCACGTAAAAGAACCTCAAGGAAAATTACCGGACTTTCACGCCCAATATAGAATGAGTCGCTAAGGACAACAGCAGTTAAAGAGCGTCCATAGAAAAAAGCTCAAACTCAATTTAGGCTCCAACCACGCGAAAGACTCGCTTCCATAACAAAACATAGAGCCTTATTGTCTTCGCGCATGTATATTACGGGGAATTGCTTTCCCTGCACTGCGCTTCTAATTGGTTCTCTTCTGCTCCGCTTTCCCTCCTCTCCGTGTGTCGGCTAATCAGTTGACGCTGTACAGAGGTTGATATGTTATGCTACCAAGTGTTCTAGTGTTATAGTGCCAAAACGCATAGAATCTCCATGCATGATTCCTATGTGACGAGAAACACTTGTAAAGAATTGATACGGCGATTTACAGAGAAATTCTCTGCTGTTCGTACGACTCACATAGAAATGGTTCCTAATCTTGTGAATAGATTTGGGGAAACATGATCTAGTCTTGATAAGAAACTGTCCTTACAGAGGAAAAGCTCGATGATATTGCAGAACAGTTAGAATGAAGCCCAAACAAATCTCTGAGAAAGCTTGCACGAAATCAGGAATTTCGCAAATCTGGGCTTGCAATGCTACTAAACTTTTAAAGTTAAAACTGTGTAACATAACTGTAGTTCAGTAATTGTAACCACGCGATATGTGAGTTGGAACAGAGAGTTAATTTCTACATTTGGGTGTTTGATATTGTTAATGATTGCTGTATTGATCCTTTTTTTTTCTTTTTGCTTTGGTTTTGCTTTTACGTATTTACGAAGTATTTATGAACGTGAAAGCGAATTTTCCTGAAAGATGTGAGAGATATGTAGCGGCACAAGGACATATTTTCCACTTCTTCACGAAGGTATGTTGGTTGTTCGAGCTTAATGTGCATGGGAAATCTATGCGCTTGTAGGTTCTTTGGGGTGCAAATCTTATTCTGCCTGCTAACAGCGTGCTTCCTGGTGCCATGAAAATTCCCGTTAAGCCGGCCAGGAGTACAAACGAAATCTCTGTATTTGAGTGGTTTGCTAATGATCTTTCTGAATCATTATTTTTTGAACAAGTTATATTTTGTTATATTGTTATTTTTACGTTGTTATTTTGCCGCACGTTTTGGAAGCCAGTTTGAAGAAGGTATTTTTACGTTTTTTTTACTAGCCCCACGTTTTGGGAGCCAGTTTGAAGAAGGCTTGTTGCTGCTACGTATGGAAAATCAGTTTGAAGATGATGTATTATATTTCGACTGTTGGGGAGCCAAACTTGAAGTAGGTGCAACCGCACGTATGGGTCCCGGTAGCCTTCGTCCGAAATTTAAAAATATTAACTTTCTAATTTGGCTGTTTCTTTAAATATTATATATTTATGTTTGCCTCGGCTGCGTCAGTATTTATATTTTTTTTAGAGACATGAATGTCTTAGCAGGGAGGTAGTGCGACTGAAGAATGTAGGCTTACACAGATTATAATTTATACTCGCTACATTCATTAATCCTTGACACAATTTAAATAACACTTCACTGATATAGAGAGCTGTGAGATTCTTTTATTAATTACTTGCACTTTTTAAACACGTAAACTATTTTCGTCTCACACAAAATACGTATTAAATTTCTTGAGGACACATCTCGCGTCCGGTTAGGAACACTGTCTACAAGCAACTAACTTGATTTCTACCGCCTAAATTTGTAAATTTCTGTATTTCAAGTCTCTGATTGACTAATCCTAGTCCAATAGAATACCTTCATTTAACTAAAGCTTTTTCTGGTTGTTGATTGGCTATTTTATAAACTGTCACAAAAATTACATTATTGCTTCCAAGAATTAAAAGTAGTATTGTTAAACTTTCAAATTCATTGTTTCCTCATTGTTAGCAACATTTAACCTATTATTCTCACAGCTTCTACATTATTAAATTACGTAAATACATTCACATAACATTATTACATGTTTACAATAATACAAACATATACAATGACTGTAATATACACTTTTATACATTGTTGCATACACATATTGCTTTAAGGCGGAGTGTTATTGAATTTATATATTATATAATTAGACTGAAATCATTTAGGTGTTAAAAATACTGCCTTATTTTCCTGCCTCTATTAGTGATAGAATCTGCAGGGATTAATTTTCTTCTATTTCACTTTTTACTTTCTTTACACTTACTCTGATAAATAGAGGAGGTATTGCATACCCCCCAAAAATTCATTACTGACATTTCAGCAAAAAATACTGTTTTGAGACACTCTGAATTACAAACAGAGGTCATTGTAAAATGTCTGTGTTTGCGTCGTCTCTGTCTGTGGAAAGCGTAACTCATGTGAGAGACAGAATAGTAACTACATAACGGTTCATGATTTAATTTTCTCTAACTCTGTTACCAAGATGGATCTCCTTCAATGTCTTCAACCTCACTTGCTGACTTGATTGCAAACCAATCTTCTTGAGTAAGTACCTAACCTAAACAGATCCCAACCATTCATTAATTTATGTCTCTACCTGTCTTGTAGATTGCGTCCATGTCAGACAGACACCCCGACAACTCAAAGCACAATTTATCATCTTCGAGGTCTATCAAGACACGTCCCTATACAATACTGCATTTCGATCGCATCATGTAACTCATGCTTACATGCACCACATTTGCTAACCTAATGTAACACACTAACCATTGCTAACTCATCATAAGCCTTCATCATCGTACACGCTTGTATCTTCTAATTCCCTGTTGACACTAGGTCATTTGTCATCCGAGACTCATCTTTGACGTCCTCACATACCCTACATGTTAGCAATTGCATTAACCTCTGCTAACTGGAGTGCTCAAGCAAGCCACGGCTAATTTTCAACGTTTGAACTTCCATGCATTCTGTTCGCAAGTGTGCGGCTGCAGCTTTGAAGATGCACTGGCAACTAAAGGAAGGCGTTCTTAACTATTATTGGATGTCTCTAATACTCTAGGATCTCTTACACAAGCTCTCACAACTTCAGCAAAAGTTACAAGGTATTTCCTTTTAGAGATAGGACCTCGATACTCGGTTGTATCAAAGTGTGTCTAACACTTTGAGATAAACCTTCGATACTTTTTCGATACTGTAATATTTTTAAGTTTTGCATTATTGAAAGTTGTTGCGTTTAATTTTATGCTACATAAGACATGAAAGCAGTCGAAACTTCACACGTTATTACTTCCCACGCGTTCCTAAAGAGTTGCTGGACTATAGTTCTTGAGAGAGCTTGGCTACGTTTTCTGTGGGTGAATCAAGGCAACATTCCATAGCCTCTTGTGCCTAAAACAAAACATGCAAAACAGTGTAGCATGCAGCGTTAACTGAGTTCCGAATGAAACCGATTTAGCTGACGCACTAAATCACGTTTCTGCAATAGCCTGACTTGGTGACTCACTCTCAGCCATTGTATTTACCTACTCCGTTGACCAGAATATGTGAATCCAGCAGAAAAAAACCAGAACTTAAGATGTGAGATAATACAGCGCATGGAAATATTTGTTCTTTCTTTCCATTTGTTTGTCTTTACGCAAGTCAAACTCGGGCCATGAGGATAGCTTACAAGTATATCATGCGACTAATTTGAGTAATATGGATAGAAAGTCCTTTAAAATAAAGTTTTTAGCACAAAATATATAGGTACATAAAAAGGAAAATCAATAACCATTATATTATTAGCCTTGACTAACAATAGGGCATATATAACCTATGACATTATCACGATAAAAAAGTCGCTGCCAATCGTTGAATGTCAAACAGGAGCAATTTCGGAATTAGCATACAATCCAAAATTGGTTACATGCTTGTTTACACAAAAACCTACCAATAAGAACATAATTCAGTGAACAGGTTATCGCCTTTGCAGTGTTTTGTACAGTGAGTATCGAATGTTGAGTATCGTTGCTCAAAACTCAGTAACGGTATCGAGTATTGAGAAATAGTGGCATCGTTCCATCACTACTTTTCCTTCTTATCGGTCCTAAAACCTATAAATGTGCTATTCTCCCTTATTTTCTTCTTCCCTTAGTTTTTACATAACTTAACATTCTCTTTCAATTTTTGTTCATCCCTTGAAAGGCTATATTTGTGCTTTTTTATATTCATCTACTCTCCTACAGAGTTATCGGATTCCAATCGGTTACCAATTTCATTATTCAATAGTTTACCTCTTCTCGTGACCCTCAGAAAGAATATCTCAATCCTCTGCATTCTTCTCGTATTTTTCTGTTTACCGTTCAACTTTCAACGTCCAGTAATATCTACACATGGGTTACATCTATTTGTATCTTCGTATTTTTTCTTTTTAAGTTTTTTGAATTGTAACATCCGTATAATTAATAATTACTAATAGTTTTTATATGAACCTTGTATGATATGACTACTATTCTAACAACTTTAATTGACTTTGAGTGTAGTTTTGAAATTTAAAATCACAATATACATTGAAATTTATGCTTTAGATTTAATAGGATGTGTAGATACTTATATTGCTCACAGTTTCATTCATTTATATTTAATAGTCTAGGTGTTACGCTAAATATAATTATTTTTATCACATCACTTAAAAAATTCTTTTGACTAAAGCGGGTGAGTTAGTTTTTAGCTTTTACTACAATCATGAAATTACACATTTTAAAGCTGTCCTGTATTCATATTTCTCTTATTATAATAATGTTTAAAGTCACCTGCATTTTATTTTCCCATGAAAGTTTGCAAAAACCAATTTTTAAAATCAAACAAACAAACAAGCAAAGTTAAACTTAATTCACACAAAACTTTCTGCACAAGAAAAATCTCATAAGCAGAAATAACAAAAGCGAGAAAACATCGTTGAAACAGCGGGTTTGCATACCTCTGACTAAATTGTGACTTAAAAATGTCATCTTGAAACCATTAAGTGGGTTTTCTATTCAGAAATATTTAACGTATATTATAGCATTGAATTTGAAGATTTCTTCAAATGTCTCTAAAATCAATTCTTCGATATGCGTATAGAAGTTTATTATGTTTACACTGGCTATGCACGGTTGATTCCCAAAGGTTTTAGTTACGAAAATAGTGTATACCTCGCTAGTATTGCTTTACGAAACAAAATAGTTTTAGCCCCTTGGATCGTATTTAAAATAGACTGATTTAATAGCGGCAAATAAAGTAAAGCAAAATTTTATGCTAGAAAAACAGCATAATTGGTAACTTCATATTGGGATAGATGACGAAAATCTAAAAGAGCATTTATGATGTGTAAACCATGTAGGCAGAACAACAGCCAAATATCAAGACGTGTCTCCTATAGAAACGGGATAGGTAGGTTAGTTACCAGCTCTAACCTGTTTGCACAGATTGTCTTAGGAACAAAATCAGCAGCCCCTTTAGAAAGATGAGAATTGACTTTTTAATTTGTAGACGCTTATGTATCGAAGATCAGTAAAGGTGGATTTCTACACGGCGTATCGTGCACCGGCCATGTGCTGTATTTTAGAATCGCTAAAGATCACCTTCCATATAATTAAGGAAGAGAGCTTTTTGTTAATTTCCACATGCCCTACACATCGACCATGTTGTCGGCTATCAGTCATGAGATTGATTTTATGCAAATGACCGGAACACAGTCGCGACACGGTAGTTGCACAATAGGCTATGTGGAAATCACCAGGCGGCGACCTACTGGTCATCGTTTGGCAGCCTCTTGTATTTCGGTTATTTCCGGCATTTTCCGTAATGATACTAATACACTGGGAAGCCATTCGCTGGTTCAGTAGTATTCGCAGCTATACATATGTAACAAAAACATTTTGACAACACACATAACTTCTGGAAAATTATTGACGAAATGTTTAAAATATCTTGAAAGTCGTCCTCCGTGGTGTAGTGGTTACCATGCTAATTTCTAGTTCCCGAGGCCGTGGGTTCAAACCCGGCGGAGGGCGATGGAGTTTCTTTTCGGCGTAAAAGTCCTTAACATGGCTTCTTTCGGAAGGGAAGTAAAGCCGGTGGTCCCGTGTCGTAGATTTACGGCACGTAAAAGAACATCAAGGCTGAAAAGAGGCCTCTGAGCAAAATTTCCGGTCTTTCACGCACAATATAGAATGGGATGCTAAGGACCACAGTAGTTACAGGGCGTCCATAAATAAAACCCAGTTATTTTCTTCTGTAAAACCAAATAAGCACTACAGAGTATAACGATGTCTTCTTCTGTGTGATCCACTGCTTATTGAAACCGAGATGACAAAACGATCAGATAGAATCAGAGGCGGATCAGGATTCCTTTAAGGGGGAGCTAAAATATTTTGAAACTTACCTTACAAAGCAATAAAATGCAGTCCTAAATTTTCAAACATCATATAAGTGATTCACAAATTATTCTTTGGGTGCAAGGTTTACTTCACATTTTGAGAAAACTATGAAATTGTTGATTAAATAAAAATGGTTTTAAACGTAACGTTTAAGTACTTTATGAGTTTTATTGTAAGCCATTCTCATTGTAATGAGGTCTTAATTATTACACAGAAGTTATTTAATAGTAAATATAAAGCATATCTGATTCGTCCTATGTGTTTCTTTTCTTTCTTTAGTTAGTAGTAACATATTTGAGATATTTAATAGAAATAAAAGTATTGTATACATACTTCACGAAAAACAACTCCTATACACTTTGGAGTAGAGAGATAAACTTCTCCCCATCTTTTAGGGGTAATTTTGCTCTACAAATTGGTACTAGTGTTATACATGGTAGCTTCAGTGTACTTAAGCCATGTGATTTATGCCTTTGCAAATATGTGCGCATTTGTTTTCTCCATTTTTGTTTTGGAATAGTTGTTTCTGTAAACAAAATTTTATGGTTTTCTAATGCGATCTAATCGATTTCTCACAAGCTACTGAAGATAAATTAAATTTTAGGATTATTAAACAATCTCTAAACGCTTTTGTGAATCTGCTGTGGTTGCTTTAGCTGTTTCTGTGAATGAAATTTATGGTTTTCTTATGAAATCTAAGCTTTCTCAGATACTATTGGAGATAAATTAAAATTTAGTATTACAAAAACAACTGTTAATTACTGCTCTGAATCTATGTGGTTGGTTTTTTACATAATTGCTAATAAATTTTAACTAAACGCGGGTATAATTAAGAAAATAATCCTGTCCTATTAAGCAAACTAATTGCATAAAAGTATATCAGTGAAGGTGCTAGACTCTAGTTCCCAAGGTCGCGGGATCAAACCCGGCGGAGGGCGATGAATTTTTTCGGGCGTAAAAATATTTGGCATGGCTTCCTTCGGAAGGGAAGTAAAGCCGGTGGTCCCGTGTCGTAGATTTACGGCACGTAAAGGAACCTCAAGCCTGATAAAGAGGCCTTTGAGCAAAATTACCAGTCTTTCACGCCCAATATAGAATGGGACTCTTAAGGACCATAGTAGTTAAAGAACGTCCATAAACAAAACTCCATTTTGAAGGTAGAAGACATTCATCATCCCCAAAACATTTCAGTCTGATATCTTGAATAGTTTCTGAGACAAGGGGTCATGAATTTAGCAGATTTAACATTGGTGGGATAAGGATTTTAATCTCCACTGAAATAATTTCATATTTCTATTTCAATACTGGAGCTAATATTTCTTTACATAATTTTGTTGCATTTATGCTGTCATTATTTTAATACCTCTGATTGTCCAACATTCTTCCTAATTTGTTGTGACTTCTTTTAATGAAACATCAAATTCCAAAAAGCTGAAAAGCAAAACTTTTTCAATTGCCACTTGATGCGGTATTAATGTTGATGCTTGTGATGTTTGTTTACATCACGTGTTGCCATCTTGTGACGTCATTCATTTGTTCGGTTTGTAGCTCCATCTAGTGTTAGCAATTTGTGGTAGTATTAGTGTTTGAAAGAATTATAAGTTTTGTTTACTTCCTCCGGCTAGCTATTATTTCTCAGTCGAACATGTCTCTTGAATCGCAGTGTGTAAACGGAAAGGAATCTTTTATCCAAATATAACACTGATGAAGAAATTTGTTTTACACATTTATTGTCAAACACGTTAACTATCACATTTATACATTGATCTTAACACTCGCCAAACTGAAACTGTTATAATAACTTCATTACTAATCACTCTTAATTCCCGTACTTCAACGTTTTGTATAATTAACTTTATAATACTTTAGATTTTCGTAACTTGTAAATCTATAGCCGACGTATCTCATACAAATATTTTGACGAACTGACGAACTGAAGACGACGTGTAGTGCACAAAGAATTTTGATGAACTGGGCGACTGAAGACGACGTGTAGTGTACACAGATTTTTGATGAACTGCCCACACGCTACCTCTAACCTACCCTATTTATACTCCTGCATCCAGATACGCCTAAAGATTATAACTGAACTACTATTGGCTAATAAAACGCGCCAACATTAGCGTCTATTTTAATATCCAATGAAAATTATGAATACATATGCTTTAGGGAGAAAATATTCCAGAAGTTTCTACCGAAAAACGCGCCAACATTACGTAACTTCCTCGTTTCCAATAATGATAAACAGCTCACCCCCTCGCTGCATTATTGCGCTATTATTGACAGTTTCAGTAAGGTCGTATAAACTTACTTATCAACAATAATTACAGTCAAGAAACATCTCAAATCAATGTCACATAAAAATGCATATTCATATTACAATCATTATTTACATTTAAGTAATTTGTGATACAAATTACTGCATCATATGCCCCACTAGAAACATAATTATAAACATTTACAACTTGGGTTTTTAGTCTCCTAAATCTTGGAACACACGCTATCACTTTCACTTGACACTTCACACGCATTTAACACACGACATATGTTTTTTTTTTTTATCTCGCCACTACTTACTGGCTCTGGTTTAATGTGTTTAGACATTAATCTGACATTACAAAATTTTTTATAGCAAATACTGTACCCTGAATTATTTAATGACTGTTTCAAAATTGTTTACTTTCTTTAAGTTGTTGACAAAAATTTATACATTTAAGAATTTTTGTAATTATTACACATATTTACCAAAATATTCACCCTTTATACAAATATATTTTCATCTCTTAAATCTAGTCACTGTTTCACATTTTCTGTTTGCCACATAAGTATTTGTTTTTAATTATTTTTACCCATTTTTGTTATTTTGTACTTTATTTTAATAATACTCTTGGAATTGTATTTACGTACTTTTAATTTAATATCATATTAAGTTTCAATCTTTGCATTCTTAATTTTCAAATGTTACAGTTACTAAAAATTTAATTTTTTTTTAAACATTTCTCTTTTTTTTATAATTTATTTCTCTTTTCACATGACATATAAATAATTAACCCTCTTACGTTCCAATACATTTCTCTGCAAGTCATCTTTAACTATCCAGCATTTACTTCACATCTCATTGCTATTTACCCTCCTGGATCAAATTGTGTGTGGCTAAACATTACTCGTAACCGTATCCTACCCTTCAAATTTTTGTTCATGAATAACCTCTTGTATTCATATGAAATTTCGTCCCATGATAACATTTGAAAACAATATAAAGTTTCCTGAACAACACATCTTTTAACAACTATCATTTTCAATTCTTCTGCTATCTTTTTAATCTGAGAATACTCTGACAAATCTGTACTAAACTGTACTGGATTGGAGTTTTCATTTTGAACATCTTGGTACAATTTATTTCTTTGCATTACTGTCTCCTTCTGTATTTCTGATATCTCCCCTCTGAAATTAACTTGCGCCTTATTCACATCTACATTCATAACCTCTTTCATCTCTCTTATCTCACTTGAAATGTTACTCATTCTACTACCTGACTCTGTACATTCTAAATCAACATGTTCATTTTTAGTATTAACCTCACTTTCTTTGTTATCTCTTTCCCTGCTCATGTCTAGCATTTTCTTTGAAACTTCTCCTATCTCACTTGCTATTACTTCCTCATTTTCATCTCTCATTTTTGGCATACTACTATCTAGCTTCATAACTTTCTGTTCAATTTCTTCACTGCTTTGATCTACTTTTTGCTCTAATATCTCATTACTCCTACCAATATTTTCAATTGATTTCTTGTTTTGCTCTAAGCGCTTACCAATATCTTCCCTCAATTTCCTATGACTCTTTTGCATATCGTCCCTGTTTTGATCTATTTTCTTTTCTAATTTCTCATTATTCTTACAAATTTCTTCCCTTATACTCTGAGTTAATTTTTGTTCTAATTTCTCAATATTCTTACTACTATCTTCCCTGTATTGTTCTACACTCTTATTTAGTATTTCACCAAAATTTCTTATCATTTCCATCATCGTACTAGCATCAAAATTAACATTTCCTGCTATTCTATTCTGACTTTCTGCACTAACATTTTCACCCTCAAATCCTACATTGTTTGGGCTATTATCTGTAACCTGTATTGAATTACAGCTAACTGTTACATTATCTCCCTCCATAACTATTTCTTCAATATTATTAGTAGCCATTATTTTCTTTATCCTACCACTCCTTAAGTACATTTGAAGGTTACAATTTTGTTTTCTAAAAAAAATTACGATACTCTGACCTTTGTGATGCTGTCTGTTGCTGTTACTTTGATGTCCAGCTTCCTGCCCCTCTCTCCTAGATTTGTATGTCGCTTCTGCGTTGTGTTATGATGAATCTGCGTCGTTTTGTTGTCCTGTGGTTTGAATTTCCCTGTTGCCTTGTAATCTCGGAATTACGATGTCCAATCATCCGCGTAGTCTGTCGTCCCTGTTGTTTCTGGAATCTGCGTCTTGTAGATCATTTCACTGCTGCATTCGTTCCACGTCCTGGTTCCTTTCCTGGTCACTCTGCCCCACGTTCTGGGTGCCAATTTGATGCGGTATTAATGTTATTTATTTAACATTATTGTAGCCCCTCGTTGTGGTGGCCAATTTATTACGGTATTTACTTATAAATGTTGTTACTTGTGATGTTTGTGTTGAAAAAATACCATATGTCACCGTATAATGCAGTATAATTCCAAAATGGGAATCCTAGTATAATACATATCATAATACACGCCACCTTCACCACCGCAAAGATTGCCGTTGTGCATAAGTACTAGGCGACTTGTCTTTATCTGTAAGGTCACCTCGTAGTCAAACACTCATTTACACATGAAAAATATATCAATCAGAATCCAATCTCAGTTGGTCCACGACCCGAGGGGTGGGAAACGGGAATTGGGAGAATGCTTGAAGGGGTGAAGCACGGTAGGGTCATGTGCCCTGAGACCGCTACGGTAACCGAAAAGGCCCTTTATGAACTCTGAAAACCGGTTATGAGGCAATGGTCTGGTTCTCCAGGTTAAATGTTTTGCGTTGGGCTGAATACCCGCCATGTAAACAATTTCATCTCAGCAGTCTCACATAGAAACGATGGGAAATGTGAGAAAGGAACAGGCATTTACCTAAAACGTGGCTGTAAGAAGAAGAAGAAGAAAATATGTCAATATTTTAATGTGAACAATACCTGAATTATCAAAGCTACAACTAAGATTCTTTTGTTGCATATTCTACACTATTTGGGGCATAAAATGTCTTAAAATGAATATAGTAGGCGCAAAAAATGTATGTGGCAACCATGTGAGCTAATATACAGAAATCAAATTTTTGATTGACTTTAGATAATTTTAGAGATTAGATTAATTTAATTAATATGATGATTATTATTATTAGTTACTTTTCATTAAGGATTACAACTAGCTCTGGTACGCAAAGATTACCATTTCAAAGCTATAGTCCTTGTTTCCTACTATTGGCAGCAGTAACTGCTATCGATGTAAGAAAGTTTGTTATTGTTGCAAACTGGTGTTTATCGGTAAACTGGTGTACATTGTTTTTGTCAAAATACTATATGATCATATTTTCATTTCATACGAATCACATTTTGCACAACTGTTATTAAAAATCATATCCTTACATTCACATGACTCTGCCCGCTGTCGTTTAATTTTGTTTACCACGTACGAACTACTCTTACGAATTCTTATTACTTTCTCTACTACGTATAGTAAATTGGGGAAGTACTGCATTCCATTAAAAAATTCGATACCGAGATTTCACTGGAAATACATGTTTTGAGGCCCCATGAATCCAAAATAAATCATTTGTGAAAAATGTCCGTGTGTGTGTCTGTGTGACTGTGAACAGCATAACTCAAAAGCGAAAGGTCGGATAAATAACAAATGCGGTATTTAGGTTCAGTATTTTTCAAAGAAGCGACACGAAGATTTTCAAGAAAATTCCCTACTCTAACTACCCTTTACATGGAACATTTTTCAAAAATTTTGATTTCCTCAAAGATGACTCTAAGGACTTTGATTAAAATATCAAATGTTTAAGGTATGGCAAATAAATTTATATAATGAATTTTATGGAAATGCCTCCAAAAGTCCTCTTCTCTCTGAATGGCTTTTGCATAACTGGTAAACCGTAAGAGATAAAATAAATTGTGCATAAAATGTAGATCTTGTTAAAACACATCATTTATGCCATATACTTTTTTTTTTGTCGAGTGAACCATTTCCGAGATATTCCTTGTTATTTGTTTGAATTTTCTAATGTATACTTTTCCTCAAATGGGAATTGTTATTCGTTTTTTTATGTCCTGTACATGCAAAGAGAATGAAATGCTCCACATAGCAACCAGCTCTTAAAAGATTTGACTATCGCCTAAAGCCAACATATTCCCCTTGCATCTACAAGAAAATTAGTAATAAGTTTCTGCAAATGTTTATCTCGATTAACATGAAGTAGACAGAGAATAAGCGTTTGTAAAAATAGTTTGTACAAGAGTAGAGAAAGTCATGTGAACTACAACACATCAGATTTTCTTTCTATCTACTTCATGATTATTGCAGCTATAGTTTGACATTTCACATTTCATTGTAGGTATACTTGGGATGGAGGAAACCGAATGAACAGTCAGATGTTTAAAAGCTAATGACTGTATGCTAGCCTTGAAATTCTGTCCCCTTTGGTGATCCCGCGAGAAACAACTGATGGCAGGAGCACTTTTAAAAAATGACACAGTATTAGAAAATTGAAACCAGTAATAACGTATATTAGTTATTTACATAAATTGTGTGTTTTAAAGGGATCTACTTTCTGTGTATTATGTCTCTGTATATCTCTTAACATTTACCAGTTACACAAAATTATACAAAGTTCCTTCGGAATGAGGACTTCGCAGTCTACTCCTAGAAAATTCAAGATAGTATACATTTTATTTTACATGTAAATATTTTAAGTATATGGTGTTTTAATTAAAATATTTAGTGCCATTTTTGAAAAAATGAAAAGAAATTTAAAAAATTCTATTAAAGGGTAGCTTAGGGTGGGGATTTCCATGAAATCTTCCTGACGCATTTTTGAAAAATTCTTAACTTAAACAACAATTTTGGTACTTATCAGAGTTTTAGTTTTGAGTTATGCTGTTTTGAGTTTTTGAGTTATACACACACACACACACACACACATCGACCTTTTTGTAAAAACGGGTTTGGTGTATTCAGCTTGTACGTGGTAGAGAAAGTAAAAACGTAAAATAGCTCCACGCGTGATTAGCTTTCATGCATTTTCTCATTTTAGAGACCATATCCACACTCACTGTTCGGATTAAAAGGGAGGCGGAAGATTAGTTAAAAGCATTCCTAAATATTTACAATCGGGCAAAACACGCAGAAGGTCGAAAGGAAAGTACAGCAGTGGTGCAAGACTTGTGTGACAAGAACTAAGGATAAGTAATTTTATTTATTTATATAATAGTTTTTAAAATCTTCATATCACATATCTCCATTCATGCCTGTTGGACCATAAATCTTCCTCAATTTCCCGATGCATCATTGCTGCCTCTAATTCCCTGAATCCACGTGCTATGCATTCTTCCTTTTCAACTCCTTCCTAGTGGCGTCCACTCTATTATTCTGTTGGGTAATCTTCTATCTTCGATTCTTTTAGTATGTCCATACTATTCTAATTATTTCTGTTGAATAAAATCTAACCGCTTACCTCTCACCAAGGCTGTCCGCGTTCAACCCCAGGGAACCGCATGTGGGATTTGTGGTGGACAAAGCGGCGTCTGGGCGTTATTCTCCGGTTTCCCCCGCCATTCATTCTACCATTCCTTTCATTGATCTCACCGTCATTTCACATCATCTCCTTCCTCGCTCTCATACCAGGCTTCAGGCTGATCAACCATCCTGGCTGTTCTTTCTGATCCATAGTCTCTGCTTCCCGACAGGCGTCTGATCCCAGGTACCCGCTTGTAAGTTCTGGGAGGGGATGTAAACCCTAATAATGGGGAGGGTAAACAGATAAAGAAGAAGCAAATCTAAAACTGAATTTTGAACATTCGTATTTTCTTTAGTAATCTCATTTCTATATTTTTCTTTTTTATATTTCCTAGCAGACTCCAATAACCCATTTCTGTTGCCAATAATAAATAATAAATCATTTTCTACTGCATTAAGTAAATTATCTATTTATGTTTTAATTTTATAAAAGACAATACTATTGACAAATATTTAAACGCAATAAACATTTGTGTTTAATGTCATAAAAGATGTACTGTAGTCACAATAATGCTGGTTGCATTATCAAAGTCTCTAGTTAAAGTTTCTGTAGTGAGAATGCCATTGCAATTCTGAGGAGTGATATAATACCAAGTGAACTCGCAAAGTTAACAGGATTCAGCGATAACAATACTAGTTCCTAATAGAACCACGCTAACCAAGTAAATGTAGCTATTAAGACTGTACAACTGGTTGCTTTCTGTCACCGTTACTTTTGTAAACGTTGGCAATGCAACCGTCAAAACGCAACGTATAAATTTCCTTTTTTCGACGATAATATTTTGTGGTTCCCTTCCCATTCATTTGGCGAAAGTTGGATTTCCCACAGTCAGCTATCTTTCGTTGCTTTGCCTATTTTAATGCACATATATGCAAGAGCTGTATTAAACCCTGTAACGTTTGGTATATTTATTATTGCAGACATAGAACAATTAGGGATGGGACCTAATACATCGATACCTCGACACTCTCGATACTTAGTGGTATTGGATTATGTCTAATACTTTGAGACAAACATTCGATGCTTTTAAATGTTTAAGTTTTGCATTATTGAAAGTTTTTGCGTTTAGCTATATTCCAGAAAAGGAATTAAAGGAGTCGAGACATCACTCGCAGGTGCCTCCAAAAATTGCTGGACTGTAGTTCTTCAGTCTGAAATGAAACTTACAAAACAATAGGAGAAAGAGTAGAGCATGCAACGTTAACTGAGTTGCGAATGAAGCTAATTTAGCTGACACATAAATGACGTTTCTGCAATAGCCTGGCTTGGTGACTCACTTTCTGCTATTACATTTACCTACTCCGGTTACCAAAATCTGTGAATTCAGCAGAAATAAATCAGAACTTAAGACGTGAGATAATACAGCATGGAAGCATTTGTTCTCTCAAGAATGCTCGTGTTCTTAAACAAAAATCTTTGTTTCTTTTATATCTCTGCATTACAGCTCATAAACCTTTAAAGGTTTAACTGTGTCTAATATGCCTTTGTATAAAATATACATGCTGATGTATGTGGGTGGAAAGCAGAGAGGCTCACTTCACAAACTTACTGTTTCCAAGTGTTATATTGCTAATTAATCATTACCGGATGAAAAAATACAAATGTTGTGTAGTAGTTGTGAATAGTGGTGCAATGGTGTAACACATTATTTGTAGTTCTTTGACATTCATATTAGTTTATATTTTGAAGGTTGCAGAATAAAGAGGATTTGCTAGTATTCTTTTTTTTATGGTTATAAATAATCGTTTTAGTTTTCAGCACAAAACATTATTACGTAAAAAGGAGGCTAAAAGCTTTAGATAATCGCACTTTGGTTTAGAGTCCAATCACATGACAATTACCCTTTGTATTTGCACATGTTTAATAACCCGGCTTGGTTTGATTAGGTTTTACTTTTCATTATGTCTTTTTACACGATTAATTCATAATGACGCTCGCATTATCTGTTCATAATAGAAATCGCCATACTTCAATTTATCGCAATGCGTTGTAGAGTTAACCTGTACGTTATATTGACAGCCTTATTACTTTCTCTACTACGTATATTAAGTAGGGGAAGTATTGTATTCCACCCAAAAATTTGATACCGAGATTTCACCGGAAATACATGTGTTGAGATCCCCTGAATCCAAAAAAAGCATTTTTGGAAACATGTCTGTGTGTGTGTCTGCCTGTGAACAGCATAATTCAGAAACGAACAGTCGGATAAACACCAAACTTGGTATTTAGGTACAGTATCTTCCAGGGATGCGACACGAAGGTTATCAAGAAAATCCCCCCACCCCAGATTGCCCTTTACATGGAAGATTTTTCGAAAATTTTAATTTTCTCAAAAATGGCTCTAACGATTTTGATTAAAATATCATATGTTTAAGATATTTTTATGACAAATAAAATGTATATCTTGAATTTCCTGGGAATGTCTCCAAAAGTATTCTTCATTGTGAACGACTTTTGCATAACTGTTAAACCATAAGAGATAGACAAAATTTTACTGCACACAAAATGCAGATCGCGTTAAAATACACAATTTATGTCATTTACATTTTTCTTGTTGAGTGAACCATTTTCGAGATATTGCTTGTTATTCCCTTAAATTTTCCAATACTTATACTTTTTCTCAAATGGGAATTCGTTATTCATTTTTTTTTGTCCTGGACATGCAAAGAGAATGGAATGCGCCACATAGCAACCAGCTCTTAAAAGTTTGACTATCGCTTAAATACTACCATATTCCCATTGCACCTACAAGAAAATTAGCAATAAGATTAACATCTCGATTAACATGAAGCATATAAAGAATAAGCGTTTGTAAAAATAGTTTGTACAAGAGTAGAGAAAGTCATGTGAGTGTAACACAGATTTTTTTCTATTATCTAAAACGTTATTCTTTTATATATTATAACCTACAGAAAGATTAAATGGCGGAAATTATGAATTCAGAAGGAACTGAAATGGAAGAGCCAGATGAAATTACAGAAGCAGCCGAAAGAATAACACTAGAAGTATTTACCCCAAAAAATCTAGAATGCTCGTAGGATTGCAAAAAGAATGCCTTAGGCAAACATTACTATTCGCAAAATATCATAATCTACTATTTGCTAAGTAAGACTGGTTGTTTATGAAACTGAAAGTTCAGGACTATGGAACCGATGTTAGGAATATAAATTCAAGAATTAGCCAATAGAAAATAAGCCAAGTTGTGTGTCCATTTAAGGAGAAGTTATAGATAACTTGTTATGATAGTGGACGTATTCAAAATGTAAATTTTGTGGAGCAAATAATTTTGAGGTTCAATAAAGTTATTATTACTACAACTATATTTTACAAGTTCGTGAGCGTAAACAAGTAGCCTACTTCGTCAGGCACTACATAAAAGTTGCGATGGGCCAAATACGCGGTGAAAATGTTTAACTGTGTGAGCCGACTCGGAGCATGTGAGTTGAGAATGTGTAGTGCGGTGTGTGCGTTAGACGGCAACAATGCAAGCAAAAAGGTGAGCAAGTAAACAATAGTGAAAGGCACCAGTCGATTTCTTTACCACCCCTGAAACCGAACGAGATGGCTCCGCGGTAACGTTATTCGGGAAGTCCCGAGTTCGATTCCCGTAGAGCGCCAATTCAGACTTTGGGTTTTTCGTTGTTTTCCCTGGTGGGTGGATGAATGCTTGGATTGTTTCTTATGACATGATTTCATTTCCGCCGTTTCCCCTTCATTACATTTCCTTTTGAGGCAGTATTTTTAATACTTAAATAATATCAGTCTAATTATATAACACAAAATATAATAACAGCCCGCCGCAAAGCAATAAGTTTATGTAATATTATATAAAATGTATGTAATAGTCATTGTATTATGTTTATATTATTATGTACATGTATAATAATGTAATGTGAATGTATTACGTAATTTAATAATGTAGGATCTGTGAGAATAGAAGCAAAATACCTTCCCTAGCAAACGGAATTATAAAATAGAAGTCGAAAGTTGCTAACAATGAGGTATCCTTGAGACAACAATAAATTAGAACGTTTAATAATGCTACTAATTATTCTTGGAACAATAATGTAATATATAAAACAGTTTATAAATAGAAAATCAAAAACTAGAGAAGCTTTAAGTTAAATAAAAGAATTCTATTGGAGTAGGATTAGCCAATCAGAAACTTGAAATAGAGTAAATGTACGAATTTTAGGCGGTAGACGTCAGAGGCTAGAAGGCAGCGTTCCCGAGCAGTTCGCTCGGTACGTACTGTGTGAGACAAAAAAAGATAATTACGGCGTGAATAATATAAATTTTACGTGTTAAAAAGTACAATTAACAATAATCTCACAGCTCTACAGTAGGATATATCAGTGAAGTGTTATTTAATCGTGTGAAGGAGTAACAAAAAGGAGTGAAGTAAAGAACATTATAATTTGTGTAAGACTTCATTCTTTAGCCGTACTACCCTTGCTAAGAGATACGTGTTTCTGCAAATTACTGCTCACGCAGCCGAGGTAAGCATACGTATAATAATATTTAAATAAAAGATTTAAAATAAAAAGTTGAAACGTGGGGGCGAAGGTAACAGATACTTTCTACCATACGTGGGGCATCAACCCTCTCGCTTCTCAACTTTCAGGGTGCTTCTAAGTTTCGTGTTCTATGGCGGTGCCGAACGATGGCGCGGATGCTTGCTCAAAGGAAAGAGTACTCCGATGAGCACTAGAGGGCTGTTTGGTCGTTCATCGCCTTCTCTAGGAAGCTTCAGCAGTGAGTGAGACGGGACTTTGAGCCTGGAATTGTTAGGGACTTCCGCGCGTCTCTGTGACCTGTCTACCTACAGCCTGCAGCCTCTAGTGGTTCCTCCACTTCATCCCTTCCTGCTGGGGTGTGGTAGCTACAACATAATTACGTAGGTCAGCATGCGAGGTGTTCCCTTCGTCGTATAACTTATACGCATTTCTATAACAGAATGATCCATGCTAGTGAATACCCTACCAAAGTCACAAAGGCCGCTCCAGGATATTTTGTTAGTGCATGTCACACGCGTAATGTCCGTGAAAACACCCACATATCAACTCAGTAGGTAAGAAGCGGAAGTAACATACCTTAACCGGGTAGGTCATATGAATGAAGTGATGCTCAAATGATCCCGGGGTCCACAGGGCTTAAAGTTACCCGAAGTGCATCTTCTCAGTATATCGGAAATCTCCAGCAAAATAACTTATCCTCACCCTAACCGGGATTCGAGGAAGTATGTATTCCATCCAAAATTTCCATTTCGAGATTTCACTGAAAATGCGTGTTTTGAGGCCCCTGAATAAAAAGAGCATTTTTAGAAAATAGATTCCTATATATGTGTATGTCTGTAAGTCTTGAATAGCATAGCTTTAAGACAAAAAGTGTCGATAAAATACCGCATTTGATATTTAGTTCAGTATAATCCAACAATTTGACACAAAGATTTTCACCCTTACCACATATTTGAAATGTTTACATGACAAATAAATTGTTTATATGGAATTTTCTGGGAATAGCCTTTGAAAGTTTCCTCATTCGAAAAGCATTTTGTTCAATTTTGTTTAACTGATAAACCATAAGACACAGCAAAAAACAATTCACAAAAAATATGGAACGTTTTGAAACTCACTATTTAATTCACTTAACCTTTTTTATGGCATTAGCCATTTCCGAGATATCCGTTATTATTGGTTTGAATATTCCATGCTTTTCATTTTTAAGATGCTGTCTCTATTTAGTTGTTTCTCGCGATGCCATGGAAAACGTATGGCATTTCTAGGCCAGCATATGGCGACACGCTTTTAAATCTGACATCGATTCTATTTCTTCTATCTCCCTTATATCTGCAACGAAATGTATAATGAAACTATTTCTGTAGAACTTTATCTCGATAAACATGATTAAATAATGTGTAGGGAAAGTATATGAATGCAGGTTATCAGAATTCTAATAAGTGCTTTTTGATACTAGCCGCCATTTTTTCAAGTCTGATTCAACTATCAACAGCACTGGTGCTGATAGTTTTACGACAATTTAATTGAGGTTAACGAATGCTTTTTTTCATGATAGTTATTTCGAGACCAAAGATCGAGAATAGTTATCTTATTGAAAGTTTCACGAGTTTGAAACCGAAACTAAACTGTCATGTAAAACTAATAGCACGAGTGCTATTCGGCTAGATAATGGCACGAAAAACTTATTATGAACTTACCTAGGTTAGCACCAACCATGTTTGTTGGAAGCAATCTCTTTGTCGCTAACTGAGCCGTCGATTTTATAATTTCTCTCTCGGTACAAAATTCTGAAAATTAGTTCCACACCATACTTTTGTTCTTCTTTGTGTTTTCTGGCGTTAAATTATCTACAGCTGCTTTTATATTTCCAATATTTTGACTTCCATTTTCAGTTGCTATTATGTAGTCACAATCTACGTGATCTCACTCACTGCATTCATACAAATTAAAACAAGCGTCCCACTATGAAATACTATCAGTGTAGTACGACTTTGATTGGCCAACTGATTAGCACACTCTACCTATCATTGAATAATTGAGTGCGATAGAGTTATTCATATTTACCAGCAGCAGCAAATATTAACAAAAAGCGTACAGCTTGCGTTACTAAACGCTGTTAACAAGGGTATCTTATCTTCCTGAGAGATATGCTAGTTTCACGTGGAAACGGAAAGGAACAGCCATTTTAGTTCTTTAACCTCCACCAGAACTGATTCACAAGCTAATGATCATCTGGCTGAGGTTAATGGCCTTGGTTATACCCCAGTGACTCGGTTTTCATATGAAGTCAACCAACTACAATATTAAACCCACAATTGTCACGAATTCCTTACTTTACCAATAGCTACCATTGTTGCCAAAGTATCTTTCCGATAACAATAAATTTGCAGGCACGAGGCGCATGATATTAGCTTTCTAACAGTCTTTTATTGAACTAAAATCGAAACTTACATATTATAAGTAATAACTGATATAATTAAATACTTGACAAACGATCAATCTTTCATCCACAGTCTCATGATACTGTAGCTCATGGACAATATACAGGGTGGACCATTAAGTTGAGACTGTACAACACCTCCAAAACTAAGCGTTGTAGAAAGAAATGTCTTGAATAAGCGTTGCTTGATATTATGGGGGAAAGTAAATGATTAGTCGTATTTTGTTTAGAGGGCATTGTGATGGTCATTTTGGGGTCAATTTAATTTTTTTAAATGGGAAGCTACCTTTTTATGCTGTTTTCTCACTCCACATAAAAATTAAACAAAATTTGTATAAAGCACTTTGCAATTGTTCTTACACCACGTAAATAAAAACGAGAATTGTGAAAGAAACCAATGAATGGTTGGACCATCCATGGATGGTCATTTGAGGATCATGTTATGTTTCGTAATTAGGAACCAACATTTTTTATTTTGATTCCCTATTCCTGATCACAAAATAAACAGCTTTTTATAAACTACATTCTAATGAATAGATTGTATTTTCTAAGGACTAATGATATTTACTTTCCCCCATAATATCAAACAATTTTATTAAAGACATTTCTCTCTACAACGGTTAGTTTTGGAGACATTGTATAATCTCAAATTAAATAGTCCACTCTGTATATTAACACCCGCTACATGAAGTATTTTTACTTTAATACAGTTCATATTCAATGTGAAGAATGAAACTGACTTCCTGTGCTATAATTGCGGACATTTCGTGGTTCTAATTTTGTGCTGCCTATCATCAAAATGGACTCCAGATGTTCATTAGTCATAGAGACTTATATTTTGATTTTATATATTTAATTTTTGAAAACGTCTTTTAACAGATATATATATATAAAAATTTTGATGAGAACACTGATATTAGTCCTCGTGCAAAGTCTTTCAGATGAGGAAACATTACATTAGGCAGACAGTTGTAAAAATCAACAATATTAACTGCCTCTTACAGTAGCTCATTACTAAAGTGGAGACTTCCATGCACTATAAAATCCCAAAATATGCCTGCATTCATACACCATGAAACTACAATATATGTGCGATCAAGTGAAAAATATATTAAAATATGCACTATTAAAATATAATTTTTGTTCCCAATTCATTAGTTCACTTCCCTAAATGGATATGATTTTTAAAAAATCAGATGTGTTACACTCCCATGACTTTCTCTACCTTGTACAAACTATTTTTACAAACTCTTATTCTCCATCTATTTCATATTAATCGACATAAACATTTGCAGAAACGATATTTTGACATGCAAAGAGAATTACATTTTACACATAGCGACCAGTTCTAAAAATAATTGACTATGGCTTAAGGCCTACTATGTTACCCTTGTTTTGTATTTGCAAGGGCAATATAGAAATACAGTAGTCTTTAAGCATAGACATATCTCTTAATAGTTGATTGCTATGTGCAGCACCATTTTCTTTGCCACAGATTAACACTCTTTGCATATCCAAGAAAAAAAAATGAATAACGAATTCCCATTTGAGAAAATAAGTATTGAAAGATTTAAGGGAATAACAAGCAGTATCTCGAAAATGGTTCACTCAACAAAACAAATGTATATGACATAAACTGTGTATTTTAACGCGATCTACATTTTTTGTGCAGTAAAATTGTGTCTCTCTTATGGTTTACCAGTTATGAAAAAGTCGTTCACAATGAAGAATACTTTTGGAGACATTCCCAGAAAATTCGAGATATACATTTCATTTGTCATGAAAATATCTTAAACATGATACTTTAATGAAAATCCTTAGAGCCATTTTTGAGAAAATTAAAATTTTCGAAAAATGTTCCTTGTAAAGGGTAATCTGGGGTGGGGGGATTTTCTTGAAAACCTTCGTGTCGCATCTCTGGAAGATACTGAACCTAAATACCAAGTTTGGTGTTTATCCCACTGTTCGTTTCTGAGTTATGCTGCTCACAGACACACACACACACACACGGACATGTTTCAAAAAATGCTATTTTTTGGATTCAGGGGGTCTCAAAACATATATTTCCGGTGAAATCTCGGTATCGAATTTTTGGGTAGAATACTATACTTCCCCTACTTGCTATACGTAGTAGAAAAATTAAAAATACTGACGTTCCTGTGTAATTATTTAAAAGAAATGTTGTAATACTTTACAAAGAACAAGTACCATAGAAAATTGCTTGAAAAAGACTAACTTACCTCTTTACTACAACAATCACAGAATATAACATCTGATCTAATAAAATCCTTTCCTTTTATCCACTGTAAAAGGAGTACACTTCTGGAACCTTTAATTGGAGGCTTATTAGAAGCATATTAACACCGCAAACACAATAACGCAGACATTTACCACTTACGAAGTTCACACATACATTGCGAAGACAGTTTAGCGAATGGTTTCAGTATTAGAAGAAACGAAATTGTCAGTAAGGTTTGTTCAAATTCCACAAGACCGCTCTGTAGCAGTGTCTTTGCCGCGATACCTGACTTAGAAGGATACATTTTCATTGCCGTGAAATCCAAGGCTTGCCGGTGATTGTTGTGGGTAAATAAATGAGTTTATGGCAGGCAGTCTGCAGAGGGCTTTCAGTAAAATTCTGGGAAAGTCATTCTATTGTGAGAATCTTAACTTTCCAATTTCTGATATCCCCCCCCTTTTCTTTCTTCAATCCTGATTCCTGAAGTAAGAACAAGGATCATAAAATTGAAAAACTGAGGTGTCTACTCAAAATCATTAAAACCTGAATTAAAACTGAAAAAAACATGAATTTAAACTAAAAATAATGTATAGGTATTATATGCACAATTAAGCAATATGCTTTATATATGCATTATGCATGTTTTTATTCCCAAAAAGGCCAAAATATGCAAATATACACGGAAAGAGTATACATATTTGAAATCAGAAAGTAATGAAATGAACAAGTACAACATTTGAGCTATGTTCAATGAACACTATAAAAATATGCATTTGCATGGAATTCTCGTCTTTGTTCATTACACTGTATAACAATTAAAAATCTGAGCGGTTAATTTTAATTAATCGCTCGAAATTGATGAATAAATTACGTTAACACAGATGCACGACGATTATGTAAACATAGAGGAATTTTATTAATATATTTTGAAGTTTGTGGAGGCGGGACAAATAAATGTACCTCGCGGGCCGCAGTCTAGCAAACTCTGGCAAACTTATGGTGAAACTTTAAAATTTCTTAATCATCACCAGATGTTTCGGAAATTGACCCACATGCTTGGAAAGCTATTTTATAAGTTTCTACAAAGTTTCATGACGCTAAAGCAAGTATTTTAAAAGCTATTAACTATAATTTATATTAATATTGATAGTTATGTGAAACGTCCCGCGTGTCATATTTAATTTTTTACGCTACAATACTTTTTGACATTAGCAAAATATAATTTCTAAGGCACTGAAACAGACAACCTTTCGATATTTGTTTAACTTTAAATAAAACAAAATGTTATGTTCTTGTCTACTGAACAAATCAGATTTGGAGATGCACATGCCATTATCTTGAGTTTCTGATCTTGATAGCACTTCTAACATCGTAAATGGCTAGGCATTTTTATACACTCTAAATTATTACAAAATGACAAAATTCAAAATTGTAAATATTGAATTTTTAACCAAAATTTCACAGTAGGTATGCCTTGATCCACAGGAGTACACAATACATTGGTAAGCCGGTTTGAGGGTTTTATCTACATGTATAAAGAATGAGTGCTTCGAATTCCATATAGCTTATTTTCATGTTAGGAATGTAATGTTTAATGGATGTATCTTATGTGTTACAATCACATGAAATTCTCTACTCTTGTACAACTATTTTTACAAACGCTTTTTCTCCATCTTCTGCATGTTAATCGAGATAAACCTTTGCAGAAAGTATCCTATTGCCAATTTTCTTGTAGGTGTAAGGTAAAATAGGTAGGCTTTAAGCGATAGGTTTTTAAGAGCAGTTGTTCTGTGGAGCATTACATTTTCTGTGCATGTCCAGGACATAAAGAAGAAGAAAAAAAAAAGAATTTCCATTTGAGAAAAAGTATTAGAAAATTTAAACATATGAGAAGGAATATCTAGGAAATGGCTCACTCAAACAAAAAAGATTATATTGTATAAATTGTATGTTTTAACGAAATCTACATTTTTTGTGTGTAGTAAAACCTTTGTCTATTTCATGTGGTTTACCAGTTATGCGAAAGTCATTCAGAATGAAGAGGACTTTTGGGGATATTCCCAGAAAATTCAAGATATGCATTTCATTTTCCATAAGTAGATCTTATACATATAATGTTCTGATCAAAATCGTCAGAGCCATTTTTAAGAAAATCAGGATTTTCAAAAAATATTCCATGTGGTACCTGGAGTGGGGGATTCCCTTGAAAACCTTCGCGTCGCATCCCTGGATGATTCTAAACTCAAGTACCAAGTTTGGTACCTTTCCGAGTTTTCGTTTTTGAGTTATGGTGTTCAAAGACACACCAACGGACCATTTTTATTTTTTTTTTACTTTCCTTACTACGTATAGTAAGTAGGGGAGGTATTGTATTCCACCCAAAAATTTGATACCGAGATTTCACCGGAAATATATGTTTTGAGACCCCCTGAATCCAAAAAAAGCATTTTTGGAAACATGTCCTTGTGTGTGTGTGTGTGTGCGTCTGCTTATGAACAGCATAACTCAGAAACGAACAGTCGGATAAACACCAAACTTGGTATTTAGGTTCAGTATCTTCCAGAGATGCGACACGTAGGTTTTCAAGAAAATCCCCCCACCCCAGAATACCCTTTACATAGAAAATTTTTCAAAACTTTAATTTTCTCAAAAAAGGCTCTACCGATTTTGATTAAAATATGATATTTTTAAGATACTTTCATAACAAATAAAATGTATATATTGAATTTTCTGGGACTGTCTTCATAAGTATGCTTCATTGTGAACGACTTTTGCATAACTGGTAAACCATAAGAGATAGACAAAATTTTACTACACAAAAAATGTAGATCGCGTTAAAATACATCATTTATGTCAGACACATTTGTTTTGTTGAGTGAACCATTTTAGAAATATTGCTTGTTATTCCCTTAAATTATTCTACTTATTTTCTCAAATGGGAATTCGTTATTCAGTTTTACTTTCCCTACTACGAATAGTAAGCAGGGGAAGTATTGTATTCCACCCAAAAATTCGATACCGAGATTTCACCGGAAATATATGTTTTAGGACACCCTGAATCCAAAAAAAGCATTTCTGGAAACATGTCCGTGTGTGTGTGTCTGTGTCTGTCTGTGAACAGCATAACTCAGAAACGAACAGTCGGATAAACACCAAACTTGGTATTTAGGTTCAGTATCTTCCAGAGATGCGACACGAAGGTTTTCAAGAAAATCCCCCAACGCCAGATTACCCTTTACGTGGAACATTTTTCGAAAATTTTAATTTTCTCAAAAATGGCTCTAACGATTTTGATTAAAATATCATATGTTTAATATACTTTCATGACAAATAAAATGTATATCTTGAATTTTCTGGGAATGTCTCAAAAAGTATTGTTCATTTTGAACGACTTTTGCATAACTGGTAAACCATAAAAGATAGACAAAATTTTACTACATAAAAAAATGTATATCGCGGTAAAATACAAAATTTATGTCATATACATTTTTTTTTGAGTGAACCGTTTTCGAGATATTGCTTGTTATTCCCTTAAATTTTCCAATACTTATACTTTTTCTCAAATGGGAATTCGTTATTCATTTCTTTTCCTGGTAATTCAAAGAGAATGGAATACTCCACATAGCAACCAGCTCTTAAAATATTTGACTATCGCTTAAAGCCTACCAATTCCCCTTGCATCTATTATAAAATTAGCAATAAGATTAACATCTCGATATCTCGATTAACATAAAGCATATGGAGAATAAGCGTTTGTAAAAATAGTTTGTACAAGAGTAGAGAAAGTCATGTGAGTGTAACACATTTGTTTTTTGTTTTTTATTTTTGTTCTGTATTCAGTTCTCCTTAAAACATGTATGTCCTGTGAAATCTCGGTATCGAATTTTTGGGTGGAGTGCAATACTTCCTCTACTTATTATACGCAGTAGAGAAAGTATAAAAGCGAATAACAAATTCCCATTTGAGAAAAAGTAGTTGGGAAATTCAGAAAAGTAACATGGAATATCTTGGAAATGGTTCAATCGACAATAAAATATATGCAACACAAATCGTGTGTTTTAATGAAACTTACGTTTTTTGTGTAGTAAAATATTGTCTATCTCTTACTGTTTACCAGTTATGCAGTCATTTAGAATGAAGAGGACTTTGGGGAATTCCAAGAAAATTTAAGATATACGTTTCATTTGCTATGAGAATATCTTTAACATATGATATTTTAATCAATGTTGTTAGAGCCATTTTTGAGAAAAACAACATTCTCTAAAAATGTTCCATGTAAAGCGTAGCCTGGGGTGAGTGGGTTTTCTTGAAAATCCTCACGTCGCATCCTTGGAAGATACTAAATTCAAATACCAAGTTAGGTATTTTTCCGACGTTTAATTTTTGAGTTATGGTGTTCATAAACAGATTCACACACGGACATGATTCCAAAAATTCTTTATTTGGATTCAGCGCACCTCAAAACATGTATTTCCGATGAAATCCCGGTATCGAGTTTTTGGGTGGAATGCAATACTTCCCCCACTTACTATTCGTAATAGAGAGAGTAAAAATAAACTTTTACCTATCTACCTTTAAAACAATCCTATTGGTATATGGAAAGGGAACGAAGGATAGCTCCTCCCATTTTGCTAATCTTGATTAATATTTGCTGTGCTAAGTTATAGCTCTGAAGGTTCATGTTAATTTGTTGATAAACAGCTTCGTAAATTGATTATCGTATCTGATAACTTTTAAGGCGAATTAAAACTATACCAGAATAATCCAGAACTGCACTAGGTGTAGGTGTCTATTTTAATTTCTCAGCCATTTACGTGTAGAGGTAAACTGCTCTAAAAAAATTTTATATAGAGATTTCACCGGAAAATCTACAAGTGTGTCTGTAGTGAACAGCGTAACACAAAAAAATAGTCGGATAAATACCATATTTCATATTCAAGTCAGATACTATTTAAGCATGCCAGGCGAGATTTAAAAAAAAAAAAAAAAAAAATACTTACTTTTTACATGGCACAATTCTAGTTATCTTAAATTTTTATTTTGTCAAACCCACTATAACAATCATTATGAAAATACTTATACTAGAATATACTTTAAACGTATGCAGACTGATTTCTTCCTCTTCGTTTCTGAATGCATTTTCTATAATTTTGTAACTGGCAAACCACAAGAAAAGAGACAAAAATCTGTGATACTAAATAGTGCAGAGGTCACATTCTTCTTTTTTTCCACGTGTTTAATTAGTACAAAAAATCTCGGGTGTGTTACATGCACATGGCTTTCTCTACCTTCTATAATTTATTATTAGTTATACAAATTATTCCTACGAAAGTTTATCTTTGTGTTTACATTTTAATCGAGATAAACTTTGCAGCAATGCCTACATTACACATTTCGTCAGGACACAAACCAGCAGTGATAGTCAAATGCTTAATAACTGGACGATATGCACTGGCCTTAAAATTTCATACTGTTTCCATGCAATCGCCAGAAATAACTGAAAATCGATGGGACTTAAAAAGTAATGCCAAATGTATCGGACAGATCGAACCACTAATAACGAATATTTCTGAAATGGCAGATGCTTCAAAAAAAATTAAATAAATCGTGTTTTAAAGTTATCTACAGTTTTGTATGTATGTTTACGCCTATCGCTCGCTTAACGTTTACTAGATAGGCAAGATTGTTCAATATATCTTCCCAATAAAGAGGGCTTCACATGCTATTCCCAGAAAATTCAAAATATACACTTTATCTGTCACGTATATATCTTTAACATATGATATTTTAATAGAAATCATTATAACCATTTTTTTTTAAATAAACAATTTCGAAAAAATGTTCTACGTAAAGGGTAGCTTAGGGTGGGGAATTTTCTTGAAAATCATCGTGTTGCTTCTGTGGAACTACTGAAAATAAATATCAAGTTTGGTATTTATCCAACTTTTCGTTTTTGCGTTATGCTGTTCATAGAAACACACACACACACACACACACACACACACACACACACACACACACACACGCACACACATTCAAACATAAACAGGCAAGCTTTTCTTTTGGATTCAGTGGGACTCAAGACATGCCATTCCGGTGAAAATCTTGGTACCGAATTTGTAGGTGAAATGCAATGGCTTATCTACCTACTATGCACATGGTAGAGAAAGTAAAAAATCTGATGTGTTATATTCACATGACTTTCTCTACTCTAGTACAAACTATTTTTACAAATGTACATACTGAGGCTTTCATCGCCGGCGTCATAACTAATAAATGAATTACAACTATCCGGGCTTGTAGGTCGTGGTCTAGAAGACATTGTCGTAATTCATTTATTAGTTATTTTTACAAACGCTTATTCTCCATATGCTTCATGTTAATCGAGATATCGAGATGTTAATCTTATTGCTAATTTTCTTGTAGATGCAAGGGGAATTGGTAGGCTTTAAGCAATAGTCAAATATTTTAAGAGCTGGTTGCTATGTGGAGTATTCCATTCTCTTTGCATTACCACGACGGAAAAAAAAACCAATAACGAATTCCCTTTTGAGAAAAAGTATAAGTAATGGAAAATTTAAGGGAATAACAAGCAATATCTCGAAAATGGTTCTCTCAAGAACAAAAATGTATATGACATAAATTGTGTATTTTAACGCGATCTACATTTTTTGTGTAGTAAAACTTTGTCTATCTCTTATGATTTACCAGTTATGCAAAAGTCGTTCACAATGAAGAATACTTTTGGAGACATTCCCAGAAAATTTGAAATATACATTTCATTTGTCATGAAAATATCTGAAGCATATGATATTTCAATCAAAATCGTTAGAGCCAATTTTGAGAAAATTTTCCAAAAATGTTGCATGTAAAGAGTAATCTGAGTTGGGAGGATTTTCTTGAAAACCTTCGTGTCGCATCTCTGGAAGATACTGAACCTAAATACCAAGTTTGGTGTTTATCCGACTGTTCGTTTCTGAGTTATGCTGTTAAGTATAAGTAATGGAAAATTTAAGGGAATAACAAGCAATATCTCGAAAATGGTTCTCTCAAGAACAAAAATGTATATGACATAAATTGTGTATTTTAAGGCGATCTACATTTTTTGTGTAGTAAAACTTTGTCTATCTCTTATGATTTACCAGTTATGAAAAAGTCGTTCACAATGAAGAATAGTTTTGGAGACATTCCCAGAAAATTTGATATATACATTTCATTTGTCATGAAAATATCTGAAGCATATGATATTTTAATCAAAATCGTTAGAGCCAATTTTGAGAAAATTTTCCAAAAATGTTGCATGTAAAGAGTAATCTGAGTTGGGAGGATTTTCTTGAAAACCTTCGTGTCGCATCTCTGGAAGATACTGAACCTAAATACCAAGTTTGGTGTTTATCCGACTGTTCGTTTCTGAGTTATGCTGTTCACAGACACACACGGACATGTTTCCAAAAGTGCTTTTTTTTAATTCAGGGTATCTCAAAACATGTATTTCCGGTGAAATCTCGGTATCGAATTTTTGGGTGGAATACAATTCTTCCCCGTACTTGCTATACGTAGTAGCGAAAGTAAACATGATTACGAACATTTATGCTAAAATGTATTTTGTTTTCTGTATCATGTAATAAAGTTCATATTTCTTAATTTGAGATTATTTATAAAAATAAATTGATCATGAATTACCTATGAAGTAAGTAACAGACTACAAATACATGGAGAAAGTTCGTGAGGTTTTAATAGATATTGGTCATGCGAATATGACACAGGATTTTTACTTTCTCCGCTATGTATAGTAAAAGTATTATATTCCACCCAAAAATTAGATACCGAGATATCACAAGAAATACGTACTTTGAGGTGCTCTGAATGCAAAACAAAAAAGCATTTTTGGAAAGAGGTCCTTGTGGCTCTGTGTACAGCATAACTCAAAAATGAAAAGTCGGATAAACACCAAACTTGGTATTTAGGTTTAATAGCATCTCAAAATGCGACACGAAGGTTTTAAAGAAAATCCGCCCATCCCAAACTACTCTTTGCATGGAACATTTTTTAAAATTTGCTATTTTCTAAAACATGGCTGACGATTATGATGGCAAAGCCGCATGTTAATGATATTTACATGACAATTAAAATGAATATCTTGAACCTTGAAGTCTTCTTCACACGGAGGGAATTTTATATAATCTTATAACTGGTAAAGTTTAAATTATAGAAAAATAGATCTCTTTAAAACACAAATTTAGTTAGAATAACTTTTTTGTAGCGTCAGCTATTTTCGAGATATCATTAGAGTAGATCCTGACCAAACAACTGCTTATGGGGGAGAATTAAAGACATTGTGTACGAGGTGCGTCCTACAACTAGACAAGATATGAAAGAAAGATTTCGAGGAGCCTGTGCGTCTCTCAGCAGTGATGAACTTTTCTGTGCCATTAATGATGTTAAAAAAAATTGAGTTTTATTTATGGACGCTCTTTAACTACTATGGTTCTTAGCGTCCCATTCTATATTGGGCGTGAAACACCTGTAATTTCGCTCAGAGGCCTCTTTATCAGGCTTGAGGTTCTTTTACGTGCCGTAAATCTACGACACGGGACCACCGGCTTTACTTCCCTTCCGAAGTAAGCCGTGCTAACGATTTTTACGCCCGAAAAAATCCATCGCCCTCCGCCGGGTTTGAACCCGCGACCTTGGGAACTAGAGGCTAGCACGGTACCACCAGTCCACGGATTAATGATGTTAGAGGTATATCATACGGTGGTGGACATTTTGAATCTTTAGAGTGAGTGTTCACAATCATTAACATCCGTGCGTACAGTATTTCTAAGACAATGTTATTAATTTATTTACTTTTCTCTTTCATTTGTGAGTAAACATTAGAAGATAGAAAAAAGTTTTCATTTTAAAAGTACTATCCAATGTAACTTTAAAAACCCATGTTACAATTTAAAATGTAAAAGTTTCAGGCGCTCGGGCCGGCAAAGGTACTGGTCCTCTTCGTCCAATCCACCGCCCAGGAAACAACTGGTCAAGAACTAGCCGAACCTTAAGTGAAAAGTGAGCCGGGCAGCCATCCTGTTGAAGCCACATCGGTAACCGTACAAGCCAGAGGAACACCATCAACTATCTGGAGCAAAATGTTGACGAGGAAATCTAAATTAAAAACGTTCTGTTGTAAGTGAACATTAGAAGATAGAAAAAAAATGTTTTGGTAAAAGTTGTTTCATTTTAAATTTACTATCCAATGGTACCTTAAACAACCCATGTTCCTATTTAAATCTCAAAGTTGACCACGAACACCCATACTTGCGTTTTTTTTTTTCGGAGAATGGAAATATCACCAATCGAAGTTTTATATATGTTTTGGTTATCAAATTGTTTTTACGAACAAGTATATCATAGTTTTAGAGAAAAAATGTCTGATATGAATACTCTGGGACACGCGGTATATGGATGAACCAGGATGTCCGACACAAAACTCAAAGGAAAAGTAAGTTCGTGATTTATGTAAGTGATAAACCTTAGGATGCTATAATATCCTACATTTGAATAATAATTAGCTTAATTATAATATTAAAGCGAGGAGTTATTCGGCCTGTTGCGCTGCATTCAAATTGCTGACCTTGGTGGCTCACTACGTTTGAACGGCAGAGGTAATGAAAGTTCATTCTCTCGGAAAGTTTACATTCACGGTTTAGTGAAGGTGGGACTGGCAAAGGAAACCTGCCTCAAGATTTATGATATCCGCCTTTCCACGGAAAGGCATTTATTTCTTCCCCTCCCCAATATTTTCTCAGTTCGCAAACAAGAAGTACTGCCACGACCACGAAATGGAGAAATTTAACGGAACATTCCCTCGAGTGCATGAAAGAGATGGAAACACAAAGATCGCCAAAGATTGCACGATCGTAGAATCCCATTGAAAAATGTGACCAAAAGAGGATTTTATTTTTTGATATCTTCGTTGAATGCCTTTAAACACGAAGGAAAGATGACTTCAACGAATACATTTACGGGGCAAATATCATGTTCGTACCAATGCTTTTACTGTTAGCTCAGACGATATTTTTACTTTCTCTTCTACTAATAGTAAGCAGGGGAAGTTTTGTATTACACCCAAAAATTCGATACCGAGATTTCACCGGAAATACATGTTTTGAAGCCCCTGAATCCAAAAACAGCATTTTTAGGAAAAAGGTCCGTGTGTGTGTGTGTGTGTGTGTGTGTGTGTGTGCGCGCGCGCGTCTATGTGTCTGTTAATAGCATAACTCAAAAACGAAAAGTCGGATGAACATCAAACTTGGTATTTAGGTTCAGTATTTTTTAAAGATGTGAGGCAAAGATTTTCAAGAAAATCCCTGCACCCAGACTACCCTTTACATTGAACATTCTTCGAAAATTTTGATTTTCTAAAAAATGGCTCTGACGATTTTGATTAAAATAACATGTTTCAGATATTTTCATGGAAAATGAAGTGTATATCATGAATTTTCTGGGAATGTCTCCAAAAGTCCTCTTCATTCTGAATGAGTTTTGTACAACTGGTAAACTGCAAGAGATAGACAAAATTTTACTACACAAAAATAGAGATCTGTTAAAACACACAATTCCTATCACATACTTTTTTTTGTCGAATGAATAGTTTCCGAGATATTCCTTGTTATTTGAATTTGTCAATACTTTGCTTTTTTCCCAAATGTGAATTCGTTATTCGCTTCTTTTTCTCTTTTTTTTAATGTCTTGGACATGCAAAGAGAATGGAACCAGCTCAAAAGATTTGACTATCGATCAACATGAATTATATGGAGAATAAGAGATGGTAAAAATAGTTTTTACAAGAGTAAAGAAAGTAATATGAGTGCGATTCATCAGATTTTAAGAAAAAGGTCAGTTTGTGTGTGTGTGTGTGTGTGTGTGTGTGTGTGTGTGTGTGTGTGTGTATAACTGTGAACCGTATAACTCAAAAAACGAAAATTTGGATAAATACCAAACTTGGTATTTAGGTTCAGTATTTTCAAAGATGCGACACGAAGATTTTCAAGAAAATCCCCTCACTGCAGACTATCCATTACATTCGTACATTTTTCGAAAATTTTGTTTTCTTTAAAAATGGCTGTAATGATATTGATTAAAATATCATATGTTCAAAATATTTTCATGGTAAATGAAATGTATATCACAAACTTTCTAGGAATGTCCCCAAAATTCCTCTTCATTCTGAATGACTTTTGCACAACTGGTAAACCGCAAGAGATGGACAAAATTTTACTACACAAAAAAATATAGATCTCGTTAAAACACACAATTTCAGTCATATAGCTTTTTTTTGTCGAGTGAATAATTTCCGAGATATTCTTTATTTGTTTGAATTTTTCAATACTTATGATTTTTTACTTTCTCTACTACGTATAGTAAGTAGGAGAAGTATTGCATTCCACTCAAAAATTCGATACCGAGATTTCACCGGAAGTACATTCTTTGAGGCCTCATGAATCCAAAAAAAAGTATTTTGGGAAACATGTCCGTGTGTGTATATGTGTGTGTCTGTGTCTGTGAAAAGCATAACTCAGAAACGAACAGTCGGATAAACACCAAACTTGGTATTTAGGTTCAGTATCTTCCAGAGATGCGACACGAAGGTTTTCAAGAAAATACCCCCACCGCAGATTACCCTTTACATGGAACATTTTTCGAAAATTTTAATTTTCACAAAAATGGTTCTAACAATTTTGATTAAAATATCATATATTTAAGATACTTTCATGACAAATAAGGTGTATATCTCGAATTTTCTGGGAATGTCTCCAAAAGTATTCTTCATTGTGAAGGACTTTTACATAACTGGTAAACCATAAGAGATAGACAAAATTTTGTTACCCAAAAAATATAGATCACGTTAAAATACACAATTTATGTCATATACAGGTTTTTTTTGTTGAGTGAACCATTTTCGAGATATTGCTTGTTATTCCCTTAAATTTTCCAATGCTTATACTTTTTCTCAAATGCGAATTCGTTATTTATTTTTTTTTGTCCTGGTAATGAAAATAGAATGGAATACTCCATATAGCAACCAGCTCTTAAAATATTTGACTATCGCTTAAAGCCTGCCAATTCCCCTTGCATCTACAAGAAAATTAGCATCGTTTTTTTATGTCCTGGGCATGCAAAACAATGAAATTCTCCGCATAGCAACCAGCTCTTAAAAGGTTTGACTATCACTTAAAGCCTACTACAATCCCTTTGCACCTACAAGAAAATTAGTAATAAGATATTTTCTGAAAGGTTTATCTCAATTAACATGAAATAGATGGACAATAAGCGTTTGTAACAATACTTTGTACAAGAGTAGAGAAGGTCATGTGAGTGCACATGTCAGATTTTTAAACACCAATTTATCCTTAGATGGAGTCACCTTAGTGCTTGAAACGAAGACAGATTCTTCGAAAAACACGATATCCGTGTTTTAGCATAACTACGGAAGGGGATTTGGGTTACAAAAAGGGATTAAAATACGATTTTGCTAGTGGTTTGAAATCTCCTCTTTAAAAGGGTGTATTAATTACTAATGTATTAACGTTGTACAGCGATTATTTTTAATTTTAAATAAAATGCCTCACATGCGTATTTTGTTTCAAACTGTATGGTTTAACTGTTATGGAGTAGGGATGCATTAAGACCGATTCCTCTAAGTTTACTTTCTTCTTACCTAAGGAACATTTTGTGAAGTTATAGTTAATATTGGAGCATGATACTTTTAGGATTTATTTATCTAATACTGGTGCTTGCTTTCATGCAGTTATTTCTAGGTTTAATTAAGATTAAAAAGAATGCCCATACAAATACTGTACTTTAACCGTTCCTGAAATAACATGCCTTATATTACACATAGTTTTACATTATGAGAATAGGACAGTCCATATACCTTTAAAGAGGAGATAAAAGCCTCTATCCCTTCAATGCTAAATTTGATAACTTCATGACCCATTACTACGGAAACTGTTCAATATATCAGACTGAGATTTTTACAGGATGTCGATGCATACCTTCTTAGTTGATTGGCATAATTTTATACAATAGTGTATTTTATTAAGGAATATATTTATTTCTTGATTACACTAACTTTAGTCAAATTTATCGGTAATTAATTATTATAAAACATAACCAATCACTTTATTAACACCAAGATAGATTAGTAACATCATTGTGGTATTGCTTTTTCCATGTGAAAATTTAATTTAGGTATCTTAAGTATTTCCTGAGAAAACAGGTCATATATATCAGAAAATATCATTCAGAAAAAACATTCTCCTCCAAATTAAAAATGTGAGAAAAAAGCTCGCACGTATTTAAAAAGAAAAAATGAAAGCACATTGCATGGACATACGGAAGCTGTCATATTTATTAATGGCACCAATTTGTAGAGCAAAGTTTTCCCTAAAAGACACCTAAAATGATACTCCAAAGAGACCAGCAGTTATTTTGTTTTCTGTGAAGCGAAGCAGAATTCAAGCACGAAATGACGTACTTTACTTTAAGGGGGAAGGCGCAAGTTGCCAAAAATTGACATTATTTTTTTTGTGTGTAGTGCTATAAATTGAAACTCCCTCTTTAATTTGTTGTACGTTTTATCATTAACATGACCGTCTTTGTAATTCATTTACTTTGGACGTAGGTGACCGAGCGAAATGGCTCGCATTCGGTAGGTTCTGGCTTTGAATCCCGTGGCTCAGTAGTGAATGCTGGAGTAGTTCTTCTTATACCACGAATTTCGTGTCCATTTTATGTACCATCATTTCCTTTCATTTGTTTGATCTTCATATGTTTCAGGGTAGCAGGACGAGCCGATGGCGATTTGTGCAATACGTTGGATTTTGTATAAAGGATTTCTTCTGTGTGGGTGCTCCTTCCCGGGAACTGCCGGTTGATGATAACGCAGGCGGATTTGGTGGCGCATTAGGTTTGGTATTACTCTGGAACGGTTAGGGGCCCCGTCATTGCTAGCGTGCATCGTCGTTGAGATCTGGCCGTCCTTCAGCTCTCTCCTTCATTCCTCCCTCCCAGGGGTCACATAAGACATAAATTGCCTAATGAGATGGCCTAAGTACGATGGTGAGCTCCAATGGCTGGGGGACCCCTCCGTCTGACAGCCCTATCTCATTAGGACGTAGGTTCGAATATCGATCTAAACCAGAGGGCAACGCTTTGGTTTCTGCTCCAGTCAGCCAATAATCACTGAACAGTTTATGTGCGACTTACTTCCTCCTGCAGAATGAGTGTTGGACAGATGTTTTTATAATCATTTACTTTAGAGTGATTATAACTCGTTCTTCATTGTTATCAATATTATCAATAATATAAAAACTTTATATGTTAACAATAAAGAATGAATTATAATTACATTAAATTAAACAATCATCAAATAATACGTATAGTAAGTAGGGGAAGTATTGTATTCTGCCCAAAAATCCGATGTCGGAATTTCACCGGAAATATATGTTTTCAGGCTCCCTGAATCAAAAAAGAAAAAAAAAAGGTTTTTAGAAAAAAGTCCGTGTGTGTGTGCACAACATACTAAAAGCGAAAAGTCAGATAAGTACCAAACTTAGTATTTAATTTCAGTATTGAAGAAGTTGTATTGTTATTTGTCCCAAGCTTTGGGAGCCAATTTGAAGAAGGTGTATTATATTTCGACTGCTGGGGAGCCGAACTTAAAGTAATTGCAACTGCACGTATGGTAAAAAGTTTCCGGTAGCCTTCGCCCTAAATGTACTTTCCGGCGGTCTTTGCCCCCCCAAAAAGTTTAAAAAATATTAATTTTGTAATTTTGACTGTTTTTTTAAATATTATATATTTATGTTTGTCTCGGCTGCGTCAGTATTTATATTTTTTAGAGACATGAATGTCTTAACAGGGAGTGGTGCGACTGAAGAATGTAGGCTTACACAGATTATATTTTTACTTCACTCCATTTATTAATGCTTGACACGATTTAAATAACACTTCAATAATATAGAGAGCTGTGAGATTCTTTTATTAATTACTTGCATTTTTTAACACATAAACTATTTTTAGTCTCACACTGAATACGTATTAAAATTCTCGAGGACGCATCTCGCTTCCGGTTAGGAGCACTGTCTACTACCAACGCGTCCAGTTATGAGCGCTTCTACAAGCAACTGATTTCTGAATTTGTAAACTTTTCTATATTTCAGTTTCTGATTGGCTAATCCTACTCCAATAGAATACCTTCATTTAACTAAAGATTTTTCTGGTTGTTGATTGGCTATTTTATAAACTGTCACAAAAATTACATAATTGCTTCCAAGAGTAATAAGTAGCATTATTACACTTTCTTACTCACTATTGCCTCAAGGTTACCTCATTGTTAGCAACTTTTAACCTATTATTCTCACAGCTCCTACATTACTAAATATATTCAGATAAAATTATTACATGTATACAATGATATAAACATATACAATGACTGTAAAATTCACTTTTTATATATTGTTACATATACATATTGCATTAAGTCTGGCTGTTATTATATTTTTATATATAATTTGACTAAAATCATTTAAGTGTTAAAAATACTGCCTCAGTATCTTCCAAGGATACGACACGAAAATTTTCAAGATAATTCCCTACGCAAACTACGTTTTGCATGTAACATTTTTCGAAAACTTTGATTTACTAAAAGATGGCTCTTGCGATTTTGATTAAAATACCATTATAAAAATATTTGCATTGTAAATAAAATGTATATTATTGAATTTTCTGGGAATAGCCTTTGAAGTCCTTTCATTCGGAAGGAATTTTGTATAATCTTGTATAACTGGTAAACATTAAGCGATTGACGAAAACTACTGCACAAAAATATAGATCTCCTTAAAGCACACAATTTATTTAAAATATTATTTGTGCCATAAGGCATTTCTGAGATATCCATTATTAATGGTTGAAATTGCTCTTTTTTTGGTCATTCTTTAAAAGTACTTTCAACATTCAGTTGTTGCATGCGATTGCATGCAAACTATAGAATTTTAAGGATAGCATATAGCGTGCAGTTCCTAAATATTTGACTATCGCCGTTTTCTTTGTATCTATAAGGAAATGTGTAATGTAGCTATTTTTGTAAAGGTTTATTTTGATTAAAACGTAGTACATATAAAAATAAGTTTTAGTAAGAACAGTTCGTATACTCACCAGTAAACGATAGTGTGTAGAGAAAGTCATGGCAATGTATAACATGAGATGTTTTGATAATTGTATAATTTAATGTGATTATAATCCGTTGTTTATTTTTTTTCAAAAATCTTTATTTAGGGTCGTTTTAACCTTCTTAGGTTTTATCAGGACCTTTCATGTACAGTTGTTTACATTATTGGATTACTGCATAATACTTACATAATGTATACTTATGTATACATACAGGTTACAATTTGGTTAAATGTATTGATATATATTAATTAATTTAAGACAAGTAACTACTTTCTGGGTGAAAGTTGCATCATTGAGTGCTGCAGGAATATTTTTGGGCATACCAACCTGACTGCGTTGATTTTCAAATCTTGAACATGTTAGTATAATATGTACTACTGTTAATGCTGTTTTACATGTTTCACAAATTGGTGGAGAGCTTCTATTTAACAAATAAGGTTGTGCCAGTTTGGTATGCCCAATTCGTAGTCGGGATATTACAATTTGGTTTCGCCGCTGTAGCTGTCTTATTGGATATTCTTGAGTTGAAGTTCCACGTACATCGTGAAGTTTATTTGTAGAATTGTTCATCCAGCTGGTCAGCCATTCTTTGTGCATTTTCTTCTTAAAATGTGTGACTGCATCTTGGAGAGGTATTTTGATATCAGTATCTTGTGTTGATAGTTCTGTAGCTTGTTTCGCTGCAGTATCAGCTCTTTCATTACCGGGTATGTTTTTATGAGATGGTATTCACATGAAATTGAATGACTTTTCTAAGTTATAAAGGATGGTAACAGGTTTATGTATTTCGTTTACAATACTGTTGGTAGAGAACGTGTCTTGTGTTGCATTTAAGGCTAATAGAGAGTCACTGATGATTATGTAAGAGTCACTATGTGAACTTTTCAGAGCGTATTCTAATGCCTTTTTAATAGCATATAATTCACAACTATATATAGAGAACAAGGACGGTAACTTGTGTTGGAGGACGATATCTCCACATATCACAGCACATCCATCGCCTTTTTCAGTTTTTGAACCATCCGTATATATGCAGAGCTTGGATGTGTATTTTTCTAGCTTTTCTTTAAATAACTGCTGGTAGATTAGTTGGTTGGTATTTATCCGATTATGCTTGCTTAATTCTATATCAATGGGTGGTATTTTCTTCTTCCAGGGTGGATGTTCCGACTCTAGTTGCCTTGAGGAGATATTAGGAACTGTGGTGTTCATTTCTTTGAAACATCTGTTTATTCTGATTTGAAATGGCAATGAATGTGATTGTTGTGTGGGGAAAGTATCACAAGGATTTGAGAAAATCAGTGGGTACATTGTAGATTTCGGTGTTGCTGCTATTTTGAGAGCGTAGGTAATGTTTAATTGTTTAATACGGCATTGTGTTGGAGTTTCATTGGCTTCTATTAATATGCTATCTACAGGACTAGTGCGATAAGCACCTGTTGCAATCCGAATAGCTGAATTCTGTATTGAATTCAGTATTTTTATAATTGATGACTTAGCACTGCTGTATACTATGAAAACATATTCCATTTTAGGGCGTATAAAGGCTTTATAACTGCACATTAGGACATGATAGTCGGCTCCCCAATTCTGTGCTGCTAGATGTTCAGTCTTCTTTGACAATGATTTTTAAGACTGCAAAAGTAGGGCCACCATGTTAATTTATTATCAAACAAAACTCGGAGTATCTTCATAGTTTCTTCAATAGTAATTTTTTTATTTTTAACGCGTAGTTCAGGATTAAATTTATTTCGATTTCTATAGAATAAAATACATTTTGTTTTGGACGAAGAAATTTTAAAACCAGTTTCAGTACACCATTGTTGTATGCTCTGAAGCGAGTCCTGTAAACATTCTTGGGCAGTTGTGGTTCGTCCTTTAAAATAGATGATTAGATCATCTGCAAATAAATTTGCTTTGACTGGTGTTTTTATTCGTGATACAATTCTATTAATAGCTATTAGGAAGAGGATTACACTAATGACTGAGCCTTGTGGTACACCATTGATTAAAGAAATCGTTTTTGAAAGGGTCCCATTAACTCTTACTTGGCCTCTGCGATCTTGCAGAAAGTTGTAAATAAAACTGAGTATATTTCCTGATATTTGTTGCTTTTGTAATTCTCTTATGTTATAATCCCGTCGTACCATGTCATACGCTTTATGTATGTCTAAGCTAATAGTAATTACGTGTTGTTTTTGGTGGAAGGCTTCCAGTATTTCTGTTTGTAGGGATACCAGATTATCATTTACAGAGTGAAATTATCTAAATCCACTTTGCATTGTAGAGAAAAAGTTTCTTTTTTCAAGGGTCCACCTTAAACGTCTATTGATTATTTTTTCCATTAGCTTGCACATTGTGCATGTTAACGCAATAGGTCTGTAGTTTTCAGCTAATAGGAGATCTTTGTTTTCCTTAGGGATTGGGATTATTAAACTTTCGCGCCACTGGTTGGGAAATGTTTTTTAGTCCATATTTAGTTAAATATTGCATTTAAATATTTTAATGCCACATGGGGGAGCTGTTGTAGGAGTGCATATGGAATATTATCTGGTCCAGGGTTAGTATTCTTGCAGTGATATAGGGCATTTTGTACCTCTTACAATAGAATTTCATCATTATAGTTTTCGGAATAATTTTGAAAAATGTCTTGGGGGTTAAGGCCAGGTAAGGTTTTTTGATGCGTTAAAAAATCACTGTCATAATTATTGTCCCTGCATATTTCTGCAAATGCCTCTGCAATGGTGTTGGCTATATCCTGTGGTTTAGTGAGAATTTCACTCTTGTTGCAGTTATATAATGTGTTGATCTGAGTGAAACTGTTACTGCCTCTTAGTTTTTCCATACCATTCCATATCTTTTGAGCTGGAGTTTGATGGTTGAGTGATGATAGGAATTTTATCCAACAGGACCTTTTGCTTTCCTTTACTGCGCGGCGAGCTACAGCGCGTAGCCTTTGGAAAGCTAATTTGTTTTCAGAATTAGGGTGACGTTTGTTTTTGTAGTAGGATCTGTTTTTGTTTTTAATTGCGTTTTTACAGATTTCATTCTACCAAGGGAGATCGTTTTTGTTATTATTGTTTATGTTTACAGTTGGGATGCTTAGTTTTGCACAATTCAGTATAACATCAGTAAATTTAGCAACTAGTTCATTTACAGAAAGTTATTCAAATCTTCCAGCAGGGGTTAAGTTGTTAATTTCTTCAGAAATGTATTTTTTGAAGTTTTTCCAATCTACACGGTGGGTATTCCATTTAACTGGTAGAGTAATGTGTCTTGATGATGCAATAGGTGAGTGTAGCATAATTGGTAAATGGTTACTGCCTAACAGTGTATCATGTGCAGTCCAAGTAAATGATGAAGCAAGACATGGAGAGCAAAGAGTAAGATCTATGTTACTAGATGTTCCATGAACTATATGAAAGGTGTAGGTTTATTAGAATTTAGTAATATCAGATCATGATTTTCCAATTTAGATTCTATTATCTTGCCTCTTCGATCACTATGATTACTGCCCCATAGTGTATTGTGTGAGTTGAAGTCTCCTAATATTAAAAACGGCTTAGGTAATTGTTGTATTAGTGTTGTTAACTCATCTATATTCAGGTTTTTGCTG
Organism: Deroplatys truncata; assembly: GCA_030765065.1. Classification (NCBI taxonomy): domain Eukaryota; kingdom Metazoa; phylum Arthropoda; class Insecta; order Mantodea; family Mantidae; genus Deroplatys; species Deroplatys truncata. The sequence goes on along the minus strand of CM060983.1, from coordinate 200,044,685 downwards.
TTAGAAAGATAAACATTACAAATGCACATAGTTTTAGGCGTCAATACTTTCACTGCTACTGCTTCTAATGGAGTTGTAAGTGGCAATTCTATATGTGAAATATAATCTTGGATGTATGTAGCTACTCCTCCACTTGCATGTAAGGCTTACGTACGGTTTGTGTAATATGGTGTATATTGTTTAATTTGGGCGGCTACATACTGATCATTAAAGTTCGTTTCTTGGAGGCATATGATTTGGGGTTGGTGTTTATTAATTGTATGTTGTAAATATCCATGTTGAGGACGGAAAACGTTTATATTCCATTGTAGAAGAAATGATTCCATTACAAGAAGAGCAAATGATTTCATCACCTTATTCTAAGTCATTTCAGTTATGTTTTCGTGGTGAAGGGCCATCAGTAGTTTCTTTTCGATCCTTGAGCTCCTGTTACTGATGATTCTTTCTTGGTAATAGGGGTACAGTTTCTTAAGTATGTCAATTAATCCTTTAAAGTCGCTGGTGTATGACCTAACAATGGGAATGACATCTGTCACACCCCATGTGTTTTCAAATAAACTCTTAAGCTGTAGAAAATTTAATATAAAATCGGTAGGAGATGTTTCCATTATGTTTTTCACAGGAAGCATCAGATCATCTATGAATTGATGATTCCATGATCTCTTAGATTTCTTTCTTGGTTGTTTTCTATTTTCCGTGGGTTGTGATTCGTCTTCACTGTTGTCCTCTTGTGTGTTTGAGGAGACATCCGACCCGGAAGCAAGGTCTGCTTTATTGTCACTGATATTAGATTCTTCAGATGTCAGTGGTCTTTTGGGTCTGTTTGTAGAGATTACCGCCATTTTGTTTGATTGCGGTGTTACGGAGGTTGTAATCATCGGGGTTTCTTCTAAATCGTTATTGTTCTTTGTATGTGTAACGGTTTGTGGAGAAGTGAAATCAGGTTGGAGACCTGAAGTACCTGTTTTGATTCTATTAGGCACTTTGTTGTCTTTTGTACTTGTAGTTGATAAATTTGTGTTCATTGTTAGTTTAGGGAAGTCTTCTTTTGTTGGTGTATGGACTTGTTTTGTTTGAGATAATGTACTATTTTCTGTAGGGTTGGAGTCACACGTAGTACATTGCCTTGCTAAATGTCCCTCTGCTTTGCAAATAAAGCATACCGGTGTATCGGATGACACATAGATCCAGTAGGTCGTACCATCGTATGTTACCTGAAAGGATTCTGGGAGTAATAACAAGTCCTCTGGTGCAATATATAGTTGTCGTCGAAAACTAAGGATATGTGTGAATCCTTTCATAGGAATGCCTGCTTTGATGCACGATATGGATGACCTTGCGGTTATACCCAACTGGAGCAGTTGATCTTTAATTACGGAGTTGGGTATGACAGGGCATACGTTGGATAGTATTATACGCTTTGTAGCAGTGATCAGAGGTCTTAATATAAGCATTTTATCATCAATGTTTATTGTAGGATGTTTTAGACAGAGCTCTTGTGCTATACTTTTGGTTGACAGGAACATGCATACTCGTGAATTCGATATTCGCGAGACATAACGTATGTTGGTAGAATCTGTGAGTTTTCCTACTGTTAACATGTAGTCCTTTATGGGGATACCTTCAATTGCTTGATCCTTGTTAGGGGTAGTTTGTGCTACTGAGGCATATCTTAACTGTGCGTTGTTCTCGTTTAGGTTAGTTCTTTGGGAGTTTGTTGTGTTATGAGGGCTCCTGTACTCAGCAGCCTTCACTTGTTTTAGATGCAGTTAACCTCAATTGAGGTTATTGTGGTATTACGCAAATTATCTTAATTTTAAGTCACTCGCGAAGCATATATATTATATTAACGCATACCTCAGTATTCTTTCTTCTTCAGTAGGAGTTCTGTGTTAATTGGAAGCTAAATACTATTTACTCTCAGAATTAATTGCTTGATTTCACTCCACATACACATCTTCGATTGAATATTCCGTTGTTTATTGTTATCAATATTATCACCATATAAACCTAGGGTGTGAAAAGCTTATGAGTAAGGAATATGTCTTAATTTAAAATCACTACAGTCTGTATAATAAAACGTTCAAAGGTAAATGCAGTTATACCAATACACTAATCTGTACACAAAGGCAATTTATTACTGTACAGTAGGTACGAGGGAACAGTCGAGTTATGGCTGACATTAACACCCATTACTGAAGATGTACGATGGTCTCCGAGATACAGCCATGAACCTGCTTGCCTCATGACCCGGGGGTCTCCAGTTTGTATCTGGGTTAAAGAAATCTTCGCCACATATAGGAATTTTCCTTATTCTGGTAAATGTGAATGCCAAATATATTTTAATTTTCTGGTCTTCGCGCTCATTTCCACATTTATTTCTTCAGTATTCATCCTACTTTATGTGTTGAGGCAGTGTGTGTCTTCCTCGAAAGATCCGATGTGCTACATTCACATGGATTTCTCTATCCACTATCGTTTATTTTTATTTAGCTTTTATAAACTATTTTCACGAGAGCTTATTTTTATTTCTACTTCATATTAATCGAAATAAACTTTTACAGAATAGGTTAGTAGCATATGATAGAGAGATCGAGCACGGTTTTTGCGTTTATATGGGAAAGGATAGGGATTACGAGGATCGATGCTAGGCTAGATAGTGGTTGAAGGGGTGGGGATGCGCTTTATATGTGAAGGTAGGGAATACGAGGAGAAGTGCTAGACTAGACAGAGTTTGAGATGGGGAATATGCGTTTATATGGGAAAGATAGGAAAAACGTGGACAGATGGTAGGCTAGACAGATGCTGAAGGAGTGGGATATAGGCATATACGGGAGAGATAGAGGTACTAAACTAGACAGGGCTTGAAGAGTAGAATATGGGTTTTATATGGGAGAGCTAGCAAATCGAGGTGCGGTATTAGACTAGGAGTGTTTGAGTAGTAGGGTATGCGCTTATAAGAAGAGACGAGGAAAACGAGGGTAGATGATAGGTTGAGAGAGCCTTCAAGGAGGAAAATACGTTTATATGGAAGAGATAGGAAAACGAGGTGAGATACGATGTAGAGCAGGTGCTTAAGGAGGGTGGACGCCTTTTATATGATAGAGGCAGGGAATACGAGGAGAGATAGTAGGTTAGAGGTCGAGGAGTATGGTATTCGTTTATGTGGGGAAGATATGGAAAACGAAGAGAGATCCGTGGTAGAGCGGGGGCTGAAGGAGGAGCAATACACTTTATATGAGAGAGGCGAGGGAATACGAGGAGAGGTGCTAGTCTAGACAGAGGTTGAGGAGTACAGTATGCGTTTATATGCGAAATATATGGGAAATGGGGAGAGATGCTAGGCTACACAGATATTGAAGAAGGGGAATGGTTTTATACCGGCGAGGTAGGAAACCAAGGAGAGATGCTAGGCTAGATAGATGCTGAAGGAGAGAGGGATACGCTTTATACGGAAGAGATAGGGAAACGTGGAGAGATGCTAGGACAGACAGAGTTAAAGGAGGGAGATGTTTAGACCGCAAAGACACTACCAATTAAAGTTTACAAATGTTTTGACACCTTTTGGCGGTATTTTCTCGATACTGAGCGTGAAGTTCCCCGGCGCTAAAGCTCTAAAATATCTGTGTCAATCAATCAGGTAATGTTCGTCCATGCATAACATCGTCTAACATTATTGAACAAGAATCAAGGTTTATACCGCTAACGTCCTGGCATTGTGCTTCTAAAGGGCTAGAAGCAGACCCGAAGTACCCCGCCGCATGTATCTTGATTGATTAATGTAATTAAGTGTATATGTAGGGTAAACCGCATTGTATCACAAGTGTTCATGGTAATTCAGTGCAGCGATTCGTACCAAAGCTATTTAATGTAATTTTCACATGATTCGGGTAGAATGTAGGGTGTTTAAGTCATAAGTCACAAGTAATTCAGATAGCATCACTGGTATTCGTGGTAATATAGGGAGTAATTAGATTACCTTTTTATACTTCTTTCTAAATCTTACAAACTTTTTATATGTTAAACAGTGTGCGAAACGGAGAGGGATAAATTGTATATCGGTTTACAGTGAAGGTATATAGAAGTATAAGCCCTAACCTATCCCTACCTTGTATGCTCTGGATCATCTTCTCATTATCTATTTAATCCTATCGTCATCTAAACTAACCAACGTAACAAGACGTAACGCCGCGGAGCCACGTAACAAGACGTAACGCGACGTAACCACGTGACAAGACGTAACACCACGTAACATAACAGCGTAACACAAGATAACATAAGCACGTAACCACATGACAAGATGTCACACTACGTAACATAAGCACGTAACCACGTGACAAGATGTAACAAGACGTCACAATACGTAACATAAGCACGTAACCACGTGACAATACGTAATAAGACGTCACACTACGTAACATAAGCACGTATTCACGTGTCAAGACGTAACACAGCGTAACATAGCCACGTAACAAGACGTCGCACTACGTAACATAAGCAAGTAACCACGTGACAAGACGTAACCAGCGTAACATAGTCACGTAACAAGACGTCACACTACGTAACATAAGCACGTAACCAGTAAATGTAACAACGTAACAAGGGTAACAACACGTAGCAAGCATGTAACCACGTATCATAACCACGTAACATGACGTAACACCGTTACGCAACCAGAGATAACCTCGACTTTCCTTTAGTGAAATTGCGATGTTTTATCATTTGAGAGTCTTACTGGAAAAGTTTCGCGTCAACATACCTTTATTTTAGTTCGTTGTAGGTGCCTCTCCCCTTTATCTAGGCTTGGGACTAGCACTTGGATTACTTCTAATGTCAGGGTTAACACCTTCCCTTCCATCTTCTTATTATTCTTCTTTCTTCATCAGGAGTCTGCTAGTTGCAAAATGTAAGTTCAAAATGATATGGGTACGAACCTTAAGTAATTACTTTTTACTTTCTCTACCACTTACGTAAGAGGAAGTATTGCATTCTACCCAGAAATTCAATATCGATATACCACTGGAAGCACACATTTTGAGACTCTCTGATTATAAAAGCATTATTAGAAAAGACTCCGTATGTGTCAGTGCCTGTGAATGTTTGACGCATAAATGGGGCAGATTTCTAAAAATGTATTTTGTTGGTTTTTGTTTAGGGGCCCTCAAAATGTGTGCTGCGGTTGAGACCTCATGATATGGGATTCTATGGCATTATGTAATACTTTATAGTTACCTGAGGAAGTCAAATATAAATTTAAAATAACAGCCTCCTTAGATATAACTACCTTGAATATTTATACTTATGTTTGTACTTATTTGTACATTTATATTTAAGTCATCTTCTGAGAAAGGCTAACATTTGAAAATTCGGAGTTGTGCATTCATTTTAAAGAAATTAAATAATTTGTACGACAGTCGGCATCAATTAAATGGTGATGGATCTATCAAAACATAGGATTATTCGGTATGGTTACTAACATTTACGTATACATAAACATTTGTTACTTCAGATATAGGAAATACTCATTATATAACTATTACAGTAAAAAATGCATTAGGTGGGAATCTGTTATCTAATGCCGTATGGTACTATATTTACGTGGGAAAGCCGAGTTGCTTAATAAAAAGTATAGGGTGTTGCAAAAGTCTTTCTAGTGATGCTATTGCACAGACTGAATCATAAATTCAGGCTATGATGTAACTGATAGGAAATGCATTATTCTAATTAATTTACGTAAAAACAATATGCAGCATTACGAGGGGCACTATTTATATTTTGACCCTTGGCAACCCTGAATGTTGTAGGTACCATCTGACGTTTCCAATGGAAAGCTTGACATTTTTTACATAATCTACTTCAAACATTTTGTCAATAGAGCGTCATTTATTTTGTTCACACTAACTTGAAAATTGTGTGTCAACAAAAACATGCAATTAACTCGTGAAAATGTTCGTGCAATGATTTATTTCGACGTGAGTTATCAAGACAAGAGTGCATCGATCAACTAACTTCCACATTTGGCGACGAAGGTCCATCCTTTGCCACTGTGAAACGCTGGTATAACGAATTTAATCGTGGTCGCCGTTCGCTCAATGATAAAGTTCGTGAAGGTCGTCCAAAGTCAGTTGTTGTGCCAGAAAACATTGATGCTGTGCAAAAACTAATAACGAAAGATCGTCATCCGACATATTGTGAGATTGAGGCAACCCAAGGCATTAGTTCCACCAGCGTATATAAAATATTGCATGATTCTTTAGCTGTGAAAAAGGTTTCCTCTCGTTGGATCCCACATAATTTGACGCAATCTCAAAAAGATGCTCGTGCCGATTGGTGTACAAAAATTCTCACGAAATAGAATGGCGGTGCCTCAAAAGACGTATATAAGATGTAACAGGTGACGAATCATGGATCTATGCGATCGCGCTATTCCACAGTTCATTTTAAATCGGCACACGCTCCACATGTTAAATTTTGTAAAATACTTACATTCAGGTTTCAAACCGAATATTGAAAAGGCCGAAAATTTAGCGTGTGACGATATCGCTTCCCTAGACCTGATTTTAAAGCTTCTCTTCTTCACGGCCGTGAGCAAGACTCAAATCTATTCCACTCGTCCTCTTCATGCCTGGGGTGACTCAAGCCTCCCCCTCGCGTGATCCTGACTTTATGAGCTCACACTTCGCCACGCTCATACTTCTCTACGCTGACATCTCTGAGAGTTCTCTACAGGAAACCAACCTACAAAACACCGAGCTATTACCTCTGATATTTCCTCTAAGGCAGACGGAAGGAATCCACCACATGGCAGAGACGTTCCAAAACCCAAACCAGCGTAATAATGTCTATGAAGGGGGAGCCTAACTGGCTTATCTTAGATGTGAGTAAGGCAAAATGGTACGGTATAAATAGTAAACAGTCTCTGTAAAGCCAGCTCCCACCCCTTACCTGGTCCTAGTACTCCACTAAATGTTTGTGTAACCTCCCCTTTCCCTTCGCTCCTAAGCCTGAAACAAAACTGTGTTCATAGGTTAATCAGGGCTATTCTGTAACTTTCTGGTTAAGAAGATGGTTACCGTTACTCTTTAAGATCAAGAAGCACTATAAGCGTATCCATTTTCAGCTAGTAGTACTCTTAGTAATATTGTTCGCGCTAACAACATGCTATCGGTTCTAGGTATCGTTAAACATAACTTTATTCCTCTCAATAAGATGTTTTTATGGTGTTACAGAATACCAAACAGCGCGTAGAAACTGGTTATCGGCTTTAACAAATTGTTAACAGTTTAACCAGATATTACAGATGAGGCAGTATTTTTAACACTTGAATTATATAATATGTAATTTCAAAAACCGCCCGCCTTGAAGCAATATGTATGTAATAATTTGTAAAAATGTATACAACAGTCATTGTAAATGCTTATATTATTTTTAATAATGTTATGTGAATGCATTATGTAATTTAATAATGTAAGAACTGTAAGAATAATAAGTTTAACGTTGCTAACAATGAGGTAACAATGAGGTAACCTTGAGCCAATAATAAGTTTGAGAGTTTAAATGTTACTAGTCATGATTAGAGCTACGATAATGTAAATTTTGTGACAATTTAAAATAGCCAATCAATAGCCAGAAAAAGCTTTAATTAAATGCAGGTATTCTATTGGACTAGGATTAGCCAATCAGAGACTTGAAATATAGAAGCGTACGGGTTTTAAGTTGAAAAATGTTCAGTTGCCTGTAGACTTGGTAGTGACCGGATGGAAGATGTGTTCTCTAAAGAAATATTACGTATTCGTGTGAATCGTAAAATTAAATATACGCGTTAACAAAGTGCAAGTTTTAAATTAAAGAATCTCACAGCTCTTAATAGCAGTGTAGTGATATTTAATTTGTGTCAAGGATTAATAAAAAGAAGTGAATTTAAACTTAAAATCTGTGTAAGCCTACATTCTTGTCGTACCACGCCCTGCCTAAGAGATACGTGACTCTAAAACAATACTGACGCGGCCGAGGCGAACATAAACATAAATACTACCTATAGAAGCAGTTTAATAACAAAGTTAATATAACATTTTAAAACTTGGAACGTAACAACAAAAACATCTTCAAATCAGCGTTTACATACGTAGCAGCATATTACGTAACAGAAACAATTTCTTCAAGTTGGCTTCCCAAGCGTGAGGCTAATAACTTACATAAATAAATTACATAAACAAAACACCTTGTTTAAAATTGACGTCCATACGTGGAGCTGATTAAATAAATAAACTCCAAGACAATAATTACTTCAAGTTGGCTTCCCAAGCGTGTGGCTAAAAGCAGTAAAACTTCAACAACAATAAACTCCAACAGTTGAAAAACATAACTTCTTCACAGAATAGGTGTGAATGTTTCAGTGCCAGACTTATGATATCAAAACAATACGAGGAGTCTTTCAGAGGCTGGTGTGGACCATCGTTATGAAGTATGCTTTCCAGCTTCTCAGGTGAATGTTTCCATACTCCTCCCTTTTCGCGCTCACCTAGGTCTGACCTTTGTTCATAGGCTAATGTATTTATATTGGGCTTGAATTCAAACCAATAAGAAACTGGTTCAGCCAGGGCTATTGAGAAACAGTGATGATAAGGAGAATCTGTTAACATCTAACAAAGGCAAGTTAAAGCATCGGCACATTTCCGTGCATTCGACTTTACAATGGAGGCTCATTTAATGAATTAATGAAACGTTAATCTTCGTTGCTCAAACATCTTAGTTTTTAACTCGTAACTAATTGAAAAATTCCCACATATTGCTTTTAGCACGCAGACAGCGGCTCGAGCATTACTATTTATGTTTGTGCCACACAATTCTAAAAAATCACAGTTTCCTTATGCTTTATCACAAGACATTAACATGCATTCGTCGGTAGTAAAGCGTGTATTGTTGAAATCGGAAACAAACCTCATTGTTAACTCCTAAAGAAGATATATAATTGTTTAGCTATTAGGAATCTTTAATTTGAGTTACAGAAAATGTAGAATGCCAAAACAATTAACATGAAACGGTATTTTACTGTAGAAAACGAAATGAATTTCATTTAGCATGACTGTAGTGAAGACACTCATTTGTAATATAGGTTTATGTAATCACGCCACAGCACAGACTTTAATAGCGATTCTAACAGTGTTATTAAAAATAATGATGCATAAATTTTGAATAAATCGAAGAGATAAAATAATGAAAAGAAGCGATTATAATCAGAGAATACGTAGAAGGGAAAACCAACGAAAGTGTTTATAAATAAATATAAGAAAATGTATTAGCACAACAAAAATTTGAAGAAAAAAAAAACCCGATAATTTTAATGGCGCAAGTCCAACAGTAAATAAACAAAGGAAACAAGCTCGACCTGCTTTTGCATGCAAAAATACTCGCCTAAACATAAAAGCTTTCCGCATAGCTACTCAAGAAATTGAGAGGCCACCATAAGAGATGGAAAAAACTTTTTCTGTGGCCACAAGAGAGCAAACTCGAGTGGTATGACTCAGGCGGTAAGGTCTCTGGCCCGCATTCAGGAGGTCCGGGTTCAAATTCCGTGGGCCGACCAATCTGACAGGTTTTTTCGTGGTTTCCCTCAGCCGCTAAAGTAAACGCTGGATTGGATATTTAATACCATGACCCAAAGTTCCACCTTAACAATAGTAAAACTGAAAAATAGATGGTAATAGCGAATGCTGTGACATTTATCCACAGGCAATGAAAGCAGGTAGACTGGACGGCACCCTAATGCCATTTTCACGGCACGAAGAAGAAGATCCAGTTGCAATGCACTTAGGTCTCTGTGGAAACGTGACAAAGCAAGATGGTATGGCTACAGGGATGAGACCTAGAAGGCTAACTATCCGCTACACATCGATCCACGAGTTATCTACTAACAGATCTGTCGCCTTATGACCAAGTAGTTAAAGCGACGTTAAATAAATAGAGTAAACAAACAAGATAGCAGAGCAGATAGTTTAAGCTTCATACCAGAAGCATAAGTGTTAATGGTATAATTTATGGCCATTGTTAGTAATCTGGATTAGTTATTACTAGTGTTACATAATTCCTGAGTAAAACACTTCAACCAAAATTTGGTTGGTAAGAGAAATAGGTACATGTAATCGCGGGAGGACGCATTCGGGAGGTCCTGGGTGCGATTGCTGGGATGATTATAGGCTATTCCTGGTATTACCTAGTTGGTAAGGCGAATTCTGTGGTAGTTTCTCTTTTACCACGAATTTTTTTTCCCTCCATTTCCTAACATTTCGCTCCCCCTTTCATGTTTCAGGTGGGCTTAGGGGTTGTGCCGGTCGGTCTCGGACAGATGGCGCAGATACTTGCTTTTGGAAAGTTCTTTTCGTCTTTGCCAGAAATCAGCCTTCCCTGAGCCGCCTCAGGTCGAATTCTCTCCGGTTCCGCCAGAAGGAAGCCTTCTCTGAACAGCCCGTCAGGTGACGGGTCAAGAAGCTTAAAATCGTTAGGGACCTCTGTGTGTCTCTGTCGGCCGAATCGACTGCGGTTCCTTCACCTCCTGGAAATGTTTGATCGAGGTGCAATCCGTTATCTGGTTATAGTCATAAGATTACTAAAATCCGTTCGTTTTCTTTTCTTTGTTTAAGTTTTAGGGATTTTCCCCGCTTATGGCCGTGTGCACCATCCTTGTTAAACAAACCCTTCAGGGACCTTCAGCTTACACGGTAAGACCGGGGTAATCATCACACAGTGGTGCACCAATGTTCACCGCAGTTGAGGTAACCGTGGTTAGCTGGCAGGCGATCACCTTGGTTGAGCGCACCGTTCATTGCAGGTAAACTCACTGAAGGCACCCGGGTGTAGGTACTTCATGCCGTCTGTTTTTCACTTGTTCTACCTCTTTGCTGAAGCGCATGCAAGCACTTGTTCAGCGTACAATGGAGGAAAGCAAACCTAACCAAAGTTTCTCTATTATGTTATTAAATATAGGATGTATTTCTTAAGAAAAGTCAGAACGTACAGAGACAGGAGTAAGAACTTTAAGATGAACACGTGGGAAAAGCTGGCCTACCAATTGATTAATAAAATACGCTGAGCCATTGTAGACTAAATTCCAGTTAGCTTAGTCGATATTCACTTACTGACAGACAGGCAAAAACAAAACAAAAAAAATAAATAAAAACAGAGAAGAAAAAGACATATTCCCAAACAAGATTTGTACCCGCAACCTCTTGAACAGGAGGCGCACACCTACCCCGACACCACGATGACGGCTGATTTCAGACTTCGTCACCTACTTCTTCAGGTTACCGAATTCCTATTTCTGTGGAATTAATTTCCTTATATTTCTGAAAATTACTAATTGCACTAAATCCATTTATTAATGTCCTATTTATGCCTTGTTTTTTGAACTATGCTTCAACTGATATAATTATATGTAACGCCGTGATTGTTTGGATTTTCGTTACGTCCTTGGACAGGATATTTAAGGCACCTGTGGCGTAAAACAGGTTTTAGAGCATTAAAAATTACAAACTACATTAGAGCAACATTATTGGGATGTATTCATCGGCGAAAATAGAATGTACCTATTCGTTGGGAATTCTAACCTATACCGTTCCACGACTTTGATATTTCAGCAGATTTAAAGTTGGATACAGTCGGTTAAGGCCGGTCAGATTTAATCGCGGTAAAATCTCGATCAGCTTTTATCGACTTCGATGCATCACAAACGGCCGTTCACCTCGGTAAAATCCATGACTCTTTCATGAAGATGCCAATGATGACCGTATATGTCTACTGGAAAGTGAAAAATGCCTGCAACATTTACAGGTATCTTCATTATAATGAACAAGGATGGTGCTCACAGGAAATATTTGTAAACATTTGTGTGCGGTGTTATGTTTTTCATTAACTGAAACCATGTTCTTTTCATATGTATCCTGTATACAGGGCGATTGAACAAGGTGTGCATAAACTTAAGGAGCTTATGGCGGAATCGAAGTCCATCAATTTTAGAAAATAAACTTATTTTCTAGAAAGAAACCCTTGGTCAGTGCAAGGATAACAACAACATCAGTTTAAAACACGTAGGTACAATGGAAACAACCGTATCGCACGACCTCAACAGCTTGATTAAATCTGATTGGGCGGGGGTGTTACCATTGTCACTGCGCATAGAAAGCAATCGGCCTTCGTATACACAAATGTTTTAACTGAGGAAGTGTTTCATTTGTCGGGCGATAAGAGAATACGAAGTGTTATATGGTGACAGTTACTGTGTAAGGAGGGATTTCATCTTGGTATTTGTACTCGCCATCTTCAACTCTTTGTGCAGTCTAAATAGCATAGATTACCGAGCGAGATGGCTCTGCGGTAGCATGTGAGGCTCGCATTCAGGAGGGCCCGAGTTTGATACTCAATTATCCGGCCACTCTAATCTTGGGAATTTTCATGGTTTTCCCTGGATGTTAAGCGAATGCTGGAGTGGATTAAATAATGCCGCGAATTTTCTGTCTCCCATTTCCTGTCTTTATCGTGTTTCAGGGTCAAAGAACTAGGCGAGCGGACAATGGACGAGGTAATGTAGTTTGGTGTAGAAATATCTGCCCTGGCGTTCGATGTGGGACGGGCCCTCAGGGACTTCTCCCCATTGAGGAGAAAGACCTGTAGGGGGTACCGCCGGAGTTAGGACATTAGACACCCCGCCTGTGTCCGATCCTACGGCCCCGGATCTGGTCGCCCTGTGTGTCCTATATTATAGTTCGGCTATAATCGCTATATCTGTGCTAGCTTACTGTTAACTTCTATACATGTACACCAACAATAAAGAGCTCGTGTATTAACGAATCCGTTTGCATTATTAAACTGACTTCCACGGGTGTTAGAATATTATATGCAGTCAAGCTTTCATTATTGATTTATCTGAGAGAAGTCCTTTGGTATTTTAAGATCACACATTGTAAAATTTCATTGAAATTCAATGTAAAAAACCCTTCGCCTTGCTGTGTTTAAATTGTATACATGTAAACATTCAAAGAAATAACTATTTAGATTAGGAAGCTTGAAATTGAAGTTCTATCATAAAACAAAAAACTGTATTTACTGCACATTTCCGTAAAACTGCAATACCTCTCTATCATAGTGAGGTCACTGAGCCTCCTCTATCTTTCTGTTATAACTTCTTGTGCTGCTTTGAATTACAGGTGACACTATTACATTTACGAATGCAAAAGTGTGCCATTTTGCAGTTGAGAATACTCGTCAAGTTGCAAGGGTTGAAAAAAGGAACACAAAATTGTTTTATACAAATGTTATGCTTATATTCCGCACCTTAGTGGCACACCAAACTCTTGAAAGTGCTGCAGGGGAGAGAATGTTCCTTCGTCTTATTTGTTAAATAACACAAACGGATATGCTTGGGAGAAACCGATATAAATGGCCTTGTGTAAATAAATACAAGACTACAGCGCCACCTGCAGGTAAAAGAAAATCTCTAAGGGAAACACTTTGTAAAGTAGGTTCATGCTTTATTCACGCTTTCAATGTCTCTGTGGATTTTTCTTCATATATAATGCTGTTATCTCTACCGCTCATAACGATGCCTGCTGTCCTTGTTAGCATACTGTAGCCTGTAAAATATTCACGCAATTTCAGCTACAAATAACTACATGCAGAAAAGATCTAGTTTACAGTGGCGAAATGAAGGGAAAAAGAAAAAGAAAGAAAAAAGGAAGTAATATGTATGTGCATATGTAACAGTTGCTAGAAGGATAAAAATACATATTTGGAGGGAAATCTGCGCTCTGCTGCATGCTAGTCAGGGAAATGTGCCTCTACATATTGTGTAGTTTGGAAGAAAAACTTGTGTAGCACATTCATTGTTAGCACACTTTCTGAAAATGTAAAGTGCTTGTGCCTTTGATAGCCAAACGTGGAGCACTAACTCTTTGTTTTTTGAGAAACTTTACTGTGTCGCAGTAATCTGTTCGTGTTATCTTTTTTCTTTGCTGAGCGCCTGTTATTGTTTTACTATTTTGAATTTTGAGTTCTTTGTCCTCCGGCTAGCTATTTTTACTCAGTCGAGCAAATATCTCTGATCAGGGCGTGTAAACGGAAAGGAGCTGTTGCTAAAAGATAACACTGATAAAAGAATTTGTTTTTACACTTTTATTGCCGTCACACTTAATTAATTTCACATAATCTTGATACACGCCTGACTGAAACTGTTATATTTTCGAAAGTAACTACAATCACGTATTTGCCGAGCACTATTAATTCGCGTATTTCACATTTTGTAACTAACTTTACGAGACAGAGATTCTGTAGAATTGCGTAATGTGTACCTCATGAATGCTTCCTTAGAACTGCCTGACGTGTAACTTGTGAGAGAGATTTCTTAGAACTGCGCGACGTTTACCTCGTGAATGATTCTGTAGAACTACGCGATACTTGCTTTTGGCTCAAGAATTTATACTCCCTCACCCCGATATGCCTAAACATTATAATAGAGCTGCTATTGGTTAATAAATCGCGCCAACATTAGCGTCTATTTTATAAGCCAATCAAAATTACAAACACATATGCTCTAGGGAGGATATTCCCTCCATTTCTAAAGAAAGGCCCGCTACCCTGACGTCATTTGTTTGTCTCTTCTAATTGATAAACAACTCACCCCCTCGCTTCATTGTTACCCACTCCAATTGTCAGTTTCAGTGAGGCCGTGTAAATTTATTTCCTAACAATGCTTATAACTAACAAACATCTAAAATCATTGTCATACAATAATGTTAATTTACACTACAATCACTCTGGCATTCACAGTGTTGTGGTATAAAATACTTTCTCAACTGTCAGCTGATACGGAAAGTATCCACACTTATATAAGCAGGAAACGGAGGAGGATTTCATCACTTAAACGCAAATTAAGGTCTACTGCAGAAAGGAGCGAAGCGAAGGACATAGAGGGCGACCAGATCCTGTACAGGTGGGGTCCTTAACGTCTCCAGATGTTACATCTTAACGCCAGAAAGACATCCCGCAGGCCCACTCTCACCACGGAGAGGTCTCTCTGAGGATCCGTCACACACTTGTCCGCCGTCCACTTGCCTGATCCTTCAACCCGTAAACACGATATGGAATGAAATGACAGGAAATGGGAACAGGACTGTCTTATACCGTTGTTGTTTCCTTTCTTTTATTTTTTGTCATTTTGATCTTGCTTTATTGTAAAAACCTGTTGGGCCCGTGCAATTGTTAGGGATCAGTGTATGTATACATAAATTTAAATAAACACACTCATTCATTATAATTAGAGTAACGCATATGTATTGTTTTAAGAATATGTTGCGAATTGGTACATGCATAAAGGCAGGCTGGGGAGAACATCGTCTTCCAAATGAACGTACAATCACGACTTGATACGACAGAACCCGAGTCAGCAGAGTAACAAATGAAACAAAGTGTTATTGATGTGGCTATGCATAGTCACCTGAACATGCTGGGCTGTTATTTTGGAAGAGATATTTTTGGGACAGGAGTGTTTGGAGCTTTACTGAAAAATACACATTTTTCCCACCTCTAGCTTGAACATTCTTATATTTTAACAACATGACAAAAACGAGAAGCACCTATGGCTTTTAAAGGAATAGAGTATAAATAAAATATAATTCAGTAATCAATGCAAAAATCGCCGAGCAGCTGTCCTTGTTTAATTACATCCTACGATGTTTCATGCTGTTAGAAAGCAATACATTGGAAAAATAAATAGATATATGAATGAATGTATATTTTATTCATAACTCCAACAAAGTAGAAAGAATTATTAAATATTACTACATATTTATAATTACAATTATATATTTGTAATTTTAGAATTTTTCGATTTAGGGAATTGCGTTGCCTCCATTGCCCGCATTATATATAACACCAGGTTATCTATTTCCCCTAATGTTACCTACAGAGAAAGCCAAAAAACTACAAACCAGCTGCACAGTGTTTTTCCTGTCCGTGTCCTCGGCGCTCGTTGCCGTCTGCCGCTATCATAGAAAGGCGCGGATGGAACCATACAACATTTTTAAAACTACTTTTAAGGATTTTACTTACCAATTTTATGAAAGGAGATGCTGAGAATGGCCACTATCGCTGTCCATACGTTTTTGGCACCTCTTTAGGAAAGTATCCATCACTCCTCGTAGTTCACGTTGAGAAATGCTGGCAATTTCCCGGCGGATATTTTGTTTTAATTCTTCGAGGATGTGTGGGTTTGTCTTGTACACTTTATTTTAAGTTATCTCAGAGATAGAAATCGCAGGGTGTCAGGTCGGTGGACCGAAGGAACACAAATCTCTACTATAATTCTGTTCTCAAACACACTTTTAATTGTTCTCGTCGAAATATTGGCCGTATGAGCTGTTGCATAGTGTTGTTAAAAAAGTAAAAATCACGCTCCCTGTCTGTTAATTCTCTAAAAAAAAAAGGAGGGCAAAATAGTATTCACGTATGTACGGGCGTCAATTATTGACTCGAAAAAAATTGGCCCTATAACTCCTTTTCACTCGTGGATCACCATACACCAATTGTTTCGTCATGAAGGTGCGCTTTATGAAAAATATTAGGTTTTTCAGAGCTCCAATAACGATTATTTTGTGTACACACGTATCCATGAAGGTGGAACCAGGCCTCGTCCGTGAAAAATATTAAATGTGGGTTTATTTTGCCATTGTGTACACTATTGAGATTCCACTCACAAAATGGGCGCCTAATTACAGGATCACCTGGTTGAACAGCACGTGTCACAGTTATTTTATATGGTTTTAACTTCAGCAGTTTGGTAGCTCTTCGCGCAGAGCCATAAGAAATGCCTGCCTGTTGTGAAAGACGCCTAAGTGATTTTTGGGGTAATTCTCAAAACGAAGACTGACGTTATGTATTGCTTCTTCGGTAAGAACCGTACGCCGTATTTTAGATTTCTTAGCCTGAACACCTCCTGTGGCCTGAAATTTACTGTAAATTTCATGGATTGTTGTACGGCCTGAACTTTTACACTGGAAGTCTTTCTGCAAATCGTACTTTCACTTGGCGAGCTGACTGAGATAAGACATACAAATCATAAATAAATACACGCTGTGGAGTATAAAACATATACTGAGCCATAATATACTTTATGACTAAGTACAGGACAAAATAATAAATAACTCGTAATAACTGCACTACATCACATCACCGTCAGCCCAATACTGCACTTCACACTGCAGAGCAAAACCACATCAACAGCGTTACCTTGTTTATAGCAGCAGTGCATTGTCATGTTTTCACACGCCCAGTGGAAAATCATCGCGCAGCCGGTTCATAGATTCTTGGCTCTCCCATTACCTTACATAGCCATTTATGCCTCACTTTATCTATGTACTTTCACATTCTTTTTTTTTCTACGATCGTAAGTATAAAGGTCTTTTGCCTCTTATTTCGTTTGGTAAGTTTTCCCACTTAGGGAAAAGGAACTCATTCCTCCACATTTTAGTTTGTTTGCATTCCAGAGTACAATAAGTATATTATGGCTCAGTATATGTTTTCTACCCCACAGCGTGTGTTTATTTATGATTTGTATCTGTTAACTCATTCAGCTCGCCAAGTAAAAGTACGATTTGCAGAAAGATTTCCAGTGTAAAAGTTCTGCTTCTTCATACATTAGACATTTTCCCTTTATATATTAATTCTTATCCCACTTAAGTACGTTACTCCCGTTCTGAACCATGCCAATCCTTCCTTTCCTGCTTTGTCACAAATTTCGATATAATTTTCTGTTCCTCAAGCAAATTTCAATTATCTATATAGTTTCAAAGATCTTTTGTTGATAAAATTATCCCATAATTCCTGTTTCTCAATATCTTCTATTCTGGTTTTTACCTCTGCAAAAAATCCCTTTTCCATTCATTCCCTATCAAGCCACATTGCTCCTAAGCCAGCTTCCTCTAGGATATTTTTTATTTTATATGTTCACGTTTGTTTCCACTTAATTCTCGCTTGCATCACCAAACACTGTTTAATTCTCCTCTTCTAACTGCAATATTCTACACCATACTTCAATACTCTTTCCACTACCTTACTTTTATAACCTAATCTTCCTAGTTCTATTAGAGAAACCTCATTTGGCGAAGATCTAGGTAATCCTGTGCAAGCCTACGAAATAGTCTATTTATTACATTTATTGTTTTCCAGCCCTCATCTGACCCCGAAATTTCTACTCCATACATCATACACCACCATACACTCTTGAAAAATATTTTAGTTGCATGTTTGGTATTTTGTTTACACAGGATTTAATTGCATTAATACACATTTTTCCTTCTGCTAGTGCTTTCCTTTTCTGATCGCTCTATTTTCCATTAATTGACAATATACCCCCAGGTAATCAGTTTTCCCGGCAATCTCAAATTCTGATTCTTCCCACTAACACTTCTTTGTTCATTAATTTTTAGCCTTTCTTCTCTACCATGATCCTGGATTTTGTTTTATTTATAGTGCGTTCCCATTTTTTTTAGAAAATGTGCCTATTACTTCTAGTGATCGTTTTAATCCTTCACTTGTTACAGCACCTGTAACTGCATCATCTGAAAAAGCAAACTTGGTAAATCTTTGTTGTTTATGGTCTGCAAATGTATACTATTTTTGCTTATTTCCTTTAGGACAACATCAATAAATAAATTGAACAGCATTAAACTTAATTTACAGCCTTGTCCAAAACTTACATTATTTGCTATTTTCAGTTAACCTCCCCCTTTCATATTTTAATTTACCTTTATAAACTTTTGACTTACTTATTTTTTTGCTTACTTTGAACCAAAGTGCTTCTCTAGAGATGGTATCAAATCTTTTTCTAGGTCCAGAACCAGTAAGTATATGCTTCTTCTTTTAATGCTGGGATATTTATCTACGAGTGTTCTGATTATAAAAAACATTATCAACTGTTCTTTTATCTTTCCTAACGCCTGACTGAAATACTGAGAATTTTCCTTCTTTCTCAGCCCAATCTTGTAGTCTTTTTTGCTAACACTGCGGTAAAAACTTTCCTTATTATTGAAAGCAGACTAATTGCTGTATAATTTGATGCTCTTTGCCTTTCTATATTGGAGTTACTATTCCTGCTCTCCAATTTTTTGGTATTTTGCCTTCTTCAAATATTAGATTCATTAACTGGACTAGTACTTTTAATCTTTCTTCGTCCTCTACACAATTTTTCCAAATTCCCTGGAATTCCAACTATTCCACATGCTTTATTATATTTCAACTTCTTAGTTTGTTCCAATATTTTATTTAGAGTGAATTTGCTGTGCAACCATTTTCTATGGGCTGCTGTTTATCAAACTGTCTTCTATGACCAAAGTTTCAACTCCCAGATGACCCTTAAAAAACTTGGACCAATTTATTGGTGATATAACTTTATTTCCACACTTTCTTTTGTACATTTTGCTTACCATCGCCCAGATTGCTTTATTGTTCTTCTTTGCTGCTTCATTTAACTTCTTCCTCCCGAGGTCGCGGGTTCAAACCCGGCGGAGGGCGATGGATTTTTTCGGGCGTAAAAATCCTTACCATGGCATCCTTCGGAAGGGAAGTAAAGCCGGAGTACCCGTGTCGTAGATTTACGGGACGTAAACGAATCTCAAGCCTGATAAAGAGAATTACAGGTCTTTCACGTCCAACATAGAATGGGACGCTAAGGACCACTGCAGTTAAAGAGCGTCCATAAATAAAAAACTCAATTTAATTTTAGTCATTTAACTTCTGGCTGAGCTTATCCCCCTTCCTCTGAATTTTTGCATCTAATAAACATTTGTTTCTGTACAACAACTTTTCCTATCTAATATATCTCCTGTTCGTCTCCAGCGCAATAACTCTCCCCATACGCTTCTTTTGTCTTCCGTGCATTCACTGTCGTACCAACTGTCATTTCTTTTAAACCACCTCTCAATAACTTTCATTTATTTCCTCTCTTTTAACTACTTCCTCAATGCTTGACATGCTTTCCCCGATTTTCCGATTTCCCGATATTAATCATATAAGATTGTTTTTCTCTAATCATTTTCTTTCTTGTTTTAGTTTCACGTAAAATAACTCATCTTGATCATTTTTACATTTATAGAAATCGCATTGGATACCTAACCCATAATCTTTCTACTACTTCCTCTATTATTTTAAGTTCTAATCTTAATGGGAAGTGATTCCTCATACATATAATATTCATAATTTCAAAGTCTACTATAGTGGTACATTTTACAAATATCCGCCTCTGTTTCACTCTTCTTCCTATTCTGAATGAATCAGGCACTTCCCAGCCATGTAGTAGTATAATAAACTTTTCCTTAGAATTTCTTCTATCTCTTGCCACTTTCTCTTCTCTCTGCTTTCCTGGACTCTAAAGATAGCAATGTTAAATTTTCTGCCGCTTGCCTCCACTTTTTGTAGCCTCGTTAATCTTTCATCATAAGTTCCGAGATCTTTTTCTACTCTTTGTTGATAATTTGTAACAACCTCTTTCATCTCTTCGAAGATTTTACTTATTCTCGTTTCAAGTCTTTTTTCCATCTTTTTAAACTCGATGTCTTCTGATATACCTCTCAACATTCCAATTATCTGCTCCGTGTCGGGACCAGGATTGAGTGCTATCCCACCTGTGACGAGCATCTTCAACACTAGGGAGTACCATATCATAATCACTCAATCATTCGGTGCATTTTCAATGGATTTTATATCTCCTATATTAAATAATCCAAATGTTGCTGGATTAATTCCCACCGACACTCCTATTCTTGCACTTGCAATTGCAATCGGAGCGCGTGTAAGTACGTCCGTCCATGATTAGTTCTAGCGCGCTGCTCCTCTAAAACAGATATAAATAACCCTGTGAACATTACATGAACATATTTTAAGGAAATACGGTCAATCTGTTGTGTGTTAAAAAGCTGGAATATAAAAACTGGTCAGATGAAAGGAAAAATTTAAATCAATGAAATTAAACTTAAGAAAGATGACTGGTTTCACGTTATTAGAAAAATCTGATGTGTTACACTCACATGACTTTCTCTACTCTTGTACAAACTATTTGTACTAAATCTTATTCTCCATATATTTCATATTAATCTAGATAAATATTTGCAGAAACGATTCTTTGACAGGCGAGGAGAATTACATTTTACACATAGCGACCAGTTCTAAAAATATTTGACTATCGCTTAAGGCCTACAATGTTCCCCTTCTTTTGTATTTGCAAGAGCAATATAAGCACAGACATATCTCTTAATAGCTGGTTGCTATGTGCAGCACCATTCTCTTTGCCAAAGATTAATACTCTTTGCATATCCAAGACAAAAAAATCTGATGTGTTACACTCACATGACTTTCTTTACTCTTGTACAAACTATATTTACAAACGCTTATTCTCCATCTACTTCATGTTAATCGCGATAAACGTTTGCAGACTATTTTATTGCTAAGTTTCCTGTAGATGTAAGGGGAATATATATTTACAAGGGCAGTATCGAAATACAGTAGCCTTTACGTACATACATATCTCTTAATGGCTGGTTGCTAGGTGCAGCACCATTCCCTTTGCCACAGATTAATACTCTTTGCATATCCAAGACAAAAAAAATGAATAACGAATTCCCATTTGAGAAAATAAGTATTGAAAAATTTAAGAGAATAACAAGCAATATCTCGAGAATGTTTCACTCAACAAAAAAAATGTATACGATATAAATTGTGCATTTTAACGCGATCTACATTTTTTGTGTAGTAAAATTTTGTCTATCTCTTATGGTTTACCAGATATGCAAAAGTCGTTCACAAGGAAGAATACTTTTTGAGACATTCCCAGAAAATTCAAGATATACATTATATTTGTCATGAAAATATCTTAAACATATGATATTTTAATCAAAATCGTTAGCGCCATTTTTGAGAAAATTAAAATTTTCGAAAAATGTTCCATGTAAAGGGTAATCTGGGGTGTTGCACCTTCGTGTTGCATCTCTGGAAGATACTTAACATAAATCCCGAGTTTGGTGGTTATCCTACTGCTCGTATCTGAGTTATGCTGTTCACAGACACACACACACACACACACACACACAGACATGTTTCCAAAAAAGCTTTTTTTGGATTCAGGGTGTTTCAAAACATGTATTTCCGGTGAAATCTCTGTATCGAATATTTGGGTAGAATACAATACTTCCCCTACTTACTATACGTAGTAGAGAAAGTTAAAATGAATAACGAATTCCCATTTGAGAAAATAAGTATTGAAAAATTTAAGGGAATAACAAGCAATATCTCGGAAATGGTTCACTCAACAACAACAAAATGTATATGGCATAAATTGTGTATTTTAACGCGATCTACATTTTTTGTGTAGTAAAATTTTGTCTATCTCTTATGGTTTACCAGTTATCCAAAAGTCGTTCACAATGACGAATACTTTTGTAGACATTCCCAGAAAATTCAAGATATAGATTTTATTTGTCATGAAAATATCTTAAACATATAATAATTTAATCAAAATCGTTAGAGTCATTTTTGAAAAATTAAAATGTTCGAAAAATGTTCCATGTAAAGGGTAATCTGGGGTGGGGGAATTTTCTTGAAAATCTTCTTGTCGCATCTCTGGAAGATACTGAACCTAAATACAAAGTTTGGTGTTTATCCGACTGTTCACATACAGACACACACACAGAAACACAAACACACACACGGACATGTTTTCAAAAATGCTTTTTTGGATTCAGGGGGTCTCAAAACATATATTTCCGGTGAAATCTCGGTATCGAATTTTTGGGTGGAATACAATACTTCCCCTACGTAGTAGGGAAAGTATAAATAAATTTTAATTTCTAAAATAATTAATATTTTTACCTCAACGAAGGCATCAACACATAAACCAAGTGTAAGGGAACATATACCCAATAGAGTAGAATATTAAAATAATGGGAATCACTATTGATGTAAAAGAATATTAAAAATAGCTTTACTGTAAAATAACTTCTCATTCACAATGTAATTAACGTGAAAGTAAGCATATAAGGAACAGTGTATAGCTGGCGCAAAACTTCTGGAATCGTGACCTTGATTGCCACCCCAGCTGCCGAGCCTAAGAATGGTTTATGTTTAGCTTACTCAATGAAAGGTTATTACCTTTGCTTACTCACAATGCGTAACACATACAGTCTGCATAAAAGTATCCGCATCTTGTTGTAATTTCAAAGAGAGCTGTACCTAAATAGTATTTATTTTATATGTTGATACCTAATATGCCTGCTGGGTCTATTCTGGTTATCAACAATGCTTCACAATGCGTCAACCCTCAAATTGACAAACCACGTACCTCAAATTCCTCGAAAGAAGAAATGAGAGCCTGGTTACTTAGGTATAATATAGAAAGCATGAGTAAAACAAATATAACTTAGTTAAAGCTAACAAACCCCTTCAGAATACTTGGCCACTATTAATACAACATCGCCATAATGTTGTATTAATATTTCACCGTATCAACCAGAGCTAAACCCAATCGAATTAATCTGGGCTGATGTCATAAAATGGGTGGCCTGCAGAAATATCACTTTTAAACTAAAAGATATGGAGCAGTTATGTCGCCAGCGATTTGCAGAAATTGGAAGGCCGGAATGGGGAAATGTATGTCGACATGTTGAATAAATAGAGAATCTTTATTTCGAAAAATGTGAAATTGCAGAAAATAAAATAGAAAAAATTATTATCCAGAATAATGGTCAGAAAGTAGCGACAACAGTGATGGCGGCAATGATGTGAGTGATTCCGTAGAAGAGGAAGGGCTGTCAGGTGTGGAAGAACTGGAGGTAGATGGTTGGCGCTGTTTTGATATTAAGGGCATTTTACAGCGATGGATTTAAATATACTGTATATAATTATAAGTTTATCAGTGCAGCTGAGTGAATAACCGGTGTGCGGATATTTGACAATGACTGTCCCACGCACTGGATTTAAATATACTGTATATAATTATAAGTTTATCAGTGCAGCTGAGTGAATAACCGGTGTGCGGATATTTGACAATGACTGTCCCACGCACTCCTGCAGCATGCAGACAACGGTCACCTCCTTATCTGGTAAGTAACTCGCTTCATAGCTGTCATTAAGATTTTCACATGTCTAGAATTGTTGCACCAATTAGAATTAGTAACTAACAGGCGAGCGAGCAACAGGGGTAAAGTCCATAGGTACATTCACGCTAATGCACACAGGGTTAAGGCAAAGTCACAGAAATTAAGTCCGAGATTAGAGTGAGACAGAGATAGTTCAGTTCCTGGAAGACAAGGAATTTGAAAGAGAAATGAGAGTTGTAAAGTGAGACGAAGATAGTGGGTTTTACCAGAGAAGTCAAAGGGAAGAGTGACAGCTAAAATTGAAAAATTTTATTTTCCTAGAACGCTAAGTAGATAACCAATGAGAATAGTTGTTACATATAAACGCGTGAATAGTAAAAAGTTATAAAAAGGAGAGAAGGCCCATAGTTACACACTCTGATTTTATTCTCACAATGTATCTGTGGCTCAGGCGGAAGATTTTGTCCATGTATGTGGTTGGGAAAATATCGTATGACGCAGTTAGATAGGTTCACGTAAATAATTCACAGCAGCAGGAAGATTATACGGACAGCTTTTGTGTTAAGCAAGGGAAAGTTGCTAGCCGCCTCAATGGACATTATATTTTTAATAAATTAACCTGTTTAAAGTTTATTATTTGCCTTCGCCCACATAAAATCCTGAGAAAGATCAGGTTAGCTAGCTAGGAAGGAATTTCTCCTCAGCTCTACGACAAGCAGCCGGCAGAGAACTTCAAGGAACTCCTGAGATCCAAAACAACATCTACATTAGATAGCATGCGGTACTCACGTGCGAGCACATAGCCCGGTACACAGGGATGGCGAAGCTAGCGACACGCGAGGACGACGTAGATGATACACCAAGTGGAGGAATGAAATTGCCATTACTGACAAGAGTAAAGCATTTCACCTCACATTTCCTTAATCCACCATGTTCGTTCTTACAGTTAAAGGAAGTATTGTATTTCATCCAAAAATGCGGCGATGACATTTCACCGTGAATACATATTTTGAGGGTATCTGAAACCCCCCAAAAGCATTTTTAGGAAAAGGTCAGCGAGTGTGTGCATCTATATGTGCGCCTATAAACAGTATAACTCAAAAATGAACAGCTGGTATAGAAAATACCCTCCTCCAAACTACCGTTTACATGAAAATTTTGACTTTCTGAAAAATGCCTCTAATGGTTTTGATTAAAATACTGTATATTAAATATATTAACATGATAAATAAAATGCTTATATTGAACTATCAGGCAAGTGCCTGTGAAATTCTCTTATTCGGAAGGAATTTTTATATAATGTTATATAACTGGTATATGATAAACTGTAGACGAAAACGTACTATGCAAAAATATACTTACATTTAAACCTACACTTTACTTCAAATAACTTATTTGTAGCATAAGCCTTTTCCGAGATATCCGTTATTGATGGTTGGAATTGTTCAACACTTTTGTTATTCCTTTTAAATCTTGTCGATTTTCAGCTTCTCGCATTTGCACGGAAAGGTCGAAATGGTCGATTAATTTTTACTTTCTCTACTACGTATAGTAAGTAGGGGAGGTATTGTATTCCACCCAAAAATTCGATACCGAGATTTCACCGGAAATACATGTTTTGAGACCCCCTGAATCCAAAAAAAAAAGCATTTTTGGAAACATGTCCGTGTGTATGTCTGTGTGTGTGTCTGTCTGTGAACAGCATAACTCAGAAACGAACAGACGGATAAACACCAAACTTGGTATTTAGGTTCAGTATCTTCCAAGGATGCGACACGAAGGTTTTCAAGAAAATCCCCCACCCCAGATTACCCTTTACATGGAAGATTTTTCGAAAATTTAAATTTTCTCAAAAATGGCTCTAACGATTTTGATTAAAGTGTCATATATTCAAGATATTTTCATGACAAATAAAGTGTATATCTTGAATTTCCTGGGAATGTCTCCAAAAGCATTCTTCATTGTGAACAACTTTTGCATAACTGGTAAACCATAAGAGATAGACAAAATTTTACTACACAAAAATGTAGATCGCGTTAAAATATACAATTTATGTCATATACATTTTTGTTGTCCAGTGAACCATTTTCGAGATATTGCTTGTTATTTCCTTAAATTTTTCAATATTTATTTTCTCAAATGGGAATTCGTTATTCATTTTTACTTTCTCTACCACGTATAGTAAGTAGGGGAAGTATTGTATTCCACCCAAAAATTCGATACCGAGATTTCACCGGAAATACATGTTTTGAAACCCCCTGAATCCAAAAAAATCATTTTTGGAAACATGTCCGTGTGTGTGCCTGTGTGTGTGTGTGTGTGTCTGTGTGTCTGTGAACAGCATAACTCAGAAACGAAGAGTCGGATAAACAAACAAACTTGATATTTAGGTTCAGCATGTTCCAGAGATGCGACACAAAGGTTTTCAACAGATTACTCACCACAGATTACCATTTACATGGAACATTTTTCGAAAATTTTAATTTTCTCAAAAATGGCTCAAACGATTTTGATTAAAATATCATATGTTTAAGATATTTTCATGACAAATGAAATGTATATCTCGAATATTTTGGGAATGTCTCCAAAAGTATTCTTCATTGTGAACGACTTTTGCATAACTGGTAAACCATAAGACATAGACAAAATCTTACTACACAAACAATGTAGATCGCGTTAAAATACACAATTTATGTCGTAAACATTTTTTTTATTGGGTGAACCATTTTCGAGATATAGCTTGTTATTCCCTTAAATTTCCCAATACTTATACTTTTTCTCAAATTTGTTATTCATTTTTACTTTCTCTACTACGTATAGTAAGTAGGGGAAGTATTGCATTCCACTCAAAAATTCGATACCGAGATTTTACCGGAAATACATGTTTTGAGACCACCTGAATCCAAATAAAGCATTTTTGGAAACATGTCCGTGAGTGTGTCTGTCTGTGTGTGTGTCTGTGTGTGTGTGTGTCTGTGTGTGTGTGTCTGTGAACAGCATAACTCAAAAACGAACAGTCGGATAAGCACCAAAGTTGGTATTTAGGTTCAGTATCTTCCAGAGATGCGACACGAAGGTTTTCAAGAAAATCCCCCCACCCCAAACTACCCTTTACATGGAAGATTTTTCGAAAATTTTAATTTTCTCAAAAATGGCTCTAACGATTTTGATGAAAATATCATATGTTTAGGATAATGTCATGGGAAATGAAATGTATATCTCGAATTTTCTGGGAATGTCTCCAAAAGTATTCTTTATTGTGAACGACTTTTGCATAACTGGTAAACCATAAGAGATAGACAAAATTTTACTACACAAAAAGTGTAGATCGCGTTAAAATACACAACTTATGTCATATACATTTCTTTTGTTGAGTGAACCGTTTTGGAGATATTGCTTGTTATTTCCTTAAATTTTTCAATACTTATACTTTTTCTCAAATTCGTTATTCATTTTTTTTATGTCCTGGACATGCAAAGAGAATGGAATGCGTCACATAGCAACCAGCGTTAAAATATTTGACTATCGCTTAAAAGCTACCATATTTTCCTTGCATCTACAAGAAAATTACCAACAAGATTGACATCTCGATATCTCGATTAACATGAAGCATATGGAGAATAGGCGTTTGTTAAATTAGATTGTACAAGAGTAGAGAAAGTCATGTGAGTGTAACACATCAGATTTTTTTTTGTCCTGAACATGCAAGAGAATGGAATGTTCACATAGCAACCACGTCTTAAAATAATTGACTATCGCTTAAACCTAGCAATTCCTCTTGCATCTACAAGAAAATTAGCAATAAGATTAACATCTCGATTAACATGAAGTATATGGAGAATAAGCGTTTGTAAAAATAGTTTGTACAAGAGAAGGGAAAGTCATGCGAGTGTGACACATCAGATTTTTTTTTTGTCTTGGATATGCAAAGAGTATTAATCTGTAGGAAAGAATATGGTGCTGCACCTAGCAACCAGCTATTAAGAGATATGTATGTACTTAAAGGCTACTGTATTTCTATATTGCCCTTGTAAATATATTATCCCCTTACATCTACAAGAAAATTAGCAATAAGATAGAGTCTGCAAATGTTTATCTCGATTAACATGAAGTAGATGGAGAATAAGCGTTTGTATAAATAGTTTGTACAAGAGTAGAGAAAGTCATGTGAGTGTAACACATCAGATTTTTTAGATAGTTACAGTAGGTGAAACTTTAATCCTTTGTACCTTCTTCTTGGTCCGTAGTTATTTAATAACAATACATAGTTTGCACTTAAGAAAGAATCCGTTGACATATACAACGACATAGAGGTGGAGCTGGTGAATATGAATATTACGTCCTCCTAGGCCACCATGTTAACCCACATGGTTGTAACCTTTGAGAAAAATAATCATCTCAGTTAATTGTAAAACATCAGTTCATTTCCTTTTAAAATCTGTTACAGACAATTTTCTCTCTTTATGCAGTTATTTAGCATACTATGCTAACGAACTTGAATATTCTCTATGTTGAATACAACATACAAAGAAAATAAAGAAGAACTTCTTTACATGAGGGTTAATAAACTACTTTAGTATTTGTGTTTCGTGCGTATCGTAGCGTTATAAACACATGCGATATTCTTTTGTTTTGCTGCGTCTTTCGTTTTCTTAGATGGTAAATTGTGAACCAACTATATTGTTTGTAATGAAATATTGGCGACATTTGTCTTATTGTCATGCACTTTCTATGGTGTAGTAACAAGAACTATTTTTTACTCCATTTCATTCTCAACGAAAATTCATAGCTTACACCTTTAAGTAACTTACTTTATAAATCCATTGTGCTGGTATTCTGGTACATAGACATTGTAAATTCTTGTTAGTCTTTTAATAATTTATTAATTAAAATCAGAAGCTGCTTTACAGATCTGTTCGTCAGATGGTATAGAGGTATTCAATCGTGAAGGAATTATTAAAATTTCTTGAATATTTTTGAGAATACCCTATACACAGAAACATCATACATACATACATACATACATACATATATACAAATTTTCTTTCTTTATAATATTAGCACAGATTATATTTTTACAAATTATATTTGGTTAAAGAATACAAAAATAACTTTTAAGTGCCATTTCTGAGGTGTTTGGGGCTAAAATTAGAGATTTAGAATACAGAATTTCGAATTTATGAAATAAATGACACATTACATTGCTAAATGTAGATTTGGAAGAATGAAGTTAAGGATATCTACCCATCTGAGAAATTTAAAATATCCCCAATTTCAAGTCGATTCATTTGAAATTTTAATACTGCAATCAGGGGTTGATAAATAACATGTATGCCAAATTTAATGCACATTTTACCATTAGTTCGAAAGAGATTAATTTTATGTTTTGTTTTTTTACTGTTTGAAAAATTTCTTCATAATTTTATAATTAATCTCTTTAATGCTATAGATACATTATATAGATGAACTTTTAATTAACATTCCTACTAGTTTTGGAGAAAATAGAAGTTAAATATGAGAATTAAGGTTTTGGTTAAAATGCACTCACTCAAATATCATTGTTTAATAAAATCATAACTAAGCATGTTAACAAAATGCATCTTAACATTTTTATCCTGTTATTAATAAGGAGATGCCTGAATTTTCATTCATTTGTATCGAAAAAAGTACATGGTATTCAACAATTTGAAAATGAGAATGTTTTCTGAAAAATCTGAACTCGAGAAAAGACTTTAAAAATTACATCGCCAAGATAGCACTGGTTTTCCCCGTCGGTACAGCACTTGCCTGTTATGCGAGGGGTCTCCGATTCGATTTCCGGGTAGAGTGGGCAGTTTTCTCTAACCTAGATTATTACCTATCTTCCCCAGAGTCTGGAAGTATGGATGAGAGCGTGAATGTGTGTGTGTGTGTGTGTGTGTGTGTGTGTGTGTGTGATTTAATGATTAAAACCCCAAGAGTGCAAGAAACCAACGACAAGGGTTACACGAGTTAACCATTACCAACAGGCAATAAGCTCCAAAGGAAAGGCTGCCGATAAGACCAATGTAGTTAAACGTAGAGTATAAACGGAAGTTAAAAAAAGAACATAACACTTTCTGTCTGTATGCTGTTAAAAAACCATTCAGTGCTCTCCGTTTTTTCTGCTGTTCTGCAAATAAATTACGAGTATTATTTAGAGATTCTTGATGGCCCTCAGAATGATTTGTTCACCTTTGTATTGGCAAAACTTACTGGTTTTTACAATTTTTTGGAAGCTATGCTTACAGTCAGATATTTAAATCCTTATATGCCATGCTTTAAAAGGTCTTAAGCTATAAAAATTACGTAGAACTAAGGTAGAAAGTTTAATAACACTAAAATCCATAGTTGGGTATCCTTAAAGTTTTCCTGACGATTATTTTATGGAAAATAAAAGGTGGCACATGGGCAATTAAACACAATAAGAGTAGATTTATTGGGCATAGTTAGAAAAGTTTCGCCACCTCAGACATAAAGAGAATTGGTACCAACACCCGACTGGAATAGTTCTACGTAACCGATTCCACACAAACTATTATAATGCTTAGCACTGACAGAAGCAATCAATGGCTGGCCTCACAGTCGGTAGAGCACCTGCCTGCTGTGCGATGGGTTCTGGGTTCGATTCCCGGCTGTGGGGGTGGGAATTTTTCCCTAACCAAGATTATTACCTAACGTCCCCATAGTCTGGAAGTATGAATGAGAGTGTGAATGTGTGTGCGTTGATCTAATGAATAAAACCCACAGTTACCGAAAACTAACGATAAGAGAATACGTGTTAACACCTTGCCTGTAGGCAATATTTCCAACGCCAAGGCCGCCGATAAGACCGTTTACAGTATAAATGGAACTTAAAAAAATCTAATGTGTTACACTCACATGACTTTCTCTACTCTTGTACAAACTATTTTTACAAACGCTTATTCTCCATCTACTTCATGTTAATCGAGATAAACATTTGCAGACTATCTTATTGCTAATTTTCTTGTAGATGTAAGGGGAATATATATTTACAAGGGCAATATAGAAACGCAGTAGCCTTTAAGCACATACATATCTCTTAATAGCTGGTTGCTAGGTGCAGCACCATTCTCTTTGCCACAGATTAATACACTTTACATATCCAAGACAAAAAAGTGAATAACGAATTCCCATTTGAGAAAAGAAGTATTGCAAAATTTAAGGGAATAACAAGCAATATCTCGAAAATGTTCACTCAACAAAAAAAATGTATATGACATAAATTGTGTAGTTTAACGCGATCTACATTTTTTGCGTAGTAAAATTTTGTCTATCTCTTATGGTTTAGCAGTTATGCAAAAGTCGTTCACAATGAAGAATACTTCCTAGACATTCCTAGAAAATACAAGATATACATTTTATTTATCATGAAAATATCTTGAACATATGATATTTTAATCAAAATCGTTAGAGCTATTTTTGAGAAAATTAAAATTTTCGAAAAATGTTCCATAAAATGGGTAATCTGAGGTGGGGAGATTTTCTTGAAAACCTTCGTGTCGCATCTCTGGAAGATACTGAATCTAAATACGAAGTTTGGTGTTTATCCGACTGTTCGTTTCTGAGTTATGCTGTTCACAGACACACACACAGGGACATGTTTCCAAAAACGCTTCTTTTTTGGATTCAGGGGGCCTCAAAACATATATTTCCGTTGAAATTTCGGTATCCAATTTTTGGGTGGAATAGAATACTCCCCCCTACTTACTATACGTAGTAGAGACAGTAAAAAAGGTAATGCAGGACGGGATAGATAAATCCTAGCAGAAAGACGGGCATATCGCCTAATTCGTGTAGCTAAACTGGAAGAAAAAGGATTAAACTTCTGAATTCCATACGATA
This sequence comes from Deroplatys truncata, assembly GCA_030765065.1. Classification (NCBI taxonomy): domain Eukaryota; kingdom Metazoa; phylum Arthropoda; class Insecta; order Mantodea; family Mantidae; genus Deroplatys; species Deroplatys truncata. The sequence continues at coordinate 200,012,670 of CM060983.1, read as the reverse complement.
CTACGATATATGACATCAGACAACACAGAGGTCACAAGTGCCTGTAATATTACACCAATTACGAGTGTAAAATTAGAAGTTTTACCGTAGTGCCGCATCTGCTCGTAATGATCACAGATGACGCAAGTTTTGTTTCACATTGCTTTTGTTTTATACATTTCGTGACTGCGCCCCTTTTCAAACGATAATGCCACATTCTGCTATGTATACAGAAAACAAACAAGTGGCTCTAAAACTACAATAAAGCTTCGTGCCGGAACAGCATCCTGGATACTTAGAGGCCATAAGGGACTTTATGTGCTATCTATGAAACCACATTCTTCTTCCGTTTTATCCATTCTTATTTGCAGAGAGTGACAGTTTCCAACTGACGCACAAGAGTTTATTGAGGCGATGTAATTATATTTAACAAGGGGATTTCATTTTTACTTTCTCGATTACATATAGTATGTAAGTGGAAGCATTTTTGGAAACATGTCTCTGTGTCTGTCTGGGAACTCAAAAAACGAAAAGTCGGATAAATACCAAACTTGGTATTTCAATTTAGTATCTTCCAAGGATGCGATACGAAGGTTTTCACTAAAATCCCTCAACCCAACTACCCGCTACATGGAACACTTTTTGAAAATTTGGAATTTCTAAAAAATGGCTCCAACGATTTTGATTAAAATTGCGTATATGAAAGAAAGATATACACATGAAAAATAAAATGTATATCTTGAATTTTCTGGAAATAGCCTAGGAAGTCCCCTTCATTCGGAAGGAATTTTGTATAATCTTGTATAACTTGTAAACATTAAGGGATAGACGAAAACGTACCACGTAAAATATGTAGATATCCTTAAAACACACAATGTACTTAAAATAAGTTTTTCTGTGGCATAACCCGTTCCTGAGGTTAAAATTGGGACTGTTCAACACTTTCATTCTTTCCAAGTCCATCGAATTTCAGTAGTTTCTCGCGATTGTATGGAAACGCTATGGAATTTTAAGGCCAGCATATAGCGTCCAGTTCATAAACGTTTGAATATCATAGCTGTTTTCTTTGTATTCATAACAAAATGGTAGTGTAGTTATTACTTCTACTACATATAGTAAGTAGGGGAAGTGTTCTTTTCCACCCAAAAATTCGATACCGAGATTTCACCGGAAATATACGTTTTGAGACCCCCTGAATCCAAAAAAGCATTTTTGGAAACATGTCCGTGTGTGTATCTGTGTGTGTGTGTCTGTGAACAGCATAACTCAGAAACGAACAGTTGGATAAACATCAAACTTGGTATTTAGGTTCAGTATCTTCCAGAGATGCGAAACGAAGGTTTTCAAGAAAATCCCCCATCCCAGATTACCCTTTACATGGAACATTTTTCGAAAATTTTAATTTTCTCAAAAATGACTCTAACGATTTTGATTAAAATATATATATGTTTAAGATATTTTTATGACAAATTAAATGTATATCTCGATTTTCTGGGAATGTCTTCAAAAGTATTCTTCATTGTGAACGACTTTTGCATAATTGGTAAACCATAAGATAGACAAAATTTTACTACACAAAAAATGTAGATCGCGTTAAAATACACAATTTATGTCATATACATTTTTTTGTTGTTGAGTGAACCATTTACGAGATATTGCTTGTTATTCCCTTAAATTTTCCAATACTTTTTTCTCAAATGGGAATTGGTTATTCATTTTTTTTCTGTACTGGACATGAAAAGAGAATATTGACTATCGCTTAAAACCTACCATATTCCCCTGCATCTACAAGAAAATTAGCAATAAGATTAACATCTCGATTTACATGAAGCATATGGAGAATAAGCGTTTGTAAAAATAGTTTGTACAAGAGTAGAGATAGTCATGTGAGTGTAACACATCAGATTTTTTTGCAAAGGTTCATTTGAATTAAATGTAGTGGATAGAAAAATCGAATTTGTATACCCCGCAATGAAGATAGAGGGTAGAGAAAGTCATGCAAACGTTTCACAACATATTTTTTCCCCTCTTTATTTGCGTAGTGTCGCCACCAGTGGTTAAAGGAAATAATCGGCTTATTATATTGTTAACTGTAAAAAAATCCTTAATAATTCCTGCTTGTATACGTTAGTCCCTCCCCTCTTTTTCCCCATGTCATTCTTTGACCACCTTTGCACTCTTCTGATGCCTAATGTCTCCCTTCACACGCCAAGAGTTATCTACCACTGGCCCAGGTGTGCTCTTAACTCCAGTTTCTTTCCCGATTTTTGTATGTCGCTCCAGTTTTGCTTCACCCTACCACGTAAGTAACAGGTAGGTGATCTACTGCATTCACTAAAAAATTTAATACTAAAAATTTCACTGTAAATACACGTTTTGAAATCCCACATAAACAAAAAAGCATTTTTAGAAAAAGGTCTTGTTTGTTTGTGCGCGCGCGCCTATGAACAGCATAACTTCAAAACGAAAGTCGGTTAAGTACCAATCTTGGTATTTAAGTTCAGCATCTTCCAAGGTTTAGACACCAAGATTTTAAAGAAAATTCCACTGACCCAAAATTATTTTTACATGGAAAAACTTTCGATATTTATTATTTCCTAAAACATGGCGCTAACGATTTTGATAAAGCACCACATGTTTAAGGAATTTGCATCACAAGTAAAACGTATATCCAGAATTTTCTGAGAATAGCCTGAGAGGTCCTCTTCATTCTGAATTAAATTTATATAATTGGTAATCTGTTAGAGTTAGACAAAATCTTACTACACAAAAAATTGTAGTTCTACGAAGCACACACAATTTGTCAAATAAATTGTTTTTAACAATAACCATCTCCGAGATATTCTTTTGTTTTTAACAATAACCATCTCCGAGATATTCTTTGTTATTGGTTTGAATTGTGAAAAACGTTATACTTTTTCTGAATTGTAAATCGCTATTGTTTTCAAACTTATTTTTCATATTCAAGCAAAGAGAACAAAATTTCAAGGCCATCACATAGTGACCTGCTTTGAAAAGATTTTAATATCGCATTAGGTTACTGTATTCTTTTTTTTGTATCTGCAACGAAATGAATAAATGAGTAATGAGGAATTCGGTGTATTAACAATAAGTAGATCGAAAAAAAATTAAGATGTGTTGCAATCCCATGACTTTCCTTACTCTTGTACAAACTATTTTTACAAATGCTTATTCTCCATCTACTTCATCTTATTGCTAATTTTCTTGTAGGTGCAAGAGGAATATGATAGGCTTTAGACGATAGTCAAGTCTTTTAAGAGCTGGTTTCTATGTGGAGCATTCTATTCTCTTTGCATGTCCAGGACATAAAAAACGCGATTAACGAATTCCCATTTAAAATTCCTTTGGAATGAAGTAGACTGCACTTCACTGTATAACTGGTAAATGTTAAGCGATAGACAAAAACGTACTTCACAAACAATCCAGATCTCTTTAAAACACGGAGTTTATTTCAAACAACTTGTTATGGTATTAGCCATTTCCGAGATAACCGTTATTAATGGTTCGAATTATTCAATACCTTTGTCATTCTTTTCTAATCCTTTCGACATTTAGTTGTTTCATGTGATTGCACGGAAAGCGCATGGAGTTTTAAGGCCAGTACATAGCTTCCACTTCTTAAACATTTGACTATCGCAATTCCCTTTGTATCTATAACGAAATGTGTAATGCAACTATTTCCGGAAAGGTTTATCCCGATTAAAATGAAGTAAATAGGAAAATAAACTTTCTTAAGAGTACTGTCTATACCCACTAATAAGGGATAAAGGGTACAGAAAGTAATGTGAATACACAGAGTTTTTTAATTTCTTTACTACGTATAGTAAATAGGAGAAGTATTGTATTCCACCCAAAAATTCGATACCGAGATTTCATCGGAAATATATGTTTTGAGAGTCCCTGAAACCAAACCAAAAAAAGCATTTTTGGAAACATGTTTGTGTGTGTATCTCTGTGTGTGTGTGTGTGTGTCTGTGTGTCTGTGAACAGCATAACTCAGAAACGAAGACTCGGATAAACAAACAAACTTGATATTTAGGTTCAGCATGTTCCAGAGATGCGACACAAAGGTTTTCAACAGATTACTCACCACAGATTACCATTTACATGGAACATTTTTCGAAAATTTTAATTTTCTCAAAAATGGCTCAAACGATTTTGATTAAAATATCATATGTTTAAGATATTTTCATGACAAATGAAATGTATATCTCGAATATTTTGGGAATGTCTCCAAAAGTATTCTTCATTGTGAACGACTGTTGCATAACTGGTAAACCATAAGACATAGACAAAATCTTACTACACAAACAATGTAGATCGCGTTAAAATACACAATTTATGTCGTAAACATTTTTTTTGTTGGGTGAACCATTTTCGAGATATTGCTTGTTATTCCCTTAAATTTCCCAATACTTATACTTTTTCTCAAATTTGTTATTCATTTTTACTTTCTCTACTACGTATAGTAAGTAAGCAGGGAAGTATTGTATTCCACCCAAAAATTCGGTACCGAAATTTCACCGGAAATATATGCTTTGAGATCACCTGAATCCAAAAAAAGCATTTTTGGAAACATGTCCGTATGTGTGTATGTGTATGTGTCTGCCTGTGTGTCTGTGAACAGCATAACTCAGAAACGAACAGTCGAATAAACACCAAACTTGGTATTGAGTTTCAGTATCTTCCAGAAATGCGACACGAAGGTTTTCAAGAAAATCCCCCTACCTCAGATTATCTTTTGCATAGAATATTTTTCGAAAATTTTAATTTTCTCAAAAATGGCTTTAACGATTTTGATTAACATATCACATGTTTAAGATATTTTCATGACAAATGAAACGTATATCTCGAATTTTCTGGGAATGTCTCCAAAAGTATTCTTCATTGTGAACGACTTTTGCATAACTGGTAAACCATTAGAGATACAAAATTTTACTACATAAAAAATGTAGTTCGGTTAAAATACACAATTTATGTCATATACATTTTTTTTTGAGTAAACCATTTTCGAGATATTGCTTGTTATTCCCTTAAATTTTTCAATACTTATGTTCTGAAATGGGAATTTTTTATTCATTTTTTTTGTCTTGGATATGCAAAGAGTATTAATCTGTGGCAAAGAGCATGGTGCTGCACATAGCAACCAGCTATTAAGAGACATGTCTATGCTTAAAGGCTACTGTATTTCTATATTTCCCTTCAAATACAAACAAGGGGAACATAGTACGCCTTAAGCTATAGTCAAATATTTTTTTGAACTGGTCGCTATGTGTAAAATGTAATTCTCTTTGCATGTCAAAAGATCGTTTCTGTAAATGTTTATCTGGATTAACATGAAGTAGATGGAGAATAAGAGTTTGTAAAAATAGTTTGTACAAGGGTAGAGAAAGTCATGTGAGTGTAAAACATCAGATTTTTTAAATTATGCTGTTCATAGACATCCATATACACACACACACATACACAGGCCATTTTCTATAACTCGCTTTTTGGATTCAGGGAGTCTCTAAACGTGTATTTCTGGAGAAATCTCGGTATAGAATTTTTGAGTGCAATACAATACTAATTGTTCTACTTATACTACACATACGAAGTAGGAAAAGTAAAAAGCTACACATTTGATAACAGTATCATTAAGAACGACATGTAGCAATGCTGTATGGAGCCACAACAATCCTTCTGTTATCGTGGGAGGTATCGTTTACATTAAGATGGCTTGTATAGGATCAGAGTTTAATATGCGTTAACTCCAGGTTGGAATCTGCAGGGATTATCCTGCAACTGGAGCTGAGATCTAATGCACAACGTTATCAATGGATGGAAGAGGTGATGTGTAACAGTTTGCATCACTCCGGCGAGGGAGGAGGGAGGACAAACTAGCTCTGGCAGGAGATAGTGGCGGAGTCACAAAGGGAATCTGAAACCATAGCTATCACCATTGAGTTCATTTCGCAATTTTATAACACCATTAGTTCTCGTCATCACTTTCGTCATAGGAAATTGTTACAGTTTATTTAATTCATAATTCCAAATTACTAATTAATAAAAAAATGAGCAATTACCGAACACTCCATTATCAGTGTACTTAGAGTATAATATATAATCATTGGTATTGAACGGAACATATATTAGCTAATGAACATGCGTTCCTTACTAATTAGCATTAGGAATGCGTAGCGGAAGGGATTCGGCACCGATCCAGAAATTAGGATATTGTACCGACGCACACGAGGGGCCCCCGGGAGGAAGGGATAGGATGATGGGAGATACCGGGCAGCGGAACCCGGATTACGGAACAGCAATGGCACAGTCCCTTTAGTTTCCAGATATACACGTCCGACAGACCTGTATACAGCAGTCAGATAGGCAGAACGGGAACCCTGCTCCACATAGGGCCCACCGCCCCTCCCGATGGCAGTTCTTATACTCCGGCAACTAGCCGAAGGTCTAGGGACCAAGAAACACATCAGAGAGATCATCTTTTTTCTGCTACGCTGCACCGAAACCCCATCGCCGACACCTCCAACCCTGAAAGAGACCAAACGGGCTGAAGCATGAATGAAAGGATTAATGGAACGAAATGAAGAACTAGGGCATTACGAGGGTGAAAGAAACCACACCAGCATTCGCCTTACGGTTCGTGAAAACCCCGAAAAAAACCCATGGGTTAAGTGGCGGTCAACGAGGATTGAACCTAGGAACTCCCGAATGTGGGCCACGTTACCGGCTGAGCCATCCCGGTCGATCTTTGTTAGTTAACTGTACTGTTTGGGCCGCTTTCTGGTACGTATTAGCTTTCAGTGGTTTTGTGCTGATGTATTACAGTTGTCGCGGAAACGTTTTAGACGGTGGAGTAGGTGCATCGGGATGAAGATGATGATAAAGAAGAAATAAGTGGCCTCTTTTGAAGCCTGCACGGAAGCTGTTAAAGACCTTTGTGACTATTAAAGTACGCTTTCAATCTAATCCAATGGAAGCGTAAATCGGACCACGAACTTGATATTTGCCTTACTTAGGTCTTCAGGTTCCAAGAAAATGGGTACGTATCTATGCATGGCAAAGTCTTCGCACCCTGTATACGCTGGGAGATTTCAGTATCTTTTACATATTTCCTGCATAAACGGTCTTGTATAAGTCCCGTTATGTGCAAATGTCTGCACAGGTGTTGCCCGTAAATTAGCCAATAGCGCCTAATAAAATGCAAAATACGAGTAATTTTACTCTGCTTGCTGTCTGGTACCAAAATTAATTCATGGGCTTGCTGGCAGTGGTTTGTTTATTGCAATGTTCAAGATGAGTTCTACTTGTTCGTTGGGTTATCTCATACTTGAATGCTTCCGGCTCCTATGAAATTAAGACTTGTGTAATACCTGGATACCCCGGAACCCAAACAAAGGGAGCTGGCACAGAGTATATCCAACATACCTTGGCAAAACTATTCAAATTCATTTTAACCGCCTTAAGAACTATTAAAATTGCTTGGATATCCGAGCAGATATTCACTTAAACCCATTTGCCTGACATATTTATGATATGCAATGCACAGGTCAGTATCACATGTATCTCGTTCCAGAAAACACTGGTATACCTGCCCAGAAGAATGGCAAATTGCTTCTAGGGCCCTAGGACCCAGTCTTCATCCTGTCTCCCAACCGGGAGCCATCAGTGAACCACGTTTAGCCCCGACTTTTCAGGGGAGACCCTTTCTCTAAGTCCCAATCATTCCTGGAAGGTAGGTAGGTAAGAAGTACATTAAAATAAATATACCACCTACTACACTATTGCCCGATATCAGTCAGTAGTGAAAATAACAATGTACTAGTAAGTTCGTTCTGTTTCGTGCATTCCCCTCCCTCTGGAAGCCGTTAAATTGGGTTGGTCTCGGCGGACAGTGGTTTCCGATACCCATGGGAGATTGAGCACGTCTAGGCGGTGACACCCAGGTGGGGTTATGAGATGCCTCAGGGACCTCCGGTACCGCCCTGGATAGCCAGTAGAGGGTGTGCTAGTTCACTGTCTGCCCTGCCGGTTTTTCGGTAGTCTTTCCTTTTGGAGTTGACCCACATAATTGGCGCATCCACTTCAGTCCCTGTGCAAACCGGGGGAGGGGCTTTTTAACGTTAAGGTATTGGCCTAATGGAAAAATCCACGGAAGGGAGTGTTACTCGGATAGCACCTTCCCCTGGGTCTAGAAGGGAGCATGGTTCGTTGTAGGGAATATTCGGCTCTGTCAGACATTTTACTAGTCACACGACCTCTCTCACTGTTGTAAGTAACTCCAGTCCAAACAGCAGCCTTCGAAGACCATGTGGTATCAAGTCAAGGCGGCCCGGGAGAAGGCCTTTCCGTGTGACACACTCGTGCAGCTGTGCTGACATGGATTGGCTGCATATCTATGTGGTCACAATGACGAACAGCAAGACAAAGGACAAAGAACACTTGTGAGATATCCAGAATAGCCAGTCGACCCGGGAGCATCCAGTCCAGGACAAGAAAGAAAAAAGAATTGAGATTCTTCCCGTAACGGAATAAGCAACTGACCAGGCTGACGATTGGATCCGCCATTGAAATAGAGTAGTCGCTGATGTACTAGACTAAGGCATGCTAATGTAGCAAACTAGAGATAAGCACTTTCTTGCACGAATAGTACTCTTAACAACATTAATGGTAGCCATTTGCACTAATTGCAAGCTCATTAAGCGAATAACCACACGGGATATCTCAGGGCTACTGCTAAGTACGTTCCTGGTGAGTAACAGGATGCTCTCGCATGCATTGCATTAGAGCAATAATCTTTCACTGGCTAACCGGGGTGCCATGCGGGATACAAAATATACTAACGCGTATTAACACGTGGAGGGATTATTTAGTGGGTATTCTGCGACGGCGGCGAGCCCCACATATCCGCCAAGTCATTGCACAACAGCTAGTAATGAATTTTTTCCCCTCCACGGAAAAAACACAAAACAAAAAAAACACTCTATCAAAAGGAGTATTTGTATAAATAATAATAATAATAAATAATGAAACTGTAGAATAGGTAACAGATTCTAACTATTTGAAAGCTAAACAAGCTATGACAGATATTGAAAATAAACAAAATAAATATCAAGCAATACGTGGCTCAATCAATAGAACACCAAAACATAAAGTTCGAAAGGAAACGAAAATAAAGTTTTTAAGATAAGGACATAACACATGCAAGTCAATTCTGGATTCTTAAAGATGAGCATAAAAGCAAAATGCAACCAGCGAAAATGAGATTCTTAAGGAAGGTAAAAGGATGTACTTGAAAGGTCTACATAAGGAAATAAGTTATTAGAAAACAACTGCATATTTGTAGTTCAACTGTTTTTTTTAAGTTCCCTTGTTTAACTCAATTTATACTGTGCTTTTGCTGCTTTCGTTACCGCTTATCACCGCAATTACATAACACATAGACACACACAAACACCCATGCCCATGGCGGGACTCGAACCCGCGACTCTCAGCTTGGCGGAGCTATACACTCCAGCAACCACGGCTACGAGGGCCCGCTCTGTTAACGTGGAAGTATGTAAAGAAAACGGAAAAACGCATATTAAAAGAATGGACAAATAAGGAACACCAACTGAAGGTATAAATTAAAAACCCAAAAGTAAAGGAAGTGTGGGAAAACCGAGAAAAAGGTGGACTTAAATATTGCGAAGAAACCTTGAAGTGAAGATGATAACGCTTCAGTTTTGCGCCTAATGTTTTTGGAGCTCACTTAGTTAGAATCTCATCTCCTCTCTCCTTAAATAAGCTTAAAGTAGATTTTGAAATTTCTTAAGAGAGCTCCCCCCATCCACGGAGGCGCTTTGGCAGGCCATTCATTCCTAAGGAGATACGAATGACTGATGTCGAATTGAACTTTTACGAACTGTCGCTAAAAATACTGTCTTCAACATAACGAAACGGAATGCAATTGCATTAATACTTATTATTCAGAATTTGTAACGAAATCATATACTCAACCTGGCTAGAAGCACGAGAAAATTTAGTTCTTTTGACGTCAGGAAAACTTCAGCTTTTATTTTAAAAATACAATGATGACTAGATTAGTGGTAATCTTAGACTCATGCTTTCAACCTGCAGTAGGCGCGTAGTCTTTTGTTACGCCTTGGGGTACTTGAGTGACTTGCACCACCTTGTATTTTACCCCTTTTTACTTTGTATAGTAAGTAGGGGAAGTATTGCGTTCCATCCAAAAATTCACCGGAAATACATGTTTTGAGGTGCTCTGAATCAAAATAAAGCATTTTTGGAAACATATCCGTGTTTGTGTCTTCTGTCTGTGAACAGCATAAATCAAACACGAAAAGTCGGATAAACACCAAACTTGCTGTCTGAGTTTAGTATCTTCCAAGGATGCGACACGAAGATTTTCAAGAAAATTTCCCCAACACAGGCTACCATTTGCGTGCAACATTTTTTTAAAACTTTTTTTAAATGGTTGTAACGATTTTTATTAAAATATCATATTTTATAGATATTTTCATGCAAATGAAACATATATCGTGAATTTTTTGGGAATATCCCCAAAAGTCCTCTTCATTCTCAATGACTTTCGCATAACAGGTAAACCGTAAGAGATAGACAAACTTTTACTACACAAAAATATACATCTCTTTAAAGCACACAGTTTATGTCACATGCATTTGTTTTGTGGAGTGAACCATTTCCGAGATATTCCTTGTTATTTGTATGAACTTCCCAATACTTATACTTTTTCACGAATGGGAATTCGTTATTCGGTTTTTCATGTCCTGGACATGCAAAGAGAATGGAATGCTCCACATAGCAACCAGCTCTTAAAAGATTTGACTATCGGTTAAATCCTACCTATTCCCCCTGCGCCTACAAGAAATAAGAGAATCTCTGCAAATGTTTATATCGATAACATGAAGTAAATGGAGAACACGCGTTTGTAAAAATAATTGTACAAGAGTAGAGAAAGTCATGTGAGTGCAACACATCGTATGCTTTTTGGTATTAAATTGGAAGAAATGAGCCAATAGATAGTGGACACCGACAATACTTGAAATGAAATGATACTAGTAATTAGGAAAGAGAAATTGGTAGCGAAACGTTCCAGGTCTAACTGCAGGTACAGTATTTTCCTGATATTTACCAGTTATGATGACTGAGAAAAACCTGTGAAAAGAACAGCGAAATCGATCCTGGCGGGATTCGAACCGCGGAAGTACCGTTAAAGAGTCCGCCCCTTAACGACCTCGGCCAACAGTTTTTGGTTAATTTATGTGATCCTGTGGATGGTATGGACACAAAATAGGAGCATTAGTTTCTAAAAAATCTGATGTGTTACACTCACATGACTTTCTCTACTCTTGTACAAACTATTTTTAAAAACGCTTATTCTCCATATGCTTCATGTTAATCGAGATATCGAGATGTTAATCTTATTGCTAATTTTCTTGTAGATGCAAGGGGAATATGGTAGCTTTTAAGCGATAGTCAAATATTTTAACGCTGGTTGCTATGAGGCGCATTCCATTCTCTTTGCATGTCCAGGACATAAAAAATGAATAACGAATTTGAGAAAAAAGGTATAATTATTGGAAAATTTAAGGAAATAACAAGCAATATCTCGAAAACGATTCACTCAACAAAAGAAATGTATATGACATAAGTTGTGTATTTTAACGCGATCTACATTTTTTGTGTAGTAAAATTTTGTCTATCTCTTATGGTTTACCAGTTATGCAAAAGTCGTTCACAATGAACAATACTTTTGGAGACATTCCCAGAAAATTCGAGATATACATTTCATTTCTCATGACATTATCTTAAACATATGATATTTTCATCAAAATCGTTAGAGCCATTTTTGAGAAAATTAAAATTTTCGAAAAATGTTCCATGTAAAGGGTAGTCTGGGGTGGGAGGATTTTCTTGAAAACCTTCGTGTCGCATCCTTGGAAGATACTGAACCTAAATACCAAGTTTGGTGTTTATCCGACTGTTCGTTTTTGAGTTATGCTGTTCACAGACACACACACACACACACACACACACACACAGACACACACACGGACATGTTTCCAAAAATGCTTTTTTTGGATTCAGGAGATCTCAAAACATGTATTTCCGGTGAAATCTTGGTATCGAATTTTTGGGTGGAATGCAATACTTCCCCTACTTACTATACGTAGTAGAGAAAGTAAAAACGCTTAATTTTGTAAACATAAATTTAAAAATTAATATCAATGTTTGTAATTCTATGCCAATTGTCTAATCCTGCGACCTCTTAGGTTGCCTTATTAAGAATACAGAAAACATTTGGACATTCTAGAGTGTAAAAATCTTGATTGATTTCACACAACGAGCAAGGACGTCAGGAAACCTGTCTCGATTTTCTCAGTTGATGTACTCCCAACAGAATGCGAGCAATGAGTATTCATGTTAAAGCTGGTCTGTGGTGTATTTGTCAATTTATCATCTTGCAGGACAACTTCCGGAAAATCTGTCCCTTTCAGTGATATACGGTTATAGAATTTGCTCGATACATATGTATACCAAAGTGCATTCATTGCGAGTGTATCCAGTAAATTAAACAAGCACAGGTCATCCTTGGATATCCGCGAAACATTAATTTTGGATACGTTCTGCTATAACCATGTTCATTAAGGTTTATTGCGCTATAAGATGCGAGTATTCTGGTTTAATTGTATTTCGTGTACTTTCATCTATTGCATTCTTATGGTGTAAATTCTACTAATAAATTAACTTGATCAGACGTGAAAAAACTCTTCTAGAGACGTAATTTTAAAAGAAATCTCATGTTTTGCACTCACATGACTCTCTACTCTTGTACAAATTATTTTTACAAACGCTTATTCTCCATCTGCTTCATGTTAATCAAGACAAACATTTGCAGAAACTGTCGTATTGCTAATTTTCTTGTAGGTGCAAGGGGAGTATGGTAGGCTTTAAGCGATAGTCAAATCTTTTAAGAGCTGGCTGCTATCCCGGACATTCCATTCTCTTTACATGTCCAAGACATAAAAAAATAACGAATTCCCATTTTAGAAAAAGTATAAGTATTGGTAAATTCAAACAAGTAACAAGGAATATCTCGGAAATGGTTCACTGAACCAAAAAGAAAAAAAAACTCTATGACATAAATTGTGTGTTTTAACGAGATCTACATCTTTTGGCATAGTAAAATTGTATTTATATTTTACGGTTTACCAGTTATGCAAAGGTCATTAAGAATGAAGAGGACTTTTGGGGATATTCCCAGAAAATTCAGGATATATGTTTCGTTTGTCATGAAAATATCTTAAACATCCAATATTTTAATCAAAATTGTTACAGCAATTTTTTTAGAAAATCAAAATTTTCAAAAAATGTTTCATATAAAGGTAGTCTGGGTTGGAGGGACCGTCTTGAAAATCTCCGTATCGGATCCTCGGAAGATACTAAGTTTGCTATTTATCTGACTTTTCGTTTTTGGGTTATGCTGTTCACACACGAACATGTTTCCAAGAATGTTTTATTTGGATTCAGGTTACCTCAAAGCATGTATTTCCGGAAAAATCTCGATAAGGAATTTTGGATGGAATGCAATACTTCCCCTGGTTATTGTACGCAGTAGAGAAGGTTTGAAGTATGGGAACCTGTAAGATAGATAAATTAAGGTGTTTCCTACAATGCACATTCATGCGAAGTGACATTTTGTAAGCCTCAATAAACTTTGGAAAAAAATGTTAAACTTATGTGGATATTAGGCGCGTGGGGGTCACTTTTGCTTGTACAGGTGAGTTTACTTAAAACTTCCTGGGAAAATACGGCTGAAACAAAATTATGAATTGAAAAAAGACTTTCACAGGCATGAAGGTAATGGAGGGGCTATTGAGGAAGATGATAAGCAATATGTAAGCCAATATGTTTTTCAACATAAACGTATGTTGAAAATACGGAGTCCTGTCGTTTCAAAATTTAACCCGACGTTAGTCTTAGGGTTCGTTTAGTTTAGTTTGATTGCGGTGGCAACACTGCACTGCACTAGGTCCTTATGGATCTGTTACGCATCTCCGGTCTCATTATCATTGATCCTGAAGTCTGACGTTAATAATGAACGGAATTAGGACTCTTTGGAGAGCAAGTGCTGGGAGCTCGCAAAATAAATGGCAGCTGTCTCATACGCCTGTTGACACCACCTGTAGGCAGGATACCGTTGCTGTTCCAACCTGTGCAGGTGCCTTCTGAGGTCACTGTATCCTATAAAAAGGTAGTTTCCCATACGAGCTTTCTTCTGTTTAGTTTTATCAGTTCTCGCTACCTGTATCTGACTGATCTCTATGACCTTTAGAGTGCCTGAAACCTACAGATGAGTTCCAGTATTTCTGGTGTTCTCTGCGCAACCAGTCCCTGACAGCTTAACTGTCTTGATGACTGCTACAGTGGTGGTTCAGGTCCAATAAAATGTAACTCAGTTACTTTCTTTGCAGCTTTATCCGCTCTTTCATTGCACTGAAACCCCACATGTCCCGCCACTCACCTCAGTCGAACTGAGTTGTGGGTAAGCAGTGCTATGAGGGACCCACTAGGACTTACAGAAAGTTGTTATTAGCCTTAGAGTTAGTGTATCTGTATATTGACTCGTATTATTGTAATAATATGCCACAATATAGTATTTTTTCCAACTCTTCACCTTACTAACAAATCCCACCCCAACATTCTCATACTAACATATTTTTTTTTACAGACACTTTTCGGCTGTTCGATTCCTCCATTTCTGGCAGAAAAAAGTAAATAAGAGTATTAGGAATAATGTTTTAAGAAATGTAGAATAGGAAGAAAGGTTATTTAGAGAAAGTGATATTAGGAAATTCGGTTTAAGAATAATGTATTAGGGAAAATAGACAAGAAAAATGGTATAATTACAATTTATGTCTTACAGTTCATAATTTCTACACAGTGTCGAGTTTCTCAGTTGTATGCTCATAATGACGAATTTCACAAACAGATTAAATAAATAAATCCGTTTATGAAATTTCTGTTGACGGATCATCCTTTCTCGACTCCTACTTCGGCTAGTAGACCCCGTTAAATTTGATTTATTTTGGATTATTTGTTTTCAGAATTTTTCAGGTGTAGCAAAGTATCGGATATCCTCGTAAGGATATTTCTTCACGCAGTAATCAGGTGGTGTTGCCGGAAGAAGAAGAAGACAGCTTCAACTTAATCCACTTGCAATGTGAATATTGTGACGCAGCGGCTATGGTCCAAGCGGAAAGTCGCCGCCGGGCGGTCGGAGTAAACAATAACTGCCGCTAGCTAGCGTAAACACTGGGCACGCTATCGGCCGATAACCAGAAACTTTTGGAAATTTCTTTCCCCGTCCTCCAGAACGCGTGTCGAAATAGTTCTAGAATGCTCCGAGGAAGACTCCACTGCCTATAAGCAAGCATTCTCGCGATAGCAGCCACAGAGAGTGTCAGTTGAGTTGAGCTGCGTCGGTCAGTGAGTGAGCGAGCGAGTTGGTAGTTTCCCGTGTGACATCAAGAGTGATTCTCGAGCGAGTTTGTGGTGACTGTTGTGATGTGCAGCGGGTGCTGCAGCGGAGCGAGGGATTGAGGGGGTCTTGTGTTCGACTCCCCATCGAGTGCACCGTCCGGAAGAGGAGGCTACATTACTAGTTCACCTTAACGAAGTGATAGTGAAACTCCCAGTGAAGTGGAATTAGATAAGAACTTAGAACAGTGACAGCGAGAACTGAGAAAGTAACAGTTGAAAAACTGGACAAAGTCACAATATTAATTATTTTAACACGGCACTTTGCTCACATCGTGCGGCAAAAATTTTCATATGCTTAAACACACTCGTTACCTTGGAAGCTGGATAGAATCTGCCTTGAGTGGAATGGTTTCACTACTTTAGTAGTGGTCCCCAAAATGTTTACGTCATATTGCTTCCCTTCTCCTTATGTATGTTATAATTACGCGGCTTTGGAAGCGTCCCCTTTTATGATATTTGTATTATGATTTTTGTTAGTTCTCCTAATCACATAAATATTTTTATTGCCTTTTATGGGATTTACAAGCTTCTGCCAAATTTAATTCTCATCCCACATTATTTGGCCTGACTTTCTACGAACAAACATTTGTATGGGTCTTTCCCCAGCTGGTATACTGTGCCATCATTTTATGCCAAGCCCACAACCGCTTTATATGCTTATCGGCCGAAACGGCAGTGACATCCGTATTATGCCACAGCGTAAAAGCGGCGCAGGAGGTGTCAATGGTATGTTCATCAGCGTGAGATGTCTCAACCGTTGCTTTGTCTTCGCGTTGTGAAGTGTTTCTACAATAAG
Organism: Deroplatys truncata; assembly: GCA_030765065.1. Classification (NCBI taxonomy): domain Eukaryota; kingdom Metazoa; phylum Arthropoda; class Insecta; order Mantodea; family Mantidae; genus Deroplatys; species Deroplatys truncata. The sequence continues at coordinate 199,996,307 of CM060983.1, read as the reverse complement.
TAAGTTGTATGTGATTTCCTTAAGAATGTTATTCTCTTATTAGTCCATGGAAATGCCTGCCAATAAATTCACGCTTAAACAGCATATTTTTATTAACGATACACACGTCAAAACTGAATCATGTACATAATTTCAGTAGCAGTTTCCTGGTTACCCAGTTCCGGGTAGAGACACTGTGAGATGTTTGGTCAATAAATTTAGAATAACGGGATCGCTAGACGCTAAAAAATAAAGTTTATAGGAACAATCTCCACACCATAGATGAACGTAAGATGAACATAGAAGCAGAAATTATGAACATTACGCAGAAGAACTTATGCGTGTAAATGTTAGTTTCATCCGACGATGTCAAGAATGTCTTCACGCAGATGGACACTACTTTCAGCAGCATTTATAACAAGGTAGTATTCATTACATACATGTTACTAACACTCGTGAATAAGAAACGTGGGAGTTACGAAACGGGAAACCCCGCAGTGTACGGATTTATTGGCGCGATCCGCGGTCTTGGCATAAAACGAAGGCACCTTACGATGGACCCTACAGTCACCTGACTGTCATAAAACTTGTCTTCTTCGTTTTTTACATATCCTCTGACACAGACTCGTCTACACGTTAACATTGGTTTACAAATGCGTTAATTGAATTGTATTATTTACACTCTTACATATGCATTACAGAGTTATTAATTATTTCATAATTTTATTACTTTATTTTCTATTATTCTTGCTTCGGGGCGTGGTTCGTGACTAAACACACACGTATAAAGCAAATTTTAAAATTTCTTTGGCCGTCAAGCAATGAGTACTTTATTTTATTACATAACGAAGCAATTCCATTTCCATTAACGTAATTAGTTTGCACTGACATCGTGTTTTCGCAGCCATACATCAGTAATTATAATGAAATTTATTATGCAGTTTTTATTAATGTGTTTGTTCTGTTATATTGTATCCAGCGGCGTAATATCGTTGTAGGAAAATGTCTAATTAGTGCACGATAAGTATCAGAATAATAATATGTTATATAGTGTATTTGACATATCTCAGCAGCGGCCTCAAATTAAAAGTGATGTAAATGTGGAAACAAACTAAAGTTAATGTGAACTTCAGAAAGAACATGTTCGCCTTGTGATGTGAGGTAAGATATATTTACTTCTTATTTCTGAGCGCTTTGTAGTCTCGAACAGATGCGATCCCGGTTTTAATGGTAGCTGCCTGGTTTCGTAAGAAGCAACTACATATTCTTCTTCTTTTTCTTCTTCTGCTTCTTTTTTTCATCTTCGCCTCTTCTTATTTGTACCTCCTCATCATCCTCTTTCTATCTTGAAGATTTAGGCAATATGATGGCACATTCATGCGTTTAGTTCTCCTTAGCATTCATGCATGACATTTACATTATTCTTTACCTTGCATTTACCTTCCTTTATATTCCCTTGCTTTGTTCTTTCCTTCTGTTTTCAATAAGTTTTCTTCTAGTTTTCTCCGCGTCTTTTTCTCCTGTATTGCTTCATTTTCCACGTAAGCCGCACTCAGGGATTTGCATTGTAGTATTATGTACTCACGATAGGAATCATACTGTTGTATATACAAAGTGGCCCACACAAGTCGTCCTTAGTCCAACTTAGTTTATACTAGATAGCGCAGATGACAAAAGGTTTGCCTAACCAGAACTGCAAAGGGGACTCCACACCGAAGACCGTTAAATGTAAGACCAATACTTGAAAACAAACACTTTAACGGCTATTACTGGTCCCAGAGCTCATTCGGTAGAGAAACTGCCTACTATATGAGGTGTTCTGGATTCGATTCCCGGCTGGGCTACCGAAAGTTGTCTTTAAACAAAAGCATTTCACGGTATGCCCAGAGTCAGGTGTTTGAATGTGAGAGTGCTTATGTCAGTGTGGGGGGGGGTGTTACAGGTTATTCAATAATAAATTCGCCCATTAACGAGAATTCTGGACAGGTGTTAAGTCCCTTAGTTCTATGACAGTTAATCTACAATCAGTACAAGTATATGGCACCAGCGGGTGGCGCTAAGTTAAAAAGATTAAACAAAATTCTATTTTTATTATATTTATATGCCCTTAAAGGTGCATTAGAATTAAAATATGTGTTATTAGTGCATTGTTCATATGTACAGAAATATGCCCGCCTTTATGGACGAAATGATGTAAGGGCCACGTTTTACCTGGAATGATCCATCATTCTTAATATTATTTTTGCACAAAAAAACCTGTGCAGAAGACTCATTCTGCGTCGAAAATGTTCAGAACACAGCCTTCGAACGTCAGCTGCAATTTGGGGCGTCTCCAGATCGTAACCAATCCATGTGGGTTATTGGTGAAGGTCACCGTTTTGTCTGAACGAGCTGGCTCGAACTGCAAGCAGGCGACCACACGATGCTATCAGTACGAAACTACCACGCTAACACCTGCAGACAGAGGCACTACCTCAGTGACCTTTTGCCTTGTATCTGCACTGCCCCTTTGAACAGCAGTGACGCGGCAACATCTTTTGTATCTCTGCATGCAGAAAATATAAAACTGCAAAGGACGGCTTGTTTGGGCTACCTGGTAAATATTGGTTTATGAAAGTTTTAGAATGGTTTTTATTCACTCGTTAAGAATGTATATATAAAATATAACCAATGCCATGTAATTCCTATACCAGATTTACATAGCTATTCTGTAATGTTTTGTTAAGGCTTAACAAATTGTAAAAGCCGCTAACTAGTTGTTCAGCAGTCTGTAACTTCGTAAGAAAACAAAGCATTGTTAAGAGTAAAGATTTGGTTGTTGAAAGCAACAAACCCCGAGACCGTCTTGCTAACGCGTTTGTTACACAACAGATTCGCATAGACATCGTTTTAATGCTGCCCTAAGAGGTAAAGCATGACAGAATTATCAAATGTTTATTTATTCGTTTTGGCGTAAAGTATAAATGTTACGGATTATGCTTGAGTAAGCAATGTTTCGTGTGAAGCATTGGTAAATGATACTGCCAACAAAACTTTTAAGAGACGAATTTTAATAGGAAAATAAATCCTATGTTATCTGGTATCGTGATAAAAAGTAGCAGTTATTTATTTAAAAATTTTGGGTTCAAATATTGATAAACGTTGTGTTGATTTGAATGGTCTAGGAATATATTTGCCTCATTTTTAGGTTAGAATTAAGGAACTGGGCACTTTTGATAGCTGTAGGATATTGCAGCGATGCATTTTCGTCCCCTGAATTACTTTAAGGTAATTTACAATCTGCTAAAAGAAGTAGCTAGCTAAATATTTACTAGTTTCTCGTAAACATAGACAATTATATTTATACTGATACTCTGGAAGAGTAACAATACAACAGAATGCGGTCAGTTGGATTATAAAATAATTTATGCTTAACAAACTTGTGTATGAAAAATAACGTAACTAAAATACTTGTTGGTGTACCATTCCTCCAGATAATAGAAGTAATGAATGCAACCTTTCTTTTTAAATCGACCTTCCACTTAAAGAATACTTAAAATAATCAGATAATAATTATCATTTTCATTCAAAGATTACATAAGCTGCAAGAACATGTAACAGAACTTAAACGAAAGACTGCACTTTGTCAAATCATGAATCTGATGTGTTACACTCACATGACTTTCCCTACTCTTATACAAAATATTTTTACAAACGCTTATTCACCATATGCTTCATGTTAATCGAGATTACGAGATCTTAATCTGATTGCTAATTTTCTTGTAGATGCAAGGAGAATTGCTAGGCTTTAAGCGATAGTCAAATATTTTAAGAGGTGGTTGCTATGTGGAGTATTCCATTCTCTTTGCATTACCAGGACAAAAAAATTTCATGTGTTACACTCACATGACTTACTCTACTCTTGTACAAACTATTTTTACAAACGCTTATTCTCCATATGCTTCATGTTAATCGAGATATCGAGATATCAATCTTATTGCTAATTTTCTTGTAGATGCAAGGGGAAGATGGTAGGTTTTAAGCGATAGTCAAATCTTTTAAGCGCTGGTTGCTATGTGGCGCATTCCATTCTCTTTGCATATCCAGGACACAAAAAAAAAATGAAAAACGAATTTGAGAAAAAGTATAAGTATTGGAAAATATAAGGGAATATCAAGCAATATCTTGAAAATGGTTCACTCAACATAAAAAATGTATATGACAAATTGAGTATTTTAACGGGATCTAAATTTTTGGTGTAGTAAAAGTTTGTCTATCTCTTATGGATTACCGGTTATGCAAAAGTCGTTCACAATGAAGAATACTTTTGGAGACATTCCCAGAAAATTCGAGATATACATTTCATTTGTCATGAAAATATCTTAAACATATGATATTTTAATCCAAATTGTTAGAGCCATTTTTGAGAAAATTAAAATTTTTTAAAAATGTTCCGTGTAAAGGTGTTCTGGGATGGGGGATTTTCTTGAAAAGCTTTGTGTCGCATTTCTGGAAGATACTGAACCTAAATACCAAGTTTGGTGTTTATCCGACTGTTCGTTTCTGAGTTATGCTGTTCACAGACACACAGACGCACAGACACACACACACACACACACACACACACACACACAGACACACACCAGGACATGTTTCTAAAAATGCTTTTTTTGGATTCAGGGGGTCTCAAAACATGCATTTCCGGTGAAATCTCGGTATCGAATTTTTGGGCGGAATACAATACCTCCCCTACTTACTATACGTAGTAGAGAAAGTAAAAATGAATAACGAATTTGAGAAATAGTATAAGTATTGGAAAATTTACGGGAATAACAAGCAATATCTCGAAAATGGTTCACTCAACAACAAAAAATGTATATGACATAAATTGTGTATTTTAACGCGAGTTACATTTTTTGTGTAGTAAAATTTTGTCTATCTCTTATGGTTTACCAGTTATGTAAAAGTCGTTCACAATGAAGAATACTTTTGGAGACATTCCCAGAAAATTCGAGATATACATTTCATTTGTCATAAAAATATCTTAAACATTTGATATTTTAATCAAAATAGTTAGTGCCATATTTAAGAAAATTAAAATTTTCGAAAAAAGTTTCATGTAAGAGTAATCTGGGGTGTGGGATTTTCTTGAAAACTTTCGTGTCGCATCTCTGGAAGATGCTGAACCTAAATACCAAGTTTGGTGTTTATCCGACTGTTCGTTTCTGAGCTATACTGTTCACAGACACACACACACAGAGACACAGACAGACACACACACACACGGACATGTTTCCAAAAATGCTTTTTTTTTGGATTCAGGGGGTCTCAAAACATATATTTCCGGTGAAATCTCGGTATAGAATTTTTGAGCGAAATACAATACTTCCCCTACTTACTATACGTAGTAGAGGAAGTAAAAGTATAAGTGCCTACTTATGCTTGAAGGAATACAAATTCAGAAAAATCTGTATAATAACTCGTGTCTTTAAAAACTATAATTTTAAAGACAAAAACCATGAATAAAATTAAACAATGACTGCGGGTTGATGAATTAATGAAATTTGTATCAAAACTATATAAAACTGCGCTGCTATATTCTTTTGTCTGTCTTTCCTAACCTATAATTCAACTCATTTTACAGGGCCACAGCCACAGAATATCACTATTCCCTTTGTATCTATAACGAAATGTTTCATGCAGGTATGTTTATCTCGATTAATATAAAGGAGATATGAGAATAAGCTTTCGTAAAACAATCCGTATACACATTAATAAGTGACAGAGGGTAGAGAAAGTTATGTGAATGTAACAACAGAGTTTTCTGAAAATGCGTTTTTACCTTCTCTACGACGTACCTAGTAGTTAGAGAAAGTATTGCATTTCACCCAAAAATTCGACACCTAGATTTCTTCGGAAATTCTGTTTTCAAGCTCTCTGAATCCAAAAGCTACATTTATAGAAAAAATATGTGTGTGTGTGTGTGTGTCTGTGTGTATGTCTCTCTGTGAACAGCGTAACTCAAAAACCTAAAGTAGGATAAATACCAAACTTGGTATTTTAGTTCATTACCTTCCAAGGATGCGACACGAAGATTTTCAGGAGAATCCCCTCACCCCAAACTACCGTTTACATGGAACATTTTTGGAAATTTGTTATTTTCTATAAAGTGGTTCTAACGATTTGGATTATAATGCAATACATTAAAGATATTTACATTACAAACAAGACTTATGTTTTGAATTTTCTGGGAATAGCCTGAGAAACCACCACAATTAGAAGAAATTCTGTATAATCTTTTATAACTCGTAAACGGGAGGCATCGATGAAATTCGGGCAAAAATGATGAAAAATCCAATTTTTCGTTCTTTGCCTTAAGATTATGTTTATACTTTGTAATTTCAGAATCAATTATAGTTTACGCCGCATCGCCATTTAAAAGTCCGTTACGTCATGATTTAAATGCCCATGTGCGGGTGGGCGTGGCTTCTGAAATGCACTCATTACCCCGTTGCAGCAAAATTGCATACAATTTTGAAGTTTAAATCAGGCGGTCACATTCAGTGCTAGTAAATGATAGCAGAGACATCTTCTGGGATTTTCTGCAAACATTCACCCCGGGAAAGCATGGCTTCAGTTCGTTTGTTTATTGTCAGTGAGTGAACACGTGCTCATGTTTTTGAAAAATTTAGACATAATATACACCTTGTACAAGAGAGAAGTCTTCTTTATAGTGACTACAAATAGATAAGTACAATTTAGAATAAGAATAGGTATAATATAGTAGAAAATAAGACGGGGATTATCAAATAAGTGTCTTATTGTAAGAGAAAATCTGGTTTGTTGTTTGTAAACATGCAAGCACGTAATTCTCTTTTCACTCTCAGGATGTACTACAAGGTTGTTAAAAATTGTACGTTAGATGGACTAACTTTCCATAAATTTCTTGTTATTAATTGGTATATCATTATTACAAAATTGTTAGGCCTAGTATGAGAAGACAGACAAAGAAATCTCTTACAGCAAGATAAAATATGTCTAGATGGCAAATCTGAGGGGGGAAACAAACAAGTTTAGGCCTACAGCAGATCTTGAAGAAGCAAGTTCAAGTGGTAAAAAATGTCAACATTTCTTCAAGGATGATGAAATGAAATGAATGTGGAACTACCAAATCCAAATTATGTACTTGTGCTCAGTGAAGTTTGGAGTAAAATATTTATCAATTTAACATGCACAGATTGTGGATTGCAAGGTTTAGAAGCAAAATTTAGTGGTACAAAAGGATTTGGCAGTAAAGTAACTGTACAATCCTCTTCTTGTCATAAAAGTTATGTGGATACATACACTAGTCCTAGAGTTACCAATGAGCACTTTTTGATATAAGTAGCAAAATGGTTGATGCATTTCACCAGGGAGTTTGAAAGCTGAAACCATTGCAAAGCTTCAAAATTATTATATATATGCAATTAAAAACAATCTTCCAAATGTAGATCAGATGAAATCTGCAATATTTGCAACTCTCTATCACTGCATGTCAACTGATGAGAAGCCATAGCACTTTAAATTTCCTGGAGGTGAATCATCTTGGTACTTTTATAATTGTCTGTTGTTAAAAGTGAGGAAATTCCTAAACCTGAAGGGAAAGGAACATTTGTTTCATACAATGTAGTCAGTGCAATTATGCCAGTACATCAAATATTAACCAATACAAATTTATTAGAGGTTTGAGGAAAAACTCAAAATGCAAATGAGAGTTTGCATAGATTAATATGGAGTAAATATCACAAAGAAGTTTTTGTTTCTAGAAATAATACAAATTGCTGTGACTTCAACTATCAGTGAATTCAATATGGGTTGTAAGGCTACTCTGTAAGCAAAGTAGGTACAGTTAGCAAAAGAATTAGTAGTATCAGGGATAGGCACGATTAAAGCAGAGTGCACTAAGTACATTAAATACATTCAAATCAGCAAAGAAACAGTTAAAAGTATTACAACTTAAAGAAGAGGAAGCTAAACAGTTATGTCAAGGACCTTCATATGGTTCAGGGGAATTATAAGCAGTAAATATGTGTTGTTAGACATTTAAAACTTTAAAGTCATTTTTCTTCGCCTTCTGTTTTTCTACATTTATACTTTCTCTACTACGTATATTAAGTAGGAGAAGTATTGTATTCCACCCAAAAATTCGATACCGAGATTTCACCGGAAATATATGTTTTGAGACCCCCTGAATATAAAAAAAGCATTTTTGGAAGCATGTCCGTGTGTGTGTCTGTGTGTGTGTCTGTCTGTGAACAGCATAACTCAGAAACGAACAGTCGGATAAACACCAAACTTGGTATTTGGGTTCAATATCTTCCAGGGTTTTCAACAAAATTCCCCCACCCCAGGATAGCCTTTACATGGAAGATTTTTCGAAAATTTTAATTTTCTCAAAAACGGCTCTTACGATTTTGATTAAAATATGATATGTTTAAGATATTTTCATGACAAATAAAACGTATATCTTGAATTTTCTGGAAATGTCTCCAAACGTGTTCTTCATTGTGAACGACTTTTGCATAACCGGTAAACCATAAGAGATAGAGAAAATTTTACTACACAAAAATGTAGATCGCGTTAAAATACACAATTCATGTCATATACATTTTTTTTGTTGAGTGAACCATTTTCGAGATATTGCTTGCTATTCTCTTAAATTTTTCAATACTTATTTTCTTAAATGGGAATTCGTTATTCATTTTTTTGTCTTTGATATGCAAAGAGTATTAACCTGTGGCAAAGGGAATGGTGCTGCACCTAGCAACCAGCTATTAAGAGATATGTATATGCTTAAAGGTTACTGTATTTCTATATATATTCCCCTTACATCTACAAGAAAGTTAGCAATAAGATAGAGTCTGGAAATGTTTATCTCGATTAACATGAAGTAGATAAAGAATAAGCGTTTGTAAAAATAGTTTGTACAAGAGTAGAGAAAGTCAGGTGAGTGTAACATCAGATTTTTTAATGTTCAAAATGCTCCTTGCAATGCAGGTTTCAATGGATTGCTTTGAAATTTTGCACACATGTTCTTAGATACCTTCTATAGAAAACTTGGTATTTTAAATGATCTATATGGAGCAGTTTAATTGTTATTGAATTTTTATTTTGAAAATTATTAATAATTTGGAAAAAAGTTAATATATGTATTCAATAAGTTTTTTCTCCAAAACTATTTGACACATCTAAAAAGAATACCAAGTTTTGTAGACATAATCAAAATAAGCATACAGCCAGAGTTTAGTTTATTTACAACTAATAATGTTATGCATGGAGCATTTGTTATACTACACTAAAACTGTGGCAAAAATAAAATAAATAATTTTGTTTTGCGAAACTATCGTAGATGGAAAACTGAAATTTAGTATACCTACTAGATACCCTTTGGCACAAATACATACAAAATTTCAGATCATTATGATCAAAACTATGGATTTTAGCAGTTTTCACAGATGCTTTCCCTTGTCTCTCTGTGAACAGCGTAACTCAAAAACCTAAAGTAGGATAAACACCAAACGTGGTATTTTAGTTCAGTACCTTCCAAGGATGACACACGAAGATTTTCAAGAGAACCCCCTCACCCCAAACTACCGTTTACATGGAACATTTTTCGAAATTTCTTATTTTCTAAAAAGTGGTTCTAACGATTTGGATTAAAATACAATATATTAAAGATATTTACATTACAAACAAGATTTATATTTTGAATTTTCTGGGAATAGCCGGAGAAACCACCTCAATTAGAAGAAATTTTGTGTAATCTTGTATAACTCGTAACGTTAAACGAACAGACGAAAATACACTACACAAGAAATGTTGATCTCTTTAAAACACAAAATTCATTTTAAATAATTTTTTTTGTTTCATCAGCCATTTCCAATACATATTCCTTATTAATGGTACGCATTCTTCAATACTTTGTTATTCTTTTCAAGTCCCTTCGATATTGATTTGTTTCTCGCGATTACACGCAAAGATCATGGGATTTTAAGGCCCGTATAGAGCGTCAGTTCGTGAACATTTGATTATCACTATTTCCTTTATATCTACTATAACGAATTGTTTAATGCAGCTATTTCCGGAAAGTTTTATCTCTATTAAAATGAAAAGAAGGTAGGAAAATAAACTTTCGTAAGAATAATTCGTACACCCGTTAATAAGCGCTAGAGGGTAGAGAAGGTCACGTGAATATAACACGACAGATTTTTAAATTATAAAACTGCTACCCAAGTTTTAAAATGGGGTTTAATCCGTGGATTAAAATATATACATAGGTATATCCTCAGTTTGCTCTCCTAATGAATGTGAATGTAACAGGTTCTTTCCTAGCTTAAACTCAGGAATTATTAAATGACTACGGGGCATATGGGAGGCCCAACACTTTAAACATCCATCTGTTACACTTATTTACAGATTATTCTACAATTTTGGGTGATTTTTCATTGATAATACCTTCTTATAGGCTAAACGACATTTCTAATCTGTGGAAATGGGGTTTAAGAAAAATTAGGAACACGAAAACTGAGATTCCATCTCCGTGTTTCTCTATGAACATTGATGCTAAAGAAATTACAATTCTGAGATTAAAAGTTGCAGAAGTTAGTAATACAAGCCTACTGGATTATTTACTTAGACTGTAGGTGTAAAAGTGTCGGGTTCTTAAATGAAATAATTAATGCAAACGTTGTTCAAGATTAAAATATCCAACCCTGCAACGACGAGGAAGGAAACTAGTTTTTCATTGGGCATTATGTTGAGTGCATATGCAACATAAGCAGCGAAGTATGATTACTGTCGCGGACAAAGGAATGAGGGGGAATCTCTCAAGCGTATACAACACAAATGATATGTCGATTCTCCCACGAAGCGTGCATGAAATGTGGCAATGACCTTAAGGTGATTACCCAGGCAAATCAGAGGGCATCCGTCTTTTAAATTCTTATCTAGAATGTTGCGTGTAACAATAGATTAGTATACAATGCTTCGGTCTTAGCTGCATACCTCACTACAGCAAATATCATCTGCAGTTATACATACATTCACGAATTGACGACATTCACAATATTGTGTTGAAAATTAACCATGACCTTGACTCTGTTTATTCATTGACACGTGGCTTAGGCTTGGTGCCAATCTCTCAAAATCACAGGCGTTGCTGTTGGGACATCCACGGCTGTTAGGCACTATAAACATGCGTTGTATTCCATTGGTTTGAGTTAATAGTTCTATCACCTCTTTGACAGAATCGACGTGAAATTTAGGTGTTGTTTTACAGTTAACTTAGCAGGGACAATCATGTTACTGAGATTTATAGGAGAGAAAGCTCCTTAATCCACACTTTCAAGGGTTTAAATACGCCTGTGCCTAGGAACCTAAGAAAAACTTTTGTACATACAATGGTGATGCCCGACTTGAGTGTTACTCCTTACAGATTTAAGATCTGATCAGTCACGTAAATTATAGCTAGCTCATAATATGTGTATACGCTACATTTGTGATGTACAGTCGAGTGCAAAGAAAAAGGGCCGATGCTTTTGGTTACTTTTAGTATTTTCCATTCTTGAATGTAGTATAATCTCTTCATCATTTGTGCTCCACGTTCGCCTTAGGCGAGCCATCCTCCAATTGGTTTTAGCTGAAGTTCGGTACGCTAGCGTTACCCTATGAAGAAAGGTCAGGCTTAGCTGTGCGATGAAAGCGGTGGAGAATCCATATATCTCACTCGAATGGCGGAAACAATATGCCTTCCAAAGACTGTTCATACTAGCCCCTGAATGAGTCTTGTTCTTATTGGTTCAGCATTCAAGCAAGTAACCAATGAGGAATGGAAGGAGCGGCAGAGGCGTGTTAATTATTGATTGCTGGCTTAAACCGCGGTTCCTCATACCGGGACATTTTTGCACCCAATTGTACGTCGTTACGATCATAAAACACCATGTCTCCACCAGTTATCATGGTTCCATCTAGTTGACATTCAGTCTTTTACTTCTCTTTAAACGTATTCACACTTCTTTCCCACATACCTAGTTTCTCGCTGTAAAAGTTTGTCCTCATCTCACAACCTTCATACACACCCGGAAAATCGTCACATACTCTCAATACCACTTCACCGAACATATCTATACTCAACTTTTACTGTGAAGGTTGCTAGGCCCTGAAATTCATACCACAGGATGTCAGAGGCTGTCAAACTTTATATGCTTTTCGTCATAGGTTACAGACTTTAGTTAAAAATAATTGTTTAATTTAGAGGAAATATTCCCATTCACGTTGTATACACAAATTTTTAGGATATTCATTACTGTTAGCTTAGTGTCTCTATGTTTTCAATTAACTTAAGTTTACTGTTCCTCTAAAATTTGTGTTATTTTTGTTTTGTGTTCCTTTGGATATTGTTTACGGTACTATCAATGTTTTCAGCAAATCGTATTCATGATTTTATATGTGATTGAGCGGAAGAGAAACCCAAATGGACTTAGCTCTGCCACAATAAATAAATAAACTCATAAAGCCATTGTTCTAGCGTAGTCATTCTTGGTGAGAATGCGTACCTCATTGTGTGCACTTCCTTTATCTTGTGCACATGACCTATGGGATATTTCGAAGGACATAAGCTTCTATTTCATGTAATAGAATTTGTGCCCGCCCCTAAAGTTTTTGAAGGGAGGTAAGCTTAGCACTTTTAACCAGCAGGTCGTACAACACAAGCCAAGAAGTTTTTCTTCAATCATTTATTTTCGTCTTATTATTCTTATTGTTCTACATGGTTCCAACTATCCAGGTATGCTTGACAAGATCCTATGATTTTATTTTGAGTGGAATATTTCAGAAAAAAATTAAATTAAATTGAGTTTTATTTATTAACGTTCTTTAACTGCTGTGATCCTGAGCGTCTCATTCTATATTGGGCGTGAAAGGCCGATAAGTTTGCTCAGAAGCCGCCCTTTTATCAGGCTTGAAGTTCCTTTACGTGCCGTAGATCTACGATACGGGCCCACCGGCTTTACTTCCCTTCCTAAGGAGGGTTAAGGATTTTTACACCCGAAAAAATCCATCGCCCTCCACCGGGTTTTATTATTTCACAAAGCTAGGTTGTTGAATTCATATGCTGGGGAAGATATTTCGTGAAAGAATACGTGAAATCTGTTCGTTGTTATTTCTGCAGCTGAAAAATCTCCCTGAAAGTTTCTTATTTCATCATAAGATATGCTGTGAGTAAAGACATCTATGTACACACCATACTGGCCGGTCTCTTGAGCAGTTAAATTTTAAAAAGTCCCATCTATGTGCGCCGCTTTGGCTGACTCTATAATACAAGCCACAAGGCACTGGTTTGGACTACCTCAGTAAAGTACATGGAGCAAGAACAGCTAGCCTGATTTGACTCCGGCGGAAGGTAAATTGCCACGGTACCTATCCGTTTAGTTATAGCAGTGCGATATAACAAATAAAACCACCGTGCAATCCAGTAATCGAGAACAGATCGCCCAGGTTTATCTGGGCGGAATTTAAAATCGCCACAATACCTAGCCGATAGTGCGGCTTTACCTGTGCGATGAATAGATTTTGAGTTTTACTCAAGCTTTTGTGTCATGTGTCTGTGGGCGGAACTTCGTTCCTATGCTGTCATTGGCTGGGTCCTGGCGAACCCATCCAGCGGATAAGCGTTCAAGTGGCGACCAAGTCCAAATACTGCTTAACGTGTGTAACCGCTTGCGTGATTGTGAAATTAAGCAGGCCGGCTGGCAGCGAATCAAGATGGGATATGGGTATAGGATTTGGAAGTATTCAAGTTAAAAAGAGGGCGGGTCACTGCTGAACGGTCACTCATCCAGCTACTTACCAAGCCCAATACTGCTTAACTTGGTGGTAATCAGGTTGGCTAATGGGCGGGTCACCCATGAATGGTCACTCAACAAACAAGTGACCAGGCTAATACAGCTTAAATTGGGGGATGTAAGAGATGGATTGGCAACCCTTTTGTCAGTGGTCCCATGTCGTCCTTGGGTAGACGGTAGCTCTTTCGTCTTCTGGGGGCTTTCAGAGCATGCCCCAGGTCGTTCACCAGCTGATTTGGATGGAAAAGTTTCGCGCACTATGTCCATGATGTATTTTGAGTCCGGAATGTGTTTATAGGATACGAGACCGGAATCTTCGCCCGGTATCATGATCATCCTTAGTGCTCTGTTCTCAACGGTCTACAGTTTGCGGATGGTGGCCTCTGCCACCAGTCCCCATACCTCGCATTCATACAGAATCAGGGGCCGGATGATAGTTTAGTATAGACGTAGATTTAGGTAATTAGGCATACTGGAACGAAAAACAGTGTACAGCTGCCTGAGTGGGGCGTGGCCGAGGCCGACTTTTGCCTTGAAATGTGGAGTGAAAGTGAGCCCGCGGTCGAGTAGGACCCCAAGATATTTAATAAAGATAACCCAGAGGATTCTCTTCCGCCGTAGTGTTAGTGACCGCGTCGTCCGCCAACGACGACCTTGCTCAGGATAAGAGCAGAGCTCTTTCCCGAGCTAATGGTCATCCTCCACTTCTCGCTTCACCTGCCAATGGCCTGGGGCTGTCACTGCAGTGGAGGGTAACAGAAGGGACATTTTTGTTCTGTGCCACAATCAGAACATCGTCTGTATACTGGCACTTAACGGTTCTGGGTTCCGTTGGGAAGTCAGACATGCAGGCCGCAAAGACAAGCGGGGAGGGTACACTGTCCTCCGACAACTCCCGCTGCTATGGGCCTGACTGATGAAACTTCCCTGTAAACATGGTCTCGCAGGAAACTGTATATCCGGTTAAGCTACGCAATTTCTACGGAATCAGATAAAGTTCAATTCTCCCTAGTGGATTGCTATCTTTAATTTTTTACAACTTGTTTTACTGTAGTACAGTTAAATAATATTGATTACGTTACTTCATTTTACTTAAAAGTATAAACACTATTAATGTAATTCATTGTTCTTCGACACAAGCCGCGTGTTGGACAGGGTTGGAAAGGTAGAATCAAGCGACTGAAAAATTCATTGCAGAGATCTTCTTGTGGTTTATCTGAAAAAATACGAACAGCTGGAGAATTTACTGTCGTGCCGGCATATTGCCATGGTAGCACAGTGGTTAGAGCAGCCGGACGGAGACCGAGACATCCGTGGTTCAAATGGCAATGAATTTTTCAGTCGCTTGATTCTACCTTTCCATAATCACTATTTGTGGTTATAAAATTAAATTGACTGGGTATGAAACCTCCTCCTGACTAATAAATTAATGTCACAGTTGCTATCTACCAGTACGATGGGCTACTAAATAAATGCCACATACATGAAAAATCTTATGTGATATATTCGCATGACTTACTTTACCCTCTATCTTTATTAGTGGTATACAAACTATTATTCCTAAAGTTTATTTTTCTATCTACTACATTTAACCCAAATAAACTTTTGCAAAAATAGCTACATTACACATTTCGTTATAAATACAAAGAGAACAGCCATAGTCAAATGTTTAGCTGGACGCTGTATGCTGGTCTTAAAAATCCATAGTGTTTTCATGCAGTCGCGAGAAACAACTGAAAATCGATGCGACTTTAAAATAATGACTAGTATTGAACAATTCGAACCTTTATAACGGATGTCTCAGGAACGGCTTATGCCACGAAGAAACTAATGTGAAATACATTGTGTGTTAAGAATTGTATTCCACCCAAAACTCCATGTCGAGATTTCACCGGAACTATACGTTTTGAGGACCCCTGATCCGAAAAAAAATTAGAAAGAGGTCCGTGTGTGTTTCAATCTGTTTGTGTATGTGTCTGTGAACAGCATAACTCAAAAAATAAAAGTGGCATAGTACCAAACCTAGTATTTAATTTGAGCACTTTCCAAGGATGCAACGCGCAGGTTTTCAACAAAATCCCCTTACCCCAACTACTTACATGGAACATTTTTCGAAATGTTTGATTTTATAAAAATGGCTGTGATGATTTTGATTAAAATGTTCCATATTAAAGATATTTACATGACAAATAAAATGTATATATTGAACTTTTTGGGAATAGCCTTTGAAGTCCTCATCATTCTGAAGAAATTTTGTATAATCTTGCATAACTGGTAAACGTTAATGGATAGACGAAAACGTACTGTACAAAATAGTGTAGATCTCACTAAAACACACAATTTATTTCAAATAAGCTTTTTTTTGGCATAAGCCATTTCTGAGATATCCATTCTTAATGGTTCGAATTGTTGATTTATTGGTCTTTTTTAAAGTCCTTTCAACATTCAGTTGTTTCTCACAATAACAGTATGGAATTTTAAGGTTATCATACAGCGTCTAGTTCTTAAGCATTCGACTATCGCTGTTCACTTTGTATCTATAACGAAATGTGTAATGTAGCTATTTCTGTAAAGGTTTATTTGGATTAAAACGTAGTAGATGTAAAAATAAGCTTTACAAAGATTAGTTTGTGCACTCAATAAGCGATAGAGGGTAAGAGAAAGCCATGTAAAGGTATCACATCAGATTTTGATTATAGTTGTGTTCCCTATTATAACTACTACAGGAATATACGCAGTCTTGTGAACAAAGATTGGCTGTCCGGAGCGCTCACGGAGGTGTCCAATTCTGCCAGCTTTAAACTGAAGTTTTAATTTTTTACAAATATTTTCATGTATTAAAATTAATTAATTGTGTCATCTTCTGGGAGAATATGGAGTTTAAATTAAATTTGACCAACGGTTTCAGAAATAAAAATGATTAATACATTGTATGCATACCGACACATACACGCATACGGACCTGTTCCGAAAAATAGGGTGTTTTTTAATCTACGAAATCTCAAATCATGTATTTCCGGTGAAGTCTTGATATAGGATTGTTGTAGTGGATACAATACTTCCTCTATATAATAGATAGAAGGCAGAGAAAGTAATAACTTCCATTTCTACACATTGCACCCTGAAAAATGAAAACATATGCATTGTTATAGTATTTTCCTTCTTCTCACATTATCTTATTATTGCCTTTTAATTGTTGCCCAAACTATACCTTCTTTTGCCTAGGCATTTCATTCACGGAAGTCGTGTGTGCTTCTTAAAAAAATAGTGTCTATAAATTAAATCAGAATATGTTCCTGATTGTTTCTGAATCGTCGATGTATGTTAAGTAAGTATTTGAAGGATTCTTTGACTTAGAAAAGTGTTGACCAGCTGTTTGCCTAAAAATCCACCTGTTAATTTAAGGATCTAGCTACTTCAACGGAGGACGAGAAGAGAAAGGGACACGTATTCAAAAGCACGTTTCTTTAGCAACGTTTTATATTCAGAAAGGGTAAAGAGCTATTTAATCTCCTGACCTTTCATTTTGCGCCTGGGACTGTTCTGCAGAAGAAAGGGGGGAAATAACTGTGATGAAACGTTAGATAGAAAAGCGCTTAAGGTCTTTTCTTCAAATGCGTCTTTTGCTCGTGTGAAGGCAACGAACTCTGAAGGAGTATTGTCTGATTTAAAAAGCTTACTGACGTCATTCTCAGGTGCCCATGCATTATTGGTGTGCATTGTTCCTTCTTTACTTTTTCTCTAGCAATTTCTATCGGGTAGGTTGGTGAAACTCAGACTTGTCTTGTTTCCAAACGGTCTTCATTTGTTAGCTTCTCTGTGAACTGTTCAGAGTTCGACTCCAGGGTTTTCAGATCAAGATATAATTTCCACTACCCTTAGGTAGCGTTTCTTTGTTCCGTAAGTGCCTTTCTTTGTAGCGTAATGCATAGAGGTCTGGATGGTAATCCGGAGAGCCCAATTTCGAATACCGTTTAGGATGAAAGCTTGGATAGTATTAAGTTATTTAGGAAATCTCTAGACCAAATAAGAAATAAGGAGATTATATTAGCAGAGTAATTAGCTCATTAAAGCTGAGAGAAATGATATATTCCGGATAAAACATTTAAAGCAATAAAGTCTCAAGAATGAAGTAAGCTAACATGAAATTCTTAAAGCATGTATCATATTTTACGTAACTTACAACACCAGTATGTGTGGCGCATTAGTTTCGTCACAGAAACATAATTTAGTTCAAATACACCCGATTTTTACTTTCTTTACTATGTACCTAGTAGGTAGGGGAAGTATTGTACTCTAACAAAACGTTGGTATCAAGATGTCACCGGAAATGCATGTTTTGAGTCCCATTGTATTTAAAACAAAGAGCTTTTAGACACAAATCCTTTTGTGTGTGTGAGGTGTGCGCGCGCTTGCCTGTGTCTGAACAGTGTAACTCAAAAACAAAACGTTAGATTAATACCAAACTTGGCATTTAAGTTTAGTACCTTCCAAAGTTGCGACACAAGGATTTTCAGACAATCCCCCACCCAAACTGCACTTCAGATGGAAATAGTTTAGATTTTTTTTATTTTCTCACTGCTCTAAAAATTTTAATTAAAATACCATATATTTAATATAACAGGTCTCTAGATTTATTCGGATCTTACCCCCAGTCGGTTTTAATGAATGACGTCATTATTAGTACAGCAAACCCCTTGTCTCAAGCGGGAGGTGCGGAATTCAGCCTAGAACAGTATACGTTTCCGACTTCGTAAACAGGTTGATATAAAGCGGCGGTGCAAACTGTTTTTCACTAGGAGGGTTCTTCGCACGCGATCTGATCACTGATCACAGAATTTGCATGGTTAGGTGTTACTTCCAAACTGGAAGGATACGAGGGTGACCCCTTCGTTACGATATTGACTGCTGTATGAATGAGTTTATCCGCTTTTTCTCACAATTTCATCAAGCTTCGAGACAAAACACGATAAAAAAAGAGTTGTCTTTCCTTTAACAAACAAGGAAAAACAATTAAAATATTTAAGTATATTTAAAATATTTTAAACGCGTATAAAAGCTATTTGAGTTATTTTTTATTAAAAAAGTTAAAGTTGTACCATTAAAATCGACACACACTACGCTACAAAAAACCGTCCAAGTATTTAAGCTAACTATCAGCATACGTGCTGAGATTACGAGTTTAGGAGACGTAAGTGAAAGAAGTTCCAAATGTAAATACTGGAAAGGTACGATGAAAGTCCCAATTCACTAAGATGACTTCGAAAATGTTAACATCGACCCCTTTAACTCATCTTTCGCTAGTCCTCTGCTAGAACCACTGGTGATAAGGTCGCTTCAAAACATTTACGTCAGGTGCAGACAACCGATGGCGACAAGACCAAATAAATATGAAGACCCCGTATTTCCACACCAAATAAGGCGTATCTCTTAATTCATAAGGAAGCTTTAATAATTTTGTATAACGGATAAATCATACCTACGAGATAGACTAAAACATACTTTGCAATAGTGTAGATTTCTTTAAAACGCAGATATTTATTTCAACTAACATTTTTGTGGCATAAACCGTTTCCGAGATATCTACACCGAGATTTTGGTTCTAATATTTAAATACTTAATTTCTTAAAGTTCTGTCGCTATTCAGTTGTTTCTCTCGTTGTTATGGAGAGAGTATGGACTTTCAAGGTCTGCACATACTATCCAACTTTGAAACATCCGACTTTCGATTCGGTTTCTCTATTCCCCTTGTACCTAAAACAAATGTGCATTGTAAGTATTTCTGCGAAACTTTATGTGGATTAACAATAATGGGCTTTTGTAAGACAGGTTTGTAGAAGAGTGGGTATTCTCTTATGTTCTCTAACACGTACCTAGTAGGTAGAGAAGATATTGTATTTCACCCAAACGTTCCCTACTGAGATTTCAATGGAAACAGATATTCTGTGGCCACCTGAATTTAAACAAATTATAAAAAGGTCCATGTGTGTGCACTGAACAGCATAAACTAAAAACGAAAATTCTTATACATACCAAACTTGGTATTTAAGTTCAGTATGTTCCAAAGATGAAACGCGAATATTTTCAAGAAAATCCTCCCAACTCAACCACTTTTCAAAAACTACTATTTCAAAATTTTTAGTTTCTCAAGTATGGCTGTAATGTTTTTGATTAAAATACCATATATTAGAGGTATTAAATGACAAATATTGAGTTTTCTGGGAATAGCTTTGAAGTCCTCTTCATCGGATGGAATGTTGAATAATCTTGTATAACTGGTAAACTTAAGTATAGACGAAAGCGTACTACACAAAAACACATAATTTATTTCAATTAATTTTTTCCTGGCATCAGCCATTTCCGAGATATCCTATTAATGGTTCGAATTGATCAGTA
The DNA here is from genome assembly GCA_030765065.1 of Deroplatys truncata. NCBI lineage: Eukaryota > Metazoa > Arthropoda > Insecta > Mantodea > Mantidae > Deroplatys > Deroplatys truncata. The sequence goes on along the minus strand of CM060983.1, from coordinate 199,976,073 downwards.
TTTACTTTTGTAATTCTTTCGATTTTCAATTGTTTCTCCCGATTACATGGATGGAGTATGGTATTTTAAGACAGTATATAGCTTCACTTCTTAAACATAGGGCTACTGCTATTCCCTTTGTATCTGTAAGAAATGTTTAATGTAGCTCTTTCTGCAAACGTTTATCTCGATTAAACTGAAGTAGGTATAAAAATAAGCTTTTGTAAGAATAGTTAGTATACACACTAATAAAAGATAGAGGGTAGAAAAACTAATATAATTTTTTGGTATGTTTAACGCCCGTTCATTCTACATACTCTCAAGGCCTAAATTTAGGGTACCTACCTCCTCGGTATTTGCCATTATTAGGACTGAGAAAAACCTGGAAGAAATCTCAATCAGGGAGGATTATCCTGGCGGAATTTGAACCGCGGATCTACCATCATTAATCCGCACCTTAACGAACTCAGCTACCTTATCGGTAGAGTGAGTTGTGAAAATCATATCAAATATATAATATTTATTTTTTTACTTTATTTTTATATTATCGTGTTCCTAAACAACGCGAAAGTGCAATATTCTTACGGTGCTATCTTTAAATTCTTTAAAAGTATCAACTTTAGTAGTTCAATAATCGTTATCTTCTTCTTTCATTTTGTCCTTTTTAATTTATGAATAAACAACATAAATAACTTTAGTTTTATGTTATCCGGAATTTCATGTTTTTCCGTCTCCATACCCGTACGGAAAATTTAATTTTTCCGTACACTTACTTTTCATACTACAACAGCAAACGTTTAGTATTCCCTTCAACTATTTAATCAACTACTTAACTGAAACACATGACTGCGTCCAAGTCCAACATAATATATAGCACAATATTTAACCAATATATACGAAGTATTTCGATGTAGCATGAAACAAAATATTTACGTAACTGCAGGAAAGTGTGTTTTTTCCGGATTCGTTTCGATATTCCGGCCTCGGATCAGATAACATGCAGTTACGTAGATAACTGTTTCTCTCATTCACATATTCTTTACGTATACACTAACTAAATCTTCTGCCATATGATAGAAAACTTAGAAAGCACGGGGCGTGAAATGCGCTTGGCAGCACTATCCGTTACACGGTCAATAGCGGAGTGTATGACATTGCACCTTCCCGGGAGAACCTCTACAGGAAGCAAGCCAGGCAACGCAACTCTCAACGCTGAAACCCAGCTGCATAGACAACGCCCTGAAAACCCCACAACAAACACAGAGATGGGAAATGAAATAAATGCAAGTTTCCTATTAGTTAGGGATGGGATCTCGATACCGTCGATACCCCGATACTCACGATACTCGGTGGTATCGAAGTATGTCTAATACTTTGAAATAAACCTTCGATACTTTTTCGATAATTTTAAATTTTAAATTACTGACAGTTGTTGAATTTAAATTTATCCTATACAAGGAATGAAAGGAGTCAGACTTCACGTTATTGCCTCGCACGTGTCCCCAAAGAGTTGCTAGACTATAGTTCTGATAGACCTTAACTGTGTTGCATGCAACATTCTACTCTTGTGACTAAATGAAAACATGCAAAACAATGGGGCAAGGAGTAGAAATATTCATGTAACATGCAGCGTTAACTGAGTTGTGAATGAAGCTCAGTTAGCTGACGCACTAAATCACGTTTCTGCGATAGCCTGGCTTGGTGACTCACTCTCAGCACTTACCTTTGCCTATTCCGATGACCAAAATCTGTGAATACAGCAGAAACAAATCCGAACATAAGATTTGAAAATAATACAATGCAAGGAAACATTTGTTCTTTCCTTCCATCTGTTAGTTTGTGTTTACGCAAGTCAAACTCGCACTACTAATTTCCATAATATGGATATAAAATAAGGTTTTCAGCACGAAATATAATTAAATAAAAAGGGAGGCAAATACATTATAACAATTATTATTATCATTATTAGCCTTCACTAAGAATAACGGATATATAATGTGGTATTTTCTTTTTATTTAACTGATTACCCTCCTCTTTATGGGACTTTCACCCCCAAGGACTTACATCCATCCGATACCTTAGGTCAGTAGCCTGTCGAGGAGTAAACAAACTTTGGATCATAGCAATCCAGGATGGGCGATCACCCATGGCGGTGAAGAAGAAGGAAGTGACATGCAGTGATGAAAGGGATGATAGGAAAATTCGCATATGAAACTATCCAACCCAGCATTCGCCTAGCGACCGAGGAAAACCACGGAAAGACCTTCGGTCAGATTACTCGGCCCCGGATGTTTGTTCTGAATTCGACCACACGAATTTGAAGAATTGCAGAGGAATATAAACGAACTTTTTAAGATAGGAAAGTTATGATCCGCGGTCTCAAAATTAGAAGACACGTGTGCTTGATTTATGGCAATAGATGTTAGAGATACGTCCAATTAAAACAGCGCAAGTCTCTGATATATCCGGTAAACGTTCAGTTATGTTCTCTTAGTGGTGAAAACTTGGAGTCATCGTTGGTGGTTATTAATTTTGGATAATATGAGTGATTCGAAACCAGTACCTCACCTGCAACTTGTGTTTTCTTTGTTAATTTTCTTAGAGGTTGCGTCATGTAAATTTATTGCACTTTAGGTCTACTGAAAATGCATTTTGTGTTAACATAAATCAAGGAGATACAATCATTTGCGGTATGAAAATGTGTTTGTATTGCATAATGCTTAGGAAATATGTCGCCTACTGTGCTTTTGGAAACTTCCAGGAGGAAGGGGTGATGCGAAGAATACAGAGGTCGATCAGATCCGGTGTGGCATGCTCGGACGCAGGCGGTTTCCATAACGTCTGCGGATATTACTCCTGATATCGGCAGGGAATTCCCCGCAGGACTATTACTCCAGTCTCTCTGAGGGCCCGTCACGCACCAAACGCCGTGGCATAGAGTTTCAAAGGGATGGGTAATGATTCTTATACAATTTTATACGAATCAACTTTAGTTGATTAAAATGATATATGGCAAGAATGTTCAGTAAGTCATTATGATTACAGCGCTATAATCAACAACTACATAATTATTTAAAATGGCCACAGAAGGGTCATAACTGATAACATGTTTTTTTTTAGGAAAATGTAGTGTGTCAAATACTGGTGGTGCACTTTACTTCAAAACTACTGAAGCATGTATTCTTAATTATTAACCTAAATTTACTTAAATATTTCTGACTGTATTGAACAGAAAATAATTCTGAACTTTGTTAAACCTTTAACATTTTTTACATAAATATTTTATTAGTAAATTTAAATTTTGGATTTTTTAAGAATACTAGGTCATGTTGATAAAATGCATACTTCAGCAACTAAAGTAAAATGTTAATTAAAATAGCTTCAGTAGTTTGGAAGAAAGTGTACTGTTATTATTAGGTATGTTGTTTCTATCATTGAAATTACAAATGAAATTACACTGATGCCAAATTTTGTTTTAGTCTGAGAAATACAAGTCTAGAAATGTTCAAACCCAATTATTTATTGAAATACTCAAATCGTATAAGTATCAGTACCCAGTTCCGAAAGTACTCCTCGCCCACCGACATTCGCTTGGTCTTTCGATCCTGAAAGATGATAAGGAAATGAAATGATAGGAAAATTGGCGGGATTATATAATCTAACCCAGCATTCTCTACTAACCAGGGAAAACAGCGAAAGAACACGGCATCAGAGTGGCCGGCCCGATGGAAAACAGAGCCAGTACCTCCCTCACATGTTACCGCGGAGCCACCTCGCTCGGCATTGGTATTACATAATGCTACATTCCAAAATATGAAAATCAACAAAGAAAAACAACAGCGAAACCGAAACAGCTCAATAAATCCTATATTAGCAGGATATCCAAATTAACAACAAGAAACTCCAATACTATCCCATAAAAGTGTTAGTAGCAGTCCGCGTACGGACGATTGGTGAGATAGCCCATTAAATCCTCAGTTGTGGAAGAACCTGATGAGAAGACAGGAAAGCTCATGAATTCAAAATTGGTTTCTCATTTCATTACTTCGCATGCTTACCATTGAGCTGTTGACCTTCCGTACGCTCATACGGTGTTATCTATATAATTTACAATTTCTATAGCAAGACGTGAATATGAATATTCATTTGCAGAGCTGTTAGATACACATTTAATAAACGGTGGAACTAAGAACGTGTATCCTTAGCTGCGCAGCTGTACAGTGAAGCATATCCAGACAGATGACATGCCCATTGTAGCACCTTACAATCTAATTTCCAGGCTCATCCTTCAACAAGTACTCGTGGAATCGCATATGCCATAATACAAGCTGCAGTAGTGTTTGACGAATACTGCAGGGGGAACGGCTCAAGTCACATCACCTTCTGAAACCGCAGAACTTAGCAACAACGGACTTCGTTCCCAGGCAACAGTTTTGCAACTGGACATCATGGGAAAAATCCACACTTTTTTGTCCTCAGTACTGTTCACCGTTGAAATCAGTTTCACCAGAGAAGGGTATGTACACAATCAAATTAACAGCCAAATATGAAACTATGAAAACCCACTTGACCTCGTCGAGACTTGTGCTTAGGTTCAGTTGAACAAGTGGACTGGCATTCTGGTGGTCGTACCTTCTTCCTCTATGGCTGAAATGGACAGGTGCACCTTCAGTTTTTGATTAACATAATGCCTGTTTTCCTGGAAGACATCCATTTAGTAATTTGGCATCGAACATGATTTCAACATGCTGGGGCTCTTACACATTTTCATAGGTACGTGCGATAGCATCTGACTAACGTTTCTGTGGAGATACCAGGAATCTGTTGAAAGATCAGTTGCCTCTGATGAAGAATTGCTGGTGAGGACAAAATTCATGGCACTCTAAGAATGTTCATCCGCCGATGCAATCTCTGTAGGGACGCTGGCGGTCGCCACTTTCAGCAATTCCTGTGTTTTTCCCTAACCGACCACATGCCCTGAAAATAAAGACAAGTGTCGTTGTACTAACATTGCTCAGTAACACAGATTTTCTTCACGGAATGGTTACTTTTATTGCATACAGACATTAGTGAGTTAGAGCTAAACAGGAAAGCGAAGCATCGGCGGTCAACTCTCCCGGTGGCAAGATATTCCTCTAGATGAGGAAACAGCCTAACGCCTATCCATGAATGACAATTAGATGAAGTTTTCATTATATCAAAATCCATTGCCATGGTTTCCCCTGCTCTTGAGTATTAAATTTAATGTATGCAAGGATTATTCCTGTTTCTTTATTTTGAAATCAATGAATGCTTCAGTCTCTCCTGCTTCTAATTTATTTATGTCGTTATGTTTTAATGTTTATCTCACTCATGTTCCAAATAATCCCGATCACCGTAGTTTGAGAACGGCTGCTATAGAGCAGAGAGACGAACTGATTATCTTAGTTATGTAAATATAAAAAAGCAGCAAAATCCAAAAAGAAATAAACACAGAACAAAATTGACAATGTTAGGCGCCTTCTCGTTTACCACTTTCCAGCCAAATTTCGACAGTCATTTTTCAAGTAGAATTATAACTCTTTCTATCGTCAAACATAAAACTGTCCGGTACTAAAAACGATGTTCCTCTCACATCTCAGAGTTTTTACGGTTGATGATTGATCACATGAGGTGAAACAGCCATTCAAGGAAGATAACGGAACAGTCACGTTTTGTGAACAGGAGCTCTATAATACGGACAGATATTTTCATTCAGAAGCGCTGAGAAAATTGATGTTCATGGGCTCAACGAAATCATGACCCCCTTTTGTAGGATGCCCATTGCGAGTGAGGATTTATTACAAGTAGTTTCATATTCTTCTTGTGGCATCTATAAATGCAGGGGTTATATAATGGTTTTATTTTTTAACATTAGTGTTGATTTGAAATTCAAAATTTGTTGTTGTGTTCTTATAAGTTTTCTATATCAACAAATCTACTACATGATTTTAATGGGGAGCGACCAAATCATATATTTGCTTATTTCTTTACTGATCATAGCTTCAATAAGTAAATGTCCCTTAGACTGTGTGAATGGACAGTGCCCGAATAATAAGGCTAAAGAATGTTATGTTTTTAAAAAACCCAAAGATATGTTGTTTTCTTATCGTGACAAATATTAATTCAGTGTTATACAAATCTTACTGCAGTAAGTTAGATTCTACTTCTTTTCTTTAATATAAGGGAGAAGATACTATTGTGTAGCATAAATAAATTTAGACAATGGGGTGTTAATTATAATCTTTTACAATGGAAATTGAAGATCAACATTATCTAGGAGATTCAGCCAGATGAGAAATAAACATAAAGAAAAAAAAAGAGAAAGGGAGGAAAAAACAAAACAACTACAGATGTGAACATCAATATTTTTCAGTCAATTACCAGCTCTCACACCTTTTCCTCCTTCAATTACCTGGAATCCAGCGAAAAAATGTTCTAAAGAAAAGGACACCGAAACTTATTTATTACTAACATCACAAGTAACAAGAGTGATATTACCTTATTCAAACCATAACATAGCGAGTGCCTCTGCATTTTGTGGTGTCAATCTCCTCCTCCTGCCGTTCACCACAAGAGAAAGATCTCCTCAAGTCAGCGTTGTAGCATGGAAACCACACACTCATCAGTGCTGCAATGGCATAATCTGGATGAGATGGTTTCAGGCTGCAAAGTACCTCCAGCATCTCTTTCTGCAAATCCTTGTTTTCTCAACGCCCACATTAATGGTATACGTTCCTTAAGCTTAAGTAGTTCTGTACGGGCTGCGAGTCATTTCTTGGATCAAATAGGGAGACTTCAAAATGAAATTGAGTTTTATTTATGGACGCTCTTTAACTACTATGGTTCTTAGCGTCCCATTCTATATTGGGCGTGAAACACCGGTAATTTTGCTCAGAGGCCTCTTTATCAGGCTTGAGGTTCTTTTACGTGCCGTAAATCTACGACACGGGACCACCGGCTTTACTTCCCTTACGAAGGAAGCCGTGCTAACGATTTTTACGCCCGAAAAAATCCATCGCCCTCCGCCGGGTTTGAACCCGCGACCTTGGGAACTAGAGGCTAGCACGGTACCACTAGTCCACGGAGGACGACGGGAGACTTCAATTGTTTAATTTTCACCAAAGTTTGTAAAGCCAAAATTGCCTCGATTTCGACAGCCATTCTTACCTTTACTGGTAGATGTTTAACTTCTTCCAATACAATCTGCCTAAATACCCTTTCACTGAACAATTTGAGCGTTATTTCCCCAGCACTAAGTTTTCTACTAAGTAGATGTATGATGAGATATAATGACCCTTCAAAGAAAGTGATCAGTTCCATAATTGGAGGGCAGACTACTCACACATAAACAGTTTGCAATTTTTTTGTATGGATGTTGGTTACATCAGCTTCTTTGAAGAAGTGTATCCCCGCATTCCCATCTTCAAAGTCTTGGAGAAATCTGTTGTATCCTCGATATGGGTTGCCAAGTACATTGCAGATTTAAACCAATAGTTCTATCTGGAACACGCTGGAATAGGAAAAGCACATATTTTATGCTTTTCAGCACAGTCCTCGTACTTTGACTTAAAAGATTACATGTAACTATTTTTGCGTTTCCTAGTGTCCAGGAACGCATTTTTCACTTTCACAACTGGAAGGTATGTTTGTGAGTTCTTCTTCAAAACCTTTCCTAACAAGGTTTATTTGGTGGGCCCAGCAGTGGATGTGATTCAGCTTTCATTAAGTACTCACATACGACGTCATATAAAGCGCAGAATCCGTTATTACCGTTTACTGTTTGGTTCATTGGATGTATCCAGCAGCACCGATGAAGCCAGATGTGTCCCTTGTTCTGTTGCTGGCACAGCAAGACGAAGCAATACGAATAAACAATTACCATTTTTATCTGTTGTTTCGTCGTATAATGTGGGTCAGCCCAAGGGGGGTCGAGCCGTGCTACCGCCCAGAGCGGCTAGTTTTATGGGCAACAAAATCTTAAAACATGAATAAAATAATTTGAAAATAGGACGCAATTACAAATCATACTTAAATTCTTGCAACTTTCTGGAGATTATTTTGTCATGACAAAATGAAGCACTAAGTTGGTTACTTTGGAAGACACTCATTGATGATTATCGTGAAAACACGCCGCAGGGTACAACAATAAGTATCACGTTTATTATTTTCTCCTGCATCTTCTGTCCCAACTTTGAAATGTATTTTTGCTAAATCTGATTTGCGGTCGGTAAATCCCCTATACCACATTGAATGTTATTAGTCGTCCAATTTCAGATTGCAGGATGATCAAGTTTCTCGACTGCATATTTGCATTTACAAATACTTCAGTAGTATCTAAAATAAATCGTTTATATCGTTCACTCGACTTGCATTAGTTAGCGTTTCTTGCAACGTGGCTACATGCGGGGTATTAGCGCAAACTTAGAGAGCTTTACGACATTGCATGTGTTTAGCTGATATCCAGTGCTTGTCCAGTGCATCTTTACGCCGAAAATCAAGTAGCACTTCACAATATTTACAAAGCAGCACATCAGATGACACAACGTGAGCTTCAGATTTGAACTCCGTAGTACCCTCTTGTAACATTATTCTTGCCTTCGGCATATTGTATTTAAAACCATTATAATCTTGTCTACAATAACGCAGTAGTAACATACACTTCCGGGTTTCCAACAATAATGACGCTGATCACTAGGCAGACACTCGTGGCGTCAAGACTCGCTAATTATGGTCCTTGGTGAGCCAATCAGACTCATTTGATGCAAAAACTTTACGCCGATGGTCCAGTGCTGAGAATCAGGTCAGAAACCAAAGTTATTGCAAAGTATATTTTGTTGTTAACCAGTATGAAAACATAGCATGAATTTACATTGTACTCTCGAAAATGGTGCTATTTTGCGAATTCGTTGAAATCTCGCTAATATAAAGAATTTCAGCTTTATTGATATTTAAATTCGTACTTCTAACGATCAGAAACAAACAGCAAAATAACTATACAATGCAAAATACGAAAAATCCTCTTATCGCTAATTAACAAAAATTGACACCCCTACCTATAGGTAACAATAAGCTGATTTCTAGAACATTTCTACGTTCTCTACAATTTACCAATAATACGAGGGTTGTCCAGAAAGTAACCTCCATTTTGAAATAAATATGAAACCGGTATGCATACAAAAGTTTTATTATATAGATCTGAAAACTACAGCTTTTTCTATTTTTCTACATTGTCTCCAAGCAGATTCAAGTAGTCCTTGAAATATTCTCTGCACAAAATTCTGCCGCCTGTGAACTAACCTAACCTGTCACGACGTTTTGAATCCCTTTGTCTTTGCTAAAGGGCTGAACTACAAGCAACTTTTTCATGTAGGAACAGATGGAATTCGCTAGGGTCCAAGTCGGGCTCTACGGAGGATGGTTAAAAACGTCCCATTTGTACTTGGCATTTTTTTTTTTTTTTTGCTGCGTGAGGGCGAGCGCTGTGCTGCAAAAACACAACACCAGATGTCAGAAGACCACGACGTTTGTTTTAGATTGCTCTTCTTAGCCTCTTCACACTTCACACTTAGCGGGAATTGTTATTTCGGCGCCCATGTTGTTAGGCTATAACTAGTAAGCACACAACAGTACGATACTCCACCTTGCACAGCTAGAAGCGTACTGAGCCACTGCGCATGCTGATGTCGAAATGGATGCGCTACCTCCACTACTTCTCGTGCTATGCATGAATGGAGGCTACTTTCTGGACAGCCCTCGTAATAGAGGAAGCATTCCAACAAAAAATACGATATGGAGATCTCACTGGGAATACATGTTTTGAGGTCCAATAAATAAAAGTTTTAGAAAGATCCCCGCGGGCGCGAGCGCGTGTATGTATGTGTGTGTGTGTGTGTGTGTGTGTGTGTGTGAACAGTATAACTCAAAGAAGAAATGTTGGTTAAATACTAACTTGGATAATATTTAAGTTCAGCATCTTTCAAGGATCCAACAAGGATTTTCAAGAAAATTCCTTACCCTAAACTACACTTTAGGTACATTTATCGTTGTTTGTTATCTTCTCAAAAATGACTGTAACGATCTTGACTAAAATACCATACATTTAAGACGTTCCCAATGACAAAATGTACATCTTGAAGTTCTGTTCATTCTGAATGACAGTATAAGTAATTGGTAAACCGTAAGAGATTGACAAAATCTTATACACAATAACCGCAGGTCTCGTATTAGCACATAACTTATGTCAAAGAAAGCTATTTATGACATTAACCATTTCAAGATATTCTTTGTTAATAGTTTTAATTTCAGAATATTATACTTTTTCAAGTGGAAGGTGACTATTCGTCTTTTGTCGTGGTCACGCAGTAAGCATGGAATTTTAAAGTCATCACTTAGCCTCGGGGTTTTAAGTCCTGTTGAACTTTGTTCTAGGTTTTCTATCCCTTAAAATGTTTGCTACTAACACTAAATTAATTCTGTTTTACTTAGTTTAGACTAAAGCATATGATTTAGTTTCTTAAGGGACTGAAAATGTTTTGTTTTTATAAATGTTTTGTTGTTTTTTACATTTCAGGAATATTTATTTATAAACTTATCTCCCAAAAGTACACCTTATCAGTAATCATCATAAAATACACAGAATATATTTTACTATTTCTTTTGTTTGAATTTGTTAACAACCAGTGGACAAAAACGTGTTCAAATAATTATTTGGCGTACAGGATTTCTTATTTTCACTTTATGTTCTTCTTGTTCTAATAATATTTATTTAAAGGTAAATATTTCAAAAGAATTTACTCTATCAAAGACTATTTAAAAAATCCTCACTTATGTCGATTTCATTGTTTCTCTTGTATTTTTGCAAAACAGTAGATACCCAAATTTTCTGGCATGAACGGTTTCCTATTATCACGTGGCACCTTCCACGCCAGTGAACTATAAACCATAGTTGCTAATGCTTCAGGTTCTAGGTTAATTTCTTTGTATATTTTTCTCCTCGCAATACTGAACAAATCAGCCTTCAGGATTGCCTTTAATAATTCTCTATATTTCGAAGAACATGCAATTCCCACTGGTCAGGATACTTCTTTTCTGAAAGTATTGCCAGTTATATGCAAAGCCTCTTTGCTTTCACAGCCCCACCTTCCAAACAGAGAATAGGATCTGGCACATTTTATAATGAAGTTCTTTCCCTCTTGAGTGAATACGCTACTGATTTTGAAACAGAAGTTTATGCTATTATTCAATGCATATATGAAAACATAAGGAGAGCTAACACTGGTAAACAAATCCTTATCCTCTCAGAGAGCAAGGCTGCACAAGGTAACGTCAGGATTGGTTTAAATCTGCCTAAACGTGCTCACAAACTTGCAGAACAGAAGTTCAGAAGTTGGGTGCCGGGTCATAGTGGCATTGAGGGAAATGAAAAAGCTAATGAACTTGCAAGACAAGGAGCAGCTTCACAATTTATTGGGCCAGCGCCGGCTCTAGGAACATCTCGATGCTTAGTAAGAGAGGCTATTAAGAACTGAACCAAAAGAGAACATCATAATACGTGGCTTAAAACTCCAGGAAACAAACATAATAAATTATTTATTACAAAACCGTGCAAGAAAAGATCTGAAAGCTTACTTAAATGTAACAGTCTTCAGCTGAGAACAATTATTGCATTTCTCACAGGATATGTTGCTGTAAAAAAGCATCTTAGCAGGATGGAGTGTATCGGAAGATTGTGCAAGAAAGAAACTGAAACGGCCCAGCTCATTATATGCTTCTAACAGGCCTTGGCCTATAGGAGATACATTGCTTTTGGGGAAATGTTTCTAGAAGCAGAAAAATTTGAAGCCATGTCTGTTATGAGACTGCATTCCTTGGTAAAGGGTGCAGGCATAATGAATTGGCCTTAAAACGATACAGGTATCACAATAAGCCCAAGGCTGAAGTGCGTAAGAAGCAACGAAGGAAATCTGTACCGAATAAGACAATACATGGAATTAATTGTTCTTTCATACAATCCGTGTGTTGGACAGGGTTGGAAAGGGTTGAGATGACCTAATAGTGGTTGAAACTAAAAGCCCGGGACTTAAGTACTTATAAAGAATGTAAGTCGCCATTGGAGCATGACATCTCAATACAATTTGAGATCTCCTTGTGGTTTACCCGGAAAAATGCGAGTCAGCTGGAAAATTTAATGGCGTGCCGGCATGTTGCCATGGTAGCTCAGTGGATAGAGCAACCTGACGGAGACCGGGAGATCCATGGTTCAAATCCCGGCTATGGTATTGAATTTTTCAGTCATTTGATTCAACTTTCCAAGACAATACATATTTATACTGTGCCCTGGCATACGCAAGGGAAGCAACAACAGTGAGAGCCTCGGATAAATAGGCATGTATCATCTGAACACTTGAAAACAGCGATTTAGAACATTTTAGGACATCCCTAATTTAGGGATTTTTAAGCCCTATAAAATTCATATATTTAAATCCAGCAAGTATGAAACCTATCAATATGCTGAATATACTCAATAAATGGCAAGGAAAATAATATAATAAAACCTAAGAATCTAGGTAATCACATAGAACCGCTTCTTAAAATACTTTTCGTATTACTTTAGCCTACCTTATTATACCTATAACGAAATGTGTAATTAAAATTTTAGCTCGATTATAAAAAAAACTAATTTCTAAGAATATTTTGTAGAAGAGTGGGTAGAGAATGTAATGTGAATACAACACTTCAGCATCACTATGAAAGCAACAAAGTTTTGCACTGAAAGAAGTACACGGGGGCAGTGAAGGAATTTTGCAAAATATAAAATAAAGATTGATACTTCTTCACCAATCACCCACTAGTCCGTTGTATTTGATTTAGGCAAACCAGAATTTATAGACGTACAAATAAACATGAGCCAGCGGATTAACTGAACTACATGCTCGGATGAACCTTTAAGAAATAGAAACAATGATTAAAGTGTGCCTTTAAAGTCAGTGTTCAAAAATCTGTAACCCTTGGATGGCAACAAATGTATATAAAGTTACTGTATCTATACGAAGCTTATGAGCTGAAGCTCTGTACTCAATATGCAGTGGCGGCTCATACACATTTTAAATGATGCGTATAGCTTATAAAAGAAAATCTGATGTGTTGCACTCGCATGCCTTTCTCTACTCTTGTACAAACTATTTTTACAAACGCTAATTCTCCATATGCTTCATGTTAATCGAGATGTTAATCTTATTGCTAATTTTCTTGTAGGTGCAAGGGGAATTGGTAGACTTTAAGCGATAGTCAAATGTTTTAAGAGCTGGTTGCTATGTAGCGCATTCCATTCTCTTTGCATGTACAGTACATAAAAAATAAAAAAAAATGAATAACGAAATCCCATTTGAGAAAAGGTATGTGTTGGAAAATTTAAGGGAATAAAAAGCAATATCTCGAAAATGGTTCACTCAACAAAAAAAATGTATATGACTTAAATTGTGTATTTTAACGTGATTTACATTTTTTGTGTAGTAAACTTTTGTCTATCTCTTATGCTTGACCAGTTATGCAAAAGTCGTTCACAATGAAGAACACTTTTGGAGACATTCCCAGAAAATTCAAGATATACGTTTTATTTGTTATGAAAATATCTTAAACATATGATATTTTAATCGAAGCCGTTAGAGACATTTTTGAGAAAATTAAAATTTTCGAAAAATGTTCCATGTAAAGGGCAATCTGGAGTGGGGGTATTTTCTTGAAAACCTTCGTGTCGCATCTCTGGAAGATACTGAACCCAAATACCAAGTTTGGTGTTTATCCGACTGTTCGTTTCTGAGTTATACTGTTCACAAACAGACACACAGACAGACAGACACATACACAGACACACACACGGACATGTTTCCAAAAATGCTTTTTTTTGGATTCAGGGGTCTCAAAACATATATTTTCGGTGAAATCTCGGTATCGAATTTTTGGGTGGAATACAATACTTCCCCTACTTACTATACGTAGTAGAGAAAGTAAAAATTGTATTCCTAATACCATGCGGTCCTCTCTAAACAAAGTAGATCTCTAGGTGAATGTTGATTCAGATGTTATTGTTTAATGTACAGAGTCGCTTCTGATATTTAAGACTGTATTTCCTACTGTCTCGCACACTTCACAAAACCAGAACACTTGTATTCAATTTAAAAGCAGTCAGTTTATCGTCATGGGGCAGGCCTATCAATCTGCCGAAATAAAAACACCCAAGGCAAACCTTAACAAGTGGTGAGAGGCAAATGATCACGCGTTATTTCGCAATGCTTAAGAAGGAAACCCGGAAGTGTAACATTATGCCACTACACGATAATATTAATTCTGTAACACATGTACTTAATAATTTAATGGCACTACCTTACTAGATTTATTGTCAAGAAGTTAGCGTTGCTATTAGAGCTAGTTTTACAAAACCTATGTGCACGCATGTACGTCAAATATGTGGCGAGTTGAGTCCGCTCCGCCTTGTTTACAACGGGATCGTTCTTGTCTGAAACAGAGGCTTTTTATACTGAGAGTGGACTACACCTATAAATATAGAGGTTAGCGTTTAGTGCATCCTTTAACGTTACATTTTACTATTGTGTTAATGCACCTTAAGCCTCACCCACCACAAAACAGTGACGTCACAAACAGTAATATTATTTTAATATGCTGCTTCATCCTAAAAATTTATTGTATTATTGCATGTAGTTTCTGAGCAAGAGTAAGTAGAAAAACTATTATAAAGATCTGAAATGCATTACAAACCTATGTGAAGGTGAATTATTTCTTGTAGTGAACGTGTAGCGTGAAGTGAATACTTTACGACAAATAGAAATTTAATACCAGAACATAAAATTACTTTTGAATATACAGGGTGGACCATTTTATTTGAGGCCATTAAAGTAAATGTCATTAGTCATGTTTTATTCAGGACGTTGTGATCGTCATTATAGCGTCAATTTTATTTTACCCTAATTGTAGATTTCCGTTAAAAAATTAAATTTATCCTGAAATCACTATCATAACGTCCTCCAAAAAATGACCAATGACATTTACCTTTCCCCATAATATCAAGCAACTTTTATTAAACAACACTTAATTTTGGGGATATTTTACAGTCTTAACTTAAATCGTCCACCCTGCATTTTCCAGGAAAGTGGAAATTTTCTTTTGCCCCACCTATTTTCATTTTCTCTACCCACATGCATAGTGTAGATAACTTTAAAAAAGCTATGCATAATGACTTTACACTATCGTCTAATACCTCTCAGGTTTTGCGTTGTTATGTAATAATAAAACGCACATAGAACCACGCACAATTAGAGAAAATTCTAATCGCATCGATTAGAGAAGGGTGGATGGATGTTGCGATGGAAGAGAGAAAAAGGCTTTGGAGAGGGGTTGGTCAAGTGAGGTACGGAGTGCGCGACGAATGTCCTTGACTCGCCTGATCAGAGTGTATAGGTTGTGCCATTCAAGTTTACTCTTATGATGGATCTTTTTAAAACGTAATGTTATTTAAGGATACGTTACTTAGTTAGCTTTATAGCGGAAGAGCTTCTTATAGTTTAGATCGTCATAAGTCATTGGCGCCAAAGAGCCACCAGATGAATAAAGCTGACCTCACGCCAAACCGCTTAGCGAAGCTTCAATTGCAGGTATCCGATAGGGAGGACGTACTGAGCGGGATGCTCAGGCCCACATTGGGCGGTCCTGGGTTCGATTTCCGTCGAACGCCCACTTTGACCCTTGGGCTTTCCGGGGATTTTCCGGATCTCCAGGGGATTGCAGTAGTGGTTTGTTTCATCCCCCTAATTTCCTGTCGTTTCATTTCGTTCCATTCATCATTTACTTCCTCCTTCATTCTGTTTGATCTGTTTCAGGGTTGGAAGTGTCAGCGATGGTGTTCGGTGCAGCGTGGCAGGGAACATGTATGCTCTCTACGAACTTTCTCCGTCCCTCGGCCTTCGACTGGTTGCTGGGGTAAAAGAACCGCCCCTTGGGGAGACGTTGATTTCTGTGTGAGGCGGGGTCCCCGGTCTGCATGTTCGACCGCCGGGGTGTCTATATGTGGAGACGGTAGGGACTCTGTCATTGCTATGCCGACAATTGTGGTTCCGGCTGCCCGGTGTCTCGCTTCACCTTATCCCTGCCTCTCAGAGGCGACCCCTCGAGAGCATCCGTACAATATCCTCATTCCTAGATCGGTGCCAAATCCCCCTCACAATACAATTCAATCCAATAGGGAGGACCAGATCAGTGCGCATGTGCGGGAAAGTCACTGTTTCTACGCACTTTTCGTGAAACCTCTCTGCGACACCCCTTCATCCCCTTGCGCATCATAACAGCCTGTTTTAAACCATACAAAGCATTCTGTTCTGCCTTGACACAAGGACAATGTGCCCTTGACCGTTCTCTTCACACATACACCAAGTTGCCTAAGAAGCGCGCTTCACTTGTATTAGAATACAATTCTGAAACATTTGCGTCTAAAATTCTATAATTTTTTTTTAGGTAACAATTTGTGCAGCATGCTTTTATGCCATTTAGCGCGAAGGACCACCAGTTCTAAACTGGATGAAGCACATGCACTGTGGGCTCCACGGCCGAGGTTTAAAATCCTTGTAGGTTTGGTACGAAATCTGTAAATTTATTTGTTAATTTAACTCGTTTTACGCTGTGTTTCTTATTTTAGCTATCCATGCAACTTTTGTTCATTTTTACTCACCTGTTACTAAATTAACACCAAATTGAACATTTGCTCACAGCAAAAAGATAATCTACTCTGTATTCCTTTAATTGCGACTACATATCCGCAGATATTAACTGCAGCCATGAAGAACTGTACTGCGAATTTGTGTATACAGGAAAGGTAATGATATCTGATCTAATTTAATGTGATGTACTTAGACCTACATAGTAAATAAATAAAAAAATTTGTATATCCTTGGGTTCGAAACCTATCTCCCATTATCTGTAGACTATGCACAATATCCACATGACTTGAGAAACATGTTTAGGGATTACGTTGAAGGCTTATATCCTCGCTTTTATGCACGTTTTATTTTCTCCATCACTTACTGTGTTCCTCTCACGAGAATATTATGTCCGTAAGAACATGTTGACATCAACAATTCTAGCGTTAACTGAGAAAGATTACAGTTCTACTTTCAACATAGCAACAAGACTTAAGACATCTTCCAAAGTATGCCCTCTCCTGCTAGTAATACTGAATGACCAGTTGCTTTTGTTTGCTTTCCTCGTCACAGATTTTAACAACGTTAGCAACTATTTCTTGGGCTTGATTGTGTAGAGCTCCTCCTTTCTTACTGGGCGTTGTAAATAACTTTATAAACCACTAGAAAACACTTACACACTGCTCCAAGTGAAACACGATGGAATGCTAAGGTTGCGCGACGTTCTTAATGTAGATAGTAGATCAATTTATGACATCATCCTGAGCTGCCATGTTGTACCATCCCCCCTCATTCCTCTGGAGAGCAGAACACCCCGCAAATATTTTCTCGTCAGAGGCCTACAGTACCTATTACAGAGAGAGTATTGTAACCCCCCAAATTAGAACAGAGGGTTTCACCGGAAATTTACATTTCCAGGTTCTCTGAATCTAAAGAAAAATTTTATAGAAAAAAATGCTTCTCTCTCTCTCTCTTTCTCTCTTTCTCTCTATTTTTCTGTGTGTGAATTTGTACAGAGGCTGTACTAAGCTTCATAGATTAATAAAGGAGTCTAACAGCAAATTTAAAGGTTTACAATTGCTAGCGTTGAATAAACTCCAATAATGTGTAACTTGGGCACTGTATGCTACAGAAAATACATATCAACCTATTAAAACAACTAAAAGTTGAGCAAAGTAATAAGCTTTCCACAATTATGTTGACTTGTGGCGGTCACTGCCACCGGTTACCTGCGTCTTTCGTACATACCTAGCGCGTCTCGAAGTCGGAATTTCTTTACATATTGGTCCTTTTAAACCATGGCCAAAGTCTTAAACCTGTCTTCGATTGTTTAATTACACCTCGGTTAAATCTCGCATCTCCGGAGATTTACAGAATGCCAACTTCCGATTGTTAAACTTTTTCATGTCACGTTTCAACGTAGAAAATATGGAAATCGCGCTAAATCCATCCCCAGGCTGCGGCGTTGTAACTCCCCTAACCACGCCTCAATAAACATCTTGGGAAAAACACGTGCACGTTGTTGCCACAGTTTAAAATAGCATTTAAAAACAGAACCTTGCAGCTGATTTCCACATGTACGAAATACAATCACGCAGTTTGTCTTGCTTACCTTTGAGGCAGTAGTTTGAACACTAAAATGATTTCAGTCAAATTATATAATATAAAATATAATAACAGCCCACATTAAAGCAATATGTGTATGTCATAATATATAAAAGGCGTATATTACAGTCATTGTATATATTTATATTATTGCATACATGTAATAATGTTATCTGAATGTATTAAGCAATTTAATAATGTAGGGGCTGTGAGAATAATAGGTTAAAAGTTGCTAACAATGAGGTAACCTTGAGGCAATAATGAGTAAGGAAGTGTAATAATGCTACTAGTCATTCTTGGAGCAACAATAATGTAATTTTTGTGACAGTTTATAAAATAGCCAATCAACAACCAGAAAAAAGCTTAAGTTAAATAAAAGTACGTATTAAGGAATAACCAATCAGAGACTTGAAATGCAGAAATTTACAAATTTAGGCGGTAGAAATCAAGTCAGTTGCTTGTAGACAGCGCTCATAACCAGACGCGTTGGTTGTAGACAGTGTTCCTAATCGGACGCGAGATGCTTCCTCGAGAAATTTAATACGCATTCGTGTGAGACGAAAATAGTTTACGAGTTAAAAAGTGCAAGTAATTAATAAAAAAATCTCACAGTACTCTCCCTATATCAGTGAAGTGTTATTTAAATAGTGTCAAACATTAATAAAACGAGTAAAATTATAAGCCTACATTCTTCAGCCGCACCACCCCCTGCTAAGACATTCATGTCTCTAAAAAAATATAAATACTGAAGCAGCCGAGGCAAACATAAATATATAACATTTAAAGAAACAATCAAATTACAAAGTTAATATATTTTTAAGCTTGGGGCAAAGGCCACCAGAAAGTACATTTGAGGCGGAGGTACAGGAAACTTTTTACCATACGTGCGGTTGCTACTACTTCAAGTTCAGCTCGGCAACAGTCGAAATACAATACATCATCTTCAAACTGACTTACCATACGTAGCAGTTGCCAAACCTTTTTCTTCACCTTACACACAGTTGAAGTAAATAACTATGTATCGCATAGTTACAACGCATTCTGAGGAAGAGTTAACAATTTATATATTACTCTATAACAATGAAAATGCATGTTAACATATCCAAAGGTAACTTAGAAACACGTCCGGGATTAAAATATGCATTGCTGGGCGACTATCATTAACTATTTAAAAGTAGTAAAATTCATTAATATGGATTTATTTTGCAAGATAAATTGCTTAAAATAAAATTGTGATCCTTGATTCTCGTGTTATTTATCCTGATAGTTAATTGTTATATATAAAGCTTGCATTTTTGTAGTTCTACTAACTGTAACTGTACGAGGAGCTATAGTGAAAGAATTCTGCATTCTGTTTTTACGGCAACCAGAGAAAGTAGTAAAATCAAGTTCAAAAGGATGTAAATAAAAGATGTAAAGAAGTGAAAAAGTAAGATAAACGCAACTCTTGGGAGACGCTTTGATCATAAATTTGAAAAGATATAAACTTGCTTTACAAAAATGATTTTAGTAATAACGGGAGAACCAAAGAACTACGAACCGGCTGCGTGGTGTTTTTCCACCGGGCGTGTTTCCACTCAACACATCGTGTATTTATTTGTGAATCGTATGTGTTAACTTAGTCAGCTCGCCAAGCGAAAGCACGATTTGGAGAAAGATTTCAAGGTGTAAAGGTTCCAAGCCGTACACAATCCATGAACTTTACAATAAATTTCAGTGTTCAGGCTAAGAAATTTAAAACAGGCGTACGGTTCTTACCGAAGAAACTTTAGGCGACATCGGCCATCTTTTGGAGAATTCCCCGAAAAATCACTTAGTCGTCCTTCACAACAGGCAGACATTTCTTATGGCTCTGCGCGAAGAGCTACCAAATTGCTGAAGTTAAAACCATGTAAAATGACTGTGGCACATGCTCTTTAACCAGTGATCCTGTAATTAGGCGCACATTTTGTGAGTGGGGTCACAATAGTGTACACAATAGCAAAATAGACCTATATTTAATACTTTTCACGGACGAGGCTTGGTTCCACCTTCATGAATATGGAGCTTTGACAAACCTAATATTCCTCATTAAGTACCACTTCATAACGAAAAAATTATAGTATGGTGCGCCATGAGCGGAAAAAAGAGTTATATGCCCAATTTTTTTCGAGTTATTAGTACATACGTGAATACAATTTTGCCCCCTTTTATTTAGAGAATTAAAGACAGGGAACGTGATTTTGCCTTTTTTCAACAAGACTCTGCAACAGCTCATACAGCCCATATTTCGACGAGAACAATTGAAAGTATGTTTGAGGACAGAATTATTAGTAGAGATTTGTGGCCCCCTCTGTCCCCCGACCTAACCCCCTACGATTTTTGCCTCTGAGTTAACCTAAAACATAAAGTGTACAAGACAAACACACACACCCGGAAGAATTAAAACAAAATATCCGCTAGGAAACTGTCAGCATTTCTCAACGTGAACTACGGCGAGGGATGGATAGTTTCCTAAAGAGGTGCCAAAAATGTATGGACAACAACGGTAGCTTCTCCTTTCATAAAATCGATAAGTAAAGCCTTTAAAAGTAGTTGTAAAAATGTTGTATGGTCATCTGCGCCTTTCTATGATAGCGGCAGACAGCAAAGAGCGCCGAGGACGCTGACAAGAAAAACACCGCGCAGCCGGTTCGTAGTTTTTTGGTTCTTTCTGTATAAAGCGAATATAAGAAACAATTACGCATTGTTTAAGATGTTTACTGAAAGAAATTTAATGTATTTATATTATAGGGTTTATTTCGCTTAGAATTTGTCACCAACTTGGTCCATTTCCAAAGGCCACTATATCCGTATTAAATGATGCCAGTAGTAAATGCTAATAACATTGCCAAACTACAAAACTACACTAAGTAAATTCTATGAATATATACATATAAGCTTAACTATAAGATGAGAGAGATAAAAACACGTGCGCAGAGTCACAACTATTAAAACATTAAGTCTTGAAAAAACAAAAAATGTGACACTACCTCCTGGCCTCTTTTTTTCGGGTTTTCCTAAGTATTCATAGCAAATGCCGAAAAGGTACCCTAAACTTAGGCCTGGAACATTTCCTTTTCCAAAGAAACTCCTTTTCCAAATATCATTTCAATTTACGTATCATCAGTAATCACCGCCTATGGTGCCGTATGTAGTAAGAACGGGAACTAAACACTACTAAAAATTAAAAAAAGAACCCATGCCTGGGTCTTTCAAAAAATGTAGAATAATATAACGTAGCGCGTGTTTGTTCTTCAAAATAGGTATTGTATTGTAGTTGAGCTATGAAAGATGAAGTTTCGAACAGTATAGAATCTTTGGTGGCACTTATCCTGTCTCCTTTAACTCTTTAAAGCGGCATTCGGCAATAAAATTAATTTCCCTTTAATTGAGGAGGTTATTTTAAACTAAACACAACGCCATATATTCCATGTTAACACGAGACTTGGTTCTTCGTGTGCACAGATAACTGTGAAGTCAAGGAATTGATTGAAGTCCCATTTTGCTTCCCATTTAACATTGTAAAATCATGCATTAGGGCTTTAAATTCCTTTTTGGTCGACCACACTATAATACGCTGATTACATGTGACGAACTGTTGTGTCATCCAGCAGAAATAGCGATCCATTCCCCAGATAAACAATGATATTGTGGATTTAAAATAAAATAAATTCTGTTCTAGTCCAATTAATAAAGTTCATTTCCTTTGCTTCAATATGTGTTGCTTTCACGTTACCTGCAAACCATCAATAAATACAGCGTGATGATGATGCTTTGTGTTTAAGGGCGCTCAACTGCTAGGTCATTAGCGCCCTTGTAAAACAGATCATAGCAAAGGTCAGAGATGAAGTTGAATATAAAAATCACAGCAAAACTCAGAATATATAAAACTAAACCGAGAAGTATAAAACCCTGACATCAATATGATTAAATCCGCATTTGGAAATTTACCTTTGACACAAAATTAAAATGTCGTCCTCCGTGGACTAGTGGTACCGTGTTAGCCTCTAGTTTCCAAGGTCGCAGGTTCAAACCGGCTGAGGGCAATGAATTTTTTTTCGGGCGTAAAAATCCGTAGCATGGCTTCCTTCGGAAGGGAAGTAAAGCCGGTGGTCCCGTGTGGTAGATTTACGGCACGTAAACGAACCTCAATCCAGATAAAGTGGCCTCTGAGCAAAATTACCGGCCTTTCACGCCCAGTATAGAATGGGACGCTAAGGACCATAGTAGTTAAAGAGCGTCCAAAAATAACACTCAGTTTAAAACTCAATTTCAAAATTAAAACTCCTATCAACCGTTTGCTTATCGTCCGCTAAGACCTCTGCAAGTCTGGCTGGCAGCTGCAGAGAGTCCCAAAGATCTGCTAGAGCAATAAACTCTAGCAACACGTGGCGGACCGACAGACCCCTACAAAGCAGACAAATAGGAGCAGGGTCACACTTAAAAAGATACCCATGGATAAAATTGCAGTGGCCAATACGCAACCGAGGCAAAATCACCTCCTCATGACGAGATACACGAGAGAAAGTTACTCAGTTTATCGGAATGTGCTTCATTGCTGTAAGCTTATTTCCGCCGAGAGCTAACAACTCCTTGCCAGCATGATAGCACCGTTCTCCGCATAATAATCCTAAATTTTTCCGATGTTACCTGAGATATTGTAACACTGGCTTCTGTGGTTGCTGCCATAGAAGCCAAATCCGAAGTTCATTCCCGGCAAGCCAACGTGACCGGGTATCCAACCACACTCCACATTAACGCCAGAAGCGTATAAAACTTGCGAGGGCATCCTGGAATCGCTGAACAATTAGGTGGTAGTTGTACAGCTCACGAAGGCTCTGAAGTGCCTAATGGAATCACTCAAAATGAGACAGTCTCCCTATTTTCATACAAAATGACTCGGTATATGGCATATAGCTCTGCTATCAATCACAACCGAAGGTATGGGGGTCGGTTCCATGAACATAAACACATCCAACACCGTTAATGCACTTAGATTCGTCGATGTGGATCAAAATTCGGTCACTGTAACCCGACAGAAATTCTAAAAACACAGGTGCCGATATTAAACGTAGGCTTCGTAGACTTCTGCTATACCGTCATTCCAAGATTTACGTGAGGGACCTAACAATACTGCCGTCTGTTGCACTCTAGCAAACACGCTCAATGCCCTGGTATCCGATGAACATTTAAATACATACAATTAAGAACGTAAGGTCTTTATGTAAAAACTCAAAGTTTTGTAATTTCAGTGTGTTCGACCAGAAACAGTCTATGAGCTTGGTTATAATGGTAATTAAGACGTTCGCATGAAAATTATGAAACCAGCGACTCTTAATTACTACCATTATAGTCTTGTTGCAAAATATGCTACTTATTTAGATGAACAAATCTTACATTAGAAATATCGCTTTTGTGTTCAGAAGGAACAGCAAAATGAGACCAGGAGATGGGGTATTTCTTGATGCTTTCTAAATTATTAAGTTTGCCACAAATACTCAAAACATGGCTGAATAAAATCTATCAAACAAGTTTTACAGCACGTAAAGCATATGCCGCATGTTCTAAACATTTCCATTAAGGTTATATTAGAGAACTTTCTCCGCCAAAAAGGCTCTTAATGAAACACAATAGGACGTCTACGCTGTTGTAAAGACCTGGTGTGTTTCCTTGTTCTTCAAAGCAGAATATTCTAAATAGAATTCGACTAAAAGTACACTTTTACCGAATTAAATATTAAGTAGCGGCGACTAACTTAGGCAAAAAAGTAGCCTTAAAGTTTTAGGAAACATGATTCAAAAGAAGTTGTGGGATGCGAGATGGGAGCAAAATGTGAACGATGAATCAGACGGTAGTGAACCAGAAAATTATTTAAACAAAACTAATTTCCTCATCGGCTCCAAAGATAGCTCCTTTTGGCTTATAGCATTTCAAAGAGTCTCAAAGATTTTCCTCACATTTTCTATTTGGAACTCTGAGTTTTCTGTGATCTATTGGCTTGTATTCGAGTACTTTGCCGTTAGTCTTTGAGAGACCATTTTAATATGTGCTCATACCTGTTTGTTCTCCGTCAAGTTTGCAACTTCCGTGTCTGCCGCCGCAGCTCGGACTCCCGCGAAACACCGGGTTCGCATAGTTACAGTTACAATGATAATAAGCATATACATTATCATAAGAGATACTGAAAATGCTTCCTTCTCTATCCTCATACAGGATGACATCTATGGCCTTACTCATATGGCATCTTCTCAGGAAATTTTCATTTACATTGGAGAGTTCGAATTTATCGCCTGGTGTTTTCTTTTAGTTCTTCCAATGTAAGGGAGTTTGTTGCAGAGCTTTACTTTTTAAGTTCCCCAGATAAAAATCGCATATAGTTAAACAGAGAATCGTGGGGCATAATTCTTTACTAACTTCCCTATCCTCAAAAAATTCCTGAATTAAATTTAATGACTCATCAGCTGTAATGCGGTAACCAAGTCTGTTGAAAAAATCCAAACCAAACATTTAACGTAGGTTAGGTGTTCAAAACATGGTATGAGTAAGTCATTAGTGTACTTCTCTACATTTGTTTGTTCAAAAGAAATATAGGTCCTATTGTTCTGTATGTATATACTGCATACTAATTTTTTCGCCATGCAAGGGAGTCTCGTGTGTAAAATTGGGTTTCTCTGTAACCTAATATCTATTTTGCGACGAAACATAGCCATATAAATAAGGCAGTTGTGGCTCTTTCTTTCACCGAATGGCTGTTTCGCAGAGATGGCCGTAGTTCTTTTGTACCTCAATCATGAGCTACAATTTGGCCCCTACTTCTTATTACGCTGGCTTACAACAGAACCCGGGTGCATCAGGTATGAACAGGACTCGCCAGGTTGTGTCCTCTCCGCCAGTAGCGCTAATGTTGGCTCCATGTCAGCATCACCTGACATTCCCAGTGCGTACCCCGAGCGACCCTCAAGAGAGAAAAAAGTGTGATATTTAATTCTGACGTCCAGCGAAGGACTTTTATTGAGTTTCGTGACTGGGAGCGGCCGTCTCCACACTTTTCGGCCTTGTCTAAATTAGTTATAACACGTACTCCTGGGCGTAAGTAAAATTCTAAATTCTTGTAAAGTGTGGAGCGGCATTCAATATCTCACGGAAGCGGATTTATACCATATTATTGCGTGTTAAATTTTCATTTCGAAATGGCAAATGGTGTCACAAGGATAAATTCAAATACAATTAGTTCTCCCAATGTAAGGGAGTTTGTTTCTACATTTGAGTGTTAATATATTCAGTACCTTTGGGATTGTTACTTTTATTTAAAGCTGCTTTAAATCCTTGTTCAATTCCGTTAAGCTTTGGTAGTACAAAACAATCATTACTCTGGAGGAATGCTTTATTTCCAATGCATTATATAATGGGCTCGGCATTTTACATTTTTGTTTTTTTTTAAAGTAATTGTGACTTCTACCATCGACTACTTCTAAATCGGTCTTGCAAGAACATTACAAACCATACCTCGTCAGAGAATAATATTAAGCGTGCGTGTCAATTACTCTTTAATTTCGCAAAATCCAATTACAACAAACATAAGGTGTGTGCAACATACATTGTAAGAACTAAAAGAAAACATCAGGCGAGAAATTCACTCAATTTCTGATTGAACTCTCGAGCGTGAATGAACATTTTGTGAGTTAATGTCAGAAACAGGTGGATAGAGAATGGCAACATCCAACATTCCCTTAACCATCTCTTATGTCTATTATCATTGTAACGGCACCTATGAGAACGTGAGGCGGTTGCGGGGAAATGTTAACTGCTTAGGCGGGAGTCCGAGCTCCACCGACCGGTGCTCGAGTTGTCATGTGGTGGCCACAATTTGAAGGAAAAGCACTGTACAAGAACATAATATATTGTCATTGTTTTGTAATACTTTCAACATTGTCCCTCGCTTTTATAAAGTTCTTTTTATGGCTCCATTCACGTTTTAAAGCTTGTATACCTTTTTAATTAGATTCGGTTCGTTTTTGAATAAACATAGAAACTCAAATACTCTGCAACTGCAGTTATTATATAGTTGCAGTTTTTGATCTGCTAGGATGTTTGCCAGAGAAGGCCATTATTTGCGTTTTTCCTAATGAAGTCTATAGAGTATCTCTTGGCTAATGTTTGGTTTAACGGATGTAGTGTTCTCGGTAAATGGTTTTCTGAGTTGGCAAATATTACCTGAACATCGGTAAACAAGCGGATATTTTAAACCGTATTCCGTAGCTAAAATATTTGCTTAGATATTGTTTTCATGCCTTAGCAGCTGTATCAATACAGACCGAGTGTCACAATGCTTCACGGGTGAGGGAGGACAAACATTGTTTTGTACGTAACAACTTGACAGAAACATCATGTTTACTTTCTCTACTGCATAGTAGACAATTCTATATCGATGTTTCACTGGAAATTAAGGTTCATGGGTCTCCTGAATACAATAAAAGGAATGTTTAGTAAAAGATGTGTCTGAGGCCTGCGAACAGCATAACTCAAAAACGAAAAATAATCTTAAATACAAATCTTAATATTTAAGTTCAGTATCTCCAAGGAAGCGACACGAAATTCGTCAACAATTACTACAGGGAAATAGAAAAGAAGCTGCTAAATATTAAGCTTCACCACTTCCTCGACCAAGTTAACCACTTTGGAAAAGACACTAGTCTGCCACTATTGAGAAACATAATCCTTTGGGTTGTTAATACAAAATATCGAATCGCGGATTTCTAATGTTAGTAATTTGTATCTCTCTTTATACAATTATTTAACATCCCTGTTAACGAACTTGATTAAATAGAGGAAACTTTCTTACGTGTACATCCAGAAAATGGAGTACATGCACTTATACATTTATAATAAAGATTATTCAGACTTGTGACACTGTTTTATTACACACACACACACACACACACACACACACACACACACACACACACACACACACACACAACATACACATCTGCAGTATTTGATAAATGAGAATTACAGAACTAACATACGATTCGTACGTTGTAAGCGTTATTGTCGCTTTATATACTCTGTCTTTGTTTGCTTTAGGCCATCTACGAGTATGCACTATATTACTTGGAATAAAACGTAACCGGCTTTTGTTTTTATCACGCATTCCCTGCGGAGTACAGCAACTACTGGCTTTTGTTAGTACACTTAATACAGCAACTATTTGCTATCCTTTAACATTTTCAACTTTGTCTTTATAAATATTTCTTTGTATTTTATTAATTTTATTTATGAGCTGCAATTGTATAGCCCATCCCCGGCGGAAAAATAGAGCTTCTTAATGCTGAAAGAATTATCAAAATTGGAGCGGTCTTTTATATTATCTTACATACACACATAAAAACAAACACAAGCTTTTTGTCTTTATACTATTAGTACAGATAGCAGCGTGATCCAAATATTTCTCCATTTGCTTAATGCTTTCAAAGAAAGTGTTTTCATTTTTACAACTATTTAAAAATATAGCTGCTTCATTCGTATTTAAATAATAAGAGTGAAACTGCAGTGAGAAGATAATTTCAATACAAAACTGAAACAATTTCATAAATTGTTTCTCTTGAAATAAAAACTATGTTGTAGGGATTATGATAACGATTCAGCCGATTTTAGGGAGAATGTCCTTCCGTCCTTTGCCCTGTTATCCACTCACCTTATTTCATGGATTAGTTTGAACACCTTGGCTGTGCACCTCGAAGAAATGAGTTGATAGCCATGTACTAAGGAGTACCTGAATAAAAATATTGTAATGTAATACAATTTTCTGATATCGTACATTTTAACCCCACGAATTCATTTTCGCTCTTTAAGAATACATGTGTGAAACTGGCAAAACATTGCCAAAATCCTTAAATATTGTGAAGCAACGGCTATGACGCAAGCTTATCAGGTCAGCGCCAGGCGGTCGGAGTAAACACGCTAAGTGGCGCTCGCCAGCGTAAACACCAGGCGCGCTATCGGCAGATAACTAGAACCTCTGGAAGCTTCTTCTCCCCCCTCCTCCATTCACTGTGTAGAAATGATTCTAGGACGGTCAGAAACCTTGTGGAAATATTCCACTGCCTACATAATCGAGCGTTCTCGCGAGTGAGTCAGTGCGAGTCGAATTGAGCTGTGTCGGTCAGTCAGTGAGCGAGCGAGTTCGGGTGAGTTTTTTTAGTCCCATTTATACCCCGCCTTTAACTGCATTGGTGTTCTGCAGCCTTTCCTTTGGAACTTATTGCCTACTGGCAACGGTGTTAATTGGTATTCTGTTATCGTTAGGTTTTTGCACTTTTTGGGTTTTAATCAACAAAACAACATAGTTTTTAATTACACTCCCATTCATACTTCCAGACTCTGGAGAGGATAGGGAATAACCTTGGCTAGAGAAGAATTCCCACCCAGCCGGGTATAGAACCCGTGACCCCTCGCACAGTAGGCAGTTCCTCTACGACTAAGCTACCGGGCCAACCAGCGGGTGAGTTTCCCTTTCGACATCAAGAGCGATTCTCCGAGAGAGTTTATTGCGGCTTTTGTGACGCGTACCGAGTGCTACTACGGAGCGTCGAATTGTGGAAGACTTGTGTTTGATTCCCGAGTGAAGTGAACTGACCGGCGTGAAGAGGCTACGTCACGAAGGAAGTGAAGGGACGGAGAATTGATCTAGTTCACCTCAGTGAAGTGAGTGTGAAGGAAGTGAACTCCCAGTGAATGTTGAAGTAGGTAATCATAGTGAAGTGGCAGTGAAAACTTAGAAAATGAGATTGATAAACTGGACGAGGTCACAATATGGATTTTATAATTATTAAAGAACATTACAAGCTACAGTTAATTTTTATAGCCTTTATAGCTGTGCCACTTTTAAAGCATGCATATAGTGATTTAAACGTCTGTCTGCAACATAGCTTCGTATAAAAATGATGGTTTTGTCTACATTAAAGTGAATAAACCATTAAAGACAGACCTCAAGAATCTTCAAATACTAATTAGCTGCAGAGGAGCAAAAAGAGACGGAGCGGGGCTTATATACCATGTGAGGCATTTAAAACATTCCACCTGAGTAATACGGCTATCTGTAGTGATAGAAGAAAATGCTACAAACAAAAGCTGTCCGGGGGACATCATATTGCGGCATAAATAGTTTTGTGGTTACTGCAGATGAGAGTGATACGGAAAACAAACTTTATAATTCCAATAGATTCATATTATCTATTATTTACCATTTAATAGTGTGTTTTCAGACGCGTAACTTTGTTTTGATGGCCATTGATGATAGATAAACGTCAAAGATTACGAAAAATTTGTTTACTTCAATAAACCGATGAACTACTGGGTTTCCCCATTATCAGTTTGGACAGTACTAATCGGATGTAAACAAACATTCAACTCTTTATACTGTTTATTTATGGACTTTTATCTTGTGGGCTAAACTAAAAGAAGAAGTGCAACAAGAAATTTAGACGAGCCCGAAGACATCAAAGACCGTATAACAAGAGCATGCTCGGCTATAAGTTCAATGTGTACTGTTTTCTACTCAGAATCGCTTTACATCATGTACCAATACCTACGCAAGATCACCACTTTCAGCACATGATGCAATTCTGAACATCTGATGTAGGTGACAGAAATGATTGCGGTTGTCTTTAAAACAAATTGTTCACAATTAAGCTTCGGCTATCTTCAATGTGCCATGGTTCCGCTGTTTCTCCCAAAACACAACACTGGAGCAAGGCAGCGAAACCATGCAGACGCTTAAGAAAGGTTTGACTGAGTTAGGGAACCCCGGCCAAGCGAAAAGGGAAGCCCTAACGAGTGCCGTAGGGGAAAACAAAATGGAAACCAGAACTCTCAAAAATATACTACTATTGATAAGTTTTTTTGGGTACTTTAATGATAATAATAAACAAACATTAATAACCAGAACCGTAAAGCAACCTTAAAAGAATAACTGTAAAACAAAGATGGCTTAAATAGTAAACCAACCAAAACCAATTGAGCAGAGCATTAAGGCAAGTTTTAAATACAGCAAAAATTAAGTAAAACCAAAAATTCAACAAACAAAATCAATTTAGAAAGTTTATAAAACAAGACCACTATAAACATCAGACCAATATATTTAATTATGTTTATCTAGTCAAAGACTTGCTAAGAATGTTGATCAAGACCCAAACAGACTTTTATGAATTTCTAGTAACAGTGAGCTTCAAAGTCCAGCTGAGCTAGATGTGCTTTACAACCCAACCGTTTTCAGTTACAAAAGTTCAGCATGATTGGGTTCAGCATGATTGGGTTTTAACTGCAATTATTGCTCTCATAATTAACACAACAGAATTTCTGTAATTTTAAACTAACTATGCACTGAAAATCACGTACTGAAAATATAACTCAACTGCAATTACTGCTCTCATAATTAACACAACAGAATTTCTGTAATTTTAAACTAACTATGCACTGAAAATATAACTCAGCTAGAAAAGAACCAAAACACACTAAACATATGAAGAATTCCAAGAGCCAGTCACTTTACGAATTCGTATTTTAAAACACACATTACGTTTTCCGCCCCAAAATTCACTCACCATTACCAAGATATAAAACTGATAACAAAGCCTACCTTTACATAAGGCCGATCCACAAATAATCACAAAAGACGTTCCTTAAATCCATTACAAAAAACTTCCACAATCCGGATGAGTTGTTGCCGGGCAGAGAGCTATCCCTGCAATGCGACAGAAATCCACCACTCCTCGCGTACGGCCAAAGCACATGCCACGTAAGAAAACCAGAGATGAGAAAAAAAAGAGAGCACCAAAGAGTGCGTTAAGCAAGGGGACAAGCAACGTAAAGTGACTGGCTGGATGTATAACACAGATACAAAACATAAAAGGAACACATAACAGCACAAATGACAAAAGAAAGTATAAAATGGTTAGAATTTATCCTTTTAAAATACACGGATCTTCCAAAACACCACTGTTGTTGCATCAATCCATTTAAAATTATGAAGTTGGTATCCATATCTTCCCTACTTGTCTAACTCAATACATCTCCCTTCACCCCAAACAACCTTTGTCTGAAGTATTTTCTTCTATTACTACAAATGGGCCCGTTATTCAGGTACCTATTTTAAATGCCCCACCGGGTATAACAGCACAAAGTCAGACTGTGTTATATAAACTGTGTCTTAAACTCTCTTTTCTCGGGTTTTCGTTTGTCATTTTCAAATTCTTACACACGATATACTTTAGTCTACCTACATAAATCACATTATGTGTATCTTCTTAAAAACCACAGATAAAAAATTATGTGATTGATTTTTATCATCACGCTTAGTTGTGACGCTGTTAGACAAAAAAGTCATACTGTGTAAATTTTTAACACAAAATCGAAGTCGCATACTCAACATATTTTCTCGCAACTAACACGATAAGCAATAATTCATGCTACGGTTTATTCATATATTATTAAAGAGTTTAACTACCGGGTGTACCAGAGCACCTGTATCAGCTGTTAATTTTTCTTTCTAAAACTATAAGATATTTGTTGTTCGAAAAAACAATTTGATAAGCAAAACCTACGTTATGAATCGATTGGTGGTATTTCTATTTTCCAGAGCAAATCGGGGTAGGGGTAAAAGTAAAGGTACGTATCAGAGGAGCACCCTCAACCGGGGCAGAGCACCGCACGCAGGCCAGTCGGCGCATTGTGCTTCCAACGTGACCCCTAGGAGGAGAGGAAGATGGGAGAGACTCGAAGGGCGACCAGATACGGACCAACGGGCACAAGCATGAACGGGGTCCCTAACGTTTTCAGACAGAACGCATCCGAAGCTGCCCGATGCCTGCCCACAAGTCACCAACCTCCAAGGTCCCTTGGAGTGGAGCCCCAGGCTGAGGAGAGACCTAACTGAGCGGTACGCCAGGGAAGAAACCTTTACAGAGCGCAAGCCACCACCCAGCCGCAACCCACCGAACACCTTCGTCTGGTCCTACAACCCGTAAACAGAACACAATGAAGATGATGGGTACAGGAAATGAGAGGAAGGAGAGTCGTGTTAGAAGATGAACCATCCAGCATTCGCCTGGCGATCCGGGGAAAGGATGAAAAACCCATGGTCCAGAGTGGGCAGTCGCCGGGGATCAATTCTGGGATCTCCCGAATGCGGGCCACAGACGCAACCGCCTGAGTCATCCCGCTCGGTAGGGGTACTCGTTTTCAACTTTGAAATTTTAAATGGGAACATGGGTTGTATAAGATATCATTGGATAGTACTTTTAAAAAGAAACAAATTTTACGAAAACTTTTTTCTATCTAGTAATGTTTATTCACAAATGAAAGACAAAAGTAAACAAATTAATTACATTTTCATTAGGTACCGATGGTAATGATTGAGAACATTCACTCTAAATGTTCAAAATGTCCACCAGCCTGTGCCACACAACGCTGTGATTTACACCTGACCATTAGTGGCTCATCACTGCTGAGAGAGCACAAGCTGTACGAATTCTTTCTTTCATATCTTGTCTAGTAGGACGCACCTGGTAGACAATGTCTTTAATTCTCCCCCATAAGAAGAAGTCGTTTGGTGATAAGTCAGGAGATTGGGTCGGCCAACGTACTAGTCTTCCTCGTCCAATCCATCGTCCAGGAAACAACTGGTCAAGAACTTGCCGACCACTAAGTGAAAAGTGAGCCGTACAGTCATTCTGTTGAAATATCCAGCCAGAGGAACATCATCAAGCAGCTGGTGCAAAATGTTGACGTGGAAGTCTATCGTTCATTTGAGAGTAAACATTAGTCGATAGAAAAAAAAAGTTTTGATAAAAAATGTTTCATTTTAAAAGTACTGTCCAATGATATCTTAAATAACCCATGTTCCCATTTAAAATTTAAAATTGTCCACGAGAAATGTTGTTCCGGAAAATAGAAATACCGCCAATTGATTCTTTACATAGGTTTTGGTTATAAATTGTTTTTGAGAACAAGCATCTTATAGTTTTAGAGAAAAATGGCTGATACGAGTGCTAGGGACTAGGGACTAGGAGCGGAAGGAGACTTACCAGCTATAAAGATCTTTTTTTGCCTAAGCCCGTGGCAACCGGACCAGGAGGCACGACAAGGTAGAGAGCCGGGATCCTACATTTTTTCAGATTAAAGCTCCGGGATGTCACCTGGTACAACGGCTCCTCCCCCTTGCAGGCCTGCACACCCCACTAGAAGGGTCCGAGACTTAGAAACCGCCCTCATTCCGGAAGTGTTACTCGTGCATAGAGCATCCTTTTCCCCTGCCATGCAACGCCGGAGACTCCAGCTGACATTTGCAACCCTGAAACAGCCAAGCAGATGAAATTTGAAGTACAATGAGAATGGAGGCGAAATGGAGGGACAGGAAATTCGGGGATGTAATGAAACTTCCCGCATTCGCCTAGAGACCCGAGGAAACCCCCGAAAAACCCATAGATCAGGAAGGTGGACCGCGGGAATCGAACCTATGACCTTCCGAATGCGGGCCATACAAGTTGCCTGAGCCATTCCACTTGGTTTAAGTATAAAACATTCATTTAAAAATAGCTGCATCCCTTGGAGCAATTTTTCAAAGCAGTATAACAGTAATACACCTATATCTGGTAACTTATTCAAAAATACGACGAATGTGGGTGTGCATATTATTTATAAAACCCTGATTGGTGTATTAACATTTCAAATCAACGGAACTGAAACTGTGTCTTTTAGAAATTTCAAAGTTGGGGTAACCGTAGTACTTGATGTTGAGATAGCAGGGCGTTGGTTTTCCTATCAAATGCACCACTCTTTGTCCATGTACGTGTAACGTAGAGGTCACGTTCTGTCAGGGGCAACTCAAACATTATCGATCCGATTGTATTAGCTAACTGTTCTGTTTCCACATTCTCTCGTTCCTATCAGGAGCTTCGGGGCCAAATACTTCAGGCAGCTGAGCATGTGCTCTGTTGGGAGTCCACCAGGTGGTAGTTGCAATGCATGGACGGTGCTGTTAAGAGAGTTATGTATCCATTAATACAACATGCAGGAAGTGGGGTGGAAAGCTAAGGGATTGGGGTTTACGACGTCATACCCACTGCAATTCCAAACCGGAAACAAAAGGAAAACGAACTGAACTAATTACAGGGAGTATTTTTTGGGACACAAAAGATTAAAGTGAACCCAAGCTTCGCTAAAATCAATTCCCGGTACCAGCGTACGCCATTTGGAGTAAACCTGCTAATTGACTTTGATGAATACAGCAGTTTGTTAGCGCGAATATTTTTTTGGTTTATTAACATGTTTTTATTAAATGAGGTAATAAAAGTGGCGACTAAAACTAGCTGTACTATACGTGAATGATGCAGAATGTATTCTAGAGCTGCTGTTTTAATACCCAACGATTGATGTTATATTTGTCTCAAAACTAAAGTAAAATAAACTCAGTTCCAGCAACAAAATAGTTATGCTTAGTTAAATGTAGGTGTTCTACCGTTTTGAAACTTCTAATGCGTTGCATTCACGCGACTTTGTCTACTAAATCTTCCACAAAGTACCCTTACAAAAGCTTATTCTTCTGTTTGCTTTTGTTAACCTTCATTACTTATTTACACATTTCGTTGTAGGTATAAGAATAATACAGTAGGCTAAAGTGATACTGAAACCTTTTCAAAGTCGGCCGCTAAGTGATGATTAGATTTTTACTGTTTCTACTACGTATAGTAAGTAGGGGAAGTATTGCATTCCACCCAAAAATTCGATACCGAGATTTCATCGCAAATACATGTTTCGAGGCCTCCTGAATCCAAAAAAAAAAGCATTTTTACAAAAAGGTCCGTGTATTTGTATGTGTGGATGTTTGTCTGTGAACAGCATAACTCAAAAAGAAAAGTCGGATAAATACCAAACTTGGAAATAGGTTCAGTATCTTTAAAGATGCAATACGAAGATTTTCAAGAAAATACCGCCACTCCAGACTGTTCTTTATATGGAATATTTTTCGAAAATTTTGAATTTCTCATAAATGGCTCTAACGAATTTGATTAAAGTATCATATATTTAAGATATTTTC
Source organism: Deroplatys truncata (assembly GCA_030765065.1). Classification (NCBI taxonomy): domain Eukaryota; kingdom Metazoa; phylum Arthropoda; class Insecta; order Mantodea; family Mantidae; genus Deroplatys; species Deroplatys truncata. The sequence continues at coordinate 199,940,643 of CM060983.1, read as the reverse complement.
ATGTCAAATAAAATGTATATTTTGAACTTTGAGGAGTATCCCCAAAATTCCTGTTCATTCTGAATGGTTTTTGCATAGCTGATAAACCACAGGAGATAGACAAAATTTTTCTACACAAAAATGTAGATCTGCTTAAAACACATAATTTATGTTATATACTTTTTTGTCGAGTGAACCATTTCCGAGATATTCCTTGTTATTTGTTTGAATTTTTCAATACTTAAACTTTTTCTGAAATGGGAATTCGTTATTCCTTTTTTTTTTTTTGTCCTGGACAAGCAAAGACAATGGAATGCTCCACATAGCAACCATCACTTAAAACATTTGACTATTCCTTAAAGCCTACCGTATTCCCCCTGCACCTATAAGAAAATTAGCAATACGATAGATTCTGTAAATTTTTATATCCATTAACACGAAGTAGATGAAGAATAAGCGTTTGTAAAAATAGCTTGTATTAGAGTAGAGAAAGTCATGCGAGTGTAACACATCAGATTTTTTTTCTTTGTGTGTGCCTGCAGTCAAGGTCCCTTTAGCCATAGGATGTCATATTTCTTGCCTGTTTGATGACCAATTAAAGTACTTTAAACAGGTAGTTGTATTGAAATGGTGCTCAAACGTACCCGGGGTCCCTAGAGCTTAGAGTTACCAGACATTTGTCTTCTCAGTATAAGGGAAAGCCGCAGAAAAATCTTAACCAGTTAACTCACCTTAATCGAAATTAAAACTCGGGACCTCTTGAATATAAGGCAGACACGCTAACCCCACACCACGAGGTGGGCTTGAAATTCTTCGCATAAACACGAAAAAGGGAATAAAGAGAAAGAAAAAAAAAGGGAACTTCGATTACCAGCTGACGGAAGAATAACAAAGAATAACTTGAAAATGGTTATCTAAAGAATTTAACGAGATCTGCTTTGTGTGTGTGTGTGTGTGTGTGTGTGTGTGTGTGAGTGTGTGTATGTGTGTGTGTGTGTATACGACTTCTCCATCTCTTAGGATTTACTAATTGTATAAAAGTCATTCAAAATAAAGGGAATTTCTCAGGCAGTTCCCAGAAATTTAAAGATATAAATTTATTTGTTATGAAAATAGGCGCCTTAGAGAAAATCAAATTTCGAAAAATGTTCGATTTAAAGGGTAGTTTGGAGCGGGTTGATTTTCTTCAAAATCTTCGTGTCGTATCCTCGGAAGACCTGAACCTAAATACCAAGTTTCGTATTTAACCAACTTTTCGTTTTTGAGTTATGCTGTTCACACACACGCGCTCGGGGCCCAACACATGGATTTCGAGCAAAAACTCTACATATAATTTTTAGGTGGAGTGGAATATACTTTTTCTACCCACTTACTGTAATTACGTAGTGGAGAAAGCAACAGGTCTATGTCTGGAAGATTAATTCAAACATTGGTAATGATAGCATGCGAATGAGAAGCGAACAGTCTATAGAAATAAAGCCACAGCATGTTTTGAAACATAAGAAATGTCATTTTAATTAATAATGACGGAATAAATGTTGATAATTTTAAAGTGTACAAATATAGAACATACTTTAATCAGCTGAGCGACCAGTAGTCAGCCATTGCAACTCCATCATCTTCCCAAAATGTTTATAAAAAATGTTATGCATTACATTCACATGACTTTGTCTGCTTTCTATCTTTATTAGTGAGTACACAAATTTACGGAAATTTATTTCTTTGCTTGTTTTATTTTAATCGAGATAAACCTTTGCAAAAATAGACAAATTACACATTTCGTTCTAGATTCGCTCGACCTTCTTGCATATTAAACGGACAACAGATGACAGCAATTTTCCAAAAATATTACATTATATCCTCTTTGTAGAGTTTTGGCATAAAGTTGAATGGAAATCAGAATTTACGAAAATTAAAGGTAGTGACAACATTGTTTTATTTATTTTTAAAATTCGCGTCGTATTTACCGTAGAATCATTCCAATTTCTTTGGAATACCAATGACATTTTCGAAGAAGAAAAAGAAGAAGAAAATGAATTCACACCCACATTCCTTAAAAAGATTATAATTTTCTAACGTTGCATTATCTTCGAAAGCAGAGAGCCATGTTTATATATTTTGAAAATGTATTAAGTTAACTGACGTTCGCAGTATCAAAAAGGCTTCCAAAGAGAAAGAAGCACAAGCTTGGTTATACCTTCTCCCTTAACGTCTCACCTGTCAGGTGAATTTACAAATTAATTAATACATCCTGGATTGTGAAGGCAGCAAATGATGGGAAGTACTGAAAATGACGGATAATGTCTTGGCTGTTCAGAACAGAACAAACAAGACACAGAGGGGCTGATACTCTAACTCCATCCTCAGATTTCATAAAGTTATTGACACAGGGAGGGAGAGAGTGAGTGGAGTGAGAGTGAGAACATCCTATTCTCTCTGGACAATACAGAACGGCGCCTCTCGGCGATGCCACAGAGAGTTTGAAACTCATTCCACCCGCAGATTTCAAAACAGTGATTGACACAGGGAGAGAGAGTGAAAGAGAGACGCAAGAGTGAAAATGAGTGTGAGTGTGTGTAGATATATATGAGAGAGAGGGTCAAAATCTTACCCTCTGCAGAATTCGTTACAGGCACCTCTCGCTCCGTCCGCAAAATTCAGTTATTTGGTGAGCCACATGTTCTTCTCAGTGGAGGATTCCATACATAAAAAATTATGAAAAAATCTTCTGTGTTGCACTCACGTGACTTTCTCTACTAGTTTACAAAATATTTTTACAAACGCTTATTCTCCATCCACTTCATGCTAATCCAGATAAACATTTGCAGAAACTATCTTATTGCTAATTTTCTTGTAGGTGCAAGGAGAATATGGTAGCTTTTAAGCGATAGTCAAATGTTTTAAGAGTTGGTTGCTATGTGGAGCATTCCATTTCCTTTGCAAATCCAGGACATAAAAATCTGATGTGTTAACTCACATGACTTTCTCTACTCTTGTACAAACTATTTTTACAAACGCTTATTCTCCATATGCTTCATGTTAACCGAGATGTTAATTTTATTGCTAATTCTCTTGTAGATGCAAGGGGAATTGGTAGGTTTTAAGCGATAGTCAAATCTTGTAACCGCTGGTTGCTATGTGGCACATTCCATTCTCTTTGCATGTCCAGGACAAAAAACAAATGAATAATGAATTTGAGAAAAAGTATAAGTATTGGAAAATTTAAGGGAATAACAAGCAATATCTCGAAAATGGTACACACAACAACAAAAATGTATATGACATAAATTGTGTATTTTAACGCGATCTACATTTTTTGGGCAGTAAAATTTTATCTATCCCTTATGGTTTATCAGTTATGCAAAATTCGTTCACAATGAAGAATACTTTTGGAGACGTTCCCAGAAAATTCAAAGTATACATTTTATTTGCCATGAAAATATCTTAAACATTTGATATTTTAATCAAAATCGTTAGAGCCATTTTTGAGAAATTTAAAGTTTTCGAAAAATATTCCATGTAAAGGGTAATCTGGGGTGGGGGATTTTCTTGAAAACCTTCGTGTTGCATCTCTGGAAGATACTGAACTTAAATACCAAGTTTGGTGTTTATCCGACTGTTCGTTTCTGATTTATGCTGTTCACAGACACACACACGGACATGTTTCCAAAAATGCTTTTTTTGGATTCAGGGGGTATCAAAACATATATTTCCGGTGAAATCTCGCTATCGAATTTTTGAGTGGAATAAAGTACTTCCCCTACTTACTATACGTAGTAGAAAAAGTAAAAAACGAATAACGAATTCCCATTTGAGAATAAGCATAAGCATTGGAAAATTCAAACAAATAACAAGGATTATCTCGGAAATGGCTCATTCTACAAAAAATATGACATAAATTATGTTGTTTAATGAGATCTATATTTTTTGTGTAGTAAAAGTTTGTCTATCTCTTTCGATTTAACAGTTATGCGAAGGTCATTCAGCATGAAGAGGACTTTCCAGAAAATTAAAGATATACATTTCATTTGCCATGAAAATATGTTAAACATATGATATTTTAATCAAAATCGTTAAGAGCCATTTTTGAAAAATTAAAAAATTTCGATAATTGTTTCATGTAAAGGGTAGTTTGGGATGGGGGGATTTTCTTGAAGATCTTCGTGTGGCATCCTAGGAAGACAGTAAATTCAAATACCAAATTTGGTATTTATCCGATTTTTCATTTTTGAGTTATGCTGTTCGCAGATAGGCACATACAGACAACAGACACACACGCGCGGACTTGTTTCCAAAAATGCTTTATTCGCATTCAGGGCACCTCAAAATATGCATTTCCTGTGAAATCTCGGTAATGAGAGTTGAAAAATGGAGTACAAACAAATATTCTATCCAGTCCAACATACGATTTTAGACTGCAGTTGGCTTTCCTACGTTATGCAACTTTCGTGTACTACACTTTCTCTTTCCTCCTAAGGAAACCCATACTGCCTCACTTCCGAATCGCTCTTAACTGCTAGTTATTCAACGCACAATCACCATTGCTCACTCTCTCCCTCTCGGCCCTCAACTGATTCCAAGACAGCCTCGGATCGCAGTCTAATGTACGTGCCTTACCGTACATATATATTATATAGATTCTTCTAAGATTAGAAACTGCTTCCCTATAGCCCACACGCGGTTAGCTATTCCAGAACCTTCTGGTAATCGCAACGCTTCTTTAGTTTCGCCAAATGGGAGACCTTGTAGCGGCCGGTGTCAACTTTGATTCTGACAATGTTGCGGCCCCTTCTAAAATATTCTCTGAAATGAACAGGTTTCATTATTTCAAAACTTAACCATAGGCTTCGTTTTGATGCATAATGCCATTACAATTCATTCCAATTGAAATGTACACTCCATATAAAAAACTTAATATGATTCTTAGTAATTCATTCTTGTATTTCGGGAACAGCATTAATTATCATTGAATAACAGCAAGCATAAGGGTATTATTAATATTATTATTATTATTATTATTATTATTGTTTTTATTTATCTATTTATGTAAGCAACACATGTTTAAACCTACGTCTATGCCACCCGTCTAATATAGATCAATTATTTATTTCTTTATGTAGGCAACACTGTTTAAACCTAGTCTATTCAATCTATCTAATATAGACCAATTGTTTATTTCTTTATGTATGTAACACTGTTTAAACCTACGTCTATTCCATCTGTAATATAGACCAATTGTTTATTTTTGTATGTAAGCAACACATGTTTAAACCTACGTCTATTCCATTTGTCTAATATAGACCAATTATTTATTTCTCTATGTAAGCAACACATGTTTAAACCTACGTCTATTCCATTTGTCTAATATAGACCAATTATTCATTTCTTTATGTAGGCAACACTGTTTAAACCTACGTCTATTCTATCTGTCTAATCTAGACCAATTATTTATTTCTAAATGTAAGCGCACTGTTTAAACCTACGTCTATTCCATCTGTCTAATATAGACCAATTATTTATTTCTAAATGTAAGCAACACATGTTTAAACCTACTTCTATACCACCCGTCTAATATAGACCAATTATTTATTTCTGTATGTAAGCAACACATGTTTAAACCTACGTCTATTCCATTTGTCTAATATAGACCAATTATTTATTTTCTATGTAAGCATTGCAGGTTTAAACCTATGTCTGTTCCATCTGTCTAATATGGACCAATTATTTATTTCTTTATGTAGGCAACATTGTTTAAACCTACGTCTATTCCATCTGTCTAATATAGACCAATTATTTATTTCTAAATGTAAGCACACTGTTTAAACCTACGTCTGTTCCATCTGCCTAATATAGACCAGTTACCTATTTCTGTATGGAGGCAAAAATGTTTAAAACTGCGCCTAATCCAATCATCTAATGTAGGCCAATTATTTATTTTTGTATGTAAGCAACACTGTTTAAACCTACGTCTATTCCATCCCTCTAATTTAGACCAATTATTTATTTCTGTATGTAGGCAACACATGCTGAAATCTGCGTCTATACATTCATTTAATATAGACCAACATCTGGTAAGCGAGTCAATCGTCAATGATACATTCAAAAGGCAATATGGCATCTGAAAGACTTGGCCAAGCTAGACACAATAAATAATTAAATTAATTCCACATGAAAACGGAAATGAGTAGAATGTATGTTTGGGATCAATTTCAACAGTTATGTGAAAGGAGAAGTAAAGCCAGCACAGCAGATCTGAAGTATTTTAAACATTTGGACAGCTAACATGAGAACTGTAACGGAGAGTATTACAAGATGTTATTATAATATTCAGCGATGCCTTTAATTTATGTACAGTAAATATTTCGAGGTTCACTAATAATCTAATTGTATGCATTTGAAATATCTTACTTTATAAGCTTCACTAGTTAATTTAACATGGGCATATCAAATTTACCTCCCGTCATTTTATCCCTCAAGTAGTTTTCATTAATTTCTAAATCGCTCGTGGTGTTACCTGTAATAATATGTACACCTCATCTAGTAGAATAGCTTTGCTATTATACATTGAAGCCAGACACAACAGAGTGCAGATATCCTTTTCACAGTTCTCCATTCAGATATACTTTCTTTGAAAGCACTCAAGAAAACCACTTTTTGCAGAAGGTTTATATTGGGGTCTCTTTACAGCCGCACCAACAGTGAGTCGCAGAAACAGCCTGCCGAAATAACGCAACACTCTTGAGTGGGCTCATAAATGTCACCCAATATTCCAGAAATTATGCTGCACTCGTGCGTAGAGATGTTGGCATAGCTCCGTTTAGTGTGACGACCGCATACACGAATACTCCCCACAGAAAATGTCTGTCATCTGAAAGTCAGCAAGTGGAAATCTGGGGAAAGGTTTCAAATGGTAGCAAACTATATGTCGAACTTAATTAATAAATGCCTTAATAAGGAAATGAAGCAGTGTAAAATATGTAAGTGCAAATATACTGCCACTGATTTGCTTTCTTATAATATTGCAGTTTGCGCTGTTTAATTTATATATCTCATAACAGCTTCGACTGTTAAAACCAAAGAAAACCCTTAATTGTCTATTGGTATAAAAATTTACTATTATAACTTCTAAAATTCGATAATGTCGAGATTTCATCGGAAATACGTGTTTTCAGGCCCCCTGAATCCAAAAAAGCGTTCTTAGAAATAGGTGCGTGTACGTGTGTCTAGAACAGCGTAAATCAAAAAGAAAAAGTCGGATAAATAGCTTACAAAGATGCGACACAAAGATTTTAACGGCAATCCTCCAACCCAAACTACCCTTTACATCTTTTCGGTTTATTTTTATTTTCTAAAAAGTGGCTCAAACGGCTTTAATTAAGACACAATATATTAGATTATAAATTTTATTGCAAATAATATGTATGCATTGAATGTTCTGCGATTCGCCTGTGAAATCCATTCATTCAGAAGGAATTTTGTGTAATCTTATATAACTAGTAAACATTAAGCGATAGACGAAACCACAATAAACAAAAAATATAAATCTCTTTAAAACGCACGTTTTATTCCTGGTAACCTTATTTGTGCCATAAGCCATTTCCAGGATATCTTTTATTAATGGTTGGATTTGTACAATACTTTGTCATTCTTTTTATCTCCTGTCTGTTTTCAGGTGTTTCTCGCGATGTCATGTGGAACTAAGTTTGGAATTTTAAGGCCAGCATATAGCGACTACTTCTTAAACATTTTTACTATCGCTGTTCGCTTTGTATCTAGAACGAAATGTGTAATTTGTCTATTTTTGCAAAGGTTTATCTCGATTAAAATAAAACAAGCAAAGAAATAAATTTCCGTAAATTTGTGTACTCACTAATAAAGATAGAAAGCAGACAAAGTCATGTGAATGTAATGCATAACATTTTTTATAAACATTTTGGGAAGATGATGGAGTTGCAATGGCTGACTACTGGTCGCTCAGCTGATTAAAGTATGTTCTATATTTGTACACTTTAAAATTATCAACATTTATTCCGTCATTATTAATTAAAATGACATTTCTTCTGTTTCAAAACATGCTGTGGCTTTATTTCTATAGACTGTTCGCTTCTCATTCGCATGCTATCATTACCAATGTTTGAATTAATCTTCCAGACATAGACCTGTTGCTTTCTCCACTACGTAATTACAGTAAGTGGGTAGAAAAAGTATATTCCACTCCACCTAAAAATTATATGTAGAGTTTTTGCTCGAAATCCATGTGTTGGGCCCCGAGCGCGTGTGTGCTTAAAGGCTACTGTATTTCCAAATTGCCCTTGTAAATATATATTCCCCTTACATCTACAAGAAAATTAGCAACAAGATAGAGTCTGCAAATGTTTATCTCGATTAACATGAAGTAGATGGAGAATAAGCGTTTATAAAAATAGTTTGTACAGGAGTAGACAAAGTCATGTGAGTGTAACACATCAGATTTTTTTAAAGCTTACTCTTATATTATTTAAAATTTTCATTTACATTTCTTTGATAATTCCAAAAAAAATCTTTCTAGTTAAATAGCATCCAAGTTTCTTTAAGGGGAATTTCGATACTGAGAACCTTTCAAGACACAGCTTCTAACTCAAAATACAATTACAGTGTGCACCATTTTGTGATTAGAATTTTCCTAATCGACATTTAATTTAAAAGAAATGCGCGAAATGTTACTGTTTGAATCTCCTTGAAAGCCTTATGCACTTTAAATGTTGATCACGTTTGGGCCCGGTCTCCGCGTACTTCAGTTTTACTACTTCTTGAAACGTATTTCAGAGAAGATGATATGCAGAACCATGCCGGCTCTAACTTTGCAAGCTTGTAGCAGGTGTGGATAGGAGCCTTGGTCATGTTTTATGCAATTGCATTCTTGTTTTCCCAACGAAGTGAACTTTTATTTTTCCGATTCCTCTTTTAGCAATGGAGAAGCCAAGTTTCTGCTGACATAGGTATGACATGTATACACTGTATATTTCTATATAACCGGAGGTCATCGATCTCAGAGCCTCTTTGCAGTTAAAATCACAGCCAGAATAAATATCGAGATAAAATGCTATTGGATGCCTCTGAGAACACTACAATGCGGAATCCCTACAGCGACATCCGCCGGCAATATCATGTTTACCATGCAACAGATGTTTCAGACAAATCTGATATTTAAACAAATCATTTATATTCGCATGACTTTCTCTAACCAGTATAATTTATTTTTATACAACTTCTCCAAACTAATTTTACGAAAGCCTACTTTTTTATCTACTTCATGATAAACTTCTGCAGAAAAAGTTTAACTACACATTTCGTTGTAAGTACAAGGGGGATAGAGGAAGTTCGAATCGATAGTCAGAAGTTTAAAAGCGAGTGGCTATATGTTGGCTTTTAAATTCCATAGACGTTCCATGACAGCCAGAAAAAAACGATACATAATACTCATATTGGCCCTACCTTTTGTCTAATGAACGAAAAAAAGCGTGGCGCTATAGCCAGCGAAGGGCTGGGCCTGCCATCCCGATTGCCGACATCCGCCTACGTGCGCACAAAGGAGGTGATGTGGCACACATCCTCCAACCGGAAAATTGGCTCACGAGGCCAGGTTCATGTGCCTATCCACACCTTCACTTTCTCACGATGGACACCGATCCTATACAAACCCGGGCGCATTCCGTGGCCAGGAACCAGAGCGCCACGCTCCAGCCCACTGCGCCAGGCGCAGCACAGAAGAGTGTGATATTTTATGCAAGATAGCTCACTACACATAATGTGATTGCCTCTATGAATGAGATTTGTGCAACAGTCGAATAGTGAGTAGAATGAATGGCCTCCTAGATCCCCTGATATAAATCCTTATGACTTTTATCTTTAGGGAAACCTAAAGATAGAGTGTATGAAAATAACCCCCATACAATAGACGAACAAAAAGGCAGCATTACAAGAGCAATTAGCAACATTTCACGTGAAGAGTTATGTCGTATTTCCAGGAAGCTTTTCAGAAGATACAAGGCATATACTCGTATAGCATCAGGCGGTCATCTTTTCGAGAGGAAGCTCTAGTATGTGTACACTTTCATTTTTCTAGCGCGAATCATTAGAAAAATTACCCGGCAAATGTATCGCAATACCAGACGAAGGCGGGCGAGTACTGTAGTCTTGTGCCATACTAAAATATGATCCCGTTATTAGAGGAGCTCTTTGCAACACATATTTCGTTACTGTTAAATTCATGAAGTATTATCTCAGAGTAGAATATTATGCAGCCAGACTATAAGAGTAGTAATTATGACACGAAAATGTTAATGAAACTCGCTAATGCTTGTTTCATAATTTTCATATGACCGTCTTAATTACTAATTGTGCAAAGTAAACAAGTTTTTGACACACGCCACAAGGCGCTAGAATATAAGCAACCTGCACATAATGTAGGTAGCGGTTAAGGTACACGCCACAACTGCGCTAAGAGTTAAGTACAGCAGAAACGATGGTTCTGTGCCGGTGACCTTGTTTCCTCGCGCACTGAAGCGAGTCTATGTCTAACGCCAGGCAGCTCTCTGTAAATGTGGTGTATGGAACGATAAACAAACAGTAAAACATTTCATACCTCCTACCTGCATTAGGAATAATATCGAACAAGGTTCAGTGAATAAGCACTACGACATTGTCCTCTTAGTGTATCCCCACAGCGATGAAAATAATGTGTTATAAATGCAGATGTAAATCAGAAAACCCGGGAAAATAAACCGTCAAAAGAATAACTAAGTAGTATACTATCATGTGACTCACCGTATTGTTGTTCATTCCTAGAATGACGGCTGCTACGGGCGGGTGCGAGATCGCGCTGCTCACAGAACAATGTATTGCACTCCTCACAGACCACCAGGTTAATATAAACCATTTTAAATATTGTGGTACAGCTCGTTTCTCTTTTTTCCAACACGCACACAGTTTTATCAATGAGGTATCTAATCATCTGGCAAATATTCAACACCTGACAGCTCACTATCGTCATCGTGTTGTTCTTCTTCCTCTTCTTCTGTTTCCTCACCTTCACTACTGTCACTCTCTCCTGATACTTGCACTATAAAGCTCTCTATTACATTTTCAAAGATTCCTTCTTTTTCAATGTAATCATTTTCAATTGTTTGAACGTGCAGGCACACATTTTTCCACTTTTCTTCACTGATATCTGCAACCCGTTGCTCCCCCTTCTTTAATTATTTTACGTATTGTCCTCTCAGATACTTTTGTTGCTGCACTCACCCTCTCTTGCACTTTCTTCAATGGAATTAGAATATCGCCAGAAGCTGCTTCCCGTTTCATGAAGAAATGGACGTTATTAACAACTTCACGTGTTTGGCTGTGCAGTGTTTTTCCACCAAGTTTGCTTTGAATGGGAGGCATTTTAGTCTAAATAAGCAAATACATATACACCCGCACACACATACACACAAGACACAAAACACTAATCACGAATGCGATTAACAATCACTTTCTAAAACTTGTAAAACTTAACGTGCTGGCACCGAAGTGTTAGAAGACGGATGTTGCACGGTCAAAGCTCTCCACGATACTGGCCATTTCAGTATACTGCGCATGACCGAGAATATAGGCTCGGTACCTGGGCTCTAAACGATTGCGCACCCAGTCTTCACCGGCACAAATCCATCGTTCCTGCTGTAAGTCAAGCTCAATAAACAAAATGGCGACAGGGTAGTTGGCGCTGGGAACTACGCCTTAAACCTTAAGGACCGCGGATGTGGAATGAACAGGCCCACGGACGCAGCGAGTGGGCAGTCAGAACTTATCCGCACTACCGTACGTTCACTGTTATTAACTACCGCGGCGGATTATTGAAAAGGAATAGTCTACTCATTAATCAAAGAAGAACCTTCCTACCCGGATTAACCATCTCCCGACTCCAAACCTTCCATAGGGACCTCGCTTCGGCGGCTTGACGATCCCGGGCGTGTTCGAGTTCGGTGGAGCCCAGTGGAGCCTTGACCGCCCTAGCAGGCCACTTACTCTCGATCGTACCGGGCTGACGAGAGCGGCTCGATTATTTTGAGTCACCTCACTTGAAGAAGCGCTCGGTGCAACAGGTGGTGCCTTCTCCGTCCGGTGGAGTAGAACATCCTCTGACCTTACCCTTCGGTAGACAAAACATGCAACCATGGACACATTAGAGTCCACGACAATTACTATTACAGTAAAGTCGCAATAGAATGTTTCTGATCCACCATACCGTAATTTCAAAACTTCGAGTTTTACAAAAACATCTTACCTTCTTAATGGTAGGTAATGAAATGCTGACTGTATCTGAGCGTATTTATGAGTAGTGCAACAGATGGCAGTACTGTTGAGTCCACGCCGCATCCATTGATTTTTTGTACGTAACGTGAAAGAAAACACACTGAAGCAAAGGAAATGAACTCAGTTTATTAGAATGTTAAAATTTCAATGAACATAATTTATTTTATTTTAAATATACATATTTTATTGTTTATCTGGGGAATGAACCCGTGGACTGCTGCTTTGAAGTGTTAAAAGGTGTAGGCTGCGCGCGTAGCCCAACCTACACCTGAGTTGCTGAAGAATAATGGATGCCATGAGTTCAGTTACGCCACATGTAATCAGCGTGTTATAGTGTGGTCAACCAAAAACTATTTAAGATATCTGACTTAAATGTTAACAGAATGTAACCTAGCGCAATGGCTCAGGCGGTTTGTGGCCCGCATTCGGGAGGTCTTGTGACCCATTCCCGGCGACCGCCCACTCTGGCCTACGGTATTTCTTGGTTTTCCCGGGTCGCCGAATGCTAGGGTGGTTCATCTTCTAACCAGGACTCTCCTTCCTCTCATTTCCTGTATCCATCGTCTTCCTTGCCATCTGTTTCAGGGTTGTAGGACCAGGCGACGGTGTTCGGCGGGTTGCAACTGGACGGTGGCTTGCGCTCTGTGAAGCTTTCACCCTGGTGTCGTTGCGGTACAGCTCAGTTAGGTCTCTGCTCAGCGTGGGGCTCCGCTCCGGGGGCCCTGGAGGTTGATGGCTTGTGATCAGGGATCTTGCGGTCTATCTGAAAACGTTAGGGATCCTGTCCATGCTTCCGCGAGTCGTCCTCCGGATTTGATCGCCCTTCGGGCCTCTCCCCCTCATCCTTCCCTCCCAGGGGTCAGTTGGAAGCGGTGCTCTCTCCCGGTTCCGTGATACTGCCTATTACAGAATGTAGATCTACAAAATGCAGATCAAAGTAGATCCACAAAAACATTTTGAGGTCGTTTTTTTCATCCTGGTATTTCACTTAGTTATCTCCCATGTATTTACAAAGAAAGAAACCACGGATCTAGAGCACGCGGAAGCTGCCATACTTAAAAGTATTAACAGTAGGTTAAATCTTTCCCTAAAAGATGGGTTAAAATTTACCTCTATATTCCAAAAGAATTCCAGTTAATAAGAACACAAGAAGCTTAAAATTGGCAATTTTTGTCATTTAGCCTTCCCGTAAGTGTCTAGAATGTGAAATTAATAAGATTTAAACATAACCTCATACAATATACATATACAGGGCTAGAAAATATTAATAAACTTGTGGAGCAAAATGTAGGACCCTAAAATGGAAAGACAAAAAGGGATAAGAATGTGTTGTGGCGAACTAGTATGCTGTGAAAATGGTGGTGATTTCGAAACTAAATCTGGAATAAAGTAACTTTTTTCCCCTCTGCCTTATGTTACCTTTATACTTCCTTTTTGTACTAATAAGTTCTATGAAAGCTCACATCAAGCCACAATTCGAGCTAATTATAAATAGAGGACCAGAATAAAGAAAAGGTACAAGAACATCAGAGTAACACAAGCCGTAATAAATCAACAAATTCACTCCACAACACAGTCAGAAATGTATAGTTAATAGGAATAATTTTATATGACATCGATCAATGAATAATAATAATAATAATAACAATAATAATAATAATAATAATAATAATAATAAACTTCAAATTTTGGATCCAATTGGGCCATTCCGGCTCAAAACAAATTCTCAAACACTTTGCTCTATCGTTTTCTGGTCGTCCTCTACTCGTTTTTCCTCTTTTTGGATTGTAACGGAATAGCATACAGGATGAATCACCTAAAACTTGCACAGCAAATATTTCAGATATGGAAAGTGGTATTGATGTGCAGTTTTCACAGCATTGATTGATAGTCAGGTCACGTACATTTAAGCTATAAACAGATTTTAATAATACTGAAAGGCGTATTTATTGAGCAAACATACAATTTTTAAATGGAACAATGCCTAGTTACATCAACAGAATATAAAGGTAGGATAAATTAGAATGTCAATGGTCTTTGTTGCAGGGTTCTAGTGGAAGTGGTTTACGAGAAATCTTATTTTGTAGCTTTTACGCACCGACACTTGTACAACCTGTGGTAGCACAAACTAAAGAAAAACAAAAGGAATTACAATACTTCTGTGGATTCTTACATGTAAAGAAAACACAGCCCTTCAAAGGTTGTGTTCAAAACGACCACCGGCAGCTTCAATATACGCTTCCAGTCTGCTATGGAAAGACTGCTGCACATGTTCTAGCATTCCAGCGGAAATTTCAGAGCAGGCAACAGTAATATGTCGTTTCATATGTCTGGTGTAGTTGGTACATCCTTGTAGACAGTGTCTTTCAGCCTTCCCCACAGAAAAAAAGCTTAAAGAGGTCAGATCCGGTGAACGGGCCGGCCAAGGTACAGGTCCTCTTCGTCCAATCCAACGATTTGAAAACAATCCGTTAAGACAAGCTGTAGTCCTTCGTGCACTATGGGCTGGACAGCTATCATGTTGGTACCATAGGTTCCTCCTAGTCTGCAAAGGAACGTTTTCTGGCATCTGTGGCAGATGGTCTGTCAGGAGGCTGCGATACTTGTGCGAGTTCATTGTTCCTTCTATGAACAAAGGGCCTATGAGCTGATGGTTCACAATCCCATACCACACGTTTAAACTCCATGGACGCTGACGTTCCACCTGGCGAAGCCAACGGGGATGTCAGCAGACCAATAGTGTATGTTTCTGCGGTTTACCGGCCATGATTGGTAAATGTTGCCTCATCACTAAATAATATACATGATGAATCTGGAGTATCATAAGTTAATGCATCAAAAGTTAACACGATTCTCAAAATCTTTTCCATGCAGCTCTTGATGGAGAGAGATGTGATGTTGATGGGTCCTATGTCGATTGAGAACGTGCCTGACTTACGCCACTTCTAAGCGCGATTGTGCGGGAACAAATTTGCGAATCAACTGCAACGGCAGCCAAAACATCAATTTCTGCCTCTTCTCCAGTCACTTGTTTGTTTTTGTTACGTTTTCTAGGTGTTACAGTACCACTTTCACGTAATTGGTTGAAGAGGTTGATAAATAATTGCCAAGATGGTTGACGTCTTTTGGGATATGTTTCCGCATACATCGTACAGGAACGAACTGCATTCTTCCTACACTCTCCATTCACCATGAGCATGTCGGCTATTTCTGCATTAGTAAACCCCATCTTCCACACACGGCTTACTGCTTGTACTGTCACAAACTAACTGACCAAAAAGTCGCAATGCAATTAATGAACAGAAAACACAAGGTAAACAAACATAACAACATCTTACCTAGCAACTAAGTAGGTTGAATGGGACAATGGGGGTGGAAGAAACTTTTCAAAATAAGATTTCTCGTAAACTACTTGCACTAGAATCCTGCAGCAAAGACCATTGACATTCTAATTTATCCTACCTTTATTCTGTTGATGTGACTAGGCATTGTTCCATTTAAAAAAAATGTATGTTTGCTCAAAAAATACACTTTCTCAATATTATTAAAATCTGTTTAAAGGCTAAATGTACAGCACTTGACTACCAATCATTGCTGTGAAAACTGCACATCAACAACACTTTCTATTTCCGAAATATTTTCGGTGCAAGTTTAGGTGATTCACCCTGTTTATGTCAAACTAGTTCCATTCATTCTTAACACATGATCTAAATACTCTTCTTGTTTCTTTGAGATTGCTTCATTAAATCTAAAAATGTCACAATCCTTGGAATATTACTATTTTTATTTAGTATCTGTTTGAGGACGCTCATGTGTTAGCCTAAGTATTTAAAATGTAGGACTTGTTTAAAGCAGAGTCATTCAGTATTATTTTGTCCCATTTTGTTTTAAGCTTTATTGCTTTGATTTTTCTTTTTGTTTTGTAAAACAAACTATAAATATCATTAAGGGAGCATAAATGAAATATCTAAGAACAGATGGATTAATATCATTAGCTCATAAAATAAAAAATTGGACAAATAAAACTGATTTACATTTAAATGCAAAGTCTTAAAATTAAAATAAATCTTATAAACACGGACGGTATAAGCAATTTCAAAGGATGGAAGAAGTAAGAATCCCAAAACTAGAACACAAGTCTATTAGAGAGAGAGAGAGAGAGAGAGAGAGAGAGAGAGACAGAAACGTGGAATGTCTATACATTCACTAAAATGACGGAAGAGCAGATTGACTAAACCTGCAAGTTAAGAAGAAGAGGAAGAAGAAAATAAAGAAGTAAAAGGAAAAATCTAATATCGGTTTCATAAATAATTTCGCCCTTACACAACCGCGTTTGTGAAAAGCTTCATTGCTCCTTCACTAAATCCATGCCTTACAACAAAAATATCAACATTTTCGAAATCAGGGTTCTGTTTTCCATAGTGATCAGCAATTTTAGAAGTACAGAAAAACCACTGCAGGGCAGGCTTGATCGTTTCCACTTTCTCTATAGTAGGTAGAGAAGCTACTGCATTCCACCAAAAATTCGGCACCGAAATACATGCTTTGAGGCCTCCTGAACAAAAAACCTTTTCATAAAAATGTTCGTGTGTGTGTGTGTGTGTGTGAGAGAGAGAGAGAGAGAGAACAGCTCAACTCTCAAACGAAAAGTCGGAATAAATACCAAACCTGATAGTTTTTTATATCTTCCAAAGATACGACACGAAGATTTTCAAGAAAATTCCCCCCAAAGAAAAATTCACCCCCTAACAACCCCAAACTACGCTTTACATGGAACATTTTTGGAAATTTTTTATTTTCTAAAAAATGGCTCTTTAAAACTTTGATTAAAATGTTGAATATTAAAAATATTTCCATAAAAATTGAATATATATCTTTAATTTTCTGGGAATATATTATGAAGTCCTCTTTATTCGGAAGGAATTTTTTATACTCTTGGTAAGCCAGCGATAGATGAAAATGTAGATCTCTCTAAAACACGCAATTTATTTCAGATAACCTTTTATGTAGCATCAACCATTTCCGAGATCTCCATTATTAATGGTTCAACTTGTTCAATACTTAGCCATTCTTATAAAAGCCCTGTCGATTTTCAGTTGTTTCTTGTGATGTCGTGGAAGGAGTATGGAAATTTAAGTTAGCATATAGCGTTCAGGTCTAAAACATTACTATTGGTATTGCCTTTGTATCTATAACGAAACATGTACTGCAGGCATTTCCGGAAAGGTTTATCTCTATTTAAATGAGGTAGATAAGAAAATAAATTTCCGTAAAATAATTTGTATGCCTAGCTTATACACCAATAGGCAATAGACGGTAGAGAAGGTCATGTGAATATAACATATATTTCTTTTAATCGACAGATAATACTCACGATTTTCAATTCATATTTTCCTCCTTGGACATAATTCCATAATGTGCATCCACCCAATTATTAAAATATCTCGCAAATGAGAATGTAGGTGCCGTGGCCGAGTGGTTAGACCACTCGCCTCCCACCAATGCGGCCCGAGTTCGATCTCACGCAGCCGCATGTGGGATTTATGCTGGACAAACAGCGTCTGTTCTGCGGTTTTCCGCATTCATCATTCCACCGTTGCTCCATCTTGACGTTTCCTGTTATTCATCTCTTGCATCTTATCTGTCATCTCCTTCTTCACCCTCATTCCGTGCGTTGGGCTGATCCCCCACCCTGGTTTCACTCTGTTGTCTATAGATCCTCCGCTCCCCGACAAGCTTCTGCCAACAACCATTGGCTTATAAGTCGTGGTGGGCGTAAATCCCTACGAAGGGGAGGGTTATCAGATATTGCTTTGCTTTTACAAATAAGCATGTAGTGTCTAATTTTCGATTGCGCATTTTTGTGGAATAAGAATACATCACCATGACTGCATTCTGTAATAAAGCTGTGTGGTTTGCTGAAAAGCTGTTTCAATTACACAGAAATACTAGTATTCCTCATTTAGGGAATGGGAATGGGGTGTAAAATTAAATAAGGTACTTCACAATGTATTCATATCAGTTCTGGGGCCTGAGTCATAAAACCCAGTAATATTATTAACCAATATTATTAGACCAATTGAAAATAATTATTAGTTAACTAAATTCTTTGCAACTACTAAAACATCTTTACTAACATTATTAATTGTCATACGACTGTGTTTTGATTTTAGATTTCATTTTGTTTCTAATTTCATTACATACTACATCTTGATTATGGTTTTTGTTGAAAATTAAAATGGTAAAATGAAGTGAAAATAGTTTGAAAAAGCAACCTTTTCTGCGGAAGGTGCTTGAATTAAAAACTGAACTCTTTGGGGGGTGTTGAGAGTTTTCACCTACAGTAACCAAAGAAATAGGAAGTAAAGCCGGAATGAAAGTAAGAAATTTTACACTGGCTGCATTTCAAACGATAAATGTAGGTAAGTTTTATATTATTTTATTGCGGATAAATACAGGATATATCTTTATTGGTCACAAATATTTTGGGATACCTTCCCAACATCAAAACAGTAAAAAAAAGGTTAAATGAACATGGGCCTGAAAATCATTTATTGCCGAGTTAGAAGACAAAATTGAAGATTACAAAAATTGTTCGAAGTGACTTCTTCCTGCTAAGGTGCATGTCGAAAACCTGCGTTCCATACTATTGCCTTCTCTATTGCAAATTCCTGAGTGCTTTGTTTTTGGTCAAATTCAGTTGGATAAGCTCTTTCAGAGTGCCAATATCAAGTACAGGAGACGCATAAACCAGAGACTTTAATTGTCCCCAGACGAAGAAATCTATTCAAATTCATGGAGATTCAAATCACATGGAGCAGGACATGCAATGACTGCCCCTCGACCAATCCAGCTATGCGGAAACTTATCTTTCAAGAAATCACATACTACCCCACTGAAATGAGCTGGCACACCATTGTGTAAAAACCACATTTGTTGGATGACATCTAGGTGCACATCATCAATTAAACGATGTAACTCATTCGTAAGAAACTGCAGATACGTCTCTGCATTCATACACGGAGGAAACAAGTAGGAAACAATAAGGTGATTATGAATAATTCCACCCCAAACGTTTAGGCTGAGCCTCTGTTGATGTCTGTCCTGTCATACTTCATTAGGGTTTTCATTGTCCCAATTATGAGTATTATGAACATTGAAGCTATCGTTGCGAGGAAATTCAGCCTCATCAGTGAACAACGTGTATACTGGGAAATTCATCAACATATCGCAGTTCTGTAATATGCGATGGCAGAAAGTTCTTCTTGACTTAAAGTCCGCCATATTTAATCCTTGCACCCGCTGAAGGTGATACGTGTGCAGAAAAAATTCATGCAAAATTCTCGAGATAGTCATTCAATGCCTTCCTTTACTGCAGTGCTTTTTGTAGTATTTGTTGGGTTTGCGTCCATATCATAAAGAAGTCGTTCTTCACGATCAATGCTTCGTACCTCTCTTGGTCTCCGAACATCGGAACAGCTACTCTCTCTCTCTCTCTCTCAAGCTTGGTGAGTTTGTGAACAAGGTCAGCCGTCCTCCGTGGTCTAGTGGTACCATGCTTAGCCTCCAGTTCCCGAGGTCGCGTGTTCAAACCCGGCGGAGGTAGGTGGATTTTTTCGGGTCGAAAAATCCTTAGCATGGCTTCCTTCGGAAGGGAAGTAAAGCCGGTGGTCGCGTGATTTCTGGCACGTAAAACAACCTCAAGCCTGATAAAGAGGTCTCTGATCATAGTTTCCGGTCTTTCACGTCCAATATAGAATGGGACGCTAAGAACCACAGCAGCTAAAGAGCGTCCAGAAATAAAACTCAATTTAATTTAATTTCGTGAACAATGTTCACGGGATCTGTTGCTGGACATCTTTTAATAACTTTATTAAGTAATACAGGAAGAATTATATTAATTATATTAAAATTCCTGTAAGTATTAATTGTTTATTAAATTCATATGAAAATTTAATGAATGCTCTCGAGGTACCTTTCTGCATAAATTTCACATACTCGTGATGTATTCCCATCTGCAAGGCCATACATGTAGTGCACTGTTCACTCACAGAATGAATTTTCTTCTGCCTTCTTGCTCTACAACAAACAACCAAACAAAAAATAATCAGTGCACTACAACTTCATTCAGTTAATTATTATTGTTGTCAATGAAGGGACAAACTTTTTAATAACTCTCTAACAAAACCATTTTCAAACCCATGTTCCTATGAATCTTTTTTATGTTTTGATTTTGGGAAGGCATCCCCGAAACATTTGGCACCAATAAAGATACACTCTGTATATGCTAGCAAGTGTGTGTGTGTGTGTGTGTGTGTGTGTGTGTGCGCGTGTGTGTGTGCGCGCGCGCGGGTGTCTGTCAGTTTATTTAACTTACTTAGGTTTTCAAATAGGCACATAATCAAATGTTTTAGCATTTAATCGAAACCTCTCGTTGCACTTGTATGCTTCTTCCATCCAATTATAGCTTAATCTTAATCTAAAATTTCTTGGACGTTAAACATTTAACATGTCTTCATCTATATTTGTGTTAGACTAACACATTATACTTATTTTGTGAGTACTGCTGTGCAAACACACCGCAACAACTCAAATGCCTTATTCTAATAAAATGATTATTAGAGTGGACTTACTCCTGAAATTCAGCCTAACAAAATTAGCCAATTGTGTTACCTTGGCTCTTTAATGAAAAGGTTTACTGATATTATTAGTAAAATATAATAATATTATTGTTAATATTATTAACTAATATATTTATGAAACAGAACGCTACTATTTTAGTTAATATTATTTATTACTCACTAATAATATTAGATGAATAGCTTTATGAAATAGATCCCTTATATGCATATTATCTGAAACGATTTCTGTATTTGGATTGGTGAGACATCAAAAATTTCGATTTCTATCCTAATTTAAAACCGAAGTAATATTTTGCTTTAAAAATATTTGCCACAATATTTAACAATGTGCACGTGAGTTAATGAGGCGTGTTTATTCCAGAGCTAGAGATGAGGTTTTGCTGTTATGACTGTGTCCAGTTTTTCAAGTGTCACTTAGTTCTGACTGTCACTTCTAAGTTCTTATCCGTTCACTGTTTTGTTTTATCTAGTTCACTTCGGTCACATTCACTTCACTAAGGTGAACTAGTTCAATTCTCCATCACTTCACTGCCTTCGGACGTAGCCTCTTCAAACCGGACGGTTCACTTCACTCGGGAGTCAAACACAACACCTCCACAATCCGTCGCAGTGCAATAGCAATCACTGCATGTCACAACAGCCGTCACCAACTCGCTTGGAGAGTCGCTCTTGATGTCGCACGGGAACTTCACCCGTCATCGTAACTCGCACTCGACTCACAACTCAACTCTCCTCCTCAACTCGCACTGACTCGACTCCCGCGACTTACTTATACGGTCAGTGAAACATTTCCACAAAGTTCTCGAACGTTATGGAACTATTTGGATACAAATTCTGGAGGAAGGAGGATGAATAGCTTCCAGAAGGTTCTAATTATTTGCCGATAGCGAGCCTAGTGTTTACGTTGGCGAGCAGAGTTATATTGTTTACTTCGACCGCTCGGCGCTGACCTACCGATAGCCTTATACCGTACCCGTTGTTACAGAATATTATTCCGTTTATGTAATTTATATAAGCAAAATTTACTTACGAAGTAACGGATGTGTAATACTATCAATAAAGCATATGAGGGGTAGTTATAAAGTTTCATCACCTCGAAAAATTAAATTCAAGTAATTTATTTTTTGTTTGTTTACATGTACATGTGTGCAGTCATAGAACATAATGAAATAGGCTACCGTAGTACTCCGCTACAGGAGGCAAAACAGAATGGCGCAGCTCATTAATAAATCGTGCCGGAATGTTCTCTGCATTTGAAGAGGAACAAGGCTGCATGAATCCACCTGAGTTGTTGGATGTGCACGGCAACAATGCACCAGCATGATGTAGTGGTTGGGTTTTGCAGTTGCTTTCAGTGCGGTCAAACAAGTCTGAATGACGAAGAACGAAGTGGCAGACCATCTCTCTGAAGAAGCAGGAATCACAAGGCCTTCGTTCTCGAAGACCAGCGATAGTAAAGAAAGAAAAAAATCAGTCATGGATCAGTTTTCAACATCTTGCACTACATTTTGAACATAACAAAGGTCGCTGCCTGCTGTGTTCCGCAACTGCTCACACTCATTCATAAAGCCCGTCAAACCAAGGCAGCGGCTGTGTCATCCCAACCTAGATGACTTCTTTAGCCGACTAATCACCTTGGACGAGTGTTGGATGTATCCGTACGGCCCCGAGACAAAGAAGCAGAGCAAGCAATGAAAACATGGGATTCATCACCGCCGGAAAAGGCAAAGATCCAAACTTCATCCGGCAAGGTGATGCTGAGTGTTTCTTGGGACTGCCATTGTGTGGTGCTAACGGATTACAATCGTAAGGGGCAATCCACCACAGGATCATACCTGAAATCTCCTCGCGAGGCTACGGAAGGCTATCAAGACGAAGCTTCGCGGGAAGCTTTCCAAGGAATTCTTTTTGCTCCACGACAATGCCCCAGCTCATTCTGCACAGGACACAGTCACCAATGTTGCTTCTTTGGGTTATCAAATGTTACCTCACACTCTGTATTCTCCTGACACAGTGACTTCTTCCTCTTTCCCCGAATGAAGAAACCATTGTGTGGCAGGCATTTCCAGAATTACGACCAGGTGATTTTAGAGAAGTAACGTTTCCTGAACAGCCAAAATGCATACTTCTACAACCAAGGTCTCCGTCAACTCAATTCCTTGTGAAAAATGTACCCCACTGAAGGGCGAATTTGTACAGAAGGACTAATACTATCACCAAGTGTCGCCCTCCGTGGTCTAGGACTACCATACTAGCCTCTAGTTCTCGAGGTCGCGGGTTCAAACCCAGCAGAGTAATGAATTTTTGAGGTGTAAAGCTCTTAGCGTAGCTTTTTTAAGAAAGGAAGTGTGTCTAGATTTACGGTACGTAAAAGAGCCTCAAGCCTGAGTAGAAGTTTCGGTCTTTCACGACCAGTATAGAATGGAACACAAAGAACTACAGCAGTTAAAGAGCGTCCATAAATAAAACTTACTTTAATTTTTTCCATCACCAAGTTTCTGTGGCAGCTTAATATTTTTCGAGGTGTTAATTAAAACTTTATGTCTAAGGTTCGTAGTGTTACACCAAAAGGAGGCTCATCAATGCTATCCTGCCTCTTCCCTCTTACACACTTTCCTCCTATGCTCAAAATATGAGGTGTTTATCTAGTATTTGTTATTTCTTTCTGCATTCAGAATTTGTTTTCTATTCTCCATTCCTTCCACTGCATCTGTTACAAAGCAGTTTATCTCATCCCGTCCCAGCTAATTTCTTTTCATATTTCTGACCAGACACAATATTGTTCTTCCTTCAAATCATTCTATCCAAAACTGTCTAATTGGTTATTTTGTCTGCGCTTTTATCGCGCCGCACTCTTATACATATACAAACTTCAAATGATTAAAGCCATCTTCCTCAATCCTACTTTGAAGTAGATTATATTTGTTGGTAGTTGGAAGATGCTTCATGTTTATCTGCCCCACGTATGGGAGCCAATTTGTCTCAGTATCGTCGTGTTATCTTATTGCTGAGCGCCTGTTATTGTTTTACTACTTTGAATGTTGGGTTCTTTGTCTTCCGGCTAGCTATTATTAATACTCAGTCGAGCATATCTCTTGAACAGGGTGTGTAAACGGAAAGGATTTGTTACTGAAAGATAACACTGATAAAAGAATTTGTTTTTACACTTTATTGCCGTCACACGTTATTCATTTCACATAATTACTCTTGATACACGCCAGACTGAAACTGCTATATTTTCTAATATCACTGTAATCACTTATTTGCTGCACATTATTAATTCGCGTATTTCACATTTAAAACTAACTTTACAACGCGAGAGATTCTGTAGAATTGCGCGACGTATAACGCGTGAACGATTCTCTTAAACTGTGCGACGTATAACCTATGTATGATTCTGTTGGACTGAACGACGTATTACCCGCGAATCCTTCTGTTGGACTGAACGACGTGTAATGCGTGAATGATTCTGTTGGACTGAACGACGTATTACAAGCGAATCCTTCTGTTGGACTGAACGACGTTTGTCTTGTGAATTATTCTATCAAACTGCGTGTTACCCGTCTCTGGCACGGAATTTATACTCACTGACCCCAATATGCCTAAACATTATAACAGAGCTACTATTGGTTAATAAAACGCGCCAACATTAGCGTCTATACTTATATCCAATCAAAATTACGAACACATATGTTCTAGGGAAGAAATTCCCTCCATTTCTAAAGAAACGCGTGCTAATCTGAGGTAATTTGTTTGTCTCTTCTAATTGATAAAAAACTCACCCCCTCGTTTCATTGTTATCCGCTCCTATTGTCAGTTTCAGTGAGGCCGTGTAAACTTATTTCCTAACAATGCTTATAATTAACAAACATCTCAAACCATTGTCATACAATAATGCTTATTTACACTATAATCACTCTGGCATTTACATTGTTGTGATATAAAATACTGCCACAACTTCAGGTTAAATTTAGCGTACTACACAAGCCATATCCCACGCAAAGCCAGTATCTTTCTCTTAAGCATCTCTCTTTAAAGGTGAAAGTAAATGTACATAGCACGGAGGGGCCCCGAAACCGGGACAGAGCACCGCACGCAGTCCAATCGGCCCGTTGTGCTTCCAATGTGACCCCTGGGAGGAAGGGATGAGGGCAGAGACCCGAAGGGCGACCAGAACCGGATGCCGACGGGGGCAAGCATGGACAGGTTCCCTAACGTTTCCAGACAGAACGCATCCGACGCCGCCCGGTCCCTCTCACAAGCCACCAACCTCCAGGTCCCCGGGAGTGGAGCCCCACGCTGAGGAGAGACCTAACTGAACGGTACCGTAGCGACGCCAGGGAAGAAACCTTTACAGAGCGCAAGCCACCGCCCAGCCGCAACCCGCCGAACAACGTTTGAGTTCTTGACAATAGCTTGTGCTAGTATTTATGACACATCCCAGATACTTACAACGTATAATTGCTCCACTACCTCATCTTAAATTCGCAAGTATATATTTTATCCACTGATAACCATAATCTTAATTCTCTTGATGCATATTCCTAAGTGTTGTCTTAGCTCCATTACTTTGCTGGTTTTATCTTTCCCCCTGTGTTAGCAGTGCAATCATATGCTTTACATGTTATTCTTCTAACACCTATTACCATTTCTCCCTTGTTCTGAAAACAACTCTTCGCTGAATTTTTTCAACTAGATGTTGAAAAATCTGTTGTATACAGGAATTTCTCTGCTCATTCCTCTACAAACTATTCATACAAAATATTATTCTTCTATTTCTTGTTAATTCAGATACACTTTCAATTCACATTCACACATTTCCTTGTAGGTAAGGCGATAGTCAGATTTTAAACACTCTGTTGCTATGTGATATCTTTGAAATTAATGCTCTTTGCGTGATTACGAAAAAAAAAACGAAAGGCACTTTCCAGTTTAGAAAAGCATGAGTACTTGATAACTAAAACAGATAACAAGAAATATATCGGATATGGTTAACTCCAAAGAAAACCAAGCGTGATGTCTCAGGCTAACCATCCTGACCCATGGATTTTTTTCGGAGTTTACCCGAGTCACTAGGCGAATGTTGGGAAGTATCATTATAACCCTCGAATTTCCTGTCCCTCCATTTCATCTGCATTCCCATTTCACTTCACCTTTCACCTACTTGGGCCGTTTCAGGGTGGCAAGTGTCGGCGGGAAGGTCTCGGCGTGTGCATGGCAGGGGAAAAGGATGCTGTAAGGGAAGCCTTGGTCCTCCAAACTGTGAGCGAGCTCCGGGTCCCGAACCCTCCACGGGATGTGTAAGCCTAAGGGAGCAGGGGGACCGGCTGCACTAGCCGGGAGTTCAAAACTGTAAATGATAGGGACCCTGCCCTCTACCTGTCATGCCTCCTGGTTCAGCCACCCTCTGTCTCCTCTCACCTCATTCCTCTCTCAGGGGGGCGTCCCTTCTGGGCATAGGCACAAAATATTTGCGTAGGTCGAGGTGCTAAGTCCCCCTCCATATATATATAAATTGTGTACTTTGTGCTATAATGATATCTGCATGTTTGTATAGTAAGGTTTTGTCTATTTCGGCTCACCAACTATTCAAAAGTCGTTCACAATGAAGATGACTTCGCAGTCCTTCTCAGAAGATTCAAGAAATACATTTTATTTGTGATGCATGTGTTAAAAAATGTGGTATTTTAATCAAAGTCCTTAGTCATTCTTGAGAAGATCAAAGTAACAAAAAGCGTTTTATGTAAAAGTTTGGGGTTTGAGGATTTTCTTGAAAATCGTCGTGTCGATCTCTTGGGGTACTGAACTTCAATACCAGTTCGGTATTTAAGCCATTTTTGGTTTTTGAATTATGCTATTCACAGACACATACTCATGGACGTTTTTCTTTTAAAAATGCCCTTTTGGATTTAGGAAGTCTCAAAATGTGTATTTGTAGTGAAATGTCGGCATGGAATCTTTGAGTGGAATGTAAGTGGAGTTTCTTTTGTCTTTCTCCCATTCTACTTCCCATTTCAACAAAATTTAAATATAAACGTTCTCTTTCTTTTTGGAGGTTTCTAATAATATTTGACTACATTTTGGGGAGAACCTCAAACTGTGAATGCCGTATTAGTATCCATTCTAACATTTAAAAATTAATGTTTATTATGTGATGGCATTAGATAAGAAAATCTTCAATAGTTGTAGATTACATCCGATATGGTATCCAAAATAATAATTTCGGGCACAATGAACTACATTAACTCCCAACATTTTGCACCAATTAAAAGTTTTTAATTCAAATGTTGTTGCTTGGTTATCGAAAAGTTAAAGGGAAGCAAGGGACAGTCAAGCACCTCGTTACACTGGGGAATATAATTGAGATACCAATAGATATCTATGAGGGCGGAAGTGCGAGGGGAGAGGGTTTACGCAAGTTCATCATAAAGACATGAACTGATGGGCGTTATAATTGGACGGTCGGCCCAGCAAAATGGCAGCTTGATGAATATACAGCTGGGGCTGTAATTAATTGCTGGAATTTTCCTGGAAACCATTTAGACAGGGCCTAAGCCCTTGTAAGGTTCTTCAACCCACAAATTGTACGTTTCTCGCGCACAGGTAGGCTGACAGATGTTGCTGGTCTGTGGCTTACAGCATTTTGTTACAAACATTAGGCACGCTTGCTCAGAGGTGCGTATCATAATAGATGTTACTGCCACCACAACCGTCATCAGCACAAACACAGGTTGTTGTCATTATTCACCGACGTTGCATTCCAGCAACAGCAGTACCAGGAGCCGCTTGCTGATCCATATATCATCGACAGAGATACACTGTAACTTGTAAGACGTGAACAATTTCCATAAGCCTCATTAACATATACTCCGAGTTATTATTCCGTTGAATGTGCTTAAATTACTAATTTAACACGTAGGGAATCGTTATATTTTATCTGCTCCTTACCTATAGTAAGTAGAGGAAGTGTTGTATTCCAACAAAAAATTCGAAATGTCACCCAAAATACACATTTTGAGGCTCCTTGTATCTAGTCTGTGACAAGCATAACTGAAAAACTAAAAGTACTATAAATGCCAGACTTTGTGTAAGCTTAGCATCTTTCAATAATGGGACATATTATTCTTCTTCTTCCTTTATGCATTAGACATTTCTGTCTGTAGCAATCTACATATCGCGTTTATGCCACCTATTTGGTCCTCCAGTATTTTTTCCCTGTTCTTTCATAATTCTTAAAATTGAGTGATTATCTCTCTATATTCATTTATTTAAGATGACTACCATTTAGTTTTATATTACTTATTTTTTTATCATTCACATTGTACAAGGTGTTAGGGCTATGAATGCACACATTTGATAGATAGATTCAAATATGACGAATAAAAGCGTGCAAATATCCAGCTACCATGAAAGATGTAGGAGATAATTGAACATTATCGTATACATAATTTACACAACATGGCAACAGAGTAGGACGAAAGACACCATATATGCTTTAACACCAAAGACTTGTTCACAGTAAGGCCAGTAGGTTGGCTTTCTTTCAGACTGTCCGTTCAATGTCCCGAAAGTTGAGGTATTGGTTGATTTTTTTCGTCGTGACACGATTATTTGTATGTGCAGTAAATGGACAGATCCATTTATCTTCTGAGAGGGGTGTTGAGTCAGTGGTAACAGAGCAGCAGGCGCGTACACAACGTAAGATCAGGTGACATCATCACACGTTCCAAGCGAGTGTTTGTTCCACGCAAGGGGAATAATGCCAGCTATTCTCCCCCACCCTAGACTACCTCTCCTCCTCTGCGTTTCTGCCTTTTCACGATGAAAAAATCTACCTGTAATACGTGCGCGAGTGGTTTGCGTGAAACGATGTACGCACAAGAACACCATTTAGTTTGAAAATTAGAAATAAAGAGTACTCAAATGCGAGTTGTAAGTAACGTATATAAGTGTAACGTGAATATTAAAACAAAGTCGGCATCTTTTAATGTGCCCTAAATTTATTACCAAGAACTATTGGGCAACATGAAATATATGGTATTTTTATTTATATAAGATGATCAAAATTTGCGCCATTAGAATCTATGCATCACATCTTTTTAGGCAATTTTTTGCTACCTTTGCTAGAGCTTCTACATCCTGTCCAATCCCTAGGGCTGCTTCAAACACACCTTTGCAAGGCTCATCAATGGTAGCAATCTTATCATGGTACATGTTGCTCTTCATACGTACCCAGAACTAAAAATCCAAAGGTTTAAAATCGGGGGATCTTGTAGGCCAAGGTACTGGTCCCATATACCCAGACATCTAATACAGCTATTTCCGGAAAAGTTTTATCTGATTAAAATGAAGTAATAAGTGGTAGAACAGTGATGACCAACCTTTAGCGAAACAGGACGGGAGGACGGGTTTAGCCCCATGAATTGTTCATAAGGTCATGGGTTGTCCAAACTCCAATGTTTGGTTACCTTGTAACATACCATTGCGACCTACCGTCAGTGAGCAAGTGAAGGGGAAATGCTTCATAATACAGAACGAAAGAGGCGGAGTAAGGTTAACAATGTGAGTCATTAGCCCATAAGAGACAAGGTTGGGCTTCACTGCAATAGGCAAAGAAGTTATGTGAATGTAACAATCAGATTCTTTAGATATGTTTGCTATATTAAGATAAGTTACTAATTTATTACTTAAATAAATTTATGTAAATTTAAAGTGCAATAGTGCACACACGTAAGTTAATTCTTATAAATGATTACATTACACCTAGCCACAGTTACCTACTAACTTCTAGTATAAGAATCGGCTTGAAGGTTGAAAATATTTCGGTTAAAAATCTTAGGATTTTGTGTAAATATAACCCGATTTTGTTGCATGTTAGGCATTAGGAGTAGGAGTAAGACTAGGTACGGAGGGTGACTTAGCACCTCGATTTACAAGATCTTTTGTGCCTAAGATCCAGACGGGGTGCCCCGAGAGGGAGGAAGGGACAGAGGGCGGCCGGATCAGGAGGCACGACAGAGCAGAGGGCAGGGTTCCTACTTTTTTGAGATTGAAACTCCTCAGATAGCAGCTGGTAAAACTAGCTCCTCTTCTCCCTGCAGACTTGCACATCTCACTGGAGGTCTGGGACGCGGAGACCGCTCCCATTCCGTGAACGAATTTTCCTCTGCATGCAACGCCAATACTCCCGCCAACATTTTCAACAGTCCAAGCAGATGAAAGGTGAAGTGAAATGAGAGTGGAGGTGAAATGAAAGAACAGGAAAGTCTGGGGATGTAATTCACCTTCCTAGCACTCGCCTAGTGATCCGGGGAAACTCCGGGTCACTAGGGTCAGCAAGCTCGGCAATGGAAATCCATAGCATGATCGATGAGAAACCTATGGGTCAGGAAGATCGGCCTCAGGAATCGAACCTACGACCTCCTGAATGCTGGCCACAGAACTGAGCTCGGTTAGTTAGGTAGTAAATGATCCACTATATATTTATCACACAGAATGCTCTTTTGCATGTCAATAAGAATGTGTTCTATTTGTGTTCTATGCAGCAACAGTGTTTCTCGAAGATACTAAAGAAACACGTAGGTACATGGATATACAGTGTCTTTGCGCTGCATTAATATCATGCATTTTACCTTTATGGCGCTTCTGCCGGAAAACGTTGCCCCTTCCTGTTAGTGCAGCAATTGTTAAGCTTGCAGCC
Organism: Deroplatys truncata; assembly: GCA_030765065.1. Taxonomy (NCBI): domain Eukaryota; kingdom Metazoa; phylum Arthropoda; class Insecta; order Mantodea; family Mantidae; genus Deroplatys; species Deroplatys truncata. The sequence continues at coordinate 199,909,989 of CM060983.1, read as the reverse complement.
AGCTACCCGGACATTACCCTTGTGAATCACGAGCAGTGCAACTTGTTAATCGCTTCCGGCTGCAATGGTTCGCTAGTTAAAGCTGAGTTCATACTATACGGACCAATGAAGTCCGCTGAGGAAACATAACGGACTGCTTCTTTACGTACAACTATACAAGCAAGGCTCCGCACACAACTCTACGTCAGCACAGCATTTCTTCTATATGTGCGCAATGTCGCATAGACAAACTTGGGCTAGTTGAAACTTACAAAGGGAGGTCGTACTCTAACTTGCCAATGGAAATTATGCTATTTCTAGGTGCGCATTTTGATAAAAGTAACAGAGGTGCACTTTGAAATCTGATACACACATAGCTAATGGTCTTTGGTTATAACGTAGTCTTTATAAACTAGGAATTTAAAATATATTAATTTTTTACTTTCTCTACTACGTATAGTAAGTAAGGGAAGTATTACAGCCCACCCAAAAATTCGATATCGAGATTTCATCGGAAATACATGTTTTAAGGCCCCTCTGAATAAAAAAAATTAAGAAAAAGGTCCGTATGTGTGTCTGTGTGTTGGAACTTGGTATTTAGGTTCAGTATCTTGCAAAGATGCGACACGAAGATTTTCAAGAAAATCCCCCCTACCCCAGACTACCCTTTACATGGAACATTTTTCGAAAATTTTGATTTTCTCAAAAATGACTCTAACGATTTTTGTTAAAATATCATATGTTTAAGGCACTTTCATGGCAAATGAATATCATGAATTTTCTGGGAATGTTCCCAAACGTCGGCTTCATTCTGAATGAACTTTGCACAACTGGTAAAGCGTAAGAGATAGACAAAATTTTACTACACAACATATTGTTAAAACACACAATTTATATCATACACATCTTTTTTTTTTCTTTCTTTTTTGACAAGAGAACAATTTTCGAGGTATACATTGCTATTTGCATGAATTTTCCAATATTTATACTTTTTCTCAAGTGGGAATTCATTATTCGTTTTTCTTATGTCCTGGATATGCAAAGAGAACGAAATGCTCCACAGAGCAACTACCTCTTAAAATATTTGACTTTCGCTTAAAGCCTATCATATTCTCCTTACACCTATAAGAACATTAGTAATACGATAATATCTGCAAATTTTTATATCGATTAACATTAAGTACATGAGAATAAGCCTTTGTATAAATAGTCTGCAGGAGTAGAGAAAGTCATGTGGGTGTAACACATTGGATTCTTTTTCCTGAATATAAAAATACCTTTAAGACATGTTTGAGTACACAAATCCCGCATTTATTATGTAAAGTTGTTATAAAAACGACCAAACATATTTTTTGTTTAGCATAATTAAGACGTGGTAAAACTTCATACAGCTGTAATAAATAGTTAATGATATATTGAAACCTTTATATGAGATAAAAACAAATAAGGGAAAAAAGCAAAAACAAAAATACAGTGCCTCAATGCTGCCAGCTCCATATTCTGGATTATCAGAATCTTCTACATATCTCCTGCCCTTTTCTACTTTCTGTTCACCACTTTTGTCTGTATTTTAATGGGTCGAGCCTGAATACTGACCTGCTCTCCTTTAGTATGTCAATTTCGTTGAAAATATTCGCTGTATTCACTCCTGCGACAGTTCCCTTTTTCAAATAGGCACAAATTCTGTGTTTGTTAGTTGTTGTTGGTATCGTTATTTATTCCATTAAAATGGTAAAATATTTGAAATAATGTAATTCAGTCCGTGAGAGCTGTCAGCCATAACGAAATTAAAAATCTGCTACTGCTTTCACAGATTAAATAAACATGTATGTTAGCATATAGTATGTAATTAAATATTTTATGTGAGAAAATCAGGTGTTAAAATTACAGAAAAGAATACAATGGAAGGTGTAAGTCTGTCATTCAGATGTTAAAATTACAGTCAATATTCAAAATACTGATGCCATTATATTATTGGCTTCATTATATTATCTTAAAAACCGAACGTTATACCCAAATTTCACCTACATCTCCCTTTAAATGCCATTTAAACTGTTTCAGGGGCCATTCTTGCAAAATTTAACTACCATACGTTATAAAGTACTGAAATTGCAAAAACGTGAAGTTCTAAACTTTCAAACCTATAGAGGGTACAACCAGCTTTAACCGAGCGGGATGGCTCAGGTTGTTACGTATGTGGCCAGCATTTGGGAACTCCCGGGATCACTTCCCGGCGACCGCCCACTCTGGTCCATGGGGTTTCGTGGTTTCCCCGGATCGCCAGGAAAATTCTGGGATGGTTTATCTACCACGACTTTCCTTTCTCCCATTTCCTTTACCCATCATCTTCCTTGTCAGATCTTCAGGGTGGAAAGACCAGCGACGGTATTTGGCGGGTTGCGACTGGGAGGTGGCTGTAAAGGTTCCTTCCCTGGTGTCGCTGCGGTACCACTCAGGTATCTACTCAGGGAGACCCTGGAGGTTGGTAGCTTGAGGGCAGGGACCGCGCTCTGTCGGATGATGGAAACCTTAGGTACCCCGTCCATGTTTGCACCCGTCGACTTCCGAATCTGGTCGTCCTTCGGGTCTCTCTCCTCATCCCTCCCTCCCAGGGGTCAATTTGGAAGCACAATGGACCGACTGGCCTGCCTGCGGAGCTCTGCCTGCTTTCGGGGGCCTCTCTGTGATAGCACCTTCACCTTTTACCTTATTGTGCTACCATCTAATGGCATTGACGTAAAATTGTAGTAATAGTATGGAAACAGAGTGCGAGGAAAGCTTCTCCCGTCAGTGCACTTCAAGTGTATGTATTTGGTCCCATAAGGTAATTACATGAAACCAGTTGAGCATGCGCAGAAGCCCCTTAAAACGTGCACTAGTTACATTTCATCGGGTCTAGAGGCATAGCGTGGTAGATTTAAATGCCGTAGATTTTAAATTGCCACCTGTACTTTCGTTTAATAACATTCAAAGACAAAATAAACAATAAATCTCAAGTTGCAAGAGGAGTACAGCAAACCGAATCTATAGCTGTGGTTTTAGAGGTAGGTATCATCTACAAATATTTATACATTCTCCCGAAAGTTACTGAGCTTTCATTGCACATTCGGACTATTTATTTCTATATTAAGTTACAATCAGACAGGTTATTTGTAGAAGTCTGTTAAAACCGAATTCTGAATAACGTTTCGCGGAATGTTGGCAGCAATAAGCGCTCGGTTAACCCTACATAGAAATTGCTGCTGAGGTAAGTTAAAGTAGGCTGCGTCAATATTTTGTTTGATTTTATTTTCCTGCTGAATTATACTTGCACACCTTGCTGCGTGTACATGCTGCCTCAGTTGGCACTTCCTTTCTTGTGAAATTTTAAACATGCATCAACTTCTATCACTAACTGAAATTACTTGGATCTACCACGAAAATATCAATTGCCGTAAATAGTTTAACTATCGAAGTGTATTTTTAAATGTCTAAAAAAATAGAATTAACTTTAAAAAAGAAAATCTGATGTGCAACATTTACATAATTTTCACTATCCTCTATTGTTTATTAGTGGGTATAGCTAAAAATTACGAAACTATATGTTTTTCTATCTACTTCATTTTAATCGAGTTAAACCTTTCCGAAAACTGCTGGATTACACATTTCGTTATAGATACAAATGGAATAGCGATAGTCCAATGTTTTAGAACTGGAGACTATATGCTCGCTTTAAAATTCCATACTCTTTCCATGACATTATGGGAAACACCTGAAAATCGATAGGACCTTAAAAGAACGGCTAAGTATTGAACAGCTCGAATCATTAATAATGGATATTTCGGAAATGGCTGATGACACAAAAAATTAATTGAAATAAATTTTGTGCCTAAAGAGATCTACATTTTCTGTGAAGTACGTTTTCGTCTATCTTTTAACGATTACCACTTATACAAGCTTATACAAAATTCTTCCGAATGAAGAGGTTTTCCAAGAAATTTCAAGATACACATTTTTTAAGGTAAATATCTTTAATATATGGTATTTTAATCAAAATCGTTAGAGCCATTTCTTAGAAAAGCAAATATTTCGAAATATGTTCTATATAATTGGTAGTTTGTGGTGGACGGATTTTGTCCAAAATCCTGTGACACATCTTTAAAAGGTACTGAATTTAAATACCAAGTTAGGCACACACTTAAACACACACAAACCCACACACGGACTTTTTCTCATAATGCTTTTGTTTATTCTTCAAGGGCAATCAAAACATGTATTTTTGGTGAAATTTCGGTATCGAATTTTTTGATTGAATGCTCGTGGTAGAGTAAGTAGTAAGTCAATTTATTTAAATGTATTATTTTAGAGTGTTTTATACTTCTTTGACGTGGATCAGAATACTAGTGATTTCTTCCTTGGCTTTACAATGGATATTTAGAAACTGATGGATGGGTCTAATACTGTTAATCTAGACCTAGTAGACCTACAAAAGGGGAGATTGCAATGACTCACGTGAACGCTCCTCTGGGCAGCTCCCGCTTTTAAAGAAGGTAGTGTTTAATTCCCGTTCTCCTTACATACAGCTCCACTGATGATACATCAAATGAATGAGGTAACCTTAAGGCAATAATGAGTAAGGAAGTTTAAAAGTTACTAGTCATTGTTGGAGCAACAATAATGTAATTTTAGTGACAGTTTATAAAATAGCCAATCAACAACCAGAAAAAGCTTTAGTTAAATGAAGGTATTCTATTGGACTAGGATTAGCCAATCAGAGACTTGAAATACAGAAATCTACAAATTTAGGCGGTGGAATTCAGTTCAGTTGCCTCCAAACAGTGCTCATAACCAGACGCGAGATGTATCCTCGAGAAATTAATTACGTATTCGTGTGAGACGAAAATAGTATTCGTGTTAAAAAGTGCAAGTATTAAATAAAAGAATCTCACAGCTCTCTATATCAGTAAAGTGCTATTTAATTTGTGTCAAGGATTAATAAAAAGGAGTGCATTAAAATTATAATCTGTGTAAACCTACATTCTTGTCGCACCAAAACCCTGCCAAGACTTCCATGTCTCTAACAAATACTGACGCAGCCTAGGCAAAAATAAATATTAAATATTTAAAGAAACACTCAAATTACAAAGTTAATATTTTTTTAAATTGGGGCAAAGGGCACCTGAAAGTACATTTTGTGGCGAAGGCTACCGGAAACCGGATACCATACGTGGTGCAAACAACATAAAGAAACTATCTTCTTCACACTCTGAATGACGAGCCTGTCCGTCTCTTTCAGGCCATAGTATTTAAATGACTTTAATTCACTCATTGGCACAATATTTTGTTTTCCTTGCACGTCTACCTTCTTCCCATCAACATAATTATTGTTCATTAACTATTTTAAAGGGAGGATGAGAATTATAGATGTCGACGTTGGATATGCAAAAATATTCATGGATTTTGTCCAAACCACGTACATATTTGAGGGTAGTAGCTCTCTGGTTATGCCGCATGGTCACATCAACTATGTATAACCATGCAGTGACAGAAATTCCTAACCATAACGGTGGGCGACAGCAGTACTATGACATAAACCCACAAGTTGGTTGATTACTAGAAGCACATCAAATACAAACGGACACCTTCTGGAAAAAAATGTCTGTGTTATATTCACATGACTTTCTCTAGTCATTCCTCTACAAGCTATTTTTATAAAGGGTTTCTCGAATTCTTCTATCTACTTAAAATAAGTAGAAAATTTCCACGAAAATCCCCAATTCCAGACTACCCTTTACATGGATCATTTTTACAATTCTTTTATTTTCAAAAATAGCTTTCATGATTTTGATTAAAATACCATATTAAAGATACTTACATGGCAAATAAAATGTATAGCTTGAATTTTTCGGGAATAGCCTGGGAAGTTCTCTTCATTCAAAAGGAATTTTGTATAGTCTTGTATAATTGGTAAACGTTAAGCTATGGACGAAAACTTACTATACAAGAAATGTAGATCTCCTTAAAACACACAATTTATTTTAAATAACTTTTTTGTGGCATAAGTCATTCCTGAGATATCTGTCATTAAAGATTCGAATTGTTCATTGCTTGGTCATTCTCTGTCCTGTCAAAATTAAACTATTTCTCGCGATTGCATGCAAACCGTATGGAATTTTCAGGTCAGCGTCCAGCTCTTAAACATTTAACTATCGCTGTTCACTTCGTATCTACAACGAAATGTGTAATGTAGCTATTTTTGCAAAAGTTTATTTGGATTAAGATGAAGTAGATATAACATAAGCTTTAGTAATACTAGTTTGTATACCCACTAATAAACGATAGAGGGTAGGAAAAGGCATGTGGTTGTAGCACCAGATTTTTTTTATTTGTTCCATTATACCCCGCCTTTGGCCTACTATGGTCATATCGGTGGCCTAATTCCCGTGGAATATATTTCCTTATCGCCAATGGTGTTAAACGGTATGCACTTGTTTGTCTTCTAGGTTTCTTTGGGTTTTGAATGAGATCACTCCACACATTCACACTCTCATTCATACTTCCAGACTCTGGAGAAGGAAGGAAATAATTTTGACTAGAGAGAAATCTCCACCGCACAGCCCGGAATCGAACCCGGGACCGACTGAGCTATGGGGCCAGCCTTTATCTACTTCTTGTTAATGGCGAGGAACTCTGATTACACACTCACACAGCGATAGTCACACTTTTAAATAGCAGATCCATTCTCGTTGTACGACGGCGAGAAAAAATAAATGACACAAGTGTATGAAGATTCAAACCAGTAACAAAGAATATCCCGGAAATGATTAAACGCACAAAAGATTACTGGATTCAATTTGTTTAATGAGGTTTACACTTTTTGAGTAATAAGATTTTGTCTATCCAGAATAAAGAGTACTTCATAGGCTATTGCCAGACAATTCAACATTTGCAATTGATTTGTCATGCAAATATCTTAAACATATTATCAACTAAAGTGCAGCTTGAGGTGGGGGATTTTCTTGAAAATCTTCATGTCGCATCCTTGGAAGAAGCTGAACTTCCTATCTTATCCCTGTTACCGAGGGCACTCGGCACCGATCTAGAGAGTGGATATTGTACCTACGCCCCATGGAAAGATAAGGCGAGAGGCGACAACGGGCGGCCGGATACAGGAGCAATGGTATAGCAATGACAGGGTCCCCAAATACGTTGAACTTCAATACCAAGGTTGGTATGTATCGAACACTTTGTTTTTGAGTTATGCTGTTTACAGATACACACATACGAATTTTTGACTAAAAATGCTTTTCCAAAAATTGTCTGATGCGTTTCCTGCATCTACTCTCCTAAACTACCAGGCGTGGCGAAATTGCCTTTATTCCGTGAGACCCAGAAATTTGTAACATATATAACATCACCTAGCAGCACTTAAAATATAAGTGGAAACAAGGAGGGTTAGTGTCGGGGATAGTCTAATGTTAACTGTGATAATAATTCCCTACGCCTGTTTAAAACCTGCTTCTATGGTGACATGTCTGAGCAATCAAAGAAAGACGTTATGTTTGCAATCTTTGCATCTCCAATGTATGCACGTGCTGCATATTAAGTATGCACAAAGAAAATGTTTAAAACTTTTCTAAAGGTATGAAAAAATACAACAAAGCCAGTATTAAATTGAGTGTATTGATTGTTTCTTCCTACTTGCTGTTTTATAACACATGTTCTCTTTCATTTATTTACAACTCCTTTTTTTCGACGATTGTGATTTTTGATACAGATTCCGTTCATGCTGGAAAGTTGGTAACTTGCTGATGACTAACTACCTACGTGTTTTGTCTATTGTACTGCCCGTATATACATGGACTGTATTAAATCCTCTAACTTTTGATATATAAGATTATTGCACACCTGAAATATAAGCATATTTGATAATTGAATTTTACCATTTAAATCTTACCTGCATATTTACTTTCTTTTTATTTGTTAATATTTACTTACTGGTAATTAATTAATACTTCTTTCACACAAGCCGTGTGTAGGACAAGGTTAGAAAGAATTCAATGGCACAGCCGGAATTTGAACCACGGATCTTCGGGCTACTCTAGCGACATGTCGGTATGACATTAAGTTCTCCAACTGGCTCAAAGTTTCTCCGGTAAACCACCGGTACCAACCAACTTCCGGTAAAGGAGATCTCAAATTATTTTGAGATGGGGAGTTTAATGCCGTATCGACATGTCGCCATGGTATTTCAGCAGGTTAGAGTAACCAAACGGAATCCGGAATATCCGTAGTTCAAATCCCAACTATAGCAGTGAATTTTTTAATATGATTCTACCTTTCCAACTTTGTCCTACACACGGCTTGTGTGAAAGAGCAATCAATTACCTAATGACCTAAGCAATAATTAGTTGGTATAACTATGAAGCTCGGGACTTAAAGTGCTTACCACCCTATTAGTTGACATTGGTGTATCAGTTAAAAATAATTTGAGATCTTCTTGTGGTTTACCTGAAAAAGTGCGAGTCAGTTGGGGAATTAAATGTCATACGGGCATGTTGCCATGGTAGCTCAGTTGGTTAGAGCAAATAGGCAGAATCCAAAGATAGTGGTTCAAATCCCAGCTATGGCACAGACATTTTCAGTCGTGTGATTCTACTTTTCCAGGTTAATGTTGGTGTCTTTGGTACTTTAACCACCATGTTCAACAGCTGTTAGAAACCAATTTTATTTTCACCTAAATACTATTTGTACTTTTCACCATTCTCTAAAAGTAGCATGTAATATGCATGCGTTAAGGGCTTTGGGGAATCTCAGAAATGGAAAGTACTCGACTTCGTCTCGTATTTTGAAACTCTTCCTCCTCCAATGACACCTACCACAATTGTATGGCAGTGTACCACATCCGCATTCCATCATAAGTGTGCCCATTAATAGTCGCTGAACATGGGGCGACTGTTTGTAAAATTACCATTTCGTATTCCGTAAGCCATCCTGCACGTTATTGGTGTTACTTTTTACACACCCTGTAGGTCTGCTCCTATCCAACTAAACGAATTCAATATGCGAAAAGTATTCAGCTGTACTTCCTGGAATTACGGGGGAGGTACTTTGGGATCGGCCCATAGTAAATGTTAGATCAAAATTCCTGTAGAGAATATGAAATGAGATATCGGCTATGCAGACGAATGCAGTGTCAGGATTTACTCCACGCTGTCTTCCCAACATCCAACAAAAGGAGGAAAAGACGTATCCTGCATGATAAATGGGGTTTCCTACTTGGTGAAAATGGAGAAGTTTGATAATACAGCGGAAAATGTGCATCAAATTACACGGGGGATGGAAGTCGGGCGGGCGATATGCCATGGAAACTACCTTCCCCATTATCGTCACGGAATTTACTTCCATAGCCAAAACTATGTAAACATATATCCGTAAGTTTTCGAGATTGTGTTATTGCCTTCAAGATTAATATCCCACGTGTAGGGAACAAACCATTTTATATGCCACGACAAGTAGTTTAACTTTAATAACTACAGACAATGGCTGAGTTGTGGATTGTTGCTTGGTATTTAAACAAAAATTCTCAGTATTACCCAACTATAAGTACAATCTACAATAATTCTCAGCAATAAAGATATTTAATTTAAAATCTGAGTTCCTGTCTGGTTTTTACTTTCTCTACTACTTATTAAATATTGCATTTCACCAACTAATTCGATATCAAGAGGATCGTTGATTAAAAAAGTAACAAAAAATAAAATAAAAACCACTTTTAAAAAATGGATATGTTACCATACATGATTTTCTCCATTCTTGTACAAACTATTTTTACAAATGCTTATTCTCCATTTAATTCATGTTAATCGAGATGTTAATCTTATTGCTAATTTTCTTGTAGGTGCAAGGGAAATATGGTAGGCTTTAAGCGATAGTCAAATCTTTTAAGAGCTGGTTGCTATGTGGAGGATTCCATTTGAGGAAGGAGTTATATTGTATTTTGACTGTTGGCACCACACTTTGGGTGCCAATTTGAGAAAGTAGTTGTATTGCATTTCGACTGTTGGGGGAGTCGAACTTGAAGTAGTTGCAACCGCACGTACGTAAAAAGTTTCCGGTAGCCTTTGCCCCAAGTTTAAAAATATTAACTTTGTAATTTGACTGTTTCTTTAAATATATATATTTATATTTGCCTCGGCTGCGTCAGTATTATTGTTAGATACATGAATTTCTTTGCAGAGAGTGGTGCGACTAAGAATGTAGACTTACACAGATTATAATTTTTTACTTCACTCCTTTTATTCATTCTTGACACGATTTAAATAACACTTCACTGATGTGGAAGAGCTGTGAGATTATTTATTAATTACTTGCACTTTTTAACACGTAAACTGTTTTTGTATCACACAGAATACGTATGAAACTTCTCCAGGACGCGTCTCGCGTCCGGCTAGGAACGCTGTCTGCTAGCAACTGACTTCTGAATTTGTAAATTTTGCTCCATTTCAGTTTCTGAATGGCTAATCCTACTCCAATAGAATACTTTTATTTAACTTAAGATTTTTTCTGGTTGTTGATTGGCTATTTATAAACTGTCTAAAAATTTACATTATTGCTGCTCCAAGAATTACCAGTAGCATTATTAAACTTTCTAATTCATTATTGCCTCAAGGTTACCTCAATGTTACCTCATTGTTAGCAACTTTTAACCTATTATTCTCGCAGCTCCTACATTATTAAATTACGTAATACATTCACATAACATTGTTACACATGTATACAATAATATAAACCTATACAATGACTGTAACATGCATTTTATATATTATATTATACACATATTGCTTTAAGGAGGGCTGTTATTATATTTTATACTATATAATTTGACTGAAATAATTTAAGTGTTAAAAATACTGCCTCATATTCTCTATACATGTCCAGGGCATAAAAAAACGAATAACTAATTCCCATTTCAGAAAAAGTATAAGTATTAGAAAATTCAAACAAAGGACAAGAAATATCTCGGAAATGGTTCACTCGGCAAAAAAATCTGTATGACATAAATTGTGCGTCTTACCGAGCTTTACATTTTCTGTGCAGAACAGTTTTGTCTCTTACGGTTTACCAGTTATACAAAAGTCATTCACAATAAAGAGGACTTTTGGGATCATTCCCAGAAAATTCAAGATACCTATACATTTTATTTGTAATGAAAATATCTTAACCATATGATATTTTAATCAAACTCGTTAGAGCCATTTTTGGGAAAATCAAATTTTTCGAAAACTGTTCCATGTATAGGATAGCCTAGGGTGAGGGGAGTTTATTAAAAATCATCGTTTCGCATTTTTGGAAGATACTGAATCTAAATACCAAATCTAAGTTTGGTATTTATCCAACTTTTCGTTTTTGAGTTATGCTGTTGACAGACAGACACACACTCACACACACACACACACACCCACACGGAACTTTTTCTAAAAGTGCTTTTTTTGGATTCCGGGGCTTCAAAACATGTATTTCCGGTGAAATTCCGGTATCGAATTTTTGGTTGGAATGTAATACCTCCTCTAATTATTACACATAGTAGAAAAAGTAAAATTTCGTGTGTATGTGCCTGTGTGGTTTATGAACAAAAAGACGGTTAAATAACATACTTGGTATTTAAGTTAATAACTTCCAAAGAAGTCTAAAGATGCGACACGAAGGTTTTCAATAAAATTCTCCCACCCCAAAATACCATTTACATGGAAAACTTTTCGTTATTTTGTTTTCCTTTTCTCAAAAATGGCTCTAACAATATGCAGTGTGTCAAAAAGAATGAAACAACTTTATGCATTTATTCTGAACCAACCATTGAAGGTAGGGGAATGTAAGAGGCATGAAAATGCAGCACAACCCTCAAAGTTTTACTTACATTATAAAGATTCATAAACATTCAATATGGGTAGCACGTGTGCATGGCATATGTCCACGCAGTAAGCGACTTTCTGTCATTTACGATATAGCATTTCATGCCTTAAGCTCTTTCGTTTATAAAAAAGCCAGTATCTTGAAACTAATAGTACCAACAGTAGATGTTATTCCAAGATGGAGGATTTTAATAAAACATTTGCGGAAATGTTGCTGTACTGCTGTCATGGACTCTGTCTTTGATAACTCCAACATACAGAACGCTTTCTCCCGATCAGACCCACTGTTACACTAGCGCTCCTAGCGGAGTGCAGCAGGAACATAGGGCGAATAAAACTTTGAAGGTCGTGCTGTATTTTGATGCCTGGTTTGTTCGCCTATCTTTAATGGTTCATTCAGAATAAATCGTAAAGATGTTTCATTCTTTTTCGCTCACTCTGTACTATAGATAAGTTTAAGACAATCGTGCATCTTGAATTTTCTGGGAATATCCTGTAAAGTCCCTTTAATTCTGAATGAGTGTTGTATAATTCAGTAAACTGTAATAGATAGACAAAATCCTACTACATCAAAAATGTATATCTTGTTAATGCACACAACTATATAAAATAATTTCTTTGTAACGTTAAGCATTTCCGAGATATTCTTTGTTACAAAATGCATGGAATTTCAAAACCATCACATAGCAATACGCTTTTATAATAATCTGAATATCTATATACTTATACCTACACGCGAAGCGTAAATGTGCAATAAAAATGTATCTATTAACAAGAAGTAGATAAAAGAATAGAAAATATCAGGTTCTTTTTAAAAGGATGTCGCTATTCACTTGTTTCTCGCGATGTCATGGAAACAGTACGCAATTTCAAGGCAGCATATAATGGCCCGCTTTAAACATCTGATATCGATTCGATTCCTCTATCCCCTTTGTACCTTCAACGAAATGTGTGCATTAAACCTGCAAAGGTTTATCTCAACATAAAGTATATAGAAAAATAAGCTTTCGCAAGAATAGTTTGTAGAAGCTATATAAAAAGAAACGATAACGTGCGGGGAAAGCCATGTGACTGTAACACATAAGATTTTTCTATTATTGCTCAGCCAGCTATATGCCAATGTCAATGCACCAGGAATATCGTTGTATGACATGCCTTCATTTCAGTTCGTGGACTCCTCATAAGATGACTGCTCTGCTATACCTTTACCTAATCTGGATTTGAATTAAACCATGGATCAAGAAATTTAGATTAACACGAAACTAAACGCTCTTAATCAAAATTCCTCACAGTGGCCAAACACCCTTAGAAACATGCTATTTAAATTTAGAGTGTTACAGCGTAAAAACGGTTATGCGTTTAGCTAATGAAACAACCAATCACATATTCTGGTAATGTAATAATTTTGAAATAAAAGGCAAATTTTGCTCCAATCTGGTATTAAACTCAAAACATGTGGTCCTCATCAGGTTAAACACTTTCTTGATTTAATGGAATTTCAATTTTTTTTGTAGCAACTGGGTTTCATAGTTTACATGTAATTATTGGAACTACATTCTTAAATACACGAAAATCATGAAACCCAGTTGCAAAAAACAAAGGTGATCCAAAAACAGAGTCTGCAATAGTAAATGGCGCTTCATAATATTCATATAATTGTAAAATGGTAAAATAAATATCTGTCATGTAATAGTAATTCCTGAGGCTAACAGTACAGTTATATTAAGAAGAAGAACTTGAAGGGCGTTGAAAGGAATAATTTCTATAGGTGGTCAAAAAGATCCAAGTTCAATAGTAGGTGTAAGTCTTATATGTTAAAAAGTTCAAAAAAAGATACGAAAAAAAAATTCCTGAAATAATAAATAACACTATTCCTCGTCGAAAACCTGTTATTACTTTATTTTGTATAACATCTTTAGTAAGTACTTTCTCGTATAAGCAAAATTTATTCATGATATAAATTTGCAATTATTATCGCTGTGAGTGTGTGTTTGTGTCAAAGATGTTAAGAATGTACCTCATCTTTACGTTCTATACTAGATATCTATAATAAGTAAAGGAAGTATTGTATTCCACCCAAAAATTTTATATAGGTAGGTACTTTATTGGAAATACCCGTTTTAAGATCTTCTGAATAAAACCAAATTAGAAAAATGTGAGCGCGTTTATGTGTGTGGATCTATGAACAGCATAACTAAAAAAAATCTTACGTGTTGCACTCACATGATTTTCTCTACTCTTGTACAAACTTACTTACTAACGTTTATTCTCCATCTCTTTCATGTTAATCGAGGTAAACATTTACACAAACTTATTGTTAATTTCTTTCGGGTGCAAGGGGAATATAGTAGGCTTTAAGCGATAGTCAAAGACTTTTAAGAGCTCGTTGCTATGTAGAGCACTGCATTCTCTTTGCATTCCAGTGCAAAAAAGAAAGAAAGAAAGCGAGAAAGAAAAAGCGAATAACGAATTACCATTTAGAAAAAGTATGTATTGGAAAATTCAAACAAATAACAAGGAATATCTCCGAAATGGTTCACTCGACAAAAGAAAATTGCATAAGGCAAGCTCTATGCTTTAGCAAGATATACATTTATTGTGTAATAACATTTTGTTTATTTCTTTAGGTTTAACAGTTATGCGAAAACAATTCGGAATGAAGAGGACCTTTTGGGACATTCCCAGAAAACTCAAGATATAAATTTCATTTGCCATAAAAATATCTCAAACATATGATATTTTAATCAAAATCGTTAAGAGCCATTTTTGAGAAAAAAAACTTTTCGAAAGTTGTTCAATGTAAAGGCTAGTCTAGGATAGAGGGGTTTTCTTGAAAATCTTCGTGTCGCATCCTTGAAAGATACTAAACTCAAATACCGATAAATTTACTGGTATAAAAATATTTGAAAATATTGCATAGCTAAAACTAGAGATCTGTTTTGTTCATAACCTCGAAATTACTTACAGGAAGATACAAATGAATCATGACCACATATGGACATAAAGAAACTCAAAGAAAGGGTAGCATGAAACGAAGTGAGAAATATGTAGAAATTCCAGCCTTCAGTTATTGGGTGAGCCACATGTTCTTCTCAGTGAACGATTCCATACATAAAAATTATGGAAAAATCTACTGTGTTGCGCTCACATGACTTTCCCTACTAGTGTACAAACTATTTTTTCCACTCTCTTTGCATGTCCAGGACATAAAAAACGAATAACGAATTCCCATTTGAGAAAAAGCATAAGCATTGGAAAATTTAAACAAATAACGAGGAATATCTCGGAAATGGCTCAATCTACAAGAAAAAAAGAGTATATGACATAATTGCGTTGTTTAACGAGATCTATATTTTTTTTGCAGTAAACGTTTGTCTATCTATTTCGGTTTAACAGTTATGTAAAAGTCATTCAGAATGAAGAGGACTTTGGTAACATTTCCAGAAAATTCAACATTTCATTTGCCATGAAAATATGTTAAACATTTGATATTTTAATCAAAATCGTTACAGCCATTCTTGAGAAAATAAAAATTTTCGTAAGATGTTCCATGTAAAGGACAGTCTGAGGTAGGGAGATTTCCTTGAAAATCTTAGTGACGCATCTTTGAAAGATACTGAAATCAAATGCCAAGTTTGGTATTCATCCAACTTTCCGTTTTTGAGTTATGCTGTCCACAGACAGACACACAGCCTTACAGACACACAGACAGATACACAAACGGACATTTTCCAAAAATGCTTTATTTGAATTCAGGGCACCTCAAAACACGTATTTCCAGTAAAACCTCGGTATCGAAATTTTGCGTGGAATGCAATACTTTCCCTATTCACCATACGTAGTAGAGAAAGTAAAAATAGTTATCATGGAAAACAACAACTTGTTCAAGAAATATTTACTTTTATAGCAAGATCTTCCAAGAACAATTAATCTGAATGAAAATTTAATCTGAAATAAAGCGAAGTTATATGAATATTTCATCCAACTTTCCCACAAGATCCGTATATCCAGTTTGATAAAAGAAGGATTTTTCCAATATTTCTAGTAATACCAGGATCAGTGGACATCCTGGATTACCTATCTGTAACTCCATCTCATAAATACATCCATTTGTCCTAATTTACCTTATTCTTTTCAGGCAGTACCTTCGAAGTAGACATATAATAATAAAAGAAGCTTTGAAGGCCAAAACTACCTGGAATTTCTTTGGCACCGGGAAGCATGCTGTTTATCGGTGGAGTAGACTACATATAACCTCTTAAATTGTCACAGATGTTGAAAATTATGTCGTTATGTCTCCACACATCTCTCAAAGCTTTTAAGACCATTTGCATTCACAATTCATGACCATGAAAGCAAAACAATGCTTCACCCATAAAAAGGGTTAAACGCGGGCTAATAGAGCGATAATTGGCATTATCAAACACACAATTGCAGAAGCTAACTCTACTCATATTATCATGTGGTTAAAATTCCGGAACTACAGTTATCTCAAAGTTTTTCTTTTAAAAGCTTCATGGCATTCCAAGCCATGGTTTTCGAAATTTCTGATTCCTGCGCAAGGTTTCTCAGAGATTTCTTTGAAATTCGTTCTAACTTTTCTCCTATATCATCGAACCTTTTATCTGCAAGAACAAGGCGACGTATTTTCTGTTTCTTATTAAGAATAGCTCCCGTTTCCTTATATGTATTCACAAGATTACGAACCGTTTCTCTGTGAGACAACGAACAGGGAATTTGTCTATAAATCACCGTGTCACTTCTCTACAAGAGTATGTTATCACATGAAGATTATGTGTGAGTAAAGTATACCAGCTTTTGGCATTGCAACAGCACTAACACGCTATAACACTGAAACACATGGTCTCACTACGTATCACCTCTGTACAATACACACTTAGAGTTAAGTGATTAACCGGTATACAGAGAGGAGTACAATTGGAGAGACTACATAACCGGTTAGAAAAAGCTCAGGGCAAGCAATTCTCCGTAATATATTGAGGGTTCTGAGTATCGTTTATAAGGGTTAAACCTTCCACCATGCCGGCCCTCATTGCCGTAATCGCTGGAGCGTATAGCTTCGGCGTTCCGACATTATGAGGGTCGCGGTTTTGAGTTCCGCCAAGGGCATGGGTGTTTGTGTTGTATGTGTAATTGCGGTAATAAGCGGTAAAGTAAACAGTAAAACACAGTAATCATAAACCGGGTAAACAACGGAACTTTAAAAAAAGCTGTAGCGCTTTTGCTTACTTTATCGACAGAAATTTCGAAAGAACTTTGTGAAATGGTGTTGCTACTTAGGATACAATATAGATGATAAAATCCGCGAAATTCAAATACAAAACTTTTGTTAAACATCCACTCCATATTCACCAGCAATATTGTACCTAAACTAAATAAAATCTTTTTAGGAAAAACTTAAATTTGCAAGCGGTTAAGTAAATTAAAGTTACTGACATAATTAAAAGAATATATAAAATAGCAATAAACAAACAAACAAACACGTTAGTGTAGTCGTTATTAATTTAGGTATAAAACGCAATATACTGCTAATATGACTAATGTAGGATGCCTTTTACGTTGTGGAATTTTATTTTAGCAATTGCCTTATGACCTTTACAGTTAATTGTAAACTCGGGGATTAAATTGAAATTCAATAAGCATTGGTTCCGTGTTGACAGAAAAGGCGCGTTTTCAATATTTAGAAAGTAGTAAAATATGCCCACCTACGATACTGTCCAGAACAATTACTGGGCTCATAAAGATCGCATATATAAGGTAATTACAACCTAATGGAATTACATCATAATGTGTTTGTGGCATTATATTGACTTTGTCAGATGATAATGCAAAACACAAGCCTTTATAGTATGCGCACACTTATGCAACAGTGCAAGTAAAAATGGCTATTTGGCACAGAATAACCGGCGAAATCCGTTAACAAAATTAAAATTTTGCCCTTTTGCGAAATTCGTCTTGATGATGTGTTTGAAAACTGAGAAACTCGAGAAGAGGAATGCAGAAAATATTTTTAAAGAAATATTTTGACTATTTGTGAAATCCGTCAATACTATACGAGAATGAATTGAAATATTGAACTGTAAAACGTAAAATTATTTCTGCTATTCATTCAGACCACTTACAGACTATGCAGGTTTTCCAAACTTGGTAGATTGTCGGGGGATGCTAAGGAATTCAAACGTTCCGCCGATATTTCACATCCTTTCGCGTGGATATAGGGAAAGTTTGAACTATTCTTAGGGGAGGATTCGCCATAATAATATTATAGATGACTGTACAGTAAGTTCATAAAGAACGGGGCAAGTACATGAAACCGTGAAATGTCAGGTAAACCAGCTGTAACACCACAATGAATTGTAGACTGCTGACCTAAAAAGCTGCTCAGTAAAGACCATAGCCCTAAAGATGAAAGTCGTGGAAAAACATAAAAATTGTATTTTTCGGGCTAGCTTCCACATAAAATATTTTTTTAGTCTCTCACCTGTACCGTAATATGGGTTAGTGCAGCTATATTGTATGATATGTATTCGTAAAAACAACTTCCTGAATTGGTTGGTTGCTAGCATGGACAAGGAAAACATAACGATTAAAATATTTACAAATATTGGTAAAAAATACATAACAGGTTAACGCGGAAAATGTAAACATTAAACAATAAAACATATGGAAACTAACAATATACAATAGGCGTATACGCTTATGTACCGGCTGAATGAACTTAAAATCAGAGGTACATTGTAACGTACGTAATGGATGTGTATTGCTAATGTTTACGTAAATAAAATACAATATTTTGCGGAATTATCATTATTATGTGACAAAATAATTTATTACTGCACATAAAACCGGTCAACTGAAATAAAATGTAGTGCTTTTTCCTTATTAGAAAAAATTAGTAAATTGCATTTCGCAATAAAATTTACACATTTAATTATTCAGTTCCAATTAATTTTCAGTGCTATTTCAATTTGTTTAATCCTGTAAATTGCTAATGGATAATGAATCAAAAGTAGCCAATTTAATACAATTATTTTATTAACACAATTTTAAATAATTAGTCTGCTATGAATAAGCAAATTCAATATCATGCATCTTCTTTGAGTTAAACCAATGAAGGGGATTAAGCACTGCTATGTGTAATTTAATCATGATTAACCTCGCGATGATTAGAGGAGCCTTCATTCGACAGAATATACCTAATAGTGGCTGTAAACGGGACGCGAAAATGTAAATATAAAGTGCGGAAACTCTAGCTGCTTGCCAGGATCAATGTACAACATTATTATTATTATTATTATTATTATTATTATTATTATTATTATTATTATTATTATTATTATTATTATTATTATTTATCTTCTTCCTAAGCTTTAAAGATGTAGACATTGTGCAGCTAGGCTTTATCTCATTGAGTTTTGAGTTTCTGATAGGTATAGACAGTTCCTCTGATATGATAGTATTAAAATATGACTGTCGTTTCACGCCCACGTATGCAAGGCAGAGGTGGGCGACCAGCCAACCAATATGGGAAGGTGTGTGTCCAGCATCACGCATCCCCAGCCGGAAAGTTAGCTCACGAGGTCAGGACCACTGCCAATCGCAGCTCCTCAATTTCCTCATGATGCTGAGGAGGGGAGGGCACCAGTCCTATAACCGGGACTTTAAATCCGCATCACCATAAGCGGAATCAAACCCGGGCACATTCCATGGCCGGGAACCGGAGCTCCGCACTTTAGTCCATAGCGTCACGGCGCAGGACTGAAACTATTCTTACAGATCTTTATTTTTCTATATATTTTGCTTTAATTGGGATAAATATTTGCAGATACAGATTCATTACACGTTTCGTTGTAAAAGGTAAAGGTATGGCCGAACGGGACAGAGCACTGCAAGTGGGCCGTAACGGCCCTTTTTGAATCTTCCGTGAACCCTGCAAGGGAGGAATGAGGGGACAGACCCGAAGGGGAACCAGATCCGGATGACGACGGGTGCAAGCATGGGCGGGATCTAACGTTCCCAGGCCGAGCATATCCGGCGCCGCCCGGGCTCACTCACAAGCCACCGAACCACCGGGGCCCACCCGGAGCGGGACCACTGAGCAGTCTCCAACGACGCCAGGGAAGACGTCTCCACAGGGCGCCCAGCCGCAACCCGCCGAACGGTCGCCTAGTCCTACAATTCTGAAAACAGATGACGAGGAAGGGGCAGGAGTGTTATGGTAGAAGATGAACCCTCGTATAATTCGATTGCCGACCGGAGAAACCACGAAGAACCTATGGGTCAGATAGGGCGGCCACCCGGGATCGTACTCGGGACCTCCCGACTGCGATTCGCAAACGTTATAGCGGTGTCTCACTGGTACATTTCACTGCACGTACAGGGGAATAGAGAAAAACGAATCGAGAGTTAGATGTTTAAAAACCGTGAGGCGGTTATTGTGCTAAAAGCCGTCACACCCTTTTCTCTTTTGTTGTCATCCTCGACTTTATTGGATTTTACATTCTTTTGGGATGAGAAACTTTGGTAGAACATGGATATGTCCTAGTAAGAATACCTGCCACGATGATCCTAAACTGTGGTATTGGAAGGACAAGAAGCAATAATAATTTTGATTCAGCTTTAATAATACTTTCACTATATCCAATACTTGCCCCAGTTCACGATAAATTATCAGGCTGTTGTTCATTATGAGGCAGTATTTTATATCACAACACTGTGAATGCCAGAGTGATTGTAGTGTAAATTAACATTATTGTATGACAATGATTTTAGATGTTTGTTAGCTATAAGCATTGTTAGGAAATAAGTTTACACGGTCTCACTGAAACTGACAATAGGAGTGGGTAACAATGAAGCGAGGGGGTGAGTTGTTTATCACTTAGAAGAGACAAACAAATGACGTAAGGGTAGCGTGCCTTTCTTTAGAAATGGAGGGAATATCTTCCCTAGAGCATATGTTTTAGTAATTATGATTGGCTTATAAAATAGACGCTAATGTTGGCGCGATTTATTAACCAATAGCAGCTCTATTATAAAGTTTAGGCATATCGGGGTGAGGGAGTATAAATTCTTGAGCCAAAGGCAAGTATCGCGCAGTTCAACAGAATCATTCACGCGGCATTCACGAGGTAAACGTTGCGCAGTTCTAAGAAATCTCTCTCGCGAGTTACACGTCAGACAGTTCTAAGGAAGCATTCATGAGGTATACATTACGCAATTCTACAGAATCTCTCGCTTCGTAAAGTTAGTTACAAAATGTGAAATACGCGAATTAATAGTGCGCGGCAAATAAGTGATTGTAGTTACATTCGAAAATATAACAGTTTCAGTCAGGCATGTATCAAGATTAAATATATGAAATTAATTAAGTGTGACGGCAATAAAAGTGTAAAAACAAATTCTTTTATCAGTGTTATATTTTAGTAACAACTCCTTTCCGTTTACACGCCCTGCTCGACTGAGTAATAATAGCTAGCCGGAGGACAAAGAAACCAAAATTCAAAATAGTAAAACAATAACAGGCGCTCAGCAAATAAGATAACACGTACAGATTACTGCGACAATTGATCACCTAATTACACACTATAGTAATGTACGTATTCGGTGAATAACTGTTCTTTAGACTTTATACCTATAATACATTTTTTTGCAAACAAATGCTCCCAACCTCAATGAAGCTTAAAACAACTGTTTCTTAATGGTTTACGATGCGAAAATTAATTTCGTGACGGCAAATTCTTGTGCAGAAGGGCATCAATGGTGCTAGAAAATCTCATAAAACCTGGCCAGGGTGTTACCTATGCGGCTACTTGAAGATATATATTTTATTTGTATTGCAACCATTTTAAACTGAAACAGACTATGAGTGTACAGTTTTTAAACGGCCACTAAAGTGATATATTTGATTGTGAATACAACGGATTTGCATATCGTTTCATATTGACGTTTGTTAATTAATGTAACTGATATTAATTATTTTATTGCCATTAATTGCACATATTGTGAATCGATTTTGTGTTGGCACCATGTTAGGAAAGCTACATTGAACGTAAGTTGTACTTTATTCTAAATAACACGGCCATCATTAACGTACAAACGTATGTTACGGAATGCGCCTCCGTTTTGTCACTATTCATCCATGGAAATCAACTTATAAAAAAGCGATTAATCTGCACTGGGCGGCGCCGTGGCCGAGTGATTAGACCGCTTGCCTCCCACTGAGGCGGCCCGGGTTCAATCCCACCTGCATGTGGGATTTGTGGTGGACGAAGCGGCGTCTGGGCGGGTTTTTTCCAGGTTCTCCGGTTTCTCCCGCCATTCATTCCACCAACTGCTCCATCATCACCTTTCCTTTCATCCATTTCACCAACATTTCGTTTCATCTACTTCCTTCATCCCATACCAGGCATCGGGCTGATCACCCATCCTGGATGTTCTGTCCGATCCATGAGTGTCTGCTCCTCGACGGGCTTCTGACCCCAGGTATCGGCTTGTAAGTCCTGGGGGGTGTAAGTCCTACATAAGAGGAGGGTAAACAGATAATGAATGAATGATTAATCTGCACTATGACGACGTAACAACTTATCAATAGTTACGGAAGATTTTTACAACTTCTCTCAAAGATATCCTCGGAAGCGGTAGTGCTATAATTACGTCGGAGAGGAGTTAATTAACTGAAAACTGCAGCGCCCTAACGCAATAGCGAACTATTCACACAATCGTTTCACTGCACAGCATTGAATTTCTTTACGAAGTGATTAATAAATTATTTAAAATCCATACTTCGTGAAAATTATTACAGCTCTCCTTTTGCTGCGCCCTGATAATAAAATAAGAGAATCTCATCCCTCAAACAACGTTAAATAATAAATCGTCGCTAAACGCATTTTCTTAAAACACTGCCTCAAAACCTCTGACATATTAATGCAAATCGTTAGAACCATTATTGCGAAATTAAAAAATTACGAAACATTTCCATGTAAAGGGTAGCTTGGTATAAAGGGGGTTCCTTTAAAAATCTTCGTGTGGCATCTATGGAAGACGTGAACTTCAATACCAACTTTGCTATTTAAAGGCTTTTCGTTACTTACTCTACCATATACATACTAGGCAAAGAAGGTATTGATTTCACCTAAAAATTCGATATACAGATTTCATCGGAAATATATGTTTTTAGGCCCTGAATAAAAAAAATATGATGTGTTACACTCACGCGACTTTTTCTGCTCTACTCTTATTCTGCATATGCTTCATGTTAATCGAGATGTTAATCTTATTGCTAATTTTCTTGTAGAGGCAAGGGGAATTGGTAGGTTTTAAGCGATAGTCAAATACGGTTGCTACATGGAGTATTCCATTCTCTTTGCAATACTAGGAGAAAAAAATGAATAACGAATTCCCATTTGAGAAAAAGTATAAGTATTGCAAAATTTAAGGGAATAACAAGCAATATATCGAAATTGGTTCACTCACCAAAAAACTATATGACATAAATTCTGTATTTTAACGCAAATTTGGTGTTTATCCAAATGTTCGTTTCTGTTATGCTGTTCACACACACACACACGTAGTAGAGAAAGTAAAAAGGTGGCTTTAGAAAAAAGGTGGGCGCGTGTGTATAGGTAATCTGTGAAAGCATAGCTCAAAAATGAAAAAGTGAATAAACACCAAACTTAGTATTAGGTGCAGTACCTTATAAAGATACCACACAAAAATTTTGAATAAAATCCCCCACCTTAATCTACTCTTTACGTGGAACGTTTTTTTTGTTTTCTAAAATTGGCCATAACGACTTTGATTAAAATGCCATATATTTATGATATTTACATGATAAATAAAATCTGTATCTAGAATTTTCTGGGTAACTTTGAAGTCCTTTCGTTCGGAAGGAATTTTGTATAGTCTTGTACAACTAGTATATATTAAGCGATAGAAGAAATGAACTACACAAGAAATGTAGATCTCTTTAAAACCCACAATTTGCTTCAAATAGCTTTCTTGTCGCGTTATCCATTTCCGAGATATCGGTTAGTAATGGTTCGAGTTGTTCATTACTTAATCATTCTTTTAAATTTCTTTCAACATTCACTTGTCTCTCGCGATTGCATGGCAACAGTATGGAATTTTAAGGCAGCGTATAGTGTCCAGTTCTAAAACATTTGACTATCGCTGTTCTCTTTGTATCTATAACGAAATATCTAATTTATCTATTTCTGCAAAGATTTATTTGGATTAAAATGTAGTATATAGGAAAACAAGCGTATAAGTGATAGATGGTAGAGAAAGTCATATGAATGTAACACATCAGGTTTTTTTAGTTATGCTCTTTACAGACAGGCGGACATACACACAAATGGATATTATTCTAAAATTCCTTTTATTGTGATTCAAGGGTTTCAAAACGTGTATTCTCAGTGAATTCTCGTAGTCTAGTTGCTATAGGTAAGTAGATAAGGTATAAATATATGGAAACCATATCTATGCTGTTCATTTTCCTGAGAGTATCAGCCATTTTGAACAACAAGCTACACGTGCTACTCGTTTTGGTGCTATATCTGGTGTAAGAAATTTCAGCTTTCTAGAAATAAATGCTAAAGACCTAGTGAAGGAAAGCGCGCATCACAAGCCGGTGTACAATTTATGGGAGGATGAGCTGAGGACGTGTGTGTAATAAACAAGGGAAACTTTGCTCTTTTGCAATTTATTTACTTGACTTGAGCTCACCAGCCCCGTATTTCTTCCCGCTTTCACTTAAAATACAATGTTGCATAACAGCCCCTTTGGAGAAAGGGCTTATCATAAAGCAGCACTCGTGGTAATGCAATCTTTTGTATGCATTGCTGATAACATTTGTAGGGAGAAAGCAGTGAATATCTCTGGTTTTCTCCGCAGAAAGGTCTTGGAAAATTTATACGTAATTGGAGAGATAAAAGATGCTGCTACTGTGGTACGATATACGAGGTATGTATATAGAGCATATTTTTTTTTTTGTAGATCTGATGCTCTTTCCTTCTTTATTTTCTGTCTTTATATTCTTAAGAACGTCCGGAAAGGGATGAAATTATGAAATTCTTGTTTTTTAGCTTTCTGCTTATTAAAACCTATGGAATCTTCTCTTTCAAATGATGTGTAGCTTATGCTGTTTGCTAACCTATAAAAATTTAAATAATTGGTTAAAGCGTATCCTTTGTGGACGTGGCTCTGGTTGGAGCTGTAGAATTAATGTAAAACAGTCCTGAAACTTACTACTTTTCAAACATCTCTGTCATGAGGCACATTTTGAATGATTTAAATGATTAGAAACACCTAAGAAACCAAATCTGTACAGCATGGATTATACAACAGTTTATGAGTTCATCTAAACCACTTTGCTTTTATTTATAGAAATAAGCAAACTTTAAAATCCAAAATTTCAATTCGAGTGATTTGAAATTTTAAATCAGCAATCAGGGTTTAATGTATATCTAACACATAGACCAAACTGCATGCATATTTTTTTAATTTATTAGTTCCGGTTATTTTATTTCTTTTTACTCATTTGAACATTGCGTCTCATTATGCAATTACATTTTTATATATTAATATTTTATAATGAAACTCTTTAATGCTAGATTTATAAATTACATTTTAATTATCCTTCTAGTTTGGGATGAGGTAGTTGCAGCACTACGTACGATACAAAGTTCCCGGTGGCCTTCGCTCCATGTACACTTTCCGGTGACCTTCGCCCCCAAGTTTAAAAAATCAACTTTGTATTTTTAATGTTTATTTAAATATTATATATGTATGCCTCGGCTGCGTCAGTAGTAATTTGCAGAAACACGTATCTCTTAGCAGGGGGTAGTGCAGCTAAAGAATGAAGGCTTACACAAATTATAACAGTATTTAACTTCGTTTTATTAACATTTCACTCTTTTTTTCATTCCTTCTCACGATTAAATAACACTTCAGTGATATATCATACTGTAGAGATGTGAGATTGATAATTCCTTTTTTAACGTAAACATTATATCATTCTCGCCGTAATGAATTTTCATGTCTCACACATTGAACACGTCCGTACTGATCGAGTACGCAATCTAACAGCGTCTGCGTGGGAATTTGCACATTTTACTCTATTTCAAGTCTCTAATTGGCTAATTCTACTCCAATAGAATACTTTTATTTAACTTAAGCTTTTTTCTAGTTGTTGATTGGCTATTTATAAACCGTTTTAAATATTACATTATTCTTACAAGAATTATTAGTAGTATAATTAAACTTTCTAATTTATTGTTGTCTCAAGGTTACCTCATTATTACCTCATTGTTTAAAATTTTCGGCTTCTATTCTCACAGCTTCTACATCGTTAAATTACTGAATACATTCACATAACATTATTATACATGTACATAATAATATAAAATAATACAATGACAGTTACATACTCTTTATATACTATTTATATACATATTGCTTTAAGGTGGGCTGTTATTATGTTTTATATTATATAATTAGACTTATATAGTTTAAGTGTTAAAATACTGCCTCAGGGAGAAACTAAGTGTTAAACATGAGCTTTCAAATGTTTGCTTAAAATTTAGACAATATAAAAATTATTTTTGAATAACCTCGTAACTACGCATGTTAAAAATTGCATGATATCATTATCCTGTTATTTACAAGGAGGTATATAAACTTTCATTTATACCGAAAATCACATCGTGTGGAATAATCGTGTGTCGACAAATGAAAGCTGGAGAAAAAAGTGTTTAAAAATTATAACGCTAAATTAACTCTGTTTTTGACTTTATGCTGTTTAATAGTAGATTATGATACAAACGGTAAACTTTTAAGATGTGTGGCATATACTAATTTTTGACAGCACTCGAATTTGTAAAATATCAATACTATTGTATTGTTTCCTGAAAATGACAGAGATCACGTTTAGAGCGTCGTTCCTGAAATAAGAGAAATCACGTTAAAAAGCGAGATGTCAAATGTTTTGTTGATTCGTTAGCAATCAATTTCAGTAAAATTATTTTCAACATTGGCCTTACACCAGCCAATGAAGTGTATCACATTGCTTTCTGGAGTTTTTGGGTAAGTACTTGTAGTGTTATTCTTTCTGCTGCTTCTGGAATTTCACATGGCTCTTCCATTTCGACTTCTTCTGAATTCATAATTTCGACCATTTAATCAAAGCAAGCAGAAGGCTGCCAATACAACGCATAGGTTAACTCTACAACGAATTGTGTCGTCCTCCGTTGTGCAGTAGTCACTATACTAGCCTCTAGTTCCCGAGGTCGCGGGTTCAAACACGACGGAGGGCAATGGATTTTTTCGGGCGTAAGCATTCTTAGCGTGGCTTCCTTCGGAAGGGAAGTGAAGTTCGGTGGTTCCGTGTCGTAGATTTACGGCAAGAACTTCAAGCCTGATAAGCAGGTCTCTGAGCAAAATTACTGGTCTTTCATGCCCAATATAGAATGGGACGCTAAGGACCTCAGTAGTTAAAGAGGGTCCATAAATAAAACTCAATTTTACAACGAATTGCGATAAACTGAAGTATGACGAATTATATTGTGAACGCATATAATAATAATATTTATTGTACTAAGCAATGTACAAGTAATATGACCGGCATTCAGTCCTGGCTCTTTACCAGTCATATTAATATTACAATACTTCCTTTTATCCTCTCTTCCCATTTCTTAATCCTATTTAACCATATTTGCTTATGTGTTCACTGACCAAATCCATTTGTTTTTAACTTTATTCAAGTATTGCCCTATACTCTTATTATCTTTTTGAATCATTTCAATTATAGCAATATTTCTATCTACCTTAAACTTTTTCTTTTTAATAAACTGTTTTCTCCAAATTGCACTTAAATGCACTTAAATATTATATATTCGACAGCATCATTTCTAGCATACATGGGACACTAGTTTTGAAGTATACCCTTCCTTAAACCTCTTAGCCACCGTACTCATGTTCTTGCGCATACAATGCTTTCTCGCTTGTCCTTATTTGCATTATCTACTTAGTTTTCTCTTCCCTATGTGTTTTTTATATGTATACAAAAAAATAAGGATCTCTTTTCGGCTATCATGCTAGTATGTTTTGCATTTCTATATCATCTAATCTCTTTCTTACCACTTTCCAAAAATTATTCAATTATTTTCTGTTTCTGCATATCTCTCCTAACCCGTTCCTCTCCAAGTTGCACCTCACACTATTTATCCACCCGCTATTCCCTAAAGTTTTTTCTTGGTATTCTAAGCATTGTCTTAACACATTTCCTTTATCGAAATTTAAGATCCTAAACCAGTATTTCAATGCTCTTTTCATTATCCTTCCCTTGCTTGCCACCCTGCCCATTTCTATTTGAGCTACATGTCTTGCAACTGTGAACACAAAATGCGAGTGTACGAGAAATTAATCCAATAAAAGTCATAATAAAAAGTAAAACCAAATCAAACCAAGCCGGGTTAGTAAACATACGTAAATACAAAGCGTAATTTTCAAGTGATTGGAGTTGGCCACAATTAAGCTCGTTTAAGGCCATGCTGTCTAAAAACAACAGTTATGTATATATGGGCCCGGCCCTCCTTCATTCCTGAGGCTTTTCTTGAAAGGTTTGTTCACTTTAATGGTATCAAAACTTATCGCTTTACACCACTTTCTTGGTAGTTAGGATTACAGGCAGACATTTAAATCGCTATATGAAATGCGCTCATTTATAAAAGATACGTAGAACCAAAGTAGAAGGTGTGTAGTGTTTAACAAATCTAAAATTCATATTAATCAACTTTGGCAATCTTTGTCTATTTTACCACAGATTAAATCTGAAAAACTATTTTGTTGTGAATTTTTGGTCTTTGTCATGTGTAACAGTAATATCAACATCTTTTGAAGATTTTTAAGATGAGAACTTATTTTGGAAAACGAAAAAAATAAAACAAATTGTCAGTGTAACAAGTGCAGAAACTAGCCCCAATAAGAACAGCATCCCTATTCCGAATCTAGGAACTATTCCCGACTATGAAACTAAACAAACTCTTCAAACAATGTGGAAAACTGATAAATATAAATGTTTTGGGTGAATCAGACATGAATGAACATTTAAAATAGTACTAAACAAAATTATAATGCATGTGGCTTATATATAGGAATAGTACCCATGATAACTTCTTAATAATCCACCTAATGGAACTGGAATGCATTAAAAAGTAATCGAAACTTTGTCGCTGAGGTCCCGAAAATTGCATATTTTTATGTAAAGTGCAGGTTTTCTAAGAATCTACAGAATGGATATGCTTCAAATGTTGGGATACATGCTCTCGGAATACTTATTCCCAACTTATCAGGACGGTAAAATAATTAGTATTGAACTTGCTTAAAATTAGATACAAACGGTGAAAAAGTTTATTGCATTATAAAAACATTATATTTGTTTTATAAAACATGATTAAAACATCTCCATATTAAATTACAGCCAAAGAATTCATAAATAATCTAACATTTCCGTCTCCTACTGTGAATACATTCCGAGAAAACAACTTTATAAATACTATTTTAAGACTGCCAAGATTGAACATTCCGAATTGCGTTCAATTGTTTAACAAAATGCCATGTTAGTAATGAGAACATATATAAAGAGCTTGTATTGGCAGTGTAATGGAAAGTATGTAACACTTTTTAAATTACTTAAATAATTTGACTTCTTAGAAAAAAATTATTTTATCTTTCCCTATCAAGTACCTTGTGGGGGAAAGTATTGCATTCCACCGGAAAATTCGATACGAGATTTCACAGGAAACAATGTTTTGAGACCCTGAAACCAAAATGGAATTTTTAGAAAAAGGTCCACGCGCGCATAAGTGTGTCATTCTGTACACCATAACTCAAACAGGAAAGCTTGAAAAACACCAAACTTCGTATTTAAGTTCAGTCTCTTCCAAACATGTGGCATAAAGATTTTCAGGAAATCCCCCACCACAAAGTACCCTTTACTAGAACATTTTTTTTAAATGTTTCAGTTTCTCAAAATAGCTCAAACGATTTGTGTTAAAATATCCTTATACAAGATATTTACATTACAAATAAAACGTATACTTGAATTTCCTGGGAATAGAATGTGTACTGTGCTTTTGTATGTGTGCCTCTTTCCGGAGGAATTTTGTAATTTCGTATATGTGGTAAACCCTAACAGATACACATCAACTTCAGAGAACATTTAAAATACAGGATTAATTACAGTCATTTTATGCGGTATAAGCCATTTCCGAGATATTTATTGTTATTGTTTTGAATTTCTAAACATTTTGTCCTCTTTTGAAGTAGCCGTCATTCAGTTGCTGCTCACGATGTCATGAGAAGAGTTTTTCAAGGCCAGCGAAATAACGACACTGTTAGTGTTTTAAACATTTGACTATCGCTCTGCTTCCCACTAGCCCCCTTAAACCTACAATGAAAAATCCGATGTGTTGCACTCACATCACTTTCTCTACTCTTTTACATTTATTTTTACAAACGCTTATTCTCCATCTACTTCATGTTAATCGAGATAAACATTTGCAGAAATTATCTTATTGCTAATTTTCTTGTAGGTGCAAGAGGAATATGGTAGGTTATAAGCGATAGTCAAATATTTTAAGAGCTGGTTGCTATGTGGCGCATTTCATTCTGTTTGCATGTCCAGGAAATCAAAAAACGAATAAAGAATTCCCATTTGAGAAAAAGTATAGGTGTTGGAAAATTAGAACAAATAAAGAATATTCGGAATTGATTCACTGGACAGAAGAAAATGTATATGACATAAATTGTGTGTTTTAACGAAATCTACATCTTTTGTGTAGTAAACCTTTGTCTATCTCTACGGTTTACCAGTTATGCGAAAGTCATCAGAATGAAGAGTACTTTTGGGTACATTCCCAGAAAATTCAAGATACACATTTAATTTGCCATGAAAATATATTAAACATATGATATTTTAATCAAAGTCGTTAGAGCCGTTTTGAGAAAACAAAAATGTTCGAAAAATTTTCCATGTAAAAGGTAATCTGGGGTGGGAGTATATTCTTGTAAGTCTTCGTGTCGCATCCTTGGAAGATAGTAAATAAAATAACAAGTTTAGTATTTATTCAACTTTTCGTTTTTGAGTTATGCTGTTCACAGGCAGACACACACACACACAAACATGTCTTTGCAAAAACGTTGTTTGTGGATTCAGGGCACCTCAAAACATGTATTTCCGCTGAAATCTCGGTATCGAATGTTTGGTGGAATGCAATACTTCCCCTACTTACTATACGTAGTAGAGAAAGTAAAAAGGTAAGCCATTGATGCCCAACCTTACTGAGAGAGGTGATGAAGGGAGTTTCCCTTCCCTATAATTTACACTCGTGCTGCCAAGGACTGAAACTTGATTGGTTAACTTCTCATTCTCTTCAAATAAGGTGGAGTGACTATGGACTTTAAAGCTTAGCTTTTAAGAGAATAGGTTGGGCTTCACTGCTGTAAGCGTTTATCTTGATTAACATGAAACAGCTGAGAAAATAAGCTTTAAAAACGTAGTTTTCGGAAACTGCATATAGATAATGGGTGTAGAGAAGGCCATGACAGAAGAAACACATCAGAACTTATATATTGGGATGTGAAATTGTATTAATTGTCTTAATTTATGGGTGTTATTTTTCAGAAAGAAAACGGTTACAAAGATATTGTCTCTCAGCTAATGGCCAAATACCCATCTTAACACCAAGACTGAAACATTGCCTTATACTGTTAGACAACTCTGTGCTTAAGCAGCGAGAATGCTACTCAGAAAACGTTGTTATCTCATTGAGAGAACAAAAGGCCATAAGCAAACATTCGGTGTTAAAACTCGAGAATCGAAATCAATGACTCTCATCAGCTTTCCGCTATTCTGAGAGAGAAGTGAAGTTGTTGGTAAATTGCCAACGTGATTCGGATATTGCAGATATCCCTTGGCGAAGTTCCAGTTGTCAATGACATCCTCCGAATCAGTTCTGCCTGCTCGCCTCACAATTTTAACACGTATAAACCTCTATAGGAGTCATTTAAAGGTGCTAATCTGCTCACAGTGGTTAAAAACCCTACGAATTTTGGTAACGTGAACTTGAATTTGTTTATTTTGGGAATCGAATGCAACAAATATATGAAAATGTGGCCATAAGGATTCTTTAAACTGCGGAATATTAACTTTAATGCTGAAATGCACTCCTAAGTATATACTAAACAGAACATTTACCGCATTTACTGTATACTGCTATGAAAATTCGTAAATATCCCTAGGGAACATGTCGCAGTAATCTGTTCGTGTTATCTTTTTTGCTGAGCGTCTGTTATTGTTTTACTATTTTGAATTTTGGGTTCTTTGTCCTCCGGCTAGCTATTATTACTCAGTCGAGCAAATATCTCTGATCAGAGCGTGTAAACGGAAAGGAGTTGTTACTATAAGATAACACTGATAAAAGAATTTGTTTTTACACTTTTATTGCCGTCACACATAATTAATTTCACATATTTAATCTTGATACACGCCTGACTGAAACTGTTAGATTTTCGAATGCAACTACAATCACTTATTTGCCGCGCACTATTAATTCGCGTATTTCGCATTTTGTAACTAACTTTACGACGCGAGAGATTCTGTAGAATTGCGTAATGTGTATACCTCATAAATGCTTCCTTAGAACTGCCTGACGTGTAACTCGCGAGAGAGATTTCTTAGAACTGCGCGATACTTGCCTTTGGCTCAAGAATTTATACTCCCTCACCCCGATATGCCTAAACATTATAATAGAGCTGCTATTGGTTAATAAATCGCGCCAACATTAGCGTCTATTTTATAAGCCAATCATAATTACTAAAACATATGCTCTAGGGAAGATATTCCCTGCATTTCTAAAGAAAGGCACGCTAGACAGACGTCATTTGTTTATCTCTTCTAAGTGATAAACAACTCACCCCATCGCTTCATTGTTACCCACTCCCATTGTCTGTTTCAGTGAGGCCGTGTAAGCTTATTTCCTAACAATGCTTATAGCTAACAAACATCTAAAATCATTGTCATACAATAATGTTAATTTACACTACAATCACTCTGGCATTCACAGTGTTGTGATATAAAATACTGCCTCAAACAGGAAGAAGGTTCAGACAGAGTGAACCATTTCGAGACAACAATCCATTTAATTTTCACTTTCTACTACTCTGTACCTACAGTAAGTGGAGGACGTATTAAATTCAAAAAATAAAGTAGAAGAAAGGAAAGGAATAGTAACCAACATTTCAATGGAAATACACATTTTGAGGGCTCCCCGAATCAAAAAAGAATATATGCGAAAATAATTTTTAGAAAACTGTCTGTATGTGTGCGAGTGTCTACGTATCTGTATGTAAACAGAATAACTTCTTCTTTCTCTGTTTACCCTTCCCGATGTTAGGGCTTACACCCCCGGCGCATACAAGCGGGTGCTTTGGGGTTAGACGCATGTCGGGGAGCACAGACTATGGATCAAAGACAACAGCTAGGATGGGTCATCACTCCTAAGCCTTGTATGACAGCGAGGAAGGAGATGATATGAACTGCCGGTGAGAGTAATGAATGGAAAGGTGAGGATGGAGCAATTCGTGGAATGAATGGTAGGGAATCCGGAGAACCCGGAGAAAGTTCACCCAGACATCGCTTTGTCCAACACACACCCACATGCGGTTCCCTGGGATTGGAGCTTGCTGAGAGTCTAGCCATTCGGCCACAAATTAGAATTAAATTGAGTTTTATTTATGGACGCTCTTTAACTACAGTGGTCCTGAGCTTCCCATTCTATATTGGGCGTGAAAGACCGCTAATTTTGCTCAGAGACCTCTTTATCTGGCTTGAGGTTCTTTTACGTGCCGTAAATCTACCACTGGCTTTACTTCCCTTCCGAAGGAATCATGCTAAGGATTTTTACACCCGAAAAAATCTATCGCCCTCCGCTGGGGTCGAACCCGCGACCTTGGGTACGGCCTGAACAGCATAACTAAATTCGGCTGAGTAGCAAACTTGATGCTTAAGTTCAACAACTTCAAAGGATGCGACGCGAACATTTTAAAGGAAACCCACCCACATTTTCGTTATTTTAATTTTCTCAAAAATGGGTCTAACGATTTTGATTAAAATACCATATGTTTCAGAAAATTGTATGACAAAGAAAACATGTATTTTGAATTTACTCGGAATACTATGAAGTTTTCTTAAATCTGAATAACTCGGTATAACTGATATAGCGTAAGAGATAGAGAAAATCTTACTACGTAAAAGTGTAGATCTCGTTAAGGCACACATTTCATCTAAAATATCCGAGATATTCTTTGTTGTTGGTTTGAATTTTCAAATACTTATACCATTTCAAGTGGTAAGTAGCTATTCGAATTTTCTTGCCGTCATGCAAATTTCTAAGTCATCTCATTACGATCTGCTTTTTAAAAACCTTACTGTCGCTTTGGTGCACTGCATTCTCCTTATACCTACATCGCAATGCGTAAGCATGTAATGAAGGTCCATCTGGATTAACAAGAAGCGAATAGAAGTGTTTATAGAGTAAATAACTGTTTGTAAAACTGGTTTGTAGAATACGTTTACGTTCTTGTGGTGGTCAAGCACAGAGATCATCTCATTTGAAAACATCGTTAGTCACCGTTACGAACGAAGGTGGTAAATGACAGTTGTCGCGCTGACAGTTTTACGAGGAGAATAAAGTGGAGTGGTGGAAAGGACGCGGCGGTTTGGCGCCAACCAGGCAACATATTATTTTGTTGTTAATTTGATGTTATCTTATTATTCGTTGCTGCATTTCCCTCAGAGTACGAATCCCGAACGAGTCCGAAAAATGGAATTGAATACAGCTCTATACTGTCAAATTTCACAGCAAGTAATTTCACACAAACACACTCGAAATAGGCTACTGCTGATTGATCAGGAAGTACGTGAGCTGACTATGACGTCGCCGAGTTTTTTCTAGCGCACAACTACAGAGTGAGCCAAAAGACTCCGAATCGCCTGCGCGACGTACTGCACAGAAATCTGATATAGCAATTGCTCCAGTTAGCGAGCACAGTGAAGTAGAATCTATGTCCAGTGTTAGTACGCCTGTTGTTACTCAGTTACTAGCGATGTCTAATCCGCCTGTCGTGGCCAATGCAACGCAATCAGCTGTCTGCCGCCCGGTCATTGACCCCTCGTACTTTAACTCAGAAACGAACAGTCGGATAAACACCAAACTTGGTATTTAGGTTCAGTATCTTCCAGAGATGCGACATGAAGGTTTTCAAGAAAATCCCCCCACCCCAGATTACCCTTTACATGAAACATTTTTCGAAAATTTTAATTTTCTCAAAAATGCTTCGAACGATTTTGAGTAAAATATCACATGTTTAAGATATTTTCATGACAAATGAAATGTATATCTCAATTTTCTGGGAATGTCTCCAAAAGTATTCCTCATTGTGAACGACTTTTGCATAACTGGTAAACCATCAGAGATAGACAAAATTTTACTACACAAAAAATGTAGATCGCGTTAAAATACACAATTTATGCCATATACTTTTTTTTGTTGAGTGAACCATTTTCGAGATATTTCTTGTTATTCCCTTAAATTTTTCAATACTTATTTTCTCAAATGGGAATTCGTTATTCATTTTTATGTCTTGGATATGCAAAGAGTATTAATCCGTGGGACACGTAATGGTGCTGCACATAGCAACCAGCTATTAAGGGATATGTCTGTGTTAATGTTGCCCTTGCAAATACAAAACAAGGGGAACGTAACCTTAAGTGATAGTCGAATATTTTTAGAACTGGTCGCTATGTGTAAAATGTAATTCTGTTTGCATTTCAAAGGATCGTTTCTGCAAATATTTATCTAGATTAATATGAAATAGATGGAGAATAAGAGTTTGTAAAAATAGTTTGTACAAGAGTAGAGAAAGTCATGTGAGTGTAACACATCAGATTTTTTTATACAGTTTCTATTCTTCGAAAGCTTATTTTCCTATCTACTTCATCTTAATCCGGGCCCCCGCCATGGCGCTGTGGGCTAGAGCGTGGAACTTTGGTTTCTGACCAAAGAATGCGCCCGGGCTCGATCCCACACATACGTGTGCAGATTTTAAGTCCCGGATATAGGAGCGATGCCTACTCAGCATCGTGAGGAAAGTGAGGAGCTGCGGTACTCAGCGATCCCGGCTGGGGGATGCGTGATGTTGGCCATATCACTTCCTCGTATCCGTTGGATGGTCGCCCACCCTGTATGTGGGCGTGAGACCTGCAGGCGGGTTGCAGATATGTAACCTTCAAGGCCTCTTACGCCACGGGATGATGATTATCATCCATACTTTCTTTTTATCTCTTATGGTTTACCAGTTAAACAAAATTATACAAAATACCTTCCGAGTAGAGGCTGTTCCATGAAAATTCAAGATTTAGGATTTGTGTGTCAAATTTTACTTTCAGAAAATAAAAAGCAGCGAGAATTTTTCAATGTAAAGAGTGGTTCGAGATGGGAGATTTTATCGAAAACTTCGTGCCGTATCTTTGGAAGATACTGAATTTTAAAGCCTGTTTGATATTATTTATCCCACGTTTCGTTTCTGAATTATCCTACATTCAAAGGCAAACACACGGAGCTTTTTCTAAAAATGCCTTTTTGGTTTTAGGGGCCTCAAAACGTGTATTTCCGGTAAGCCTGGATATAAAGCTTTTCTGTGGAATGCAATACTTTCTGTACCTAGATATATTTTAGAGTAAGGTAAAATTTAACTTTTCACTATTTTATCTTCGGAGGTGGCCTTTAACAGCAATATGTTGGAATGTAAGTGAAGGAAGGAATATATTTTCAAAGTTTAACATAAGCGATGGTAATGCATAATATTTAAGGCATCAAGATAAAATATCTCTTACAATTATGTGGCAAAATAACTAAAAAGAATCAGATGTTATACTCATACGACTTTCTCTACTCTTGTACAAACTATTTCTACACATGCTTATTCTCCATCTACTTCATGGTAATCGAGATAAACATTTGCAGAAATTACCTTATTGCTAATGTTCTTGTAGGTGGAAGGGGAATAAGCGATAGTCACATCTTTTAAGAGCAGGTGCTATGTGAGGCATTCCATTCTCTTTGCATATCCAGGACATAAAAAAGAAAAAAAGAATAACGAATTCCCATTTGAGAAAAACCATAATCATTGGAAAACTCAGAAAAATAACAAGCAATATCTCGAAAATGTATCACTCCACAAAACAAACGTATATGACATAAATTGTTTGTTTTAATGAGTTCCACCTTCTTTGTGTAGCAAAATTCTGTCAGTCTCTTACGGTTATCAGTTATGCAAAAGCGTTCAGAAAGAAGAGAACTTTTGGGGAGATTCCCACAAAATTCAAGATACATTACATATGCCATGAAAAAATCTTAAATATATGATATTTTAATCAAAATCCATAGACCCATTTTTGAGAAAATAAAATTTCGGAAAGTGTTCCATGCAGAGGGTAGTCTGAGGTGGGGGATTTTCTTGAAAATCCTCGTGTCGCATCTTTGAAAGCTACTGAACCCAAAGACCAAGTTTCGCATTTATCTGAATTTTCGTTTTTGAGTTGTGCTGTTCGCAGACACACACATGGATATGTTTCGAAGAGTGTTTTATTTGGATTCAGGGCGCCTCAAAACATATATTTCCGGTGAAACCTCGGAATCGAATTTTAGGTGGAATACACTACTTCCCTTACTTACTATAGCAGGAAAGTAATAACTTCAGGAACGTTCGCCAGTTCCAAAGAGTAAAATAGCATAGATAGGCCTTATCTTTGTTTGTTTTTGCTTCTGTGTAGCCCCCTTTAATGTCATGGTCATATCTAGGGCTTAGACTTGAGTCAAAACTTAAGGTATTATAACTGTTTGACTGTAGATGTTTTTAAACGTTGGTTTAAAGCCACATTCATACTTAGACTCCCCGGAGGGTAGAGAATGATTCTAGTTAAAAAACAAACCACCTCAACCGGGAATCAACTTGGGATCTCTGGATTGAGAAGTCCCTATCTTGTTAGGTAATTTTAATAAAATAATCCTGATGTGCCGTAAAGGGCAAAGGAGCATTTCACATAATTATTCCTGCAATGAAGGCCAATAGAGAAGTGGAGTCAGCTGTGAGATTTTGAGTATATCTAAAGATTACTAGCCACCTTTCTTTAATGGTATATTAATTAGCTAAGTTTGCAATTTGGTAATATTAATTACCAAGGTGATGTGAAGCTCTTCCTCTTCTCATCTCAAGATTGATGGTAGTAATTAGCAATAAGAACTCTTCTCTTCTCATTGTGATGACTACGGAAGTATAAAATGATGCTTGGGGGTGAATTTCTTATTATTTTCTTGCAATTTTCAAATTTGGACGTTATGGAGAGTTTAGTATGTTAAATAATGGAAAAGTATTAAAGCTCATTGGAGCTCTAACTTGCAAATGTATCCACGTGAACTAGTAAATTGTTCCCGGGCCACCGACACAACCAGCCAAGGTCTTTAAGACATTCGGCAAGTCTGCGGTTCAACTCCCACCAGGAACAATTACCTACTCTCTGTCTGAGGCTTTTTCTAAGTTTTTCTCAATCGTCATAACAGGCAAATTTCGGAGAAGTGCCTTCTTAAACCTAGGCCTGGAAGGTTTCTTTCAAAAATTCGTTCTAAAATATCATTTCATTTTATGTATCATCAGTCTGATTGTCTGTGGTGCCGTATAATGCAAGAATGGGCGGTCACAAATTCCCGGTCTGTGGATTTACTTCTTTAGATATAGCATGTTTCCATTCTCAGCAAATTCGTACGCAAGTACCTCTGTGGAATATTATCTTAAATTCCGTTTGACATACATATAATCCCTAACCTGGTAACATACAAAATATACCAGCTGGCCCAACAATGCCCTATTTGACCCGTGCAGATAACCCTTCGTGCTTTAAAAGAGTTGCAGAACTCAACGGGGCAATTGTAAGCAAACTTAATTAAGGGCGCATTAGCGCCATAAAAACCCACTACTACTACTACTACTACTACTACTACTACTACTACTACTACTACTACTACTACTACTACTACTACTACTACTACTACTACTACTACTACTACTACTACTACTACTACTACACTAGCTATTCTCAGAAACGTCAATGTGGATACACGGCTATTTTAATAGTTTATAATAAAACAATGGTCTTGTAAATCAAAAATAAGAAACAAGCTTTTAGAACTTCAAAGGAAAGAAAATGTTCCATAAATTACTATTCAACTTTCTTCTCTTAATTTAAATATTGGTACAAATTAAAATCTCCTCATAAAACATAATAAAGAGGACGAAAAGAATAACATACGGTGATATATATTGTTTCTAACGCATATTGTTAATGTGGCGTTTTCATGCATGTATACGGGGGAAAATTTTCGAACATCTGTTCAATGAGCGAAGTCACAATAATAATAGTAACAATAGCATTTATAATAGGAAGTGAAAAAATGGCAGTGATTGTTGCTTATAGTCCGTAATGTTAGACATAACAGCGTAAAAACAATTTGAAAAAATAGCTATGGGCGGATAGATGAAATAAAGGTATTTTAATTATTTGTCAGTCTAAAAAGTGAGTTTATTCTCTCGAAAATAAAGCCTGTGTAACTGAAGTGGAAAACATTCTTAGACATTTTTGGTCTATTTTGTCTATCATCACGGGCAGTACAATCTAGTGCTATGGTCTGTTTTTGTTTAACATCACGGACTCTACAGTCTACTGCAAGCCTGGAAAGTGCCCCTTAATGTCGCTATCCGCTCATCATCCTTGCTGATAAGAAAGAGGAGTAGAGCAAAACTCGGGTGGCCCCGTACTCTTTCGATAGAATATCTGCCTGCTGTGCGAGGGGTCCCGGTTTCGATTACTGGCTGGAGAGTTGGAATTTTTCTCTAGCCAAGGTTACTCCCTATCTTCCCCAGAGTCTGGTAGTATGAATGAGAGTGTGAGCGTGTGTGTGTGTGTGTGTGTGTGTGTGTGTGTGTGTGTGTGTGTGTGTGATCTAATGATTAAAGCCCAAAGTTTACCAGAAATACAACGACAAGCAAATACGAGTTAGCACAATTGCCTATATGCAATAATATGTTCTAAAGAAAGACCGTCGATAAGTATTTAAAGGCGGAGTAAAAATGGACCTTAAGGGGGGCGGACGAAGCTCACTCACACTAATTCGCCAGTAGTACTTGGAATTGTCACATATGCATATATATGTATATATTAAAAAAGATTACATACATGTATAAATTATATACTGTTTGCTTCTTCTTGACCTATAGCTTGTAGGAGTTTAATTGTTGTAGCGGTTGCACCACGTATAGGCACCAATTTGAAGCTGTTTTAGACCACGTACATAAGAGATGTCAATTTGCGGGAGATACGTTTCTAGGAGTGTTCGCCCCACGTTTAAGAATCAAATTTTTATTTGAATGTTTATTTTAATATTTATGTATGTGTGCCTTGGCTTCGTCAGATGTAATTTGCAGAGCACGTATCACTTAGCAGGGCTGGTACGGCTAAAGAACAAGGTTTACACAAATTATAATTGTATTGTACCTTTTTATTAATCTTTCACATGATTAAATAATACTTCACTGATGTATTCTACTATAGAGCTGTGAGATTATTGTTAATTGCGCTTTTAATAGGTAAACTTTATATTATTCTCACCGCAATGAACTTTCATGTCTCACACTGAACCCGTACCGAACCGAACTGCTTGGGTACGCTTTCTTGTAGCGTCTACCGCTCGAATTTGTACATTTCCTCTATTCATAGTCTCTGATTGGCTAACACTACTCCAATAGAGTATCTTTATTTAACTTTTAGCTTTATCTAGTGTTTGATTGGCTATTTATAAATTGTTTTAAATATTATATTATTATTCTTCCAGGAACTATTAGTACCATCTTTAAAATTTCTAATTTATTGTTGTGTCAAGGCTACCTCATTGTTAGTAACTTTCGGCTTCTACTTTGTAATTCTGTTTGCTACGGAGGGCAGCTTGCTTCCATTCTCACAGCTCCTTAATTGTTAAACTACGTAATACATTCACATAACATTTTTATATATGTACATAATAAAATAAACATACCATGACTGTAACATGCACATTATATATTATATTATACACATATTGCTATTTAATTGTATATTATGTAATTAGACTGATATCATTTAAGTGGTAAAAATACTGCATCAAGCTCAGCACTATTGCCCTTTGTTTCTAACGCATATTGTTGGTGTGGCGTTTTCATGCATGTGTACACGCTAAGAGCTTCTTTTTTATTTTCTCTACTACATACCTATACTAAAATGTAAAGGTATGAATCACGAGGGCAGGGCAGAGTACCGCACGCAGGCCAGTCGGCCCTTGTGCTTCCAATGCGATCCCTGAGAGGGATGAGACGCGAAGGGAACCATTTCCGGATGTCGACGGGCGCAATCATCTAACATTTCTAGATAGAAAACACCCGACGCCGCACGGTCCCTGCCCAAGCCACCTAGAATAATTAGAGGAAGTATTGCATTCAACCCAAAAATTCTATACAGAGATTTTACTTGAAATTCACGTTTTGAGACTCTAAAATATTTCATATGCTACATTCACATGGCTTTTCTCTACCTTTATCATTTATGAGTGATTATGCAAATTATTATCACGAAAGTTTATTTACTTATCTACTTCATTTTAATCTAGATAAGCTTTCTCGGAAATATTTGAATTGCACATTTCGTTATAGATACTAAGAGAATAGCGATAGTCAAATATTTTAGAACTGGAGCTATATGCTGGCCTTAAAATTCCATACTCCTTCTATGAATCGCGAGAAACAGAATAAAGGTCTACACGGAGCTTAAGCCTATCTTCTAGGGCTTAGGGGAGGCGGCATCCGAGTGATACTCCCTCCCGTGAGTATTTCCATTAGGCCAATACCTTATAACTTAAAAAGGCCCCCCGGCTTGCACAGGGAGGCAAGTGGATACGCCACTTACTCGCGTCAACCCCAAAGGGGAAGACTACCGAAGGGCCATCAGATAACTAGCACACCATCTGCCGGCTATCCAGGGCGTCTTGAAGATCGACAGGACTTCAAAAGAATGGCTAAGTGCTGAACAATTCGAACCATTACTGTCGCATACCCCAGAAACAGCGTATGCCACAATAATTTTATTTAAATTAAATTGTCATTTCGCTTAACGTTTAGCAATTATACAAGATTATACAAATTCCTTCCGAATGAAGAGGACCTTACACACTATTCACAGAAAATTCAAGATATAAATTTTATTTGTCATATCAATTCTTTAATATACACTATTTTAATTTAAAATCGTAAGAGCCATATTTTAGAAAATCAAGCATTTCTAAAATCTTCCATGTAAAGGGCAGTTTGGAATGGGGTGATCTTGAAAAGCTTTGTGTCGCATCTTTGAA
Organism: Deroplatys truncata; assembly: GCA_030765065.1. Taxonomy (NCBI): domain Eukaryota; kingdom Metazoa; phylum Arthropoda; class Insecta; order Mantodea; family Mantidae; genus Deroplatys; species Deroplatys truncata. The sequence continues at coordinate 199,867,550 of CM060983.1, read as the reverse complement.
GGATGTTAAACGTAAATACCAAGTTTGGTGTGTGTTCAACTTTTCGTTTTTGAGATATGTTGTTTACATACACACGCACATACCCATTTCTAAAAATGACAGTTTTGGATTCAGGGGTCTCAAAACACCATTTTTGTGGTGAATCTCGATGTGGAATTTTTGGATGGAATACAATACTTCGATTACTTACTATACGTAATAGAAAAGTAATTCAAGGAAAAAATTAGTAAAAAGGCCCCTGGGTATGTGTTCGTGTAAATGAACTGCATTACTTTAAAACGAAGACTCTGATAAATACCAAACTTACTACTTTAGTTTAGCCTCTTCCAAGCGTACGAGACAAAGATTTTCAAGAAATGCTTCAACCAAACTGTCCATTATATGAAGAAGGTTTCTGTGATTGTTTATTTTACTAAAAATGCTCTATTTTGTTTAAAGCCCCATAAGTTTAAATTCATGACGAATAAAATGTGTGTCTCAAATTTTCTGGAATAGCCTGTGAAGTCCTGTTTAATTTCTAAGTCACTTATGTATAATTGGTAAACCGTACGAGATAGACAAAATCTTACTACATAAAGTTTAGGTATATTTTGTTAAAGCACACATTTCGACAAATAACCTTTTTTCGTGTATTTCATAATTTCCGAGATATTATTTGTTATTTGCTAGAATTTTATTTTAAAATACTACTTTTCTGAAGTGATAAGTCGCTATTAGTTTTTTTTTCTCTTTATCTAGTGGTCATGTAAAGAGTACGGAATTCAAAGTCATTCACATAGCAACACGCTGCTTAAAGAGTGGCTATCGCTTTGCCTACTGTATCGCACAAAGAAATATGTAAAAGTTTTCATACGGATTAACAAAAAGTAGATAGAACATTAAGATTTTGTAAGTTTGTAGAAATGTGAGTAGCGAAAGCTATGTTGAATGCAACGCATCAAAATTTTCTTTAAATGATAAAGAATACTGAATATGCAAATTACATTAAACGATAAAAACTACATGTTGAGACAGTATTTTTAAACACTTAAATGAAATCAGTCTAATTATATAATATCACATATAATAACAGCCCGCCTTAAAGCAATAAATGTATACTATAATATATAAAAAAATTTATATTAAAGTCATCGTATTATAATTACTTTATTATGTACATATATAATAATGTTATGTGAATGTATTACGTAGTCTAACAATGTAGGAGCTGTGAGAATAGAAACAAGCTCCCTTCCGTAGCAAACAGCATTACAAAGTAGAAGTCGAAAGTTGCTAACAATGAAGTAACCTTGACACAACAATAAATTAGAAAGTTTAATAATGCTACTAATAATTCTTGGAACAATAATGTAACATTTAAAACAGTTTATAATTAGCAGATTAAAAATTAGGGAAGCTTAAAGTTAAATAAAAGTATTCTATTGGAGTAGGATTAGCCAAACAGAGACTTGAAATATACAACTTCAGGCGGTAGACGCTACAAGGAAGAGTACTCAAGCAGTCAGTTACATTTCGTAGATGTTCAGTGTGAGACATAAATCTTCATTGCGGTGCAGAATAATATAAAGTTTACGTGTTAAAAAGTACAATTAACAATAATCTCACAGATCTATAGTAGGATATATCAGTAAAGTGTTATTTAATCGTGCGAAGGATTAATAAAAATATATAATTATAATTTATGTAAGCCTTCATTCTTTAACCATACCAGCCCTGCTAAGAGATATGTGTTCTAAAAATTACTAGTGACGCAGGCCCAGGCATACATATATAATAGTTAAATAAACATTAAAGTACAAAGTTGATTTTTTAAACGTGGGGGCGAAGGCCACCGGAAAAGTGAACGTGGGGCGAAGGCCACCGGAAGAGCGAATGTAGAGCGAAGGCCACCGGAAAGTTTGTATTGTACGTGGGGCAAACACTCCAAGAAAGCGTATCTCCCGCATTACTTGGTGCAACCACAACAATTAAACGACTTCAAGTTTAGCTCTCCAACAGTGGGGCTACAATAAATTCTCCTTCAATGTACCGTAAAATTCTTACATACAAATTAATAAAAAGCTCATACTAAGCTGCTCCTGCATTCGTTTCCAATACGATTAAAATTAAACAAAACAAAGTTAACAATTTAGAGTATGACAAACATTTTCAATTGTAATGAAACCAATACGGTTTGTTAGGAATATATTAAAATTCCGTCCAAGCTTCATACCGTATTGGGATTACCCTGTATATTCACTTTGGATATGAGAATTCTCCAAAACATATTTCAAGTTTAAAATTAGCAAAGCAGCACTTAACTGTGTTATTGACAGGAGGTATTTCCAGAGCTCATAATTTAAAACCAATAAGGATACGAAAAGCTCTTCATTGTTCAAGGAGAAGGTATGATGAGCTTCAAAGAAGCAATAAACTGAAATGATTGCATTGCCATAGTGGTTAACTGGCTGCAGAAGCAGGTTCAGGCAGCAAGGGTTAAAGCAAAAAGAGGAAGACGGCCCTTTTATATGAGATTTCTGAGGAAACAGCTGAGCGAGGCGGCGGTCATCCCCTACCCTACAACACAGATCAACTTCCTTAATGAACATTAGTGCGAGACAGAGAGAGAGAGAGAGAGAGAGAGAGAGAGAGAGAGCAACGGCAGAGTTTAATCAACTGAATGGCTTAACCAATGGAGAATCGGGAACCGTTCTTGCTGCAGCGCTGTGGGTTGCGAACCGAAGAACGAGGGAATAGTGCTAGTCTTTACTAAGAATATAAAACTTACTCACGGTTTATAATTAATTATTCTTCCACACAAGCACTGTGAGGTCAAGTTGGAAAGGTAGAATCAGACTGAAAAATTCAATGCCTTCGCCGGGATTTGAACCACGGATTTTCGGCTTTCCTTGCAGCTGCTCTAACCAACTGAGCTGCCATGTCAACTTGCCGGCAGGGCATCAGAGAAAATATATAAGATGGTAGTTGAAATAAAAAGGATATATGCCACTGAATTATGGGGACTAGAGGATGGTGGGAAATTGTGGATGCTGTGTACAGGAAGGGTAATGTTAGGTCTGTCATGTGCAACAGCAAAGGTATTTGCTAAAACTGAATGGGAAGAGTGGGTAAAGATATAATTATGGAGAGAGCCCTTAAATATTGGTTTAGAAAAGTAAATCTACATGAAAGGAATTTTTTAACACTACGCTTAGACTATAAAGAAAACAGTTTAAGAGAAAATGGCTCACGCAACAGTATGTGAATTAACTTGCAGAATAATGAACTGGGGGAAATTTGGAGGGGTAGGGAAAATAATGTAAATGAATTTTGGAAAGGAGCAAGGAGGTGATTTAAAGATACAGAAATCCAGAAATTGTTTAGTGTCATAGTTGGAAAAAAAGCGTTAGAGTCTATACATACCAATAAAAAGTACATGGGAAAGGGAGTCATATATTGACAAAGTAAATAAAGAACAAAGAGAGAGTATTGTGAGCAAGCGAAGAGAATAAAAAGGATGAGAAAGGGTTTCCGACAAAATCTATGCCCATTATCTGTAGGAAAGGAAGATATGGAGCATATTTAACGTAAGAGGGGTTTTGTAAACCAAAAACTTCAAAGGAAAGAAAAACTTTCATTGCTATGGAGAAATGAGTGTATAAAGGGAAAATGTCCTAAATTAGACAGAAAGGTAGTTTGATTAAACTATTTAGCAAAGATACAAGAAGGTAGGTAAGTGCCTAACTAAAGTAAAAAAAAGGGGGGGAATGAAATTGGTGAATAAAAAGAAAAGTAGATCAAACATAAACTTAAGGGTCGTTAAAACAGAATGCTTTAGCTAATAAGGAAACTTTGTATATGAATGGGGCAAGTTAATAGCCTGGGCTGAGTGCTTAGGCATACTAATTTGCCTTCTTTTGTATCGATCCTTAGTACGAATAAATAAATTCCAAAAATGACTCACGTTTCCTATGGTAAACCACAAGGCGCTTTGACGAATATGAAGGCTAGCATGTAGTGACCCGCTTTTAACCTTTGACTTTCGTTTCGGTTTCGTGTATCCACCTTTCTCCTACAACAAAATGTACAATGAAACACTTTCTGCAAACATTTATCTCGAAGATAATTGATTTCTCCTAGGATTATCTTGTAGAAGATACATAAAAATAAATGATAATGGGTGAAGAAAGTCATGTGAATGTAAACAGAAGGTTTATAAATTCCGCTATGTCACGTATAGCATCTCCGTGGCTAACGTGATGACTGGCTACGGCGCGTACTGAAATTAGCTGATTCTTCTAGTCTCCAGTCATGGCCTGATGAAATGACATTACAGTCGCCTAATATATACATATACTAAAGAAACAAATTTCTCATTCAATGCATGGAAAACGCATGAAGCCATGTTTAAGACTCCCATTATACGTGACTCTGATTCCTAGTTCGTCTATCTGGTTAACCACGTAGAATCTCACTTTTACAGAGAACGTGCTCGAAATGCCGATTCAGTGTCCAAATCAACTATGGATTCAAGGAGCTTAGAACACCTGCCCTTTTCACAATAAGGAAAAACTTCGGGAAATAACTCATCCCAAATGATATTCAAGTTTTTCACGCGAAGGACTGTTTACAGATAGGAGAAGTTTACTGCAGACAAAAACATCTGATGTTAAATTCACCTGAATTTCTGTATCCTCTAACACTTATTAGTGGGTATACAAATTAATTTTAAGTAAGCTTTTTTCCTATCTACTTAATTTTAATCGAGATAAGTCTTTCCGGAAATATCTGCATTATACATTTCGTTATAGATACCGAGAATAGTGATAGACAAATGTTTTAGAACTGGACGCTATACGCTGGCCTTAAAATACCATACTCCTGCGTGTAATTGAGAGAAACAACTGAATATCGAAACTACTTGAAAAGAATTACCAAACACTGAACAATTCGAACCGGGCTGGCCCCGTAGCTCAGTAGGATGAGCACCCGTCTGCTGAGCTAGGGATCCCGGGTTGGATTCCCGGCTGGGGGTGGGAACTTTTTTCTCTAGTCAAGATTATTTCCTATCCTCCGCAGAGTCTGGGAGATTGAATGAGAGTGTGAATGTGTTAGTGATCTAATGATTAAAACGCAACAACAAGAAATCCAACGACAAGAGAAAACGAGTTAACGCCATTGCCTTAGGCAATAAGTCCCAAAGGATAAGACCAACATAGTTAAAAGCGTGGTATAAATGGAACTAAAAAAATTCTATACTCTTTCCATGCAGTCGTGAGAAACAACCAAATGTTGACAGGACTTAAGAGAATGACCAAGAAATCAACATTCGAGCTTTTAATAACGGATATATCAGAAATAGCTCATGCCATAAAGAAGCGTATTTGAACAAATTGTGTTTTTTAAAGAGATCTTCATTTTTTTCTTAGTACGTTTTCGTCAATCGCTTAACGTGTACCAGTTATAAAAGATTATACAAAATTTCTTCCAAATGAAGTAGATTTCATGGGCTATTTCCAGAAAATTCAAGATAAACATTTTATTTGTAATGTAAATATCTTTAATATGTGGTATTTTAATCAAACTCGTTACAGCCACTTTTTAGAAAGTAAAAAATTTCGAAAAATTTGCATGTAAATGCTAGAGTGCGGCGGTGAGATTTTCTGGTATTTATCGGACTTTTCATTTTTGAGTAATGCTGTTCACACACACACACACACTCACACAGGGACTTTTTTTTTCTAAAAATGCTTCTTTTGGGATTCAAAGGCCTACAAAAAGGACTTCCGGTGAAATCTCGGTATCGAATTCTTGGGTGGAATGCAATAACTTGTTTACCTAGTATATAATTAAGTGGTAGAGAAAGTAATTATGACAGATGGTATTTATCCGAAATTTAACTTGTGAGTCCATAGTTCGTAGTGTTCATAGCGTTAAATAAAGCACTCAAGGACACTTCTAGGCGCAAAATAAACGGATCCAGATTTCGATTGTATATGTGCACGGCTGAGTGAAAAACACAGTGATGATATCGCAGCTGACATTATTGCTGTAAAGCTACCGTTATTTCCTGATTTTCATTCTTTTCATAAGAGATGAAAAACATTACTTCCTTGTAGGTATAGGTAGGTATATAGATTAATCAATGGAGGGGGACACCTCACACTCTGCGACCTACGTACAGATATTGTGGCTACCTACCCGCAGGAGGAAGTGATGAAATGAAGGGACAACAGGAGACTACAGGCTTCAGGGACAGGCCACGTCTCACGCGCGGAAGTTGCTAACAGTTCTAGGCTCTGCTGGAGCTGTCTGGAGACCAAGCAGCCCTCTAGTGCCCTCGGGGATTTCCTTTGAGCAATCATCCGCGCCATTTGTCCGGCACCGCCACACGTCACGAAATTCAGAAGAAAACCTGAAATTTGAGGAAAGTAATAGAAAGGAAATCGTGGTAGATGAGGAACCAACCCAGGATTCACCTGCCGACCACGAAAAAGACAACATTAGATTGGGCGGTCGACGGGAATGGAATCCGCGACCTCCGAATGCAAGCCGGTTGCATTCATTTATCGGAGGACAACTCGGCCACTGTGACCAGTTTGATTTATTGTAGCTACACCTCCCGTGAGGCAGGGATGAGGTAGTTGGTCACAGGCGCACAGAGACGCGCAGAAATCACTGATATTTCGGGTTTGTAGACCCGCATACCAGTAGAGACGAAGAATACCGAGAGAGGAGACGAAGCGATCCTAGCAGGGCGGGGGAGGGGGTGGACAACGAACTCTGGCGTTCACGGGGAGAAATCTTTCCAATGCGCAAGCAGTTACACCATCTGCACGACACCGCCAGCACTACAGGACCCGAAGACACACATGAAATATAAAAGGGAGAGATGATATGAGAGGAAATGGGGGAAAAGTAGAAATCGTGGTGTATTACACCATCCCGGCATTGCCTAGGCGGCTAGGGATAAACCACGAAGAACACCACAGTCAGGGTGGGCAGTCACCGGGAATCGACCCCTGGACTCCCTGAATGCGGGCCACACACTTTACGGCCTAAGCCATCCCGCTCGGTATTAACCTACTACTCACCCTGACAAACGCTGGAAGCAGTGAATGTGTTTCACCACACCGACTGGCTTTATAATTAAGTATCCTTCCTACTCGGGCCTAGGACCTAGTCACGTGTACGAAATAGCAAATAATTGTGTTGGCATTGGTAACGGAACCTCATTTGTGAAGCTGAAAGTTTGTGTTTTAGCATTGAATTTGCCAAACCTGGCTGAAAGCTGGACATAACAAAGATTTTATGTGCTACAATCACATGATTTCCTCCACCCACTCTTCTTTAAACCATTCTTACAAAACCTTATGATTCCGTTTACTTCATGTTAATCTGGATGCAGTTTCATTAAACATTTACACATTTCGTTGTAGGTAAAAGAAGAATACATTAGCCTAACTGATGGTAATTTTTATAAGCGATAAGCTTTGCAATGGCTTTGGAATTTTATCTTCTTCCATGATCACGAGGAAAAACGAATAGGGACTTACCACTTGAAAAAATATGTAACGATTGGAAAATTCAAAGCAATAATAAATAATATGCCGGAAATGGTTAACGTCATATTTATGTCATAAATCATATGCTTAAGCGAGATTTACATTTTGTATAGTAATGTACTGTCAGCCTTTTACGGTTTACCAGTTATACACAAATATTTCAAAGCTTATTCCCTGAAAATTCAAGGTGTACATTTTATATGTCATGGAAATATCTTAAACGTATGGTATTTAAATCAAAAACGTTAGTGGCATTGTGGGAATATAAAAATAATGAAAACTTTGTCATGCAAGGGGATCTCCTTGATATCGGATCCTCGGAAGGCACTGCACTTAAATACTGAGTATGCTATTTAACTGAATGTTCTTTTTACTTTCTCTACTATGTGTAGTAAGTAGGGAAAGTATTGTATTCCACCAAAAATTAGATACTGAGATTTCGCTGGAAATGTATTTTGATGCCCCCTGAATCCATACATTTTTTTTTAGAAAAAAGTGTGTGTGTCTCTGTCAGTGTGTCTGTGAACAGCATAACTCAACTTGGCATTTAACTTCAGTACCTTCTAAAGATGCGATACGAAGATTTTTAAGACAATCCCCTACCCTAACTACCCTTTACATGTAACACTTTATGAAATGTTCGAATTTCTCAAAAATGGCTTTAACGATTTTGTTAAAATACCACACTTTTAGGACATTTATATGAAAAGTCTCCCATCGAACGCCTCCCCGGCTGGCGGATAGGAGAACGCTCACCAGATATGTTGGGTACCGGGGAAATAAAATACTCGGGGCGGACCATTGCTGCCTTGTAGAGAGATATTGGATTATCAAAGGCAAAGGAAGAAAACCTTGATTAAAAATCATCTGGTCAGAGTTTGGGGGTGATGCGACGGGCCAACTCCCCATTCATTGAAGAAGAAACAAAAAGGAAATGTTAAAAAAACAAAGTAATTACAGCTGGACAGGATTAAAAATAGTTGAAAAAATATGAATGCAAAATTCAGTTTTATATTTTATCTAACAGACACAATCAGAATTGTATGGGCATGGTAAAAGAATGGAAAATGAAAGATTACCCAAAAGAATAATGGATTGGACGTCGCCGGGAAGGAGAAAAAAAAGTCTGTATAGCACATTGATTCAAAAAATTACAGGGGCAATGATGGATTTGGACATTTATGAGGAAGATTTAGGGTGCAACAGGCAAGATGGAGAAAAGTGCTAAAAAGGTGTTAAAAACTGTAGATTTTTGTGCCGGAAAAATGTTTGTACATTGTAAAACCGGATATGTGTATACAAAACACACACACACACCCATGAAAAATAAAATGTATATCTTGAATTTTCTGGGAATAGACAGTGAAGTTCTCTTCATCCGGAAGAAATTTTGTATGCTTGTATAACTGGGAACCATTATTGTATAGAAGAAAACGCAGTACACAAAAAATGTAGATCTATTTAAAACACACAATTTGTTTTAAATTCCTTTTATGTGGCACAAGTCATTTCCGAGATAACCATCATTAGTGGTTTGAATTGTTCATTACTTGTTCTTTAAAGTCCAGTCTACTCAGGTGTTTCTCACGACTGCATAATACAGGGTTGGACGATTTCAGATGAAACTACAATATCTCCAACTACGCGTTTGTAGAAAGAAATGTAATAAAAGCTGCTAGATATTACGGGGGAAAGTAAATGCCATGAGTCGTGTTTTATTTGGGAGATGTTGTGATGGTCATTTTAAGGTCAATTTAACCTTTTAAAATGAGAACCTACCTCTTTAATGTTGTTTTCTTACTCCTCATAAAAAACTAAATAAAAGTTGTATAAAGCTTTGAAATTCTTCTTACACCAATGTAAATAACAACCAAAATTCTGAATGGCTTTTTACGATGAGCGCAATGAAAGGTTGGACCATGGTCATTTGAGGCTCAAGTTACGTTTCGTAATTGGGAACCAAAATTTTCTATTTTGTTACCTTATTCCTTATCACAAAATAAACAACTTTTATAAACCATTTTCTAATGAGAAAACAACATAAAAGACGTAGGTTCACATTTAAAAAAATTAATTGACCCTAGAATTACCATCATAATGTCCTCCAAATACAACAGGACTACTGGCATTTACTTTCCCCCATAATATCAAGCAACTTTTATTTAAGACATTTCTTTCTACAACGCTTAGTTTTGGAGATATTGTACAGTCTCACTTAAATGTTCCTTCTATACGGTGGTTCACCTAAAACTTGCACCGCAAACATTTCGGAAATAGAAAGTGCTATTGATGTGCAGTTTTCACATCATTGATTGGTAGTCAGCGGCTCGTACATTTAACCTATAAACAGATTTTAATAATACTGAGAAACAATTTTTTAAATGGAACAATACCTAGTTACATCAACAGAATAAAGGTAAGGTAAATTAGAATGTCAGTGGTCTCTGTTGCAGGATTCTAGTGCAATGGTTTACGAGAAATCGTATTTTGAAAAGTTTCCATCCCGACAATTGTTTGTCCCATTAAACCTGCTTAGTTGCTAGGTTTCGATGTTGTTATGTTTATATGCATTGTGTTTTCAGTTCATTGATTGCATTGTGACATTCTGGTCAGTTAGTTTGTGGCAGTTCAAGCAGTACGTTGTGAGTGGAAGATGGGGTTTACTAATGCAGAAAAAGCCGACATGCTCATGGTGTATGGAGAGTGCAGGAAGAATACAGTTCGTTCCTGTACGGTGTATGCGGAAACGTATCCCAATAGACGTCAACCATCTCGGCAATTATTTATCAACCTCTTCAACCAATTACGTGAAGGTGGTACTGTCACACCTAGAAACCGTAACAGAAACAAACAAGTGACTGGAGAAGAGGCAGAAATTAATGTTTTGGCTGTCGTTGCAGTAGATCCAACAAATTAGTTCCCGCACAATCGCACGTGGAAGTAGCATAAGTCAGGCAAGTGTACTGCGCGTTCTCCATCGATATAGGTTCCACCCTATTACATCTCTCTCCATCAAGAGCTGGATGGAAACAATTTTGAGAATCGTGTTAACTTTTGTACATGTGCATTAAGACATGATACTCCAGATTCATCATGTATCTTGTTTAGTGATGAGGCAACATTTACTAATCATGGCCAGATAAACCGCAGAAACATGCACTAATGGTCTGTTGACTATCCCCGTTGGCTTCGTCAGATGGAACGTCAGCGTCCATGGAGTTTAAACGTGTGGTGTGGGATAGTGAACCAACAGCTCATAGGCCCTTTGTTCATAGAAGGAACAAAGAACTCGCACAATATCGCTGCCTCCTGACAGACCATCTGTCACAGATGCTAGAAGACGTTCCTTTGCAGTCTAGGAGGAACCTGTGGTACTAACATGATGGCTATTCAGCCCATAGTGCGGGAAGGACTACAGCTCGCCTTAACGGATTGTTTACAAGTCGTTGAATTGGACGAAGAGGACCTGTACCATGGTCGGCCCGTTCACCGGATCTGACTCCTTTACACTTTTTTTTCTGTGGGGAAGGCTGAAGTACACTGTCCACAAGGATGTACCAACTACTCTAGACGATATGAAACGACGTATTACTACTGCCTGCTCTGAAATTTCCGCTGAAATGCTAGAACGTGCGCAGCAGTCTTTCCATGGCAGACTGGAAGCGTGTAATGAAGCTGCCGGTGGTCATTTTGAACACAACCTTTGAAGGCCAATGTTCTCTTTACTTGTAAGAATCCACAGAAGTATTGTAATTCCCTTTTGTTTTTCTTTGGTTTGTGCTACCACAGGTTGTACAAGTGTCGGTGCGTAAATGTTTCAAAATAAGATTTCTCGTAAACCACTTGCACTAGAATCTTGTAACAAACGCCACTGACATTCTAATTTACCCTACCTTTATTCTGTTGATGTAGGGGCATTGTTGCATATAAAAAATTGCATGTTTGCTCAAAAAATACACTTTCTCCGTATTATTATATTCTGTTTATAGACTAAATGTACGAACCCGTGACTACCAATCAATGTTGTTAAAACTACACATCAATATCATTTTCCATTTCCGAAAGATTTGCAGTGCAAGTTTTAGGTGATTCACCCTGTATAGGATTGGCATATAGCGTCCGCTTTTGAAACATTTGACTATCACTATTCCCTTTGAATTTATTACGAAATGAGTAATGTAGCTATTTCTTCAAGGTTTATCTAGGTTAAAATGAAGAATAAGCTTTCGCAATATGTTTTATACTCATTAATAAATAATACAGTGCAAAGTAAGTTATGTGAATGTAGTTATGCTGTTTACAGACACAGACATTGACACACAAGGAGCTTTTTCAAAAAAGGTAAGCAGTAGAGAAAGTAAAACCTTCAGGACTGGAAGTTGCTTTAACGGTCTGAGTTGAAAGTTTATCGGGATGCATTTCTCGGATAACAGAATTTCAATATGTTTTGGGATTATAGCCACAGTAGCGTAGTCGCAGCATTTGCACTGAATTTATCATATCTGGCTCAACCTTCCAACTGTTTGACTTTGCCAATAACATACAATCCCGTTTTAAAAGTTTGCAGGTTCATATAATGTTAAAATTTACACAAGTTCTCGTAAATTTGTAAACTTTATGGAAACTGTGTAGTTTAGAGTACAATTTTGCTTTTTTCCATATATGTTATACAATTTAATTGCCTTTATATTAGCATCATTCTTCTGGGAGTAAAGGTAAAGGTACGCATCGCGGAGGCGCACCCGTAAACCGGGACACAGCAGCGCACGCAAGACAGTCGGCCCTTTATGCTTCCAACGTAACCCCTGGTAGGGAAGGATGGGGGAGAGACCCGAAGGGCGACCAGATCCAGATGCTGACGTGCGCAAGCATGGACGGGGCCGCTAACATTTCCGGATAGAACGCATCCGACGGCGTCCGGTCCATAAGCCACCAACTTCCAGGGTCCCCCTGAGCACAGCCTCAACCCGCCGAACACCGTAGTCTGATCCTACAACCCTGAAACATATGACAAGGAAGAGGATGGATTCAGGAAATGAGAGGAAGGAGAGTAGTGGTAGAAGATAAACCACCCCAGCATTCGCTTGGCGACCCAGGAAAACCACGAATAACCCCTGGGCCAGAGTGGACGGTCGCCGGGGATCGATCCCGGAACCTCCCGAATTCGGGCCACAGACATAACCGCCGGAGCCATCATGTTGGTTCTTCTGGAGGTAAGTAACTTAAATCCTAAATACTTCAAGTTGCTCTCATCTATTAGTTTATTATTAATAATTATTTTATATATTTTGGGGTTTGTCATTACAAATGCCACTATTTTAGTTTAATTGGCTGAAATTTTTAAATTAGGTATAGGTGCCTACTAGCTACGAGTATTAAGCTCGTATATGGCTTAATTTAAGGGCTGCAATTTCTACTTCTTCAGTATCTCTAGAAGTTACTCGATCATCTGCGAATAATATTGTATTGTTCCAAACTGCTTAGTCACGAATGTAAGCTCTAAAGAATACAGGAGATAAAGATCAGCCTGCTTGACTCCTTCATTTGCTTTCGTTGATTTATCGCTATTTTTATGTATTGCTCTGATAGATTGAGGTATGAGCTATTTATCGCAGGGGGACACCTCGCGCGCTGTCGTTGGCGAGGAGAAATCTTCCCAAAGCTCATTCACTCTGCCTATCATCAGACGTACTACGGAGCCCGGAGACACTGCCTGAAAGATGAAATGACAGGAAATGAAGGAAAAAAGAAATCCCCAGCTTTCGTCTAGGCGACCAGAGGAAAACCAAGAAAAACCCCATGGTCACAGTAGGCGGACCTCCAGGGTGCGTACCAGAGACGTGGCCGCCTGAGCCATCCCGCTCGGAGCACTGATAGATTAGTCCCAAAAGATAGGCTTTCAAGTATACTTACTGAGTAGATTAGATTAGATCGGATTGCATTCTGCGAGTTCACTAGCAGCCATAAATGCTTGTGAACAGAGAACATGTCAAGGAAATGTACATAAATTACATATAAACATAAATATTACACAGAATATAGAACATTTGAAATAAAATAGAGACATATTATATACAAAATGAAACAAATCAGGTGTAATTTTGTACAAAATCGAATGCTTCCCTAACGTTATAACATTAACATTATATTTATAGACAAGAACAGTTATTTTAACTTTCACTAGGCTTGTACCTTTGTTCGTCTCATCATTTTGTTCTATTTGGTTTATAATGCATAGCATTTACTGTCAGTTCTTAATATACATACATTTAACTAGCTTCATTAATTCTAGAGCAGGCATCAAATATGACTGGCAATTGTCATTAATATTTACTAATACTACTTACAGAGCTATATATGTATTATCATCAGGACAATTTGTCATTCAGATAATCTTGTACAGAATAATATGCTTTTGAGTATAGGTACTCTTTTACAGCAGTTTTAAAGATATTAAAATTGTCAACTTTCCCCTTAGGATCATTAGGGATAGTATTAAATATTTTTATGGTCTCATAATATACACCTTTCTGGAAGCAAGAAAGCTTTGCATTGGGATGATGGATGTTACTCTTTTGTCTAGTGTTTATCTCGTGAATTTCCATGTTTGTAATAAATGTGGTTCGATTGCATACACAGAATTTTACGATTGAAAATATGTACATGCAAGATAGGGTTAATATCTTCAGTCTTCTAAAAAGATGTTTGCAAGAGTGTCTGCTAAGTGTGCTGGAAATGATTCTTATAACCTTTTTTGCATGAGGAATATTCGTTTAGTTTCTACCGAGTTTCTCCAAAATAACATTCCATAATCAATGATAGAGTTGAAATATGCATAGTATCCTAATTTAAGCGCATCTATACAACTGACATTTACCAGTGCTCGGACAGCATAACAGGCAGAATTGAGTGTTCCAGGAAATACCTTTTATACACTTATTTATTAGTTATTTATTGCTAGCAAACAATTACAGCAGAAAACTATAATAGATGAATTGTAGTACACCCCTGAATAAGAAACGTTCGTGCTCAGGGGCGGATTCCTCAAATAAAGCTAAGTACAACTATGCATGTTTCAATAACGAATTAACTTACCAACTAACCATAAAACTATAAATTCATGGAAATTTCTGCAATATAGTTGTATTGAATTAAATCCAATGAGAGTAGCATTTAAGTGAAACATATAGGTGTGATCTGAAATGACTACTTCAAACAATTTTCAGATAATAGCGGGTAATATTCAATTTTAATTTGACTTAATTACGGAATAACTTTTTGTTATAAAAACGCATTCTTGATACGTTCTAAATTGATATATGTTAAAGTGCTGCAAATCTGGATACTTCTTTATAATTATGTTGGGGCAAGAATGTTTCTATGTTTGTAGTCCCCGTTATTAAACATTTAGCTTAAATTAAAAAGTCAGAGCATTTAGTTTTATATTTATGAGGGAAGAACGAAATATATTATAATTTTTGTGATTAAAGTTGATGAATTTGAATATACTGAACTCTGAATATAGGGCTATGTATGGATAGTCGATTTACCTTTTCGGGCATATTTTAATTGCCTCTTTTTTATTAATCCAAATTTTCTTTCTTGACATTTTATCGAATGATTTTATATAATCTAAGAATAACATATCATTTGTGAAGTTAAACTTACAGATTTTCATTTGCTCTACTGTAAATAAGGAGTATAAACATAAACGCCGTTTACGAAAATCATTTAAAACTTTTATGTTAATACCGCTAGTAATTGTTTATATTTTAGTTGTTATCCAGGGTATAGGAAACCTATTAGACTCTAAAATTTACATTGGAATATGTGTTAAAATTATGTTTTTATTCCCTGCAGCTCTAAAATAATAATAATAATAATAATAATAATAATAATAATAATAATAATAATAAATACATATATCGAAGTACATTCAGAGAAGAAAAGCACCTGGAGAAGTTAATACAAGTGTGTTTAGTATACCCCTGAATGGCTTGGGCCATCACGTGATCAATGAAGGTGCTTCACCTGATTGAAGTATAAAAGTCATGTGATGTCTCAATAGTGTTATAGTGGCTTTATTGCTCTTATTAATGAAAGGGAATCGGCACCGAACGATAAGTGATGGCACAGCAATGACAGGGTCCCAAAATTTTCTAGATTGAGGCGCCGCGACAGTCGGACAGGCAGACCGAGGACACCGCCCCACACAGAGGGTCCAACGCCCCTTTCTGAAAGGGCGGTTCTTATAGCTCGGCAAACAGACAAAGGCCGAGGGACGTAGGTTGCCAAGGAGAGCATACTTTTTCCCTGTCACGCCGCACCGAAACACATCCCCGACACTTTCAACCCTAAACGGACTTAACCGGTGAAGGATGCATGAAATGACGATTGGAATGAAATGGGGGAACAGGGAATTCGGGGCTGAACGAAATCACTCCAGCATTCCCTGACGACACGGGAAAAACCACGATAAAACCTATGGGTCAGAGTGGGCGGTCGCCAGGAATCGAATTGGAACCTCCAGAATGCGAGTCGCACGCGTTACCGCGACGCCACCTCCCTTTATAGCAGCTTTATTGTGACTACGCCGCTCCCCACCTTCGTAAACTCTCCCTTGAGGAGTAGTAACAACAAAACGTTGTGGTTATTAGGATGTTAATACTTTCTCCGCGGCTTGTTTTAAAATTAGAACTCTCACCGATAAAAGCCAGTATATAAGCTACAACAATGCGTTAGAAGTTTGCAGTGTTGGATTACATGTTTGTGAGTTTCTCGTATGCCAGGATTAAGGTCAAGCTCCTTGTGTTCCTCAATCTATTGGTTTTTATTTTGAAGTCTCTTCAGGTTATAGCCAGCTCTCAGCTCCAGTGCGTTCTGGGAAATTCCGAGCCTTCACTCCAGTGTGCGGTATGCTACATTTCTCTTGAGATTCCTCTTTTCGTTTCTAGAAGAACATGTTTCACAGAACCCCGGCTCGAGAAAACTCTACACTAGAGATCACAGAATTTTGCATTAACATCTAAAAAAAATCCTGATATATGTATATATTATTTATTCTAAAATTATCGGAGTAACTTCGTGTAAGTGTAAAAGAGATTTTTGGTGAAACAAAGAAAAAAAAACGCTTATTGCATAAGGACGGTATTAAGCGTGTAAATCATGATAGAAATATATTTATACATCAGTTTATGATACATATTAAAATTAACCACAAACTTTTACAATGGTGAGAAAAAATATTATTTTATTTGTAGGAATATCTGCTTTTTTTATTAAGCGACACACCGACATCCTTGGCGGCCAGTACCTTTTCAGATGTGCAATCCCTTTTTTATATCTCAGTCGTCTTTGGAATGTGTGTCTTGAATTCTACCTTTCGGCTTGTAAATAAAGCGAATGTTATAATTACAAGTTGAGATGTTTCGACGGTACATCGATTTTTTTTTAATGTATTGAAATACACAATTCCGATGAATTTTTTTCGCCAAAATAACTTATTTCGCTCTAAAAGAAATCTATCGCAAAAATTCGCGATAAAAATATTGCAAATTTAGTTATTGCTACCGTCGCATTCGCAAAAAAACCATTGTTTTCTGTTAATAATTTGTGGCTTCTATCGCTACTGCAAAATTCCGTGGTCTCTACTCCTTACCAGTGAAGCCCAACCCGTTCTCTCAAGAGCTAAGTTCAAGGTCCATACTGTATTTTAAGACATTGACAATCTAAACCTATCAAGTTTCAGTCTTTGGTAGCACGAGTGGAAATGAATGGGAAGGGAAACTCCCTTCATCCTTTCTCTCTGTACGGCTGCGCATCCTTGCTCCATACATATGAGAACATAGGGAAAACCGACTATAAAACTCTATTCTTCTCTAGTAAACACACACGAAGATTGGGCTGCTTGGGCTGTTCCTGTTTCATGCTTAAGGGAATATTCCACCAATGTCTGTGAGGCGGCACGACAAATCCCAGGGGATTGTATTGGGATATGTCGTGGACGAAGCGGCGTCTGGGCGAGTTTTCTCCGGGTTCTCCGGTTTCCCCCACCACTCATTCCACCAACTGTTCATCATCAGCTTTCTTTTCATCCATTTCACCGTCATTTCATATCATCTCCTTCCTTGCTCTCATACCAGACTTAGTGCTGATCACCCATCCTGGTTCTTCTATCCGATCCAAAAGTCTGTCTGCTCCCTCACAGACGTCTACCCCAGGCATTAGCTTTTAAGCCCTGGAAGGTGTAAGTTCTCCAAACGGGGAGGATAAACGAGAAAGAAGAACTTAAATTTGTCAGATTCTTTAACTATTATCTCAGAAACTATTCAATATATCAGATTCATACTTTTACAATAAGTAAAATATGTTTGTTATCACACAAGTTAGGGTATTTATTCAATTATACCATTTTTTGTTTGAAATTTGTCAGCAATTACCTTTTCTTAAATAACCAACAGTTTTATTGACACCAAAAATATCCACAACAATTAGACGTGTTTTTATCATTTTAAAATATAACTTGGATATGTGAAATAGCTGGCAAAACGGGTCATTTATACCAGAAAATGTAATTCACAGAATAAGATATTCAAAGCAGATATGGAGAAAGCAAACTCACATACATCTGCAAAGAAATAAAAGTCATGGCTTAGGCACGGAGAAGCTGCCATACATAGCAGTAGTAAACTTAGAGCAAAGTTGGAAAGGTAGAACCAGACAACTGAAAAGTTCAATGCCATAACCAAGATGTGAACCACGGATACTTCGGTTTCCGTCCGGTTGCTCTAACAAACTAATGCTACCACATTAAATTCCTCAACTCGCATTTTTTCCAGTAAACCAAAAGGAGATAAATTATTTTGAGATGACATACTCCAATGGGACTTAATGTAGCAAGTAAGACCACTGGAAAATGCAACATGTATGTGATTTACGATTACAAACATTACTCCAATAAATAAGAGTAGCTGAACAGCATATGCTTGGAACCGCTGAAAAACTACTTCATTTTAAATTATGTAGGTTGAGGCAGTATTTTATATCACAACACTGTGAATGCCAGAGTGATTGTAGTGTAAACTAACATTATTGTATGACAATGATTTGAGATGTTTGTTAATAATAAGCATTGTTAGGAAATAAGTTTACATTGGCCTCACTGAAACTGACAATAGGAGCGGGTAACAATGTAGCGAGGGGGTGAGTTGTTTATCAATTATAAGAGACAAACAAATGACGTCAGAGTAGCGCGTTTTTCTTTAGAAATGGAGGGAATATCTTCCCTAGAGCATATGCGTTCGTAATTTTGATTGCATATAAAAATAGACGCTAATGTTGGCGCGTTTTATTAACCAATAGCAGCTCTGTTATAATCTTTAGACATATCGGGGTGAGGGAGTATAAAAAGCTAAAGCCAGAGACGGGTAACGCACAGTTTTACAGAATCATTCACAAGGCAAACGTCGCGCAGTTCAACAGAATCATTCACGGTTACACGTCGCACAGTTCTACAGAATCTCTCGCGTCGTAATGTTAGTTAAAAGATGTGAAATACGCGAATTAATAATTGTGCGGCAAATAAGTGATTATAGTTACATTCGAAAATACAACAGTTTCAGTCGGGTGTGTATCAAGAGTAATTATGTGAAATGAATAAAGTGTGACGGCAATAAAAGTGTAAAAACAAATTCTTTTATCAGTGTTATCTTTTAGTAACAACTCCTTTCCGTTTACACACCCTGTTAAAGAGATTTGCTCGACTGAGTAATAATAGTTAGCCGGAGGACAAAGAATTCAAAATTCAAAATAGTAAAACAATAAAGGCGCTCAGCAAATAAGATAACACGAAGTTACCGCGACAAGGTATTTAAATCATAAAAACTTCAATCTGTACGGCACAGGCAGCAAACCTATGGTCCACATTCCTGAGGTCCCTGGTTTGATTCCCGCTGGCTGCCCACTTTGATCATGGGGTTTTTGTCTTTTTCCTCTGGTCGCCTAGGCGAATGCTGGGGTGGTCAATTCTACCACGATTTCTCCTTTCCCTCATTTCCTATCATTTCATTTCTCTCCCTTTTATCCTTCAGAAGTGTCTTCGGGTTCCGTAGTGAGGCTAGCGTCGGGCAGATGGTAACTGCGCTTTGTAAAGGATTTCTCTCCGTAAAACTTGTGCGTTGGCTCGCTTGCTATAGTCGCTTCGTCGCGCTCTCGCGGAATTCTTCTCCTCTGCTGGTGCCGGCGGGTGTTTCAAACTGGAAATGTTAGAGAATTCTGTGCATCTCTGTGGACCTGTCTGCCTGCGGACCTGCGACCTCCTGCAGCTCCTTCAATTCATTCCTTTCTCCTGGTAGTGTAGCTATAAGATTTGCTTTCTAATTGGTCACAGTGGTGTCCCCCTTCGGTAGATACCTTATACCTCAGTCTGTATTAAAGACGTTCGACTGCCACATCTAATGTTATGATTGATGCGTAAGCGTTTTTTCGCACCAAACCTCTGCTATCACGTTAGTCCTCTTAAATCGCCATATCACTTCTAAGTTATATAGAAATAAAGGTACACGTGGTACCATTTGAAACCTTTTTGTTAAATTGAGACACCCCTACAAAACTGATGAGGGATTTAAGACTAACATTGTAATCTGCATTATAAAGCATCCAGTTGCCGTTCTTCCAACTCATTTATGGGAGTATTAGAGGTTCTTAAATGTACTCCTATTTACTGATTCTATTTTCGTATTTAAAGTATATTCAGTTCATATCTCATTTCAAGAAAAAATAGTATTGTATACGTTTTATATGCTGAGCGAGATGTCTCTGCGGTAATGTGGAGACTCGCATTCGGGAGGTTCAAGGTGTAGCGATATTTCCGCCTGATTACACATACGCAAAAAGGAACTCTGTAGTAATTATAATTTAGGAATTATTGATAATTAATTAAATACAAGTTGATAATTTTCCATAATTTTAAAGCAAACGTTTCAAAACTGCATCAATCGAAAGCCCTTCTGAAGCTGTAAATATGTTTTAAGTTTCAATAATGTTGTTAAATTAATAAAGGCGTAATTTCCTAAGAAAAACTGCACGATTTAGGCAAAAATAAGAGTAGCTTCGTTTTAGAATGTCCATTATGCTTTCCGAGCGTGGGGCCATAAAAACCGAAACCTTTTTTTTTTGTAATTCGTGGGGATGAGGCAAGTTTTAAGAGTAAACAGACGCTATGGGACAACGGACTTTTCTTATAGTTGTCTTTGAATTTTCAAACCAGGGAACCAATAAACGTAGAGGATAAGTATTAGAACCAATGAAAATATAGGAAGACGCAGTGACATGTACAAAGTTTGAAGGCGAGCAGTAATTGTTATATGTGAACGCGAGCGTGGTTTTAGGACAGTTTGTCATGATTCTTCGTTAAGGTAATACGTATCACTCCGGGTCAGAAAAGGACGTTATGTTCCGAAATTTGCTAAGTGCCGCGCAATTATAAAGTGATGTAGGTGAAATACTTATATAATGTGCTAACGGTATTCTTCGGTATAATTATATCCAAGCTCATAAACGAGTTAATGTGGTTAAATGACTACTTCAAGTTCGCGCGAATCTAAAGAACGATGATAGAGCACCGAGATATTAAATAACCAGCCGGAGCAAACTTTAGTATTCCAAGAGACAATAGTGGGATGACAGTGCTAAAAGAATCACACGTTTTAGGGAATACCAATGAATCTTGCAGGATTTCTAGCATAAAGAGTGAGAAAACTGAAAACAGTGTTTCTTTCAAGACAATATCCTGGTGTCACCACTCTCGCAATCATACCCTGACAATAACAAGAGGGAATTCAGGCCGATTGGCCGATAGTTGACCCTGAGATGCGAAAAGTGCTTCCTGAGTGATATCGGCGATTTAAAGTCCCGAGGACTACACATACAACGACACAGAGATGAGACGCAGGTAAGATACCCACGACGAAGTAGCGGGGCAAAACGCTACACGGGTTCGATTCTCGGCCATCGCCCACTCTGACCAAGTATTGGTAGACAAATGCTAGAGAGTTTCCTCTTCTACCATGACCTTCCTGTTCCTCATTTCCTGTATCCATAATTTCCTTCAGCATAATCTGTTTCAGGGTTGAAGGACCAGGCAACTGCGCTCGGCGTGTTGCGGTTGGGTGGTGGATGTGCAGTTTCTGAAAGTATCCCCCTAGCCTCGGTCGTACTGCTCAAGGAACTGCTCCGGGATGCCATCGGAGTAGGCTCCCTTTCAGGGGACACCCGGGGGTTAGGGGATTATGGGTGAGCTCGAGCGAAGTCGGATGCGTGCACTCTGGAAACGTCAGGGACCCTGTCCACGTTTCTCCCGGATCAGGTCGCTCCCCCTCATCCACAATCTTTCGCATTCGAAACACAAAGGAGCACACGGCCTGCGTACAGTGTTCTGCCCGGTTTTGCAAGCCTTTGCGTAATATGTGCCTTTATCTTTATACTTTTGTATTCTGCTTTATGAACCTATATTGATTTATATTTTGGTCCAAAAATTTCTGTGCTGATACTTTATGCCAATGCATTTTGGGTCATATTCTTAAATAAGCAATATGTATTAATGCTATCTTAATATTTAATTGATTATAGTACTCACGGATATTCATTCGTTTAAATTTACACAAACAGTGAGCAGTGAGTTTTTGTCACTTTAGTTTTCAAGTTTGATAGACACAGAAATATTGCATGTTCAAAGTTCCTTTACAGAGCTTTCTCTTCTTTTCCATTCGTGGAGAGGGTGAGTCTCTTTCCACGTTGAGAGAAGCCGAAGTCTCACTTCCGGTTGGATATTATTTCTAAACATTATTGTTTTCAAAAAATAAAATAATATTTATATCTATTTTATAATTTTCACTCAATTGCTTTTGACAAACGCCTCTGTATTTCAAAGCACTTTTCCACAAATCTCCAAAATATACAAAAGAAAAGTGTTCCTCTAAGTTTTTCAATGTTGTCATCGAGATATCACTCTCATTTAATGATTAGCACCTCCTCCATATATACAGTGGCTGCAGGTAAATTCGTTTACCTTAATTGCTTTTCAGTATTAGATTTGATATCAGAGCTCCTGAAATATCAGCAAATTCTACACAACTAAAGGAGAAAAATCTGGCCATTACAGTACTCCCTAAGACTCTTAGCTTATTGTTCCTTGACACAGAAGAATGTGGATTCGAGCCCTACCTTAGCCAAGGGGTTTTATGTATTTATAAATCTGTATGATGGAAGAAAGGAAACCAGCAAAAATAAAGGCAAAAATTAACGAAAGAAAACAAAACAAAAAACCCACAATGAAAAATCTGAGGTGTTGGAAACACATCACTTTCTTTACTCATCCTTCTAAAAAATATTCTTACAAAACATTTTTTTTATTATTGTTACATACTTCTTTATAGACATAAGAAGGCTACAGTGGGCTAAAGCGATAATCATAATTTTAAAAACCATGTCGCTATGTGATGGCTTTGACGTTCCAAGTGCTTTGTATGACCACAAGAAGAACCACTTAAACAAATCTGGAGTGTTAGAATCATATGGCTTACTCTGCCCACTAACGTTTATTTTTATATACTTTCTAGAAACTCTTCCTGCAAAAGCTTATTTTTCTATCTACTTCATTTTAATCGAGATACCTTTAGCTATATTACACATTTCATTGTACGTACAATGGGAATTAGGGAGACCGAAGCGATAGTTAGATGTTTAAAATCGAGTTACCATATGCTGGCCTTCAAATTGCATATTGTTTTTCCCATAATATAATGGGAATTAGGGAGACCGAAGCGATAGTTAGATGTTTAAAATCGAGTTACCATATGCTGGCCTTCAAATTGCATATTGTTTTTCCCATAATATCCCGAGACACAACTAAATAGAGACAGTATTTAAAATGACCAGGGGTTCAAAAATTCAACCAATAATAACGGATATGTCGGATGACATAAGAAAGTTGTGTGAAATAAGTTGTGTATTTTAGTGCATTATGTTATCATCTATCTCTTTAAGGTTTACCAGTTATATACAACTATACAAAATTCCTTTCGAATGAAGAGGATTTCACAGGCTATTCTCAGAAAATTTAAGATATAATTCATTTTATTTGTCATGTAAACATAATCATTTCAACCAAATTTTTAGAGCGAGTTTTAAGAAAACCAAATATTTCGAAACACTTCCTGTGTAAAGGATAGTTGGATTGGCCGATTTTCTTGAAAATCTGCTGATCATAGACACGCGCGCACACATACACATATACACAAAATGCCTTTCAAGGAGCCTCAAAATTTGGTATAGAATTTTTGGGTGGAATACAATACTTTCTACTAGAGGAGTATTGTATATAAGGCATAGAGTAGGTCGTTATATTGCAAACTTAAAGTACGCAGCTTAGGAATTTAGATAATCGTCGTTTCTAACACCCCACGTGGCTTATGACTTTCGGGGGTTACCTCATTCTGTCAAGCGATGACTGGCTCATTTCTGAGGTGGAAGCACCCAGCGGGCGGAATCTGCTGACTCCGATGGTAGGGTGATGAGGATGCCGGTGGCTTGAGAGAACCTACAGCTTTTACCGTGGCCTCCGCACGAGGATACTTCAGAGGAGCAAGTCAGAGGAGAAGGCGTGGATAATCGCCGGGAATTAAAACCCGGACCCTCAGTATGAGCTGGAAATGAAACCCGGCGCCCAGGGTTTAGATAGTAAATCTGATTCTCTAAGGCAACTTTTACAACTACCTGAGGCACACTGTAAATGTTAAGTGGTCCAACAATATCTTATACTTTGATGGAGTTAGTTATTCTTTCACACAAGCCGTGTATTGGACAGGGTTGGAAAGGTAGAACCAGATGACCGAAAAACTCAAAACCATAGCCGGGATTTGAACCACGAATCTCCCGATCTCCGTCCGGTTGCTTTAACCACTGAGCTACCATGGCAACATGCCGACACGACATTAAATTAATTGACCTAATAGTGGATGCAACTATAAAGCCCGGGACTTAAACTACTTACAATGAATGTAAGTCGCCATTGGGGCATGACA
The DNA here is from genome assembly GCA_030765065.1 of Deroplatys truncata. Lineage (NCBI taxonomy): Eukaryota > Metazoa > Arthropoda > Insecta > Mantodea > Mantidae > Deroplatys > Deroplatys truncata. The sequence goes on along the minus strand of CM060983.1, from coordinate 199,842,925 downwards.
TCTCAGTACAATTTGAGATCTCCTTGTGGTATACCGGGAAAAATGCGAATCAGTTGGAGAATTTAATGTCATGTCGGCATGTTGCCATGGTAGCTCAGTGGTTAGAGCAACCGGACGCAGATTAGGAGATCCGTGATTCAAATCCCGGCTATGGCATTCAATTTTTCAGTCATCTGATTCTACCTTTCCATTTTATACTTTGGTTTAATGCAGTCCGAAGTTTATAAAACTTCCTAAAACTGAGGATTATAGGGGTTATAAAATTAAATTCTAATAGTAATTGTCCCAGAAGTTGTTTAAAGCTAAACTAGGTGTTCAATAAGTACTTAAGCCTACAGCTGTGACTGAAGCAGTCTAGTTTAAAGCAGAGTTTATTGATTCATAATAACTTTTCAGAGGGCAATGTTTATGGCCTTTGTTTTTAATTTATGATGGGGCAATACCGATTGAGCGTTACTCATATTGTGTAACTGAGGCAATATCCGAACGGATAGATGACGACAATCTCTGGCACTTTTCGTAATTTCCTCTCATTACCGTTCCGGTAACGAGTGAATTATTGTGTCAATTATTGGAATAGAATGCTTTAGCATTATGAACTGTGCACTTCATTATGCCACTCTATTCACCATAGGGTATAGGATATTTAATGAAAGGAAACACCTCGCGCGCTGCGACCTACATAGATCTATTGTAGCTAACATCCCCTAGGAGGAAGGGTTAAAGTGAAGGAACCTCAAAGGTCGCAGGCAAACAGGCCACAGAGACGCGCGGAAGTCAAGCTCGCAGACCCACTGCTGGAGCTGCCTGAAGAGGGCGATGAATGACACACCTACTGGTGTCCACGGAGAGTACTGTTTTCATTGAGCATGCATCTGCGCCATTTATTCGGCTCTGCCATACTCTACAAGCACACCTTAAAGATGACAAGGAAACGGAATGAAAGTGAAAAATGGAAAGGAAATCGTGGTAGAGAAGAAACCACCCCAGCATTCGTATGCTGACCCGGAAAACCAAGAAAAACACATAGGTCGTGGGCGGTAGCCGGGGATCGAACCGGAGACCTCATTCGGGAATGCGAGTCGTCCACGGCGTCCTTTCAAACCATTTTTCAAATGCTGAACGCCATTCTTCTTTGGAGAAAGTGCAAATACATTCTTCGTCAGCAGCTACTGCGGCTTCAGGTGGCTCAAATCGTTGACCTCGAATTCTTTATTTCATTTTGGGGAATATAAAAAAGTCGCTTGGACTGTAGAGAGAATGGGACAAATATCTGACTCCTGCAGAAATTGGGCTGTTTCTTGTGCAGTGCGGGCAGAGACAGTGTCATGCTGCAACAAAAGTCCACTTCTCCTCGGTTCATTGAACACTTGTGGCAGACATTTTGTGGTGTACCATCTGGTTTGTGGTGTACAAACAGTCTTTTGTCCCTGAAGCGGAATCATCACAATGTGGCCACTTGCTGAGAAGAAGGAGCAGATCATCTTCCTGTCAACACTTCTCGGTTGCTTCACTTTTGTCGGAGGATCTCCTCCTGGAAGACTCAGACCGAGGACTGTCGTTTAGTTTCTGGATCATACTGGTAAATTCAGCTTTCATCATCTGTTACTATGTTAAATATGTTAATGGATCTTCCTCCATTTAATTTTCAATAATTTCCTGGCACCATTGCACACGTGCTTGTTTCTGCTCATTTGTGAGGTGTTGGGGGATCCAGCGACTGCAGAGCTTCCTGACGTCAAGTTTCAGGATTATTTTCACTGCTGCCGATCCAATATTTAAGACTTCTTGAATCTGATCGTATGTGCAACGATGATCTTCCCGCAACATGCGCTCTGTTTTCACCACATTTTCATCCATTCTCGCTGTAGCCGGCCCTCCTACTCGGTCTTCATCTTCGAGGCAATCCTTTCATCTTTTAAACTCTGCATACCATCAATAAATGGTAGATTGCGAAGGGCAAAGATCCGCAAATTCACGATGCAGTCTTTCAGGGTATTCTATCTCCTCTAAATCGATTTCAAAGTCATAGAAAATCATAGCACTGAAATACTCTCACTTGAGATCCATCCTAGTGTATGGTGTAGCTGGAGCGCGCCCAGATTTGCACATGTTGCTATCCGAACTTCAGTCTGAAGTTAGGAAAAGCTGCTTTCGTTTACCATTACTCATTGTTACCCATTCGCAAAACTTTCAGAGTGAACTCGTACAAGTTCAGAATACACATATTGAGCCGACTCTCTCCCGCTTCAGACGTTTTGTTAACAGTTGACGGTAGTGTCAACTGTTGAAAGTAAATCCTAGCTATCGAGTGATATGAGCGCTAACGTTCGGGGGAATATGGGCAAGTAATTAAACTTGATAAAAATGACAAAATTTATTTAAATACATTAATAATGTTTTAAATGACGCGAAAATATGAATTGACATTGTCTTTAAATTATTCTAGATGCCTCGAAATTATGAGGGGAAGAGGCGTATGTAGACCCAAGAAAACATGGAGAAAGTAGTCATTGCGGTTCGAAACGAGATTGTAATAGACGTCAGGCAGGCAAGATGTACGATGTACCCAGGGAAACATTAAGACGCTATCTTGATCATGAAGAATCGGGTTCGATGCCATCCTTAGGTAGAAAAACCGAGCTTGGAAGAAACACGTCAAGTTAATTCTTATTCTTCCATATGATTTTATGTATTTAATCATTATCATGCAACAAATCGCATATAAAGTGTTTAATAAACTTAATAAAATTTGCCTATTAGTATAAGTGTCCTGTTAGTTCTTTCAATTAATTATAATTATTAGCAATATTGGGCATTTTATCCCCACAATCGAGGGAATATGGGCAAAACACATTAATTTCGATTTTTCAGTTTTATTTGCATACATTTCGTAGTAAGTAGTTGAGATTCGTGTATTATGTAGTTGCACTTTATGAAATATATCCCCGTTGTGAAAATAATTTTAAGGATTTATTTATGAATACTGCACCTGAAATGGCACTAATATACCTATATTCCCCCGAATTCCCCTAGTAAAAGATACTTCTAAGCCACTGAAATTTACTTTTTTTCATTATTTGTTGAAGTTTAACAAAACGAATTGTGTTCTTCTTTTCTAAGGAACAAATACATAATATTTTATTCTACATTTTATACAATATTATTTTTCAACCACTTACATTTTTAAAGAATTTGATATTTCACATCCACATGATTTCTATACCCATTATTCTACAAAATATTCTTTTACCTACTTCATATTGATCCAAATAAACATTTTCAGAAGTGGTTTTATTTTGTGGTAGATTTATTTTAATTTAATAGCTTTTAAATTATCTTCTCTATGTATGACCACGAGAAAAAATAAAAGCTACTTAGCAATAGAAGAATGTATAAGGGCCTGCTTGATAATTCAATCGAGTAATAAACAATATGCAGAAAATGTTACGTCACAAAACAAGTTTATTTAACCTAAATTGTATGCTTTAACGAGATCTACATTTTTGTCTACCTCTAACGGTTATGCAGAATGAGGAGAACTTCACAGGCTGTTCCAAAGTATTAAAGATATGCGTTTTGTTTGCCATGCGAATATCTTAAACGTATGGCATTTTAATTAAAATTGTTAAGGTAATTTTTCAGAAAATCAAACTTTTCGAGCAGTTTTTCATTTAAAGGCTATTCGCTTCACATCTTTGGAATACGCTAAACTGAAATACGTAATATTGTGGCGTATGCAGGCATTGTCGCGCATACGTCTCCTTGGTCACCTGGATTGGAGATGGCGGTTGTAGTTTAGGTGGGGGTAGTTGCTTAGATAGCGTCCTCACGCTGTAGTGGCGTGGGTTTGGGCTTGGGGAGAGAGTCAGTGAGTAGAAGCCAACCGGACCAGACGTGTGTTACGCTCTCTCCATACAAGAATGTATGGCGGCCTCGCCCGACAGGCATGGAGCTAAGGAGATGGGGTAAAGTATCATGTTTTATCTAATAAACCCCTTGCCTTCCAGATCTTCCTTGTCCTTTTGTCAGTATTTAATAATATTTTTGCACTTTCATTGTAGCTGCGTCCCTAGTCGTAGCCTCGCCTTTTTACAATTTGTTAATTTTCTGGTACCTTCAAGCGAGTCGCCTACCTCCCATTGAGCATTTGATTACAGGCTACGGCATATTGGTGGAGGGCTCGGCATAATGTAATTTTTTTGAGATTTTTAACTGTAATTTTTTTTCTCTTTTCACTAAAATGTAACGGTTTTGGTCCTCCACGTGGTCGTTAAAAATGTAAATCTGTTTCTTGGCTTCAGGGTAGGGGTTTTGGTTGTGTCATTTGTGGTTTCTTTATTCTAAATTCCTGTTGCATTGTTTTCTGAAAGTCCCGTATCTAAATTTCAATTTTAAGTTCATTTTTAAATTTTTTCCATTGTCTGTCGGTGGCGTGACGCTAAAACTCCTGGCTCCATTTTCCCCTTACCTTGGCTTCACTTCTACTAAATTCTGTTACTATGGTAAATCATTCGTGCTGGTCATTTTAAAGTACATATTTTTGTGAATTGTGAAAAATTGGGTGATATTTGTAACTTTGATAATATAGTTGCGTGTGTTAGCTGGTCTGCGTAACATTGCATTTATTGGTTGCGTCATCTTGTAAGTGTTAACGACTCGAAAGTGCAGCAAATATTTCAAAGTTCGCGTGTTGCGTGTTAAAACTTGCGGGTGTATAAAGTGTGTGGTGCATCTGTTTGGAATAATAAAATAATAAACGAAAGAAGTCAAGAGTATATATATTGCAATTTCATATTTGTGCATTGTACACTCGCGGTACGAATAGTGGTAATCATAATGATGATAATTTTGCTTCACCGTTGCCATGTTTGGTTTATCTAGTTACGCAATGCATATTTTTGGGGGAAAATGTTTCAAAATGACTCATTTAAGTAAAAGTTTCAGGAGCTACTACCAACCTTGCCAGTATCTTCACCTAATTAGGTTTAATGTGCCTCTAATATGGACCAGTACGACGTAGATGTTGCTGGATCAGCTATATGTGTGTTACCAGATTTTGGAAAATTGCACTGGAATTTTGTGGTGAAAAGAAAAATTAAGAAAAAGAAACCTGTAAGTATGTGAACATTGTGTGTGCTAAAGTTTGGACGAATGAAACAGTTTCACAACTCAGACAGGTATGCTAAATTTTTATTGTTTCACTGACTGATGCTTAATTAAGCTTTGCTTTTCAGGAATAATGTGTGCTATGAATGTCTCTGCTAAATTGAAAGTTTATTATCAGTTTGTGTAACTTAATTTTTGAATTCTGTTTTGGGCATTGCAAATCATTTGTTTTGTTATGTTATGCTGCAGGAATGTGTTTGATGTGTACCGTGTGCTTAATTAAGCTTTGATTTTCAGGAATGTTCTGTGACAGTATTGTTTTTGGGTAAAGTTGTGATTTGTTCTGTTGCATTCGATTTGGTTTGGTTTGGGTTTCATTATGATGCTGTGATTTTTTATTTGCAGAAAATTGTTGCATGAATAGTGTGTGTATGTATGCTTTTGAGGTTATGTGGTAGTATATGAGTTAATATTTGCCTCGGTGGAAGTGCCTAAGAGTAACCCCGATGGTGGTAAAGTGAGAGATGAGATGAGATGATGTCAGCTTCGGTGGAAGTGCCAAAGAGTAACCCCGATAGTTGGAGCGTAAATGTTTTGATTTTTCAGGAGGGTTACATGTACCTGGAAAGTCGATTTGATGTGATGATTTGAGAGATTTTGCTTATTGGTGTTGCTGTAACTGCCCAGTATAGCGTGTGTGATGTATTCACACGAGGGAGTAAATGTAATGAGAATAATTTTTTTGGTGTGTGTTTATGCAACAAGTTTAGTACCATCTTATATAGCAAGTTTTAATACCATCTATTTTCCAGCTTAATTTTGATTCGGAGGATGTGGATGCAACAGTATAATGTCATGTTATTTGTATCATTCCTGAACTGTTAATGTGATTTCTTTAAGTTTATGTCTATGTCAGGTATTTTTGACTTTGCAGCACGTTGAATGAGACCCGTCAGTGAAGATATTTTGTTTTCTCAGAAATTACTGTATACGAGAAAGTTCAAAGCTAAGACAATGCTGATGATGATTGAAATACTAATGATGATGATGATGATTGAGCTAATGATGATCATAAAAAGATGAAAAAGATAGTAATGTAGAGGAGACTATATATTTGACAGTAGAGTATGAGTATTGTAGTTGAAAGAATGTAATGTGGTGTAGTTTGAATATGTACTGTGAATTTATTTTTTTAAGTCTGTAGTAATACACACAGTAGTTTTGGTTAGTTATTTAAGTGAGTGTTGTGTATAATTTGGGCCTTGGTCAGTATGAATGATTCCATTTCATTGTCATGTATGAATGTATTGTAAGTGCACTTATTTCTCTTCATTAGTAGTACCAGCTGGTTAAGAAATAATATTGGGATCCCAAACAAGTTTATATATTTGTGTTATGTTATTGTATGTAAACAATAAATGTCACTGATGTAATGTTTATGTATTCTGTTCCTTTTGTGATTTTGTATTTGGATTTTAAAGCATTTTGTGTTAAATTTTGGATGGTAACCCCCTGTAAAATTCAGTTTTTATGTTAACATGTCATTTTCTTTCTCTCTCTTTGCCCCATCTTAAAAGAATTCATTGATTGTAAACCTTCTTGACATTTTTAAATCTTTTATTGTAAATGACATACTACTTCTTTTATGTGTGATGATCTTTTGGAGCACCATTTCTACCGTTCTATGGTTTCTGTTATAGTGACCTTGCTGATTGCGGAGCTCGAGTGTACAAGAACAGTATCCCCGCCAGTCACGCCAGAGGTTCCAGAGACACCACAGGAGAGCTGTCGTTCAGCCACTACACTGCAGTGGCATAAGGAGCCACTATTTTGGGGGGCAGTCCAAGCCAGCGATTGCCCACCCCTCCTCATCTTCAGCGACCTGCAGCATCTAAAAGACTACAGCTGAAAAACAATTCGTCGTTGTGGGTGATCTGGAAATCCCACCCACAAACAGTTACGTCGGAACATCCATCCAGGTGCAGTGTAGTGTGCATGTAACAGTGGCTGCATGATGTGTGTGCGTGTGCGGGGTACTCGAGCATAAGTGATCTGAAGAAAAGCTAATTCGCCGACACTCGAGACTCATAAATATGCCAATTAGCATTGCTTTTTATTTCTTAATTGTGTGCTCCATATATTTTCACAGATACTGCTTGTTTAACTATCTAACTTTGTGTATGTCATGTCTTATTCTGTTTTGTAATTTTTTTCCCTTTCTTTGTCTTTTTTTCACAAACAACATTCTCCTTGTGTCGACGAGGGCGTCGAACTAGGTGGCCAGGAGGAGATGTGGCGTATGCAGGCATTGTCGCACATACGTCTCCTTGGTCACCTGGATTGGAGATGGCGGTTGTGGTTTAGGTGGGGGTAGTAGTTTAGGTGGGGGTAGTTGCTTAGATAGCGTCCTCACGCTGTAGTGGCGTGGGTTTGGGCTTGGGGAGAGAGTCAGTGAGTAGAAGCCAACCGGACCAGACGTGTGTTACGCTCTCTCCATACAAGAATGTATGGCGGCCTCTCCCGACAGGCATGGAGCTAAGGAGGTGGGGTAAAGTATCATGTTTTATCTAATATACCTCTTGCCATCCAGATCTTTCTTGTTTTATTTACGATAGTGTAAAGCCCCTTCTTCCTATTTTGAACCATGTAAGTGTCCTTTTGTCAGTATTTAATAATATTTTTGCACTTTCATTGTAGCTGCGTCCCTAGTCGTAGCCTCGCCTTTTTACAATTTGTTAATTTTCTGGTACCTGCAAGCGAGTCGCCTACCTCCCATTGAGCATTTGATTGGAGGCTACGACATATGGTATGCTAACACACACACACATATGAATTTTTTTTTTCTAAAAATGCATTTTTGGATTCAGTGAGCCTGAAAGCGTGTGTTTCCGGTGAAATCTCGGTATGGAATATTTGTTTGGAGTGCAGTATTTCGGCAGTAAGTAATTGAAAAAGTAAAAAGGGTGAAATGTGAAACATTTTATATATTGAAAAATGTGAGAAGTTTTGTTTCTTAGAAAATAAAATTCGCATGCCGTTACTTTGAGTTTATGATCTTAATATTGCGTCAAAGTTCTCGTGCATAATGGTCGTTGATAATAAAAAAGCGCGGTATAAGCTTTATAGACTCCAAATAATTGCAAAAGTGCAGAAAATTGGAAATTTGAAGTTTTTATCCAAAATCTCATCATAGGGTTGGCTTAAATTATCCAATAAAACAGAATTAACCTAATGTCGTCATTTATTTCTTTCAAAATTAGAAACATCTATTGAAAACCGTGCAGTTTTTTAAGTTAATAAGCTCGGAAGCCTTTAAAATTATCTCTGGTCTAAATGAAGTCAATAAACCCTAGCTGATTCGCAAACGATGTTTAATTTATTCTAAAACCGAGATTTTGAATTTTCAAATAAATGGAAAATACGTAATTAGTTAGCAATTTTGGAAAACTCTATTACAGTAAGATTTTATAAATCACAACCTGTTTTCATTTCTACCTTATGTTGTTTATTGGAGTGAGTTTTAACAAAGTTTAGAATGAATGATACAAACACAAAATAAACGACTGAGATGGACGCTGTATTTACACATCGACTGTTTCATTAATAATTACGCCGCAATATAAATTGAAGTTTACATCTAATTATTGGAACCAGTGGAACCACCAAATCCCCGCATGCTCTTGGCAGCATTTTGGTCTTAGAAATCAATTTAATAGAACGTATTTTACTGCCAGAAGACTCTCTTCATGCATACTTCATTGTTATTTTTATTGCTGACATTGGTATTCATTGATATTGACTCTTTGTTGCATAATGTTGCACTTTTTTAAGAAAGGTGTGGTCATAGTTTTAGAATATCTCAAATGTGTTTTAGTTATTTTTATATTATACTAACATTTAACAATGAAATACAAACCTTTGAATTTATACAGTAAAATATTAAATTATTTACAAACAATTGTGCTGCATTTTTTGAATAAAAAGCGAATAACATCGCAATGCAGTCAAATCTAATCACGCCATCATCCAGCAGGGCCAGCACGCCACGTCGGTTATTTTACGTGGGCCAACCCCATCCTCCACTACAGGCACATTTTACTGCAGTCGCTTGGACTCGAATTCGTGACGTTCGCCTTTGTATGAATGGACAGTCTATTTCCTCTCGCCTTAACGATCATGGCTGTTCAAATCGTTTCCCGCATCACAAATATAAAAACCGGTTCAGGAATTAGAAGTGCGGCATGTAAATGATTCATGCAAAAGGGTTAAATATAAAGAATAAAATAGTAATAAATTATTATTAAATTTCTACGAATATAAAATTTGTTAAATAATTTATGATTCGTATTTTAATGCTTAGGGAAAACTATTACTCTATAAAAAACTATACAATTTATTAATAAATTCTCTACCTTTTCTCTCAGTTTTTATTTGTTTACTCTCTGTTGTATATTTATACTCTCACCCTCTCTCATACATACACGTGCTGCAATTGCCTTGATGACTTTAAGGATCATGTAGTTGTTATTGACGTTTGTCATATATGCATAACATAAAAACAAATGGATCATTCAAATTTAATGAGTTATGTTAAACCACATATTTACGATAATGCGTAATTCCACCCAAAAATTGGATATCGAAATTTCGCTAGAAATATACACCTTTGAGGTGTCCCTAAATTCATTAAAGCATTTTCAAAATATGGTCCATGTGTGTATGAGCGTCTGTGAATAGAATAACTAAAACGCGAAAAGTGCGTAAAACACATAATTTAATACTTGACTTCAGTATCTTAAAAACACTGCCCTAAGTTACCTTCTACATGGAACATTTTTGAATTTTTTTTTCTATGAATAGGTTGTGACGGTTTTATTAAAACATCATATATTTAAGATATTTATATCGCGAATAAAACGTTTTTCTTGAATTTTATTTGAACAGCTTGATAAGTCCTCTTTATTCTGAATTACTTTTATATAAGTGGTAAACCGTAAGAGATATACAAAATCTTACTACAGAAAAAATGTAGATCTCGTTAAATCACTGAATTTATGTCAAGGAAAAATTTTAAGATGTTTCTTTCCCAAGGAGAGATACTAGGATATCTCATTAAGACAAATAGTTTCAGTTAAATAAATTCTTTGTGATGTTAACCATTTCCAATAGGTTCTTTATTATTTGTTTGAATTTTCAAATACTTGTGCTGTTTTCAAATGGAGTCGCTGTTCTTCTTGTGGTCATGCAAGGAGCATGGAACCATAGCGACATGCTTTTTAAACATTTATATGAATAGTTTGTAGAAGAGTGGGTAGCGAAAGCCTATGAGAATGCAACAAATCAGTGTTTTACAATTAATTGAAATAACTTAAGTGAAATACAGTGAAGGGTCGTTTTTTCTCGCTTAGAGCATATTGATATATCGAGGGCTATGGTTACTTTATAAAATTGAGGCCACCATTATCCTCAACGTTTCTATCAAGTTTTTGCATTGAAAATTCAGTCTCCGATATAGACACAATAAGCTCACATTGTTCATAGGCTGTGTAAATTCTTTTCCTCCTCTGAAGGACACGGATTATCGTCTCACACTTTGACAGGAACGAATGTATTTCTGCGTTAAGGGATTTTCTTTTACCATATAGAGTTTGTTACAGCTACAATGTCGGTGCTATCGGCATCTTCCTCTTTATCTTGGATAGCGAACTTCGCAAATCCAAATAGTCTGACTTAGGTTCAGTTCTGCAATTGAATACCACATTCTTTAGATGTGCATCGCATTGACGAGATAATTCTTTGACCTACTGATTCATCTCCATAAGTGGGTTGGAATAGTCTCTCAAATCCTTCGGATATCTTTCTTGGGTTCAACATCCGTTTTTGTAGTCTTACCTTAAAGAATAGTATGCACCCAAGACCCAATATGATTACTCAACTGAAAGAGAACTTCCAAAGGAATATAGACAGCATTCCAACTAAGTTCCTACACCACAATGAATAATTAACATACCCCAAAAATATCAACTGGTTTCCCATCTAAGGAATGTGATGCAATAATTTGTATCACAAATTACTTAAATGTAATAATGATTGTAATATGAATATGCATTTTTATGTGACATTGATTTGAGATGTATATTGATTGTAATTATTGTTGAGAAGTAAGTTTATACTGCCTTACTGAAACTGACAATAATAGCGTGCAATAATGCAGCGAGGGGGTGAGCTGTTTATCATTATTGGAAACGAGGAAGTTACATAATGTTGGCGCGTTTTTCCTTGAGAATCTTCTGGAACGTTTCCCTAGAACATATGTATTCATAATTTTCATTGGATATAAAAATAGACGCTAATGTTGGCGCGTTTTATTAGCCAATTGCAGTTCAGTTATAATCTTTAGGCATATCGGTGTGTAGGAGTATAAATAGGGTAGGTTTGAGGTAAAGTCCGTCAGTTCATCAAAATTCTTTGTACACTACACGTCGCATTTCCGTCAGTTCGTCGAAAGTATTTGTAGGGCACACTTCGGATATCAATTTGCAGGTTACGCGTAACAGAGTTATGAAAAATCTCAGGTATTATAAAGTTAATTATACAAAAAGTTGAAGTACGCGAATTAAAAGTGATTAGTAAGAAGTTGTTATAACAGTTTCAGTTTGGCGAGTGTTAAGATCAATGTATAAATGTGATAGTTAACGTGTTCGACAATGAAAGTGTAAAACAAATTTCTTCATCAGTGTTATATTTGGATAAAAGATTCCTTTCCGTTTACACAACCTGTATAAAGAGAAGTGCCCGACCCAAAATAAGATAATAGCTAGCCGGAGGACAGTGAAACAGAATTAAATAAAAAAATAAAAGTAAAATTCTTTCAAACAAAAACTAATACTGCCGCAAATTGCTAACACCAGATGGAGCTACAAACCGAACAAATGAATGACGTCACAAGATGGCTTCAACGCGTGAAGTAAACACAAATATACACAAACATTATAAGAATTACACTCGCAAATGGGATACTCAAACGAACACAAAAGTGCTAAACTCCAGCATTCTATAGGAGTACTTCATGTAATTGCAGTCGAGTCAACAGGAAGCTGGGAGGGAAGGATGAGAGGGAAGACCAGACCAGATCCGGGAGACGACATGCGCAAACATAAGAGGGGTCCCTAACGTTTCCAGTTCGAACGCATCCGACGCAGCTTAAGTCAGGTTACAAGCCCTTGACTCCCTACCTACCCCTGGTCACCTACTGACCTGAGCAAACCGCGAAATTTCATGCTCAGAGTGGGCGGTGGCAGAACTGGACGAATACGAGCTTTACAGGTTTCCACGGTGCTATCTCGCTCGGCACGTTCTTCCTTCTTCACGATACTGGTTAATTCGGGCAAATATCATTCCCTTATATAGTTGCAGAATGAGGTCATTATTGGCTCGGATGGTCCTCCAATCATGATCTGACTCTGCAGCTGTTTAACAGCTGCAGCTGTTGTGCCCAAATTAATCAGTACCTTGAAGAATGCCACGGATAGCCGTAAACTTGGACACCAGCTTCCTTTGACTCGGCTGAAATCCTGTGAAGTACTCTTATAGAATCAACGCTGAAAAAGTCACAGATATTTAATCCACCATTTTGGTTAGCCAATGCGCATAGTGTTTAATAAATGTGCATCGCTGATTTTAAAAATACACATTTCATATGTGTCCCTCGATATTGCTTCCCGCGTCGTAGATTTACGGCACGTAAAAGAACCTCAGGCCTTATAGAGAGGCGTCTGAGCAAAATTACCGGTTTTTAACGCTCAATATAGTGTGGGACGCTAAGGACCGCAGCAGTTAAAGAACGTCCGTAAATACAACTCGGATTAATTATTTTTTATCAATATTGCCCAGTCTAGTCACGGTGAAACACATAACTTGAGAATAACCATGCTTGTTTATGAACCGGTATACATCTTGAAGATTTTTCAAAGTGGGAGTCTGATTGCTGGTAAGGAGAAGCTGTTGGAAAAGAAGAATGACGGGATGAAGGAGCCGACGTATTGCCGGACGGGTACATGACACGTTTCTTAACCAGACTAACACACAAAAATCGATCACTGGAATCTGTCTCTGTCGCCATAAACTTTATGGTTCCGGCGAACCTTTGAAGTCATGCGACACAGAAACCAGAGGTCGGTCCAGCGGAAATAGAAATGCAGTTCCATCCGTGAATGTCGGCGCCTGCTGTGATTCAATCACGGCTCGTGTGCATGTCAATAAGCCAGTATTGGCACGTTTTCAATGCAAAAGGAGTTTATGTGCATCATGCTTCATTTTCTGGGAGTGTCCGTTGCACGTATATATAACATAAGTTGAAAATACTCAGTGGGAGTTAAAGCGAATACAGCGACTACTAACTGAAAGAGTTGGTGTAATAAAACGCATTGCTGGAGTGTATTAGATTTAGTACCGACTGTTTAAAAATTGAGATACCAGATTAATTTACCTAACGTAAAAAATAAACACAGACTACTATTCTGTTGTTGCTGTGACACTGAAAATTAAACTTTATGAAACTATTCACTAATATCAGCGAATTTTAGTCAGTAGAATCTCATTACTACGAGGCGTGTTTTTAAAGTACCGATAATGTTTTTAAAAATAACATAACGTAATTTTCAAAATACTTTATTGTCATTAATTACCTTTACCTTACACTACTTTTCCACATAGCCACCGCCGCTATTTAGGCACTTGTCGTAATGGGAAACAGTTTCTATATGCCTTTGTCAAAGAATGATGCCGTCTGTAATGAAAGCCAAGTCTGCACTTCTTGTTTCACAACATCATTGTGAAATATTTTCTATCAAGGAATTTCTTCAATTAAAAAACATGAGAATTGCTTGGTACCAAATACAGACTTTAAGGAGGGTTGTCGAATTGTTCCCAACCGAATGATGCGATCTGATCTTGAGTTTGTTTGGTTATGTGTGGCCGGACATTGTCACTCAATATTGTTGTTGTTATTTTTCTTTATTTATAGTTGCTTTGACTACTAGGTCATATCGCGAGTTATATCCACATATACGAGTACAACAACAACAAAAATAATAATAGATTCTGTAAATATTTGAAATATTTTCCACAAGGATTTCTTCAATTTAAAAACTTGAGAATTGCTTGGTACCAAATACGGACTTTAAGGAGGGTGCTCAAATTGTACCCAACCAAATGATGCGACCTGATCTTGAGTTTGTTTGGCTGTGTGTGGCCGGACATTGTCACTCATTATTGTTGTTATTTTTCTTTCTTTATAGTCGCTTTGAGTACTAGATCATATCGCGAGTTATATCCACATATACGAGTACAACAACAATAATAATAATAATACATTCTGTACTTTTCATTGATTAGAATAATACAATAAGTGTAATCCATTGTTACAAACATAGTTTAATTATTAAGACTTGAATAGAGTTAGAGCAGTATAACCTATTACCTATTATACAGTTCTATTTGATGTGTTATATTTAAATCTGTTAAACAGCTTGATGTCTTTCAAGAAAAACATAATGTTTTTTAAATGAGTAGAATTGTTTAACGCTAAAGATGTATCTTCAGGGATGTTATGTCTTCTTCTCTCCATGGTATAACTTCTGTATTTAGTGATAAGGTGTTCCATGGTGATACGGCAATTGCAGGTCTCGCAGTGAGGAGCATTTTCTTTGGTGAGTAAGAAAGAATGGGTTAAGCGTGAATGGCCTAATCGTAAACGTGATATAATCAGTTGATCTTTTCTTTTTAGAGTCTGCAATGTGCAGGGTTTTGTGGAGCCTTTCCTAACTATGTGGAGTTTACTTGGTGTTTTAATGGTCTAGTCTTGCTTTCATTTGACAGTTGGTTTGCCAAAGAAATAGCTTGAGCATCTCTGTAGGGCACTGGCAATTCCTCCATTGGAGGAAGCAAAGCTGCTTTTTTGGCTTCCCTATCTGCTTCCTCACTTCCTCATATTCCATAGTGGGACGGAATCCAGAAGAATATAACTTCAGGATTATTTGTAGTAAGTTGGCTGTAAAGGCTTTGAATATCTTGGATTAACTTTAAGTCAGTGGAGGGGTCTCGGATACAATACAATAGAGATTCTTAGTGAATCAGTTAGAATTGCACTCTGTTTATGCTGTGATGAGGTAATATAAATCAAAGCTTGTTTGTCGGCATAGAACTTGAGGCAGAAAGCAGAGAACAAGTCTGGAAGCTTGTACTTATGTATAGCATCCGTAGTAATTATAGCACAGCCATTCCCCTGATAGATATGGAGTCATATAACGTTTTGTTTTCATGTTACAACACATTTTCTCCAACTCATTAACCATCGAAACACACACGAACAGAACGTTAGAACCATGGGGAACATGCACCATTCGTTACGTCTGGTTACGTTGTCATTATTGTAGGTGAAACGCCAGTGTTTTCTTTTACATGTCACTGTTGCCATGCGACTTACGTCATTGCTTGTTTACAGGTAACATCAACTGTTCCAGTGAGCAGTACGACCTTGGCAAGCACACAGGTTACTACGTACTAGTAGAGTTGATCACAGACTTGGCTCGTGCAATGGCAGTGTTCACAAATGCAGAGATGGCAGATGCCTATTTGATGTATGGATTAGCAGACAGCAATGGCGCTTACGCTCAACGTTTGTACCGTGAGAGATTTCCAGGACGAAGCTGCCCCTAAAGGAAAACATTTGAAGCCATTGATCGTCGTTTTAGGGAACATGGAGCATTTCAGCCTTATACTCCGACCGGGGGAAGCCCAGAAAGGCGAGGACACCGCCACGGGAAGCGGTAACTCTTCAGGCAGTTGGCGACGACCCTAGTGTCTGTACAAGACAAGTAGATGCAAAAGTACGTTTCTGCGAATGGTTTATGCAACAAAGTGTCAACCCTAATTTTAGTGCGACTGTGCTGTTCACAGTTGAGGCGTCGTTTCAAGGAGATCAGATTGTAAATTATCACAATCGGCATGTATGGGCTGACGTCAATCCTCACGCAAGTCATTAACAAAGATTTTCTGTCAATGTTTGGGCCGACATTGTTAGTGACTGTTTAGTAGGGCCTCGTGTTCTTCCATTCAGGTTCAACCGACGAAGTTACCATAATTTAGTAGAGATTGTTCTACCTGATCTGTTAGCATATGTGCAACAAAACACATGCACAATGGAGCACATCCTCATTTTAGTGTTAATGTCCATCGGCTTCTAAAAACACATTCGGTGAGAGATGGATAGGTAGAGGTGGACCAATTGCTTGGCCTCCACGTTCCCCTGACCTGAATCCACTGGAATTTTATTTGTGGGGGTATTTGAAAGCCCTTGTGCATCGAACCCCAGTACGAGCTGTTCAGATTTCTGTGCCCGTATTATGGAAGGCTGCGAAACCATTAGCAATACTTCAGAGATACATATGTGCATCCGGGATCCACTACGATGGCGGGTTGACCCACGTATCAATACTCATGGAGGACATATTGAACATCTCCTGTGAAAAAGAGTTGCATGTAGTATGCTGGTACGTTCTATTCTTGTGTGTTTCCCATGATTAATGAGTTAGAGAAAATAAGTTGTAGCATGGTAAGAAAGCGTTTCGTCTGCGTGTGAGGAATGTGTCCTGCAATTTGTGCCGTATATTGTTGTTACATCCTGTATACATATATACTTATGTATTTAGCATATATATTACGGATGTGCTGGTAAATTTGTCTTTATATGAAAGAATCTGTGTGTGATTTCTGACGAGTTCTCATATCCATATTAATTCTGGGAATGCTCTAATTGCCCTAATTCTACCAATAATCATTATCCCAATCAGATTAAATATATTAACTTGAATAATCGCAAGTATTTTATTCTTATTCATCTTTACAGCAGGTTTATTTCATGAATGAAATCAAGGATCTCTTGAATGAGTATATTAACAAATTTAAATCATTATTAGGGATATAGTTAATCATAACATACTCACAAAATGTTGAACTATCAATTTTCCTTAAAATAAGCAAGAAGTAAATGAATTGTAAACCTCCAGGGTGGAAAACAATGATCTCTGGCAGTATTGGGGTATTTTAATGTTAAATTCTTGAATGGTTTTTCAAACTTAAGATGAAAAGGTAATGGTTGATTTGTATTTTTGGAATACTTGCTTTGCTCTTCCCAAAGAAGGTGTAAGAATGGCATTCCGAGTTGGGCCTTGTAGCAGTCTTTGTAGTGTATTTTAAACTTTGTGTCACTCATTGTTGTTTCCTCATAAATCTCACGCAATTGGCAATGAATGTTTGCTGGCGTAACGCTTCTCGCATTCAAAAATCAAATCACTGATCTGAATTCACAGTCGGCTGGTCATTCGATTGTTTTGAACATTTTGAAACGCTCTAACTACAGGAAAACAAAGTGACGATGCCTCACTGTGCGTCTGCTTCCGAATGAATGGAGGGAGTGATCGCGCATGCTCAAAATCAGTGGAAAAATATTAAAACGGTACATACTTTAAAAACATGCCTCGCACCTAATTATATGAACTGTCTTTTGGTTAAAGGTTTAGACTAATGTTCTCAAAGGCCATGGAACGCTTTTACTATATACTCATTTTTATTTATGCGGCCCAAGTTGTTACTGTGCTTTCTGTGATTGTTCCAAATGAACTGTCATACAAAGTCCCGCCGACTGTAAGGCGAAAAGTCTTATTCCATTTTTGAATTACTGGATGCATTGGCGAACATGATGAAATTCGACCAGGCGTCCATCACTCACCGCAGATAATTTGAATGACCAAGTGAACAACAAAATCGTACAAGACAGACGGGTAACCCTAAACAGTTCTCGTTCCTTGTTTGGGGAAACTGTGTCCAAGCATTTTGGATTATTGGACTAGCGGCAACGTGAATTCTAAAGCTGGTGGACTGATGACAAGCTTTTGCTTAAATTTGTTTAGGTGGGAAAATAAAGTAAGATCACTTTTGTAAATGAAATGTAATGTTTTCTTAAGAAGTCGTATTTTTAAAAATTATTAAAGCGATGCGGTCGTTACTTCTTGGATTACTCTCGTAACAGCACATTCTAAAATACCTGGGGCGGAGCTGCGATGGTATACAGTGAAATTTATGCAAATGTGTAAAGGAAATGTTTTTTTTTGGGAAAAACAGAAGAGAATAATAAGAAATATAGAATAAGAAATATGTTTTAGATTATTTGCTTGTCCAAACTATAGAGTCCAGCTCAAGGGAGATTCAGCCAAGTAGTAATGGCCTGTAGATTTGTACTTTCTCTACTGCCTATAGTAATTAGGGGAAGTACTGCATACCACACAGCAATTTGGTATTGAAATTTCATCGGAAATATATGTTTTGAGGCCCCCTGAATGCAAATAAAGCATTTTCGGAAACATGTCCATGTGTATGGCTGTCTGTGAACAGCATAACTCAAAAATGTGAAGTCGAATAAATACTAAACTTGGTATTTGAGTTTAGTATCTTCAAAGGATGCGACACCATTATTTTCAAGAAAATCCTCCCACCCCGGACTATCCTTAACATGGAACATTTTTCTGAAAATTCTGATTTTCTCAAAAATGTATGTCGTATTCCCTGTTTTGTAGAGTGTATCATTTCTGAGATATTCCTCGTTATTTGTTGAATTTTCCAATGCTTATACTTTTTCTCAAATGTGAATTCCTTATTCGTTTTTTTTTTTGTTTTTTTATGTCCTAGACATGCAAACAGAATGGAGTGCTCCACATAGCAACCAGATCTTAACAGATTTGACTATCCTTAAAAGCCTAAGTACCTCTAGCCCCTTGCACCTACAAGAAAATTAGCAATGAGATAGTTTCTGCAAATGTTTATCTCGATTAACACGGAACAGATGGAGAATAGGCGTTTGCAAAATTAGTTTGTACAAGAGTAGAGAAGTCATGTGAGTCCAACACATCAGATTTTTTTCTTACGTGGAGGATGCGTTTCTCCATCCACAAGAGCGGCGTGGTTGAGACAAAAGGGGTCTTGGGGGGTAATTAGTATGCAAGTAAACTGCAACAATTTGCGGTGCATACTTGTTACGGAAACGGTTTTCATAGTTGTCGACTTCCTGTAGCTGAGACCCTTAAAACTTTCCCTCATCCAGCAGAGCGTGATAATTTGGCAATGACATGAAATTTAGAATGCGTTAAATGATCAGTGCAGCATATGCACAAAAATTATGTAGTAATAAATGGGACTTCCGTTGTATTGGTATCCTTGAACACCTGGTAGTATTGTTTCTTTCTGTCACATATACTGAAATTATTTCTGGTACCACAATAAACACATATTAAAGCAAAGAACACCACTTCACAGACCATGCGCAGATTTTTGGTGCATATTTTACGTGTCGTAACATGAACTATAAACAACTGTCACAAAAATTGGAAAATTAAACCCCTCAGACATAAAATGTGAATGAGATAAATAATCTATGTGAGAGAGTTGATTTTATAGTTCACGTCATCTATTGCTAAACGTTCGCGATCATTTACTACTGGTTAGTGGTGGAATAAAATTTAAAATGCGCATGTAATAGTTTTGCTGTAGTCCAGTGAAGGGGGACCATGATGATGAAAGGATAGACACAGATAAGCTCTAGCCTATCATACCACTGTATACTAACTAGCGCGGTTCATTCGGTCTGTAATGTAAATTACAATACATATAATGTAATAGAATTGAGTGCTCCATCATGTCCGTGGTGAAAATCTGTAAAAGTTTGAAATTGCCCATAAACCGTAAAAGTGGCTCCTTTCCCAAAAAGTTATAAAAGGCCCTCTGCTCCCGTATATTTCACGGGCAAAGTATGGAATTGGTGTTTCGGAATATGAATGAACGAATGGGTGTGTGTATTTACATAACGGTATACATACACGGATCCCTATCAATCCCACAGGTTTGCAGAGCGTACGTGTTGTTATAATACACAGAATAATGACCAAGATTAATAACAATAAAAACGACAACAAAGAAGGAAGCGAGAAAAAAGTACCACTATAAGAAAACATCATTACACAAAAAAAAAAGTTTTCCGAAGCATTATTATGCCCTATTATAGATAACAAAGAACAGCTAAGAGAATAAATATACACAGCATACTAACAATGAGTGAAAAAAAACATTACAAAATAAAGCGCAACACCAACGTTTAGCTTTTCCTACACCCCCGCTTCTCCACTATCAGCCTTCTCACATGCCTTAAGTAGAAATTTACTTGTCCCCTCCATGTCTTTCCTGCCTGCCAGTAGCGTCCAACATGCCATTAACTCGCCATTTGAGATAGTAAAGGATCCCTGCAGCTTACCCCTACAGCTTACCAAGATATGCATCCGTGACTCTTCTTCCTCGCAAATGGGGCAGATTCTCCAATCACTTTTATCAGTAATTTTTATCATCCACCATATTCCCAGCCTAAGCCACGCGAGTCCGTTGTCCAATGAGTTAGGTGCCCATTTTGATGTATTACTCCACACCACACTCGGATTATATCCCAGACTGTACCTCTAACGGACCCTTCTCCATACATTGCCCAATAGTTTGTTGCCTGTAAATTTTACAGAGGTGGAGCTTAATTTTCTCCATGCACTCCGTCTATTTCCCTGACCTGCAATCCAAATATTGCTCATCCTTATGGTTTCCAAGCCCCTATTTAATTTTGATGCCCATGTCGAATTTCCTTCCATTCTCAACTCTCCACGGTAGCAGGCCTTGGTGTTCAAGAACGATTTTCATCAAGTATTTCACTGCTCTGATTTTGTTCTCTATCGTCTCACATGAGCTCCAAATTCCTTCATAATTCCGCACTAGCCCTTGCCCCTTCCTTCCCCAGAATTTCTTTAAAAAAATCGGTCTTCACTTAGCCATATTCGGAATATAAGCATGAGCAATGGACAATGACAAATCTCTCGACCGGTTACGTGATGGATGAGGCACATACCTTAAGAAATATTTTTGAGATAATATCGTATGCCACACACGGTTTTCATGATCTTTATAATTCTACCCAGTGAGCCCTGGATACATGCACTGATAAGTGCACGCCCACACTGTCCTCACCAACTCCGGGGAACTCCAAGGAACTCGAGATCCTGATTTGGCACAACTTTTATTTTAAACAATCAATCCAACGATAGGTAACATACAAACAGGATATAGCTATAATCGCCATATTATAACTTAATCCTTAAGACAATTCAGTGACAGTCACATCACTGCAGCTACGCGTGTGAAAGCCAATCACCGTCGATTCCACCCAACACCCCTGCGTCCACCCACCTATAACTTCCAGCATAACAAGACTACCACAGTTGACGGATTTATTTATACTGCTGGCACGTGGTAATACGTATACTTTTGGTCTCGTGAACCCTGGAAGGAATGCATGCACGTATAAATAAGACAAGGTCTTGATGTAATGTGTAATAACCAGTAGTCAGGTGTTATTAGGAATAATAAAATGAAATACCAAAGTGTGCAAGGATAAAACAAATCTTTAGTTTTTAGCGCTGAGCTCTGTCACTGATTTTAAGAACTTAGTGTAATATAGCACATGTTACTTGTCTCACTTTAGTTTACAGAATTTCTAAATAGATTTATCCGTTACTATATGAAAAATAAATTATTATGGGGCGTATTTTATGCACGACTCATTACGACGATTCTCATGCGTTGATTTGGTTCTTTTATTAAAGATTTGTTACTGATCGGAAATTCCAGTCACAAATAACTGCAGACTTTCTGCTATCTCACCTCATATTGCTATGATTAAATATATAATTATAATAGCGATAATTAATATGCCTTTTGATAATAGCGTTAGCAGTTTCGCAATAAGCGTGAACTTATAATTTCTTCTTTCTTAACAGTTGGAGAAAGGCAATTTGTTTATTTATGTAATATAATGAATCAGCTGTAAGCATTGTCTACTGAGCTCACCAGTTCCCCAACTTAGCACTCCCACCACTTCATTCACGCCACGTGGTGCCGGGGCTGTCTCAAGGGACTAGTTATAATAGGCGTTATAATAATTACCCAATTAAAACACTACAACGACATACACTCAGGAACAGTTTGGTTGTTGTACCCTAAGTTTATGTTGAAAACTTAAACAAATGCTATTAAGTATTTTATGATCCAAAATATGAACTAGCATGTACTCTGCAGCTTCAACAAGTTAAGCATGATTTTACTGTAAAGTACTTCACCTCAGCCAAGCTGAGTAACACTGTAGCATAAATAATCATAGTTTCCACTACTAAGCTTATGTTGAAAGGTTAAGCAAATGCTATTAAGTTTACAACCCCAATATTATACCGTATAGTATTTCACCCCAGCCAAATTGGGTAACATTAAAAATAAATTTATATTTTGTTTGTTAACGATGCTGTCAATTGCCAGGATCATATCAGCGCCGCTAGAGTGCCAGAACTTCGTCCCACAAGAGTTCCTTTACATGCTAGTAAATCTACTGACACGGGGTTGACGCTTTTAAGCACACTTAGAAACCATCGGTCTAGCCGGCTTTCAATCCGTGACCTTGGGATCAAAACTGGGTAACACTGCAGCATAAAAAACTGTGGATTGCACTGCTAAACTTATGTTGACAAGTTAAGCAGATGCTATAAAATTTAAATTGCAATACAGTTTTATATTGCAATATAAATTTTGCATTACAACTCAGCCAATGAGCTACACTGCAGCATAAAGAACTATGGCTGTGCAAATACTAAGCTTATAATGAAAGGATAAGCAAATGTTATTGATTTTACAATTGCGACATTATGCTGTAAAATACTTCACCCCAACCAAACTGAGGAACCCTGCAGCATAAATAACTGTGGCTTGCACTACTGAGCTTATGTTGAAAGCTTAAGCAAACGCTATTAAATTTGCAATTGCAATATTATGCTATAGTATTTCACCTCAGCCAAACCGATTGACACTGCAGCATAAAGAACTGTGGCTTACATTCCTATTTATCTCGCTACTAATGACATGTAAGAGAATGCAACCGGCACAAAATTTACCGCTGCTTACGGGAAATAAATCATAAAGTAGAACTACAATTCCTAAAACATGAAGTGTTCAGCAGGCATGGCCTACAATCCCACATATCACCTCACTGCACGCCATTTGCATAAAACAATTCTGCCCATATAACCTTAATAAAAACTCCTTGCGGGAAATTACCCGAAGAAGCCTGAACCTTTTAATGGACGACACAGTTAATAGATTAACAAATTATGCAATATTTTATTCCAGATAAGTTTTATAGCCCTAATGACATATGGGATAAATATTTAGTCATATCAGTTACCGATTATGTTTTTAGTGTGTTCCTAAAATGGGAACGTTGGCATATTTATAGTAGAAAAATGACTCTTTTTACAGTACCTCTAATCACACATGGGAACTGCTCCACAATAGTAACCACACAGTTTCTTACAAATTACACTTTTGTTCCATATTTCTCACTGCTTGTACATATTTTTATCTTTCATGTATTACTTTTTGTGGAATATTTAATAGCAGTATTTCTTATGAGGTCATTTCCTACACTTAATATACATAGGTTTATATTCTTTTGACACAACACACAACAAAATATAGCTTACATTATCGTACCTTATATTCTTAACCACTGGGAATATTGGTCCACCCTTTCTTTTTCTGTCTACGTGATAGCACTTTATCATAAACATTGCAATTGCTCGTTGAAACTGGAGGTGAGAAAACTTATTTCGTGGATTTAGATACTGAAAAAAATCGGAAGACCACAATTGTGGCTAAATTTAGAAAGTCCGAGAATAAATGTCACCACCATTTCTTAGAACGCAAACGTGGACGATAGCTTGATGCAAATCGGTCCAGAAGATCAACTCTGTCCATTCCCATGTTGTACTGATGTGTTAGATTTGATTGTTAGACTTCTTTTTGCTTTCAGTTTTCACCATTCATTTTCTTTCTGTAAGGGGGTAGCTGTATTTCTAGCAACAATAACTTCAGATTTATCGTTACACTTCACACTGATAATTTTGTCGTTTGAGCAATAGCCAAAAGTATCACGCTCCATTTTGTTCATTTCAGTGGTGGTGAGCAAAGGATGTTTATTTGTTCGGTCGTCCCCCACTGTTCCATATGTTTGGAAATTTCTGTCTGTAAGTTCTGCTAGGAGGGAATAACTGGTAAAAGGTTGTCAAACAATACATGTTGATTGGGATTGACTACAGCTGATAGCAAGATTCTTATTACCCGACTTCCAAGAGACGAACCATCATTTTCAGTCCTGCCACAGTATACTTGTATATCGTAAGGATATCCTTCAGACCCACACAGCAACCAGATTTTGAATCCAAATCTTTTTTGTGGCTTGTTTTATAAAAACATCTTTGCTGAATGGTGACCATGGTAGGACGTCATTGACTCATCAATACTAAGATTTTTATGAAATGTAACAAACTATTGGATTTGCTTTTTCACAAAATAGTCTTTTCAGCTTTAGAATTTCCCAAATCATTATTATCAGCAAGATGGAGATAACATTTTATGGTCCTGAATCTTTCTCTGCTCATATTTTTCAAAATACTGGAGCAGAAAAATCTTCTCAAGTTGACCCGTAATCATTTTCTTCTGGTGAGGAGTGATATCCACTAAGCATCAACAAACCCAGAAACTGACATAGTTGTTTTATGGATAATTCAAATAAATGATTGTTTTTGTCCCTGCTTGCACAGAGAATACTTTGTTTTACTATATCTTGAATCACATTAGGGGTTATGAACAAGGGAAGAATGTCACACTCGGTTTTCGCCGATTTTATGATTGGTATCAAGGGGCTCTTTTACATTCTTCATCCATTTTATTGGTTCTAATCTACATTTCTTTGATGTCACAGGCGTTTCATCACTTTCATCATTACTGTCATTCGCAAGTACTTCAACTTCCGCAGGTACCTCATTAGGTAACAAGTCCACGTCCGGACATCATCTTGTAATTCTTTATCATTTTCAACATTTGTGTTGCCAGTATAAATATCCTGCTCCCTGCTACAAGAACCTACAACGGAATCCACAGCATCCTGTAGATATCTGTATTTCTTTCACTCGTGAGCTGAGGAAAAATATGAGAAATTACCCTTGCTATAATTCAATAATAAATAAAACCTTCGAAAACGGAAACTCATATGTTCCCTCAAAAATATATGTTACATTATAATAATTACTTTTATCATCAGCTATCTAATGAAACATTTTCACAACAAAACGTACCTATGAAATGTTATAGGATCTATTACGTAGTCTAGTTATTTCAGACTCGAGACACAGATTTATAGACAAAATAAACATTAACTCATCGGCAGAATATGTATGAATCATAAGATTTATTCAAAAACCTTCATTCCTGCAATAGTAGTACATTCTACAATGATCTACAATGCAGAAAACTGCTCCTGTGGAACTATTAGTTTTAGGTATCTACATGTAACATGTCAACGTTCTCAAAATGGGGAGCATTGACGGTACTGATGCCGTGACAAGCGTTCAAACCCCTTTCAGGAATATTTTCGTTTTTACAATTGGCAGTATTATGTACACTGCTTCTACAATTGATTACAGAGATAAATGTGCACAACAATACTCAAATAATGCAAAAATCTGAAGCGAGTCATTTTTGCAAATAAAACATATTTGATGCCTTTATAAGAGGTAAATACAAGCTCTATTTAACTCTAATATACAAACTCGGTATCTGTGACTGTTTTATGAGAGATGCATTTATAAACACCTTAAAATATTTGTGGTGCAGATAATTAATGATTATTCAATGTTCCCAAAATGGGAGCGTTAGCTGTAAAGGGTTAATAGCGTGTAAATAACAATTAAAACTAATAAGATCATATACCGGGCGATCAGCTTAAATTAGCCTCTTCTGCCCGAGGAAAAATTAACTAAAGCAAGCCGGCATACTCACCAAGACCCAACTAGCGACACCGGGATAAACCTCTCTTAAACACTTAATCCCCGGCGACTAACTAACCATTCCATACCCACTCGCTGTCTGCCAGCTCTCATGAGCAAAAAGCAAGCGAGCTGGCAGGCGCACGCCAATGAGACAACCTAAGCTCCCAAAAAACCAAAACCAACAGGCATACTAAGTACGATGGAATCATTTTCAATTTTCACAGTCTTTAACACACAGCCCAGTGGATATAAGGGAATATGAATGTGAGAATGATATGCCAGGGGATGTCTTAAGTCTAAAGGGGCCTAAACTGTAGACGCCGTGGAAATAAATGTCTAAGAGAATGATGAGAACTTATAGGTAGTAAGCTACCGTGAACACAATAGTTGAAGTGAGATGAACACTGAAGGTTATTAACAATTAAAAGCGTTTTTTAGTGTTTTCCTTTCTTCTGTGTGTAAATGCAGGTAAGTATATTTCAATTACTATAATGTAAATCCTGTGTTACAAGCAAGTTGCGTATCTTGATTAGTAATACTACATTTTTACTTTATCCACTGATTAGGTACGTATAGTAAGTAGAGGAAGTATTGTATTCAACCCAAAAATTCGGTACCAATATTTCACCGGAAATACAAGTTTTGAGCCTCCCTGAACTCACAAAACAAGCATTTTAGAAATGGTTTGTGTTTTTGTGTAAGTGTGTGTGAACAACATGGCTCATAAACAAAAGTTCAAAGTTTAAAATGGATGCCATATAAATAGTTTCAAGAGAATCCCCACCCCAAACTACCCTTTACTTGACAAATATTTTGTTTTACCTGAAGTACCTACACTTCATTCTGAATGAATTGGTAAACCGTGTAAGGGTTAAACAAAAACGTATTTCGCAAAAAAATGTAGATCTCGTTAATAGACACAATTTGTGCTACATAAGTTTTTTTATGAAGTTAGAAATTTGCTAGACATTCTTTGTTGTTGGTTTGGTTTTTCAAATACTTGCACGGTTTTATTTTTAAGTGGTACACCGCTATTGTATTTTTTCTTTTACATGGTGACGCAAGGAGCATGTCATTTCAATTTCAACACATGTGCTTTTTAAACATCAGACTTAAGCTTTAGTATACTCTATTCTTTTTATACCTATAACGAAATGTGTAAATGTATAATGAAAGTTTATTTTGATTCACAGGAAGTATATATAAGAATAAGCTTAGTAAGAACTGTTTGCAGACGACTGAGTAGAGAAATATCACGTGAAATCAACACACCATTTTTCTGTTGTATTTGCGTTTTACTTTGGTTTCAGTTTGTTTTATGAGATTAAGAGAATAATGGTATGCCAGTAAGGTAAAAACCTGTGTCCATGTTCTAAACCCAAATTGTGCACGATTTTGATTCGTGGAGTAATGATTAAGCTGCTATAGATATAACTTTAATTTAGATCCCTGTTCAAGGCTCTTTTTCTGTTCATACTATATACGTGCTGAATTACACGCTCATATTTCCCTGTGCCACTGAATAAGAAACGAAACAAAAGAACAAATTTGAGCACTACAATCATACCTGGTACGCGCTACTAAGACGCCACCTTGTAGTATTACCCCCTCCACACACACACACACACACACACACACACACACACACACACACACACACACACACACAAGTCTCATAAAACATCTCTGTGAGTTCTATAATTAGGCTGAGGTAACGATGGATATAGCCTTATCAAGCATATGTTCATGACAGACATGGAAATGGAAACCAGGACTCGGACAATGACAAGTATATAAGATAATTTATATGATATACATTCATTTTATATCCCGGCCGCTAATCGTGTATGCGTGCTACGCCCGCTATCTACTACACCCGAAGTTTTCTATTTTAAAACTCCCGCGTTGCATACTCATGAGTGCCAGTAATATGCACTATAATGAGTACTAACCTTGTTATAACTGGTGTTGGAGGTGATCTCCATCTACACTGAGACATTATCGTCGTTGCGAGGTTATAATTAATGAAAAATAGTCATTCTGCAAGGGTGCAATTTCGAAAATTTAGCAGCTGGGTTAACAAACGATTTTAAAACATCCAATTGCTGTGTAATACGTTTAGACTTTGGAAAGCGCTCGAATGATGCACCAATTTCTTAAATTCTTTCCTCCGTTAGAACATATACTATGTGATCAAACGTATCCGTACACCCCCACAAACATACGTTTTTCATCTTAGGTGAATTGTGCTGCCACCTACTGCCTGGCACTCATTATCCGCGACCTCAGTAGTCATTAGACATCGTGAAACAGCAGAATGGAACGCTCCGTGAAACTCACGGACTTCGAACGTGGTCAGGTGATTGGGTGTCACTTGTGTCAGAAGTCTGTACGCGAGATTTCCACACTCCTAAACATCCCTAGGTCCACTGTTTCTGATGTGATAGTGAAAGGGAAGCGTGAAGGGACATGTAAAGCACAAAAGCGTATAGGCCGACCTCGTCTGTTGACTGACAGAGACAGCCGACATTTGAAGAGGGTCGTAAAGTGTAATAGGCAGACATCTATCCAGACCATCACACAGGAATTCCAAACTGCATCAGGATCCACTCCAAGTACTATGACAGTTAGGCGTGAGGTGAGAAACCTTGGATTCCATGGTCGAGCGGCTGCTCATAAGCCACACATTACGCAGGAAAATTTTAAACGACGCCTCGCTTGGTGTAAGGAGCGTCAACATTACACGATTGAACATTGGCAAAACGTTGTGCGGAGTGACGAATCACAGTACACAATGTAACGATCCGATGGCAAGGTGTGGGTATGGCGATGCCCGGTGAACGTCATCTACCAGCGTGTGTAGTGCCAACAGTGAAATTCGGAGGTGGTGGTGTTACGGAGTGGTCATATTTTTCCTGGAGGGGGCTTGCACCCCTTGTTGTTTTGCGTGGCAGGATCACAGCGCAGACCTGCATTGATATTTTAAGCACCTTCTTGCTTCCCGCTGTTGAAGAGCAATTCGGGGATGGCGATTGAATCTTTCAACATGATCGAGCACCTGTTATACTGCACGGGCTGTGGCGGAGTGGTTACACGACAATAACATCCCTGTAATGGACTGGCCTGACTTGAATCCTATAGAACACCTTTGGGATTTTTTGGAACGCCGACTTGGTGCAGGTCTCACCGACCTACATCAATACCTCTCCTCAGTTCCGCACTCCGTGATGAATGGGCTGCCATTCCCCAAGAAACCCTCCAGAACCTGATTGAAAGTGTGCCTGCGAGAGTGAACGCTGTCATCAAGGCTAAGGGTGGGCCAACACCATATTCACTTCCAGCATTACCGATGGAGGGCGCCACGAACTTGTACGCCATTTTCAGCCAGGTGCCCGGATACTTTTGATCACGTAGTGTATCATTTTCGCTTCTTTGGTTCAGCGTTTGGCGATCAGACATCTGACAGTATTTTAATTTGTAATGGGAATATCAGGGAATTTCTCTTGAAATTGTCTATACACCTGTCTACATGATTAGGTTTCTTCGTATGTACCGTGAGAATTGAAAGCAATTTGTTATTACTGCCCAACAGGTTGCTATCCCGGAGAGGTAGAAGTGATGAGGTTTTCACCTATGTAGAATTTCTTCTAAATAATGGAATTAGCTTGTTAAATTTCGAATGCAACATATATGCAAATATCATAAAAATACATTATACAAATATTATGAAAATCTGTTATGTGACCAACAAATGAGATTTCGTAATGCTTTAATGGATACTTCTCGATGAAGTTACGTTTGAAAAACATACAAAGTTTAATATAGAATCACATCTCTCATTCATAGACCTGTAAAGGCATTCGATACGGTAGACAGAAACAAATGGTTACAAAATAATGACAGAAGACAAAGTTCCACATCTAATGATTCAAAATATATTTAAAATCTACAGAAATAATCATATTGCATTTAAAGATTAATTTAACATATAAGGATGAGTAAATCTAAATACAGGTGCAGGACAAGGTTGCTGTCTTTCTCCGTTGCTCTTCATAATCTATATGATTAAATATCGGAAGGAGCTTCTACATAGACATGTAGGTTTCAATGGAAGAAAATCGTTAGATATAATTCTTTATGCAAATGATGATTAATAGCAGGTAATGAGGACAATTTTCGAAGATCTGCATACAATTTACATAAATAGCACATCAGTACAACATGGAAATTTAATTAGATAAAATTAAAACAATGGTATCAATGGGAGTACATTGAATTCCAAGCAAAATTTGTATAAAATCCACAACATTAGAAAGATGACATACATTTACATACCTTGGATACAAAAGTCACTTGAAGTCTATATAAACCAACAAGATTTACAGTTGAGTAACACAATGGGATAATGTCTTCAAATCAGCGTTAGTAGAAAAGTACACTCGTTTAAGCCTGTACAAAAGTTTAGTAAGACCTGTCCTATGCTATGGCTTTAAAAATTTTCATCAAAACACAGAATGTTTAAGGTACTTGTATGGCAAACAAAATATATAGCTTGAATTTACTGAGAATGGTCTAGGAAGTCCTGAATGACTTTTGTATAACTGAGATAGACAAAAGCTTACCACACAAAGAATGTACATCTCGTTAAACCACATTTATGTCAAATAAAGTTTGTTGCCTTATTGATCATTTCCGAGTTACTTATTATTTGTTATTGATTTGAGTTTTCAAATACTTATATTTTTCTAAAGTGGCAAGTCACTATTTTTTTCTCGTAGTCGTGCCAGACACGTGGAATTTCAAAGTCATCACATAGCGATACACTTAAAAATATGACTATTGCTTTAGCAATCTTCTTAAACCTGCAAAGAAAATGTAATGTGTAGTGAAAGTTTATCTCCATTCACAAGAAGTAGACAGAAGAATGAGATTTTATAAAAATAGTTTGTGGAAGAGAGAGTTGAGAAAGTTATGTGAATGGAACACAAGATATTTTTTATTTACCAGTTAGTCAACTTATGTCGTCCAATCAAACTATGGTTTTCATTTTCTGGATAAATATACCAATTAAACTTATCTAAATAAAATTGAAACTCAGGTGCAATTTGACTGAACTATTTCAAGAATAAAATGAAATAAAGTACATAAACAATAGCTAATATTTAAATTAACTAATATAATGCTTAAAACTGCATTCAAAGGAGAGTTCTGCTGCTTAAAGCAAATCACTTTCGCAGCAGCAATGTAATAAAAACGGCAGAAATAAGAACATTCACGGTTGGTCGCGTAGCTCAGTCGGTAGAGCAGCTGACCGCTGTGCGAGGGGTCCCGGGTTCGATTTCCGGCTGAGGGGTGAGAATTCTTCTGTAACCAAGTTTATTCCCTATCCTCCCCAGAGTCTGGAAGTATGAATGTATGTGTGATCTAGGGAATAAAAATCCCAAAGCTACCGAAAGCCAACGACAAGAGTATACGACCTATAGGCAATAAGTTCCAGAGGAAAGCCCGTCGATAAGACCAGTGAAGTTAAACGTGGGGTATAAATGGCACTAAAAAGAGCATGCAGAGGCTTTGACACTGGTGGGACGTGAAGGAAACGTTCTAAGCCTAAGTTTAGGGTACCTCCCTGGCATTCGCCATTTATGAGGACTGAGGAAAACCTGCAAAGAACATCAATCAGGATGGGGGTCCAGGCGGGATTTCAACCACGACCTTGGCTACCCATACCGGTTAATATTTTAGTAGCCATAGAGGCACATGATTGATTTGGATTCAAGTTTCCTACCATTTTATTGACCGAAAGGAGCATGGAAGTAGTTAAATGTAATTTATAGACATTCTATATATGGCAACTCGCGCTTACATCGACCATCAAACTTTCATGCTCTAGGCAAGGATAATGACTGCCTGATGTTCAAACAACGGCCGCTTTGCCGATAAAACAACTAAAGTCCTTAGCCAGTAGAAGCGGACAATCTGAGCGACCTCAAGGGACAGATGAGATTTGTGCAAGATAAAGCACGGTGGACAAGATTTACTCGCAGTGATTTAGTTCTGTGATCCTGCGTCCCTTGCGTCATGCTCTCGCCAGTCGTATTTCATCTTTATCCATCTTGCAGGATTCTCCAGGATTTCCTGGCCTTATCCTCCTTCGCCAATTCCCTTGCCTCGGATTTAAACATTCAGTATAGTTTACAGAAAGAACGGAGGCGCATAAAGCGAGGAAGAAAGAAACGAAAGGGAATCGTAAGCAAGCTTAAGATGCCCCTAAAGGCAACTTTATAAGCCTCCTTATCAAAGATATTATCTTTGCATGCATAGTCTGATTACGTTAGCGCATCCTCGGAGTATAGGCACCGAGAGTTAAGTGCAGGCAATAATACTGAAAGCGCTCTACGAATAAACAAATACCCCCCCCAGTAAGTCTGTGGAGGTGAACACAAAATAACAAACAGCACACTCATTCTGTTAGTTGCGAGTTTGTAGTTCAACTTGTGCACAACTAAAAGTGCTACCACTTCTAAAATTTCAGTTTCTCTTGACAATTGCATCAACTCATTAAAGGGAAATTAATTCTTTATTTGTTTCTGTTATTTTAAGATTTGAATTGCGAGCGCGAATAAAAAACAAAACTGAATTTCATTCTTTCATCATCGTTATTTGCAATACGAAATCATATTCTACATTTATAATTAAGGCTTTAAAGAGAATAGCTAGAATAATTTTTACTTACTCTACTACAGATAGTAAGTAGGGGAAGTATTGTATTCCACCCAAAAATTCGATACCGAGATTTCACCGGAAAATATGTTTTGAGACCCCCTGAATCCAAAAAAGGCATTTTTGGAAACATGTCCGTGTGTGTGTCTGTGAACAGCATAACTCAGAAACGAACAGTCGGATAAACACCAAACTTAGTATTTAGGTTCAGTATCTTCCAGATATGCGACATGAAGGTTTTCAAGAAAATCCCTCCACCCCAGATTACCCTTTACATGGAACATTTTTCGAAAAGTTTAATCTTCTCAAAAATGGCTCCAATGATTTGATTAAAATATCATATATTTAAGATGTTTTCATGACAAATAAAATGTATATCTTGAATTTCCTGGGAATGTCTCAAAAAGTATTCTTCATTGTGAACGACTTTTGCATAACTGGTAAACCATAAGAGATAGACAAAGTTTTACTACACAAAAAATGTAGATCGCGTTAAAATACATAATTTATGTCATATACATTTTTTGTTGAGTGAACCATTTTCGAGATGTTGCTTGTCATTCCCTTAAATTTTTCAAAACTTATTTTCTCAAATGGGAATTCGTTATTGATTTTTTTGTCTTGGAAATGCAAAGAGTATTAATCTGTGGCAAAGAGAATGGTGCTGCACCTAGCAACCAGCTATTAAGAGATATGTATATGCTTAAAGGCTACTGTATTCCTTGCAAATACAAAACAAGAGGAACATAGTAAGCCTCAAATATTTTTAGAACTGGTCTCTATGTGTAAAATGTAATTCTCTTTGCATGTCAAAAGATCGTTTCTGCAAATGTTTATCTGGATTAATATGAAATAGATGGAGAATAAGAGTTTGTAAAAATAGTTTGTACAAAAGTAGAGAAAGTCATGTGAGTGGAACACATCAGATTTTTTTATAAGTGCAATATTGTTACAGTGTTGAAAGCTATTGTACAAAAGTTCCGATATATAGCTTCCACATGACTTGCTCCATAAACTATTCTAACAGAAACCTATTCCTCTATGTATTTCTTGTAAATCAACCATGATCACACCTTTCGTTGTAGGTGTAAGTAGGATATACTAGGCTAAGGCGATAACCATATTTATAAAAATCTGATGTATTGCATTCACATGACTTTCTCTACTCACTCTAAATTAGAGATAGGACCTCGATACCTCGATACTCGATGGTATCGAAGTATGTCTAATTCTTTGAAATAAAGCTGCGATACTTTTTCGATACTTTTAAATGTTTAAGTTTTAAATTTTTGAAAGTTGTTGCGTTTAAATTTATGCTAGATAAGGAATAAAAGGAGTCGAGACTTCACGTTATTGCCCCGCAACTGTCCCAAAAGAGTTATTGTACTATAAGTTTTTGATAGGCCTTGACTGAGTTGCATGCAACATTCCATAGACTCTTGCATCTAAATGAAAACATGCAAAAAATGAGGGAGGCAGTAGAGGAACTGGTGTTATATGCAGCGTTAACTGAGTTGTGAATGAAGCTGATATAGATGACGCACTAAATCACTGTCTGCAACAGCTGGCTTGGTGACTCACTCTCAGTCATTACACACACCTATTCCAGTAACCAGAATCTGTGAATCCATCAGAAACATATCAGAATTTAAGACGTGAGGTAGTACAGCGCCTGGAAATATTTGTTCTTTCCCTCCATCTGTTAGTTTGTGTTTACCTAAGTCAAACTCGTACGACTAATTTCCATAATATGGATGGAAAGTCATTTAAAAGAAAATTTTCAGCACAAACTGTAGTGACATAAAACGGAAGCAAAAAAATTATGATGATGATGATTATTATTATTAGCCTCGACTAACAATAGGGGTTATATAATCTGTGGCATTTTCTTCTTCTTCTTCTTCCACTGTTTACCCTCCCCTTTGTAAGACTTGCACCCCCAGGGACTTACAAGCCAATCCTTTGGGTCAGTAGTCTGTCGAGGAGCAAGCAAACTCTGGATCATAGGATGGGTTAATCAGCTCAATACCGGTATGGGGGTG
The DNA here is from genome assembly GCA_030765065.1 of Deroplatys truncata. Classification (NCBI taxonomy): domain Eukaryota; kingdom Metazoa; phylum Arthropoda; class Insecta; order Mantodea; family Mantidae; genus Deroplatys; species Deroplatys truncata. The sequence goes on along the minus strand of CM060983.1, from coordinate 199,808,037 downwards.
AAGAAGAAGAAGGAAATGAAATGTAGTGATGAAAGGAATGATAGAGAATTAGCAGGATCAAATTATCCAACCCACATTAACCGAGGAAAAGCGCGAAAAAATCTTTGATCAGATTGCCCGGTCCCGGGGGTTTGATCCTGAGACCTCCCGTATGCGGGCCATAGAGGTTACCGCCTGAGCCATCTCGCTCGTTCTGTAGCATTATTAAGATAAAAAAATTGCTGCCAATTGAAGAATGTCAAACAGGAACAGTTTCGGAAATAGCATAGAGTACAAAATTGCTTCCATAAGGTTTTACACAGAAAATTACTAATGAGAACACAATTTAGTGAAAAGTTTCGCCTTTACAGTTTTTATAAAATGAGTATCGAGTATCTGTGTTCCAAAATTAGTATCGGTATCGAGTATCGAGAAATAGTGGTATCGTTCCATCACTACTCTAAATCATTATTACAAAGAATTATTCTTCTGCTTACTTCTTGTTAATAGAAATAAGATCCCATTACACATTTTTTGCAAGTATAAAAATAATACAGTAGGCTAAAGCAATATTCCGATTTTTCAAAGGCGGATCGCTATGTGATGGCTTTGAAATTCCATTCTCTTTGCATGACCATGAGAAAAAAACCAATAGCGACTTATTTTTTGGAAAAAATATAAATATTTCAAAATTGTAAACAATAACCACGAATATATCGAAAATGGTTAATGCCACAAACTGTATTTGCCATAAACTTAGCAATCGTCATACTGAATGAAGAGGGTTTCATAGGCTATTCGCAGGAAATATAAGACATACATTTCATTTGTAATGTAAATATCTTAAACATATACTGTTCTAATCAACATTGTTAGAGCTATTTTTGAGAAAATAAAAATAACAAAACCTTCGTGTCTCATTCATGGAAGACGCTAAGGTTTACCAAGTATAGTTTCTACTGATTTTCAATTTCTTTGCTTTCTCAACTACATACTTGCAGTAAGCAGAGAAAGTATTGTATTCCACCCAACAGTTCGATACCGAGATTGCACTAGAAAGACATGTTTTGAGACCCCTTAAACACAAAAAAGGTCCCTGTGTATGTGTCTGTGAGGAGCATAAACTCAAAAACCAAAATTCTAGCAAATACTAAACTTAGTATGTAAGTTTGGTGATTTCCAAGGATGCCATACTATTTTTTAAAAAAATGCCCCACCCATACTATCCTTTACATAAAAATGATTGTTATTTTGGATTTCTTAAAAATGGCTCTTAAGATTTTAATTAAAATAACGTGTGTTTAAGAAATTGTCATAACAATATATCTTGAATTTTCTGAGGCTAGCCTGTGAAATCCTCTATTGTGAATGACTTTTGCGTACTTCGTAAACCGTAAGAGGTAGACAACATCTTACTACATAAAAATGTAGATGTGCTTAACTTTTATATATGTGAAATAAAAGCTTTTGTGTAGCGTTAACCATCTTCGAGCTATTCTTTGTTATTGATTTCAATTTTCAACACATACTTTTCTCAAGAGGAAAATCGCCTTTCATTTCTTTTTTACTTCCCCTACTACGTATAGTAAGCAGCGGAAGTGTATTCCACCCAGCAATTCGATACCGAGATTTCACCGGAAATACTCGACCCTAGTTGTAGGTTCCCATTTGAAAAAAAAAATTGATCCTAAAATGACCATCATAACGTCCTCTAAACAAAACACGACTAATGACATTTACCTTTCCCCATAATATTAAGCAACGTTTATAAAAGACATTTCTTTCTACAACGCGTAGTTTTGGTGATATTGTACAGTCTCAACTTAAATGGTCCAGCCTGTAGATAGATGTTGAAATATACGGATAGTAGTAATAGAAACGCTTTGCGTCGAAAAATTAAGACAATCTCTGAATGAAACAATAAGTCTAGTTTTAAGCAAAGCGAAAATGATAATATAGAGATAGGTGGTATAAATTTAAATATTATTATCGCACAAAATACAGCTTTGTTACGCAAAGTATTTACAATCGTGTCATCGTACTAGATTACCAAGAAATAATCTAAAGCAGTCCTAGCAACTTACACCATTCTTAGGAAACAAAAACCGCAATGAAACAACTTACAAAGAAGTAATATTCCCCAATAGTTTTGAATGCCTTTCTTGGCATACATTGAAACGGACACGATACTTCGTAGATGGAACTTCTTCACAAGTTTTATTGTTTTATTTCACTTCTTCTGTCAAGTGCTTTTGAAACCATAGCATGTCAAGGTTTCAAGAAACTCGCCATAAACTTTGCATCATCCCAAGTTTGTATTAAGCACTTTGAAGTTAAGTCACAAGTTGCTAGGTACTGGAGCAAATAGTTTAACTCTCTGTGCATCTAGGTTTCTTCGACTCCAGTTTTGCTTGAATGTATTCGTATGTAAATAGTATACTATGCAACAAGAGTATAATGGTACTAACAAAGACGTGAGTTTCGTGCGTTTCATACGAGCATCCTAATTACCATTTCAGTCAAGTAGCATTCGACTGCTTTAAGTCGGCCACACTATAATTACAATACTTTGCGTTTTTAAAACAATATCTTATCTTGTTAATCGTGTGGAATTAAGTGTTGTTTGGATTGCAGCACTGATGGCAAGATCTTGAGTGTGTTTGCGAATTGTCTAACAGATGGCATCACTTTTGAGTCCACACTGTATTTTTTTATTTTTTTGCAGATAGTGAAACCAGCACATATTGAAGCAAAGGAAATGAACTCAATTTATTAGAAGGAGAATGCTTCCTTGATTTTTGCGACAATAAACTGTTGGATAATTTAAAGCCTGTGTCGCAATATCTGACGGTATTAGATTTTCTAAATCAGTGTCGGTTTCAAAACTCTGGCCTGGCATTTCTTCCAACTTGAACTGCTATTCTGAGGGTGTTAAAAGGTAGATAGATAAGGCATCTTTATTAGTTTCAAATTATTGAAGCTGTACACAATTATTTAGTGCAAGGGTTATTGACCCTACATGCATATTTAAGATACAAGGTATGGTGACAAAAGAAACAACATTAAAAGCAGAATAGAGATAAATTGCTCTGACTAACTGAACAAATCTGACCTAGTTTCGCGCACTTTAGCCAAGAAATTGCCCATGTTTTGTTCCTCTGGTCAGCCAGTAGATCCCAACATGCCAATCTCTTTCTTGAAGGACTTAAGAATTTTTCCTTGAGTTTAATTGTTCGTTGGTTCTCCCACTGTGCCAAAATGTGTACCAGTCCTCATCCAAATCACAGAATGGGCAGATCCTCCTGCCAGAATCTTCAGTTATTTTCTGTGCCCTCCAGCCCCCAGTCTAAACCATGTCATTCCTGATCTTTCTTTCCAAATTAGGTATATATGCCTCTTTACCCCAATTCAATTTTATTTCATTTGCTAGACTTAGGGAAGGCTTAATTTTACAATCCGATTCTAATTCCTGTTGGCTGATGTCTCTTAGTCTTCTATTGACACCATTCCATACGTCTTTGACATTTCCTTCAGCTCTTTGCCAATTCTCCTCAAACCTCTTTCCCAATCAACTGCCCAAAACTTGGGAGACAGGTTTTCTCGCTGGTATTTATAACATTAGGACCGTTGTTTGGAATTATCTCCCTGTATCAGCCTCAATACTTCACTTCTATTATTTTACAGTGTATTGTGTCTTTATAACACCCCATCTCCCTGGTTACCTCAGAGTTTGATGTGCCTTGTGAAACTCCACGAACACTTTTCCAAAATGATACCTGCTTTTTATTTATATGCTCTGCTCTTTCTCATGCACAAATTACGCTTTCCTATAATAAATTCGGCATTATCATAGAGTTATACATATTTTCTTCTGTATCTACCGGTACATCAGGTATCCGCATGAAAGTACGAAATAGTTCATTTAACTTGAATGATAGGGGAGCTGCGCGCGCTGCCGAGTAAGATCATAATAAGTCGTGAAGTATTATGGATACCATAATAGTTCAATTACGTCACATGTAATCAGAGTATAATAGTGGTTGGCCAAAAACTATTCTACACTTTTAGAGAATTAAACTATGTCTCTTTGGCGCATAAAGAGTCAGGATTAAATATGTTGCATCCATAGTATTACTGCAGATACAACGGATATGATGTTAATATCAAATTCTGTCAAGCGAAACGCTTCTCCGTTTGCCTCTCTCTCTCTCTCTCTCTCTCTCTCTCCCTACCTCTTTCCCTCTCTTATTTATTCAATGTTTTATTTTTATTTTCTGCTATGCATTAGATCTGAAGATAGAACACATTTTGCTTGCAGATTGTAATTACTGTCTAAGTTTCTCCCTCGATAAAATAAAATGTGAGTTTTCCGAATGATTCATTGCCTGTCATTAAGCTAGCCAGACACTTGAGCATGCTGATGGGAGATGGATGTGGTGGTGAATATAAAGAAGTGAAGGGGAAAGTTACAGTGACACTGTGATGGATCACAAGACTGGGAACGATCCAATTGACGTTGTACTTGGGTCATTTCGGCGTTTACCCATTTTGGAAGTGAACCATACAGCAGATATACGACGTCTTAAGGATAATTTATTTAAATAATTCTCACCATCACGTTTATCCATTCGCGCTATAGATAACATAGAGCAACTCTGAAGCAAAGGACGTATACTTCAGGGCTTAGCACTGATGTAGGTAATTTATTCGGCAATTAATAGGTTTTAGTTATCTTTATGTAGCTGAAAGCAATTTTTACTTTCTCTACCATCCAAAAACTCGTTATCGAGATTTCACCGAAAGTACTTGTTTTGGGTCCCCTTAAATAAAACAAAATAGAAGTGTGAGCGTCTGTTCGTGTGTGTGCCCGCGCGCGCGTGTGTGAATAGTATAGCTAAACAACGAAAACTCTGACAAACGCCAAACTTGGTATTTACATTCAGTATTTTCCAAGGAAATATCCCATAAAACCACCCTTTACATGAGAAAATTTTCAAAGGTTTTTATTTTCTCAAAAATGATGCAACGATTTTGATTAAAATACAAATACTTAGGACGCCTATACGAGAAATAAAAGTTATATCTTGAAGTTTCTGGGAATAACCTCGGAAGTTCTCTTCATTCGGAAGAAATTTTGCATAACTTCGTATAACTGATAAACATTAAACGATAGACAAAAACACACCAAAATGTTTATCTATTTAAAACACACATCTTATTTCAAATAGCCTTTTTGTAGTACTTTTTTCAGGTATTTTCGAGCTATCCATTGATATAGTTTGAATTGTTCAATACTTTTATAATTTTTAAAAGAACTCTCTCTATGCAGTTGTTTCTTTCTATAAAAAACACATCTATGTGGAAAACACATGGAATTTCAAAGTAGGCATAGAAATGTGCAACTAACTGTATCTGGATAGGTTTATCTCAATCTACATGAAGTAGGTAGAAAAATAAGCTTTCGAAAGAATAGTAAGTAGTAGCGCAGCCGAAGAAGGAGAAGAAGATCTTCCCGCCACTTCGTCGCCCACCAGCTCAGCCAACCACACACTGCCGAGTTGCCTGCCGCAACGCTTCTCTGCCGTTGTCCGGGCGGTGCATTGCCAACTTCCGTCAGCCCTGCCCCTCAACGCCACACAGCGCTTCTGGTCATCTGCGGCCAGGGCCAAGAGAATCAGGAACGATCGCGGTCCAACACCGCTGGTCAGACTGAAATTCCTGGAGGAAGGCGAGTACTCGGCTGCCTTGGACACAGGACCGCCCTTGTTAGTGCAAACCCTATCGCTTGAGGCTAGGCGAAGTGCCCGCCCAATTCCATGCCGCCGCTACTGCCTGTATGGGGACATCGCCGACTCATACAACGCCGCACTCGCTGCCAGGCCATCTGCCTACTCTACCCACGTACAACATCTGACCACATCATCAGAACACCGGAGACCGCAGATCGACACCTCTCAATTGGTGTTAGCCTACATCAGTAGGCTAACACCAACAGCCTGCTTTGAGCAGAACACAGCCAGCAACAACAGCATCGTTGAAGCGATTCAAGATCTACACGTCTCACCGTTCTGAAAGAGCAGTACACGACACAGATCACCTCCATTACAGTTATCATAGAAAGACAGCACGAGAACACTACTGAGAAAATGGATGAGACCAACCGCACCAGCTTTCGATCGGGAAACGATCCTTCGTGATAGGATCGCAGACCATGCGAACAGAGTGATTCGGATTCTCCAGCACTATCTATCGACACCGCATCACCACGCACGACAACACTATCCAAAATTCTCTGGCTACGCAACACTCAAGACCAACGCCCGGAGGTAACAGGCCGGGTACGGAGTCTCAAAATAAGTTACGACACCACCGCTCATAGGCCCCTATCAGGGCTTCGGCCATGTCAGATACCTAACCACCACTGCGGAGAACTCCGCCACATTTTAGTGCCACCATATCGCCACAACAGCATTAAATCCTTTCTCTTCCTTTTCCCTTCGAATTACCTATTTGTTCTTGTTTTTCCTAATACCTTTATTCCTGCCCCCAAATGCTCTTGAGGGTTAGAGCAATATGAAACAGATATTAGTAAAAGAATAAAAAATAATTTGTAAATCTTGCTAGGCAGTGATAAAACGCAAATCCAATGGAATGCATAGGAAAATTTGATACACTCTATATTTATGTTTGCATTGTTGTATCACAACTATAATGAACTCATATTATTGTTTTAAAACACGATTTGTGTCATTAGCTTTACCTTGAATGTTTATATACTTTAAATTTTAATCAGAATTGTATCTGTTGTTGTACTGGGATATAAAAAGAATGAATAACGTAGAAAATACGTTAAATAATGTCATCCAAAGAGTTTGACTTACAATAAAAAATAGCGAGAATTTTAATAGTAATGAGTTTTATGTACAATATTACTGTAAACATGTTATTCTTATGAATATGTTAATTATTTATGCAAGAATTTTTAAACAATGTGAATTTATTTTACGATCAATAGCAACCAGACAATAGCTTAAATAAACAAGATTCAACTGGCTGGCCCCTTAGTTCAATCCGTAGAGCACCTGCCTGCTGTTTGATTCCCGGCTGGAGGGTGGGAATTTTTTTCTAGCCAAAAATATTCTCTATCTGCCCCAGAACCTGGAAGTATGAAAGAGAGTGTGAGTGCGCGTGTGCTCTAATGAAAAAGCCCAAAGTTTACCAGTAATCCAATGACAAGCGAATACGAATTAACACCATTGTCAGACAGTTATATGTTCCAAAGGAAAGGCCGCCGAAATACCATTGCAGTAAAATGAAGTAACTATGTATGTAAATATTTGATTGTATTGTCATATGTTGTTCGTCGTAAAAAATTATGTTGAGTAAAAGACTAAAACATATTATAGCAAAGTTTACTTATTTAATTTATTTATATAGTAAATATCTTGCCTTCCAAACGCGGAAAACCTGAGATGAGACTCAATATTGCCACGACTTAGAGCTAGCAGAACAGTATAACAGACAAAAAGAGACATTCACATATTTAGCTATACGTTACATGTGTTAGGATCTACAGTAATTACTGAATGAATATTATCCGCCAAGAAGACAATCCATAGCATCCATATCTACAAAAACTTCCAGAGTATTCACTAGGATCCAACGGCGACACCTCATCTACTCTACCGATACCCTTTGCCACATTAACTTCATTCCACAACAACAACCCTTATAAATTCTACTTCAAATGTAGGAATTTTGTTTGACTATAATTTATTCTGATTATTTCTGTACGTTTAGTGTTCAACAATTCTGTTAGTATGCTGTTTTTTATTTTACTTTCTCTACCACTTACGTATAGCAACTAGAGGAAGTATTGCATTCCACCAAAAATTCGATAGAGGGTTTTCACCGAAATATAGGCTGCCTGAAATAAATAAAACATTTTTAGAAGCTGGATTTTCTCTTCTACTCCTAGGAAAAATTGACTCGGGCTCATTCGAGCTTCATTCTCCCTTTTCATTCATCGTCTCTGCAGACTTTACTTACTAAAAAAATTTAAAAAGTCTAATTTGTTATATTCACATGATTTTCAATACTCTCTGCCGTTTATTACTGGGTGCACAAACTGTTGTTACGGAAGTTTAGTTTTCTATTTACTTCATATGAATTGAGATAAACTTTTACAGAATCAGTTACATTATACATTTCGTTATAGACACAAAGGGAGCAGTGAACTGGACGCTAACACAGGCCTTAAAATGCAATGCTCTTTCCATGTAATCGCGAGAAGCAATTGAATATCGAAAGGAATATAAAAGTATTGCACAATTCAAACCTTTGATAACGGATATCACGGAAATGTCTAACGGCACAAAGAAGTTATTTGAAATAAGTTCTTTGTTTTTAGAGACCTACGTTTGTGTGCGGTAAATTTTCGTTTAGCTTAAAATTTACCAGTTATACAAAATTATATAAACTTCCTTTCGAATGCAGAGGATTTCACAGCTATTTCCAGAACATTCAAGGAATGATATTATTTGTCATGTAAGTATCTTTAATATATGGCATTTTAATCAAAATCATTAGAGCTATTTTTGAGAAAACCGAAGACTTCGAAAAATGTTCCATGTAAGGGGTAGTTTGAGGTGGGGGATTTTCTTGACCTTTCGTTTTGGATTATTCTGTTCAAATATACACACATACACACAGACAGGCCGACCTTTTTCTAAAAAGGATGTCCTTTTTTAGATTCAGGGAGGAACAAATGAGATGAGGAAACCGCTGGAGACGTATGGGCTGCAGAGCGAGGCCGACACAAGTCGACAGAGACGTGCAGAGTTATTTAGTAGTTCCAGGCTTGATCATCCGGCCACGATATTAACTGATATTAATTGCAAGGTATATATTGACTGCAATTTATTGCTAATAAAATTATGACAGTACAATTTTTCTCGCAAATGTGAGCGACATCTGCAAACGATTCTTAAAGAAAGATCGTGAATTTCAGGAAACTGGTCTGAAGCGAGCTATTTCCAAAATTCAAACAAATTAGGAGAAGTGGGTGATCCATAATGTTCATTAAATTTAGCACAAAATCCTGAATGGTTTTGGATTTCTATCACTTACATTTGCAATGGAGAATATTACGGAATCTCAGATTCTGAAATGCAAAATGGATTTATGAATAAACCCATGTTACTCTTTACAGAATCGAAAGAGGAAGTAGGGCGCTAATGACCTAGCAGTTGAGCGCCCTTAATGAAAAAAAGAAAAAAGAAAAAAGAAAGAGGATGTATTTGTAAATGAATAAATAGGTTCACATCGGATCATGAGCTATCGACAGACAATTCAAAATGTGTTGAGGACCATTACTTATTCTATTGGCCTACGTTTAGCCACCACAGAAGAGATGTAGAAGTCATAGTGAGAAATTTGAAGTTACACCGCTGTAGTTACATGTGTGTAGCTGGTATTCGTTTAATTATACACTTCAAGCATGTTGTTTTTAATAAAGTTTATTCTATATTAGAACATTTCACAAAACAGATTTATTTTATTGCTTAAATTTAATTTGCGAAAGATACATTTCAGTGAAGAAAGAGGAGCATTTCCTTTAAAGAAGAAATAAGGAAGTATCTGAATATCTGTGAAAATGATTTTGCGCTATTTAATTGTTGGGGAGATCAGCTATGAATGTGCGTTGGACCGAACTTCCCCAAAGGATATGCTTAGCTGATCACCCCAACAATTAAATATCTCAAGGTATATGCGTGTTCCTCACTTTGCTTGTTATAATGAATCATCATAATATAGGGGAACACCTACCTCACATTAAATAATTATGGAATACAAGATAGACTAATTAAGACAGAATAGAGAATGGGAAAACATATATGAATAATAAATGAATATGCAATATAATATAAAATATTGTGTGTGTGTGCGCGCGCGCATGCATGCATGCAGAACTGAAGATGCAAATGGTAAAATTTATTCAGAAAGCTGGCTAGCAGGGAAAGCTAATTAGCAGGGCTAGGATTTCTGTGTAAGTGCATATTTGTTTTTACAACAGTTACAGTCAAAATGTCGTTATATGTTTACGAATTAGGATAGTTGGAGTGGTTTGAGATGCATTTGTTTTCCAAATTTGTCCATATTTCGGGGTAGAGTGCATATCTCAACATATTTGAGTAAAACTCGCACATATTTACATAATCGAACGTTTTATTATGAATATGCCCATACTTTATGGTTTCAAAGTTCGTGTCAGTAATCCTTGAAAATTTAGTTCATTAGCAACTGCATTTCAAAGGTGGGTCCTTCAACCACTAGGAAAACTTGCAAACCAGTTGTGTGGTATGCACAGTCTTCTGTTTATTGCTGGGCTATGGCCTTTATCAGTCATCACTCGTGACAATAGAATTTGTTATACTTAACCTCAGCAGATCTGGTTCAGACAATTAGCAAACCGTTGGTGCCAACGTTAACTTGTTCTATTCAGTGCATCACGAATAATCAACAGTTGTGTATGAATTTTGAGTGCATCTTCAATGTGGTTTATATAGTTGTTCAGTCGATGCATTAAATTGGCAACATGCCGCCAGATCGTAAGCCATCGTCAATAAGATTATGCAAGTAATTTTCTGAAGGAAGGACTATCAACAAATGGTAAAGTAATGCCTTCCTCAAAATAGTGTCCAGTTCTCAGCGATTTCTAGTTAGTGCAACTATACTTTTCGACAGAAAAATACAAGGGCAATAATGAGCTTAAAGAATCTGATGTGTGCACATGGCTTTCTCTACTCTTGTACAAAGTATTTTTTCAAATGCTTATGCTCCATCTACTTCATGTTAATCCAAATATGAGATGCTATGTAGGTGCAAGGGGAAGGCATTAAGCGATAGTCACATATTTTAAGAGGGGTTGCTGTATGGAGCTTTCCATTCTCCATATATATATATATATATATATATATATAAGGGAATGACGAATTCCCATTTGAGAAAAAGTAAACGGACTGGAAAATTCAAACAAATAACAAGAATATCTCGGAAATGATTTACTCCACAAAACAATTATATGACATAAACTGTGTGTTTTAACGAGGTCTGCATTTTTCTGTAGTAAAATGTCTATCTCTTACGGTTTGCCAGTTATATGAAACTCGTTCAGAATAAAGAGGGGTTTTGGCGATATTCTCAGAAAATTCATTATATACATTTCACTTTCCATGAAAATATCTTATACATATGCTATTTTAATCAAAACCGTTAGAGCCATTTGAGAAACTCAAAATTTTCGAAAAATGTTCCATGTAAAGTGTAGTCTGTGGTAGGAGGATTTTCTTGAAAATCTTCGTGTGACATCTTTGAAAGATAGTAAACCCAAATACCAAGTTTGGTATTTATCTGACTTTTCGTTTTTCAGTTATGCTGTTCATAAATTGACAGACACACACACACACGGAGATGTTTCCAAAAATGCTTTATTTGAATTCAGGGCACTTCAGTAAAGATCTTTGTCGAGTTCTTATCGCCACTCTACAAGTTAAACAATCAATGCTTCATGGAGTTCCTGGTAAAATATAAGTATACCAGACCACTCAACATTAAGGAAGCTTTATGCATCATTTATCTATGAAGAAACGCTGCGAGAAATAAGGAAATTTATATAGGGTATCACTTGCTGGACTTCCCTGCGAGAATGATTGGGAACGTTGTCATCGGTTTAAAAAATGGTGAGCCATACAAATCTGTTCTGTAGACATGTGAGGTCTTGGATTAAACGTAACAAGAGCAAAGTCAAATTTTTCAATGGCAATTCTATAACCGAATGGTATTAGATATGAAAAGGTGCTGATGTTTCTGAGTATGCAGCTGGTATATGATCAAAACTGATAAAGTAAGGAATTAATATACGCCAAGTTGGTTCATTTCTCTTGCGCAGCCCTTGTGCAGTCCTTGTGCAGAACTTATTCGAGCTACTATTCTAAGTGGATGTCTTAATATCTTCAGTGAAGAAAGTGTTGTTGAATACCCCTAGCAGGTTTCAGCTTCTGAGAGACATGTATCCTAATAAGCCACTACACTCATCAATGGAGAACGTGGTTAGAGACAGTGGCATTGGATTGGATTGTAAACTGGGGGGGGGGGGGTTCGGCACCGATCTAAGAATGAGGATAATGTACCGAAATCTCACGAGGGGGCGTCCCCGAGAGGAAGGGACGAGATAAAGGAACACACCGGCGGCCAGAATCACGAGTAACGACACAACAATGACACGGTCCCCACAGTTTCCAGATATAGATGCCCTGGCAGTCGTAAAGGCAGACTTGGGACCCCGCCCCACATAGGGTCGATACCCCGGCAACCAGCCGAAGGCAGAGGGATGAAGACATTTCTCAGAGAGCATCATTTTCCTTTGCCACGCTACACCGAAACACCATCGCCGACACTTCCAGCCAACACATAAGATTAAATAGTTAAAACAACATTAACAATTTTAATTTTAAAATAAACTAACTGTAAATTCTAAATTCGATGCTATATATAAAGGTGCTGAAATGAGTAATAACGAAATGTATTTATTGAAGAGGTAATTTGTTAATTTAGAATGTATTTTAAATTTATTTATGTAATTTGTACGTTCTTTGTTTATTTATTGTATTTAAGCTTAATGATTAATATTTTAATAATTAATGTTTTGGTATTGTAGGATTAATTACCTATGGTTTATGTTGTTTGGATGAAATGTATTGCTTTGTTTTGTTTTATTTTATGTTTTATTAATATTGTATTGATATTTTGCTTTTTATTTTATATTGATTCATTATTATTATTTATTTTATATATTTAATTTTTATTTATTATTATTCTTATTAAATTAACTTTAATTAAAGTTTTTACTTTTTTACTTTAGCTACTTAATTTAGGATTATATATGTATTGACTGTTTTGGACTCTGACAGCGCTGCTTCAATTAAATCCGCAAAGTCAGTTGTTGGTGACAAAACAGCAGAAAGTGACGCAACTTACATCCGAGCAAACTTCTCCTGTATTGCAGTAGCATTAAATACTCTCCAAAAGCAACAAACCACTCTGCCCAAAAGCCTTGCCATTGTAAGGGAAGTGACTAGATGTCTCAACTGCTGCAGTGGAGATGTCACAAAAGTGAAGTTAAACACAGTGCTACCCAAGAAATCAGGATATAGTGATGTGTGCAAAAGAAGTGTGGTGAAGTGAGAAACTAGATCTGGATTTAGCTCATGAAAATGTTGCAAGATTTAGAGCGGTCCTTATAACATTTTGTGAATTTGAGCGGAATTTCAATAGGTACAAAGCAATTTTAAGAGACAATAGACGCAGTTTCAGTTTTGAAAATTTAAAACAGTGTTTCGTTACCCACTGCTTCGCAAATAGGCAGTTTCAATTAAAAGATTAAGATGTGCCTCCCTTCTAAAAGAAATTGTATCAACAGTCAATTATATATTAAAAACTGTTGCTTTGTGAGTTTCCTTTAACCTTTTATATGCCATGTATACATATAGTCCATATTTAGCTAAAATGCTTATGTATTTTTAGTCCATACTTTATTCCATATTTTGAGAATTTTTAACCCACATGTATGTGCAAATTTAGCCATTTTATTATAAAAATCCTAGCCCTGATCATTACCAACTGGAACACGCAGGGAATAGGCCAAATAGCTGTTCCAAGGAGACAGTGATTGGGACAAACGAAGCGAGTGAAATAAGTAATATTAGAGAGAGACAGACATACTTGAAATTCCCAATGTAGTCAAGTTGTGGCAGAAAAAATACCTGATGATTTAATTTTCATGAATTCTGAAAACAGTAGCAAATGAAAAAGATACATTACTGCGGGTAAATCAGCATGGGAGTGTATAAGAGGAAAATTTCGAGAAATGTTCTTCCAATTCTGAACTTCGCGAGCTCTACTTCATGTCTGTCTGCTTGGGAGAGAAGCGCGTTAACTCAGATGTAGATTCAACTTAGATCTTGACAAAGTAGTGAGGAGTTAACGGGAAATAATATGCAATTCGGGGAAGTGCAAAGTGGTCCAGACAAGTACACCAGTTTCATTATTGCTGTTTACTGACCTGGAATAAATTCAATCAATAACACTTGACTTCATTCAACTCTCATTACCCGACCCGAGATAAGAGTAGTTAGACAAATATAGGTAATTTAGGGCAACAACGGCAACGAGAAGAAAAGCAGCAAATTTCGAGTAACCTGGATTTCAATAGTACATCGCTACAGCCAGCATTACTGCTGCAATAGCAACGTGATATACTCAAAGTTATACATTGCAATTCATTAAGATATGCAGGGGCAATTCTATGGAATTTCCGTTTCAAGTGAAAACGTTTCAAAATGTAACTTCAGCTCAGGGGAGATGAGGTTGCAGAAATGAACAATAATAAGATGCAAACCCAGCTTGCTCGGCCCTCCATTTTGCATAAGTGTTTCTGCTGCACCAGTCCTGCGTTTGCTTCTAGTGCAGGACTCTAAAGAGTGCGTAGAACTAAGCTCAGAAATTCTGGCACCTCCAAAGACATGTCGAAAGAAAATTTGAATATGAGTGAGAAAAAGGCATCTTGTGTCAAGCCCGGAAGTAGTTCTACATGGTCGGTTACTGACGAAGAATTGCAATTTCAAAGCAGTTATTATTGTAGACAGATCATGTAAATTTGAAAATCACAATATGTTTATACCAACTGACATAGAAACGCGTGTTATCGTGAGTTTCAAAATATAAATGAAGTGGAGGTGGGCAAAATGTACAACCATTGTTCTTTCATTCGAGCAAACATTTCTTCATTCAAATGTGCTTAATACAATACAGGTTAGCGATAAGCATTAAGAATATATCTTATGTGTTGCGTTCACATGACTTTATCCACTTCTAATAAATATTCTTACAGAAGCTTATTTTTCTGTTAATTGAGATAAACATTCATTACACAAAAGTATAATAAACCATTCCTTGTCGGTATATGGATATGAACCGATAGTCGGATTTTTAAAAAAGCTCTTTACTCTCTATCGTTTATTAGTGAGTATACAAACTATTATTGCTAAAGCTTATTTTTATATCTACTGCGTTTTAATCCAAATACACTTTTCTAGAAATAGCTAATTTAAACATTTCGTTATAGATACAAAGAGAACAGCAATAGTCAACGTTTAAGAACTGGATGTTATACCTTCCTTAAAATTCCAAACTGTTTTCATGCAATTACGAGAAACAACTGAATGTTGAAAGGGCTTTAAGGAATGACGAAAAAATGAACAATTCGAATCATTAATAACCAATATCTCAGAAATGGCTTATAGCACAAAAAATTATTTGAAATAAATTGTTTTTTAAAAGACATATACATTTTTTATGTAGTACGTTTTCGTCTATCGCTTAACGTTTACCAGTTATACAAAGTTCCTTCCGAATGAAGATGACTTTAAAGAATATTCCCAGAAATTCAAGACCTACATTTTATTTGTTATATATCTTTAATATGTGGTATTTTAATCAAAATGGTGAGTCATTTTTTAGAAAATCAAACGTTTCTAAAAATGTTCCATATAAAGAATAGTTGCGGGTTGGGGGATATTCTTGAAAATCCTCATTATTCGTTTTTTTATGTCCTGGACGTGCAAAGAGAATGAAATGCTCCACATAGCAACCAACTCTTAAAAGATTTGACTATCGCTTAAAGTCTAACATATTCCCTCTACGCCTACAAGAAAATTTCTTCAAATGTTTATCTTGATTAACATGAGGTAGATGGAGAATAGGCGTTTGTGAAAAGGTTTGTAGAAGAGAGTAAATGACTCTCTTTTATATCATCTTCTGAACTGGAAATTACCACTTGATTGTCAGCAAAAAACATTGTATCTAGGCACCTTAAAATACATGTCTAAACTTTTTTACGCTTTATTTCACATCGTTTACATGTAAGTTAAAGAGTTAGATAGATAAGGTATCTTTATTAGTTTCAAATCATTGAAGTTTAAACAAGTGTCTAGTACGTGGGTCATAGACCGTACAATGTATATTTAAGATACAAGGTAACATAAACAACAGAAAAAAGCAAGAAAAAAGGAAAATAGCGATAAATTACTTCGACTAACTGAAGTTATCTGACCTAGATTGCGCACTTAGCCAAGAAATTGTCCATGTTTTGCCAGTTCTTCTGGTAAGCCAGTAGATCCCAACATGCCAATCTCCATCTAGCAGGACATAAGAATTGTTCTTTGAGTTTAATTGTTCGCTGGTGCTCCCACAGGCTAAAGGGAGAAGGTGGTAATGGTCACCCTTGCCTGAAACCTTTGATAAAGTTTATCATAAATTATCTCCATTTAGCGCAGAGAGAACAGATGACAGTTGCTGATAAAGCAGACTGCGACTTCTGTTTTAAATAGCTTTCCTCTAAAACATTAGAAAAACAGATGTTTTATGACCAATAAATCATTTTCAGGTGAAGTTGTAATGAACTATTACCCAAACGTATGATTAGAAATAGTTCATGAACCCCAGGTGCAAACAATCATTAAAGAGCAATTATTGGAATAGCTATTTGCTATTGTGAACAAGTCCTGTGAATGTTGTCCCTTTTGTGATGTAACTAAATGCTGTATACAGTCTAATAAATTCCATCCATATTCGGTTATTCCGGCTTTTGTAGCACCCGCATAGCTCGCTTTACACCTTCCCGCAATCCTGCGGGCATCGAACTAAATATCACGCGGTCTGAATTCTCTAACTGCTGCTTGCTTGCCCTCGAAGTAACGTAGAAACTGCTGCCACTTCGTTTGGTTCAGCTTATCACTTCGGGCTGCAGGAGCTGAAACTCAACTGGTTGTTCGAGCCAGGAAATATGTATCAACTATCCGTTTACACAAGTGCGAAATTTTCAGACATTTATGAGATTCTAGAAAGTCCAAACTAGGAAAAAGTTCCGGTCAATAACGTCGTTGTCAATGAAATACCTCCTATGTGGCCAAATGTAAATTTTATAAAAGAGCAAACAAAACTATTTTATTAAAAATGGAATATAGCTAGATATAAATTGAATGGCACAAATAAGCTGTCAGCCATCTCAGACATAAAAACCTGAAATTCAAACCTGGAAATAAATCGAACGGTTTACAGTCTCGAAAAAAGTTAATTCTGAACTACATAGGAGGTTATGCTAGTCACTTGCAGACTACGTGGGAGGTTTTAAACAGGAAAAATGAATATTTTGGGCAATCTCTTTACTTTTTTTAAACTAAATGTAATAAATTGTTTGTTTCAAATTCACATACATTTTAAAACTGGAATTCTGCGCTATTAAAAGCACACTAAACATTTTTTTAAATAATTAACAAACAACAAGCTTTACAATTCAGTTCTGTGCAAAGTTGAGATTTTATATTATTCCTAGTGGCTGAGACCAATAACACGCTATTTTATGGGCTTTATAGTTGTGTTTCTAACGCAATTAAATTTATAAGTTGTGGTAGAATTATACTTATGTCTAAACAAGTTAATTAGCCTATAGTTTATTATTTTATTCCGAACAGAGAGATAATACATTTTAAAACCATACAAAAATAATCTGATGTGACACATTCACATGACTTTCTCTATTTTCTTATCGTTTATTTGTGGGTATACGTATTATTCTTACTCAAACTTATTTTTCTATATAGGGGAAAGGTCCCTAATTTGAACCACCTCTTAAATTGAAACGCCCAGATATTTTCTAAATTGTTCTACAGATGGCACCATAATCTTAGCAGAAGTGTAGTGTGTACAGCTATGAATGCTTGGAGTTGTTGACCTTGCATTCTGAGCTGCGGTTTCAGTTCTATGAAGTGTTGTGTGTTTTTGGTGCTTCAGAAGTAATATTTGACTCGTCTAGCTAAGCTTATACGACCAATTAGGCAAGTTTGAGATGCCCTATATTTATTGCATTTTATGAAGTGCTTATTTAGCAACAATATTCATGCATACGTTTTTTCGAGCAGCGTCTCTCCTAGTCATAGATGCTAAAGCTTCCAAAATGGTGTGGCTTGTAAATTGAACCACTGTTTGAACCCTATATTGAACTGGTCCAATTTAGGGAACCTATTGAAATTCTAGGATTGTTCAACTGCAAATAGTATATCTTGTGAATAAATATCCATATAATATGTTAAGTTAAAGAAATCATGTTAAAACAGTGGCTGACATGAATATGTGAATGTGAATTGTCTGAAATTATGGACATAAACCAGTGTATGAGTTGTAGGATATGGCTTCACCAAAAGTGTGCAAAACTTAGTGCCAAGAAGAAAGTGTTTTATTGTGAAGACTGTGTATAATTGGATTCTTTTGTATGAGAGTAAAAATTAGTAAAAACTCTATATTTGCAAATAATACCTATTACAAAACCAAGCGATTGTCATTATATAAAAATTCAAAATGTTCAAGGAAATTGCTAGTCTTATCACAATTTTGGACTCTACTTTTGTTGCTGATAGCATATTTTTTTGAATGTTCAATAAAATATGTGTATTTTTTATTAATAAAAATACTTTTTAACTTAAAAGTATGTGGTTCATTTTAAGATACGGGAGGTTCAATTTAAGGACCACGAACCGATTTACACCATCTCACTTTTTAAATGTTATTTAATTGATAATTGTATTAATTTTAAATTGTGTTGACATTAATATCGCAAGAATTTGTCACTTTAACACTTGTGTTTCTGAAAATTTTGATTTGAAATTATAATTATTATTTACTATTCAGGCGTAAGTGGTTCAATATAGGGACCTTTCCCCTACTTCATTTTAATTCAAATAAAGCTTTACAAACATTTATACATTAAATATTTCATTATAGATACAAAAAGAACACCGTCATATTTTTAAGAACTGGACACTATATGCTGGCCATAAAATTCCTTACTGTTTGTATGCAAGTGCGAGAAACAAGCGAATGTGAAAGTATTTTAATAGAATGGCCACGAAATGAACGCTTCGAACCATTTATGATGGATATCTCAGAAATGGCTTATGCCATAAATTGTGTGTTTTAAGGAGATTTATATTTTTTGTGTAGTAAGTTTGCATCTATCGCTTAATGTTTAGCAGTTATACACGATTATACAGAATTCCTCCCGTATGAAGAGGACTTCACAGGCTATTTCTAGAGAATTCAAGATGTACAATTATAACTAATATAATTTTCCGGGGTGTTATGCCGTGGTCTGCTGAAGAAAGATTTCCCAGACGTTTCGTCCACAACTGCGGTGGACATCTTCAGTGGCGCGGACGAAGTCTTCTCGGTGAAAGTATCGCAGCGTCTGATGCGTTGGCCGTTGGTGCCGCTCTCTTTATAGTGTGGACGCTCTCTGCTGATTGGCCCGCTGGTATGAGGGGGCCAATCAGCAGAGAGCGTCCACACTATAAACAGAGCGGCACCAACGGCCAACGCATCAGACGCTGCGATACTTTCACCGAGAAGACTTCGTCCGCGCCACTGAAGATGTCCACCGCAGTTGTGGACGAAACGTCTGGGAAATCTTTCTTCAGCAGACCACGGCATAACAGCCCGGAAAATTATATTAGTTATAATTGTGACACCGGCCGTGAAAACTTACGTTCCTACATGACTCAAGATGTACATTTTATTTTTCATGTAAATATCTTTAATATATGGTCTTTTAATCACAATCATTAGAGCCATCTTTAGAAAGTAAAAAATTCCCAAAAATGTTCCATGTAAAGAGTAGTTGGGGTGAGGTGATTTTGTTGAAAATCTTCGTGTCGCAACTTTGGAAGATATGCAACCTAAATACCTAGTTTGGAGTTTATCCGACTTTTTCTTTCAAGATATGCTGTTTCCAAAGGTGCTTTATTTGTATTCAGGGGTCTCAAAACATGTATTTTCCGTGAAAATTCGGTGTTGAATTATTGGGTGGAATGCAATACATCCTCTACCTACTTTATGTTGTAGAGAAAGTGATAAACAACAAGTGAACGACTTAACCTTATGTTAAAATTTCTTACAACTTCAATTCTTCATCTGTCTGGTTTGAACTTCACAGTGTCATAAAACGGATGGTGGTCTGTTTCAATCAGTGTCTTGAGTTCTTGGAGGTGTTTAAATTTAGATTCATTTATTGATATAGACTCATTGTACCTGTTACTTAAACCTAAAAATCTGATGTGTTGCACTCACATAACTTTCCCTACTGTTGTACAAACTATTTTTACAAAGGCTTATTCACCATCTACTTCATGTTAATCGAGACAAACATTTACGGAAGCTTTCTTATTGCTAATTTTCTTGTAGATGCAAGGGGAAGATGGTAGGCTTTAAGCGATAGTCAAATCTTTTAATATCTGGTTGCTATGTGGAGTACTCCATTCTCCTTGCACCTCTAAGACATAAAAAAACAAATTCACATTTGAGAAAATGTATAAGTATTGGAAAATTCAAATAAATAACAAGATATCTCTGAAAGGTTCACTGAAAAGAAATGCATATGACATAAATTGATTGTTTTAACAACTTCTACATTTTTTTGTGTAGTAAACGTTTGTATATTCTTAAGGTTTACCAGTTATGCAAAAGTCATTTAGAATAAAGAGGACTTTTGGGGACATTCCCAGAAAATTCAAGATATACATTTTATTTTCTATGAAAACAGCTTAAACATGTGACATTTTAATCAAAATCGTTATATCCATTTTTGAGAAAATCAATATTTTCGAAAAATGTTCCATGTAAAGGGAAGTCCGGGGCGGAGGATTTTCTTCAAAATCTTCGTGTCGCATCCTTGGAAGATACTAAACCTAAATACCAAGTTTGGTATTTATCCGTCTTTTCGTTTTTGTTATGCTGTTCACAGACACACACACACACAGACAGACGGACATGCTTCCAAAAGTGCTTTATTTGGATTCAGGGCGCTCAATACATGTATTTCCGGTGAAATCTCGGTATTGAATTTTTGGGTGGAATGCAACACTACCCCTATTTACTATACGTAGTAGGGAAAGTAAAAATGGAATACTTACATTTCCTCTTTGTGGAAATTTCTCTCAATCTCTTGTGTGTGTGAGTTTGAACATGATATCTCAATCTGGCATGTATTTTGATTGACGAATATCAGTTACAGTAGGATCTCGTGCTTTGTAATTAGAGGGGGTGTTAACGGGTGATTTGAAATAGTGTTTCAAAGCTTCATGCATGCTGCCCACTTCCATTATTACGTGGAAGTGCTCAATTGTAATGGACTTCATTCTTGCAACATCACGTAATGCACTTGCCAAATCTTGTTCCAATTCTGGTAGCTAACAATGCAGTTAGAGATTTCAGAAATATATAATAATTTAGAAAGGTAGAATCAGGCTGAAAAATTCATTGCCATAGCCACGATTTGAAACTCCGAATTTCGGCTTACCAGACCGCTGGGGCCATGGTAGTTCAAATGGTCAGAACAGTGGCCTCGATAAGCCGAAGATCCATGTTTCAAATCCTGGCTATCGTATTATATTTCTTAATCTGAATCTACCTTTCCAACTTTAACCTACACACGGCTTGCGTGAATGAACAATTAATTATCACTAACTGACGTAATAGTGGTTAACCTGAAGTTCGAGATGCAAAGTACTTACAAGATTGTAAACCGCTATTGTGGTATATCTGAAAATTAATTTAATAGCGTCTCATGGTTTTCCTGAAGAAAACTCTCATGTGTAACATACACATTACTTTCTCTACTCTTGTACAAACTATTTTTACAAACGCTTATTATCCATCTACTTCATGTTAATATTGCTAACTTTCTTGTAGGTACAAGGGGAATTGGTAGGCTTTAAGCGATAGTCAAATATTTTAAGAGCTATGTGGAGCATTCCATTCTCCTTTGTATGCACAGGACATAAAAAACGAATAACGAATTTCTATTTGAGAAAAAGTATAGTATTGGAAAATTCAAAGAAATAACAAGAAATATCTCGAAAATGGTTCTCTCCACCAAAAAATGTGTATGAAATAAATTATGTGCTGTAATGGGCTCTACATTTTGTTGTGTAGAAAACGTTTCTGTGTCTCTAACGGTTTACCAGTTATGCGAAAGTCATTCAAAATAAAGAGGACTTCTGGGGACATTCCCAGAAATTCAAGATATACATTTTATTTGTTATGAAAATATCTTAAACGTACGATATTTTAGTCAAAATCGTTAGAGCCATTTTTGGGAAAATCAAAATTTTCGAAAAATGTTCCATGTAAAGGGTAGTCTATGAGGGGGAATTTTCTTGAAAATCTTGGTGTCGCGGTTTTGAAAGCTACTGAACCTAAATACTAAGTTTGGTATTCATTCTACTTTTTGAGTTATGATGTTCACAAACACACAGACATACACACGGGCCTTTTTCTAAAAGTGCATTTTTGGATTAAGGGGGCCTCAAAATTTGTATTTCCGGTAAAATCTGGGTATCGAATATTTTTGGTTAGAAGCAATACTTCCTTTACTTACTATAGGTAGTAGAAAAAGTAAAATGTGATTGAAGTGGAGAATTTATCCTCAAAATAAGTGGTTCAAGTATATTCTGACCATGGCAGATAATCAAATAAGAAAAAATGCTGAATTATAGTCCAACAGGTAGAGGAAAGTAGAGGGGCAGCAGTCCAATGTCCTGAACCGTACAATTGATGCTGATGCTGCTGATGAAACTTATTGAAGTATTACTGTGTTTTTTATTACGTGTTTTTACTTTCTCTACTAGTATAGTAAGTAAGGAAAGTATTGCATTCCCTCCAAAAATTCCATAGCGATATTCACCGGAAATACATGTTTTGAGGCCCCCTGAATCCAAAAAAGCATTTTTAGAAAACGGTCCATGTTTGTGTCTTCAGTATCTGTGTCGATGTGTGTCTGTGAACAGCATAACTCAAAAACGTAAATTCGGATATAATACTAAACTTGGTATTTAAGTTGGGTATCTTACAAGCATGCGACACGAAGAGTTTCAAGAAAATTCCCCCAACCCAGACTAGCCTTTGCATGGAACATTTTTCGATAATTTTAATTTTTTCAAAAATGGCTGTAAGTATTTTGATTGAAACATCATATATTTAAGATAGTTTTAGGACAAATAAATTGTATATCTTTAATTTCCTGGGAATATCCCCAAATGTCCTCTTCTTTCTGAATGGCTTTTGCATAACTGGTAAACCGTAAGAGAGACAAGCGTTTTCTACGCAAAAAATGTAGAGTGCGTTAAAAACACAATTTGTCATATACATTTTTGGTGTAGTGAACCATTTCGGAGATATTCTTTGTTATTTTTTTGAAATTTCCACAGTTTATACATTTTCTCAAAGGGAATTTGTCATTTTCTTATTTTTTTAAGATGCCTGGACATGCAAAGACAATGGAATGCTCCAAGTAGAAACCAGCTCTTAAGCGATGTGATTATCGTTTAAAGCTTACCAATAGTTTCTGCAAATGTTGTTTAGATTAACATGAAGTACACCTAGAATAAGCATTTGTAAAAATGGCTTGTACAAGGGTATAGAAAATCATGTGAGTGTAACACATTAGGTTTTTATAAAGTGATTTAGTGGACGAATAAATACGCTACTATAGGCACAGAAGGAGGACTTACTTGATTATAAGCAGAAAACCGGAAATGAAGTAAACCTAAATGGAGGATAACTTAACTAATGAAACAGCGTTATCGGTTGTTGAAAGTCTATTTTAATTAACTTAAGCATAACATTTTATAATTTGTGCTTTCCTGTCTTGTTTCAAACTACCAGAAAATATTTTGTATTAATGCATCCATTTATTTCCCAGCTAGGTGCATATAAAGGATGTATCGAGGGGAGGGGAAGAAAGAATAAAAACAGACATAAAGCATCGCATAACGTACAACGTGTCCATTAGCTCTCAGAGTAATACATGAAACTCATTTCGCCAGTTCAGTAACATCAGAAATAATGGAGTAGAATGGAAATTGATTTGGACGGGTAGGGCGTCATAAAACTCATTGACAAAGCCGCTTCCTTTCCACCTAAATAGACTGCGAACTGACACAGGCTGTGTTATTCCAATTTAAACGCAGTCATCAGAATTTCTGGCCAGAGCGTGGGTCACACGTAAGCTGCTGTAATATCCGTCACACCTGAGAGGCACCTACAAAATAAACGTTAATTATTTGACAGCAGTTATCAATGGAAATTGCATTCTAACTTAATG
Source organism: Deroplatys truncata (assembly GCA_030765065.1). Lineage (NCBI taxonomy): Eukaryota > Metazoa > Arthropoda > Insecta > Mantodea > Mantidae > Deroplatys > Deroplatys truncata. The sequence goes on along the minus strand of CM060983.1, from coordinate 199,783,787 downwards.
TGTTATGCAGGAAACTTGTTGACTTCCTCTGAAACACTCCCAACAACTGCGAGACACATACTGTAGTAAATAACTGTACTAAAAGTCCTGCCTCTGTAATAACAGCATACTGAGTGTTCATTTTATTTTGGTCCATTGTCCGGCTTGTTGGACATGACATGCCTGTCTTCAAACGTTAACGAATCCATAAGCCAGATGGCAACTGCTAAATGAAAAGGTAATGGGATGGAAGGAAAAGAATTTGAAATATTTACTGTTTATACAAATCATAAACATGTTAAGGGATTTGAGGTAAAAGTTGTCGCGGTATCTGTTCGTGTTATCTTATTTGCTGACCGCCTGTTATTGTTTTCTGTTTTGAATTTTGGGTTCTTTGTCCTCCGGCTAGCTATTATTACTCAGTCGAGCAAATATCTCTTAAACAGGGTGTGTAAACGGAAAGGAGTTGTTACTAAAAGATAACACTGATAAAAGAATTTGTTTTTACACTTTTATTGCCGTCACACTGAATTAATTTCATATATTTAATCTTGATACACGCCTGACTGAAACTGTTATATTTTCGAATGTAGCTACAATCACTTAATTACCACTACTTTTAATTCGCGTATTTCACATTTTATAACTAACTTTACGACGCGAGAGATTCTGTAGAATTGTATAATGTGTACTTTATGAATGCTTCCGTGTAACTCGCGAGAGAGATATCTTAGAACTGCGCGACGTGTAACTCGTGAATGATTCTGTTGAACTGCGCGTTACTTGCATTTAGCTTCAGAATTTATACTTCCTCACCCCGATATGACTAAACATTATAATCGAGCTGGTATTGGTTAATAAAGCGCGCCAACATTAGCGTCTATTTATTTTATCCAATCAAAATTACGAACACATATGCTCTTGGTAAGATATTCCCTCCATTTCTAAAGAAAGACACGCTACTCTGACGTCATTTGTTTGTCTCTTCTAATTGATAAACAACTCACCCCCTCCTTTCATTGTTATCCGCTCCTATTGTCAGTTTCAGTGAGGGCGTGTAAACTTATTTCCTAACAATGCTTATAATTAACAAACAAATCAAATCATTGTCATACAATAATGTTAATTTACACTACAATCACTCTGGCATTCACAGTGTTGTGATATAAAGTACTGCCTCAAAGCTAACTGAGGGAAGTGGCTCGGGCGGTAACGTCTGTGGCCTACTTTCGGGAGGTCCCGGATTCAAACTACCGAGACCGAAAATTTGACCGAAGGTTTTCTTCGCGGTTTTTCTCAGTTGCTAGGCTAATGCTGGATTGGATAACTTGACCTGCGAATTTTCCTATCATTGCTTGCTCCTCTTCAGGTTACTGACCCAAGACATGGGCTTGTAAGTCCTACAGCGACGAGAGTAATGCGTTAAAGAAGAAGAGATAAAACTAATACTAATATTTTGTCTATCCCTTACGGTTTACCGTCATACAAGGTTAATCAGAATGAAGAGCACTTCACAGACTATTTGCATACAATTCAATATATACATTTTATTTGTGATGTAAAGATCTTAATACACTGTCTTCGTTTTATGCCAAGGCCGCGGATCGCGTGAATGGTGCTCCGCACACAGTCTACTGGACTGCGGGGTTTTGCGTTCCGTAACTCCTGCATACTTACGAGTGATAGTAAAAATATGTAATGAGTACTAACCTTGTTATAAGTGTTGCTGAAAGTGGTGCCCATCTGTGCGAATACATGCTTGCTATCGTTCGGATGAAAATACCATTCACACGCTTAAGTTTTTCTTGTGTAATGTTTATAATTTCTGCTTTTATACTGTTCTTAAGTACGTCGTTGTGCGGAGATTGTTCCTATAAACTTTATTTTTTGCGTTTAGCAATCCCGTTGTTCTCAATTCATTGACTAAACATCTCACAGTGTCTTTGCCCCGAACTAGATAACCACGAAATTCCTACTGAAATTGTCTACACACCCGTCTACATGATTCAGTTTTCACGTATGTATCGTACATAAAAATACGTTATTCAAGCGTGAATTTTTTGCAGGCATTTCCGTGGACTAAAAAGAGAATAACATTCTTAAAGAAATCCCACACAACACATGTATTGTTGAAATACTTTACAACACGAAGACAAAGCAACGACTGAGACAGCTCACAGCTGATAAACGTCCCTTTACGCGTTCTGCCCCGCTGCTGTGCATTGGCGAGTTCATTGCCGTCTCGGCCGACACGCATATATGGCGGTTTTGTCCTTGGCATAAAACGAAGGCACTATATGTGGTATTTTGGCAGATTCCAAATCATTAAGCCATTTTTTAGAAAAAAATATAACGTACGTTTTTGGGTGACAGAGTTAGTTTGGGTGAAGGAATTTTAAAATTTTCATATTTGGTATTTGTTAATTTTCGGACATTTCGTTACTGGATTATGCTGTTCCTGTAAACAGGAAACTCCTGTTTAAGACACTGAATTTGAAAAATCTGTACTTCTCGCACTCCAAGCTGCTTAGTTAAGCTATGCTATTCTATAATCTCTTCACACTGCTTTTGTGGTGACTTTTTCAAACAGATTATGTTTATTGATCTGTTTATATTTATTAATTATTGATCTCATTAACAGAATCCATGTAACGTTGTGATGACTACCTAGGATTCCCAGAGCAGGGCGGCGTTTACTGTGAGCATCGTATTTGAGTTTCCAGCAGAAAGTTGCCGGCCCTCGTAGCCGTGGTTGCTGGAGAGTATAGCTCCGGCTCTACGCCAAGCTGAGGGTCGCGGGTTCGAGTCCTGCTATGGGCATGGATGTGTGTATGTGTGTGTGTGTTTTGTAATTACAGTAATAAGCGGTAACGAAAAACAGTAAAAATACAGTAATTATAAAAAAACTGGGTAAAACAAGGGAACTTTAAAAAAAATCACTCACCATTTATAGTATTAAAAATAAAAAAACAAATAAATGAAAAAAACTGTAATCGAAGCGCCTGCAGCGTGCAGAAGTAGGCAACCCCTACGACATCTTAGTGTCTATTCGAGACAACCTCCAAGTATTTTTGCCGAAAATTCTCAAGATGAGTAGGCAAAGTATGTTCATTCGGAGCGAGATGGCTCCGCGGTAACTGTGAGGCTCGCATTCGGAGGTCCCGGTGGCCACCCATTCAGAGTGTGGCTTTCCGTTGTTTTCCTTGGTTAACAAAGGAGAATGCTGGAGTGGTGTATTCTATCACGGATTTCCTCTCTCCCTCATTTCTCAACAAATAATTTCCCTTTCAAGTTTCTGGTTGAGTCCGGGGCTTTGGTTCGGTCGGTGTCGGGCTGATGGCTCACAAACTTGAGATTTAGAACTTTTTCTCGGCCCCGCCAGAGGGAAGCCTATCGAGCCTCTACTGCTGGGTCGTGTTTCCTCAGTGCCACTAGAGGGACGTCCCGAGCGACCCTCTTGAACGGTTGGAACTATTAGGAAATTCTGCGCGTCTCTGTCGACTTGCGCTGACCTCTCTTTGCAACACATAGTCTCCTGTGGTTCCCTCACCTCATCCGTTCCTCCCTGGGGTACTCGTATATGAACAAGGATCCTTTGGGTTCCGAAGTGCTAGGTGTCCCGTTCCTTAAATAGTACTATCCTATCCCTAAGTATGTTCATAAGTCCCAAATGCTACAATTCAGAAAATCTGCAATTTGAAGTGCTGCTTGGATCCTTAAAGAATAGCAAAACGATCCTCGTTTAAAAGCATGTAGTTCTTTTTCTTCTAGGACATTGAAACTTCGGAGGACTTGTCATACGTTATTGAAAAGGTTCGTTTTAAATCACTTTTAACCAACAAACTATGTCGGCGATGATTGACACGTTACACAATTCAATTATACTACTTCAACAAGGGAGCACAGGTAAAAACTAAACTAGAACGCTGATTTATCTGATTACGCTGAATTGCGAAGATGAATGCACCTAAAAGAGAATAATGTGTGCCAGGGACGCAAAAATAAGGTAATTTTATGATTAGCTATCACATTGCATGCCTATGTAGGGGTTTTTGTGTGTGTATACAAACTAAAGATTCTATTATGTATTAGGACGCTATTTCTAGTTATTGAATTTTTACTTTCTGTACTACGTATAGTAAATAGCGGAAGCATAGCACTGCACTAAACAATTCGATACCGAGGTTTCACCGAAAATACTTGTTTTGAGGCACCCTGTGTCCAAATAAACCATTTTTAATACATGTCCGTGTGTCTGTGAAAAGCGTAACTCAAAAACGAAAAGGTGGATAATACCAAACTTGATATTTGAGTTTATTATCTCCCAAGGATGCTACACGAAGATTTTCAAGAAAATACCCACACCCCAACTACCATTTACGTGGAACATTTTCGGAAAATGTCAATTTTGGCAGTATTTATGGTGAACTTGTAAATATTAAAAATATAAATAATAGTCACATTGATAAATAATCCCGAAAAAGGTATGATAATTGATATTGAAACATATACGATAATGTTAATACGCATAATTGTGTTCTTGTAATTTTAAGATAAACGGATGTTACAAGCTTCGTTGAGGCTGTTGGAAGCTAGAAACATGCACGCAGATACTTTTTCAGAGAGAGGGTATAGTCGAATCACACAAAAGTCTTGTCCTCGGATGTTATTGTATGTTAAGCTAGGGGAGAGAAGGGAAATTTCCAGTATCCAATTACAAAAATTGGAAGGTTAGTCACGTGTTTGGTAGCAGCAAATAGCAGTTTGAGGTGTAAATTTAAAAGATTTCAGTAGCCGATGTTAATGTGTAGGAAGCAAGAGGTGGCGTACCCACGCTAAGGTTAATTCTTAAATGCTCATCTGTCTGTGCAAATCGTAATTGCATTTGTTAGTGATACGGGAGAGATTGTAACAGTAAAAATCTGATGTGTTACACTCACATGTCTTTCTCTAATCTTGTACAGACTATTTTTACAAACGCTTATTCTCCATATGTTTCATGTTAATCGAGATATCGAGATGTTAATCTTATTGCTAATTTTCTTGTAGATGCAACGGGAATTGGTAGCTTTAAGCTAAGAGCTGGTTGCTATGTGGGGTATACCATTCTCTTTGCATTACCAGGTAAAAATAAATAACGACCATTTGAGAAAAAATATAAGTATTGGAGGGAATAACAAGCTATATTTCGAAAATGGTTCTCTCAACAAAAAAATGTATGTGACATAAATTGTGTATTTTAACGCGATCTACATTTTTTGTGTAGTAACATTTTGTCTATCTCTTATGGTTTACAAGTTATGCAAAAGTCGTTCACAATGAAGAATACCTTTGGAGACATGCCCAGAAAATTCGAGATATACGTTTCATTTGTCATGAAAATATCTTAAACATATGCTATTTTAATCAAAATCGTTTGAGCCAGTTTTGAGAAAATTAAAATTTTCGAAAAATGTTACATGTAAAGGGTAATCTTGTAGGCGGATTTTCTTGAAAACCTTCGTGTCGCATCTCTGGAAGATACTGAACCTAAATACCAAGTTTGGTGTTTATCCGACTGTTCGTTTCTGAGTTATGCTGTTCACAGACACACATACAGACAACCAGTAAGACACACACACGGACATCCTTCCAAAAATGCTTTTTTTGATTCAGGGGGTCTCAAAACATATATTTCCGGTGAAATCTCGGTATCGAATTTTTGGGTGGAATACAATACTTCCCCTACTTATTATACGTAGTAGAGAAAGCACATAAGTTATACTTTATTTGTAATTATATTAACATTACGAGTACGCAGATAATATTTTTATGTACGTGTGAGAAATATATAACACCAAACGACGACTTGGACACGTGTGCAAAAACCACGGCTTCAACGAGCAAGTTTATATATTAACAATACTGTGCAAAGTGATTAACAATTGCTCAGGTACGAGTATTCATTCCCTGCAAAGTTATACATGTTCAACCAAAGCATAACTGAGATAACTGAGGCAATAACGAAGTAGAAAATAATAAGCATCAACACTAATATTTAATTAACTGTGTAACATAAATAACAAATTAGGTGCCAGATAACAACGCAGCAGCAAACCACTACAAATTTTGGGACCTCAACGGGCGCATTAACATAGAAATACCGTTCACTTCAACCTGTTGCTAAGACGGTGACATAGCCTCATCCCCCCGTAGCCTGAAACTTTTGTTTACATCTGTACAGGGTGTTAATAAATATATGTTACAAGGCTGATGGGTACCCTATAACCATGTTTGAAAATAAACCCATGTCTAGAAATGCTTTAGGTACATGGTTATCTAAGGTAGACGTATCCAATACTGATTTCAAAAAATAGGGAGTAAGTAAAAAAGGAAACTGAAATAGTGTAAGTAAACAGATAACATTTTAATAAACTACTGAAGGTAATCAAAATGGTTTCCGGATCTTGATTATATTTTGCGGATCTTTCAATTACTGATATCGAACTCCTAACTTCAAACTCTGGTGTACGGTCTATCTACGGAACGTCCACAGAGGATGTAAGCTACCTGATCCATTTAAACCTATTCCATCTTGGAAACATGACATGGGCTGGGTGGGGCTGTTGGAGTAGCGTTGTTGATAAAGCCGATAAGCTTCTCTTATATTTCCTCCGGTTTATTGTATGCAGTCAGAGGACACTTATTTGTGTAATAAACATAGTCAATAAACTGAATGTACAATATAAACAAGGTGCTAATTGAATGTATGGATTGTTTAAAAAACCTTTAAAATTTTCAAATGTTACCATTTAAAATTTCATTAATATCATAAAAAGGATTATTTTTCAAATAACCAGAATTAATACTATTGCTTATGACTTCGTATATAACTGATAAACATAGGATGAAAATGTATTCCCTGTCTTTACTACAATGATGGAGCAATTATTCATTGTTTTAGACAATGTGCACATAGATACATCCAACAAATTGCTACTTCTAGTATCATATGAGTGAATAACAATCCTTTCAGTTGAACTTAGAGAAAAATTTCTTTCATATAACTTAAAGCTTGAAGAATATATACATATATTTGTTCACTTGACGACTGTCTGCACTGAGTCCTACTGGTGAGTTTATTAGGATTATAATTGCATTTGAAGTTTTATAATTTTATAAACACGAGTATACTAGTATCCTGTTGGTATTTTGAATATACTTTTTGGCACGTACCTTTTCAAATTTCACAATAGAAATACTACTCTTGATAATCCTTTTATTGTATAATCAACATGGTTCACCCACGCAAGTGTGCTATTTATTAAAATAACAAGAATTTTAAAATGTTTACGTCATTAAACTTTACATAGCGGAAAAGCATCTCAGCGTACTCTGCATTTGTATCCTTGGTCGCCATTGTTCATTCCTACTTGACGACTGCCACGCAAGTGAATACCGTAACGCAAGGGTGACGAAAACGACTTCCTTCAGCGAGTCACCAAATATGCAATACGCACTGCATCACTCAGCAGCATGTGAAAAACAAACGGACGGAACGGCGCCTGCGAGTCAAAAAAAATGACTCGCGAATCACGTTTTCGCCGCCTTTGCTGTAACGTATGAAACTACTAAGCAGAATACCGAGGGGGATGGTTCAAGAGGCAACTTCTGTGGCCCGCATTCGGCTTGTTCCGGGATCGAGCCCGGCGACCGTCCACTCTGGCCCATGGATTTTTAGTGGTGTTCCCGGGTCGCCAGGCGAATGCTGGGGTGGTTCATCTTCTACCACGACTCCCTTTCCTCTCACTTTCTGTACCCATCATCTTCCTTGTCATCTGTTTCAGGGTTGTAGAGCCAGGCGACAGTGTTCGATGGCTTGCGGATAGGCGGTGTCTTGCGCTCTGTAAAGGTTTCTTCCCTGGCGTCGCTGCGGTACCGCCAAGAAAGGTCTCTCCTCGGCGTGGGGCTCCGCTCCGGGGGATCCTGGAGATTGGTGTTTTATAGGCAGGGACCGTACGGCGTCGGATGTGTTCTATCTGGAAGCGTTCCATGCTTGCGCCCATCAGCATTCGGATCTGGTAGCCCTTCGGGTTTCTACCCCTCATCTTTCTCTCCCAGGAGTCACGTTGGAAGCAAAAAGGGCCGATTGGCCTATTTGCAGTGAACTGACCCGGTTGCAGAGCCCCCTCCTTTATCTTTACTTTTACTAAACAGAATAATACCGTGAACGTAGCGATGACCATAGGTAGTTTGATGGACTGCTGTGCCTCAAGTAACAGTGATGCAGTTCCATTGGTAAACAACTCTTAACTAATAATGCTAAGAGTAGAGTCTACATTGCTTTGCCTACAGTCGTCCCACTTCCGTTTCGAAAGCTCTAGCACGTAAACAAACGCTTGTAGACACGAGTTTATAAACAACATATGATCACGCATTGCACATTTATCTGCCAACGAATCCTAAACGTATAATTTTAAATCACCGTGTGTAGAATCATTCACATACAGACACTTTGTAGACTTCCATGGTTCAAATTTGAACTGTGTTATTTTAAACTCGTAACATGAACTACATAATACTTACATAAGTTGTTACTTCCAGGAAAGTGCAAGAGCTCAACGTACAGGTTGGAAGTCTGTAACAGAAGAATAACCATGCTCAGTTATTCAAATTAGGAAAGCAAGAGTGGTAATCCAAATTAACAGAAGTAATTAAACAAATCAGTGTTATAAAAATAGAGATAAATAAAGTATCTATAAATTCTCTAAACATCAATTTAGTATTAAATACTTCTGCTTTCAATTGACATTCAGCATTTTAAGACACCCTGACGAGCGCTTCAAGTAAAAGCAGCTGCTTTAGATTTCTTTTCTCGGAATTGTGGAGAGGAGGATTTTGGTAGGTAAGCTAATAAATATGAGTAAAGTTAGAATAAAACAATCTGATATGTTACACTCACATGACCTTCTCTACTCTTGCACACTATTTTTACAAACGCTTATTCTCTATATGCTTCATGTTAATCGAGATGTTAATCTTATTGCTAATTTTCTTGTAGATGCAAGGGGAATACGGTAGGCTTTAAGCGATAGTCAAATACTTTAAGAGCCGCTTGCTATGTGGAGTATTCCATTCTCTTTGCGTGTCCAGGACATAAAAAAAACGAATACCGAATTCCCATTTGAGAAAAAATATATAAAGTATTGTAAAATTCAAACAAATAACAAGGAGTATATCGGAAATGATTCAGTCTATAAAAAAGACTGTATATGACCTAAATTGTGTGTTAGTTGTCTATCTGTTACAATTTACTAGTTATGCAAATTCCATTCAGAATGAAGAGGACTTTGGGGACATTCTCAAAAAATTAAAGACAAAAATTTTATTTGTCATGAAAATATCTTAAATATATGATATTTTAAACAAAATCGTTAGACCCATTTTTGAGAAAATTTAAATTTTCGAAAAATATTCCAGCTAAAGAGCAGTCTGCGGTCGCGAGATTTCTTTGGGAATCTTCGTGTAGCATCTTTGAAAGATACTGAACCTAAATACCAAGTTTGATATTTATCCGACTTTTCGCTTTTGAGTTATGCTGTTCACAGTCACACAGACACGCGCACGGCATTTTTTCTAAAAACTGATGTGTTCTCTACTATTGTACTAACTATTTTTACAAACGCTTATTCTCCATCTCAATCATGTTAATTGGAATGTTAATCCTAGTGCTAATTTTCTTGTACGTGTGATGGGGATATGGTAGGCTTTAGCGATAGTCAAATATTTTAAGAGTTGATCGCTATGTGGAGCATTCCATTCTCTTTGCTTGTGCAAGACATAAAAAAAGGAATAACGGATTCGCATTTGAGAAAAAGTATAAGTATTGAAAAAAAGAAAAAAAAACAAGGAATATCTCGGAAATGGTTCACTCGACAAAAGAAATGTATATGACATAAATTGCGTATTTTAAAGAGCTCTGCATTTTTTGAGCAGAAAAATGTTATCTATCTGTTACGGTTTACCAGTTATGGAAAAACCATTCAGAAAGATGAGGACTCTTGGGAACATTCCCAAAAAATTCAATATATACATTTGAATTTTTATAAAAATATCGTGAGTATATGATATTTTAATCAAAATCATTAGGGCCGTATTTGAGAAAATCAAAATTTTCGAAAATGTACCATGTAAAGGGTAATCTGGTTTGGGTGGATTTTCTTGAAAATCTTCGAGCCGCATCCTTGGGATTTACTGAACCCAAATACCAAGTTTGGTATTTATCCGATTTTTCGTTTTTGAATTATGCTGTTACAGACACACATCCACAGAGACACACATTTCTAAAAATGCTTTCTTTTTTGGATTCAGGAGGCCTCAAAACATGTATTTTCTGTGAAATCCCGGTATCGAATTTTTGGGTGGAATGCAATAGTTCCCCTAGTTACTGTATGCAGTAGAGAAAGTAAAAAACTTATGTGATGCATTCACATGACATTTTCTACCCTCTACCATTTATTAGGAGTATACAAATTGTTCTTACTAAATCTTATTTTTTGTCTTCTACGTTTTAATCCAATTGAACCTTTGCAGAAATAGGGAAAAGAATTTGCAGAAAATTACACGTTTCATTATGCATTCAAAGGGAACAGTGATAGTCACATGTTTAAGAACTGGACGCGATATGCTGGCTTTAAAATTCCATATTGTTTCCGTGCAATCGAGAGAAACAATTGAATCTTCAAAGGACTTCAAGAGAATGGCTAGGTATTGAACAATCAAACCATTAAGAACCGATATCTCAAAATGGCTTGTACTACAAAAACCTTTTTGAAATAAAAAGTGTGCTTTAAAGAGATTTGCATTTTTTGCCTATCGTTTAGTGTTTTTTTTAAAGTTCTCTTGTTTTACCCAGTTTATGATACTGCGTTTTTAGTGTTTTCGTTACCGCTTATTATCGCAATTACACATTACACACAAACACCCATGCCCATGGCGGGACCCTCCGGCGACCACGGCTACGAGGGCCGGCAAAATTACCTTCAAATGGCAGTATTCGAACCTGGGACCTTCACCCTGAAGGTTTGCCAGTTATACAAGATTATACTAAATTCCTTCCGACTGAAGAGGACTTTGCAGCTATTTTAAGAAAATTCAAGATATACGTTTTATTAGTCATGTAAATATCATTAAAATATGGTATTTTAATCAAAATCGTCAGTCAGTTTTAGAAAATAAATTTGGAAAAATGTAAAGAGTAGTTTGGGGTGGGGTTTTTGTCTTGAAAATCTTCGTGTCACATCTTTGGAGGGTATTGAAACTAGTAACAAGTTTGGTATTTATACCCGTTTTCATTTTTAACTATGCTGTTCACACACACATACACACACGTACCTTTTTCTAAAAATGTGTTTTTTTATTCAGGGGCCTCAAAACCTGCATTTCTGGTGAAAACTCTGTCTCTAATTTTTGGGTGGAATGCAATACGGTCTCTGCCTACTACATGTGTGGTTGAGAAATTAAAATGCAATTCATTAGCTTCAAGATAGACGTAATTATAGTACTCGTATTTTGCGATACAGTCACTTAAGAACGAGAAAGAATTTATAAATACGAGACAAAGTGTTTTTTACTTTCGAGATTGTCTAATACACCTAAGAGTGAATTGAATAAAGGTGGTCAAAAATTACAATTTGGGTTTTGAGGTGGACTTATGTGACTGTTTAAATAACCCTGATATGAGGGCGTGGTGTCGCATTTGCTGCTTTTTTTATATTTCTAATATTTATTCCGATATCTCATTGTGTGTGTTTTTTTGCAAAATTGTTGCACACATGTTAATCAGTTTATAAATTATTAATTTTAAGTAACATATAAATATTTTATGAAAGTTTAATATAGAATATCAGGCTAGTTAATATGGGTGAGTTTTCGATTCCTTTTTTTTTTCGATTGTACTATTTTAGATATTTTTCAGTATTTAAAATCATCCTTACAAAGTTCCGGAAATAGTTTTCGCAATAAATACTGACTGGAGCTTACGTAAACATTCGGGTGGGATAAAGACTTACACCACCAAGCTCACCTATATTTTATGGATGTTTGCAACTGAAAACGTTTTAAAAACAATTAATTTAAAGTATGTTTCTTAGCAAACTAGCTCAATAACGTTGTTCAAAATATCGTTTAAAAGTTATGAAAATTCCATCGTAAGCAGCATTTGTTATAACATAGCTCAATTTTTTTTATTTAAAATGGATAATTAAAGGATGACTTAACATATATCTACCAAACTTACAACCGCACTTCTTTATGCTGACATACGATGTGGTATAAAGTTCAGAAATCTCAGCAGAGTACTCTGGGTTCTGGAACAGTTTCCAGATAGGTCCCCTTAATGCATATTATTACTTTTACGACGATAATGAATAATAGAAATTATACTTGCATGAAAATAACATTATTTATTGACTTATAAGCAGCTGTTTAATATGGTGGTTCCAGTAGCAAGTTCGCCAATTTTAATATTGGTGGCAGAATGGCGATCGGCTTTCCACACCCAGCTGTTACCTTAAATAATATCTAAATAATTTGTAATTCATACCCAGCTGCTGCGTGTTTTAAATCGTAAGATAACTAATAAAAGTAGTATAAATTCCAAAATTCAACTACCAAATACGATGTATTCCATGTTTGAAACAATTAATTTATATAAGTTAGAGGGTTTAATGTAGTTCATGCACATACGTGTAGTAAAATAAGCAGTTCCTCCAGCAATGAATGGGGTAATGATTCTTAGAAAGAAAATACATTTACTTAGGTGCGGTATCCGAAAACGGAGAGATAAGTACATCTTAACGGTCAGAAGGCTTTTAAAACATCGTTTTACATTCATACAATATATTCAAATTTCCTAATTTGGTTTTTAATTCCTTTGATACTATTCGAGTTTTAAACAGTTACTTTGAATCAAAACGATGAGTAACAATATGTAATAGATTTTTACTTTGTCTACTACGTATAGTAAGTAGGGAAAGTATTGAATTCCACCCAAGAATTCGATACCGAGATTTGACCAGAAATACATGTTTTGAGGGCACCTGAATAAAAAAAAAGATTTTTAGAAAAAGTTGTGTGTGTTTGTGTCTGTGTCTATGCATCTGTGTGTGTGTGTGTGTGTGTGTGTGTGTGTGTGTGTGTGTGTGTGTGTGTGTGAACAGCATAACTCAAAAACGAAAAGTCGGATAATTACCAAACTTGGTATTGTAATGTATGTGTATATAACCTTTTGTATATAATGTAGGTTACCTTGTTTAGTATAATAAATCAGAGGTAAATGTAAATTTATGTATTTCTAATGTTCTAAATATCCCACGCCCGCTTAGCTTTTGCAGCAAGTTCTTGGTACATTTCGCTGTCTCTGCAGCTTCGCGACCCCCCAATGTTTATGCCGGAGTAACTAAATTTAATAGTTTAGCTGTAAACCTTTCGGCCTCACCCCGTGATTAACAGTATTTAGGTCCGGTATTATTCAAAGATGTGACACGAAGATTTTCAAGGAAATCCCCCACCCCAGGCTACCCTTTACATTGAACACTTTTCGAAAATTTTAATTTTCTCAGAAACAACTATAACGATTTTGATTAAAATATCATATAGTTTGATATATTTTTATGGCAAACGAAATGTATATCTTGAATTTTCTGGGAATGTCCCCAAAAGTCCTCTTCATCTTGAATGGCCTTTGCATAACTAGCAAATTAAGAGATATACAAGGCTTTATTACACAAAAATATAGATCTCGTTAAAATAAACAATTTAAGTTATATACATTTGTTTTGCCGAGTGAATCATTTCCGAGATATTCCTAGTTATTTGTTTGAACTTTCCAATACTTATACTTTTTCTCAAATGGGAATTCATTATTCCCTTTTACTTTCTCTACTACGTATAGTAAGTAGGGGAAGTATTGCATAGCACCCAACATTTCGGTACCGAGATTTCACCGGAAATACATGTTCTGAGATCCCCTGAATAAAAAAAAGCATTTTTTGAAACATGTCCGTGTGTGTGTGTCTGTGTGTGTCTGTGAACATCATAACTCAGAAACGAACAGTCGGATAAACACCAAACTTGATATTTTGGTTCAGTACCTTCCAGAGATGCGACACGAAGGTTTTCAAGAAAATGCCCCCACTCCGGTTTTCTCTTTACATGGAACATTTTTTGAAAATTTTAATTTTCTCAAAAATGGCAATAACGATTTTGATTAAAATATCATATGTTTAAGATATTTTCATTACAAATGAAATGTATATCTCGAATTTTCTGGGAATGTCTCCAAAAGTATTCTTCATTGTGAACGACTTTTGCATAACTGGTAAACCATAAGAGAGACAAAATTTAACTACACCAAAAATGTAGATCTCGTTGAAACACACAATTTATGTCATATACATTTGTTTTGTTGTGTGAACCATTTTCCAGATATTGCTTTTTATTCCCTTAAATTTCCAATACTTATACTTTTTCTCAAATTCGTTATTCATTTTTTTGTCCTGCTAATGCAAAGAAAATAGACTACTCCACATAGCAACCAGCTCTTAAAATATTTGACTATAGCATAAAGCCTACCAATTCCCCTTGCATCTACAAGAAAATTAGCAATAAGATTAACATCTCGATATCTCGATTAATATGAAACATATGGAGAATAAGCGTTTGTAAAAATAGTTTGTACAAGAGTAGAGAAAGTCATGTGAGTGTAACACATCAGATTTTTTTACGTGCTGGACATGGAAAGAGAATGGAATGCTTCACATAGCAACCATGTCTTAAAGATTTGACTATCGCTTAAATCCTACCATATTCCCCTTGAAACTACAAGAAAATTAGCAGTAAAATAATTTGTGCAAATGGAAAGGTAGAAACAGATGACTGAAGAATTCAATGCCATAGTCGGGATTTGAACCACGGATCTCCCGGCTATGGCATTGAATTTTTCAGTCATCTGATTCTACCTTTCCAACCCTGTCCAACACACGGCTTGTGTGAAAGAAAAATTAATTCCAATTTGTGCAAAAGTTTATCTGGTTTAGCATGAACTAGATGGAGACAAAGCGTTTGTAAAGCAGTTTGTAGAAGAGTAGAGAAAGTCCTGTGAGTACAACACATCAGATTTTTGTATATTATGGGGGCATTGGATGATAAAATCATTGCGCATTTGTACAACATTGGTTCTCCAGAGTAGGTTTGCAAGAGAGAGAAAGAGACCCTTCTGTCGAACATAAGTGACATACACTGCTTCTGGGATAACTGAATTTATAAATGTACTTTTAGAATGTGCAACACGGTTTACGAACCGGAACACTGAAACTAGCCATAGGATGCGGAAGATTTTGTAAGCAAGTGCATCTGTAAGCATTTGTAATAATTAGATCACCGCAGAAAGCATAGCTATATAGCGGCTTATCTGATTCTTAAAATGTTGCGGATAGTTCAGCGAAACCTGTTAATTACTTGATAATTCTTTTTATAAGCTCACACGAGCGCCTTTCAGCCTCTGTCCGGCTTCATTGATGCCCTATTTACCAGTCTAATTTGAACATATTCGATAGTTTTAAAGCATGGTGCTCAAAAACTAATAACTGATAGATTTTTTCTCTTACATGCATTTTTATACCCATAATCACTGCTTCGATTCAATTAGAGATCTAGGAAGCCTATTCTGATTATTTCCTCTGCACTGTTGGAGGTTGGTACAAACAATAAAAGTGGCGAGATTTGGTGATGTACTAAGCGGTACAACATCAGGTGAAATAGGTAAGCCACTCCAGCGATGATACTAAAAGTACAAAAATAAACCAAGCAAACAAATAAACAAACAAAGCATTGTTCTCATATCGTATTCACTTCAGTGATTATATCAAAGTACAGTAACATGACATCGTTCTCACATTGTATTCATTTCAGCGACTATAATAAAAGTACCAAATAGTGGAATTGTTCTGGCATTGTAATCAGCCCAGTGATTATTGAAGTAGCTTTGTTGTTGATGTTAACCCCACGTTTGGAAAGCAACAATATTAACTTTGTAATTTGTTTGTTTCTTTAAGTATTAAATATTTATGTTTGCCTCGGCTGCGTCAGTATTATTGTTAGAGACACGTTTCTCTTAGGCAGGGTTGTGATGCAACAAGAATGTAGGCTTACACAGATTTTAAGTTTTAATTCACTCCTTTTTATTAATCCTTGACACAAATCAAATAGCACTTCACTGATATCGATAGCTGTGAGATTCGTTTATTTAATTACTTGTACTTTTTAACACGTATACTTATTTTTCGTCTCACACGAATACATATTATATTTCTCTAGAGAACGCATCTTGCATCCGGTTACTATCACGGTCTGCAGGCAACTGACTTGATTTCAACCGTCTAAACTTGTAAATTTCTGTATTTAAAGTCTCTGATTGGCTAATCCTAGTCCACTAGAATACCTTCATTTAACTAAAGCTTTTTCTGGTTGTCGATTGGCTATTATTAAACTGTCTCAAAATTGACATTATTGCTGCTCTAATAATGACTAGTAGAGTTTAAACTCTCAAAATCATTATTGCCTCACGTTTACCTCATTGTTACCTCATTGTTAGCAACGTTTAACTTATTATTCTCACATCTCCTACATTATTAAATTACGTAATGCATTCACATAACATTATCACACATGGATATAATCATATAAGCATTTGCAATTACTGTTACATACATTTTACAAATTATTACAAACACATATTGCTTCAAGGTCGGATGTTATTGAATTTACATATTATATAATGTAATTGAAATTATTCAAGTGTTAAAAATACTGCCTCATTATATTGAAAGTACAAAAAATGACTTCGATCTCGCATTGTAATTATATTACCGAATCCGCTGTTTTTTATAATTTTTTTTAGGTAATTTAGTTGAGCTTTCAAATGCATGCTTGGTGTCATTTGATGATCCTTTCTCGAAATAATTTTTATGACAACAAGCATTCGGTGAATTAAATTACCTAAAAAGCTATCATCAAACATGTATTACCGAAGATAATATTTTTTTCACTGTAAAGATAGTAATTTGGAAACATAAATACAATTGAGGAACTCAATTCTACGACTGGTACACGAACCACGGATTTCAGCTTTACATACTCATGCTCTGCCGCTGAGGTTCTATGAGACACGAGTATTCACAGAAAATTTTGTAGCATTTTTACAAATAGGCGAGAAATTAAAAAAAAAAAAGAGTTTCTGACAAACCCAACTACATAGTCAGTCTTTTTAAAAAAAATCCATTTTCCCTGTAACTAATGTGATATTCAGTCCGAATTAATCTGATATACTGTAAGAATTTGACTTGAATAGAAATCTCTTTTAACGTTTAAAAATGAAAAGCTTGTTTAGTTTGTTTCTAAGTATATTTGGGTAAGTTATTGTTTTTATTTAGTTTAGATATAAACATCCGTATATTTAATGACATATTTCCAGAATTTTAAAACACATTTGCAAGTTCTAAGGCTCACAACCGTTCATCACTAAAATCACTTTGAATATCTCATTAAGAGATCATTAGTGGCGAAGTACATGTCTTTTATCACCCTTTTGTGCCCTGTAACGACCGGAATTTGGAATGCAGGTTCTAACTCTATATGTCCAACCAGCCGCCACTGTGCTGCGAATCGGATGGCCTGGAACTTTGCCCGAATCGATTTTAACGTGCACAATAGTACTACTAGCACTCTCGAGGAAGAGAAAACTTGTGCCAGCGCGATGTAGGCCGTAGGATGAGCTGACGAGCTCATGTAACCCTAGGTCTGGGCTTCCAAAAGTTGCTGAAGAACTGGACTGGCTCATACAAGCACAGAATCTTTCATACATGGTTTTTCAGGGCAGCAACAAAGTTGATTTTTCTTGAAGTGAAAATATCGATTATATAGTGACTGTCCAGTTTTTCGTTGCCACTTCTCTCAGTTCTCACTGTAAGTTCAACTATTCGCTGGAACTTTACTAGTTCATTTCACCAATGTGAACTACTTCAATTTCCCCGTCACTTCACTTTCTTCGTTGCGTAGCCTCTTCTTCCGGACGGTTCAGTACTGGGGATTTGAACACAAGGCTTCTACAACCTCTCATTCCGTAGTAACACACGCTGTACGTTGCAGTAGTCGTCAGCAACTCGCTCGGAGAACTGCACTTGGTGTCACAGCAGAACTGCGTTCATCAACTCGCTTACTCACTCGCTGACTGACTCAGCTGACTAAGTCCTCTCGCGAGAACGCTCGCTTATACAGCCAATGGAATCTTCCACAGAGCATTCTAGAACTAACTGGACACTCGTTTTGGAAGCGGGGGAAAGAAACTTCCAGAAGATTCTGGTTATCTGTCGATAGCGCCGGATGAGAGCGTGACTTCTCTTTGTTTATCTCCGACTGCCTGGTGCCTACCTAACGATAACCTTTGGCTATAGCCGCTGCGTCACAATATATATTTATGGACTTTGAAGTTTATAGCAATAAAACCCCAAGACTGAAAAACAAAACTAGATCTAAAGCGATCACAATAGCTTAAAAAGCACAGGCACAACACAAACGCTATACACAGAGCTAATAACGTCCTCTTTGTGGTGATAGTTGTCATTCCAGTTGTCTTTGTTTGTTGCAGAGTTCCTGAATCATGCTCTATATACAGGGTGGACCATTTAAGTTGACACTGCACAATATCTCCAAAACTGGACTTTGTAGAAAGAAATTTATTTAATAAAAGTTGTAGGAGAAAAGTTATGGGCGAAAGCAAATTAGTCGTGTTTTGTTTGGAGGATGTTATTATGATCATTTTAGGGTCAATGTAAAACATAAACACACTACGTTTCTTGATCGCTACATACAGTTATTCAGGATCTCTGCAACAAACTTTGTGGAATGATCACTTTTTGTCAAATAGTTTGGCCACATGCTCATGGAGGACGTGCCCTTTGCTAGGCGAAGGAGTATGTGGCTCCAGCATGAAGGGGCTCCACCACACTTCTGCTTATAAGAGAGCTTCTCAACAATACCTACAGGGAGAAGTGAATAAGAATAGGTGGGCTTGTTCTATGGTCAGCATCACTTTCTTCTTTCGGGGCATATAAGTTGTTGTATAAGCCATCCCAGTTGACACCAGGGAAGAATTAACCGCGCGCATGCAGGCTGTCTTTGGCATATTTGTCAGAGACTGCACACATTGGAGATGGTTCAATAGTCAATGGAATGACGGTATCGTGAATCATTGGTGTCGTAGGTGGATGCCCTGAAGGCCTTTTTGGAATTACTTTTCATGTAGTTTGCATGTTCCTGCAACAATAAATGAACTTATGTAACCTGATTTTTCCGCTCAATCATGTGGCTTCTAAACAACGCATCAGCTAAGAATAGTTGTATGACAAAATTGGTCCTCTTTGTGATAGTTTGTTTGTTGTAGAGTTCCTGAATCATGCTCTATATACAGGGTGGACCATTTAAGTTGACACTGTACAATATTTCCAAAACTGGAACGATGTAGAAAGAAATTTATTTAATAAAAGTTTAGGTGAAAAGTTAAGGGGGAAAGCAAATTAGTCGTGTTTTGTTTGGAGGATGTTATGATGGTCATTTTAGAGTCAATATAATTCTTTTAAATGGGCCCTAAAATGACCATCATAACGTCTTCTAAATAAAACACCGACTAATGGCATTCACTTTTCCCATAATATCAAGCAAGTTTTATTCAAGACGTTTCTTTCCACGACGCTTAGTTCTGGAGATATTGTACAGTCTCAACTTAAATGTCCACCCAGTATATAAATATATAAATGTTCATAATGTGTATATTTTATTTCCTTTTACGATGTCCTGTGCCTGATTCACAATCTTTACATTATTTGTAAATTATAAACTTTGTAACATGTAAAAATGTGTTTCACAATGATTGTTTGCGAATTTGAACTCTAGAAGCAATCTTAAATATTTATTAACTAAATGTTACTGAATTTACAAGCGTTTTGTTTCACAATCAAGTAGTAATTTCACGCATCTGTAAAGTATGCTGTTTGTCTACAATTGGTTTAATGGTTGTAAGGGAAGCTATATTTTTAATATATTTGTAATGAAAAGTTTTGGTTGCTATGGGAATACTTTAATTATTGTCTTGTTTTGCAATTTTCTCCACAATTTACCCAACTAGTGTAACATATTAAATTCTAAATATTTAGTATAATGTTAAAAATGTTCCCCATTTACAATCCGGCAGTGACTAAGCTGAGCGTGCATTTCTGTTGAAAATTTTCAATCACCGCTGGCGATATAACTCTGCATTCTTGCCTGATCCTCAGTTTAAACCCTTTCATATTAGCAGGCCTTGTAACAAAGACTCTACATTTCAAATATCCTCTACCTCCATAAAAATATGTGAAGTGGAAAGAGACCTGTTTCCATAGCAACGAAACCTTTTATATGAGAAAAATAGAATTGCTCATGCAACTAAATAAGATAACTTTAAAAAACTCTGAAGCGTTACATTCATACAACTTTGTCTACCCCCTATCGTTTATTAGTGGGTATACAAATGATTGTTACGAAAGTTTATTTTCCTGTCTGCTTCATTTTAATCCAGATAAATCTAACTGGAAATAGCTGCATGACACGTTTCATTATAGATAAAAAGGGAATAGCGATAGTCAAATATTGAAGAACTGGATGCTAAACGCTGGCCTTAAAATTCCACACTTTATCCATAACTTCGCAAGAAGCATTTGAAGATCGACAGAACTTTAAAAGAATGTCTAAGTACCGAACAATTCGAAACATTAGCATTGGATATCTATCTCGGAACTGGCTGATGCCACCCAAAAAGTTATTGTAAATAAATTGTGTGTTTCAAAGAGATCTACATTTCCTGCGTAGTACGTTTTCGTCTATTGCTTAACGTTAATCAGTTATACAAGATTACAAAACTTTTTCGGAAAGAAGAGGACTTCACAGGCTATTCCCATAAAATTGAATAAATGCATTTTATTTGCCATGTAAATACCCCTCATATGTAGTATTTTAATCAAAATGGTTACAGCCATTTTCTAGAAAATAAAAATTAAATGTAATTTATACGACACAGGCGCTGTGTGGTATAACGTCTCTACGGTGTCATCGAATGTCTCACTTTATTACTCTGTACACATAACCTACAATAACCTACTCATACGATGGAACTGCAGCTGGTGTGAGGATCTGTGGCGACAGTTTCTCTTGCGGCAGTTACACAGGGTCTTGTCGCAGGAGTAGTGGATGACTTGACGTAACCACGGATGAAAACTAATCATAACGGAGCGCGAGTCGCCCAGTTACTAAGCTTCAGCAAGTGTCCGACCGGAAGCTACATATTGCAAAACAGACACTGGAATCGTTATAAATGAAGCTATTAGGACTCATGTTGCAATGAACGGAAAATGGACAGGTATCTCCGTAAATTTACTGGAGACCGTATGTGGAGCGACAGTTAGGCCCACCATGATATACGGAGCACAAATATTGCGTTGGGAACAAACAAGGAATTTGGACCAAGTGAAGACAGGGTTTTTGAAAAGGATTCTGCGGGTAGGGAGGATACAGCCAGCTGTGGAATTATGAGCGAATTTAGAGAACATAGTGAGACAACAGAGTACAAAATCAGGACAAATTGGATGAAAATCTTTCCTGGAGACCACTCTCTAATTAGGGTGGCCTGCTACCGTGAATAGTTGAGAATGGAAAGAAATTTGACATGGTTATTAAAATTAAAGAGGCGTTTTGAAGCCACACGAATGGTCAACATTTGAATGGCGGATCAGGGAAACAGGCGGAGTGCATGAAGAACGATTAAGTACCGCTTCTGTGATATTGATAGACAACAAACAATGCGCAATGCCGGAGGGTTTTGTTGGAAGTACAGTCTGGGCTAAAATCTGAGTGGAGTGTAGAACAATACATAAAAACGGCCAGGGGCTCGCGTGGCATGATGGGCAATAAAAATTACTGATGAAAGTGGAAGGAGAATATACCCACTTTCTGAGGAGGAAGAGTCGTGGGTGCATATCTTGGCAAGAAGAACGACTTTTATTGTGAACAGCTTCAGTCTACTCTTGTACAATATAACAATGGCATGGGCCTCATTGCCGTACATGCCTTTCCTGTCTCTATAATCTAACACTGTGTGTATCTATGATGCTAAATATATACTCACTATATATACATAAGTATATAATAGCATGTACTATGAAGCTAATAAAATGAAGAAAGAAAAAACAAAATAATAATAATAATAATGTAATAATAATAAGGATGAATCACAATTATATTACAAATGTATACAGTGTTCCGATCCTTAAGAACGCGCTCTTATATGTGCCGTTCCCCCCTCTACCGTTTTCCAGGGCGATTAACCTCCTTTACCGGATCTTAGACAAGAAAGCGCCCATTTTATGATCGCCCGCGTCCAACATAACAACCAAGCAGGTCTTCATTCCTCTACCGGACCCCAGAAACTGTGGTGGTAAATATTTTCTTAGTAATCCGTTTCCATGCACGGAATATGATTCCATGTTTCCCTTTCACCATAGAGTGGACACACACTTTGTCTCTCACTCAGGTGTTATCAGTTAATTTGTTGCCTTTCTAGGTGCCCAATCTTAGCCACGTCAAACCACTTCTCTCCTAAATAGGCCTCCCTCCAGCCCCGCGCTATTTGACGCACTAAGTTAAGTGAAATTTTAGCCGTACCTTGTGATTCTAAATTCTGTCTGTCAATATCCCGTAGTCGTCTCTGAATTATCTTCCATCCGCTACGTCCCCTGTAGCCAAATGTACCCCATTTCAATTTCTTCTAGCCCCTGCGCACTTTAGTTGCCCAACACGTATCCCATCCTTCCCGTACTTGCTCCCTGAAACACACCGCGCCTGATCTCCCCGTATTATGTGTAACCAGTATTTAATTGTCCTTACACTCAGATGTATGGTTTCATTGTATAGGGGTACGGAGGAACGGACGGAAGAATATTTACAGCGATCCTTTGCCACCTCGAATGGAGAGTTAAGGGCATGCTAGATGCTCCTGGTAGGAAGGGAAGACATAGTGGGTATAGGTAACTTTCTACTTAAGGCGAACATTTGAGATGTCTGGTAGTAGGGAAGCGGCGGTGTAAGAAGAGCTAAACGGTGGTGCTAGTACTTTATTTTTATGTAAATGTTTTCACTACTGTTAGTGTGTTGTGTATATTTATTCTCTTAACTCCTCCTTGTTTACTACTTTAGGACATAATAATGCATCGGAATACGGTTTACCATTGCTCTGTGAGTTGTTTATAAATAAGATGTATATTTTACTTATTTTTTCGTGCAATGGTGTTTTCTTGTAGTGGTATTTTTTCTCCATTCTTGCCCACTCATAAGGGCATAAATTCTCTGTACAAGTAAGCCACCCAAACTAGTACTCAGTATCTATCCGAGCTACTCAGTACAATGTAATAAAGCATAGAGAATCATCAGCATATTCAATACACTACTATGCGAGAATTTGTAATTCCATGTTGTTAATATCTGACTGAATTTACAAATACAATTTAATAGCTTTATATGGTGTTTTTCAAATTAAAGCAACAGGTAATGGGTTAGAAGTATACAGTCTTAGCATAATGTTTTTTGTAACGCGTAGTTGGCGACGCTTCTAAACTTAAATGCAACAAGTTTAAGTTGTTACAAATTAACAAAATTTGATTGTGGAACATTCATTCATTCATTATCTGTTTACCCTCCTCTTATGTAGGACTTACACCTCCCAGGACTTACAAGCGGTGCCTGGGGTCAGAGGCCCGTCGAGGATCAGACAGAGCATCCAGGATGGGTGATCAGCCCGATGCCTGGTATGGGATGAAGGAAGTACATGAAACGAAATGTTGGTGAAATGGATGAAAGGAAAGGTGATGATGGAGCAGTTGGTGGAATGAATGGCGGGGGAAACCGGAGAACCCGGAGAAAACCCGCCCAGACGCCGCTTCGTCCACCACAAATCCCACATGCAGGTCCCTGGGATTGAACCCGGGCCGCCTAGATGGGAGGCGAGCGGTCTAACCACTCGGCCACGGCGCCGGATTGTGGAACAGAAATTACAAATATTTTTAATCCCTTCCTTGTTATTTATAAACTCATAATGTTTAAATTGTAAATATTGCGAAACAGGAATTGATATTTTTAGTTATACTTTCTCGCATATTTAAAAACGCAGAAGGACAGTATTGATGATGATTCGCCCCAACTAAATGTGGTATATTTTCACTTAGCAATTTAAAGGATCCTTGCTATAATCGCAAGAGAAAGTTGTCAGGCCTCGTTTTAAACATTTCTAACAGCCAAATTAATACAGGGAAAATTCAATTCTTTCTTTGTCTATTACAGGAAGCATTTTATAATACCCAAAAATTCGACATCGAGACTTCAACGGAGATATATGAGTGTGTGTGTGTGTGTGTGTGTGTGTGTGTGTGTGTGTGTGTGTGTGTGTGTGTCTGTCTGTCTGTCTATCAACAGCATAACTCAAAAAGGAATTTTCGGATAGCTAGCAAAATTTATGTTTCAGTTTAACATTTTTTAAGAATGCAACACGGAAGTTTTAAAGAAAATCCCCTATCTCAAACTAAACCTTGATAAGAAATTTTCCGGCAACTTTTATTTTCTCTAAGGAATTTTGCTAATACACCATATTTTAATATATTTAGATGACTAATGCAATGTACATCTTTAACTTTCTGTGAATAGTCTCTGATGTTTTCTTCAAAATGACTTAATTCTGTGTAATTTTGTGCAACTCTAAATCATAAGACAAAGACGTATTACGTAAGTAGTAAAAATGTAGAGTTCCTTAAAGTAAACTGTTTGTGAGAAAGAACCCCTTTGTTTTCTCTACTACATATTGTGAGTAGGGGAAGTTTTGCATTCCACCAAAAATTCAATATCCGGATTTTACCCTGAAACCCCACAAAAAAAGGATTTTTAGAAAAATCTAATGTGTTACATTCATTTAACTTTCTATACCCCTATCGTTTATTAGTATAAAATTATTATTCTTAGGAGTTATTTTTTGATCTACTCCATTTTAATCCAGATAAATTTCTGCGGAAAAAGCTATGTTACATAATTCGTTACAGTACAAAGGGAACAGCGATAGTCACATGTTTAAGAACTGGACGCTGGCCTTAAAATCTTTTCCATCATATTTGTAGCAAGAAACAACTGAAAATCGACGGGAATTGAAAAGAATGACAAAAGTATTGAACAAACCGAACTATAAGAAATATATACATATGTGTGTGTGTGTTTGTGTGTGTATGTATCCATTCTTCTATTTGCTCTGAGGAAAGAAAAAAATAATAGTAAGCATATCGAGTGTTGCATCCATTTTGGATTATTTTAATTAATGCATAAAAACCGTAATGTTTCACAGAAGGGAGCCCTTTTACTAATTCCACAGCAACATTTTGGTTTTGACTGCGGCGCGATCCACCAATTTCGGCAGATACTATTTGGCAGTAGCTGGATTATGTGATCAGATTTACGAATGTGGGTGAGCAAATAATTGTATTTGTCTGTCTCATATTTCAGATCACACTCGGAGTTATTTTAAACCACCAGGTCGCTTAACGAGTGCAATGAAAACGAAATAACAAAACCGATAATAAAAGAATAATACGGAGAAAGACAAAACAAGATAAACAACGTATGGAAAGGCGTGCTATACAAACATAACCTCTGAGTTTAGTAAATAGGCTAGAAAAATAGGAGAAGTAACATGACAGCGTTGTTTTGTCCATGTGATATTATTCATGGCAGGTACGGGATAACAAATCCGTGATAAAAACCGTTTTTACTAATGAGTCAGCAGTTATTTCATGCAGTTACTTTCTAGTCTATCACTGTTTATAATCGCAGTTACCCACTGTGTCCGCTAGACAATAAATCTCTGTTTTATCTCTGTTTAGTTGCACCGCTCATGATATCAACACCTGACGTAATCTGTAGTCTAGTGGTCAGCGTTCTGGCCTCTCAAATCAGATTTCGTGGGTTCAATTCCCAGCTAGGTTAGAGGAATTATTCTTTAACTACGATGATTCTCTACTCTCTGCAGGGTTTGAAAATAATAACACTAGTGATGGGACGATACCGATACTGAGTTTTGAGCAGCGATATTCGATACTCGACACTCACTTTATAACAAAAACTGTAAAAGCAATAGCTTGATCACCGAACTATTCTTATTAGTATTGTTTCTGTGTATAAATGCATATAATGTTTTTTGTATTGTAGACTAATTCTGAAATTGTTCCTGTTTGACATTGTCCAATTGGCAGCAATTTGTTTCTTCATAATGCCACATATGTACTTTTTCATCCGATAATAAATAATTAGCCATATAGCACTCGGAAATATAGTAAGTTTGTGGATTAAGCCTCTCTACTACCCACTCTCATACATTAGTACATGTTTAATACAAATGCATATTAGATACAATCAAAAATTTGAAGAAAAAATCAAGGAAGTAAAATGCAGAGCTATGAAGGAATTAAGGATTTTTGAAGACCAGCAATCATGAAAGAACAAATATTTCCATGCGCTGTATTACCTCATGTCTTAAGTTCTGATTTGTTTCTGCTGGATTCACAGATTTTGGTCACCGGAGTAGGTAAATGTAATGGCTGAGAGTGAGTCACCAAGCCAGGCTATTGCAGAAACGTGATTTAGTGCATCAGGCTAAATCATCTTCAATGACAACTCAGTTAACGTTGCATGTTACATGAGTGCTTCCACTCCTTTCCCCATTGTTTTGCATGCTATCATTTAGACACAAGATTGTATGGAATTTTACATTCATCTCAGTCAAGGTCTATCAAGAACTATAATCCAAAAACTCTTTGGGGACACGTCGAGGCAATAGTATGAAGACTTGACTGCTTTCATTCCTTATCTAGAGTAAACGTAACAGCCTTTAATGTCGCAAAACTTAAAAACCTAAAAGTATCGAAAAAGTATCAAGTTGTATCTCAAAGTATCACCGAGTATCGAGGGTATCGAGGTATCGACTGTATCGGGGACTCATCCCCAAATAAAACCAACGTTTAAAGTATACACAGTCAGTGAATTATGGTACCATCGGTTGTTCATAAGTCAAAGCCCCCAACATTACCATTGAAACTGAAGGGGGCGATGCTAATTAAACAATAAGAAATACGTGTTAAATTCACATGACTTTCCCTACTTTATATCGTTTATTTTCATATAGCTTCTATAGGTTATATATGCATCAGTCAATCGTGATAAACCTTTGCAGGAGTAGTTTCACTACACATTTCGTTGTAGGTATAAGGGGGATAAGGACACCCAATCGATTGCCAGATGTTTAAAAACTGTCCTAGCAACTCCAGGCTATTTCCTGACATCAATAGAAACAATTGAATAGCGATAGCACCTCAAAATGATCTAAATATAGAAAAATTGAAACGAATAACAATGGATATGTCGGAGATGCCTAATTCCATAAAAATGTATAAGAATCTGTGTGCTTTAAAGAGGCCTAAGTGTATTCTGTAGTCCTTTTGTCTATCTCCTATGTTTTACCAGTTACACAGTATTATACAAACTTCCTTCCAAATGAAGGAAAAATAATATATAAATTTTATTTGCAAAATAAATATCTTAAATATATAGCACTTTAATCAAAATCGTTGGACTCATTTTTGAGAAAATTGAAAATTTAATAACATTTTCCATGTAAAGAGTAGTTTGGAAGGAGGGATTTGAACTGGATGGCTCAGATCTGTGGCCCACATTCCAGAGCTCTGGGGTTCGATCCCAATGACCGCCCATTTTGATGCATGATTTTTTCTGTTTTCCCGTAGTCAACAGGCAAATGCTGGGGTATTTCTTCTTTTCCACGATTTCCTTTCCCTCATTTCCCTTTTATTCAATTTCCTTCTCATCTTTCAGGTGTGATTCGAAGTCTCGTACCGGACAGATGGCGCGGATGCATACTCACTGGAAAGAATATTCCCCGTGGACTGCTTCACTGGTGGGTCGTCCCTTGTCCTCTGTCGGCCGCTCCGACGAGTCCGAGAGTTTGGAAACCTTAGGGACTTTCGCGTCTCTATGGGCTGTCTGACTAAGGCCTGTGGCCTCCTGTATGGTTCTTCACTTCACCCTTTCCTCCTGACGGGTGGTAGGCACAACAGAGTTATGTAGACCGTGGTGCACGAGGCGTCCCTCAGTTCGACAACTTATGTGTATAGCAATGGAGGGAACTTTCTTTAAAATCTTCGTGTTACGCCTTTGCAAGATGTTGAACCTAAATACCCAGTTTGGTATTTATCGTACGTTTGATTTTTTGGGTTATAGTGTTCACAGATACACATAAGCTCGCACGATTCTGTCTATAAAACGCTTGTTTGACTTCAAGGAGCCTGAAAACATATATTTCAGGTGCACTTAGTAGGTAGTAGGAGAGAAAGTAAAAGCTATATCTGCACCTAGCAGGAATGTCCCCAGTAAGTTATTGTGACTGTGCTAAGGCTTGTTATTTATTGTACTTCAAAATCAAATGGTCATGTGATCTCTGACGTACTTCTTCAACTCTTCTGTTGTTGTCCTTGTGCATAACTCCAAGATTACTGGGTTCCTTCATTACTACTTTCTCAGTTACAAAATTAACTTTCAAATCAATATATTTAAATATGCTTTAATTTGTATTCTTAAGGTAAATGTTAAGTAAATATTTCGCACGCTTGTTTATTAAAACATGGTTTGTTGAAGTCAATTAAGATATATTTTTAGTTCAATTTATTTCTCCACATATTTAGATGGATACATGATTACATTCAGTTGCCTATACTGCTACTCTTTAATCTAATTATATGCAAGTAAGCATTTTTCACTCATGAATGTATTGAATCCCAAACTGGTGGTTTGCTGCCTAATCTATTGGTCCCAGCAGGCTTCAACGCCGTGGACATCTCGCACTGGGACCACTACATACAACCTGTCTACTTCTAATGAATGTATGTCTTCCTTACATAGGGTAGGATAGGAGCAGAAGCGAAAGGGGACTTAGCACCTCGATCTATGCAGATATTTTCTATGCCCCTGAACGGGCGCGCTCGGGAGGGAGGGAGGGACGAGGTTAAACCAGACAGAGGGCGGCCTGAGGCACGACAGGCATGGGTCAGGGTGCCTACAATTTACAGATGTGCTGTCTGGTGCAGGCTACCCCCTCCTCCATGGGCTTAGATTACCCCCGGGGGGCCCGGGACCCGAGACCGCTCGCCGGTCCGGAGGACAAAGAATTACTCAGAGAATCCTTTTCCCATACCATATTCACGCGGAAACCTCCTGCCGACACTTGAAACCCTGAAACAAAACCAACCAGATGAAGGTGAAGTGAAATGAGAATGGAGATGAAATGGAGCAACAGAAAGTTCGTAGGATGTAATGAGCCTGGCGACCTGGTGAAACCCCCAAAAATCCCATGGGTCAGAAAGGTCGGCCACGGGAAATCGAACCCACGACCTCCCGAATGGGGCCACAGACGTTACCGCCTGAGCCATCTCGCTCGGTACCTTCCTTAAATAATTTTCTCATCCATTTTTGTTTCATACTTCCTAAGTAATTGCCAATTTCTTTAATCTCCTTATCTAATTTTAATTTTATTAGTTTTTTTCCTAGTATGACTGTAGTAAACACATTTCTTCAATGTTAATTTACCCCTGTTTATTTAGCTTCTTCACTTTTTAAATTCATGCCAATAATTATCCCTCCTTCCACACAACGGGCATCTATCTACATGCCTTCTCTCCTAAACCTTTCAATTTTACTATCCCTGTTCTCGCCCATACAATTCCCTGCCTGGTTGCTCTACGTGTGTCCTTTTTCCACAAACGTCTCCTTTCCCCATTCTAACTTTAACTTCCTGTGGTATTTAAGAGATATTATCGGCCCAGTTTAATGTACATTCGGTTATATCACTACGGTGGCTCAAGGTAAGGCATCGATAGGAAACACGAGGTTCCGTGGTACACGATCCGTCTGTAACAAAATTTTACAAATGTGATTCAATTTGCCAACCATAGTCTATACATGGCATTGCGGCATTTGAGAGAGACCTCAATGACCTGTAGTCTGATTAACCGGAAATTTCAGAAGCTGAAGATTGCTGCAACATTGCAGATTAGCTTGTATGTTTGCCACAGGAATCAAATGATAAAGCTTAATCCTCGTTCCGGGTTTCTTGCCATGATAGCTCAGCGGTAAAACATTAGCATGGTTGAGGTAATATTTTATATCACAACATGCTGTGAATGCCAGAGTGATTATAGTGTAAACTAATATTATTGTATGTACATGATTTTAGATTTTTATTAGCCATAAGGACTTGTTAGGAAATAAGTTTTCACGGCCTAACTGAAACTGACAATAGAAGTGGGTAACAATAAACCGAGGGGGTGAGTTGTTTGTCGCTAAGAAAAGAAAGCCGAAATTGACGTCAGGGTAGAAATGGAGGGCTAAGTAGTGATTGGCTGACCAAAAAAGACGCTAAAGTTGGCGCAATTTGGTAACCAATAGGAGCTATATTATAATGTGTAGGCAATTCGAGGTGAAGGAGTATATATTCTCGAGCCATAAGGAATTGTCGCACAGTTCTGAAGAATCTCTCACGTCGCAGAGTTAGTTACAAAAATGTAAAGTGCACGAAGTAATTGGTGCGCGGCAACTAAACCGACTGTAGTTACATTCAGAAATATCACAGTTTCAGTCAGGCGTGTATAAAGATTAAATATGTAAATTATTAATTAAGCGTGACGGGAATAAAAGTCTAGATTCAGATTTTTTTATCTGTGCTATCTTTAGCAACAACTCCTTTCCGTTTACACGCCCTGCTTAGAAATACGTGCTCGATTGAGTTACAATAGCTAGCCGGAGGACAAAGATCCCAAATTAAAAATAATAAAACAATAGGCGCCCAACAAATAAGACAAGCCATCGAGAACTGCGACACGGTAAACCAAAGGTTAATGGTGGATCTCTCGATCGAGAGATTTAATTTTTCTCGTCTGATGAACATTTCTATTACATCATTCCGAAAGTAATGCCTCCTATTTATTTTCATGGAAACTACAACAGATACGGAAAGCACAGTAACACAATTGAATAGAGCAAACCTTCAGCTACATACTGTTATTTTTCCATATAATCACCACCAACCGTTATGCACTTTTGCTAACGACGAACAAGAACCTGCATGCCACGATCGTAAAAATGTGAACCAGCCGAGGCTAGCTGTGGATGGCTGTGTCTTGAACTTCTTTTTTGTTGGAGAAGTCGGATGCCGCCACTCCATGAACTGTCGTTTATATTCTGGTTCATAGTAGTGACACCACGTCTCATCTCCGTTGACGATGGAGTTCAGATAATTGTCACCTTTAGCCTCCTATTGGTCCAGCAGGCCCTGACAAATTTTCATTCAATGAGAACTTAGGTCTTGTAAAAGCATCCGCGGGACCCATCTCGCACACACTTTGCGATAATTAAGGTTGCGTGACATCTTGTTCAAGGCATTACAGCCGACATTCAGCTCTACACACAATTCCTTGGTCGTAATCCGCCGATCATTACGGATGAGTTGATCGAGACGCTGTTCATTATTTGCTGTGACAGCCGAGCAGGATCGACCAGGGCGTGGCTTGTCCTGCACATCCTTTTCACCACTTTTGAAACGCTGTACTCGCCGCCTCACATTACTCACATCTGCTGTATCGTCTCCATACACCTTTAGAAAGAGTCGATGATTCGAATTGGCGTAATTTGTGCAGCGGTAAGGAATTCCATCACAATCTCTGCTTTGTATGCACCTCGATGTCAGTAGCCATTTTGGAACGCTCCCCTACTGCTACTATTTGACGCAGGACAACGAAACTAACAGGACATTAACGGGAAAGTTCAATAATTAATACTATACCAACATCATCTGGCTCGAACGCCTAAAAGCAACACAAAACTGGGACGCGTTGCTTTCGAATTCACCCTCGTAATATGGAGGCGATAGTCTCAGACCTCTGGAGCT
The DNA here is from genome assembly GCA_030765065.1 of Deroplatys truncata. Classification (NCBI taxonomy): domain Eukaryota; kingdom Metazoa; phylum Arthropoda; class Insecta; order Mantodea; family Mantidae; genus Deroplatys; species Deroplatys truncata. The sequence goes on along the minus strand of CM060983.1, from coordinate 199,751,644 downwards.
CAGCGGCGCACGTAGGCTATCGCTGTAGGCCTGTTTGTCTACGTGAACCCTGGAAGGAAACGGAGACCCGAAGGGCCATTAGACCCGGAAAGAATGTGCCTTAGCATGGACGGCGTCCATAAGGATTCTAGAGTCCTGACGCCTGCGCCATCACCAACCAGGGCTTCCTGGAACGAGCCTCCGTGAAAGGTGTACCAGCCAGAGAGAAATACTTTACACAGCGCAAATTCCGCCATCTTCCGCCACCATGCACTAGTCGTTATCGCCTAGTCCTACAACCTTCAAACATAAGAATGTAAAATAGAGAATAGAAGGATAAATAAATTCCTGGTAGAAGAGGAACTACCGCAGGATTCTCATACGGTCCTTGAAAACCACGAAAAAACCCAAGGTCTGAGAGGCCGGAATATCAGGATTGAAGCAGGGACCCGAATGCGAGACTCACACGTTACTGCAGAGCCATCTCGCTTGTTTATAATATGGATAAAACTAAATGTTACGAAAATATGTACAATAATAGTCTCACCAAAGACGTTTTCAATATTTTTGTAAATACAGGTTAGACAACAGCGAAAATTGTCCACTAATTCTGGAGCGCTCGACAGGGCTTAAATTCATGATTGCTCTCATCCCATTAAAAATGTGATCCTATTTATCTGTAAATATCCAAATTATCTAATTTGAAATGCTAAATCTTACAGTTCACTTAAATAACTTCCTGTGCGCTTGAATTGCCTTATTGCTGTGATACATAATACGGTATAATCTGGAGTTTTCCTCCTGTGTCTCAGTCACTGCATATTACGTACGTATTGTAGCGTCCCTTGACTGAGAACGAAAATGGGTATCGAAGTAAGGCAACACTAGGAAAGTGTTGAAATTAGGGCATGTATTATCTAGATTAACAGAACGCTAACGCCTCACAACGTAGATTATTTAACCTGGCCAAATTGAGGTCACCACAGCCAGACCAACGCGACACGATACTGAACGTCTTCACGCCGGTCGTAGTCACAACGAGTATTTTTATAATTCGTGAATAACAACCAACTTCAACACCAGCCAGGTATGTAATAAGCTGAGGTATTTACAGACTGGGCCGTAGGCTTTTACCCGAAGTTCTGATTGTCACCGGTACCTGCATCCCCTTCCCCAGCGCTCTTTCCAGGCTATTTATCCATTCCAAGTTACATCCCCCGTATGGCATTCAATATTTTCCGGGTCGTTACAAGATGTTATATTTTCCGCAAGAAAACAAGACTTTTTGTAACCGATCGATCTTGGAAAGCTTTAAAGTGCTTCTCTCTCTTTCCATTCTTGAATCTTGAGTGTATTCTCCGTTCATACGAAGTTTGAGAACAGTTTAAAGTCAGCTGGTACGCTTTTGTAGGTCTACCTTTCTGCCAAATGAACTTTCATCAACGAAGATTCCAGGAATTGCCTTCTCACACTCCTAATTTCCATAAAAATATCTCTTAATTAACTCGTAATATTCAACAGGGAGAGAATGTGTTGAAAGGTTAATGTTTATTGCAAGTGAATGTATCTAACAATGCTACTCAACATAATCGACATCGCTTTCAACGACTGAGCCACTTTTATGGGAAATATTCTTGTCTCCGTCTTCTCTGAAGCACACTAAGCGTAAGAGCTCTTGTTCATCTTCGCTACTGTGAAACATCTCTTCTACTGCAAGCTCTTTGCTATTACGTACGAGCTACATAAGGCAGTAAACATAAGAGGACACATTACTTTATTATTGTCCATGGAACAGCATGCAGTACACATCTGTTAGTAATGTTACTTTAAATCGTATGCACAGTTCTGGGTAAGTGCAACGCGTATTCTTATTAGTTTTAATGGAATCATTTTGTGTTTTGAGAAGTTTGCGAAATGCTTTTACGTTGTAGTTCTATCTTGAAATTTTTGGTGACGTACAAACACCACAGTAAGGCGTCATCAGTGCCTGCCAGAGCATCCGTAACCAACCTGGAGTCTTTCAGAGAGTGCGTGATTCCCTAAGGTGTTTAATAGAATCATTCCCAAAGGTGTCTGACAGAAGCATGCTTTACTATGAATGGGCACCATATTGAGCACCTCCTTTAGCGATGGTTCACAAGTGCAGATTACATTAGAAGCTATGCTGTTTCACAGTAACAGAGTAATGTGTCCTCACTAGTTTACTGCATTTTGTAGATACGTAAAAGCAAACAGGTTGCAGTAGAAAAGATGTTACACAGTAGCGAAGATGAACAAGTGTCACAGCTCTTAAGCTATTACATGTTTACTGGAATTTTTTTTCTTGTTTTGGTCGTTTCTACCACCTCTCAAAATATAGAATATTTTTTTAACAGCTCGTATAAACGACATAAACTTTCATTACACATTTACATATTTCGTTTTAGGTATAAGAAAAATACAGTAGTATAAAGCGATTCACATTTTTAAAAAGATCATTATACAATGGCTTTGAAATTCCATGGTCTTCGCATGATCAAGAGAAAAAACAAACAGCTACTTAAAACTTCAAGAAAGCATGACATTTAGAATTCAAAGCAATAACAAAGAATACTTCGGAAACGGTTAACGCCACAAAAAGTATTTGCCATTGTGTCCTTTAATGTGATCTACATTTTTTATGTAGTAAGATTTTGTCTGTGTCTAACGATTACCAGTTTTACAGAAGTCAATCAAAATAAAGACAATTCAAGATACACGTTTCGTTTGTCATACAAATATATTAATCTATTTGAATCAAAATTTCTAAACGTCATGTAAAGGATAGTTTATATTTGGCAGATTTTGTTGAAAATCTTACGTCACATTCTTAGAAGATGTCTGAGTTAAATACCAAGTTCGGTATTCAACCAAATTTTCGTTTTTGAATTGTACTGTTCATACACACAGATACTGTTTTCTAAAAAATACTTTATTTTGAATTCAGGGGACATCAAAACGTATTTTCGGTGAAAACGTTGTATATAGTGTTTGGGTTGAAAGTAATACTTCGTTTAATATTTATAAATAAATAGTATAGAAAGTAAAAAGCTGTAATAACACCCTATATTGTGCTCCAATTTGACCAGCACTGATATCTGCAAGCTAAGCAAAGAAAAGTAAATTTAAACTCAAATTGTTGACATCAATATGAGCTTTCAGGGTTAAACTTACACTCATTGGCTCTAACTATAATGTGTGTATCACCATAATGAGCAGTTGTGAAATGATCAATTAAACTTGACCCACTTATTTTCTTTAAGGGATGCATCTTTAAGAGACGAATTATAGATGTGTGTTTTCTGATAATGCACTGGTGCGCAAAACCTAAGGACGAGATGGGTAAAGTAACATAACAAATGAACTACTTGATGGAAGTAGATGAAGGTGCGGGAGCATGTTGCCAGAGGTCTCTCTCACGTACACGGAAAGCTGGACGTCACATAGTGTGAGTGTATGCATGTGCCTATGACCAAGAAAAATTAAGCAATTCAGGAAAGAACTAGGTGTAAAAGACAGATAATTTATTGATGGTTCAAGCAATTAAAGGCGAAAAAATGCTATAGATTAGTGTGGATAGGTTATTTAACGATACGTATTTTCGGTGAACTGCATTTCTTATTTTACTACTTGCCTATATTAAAAACTCCAGGCAAAAACCGATACCGAGATGTTACCGAAATACATGTTTTGAGATCCCTGATCCAAATCCGTTTTATGTGCAAGCGTGTAATTGTGAACAGCATGAATCTAAAACGAAAATTCGGATAAATACCAAACTTGGTACTTACGCATCTTCCAAGGATGCGGCATTTCCAAGAAAATCCCCTTTCACAAATTACCCATAAAATAGCAAATTCTTCAACATATTTTCTCTTATTACAAGTTAACGTAACAGTTTTGATTAAAATGAAAATTTAAAGTGTTTATATGGTATATAATATGTATACTTTAAATTTTTTGGGAATAGCCTGTGAAGTATTCTTCATTCTGGATGACCATTGTTAATTGGTAAACCGCAAGGGAAGGATAAAATCTTACAGAAAAAAAATGTAGATCTCGTTAAAGCATATAATTTATTTGAAACCTTTTTGTGGATTTAACTATTGCCGGTATATTGCTTATTAGTGGTTAGAATTTTTAAATACCAATAATTTTCCCTAATGGGAAGTGTTTTTATTTTGTTTTTATTTTCTCTGTTGGTATAGTAAGAAACTTCGATACAGAGATTTTACAGAAAATACATGTCTTGAGGCCCTCTGAATCCCCAAAAAGTCATTTTTAGAAAAAGATCCGTGTATGTGTCTGTGTGGATGTGTGCCTAGGAACAGCATAACTCAAAAACGAAAGGTCGGATAAATACCATACTTGGTATTTAGGTTCGGTATCTTTCAAAGAAGTGACACATAGATTTTCAAGAAAATTTCCCACCCCAGATTACTCTTTACATAAAACATTTTTCGATGCATTTGATTTTCTCAAAAATGGCTCAAACCATTTTCATTAAAATATCATACATATGTTTAAGACCTTTACGGCAAATGAAATTTACACGTATCATGAATTTTCTGGTAGCGTCCCCGAAGGTACTCTTCGTTCTGAGTGACTTTTGCATAACTGGTAAACCGCAATAGATAGACAAAATGTTACTACACATAAAATGTAGATCTCCTTAAAAAGATACAATTTATGCCACATACGTTTTTTTTCTTCTTTTTTTCCCTAAGTAAACCATTTCCAAGATATTCTTTGTCATTTGTTTCAATTTTCCAGCACATATACTTTTCCTCAAATGGGAATAGCTTTTTTTTTTGTTTGTTTCTTTTTATTTAATGTCCTGGGGACTTGTGAAGAGAATGCAATACTCCACATAGCAACCCGCTCTTAAAAGGATTTGACTGTCGTTTAAAGGCTACCATATTCCCCTACAAGAAAATTAGTAATAAAATAGTTTCTGCAAATTTCATCTCGATAACATGAAGGTGTATAATAAGGGATTGTAAAAATATTTTGTAAAAGATTAGAGAAAGTGATTTGAGTGCAAAGAGCACTCGTGTTCATGTAAAGAGCATGCAATTTGAAAGGCACTACCTAGCGATACGCTCTTTAAACAATCTGGCTATCGCTTTTGTTTACTATTCTTCTTACACAGGGTGATTTATGAAGAAACTGATACATTTCTTTGTTTAATCATTCTGTTCGAAATTCACTCAATGCCCCAATTTTAGCACCAAATTAAGCAGAATGTTCTAGAGTTTCGATTGCCTGTCACTAGCTGCGCAGATGTTCATTTTCTATTCGGAATTGTTAGTTTTATTGTAGGAAACTGTTTTTGTTCTAGTCAACGTGAAAATGGAGTACACATTAAATGAACGACTCTTCCTTGTAATACAAACTGGATTACGAATTTAATTACAGCTACTCAAAGGGCATACCAGAGAGAATTTGTTGCTTGAAATCCTCCCCAAAGAAACACAAACTGGTAAACAAATTGGAAACAACTGGATCTCTGGTGAGTGAAGAAGGCAAAACTCGTTCATCTAGGCTTCCCATGGTGATTGTAAGGGCACGACTGGATCATTCATCCAAAAAAATCATTAACACGTTTGTCGTGGTAGACAGGGTACAGCTACTCAATGTGTCATAGAGCTGTAAACAGTGCAGGCCTAAAGCCGTATAAGATTACGGTTGTCCATCAGTTACAAGAACCAGATAAGGATAGACAACTGAATTATTCTCGTTGGTTTCAGGCGTTCATTGTGCAAAATCCTGCCATATTGTCCATCACATGGTTCACAGATGAAGCTTGGTTCCATTTATCCGGCTATGTGAACTTAAATAACTCACGCTATTGGGCCAGCGAAAAGCCACATGTTATTCACGAAGCACCTATGCACCCGGATAAAATCGGAGTTTGGTGTGCAATATGCATACAGACAATAATGGAACCAATTTTTGTTTAAAACAATGTGAACACTGCAAAGTACCGACAGATTTTCATGGAGTTTGCTGAGCAACTAGACGTTGTAGAGGTGAGTAAAGAATATTTCAGAAGAACGGCGCTACATGCCATACATCAAGTGAATTCATGGCACTAATTGCAAGTTTCTTTGACGACCGGATAATTTCCAAGAACCACCGAGATCTCCGGATTTGACATCGCTAGACATCTTTCTATGGGGTTACTTAAAAGACAGGGTTTATGCCACCCGTCCTCAGACATTGGTCGATCTGAAGCACAACATTTCACAGGAGATTCAAGCTGTTGACAACAAAGTACTCCAACGAGTGGCCAGTAACATGGAACGACGTGTTCAGTTGTGCCTTATGCAGAATGGAGGACATTTTCAACATTTGCTATAGAGGTAAATAATCTCCCAAAATTTCTCTGCACTTCAGGTATAATAAATTGTCTCTAGTATAACTCGTTTTGAAACAATTAAAGAAATAAATGTGTCAGTTCTTCATGAATCACCCGTACCTATAACGAAATGTGTGAATATGTATGGAAGGTTTATTTTGATTAACAAGAAATATATGGAGGAATAAGCTTTTGTAACAACAGTAATTTTGTTTATTGTCCTTTAATTGGGAGGTCATATCAGGTAATGAATGAATAGAATCGATAAAATGATGCTCAAGGTCCTTAGAGCCTAGAGTACCCGACATTCATTCTTTCAGCATAAGGAAAAACCTCGGAAGAAATCTCATCCATGTAACTCATCTTTACTGAGGTTCGGACTCGGGACCTCTTGAAAGCGAGGCAGACACGCTACCCCTACATCACGGAGGTGGGCTTAATAATAGTCTGTAGAGCAGAAGAAAAGTCATGTGAATGTAACACATACGATATTTACATTATCTACTACGTATGGCAAGTAGGGGAAGTATTGCATTCCACCCAAAAATTCGATACTGAGATTTAACCAGAAATACATGTTTTGAAGCGCTCTAAATCCAAATAAAGCATTTTTGAAAACATGTTCACGAATGTCTATCTGCCTATGAGGAGCATAACTCAAAAACGAAAACTTGTTTTTTTTAGTATCTTCCAAGGTTTTTCAAGAAAATGCTCCAAACCCAACTACGCTTTACATGGTACATTTTTGGAAAACTTTGGTTTTCTAAAAAATAGCTAACGATTTTAATTAAATTACGATATGTCAATTATATTTACATGACAAATAAAATGTATATGTTGAATTTTCAAGGAATAGCCACTGAAGTCGTCTTCATTAGGAAGTAATTTTGTATAATCTTGTATAACTTGTAAAGTTAAAACGTATCACACCAAAAATATAAATCTCTTTAAAACACACAACTTACTTAAAATAAGTGTTATTAGACATAATCCGTTTCTGAGATATCCATTATTAAACGTTCGGAATTGTTCAATACTTGTCATTCTTTTGAAGTCCCATCGATTTTCAGTTGTTTCTCGCCATTGCATGGAAACAGTATAGAATTTTAAGCCCAGCATATGGCGTTTAGCTCTACAATTGTTCTCCTTTGTATTTATAACGAGATGTGTAATGTAACTATTTTGCAAAGGTTTATTTGGATTAAATGAAGAATGTAGAAAAATAAGTTTTAGTAAGAATAGTTTGTATACCCACTAATACAGATACAGGGTATAGAAGGTCATGAGAATGTATCACATCAGATTTGTTTAAGTACTATCAGTTGTTTCTCGCGATGACATGGACAGGCATGAAATTTCAAGGCTAGTATATAGCGATCATTTGTAGGCATTTAACTACCACTATTCGCTTGGTGCATATTATGAAATGTATAATCGAACAATTTATGCAAACTTTTATCTCAATTAACTTTTATAAAGAATAGTTGTATAAGAACTTGTATAAGAATAGTTTGGAAGAATACTTTATGTAAGATTAATCAAAATAAAGTATAATGTGCAGAGGAAAGCATGTGTATGTAACAGATTATATTTCTTTTCTTGTTCCGTTCTACAAAAGCTAGGTTAACAATAGCAAGGTGAATAACCATGAAGGTGCAGAATCTATGTATTAGAGAGACCTGCAATACCGAATAAGCAAGCACAAAATAACAGGTGAGGAGTGCACATAGGTGTGTGAGTGTGCAGGGATGGTTCATGTTCTACCACGAATCTCCTCCTCATTTTCTCCACCCATCAACTTCCTTGCCATCTGTTCAGGATTGTAGGACCAGGCGGCGGTGTTCGACAGGTTGCGGCTGGGCGGTGGCTTGCACATTGTAGAGGTTTCTTCCCTGGCATCGCTGCTGAGATGGCTTAGTTAGGTCTTTACTCCGAGTGCACTCGGTTCGCTGGAGGGTGGTTGCTTGTGGGCTGGACCTGGCAGTGTCGGATGCGTTCAGTCTGGAAACATCAGGGACCCCTTCTGTGCTTGGGGCACAATGCGTCTTCATGCGCATCTGGTCGCCCTTTGGGTCTCTCTCATTATCCCTCCCTTCCTCCCGGGGTCAATGGTAGAAGCACAAGGAGCCGACTTGCCTGCGTGCAGTGCTCTGCCCCGATTTCGGGGGCCCCCTTCGTTCGATCATACCTTTATCTTTTACATCCAATCTGGTCAGGCTTTACCTGAGGTTTATTGTGCCCCAGTGAAATGTTCTCTTTTAGAGAAAGTACGTAGATTTGTGTTTGCATTATTTTGTTATTAGAAAAAAACTGCCTTTTTATATTTTGTATAAGTATTTTTAAGTATTAACTGGAAATTATAGTAGTGTGTATGATGCTAGTGCTGTAATATTCTGTTGGTAGGAACAATTAAGTAGTTCTAATCTCTTATAAGTGAGTACATGTTCAATATTTAAACACCAATTATTAATGCGATATTTTTACATTGAATATCTATATTGTGACGAATTCGAGCATCCCACGCTTCGGGTGTGTCCTTCAGCGCTAGCCGGTGCATTATTGTTTGGGTAGAGAGATGGGAAGTAGCCGGAAGTCTATCGAGAGGAATGGTGAATCTTTGAGACCTGATCTGCCATTGGCGGCATAAGAAGCTTCTATGAAGCTTTTGCGGGAGACACTAGGTGGTTGGTGTGACGTACATACTTAGCGCGTTTTCTGAGCAATAGTGGAGAGAAGAGGAATCTTGTGTTCGACACTGCATTGAACGACTGGAAGAGAGGAGAGAAGTCATATGTTCGACACTCCAATGAACGACCCGAAGAGAGAGGAGGAGTCCTGCGTTCGACACTGAAGTGGGGAGAATGTTGATGCAGAAAAGGAGTCCTGTGTTTGACACTCTAGTGAAAGACCGAAACAGAATAGGCTGCTTCGCACGAGGTTTATTGCCATGCTATGCGGAGTAGAAAGGCAAGGGTGACTGGGAAAAGAAAACTGGACAGACACAATGTTATAATTGTCTCCAACTATCACTTTCCGTTCCTCTGATTCTGTAAATGCACTCACACAGTCTCTAAGGAAAGAACAGAGTTTGTCTGTGTGTTAGAGCAAGAGCGACACAGTGATATGTAATTAGTTGTGATGTCCACAGATAGGATAATGCGCGACATCCACACACTGGGCGTATCTCGAGCACGGCCTGATAGACAAAAGCGGGTCAACAACAACCGATTATAGACAATTTAGCAGTCTTTTACAAACTACTCCTCCATATCACTAATTTACAGGAGTGGTTACTGTAGTTTTCTTATGAAAACCTTGAGGTTGGCCTTAATTTTTACAGAAAAGAAATATATGATAAAGGAAAGAACACGGTAGTTTTATTTTAAATTATCCCAAGCTGTATTTATACATTTAGGTTTGTATAACCTTTGCACTTCCTGTATGTCACAATAAATCCTTTACGTTTCATCTATTTTAAGACCATTTTTGTTCTCATCCTTGAGTGACAAAAAGTAAAGTCTTACTCTTTTTACACGTCACCCGACATTAATAGTAAACAAAAGAATGGATTTCGCAAAAATTGCTCTTATCCGAGTACGTCACAAGCTGATCAAGATGTACGACCTGAGGCAGAACCAAGCTTCGAATTCCCATGTAGCACACCCTGCCATGTTCCCTAAGGACTCTTATTCTTTGCCAGGGCAACCAATCTCAATTGGAAATCGTCGTCTCTGAGATATAAATCCTTTGAGCGGGCCGCTTCACTACTTCGATTCCAGTATTACGAGATTTGATGGAGACCGTTAACCTCTCACATTATCGGAAACTCGGTGCGTTTCTCTTCAACTTAGCACCACATAATTCACTTAGCAGTCTATATCGACACGACGCGTCAAATAAAATATTTTCGCAGGTCTTAGTACAAAGGAAACTACAAGTGAAATAGTGTTACACGCGTGTTTTTGCTTTCTCTATAACATACTTATGTATTTAAGTATTCCACTCCAAAATATGATATCCATATTTCACCGGAAACGGTGTTTTGAGATCTAGTGAAACAAAAGTAAGCACTTTTCTTTCTCTACCATGTATACAGTAGGTAGATGAGGTATTGCATTCCACACAAAAATTCGATAGTGAGATTTCACTGGAAATACACGTTTTGAGACCCTTGAACTATCAGAAGTATTTTTGAAAACGCTCGCGTGTGTGTGACTTTGAATAATATAACTCAAAAACGAAATATCGGATACATATCAAAGTTGGTACGTAAGTTGTAAGTAGGTTGACCTTCAAAAGATATAACAGAAAGATCTTCAAGAAAATTTCCCACATCTAACTACCATTACATGAAAGAATTTCTAAATATTTGGTTTTCTCAAAAATGGCTGTAACGATTTTGATTAGAATACCACAAATGTAATATATTTATATGACAAATAAAATGTAAATATTGAATTTTATAGGAATAACCTCTGAAGTATTCTTCAATCTGAAGGATTTTGTATAATTGGCGCATATATTAAGGACTTAACCTTTCCCAGATATTCCTTGTTATTGATTTGAATTTTCAAATACTTATACTTGTCTCATCTGGGAAGTAGTCATATGTTTTTTTCACGGGTCATGTAAAGACCATGGACTTTCGAAACCATTATATAACGATACGCTCGTTAAACATGGGCTATCAATTTACTTCCTTAGAACACATGTATAAATGCGAATTGCATTTATACATTAACAAGATTAACAAGAAGTAGACAGAAGGATAAGCTTTTTAAAGAATAGTTTGTAGAAGAGTGAACAGAGAAAGACATGTGAGTGAAACATTGTTTTTATAAAATATCAGAGTATATGTCCATTTGTCCGTATGTGTATCTGTGGGCAGCGTAACTCAAAAACAAGGTATCGAAGGAATTCAAACTCGGTATTTAAGTTCAGCATTTCCTAAGAAGGATTTCAATAACACATAACTATGCCAATTACCATTTAAATGGAACATTTATCTTATTTTATTAAAAATCAACGCTTAAGATATTTACATTAATAATAAAATTTACATCCGAATTTTCCATGAATGGCCTCATAAACTAATTCTGAATGCAATTTGTATAACTTGGAAACCATAAGAAACAGAAAAAATCAGATGTATAGCACTCATATTACTTTATCTACTCTTGTACAAACTACTTTTACAAACGCCATCTACTTAATGCTAATCAAGATAAACCTTTGCAAAATGTATCTTATTGGTAATATTCTTGTAGGTGCATGGTAGGCTTTAAGTGATAGTCAAATCTTTTAAGAACTGGTTGCTACGTGGTGGAGTATTAAAAATAACAGAACAAGGAATTCTCACTTCAAGAAACGTATAAGTATTGGAAAACTGAAACTAACAACAAGGAATATCTCGGAAATGGTTGACCTTACAAAAAAGATGCATATGACATAAATTTCTCTACATTTTTATGTAGAAAGAATTTGTCTATCTCTTGCAATTAACATGTTATGCAAAAACCGTTCAGAAATAAGAGGAATTTTGGGGAAATTCCCATAAAATTCAAGATATATGCTTTGTTTGACATGAAAATATCGTAAACATACTATATTTTAATCAAATTCATTACAGCCATTTTTGTGGAAAATCAAAGATTTCGAAAAATATTCCAAGTAAAGGGTAGTCTGGGGTGGAGGGATTTTATTGAAAAATCTTGGTGTCGCACCTTTCAAAGATAGTGAAAATAAATATTACAAAGTTTGATATTTATCCGACTTTTCGTTTTTGAGTTATGCCGTTCGCAGACACAGACACACCAGATCTTTTTTTATAAAAACGGTTTTTGGATTCAGGGGGCCTCAAAACATGTATTTCGGGTGAAATATGGATATCTATTTTTTTGAGTGGAACGCAATACTTCCCCTACGTAGTATAGAAAGTAAAGAAAATCTTAAAGAAAAATGTAGATGTTAAAACGCACGAAGTAGATGCAATTGCAGCTTTAACAATTGCCGAGACATTCCTTCTTGTTTGTTTGTTTGGATACTGTCATACATTTTTTAAAGTGCCGGGTTAACAGTCTTTTGTTTATGCAATGTCATGCAAACGGTATGAAATTTCAACTCCAGCATACAGCGACCCGTTTTTTAAGGTTTGACTGTCGCATCAACGTGTAACGCGCCTCTAACTGCAAAGAAATATGTCATGGAAAAAAAAGTTTAGTTTCGATAGAAAAATAAACGTTTGTAAGAATAGTTTGTAGAAGAGATTGATAGTGATTAGAAAGGTCATGTGAAATGACAAACGCCTAACCCTCAACTGGTATGGTGGGATCAAAATGACGCATGCTGTTTTTAAAAATCGTTATGAATAATCCATTATTTGCTTACCGCGCCTAACATTCCGGTTAATCTTGTACCTGTTCCTTGGATTTATTCATTTATTGGGCGTTGTAGCATAACAAGCCAAATGTTTATATTCTGTTGTTATTATAATATTATATGCTTTGTAATATTATTTACTTTATATTAACTTTGGATGCACTATTTTTATTTTTCCCTCTATTTATACAAAAATATAACTCAGCAGCTGAGCACGTATTTCTTAGCAGAATGTGTAACTGTTAGGAGTTAAATTTGTAAATGTAACTTTGTAGAAATAATAACAAAGGATGTAAATTGTTTTACGTTATTAATTATTATTGAAGTGTTATCTTACTATGGTTTACACAGATTGATTCTTTTCAAACATTATATGTGTAGGTTCCATAAAGTTGTTGCTTATACTTAAGTGTCCGTTTATAATAGTTTAGTGCCAAATGTTGTAAGTATCTGCTTAATACTATTAATAATTTCCACTCGCACGTAATAAACATATTTGATTGCTGCTCGTAGTATAAATTTATAAGTATCAAATTTCAATTTACTTTCCTGTATCACTCGTGGTAAATAAACGTATTATTATTATTATTATTATTATTATTATTATTATTATTATTATTATTATTGGACCACATCTTGCACGAACCTTCCACACTGAATACTGCACTGGAATGTGGTTTCTTCGGATCGACAGGCGAATCTGGGAAGCCATCAGCTTCCTTGTCATCTATTTCAGGGTTTTGGGATCAGGCGACGGTGTTCTGCGGGTTGCGGCTGGACGGTGGCTTGCTCACTGTATAGGTTTCTTCCCTGGCGTCGCTGCAGGGACGGCTCAATTAGGTCTCCTCTCCGAGTGGATTAATGTTTCAACCTTGAAACATTAGGGACCCCGTCTGTGCCTGCGCCCGTCGTCATGCGGAGCTGGTTGCCCTTCGTGTCTCCCTCCCGAAGTCACTGGTAGGAACACAAGGGGCGACTGGCCTGCGTGCAGTGCTCTGTCCCGGTTTCGATTAACCCTTCGTTCGTACCTTTACCTTTTACACCCAACATATCAGACTTTACCTGAGTTTTATTGTGGCCCATACAAATGCCACGATTAAATTCCAATTTGAACGCCAATGTGACGTTTATTTTGTTTATTTCTTTCCATGTAACAGAAAAATAATATAGCTTTACAACGGAATCTTTCTCTGTATTTGGGTTGGTATTATTTTGTTATTAGAAAAAACTAAGGTATTATTAACGATATCAACATAATTGCAGAGATTAACTCTACTCATATTATCGACTCAGTTATTTTATGTAATTCCCTAACGGTTACCACAATGTTAGTGTGGCTTCGCTTTTCACACATACACAACACTTGAAACTTAGGTTACTTGCTTTTCCATCTTACAACAGCTATATTGATATATACATAGTTTAAAATACACATTTACAAATGTTATTAAGTATTACATAAACAAAATAGCACATTTAATAACAACATTCTCTATAATCATTATTAATTATAGTTTTGAGGTACATGATTATATGCCTCAGAAATAATGCCTCAATCTGTCTTTGGTATGTTGTTTGTTTCATTGCCGACGCTATTCTGGTCGTGTGACCCTACTCCGGGGTTTCAATGTAAGTTTAAAGGAGTTGCAATCAAAACCATGTGGCTGATGGGCAAATTACAACTTTTCTCGCTTATCATTTCGTCTCTTCCTCTACATAAAACAGTTCGATTCAGATGGTAATATTTTGTGGTTATTCTCGTGCACAGGAATTAAAAAAAAACATTAGAATAACAGTTCAATTTATGAGACAAAATGTGTATATTCAGATTCACCTTTAACTAAATGAAGCGTTATAGCAGAGGGTTTAAGAGGCTATGAGCAAGCGCTGCATCTCATTCCCGGTTTCCGGAAACGCTGTCAGTGTACTTTTGCAACGGGTTGAGAAAATATTACTTTCGAGAGTGTTCATGACTGAGAATTCTCTGCCACTGTGGAAAATATAAACTGCACGGTACGAAGCAGAAGATCCAGTTTCTCTACTTTAGGACCTCTGTGGACACGCCGAAGCGATTGGTTAAAGAGATGAGACCTAGAAGGCTAACTGTCCGCCACACCACTAACAGATCCGTCGCGATATGACCATGTAGTTAAGGCAACGTATAATAAGTATAGTAATAATAATAAACGCAGGAAATAGAAAGAAGACAATTGTGTTAAACGCTTTTAACAAATTCCGTGAAAAATACCCCCTTTAATCTACAATGATATGGTTGGCCATTATTTAGCAATAATTGAAATTCTTTGTTAGTGATGCAGAATTCTTGCTCGGATTGCTTGGATTGCGTTTGTTTTCTGGGATTATCTAAGCTGTATAGTGTTAATCATTTTGTTAACTTACTAACTCATAAAACGTTAAATCAACTAGTATACTGATATTAGTCATTAAATGAATTATTTTTTAAAGCCTGAAGTTAAGAACAGTTTAATCCAGTATCATTAATCATAGAAACCGAACTGTTCAGGTACAGCTTTTATTTGTCTACTCTTAATATCATGTGTTAGCAGTTTAGGATGTAACGCAAAATATAGGAAAAATAACATAAGATGTTTAAAAAGCTAACGATCCCCAAGCTACGCAGTGCACTGTATTCGCATTCTACCTGAAGCAATTTTCTCTCATGGGTAGTTAGTTTACGTCACCCTCCACGTGGTGCTGCTTTGCGGAGTGATAAATTTAAGTTTTGTTTACTTCTCCTTTCAACTTATAGTGAAAAGATTTCCTCACTTTCTTCGCTGCTGAAATAAAGAAAGCATACTATATACTAGTTTTGTTTATAATTGCAGACGCAGATGACTTAGGAGGTTCAATAGTGAGGAAACATTGCAGATTTTCAATGAACTCAGTGAAGAGGAAGAAATTGGTGAGGAATTCAGGATTGACAGTGACAATGAAAGAGGCAGTGAACAAAGTGTGGTCTAGTTTCTGGTTTTTAAGGACGCATTACCCTAGTTTCTCATACACGAAAAAAGAAATAGATCGGTCATATTTGTGTCTAGCATGCATCACAACCAAGCATTGGGCAAAGACACCAATAAATCCTAAAAGTCTTGTTTTACAACATGACACACAATATAGTGATTCTATGGACCAGAAAGCAGCAACATATTCTACATCATGATGGACTAGACGGTGGCTAATGTTGATATTTTTCAGCATAATAATATCTCAGAAATTAATAGCCACGTACTTCATATCTGCAGAAAGAGAAACGAAACAATCAGTAGGCGCAATTTCACATTTTTCAGGCAAGTCACTAGTACAACCTGAGCTTATTAGAAGTTCGGCGAGAGAACTCCCACGTGAGCTGCCAGACTATACACGGTAATGAAAATGAGTAATTGAACAGGTTCAAGAGAAGGATCCGCAATAAGAGCCGATCGAAAAAAGAGGCGTGTTTCATATCCACGTGGACGAGACAGGAAAGCTGAGTCGAGTTTTGATAAATAATAAAAAAAAACACTCTGTGAGGCTGTGTAAAACAAGTGTGCAAAGATGCCATTGTTTTATTCTTAGAGGACTAATGCTTCTAAGATGAGAGATTGCTCTTGAATGATAGTGATATCCCCTATACATTATTTTGAAAACAGTACTTATAAATTATGTTTTCTTTTGAGATTATTTCCATCCAGTTAAGACTATATAATAGTTAGTAATATTTAAATCACTATTACCATGTGTTCTTTTAATCCCATATTTAAATATTGTTTTAAACAACATGCATATTTCACACGTTGTCGTTTAAAGGCTGGTTCACAACCAACGAGAACGGTAACCAGAACGAGAATGAGAAAGTTGAAATACATGTATTCAATTGGGAATGTTCACAACCGACGGGAAGCCTTCCCAGGCCCCGGGAACGGGAAAGAAGAGTTGACCAACTTTTAACTTTCTCGTTCTCGTTCCCGGGCACGGCATATTAGACTCTTCATTTAGAGGTTATTCTAAGCGGCCGTGACATGAAACAGCCACTAGTGCTCTCTTTAGTCGCAAGCTGGAAACATGAAACTGGAAGGAATTAGTAGTAAATGTGCTTCCTAACCTCATTCCGACACCCACAAAGCTAATCAGCGTTGGTTCCTCTGGCGAAGGGATCATTTGTAGTTTGTTTATATGTAACTCAAAACAGACTATTGCCTAAAAAACAATGGAAAAAGCTACAAAGAACGGCTAAAAACCGGTGGAAATGAAAAAAGAACAATAAACAATTTTAATGTATGCTATTAAACAAAGGAATGCAAGTTTGGCATAAGTAAAGGAATCGGAAATCAAATGGATATGCATTTAGATAATGTTTACTCTATCGAATTTTGGCGTTGGCTTGGCTAAATTGGAAGTAGGTGAAAAAATGTCACTGGTCAGTTAAAAACAAATGAAATCCCAATGCGCAAAATCGACTTTCACTTTGTGATCGATATGCATTCCCGTTCTCGTTACCGGGCTGCTGTGAACCAATATCTTGCATGCTGCATTGCTTCCCGTTCTGGTTACCGGTCTGGTTACCGTTCTCGGGCGGTTATGAACCAGCCTTATTGGGTGAATCTGACACCACTTTACCGTTTATGTCACAGATATATCACCATAGTACTTGAGGGTTCATGCCTCCACGCTGGTGCAGAGGTATCATATGTATAGATACTTGTTTTATCGTTTATCTGTTGTAGGTAGAAATACGATACCTTCTCTTCAACTTGTTGACATATACATAATTAACTTATAGTCCATTCTAAACCAGAGTTCCCTCTGATGTAAACAGAAGCACGTGCTTCGGCTTGTCACGAACCCAAGAATATACTCTTACGCCAACGTAAATAGTTCCTTAATACATGTATTGTGGAATATGACAGCAGGAAAGGTATAGAACTGCACATCTTATTGCTGTTATCATAAGAACTCATCGTTAAAGGTAATGGATATATACTAGCTGTTAAGATATTACAAAATATGATTTTTGCCTCCTATTGCGCTAACGCCGAGAGCATCTTGCTTGTTAATACCAACCGAATGTATGACTGCCGCTCTGTTATATATACGAGAAATGCAGCAATGAATTCCCAAAGGTGCTATCTGAGTACCGAATAAACACTTTGCGTAACACAGGATATATGATAAGCGAACAGTCATTCGTAATACGCTAACATACACATGCTCAGCTCAGGTCAAATCTTGTGATTTAGTCAGTTGGTATTTGAGCTCACATGGCAAAGGAAGGGCGTGTAGTGCGAATAAACTGTTCAAGCACAGAAGCGGGAACAGTTAAAAAGTGGCTAAAACAAACAATACTTCATATATTTAACTCACTATTACAAAAATACCCTACACTTGCATTAGTGCATATTACGAAACTAATATCGGATTTTGCAGGCGTTTCAGTGAGAAGTCTAACGAAAGCGAGCAAAGAGTATAAACAGACATAATATAACATAGAAGAGGATAAAATGTGGGAACTTGTTTTAAGTGCGACAGTGCTGTGGAATTGGATAAGCTTGTCATTATTTTGGAGAGTAGTTCTGATTCTGATATGGCAGCTGAGTTATCTTCGGAGGATTCGGATTTGGGTGTTGCACTTTTGCCCAAGGATTGTGATTAACGTAAGTAAAACGTTCATTGCCGCATACTTATAAAGTCGATTGTTACCTCAGGTTGCATTTTGAACCATGATTCTCACGCAGGGCGCCTTTTTATAGTTAAAATAGTGCTCAACAAGCACGTGGGAGGGGAACAAGCAGCCATTACGGGCGGGGATTGTGAACTACTTTCGCGCGGATAATACAAAGGGTTTGTTTTCAGTGAAAGACACTCTGGTTTGGAATTGACAATAGTAGTGTATATGGACGAAATGTCTCAAATAGGATTTGAGATTATCAGTGATGTACTGTCACTCACGTTTCTCAGGAACATGACATTCAATCCTAAAAAAAAAAAGATTAAAGAGAAAAACCTAATGTGATACATTCACATGACTTTTCTAACCTTTATCGTTTATTAGTAGGTATGCAAGCTATTCTTGGGCAAGTTTATTTTTCTGCGTACTTCATTTTAATCGGGATAAACATTTGTAGAAATAGCTGCATTAAATATTTAACCTCAAGCATGATAAGGCGGCCTCTGAGTAGAATTACCGGTCTTTCACGCTCAATATATAATGGGACGCTAAAGACCACAGCAGTTCAAGAGCGTCCATAAACAAAACTCAATTTAATAATAGATCCTATAGGAAGCGTTAGAAATGACGACATGATCAGTCTTCCACATTTCGCCGAAAACTGGAATTCCACATCTTCAAAACTCACTATCTGTACAAATAAAAATATTATATATTATTTCAACCTAGTTTTAATTTCTTTTGGTACGAGTAACTTATCTTATTGTGTTATATTTTCAATGTTCTGTTTGCAGAATATAGTACAGCCAGAAAAGATAAGGATCTAATAGTGAAAAATAGCAATAATAATAATTAATAATACTAAGTCACTTTTATAACAATCCTTTCCTACTTCTTGCGTGCCCTAAAACACCATAACGTTTGTTTTAAGAATATGATGGCAAATAAGTTATAGAAAATATAAATATTATGTTTTAGAGGAGGTAATTTGGACGTCATTTCGAAGTATTTTGCGCCCGCTGGAAGGTTCACCCCACGCTGTCTTAGAGGATCACGAGAGGTTCTCGACGTGATGAATTTATCTAATAAGTAGGATAATGACTACTGTGCTCTAGCATTCAGCCTGCAGCAAACCCCTTGAACTCAGCTAATGAGCTAGTAATTGGGACAATGTAGCAGATATCTACCATCCAGTACTCCATCCTAGTAGCTCGACATTCTCCTTATAGCAAGCTGCTCCAATACAAATACCAGACTTAATGGCTAATTTAGAAGGTGGTACAGTACCCTAAAACCGCTCTTCTTTATCATTTTGATGCGCTTTATACCTTGTCTACTTTTACCTCTAGTAACTAGAGAAAGTAATGTATTCCACTCTAAGATTCCCTTCCGAGGTTTCATCGGAAATACATGTTTTGAGACTTTCAGATTACATCCAGGGAAAAAAAAATAGTAAAAGGCTCCTGTGTCTGCGTGTGTGTCTATACTCAGTCACATTGTCTGTGAACAGCACAACTCAAAAAAAAAAGTCGTAAAGTACAAGCTTTGGTATTTAACCTCAGCATCTTCCCAGAATTCGACACGAAGTTTTTTCAAGAAAATTCCCCTTCTCACCACAAACAACGCTTTACATGAAAAGTTTTGTCATTATTTCTGATTTTCTCAAATGCCTCTAAAGATCTTGATTAAAATACATACGTTTAAGATACTTTTAAGACAAATGAAACATCCTGAATTTTCAACGAATAGCCCGTGATCATTTCTTCATTCTGAATGACTTTTGTATAATTGTTAAACCGTAAGTTGTAGATCTGTTAAAGCACCCAATTATGTTACAATCAAATTTTATGTAGCGTTAACTATTTCAGAGATATTCTTTTTTTATTGGTGTGAATTATCAAATATTTAAGTAGAAAGCTCGTTATTGTTTTTCCTCTGGTCGTACAAACAGCATAGAGTTTCAAAAACATCTCCTTGTGGTCCGCTACTATATTCTTCTTATATCTACAAAAAATACAAAAAAGTTTACACATTTATGTATTCATCTCTATTACAAGAAGCACATAGAAGAACAAGGAAAGTAAAACAGATTTTAGAACCGAAATGTTTGAGGAACGGTCACAGAAAAAATGAAGATACTGTTGAAGAACCACAGGTTTTTAACATGAATAAACTAAAGATATTAAATACAAATGGAAGAAAACTGTACCACGTAGCCGCCTGATAGAAAGAATCTTATATAAGAGTGTCGAAAGAATATGGAGGTACAGTCCGAGAGGATTTGGTCTGAGCGAAGACCAAGAAAGAGATGGCACAAGAATCTTTGAAAATGGAGCAGGTTATTTATTGCATATACGTTTAAGTAAAAACGAAGCAGAACATACATAGTGAATTATAAATCATTTTCCTCTTCTGAATAAATAAGATGCTTTTAACATTTTTAAGATACAGAGAACATTTATTTTCTCACTTTTTTCTTTCTCTGCTACGCATAGCAAGTAGCGGAAATATTGCATTGCACCTAAAAATTAGATATCGAGATTTCAACGGAAATGAATGTTTTGAAGATCCCTCAATCTAAAAAGCACTTTTAGAAAAAGGTCCGTGAGTGTGTATGTGTGTCTGCCTGTGTGTCTGTGAACAGCATAACTCAAAAACGAAAAGTCGGATAAATACCAAACTTGGTATTTAGATTCAGTACCTTTCAAGAAGACATGAAGACTTTCAAGAAGACTTTTAAGAAAATCCCCACCCCAGGCTACTCTTACATGGAACATTTTTCGAAAATTTTAATTTTCTCAAAAATGCCTAACGATTTTAATTAAAGGATCTTATATTTAAGTTATTTTCATGACAGATGAAATGTATGTCTTGAATGTTCTGAGAATGCCCCCAAAAGTCTCATTTTTCTGAATGGTGCTTGCATAACTGGTAAACCGCAGGAAATAGACGTTTGTCCACACAAAAAATGTAGAGCTCGTTAAAACACCCAATTTTTGTCATAAACATTTTTTTTTTGTGGACTGAACCTGTTTCGAGATATTCCTTGTTATTTATTTGAATTTTACAATGATTATAGTTTTTTTCTCAAATGGGAATTCGTTATTATTCTTTTTGTTTGTTTGTTTGTTTGTCCTGGATTTGCAAAGAGAATGGAATGTTTCGCATAGCAACCCTCTTAAAATATTTGACTATAGCTTAAAGCCTGCCATATTCCCCTTGCACCTACAAGAAAATTAGCAATAAGATAGTTTCTGCAAATGTTTATCTCGATTAACATGAAGTAGATGGAGAATAAGCGTTTGTAAAAATAGTTTTACGAGAGTAGAGATAGTCAAGTGAGTGCAACCCATCAGATTGTTTCATTTGTATCTTTATATCACTATTATTTAAGGCATAGAGCTATTGCAGTCTATGTACACTTTTTCTACCATTATAAAATTTCGATATCTAAATTTCACCAGAAATATAAGCTTTGAGACTCCCCTCAACTCTAAAAAGATGGTTTCAGAGAAATCCTCGTATATTAGTGTGTGTGTGTGTGCAGCATAATTCAAAACTGATAAATACCGAACTAATTCTGTATCTTCCTAGAATGCGACACAAACATTTTAAGGAAAATTCCTCTACCACATACTACACTTTTCTAAGAAGAATTTTCGTTGTAAAGGTAGAATATACTGAAAAATTATATCTCTCCAACCTTGTCCTATACGAAACATTCCATGTGAAATCGAAAATTAAAAACCTCTCATTTTTGGTTTCCGTTGTAATTTTTCCTATTAATAAGGTTTGCCAATGAAAACATATTTATAAAATATTAGCATTTGAAACCCAGCGGTTGTCACGGAATTGAACGATAAATTTATCCTATTAATTGATTTTATTGCATTTTAAGTATATATAGCTCTGGAACTCTTTATTTCAGAATATTATACCAAATCTCAGTTTTTATACAAAAGTCCTATTTCATTTCAGCGTAGAATAATTATTTTTAAAATATTAACAGAAATCTATATAGAGTTTTTGCTTATTTCAGGCATCCATGGATTTTTATAAAACTAAAATATTAGATTGAGAATTATCCACAACGTCATTAAGAAAAGCCAGCGATGTTGGTAAAGCGGTAATGTTATGGTATTCGTAGTTATAACACAAAAGTGAATAAACGAAGTGATTTAGGTGCTTTATGCTCATGTACGCCAAGCGCTCTGCAGCAACATAGCAATGTGTATAATGCCTTCTTTGCATCGCAAAAGGTAGGCTATTCAGCAATGTGACAGTATAAAATCCAATTTAATATTTATCTCCGTTCTTATCAGTCTTTCTGAAGCCTAGCAATGCTAATTAAAGTGCTGTGATTTAAGCATAAATGGTTATTAATTATATTTGTGTTAGTGATACGATCTTGTGAATCTTTCCCAAGGTAAGAAAATTAAAATCGAAAGAAGTTTTAATCAAGTTAAGATATGTCGTAAAGTGTATATATGTACATTTTCTACATTAGGGTACTTTTTCTTTCATAGGTTGCCTAAAATGAAACGCAAATCTTATACGAGTCACCGTTGCTTCAACCGACTTGAACATCCAGTTAAAAAAATGTGTTAGTGTCAAAGCGCTCCGTAAAATTTCCCACTCTAGGGCAGACACATGGCGTTCCAAAACGATATCGTGTGTTTGTCCCATGCAGAATTAAATTAAAGAAAAAGGGCACAGTAGATCAGGCAAGGTCATTAGAACAAAATGCGTAACCAACAATTTCAAGTGTTCAAGAGGAAAACTTTAATCGTAATAATAGTGATACAGATTAGTAGTGAAGTGCAATCCTATTAGACTACACAGCTGCTTTAAACGAAACGCTTAGTATGAGTCCAACAATGAAAAAAATTAAGTGAAATAAGATACTGCCAAAACAAAGTGGATACCTCAGAGAAGGCTCTAAAAGAAAAGGTTTTTTATCAGACTGATATGAGTGAAGCAGATAATGAGATCTTAGAGAACCATAAATAGGCTTTCGAGTTGGTAGAGGAAGCAAAACAAAAGTCAGTTCCTCATCTTCTTCCCTTGCCATTAAAAAGATTCATGGTAACTTTGTAGCCACTAGAATATGATTCGTATAGCAGCCGAAGCGGATAGGAAAGGTGTCTTGTGGACAGAAAACTGAGTCATGGGCTTTCCGAGGAAACAACTAAATTAGGTAAATAACTCTTGAATGAAGAATAGCAGAGCTATGACAAGAGAAATTATTTTGTTACAGTTGGAAAACATGCCAAAAAGGAGCAGATCTGAGGTTACTATCTGCAGGAAGTAGTAAAATTGGTAAGGTAATGCTATTCTCAGCAGGGCCGTATTTAGTGGGGGGTTTCTAGGGTTGAAGCCTTCTGACAGTTTTATTTATTTAAATTCACAGCAAACCAGTATGGGAAAATGTCGTTAGATAACAGTAGGTATATTGCTAGTAGCACATTTACAAGAAAAAGGGAAACTTAATATCGTCGCCCTACATAGGTAAGGTGACCATACATTCCATGTTTTGTGCTGTAAGGTGGAATATTCTCATTATGGTGAGTTTTTCTTGTCCATATAATGTCTCCAAGCAATTTTCTTATTCATGTAACGTCTATATACTACGGAGTAGGTACATGGTAACTGTTAAGTTTAGATCCACTTGTGGAAAGCCCTGCCCGAAATTTTTTTTGGGTACGGGCATGGTTCTCAGTTGTTTTGAAATATTATGTTATGCGTCTTTCTGTAGAAATGTGAATCTGTGAGGGTGTGCTCAAGTACCGCAGGAAGCTTAGTAAGCATTCTTATGCGCAACAGTTACGCATACCTTCAGTTCAAAACAGACGTGCGAGAGCGATCATAAACAGGTATTTTACTACCTCCCGTGCGTAAAGCAATTTATTTGTTTTATTTTTTGGACGAATTCTTATTAGTCACAATTAAAATAAAATATATGTCTGATTGTATTTAAATTAATTAATTTTACCATATATAATGCAATTATTTTTGTTAATCCAATACCGTTTATACTTGAAAAAGTGAAATTTCTTCACTTAAATGAAAATAAAGAACTTATTTTATATAATTTTTATTTTTATTATATTTTATTATAATTTTTATAATAAGTATTCGTACTTATCAGTATGAAATTAAAGTTTGAGGAATGAAAATAAAGGTCAATTTAAATAATTAGATTTAAGGGTTTCAACTTGAAGTTGGGAATTTTAGTTAGATACGATAAACTTGAACAATTTTAATTTTAAAAGTATGATGTTTTGAATTTTAAGAGTTTGCATAAATCAATGCATCGGGCGTATCTCCAAAAACAAAAAGTTTCGTATCGTCTACTAGTGCAAGGTGGATTTCCCTTCTGTTTCGGACGATTTGAAGTGGAATACCCCATACACGGCTTGTAAAAAGAACAATTAATCAGCAGGCATTTTCATTGTTGTTTATTCAAAAAGTTCTAATGTTGCTGAATAAAATATAATATTGTTACGGGATAATATTATAATAGTACTTTAAATGATAATTCTTGTGGATATAAGTATGATAAGTGATTGCTGGAAACTCGAATGTTCCTACACACTGTGCATGCGCGGGCACAAATTTTGAGCTGGAACAGGACAGTTGGGTTTAGAGTGGGGTCGTGAAAGGAAATCATGGGAGCCACGCGGAGGTTGTTAGTTTTGAATTTAGTTTTCCTCTAGTAGGGGCACAGCATGTTAAAGATAAATACTTATATTTAAACGCGTTTAAATGAACACGTATTGTATAATAATCATAATTTTATAATTTAAACTAGTTAACCTTTCTGTAGTTACCGTGAGCCAATCTTAAATTCCCGAGTTTATGTCCTTTTAGTTAACGTATCACGATGGGGTATCTTCAATATGTTGACATCTGCCATTACGATAAAACGCTATTTCTGTGAATAGCGTGCGAAGATCCTTTTATTATGACTGAGTTCTTTTATAACTATGAAACTGTAAGATTTAGATAAAAGCTAACTTCAGAGAAAGTATATGATAAAATAGGCATTTTATTTAATCATGTTTTGTAATGTTTTCCGTTTCCGAGACATTCGCTTTTTGTGGAGATTTTCACGCTTTACATTGTCATGCTCGTTCTTTTGTTTCTCTTCAAGCCAATCAAACAGTATACATACAGTGAGCTTCACTTTCAAAAGGGCACTGTTGTACTTGCACCATATGTAGCTGCAACAAAATATTTAACGAAATCATATCGCGATTAACCGAAAGTAGAAAATAAACTTTTTAAAAAATAACTTGTAGAATACATACCAAAGGAAATTACAGGGAACGTAGAACTCGTGTGATTTTAAGACATATTGTGAGGCAGTATTTTTAACACTTAAATGATTTCAGTCAAATTATATAATATATAAATTCAATAACAGCCCGCCTTAAATCAATATGTGTATGTAACAATATATAAAAAGTGTATATAACAGTCATCGTATATGTTATATTACTGTATGCATGTAATAATGTTATGTGAATGTATTACGTAATTTAATAATGTAGGAGCTGTGGGAATAATAGGTTAAAAGTTGCTAACAATGAGGTAACATTAAGGCAATAATGAATTAGAAAGTTTAAATCTTACTTGTGATTCTTGGAAGCAATAATGTAATTTTAGTGACAGTTTATAAAAATAGCCAATCAACAACCAGAAAAAGCTTTAGTTAAATGAAGGTATTCTATTGGATTAGGAATAGCCAATCAGAGACTTGAAATATAGAAATTTACAAGTTTAGGATGTTGAAACTAGTTCAGTTGGTTGCAGACAGCGTTACTAACCAGACGCAAAAAGTGTCCTCAAGAAATTTAATACGTATTCGTGTGAGGCGAATATTTTACGTGTTAAAAAGTGCAAGTAATTAATTAAAGAATCTCACAGCTCCCTATATCAGTGAAGTGTTACTTAAATAGTATCAAATATTAATAAAAGGAGTGAAGTAAAATTATAATCTGTGTAAGCCTACATTCTTAGTCTTACCACAACCCTGCCAAGACATCCATGTCTCTAACAATAATACTGACAGCCGAGGCAAACATAGGTATATAATATTTAAAGAAACAGTTAAATTACAAAATAATATTTTTTTTTAAACTTGGGGCAAAGGCCACCTGAAAGTACATTTAGGGCGAAAGCTACCGGAAACTGTTTACTATACGTGCGTTTGCAACGACTACAAGTTCGGCTCCCCAACAGTTGAAATACGATACAACTCCTTCTAAAATACTCCTTTCTCAAATGTTATACTGGAGATAAAATAAATAATAAGAGTCCATTCACGAAAGATGAAGAATTCCAGCGTGTGAAATCCTTTTCATATTGACCTTATAAATGTAGTTTAAAGATGAAACCTGTCGTATTATGTCTAACTAAATATTAGGTAAGCGAGAGCGCGGTACCATATGGGGCTTGCATTCACAGAAGCTTCTTTTTTCCTCTCTTTCTTTTTCGAGTGGAGGAGAAAATGCCGTTAGGCACTTCTATCCCAATGGGAGTATGGGACTCGCCAATAGTCGTCCATACCCACTAAAAGCTTCTCCACCGGAAGGAAAAGGAAGAAGGAAAAGAATGGAATGGTAAGGTGGAAATGTTGCGGTACCACATAGCACCCGCGTTAGTAAACGAAAGATATTCTGCTGTCCCCTATGAGCAGGAGCGGGTGAAGGAAGGGTCCTAGCCTATAGCCATGACAAACTGCCCTGACTGTAGCCTAGAGGTTGGAAGGTGATAATTAGGATAAGGTTCAAGGGTGATGATGGTGAAGGAGGAATGTAGGTTTCTGCTATTCAGGACTAGTGTCGTTGTTCCTGCGGATGTCTGCTGTGGCTGATGTAGTGAAGTAACATTGATCTCCTGAGTACAAAGGCAGCTATAGACGGGTTCTAGCCGATCTAGCAGCTCGGTAGCGATATTGTAGTGATGTTGGTTGACGGTCGATGAGTGTCTGGAGGTGCTGGAGTTCCTGGCTGAGGATGTCCGCGATGGACTCGCGTGAAGGTCTTGAGTGACATCCCGTGTCGTCGTTTCAGTCGAGGGTGCTGGTGATGTAGACATGGATGTTTGGACTGGAGCTGGTTCTGACCATAGTGGTGGTGCACTCGCAGAGCTTGTAGTCTGGAGGCGCTTGCTCGGATACCTCGCCTGTGAAATGGCCATAGGCATCACAGATGGCGCAGTAGCTGCGGCAATTCCTCAGTGAGTGCTCCCTGCACTCTGCGGTGAAGCAGGAGGCGCCACAATAGTAGCAGCTAGGCTAGGCTGTGCAGCGTGTCGCTTCGTACCCGTGGATAAACGGCGTCGGCAGGGTACCTGCCAATCCATTCAGCTGGCCTTGATGCCCAAGCACCGCTCTAACCAGGGCCGCTTCGTGGTCGCCAGGTTTTACGAGCGTCGAAGGTTCCCTGCCGCTGTAGATCCGAGTGGCACTCAGAGCTGACTGCTGCTGAGCTGCAGCAATGGTGAACCTTGATGGAAGATCCCGTGGAACCCCCGGCGATCACTACACTGTACCTCCGAGGAAGTATAGAGGGTGCTGCTGGAGGTGGTTGTGGTCCCACGAGAGCTGCGGCGGAGATCGGCTATTGCCTCGGCGACTGCGGCTGCCATGGTGGCAAAGCTGCGGCCCAAGCACAGCTCCTCCCGAGTGGCTTCGGCTGCGACTCCTTCCCCTCAGTGGATGCCATTCCCTCTATCTCCCATTTCCTCTTACTTCATTTCTCTTTCACGTTTCAGGTTGACTTCGGGGCTATGTTTTCGTCGGTGTCGGGCAAATGGCACAGAAGCTTGCGCTTTGGAAAAATATTTTCCCAGTTCCACTGGAGGGACGTCCCCGAGCTGCCCTCCAGTGACCGGGTGGTCAAGCTTAGAATTCTTAGGGAGCTCTGCGTGGCTCTGTCCACTTGCGCCGGCTTCGCTCTGCAACCTGTGTTTCTCCTGCAGTTCCTCACCTCATCCGTTCCTCCCGAGGGTGTACGCACAATAGATCCCTTGAGGGTTGCAGTGCTAGATGTACCCTTCGTTTACTAGCCCAGTCCAATCTACATCCAAACTTTGTAGGTTACATGCAAATGACCTGCTCATGTCAAAGTGTGTAGTTTCGCAGCTAAGAAGAATAATTTCACAAGAAATTATTCTGCAACAGCCTGCTTAAAACTGTAGGTATATGAACCGAATATCAAGCACTTATAATATTTCCCTTGCTCTTTGCGTTTTGTTCACGGGACAATCATTGATTTGAAAATGATGTTTTGCTCTCGCTTCTCCACAGCTCCTCAATGTTATTTAACTTTACTTGTTACAAAGATGTAACGAAGTCTGATAGTCCAAGAAAACTTTTCTTGTTACGGAGACATACTTAACCAGGTTTGACAGCTCAGCGATCTCTGCAGAAGGTTTTCATTTTAATGATATTCGATTTGTAAGATGCAACTCTTGAAATTAATTTTAATGAAGATCATGTTAACGATGTAATAAAAAGACTAGTATTTTACATTCACATGACTTTCTCTATCTTAATTTTATGGAGCGTCTACAAACTGTTCTTGCAAAAACTTATTTTCCTGTCTACTTAAATTAATCCAGATGAATGTTTGCAGATGTAGACTCATTGCACATTTCGTAGGAATACCGGAAGCGCTAGACAAAACTTTAAAAAACGGGTAGTATACTTGACCTTGAAATACCATTCTCTTTCTGACTTCGCAAGAAACAACTATATGTGACAGAACTTCAAAAATGAAAAAGTATTGAAAAATTCAAACAAACAAACAAAAAGGATATCTCGTAAATGTTTAATTCCACAAACTAAAGTTTTCTAAACTATAGTGATGGGTTGATACTACTATATTTACTCGTTACTCGATATCGATACTGATTTTTGTGCACCGATATTCGATACTAAACACTTTATAAAAAAACTGTAAGGGCGATAGCTTGTTCACTGAATTATATTCTTATTAGTAGTTTTCTGTGTATAAACACATGTAACCAGTTTTGTATTGTATGCTAATTCTGAAATTGCTTCTGTTTGACATTCTCAAATTGACAGCAATTTTTACTTTCCCTACTACGTATAGTAAGCAGGAGAAATACTGTATTCCACCCAAAAATTCGATACCGAGATTTCACCGGAAATGTATGTTTTGAGAACCCCTGAATCCAAAAAAAGCATTTTTGGAAACATGTCCGTGTGTGTGTCTGTGAACAGCATAACTCAGAAACGAACAGTCAGAAAAACACCAAACTTGGTATTTAGGTTCAGTATCTTCCAGAGATGCGACACGAAGGTTCTCAAGAAAATCCCCCCACCCCAGATTACCTTTTACGTGGAACATTTTTCGAAAATTTTAATTTTCTCAAAAATGGCTCTAACGATTTTGATTAAAATATCATATGTTTAAGATATTTTCACGATTTGATTACAATATCGTACGTTTAAAATATTTTCATGACAAATGAAATGTATATCTCGAATTTTCTGGGAATATCTCGACGATATTCATTGTGAACGACTTTTGCATAACTGGTAAACCATAAGAGATAGAAAAAAGTTCACTACACAAACAACGTAGATCGCTAATAGACAATTTATGTCATATACATATTTTTTGTTGAGTGAACCATTTTCGAGATATTGCTTGTTATTCCCTTAAACTTTCCAATAATTATACTTTTTCTCAAATTCGTTATTCGTTTCTTTTATGTCCTGGACATGCAAAGAGAATGGAATGCGCCACATAACAACCAGCTCTTAAAAGATTTGACTCTCGCTTAAACCCTACCTTATTCCCTTTGCACCTACAGAAAATTAGCAATAAGATTAACATTTCGATTAACATGATGCATATGGAGAATAAGCATTTGTAAAAATAGTTTGTACAAGAGTATAGAAAGTCATGTGAGTGTAACACATTAGATTTTTTCTTCAGAATACCACATATTTACTTTTGCATTCGGTGATAAGTAATTAGCCATATAGAACTAGAAATAGCGTGAGTTTGCGGATTAAGCCACTCGACTATCCTTTCTCAATCACTAGTACATGCGTTGTTCGATCAAAAGTACCCGGACACCCCCACAAACATACGTTTTTCATCTAAGGTGCATTGTGTTGCCACCTACTGCCTGGTACTTATTATCCGCGACCTTAGTAGTCATTAGACATCGTGAAACAGCAGAATGGGATGCACCGTGGAACTCTTTGTGTACAGGTGCGAGACAATAACATTCAGTGTCGACTCCTCTCATTCCTTATCTCATAAAGCTAAACGCAACAGCTTTATGACTTAAAAGCTTAAAAGTATCGAAGGTTTATCTCAAAGTATCAGATCTACTTCGATACCACCGAGTATCGAGAGTATGGAGGTATCGACAATATCGAAGTCCCATCTTCAAATTAACGTCCATACGAGGAGCTAAATAAATAAACAACAATTCAACAACAAAACACTTTCTCAAATTGGTTCCCAAACGTGGAGCTAAATAAAACAATAAACTCCAAGAACATACTACTTCAAGTTGGTTCCCAAACGTGAGGCAAACCTTCAAAAACAATAAACTACAACAGCATCCAAGAACATTCTTCTTCAAATTAACGCCCAAAGCGAGGTGCAAACAAACAACAGTTGAAGAACAATTACTTCTTCAAGTTGATTCCCCAACGTGGGGATAACAACAGCAAAAAGTAACTACTTCAATCTCTACTAAAAAAGAGGATATATTTTAAGGAGATCTAAGTGCTTTGTGTTGCAAGTTTGTGTTAGGCGAAAACTTTAAAAAAAACGAAAAACATAGATCTGTTAAAACAGATTTTGAAATAACGTTTTGTTTCTTTTTGGTAATATCAGCCATTTCCAAGATATCCATTGTTATTAGTTTGAATTAATCAATCCTTGTGATTTTTTGAAGTGTTGTCAAGGCAGCTAGTACCGACGCGCTCTTAAACATCTGACTATCGCGTTGATTTCCTGTGTCTCTTTTGTGCCTTTGCGGCGGTATTTATGTTATATTTATTTATTTATTTATTTATTGTAGCCCCACGTTGTGGTAGCCAATTTGTGAGTGCTTTAATGTTATTTGTGTATGTGTTTACTCAATGTAGTGAAGCCATTTTGTGACGTGATTCTTTGTTAGGTTTGTAGCTCCATCTGGTGTTAGCAATTTGCGGTAGTATTAGTGTTTGTTTGAAAGAATGCTACTGTTATTTTATTTAATTTTGGTTTACTGTCCTCCGGTTAGCTATTATCCTTTTGGGTCGAGCACTTCTGTTTATACAGGTTGTGTAAACGGAAAGGAAGCTTTTATCCAAAGATAACACTGATGAAAGAATTTCTTTTATACTTTTATTGTCGAACACTTTCACTATCACATTTACACATTGATCTAGACACTCGCCAAACTGAAACTGTTAAAATAACTTCATAACTGATCATTCTTAATTCGCGTACTTCAACCTTTTGTATAATTAACTTTACGACACTTTAGATTTTTCATAACTCTGCTACGCGTAACCTGCGAATCGATAGCCGACGTGTAATATTTCTGCTGGACTGAAGGCGACATGTAGCATACAAATATTTTCGACGAACTGACGGACTCTACCTCTAACCTAGCCCTTTTATATTCATACACTCCGATATGCCTAAAGATTATAACTGAGCTGCAATTGGCTAATAAAACGCGCCAACATTAGCGTCTATTTCTATATCCAATGAAAATTATGAATACATATGCTCTAGGGAAATGTTCCAGAAGATTCTAAAGGAAAACGCGCCAACATTACGTAACTTCCTCGTTTCCAATAATGATAAACAGCTCACCCCCTCGCTGCATTATTGCACGCTATTATTGTCAGTTTCAGTAAGGCAGTATAAACTTACTTCCCAACAATAATTACAATCAACAAACATCTCAAATCAATGTCACATAATAATGCATATTCATACTATAATCACTCTTTACATTTAAATAATTTGTGATACAAATTACTGCATCATATGCCCCACTAGAAACATAATTATAAATATTTACAACTTGTTTGGAAATTTTATAATTGGGTTTTTAGTCTCCTAAATCTTGGAACACACGCTATCACTTTCACTTAACACTTCACACGTATTTAACACAAGATATATGTTTTTCCTTTATCTTGCCACTACGTACTGGCTCTGGTCTAATGTGTTTAGACATTAATCTGACATCATAAATTTTTTTTTCATAGCAAATACTGTACCCTGAATTATTTAGTTACTGTTACAAAATTGGTTTACTCTCTTATATTGTTGACAAAAATTTATGCATTCAAGAATTTTTGTAATTATTACACATATTTACCAAAAATATTCACTCTCTACACAAATATATTTACATCTCCTAAATCTAGACACTTTTTCACATTTTCTGTTTGCTAGATAAGTATTTTTTTTAATTATTTTTACGCAATTTTTGTTGTTTTGTACTTTATATTCATACTACTCTTTGAATTATTTCTACGTACTTTTACTTTAATATCACATTAAGTTTCAATCTTTACATTCTTAATTTCAAATACTGTTACAGTTACCAAAAAAAAAATTATTTTCCTTTTAAACATTTAGTTATGTCCAAAATTTTATTTCTCCATTATCATGACGTACATATTTATTTAACCCTCTTACAATCCAGTACGTTGCTCTGCATTTGATCTTTAACTATCCAGCATTTACTTTACATCTAATTGCTATTCACCCTCCTGGATCAAATAGTCTGTGGCTAAACATTACTCGTAGCCGTATCCTAACCTTCCAAAATTTCTTCATGAATTGCCTCTTAAAGGATTCATATGATATTTCGTCCCCTGATAACATTTGAAAACAATCTAAAGTTTCGTGAACAACACATCTTTTAACAGCTGTCATTTTCAATTCTTCTGCTATCTTTTTAACTTGAGAATACTCTGACAAATCTGTAATAAACTGTACTGGATTGGAGTTTTCAATTTTAACATCTTGGTACTTGTTAACTTCAGAAGTTAGCTTTTGATTATTTACAGGCAAAACTTTAACTTCTTCGTACAATTTATTTCTTTGCATTACTGACTCCTTTTGTATTTATGATATCTCCCCTCTGAAATTAACTTGCGCCTGATTCACATCTACATTTATAACCTCTTTCATCTCTCTTATCTCACTTGAAATGCTACTCATTCGGCTACCTAACTCTGTACATTCTACATCAACATGTTCACTTTTAGTATTAACCTCACTTTTTTGGTTAGATATTTCCCTGCTCATGTCCAACATTTTCTTTGAAACTTCCCCTATCTCATTTGCTATCACTTCCTGATTTTCATCTCTCATTTTTGGCATACTGCTGTCTAGCTTCATAACTTTCTTTTCAAGTTCTTCACTGCTTTGATCTACTTTTTGCTCTAATATCTCATTCCTCCTACCAATACTTTGAGTTAGTTTTTCTAATTTCTCATTAGTCTTACCAATATCTTCCCTCAATTCCCTATTACTCTTTTCCATATTCTCATTATTCTTTTTCATATTATCATTCATATTTCTCAGCATTTCCATCATCATACTAGCATCAAAATTAACATTTCCTGCTATTCTATTTTGACTTTCTGCACTAACATTTTCTCCCTCAAATCCTACATTGTTTGAGCTATTTTCTGTAACCTGTATTGAATTACAGCTAACTGTTACACTATCCCTTTCCATCATTGTTTCTTCTGTATTATTAGTGGACATAGTTTTCTTTATCCTACCGCTCCTAATGTACATTTAATTGTTACAATTTTGTTTTCTAAAAAAAATTACAATACTCTGACCTTTGTGATGCTGTCTGTTGCTGTTACTTTGATGTCCAGCTTCCTGCCCCTCTCTCCTAGATTATATGTTGCTTCTGCGTCGTATTATGATGAATCTACGTCATCTTTGTGTTCTGTGGTTGAATTCCCCTGTTGCCTTTTAATCTCGGAATTACGATGTCCAATCATCCGCGTAGTCTGTCGTCCCTGTTGTTGTTTCTGGAATCTGCGTCTTGTAATTCAGTTCACTTCTCCATTCGTTCCACGTCCTGGTTCCTTCGCCCCTTCCTGGTTATTCTGCTCCTTTCTTGGTCATTCTTCTCCTTTCCTGGTCATTGTGCTCCTTTCCTGGTCATCATGCCCCACGTTGGGCGCCAATTTGTGGCGGTATTTATGTTATATTTATTTATTGTAGCCCCACGTTGTGGTAGCCAATTTGTGAGTGTTTTAATGTTATTTGTGTATGTGTTTACTCAACGTGGTGAAGCCATTTTTGACGTGATTCTTTGTTAGGTTTGTAGCTCCATCTGGTGTTAGCAATTTGCGGTAGTATTAGTGTTTGTTTGAAAGAATGCTACTGTTATTTTATTTAATTTTGGTTTACTGTCCTCCGGCTAGCAATTATCCTTTTGGGTCGAGCACTTCTCTTTATACAGGTTGTGTAAACGGAAAGGAATCTTTTATCCAAAGATAACACTGATGAAAGAATTTCTTTTATACTTTTATTGTCGAACACTTTCACTATCACATTTACACATTGATATAGACACTCGCCAAACTGAAACTGTTATAATAACTTCATAACTGATCATTCTTAATTCGCGTACTTCAACCTTTTGTATAATTAACTTTACGACACTTTAGATTTTTCATAACTCTGCTACGCGTAACTTGCGAATCGATAGCCGACGTGTAATATTTCTGCTGGACTGAAGGCGACATGTAGCATACAAATATTTTCGACGAACTGACGGACTCTACCTCTAACCTAGCCCTTTTATACTCATACACTCCGATATGCCTAAAGATTATAACTGAGCTGCAATTGGCTAATAAAATGCGCCAACATTAGCGTCTATTTTTATATCCAATGAAAATTATGAATACATATGCTCTAGGGAAATGTTCCAGAAGATTCTAAAGGAAAACGCGCCAACATTACGTAACTTCCTCGTTTCCAATAATGATAAACAGCTCACCCCCTCGCTGCATTATTGCACGCTATTATTGTCAGTTTCAGTAAGGCAGTATAAACTTACTTCCCAACAATAATTACAATCAACAAACATCTCAAATCAATGTCACATAATAATGCATATTCATACTATAATCACTCTTTACATTTAAATACTTTGTGATACAAATTACTGCATCACCTTAAAGGATATGTGTAAACGTTTGTCTCGATTAAATGAAACAGAAAACTAAGTTTTCGTTTGTAGAAGCTATACAAAATAAACAATAATGAATACAGAAAGTCATGTGAATGTAATACATCAGACTTTTTAATTTACATCACTGATACATACATTCATGCTCGATCATTTCCACCTATCAGTACGACAATCAATGTAATTTCACGTATTTTGTCTAAACTGCATGATATTAAGAATATTATTGAAAATAGACTCCTCAGAGACATCACCCCAACAGTGCAGATATTTCCATAAAAGAACTGAGTTTAAGCGTTTTGATGTTTTCTTTCGAAAAACCAAAGGTCTAGAACCTGAAATATGATTTCGGGACTCGCTTTTAAAATTTATTACATAACTTTATTTCGCGAACATTGGAACTTTTGTCATTGCAGTGGATTGGATTGGCTACGGAGGGAACTCGTCACTGATCCACAGATGGAATATTGTACTTACGCCCACAAGAGGGCATCCCCGGAAGGAAGGATGAGCCAAGAGGAGGCACCGGGCGGTCGGAACCAGGAGTGGCGGCACAGGAATGGTAGGGTCCCTAAGTTTCCAGATAAAGACTCCCCGGCAGACGAGTAAGGGCCCCAACGGCTGACAGCGGGAGTCCAACACCCCTCAAGGGGGTTCGGATACCCCCGGCAGCCAGTCGAAAGCCGAGGGACGGAGAGAGTCACCAAAAACATCATTTTCCCTTGCCACACTGCAGAAAACACCATCGCCGACACTTCCAACCCTGGAGACCAACGGATGAAAGATGAAGTGAAATGAGAATGGAGATGAAATGGAGGGACAGGAAATTCGGGGGATGTGAGAACCCTTGTCAGCATTCATCTGGGGACCCGGAAAAATCACCGAATACCCCATGGGTCAGGAAGGTGTCCACGGGAATCGAACCCACGACCACTAGAATGCGGGCTACAGACGAAACCACCTGAGCCATCCCGCTCAATGTCGTTGCATGAATGATAGGTCGAATTTAATATAAGAATGCACTTCAGGTAAATTTAGATGCAAAAATTGCTTGCCTTCCATATTTCACTGTGTTTCAATTAACCTTAAATAGCAGCTAAGGATCTGGGACAAGTTAGCATGTGTAACCTTACCTATAGATTTCCGTAAACTGAATAGTGTTGATGTAATTGTAAATGGATGCCAATGCGATTCCTTATTTACTACTGTAAACAGTACAATTTGGTGATGGCGGACAATGAAGTAGAACTCATACATGGAATGAGACACAGAAGCGTATTGTACCTCTAGTCACGAAGGGGACTGCACAGTTGGGTGCCGCGGTTTAAGTTGGCGGTCAATAATTAACATACATCTGCCGCGTCCTATTTCCAACGCCCATTCGGTTATAGAGGTTCGAACCAATAAGAGTCGGACTCATTCAGGGGCTACTATGGGCAGTCTTTGGGAGGCGTATTATTTCAAACATTCAGGTGGTATACATCGATTATTCACCCCTTTTATCGCCCAACTAAGCTTGACCTTTCTTCATAGGGTAATGCTAGCGTATCGGACTTCATCTAAAACCAATTAGATGATGGCTCGCCTAAGGTTGGCGCGGAGCACAAATGATGAGATTTTGCCCATATCCAAGAATGGAAAGCACCGGCACGTTTTCTTGCACTCGACTGCACACGGCTTCAGTAAACAAACCAAAGCGTCACCTCATTCCACCCTACTCGATACACAGTACACTTTACGTCACTCTTAAGTTGTCCCGGATCCTTAGCTGCCTATGTTCAAAATAACTTTCCCAAAGCAAGGACATTTCTTCGAAACTCAATAAATCCTTAGGCCTGTTATAAAATGTAACATAAGAACTAGAGCCTGGCAATTCTCATATCTGCGTACATCTATCCTGTACTTATATTTTACTATGTTTCACATTTAAACAATTTTGGTTCAACTTGTTAATAGATTTATTTTATAGAGCATTAATTGAGTGAGAACGCTCTATATTTGTGTCCAGCTTCCTATCCTGGTGTAGCATATTAGTTTAGAATTAGTTTCTTTTAAGTGCAGCGTAAGAGAGTGGGAGAGGGATAAGAGAGAATATTAATTTATTCATGTATTGAATATGCTAATAGCATTCCCATGTGTAGTGTAACCTCACGTCTGAGTTCGATTCCCACAGATATGCGACGAAAAAACCACACGACGACAAACTTGTTTACGAAACATTTTGTCCTTTCTCGCCCCTCTCCTCTGAAACTACGCTATCAGGGACATAGACCAAGGGAAGCACCGGCCCTCGTGGCTTTTTTCAATGAATGAGTGTATTTATTTAAATAAAAGTATACTTACATTTATCCCTATCAATCGCATGGATCCACAGGCGGTTCATGCTTTTGTAATATACTGAATAATAAAGCAAGATTAAAGATGACAAAACATATAAGTCTGCTAACAAATGCCATTGCACAAAATAATAAAGGAAAAGGTAAAGGTACGTACCACGGAGGGGCCTCCCAGAACCGGGACAGAGCACCGCTCGCAGGCCAGTCGGCCCTTTATGCTTCCAACCTGACCACTGGGAGGGAAGGATGAGGGCGACCAGATCCATATGTCGACGGGCTCAGGAATGGACGGGGTCCCTAACGTTTACAGATAGAACGCATCCGACGCTGCACAGTCCCTGCCCAGAAGCCACCAACCTTCAGGGTCCCCCGGAGCAGAGCCCCAAGCTGAGGAATGACTTAACTGAGCGATACCGCAGCGACGCCAGGGAAGAAGCCTTTACAGAGCGCAAGGCCGCAAATCACCGAACACCGTCTCCTGGTCTACAACCCTGAGGCAGATGACAAGGAAGATGGTGGGTACAGGAAATGAGAGGAAAGAGTGTCGTGTTAGAAGATGAACTACCTCAGAATTTGCCTGGCGACCAGGAGAAACCAAGAAAAACCCATAGACCAGAGTGGGCAGTCGCTGGGAATCGTTCACGGGACTTTCCGAAAGTGAGCCGCAGACGTAACCCCTGAGCCATCACGATCGGTCACAAAATAATAACGTAAGCATATTCAAATATACATCTTATGCACAAATAATTTGCAAAACAACGATTATTGCGGCGCATTGTATTTTCCCATTTGTATTAACGAAGCTAAAGATAATCACAACACACTAGCAGTAAATGAAAAACGACAGGAACAGAACAAAAATAAAGCAGGAACACCCAGTCAGTACGTTTAGCTCTTCTTACACCTTTCTCAGCATCAGCCTTCTTACATCTCAGCTGTTTCATCTTACGTAGACATTTACCCATTTCTACCCCCTTCTTCCTGTAGCTTCCAACACGCACTAACCCTCCATTCGAGGTAGTAAAGGATCGATAAATATTGTGACTTTTTCAACTTAATGCATATTAATTCATTTCCCACTATCACTACACTGGTGAGAATATAGTTAAGTTCTCACTGTCACTTCACTAACGTAATGCAGTTAAGTTCTCATTGTTAGCTCACTAATGTGATTTAGTTCAGTTCTCAACGCCACTTCACTAATCTAATTTAGTGCAGCTCCAATATCGCTTCTCCGATGTGCTTTACTACCCTCTCACCGTCATTTTACTAATGTAATTCAGCTCACTGCCATTCAGAATGTAGTTTAGTTCAGTTTTCACTGTCACTTCGTAATGTGCTTTAGTTCAATTTTCACTGTCACTTTCTAATCTGATTTAGCTCAATTTTCACTGTCACTTCCTAATGTCATTCAGTTCAATTTTCACTGTCACTTCGTAATGTGATTTAGTTCAAATTTCACTGTCACTTCGTAATGTGATGGAGTTCAATTTTCACTGTCACTTTCTAATCTGATTTAGCTCAATTTTCACTGTCACTTCCTAATGCCATTCAGTTTAATTTTCACTGTCACTTTCTAATCTGAGTTTGTTCAGTTTTCACTGTCACTTCCTAATGTGATTCAGTTCAATTTTCACTGTCACTTCCTAATGTGATTCAATTCAATTTTCACTGTCACTTCCTAATGTCATTCAGTTCAATTTTCACTGTCACTTCGTAATGTCATTCAGTTCAATTTTCACTGTCACTTCGTAATGTGAAGGAGTTCAATTTTCACTGTCACTTCCTAATGCTATTCAGTTCAATTTTCACTGTCACTTTCTAATCTGATTTAGTTCAGTTTTCACTGTCACTTCCTAATGTGATTAATCCACTTCTTACTATCACTGCACTTATGTGATTTAGTTGCTTTCCGGCGGTCAATTCCTAATGTGCTTTAGTTCAGTTCCTTTGTCACTTCTTAATGTGATTTAGTTCAATTATTACTGCCACTTTGAATGCTTTTTAGTTGAGTTCTCACTGTCAGTTCCCATTTTGATTTAGTCCAGTTCTCACTTTTACTTCACGGATGTGATTCAGTTCAGTTTCATTTCCACTTCACTTTTGTCGCTGCGCGTAGTGGTGAAAGAAAAAAACGCGCGCGTAGTCGCCTCTTTTTTCCTCCGCTTCACTCGCTGGGGTGTCGAAAACAAGGCTTCTATAAGCGCTCGCAGCATTTGCTTCAGAACTGTGCACAACAGCACTTGATGTCGGATCACAATAACAACTCACTATCTCAAGGAGTAACTGGCTCACTTGCGAAGCGCATTCTTTTATATAGCCGTTTTAGTTTTCGAGAGAGTTCCAGAATATTCGGCAGGCGAGGAGGAAGAACCTTCCTGAACAATCTTTTTATCTCTATATAACGCTTCTGATGTATACACTGTCGACTTATCTCTTCACCCGATTAGTTTGTCGGCTCCTTTACACGATAACTGAGGCCCACAGCGGCATTACAATATTTTTGGCCGCACTCCTCCATATCTTTACACCTAAGATATGGACACAGAACTCCTTCTCC
Source organism: Deroplatys truncata (assembly GCA_030765065.1). Taxonomy (NCBI): domain Eukaryota; kingdom Metazoa; phylum Arthropoda; class Insecta; order Mantodea; family Mantidae; genus Deroplatys; species Deroplatys truncata. The sequence goes on along the minus strand of CM060983.1, from coordinate 199,711,115 downwards.
TCCTCGCAAATGGGCAGATTCTCATACCATTTTCATTGGAACTTGTTACCCTCAGCCATGATCCAGATCTAAGTGGCTTTTTACCAGCGGGAAGTCGCTGTGTTGCTAAATTATAACTGAAAGGAAATGTTTTTTCTAGAAAAGGACGGAAAATATAAATTATTTATTTGAAGTATTTTAACACTAATGCAAAGGTATATTTCCAATTTTATGTCATTGCAATATTACTTTACATTCTATATAAGGCAGAAACCTTTCATTTCCTGATGAAATTTTCTTCTAGATGGTAGCAACATTAAAAATTTGAAATATTTTTACTTATGGCAATCTGTGCGAGTTGAGTTGGCAGTCCGATGCCACGAAATAAAGTTACTGTGTATTTTATTGAGCTGTATATTAGGCTTATATCCATTTGTATGGCTTCTAGGTAATATTATATTGAATGAGATTGAAGAGGGCTTAATCACTAACGTATAGAAAATTAAAACTCTTTAAGATTATATATATGAACCTAAGGTTCTATAAAAGGCTGCCGTGAACGGCCTCTCTCTTTGTTACTTTCTGTTGGAATCGTAGCCCTGAAACTGAATGCTCCCTTTTGGAATTAATTCACACCAAAGGAAAGTAAGAGATATCACATTCATGACTATAATAGAATTAAGAAGTGCTCACTAACAAGTAAGCATAATCCATGAAATTAACGCCCAGTCTACGAGACGCTATTCCGTTTCAACTAATCTCTCAATGAGATCGGATATCCGCTATTTACAGAGATGGGTTTCGACGGCAGAAACTGAAAGGCTTCATTGCGATCCAAACGCTTTTCATCACGCTTCGCTATCGATTCTAGTCGTTGACTTTTGGCGGAAAAACAAACGACTCTGTAGCTGATCATCACTTTCGCGAAGCGCGCCATATCTTTCAGTCACGAGGAAGGATTCAGCGAATTAGTCTCAGAATGTCGTTTTCTACTATCATAGAAACTTTCCAAATAAGCCTCTGAGAGAGATAACACTAGTGAATTTAAAATCTTGTTTTATTTCTTCTGAAGCATCTTGTAGTGCTAAATCAACGTAATTAAGGGAAGGGTAACATTATTCTTTTAGTTTTAGTGTTTTATATGTGTTATACAAATTTTTATTAACATCTATGTATTGCACCAGTCCTGGATGAAATGATTTTGTATTCTTTTGAATTCAAGCCCAACATACATGCATTAGTCTATCAACTAAGGTCTGGCCTAGGTGAGTGGCGAATGCGAGGAAGTATGGAAAAAAAAGCATCTGATTGGTAGGAAGGTATGCTTCGTAAATATGTTCCTCACCAGCTCCACCGTCTGGTATTAGTTTAATGTTGAAGGTCTGCCACTCAGTAATTAACCTATGAACACAGGTCTGGTTTAGGCTCAAGAACGAAGGAAAAGGGGGAGAAAAATATTAACTGGGGTACTAAACCAGGCAAGGAGTGGGACTCGGCAGAAGTGGTTTTATTTGCCCAGCATAAACCACTGCGTATTATATCGTCACGATTCCATGACCATACCTAAAATGGTTTTAAGTTAAAATGAGTTGTAAACAAAACCACGTGACAAAAGAGCTCTCTCTTGCCGCTCCATGCTCTACCATTTTTATAACAGATGTGCAATGAGTTTTGATTTTTAATGGTAAGATTAAGTACATTCATTGCAAAGCCCGCTACAAATTGCAAATTTGTTAAAGTTTCCTAAATCCCTACTGCAATTATGCACAGCTACCAGAATTATAGTCACAGATAGACAATTAACATAATGTACTGAGTGGCGGACCCATTCTAGAATGAAGTATTCCCCCGGAGAACAGTTGCATTTGTTTTACAGAAATTACTTGAAAGGAATTAAGACAAGAATTTAACACATTTCTTCAAAATAAAACTACCAATATTCTTGCAGCTGAATAACGTTAAATATAATCACATGAAAATTTAATAATGTTAGCAAAAGCTACACTTGTCATATTCTAAGTAATTCTTGTTCTGTCCTTCTTGCACATTTAACATAATTCAGAAGAATTTCAATGTCTCAAAAGAGGTACGAATCCGCTCTAATAAACATAAGTTCGACGCTCAACACATAAGAATTAAATTTTGAAGTTACTCACGACCAAAATAATCTTGTATAGTTTTGACTTAGTCAAAAAATGTGGAGATGGCCGCCTCCAAGACACGGAGCCCGCAGAGATCCCTTCTAGTCAGTAGCCGAGAAGAAAGTTACTCCATTCTCCCAGGGCGATAGCTCTTGCTCGAGGCACACACGAGAATCACGTGATGATGACGTTGATAACGTCACAACCCCAGCGCGTCTTCCTCTGTGGTGTTGTGGTTACCATGCTAGCCTCTAGTTCCCGAGGTCGAGGGTTCAAACCCGGCGGATAGCGATGGATGTTTTGCATGGCTTCCTTCGGAAGGGAAGAAAAGCCGGTGGTCCCGGCACGTAAAAGAACCTCAAGCCTAATAAAGAGGCCTCTGAGCATAATTTCCGGTCTGTCGCGACCAATGGGACACTAAGAACCATAGCAGTTAAGGAGCGTCCATAAATAAAAACTCAATTTAAACAACTTCAGTGCCGTTTATGCTGACTGAGCGCAAGCATCCTGGTGAGAGCTGTACTAAGTCTTGCTGCCGGTAAGGAAACTTGTTACACTGGTTGCTGGCTTGGTTGTAGCAGAGGCTGAATCTTGTACTCAATAACTCCAGAATGTTGTCATATAACTGCGGCCCATATCTGCTATAGAAGTAATGCCACTTGGGGAGAGAGCCATAATTGGGTCTGTGAGAAAACGACAACTTTTCCCTCTTTGCATGTCGCCTCTTTCTCTACATCAAACAATTCGACTCGGATCCTAACATATTGTGGTTATTATTGTGCACATTATTGTAACAGTTCAATTTATGAAACTAAATGTGTTTGTTCAGATTCACCTGCAACTAAATGATAACAGAGAGTTCAAGAAGTTAGGCGCAGGTGCATGCAGTTCGTTTCCGGTTGCAACGTGTTGAGAAAATATTACTTTCGAGAGCCATGGCTGAGGATTCCCTGCCACAACGCACAAAATGGAATGGAGAGAATTATGTTAAATGTTGGCAACGAATTCTGTGAAAAGTACCCACCTTTAATCGACAATGAATACGGCTGAATCTATTTTGTATAACTGAGCTTCTTTGTTAGTGATGGTGAATTGTTGCTTGGATTACTTGGGTCACGTGTGTTTTCTGTGTTTTCTAATATATAGATGTAATCATTTTTAGTTCTATTTATACCCCGCGTTGAACTATATTGGTATCGTTGGCCTTTCCTTTGGAACTTATTGCCTATTGGTAATGGTGTTAACTTGTATTCTCTTGTCATGGGTTTCTTGCACTTTTTGGGTTTTAATCATTAGATGACACACACATTCATACTCTGAGACTCTGGGGGGAGGTTGATAGGGAATAATCTTGGCTAGAACTGTCAAACAAGGTGGAAACAATAAAGTGAGTACCAGTATGCCTCGTCGACATAAAGCGAGCCATATCGACATGTGAGTGAGTTCGAAGCAGGCAGAATGATCGGTCCCCGTGAAGCGGGTGTGTCATACCGTGACATTTCAGCTGCTGCTACGACAGTTATGCGTGTGTGGAAGCAGTGGATAGATGAAGATCGTACGCAGCGAAGAGCGGGTACAGGACCACGGAACATGACCACAACACGGGATGACCGTACAGCTTCATCCACAGTGTTGCCTCGACGCTGGAGCATTGCAACAGGTGTGAACTTGTCTGCATCAACGGTTCGTCGCCGTCTGCTGCAGGTTGGATGGGTTGCATGCATGCCATTACGTCGGCTTCAATTGTAAAGAAACCACAAGCTCCTCCGACTGCAATGGGCACGTGAACATCGTCACTGGGGTGCTGAGTGGCAAAATGTAGTCTTTTCGGACGAGTCCCGCTTCAATGGGTCCTGCAGTGATGGCTGCATACGTGTCCGGCGGTACCGTGGTGAGCGCAACCTGGAGGGCTGCGTTCTTGAGCGGCATAGTGAACAAACACCAGATGTGATGGTTTGGGGCGCCATTGGTTACAACAACCGATCTCGCCTCCTACGCATTGAGGGCATTTTGAACAGCAACCGGTACCTAACGGTGATTGTACAGTCTGAGGTACTCCCTCCCTGCTTCAGGCATCTCCATAGGCCACAGTTCAACAGGACAATGCCCGACCACAAATTGCGAGGAATGTACAAGCCTTCTTTGAAGAGCGAGGGGTACCATTGCTTCCCTGGCCTGCACGTACCCCTGAAATGTCGCCCATCGAATATTTCTGGGATATGGTTGGTCGGCACCTGGTGCGTCACGGTCCTCCAGTAACCAGTGTCATGGATTTGTGGGCTCGAATACAAACTGCGTGGAGGGAAATCCGTCAGCAACTTATTCAGAACCTTTTTGATTCAATGGCACGGCGTATAGCAGCTCTAATTGCAGCGCATGGAGGCCACACCAAATACTGAATATTAGGGCTCAAAGGTCATGTATAGATTTGAAAAGTTTATCATTCGTTACTTGTCATGCATCTAACCTGTGGTACTAAATTTATTGAATTCATGCATTTCCTTCTTGGTGTTGCAAGTTTCACAAGCGGCAGTGTTTATAACTAATTAAAGCACTGCTTTGCACAATTTCGCCATGAAAAAGTATTATAAGTATAATATTTTAATGACAATATAATGTAAAACTGAAGTAAATTATACTTTTTACTCTGAAAGAGAAAACATTTACTAAACATTATTTAACAGTCTGTTCAATCTAAATTCTTGTTCAATGCCTGATTTGGCTGCCTGGGTACTGAATCACTTAGGTGCTGGAAGAAATGTGGTTCTAGACGCATATGTTCCCACATTTCATGAGAAGTGTAGCCAGAGGGCGACGTGTGTTTTATTTATTTGTATATTTAGATTGGACAGATGATTCCAATAATGTTTAATAAATCTGTCCTCTTTGAGATTAACATACAGTTTTACTTTATGTTGCAATTAAAATATTTTATTCGTGGAGATATGGTGAAGAATAGGATTTTATTTAGTTGTATATTTAAACATAGTTTTTATAAGTGATGACGAGTAAACCTTTTGCTCAAAGTTATATTTTCATGTGTGAATAATCTACAAGTGCACGTAAAACAGGATACCAAAGCAAGCGCGAAAAGGTAAACAGATACACACACCTCCTCCATCTGTGAAGGCCAGTAGAATGCCTCCCAAAGTGCGGTGGCGGCATAAAGGGAAGCTAGTGTACCTAGTAGGAAGAGGAAACATTGTGTGGCTGCGCGTGCGTGTACGTATGTGTGCGTCAACAGCATAACTCGGAAACGAGGAACCGGATAAACAACCAAACTGGCATTTAAGTTCAGTATATTTTAAATATGCGACACGAAGACATTTAAGAAAATTCCTTTGCATAGAATAATTTTCAATATGTTTAATTTTAACAGAAAACGCTATCGATTATGATTAAGACACTGTATATTTAATACATTTACATGACAAATAAAACATATACCTATCTTGAATGTTCTGAGTATAGTCCTCAAGTTCTCTTTATTCGGAAGGAATTTCAGATAATTTTATGCAACCGGTAAGCTGAAAGAAATAGACAACACATACAATGCAAAAAACTAGATTTATTTAAAACATACGAATTACTTTATCAAACTTTTTCTGATGTTTTGATTGACATCTTGTTTTTCCCAATGTTAGTGAAAGACCATGGGTTGCCAAAAGCAGCAGCAGTAGTTTTATTTTGAACCGTGATATTTTGCTGTATTGTTATTAGCCACACGTATGGAAGCAAATTTGAAGAAGATTTTTATTAGCTCCACGTATGGAAAGTTGATTTGGAAGAAGTTTGTATTGTTGTAGTTGTATTATATTTCAACTGTTGGAGAGCCGAACTTGTAGTAGTTGCAACCGCACGTGTAGTAAACAGTTTCCGGTAGCCTTCGCCCCAAATGTACTTTTAGGTGGCCTTTGCCCCAAGGTTTAAAAAATAATAACTTTGTAATTTGACTGTTTCTTTACGTTTGCCTCGGCTGCGTCAGTATTTTTGTTAGAGACATGGATGTCCTGGCAGGATTGTGGTGCGACAAGAATGTAGGCTTACACAGATTATAATTTTACTTCACTGCTTTTATTAATGCTTGAAAATAACACTTCGTTGATATATATATATATATATATATATATATATATATATATAGAGAGAGAGAGAGAGAGAGAGAGCTGTGAGATGTTTTTATTAAATACTTGCACTTTTTAATACGTAAACTATTTTCGTCTCACAGGAATACGTATTATACTTCTCGAGGACGTATCATGCATCCGGTTACAATCACTGTCTGCAGGCAACTGAACTCTAAATTTGTAAAATTCTCTCCTTTTCAGTTTCTGATTGACTAATCCTACTCCAATAGAATATCTTCATTTAACTAAAACTTTTTCTGGTTGTTGATTGGCTATTTTATAAACTGTCACTAAAATTACATTATTGCTTCTAAGAATCAGAAGTAGTATTGTTAAGCTCTCAAACTCATTATTGCGTCAAGGATACATCATTGTTACCAACTTTTGACCTATTTCTCACAGTTCCTACATTATTAAATTACGTAATATATTCACATAACATTATTACACATAGATACAATAACATAAACATACTCAATGATTGTTACATACACATATTGCTTTAAGGCGGGCTGTTATTGAAATTACATATTATATAATTAGACTGAAATTATTTAAGTCTTAAAAATACTGCCTCAAAAGTGTCCGTCTACTCTTGTAAAGTACAACAATCCCATGGGCCTCATTGCCCTACATGCTTTTCCTGTCCTTGTAATCTAACAATGTGTATATAATACTAAATATATACTATATATAAATACTAATATGCACTATAATACATACTAACACTGTGATGGAGGAAAGAAAAGAAGAAAATAAGAAAAAAGGAAAGAAAAGAAAGAAATAAAAGAAAAGAGGGGAAAAATAATAGGAATGAATTACAATGATATTGCAAATATATACAGTGCTCCGACCCTTAAGAACTCGCTCCTATGTATCGTCCCTTCTTCTCTTGCATTCTTCAGAGCAATTAACCTCCTTTGCCGAATCTTAGACAAAAAACGCCCCATTTTATGAAATCTTATGTCCAACATTACATCCAAGCAGGACTCCAGAAACTGTGGTGGTAAATATTGTTTTGTTTTCTTAGTAATTCCGTTTCCCTGCACTGTACAGCGACCTGCTTTTTAGACTTTTGACTATCACTTCGGTTTCTTGTGTTCCTCTTGTGCCCAAAACAAAATGTGTAATGAGACTATTTCTGCAAATGTTTATATCGAAGTAGACAGAAAAAGAATGCTTTGTAATAATAGTTTGTAGAATATATATATATATATATATATATATATAAACATAAACGATAGTGGGTAGAGAAAGCCCTGCGAATGCAACAAATTAGATTTTCAAGTTGTGCATACCTAGATAGAGGAATAGAATCTTTCATGGCTTAGTGCTCCAGTGCAACAGCATAAAGTTGACCTTATCCTACGCAGGTTTGCTCGTTTATAATACTGCCCTTTTCGCCTCAAGCATCCTCTATATTCTTTTGAAGTAGCTGCAATCTCCTCTTCCTCGTATCATATTCTGAACTTCCTTAGTCAACAAAGTCGTTCCTTCCATTTTCAGAAGCGCAGCTGCGTCCTTCAGGATTTCCATTTCTTTTGGTCGATGCTGAGAGGCATATAGCTACTTCGCAGTCTTTGAAGATGAGGGAATCCTTTGGCCTATAAACTCTGTATCGTATTTGCTCGCAAAACTTCCGTTTTTACCGAAAAGGTTTTGCACCAACGATTTATGTTTCCAAGGTTTTCTGTTTGTGCGTCCTTCTTTCTGCAGAAAAGCGAAAAGGATATGCATGAAAATTCTAATAAAGGGATGGGAGAGAAGGTAACCCACAGAGGTGTTTTGTGTTTATTTCACTTAAAGCATGGTGCTCAAAACTATAATCGTATTTTTATCATATTCATTTTTTATTCTTAAAATATCTGCTTTGATTGTTAATAAACAAATAGGACATACTAGCTCAAGCTCCATAAAACAATTCATGTAATAAACACAGTCACACCACATGAAGAAGAATTAAAAGCAAGCATTGGAAAAAAAGGCAGTCAAAACCTAACCCCGAACTCACCTTATGGAGCTGTTATTGTATCTATTGCTAGTTACAATTGTACTACAATTAAAGCATTAAATAAACGATTCAATGAAGTACGAGGGATGACCAGAAACTAAAGTTACAAGGCCGGTACTCCTAAAATTTCGTCAGTTATAGAGAAATTAGCAGTGTGCAGTAATTCTGATAGATGCGTTTGGCAACTGTGTGGAGTTTCAGCCACCCGCCACTTACAGCGCTAGTTATAGATAAACACAAATGGAAAGCTGGTCTCGTGAATAAATTCGCTCCGTTATTCGATTCCTGTGGGCGAAGCATATAACCACGACTGAAATTCACCGGCATCTGGTAGAAGTTTAGAGAGAGGCTGAAATGTCTCGTCAGTATATTGTAGAATAGTGTCGAAAGTTTACGGCCGGTATAGAAAACGCCACCGACGAGGATCGCAGTGGTCGAGCCTGCACGGCATTAAGAGATTTGTACTCAGCTTGTGTGGAGGGGCTGATTCAGCACAACAGGAGGATCACATTACGGCATGTGACGGTAGAATTGGAAATGTCGTTCGGAAGCGTTCGTCGTATTCTTCACGATATTCTGCAGTATCGGAAAGCTTGTTCCCGATGGGTTCCACGAAATCTATCCCAAAACAAGAGAAGCGCATGGGGGTGAGTCTGCAATTTTGCAACGGTTCTCCACAGACGGGAACAGTCTTCTTCACCACATTGTTACAGGTGGCGAAACAGGATTCACTACTACATCCCCAACAATAAGCGGTCGTCAATGGAGTGGAAACACCCCTCCTTTCCAAAGACAAAGAAGCTTAAGGTGACCCATCTGCCAGGAAAGTGATGGCCACAGTGTTTTGGGACAGTGAGGGTGTCATATTTTTGGAATTTTTGGAAAGAGGGCACACAGTAACCGCTGACCGATACTGCGATACTTGACACCATTCCGCTAAGATCAGGAGGAAACGCCAAGGACTTCTTACCGAGGGCGTCATCTTGCTTCACAACAATGCGTGACCACATACAGACCAGAAGACCAGCACGCTGTTGAAGCATCTCCCACACTCCCTACAGGTCGGAACTTGCTCCAAGCGGCTTTCACCTTTTTCATTACTTGAAAGAGCACCGTGTATTTGCTTCAGACGAGGAGCTGAAGCACTTCGCGACAACGTGGCTTCAACACGCAAGGACAGAATTTTTATCAGGAGGGAATATTCAAACTCATTCCACGAGCACTCAATACATGTACTATCAGTTGACTGTATTGGTTGTATGAAAAAAAGTGTACAAGTTTCAATGCAGGGTTTATAACCCTAGTTTATGATCACTCCTCTAATAAATAAAAGAGTAAAACTGTAATTTAACTTTAAATTCAGCGATAAAATAAATACTTGTATATTTAATATGAACAGCTGCTATAAGATAAAATGTTAATTAATTTTCTATTATTCAATTACAGGTACCTTTGTATTTCCTTTTGGAATAACAACGGTAACAACACATCCAATCATTTCTGCTTCGAACCGATTAACTCACTATAAACCAAAAGATGTTCTCGTTACAAGTATTGTTCAATTGTATTGTATTTAATTCAGATTTGGGTTATCTTGGAATAAAAGCTAATACAATAGTGTACGTATTTAAAAAGATGAAATAGATAAACCACTTTAGTAATTATACTAAAATAAAACAATAAATACCGTTTTTCTTATTGTAATTATTTTATCGGATTCCTATTTTGCTGTTAATTTATCTTTGATTTAATTGAACTTTTAACCTTCGGTCTCAAATATTTATCATTCAAGAAGTAAGCGGTAGTAAGTAGGTAATTTATTGTTATATCCGTACACCATAGCAACGCCAATACAAATCAATTAGAAGTTAAGACAAGGATCAATATTAATAATCGATATATCGAATTAGTATAGGAATTAACATCAGTATACTCGGTAGCGATCTGTTATAAGAATTTAAAAAAATTAAATTAAATTGAGTTTTATTTATGGACCCTCATTAACTATTATGGTACTTAGCGCCCCATTCTATATTGAGCGTGAAAGACCGGAAATTTTTTCTCGGAGGCCTCTTTATTAGGATTGAGGTTCTTTTACGTGCCGTAAATCTACGACATGGGACCACCGGCTTCACTTCCCTTTTGAATGAAGCGATACTAAGGAATTTTACGCGCGAAAAAATCCATCGCCCTCCGCCGGTTTGAAACCGTGACCTTTGAAACAAGAAGATTTTGTAACCACTACACCATGGACGACGACTCCTGATGGTTAATTACAAATTTCCTTATAGGTAAGGCAGTATTTTTAACACTTAATTGGTTTTAGTCCAATTAAATAATATATAAATTCAATAACACCCCGCCTTAAAGCAATTTGTGTATGTAACAATATATAAAAAGTGTATATTACAGTCATTGTATATGTTTATATTATTGTATCCATGTTTAATAATGTTATGTGAATGTATTACGTAATTTAATAATGTCGGAGCTGTGAGAATAACAGGTTAAAAGTTGCTAACAATGAGGAACAATGAGGTAACCTTGAGGTAATAATGAATTTCAAAGTTTAATAATGGTACTTGTGATTCTTGGAAGCAATAAAGTAATTTTTGTGACAGTTTATAAAATAGCCAATCAACAACCAGAAAAAGCGTTAGTTAAATGAAGGTATTCTATTGAACTAGGATTAGCCAATCAGAAACTAAAATGGAGCAAAATTTACAAATTCAAGTCAGTTGCTTGAAGACAGCGTTCCCTAACCGGACACGAGATACGTCTTCGAGAAGTTTAATAGGTATTCAGTGTAAGACGAAAAATACTTTACGTGTTAAAAAGTGCAAGTAATTAATATAAAAATCTCACACCTCTCTCTATCAATATTAATGAAGTCTTATTTAAATCGTGTCAAGCATTAATATAAGGAGTAAAGTAAAATTATAATCTGTGTAAGCCTACATTCTTCAGTCACACCACTCCCTGCTAAGACATTCATGTCTCTAAAAAATATAAATACTGACGCAGGCAAGGCAAACATAAATATATAATATTTGAAGATCAGTCATAATTTCAAAGTTAATATTTTTTAAACATTTGGGGCAAAGGCCACAGGAAAGCACATTTGGGGCGAAGGGTACCGGAAACCTTTTACCATACGTGCGGTTGCTACTACTTCAAGTTCGGCTCCACAACAGTCGAAATACAATACAACTCCTTGAATACAAAAACTACTTCACACGCTTGCTTTCACATTAATTATATTCTGTGGTACAAGTTATTTTGCAGTAACGCTATTTCTCAATATTATTTTGCAGTATTAGTTATTCCTGTTATTTTCAATACTCTACTGCGTATATATCCCATTACAAGGTATTTTCGGAAAGGTTTTCTCCATTAAAATTAATTAGATAGGAAAATAAACTTTCTTAAGAATTATCTTTATTCCCAATAATAAGCAAAAGAGAGAAGAGAAAGTTATGTGTGTTTTTTTAAAATAATGCTTCAATTTTGAGGGATAGAATAATTAAATATTTAAAACTCAAGAATTTTCGAGAGTGGAAGAAGTGATTATTTTTCTACAAAATTATGATATAAAACTGATATGATTAAGGATTTTTGTAATTTACTTTACTTTACAATCTCAGTTTTTGAAAGGAATGCTTTTAAAATGCATGATGTGGAGAACTGTTTATTAGAACACCAAATTTACAGAATAAAAACTTAATATTTAAACACTAACTATCCAAGAAGGGATATTTGAACATGGTAAAACATTACTTTTATTGCGCGCTATAGGTGACATAAATGTCAATAAAACATCTTACACGAATTGATGGTTCTTCCACACAAGCCGTGTGTTGGACAAGGTTGTAAAGATAGAATCGGATAAATCAAAATTCAATGCCATAGCCTGGATTTGAACCACGGATCTCCCGGTCTCCGTCCGTTTGATCTAACCACTGAACTACCATGACAGCAATTAAATTCCACAACTAATTCGCATTTTTTCCGGTAAACCACAAGAAGATCTCAAATTGTATTGAGATGACATATCCCAATGGCGACTCTTCAAATCCCGCCTTTGGCATTGAATTTTTAAGTTGATTCTATCTTTCGAACCTTGTCCAACGCACAGCTTGTGTAGAAGAACAATTAATTCCATTAATTTAGCTAATAGTGGTCCAAACTAGGAAGCCCGGGACTTAAAGTACTTACAGCATTGTAAGTCGCCATCGGGGTATGACATCTCAATACAATTTGAGATCTCCTTGTGGTTTACCGGGAAAAATGCAAATCAGTTGGAGAATTTAATGTCGTACCAGCATGTTGCCGGTAGAAGTATGTATTATGTAGTATGTAGCTATATGTTGCAGAATCTTATAAGTACAGTTTAATACATGTAATATAAGACAAGCTTTTATGTTTGGTCAGAATATTTTTAATAGGTTACCTTTTACGTTGCTTCGTAAAAAGGAATATTAGGTCTTTCGTCAATCAGATATCATCGATTCCTTTTCTGAGGCTTTCGTCTGTCTCCCTTTATCCTAACCTCTCTTTTCTTAGAGGATATCTTTTTATCGCAATATTGGAATATCGAGCTTTTGGTATTGAAAAACGGTACATAGTATCATCAGCTCATCTTTCCCCATTCAGTTGAATTTCCAAGTCGTTTCGCTACGTAAAATGTTGGGCATGCCACCGTATTCAGCTTTGTAACTCTGCGCTTCTATTTGAATATCCAGATGGCTGGAAAATAATTTGTATGGTGTGTTAGGTTTGTGAGCTTTTGATAACAACACTGCTCTGTATTTGGAAAGTAGAAAATGTAGTCGGGCTACACAATGAGTTTCAACACCGCATCAATCTGTACTTATAAGTTTCTGATGCAAAATGCATCATTCGCGATCTTAGCTATGCTCAAAAGTATTGCCGACATACAGGTTTTTGAGGCATTAAAATCGCATCGTATTATTTGCTTTGTATATAGAGGAAACAGCCTTAAAATGCTAGGAATGAATAATCCATCCTATAATATAATAAAACATTTTAATCGTTAATCTACGAAGGTATTAAAAAAGTAACAGAAAGTTATTTTTGTGAAAATATATGTTTCAATTACAGATACAAACAAGATGTCATTTTTGAACACAATAACCCCCTTTCGTTAAATTTCTCACTATGTTGCACCAACTTTTTTATTTCATCAGAATAACCAAGAATTTACGCAACTTCGCTTCTTTAACCTCATCATCGCTTCCAAATCTTCGTCTTCTCAGAGTGTTCTTCGTTGTCCAAACACATGATAATCCAAAGAAGCGAGATCAGGAATGTATGGGGGATACTGTAGGGCCTGAAATCTCGATCTCTGGATGACGCCAAGAGTTGCAAGGTGCGTGCATTGTCGTGAAGGTTAAGAGCACCTAGAGACAGAAGACCTCTGCGACGGCTACCTTTTGCTGGCTTTAGTTTATTCTCCAACATGGTGTGCTGTACCGGGCACTATTCACTGTTTCACCCCTCTTTACTGATAATGCTTCTAAAGTACCCCATTCATATCGCAAGAGGGTGAAATGGACCGCCGTGCTAGGACGACCAGAGCGTTGTTCATTTGTGACTGACGTACATCCACTTTTAAACACATCTACCCCTCGTACACTCTTCTCTGCTAATACAGCTATCTCCATACCTTTCCAAACATCCTTCTATAGATTTATAAGATTTTACGCCCTCTGGCCACAAAAATCTTAGTACTGTTCGCGGTTCTTCCAAGGTGCACACAGCGGGTGCGGACATTTTGCTCCAACTGTCCTTTCTATTCAACATGCCATTTATTCTGTTGACATGTGTCAAAATTATCTTGTATAACATATATCCTCATTTCCCTGGAGTTTGAAATGCTCGGAGTGCATTTAATACTGTTAGCTTTCTGTTCTTTTTAAATCATCCTCGTAAAAAAATAATGTATATCAAAGTGGATAAAGGTATATTAATGCTCGTCTACTTAATATTATCCATCAATTATATCATTATTGGAAAGGTACAGGGTGATTAATGAAGAACTGACACGTTTCATACTTTAATTGTTTCAAAACGAGCTATACTAAGACAAATTATTATACCTGAAATGCAGAGGAATGTCGGGAGATTATTTAACTCTATAGCAAATGTTGAAAATGTCCTCCATCCTGCAAAAGACACAACTCAACACGTCGTTCCATTTTACTGGCCACTCGTTGGAGGATTCTGTTGTCAATAGCTTGAATCTCCTGTGTAATGTTGTACTTTAGATCGTCCAATGTCCGGTGACGTATGGCATAAACCCTGTCTTTTAAGTAGCCTCATAGAAAGAAGTCCGGCAATGTCAAATCTGGAGATATTGGTTGCCACAGGTTCTTGGAAATTATACGGTCGTCGAAGAAACTTGCAGTTAGTGCCATGGATTGATTTGATGTATGTCATGTAGCGCTGTCCTGCTGAAAATATTCTTGACTCAGCTCTACATCGTCTAGTTACTCAGCAAACTCCATGAAAACCCGTCGGTACTCTGCAGTGTTCACATTGTTTTAAAAAATGGTCCCAATTTTCTCTGTGCAGATATTCCGCACCAAACTCCGATTTTAACCGGGTGCATAGGTGCTTCATGGATAACGCTGACCCAATAGCGTGAGTTATTTGAGTTCACATAGCTGGATAAATGGAACCATGTGATGGGCAATATGGCAGGGTTTTGCACAATGAATGCCTGAAACCAACGACAATAATTCAATCGTCTATCCTTACCTGGTTCCAGTAACTGATGGACAACTGTAATCCTATACGGCTTTAGGCCTGCACTTTTCACAGCTCTCTGACACATTGAGTAGCTGTACCCTGTCTCCTGCGATAAGTGTCTTAATAATTTTTTGGGGTGATTGATCCAGTCATGCTCTTACGTCAACAACAACCGTGGGAAGCTTAGTGAACGAGTTTTGCCTTTTTCACTCACCAGAGATCCAGTTGTTTCCTATTTGTTTACCAATCCCAGTATTGTGTTTCTTTGAGGAGGATTCCGAACACCAAATTCTCTCTGGTATGCCTTTTGAGTAGCGTAATTAAATTCGTAATCCAGTATTACATTACAAGAAACGGTCGTTCATTTAACGTGTACTCTATTTTCACATTTACTAGAACCAAATCTCAAAAACATTTGCCGACAATAAAACTAACAATTACGAATAAAACATGTATATCTGCGCATCTAGTGACAAACTATCGAAACTCCAGAACATGCTGCTTAATTTGGTGCTAAAATTGGGGCATTGGGTGAATTTCGAACAGAATAATGAAAAAAGAGATGTGTCCGTTCTTCATAAATCATCCTGTAGAATCATAATGAACATTTCAATTTCATAGTCTGGAATTTAACCACGGATTTTCGCCTTAACGTGCAGCTGCTCTAACCAGCTAAGCTATCATAGTAACATTCCGTTATGACATTAAATTTCCTATCTGACTCAGTTCCCCAGCTGAGTACCTATAAGTCGACTCTACCTTTCCAACTTTAACCTATACATAAATGAGTGAAAGAACAATCATGGCATTATCATTATTACTATTATTATTTACTTGCTGTTATAGCCTTAAATAAAGCAAATGTTATTCATTGCTCATTAAGATAATGTTTGCTTCAATTAAGTATGGTTGAAGGTGTTTAATACATTTATTTTAATCCTATTCAATTAAGTGTAAACTTATGAGTACCAGATGGCAATTTCCCCAGAAGAGAAAAGCTTAGTTTTTTATGTTTGCCGCTACCGAAGATTCGCGTCCCAAATTAATTGTCTAACAGTCCTCTAACCAGAACGATTAAAGAAAGTCGAAACCAACACTGCTCAAGATTTTAGACATGATAATATTTTCTTTTTATTTATTTATTTATTTATTTATTTATTTTGAGAGGGAAAGTCGCTGTAGAACGTGAAATTATGCCCACATTCATATACCGCGTGAGTCTTCTCATCCTGCGGATTGGTAACTAGGCAAACTTGCATTTTACCGACGATGCGAAATGCAGGTGCTGCCACTGCATTCACCAGCCTGCTGATTAGGGCTACGGTGGTGGTCGTGCTTAAGGTGCTCTAGCAGCGCAATAGTTAACATGATAAAAGGTGAAGGTGGGAAATTCATATCACATCTGCAAATAAATAACTTATTTTATTCGCTTCTTGCATTTATTTACGATGTTCATTAAAGCATATTGATACAAGTAACAATTATTACTTGGAGAATTCAATGTCTCACCAGAATGTCATCTCTAGTGGTCTGTCTGGGAAACAACTTGAGTCAATTAGGGAATTCAATGTCCCACCACCATGTTGTACAATAGCTCAATGTATAGATCAACCGCACGGAGAGCGGAAGAACCGTGTTCAAATCCCGGCTGCGTTCATTATTCAGTTGACTATATAATTAAAAACAACTTGTGTTTTAATGAAATTCACCTAATTAAACTAATTAAGTGAAACGATACTTCCATGGCGAATTATCAATTCTCATTGAATTTACTTAACATAAAAATACCTTCAAGTGGCAGTATTCGAACCTTCACGACTGAAGGCCAACGCGCACACTGTTGCACTACGAGTACAAGTCACTGCAGGTACAGCGATGCACAGCAGTCATTTCGTCCGAAATTGATACGACGCGATGCAGTGGACAGTGTTTACGTCATAGCCTATACAACGCCAGGACTGCATAACTTCTCAATCCGCAGGCTGAGAAGACTTCCCCGGTATATCCACGGTACCAAACTCTGCTGCTCTTAAAAGTCTTCGCTTCTTTTTTAGAAAACCCCTTTCTCGTGGACGTCACGAAGAATGGTTGCCCCATATCAAAACCCATAATGATGGATTCACCTGCAGTAGCTGCAGAGTTGGAACTACTGAAGATTCAAGAGGACGAGGGATTAAAGCAGTTTATAGAAAGTATATGTGTAGTGGTTGAATTTTTTAAGCAGGTCGCAGAACAAAAGCATCCAAATATTTTACGTTTACATTTTTGGGTAAAACTATTCGTGTGAGTCATTGTATTCAACGATGAGGTTCATTAAATCTAAGCAGTTCTAATTCATGTACATTTAACCGATCTTCTCAGGTTTCAACCTACCAACTTTCAAGCAATTAACAAGCAAAGTGGGCAGTGGAAAAGGTTCGTGTTAACAAAAAGTCCTTAATTTTTGGAATTTATACAAATGCTTATTAGTATGCCACATTAATAGTGATGAGATGTAAGCTTGTGGATAAATATAATTTTTGCTACTACTTTTTAATTATATCTCTATATTTTAACTCCCAAAATTCTTATTTAACTTTTAAGAACTCCTCTAAACTCCTCCCTAAAAATCAGGCTCCCACTACGCGGGTAGCTTGCCATCCCTGATATATATCTACCGTTGAACGTGCGTTCAATTTGTTTGTCAAGAAAGCTCCATGAACTCAGCAAGAGCATCACATTGTGCACTATTACGAATCGAAATCATGAGCTGCACAGGTATTGGTGCAAATGATTGGTTGAAGAATTGATATTGTGCCGTATGTGTTTCAACCATTACGGCAATTATTACGATTGGATATCGTGATATCTTCATATTTATCAACTTGAGTTATGTCACGAACCTTTCTCCTTTGGACACTTGACAACCGAGAAAGCTCGCGACGAGCTTCGTTCTCATGTAATTATGCATCATATCAAGCAAATCGGTTTATGTAGGATAAGTATGAGAATGGAATCATGCGCTACCAATTGCAGAGGAATGGTCTGAAACATGACATAGCATATTGTAGCGTCCCAGGAACAAACCTGAGTGAGGCAACCCTTAGGAGTTGAGTTCGTGGTGAATCTAGATTAACAAAACACTTTGAGGCCTCAAAGCGTAGAATGTTTAAGCTGACCGAATTGAGGTTACAGAGGCAGACCACCTCAACACAGATACGGAACGTCTCTAAGCCGTTCGGGAAAACCACGAAAAACCCATGTGTCAGAGGGGTTTGAACTCGGGACCTCCCAATGTGAGACACATTCCGGTACGGCGCGGCGCAACCTCGTCACTTGTGGTGCTTTGATCTCAAAAACGCTACTTAATGCAGAGTTGAATGGTGGGATTGGCCGAGCGTTAAACTGCGATTGATTTAAGTATAGGACTATGTGAGTTCGAAACCCTCATCTGACGTTCTTATTTCTATTTAATGCTGTTAGTATATTTCAATCTGCGCTCTTTTTCAGTCACTTTACGTTAGGGAACTCATCAATCCCTGTATCACTAATGTTAAATTAGCTATGTTAATGACCCGTTTTCTCAGAATCCACTTCACGTAGAAATGTGATATTTTCACATAGTACTTATTCATTCTTCTGAGTAGACCGATTCATTTTGCTGGTAAAATACTGATTGGAAAAAAAATTATTATTCTTTTGTAGATCTCTAAAATTTTCAATAAAATTTCGGACATTTCATTTTTTAAAAAATAAATTATTTGAGCAACTGAAGCAATTCCACATAATGATGGGATTGTTTGTACTACGTAGTAAAAGGTTTATGAAGATAGATCTTGTACTTTTATGCTAAAAAAATGTTGTTTTGAGTAATTTCACATTTAAAGTAAAACTGTCTATCAAACTCACTTAATCGTAATATTTTTAGAAATTTATTTATAATAGTAAATATATTAATTTTTTTAATGTACCAAACACAAGATTAAACAGTATTAACCATATTTTCATAAAATGCAAAAAAACAAGAATAAAAATAAAATAAAAAAATAAATAAAAATGTAAAATGTTTTATTTTTCGCTTGACGACTACCCTTAAAACTATTTAAAGATTAAACGTAGTGTTATGAAGACTGAAATCTCTTATTTATTCTCCATTATTCTGAAACATAAGGCCTTTGAGAAAACAATATTTGCAAAAACCATAGAGAGGCACAGAAACTACAGAGCCTATACAGGCGCGCATCATCACGCAACATTTGAGAAATACTGTCTCAGAATAAGTTATATCATACTACACTATTTACACTTTATATCAAGGTGGTTGAAAGCATGCTATGATTTAACAGCAGAGAAGCATAAAATGCATCATTAGTTGTTCGCAGTCTAGAAAATGAACAAATATGTCTATAGAAAATTCATTATGACAATATACTCAAGTATACGACTGGTTACCAGTTTTGTATCAGACAAACCTTTAAAACTTTTGTAACTAGTATATTTTACTAACATCTGAATGTTTTGCATGGGCGAGGACAGGAGTGGTGATGTTAAAAGGCTTAGGGGAAAAAGATAAACAAGGAAAATGCCCACTATGTAATAGAAAGTATAATACCTATTGGCATTTAATTCTAGAATGTGAAGGAACTAAGGAATCGAGGGAAAATGGCAGAAGAAGAAACGGTCCAATTTACCAATTCAAATTATAGATAGAAAGATGATGGGTGTCAAATGCAAGGGAAACATATTAGAAGTAGGAAAATATTTAGGTTTAGTCAGAGATGGCTGAAGAAATATAGGAATAAGGAGTAAGAAGAAATTCAGATACTGAAAAGTAGATTAGTAAAAGGTCTCAATAGCTCGATAACCACGGTGTTTGAACCATGAGTCCTTGGAAGCATGGCAACTTAGGGAAGGATAGAAAAGGTTATGTTAAGAGTAGACGTAGGTTATGTATTTAAGTAAGTATTGAATTCTAACAAATTTATAAATGTTAATAAATATTCATTTATTCAGTCAAATAGGGCCCATTGACTCGGTAACCACAGTGTTGGAGGATATGGGCCCTAGGAAACCAGCAATTCGGTGAAGGCTGTAAACTGAAATACCTGCCTACCTGCCTACCTACCTACTAGCATCTTGTAGGAAGTGAATTGAAGAGAGAGGAGGTTTACATTAATATATATATATATATATATATATATATATATATTGTTTACTAAGATATTGAAAGCTGCAGCATCGGCATCAGAAATGGCAATAAAACAGGTTCCTACACAACGTCAATTTTTACCAATAGAGGCGCTCAGCGGCTGCCAAAACTTCTAACAGACATCTATAATGGCAATGGGATCTTAACAACTTCTTTAAAATATTGTTTGTATATTTCAGGTCCATGATGCTATATAACAATTAGATGGACCTTTATTGGTTCTAATTAGAATTATACAAGATAAATGCAGCGTTACCTACTTCTGTTGTTACAAAATGTTACGTAAATATACATTGAGAATCCAGTCCAAGCAGATGTTCCTTTTCCTTGCTATTCTAATCTAATAAATATATATTATGTATATAAAAATCTGAAATTGGCGATAAATAAATCTATTTTTTCCAATGAAAAAACTTGACAGTGGGGTTAGGTGCGTTAAACTAAAATGTGCAATATTAGCCTGTAATTAAATAAAATGCTGTATTTTTGTGTGTATACATTACTGTAAGTCAAAGCTGGAGAAAGGAGGTGGCTTTTGATTTAATTTATTTGCAAAGCACAAAGAACTACAAGCGAAATAATGCATAGTAATTGGTGATATAGCAATAACAGGCCTGATCTTTATTTCAATGAAGCAATGGGTTAATACGCCAGTCCTTCAGGAAGTAAAATACAATGCTCACACATTTATTTTATTAAACAGAAATGAGCGCAGAGTAAGCAAGATTTCACATTTTAGAAAATTCCACTAGGTTCTTATGTCTTTGCTTGCACCTGATGACAATGATATCGTTCACAAAGCTGGTCACACAGTTCACATACATAGCTGCTGTCAGGGTCGTGATAGCACTTGCTGTTACATATTCTATGGTACCCATGCTCTGCTAACGAGTTCACCAGACGTCGGAGTTCTCGGCTAGTTCCCGTCCATGTTCTGTTCGTCATGGCCTCCGTCGTGTAGAAGCCGGGCCAGATCTAGTCTCTCTTTCTTGTAGCAACCTCTTCCAGCTGTCCGTGGACCATTCTGGAACAGATTTCAGGAAGCGCGATTTCACAGCTTCCAATGTTCTTAGGTCCCCTATGCTTAGTTTTTCCCATATGATGTCTATTGCATATCGTAGCGTATGTGTGTGCGTTGTCGCGTCGGACACATTATTGCTTTGTAGCATGACATTGTTGAAATAATTATTTCGTTTGTGAGTTTGAATTCATGTCCGGCGTGGCATTTCCCTCCCCACCTCCTAGTCAGGGGGGTGAAGGCAAGTAGAGGGACTAGCCTTTTTGTTCTGGTGGCGTCAGTAGCCAGAGAGTGGAGTGTGTGTCTTCAGGGCGAGTGGTTGTGTGTAAGGATGCGTGTTTCCGTGTGTGTGTGGAACATCTCCCTTCAATGTTTGTCTGTAATCTGTTGTGAACGATGTAGTTGCACCATATGAATTTTAATATACCCTAGGTAATGTGTTAAATGTGATTTTAAGTGTGTTTTGTAATGAATATTGTCGCAGTAATCTGTTCGTGTTAACTTTTTTGCTGTCCGCCTGTTATTGTTTTACTATTTTGAATTTTGGGTTCTTTGTCCTCCGGTAAGCTATTATTACTCAGTCGAGCAAATACCTCTAAGCAGGGCGTGTAAACGGAAAGGAGTTGTTACTAAAAGATAACACTGATAAAAGAATTTATTTTCACTTTTATTGCCGTCACACTTAATTAATTTCACATCTTTAATCTGGATACACGCCTGACTGAAACTGTTATATTTCCGAATGTAGTTACTGTCGTAATAGTTGTCGCGTACCTACTTCACATTTTGTAACTAACTTTACGACGCGAGAGATTCTGTAGAATTGTGTAATGTGTACCTCGCGAAAGATTCTGTAGAATTGCGTAATGTGTACCTCGCGAGAGATTCTGTAGAATTGCGTAATGTGTACCTCGTGAGAGATTGCTGTAGAGCTGTGCGTCGTTTACCTCGTGAGTAATTCTGTAGAACTGCGCGATGTGTACCTCACGTATGATTCTTTTGAACTGCCTGACGTGTACCTCGCGAGAGAGATTTCTTAGAACTACGCGATACTTGCTTTTGGCTCAAAAATTTATATTCCCTCACCCCGATATACCTAAACGTTATAATAGAGCTGCTATTGGTTACCAAACCGCGCCAACATTAGCGTCTATTTTGTCAGCCAATCATAATTACTAATACATATGCTCTAGGAAAGATATTCCCTCCATTTCTAAAGAAAGGCACGCTACCCTGAAGTCAGTTGTGATAAAAAACTCACCCCCTCGCTTCATTGTTACCCACTCATATTGTCAGTTTCAGTGAGGCCGTGTAAACTTATTTCCTAACAATGCTTATAACTAACAAACATCTAAAATCATTGTTATACAATAATGTTAATTTACACTACAATCACTCTGGCATTCACAGTGTTGTGATATAAAATACTGCCTCAATATCACACGCCCTCTTTAAATTTGTGCAGCTAAGTTCCTGGTCCTCTCGCTGCCTCTGAGTTTACGTCCCCCAATGTTTATGCCGAGGTAACTAAATTTAATATCTAGCTGCAAAACCTTTCGGCCTCAGCCAGGTATATAAGAACATGTGCCATTGGGGACTATTTTTGTGTGGAATAACTCCATTTATGCTATGCAATAAATTACAATTAGGAGCTGTGAGTAAAGGTTTAACAACTAAATGGCGCGTAATACTAGCTTCATTCTATATCATCGTCGTCGGGCTTTTCGAATAGTGTTAAACATGATAAAATTACACCAGTATAGCCTAATTTCTTCATAACCTTCATGATCTACATAAAATTCATTATTAATGTCGCAATGCTTACAAGCTACCATAACCTTCACATGTATCACAAATATGTCATTCAAAAATGTTGGGTCTGTTACATATGCATCACATCAAGGAACTTTAGAGATTATATTGTCTCACCACCATTACTAATCCTAAACAAACACAAATATACTCGTGATCTTCCTATGTTTCAAAATGCAGCTAGAATTTGTAATTAGTAACTCTGACGTTACATTTTTCTGTCGTGATTCAAAATTTCAACCCTCCGCTTACACAGTTGTGTAAAGCATCATTAACACTGGCGTTATTGAAGTGACTATTGAAATGCATCAAGTGCGGAATCTTGGGTGTTCTGACGAAAAAAACAAACATTTGCAATGTGAGTATAAAAGAGGAATGGAAATTTTAGAAAGATTTGGCGAAACGTCGATCAGGATAAAGGTAACAGAAAATGGCGATATCACCGGTGGAAGGAAATGTTGGCTAACAGATGCAGAGAAAGGGATGGCTAAAGGAAAAATTATTCGGTCACAATTAATACCAATTTATAAAATGTCATATAAACTGAGGAGACGAGCATGTAAACGGAATTAGGGAAGAACGTAGTAAGCTTGCAGTGAAGCATCTGCTTTTGAGCTGAAAACCTTTATTACCTGACTGATAATAATCATTATGGAAAGCGAACCTCTCTGCAACTCAAATATGCTGAATTATTGATTTTTTTATTAATTTTGTTTTTGGGTCACTTCTATAGCCGCCATCAGCTTCTTACATTTGTTTGAGAGGCGCGACTCATTGAGATTTAATTTTCCTAACGCTCAAATTACTCACTTTTTGGAACCTAGAACGGGCAAGCTATGATCTCTAATAAAGAAACATTCCTACCGGTAACCGCGAATCGAAGAAATGTTGGGTTTAGAAACCACGGGCCTTAAATACCTTTGTGCCGAGACGTATATCATTGTAATGTGTTTCTGATAATACTGGGTTGGTCATTTATATAATAACTTGCATAAATTATTAAATTTTAAATTATGACAGCCTCCATCCTTATCATCGAACTTATACAGTATGATAAGTATGACGACACTGAATTACCGATCATTTGTGTCGAATTTTCCATAGCGGGAAGTATTTATTTATTATGTATAATAGTTTGACACATTGTGAATTAACTCTTTTGTTGATTTATGCAATTATGGTCTCACAACAAAAGACATTACTTCTAGTCATATGCAGTAAAATCAGAATGCACCGAGTTTGCTTCATGTCAAAGAACAATACGACCAGATATTTAATAAGGAGACACCAAATAACACATCTGGTGTGTTGCACTCACATGACTTTCTCCATTCTTGTACAAACTATATATACAAACACTTATTTTCCGTCTGCTTCATGGTAATCGAGACAAACATTTGCAGAAACTATCTTACCTCTAATTTTCTTGTAGGCGCAAGGGAAATATGGTAGGATTTAAGCGATAGTCAAATCGTTTAAGAGCTGGTTGCGTCGAGCATTCCATTCTCTTTGCATGTCCAGGACATAAACAAGCGAATAACGAATTCCCATTTGAGAAAAAGCATACTTTGGAAAATTCAAACAAATATCTCGGAAATGGTTCACTCGACAAAAAAAATGTAAATAAGAGATTGTGTGTTTTAACGAGATCTACATCTTTTGTGTAGTAAACTTTTGTCTATCTCTTATGGTTTGCCAGTTATGCAAAAGTCATTCAAAATGAAGAGGCCTTGGAGACGTCCCTAGAAAATGCTAGATATACATTTCATATGCCATGAAAACGTCTTAAATATGTGACATTTTAATCAAAATTGTTAGAGCCATTTTTGAGAAAAACAACATTTTCGGAAAATGTTCCATGTAATGGGTAGTCTGAGGTGGGGGTATTTTCTTGAGAATCTTCGTGTCGCATGCTTGACAGATACTAAACTCAAGTACCAAGTTTGGTATTTATCCGACTTTTCATTTTTGAGTTGTGCTGTTCATAGACTGACTGACAAATAGATAGACAGACACACGCACACACACATGTTTCCAAAAATGCTTTATTTGGATTCAGGGTACCTCAAAACATGTATTTCCGGTGAAATCTCGGTATCGAATTTTTGGGTGGAATACAATACTTCCCCTACCTACTATACGTAGTAGAGAAAGTAGAAAACAGTTCGTTGTATGCGATCAGCGAAAGGGAAAAATGCGACGCCAAGAACCGTCACCACAAATGAGAATCATGGACTGCTTCAGCAGGTTTTAGAGTTGTCACAGTTTGGTCTACGGCGAACTTAACCGAAGCTCGCGTGGAACGATAGATCTGTCGGCGGAAGTTTAAAGAACTGGATGACTTTACATACCGGGTTCAAGCTGCTAAGCGTCTAACAGGAAGGGATGAGCGAGCAACAGCCCACACCGCGGAGGAGTTGTTTGTCCTTCTGCAACGACACTTTGGAGATGCACTAATTTCTCATAGAGCTCATTCTGGTTTCCTGACTGCTCCCCGGGTCTCAGGGCTCTTGATGTCTACATATGGGACATGTTGAAAGAATCACTTTTCAGGACAGATGACCCACCTACAAATATTCCTGAACTAAGCGAGAAGATAACGTCGTTTTTGTGTCCTTACATTGGTCCATCAACGTGTTTCGTAATCTTCATAAATGTTATGAACAATTTTGGTACGTGATGGCATACATTTTGAACACGTTCTATACCAAAGCCATTACTACATAGTGTTTTCGTTCACCTGCATACTTTAGATAGTTACTATAATGATATGAGCACGCGTCTTTCTATGTTTTATTTCGAAAACGCTCAGCTTCGAGAATTATTTGTGTTTGAGATATTAATCCTTGGGATTGAGTAAGAAGCCTGGATATAAGATAAGAATTACAACTTAGTAAGACAATGGTTGAAGAGATTAAAACATTTCAGAAGAAATGTACAACCATGTTAGAAGATACCCGCCGACCGTCTACTCTGCCAAGGATTACTTTAATCTCTAAGGGAAGACGAGATGTAAGATGGCCAAAGAAAAGATGGTTACAGCAATTCTATTAAAATTCTTTGATGCCGGAACGGATTATAAAAGCCCAATCCTTGAATTTGGATGAAGAAGAAATAGAGATCAGATGCCATTTTAGCTCCGATATTTCAGGTATACTTAATGTGACGAAATAATGGAACTAATCAGTCTAATGGCATGCAGGATGCTTATTGCAATACTCTAACAACCAGGGAATGACCAGGGAAAATGTGTTATTTAAGTGATTAAAGCCTCTGAGAGCTTTAAGTATTAATTGGATTAGTAATTAATTAATCAATCAATTACATACATATATCACCACGGAAGTGTTACTTGTACTGGATATTTGATTTACCACAAATTAGTAATGCTCCGGGTAGATCACTCCTTACCACAAAACAGATTCCAAGCTGCTAGATTACCCCCTCGAAAATACACGTGGTTATTTAATGGGGCAACAAAATTATACATTTTTAAAGAAACTACAATCAGAAAAGGTATTTAAATAAGTAAAGATTTCAAAACTGAGCGGGATGGCTCACTTGGTAACATCTGTGGTCCACATTCTGGAGGTTCTGGGTTAGATTCGCCCACCGCGACCGCCCACTTTGATCCATGGCTTTTTACGGGAATATTCCCGGGTAGTCAGGCGAATGCTGGAGTGGTTTCTTTCATCCCCGAATTTCCTGCCCATCCATTTCGTTCCATCAATAAGTTGGTTCATCCTTCAAAACATTTGGTCTGTTTCAGAGTGAAAGTGTTGATGATGGTGTTTCGGTGCAGCGTGTTAGAGAAAAAGGATACTCTCTGTGAACTTTCTCAGTCCCTCGACCTTCGCTTGGTTGCCGGGTTTTGCCCCCCCCCCTTGGGGCCGTTGGACACTGTGTGGGGCAAGGTCCCCGGTCTACCTGTTCGACTGCAAGGGCCTCTCAACATGGAAATAGTAGGGACCCTTATTGCTGTGTCATCACTCCTGGTTCCGGCCACTCACCTTACTCTTCCCTCCCGGGGGCAATCCCTCATGGGGCGTCGGTACAGTATCCTCATTCCTGGATCGGTACCGAATCCCCTCCGCTTCCAATCCAAAGGTTTCACAAATTAAGACCGAATGTCAAGTTCCGTAGATTAATAGAGTGTGTTATTAGTTAACATGCATCTCTTGCCACCACTGAACACAGAGAAAGGAGAGTCTTTGCTTTTACCGGTATGAAATTTCGCCTTAGTAGCTTAACGCACTATCAGTAACGCAATAAACGCAGAAGATGGCTCGCCAAAAAGAGCAGGTATAATAGCTGTAAATCATCGGATCAATCGAGGTTTTATCCTGGATCTCTCTGTCCGGTTTGAAAAGAAGGGACAACCGGCTATAGGTACACACCAATGATGAAAAGGGTCCATTTACAGCCAGCACATTCCTCACTTAAATGAGAGATACACTATTGAAGTTAATACATGGGAAGTAAATGGTTTTCTTTTTACTGCAGGAGGAATATAATTAAATTCATAACTTTCATATTTCTTATCCCAAAATGTACAAATGAAACCTATAAGAAGGATTTGTTTTTATGATATTAAAATATTCTTTATCCATTTTGAATACCATTTACATACCTCAATATAATGACAAAAATGTTGACTATAAACTAGAATTAGTATATAATTCAATAGCTTTTGTGATCTTATTAATTATTTGTGACATTCTTAATATTGTTATCTTTTGTAATTTTCTTCTCTAATGTATTATATTGTATTCTCGATGTTTGTGGTCAGATATTACTATTGGGAAATACACACAGAAGTGCAAAAAGTAGCTTTTCTGAAAAATCAAAAGAAAGCAATTCTGGTAATCATCTTAATTAAGCTTCAATATTACAATTCCTTCTAAAATAAACGTAAAACAAATGAAGAACTAACTATGATGATCAGCACTCACCACTCACTATACCTACAATGCGTCAGAGGCCCTTAATATGATTATATGTGTATAATATACCCTTACTTTTTGAGAAACCGACTTTTAGCATACCCTGCAAATTATATGCAAATAAATTTATAAAAAAGTAAATTTGAGAAAATGTAGTTCAATTTAAAGATTTTAACCTTCTCTAGGAAGTATTTCATGAGCAAAAAATTTGATTCCAGATTTCACCGGAAGTACTTTTTTGAAATCCTCTGAATCGAAAGAGGCACTTTTAGAAAGTTCGCGCCGGCGCGCGCGCGCGTGTGTGTGTGTGTTTGCTGTAATATGTGTGTTGAGGCAGTATTTTTAACATTTAAATGATTTCAGTCTAATTATATAATATAAAATATAATAACAGCCCGCCTTAAAGCAATATGTGTATAAATAACATATAAAATGTATGTAACAGTCCTTGTATTATGTTTATATTATGTACACGTTTAATAATGTTATGTGAATGTATTAGGTAATTTAACAACATAGGAGCTGTGATAATAGAGGCCGAAAGTTGCTAACAATAAGGTAACCTTGTAGCAATAATGAATTAGAAAGTTTAATAACGCTACTAGTAATTGTTGGAAACAATAATGTAATATTTGTAAAAACAGTTTATAAATAGCGAATCAGAAATTAGAAAGCCAAAAATTAAATGAAAGTATTCTATTGGAGAAAAATTAGCCAATCAGAGACTTGAAATACAGAAATTTACAAATTCAGGCGATAGAAGTCAGTTGCTTCTAGGGCAGCGTTCCTAACTGGACGCGAGACGCGTCCTCGAGAAGTTTAATACGTATTCAGTGTGAGACGAAGATTCATTACTGCAAGAATATTATAAAGTTTACGTGTTAAAAAAATGCACGTAATTAATAAAAGAATCTCACAGCTCTCTATATCAGTGAAGTGTTATTTAATCGTGTGAAGGATTAATAAAAGAAGTGAAGTAAAAATTATAATTTGTGTAAGCCTACATTCTTTAGCCGCATCACCCCCTGCAAAGAGACACATTTTTCTACAAATTAATACTGACGCAGCCAAGGCAAACCTAAATATATATAACATTTAAAGAAACATAAAATACAAAGTTCATTCCTAATCGTTGGGGCGAACGCCACCGGAAACTTTGTACCATACGGGGCAACAATGCAACTCCTCCTAAAATAAACCTCCTTCAGTGTCTGTGTATCTGTGGACAGCACAACTAAAAACCGAAATGATGGATAAATACCAAACTTGGTATTTGAGTTCAGCATCTTCCAAAGTCGCATACGAAGATTTTCAAGAAAATCCTCCCACACCACACTTCGCTTTAGATTGAAACAATTTCGTTATTTTAATGCTCTCCAAAGCGATTCTAACGATTTTGATTGAAGTACAATTATATGTTTAAGGTGTTTACGTGACAAGTACAATTCTGGGAACAAACTACTACGGAAAGAGCTTTGTATAATTCTTATCACCAGTAAACCATAAACCTTAACTACACACAAAATTTAGACCTGTTTAAAGCACAAAATGTATTTCGATTGTTTTCTTGTGGCATTAGCCATCTTCGAAATATTCCTTATTATTGGTATGGATTTTTAATTCTTTGCTCTCTTTTAAAGTGCTATTCAGATGTTTCTCGTAATGTCATGGAAATAGTATGGAATTTAAAGCCACTATGTATGTATCTACCAGTTGTCTGTCGCTATTCCGTTTGCACCAATAGCGAAATGTGTAAAGAAACTATTTGTGGAAACGTTTATCTGCGCCAACTTGAAGTAGCATAAGCGTCTTTAAGAAAAGCTAGTACACGCAATATTAAAACACACGATAGCTAGTGGAGAAAGTCATGTAAATGTAACACATCAGATTTTTTACAAGCGGTAAGTCGCTATTCGTTATTTCTTGGGTCACACAAAGATCACGGAATTGCAAAGCTAACACATAGCGAACTAAAAAGTTATTTTTAAAAGTCTGACTGTAGCTTTCACCTGAGCGAGATGGCTCCGCTGTAAAGTGTGAAGCTCTCATTCAGAAGGTCCCGAGATCGTTTCCTGTTGACCGTCCACTCCAACCTTGGTTCGGTCGGCGAATAGAGGTGCTTTCTCATCTACCACCATCTTCCTTTCACATCATTTTTATTTCATTCCGTTTTCTTCTCATCCTTCAGGTGTGGTTCCAGGTTTTGTGGCGTTAGGCAGTGCCGGACAGATGACGCGAAAGAATGCTTAAAGGAAAGAGTATTTTCAGTGGTCACCAGACAGCTGCTTGGTTGAGAGGTCGTTCACCGACCTCTTTTGGCATCTCCAGGGTTGGGAAGGTCGAGCCTGGAACTGTTAGGGACTTCCGCGCATCTCTGTGGCCCGTCTGCCTCGGCCTGTAGCTTCCAGTAGTTTCTCTTTTCATCCCTTCCTCTTGGGGATTGGTAGGCACAATAGATCTATGTAGGTCGCGGGCCCTTCACGTCATTCCTTCCCCTGAGGTATAGTAGCCGGAATAGATCTATGTAGATCGGCCTACATTTATAACCTATACCTACCGCTTTCGCCTACTGTATGTGTAAGTGTGTTACGAAAATTTTATACCGATTAACATTAAGCAGACAGAACATTAGGCTACTATGAGGAATAGTTTGTAGAAGACGGGGTAGAGAAAGTCATGTGAATCCAAACTCTCATGCTTTTATGAGTTAAAGCATCCCAAAACTTGGTTCTGCTTCTACAAGCTGGCAAGTGGTCAGCTTGGCCATTTCATATTTAGACAAAAGGCAGTTCAGAGGAAGCAATCGCGAGTAAGGGGTCCGTGTTCCGTTTTCCGGCGTGGACGCACATTTTTGGAAACTTCTCTAATACTGTTTTAAATCGCACTTTCATAAGCGTCAGTAAGAACAATGAAGTTGCGAATCAGAATTCCACTTCCTT
Organism: Deroplatys truncata; assembly: GCA_030765065.1. Classification (NCBI taxonomy): domain Eukaryota; kingdom Metazoa; phylum Arthropoda; class Insecta; order Mantodea; family Mantidae; genus Deroplatys; species Deroplatys truncata. The sequence goes on along the minus strand of CM060983.1, from coordinate 199,680,186 downwards.
TTGGCACAACTGCTGCTCGCCGATCTATTGGCATCGTTCCCAACGGTGCTGTTACAGAGCTTACTGCAGACACTGGAGAATAACAGGGTTTCACTAACGGCGAACACTGATGCCTCTCTGAAGTTCAACACAGCGCAACAAGGTCTGTCGCATTACATTTGTACTCACTATTCCTACAAAGCTCCATCTAATTCCTATTAATGTTTACATGTTATTTGTAGGTGTAAGAAGAATGGAGTAAGCTAAAGCGAGTGTCAAGATTTAAAAAGCAGTTCTCCACGTGAAGGCTTTGTAATTCCATGCTGTCTCTATGAACATCAGAAAAACGAGTAGCGACCTATCAGTTCAAAAAGGTATAAATGTTTGAATATTCAAGACAATAAATAAGAATATCTCGGAAATGCTTAACGCCACAAAACATTGCCATAAGTTGTATGCTTTAACAATTCTAATGTAGTAAGATTCTATCTATCTCTTAGTATTCACAAATTATATAAAAGACGGTCAGAATAAAAAGCACTTCACAGGCTACCACAAATTTAAAAATATACTTATCATGTAAATCATCAGAATTATTATGGATATTTTTGAGAAAACATAAAATAACCAACAGTTTTTTTCATATAAAGAGTAGTTTAAGATGGGATAATTTTCTTGAAAATATTCGTACTATTCTTAAAAGATTCCGAACTTAAACGCCATATTTGGTGTTTAACTGAATTTTCGTTTTTGAGTTATGTTGTTCACAAACACACGGCAGAGTAGCCTTTCTCTAAAAATGAATTTTTACTTTCTCTACTATATACGGTAAGCGGTTGGTGCCGAGGTGACACCCCCCGATACATACACCCTAATCATACATAAGTAAGTGGGGGATGTATTGTATTCCACCCAAAGATTCTATGTTCAAAATTTCACCGGAAATATATGAAGTGGGGCTCCGTAAACCCAAAAAAGTATTTTTAGAAAACGATCCGTGTTACTGTGTGTCTATGAATAGCATAGAACAAAAATATGATGTGTTGCACTCGCATTACTTTCTCTACTCTTGAGCAAAATATTTTTACAAACACTTTTAAGAGCTGATTGCTATGTGGAACATTCCATTCTCTTTGCCTGTCCAGGATATAAAAAAACGAATAATGAATTCGCATTTGAGAAAAAGTGTAAGTATTGAAAAATTCGAACAAATAACCAGGAATATCTAGGAAATGATTTACTCAAGGAAAAATCTACAAAAATTGTGTGTTTTAACGAGTTCTATATTTTTGTGTAGTAACATTTTGCCTATCTCTTACCGTTTACCAGGTATGCCAAAGTCATTCAGTATGAAGAGGAATTTTGGGGACATTCCCAGAAAATTCAAAATATATATTTCATTTGCCATAAAATATCTGATATTTTTATGGTAAATGAAATTTATATTTTGAGTTTCTATCACATTATATGATAGGTATTTTAATCAAAATCATTAGGGCCATTTTTGAGAAAATCAAAATTTTCGAAAAATGTTCCATGTAAAGGGCAGTCTGAGCTGGGGAGACTTTCTTGAGAATTTTCGTGTCGCATCCTTGAAAGATACTAAACTCAAATATCAAGTTTGGTATTTATCCGAGTTTTCGTTTTTGGGTTATGCTGTTCACAGACAGAAGACACACTCACGGACATGTTTTCAAAAATGTTTTATTTGGATTCGAGGCACCTCAAAATTTGTTTTTTCGGTGAAATTTTTTCCGGTGAAATCTCGCTATCGAATGTTTGGGAGAAATGCAATACATCCCCTTCTTACTATATGTAGTAGAAAAAGTAACAATTAAATGTCGGATAAATACCAATTTTGGTATTAAAGCTCAATGTCTTCCAAAAATGCAACACAAGGATTTTCACGATAACCACGCCACTCCAGCTCCCTTAACACGGAACATTTTTCGATTTTTTTTATTTTCTAAATAAATAGCACTAACTATAATTATTAAAACATCATATATTAAAGATATTTGCATGAAGAATAACATGTTTATCTTGAATTTTTTGGGAATACCCTGTGAAGTCCACTTCGATCGGTAGAAATTTTGTATAATCTTGTATAACTGGTAAACGTTGAACGATAGGCGAAAATGTAGTATACAAAAAGTGTATATCTCTTTAAAATACATATTTTAGCTAAAAAAAAATTTGTAGCATCAGTCATTTCCTAGATATCCGTTATTAATTTTTCTAACTGTTCAATACTTAGCTATTCTTTCAAAGTCCTGTCGATTTGCATTTGTTGTTGGCGATGTCGTGGAAAGACTGAAGGCCAGCCTTTAAGGTCAGCGTATAGCCTGCAGTTCTTAAACATTTGACTTTCGCTCTTCTCTTTGTATCTTAATGAAACGCATTTATTTTCGGAAATGTTTATCTCGATTAAAATGAAGTAGAATGGAAAATAATTTTTTTTGTAAGAGTAATTTGTATACCGACTAATAAGCGGTGGAGGGTAGAAAAGGAGTTGCGAATCTAACACCTTAGATTGGTTTATTCAGGTAGGCTCAAAACGTGTATTTCCAAAACATACAATTTTTGGATGGAATGCAGTAATTCCTCTACTTAAACCGAGCGGGATGGCTGAGGCGGTTACGTCTGTGGCCCGCATTCGGTTCCCGTGGCCGACCTTCATGATCGATGGGGTTTTTCAGAGATGTCCCTGGGTCGTCAGGCGAATGCTGGGAAGGATCATTATACCCCCGAATTCCCTGTCCCTCTATTTCATCTCCATTCTCATTTCATTTCACCCTTCATCTGCTTGGTCTCTTTCAGGTCTACAAGGTCGGCTGGAGGTCTCGGCTTGTGTATGGCAGGGGAAAAAGGATGCTCTAAGGAAACCATCGTCCCCTGGACTGCGAGCGGTCTCCGCGTCCCGGATCCCCGAGGGGATGTGTAAGCCTAAGGGGGAGGGAGAGTTAAAATCATTAAATGGTAGGGACCCTGTCCTCTACCTGTCGTGCCTCCTGGTCAGGCCGATCTCTGTCTCCTCTCACCTCATCTCCCTTGGGGCATAGGCACAAAAGATCTGCGTAGGTCGAGGTTCTAACTCCCACTCCGTACCTAGGCCTCTCCTATCCAATCCTTCTCTACGTAATATAAGAAGGTAGTACAGAAAGTATAAAGCCTTAAGTATACTCGCAAAGACAATTAATTGTGAAGGAGATAACTTAGTTATAAGCGTTTATTCAATGTTCACGATTTCACACCGTGTTTCCCTGTTGAAACTTTTAACTTGCTGATTATTATCAAGTCTGTTGCCGAGATTTAATATTCTGTTTATAACGAAGGCGGTAAAATATTAACTAGTGACATTCTGTAGCAAACATTCCCAGGAGTTATAAATAACGCTCTTAAGCGATTTTGTGGGAATATCAAATTTATAGCCGCTGATTCATTTAGAAATGTCAGGGGAGCTAGCCCAGTTCTGTTGAGAGGGAAAAACAGTCACGGCGTTGCCTCGGGAAATGAGTAAGTAGAAAAGAGGCGGCGGAAGATGTCTGAGATAGCACTCTGGGAGTAATTAATTTGCCTTCCCACAATGGTCTCCCCCAGTCGTACTTTAGAGGCTTCGCGATAATTGATAAGCAATGAGTTCCCTAGGGCAGAATGAAGAAAGGAAGGAATTTCAACCTACGTATGATGAAGAGAGCTAAGAAATGACGATAGAGTAAGAGTTCCGTTTATTGCTGTATTTTCCCAAGGGGAGACAATATTAAAATACGCAAGTGGTTCCTACGCACTTCAGCAGTGTAGGTCTTTGAATCGTTTCAGAATTTGCCTATATTGTTAATGCATCTATTGTGCATTATGGCGAGACTAAAGAGTGAATATTACCAAAAATAACACTTTTATTTTTTTAATTTTATTAATTATAATTTCCTTTTTAATTTCATATTTATTTTATCCCCATAAAAATGCTTATTTTCTAAATATTTCTTTAAAATGATACTCCATCCGTCATTGTGTACTGTGAATTCAGCAACGCTTCACAGAAAAATCTGATGTCACAATCACATGACCTTCTCTACTCTTGGACAAGCTATTTTTACAAACGCTTATTCTCCATCTACTTCATGTTAGTCGAGGTAAACATTTGTAGAAACTATCCTATTGCTAATTTTTGTAGGTTCAAGGGGAATATGGTAGGCTTTAAACGATAGTCAAAGCTTTTAAGAGCTGATTGCTATTTGGAGCATTTCATTCTTTTCATATCCAGGACATAAACAAAACCAATAACGAATTTCCATTTAAGAAAAAGTGTAAGTATTGGAAAATTCAAACAAACAACAAGGAATATCTCGGAAATGGTAAACTCCACCAAAAATGATATAAACTTGTGTTTTAACGAGCTCTACATTTACTAGGTAGAAAAATGTTGTCTATCTCTTACGGTTTACCCATTATGCAAAAGCCATTCAGAATGAAGAGGGCTTTTGCGGAGATTCCCGTAAAATTCAAGATATACATTTTATTTGTCATGAAAATATCTTAAATATATGATATTTTAATCAAAATCATTGAAGCCATTTTTGAGAAAATCAAAATTTTCGAAAAATATTCCATGCAAAGGATAGTCTGAAATGGGTAGATCTTTCTGAAAATCTTTGTGTCGCATCTCTGAATGATACTGAACCTCAATACTAAGTTTGGTGGTTATCTCACTTTTCGTTTTTGAGTTATGCTGTTCACAGGCACACAGACACACGTGGACCTTTTTCCAAAAGTTGATTTTGGATCCAGGGGCCTCAAAACATGTATTTACGGTGAAATCCCTGTATCTAATTTTTGGGTGGAATGCAAAACTTCCCCTACTGTGGTAATTTTAGTGCACCTTTTATGGTAAGTTTTACTCTACCAATTGGTAATACTGTTTAGTATGACAGCTTGTGTATGTTCAAGTCGCGTGGTTTCTTTCTTTGCAAATATATCCTAGTTTACTCCATATTTGCATCGAAAAGCTTTCGCTTTTCTTTGTGAAAGACAATTTACTCGCATAAAGAACCCGTTTTCCCACAAACTTATGAACATTGTTGTCAGTTTCTAAAAGATAATTACTGATAAATGTTAATCAAAATATGCTATAATTTTCCTCAATAAACACACTTTTGGATAAAAGTAGATGAGTGAGGTTAGAGGTTATGCTTCAGCATCCTATAAAACGTTTAGTCTTAAATATTGTCTTAGATAATGAGTCATGAATTTAGCTGATTTGATATCAATTAGAAATTATATATCTTTGTTTGGTCTTGTCTTGTACGATACAGATGAGGCACCATTTTTAACACTTAAAGAATATCAGTCTAATTATATAATAAAAATATAATAACAGCCCGCTTTAAAAGCAATATGTGTATAATATAATATATATATAATGTATGTAACAGGCATTGTATTATGTTTATACTGTCATGTGAATGTATTATGTAATTTAACAATGTAGGAGCTGTGAGAATAGAAACCGAAAGTTGCTAACAATGAGGTAACAATGAAGTAACCTTGAATTAGAAAGTTTAATAAAGGCTATTAGTAATTCTTGGAACAATAATGTAATATTTAAAACAGTTTATAAATAGCCAACCAAAAACTAGAAAAGCTGAAAGTTAAAAAAATTATTCTATTGGAGTAGGATTAGCCAATCAGAGATTTGAAATAGAGATATTTACAAATTTAAGCGGTAAACACAAGACACTACTAGACGTGTTCCTGAGCACTTCGATACGGTACAGGTTAAGTGTAAGACATAAAACTTCATTACGGCGAAAATAATATAAAGTTTACGTGTTAAAAAGTGAAATTAATAAAATAATCTCACAGCTCTACAGTATGATATATCAATGAAGTGCTATTTAATCGTGTGAAAGATTAATAAAAAAAGGAGTGAAGTAAAAGTAATAATTTGCGTAAGTCTTCTTTCTTTAGCCGTTCCAGCCCTGCTAAAAGATACGTGTTTCTGCAAATTCCTACTGACTAATCCGAGGCAGATATGCATATATAATATTTAAAGAAACATTGAAATACAAAGTTGATTTTTTTAAAAGTGGGGCGAAGGCCACCGGAAAGTGAACGTGGGACGAAGGCCACCGGAAACTTTGTAACGTGCGTGGTCTAAACAACTTTAAGTTTGGCTCTCCAACTGCAGCAATACACCTTCTTCACAGATTTTGGTCATTGCTCTGGGCGCACTTCAGCCTTGGGTCTACTGTGCAACCTGTATCGTTTTAAAGTCAATTATGCCTGCATCCTTTACCAAGGAACAGTTCTCATAACAGGTATGGTTTCAAATTTTTCTGGTTCTAAAAACATTTCCCCAAAAGCAATATATCCCCTGTGAGATGTAATGTGGTGGGCTGTTTCAGGTTTTTTCTTGCACAATCTGCAATCCAAGTTACTCTGAAACACTCCCATCGTGTTAAGATTCTTTTTCACAGGCAGTACTGTGAGAAATACAACAATTTTTCTAAGCTGAAGTCTGTTACATTTAAGTAAGCTTTCAGCTTTTATCTTACATGGTTTTCTAATAAATAGTTCACTATGTTTTCTGAAATTTTAAGCTTGGTTTTATGACGTTCTATTTTGGAACAGTTCCTAATAGCCTGTCTTAGTAAACATCGAGATGTTCCTTGATCGGCTCTGACCAGTAAGTTGTGAAGCTACCCCTTGTCTTGCAATAATATATTTGAATTTTTGTGCAATTAATTGCCAGGTTCTAGGTATATATTAATCACAGGCTAACGCTGCGTTATCTAACGCGTCTTTAAACTGTGTGTTCCTCCGAAACGGAAGCTGGTAGAGACTGACTGGAAAACAAATATCGCTGGTTATGCATAACAAATGCCGGCTGAAGTGGAATGCAAAATAAACTGCTTCCTTGGCTAGAAAAGGCGGAGTTTGTTAATGAACTTTCCATGTAAAGAAATATATAACGACATAATTTTTTATTTTATTTTAAAGCTTTCTTTATTGAAAGGCTGCCTCTTGAACAAAGCATAACAAATACAGAATTGCCAATAAACACACATAAATGGTTGAATAGGGTAATAGGAGAAGAACAAAGTCATGCATTGAAATGTTTCAATAAAGTAATAATAATATTAATATGTTTTTAAAACTTCTACAAATATCCTTGTAGAAAACAATGGAATATAAACTGTGAGTTGTTTTGAAAATTTACGATGATTTGGAGGAATCCAGTAGAACAACATGAGAGGCGTTACTATGGATAAGGGCTATAAACATGATTTTTAAGAGGGTTACTGATCCTTTCAAAGTGGGCGTTCCAAATGATTTGTGATTGGAATATGAACACGGATTATACGAAGAAAATCATTGTTTAATTAATAACTAATGATTAAATTACAATTTAACCAGCCTCTGCATTTATTCACAATAACACTAACGAAATAATCATAAACGTATGTGAACTTATTTTCCAATCCGCAAATCTACTTATACCTAGAATAACAGCTCATTCCAAGAAAAGCGTTTATTTTAGGCACAGTGAGTGCCAAAGGTCATCGCTTCCAAGAACAAAGCATACTATCAATAAAAACTTAGTCCTACTGGGGAAAGAAAGAATAAAAGCTTGAATATGTCCAAGCAATAGATAAAGCAACAAGGCTTATTAAACAAAGCAAAAAGGAATCCCGGCTAAATTTTGCCATATCCTTAAATCACCAAACCGCTCTGAAAACGGCATGGGGAAATATCCTGAAAATCAGAGGATGATTTAGAAACAATTCTGAGATTATTTGACAAAATCCTGAAACAAAAGTAATCAGGACAAACCCGCAGTTAATAACCGATATCTAAGCAGAATCATTTGCAGCTGTAACTTTGACTTCAATTCTGGGGATGAATTCTGAGCTTTTAAAGCCAAATATGACACACTACTTGCTCGTGTTAATAGTGACTACATCGAAAACTTCAATGAGATTATCCATTATCATTAATACTGTGGCATGTAGTTGTGGTAACACTGTAAAAATATGTGGTGTGGTAACATTGTGTGGTTAATTCTTAGGTTGGCAAGGTAAACAGATAGCGACGTAGTAGAAGGGGAGGGGTTAACTGGTTTTATCTTGAGGTAGCATGTAGCTTGCGTCCTCTTTGAGCCTTGATAGTGAGCAGAGCAAGACGTGTGTTAGGCTGACGCTTCGCCAAACTTGAAGGTAACCTGTATCACTTTTATTTGGTGTAATATATTGGATATCTAACTTCATGCTATGTGAATTACTTATGTAGATGTTCCCTTCCTTCCTAGGACATGAAGATTTAATAATATTTTGCTGGTTTTCAGGTGTTATAATTATTTTGTTAGCTTGGCCCCCGTCGAATCTCGTGTTAGGAAAGCGCAATGATCTTGGTCCTGTGCTGTACCCCCCGTAATGGAGTGATTATACAAGAGGTTTTGACAATACGAAAATGAAGAAGCTTTAGCCCTGGGCCAGACGAAATACCCTGCACTACTAAACCAACTACCCACCCAAGGCCAAGTTTATCTTATTGAAATATTTAATTACCTCCGGTCCAATAAACTATTTCCCGACGTTTGTAGTACAGCAGTAGTAGTACCCGTGCTAAACCCAACAAACACCTAACACTGCCAAACTATTAAAGCAAATAACTCAACATGCACAATGTGCAAAGTTCTTGAAAAAATTGTAAACGTTGGTCTATTGAAAGTAGGAAGATTTTATCTGAATCGCAGTGCGGCTTCAGGCAATCCAGTTCCACCTTAGTCATGATATAATATGAAATAAGAGACGCCTTTTCCATAATCAACCCCACATCCTAGTTAGTCTAGATATACAAAAGGCATGTGATATGAAATGGAGAACACGCATACTCCAAATACTACTACAATATAAAATATCAGGCAGCATATTTTGTTTCATTCAGCGTTTCCTCCAGCATCGCACCATTAGAGTACGAGCTGATGGCGCAACCTCCAAAGAAGTTAAGTTAAATAATGGTGTTCCACAAGGTACTGTGATCAGCGTTATACTCTTATTGTTAGCAATAAATGATATTCCAAATCCTGTTTCTTACATTAAAGGCATGCCTTTTTTGCTGACAATATCACCATTTTAGTGACAGGAAAGCATCTCAACCACCCAAGCCTTGCTGCAAGACACTGTCACGAAGTTACAAACAAGGGCACCAAAATGCTATTCAGATTCTCTCAAAAAAGTTAAAGTGTATCCTTTTTACCAAAAGGTTAGTGCATCTCCCAAACACTACCATCCACCTACTTGGAAACCCATAGAAACAACAAAATATCTGACTAATCTTCGACCGAAGCCTATCTTGGAAAACATATTTTAACCCTAAAGGAAGACTGAGACGTCTCAACATTCATTCTAAAAACAGGGTAATTGGGGTGCCGACCAACATATTTTACAAATGATCTACCATACTTTAATCCGGAAGTAAACTTGACTATGGAGCTACTGTGTACAATTCAGCAACACCAGCATTATTAAAACAGCCGGACGCGATTCAAAGCTCAGCTACCACAATTGTATTAGGGGCATATCGTACCAGTCCTGTCTCTAGTTTACTTAAGAATCTCAACAACCACTGCTTAATATCAGGAGAATACAGTTAAGCATAAAATATGAATCTAACTAGTAGCATAACCCTATTCAAATATTCATTCCTTTGTTTTTGCAAATCAGAAAGGAACAAGATCTATCATCCACAAAGTACTCATTAATTGCCAACTATTTAAACACATAAAGCATCAAATACCTGCCATGATGACTAGGAACTCCGACGATAGCTAATCCTGGAAACTCGAAGCTCCCAAAATATGTACTAATCTTACATTTCACATGAAGTCGAATATACCTTAAATATTTACCAACATTATTTAAAGAAATGTGAAACAGTTTCCCTAATCACCAGTTCCTATACACTGACGGATAATAAGAGATCATGGTGTTGAATGTGCAATAATAGCACGTGATAAAATTTTACAGTATAGGCTATCCGAATATTATTCCACCTTCACTTGTGAATGTACACCAGTTGTTTACTTTTCGACAACTCATCACAATCGCTATGTAGTTAAGATGTACAGATTCAATAAGCACCTTAAAAAACATCAGCAATTATACTACAGACAATAAGCTTGTACAGTACGTCGAGAAATTACTCAGCGCCATCTCTGAAACTGACAAAAATTAGTATTTGTTTGGATTCCTTCCCATCAAGAAGCAAAGGGGAATGAAAGAGCGGATGAAGCTGCCTAGGATGCCACACAGTTACTCAAACTAACGAGCATTCTAATCCCATATTCTCATGTCTTAAATCACTTCTCCAAAGCATCAATACAAAAATGGAAGTTGACTGGAGTCAACAACCATCAGGAAAACTGCACCTGGTACAAAGGGGATCCACCGTCCTCAACTCACTAAGTCGCCCACTAGAAAACAAGTCGTTCTCACACGACTATGAATTGGTCCTTATCCTATCTTATCACTCTTATCGTCTCTAAGGACAGATACAGCTAACTCTGATCTATGCCAAAGAGACATCACCATCTACGACCTCCTCACAGAGTGCAGTAAACATATATCAACAATGCTAACCAGCTTCTTAAGATGCCCCAAACTTATATAAAGGACATTTGTATACTGAATGTACACGTTTTACTTCTTAATATGTTTGTTAAAGAAGAATCGTTTGCATTATGTCCTCGATGTTGATGAGAACTGAAATAAATAAATTTGAAATAAAAGTCCAATTACTTCCTTTAGTACAATGGAGCAGAGTATTTTCTTTAAAACATTGGTTCAAATTAACGTAGTATTGTTTGTATTCGGGAGAAAATTTCTGCCTTGGGCACTGTGTTTCTTCACATGTTTATCTTTAGCCCCATCCCTTCGTACCAGGTCCCGGTCTCATGCGAAGGAAAGTGGTGGCGTTTTAGAATTGTGCATGTGCTGAAATAAAAGACCAACGGTTCATGGTGAGATAGGCTGCATTAGTAAACGCATGCGTTAGACGTGAAGTAGCATTATAAATCTTTCTAAGCAATACATACATATATAACAAACTTAATATTTAAGTAACTTTTAGGACTATTCTTGAAAGTGTTATTCCCTTGAATTGTGAAATAAAAATTTTTGATCTCTTGAAAATCGTGATATTATTTCTTCTGAAACTCTATTACGCAATATCCGAAATTTTATTATCGCTTAGCTATACATAGGATTCGTCAAAGTAGAATGTTCATGAAATGCAGGGTAAGCAATACCTCTGTTCTGAATTACTGAAAGAAACTTACAAGTCATATATAAATCTGCAGAAAATAATTTACAATGGTGAGTGCAGTATCGTTTTTAAGATCAGCTTTATTCCTGAACACATCAATATTAAGCTTTATTGAGAATTCCCGATATTTTCTAGTTAAAGGTTCTCACAATGCCATACCGATTTCAACTAACAGGTATTACCGGACCCTTTTAATTATTGGCACACATTATTATTATTATTATTATTATTATTATTATTATTAGGTAAATTTTGAATTTACAAATTCTGAAGCCAAAACATAGTAGCTAAACTCAGAGCTAATCCGCTCCCCACCTGAAGCCAGCGATCTTCTAATGGTGCAAGCTTTAGAAGCTTACCAGCTGACCTGACTATTCTTCTTGAGATAGGCGGAGACATGTGGTATTACTTAGCTATGTATGCTCATAAAGCTTATGAACGGTACACTTAAATAAGCAATATGTTTCATATTGGTAAATCAGGAAATCTTGACAGGTTTCGTTTCCTCGGTTCCTGCTTGAACAGTAATTTCATCTTATATTTATTTGCTATAATTTTGTTTAACAGATAAACCATATGTGTTGCTATCTAATGTCGTTCATTAAAAATGAATATTTAAAGTCTCTTCCTTCTTTTTGAACAATCCTTTATATTTGTTATTTCTCAGTCTTGGGTTTTTATTGCTATACACATCAAATACGAGGGCTGTCCCAGAAGTACCGGACCTAACAAAGAAAACACGAACATGTTGGGAAAAAACTTCTTTATTTCTCTGCATAGTCTCCTTTCAGCCGATACATCTTTCCCAGCGATGTTCAATAGCTTCGATACCCTGCATATAGTGAGAACCGTCGAGTTCTGCAAAATAACAATCAACTGCAGAATCCACGTCTTCTTTGTTGGCAAATCTTTTCCACCAAGCCATTTCTTCAACTTTGGAAGCAAAAATAATCAGAGGGGGTCTAAGTCTGGCAAATAGAGTGCATGAGGAAGCAATTCGAAATTTAACTCATTGATTTTGGCCATGGCGATAATGGATGTGTGAACTGGTGCATTGTCTTGATGAAACAGAACTTTCTTTTTCGCTAAATGCGGCCGTTTGTGCTTGATTTCATGATTCAAAAGCTTCAATAAGTTTGCATAATACTCGTCATTTTCCTTTTTTAAGATAATCAATGAAAATTATCCCACGCGCACCACAAAAACTGACGCCATGACCTTGCCTGTAGACGGAACTGTCTTCGCCTTCTTTGCAGGCGATTCTTCCCTTTCAATCCACTGTTTAGACTATTCTTTCGTCTCAAGTGTGAAGTGATGGACCCATGTTTCATCCATGGTTATGAATCGACACAAAACTTGGCTTTATTGCAGCGAAAAATCGCCAAACACTCGACTGAAACAACCTCACTGCAATTGTTCCATTGTGAGTAAACGCGTCACCTATCTTGCGCACAGCTTTCTCTGTATAAATTTTCAGTTTGTGTGTGATGTACAGCACATTTTGTTATGCCTACGATGTTTGTTAACTCGAGCATTTTCAGTCGATGGTCATCCAATACTATTTTGTGTATTTTCTTCACAATTTCTGGCGTGGTCACCTCATTTGGTCGAACACTGCGATGTTCGTCTTGGCAGCTCGTACGGCCTCGCTTAAACTCCGCCACCCAATATTTTACTGCTGTAAAGGAAGTAACAGACTTCCCCAGAGTAGAATCTAGCTCAGTTTTAATATTAGTTGGACTAAAACCTTTCAAATGAGAGTATTATATCACATAACGATGATCAGCTTTATCCATGTTAAAAATTTGCTGAGAGCGTTCATTATTAATGGCTGCCAAACAATTACTAAACAACGTAGCATCGTCAAAATTCAAACTTTAACTTTACAAGGGTGGTACTTTCTACCATAGTCATTTGTTTGAAACAATAACTGTTATATATACATCAGGCCGGGTAGTTCTGGGACTGCCCTGATATTAACGTTCTTTGGACCTGAACCCGAAATTCACGGAATGCTAGCCACTATAACGCGCAGCTATTAAATTATCTGTCACTATCTATTTTCGTTCATTAAAAATTAATATTTAAAATCTGTTCCTTCTTTTGGAATAACCCTGTATATTTGTTATTACTCAGTCTTGGGTTTTTATTGCCATATACATCAAATATTAACGTTCTCTAGACCTCAACCCGAAATTCACGGAATGCTAGACACTACATCGCGCAAGTAAGTAAAATTATCTCTGAAATCTTAATCATTAAGATAACTCTAAGATATATTTTCTTATTTTTAAATGATGTATTGGTTGTAGGATTAATTATCCTTCTTTCAGGTATCTGTATGTACTTAAATATAGAAGAACAATCTGTACCACAGTTATTCATGCATGCATTAGGGTTAATTAACACTTAACTGGAGCACCATTGCTCCTGAGGACCCTCCTAAATTGTCCTTACATCATGTCTCTACCGAGTGGAGTGGAGTACCACAGCCTTGAGATTTCACGTGGATTCCCTTTAGTGCAGCAGCTACCTACGTGCGAGTTGGTTGAGATACCGTAAATCTAAGTCGGGGTGTCCCTAAGATCCTTGAGCTCTACTTACGTGAGTACATGTTTAAATAAATGCTTCAATTATTTATAAGGTTTACATATTATATTTTAAGTAAAACTCTTTATAAGTACAAATAGTGTTTTTTTATTGTTTTTAGATTACACATGGCTATTTATAACCAAAATGGCGGCAGAAAAACAATTGCAAGCGGCGTTCTGTTTTTAGGAACTTATTCTGACCATGCTACAATTACTGTTTTGATGGCCCATTGTTGCGGTCGTCACAGCCTGCTAATTTTATTGGTGACCAGGCGCTCCTTGTGGGTGTGTTTACGACGACTCCCTGGTGAACTTCCTTCTCCGTTCTGATGATATTCTCGGTAAGCTACTTGTCTCAAAGTTAAAAGACAGTGTGGAGGTAATTGGGAGATCTGTCTCTATCTAACGAATACGTGTTGCCATTAGCCTGGTCCTTTTCTACTGTCGCGCTGTGGCAAAGTTGCTAATAGCATAGTGTAAATATTAAGTTATAATTTTCAGCTTTGAACGCGTTATCCTATGCAGAATATTTTTCTCTGTAAGATTATATCAGTTTTAGAGCCTTTATAGATTTCGTTTTGCAAAAAGAATAGAACGCGAAAATGTTATTCTTAGCTAGAGTAAAGTATCGTGCTGATACCTGGCAAGTTTGAATTCACTATCATTAATAAAAAGAGCGATATAAGTTTTTAAAATTAAATGCTTTCGAAAAATTTTATATCTATGCAGGAGAAAAGTTAGCAGGGAGAAACTGTTTTGATATTGAATTTATAAGGGGGACCAAGCGAGAGGTAATGTTGAGGAGGATTGGAGACAGTTTTTAAAAGAAGCCAGAATCCTGTAACTTCTTGAAATGATTGTGTATGGCAAACAAAAGTAATCCATTTACTCAACTAACAAGCGCCAGTAAGTGTTACAATTAGTTTGTAAGAGTGTACGTTTATAGCGTGTGGAACACTGTGAAGTGTAACGTAGTTTATTCATTTAACATTTTACGTAAATATTTATAGTTATGGAGTGGGAAGCTAGGAATAGAGGAAACGTTGGTAAACTAAAAAGCAATTAAAATTAATAATGAATGCGTTAAATTATTCAAGTAAAATGAGTCAGCAAAGCAGTAAAAGAAACACCTAAGCTAATGGGTGTTCAGAAACAGTGGTATATAGGATAAAAGTGAATGAATGAAAGGACGGCATAAAAAAAGAAAGCAGAAAGCGAGGGAGAGAAAAAACACGGTTGGTTAATGCAATATGTTGGATCAACGTAAAGCGCAGTGCAGCATATTGTTCATACTTTGTTGTTTGAAAACATTCCACCAATTTTGTGCAATTTCGTCAAGGGTAGATAAAAGGTGACGAAACACTACCAAATCATACCTTTTATGTTTTGTATTTTATATTTCTTTGATAATATATATTTTATGCCTGTAAAATGGTATTTCGGAATCGTGAAAATACAAATAGGAGAGATAAGGTGCAGATGAAAATTTTTAAATAGCGGTGGGGATATTTCACTATTTGGTGGTGTATCATTCACAAGATGATATTAAATTGGTAGACAGATTGCAGCTGACCGCCAAAGTGGCGAGTGTACGTATAGTAGATGAGGCAACGATGCGCCCCGTTTAAGCTGTACTTTCTTTTAAAGGTGAGACACGCTACGATTTATCTACGTTTTTTGGATAAGGAACTTTGATAGAGCATGGACTGAGGATATATCCTGGTAAGAACATGTGACACGATGATCCCAACTTGTATTATCGGTAAAAGAAGTAATAATAACGTTTATTCAGCTTTAATAGTATTTTCACTATGCTTAATACTTGTCCCTGTCCGCGATGAAATATCAGATTAGGCCGTTTATTTATTAACCATCTCGTTGACACTAAGATATTACTCGCGCAAAACTTCTGGAATCGTGACCTTGATTGCCAACCCCAGCTGCCGAGCCTAGGAATGGTTTATGTTTAGCTTTATCAACGAAAGCGATATAATACCTATGCTTACTTACAGTGCGTAACACATACAGTCTGCATAGAAAGTGTCTGCATTTGGTTGTAATTTTAAAGAGAGCTGCAGTATCTAAATAGTACTTATTTTATATTTGTTATATTTATAACCATGGCTCCAATGTTTTCAAAGTTAAGTGGTAAGGTGTTACGTAGTCAAAGTAGGGAAATAATTGCAAATGTCCTCGACTTCATGAAGCAAGAAGCAGACATGAAGGAAGAAAATATATGTTCATCCGAGTTCCACAAAAGCCTTAAGAGAATGAAAGAAAGAGTAGTCAAAACAACTGGTGTTTCACCGAGTTCCGATTCCACAGTTCTCAAAGATAAGAAAAAAAAAAACATATGGATGAAGGAGTGCCATTTGACACATCTGGGAAGAAACATAAGGTCCCTAAACGTAATACAGAAATAGACGATTTCGAATGCGTCATTCGGCGCACGATTCACAATTCCTATGTAGAAGAAAAAACTGTGCTAACAATAAGCAGATTGCTCATCAAGCTGAAAGACAGCAGAAACTTACAAGGTGGTGCTACAAATCTCAGAAAAATTATTAAAGATTTAGGGTTCAAGTGGAAGAAACCGAAATCAAATAGAAGAACTCTAACAGAAAAGTAAAATAAATAAATAAATAAAATAAAAAAATAATAAAATAAAAAAATAAAAAGTAAATGTTGCCATGATAGCTTAGTCGGTTAGACCAACGGCACGGAAAGTCTAAGATCCGTGGTTCAAATCCCGGCTATGGCATTGAATTTTTCAGTCTGATTCTACCTTTCCAAATGAGTATAATTTTATATGTACTTATATCAGTGTGTACTTATATCAGCATCAATTTTTAAGGTGGTGCTACAAATTTCAGAAAAATACTATAGTATATGAAGATGAGTCATACATACACAGCAGTCGTACAGCATCTAAAAGTTGGAGTGACGATAGCGAATTAGCTTGCAGGTTCCTGTTGCTAAAGGGCAAATACTTATTATCGTTCATGCTGTTGGAGAGATCGGCTTCGTTCCAACTGCCCTTCTTTTACAAGTTGCAAAAACAACAGGAGATTTTCATCAAGAAATGAATACAGAAAAGTACATGAAGTGAATCAACGCCATGTTGAGACCTAATATGCCTGCTGGGTCTGTTCTGGTCATCGACAATGCTTCACAATGCGTCAACACTCAATTGACAAACCACCTACCTCAAATTCATTGAAAGAAGAAATGCGAGCTTGGTTACTTAGACATAATATAGCTTTAGATGAAAGCATGAGTAAAACAAAGCTATATAACTTAATTAAAACCAACAAACAGCTTCAGACGTCATACATACTTGACCAGATAGTAATACAACATTGCCATAATGTACTTAGACTCCCATCGCATCACCCGGATCTAAACCCAATCGAATTAATCTGGGCTGATATCAAAAATGGGTGCCATGCAGAAATATCACTTTTAAATTAAAATATGTGGAGCAGTTATAACGCCAGCAATTTGCTGAAATTGGAAGGCCAGAATGGGAAAATGTATGTCGACATGTTGAATAAATTAAGAATCATTATTTCGAAAAATACAGAATTGCAGAAAATCATATAGAAAGAATTCTCATCCAAGATAATGGTGCAGAAAGTAGTGACAGCAGTGATGACGGCAATAATGTGAGTGATTCCACAGAAGAGGAAGGGTTGTTAGGTGCGGAAGAATTGGAGGCAATGATTGACAGCGTTTTTTATATTAAGCGCTTTTTACAGCGTGGATTTTAATATACTGTATATAACCAAGTTTATCAGCGCAAAGCAGTGCATAACCGGTGTGGATATTTGACGGTGACTGTCCCACGCACTCCTGCAGTATGCAGTCGACCGGTCACCACCTGATCTGGTAAGCAACTCGCATCATAGCTCTCATTAAGATTTTCACGTGTCTAGAACTGTTGCGCCGATTATACTTCGTAATCAAGTCGAAGCTCCGCTTGATGTTTACAAGACTGTTTCGTTTACACTTGTAATTTAACGCGCCAAATTAGGCGTTATCGACGATGCGATGCTTGAATAATGGTTGTAACGAGAACTTCCTTTGGTAGGCAGGGGTTAATTGATGCGAAGGAGAAGTGATTGGATGTGTTGTTATTGTTTTTCTTCCAAAAGAAGATACGAAGGTATCTGTAATTGAATAATAAAAACATTAATGAACATTTCAGGTTATAACAGCTGTTCATAATTAATATACAAGTATTTATTTTATCACTGAATTTAATTTTAAATTACAGTTTTAACTTTCTATTTATTGCGAGGGGTGATCAGAAATTAAGGTTACGAAGCCTGCAGTGAAACGTATACATCTTATTTCATACAAAAATACAGCCAACTGATAGTACATACATTGGGTTATTTTTCGACGTAGTCTCCACATCGGTTTAGGCACTTGTGGCTTCGTGCGATAAGTTTGAATATTCCCTCCTGGTAAACATCCTGTCCTTGCGTGCTCAGCCACGTCGCGAAGTGCTTCACCTCCTCGTTTGAAACGAATCGTCGGCCTCCTAGGTGCTCCTTCAAGTGAGGAAAAAGGTAAAAGTCGCTTGGAGCGATCCCGGGCTGGTGGGAGGATGGTCGATGATGTCCCTTCGAAACTGCTTCAACAGAGAAGGTAAATCTGAGGAAACTGGCCCAGGTTTGATCTATGCGGCTACATAGGTAGTCAACATTTTGACTTCATACTACTTCTCTGTTACCATCAACATAATCATCATCTGAAACGGATCCTATAAATTACTCATTCCATCTTCTTAGTTGTCTTCTGGCGTTTCCTCTCCCTTTTGGCATGTAGATAAAATTATTCTAGTCGTTCTTCCCTCGGACATTGTTAATATTTGATTTTTCCATTTTCTCTATACTGCTTAATAATTTCATTTATACTTGAAAGTTTTAATCATCTCGTAATTTCTTCATTTATAATATGATCTAGAAATGTGTATTCAGGTATATTTCTAAGAAATTTCATTTCTGTTGACTCTATTCCTCTCATTTTATCTTTGTTTAATGTCCAACACTCACCTCCGTGTAGCAAGCAAGGAGGTTAAACCAAAACTTATTTATGACTTCTTTTCTAACCTTATTTTTCAATGCCACAGAAGTGTGTCCATCTGTTTAGCTTTACTTTCGGATCATTATTCCTTGTACATGTTATTTGATAACCTAGGTCAGGTATGAGGATTCCTAACCCCGTGTGTCACCGCGTGGTCAATCGATCTTCACCCCTCCGCTTCTCGTTTACTGTTTGCAACCAGAAGCAGTCTTCTAATCCAGTGGTGGAACACTGCTTAACGCAATTTCAAGATGCATTCAACAAGAATTGGTTTATGGAAGAATGCTCTTTCATATTTTGTAGCATACGAAGATGCTGCAATATACTGTGTGTAGGTGTGTGTGTGTGTGTATTTATGTATGTAATTGTGTTTGTATATAATAAATTGCGTGTTTTAAAGAGATCTACATTTGCTGTGTAGTGCGTTTTCATCTATCGCTTAACGTTTACCAGTTATACAGATTATACGAAATTTCTTCGGAATGAAGAGGGATTATAATGTTTAATACCTATACACATTTTATTTGTCATCTAAACATTTTTAATATGTAGTATTTTAATCAAAATCGTTAGAATCATGTTTTAGAAAATAACATATTTCGAAAAACGTATAAACGGTAGTTTGGGGTGGGAGAGTTTCTTGAAAATCTTCGTGTCGCATCCTTGGAACTTGAACACCAACTTTAGTAATTGTCCGAGATTTCGTTTTTAAGTTATGCTCTTCACAGATACACAGGCACATACACACGGACATTTTTATAAAAATTGGTATTTTATATTCAAGGGCTCTCTGGTGAAATCTTGGTATAGAATTTTTGGGTGAAATATACCTTCTCGTGCTAGGTACGTGGTAGGGAAAGTAAAAAGCATGGGATAGTATCTCTGGCTCTAATTAGTAGGTCAACAACTTAAATTCAAGCAAGATAATTATTTGCTGTAAAACCGTAAGTATTGAGTATTGTTTGTTCATTTTTCCCAAAGTTTATAAGCGATATTACATTTATTCGTTCAGTTTGATAACAAGTATGCGATATTTTCAGCTGCAAACTTTTATTGTATGCATAATAATGCATAAAGCACTCGATTTTGTTATGTCATTTGATAATTAGCTGCATTTTAATAAATATAAATTTTTAGTTTTTGAAAATTAAGAATCACATTACGCCACTGCTCGGATAAAGGGGTAGCTACATTACGTCGGAGTAACCCTCCCTGCTGGATGTGACACGCGCTGGCCCATACCTGAATAAGATGATTGAATGCATTAACCTGTTCTACTGTCTTATTTTCAAGGACTATTTTTACTCTTATCCTCTGCTACTATTGGATAAAATTTCGCGCCGCTTGAAGCACCTCTATACCTACGTCATTTTAGTTCATGAATCTCATTCGTTCCTCCTTCCCCTTTATATTTACTTTTTGCTGAAGTTCGGAGGTTTCGTATGCTGTTTTCTTCTCACCCTGCTGAAATAATATCATAGATGAATATAACTTAACTCCAACACATGTAACAATACTGTTGCAACCTCGAGGCTATCGTAAAACTTGGTTCCTTCGCTTCCTCTTACATGTCATCGTCAATATTTTAACAGTGGATTACAAAGTCTTAACTTATTTTTACCGTTTGCCACTACAAAAACCTATGCAGAAATTTTCACATTTTATTGCACATAATTCTATTCTTTGATGTTATTGTCACAGCTGGAATTATTATTCCATCACCACTTTGGCTGAAGTGTTAACGAAAGTGACACAAGTACGTGAGAATGAATGTGAAGAAAGTATACATAATATAGAAGATGCACAATCTGAGATAGCAGAAAATGAATATTATGAAAATGAGTCAAGTGATAGTGTAGCTGAAGTTAGCTGTTGGGATACGAATAATGACTTTATTTTAAGCCATTGCATGAAAGTTAGAAACAAGTAAGATTCTCTCAGATTTTTAAATTTGGTGATGGAAGAGTTAAAGCACTTACGATGTTCTTCTGAGCGCTCTTAAAAAGGATTACCTCAAAGAAATAAATAAAAATAATCCAAAACAGGGAATGTATTAATATCTTAATAATTACATACTGCTTAGTGTTTTAGTTAGTGCAACAGAAAAATGATTAACTCGAATCAACAGAAAAGGTATTGAGATTGAACTAGGCTTGAACCAATGTGCAATTGAAAAGCTATGGAGCACTAATACTCTCAAGTAAAAGCGCCTTTCCTATGATGTTCTACAACGAGAGATTTCTCTATAATCCTATTTCCAGATCAAGTAACCCATTGTTTTTTTTAAATTTTCTGCATCTTCTTTGTTTTGCTTCTTTCCAATAATTGATAAATAAGGCCAGTCATGTCATTTTATAATACTCGGTGTCATTCTCCTTCTTTCTCCCTCCAACGACGTGTGTTGGGAGTGGTTGAGCTTTACGGCTACACAGTGCTAATAGAATAAAAGCTCTATAGACGGTAGGCAAACCAAAGAACAAAATAGGTGAAAAAGTTAAAGCTCCTGTCCCCTCCAGGGGCAACCCTGGTTTAGGCGGAGCAAAATATAAACGTAGAATTTTTTTCTTCTTCAGTTTTGCAAAAGGGCAGATGTTTTCACGTTAAACTATTGTAATGAATGTCAGATTCAAAAACCCTGGTTGCATACGCAAGTTATGTATATATTTAAAAAGGGTGCTAGAAACAAGTGTGAAAATTATGGGGAATAAGTACTTTAAATATGGAATATATAATGTATGAAAATATAGGTGTGTCTTTATTGGTGTCATATATTTGGGAGACGTGTTCCTAACACCAAAAAATGTTCATATGAACATGAGTCTGAAAATAATTTATTTCAGAGTTACAACAATAAATCGAAAGTTACAAAAATTGCTTGAAGTGGCTTGCTCGTGCTTCGATGCATGCAGTAAGCCTGCGTTCCATGCTCTGTTGAAAATTTCTGGTGTGTTTCGTATTTGGTCAAATCCAGTTTGGATACGTCCTCTCAAAATTTCAACATCAGGTACAGGAGTCGCATAAACCAAGGACTTCAGATGTCCTCAGACGAAGAAATCCATTGGATTCAAATCAGGCGATCAGGCAGAACCATGCAATGGGTCCCCCTCAACCAATCCATCTTTGCGGAAGTCGATCATTCAAAGCCTTACAAACTAATGAGATGGAGCACCATCATGTAAAAACCACATTCGTTTTATGATATCCAGAGGCACATTATAAGTTAAGTGCTGCAACTCATTTCTGAGAAACTGGAAATGGGTTTGTCCATTCATATGCGGAGGGATGAAGTACGGACCAATAAGGCGATCATGAATGATTCCACCCCAAACGTTGAGGGAGCACCTCTGTTGATGGTTGTCCTGTCGTACTTTATTAGGATTTTCAAATGCCCAGTTATGAGTGTTATGAAAATTGAAGATACCGTCGTGAGTAAAACCAACCTCATCCATGAATAAGATACAGACTAGGAAATTGATGGACATAGTGCACTGCTGTAACATGCGTTGACAGAAACGTCTAGTTGGCTCAAAGTCCGCCTCATTTAATCCTTACACACGTTGAAAGTGATACGGTATAGAAGATTTTTATGCTGAATTTTCCAGATAGTCATATGACTAACTCTTTCCCTTACAGCCATACGTCTTGTGCTTTGTGATGGGTCTGCATCCACAGCACGAAGAACTCGTTCTTCAAGCTCAATGGCTCGTACCGCTCTTGGTCTCCCAACATCCCTAGTACTCCTCTCAAATGCGGCATTCTCTCTCAATCGTTGGTGAATTCGTGCGAATGTTCTTGCACACGGTAACGGCCTGTCAGAGTACCTTTTTGCATAAAGTTCACGTGCTCGTGCTGCATTGCCATCTGCACGGCCATACTTGTATATTCGTTTGTTCACTCATAGAATACATCTTCTTTGACCTATAACAACGAAACGGTTGATTTTTAGACCCATGAACATATGGGTTTTTTTTACTGTTTTGATGTCAGGAACACGTCCCTCAAATATATGACACCAATAAAGATACAGCTTGTATATTAATTAAAAGATTATGAGCCAATTGCATATTATTAGAAAGGGACGACCTGTATGGTTGCCACTTCTACAGTTAAGCAGATAATAGAAGAAAGAAGGAAATTTAACGTCGAAACTCGTATAGCGTTCATTGACTACGAAAAACTCTTTGACCTGCAAGCAGGAAAAATCTATGGGAGATCATGACTCGAATCATTTAATGAAAGTAATGAACTATATATATACAGGATGGATCATTTAAGTTGAGACTGTACAATATCCCTAAAACTAAGCGTTGCAGAAACAGATGTCTTTAATAAAAGTTGCTTGCCATTAGTTGAGTTTTATTTGTAGGACGTTGTGATGGCCATTTTAGGGTCAATTTATTATTTTTTTAAATAAGAACCTACTCCTCATAAAAAACTAAACAGCATTTGTATAAAGCATCTTGCAATTGTTCTGACACCAACGTAAATGACAACGAAAGTTCCGAATGGCTGTGTACGAAGAGCGCAATAAATGGTTGGACCATCCATGTTTACGAAACCATCGTTTCGTAATTGGGAACCAACATTTGTTATTTTGTTTCCTTCTTCCTCATCACAAAATAAACAGGTTTTTATAAACCATTTTCTTATGAGAAAACAACATATAAATGTAGGTCCAAATTAAAAAAATAAATTGACCTTAAAATAACCATCATAACGTCCTCCAAATGAAACACGACTAATGGCATTTACCCTCCTGCATAATATCAAGCAAATTTTATTAAATACATTTCTTTCTTCAAAGCTTAATTTTGGAGACAATGTACATACTGAACTTAAATGGCCCACCTTTTAAATATAAAAGCATACATAAATCAACGTACCTTTTTGGAATGGAAGATATAATAAGCGGATAATATAAATTCAAGTTTAAGGCAGGTTTGTAGTTTGTATCCTACATTGTATTCAATTTGTATAGACGATCTGATTAGAGAACGGATGCTTAAAGTTAATGGAGGTATTTTTATTGCACCAGATTTTACGCATAAGACGATGCTGTTTGCGGATGACCAGACAATTATAAATAAAACTGAAGACTAGTTGCAAAGAGCAGTGTATATGTTACAGAAGTTATGTGAGAATTATAATTTCAAAATTTCGACAAATAAAACAAAAACAATGGCCTTACAATGGTAAATTCTGTTAGAACCAAAATTGTAATTAATTATACTATATTAGAGCAAGTCACGGGTTTTAATCACTTGGGAACATATATCAGCTATAAATACGAAAATTATTTTAAAAATAGACTACTCGTGTTTCAACAAATATGCGATATAATAAATAGAAGTTCAAAAACTAAAACTAGAAAAAGAAACACGAATGAAGTTTTATAAAGTGATGGCCTTGTCCGCTTTTCTTATGGATCTGAAACATGGACGCTGACGAAAGCTGATAAAAAATATCTGATGTGTTTCACTCACATGACTTTCTCTACTCTTGTGCAAACTAATTTTACAAACTCTTATTCTACATCTATTTCATATCAATCGAGATAAACGTTTGCAGAAACGATATTTTGACATGCAAAGAGATTTACATTTTACACATAGCGAGCAGTTCTAAAAATATTTGACTATCGCTTAAGGCGTACTATGTTTCCCTTGTTTTGTATTTACAAGGGCAATATAGAAATATTGCATAGATATGTCTATGCCTTTAAGCATAGACATATCTCTTAATAGCCGGTTGCTATGTCAGCACCATTCTCTTTGCCACAGATTAATACTCTGTGCATATTCAAGACAAAAAATGAATAATGATTTCCCATTTGAGAAAATAAGTTTTGGAAAACTTAAGGGAATAACAAGCAATATCTCGAAAATGGTTCACTCAACAAAAAAAATGTATATGACATAAATTGTGTATTTTAACGCGATCTAAATTTTTCGTGCAGTAAAAGTTTGGCTATCTCTTATGGTTTACCAGTTATGCAAAATTCGTTTACAAGGAAGAATACTTTTGGAGACATTCCTAGAAAATTCAAGATATACATTTTATTTTTCATAAAAATATCTAAAAAATATGATAGTTTAATCAAAATCGTTTGAGCCATTGTTGAGAAAGTTAAAATTTTCGAAAAATGTTACATGTAAAGGCTAATTTGGGGTGGTGGATTTTTCTTGAAAACCTTCGTGTCACATCTCTGGAAGATACTGAACCTAAATACCAAGTTTGGTGTTTATCCGATTGTTCGTTTCTGAGTTATGCTGTTCACAGACACACACACAGATACACACACAGGCATGTTTTCAAAAAATGCTTTTTTTATGGATTCAGCGGGCCTCAAAACATATATTTCCGGTGAAATCCCGGTATCGAATTTTTGGGTGGAATACAATATTTCCCCTACTTACTATACATAGTAGATGAGATTCATGAGAACGGCAAAGAGAACGGCTTTTAGACGAAGTTTCAAATAAAAAAATAGGAAAGAGATAGAAATAAATTCTCTGGAAGAAAAAATTATAAGTTATAGAAATGAATGAGACAATATGTTGATAGGATATCGAAAGAGAGGTTCCCAAGAAAAGTGTTGTATTATAGGCGTAATGGAAATAGACATCCGGGAAGACCAAGAAAACTATCGTCGGACTCGTTTTGAAGCCGGAACAGGCAGCACTGCCTAATCCCTAGAGTGCCAAAGAAGAAGTAGGAGATTATAGTCTGTGGATTTGTAGGTTATAGAACACCTATGCGTAGGGCTGCGCTGTTGGTTTGAAACAGTTTGATGTTTTTGGCTATAAACACAAATCTGCTTCAAAACCGTTTAATATGCAATTTCAAATGGTTCAGTTGGTTGGATTGGTAATATCAATGAATAGATAGAACACAAATACAGAAATGGTGCAATTTTATAGATGAGGCTCTTGTATTATATCTGTATATCATGTGTAACAATGACAGTTTTAATTGTTTGGAAATTTACAATTACCTTGTAACAAAAAGTATCGCTAGTGAGTGTTAAACAGGTAGTAATCTCTGGTTGCAACGAAAAGTTCATTTTGTATAAAAAATAATAAACACGCAATCGTCTACGGATCACATTAACATCATGGAAACACATTATTTCATTTGCAGGAAAAATAACAGTTCATTTCTGTTTACAAAAGCTTTTACCAAAGATTTCTATGCATCATCATGTCTAAGGTTACAGTACAATGAAACGCGTTTCTCAGTTATAACTGTAGATAATAATCTGTTTCTTAACTAATGTGAATCTATAATTGGCGAAACAGTTGCATTCACTGTCTGCCGACGACGGTGGTGTGTTCAAAATTCGTGAAGACATTGAATTCAATGGCTGCTTATTACATAAACCGCTCCACCACTTGGCTGGAGAGATACGAGTACATTGAGCAGCAGACTAAATACTCACCTTTGGAAGAAAGAAAGTAAAAAGAGTACACGTGATTACAATTCCACGATTAGCCATAAAAGAACAGTGTGAAATTTAAGTGAATCATAAAATGTTTTGATGTATTCCAATGATTGACGTTCCTCATTCAACATTAAGAACCGCTCCTTTACTGATATATTGGGGATCTACAAGGTTTGCTGCCGCATGAATTGCCTCACACGTGAATACTTTGCTATCGACCATGACAGCTCTAGCAGTTAATTTTTCTTCTGCAGAAATTAATTTACAATCTTTCAACACTGAATCTACATGCGTGGAAATTTCAGCAAACAGCTCGTGCACGTCTGAGTAAGTAGGTGTTATCTCCTCACTCTCTAATGATAGCTTCAGAGATAAGTTTCACTAGACACAAAGCTTCCTCTAATTTATGCCAAGTATCATCCGTCAGTAAAGAACCCTTAACAGTTCTGTCGATCCAAACGCTGGAGCTAACAATAGTTTCCAGCAGAGCTTCTTTATTCTTTGGCACACTATCAAGGCATATCGTTACAGCAGCCCATCGCGTTGGAGATGTGAAGGAAGAATTAGTATATTTTTCTTTCTTCTTGGCCTCCAGTGTTGCGTTTAGAAAATTGGCTATGCTTAAAATGCTTTATTATTTTCTTGCTTAGGTGATATATGAGGGGCATTCAAATGAAACCTGGTCAGTGCGTCTAACTTTGCACTACACGTAAGATGGCACCACGTAACTGCGTGCATGGTGGCACCATCTATTGGTAGAGCGACTACAGCGTGTGCAACAGTATGGTTTCACGCCGAAGAGAAGGTGGTCACACAAGCTATCGTCCACTACTGAACATGAAGGCGAGTAAGCAGGAACAACGAGGAGTGAGTCAGAGCAAGCAATGGAAACATGCGACTTCACCTCAAAAGAAATCAAAGGCCGTGCACACCAGTTCTGGTAAGGTAATTATGTCCTTCTTTTTTGACCACAAGGGCCCACTACTTATCGAGTTCCTGAAACGGGGAACCACCATCAATGCCCAGCGTTATCAAGCCACTTTACAGAACCTTAGACGAATCACCAAGTCGCAACGCCCAAGCATGTTGTCCAATGGCGTTATTCCCGTGCATGATAATGCCCGCCCACACACTGCCAATGCGGTGAAGACAAGCAGTTTTGATGGGAACATCCACCGTACAGTCCAGACATTTCACCGTGTGACTTTCATGTTTATGGACCCCTAAAACAAGCTATTCGCGGACATATTCACAACGGACGACGAAATGTGTGAATAGATCCAGGCCTGGATCCGACAGCAGCCTACTAGCTTCTTCAAGGATGGAATCGACCGGCTAGTGTCGCAATGGGATAAATACGCCAACAGTTTTGGCAACTATTTTTTAGTTAATAAAATCGTTAACGTTACTTTACACAAGTGACCGGGTTTCATTTGAGTGACCGTTATAGTTCTTGAAGCACTTCTAATGCTACCGCGTCTTTAATAAGTAGATTTATACTTTGTGCGGCACAACCTATTGACTTGTATGGATGCTTCACGTGTAGTATTTTTCCTGAAGCAAGCATATTTCGACGTTGTCTGTGATAACAGCGATGAAGTTGTCATTACCAACGTCATCGATAACTTGATGGCACTTGAAGCAGTAACTAGAGGTTTCCGTTGCTCTCCAGATAGTATTTTCTTGTAAAATATAGGGTCTGTTGTGGTGATAATGAGGTTTACGACACTGGTGCCTGAAATTTCTTTCAAACCTTCCGAAATTAAGGTCAGCGCATTTGACTCGTTAATATTTTGCATAACCACTGCCTTCACATGCTGGTGTTCAGTATGCAGCAAACGTCTCCCAAGAGCACGATGTGTTGGTGGCTCACAACCAGGACGGATCTTGTGAAAAACATCTCCTCAGTATTTTTATTCTAACATTGAAAGAGGTATTCCTGAAGCGTAAATAGCCGTGGCATTACTTTTGTTCACTTCATTCTCAGCTACTCGCATTTGAAAAGGGTGTAGTTGCTGGCAGCACCTCTGGAAAGTTACGCGGTTTACTACATAATGCGGGCCCTAAAGATATAGGGCTAGTACTACGTAATGCAACTTGTGATGGTTGCTGCTTCTGTACAACGTTATTCCGGGAATAAGTCATACGTTTTATAGTTTCGGATATAACAATGAGATCATTACGTAAATTTGATGCCAATACAAAACAATAATTTGTCTTCTCGCAATATTGCAACGTGCTTCTCTTTTTTCCATCGACATTTCGTATTTCGTTCAGACACCACAAACCGTCACGAGGCTGCATCCGGAGAACTATGTTCGTGTTCAAATCGATGCGAGCTTTATATACACACGCAAAGATATTCCAGAATGTTCGGTTCGATGTTTCTGCACATGTTAGTAAACATTTATTGCTTACTAACCACCTTCACGAACAGCACCTGGTAGTTATGCATCTCTCAAAAGTCGCCAGGAATGCGGGTTACAGCAATTTACACAACCAAAGAAGCAAGTTAAAGAAACCTTTACAACCCCACTTAATGCAATAAATTCGTTTAGAACGGTCTGATTAAAGCTCCACTTAGGGGTGTCTGATTCATCTGCTGCGCAAATATGTTCATGAATACCTTGATGCTTAATTTTGGCAAAAATGTCGTACTCGCTAGTTGAATACAATCAAGCACGAGAGCGTGCGAATAAGTTTAGAAAACTCGTCAAAATTACTGTTTAAGCAGAGACGGAGGAAACGCAGCACATGTCGTTTGTCAAGAGCTTGTAGTAGTAGTAGTAGTAGTAGTAGTAGTAGTGGTAGTAGTAGTGGTAGTGGTAGTGGTAGTGGTAGTGGTAGTGGTAGTGGTAGTGGTAGTGGTAGTAGTAGTGGTAGTAGTAGTAGTAGTAGTTTTTTTTTGTTTTTTTTAGAAAGAGGGGGAAAAACCCTCATGGGCATCAGGGGAGATTGCCCTGATGTGCCGGACTCATACCGACTAAAAAAACCCCTCTTTTTTCACTTGCTCACATTGCGGAAACTGCCTCTCAGCATTACTTCACAATGAAGCAATCATGTTTATCTCTCGTTTTCATCCATTTCTTTAGCCTTTATAATTTTAATTATCATGTCTTGAATAGTTTTCCATTTATTCTCAGTTTCCAGCATTAATGTTATAATATTTTCAACAGTTATTTCTTGTCCAATTTGTTTTATACCTGCTTGTCTTATTGTATTCCATTTTTTACATTTTAGTACAGTATGTTCAGGTGTATCCTTTTCCTGACAATACAGACAGTTTTCACTATTAGTAATAGCCATTTTAAACAAATAGGTTCTAAAGCGTCCGTGCCCTGATAAAAATTGGGTAAAATAGTACTCAACTTGTCCATGTTTCCGGTTTATCCAGGGTTCTATATCTGGTATCAATTTCTTGGTCCATTGAGCCGTCTTGGTTTCCTGTGTCCATTCTTCTTGCCATGACTGTATCATTTTTTCTCTTATCTTATCCTTTTGTACGTTTCCATGTTTTTCAGTTGCGTATACAGGCTCCCGAGCCACTAGATGTATGGGTATAGTCCTGGCTATTACTTGAATTGCCCGTGTAGATACGGTCCTATACGCACTAGCAATTCGGATCGCAATCTTCCGCTGTACACTTTCCATAATTCTCCGGAAGGTCTCTATTTCCACCCATGTTTTCCAAGCAGGTACGCAGTACAACATTATTGAGTTTATTACACTGCTCAGTAATCGCCTCTTTTCTGGTTTGGGTCCTCTCACATTTGGCATTAATCTTCCTAGAGCAGCAATACTTCTTTCTGCCTTGCCAGCTACATACTTAATGTGTGGCCACATGCTCAGATTGTGTCCCATTTGCATACCCAAATATTTTATGTTCTTACTGGATTTTATTTCTTGTTCACCGAAGTTAACCTTTATTTCCTTTAGAGATCTTCGTCCTTCCAGTATTATCATTTCCGTTTTGTCTGGTGCCAAGTATAATCCTTTTTTGGTCATCCATATTTCTATTTTATTCATAGACCACACAATTTTTTCTTCCACTTCATCTTTTGTTTTGCCACATACTATTAGCGCTAAATCGTCAGCATATCCTATAGTTTTTACTCCAGTTGGTAATTCCTCCTTTAACACTGGATCATAGTATATATTCCATAGGGTGGGACCTACAACGGAACCTTGCGGGACACCACAGCTCATACTCATTTTTGCATTATCACCAATCAGTATATTTCTGTCTTTTAAGTAACTGCAAATAACTTTAATTAAGTATGGAGCTACTTCCCTTCTTATGAGTTCATTTATTATACCTCTCCAAGGTGTTGAATTAAAGGCATTCCTGACGTCCAGAGTAACCATAACAGCATACATATGTCTTTCCTTTGCGTCCATCTGTATAATTTGTTTAACTGTCTCTATTGCATCCAGGGTTGATTTGCCTTTTCTAAAGCCGAATTGCATTTGTGCAAGTCCTCCTTTTCTTTCAATTTCTTTTATCAATCTTGTATTTATAATTTGTTCATAAAGTTTTCCTATTACATTTAACAGGCATAAAGGTCGGTATGATACACTGCCACAAGCTTTTTTGGGCTTTTCAATTAACATTAGCTTTGCTACCTTCCATTTTCTAGGGAAAATTCCTTTGACTAACAGCGTATTTATAACTTTTACAAACACTTCCGGATTTTGCGATGCAATAGCCTTTATAACTTCTGGAGGGATACCATCGGGTCCCGCTGCTTTTCCTGATTTAATTCGTTTACCTGCCTCTTTTATTTCGTCTTCCTGACATAAAGGTATTTCTTCTTTATTAATGTTAATCTCTGGCCATTCATTTATTTTATGTGCCGGAAACAGTGTTTTAGCAATATCTAATTGCTGTTCATCAGTAAGTTTTATTGATGTATTAATCCCTATCGTACCCGTCACTATAGTAGTAGTAGTAGTAGTAGTAGTACTAGTACTAGTAGTAGTAGTAGTAGTAGTACTAGTACTAGTAGTAGTAGTAGTAGTACTAGTAGTAGTAGTAGTAGTACTAGTAGTAGTAGTACTAGTAGTAGTAGTAGTAGTAGCAGCAGCAGCAGCAGTAGTACTAGTAGTAGCAGTAGCAGTAGTAGTAGTAGTAGTAGTACTAGTACTAGTAGTAGTAGTACTAGTAGTAGTAGTAGTAGTAGTAATAGTAGTAGTAGTACTAGTAGTAGTAGTAGTAGTAGTAGCAGTAGTAGTACTAGTAGTAGTAGTAGTAGTAGTAGTAGTAGTAGTAGTAGTAGTAGTAGTAGTAGTAGTAGTAGTAGTAGTAGTAGTAGTAGTAGTAGAAGGACTTTTATTGTGAACAGTTTCAGTCCGCTCTTGTAAAATACAACAATCGCATGGGCCTCATTGCTGTACATGCTTTTCTTGTCCCTATAATCTGAAGCAGAGTGTAGCACCAAGTTTAAGTGCCAATTTGAAGGTTGTATTGTAGTTCCATTTTGGGGAGCCAAACTTGATGAAGTAACTGCCCCACGTATGGTGCAACGTTTCCGGTGGCCTTCGACCCAACGTTTACTTTCCGGTGGCCTGCGCCCCAACGTTTAGGAATCAACTTTGTATTTTTATGTTTCTTTAAATATTATATATATATATATATATTTATGTTTGCCTCAGCTGCGTCAATAGTAATTTGTAGAAACATGTATCTCTTATCAGGGGGTGATGCGGCTAAAGAATGTAGGCTTACACAAATTATAATTTTTACTTCACTCCTTTTATTAATCCTTCACCGATTAAATACCACTTCACTGATATAGAGAGCTGTGAGATTATTTATTAATTACTTGCACTTTTTAACACGTAACTTTATAATATTCTCGCCGTAATGAATTTTGTATGTCTCACACTGGATACGTACCGAGCGAACAAACTGCTCATGTACGTTGCCTTCTAGCGACTGGCGTTTACCGCTTAAATTTGTAAATGTTTCTATTTCAGGTCTCTGATTGGCTAATTTTACTCCAATAGTATACTTTTATTAAACTTTCAGCTTTTCTGGTTGTTGATTGGCTATTTATAAACTGTTTTAAATATTACATTATTGTTCCAGGAATTACTAGTAGCATTATTAAACTTTCCAATACATTGTTGCCTCAAGGTTACTTCATTGCTACCTCATTGTTAGCAACTTTCGGCCTCTGTTCTCACAGCTCCAACATAATTAAATTACTTAATACATTCACATAACATTATTATACATTACACAATAATATAAACATATACAATGACTGTAATATACACTTTCTATATATTGGTAGTATACACAAATTGCTTTAAGGTGGGCGGTTATTATATATAGTATATATATTGGACTGAAATCATTTAAGTGTTAAAAATACTGCCTGAAGTCTAACACTGTATGTATAATACTAAATGCATACCTAGTATATATAAGAATGTTCTAGTATCTACTATAATACTAACATAATGAAGGAAGAAACAACATAATAATAAGCACTAATTACAATTATATTACAAATATATACAGTGCTCCAACGCTTAAAAACTCGCTCTTATGTACCGTCCCCCCTCTACCGTTCTGCAGGGCAATTACCTCCTTTGCCGAATCTTACACACAAAAGAACCATTTTATGATACCCCGCGATCCAAGCAGGCCTCCATTCCCCTATTGGCTTCCAGAAACTGTGGTGGTAAATATTGTTTTCTTAGCAATTCCGTTTCCCTGTACTGAACCAGAATATGATTCCATGTTTCCCTTCTACCACAGAGTGGACATATTCTCACTTCGGTGTCATCAGTTAACTTGTTGCCTTTCCAGGCACCCAATCTTAGCTACGCCAAACCACTTCTTTCCTCTCGCGTACAGTTATCTGAATAGGCCTCCCTCGTCCAGTCCCGCGCTGTAAGTTAAGTGAAATTTTAGCCGTACATTGTGATTCTAAATTCTGTCTGTCAATGTCACATAGTCGTCTCTGAATTTTCTTCCATCCGCTAAGTCCCCTTTACCCCATTGCAATTTCTTCTAAGCCCCTGCGCACTTTAGTTGCCCAACACGTTGCCCTTCCCGTACTTGCTTCCTGAAACACACCGCGCGTAGAAGTGCCTGATCTCCCCGCACTATGTGTAACCAGTATTTCCTTTCATTGCACAAGCCAAAGTCTTTAAGAACACCACAATTTGTAGTACCTCTTTCCACCTGTAGAATTCGCTTCAGAAAATGCGTCTGCATTTGGTTTCACTTTTCAATCTTTTCCCAACCCCAAATTTCTGTAACATATGATAAATCAGACCTAACAACAGCTCTGTATACCTACCATCTCCATTGTCCTCATTGGTATATCAGGAACTTTCATAAGAGAATTTAAATGACTTCATATTTTTTTACAATGCATTTACGTTTTGTGATGTCTATGTGCTTCCCCCAAATTCCGTTTATAGATAATGTGACGCCCAGATACGTAAATACTTTTATATTCTCCAATGTCCGTCCATGTATGCCCAGATCTCCATGCTCTATATACGGCGCCAATGTTTGATATGTATTGCTGCGTACGAGTATATGTACGATACGAAAGGTGTTTGCTAGTTGCATCTTGAGTTATATAATACAGCATTAACTGAGACCCGAGTTTTACAAAATCTGATAGTAGAAAGAATACCTCTTGTTCATAATACTATAAGGATGATATCATTTTTATTAAGAAATATCATTTGATAATGCTAAGTGAAGACGTGACATATTAGAACATTTAACCATCCAGAAATGAAAATTAATGCCATTATCTTGATTTAACGTAAGAGGATCGTCAGGAGCTGCCGCTTCACGTGCTGCAATTAAGGGAGGAAATGGAGGAAGCATCAAGCTACAGAAGTTATTAAAATGCATGCTTCCTCCTTTCCTTTCACTGAAGGTTGAGTATAGCAATAGCCTTAAATGACAAATACAGACCATCCTGTGAAACTCTAAATGAATGCATATTTAGGTGTACTACTAAGAAACATTGTTTTTTAAACATTAAATATATTATTTGAATAAAGTTCGCCTTTCTTAATTTAACACCATTCCTTTTTCTACTTAAAAAGTTTTATAGTATATTAGAAACTAGAACAAAAAAATTAATTACCACTACAGTCAGGTTGCATACGAATATTTTTGGTCAACCACACTATAATTACAAAATTTTGAATTTTTCAAAAATATCTTATATTTTTGTATGTAATTAAATGCTGATCGGATGGTGGCACCTTGACCGTGTTTGCGAGCAGTGAAACAGATAGCTGTTTTTATTGATTTATTCAGTAACGTGAAACCAACAAATATTGAAGCAAGTGGATTGAATTCCATTTATTAGAATCAACAGAATATATTTTATTTTAAACACATATATTTAATTGTTTATCTGGAGAATGGATTCTGGTGGACCGCTGCTTTGAAGCTGTTAAAAGGTATGGCCGATAGGGGAGCTGTGCGCGCCGCCGAGTAAGATCATAATGAGTCGCTGAAATATTACGGATACCGTAACAATTCAGCCAACATCACATGTAATCAGCGTATTATAATGTGGTCGGCCAAAAACTGTATATCAAGCAGTGCTGATTCACAATATTAGGCCGTTGCTTTTGAACAAATAATTATTCATTATCAATCGACATCCGTTTCATAAACAGTATAAAAATTAGAAATCATTTCTGCTCGCCATAAATAAAGTGCTTTATCCATAATAAGCAAAAGAGTAACAAAACTACTTATCATTTTAGCCAGTGCTTTCGTACGTTATTTATAAACTGTGGGTGTAGTCTTATGAAGCTGGAACTCCTGCCTATGTGGGAATAAATATAGGAATAATTCTTACAGGATAATATGTAGAATAAATAATGTAGGCGAGATAAAGAACGGAAAGATAAATGCTTAACAAATGGAATAATAACGTAGTAAATCAAGTAAGAAGTAAGGGAAGAAAAAGGGACGACAAAATAAAACATTAGCAAATAAGAAAAAAATAGAATGTAGGAATTAGGGGAATTAATATGAACAAAATGAGATAAAGTGTAAAAGCAGATAGAACAAGATAATTCTGAGTGGTGAGTTAGTCTCAGAAAACGGGCAAATCTAGCAAACTGCGACGACAGGCACGAAGATTGATCATTAAGAACCTTCCAACATACCAAAAAATGTGAGGTGATAGGGGAAAGCCCTTAGCACGATGCTTCGAAAATAGACAACACTTGGAAATCACACGTGCAACCATGCGAAAATAAATCGCAGCGAAGAGCGGGTACTGGACCACGGAACATGATCACGGCACGGGATGACCGTCATCTTGTCCGCATGACGATAACGGACCATACAGCTTCATCCACAGTGTTGGCTCGATGCTGGAGCACTGCAACAAGTGTGAACTTATCTGCATCAACGGTTCGTCGCCGCTGCAGATTGGACTGGTTGCATGCCATTACGTCGGCTTCCATTGTCCAGAAACCACAAGCTCCTACGACTGCAATGGGCACGTGAACCGTTACTGGGGTGCTGAATGGCAAAATGTAGTTTTTTCGGACGAGTCCTCCTTCAACGTGATGACCGCATACATGCCCGACGGTACGTGGCGAGCGCAACCTTGAGGGCTGCATTGTTGAGCGGCATAGCGGACAAAACTAGGTGTGATGGTTTGGGGCGCCATTGGTTGCTACAACCGATCTCGCCTCCTGCGAATTGAGGGCACTTTGAACAGCAACCGGTACCTAACTGTGATTGTAGAGCCTGAGGTACTCTCCGTGCTTCAGGCATCTCCACAGACCACATTTCAACAGGACAATGCCCGGCCACATATTGCGAGGAATGTACAAGCCTTCTTCGAAGAGCGACGGGTACCATTGCTTCCCTGGCCTGCACGTTCGCTTGACATGTCGCCCATCGAACATGTCTGGGATATGTTTAGTCGGCACTTGGTGCGTCACGGTCCTCCAGTAACCAGTGTCACGGATTGTGGAGTCGAATACAAACTGCGTGGAGGGAAATCCCTCAGGAACTTATTCAGAACCTTTCTGATTCAATGCCACGGGTTTAGCAGCCACATCAAATACTGAATATTAGGTCTTAGATGTGATGTATAGATTTGAAAAGTTAATCATTTGTTACTTGTCGTGTACCTAACCTGTGGTATATATCCATTGAATTCATGAGTTTCCTTCTTGGGGTTGCAATTTTCACAAACGGCAGTGTATATTTGTCTTGCTACGGTTTGAAAGTATGGACCAGTAAAGCTTTCTCAATGATTTTATTCGTTTGCATAGCGTCGCGGTAGATGCTTGTTATTCCTACCCCCATCACAGTTGATCACTACCAGAAAGGACTTTGTTTACTTGTATGGTGCTATTGTCTTGTAAGGGCACATTCATTCCGTGATTAGTTCAGTAGTCTTCAGTAGTTACTGAGCGTGTCACGATTGCTTACGCAAACAATACAGAGATATTCGCCGCAGTGTGAGGCAGGTAGTTAATATAAATTAGGAGGATATAAATTATTCAGGTTATTTTAATGCTTATTGTTACTTAGAATGCTAACATATTTTAGCACTATTGTTATTTTATAAATGTTTACTTTTTATCACATACCTAGTAAGCAGAGAAGGTATTGCATCACTAAAAAAATCGATATCGAGATTTCACCTGAAATACAGGCTTTGAAGACCTGTGAATGAAAAAACAAATATATGTGTTTGTGAACAGCATAATTCGGTTAAATACCAAACTTATTATTTAATTTTTCATCATCTTCCAAGAATTTGATAGGAACGTTCAAGAAAATCTCCCAACCCCAAATTATCCTTTACATAGAACGATTTTCGTTATTTTTTATTTTATCAAAACAGACTCTAACGACCTATATTAAAATATCTTATGCTTAAAATATTTTCCTGACAAATAGGATGTATCTTAAATTTTATAGAAATAGCCTGCGAAGTCCTCTTCACTCGGAATAATATTACTACACAAACAATGTAGATATCGTTAAAATTTCTTTTTGCAACGTTATTTCCGAAATATTCTTTATTTGTTTGAATTTTGTAATATTTAGCCTATACATGCATTCTCGGGACATACAAAAGGCATGGAATTTCAAAGTCATCACATAGCAATCACCTTTTTACTTTCTCTACCACGTACATAGTAGGTAGAGAAGGTATTGCATTCTATCAAAGAATTCGATACCCAGATTTTACTGAAAATACATGTCTTCAGGCACCCTGGATCCAATAAAAGCGTCTTTAGAAAAATGTCTGCGCGTGTCTGTGTGTATGTGTGTCCGTGAACAGCATAACTCAAAAACGAAAAGTTGCATCAACTTTCAAGTTGTTTCAACTATTTAAATTCAGTACCTTCCAAAGATGCGACGCGAACATTCCCCCACACCATTGGACGATTTTTTGAAATTTTCGATTTTCCAAAAAATGGCTCTAACGATTTTGATTAAAACACGTACATTAAACATATTTAGATGAGAAATAAAACGCATATCTTGAATTTTCTGGAAATAGGCTTTGAAGTCCTCTTCTTTGGGAAGGAATTTTCTATAACTTGTAAATGTTAAGATATAGACGAAGACGTAGTACACAGGAAATGCAGATCTCCTCAAGATACGAAATTTATTTGAAATAATTTTTTTGGTGGCATCAGTCAGTTCCGGAATATCCATTATTAATGGTTTGAATTGTTCAATCTTTTAAAGTCCTACCAATAATCTCGCGATTCCATCGAGAATCAGTAGCATTCAGTATGACATTTTAAGGCCAACATATAGCTTCCAGTTCTTAAAACAACTGCCTATCGCTGTTCCCTTTGTATCTATAACGAAGTGTATAACGTAGCTATTTCTGCAAATGTTTATTTGGATTAAAATGAAGTAGATATAAAAATAAGATTTAGTAAGACTACTTTTTATACCCACTAATAAACGAAGAGGGTAGAGTATCTGACTAATAGTACACTACTCTTCTTTTACCTACACGGAAATTTAGATAAATGTGTGATAAAAGTTATAGGGATGAACAAGAAGTTGATAGAAGAATAGGGTTTTGTAAGAATAGTTCGTAGAAGAGAGAGTACGAAAGGTCATGTGAATGCAACAAATCAGATTTTTTAATCAGTGCTGAAACTACTTTACTACATCGGATTGACGAAGGAAGAGAGAAAATTACCAATAGTATCATCTGCGGACAGGTCAAAAGAGAGGCCTTCCGGAAAAGGTGGAAAAAGATCCAACCATAAGTAAGAGTGATACTATAGTAATTGTCTAATCAACCATATAGCACGTACTTCGGAGACAATTGCAGTCATTTCATATACGGAACGTAGAATACTATAAGCTGTATACTGTCCCTGATGTAGCTGGTTGTTCCAGCACCATGCTACTGGTTCAATGTTCATTCTTGAGGTATTAGGAAGCCCTATTTACTCTACTCATATATTACGCTCTTATGAAAATCGTCACACAACTACGATAAGAGGATAAAAAAGTCAATTTGCAATGAACATTTCATCTGTTATGGTGGACAATCATTTAATCGGATCACATGCTTTATCATCACAACTGATCATGTGCACCGACTGGTTTTGGAACATGAGCAGGGCGTCATGTGGTGCTTCCGTACATTTCAGTCTCGAGGCAGCTATATCCAAACAAATGGATATGGCAAGCTAAACCAGTTGCTTGGCCAGTGTAGTCACCGAACCTACACAGATGGACTTCTATCTTTAGCGGCGACAGAAGTCTTACTTTTATACATATGAAAACACTACAGCAGCGTATTCAAAATAATTGCGAAACTGATCAGAATAAATTTAACGAGGCTTTGATATTCTAAGAGCTGTAACACGACGAGCACATCTAACTCGCAGCTTTCATGGTAACTTCTTGAATATGCTTTAGAGATTCATTATATATTATATTGAGTACTGAAGTTAACTCTAGGTGGAGGTAATTTCTTGTATTAGACGGCCACGATATGATTGCGTGCGGTGAGAAAAGGAACTAAAAGTTACGGAACAATTGGGCGGGGCATCAGAAATATAGTCAGGTAAAGAAAACAACCACAGTTCGAGTTGCGTTTATTAGCAAGGCTGAGGCCTGCAAACGCTGTGTTCCTCTCACGAGAACGTGACTGCAAGGAATGTATTAACACCTACAATTCATCTGAGAAAGACTACGGCTCTACTTTTGAGACAGTAACTATGGTTATATATGCGTTGCATATAATAATGTGAATTATAATGTGAAATGGTATTAATAAGAAAAATACTTGTTGTATAAATAGAAGTTAAGGCATAAGTTTTATGTATGTGTAAGTGTAGCTGGAGCTGTGGAACCCTTGTTAAAAGCCGACAAACATATCTTTGTGTTAGAATTAGGGCCCAGGCAAAAAGGACTTGTATGGGAAAGTCATAAAAGCCAGACCTTGAGTCTTTGTGAAATAGAAAAGGCGACAAGCGAACACAACATATTTTTGTAGAGGTCACATGTTTGCAAACGTCCAACAATAGCCGAGTAAGTCTTCTGGAAGGTTCCAAGCTGAACGAAGACAGACAATGAAATTTTAAGGAAGAATATGTTTTAAAATCTTTAAGTACAGAAATGTTAGTTGTAACGACCCCATCAGCCAGGGCGGTTGAGTATAAAGTGCTGCGATATGAATAACATACATGTAAGCTCTACGAAGCAGGCGTTATTAGCTACTTCTCATAATATAGTAGGAACATTGAAATGTTATCTATCAATTTAAAAGCCCATAGGAACGTGTGATAATTACTACAATTATTTCTAGAGCACGTATAAAATACTTGATTGCTCAGCGACCGCAAGTTTGGCTTACGAACGTGGTAGGGCTCGACCGTTCTACAGCTCCAACTAACTTAAGAACCTGTGTAGATTATTACCTTCCTTCCCGTATCACACCCTGCAAAGTTATAAAAGCTCTACCAAAAACCTAAATAACAGCAGCCGTGGCAAGAAATAAAAATAACACTTTAAGAGTAACAACTAAAACACAAGATAATTATCAGTATCACCATAGTTCATATATTAATTCATATATTAATATATTGGACATACTGCGAGTTATGCTCTCCCACCACGAGTATACCGCACTTTCAACATTTAAAGAAGGCTTAAAGCCTCTTAGAAAAGATATCCTTAACGCTGAATAGCCAGTTGCTTTTGTCTGCTTTCCTCGTCACAGATTTTAACAACGTTAGCAACTGTTTCTCCGGGTTGACTGTAGAGTCTTACCTTTCTTAATGGACATTGTAAATAACTTTATAAATCACTGGAGAACACATACTGCCCTAAATGAAACCCGCTGGAATGTTAACGTTGGGCGATATTTTTAATGTAGGTAGTAGATCTATTTATGACATCATCGTGAGGTGCCACGTGGTACTGTCCCCCTTCAGTCTTACGGAAAGTAGATCACCCCGAACCTTTTCTCATCACGACGTACAGTAGTACTATTTTCATTGCGCAACCGTACATTCCGCTATCGCCTTTCACTCACTAGCTATTGATCCCTAGCCTTGATGACGTTCGCATTGTCAACAAAAACAGTGGCGCCCTCCTTCAAGCGCATTCATATCGTGGCCGAATAGTACGTAGTTCAGTTAAATTTAGACTCACTTATTTGAACTATGGAAGAAATCCATTTTACTGGTGTGATTTCTACATCAGCAATGCTTTGAACGAATCAACAGTACGAAATACTATGACGCTTCACGAGGGGTTACAGCAATGTTCATATGCGATGTATCAAACCCTTTAATTCGAAACCTGTCTTTAATTTTCGATGACAGCATGCATAAGTTCTGATGATTCACATACCATTTTATACCTACTATCCTTTGTATTGATATAGCTTCTACAAACTATTCCTACGAAAGCTTATTTTTTTCTATTTTATGGATATAAAACTTTCCTGTAATACCTTGAATATACGTTTCGTTGAAGTTACAATGGGAGATAGAGGAAACTGAAACTGATACTTTAACTGATAGTTAAATGTCCAAGACATCGCGAGAAACAATTGAATAGTGACAGTACCTTAAAAAAGATAGACTATTGAGAAATTCTACAAAAAGTACTTGGAATAAATGCGTGTGTTTACGGAGATCTACATTTCTTGCGCAGTATGGCTTACCAATTATACAAAATTATACAAAAATCCTTCCGAATGATAGGACCTTTACAGGATATTCCCAAAATGTATGCGTTATTTGTTATGTAAATGTCATAAAAATATGGTATTTTAATCACAAACATTGAGCCATTTTTAAGAAACTGGAAAACCAAAAAGTCTTCTATGTAAAGGGTAGTTTGGGGTGGGGAGATACTCTTGAAAATCATTGTGTCGCAATAATCGACATTTCATTTTTGAGTATGCTG
The DNA here is from genome assembly GCA_030765065.1 of Deroplatys truncata. Taxonomy (NCBI): domain Eukaryota; kingdom Metazoa; phylum Arthropoda; class Insecta; order Mantodea; family Mantidae; genus Deroplatys; species Deroplatys truncata. The sequence continues at coordinate 199,638,332 of CM060983.1, read as the reverse complement.
TTCATAGACACACGCATGTACAGGCAAAAACAAACACACAGCACACACACACACACACACACACACACACACACACACACACACACACACACACACACACATTGGCACTCATGCATTTTCTAGAAATACTTTCTCTGGATTCTGGGGGTTCTCAAACCATGTGATTCCGGTGAAATTTTGGTATTGATATTTACTCTACCTCCTAGGTTCATGATAAAGAAACCGAAAATTGTTTTCCCTTTAACAAAATACATTAAGAAAGGAAAAGAAAAACAACTTATGGGTGCTCCAACACAGTCTGAATTATTTATTCCTGCTCCTCCCTAGTCACATACCTACTAGGCTGGATTGGTCCCTAGCTCATCGGTAGCGCAACAGCTGAGTTGAGGGAGGGATCCTGGGCTCGAGGAAGGTTTCTTCAAATATGAAACCGAGTTTGATGTATGAATGTGTGTTCGGTTATTTTAACCAGTTCGACGATAACAAAAACATTTTTGAATTGCCCTGAATATAAATGCCAAATCATATATACTTATGTGACAATTAATACAAAATCATCCCAATTATATGACACGCTATAAAAATGCTAATGGGCTGGAGTTCTACGCTTCATTTTGCTACATTTATTACTTAGGTACAGCTTGCTAACCCTTTTGCAATTTTAGGTTCACCACACTTTACTCTACTCTTCATCCAGTAAAATGCATTTGGTGTTCTTCAGCAACATCCGGTATAAATGATGTTATGGGGCAGTATTTTTCACACATATACATTAATTAAACAACGCCTCAGTCCAGCAGTAATTATAAGTGTTAATGACGTAATGTTTATATAGTAGATATCAGTGCCTATGTTTAATTTAAGAGAAATATTGTAACTATAGAGAGTTCACTAATGTGGAGGGTCCAAAGACAGACGATATAATTGCATTTTATTGCCTAGGGGAAAAATGTGAGAGGACCACAAAAAAAAAAAAAAAAAAAGCGACGGCTGTCATGGAACGCGCTTAGTACCCCTAGAAAGGTCATGTGATATTACAGATAAACAACGGTAGAGCTAGGAAATAGGTTTGAATTATTAATAGTAAGTAAAGCTACGCTAAAAACTGTTCAACAAAAGACAGACAATGAATTTTTGGGCCTAGGGGAGTACAGATCGCTGTAAGGTGTACTCGCGTACAGTGCACTAACAATCACCACTAATTATAGGAAAGGCAAATTAAATATCACAGTTCATTAGAGGAGATCAATAGGTGATCTAAATTTTATGTGCTGATGATGTTCTGTAAAAGTGTAAATAACGAATATAGTCGATTTCAGCTTGCTCCCATTTTCCTGTACAGAACAATATATACAAGAGGGCTGTCCCAGAAGTACCCGACCTAACAAAGAAAACACAAACATTTTGGGAAAAAACATATTTATTTCTCTGCATAGTCTCCTTTCAGCTCGATACATCTTTCCCAACGATGTTCAATAGCTTTGATACCCTGTATATAGTAAGAACCGTCGAGTTCTGCAAAAAAGTAATCAACTGCAGAATCCACGTCTTCATTGTTGGCAAATCTTTTACCACCAAGCCATTTCTTAACTTTGGAAACAGAAAATAATCAGAAGAGTCTAAGTCTGGCGAATAGGGTGCATGAGGAAGCAATTCGAACTTTAACTCATTGATTTTAGCCATAGCGATAATGGATGTGTGAACTGGTGCATTGTCTTGATGAAACAGAACTCTCTTTTTGCTAAATGTGGCCGTTTTTGCCGATTTCATCATTCATACGCAGCAATAAGTTTGCATAATACTCGCCTTGGATTACTTTTCCTTTTTGAAGATAATCAATGAAAATTATCCCACGCGTATGTCAAAAAACTGACGCCATGACCTTGCCTGCAGATGGAACTGTTTTCGTATTCTTTGGAGCTGATTCTCCACTTTCAATCCACTGTTTTGACTGTTCCTTCGTCTCAGGTGTGAAATGATGGACCCATGTTTCATCCATGGTTATGAATCGACGCAAACTCGGCTTTATTGCAGCGAAACATCGCCAAACACTGCTCTGAAACATCCTCACGACGCTGCTTTTGTTCCATTGTGAGTAAACGTAGCACCCATCTTGCGCACAGTTTTCTCGTGTCTAAATTTTCAGTTAGTATGCGATGTGCAGCACTTTTTGAAATACTTGCGATGTCTGCTAGCTGGCGCACTTTCAGTCGACGGTCATCCAATACCATTTTGTAGATATTCTTCACAATTTCTGGCGTGGTCACCTCATTTGGTCGACCACTGCGATGTTCGCCTTGGCAACTCGTACGGCCCCGCTTAAACTCTGCCACCAAATATGTTACTGTTGTAAACGAAGGAGCAGACTCCCTCAGAGTAGAATCTAGCTCAGCTTTAATATTAGTTGGACTAAGACTTTTCAAAAGAAAGTATTGTATCACATAACTATGAGCAGTTTTATCCATGTATACAAATTGATTGAGTGTTCACATTAATGGCTGCGAAACAATTACTAAACAAACATCGTCAAACTTCAAACTTAAGCTTTATAAAGGTGGGACTTTCTACCATAGTCATTTGTTTGAAACAACACCCGCTATATATATGACAGGTTCGGGTACTTCTGGGACTGTCCTCGTATATATAATAAAGACTGTCATGGAAATATACTTGCCGATGTATTTATAATTTGTCAACTTCACCTCTTAACGTTCTACACCCTATAAGAGATACTTGCTGGACCTCAAACACTAGGTAGCCGGAATTTTCTTCATATTAATGAATTATACTGAGAGTCATAATTCAGTATATTCTGTTTATCTATTATCATGACTTAAATTATGTTTATCATTGGTATAAACAGTGGCGCTCAGCAGTAATTTATGGACATTGACCGGCGCATATAAACACTAAAAAGTATCTGTAGTGTTACATTCGCATAAACTATCGTTTATTAGTGGATATGCAAACTATTCTTAGGAAAGTTTATTTCTCTATCTGCTTCGTGTTAATCAGATAATCCTTTGCAGAAATAGCTGTAGTACACATTTAGTATACATACAAAGCGAACAGCGATTGTCAAATGTTTACTAATTGGACGCTATAAGCTGGCCCTGAAATTCCATACTCTTTCAGCACACCCAAGAATCAGCTGAAAATCGAAGTATTAATAAACGATACCTCGGAAATGAGTTATAATACGAAAAAGGTATTTGAAATAAAGTGAGGGTTTTAAAGAAATCAATATTTTCTGCGCAGTACGTTCTCGTCTATGGCTTAAGGTTTACCAGTGATGCAAGATTATACAATATTTCCTTTCGAATGAAGAGGACTTCATAGGCTATTTCCAGAAAATTCAACCTATACATTTTATTTTTCATGCAAATATCTCAAATATGTAGTATTTTAAGCAAAATCGTAAGAGCCTTTCTTCAGAAAATAAAAAATTTCCAGAAATTTTCCGTATAAATGGTATTTGCGTGTGGGGGAATTTTCTTGAAAATCTTGATGTAGCATTTTTGGAAGATAGTGATCTTAAATACCCATTTTGGTGTTTATTCGAGCTTTCGTTTGTTAGATATGTTGATCACAGCACAGACACATAGACCTTTTTTCTAAAAATGTTTTCTTTTTTTAGTTCAGGGGATCTCAAAACAGCATTTCCGATGAAATCTCGACATCGAATTTTTGGGTGAAATACAATGATTCCCCTACTTACTTTCGCAGAAGAGAAAGTAGAAAGATAGAGTATAATATAACAGCAGAACGTTCCCATTTGAAACGGCAACTCTAGGCCGAGCCCAAGAACTGTAATTACAGATAATTTATTAATTAACTTTTAGTGATGTTAAATCGTATTATGTAAACATCTTTTTCTCATACTGCTTGTATATTTTAAGAAGGGTGATTTAACATTATGTATCTATCTAGGTTACTAATATTAGTAGAGTTATAAATGGTTTAATGTAAATAATTTAAGCGCTATGTTAAAATACTGTCCACGGTGGAATGTTTTAGCTACAGAAATAGTGCTTTCGAAGGCAGAAAACCTAGTTTTATTACCTCTCTTCGGTCGCAGTGCTATTATTCCTACAGCGAGGGTGTAGAGCCTTTGTCCCATTATTTGATAATTCGCCGTGACCAAGTGAGTGAGAAGGACAATCTAACGGTACATGTAGGAAAAGCCGCGATTTATATTAAAATTGGACCAATGAAATCCCTGGAAGTTTATTCGAAATAGTTAGACGCGTCGAGTCGCGCTAAAAATGGACCAATAGGAAAGGAAGCAGCCTCAGAAGCCTGAGACTATAAATGGATCTGTTTAGGGAAAATTCGGGACAGTTTATGTCATGTGTGGTCAGGGAGAGATGCTGCAGGATGGGTGAGATATCGCGCCAAAAAGGGAATCAAGTCAGCTTTGTCATGTCAAGTTAGCATTGCATTTTATTAGACAGTTTATGTCATGTGTGTGGTTAGGGAGAGATGCTGCAGGATGTGTGAAATATCGCGCCAAAAAGGGAATCAAGTCAAATTTTTCATGTCAGCTTAGTATTGCATTTTATTCGAGAGTTTACGTAATGTGTGGTCAGGGAGAGATGCTGCAGGATGTGTGAGATATCGCGCCAAAACAGGGAATCAAAATAGTTTTAGCCACACACCTAAGATCCGCTACTCTGAAAGCGACCATAAGAATAGTTATATTTCGTGCCATATCCACGCCATAGTTTAATAGCGGTGGACAGTATTTTACAGCGGCAATACCAGTTTTGTATACTACGAGGGTTAATTAAATAAAAAGAAACGGCAGTGTCATCTTTTCATAAACAAAGCAAGTCTATGTCTTCCTATATCACCACCCGAGATCTACGTTTTCCTTTACCGAGGATAAGTCCATGCTCCCATATAGATTAAGAAAAATTACTGCAGCTAGCCGAGGATAAATTGAAGAGAACCAACACGCTGAGAACTTCTCGAAGCAACGGGAGAAGCATCAAGGTAAGCCTAACAGCAACGGATGAGGAGGTGATCGCCGCACTTTACAGTATGGCGTTATGGACGTGTAAAGCGCTAGAAGCTACGTGTTTATAACATGTTAGATGATGATTTCCGAGTAAATGTTTATTGTTCAACCTTAACGGATGTTGGCAAGAGGAAACTTATATCTCGGGGGAATCGATGATACATCACCACCTTCCCAAGTGGGACTAAGAAAGTCTACCATGTACCTCAGAAGTAAAAGAAATTGTGCCACAAGTAACAGGTGCAACGTAGTTTTTCTATCTCCGGTGTTTAATATGAATTTCTCAGACTACTCTAGATTTATTCTTGAATTTTATTATTATTTTCACACTAATAAGTACAGCCTGGGTGTTGCAGAAAACGAGTATTTACTGGGTGGTAGCAAATCAAAGGTTGTATACACCCATATAATCGTGTTTTGAGGTATTTGGAAGTGATACAATCTGCTTTTATTTTGCCTATTTTACATTTTTAAGGTGTATTTGAATTATAAATGCCAAGGAGTTTGGCCTTTTTCGATCAGTTTAGACTTTGTCAATTTATTTTCAATCAGGAAGCATTAGATGAGCGACACCACTGGACATCCTTTACGTTGGAATCTGATAATATTTATACTTTCTCTACCACGTAAGCAGGTGTTTCGGGAATGATACAAACTTTCAGGGAAGATTAAGAAGGACAAATACATGCATTTGATATAAGCAATCCCGGTCCGAAACAACTCCGTCGTAACTTATAAGCGAAAGTATTTTGGGATACCTATGAACGTAAATTTATGCAAAATTACGAATACCTGTAGTTTACTTCACTGTACTACTTACAAGCCGTGATACTTACAAATTCAGAAGTCAGTTGCTTGTAGACAGCGTTCCAAACCGGATGCGAGACGCGTCTTCGAGATGTTTAATACGTATTCAGTGTGAGAAAAAAATAGTTTACGTGTTAAAATGTGCAAGTAACTAATAAATAATTTCACAGCTCTCTATATCAGTGAAGTGTTATTTAAATCATGTCAAGGATTAATAAATGGAGTGAAGTGAAAATTATAATCTTTCAAACCGACGTATCTCCAATTTAGACCTTTTTGGCCTATATGGTATCCAAATCCTAGAGTCTAACATTAGTCCTTATTAAGAACAACTATTAAAGATTTGAATCACTGTATAATATTTTATGTGTCAATTTATGCTTTTGAGCCGTAGGTCCCTAAGTAAAGACACTTTTCTTTAAACTGCTCTCCTTTTATGTCGCTTACGTCTTTTCGTCTTTTTAGCGACGATATGAGCTATTACCCCAAAGTAAAATACCATAATTAATAATACTATGAAAGTATGCAAAATATGAGACCCACATATACTCAAAGGATACAAAATTGACTAAATTCCTCAACAAGAATACAACCCTTGACAACTTCCTGCATAAAAATGTAATATGTTGCTCCCAGGTTAAAAATCTATCAATAAAAATGCGTAAAAGCTTTACATCAGTACAAAGCTTCGGGACAACATTATTTAAATTAAAAATTATATTCTTAGTTTTAGAATCATTAAGTAAAGATTATTTGCTTGAAATCATTGTGATGTGTACTTTATGTTATTTTAAACCACAGTTTAAAGATACTGTATATTTGCATCATTATGAATAAAATTTTTGTGCCATCAGCAAATAATATGGTTTTAGATTCAGTATTGAATGGTAAATCATTAATCACAATAAGGAATAGCAGAGGATCAGGGACAGAGCCCTGAGGAACACCGCACATTACTGAAGCCATATCCGAAACCTTATCATTAATCTGAACAACTTGCTTGCGGTTAGAGAGGTAAGAAGAGAGCAATTTATTAGGCGTACCACAAATACCATAATGTGCTAATTTATCTAACAGCATACAATGATCCACACAATCAAAGGCCTTGCTTAAGTCACAACATGTGATCCGAGCAAAGCTCTTTGATTCAAAAGTATCCGTTATATTATCAATAAGTAATCGAACTGAATCAATAGTAGATTTACCAGCCCTAAATCCAAATTGACGGATATAAAACACCTTATTTTGTTCAAAATAGTAATACAATTGGTTGTGGATTAATGACCGAAATATTTAAGAAAACACTGACACCAGATACCGGTGTGTAATTTTCCAATAATGATTTATTACCTTTTTTATGAACCGGTATTACGTTTGCTAATTTAAATTTACTTGGAATTATACCCTCATTGAAGCATTTATTTATACAGATAGTTAATGGCAAGACAATGTAACCAATTATTTTCTGTAGCAACTTATTTGAAATATCATGAATATTAGAATTAGAAATATCATGAATAGAATCAGAATTATGCATTTTAACAACGGCTTCCAACACTTCATCACATGACACTTCCTAAAGTTGAAATGAAACTACAGGCATCTCACAATTTAATAAGTAATCAAGCGCCAGTTTATTAGGCCTTGAAATATTTCTCTTTACCTCTTGCACAGATTATACAAAAAATTATTTACCTGATTAGGAGAAAATTAATAGAAGCAGACTTTTTACATTTAACCGTTCTATTGTAACATTCCATGCAGCTTTAACTTTGTTATTAGAGATTTCAATAAATTTAACATTTGCAAGTTTTTTGGCTTGTGACATTAATACTCTATATTCGTTTCTAACCCGCTTAAAATCATTTTAGTAGCTTCAGTAAGTGTAAATTAATATATATGTACACTTACTGAATATATATAAATTGTGACAGAATTGCAAATATTTCCTCATCTGTTTAAGATCATAAGTAAACCAAAATTTATTTTTAGCTTTACCGCGAGCTTCACCATTAAAATATGTAACATTCCCTTTAGGAAAAACACAAATTGAATAGCAATAAAAACATAATTAAAAATTCATCAAATGTGCGCTCAGCATTCAAATTATTACTGGGTAGAGGCGTCCTCCATTCAATTTGAGATAAACAATCGATAAAATAAATAATTTCATCTTCACTGTATGGTCTAATAAAAAGAGTTAAATATTTGAGTTTAACCACAGGCTGTAAAAATGATAAAACTACAGCAGAATTATAGCATAGGGTCAATAACCTCAATATTATACCGCTGCATATCTAAATTGGTTACAATGTTGTCTAAACATGAGTTGATTCTTGTAGTTCAGAATTGGTACAGAAATGTCCAACAGGTCTAAGCAAATTTTTAAACTGATAGTTCAATAAACATTCACCAATCATACGAATATTGAAATCCCCACATAGGACTACATTAAGTTTTTCTGTATTGAAATGCATAAGCATTTCCTCAAGCTTATTCATAAATATTTCAGGATCACCACTGGGTGTGTGATAAAGACTAATTATAATTATTTTGAGGTGAGTTACATAAATTGCCACTACTTCAATATGTTTTTCATTACAAATTTAGTTTCATCAGTTTCAGAAAAGCTGATTTATTTAGACAAAACAGTACATACCCCACTAATTTTAATTGCCTTACGACAAAAAATAGCTGTTATTGAATAACCTTCAATGTGATACACATTACTTTCATCATCACTTAACCAGTGTTCTGCAAACCATAAAATGTTATAGTCTTTTTCAGTACATAATATTTCAAGTTCATTAATTTTGTTCCTAATAATGAAAAATACAAAATAGGATATGTGAGATGCTACAGAACTAGCTGCATCTATGTTTTGTCTGGATTTATTGGCTGAGGAGGATGCAAAAACCCCTTACACGAGCGTTACTGGGCCAGATATTAGTATTTAAGGCAGCTGCTAAACGCTCTTCATATATGTCAGTTTTAAATGATGAGTATAAATCAGGATTCCGAGATGGTAACGGATGCACACAAACTTCCGGAAAACTTGGTTTTAAAAATCACTTACGTTCTCAGTCTATAAACATGTAGAGATACACATTTGGTACCCCTTTAAGTTTATTATTTCCTGCATCCACAGTAACACTATTGCCAATTACAGTAGGTGTTTTCCGTTTATTACGTTTACGGACAACATCACTCCACAGTTCAAAAGAAGGTGAATTTTGTGGTTGTATCATCACATTTGACCCATTTTCACTGTTGGCTGCATTAGACTCCCATACTAATTTAGCGTTTGTATTGTCCTTACCATCCATTGGCAAAGCACTGTTATCACTTTTATTTACACCAGCAGAACTGGGACACGGAATTTTGTTTACTTGACTGTCCAGCTCACTTACTTGCATATCAGTGTTTAATAACTATCTTGCTGGCGATACCATTTGCTGCATAAGAATGTTTACTTTTTCACGCAATTCACTTATCATGCAGTCCTTCTGATG